>OV815276.1:11668645-21668645 GCA_929108145.2 Limnephilus rhombicus | reverse complement strand
ATGGACGCTCACCTTAATTCAGACATCTTCATCCGCATCAATTAATGCGAAGGGAATGCGGGATAGTGGGCGGGGCCAGAATGGCGCGTGCCTCGCGCGTTTTGCTATCTTCGTTCGCTAACTGACCAATAGGAAGGCACACATTGGTGACAAGATCCTATAAGTTTTGATTGTTTTGTTTTAAGCGGCGAACGAACTTAGCTATAAAAAGATCATTTGGCTTGGCCTACTTCGGCATATCGCTTGCCATATATTCCCATTGGAAATGTACGTCGAAAGATATACAAGCAGTATTTGGACCATTGGTGTCACGGATATTCGCATCCGCATCAATTCAGACAATATAAATTTATATTCTGTTCGTGCTATATTGTGGCTTAAAATTGTGATTCAGTAAACATATCAATCTGAATATAACAATTTTATAACAATTAATAACAATTTTACTGTGGTAAATGGGCCGATTGTTTCAATACGGTTAAGAAATACTGACCCAGATAGACCTCACCACATAAACCCGGACACGCCTGCTATAAGTTACGAGTACCATACGTAGGGAACCACTTGGGGTGACCTAAAGGGTGGGAGAGATGTTATCTAATAAATGATACCCAGGGCAACGGTATCCATACCCGCCTCCAAACTTGAAAATGTCCATTATTCAAAATAATAAAATGTGTATAGATCGTAAGTTTAAAAATACAAAGTAATTTTTAATAAGAACCTGTTGACAAACCGTTATCTAGCAGTTTGGAAATCATTATATGTAGAGTCACGTGGGGTAACCGTACGCAGAGTTTAAGTGTTCGCAATGATGTTTCCGAGGTGGTCGTGCCTGTTTCGCGCCCGCACGTTCCTTAATTCAGTAGCGTTTTGGGTCGCATTGAAGCAGGATATGAGTACAGTGAATCCTAATTTGAAAATAAAAATTGGTGGGTAAATTACTGTTTTTCGTGCTTTTTCTTAAATTTTGTCATCTGCTACCGACATGTTTGCTTACCGATTTGTGCTATTGTGTAACCAACTGAGTCAGAGCGATGATAGTTTTTATAATTTTTGTCTATGATAAAGATAACCACTAATTTGATTTTAACACTTCTCTACGGTATGCGAATACTTACCCCACACGTGGGGTAAGTGTTCGTAATCGACATGCATGTAAACATTTTTATTTAACTTTTTGATTTATGAACTACATAAGGTTTTTATGTTTGTTTGAGATGCCTTAATGATCAATCATATCAATAAACAAAAATATGAGCAAAATACCTAAAGCGTTTTAATACAAAAATCCCAATGTAAAAACTGCGTACGGTTACCCCACGTGACTCTACGAGTATGTAATTAGTAATTATGTAACAATTAAATAGATAACATAACTAATTAAACGCCTGCGTATGTACGTTTATGTTTTAAGTGTACCAACCAAGCCAATAGAAAATTTAAGATAAGTGTAAAATTAAACTAAAATTTTAAGCACGTATCTGAAGGAAAAAATAAATCAAAAATGAAAAATGACATCTAATTAAATAACAGGAGCTCCGGTCTCGATGCGGAGTGCTCGGTAGTATCCTCTCTTTCTATTGCATGCGTCGTTTGTGAGAAATGGGGATAGGTTACAAGGGAGCTGCTATCGGCGGTGTGCCTCTACTTACTCCACGGGTATGTCGCGACGGAATTTTCTCAATCTCGCCTAAGGAATATGGAAAATTTCATCACAATATTACACCCAGAGGTCGAATTGATGCCATTCCTCTCAAAATGTTTTTATTAAATTACGGGAAAATTCTTCCATTACTGCTAATATATGTTAAAATGTTTTTAAAAAATTCTAGAATTTCAATGATTTCCCAATTGATTATCCAGTGAAATATGTATTGATGGAAGACATAGAAGAATAAGGCTATGCACTTCATGGCTTCCGACTGGTACGAATGCAGTTCTGTTGAGTTATTCTCGACTGGAACCTGCAGTGATTGCTCCATATTTAATAAGAAGAAAGTATTCTGTAACAACGCTCTGGTGCCCTAATGATCGTGCCAAGGATACTATTAAGAGGGAATAACCAGAGAAAACCAAATTTTAGACGTATTGACAGTTCCACAAAAAATTGTTAATTGATTTCGAAAGATTGTTCTTTTATCTAGTAAAGGTATGTTTTAAATTTAGGGAAAAAACGTTTATTTTTAGTATAATAATGTTATACCATAGGTCGTTGGCAGATTTTTTAAATTTTCAAACAAAATTTTGGATTATACAACACACATTTCAAATCATAAAAAAATCAATAAATTATCTAAGAAAGCTATGTTTCAGAATTTTAATTTTAGTTTAAATAAAATAATTTTTAAAAAAGATCCGCGCACGTGTTTTGTGACGAAAATACTTCAGTTTGTCTATTTATTTACGGTCTTACTAACTAATATATTTAAGATTTTTTTAACATTCTTATTTTGCTTAGACATTATTGAAAAATTATAAATACTTATGATCAAAAAATAATTACAAAGAGAACATAATTTTAATATTTTATCATGACGCTTTTCAGCATTTTTGGATGTAGATATAAATTAAAGCAAATTTTGAATGAAATAAAATCGATATTGAGTTAGGTATAATTTTAAAAAGCTGGTACGGAGAATAATTAATCTTTCTCTTTGGAACCGCCCTGAACGATCGTAAGAACATCTTTCTACGAAATTTGGATTCTCGGCCGCTGGCTGGTTAAAGGCCCTTAAGAGGAACAAACCTTAAATTTGGATTCGAGACCAAAGTACTTGACCAAACGGAATACTTATTTTTTTAGATTTAGATTTTAAGAATTGCAGATATATAGAGTGCGGATGCTACCTGATTAGTTTGTGTATTAAATTGTGGACAAAAACGGTTTAGATTTTTATTTTTCATATATATAATTATACATGTCAAGGCCCAAAACATGGTGTAGATAATATTGAAAATGTTTTTTTCCTTTTTCCTCTTCTTCAAAGGGTTCTATGCTGAGGCGGATTAAAGTTATTTAATTTCATTTAATTAGGTGCGTTTTTAATGTTGTTTTTAGGGTTATTTCATTGACCTCTTTCAGCCAGATTTTAATTCTTGACTTGTAAACTGTTATGGAGTTTTCTTGTAAATAAATGTAATTTCTATGTCCGAATGTTGTTGTTTTTAATGTTTAAGTATTTTTGATTAGATCTAATGTGATGGATATGCGGTCTAGAAGAGGGTTCCGTATTTTTGAATAGTTTTAATGGTATATTTTTGTCACGCGTAACATTGCGTATGTCAAAAATTTTGAAAAATTCTATCAAAGGCGTTCTTATTACTTCAAGTTTAGTATTTATGATTATTTTCTTAATCGTATTCAGATTTTGTATGTACTCAGATTTAGCAGATCCCCCCATCCTATAATTCCATTTTCGATTCGATGCGACCATAAACTAGTTAATTACCTAGGCAAAGTGACCTAAATAATGCAGTCCGGTCGCTGGCCAATGAAGAAATTAGTATGTTCTAGCAGGGCATTAATAAGCACAGCGTTAGTTGGACGGGCACTTCCTATGATGAAAAGTACCAACTATAATAATTACTGTGAAAATTGCCGCTTACGGCTGACTACTCAATTATCTAACGTGTGAATATTAAGAAAGAAGGTAAAATTTTAAGTAGAGAGAAGGTTGAAAGAAGAAAGTAAACGAACTGTGATGAGTTAATAATTATTATTCATTACATGTTTTAACATTAAATGTAGGTTTTTTTCGTTATTTGTTTTTGGGGTGTTATGCCGTGTTGCGCTACCTCCTTCTTTAGCCAACGTTTCGGACATCGTTGCAGTGTCCATCATCAGGGCAGATCCGGCAGATCCGGTAGATGTCCACACATCTACCGGATCTGCCGGATCTGCCCTGATGATGGACACTGCAACGATGTCCGAAACGTTGGCTAAAGAAGGAGGTAGCGCAACACGGCATAACACCCCAAAAACAAATAACGAAAATGCTTTTGGCCGTGAAAATCTTAAAACTTATCTTAAATGTAGGTACTTTAAACAAAATTTATTAATATAAATTAATGTTAATATTTAGATTTAGATCTTTAGGCATCAAGTTTATTGATATTGGATTTCAAATAAAGTACAATTTTTTAGCAAATTTTATTAAAGTATAACATATTTAATTAAGTTTTTTCATAAAAAGCAATTACTTCGTGGTTAGGCATCATATTTTAAAAGTAAACAAACACTTAGCATTTAACCACAAATTTATATACGTATACACCGACCGGTTTCGCTTCAACGAAGCTTCACCAGGATATAATAATAACTATTATTAGTTATTAGTGGGGATGCCCTATTTAGGCCAGTGCAATTAGCGATCAGCGATCGGAATTATTCCGGTAGTCCCAATTTTTTTTATATGTTTTATATACTCATCTCCTGATGTAAAATCTGAGTTTTCGACTTAGGGTCGCTTGAGCTTTCACCGCCATTTTGAAAAAACCAGCCGAAATCGCGCCAAAATCTAGTTTTTCTCAAATATCTCGTTTCCAATAAAAATTTCGAATAAAAGAGCTGTACAAGTTTAGTAGAACATAAAATTACCTACAATTTACATGTAAAGAATTTTCTTCTACCTCTAACAAATATCGAGATGAGCAGTCGTAAAAACATGTATAAGTTTATAAAAACATGTAAATTGCCCGACTTGGTTTGGTTTTTTGTGCGTATCTCTTTTCCAGTACAATTTTTTGAAAAAATTACTGAAAAGCATTTTGTAGAGGATAAAACTTCATAAAAGACGTAGGTATATGTTTAATGTTTTTATCGCAATTAGGTATCCACATTCTGATACAAAATTTTCACAAAAATTATGTCAAAAACTGAATCAGAAGAATAGTGTTGGCATAACTTGATTATTCATTTTTTAAAACAATTACTGTTGAAATAACATGTAACATACATAACAGCAACATTAACCATCAATGTAATCAAAACATATAAATAAAATTAATAATTAAGGTACAAAGATATGGTAAAAAAAAAAGTTTTTTCTAAAAATATATAACGATTGACTTTGTTTCTTACTGCCACTTAGGGGGCCCCGAACAGCTTCAATATCAAAGATATTCCAAAAACCTGGTCTTCCTTTCATTCAATAAAGATATATATATTATTATTATGGCTTATCAGCCGAATTTATGGCGACTGGGTCACAAATTCCTCGTCATCATCATGAACATAGGCTTCCACAGCAATCTCGGACGAGCTGCCATTGCAGTGAATACAGAGTAGAATTTCAAACCCGACTTTCTACATGTGCACTTTCCAGCGCAACCTTTTTTGCATTGGTATGATATAAAGTTCAGCAACGCCTGAGGTGCAGCCTCCGTCATCATTAGTACTGGAGTTAGTAACCCAACAGCGTCCTTCTCCACCCCCATTCAGATGATCTTTTGGTGACCAAGCCAAGTCTGCACTTGCAAGTATGTTCTTGAAGCCTGTTTGCTGGACGGCATGATGGGTGGTAGCCTGGATAAATTGAATTTATTCTTTTTCTTTCCTTTGACAAAAATAATTTACCTTAAATTTTCCAAATTTGATTTCTCATTGCCACCATACAAAAGTGCAAAGAATTGTTCGGCAGCCAAAGTGATTGTTTCTCGCTTTGCTATTGTATCTTAAAATACACGAATAAGTTTTATTCATTGAGCGGTTTTTGAGAAGAATATTTACAAAATTTGTATATACCTTGACCAAACGGAGCACCAGTTGTGTCGCAGCCACTTATGGCATGCGTGAATAAAATGTTTTCAACTATTTCAATGTATTTAAAACATTTGTTGGAGTGCAAAGCGTTAGGTGATTTTCCTTTACCTACTTTTTGGTAATATACGTTTGGGGGTGAGAGAGCTGTGAGGAGTACCAACAGGTCGATATCCTGACTAATGATTATGACTGCATCATGTTGAGATGATAACGACTTTGCTGTGGTTATTATGAGAACATCAGCGTCCTATTCAGCTTGTACTGTCGTTATTTGCGATCGTTCAAATGAGGCTCTGAGTTGGGAAATAAAACGAGACTTGTTCTTCTCATTTCCCAGAAACTTTTCCTTAGTGCTTTTCTTTTCAACCGAATTCGGGTATCCATCGAATACCACTACTGTATTGGCTCCATAATGATTTTGTGCATACCTGACTTATTGCTGAAAAATGATTGAAAAAGATTGAGTACGATCCCATACAAGATTGTGCAGTAAATATCCTCCATCAACTGCCTGTATTTTACTGCTTTCCAGTTCTGTGTTATTTGGTAAAGAGTTGAACAATGAGTAACATATGGACTTGGTTGACTTGGTTGACTTGACGCATGCCTTCCTCTGAAAAAAGAGACAATGGGACAGGAGATAGTTCATGTTGGAAATATTCTTTTTGTTCAATTTCACACTTTTTGGCAATATACATACGATGGAATAGCATTAATGGATCTATTATCACATTCACACCCTGATTTTGTATTCTGCTGGTCACCGCCGCAAGAGAAAAGTGTAGGTTTTTCCAAAGTTCTGGTTAATAACTTTAGACATAGCAAATTTCCCCACCTTTTCAGCCATGTGACAAGTTACTTTGCTATCCCCGATCGTGCCACTGCTTATAGACATAATCACGTTTGTTTGAGGAAATGGTTCATGGCAAGTAAACCAATCAACGAGAGTTTGGACGTCTTTATCATACCTCTTAAGTCGTGTAGGCCTCATCTCTACATGTTACTCTGAAGTTCCTGATTCTACCCTGGGGTAACCACCACCTTCGTTAATTTATAGTGTTTTTTTACCACATCTATGTACCTTAATTATTAATTTTATTTATATGTTTTGATTACATTGATGGTTAATGTTGCCGTTATGTTACGTTACACGTTATTTCAACAGTAATTGTTTTAAAAAAATAATAATCAAGTTATGACAACACTATTCTTCTGAATCGGTTTTTGACATAATTTTTGTGAAAATTTTGTATCAGAATGTGGATACCTAAATGCGATAAAAACATTAAACATATACTTACGTCTTTTATGAAATTTTATCCTCTACAAAATTCATATCAGTAATTTTTTCACAAAATTGTACTGGAAAAAAGATACGCACAAAAAACCAAACCAAGTCGGGCAATTTACCTGTTTTTATAAACTTATACATGTTTTTACGACTGCATATCTCGATAATTATTAGAGATTTAAGAAAATTATTTACATGAAAATTATAGGTAATTTTATGTTCTACTAAACTTGTAAAGCTACTCAGTACTCGATTACAGTTCGACCCAGAGTGACGTGCGTCCACACGGCAAATCAAGTTTAATTTAAAATGGATGTACTAACATTAATAGAAAACATTAAAATAGGACTAAAAAACATATCGACCGTAAAGGACACAAAAATTAGAAATAATCTTGAACAAACGATTCAACTACTAGAAGAAGCATGGATACGGGAAAAAAACCATTTCCAAGAACAAATTATTGAACTTCAAAAAAAAGTAATCATCAAGCTTGAAAAAAATAATGAACAAAAATCCTATGCAATGGTTCTAAAAGAAAGGATGATTCCAATCGAAGAACCCGAATTTGCTGTCTTAATCACCGCTGAAGGTAAAGAAACATCAGAAGACATAAAGAGTATTATCACAAAAACAATAAAAGCACCTAACCTAGGAATTGGAATAAGTGGAATAAAAAAGCAACAAATAATAAAATAATTATGACCTGCTCAAATAAAGAAGATGCTGAAAAATTGAAGGCAGAAATAAATAAAAATAAAAATGGAATATCAGCAACGGAATTAAAAAAAAGAGACCGTGCATGATTATTAAAGGTGTCGGAGGGGAGTATAACGAAGATAATTTCCTAAACGATCTTATTCTACAAAACAGTGAACTTCACGATATAACAAATGAATCCATTAAAGTAACGAAATATTGCAAAATAGAAAAAGTGATCAACTCCGTAATATAATAATTGAAACAACAGGCCCAATCCGGAAAATGCTACTACATAAACAAAGAATAAATATAGGCTTTGTCCGGGCGCACATAGAGAATTGCGACCCTTTGATGCAGTGTTATCATTGCGTTGGATTCGGACACACATCCCTTAAATGCCTAAATAAAATGAATAAGCCCAGATGCACACATTGGTCAAAAAATCACAAATTTAGCGAATGCGATAAAAGCAAAGATAGTGTCAAATGCTACAATTGTGACAATAACAACAAATTATTCGAAAAAAAAAACCAATACCCAACATAGTGCAAATAGTGAAATATGTACTTACCGGAAAAGAATGTCTATCATAGCACAGAAAAGAATCCATTATGAATAAGTAATGGATGATTTTATAACCGAGCAAATTGATAAATTAACAGATGTTTATCAATACACCTGCGAAGACTCAAAACAATGTAACAAACTATTAAAACTGTCAACGGTTTTAACTCTTCCCCTATATTAGTTACGTCGGGCGTACCCCAAGGATCTCACCTTGGACCCTTACTTTTCTTAATCTTTATTAACGACCTTTCATACAAACTCCGCTGTAATTTTTCTCTATATGCTGATGACCTCAAATTATATAAAGCAATTAAATCTATGAAAGATTGTGAACTCTTACAACAAGACCTTAACACAATATCTACCTGGTGTGTTGACAATGAAATGGAACTGAATATAGCTAAGTGCAAATTTATAAATTTCACCAAGACAAATTTCAACAACACCAACAAAACTCTGTATTCATATAGCATATGTGGTCACAATCTAGAAACAGTTGAATCAATAAAAGATTTAGGAATTATATTTGACAACAAACTAACATTCAATCAACACATTGAATACATTGTGTGTAAATCAAATAAATTACTTGGTTTTATTGTAAGATCAACCAAACGGTTTAAGAATTCTAACAGTCTAATAATTCTATTCAATTCCTTAATCCGAAGTGTTCTTGAGTACGGGTCAACAGTCTGGAATCCACATTATATTACACAGATATCTAGACTCGAATCAGTCCAAAGAAAATTTATACGGATTTTGTCTTACCGATCAGGTGTCTATCATCTTCTAGACGGGTACGAACAAAGACTTAGACATTTCAAATTAGAAAGTCTGGTTAAAAGACGAAACATAAATGACCTCTTAATGCTTTATAAAATTGTGAATAATCGTGTAGACAGTAACTTAGTCAACCAAATCAAGCTATACGCCAGGCCCAAATCTACCAGAAACCTTAACATATTCTGGACTGAAATTTTTGCCAATAATACTGGATATTTTAATCCTATGTCCAGAATCATACAACGATCTTGTTAAAATACACACTTTCATAGATATTTTTCTAAATAATGTAACATGTTTCAAAAAATATCTCCACGAATTGTGCACCTAAAAAAAAAAATTTATAAAATAAAAATTTGTTGTTTTATTATATCTCAGGAAATACTTCATAAATATTGTATACTTATAATGTATTTCAATTTTGTATTTAAGTTTTTTTAAAGTTATGTATAAATAATACTTGCATTGTTTTTCATGTGTTTGCTTCTGTAAAAATTCAAATGTAATTACTGCAGACACATTAGTCTAGGGATATTTATATTTGTATTTTAATTTATTATATTTTACCCATAAAAATGTTTTATAAATATCCTGTTTGTGTCTCAAATAAATAAAATAAAAATAAAAAAAGTTCCAAGTGCATTCATTGTTCTGCACCAAAACATCAGAAGTTTGCAAAAAAATTTCTAAGGATTTGTATTAACATTAAATCTCCTTGAAACTTTACCGGACCTCATTGTTTTAACAGAAGCACACTTAAATATAAATAATGCTGACGCACTGTACGAAATCCCTGACTATACATATTATTCATCCACAACGCATATTAATAAAAACTGTGGTATTGCTGTTTTAATATTAAATAAACACAATAACGTCACAATCACTGAAATCAACATGAAGCTAACAAACTGTCTAAAACTTAACTTAAAAGTTAATTAAGTTATACAGGGTGTTAAGGGACGTACTTGACTTACTTTAACCAGTGATTCCTGACATTATTTGGAGTAAAAAATGTAAATGAAATTTTGGTCTCCGGTGACTTTTTTGATGTTTTTTTTTTTTTTTTTTTCTACAAAAACATAAAAAAATGGTAGTTGTTGAACAGTTGGAGGCGGGGTAAGGGGTTCGTCGGACACCCGGCTGAGTGACCAATGATGACATGTGGAAGAATTTTTTTTTGTTTGATTTTGAAGAAAAAAATTTTGAAAAAAAAAAAAAAATCGTCAAAAAAAGTCACCGGAGACCAAAATTTCATTTACATTTTTTACTCCAAATAATGTCAGGAAACACTGGTTAAAGTAAGTCAAGTACGTCCCTTAACACCCTGTATACAATATCATAGCTATCTACCGCACACACGGATCGAATCCAAACAATTTCATTATAGAATTAGAACAATTATTGCTACTACTAAAAGGTACTTGTAACATTGTCACGGGCGATTTTAACCTGAAAATTTTGGAAGAGGTAAAAGGTAAAACGAAGGACGATTATATAAATGTAATGACATCGCTAAACTATAAATCATTTATAAATAATCCAACACGGAATGTTAGCGGACAAATTCCTTCCTGCATCGATCACATATGGTGCAACTCAAATAAAAACATGTCAATATTATGGAAAACCAGCACAACCGATCACTACACCTGTATATTTGTTACCAACATTGATAAAAGAAGTACCAACTCTAACACAACTGACAAAAAAATATGAAAAAAAAACATTTAAATATGGAAATTTTAAGAACAAATCTTAAAACGGAAACCTGGGCATCAATATTTGAATCGGAAAATCCAAATACCTGTGCTGAGAATTTCGAAACAGTTTTCCAAAACCACATAAACCTATCCACGCAAATAATTGTTTCTAAACCAAAATCTAAACACAGATTAATAAAGCCATGGACTAGTGATTTCAATCAGAAATAAAGAAAAATACTACCACCAGTCTAAAAAATTCCCTAATGATGAAAAAATCAACACCTTCTACAAGAAATACCGTAACAAACTTGCTCTTTTAATAAGACTGACAAAAGAAAAATATTTTTGTAATAAAATAAAAAATGCTGGTCAAGACAGCAAAGAGTTTTGGAAAATCATCAATACAATAACCAACAAAAGCACAAAAAAAATTACCAAAAGAAATTACTCATCACGGAATCAACACTGACACTGAAAAAAAAACCAAAACTGTGTGGTAACATTTATAATGAATACTTTGCTAATGTCGGCCCTAATCTTGCTCGTAATTATCCTAAACAACAAACAAACACAACAACCAGAGCACAACTCAACTATTGAAGAAGGTTTCCACACATTTGCTTCAGTAACTGATAAAGAAGTCGAAAACGCTGTAATAAGTTTACGGGGATCAGCAAGCCCTGGCTATGACAATATAACTGTAAAAACATAAAAAGCCGTTCATGAGATAATCAGCAAAACGATTGCTCATATAATAAATGTAAGTCTAAAGAAGGATATATTCCCGAACAACTATAAGAAGACTATTATCACCCCTGTTTTTAAATATGGAGATGAAAAAATATTTCCAACCGTCGTCCCATAGCACTCACATCAAACATTGCAAAAATCTACGAAAAAATTGTTAAAAAAACAACTCAACAATTACATAAAAGAAAAAAAGATAATGAGCCCAAACCAATTTGGGTTTAGGGACAATCTCAGCACTCAAGATGCAATTGCTAAATTAACTTCAACAATAATACAAAAATTAGATAATGGAGAAAAGTGTCTTGGTATATTCATCGACTTACGCAAGGCATTTGATAGCATATCACACTCCAAACTCAGAGAAACTCATGCAAATTGGATTGGACGGAACAGTACTGTCATGGTTCCAAAGTTATCTAAAAGAGAGATTTCAATATGTCAAAATAAATAATACCCTAAGTGAACCCAAAACCTCATCATTTGGTATACCACAAGGAACTGTCATCGGTCCAATCCTTTTTATTATATATGTTAATCAAATGTTCACTCTTCCCATAGTTGGAGATATCATATCTTATGCAGACGACACTGTAGTTATCACTAAAGGGAAATCATGGGAGGAAACAATGAGTAAGGTAAATATGAATATAAACATACTCACATGGTGTGACCTAAATTGTCTCTCACTAAATACAGAGAAAACTTATTTTATTTCATTCTCTTTGAAAGAAAAAAATGTCGAGAACAATATAACTATTAAAATCCATTCATCACAGTGTGAAAATAAAAAGGAATGCAACGATGACAATTGCCTACCAATAAAATGCAAAAATAGTATAAAGTATCTGGGTGTCATTGTAGACAGACACTTAAAATGGAACGAACAAGTCGAAAATACGGTAACCAGAGTAAGAAAACTTATTTACATATTCATTAGATTGAGAAACATTCTATCATCTAGTATGATGAAAACTATTTATTTCTCTCTTGCCCAATCTATTCTACAATATGGTATAATCGGGTGGGGGGGGAACTTTCAAAACTAACCTCCAACCTGTAGAAAGGGTACAGAGGTTGATTCTAAAAGTTATCACACGAAAACCATCTTTATTTCCAACAATACAACTATTTAACTATTTTAGGGTTCTCAGTTTAAATAAAATTTTCAAAAAGAACACACTGTTACAAATATACAAAGATCATTTTAATATTACAACTACAATCACAAAAATAAGTAACCGATCAAGATCACGTGGTAACCTAGAAATCCCTAAATTTAAAACGAGTGCTTTTCAACAACATTATACTTATCAAGGCATAAAATTTTTTAATGCCCTACCATATAAAATCAAATCCGAAGAAAATTATAAAGCCTTTAAATCACAAATAAAACAACTGCTAGATCAACCAAACACTAATTTTAAGTGTTAATTTCATAGAACGAATTTCTACGAATATTTTTTTATTACAATGTACCGATTAGTAAATATTGATCAAGTCTTAATTTATTTTATTTATTTATTTGACATAATATCTAACATTTTTAAATACAATTCAGCAATGTCGGCCTCACTGGGTAGCTCACCTGTGCTGAGGCCTCCATTTTATAAAACAAAAATTTATACATATTACATTAAAAATAATATAAAAATAATGCTGAATAAAAAAAGCTAAAATTAAACTAAAAATAAAAATTTATAATTTACGTAAAAATGTATTTTTTTAGTGATGTGTTTTATATTTATTTGTGTGTGTTACGTGTATGTGTTTGATTCTTATTATGTAATGAGATTTTGGAAATATTGTCTTTTTTGTTCTTTAATCCAATTTTTAATTTTGCGTATGAATTTATTGTTGTTTTCTTCTGTTTTATTTTCATGGGTAAGACTGTTGAATGCTTTTATAGCATGATATTTATAGTGCCTTTTTCCAAAGCTTGTATTCGCTGTCGGAGTTTTTATGTTATTTTTGTACGATTGTCTTACTGGTCTGTTAGTGATATTTTGAGATTGTTGAAATTTGTTTTTTTGGTCGAAAATGTAGTTTAGTAGAGTTTTAGCGTATAATTGGCGTATATCTAGTACGTCAAAACTGTTGAATATTTGGTCTGTATCAGTTAGTCTATGTTTTTTAAGAATTGCATTTAATATTGTTTTCTGCGCGATTTCTAAGTGAACGATAGCTGAGTTTGTTGCTCCTCCCCAGACAATTATGCCATATTCTATTATTGATCGACATAGTGAAATATATATTTTTTTCATTTGTTTCATTTTATATATGTTCCTTATGTTTAGGAAAATGTGTATTGTTTTGAGGAGTCTATTTGTGATTTGTTTGTGATTTGTTTGATGTGATGTGTCCATTTTAGTTATGGTCAATATTATTATAATATTATGTACTTTATTTCAAAATTAATCATTTAACTCCATCATAAATTAACAAAAAAATATAAATTAATGTATTCTTATTGATGTCACATATCCTCTTAAAATATTTAATCAGCATTTGAACTGAAATGAAGCAATTATTGTCGTAAAATAACATTATGTACCTACTCCTGCAATATTATCAGCTAATACAATTGTTAGAAACAACTTTATGTAGTTACCATCTAACACCTACCTATTAAGAGAAATCCAATAATATTATTTTAATTTTTACTACATCTATTTAATATTTTTTATTACTTTAAAATATCTAAACTACATATATATCTAATTTAGTAACTGCTACGTTAGTATATTTCTTTATCAATATTTGTTAGCATTCATAAGTTTATTTGTTTCATTATTATTACTTTAAAATATCTATACTACATGTTATATCTAATTTTAGTAACTGCTACGTTAGTATATTTATTTATTTATTTTTTATTTATTTTTTTTTATTTTTTTTATTGGCAATGTTTATTAAAAATACATATGAAGTTACAACAGTTACATAGTTACATAAGGTTAACAAAAAATAAAAATAAATTGCCTTTCCTCACCATAAAGAGACAATGCTCTTGTGTTTGGTGAGGGAGTTCTAGCTCAATTAGTAAATTAATGATCGTGTAAGTTAGTAATAACGGCTATTGTAAATAATAAGAAGGTTAAAAAATCTTGTATAATTTAAAAATAAAAATCCTGAAGAGTTTAAAAAAATCATAATATAAATTAAAAAATCATTATAAATGGAAGAATCATGTAAGTTAGTAACAAAAATTATTGTAATAAGTAAGTAAAGGATACGTAAGAAAGAACGCAAGATTTATACAATAGTAGACTCAGAGATTTAGAAACTAAGAAATGAAAGAAAAAAGAAGGAATAAATGATTTATAAAATAGCAGACTTTAAGATACAAAGTAAACATATTTGGGACTTTTATAGTAGTTTCAGGTAATTTTTTAATTTGGGCTTAAATTCCTGCATATTTTCGATGGTTTTTAATTTTAATGGGAGGTTGTTATAATAGATTATGCCCAGATAAAGATAGGAATTTTGGATGTGCTTAGTATTAAATTTAGGAATTTTAATAGTTTTCTGGTATCTTGCTGATGTATTGAATTGGAAGTTACGAGTATTTAACTGTATTTCTTTGTAAATTTGAAGAATTGAATATTTTTTATAGATTTTGTCTATTATAGGCACATTGAATATTGAAAAAAGAATTTCAGTAGGAAATTTAGACGGTTTTTTTAAGATTACCTTAATTATCAACCTTTGGACAATTTTGAGGGGATTTAAAATATTGTCATATGTTCCTCCCCAGCCAATAATACCATATTGCAATATAGATTGAACAGTTGCATAGTACACTCTTTTTAGGTTTTCTAAGCTAAGAATATTTCTAAGTCTAATAAATATATAAATACATTTCCTAATCCTTTTGACGAGTTCACAAATATGTGTTTTCCATTTAAAATGTTGATCTATATATACACCAAGATATTTGATTTTGGGAGTTGGACTAAGTATAGCACAATCTTGATTGCAGATAGTTTTATTACATTTACTTTGGTGTATTATGATGTTTAAATTTGGTTCTAATTTGAATTTATTGATAGAGAATGGGATAAATTTTGTTTTTTCAGTGTTTAGAGAGAGGAGATTTTTATCGAACCAATTTTTCAATATGTTAATATCAATATTAGCTAGATTATTAACAGTATTCCAATCCGTACCTTCAATTATTATGACAGTATCGTCAGCATAAGATATTATTTTTCCGTTTAGTTTTTGTATGAATATGTCATTAACATAGATAATAAACAGTAACGGTCCCAGGACTGTACCTTGAGGTATGCCGAAATGACTCATTTTTGGTGAACTAAGCACACCATTAATTTTTACAACTTGGGGACGTTTGAAAAGGTAGCTTTTTATCCATTCTAGAGCTGAACCATTTAATCCAATGTTTCTTAATTTACTTATAAGTTTGTCATGTGATATACTGTCAAATGCTTTTTTGAGATCTATAAAAATTCCCAGGCATTTAAATGATTTATCTAATGAACTATGTACAAGGCTACTTAATTTTGCAATTGCATCTTGTGTGCTTCTACCTTCCATAAAACCAAACTGGTTTTCATTAATTATATCGTTGCATTTTATAAATTGGCTCATTCTTTTTTTAACTAGTTTTTCAAAAATTTTTGCTATATTTGAGATTACTGATATGGGACGGTAATTATTTACTTCTTCTGGATTACCTGACTTAAATATTGGGGTAATAGTAGTTTGTTTGTAAATTGATGGAAATACTCCGCTTTGGAAACTTGTATTTATTATATGCATTAATGGCTTAGAAATTTGATTTTTTATGTTTTTTAAAATATCAACCGTGACTGCATCAAAGCCCGGAGCAGATCCTCCTTTCATATCGGTTATGATAGAAACTATTTCATCCTCTGTGGTGACTTCAAATGTTGTCATTTTATTTTTAGCATTTATATTACAGTCTGGAGATGTTATAATATTTGAATCAATGTGAATGAGATTGGCGAGATTTTTCCCAACATTTGCAAAGAAAGTGTTAAATATATTTGCAGCTTTTGAGGGGTTTTCTTTACAGCATGTTTTTGAGTTATCATGATTAATAGCATTGATTTCGTTATTATTGTTCTTTTTCTTGTCAATTATTTCATTTACAACCGTCCATACTCTTTTACTATCATTTTCAGCTAGATCCAACTTCCGTTTATAGTAACTTTCTTTAGTATGTTTTATGATATATGTAAGTTTATTTTTATATGCTCTAAAGTGATTAAGTAAGTTTTTATTATTAGGTTGTTGAGTTGTTAATTTATAAAGAGCTTGCTTACGTCGTACAGATACTATTAAGCCATGAGTAATCCATGGTTTTATAGGTTTGAAGTTAGACAGTTTGTGTTTGGGAATTACATTTTTTGACGAGTCATTTATGTATTTAGATATTTTTTCTTCAAATATTTTACAGCAGATATTGACATCATTACATTGTAATAATTCGATCCAATTTTCTGATTGAAATTTGTTTTTTAATGTATCCATATTAAGTACTTTTTTGGAAGATTTTGTTTGTTTAAATGATGGCAATATTGGATTGCTGGTTTTGTGGTTAAAGATACAAGAATAATGATCAGTGATAGTTGTGTGAATGACAGCTGCTGTTATATTTTGGATATCCGGTATATTTGTAAAAATATGATCTAAGCATGAAGGTCGTTGACCTCGAACGTCTCTAGTGTACGAATTTATGCACGATAAATAATTGAGTTCTGCTAACATGTTGAGATAGCTATCTTTATCCTTACTAGAATAGTCGCTTGCGATATTTAAATTCATATCTCCAACCAAAACATTGTTTTTATTTCTAAAATTTAATAAAATATTTTTTAATTCATCAATAAAGTGTGACACTATCGACCTATGTGTTCGATAAATAGCAATAATGTTATAATGTTTATTTATGTCTTTAAATTCAATATTTAATATGTTAACATTACTAATACTGTGAATCTCTTTAATATTAAGTACATTGTATTGGTTAGATACAAATATTCCAATACCAGAGTTTTTGTTTAACTTTGTTGTTGTTGTGTAGTAAGAGTACCCCGGGATAGAGAAATTCAATTCACCGGCTGAGTGAGTTTCTGTTAAAACTATGCAGCCCGGGAAATAATTTAATTCTTTTAATGATATTATTAATTCATCCATGTTCCTTTCTATGCTTCTAATATTTACATGAAATAGGCTAAATCCTTTATCAGGACAAATTAAATTGAAATCTTTTATGGAGTGACACAAATTTTCTTCTATACAAATTTTTTTATCCAAAGCGTTACATAAAAAATCATTCATTTTGCAGTTTTAGGTTAGTTATTTTATGGATACATTTATGTAATTTGTAATGACAAATGGTAGAGGCAAAGAATTTTAAATATACACTATGTCTACATAGATATGATGGCTGAAATAACAACATATAAATATATAATTTATTTACGTTTTTAAATTTTATATTTAAAATATAAACTATAAACATTTCTTTATTAATATTTGTTATTATTAATAAGTTTATTTTTCTTAATTTCAAAAAAAAAAGTATATCTTATTTCTTTATCTTTTTTCTGTAATGACACGACTCCCCAATTTAAACACGAGAAATGTTTTTCTCTATTAAATTGGGTAGATTTATTAACAAGAAATTACTTTATTTGTAATTATTTTTAAGAACCTATACTTTCTTTATGTAAATCTGTTATATGTTTGTATATTTTAAATAATAAAAAAATAAATAAATAAATAAAAAAATAGAAATTTTTATTGGAAACGAGATATTTGAGAAAAACTGGATTTTGGCGAGATTTCGGCTGGTTTTTTCAAAATGGCGGCGAAAGCTCAAGCGACCCAAGGTCGAAAACCCAGATTTTACATTAGTAAATGAGTATATAAAACATATAAAAAAAATTGGGACTACCGGAATAATTCCAATCGCGAACCCCTTTTTGGCGCTAATTGCACTGGCCTAATTCCTATATATCCTGATGAAGCTTGGTCGAAGCGAAACTGCTCGGTATATAAAATAATATATAATCTTGGTTAAATACGTAGCGTTTGTTTTATTTTAAAAATGTAATGCCTAACCACAAAGTAATTGCTTCTTATGAAAAAACTTAATTAAATTTGGTTAAATTTAACAAAATTTTGTTTTTTATTTTTTTACATTAACTCCACACTAGAGGCACTGAGGAAAATATTTTCCCTCAGGGCCTATGTCATCTGAGATGCTGTGTGGAGGGTCTTTTTGAGGAGAGGAAGGAATGAACATTGGCCTTGAAGAGACCCATGTTGTAGGAAGGAGGAAACACATGAAATGTGTTTCCTCCTCCCTACAAAAAACTATGACGGCCGGCGTAGTCCAGCGGTAAGGCTCTTGACTCGCAATCCGAAGGTCGCGGGATAGAATCCCGACGTGGCAAATAAATTTTATCTGATTAATTTGTGTTATTTCACAATTTATTCCTTTAAAAGAATATATAGTATATTTGCGATACGTTCGAGAGTGGAAAATACTCTCAGTATCGCCCTGGTGTAAGACCACCATTCAGAATTGAAACGTGGCTTGAAAATGGCTTTAGCCGTGTTTGGTGACCAGATCTGAATAGCCAGGTACTTCCCAACCTTCCTCTTCCCCACCTCCTTCCCCTCCCCACTACCTTCAGCCTCACAACATACCCCAATTGGGGATGCCATAGTCTCACTGGCTCCAGACGGGAGCAGTTGAGATTCTTGTGCGGTATTCGCTGTAAAAAAAAAAAAATCTGCGGGCCCTTTACAGTACGCCGAGTTTTTAAGAGGCTAAATTTATTCTGGCTTCGATGGAGCCAGATTAATTTGATGCCTAAAGGTCGGTTCTGGAAACGAAATATTTAAATTACAATAGAAAAATGAAAATATTATAATTACATATTTTTAGTTGATATGGTAATCATAATAAGAAAAATAAACACGCTTTTAACGGTATTCATAGTTTATGAAAATACAGAAATATTTTGCGGAGCGAAAAACCAGGGTCTAGGTTCATCGCCCTCTATTTATTATTATTTCTATAAAAGTTATGCGGACAGAATATAATGAAAGCCATAATAATAGACCCGTGTGAAAATAATTTGCAGGGGAAGCCAGTTAGAAGACGGCACTCGGGTGAAAAGGAAAGGAAAGAAAGAAAAATAATAAAAAAAAACTCGCGGGGTTCAACTAGTCAAATAATTGGAATCCCAGGCCAGACGTTTACATCGCGTTTAAAGAAATGAAAATATTACGTTATACCTACTAAAATTACAAAGTTATGAACTGATTTCAATTTCAATACCTCTTTATACCATAGTTTATGTATGATGAGTATAAAATAGCATAAATTCTCAACCTTCATCTTCACCACCCCCTTCAGCCTTATACCATACCCCAATTGGGGATGCCATAGTCTGGCTGGTTCCGGACATTTAGGAGCAATTGGAACTCGTGCTGCATTCACATAAAAACATAGGTAAAAGTGGGTAAAAGTACTTAATAGTTTATATTTTTGATGAGATTTCTATCTTATCAGATGCACCACATCCTTGTAGAAGGGGGTTAAATATGGGTAGACTTTGAAAAAATAAATCAATTTTATATACCTATGAGAGCTTTTAACAGCTTTGAAGTACTGTTATCATAATATTCGATTTCATATAAATTTATTTATTTATTTTATTTTATTTGAAATAATATCTAACATTTTTAAATACAATTCAGCAATGTCGGCCTCACTGGATAGCTCACCTATGCTGAGGCCTCCATTTTATAAAACAAAAATTTATACATAAAAACAAAAGTTCTTTGTTTGAACCACTTGTATATTTGTTTAAAGTCAACCGGTTTCGGAACGATCTTTCCTCAGGGCAAACGTATACATTATATTTTTTTATTCAAATTTTCATTTTTCACATATTACAAATATTCATTTTTCTATATTATAAGAACAATCAATCAAATCTGGGACCTAACATAGGTACCTATTTAAAATATCTATAATTTTAAAAATCCATAAACAGTTCTTTTATTACAAAAAAAAACTTCTGCCTGCTAAATTCAATTTCATCAAACGCAAACTGTCAAACGTGCGAAGTTAAAATAGTCGTTAAGTTGTCTGAAATTATCCAATTTTCTGGTAATTTTTTTAATTTTTCTTTCCGTAAGAACCTTCTACAAAGCATAAAAAAACTTTTAAAAAAATTAATGAAATAGGTAAAGTCATTCTGAAGTTATGGCGTGACCAAGGGAAACAAGGGATCATTTTTATATGTATATAAATGGTTGTCATTAGTATAGCGCAGTTTTGTGTTATTTCACTTCAAGTGCGCTCTACAGTATTTAACTTAAAAATGATCTAGTATTCAGTCAAATTATTATATTAAGTATAATATAATATGATACAAAATGTACAATAACAGTGCTATTGTAGCACAGGACAATAATAAAAACTAACATGACGTAAAAAAAATGTACAGTACATTATAAAGCAATGATAAAAAGAACTACAAATAATCATTAGTAAGAGTGCTAAAGCAAAGGACAATAGTACAGGATTCAAGCGTTTTTAGTCTATGTGTGTTTATTTTTCATTATCATTATTAAGATCGCTAAATGTATTTGAAAATGTATTTTGAAGCCATAAGTATTTGAAATACAAATTACAAAATACCTCATCAGCAGGTAATTGAAATACCAATTACAAAATACATTTTTAGGAAGTAATTTAAATACAAATACAAAATACGTATTTGTATTTCAAATACGTATTTCGATTACAAGTATTTCAAATACTGCCCAGCCCTGGATGTAGTGCACTTGATAAGATAGGAGTATCATCAAAAATATAAACTTTTAAGTACTTTTACCTATTTTTAACTAGCTTTTTCCCGCGGCTTCGCTCGCATGGTATCAGGGGATTCCCACTCCGCCTCCTCCACCTTCCTTCTCCCCACTCCACTCCCCCCATCAACCCCCCCCCCCCCTCCCCACACTCCACTCCACCCGTCAACCCCCACCCCCCACCACCCACCCCTCCCCAGACTACTCCCACCTCCACCTTCCCACTCCCCACTCCACTCATCCATTAACCCCCCTCTCCCTCCTCCTTCCGGGTTTATGCGCGCCTACATACATTTCTGTGATTCATTTTTAGAGATAGTACGACGCCAACAAAGCACTCTTTTTATGGTGAATTGCCTAATTAAAAAAAAAAAACATCGTTTCCAAGGCGACAATTAGTTTTCTTTTTTTCTGACGTTTGCAATAAATCGATTTTGTTAGCGACAGAAAACGTATGATAAATAATTTCATAACGCCAGAGATTATTCATAACGCCAGAGCTTACCAATATATATAGCCTATAGATCTCGCAAATAGTGTAGCTTTCTATTAGTGAAAGTATTTTTAAAATCTATTCAGTAGTTTTTGCGTGAAAGAGTAACAAACATACATCCATGCAAAATTTCACCTTTATAATATTAGTAGGATGTGAATCTCGCACGAGTTCCAATCAACAAATGAACATAATATGACAATTGGCATAAAATTAAACTAGGGTTTTATTTAAATGTTTGAGCGTAGGTACTTTAAATTCCCGTCTACCAACTTTTTTTTAAATGGCACTTACACCCTTTTAAGTTTCCAGTATTCAACTCAGGTATGCCTTATCCGTCACACGTATGTCTAGTAATGTTACATTGTCGTGTAAACAAGCTTGTGGGTCCGAATGGTTAAAGTAACTTCATCGCATTGCCAAAAAGTAATTTACAGTAAAATCAAACATTCTGGTCAACAAAATTCCGCGCCTAGAAAATTAGATATTAAAAACATTGCATAAGTTGACAGAAATGTGGACAAAGGCAGAAAATGGCTCCCAGAGGAAAAAATGAACGAGGACAGAATAATCACGCGTAGGAACTTTGTATTGTGGTAAGTACCTATTACAGTGCTGCCAGCTTTAGGGTAAAGTTATCCCGACTCGTGTGAACGGGGCGTTATGTTTGTTTTTGTCGTAATAATGGCCGTACGACGATGGAAGATTACCACCCATTTTTTGTTATTATTTGTATGGAAGTAACCGCGAACGAAGAAAAATCGGTACTCCGTTGGTCGTTACTATTATTTTACTGGCTATGCGGTTTATTTTACTTTAAGAAATTACAATATAATTTAGAAAGTAATTTATTAGAAAGTAAAGTAAAGATTAGAAAGTAATTTATACTAACTAACTAACTAACCATCACGCCGTTTCCCCGCAGGGGTAGGCAGAGAGGACAGACCGCCAAACAACTCGGTCTTGGCACACACTCTTTGCCTCACTCACATTCATACATCGTCTCATCTCATCGTGTCAAAAATCAGAATAAAAGTAATTTATTACGTTGACATATACAATCTTACAACAATGCAATACCAAAATATGTGCAAGAGTTTAACGGAAGTTTATCCGATCAATGAATAATTATTACACTTAAATTCTTTTAAATGTATTATACTTATCTATCGTTAATTTATACTTCAGAAGTAGGGGAACGTACCCATACTACGTGACCAACTTTTTGCAATTTTTAACCCCCCCCGGTGACCAAAAACCTAAGCAACCCGCCGCTCATTTGTATGGAGCGTGACATTTTGAAGACCCCCCCCCCTTAAACGTGTCACGTAGTATGGGTACGTTCCCTAGGTACTTCGTATTAAAATATACAGCATTTTATTAAATCTACGACTAACAATAAAACAGATCGTTTAGATGCAACTTCAAGTCATACTTCGCATAAATACATACCTACTTTGTTTTTCCGAAGTCGTAATAGTAATAACGTAATAAGTAATAACAACCGCAAAAGAACAGATTATAGATACTTACGTCTGAATGGGGATCCTATCATGGTACGTCCTTCAAACTGCACTTGTTAATTGCTCCATTTACTCTCGACTTAGCTTGGGCAACGTCCAGAGACTTGCATAATACTGCAGATATTACGTAGTTAATCTCACACGTACCTATAACGCTATTATATTAAAATAGAATAATCTTAAAGTTTTACCTAAGAGAAAAAATTATCGTAATTTTTCAGAAAATCTGTGAAATTTTTTGTAATTTCTGACAATTGAACGAACAAGCCACAACGACAGTCGCTCAATGTATCAGAAAAACTTTAAAGGCGATTTTGGACATCCATTTGACGAGCGAAGCTTCGAAAACAATTCGAATAATAAATAATCTATCATGTAAGTTTGGTGATGAAGGGTATGATATAACTGGAAATAAAACATAAGCGAAGCCAAGTACAAAGGTAAATACTTTATGAAACAAATTTAAATGCTAATCAAAATAAACACTAAAATATTAATAATTGTGAAGCTCTAATTTTGATGATATTGTAATCATGAACGTAATTTATTCAGTGTTTTCTGCATGAACAGCGCAGGTTGTATCATAGCTCGGCTGAGAAAAGACGCACGTGCTGATAAAAGTTGAAAAACAAAGATAAACAGGGCGGTACGGCAACCCAAAAACATCAAGACTCAGCAACAAGTTATTTTGTTTACAGAGATGGGAATTTATTCATAAATCGAAAGCAAAACACAGGTAAAACATCTGAGTACATACTAAAGCAAAACGTTGTAAACTATTATAATATTAATAATAACAATAATGAAACTGTCTATTATGCATAATTGTTAGATATTTGTTTAGGATTCAGTAAACCAATCTAGCAAAATAATCACTTCAATCTTATATCCATGTACACATTCACCAAATTACTACTCTAACGGATTCATTTACATCTTGTTTAATTAAAATCCGACCGGCGTAATGCTCGAAGCAATCATAACTGAATAGACACGAATGAAATTACATAATACGATACATTTCCGTACAAAATCCTAATGAGAATGTTGTAACGAACGAGCAACATTCGAAATTAATGTTAACACAACTATTGTTATAAAATGCAGAGCTGAACGAACCAAGATTAAGTAACCTTACGATGAACAAGGATGTTAGATAGTGTTGTGTTGACTTGACAAGAAAGAATGTACTCGTTTTAATGTACCGAAGTAACGACTTCCACTCGCGCTCGACTGTGAATTAAAACTGAACTATGTTCGAGGAGAAGGTATGGATTACCTGCTGGCAGAGTAAAACTAACTGCGACTGGTGACAGATGTTGCGATATTAATATCTGGGGGAAAATACCTTTGACCGTATTGTGTTATGCGACCATTCGGTTAAACTTCACAAATTACCTGGTGTATTTTTTGTCGCATCTGCTCCAAAAATATTTATTGTAATTTTTAGAAAAAAAAATGTGAATAGTGACAAAGTTGTTTTTGCTGATAAATAGCCGTTGTTTTATGCTAATGGATCACGTGAAAATGCACTTACTCTGACGGCTTTTGCTAAAAAAAACTTTTTATACGAGCTTCAAAAATATACCGGTTTTTTGGTAAAAGGAGTTCAATCCCAAGCGAATACCAAAAATATTTTAACAACATTTTTATTCTGCGAAAAAACACACTCGTTGGGTTAAATATCTGGGTATTTTAGAAGTACCTACATTAGGTGACTACAGAAACTATGCATATCGTCCAACATATAAAATTGAAATATATAAATATTTCAATATGCCTTCTCATATAATGCTGAAATATATAATCAATAAGCTACCGATGCAACCAATAAACCAGCTGTAAAAAGTCAATCATGTTTAAAATTTCGCTAAATGTGGATCTTTTATGTATTGTAAACGAACATCAAATGAAATCCCTACTAGAGGTTGTCGGCCACCCCGACTCACCGCCCGTACCGAGGGGACGGTCTTGGGTTCGTTATTGACTATTGACACAGAAAGGGGGTCGTTTCTCGTTTCAACAGAGGCGTCAGGAAATAATAATTTTGACCCGAAAAACGGCATTTATTCAATAATAGAAAGAAATAATATGAATTCAGAAGTAAACACATTCTCAAACTTCTTAAAATACACACATTTTTATTATACAGTACAACTAATACCATCACATCCAGCTAATTCTATTAATTTTTGTGCATTCTAGAATGGGTCGTTAAAGGTATTTTAGAATTTGGAAACGTCAGGGGTCTCAAAAGATACGGATTTGTAAAAAAAAAAACCGAGTATGCAATTCACACGCGATATATGTGAAATCTCATTCTCTCGCAGGCTAAATCCTATAGATGTATGTGATCGTCTCTTTTTAGTGTCAGCAATTTTTCGTTTCATCAAGTTTCAAATCACAACGGCGCTAAACAAGTTCTCACTTCAAAAATAATTTCACTCAATTTTGATGCTTTTTTAGGTCCTGTACCAGGGTTCTGGGACATTTACTCTTGAGCAAAACCCCCATATAAAATATAAAAGCCTGCATTATTTTATATTTTGTTAAGTGGTAATTTGGATATTAGCGGGCGAAGAGACATTTTTTAAAAACTACTGTTTGTCACACTTGAATCATCAAACTGCTGAAACATTAATATTATGCGTAGATACTTACCTACTTTCAAATATCTTAAATTTTTTATAAATATTTTTTTTATAATATCACCAATTGTTACAAATTAGAGCGTCGTCATAGGACTAAAAGTACAATAATTATTGAACCTAACATTTTTAAAATTAGGTTATATTTTAAATGTCATAAGGGACTTTTATTATCCTTGATAGAGCGATATCTCAATAACATAAAATCTCCATACACTGACAACCTAGCCCAGCATACCTATAGGTATTGTATAAGTACATCTTGTATATAGGTAAAATGGTAGGTAGTAGTGCAGTTAGCGGAGTGTGATAGGGGCATTGAAGCATCGATGGAACCACCGGAGCGAGTCCGGTCACTCGGCACTCGGGCCTGCAGCATTATTCAATACGGAGTACGATGTTGATGTTTGTGGCGATGCACTGAGAGCCGAGAAGTCAGTGTAGTGTGAATACTCGGTGCAAACTGATGGATTTATTGGATGTTTCGTAATTTATTGCAACGTTATTTATTTGCCTTTCTCTTGGGGAGAACTGAGAACAAAACAGACACAGAAGTCAAAGATAAAACTAAATAAATGAACTTCAAAATATGATGACGGCTACTCTGTAATTATGAGCAGTTACTCAGTTAATACGTTTAATCGATCATTTTTTACTAGTTCAAAATGAACTACCAAGGCTCATTCAAAGCATTCAAAGACGAAAACTAATAGAAAACCAATAGGATTGAATTGGAATACCTATCGACAGAAGAAAATAACTCGAAGAGATTTAAGAATAAACAGGAATATCGTAAGAAGACAATGCGACAATTTGTGATGAATCTGTGCGACATTAACAAATGAAAAGACAATTATCTGAAGAAATATAATAATAAACGGGAATATCGACAGAACAAAACGACTAAGTGGATTAAAGAATGAACCGGAATATGGACCGAAGAAAATGACTTGATATAGAATTAATAAAAATAATAAATTGAAGCGGATCGCAAGAAAAAATAATTTTTCGAACATCTGAACACACGCAACTCTAGAATACGGAGGAAGAATGATGGCGAAGAAATACAATACAGATTATTTTAAAGGACATTGCACGGTTTGGTGATACCACATAAAAAGTCATAAATTGAATTGTTATTACCTAGTTATATTTAACCAAATATGTTTTATTTGTTTCAACCTATCTAGGCATTGACGTGGGAATCAAATAGGATAGGTACGGATCAGATATGCTATACGTCGGAATATTGTAATTACACGTATAAGGCATCGATTGCAACAGTGTCATGAAAAGGTTATGTTCTTGTTTTCTTGTAATAGGAGAGGATTAATAAAATTGTTTTTTATAACAAATACATGGTTAATGTGCAAAGCCATGTTGGTACCAACTGCGCTTAAAGAGGAAAAACAATAATAAAAATTAGCAATGACCTTAAAAACGTACCAAAAATTCATCTAAAGAAATCTTTAATTTTATCGAAGGAAGCAAACACTTTGTGGTGTGACATTATATATTAAATGAAAAAACACACTTTGTATAAAAAGTGGTGTTTTACAATGTGTGTTTTTTCATTTAAATCTTTAATTCGTTACACCTTTCAAATGTACAACAAATTTATAACATAAACACATTATTTTTATAAATGAAATAATGTTACTTTGTTTGAACCACTTTAAAGCCGACCGGTTTCGGAACGACCGTTCCTTCCTCAGGGCAAACGTATAAATATAATTTCATTATTTTTAAACAAAATACGCAACCTTCAAAACTTCATTTTCATCAAAAAACTTTATTGATTAATCAAGGAAATTACAAATGTTTTACTGGAAAATGCGATAGGGTTGAAATACCGACAAGAAACATATTAAAGGACTTTATGATCTCACAGACGCGAAATAAACGTATGTAACACTTAAAACATGACAGAAGATATAAATTTTACGACAACCCGAAAAATTTATTCCAACCCGCCTCAGCACAAAACCCCGGTGGGAGAACAAAATCAACGAAACAATAAAAAAATCATTTTAATATATTCTGTACTTATTCTCTACAACAACCGAACTACCTATCCTAACCAAATTATTCTTAGTAGGTACTAAACTCTTAACGACCCTGTAAAACAAAGAGCTATGTGTGCTTTAGGCCTCCTCTTAGTCCCCCACTCCTTAGACTTTATGAATGTGCATGAATTATATAGAAAAAGCCACTCTGAGATTTTCCTATGTTGTACTCAAGGGCACTCACAATCAGGCGCGGCCGGTGCCTTAAATTTTTGGTGGTTCACCGATTTCATCAAAAACGTAATGTATGTAATTTATATAAATGCACGTATCATACTTAATTATAGAGAAGATTAATTCTTCGATCCCTTTGCCGAGCGACGACCTCAATCACCCTTGTATTAAAATCGGGGATAGTTCGAATAAGAAAACGACTTTGCAAGCGGCAACACTGCATTAAAAAACTTCAAAAATTATAAATTATTTGCTATTTTGCACTACGGTTAATTTTTTTTTGACATTACATCTATTAGTATTAGAGGATTAGTGGCAAAAAAGAGTAGGTATTTATTTTGAAAGACCTTTGGATATTAATTAATATCACAATAATTAACTCAAGCACAAGCAATTTTAATTTGCAGCGTTAGATTCAAATGGTGGCGGGCGTTTACTGACCCAATTAGCGTCGATATGAAGTTAGCAATAAGTAAAAAAAAACGCACACAAATAAAAGGTTACTTTTTGCAAAAAAAGCAGATAATAAAGTCAATGCCATGTATGTAAATACGCAGGACTCTAACACAAGATAATATATCGCACGCATAGCTAATACGTGACCCGTTGACCCGAGGTTGCATTTTACAAGAGAAATATTATGATTTTACTTAATACTTCCTCAATCCCTACATTGCTCAAGCCCTATGCTCGTAATTCTTGGATTCTTCGTTCGGATATCTCCGCTGTCCGTGCGGCGGACTGTCGGGGGTATTTTTCTTCATACGTTTTGTCAAAACCACCGTCCGGAGATGTTTCGTATGGGCTGCATATAAAATAATATTACCCAAACAGGGCGCTTAGGTCTAACGCGCAGACTGGCATGTACTTCGGTTTCTCGTTCCTAGCCAGTGTTAACCGCGCGGGTGGAATGTTTTTGCCGTAATATTCTTACATTTAAGTATGTTATTAATTGCAATTTTTAAGATTTTTTAAAAATATTTTGTTTAATTTTATAATTAAAAACATTAAGTAATATTACGATGAGCTGTAAATTGTTTTTCAACTTTGTTGGCGGTTCGTTGCACGAGTGCACTAAGGCACCGGCCGCGCCTGCTCACAATATGGCCATTCTTTTCCAGTCCCAAACATGCATACCTCCCACAACTCAGAATCATGCATTTCAACACCCCTATGAAAAGTCATTAAAAGTTATGAAAAAAGAATTGCAAAATAGCCCACAACCTAGCTTAAGGCAACCTATTTAACCATTTTCTTTTTCATCTCTTTTAATGACTTTTCAAAGGAGGTGTTGAAGTTGCATGATTTTGAGTTGTCCGGTCACCCTTCCGCTATCTTTACCAAATTGCGATAACGTCATTACTTTACCTTTATCTCTACCTGGCCCCCTAGCATGGTCCATCGATATAGGTTTTATCGAAAATGTCGGTAACTTGCGATCGTTCCCGAGCACGACTGCAGGCCGCTAACAAATAAACAACAGTTTACGTCAAATATATTAGGAACCCCTAGTCATTGTGAACTATTGTTTGTTCGTTAGCGGTCTGCAGACGTGCCCGGGAGCGATGGCAAGTTACCGACATTTTCGATAAAACCTATATCGATCGATCATGCTAGGACCCCTGGACAAAACAATGGCTTTCAGAAAAAGAGCATTACAGAATCACGTAGTTCGTAGTTCAAAAATAAATTTAAATCATTTCGCAGAATTTTAGAACCTTCTAGATTTTCAAAACTTAGTTAACTTACCCAGCATTTCGGAGTACACCTATAACTATTCAGAAACTCCTGAAATCCGGGGAATCAACCGCTAATAACGTACGAATAAACTAATTGTAATTATATTTTTGAATGTAGCTATTACTTTGTGGTTATCCATTATAGAAAAATGAAACAATACAACTTTGTATAAACCACTTATATAATGTGCAAATCCGACCGGTTTCGGAACAAACGTTCCTTCGTCAGGGAAAGCTTATACTAATTTGACAGTTTAGAACAATGTTTTATTAGGGTAGGGGTGGAGCCGTTGTTAGTTAATAATGTAGATTGGGTGGGTAGGTATTAGTGTAGAGTGGGTGGGTAGGGGAACAAATCCATGATTGGGCTATATGACAATATTTTTTGTTTGTTGATAATAGATTCATTATTTTTAAGGGATTTTTTAATTTCCAAAGCTTCTAAGTTATCTAAACGTTTTCCTTTATGATTAATATGAAGAATATTTATCCCTGTTTTTTTCAAAACTATGGTTATTTTCAATGATATGGTTAGCGAACTCAGAAAAATTATTATTATTAAGACACCTTAAATGTTCTTTGATTCTGATTTCAAAATTACGAGTTGTTTTTCCAATATAAAATGAGGGACAATCATTGCATTTGAGTTTATATATTCCGGAATTAGTCAATTTATGGTCTTTATCTTGAGTATTTCTCAAAAAATTACCGATATTATTTCTTGTATAAAACGCTGGTTTAATATTAGAAGGGAAATTTTTGCAACATTGAACTGAAAAATTATTAATATTCAAAATTTTACGCCATTCTTTATCAATAATATTATTAGAATTGTATAGATATTTATTTTTTGAAATTTTGCTAAGTTTTAGCCATTCTACACTAATACCTATCCACCCAATCTACATTATTAACTAACAACGGCTCCACCCCTACCCTAATAAAACATTGTTCTAAACTGTCAAATTAGTATAAGCTTTCCCTGACGAAGGAACGTTTGTTCCGAAACCGGTCGGATTTGCACATTTTATAAGTGGTTTATACAAAGTTGCATTGTTTCATTTTATTAATTGTAATTAATTTTAAAAAAACTCAATCCTAATAATATATACCAAACCGAAGTTCGTCATATCGTTCAATAATAAATACTTGTCATAAAACTAAGGAAGTTTAGTAATTGAGTAAAAACTGTTCTTTAAATTCAATAAATTGGATAGATTTTATGCAAATGGGTGGAGTACGTAAGTTTTTTTTCATAAAACTTCAATACAACAGTTTTTAATACTGTGAACGTTTCATTCCGCGTACTTCCCTTTCTCTTTAAAAGCTCCTAGTGATCATACTCAAAAGGTATTAGTGAAAATTAACTCTATTTTCCAATATAAATAAATGATTCATCCACTAAGTCCATGTTATCCGTTGCTCAAAGGCGTCTACCGGATGTCCTTTCATTAGACACGCCCTGTCATACAGCTAAGACAAGCGGAAACTGGAACTGAAGCGTCTTGCCCGTAAATGACCTTAAAAATAAACATTGAAAATTCGAAAATGTATAAAGAAACCAAATAATCTAAATAGAATACGTTCGCGGAAACCTTAGACATATTCCTAACCACCCGTACAGAATCTCCAGATAAATAATAAGTTTTGGTATTGCTGAGTTTGCGAAACTACAAAAAAACTAAAAAACTAAAAAAAAAAAATACTTTTCCAAAGCTCGCATTGATGAATTATTGAAACCGAAAAGCGCACATCTGTTTGATTTGCATTATTAAATCGTGGAAAATCATAATTGAAAACATGCAAATTAACATCGAAGTGCGGACAAAGCCAAAATAAACAAATTTGATTGAATTATTTTGTATGCAATAATTAGTTACGCACAATATTTGAAGTTTTCAAAAGGATGGATGAATTATTAAATTTTCAAATAAAAGCGGTGCTATTTAATTAAAAAGCTCAAAACAAATCAAAAATTTACAAGTAAAACAAATTAATACCGGTTTATCGGAACAGCCGGTTATTTGGGCCAAAACCCAAGAACAGAAACCAAATAAAGAAACTAATACTATTTTACTTCGGTGTTCTGGGACACATTCCGTTTAATTGGGGCAAATTCCGTTCTGAAGTCGATGCAAAAATATCTCAGTAAACAAGAAGCGCGTGCGAGTGGTGTGCAATTGTGCAAGTAGAATGAGGGAAGGAGATGCGCCGCGCTACGTGAGTTCCGAGTTCATCCGAAAATAATATAACTTCACTTATTTACTGCGATTATCTAACTAATCTATTAAATTTGAGTGACAGAAGAACTGTTTTCTTGTATAATACAAATAATAGCTCTGAATTATTGGCACTCACAAATTTTAACGTGCCGACCAGAAACACAAGGTCAGTACTACTGTTTATTGTGGCAATACTACTACCATGGCCCATTTCAATATACCACTACACAGAATTCAAAACTTAGGCAATATGTATTCGCACATAGATCTATGAAATATGTCGCTGACGCAATGTAAACATGAAATAATGAAATCATTTATTCATAATATAAGTAATCTCTGATGAAGTTCTTTGGTAAATTTGATAAACTTCATTGACAAATTTACTAAATATATCTCTACCTATCGTATTAATGCATCTTAGTAATTTAATGTATGAACTATTATCGAAGTAATTTAATGTATGAATTTATTTTTATAAACCATCATTACCTGTAATATTATTTAATTATTAAAAAAATAGTTTTTTTTCTTTTCATCATTGGTACCAACTCACAAATAATGGAACCATTTTACAAAAGTGGCTATTCTTATTCACAGGTTCACAGATTTTCTTAATTTTATTGTTTCATTGGAAATAGGTGTATTTCCTGTAAAACGTAGACATCGTCTTAACTTGACATATTTATTATTTACCAACCATTAAACATTTCCAACGTGCCCCTTTAAGTTAAGTTATTAACATAATATATTATATAAATATATTTTTCACAGTTGCAATATTGTAATAATTAATTTATGTATAGTTTGATTTGTTATCTGCACAACTACATTATGTCTTTCTCAACTTATATTTTCAATCTCTTTCCGTTTTACAAGCTCACTTGAGCTGTTTTATTCATGTTGTAGTTAAACCTGATACTGTGTTATATTAGATATGTAAAAGCCAAAAGGATTATAAATAAATAATTCGGTAGACTTCGGCCACGTCGCACAGTGATTCGTTTCATACCTGCTAGACGCTAAAAACTCTTACACATGATTAAATTATTTTTAACCCTCTATTGAGGTGTAGTCATCCCTAATTTTATGAAAATTAGTGTTAAAAATGATTAATTTTTTTCCCATTGTTTTTTTTTTATTTTTATTTTTTTTTAAATAATGTATTAATAGAGTATTTGAGGTTTATAATAAAATAATTATATGTAAAAAGTAAAAAAAAAAGTTTATTTTGAGTGTAATAAATTGCTAAAATTACGGTCCATTTTCTGCTTATATTCAAAGATAGAATTTTTTAGAAAAGCCTTATTTGGTTTTTCAATTTTTTTCACCACTTGCACTGAGCGTATCAAGTTCAAATGTACTTAAAATTTTGTTAAACATTCCCTCAAGCTTTTCTTTCTTCGGCAAACTCTTCTATTTCACGAACAATTCCAGCCTGGAAATCTCGTATGTGGTTCCTGTAAAATGAATAAATAATAATAATGTGGATTCGTACGGGTGAATATCGAAACTGATATGAATAGAATATTAGTTGCACTATTTAAAAAAAAAAAAAAAAAAAAACTATCGTGCGATTTTGATATACTCTCTGAGATAAACTCTCGAGAAGTTAGAAATTTAATATTTTTAGGCAAAAAAAAACACAAAACTTATTTATTATTTAAAAAACAACTAAAATATTTACACTAAAGTATTAAGAAAAAACTTTAAAACATACCTTCCAAACACTTTTCAAACTTACTACACAATTTTAAACGTCGAGCTGCGACAAGCAAATGATAATTTCAAAACACATTATTCGACTTTAAGCCTCTGGTATGAGTCAATGCGTGCACTAATCACCCCAATTAAGCATGCATTTATTATCCTGTCTATCTGGTAATGACGCCATGACGTCATTGTTTGGGAATTCAAAAGTGACTTATTAGCGTCTAGCTTGTATGAAACAAATTGTTCAGTTATAATTTTATTTTTTCATATTTATTAAAACATAATTTAAAAACACAATTTAGAGAACTCGATAAATGTGAATATTGTAAAATAACTTAATTATTTTGAATGAAATAATAGTTATTTGTAAAGTTGAAAAGTTAAAACTCATATGTAAATTGTTTAACTGTTTGAAGATTAAGAAGCTTTGGTTTCATCAGGAACGTCCTTATCAAGCATGATTCTTTTGTTTGACTTTACCTAGATCCCGTGAAGAACAATACTAACGCCACGCAATTCCAGATATCAAAAGATAAAAGACTTAATGATTAAAGCTAAGTAATCAACGCGTTGGTTCTTTTATCATTCATAACGATCGGAGATAAAATAAGAGACACTGTACTGTAATCACGGAGAACATAATATGAAAATAAAAGTAACGAATAGATGAAACACAACGAGCATTACAACCTATTAGCCATATAATTCCTGATTTTAAAATGTCTCTTTATCTCCCCCCCCCCCCTTTCTTCCTTCTTATTATTATTACTCATTATAATAATAATAATAACGTAGTATTTATATAGCGCAGTTTTGTGATATTTCACTTCAAGTGCGCTAAATTATAATAAACTTAAAATTAATCCTGTAGTGTTCCTTACGAGTCCTTACAAAATTTATTACTTAAATAATGTGAAACAAAGAATATACAGTATATACAAAGCAATTCCTAAAGAACAATATTAACAACAAGAATCATTAAAACTAAATAATAATAAAGAATAGGAGGCAGTTTACGTTTAGAAATAATAATAATAGAGTGCACAGAGTTGTTACTCTGTGCAAAACAAAGAATATACAGTATATACAAAGCAATTCCTAAAGAACAATATTAACAACAAGAATCATTAAAACTAAATTATAATAAAGAATAGGAGGCAGTTTACGTTTAGAAATAATAATAATAGAGTGCACAGAGTAACAGTGTAAAACAAAGAATATACAGTAAATACAAAGCAATTCCTAAAGAACAACATTAACAACAAGAATCATTAAAACTAAATTATAATAAAGAATAAGAGGCAGTTTACGTTTAGAAATAATAATAACAGAGTGCACATAAAACTATAGTAAGGTGGTAATCGAAACCAAACAATTACCAGAAACTTAGGGAACATGGCTTATTATAGTAGACTGAAAACGAGTTAAAATTCATGAAAGGTATGATTTTTTATATAAGTTGGTTTTTAAAGCTCTTTTGAATTCAGCCAAATTCTGGATATTAGTAAGAGCTGAGGGAAGTTTGTTCCAAATGAGCGGGCCAGTTACACGAAAAGATCGATAATAGTAAACGGCTCGACTTGACCAAGAAAGTTACATCTAGATCTGCTGACCTTTGTAACATATCTATTTTGTGAGCAGGTACTGCTCAAAATAGGTACTGTTTATTGTCTATGCTTTATTTATTTTTTCTTTTTTTTTAAACTTTGTTGGTTGGCCAAACTGCAAGGGGACCGGAAACGTCATTCGAGGAAAGATGGCGGGGGACATCACGTAATTTTTTGGGGCGAGAGGAGATTTTTGAGGAGATTTTTGAGGAGGAGTTTTTTGTTATGAAAGATTCTAGTGCGATGTAGCCTAGAATGAGTTTTATTTTTCGTTCTGTGAGTGTGTGACGACTCAAATGGCATAGAAGCCTGATTATTTTATTTAATTCCTCGCTGGATGCCGAGTGATTGCTTGATCCGCGTGCGGAAGTGAATTTAAACTGTAATCAACGGGCGATGTATTGATTACTTTGCTCTCCTTTGGCCGGTGAGATTTCTACACGCCGCTTGATGGGTGTAGATCAGCTGTGCCTGGTTGTTGGGTGGATTTCCTTTAAACTTGTGGCCCCATGACGTGCTGGACGGTGTCTTGGGGATTGCTGTCGTCGTTTGGAGGAGTGTCACGACTGTCACGGCGACGGGACGTGTGCGGTATTAAAATTAAACGTAATTTGTTGATTCTCTCTTTCTACATCAGTTGATAGATGCTCAAGATATTTATGTTTTGTTTACTTTTCCTTGGTTCAATTTTTCCCTTGCAAACTGCAATAAAGTTAACATTAATTTTCACTAGTAAATTAAGCGTCTTTTATATGCATGACCTCTAAATCCTTATCTCCACTATCCTGCGATGGAGTTCTACTTGCTTTGAGAAGACAGCGGTCGGATGACAAAAGGTATAGGTACTACCTACACAAAATTTATATTACCTTACAATAAATACATTTCACCTTAGAGAAAGCTGCATATCACTTAAGTTTTGTCGAACACATAGTTCCTATATATAGGCTGGCGCCATTCCTTCCAATGCTTTGAAGGTCATTAAGCAGATCTTGAACTCTATTCTTTTAGGGCATCGAAGCCAATGAAGGCGATCCCTTAGAAGCGGGGTTATACGGCAATACTTAGATTCACCAAAAATCATTCTCGCCGCAGCATTGAAAATGGACTGGATTCTAATGAATTGTTTTTTAGATAAGCCAGCAAACGCACTATTACAATAGTCCATACGTGAGACAACGAACGAACATTCATTCACTAATTAAGTTTTAAGACCCGTTCATATCTCAGGCGTAGTACCAAATGACATTCTTTGGACTTACGTAATAGGTACATAACCATGTAAAAAAATAATTTAATATAACTTATAACTTGTATTATAATGTACTGTGTATGTCTTAATAAACAATAAATAAATAAAAATAAAGAAATTACCCTATACATATATAATGATATCGTTAACAAATCAATTAAACTAATCGGATTCATTCATAGAATAACCTCCGACTTTAAACATACTAATAACTAACTAGTATACTAACGACTCTTCACTGTTCGTTGGTTTACCCTCGTCTTGAATATTTATTGTGTTACCTACATGTTATTATTGTTTACATTTTAACTTTTAACTTCACTAGGATAATAATTTTATAAAATAATTAAAATAAAACCTATCAATAAGACAAAGATGGCAGTGTTCACAACGATATACAGCCCTACGCTCACTTACGGCCACCAGATATGGATGCTAAACGCTCTAGAGTCCAAGCTGCCGAAATGAGGTACTTGAAAGGATTGGCAGGAGCTACGAAATGGGATCATATAAGAAACTCGACGATTCGAGACGATCTAAACTTTGAACCACTGCTACTCTTCATAGAATTTTTTTTTTGTTTTTTTTTTTTTTTAAATAATTGTTACCCTTTGTGCTATGCATAAAAATTGTCTTAAACGTTAGTTTAACAATTAAAAATAATAATTAATATTTGACAAGTTTAAGTATTTCCCCAATAAATTAAGACATAATTTGTCTCGACGCCACCTAGCGAGGGATTTAACACTAATAGTGTCTCTCTCGCAAAAATAAAGTTGGTTGTTTTCAGGTGGAAAAAATATAATAAGCAGTAATTGTTGAATGAAACACTAGTATATATTGAATCATTTGGCGGGTATAAGATAAGCCGCCATAGCTCAATTGGGAGAGCAGCTGACCGGCAATCAGAAGGGCACGGGTTCAAGTCCCGTTGGCGTCATATATCTTTTCTCGGAAGATTTTTCAACGTGGATGAGTGTTTCAGGCTGATAATTATTGCTTATAATAATTGTTACCCTTTGTGCTATGCATAAAAATCTTGTCTTAAACGTTAGTTTAACAATTAAAAATAATACTTTATTTATTTATTTATTTATTTACGCCTTGAAGGTTTTTCCATGTAACACTAGTAAGTTGTACAGGAGCATCATAACAAGTATATCATAACAAGTATGTACATTAATAATAAACTGAGCATGGAAGACATAACAGGCACATCACTAGTAGGCATAAGAATTCAATAAAAGTAAACCTTTCTTTAGAAAGACGTAGAAAAGGCTTTGATCTAAAAAGCATATTAAAATAACCAGCAGAATTATTGACACTGCTACTCCTAACCTTGTACAAGCAAGTGCGCCCCATCTCTGGTCTGGAGCCCCAAAACACCTAAAAAAACCTTGACTCTCTGTGCATAAACGGGCGGTCCGTTTGATAGACTCTTCATTCTCTCCTCAAAAAACCCTCCACACAGCATCTTCAAAGATGACATAGGCCCTGGGGGAAATTATTTTCCTCTGGGACTCCTGTGTGGAAGTAAAAAAAAACAACTTAGTTACAACTCATTCAGTTCAACATTCCTTCCCGTAGAGCATTGAATTTTTTGGTGTAAATCTATGATTTTAATCAGATGATTATATTTTTTCTATACTAGAATCAATTCTTGGACTTTATCAAAACCTTGTTAAGGCTTTGACTTGACATTATTTTATTTATGTGCGTTTGTGACTTATTTTTTGCCATTGCTCTATTCATGTATATCTAATATAACGTGCTCTCCTTTCGCTGTTATCTCTGTTTTCTTCATTCGTACGAAGTTAGATTGATGTGCAATTTGTTCGTAAAATAATAAATATATGTGAAATACTGTTCATTAATATCAAAGGTGGAGACTAATGTGTTGTGGGATCAATGTACTTAGTGCATAAACATCAAGCGTATATGTATGAATGAAAGATTGATTGATAGTCAAATAAAATGAACTGGAAATTAAAGTTGAAAATTCTAAAGTTGACAATACACGACATATTTTTTCAGCCAGATTCCCGTATAGAGACCAAAGACAAAATTTTTCGCTATTACGCGACCGCTATTTTCATATCTACGATTTCAGTTGACATCACAGCAAACAATATGGTTCATGTGTTGTTTGCTGTGGTGCCAATTGAAATCGTACATATAAAAATAGAGATGAAAATAGCGATTGCGTAAAGCGAAAAATTTTGTCTTTGGTCTCATACGGGAATCGGGCTGAAAAAAGATGTCGTGTATAACGGCCATAAGTCGCTTGAAATTCATATCTCCTCTTTACGAGATGTAGTTTTTTAATAAAAAAAAAATCCGTAAAAAAAATTTTTTTTTACTACAATACATACTTTTAAAACTTCAAATAAGCTACTGTTTGTTTAACTGAGAATTGAACCTTCCTACCTTCGAACTGGAGTCGACAACTCTACCAGACGATCCAAATCCCCACTGTATAAGACCGACATTTATTGCGTATATTAACTGATGTAATTTATTTATTTATTATGAATTAACGCCGATTAACGGCTTTTACATAGGAATTCAACAATTTGAAATGGATACAGAATGTACACAGTTAAAAAAAAAAGTACACATTGAAGTGACCGCATAAAGTACAAATAGTAAGCTATTATAAATACAAATATAAGAAAAAGAAAATCTCATATACATAATAATGTTTTGAAGTAAAGAAATTACGAAAGAAAGAAATTGATAAAGAATATAAATATTTAAAGTATATTGATTATAATCCAACTGAAGAGCGCTGACAAACAGCTTTAATTAAATAATGTTTGTATGTTGATAATCTTTCAATATTAATCACATCATCAACAACATATTTATTATCAAGTATATGCAGGCGATTTATTATGGAATATAATTCAGCATTAGAACCTGTATTGTTACAATGGTATGGTAATTTGTGACGAACTGATCTACTCGATACATGAAAACATATTAACGAAAAAAGTTCAGGGAAGTTCAACAAGTTATTAACAAATTTAAATAAATAAAATAAGTCGGAACAAATTATTCTTTCTTTTAATGTACCAAGTCCCAATAGATCAGGGGTGGGGAACCTGCGGCCCGCGGACGCTTTTGGTGCGGCCTGCTGAAAGAACCACAAAAAATTGCACAGAACGGGATGGGTTTTTTCACGGTGTTTCAGATGCATTTTAAGACATTACAAAATCGTTACTAGCAAGCAGTTTAGATACAAATAAAAATGTGATTCAACATCCCCTTTACTTTTATTTTAATTTGTTATTGTGAAACGATAGTGAAATTCCATCGGTTCTTTTAACTTTCTTGTACGAGACAGTCCTGATATTTCAGGATTGATGACAACTCTATGTGGAGAATCTTAGGCTATCTGTCATAAAAATTATTTTCTAGTGATTGTTGCGGAAGTAAAGTCGATAGTAAATCAATAAAATCCTGTAAATGGCAACTACGAAGAAAAGAAAAGTTGAAGCTGAATGAAATGTGAAATCATTTCAAACTAAATTAAGGCTGTGGAAAGTGTAACTCGAAATGAATAACACGACGCATTTTTAAACACTGCAAGGACAAAAGCCTTCTATCATTTGAATACGCTGGTGGCGTAAATTTAAGTGAGACATTGAATGAACGATTTAAGGACGTAAAAAGCAAGCTAACGGATTTGAACATATTTGCTACACCATTCAACGTGGAACCATCGAATGTGCAGCACGAAAGTATTCAATTACAAAGTGATTTTGAACTAAAAGCTAGATATAACAATCTGCCGCTGCTTGAGTTTCAGAAACGCTGCTTCTAAATTTAATGAGGCATGCCCTTAAATATGCATCTATTTTCGGAACAACTTAGGTAGTGCTGTGAGCAGTTTTATTCAAAACAATCCATCGCAAAGAATCATCTGCGCTCCAGACTAACCGATGCAAATCTGGAAAAATCAGTTGCGAGTAGTAACATCATCAATGCCAGCTAATATCAAACGCCTTTCCAAAGAGAAGCTGTTCCAATCAAGACATTAAGGGTCACCAACATACTATATTATCCATCTGATATTATTTTACCGTTTGAGTTTTTTCCTGTTGTTGATCTGATTTGTGTAGGTTTGTAAACACTCATAAGTGCGAAAAAGTGCGTTGTGTTAACAAGTTTTTAATATATAGCCAACATTCCGAAAAAAGTACTGAGTGTAGTTTTAATTCCCCGCGTTCAGATTCACCCTATAACTAAAAACAGTTCTGTATCTAGAATTCAACGAAAAAATTCCAGGTGGGGTTTCATTTTTTGACGCATTCCTCGTGTTAGAAGTGGATTTATAAAATTCTAGTTACGTATTGTGCTGCGAGAATTGGAGGAAAGCCATTTTCATGTTTTGAGTGTAGTTTTTATTCCCCGCGTAAAAATTCACTTTATAATCAAAACCAGTTCTGTGTTTAGAATGCAACGAAAAAATTCCAGACGGGGTTTAATGTTGCTTACGCGTTTCGTAAGAAACCATTCTCGTGCAGTTATAAATTTGTAGTTGCATTTGTGCTGCCAGTATTGAAGGAAAGCAATTTCACGTCCTGAGTGTAGGTTTTATTCCCCGCGTACCGATTCACCCTGTAATTAAAACCAGATGTATGTTAAGAATTCATCGAAAACACGTCAGTTGTGATTTCATTTACTGACGCATTTCTTGTGTTGGAAGTGCATTTTTAAAATTCAAGATTCGTAGTTTGTGCTGCCAGAATTAGAGGAAAGCCATTTTCACATTATGAATGTAGTTTTAATTCCCCGCATGCAAATTCAATTTAAATTAAAACTAAAAACTAGTTCCTTGTTCAGAATGCCACGAAAAATTTAAGTCGTGGTTTTATCTGCTGACGCATTTCGACGGAAACCATTCTCGTGTTCAAAGTTGTTCAAAGTGCAGTTATAAAATTCTGGTTGCAGACTATGTGCAGCAAGAATTTTAGGAAAACCATTTGCATGTTCTGAGTGTAGCTAAAATTAAAGAGTGAAGGCAGTTATGTAACTCTTTTTTATTAGTTTTAGTAAAACCAGTTCTTTGGTTCGATGTGGCTCCCCCACCCCCAAGACCGAAATAGGACTGATATTTCAAAGCTACATAGCTAAGACAGTAAACAAGAGTCCCAACTGCCACCGTCTGGAGCCAGTGAGACTATGGCATCCACAATAGGGGTATGTTGTGAGGCCGAAGGTGATAGTAGTTGAAAATAGGCATAAAAACAATACAGAAAAAGATGTGCAAATGTAATAACGCCAGAGCTAACCGTTCGCGTTTTTTTCAGTGGAAGGCACAAACAGATCACCTATCTGCTTTATAGTCAAGGTAAAGTGAATAAGCACTTTAAGATGAATGACAGTGAATAGAGAGAGAATAATTGATGATAAATTAAAGTAGGTAGTAAGCGACAAAATCACTTTAGCTCTAACTAAGTTAATTTCCACCAAAAGAGCAAGAGACATTCTCTTCATTATTCAAATAGGAATATTTCTTCAATTTATTTGCAATTTCGAGCGCCGAACGGACTGAAATTCGCCGAACGATTGAAAATTCTCCGTTTCAGATTCGCCGAGGAATTCGCGAGTTAAAATCGCTTTATTAAATTAGCAGAATTACAATACGAGATGAAGGGCGCTTTGGTAATTTACCCCGGGGTAGGAATGGCAGGACGGAGTAAGGTCGAGCCGACAGATAACTGGTTTATTTCACTCCGAACGGAAGTAAACAACGCTACAACACCCCATTCTGCGAGATTTATGTTCACGCTGAAATGTGCAGAGTTGCAAATGGTAGGTAGGTATATATGTGAAAGAACAGTGACCAAACAGAAGACTTTTGAAAATAAAAGAAAAAATCCGCAACCTATCCTACATAACCTAATCTAGTTATCTTAGTTTTTTGTTTTATTTTTTTTCCGTCAGTTTTCATGACTTTACATCACTTTTCAAAAGTGTTCTGGTTTGACACTATTCTATTTGGTCGGGTAAATATACGAGGGCTGTCCGTAAAATAAGGTCTTCAAGGTGCCGCGGTCGCGAGGAACAATTTTACGCGAGATCCGGGAAATCTGGCATGCACCCTGGTTTCCCTACGCCAAATCCCCACAAAGCCGAATTATCTCTCTTTTTTTATTTATTTACTAACTGGTCCCGGCATGCGTTGCTATGCCATTTTATAAAGAAATTGTTTCTCCCTGAGTGTCCTTTCTCATTCGTCCCGTTCCCCTTCCGCCTCCCCTTCTTCTCCTGCGTCCTCTTCCCCTCTCGCGTTCCCACTCCGTCACCTCCACCTTCACTCTCCCCACTCCACTCCCCCCCCCTCCTTTCCCGTCCCGCGAACCCCCCTCCCGAGTTCCCCTCCCCCCTCTCAGGTCCCTCTGCCCCCTCCAGCGTTCCCCTTCCACCTTCCCCGCCTTCCCTCTAGCCTTTCCCGCTCCTTCGTCCCGCCAACCCTCCTCCCGCGTTCCATATATTCAATCCCAGTACATTCAGTTTTTAAACAGCCCGCGTGCCACCTTTCACAATTTTTATTCAAATTTCCATTTTTCAAGTATATTATATTTGATACCTAACATAGGTACCTATTTAAAATATCAAAAATTCTTGATTCGATTCAAACTATTAGGGGAGTACCTACTTTAAATAAATTTATCAACTTAAAGATTTTCAAAAATAGAATCCTTATTTAACAATCATTGTTTTGCAAAATGTCATACTCAAACACCCGAACTGTCAAACGTGCGATAGTCTTTTAGGTTAGTAATAGGTTTTCTGAAATTATCCAATTTTCTGCACAATTTTCTTAATTTTTCTCTCCGTAAGAACCATCCTCGTACTTCAAGGAATATTCTAAAAAAAGAATTAGCGAAATCGGTTCAGCTGATCTCGAGATTTGCGCTTAGCAACACATTTTTATATTTAAGATTTATTTTTTTTATTGAATGAATAGATAATACATAATATAATTAACAAACAAGTCCTGCTAAGCTAATTGAATTGGCTTGTCAACAGGTGCTTATATTTTAGTTTCATATGCATTTTTTAAATTTAAAATTTACATCTTATACCTACAGATTCAACATTTTTTTCATACATTTCAATATAAATATTTTTTTTCGATAACCAATTTATCACCATATATTTAACCTTATTCATAGAATTACATTGCTTTATAGTGTCAGGTAATAAATTAAATATCTTCGGTATGATGTATTCAAACGTTCTCTGTCCGTACTTATTGTTAAATTTCGGAACTATTAACCCGTCGTTGCGCGTGAATCTAGTGCTGTATTTATGTTCTAATTTCTCTTTATGCTGCGGGGTAAATATATGCTGAATTAACACAATCTGCGACACTTAGTCTCGGCGTGGCAGCCGTTCGCGATGAAGCTTCCGCTCGCCGCACCCGCCAGGTGTGAATTACGTTCTATAATTAGATTTTTTGTGGGAAGAACAAAACCCCGGTAGAAATTCATTCTCAGCTATTTGAAGTGTACGGAAAACAGTGTATGAGTGCGAAATCGTGCGCATATGGTGCAGAGAATTTAAAAGCGATTTTAGATGAAAAAATTGAAAAAGTGGAAAAAACAATGATTGCAAATCGACGGGTGACGGTTCGGGAGCTCTGTGACATGATCCCTGATGTCAGTAAGACCACTATTGACAAGATTTTGACAAAAAATTTGGGAGAACACAAAGTCTACCCAAGGTGGGTCACAAAATGCTCACCGAAGATCACAAAGAACAATGGGTTGAAGCAGCCCGCAAATTCCTTGAGTACTACGACATCGATGGCGAAGAATTCTTGAATTCAATGGTGACGGGGACGAGACCCGGATACACTATACGACCCTAGAGACAAAGGAACAATCCCAGTGGCATCATTCAGATTTGCCGAAGCAAAGTTTAAAAACGAATTACAGATCGTAACTCACACCTGGCGGGTACGGCGTGTGGAAGCTCCATCGCGAATGGTTGCCACGCCGAGACTAAGCGTCACAGAGGGAGCAACGTGGTGGGGATTTGACAAGGGGAAACCAGGCTATACGCCAGTGTTGCACGATTGCGCGTAAAATCGCTCCTCGCGACCGCAGCGCCTTGGAGACCTTATTTTACGGACAGCCCCTAGTACATAAAAACAAACTGATTTCAGCTACGTTTTGGGAATCTAAGTAATATGAAACCTTACAATACAATTATCTTCGTGCTTCGGTTTATGTAAATCCTGCGATCGAGACTCGAGAAAAGCGAAAAGCTCATAAAGGCGAGTCTATTTTTCGAGCAGTTACATTAAAGACAATGGGCGTAGGAATTATACCTTCCACATACGGGAGAAAGAATTACAATAAATCTTAGGTAATTCTTTTTTCCACTTGACTTTTTGAAATCAAAACTTCTTTAGCACCGTTATGACTTGAAACTCGATGAAACGAAAACGAAGAACACTAAAAAAGAGACAAATACACACATCTACAGGATTTAGCCTGCGAGAATGAGATAGCAATAAAATATTATTGTTTTATTTCATTAAATATTTATTTATTTCACAAGTACTCGGTTTCAACATAATAAGATAAATCCACGGCCCAACGCAAGACTCCTTTGGTCTAGTGCTATAAAACGTACGTGACGAACCTCAGTGGCCAGACATTCAGGGGACCAAGGATCGAATCCTATGAAATCCAAAAATATATTTTATATATTATATTTTTTTTTTGTAAAATCAATATTAAAACTTCAAACCACTCCAAAAATAAACAGGCAAAAGAAAACGACATCTAGCGACACCGAAGAAGAAAACACAAATACTAATAAGATGACGAAATGCATAGGAAAAGGTGCACTGGAATTCGACGGCAAAAATATGGAAAAAATCATCCTTCACATTGATAAAAAAAAGTGCTTCGTAGTCTCCCAACTCTTGTTTACTTTAGTTTTCTGAAGGTTTCACTTCTACCGCGTGTGAATTGCACGCTCTGATTTTTTTGGTTTCATGTTTTTATTATTAGCATAAAGATGGTTTATAAATAAATTTAAAAAAAAAAACAATATAATCAGTAACCAACAAACATTAATCATTAACCTCTCAATAAAAATAAGGTGGCGGAGCCGTTTCATTATAAAATATTTTAGTACAGTTGACATATTTGGGAGAAAACTCGAGAGGCTGTGCGAGGAAAGGCTGTGAAAGCGACGCCTGTAGGCGCCTTAACGATGGCATTAAAATATAATAATGCTACAGAAAACCACTTTCAAGAGGAGGCGTCTACTAATATCTACAGGAATTCCAAAAATTGAACAAATCGGACTAATATCTATGAGAACCAAAGTGAGGACGAATATCTACAGCTCAAACTGCTGACTAATATCTATGAGAACCAAAGTGAGGAAGAATATCTATAGCTCCAACCGCTGCCTAATATCTATGAGAACCAAAGTGTGGACGAAGCACTGGCAGAGGTTGGATTTGCAATTATGTATAGCATATTGGAATAACGTAATATTGCGTTTGCAGTTTTAAAAACTTAATTTATGTACCTATGTGTGGTGTGTATGCAAAAATCCCTAATATCGGACTATTGGACAAATTTGCTGATTATTAAGGATTTCGGTTTTTGTTTTAACAGCTTTCTTTATTTCGAGTGCTTCTAAATTATTTAGTCTGTTACCATGACCATTTATATGTCAGTTAGGTTAGGCCAAATAAATATCTTTATATTATGACCTCCATGTTTGTTTAATAAATAAATGTCCTCGTAAACAGCAAAATACCTAATATTATGCAAAAACTTCATGTACGTACTTTAAACGTTTAAGCCTTTGCGTAATTAGTAATTACGTAATTGAAGTAATTTATGCTTTTCCGTACAACCCCTTGCTCAGCTGCCCTCTGTAGATATTAGTCCAACCTACGCTCCATAGATATTAGTCACCACTGGGACCGTCATAGATATTCGTCCGACCTTAGCTCTGTAGATATTAGTTTGTTAAATTTTACCTTTCAAAAAAGCCAAGAATTCTTTTAGTAATAACAAAACGAAAAAATAAAATTTAACAAACAAGATAGCTAGTTACTATTACTTTTTTCGCTTAACCCTTTTAGCCCCACAAATAGGGTGATAATGCAAATACAGTGGGAACTTCGGGAGTTTACAAAATAATGCGATACAGGTGTGAAAGTTTGCCCAGGCAAGTACAGGCGTACGATTCTGTACATGTAGAGTTACTCTCTTCAGTTTCTCTCAAGTTTAGGTTCGTTTAGTTAAAGCAACATTTTTTTTTTGTATTTTTATCATATTTTTTTTTATTGGTACAATAATATAATTTACAATATTTTTGTTTTATATAATTTCTGGCTTCATATTCCTTTCTTATAAATTTAATTATTTAATTTTTAACTTTATGAGTAAAACCTCAAATTGTAATATTTAAATAAATGAAGACAATATAAGCGAAACTCAATCGAAAATCTGGAAACAGAAAAATCAGAAAAACATATTTGACACCTCTCCTTGAGTTTCGCTTATATTGTCTTCATTTATTTAAATATTACAATTTGAGGTTTTACTCATAAAGTTAAAAATTAAAAATAAAATATTCATCCTAGACTTGCAAAAAAGTCGATAGATGTCGCATATTAAATTAAATGGATAAAGATTTATCCAGACACTATCTAGAGAGCATTTAGTTCGGGTTTGAATCTTGCAATCATACATAAAGATAGTTGCCAATAATATATGCGTTAAAGAAAATGAAGATAATGTAGGTGGTTCTTATTCGAAGTATGGTACAGTTAAACATGACCGAATTTCATATCGACACCGTGGCGCACTGGTTAGCGCGTTTGCCCGGAAAGCAAGAAGTCCTGGGTTCGTGTCCCAGAGGTGTCAACATGTTTTTCTGATTTTTCTGTTTCCAGATTTTCGATTGAGTTTCGCTTATATTGTCTTCATTTATTTAAATTTAATTATTTCTTATTCCTTATTATGCTGTCTTATTAGAGGTAAAGTCACAAGGAGGAAATCCATAATTGGTTTTATTTTGGCTATATATATACAAATTGAAAAAATGTAAAAGGTCGACATTTTCACCACCGATTAAATGGTCCAAAAGCTTTTTCTTCACTTAAATTTCAAATGCTGAAAGTCTGTCATCATCAAAACGAAATTTTCATTTTGATCAATGTAAAGGCGATATACGACGTCCGTGAGTGTAATGGAGACAGATTACGTGCTAAATGGACTAGAACCGAAAGGTAATAAGTCAGCGGTTTTCATTCAAATCTACACGGAAGGCATTTATAGTGTGTATTATCTATTCAGCTATTTTCACCCCCTTTTCTTAAGCGTCACGATCATGTGCTACGTAACTACCATTTCTGTATGGTATAATGATGTCGAAAACCACTCAAAAAGTGGTTTGGTAACATTTATAGGCAATACATAATTTAGTACCTGAAGAAAAGCCACTGTCCAAGTAATATTGGTGGCATCTTCCTGGTGAAAGACCAACATGTCGATTCAAAACGATGTTTGATGTTATTTTAATCAGGTTTGGTGAGATCTTTTTAGCCAGGTATGTACATACTTTCCAAACTGACTCTTCCCTTCACCACATCGCCACTTCATTTGGATAGGGTCCTAACTTCATTTCACCTTGTTCTGAGATATGAGGTGTCACAGTTTGCAAAGACGATTTCTCATAATCTATTTACCGATTTCCGATTGTGTGCATCTTGAAAGTATTTAAATAAGACGTATACTTGCCATTTTAGAACATACCTAAACAGGCAAATAGAACCATAATATGCAACCAGCTAGGCAACGATACTCAACCTGCGGCCCGCCAAGCTTTTGTGTGCGGCCCTAACCACTTTACCATCAGGAACTTGATTTAAAAAAACTATCATTCTAAATTTCGAATATTCGATTCGATTTGATTTATAATCTTGAGATTCGTTTCGACTTTGACGTGACACCCGAAAAGGATTGTCATTATGGCCCACACGATCTGGTACAAGAGTAAGATACTTGTTTAGATGTTCACAGCCAAAAGGTTTTTTTTTGTAATTTGTTTTTGAGGTGTTATGCCGTGTTGCGCTACCTCCGTCTTTAGCCAACGTTTCGGACAGCGTTACAGGGCAGATGTGTAAGAGTGTTGCTATTTACACACGCTAGATTTAATCCCAAAAAACAAATATTTGACACACAAGTACGCGCGCAAATCTATAATATAAATATGAATCTCTGAATGTTTTGCTAAGCGCTTAACTTCCTGCACCAAATTGGATAATTCTTTTTTTTTGTGTTCGTTATTGTCAGGACAAGGTTTGTATAAAACCACTGGTGAGCTCTGGCGTTATGAAATTTGTATAAAAAAAATTGAATAGGTGGCACACGAGCTATTTGAAAACTGAATGTACCGGGACTGAATGTATGGAGTGCGGGAGGGTTGGAGTGAAACCAGGGAAAGGGGAGGGGAATCTGGGAGGGGGGAGGTGAACTTGGGAGGGGGAGTCGCGGGAGGGGGAAGGGGGGGAGTGGAGTGGGGAGAGGGAAGGTGGAGGAGGCGGAGTGGGAACGCGAGAGGGGAAGGGGACGCGGGAGAGAAAGGGGAGGCGGAAGGGGAAAGAGACGAATGGTAAAGGACACGCAGTGAGAAACTATTTCCTTATTAAACGGCATAGCAACGCATGCCGCGTACCAGCTAGTAATTTATAAATAAAAGTGCCACTTCTAGAAACAACCGCATCAATTATAATACATAAAAACTGGTTAATGTCAATGGTTAGTCAGGTACCTACTAATTTTAAAAGCATTTCGTGATGTCGTATAAAGTACTATTTTCTTATAATATAAATACGCATAATTAGGTAATTTTTCACAAAAACAGCGCTCTACAAATTATCCAAATATTATTATTATTAATGGCGGAGTGTCTTCAAAATTAAATCGAAAAAATGTTGGGGAAGGGGGGGGGGGGGGTTGATGATTTTTTTCGTCATACCAGTATAGTGTTGCGACCCGCGTAACTTTACAAATACATGTATGTGGCCCGAAGAGACAAAAGGTTGAGTATCGTTGACTGCTAGGGTATGATAATTCATTGCACTAATGCAATTCTAAGCTAGGACCACGTCCTATTTAAATATTTTCCATTAAAATATGATAAACTAAAGTTATTAACCCGTCTGCTTGGTTCAATATATTCGCACCTCACAATACGGAAGTCTCGGTTTTGCGCGTAAAATCTGAAACCGTCACTTTGGATCGAGATTGTAAAATATCTATGCAAGATAGCTTTATTTTATTTATAGCATTATTTCGTTCTCTTTCTGGTTAAAAGAAAAATACATATGTTTGCATGAGAGGAAGAGAGATATATAGCTTTTAAAATGTAAGGTCGCTCGGGACGTTTTTGGTTTTATGAAAGTATAACGCGATTATGTGTTTTGGGATGTATTTGTTCCTAAACAAGCAGACGGGTTAAATAGATTACGAAAATTCGACTTTGAAAACTTTAAAACCTTGGAAAATAGTAAGGCGTAGTTCAAAAGGCCCTATCCAAATGAAGTGACGAACCATAATGCTCCTCGTATTTACGAATAACTATCAGATACAAACAAAATAGAGAGTGTAAGTGATATTAGAACCTTGTTACAATGAATAATTATTTAAAATGCTTGATGTTAGAATTTTGTCATTCATATATCTACGAAAATACAGCACAGATGATTCTGAAAATTATTTTGGGTATAGAAATGAGCAAAAGGAATGCTTTGGCATTCACAGTTCATTTAAAAAAAAAAATGTAGGTTAGAACCCTATCCAAATGAGGTGACGACATCCTTCAGGCTCACAACATACCCCAATTGGGGATGCCATGGTCTCACTGATTATATGATGACTTTGGGATGAGTCAATAATTTATTTATTTCTTTGTTAATTAACAATTTTAATATTAATTAACAATTTTATTAATTAACAATTTTACATAATATGTAGATAAATTTTGAGAACATTTTTACATAATATATTTTGCAATTTTATTATGTTGGGTGTAAGGTAGGTTTGTTAAGGTAAAACTGTGGATAGGTATTGTTGTATGTTTCGTGAACACCTCACTAGGAGAACCTGTGCTGAGGTGTTTACGTGTTTATTTATGATTATGTGTAACAAGTATTTATGTGTTGTAGTAGAAAGTTTTTTATTTATTTAATTTTTTTCTATGTAAGATAAATGAAACAATTTAACTTTGTTTGAACCACTTTTATATTTGAGTAAATCCGACCGGTTTCAGAACGACCGGTTTCAGAACGACCGTTCCTTCTTAAGGGCAAATGTATATATTTTTTTTTATTTTAATAAAAAAAAATTATTTTTGCTTGTACATTGGTATATATATATATTAACATGCCAAAAAGACGGACACCGGCTAGAACCAATTACGTTAGTCAGTGATGTCGCTAAGTAAACTTCACCATTTAAAATAGTCGCAATCACTCTGTTCATTTAATAATGCGGAAAAAAATACACAAACCACAACAAACAACAACAATTGCCGCTATTTGCAAACTATCGTTACTCGATGGCACTGACTAAATAACGTGACACCAAAACCCGTTGGCCGGTCTAACTTCACAAACGCCTTCCGCATGATCACGTTGTTTTAGCGGCGATATAAAAATAAAATTTCTGAATTTTATTTTTCGAAAATAATAAAGATAGATAAAATACCTCATTAAAAATCAGATTTTACAACTGCCTAGCGATTCCGTATTTTTTGTGAGATCGTTATTGGATAACGGACGTAATCTCCTGTCAGATTTGTGTGATTTTTATGGCTATTATTTGCGTTTTCTATGTACAACGTACGTTGAATGAGTAAACAATCATGCGTACTTGCAGGCATTCATGATTAAATCGATCTAAACTAAAATATGTGACGTGAATAATAAATAATAACTAAAATATATTTGCATAATAAATTATGTATGTGTTTATATATTTTTTCGTTATCAGTAAATTTTTTTTTCAATTATTTCTGGCTTTCACCCTTCAAGGGTGTTCTAGGCCATCATTTATAATTACAAAGAAAGGAAAGGGATTTTATAAATTAATTTTATTTAAATGTGCAAATTTCAGAATTTTATGGAAGATTGGAGTAGAGTTCAGACTTAGAAGAGATGATATGTTGAATGGAGGGGGGGCAATTTTGAATAACGCTTGATATTTATTTATTTTTATTTATTTATTTATTTACATATGCATATATATATTATTTACATATACAATTTGGGAGGCGGGAATGGGTACCGCCGCCCCGGGAACCTTTATTGGATAACCAACACCTCTGTCATAGGTCACCCCAAGTGGTTCGCTACGTTTGGTGATTTAGCAGGGGTGCCATGACATAACAATGTAAAGATAGACGCTGTAATTAAGTGATCAAGCTGATCAATTATTTATTGTAGTCTAGTCGGCTGGCAGGGCGATGATAAGGGAATCAACAGTTCACCCTTCACCCTTCACCCTCTGCTCTAGTGGGAGGGACTAGGGTAGTAGGAGGGTGGAGATCGTTGACGAGAGGTACTACCGTAACTTTCCATTAGCGTAACACAATACAGGCCTTCGTTATATCGTACGCCATTATACCTATCTTAGAAGGGAGGTGTGAAATGCGAAATGAGGGGCAAAGGTTTCGAGTTAAAGGGAAATTTAAGGAAATGGGGAATAGTTGCGGTAGGGCAAAGAGGAGATTCGCTTTAATTCGAGTATAATGCGAAGAATTTAAACATAAATGCCTGTAATTTACTATTATTATATTATTGTGACACGTGGAAGAGATTTGGAAAAGTTATGCTGCGTATAAACAGGAGAAAAAACCACAAAACGTTTCGCGCCGCTTACGGTTGGTTGCTTCGTTCCTTTCCTATAATTCGTGGTTCGGCTCGCTTATTTTTCTCCTCTAGCATAACATCATTAAATTTTTATTCACACCTCAAGTTTATTATTAGTAGTTCTGCGAAAAAAAGTGTTTCTAATTTTCTCTTGAAATAAAACAATACATTTGTTTGTAACCAGTAACCACGATATAATTTTTTTTCCATACCGACCAGTTTCGCTTAACATAGCATCTTCAGGGTATAAAATAAAACTGATGAGTTTAATCAGTTTAATTTTATACCCTGAAGGTGCTTATGTTAAGCGAAACCGGTCGGTATTGAATAAATAAATAATTAAATCGTGGTTACAAACAAAGTTATTGTTTTATTTCAATTAATATGTCACACCACAAAGTGACTGCTTTCTACCAAAATATAATTTTCTCTTACTTAATAAAAACCATCATTTCCTCCGAAATCATATTATTTTTAAGCAGATAAATATCTATCTACATACTTAATTATACACCATAAATATTTTATAAAACATTTTTAAAATTTCGAATAAGTAATTTGTCCAAAAAAACGTCCTAACTCAATGATAATTTTTTTGTAAACTTTCTTCAAAAGTTTACTTAACTCATTTAAAGTTAGCAACCTAGCCAAAGTTAGCCACCCAACGAAGGTAATTATTTTTTTTTTACTTGGTGAGTAAAAACTCAAATTGTAATATTTAATTAAATTAAGACAATATTAGCGAAACTCAATTGAAAATCTGGAAACAGAAAAATCAGAAAAAGACAAAATTACAAAGTAAATAAGATTTGTTTAAATAATAAACAGGATGCATTAAATTTTCTAAACCGGAAACGGACCGTACAAACAAATAACAGAAACATGAAAAGCAAACGGCCGAGTTAAAACAGGACTTCGCTATGCTCAGTAAATTAACAAGGTTGAGAATGTCCGGGACGTCGAAGGAATACAAGGCATAATCAAGTAAACCGAATATTTTAATCTTGAGTCATGTTCCGTGCGAAACAACAGAAGAGTATGTACGAATGAGAAAGAAGCAAAGAGTGAGTGCTAAGAACGAATTGCGTGGCGATTAATTATATCTGTCTACCCCTTCGGAGAAATGAATGGAGTGATGGTTAATTAGTTAGATATGGGGAGCAGATTTAAACAAATAATTAGACAGAAGAAGTTGAGAAATGAGGTGTTTTTGAAAGCCTTCTCCCAAAACATTTTATCATTAGTCATAACTTTAAAATTCGCAAACGCAGAGAGATTTTAAATATTAAAGTTAGTTATTTTCGAGTAGACGCAAAGTTAGAACGCTCCAAGATTATGAAAGTCCGTACTAATTTCCCTAAAAATGCAAATAATTTAAAATATCAAAGCTACAACACTACCATGTCCTGTCCACAGACTTCCATCAGAGCGGTTTTTATCCTTTCATTCTATTCTGTGAACCGACACACGTTGTTATTTGCATCCTTTAGTAGAAAAAACAAATAATATGTACATGCTCGCCCATAATTGCATGTTCGTAATCACTAGACCAGGGATGGCGAACCTTTACGTATCAACGTGCCATTTTTCTAAATAAATGTTTAATGAGGTCAATGACGTGCCATCAAATAATTTTGACTTTGGGGGGGGGGGGGGGGGGTTAAGCGATGAGACGAAAACAAAACAAATCGTTGTCGTGGAAACGATGTTGACCCTCTTGAAAAGGTTTACTATGCCGAGCAATTCCATTTACAGCCGTGTAACTTGCCGCGCTCGAATGACAATTTTTGTCAACATATTTAATCATGACTGTTTATTTCTTTTTGCACTTTTTGTATTTTTTTTGCTGAACTAGCCATATTAAATAACATTTAAATCATAGGTAAAACTCAAATAAACTTTACAATACAATTATATCAACGAAATTCACTATTATGTTACCGCTTTGTACCCCGCGTATCGCAGCCCGCGCACCGCACCCGAACATTCTGTAGCGTAGCGATCACTCGGGTTCGCTCGTTCACCTACTATATACTTGACACTTTTTTTCGTAGTGCATAATAAATTTTGTGATCACTGATCAGAGACGTGCGCAAAATATTGTGTCGCATGCCATTGGTTCGCCATCCCTGCACTAGACTAATCAATTATAACGTTTCAATTGTCCACCGAGGGAAGATGTTTTCTGTCGTGCTGTAGATGATGATAATTTAAACGTGCTGTCTAGCGGGAGTATCGCCTGCTACTGCGAAGTAAGTTAATTAGTTAGTTATGTAGTTGGTACAAATAAAGTTGTATTACGGAATTTCCAATACTTGCAGCGAAGAATTTAAAACTGAAATTCTTCGATATTCTTGTACTAAAATTGACCGATCCGTATCGATATGTCAGAGACCGCGATCCCCGATTGCCTGCAAATGGAAATGACAGATTTAGATTAATGACGGCCCGTCAGACTGAGAACGGTCTGACAGACAGACGATAAAATTAAGTATAGGCATCTGTGAACAACGCGCGAAATGATCGGAAATATGGTTACGCCACTGAGAGATCCCTTGTAACATCTCTTTCTGCTACATGTCGCACTCGCACACGCATTTTATAAATTTTAGAAAGCATTTATTTATTTATAAGTACATGTTACATGATTAATTCATTTGCTTGAGAAGATACATTAGGTCACCATACTAGGCAGCTGCCTGTTTCATGGTGACCAATTGAGGATAGTTATTTTGAAATGAAGTATAGTAAGTGTAAACACATTTAAGTAAAATTATAAAAAAATAGAAAATTGGTAGAAATGTTTCCAATAACTCACAAATTGCGTTACATAATAAAATCCTTTAAAGAAATTTCAAGGCATCCAACTAAGCGAACTGTGAAGTAGGTACTGCAGGTTGTATGTAAGCATCTAAAATCTAGACTGCCGTATGTCAAAGTATGAAAAACGTTGAGATAAAATTGCATCAAAACTATATACCTACACTTTAGTAAACCACAACAGTTATCTCTGCATAAATCGCAGGTGCGCCCTACGGTAGAATTTGGCAGCCATCTCAAGTCTGGGACTCCAAACACCTGAAAAAACCCCCGACTCCGTGATAGATTCTCCTATTCTACATTTAGAGCACAGGCGTCGGGTGGGAATGATGTCCTCTCTACCAGTATTTCAACGGAAGATGTTCCGAGGAAAAGGCGTCAGTGATTCCTTCGGCATCGGTGCACAGTCGGGAAACACGGCAAACGTGCGCCCAACATTTGTACACAGTTGACATATATCACATAAGAACGACTCGTTCTCGAGTTCAACAGCTCGGCTGTGGAAGGATTTGCTGGCCGCCGTGTTTCCGCCTTCCTACCACAAAACCCTCCCACAGTTCTGATATTTAACATGTTATAGGTGGTTCCATGACAACTTTTCAATTTGGCAGGCGGGAATGGGTACCGCCGCCCGAGAATCTTTATTGGATAACCAACACCTCTGCCACCCCAAGTGATTTAGCAGGGGTGCCCGGGTTCACGGGGTGAGGTTCGTCTCGGATGACCGGGACACACTGAACTCCAGATTCCTACCCACTACTTAAACCCCTTTCCTTCCCAAAACTCTCCTCTTCTTCCTTTCCTTAAAAAAAACCTCCACATAGCATCCCCAAAGACGACATAAATTATTTTCCTCGGAGCCTCCTGTTTAAGCTCATGTAAAAAAAAACTCAGAATAAACTCAACTCAACACCTCTTCACAAGAGTCATTAGGGGTCGTCCATTAATCACGTGAGGCTCGAAAGGGGGGGGGGGTTCGGAAAAAATCACGAAATATCACGGGGGGGGGGGGGGTTTAATGAGATATCACACGTATTTTTTTTTCATGATTAAATTCGGAAATTTCAAAATACTTTGTACTAAAAAAAATACACGTGATTTTGGGGGGGGGGGGGGTTAGTCTAAAACCTCACCACATATCACCAGGGGGGGGTTAAAAAGTTGCTAAAACACAACACGTGATTAATGGACGACCCCTTAAAAGCTGCGAAAAAAAAAACGCCCATAACCTAACCTGACCTAACCGTAACCTATTTAACCATTTTTTTTAAACTTTTAATGACTTTTCAAAGGAGGTGTTGAGTTGAGTTCATTCTGAGTCGTCGTCATTCATATTTACGTATCTCCCTTTCACACCATCTATTTCTTCTTTTTGAAAGCTTACTGAGGAGCCCTAATTTAAAGGAAACAAATAAATTACTTAAGATGTCAATATCAAGTACTAAAGTGCCAGGAGTTGTGACAAACAAGGGGGTAAGAAGTTGAAACCAATCTCAGTGACGAGATTGGATTGCGACTTGTTGAATAAATTGACAAAGAGTTGAAATAATAGTGTCGAGTTTCATCTAAGTCGAATTAACTTCGTTAAGAGTTAATATTGGAGTAGGTACGAGTACATATCGGTAATAGTACGTGTATCTAATAACGTCAAAGCCAATGCTGCTAGTTTTGCTGGTGTAGTTGTTGAGTTTCGACAATTTATCTGCTGGTTGTTAAATAATATGATAGACTGCATCGTCTCAATCCGTCTTCGTCTCAAAATTTGCAAATATTTTCTGTATTACATCACGACCTATCTAGCTTTGAAATATTCATTTAGCTTTCAAAAAAAATAAGACTTGACGCTATATTATTAAAAATAATATAATATATATCATAACGTATAATTATATGGATTCGGCGGCTTTTCATCCCGCGAAAAAATACCCCCCGACAATATATCCCCGACAAACTTTCCTACGGACAAAACATCCCCCAACAAAATATCTACTAAAACCTAACCTAACCGAAAAAAAAATGGGACAAAAATAATACAAACCACCTGTAAAAATAAAATAAAAATATTGTTCAAAACTAGTAAAATGGGACAAAAATAATATCTACAGATAACCTTTGTACTAAAAAAAATACACGTGATTTTGGGGGGGTAGAAATAAAAGAAGACTGAATGCTGTAGAAATGAGATCCCTGAGAGTATGTGTGGTAAAACCATGTACGATCGTGTGAGAAATGTGGAGATCCGCGAAGAATGCAAGGCAATCTTACTCATTATGCTTACATCAGTAAGCATAATGAGTAAGATTAAGAAAGGGACGCTCAGATGGAGGAAAGGAGTGTAAGGAGAATATATTTATTTATTGTTCTTATACGCCCGTAGGGGCTTTTACATATGACGCAAATGTGAATGGTAGAAGAAGTCGGGGACGCCCGAGGAAGACATGGCACGACCAAGTGAATCAGACACTTGAGTCGGGCCATGTGAAGAGTCGGAATAATAGAAGAAAATGTATGAGACGATGTATGAATGTGAACGAGGCAAGAAGTGTGTGACAAGATCGAGTTGTTTTGCGGTCCGTCCTCTCTGCCTACCTCTGCGGGGATGATGGTTAGTTAGTTTTTTTACAGACATCCTGTAAAGACAATAAAAGAGACAACACGTAATGTCAATACTAGGATAAAGGAACATCTCCGTTGCCTCAATAATAACGGTTTTTCAGAATTCACCAATCATTTGATCGATAAAGATCATACGTTCTGTCATAGCACCGGCACTGGTGCTAACATCTTACATGAAAACGGGCATGGTAACAGACTAAACAATCTAGAGGCGCTAGAAATAAAAAAAAGCTGTAAAAACCAAAAGTCATATACTTAATCAATTAGACATATCAAGTAGTCCTATATTAGGTCTGTTTCCAATAAACCCATAAAAATAAAAATTCCCAGTGCTCCTTACCACCATGCCAGTTGATGCTTTGTTTCTCCAAATTTATTATTATAACCCATTAGTCTACATAATTATCTTTCGGTTTTGTCCATTACTTGAGTAGGTACTTATGTTAAAGTATTTTATGGCCGTCTATGTGTTTGTAATATATGTATCATGTTGTCTCCCTCTGTATTTTGTTACATATAAGCACACATTATGTACTTCTTGTTTGTACCCTGAAGATGTTTAAGTAAAGCGAAACCGGTCGGTTCAGAAATTAATAAATCTTGTGGTTTTAAACAAAAAAGTATTTTATTTTATTACAATAAATTATTGTTCAAAAACAGTAAAATGTAAAATAAGATTAGGTTAGGTAATGTTAGGTTAGTAGATATTTTGTTGGAGGATGTTTTGTTCTTCGGATATTTTGTCCTTGGGATATTTTGTCGAAGTATATATATATTGTCTGGGATATTTTGTCGCGGGATGAAAACGCGCGGTAACATTATACAGCGCCGTTTTTGTGAAATATTATCATCCCAAGGGCACAGGGCTAGAAAAAAACCATGTCGAAAATTACCATTGCAATTCTTAAAAACGCTCTCTATCACACAGGGCGAGTTTACAAGCTACTATCTGGGAAATTCACTATCTGTTAGTAAACTCGCCCAGTGTCATCGTGTTACTTGCTAACTAGCAGCGACTAGCAGATTGTTGACAATCGAAAAAAAGTTGAAAGGTCGTCAACTTTAGTCGCCAAGACGCTTGCTCGTGATTGGTTTATTTATGTTTCCAACACGGCTTCCGACAAACAGCTGATTTCGACTGTCAAACATCTGAAGAGTTAGTTCACGCAGGCGTTGTTATTCTTGTTACTGGCGCTAGCAGCGGCCTCAGTTTCCTACGCTTCTGAGCGAGTGGACAGTTTTGTGTGGCATCATGACAATCTCACTCGCCGATTTTCCCGCTTTTAAACTTAGTAGATAGTAGCTTGTAAACTCGCCGTGTGTCATCGAGGTTTTACATATTCCATCAATATTCCTCACCAATCGTTAATAAAAAAAAATTATGGCAAATATTCTGAACTAGTGTAATACACAACACCACTGAAATAACAATCTTTATTTCAGAATTAAAGCCAGCTTATATTGAATTATTGTTTTAGATTTATCAACAGCATCAGAGTATATGTTTCCCATGTGTATTTGTTTATCGAGTGTAGGATTCGTCGTATAGGCGAATAATTTTGCGACGTTAAAAAAGAATTGTCATACTACTTAATAAGTTAAGAACTGTCTCTTAACTATCCTGCCAGGAACACGGAAATTTTTTTTTATATAGCAACTTAGGTGTATTCAACATCGAATTAAGAATATTCACACACATTAAATCGCAATGTGTTCTCTCTTCCGATAATTTTAATAAATTTAACGAATAAAGTAAGAGGCTGTAGGAATGCCTACTCGAAGATTTAAGAATTTATTTTGGATATTTTCAATCGTTTGTGAATGAACTTCATATTTTGGAGACCAAACTGTGGAATTATACATTTGACATTCAATGTTTTGAAAGTATTGGTATTATGAAATACATTAGATACCCTTACAATAAAGCCCTACATTTGCAAAGCTTTGTTAGATTTCTACATGCTTGATAATATTGAGTTTCCCATCAAACAATATGTCCAAGTCATTAATTTCCTAACTAAAGAAATATTACCTATTTGGTTAAGTATTTGATAAAACCTCCTAATTTGACATTTGTTTATGTTCAGTTGTATCTTGACACCATATAAAAAGTTTGAACAACTTATTTTACAATACATACTCGTATATATGGAAATCGTTAACATTTCTTACTGCCTTAAATAATTTCAAATTATCTGCAAACATTAGGATATGTACATCATTGAAAATATACAAAAAATCATTAATTAACAAATGTCAATAACAATATTGGTCCTAAATGTGACCCTTGCGGAACGCCACAGCAATGAATTTATATGATGATATGCCACCAATTTAAACAGCCCAGATATATTTAATCAACAACTCTGATGATGAAATAACTTTGCATTATCATCAGTACTCCACCATATTCCCGGGAATATTCCCATGAAATAAATTTCCCGAATTTAACATAACTAGTTTTATTTTTCAGACTTTTTAATAGAATGCCTAAACCATTAAACTTGCCGTGTAAACATGTATATTTGATTGCCATATTTACTATACTAAACACAATTTAATTCGAATTTTAGAGTACTTTCTTTGAGCTTTCTGCATCTCCGTTTATTTTTTCTGGTAGTATGCTTCTTGAATTATTTCCATCTGGCTTGGGCAGTACAAATACACGAATGTATTGAAAAATGAAGGCATAGAGTGAGTGTTGACCATGGATCCAAAAGTTGTCAAACATATTTTCCGCAAAAAGTGCAAACATATTTTTTTACGGTAACCAGACAAATCATAACACTTTTGAAAAGTGATATAAAGTCATGATAATTTTTGAAAAAAAGATAGGTTGTCCAGGTTAGGTTAGGTTTTCAGGCTGATTTTTATTATCTTTTCAAAAATTTTCTGATTTGTCGAACCGTTTTTGACACGGATTTAGATGCCGCTCTGTGAAGTTGGTAAATTTTTCATGTAATTTTTTACGTAAAATAAAATCAAGCATTCGCGAGCAAATACGATATAGCTTTTTAAGCTGGTAACAAATAATGTATTTATACTTTATAATCAATACAGCTCCATGTGTACACAGTGGAATAGCGTCCACTTGGGCAGACTTGGTAGTTAGGGGCCAATTGTCAATTTAAACAGGAGTGAATGCATTCTAGGTGCGTGATTCAAATGAATTTTAACAAAGGAACAATAATTCCCCGTGTTACTGAACTTGTCCAAAAATATAAGCTTTAATTAAAAGCCTGTGTGGTGAGTATTATGTACATTTATCTAGTCCGCCCCGGCATAAGTGTGTACTAGTGGGAATGGCACTATGTTGTAATTGTTCATTTTATGTTTTTGGTTATTCAAATAAAAATTTAAAGCTACGCATCATCAGCATTCATCATCATTCCTGGCATCATCAGCATAAAGCTCCTCTCGATCCTACACCGATCCTTTGGGAGGCGGGTATGGGTACTGACCCCCCGGGAATCATTTATTGGATATACGCCTTTGGCGTAGGTCACCCTAAGTGTTCACGTTTAAAATATGATTAATAGCAGAAGTGATCGGTTTCAAGGGATGAAGTTTGTCTAGGTCTTGGTGGCGAATGTGTTTGACTACCTACTGCGTGGCGGGCGGAATCTGGAGAGAACGGTTGAGGAAAACCAAGGCATCTCCAGCCGGACTTTCTCGAATCATAGCCTTGCACCGCAGTGGGAAGAATGGATTCATACTTCCGTCACTCCTGGACGCATTGGCCCCAGATGCTTACCCACCCCTCATATTTGTTTGAAAAATGAAGGTAAAGTCCGATTTCTTGACAAATCAGTTCGAATTTTAAATACGATGATTGAAATTTTCTTTTAAAAATATTTATCTAATTTCTTCACATATCTTCAATTTCGAAAATAACACTAAAATTCAAAGCAAATCCTACCTAGTAGTTCCTAAAAGCAGAGTTACGCAGGATACACGCATAACCGAAATTAGTATTTTTGATAATGTTATTTGTTTTAACATTGATTTATTTATTTATTTATTTGGAACATGAACGGTATTAATGAATATAACATAACAGAAAAGATTGGAAAGAACATACCAATTATTAATGTTCACGGATAGCAGCTTCACTTAGAAATACAAAGCAAAGAAGGTAATGAATAAAAAGCAAAAAATATCAGAGGCAATACTAAGTTAAGTAACAAATAAAAAATATTATGAATGTTCCTGTAACATTAAATATAATATACCATTATACAATAATATACACACGAGTATGATAGTCAAAGAAAGAGGGCATTGCTTGCGAGCTGCTTGCCCTGGGGGTAATATTATTTCGCTACAACACTGTTCTTATACAGATTATTATTATTAGCTACGCTTCCTTTGTGAATCTGACCATGGTGGAATTTTATTAAGAGAAATATGATTTTGAGATGAAAGATATTTTAATGTACCATTTTGTCTAATTAATATAAATTACAGACTTTCAAGAATAATAGGCGACTTGCATGGATTTCATAACGACTCGGAAAAAATCGTGCGGATAGATTTTTTTTTACTAAGATTAGGAAAATATTAGTAAATTTTTTTAGAAACACAGTTTTTTTTTTAAATAAATAAATCCAATATTTGGGCTCGTGACGTCACTAAATGAAAATGTCCCGTCTCCGAAAATGTTCCTATTAATTTTGTAAAATTCCACACTGATTTATTTTTTTTAGATGGCGAATTTTTGAATTTGACAATTAACGTTCACTAGATTTATTGTTTGTTCTGTGCGAACTTATCATTTGGTTTGACTTTTGACAGATGTTATGAAGACAACCCCGTACATTTTATGTTGTCTGTACGGGTTTTAGAGATATAATGGTAATGATGCTGATTTTAACAATATAAAATTTTATAATATTATTATTATTGTAATTTACCAGTACAAGTATATTACATTGGGTTTAGTAATATAGACGTTGAACATTATAATGATTTATGATCAATGAGATGGTTAAATCATGACATGATGGTTAAACAAGGAAAAAATATGATGTAATATTTTTGGTAAGCCTCGTTATTCTTGTGTGCCATTCGTGTGGAAAACGTTATTTTTTTTAAATGATTTTCGGCTATGTAATTATCGTTCTTTCGCACCCATAAAATTATGTCCCGTCTTTCCGGTTTATGAAAAATGGTCTGATTTTTCGGATTGAAGTTTTCAAAAAATCGCCAGGGTTTCAAAAATACGATAAAAAAAATACAGAATGTATTAGAATATTTGCCTAAACGGGAAAAAAATGTAATGCAAGTGGCCTATTGGGTAGGGCGTTTTTTAGCGCGTTCTAATAAAGACAAAATAATGTTAAAAGGACTTTTGCGACTACAATTTCCAGAAATTGAATATCATTCGTCCAAATGTATATTTTTTGTATAATTTCCGATAGCTCATTAGGCATTTTCTCTTCTTACGATCCGTGTAAAAAGCCCAGCTGGGCGTAAAATCAAATAAAATAAAATCATATAACCTCATTTTTTAAATACGCAATACTGAATTTGTACTAATGATAGGTACCTACAATTGAGAGAATAGTTGAGGGAGTCCCTTCGACTTCGCCAGCCGTACTCTCTCGGAACATCGCCTTGCACCGCAATGGGAGGGATAGATTAATTATTTGGGAGGCGGGAATGGGACCGCCGCCCGGGAACCTTTATTGGATAACCAACACCTTTGCCATAGGTCACCCCAAGTGGTTCGCTACGTTTGGTGATTTAGCAGGGGTGCCCGGGTCCATGGGGTGAGATTTGTCTAGGTCTTGGAGGCGGGTGACCTGGACAGACTCAACCCCAGATTCCTAGCCACCCCTCAAATCCTTTTCCTTCCGAGAAATCTCCTCTCCTTCCTTTCCTTAAAAAAAACACTCCACACAGCATTCCCAAAGATGACATAGGCCCTGAGGGAAATCATTTTCCTCTGGGCCTCCTCTGTGGAGCTCATGTAAAAAAAAAATTCATCAGTCACTCCTGGACACACCGATCCCCAGATTCCTACCCACACCTAATTCCCCTTTCTTCCCAGAACTTCCTCTCCCTCATTTCTTAAAAAGACCCTCCACACAGCACTCCTAAAGAAATATTTCACTCAGGGCCTCTTGTGTGGAGCTAAAATTAAAAAAAAAAATTACCCCCAGAAAATTCTGTTTTTAAACATAAATTATGTTTTTTCGTGATAAAAATTATGTTTCTACCAGCTATGGACTACGAATATGGACTAGATATGGACTACGTTGATTTATTTGTACAGTCGTGTGTCTAAAATACATAATTTTTTTGTTGTTGTCTATAAAAGTACAATTATCAAATTCAATTTAAGATTTCAAGTGTTTCAAATGAATCGATCTTTCAATAATGATTTCAAACACCTGCATTGATTATGCCCATCTTTGTCTACTTACAAAATATATTTTTAATTGACTTTTATTATTTTATTTTACGTGTCACATCAATATAGTCAGCTCCAATCTGTGCGCTGTAAAATTAACCTTCCCGAATGACAAGACACAATATGCACTGGAGTCCAGTGGATATTGTGTCTACTATCGTTTACTATCGTCCAGTGACTGGACGATAGTAAACATTTAATTCATGCGCGTTTCGTATTAATTATTCTGTATCAGTGCTCGGACAAAGCACCCAATCTGTTACCACCCAATGTACAATGTACAACGTAAAATAGACATGGGCTCAAAGCCGGCCAACCGTAAGCCTACATTGTCAACGTACGTAGCGTAGGCAAATTGTGTCGACCTGCGTACCCCGTGCAAACACAGTCTTCACAGGTACAATGTATGCATGAAGATGCTTTTGAGTGAGCTTTTAAAAATAAAGAGTCGGCATTTGCTGAGATTATTTGTAGGGGCATACATTAATTACGTGAGCAGTTTTTCTTCCAATCTAGACCCCAATCTCCCCTCGTGGTGAGATAAATTTGGACAACTTCGCATATTCTTTTCAAGTAACTTGAAATTTTGATGGACCCCCTCCGCCCTTTTGATCTCACGTATTTAATGTATGCCCCCTTATTGTACTTTGAAATTGGACCCGAATCAATTTCTTTCCCATTATTTTAAAAGATAGCCAAACATTCTCCGATTAGGAATAATCTGACAATAATTGAAAAACTCTACTACCGTAATTATTATCTGAAAATGATGCTTGGGCAATGACGGATGATTTAGCTAGCAGAGTAATTGAACCCACAAAGCCTGGGTGTGAATCCTGACGCATTTGTCAAATATTGTAATATTCATAAATGTCAAAAATATTTACAGAACAATTATTGTAGTAAGGTCGTTTCTCTTTCTAACACCGTTTATATCATATTTCTCATTATGATAGTAATGGAGATACAACCATTTCTATGAGACCTACAAGAGTTGACCCCTCCAGGGGTCAATTAGACTCTACGGGTTAACTCGTACCTATTTTGTAAGAGGGTCAAAATATTTTCGCTTTGCAATAAAATCCAAATAAATGGAATATTTCTGAACGCATCCGAAAACTAAAAACTGGTTTCGAAAGGTAATGAAATACGCTTTCAAATTTTACAATTCAAAATCTTATATATAAAAATCTCGTGTCACGGTGTTTGTGGTCGCACTCCTTCGAAACGGCTTGACCGATTTTTATGAATTTTTTTATTTAGATATGTTTGGTAGGGATGGGAATAGGTTTTAAAGTATATTTATTACCGCTAGGTGATTAGGGTGTCCCTATCCAGAATTTATTTTTAATTTTTATGACAATTTTTTTTTGTATTTTTTTTTATTTGGCATAAAAAAATATCTATAACCCCAAATTTCAACCGTCCTGCCCCCACCCTCAAATTTTTTAATCGCGATTTTAGTATTTTTTATTATTTCATTCGGCATCATGTTCTCGCCTGGGCAAACCATCGGGCTTATTTGTGTTGGCTAAAGACACTGACAAAAAATATCTTACACTCAATTGCTCTTCGAAATTCATATTGATTTTCTTTATTTCATTTTCCTACTTTAGTTGGTGTTTTTTTGTTTTTATTGGCGGTCATCGTCCACAGCGCCCCATTCCTCTTTCTGTCATAGATCCCATCCCCACACACTTACAATACATTCGTTATTTTTTATTTAACAACCAAAATATTCACTAGGTATAATTTATATGGCAGAACAACGTTTGTCGGGTTAGCTAATAAACATATAATTTCTGAAATATATAATTTTTTAATGCAAACATAAGAAAGTTTTAAAAATGGCCCACCTTACGTTTTTTTATGTCTTGTCTCATTGATCTCCATATATTCCTTATTATAACATTTCTATAACATCTTCACACCCAACAAGTCATTCTCTATATCACGCATGCTAAGGAGAGAACTTTTGAATATTTGGAAAATAAAAGAACAAAATGGTGTGATGTCACGGTACACGGTACGCTGTAGTAATGCAATTATGCAGCGACTGTTATCGTGTGACGTCGATAACTTCTTAATTTTTGGAGATATAAAAAACAAACTTTACCGGCGCTATAGACTTCAAATTTAATAAATATAAATATTTAAATAATTAGGAGACAACGTCATTTAGAGTAATTTTCTCCGTAAAAAATAAATAAATTCCTGCCTTCGGGAAATTTTTTATTAGATCGGGAAATATTCCCAGGGGAAAATTCCCGGGTTCACATTACTACCACTACCCCATACTTGCTAATAGCGTCCATTTTTCATGTCGAACTTTAGCCTACATACCTAATGCCTCCTGCCGTAGTCCATAGAACAGGAAAACTCTCATGGAAATAACGATCTTTGAAAGCTCACGAAAAGCTCGCAAAAATAATGATAAACATGGTCCATGGTAAGTACCGCTTCGTTTACAGCGGGAGTTAGCGAGAACCACTTATTACCATAGCGTTTTGAATGAATAAATTGACAGTATTCGCACGGGAGTTGCAGTTCGGCGATTTCCCGACTAGTTTTTGCCTCTTTTGTTATTAGCTAAAGTGAGCCTGGGCGCTTTTGAATACCAAACTGAAAGGGGCATTACTAAATGAAATATCGATTTTTGGAATGGCCGATTAATATGTGTAAACTTTACCAAAGCATTCATTGAATCTGAATAAACACATCTTTCGTGTGTCAATATATGTTTTTGAAGTGAAACTTCTATAACCCCGCTATGATTTGGATTTCGGATGAAACGGAAATGACGATTACTGCACCTGCGACGCATCGACTGCGCTCATTGACCGCTTTGATTATGATGTCACTTTTAAAGGCTCCTATTGGTTGAGATATGAAACATAAATTACGCTGGTCTGCGCTCATTGGTAGCATTCAAGTATTGGTTGAGATCGTTTTGGTAATGTTTCGCTTCTATCGCGTGTAAACTGCACTCGATTTTTTTTAATGTGAATACCGTAACAGAATCCCAACTGCTCCCCACTGTCCAGATCAACTCGGATTATGGCATCCCCAATTTGTATACATATATTGTTGGGCTGAAGGGATTGGGAAAAGATAGGAGATGAAGAAGAGGAAGGTTGGGAAGCACCTGACCATTCCGATCGGGTCACCAAGCAAGGCATAAACCATTTAAAGCAACGTTACGGTTCTATGTTCTAAATAATGGTCTTTCACCTGGTGATACGGAGAGTATTTACCACTAAAAGAAAAATAGATTTCTAGTGTAACCAATTGTTTTGTGTAAACCTTTAGTAAAGCATTCCTTGTTCACATCAAGACCCTAGTTCTTTGTTCATGGGTTTGCATAGGATCAGAAAATGAAAAAAAATGTCATGTCATAATTAATTTGTATACCTACATGTCAGCGGAAATCGATCCGCTTTCTCAGAGTCCAGTCAGCAGACATAACAACTGTACCGAGTCTGAATGAGAGCTTAGCGAAATCTGCTTTTATGAAAGGAAAATAATTATTTTCTGCCTTAAAAACGCTTTCAGAAAACAAGAACAAAAGCCGCTTACACAGCTTTATTTTGCCAATAATAATAAAAGCTTTAAGCTTCGAGGGAAAAATAAAATAATCTTACTGTATTGAGGGAATGACGAGTAATATTTTTACTAGGCGTAGTTAGACAAATAATTACTATTATTCAGATAGATTTATGCCCCGTTGTTTTGCAGTAATTCAAATGCAATTTTGTTATTTTGACATTTTGCCGATTGCCGATTCTAGGTGAGCTTTAGCTTTGTTTCAAATTGTAATAATAAGATGATAATTGACCACAATTTATTCAAATCGGCATTTAACGGGAACCTTTCAGCTGTCAAAAAACAAAATGGCGCTTAATGGCCATTTGATGATTTTGTCACATTTTAATTTCTGCGACACAACTGGGCCTTAGTGGAAGCAGTGGAAGCCACATTTTTTTCGTAATGCGGTACCTACGTACATGCATGAAAAGAGTTTAAAAAAAGGTTAGTTATTAAGATAGTGTAGTTTTTTCGACAAATATAATTTATTTTGATTATAATAAATGGTACTTATAAAACATGGTTTATAATTTTTTTTACAAAGATTTCAGGGGAAATTTTTGTTACAATTTTTTTTTTTTTTTTTTTACTTTATTTATTCCCATGTCTTTGTACATATAATGTATAAAAGCAAATATTATATAATAACATAATATATAATAACAATTATGAACAAGAAATGAAAACCCACTAAGGCACTGCCTGAGTGTGGGTAATATTAAAACAAAATACTATATTTCTAAGTACCCAAAGTATAAATTAGACTATATTAGATATTAAATAAGAGAAAATTAGGAATCTGGGGCTCAGTGTGTCCAGGAGTGACGGACGTATAAATCCATCCCTCCAAAGGCGGTGCAAGGCAATGGAGAGATTCTGGCTGGAGAATAAAAGATCCCCCTCGACCAGTCTCTCTTGACCCTGCCCACCACGCTGCAGGTGGGCAGACATATCGGCCGCCAAGACCTGGACAAACCTCACTACGTGAACCCACTGGTACCCACAGGGTACTCCTGCTAAGTCACCAAACGTAGCGAACAACTTAGGGTGACCTATGGCAGAGGTGTTGGTTATCCAATAAAAGGTTCCCGGGGCGGCTGTATCCATGACCGCCTCTCAAATTGTGATATGTACTAGTTATATTAATTGGTAATTCCTCCAATTCCCTTCATATCCTGTGCGCAATTGAGTATTTTTTTATTTTAAAATAGCGTGAACTACATTAAATCAAAACCCCTTTTCCTTGGATGATCTTGTTGAAATCCCTGATTCAAACCTATATTGATCTACGAAGTGTATACCAACCGTAACTTCCCTTAAAAGTATATAATGAAGCGTAAGGGAATAATTTGCTATCGAGCAAATTTTAAGTTTGGAGGAAAATGGCCGGAGGCACAAACAGATAATAATATTGGGTATTGCTTTAGGAAAATTAAATTCAGTGGGTATTTACCATTTATGTAGGTATATTTAATAATCGAATTGGTTTTGAAAATCAAACAAGTTACGGGGTTTGTGGAGGGGTTTGTTTAAGGAAAGGAAGGAGAGGAAAAAAAAAGGTTTAAGGGGTGGGTAGGAATCTGGGGTTCAGTGTGTCCTGGTCATCCGCATCCAAGACCTAGACAAACCTCACCCCATGAACCCGGGCACCCCTGCTAAATCACCAAACGTAGCGAACCACTTGGGTTGACCTATGGCAGAGGTGTTGGTTATCCAATAAAGGTTCCCGGGGCGGCGGTACCCATTCCCGCTTCTCAAATTGAAAGTTGATTGCGAGGGAGGGAGATGTATGATAATTATTGTAAATTTCCTTTGGGGGGGTGCGGACATACGTTCACCGTTTGTCTCATATTCGACTATTTTTATTTAGTGCGCAAGAAAGAGCTGCAGCATTATACGTTTAAGAACAAAAGCAAAACCATCAGTGCATCGAAGTTTGACGATTTTGAATTTTTGGAATTCACTCACACTTCAATATTAAACTTGTAACTAAATTCCATACTTTTAACATTATCGTCACGGCTAGTAGTATTGTAGGGGGCTATGGAGACGTCAAGGTGCGACGTGTGAGAGAGATGCCAGAAATTTATTTTTTTTCCTTCGGAGGAAACAGACCTACGTAACTACGTACATTGTGTATCTCATCTTTTGAACGAGCATTATTGTGATAAGGAACGTTTGTTTATTTGTTTGTTTATAACGTCACGGTACCGTAATCGTGGATCGTCACGGTAATAATAAAAGAGCTAATTTTCGAAGTCATTTAGACAACACAGTTAAAATATACTACTTTAAAACTACTTTTTTATTCCATTTTTTCGCGTAACAGATTATTGAGGATTAAAAAAGGAAAATATACTATTTATAAGGGGAAAATCGGAGAAAGGCCCAGTCCGCCATGACACCATTTGAATAATTGTAGTAATAAACAAGTCTAAGGACGGTTTACTTTACAGAATTTAAATAATTAATCAAATTTAAAAGTTAGATAATATTCGAATTCTGTTACTGTTCGATTTCTATTATTATCCAAGTGCTGTGAAACAATCGACCTATGATGAAATAATAACAGAACTTTCACAAAACTTGAATATTTTTGAAATTTGACGAATTGTTCAAATTCTGCGAAGTAACCCGTAATTAGTGTTCACGAAGAAAAAGTCTATTTGGAATATAGAATATTGAAACTCGGAATAGCCGCGTTATAATATTAGTTCAGCTCTAAGTGCAGGTATTTTATATTGCTCATTATATTCTATCAGTTTTAAAAAAAATGGGAAAAATTTCAAAGAAATAGGTAACGTATATTGACCGGTTGGGCATTTACACAATACATACATAGCTACGCTTACCTACATACATCGCTATACCCTGTGCTTGTAAGTTAGTATTGTCACATGTTCCTTCCTACCTGTCATTTTTGTTAACGACTTCAGTCTTTAATCGACCTTCTCCGCATAAATATCTAATCTTCCGCATACCGCTTACCGCATCCGCAAACCGAATCCCGCTTACCGCAAGTAACAGCGACTAATATAGTCACACCAGTGCATAATAAACCCAAAAGATAGCAGAGAGTTTCCACAGTAAGTCCTTTTTTTTCCTTTCCTTTGTGCAGTCTTTCTACATTGTGCAGTGGTCAAAACACACAAAACACATTTCAAGTTCCTTCGATATCCACAGCCGCATAAATCACACATCACCGACTTTTATGCAGATGGCTACTACAATTAGCAGAATATATATTAAAATGACCGTTTTGAGTATTCAAGGTACAATAATTCAAACCTGAACTTGACAACTGTATCATTCCCAGAGAGAACTCGTACGTACGTCATCGACAATCGTCCTCTTCCCTCTCACACGTCTTTTATGAAAACGAAGAAGATTGAAGATACTATAACGATAATAATAATTATTGAATGATTTTTATAGCGCCATTTTTGTGAGGAAATCACCGCAAGGACGCTTAAAAACGATGACATGACGTACAACCTCTCGCATGAACTAGTTTACATACAGCCTACCTTTGAGCACAGAGCAATGCACGCTACTGCCCATTACAAGATACAACTGCAAATCATCATTTTTTAGCTAAAGTCTATCCTTTTTTTTTATTTTTAGAAGAAAGAAGAATTTTAGATACAAAAACCAGAAACATTTTTTTTGGTTGTACCTGCATAGATAAAATCTACTTAGGGAATTGGAAAAAACGATTTCATGTTGGTTTGAAAATTATTTGTGAAAATACCGATTGTCAGTAGCATAAATTTAGCTGGTCACTGCATTGGACATTGCAATGTGTTTCCAAATGAGAAATTAACACATTCGAACTACGTATGTACATACATATATTTTAACCTGATTAAATATATGTGTCTATAATATGATCAACAAACATATTAACTACATGCTCTTTTAGATACAAGGTGTTAGATTACAAGCTAGTCAAATTTTCGGTTCATTACGCTAGAAAGTTCCTAACTTTAGCTGCACATAACAATTTGTACACATTTCAGAGAGATTCAAAGTTCAAAAAGTTGATAAATATCTAGGAGACATATTCAGTATTTCACTAACTAACTAACTAACTAACCATCACGCCGTTTCCCCGCAGGGGTAGGCAGAGAGGACGGACCGCCAAACAACTCGGTCTTGGCACACACTCTTTGCCTCACTCACATTCATACACCGTCTCATTTCACTACAACCTAAATAAAGGTATGTATGATGTGAATACTTCATGAGACCTGTGGGATTGCACCAACCTCCCGATAATATATAAATACAGTAAAATAATTACTGAAATAGTGTCATGTCAACAGTCGAAACAATAGAAGAGTAAACAAATTAATCGTCTTAAACCGTAGTGAACTAACTCACTTTTTGCAGTTTCGGAGTTAGAGCTTGAAATGAGGGCTTCAAATCATAATCTACCCCTGCCAGAGAAAACCAATCAGATAAATACTGTCTTGACCAGTCGACAGTTTTTCTCTAATTGGATTCTCTAATGCCAGAGTTAGATTATGATTTGAAACTCTCATTTCAAGCTCCAATTCAGAAGTGAGTTAGTTAACTATGGTTTAAGACGATCGAAATAGGAGGACCCTGCACAGAATCGTAATGATCGCTAAAGTAAGGTAGTGGTTGGCAGCGAAGTCCATTGTGGGACTTTTCTGGGCAGGGTCTTACAGCACCCGATTTTGTTTGTCGATTCCTTACCGGCCCATGAGGGGAGCCGCCGTACTTTTATACTGACATCGTAATAAATGTTATTATGCCATGTAAAATACCATCAGGGCGTTAATAAATATTAACGAAGTTCGGATTGCGTGCCAAGAGAGAAGATTGTAGCTTTCCATACCCGATGAGAAAATTATATCAACGGTAGCTAAACAAACTTAAAAACTGTCAAAAAAATTTCACGATATAAATAAACGATTTAAAATTGGCGGTAAAAAAAGTAAACACTCTGTGAATAATTTAATGCATGCACCGTCGATTTTGCTATAGCAACGTTTGGAAACTGTGCATTCGATATTGTAGTTTGCATTGGCCAACGATATACGATATTGTATTTGTACGAAGCACGCATTATCAGGGTTGGTAAAAAAATGGGTTCAATATTTTCCTTGTTTTTCTGATTTTGCAGGACCTTTGTAAATAATTTATCCTGAAGCATAGGATATAGCCTATGCTTCAGGATAAATTATTACCTACATCAAGTCTCTGAATAGCCACAAAAAAAAGTTTTTCTTTTCTTTTCTTTTCATTTTATTTTTATTTTCTTAATTGAGTTTCGGCCTTCCGAGAAAAAGTATCTAAAGGTAAAATTCGAATTCCGCTACAAATAAAGCGAAATTGTACAAGATTATGGTCGGTTTCAATCATAAATGGCGCTGAATACAAGACTAGTAACATGATGAAAATCCACGGGAATGTTGATGGAAGACTGAGCAGAGAAAGATGCCACGTTTTAGAACATGGAAACTTGCGTGACTTGTACGAAGGCAGTTCTGGATGCAGTTGTTCCGCATTGCAGATTGCCAATTCAATAGGAGAGGCATCAGAAGAAGAAGAGAAACCAGTAAACGTTTATCCATCAAATAATTAACTTGCGGCAATAAACGACTTAATCAGTAAACTTAGGAGTGGTATTGATGGTGGAAATTATATCTTATCTATACTAGTTGACCTTCAAAAAGCCTTTGATACGGTAAGCCATGATATACTTCTCAAGAAACTCGAGAAACTTGGTGTAGTTGGTCCTGCTCTTAATCTATTCAAATCATATCTTAGCAATAGAAAGCAATTCGTAAGCATTAACAATCAAAATAGTAAGCACCTTCCAATAAACTATGGAGTTCCGCAAGGATCCATACTAGGGCCACTACTATTCCAAATTTATATCAATGATATTTCTCAATTAAAATTAAACGGTGAAATTTTCTTATATGCAGATGATACTGCAATATTCTACTGGGGTAAAGATCTAAACATACTACTAGAAAATGCACAAAGTGACCTAGAAAGAATTTGCGGTTGGCTCCAATCAAATATCCTAACAATGAATATAAAAAAAACAGGATACATGATTTTAAGTTCAAACCGTAAATTAATTCTTCCACATGTACCATTAAAAATTGAAAATAACGATTTGCAAATCCTAAAACAGGAAAAATATCTTGGGCTGTGCATCGATAAGCATTTAACTTTTAAACAACACATTCAAAATGTAAAAGATAAAATCACACCCTTAATTAGCGTTTTTAGCCGGTTATCTTATCTATTACCAATTAAATTTAAAAAAAGTTTATACTATAGTCTCGTACACTCACACCTAAATTACCTGATTGAAATCTGGGGAAATGCGTATGAAACATACATCAATGAATTACAGGTAATTCAAAATAAGATAATCAAAAAACTATTTCACTACGAATCCAAAACATCCACAAAAAAATTATATTTGGAAACAAAACTGCTAACATTAAGAAAACTATACGAGTACAATATATGTGTCCTTCATACATACAACTCATACATACAAACACAGAATTCATTAAAACGTCCCAAGTACACAAACATTTTACACGACAACACGATAACATACGTTTAAACACCATTCATACTAACTACGGTAAACAATCAATTAATTACGAGGGGGGCAATTTATATAATTGCCTTCCAGATGATATCAAAAACGAAAAAAGTGTGTGCAAATTCAAAAAAAAATTGTTCATGTTTATTCACAAAAAACAAAGTAGTGATAGTGAATAATATCGTATGGTAATATAATATCATGTAAATGTTAGTATTGCAATCTAATGTAATGTAAGGTTATGAAATGTAAAATGTATGTAATATTCTAGTTAAGTAAGTGAAAATGTTATTTTCTTTTTTACTGGAATAAAAACTTATGAAAAAAATAAAAATAAAATTAACCTCTTGACACGTTCATTATTGCTTCCACACATAAAGCACATTTTATGCTTGATAACACGAAGGTACATTTTTGGTACATACGTGCATACATGTATATCTTTTTTGTGTGTGTTTGTTAAAAAAATTATTTTCACTTTTATTATTATTGTGCCTCAAAGGGTTTTTCATCAGTATCCAAGGGGAAAAAACCACACAACGCACAGATAACTGATTTTTTTTTTAAATACATTAACAGTAGATCATGAACAAATACATAATAAATAAAGATAATTAAAAAACAAAAAAATACAAATGGATCCCAGACTGCGCGCGACGGCCGAAACTGGATCTGTCCCTTTATATATTTTCATATACATTTTTTGTAGCGGGAATGTAGATGTAGACGTTGTACACTACAATGATTTATGATCAATAAGATGGATCAAGAAAAAAAAATATTTATGAGACGTAACATTTTTGGTATGCCTTGTTATTTTCCTGTGCCATTCGTGTGGAAAACGTTCTTTTTTTTAAATGATTTTCGGCTATGTAATTATAAAATGTCCCGTCTTTCCGGTTTATAAAAAATGGTCTGATTTTTCGGATTGAAATTTTCAAAAAATCACCAGGGTTTCAAAAATACGATTAAAAAAAAATAGAGAATGTCTTAGAATATTTGCCTAAACCGGAATTAAAAAAAAATGTGATGCAAGTGGCCTATTATTAAAAAAAAAACTGTTGGAATCTCGAGTAAAGGTGAATTGACGTTTAAATTTAACATTTCGAATGTTTATTTTTATTACAACTTCGATTTAGTATTCTTATTAATTGGTTGAATTGAAGATTGAAAAAAACCTAACAGAAAAAAATTGTTGTCATAGAGAAGATTTCCAACTATTAGAAAACGTATTTTTTTAGTTTTAAAAATCTTCATAGTTCCGGGAAAAAATCATTAAGTTCGAGTTCATTTGAATTGGCCCGGGGGAGCAAAGGTTTAACAAACTTCCAGAACCACAAGATATGAAATTAACAAGAAATCTTCGCTAACATTATATTTTTTTAATTTTCTGATATTACCATGACCTACTTGGTAATTCCGGTTTGTTCCCACCCTGATTATCTCCAGCCAAACACCCAATACCGCAGGGTGAGGACAATGGCAGAGATAATAATAATTATACATAGTTATTTACTACAGGTGTAAGTGGAGATAAAAGGATAGTTTAGGGGGAAGCCAAATGCCATAAAGATATATTTACGTGGCAAATTATACGGTTCATTGTGTCTAGCTGAACAAAAAGGGAATATTCGTGAATTTATGAATTTGAAAACTGAGGTTTCCCGTGCGTACCTCCTTTGAGGTCGCGGGTTTAAATTTTATTTTATTTATTTGAGTTATAAGCAGTCTTTATAAAATCATATGCGACAGCATTAGGAATTTAAAATCACTCTCTAATAAAATAACGACGTCCAAACTTAACCCCTCCGAATTTTCGAGAATATTCGCTTTTGGTGTCTCTAACGGAATGACATTTTACGAAAACTTTTTGTTATTACCGCTTCACAATTAAAGCTCTATAAATGAAACATTTCTGAACGTAGCCGAATAGTAAAAACTGTTTTAGAAAGGTTAAAAAATAGGCTTTCAAATTATTATATTACAAATAAATTTTAGCATTTGTAAATATTAAAATTTAGAACGCAAACACGTGATGTTTTTTATGTGAAAACGGTACTAAAATCACAGATTATGTAAACAACAATACTTATTCTATTGTATGTATGTGTAATAAACACTTTTGTCACCTCACTTTTTTATCATTTCATATAAAAATATTTAATAAAAATTTAAATGTGGAGCGCGGTGGAGCTGCCGGTAGCAAATTTGCGCGGGTAAATATTTTTGTCAACTACACGACTGACAGCTGATTCCTGTTATGTATTTCCATAGACAACTTGATAGGGATGTGCAGCGTGATCTACTATCGACCTTTTACTTTTTGGTTTAGGGATGTAACTAAAACAATAATGGAATTAGAACGATTTCTATGGAAACACACGCGCTGACGTATAAACACGCTTATTGTACTTGACTGCTGTCCTATTTCTAACGCTTATATCTGCTTACGTTGCAGAGGGGTTGACCAAAATAAAAAAGAAAAATACATGACAATATACTTAACATAAACGGTTCTGATAAAGTGCATCTACTAAAGCTACAAACAGTTTTATGAAATATTTCCTAGGATTACATTTAAACATGGAATGGATTTCAATAATAATATTGACGGCCTTCGCTCATGGAGAAACTGAAAAAAAACAGTTGTCGACGAAATCGCAATCAACCTAGTAAACATAATCGATATTTTTCTGATCTACATATCGCAGACTACTCGAAAACTTGACAAGTGTTCGTGAGCCGCTGATCTGAAATGCGACTGCTTCAGCGACCGGTTGCCATGGTTGCCACGAACTGTCAAGTTTTGTCGTGTTTTGACCCAGATCAGAAAAATATTTTTTGTTCAGGAGGTTGAATGCGATTGCGTCGACAACTGTTTTTTTTTCAGTTTCTCCATAAACGAAGGCCCCAAGAGGAACCGAAGTTCTTGAATTCAAATTAATGAAAGCAAAAAAGGAAAGGTGATGAAAAAAAAACTGTTATCTACCTAAAGTTATTTTTTTAAGACTGTTATGAATTTTAGTTCGTGTTAAACACATCGATATCTGTGAATAATCTGCTAAAGGTGCCACATTTGTGTTATTTCACAATTTATTCATTTACATGAATGATGTGTAGTATATTTGCGGCACTTTCCATAGTGAAAGATACTCTCAGTATCGACCTGATGTAAGACCAGAGTTGAAACGTTGCTTGAAATGGCATTAGCCGTGTTTGATGACCAGAACTGAATAGTAGTTATTTCCCCACCGTACTCTTCTCCATCTCCCCTCCCCACTACCTTCAGTTGCAGATACCCCAATTGGGGATGCCATAGTTTCACTGGCTCCAGACGGTTGGAAAAAAAAAATTAAAACGCCTCAGGGATCTCAATTCTACTGCATAAAGTCTACGTTCGTCCTTTTAAAAGCCGCTTTGACATATTTTATATAGCGATAAAAATCTACTTAAACTACATAGGTACATCGAAAAACATTGGAAAAAGCTCGCGTTTGAGAACTTTTTAATCCACGTCTTCCGACCCACTGGGTCGGTTCACAGTGCGAGGCGAAATTACAAACGGCGGTCACAATATTCGCATTATAATGGGCGCCATGTCCTCGGGACGGAGGAAGTCGGAGCACTGTGCGGAGTACGGAAGAATATCACAGGGTTGGCACGAAAAGCATTTTGGAGAACGAGCAAATGATACCTAAATAATATTAAATCAACACTTAGTAAACTCTACAATATTATAATTGACGTTCCTGGAGAAACCAATGAAAAGGGGAGAATGAGCTGATGTTTACGAGAAGAGCTTTAAAGCGTTCAAAAAGAAGAAGTTAGTTTGAAAGGGAGATATTTTGTAAATACAACAGACAGAGGGAGCGCGCTAATATATTAAAAAAAAAACGATTATAATGAATAGACGTAAGCGACCATTGTGGAACATATTTAATAAAACAAGTCTCATAAAATAGTGCAAAAATCCCTCGACATCTGACTTCAGTAGCGTTCAATAAAACACTGCGAACTTTTTATAATCACAAAGCACTCTTTTAAGGGTGAATTGCCTATATAAAAATAAAACCTTTTTATAATTTTCGGAACTTACTTGGAGATTTTTTTTATATCGTGGGAATTTCGTATCATTACAGTTTCATCGCGGCATCTGAATAGTGATTAACTTTTAAAAAATAAGTTTTTAAGAGCTTAAAAGATTTCAAGGGAAGTATTTTACATGCCAGTAGAATATAGGAATGCGGGGTCTTAAGACAACCCCATGGGCGTGGGTATTTCAATAAAATACTTTTCAACGGTAAAAAAAATTGTAAATACATTTATGAATAGTGCACAACTGCTAACCCAAGTGAAATCGCAAGTGCGCCCCACGGTTGAATTTGGCAGCCACCTCTGGTCTGGAGCTCCAAAATACCTGAAAAATACCCTCGACTCTGTGCAGAAACGGGCGGTTGGTTTGATAGATTCTCCCATCTTAACAGACGGATTGCAATCTTTAGATCACAGGCGTCGGGTGGGAATGCTATCCTTGTTCTACCGGTATTACAATGGAAGATGCTCGGAGGAACTAGCATCATTGATCCCTTCGGCACCGGTGCATAGTCGGGAAACACGCCGAACGCGTGCCCAACATTTGTACACGTTTGACATTTGTCACATGAGAACGGGTCGTTTCTTCGACTCGTTCTTATGTTCAACAGCTCGGCTGTGGAATGATTTGCCGGCCTCTGTGTTTCCTCCTTCCTACAACATGGATCTCTTCAAGACCAATGTTCATTCCTTCCTCTCCTCAAAAAGACCCTCCACACAGCATCCCAGATGACATAGGCCCTGAGGGAAATTATTTTCCTCAAGGCCTCCTGTGTGGAGTTAATGTAAAATTTAAAAAAAAAAATTAAGGTATAATCAATTTGCAAGTATGATATGATTCAATTATAGCAAGACAGTATAATAAATTTTAACAATAACTTTATGGCTTCACTCCCAAAGGAAACTTAATTTCAACCTTAGTCGCTCGTGCTACCTTTTAATAAAAGGGTTTCAACGAGTGTATTCACTCTGGGTTATCTGAAAGTATTTCAGTTCTACCTGAAGACGCGCGGTAAGAACCGGGAAGCAACTTACTCTCTAGAGTTAACACATGACCTTATATCGGTCTTCCCTTTCGGGATCCCTTCTGAGCGGCCGCGGCGGGGAGAAAATGACCTAATAACACCCCTCGCTCTAATTAGTAAGAGACGAAGCGATGCGGGAAAGTGGAAGTATTCGAGATCGAAGCACATCAACACACGCTCGGAAATATGCGTAACAATTAAATGGTTTGTTTCAATACAGATATACACATGGAACAAGAATTGAGAATGTCCCAGGAAGACAAGGAACGATGTATCAAATACATGCTCCTGGTCATATAATAGAACATAATGTATGAATGTGACTGAGACAAGGACCAAGTACTAAGACACAGTTGTTGAGCTTTCCACCCTCACAACCTTTCACTGTGGAAAAATGGCGTAATGGTTAGTTAGTTACACGGCGAAGATTTAAAGAAATAATTGTTTGGAAAAGATGAGAAGTTACGAGGTGCTTTTAAAAGTCAGAACTTTCCAAAACTCGCAAACACAGAGATTATAATTTTAAATTATTCTGTACCAAGAAATTCAGATAGGCGTATCTCATTTAAATCATAGAACTTTAAAGAAAACAGTAAACAAGAAGCTTTACTTCGGAGTCTATCACCCGTATTCAGAGTCGATCCTTTGGTTCAAGGAGCCTTCCTTTCCTCTAAGGAACGCCGTTTTGTTTTCAGAGACACATCTAAGGTCGGTGTGACGTCACTAAATAAGGTAGCTACCTTCCTTAAGATTTACAAAATTTTTGTATTCAGAGACGTCACTACGTAAGTCTCTACGACACGGCGCATGCGCATTCTTGCTTACTTTGATTTTTAGCTGTCAAAAGTCAAGGTTGGTGGTAAGGGTACCTTTAAACTTGCCAAGTCGGTGGTTTGTTCCCAATTGTTACTGTCGTTAACATAAAACAGTGGAGATGGATGTTATGCAAATGGATAATGAGTTTCTCGATTATCTCGTTGATCCATATCATACACGTGACGACATTGGCACGGGCGCTATGGGCAGCGTACGGCGATATTTACGCGATTTTGAAATTCCCTTTACAGTGACTGCCAATTTAAGGATCGTTATCGGTTGGAGAAAACAACTGTAATGCTTGTATTAATTCCTGTATTATTTCCAAATTACTCTTTAGTAAATAATAGAGGCTTGCCCATACCTCCTGTTAATCAGGTAGCTATCGCGCTGCGATTCTACACTACTGGTAATTATCAGGTAAATATGTACGTCTTTTTACTAGATATCTATTGTAAAATTCTGTTCTACTTTTGTGAAACTAAAATATTGCACTTTGTGAAAAGCTATGATGAAACTTGTTCTTTACATTATGTCAATACTAAATGAAAACATGAGTGAAAAATTAACCAGATGCCCTTAGATGTATAATATATCTAGATCATCTTGTAATTATTTCCATTAACTATCTACATATATAATATATATGATTCCAGATTGTTGCGGGAGATCTTCACAAGCTGAGTCAACCAACCTCCAGCAGAGTGGTGCAAAAGATTTCCTCCGGATTGGCGCAACGGTTAACGGAATTTATTTATTTTCCTCAACGGCCCGAGGAATACGCTGAAAATCGAAAACTCTTTTATTCAAGAGCGCAATTTCCAGAAGTCGTCGGGTGCATAGATTGTACACACATTGCCATCAAGAGCCCAAGCCAAACAATAGGGGAATCTTTTCGCAACAGGAAAGGATGGTTCTCTTTGAATGTGCAAGCTGTTTCAGGTCCACGTTTGGAATTTTTGGACATCGTTGCCAGGTGGCCTGGTTCTACCCACGATTCCAGGATATTTCAAAACAGCACGTGCCGCCTAAAATTCAAGGAGAAAAGAATTACAGGCATTCTTCTCGGGGACAGCGGATATGGCCAGACGAATTATATGTTCACATCAGTGTTAAATCCTGCCAATGAAGCGCAGGAAAAATATAATAAGGCCCAAATTTTCTCACGGAATGTAGTCGAAAGATTATTTGGTGTATGGAAGAGGAGATTTCCTTGTCCGAGGAGGAAATTAGAAAATAAATTATCTAATACTACAAACATTGGAATAAATTCGGTGTTTGGGTAAAATTCCTAAAAAATAAAACTAGTTATTTTTATACTAATTTGGGGTCGGGGAATCCGAATCTGAAAGAATTAGGCGGCGGCAAGCAATATTAACTGAATTAATCGACTTTAAAAAATTTTATACACATACAGGAAAATAGCCATTTTGGAAGCATTTTGATTCCTAGAAAATCAAACTAGTTATTTTTATACTAACTATGGGCTGGGGAATCCGAATCTGAAAGAATTAGGCGGCGGCAAGCAATATTAACTGAATTACACGACTTAAAAATTTTCTATACACACACTTGAAAATAATCATTTCGGAAGTATTTTGACACACGCAGTACAAAGATCATAGAAAAACAAGAAATATACAAAAACATGTGCCGGCAGTGTTACCAGCTCTCAAAAACATACCTTATAAATCGACCAAGTCTTCTTCGTCCGTCGTATTAACACATTAACCTGATGAATTACGACTATCTCAACGGCGTATTCTTAAATCAAAAGTATGAAAATTCGTAGTCTTAAAAATGCGTAACCTAACCTAACCTAACGTTAGGTTTGTGTAACATGGTTTGTGCCCCTTTATACCGCCTGCTCGCGTCCCTAACCTAACCTAACCTAACGTTAGGTTTGTGTAACATGGTTTGTGCCCCTTTATACCGCCTGCTCGCGTCACGGCAAAAAAACATCCCTGTTTTCAAGTAGTTTAGCGGCTACGCTAGGTTTGTGTAACATGGTTTGTGCCCCTTTATACCGCCTGCTCGCGTCCCTAACCTATCCTAACCTAACGCTAGGTTTGTGTAACATGGTTTGTGCCCCTTTATACCGCCTGCTCGCGTCACGGCAAAAAAACATCCCTGTTTTCAAGTAGTTTAGCGGCTACGCTAGGTTTGTGTAACATGGTTTGTGCCCCTTTATACCGCCTGCTCGCGTCCCTAACCTATCCTAACCTAACGCTAGGTTTGTGTAACATGGTTTGTGCCCCTTTATACCGCCTGCTCGCGTCACGGCAAAAAAACATCCCTGTTTTCAAGTAGTTTAGCGGCTACGCTAGGTTTGTGTAACATGGTTTGTGCCCCTTTATACCGCCTGCTCGCGTCACGGCAAAAAAACATCCCTGTTTTCGAGTAGTTTAGCGGCTACGCTAGGTTTGTGTAACATGGTTTGTGCCCCTTTATACCGCCTGCTCGCGTCACGGCAAAAAAACATCCCTGTTTTCGAGTAGTTTAGCGGCTACGCTAGGTTTGTGTAACATGGTTTGTGCCCCTTTATACCGCCTGCTCGCGTCCCTAACCTATCCTAACCTAACGCTAGGTTTGTGTAACATGGTTTGTGCCCCTTTATACCGCCTGCTCGCGTCACGGCAAAAAAACATCCCTGTTTTCAAGTAGTTTAGCGGCTACGCTAGGTTTGTGTAACATGGTTTGTGCCCCTTTATACCGCCTGCTCGCGTCACGGCAAAAAAACATCCCTGTTTTCGAGTAGTTTAGCGGCTACGCTAGGTTTGTGTAACATGGTTTGTGCCCCTTTATACCGCCTGCTCGCGTCACGGCAAAAAAACATCCCTGTTTTTGAGTAGTTTAGCGGCTACGCTAGGTTTGTGTAACATGGTTTGTGCCCCTTTATACCGCCTGCTCGCGTCACGGCAAAAAAACATCCCTGTTTTCGAGTAGTTTAGCGGCTACGCTAGGTTTGTGTAACATGGTTTGTGCCCCTTTATACCGCCTGCTCGCGTCACGGCAAAAAAACATCCCTGTTTTCAAGTAGTTTAGCAGCTACGCCGGGTTTATGTAACATGGTTTGTGATACAAAAGAACGTGCCCCTTTATAACGCCTACTCGCGTCAAGGCATAAAAACTCCACAATACTAGTTGGTGTACCTTCCTAAAATATTTGAGAATCAATTATAAAAAATAAGTACTTAAAATATAAACATGTTATTTTACGTTATAAATATTACTGCTTAATGGCAACACTTAATTTTGTGTGGTAAAAACATCTATGTTATCGTGTTTTTCTATGATCTTTGTACTACATGTGTCAAAATACTTCCGGAATGATTATTTTCATGTGTGTGTGTATAGAAAATTTTGAAGTCGTGTAATTAAGTTAATATTGCTTGCCGCCGCCTAATTCTTTCAGATTCGGATTCCCCGGCCCATAGTTAGTATAAAAATAACTAGTTTGATTTTCTAGGAATCAAAATGCTTCCAAAATGGCTATTTTCCTGTATGTGTATAAAATTTTTTAAAGTCGTTTAATTCAGTTAATATTGCTTGCCGCCGCCTAATTCTTTCAGATTCGGATTCCCCGACCCCAAATTAGTATAAAAATAACTAGTTTTATTTTTTAGGAATTTTACCCAAACACCGAACTTTAGCCCAAACATTATAGTTGCGTGTCCCATTTTGCATAAAACGATACAAACCTTTTGATTATCGCCGATTGAATTAAAATCATTGTCAACTTGGCCCACGCGTTTTTTCTTTTCACCAAGCTGCAGATGATTCGTCGAAATGCTGGCTACCGCGGGGTTGTTGTTATTTCTTGATCAAATCTAATAAGCACTGTTTTTCGCTTGGCGTAATCATAATCCGTGAATTCATTTTAAAACGAGATGCGTAGCGCTAGAACTTTGACAGGCCAACGACGCATAAATAAACAAAACTGACAGATGCCTGATAAATCCATGGATACGAACATAGAAAAACACACAAATTGTCCCGAAACGGGGCATGTTGTTTCCGTAGAAGCAGAACATCGGCAAGTTTCGGATGACGTCACACATTTATTTCGGCGTAGACAAAAGGTGTCTACCTTAGGAAAGGAAGCTCAAAGTGTGGACTCTGAATAGAAGCGTTAAAGGTAAGGACGGTTCTTACCTTTGCTAAGGTAAGGCCGACACTTGACTTAGACAAATTTAAGGATCGACTCTGAATACGGGTGTATATGGTTACCGATAAATCAAGAATCCTTGCAGGCACTGATTAGCCTTATCTAATTACTTAACATAATAAAAGCCAATTAAGGGGAGAATTAGGTGTAGAGGCATACATTTTTTTTTTCTTTCATAAATATATAGTAGAACTATACAAAAATTTATTCTGAAAATTTCAAACCAAAACTCCACCCGTGAGTATCCCTCGGTCGAACTACTACTACTTTACTGCCACTCTTATTTTCACACACGTTTTTCTCAAAACTACTTTTTTCGAATTCGTGTAACCTCTAGCTCCTACAGTTTTTTTTATCAATCGTTATCAAACTTAGCACATAGTTTCTTTATATAAATGCGCTCCATTTGGACCTCAATCCTAAACAGTATCTTTATTTGAACTATTTTATACCACCACAGTAAGCCGAAAATGTTGCTTGAGTCGTGATGGAGGACTTATTTAGCCGAAGAATCGAACACGGAACGACGCGATGCCCACGGTTCGTGTACGGGTACCGCCGCCCCGGGAACCATTAATTGGGTAATCAACACCTCCGCCATACGTCACCCCAAATGGTTCGCTACGTTTGGTGACTTAGGAGAGGTGCCCGGATTCATGGGGTGAGGTTTGTCTTGGCGGCGAATGCATTTTCCCATCTACAGCGATGCGGGCTGGATTGGGAGAGACAGGTTGAGGAAGACCTAACTCTCCAGTCGGACTCTAACACTGGTATCGTCTTGTACCGCAGTCGGAGGGATGGATTCACATGTCTGTCACTTCTGGACACATTGACCCCCAGATTCCTACCAACCCCTAATACCTCTTTCCTTCCCAGAACTTCCTCCTTCCTTTCCCTAAAAATACCCTACAAACAGCAACCCTAAAGATGCCAATAGGCCCTTTATTTCCTCAGGGCCTCTTGTGTGGGGCTAATGTAAAAAATTCACTATCTAGATTGCAAATTAATTCGGGTAGAATCTCGCAATTATATACGAGTTTAAAGATAGCATCCAAAAAATATGCGTTAAGAAAATGAAGACAATGTTGGTAGTTCTCAGTATGATACAGTTATAGATGAGAAGTTGATATGGTGGAATTAGGTTAGTGGTCAGAGCAATGCTCTGGCAAGACATAGGTGCTGGATTCAACTCCCAGATGCGACCAAATATTTTACTGTTTCACATTTTTAGTTGGAGAGTGGTGGTTAATAATGCCTTCGATGGTCAAAAAAAAGGTTTTCCAATCCCTCTCTGATGTAAGGTGGTAGTTGATAGTCGGTAGTTGGTAGGTGGTAAGGGAGCATCATTAGTGAATGAATGGAGACAGCCACTAGCGCAGAGCAATGCGAGCCACACAATCGTCGTCCTGATTAAACATCTTTAGTGGGAGGCGAGAGGAACTGAGCGGGTACCGCGTAATGGGTACTGAGTGAGGTCCAATAAAAAAAGTTGAATAAATTAAGACAAATGCACCTAATTTTCGCGAGAAATGTTTATTTAGATTTTTTTATCCATCAGAAAATTAAGTTACTTCAATTTTGCAACGCATTATTTTTTACGTTGCAACCAATTATATACGTTTTCAATTCAATGGAATTGAATGGAAATGAATGGATTTTTTATACAGGGTGTTAAGGGACGTACTTGACTTACTTTAACCAGTGATTCCCGACATTATTTGGAGTAAAAAATGTAAATAAAATTTTGGTCTCCGGCGACATTTTTGTTTTTTTTTTTATTTTTTTTTTTCTACAAAAACATAAAAAATGGTAGGTGTTCGATAGTTAAAGGCGGGGTTCATATTTGTAGGATTTATTTTAAAAAGATAAAAATCGTTAAATTTACTACCGCGCGAATCCTGCGTGGTTGTTACTTTGAAACTGCCTTAAGAGGTGGGTACTTATTCGAGTCAACATAGAATATTATCGATTTCTATATTTATTGTTTGTGGTATACTTGATAATGAAAGGTGCATATCTATGGAAAAGTGACTTAATTTTAAGTGAAAAAAATATTATTTTTAACCTGGTTAAGTTCGGATTTGCGACATTTCAATAACTTCGTTTTAAGTCCAAAATAACAAACGTGGGGGATACAAATTTATATATTTTTTAATTTTGCCAAATCAAGGAGATAATTGCCTTTTTTATCCGAAAATCAATCGGAGACATTTAAAATGGCGCCAATATCTGTCAAAAATCGCTCCAGTGGATAAAGATAGAAATTTTGAATGGGTGTGTTACCTACTGAATAAGTTATGTTGTATATTATAATACAGAATCTATTATTTATACAGTTTAAGACGGAATTGGTTTTAGGTGTATTGAAGTGGAATATAGATTTATCTGAGGTTCTGGTAGAAGGGACAGGAATATGTACTCTCTTAAATCTCGGAGCCACATATCGGCATGGTTCATACGCTCGTGGATATATAATATATGATCATCGGCCTCATTTCAACTCCTCTGTACAAAACAAAATAAATTAACGACTTTTTAGCAATAGTGTTAATAACATGGGCCTAGCATGGGGGCCGAAAAATCCACAAATAATGTACCCATAATTATTGTAACATAAAAATTGTAACAAGAGAACAAGAGAGTTTCAGTAAGACTATATACCTCAATCGGGGTATGTTGTGTTGTGAAGCTGAAAGCAGTAGGAGAAGGATATAGGGAGGAATGTTGGGAAGGGCCTGACTTTTTAGATCTGGTCACCAAATACCACTAAAGTCAAAATTGTACTCCTTGCGAGGTTTAAAAACTATTAAATTAATTAAGTACAACATCAAAACAAATTGAAAATGAAATATAATACAAATTGTTGTTTACTACTAGAGGCATTTGGGAGGCCGGTATGGGTACCGCCGCACTGGGAAACATTTATTGGATAACCAACACCTCTGCCATAGGTCAACCCAAGTGGTTCGCTACGTTTGGAGCAGGGGTGCCCGGGTTCATGGGGTGAGGTTTGTCCGGGACTTGGCGGCAGATGCCTTTGCCCACCTGCTGCATGGCGAGAGAGAGACTAGTTGAGGGAGATCTTTTGACCTTCCCAGCCGGACTATCTCGACCCATCGCCTTGCCCCACAGATGGAGAGATGGATTCGTATGTCCGTCACTCCCGGACATGCTGACCCCCCAGATTCCTATCCACCCCTCAAACCTTTTCCCTTCCCAGAACTTCATATCCATCCCTTCCTTAAAAAGACCCTCTACACAGCATCCCTTAAGATGACACAGGCCCTAAGGGAAATTATTTTCCTCAGGGCCTCCTGTAAGCCGCTAATGAAAAAAAAGAAACCATTTCAAAAGCCACTGTAACCGTTTTACGGTGAAGAGTTTTCGTTAAAATATTTGTAAAAATTAACAAAGAACCTCATAAAGGCCTCCCGAGAGTCGGCAAGTGTCTATTATTGCAGGCAAAATTAATTTTAAATACAGGCGCCTTTTTGACGCCGCGGGTTTTCATTTTGGCGGGAAGGGAAGAAGTTGGCGCCTCTCGCAATCCATCCACTCGCGGAAACTTAATATGGGTGAATGCCCCTTCACTTCTATCAATTTATTCCGAAGAAACGGAAATTAACGGAGGTATACCAAACGAAAGCATTTTAATGGAAAACGCCTATTTAAATATCGAAGTTACTTCAATAAACGATATGAAAGATTTTTTTCTTTTTTGTCTTTGTAAAACTGAGAGATTAACACAATTGGTCAGTTATCCAGATTTCGACTTGATATGACAACGTAACAAAATTAATATTTATCTACCTTTATCGGTTTGGGCACGTAGAGCGAATGAATGAAGAAAGTAGAGAAAGAAGAATATATGACACAAATGTGAATGGTAGAAGAAATCGGGGACGCCAGAGGAAGAATTTGGAGTGCGTAAATAATTACGTACCTAGTCGTCAAACGTCGAGTTCTGATGGGAAAGATATTCTTACGGCTTAAGCGACAAGATTGTAGATGAAGTATCAAGGAGAACACACAGATTTTAAGTTAGACAGTACTGCCCTACTACGAAATTTTATTTATTAGGAATTAAGAATAGAATACCGATTAGAATTTGTCAATTTCTTCCGTGTCTCTGAAACAGATTTTAAAGAACTGGATTTAATTTTATATATAGGTACTAGTGGTACTACATGTGCAAGAAAAATTTCACCAGAATACCATTAAATAATTTAAAAAGTATTCTAAATGTACCATTTAAGAATTTAAAAAGTATTATCATAAATTGTTACATTGGTTTATGGGCCCTCTACATATAAATTAATAGACTTTGTAGTGAGTTTACGAAAGAAATAATCATCCATTACGACAGAATTTATTTACAATTTAAAGTAATAATTATTAGGCTTTTTGGGGTTGTTGACATAACCCCAAAAACTCATTCGATTTATTCTCCGTTACCGAAAAATGAACTAATCCCCTCCGCCGGCCCCGCCTGCCTTCCCGCTTCACCGGGATGGAAATGTTTTCCATTGCCTATGGAAAGCTTGAACACAGCAATTTCGAACAAGAATTGTTCAAGGCCACGCAAGTTTAGTGATGTTCAAGCGAACGTTCATGTTTCGGTCGGAGGAGACCCGTCTTAGGTTGACATTTGCGCCATCAACATGGATGGATTTTATACCTATTTTACTTTCTACGTAAAATACTAAAATGAATCTCACCCTAATACCCTAAAGTTTAACAAGACAATCTCAAAAGATCATAACTTCAGAACATGTCCACACAAACAACAAAGTACGTAACGTAGACATTCCATGAGCAAGCACGCCTTTACCTGGCCTGGCACAAGTAAACTCAAAGGAATCGTCCTTTGATAAGAGCGGAGCGCGTGCTCCAAAAGGACTCCAGCTCCGAACTACAAAGCTAGCGTCACTTAATTTCAAAGCATATTTACCAAAGTGACGTTTTGTGTATTACCCGTGGAAGGCCGGGAAACAAGTATGAAACTTTTCATAAAATGTCTCCATGTGACAAGGGAAGTTTTGAAGTAATGAAACAGCACTCAAGAGCTAGCTTGTCCAACCCGAATACTTTACTCATAATAGGCTCTTAAATTTTGCAAAACGCAGGAACACTCTTTAACAATCTGAGTCGGCTGTATTTTAGTTGTAATCGTAATCACAATCACCATTGCACACAGTGTTTCACGTTCATTCAAACCGCGAAACCAGGGGTTGATCTAGAATTTTTTTTTTAATTCAGTTCGTTTTTTAAGCAGCGGAGATTTTTTATACTTTTCCAAATGCACATAAATTAACTCATCGAAGAATTTGTCTGGTGGGAGTAAAGCTATTTTTACATACTAAGGTTACAAGCAGGGTTGCCAGGTGTTCGGTATTCTACCGAACCGTTCGGTATTTTAGCACCGTGTTCGGTGTTCGGTATGACAAAAATACCGAAGTATGGGCGGTTCACTAATCGCAATCGATGTTGCGTAGCATACTTACTTAGTTTGTGCGATGTTGCCGCTTCGTGCACGCGCTCACTGTTTTCAAACCATTTCGCGGATTAGTGTTATACATTAGGTGACTACGTACTTGCGTAAATGTGATTATTCGAAATAATTTGACTGCTTATGTGCTATATAGACATTAGCTGTGGAACTCTGTCATCTCGAGCAGCACATGCATGGGTCACTGGGCGGCGGACGGATTGGCTGGGTGGCCGACCGACCGCGGGTATAGAGAAAGACGCGTGGAGGCTGGCTGCGAGCCGATATCGGTGTTAATAGTTTTAGTCGTGAAATTAACCTTGACACAGGTACATTACAGCATACATTGTTTCAAATTCCAACCCCCCCCCCCTTCAGGGTTTTGCCAGTGTTTTTTTAGTTAAATTTCACCATAAAAAATTTTTTTGCTCACTGTTCGGTATATTTTTGGAAAAGACCTGGCAACCCTGGTTACAAGTGTCGCTCCCATTGGGAAGTGTTCGCAAAACATATTTTAAAGGTGCATATAAACAATTAATCAACCGGACGAAAAACATGAACCGAACCTACTGATGTTTTAATAAGAAATAGTGAGTTCCCGGCATGCATTGCAACGTCACTTAAGTTTGTTTAAGTTTCTCCCTGCGTGTCCTTTCCCAGTCATCCCCGTCACCCTACCGCCTCCCTTTCCCCCTCCCGCGTTGCCTTCCCCTCGTGTTTTCCCCCCTACCCCTCCCTCGAAACCCCCTCCTTCGTTCTTCCCGCCCCTCTTGAATTGCCCTCCCCCTCCCGCCTTCTCTTCCTACCGCTACGCTACATAAAATACACATTCTTCAAACTATTCCCGCTCCACCGATTGTAATTTTTTTTACAAATTTCGTAACGCCTGAGCTCAAATTTATATATACAAACCTTCGCGGGCATGCATACAACAAATCACTAAAGTTTATTTGCAAAAGGATGAATGGTTTAGGGACCGCATAAGGGACAAACAAGGAAACATTCATTTTTATATATTAAGACTATCTGACCCGGCGAACTTCGTACCGTCTCAGCATCAATAACTGTTGTGTTAACTTATGAGCTGAATTAAATTCAGTTTTTTATTAAGTTAAAAATTATTCAGCGAAGCAATTATCTATGTGCAACTGTCCTAGTTTTGTTTTATTTTGTCAGTATTTAGAGATGGCGTTGTGTACGGATTTATATTTTTTGTGATTTTCTTACTTTTCCACTTACCTACGGGAATTGCGTTTCATTTTCTTTATACGTGTGAGGGAGATTTATTATAATTATTGTATTTTTCCTTTGGAGGGGTGCAGACATACGTTCACCGTGTGTAAGAAAGAGAGTCAGCATTATATGTTTAAGAACAAAAGCAAAATAATCAGCGCATTGACATTTAACGTTTTTGAATTTTTGGAATTCACTCACTATACAATATTATACTTATCACAATATTGCTGCAGCTCTTTCAAAAGATGAGAATCCGTTCCATACAAAATGTACGAGGAAAAGAATTTTCTTAATAATTTTAATCTTAAGAGGCGGAGACAAATCAAAGATCATAAAAATTGGTTCAGCCGTTCTTGAGTTATAAATGGTGTAACTAACCCGACTTTGTTTTATATATTAAGATTACCTTAATAATTACACCCAGAGATGTATGAGCGTGAAACACGTGAATTGCGAATAATGGATTCTGTTCTTTGGTATTTTCATTTTGGAATTAAATTACTGTATAACTACGTCCACACAACATAATAACGTCAACAATAGCGACTAGCGACCAGCATGATAAAAACTTTTCTAGAAGCTGAGATAAAACCGTACAAGGAGTCAAGCAGGCCAGACAGAAAAAAAGGATTAATTATGCGAAAAATAAACCTAGACATTCAATGCTGGGAGAGTTCCGGCAAGAATTTACTTGATTTCCCAGTGTTTTTATTCATTTACTAAGTCCCCTAGTTCCCATGTTCCCAGGATCCGCCACAGTCTGAATGTGGCTTAAATATTGACACAGACTTCCTTGTTCTTAATTCAGATCACTGGAGCTTTTCCTGTTGTTTTATTATTTTCTTCCCCGGCCGGACTATCGGAATAAAAGGAAAACTTTTCTTATTCTGATTACACGTTCTTCAATACATTTTCAATTGCCGGCGAACTAAAGCCCGCGGGCCAGAGGGGCCCGGCTCCTTTCAGCTTTTAATGACTCCCAAGCGCACATCGCAATTTCTTCCCCAAGAAGTCGTTTATGGCGATTCATTTTCCGCGAAGAATGGCCCTCGTCCCGAAGTCTTTTTTCTTCGCCAGAATCGTAATGAATATATAATTTGACGCCATTGTCCTTCGCGTAACGAAGTGCACATTTAAATAATTATTTTAAAGGATTACGGCTTCTTTGCTACGTGCTTCACAAACACTTTTAGCGAAGTAGGATTTATCATCACGGTGGCAAATTTAAGGCGGTAGTTTATTGATTAAGAGCGTTTAACCAGCCAGCGGACGAAAATCCACATTTCGTCGAAAGTTGTTCTTACGATCGTGCAGGGCGGTTACAATGATAAAGATTAATTATTCTCCGTACCAGCTTTTTTAAAATTATAACTCAATATCGAATTTATTTCAATCCAAATTAGCTTTAATTTATACCTTCATCCAAAAATGCTGAAAGGCGTGATGATAAAACTATTAAAATAATGTGCTTTTTGTAATTATTTTTTGATTATAAGTATTTATCATTTTTCAATAATGTCTAAATTTAATAAGAATGTTAAAAAAATCTGAAATATATTAGTTTGTAAGTGCGCAAATAAATACACAAATGGACCAATTTTCGTCAAGAAACACATGTACGTACATATTTTTTAATGATTTTATTGAAACTAAAATTAAAATTCTAAAACATGCGTTTGCTAGATAATGTATTGATTTATTTTACTGCATGATTATATTATTTGAAATGGGTGTGGTATAATACAAAATCTTTTTTGAAAATTTAACAAATCTGCCAACGACCTATGGAATAACCTTATTATACTAAAAATTTTAAAAAATTCTCAAAATTTATTACATGCGAATGCTAGATAAAAGAACAATCTTAACAACTTTAATTTAACAACTTAAATTGAAAATCTTGTATTTTTTTAAAAGAAATCATTAATAAATGTATCTACTTGTGTCCTTAGCGGCCCAGTGTCCATAAGGTGACTTTCTCACTGCAATGACACCTATAGAAATAATTCGATTATTATTACGACTTATTTACATATTAACGTCCTACTGTTCTTTTATTGAACCTAGTGAACAATGCTGATAGTACAGTATTATTGAACCTAGTGGACAATCCTGGTCGCACTGTATTTATTTTTATTAGGAACATTTACAGGTTAATATACATGTCTTAAAGACAACCACAGATTACAATAATTAGGTTATAGCCCAATAACTAATGTTCACATCATGCTCAAATAATAATTAAAAAGTCGACAATTTATTTGTTTATTAATCTATTTAGTTTTCTTTTAGTTAATATTATATGGTTAGGAACCAGATAAGCTGTCTGGACATAACCAAAATATACTGTCAAATATATAAAGATGCAGACAAGAGAAGCTGAGATAAAAAAAAAAACAAAGAAAAGTAGAAAAAATAACTATATGTGTATATATTACAATAATAATGAAAACTGAGAAACACCAGACGTAATGTAGAAAATGTTATACACATATATAAAAAAATACAAGTAAAAGTAAAATTAAATTAAAATACATAGTAAAATAAAGTGTGCCAGTTTTATAACTAGAACGCAGAACAAAGAAAAATTTATTTTTAATTTAAAAAAAGATATTTATATAACAACAACAAAAAACTGAAAAACACCAGACGTGTGTAAAAGTGTAAAGTGGAAAAATACATATGGATAATATATACGTACACGTACATACACATATATACAGACACATATATTCTTTTAAAATTTCAAATACAAAAAAAAAAACATATTGTTGAACCAAGTGGACAATCCTGGTTTACTGAATTATTGAACCTAGTTGACAATTCTGACTGTACTGTATTATTGAACCTAGCGGAAAATCTTGACTGTACTATGTTGTTGAACCTAGTCGAAAATCCCGACTGTATATTATTAATAAACCCAATGGAACACCCTGACTGTACTGTATTATTGAACCTAGTAAACAATCCTGACTGTAATTATTGGACCTAATGGAAATTGTTAAACCTAATTATTGAACTATTGAATTGAATTATTGAACCTAATGGAAAATCTTGACTGAACTGTATTATCGAATCCAGAGAAAAATCCTTACTGTACTGTATTATTGAACCTAATGGACAATCCCGACTGTACTGTATTATTATTAGATATTATTTTTGACATGATATTTTATTTTTCTTCTTATTACTAGGCACTACGTACATTGTTGTACACAGTACCTTGTATTTATTGTTTATTGGCTATTGTTATTTCTTTAAAAACGTCTTTCAATGTTAGCTTTTTTAGTATTAAAAAGAAATTGATTTGCATTGACTATGAGAAAAAAACGTAACTACAGTAGGTACTACCTACCTAATATAAATACAGTGGACCCGCGGTAATCCGGACCCTGTCTAACCCGGTGCCCCCTGTAATTCTACATGCCTAGCACTGTTGATTGTATTTTTTTTTGTTTTTTTAAGAGTTTTATTAAATGTACATGTAGGTATTAAATGTACACTAGGTGTAAATGTACGAATCATTTAATAGAGTCAGGCCATAGCTTCAATAAAGAAAAAACAAAATTTAAACATTGCAATATAAATTCATACTTTAATCTTTGCGCTTTAGAAACGCTCGAAATAAACAAAAAAATTAAATCTAAAATTAATTTAGTGAATAAAATAATAGCGCCTTGCAAATCTCCTTTACTAACCATGTTTCCGTATAATATTGACTCCTCCCACCGCTTTCCCCCTCCCCCCAAAATCATCCCTCCCACTACTCCCACCTAATTAATCTTTGGTACTTGCATTTATTTTTTTAAGTTAGTTTTAATTCTGCTCGTGAATGATACGGTTGTATCGAAACCGGTCGCGGAAAAATTTAATTTAAGTAACAAATGTACATTTAATAAAACTCTTCAAAAAACAAAATGTCTAGAAATTGTTACATAGTTAATGCCCAAGAAATACAAAAAATTGTGAACTGTTGATTGTACATAAAATTTCAGCAAATCTTCATTAATATAACGCATGATAGGTTGTAACATGTTCGCGCCACCACTATTAGGCTGTAGTATGGATTGGTGGTTCAAATAGATTATTTTATTTGTAATTTGTCGGATTACAAGGTACTCTTATTCAAAAAATTCCGGACTATAGAGGTTAATATTCCGGTCTATAGGAAGTACTCTCTAATCCGACATCGCCCTGCAAAACGTTTGTCGGATTACCGCGGGTCCACCGTAGAAGTAACAGTAATAACCTAAAATATTAAGCAGATAAATCACTCGAACAGTGAGTTCTAGTGTCATAAAATCTGCACAGTTCTATCTTCCTTGAATTTCAAGATCATTGCTTTGAGTTCAGAACGTCATTTCCATCGTGAGCTACGGAACTTTGATAATATAATATATCAATTAAATGAATATATGTTGTGACATAAACATAATAATGCCAGTTTATTAAGCATATATTTAAACATAATTAACTTTTTCTGGAAAATTATAAGGTTGTTGAATTTTGTAGAAGAAAACCCACCCCTATTTATGAAAATCTTTAAGGGGCCAAAAAGTAACTAATTAGTGTGCAATAAATAACGTTGCCTAATATAAATCCATGGTTGTATTTAGGAAAAAGCATTTGTAACACATGAATTTATGCAATTTAATTATTATAATCATAAAGCGGTTAAGATGGGATTCCTCTGTATAGAATCTGGAGCCAGTGAGACTGGCATTCCCGATTTGGGGTACGTTGTGAGGCTGAAGGTAGTTGGTAGGGGAAGGAGATGGGGGAGAGGAAGGTGGAAAGTACCTGGCTATTCAGATCTGGTCACAAAACGCAGTTAAAGGCATTTCAAGCAACGTTTCAATTCTGAATGGCGGTCTTACACCAGGCCGATATTGATAGTATCTTCCAGCGTGGAACGTGCCGCAAATATACCTAAGATAAATTAAAATGTGATACAACACAAATCAAATAAATAAAATTTACTTGTGCATGGCGGGATTAAACTCGCGGCCTTCTGGTTGCTAGTCGAGAGTCTTATTCCACGACCACGGAGGCCTCACTAAACAACTAGATGAAAATGTAGATTCTGAAAAGTTTTATACAAAGATAAGTTGAATAAATGAAAAATATATCAACTAAAAAAGACAAAACCCATCTGAATATACTTCGAACACTAACTTTACTCAGTAACCCCAAATGAGTATTCAAAGCCGTATTACCTGCCGAAGTAACTAAGAAGATACTCAGAAGCATAAACGTGTAGGGAATAACAACAGGAATAAATAGGGGAAGAAGTTACACAGTTAAAATCAACCCCAGGGAAGAAGTTCGGCCTATTCGTGATACATACAAATGGAGTTCAGGGGTGTGGTAAGTGGATGGATGAAAGAGCTTTGCCATGCCTGAAGCAATTATTGACATATTTCTAGAAAGCAGATAATTTAAAATCATTTTTCCGTTTCAATTTCATCAAGACGATATTGATGGTGAATTCTCACCTATGATCTCTGGTCAATTTATGGAATGAAAGAAGTCCATTCAACTTTGGGTTTCTATTCAGAGGAAAAGCCAGTCCTCACAGATCTACTTCGTAGATTTTATGAAATAGATCAGGTATAAAGTGAACCCAGCAAGACAGTCTCTTTCAGCAATCAAAAAGAAGTTTCTCATGAGAACAATTAACAGTAAAATTAAATTTAGTATTATATTTTGCACACTGTTTGGTGTGAAAGTTTTCTATGTTTCGAAACATTGGAAGATAAAGCAAATTTTATGAATTTGACTACATATTTAAAAAAACACACAGTCGCATTGGTGACAGCAAGATTTCGTGTGTGTAAATAACGATAATAATAATAACATTTAAGTTTTGAACCCGTTGCAACTTGGCCTAGAGCCAAAGCTTTTCCGTTTTACAATAAATTAGCTCATTATTATTTGCATCAACAGTAACATAGATGGAAGGCTCAATAACTGTGAAATCAGACGTTACAAACTACTTTTTTTTAAAACGATTTCATGGTGACGTCTAAAAACGTTATAAAATGAAAACTACGAGAAATAATTGATGAACATACTAGTCTCCTGCTGCTGGTCGGGCGACGGCTCTTCTCTGAACTGCCGCCCATTGCAGACGTTGAAGATCCACCAGCGGGTCATGCGGTCCCGCCCACAGCACTCCGCTAGCAGGCCCTCATCACCAGGGCGGGGGCGGGGGCGGGAGAGGGAACTGTGGCGGGTGAGCACTGAACTGATTCACTCTTAGACCTGCGTGAGGAAAAATGTGGTTCTTTGTTGAACCTTGGCACTACACTCGTAAAACTTTAACGTTTTGACGTTGAACCTTGGCACTATACTCGCACGTGAAAAACTGTTTTTAATGTCAGCACTTTACGTGGAAACCAATAGCGTTATTGGAAATTTATAACTACATGGAAATCTGTAGTTCCTTGGTGAGTCTTGGCAATGTTTATTAATTTTGTTTGATGCTCTTTGTAGAATGTTGGTAGTACGCGTGGAAAACTGCGGCTCTTTGCTGAACTATATGTATAAATTTTGGTTTAAAAACTTGGTACTGAAAGTGGAAATTTTCGACCCTTAGGTGAATTTTAGCACTAGGTGGAAACCTGTATTTTTCTTCGCTAATGTTGGCACTGTACACGGTAAACAGTAGCACTTTCCTGGAGCTTTGATCTGTAAGTGGAAATCTGTTGCACTACGATTCCTTAGTCCTTTATGTAACCTGTTGCGAATATCGAATATCACTGACAAGATCAGTAAAATCACATTCGAATAGTCAAAATGGATTAACAATTAGTCACCTTTTGGTCTCACAGGTAAAATTTTATAAAATGTTTTTATCAAATTTTAATAAAACTAAAAATTATTAGTCATTATCACTTTGATTAATTATTGTTATCATTTACTACAAAACAATTTGTGGATAGTTCAAATGTTATATTGAATCTACTGCTTAGCACAAAAAAAGCAAAATCTATAGGAAATTCCTTTGTCCAAAATTTTTTTTGACACACAGTTAACTAAACAACGAATCAATGAAGTACTTACTGTCGGTATTGAGAATCGCAGTGCACTCGCATTTTGGGGGCGTTAACGCAACGCCCACTTTGTATTACAGTAAAAATAATTTTGAAAAAAGACAAAACTGATGCCGTTAGCAAACGCGTAGTACGAAGTTTCACGGGTCAGACACAAGTCATCGACTGATTCAATCATCATACGCGACAATAGTTCTAATATACATAAGCAGTAGTTGTATTGTTGTGTGTATTTAACATGACTGGGGTACGAACAATAGTCAATGGTCCGTCATTCGCATTCAACGCCAGGCGCAGCATTCAAAATGGGCGATGGCTGGACGCGACAGCAAATGACGAAGTTTAACGCTGCTGCTGCACGGTTAAAGTGGGATAAGTCCAATGGAGTTCATTAATTAAAATCGAATATAAATATGGTGAGAGAAATAAATTTATTGAGATATTTTCCGATTGAATTTGGAATTGGTTCAATGTAAAATGCAAAATAATAGAGAGAAATGAAATAACTAACAAAAAAACTCTTCTCAGTAGAAATTCGTAATTTTTGGTTGAAAATAGAAAACAAGCCAAACAGATTTTATGAAGCAGCAAAAAAGTTCGAACGGAATGCTCTGGCGTCATTTGCACAGCTTTTTCAGTTAGTAATTTTTATATCAAAACAGCAATTTCAGTTGCAACATTTCGATTATCGAGTCATAAAATATTCATTTAATGGTCAAAACGTAATGCAAGACAAGCCAAAATTATATTTGTTCCATATTTTTTGAAAAATTGAATAAGAAAAAGATAGCCATAACATGTGATAACATAAAAAAAACAAAGATTTGACTTTTTTTTTCAATTATTTCTGGCTTTCACCCTTCAAGGGTGTTCAAGGCCATCATTTAAAATTACAGAGAAAGGAAAGGTGAAATTATATATATTAATTTTATTTAAATGAGCAAATTTCAGAATTAAATGGAAGATTGGAGTCGAGTTCAGACTTAGAAGAGATGAAATGTTGAATGGAGGGGAGGCAATTTTAGATAACGCTTGGTAGAAGAGAGGATATTTATTTAGAGAGGGACAACCAAAAAATATGTGATCTAAAGTTCCCACTTCTAGACAAAGATTTGACCTCGACCGTAAAATTACCTTCCTTCCAAACATATTTTAATATCTTGAATTTGTGATGTTAATTTTAGCTATAACTCAATAATTTTACAAAATTCTTATTCATCGTAAATGCGTTATACAATAATCTTCAATTCCAAGAAACTCGAACCGAAATAGATTTTACTTTTAAAACATGCTTTTTATTTGGCTGGATGCAATGCGTTTTCTTGGAAAAAGTCTTGAATTAATACTAAACTTAAATAAAAACGCCCTTAAAAACTTTTACCTCTATGTGGCTGAGCTTTCAAATATACCATATTATTATTATAAATGGGAATGGCTTATCTTCCGGTGAGTTTCGATGGCTCGATCGCATGATACAATACTTGACACTTGCTAAAAATAACTGTCCGAGTGCAATGAAGCTCAGAGAACGGGATTGGCTGTGCGGTAATTAAATTGGGGTTCACAATAATCTAAAATGTAGACCAATTACTACATATTGTACATAAAACAAAGTTTTTTGGAGCTCCATGACCATATATAATAGAAACAACGGGGGTATTGCACGAAATTATGCCCACCGACTGCGAGCTACGATCAAAACGTTGAAGTCATAGTCGGAGCCAATCAAAGTTACTAAAGTATAAACTAAGACGCATCTGTGCGTAGTCGTTATTTGCAGTAGTATGGGTGAACGATGTTGGCGACACTTTTGTGCGCTCGGTTTCATCCTAATAATCTTCATTGGCTCATCTTCTTTGTTTCTAATATCTTTGTTTATAATCATTTGCAAGAATATTAGATTATGTGTATAGAAATGTACCCTGTTGAGAGCCTTGCGGAAACCCATTTAGTATCCATAACTATATTATAGAATGACTATGGTAACAAGAGCCATTATAACGTAAAAGTTTTAGCGAATTTTAATTTTAGCGAAAGAGCCATTGTAGCGTTTTAATGACACGGCCGAAAGAAAGTATTTATTGTTATATATCCAAATGATTTTTAAAATATGAAGATAATAAACAGAGACGACACGATGTCATAACCGATGGATTTTACTAACCGGATCATCATTCCGGTTAGAGAAATTTACTGCGGTTGAATCCGAGCACTGGTTACGCTTTGATCATTTCAAAGAATTTAACTAATTTAACATTTACCCTAACGACACGAATTAGCTACTCGAAGTAGACGTAAAATTCCACAGAACCGCAAGGTAATAAATCAAACTTCCTTGAACCGTTAAAAGGCAAAACCTAGATTTAGAGTTCCGAAGTAGCAGCGAAAAGGGGTTTTGATAAGAGTAATTAACAACAACAAAAAAGTCGCAGTTTTTTTACGTTTCCTATGGATACTCTCCACCGGGGATTGCCATACTGACAAGTGAATTATTATCATTATTGCGGGCCATTGAACGGGAGTACCTACCAGGAGCACAGAGAGCAGAAGAGGGTGAGCTGGAGGGGGAGGGAGGACTACTAAGGGGTTGAGGCGACAGGCTGGCGACCAGGGTGATACAATCCTACTGACACAGATGGAGGAATAATTAGGTCTGAATAAGTAGGGAGGTATAGGTACCCACTTCGCAGGCGGAGGAAATTGGGTGAATAGTAATAAAAGGACAATTTTTAGGGTAAAAGGGTGCGTTTGCTTAAGAGGGGCAGTGGGAAATGACTCATCTTTAAAACGCACTCAGTAAATGAGATGTGATTATTAAAAGCGAAGAAAGGCACGGAGAATAAGAAGTGAGTTTTTTTTATTACATCGATTTTGGAAAATGGGGGATACAGATTGAGAGATATATGAGTCCTGGACCACCTTGATCAAATAACTAAACCTGAATAGATACTTTCCAAACTTTCCCAGTCTTCCCAATTTCCATTCTATTTCGCTAATTAATTTTACCTATTCTGGTTAAGAACTCTCAAGAGTTCATCCCAAAAAACTAAAATAACAAAAATTCTAACGCACAACAAAACGCCCTTCCTGGATATTCAACAATAATAATAGTAGATGAAATTAAAGGCCCACATTTTTGGCGTAAAACACGTGGCTAAAATAGATCACTAGAACACACGCTCGAAGAACCAGCCACGAAACCCTCGTGTTTTCGTGGCTTGTCTGTTATTCGCACAGAACACGAGTGATTAATTTGAGTTAATCGAGTTTGTTTCCGAAATAATACACGTTACAGATTTCCGAATTATCGTTTTACATAATCCGGTCACAACATTAATTATTCAGTTAGATTATACAGAACACTCACTGCAAAACATATAAAGCAGTACAATGAGAAAGTTTTACCATGTTAATCCTAGGCATTGTTACTAAAAATTAATCAAGTACAGGCAAGTCTTGCGTTGAACAAACTCTTGCTTGTTGTAAGTTACATTATTTACATCGTCAGCTCAGATTAAACAAGCTGCAAATAACGCAGAAAGATAACTTATTTTCACAATAATTAATGTTACGAGTACATTAGAGCTTTTAACAAGACCCGGTGGCTAAATTCGTACGTTAAATAACAAAGTGATAATTATAATTGTTCGTGTTTTGGCAGAGATTTGTATCAGTTCATGTCCCGCGAATTCACTGACAGAAAAGCCCCAGGAGAAAGCGTAATAAAACTTATACAGACTTTACAGAAAATGATAAGATAATGAGCTTTCATGTCTTTTGAATTTTATGGAAGAAGCTAATACTATCAGGAAGCCAAGATTTGTAATGTTGACGAAATACAACGAGAGAAACATTAAAGCAATAAAATGACAACAGAAGTTAATAACGATTTGGAGATGAATATTATCTACGTAAAATGTTGAGGCAAATAAGATAAAATTCGCTGGATGAGAACTGATTTAAAAAAAGGCGAAAAGAGACGATGTGAATATTTTAACCCTAGTAGAATTCACACCAGGCTGTCGCCTTTACCAGAAATCTTCTTAGGGGGTAAAATAAAGTGCCGAAATTCGCCCCAGGAAATAAATTATATTCCTAGACTCTATTCGTGACAGCCCATGTTTTTTTTTCGAAATGGTTAACAGAAGTGAGATCATCACGCCATAAATCTAGGGGTAGTAGAGGAAGGGCTAGAAACGTCACATAAAAAGCATCATACATATTTCACACACGTTTCTACAATAAGTGAGATTCGTGTCGTATATATAACATGTAAAGAAGTTTAACAAAGGTTTCTTTTCTTTGTAAGGTGAGGGAGAGATATTCTCGATGAAAGCGAGACGAATTTAATTTCCTATACCTACAGGTAAAACACACAAAGCGGGTACGATATCATTGCATTATATGGGTACCTATATAATTTCATACTCCTGTAACATGGGAGAGATCCTATTTTTTTACATTAGCTTCCACACAGAGGAAAATAAAATGCCTTATGGCCTATGTAATCTAAGGGAATGCTGAGTGGAAGGTCTTTTTAAGGAAAGGAAGGAGAGGAAGTTCTGGAAGGTCAAAAGGCCAAAAGGCCAATCTCTTTCGATCCGGCCCGCCACAAAGAAGTTAGGCAGACGCATCCGCCGCCTAGACCTAGATAAACCTCACCCCATGAACCCGGGCACTACGGTCATAAGTCACCAAACGTAGCAAACCCCTTGGGGTGACCTATGGCATGGGTGTTGGTTACCCAATATCCGCCTCCCAAACTGTCTTTAGAGGAACGATTTTAATATATTTGTAGGTAAATATTATAATATTTTTTCTTAAAAGAGTTATATTTTTCCTACCGATAAAAGAGTAGGAGTCAAAGCGTTATATATATATACTGTATTAAAAATTCAAGCAGAAAAACAATTTTAATAATTTATAGAATGGTTTTAGTGTCAATTTATTATCGAGCAGGCCAATATCACGTACATCATATACAGTATAGTATACCTACTAACAGATTTATGTTATTGCGCCATATACGTTTTACATATTCATAAAAACCGGCACATGCTTTACAATGGGGTTTAATACTTGTTTGACGCATTACAGCGCGTGTTTTGGTAACAAAAATCTGTGATATTTTGACTGCAAACGTTTTAGTAACAGCATTATTTCATAAGTATACATAAATCACCAAGTTTAAACAATAATTATTAATTCGTGTTTCAGCCTAGACACGAACCTGTAAAATAATGTAAACCGGAAAATGTCATTAATTGAACAGTGGCGGAGTATTTAGTCAATAAATTCATAAAAATTCACAAAAAATTATATAAACAATATAAAATAAAACTTGGGATTCAACAATATCAATAATTCCGCTTTTTAAATCTTAGCAGGAAAAGTCACCAACCGCCATGTCAAATGAAATACTTGGTCTCTTAATTATTTTAGAAAATGATGAATTGGAATTACTAAATTATAATAGAAAATTGTGGGAGTGAACAAAAAAAATTCCATATATTAGTTTTTAACACTATGGAATCGTTTTTAACACTATACGCCTTCTTTGGAAAGTTAAAAGTACGGAAGCCAGTGGTTAGAGAAACGTTTTTTTAATTAAAATATTATCAAAAATGCTTATTTCACTTGTGGGTATGTCTGTGATCTAGGATTTGTTTCGAATTTAAGTAACATTTCAAAATTGGAACAAAAAGAATTCAGACAAACGATGAAGTACCTAGGTAGGTACCTATAATACAATAATTTAACAAAAAATTATTTTGTTGTTGTCATTTTCAAAATTGGAACTGATTGTGTCAAGATCTAATAACAATAAAGTACCAAACTATGGTAATATTTATTAGCGAAAAAAACTATTTTGATTCTACGAGTATTACATGAAATGCGTATTTATTTCGTTTAAAATTCTTAGGGTTAATCCTGACCAAGTCTGATTTCGAGATTTTCCAAAGTCTGCGCTTTTTAGCTAACACGCAATTATCAATCAGACAATTTATTATATCCCGTATTTTTTCAAGGGTCCCGTAAAATCTGCACGTCCTATAATGGAATAAAAATGTTTCATAAAGAAAAATAAGTGCTCAATTTCATACAGCGCAGTTTACTGAATAAATCACCTCAAGAGTAGGTACTTTCCGTACACTGGAGCTTTTTTGAAATAAATATGTTATGAATTATGTAATAAGAAAGCACGTAATTTACAAAAAAAACTCTCAACGATTTCCAGGGGGCTTATAAAGGACAGAAGAAAACGTGACACGGCGTTGGAATGACCCAAAAGTTTTTGCGATGGCTGCCGATAATAATATATTTATTACCATCCGTAACTCTTTCAGGCGTTCGCTACTGAAACAATAATAACTCCAGTTTGTTTCTAAAACACCGCCTTTTGCAGGCAGAATAATCTGTGAAACGTCGAGGCCAGAATGTACTATTTCATTTGGGGTCCTGGGATTGTATTTGCGCTTGACTAAACGTCGCTACGAGACGTGATTTGGAATCAAAACAGAGCTCTCCTAGAGTCCTAGTCCTAGACAACGTTATTTGCTGGGGCATATCCTTGAAACGAGCCAGGATAACGATGCGACGAATAACTATGGATGACTTTGTTATTTACAGGACGTTTCAGAATAGGGCAAACAGCGACGATGACTGTAGAATTTGAATGACATTAAAATGGTTATAATTTATAATTATTATATTGATAGCGTAATTTGAAATGCTGTAAATGACAAAATGTTAAAAGTTTAGGAGAGCGAAAAGAAAGCGTGATTTAAAAAAAAATTATAAACATACAACCCCTCCGAATTTTCGAGAATGTTAGCTTTTGGTGTCTTAAACGAAATGACATTTTACGAAAACTTTTAGTTATAACCGCTTCACAATTAAAGCTCTATAAATGAATAGTAAAAACTGTTTTAGAAAGGTTACAAAATAGGCTTTCAAATTATTATATTACAAATAAATATTAGCATTTGTAAATATAAAAATTTAGATCGCAAACATTAAAAATAGGTAAAAATGACTCACGTGATGTTTTTTATGTGAAAACGGTACTAAAATCACAGATTATGCAAACAACAATACTTATTCTATTGTATATATGTGTAATAAACACTTTTGTCACCTCACTTTTTTATCATTTCATATAAAAATATTTAATAAAAATTTAAAATGTGGAGCACGGTGGAGCTGCCGGTAGCAAATTTGCGCGGGTAAATATTTTCGTCAACTACACGATTGACAGCTGATTCCTGTTATGTATTTCCATAGACAGCTTGATAGAAATGTGCAGCTTGATCTACTATCGACCTTTGACTTTTTGTTTTAGGGATGTAACTAAAACAATAACGGAGTTATAACGATTTCTATGGAAACACACGCGCTGACGTATAAAGACGCTTATTGTACTTGACTGCTGTCCTATTTTTAACGCTTATATCTGCTTACGTTGCTGACCGGTTAAATAATTTTTCCAGAAGGTTTAACATTTTTTGTAAATTTCTTTAAAAACAGAATTCAATTTATTTTTAAGTTTTCAGAAAAACAAAAAAAATGCACTTGTATATTTTCGTAGATATATTTTGACGACGCAGATTGAAAGAGGATTTTTTTAACAAAAAGGATTTCTCGTCCTATACAGCATTCAAATTTCCGCAATCGATAATATGGGGGTATTTCATCAACCTCTTGAAAGCTTATCCAATAAAACCTATGAAATCGCTGTATTTTTGTATTGTTATGACTTGTGTGCTTTTTTATCAAATTTTATTTTTATTATTTCTGTATATGTTTAAAAATAATCTGTCATGAATTATTTGTACTACCAAAATGTAAAAGCCCTTTGGGCGTTAAATAAATAAATAAAATAAAATAACGTAAATTTTCAATTTACAATTGATTTATTTATTGATAAAGTCTGAATTAACTATTTGGTTCTCGAACGTATGAACAGTCGCCATTATATATGTAATAAGCTATGGAGTTATTGCAAGTATTTATTTATTAATATGCATTACGCTATGGAAAAACTGTCAACAGGATGGTGAAATACACACAAATACTTAATTTAACAAAATATTATATTCTATTTAAAAAATCCAGTAATGTCCTTGGCTATTAAGTAAGAATAAGAACATCTGATATACAGTAGGTACATGACATGAGACCGGTATATCGGTCATTGTTAATGATGGTATCACCAGACTTCTCTTGCCAGTGCTTTTATCAGAGAGCAGTTGACGGACGAAAATCAACAGACCCAACTACTTTAATTAAATTAAAGGTTCCCAATTTGGGGTACGAGACTTAAAGGATTGGGAAAGGGCAGGAGATGAGAAGAGGAAAGATATGAAGTAACTGGCTATTTAGAAAATAATATATATTTTTTTTTAATTCCTTACACAAATACTACAAGGAATTATGTAATATTCGCAAATAAAATATATTTATGAATATATATACAAAAAAGGAATTTCAAAAATAAATAGTGGCTCTGGTCATTTAAGCGACTTAAGTCATTTCAAGCAAAGCTTTGATTTAATTAGACGATTTTTCACCATGGCGATTCTGATAGTAGGGGAGACCTGTACAAAGCCGTATACCGGGGTAAAACCGTATTACTCTAAAACAGCCTTATTACTTTAAATATTCCCGACCCGCACTTCGCTTTTTTTATGGGACACAACCGTATGGGGTAAAACCGGCCAACATAGGATTTGACTCGGAATATTTTCATTAGAGTTTTTTTTTTATTTGTTTACACGCGTTACAAACATGCCGCGTAATTACCAAAGAAAACTACCAGACAATACTGAAATACAGAAAAAATGAGGAGAGCAATTTTGCAAAAATGTAGTTGAAGTAGCAATGGGATACAAAAAGCAGCAGAAACCTACGGAGTGCCGAAATTAAAATAAATATAGGAAAAATCAAGATTTAGGCTATCTACGACAAAAGGCCTAAGCTGTTTTAAGCCTGCATTTTCATCAATTTATACGGTATACGGTTTTACCCACCTCACGGGGCAAAATCGGAAATATTAGAGGTCTTGTATTTTTTTTCGTACATTTGTGTCTAAGATTTTCTGACATGTATCTTTTGTGTTTTGTTCCTTAGTAAATTCATTAATAAAAATAATAATTATACACCTAATTTTATTTTAATTTACTAAACTACAGAACTTCTACCTTAGGTATACGGTTTTGGACAGGTCTCCCCTACATATCTATCACTCTGGAGACATGATGTTTGTCATAATGAGAGATAAGTTACAACGGATCTATCAGCGGTATACCTGTACCGCCTACGGTGATCAATGTAATCATAGATTTATTAACGATACTAATAAAGTTAATTCGATACGCGGGGTACCATATTCACTGATTAGTCTACATAATCAAAATTAACGTTCCCTTTGAAGAAGAGTGAGAATGATAATGCTAATTAATGCATAAATAGGATTGGATATTGAAAACGACTCATCAATAATGCTAGTCTCACACGAGCGCTAGACTCACATAATATGTGGACTAAGTGTGTTTCACCATATCGCTCACACCAAATGGGAAGAGATGTCGTGGCAAGCGATATGATGGAATAGACCAAGCCCTCATATATTATGATAGTTTAACGCTCGAGTGGTTTTCTAGGTTATGATTAATATTTCCTAGTAGTAATAAATGTTATCTACATAAATATGTAATAAATGTGTTAATCAGTAGAATATATAAGCAGGTTTGCCATGATTGGTATTTTTTTTTACAATAGCTCCACACAGGAGGCCCTGAGGAAAGAAAATTTCCTCAGTCCTATGTCATCTTTGGAGACGCTCTGTGGAGGGTCTTTTCAGGGAAAAGAAGAAGAGGAAGTTCTGGGAAGGAAAAAGATATGTGGGATAAGTAGTAGTGACAGACGTATGAATCCATCCCTCCCAAGGCGATGTGTTGAGAGAGTCCGGCTTGAGAGTTCAAAAGGTCTCCCTCAACCAGTCTCTTCCGAACCGGCCCGCCATGCAGTAGGTGGACGAACACATCCGCTGCCAAGACCTAAACAAACCTTACCCCATGAACCCGGGCACCCATGCTAAGTCACCAACGAAGCGAACAACTTGTGGTGATTTATGGCAGGGGTGAGGCACATATCCAATAAATGGTTCCCGGGGCGGCAGTACCCATAACCACCTCCCAAATGATGAACCCTCTAAGTCGCTACCCGTGCGTGGGTAATCAACCAACTAACTAACCATCAAGCTATTTCCCGCAGGGGTAGGCAGAGAGGGCGGACCACCAAACATCTCTGTCTTTGCCTCAATCACATCCACACATAGTTTCATACATACTCTTCTATATTCCGACTCTTGACGTGGCCCGACTCAAGTATCTGGTTCACTCACTGGTGGGCGTCCCCGATTTCTTTTATCATAATTCACATTTGCGTCATATATTCTCCTTATATTCCTTTCATCGTTCATTCGCTCTACATGCCGAAACCAATTGAGGGTCCATTTCTTAATCTTACTCATTACGCTTACATCAGCCTTGCATTCTTTGCGGATATCCACATTGCTCATACGATCAAACATGGTTGGTAAAAAAAATATATACATATTTAAATAGGCAAACCAAAAACGGAGATTAAAATAAAATATCAGAGAGCAAAAGAGAGAATATTAAGCAAAAGTTAAGTTTATTTAGATATTTATGATCACGACCACTGTTAAAAATTTCGTAATGGAAAATTACTAACATTTGCGTGACTTTCTCCATCCTTCTCAAGAATCTCATTTTGGTATCCTGAACCTCAAACACAAACAAGTTATTCATCCAGATTTGATGTCCAAAAGAAAAAGTGGGATGATTCCCGATTCAAACACTGCTCTCGTTAAAATTCGATCAAATGCATTTACGATAGATCAGCAATCCGGTGATTTGAAAATCGTGTGACCAACAAGTGAAGAATTAAAAACTAAAATTAAAATCAAAATGTGTAGATGCTTAGAAAATAATTGGATGGTTGATGTGAAGCGAAATTTAAAAACACTTTGCAACGGGTCAGGGGCCGAAACGAAAGCAATGATAAAACTCATAACATTTTTTGTTTGTTGACTGAATATAATCATGTCTTGTATTAAATCGACCGTTTGGCTTTCGTCTGTATGTGAATTTGTGTGTACCTTTCGTTTCCGTTTCAAGATGGTGGCCGAGATGCCTTCTACCTTCTACGAGCTGTCAAATCGGATTAACCAGTACCTACATACCTGCCTGAAGAAAGTTTGAAAAAAGATTTCTAACCGGCTTAGTATCCTACCGGCTGCGCCGATGTGGTGATTGCAAATGAGGAGCTTGCAGGTAGATCGTTAACGCGCTCATCATCGGGAACAGACTTATGACAAGAGATGGGAAGAGACACGCATTCATACTTTTATATAATTCTCAAGCATTCTCTCTCGCTTGCACGCACCTCCTTTCATGCACTCATTACAGTTTCACTTCAGTTTCTTTGGACAAATTTAAAATTCCGTATTTAAAAAAAAAATCTAAAATATGGTCTGTCATTAATTAGGTAGGTATGTAAATACCGGTGACCGGCCAACTCAGAATGAAACCAACTCAGAAAGGTCATTAAGAGTGATAAAAAAATATAAAAAACGTTAACGGCTATTTAAAAATTATTTTTTTCATAGCTTTTAATGACTTTTCAAAGAGTTGTTGGGTTGACTTTATTCTGAGTTGGCATGGAACCGTTAATACCTACTTACAAATGTTATGATTTCAGAGAAAATTTTGCTAACGATTTAATAAATTAAATATTAGAATCATACTTTTTATAAATCTCGCATTACTGTTTAATAATAATCATAAGCATACGTTGTCTTTATTGGCAATACAGTCAACAATATTGTTGCAAAAGAAGAAACTGTTATCGAATGAGAATTGGGCATTGTTCCGTTCCTTGACTCCCCAGATTTTTGGTTGTCCCACTCTAAACAAATATCCTCCCCTCTACTAAACCTTATCTAAAATGGCCTCCCCCACATTCAACATCTCAACTCTTCTAAGTCTGAACTCGACTCCCAATCTTCCATATAATTTTGAAATTTGCCCATTTGAATAAAATGACTATATTATAAATTCACCTTTCATCTCTCCATAGTTTGACATGATGGCCTAGAACACTCTTGAAGGGTGAAATCCAGAAATATTTTGAAAAAAAAAGTGTTGTCTGTGCAGTTCACACGCGGTAGAAGTGAAACCTTCAGAAAACTAAAGTAGACAAGAGTAAGGAGGCTACGAAGCACCGCACAAAGAGGAGACAGATTAGTCTATTTAGATGTATGTTTTTGTCTCATTTTAGTGTAGTTTTCTCATTTCATCGAGTTTCAAATCACAGCAGTGTTTAAAAAAAACACAGAGTGTGCAGTTCACACGCGGTAGAAGTGAAACCTTCATAAAACTGAAGAGTGAGGAGGATACGAAGCACCGCACAAAGAGAAGACCGTTAGGCTACGAAGCACCGCACAAAGAGGAGACCTAAAGGAGTGCTAAAGAAGTTTCCACTTCAAAAACAAAAAAAAACTGTTAAATGCTTTATTAGTAAAAACCACAGGTTAAGCCGCCGCTACAGGATTTCAAGCTCTAATATATATTATGTTATTTTTTAAGATAATATCTATACATTCCCCACGCCGAAACGCAAATTATATTAAATTTCCTCGATAGAATAAAATCGCAAAGTATGATCCGAAAATTATTATAAACACGTTTGTTTCAGTTATTTTACAAGTTATATGTATGAAAAAATTCAAAGCGTTTCTTTAAATGCTGTTTTATACAGCCCCCAAGAGATTTTTGCTCTATTTTAAACGCGTCGTGTTTTATTTCCGCTTCAATTATATCGCTTTAAATATTAGCGCACTCTCTCCAACATTCGTAATTACATATTTCTCCATTTTCTTCTTTTTGAGCGGGGATACGCGCCTTAAGACTCCTAACTTAGGAGGTTAGACCTCGATCCCGGAATGAAACAACACGGTGTCATCCCAGGTATTGAAATGAAGTCCGCCCCGACCCCCGACCCAGTTAAATGGAAAGTAATCTGATGGAATGGGAATACAGATAGATTGTACAGTGCACGGACCGGATGCCGGGATCCAGCTGATGGGGCTAATAAAAACTCGCGTAGAAAAGCGGGAGATGTTCCCCGTCTCGTAATGCGGAAGGATATCGAAATGAGGAAGTGATAAAAATAAAGGTGATGTGGAATGAATTCAAATCAGGTGAAATTCGAACACGAACAGGTGCTTCTTGCGGGTAATCTCCTGATTAATTCAGGCCTCTCAATAATGAGATAGGTATGCAAATTTGCGAATGAGCCTCACGATCTACGGATATAATATAATATTATTATGTATTTTGGTATGTCATTAAGGCTTCGTAGTAAGCTTTCAAAAAGATGGTTAGAAAGAGAGATATGTACAGGCGTAAGCGAAAATATTTAATGAAGTAAATTGACAAATGTCGTGAGTAGAATGTAAAAATAAACACTGTAATTTTTTTCATAATTTAAATAGTCAAATAACAGAACCAGATTGTTTTTTATAATTTTCGAAGCCCACTTTGCGTTTTTCGAGGTAATTTCATATAAACACATAGGTATATTTTTAAAGAGCTTAAAGACTTGTTCAAGGGAAGTATGTTGTGTGAAGTACGTATTTATTAAAAATTTAATTACATCATAAAAAAAACAGTAATAAAATAAAATATATTCTTAAAAAATAAATAACACCTTCATCCCATCTTCATATTAAAAAATAGACACAAAATTAGGAATATGAAATGTTTCATGTATTATAAATGTAATTATTATTCTGTTATCAATTATATTTTATATTTTGAACAAATAAATTTATTTTTAAAAACAGTTATAAATCGGTAGAATTTAGGAATGCGGAGTTTTAAGCAATACGAAGAAACAGGTTAGATTACTGTGAACATCGAATATAATAAAGTAATACAAGCATTACGAACCTTTAGCTACTAGGTACATCTGAAATGTGAAAAGTTTTTTTTTCATAATTCTGCGTGGGAAAAGATGAGTCAAAACATCTCTGTTGGATAAGTATTCAACCTTTTTATCTTAACTTGTTTTTAAAATATTTATCGTATCATAAATAAATTCTTTGCTTTAAAAAAAACCTATTTTATTTCATATTAAGCTCATATTAGTCTTCTTTGCAATTATGTAGGTAATCAAGGGCGACTTTGCAAAACTCGAATATTCAAGTAAAAATGTTTGTTGCTCTAAGAATTTATCTCCTAATGTATTCAGATAAAATACTAGGAATTAATTAATATTCCACGTCAAATGCGTAGATATTTTTGGAGATTTCTGGAGGAATTTTTGGAGAATCAAACTTAAATGCATACCTACTGTTAAAACAGTGAATTCCCAACAATAATCTAAACTATCTGGAGCCAGAGGGACTATAACACCTTAAGCTAGCACGTGTCTTAAGCCTCGATGACATTGAGCGAATTTACATAGCTGGTGAATCCACTATCTGCTAGTAAACTCGCTCAGTGTAATCGTATTACTAGCTAACTAGCAGTTTGTGAACAATCTACGAAAAAAGTTGAAAGGGGGTCAACTTTGCTCGCTACTCTTTAGCGTGTGCCACAAGTTGGCGGCTCGCCAACAGCTGATTTCGTAACTGCTGACAGAATTAGCTGGCGCGGGAGTCGCTATTCTCGCTAGTAGCTAGCGGTGGCGCTAGCTGCGAGCTCAGCTTTCTAGAAAGTGTCGACAGAATTAGTTCGCGCGGGAATTCATGTTATCAAAAAGGAGTTAAAAAGGAAAGGAAAACGGATTTATGTTCCACTTCATTTTTAACGCTAGAAAAGATAGCAACACGTGGTTTCAACTCGCTAGCTAGTTCGCTACTGAGCGAGTAGACAGTTTTGTGTGTCATCATGACAATCTCACTCGCCGATTCGCCCGCTTTAAAACCTGCCGGCTAGTAGCTTGTAACCTCGCTCAATGTAATCGAGGCTTTAGACCAGCGGTCGTCACACTTTTCTGCTCAAGGGCCACATAGGACAATGTGAGGTATCACCGCGGGCCGCACACTTATGATTTCGGGGGGGGGGGGGTGCCTTTTTGTTTAGCAAGTTTTAAAAAAGCAATTGTTTTGCTTTTTTAACTTGCTAAACAACACCGGGTTCCTTCCTTCTTGTGTTCATGACATAGTGTAATTCTTAATAATAATAATACACGTAAAATCATAATAATACATTAACAAATAATTTGTTTGTATCTGTAATGGAATCTTTCAGTTCAATTTTCATCCATTTCGGGAAACTATCGAAAGGTGTGAATTTTCGCATACGTGATAAAAATGATAACAATACATACAATAACAAAACTTAACCAATATTAAAGTTTATTTTGCTTTATTATGAGCGTTATTTTTTGGTCTTTTTTGAATTTTTTTTTTACCTTCCTACACCCTCACCGTGTCATCTTTACGCTCTCTAATTTTCTCTGGGTCTTCTACTGCCCCCCTGAAAGACTCAAACGACAATATAATTAATTGTACGTGAAAAAATATATTTTAAAAGAAAACGGCAGATATTGCGAGCCGCAAAAAACCGGATAGTGTAATTGTACATGAAAAAAATATATTTAAAAAGAAAACGGCAGATATATTTGTGCGAGCCGCAAAAAAACGCATATAGTATAATTGTACTTGTACATGAAAAAAAATAGTTAAAAAGAAAACGGCAGATATTTGTGCGGGCCGCAAAAAAAACGGTTATAGTATAATTGTACTCGTACATGATAAAAAATATAGTTAAAAAGAAAACGACAGATATTTGTACGGGCCGCAAAAAATCGGATACTACAATTGTACATGAAAAAACTATATTTAAAAAGAAAACGGCAGATATTGCGGGCCGCAAAAAACCGGATAGTATTTGTACATGAAAAAAATATATTTTAAAAGAAAACGGCAGATATTTGTGCGGGCCGCAAAAAAACGCATATAGTTTAATTGTATTCGTACATGAAAGAAAATATTGTTGAAAAGAAAACGGATAGTATAATTGTACATGAAAAAATATATATTAAAAAAGAAAACGGCAGATATTTGTTCGGGCCGCAAAAAAAACGGACAGTATAAATTGTACTTGAAAAAAAAATTAAAAAGAAAACGCCAGATATTTGTGCGGGCCGCACAAATATCCGTCGCGGGCCGCATGCGGCCCGCGGGCCGCAGTTTGACGACCACGGCTTTAGACGAATTCAGATAAAATACTCGCTTGCTTCGTTACTTTTCCATAATTCGTGGTTCGGTTCGCGTCTCGGTTCTAAAAATGAATACGCAGCCTTAGACTAGAATCTGAGGTAGTCACGTAAGTAGATATTTACACTGAGACAGGAATCGATCACACTACCTCCCAATTATAAATTAAATTCGCGGTCCATAAACCACTACCTCCCGACTAAAAGAAAATGCGAAGCCGAAGACCAGCAAGTCTATTCGGTTAATTAACCGTATTATAGGGGTTCATCATACGATTGAGTTGTGGAATAAAATAGGTATTTTATACGCAACGAAGGAATGGGATAACCCTTAGTCAAATTACCGGTTGAGTGACAGTTATGATGTAAATTCTGCGATCCCCAATTGACATAATCCGTTAGCATTTACATTTTCGCAACATGAAAGCAGAAGATTATCTTCAGCCCTAAGCGAATCGTTTCAGACGAATCATTGAGAATCAGCTTTTAGAACCAATATTCCATTGAAATGGTATATACATACATACACAAATGATTGGGCTTTCGGTGAAAAAAAAAGCCACGTAATACTGAAGTGTGTTTACCGCTTCACCAAATAATATCTTATCCAGGCACAAAATAAGAAATCCAGAGTGGTAGATACAAAATAGCCCAGATGAAAGACAATCCTTCAAAGTCGAAAAGTTGCGTTGGTTGAAACGTCTTTAGCCGTGTTTAGAGGCAGATCAGATAAACCAGGCACTTTCCAACCTTTCAATTTTTTTTTAATGTAGCTAGAACTTTGTGGTTATCCATTATAGAAAAATGAAACAATACAACTTTGTATAAACCACTTATATAAAGCGTAAATCCGACCGGTTTCGGAACAAACGTTCGTTCTTCAGGGAAAGCTTATAATAATTTGACAGTTTCGAACAATGTTTTATTATGGTAGGGGTGGAGCCGTTGCTAGTTTGTAGATTGGGTGGGTAGGTATTAATGTTATTTTTATCCACCCCTACCATAATAAAACATTGTTCGAAACTGTCAAATTATTATAAGCTTTCCCTGAAGAAGGAACGTTTGTTCCGAAACCGGTCGGATTTACGCTTTATATAAGTGGTTTATACAAAGTTGTATTGTTTCATTTTTCAATTTTTAGTTTCCTTCCCTTCATTACTTTACATAGGGTGGCGCAAAACTACAGTTTTATTTTGAATTTTATTGTAATGTGTAGATTCAAACCATATCGGTAGTTTTGCGCCACTCTTTATAACACTGTTCGGAAAATAGTAAGAAAAAGTTGATCTGAGGCTATTCTGAAAAAAGACACTGTAAGTTTTTCAATTACCACATAAATTATCGATACTGACTTTTACATAGAAAAAGGGCTCATCCAACTTATTCTGAAACCATGGTTTAGGATTCTCATACATAATTCACGTCCCCATACTGAGAGTTTTGACCCCCTCAAAAGCCGACACAAAGCTGCAAATATTTAGGCACTAGATGGGCGGTGTCATGGGGGGGGGGGGGGGGTGGAAAGTTATACTTTTTAATCGATGCCTCCAATCAAAACTGAGTCCATCAAAATTTGCATAAAACAATACGATAGTTATCCAATTTTTTTTTTTATTTTAACATAAACTCCACACAGGAGGCCCTGAGAAAAATAATTCCCCTAAGGGCCTATGCTATCTTTGATGCTGTGTGAAGAGTTTTTTGAGAAAAGGAAGGAGATGAAAATCTGGGAAAGAAAAAGATATGAAGGGTGGGTAGGAATCAGGGGTCAGTGTGTCCAGGAGTAACGGTCGTATGAATTTAATTCTCCCACTGCGGTGCAAGGCGGTGTTCGGAAACAGACCTGTTGCAGAGGCCAAAAGGTCTCCCTCAATCAGTCTCTCCCGATCTGGTCTGCCACGCAACTGGAGGGCAGATATACAAAGATGCATCTACCGCCAAGAGCCGGACAAACCTCACCCCATCAACCCGGGCACCCCCGCTAACCACTTGGGGTGTTGTATATCCAATAAATGGTTTCGGGGCTACATACCGTAATGAACGGGTTACAGTATTTTTTCGTTGCATTCCTTGTAAGCGAAAGGAACGCTTGGACGTAGGTTGGACACGTCCAACAGAAGTTCAGGGCATCCCAGGAGATATTGAATGATAAAGCAAATCATACTAAGACAAAAGGTGTACCATGAGAAAGTCACGTGACGTTTGTTTGAAAAAAAGGTATAGTCAATAATAATACATAATGTACAAGACACTAATAAAATGTACGATTTTTTTTTCGCCTGCAGCACTTAATTCCCTAGGTTGGACTTTAATTATTTTATGTGAAGGGGCCCAGTTCAGAATTCAACCTTATGCAACGAACTCGATAAAATAATGACAATAAATATTGCATCCAGATTGCAGGAGAATGAAAAGATATCTGAGACTATATTTAAGGATGTTTCGAAATTTCAAATGCCAATTGAGATCAATTTGACAACCGGTATAAGGCGGCAAGGGCGGCAAATGCATGTAGGCGGCCCTGACAGTATTACCGCCCATCAGTTGCGAGCAGCAGATGCGTCCCAATAGATTCTTCGGATAAATGGGAAAACTTCAGACCTGAATTCTTTGAATAAACCTTTAAATTATGGGACCCAGGACAAAAAGAACACGGCACTAATGCCGAGCTCTGGAGATTGAACTAGAATGAACAACTTAAACGAGAAGGCCGTTATTATAGTCTGAACATTATAAGAATTGCTGTAAGTTTTATATTTAGCCTGGAAAATACATTTTAATTCTTCAAAAATGAATGATCAAGATGAATATTGTCAACCAGATAGATGCACAACTAAAAAATTGATGTTAAAATAAATAATTAATAATTGTACCAATTTTTTTGTTGTTTAATCCAATTGTACTAAAATTTGTATCTGGTAAGATTTGGTTCACCTGGAGTTCTGCAAATCCATTCTATTATTTTTCAAGACATCTGTTAGAAAAACATTTTTATTTGAGTACGTCAAAAGAACGCAAAGAATAATAAATCCCTGGTGTAATTGGATTTCAAAATATTTTTTCCTTAAAATGTTTACCGCAAAGAGTCAAAATATGCAAAAAAAAAATAAAGATTTTTGAAAGAAAGAAAAAAGCTAAAGTTCAATGTCTAGATTATGCAGATTGGTGAATACGATTTAAATTTTATTGTCAGGTACTAGGTCAGGTATATAGGTATAGATTAACAGCCTTACTAAAAAACCCAGTGAAAATTTTATTCAATTGACAAACGGCCGCGGATGTGAAAACATTACTAATTAAAAATTTGTTCTTTGAAAGAAATACACGTGGTTTCCACGGCCTGAGAGGGTAGTTTACTCACTCACTCGCTCGCTCACTCACTCACTCACTCACTCACTCACTCACTCACTCACTCACTCACTCACTCACTCACTCACTCACTCACTCACTCACTCACTCACTCACTCACTCACTCACTCACTCACTCACTCACTCACTCACTCACTCACTCACTCACTCACTCACTCACTCACTCACTCACTCACTCACTCACTCACTTACTCACTCACTCACTCACTCACTCACTCACTCACTCACTCACTCACTCACTCACTCACTCACTCACTCACTCACTCACTCACTCACTCACTCACTCACTCACTCACTCACTCACTCACTCACTCACTCACTCACTCACTCACTCACTCACTCACTCACTCACTCACTCACTCACTCACTCACTCACTCACTCACTCACTCACTCACTCACTCACTCACTCACTCACTCACTCACTCACTCACTCACTCACTCACTCACTCACTCACTCACTCACTCACTCACTCACTCACTCACTCACTCACTCACTCACTCACCTACTCACTTATGGTTGTACATAGAAACCATCGCAGGCATGCGCACATCAAATTACCAAAGTTTTTTTCGCAATCGGATGAATGGTTTAGCAACGCATAGAGGATACACATACATATATACAAACCCAGAAACAAACATATTTTGAACATATATATATAGATATTGAATATTGATTAGTTACGTGACACGTGTTCCTTTTCACCATGCTCTTTAATTCAATACACGTGTTTTATATATCCATTAAAAATACATAACAAAAAGATAAGAAAATCTGCTCCGTCGAAAAATTTTCGTGTTCCTGGTTTTATGACAGAGGGGACGCAGTTTATTTATATTTACAACGCCTTGAAGAGGGTTTGCCTTTTATTTTTGTTTTGAGAATCATAAAGTAAAGTTATAAACATTACCAAGTAAATTTTAAAAAAAAATGCCAAGGAAAACATAATTTATGTAGATACTCTTAATAAAATATTCATTAGCGAAACAAGCTCAACTCAATCAAAAAGAATGTTTTAAAACCATTATTGAATGAGAGTAGAGATCAGTTTTAACTCGACCGTTTGGCATTTCATCTGTCTGTAAATTGATTTGTACGTTCCGTTTCCGGTTTCGAAAATCTGCTGCATCCACTTAATCTTTCAAGCATGTCTTACTTTAACTAGATGGCTAACTCTGACTGAGCTCTTTAATATTATGGTACCTACCCGCCTAAAAGGATGTTTGAAAAAATAATTGTTATTGAGATAGTGTGATTTCTGTTGTAAGGTAGGTATTTAAGTACTTACTTACAAATCTAATGTTTTCAGAGGAAAATTTGGATTTTCAAAAGACACAATTACTCGTAACTAACAAAAGATACGCTACAAAAAAAATCATTGGCAGGACAACATTGTTCCATCAAATCGAAAATAGGTATTGAAATTGGTTTATTTCAATCCGATAGCCATTTATTTCTCGATAATAATGGAAATTTTATCGGTTCTAGCAATGTTAATTTATTAAACCAAGAGCCTGTGATTGATAAATAACGATGTTTAGATCGAATTTCATGAAAAATTAAGGCAATTAAGTGATCGGTAAAGTGGTATCGATTGATTGTTATTTTAAACCTGGCTTTATAAAGCAACGATCATTTTCGATTCATCAATTATTACAAGCGCTTAAAATGGTTTACAATAATTCCCTTTGATTGGTTGGAAATACTTTATGCCGTTTAGAAAACAAATACTTTAGAAAAAGAGGTATTTATTTGCCGGGTGGGGGGTAATTTGGGGGATTTATACGCCGTTTTTTGGATTAACTAAACATTTCTTAGGTAAAATTATTAAGCAGCTCTGATAAAAAGCGTTCAAAAATGTATTCGAAGATGTGGGAATATCGATGAAACAAAACCTTTGTGATAAACCTTTGAGGTGCTGTGATGGGGGAGCCGTCCAGGCTATTTTCTCTGCGTGATATTAATATGGGTTCATGTACTCTAATACGCAAAAAATAATTAAAATTCGAGTTGGCATTATACAGTTGACAAAAGCTGTATTTGGACATATGGATTAGGGAAATGATATCTTCTGGCTTCGCGCCTTGGAGTGCCAAAAAAGATCAGGCCTTATGGTATATTGTGGAAGCTATTTCATCGTTTTCAGCGGGAGAATAAGATCAAAGGGTATTGAACTTTCGATCGGCTCCTTGCCAAGAAGAAAATAGTAACAATGCCAACTCAATAAAAAAAATGTGAAAAAACGTTTGTTATTCAAATACGTGACACCGTGCGAATTCGCTTCACAACCTGCAGGAAAGTAAGTGAGAACAATAATAACCCTACAAGAGTTGATGATATCCACAAAATTCTAGCTTTACCCTCTGACTCTAAATTCAGAAAATCATTTAAATCTCTGAGGTCAAGAGCCCGAAGGTGCTCATCGTAATAGGAAATATTCCAAGGAGGCCATACGAAAGCTTCCCTACCCGACTCTTTCCATTTATTTGCCGGTCATATTTATATAATTCTGGAAGACCGGTCTTCATATTATATATGCTGCGTGCAAACAATATAATCTTATTCAAATGTGTGCGTTGATTAGAGGGGTGACGTGTAAATTCGCGAAATCGAGTTACTCGTACTCAAACTAAAGAGACTTTTCAAGAAAGCAACTCATTAGGGTACGACGAGATTAGTAATGTAACGTTAGTTATCGAGAAATTGGCAAATCAAACAATCGGCAACAAAAAATTGAGAGCGAGAGTGTGTTGTGTGGAAAATTAATCACAGATCTGTCAAAAAGATCTTCACGAAACAATGAAAAGGCAACATATTTGTTCATATGATTTTAGAAGCGCTAGAATTAAGGAAGGCGAACAACATTAATAGTAAGGTAATTAATCTATCTATGTATATTAAAATCTAAAAAAAAATTTATGTCCGCTATGCGTTGCTAAACCATTCATCCGATTGCGATGAAACTTTGGGGATTTGATGTGCGCATGCCCGCGATGGTTTCTGTATACAATAGTGAGCTCTAGCATCATGAAATTACGTGTTGCTAAACCATTTATCCAATTGCGATTAAACTTTGGGTATTTGATGCGTGCATGCCCGCGATGTTTCTGTATACAATAGTGAGCTCTGGCATCGTGAAATTATGCATTGCTAAACCGTTCATGCGATTGCAATGAAACTTTGGGGATTTGTAGGGAGGAGTGGGGAGGAGGAGCGGGAGGGTGGAGTGGGGAGTGGGACGGTGGAGTGGGGAGGGGGGAGTGGGGAGGGGAGGAAGGAGAAATTAACATAAAAGTCCAATACTAAGGTTGTTCCCTATTGACAAAGTACATTCCCTTCCCTATTCTCCATCTACACTTACGCTTACTTCTTCCTCCACTTGAGGAGTCCAGCCCATTTTTTAAAACATATATTACCTATCCATAACACATGTATCTCAATTTAGTATAGTATTATACTGCCCTGAAGAAGCTACGGTGGGAGCGATAGCCGGTCGGCATAAAGTATAGAAAATAAAAGTAGTGTTTACAAAGTTATCGTTTTATTTAAAGAAAAAAAAAATTAAAAGAAGTATTATACTTCTAATTTGGTGATTTAGAAGTCGCATAGTCTCCTCAAACGTGTACAGGGGTCTTTGAAAGACGACCATCGCCCTGGAAGACCTGTGAACACTAGCGCCATCAGTATATCATCAAAAGAGTGGAGTGGATTTTGACATGAAAACATGTCAGAATAGAGAAGAAACATCTTACATTTCAGTATATTCAAATCTATTGCGAGACAAATCGCTTCCCTCCAAACTGCTGATTTCAACTCCATAGCTCTAAAACTAAAATACGAATATATACAGCATCATTAAAGCTAAAGTGGGTCAATTTCACACAGCAGAGATCGTTTCCATATTCTATTAACATATTTAAAAGCTTTACCGTGTTGCTTAATAAAGTTCGATAGAACATAAAACCACTTAATGGAGAATAAAAGATTCCTCTGAAGAATAGTTTGGCTGCCGACCAGCTATTGTAAACTGTTAATTCAGTCTCAAATATATAACTTTAAAAATATCTTTTAAATAATTAACCAAAATTGAACATTTGCCCAACAGCCTTTGACGGATGTAAACCAAAATTTGCAAAGTAACTTTTTAAAGTCTAGCCCAAAACGTAGGTGCCCTCCCCCTACACTCCCGACCACACCACACCACCCCCTAACATATCACCCTTTTCCTGTCCACTAAACCCTATCCACTTAATATAAATGTATATTATATTAAATGCCGTCAGTTTCAATTTATCCAAAATCCTGAAAAAAAGACACACCTTCCCCGCCAGAAACAAGTTGTTCACGTGTAACACGTAGTGTGAACGTTCACGCGTCCAAAGAAACATGTTTCTAATTTTCTCTTATTTATAACCAAAACCAAAATTTCCACTGAAATCATAAGATTTGTACGCAGGTACTTAAACATCTAGGTACCTACTTAATTATAAACCACACATTTTATGTAACTTTTTTTTTTCAAATTTATTAATTTGTCCAAAGAAATGTCGCTTTCCCAATGACATTTTTTTTAAACTTTCTTCAAACCACGATGATTTTACATTTGATAAACGAATATTTACTATGTTTACTCAATCAATTATTATTTAGGTCCTCTGCAAAAACAACGAAACAAAAAAAACTCCGAGAATTCTCTCTAATATCATAGTTAAAAACAGATATAAAATTTTCTATAATTTCTGAGATAGGATATTTCATAAAAAAAGATATTTCATAAAAGGTAACACCGAGCACGAATCGCTAGAGTTTTGTTAATAAAAATCTTTTGCTGTTACTTATTATGATTATGAAGTGAAATACGCTTATTGGTTACTTCGCATTTACCTGTATTTCAGAATTCTTGTTATACGAGGGGTATTCAGAAAGTAAGTTGAGGTTGAGTTTTTGAGGGTTGGCAACACTGAGTGATAGAGGGGGATCTCCTGACCAGATCGAGCATCGCAGGAACGTGGTAGTACGTAAACTTACGTTGTAGTGTCCAATTGCGTGAATGATGTCGATAAAAAATCCCCCCAAGTGCTGTGATCCGCTTCTTACTCACAAAAAGTAACCTACAAGAAAAAAAGGTGGGGATTTCTGAGCTCTATTGTGACTGGACATGATAATGGGTGGCTCATTACACGCCTGGGAAACAGTAATCAAAGTGACGTCACACCAATTCCCCATCTGCCAAAAAATTCAAAACCAAAATTTCTTGCAAAAAAATCATGAGCTCAGTGTTTTAGGACCGAAAAGGCACCATTTTGGTCGAATTTCTGCCTCGGGGGGAGACCATCAATGCACAACGATATATACCCTAAAAATACTCAAAAGGAGCATTCAAAACAAAAGGAGGGGAATGCTGATGAGAGGAGTGTGCTTGTTTCACGAAAACATCCGTCCTCACACAGCCTTAGCCACCAATACGCTCTTGGACTCATTTGGTTGGGATGTTTTAAACCACCTCTTTATTCAAGTCAATTTGGGAGGCGGGAATGGGTACCGCCGCCCCGGGAACCTTTATTGGATAACCAACACCTCTGCCATAGGTCACCCCAAGTGGTTCACTACGTTTGGTGATTTAGCAGGGGTGCCCGGGTTCATGGGGTGAGGTTTGTCTAGGTCTTGGAGGCGGATGACTGGGACATACTGAACCCCAGATTCCTACCCACCCCTTAAACCCTTTTCCTTCCCAGAACTCTCCTCTCCTTCCCTTTTCCCTAAAAAAAACCCTCCACACAGCATCCTCAAAGATGACATAGGCCCTGAGGGAAATTATTTTCCTCAGGGCCTCCTGTGTGGAGCTCATGTAAAAAAAAAAAAAAACTTTGCGTCTTCAGATTATCGTCTTTTCACCTCCCTGAAGGCACATATCGATGGAATTAAATTTTAAACTAACGAGCAGGTGCAGAAACAGGTTCTGAAGTGGGCGAAGGAGCTGGCGAGGGAATTCTTCGAGGAAGCTTGTGCCATAGATTAGTGATGCAACGGAAGTGTCTTAACGGAAGTAGAAGCGGAAACAGATGTCAAAAGTAAATATTAACGGAAGCGGAAGCAGAAGCGGAACTGGAAGCGGAACCGGAACCGGAAGCGGAAGTGTTAATACTATGAAGAAAAAGCACAATTTTATTTTTTTACATTTGTTTAAGTAATTAAATTTGTATTTTGTACTTTTAGTACTCGAAATTAAACAGAGGTAAATTATATTTATTCAAAAGTAAATTGACTGCTTTTACACCTTTGAGTCTGTTTCGGTGTTCTTCATATATTAAACCAGCTGCACTAAAAATTGCTCACTGGCTACACTGCTGGGGGGAGCTGATAAGTATTGGCAACAGATGGGGGTATTTGTGCGCATTTACTTTCCACCACATAAAGGGGATCCTCATGGATAAGATCAAAAGTTCACGCATTCGTGGTAGCCTGGGTGTCACAGACATAAATAGTAAGCTGGAATAACGACAGTTGAGATGGTATGGACACATAAGACGGAAACCATCAGACCACACAGTGAGGCAGGCAATGTCTATGGAGCTTCACCGACAGTCATCCAGAGGAAGACCGAAGAACTCCTGGATGACTCAATGTTCCAAAATTCTTCAGAGAAACGGCCTGGATGAAGGCGATACCCAGAACAGAAGATATTACAACCTGAGAACGAGAAGAGCCGACCCCAACAGCCTACCTAGGCAATGAGTTGGGACGGCGCAAGGAAGAAGAAAGGGGATCCTCATGGAGAGGTAGTCTCTTCTCTTTCTTGAACTCCCGAAGGTGTGACTGTGTCTCTAAAAATAAATTGTCACCATCGTCAGTTGTAGAAGAGTTCTCTTATATATCTTCAATCGCAAATTATTCTTCGTTTAGAGTTCTGTTATGAAGTTTGCGGAACCAGAAACGGAAACGGAAGTGAAAAAAACTTGCGGAACTTCTGCAGAAACGGAAGCGGAAGCAGAGTTCTGTTGCAACACTACCATAGATCACCACATGCATTGAATGGGATCGCTATTTTGTGGAAATGAAGCCAACATGTGTATAAACAATATCCTGAATTTTGTTTTTCAAATGCATTTTATCTAAAAAATTATAAAATCTAGTACACCTACTTTGTGAACATCCCTCGTATATTAATTATTGGATAATTTCTATAGCACCGTTTCCGTGGGAAAATCGCCTCAAGGGCGCTTAAAGTAATTAATTTCAATTAAATATATTATTTTCAAGTTTTTCTTGAGTACCTAAACTTACTTGAATAAATTCTTAAATGATATTGTTTCCTTTCTATGAAAGATTCTTAACAAAATTTTATATTTCTTATACAGAAATATTCGACGAGCAAAAATTATAATTTATCACTTGACTTACTATGAGAAAAATACATCGGTCTCCAATGAAATTCACAAGGGTTGGTAGTTGATACATTATTATTAAATACCGGAAAAACAAATAAAGTTTTGTGAATTGGAAGCTGAATTTAAGAGGAGAAATTTAAGTCGGGTTTCTGAAATGTATATTTGGAGATGCTGGAGGGTATGAAAATAACCCGGGGTTTCATTTGAAGAATTTAATTAAAATTTGTATCTTGCAGAAGTTTACAATCTTTGATATGCGAATAAATTATTTTGTTCTCTGTCATCGTAATAATATAATCAAAGCCATGCTTTGTCTGTAGTCCCACTACAGACAGCGTCAGTAAGAACATATAAGTTGTTAAAGAAAAAAAGGAAAGCTTATTAGAATAAATAACGCAACTAACAAACCAATTTTTCAATTGTAAAACAGCTGCATTTTTATGGTGTACAGAAATAACAAGTGAAATATTAACTAATCAACCGTTAAAATGATTAGAATTTTCGAATATTCATCTATAATTTTGTAGCCAAATAAAGATATTTTATAACTAGCAAAATATAAGTTTCCACTTATAGTCCAGTAACTTTGTCGCCTGAATGTATGAGGTAGTAAGCGTTAAATCCGGTAGTTCTGATTTTTTGCAGACTTGTTTATGATGTTGGCCTAATAAATAATCCAAGTTTTTGACCTCGAGCGCCAAACGCAGCTTTGTCAAAAATCGAAAAAACCGCGAAAAAATCGTTATTTTTTCAAATTTTGGGGATTATAACCCTAAAGGACTAGTTTTTGAAAAAACTTTTTTTATGACGTTTTTAAAGTAGACTAAATTTGCTACAATATGATACCAGAACTGTCTATGTAGACCCTATACTTTTCGAGATTAAGCCTTTCAAAGTTTGTGACCTAGAGCGCAAACCGCGAAAAATCGTTTTTTTTTTCAAATTTTGGCGATTATAACCCTAAAGGACTAGTTTTTGAAAAAACTTTGGTAGGGTGTTTTTAAAGTAGACTAAATTTGCTTCAATATGATACTAGAATTGTCTCTGTAGACCTAATAGTTTCCGAGATTAAGCCTTTCAAAATTTATAGTTTTTTTCGAACTTCGCAATTTTTCGCAATATTGAATTGAAATTCAAACGTAAAAACAATGTGGTGCCCCTTTCTTCAGCTGTACGAACTATTACTGTTGGCAATAAACAGGTAACTGTTGATCCTCTAACACAGTTTCACAGAATTGCAAAAAATTGCGAGGTTCGAAAAAAATGATAAACTTTGAAAGGCTTAATCTCGGAAACTATTTGGTCTACAGAGACAGTTCTAGTATCATATTGTAGCAAATTTAGTCTACTTTACAAACGTCTTAAAATTTTTTTTTTAAATTAGTCCTTTAGGGTTATAATCTCCGAAATTTGAAAAAAAAAACGATTTTTTCGCGGTTTGCGCTCGAGGTCACAAACTTTGAAAGACTTAATCTAAAAAACTATTGGGTTTACAGAGACAGTTCTAGTATCATATTGTAGCAAATTTAGTCTACTTTAAAAACGTCATAAAAAAGTTTTTTCAAAAACTAGTCCTTTAGGGTTATAATCGCCAAAATTTGAAAAAATTACGATTTTTTCGCGGTTTTTTCGATTTTTGACAAAGTTGCGTTCGGCGCTCGAGGTCATAAACTTGGATTATTCATTAGGCCAACATCATAAACAAGTCTGCAAAAAATCAGAACAACTGGATTTAACGCATACTGTGATGTATAAAGTTACTGGACTATTACTACTTTCGGGCAATTTTTCACACCCAGGGTGCGAAGGTAATAAATGTATTTTTAATCCTAAAGGCCGGTCTCCTGCGACCATTTCCACAAACAATACATCAAACATTACCACAAACATTTTGTTCGAATATTACTTCATTCCGTCTCCTGTGTTTGTTAACACTGGGGCGTGGTGGACGTTGCCACAAACTTTTTAGTTAGTGGTCTGTGGTTCAGACTTAAGGACGCACCGAACACTTTATACGTTTGACGTCTACGTAAATAATTACGCCGACGTCAAAATTTAAGATGAGTTCTGATGAGGAAGAGGTGCTTAAGATTTCAGCGATAAGATTGTAGATGCTACATTAGGGATAAAACACAGATTTCCATTTAGACCGTACATTACTAACATGAAATGTTAATAGGTATTTATCAAAATTTAAGAACAGAAGACCCGTTTGGATTGGACAATGTCGTCTGTCTCTCTGAAACCGATTTGGCATTAAGTATTAAGATTTTTGGCAACTGGCGATTCGTACGTGAGCTAAATATACCAAACATTTAAGAATTTCAAAATAACAATTATTATCATAAATTGTTCCACGATTTGTTGGTACCTCCACAACAAATTAAAAGTATTTAGTTAAAGGTGAGTTCACGATAGAAACAATCATTCATTACGACATTATTTATTTATAATTCATTATATTCATAATTATTACGCATACTTAGTGCACATAACCTCAAAAATTGCTCCGTGCGATTTATGTGACTCCGTGACCAACAAATGAAACGATCCCCTCCCTTGTCTTCCTCTCTTCTCCCGCACGGAGAATGTTTTCCATCGGCTGCGGAAAGCACAAACATTTGCGTCTGCAAACAAAATGTGGACAGCCACGCCCCCAAAAACAAAATATTTGTGGAAATGTTTGAAGTATTGTTTGTTTAAACGATCGCAGGAGACAGGCTTAAAGGAACGCCAGTGGCTTTTACAGTAATTTCCTAATGTAGGGCGTAAAACGGGCTCCACCTGTTGAGTCGGACGATAAACTAAATCCATTAAATCGGAGAACCAAACGGGGTCTCCAATAAGAACATATTGAATGGACGGAGCGTATGGTGGCCATACACATCCACGACGTCTTCTGCTACCCGGGGAACGTAGACGATAATAAGATGATAATAATAATAATAATAAAATGATAAAAGGAAGGTGTAGGTACTACCCACGCAGCTTAGCAAATATTTCAATACAACATATTATTCTAAGATGAATATAGTACCGTTTTTTGGTAGATCAATCTAAAGTGAAATTTCATTAATTTCTTCTTTTGTCTATCACACAAAAATGTAACACATCCAAATATTGAGAAAAGTCTTCTACGGAAAAATAAATATCTCAATTTCGTTATGTTAACGTAAAATATAACGTCCAGGGAAACCTCTTACATTTTGGTTTCAACGATAAGTATTATAGGTAAACGAAACAGTGAAATAAAACATTTTTCTAAACGAGGGAAAAATTTAAATAATGCTTGTGGGAGCAAATAAAGGGGTACTTTTTTAAAGAATAATTGTTGTTAGAAAGGGGAAACGGAAAAATATTATCCTTGAATAAACTCATTAGTTATTCAAGAATTTTTTTTATTTTAATTAGTACTAAGAAAAAAGGCACTTGGCGTTCTTATTATACCGGAGAGAAGACGTAATCCGTTTATAAATTGCGTTCATTTTTTGATTGTTTCTCTACAGGAGGCATTAATTATTGTGTCCAATTAGATTAATTAATGATAGAATACCGAGTAATTTTGTGACGGCACAAGGATTCCAACCACCTGAGGATAGTAGTCTAAGGACAAATATTGGGGAATGTTGTTGGGATAATTGATAAATAGAGGTAGGGAAGGCCAAAAAATACCAAGAAATTGGAAGAAGAAAAATGATGTCAACTAGCGAAAGAGACCAACAGAATGAGTTATTGAAGAGGCAAAACATACCTACAATAGTTTAAAAATAACCCACCTTGTTTAAATTAGCTGTAATATTTCAAAGGCGCCCCTTATCCTAAACATTTCCCAATTTTACCCAAGGGTGGAATATGAGGCCTTTTTTTAAAACACCGTCTAATAAGTGCCTACACAGCAGTGGCGTTCCCAGATTTTATGATTTTCCAATAAAAAAGTAAAACAATATCTTTTTTAACAAAAATACCATTCTTAAACAATTTATTCTGTTATTTCTCAAAGATTAAAAAAATACCCTCTACGCCACTGCTACTAATTAGTTAGATTGTTCCCTAATTAGCAACATGATTGGCTTAAAATTACAAAAGATAAAATTTCATAATAGGGCTATTACTCGTGAAAAGAGCCTTATAAAATAATAATAAAAAATAATACGAATTTTATGTTCAATACACTGTTGAGATAAAACAGACCACTTAAGTTCCTAGAAATTATTTTTAATCCACGGCTCAGTATTTTGAAATCACTTTTCAATACTGTAAAATATAAAACAACTTGTCACTTATTGCCGAAGACTCGACGAATAATTAGCGATTATTCAAAAGCCGGCAATTAATTCAAAAATTCATAACTTTGATCGGAATTTGAAAAATAGCACTTGAAATGGAAACGGAGGTTCGGAGGGTAGCGGCCGCGAAGCCTTCCGGAGGCTGACTGGCGGAGGCAGAGGCTGCGAGGGAGGAACCGGAAGGGGTGCGGTGGGCGGAGGCGGGGGTAGTCAAGGGGAGTTTCCGGCCCGCGGAAAAGCGGAAACCCAAAGCGTTCGCGACACGCGAAACTCCAGCTCTATTCTGCTAAGGACAGACGCTATACACTTTGAATTATATTATACACGCATTGTGATGTGTTATATCGATATGTTTATTCGTGAACCTTGTAAACGTCAAATTCGTTAACAATTACATATTATTAATGTGATTTATTTTACGTACATCGCAAGCCGACCTCTCCAAGTTATTATTTCAAATAAAGAAAAAACAGACCACCAGTTAAGACAATTCTTATGTACAATCCCCATGAACGTGAGTTCAATTCCCTTACAGCATATCGCTAAATAAAGGTAGGTCGGAAAATGGTCCTTCCATATGCTACAGAAGCAGGTACATATTATTATTACGTGGATTATTTTAAAGGCAGATAATCTAAATATATTTGCAATTTATTGATTTGATATTGACAAGTCAGATAGATTTCATTTTACTGTTCTGAAGATTATTTTTCTAAACAGGCTTCTAGCAATTTAGTGCTGCCCACTGAGTACCTTAAAACCTTCACACGAAAAAATGATTTTTTTTAAATATACAAGAACCCACGAATTGGGCAAAAACCTATGTTTGGCTCCCGAGCACAACAAATAGTAATTTTACAATAAATAATTCATAAAAAAATCATTTCACTCATAAAATGGGGAATGCAAGCACCGTCTCTTTAAATTCCTTCGCCTTCATTAACCTCCCTTGTCTGACTTTGAAAATCAGACTCATAAATATGTTTTATCTGCAGTTTAACCAACCCATAATCAAAAATATTTATTGTTTCCTAGAATCTTAGTGTAAACCTGAAATATCGGTTTATTAGAAGTAGTACTTTACTCGACTACCATAATACGGGCATTTGCCTAGCTTGGTAGTCGAATTACCATGTAAAACAATCCTGTAATAAACAAAATGAATAAAGAAAATTAAAAAAAAAAAAAAGTAAAGCTCTCGAATGGTAAGCTCTAGCGTCATTAAATTTCGGCAGCTTTTTTGTACGAAATCAATGGGTTCGAAACTATTTAAGCTCACAATGTCATATAATGTAAAAAAGGATGACCAGAAGCCATAACATGTATAAGTTGTTCAATAATATTATTTTACACAGATCTGTGATAAACATTTCCCCTCAAAGTGAACAGAAAGCCACGTTACTCCAATTTAAAAAAAAAATACAGGTAATGGCACCGATATTACAAACTATCATCCGTTCTGCATTCAATCAGGTATCACCAAACTATTTGAATGGCTTGTTCTTGACCAAATATACCCTCACATATAGACAAAAAACAACAACCTGGATTAGTAAAAGTCGGGTCGACAACCAAAACTTGCCTCTGAAATTATCTCCTATGAAAATTATATTACCAAAGTATCTATAAAAAAAATCAAGTCGACAGCTTATTATATACAAATTTCACGAAGGCATTTGATAAAATATCACACAAATTACTTCTTCATTTCAAATGGGTTACCGCAAGGTAGCCATTTAGGTCCTGTACTCTTCTTACTTTGTATTAATAAAAAAATATCCTGCTTCAATAATGTTAAATTTATCAAAAGATACAAAATTCTATGCAATAATAATCCAAATAAATGGTTAAACTACTAGTACAAAAACTTTTTTTTTACAAAGACGAAACATATAGTTTTGTTGTATCGGGATTTAACTAGCTTACCGGTGCAGGCCTTATTATGGTACAAAATATTGATTTATCATAATCTGACTCTAAGTATAAGAGAAAAGTGGAACATGAACGTAATACTAGGTTCATAAAAATGAAGGAATGCTTGTTCCAAAATATAACAATAAATACGGACAGCGAACCCTGGAATATAAGCCGAAAATATTTAACACGTTAACAAGTACCTAATAATTGGTAATAATTGGTAATTTTAAATCTTACCTAAACAAATCTTTCATGTTAAAATATCTTTTCTGAAATGTTTGTAAATTGTAAAACACATGAAACCATTGTTCATTACCCCTGTGTAAAAAAAATGTAAGCTTACCCAAAGTAAAAGCCCCCCTGGGCGTATAAAAGAGAAATAAATGTTAAAATTATTCCTTATTCAAAAGTAAAATAATAAAGATATTTAAATCGCGTACTTTTTCACAATCATAAGATTTAAAAAGTTAGTTTAAAAAATTAATAATTGGCAATCGGCGTAGTACTAGCAGAGCCGGACACACGTTGCTGTGACTTACGAAACGTAACACCAGCTTGCCAGCTGCCCGCTGCCTGAATTGAATATTTGAATTTCTCGGCTTTTCTCTATTATAATAAGCAAGTATAATGCATATAAACCTTCCTCTTGAATCACTCTATCTAGTGGTGAAAACCCGCATGAAAATCCGTTGCTTAGTTTAAAAGATCTATGCGCACATACATTTTGAGCGACTTCATTTTATACTATGTAATGATAATGATGATGATAATTATATTTTACATGTATTCATTTATAATTATTTTTAAGGATGTAAACATAAATACATTCACAACAAATATTGGCAATTGAAATTTGGCAAACATATATTTTCAAATAACATTAAAAATGACAAACTTAACATTGATGATTGTGACAGGCATATTTTCTGATATATTTTTTAACATTAAACTTTTTAGCTAAAATTAAATTTATTCATTGTTGGCATTCTCTAGCCGTGTCCGTGTATCTCGTGGTTGTTGATTAATTTGTATTTTGAGTTCCTTAGATACCACTCCCATGTCCATTTTATGTATAAATATATATATCTATATATATGTCATGTAATGTCGATCCTTTAACATGGCTCATCCGTAAGCATAGATGGCGCTTAAGTATTATTTGCATTTGCATGTACCTACTTGCATTTTTTTTTATTCTTGATAAAATGTTAGAAGTAATTTAGAATCAAGAGAAAAATAACATTTTTACTAGGAAATCTAGCAACGCAATATCTACCTTATTTGAACCAAAACCTGGTAATTTGGCAATCTAAATTGAATGGCCATCACCATCGTCTGGTATTGACAGGAGCACGGACTGCTCGACAGGAGAGTACCGTCGATCCAGCATACAAAGAAAGGGGAAATATTATTCCTACATTTCATAACGTACAAACTCTTAAATGAAGCTTCCGTAACGTGCTAATTAAAAATATATATCTAGGTATATATTTAACGGCGAGATTTGTATTTAAGCACTAAGTGTTACCAACTACCACGAGGTCAGTGTTTAGTAGACTTATTTAAAGGAGCAACTTACTACTTAAATGTACCGGTAAAACGCATTGTCTAAAGTCAGACAAAGCATTCAAAATACCACTAAATCGTATAAAAAAATTACTTAACAAATGTGAAGAATACCCTAAGTACTACAAAATGATCAAGAAGACGGAATTAATTAATCTCAGATTTGGATTTGAGATCAAAATACCCAACCAAAGCTGAAAAATTATTTTTGGAATCAAAAGGTTTATCAAATATCTAGTCAGGATGTGAGCTACTTTATTTATTTTTGCTGTAAATTAGACATAGGCCAGATTTTAGATTTTAGTGTTTCATGATTTTGGAGGCAACTTAGGCAATTTTGTGAGTAAAAAAAAAAACATTAAAAAATTAATTAGATTATATTTATTTTAAAAATACAATGAAAAATTAAATAAAAAATCTTAAAAATGCATTTTTTGGGGCAGTAATTTTAATATATAAACGACTATTTTTTATTCTACCGTAAATAAGTAATTTGTATTTTTAATTTTCACCCATCAAAATGATTTTTGTTTTAAATTTTTATTTTTTAACTTATATTTCATCATATTTACATGATAAAAATAGTAAAATAATTTTTTATTGATTTTCATTTTCTCACAAATAATTGCCCAAATCGCCTCTAAAATCCAGAAACACTAAAATCTTTAATGACCTATATATCTTATAATTTAAAGCAAAAATAAAATTTTAAAAAGTAGCTCATATCCTGACTAGATATTTGATATACCTTTTGATTACAAAAATATTTTTTCAGTTTGGTTGGGTATTTTGATCTCAAATCCAAATCTAAGATTTGTATGAAACGGAGAAATGGGCCGCGCATACGTTCCTCTTAAGCCATCAGGGTACCCAGTAGACGTGGGCAAAATTGAATGACCGAATTAAATGAATAAATTCAATCTTGTGACACACTCAATCTAATTCTCAATTTCAAAAGGAATTGATTCTTCATTCCTTATCTTTGGCCTTGCATCCTACGATTTTTAATGACACCATACATTTTTAATTTCCGTTTATTTTACTGTTAAATTATTTCAATGAATAATGTGTTCTGTAAACGATTTAAATATTATATTGTTTCATAGGTATTTAAATATTATTAAACGGGCCGCGCGCCGCGAAGTGGTCGACGGACGGTATTGTGAACGACTCGCCTATTACGATTGTATTCCGCTACCGCCGTGCCGCCATTCTAAAAACACCCGAACATCATCAAAGTCCATGTCCCAAAATGGCCAAAACGCGGCCGCGATTCATCCGGGTTGCCCGAGCATCTCTTTCACGCAATGAATTAATCATTCATCCTAATCAATAGTCCTGAGATTGTCATAAGGTCCCCGCCGTCCCAGGTCCGTGTTCAATGTCCGCGTCCCAGGTATCTAGTCTGTCGAAATCGAGATTGTCCGATTCCGACAGACAGAGGAATTAAAACAAAAGTCTTTTTCACTTGTGACGTCATGGTCTTTTGTAAATCTCAGACCTCAGAATCTCAGACCACGTCAATGTCACGATATGTCCCAAACGCATCCCAGTCCTAGGTCCGCAGCTAGCGAGTAAATCAAGTCACTGCTAGGTAAGACACAAAACATTAGTCAAAAGTTACTAATTCATTCCGCAATGCCTGCCCTTAATCCGTCCGCGCGGTTCATTTATTCCCCCGCGCGCCAAGCCGTCAATTTCATTACATAGTTAGTCGAAAACTTTCGACTTTGAATCTGAACATCAGCAGTGAGAAGCTAAAATGATGCTTATCTGTTTTTTGGTATGTACGGAAGATATTGTACCTACCTACTTTTAGACGTAGATCTTGGGTCGATATAATATGTAAATTTGCAGATATTATAAGGCCAATTAGCTGTGGTTAGCTGTCATAAAATACTCATCTTAATGTTAAATGTATGTTTATATTAGATCACGTGAAATGGAACAAAATTATAAGTTTAATAAATAAAATAAAATCAATAAAAAGGGTGAAACGAAAACTTGTATAATTTTAAGATATAATTGCTAACAATAAATACATTTTACATACGAAAAATTACGACACTAAAAAAAGACAAACAATATAGGATTTAAATGTTCGGTCTCCTCTTTGTGTGGTGTTTCGTAGCCTATTGGTCTCCTCTTTGTGCGGTGCTTCGTAGCCTCCCCACTCATTGTGATTTGAAAACCGATGAAACGAAAAAGTGACACTAAAAAGAGTCAAACACATTAATCTATAGGTTTTAGCGAGATAATCAGATAGAATAATCGGTCTCCTCTTTGTGCGATGCTTGGTAGCCTATCAGTCTCCTCTTTCGCGGTACTCCGGGTACTCCGTGGCCTCCCGGTCTCGTGTGCGGTGTTAGCCTCCCCATTCATTTAATTTTCAATTATTATTATTATTATTTTTTTTTTTCTTTTTTTTTTTTTTGGGATTTAATTGAATTAAAGGAATGAATTAAAGGAATGAATTAAAGGAATCAATTCAAAAGGCCATGGGAATCAGACTGAATCGATTCACTCCTGGGAATCATTCTGCCCACGTCTAGTACCCAGCATGGTCGATCGACATAGGTTTAGGACATCGAAAATGTCAGTAACTTGTCATCGCTCCTGAGCACGACTGCAGACCGCTAACGAGCAAATAACAGTTCGCGTCAAATAAATTAGGAATCCTTAGTCGTTGTGAACTGTTGTTAGTTCGTTAGCCGCCTGCAGTCGTGCACGGGAGCGGTGACAAGTTACCGATATTTTCGATAAAACCTATATCGATCGACCATGCTAGGTACCCAGGTCTCCGGCATTTCTGTCAGAAAGTCAGAAAATTTTCGCTTTGCAATAAAATCTAAGTAAACGTAATATTTCTGAATCCGAATGAATCCGAAAACTAAAAACTGTTTTTGAAAGGTTATTGAATACGCTTTATAAATGTTATTATTAAAAATAAATTTACAATGTCTTAAATATTAAAATTTTTAATACAAACATAAAAAAGATAAAAACGTTAAAAAAATGGCTCACCTTAAGTTTTTTTAATGTACAATTACTGATAACGAAAAAAAGAAAAACACACATATGAAAACGTTATTATCATCTCACGTTTAAAAAAAAATAATAGAAAGTTCTCAAAATTTTATATATTTTTCTCAAATTACTATCGGAAACTTTGGTTCCATAGAGGTGCACATTTAAATTTTTCCATGGTTAAATTCTAGATTAAATATAAAGCGTGGAGTTTTCCACAAGACCTCTCGGATGATGACGATATTGAATGGCAAAGAAGAAGTGTCAGTATCAAAGATATTGAAATACAAAAGAGATATGCTATGATGTCCGCGCGACTGTCGGCGGACTACCACCTGATCGGAGTAGTTTGCATACGAAGAGAATTTGTTAATTTCGTTGATTTTTTTAAGGTGTGCATTAGTATTGGTTAAAAATATAATTTGAATACGGAAAGAATTCGTTCATTTAGTTTAACGTTCGTTTAGATTATTAGTTAATTATTTAGTCTATTCATTAATTTATTTGTTTATTGGTTATTATATCGGCGACACCCGAAAGCGCAGTCCCACATAGTAAAAACTGCGGATAGCACATCTCTTATATTTCAATATCTTTGGTCAGTTTAGTGTCCAATATGATTGCTAAATTAAACACTACTAAGCACAATTAGTAATTAATTACTTTAGATCTTCATAATAGAAAAGGGCCCCCTTTTAAAATAATATTATTAGCCAAAACACAACTGGTACCTAGGTACCTACTTATAATATCATTCTTATACTCTTGATGTAATATGACGTATTGTTGACTTGCATATAAATACATAAAAAGTATTATTGTATCCGGTATTTAAAATTAGGTTTGGAAGCGGAAATCACGTAATAAATGATTGCTTTTTCCTTTAATAAAACCATTGAACTTTTCTACCGCAAGATCAGTGGCGTTGCGGCAAACCCTTCGGGCGTGCTTAGTGGGTGTGCGTCCCAACTTCGAATTATAATATTTCGTTATTTTTTTTAAATTTACAAATGTCACCGTACAGATTCAATTTGGGAGGCGGGGATGGGTACCGCCGCCCCTGGAACCATTTATTGGATAACCAACACCCCTGCCATAGGTCATCCTAAGTGGTTCGCTACGTTAGGTGACTTAGCAGGGTGTCGGGGTTCATGGGGTGAGGTTTGTCTGTGTAGGTGTTGGCGGCCAATGCATTTTACCACCTACTGCGTGGTGGGCCGGATCGGGAGTGTGGTTGAGGGAGACCTAACCTAGACCTCACCAGCCGGACTCTCCCGACCCATCGCCTTGCACACAGTGGGAGGGATGGATTCATACGTTCGTCACTCCTAGCACATTGACCCCCTATTCTTACCTACCCCCTAATACATTTTTCCTTCCCAGAACTTCCTTTCCATAAAAAAACCCTCCACACAGCACTCCCAAAGAAATCGCGTAGGGCCTCTAGGAGCTCGTGTCAAAAAAAAATACGCTTGCCTCGTTTGCTTCAATTCATAATACCAGCCGAGCTATGCTATATCTTTTGTGGGATCTATACTATATCTTTTGTGATCTATACCTACTATACTATATCGAGCTATACTATATCTTTTGTGGGATCGTTATTAGATAACGGACGTGGTCTCCCGTCAGATTTGTATGATTTTTACATATTTACTGTCACATATTTAATTTAGAGCATTTTAAACACAAATTCTTGCAAGTTTTTTTTTACACTAACTCCACACAGGAGGCCCCGAGGAAAATAATTTCCCTAAGGGCCTATGTCAACTGAGATGCTGTGTGGAGGAGAGGAAGGAATTGCTTTCCGAGGAGAGAAAGGAATAAACATTGGTCTTGAAGAGACCCATGTTGTAGGAAGGAGAAAACTCAAAGGCCGGCAAACCGTTCCACAGCCGAGCTGTTGAACATAAGAAAGAGTCGAAGAAGCGACCCGTTCTCATGTAACCAATGTCAACCGTGTATATATGTGCGTGTTTCCTGACTATGCACCGGTGCCGAAGGGATCGATGACGATAGTTCCTCGGAGCACCTTCCATTGAAATACCGGTAGAACAATAGCATTCCCACCCGACGCCTGTGCTCTAAAGATTGCAATCCGTCTGTGAAGATGGGAGAATCTATTCAGCGGACCGCCCGTTTTTTCAGGTATTTTGGAGCTCCAGACCAGAGGTGGCTGTCAAATTCAACCGTGGGGCGCACTTGTGATTTGTACAGGGTTAGCAGTTGTGTACTATTAAAATATCTGCAGGCCCTGTATAGTACGCCCAGTTTGCATGATGATTTATTCATTTAATGTACATAGAAAAAGCAAACAAACACACAAATCTGACAGGAGATCACGTCAATTTTTAAACGACTTCGAAAAGGAGGAGGTTCTCAATTCGACTGTATTTTTTTTACTATTATTTTTATGTTTGTTACCTCAGAACTTTCGACTGGGTGAACCGATATTGATGATTCTTTTTTTATTTGAAAGCTGGTGCTTCCCGTGTGGTCCCATTTTAATTTGGTCCAGTTCTGACAATGGCATCCATGAGAAAATCATATAAGTCTTAAATTTGCATCAAGTATGTGCGCGACAAATGGACGAATAACTGAATATCACGCCAACCGATTTCGATGATTCTTTTTTATTGGAAAGGATGTACTTCAAGGGTAGTTTGATGAGAGTTTGGTTAGGTTCTGATTATGGGATCCATGACAAAGTAACGGAACTCTCCAATTCTTAAGAGCAAATTAACGGTACTCGGCCGAATCTTAATCGAATTAGTTAGTGTACTTCAGATTCACTAAAAATCAAAAAATAAACAAAAATTTTAACAAAACATAAAAACGACTTAAAAAAATGCACTAAAAAGTAAAAAAATAATTTCGTATTCTTCTACAACTTAATAATCAACTTACTTTTTCTACTCATCAATATGTAGGTACGATTGTTATTTTTGGAGTCGGTGTCAGCCAAGGTACCCGGCCCGGCGTGTTCACTTGGCAGCTCTCCTCCCGCCGCGGCCCGTTATCGCCTCTCACCTCGACAAGTCGTGCGTGCGACACAAGCACATCTCACCTAAAACTATGTATGTAGTTACAAACCTACCTTGGCTGACACCGACTCCAAAAATAACAATTGTACCTACATATTGATGAGTAGAAAAGGTAAGTTGATTATTAAGTTGTAGAAGAATACGAAATTATTTTTTTACTTTTTAGTGCATTTTTTGAAGTCGTGTTTTGGTTTTGTTAAAAAAAATATCTTTTATAGCTAAATAAAATTTAATAATAAAAAATCTGCAAGGAAACGAAAAGAGAATGTGCAATATTTGTATAGGTACCGGTGTGTCTCCAAAATTTATTGCTTTTGACCATTTGAATAATGCTTACCTAAATATAGCTAAGCCACAGCGAAAAATTGAGATTTCTAGAAATCCTCATACAATTATGTAAATCCGCCACCCGTAGTTAGTTGTTATCTCTAAGGGTTGCTAATATCTAAAGGTAGCTTTGCCTAGGGACAGATAGTTAACAGTTGAACGTAGTAAGCGGGGTTTTGAATAAGGACGAATAACGAGCATTGATCGAATATCCTTGATAAATATTAATAATCGTGCTTCTTTTTATGGTATAACTAGTAGATACTTCCCGGCATCGCCCGGGATTCATTCAATTTGTTTATTTTCATGACACGTACAGTGGACACTCATTCCAGTTACATCGACAGCAAATAGCCGTCTTCCTATTGAGGGTACCTTGGGTAAGCATTTGGAAATGAAAAACAGACAGATTTCACGAATGATTGGTTGGGCCAATTGCTTCCCTAATCATTGGACAAAAAGTGTACATTGTATATATGCGTGAAAAGGGTTCATTATTCGGTGACCGGACAACTCAGAATAAACTCAATTCAACACCTCCTTTGAAAAGTCATTAAAAGTGAAGAAAAAAAAATATAAAAAATTAGTTAAGGCGCCGCAACCGGGCTCAAAAAGAAGAAGATGGAGAGACATGAAATTACGAATGTTAGAGGGCGACAAAATTGATGCGAAATTTGTGAAAATGTTTAATAAAACACGACTCGTTTAAAATAGAGCAAAAATCTCGCGCAGGTTGTCTTAAACAGCATTTAAAGAAACACTGAATTTTTTCATACATAGAACTTGTATAATAACTGAAACAAACGTGTTTATAATAACTTTGCGATTTTTTATATCGAGGGAATTTTATATAATATGCATTTCGGCGCGAGGAATGTCTAGATATTATCTTCAAGAATAAAATATATATTTTTTAAGATCTTTAAAATTTAACGTGTTTAAGGGAGACATGTAAGAAATCGGTAGAAATTCGGGTAGCGGCGGCTTAAAAAGGTTACCTTAGGTTAGGTTATGGGCTATTTTTAAATATTTTCTTCGTAGCTTTTAATAACTTTTCAAAGAGGTTTTTAGTTGAGTTGATTCTGAGTTAGTATGGAACCAATTATTCTTATCTCTAAATAGGGATGCATAAAAGTCCAGAGCATAGAATGAATAATAACATAAGAAGTGCCTTATGGACGCATTTCGTGGCCAATTAAAAGACCAATTTGGACAAAATTTTGTTTCACCATGATCACGAAAAATGCAAATGGGATTGAGATATACAATTTCAGGCAAGTGCAAGATAAGACAGACCGCGTGCTGAATGGTCTAGAAGATGGAACTATGATTGAACTAATATCCATACTCTTAGGTCTAAAACGAAAAAGTACTCTGTCAGTGGCACATTTATTTCCATTAAAATTTGTACGGAAGGCAGTTCTAGTGTTAAATTCTTAATTCTATGGCTCATATTTTTAAATGCATTATGCAGTACGGAAAACGAACGACTATAGTCCTATCATTTTGCCTTGCGAATAATTCAATTGTGTAAAAGCTATACGACACGGGTTCCGTGATAAGTGATAAGGTCCTTATAGAAGACGGGTCAAAATGTGGACAACAGATGAACGTAAAATTCCAACCCATGCCTCAATTTTGTCACCAAAAAACGAAAAATTTGTGTCACGAGAAATATAATTAAAAACCATTGTGTTGCATAATTTGAAGCGTTGTGCCAAAACATTGCATGCAAATTCCGTAGGCGTCACAACACAACTGCAGATGAAGTTACCTACCTACAACCTAATCTGGTTAGGTAGGTACTACCACTCATGAATTTGATTATTCTTCGAACTAAAGCGGGTACTTTTCAAACCCACACAGTTATTTTAGTGAGGTCATTATTTGTCTCCATTCTCCATATCTCCATGCGAAGGAATTCGAGGTAAATACACAATATTCAAGAGTAAATTTGGCATGCCTTATGAATAAGATCACAATATTTTCTATAAGTTACAAAGGTATGAAACGAATTTAACATTATTAGGTAGGTAATGTAAAGCATACAATTAAATTTTGGTATGAAAATAAACATCGATTTATCGGCAGTCGACAGAAGAAAAAATAACTGAATTGAGCAGGTTAACACCGCCTGATAAAAATAATATTTTCATGTGCCGTACGTATTATTCTCTTCCCCTCTTTATCACGACATTTCAACAACACATTACTCCAACCCTCAACCTTTTACCTGAACCCAGTGCTTACTACGCGCTTTCCCGCGTAAATTTTAGATTTCCCTCTACCTGTCATTAAAATAACTTCGAATTAAAAAATACTTCTATGCTTTTTATTTAGTATATTCTAAAATGAAAACGTTCTAAAATTTAAAGATAAAATCTTTAAAGAAAGTCCCAATTTCGTTAAAAGCAAAAATATCTTCTAGTAATGTGGAACAGTAAAGTAGACCTCGCGTCCAAAAAAAGTATGTTTCTAAATTTCTCTTCAATCAAAACCAAAATTTCCTCTGAAATCTTAAGATTTCTAAATAGGTAGGTACCTACTTAAATAACTGCCTAAGTAATTATAAACTATGTATTTTATGTAACTGTTTTATTTCAAATAAGGAATTAAATAATTTGTCCAAATAAACGTCGCTACCTCAATGAAATTATTTTTTCAAACTTTGTTCAAGCCGGTAGGTACCTACCATAATTTTGATTATTCCGATTTTATTATTTGATTTTCTTTTTGATTATTTCTATTTTAGGTATGTATTACTCGTATAATGGGCACTACCTACTTATTTCTGGTTGTAATATTGTGTTGGTTATAATAGCGTTATGTATTTGGTGAGTTACTTCACAGGTATCAAAAGGTAAAATATAAGTTACATTGCGAAGGAATGAACATTTTTATTAAATACATTTTAAGAAGTACTAGTAGTTTTAATATTAAAAAAGTAATTGTAAATATAAATAATATTATAACACTTCATAAAATCAGTAGTTGCATGTTCTATCTATGTATATGTACAGATCGGGTATTCGTAGTTTTTATTTTTTAGGAAGACAGCGAGGTGGTACCTACTTATTGCTATGGGGAACAAAACACAAAACCCAAAATTGTATTCACAGAAAAATAACTGAAAAGGAACGGATAAAGTCGTCACAATAATAATATTATCCACTACGATAAGGTTTTATTTAGAAGGTGAAATGAGTAGGTTATAAAATTCTGAAAACTCTGCTACGAACAGAGTAGGTATTACAAATTATAATAATATAATTTAAGATACTGTGTATTATAATAAACGTGCATAGTAGTGGTGTTTTTTTATTTATTCTTTATTTCTTCCCATTACTTTTAACACACATTAAAAAAAATTACATAGTTTTAAAATAGTATTTCTGATTTGAGGTTATGTTTAAAAATCCGAATTTGACACCCTTTTGACAGTTCATGTGAAGCCACAAGAAAAAGGGAATAACTCAATTAAAAAAAATATATAATTTTTTACTACTCATAGAAAAGTAACTTTTTTCTTAATTTTCTCTTTCTTTCTTAATGAATATTATCTACTGTGTTTTTTTTAAATACCTTCTATAATAATCATTTTTATGATGTTTTCAAACACAGGTAAATCTCAATCAACTGTTAGGCGAATCGTCAAGGGAGGGGAAAAAGCAGATGGAAAATTTGAAATACCGGGAAAACGGAAAATGGGGCGCCCTAGAAAAGAGTTGGATGATTTTGATATTTGTCCCATTCGTCAAAAAATTCATTTTTTACATAGTACGTAAAGATGTCCCAACATTAAGAACTTTACTAACCGTACTCAAAGAAGACATTGGATTTGATGGTATTTGATTTTGTTTATAAACTTTGCAACTTTATTTTGAATACTATCTTTATAACTTTGTAATGTTGCACGATAAAAGTATAATGCACTTAATTTTCTGACCTTAAATTGTTTGAAAAAAAATTCTGACGAATATGAGTAGGATTTTTTTTTAAATTGTTTTTATTATTAGTTTTTGTGATATGTAAATTGTTTGTGTTTGATTTGTATATGTACCGCCCCATCCTATTATGCCGTATTAATAATATTATTATTATTAACTTATAACGAAATAAAAGCCCACTTAAAATTTGTTTTGTTTTATTATATTAAATTACAATTTTACTTCTATTAAATTATAGTTTTTTTATGCAAAATTTTTGAAAACACAAATACGTTATGAAATATGCATTTTGACCGAAGTGATTTTTTTAAACATATATTCTTTGTCTTATGAGTCATCTTGGTGTTGTCATTTAAAACCTAAAAAACGATCGCAGCGCCATCATTTATTTTTTACACATTGCCAAACTGTACCTATATTAGAACCTACTTATATTCTTAATGTTCAATTTACTACATTATACTCCTAAATAACTTATGTATCTTTAATAATGTGAAAGCCTCGAAGGCGTGAATAAATAAAATCATCACAAATAATAATTAAATATTGGGTGACCGGAAAACTCAGAATCATAAAAGTGATAAGAAAATGTATTAAATGTATTAATGTAAGAAAATGTTAGGTCAGGGGTTGGAATTTGCGGCTCTTTGCATAGGCGTCTGCGGCTCTTCAGACATCGATTGCAATTTCACTTCTACTCAACCAGCCTTATGAGAAGGGGGAAAATGGTTTCTCTCGAAATACGTCAGTATAAATCCGCAACTGGGATTATTTTTTTTGCATTCCGAACACAAAACTGGTTTTAATAAGGAATCTATGCGCGAGTCTATAGACACATTTAAATGAGCAGAAGTGTAACATTACTGTAAAAAAGTTGAAAAGACAAAGCAAAACGTAATAATCGTTCCACCACATTTACCACAGTACGATTACAACCCCCCCCCCCCCCCCCCCTCCCCACTTCCCAGTTAGAATATGGCTCTCTGATATATTTGTTATCCTGTTTCTTTGATAAATTGACTCTTCTCATTTGAAAGTTTGCCGACCGCTGGGTTAGGCTATGGGCTATTTTTTTAAAAACGTTTAATGATCTTGTAAAAGGGTGTTGAAATTGCATGAATCTGAGTTGTCACGGAACCGAAATGTTGTATTCGCACATAGTATCGAAAACGGTGACCGGACAACTCAGAATGAAATCAACTCAGAACCTCCTTTGAAAAATCAAGTGATGAAAAAAATTGGTTAAATAAATTATGTTAGGTTAGGGTTGCGGGCTATTTTATTTTTTTTAGCTTGTTGACTTGACTTGATTCCGAGCTGGCGTGAAACCTCGAAAACAATAAGGTTTCATAGATAAAGTCAATTTGTCATAGTGTCAACAGGTGATGAGCGGACAATATTTCAAAACAATTATTTTAGGAGTTGAAGATGTATTTTTCGTTATAATCTTCAGGTTTACAAGGTTCACACAGTTTTCATATGTCCCTACGTAGAATCACAATGACAGTCAAAGGATATAACCTAAACATAATAATATAATATGTACCGCCATGCTCAAATAACTAAACGTAAACACCGTTTATTTGGCATGTTTACGAGGGTGAAATTAACATTTTAAATTGCACAAATAAAGACTCACCTGCTAATATCCCATCCATCTCCAGCAAACTTGCTTCCAGTATTTTAGCAGGATCAGATTCTGGTGAAATCGGGCTAAGTTCACACTCGGTATGATCAACTTTACCCATAGTTATTTAATTAGGGTTAAACTCGTCTTTTTAACTATCGAAAACTACTTTAAACACAGTTTCAAATCAAAAACATACTTTAATAATAGACACACAACACAAAAATAACTACACAAATCAAAACAAAATAAACTTTCACTTCCGAAACTTCCCAACTTGTTAGAATGTCATTTTAATGACATAAATGGTCATAAACAAAAAGTCATAGAGAATGATGTTTATAGATGAAAAATTACGAACATTACAAACGGCTCAATAGTACGTTTCACTTTCATGTTTTATAAATAGATTTTTCATGCAAAATTGATCATCTCAGAGAATTTTCTCTCTTCATTTTTTTGTGAATACCGCACAAGAGTCTCAACTACCCCCAACCACCTGGAACCAGTGAGACTATGGCATCCCATATTTGGGTATGGGGGCGTTCAAGTACCCCCCCTCCTCCCCATGTAACGCGCCGTAACGTTTTCCTCTGAACCCCCCCCCCCTAAACGTTACGTAACACCCAAGTGACAATTTTTACCTGAAAGTCACAATTAAGTTGCGCAACGTACTGAAATGTCGCATACCTTTTTTATTGATTTAATCGCCTTTGCGGTAATAAGTAAAACAAGAGATTTCTAACTCGCAATACATGCGTTTATTGTTTAATTTATTTGTTGGTATTGTTATTTTTTTTTTAAATTGGAAATTTATATTATTTTTATCGGCCTTGTATTCCTTCCGGATCTCCACCTATAATACACCTACATGGTTTTACAACACACTTTTTTTGGTGACCAGACAACTAAGTGGAACCTTTTTAGTCGTGTGAGTTTTCATATTGTCCTAATAGAGATAGTCATAATTCATATGGTAAAAAACAACAACGGTTGAGATTCAGACCGATGCGATGCAAACTGAGAATTGTCATGAATTAAATATGAATATTTGCCGTATTTTCCCGTGACCGAGTATGCAACATTCCAGAATGGACCGACACGTGACAAAGTGTATTTTATCAGGCGCCGATTTTGGAAATTATACCACGTTTCAATTTAATTACTTCAAAAACAACTAATAACGTTTGGATAAATGGTAAAAGAAGGCATAATTTAATTTTCATTCAATCAAAGTTCGAAATTTCCCTATAAAATCTCTGTATTGTATCTCTGCCGCCATTTTTTTGACATTCGCGAAGTTTTGTTTCAATGAAAACACCATGATGAAAACACTCTGAAAGAAATACTTAATTTACCCAAACTAAGGACATAATAATTTATTATGTTTTTTGTTTGCCGTTATTTTGTGATGTTTGCGAAGTTTTCTGAAACTTCGGCCTCGCCTTATTGATCGAGTGACACAGTTTGGTGACCAGATCTGAATAGCCAGGTACTTCCCCACCTTCCCCTTCCCCACTACCTTCAGCCTCACAACATACCCCAAATGGGGATGCAATAGACTCACTGGCTCCAGACGGAAGCATCTGAGACTCTTGTGAGGTATTCATAAAAAAAAATATATAAAAAAAATACATAGGTTCTAAAATGAAAAATGTTTACCATATTGAAACAACTGGCATCCAATATTTGTATATGTATTGCCCAAAAGATTCTCCTGTATGTAAAAGGATGTAAGTCTGCTACTCAATCCGATCCCCACAAACATAAGTAAAAGGGTGCCACTTTCAACCTTCTTGTGCGTGAAGGAAACTACAATGAAGTTCTCCACCTACATCGATGGAATCATTTTGAAGTCATTACAATTTATTGTGAAGGTTTACAAAACATCCTACCAATATATAAAGCTTTTGACAGTGTTTCACATTCAAAATTAATCAACAAACTAAATAATGTAGGTATAACCGATAAAGCTAAATCGTGGATAAATAGTTATCTATATCAAAGAACACAACAAGTAAAAGTAAACAACAAATTAAGTGATGTAGAAAAAAATAATTTTGGAATCCCACAAGGAACTGTATTGGGCCCAATACTATTTATATTATATGTAAATGAACTTTTTGAACTTCCTATCATCGGAAAGATTATATCTTATGCGGATGATACAGTATTAACGATTAAAGAAACCTCTTGGAAAGAGGCCGAAATATCAGCAAATAATGCAATAAATATCATTAAACAATGGTTTGACGAAAATTTACCCTCTTTAAATGTTGAAAAAACTCATTTTCTACCTCTGAGCCTAACAGAGAATATTTCAAATATAAATGTAAATATTAAAGTTCATGACAGAAATTGCCTACTTAAAATCGCACCCTGTAACTCAAATTGTAGACAGTATGAGGAAACTAATATATATATTTTTCAGACTTAGAAATACTATCTCATTAAAAATATTAAAAGAAATTTATTTTGCACTTGCCCATTCTGTATTACAATATGGAATCATAGCTTGGGGGAGTGCATACAAATCATCCCTTCTCCCACTCGAAACAATTCAAAAAATTCTTATAAAAATTATCCTAAAAAAACCGTATTACTACCCAACAATAAACGTATTTCAAGAATTCCCTGTTCCTCCACTTACAAAACTTTACGAAAAAATAGCACTACTTCATCTACACAAAGATATCTTTAATAAAAATATTACCCCACTGCAAAATATTAGCATAAGGAATACTTCTATTGGTGGACTAACTGTACCTCCCGTACGAACCACAACTGCACAGAATCACTATGTATATAAAGGAATAAAATTATTTAATCAATTACCCGCTAATATACGAACAGAAAAAAATTACAACAAATTTAAAAAAAAATCTTATTTTGGTAGTACCACCACATAATTTTAATTTTCTCCTAGATATATTTTTCACTGTTATTCCTAATGTTTTATGTACATCCTATATATATTTCTTGTTTAATTACTCCTATGAACTTTTAAAATACGTCTAAATCTCCTCACAAGTTAAACTCTTTAGTTTGTGATAAGGATCTTTTTTTTTTTAAATAATTCTTAAGTTATTAACAAGTTGTCCTCTCCTAAACACAAGCATTTGCTTTCTTAGGAGAGTGTATAAAAATATGTACAGTTTGTCAAATAAGAGTAGAAAATATATGATGGTGCCACTGTTGATCAAATGGCAATACTAGACACATAACTCATGGTGTTAAAGTAAAGCTGTGTAACCTATATTTTTATAAAAAATTAAAAAGGCATAATAGTGACAAAAATATTTTTTCATCGCAGTATAGATACTCGCCGATCTCAAAATTAGAATTGCGTACAGGTATATTATTATTATACCTTTGAAATTTTGTGTTAACATAATGAAGAATAACTATAATGTAATAAAATATAAAGCACAGTTTATAAATTGCTCATATTTATTTAATACTAGATAAAGTCCCTAGCGTTGCCTGGGCTTTAGATCATGTCTCTAATTTTAGATCTGAATATATTTAACTAATTCAGATCTAAATGTAGTATAACTAAACTCACCATTAGTGATTCATCCTTTCTATCTATTGTTAAATTCAAATTTATGTTAAATTAAATTAAAGCAAATCGCTTTATAAATCACCTTTTAATCAAATTTATGTCATGAAGAAAAAATGTTTTTTTTTTAAATGTGGTTTACTGTGTTCTATACATTCAGTGTCATTGCACTTCAAAAAAATATTTGACAGTTAAATTGGTGTTTCCAGTCCACAAATTTAGTAGTTCCAGTTTTTATATTTTCTACTCTTTTTTGACAGACTATAAGCAATATTATGTTATATTATGAAAATGTAAATGAAACAAATAAAAAAAAAAATAAATAAATAAAAATATCATTACAGTACCCAAGCCCCTGGAACATATTCAATACAATGTGACGAGATATAGCTTAGCAATTACTGCAGGTTGGCCATCCGGCGTAAAAACGCCAGTTTGTCATCTTGGCGGTGATAGTCTTCCACAACCAACGCCACTTACAACTTAAGGTTTTCATATTTTTGTTTTTCGTCGCTGGCCTACCGGTGTTGGCATTGGCTAATAATAATAGCTGGCAAGCTATATCTCTTCTTAATCCATCCAACAGGTTCCAAATGCTTGGGTGACTACAATTAAACATTGCGTTTAATGCATTGTGAAAACCTTCACAACAATTTGTAGTTTTGGGACTTCCCTCCGCAGCAGCCTCAAAATGATTCCAAATTCCAATTGGAAAGAGAGGTTGTCTCCCTGCAATTCCTTCGATATAGATGGAAGCGAAGTATGAGAGAACTTCACTATAAGTATCTTCAGCCGGAAATGTGGCTGCTAGTTGGTAAAAAACAGTTTTTACATCTGAAGTTGGTATAAACGAGAGAGCAGGTAGGGACTTTAGTTGCAACTTCATTTCAAAATCGGACTCAAACACTTCTTTTAAGCCAACACTGTTGATCTTCCTTACAACACTCTGACAAAGATGAAAGTAACATCCTTTTAAATCTGCTTGTGGAAAAGCAATTTGTGCTGCAGACATACTCGTACATGCTTTTTCAAAATCTAGCATTATCTTTCCGGGCATCAAATTGGGTACTAGCTGCTTCAATATGGCAAACATTCTACTATATGTATCAGTATTCTTTTTCTGTAATAGGAAGTATATACACGGAGGGAAGGAATTTCCAATCTTAGCATGCCATGTATAGGTATAGAGCTGGTAAAACATGCTAGGTGCTTTATCAAATGTTCCGTCTCCATAAATAGTCTCCTTGTCTAATTCTAATGATGGGTTTCTTCATTTAGCGAGAATGCTAAACCAATGCTAATTGTAAAAGTAAACGGTCAAATGCATAGAAATTTTGTTTAAATTTTAAATTTCGATCTTTTATTTTTACAATTAGCATTGCATTTAGCATTCTCGGTAAATGAAGAAACCCACCCTAATTCATCATTCCCAATTACCAATATTCTTTCTGGATCTTCAGCTCCCGTATCATGTAAAATAAGGTCAGAATACTTCTCCGGGATATAAAAAGCACATGTTGTTGGATTAGGGATGTGAGTTGAATCTTTATCTTTTAAAAGGTTTCGCACGAGTGAGGCTTGCTTTGGTAAGTGTTCCACAATATTCTGACTCACTCCGGATATAATGTTTCCAATTACATTTCGTGGAGTTGCTCCAAATGCCTTTATGTCTTCCTTCATCAGGTGCACTAAGAAGTCTGCATGTGCCTTCTGCGGTTTTGAATCATGGCAATGTTTTGGTACCTCGCCTATGATGCTTTCTCCTCGGGTCCTCAGGAATGCCCTGCATTTTGTTGGAAAAAACACCCTGCATCTCCAGCTAACGACTCCACTCCCGTTTTCATTAAATTTAGAATATTCGAACCCTTTGTGCAACAAAGTTGCCTTCCCCCGCTGTGTTTTCGAGAATTTCAAAAAATCTACCTTGTTGTTTTCCATGGTAGGGGATCTGAAAACACAAAACATTCATTAATCTTATGTTCAACCTTTCTTATAACAAGTATAAAATAAATAATAACATAATTACGTAAGAAGTTCTTGTGGGCGTGTTTGGTGAGCCAAATATTTGCCTAATCTAGAATTAAAGTTCTAATACAAAACTATGTTTACGAAATTGTTTATGGAGTCAATCAAAAATCCACATCAATGCAATCAAAATAATATAAACATAAACAAGTATAATACAAGTATAGTATAATATAAACAAGTATAAAATAAATAATAACTTAATTACATAAGAAGTTCTTGTGGGCGTGTTTGGTGAGCCAAATATTTGCCTAATCTAGACTTAAATTTCTAATACAAAACTATGTTTACGAAATTGTCTATGGAGTCAATCAAAAATCCACATCAATGCAATCAAAATACCGCTGCCCCGGTAACCATTTATCGGATAACTAAGACCCCCCACAGGTCATCCCAAGTGATTCACTACGTTTTGTGGCTTAGCAGGGGTGCCCGGGTTTGTGGGATAAGGTTTTTTTAGGTCTTGGCGGCGAAGGCGTTTGCCCACCTGCTGCGTGGCTGGCCGAATCGGGAGACTGGTTGGGGAAGACCTAACCTAGACCTCTCCAGCTGGACTTTCGACCCATCGCCTTGCATCGCAGTGGGAGGGATGGATTCATACGTTCATCACTCCTGGACACATTGACTCCAGATTCCCATCCACCCCTCATACCTTTTTTCTTTCCCAGAACATCTCTTTCCTAAAAAGACCCTCCACACAGCATCCCCAAAGATGATGTAGGCCCTGTGTGGATCTAACGTAAAAAAAAGAGACCCTGGAAAAATAATTCCCCCTGAGGGCCTCTGTCATCGTTAGGGATGCTGCAAGGAGGTCTTTTTAGGAAAGGAAGTTCTAGGAAGGAAAAAGGTATGAGGGATGGGTAGGAATCTGGGGTCAGTGTGTACAGGGGTGACGGAGGGATGAATTCATCCCTCCCACTGCGGTGCAAGGCGATAGGCCTCCCTCAACCAGAATCTCCCGACCCGGCCTGCTACGCTATAGGTGATCAGGCGCAACTGCCGCCAAGACCCGGACCAACCTCACCCCAATTGAGAAATGTTAACATGAAATCACCATGTCTTGAAAGCGGACAAAGCCGAGGTGCTGGTTGACTCAGAACTCCTGATAGAAATAAATAGTTCATTATAAATAGTACCTTGCGGGAATACAGCAGATGGGATGAAAGAAGCGCATTTAGATTGTCCCCCTTCTGCAGATTGAAAAATTTGCTGAAATTAAGTTAATTTGTGATCATTTGGTACCTAGATAGAAGCGTTCTTATAACAAACAATATTTCCACTTGATCTGCTGTGAAATATCCAACCTGGTTGATTTTTCTTGTAGTAACGATTATATCGACCGGAAATCAATTGATTTTAAAAAGCATGAGGTATGTTTTTCAAAAACAATAAGATCATAATTTTAGGGGTGGGCAATTAATTGGGTGAAACCACATCAGGGATTCGCAACCTTGAAAGTATTCTAATAACTATACCTATACCCCGCTCAAATGCTAAATCAATGTCTGTTAAATGGTTTAGATTTTAGATGACTTTAAAAATGGATAGATTGGTCAGAAAATTGTCAAGTTTTGACTCTTGACAATTTCTGTCCAGCTTAGGCCCAACATTATATGCTAGCTGGAATCTTGTTTGAATTTTGTAAAATTTTGGCGGTCCTTGTCAAAACTGTTACATGCCTAGGCAGGTGATCATGGTAACTAATAATATTTGGAAGATTTGTAAGTTTGCGTACTTAGCGGCGTTTTATGAAAAATAATCTCAAGGGCGATGTGTTAGGTTTTAGATATAATAAGCGCCTTTGCAATTCGGCATCCGGAGCGTAGGGCCAGCCCCATAAATATACCAAACCTCCCACCATAAATAAACCAATCATCACCCACCCACGCTAGCCCTGACTGTATTGTAGGGAAATCATTTCTCTGGCCGCCCGACTGGAAAAAGATACAACCTTGCACCCACCATTATTTTGTCGACAGATTTTTGTCACCAATCTCCCAAATTTTTAACTCTACTTATAGATCACAGATCAAAATTAACTGATGAGCATTTGAGGTCTCCCGCTGTTATTTTCTACTGGTATAATTATTCCCAATTGCCAATATTTTTTCTGAGTCTTTAGCTCCCGAATCATGTAAAATAATGTCAGAATCCTTCTCCGGGATATCAAAAGCAGATTTAGTTGGATTAGGAATTAGGGAGAAATACGATAATTTCTTAAAAATGCTATTACTGGAGTAGTTGATGGAATTTGACAAAGATTTTTTTTGTGACATTGCATTAATATCTTTTTAAAATTAGAGCGAAGATTTGTGACGTTTTTTATTCCTACTCCACTAAAGACAAAAAATTGGATAAAAAGTTAGGAAAAAAACGTCAACCTTGAACTAAGGCAACAGATACAATTTATTGAAAACATAATTCAATTTAATTGTATTATGGTAAGAAACTTATTTTAATTATACAATCATATAATATATTTTTAAAAAATTCTTCGCAGCTGAAAATTATAGAAATATACAAATACTTCTCTACCTAATATGTAGTACTTATATTATTATTATAATAATTATTTTATTTTTTTTATAAATTAAAATCTGCCACCGCGTCTGTCTGTTTGTTCGCGATAAACTTAAAAACTGCTGAACGGATTTTCATCCGGTTTTCACCAATAGATAGAGTAATTCGTGAGGAAGATTTAGGTATTTAATATATAAAGGAGAATGTCTGCATGTAGTGGACGAGCGGGCTGGCAAGCGGGCAGTGTTGATTTGATTTGTACGCAAATTAGCAGATGGCGGTGTGATTTAATTTATCTAAAAAAACACTTAGTTATAAAGGTTGGGTAACCATCTAGTAGATGGCGTTGTGTTACGTTAACCACAACGCGTGTCCGGGTCAGCTAGTATAGTATATTTTCGGCAAGTTCCAGAGTGGATGAGTGTCGCCTTGGTGTAAGACCACCATTCAGAATTTAAAAGGCTTCAGCCGTGTTTGGTGACCAGATCTGAATAGCCAGGTATTTTCCCTCCTTCCTCTTCCCCATCTCCTTCCCCTCCCCACTTCCTTTAGCCTCACAACATACCCTAATTGCCGATGCCATAGTCTCATTGGCTCCAGACGGGTGCATTTGGAACTCTTGTGAGGTATTCACATAAAAAAAAATAGCTGAGGTTACCGGCGTTGCCCAAGCTTTCAACAGAGTTTTTCAAAATCAGATGTCGATAGTGACCTTTCTATTGTTTGGACACACCCGGTATCCGCCACGCGGCCGCTGGTCACAGACACTCTTCTTTTTATTATTTGATTTGTGGTTAGTTGCACACTCCGCATTACATAATCATACCATTTGCACAATTTTTAAGCCGGCGCCATACACGAATTCAAAGAAGTGATCAAATAAGTGTTCACATGTGTGGCACGGGCCTTTGATACTGTTGTCACATATTTGATCACTAAAAGTGCGCTTTGCCATTCAGTATCGGTTTTCTAGCGCACATCAAAGGGATCATAGTCCAAATGTTTGTGTGCCTGCCACACTGAGCGAAGCCCAGTTGCGAGAGCGTCGCCGTGGAGAGTTGTCGTTTGTGCGTAAACAACCAAACGAACTAACGACGAAGTAGAATAGTGAGAGCCTTTTCGAGGTTATAGAGTTGATGCAAGGAGAGCAAGATATATGGGATTCAAAATGTAAAGGGCATAAAAATCGAAATAACATTGAAACAACAAACTGTGTCAACCAAATCGTCGTCCATGTTATGTGAAGTCCATTTGCAAACTGTGAGCTCAAAGACGTGATCAAATCTTTGAACACATATCTGGCAGATACAACAATATGTGAGCAAAGTCTTCAAAGAAGTGATCACTTCTTTGAACTTCTGTCTGGCGCCGGCATGAATGAATGGTTATATTAACGCATTTTCGACTGCCCGTCACAGTTACTCTTCTTTTTAGTATTTGATTTGTGGTTAGTTGTTCAGCTGCATTATATTTAATATCATTTACGCAATTTTTAGAATGAATGATTTTTGATTTTTGATTTTTGAATGAAAAAACAGTTTCGTGAATATTGTTGTTTTCACGCAAATAACGCGAAATTCGTAATTTTCTCATTTTTCGCGCGATATTCTGAAATAATAAGAAAGTACGTACGTTAAATAATTCCTGTTATGTGTTGATCTGAATCGTTACTAAGGTGAGTTATGATGATATGAATTATGATTTGAGGAAGTGTCTTTTCCGAGAAAGTTTACTTCCCAAAACACATATGGTGAGTTCCCATATTACCACCGGCCGTGGAACCACTTTTTTTACATTAGCTCCACTGAGGAGGCCCTGAGGAAAGTAATTTTCCTAAGGTTTCCCTGAGGAACAACACTTTACTCCACTATGATTCACAAGCTGACTCATAGTGGAGTTAAACCTTTTTCATGTTCCGAATGCAGTTATACAACTTCTCAAAGGGAAGATTTAAAAATGCAGTATGATTCACAAAAGAGAAAAACCCCTTTCATGTCGTGATTACAACTATTTGAGTCCTCAAAAGGGATATCTAAGAAGTCACTTGCTGACTCATAATGGAGAAAAACCTTTTTCATGTTCCAACTGCAACTATTCATGTACTACGGTGAGAAATCTAAAAATCACATGTTTACCCACAATGGAGAAAAACCTTTTACATGTCCTGACTGCAACTATTCCTCTTCTTGAAAAAAAATACTAAAACGTCACTTGCTAACTCACAGTGATGAAAAACCTTTGTCATGTCCCGACTGCGACTATTCATGCGCTACACAACGGTATCCAAAAATTTATATGCTTACCCACACTAGTCAAAAACCTTTTTCATGTCCCGACTGCAATTATTCATGTTGTACAAAGGAACTTCTAACAAATCATTTGCTAACTCAAAGTGACAAAACCTTTTACATGTTTCTACTGCGACTATTCATGTTCTACAGAGAGGTGCCAAAAAAATCACATGTTTACGCACAGCGGACCAAAACCATTTCCCTGTCTGGAATGCAGTTACACAAGTTATCAAAAGGACAATTAAAAATCCACCACATGATTCACGGAAGAGAAAAACCTTTTTTATGTCCTTACTGCAAATATTCATGTTCTCAAAAGGGATTTCTAAGAATTCACTTGCTGACTCGACTCATAGTGGAGAAAAACCTTTTTCATGTTCCGACTGCAACTATTCATGTACTACGAAGAGAAATCTAAAAATCACATGTTTACCGACAGTGGAGAAAACCCCATTTCATGTCCTGACTGCAACTATTCTTCTTTTTATTGTCCTGACTGCGACTATTCAGGCGCTAGAAAACGGTATCTAAATATTCACACGCTTACCCACACTGGACAAACACCTTTTCCATGCCCCGACTGCAATTATTCATGTTGTACAAAGGAACTTCTTGGAAATCATTTGCTGACTCACAGTGATATAAAACCTCTTAAATGTTTCTACTGCGACTATTCATGTTCTACAAAGAGGCACCAAAAAATCACACGTTTACTCACAGCAGGCAAAACCATTTTCTTGTCCCGAATGCAGTTATTCAAGTTCTCGAAAGGGAAATTTAAAAATCCACAGTGCGATTCACAGTGGAGAAAAACCTTTTTCATGTTCGGGGCATAACTATACATGTACTACGAAAATTATCTTTATGTTATTATGTTTTAGCAGTAAACTAACCTGTATGTAAAAACTAAAAAGTGTTGTTCTAACTTAAAATTTTCGTTTAACATTCATATATTTTATTCCATAAATTTTGCATTATTTTTTATTTTGCCGTTTTTCAAATTTCGTTGGCATTTTTTTAGTTGCGCTGCGCTGGCAAGTCAGCATGAGAGCTTTTATAGGCCAGTAACAGCTAATGATATAAATTTCCCCCCTTTGAGAATATAATAGTACTTACAAACTCAATTTAACAACACTATTTACAGCAATTTGTGTTTATGCGTATTTTGTGTTTAAAACACTAACGAATACTGACAAATAAAAATGACGCATAATACAGTCGAGGGATTCCCCGTACAACATAAACGAAAAGGGTTGAAGATTTTAATTCTGCAGTTTTTTATTTAAATAAAGAAAAACATGTTACGTAACGCGTTGTTCAACCCCCCCCCCTCCCCCCTAGTAACGCACTGTAACGTTTCACAAGACCCCCCCTCCCCCCCCAAGTGCGTTACGTAATACTTGAATGGCCCCTATGTTATGAGGCTGAAGGCAGTGAGGAGGGAAAGGAGTCGGGGAAGGGGAAATTGGAGAATTACCTGGTATACTAGTATCTATTCAGAATCCTAGTACCTGGTATATCTTGTATCTAATCAGATGTGGTCACCAAACACGGCTAAAGCCATTTCAAGTAAGCTTTCGATTCTGATTGGTAGTCTTACACAAGGGCGATACTGAGAGTATCTGCCACGATCTAGCGTTTTTTGCTAGACATTCCAAAATTGCTGTTTGTAATTTAATTGTTATAGTATTATTATGGTGGATTTTAATTCATCTAAGTTTGATATTGAATTTTCTGTTCTTGTTGCGAAAAGCTGTGATGGAGAAATGATTTGTGACATCATTTCAAATATTATGACATTTATACCTCTAATTTATTATGAGCAGTATGTACAGTGGCGTAACTATAGGGTGGCAGGGCTGGCAAAATGCCACAGGCCCCACGGGGGCCGGGGCCCCGACCGGAGAGGCCGCGAGCTCAGAAGTAACCTAACATTTTTAACAAAATTTTTAACTCCATTTTGACAAACTTTGTGAAGATGAGTGTCTCCAAGATTCGGAAAGTTTGTAAAGTGAACATATTTTATCGAGTTTTGGACATCATTATTAACCAACTGAAATCGCGTTTCCTTCCAATGAATGAAATTGTTTGCAAGTTAAATGACACTGACCTCTTCAAAAAAAAACGAGTGTGCTTTAGACCACACGACTGAAGCAAAACTTCACTAACTTATATCTCCCTCTCAACTTCCATTCGCTTCGCCCGACCGTTCGCCTCGCCTGATCACACTTTTTATGACGCTCTCGTCACGTATTCACCAGCCTACTCCCCAAGTCAAGCATGCGTAAAGACCTGACCGTTCGCCTTGCCCGATCACACTTTTCAGCTTACTCCCCAAGTCAAGTATGCGTAAAGAAGTTTTACTTCAAAAACTCTAGAATTTGTTGATATATATTTATAAAAAAGACTAAAAATTCTCAGTTTTCGGTCCACCTTCAGAGACGAAATAGAAAAGGCTTCGTGTATTGGAGAACTTTCTGATTTACTAATAATAAATAATCATTTTAAGTCGTGCAACTTTCCTGAAGTATGTACCTACTGCATCAATTTGTTACAATGCCTGTGACTACAGCTAGTGCTGAAACTGCTGAAAGATTATTTTCGAAACTAAAATTAATAAAAGCCTAAAAGAAATTCAATGGGACAAGACAGGCTACGTAACTTGGCTATTCTTATGGCCCGATCTTTAAACTTTGATGATGTTATTAATACTTTTGCGAAACAGTAAGCTTGGAGAAATTTTTTTTATTAATAAATATCTTGTAAAGATTAAATTGTTATTTCATTTTAAATGCAGGGTGTCCCAAAAGAAAGTTTATATTTGTTTTGCTTTCTGTGTGAACGCAACTTTTCCGAGGGGAGCTGGGAGTCTGTCAATCAGTAGTCTGGCTCTTGGGAATTTAGTCGCTATATGGTCGCTATGAAGCATTCCTCGGGAGCGACTGCGCGTTTTGCATGCGTGAGTTTTACAAAAATGGTGATTCGGCGACTGTAGCACGTAGAAGATTCTGCAATATTGAGGTTTTTGTCAATTCAATGACGCGCCAAGCATTCCTCTCATTCGAAAATGGGCACAACGGTACAACGCTGGCAAAACCAAAATCCGGGCGGCCAAGGTCATCGAGAATGGTAGAAAACGTAGAGAGTGTGTATCAGTCTTTTTGTGACGACTCAAACTTTTCGATTCGGAAGCGCGCAAGTGCTTTAAATGTGCATAGATCATCGTTACACAGCATTTTGCAAAAATACCTAATGCTGCACCCCTACAAACTTACTAGCTATAACCAAAGAATATGGTTCCAGCAAGACGGAACAACATCACATACGGCCAATACGTCTCTGCCAAGACCAATTTTTCCTGGCAAATTGATCTTCAGGAGAGGTGACATAAATTTGCCTCCTCGTGGTCCTGACTTAACCCCTATGGACTTTTTCCTGTGGGGTTATCTCAAATCTAAAGTGTACGCCAAAAATCCGACTTCCCTGATACAATTAAAAGAAAATATCCGTCACAAAATGGCAGCCATCACGAAGCCTACCTGCCGAGCCGTCATGAGAAATTTTACTCTTCGATTAAATTAATGCCGCGAATGCGAGGGTTTACATTTGGACAATATTATTTTTAAGAAATAAATTCCCAAATTGTGTATTTTAGTATTTAATAATCATTTTTCCGATAGAACCCTTACTTTTTTTAAAATCGATCCACTGAATATAAACTTTCTTTTGGGACACCTAGTAAGTATCACCTATGCTTTAAAAAAAAATTATTAGATATTTGACAAAAATGCACACAATATTAGTAACACTGTTAGGTAACTTCTTACGAGGGCAGAAATATGTCATTTTCAAATCAGATTTTAGACGTATTGACTCTTTTCCACAAACAATTATAAATGGATTTCGAAAGATTGTTCTTTTATCTAGCATTTGCATGTAATAAATTTTGAGAATTTTTAGTATAATAAGGTTATTCCATAGGTCGTTGGCAGATTTGTTAGATTTTCAAAAAAGATTTTGTATTATACCACACCCATTTCAAATAATATAATCATGCAGTAAAATAAATCAATACATTATCCAGCAAACGCATGTTTTAGAATTTTAATTTTAGTTTCAATAAAATCATTAAAAAATATGTACGTACATGCGTTTCTTGACGAAAATTGGTCCATTTGTGTATTTATTTGCGCACTTACAAACTAATATATTTCAGATTTTTTTAACATTCTTATTAAATTTAGACATTATTGAAAAATGATAAATACTTATAATCAAAAAATAATTACAAAAAGTACATTATTTTAATAGTTTTATCATCATGCCTTTCAGCATTTTTGGATGAAGGTATAAATTAAAGCTAATTTGGATTGAAATAAATTCGATATTGAGTTATAATTTTAAAAAGCTGGTACGGAGAATAATTAATCTTTCTCATTGTAACCGCCCTGCATAATCGTAAGAACAACTTTCGACGAAATGTGGATTTTCGTCCGCTGGCTGGTTAAACGCTCTAAGTGATTTATAAAAATTCAATTACAACGTGACGATTTTTACTGGGGGGCCCCATCCAATGAATTTGCCACAGGCCTCAGAAGTCGGGGACGCCCGAGGAAGACATGGCACGACCAAGTGAATCAGATACTTGAGTTGGGTCATGTGAAGAGTCAGAATAATAGAAGAGCATGTATGAGACGATGTATGAATGTGAACAAGGCAAGGAGTTGAAAAGTTCAAAAGGCAGTGAAAAGTTCTAGAAATTTCGATAAAGCTGTAGAAAGTTCTGGAAGGAGTGGAGGAGTACATCGGTGAGTTTAGAAGGTTACGAAAAGTTTTAGAAATTTCGATAAACTGTAGAAAGTTCTGGAAGGAGTGGAGGAGTACGTCGGTGAGTCTAGAAGGTTTCGGAAAATTCTAGAGGATTCGATAACGCTGTAGAAAGTTCTGGAAGGAGTGGTGTAGTATGTCGGTGAGTCTAGAAGGTTCCGAAAAGTTCTAGAAGGCTCGATAAAGCTGTAGAAAGTTCTGGAAGGAGTACGTCGGTGAGTTTAGAAGGTTCAAAAAAGTTGTAGAAATTTCGATAAACTGTAGAAAGAAGGTTCATAAAAGTTCTAGAAGGTTCGATAAAGCTCTAGAAAGTTCTGGAAGGAGCGATGGAGTGTGTCGGTGAGTCTAGAAAGATCTAGATAGTTCTGGAAGGTTTCCTAATACTCTAGGATGTTATGGAAGGAGAAAGTTCAAGAAGCTTTCAGAAATTAGTGGCGGAGAGTGTCGATGAGTCTAAAAGGTTCTGGAAAGTTCTAGATTCTAGAAGATTGGATAATTATGTTATTAAAAAAACAATGTGCATGCTGCTAAAACTCAAAGACGAGTCCCGGTACGATAACGGGAGTTATATTGTGTGGTAGCCCTCTATCCCCCATCCATGAAGAAAGTTCCCGTTCTTACCTGAAGAGCGTGCTTTTAAAGATAGAAGGGCTTGAAGGTTTGCCCCGTTGAAATTTCTAGAACAGTTCAAAAAATTCCAGAGTATTCTTGAGCATTCCACCACATTTCAGAACATCTCGGAACATTTTGGAATGTTCGGGAATAGGATGGAACGTTCAGGAACATACCGGAACAGCCCAGATCATTGTGGAACATTCCAGAACACTCCTGAATGTTGTGGAATGATCTGGAACATTTGAAGTTTTTTTTGTATGGGGCTACCCATATGGGGTATATAAAGCAAGATAATTACTGGTTAACCTTTCCTGGTCTGTAAAGTGTAAATACTACACATTGCTGCTAATAACTTTTATATCTCTATAAATATAATGAATTCTGGGTTCAAATTTTAGGTATTCCTCCGTTATACATTTACGCACTGAATTAAAATTTAATATTTTAAATAATTAGCAAATTTAATTCAAAATCAGAGATATTTTGTTAAATATCGGGAATAAAACAGAAATACAATCAACCGTGTGCCAGTGTGGACCGTGATACGCGAAGAGTGTGCAGGGGGAGATGACACGCCATGTGACGTCTCGCTCTACTTCGCTATACGGGAACACGAGAAACAGAGACCGCCGCCGTGCGCAGTTGTGTTTCGACCACATGCATAGCTGTATGTATTGGGTAGAAGTCTAGCACTATTCTAGCTTCTAGCGCCTCAGTCGTTCGCGGGCAATCGTTTGAGATGGTCTCCTCGCCCGTTTTTTGAGCAACGGACGATGATTTTTTCATGTTTTCAGCAATTAAACTACAATTATTATCACTTTTAACACAAATTATGATAAACAGAAGCGATTAGCTATGAATGTTGATATATTTCCGAGATAAAATCGCTAATTTTGACACGTGAATTGATTACACAGCACCGGAGCGTGCGTTTTTTTTTAGCACAGTAAGGGAAAGGTTAAAGTAAGTCTCTTAACACCCTGTATATAAAAATCAATATTTGTTTGTTTGTATTTTATGCGCTGCCATACCGTTCATCCGATTGCGATGAAACTTTGGTGATTTGTTGTATGCAACCCCGCAAAGGTTACTATATAATGGTAAGCTCTGCTGGCAATATGAAATTTGTATAAATGAAAATGTCTGTATTTCATATATTTTAGCGGCAGGGAGGGAAGGAATAAGGGGGAGGGTTACGAAGGAGGTGGGATTCATGGGAGGGATGACGAGGGAGGGGAAGGCGGGGAAATGTGGAAGGGGAATGTGGAAGGGAAATGGAACGCGGGAGGGGAACGCGGACGGAATGAAAATGAAGGGAGAAAAAATTTATTTATTTGAATGGCATCGCAACACATTCCGGGTACCAGGTAGTATTATATATAACGTCATTGTTTATACCCAGTTAAAGTCAATATCGTGAATGATCCCCAGTACATATGCAAGCAAGAGCGCATGTATCCGTAGATATTTTTTTGTTACTCCTGAACATTTTTACAAATTGTACTCCGGTATGAAACTCACATCGACGATACGTAATTTATTAAATAAAGTATATGCCATACTTAGATATCAACCTGACGTTGATACAATATTGCAATAGGCGTAAGTTTAAGTTTAAGGTCTGAAAAGTGGAAGTCCTCCCCGCCCACGCCTTTCTCTGTCGCACGTATGTTTTTACACACCTTTCTCTTTTGCTTACGGTCATTGTAGTCAGTGAAGTGATTGTACCTGCGCAAGAATGGATCGTATCAAGTTCAGGTCGGTATTAAAGTTTGGCGTGCACTATACCTAGGCAAAATTTTTGATAGGGAATCAGAAATAAAGTTTTTTTTTATATTACTGGGGGCCTCCTACTCAGTTACATTGAAACAGGAGACCCAGATTGTCCCAGAGCGACCGTGCATTATTAATTTTCTTTCGAAAATTTGTGATTTCTTTTATGTTAGACTAGTGAAATAAATAATGCTTCTAATTGCTTTAGGAATATATGAGCTATGTTGTTCAGATATTTTACAAAACTGATCATAAGTGACGGATTTATTTCGCACTAATTTGTGACGTAACACACATTTAATTTTAAAATAAAATTGTATGAATGTGATAAAAAGTGAAGTGACAGTTTTATTACAAATTTTCGAAAAGGAATCTGTATTGAAAATTTTAAGTTTATTCTACTTTGTTGAATATTTGTAGATATGTATTTTTGGTTCCATGCCAACTCCGAATGAAACCACGTAAGAAAGGTCATTAACAGCTATGAAAAAATAATTTTAAAATAACCGGCAATCGTAACCTAACTTAACCTGTTTTTTAACATCACTCTTAATGACCTTTCTGAGGTGCTTCTGGGTTGGTTTCATTCTGAGTTGTCCGGTCACCGTATTTTTAATCCAATTTACGTTACCAATATCAAAATTGTAATACATATTTACAAACAAAAATGTTGATTTCTAATAAACACACTGGAAACACTATTTTATCTAGATTTTAGAACTTTTTTTTTTTGCAAAGGGGTTAGAAAATAACCCATAAAAAAACATTTAAAACTCACAGTGAGAATTTTTGCATGCAAACCTCGGGCAAAAGTTCACAGATATTATTTTCATATTATTTGAAGGGTTAAGACACGTCATAATTTTTGTTCTTCTTGTCTAACGTAGCTGTTTTCGGGGGAAAGGTTTTAAAAAGATTGAAACATACCGAGAAATGACTGCACCAATTATATTTATTATCCCTTTACCAACAGTACATAAATAATAAAGAAAACAATCTATTGGAACTGCTTTTGGATGAATCACAATAGCCTGAAATGCTGGGATATACAAAAATATAAATATCTATTATTTTTGTATTTACAATTGTGAGAAAATAGTGATTTATTTTTAAATATATATTTTAAATAACTCCTAGTAATTTTCACAATTTTCCAGCTTCTTCCAATATATATAATAAATTATTTAACAACGTCATATAATATCAAACACGTGTTTTGTTTTGAAAAATTTACAAAAAAACAACGGAATCCGTTTTTAACTTAATATTCAAACATATTTGATTTACAGAATAATATAAATAATAAAAAGGATGACATAATAAATTCATTGGTTCTTACGTTTTAATTAAAAAATATAGTTTTATATTTATGCATATGGAATTTTGATTTAATAAATAATTTCATTGTATATTTTGTAGCATAATTCTTAAAGGGTGGAATTTGTATTCAACGTGTAATAAATTTATAAATGTAGAAAGGTTAAAAAAAAAACAGCTTTGCAAAAACATCATAGATTACGTTGATACTGAAAAAATATAATTTTTAAGATGATTGCTTTAAATCAATAATAAATACTGTACAGTTAACTTGCAATTTATCATTTAAACAGCTTACAACCCTACATTGTATAAGAATATGATGTGAATTATATATTATAAATAACAAGTTACAATCAACTAACAAAAATAATTGCCTCTGAGAGAATCTATCATATTTCATGATGTTTTCTGTTAGCATCTCAACAGGGTACACTACGCTAGGAAGTAGATAAACATGAAAATAAAAATATCTGTATTAAGTATCAATTGCAACAGTTTTTTTACAAAATGGAAAATATAAACAAAAGGTGATTATTTCTACAAGCCCCACATAAAGTACTCTATCCACAAAACTTGTCATAAAGTGAGTAACTATCCGTGGCAGACTGGTAATCTTTTACGTTCAGAACCTACAGATCATTGGTTCAAATCCCGGCACTGGGAAATAAAAGTGGGTTTTTTCAAATACAGAAAATAGGAAAAGAAAATTTGATTACTTTTGCATCTCAGCTGAAAGACTATTACAGATTATTCACAATCGATACTTTGCTGAAAACGGGGCCAGAAAAATAACTCATTATGGGGTAAAACCATATATATTCGGAAATTCACAGTTCAAGAGGGAAACTGGTGAACCGGTCTATGCGCATTTTAAAAGACATTAAACAGCAGATCTCCCTAGCAACCGGTTTTTTTCAAATTTGACTTAAAAAATCCCAACTTTGGCCTTGACTTAATCGAAAACGAAAGCTCAAATCAAAAAAGTTACACAACAAAATGGACTCAAAATGTGATGTACATTAACCAGTGTCCCTCTTGAACTACGAGTCTCCATCCGTGGGATTGTTTGGGCCATTTTTACATTACAATATCTTCAAAAGACCAAAAAAAAACCAAACTTCTTAAGAATGAAAATTTCTTATGTGGGAACTTTATAATGGGTTTCAGTGGATTTGCAAGATAGAGTACTTCATATAGGATACATTGATATTATATAACAATATAAAGTGCGGAATGTAAGTAACTTAGCGCTGATATGAGGGTGCTGAGATGAAGCCTTGTTATTTTGCAGGTAACATTTCCTTCTTACTTATTATGTCAACAATTTTCCATACAGAATGAGACTTTGTGATTTATAAGTGCCACTTGAAAAAAAAATCCTTACAAAAAATTATTGAATTCATGGTGTCTCCAATATGGAATACTTTTCTACACTATAATGCAAGTCTTTTGAGAGTGTAAGCAAACATTTACAATATTATACATAATTTTATGGTATAAAAGAATTTGTAATGTATTAAAAACCTTTTATAATGGGAATTCAAATTTGTATAATCTGTAATATATATACATATTACTTTGAAAGTACATATTTATTTTGGTTTAATTTGTTTTTTCAAAGTCATTGTAAAATGGATAACAATGAATCATTCTTTGTACTCTTTTGAACAATATTTGCGTAGATATGGTTTCAAAAATTTGTGCAATAGATCACACAAAACAAAGGTAAACAAAGATGAGAATTGTCAAAAGGAAAAATATAATAATTATAATATATTATGTCGTACATACTGTCTTTATAAATTCGATTGTTTCATAGATATAGGCATGTGTGTATAATAATTTCATATGATTTACTAAATAGTGAAGAACTTGCAAAAAAAATATTAAACAACATATCCAGTAATTAATTGAAGTAAACTGCGTCAACATATTTCTTGTCGTCATCAAAAAGTTTTTATACAATTTATAAAAGTCATTTAACAGGTACAATTTTATTTTTTTAATTTACAACATCGTGTTGCAAATAAATTTTATAACAATTATCGTTTGAAAATTACAAAGCATTTTTATAAATAAATAAAACAGTTTTTAATTTTTAATTAATGCATAGATTTTTTAAATAAATAATTTGTAGAAGAATAAACTTTATTAAGGGAGATATATATACATACAAAAATACCAAAATCAAAATCTTTGATGGTTTGAGTATGATTGTAAACAGTAAATACAAGACAATGTGATGGTATAAATAAGAAATTTTAAATAAAATATTATTTTAACAGTTTCAAATTAACAAAAAAATTTATTAAAAACATAAATTAGCACAACGTTAACAAAGTAAAGTCCCGTTAACAGTCAACAAAGCAAAGAATGGGACGGTAAGCTGCATACTCACCTTCTCAAAGGTAAGTTAGTTTAATTTAAGGGGCACCAGTAAACATAGAACGTATGAAGTTACAGATTAACCTAAACAGTGTACGAGCATCTAAGTTCTAGGTACAGTAGCGATAAAATATTTTAAATGTAACAGTTAAACATTAAATAAGTATCTTCAAAATATTTATATCCATATTTAATATGTTAATTTAATTGTTAGGGAATTAATTAAGTTTAACCGACTTTCTGTGGTCAAGGGGCGATTGGACGGAATACAGAGTCGGCAGGTAGGAGCCGAAATTAAATTTCGTTGGTAGCTTTAATTTTGTTATCTTAACGATAGTAAAGCGTCTCTTAAACAGGCAAGACCACAACCGACAATATTAAGTACTTAGAACTAGTGGAATGATGAACACATCTATAAACTATGTCTAGTTAAATACAAAGAAAGGACCGGACGAGACGGTATCGTGGATAACCGAGCCCGAACCGAGTCCTCCTAAGGTATGGTGATAGCTGCACCGTTGTAAATAATAATAAATAAAAACAGTTAATTTACACTTCGGTCCTAGCCGCTAAATACCCTATCTATTGGGCTTGTATTGAATACAGCCATATATCATTTATCACCACGGTCGATTATCAGGCACCTTGGAAATAAAACATCACATTTAAGGTAATAACAAAAATACAAAACAATAAGTGGTTTCAATCATTCTATGGTTCATTACAGTAATTGATGGGACGGTTAATGTATTTATGTACTTCATTAAATGTAGTTAAGACACATTACTTTTTGTAAAATTCCTCAGTGTTTTTAAAAACAAACCTCTCTATGTACTAGACATTGTTTTATATTACAATTTCACTATAATATCATTTAATTCTATGTACAATAAATATGATGGGAATGTTTCAATAATCTCGTTAAAACGGCCGAATACAAAAATAAATTATTTGGTAGTTAGTATTTTAAGGAATGTATCATTGAGAAATTTGTAACACATAAAACGGGGCCATTCATTTGACATATTTGCTGAATTGCACTTAACACGTAAGTCTAATAAAGTGGGTGACTCTCTGGCAGAAATTTTGGGAGCACTGAGTTAAGCGGGTGTTGGGTTATACTTTAAAGTCAATACATTATATATGTGAAAATCTATTAAGTAAAATATAACTTCACGAGGGACAAGGATCTTAACAATCTCCGGCCACAGTAACATTTTTGAAGTACTTTTAAATATGTATTCAGAATCCTGCCAGTGATACCCACTTATTAATATCTTTATATATCAGCAGATACGCATAAAAAAATTATTACTTAATTATTGAAGACAATATTAGCGACTCTCAAAACAAAAAATTCAAACAGAAAAATGGGAAAATGATTCGGGAGCATCTAGGAACCTGAACCCTACATGCGACCGAATCTTTTTCTGATTTTTCTGTTTCAAATTGTCACATGAGAGTCGCTAATATTGTCTCCGATGATTGAACATTACAATTTGAAGTTTTACTCATTAAGATTTCCAAAAAGAATAAATTGTTGTCGTTCTTTGTAATTTATGTGATTCTACTTGATTTACGGTAATCTTTAAAAGCTTCACACAAAACTGTCAAATTTAAAGCATTCCTATAAAAATGTGTAAAAAAAAGGTATTTTCCACATTTATAAAAATTTTGCACCTCAAAAGAAAGTTTATAAATAAAAATTAAGCAACAAAATAAGAACATTATTTGAGGATTTAGTAATAAATGTTTTAACCACAGGTGTAAACAATTAGTAAGAACAAATCTCAAGTACATGAAAGGAATTCGCTCAGAGCTGCTTCACATAGGGTAACTTCAAAGATATGTAAATCACGGATCCAACCAATGCCAATCTTAAATACAAATAACTTAAAAAGCGTATTGATAAATTAATATTGTATGTCTCATTAAAGAAGTCTAACTTAGTCCTGTATTTGCTTAGACTATGAAATTTGGTTAGATGACTGATACATTGAATAGAAGTGTAAATATGTAAAGCAATGAGATGCACTTTATGCAACAAAGTAACACTGCATTTAAGCACTAAATATGAATCCCTGATAACGATGTTTAAATCTAAAGTTAACTATGTTCTTACGTCAAAAGGCCAACAATCATAAAATATGCACCACGCTTACCAACAGTTAACTTATGTTCAGATATCCTCAAATAATATCCTTTCCTTTTACAGAATAACAATGTGGTCAGATCATTACGAGCTAATCAATAAATTAATAACTTAACCTAGAAGAAACATTCGTATTTCTTACTCAAACAATGGAATGTACTTATAAAAAGCTCGCGAGTGCACCAAACAGACTAATTTATTACTTTTATATAAAGAGTAAAATCTATCATAATTAAAGTACGATAATTAACAAATCTATATTTCTTAATCAGCAACGAAGGCCCTTAGCAACCGACTGGTATTTGTACCTTTAACACTTGATATATATTATATATGTGTATAATTTATAGTTTGTCCAATCAATATGAATATTTCTCATTTTAAAATGCTTTCAATATCAAAATATTTCTGTCTTATTAATCAAATCAATCAGTCAATGAAAGATGGAATGTTATTTTGGCATAACCAGGCTATGTTTCAAATAATACGTCAATAGTTTTATAAATAGGTTCCAACACCCACTTTGTATTACTGTAACAGTTTTCAACAATGACTTTGGTTTACATAAAGAGCTCTTTTGAACATACAACAAAAATACAGTAAATAATTGAAACATTTCTTGTATAATGCCTGGTACGTCGAGTACAATCAACAAGTATAAATATTAAACATTTATCTCGTTTTAAAAAATTGTATCACATCTAGATTTCATCTTTTTTAGCAGCCAATGCATCAAGTACAGCATTGCAGTTTCAACACTTTTTAAAAATTACTTCAACTCTGTACAAATACTGGATCTTCCTGAAGATGCACAACTTGTTCACACACATATATTTCAGTAAGAAAAAACTCCTTATCGATCTTACCCCCAGTTATGTTAAAATAATAAAGTAGGTCTTCAAGAAGACCCTGTGTATAATATAATCTTATTCATGAAGAATGTCCGCTTAGCAACAGGGTCACCACGTATGTTACTGATGACTCTTGCTGAGAAGATGCGAGTTGAATTCGTATACATTGTTACACTGCTCCCCACAGATGTTACACTTCCAAGGGTTGGAGTCGCAGTGGCAGCCCTTGTGCAGGAAGTAGAGGGTGGAGTCGGGGAAGGAGATGGCGCAGAAGGTGCAGACCAGCGAGGCGGGGTTCAGGAGGCCGCCCATGGGCTCGGCGTGCGTGGAGGTGATCATGCCGCCTTCGGACGGGGATGCACGAGGTGACAGCTGAAATGACAAATTATATCAAGATAATTTAACCACACATTATATCATTTGGGAGCGTAGGTTCGAATCCTATCAGCTACGCCAATATTACTTAAAGGGTAGAGTGTAGAATTATTAACAGATGTACTTGACAGATTTATTATAGTACACTAAATAAGTAACACAAGAGATGGGTTGTGTTGAAAAGTACTATATACTGCACTATATATGTCTTTTGCCTTCTCTCTCTAACACCGCAGAAGTCAAAGTGACAACTATATTATCACACAATATACCTCATCCTTCCTTTGCAAGTTCTATGCTTCACTAACATTATGGACTGCTGCATCACCTTATTTTGACAAATTATGAGAAATCAATGATTAAAATGTAATTTAATTTGACTAGTTAGCGGTAGACACGTTTGGCACAAGTAGTTTTACACAAGATGCCCGTCGGTGGCGTAAATATAAACTAACGCTAGGTATATCTTTATATTTTAATCTAGCAACCAGGCCTACCAATGTTATGTCATAGAAGACAGTGCCCTCCTTTTTCGCCAGCCTATACTTGTAGTGCTGTAAAATTGAGCAAGAATTACGGTCCACGAATCGTTTTTGCAATGAGACATTGGCTCAATATCGAACAAAAAAGTATAGAGCGAGACGTTACACAACAAGCGTAAAACCATCGAGCATGAAAGAGCCTGGGTACGGGACTTATAATAATAATAATTGGATAATTTGTATAGTCCAGTTTTTGTGAAAAATCACCTCAAGGGCGCTGTACAATTTATTAAGACAATTGTACAATTTATTATGATTTAAACAGTGTTAGAAAAAGAGAACACCCCACTTTGTATTTGCATTTAAAAGTTTACTATAGACGTTCCTAAAAAATTTAAATAATTTAACGAAACCACATTTGAGGCAGGTTCAGAAATTGAATAATTCATCAAATTTTAAAGCTAATTTTCAAGTTCTGTTATATTTCAGTGAACTTGAATGAAACTTTCACAAAATTTAAAAATTAGCTTTACAGAATCCAGTTGTTTTACAGAATTTGAAAAATTCATCAAATTTCATAGCTAATTTCTTATTGTTTCAGTCCTGTGAAACAACTGGCATAATCTTATAACTGGCTTATAACTTGAATAAAACTTTCACAAAACTTGAAAATCATCTTTTAAATTTGATGAATTGTTTAAATTCTGTGAAACAACTGGCCCTAAGCATTTGAAAAATATTTGTAAGGTTTGAAATTCTTTTAACCATTTTCAAGGCATTCATTGTATTAGCACCACATCCCTGAGCAATTTTTGACCAAAAAATATTTTCGCAAGCCGGTATTTCGGGGCAGTAGGGAAATAGAGATAGATGTCGAGGCCAGTAAACCGGCCATTAGGGTACATGCCTCGCCAAATCAGGGTCGTTTACCGGCCTACAGAGTTCAGCCGTAGGAAAATAGATAAACATGTCAAGGCCGGTAAACCGGCCATTAGGGTATATGTCTCGCAAACCAAACCTATAAGGTTCAAAGGTTCATTAATAAATATTTTTTTATATAAAATGAAAAACAGTGAAGTGAAACTAACTTTTATAATACCTTTGTCTAATTAAATATGTTTTTTTAGTTTCTTGTAAAGTTGTAATTACAGTTTACACAATGAAAAACCATTGGTAAGTGACTAAAAACTTTAACCAAATTTGCATTTAAAATTTTAAATTGCACAATAAGCCAATTTTTTATTCAAAAATATGAAAGACTTTCATTTGTTTTCAAAAACAGCAAACTTATCTGGAATCGAATGTAATGTGAAAATATTCCCTGCGCATCCGCACTCTACTTGCTTAACCGCTTAGGTTAAAATTTGTTCGGTTTTCGAAATCGTTGTCTTCCTTACGATCACGGTTAGAAATATGATATACATAAGTCTTAACTGTGTTAGAAAGAGAAAACACCCTGTCTTATATTCAAATCCAAAAATGAACAACAAAATAATTAAAATGTATACCTCTATGAATCCAAAGTTTCCCGCCACAATTCGAAAAAAATTATGAAACTTTGGGAATTTTTTACAAATTATTTTTACATGAAATGACAAAAAAGTGAATTGACGATAACCTTTAAATTTTATTTGCCTAATTGATGGCCTAGAACACCCTTGAAGGGTGAAAGCCAGAAATAATTGAAAAAAATATGTGTGCATTTTTTTCATTACCAGTAATTTAGTTGAAAAAATATGAGCCATTTTTTAAACCTTTTATGTTTGCATTCAAAAATTTTTATATTTCAAAAATTAGTTATTTATTTCCAATTATAAAATTTGAAAGCGTATTTCATCACTTTTCAAAAACAGTTTTTAGTTTTCGGATGCATTCAGAAATACTCCCGTTTAATTGAATTTTATTTCAAAGCTGAAATATTTTGACCTTCCGGCAAAACAGGCTAGAGGCCTGACCGGTTAAGGGAAATACATTGCAAAATATAAAGGGCTCTGGGGGTTAACTGGTGTTTTATCTGCCATTTATTTGTATAATATACTTTCCCATAAAACACAAGGTTTGAATGGTAACTTACTGCATTTCTCCCTCTTCCTCTGGCTGATATTCTCCTCCTGAGATCTTCCCTCAGCAGACTCTTGAGCGGGGATACCTTGATGAGTGAGGAGAGGCTGCTGGAGGTGACGCTGGAGCCACGTTTCCCGTCGCTGACCGTGAGGGAGTTGGCTGAACTGCCGCCTTCACCGGCTCCACCACCTTCCGTACTGGGGGCCATTTCATCGTGGGATATGGGCTCCTGGTAGATTCAAAGAAAAAGATGATTTTAATTCTACTTCATTCAGAACTATGAAATAAACTCACCAACTTTGATTATTTCAACTTATATTGGTTTTCCTGATAAATACTGCATATTAAGTAATTTCGTTTACAAAATATAGATTTATAGATAATGCAACTGGCTGGTCGAACTAGCGAAAGTAAACTTATTTTTCTGGATTATATCTTTGCAGCATTAAATACATACTTATGCTCGGTGTCTGGAAAGTACAAGCAGAAAGCAGATGAATCTACATCGCATAGAGAACCCCAAAAAAATTTTTTTTTTTGAATTTCAGCATTTTGATTATATTTTTCACTTTTGAATTTTTTCCGGCACACTAAAGGGTTAAAAAAAACTTTTGGAGCTGGGTCTATGCTTTGCCACATTTCAAAAGACATTAAACAGCTGATATCAACCCCCACTTGACGGAGTTATTGGTCAATCATTCCCACAAGCTTCACAATCAGTTTCTTCTCCATATCCTAGCCGGATCACTGGAGCCGTCGCTTCGACAAGACCCCTCGAGGCGTACCTCTCCTGTGCTACTTCAGCAGACTTGGTTCATTGCAGGCCCAGTTTTTCCTCGCACAGCCTCTGCAGCTGTTTTCACCAGTAACTGAAGCAACCACGATGTAAGACTCGTTCATCCAACTCTTCTTCCTGCAAGGCCCATTTTTCGATACCTTTCCACATATTTCCTTCAAATCGTATAAGTGTGTAGGCCCGATTGATCTGGGGGTGGCCAACTGGACAATAAAACCACAGAAAGAAGAATAAACAGTGATTTGATCAAAAAATCATTTCAGATAATTACTAGGATAACATACCTGCTTGATTGGTATGAGACTGATGGACGGGGTGATACTGCCAGCAGCCGAGGAGGGCACCATGCAGTGGGAACTGCTGGCTACGTTGCAGTTACTATCCCCTGACTGTGGAGAGCTAGGGCCCCCGTCGCCGGAGCCGTTCAAGTGCCCTTCAGAAGCCCCTGCGGATAAACAATACATACACGTTGCATGTTTATGTTGACAACCAGGTAAACAAATTACAAAGAGAGGGTGCCAAAATAAATACAAGTTTTTTTGATACTTCGTTAGTTCTAACAAATTTCTTCACCTAAGTCAAGCTCACCTAGAGCCATTAATGCTTGGAAAATCCATACCTCTGGTGTTGTATTATTTACGCCCTTTTCAGGGGCTTTTACATATGAATAGTAAAAATTATACAGTATTTATTATACATAACCGAACTGCCTCAGTAACAGCATTTTGTATTTATTTAGTGATAAATTGAAGATGTCCACTCACTTGGTATAATTATTTCCCTCTTTTAGTATTCTGGGCAAATAGGAATACATATGGTAGTTAATCCCAGAACTTCTGCACTGAAATAAATCTTGACCTCTAGTATTATGCAGTGGAATCCGAAAGCTTATCAATGCAAGCAATTCTGGACTATCAACTACAAGTGGATGAAAATTCTTTTGTCTGGCAATTTAACCACTGGAGCGATTTTTGCCATATATTGGCGCCATTTTAAACGTCTCCGATTGTTTTTCGGATAAAAAAGGCAATTATCTCCTTGATTCGGCAAATTTAAAAAATATATATATTTGTAGCTCCCGTTTGTTATTTTGGACTTAAAATGAAGCTATTGAAATGCTTTATCTATTGTGACCATAGATGTCGCAAATCCGAACTTCGTAGACTATTTTATAACAATGTTAAAAATTATTTTTTTAAATATATTTTTCACACAGAATTTCTGATCAACTGTTTACGGTTAAAATTAAGTCATTTTTCCATAGATATGCAACTTTCATTGTCAAGTATACCACAGACAATATACAGAAATCGAAAATATTCAAATAAGTTTCAAAGTAACAACCACGCACGAATCGCGCGATTATAAACTTTACGATTATTTTATATTTTTTTTATAAATCCTACAAATATGAGACAAAGGTAAAATACACGTTAATTCATTGGCTATACAGCACTATAATAAGTTTTTATGTCTCCATGTTAAAATTCGAAGGTACGATTTTTTTAATATTGGCGAAAAATTTAAAAAAATTATCTTCTGAAAATGTCGAACAAACGTAGAAAAATGTTTTAAAATGCGCTGTCGCTCCAGTGGTTAAGCATATTCATTTCATATAAAAGCATGTTATAGTTAAACAAAATTGCTGGAATATTCATTTTAAAACTTAGAAAATGTAAGAATTTATTTTGTATTGTTTCAATAGCTTGTACATGAATATTATAATGTGGGTTCCAGGGTTGTGTACATCCATGCAAGCATAGGACATTAGGGTCAGTAGACAGCAGAATCGAAGACTAGGCAGGGATTGGGTTAACATCTATTAGGATTGAACATACTTTCAGTATCGCCCTGGTGAGGGATCACAATCAATTGCTTGAATGGGCTTCAAAAACTAGATCTGCATAGCTAGGAATCATTAACCTGTAATCGGCCGGACACGCTCATTTGCGCGCAGCTTTTGCGCATGCGCGAAAAAAATATTTCGAAATAAAAAAGTTTATCTGAGATTTTGACCCTTCTATGTACAGAATTTGTATGAAAACAAGGTCAGAATCGCTTGCGCCAACATCATTGATGATATAGCCACTAGTTTCATTCACCTGACAACACCAGATTATTTTTAAATGATTTTTATCTGTGGAATCGAAATGTCATTTTTGGCGCAAATTGAAGCTGTCAATATTGACGCGTGTTCCTCGACTAAAACATCATAAAACCTATTAATTTACGTAATTAACGCAAGTAATGTTGTTTTGGTACATAGTTTATTGTTCTAGGAACGTGTTTCAGTCAATGAAATATACGATAGCTCAAAATTAATCAACAAAACATTTTATTCAAAATTCAAAATCGTGTTTTGTTACGAAATTTCCGAATTTTTCCTGGAATTTGCAGCCTTTGACAGGTTAAGACAGCAATAGAATCATTTTTGTTTAACACACATTCAATGTAACACCTCGACTGTCAGTGCCCACATACAGAACAATATATATTTGAGCTGCAGCGGGAATTGAACCTACAAAGTCCTAATTCTCCATAAAACGCACAAATCAAAGAAAGCATTAAATGGCTCTCTGAAATTTTCACATTGCATTCCAGCAATTACAATAATAAAATGAGTCAATTAAAGAAATTTTGTTTAAAAATTAACAGCCTTACTAAAAAACCAAGTGAAAATTTTATTCAATTGACAAACGGCCGCGGATGTGAAAACATTACTAATTAAAAATTTGTTCTTTGAAAGAAATACACATGGTTTCCACGGCCTGAGAGGGTAGTTTATCTCTGTTTTAACCATTGATGTCCGAACGATATTTGTAATTTTTCCATAGTATTTTGAATGTTCTATATATTTCTTATTTTTGAAGGTGTCGTAAAAACAAATACCATTTATGAAAACTAGATAAAATTACCTTTTAGATTTGAGTATTTGAAATACACTTTAGCTTTCAAAAACTGCCATATTTTATGATTCAAACTCGGAAAAACATGGAAAAAAATTTCCTCCGACAACATTTTTGACCAAAATGTAGAGAAATTTAAATAAAATCAAAATTTAAAAAACACAGTCCTTTTATGTAGTAAATTTGGAAGGAAATTATCACCTCACTTTTTTATCGTGTATACAATAAAAAAATAATAAAAAATTTCAAAGTTTTTTTTATTGCCAAAAAAATTACTTAGAAATAATACCGAAATTTAAAACAGATTTCTTGCATCTCTAAAGATGTTAATTTTTTTGATACGTTTACGAACACATGTATTAGATTTTAATATTATAAAAAATTATCACTTTTAAGAAATTCTTTTAAAATAAAGATCTTAAAATGAAAATTTTATCTAAGTAACCTATAAAAAACAATATTCTGACAGTTCAACTTTGAAAGTACGGCGTTTGTACAAAAACTTGATTAAACTGATGTAAAACACACAAATAATATGGTAAATATATCAATTATGTGAACAGAAGAGTAAATTCGTCACTACAATAGAAATTATTTAGTAAAATCACAACATTTAGGCACTAACAAAATTTTCCATATCCCGCCATAAACACACCGAACTGTTTTGTCATCGCGGGCCGATATGCACCGACACACCAATAATGCCCCTAGCGGAGAAGAATTAAAACAACATTGTTTCCTAGGAAATTAAAACCATTTACAATGTTGTCAGATCTTAATGCATTTTAACAGCGTGATCACGCAAGAAACGTTATTGGTAATAAAACGTGATTTAGTGTAAACGGGGATTAATTATGTTATTGCAATAACACAGTTAATTGGTCGCGCTGTGGTTTTTTTTTAGTAAGGCTGTAAGTCTATAATAACGTTAATCCTTCAGAGGTCGCGCGCAGTTTGCAAGGCCGTAGCGAACTTATTTTACTGATTATGCGCTAACTATAAACAATACACAATTGCACTTCCATGATATCCTCAGGGGGCTGAGGTACGTTTCCTCTGTACCCCAGTGACATTCGTCGCAAACGCACATGTTCTTTTGTTTATATTTGCGGTCTCAGATTCCGCGTGCGACCGGTTGTGTACTTGAAAAATCTCTTGAATAATATATAGAGCTGGAATGATTACAACTTAGTTTTATTTTCCGTAAATATGTTATACGCAAATAAGTACTTGTAAAATTTTATCTTGTTTCGTTATTATTTCGATTTATAAGCATTGTTTTGTTTCAGATGACTAAAAAATTGAAAATTAAAAAAGGATTACAAATTAATATTTTTTTTATTTATTATTTATATTGATAAAAGACTTTTTTATTATGTGCTATATACAATATCATGAAATATTCAGTCGTATTCTAAAACCAGACGCCTAAAGTGGCGGAATCACAGGGAGCGTGCGACTGCTTATGTTCGGCGCAAGGGTGCGACTACTGGAAGGTTAAGGGAATTAATATCAACAGAATACTTTTGGTTAAATTTATAATTACATACATGCTTGCGAATTGGGAAGTGAAAAGTGAAGAAAGTTTGGTAATGAGATTTTAACTGCAAATGGTTTTAATTGCTTGTAAGGTGAATGTACATATTCAATGAATAGTAAATGAGGAAACTTGGATTGAGACTCTGCTTTTCTCCATGAAAGCATGACATGGTGTAATATGAACATCTAATCCCTACAAGGTACTAGGTAACTTTCTCAAATTCAATATGCATGAGTCACTGACCCATATACATGCCTATTATGTAGGAATTAATAATTGAGGCCCTTAATAATGTAGTGCGTAAGCTATTATTTACATAAATGGCTTACGAGTGCCTGGAATATTTGACAAGTTTGTGGAAGGAATTGGGTAATAAAATTAATTAAATACTTGAAGTCAGGTTTTTGGCACTGCATTGAACTCGCCAGCCCTTTCACCTTTCTCCGCCCTTTCACAACTTGATTTTAGTTTGCAATAGAATTTGTCTCAAATATAATAAACTAGCTTTTGCCTCCGGCTTCACTCGCATAGTATTAGGGGGGTTCCAACTCCGCCTCCTCCACCTTCCATATCTCCACTCCACTCCCCCCCTACTCCACTCCCCACCTCCTCCTCCCCGCCATACCCGTTACATAAATTTTTTAAACAGCTCGCGTGCCACCTATTAAAGCGTAACAATCTAACACACGCAGTTTCGCATTTATAATATTAGTATAGATTAGTATTTTATACATATTTGAATTAACTATCAAAGGGATCTCCATAGTAACCTGAACAATAACAAAATGACAGCGCATATTAAATAATTACTTATACAAGGTGGGGCAAAAGTAATCACCCAATGTTTTTTTGCTGTAATTTTTTTTTTTTATGAAAAACTTTGGTTCTATTTTTCAAATTTGTTTAATTAATCCATTAGAAATTATTCCATCAAGTCGAGAAAATGATATCGGCCAAGTGGCCGCCGCCAGAGTTGATGACCATACAGGTCCGTTTTATGGCAATTTCCATCACTTTTGCCAGAACTTCGGGCGACAGGTTCTCGCATTCCTGGCGAATATTCTCCTTAACCTCTGAGTGGCCATGATATTTCACGAAAAATCATGTAATGTATTATTTGTAAGGTAATATAAATTTTGTGTAGGTAGTACCTATACCTTTTGTCATCCGACCGCTGTCTTCTCAGAGCAAGTAGAACTCCATCGCAGGATAGTGGAGATAAGGATTTAGAGGTCATGCATATAAAAGACGCTTATTTTACTAGTGAAAATTAATGTTAACTTTATTGCAGTTTGCAAGGGAAAAATTGAACAAAGGAAAAGTAAACAAAACTTGAGCAACTATCAACTGATGTAGAAAGAGAGAGTCAACAAATTACGTTTAATTTTAATACCGCACACGTCCCGTCGCCGTGACAGTCGTGACACTCCTCCAAAAGACGACAGCAATCTTTTCTAATAGGGTGATTACTTTTGCCCCACCTTGTAGTTACCTACAACGATTTATTTTGCTTTTCGTCTGGACAATAAACGTATAATAAACAATTTCATAATGCCAGAGCTTATTCATAACGCCAGAACTTACCAATATATACAGCCTATATTACTCGCAAATAATGTAGCTTTCTATTAGTGAAAGAATTTTTAAAATCCATCCAGTATTTTTTGTGTGAAAGAGTAACAAACATACATACATCCATACAAACTTTCGCCTTTATAATATTAGTAGAAGTATGATATTGCCAGCCTCCGGGGTGGAGGGTGTATGACTCTCGACTTCAAATTCGGAGGTCGCGGGTTCAAATCCCAGCGTGACGATGTAAATTAGTTAATTTGTGTTGTTTTACAATGAATGCATTTAAAAATAATGTATGGTATCTACTTAAAAATAATGTATGGTATATTTGAGGCATGTTCCAGGGTGGATAATACTGTCGGTACTGTCCTGGTAAAAGACCACCATTCAGAATTCAAAAGATGCTTAAATGGCTTTTGCCATGCTTGGTGACCATAACTGAATAGCTAGGTATTTTTCCGCCTTTCTCTTCCCATCTCTTTCCCCTCCCCATTATCTTCAACCTCACAAAATACCCCAGTAGGGGATTCCATACTCTAACTGGCTCCAGACAGTTGGGACTCTTGTGCTGTATTTACATAAAAAAGTGAAGTCACACAAAAGATCGAAATATCCGGAGTAAGTGGAACCATGGTATCATCATTTGGGAAAGTTGTGAGGCTGAAGGTAGTGGAGAAATAGAAAAGAGAAGACGAAGTGGAAAGAAGTAAGTACCTGGCTATTCAGAACTGGTCATTAAATGTAAATAAACTCAACACAATTTCAAAGATGAGAGAGGAGGAAGGTTTAACATACCTTGACTGTTGTTGGACTGTCCCGGTGAATACGTCTCATTATCAGCCATGGATATCTCCACGTGAGGAGTCAGGTAGTGCATGGGCGGTGTTGCATTATCCGTGGATCTGGCCCCATTACTGTCACCGCTGTCGGAATAACTCGCCGCAACGGACACTGACAGGCCGGGGCCCAAGGAGCCTAGCGCCCCCAGGGAGTTCTCCAAAGACCCGTCCCCTGTCAGGACTCCCGAAGTGAGCCCTGCGGCCAGCAGAGACACGGGATTGGTGCCCGGGCCGGGGTTATCAAGATCTATTCCGTGTCTGAAAATAAAAAAATTAAAAGTGAAAACAATTTCACCAAAATAACTGAGCACAACAATGGATTGTTTCACAGAATTTGAACAGTTCAAAGTCAGAATTCAAATCCTGTGAAAATTTCTATTCAAGCTCTGTTATTATTTCATCATGTCTTCCCGGTACTTGGATAGTAACAAAACTTGAATAGGACTTTCACATAACTTGAATATTAACTGAATTGTTCAAATTCTGTGAAACAACCCAATCTTAAAGTTTAGCTATGTATTTGCACGGATTATTGTTTTCAGGTTGGCACCGACAGCACGGCAAAACTCATAAAAATTATTAACTAATGTGCGAAAATTAAACAGTATAGTTTATGTATTCCAGGATAAATAAAAAGCACGCATTTGTGATAAGTACATTATCGCAAATGAGCAAACACTTTCCAAGGCAGAATTAAAAGGTAACAAAATAGCAATAAAAATAAAAAACCTAGAAGGAGTGTGTTAGATTTAAATTTAACTTTGGAACCAATTAATATTGAAAAACAGTTACAGTTTGGCATTATATTTAAAAAAAGAAGAAAACAAAAAACTTTTCACACTCAAAATTAATAGATGGATTAAAGACCAAAAAAGACAACTTTACAAAAAAATCACAACATAAAAAAAATAAAAAATAAATAAAAACACATAGACATAAACACCATTGCAATACTCACTAATATATAAAACCTTTTAATTTCACTATCGGTTTATATGTATCTATCCTATTTATATAGTTTTATTCTATTGTTTTATTTTAGTGTTACTTTACTCTATTTTGTTTTGCTCTATTTTCTTTCTTTCAATTCTCATATGTTATTGTTGAGTCTCTTTTTTCTTTAGTTTTTATTTTATATGTATCTTAAATAAAAAAAATAAATCATATCAAACTGTAAAATGAGGTCCTCAGCACGGGTAAAGCACCCAGTGAGGCCCACATTAGTCAAATATGTAACACACATGTATAAATCAGGTGAATCAAAAAAAAAAAAAAAAAAAAAACTCTAGAAATTTATTCAAATGGTGCTAAATTCTTTCATTACTATGGCAACACCAAGCTAAACTAGTCCCAAAGAGAGATTCTATGCGATGTCATTGTTTCAATATCTTCTATCTTTTTTGTTTTCACACAAGACGCGTGAAATGGAAGAGAACGATTATCGAAAACGTACAAATGACCTCTCTCTGGGACTACGATTGTCGATGACATCTTGCATTTTCTGGTATTTTCACACCCCCATATTGAATTACATATAATATTACATTTAATAAAAAGAATTTGTTTGCGTTGTTATCTAACCTGTTGAAGAAATGTACTCTGAGACTCTTCATAGTGGGCGCTCTATAGCTGCATAACGGACACGTCTTCACCAGATCGTGTTGTCCGACGTGTTCATTCTGGAAATGCGCCCTCATCGCTATCTGCCGCTGGAAGCCTCTGTTGCAGATGGGGCAGTGGTAAGGCAGGGATTTAGTGTGCGTGGTGAAGTGCTCCGCTAGATGATCCTTCCTGAAGAATCGCTTCTGGCAGACGCGGCACTCGTAGGGCTTGACTCCGGTGTGCCGCATCTTGTGACGCCGCATGTTGGCGCCGTTGCTGAACTTCATGTTGCAGACGTCGCACTCGAAGAGTTTGCGGTGGGGCCGCGTGTCGGGGGCGCCCGCCTCGGGGGCCGGAGTGCCGGGAGCCATGTTGTTGTTGTCGGGGGGGCAGGTGGCCATGTGCTCCGACAGTTTGCGGCCGCTCAGAGTGCTGAAGGAGTCGCACGAGCCGCAGCGCAGCACCGCAGCGCTGCGGTCCTCCTCGTCTCCGGAATTGTAGTTTGCGATCGTCGAGGGCTCCTGGAATTATTAATCAACCACTTCAAATTTGCTTGTATGCTATGTAGGCATCCATATAATAACTATATCCCCCTAAGCTATATCCCTCCCGTATCTAATTTCAATCCAAAAATAACGCCACCTATAAGTAATATTATAATACAACTACCCAATTAATTCCGTCGCATCTCTTGCGTGAAGTAGTTGTTTTGCTAGGAAGAAATTTAAATTTTTTAACAAATTTTACTTTTCTCGATATGCTGCCTCGAATTTATACGTTACATGTATGTTTTCTTTTAAGTATTCATATAACGGGTTAAATTGTTAATAATAAAGACTGTGATGGACCAAACCTAAAATATTTCTAACTGCCTCAATTCAGTGTTTTAAAAATGATCTTCCGAAATGATCATTCTGTTGCCGCGAACTTGAATGGATGTTTGAATTCGGAATTTGGACTAATTTTACACTTTGCGACGCTGAACGAGCTAAATGCAAGCTGTGTAACAAGGAATATTCTAGAAAAGGAAGAACTACAACGGTTGTGAGAAATCATTTGAAGACAATGCATAAAACAAAGTTTTCCGAATTAGAAAAGTGTGAAAAACGAAAACAGGATGCATCTAAAACACTTGAAGTGGCATCATCTTCCCATCAAAGTACCAAAACCGATGTGAAACAGATACCACTTCAAGAATACGTCGATAAAACGAAACAGTGGGATAATAAATCTATGAAGTCATTGGCCGTTGACAATTCAATAAGTGAAAGACTTGCCATTTAGTTTCATGGAAAGTGTTTGATTCGTAAGACTTATCTTATGAAGCATTTGTGTCCATCTTATAATTTAAAGTCTGTTCTCTTTTATCTGATGTTCATATTTGCAAAACATTCACTCGAACTTTGCGAATTCGAATATGCAAAAATATGCGAATATTCACGAATGCGAATGCGAATATTCGTTACATCACTACTACATATCTCCCAGTGAAATATAATGAAAGAGGATTTTTTTTTTATTTCATACAATTTTTGAAAATACACTTTTATGTTTTTTTTTCTTGATTACCATACTAGGCTAATGCCCGTGTTAAGGTAATCATAGATTAGATTATAATGAAACTCTCTTATCCCTTTATAACCGAGATGATAAAAGAGTGAATTTGTCTTTGAAAACATCCTGACAGAAAATAAACAGAACCGGTGTCGGTCGAATGTGCGGGAACTGCTTATTTCGGGTACCTTAAGGTGCATGTGTTTCAACGAGTAAGAAGCCCAGCCCTAGGGGATCTTAACTAAGACCTTTACTAGTATAATCAATTACAATTCGGAAATATTTTGCCGGTTGCACAGGGTTATAAGGTTTTTCAAGAGACTAAAAGTGTTAAGCATGAAACTTTTTAAGTGGTTTTCGCTGAATACAGGATGTTAAGGGACGTACTTGACCTACTTTATTTAACCAGTGACGACATTATTTGCAGTAAAAAAAAAATGTAAATGAAATTTTAGTCTCCGGTGACAATTTGATGTTTTTTTTTTCAACTTAACCACTCAGATATTTTGCGAGTATGCAAGTTTTTTGTAACATTTATAAATATTATTAAAATTTAGAATGCAAACATAAAAAAATCGTAAAAATGACTCTCATGATGTTTTATGTGAAAACGGTACTAAAATCACGGATTACGTAAAAAAAAACCTATTGTATAAATGCAAAATAAACAATTTTGTCACCTTTTTTTACCATTTCATACAAGAATATTTAATAAATATTTAAAAAATTAACAATGTCTGTCGTCATGTAGGCATATTTGGCGGGTGAAAACTGTTTCTACAAAATAAGTTTTTTTTATGTACTTGAATAGAAATGTGAAGCTTAATTCAATATAGATCTTCTACTTTTTTGTTTTAGGGTTGTCACTAGAACAATAACAGAGTTATAATGATTTCTGTGGGAAAACACGCTTATTATACTAACTGCTATTGTTATATTGTCGTGTAAACACGCTTACGGGTCGGAGTGGTTAAATAAAAAATATTGGTATTGGACAGTTAGAGTTGAGGTGAGTGGTTGGGCAGTTACTCGGCTGGCCGGTGATGACTGACAAATGAGACTACAGAAGTCAACAGAACGTATCGTAGAAGAATGTCCAGTCCACCAACTCCCGGAGCCACCTCTATGAATCAAGTAACCCCTGATGCCATCGATTGACTGAATCACTTCAACATCCTACTATCTCTGCTATATCGAGAAGAATGGAATGGGCTACTGTTTAAATTCAAACTGCATCAAATGGTAGTTGATTAAATATATATACAACATGGAAGTTTATGTCCAACATCTTGTACAAAAGATTGCTTCCAATCTCAGAAGAAATCATTGGCAACTACCAATGTGGCGGCTTCAGGCCAGGCAAATCATGTATTGATCAAATTTTCTCCTTAAGACAGATCTTGGAAAAGACGCTAGAACCCAATGTCGAAACGCATCATCTCTTTGTAGACTTCAAGGCCGCGTACGATAGCATAAATAGGAATGCATTGTACAATGCAATGAGTGAGTTTGGAATACCGCGTAAGCTGATCAATCTGGTGAAATTAACAATGTCCCCAGCAATGTGTAGAGTCAGGGTTGGCAGTGACCTGTCCGAGCCCTTTGAAGCGCTCCACGAGGTGAGACAAGGAGATGGATTGGCCTGCCTCTTATTCAACATAGCCTAAGAAAAAGTTATTCGTGACTCAGGCATCGAGATAAGAGCAACGATATTTGCCAACTCTGTGCAACTATTGGCTTACGCTGATGATATCGACATAATCGCGAAAACTCCAGATGCTTTACGTAACGCCTTCATAAATCTTGAAAGTTCTGCCAAAAATATGGGTCTCGTAGTAAACCAGCAAAAGACCAAATACATGCCGTAGGATGCACCCAACAAATCCCAACTCTCTCATGTGGAAACCAAAATTTCGAAACGGTACCAAGATTCACATACCTAGGCTCCCTGATAACAAACGACAATAATACCGCAGAGGAGATCCAGAAGCGCTTAGTAAACGCAAATCGCTGTTATTTCCGCCTACAGAACCGATTAAAGTCCAGACTGCTGTCCAGAAACACGAAGATATTAGTGTACAAAACACTTATCAGACCAGTACTTACGTACGCAGCTGAGACTTGGGTACTAACTAAGAGGAATGAGCGAGCACTGGACGTTTTTGAAAGAAAAATTTTGAGACGCATCTTCAGACCGGTTCTAGAAAATGTATTTTGGCGCAGACGTTATAACAATGAGCTCTATACTTTGTTTAAGGAGCTAAACGTCGCGAAATTTATACAACTGGGAAGACTCCGGTGGCTGGGTCATGTGGAGAGAATGACCGAGCGTCAAGCACCAAAGCCCCTGCTGAACTCAAGACCAATAGGGCGAAGAAGCGTGGGAAGACCAAGACTAAGATGGAGCGACAACGTCCTCAAAGACATATCTATCTTGGAGCTTCTAAACTGGAGAGAGCTGGCACGAAACCGAGATGAGTGGAGGAAGATTCTTGAGGAGGCCAAGACCCACCAGGGGTTGTAGAGCCAATAGTGATGATGATGATGACAACATGGAAGTATGTATTACTACTAATAATATTTATTCAGTGCAGGGTAAAAAGCAATATCATAGACCATAAGGATTAAACAAACAATGTAATGATATAAAATAATACAATATTAAAACTACAAATGAAACCCAAATGGGCTGGTGTTAATAGGTAAAAATCTAATATTCACCTTGCATGTAGAACAAGATAGTAAAATTATTATCGTATTTCAAATTCAATTCCCAGATTATAAACGGGCGACTCGGACTGCAATTTATGTATTAAATAATTGAGGTAAGTCTGGTTTGCTATTTTACTTATCACTACTACTTGTCAGTCTCCTTTGATTAGCCCAGGGAATCTCACATCGAATTGATAACAAATAATGTGTTGGATATTTCCTAGATAAGGCGTTTTAGTGTTCTTATCACAGAAGGTTAATAGTTCACCTTATCCAGAGGGAAGAAGGCTGATAAGAAATAGGATAGTCAGCAATTTGTCTTTGCGGAATGTATTTGCTGTACAATTTATAGGAATTATTCGGAATTTGCATGTGCGATGTTGTTCAATAATTTTCAGTACTGAATGACGTAAATATGCATCAGAAGATTTATAGCTCATAACTTATATTATTCTACGGCTTTATACTTTATTCACAATAAGAAACTAGGTTAGTTGAAAGAAATTGCCACCTGCCAATAAACCCACATTTTTACTTCTACAAAATGAAATGGGTTTAAGGTTAAACGTCACATATGTTATAATCTACGCATTCACAGATGGTGCCAATTAAATTATTTTAGGTTTTTAATGCGTTTTGCTTTAGAATATTAAAGTAAATTAATTGTTTTCACCCTTACATTTAATTGGAATATAAATATATAGTTTTGTCCATAAACAAACCCAAATCTTTCAAGGCTGAAAAATTCAATTTTGTATCAGAGAATCAATCCAATATTGTATTTTTCAACCTTTCTTGAAAGATTTGGGTTTGTTTATGGACAAAACTATATATATTTATATTCCAATTAAATGTAAGGGTGAAAACAATTAATTTACTTTAATATTTTAAAGCAAAACGTGCAAAAAGCATTAAAAACCTAAAATAATTTAATTGGCGCCATCTCTGAATGCGTAGATAATAAAGTATGTGACATTTAACCTTAACCCCTCCGCAACGTAAGCAGATATAAGCGTTAAAAATAGGACAGCAGTCAAGTTCATGGGGTGAGGTTTGTCCAGATCTTGGAGGCGAATGACCAAGACACACTGAACCCCAGATTCCTACCCACCCCTTAAACCCTTTTCCTTCCCAGAACTCTCCTCTCCTTCCTTTCCTTAAAAAAAACCCTCCACACAGCATCCTCAAAGATGACATTCGGCTACGTTCAGAAATGTTTTAAATTTATAGAGCTTTAATTGTGAAGCGGTTATAATTAAAAGTTTTCGTAAAATGTCATTTCGTTTAAGACACCAAAAGCTAATATTCTCGAAAATTCGGAGATAAATTTAATTATTTTAGGTTTTTAATGCTTTTTGCACATTTTGCTTTAACATATGGAAGTAAATTAATTGTTTTCACCCCTACATTTAATTGGAATATAAATCTATAGTTTTGTCCATAAACAAACCCAAATCTTTCAAGAAAGGCTGAAAAATACAATATTGGATTGAGTCCGAAACAAAATTGAATTTTTCAGCCTTTCTTGAAAATGTTGGGTTTGTTTATGGACTAAACTATTTATTTATATTCATAATAAATATGTACGTGCGCAAACAATTAATTTACCTTAATATTTTAAAGCGTAACATGCAAAAAGTATTAAAAACCTAACATAATTTTATTGGCATCATCTCTGAATGCGTACATTATAATTTATGTGATGTTTAACCTTAATATAAAGTTCTGATAAAACTCAAAGATTGAAATATTTCCTAGGTTTACATTTAAACCCGGAAAAGATATCAAAAACAACTATAAGAGGCAGTGATGTTATTCAATTCAAACTGCTGAATGTAAAAAAGGAAATGTGGTGAAAATAAAATCAACAAAATATTAAGTTTTCTGTTACCCATATTCAAAGGATTGATATGAATTTAGTGAGGTTTGTGTTGAGCACATTGATATCTGTGCGAAGTCTATTAAAGGGGCTACAACTTCTTCCTATAAACAAATTTTCAAGATAATTAGTATTGCTCTTAGGAAAATAGAATGTGTCTGGAGATTGAGAAACTCTTAAAGAACATCTGAAATGAATATTTTGTAATAAGTACGGGTTAACAATAAAATTGAGAATTATCTTACTATGTCTCCGATAATCAGGGATAGTTTTAAGGATCATGGAGACACATTTTTTTATCATTTTGCAAGCAATAAGAAACATATTTCAAAAACTTTTTCTAAACTCTTTCAGTTTAATTTGTGTTGGACAATAAGGGGTTCCACACTGTTGAAGCTTACTCTAGGTGGCTTGTGACTTATGATATGTAGAGAATCATTAATGTTTGTGGATTTTTGAAAACAGAACTTACTCTAAGCATAAATCTTGGCATTTTCAAAGCTTTCAACTTGATATGCTCGACGTGAGATTGAAAGGAAGTTCACTCTCTAACAGAGCTCCAAGATATCTCTTTACATTTACCCTATTTAAAAGATTGTTCTTAATTACGTAGGGATACTGGGGCGAGTGGCGCGTGCGAAGCCGGGGGCAAAAGCTAATATATAATAAATTTGACAATTTTTTTGTCATCAGCATGTAGGGGTACAGCTGAGAAATATGGGTATATTCTTAACGACAATCATAAAAATAATAAGAGGGGGCAAAGTCATCATGGCCATCATCACGAAATATTAAATAGGAAATGAGATCCCCGAGGGGTTGTGTGATAAAACTATTTATGATCAAATTACAAATGAAGAAGGCAGAGTGATAATTCAAGGCATAAGTGTAATAGATAATAATACATTAAGGGACCATCATAAATAATGTTTCAATGTGCACTTAATATATATATATAGCATTCACACAGAAAGAAGAAGTTGGGAACATTCCACAAAAATGTGAAACCATGAAGCTGGGTCAGAAGTCTGAATAACTGTAGAGTGTGAATGAACGTCAATAATGCAAGGAGTGTTCCAGGACAGACATATGCACTCTTATCTTAATATATAAAAACGAATTTTTCTTTGTTTGTCCCTTACACATTCCTAAACCATTCATCCGATTTTGATGAAACTTTTGGGATTTGATGTGCGCACGCCCGCGATGGTTTCTATACATAATATGAGCTCTGGCGAAATTATTTCCTATACTATTCATCCGATTGCGATGAACTTTGGTGCGCACGCCGGTGAAGGTTTCTATGTATACTGGTGAGCTCTGGCATTATGAAATTTGTATTAAAAAATTTGCAATATGTGGTGCGCGAGTTGTTTGGAAAATGAGTATATTTCATATAGATTAGCATCAGGGAGCGGAATCCGGGAGGGGGGAAGAAGAACGCGGGAGGTGAAAGGGACAACGGAGGGGAAGCAGAAGGGGAAGGTGAGGCGGGAGGGGAACAGAGACGAATGGGAAAGGACGAAATGATTTCTCAGCAGGTAGAAATGATTTCTTTATTTAGTGTCATTGCAACGCATGCCAGAAACTCGCTAGTTAATTAATAAAATTATGTAGGTACAGCTTGACACATAACTTTCCAATCAATGATTTTGCTAGTGTAAATTTTGTGGATAATAAAAAAAACTATGAATGTGAAAGAGTTCATTCTAATAAAATTATGTAGGTACAGCTTGACACATAACTTTCCAATCAATGATTTTGCTAGTGTAAATTTTGTGGATAATAAAAAAAACTATGAATGTGAAAGAGTTCATTGTATCGTTAGTTTCGTCTTTGGACACCTGCAAAGTTAACGGTGTCAAGCTTTACCGAGACATGACATTTTGAAAAATCATAAGATTACAGTACAGCTGATATAATTGTGCTAATCTGGCAACATTGGAAATAAGGATCACGCAAGATAACTTCGTCACAGTCGAATAGATAGAATGAATGTTTTTAGGTTATGAAAAAGCAAGGTTTTGAATGTAAACAGCACTAAGATTATCTCTCCACTGAGTGACCTTCAACCTATAATATGCATGTTGGCAAGTGTTGCAACTTACCAATGGTGACCTGATTAGAAATGCAACACAACTAGTGCAGAAAGTGGCTAATAATTATATAAAGTCACATTTGCTCGCTTAATCAATGCAACATTTTCCACTGGGGATGAAGAAATAGGGATAAATAATAACTAATAGGTTCATCAGATAAATATAAATCTTTCTGGGTCACTATTTCACAAAGATGAATATTTTTCTTCTAAACAAAAAAAAATTAAAATTATTTTTTATCCACTTTGAGTCAACGTTTTGAACAATTTTTCAGTGTACATCATCAGGGCAGATGTCATTGTGTCAGGAAATTCGCCCTGATAATGAAAACTACAAGTTGTTCTAAATGTTGACTGTAGAAGGAGGAGAAAGCCCAAGGCAGCTCAGCCCCTCAAAAAATAAGCCCAGTTGAGAACCTATGGTCTACATGAACATATTTTTTTAAAGCCATACTATTTTTCACTGGAGTCCCTTATTGTACTTGTCTTTGATTTCTTACGTAGTTTTATTACTCAACTGACACGCATCGCCTAAGGTCATGTCCTACCAGTAAGTAAATTGCATAAAAAAGTGCCAAAATGCCCTATTGTGTGATGAGAAAATGTTTCCATTACACGACCAACACAAGTAAAAGCCAAGGAATAATATTTCATTCGTAAATTCACGCAAATTATTTATTATAAAAAATATAATTATTTCAATTGTTTCCGGAATATTTTTAGCACCATTAGAGAAAGTGAGATAGCAAACGATTAAGTATAATCGACAAATTATGACAGTTAGGTCGTCTCATATAGCATTCCGTATTCCTCTTATGTAGTGTAAGCGAGTAAGCATATCTTGTCATTTCAGTCGCACCTGTGATGTAGAATATAGTATTTGGCACAAATAAAACCGCTGCCGGTTGTTCTACATCCTTGTCCTAACTATTGGATCGGCGAATAAATGTCAAAAATTCAAAATGGCCCTGATATGTGATAGAGTAACACTCCAACCTCAGTGTAGAGGCCTGTACTATAAAAATGAGAGTTTACAATTTTTTTTTTTAAATAATAATTATTATTTTACCTTATCATTATTATTGAGTGTATTCTGTTGGGGCGATATGGTGCCCGAATCAGCTTCAGTGTCCCCGGCGACAGACATACCATCACTGCTTCTACGCTGCCTTCTACTGCCCCCTCACGCCATCGCAGACCTGTGCACTCATTTTCTTTTTCCCTGGCTGGACGGAAAAACAGAACACATTAATTACACTTGTAATAAAAAAAATAAATTCAAAAGCTGGTGAAAATCAAATGGTTTAAACGCAGAACGTTGATTAAAATTTCAAACACCGTTCTGAATATCACCACAAGTACACATTAAATGAAAGGGAGTATGTCGGTTTTACTGTAAAGCAGTGAAAACTCTTGGAACGGTGAGCGCTCTCACCATGAAACTTTTAACCACTCCAGCGATAGCCTATTTAAATAACCACTCCAGCGATAACCTATGGTCCCATACCAGGTATGCGAAAAAAAATTGAGTGTAAAAAATTTTAGGCTTTAATACTCAGCTCAATGTTTTCAAATTTCGGCGGTTTACGCTCAGACGTGGAACAAAATTTATTCAATTTCGAATGTAGAATCACTGTTTAAAAATGCCCGAATTTGTGTTACATTCTGTGTAAAATTACAGTATTTGTGTGAGTTGATTGTTAAATTCATGTAATAATGAGAGTATTAAAATATTACAAATGAAACATGTCTTTCATTACACAAGATGATAGACAGAGGGTACGGGGTACAACAAATTTGTAGTAAAAGTCAAGGGGTACACAGGCTTAAAAAGGTTGACAACCGTTGCACTAAATTGAAAAACATATGAATTCTGTATGTTAGTAACCAGAATTGCCCTACCTTGTACTTAATTGGGGCAATATTGAATAGATTACTATTTCTGTATGTTGTCTAGTTAAAAAAAAAAACATTCTTTAACATGTAAAAAATAAATGTTCAATTTTTGGAAAACAAATTAAAATGGTGTCTACACGCAGACTACAGTATAAAACATTATCTGGAATTTAGAAGAGTGGTTCTTAACCTGGGTTCAATCGAACCCCAGGGGTTCGGTGAGTCAGTCTCGCGGGTTCGGCGGATGTCAAGACACACCCCCGACTCATATGATTCGGTTCGATTTCCAATTAAGAAAGGTTCGGTGAACGCGCATATAAAACTGGAGGGGTTCAATACCTACACCAAGGTTAAGAACCACTGATCTAGAATATTCAATGCGTGGAACATTAGTGACATCTTTTGGTTTTCGATAGAAGATTAATTAATCTAGCAACTAAAAATATTGTCTTATGGCAGGAAATTTAAAATAAATTCATAAAAATCAGCTACAGCTACCCAGATTTGGATAGCTATGGCTCAAGAGATAGCACTGCTACCCAAATTTGATATCTAGCACTCAAGTGGTAAACAGCTTTTCCGTGTGTAATTTTTAAGTCAATGCAGTTATTTTCAACTTGCAATGTTATTTCCGGCACAAGCTTAGAAATATCCAAGACAAGACGCCATATTATTCAATTGTTCAACAAGAAAAACGATTCCGCCAGGGTCAATGCTAGTTACATAGGTAAGTTTTATAATTTAAACTGGAAAAAGGTATATTACACGTTTCATAAAAGGTCTATAAAATCATCTATTCCACTTTCTCAAAAGGGAAAGTTTAGGCTTCTTATATTTATTGGTATATCCCCTTTCTCCAGAATGAGATATGAGTGACAAACCAATAGGTGAACAGAATGTATGTTATGAAGAAATTGGGACAACAGAATGCAGAACTACTGTAGGCAAAAAATCTCTATTATTCACGTGGTTCACTGGTTTATTTCAGGAGGTAATGAAAGCCTGAAAGTGAGCACTTTTTTTATATCTATGTTAGGTACTTTCATGTTAGCAGAAAATTATAAAAGTAAACATTAAATATTAATTATAACTGGAGTTAAATTATTAAATTGGATTGGTGATATTTTCCAGTTTTATTACATTATGTTGATGCAAAAATCGCATTGTTTGTCTGCCATTGAAACACAATTATTATTATTAAACAAACTTTGTACTTTAACACTGATTTTATTTCTAGATCAAATGTACAGATTTTTAAATTAATATTTTTCCCTCCAATTTAAAGCAATAAACTATCGACATGTTATTAATTTGCACAAGTCGTTATCTAATAAAGAAGTCGCATACGTTTTTATCGATACCCTGCAGCTAATAAATTCCGCGAAACTATCAATGACAAATCGTAAATAACTTCAATTTACTATCACTACAAAAAGTAAACATTTCGCATTTTTCTCATAATAAACATTTAAAAAGAAGTAAGAACGAAATCTCCGCCGAGTATTTATTTCGCTCGCAATAACGGTATTATACAGACGCGATGTGGAAACACGGATTTGGTTGACCTATATTCCAGATCTCCGAGTGGCAAACTTTCAAACAGGTGACATTCTATGCTTCTATAAGGCCAAGCAGGTAACAGTTCCTTCTGTCAGATTACATCCAAATACGAACTCGCTCCAAGGTTTTGGGAATAGAACGCCAGAAATTTATCTTCTCGTGGCTTGGAATATAAAAATGCGGGAACCTACTTACGGAAGCTTCATACGTCGACAAGAGCAGCGGTATTTTAGGGAAAGATCGCTATGTGGCCTAATTCGGTGCACTGCACTCAATACACGGACGAAATACCGTTTTACGAAACACGAATGCGCTTTTATCAACATTCACTAAAAATAATAAGGACTGAACAAGTTGCACAAGTGTAAATATACATAATTTGGATTATTTAACACCGAAAACAAATAATATTTCCCATAACCAACAATAAGTGTAACATTCCCATTTCAACTCGATATCACAGTAAAATACAGGCTTACCACTTGATACGACGCACATACACAGATGAACTGTCACAAATACCAAAGTTACGGGAACATCCGTTACACAAATCAGCTCACTCGGCTCCTAGCCCCTAGCTCTTCTCGCAGCTTTGAATATGTCGAGAGCGAGAGAGATAAATGTTACATTGTAACTTCACATCGGAAAATCATATGGTGTAACGAATAGTTAAATACTCGCCAAAAGTGAAACAAACCGCAAGCCAAAATAAGCTTTAAAAATGTAACTTTACATACGGTTGAAAACTATTATTGCATACTTTTTATTTGACACTAAGGAAAATTTACAGTCGCTAGTATTACGACATAAGAATTGGCAAAATAAATAATAATCCAGAAATATTTAAATTCAACTATGTAGTCAAAATTTTTAGGTTTATTACATACAATAAAAGAATAACTAAATCCATTTTTTATGAAAATCACTGACACCTTTCGTTGGGTTGCGCGTACCATTATTTTACAAGAACCAAAGTTTTACTTCAGCGAAAAAGTTAAACGTTTCCCCAATAGATGGCTCTAATAAACCTCACAAATTTACAATTTATTTGGAATTTTATATTGATAAACTTGTACTTTCCAAAACTAAAAATGATTTTTAAAAACCATCAATAATTATTATTATTGAAATTTTTTGTAATCAGTGGTTTGAATTCGGGGTAGACAGTCTTTTTGTTTCTTCAATCGCCTAAAAGTTATAAATTATAAGTTATAACGACGTGGAAGTCGTTTTTTTTAGTTAGATGGGGTAGGTGCCTGAATGGGGGCGGAATTGTATTCAAAATGCTCCGCGCTAAGCCTTATCTAATAAAAAAAAAATTTTGGTTTCGTGTGACGAGGATACGTTCATAAATCAACTTGGGATGTGTTCAAAAACCAACTTGGCGTTAATCAAATTAATGAATAATCGAAAGAACAACGTGCGCTGGATGCCAGGCGCTTTGTGAATAGGGCTGCCATCCGTCCGGGTTTCCCCGGATTTGTCCTAGTTTAGAGGGCGTCCGGGGAGCGTCCGGGCGGGGTTTTATTTGATGTCCGGGTTTAAATTTTTTTTTATTTTAAACCCGGACAAATATAAAAGTGGTTCAAACAAAGTAACATTGTTTCATTTATCTTTAATTAAAATTAAATTCAATTTCCAAGAATACAGCTGCATTGATTTTTACAAACTCCTTTTAAAAAGGGAAGATATTCTAAAAGTTATCGGAAAGAGTGATAAATACAAAAAAAAAGTAAAAAAGGCGAGAGGCTGAGGAAAAAGCTATAATAGCTAGATAATCAAATAATATACTTATGAGTGCAAAAATTTCTTTTCATTTTTGTAGAGTTATGGATTGTTTTTATTACGCAAAAGAAATTTACAATATGGCTGTTGATTAAAACTTTAAGGTGATATAAATAGGTATGGTTTTTGGTTATTTTATGCTTAAAAAAATAATAATGTAACTTACATTACAGTAAGTCTAAACTTTAAAAAGTTTCAGTTTAGTTGCTTAAGAAGACTGAATTTAGTTCATATTATGTTAAGAGATATTTTGTTGTTTATATGGCTGCTGATAAAAACTTAAAGATATAATTATTATTGAGTTAAAAGAGTTACCTCAAAAATTGTAAGACTTAATAACTAAAATGGTCTCAGTACTTTTAAGTTTTTTGTTTGGAAATTTAATTGAATTTAGTAAGGCTTAATATTTTAATAAGGTTTTGTTTTCATAACAGAGTATATTAATAATTTGTGATTTTTAAGAATAAAAAAATTGACTGATTATTAAAACAATTTGTAACAAACTGTAATAATATTCTGTTTTGTTAGGTACTTTTAAAATGATGATAAAAGATGACTAAATTTCATTTTAAAATAAATAAAAGGTGATTAATGACATTTTCAACTGTTTTTTATTACGCTGACTATGTTTAAAAAAACCTGTTGACATGTCCGGGTTTTGGGCCCTAAAATCCGGGGTTTTCACGCGTCTTGTCCTGGTGGCCAAATTTAAGAGATGGCAACCCTATTTGTGAATCAAGTTTTTTTTTTCAAACATATAAATTACAATTTTGGCGACCCCCAAAACTGCCACCCGTGGTAGGCGCAAAACATAAAAACATTTTTTCCTTTATTTACCACTAGGAAGTCAAATATTTTATTAATTATTTTTTTAAATAAAAAAACTTTTCTACTTCGATAAAGCGGTGTGTATGTCGCAGGCCAATCGTAAAATCAGGCAGATCATGGTGCGCCTCAGGCACTTCCCGATGTGGCTAGGCACAACATGATCTGCCCGATTTTACGATCGGCGTAAGACACGTGCATGGTTTCAACTTTAATTTCAATGGATTCTTCTTACATGTTTTTATTTATTTGTTTTTCGATATTTTGATGAGCCTTTTGATATCATGATCGGCCCGACTTAACAATTGGCCTGCGACATGCACATTATTATCAAAAAATGTAAGTACAGTGCTGTTCTGATGAAAAATCACCCCAAGAGCGTTGACTAGATATATATAAATCCTCATACCGTGACTACTGGGGCTGTCCAACTGTCCACGTGTCACTGTCCACCCCTGCTTGTAACTTACAGCCAGTGGAAACCCTTATATTTTAAGGATTTAATAATTAAATCATAATAGGACATGCTAACGTGCAACATCCAACTTCTTCTCATTCGTTGAACCTTTATTCTGCTGATCCTTCGGGTAGGCTTGTAGAAAAAGTATCGATATATCGATATTTTTAATTCAATATATCGATATTTTTAGCCGATATTTTTTGATCCGATATATCGATACAAAATATCCAATATCGAAAATTGTATCCAAAACGATATTTTTTTAAATTTATGTTTTCAAAGTCACTAGAATCCAAAACCGTATAGGAATGAACGGAAAAAATTAACTGTATTGTGTCATGACATCTGGCGGTTGAAATTTTAACTATTAATAGCTTACAAATCTATTGTCTTTGCATTCGTATTTGTGATCACCGATACTATCTCATGTGTGTAGGTACATACACAGAAATGTATGCTATTTTTCGCCATTTTTTTCTTAAGCCACTCCTATGTGTTGGTTCCCAATAAGGAACTCCAGTGAAAAATATTATGGCTTTAAAAAATATGTTCATATAGACCAATAAACGCTGATTCTGAATATATAAGTTTTATTTCATAATATCAAACATAGAGTTCTTAAAAAATTATTAAAAAGTGCATTTTTAAATCTCTCGTCAAAACACACCGTAAAGTTGGTATTACTGAATGGTTAGTGCTGACGTCACGCGTCACCAGTATTGAAATCTTTGATTATGTAGGTATGACATAAGCCATCAGTATTAACAACATTTCATGTTATTCGTTATTTCATACTGTTCATAAATATATATATATATATTTATTATTATTTATTTGTATTTAGTGTGTTTAGTGAATTGTATATTATATATTTATGTTATGTACTTGTTCTGGTAAATAAATATTAACCTACACACTCACAAATACAAAAACTAGCACACTCTCTACTTGACACTGGCCAGAACACTCCATTGGGGTGAAAAGCCATTTAATTTAAAGAAGAAGAAGACAGATTAATACGCCAATAGAATGTTACGGAGACACAAACTTTGTATGCGTCTCAGTTTACATATAAGTTAGAAGACAGCTTTTTAGTTATTGATATTTTTGTAATTATTACGTAATAAAAATGAATAGTGATAAAAATACCTTCATTTTTATTGATATTTTTGTACATTAAGAAAAGCACATTGTGTACAAAAATTACTATTGATAATATTGAGCTGAATACACTATTATTTTAAAAACGCAAAATCTCTTGAAAATTTGACCGATATATCGATATTTTTTCCTTGATATATCGACGTCGATATTGATATTTTAATAAATATCGATACATCGATATTTTTTTTCGCTTTCGACATCCCTGGGCCGGCTGGCAAGTAGGTACTTACCTAAATACTTCATACAGATTCAAGTTTTCATTTTGACGTCCATTATTGTCTTCATGTTAATTAATTTTAATGAATAATTCCCTATGGGTACATTAGGCACACTTCCGCCACATCTGCCAGGAGACATGAACGGACTAAATCAAATCTTTAGGATAGCTGAAAACACTTCGTCCCAAAAGCTTTACCCCACCTCTATCCAATAACACGACGATCTATGAACAGGTTTATTTTTCTAAGTGTTCTCTATTTTACACAACATCTTTATGTTGATATTTAGAGTTTCCTAGCATCCCAGACATCGTCTTAATTCCGGCTGATTATTCCAGACATTTCTCTTCCGAAAACCAGATGTAGATAGTCAGACAGTTAACAACGGAAAGATGGCGCTGTGCCAAAAGGTTAAATAACAGCATAATAATTATTATTAACCCATTCTGATTTTTTACTAATTTCCATTCGTCCCTGTAGAATTGAGGAACATAAATAAAAACCTGCTACATAACGTTTCCTATATATTTCATTTATTTGTGGTTTCATAATCTACCCACCATTTTACTGCCGAATTCATAATCCAATAAATTAAAATCTCCGGAAATTTTGAAATAGTCATAAAGTAGGTAGGTACCTATCTAATATCAATCATTCTGAAAATATGCTACCATGTTTTTTTAGTGTAAATGGAGAGCAATATAAGATGTTTTGCATTATAACTGGTAGGTAAACGTTTAACTTCCCCATGATTAATTAGGTGCACAGCAAAGACGGCTCTGAGATGAGTTATTAATTATGACAATCTTCTTCCTTGCGCTGTCCCAACTCATTGCCTAGGTAGGCTGTTGGGGTCGACTCTTCTCGTTCTCAGGTTGTAATTTCTCCTGTTCTGGGAATCGCCTTCATCCAGGCCGTTTTTCTGAAGAATTTTGGCGCTTTGAGTCATCCAGGAGTTCTTCGTTCTTCCTCTGGATGACTGTCGATGAAGCTCCATAGACATTGCCTCCGATGGTCTCCGTCTTATGTGTCCATACCATCTCAACTGTCGTTCCTCCAGCTTACTATTTATATTTGTGACACCCAGGCTACCGCGAATGCGTGAACTTTTGATCTTATCTTTTAGTGATACTCCTGCCGACCATCTAAGCATTCGCATTTCTGCTGTTTCGAGTTGCCTAGAGTAGGAGTTGTACATAGTCCAGCATTCGGAGCCATACATTATTGCGGGTCTTACAATAGTCTGGTATATCTTTCCTTTAAGTTTTATAGGCATTTTGGAGTCACACAATATTCCTGTTACGGATCTGAATTTAATCCATCCCACACCTATTCTATGGATGACATCCGCTGCACATCCTCCGTCTCTGTGGATTAGTGAGCCCAGATACTTAAATGAATCACAGTTGGCTAAAGTTACTCCATCCAGTTGCATCGAAGGAGTTACAGCATTTGTGTCTTCAAATGGCAAATACAAATATTCAGTCTTTTTCCTGCTAATTCCCGAATTAGCAGGAAAATCCGATTGCGATGAAATTTTTGCCAGTCGTACAGCCAAACAAAATTTAATTTTGGAATTTGAGGCCAAAATACTCAACCAAATTGAATAAATAACATTTTAATCAAAAGGCATAGCAAATATCTAGAACTTATATGTTCTACTTTATTTATTTGTGTTTTAAATTATAAAATATAGGTCTTTAAAGAAATCAATCTTTCATGATTTTAGAAGCAACTTTGGTAATTATTTGTCTTATTAAAAAAATATTGTTCTATTTAATAAAGAAAAGTTATGAAATATAAAAAAAAATTAAAATGATTAAAAAAAGAATTTGATGGGCCTAAATTTAAATTACAAATGAGCGATTTACGTTGGAACACAAATTTGTTGTATATAAAATAAAATAAAATTATCAAAGAAAATCTTTTTTAACAATTTGTTTATTTATCACAGTAGATAAGGAGGGGGAGGAGAGAAGTGTGACAAAGGGTAAGGGAGGGTCATCAGCTCTGTGATGTAAAATAATTTTGAACTACTGTTTTGGTTATTTTTAGATGTAAAATTGCAAAATATGTAACGTCACACTAGGGGGGAGAGGGTGTGTGACAGGGACGTGGAGGGGGGGGGGGGGGGGTTAAAAAAACATTAAATTCGTGTGATTAGAAATTTATTTATTTATTAGAAATTTGCTTGATCTTTTGTTTAAAAATAATTATTGAATTTAGTTGGGTATTTTGTCATTAAATCCAAAATTAAATTTTGTATGAAAAAGGCTGCTAAGGTTTTTACTAACGCCAGGCGCCGCGTCTGGCTCTGAGCCGGCCCTTACTCTAGATTAGATTGTGTCAATTATTTCAACTTTTGAATTCAGAAACATCTGATATCTCAAAAGTTGCGTCTTACAAAGAAAATGAGAACTTAATATTAATTTATTTAAAAAATGATTATTAGCTCGCTAAAATGCATTGAAAATCAGAAAAACCTAAAACATGTATTTTTAAATTATGATAACTAATGCTTTTTTACAATAATTTACCTTTAACGTTTGTTTGTTATTAAAAACTGCGTAAAGCTTACAATAATGAATAAAATAAAATTTATGAATACAAGTAAGTCTACAAGAATACTGTATTATCCATAAAGAGTGTTATTTTCCCCTTTTATATTTTTAAAAAACACATCACAAATGTTTAAATTTTTTTTTTTAGATTGTACTGCAGTTAAATTGTACTGCAGTTATGGAATAAAAATTAAATTTGCAACTAAATATATAATATGGAGGCTTTGCTTTATTTTTACCCAAATCACGAAATTATTTTTTTTTCAAAACTTCCGGCTATATTAGCGAGCTAAAATAATTTATTTTTACGTTTTCGAATAGCTACAGATCATAATATGCAACTTTTGAGACCCCAAGCGTTTAAAAATAGGGCAATATTTTCTCTCTCTATGGAGAGCAACACAAGCTATTCTACATTGTAGTATTATAAATAGATAAAAATCATGTGGCTTATTCAAATTTATTCAATCATGATGCCCATGAAAAAATGGAATTCCAACAATCACACACTCAAAAGTCAACTACTTCTAAATAGCAACATCACCTACCTAAATTCTAATTTTAAACTTTTTCTCGCATTCTCTGATATTTTATTTCCGGCTCTCGTTTTACTTTGTGCCCTTTTAACATTCAGAAATTCGCAGTAAAAAGTTATCTTCTTATTACAGGCTTTATATTCTTCTCTTTTCTTGCAGAAAGCCTCTAGAAAGAGCCGCTGAAAAAATGCAATAATCGGAGAAAAAATGTTACTATTGACCTTGACCTGCACCTAATCTGAAGAATGCGAATGAATAAGTTATTTTCAAAATTCAATAAAACATTAGGTTAGTAAATAGGTGGAATAGGTGGAAGTCAAAGGTTTCACGAAATCAATGGAAGGAAAGATTGTAAATTGACCGAAGAAACCAAATAGTACTGGCTTTCACTCCCACACCAAAAAAAAACCAACGGAAAACCAACGATCTGCACTGTTTACATTAATTATATTATGGTTCATGAAAAAATATTTCTTCTGTCGACATTGCCAATACCACAGACTAAACAAGAGTTATCGTTTCATGCATTTGAACTTTATTATGTGTATGGTGGTTCTTTATACCAATAATATGTATTATCAACAAATGGTACAATGAATCTCTATTTATCGACCTCATCCTCAAGATAAGGGATCTCCTCTAAGCCTTACTTCTTAGCAGGCTATAGAGAACTTTTGGCCCTAGGGAAAGCTTATAGCCTCACGCTAGGTTAATTTTGACGACTTCATTTACCTGGTCTGTCCAATCTCCCTTTTCTCTTGGTATTTACTGTCACTAATATTAATAATATAGCATCCAAATTCGAAAATTCAGAAAAAGGATTAAATTATTATGTTTGTAGGTAAGAAAACAAAGCAAAACCAAAGCTTAAAACTTTGGTACATTACATAAATTTATGACACAATTCAGTACGCAACATTTGTAAACCATTAAAAAGATATTACAAAATCTAGGAGTACCTACTGTTACAATTTACGAAGCTTTGAATGTATTCTTAAAAAGTTACAGTACATACGACGTTTATACGTAGGTACAGAGAAAATCCAGTGAAATTTTTGTACTTATATAATTGTATGCAAATTTGAATGACTGTTTACAAAAGTCGAACCATCCAAGTTTTTAAAGACGACGCCCAGTTTGGATGTCCATTGGGCATCGATATGATATTATTGTTGGTCGATGCCTTTGGGCAATAAATATATTATCCGAGTATAGCAATTGGATGCTCCATCTCAATCTCCATCTAAATTGGGTATAATAAGGTCAATAAGGTGCAGAAATAAACCCAAAACCATTATGAATAAATATATCTGTATTTAATAAATTATTATCGGACATTCATTATCTTATTGTTTGTGAATCTGTTACATTGTTTCAAATGTTTTAATTGCTCATATCTGAACAATAAAAATCTGGAATACTTGCCGCATCGGGCAGATCATCTCGTTCTGTACAAGTAATTTATCCTAACGATCATTTGCCTATCAATCTCGGAAACGATATAAATATATAAACCACCGGATAATTACTTTGCATTACCTACTGATAGTTCATTTTGTAAACTATGTCAATGCACAGAAGTTGTTACCGTACAGTGCGTTTCCTACGTCAGTGCTGTGCTATCCATTCACATTTTTTTGACGGGCAGCTTTTCTTTAGATCACAAAATACTTTTTTTTTGTGTTGCTTTGATCGATTGACTGAAGTCTTTCTTTTTAGTAGCTGGTTTTCGGGAAGTTCTCCCCTTTAATTACTGGTTTTCTGGAAGTTCTTCTTTTTAATTGTTGGTTTTCTTGGATATGATTGGTTTTTACATTTGATCGTTAGTTTCGCGATAAATTAATGCAAGAGTTCGTTATGTTTCTGTTAAGTACACGTTTTGTAGTTATGTGTTGTTCTCTTGTATGTAGACATTTCCTGGACCCGAGGCACGACCCTTTCCATTTCCAACTGAAACAAAAGAAAACAAAACATTAGTATCTTCACAACGAATTCGTGAGGAATTAACAGAATAAAATGAGAGAGAAGCTGAATGAATCGAAAAGAATTCGTGGAATAAAATGAGTTAGAAAAACAAATAGTTCTTGCATCCAGATATATTTATGGAATAAAATGATTTAGACACTGATGGTATTGGATCGCAAACATGGGTTCTTTCATAGTGGAATTCGCGGAACACAGTGAGTTAGTAACCGGTGATTAGTTGGCGAACATAAGACTGGAAATTCTATGAACAAAGGTTTATCAAAACATTAATAAGCCGTGTGTCTATTATTTTCACCCACTACATAATTGGAAACTTACCGACTTTCATTGAAAAAAGTTAACTCTAACTTGGTACATTTGATTTTAAATTAATTTGAAATTTAAGAATCTCCCCTAATGCGATTGAATTCAGTGTACTTTAAATCTTAATCTAAATACGAATTTAAATCTGGTAAAACATGTTCAGATGTTTAAACAATAATAATCGAGGGAAGATTATTAAAACAGATACATAATTATCTAAAGATGATCTCTGGCGTCATGACGTGAGACATCTTTTCCTGTTTATTAAAATTTTAGGTCAATGCAACTATTTTCAACTTACAAATGGCGCTTTAAAATATCAAACTAATTGCCAAAAAATTAGATAAATCGAAAATTGATGTGAATAACCTTCAAAAGTTATAAAAAGGGAGTTTTTCTTATAAAAAATTTAATATTCATTTAGACTCCAATTCTTAGAATGATTGTTTCCAATAAAAAGGGTAGTTTCCAATAATATGGAAAAAGAATCAGTTGAAGAGAATATTGTTAATTCTAAAATTAGAAATATGATATTGACAAATATGACGGTTTGACAGAAGGTGGCAATAGCGAAATTGGTTAATGCGTATGTCCCGGTTAGACAAGAGGTCTGGGTTCGAGTCCCAGTTGCGACCATCGTTTTTTTCTAGTTTTCTGTGTCTTGTTCTCTTTCATATTTTCGTTTAGATTATTATTGTTATCTTCTTCTTCAATGATAATAAAATCAGTTTCAAATCAACATCAGCAGCATATTTAGGTATCTATCACCTAAGATAAAAAAAATATTTATACACTATACACTACCCACGATCATGGTCAGTAAATCTATCCATTCTTGTAGATTGAATAAATCCTATCATAGCTTTATCAACACGTGGTATAAATCAAATCCTAACGTAGGACGTGACTGATTTACTGAAAGTAGATACAGGGTGCGTCCAATATTGCGCCACGATTCTATCTTTGGTCGGGCTAAATGTACCTAGATCAACTGATAAGTGTACACGTGTGGTCGAAGGAATCACACGAAATTTTGGCGAGTCAAAGTCAGGTGACTGCTAGACTTTGCTGCAAGAAGTTCTTTAGATCGTAGGAATTAGAAGAACTTTTGGCAAGACAAAATCTGGTGTCTTTGCTGTAAAAAAGTTCTTAAGATCGAAGGAATTAAACGAACTTATGGCAATTATGTCTGCTAGACTTTTCAAGAAGTTCTTTAGGTCGTAGGAATTAACGAATTTTTGGGTAGACAAAGTCCTATGCCTGCTTTGAAAGAAATTCTTCATGAGCTGGTCGAAAGTTCGGTGAGTTGGATGCATAGAACTTTTCTTTCACAGATAGATCATAATGAGTAATGACTTACCCTTCTCAATACGAGTAGTGGGTGCGAGTGAAAAGGTTAATAGCTTCTTAAAAATATACAATTAAAACTTCACAGAACGAAACATAACGTATAACACAAGCATACATAACATTGCACATAGCACGTATACACAGAATATATGAGGAAAAGAGACCCGAAGCTGGCTCTGGAGCCAGCGGATCTTACATACAACCAATGGTGTCTCGTGACTTTTGGATGTGCTAGAGCGCTAATAATTTTAAGAAATTTCAATTTGTAATGCACTGTACCGTAATTCTTGAAAATCTTCATACAAAACCGAATTTTCAAAAAAAAAAAAACTTTTCAGCTAAAACAAAGCCATTTTTTGTAACATTAACACTCCAGCACACCCTAAAGTCACAAGCTGCCACGTACAAGTTTGGGGAACATTTTGAGGCCTAAGAGAGGTTGGGTGATAAGAAAGTATTTGGCTATTTTGAACTGGATTCTTAAAGCAGAGATGTAATTCACTTTTAGATTTTTTCGCTTTTGAAGGAGGTGTAAAATTTTCCTATATTATTTATACGTATTTTAAAGTTCTATATCTCATGACGGAAATAACTTTACGAGTTGAAAATAGTAAATCTAGAAATTTCAGACTGCCTATATTATTCGTACGTATTTTAAAGCTCTATATTGTATTTTAAGTTGAAAATAGTAAATCTAGAAATTTCAGACGGAGAAACTATGATAATTTCATGACGTCAGAGTTCACCGTTTGAGAGTTTTAGCAGGCCTAAAATAAAAGATTTTTTCTTTACTACTGTGCAAGAAACAAGTTGATAATATGTAAACCTTTGCAAGGAGTGTACCTGTTTCACAGAATAAAGGAGAACTCAAGAAATCAAGTTTCGTGATCCAATTAATTGGCCAATCGGCCCTCAAATTTCCGATACAAAACCGTGTTTCAAAAATTGTGATTTACGAAATTCAAATGGGACGGACTTCTACGAAGTCAGATGAGTACAAGTGATACAGAACGCATGCTAAATGGAACATTTATTTCCATTCAAACTTGTATGGAAGGCACTTCTGGTTTTGTCTTTATTCATAAACTACACATATTGTACCTACATAATTAATATTTCCCTAAAGGTGATTTTTCACAAATTTCACAATACAAATTGTCAAATTGTTATGATTAAATTCCAAAGACCCTGTAGCTATAAATTCCACATATTTACTAACAACACCTCTATCTGCTTAATATTTACCGAGTGGTCGAGTCTTGTCTATATACGGATCTTCTGGCCATAAAGGGTAGACAATGCCTGTGATCAAACTGTGTAATTTCTAAATCATCGTCTTCTTCTTTTAGTCTCAGACGGATTTTAAGAAATATTATGGATGCTATTAAACCGTGCACAACATGATGTAGTTAATAGTAATAATAAAAGTGTCAATAATGTTTATCAGTCTATCGTTTGTCGAGTTGAAAATCGAAATTTGAGTTAAGTCTGCAATTACATGTAAAATCGTATCTAACCTCTATCTGGTACTATACTCAACTTGTAGTGTACGTATTAAAGAAAGAAAAAAAGTTTTCTGAGTTAGGTACTAGTTGGAAATTTCAAACTAATGTACACGAATCGTTATATTTCCCTGTGCTATTTTACAGCATGTTTATTACGTAAAATACAAAAAAACACATGTAAATAATATTTAATTTATGGTGAGCTTTAAAATATTGCTTTCCTCATTATCTCAAAACCTAATATTTGGAGATGTCTGGCTGATGAACTAGACGCTCGATATGCACTTACTCCATACCTATTTTTTTAAATCACTTACCTAAAAACAAAAAATATGTAAATATACATGTAGTGTCCGACCGAAACAGGACTTTCTACCGAAACCGAATCTTTGGTAGCTGTCTCAGTTTCGGCCGAAACCGAAACTTTTTTAGACATGTTAAAAATCTATTGTTTACTGAAGTTTGGCTTATTTTTACGCTTATACAAACAGTTAACATGTGATAAATTAAATAAAAAGCAATAATTGAAAAAATCTTTTTTTTTTATTACTAAAAATTAACAAACATGTTAACTACTGCTGGAAACAGAAATTTGTCAACAATCAACACTTATGTGCATTATAAAGGAAGGACCTCATTAAATGAGTATTTTAATTTAAATTGCGTTTTCAATCACAACATTCTTTAGACTAAATTTGCCAATTATTGAGATCTTTTGCAGAGTTTCGGTGCGGCCGAAGGTTCGGCAGAAAAATCGAAACTGATGCCAAAACTAGATTTTTTTGCCGAAACTTGCCGAAACCGAAACCGAACCTTCGGTCGGTCACTAAATACATGTATAATAGCTTACTAAGTTGGTACACCTTATTTTGTTTCAGAGCTCATTGGTTCTGGACCCAAAGGTCATGAGTTCAACCCTCCCACCCCTTTTTAAAGGTACACTCAGCATTGGTCTGCCAGGAGACCACGATTAAAAAAATGTTTCTTCAAATGAATAAAGTTATATTTTGGGACAAGATTTAAATAGTTTGGTTATTTCCAAACCTCCTTCAGTCTCACAATGCTTTTCAAAGTCAGTGCCTTAATCCCACTGGCTCAGGGGATTTGAGATTTTCGTGCCGTATCACAATAAATAAAGTATTACAGATCTCCAATCCTATTTGTCCGGCCAAAAGAATAAACTAACGAACTAACATTTTTTTAAGTTCAAATTTGTTTGTACCCACAACGTTTCCAGGCGCGACGCTCCAACTCCCAGCGCGCAGCAGCATACGAGGTGTACACAAGATGTACATAAGGTGTACATAAGGCTCCTACATAAGAATGTATCTACAAGTTCGTTTTTACCAACAATGTTCGAGTAAATTAATTTAATTCTGCTATTTTTTTTCTATTTCAAATTGTCTCAGACTCTCATTGTTATTCTATGTTTGTAATAGGTGTTTTCACGATGTCACGAAACATACTTTATGAGTCACGAAAATGTAAAAATCTGCATATATTTGTAACATTTATTTATTCTAATTCATGGGAGATTTTTATTCCATTTCAATGTAAAGAGAAACCATAACATATTACACATCGAGATATTATAATAATGGTATATATAAGAATGGTATGTAATCGTTCAAAAGGCTCTATTCAGTAAAAAGTATTTTTTTTCACCTTGTAATCGAATTCTCGAAATACTTCGACTAAGGGGCAAAATAACGTTTATGGACCATGTCCAAACGGTTAAACTCGGTACTTATCCTACAAAATTGTACCACAAAATTAAAATTAGGTTCCTTCTCGCGTCGGTCCCGATATAGCTCTCCTGACGGGCGCGAACGGAGGTAAACATTAAAACGCCGGAGTTACAACGGTAAATGCAAGCAAACAAAACACGAGGGAAAAAACTGAAATGTAAACAGCGGTTTATCTTCGGCAACAAAAACGCGTCTCCGAAACGGTCTGCCAACGTTTTACGGAGAAACTATTTGAAAAAATCCACCAAATATGTCCAGTAGACTGCCTAATTAGATCAATTCAGAGAAGAAGAAACAGCTTTGCCGTATTAATCACATATTTTTCTTCAGACTTTTGGGGAATAAAGACAAGAATCAAATAAATCGCCAAATTTCACGTAAGTCCACAGGCCCAGCTAACAAACATGGCGGTGTACGGTTCAAAAGAGGAGCAAGAAACAAATTCATTAAAAATAAATTTAAAAAAAAAACATATCTTAGCACCTTCTGAGTCTTTTAATGTTTTAATTCTTGACTGGTTTATTCCACAGCCCGCGATATCTAATTATCGTTTACTTACGTTTTACGTAGTAAAGCGCCTGTGAGGGGATATTTCCCAAAATCTGTTATTTATTATGAAGTGGACGAGTTTAAGGTGTTGCAATTTATGGGAAGGCTTATATGGTAATTAACAGAATGCAGAATTCGATAGGACTCGGACTGCAGCAGAAGTTACTAAAAATGGTAAAATAAAATAGGGTAGCGGTGAACAACGGAGTTTTGATAACATGCCTGATGTAAATCAGTATGGCATGAAATTGGGAGAGCAGACCGACTGAAGTAGAAATGAAAAGAATGAGGTTTTTAATAAAATCTTTTAGATCGAATTGCGAATAAGGGCATTCGATAAACTAAAGAAATTGGTTTATAGAATGTTTGAAAGAATATAATAAATGTTACGCAAGTGGATGGAATCATTCGGCGATGTCCCGCGAAATATGACAATATCAAATCGATAAAATTCTTAAGTTGAACCATGTCAGAATTGTTGACGGTGTGAAATAAAAATATTAATTTATTTAATTTGAGAACCCAAAGAAAATAAGCATACATCTGCACACATTATCAATGTTGCCAATGCTAAACGCAATTAGCTAACATAAATGTAGACACATAATTTGTTTATGTAAACAAACCTAAAAGCATTTTTAAATACATTTTCACTAATGACGTGCATTTTTACAAGAAAAATAAAAGTTCATACTGAAACGCAATTAGCAACTCAGTCAACGGACATATTGTTTTTCTTTAACTGAAATGTATTTCTGGAGGTCCGTTTAATTTTAGTACCAACAGTCTGCAGGCACCAAAACAGTTATAATGAGTTCAACTTGGTGACAGAAATATAAATATATTAGGTAGAGGCGATGGAATTAATTTGGCATACAGAATTAATTAATTTAGAACTGTGATGAGATTTCAAAGACGAAGACGACCAATATACAGGGGAAGTGTGAAAAGTCGATATACATTTTTGATTAACAAACATCTTTGTGAAACGGCTTACGTTTTTGACGTTGATTTGGTAGCTCAGGGGTTTGTTTTTCATTCCAAAACTGCGAGTGTATGGGCGGTGCTGGTTTGGGTGTTGTGACGTCGATTTTGAAGCGTGAATTAAGATTATAGATAGAAGTAAAATTATATTGACTACTTTAATATTGATTCTCAATTTACTCCCAATCAAATTTTCGCGTCATTAATCACACGCCCCAATAGAATTATGTCCACGAATTTATGATCAAAAACAGGAAACTGTGAATGAAAATATTTTCAACATGTTTCGGTTTTATTACAGGGAAATCAAATTGTGTTTTCCAAATAATAATATTTAGCATCCAGTACATATCCATTCCATTATCAAGTATTCCTGGAGATTTTGCAAGCACAAGGCGGGTTTATTATAAGATTTTTACGACTTGAAAGTATGCGGAGAATTCAACGGTTAAATTCTTGAACGAAATATAAACTAGAACTTGTTTATTTGTGTTTGGTAGTTGACACGATCAATGGCAGTGGTGAATTAGACTATATAACTGGGTGCAGCACAGCGATGAAATAAAATATTTTATTTTAAATTAAGACGAGTTTATTTGTGTATTAACATAATATTAGCTTTCCTAACTCCATTCATCCGAAATTTCAACTTTTTTCGTGTATCGTGTAAAACGCCTTTTAGATTTATCATTGATCCCTTCGGCACCGGTGCATAGTCGGGAAACACGCCAAACGCGTGCCCAACATTTGTACACAGTTGACATTAGTCACATGAGAACGGGTCGTTTCTTCGACTCGTTCTTATGTTCAACAGCTCGGCTGTGGAATGATTTGCCGGCCTCTGTGTTTCCTCCTTCCTACAACATGGGTCTCTTCAAGACCAATGTTCATTCCTTCCTCTCCTCAAAAAGACCCTCCACACAGCATCCCAGATGACATAGGCCCTGAGGGAAATTATTTTCCTCAGGGCCTCCTGTGTGGGGTTAATGTAAAAAAAAAAAAAAAAAAAGTCAGATGTTTTATGGAATAATGATTTAACAATTTCGCACCCCCTCGATTGTTAATTACATATTACTTTCACGACCTCCGTAGTCCAGTGGGTAAGACTCTTGACTCACAATCCGGAGGTCGCGGGTTCGAACCCGGCATGCGCAAATAAATTTTATTTGATTAATTTGTGTTATTTCACAATTAATTCATTTAAAATAATATATAGTATATTTGCGGCATGTTCCAGAGTGGAAGATACTATCAGTATCGCCCTGGTGTAAGACCACCATTCAGAATTGAAACGTTGCTTGAAAATGGCTTTAGCCGTGTTTGGTGACCAGATCTGAATAGCCAGGTACTTCCCAACCTTCCTCTTCCCCACCTCCTTCCCCTCCCCACTACCTTGAGCCTCACAACATACCCCAATTGGGGATGCCATAGTCTCACTGGCTCCAGACGGGAGCAGTTGAGATTCTTGTGCGGTATTCACTCTAAAAAAAAAAAAACTATTAATGGGGGTCTTGGAGGCGGATGACCAGGACACACTGAACCCCAGATTCCTACCCATTCCTTAAACCCTTTTCCTTCCCAGAACTCTCCTGTCCTTCCTTTCCTTAAAAAAACCCTCCACACACCATCCCCAAAGATAACATAGAGCCTGAGAGAAATTATTTTCCCCAGGGCCTCCTGTGTGGAGATCGTGTAAAAAAAGAAAAATAATTGAAATGGAAATATTAAATGTAGTGGAACTGTGTAGTTTATAGAAGGTGATTTATAGTATAGGATCCCGATATAAAATGACCTTCACCGAGATGTTTATTTGATGAAACGTATTTTATATTTAATTTAATATGTCAATAAATATATTGCATATGGGTTGCCTAACAAATTTTAGTCCAGGGTATGATTAATTAATAATTTAAAAAAATATATTTTTTAAACAGGTAGGTATAAACAGGTAAATCGATACTAGCATTTTGCACCGGTCTGATTATTGAATTAAAATTAAATTAAATTAAAAATTATTTTATTATGAACACGGTGGTATCAAAATATACACACATAAATAATAAATTGATTAAAAAAATAAATTAATAACTATTCCTCTATTTTAATAATAAACTACTCCAAAATGATGCACAGCATATACGAGTCTATCGCTATCCTTTTCATTTTCAAGAACAAATAGCATGCGCATTCTCTTTCTTTAAATGGACGGACAAACAGCTGCTATGCTGTGTCCTCTTCTATCGCATGGGATGGTTGGTTGGGACCTCTCAGTCGCACACATTCACTCAAACCGGTGAAATGTTTAAAAAAAAAAAATTAAATCATTAATTAATCATACCCTGGACTAAAATTTGTTAGGCAACCCATATGCACTATATTTATTGACATATTAAATTAAATATAAAATACGTTTCATTAAAAAACATCTCGTTGAAGGTCGTTTTATATCGGGATCTTAGAATATTATGATACTTATATTTATTTATTTATTTTATTTACTTATGCCTAAGGCCATTTTATTGAATCAAAAAATTATGAAAATAAATTAAGCCCTTTTTCGTAAAAAAGGAGAAAAATAACACGTATCTATATTTAACGAAAAATATATTTTTCGAATTTATTTAATGTGTCAGATTCTACCAGCAGCATCTAAATATATTTATTCTCCGACAAAATAATATTAACTATCAACCATTTTTTTTGCATGCCTCCTTAGAAACTCGCAATCGAAGGTCCCAAATAATGAGTGCTGGCATGGAGAAATTTGCAAAACTTTTCTCTATTAAGGAATACTTGGGCAATTAACTAAATATTTACAGCTGCAGCCTCAATTTCACCATGAACTGTGGAACTTTAAAATGTTAACAACAACAATAAAAAATACACGACCCTAAGTTGTTTTCCAATATTTTTTTATGAAGATTTCGACAAAGATAGGTAACGGGAGAAACCGTGTAGGAGGAAACTCACTCCCCGTTATGATCATTCCATTTTGAACTTGTCCTCTCCACGTGTTTAGAAAGAAAAATGTTACGTGGTAATATTCCATGAGAAAATAATTGGAGAGTCACATCGCGAGTCGACACCCCCCTAATAAATAAATAATTTGGCTCCACGTACGAATCTTGATTTATCGCTATTGACTGAATAATATATTTGCGCAATTAATGTTATGAAATATACGACGGGGGCTTACAATGAACTCTAGAACAGGGTTCTTCAACTTTCAATTTTGGCGGACCGACGAGAATGGAAGAACGTAGATAAATTTTAAAACTTTTTTTTAAATAATACATAATAATTGTTTTCAAATTCAAAATGGCAAATTGAACCATCTGTTTTGAGAATACATATTTTTAAAGAACTTCGTCATATATTGGATAAAGAGAAATTAAAATCTATCTATTATGCCTTAGCCCAATCTCGTCTTTCTTACAATATAGTATGCTGGGGATCCTGTCTAAAGTCCAATGTAGAACCACTAAATATTGCTCACAAATTAATTCTTAAAGTCATGTACAAAAAAAAAATTCGTTATCCATCTAAACTATTTTACAAGGAATCTAATGTTATGTGTATAAAACAGCTGTACATTACTAAAATAATTTGTAGATTTTTTTATCAATACTAAATCTGCAGAAAGAACCCAACAAATCCATACCACTAGAATTGGTTCAACAATGAACTTTATGGCAATACATACTAAAACATCTTTTGGCCAAAGAAACTATTTATACCAAGCTCCAATTATGTTTAATATTCTGCCAGACTACATTAAATCTTCCAATTCATTAGCTAAATTTAAAAAGAATGTTAAGATATTTGTGTTAACAGAGGATTGGCTTACTATTTTTTCATCCTTGTCCTTTTTTAAATAAAAAGATTTCAATCTTTAAATAATAAGATTTATTTTTTAATAAGATTTGTTTTTTAATAATAATTTTTTATTGAATAATAAGCTATTTTTAAATAAATAGATTTTATTTGAGTTCCATTTGCCAAAATTGGAGTGTCACCCTAGATGTTTTGAACTAGCTTTGTTTCTTGGTGGGTATAGTAATTAAAGATTTATTTATGGTCTATATTGTTACACATCATACTTAAATTACCCATATGGTCACTAATATGATATTTTTATTTCTTACTTTATTATAATATTTTAGTGTTACAAATGTAGTGTATTTTAGTATTTTGTGTGTGTAAAATCACTCAACTTTATAAATGTTAATATAAATAAAAATAATAATATCATGGTGAGAAGTTATAAATAAATAAATACAATCAAATAAGCTAAGTGTGAATACATACGTAAGAAAATGTATCTTTTATTTAATTTATACTTTTGAATGTAGCTATAACTTTGTGGTTATCCATTATAGATAAATGAAACAATTTAACTTAGTTTGAACCACTTTTATATTTGAGTAAATCCGACCGGTTTCAGAACGATCGTTCCTTCTTCAGGGCAAATGGCTACATTTATTTATTTATTTATTTGAGACACAGGCAGGACATTTAGAACATACTAGAGGACATTTATAGAACATGCTTGTAGGTAACACAAAAAATATTAATATTCAAATATAAATGTCCCCAACCCAGACTAATGCGTCTGCAGCATTCACATATGGACATTGACAAATACAAACATATAAATACAATATTTAACAGTTCTGTAAGGGCGAGCAAATAAACCCATTCACACACCTTTTAAAATATTTTATTTCTTACTAGCAAAATTGCCCTATATTGGACGTCCGTCGCCACAGCACTGTTTACATAGAATGTGATAAAATAAAATATTTTAACCCCATTTCGGGTAATATAAACCAATTTTCAGACCCGTGCACTAGGTATACCACTGATAGCTCCTTTGTAATTTCTACTCCTTTCTCAAAAATTTCACTTATAACACAAGCAACGGTAATAACGGGGCACTCAGCGACCATTCATAACAGCTGGCTATAATTTTGATTTAGCCGGGTCAGTCACGGGCCAGTGCCGGTGTCATGTGTGCCACCCTTCGAAATATATTGCCAAATAAATCAGCACCGGCCGAAGAAAACCTGCCGGTAACCCGCTGCAGTCTGCCAGCGCGCTAAGTGATAATTATTTTTGGCTTGAAATCTAAAATTTGGCATCGGCTCATGGGCCAGCGGTTAAAAACAACTGCTCCAGAAGACAATAGGCCATATTATGTTGATGCTTTGTCTTTAGGCAAAGGCGTGCCTCCCATAACCAATAGCTTTCTACCTATTAGTACGTGCCGTCTACGGAGGCAAACCCTTCAACAAAATTTCTTCACTGACCAATTCGTCCAAAAATATGATTTATGTTGTCCAACGGTTCCTTACTATCGATGAGGTAATCATAAAACTATTATAGAAAGATAGGTCAATATTCTGATGCCTGGCACGTCTAAACTGATCCGTACATTTTATTAAATTAGAACTAAAATAGAACACTATGAAAATATGCCACTCTACAAAGAATTGGCCAATACTCCGTTATTTGACCATTGAAGGATGTCAAGTTTTATCTTTGAGAGGCACTGGATAACAAAAAGATGGCAGCAAGTTTCCTGCAGACCAAACGGACTCTCTCAGAGTCTATAAATATGATAAGATGGACATTCATAATAAATAATAATGCTACATTTAGTACGGTATGAGAATTCTCGCGAAGGTTTTGGGCTTCTATTTAATGACACAGACAGGGTCCCGTCTTGTTAAGTATAAAACATAAGGGCTTTGACTATCCGCATCACAAATAATATGAAGAATGTTGGGTATTGAAGGAAGACATTAGAATTGTGAATATGTCACAATGCACCCCGGCAATGTAAATTATTTCAGAAACTCTTGGTATGATACTTGAAGGACGCTGAAAGCTTATTGTGAGAAATGCCTAAGATATCTTAAAACGATAAATTTATGTGGATTAACCTCGAGATAAACCCACGATTATTTCATTGTTACCAGTCGTATGCCACTCATCAGCAGTCGCCAAATACATTATTTTAAACTCTCCGCTCTTTGGGTATCTGAAAAAAAATGGGTATCCAGTTTGATACATTTTCACAACATAATGATATCTGCCGTGTTTCCTCTGTCGTTGTTCCAACAGAAGGTGCTCCTAAGAACTAAGCACCTTTGATACCTACCCTCTGTATCGCATCGACGCGGAGTCAGGAGATACGCCGAACTTTCCACGAATGTTCGGCGTTTGAGTAACTAATAAACTGATCTTTTTTAACAGCGCGACTGGAATGATATGCCGAAATTTGATCATCCTCCCTCCTACAAAATGGGCATTGTCATTATTCCAATTCTCTTCTTATTTTCCTTTACTCATTTCCTAGAGATGACGCTGGAAGTCCATGAGATTTCCCTCAGCGATTTCTACGTGGAGGTGACATAAAAATATTAACCAAATTGAATCAAGCGTGCAAAAGGTCTTGGAGGGCCAAAGCACATGTTGCACATACATAATATATGAACAGCTTTGTTATCAAAACACCGAACGTTTTGGAATACGATTTTGGACAAACCTTTTGACGCCTTTCTGAAATCAACGTAGGTGGGACAGCAGGACTTATTGGAGTTGTATTAAGGACCATGTATCCTTGTGTTGTGTCAAAGCATTTAACCAATTGATTATTCCCATCATGTCCGCCGCGGTTCACCGAAACTATCGGTATCTACAAATGCTTTTCACCGCCCAGTAGCGAGGCGCTCCCACTAGACAAGGAATGAAGAACGAAAAATGGAGGACCTTCAACGAGTGGACTTTTCAACCGTTAGTGATATTGCGATATGCTTAATGTTTAATTCAGAGGAGTTTTTGCGGCTTGTATGCCACCACTTATCTCTGTTTGGTGGTCAAAAACAAGACGTGTGTTGTGTTCCAATACTGCTTTCAATTTAATACATTTCAGATGATTAAACATGGTGGTGATTCTTCGAAATATGTTCAGTTGAAACAGCATTCCGAATTGTTAATTTAAAATGATTTCATTCGGAGCAAACAAAATATTCGAAACGTAATTATAGATAATTCAACTCAAGTTAATCCATGAGAAATAGTTAGTTAATGTTTTATATTGTCTTGGTAATTACTGTCTGTATCTGTGTTTTCTCCTAAAAAAAACAATAAATAATAAAAAAGGCAGTCGAAAATATTCTGTTAGTTAGCCCTGAAGCAAATACCTAAAACCCACTGTCTTCAAAATGCTACACGACGATCTGAAGGCGTCACATCGAAATTGATGGATTCTTTAAATTAGAGGTTATCAAGACTTTTTAATCATCTGTAAAAATATAGAACAAGGCAACAATTTTTATGAAACGGCCGAATTTTAAGCTGGACTTATCGAAAATGTGTTCAACAATTTGTGGTTTCAGCAGCTCTTTTATTTGCTTTACAAACGCCACAAATGAAAATCAATTTGGCACGGCTAGAAGAGGCATTCTCTTTTCCAGGCTTATAAACCTTTCAGAAACACTAATTTATTGTATGAAATTAATTAGTATCCGCACTAGGTGACTAGGTATATTGGCGTCTGAAGGTCCCGTAAATGTTGATACCATAAACACTACCGATAGACAGTTTAAAATTTCAAATTGAGTGTAGCATGGCTTCCGTCGCCACTTCGAGACGCGGCTCAATCGAAAGTCGAGGAATTGATTAACCGAGGTGCAGGTGTTACTTATGAATGGTTATTGGACCTTTATTGATATGTGCGAGGCGTGTTATTATAAGGCAACCTGTAGCCTGTAGTCAAGTTCTGAGTATGACCTCGATCGTGAGAGAATCTCAAATACTTAGCTGAAACTAAATCAAGCGCGTGTCAACAAAATTGGACAATACAACGTGTTCTATTATAGTTTCTAATTTAAGTCACGGCTTTTGGTTAAGTTGTTCAAAAGCTCTGCAATACACTCAAAGGAGGCATGTAACTGTAGGGATGAGGCCTATTTTCAACAACTGGAACAGGTTCAGATTTAATTCTGTCTAAAGCTTGCTCAAATGCACAACTTTGCTGATGGGATCAGAAAGTTAACCGCAATCTTGTTTAGCTTATCGGTACACCTAACTTAGCGAATCCAATTGCCAGGAGTAGAGTGTAATTCTTAGAATTTTTTTTTATTTGTAATGTAAAGCCAAACGCGATGTGGACTAAATAGGTGTTATTAGCTATGAGGGTGATTGGTGACTGGACCATTACACAGTATTCTTGTCAAAAAAACTCAGTTCAAGAATGTTTTAGAGCAGAGGATAATCTTTTCGTCGCAAAACAGGCTGATGGCGGATCTTGTTCATTGGAATATAAAAATGACCACATTCTAGACTTTCGTAAATATTTTTTGGCAAAGATCGGGTAAACAATAGTCGTAGTTCAGACCGCAGGCACAGGCGCCACTATAAAATAATAGTAGGTAAACTGCTATCTACCGCTTTCAAATCTCATAAAAATATGGCTAGTAAACATTTGTAAATATTTGGGGGAGGCCTGGTAAAAAAATACGAAGCGAGAAAAATCCAAACCTGATCAATACTGAATACCAGGAAAAACGAATATGCAAGGGCGTAGCTAGGATTTTGTTAAAGGGGGGGGGGGGGGGGGGGGGGGGAAGGGGGGGGGGGCAGGCGTAGACAAACCAAGAATATATCTAAGGTAAATGCTGCATGAACAACGGGACAGAAATGACAGGAAATGACGGGAAAAAAAAACGGGAATGAAAAACAAAATATCCATCAGTTAATTTATTTTGCAAAACAAGTAGTCGACGAGGTTCTTCACAAAACCATTTTAACACCTCAGATTCAATTGTATCCTTAGTTTTTTGTACCATGGTTCGATGTACACTGAGCATACATAGGGCATTCAAACGGTTTTCAGTCATCGTTGATCTTAGCCATGTTTTAACACGACGCAGTGTAGAAAAGGACCTCTCTTGGTTACTTGTAGTGAAAAGTGTAGTGTAAATAAGTATGTGTTTTGTTGTTGCGGGAAAGAAAATGTTCGCCTCCTTTAAGGGTCCGCAACCCGAATTTCTACAGATTTCTTACTTATCTCCATTAAACATGTTCTCTTAAAAAATATATATATTTTTCTTGAAAATAATATCTATACATTGCCCGCGCCGAAACGCAAATTATATAAAATTTCCTCGATAGAAAAAATCGCTAAGTATGTTTCAAAAATTATTATAAACGCGTTTGTTTCAGTTATTTTACAAGTTATATGTATGATAAAATTCACAATGTTTCTTTAAATGCTGTTTTAGACAATGCCCGCGAGATTTTTGCTCTATTTTAGACGAGTCATGTTTAATTAAACATTTTCGCATCGATTTTGTCGCTGTAAATGTTAGCGCTCTCCTCTAACATTCGTAATTTCGTATCTCTCCATCTTCTTCTTTTCGGGCGCGATTGCGGAGCCTTAACACTTCAGTAAAATCTAGTTTTTCGAGATCTTCTCTGGTCATACCCCTGTTCTGCCATTTTTATACCATAGTTCGGCTTCTTGATTTAAATTAAGTAAATCGTAGTACAGGCAAAAACTTTGTGCTTTTTCTTTGAAATCAATTAACGACATATTCAACATTGTACTGGGATGTAGCGACATTAATCCGAAAGCAGGCAAATTTTGGTCACCAAAACGCTGCTCCAATGTAGATATTAGGGAATCTAAATAAGGAATGACAATCGATCGCTTCCAAAAATCTTATGGAGTCTCAGCAAGGTGATTGGACCGATATTGTTGGCGAGATACAATGCGTGAGACTCGTATGTTCCAAAGGCAGCTGCAGTTCTAATTGAAATATCTAAAATATTTTGGCTCTCTATATCTACGTTGCTTCGATGATCATTTATAACAGAAATTAAACCTTTAATATGACTCATACATGCGTACGTATCGATAGTTTCCGATTGTAAAGCATTGGCAATAGGTTCCAAAATTCCTGAGTACTTGACTATCTGTTGAACAAATATACTGAAAACTGATTTAATAACAGCGCAATGTAACTGATAAGCACGTTTTCTTGATGCTTCATTAATCACGATCAATTAAAAAGGTAATAATAAAAATTAAATTGATTCTCACAAACAATAGGCTACCAACGTAATATTACTTTATTAAGGCAGCTGCCCCCCCCCCCCTGCCCGTACCTCGCTATGCCCTTGCGAATGTGGATGCATTGATGTATTTTCTAACAGCTAAATCCATGATTATTATCTCCTTTTAGCAAGTTGCATACAGTCTACAGAACTAATTATAATATTATTTCATAAATACTTGACCCGCGAAGAGTTATTTCAATTTTCAGTAAATAACACTTCCTGATCCATGATAAATAACAATTCGGCGAATATTCCTAGTATTACGTTCAAAGAAAATACATCGAAAAATATCCATGTCGGCATTGATAATTGCTTCCGCCGTGTTTCATCTATTTTTCGTAATAACTGTCAGATTCGTGTAACAGTTTCCGTGCCAGAAATGTAGGAGTTTTTCATACATTTTTATTTTAATAAAATAGAAAGAAACTTTCATGAGACTGCAAGAGAAATAATCCAAGTTCAAAATGCAGAATTCGATTGATTAGGTGTTTGTTATAATTCTAGAATAGGCATCTGTGCTAAACGTTGTGTTAAAGTTCAAGTGCGTCAGAGCTTCGTCAGTGCTCTCCGGCAGCAATAATTTGTATTATTTTAATATTAAAAATATGTTTACTTTTATCGTCGTTGAGAGAAATTAACCACTCCTATATTTAGTCGAGGCTTTTTTATGCCACCTCTACGCTCTCGGCGAGAATACTCGAGGAGTCCGAGTGTTACCCTTTACTTTAGTGTTGCGCACTATTTGTATGTTTTAAAGTGATTTTTTTTAAGTGTCTTGTCAATTTTTTTTTTGTTATTGTCAAGTTTGATTTGTAGAATTCCATTTTCCGCGTGTAATAATAATTACGCAGCAGAACTTGTCTATAAATAAACGTTTTTACATCTTTGTCAGATTTGTCAAAATGTTGTTATAAAACTGTACAAAACATTAGAAAAGGAGTAGGTATATTTAGGTCGGATTGTTAGTGCAGCATGGCTGCTTTTTCTAGTCAATGACTGCCCCCCAAAGTGCTCAAAAAAGTCCAACGTCTAAAGAAGTTCGTTAGTAGATAATGATTTTTTTTTGTTTCACCCTCATTTTTCTAACAGTGGTATACAATTATTAATTTGACGAAAATATTGAATAAGTGCTACTATAAATCTGTCAAATCTTAATGGCCTCTTCCCATTATACTTATTTCTGCCGCTGTGAGCTGTGATGAAGGTTTTAGTGCATCAGGCGGGGATTCTAACGCGAATATCGATGAACCGGATTTATTTACGAGTCTTGGTCTAAATGTGGCACCAAGTAGCAACTTACAATAACAGTTGGTAAGCAATTACTTTCCTATCAATTCATCGAGTGGTTAAATCAAATAATTATAAATTTATAACAACAATACTCAATATCCGAGTAGATGAAAACATAGTGAGGGAGAAGTATGACGTATGACTATTAACGGGATACTGCTACATCGGTTGTAGGCTGCAGGAAGTGAAAAGCATCATCTTTAGGTGAAGATGTTGAAGAAACACCGAATCAATTATGGTGTCAATATTCTGTTTGATTGAAAGATTTCCGGGAACCTCGTGGAATCAGTACAACAATAGAGACCAACAACAATTCTAATGAAAGATGTGAACTGGGCTACAGTCAATGGAAAATCGCAGAGATCACAATGGTCCGAGTGCTTAGAGGAGATACACAGACCGTCTTATACATATTATAATATTTATGTAAAAAATAAGATGGCATGCCCCAGTAGTTGCGCTTTAGCGTGGTAGAAACAAACTTTTGTTATAATGGAAGTTATAACTACATCAAGGCAATTATTGCCACAAACGAACCGCCAACTTCCTTCAAGGATAAGCAAGGGTAATTAAGGCTTCCTTCTTACTGTAATTATAAGTAAGTGTATATTATCAAAATCGATCAAAACCGAACAACACTGACTATCTCAAATGTTTGTTCAATAATCTACTATTAGAATGCACCAAACCAACTCGAATCCCTTACAGCGCAATGACGGAAGCGCCGAACGATGGCTGAACGTCGATGTTTACAAATATCAAGTTTACAATCAGCATCACGTGCCGAAACTTAATGTATGCATTAAACTGCAATGCGAGACCATTTTCATCCTAATTTATGGACATCGAAAAGTGAATTCAAAACCGCGGCAAACGGCGGGCGTTTCAGAATTAGATGCCAGTTTAAGTTTAAGCACTTCCGCTGGTCGCTTTCCGGAGCCTCCGATTAAATTTGTAAATGTCGCAACACGAATGCTTCCCGCCATCTAGATGATATTATTCTGGAAAACTAGCCGTGACAGCGGATATTATTTGTCAAATTTTCCGACTTGGTGCTCGCTTTGCATTCCTCGGGAAAGCAATGGCGATCTCCGCGTTTGCATTTGCTCGCGGGACCAATTATTTAGATTTAGGGTTTCAAAAGTTCTCTCAAAACGTATCTTTACATTACCGCAGCACGATAGTCAAATGGACACGAGAAACATTTGGAAACCTAAGTGCCTCCCCAATAATAAAATCAATGCAAATTAATAAGGTATGCTTTTATTCTGGTAAATAAAGGGCAGATTTATCGAATTACCTGACAGATGATATAGTTACAATTTCCTAAATACATATTTAAGTTTTAGAAAATAGTTGTAAGTCACAAGTTTTTCCTCATATTATTTGAAAAGATCCACAGCGCCCTTGAAGTGTCTTTTCACAAAAAATGGCGCTATACATATTATCCAATTATTTTTATTAAGGTCATTAATTATTTCAATTTGGGAGGCGGGTATGGGAACCGCCGTCTCGGGAACCATTTATTGGATAACAACACCTCTGCCATATTTTTTATTTATTTTTTATTATTGTTGTACAACAGAATGATTCTAATTACAGTACAATTTAGTTACCCTATCAGCATTTAGGCAAGTGACTCTTCAATAATGTTTTTAAGGCATATAAAGAACAGTCACATCCAAATGGTTTGCAATTTCATTTAACAGCACCACTCCCCTAGTCATGCTATGCTTTGCCAAGACGTCTGTTCTGCCGTTCGTTCGTTATATGTCACCCCAAGTGGTTCGCTACGTTTGGTGACTTAGCAGAGGTGCCCGGGTTCAAGGAGTGAGGTTTGTCTGGGTCTTGGCGGCCGACGCGTCTGCCCACATGCTGCGTGGCAGGCCGGATCGAGAGAGGCTGGTCGAAGGAAGTATTTTCATCTCTCCAGCCGGACTCACTCGACTAATCGCCGAATGGATTCTTACGACCGTCACTCCTGGACACACTGACCCCCTGATTCCTACCCACCCCTCATATCATTTTCCCTCCCAAAACGTCCTCTCTTTCCTTTCCTTAAAAAAACCTCCAGATAACATAGGCACTGATGGACATTATTTTCCTCAAGGCTTCCTTTGCGGAGCTAATATAAAAAAATATATGTTGATTACCATTGAAATAAATTTCTTTAGTTTTCACAAAACGGCGCTATATATTACTCACATCGCTCACTATCAAGACTAGCTGTGTGAATCTTGGTATCTTATAGCGGTGATGATTTATAATAAATAAACAATACATAACACAACTTTTATGACGTACGAAATAATGCACCAATTTCACTCTACCTTTACCAAAGTAGCATTAATCAGGTACTATTTATTTATATTCAGAGTTTCTATTCATATTTCTATCTATATTTATAGTTATTGTTTTCATATTTTAGCAGGAGTAGTTCAAGACATGAGCGCGGTGTATTCGTATTGTCGTATAATATAATATGTACTGAAAACATGTTTTAAAATCAGTAAAATCTGGCCAGGAGCTCCAAAATACCTGAAAAATACCCTCGACTCTCTGCAGAAACCGGCGGTCCGTTTGATAGATTCTCCCATCTTAACAGACGGATTGCAATCTTTAGAGCACAGGCGTCGGGTGGGAATGCTATCCTTGTTCTACCGGTGTTACAATGGAAGATGCTCCGAGGAACTAGCATCATTGATCCCTTCGGCACCGGTGCATAGTCGCGAAACACGCCAAACGCGTGCCCAACATTTGTACACGGGTGACATTTGTCACATGAGAACGGGTCGTTTCTTCGACTCGTTCTTATGTTCAACAGCTCGGCTGTGGAATGATTTGCCGGCCTCTGTTTTTCCTCCTTTCTACAACATAGGTCTCTTCAAGACCAATGTTCATTCCTTCCTCTCCTCAAAAACACCCTCCACATAGCATCCCAGATGACATAGGCCCTGAGGGAAATTATTTTCCTCGAGGCCTCCTGTGCGGAGTTAATGTAAAAAAAAAATATCATGTTTGCACATAATTGTTTACACATTGTAGTTACAGCGCATAAATAAATAAATAAAAAAACAACATATTACGTACATAAATTATATCTAATATTGTAAATTTTAATTTAGTTTCTCTTATAAGTGTACTATGTATTATAAGTTCACACTTCTAAACACATAACCTAACACATAACTTCATCTCTTTAAATTGTACATCTTATTGTAATTCCTCCAACTTGCTATCAGGTACCTCGTTTACACTTTTAAATACTACTAACTTACCTACTTATCTCATACAATGTAATCTAACTTACCTACTTATCTCATACAATGTAAATCTGAATATATGTTACCAGGTTAATTCGGCAAATCCGAATATACTATATGCTACCAGGTTCTTTTTCTATTTTTTTTTGTTATGTAATTATGTAATGTATAACATGAACTAAACCTGTCAATTTGTCTGTCCTGGAACGGTAAACTTTCCTAGTTGGACAGGCAAAGCTTCCTAATATGTAATTTGTACTTTATTTTGTATCTATCTGTAGTAAATAAATAAATATATTTTTTAAAATTGATATTCAAAATCATTAGCATTACAAATAGATTTCAGTGTCTAAAATTGAATACAAGAGTCTACAAAATTTCACACCAAGGATTTTAGGTAGGTAGTGAAAGATTAAATAGTTTATCGAGAATATAATACCGACATCAACAACTGACTAAAATTCAGTGGAAAATGTGGCTGACGTACATACTGGTTGAAATCAGGAATGTCTTTGGGTCTTCGCCTTTATATAGAAAGAAATAAAATAAGCAAAACTGACTGACGCTTCCTTTAAATTCGAGGAATGAAATCGTCATTCCGAATAAATCATCATATAGGTATGTTAGGAAAGTTTATGAAACAGACTAGGTATTAGTACACAATGTGTAATGTGCAGAACAAGTCTGACGCTATTTTAACATAGAAACATCCCGTATGCTCTGGTGCCAAAAATCAGACAGGAACATGACAGAACATTAGACCATAATACGTGAGTAATACATAATACCATAATACCGTATTGCGTGAGAACTTTAGGATCGCAGTTGGCTAAACATTTGCCCAACTTTAGGATCGCATTTGGCTAAACATTTGCGAAATTCGATAGTGGTGGGCATCATCCGTCAATGTTTGCAAGTATTAAATCAGACTTTAACTATTAGGGTGCAGGTAGGGCATTATATCATGCTAGACATTGGCGTAAGATGTTTAGGGTCGCACTATATAATGTTCACAGTATTTTTTTTGAAACTAAGAAAAATAACAGTATTTTTATATTGACGAATAAATGATGTACATGCCCACCAATAGATTTAAATAATGCGTATTTAAAATTGTCACAAAAATATTATTTTTGTGAAGATCGAAAGGCGGCCATGACGTCACTCCGGCCAATGTTTTCATGCGGTTCCGGGTTCCGGTGACACTTTGTAGTTAGCGGAACCTACGTCGTAATACCATCAGCCAGATTCGAATCGTTCAGGAGCTTGCGAGTTTAGAACATTTTTAAAATAAGCAAATTCATTTGTAAATAACTCAGCGGCTAAATATTTGGGAAATTCAATAGTGACCGACATCAATTTTGCAATGCACCGGTGTAGTAGTGGCTTCAGAGGTGAGAGATGAGCCATTACATAGAGAATGTTTAACAGATAAAATTCCTGAGCCGACGGAGTATCACCGAAAGTGTTTTAAATTTTAATGGATGTAGATCCGTGCCAAAACTGATGGAAAGAAAGACATTAGCCAATTCTCAAATACCTATTTACAACGCTGAAATAAATTAGTGATTAAATAGCATCTTCAAGTATCACCCTTAACAACAGTTCAATTACAAAGTTTCTATGTTAAATATACATATATATATATTTTTTATTATTTCATAAATGTTTACATGTTACAGTTTTTGCCATTTTTTAACTGCCATACTAGGCTACACACGTATTCATATTTCAACATTACTGATATTATTCACAAGAAATTACTATTTGAATAAATATTTCACAAACGTTCTTAAGTTAGGTGCAAGACCATTCCAGGTAGAGAGAGTAAGCTTTACGGAAATTGAAAGAGCAATTTTTTAATTTACGTATTAAAAAGAATCTCTGAAATATATTACCGCGCTGTATAATATTGTAATAAGATAAGAGTCAATAATATTAACATCTGTGCGATGTGGAAACAATAACAACGGAATAACGGATCTGCACGTTTTTCACGAAATTGCTGTTCCCAAGGAACCCAAACGCGCATGGTGCCGTAAGGGTTGGTGAAAAAATCGTGTGAAAATAGTTTGTGAAAAATAATCGTTATCAATCAAAGATTGCTATTCAGAGAAAAAGCACTATGACCATGAACTTCGGAGTGAGTTATTGGTCTTCTTGCAGGTACGACATTATTCAGGATAAAATATTGTTCAAGTTCAATCAAATCCTTCATGGTTGATAAAACTTGCATATCTGGCAGATATTTTTACCAAGTGCAATGAAGCTAACTTATCGTTATAAGGAAAAGGTATTACAATTTTTAATAAGAGATAAAATTGTATCTTTTGATGAAAGATTACAATTTTGGAACAGGAACAGGCTCGACGCCACACCAGATATTAGAATCCAACTTACCAATAATGTGCATGATATCAAGAAGATATGCAATTCACCGACTGAAAATCATCAAAGCCATTAGCTGCTTTATTTATAATTTTTTTTTCTTTACATTCCATCTTATTTTGTTTATATTCCAGTTTTTTTTGTTTGTATTGCATATATTTTGTTTATATACTAATAATGAATAATAATATTAAATAATGTGTTTAATATTTTTTTTAATTTTCACTATTAGGAATATATATAAAAAATAAGCCAAGTGTTCCGTTAAAATTTGCGGGTTTGCAAAGTGTTCCATTGCTGAAAAAGTTTGGGAAACCCTTCTAAAATATCATCAAAGAGGATCGAGTAATGAAGGGATAAAAAAAAAGTAAACACAAAAACATCAAGAGATCCGGACCGCTTTGCACAGGGTTGTATTGAATTGATTATATGTAGGCCTTTGTAGATAGCAGGCCTATCAACAAGATCATTGTCCATCATGCAATAAATTACTTTCTGTACACACATCCAATATCCAATTCGACAAAGACCCATTAGAAATGGTGCAATATCTTTACGGCTTAATTTACAATATGAAACCGCGTCCAGACAATTTGGCGCCTGACACGATCTACCGACCAATAAATTCGCTGATAGCTAAATTAAAGACGGAATCATAAACAGTTAAATATTTACGACCTTTAGCGATGAAATTCGTACTTGGGGCGACATTTATGCGGCACGTGATGTCCGCTTTCCATTCCAAGCCAAAAGTCATAATAATATTCATAATTCATAAGCTGCGACGTGATTTTTCTCATAGTCGTTCCGATGCTGCATTACCTACACAAACAATTGCATTGCGGCATAAAATTTTCCACTTTCTGACGATGGTTTAGGCAAATCACTTGAAAGAGTGCAAGTTTTTATATATTCGTGCAAACCGATAGTATTGAAAGTTTCGAAAAAGTCTCTCTTGACCCGCAGGTACATATTTGAACAATAAAGATTTTTCTAATTTGAATTTGCATCAAAACACGGTACACGATATTAATATGAAATCAACCAATTTCTTCAAAAGTGTTAAATAATATTCCAAATTTCGATTCTATATTTTGGTCTCTCCGGTATCTAGCAGAATATCCATCACGCAATAAAATGTTGAAATATAACATGGTTTTAACAAGGAGTCGAGGACATCCTATTCCTAAGTAGTTCGATTCAGAGAATCAATTCCAAATTTAATTTGGCGTGCAAGAGAGGAAAGGTTGTGCTCCCAGAGGTGATTTTGAAAATAGAGCAAGGTCACTCCAGCTGAAATCCACTGATCAAATGTGATTACTGATTACCAACCTCAACCATAAGAAGAATCCAGAAAATGATCATTTGAATTAAGCGAGGAGTGTGTGCTAGACTCAGAGAAGAGTGACAGATTGGCATGGTTTTGTTTAATTAAAAGTGTTGGTGAACCTACTCAAGAGTTGTTCCAGGTAAGCGCATCTGATATTGCTGTACTGGTTCTCAGGACCAGGACTGGATGGCTCGTGGAGGTCATGGCCGTCTACCGAGGCCATCATCAGGTTCAACTTCGCTGAAAGTCCTTCTACGTCTGAAAGAAAGGAAAAATATGTTCATATTTATTTTATTGGATGGGGTTGAAATCGCCAAAATGTTGTAATAAAGAAGTTAGAATGGCTTTGACTTTTAACACAATTCTATGGCTATGACTTTTAACACAATTCTAAAGGAGAATCATGTATATTTATGTATTATAGAGGCCGAAGTGATTCAGAGTCCTGGCCTGGGTTGAGGAAGTTTTGATGAAACACGATATGAAACCATGGGATCAAAATGAGAATAAGTATGATCTCAGAGTGAAATTATGATAAGAATATGTTTGTAAATCCAAAAAGTTATCTATAAAAAATTATCAGTCATCTGTTTTCGAAAGGCTCTCTATGAACCTGGAACAAGCACAGTCGTTGCTGGGTAGTAAAGCTGTTTTTCATAGAATTATTTAAGTTTATGTATATTCAGATTTTCTTTTTGATTAATGCACCGGATACTGGCAAGGAGAGAGCTTTTCGTACAAAATAAAATTATTTGTTTATGAAATAATAAATCATTTTTCACCCGCTTCCTCCAAAAGTCAGCTAAATACGTCAATCATTGAAGTTTCTGGTGTTTGAGAAAATATTGATGGCCAAAAAATATTCCATGGGAATTGGAAACAATAATATTTACTGACGATAAATTCGCCATTCTGCCAAATCTCAGAACATGACGACAGATGGGCCTGATTTAGGTATGTGATGAAAATTGCAAGCAAATAATACATTATGTATCTGGATTTCTCGCATGGCCACATGTTGAACTGCAACAAAATCTCAACCGTCTTTATGTTGTAAATATGTGCAGGACTAGCTACTGTTTCTACCATGTGCGTTTCCCACGATAAATCACAGAATGGCTCGGTTTTTGACAAAGCGTTTACAAAGGAAATGTTATTTTATTAATTTCCTTAAATATAGATGGAAGGAACTAAAGGATAAACGACGCGTGATGTAGGTATGTAACATTCGGATTTACATATTTTAAATCATTATTTGTGGTGCGTTATCCGTGCTAAGTACCCCATTTTACAATTTAATAAAAATTACAAAACACCTCTCAGCGACAGGACCAAAATCATATTATTATCTACGCCTTGTTTTTGCTAGTACATAGATATCTAGTTGTACGTAATACGACTGTTTTTAAAGTAACCACCGTTTGTCTACAAATAAAGAAAAAACCCGCATAGATACAAATATTTCATTACGCGCTTTTCAAAACAACAGTTCTACACTATTTTTCAACATAGTCGCCATGTAAATTCTAGCATTCGTTATAGCGTTTCACCAATTACCAAATTCCTTCTGTATAAAACTCGGCAGCCTGGGAATGTAGCCAACCTGTCACAGTATTTTTAAGATCTTCATCGTCATCGAAGTGCTGGGCTCCAAGCCACTTTGTGGTGTGAGTGAACAGATGGAAATCTGATAGAGCCAAGTCTGGGCTGAATGGGGTATTAGGGATGATTTCCACATGTTAAATTTTGTTATGTTATAATATTATAAAATATCATTTAGATTTTAGATCTACGGTCTGCTTAATTTTGACAGTAAGTATATTTCACAATTTGACAGACTTGTCACAGCCCACGACATCTGTTAACAGGTTTACACCAGTTTTAATTTATTTTACGACACCCCGTTCATCCTAAGTAACGTTAGGGAAATATTACTTTTCCGATTAGCTTTTGTATGAACATATCTCATTTACATGTCATAGATGATAAACAGTAATGGTCCCAGGACTGTACCCTGAAGTATGCCAAAATTACTTATTTTCGGCTGACTCTTTATTTTTACCATACTATTTATGTATATTGTAGTAGTTAGGGAAATTCAACTATTTTTAGGATAACTATTTCAAGCTTTTCCATAGTATAAATAGTGTAAATAATATATTGTAAGTATTTTTAATTAGTTATTTCAGTCATGTAAAAAAGTGAATTGAAAAATTGTCCCCACATTAACAGATTCTAGAAACGCATTCGCTGCAGTAGTTATAGAGTCGTAGAGCGACCTCTGTACCTCTCCGAGAAGCTCATGTGGCTGTGGCTGTGGCTGTGGTGTCAACGGGGAATGGTGCTGAATAAGTAATCATGCATTGAATGGAGATGATCCAAAAATACATCTGTACGTTTCAGTTTAAAACGTATTGATGAATTAGCATTATTGACATGTACTTGATGCATTCTGCTATAAAAGGATTCATGTCTTCGTGATGTTGTTTTCAGCAATAATAAAAAAAAATAAGTACTCAATTTTTTATTAAAATAATAATAATCATTATTATAATCCCTTATAATAATAATTCTCGACGAATAACAAAAAATGAAATTTTGAATTCATTGTTTGCGCAAAATTAACGTTGATTTCTAGGATGTATATTTACCTACATATGCATAAGATATTAAAAAACCTTAATTTCAAAGAAATCTTATTGAATTCACGAGGTAACAGTCAATTAAAAAATAATATGGCCGAAATAACCTCACTTTTTCAGGACGGGTGTATTGTGTATTTCAAGTGTCAGTCTGCCAAAATGTAACATTGCCAGCTCCTTCGGAGCACAGTTAAAGACATTTTTTATTTGTACAAAATAAAATGTGAGCTTGTAGTCTTTATTCAATGTGTTACTAAAACGGCGTTTAACGGTTGGGGAGTGTTTTTTTATAAGTAAGGCAGATACTATTTACCCTTAGTTAAAACAAAAGGAATGTAATTTTTAATTTTTAAAATATATTAACAAAATGATAAAGATAATTTTTGATAAAAATTATAATAATTAGCGCTCTAGCAGATCGGTGCCGGGTGCCTGCATACTGCACCGGTTGCGGGGCGGTTTTTGCCGTAGATATCATTTTTCCGCGGCTATTACCACCCCCCACCCCCACACGCACACTTCGTAGCGACCGAAATATCTTCTTCCTCCGGATTGACTTTGAAATTTCACTTAATAGATAAAAACCCACCCTTGTTAAAGTTTAAAAAATGTTAGATAAACCATTAAAAATTAAATATTTTTCAATAAAATACGAAATGAGGGAATTTTTATTAAAAAATATATATAATATAATTATCACATATTTATCACAAGGTAGTGTATTCAAATACAAGCAAAATCCTTCTTACTCTCAAATTTCGGCAACATTTTGCTAGACTCAATCGGGACTTTTTGTAAATGATTTCGTAAATACTCGTTTAGTACCCATATTTGCTATGGAAGGTTACAAAAAATATGGTTTAAAGCAGTGATTCCCAAAGTGGTCCAGGTGGACCCCCAGGGATCCACGGCAGACTCAACGGGATCTACGTTGGCATGATAAAAAAATGGGGGTCCACAAGTTGTATGTGGGGGTCCACGAAAATTTATCTGGTTTCGATAGTAAAGAACAAAAATGTTGGCTTGGTTTTATCCGTTTTTTTTAGTTGCCTACATTGGCAGATAATACACTACTAAAAAAAAATTAAAGGAGCAAAAAAAAATTTTCGGTGATTTTCGACAGGCTTTTTGGTGAAAAATGGTCGTATTGAGACTTAAAAAAAAAGCATTTTGAAGCTTTAACTACACTTAAAGCTACGGTTCTCATGCAATCCTAATGGATAGTGAGAAAAAATAATTTTGCTAATTTTTTGGTCCACAGCCTTGAAATTTTTTTTCCATTAGGCCGGCTTATGGATCAGATAGTCTTAATATTTAGCAATAATATCCTTTTTTTAAAACCTCCCTCAATTTTTTTGAGTAGTGTATTTTAAGAAGGTGAGCGACTGTTACTTGTAAAATCTTGCATATTCGATATTTAATTCTATTAAGGTGGGAAATACATGTGACAGGACTCGGTTTTTTTAATGATTTTCATGAATTTTTGGCATGGAAGAAATATGAATAATTTATTGAAACTTTGAGGTCATTTTATACATTTATTTAAAAAAATATTGTGAATTTTTCGAAGCATTTCCTCGGAAAATATGAAAATTATCAGCAGCTTCAAACGTCACCATCAGAAGCAGCTCTTGTGTGCATTTTGAAGGCCATAGTTGATATCACAAATCAATAAGGTTTTAAATTTAATTTAAGAACATGTGTCTCTTCTATTTAAACCTTACTTTTCCCAAAAAAATGGAAATTCAAATTTTTACAGGTGTGTAGAAACAAAACCTTGATTTTTTGCCATTTGTTTGCAATCAAAAAATACTTTTGACAATGATATTACTACGAATTACGGTTAACATAGATAGAGCGTAATTATATAAATAAGGTATTTGCAAATTTTTTAAATGTTTGGATAAAAACTTTCTGAGCTAGAGTGCACACAAATTTAAAAAAAGTCATTTCGAGAAAAATGCGTTTCAAGTTTACACCGGAACGAATTGAAGTTTTTATTTTAAACTTTGGGAACATATTCAATAGTAATACTAACAATTTATGAAATAAAAAAAAAAATCATTTTTTGAGTCATCTACATGTATTTCCCCCCTAAGTCTGTAATCATATTTATTATTTTAATAAATAGAACATAAAAAATACACTATTTTTGTTTTTATTTATACCACTCCGAATTTAGGGTTGGAACTCAGCCGCGACGCAAATTATCATTGTTAGATCCATGGACATATGAATATATCTGGACTTGTCCTAAGTGATAAAAGCGTATTATTTCCCCCTCCCCATAACGGTTCCATGGAGCCAGGTCGGCTTACGAGAGCCTAGCTTGAATCTAAAAAATGTGACGTCATCATTCTTGCCCTGACCAGGGCGGAGTTCGTATCGTACATTTTAGGAACAAATATGAGAGCTTGTGCTATACATTATACCCTAGTATATGTGTATATAGCGAATTTGGGTGTTTCTCCAGTGAGCTCGTCGCTGGTTACAGGGGTAAGTAAATTATGAAACATTTGATGTCTTAACTAAATACGGTAACAAAATATTTCTCTGTGAAAAACGGCGAAGTTTACTTTGCGTATTTGGACTACGCAAATATGTTAATAACGTGGCGGGCAATTCGCGCTCCCATGTAAAAAGGTATATTCATTCAAAAGCAGATTTTGATTTTAAGAACTAAATGGTGATATTATAATGCGAGATGCCTATATACTGTCAGATTGATATTTGAACGAATCACAGTCATCTTTCCCCTCTTCGCCCTCCATAGTTTGATTTTACCCCTCATCTGTATCTTCTCGTCTATCCATTTGGATGTCTATGCGTATATACCAAACTACTGCAGAGACTTCCGTTGCTACTGACGCCGGAATTAAAAGGAACGGCTGCGCGACCCTTTACATACAAAACTTCAGGCCAAAATACCCAATCTCAAAAAAATGAGAGCTTGTATTATACATTATACCCTAATATATGTGGATATAGCGAATGTGGGCGTTTCTCCAGTGAGCTCGTCGCTGGTTACAGGGGTAAGTGAAACATTTGTAAAAGTGTCTTAACTAAATACGTCAATAAAATATTCCTCTGTGAAAAAGGGCGAACTTTGCTGCATTTGGACTGCGCAAATATTTTAATAACGTGGCGGGCAATTCGCGTTCCCATGTAAAAAGGTATATTCATTCAAAGGCAGATTTTGCTTTCAAGAACTAAATAGTGATATTATAATGCGTGATGTCTAAATACTGTCAGATTGATTTTTTAACGAATCACAGTCATCTTTCCCCTCTTCGCCCTTCATAGTTTGGTTTTACCCCTCATCTGTATCTTCTCGTCTATCCATTTGGATGTCTATGTTTAGATTTAATCTTCACATTTTTTGATGAGTTTTGGGAATGTGGTAAAAATGTAGCAGCAGTGGGGTCCACCGAAATCAGTAAAATTTTGAAAGGGGTCTACGAGAAAAATAAGTTTGGGAACCTCTGGTTTAAAGGGTTCATAGTGACTTTTATATTCACTAAAAATAACCCCTTAAAATGAACATTTACAAAACTTTGAAGGGAATCCGGAGGAAAAAGATCGAATCAGAAATTTAAAAAAATTTAAACACGTCATTTTCAGCCTATTTGGCACCGTTTTATCGCTCTCAGAATTTAAAAATATATATTTTTTTTAAATGACCCATCTTAATATTATTGTCTATATAGGACACTAGAACAAGGACGTAATAATTCATTGCGTAAGTTTTTTTTCATAACATTTCCCTAATACCATTCCATCGGCTCGAAAACAGTGAGCGAGTTCACGAAGCGGCAACATCGCACAAACTAAGTAGGGATGCTACACATCATCGATTGCCGATTGCGTCAAATCTGACAGTTGAATCGTTTATTAGGGAGGAAAATTAATCAGAAAAAAATACCGAACCGCCCATACTTCGGTATTTTTGTCGTATCGAACACCGAACACGGTGCTAAAATACTGAACGGTTCGGTAGAATACCGAACACCTGGCAACACTGACTGCAAGTAATGTTTATTTATTTTATTTTATTTATTTATTTGCAAAAACTGCATAAAACCAATACTACAAAAGCGGTAAGAAAAGATACATAATAAATACATTTACAGTTAAAGTAATACATTTAGTTAAAACATAAGTGCTATTTCATGCTTAAAATCGTTGTAGGAAATATGGAAAATATCCACATTTCCTGCGAGGCAGTTAATTAACCTAGTGAGTCTTCCCAGGGGCATCACCATTTATTTATTTTATTTTATTTATTCCTATATATAACAGTTTTTACCTTATTATTAACATTTTTACATAATGTAATTTGAAAACATTTTTAAATATTAATAATACATTTCATTATGTTGGGTGTAAGTTAGTTCTGCATCTGGGAAGAATCAAAAGCCTGTGTTGGCGACCACGCGTGAAATTATCCGGGACATTTTCTTTTTCTTTCATTCTATTTATTTTTTCACATATAAATAAAAAATTTTATCAAATTTTTTTCTTACAAGATTAAGTAATCAAAATTTGACTAAATTCCTGCCACCTCGGAACAGGCTCAGCCTAGTGAGGTGGTGTTTACCAAAAAACAAAAAATATGTATTATACTTCAAACTGTAAAAAAAAGTATTTTGTGCTTATCTTGGTTAATAAATAATTTAAAAAAAAATAATAATTTAAAAAAAACATAGAATCCTATTTCAGCCAGAAGATCTGGGACCGATATAAAATCATTTAGAAGCTTAATACGCCAACAGCAGTTATGTGACATCCCTTCTGGAATTAAGAAAACAAACTAATATTAGAACCTTGTAAAATAAATGGAGCTTGATGTTAGAATTTCTTCATATATATTTATGGTTCTGAAAATTATTTAAGTTATAGAAATGAGCATGAAATGGTTTTGCATTCGAAGGTCATATTTGAAAAAAAAACTGTCAATTAGCACCTTGTCCAACTGAGGTGACGATTTGTGTAAGCTGCATTTTGAATTTGTTTGCGAATTATAGCGAAAACCTTCGATTTACTCTTAGAATTCGTAATAATCTGTACAAGAATTTGATCGCTGTAATGTAAATGATATCTTCAAACAAATTATATTACTAAGCCAATGGAAACAAAGGTAAAAACAAATCGTTTTGCAAATGATTTACACAAAACAGAATGCGTAGGAATTTGAGAAATTTTTAACGTCTCGACTACAGATGGATCTTCTGTAAATAGGGTTTTATTTTCATGTGAGATTTATCGTTCAGTCAAGGGGCAAAAAACCTCCACCAGATGGTTGGCAGTGTTGGCGTGGGCCAAGCTTAAGCCGGGTCCATTGCGCGTCATTTGTCTTGACAGTCCCAAAATAAGTCAATGAATTTATCAAGTTTGTCAATAAATATTGTCAACTTTTATTGTGTTTCGTGTTTAGTTGCGTAGGCAGGCGGGGACCGGCGAGAGGGGGGGGGGGGATTCATTTTTTGTTAGATGCCGCGCAATGCGGTCGTGTGTGGAGAATCGGAACGGCCTTTTGTGGTTATGTGTAATGAGCGGGCATAATCATGAGTTAAAAATATTATTATACCTAAATATAATATAACAATAAAAATATTTGATTATAAAATTATAAAACAATATCAAATATTTATAATTATTCTGTTTATGACGTAAATTTTTCTTCACTCTAAATTCGTAACTTTAGGTCGTGCCATAATCGATATTAGTCAGAAATCTTTCCTGATAATTCAAGTTGGCATGGTAAACACAATTTAACAAGTAGTACAGTCTCTTTCAACGGAAGCAATCTTCCGAACAGGCCCTCCATTGAAATGCTTGGTGTAACCCTAAGTGACCAGCTCAGGTATGGGGGCTCCATCGAAGCCAGAGTAAAGTTAGCCTCACAGAAACTGGGCGTAGTGTACAGGGCCCGCAGATACTTTAATAGTACACAACTGCTAACCCTGTACAAATCACAAGTGCGCCCCACGGTTGAATTTGGCAGCCACCTCTGGTCTGGAGCTCCAAAATACCTGAAAAATATCCTCGACTCTGTGCAGAAACGGGCGGTCCGTTTGATAGATTCTCCCATCTTAACAGACGGATTGCAATCTTTAGAGCACAGGCGTCGGGTGGAAATGCTATCCTTGTTCTACCGGTATTACAATGGAAGATGCTCCAAGGAACTAGCATCATTGATCCCTTCGGCACCGGTGCATAGTCAGGAAACACGCCAAACGCGTGCCCAACATTTGTATACGGTTGATATTTGCCATATGAGAACGGGTCGTTTCTTCGACTCGTTCTTGTGTTCAACAGCTCGGCTGTGGAATGATTTGCCGGCCTCTGTGTTTCCTCCTTCCTACAACATGGGTCTCTTCAAGACCAATGTTCATTCCTTCCTCTCCTCAAAAAGACCCTCCACACAGCATCCCAGATGACATAGGCCCTGAGGGAAATTATTTTCCTCAGGGCCTCCTGCGTGGAGTTAACGTAAAAAAAAAATAACGTAATAATAAAGTAAATAATAACAATTTATGGCTGTTTATGAAATTTGCGTTTTTGTGTAAAATCATTTCAAGGGCACTGTACAAAGACATGTTACGTATCCACGTTCCCGCGCGGAGTATATTCCAGGCGTTTCTCGATACCGAATAATTATATTAATATTGGTTAACTATATTATAATTTTATTATCAAATATATTTATTATAATATTATACGTAAGTATAATAATATTTTAAACTCGTGATTATTTAAGCTCGCTCATTACACATAACACATAACCTCAAAAAGCCGTTCGGTTTGTTCTTCCATAAATACGACCACACCGCGCGGCTCCTGTCAATTAAATTAATGATACCCCCCGCCGGCCCCCGCCTGCCTTCCCGCTTCACCCGGGATGATGTGTTTAGGAAATGTTTTCCGTGGAACACGGGGAGCACAACTAAACTCGAAACACAACAAAAGTTGAGAATATTTATTGACAAACTTGATAAATTCATTGACTTGTTGTGGGACTGTCAAGACAAATGACGAGCTATGGACCCCGCTTTAGAGTAACTCCAAGGGGCCAAGCGAGGGTCTCAGAGTAACAATATAGAGGGTCAACCCCACTGAAGAGATGCACAGATAGAAGTTTGTCATGGGCGTGTCAGTGGACTACAAGTAAGCACAATTTCATCACTTCTTGCGAAATTGATAAAATATTTCCAAATGTCGAAATTATTTTTATTTATTTATTTCTTATAAGGCTGGCTTTATACTTGTAAGTTTTTTCCCGCAAATCGCTCACGTAAGCGATTTATGGCCAAATTACCAATGTGAACGACACCAAAAGTCACTTAACGTAATTTATAACAAACTACAGAACTTGTTCTTTCGGAAGTTTTTTGACAGACAGTTTGATAAGCTAAGAGATTTGCCGTAAGAAATAGTACCAAAATGCGCCGTTTCGAGATATCAAAAATTAAAAGACAGATATTTTAGAAGGATTTTTTTCCTACAAAACTAGTAATTATTTACATTTTTTTAAGTTTTCTGAAAATGAGCATCCTTCAATTAAATTATTATCGGTCCAATCCTCTCTATTGTCAATGTTTCTGTTTTTAACATTACGTATTTATTTGAATTTGAAGTTGGTTGCTGTCAGGTAGCTGTCATTCGGATAAAATGAAAGAACTCTATTAATTTCCGCCTTTGACGGCACAAAAGCGCATGGATAATTGTTTAATTGAAGCCAAATTCTAGTTCAACTCTTTATTTGGGCCTTTTCGTTTTTATTGACAAAATCGCGTAAATTAGACAGTAGCAGATCGTTGTTGACAGGAAGCCATCTTCCCGCAAATAAATTTACAGATGTAAACGGTCGCATGAGTATTTACGCATGTTGAATTTCCGAACAGCTTCCGTGATATGAGCATTAATTACCACAAGTCGGATGCATACGTAAACGCTCCTGGGAGTAACATGTCAAAAACTTACGTCAAGTTGTAAATTTCACTTACGAGTGTAAACCTAGCCTAAGAACTTTGTACATTGTTTAGATTTTGTGTTATTTATCCGTTATTTATTAGTTATCCGCCGTGCTAGGGATGTCCCTGTGTTATGGCGGGTGATATATATATATATATTTAATTTTTTTAATTTAAATTAAGTATTTATAATGTTACAAAAATGAACATATTAATGGCATAACAAAATAAATATAATAAATTTGTAAGTATTTCTAATCCAATGAAGAGAAGGAGCTCGCGAATTTGGTGAACGAGTTAAGCCGAGTCTCCAGCGACAATATTATCATCACAAACCTTAAACCAAATATTTGTGCAAACGTCAAACATTGGGCAAGGTCATAATGTTTTTTGTTTTACGTGGCCGATGGAAAAAAAAACTTGTGGCCCTGACCTAATGTTTTTTCCGATGTTTTGAAAACATTTCGTCGCTGGAGACCCGATCAAGATATAATAGAGTGTACAAATAATATAGGTATAGCAAGTAGCAAGTACTGAAATAAGATGGTTTCGTATAATAAACTTACTGTTTTTTGTTGTTTTACGGATGTTCAGTTTTTAGTGAGGATTTTTTTTTATAATACTAAACGGGATCGGGAGAGACTGGTTGGTTGTGGAAGACCTGTTGACCTCTCCAGTGGAACATTCTCGACTCATCATCGCCTTCCACAGCATTGTGAGGGATGGATTTGAGTCACTCCTGATCACATTGACCCCCAAATACCTACCCAATCTTCATAACTGTTCCTTCCCAGAACTTCCCCTCCTTCCTTTCCTTAAAAAGAACCTTCCCACAGCATCCCCAAAGATGCCATAGGCCCTGAGGGTTTTTCCTCAGTGCCTCCCGTGTGGAGCTAGTGTAAACTTTAGAATATTTGTAATACTGAGTCAACTCAGACAAACTTTATTGGTCTGTCTGGGGTCTAAAAGTCGCGAGAGCTTATTATGACGTAGTTGACGTAGTCTGTTTTCGTTCAAATTGGTGTAGGTCACACTTCTAGAGATTATCTACTCGATGGTCGATCCACACTGGCGCGGTTGTACCTTAGAGTGAGGGTTGTACTCATAAATGGCAAGAACACGTTTATTGTCGATTTTGAAAGGTTCAACATACAATAGCTTGGTATGATCCTGCCGCTCAAAGCCCTGTGCTAATTTCCTTTTCTGATTCTTGTACTGTTTATGAACTAGAGAGAGATGGTACAACGGAGCTGTCGATGGTATAACTATAATTTTTTTAAGGCATGTGCATATACGTGCAAAACATCATTGCGAAAGTATTTTCCGAAAAATGTTCAGTGAGGAATTATACTGTAGCTAGCGGCAAATCTGTGTTGTGATACAAAAACTCTCTAACGGTGAGCTCTGGCGTCATTAAATTAACAAAATAATCTTTCTGTTTGGAATATTGATTCTAACACTACAATTTTCAATTCGCAAAAGTTATTTCCACCATGTGCTGTGGAGTTTTGAAAAATCTATTTTATTGTATAATAATTGTATGCAAGAATTGAAAGAGGTGGGATTGGGCGCGAAATTGAGTAATCTGAAAGTATGTTGCCTGTTGTATGCTGATGATGCGGTGCTGATTTCTAACACTATGGAAGATCTACAGTCTCTCGTATCTAGGATGAACGAAGTATGTATGAAGAATGAGCTAATGATGAATGTAAGTAAGTCTAAAGTCATGGTGTTTGAAAGGGAGAGTACGAAAACAGTATGCAACATAGTTGTGAATGATGAATATTTGGAGCAGGTGGATGAGTTTGTGTATCTGGGTAGTATGTTTACGAGAGATGGGAAGGCTGAAAGAGATATTGAAAGAAGGGTGAATGCCGGTAACTCCATTAATGGTGGACTGAATGCCGTTGGCGCTAATAAAAAACTGTCAAAAAAAGCGAAGCTAGCAGTCCACAATGGAGTCCTGGTACCTACCCTGATGTATGGCAGTGAGGCATGGAACTGGCAGAGGAAGGATGAAAGTAAACTGAATGCTGTTGAAATGAGATCCCTGAGACGTATGTGTGGTAAAACAATGTATGATCGTGTGAGAAATGTGGATATCCGCAAAGAATGTAAGGCCGATGTAAGCATAATGAGTAAGATTAAGAAAGGGACCCTCAGATGGTTTGGGCATGTAGAGCGAATGAACGAAGGAAGTAGTGTAAGAAGAATATACGACGCGACCTTCTTCTACCATACAATGTGAATGGTAGAAGAAGTCGGGGACGCCCGAGAAAGACATGGCACGATCAAGTGAATCAGATACTTGAGTCGGGTCATGTCAAAAGTCAGAATAATAGAAGAGAATGTATGAGACGATGTATGAATGTGAGTGAGGCAAAGAGTGTGTGCCAAGACCGAGTTGTTTGGCGGTCCGTCCTCTCTGCCTACCCCTGCGGGGAAACGGCGTGATGGTTAGTTAGTTAGTTAGTAAGACGTCATATTGTTTCATGGTGATTAATTTTTGGTTACTTGAGTTAACGTTGGACAACGGAGGAGGAAGTGCACCATAAATCAAAAAAATAATCACGAAAAATAATAATTAATATTTAATATGTAAACATTGTAATCAATGATTTATAAAAAAAAATATTTCAATAATTTCGGTTTTGGAATGTCAATAACAAATAATTCAGAAGAGATGCGAGACATCTCTTGTTAAAGTGTGACATTACTAAGTTAGCTTTGTGAAATCGAAGATTCCAACGCGCGGAAACATTTGAAATAATTTCAATAAATGTTTTAAAATATCTCTTCAAATTGATAGATCAAATCGAGCTAACGCTCGCGGGTGTTTGCAAATTAGCCAAAATGTGACCAAAAACGTTCCAATCGCACTCGTTTAGGTCACGTATCGCACGCTTCGCTGCAGGAGAACGGAAAAATTGAACAAGGTAAAAGAAAATAAATATTTTTTTAAATGAGTAGGTACATATACAAGATTCGCAATGTAGAAAATATAAGATGCATTTTAGTTACACTGTAGCTTCAGAACGTTTATAAAAAAATGAGCAGAGTGTGCTTGCATGCAGTGCTTTGAACAGTTCACACGCCTTTATTACAGGTGAGTAGGTACCGCATACCAGAGTTAAGTACTTGGTAAATACCTCACACGAAGTTCGCAGAATGACAATGTGCTGTATGATGAAGTACCTACCTACAAACCATAAGAATTGCATAATAATTATTAAAATGTATGTCGAGTGTGTGTTGTTGAATAATACATCATGTACAACACGGCCTGTGCAAGTATGATTGGTATTATTTATTGGCAGGCGGACTGGAGAGCAAATTAGGCTTGGGCAAATTTTGATAATGTACAAATAAGCCATGAGTGCACAGTGCACGTACACGACTTATCGAAAACAAAAATAATACTTAATATTAGATACATTATTTGCACCTCAGGAAATTTTTTCGCATTATTCTACAAAGTATCTATGTATGTTGTGCACTGGTCAGTGGTCATGTTTTGATTTATTTCATAATAATAATAATAATAACATTATTTGTATGATTTGTATAGCGCCGTTTTTGTGAAAAATCACCTCAAGTAATGCAATTGTAAAATCAATTTGGGAAACGAGTATGGGTGCCGCTGTCCCAGGAACCATTTATTGTATAATGTTTGGGGACTTAGCAGGGGTGCCCGGGTTCATGGGGTAAGGTTAGTCTGGGTCATGGCGGCGGAAGCGCTTGCTCACAAGCTACGTGGCGGCTCTAGATTCCTACGCATCCCTCTTAACTTTTTCATTTCCAGAAATTCTTCTCCTTCCTTTCGCATCCCCAAAGATGACAAAGGCACCGAGGAAAATTATTTTTTTCGGGGCTTCTTTGAGACGTGTTGCTAACCGCAAGTAAATTTAAATATGTACTTAAAACATTTATTATTATTAAAAATTACACCAAGGCAGATGCTTAATAATAATAATAAACACAATAATATAATACACACATCTACCGGATCTGCCGGATCTGCCGGATCTGCCCTGATGATGGACACTGCAACGATGTCCGGAACGTTGGCTAAAGAAGGAGGTAGCGCAACACGGCATAACACCCCAAAAACAAATAACGAAAATGCTTTTGGCCGTTAAAATCTTAAAACTTATCTCACAATAATATAACTTTATTTCAATTCCACTTTATTATTTCTTTATCCAACCGGTTTCGGTTAATTCTGAACCTTCCTCGGGGATGAATAAAAATATGTGTAATAAAAAAATATGAGTAAAAATATATATAATAAATATTTATTTTTATTCGTCCCTGAGGAAGGTTCAGGATGAACCGAAACCGGTCGGATAAAGAAATAATAAAGTGGAATTGAATCAAAGTTATATTATTGTGTTTATTATTATTATATATTCCCACAAAGTGAAGCTTGAAAGCAGCCCGCAAATACCCTTTTCTTTTTAAAAAAATCCATTCACAAATATGGCCGACTACAAAAATGATAATATAAAAAAAAAATTGCATTTTACAAGACTGTGGGTCAAACTAATTTTAGTTTGACTTAAAATATTTTCGAGAGCATTGCACTGTGCTCGCCCCCACTTACTTTCGTGGCAATAACAATAAACTTGCGCAATAAAAAAAGAAAATATTCCAGTAATGCCCCGTCAACAATGCCCAAAAATGGCGCCAAGGCCCACCATTCCACTTGTTTATGGCCGGCGATTTAAAACTTTAAAATGCGGCTTGAATTTTGAATGTCTTCCTCATAAACACATAATGACCTAACTGTAAGGTGGTTCGCAGTTGGCACTCCCAATATGGTTAAAAATAATACTTATGTAAATCTCTTTGGTGAATTCTAATGAAAAAAATATTTCAAATTGTTTTGTTGGTGACAATGACCCCACAGCCCAAATAAAAAATAGATGAATTTAGAGGATTACGTTACTGAGACAATGCGTGCGGTTTCACCGAACCGAGTCCAGAGACATAGTTTAGCGGGCTGTTCATAAAGCTATTTCATTCGTACATACAATCTTGGAATCGCGATCCTTTCATAAGCTATGCTGCATGTTTATAATGTCATTGGTCGAATCAAGAGATTGGACTAAAATAATTTTAAACTTTTGCCATAATATGGAGATGTGTAACCTACCTACATCTATATTCACGTCTTATATTAGACAAAAAGATAAAAAAGCGCTACCCGAACCACCAAGTACTGGTACCAGTAAGCAAAATTATTTTCAAGTCAGTAATTAAATCAATAAGCCATATTACCTACCCCTGAACAATTTGTTTGATATTCTCGTTAAAACCACTGGAGCGACCACGCGAAATAAATAAATTTGCCTCGATTGCTCGAGATTTCCCAGAAGATCATTTTTTTTTTAATTTTTCGCCAACATTATAAACATCATACCTTCGAATTTTAACACGGAGACATAGAAACTTATTATGATGCTATATAGTCAATGAATTAACCGGTATTTGACCGTTTATCTTATATTTATAAGATTTATAGATTTACAATTAATTCATTTAAAATAATATATAGTATATTTGCGGCATGTTCCAGAGTGGAAGATACTATCAGTATCGCCCTGGTGTAAGACCACCATTCAGAATTGAAACGTTGCTAGAAAATGGCTTTAGCCGTGTTTAGTAACCAGATCTGAATAGCCAGGTACTTCCCAACCTTCCTCTTCCCCACCTCCTTCCCCTCCCCACTACCTTCAGCCTCACAACATACCCCAATTGGGGATGCCATAGTCTCACTGGCTCCAGACGGGAGCAGTTGAGATTCTTGTGCGGTATTCACTGTAAAAAAAAAAAAATTATTTAAAAAATATAAAAAAATCGTAAAGTTTATAACCGCGCGAACCCTGAATTTTGTTGATTTGAAACTGCCGTGAGGGATACTTATTCGAGTCAACATAGAATATTTTCGATTTCTGTACATTGTCTGTGTTATACTTGATAATGAAAGGTGCTATGGAAACAATGACTTAATTTTAACCGTAAACAGCTGATCAAAAATTCGGCGGGAAAAAATACTTAAAACATTTATTTTTAACATCGTTCTAAAACAGTCTACGCAGTTCTGAGTTGCGACATCCAGGGTCATAATTTTTTTTATTTTTTTAAATTTAGTAACTATATATTTATTATTTTTTACATTTTTATATGAAACATGTTAGGTATATATATAAAATAGAAATTATATTCGTAGTCCTGCTCACTAGGAGATCCTGTGTTGAGGGGGACTATGCTTTGGATAAGTTTTCAGCGACTTCTATGGTTTAGCTTCATGGTTTGGATAAGGTTTTCCAGAAACTTCTAAGACGATAATAAATAATTCCTAATAATAAATAAGGCATTCCAATAGCTTCGTTTTAAAAAAGATGGCTGGCCATGGAAATGTTTTAAATAATTACAATAAATGTTTTACGAATCGCAGAAAAATAAAAGTGGTCCATTGTCGACCATAATGGCTGTTAAATTTTTAATACTGTCGAAATCTACTCTAGGGGAAGCAGGGAAAAAAGCTGGTGTGTACATAATTCAATAAAACTTAATCTGCACTTTGCAAGCTTTTGACTTCGTGACCTCCGCGCTCAGAGTCGAAGCACTTGCCGCTCCACCACGTGTCATAACAGTCTTCAATCTTCGTCGTCTTCAAAGAAAAATTACCGAATTCTTGGAAACAGGTGTCAAATAAAATCATTTTATTACGACAGGAAGTAAATCCATCGGAAATAACAGGAGGCCCCCAAAGTGCCCATTATGAAATTCCTCAATACAATTTGACCGGAAACAAAACTAATATAACCACGTGGCCCATCAATTTCTCCAAAAGCACGTGGCGATGGTCGACTTATGATCTACAATGGCAATTATTACCTATCGACGATGTCCCTTTTAAAACTAATGTACCCATATAACTTCACAGTTTGTGGCCACACTACGAACATTATTTATTGTAAAACGACTCTCTCTCGACAAAAGGTCGTAAGCGACAAATTGCTACTGGGAAAAAAAGAGTTATCCCTTTTTACTGTCTAATTCGCGAATTATTTCATCTTTTTTATTAATATTTATAATAATATCTACATATATTAGTAGACGCGTGTCGTGTTTTTGCAGACATTCATATATTTTTTTAAAATTCTTGTTTGAATTTGCTGCATTGTTTTTGCAAAGTGATCTTGTATGAATTGTGACGAAATGTGTCAATTATGTTAAAAGTTTTGTGAATTATTACTGTTTATTTCGGTGAATTCAACATCTCATAATATTGTAGGTTTTTATAGTTGTTAATAATAATAACGTAATATTTATATACTTAGCGCAGTTTAGTGTTATTTCACTTCAAGTTACTATATCGTTGAAGAAGAAAATGACAATAATAATCAAAACGAAAATACGAAAGCGAACAAGACACAGAAAAATATACAAAGATAATGGTCGCAATTGGGACTCGAACCCAGAACCTCTCGTCTAACCGGGACGTGCGCGTTTACCAATTCCGCCATTGCTACCTTCTGTCAAACCGTCATATTTATCGATCTCATATTTAAAATTTTAGAACTAACAATATTATCTTCAACTATTTTTTTTCATATTATAGGCAACTATCCTTTTTATCGGAAACAATCATTCTAAGTTTGTAATATTGTGAACTGTTGACCTTTTTATAAAAGTCTAAATGAATGGCGGAATTGGTAAACGCGCACGGTTAAGCGTCGATGACACACGGCGAGTTTACAAGCTACTATCTGGGAAATTCAGTATCTGTTAGTAAACTCGCCCAATGTCATCGTGTTACTTGCTAACTAGCAGCGACTAGCAGATTGTTGACAATCTGCGAAAAAAAGTTGAAAGGTCGTCAACTTTACTCGCCTACACGCTTGCTCGTGATTGGTTTATTTATGTTTCCAATCACGAGCTTCCGTTATGGCTTCCGTTAAACAGCTGATTTCGACTGTCAAACATCTGAAGAATTAGTTCACGCAGGCGTCGTTATTCTTGATACTGGCGCCAGCAGCGGCCTCAGTTTCCTACGCTTCTGAGCGAGTGGACAGTTTTGTGTGTCATCATGACAATCTCACTCGCCGATTTACCCGCTTTTAAACTTAGTAGATAGTAGCTTGTAAACTCGCCGTGTGTCGTCGACGCTTTAGACGAGAGGTTCTGGGTCCGAGTCCCAGTTGGGACCATTATCTTTTTCTATCTTTCTGTGTCTTGTTCTCTACTATTCATTGATGAGAATAACCTTCACAAGTTATAAAAAGAGAGATTTTCTTATGAAAAAATTTACATCAATTCAGATGTCAGTGTGGCAAATTCAACAAACCAAAATATATTTCTTATATTATTTAACAAATTGATACAAACCTGATATTTTCACTTACGTGATTGTCACTTAGGACTTTTTGACTTGAAGCAGTTGAAATATAATATTATTTCCCAGGGATTACCTAGCAGTCAAGTGTCGTGGTGCCTAGAGACAGAGGGAAAGAGAAGGGAATACAAGGGTATTGGAAGATTAAGTATGTAGAAACGAGATGGATGAAACAGGAAGCCATGTTCGTGGCGGAAGTAACTCGTGAGCTATCAGTGAGGGCTGACTTATTCAATTAAACTAATCAACATTATATGCGGCGTTAAACACAGTGGACACGTGGCACTTGTTGGATGCACACTGCACTGCAGGTGAGAGGGATCTCAAACCCAGAGCTAAATCACCTGAATCTCTGCATTTTATAAATTAAAGTCCTCCGTCGCGTCTATCTGTATGTATGTTGGCGATAAACTAATAAAAATACTGAACGGATTTTCATGCGGTTTTCACCAATGGATAGAGTGATTCACGAGGAAGGCTTAGGTATACATATAATTTGTCAAGGTTTTGTGTAAATTGGTTGAAATATATTGTATATAAAGGAGAATGTCTGTACGTGGTGGACGAGCGGGCTGGCAAGCGGGCGGTGTAGATTTGATTTGTGTGCAAATCTACAGTTTTATGCCGAGGTTGGCGAAATTTTGCATACGCGACCTTCAAAACAAGAGGAAGGTCACTGTCTACATTTGATTTCGAAAACTCTGTGTAAAGCCCGGGCATCGCCGGGGACTTCAGCTGGTCTTAAATAAATGAGAACGTGTAGTAACTGACTGCCTCAGAAATTTAAGTCTGATAAAAAAATGTTAAATAATACTGAATTAGCGTAGACCGTAAAAAATCACGGGGTAGTGTGAATTATTGATACATCAGTTACAATTTTGAAAATGACGAATAAATTAATTTTCTTTTAACATATTATGCTACAGATAGGAGGTTCATCGCTCATTTGAATTTTTGACATAGTCAGTTCTAATTTTGATAATGACATTTAAATTCAAAACAAAGCCTGTCTAATTTAAGTTCGAAAGTTATGCGCTTAGCAACACATCCAGTGATTCATTTTTATATTATAGATATATGTGTATCGTCTCATTCATAAACTCTTCTGTTATTCTGACCTTTGACATGACCCGACTCAAGTATTTGAATCGCTTAATCTTCTTCGGTCATCCCCGACTTTTCTACTATTCTCTTCCGCTTCATATATTCTCCTTACATTTCTTCCTTCGTTTATTCGCTCTACAAGCCCAAACCATCTAAGCGTTCCTTTATTACATCACTTGAGGTAATCGCTAAACCGCTTTCCCGCCTTGGTATAAGTAACAGATGGTTACTCCTTCAGGGCTCTCACAAGGACTAATTAAAAAAAAAAAAAAAAAACAAAGCCACACTTATGATGCACGAAACTAAACCCTCAAATGTCCCCGCAAAACAGGAGTTAGTCTGAAAATGAGGTGATGGGTTAGTGTAATGAATGGCGAACATAACATGAGATAAATGCAGAGAATATGATGAATATTATATTACAAAAGTTTGTTGAAAAATATAAGAAAAAACAAAGCCATCACTCAAAACAATGGAAAAATAATAACTGTAAAAATACTAAGATTACAAGTAAAGTCACCTGAAAGATACAGGGATAGATACATTTATTACATCAGTCTTGCATTCTTATACTAGATGAGTTGTTTAGACACTATAAACGGTGAAGTTGACATGTTGCAGAAGTCCACTGGAACCCTTCGCGGTATATCTTTAGCTGAGTGCCTATCTTTAGATACTTAAATCCTCAGATACGCGTAAGAAATAATTTAGCAGACAATCGGAAAATTTTGAATAGTTATCGTTTGATTAACTGCCAAACACCTTTTCATAGGCCTTTCAATGTTCCGGAACTCACAATGGTTTATTGATAGATAAGAGCGCGGGAAATCTGTTGAACGTGTGCCGAAGAGTATAAACACCACCTTCTTGGTATTCACATTAAATTAATTTATTTGCATTCTGGGAATAATTAAGTGGCCATAATTTATGCGACACAGCAACATTTTGCCGAAAGAGGATAAATTTTGAGAGAACTTGAACGGTAAATAATAATAGAAACGATATTCATTTTTACGAAAGATTTTTACAAGATTTTCAAACGATTCTAAAACAATTATTTTTTCATAAAATAAGACGAATTCAATTGAATTAATATACTCTAGAGAAATTACTAAACGATATTTCAGTTCAGGCTTATTTTCATATAATTTTTGACAGTTGTACCCCACGAATAATTATGTTAAACACAGTTTCTGAATTCACCGAACATATTATAGAAATTCTTCTGTACCAGACAGAGAGGACGCGCGACTGAGACATTTGATCGGTCGGATGCGCTGGTTCTCGACCTGTTTTAGCTTTTGATCGAATTGGGATCAACCGAAAACTATAAAAAACATGACCGTTAAGCTTGACAGCTATTGACCAACATATCGAAGTTGACTAATAGTCACAATTGAAACATTCAGAGAATCGGAGTTCAAACGTCACAAAATCTAAATGACGTGGATTGTCGATAACAGTTAAGTTAGTCAAGCAAAGATTAAAAAAATATATTATTGGTAAGCTACTACGGCATGCTCCGAAAAATACAAAAAAGCTATGACTTTATTGAGAGGAATTTATATTTGGATTTGAAGCCGAAATACTTCACCAAACTAAATAACTCTTTAACCAAAAGGTGTTGCAAATATCTTTAGATGTAGATACACTAGCCCCAGCGAGAAATCGTACATAACGTCATCGCTCTAGTATCTTCTGTCTTTTTCGTTTTCAAACAAGACGCGTGAGAAGGAAGAGGACGAATGTCGATGACGTCCGTACGAGCTCTCGGTGGGACTAAGTTATCTATTTTATTTATTTGTATTTAAAAAAAATATATATAAAACCCTTAAAGGATTCAACTTTTCATGAATTTAGAAGCCACTTTGACAAAATTTTACTTATATACATATCAGTGGCGGTCCGTGAGTTTATAGTGAGCTAGAGTGCTAAGATTAAAAAATACGACGTTATTATTATATGGCTGAAATTTTTTTTTGGAGGGAAACTTCTTTAAAAGATTTGAAATTCGGATGAAACGGAAATGCTTCACATAAATTTATTATTTGACGGTCCTCGGTTCTAATATAATGCGGCAAATTCGCGCGTCGGCGCGAGCCTTCGATAGCGCAGTGGGCGAGGCGCTCGACAAGTCTCAGCGGCCAGAGAGACGGACATCCAGCGAACGGAGGTTCGAATCCTACGAAATCCAAAAAAATACATTTTTATTTTTGTGAAATCGATATCCAATCTTCAAAGCACTTTAAAATAAATAGGCGAAAGAAAATAAAACTACATCTAGTGACTTTCTTGTTTCACTTCTACTGCATGTGAATTGCAAACTCATCTTATTTTTTTAATTTCTATTCTTGTATGAAAATCTTTCAGTATGTGGATGCGGTGTATCCCCAAACTGAAAATCTTCATAAAATATGTAAATTTTCAAAAAAAAAAAAAATTTCGGCTACAACATTTTTTAATCTTAGCATTCTAGCTCACTGAAAACTCACGGAGCGCCACTGATATGAATGTGACAAATTTGTGTTCCATCGTAAATTGTTCGTTTTTAGTTTAAATTTAAGTTCATAAAAAATATTTAAAATTTTATATCTGATTATATTTACACAGTAGTAGGACAAATTTTTAAAAATAATCCTATTTCCTATTAATATTATAAAGGCGAAAGTTTGAATGGATGTATGTTTGTTACTCTTTCACACAAAAAATACTTTATACACGCTATAAATTCTTTCACTAATAGAAAGCTACATTATTTGCGAGTAATATAGGCTGTAATATTGGTAAGTTCTGGCGTTATGAAATTATTTATTATACGTTTATTGTCCAGACGAAAAGCAAAGCGTTGCTTGGTAATTATAAGTCATTAAATATTTGACGTGCGCAGTCATTTAATTATTTGTTTTAGTTACTATGGAGATCCCTTTGATAGTTAAAATTATACTAATATTATAAATGCGAAACTGCGTGTGTTTGATTGTTGGATAGGTGGCACTCGAGCTGTTTGAAAAACGGATGTAGCGGGTATGGAGAGGGGTGTGGAGGGGTGGAGAGGGGCGGGGGGGAGGGGTGGTGGGAAGGGGAGGGGGGAGGAGGAGTGGAGTGGGTCATAGGGAAGGTGGAGGAGGCGGAGTGGGAACCCCCCCCCCCCTAACACTATGCGAGCGAAGCCGGGGGCAAAAGCTAGTTCTAAGTATAATAAAGTAGCACATATCCGTACTAGATATTTGCTACACCTTTTGATTATTATTCACTTTAGAGTATTAAGTATTTTGACCTCAAATGCAAATATAAATTTTATACGGCCGTCTGGCAACCTTTCTGACAACCTTTCTGGTAACCTAAAAGTTTTCGTGACAGGTGGAGTTTCGTGATTGGTTCGAAGTGGAATAACAGAAGTAATGTATTGTATTTGAATTATATTGCCGTCAATATTCAATGTGCTGTTATTATTCTGGGGCGGAGATGAACACATAATAATTATTCGTGTCTCGTGGTTTCACAGTCCTAGACGATAGATGAAGGTCGTTTCTAGTCTCTTGCGCGTGCCAAGAGGCGACTAAAAAATCACAGGAAGCCAGAAAAAAGTGGCGTTAATAATTATGTATATTTTATAAATAACCACAAACATTCAGTAATAATATAAAGTGTTCCGTGTCAAACTACTTACAGAGCTTTTGGCAAAGAAATTGTGCTGAAATCACGGGATTGGAATAACAGAAACTCGACGATGAATAATAACATAAGAAAAGGCATTACTTTACTAGGAACTGAAATAAATCTCATCTCATTTTTATTTTTAAATCGTTTTTAAATGGCTCTTCAAAATGACCCTGTAACAAGGTGTGGATATGTAACTACTACTACGGCCACCCCCTCACGGAGAAACTGAAAACAAGCCAGTTGAATCGCAATCAACCTCCTGAACAAAATCGAATTTTTCTGATTTGACATATCTCAGATTACTCGAAAACTTGACAGTTCGTGAGTCAGTACCATGGCAACCTGTCAACAATGCAACTGAAACCGCGACTGATTGCTATGGTAGTAGCTCACGACCTGTCAAGTTTTGTAATGTTTTGACATGTCAGATCAGAAAAAAGGCCATAAGAGTTTTGGTGTAACCTCTCTTTCTGTTAGAGGTTACAGCGCGTCTGTCAGGGGTAAATCCTTCATGTACCAAGTTTTATTGTAATTTCGAGTGCGTATACATAGTTGTGTAAAGACATTAAAGTTGCCTGACTTTACTTTAGCCGTGTTTGGTGACCAGATCTGAATAGCCAGGTACTTCCTCACCTTCCCCATCTCCTTCCCCTCCCCGCTACCTTTAGCCTCACAGCATACCCCAATTGGGGATGCCATACTGGCTCCAGACGGGAGTAGCTGGGACTCTTGTGAGGTCTGAAAAAAAAGTTTTCTATTTTTGGTCCAATTTGTGACAACAGTTTCGGAACGCCGCGCGCCGTTCATCCACCTTGGGCCAATGTATGCATGTACATAATGGTACATAAGTCATGCACATTATGAAATAATTAAAAATTTACAAATATTTATTGAACTATTTTTTCAGTGGGAACCTACTTACTTGCTCGGTTTTCATTAAAGGAGACAAAAAGAATTTGATATGACAAGCTGGTGTTCATAAACGAGATGTGAGACAGTGGCGGTCCGTGATTTTTCAGTGAGCCAGAGTGCTAAGATTGAAAAATACGACATGTTGATGATGTTGTAGCAGAAAATGATTTTTTGTTTTAAAATTTCACCTTTTTGTATGAAAATCTATCAGTATGTGGATACGGCGCATCCCTTGACTGAAAGAATCCTGAAGATCTTCATAAAAAATGTTGAAATTTTGAAAAAAAAATCCATTTTCAGCTACGACAATGTCATTAACGTAATATTTTGCAATCTTAGCGCTCTAACTCACTGAAAACTCACGGACCGCCACTGAGGTGAGATGAAATTTAAGTTATGTAGGTACTACGAGACCGAACTTCTCAAAACTACTATCAATAGGTTTTATAATTAGTTTATTTGCGCATTTTGATGATAATTATCAACATAAAAAAGATTATTGTTATGGATAACAGCATTTTCGCCTCTCAAAGGCGTTAGAAAAAAATGTTCAGGAATTCAAAATAAGCACGAAAATAAACGAAACATTTAAATAAACTTCATGTTTTATGCGCCAGTCCGTATTTGTATGTACTACATGCATTTATCTTGAAGAAGTGGAGTTTATATTATTCAATCTCAACCACTTGATGATTCCACCCAACTCCACAATTGTATATTACAGAGGCCAGAGTACAGAGGCGTAGTCACACTTGATGGGGACCATTATTTGCTCGATTGGTAAAGAGCCAAACAAATTTGATACAACACAGTTCGCAAATTTAAAACAGTCGTGCAGCTCTAACATCATTGTTATGCATAAGGCCTACACGGCCTACACCAACCCTCACCCGCATAGCTATTGCCCTATTACCTATTAAATAGTTCTAGTATCAAAGTGGTGAAAGAACTCCATTCTCCTTTGAAATGGCTTTGCTTATTGATCAGATCTGCCCTATTACCTATTTTAAGCAATCCGGTTAAAAATTATATTTATAGTCCGATTAAATCATTACTTTTTAATTGTCCAACCGCAAAAAACATCAAAATCAGAAACCTTTATATTGTTCTGAGATTTAGAAAGCTCAGAAAAAATAGTCCTAAAAATGGAGCTAATGCTCTTTTTAAGCTTATTTTTGAGTGAACATAATGTAACATTGCATTCTACAACATGTGTTTACAATAATGTCCTCTGCGTGCGAACTCTATCTAAATTTCTTTAAATGGACAATATACAGTGTTAATTTCAAGCGACCTCCCAGGTAAGTATGGTCCTGTTTTCATTAAAATTTAGGCAGCATCGCGTTCATTGGTCAAAATATTGTACACATATTTTCGTATCGGTGATAAATGAACCGATGTATGCAATTTTTAGCCATAAGTTGTTTATAATTGTTTGCCTAGCTTGTAGTTTTTTAGATTTTAGAAATGTATTATAAGTTTGTACAGCGCCCTTGGGGTGATTTTTCACAAAAACGGCGCTATATAAATCATCCAAATATTATTATTATTATTATTATTACATTGAACCAGGTGAATTATTTGTAGATATATTCAAGAAAGAGAAAAACAAATTTTAGTTTATGAAGTTTAATTTATACACACCATCCACCTATCTCGAGAGCAATCGATGGTGTAATTGGGCCAATCAGTTTAGTACTAGGAGCAGGAGGTAGTAAACCAACCAAGTTTTCAAATTATCTTAGAGACTGAGGAAGAAACACGAGTACGTGCAGAAGGGCACATCTGTGCTTTTCTAGGTATAGGCATATTTACAACATTATTTCAGCAACTAGACCAGATGCCCCCAAACGTTGGTGGTGTAATGTTTAGAGACCCAGCTACATATTATATCTAACACGATGCGTCAATTTTTTTTAACGATTATATTTTGTGTGATTTTTCTAAAAATACTCTTAAGGCCGTTGTTTCCAATCCTACTGATCAACTGCTGAGCCGGAATTTTGGCTCAACACTCCTCAAATGCACAATACGCTCTTCAACAAAGCTGATCGGACATTCAGATTGATCGATCGAAAAGTTGGGAACAACGGCCGTTAGCGTCGCAGGCGTATGCTTTTAGTATCTTACAGTGATAAGCTTCCAGTAAATAACATCATAATAATTGAAAAATAATTAGAATAACTTTTCATACTTATTGTGACCACGTTCTCTAGTAATCTTATTTTCTGAAAACAATTCCCAATATTGGACATACATATAGTAAGCCCACTGACTCCGGGCGTTGGCCCAGGGGTTTTCAATCCACAGAAGCTATGAATACCCTAATAGAAGAAGAAAGAACATACGTCTGTCCTTTCTTTTCAGCATTACGGAGAGTATGAGCTCCACGCGTTTGGTTAGAGCTCTTGCATGGTTTCACACACTTACTAAAAAATACACGTTTGTGAAAAACCGGGATCGTGGTTAACACTAAATAATTACAATACGCAATATCATTTTCTCATTTTATGGAGTGATAAACACAGTTCTCCATTTTCTACACCTGGAACAAGAAAATTATTTATTTTCAAGGCGCCAAAGCCCAAATTATCCCGACGGCATGTTTTGGCATAAACCAGATACTAAAACGTTTCGATGAGAGACGACTTGTATATAAAATCCACCCAGCACGGTGCTGAATATTAAAAATAAACATGATTTGGACATAGTCTGTTTCTTGTCGGTAGTGACCTTATAATATTAGACAAAATATTAGAAAAATAATGACGCGGATGTAAAAAGTCGGAGAAGGAAGTAAAAAAAAAGCAGTTCGTTGATGAACTCTAAATATAAACAGCTTGAAAAGAGAAAGAAAAAGTCGCACGAGAAAGTCGCTTCTGTTTTGAAACGTCCTGCAAAAAGTTTCTAAATGGTTCAAGTCTCAAAGATGAAATAATAAACCGCGGCAGCTTTCGATTCTATAAATATTCGAGACCCGTAGACGCTCAGATCCACCAGACGTTTTTCTAGAGCACGGTGTCAATCTCATCTTTCAAAGGGCTTTGACAAGACAAGTACTAAGCTGTACCAAGTAAACCCTGTTATGTTTAATATCACCGAGCTAAGAACAGACCGCAGAATACATTAAAAGCAAACCGCGAACATAATCATAAAAAACCATTGAAAGCGGTGTCTATTTGATGATTCCAAATGAAAATGTATTAGTTATGTTAATGCTACCGCAACAATATGTTTGTATTTTTGCTTCACAGAAGACACGAAACTGTTGGAATAGTGTATTACCCCCAGTTTTTGAAGTTATACACAAACTTTGTAGAAACTAATGCATAAAGGATTCATAGTAGTTTGTATACAATACCAGCGTAAATCCAAAGTCAAAGAAATCTGAGGTAAATATTAGTTTAATCAAAATCTCGTACGCTTTGCACCTGCCCTTGGGACTGCGTAGTAAAATTTAGAGATGAAATGTGTATTTTTCACAAAATCTGGTTTATTTATGTATATCAGAAGTGTGTTCGATTAAAAGTTCGCTGGCGGCGTTGCCTAGTGGTTTGCAAAAGTTTTCAACTTGTCAAGGAGAAAGACGAAAGAAGAAATTACGAAATTGCATGATTTGACTTACCGGCCTCCAGATTTTTCTTCATAAGTCTCCATTGCTTGGCGTGGTGCACAGAATAAGCAGCAACCACAATAAAGAACAGTACGCACGCAAAAGCGGCTAGCGTCAACACTATTGTTTGCCAATCCCAAATGAGATCTCCTTCACTTAAAAACGGCTCGGAGCCTAGTTCAACTTCCACTTCGGAGTCGTAGTCCGAGTAATCCTCGACGGTATCAGCGAAGCTATTATCTTCTCCCGATGAAGAAGTCTGATCAAGTTTATCATTCGTCACCTCTGATTCCGGTTTGGGGTACTTTTCTTCTGATCTGTCTTGCGTCTCCTCGCCCGAAAGCGTGGAGAACCTCCAGATAATCCTACGATTATCTTTGGTCTCGTTCTTCCGTTGGACGTGTTCGAGGTGTTCATGTTTTTTCTTGTGCTGGGGCTTTCTCTTGTAGTCTCTCAGCCAGGACCAGTCGATGTGCAGGTCTTCGAGGCGAGCGCAGAGGGCGTCCTGGTGCAGTTGGCAGGGGCGCAGTACCAGCAGGGGGGGCTCGAGCTTGTCGCAGCGCGTGCAGTCGAGGCACGTGTCCTTGTGGGGGCTCCACCACGTGTGACCTGGCCTGCACAGACCCTGCGCTGCGGCCACCAGCCCCGCAACCACAAGCAACGTCGCTCCTAAGGCTGCTCCTCGCATCACCTAAACCAGAAAACATATTCATTCAATTACCACGAATTATCATAAAAAGCAATCACTCGTGGTGAAAAATCAATATTTCATTGATTTTTTTAACGCCTACGGAATTCGCTTTTATTTTATAATATTATCCAACTCCACCATTATATTATTTTCAGCTGAAAATACGTTACTCTAATGTACTTAGGCGACAAATTTTGTAATAAATTTGTAATTTTGTACAAAATTATTAATTTAAATATCTAGAATAAATTTCCTTACAACCTAGCAAATAATAAGACCAATGGAATGAAACTGTAGCACAATGAATTAGATAAAACAACGTCATTACATATTTTGTTCAGCACAGGCGGAATTTGCACCACTTCTCCACGACGCGTTACCATTCGATACGCACAAGTTACAGCTACATACTTTTCGTCACGTCACGACTCACGACTGCAAAAGCATATATTTTTAAGGGGGGTCTGGATAAATACCACCAGCAATAAAACACACCGATTCACACAAAGGCAACACACAAACACCGCTGTCCTCGCAAGGATTAGAATATAAAAGACACCTTGTTGCCTTGGCTCACTGAATGGGCGTTTACTGAAATAGCCAGTCCCCGTAGCTGTTCAGTTGGATGGTTTGCATTCCCAACGTGGCTGGAATTATTGCCGGAACTGAAATGGCAATCGAACGCGTTTCTTCACTTGGAATAATATATTTTACACACACATATGTACTTACATAACATAGTTCCACTGGTACTGAATTACCAGATAGTCGAAGAAAACCTTTAGTCAGTAAGTCTTTCATTTTTATTTGCAAGGTTCCATGGGATGCTGCTTTGAAAATACGTCAACACCTTGAATACACTATTATTTTAGAAGGAAGACCTGTTCGGTTGCACGTAAGCAACTCCAGAAACTTTTTGACTAGTTTTTAGGAGCTGCGACAAATTATGTACGAGTAAAAACTATTAGGTACTAGACGTGGGCAAAATTGAATGACCGAATTAAATGAATAAATTCAATCTTGTGACACACTCAATCTAATTCTCAATTTCAAAAGGAATTGATTCTTCATTCCTTATCTTTGGCCTTGCATCCTACGATTTTTAATGACACCATACATTTTTAATTTCCATTTATTTTTCTGTTAAATTATTTCAATGAATAATGTGTTCTGTAAACGATTTAAATATTATATTGTTTCATAGGTATTTAAATATTATTAAACGGGCCGCGCGCCGCGAAGTGGTCGACGGACGGTATTGTGAACGACTCGCCTATTACGATTGTATTCCGCTACCGCCGCGCCGCCATTCTAAAAACACCCGAACATCATCAAAGTCCATGTCCCAAAATGGCCAAAACGCGGCCGCGATTCATCCGGGTTGCCCGAGCATCTCTTTCACGCAATGAATTAATCATTCATCCTAATCAATAGTCCTGAGATTGTACTAAGGTCCCCGCCGTCCCAGGTCCGTGTTCAACGTCCGCGTCCCAGGTATCTAGTCTGTCGAAATCGAGATTGTCCGATTCCGACAGACAGAGGAATTAAAACAAAAGTCTTTTTCACTTGTGACGTCATGCGTCATCGTCACGTCAATGTCACGATATGTCCCAAACGCATCCCAGTCCTAGGTCCGCAGCTCGCGAGTAAATCAAGTCACTGCTAGGTAAGACACAAAACATTAGTCAAAAGTTACTAATTCATTCCTCAATGCCAGCCCTTAATCCGTCCGCGCGGTTCATTTATTCCCCCGCGCGCCAAGCCGTCAATTTCATTACATAGTTAGTCGAAAACTTTCGACTTTGAATCTGAACATCAGCAGTGAGAAGCTAAAATGATGCTTATCTGTTTTTTGGTACGTACGGAAGATATTGTACCTACCTACTTTTAGACGTAGATCTTGGGTCGATATAATATGTAAATTTGCAGATATTATAAGGCCAATTAGCTGTGGTTAGCTGTCATAAAATACTCATCTTAATGTTAAATGTATGTTTATATTAGATCACGTGAAATAGAACAAAATTATAAGTTTAATAAATAAAATAAAATCAATAAAATTTTAAGGGTGAAACGAAAACTTGTATAATCTTAAGATATAATTGCTAGCAATAAATACATTTTACATACGAAAAATTACGACACTAAAAAAAGACAAACAATATAGGATTTAGCCTGCGAGATAATGAGATAGAATGTTCGGTCTCCTCTTTGTGTGGTGTTTCGTAGCCTATTGGTCTCCTCTTTGTGCGGTGCTTCGTAGCCTCCCCACTCATTGTGATTTGAAAACCGATGAAACGAAAAAGTGACACTAAAAAGAGTCAAACACATTAATCTATAGGTTTTAGCGAGATAATCAGATAGAATAATCGGTCTCCTCTTTGTGCGATACTTGGTAGCCTATCAGTCTCCTCTTTCACGGTACTCCGGGTACTCCGTGGCCTCCCGGTCTCGTGTGCGGTGTTAGCCTCCCCATTCATTTAATTTTCAATTTTTTTTTTTTTTTTTTGGGATTTAATTGAATTAAAGGAATGAATTAAAGGAATCAATTCAAAAGGCCATGGGAATCAGACTGAATCGATTCACTCCTGGGAATCATTCTGCCCACGTCTATTAGGTACCTATCTAATATTAGAATAGAATAGGCACAGACGAGAAGGATAATAAAAATAACAATTTGTTGTCACGGCGGACAGCGCAGGGAATGGAGGTATCTATAAAGGGAGTGTCATAACTATTTAACATGTTTATTTGCTAAAGATTTTGTCTCTGTTTTGGCGAAAGGCTTTTAAATTTTATTTAATCATTGAAGACAATATTAGCGACTCCGAAACGAAAAGTTCAAACGAAAAATGGAACCCTTGCCTTACCCTTTACCTTGCCGAGGTTTTGGCAAGGCTGAGATTCTGGGTTTAATTCCTAGATGCGACCGAACGAGCTTTTAATTGTACCCTATTGACATCCAAGTCAATTTTGGGTGACTATTGTCCGATAGTATTACAACTTACAGCAGATGCAATTAACTAAATAGAAAGAATAAGCACATCAACATATTATTATGATAAAACTCTACGATTTAATTGGTTATTGATTGTTTTTAGTAAATGAAAACCTACGTTCTCAAACCAAACTCTCAGTTAACATGGCACTATTGTATGTTGAAATATACTGATAATAAATCGAGGTCTTTTTTTTATGAAATATAAGATAAATATAAGACTAGGTAGCTTGTTATAATTTTATCAAATAAAAGTAAATATTGAAAATTTAGATAATAGATCTAACGCTTTTCAATAATATTAACGTTTTATATCTTACTTACTTTATATATCTCTGTTATTTGTGACCATATGTATAAATCTGCAAAGTTTAAAAAAAAATTATAAATTTGGTTTTCAGGTAACTCAGAAAACGAATAAATGAACACTTGAAATGAATAATAGAGAACTCCAGTCCAATTTTTTTATTTTTTTAATGAATAAAGACCTTCAAACTTAAATAACTGCATTTTTATTTTTATTTTTATAGTTAGTTTTAATAGTTAAAATAATTGTCAAAGTTTTATATTTAAAGACTCCCAGAAACGCACCGTATCTATGGTGGTCTTCACCCACCGTCCCCACCGTTAGTTTTTTACTTTTTAAGTTGTCATTTTGAATCAGTGATGTCATGTCGAGGGAAATTTCCCTAGATCTAGGGGAGAAAAATATTTTTTAGGGATAAGGGAAATCAGGACAAAATCTAGGGAATTTTCGAACTCTGGCAAAAATTTTGGTAATTATCGGTTCGGACTGGCCACGCTTATTACGAATAATTTTTAGAAAAAAACTTTAGATTCGCCTCAATTACTATAAAAGGAAACTTTTTGGCTTTGGGGCGGCGGAAAATAATGCATTTTAATTTTCAATTGCATAAAACCAAAATTCACTTCGCGAACCGACGCAGCGAAAATCCGCGGCCGTAGCTGTCACTTGATGTCACTGTTATGGACTGTAGCTGACTTCGTGGGATACCTACATGAAATACCGCGAATCACAAACCATGTTACACAAACCTAGCGTAGCCGCTAAGCCACTTGAAAACTGGGATGTTTTTCTTGCCTTGACGCGAGTAGGCGTTATAAAGGGGCACTTTCTTTTGTATCACAAACCATGTTACACAAACAAGCCCGCTAGACAAATTTCATAATTACGCGCCTTATCCCACGAAGTCGGCTACAGTCGTATTAGCTCTTGTTAATTTATCAAGGATACCAACATCACAGTGACATGTACGGCCGCGGATTTTCGCTGTGTCAGTCGCGAAGCGAATTTTGGTTTTATGCAATTGAAAATTAAAATGCATTATTTTCCGCCGCCCCAAAGCCAAAAAGTTTCCTTTTATAGTAATTAAGGCGAATCTAAAGTTTTTTTCTAAAAATTATTCGTAATAAGCGTGGCCAGTCCGAACCGATATTTACCAAAATTTTATTACATATGACAGTATTACTGGTATTATTTATATATATATACGTATATATATTTTTTGGAATTCCTATGAATCTTAATTATTTTTCATGTACTTACATACCATGTTATTTTTAACACTGACAACTCAAAATGATATTAGGGAACGTACCCATACTACGTGACACGTTCGGGGGGGGGGGGGTCTTCAAAATACCACGCTTGGTACAAATGAACGGCGGGTTGCTTATGATTTTTATTTTGCAAAGTGTTTTTTTTTAAATTTGGAATTCAGTTTCTAATTCACTGGTGAGTGTATTCGTACTTTTAAATTATTACTTCACGTAGCAAAAAGTGTTTTATTTGGAAAATCACGGTATTATTAGTATATTTACCAAGTTCCGATATCTTTCCAATTAATTATCATATTAATTAACATATAACAGGATTAGTGTTACACAATCAGGTGGCTACGTAGGTAATTGCGTAAATGTGAAATTCTAGGGAAATTTCACTTCTAACTGTTGGCAACACTGTGAAGAACCCAGAATAATCATGGCGGAATGCTTTGTAATGATTTTTAGGTGTGAGGTGTGTTTTTTATTCAAGATTAACTGCTTTTAATATAGAAAAACATTGGTAAAATGTCCACATTTCACCGCTACTGTTATTGTATTTAATCAAAGTGCAATATAAAAACAATAAATCATCTCTTTCATTGCAAATACATGTGACGTCGTGTTTTGTGTCAGGCGTTACTTTGTAGATGCATTGTTTTATGTATAATACATACAGAAACACTGGTATTTATAATACACTGATCATGACGAGTGTGTAACAACTTGTATAAAAAAGCCCTACACTAAAAACAATTTGAAAATACATAACTAAATGTCAAAACATGACATGACTTTAACCTCAAATAGACAAAATTTATTGCAGATTGTCCGCAAATATAGCCCTTTTCATAAATTGTTGAGGGCCTAAATTATGTTTCAATAAACACAATAACTATTATTTATCTAAATCTCTATAAACAGTATGGAAATAAACCAAAAACACGAAATGTTGAATTGCATAGGTACGTGTGCACTTCAAGTCATTTCAAATGTCAACACACTATCACCAGGTGACAGGTTAAGTGTGACGTCACAGTTAACCATTTCAGTAATGCCAACTTAACGCTGTGTTTTGAAAGAGGTTTAAAAATGCACTTTTTAATATTTTTTTAAAAACTCTGCGTTTAATATTATGAAATAAAACTTATATATTCAGAATCAGCGTTTCTTGGTCTATATGAACATATTTTTTTAAAGCCATAATATTTTTCACTGGAGTTCCTTATTGACTTCAATAAAGTAACACCATTCAATGCGACGAATAAATTGATATAAGGTCAAACAACGAATAAGAAATAATAATAATAACCAAGGACTCAAGATTGATAATCGAGCTTTCTTAAAAGCAAGCTTTTTCAAACTTGAAATAATTATATATTATTTGGCAACATCACTCAAACAAGTATCAAGATCATTTTTTTATAGAAACCTTAGATGTTATTAATCCGCATTTACGCAAAAGTTGACCGACTTTCCGACGTTTCATGGGAAAATATCGTCCCAATTTTATTTCTGAAAATAAAAAGCCCGACCCGGCATCCTTGCAGATTATCTTCAAGTTTTTTATAATTAATTTAAAAAAGATAAATTGGAGAATTTTGTTTAAAAATTATGTAAACAGAGATATCTTGCTTTTTGTAAGACGGTTTCTGCCATGTTTCACCTCACATGCATAAATATACAATATACCTACATAGCATAGAAGATGACTATGGTAATGGTCATATGTACGCTATGTATATTTATATTCATATAACTAAGGCACTTGACTTCACTGAGTCGAGAGGTTGCGGGTTCAATTCCTACCGCACTATGGAAAGATAATAACGTAACTTAAGAGATTAAAGTTAATAGTTATGATATTAACCCCTCCTCCCCCAAAACTACAATTATTATAAAATTACAATTTTTGGAGCACAATTTGCCAATTTCAAACCCAAAATCGACTTCCATTAAGCCATTTGTAATTAATTCTGGAGGAGCAATATATATTTATGTATAATATGCTATGCGTAAAGCTCGTAGGAACATGGAATAAATAGCTTCCGATCGCTTAATAGTCTGTGATACCATCCAATTAGTTTGAAGTGGACGGAGAGCTGGCATCTTGCCATTTGGTGGAAGTGTTCTCTGTATTCTCTCATAACATATTCATAACGGATAGACAGCTTCGAGTACCTATCGGCAAAACGGCCCCTGTTACAACAGAAGTTGGCTTTCACACACATATTACAGAAGTTGTCTTTTATACTTAGGTACACCATGCGCTTTTTACCGAAGTTGACTAATTCGAATACTTACCTGCCAGCAAGGTGGCCCATAAATACAACAGAAGTTGGCTTTCGTATGCCATACATTACGGAAGTTGGCTTTCATATGTCATATATTACAAAAGTTGACTTTCGTACTCCATTCACATACCTACTACATATTACATTATCACAACAGGCAAAATATATTCATTACAGACGTTGACAACTTCGAATATATTACTTACAAACAAGATGATCACGAAATGCGACAGAATTGGCATTGGCGTGATACCACACACATACGACAGAAGTTGGTTCTCATCAGGGGCGGTTCTAGACTTTTCGTGAGCTAGAATTAGAATGTTAAGATTGAAAAATACGACATTATTGATGTTGTAGCTGATTTTTTTTTCTAAATTACAATTTTTTGAAATTTTGAAAATAAAATAACATTTGTTTTCTGGCACAACAATATAAATAATGTCGTATTTTTCAAATTTAGCACTCTAACTCACTGAAAAGTCACGGATCACCAATGGTTCTCGTATACCAAACACCTATTCATCTTCGAATACCTACCAGCAATATTGTCACGATATAAAACAGAAGTTGGCTTTCATAACCCGTACACATATTACTAAGTTGGGTTTCATACACCATACACGTATTACAGAAGTTGGCTTTCATAACCCGTACACATATTACAAAGTTGGGTTTCATACACCATACACGTATTACAGAAGTTGGCTTTACACAACAGAAGTTGGCTTTCATAACCCGTACACATATTACAAAGTTGGGTTTCATACACCATACACGTATTGCAGAAGTTGGCTTTACACAACAGAAGTTGGTTTTCATAACCCGTACACATATTACAAAGTTGGGTTTCATACGCCATACACGTATTACAGAAGTTGGCTTTACACAACAGAAGTTGGCTTTACACAATAAAAGTTGGCTTTAAACAACAGAAATTGGCTTTACACAATAAAAGTTGGCATTAAACAACAGAAGTTGGCTTTACACAACAGGAGTTGGCTTTCATGCACCATACGCTCACTACAGAAATTGTCAACTTTGGGTACCTACCTAGGTACTTGCCAGCAAGATGACCACGGAAATGGGCTTTCTTAGGTACACCATACAAATATTACAATATTTTTCAAAAAAGGTTGACTTTCATGCATCATTTTTATTACCATATACTCGTACCACGCGGCATTATAGTGTAATATTAACTTTGTCATCTTCGGGGTTGACATTATCTATAAAAATAAACTAAAGTAAAATGCATAGTAGGTATTTACCTAACTCTAGGGAAGAACAGTTTAAAAACAACAACAAAAAACATGAACGTTATATGGACATACATTGTAGGTATAGGTACATTAGCAAAAAAATTGGTTCTTTGTTTAATAATCATTTGTAGTAGTGCTCATTTAATTAACAGTACTTATGAATGCTTTACTATGCATAAAAAATAATCCGTGTGGTTTTAGTGTGAGGTACGTATTTTATTAAAACATTTAATTTCATATTATGTTTTTTTACAATTAACTATATTGTACAAAATAAAAGTTTAATTCAGTGTACCTAACTAGAATAAAGTAAACATGATAATTGTTCCTCACCATAATAGACCAAGGTTCTTGTGTTTGGTGAGAGAATTTATGATCAAAAATGTATAATACTTACATAATGTTATAATACAATGTACATTCTAGCATGCATTAGTTTAGAATAATGTTTCAGTAATTTTTCAGATTTATAACAAATATTTTTAATGGAGGGGATTACTAATTCCAATTGGAACTATGTTTTTTTCCGAAAGTTTTTATAGCGAGCATGTATAATTTTTGACACTATAAAAACACCAAAATAACCATGCGCCCTTTATTTATTCTCGAAAATGGGAAAATATCTGCATTCCCTTGGAACAAAAATCTAATGTTGATTTATTAATTATTATTGTTATTACAATTGTTAAGTAGAAATACTTTCATTGAATTAATAATACATTTGTATTTTTTTAAATCTAAAACACAAACAGTAATTATAAGTAAGTATAAAAAACAATCTTACCTTTTACTTTGAAACTCGGTTATCCTGAAGAATAATTTACATCTTTCACTAAACTCAAAACAAAACCAAAGAAATTTCGTTGCACGTTCAACTGGTTTTTTGTTCGTAAGTATCTTAATTATTTGGGATCGGATTTGTTTACTTTCTTATTTTTATGTTGTCGATGTGTACTGATATTCCGGCGCGCATATTCAAAATTCAAACAGAGAACAGAGCTACGCGAACGAACCTCACTACATTCGAAATTCAACTGATGATTTGTTTGAAGTTTGAACGAAAACGTATCTTCAGTCTAGTGATGAGATTTCGACTTGCGCTGCGACCATAGAGCATAGACGCGACACCAAAAGCGCGCGTGAAAGCTTTAGAATGTTGAAAGCTCTTGACTCTGCCAGGATGAAACAGTGGAGCAGGCAAGGCACCACGTAAACGGAATATGACATAAATACAAATTTATTATAATCTTAGGTTATTACCTATTTCAACCCACACATTATTAATCTTATTATAATTTTACAGGTTTATTTTATTATTACGGTAGTATTTTATTTATCTGTCAATATTTATACCTGCTGTGTGTTAGTTAGGTATTGTTTTATAACATTTTTACTAGTTTTTGTTATATATTATTTTTGTAGACACGTAATCTTAATGGTAAGCCCACACAGCGGCCAACGTTCCAACTTCAAACGTTTGGACGATCGTGTGGAGGGGTGTTCGTGCGTTGGAAGTTCGAGTTGGAAGGTTGGAGTTCGAGTTGGCCCTTGATCGCCCTCGAGGCGATCCCGACGGCCAACTCACACGAACCAGCCTGCCGCAGCTGTCCACACATCAGTCTGCGAACGGCAGACGATCAAGACGCGCGTCCCGCGTACTATTAAAATGACTTTATTATTACGGAGAGTGGTATAACAATTATTTGAAAACATGTCGTGTATATAAGTATATGATTACACGTACGTAATAACTGTGGGCAACTGAAAAAGATACAACGTAGCTACAACTGTTCCATGTCCGCCATTTTGGAGTACGGAATTCGGGGTTGGAGTGTTGGCCGCAGCGACCACACGATCGGCCAACCTTCCAACTCCGAACTAAGTTCGGAGTTGGAAGGTTGGCTTCAGTCTGGACGTAGCATTAGAAGTTGGAATGAAGGTGGGAGGGAAAGGAGAAGGGGGAGAAGAAGGTTGGGAAGTATCTGACTATTTTGTTCTTGTCACCAAACTCGGTTAAAGCCACTTGCAGCAACATTTCGTTTCGACAGGGCAGGGGTCGGCAACAGTGGCGCAGCGTGGGTGTCGGCCGCCCTGGACGGAGGAAAAATTTCGCCGCCCCTTAATTGAGTACTTCAAGCGCCGCGGGGGGAGGGGGGGGGGGGGGGGGGGTTATGTGGAAATTCTGTTTTTTTTTGTTACGACCTATTCATAAAAGTGCCGATTTTTTTCATGTTTGTAATTTCTACTATTATAACTGCTGTCGGGAATCGAGAATGGTATCAATGTAAAAGTATTTCGCGTTTCGAACTTTTACATCGTGTTTAGAACCCAAGGCAGGTTTTAACTTTCGATTGATTCTGCATTAGAGTCCCCGAATAATAGTTACACTTGGAAAAATCAGTTTCTCAGAATTTTTACTTAACTAATCGTTGTATTCTGAACACAAAACCAGTTTGTATGCGGTGAATTTTAAACTACACTCAGAACATGAAAGTGATTTTTCTTTGATTCTGGCATTAAATAAATAGAAATAGTCCGCAACTAAAATTTTATAACTGCGCATCGAAAAAGAGAAGGTTTTCCTTCGAAATGTGCCAGCAGATGAATCCAACTGGAATTTTACATTCTGAACACAAAAAATATTTAAATTAAATCTGTACCTGGCGAATTAAAACTACACTCAGAACATGAAAACGATTTTTTCTTTTATTCTGGCAACACATACATAGTCTGCAACTAGAATATTATATAACTGCACTTCGAACAAGAGAATGTTTTCCTTCGAAATGTGTCTGCAGATGAATCCACAACTGGAAATTTACACTCTCAACACAAAATTGGTTTAAATTAAGTCTGTTTGCGGTGAATTAAAAGTACACTCAGAACATGAAAATGATTTTTCTTTGATTGTGGCAGCACATACAGTGCAGACTGATTCGAAGTGCAGTTATAAAATTCTAGTTCTACAACTAGAATTTTATAACTGCACTTCGAATCAGTCTGAAGACACATTTCGAAGGAAAACATTTTCTTATACGAAGTCCATTGGAGGGGACCCACCACTTTCCCACGGCTGTGTGAGGAAACTGGTTGTTTAACCTCCTTAGCCGCACACGTCAGGATTCGAATTTTTGTTGTAAAAAGGAAGCTACATTTAATTTTAAAACGAATCTAGACCCTCCAATGTCCCTGCATGCATGATTGTTAGTAAAAAAGAAAAATGTATGCATACTTACATTTGCAGTAATTAACAAGATAAAGACACATCATAGATGTGTTCGCGTGTTGCATCAGCATCTATTTAGAATAAAATCATAAAGAAAAGAAAAATATTTACAGGTGTAAGTATGATTAAAACCACAGAAAATATATAAAAAGAAAGATATCGGGGGCAGTTTGTCCCACTGTCACGGGGCAGTCCTGGCGAGAATGAGCGGGCGAGCGGCCTGGCTGCAACGTGCCCAAACACCCGCGTCCCTTAGCCGGTTTCCCAAAAGTACCCTTGAAGAAGTGTTTGTGGAGGGGGGGGGGAGATACTCCCAAAGACCCTGGGGAATGAAGTGAGCCTCGGAACACCGGAGGCAGGACGGAAGGGAACCGGACTCGTGCAAACATTCCTCAGGCTCGCTCATGACGCCGGGGGAGGCACAAGCGTTAGTGGGAAGGCCCTACCGGAATTCTGCCACCTGACTGGATGCAGGGACCGGGTCGATCCGCTCTAATGGTGGGGAGTTGGACAATACAGTACGATGGAGTTCAGTACAACCACCTAGTCATAAGTCAAGGTGTTAGTAACATAATAAAACCAAATGAGACAGATAAAAAGGCAGAAAATAAGTGGTAATCAACAACAAATTGACACAACAAAAAATAGAAATAAGAAGAAAAAAAATACGCAGTAGTAAAGATTAAAAAATTATAATGCAAAACAGTCGTTATAAATAAAAACAGAATAATAAATACAGTGTAGTCATGCCACCAAACAAGAAAACTAAAAACAAGAGTATAACAGAAATATAAAGCAATCGGGCATAGGCAATAATAAAATTGAGATAGAGGAGTAACCATGGAGAGACAAGAGCAATACGTTTGAAACGAAGATGCTTTTAATCTAGGTCAGCAACTCTAAGCACAGGCCATCTCACCACCCACGACTTTACAAACTATTTAAAGCATTCAAAATTATCTCTGTTCGACACCAGATCGGCATTCCATGCCGGTCTTGTAATCCCTCTCAGACCATCCAACATTTTCTCTCTGGCATTCTTTATCAACTCACAGTGCCACAGAATGTGCTCGGCTGTCTGGTTAGTGTCACCACATGCGCAGTTCGGATGAGGAGACAGTGCCAGACATGTAGTCGTCCCCTGATCTTCCCCGGACACAAATTGCGTCATATAGTGATCCAGTTATATGTGCGCCGATTCCATTCTGCTTTTAACTGCGGAGAAGAAAGAGAAAGTCAATCTACCCTTCGTCGACCAATCCCATCGCCCTTGCCATACACTCTTGTTCTACCTCGCATGTACTTCAATAAGCCACGGAGAGACATCGCTCCACCTGGTGCCAGTTCGACTCCCAGGTGGACAGCAACCCTACCTCTCGTCAATGCCTTTTTTTTTATCAAAACTTCCCTAATTTCCAAGTCAATCGGCAGTGTATCGGCCAGAACCGGCAATGCATCGTTAGCCACAGTCCTATATGCGCTCGAGAGCGCCAACAGCGGAGTCCGTTGGCCCCGCTGGAGGGCCAAGTGGATCAATGCATTATCTAGCCGGTGCTCCCATACAGAAGCGGCATACGAGACTTGCGCCACGTACACACACTTATACAGGAGGCGAAGTGCCGGAGTCCGCAATCCCCACTCAGCTGTTTAGAGCCTTCTCAATACGAAGTGCAGTTATAAAATTCTAGTTGCAGACTATGTAGTGTGTGCTGCCAGAATAAAAGAAAAACTATTTTCATGTTCTGAGTGTTGTTTTTATTCGCCTCATACATATTTGATACCAGTTTTGTGTTCAGAATGTAAAATTTCAGTTGTGGATTCATCTGCTGACACATTTAGAGGGAATACAATCTCTTATTCGAAATAAACTTATAAAATTCTTGTTGCAGACTATTTATGTACTGCCAGAATCAAATAAAAAACGTTTTCACGCTGTGAGTGTAGTTTTAATTCACCGCACACATTTAATTTAAACCAGTTTTGTGTTCAGAATATAACAATAAATTAAATAACAAGTTGCAGATTCAACGTGAACCGACTGACGCTTTACATTTGAGTTGCATGCCATAATATGCTGCAAAATTCTGAGAAATCGACTGTTCCGAGTGCAACTATTACTTTGGGACTCTTATTCAGAATCAATCTTAAGAGAAACCTGCCCTGTGTTCTAAACAAAATCCTATTACATGGATACCATTACTAGGATTTTGCATCCAAATAGTGGTATCATTTATAAACATGATTTTTATTGGACGAATACTTATCACATGTGATATAAAAATCGGCATTTAATGAGGTCGTAATAAAAAAATATGATTTGTACGCACCCCCCCCCCCTCCCCCGGCGTTTGAAAATCCATGGTCGAAGAACTTAAATAAGGGGCGGCGAAATTTTCCTCCACCCGGGCGGCAGACACACACGCTACGCCAATGAGGGGGGGAGGGGGAAGTTGTAATCGTACTTAAATGCAGAAAAAATGGAGAGAAAGGCCGAAATTTACTTGTTCCGCGTGCAACAATAATTTAATCTTGTGGACTCTTACGCAGAATCACCGTTAATTTTAAACCTTATACCAGCCTTGTGTTCCGAAAGTTCCGAAACCATTCTTATACTCAGAAGACTCGTGACTAGGACGATGCTCAGGGTCGGACTTCCGTCAGAGGCCCGCAAGACCCGGACTTTTACAAATATTTTAATCCTAGTCGGCCCCGGCGTTGTTTTTGGGTTACGCGACTTTACATTGTTTTTGGGTTACGTTGGGTTTCTTTTCCGTACTAAATCATAATATCCACTGTCACGCACTAACAATTCAATCTAGCAATACATTATTTGAGCGATTTAAAAAAATATTTATTTTTATTTACGAACTTTACGGTGAGTGGAAGTTTTATTTTTTGTTCAATATCAGATGCATTAATTAGTTAAATAATAATATCCACTGACACGCACTAATCATTCAATAAATCTACAAACTATTCTAAATCGCCGAGACTATTATAAAATGTTCAAAATTGAGGGGTCCTTTTAAATAAAATAATTATCCTTGCAAAAAACTTCACTGTTTATTTCACTTGGACATGTTATAAATGTATTATAATACGGTGTCAATACACCGGGCCAAACACTGGCAGTTGTTTACTGTTAAAACTTGCGTTGGGAAGAAGCAATAATAATGGGATGCTAGCACTTTTATAACATAAAAACCTGCACACATTTAAAGAATCTACGATTATACATTTTGACATTCGAAAGCATCTACAAAAAAAATGGCTTCCTCCATAGTATGTACTTGGTAGTTAAAACAGGCTGCGAACACTCAGCGTCCAGCCAAGCCTCGCACCATTCGAAATATCAACGTCTGGGAGCTTGCTCAAGCAACCCATAGGTGCTGGTAGTATCTCAATTTTTAACATAGCTTCCGCCTCGGGGTTACTAAATCGCCCATACCGATTTAGGAACCCTTCAAGAAAACATAACAAAAACAGGGGAAGACAATCAAAGCAAAAGCAACACAAATCCTAACTCTAAATACCGTACAAATACTAACAAATAATTTTACCTATTATAAATTAGCAGCCAAAACTAAATGATCCTGCACTGCTTATTATACTATTATTTAAAAATGTACATTCACAAGTTGAATTTTAAGGTGATTAACCTAAACTAATTATATAAACTTAAATTAACCAAAAAAAAATTTTTTTTTTTTACATATTTAAATAATAACTTAACACAAAATACTATTATAATAGAACACAACCCAACACAAAATAATATTATAATAAAACCCAACCCAACACAACACAATTGTCCTTTTTTTTTAAGTCCATTGGTTAGGATCTTCTCCAGGTGCAGTCCACGATATAAGCACCACAGCGCGGGGTGCAATCAATCATCAATTTATTGGTTGTCATGTTGTTCCTGGGATTGGTATCTTTAAAGGGTCTTTTTTTAATATTTTCACCCTAAAAAGTTTCATCATGGTCGTCCGGGGAGTCCGGACTGACGGAAGGGTCCGGGGCGTCCGTCACAGGTTCAGCTTCCGGGTCCAGAGGCATTAGACATATCTTTGTGATAGGCCTGACAAAGATTCCTTGAGGGGTTTTCAGGGTAACCACTCTCACTACACCATCCGCGCCGGGATGTGTAGATATAACTCGCGCCATTTTCCATAATGGTGGAGGTAAATTATCTTCCTTCAGAATAACCAGATCATCCTTTTGCAGTGCCCGTTGATTACTGGTTTGCCATTTCGTCCTTTTTTGTAGCTCCATCAAGTACTCTCGTTTCCATCTATACCAAAAGGATAACATTAGCGCATGGATTCTCTGATATTGGGTCAGCCTGTTGTCTGGTATGGCTCGGACATCTCTCTCCGGAATGATAGAGGATTTAGTGCCTATGAGGAAATGGTTTGGGGTGAGGGGTTGGTAATCGTGGATGTCATCAGACAAGGAAGTCAATGGACGGGAATTTAGACAGGCCTCAATCTGACAAATTAAGGTATACAAAAGTTCAAAGGTTAAAGCAGAATTACTAGTGACTCTATACAAATGAAACTTTGCTGACTTGACCGCAGCTTCCCACAGCCCTCCCTGACTAGGGGCTCGAGGGGTTATGAACCTCCACTCAATACCTCTGTTAGCTAAATAATTTTGAATCTTGTCGTTGTTCTCTCTCAAACTGGTATACAGCTCCTTGAGCCTATTACTGGCCCCCCGAAAGTTGCTAGCGTTATCGGAAAAGATCTTATCAGGTTCTCCCCTACGGGATATAAATCTCTTTAAACTGTTCAAAAAAGCATTGCTAGATAAATCCGAAACTAATTCCAAATGAACCGCCTTTGTGGAAAAACAAACAAAAATACATAAATACGATTTCACGAGTGGAGCTCTCCTCAGTGGCCCACTTTTGGTTGGAATCGGTCCAGCAAAATCGACTCCCGTGATAGCAAAAGGTCGGCTCGGTGTGATTCTTTCGCTCGGTAAGCTTCCCATGATCTGGTTACCAATACGAGGATTACACCTAAAACACACAATACACTTATGTAATATCTTTTTAACAGTATTTTTCCCAAAAATAGGCCAAAACCTTAATCTTATTTCAGCTAATAGCGCTTGAGGTCCTGCGTGTAAGTTTACATAATGATAGTGACGTATAATCAATTCGGTTAGCTTATGTTTAGCTGGCAATATAATTGGATGTCTTTGTTGGTACGATAGGTGTGTAGCTAAACTTAATCTACCGCCCACATATATAAGACCATCACATAAAAAGGGATGAAGAGATTTTAAGTTACTATTTTTGTTGACATTTCCCTGGTTTTTTAATGTCTTCAACTCTTTTTGAAAGGCATGTGCCTGAGCTGATTTCAGTAGACAATTCAAACTTGCTTCTAGTTCAGCTACACTTAAATTACCTGAAATTTTACTTTTAATATTTCTGCAGTTATTCACAAACCGCAGTACATATGCTGTAACCCTTTTCAATTTGATAAATGAGGAAAATTTTCCAAATATTTCCCATTCTTGAATATCAGTAGATAAAAGAATATTTTTACTCTTGAGCTCCGGAGGGTTTGAACAGGAAATGTTCGATATAGGCCAATCGTTGACTCCGTCGGTCAACCAATTTGGTCCATTCCACCATATTGTAGAATTTATCAGTTTATCCGCCGTAGCTCCTCTTGAAAGTATATCCGCTGCATTGTCGGATGATGATACGTGTCTCCATTGATCTGGATCACTCAGTTCTTGTATTTCGGCTACTCGATTGGCCACGAAAGTGCTCCAACGAGTAGGTTGACCTTTCAGCCAACACAGCGCTATCGTAGAGTCACACCAATAATATGTGTTGATCTTCATTATATTTAATGCTTGTTTTATAGTTTTCATTAATTTTGCCAGTAGTACAGCACTACATAGCTCCAACTTAGGCAGTGAAATAGACTTCAATGGTGCTACCCTTGATTTGGATGTTATTAAGTGTGAATGCCACTTACCGCTGTGGTCCATTGACACCATATAGATACAGGCTCCGAAAGCCTTCTCAGACGAATCGCAAAAACCGTGTAGCTGTAGCTCTTTTGCTTGCTTGCAAATAATTTTTCTTGGTATTTTCAACACATTTAGCTGAATTAAATCTTGCAGGTAGGTCCTCCAGGGTGCTAATATTTCATTAGGTAACTGATCATCCCATGCTGCTTTGGACTGCCACAGCCTTTGCATTATCAATTTGGCTATGACTATTATTGGCCCTAGGAGTCCCAATGGATCGAAGGTTGATGCGATGCAAGACAATATCTCTCGTTTGCTCTCGGTTGGACCTGATGGCTTCATTATTACATAAGAAAAGTAATCAGATTCATTGTTCCATGTTAATCCTAATATTTTCTCAGTCTTTGGATTGTCAGTAATAATTTTGTCGGAATCGCCTGAATCGGCACACTTAGCTTGGCCCGACTCGGCTGACAATTCCAACGCATTGGACCTCCACTTCCTCAACGTCATCCCCGCAGATGACAAGATGCTGATTAATTCTTCTTTTAACTTTTTTACAGGATTCCAGCTCATCTGCTCCCGTTAACAAGTCATCCATATAGAAGTCATTTTCTATGACCTGACTAGCTCTAGGAAAAATTAAATTATTATCCATACCAATTTGCTTTAAGCATCTTGTGGCTAAGAAGAAGGAAGGTGCCAGTCCATAAGTCACAGTCTTCAGACGATAATGCTTGAGCACATCCTGTGGCGACTCGCGCCATACTATCTTCTGTAGGTCCAGGTCATCTTCACACATGTTAATCTGGCGGTACATCTTCTCGATGTCGGCAGTCATGACTATTTGATGTTTCCTGAAATGCAATAGTTGGTTATATAGATCCTTTTGTATAACAGGTCCTGTCATCAAGGCTTCATTGAGGGAAATTCCATTTGAGGTTTTGGCGGAGCCGTCAAAAACGACCCTCACTTAGTAGTAGTGCTGGATTCTTTCACTACAGCGTGATGCGGTAAAAAATAGGAGTCACGATCCCCCTTTGACTGGTCACACATCTCCATGTGTCCCAATTCTTCATATTCACGCATGAATTTTACATATTGTGTCTTTAACTCGGGATGTGACACAAATTTTCTTTCTATGTTTTAAATCTTTTTTCGGCAGTGAGCAATGAGTTTCCAACTGATCAATGCATGCCCGACGCGGTAAACTTACTACATATCTACCGTCATCTTCTCTAGTATGAGTACTTACAAAAACTGGCTTCGCAAGCCTTTTCTTCTTGAGTTTGAATTTTAGTGGAATTAATCTCTTCCAATTTCCAAAATTTTCTATTTGATGACTCAACTTATTTATAGATAAACTGCAAAAATCTGATACAGGCCTTTGTTTGGGGTACACGTTGATAGGACCGGACACAATCCATCCCAGTTGCGTACGTTGAAGCGTTGGTCCTGACTCGAGTTTCAATCTATCGTTGTTTAGCATCTCCCAGAAGCTCTCCGCGCCCAACAGGATGTCGATGGGTGCAGCTATATTGAAGTTCGGGTCTGCCAGCTCCAGTCCTGGTGGTATTTTGAACTCTTTTTTCGCCATTGTCACTTGTGGTAAATTGGTTGTAATTTCCTGTAAAATCAGACATGATATTTCGCGTTTATAATCCGTATTAAGCGAAGTCATCTCCACTGAAATTCTCTTTTTTATGTGTGTGATATTATTATGGATCCCAGACACGGGTTTGTTTATCCATTCACATGGTAAATTTAATTTATTAAGCAAATCAGCTCTCATAAAATTACTCTGCGCACCAGAGTCAATCAGGGCGCGAGCTTTAAACATTTTATTGTTGGCCCCCAACAATTCCTATGTAGGCGGTTGACAATAATATTATTTTTTCTGCCTTTTCCGATGCAGAAAAATTCGACACTATAACCTCGTTTTAGCGTCCATATTTGAGGTCTCCGGCGGAGGTACCCTCCTTGTGTAATAGAGTATTGTGGCTATACTTGCCACAAATTTTGCAGGTTAGGTTTGTCTTGCAACTCTGTGCTCGATGACCCAACCTCAAACATTTAAAACACGCCCGGATTGATTTCGTAGCATCAATCCTATCCTGTAATTTTAATTTTAGAAATTTTTGCAAAAATAAATTTGATGACCTTTATCATTACATAAATGCAGTTGTTTGCCTTTATTGCCAAGAATACCGATGAATCTTTTTTGTTATTATTGTTGCCTATTTGCATTTTATGTAGGTTAGAAGATTTTTTCTCTGAAGCATTCATAAGCTCCAATACTTGTGCCCTAGCAGATAAAACATTTTATGAATTCCTTTAATGTAGGTAATTCACCTTGCAATGTATATTGTTCCCAATTTCTCCGGGTAGCTATATCCAATTTATTTGAAATTATGTAAATAATCAAAGGATCCCAATGATCTACTTTAACTCCGATGTTTTGTAACGCTTTCAAATTGACATTAGTTTCATCAATTAAATACCTTAATGCTACAGGCTCTTCATGTTTCATATCCTTTAATTGAAATAGAGTTTGGATATGTTTATGTACGGTAGCCCTGAGATTCGCAAATCTGTCGTGCAACAATTCCCAAGCCGATAGGTAGTTTAATTCCGAAACTTCTAGATTACTAATTATTTTCAATGCGTTCCCTTTCAGCGCAGATTGTAAGTAAAAGAATTTTTGGACGTTGCTCAAGGAACTGTTATTATGAACCAAAGTTTTAAAGGTTTTCAACGAAATTTACCCAATCTTTTTGATTCCCATCGAATTCTCTCAATTGGAGAGTTGGGAGTTTGATGTCGAATCTACCCTCGTTAATTGAGTCCATCGCCCCTTTTAGCAGTAGCAAGGACTGAAAATATTGATTTTCAAACGTCCTCGCGCTGAATAGAATTTTCCAGTTCCTCATCCGATAAAATTTCAATTTCGTCCTGTATAGATTCGAATTGATCTAACAATGGCTTTATTCGGTCGTACCTCAGTTTAATTTCAATCGCGGACAAGGAGTTTATAGAATCCGCGAAAACGCGTCAATTTCCCCTTAATCACGCCCTCTCTTGGCTATTAAAGATTTGATCTTATCCATTTTGTGTACAAATACCTTTTCGTAGCTTAATCCCTGATAAAATGTGTTCCGACAATGCGTATTTATTTATTTGAGAAGCTACCCGCCTGAAAGACAACAACGACAATATTCCTGGCAATTATTAATTGAGAACCTAATGTTCAATCAATTGAAAATCATGAGTTGCATAAAATCTTTACGTGGGTAGTGATTTTATTTTTTACAATACAATATTTATGGATTAATCTTGTTAAAAAACTACGAATGATTTCTGAATGGATGTTAAAGAATGGGTATGGGTGGGAAGGCACTAAAAACTTATCTCATTTCCGATGTGAATCCAGTCTTCCTTTGTTCATCTTTGTGATTCCGGTAATTGTAATATTGGTCATCTGTATTAATTGGCAGCTGGTTCTTGTTTTTTTTTTATATTATTATTGCAGTCCCTCTGATTGCAAATCCCGGATCGTAAGGCCCATGTTCAAAATTGATAGGGGTCCTTTTAAATAAAATAATTATCCTTGCAAAAAACTTCACTAATTTACTTGGACATGTTATAAATGTATTATAATACGGTGGCAATACACCGGGCCAAACACTGGCAGTTGTTTACTGTTAAAACTTGCGTTGGGAAGAAGCAATAATAATGGGATGCTAGCACTTTTATAACATAAAAACCTGCACACATTTAAAGAATCTACGATTATACATTTTGACATTCGAAAGCATCTACAAAAAAAATGGCTTCCTCCATAGTATGTACTTGGTAGTTAAAACAGGCTGCGAACACTCAGCGTCCAGCCAAGCCTCGCACCATTCGAAATATCAACGTCTGGGAGCTTGCTCAAGCAACCCATAGGTGCTGGTAGTATCTCAATTTTTAACATGTAATGAATCTAAAGCATAAACAAACACATCAAATGCGTGTATCGACACAGCGTCCACGGCGTAGATAAGAGATTAAAATAATAATTAAAATCTCCGATTAAAAGTGATGACTGATGAACATTAACTTTGGATTTCGTTGAACTTTGCCAAAATGTACATTCCGAGCCACGGTCGGGAGCAGATCACGCGTTTTTTTGGGGGGGGGGGGGGGGGGGGCACAAAGGGCGGACGCGCAAAAAATCAACAATTACTGTTAGGATTTTTTTCTGGGCGGGCACAAGGGGCGGACGGGCAAAAGATCAACAATTACTGTTAGAAAAAAACTTGAAGTATCATACTTATTTATATCTATTTATTATTATTTATATCTACAAGTTCAAGTATGTATAGGAAGGTTTATGAAAGTGTCAAAACAACAGAAAAATTAAATGTTTAATAAAGACAGTTTTTGCTTCTAAGTGATGGAATCTCCACAGTTCACCAAAATACCGTGCCCCCCCCCCCCACCAAATCCGCCATTGGTCCAAAATGCTGGCTTCGGTGACACTGAGAGGGGGCTGTTTTCTTGAATGAAATGAAAAAGGGAAGTGAGAGAGAAATTTTTTTGTCCCGCCTCACCATGATCCAGTTGTACGAGGACCAGTGGAATGTTCCTCCTGTCTGGCCCGGATCTCATCCGATTTACAGAATTAACTGGGAGGTTGAGATCTAATAGTTCCAGGCGGACCTCTTCTTCGCTAATCGTCGTCGGAACCGCAGAACCGCAGAACCGCCTTGGTTAATTTTTCTTCTGCAAGCTGGAATGTGTGGAAGGGTGTTCTGTCATCCTGGATCATCTTTGTAGCCAGCCGGAAGCTGGTAGAGTCACCGGTATTTAGGACCACCCCTTTTGGAATGACATTTGCGTTTATTATATTAACCCCAGCGTTCAAGAGGCGCTTTTCCAGGAGGCTCCAATTTTTTTCTGATTTTATAAAAACTGGAGGGATCTTAATTGGCCTGGTTTTTGTGGTATTGGTTATATTTGCGGTGGAGTCAGACACGAAATTTAGTTTACTGGTGATGGTGCGATTTCATCGTCTATAGCGAGGGCGGAGAAACGGTTTGAAGTTTTTATTACTTCGGTGGACGGAGGAGAAGAAGCGCACGCCCTTCGTTTTTTGAGAGCTGGAGTCACCCATAGCGGGGGGAATGGAAGAGGATGGAGTGGTTGACGTTGAGCTGGAGGTGGTTGTCAAAGATGCGGGAGCTCTTGAAAAAGGAGCAGAGGTCAATGTGGAAGTGGAGACGGAGGTCAGAGACGTAGTGAGGGTGGGAGTTGTTGTAGTTTTTGAGGAGTAGTCGGAGACATCTTCTTCACTTCCGAAGTGCTTTAGGTATAGACAGTGGCATATGAAGGTAGGTACCTACATTTGAATGTGAACATACTCGTAAATATATTATTATTTACCCCCTCCGGGCCTGGCCAAAGCCCTTCAAGCTACCCTTTCGAGACACAACAAAACGCTACTATGATAATACATTATTATGTTTGTACTATTCGAGTAACAAAGTAGTGGTTTTCAAACCGGGTCAGAAACTTGAGAGTGGCACCCCGTCTCGCCAGCATTTGAGATGGATCGCGGGGGGGGGGGATATATTTATTCACATTAGTTCCACACAGGAGGCCCTGAGGAAAATAATTCCCCTCATGGTCTATGTCATCTTTGGGGATGCTGTGTCGAGGGTCCTTTTTTAGGAAAGAAAGTTCTGTAAAGGAAAAGGGTATTAGGGGTGGGTAGTAATCTGGGGGTCAGTGTGTCCAGGAGTGACGGACTTATGAATCCATCACTCCCACTGCGGTGCAAGCTGATGTACCGAGAGAATACGGTTGGAGAAGTCAAAGGGACCCCCTCAACCATTTATCCCGATCCGGCCTGCCATGCAGCTGGTGGGCAAACGCATCCACCGCCAAAACCCGGACAAACTTCACCCCATGAACCCAGGCACCCCTGCTACTACTACTTGGGGTGACCTATGGCGGAGGTGTTGTTTATCGAATAAATTCAGGCTTTACCCGCCCCCCCCCCTAGATCTCGGGCTGAGTGGTGGGCTCGAGAGATCCGTGTCAAGAGGTTCGTGATAGGTATTTTTTTCAATAAAATTTCAGGCACCGCCCATAGAGATTAAACAATTAGAGGCGCTATAACGTATAATACCCTCAGAGTAACAATACTCTGCTACTCTGAGATAATATCCCGTCGAAACGGAGGCGTCTACTAATATCTACAGGAATTCCAAAAACTGAAAAAATCGAATTAATATCTATGATAACCAAAGTGTGGACGAATATTTACAGCTCAAACTGCTGACTAATATCTATGAGAACCAAAGTGTTGACGAATATCTATAGCACTGGCAGAGGTTGGATTTGCAATTATGTATAGCATATTGGAATAATGTTATATTGCGTACGCAGTTTAAAAAACTTAATTTATGTAAGTATGTATGTAAAAATCCCTAATATCGGACTATTGGACACATTTAGCTGATTAGTCCAAGCTACGCTCTGTAGATATTAGTCAACACTGGGACCGTCATAGATATTCGTCCGACCTTAGCTCTGTAGATATTAGTCAACATTCTGAAGTTCGTAGATATTAGCTCAACATATGAGCTGTAGATATTCGTCCGACATACATTAGTATCTGGAGTCGTCGAAACTTGTTCCACTTTTAATAAGAATGCGAGTAGACCATACTCTTTAGTTTTCGCCGATCGGCGTTAGAGCGTTGGAGGTCAATTATTGGAGGTAAAAAAGTGAATCCAATTTTCGGTATTCGGTTCATGTTTATCGAAATATAATACATCAATAGACTGCTCCAATTTCGCTGGCACAGGACCGGCCTCGCATGCAACAGACACGAGAAGATGCGGTTCTAATCTGGAAATAGGCTACCTGTATAATACATTTGATTGAACTAAATAATTTAAGAATTGATAATACCAGTTCTTTGTGTTCAATGCATTATATGCACAATATCATTATTTGTTTAAGTAAATTCATAAATAATCCTAATTTGGGGCATTCAGTTTTGACAGTCCTCGAACCCAAATTCTAAAAAAATATTTGGTTCATACGAAACTTTCGAACATTTGCTTACGATTAAAAATTAAGTCTTCATATTATTTTATTATCAAGTAGGCCATAGATAACATACAGAAAAAGAAAATATTCAATGTTGACCTCGCACTGCGATTTCAAAGGAACTGTTTATAAAGTAAACGATTTTTAAGTAATTTTTTTTAATAAATCCTGAAAATCATGGTGGAATCATGGTAGCTACTGAGAACTATAATCAGTCTTTATTTTAGTGCATATATTAAAATTCGAAGACATTATTCTTTTATGTGGGCGAGAAATTTCTAAATCGAACGCTCAGAAATCGTGGTCGCTCGAGTCTTTTTAAAAATTATTTACGCGATCGCTCAAGTGGCTACGAAGCACTCGATTCCACATTCACAACACGTTTGGTTTCAATTTTTTATAATATTACCGAAAAATCACGAAATTGTCATAAAGACGCAATTGTGTAGGCACGATATACGGTCGTTTAGCGTTAGAGCGTTGGGAGAGTTGAAGATCATTATAGGACTAATTTTAGGTAAAAAAGAGTAAAACTGAACATAATAAATTCATCAACAGGGATAGTCTGAATTCTTGACAAATTAGTTCCAATTTTTTAAAATGAAAAGAATTTTCAATAATATTATATTTTAGGTAGGTACTTTATCGCTAGTCCGAATTTCCCAAAGAACACTTTAAAAGCAAAAGTTCTAGAGTTTATTGAACCGGAGTTACAGACAGAGTCGCAACCGAATTAAAAATTTGTATTTTCCTTTTTTTATAATTTCATAATACTTTCATTGTTACACTTTGACTGCTAACCAAACAATTCATTAGCCTAAAAATATGTATGTCACAGACGAAATTATAACCATAGATAAGGATAAGGATAGATTTAAAACATTTGTCAGATTTGTCATGACATTTTTTAGTAAAATGTGTTTATATTTTCTTGTATTACTCTAATTATATAAAAAAGTTAAATTTATTAATTATAACTCCATTCCGACATTGCACAACCAAGCAAAACATGAACAGTGAAATTCGATCGAATAACCGTGCTGGACGAGGTGAAAACAAACCAATACAGAGCTCAAAAGTTTCTTCTTCCTCTTCCAACCTATTCACCATATACCCAGTATACTCACAACGTTTCCACTCCGTCCCATTCCGTCGGTATTCCTATGACACCCTATGTATGACCATCCATGAAACTTCCCTGACAAAATGATGTATATAATTTATTTTTTCGTTCCGTTTCGTATTATTTGTCAAATATCTTTATACAATTACAGCCTGGAGCAACCCCTTTCCAGCCAAAAAAGATGTATCCGAATTATCGACTACGCGAGCCTTGATTTCAGTGGCTGCAATTTTTATATTTTCACTGTTGACACTGGGATACATTTATAGTAAATTTCCCGACCTAGAGCCGTAAGTTCAGCCTCACCTTTACGTATTGTGCTCCTTTTTATTACATTGGTTTAAGAATTAAACCATTTTCTGCATCTATTATAGTTTCCATTATTTATTGCGTTCACCTTTGCTCTAAATTCTTCAGCCTTCATAAGAAACATTTCTGTTCTAGCTAATTTTACTGTGGTTTAACAATTGAACTGTCATCCTTTCCTTAATTACCCTGTTTTGTTACAGATTTGAAAAACAACATATAAAATTACCTTTAGACATTGAAGATGCCAAACAATTGGGTCTTGTACTGGACAGATACAAGGAGAAATACTTTTATGAAGTCTTGGCGGGTGTATTTACTGTATACATATTGTATCCTTTTAATTTATCAATATATTAAAATGAAGGATCTGTAAAAAGAAACACTTGGGAATGGTATTGTACAGCCTGGGTGACCACACAGATCCTTATATCACGCCTGCATTCATTTGATGCAGTGATAAAGTAGACCACTCCACTGCGGTTTGTGTAATTTGATCCCATAAAACATTTGCAATCAATCGTGCTTTGTTGCATCCAGCATGCTGGCAATTTGTCAGATCCTATCAAAATGGTTTTGGAAATCTCTAACACAACTGTTTGGGTCTCTCCAACACATTCTAAGCATTTTGACCATGTTTTATTGTTATGTGAGAAGGTTGTTATTTTTCACATGTCCGTGTTCTTGGTAAAATATGGGAGTAAGAATCGTCATTTAATGGAAGAATTGGAGCGGTCTCCCTTATTATGAATCTTCCATGTAATGAAAAAAGGACTATATTTGTTTGTTTTGCGTAGTTGTATTAAATTCAAGGCAACATTGAAATCAATCATAAAAGGCTGCGGACGGGGTACTTGCAGTAGCTTAGTAGGTAAAAAAATCTCATTGTATGAAAATAATAGTTTACAATAAAAATTTCTGCAAGAATTTTGCCTAAAAATACATTAACCCGTTGCTAATAAAGGTGTTTTTAATTTTACACAATACATAACAGATAAACAAAACTATCTCTTGGTGTGATATAAAAATAGGGTAATTTTTCAGGATAAGTGTCCATGGTTATTACGAATAATTTTTAGAAAAAAACTTTAGATTCGCCTTAATCACCATAAAAGGAAACTTTTTGCATCACGGGCGGCGGAAAATGATGCATTTTAATTTTCAATTGCGTAAAATTAAATTTCACTTCGCGAACCGATACGGCGACAATTCGGCGGCCATTCCGTCACTGTTTGTTATGTTGGTATCCCTGATACAAACAAGAGCTAGATACGACTGTAGCCGACTTCGTGGGATACATGATAAGGCGCGTAATTATGAAAAACACAATTAATAATATAATGTAAACGAACCTCTAATCAGAATCTCTTTAGAGTCTAGCTGAGGCACTGGAATGGAGACAAACCGTTCAAATCCTGGGATGTTTTTTAAAATAAAGACAATATACACAAACCCGCTACACAAACCCTGCTTTGCCAGACAAACCATTCAAAACCTGGGATGTTTTTTTTTTAAATAAAGATAATATACACAAGCCCGCACAAACCCTGCTTTGCCAGACAAACCATTCAAAACCTGGGATGTTTTTTAAAATTATGATGACATGCAGCTTTCGTAGTTTAACCTCAAAGTTCCGTATTATCCGTGAGGTGGACTAAATGCATTGTCTGTTGTGTTTTCATAATTACGCGCCTTTTCATGTATCCCACGAAGTCGGCTACAGTCGTATTTAGCTCTTCGCTAATATTATCAGGGATACCAACATAACAGTGACGGAATGGCCGCCGGATTGTCGCCGTATCAGTTCACGAAGTGAAATTTAATTTTACGCAATTGAAAATTAAAATGCATCATTTTCCGCCGCCCGTGATGCATAAACTTTCCTTTTATAGTGATTAAGACGAATCTAAAGTTTTTTTCTAAAGATTATTTGTAATAACCATGGACACTAATCCCGAAAATTTACCAAAAATAGTATGTTATAATATAATCTACCGTAAGTAGTTTCCCCAGAAAAGCTCAAAGAAATGATATTTTTATGGGCCTATCAACAACGGTGGCACGTAAGATGTGTAAAATTTAAAACATGTTTATCGGTAAGGTCCTTTCGGCTTAACTTTGACTTTTTCCAGACTAGGAGAAAATAAATGTTAAATATTAGGGACGCGCTTAATTTAATATACACACTTTATTTTAAAATAACTTTGTATCAGTTAGATCAGCGTTTCCCAAAAGGTGTTCCGCGGAACCCTGGGTTTCCGTAGAAGCATCACAAGGGTTCCGCGTTCCGTCCAGATTATTGCAAGGATCATTGCAAGGAAAAAACACAAATACTTTTACAGTAAACGACAAAATCTCTTCTCTTAGAAAGAAACTTGTCTTCTGGATAGAATGTGTTGAACAGAAACAGTTCCAATTTTTTCTCTTTTAAACAAGTTTCTGGAAAAAAAAGAGTTGCAAGTAACCTCAGATATTGAAAAATGCATTTACGAACATTTGATGGCCCTCAACAAATCTCTGGAAGAGTATTTTCCTGAAAAAAACCTGCAGGACATTGACTGGGTACAGAATCCATTCCTAGTTCACAGGAAACGTACAGCAACAGAGTACGAGACTTTGATAGATATCAAATGTTCTTCTTCCTTAAAGTTAAGTCACACGGTTCATTTATCTTTCATTTCGTGATTTAATTCCGCCTCTTTCCCTCGAAATGAACCGTGTGAACACGAAAGTGAAGAGAGACAGTGCCGAATGAAGCATTCCAACAATGTTGAAATGCTTCCTTCGGCACTGTTCACTCGCAACCGGAATTTAACATCACGTGATGTTAAATTCCGAATAATCTGTGTGAACACTCAGTGAACAGTCTTTCACTCGCGAATTAGTCGGCCGAGAATGTTCTGGCGTGAGGACGAGTAGCCGGAGCAGCTTGGACGTCAAAATGCTCCGTTTAGTTCGCTTTTCGAAATAACTCCTACACGTCTCATAGAAATCGTTGTTTCTCCCTTATTATCATAGTGAAAAATATGATCTACACGGTATTGGAAAGAGAAAATAATGCTCTATATATTCAATATAACAATTAACCACAAAATAATACTAATGTACACTTTTATGGAACCAAAGTTTCTGATCGAATTTGAAAAAAAAATTATGAAACATTAATTTTTTATGAATTTTATATGAAACGACAAAAAAGTGAGGTGACAGAAACGTTTATAATTTATTTGTCTAACAATATAAGAGTGTGTTTTTTTTTTTTTTTACCAGTAATTTTAGTTAGAATAAACGCAAGGAGAGCCATTTTTTAAACTTTTAAAAGTTTACATTAAAAATTATTCTATTTAAAAAATTATGTGGTTATTTCTAATTATAAATTTTGGAAACATATTTCATCACCTTTCCAAAAAAGTTTTTAGTTTTTGGATATGTTAATAAACATTCCATTTATATGGATTTTATTGTAAGCCGAGGCCTATTTTGGAATAAAAAAATTTTCATGGTGCAAAAATACTGGTAGGTATCAGTTTTCAGGTTATTATTTAACCATATGTTCATTTTATGGTGCTGATATTTATTTACTGTTTACAAGAATCGCCAATTTCTCATAATTTAGTTCGACGTTATCGGAAATGTCTATTGAAATCGTAAATATTCCTGAACTTAGCCATCAGCGCCGGACGAATTTCGACACGAATGATGTGTGTGACTTCTGCTCGACGACTTCCAAACGAATTCCAATGCGCGCCGCGACTCCGCTCGACGTCTTCGTAGCGAGAATGTCGAGTGAACTCTTCTTTCGAAGGAACCGTCTGAACACGCGGTGAAACGAGAATGGAACATTTCATCGAGTAAACCTTCATCCGAGTGAACCGTGTGACTTCAGCCTTACAACAAAAGTTTAATTCAGAAAAAACTAATCTGGATGAGTTTTGGATTGGACTTAAAAACGAATATCCAGAAGTCGTTGAGAAGGCTATCACAATTTTGTTACCGTTTGTGACCACTTACCGGTGTGAAACTGGTTTTTCGGCTTACGCTTACACAAAAAACAAATACAGAAACAGACTGGATGCAGCTCCAGATCTTCGTATTCAGCTGTCTGACACAAAGCCTGATTTCAATGCTATTTTAACAAAAAAATTAAAAAGATATCACTCTTCACATTAATGTAAGTACCACACAAAACTTTAGATCTTTCTTTTCAAGGTAAACATGAAAGTATTCAAACTATGAGTTTATCTTTTTCTTATAAAAATAGGGTTCCGCCTAGAAAAGTATGATCGATAAGGGTTCCGGGGCGAAAAAAAAATTGGGAAACGCTGCGTTAGATAATAAAGAGAAGTGTTCCAGTTTTCAGAAATGGAAAATAATGCTTTTTAGTAGCTATTTTGTTAAAAACAGATAATTTGATGTCTATTCTTCACGCCATGTTTTGATCTTAAAATATTCACATCAAAAATAATGGCCGATAAGTGAACAAAATTTGAAATAACAATTTTTTTATTAAGTAACTATATTTATTATTTTTTACATTTTTATATGAAACATGTCAGGTATATTATATTATATAAAATAGAAATTATTTAGCGACTTCTATGGTTTAACTTCATGGTTTGGACAAGGTTTTCCAGAAACTTCTACAACGATGTTTTAAGTATATTAGTAAGTTCATTTTCCGATAGTTCCTTCAGTCAACATTTAATGTCCTTAATGTTGCTATTTTTTGTTTTAATTTGTTTTATACTATTTGGGAGTTTGTTATATATAAACTTACTGCTAAAAATTCAGAACTTTGTCCAAATGAAGAGTTACACTTTGGTATATTAACCCCTCCGCAACGTAAGCAGATCTTCTTCTTCTTTGCGTGCCGTATCAGGTCCCCCCGACGTTGGCGATCACTCTTGAGAATGTCTCTCTGTCTTGCGCTGCCCGGAATAGCTCCTCCACACTTCTAATGCCGGTCCACTCTCGTATATTACGCAGCCAAGACATTTGTCTCCTACCAGGCCCTCGGCGACCCTCTATCTTGCCTTTCAATATCAAATGGAGCAAGATATAAGCGTTAAAAATAGGACAGCAGTCAAGTACAATAAGCGTATTTATACGTCAGCGCGTGTGTTTCCATAGAAATCGTTATAACTCCGTTATTGTTTTAGTTACATCCCTAAAACAAAAAGTCAAAGGTCGATAGTAGATCCAGCTGCACATTTCTATCAAGTTGTCTATGGAAATACATAACAGGAATCAGCTTTCAATCGTGTAGTTGACAAAAATATTTACCTGCGCAAATTTGCTACCGGCAGCTCCACCGCGCTCCACATTTTAAATTTTTATTAAATATTTTTATATGAAATGATAAAAAAGTGAGATGACAAAAGTGTTTATTACACATATATACAATAGAATAAGTATTGTTGTTTGCATAATCTGTGATTTTAGTACTGTTTTCACATAAAAACATCATGTGAGTCATTTTTACCTATTTTTAATGTTTGCTTTCTAAATTTTAATATTTACAAATGCTTATATTTATTTGTAATATAATAATTTGAAAGCCTATTTTGTAACCTTTCTAAAACAGTTTTTACTATTCGGCTACGTTCAGAAATGTTTCATTTATAGAGCTTTAATTGTGAAGCGGTTATAACTAAAAGTTTTCGTAAAATGTCATTTAGTTTAAGACACCAAAAGCTAATATTCTCGAAAATTCGGAGGGGTTAAGTATGTCTGTAATAAATTAAAATTGTTATTAAAATCCATTATTTTCCATTTCTAGAAACTGATACATTTACTTACTATCACACAGTATTTTTTAAAGTGCATATTAAGAGTATCCCTAATTTTAGTATATTTATCACATAAATTCATCACCCCCCCCCCCTTCTTTTATAAATATAATCGCACAATTGTGAAGTCCAAGGCTGTATTATACTATTGCACAATCTATTTGTCCTTAACACACAACACTATCGGACTGTGCTTAAAGGGTTTACTATTGAATGTTTCCTTGACTATTGAACAGTTTACAATCCTTCGCCATCCCCGGCTCCCTGTTCCTCAGCATCCTGGCGGGCTTCCTTTTCCCCTTCTCCCTGGCCCTGGCCATGGTGTGCTTCTGCTCTGCGGCTGGGGCCTCCCTCTGTTTCTTACTCTCTCACCTCCTGGGCAAGAGGCTCATCAAGAGATACTTCCCCAAGAAGGCGCAGGAATGGGCAGTCACGGTGGAGAAGAACAAGGGAAACCTTCTCTATTATATGATCTTTCTTCGGGTCACTCCGTTTCTACCAAACTGGTTTATTAACTTGACTGCCCCCATTATTGGAGTGCCTTTGGTGCCATTTGCCTTGGGAACCTTTATTGGTAAGTTAAATTACATATTTTCAATTGCCTGTAAATTGCAATTGCTAGAAAAATTATTGGATTCTGCAAACATAAAATTATTTTTATGAAATGATTTTGGTTTTATTTTGTATCATAAGTGAGAAAGCTAGTTGCATGTAAGTATAATATAATAGTGGGACATGGATAGTATAGTGAAAATATTTTAAACTATTTGGATTGATTACTTTAAATTTTCTGCCATAAATCTACTCAATATGTACTGTTTTCCCCTGTTCCCCACTATTTACATACATGTTGTAGGTGTTTTCGTAAAGTAAAGAACCCCCACAGATGATCCAACATGTTTGTTTTCACATTATGTGGGAATTGTTAAGGGAGCATACATTAATTACGTGAGCAGTTTTTCTTCCAATCTAGACCCCTCCCCCCCCCTTGGTGAGATAAATTTGGGCTACTTCGTATATTTTTTTCAAGTAACGTGAGATTTTGCTGGATCCCCCCCCTTTGAGCTCACGTAATTAATGTATGCCCCCTAAGCCTAAATCAGTGGTTCCCAATTAGTGGTAAGTGCACCCCCTGGTGGCCTAGTCTCCATCTTTCAAAATGTCCGTACGACAGGTTTAGCTACCTCACAAACCCGTATTAACCCTCCCCCTATTGTGCTCAAAACTTCTTCGCGCTGTGGTGCCGTACACTCAGTAAATATTTATATGTTGTAATTGTTTAATCCAATACTTAAATGTATTGCGGAGGATTACCTAAAATATGAACTCTACGTTTAGTATATTTAAAGAGACGTTTTAGTAATTATAAACCGTGTTCGCTTAGTTGACAGCACCCGCTAGTGAAGGTTAAACCACAAACGTGCTGGTTTGTCAACCTGAAAGGTAGAGACCAGGCCCACAGGGGTACATAAGATTGCTTGAAGGGTACATGCTCGCAAACATTTTTAGATATTACTTCTTTGACATTGAATGAAGATGTAAAATGGGTCATAAAATGCTGCTTGCAAAATCTATTGATAAGGTTAGGCAACTATTTTGCAGAAATATCGTCACAATGGAACTGTGTAAACAACCCTTCGCCCAATATTCCAGTGAACATCTTCTACCCATCGATGGATAAAAAGAATTAATAGACATCTCGTGCAACACTGCTGCACTCGAGAGTTGTTTTTCCAAGCAATCATCAGTTAATTTTTGGGCTGACCGAAAGGAAATTTATCAAGTTAACAAGACAGTATTAAAATTTTTAACATGGTTTTCACGACAAACATAAAAAAATGAACATCGTCACCGACTTCAACTTGAAGATGACAAAACTGAAGCTCACCAAAAGGCATCCTGATTTTTCAGAGCTGTGCAAATAGATTTGTCCCAACTTAAATAACAATATATGATTTTAATTATTAGAATTATTATCCCATAAATGAGGATTACGATTTTAACATTAATAAGTGTGGAAAAAGCAATTTATTTTTTATTTATCATTTTGACTAAGAAGGGGTATGATTTTGGCTCTCTCAAAAGGATACTCGGGGAAAACTGATTGGGAACCACTAGCCTAGATTATTCGCAAACGTGTAATGTTTTTAAATAAAAGCCCTATATAAATTAAATTTATAAACCAATGTACAAATTCTACATTGCAATCCTTTCGTTCATAAAGTTTCAACACAATATCCATCACACAACACGTTTTAACACAATGCACGTTTAGTGAAACTGCATGTATTTGATCTGTTTGTCTTGGTTCCAGGTGTGGCACCTCCAACATTTGTAGCCGTACAGGCTGGTCAGACTTTACACACACTCACATCGTCATCCGACGCCTGGTCGTGGACGTCTGTAGCACTGCTATCAGTATTTGCGTGCATATCGCTAATTCCAGTTCTAATGAAGAATAAATTACGAGAAAAGTTTGAATAAGTAGTAAATTTTTTAATATTTCGTAAATATCTAAATTTTGTGTATCGATTTGCACATTCTAATGTTATCTTAGGAATATGGTTTCCTTTCTCTTATATTTATTTCTACAAATAATTTTTATATATTTGTTTGAGGGTTAGAAAATGGGTAGGTACTTATTAGTTTCAAGTTTATCTAACTGAGCCAAGTTCAATTAATGTTTTAAACTAGAATTACCAAAGTATATTAAAAATTTTGTACGTTAGGCGTACATTGGTACAAGTGAAACTAATGATAACCAGAATTGGTGTATAATTTAATAGTACATCAGATAGATTATTTCTTTGAATTCAGTATATATTAAAAATTAATATTTAAAAAAATATAATTTTAAAGTATTATTTATGTGATTTATGTAATGTGTAATGCAAAAAAAAAATTATTTTTATCTACTTATTACAAAAATCTTACATAAAAATGAAGTCCAATTAATTGAACAGAAATAACTAACCACGCTTGGAAAAAATATTTTTTAAATCATATGAACAAGTTTGATAAATAAATCAAATGTCTGTATTTTATAAATAAAATGAAAATACACTACCAAATAGTTGATGGCTGCTATTTGAGGTATTATAATTTTTGGACCCCCGAATTGTATAAAAGAATAAAGATAAGGTAAAAAATTATTATTGTTGTCCACATTTTGTATTGTATTACACTTACAAAGTACCTCATGTTCATCCATTTTGGCTAAAAAATATCTGATTTCATTTAACGTATTTCAAACAAGAAAAATATAATACATAATTATTTTCAGAAAGTTGTATTACATGAATTTTTGTGTTAACCCTTCGAATAATAAGAAAATAATATCCATTAACTTTTGCCAGTCAAGGTTGGCGCGCAAAATTCTCGATTCTTCCCATATATTGTAAATGTATCTTTATTTTAGTTATTTTTTATCCCTTTGAAAAAACAAAATTTTTTCTAAAATCTAGATAAAATAATCTTTCTGTGAGTGTACAAGAAATTAATTTTGTGTATTATATTTAATTTTTGATATTGAAAATGTAAATTGGCTTAAAAAAATGCATACCTGCTTATTCCCCGAAAAAGTAATAAAATAAAAGAAACTTAAGATTTTGAATACAGATTCCCTTTCTTAAGAAAATTTAGATGTAATAAAACTGTCACCTCACTTTTTATCATATTGATACAATTTTATTTTAAAATTAAATGTTAAACTTTGTTGTTTTGGTTGGGGTTACAAAAAGATTTATCTTATCTGAACGACACAGCTCCTATATTCCTAAGGCAATGAAAAACATTATTTATTTTGCTTTCTAACATAAAAGAAATCACAAAAGTTCGCATGACAGGAAGAGAGATATCTAATTTTAATAATGCACGGTCGCTCTGGGACAATTTGTGTCTCCTGTGATTAAACGGGTTAAATCGTATTATTGTGTTTCTGTCAATGTGAATGAGTTCATATTATGCATTTATTTTAAGTGTTGCTATATAAACCAATAATTATTTAATATGCATATAAAAATATATGAGTGGTTAGTGAATTTACTATGGCAATGAAACTAGTTGAATTTTTGACAAAATAACAAAATTTGATAAGTTAATTGAATAATTCTGTTTAGTGGCGGTTCTTTTAAATAAACAAAAGTGCTAAAATACCCACACGCAACAACAGATTGTGCCAATTCAACGAACTATATAATAGTATAAGACGGAGTTAGTTTTTCTAATGTATCAGATGATACAATGACTTAACAGTACAACCTACCTACCTTAATAAAATACTTGTACCATTCCAACTCTTAGTTTTAAAATAAATTTTTACAGATTTACAAACCTATTTTGTAAAAATGCTTTTATTTGTAAGTTGTTGCTTTTACAACGGCCTGAAAATGTATATTCTTTAACCTCATTAAAAAAAGAGTTCAATGGTGAGAGTCATGGTTAAGCTGGTATCCCACTGAATCTATGAAATAGATCAGTGAGAGAAATAGAAACGAAATAAAAATAACTATGCGATAGAAACCCAAAGTTGAGTCGACTTTAAACTGATAATTTGATATTTTAATTTTGGGTATGCACAACACTTGGCGGCCGATACGTTCGTAAGTTTTTTTTTTCATAAGTGACCTCTGGCAAAAATACCGATGTAAACGACATTGTAAGTAACTTATTGTAATAAATTTATAGCAACTTACAGAAGTCGTAAGTGGCGTAAGTTTCTGGCAGGTCTAATCCTGTGCGCACGTAGTTACGACCTTCTCACAGCTTATAAAGTCATTGATAAGTCTAGACGCTTATCGTAAAAATTGTGAACATGTTGATGCGAGATGTAATTATCTCCCGAAAAAAATATAAAGAACAAAATTAGATATAACTCAAATAAGTATCACAAAAACAATTGTAAAGATAAAAATATTTTTGGATTCTAAAATCGAAGAGGTAGCATTTATTTTTTTTAAATTTTGTGGTGGTTAAAAGCTTTCCGAAAATATGCATCTAGTGATAAAGCTAGTGGTCCAACCTTTCTAAATTCTAACCATAATGTTTCTGTTTCTAACAAATTGATGTATTCGAATTTGAAGTCAGTTGCTGTCATCTAGCTGTCATTCGGATAAAATTAAAGAAACAAATTATTGGTCCTCAATTCTTAATTCTGTCTTTAACAGAAAGCGCATGGAGAATTTTTTCTCTCAAGCCAACTTCTATTCCAACACTTTCTTTGGACCCTCGTTATTGACAGAAAGCCATCACTGTATATAAACTTTCAAGTGTATCAGTCGCTGTGAGCACTAATAAGTTAAACTTACTAGAGCTCTAATAACTAAGTTGGAGAAATATTTAAATGTGCTTGTGAGTAACTTATCAAAAACTTATATAAGTCGTAAATTTAACTTGTGAGTGTAAAGCTAGCCTTAGATTTTTATCACTTATTTTCAACTATTCCAAGATTTCGATTGTCAAAATACTAATAAGTTAAACTTACTAGAGCTCTAATAACTAAGTTGGAGAAATATTTAAATGTGCTTGTGAGTAACTTATCAAAAACTTATACAAGTCGTAAATTTAACTTGTGAGTGTAAAGCTAGCCTTAGATTTTTATCACTTATTTTCAACTATTCCAAGATTTCGATTGTCAAAATGATCAAGTTTTATACTAACTTGTTTAAAATATCAACTGCTGGTCAATGATGAAATTTGAATACTGGCAGTCGTTAGCTCAAAACTGTGTAAAGCGTCGATGACACAGGGCGAGTTTACAAGCTACTATCTACTAAGTTTAAAAGCGGGTAAATCGGCAAGTGAGATTGTCATGATGACACACAAAACTGTCCACTCGCTCAGAAGCGTAGGAAACTGAGGCCGTTGCTAGCGCCAGTAACAAGAATAACGACGACTGCGTGAACTAATTCTTCAGATGTTTGACAGTCGAAATCAGCTGTTTATCGGAAGCCATGTTGGAAACATAAATAAACCAATCACGAGCAAGCGTGTAGGCGAGTAAAGTTGACGACCTTTCAACTTTTTTTCGTAGATTGTCAAAAATCTGCTAGTTGCTGCTAGTTAGCAAGTGACACGATGACACTAACTAGCCCTGTGTCATCGACGCTTAGCTTTTATATTTTGGCAAAAATTGCATTATGCTAAAATACTTCTTTTGTGAATGAAGTTTTAATTAGACACAATTTTTATAACAATACACATTAATTTAATATATGTATTTACGATAGATACGGAAGTATTTTTTGTTACTCAATAAGTTAGAAATACAATGGTGGCCTCAATCTTTCTGTCTTTTTTTTTTATTGTTTTTAAATCTCAAACATGATATTTATTGACAGCTTTCGGTTGAATTTTGCATAAATTACGATGTTGTAAAGGTGGTCTCACTATTAGTGCTATTTTCTCATGGCTTGGTCTATTTCGCTTCGCTTAGTTCGCCCATGCACGCCATACATTCCCAATGGCAATGTATTCCCTGAAATAGGCCAAGCCATAAGAGTACTCGTGTGAGAGCGCGTAAAGCTACGAACACACATGCTCATTAGTCGCATGCTCTCTTGCTAGTAATGAGCAAATGATACCTAGTAGCATGTGTCACGCCCAAACGAGCATGCTCGTTTATTCGCGGGTGAAAAGGGTAATGGCTCATTTATGAGCATGTGTGTCAGTACCATAATGGTATAAAAATGTTTGATTAATTGTTGATTTTTTTTATGTAAATAGAATAATAAATTATTTTTGTTTCTATAATGTTTTTATTTATGATCAAAATTACAAAATGAATTAAATAATAAAAGTATTAAATTAGAAATCAAGGTAAAACAATACAAATTAGTGTTAATTTCATAGATTAGATTTTTGGTTTGTTAATTTCTCAATAATTTAAAGACTCACAAAAATGTTTATTTTTTGGTTTCACTTATCATTATTTTGCAGTTTATTTTACTGACAAGATAAAATTTTGATTTGGTTTTTTAGTACGAGCTGCATACTCTGCGACTCTGCCTTAAAATAAGACAATCAGATCTTTTTGGTTTTCCAACTCCAGGGCTTGATTCTTCTCAGCAGTAGGAACCCATGTAGGAGATTGAGGTTATGTTTGAATTAGTTGGATGGCTTACCGGTCTCCAATACCACCAGTTATACCACACTGCAAAAAAAAACAAAATGTCAGGGGAAATTCACAGGAATTGGATGTATTCCGGGAAATTACCTAATTTCATTAAAATGGTAGAATATACTGATATACTTTATTTTTAATATGGTTTGTGGAAGAGAGGGGAATGATAGGAGGGTGCTTGAGTAGATGGCGTAAGTAAGATGAATGCGATACACAGAAGATAGCGTAACATGGCTGTGCGTTTATTGAGAAGTTATTTTGGGTTAGCCGCTGTAAGTATCAAACTTGACCTGTTCGACTACTAATCAAGTATCAATGGATGGGCTACTGACTGTCTCATTTCAGTCCATTTTATTATTTAAATTATTTTTGTATAGACATTGGTACATTTTTATTTATTTATATCAGGTTTTACAGATTTTCTCACTTGAGTGAGAACAATCCTGCTCAATCAACAATCCTGAACAATAAAGATCAGTTAAAACACAAATAGTTACATAAAATAAAATTTACTCAGTCAAAGGATACGTAATATCTTGTGGCATCATTATAACAAAATTATAAAAAATATTTACCTAAATGCTCAATCAAAATGAGGTATGTTCTTACTTACTGAGAGCCTGCCGGGCACGATTGTGGCAACATTGCATGGTCGTGATTGGCCCGTATCGTAACAGCGGATAATAATAAAGCTGGCCGCACACGCCGGACTAATTTTATCTTTTTATCACAAAACTACCCATAAAGTTGGAATTTCGAAAAAAAAGTATCTTTTTTACTTATACTATCATGTAGAATCACCTCCCGAAGTTAATGCACTTTACCCACAGACACCCTGTATAGTCGACAAATTTGGGTCAGAAGGCGATATTATTTTTAAATATATTCTGGTGAAACAGCTACGACGTCTTAAACAATAGGAATTGGGAATATAATACATAATATTGTTCTCAATGCTCCTGCCAAAAGCTACGAATTATTAGCGATTTATTTAATGATAAAAGAATATAAAACATTAAATAACAATTATTACAAAATATGTAGGTATGTAGATTTGACAGAGGAAAGCAGTGCCTAGAGCAATAATTCAATATGCTACAACTTAAAAGATAGCTCCTGTTAATTTTCAGATTTTCATAATGTCTAAACATGCATAAAAATGACAAAATATTACGATTGCATCATCTCGATGTTTATGTCACTACTAAGGTTATGAACAACTTACAATGTGAGACATTTCACAAACTTATTTAGAGTGGTTGAATTTTTTTTCTCTTTATTCATAAAATAATTTTAGTAAACACTTTTTTACATGTTTTTCGATTCCCGAACTAGGCAAACGCCCGTATTATGGTAGTCGAAATTATGAAATAACACCAAAATTTTCCAATACACAACAGTAGGTACCCTCTCACTAATCCGCCACCCCAAAAACCGGGCAAGTGTCTAATTAGCGAAAGTGGCAGATTAAAGTCTGTTTTTACATTACATATTATGTATATGGTCAAAATTAAAACAAGTATTTTCTAAAAACAAACGCCGCTATCGATCTTTCGTAAAATTTCAATTTTGGCAAACCGGCAGGTAGAACAGTCAGCTCAAACAATTTGGATGGCAGTACAGTGGCTGAGTGGATAGAGTCAGATAATTAATTCAACCCGTTGGAGTAAAAAGCTTGGTACTCGGGTCCAGGCATCAGTGGACTACTGAATTTGTCGTACGAACACTGGCAAATTATGGAGTTTGATTATGTACATTTCAATAATAGTCCATTCAAAGTCTAGATAAACCAAACTACATACATTTTATTTATCTTTACATAGTATAAAATGAAGTCACTCCCGCTGTATGTGCGCTTAGATCTTTTAAACCAGGCAACGGATTTTCATGCGGTTTTCACCAATAGATAGAGTGATTCAAGAGGAAGGTTTATATTTATAATACATGCATATTATAGAAGAGAAAAGTCAAAGATTCAATTCAGGTAGCGGGCAGCGGGCAGCGGGCAGCTGGCAAGCGGGCGGTGTGGATTGTGGTGTTTGTTATAAAGGTAAGGTAATGGCGTTGTGTTTCGTTAGCCACAGCAACGTGCGGCCGGGTCTGCTAGTTCAGAATAATATATTGTTTATTGCAGGTGTTACATAATTTTCCAACCACCATATTAGGCTCAGTCCTTGTTGTGACGGCAGGGCAGGCCCTGTGTAGGCACAATTGAAACAGTCCGCTTCGGCTTGCCATGGAGCCAACAAAGGGCGGATCCAGGGGGGGGGGGGGAGGGGTCATGGGGGTCATGACCCCCCCCTGGGCTGGGTCCAGGACCTAGGTGGACCACTATTAAAATTGTTAAACATAATGTTTTATATATTTTTTGTATCTATTATCAAAATTACCTACCTACTTTTTACTTGTATTTTTTTTTTTTTTACATTAACTCCACACAGGAGGCCCCGAGGAAAATAATTTCCCTCAGGGCCTATGTCATCTGGGATGCTGTGTGGAGGGTCTTTTTGAGGAGAGGAAGGAATGAACATTTGTCTTGAAGAGACCCATGTTGTAGGAAGGAGGAAACACAGAGGCCGGATAATCATTCCACAGCCGAGCTGTTGAACACAAGAACGAGTTGAAGAAACGACCCGTTCTCATGTGACAAATGTCAACTGTGTACAAATGTTGGGCAAGCGTTTGGCGTGTTTCCCGACTATGCACCGGTGCCGAAGGGATCAATGACGCTAGTTACTCGGAGCATCTTCCATTGTAATACCGGTACAACAAGGATAGCATTCCCACCCGACGCCTGTGCTCTAAAGATTGCAATCCGTCTGGTAAGATGGGAGAATCTATTAAGCGGACCGCCCGTTTTTGCACAGAGTCGAGGGTATTTTTCAGGTATTTTGGAGCTTCAGACCAGAGGTAGCTGCCAAATTCAACCGTGGGGCGCAGTTGTGATTTGTACAGGGTTAGCAGTTGTGTACTATTAAAGTATCTGCGGGCCCTGTACAGTACGCCCAGTTTTTGGGAGGCAAACTTTACTCTGGCTTCGATGGAGCCCCCATACCTGAGCTGGTCACTTAGGGTTACACCAAGCATATCAATGGAGGGCCTGTTCGGAAGATTGCTACCGTTGAAAGATACTAGATTTTCGTTTCGATCCCTTTTAGACGTAATCAGACAAGATTCGGTCTTTAAAACATTAAATTCAACTAGATTATTTTTACCCCAAGAGAAAACACTCTAGAGGTAACCGTCCATTCTTTGTTTCAAAGTCCTCCGAGCCGTTGGAGTTTGTGAGCCCTTTGGGGGCTTGTCAAACAAAAAGCTATCATGGACTGTACTGTCATCCGCGTAACATTGAATTGGTGCACATGACAAAAGGTCGTTGATGTTCAACAAAAACAAAGTCGGAGACAGAACCGATCCCTGTGGGACGCCAGCATTTATCGAGTGTGAGGAAGAGGTAAAACCATCGGCTACCGTCTGAATCAACCTCTCCCTCAAAAAGTCGGCAATCCATGTACACAAGGATGCGGGAAGTCCGTAAGAAGGCAGTTTGTTGATAAGTCCTCGGTGCCAAACCCGGTCAAAGGCCTTGGAAATGTCCAGTGCAACCGTTTGGGTCTCACCGAAACGTTCCAGGCACCGCCCCCAAACATGTGTCAAAATTAAATTATAACTTCTTGTGACTTGACCACGACTATGTGACCCCCCCCCCCCCCTGGCGCTATATGACCCCCCCCTGGCGCCAAAGCTGGATCCGCCCTTAGAGCCAAGGTGCTGATAATACCTAGCACCTAATACAACACCCTTCAGGTTTTTACTAGCACCAGGCGCTGTTTGGCTCAGGACCCTTTGTGTTGCAGTCAGGATAGATTAGGTTGAAGTTTTTGTAATGAATGAACTCACATAGATACGGTGGTGTCAGGAGTATTGAAACAGGACTACACTGTCCCTGACACTCTGGAGCTGGTTGTAATTCGATGAGCCTTTCCCCTCGTCCTTGTATTACAAACACAAAGTTACATTCAGGGTCGGTCAGGCTGTATGATGCGGTTCCTGACTCGTCTATTGTGACGAATCTCTCAGTGGATAGACCCAGCCTCGGAACTGCTTCAGGTCTTGGGAATAGGGCGCGTATTAACTGCGCTGGAAACATCCTATTGAGACGCCTGAAAAAGTATATAAAGTTTGATTATTATTAGATTAAAGATGGGTTGTTTAAAAAAATTTGAACAATTCTACAAGTTTTGCGAAGCAAATGGCCTTTAAAATTGAATAGAAACAGATTGTGAAAATTAACTTTATTTGATGAATTGTTAATATTTTTTGAAACAACCCATCCTAACTAAAAGAAAAAAAACAACCAACCCTCAATATCAAAATGAACAAAAAAAATTCCAAGATCGTTTGTGGCCTGCAAAACCAGAATTCCTCTTGAGACATATGTAGTTGATAAACTCGGCTGCTCGGGATTTGACAAAGTGTGTGTAGGCCAGACAAAATGGACATGATTGATGAAATGTCACAGATTTATTAATGTGCCACTGTCATCAAATGGCCATTTAGCGCCATTTTGTTGTTTGACGCTGATTCTAGATGCTAATTCCATCAGATTGTAATAAGCTGATAAGATAGGCAGTTGTCCTCTTCTGCTGATCATACATGGCCAGCGCCGGATCTGCCATACGTTCAAAAACGTGCAAAAAACCTGGCGCCAACTCCGAAGGGGCGCCGTGAGAAAATAAATATTGTATTAAAATTTAGTTATAATATTCCCTGAATCATTTAAAAATTACCCATAGTATGAAATAATTATTACGCTCTAGCAACACTTTCCAAAGAAACAGAATGCGCACACATCAGGTTGGTATCAACGGCTTACGAATTTATAGTCAGTTACAGAATTTTTTTACAAATTCCATATATTTAGTTTAAACGTAAGATCTATTTTTCCATATATCTTTTACCGTCTTTTACGACGAATGGGTGCGATCCAAATTCAATAACCAATTACAGCGCGGTATTTTTGTTCTAGAGAATCAAACAAACCGACTTACGCCTTTCAAAATGCTGACAATTTTAGTTAGCGTACGCTCGCTATTGTTTTATTTTGTACGATTTAAGTCTCTAGGAGAAGGTAGTTAAAGACCATTTTCTTATGAAATCTTCAGTAAATTCCATTAACAAAAACATCGCACGGTTTGCAGGATTTGCAGGTTGCAACGTGTTACGTGTTGACAGTTTCATCATTGATTTGACATATTATTTGAAGTTCGTTAAATGTATAATTAATATCTATTAGATTTGTTGGATTTGTTATTTTACGGTGTCAGTGTAAGCGTCTTTCGTAAGCCGTTGATACCATACGTCAGTGTTTAGTGTTTGTATGGTGTTTGTTCGCTCAATTTGGTGTTTGTTCGCTCAACACAGGGGAAATGCAAGGTACAAATTTGAGGTTATATTCTTATTAGTCAGAAGCTGTAGATGCTATTCTTGTGTTGTGCGTTGCCATGAGAACGTATTTGCATTTGCTTTTTCTATTATTATTCGCGTTGGGTATATACATAAACGCAGTAAATCTCAAGAATGTCTAATGGACCTAGTTCAGCGAAACCACCCGCATTGTCTCGTAACCTATATTTTAAATCATGGTACGGGCACAAACAAACAATTCGTTGTATTATTTTAAAGCATAACTTGCAAAAAGAGTTTTTCCTAAAATAATTAAAATAGCACCATAATTTTATGTTTACCCAATAGAATTAGAGAGTATAGGGCTCCTGGCGATTCTCTTTAAAAAAAAACGACTGAGAGAGCTACCGCCAGGTCACTTGGAAAAGTTACACCCTTTATATGTCTTGATTTTATTTGATAAATTAGTGTAAAAAAAAAAAAAATTAAATAAAAAAAAAATAAAAAATTGGGGTGAACGAATTTTTAATCAAAATAAAAATGTAGGGGGGGGGGGGGGCGCCATCGGAACCTACTGCACAGGGCGCCAGATTTCGTAGATCCGGCCCTGTACATGGCCTATGTTCAAAAGCTGAAACGGACTTCGCATTTAATTGGAATCGGCGTTTTACGAGGATCTTTTAACTGTCAAAAAATTAAATGGCGCTGAATGGACATATGATGACAATGTTTTTTTTTCACAATTTGAAAATCTGTGGAAAAAAAACAGCTGGAAGAAAGGAAGAAGAGGAAGTTCTGGGAAGGAAAAAAGTACGAGGGGTGGGTAGGAATCTGGGGGTCAGTGTGTCCAGGAGTGACGGACGTATGAAACCATCCATTCAACTGCGGTGAAAGGCGATGGGTCGAGGGATTCTGACTGGAGAGGTCAAAAGACCTCCTCAACCAGTCTCTCTCGATCCGGCCCGCCACGCAGCAGGTGGGCAGACACAGCGGCTGCCAAGACCTTGACGAACCACACCCCATGAACACGGGCATCCCTGCTAAGTCGCCAAACGTAGCGAACCACTTGGGGTGACCTATGGCAGAGGTGTTGGTTATCCAATAAATGGTTCCCAGGGCAGCCCATACCCGCCTCCCAAATTGAAAATTAATTGGCTCACATCAGTTGGAGCTTACTAGTGAAAATATTTCAATGATACTGCCTATTTTTGACAACTTAAACGACATGACTATCTTGTAACAAGTAAAAATTTGTATAGTAATATTATGTTAAAAATGGAAGTACATAGGGAGGGTATTTTTTGTAAATTATGAAAACTTAATATTTATAAAAGTACACTCACCATGTAAAGCTGTTCCCAGCCTTGTTATGTGCTCCATTTAATTTATAATCGGTGAAAAATTCGGATACAAGCATTGTGTTTTTGTTGTTGACTGTAATTTTATATGCGTCCTTATCAAAGACATTTTTATTTTCTTTGTATGCTGTCTGAAGATCCTCAAAGGTGACCGCCTTTTGGTCAGTCTGCAAGATATAAAGTAACAGTTATTATAGTATGTAAGGGTCAGTTTAAAGCGGTGGTTCTCAACCATTACATAAATGAATACCACCAAAATTCTTCTTTGAAATTGCCGAATATACTACCTTATATACGAATGGAGGTGATGAATTCGGATCAAATTCATTGCTTGTCAATTCTGTAACATATCTTATTGAGTTACAAGGCCAGCAATCCATATTGGTGATACGGAAATATGGGTTTTGTATAAGGCAAGTTTCATCGTACAATTCTGTAAACAATACAATAGTAATGAATTTTGTCACTAGACGAAACTCTAACTTAACATATTGCAGAAAAACAACTACTATTTAAAAGCTTTACCTGTGAGTGATGGGAAATGTGATATTACAGGAATTGAAATAATTCTCAATAATCTTAATCCGGGGTAGATTAATTCTTGAATTTTACAGAATACAAAACTGAAGGGTTTCCCATTGAACAAATAATTCACAACATATAATAAAACTCCTGCGACAATTAAGCGCCAAATAAACGATATTATAGTAGTCTTCTTGTTTCTTTTGGTTTTTATGTTTCTCTCATCGATTTCAACACTACTAAGACAGTCGTTAAACAGGCTATCAAATTCATTGTCGCTTAGACCGACACTGTCGGTAAAAGCTCGAATACTTTTTATAGATCTTTTATATTCACGAAGCAAACGTTTTTTCGTCATATTCGTCTGCACACAAGGTCATCACGTACTTAATTTTATTAACAAAGAAGTACAACATTTAATAATGTTGATTGTGTAAATAAAGTAATTTAATTATCAAGAGTAGAAATCACAGGTAAACAATATTGACAAGACTATGACAGCTGTCAACTGTCAAGCGCTAACAGTGCTGCCATCTTTTTACCATATTCTGTGCCAAAAAGTCATGAACGGTTCTTGATATGGTTCTGATTTTGGTTGGGGGTCGTGGGGTCGTCCATTAATCACGTGATGTTTTTTAGCAACTTTTTAACCCCCTCCCCCCTGGTGACATGTGGTGAGGTTTTAGACTACCCCCCCCCCCCTATACCCAAAATCACGTGTATTTTTTTAGTATAAAGCATGAAATTTTCAGAATATTATCGCGCGTTCAACGAAATATAAATACACGTGATGTCTCATTATATCCCCCCCCCTCCTTGTGATATTTGATATTTCGTGATTTTTTCCGAACCTCCCCCCCCCCCTTTAGAGCCTCACGTGATTAATGGACGACCCCTTGCTATGTAGAAACTCTTGATTACCTGAAATACTAATAAAAATAATGTTTAGAGCTAAGGTTCGTAGCATACATTTTCTATGTACCTTGGTTTAGAGCAGAATGATTTACGACCACTTTATTAATAAAATTTAAAAATTTTCATTTAATGAAAAGCTGATAAATAGAAAATTTATAAAATATTTATTTTTTATTACAACCTAAAAACCTACATACTGACACAACTTAAAAGAAAAATTTATAAATTTATGTACACTTTCAATTTAATCAATTTTAAACATTACGCCTCCGGCCACAAATGTTGAACATTATGATGCTTTCTTATAACAACAACAAGAGGGATTACCACCCAAATAAGTCCTGATAGGGAAAGTAACCCAATTAAAACACCAAAACAGGGGGTTAGTCCATTTTCAGTTGTGAGCAAATAGCTCATCCATGCAATTAAAAGAGCTGTAATAAATCCTCCGAGGCAGTCCAAACTCCCCCTCAATTTTGACCATTTCCTAAGGCCAATGCAATTTCTCATGGTCTCTTCGCATGAAGCTAAAATTGCACCGTATCCAACACCAGCGATAGCGGACCCAATGGAGATGAATTCAAACACATTTGAGTCCATTAAGACTGTAAAATACAAAAAAGAGCAAACATTAAAAAATAAGTAATTTTTTTTGCAGACTTGAACAATATCAAGCAAATAAAATAAATAAATAAGAAAACTGTTGAAGGACGTAAATATATAAAAAATTTCCACGTTTAAAATGAACAAAATAACTGAGAAAAACATATTAATTACCAAAAGATCCAAAGGCTGATACAAAACAACCAAAAGCTGCAATGTATTTATATTTGGATTTTGGAATGGCAGTCATCCACGGAAACAGTATTAAAAAGGCTAGCCATGCGATTCCATGGACCGAAAGAACAAATCCTAATTCAGCTATACTTAATATTGGCTTTACTTCATTTGCCAAAAGAGCGGCTAGCGAGGATAGGCAACAAGGAATAAATATTGAGCAGACTTTTAGTAGAAGTGCAGGATAAAATTGAATAGTCTTCAAGGCGAGTTTCAATGGCTTGATAAAAGTTTCTCTCAAGTAATCGAAAGCGTTTCTAAATTTTCGTTTTGTTCTGTAACAACTGTAGGATGAACAGCAACATCTGAAGTCTGGCAAGGTATTCCTCGAGTACTCCAGGTGAGAAGTGTCATTCAGCCAGTCCATGGAATTGCTTGTTCTTCGTACAATGGAATATTCACTTTTACCATCCCCCATTTTGCTGAGATTAGAAACGCCGTCACTCATTTTGGTTAAATTATTTTTTATCCCTTCACTAGGTTCAGAAATTTCAGATTTTATAATAATTTCGTCCAGCTTATCACTTATTACGCTAAGTCGCTTTATGTCATCATTGACTTTTTTCTTATCTCTAATTTTCACGGTTCCGGATTTATGGGAATCACTGGAATCATTTTCTTCTCCGTCTGTATCACTGTTCTCGCTTTCTTCAAGTATTTGAGGAAGGATATCAACGCCATACAGGTTTTTTGATTTGTTCTCGGCCGCGGTCGTTTCGTCAACATTTTCATATTCTTCTACATCAGGATCTTCTTCAAACTCTTCTGTTTGCTCTGCCAGGTTTTCATCAGAAGGACTTTTCCATGACTTTTTTGATAAATCAACCAGTTGGACATCATTCAGTCCGCTAGCCACAGACGTGTCATCTTCAAAAAGAGAGTAAGCTCTTACGTAAGATCTCTGTTGCGACAATGCTTTTGGTTGTTGTATGGTTGTAGTTTTGAGGAAAAGAATTACCGGTAGCAATTGTAACACGCTGCAACTGAGAAGCAAGTATCCCATGGAATGTCCATAAAAATGGAATAGTACCATAACCAGATATGGCATCGTACACTGTCCCAAGGCTTGGCCGTACTGTCCCAAAAGACGCACTCGATTGATATTAACTTGGAAGAGATCGGTGATGACAAAATCTATTTGTGATATGACGAGGCTGCTACCAATTCCTGTAAAATTAAAAATAAACATTTTAAAATTGTGCGGCTCAACATAGATAAAAAGACACGTGATACCTACGTGTTAGTTCGTTAGTTGGAAGATGGAAGTGCCGACTGAAGCCTATATGATTGGGAATTTTGGAAAACTACCGTGATGATACCCTATTGATAAACGACGATAAGTCCCCAGTCTTTGGGCATTTGGTAAGATGGAACTGCGGGCGGGTGTTACAAACTAGCTTGAAAAACTTTTATCAGTGTGTGCACAATAACTTATAATTAATGATTTTTTCTGTGCATAGATTATAATGAAAATTGATAACTTGTACGAACCTCCAAGCAAACCAAAGCTAACAGCGTGCAAAGCCTGTGATCCAGCTACTGTGCTGGTGGCTACTCCCAGGCAGCAGATGAATACTCCACAAAATGCCAGAGTTCTACTGGTTATTCCATTTTTCCACGAGTCCGCAGCATCTCTGAACCAGGGATCTTAAAATATATTTGAATAAATTATTCGATACACATACGTAAGTGAGCAGTTCTACCGATAATTATTGGACATTTGGTTTTTTTGGGTATCCCTAGCCCTTTACAATTTTTTTTGTATTATCTTAACAAGTATCGTGGTAAAAAGTCTGTTCCAGAATATTTTTAAACATTAAGCAACTCAGGTAAATACTACAAATCAGTAATTGTATTACAATAATCAAAATAATGCACTTTTAAAATTGTCAAAATTGCCTTCTCATACCGTCTCTAAAATTTTATATCGTGTTTTAGCTCATGGCCATTAACCAGCGAGCGGCCGAGAATTCATATTTCGTCGAAAGATGTTCTTACGATCGTACAGGGCGGTTCCAATAATAATAATAATAATAACGTAGTATTTATATAGCGCAGTTTTGTGATGTTTCACTTCAAGTGCGCTTAATTATAATAAACTTAAAATCAACCTACAGTGTTCCTTACGAGTCCTTAAAAAATTAATTAAATAATGTGAAATAACGAATATACAAAAATATACAAAGCAATTCCTAAAGAACAATATTAACAACAATAGTGAGTGCTGTTTTGGCACAGGATCTGACACAGACCGGATCTGCCGGATCTGCCCTGATGATGGACACTGCAACGATGTCCGAAACGTTTGCTAAAGAAGGAGGTAGCGCAACACGGCATAACACCCCAAAAACAAATAACGAAAAAACTGGAGTATTTTCGTCACAAAACGTGCGCGGATCTTTTTTTTAAATGATTTAATTTAAATTAAAATTAAAATTCTGAAACATAGCTTTCCTTGATAATTAATTGATTTATTTTACTACATGATTATCCGATTTGAAATGTGTGTTGTATAATACAAAATTTTGTTTGAAAATTTAACAAATCTACCAACTACCTACGGTAAAACCTTATTGTACTAAAAATAAACATATTTTCTCAAAATTTAAAACATAGCTTTACTAGAAAAAAGAACAGTCTTTCGAAATCAATTTATAATTTTTTGTGGCAATACGTCTAAAATTTGATTTAAAAATGACATATTTCCAGTTTTGTCTGGTTATTTATTCCCTCTTAATATTTGATCATTTTTTTTCTGTAACTTGGGATGCGATGGTTTTAATTTATAATTTTTGACAAGACCTATCAAAAAATAATATTCAAATGAAGTTTGTGATTGTACCTAGTAATAATAAACAAGTTGATAATCATGTTATATCAAACTATTGATGAGTTGATTTTATTGTGGTAACGATGAGTCACAAAACCACACAATCGTACCTATGGCTCGCCATAATATTTCATAAATCTAGATTATTTCTAATCATAATATTTCTGATTACGAGCCAATGAGAATTTTCAGATATTAGTCAGGTATTAGTTTTTAAAAATAACATGACCGTCGCGGTCCGGAAGAGAAAAAGCCTAGGGGGGGGGGGACCCTTAACAATTGAAATAATAAACTGTACTATTTAAATATGTGTATATACAATATAAATGAACAAATAAAACGAATGGGTTCCGCAACATTATTTTATTAAATAATAAAAAAATGTTATGAATAAAAAGAAGAACCAAGGGTTTTTTTTTACAATATTAATGATAAAAATGTCATTTTTTGCCTTGGACTATCCGTCCGAAGTTTGGACTACGTTTGAAGTTAAGCTTGGAAAATGCTGCTTCACAAACATATGTTGACCCAAACAAAGTGAGAAGTTTCGAGGCATTTTTTAAAAATTCTGGGTATTTATTAGCACCAATAAAATTTAACCAAAACTTTTGATAAGAAACTTTCTGTTTTTGGTGTTTTAAAACTGTATTTTTTTGGAAATCGATCGTTTCATGAAAATATTTGCAGCTTCATTGCTCCGTTCATCTCCAGGATGCAAAGAATAAATGTTACTGAGGATGTCGACGACATTCTCAATTTTCTTAAAATCCATGAATCTGTTTTCAAATTCCGATTTAAGATCCTCAATGAACGTCTTGTATTGGCCGACGTCAAGCTCGGTGTTACTGCTGATTTTTTTTAAATTAGAGAAGTGTTAGTTAGTTAGTTCATTATCAAGATGAATTGATGATGTTATAATGATTATTATTAATTATTATTATAATGATGTTCATTATTATATACAATGCTCTGAGTACTGACATAAAGTCAAGTAATTCTAATTCTCTTTTATAACTCGTGTACAACATCGGATTTTTGAAAGGGGACGAACGTACTTTAAAGAATTCATGAGTTCTTAACACTACATTTTATGTATTAATTTTTGCATTTCAAAATTTTAATTTCCATTTTTATTTCTATTTTTCATTAAAATGTTGTTATTTTTTTTCTCTTAGTTTTCACAAAATTTTATTTATGTTTTAATTTTGATTTATATACTTATATATTTTAATTTATATAGAACATTTGAGTTCTTAAAATTTAATCTTTATTATTAATTTTTGTATTTCAAAATTTGAATTTTCATTTAAATTCTACTTTTATTTAAAATATGTTCTTTTTTTTCTCTTTACTTTTAAGTATTTCTTAATTTTTATTTTGAATGTTTAATCATCTGTTTTAATTAAATCGCATTTAAAATATTAAATGTACGACTACCACAACACGGACTACCTAGTATGGTAGCCAAATAAACAAATATCTGTAACTAATAAAAAAAAAAATGAAAAAAAAGAAAAAAAAGAAAAAAAAAAATTGATGTTGAAAGAATCGAGTTTTTGCAAAAAGCTTTTTACTTCTGTCAGGAGCTCCCATACGAGCTTTCCTTTTCTTTGCCGAATCAACGGCAGCAAAGGCAAAGCGCGGGAAAAAATATTAAATTACGTACTCAAGTTACACGTGTAAAATAAGGTCGGCATAAAATAGGTCGGGGTTCCGGGTCCGGACCGCGGTCTGCCATTTGGTGACCCCTGCTCTACACATTAGTCAGCTCATTTTGAACGGTTTCGATAGTCTAGCCTTTTTTTAAAATCTGTTTTCTCATTGACAGATAAATAACAAACAATATTTATGGTTTTGTCTCATTAAAAAAAAGCATTTCAAAGCGTATTTAGCTCACGATAAAATAAAAGTAGCGGCCTAAAAGAAATTCCGGTGACGCAATCCTCAGAAGTTAGAGAGTTTTTGCTGCTTTGAACAATCAAAGAATTAGTTTGCCCTTTTTACCTGCTAAACTTCTCGAAACGCAGAAAATGCCAGGAGCCAATAGAAGCTCATATATTGCCACTCCAGAAGACAATCTGATGGATACGATGATGCCATAGGATAGGAGAACACCAGTTAGGACCAACTGAAAAATAATCATAAAAACATTTTTTTCTTATTTATATCAAAGCAATATTATTTAAAATTTTCTTTGCTTCCTTCAATAATAAGAATGCGTTTTAAATTTTACAAGCGACACAAACTTATCGTTAGGCGGCCCCTAGACGATCAATTATATTACTCAATATTATGAATTGTGCAATATTATTGACCGTTTAGGGTCAATATTGAAGATTGCTCAATGATTGAACAAAAGTTTGAGCGAATTTAATTTTTATAGCATCATATTTTTCCACTGCATCGTGTAGGGTGTAAGGTCAGTATTGCACAATATTTTTTCAATTTTTCATTTTATCAACTCGAAAACATTGAGCAGTTCGTTTATTGTGCAATATAATTGATCTTTTGGATTCTAAGCGCCCTTCAATCTTATTGAACAATAAAATATATTGTACAATGTTATTGTAGCGTCTAGGGGCCGCCTAAGTACAGGTACAGTACGCGCCAAACTTGATACGATCCTTTTTTTTTTTGTTATTTGTTTTTGGGGTGTTATGCCGTGTTGCGCTACCTCCTTCTTTAAAAAACGTACTTGGTACGATCCGTTCTCGCGCAGGTACCTACAGTCACTTTATTGACTTTACATTTTTTTTTACATGAACCCCAATCAAGAAAATAATTTCCATCAGGGCCTATGTCATCTTTGGGGATGCTGTGCGGAGAGTTTTATTTAGGAAAGGAAGGAGAGGAGAGTTCTGGGAAGGAAAAAGGTTGAAGGGGTGGGTAGGAATCTGGGGTTCAGTGTGTCTTGGTCATCATTCACTCCATGAACCCGGGCACCCCTGCTAAATCACCAAACGCAGCGAACCACTTGGGGTGACCTATGGCAGAGGTGTTGGTTATCCAATAAAGGTTCCCGGGGCGGCGGTACCCATTTCCGCCTCCCAAATTGTAGACAATGATCGTAAGCAAAAGAGAAAGATGCGTAAAACGCACGTGCCACAAAGAAAGGCGTGGGTGGAGAGGCATGCCGCTTTCCGGACCGGACCTTAAACTCGCTTGTTGTGACGATTTCTGTATCAAATTCAGGTCGGTATTAAAGTTTGGCGTATACCATAACTCATTTTAAAGAAACCCTTACTTCTGTAATGGTGTACAGGATGGTTAAAAAATATTTAATTTAATAATCATTTTGTTTTCTTAGGAAGCTGAAGAATAAAACAACATAAATAGAATAATGTCGAACAGAATCGTGAGACCAAATTTATACGGAATTGGGTATTTTACAAATCATGAATACCGTTAAAAATGTGTGGAAGATTTAAAAACGATTTTTCTGATTCTAATCATTGTACTAAAAATGTGTAATTTTAAAATTTTCATTCATAATTATTGATTTGAAAAGCTGCACATTCCGAAACGGTTCCAACTGGCTACAACGTCATTATGACATGGAAAATGCTACTTGGTGGTGACGTCTGTCACCAACGTTGCCCGGCGTGACGTCAACGCCGTCGAATTCACGAATAAACACGAACGTGTCGTTTTGCGGAAAATCTAAAATGGTATATTTTGAATCGTTATAAAAAATGTACATGTTAACATTAAAAAAAAAACGTTATTTTTGAGAGTAAAAATACACTGAAAATACCGTATTGATAAACGACACTAAACACACAGTCTTTGGGCATTTGGTAAGATGAAACTGCGGGCGGGTGTTACAAACTAGCTTGAAAAACTTATGAAGCTTTCGATACTTTCAGTGTGAGCACAAATACTCAAATACATTCAAATGCGTCCCCTTTAAAATGATTTGCCTGTAGGTGTCTACACATATTTACTGAAGTGATTTTACAACATTCGGAAATTGACTTTGAGAAAAAGAAACGGACAATCGTAGCACAAATTAAAAAAAGGGGTCAAATAATCCAACCAATCCAATAAGCGTTCGAATACATTTTTTATTATCCATCCACGGTTCTATGCAATAGGCCACTTGCATTGAATTCATAACGACTTGGAAAAAATCGTGTGGATAGATCTTTTTATTAAGATTGCGAAAATGTTAGTAATTTTTTTAAGAAATGGACAGTTTTTTATTTTTAAATAAATAAATCCATTATTTGGGCTCGTGACGTCACTACATGAAAATGTCCCTATTAATTTTGTAAAATTCCACACTGATTTATTTTTTTTATTTGGCATCACTTTGATTACAGGCGAATTTTTTAATTCGTTCACTAGATTTATTGTTTGTTCTCTGCGAACTTATCATTTGGTTTGACTTTTTGACAGATCTCCTGAAGAGAAACACGTTCATTTTAGAAGTCGGTACGTGTTACAGAGGTATAATGGTTATGGTGCTGATTTTAACAAAATCAAATTTTATAATATTCTTATTATTATAAAATTTGATTTTGTTAATTATACCTCTGTAACACGTACCGACTTCTTATTATAATTTACAAGTACAAGTACATTATTCTATTTTTTTAGTGTAGGTAAGCTCTTGTCTATTAAACGATGATACACGATCTGTTTTTTTGATAAAATCCACACCATGTGCAATGGCATTGGTATCACACAGTACTAACCTATATAATTTTTTATAGTATTTTGACCACATTTCACCGATGAAAAAAATGTCGCATATTTTAAAAACAAAAGATACCGAGTTGGTATCAGCTGATTAAATAATCCACCTATATAAAATAATGACATTCTTCCTGGTACCTAGGTACCTAAAAACAAAATTATGAAAGAATTTAAGAAATTGTTGATTTCTGTTGGTGTAATACACTGAATATATGTACATACTTATTTTTACAGTCTATTTTCATAATCGGTAGTCATCGATATATTTATAATAATTATTGTTGGTCGATGGTGGTCGAGTGATATAAATTAGGCATGTAGGTCTCTACCACAAACATACTTATATGCAACGAACGATACCTACATAAAAGATGTTTGGCTAAGAGTAAGAAGGTGACGATTCTATATAAGAGTGTGAATTTGTGAATTCATCGCACCTGTGACTATTAAATAAACCTTATCTCAAGGTGTCATGTGTCATACAATATTATCATCAACAAGTATTAGGAAGGAAATCCTTATCTATCAATATTTTAAATAGGAATTCAGTTGCATAAGGAAATCGCACAGTAAGTTAGGCGTGGTCGATATAACGCATTAAAGACTTACATTACTGAAGAAAGTAGCAAATAGAACTCCATATCTTTTCTTTTCGCCTTCGTCGATATTATAGAAAGATGCGAATTTTCTGTCCGATAAGGTAGTCCGGAAGATTTCGTTATCCATCACGACAAAAGGCGCTTACTCATTGAATAATCGAAGAAAATTTTGCACATATCAATCGGTTTGATTTCACCTGTCAATTATTGTGTTGGACATCACCGCGAAAATTTCCACTAAACTCACTGCGGTGTTTATAGGTAATATACGCGTTACTTGAAGCCCACAACGAGAATTTCCATTAAAACAACACAATACATCAATCCTGTTAGACAAATGACCACAAGACCTTTGTGTATAGTCTCATAAATTTCACTTAAAACTAAAAGGAAGGCGTTTCAATACATGCGTTTTACAAATCAAATAGCCTTTCAAATACCAAATATCACAATGGTGCGTTTAAGTAAAGCCTCACGAAATAACTTTAAAATTTGATAACACTTGTTTAGCGGTCACTTTCACTTGCGCCTTTTCCTTGGTCAAAATAAAGTATCGGGCTACGTTTTTCGTGTTTCTTGCTCAAAATACCGTCGGTAATAGGGAAAAAATATTTTTTATCTCGGTTTAGTAAGGTGACTGATTACGTATCTTATCATAAAGCAATGCGGTGACACGAGGACGTGCGGCTAATACTTGGACATGGTGAACTGTAGGTAAATTAAATCTGTTGATAAAATTGATGAATTAGCAGCACCTCTAGCAGGCAAAACACAGCAATAAAGATCAATTTCAAATTCAGTGCCGGCAACCCGGGCGTTTACTTTATTTTGATTTATGTACATGGTTTTCAGATTAATCAAATTCATTATTCAATGATTACGTATTACTTATATAAAAATACACAGAGAAATTATAAAAAATATAAATATAGTAGGTACTTACATGATAATAAATATTGTAAACAAGCAGTACGCTGCATATTTTATGATATTGTAACATTATATATTTTCGTTAGAAATTTTATGAATTGTGAATGTGTATAAAAAATTTAGTGTTTGATTATTAGAATATTTCAAATGTCTGTTCTTTCCTTTTCAGTCAACCACATTACAAATCTTTTGAACAGCCAATTCAAATTATTTGGGTGTAAAGATCTTCTTCGACCGAGAACATGAACATTTGCTTACACATTACTATATAAACATTACCATTAATGGGATGTGGCCTCATACATTTTTGACTGCGTCTGAATTAAGGCCACGCCCCCATTGCCAATGTTTAGAGAAATGTATAAGCAAATGTTCATGTTTTCTGTCGGAGGAGACCCTGATTTAGGAAGATAATATGTGGTGCCAGGTAAGATTCATGTTGTTTCGCGAAAATTTGTTTGAAAGTGTTTTATTTTTGCTCGGGTGAGGTGATCTTTTAATACAGTTTTTATAGATGATCTTCCTTACGAATAGTTTATTTACGTCTAGTTTTAATGTTTTTAATCTTCAGCTATGCTGTCGGTTTTGGTACGTAAGGCTTTTTAAACATAATTTTAATTTTTGTTTTGTTAATTATTTGAAGTGATTTATTTGAGATAAGTATCTGCTGCTCCTCCCCTTACCAATATACCATCTTACCAGATGACTTAAAAATTTTCAAGAATTTGGACCACCAAAAAAAACTATAAAGCAATAATCTGCTATTAGTCTGCCGCTGGCTACGGAAATTACATTGCCTTTAGAATTTTGATATAATTATACATTATTAATTCTAAAGATCACAAAAAAAATAACTGTGAAATAAACTGTTCCACATTAAAAATTTCGAATAAAATTAAATACTTAGGAATAACAATAGACAAAAACCTGAACTGGAAAGATCAAATCAACCTTAACGTTAACAAAATAAGGAAATTAATTTACATATTTTTAAAAATCCGAAACTTTCTCTCATTAGAAAATCTAACATCAGTCTATCATGCTATAGTACAGTCAAATCTCCAATACGCTGTAGTACATTGAGGTATATATATATCAATGCTGTAGTAAGCTGGGGAGCCGCATACAAAACAAATCTACTCCCTGTTGAAATTGTGCAACGTCTAATTATAAAAATTATATTGAAAAAAAGAAGAGATTATCCGACTCACCTTATTTTTGAAGAATTTAAAGTATTAAAATTTAATGATCTAGTTCGAAAAAATATAATAATCCAAATAATAAAAGAAAAACAAAATCATAGATTTTTAACTGAAAGTCGTACTCGTCAAAAACATATATTTCCAACACAAAAATGCAACACCTCATTTGCACAACATCATTATACATATCTAGGAAAAAAATACTTTAATAGCCTACCTGAAAAAATAAACCTGAAAAAAAAAAATAAAATAAGAAAAATCGAAGACGATAAATGCCTACTAAAAGCAATCAAAGAGCAATAAGTAAAAATACCAAATTGATAAAATTTATCATCATAACTTATATAACTTGTAAATTTGATATTTATCAAGAATCTACCACAAGTAAATTATAAGATACAAAATATATTTTGTTAATATATTTTAAATATTTTCTAATCCCATAATCGTCCCTCTTCTAATCACAAGCGTCTGCTTCTAGAGAAATACCATAAAAAAAAGAAAAAAAAATCAGTGATATTTATTATTATTTATATATATATATATATATATATATATATATATATATATATATATATATATATATATATTTTTTTTTATTTGTAATAGAAGGTACATAAATTACAAATAAATTTTATACAGTATTTAATTACATAGTAGATATATTTGATGTACCCCCATAATTAAGCAAAGCTTGTGTGTATGGGGGGATGTTATTGTATTGCTTTTTTTATATCATTCAGTTTATTTATATCACATTTAAATTACCATTTAAACGAAGTTTTCAGTATAATTTTTAAGGTGAGTTTTAAAAATTTTTATATTGGTATTCATGTTTCTAATTTTTTCTGGTAATGAATTAAAAAATTTTGCTCCGAGATATTTATGACTCAATTGTCCAATTTTTTTTTTACATTTTGGAGTGGGAAGTATTGATGTTTGTCTAAGACTTCTGTTATTGCTAATGTTTATGTTAATTTTAATGTTAATGTTATTATATATTAGCGCCGTCCGAGTATACATTTAGGCACAATCAGGTTTTAAAAATAATCCACCAAAGTTTGGTAATTAAACATAACTTGATTGACTGCCGTAATATAGTACTATATTATGAATATGAACCAAATTCATTTTTAGAAAATGAATTTTATAAAATATATTATGATAAAACTATACTAACAGACAGAACAATTAGTCATAATAGACCTGATATAGTTTTACATGACAAAATTAAAAAAATAACTTATATCATTGATGTAGCTATTCCAAATTCCTGTAATATTAAAAAAAACTGTTTCTGAAAAAATTAGAAAATACACAGATTTAGGAAATGAGATTAAAAGAATTTGGCATTCTCGGACTATAAAAATATTACCATTTGTTATTTCGGCTACTGGCATTATACCTAGGTCTCTGATTCAAAATTTAGGCGTATTAGATTTGTCAAAGAATTTATATATAAAAATTCGAAAATCGGTAATTTTAAATACATGTAGGATTACAAAAGATTTTTTAAATATTTATATTGAGGGATCAGTAGGATTTATAGGTTCAATTAGGAATTACACAGAGCCGAACCCTCTGATATGAAAATATAAAATATCTGGAGTCGGTGAATTATTTTCCCATCTGGTCTCTGGTAGGTTGAAAAAATATTTTATTATCTAGGCATTGATTTGTAATTGTATTTCCATTGTTTTTATGTATATATTTCGAAATAAAATAAATATAAAAAAAAAAAAATACCTAATTAACCTTAGTATCAGTCAAGGACACTTCCCCTCAAACCTGAAACAAGGGATTGTTATTCCCATACATAAAACACGTAACAAGACAGATATAAACAATTACAGACCAATAACTATACTGACCACACTATCCAAAGTATTCGAAAAAATTATCAATGCTCAGTTGGTAAAATTTCTGGTGAGCCATAAAGTACTCTCAGAAAATCAATACGGGTTTCAAGAAAACAAGAGTACTTCTGACGCTATTGCCGCCGTAACTGACTTCATTGTAAAAAATCTTGATAAAAGCAAAAAATGTATTTCAATATTTTTAGACCTTTCTAAAGCCCTTGATACAATATCACACAGTAAATTAATAAACAAACTTCAAATAATTGGTATTACAGGCAACGAACTTAAATTTTTTAGGAGCTACCTTGATGAACGCAAGCAACAAGTGAAAATAATGAACATACTTAGCAATCTAGTAACTAACTATAGCATACCACAAGGTAGCATATTAGGACCGTCCTTTTATATATCAACGACTTATGTAACATTAAATTTCAGGGAAAAATAGTTAGTTTTGCCGATGACACTATTTTACTGTTTGAAGCTGACACTTGGCTAGCTGTCTATAAAAAAGCAGAAACGGATTTAAACATTGTAAAAAAAGTGGTTAGATACAAATACGCTCACTTTAAACACCGAGAAAACTAAATATGTCACATCAAACATAAATATAACAGGTCAGCCTAATGATGATGCCTCCATTAGAATACACAAATGTTTTAATTCCGATGAATCTTGTCAGTGTCCCTACATTGAGCGCACTACACAGATGAAGTATCTCGGCCTCACAATTGATCCATATCTCAAATGGAATATTCACACTCAAATAATTGCAAACAACATAAGAAAAACCATGCACTTTTTCAGAACGATACGAAACTTTCTCGACTTACAACACTTGAAAATGATTTATTTTGCAGTCTGTCAATCTATTATTGAGTATGGTATCATAGCATGGGGAGGCGGTACTGCATCAGCACTAGACCCAATCATAAAGGCACAGAAAACTATTATAAAATTAATTCTTAGACTACCTCTAATTACAGACTCCAACTTTATCTTCAATATTATGAATGTGTTTGACGTTCGGCAGATATATGCAAAAACAATCCTCACTCATCTATACACAAATACTATGAAAAAAGATTAAATACTCGCTGTACTCGAAACAATAACAAAGATTTACTACAAATTCCCATAACTCATACTACTTTTGGTCAACGAAGCTTCAGATACCTTGCAACAAGACTTTACAACATTCTTCCAATTAGTATAAAAAAATGTGATTCACAAAAAAAAAACATGAAAATTTGGATAAAAAATAATGATAGAGCATTTACCGGTGCACTCCGGAAGTTCAAAATTAGTAGTGAACCAATGCTGTTATTATTGTACCAATATTATTGTTATTATTAATGCAACCATTCTATTGGGTGATTTTATTCTAATACTAGCAGACCCGGCCACACGTTGCTGTGGCTAACGAAACACAACGCCATTACCCAACCTTTATAAAATCCACACCACCCGGTTGCCAGCTGCCCGCTGCCCGCTGCCTGAATTGAATATTTGAATTTGTCGACTTTTATCTACTATAATAAGCATGTTTTTATACATATAAAACATCCTCTAATAATTACTCTATTGGTGAAAACCGCATGCATATCCGTTGCGTAGTTTAAAAGATCTATGCGCACATACATTTTGAGCGATTTCATCAAATAAAATAATTCAAATCAAATACCTACTTACTCTAAGACATCTATTTTACAATTTCTTCCGTAGAACGAATTTCAAAAGTGACTATAGTACGGCCCGCCAGCCGTTTTAAATCACACAAAAATATGTTTTCTTTAAATTTCTCGGCTTTTCTCTAATATAATTTACATGTATTATACATATAAACATTCCTCTTCAATCACTCTATCTATTGGTAAAAACCGTATGAAAATCCGTTGCGTAGTTTAAAAGATTAACGCGCACATACATTTTGAGCGACTTCATTTTATACTATGTAATGATAATGATAAGTGTAGGTATGTTCACAGTACAATAAATTGACGTAAAATTACTGCCTCAATACAGGCTAGCCTAGTGAGGCAGGTTACGAGAAACCTAACTTTATAATTATAAATATCTATTCTTTAAGTACCTACTGTATAGTATATATGTATTTTGTTTTCTGTTATTAACTTTTGTACTTATGCAACTTTTAATTTGTACTTTAACTGTACTTATAATGTACTTTTTGTTTTTGTAGTTATAAATATTAAAAATTTTTGTTCAATAAAGATATATTATTATTAGTCATGTAATTTATTAGGTGCTTAATTATCTATTACTGATTTATATACTACTTTTATTGAGTGGCTTGTAATTGTGCTCATTGTTCTGATAATTATTGTAACGCTACATTTTGTCAAATATTTATAAAAATGACAAAAATATATGTACAAGGAAACTAGTGATACAAGCGGGAAACTGGGATTCTACAATTTAAAAAAACACATTCCTTTTATTTAGGGAATCTGCAAGCAAAGAATCACTTCACTTTTATCTCGTTTTATACAATAAAAAATAATCTTCTTATATATAAAAATGAATCGCTAAATGTGTTGCTAAGCGCAAATCTCGAGAGCAGCTGAACCGATTTCGCTAATTCTTTTTTTAGAATTTTCCTTGAAGTACGAGGATGGTTCTTATGGAGAGAAAAATTAAGAAAAATTGGATAATTTCAGAAAACTTAACGACTATCGCACGTTTGACAGTTCGCGTGTTTGAGAATGACATTTTGCAAAACAATAATTGTTAAATCAGGATTCTATTTAAAAAAAAAAAAAGATTAATTTATTTAAAGTAGGTACTCCCCTAACAGTTTGAATCGAATCAATAATTTTAGATATTTTAAATAGGTACCTATGTTAGGTACCAAATTTAATATACAAGTACAAGAAAAATGGAAATTTGAATAAAAATTGTAAAAGGTGGCACTCGGGCTGTTTAAAAACTGAATGTACTGGGATTGAATATATGGAACGCGGGAGGAGGGTTGGCGGGACGTCGGAGCGGGAAAGGGAAGAGGGAAGGCGGGGAAGGTGGAAGGGGAACGCGGGAGAGGAAGGGGACGTCTGAGGGGGGAGGGGAACTCGAGAGGGGGGTTCGCGGGACGGGGAAAGGGGGGGGGGGGGGAGTGGAATGGGGAGAGGGAAGGTGGAGGTGACGGAGTGGGAACGGCAGAAAAAAGGGGAGGCGGAAGGGGAACGGGACGTATGGGAAAGGACACGCAGGGAGAAACAATTTCTTTATTAAATGGCATAGCAACGCATGTCGGGACCTAGTAGACTAGTTGTTAATATTTTTAAATTGGATATTAAAATGACACGAATATTCTTAAATTGTCAGACAGAAGGATTTTCACCGACTTGGTATTTCCATATAAAATTCTAAATGATGGATTTGATAGCCCAGAGTTGCTTGCATTGATAAGATTTAGAATTCCACTACGTAATACTGGAAGTTGGGATTGATTTCAGTGCAGAAATTTTGGGACTAACTACCATATGTATTCTTCATTGCACAGAATACTAATGGAGGGAAATAATTATAACGAGTTTGTGGACATTTTCAATTTATCACTTAACAAATACAAACTCTTGTCACTGAGGCATTTCAGTTACATAGTATGATTACGAACTATGTATAAGGCACCCGGGCACTTCGTACCGCCTCAGAATTAATAATTCTTGTGTTAACTTATTAGCTGAAATAAATTCAGTTCTTTTGTTAAGTTAAAAATTACACAATAAAGCAATTATCGATGCGCAACTGTCTGTGTTTAGTTTTTGTCAGTATCAGAGATGGCGTTGTGTACGGATTTATATATTTTGCGATTTTCTTACTTTTCCACTTACTTACGGGAATTGCGATTCATTTTCTTTATACGTTTGAGGGAGATTTATTGTAATTACGCATTTTTCCTTTGGAGGGGTGCAGACATACTTTCACCGTTTGTCCCATTTTGGACTGTTGACATTTAGTGTGTAAGAAAGAGAGGTAGCATTGTATGTTTAAGAACAAAAGTAAAACAATCAGCGTATTGACATTCGACTCATCACAATATTGCTGCAGCTCTTTCAAAAGATGAGAATTCGTTCCATACAAAATGTACGAGGAAAAGAATTTTCTTCATAACTTTTTTTCCGTGAATTTTTCCGATGTTTTAATAGATATTCTGCTATTCGGGATGGAGACAAATCCTAAAAGCAAAGATCATAAAAATCGGTCCAGCCATTCTTCAGTTTAAAGGTGTAACTAACTCGACTTTGTTTTATATATTAATTACCTAACAATGTTCATACATTGGTGTTCATTAAATAGTGCTAGACTGATAAATTAATTTGAGACCTAAATGTAGGTAGGTAATATTACTAGAATGACCCTTAAAAAAATTATCATTTGTTTTAACCTCGCAAGCAAATTTGTTCGCTTTTGGGAACAACTCATGTATGTCTCATAGAAATTCTTTTGTCTTCCTTGCTATCACAGAAACCATTGAGTCAACCTTAAGAATATGATCTAAACTTGTACACGAAATAAAATATTGTCCGAAAGTTGGCCTCCATTTTGTCGTACAAATTCTTGCAGCCTCGCTGCAAAGCTGTCCATATCATTGCCAACAGGACAACACACAGCACGAGTACCAATGGGTAGTGTCCGACCGAAACAGGACTTTTTACCGAAACTGAATCTTCGGTATCTGTCTTAACAAATACAAACTCTTGTCACGGTCGCGAAGACCCGCTCTTTTCGCGACACAAAATATGAAACTCGATTCCGCTTCACCCAGCTACTTTCTACTACCTGAGTCGAGAGAGAAGGTGGCGAAACCCGGGTGTTGACAACCCGCTCGCTCTTTCATATTACATGTCGCTCGCCCCGCCACTTCCGCACCAGAAACCTAGGTAGCAGTAGTAGAGCGGATGCGAGAAGTGGCTCGCGAGACCCCGGTGCTGACGAAAAAATGACCCACTAGCTCTTTTGTGGTCCGTGAGCGGGTTTCAATGAGCGGGTTATTCACGACCGACCCAGGACCATAACATAATAACTCAAAATACAATCACGCTGGACCGGCCGGCAAACTCAGCTGATGATCGCGGGTGACACAACATGAGCCACGAACTCACCCGAAGTCAGCCGAACGACGCGATATAATTCACGAACGCAGAGTTTCGGTTCTGCCGAAGGTTCGGTAGATTTTCTGCCAGATTTTTTTTGCCGAAACTTGCCGAAACCGAAACCGAAACCGAGCCTTCGGTCGGTCACTACCCCAGATAAGAGAAACAAGGCACTACCAATGGGTTTACTTAGACAGGCGTTCCCGGGTCGTCCTGTGACTTCGTTCACATGATTTGTCCGCGTGCGGCTTTTTCCTTTGTGGGTACCTAAAAACAAAAATGTTTCAATGTAACCCCCCTAGGACTGGTATAAAAAAATTATTCGACGAGAAGTGGCCTCAATACCGCTAGAAATGCTGCTCAATGTTTTGGGAGACCTAGACAAACCTCACCCGGGCACCAGCCCCGGGTCAACGACTTTTTCAAACCGGGGCAGAAACCTGATGGTGGCGCCTCTTCTCGCCAGCGTTTGAGAGGTCAAACCGCTCGGGTTTTTTCGGCTCAGCTCGTGTAGCCCCTAGTTCTAGATGCGAGGGGGATTCCCCTGGCAGAGACATCCCGTAGGTACACTACGCACGCGTTCAAAATCGACTTAGGATAAGTTCAAAAATCAACTTAGGATGTGTTCAAAAACCAAGTGGGCATTTTGAAATCAAAAATCAAATGAATAATCGATGCCAGGTGCTTTGGGAATCAAGTTTTTTTTAATCAAACAAAAAAATTACGATTTTGGCGCCCCCTAAAGCTGTTTGCCCCTCCTTCTAGTCACCAAACGTAGCAAACCAGTAGGGGTTTAAATTAGTAGAATCATTAGAGATTCTTGCTTGTACATTGGTGTACTATATCATACTAATACTGCGGGATAAGTGGGGAACGAGGAAGGGTGTCTATTTCGAATCAATTTGAACAACTATCGGTGTGCACAAATAAATTCACACATGCGCTATTTCAAACCATTTGCTCCTAATTAAATGCAGCTGACAACATTACGAATGCGACCAACAATTTCTGAGAATTATTTTATTTCGAATTTTATTATTTATTAAAGTTAATCATTTCCTCTAGCAAAACTAATACATATCCACACTTCTTTAGAAAGAAAAAGATTTATTTTTTCCAATAACTTTTGAACATAAGTGCGTACATTTAAAAAAAAATACAAACAAATAAATTATAAAACAAATGTAAGTAATGGGAACCCACTAAAGGCACCGCTGTGTGTCAGTAATATAACAAAAAATGATAATAAAATACATTTTAAATAAAATAAAATACAACATCGAACAAGTTTTGATGTAAGTTTATAAGTATTGACAAATAGGTATATAAAATAATTTGACGATTGAATGATTAACAAAACATCAAAACTTGTTTGATTGTGTATTTTATTTTTTTTTATTATTTTTTTTATTCTTGATTCATTATTTTACAAAATTTCATAGTACCATCCAGTAATGTTGCCCTCACTGGGTTGTTTACCCGTGCTGAGGCCCCCATTTTATAATATAATAATTTATACATAACGTAGTTTGAAAAAAAAGAAATATACAATGTTGGTGTCGAAACAAAAAAAAAACATTTTAAAAATAGAGATCAAAAATTAAAATGAAATAAAATTAACAAACTAAAAAAAATAAAAAAATAATTAAATGAAAATCGGCGTATATTATGTTTTACGTGTTTGTGAGTGTTACGTGTTTTATATAGGTATGTTTTATTCTTTTATGTTATAAAATTTTGGTAAAATTGTCTTTTTTGTTCTTTAATCCATTTTTTTATTTTTTGTCTGGGATGGAGTTTTTATGTTTTCTTTGTACGCTTGTCTAACCGGTCTATTAGTGATATTTGGTGTTTGTTGGAGTGTGTTATTTTGGTCAAAAATGTAGTTTAGTAGTGTTTTAACATATAATTGGCGTATATCTAGTACGTCACAACTTTTTCATATTCGATCTGTATCGGTTAGTCTGTGTTTTTTAAGTATTACCTTTAAGATCGTTTTCTGTGCGATTTTTATTTGAGCGATAGCTGCGTTTGTTGCTCCTCCTCAAGCAATTAAAACTAAGGTTTTTATTTTATTATCATTATTAACAAAATCAATTATCAATCTTTATCTTAAAAACATATCTAAGTAGGCACTATTCGGAGAAATATTAAAACATTTAATAACATAAACCTGTCTTCTAAAACAGACGATAAAATAATGACGATTAATTTATGAGCGCAAATACTCGTGTATCTTTTTAAAATTGAGCATACATACATACATAACAGTGAAAACAATAACTTCGAGGAGAGTTTTTATTTTTGCAAACTAGAATATTTAATTGAATTAAAATATGTACTTAGGTAAACCAGAAGATAGAAATTTTGGAAATAGAGAAAAAAAGAATTGTTGCGGTTTCCTGACTATTCAGATGTAGTCACTACACACTGATTGTGTTAAAATTATAACAGGAATAGAGGTTCATTCCAGGCATTTTCCTTACTTTTTAAAAATTTGGATTTCTTATAACTTATAACGTTTTTCTATAAATATGTGTCTCTTGTTTATTACTTATGGAGGGGTTTTCAAATTATTAAACAACTAAAGACGAATATTCCGGTATCGTTGCACTTTTTTCGTAAGGTTCATAATGTATGCTAAGTGCATAAGTAAATTCATATATTTTTTTTGATAGTTCATTCATATTTTATATACCATGTCTTGCAATCCCTAGTATCAATATAAAAAGATGTGGTATAATATTATTAGAAACACATTGTGTCACTGGATTATATTTAAAAAGAATAAATTAAGGCATTTCCTTGCAAATACAAAAAGGCCTTCCTGCACACTCACGAAAACGTATATAATACAAAAGAATTCATATTCGAAACTGAAAAAGACGGAGTTATCAAATAATTATTCACTTTTCTGACGACATTACAAGTGCGAGGATATGTAGATGCTGCCTGTGTCTACACACGCTGTGCTACTGCCATTGAAGTGACCAGCTTTAACACCATCGCAGTGAAGTTCTTTCGACAGTCAACATCATCAGGGTATTGATGATACGATTACAGTTTCAAATAGTGAGCGTAGAACCAAACAGATCAACGCCGCCTTCCAACTTTGGTCGTTGTTATCGATCTACGGAGCTCTACGAAATATCTCCCGATGTCGTAAAGTTTTACACCAAAACACGAGAAAACGACAAAATGTTGCTAAGAATTTCTTTAGGATTAACAATTTCCGTTGTGGTGAGTTCCTAATGTATTTAAATTATTTCAACTCGTTACAAACGTTAGCAAATGGTTATAACTTTGAAAGTAATTTAAATAATATATTTTCCCCAGCAGATATTATATAATTTCTGATTTTTTATGATGTAAATGAACATTCTCTAAAATTTGGCGTAGATGTGTTAATTTCCACAGCATGTTTCATATACGAATATGCTATTTTTTTATGTTATTTTTTAAAACTTTATTTCAGATCGTTTTTATTCACGTTCGAGGCGAGAACATAAATTGCAACGGTAAAGGATTTGTTTGCAAAAATTCCACACATTTCCTGATATGCGTGGACATGGGAGCAGGATTAATTCAAACAGTGGATGCTGTGGCACAAAAATGTCCAGAAAATACGTTTTGTGACGACAAAAACCTTTTTGAATGTTCTGAAAGATCCAACGCCACAACCAATGGAACAGATTCAACATCACCCCTCAAATTAAATATTACTACCCCTTCAAATACTTTGACTGCTTTAAACAGCACTGTACAAGTTACAACAGTATCGCCAGTTGGCCTTAATACAGCGATAACTATTATTACTCCTGCAGGACCAACAGTGTACCGTTCATGTATAAATGGAGTATCGACTTTGGCTGACGTTTCCACTGTATATATGGATTCGATCGCTCTTCCATCTATAACTATTCCTTGTATTATTCCAAGCGTTTTCAATCCGAATCAGAACTCCGGATGTCAAAGACCAGGCCAATATCCAGATGCGAACAACTGTCAGTCTTATTTTTCTTGTTATAATAATAATATGTACAGATTCAACTGTCCTTTCAACATGGTTTACAGTCCCTCTCAGCTTATGTGTACAACTTCTAAAGAACAGTGTTTGAACAGTGACGTTTTTACTTGCAATTCAATGGGTCGATTCCCAGATTCTAAATCATGCTACTCTTACTACGCTTGTCAAGGTTCGGGGTACACCGCCACGAGATACCACTGTCCTTGGTATTCGTCATTCCAAGCGAGTAACGGTCAGTGTGTCAAAACCAAAATGACTTCCGACTGTCGACAAGCGCCCCAGTCGTGTTCAAATCCTCCAAAATACCCAAATCCATCACAATATCCAATAGTACCACAATATCCAAATCCATCACAATATCCAAATGCACAACAATACCCAAATCCATCACAATATCCAACTGCACCACAGTACCCAAATCCATCACAATATCCAAATCCATCACAATATCCCACTGCATCACAATACCCAAATCCATCACAATATCCAACTCCACCACGAAATCCAGCTCCATCACAACATCCTGCTCCACCACAAAATCCAGCTCCACCAAAATATCCTGCTCCACCACAAAATTCAGCTCCACCACAATATCCTGCTCCACCACAAAATCTAGCTCCACCACAATATTCAGAAACACCACAATATCCAGTTCGACCCCAATATCCAACTCAAATTGGTGAAAGAAATTACTACGGCAACAGCTATCAACCACCAAATCCCACCCCTGCTATTAGAGATGTCCCAGCCGACCGTAATAATATTTTTTATACTGTTGCTCCAGTCGATAACACCAACAATTATATACCAAACGACCGCTCTTCCGCCCCAGTACAAAATCCCAATTCAAACATCAGATACAACAGCGGTGAGAACAATCGGTATAACGGAGAAGTTGTTGGACCTATCAGGTATAATTTTGTTCCAATAGATGGTACGGAGAGTATCCAACAGCCTAACCCTGTAGCTCCACCTAGTACAGTGTCTTTTGATCGCACTGGTACTACCAACCAACGCACCCCTGCTCCAACTGACTCGAGTGTTGGATACACGTCCTACTCTGAAAATGTAGACAATAACAGGGGTCCACCGTACTTCGAAGGGAAATGGTCTCAGCCTGTGATGAACGAGTCGCCTGCTGTCCAACAGTGGACTTCTACTTATTTTGGCTCCTCCGCTTGGTGGAGTGTACCTTGGTTCCCATGATTTATAATATTTCATGATATGTATGATTAAGTATTATTTTTCAGCTATATACTAAAATAAATAATTTTTGGAGGTGATTATGGTTTTCATTTTATAAAGACGATATATGTTTTTAATGAGGTAAGATTTACCGTTCGAAAACAATATGGTTGGTAAAGTTACATAAACACACAATAAAAGGGTTTGCAAATTTTCGGAAAAGAAAAAAGTTCATTAATAAGATTATCAGATCCACACGTTTAATCATAAATATCGATTGAATGCTGTATTTTTTTATTTGCCAAAAATTGTTTGAAAAAATGAAGACTATATAAATTTTATCTGATCACAGGCTTATTTTCTTCAGTTTAAAAAAAGATTGATTAATTTTTACTGGTAAATAGTTAATATTACTATTTATACACAATATTTTTTTTTTTTTTTTTTTTTTTTTAATTTTGCCGGCAACCCGGTCGTTTATTGTAATAATAATCATATACACACAAGTTAGTAGCCCGCCTCACTAGACTAAGTCTGTTCCGAGGCGGGTACATATATATATATATATACATAAACTTAGACACATATACATTTACATATATATACATGCATATACACAATTATGTTCATACACACATACACGCATATGCGCACATACTTACACACAGGTATTCGCATACGTGTACATAATCAAACTCATAGATACAAATTAAAACCTAAATACATATAATCAAATAAGAATTATTGGGAGTTGAAATACAGTTATCAAGGAATTGACAAATTTCCATAAAACCAAAAATTCATCAAGTACACATAGTAATGCTAGCGTCTAAATCTAGAACTATAAGATTTCAACAAAATAATATACATATGAGGTAATAATAATATAAACTATCGCAAAACAAAAGCAGTATTAATAATAAAAGCATTCGTAATACAAAAGCAGTATTAATAATTAAGATAAAATTTCTATAAGTAACCAACACATATAAGTAAATAAAGAGTGAGGATTAAAGACTAAGATGAGATTACTAATAACTTGGTGATGCTTGCCCTTTTTTTGTGTAGTAACCATGTATTGAAATGTTTGTATAACCAGTTTAGGTTGTTTTTTGTGGTACAGTAGGTGGTTTCTTTTAGGAAGGTGTTGAAAATGTGAGGTGCGAGGTAAGATTCGTGTTTTTGGGCAAAAGTTGATTTAGTTTTAGGCACTAGAAGTAGGTTACACGATTTAGCTCTTGTGTTTTTCGGGTGAGTTATGTGGCATGGAGAGGAATTTACGCAGTTTATTTGTATGATCTTTTTAATGAACAGCTTCCTGATATCTAGTATGTTATTAGTAATAAGTATGTTTTCCGTCGGGTGAAGATAAGGTTTTTTGAACATGATCCTAATTAATGTTTTATGAATTGTGTTAAGCGGTTTAATGTACTTGTCGGCAGCTCCCCCCCAAGCAGAAATTCCATTAGTTAGGAGGCTTTGACAAAGAGCGTAGTAAACATTTTTTAATTGTTTTAGTGGCATAATGTTTCTAATAGTTTTGAAAATAAATGTTAGTTTACGGATTTTTTTAGTTAGTAAGTTAATATGAAGTTCCCAGTTTAATTTACAATCCACTGTTAAGCCTAGATACTTGATATTATCAGTATGTTCTATTTTTTTCGCAGTTGTGGTTTGAGGGATTTGAGGTAATATCAGGGTGTAGGTATAAAGGCGGAGTGATTTTTGGTTGCCCGGTAGTGGTTTTGCTGAATGTTAAGTATTTTGTTTTGGAGATGTTTAAGGTAAGAAGATTTTCGTCCAGCCAATTTTTTATTTCTAACATACCAGTTTCCGCACTTTTGAAGGCCTTTTCCCAACTCGGTGCTTTGAATAGAATTACCGTGTCATCAGCGTAACTGATTACCTTGTAGTCGATAGATGCCATTTTAATATCGGTAAGTTCATTTATGTAAATGAGAAATAGAAGGGGACCAAGTACACTACCTTGAGGGACACCATACTTGATTTCTTCCGGATCACTGTAGCATTTATTAAGTTCAACTATTTGTTTCCTATTTTTAGTATAGCTAATAAACCATTCGAGCGGCGGACCGTTGATACCATTATTTTTAAGTTTTTCGTACAGAATGTCATGAGAGATAGTATCAAAAGCCTTAGCCAGATCTAGAAAAACTCCGATGACTTTGGATCCTACATCTGTATTTTTGACAATGTAATCAGTTAATTCGGATATAGCCTGTTCTGTGCTCATTTTAGCTCGAAAACCGAATTGACAATCTGAGAGTAAGTTGTGTTTATCGAGGTAGGATATTAGCCTTTTTTTCATTGCTTTTTCCAAAACTTTCGATAAAGAATTTAATAGTGAGATAGGTCTGTAGTTAGATATGAGAGATTTGTCCCCTGACTTGTGAATTGGAGTTATAATGGCAATTTTTAGTTTATCCGGGAAAATCCCTTTATTTATACTTTATGATTTCCGGAGATTTTATTTAAAACTAGCGAGTTCCCGGCATGGCCACGTAATAAAGAAATTGTTTCTCCCTGCGTGTCTTTTCCCGTTCGTCCCTTTCCCCTTCCGCCTCCCCTTCCCCTCCATCCCCTTCCCCTCACGCGTTCCCATTCCGCCTTCCCTCTCCCCACTCCTCTCTTCCGCTTCCCCGGTCCCGTGAACCCTCCTCCCGCGTTTCATACATTCAGTCCCGGTATATTCAGTTTTAAAAAGCTTGCGTGCCGCCTATTGCAATTTATTGTTTGCAATATTCTAATTTCATAATGCCAGAGCTCACCAGTATATACGAAAACTGTCGTGGGCGTACTCACAATATCTCCCCAAAGATTAATCGCAATCGGATGAATAGTTTAGGAAATAATTTCATAACGCCAGAGCTCACCACTATAGAATTAAAAGCTGTAATCTCCATTTTCTTCAAATTTGGACTAACAATGCAACTTTGTTAATGATTCCCTCATTTACCTAGAAAAGCAGTTATTTGGCACAAAAACAAGCTCTTTATACTTTTATCACTTTGTGAATACAATTATTAACTTATGAATGCTTGAGAATTACTGAAATGAAACGTTTCTTTTGGTTTTCTCAAAATAACGAATTTGGTGATTCTATACACCTCATAAAAAGAAACCATCGCGGGCGTGCGCATAACACCTCAACAAATTATATATATATATAAATCACTGCTAAAGACATTGGTTAGTATCTAAATTACCAAACAACGCATTTACATAGCATTGGAAATGATCACACTGACTTGTAAAACATCAATCAAGCAGAATTGTCGAAATTTCTATTTTTACGATTGTATGTTTTAGAAAAAAACGTAAACGTATTTTATCTACCTAGTGTGTCTATCAAATCACCAGAATAGTGACATTACAAATTTTTAAATAAATAAATGCAAAAATATGTAGGTAGGTACTCATTTTTTATTTCATTATTTTACCTCTCTAGGACTTATGTTTGTCATACACAATGGGTGTTTATTTAGTTTTTATTAGGTGTCTGTATAACATTCAAAATTTGTATAACATTAAAATCATTACATTCTTAGAAAAAAACCCAAAAACTGAATATGATTATTTATTTGCACACGCAACTCTAAGGTTTACATATTATACTAATCGGCGTTTTCGTGACTAGCAACATAATTGTATGGTAGCTAGGATACAAGGCAAGTGTGTGATTTTTTCTGAGAAAACTTAGGGTTGTACTTTATTCGCTAGACAGCATTTTTGATTGTTTCCAAATATTCGTCCTTTTACAACAATTTTAAAAAAAATATTCTTCCTTATTACCCGCTTTAAAATATATATTTATTTTAATTTTAACAATGAGAAAACCTCAAATTGTAGTATTTAATCACTGAACACAATAATAGTGACTCAATCGAAAATTTGAAAATGAAAAATCAGAAAAACTCACGGTCGCACCTAGCAATTGAACCCAGGACCATAGCCTTTGCGGGGCGATGCTCTATTACTGAGCTAATGGGACCCTATCGCCTTCGGTCATATTTAACGGTTTCTTATTTTGACGACATGTTTTTATTGGCTGCTATCTTTAAGTATGATTTCAAGATTCATCTCAAACTAAATATTACCTAGATAGTCTCTTGGATAAATTTTAAATATTTAAAAATTTAATTTGTGGCATCTACTGACTTTTCTGAATGTCTAGGAAAGATATTTATTTTTATTCTTAATGAGTAAAACTTCAAACAGGAAACATAAAGGGTTTCATTAGCTTAGTGGTAAAGCATCGCTCCGGCAAAGCTAATGTCCTGGGTTCAATTCCTAGATGTGATCGTGAGTTTCTCTGATTTTTCAGTTTCATATTTTCGATTGAGAGTCGCTAATATTGGCTTTAGTGATTCATCATCATCATCATCACTCTTGGCTCTACAACCCCTGGTGGGCCTTGGTCTTCCTCCACTCATCTCGGTTTTGTGCCAGCTCTCTCCAGTTTAGAAGCTCCAAGGAGATATATGTTTGAGGATGCTATCGCTCCATCTTAACCTTGGTCTTCCCAGGCTCCTTTAGTGATTAAATAAAAAACATATATAAATACCCTCTTCTAAAATATTGTTAATGTTTGATAGGAAAGCTTTAGTTTGTCATATTTTTTCAGAATAAACAGTCTCAGTCTATTCTAGCAAGGATGGTAGAAAGTCGAACATCAAAAAGGCTTCTTTTATAATAAGTTAATAAGTCTTCAGGGCGACGGAGTGTTGGGATGCCTGACACAGATGACTGGACGGCGAGGAGGTCGACAACGCATGCGCAGGATTTAAACAACAGGATGCTTCCATCCCCACAGATGACGTTTTTTAGAGTTTATTTCGTAGCTTTGTAGCGCCGATCATTTTGGTGATGTCGTGTTATTTTTGGCCGCTGGCGCTTGAATCGGTCAGGAGGCCTACTTGTGTTTAGCAATGAGTAATGACTAAGAATTATTATAAATCATAAACAAATTAGCTCAGCTTGGCCACGAAACGAAACGGAATTCGTCACGACATATTTATGTAACAAATGAATGTATTTAGGCATTACCTTGTCACCGCAAACAGCCACCTGCGCACCTGTGAATCCATAATTACAAGCTGATCAATCAGAGCAGCCACAAACATCGACCATCGACTACTGCAATTCTGAAGAACGCTTCTCCAGACCCGACTAGTGATATACTCTGCTGTCTTTTAAATATGTCGTGTGTTCAAAGAAACGTATCCAGCAACCAGTAAACAGTGAGGATTGTTCGACATCAAATACATCCATTGAAATATGTCATTTTTATAACAGTGAGTGCAGTGTGATGAACATACAATTGAACAGTATAATTAACATAGTTTCTTTCTTCGGCCTGCAAAGAACTGTGAAAATACCACCTGGAAATTCGTATTTTTAACATGTGTCAACGAATATTAATCCTACTTTCGATTTTGGTAAGTGAAATGCACGAATAATTATTAAGCTTATCTTTGCAGTGATTTTATCAATTTTTTGTAACGTTCGTGAATTATTTGATATTATTATTTCATTGATTTAATGTTTAAACCCACGAGTATTAACGTCGAGTAGTGTAGTAGTGTTAAATTTAAAAAAAATGCTAAAAGCTATTTTGCACTGCAAACGGTTAAAAGTAATATTTATGTATATTAAAAATGCCTGCTATATTTGATTAGGTGAACATACATATTACTTTTGTGATTGATTCAAGATTTTAAAAATATTCCTCCAGATGTGTATCGCTTTATATTAAACGTTGTCGCATGTCGTTAGGTACTAATCTTGAAAATCATTTATTTTTCTATCGGAATTCTGAATAATGTATTAAAATTTCAGATTTCCATGGGTAATGTTGGAGCTTTGCACATCAATTGCAATGGAAAAGGATTCTACTGTCAAAACTCGACCAATTTCTATGTTTGCGTTGACATGGGCGGTGGATTTACAATGACAATGGACGACGTGGAACAGCGGTGTCCAGACAATACATATTGTGACAACATGAATCCATTTGAATGTATGGAAATCACAACTACCACAACAACCACGACTACCCCGAAAAGCACCGAGGCTTCCGTCCTGACTCTTCAGTGGCCCCCTTCTTATCTCTCAAACTTGGGCATTGCTCCTGCAACTGTTCAACAGAATCCAGCATCACCTATCGTTCAAAGTCCTCCAATATTTTCACCAATCGCACCAGTAGCACCACCACCTTTCGACTCTTTTTTAAAACCCGCTGTGCCATCAGCTGCTCTGCCAGGTACTAAGATTGTAAAGGAAGAATATGCAGACAATTATTTAAAATTTTTACCAATAATAAAACGTGATACCATAGAGACTGTTCCCGGTACGGAACCTCCTTATGCAGGAGGGGGTAACAATCCTAGCTTCGACGACGCTACGACAATTTTGCCTCTTACTTCAACCATATCAAATCCACTATCGACATTAATAGAATCATCTTCACAAGAGCCTTCTAATGCTACCGAAGAAATCTTAGGCAAAAACTCAACAACTTTATCCACATCATATTCAATACTGGAAAACAAACCAAACGCATCCATACCATATAGTATACCGATAGATGAATATACTTATCCTCGAGATTCAACGACAATTTCACCACCACAAACTCAATCGACAACTTCCATTCCATCGATACAGGATTTTGTGACATCGACAACGGAATCTTATATGACAACTTCCACTTTACCATCTACAACAACTGAACTAGATGCAAATTCGACTACACTTGTTTCAATAACAGATGTAATCAATTTAAATTCTACAATACCGGATTCAGAAAATAACACTGAAAATTTGTTCAATTCAACAACTGAATACCCCCCTAGTTCAACACCATTAGATTCTCTTTCGACAGTTCAAAGCTTGTTGACTTCAACAACTGAATATCCTCTCAGTTCAACAACATTTGATTCACTATCGACAGAGAAAAACATGTTTAACCCAACAACCGAATTCCCCATCAGTTCAATACTTCAGGAATCACTATCAACAGTACAAGACTTGTATAACTCAACAACTGAAAATCCATTGGACTCGTTGTCATTGGATTCAACTTCAACAACTGAAAACCCATTAAATTCAACGTCTTTGGATCCAACACCGACCATTCAAAACTCATTCATTTCAACTTCGACAATTCCAATCACGACAAATAAAACCTTGTATAATTCAACAACATTGGATTTAACATTGTATAATGTAACAAATGAAAACCAATATGAACCAACGATATGGGTTCCAACATCGACTACTATAAACTTGTTTGATGAAACATCTGAAAATCCCTTGACTGATATTCCACAGTCAACGACTGATATTCCACAAAAATTTTCCACATTGGATTCAATAGCCACCACTCTTACCCCACTAAATTCAACTGATAACACATCGAATTCATCAACACCGAATTTAGTATTATCAACTGAATCAAGCATATTAAATTCAACTGAATCTCAGCATCATTCCGAACCGTCTTCACCATCTACCACCAAATTTAATGTAACAACAGACAATACACCTGAAATATTAAATTTAACAGAACAAAATCTTATCTTAGACGTAACAGGGTTTGAAACCACGACCGTGAAAAGTTATATTGTCGATTCTGTACTCCAAGAAAAGGATTCTGGTAATTCAACTGAAAATGCATTCCCTCTGACAACCAAAGTTGCTAATTTTTCAAGTAATAGCTTGCCTGATGTGCCTTTGATACCAGACCATGCGATATCTACAAGAATGATTCAGACAACAGAAATGTTCCCATTCAATAACAGAGTTGCAGGCTTTGTTCCCGGTAATGTTGCGAACACAGGAGTGTATCCATCAACTACTCCACCTTTGAGCATTCCGTTGCCAATTCCGAACGATCCAAATGCTTATAACAGTTGTCAGAGACCAGGTCAATATCCAGATGAAAACAGTTGCCATTCATATTATATGTGCAATAATAACGTAAGATATAAACTCGTTTGTCCCTATAACATGATTTACAGCCCCTCTTTGCAAAAATGCACTACAGCCAAAGACCATTGTTCGAATTATAACGATTTTACTTGCAACCAGGTAGGCCGCTTCCCTGATTCAAGATCGTGTTACTCTTACTATGATTGTCAGCCAAATGGCGCTGGATTTACTGCCTCCAGGGTTCATTGCCCTTGGTATTCATCATTCCAACCTAATAACGGCCAATGCGTGACTAACAATAATGCATGTGGATGCCAGCAGACACCTCAGACGTGTAGATATCCACAACAGGTGCCTATGGACTACCAAGGTGGGCAGTCAACTCCCTTTACATACTACCCAGATAATCCTGTTACCCATGGTCGAGAGTATGGTTATCCACCTGTTTCCAGCAGTAATTTTCCAGTTAATGTTCCAATAGTAGCTAGCACTCCTTACGCAGGAGATCGGTTTTTACCTGCTGACCGTGTTGCTATATATAACAGAGAGAATGCTCTTCCAGCTGATCCTTCCAATACATATAACGATAGAGATTACACCCGAGAAAAATTACCAGTCGGAGTTAACTATCCAAATTTTGGAGATAACGTTGTTCCTTCTGTTGACCGCACCCCTACGTATGTTAGAGATAGCGCACCAGGGGCCAATACTAATGGTTATATTAAAGATTATACCCCAATCGTTGGAAATACCCCTTACGTTCCAGAAAATACAATTCCAGTCGGTGGAACAAATACGTATTACCAAAATAATATACCCGCAGATCAAAGCAACACTTACTACCAAAATAACGTTCCAGGTGAGAACACTTTTACGTATAATGACAATGTTGTTGCACCTGTTGATTCCGCTAATAACAAGTATATTCCCGCTAAAGTTGAACGACCAAATCCTTCTTATGTTCGAGATAACACTGTACCTACTAATTACAATTCTGGCTTTAACTATTACCCTGCTGTAGAAGCCACCAACAGATTGGCAGGAACAAATAATAATTTTGGCGATAGAACACGATGGTCTCAACCTGATCCAAATAATGAGGCTCCTGGTCGATGGACCCCTAACTATTATGGTTCCTGGTTCAATTAATGAAGTTTTTTAAAAATTCATGCAATGTAATTTAAACAGATTGTAAATCATGTTTCTGTTTAACAATATTTTTCACTATGTTTTAATAAATAATAATTAATGTTATCCATAAGTCTTTAATTTGTTTTCCTTTTATGTTAAATCAGACAATGATTTTTCTTATGCAAAATCCTAAATTTCATAATAAGATTGTAACAATTTTCTAATGTTTTTCAAATCATTTGCAGATAATGAAACTTCACCAAAAAGGAAATCAATAAAAGCCATTTTCATGAATAAAATGAAAAGCGTAGGTTTCATGGCTGGTATAGTCATAAGAGAAGGAAAGGAATTTATTCGGGAGAACATTGCATCATTGATTAAAGGAACGAGCTTATTAATGCAACTTTTAGGCTATTCAGGATAAATGTTTTGTAGAAAATTTAGAACAATATAATATGTAGATTGCAATAATTCCCATGTCTCCGTAGTATATTTTAGTCAATAAATGCTAGAAAAAAATTGGAAGAGAAATGAAATTTAAATTTAACATTTTTTTGGGCTAACAAACCTGTATTTAGAAAATTACTTTTATCTCGCAAACAACTATATTATTTTTCAACAGAGGTACTAGTTAATCAAGACTTAAATTATTTAATCAGACAGAAGGTGAAATTCACGCTTGGTAATATTTAATTTCAGAGTTCCCATAAATTTTTATTTCTGATAGAAAGCGAGTTTTAAAGCATTTACTGAAATAACACAAATCATAAATTTCATTAAATAACTAGCGAAAATAAAAATAAACCTTGAAAATAGCCGGATATTATAATTTTGATTAAGAAAAACATATTTAAATTTTTCTGTTAACCCCCCAGGATAGTTTGTTTGTTTTTCGGAACAACACATGTAAGTCTCTAAGAAATCATTGTGTCTCCCTTACTAATGGTTAGAAATAATAATAGTTTTTTTTTATTAACGTTTTGAAATTTTTTTTTTAATTGAACATTTTGTTCTTTTATCATCGATACTATTGAGTGATGAAAACGTCACTGCTCAGCTACAATTCAGGATTTCTCCTGGAATGCAGCTGGTTTTCAGCAGTTCTTCATCAGGACATCAGGATATGATTTAAACGGAGAAAGAGAAAATACCACGAAAAGTTAACCACAAAAACGAAATAATTATAATGTACACCTTTATGAAATCAAAGATGCGGATCGCAATAGAGAACTCCAGTCCAATTTTTTTTATTTTTTTTTTACGAATAATGACCTTCTAAATTAAATAACTGCATTTTTATTTTTATTTTTATTTTTAGAGTTAGTTTTAATAGTTAAAATAATTGTCGAAGTTTTAATTTTTCAAGATCCCCCGAAAACCACCGTAAATATGGTAAATCGTGTGACGTCATCACTCCTGAAAAATTAGTATAGGATCGGGCAATCAGCTACCGCCATTTTGAATTTCGTTGTTCGAAGTATTCTCCCTAGAAGGAGCATTACTATTTTTTTGTGCAGTAGTTTTTCAATATTTTAAATAATAGAGATAAACTAATGGAGATACCTCTATTTTTGATACTGAATTATTTAGGTTAAAATATTGTTTCAATAAACACAACAACTAAATCTCTATAAACAGTATGAAATAACGAATAACATCCAAATCCATGGAAATTACAAAAAAAATTACCACCTCATTTTATGTGACGATTACTCTTCCAATAATAATCCTGTTTATTTTTTTACACTAACTCTTGAAAGGAGGTCCTGAGGAAAGAAATTCCCCTTAGGAAAAAAATTCCCTCGGGGACTTTGTCATCTTTGAAGATGATGTATGGAGCGTCATTTTGAGGAGAGGAAGGAGTGAACAAGGGTCAGGAAATCGAGTATGTTATCCATGTATTAGGATTTTACATCTCGAATTTTTACAATGGGTTGAGGGAACAAGGCAGATTTTAGCTCAAGATTGATTCTGCGTCCCCCAAATAATAGTTAATCATTGAACAGTCAATTTATCAGAATTTCGCAGCATTTGGTATGCAACTCAAATGTAAAGCTTCACTCGGTACACGATAAATCTGCAACATGTTATTTTAAATTATCGTTATATTCTGAACACAAAAATGGATTAAATTAAATCGCTATGCGGCGATTTAAAACTACGCTCAGAACAAAAAAATGGATTTTCAATGATTTTGGCAGCACATACATAGTCTTCAGACTATGCTGCCAAAATTAAAAAAAAACTAACAAAATCAACTAACTAAAAACTTATTTTGAAATGTGTCGGAATATGAATCCATAACTGGAATTTCACATTCTGAACACAAAACTGGTTTAAGTTAAATCAGTATGCGGCGAATTAAACAACACTATTATACAACAATAACAAGTGTCACAGTGGTCACGTATTTTTTTTTGCTCCACAAAATTTTACGGTGTGCATTGATTGAACGAGTCTTTGTAGTGATTTTTATTGGCGATTACTTAAACAAAATCTAAATTAACACTGTGTAATTATAACAGCAGCTGCCAACCGGTAAATCTTTACTATTTAACTCATACTAATATTCTATTTTTAACTGTCACCCGAGTGCAATAGACACATATTTTCACACGCAAACAACATCCAGTCATAGACAATTAGACAACTCAGATACAGGGTTGACACCACTATACCAAATAAAAATCAAACAATCAAGATGAGTACCACCGATGCACTTTCATACATAAATAAGGCAAAGGAAGAAATAAGTTTATTACACACTAGCATTACTGATCCAGGGCTGAAGCTTACTAAGGATCAGATGACTAAATTACTTAATAAACTTTCCAACCTCTCTGGCACCATGTTGGATGTTGGTGTCAAAGTTGGAATCCTCGAGGGTCAGGTTAAGTCGTACGAACATATGGTCTCCTCAAAACTGATAGAATCAAACTCATCACAAGAATCTTCAAATTTATCAATGTGCGAAGCTGCTGATGAGCTCGAGGAGAGGAAAAAACGATCGAAAAATTTAATTATATTCAACTTTCCCGAAAGCTCAGCCTGTTCCCAAATCGACAAAATTACTGATGATACGACGAGAATCTCTACTACACTAACAAATCTAAACTCGACCATCACGCAAACCAACGTTACTACCTTTCGTCTGGGGATCAGAAAATCGGACAAAACTAGACCTCTAAAAGTTATGCTTGCCAATCCCGCCCAAGCCATAGACATATTGAGAAAAAAAACAGCATAACCGAGTACCCTGGTATTAAAATTTATTCCGATCAAACACCAGCCCAAAGAAACTACCTCGCCAATCTACGATTAACCCTAGACCAAAGAACACAAAATGGTGAAACCGGACTCACAATCAAATACAAAAATAATAAACCTACTATTGTAAATACTAATCCAAAAAACTAAAACCTATCATGTGTTACTACCAGAACGTCAGGGGATTAAGGACAAAGCTGAACGAATTTAGGATAAACGCCCCACTTACTTCACACGATGTCATCGCTCTTACGGAAACCTCGCTAGAACCTTCAATTTACTCAACGGAGCTTGGTTTACCCTATCATCAAATCTACCGGCTTGACAGAAATATCAAGACCAGTTCCAGATCCAGAGGTGGAGGAGTCCTTTTAGCAGTCTCCAATAAAATGTCTTCAAAAATGTTAAAAACCAAGTATTGTGATGTCGAACAAATTTTCATTATGGTAAACGATAAAAATCAAAATTACATCATTGGTTGCGTGTACATTCCTCCGTCAGCTAATTTATCTATATATAAAAATCATTCCGAAGATGTCGAACTTTTAAAATCAAAACATAAAAAACATAAATTCTTAATTTTTGGAGATTACAACCTTCCAAATTGTAATTTCAACTGTACTAATTACCAATCAGTAACATTATGCGAAAGAGAAATCATTGATATGTCAATATTTCTGAATCTCACCCAATTTAATAATGTACATAATTCGAGTAATCGTCTCCTAGATCTTGTTTTTTCAAATGAAGAGGACATAATAGTTAGAAAAGCATTAGAGTCTATCCTTCCCATAGATAACCACCATCCTCCACTGTCAGTAATTATTTCAAACAATTCAAAAAAAAAGTAATAAACTCACAAGTTCTAGTTTTAATTTCAAAAATGCCAATTACACTGAAATTAATGATCATCTCAGCAAGGTAGATTGGTCATTTCTCAAGGAAAACAATATGATCCATAATATAGAATCATTTTATCATAAAATAAATGCCATTATCATAGACTGTATACAACCTTTAATTAAATTCAAAGAATCAAAGCATCCAAAATGGTTTAATAAGGAATTAATCCAATTAATAGCTAAAAAAAAAGTTTTACACATAAAATATAAAGAAGAGAGATCCCTATCAAATTATATTGAGTTCAGTAAAATAAGAAAAGATTGCAAAAATATGTCAAAAATTTGTTACAACAATTACATAAATAAGGTAGAAATGTCAATTAAAGGAGATACAAAACAATTTTGGAATTACACAAAGTCTTTGAAAAATGATGATATTAGCATACCCTCCAATATGTGCTATGAAAAAAAAATAGCCAACGACTCTCAAAACGTAGCTAACCTATTTGCCGACTTCTTTAAAAGTGTATATGTCCGTGACTCAATAATAGTCAACGATTACTCGCCTAGTTTTTCCTCAGATCATAACTTAAATTTAGTCAATGTAATAATTGAATATAAAGATGTATTGACTCAGCTAAAACAACTGGATCAAAGTAAGAGCGGTGGTCCTGATAATATCCCACCTGTTTTCTTAAAGAATTGCGCTACCACTCTTGCATATCCACTACATTTTCTTTTCAATCAGTCCTTACAAACAGGACACTTTCCTGAAAAATGGAAATACAGTTTCCTCACCCCGATATTTAAAAAAGGAGACAAAAATGAGGTGAGCAATTACAGACCGATCTGCCTTTTATCAACTATTCCGAAATTGTTTGAGAAACTTATTTTAAATAAAATCATTCACTGTATCAAGCCAGTAATTTCACCTAACCAACATGGTTTCACTTCTGGAAAATCTACTTTGTCCAATCTCTTAATTTACCAAAACTTTATATCCGAATCCATGTCTAAGAAGTTACAAGTTGATTCAGTCTATACTGATTTCAGCAAAGCATTCGACAGAGTTAACCATGACCTGCTGTTAAAAAAGCTACACAAATTAGGAATAGCAGGGTATTTATACATGTGGTTTAACAGTTATTTAAGTAACAGGCAATTGGCCGTTAAAATTGATGGTTTTATTTCATATAAATTTATTGCTACCAGCGGTGTTCCCCAAGGATCACATTTGGGACCAATTTTATTTTTAATATTTGTGAACGATGTTCTTTCTATTTTCAATGATGTCCAAGTTTTAATGTTTGCGGACGATATGAAAATATTCAAAGCCATAAGAAATATCAATGACTGTCAAACATTGTCAAATAACTTGCTTAAACTTTTTGTTTGGTGCCAAGAGAATTATCTACAACTAAATATAAGTAAATGTCTAATTATGAGATTTCATAGAATAAAAAATCCAATAATTTACGAATACTCCATCAATGATGTAATGCTAACAGCTGTAACCGAGGTGAATGATTTGGGTGTAAACTTTGATCAAAAACTGAATTTTATAAACCATATTGAAATTACATCAAATAAAGCTAAAATGTTGGGCTTTATAATAAGAATTTGCAGTCAATTTAAAAATATTCAAACCTATAAAAATTTGTACATGTCTTTGGTTAGGAGTCAAATTGAGTACAACTCTACAGTATGGGCACCTAGCTACGCTAGTCATTCGCTCACGATAGAAAGAATTCAAAATAAATTCTTAAGATTTATTAATTTTAAAATGGGTATTACAAGGGATTGTGTCAACTATGATTATCTACTATGCCAACTCAATTTATTAAAATTATCTGAACGTAGAATAGTCAATGACCTAACATGTTTATATAAAATCATAAATTCAATAATTGACAGCCATGAACTATTATACTTGATTTCTTTTCATATACCTCGCAAACCAACATCGAGGCAATATCTACCGTTCTATTGTGATAACTCCAACACAGAATCACAGTTGTATACCCCCGCTCGCCGAATACAAAATTTGGGAAATGACTATAAAGATGTTGTTGACATATTCAACACACCATTCACCAAATATAAGCAAGTCATTACCCAATTTATATTGAAAAGAAGAATACATATTACATACAACAATACAACCTTTACATAGTCTTGGTAACAAATACTTATACAATATGGATGTTTTGATAACAATTTTTAACTTGGCAAACTTTAAACGCCGTTATGTGCCAACTATTTCAACTTGTTTCATTAACTATTGTGAACACCAATTTTATGCATTTTTATTAATATTATTGTTGATATGGAGGATATTAGAAAATTATCTAATACTAGCTGGGTTACCCGGCTTCGCTCGGGACAACATTCGAGATAGTTCTGGAATACTTTGCATCTTGTATTTTATGTAACCTTTATTTTATTTTCTATATTTTATGATATCTGTATTTTGTCAACTCTTTATTTTGTTTGTAATAAAAAAATGTACTGCATTATATGTAAAAGCACTTTGGGCGTTTAAATAAATAAATAAAAAAATAAATAAATAACACTCAGAGGAAAATGCTTTTTATTTATTCTGGCAGCACATTCATAGTCTGTCATTAGAATTTTGTAACTGCACTTCGAATAAGAGAATGTTTTCTTTTGAAATGTGTCAGCAAATGAATCCACAACTGGAATTTTACGGCCTGCCACGCAGTTGGTGGGCAGACGCATATGCCGCCAAGATCCGAACAAACCTCACCCCATGAACCCGGGAATCCCTGCTTGGTCACCAAACCTTAGCGAACCACTTGGGGTGACCTATGGCAGAGGTGTTGGTAATCCAATAAATGGTTCCCGGACGGCGGTACCCATACCCGCCTCCAAAAATTTAAATAATAATAATATCTTGTAAAAAAATTATCCACTTCATTTCATGTATCGATGTGTTTCGATGGATCATCACACCATCCATGTGTTCAAAGTACAAAAATAGGATGAAAACCATTTTCGTGTGTGAATCAATTAAATTTGAGGACTTGTGTGCAGATTAACTCTTAGGTTAAAACCAGTTTCATGTTCCGATTGTTCTGTCAAAATTCTAGTAGTAGATTAATCTACTGACGCATTTCGAAGAAAGTCGTTCTAATATTTCGAGTGGAGTTAAAATTTTTGTTTCAAACCATTCTTCAAAATTCGTAATTCGTAGGAAAACCATACGCACACTATGATAGTAATGCTAATTAAAGCTAGGGGCTTGCTAGCAGATTCACGCTCAATTTAAAACCAGTTTTGTGTTCAGAATGTAAAATTCCCGTTGTGGATTTATTTTCTGACACATTTCAAAGGAAAACATTCCCTTATTCGAAGCGCAGTTAAAAAATTCTAGCTGCAAACTCTATGTATGTGTCGACAGAATCAGAGAAAAAACATTTTCTTGCTTTAAGTGTAGTTTTAATTCGCCACATACAGATTTAATTTAAATCAGTTTTGTATTCAGAATTTCAAATTTCTGTTGTGGATTCATGTGCTGACAGATTTCGAAGAAAAAATTCTCTTATTCGAAGCGCAGTGATAAAATTCTATTTGCAGACTACATATGTGTGTGCTGCCAGAATCAAAGAAAAACAATGATCATGTTCTGAGTGTACTTTAATTCACCCCATACAGATTTAATTTAAACCAGTTTTGTGTTCAGAATATAACGATTAATGAAATAACAAGTTGCAGATTTATCGTGTGCCGAGAGAAGCTTTACGTTTGAGGTGCATGCTATATGCTTCAAAATTCTGAGAAATTGAGTGTTCCGTGTGTATTATTTTGGAACTGTTACGCAGAATCAATCTTAAGTTAAAACCTGCCTTGTGTTCTAAACACATTGTAAAAAATCGAGATGCTAAATCCTATTACATGGATACCATTCTCGATTTCCGAAAGCAGTTATAAATTTGTAGTAGAATTTATAACATGACTTTTATTGGAAGAATACTGGTGATGTGATATAAAAATCGGCATAAAATGAGGTCGTAATAAAAAAAAGGATTTTAAACGAACGAAGGAATTACTAAACGGATAACTGGTTAATTCCACCAATTTTCTCGAAATCACTAAAGCGATTTTCGAAGTCTGATATCACTGCCTTAATTTTTGCTGTGTACTTGCCAGGGATGAAATTGTATTTATTACATATTTTTTTACAAATTGTTGAAAATTTTACTTTTCGATGTCGACTCTCATAGACGCCGTTTGACTTTGGAACGCTGCAACAGTATTCATAATTTCTGTTAATGATTTATTCTTTGCTTGTAATTCCAGATTTAATGTGCACAGTTTTCCGGTAAAATCTGCTAAAAAGGTTAAATCACATTGCATCTTAATCACACAGTTGCTGATAATCGTCACCCTCTCTTCAAGAAAATTTGTTATTTCGTCCAATAACATGATGGACCGGAATTTGAAAATCACACAAGATGATACGCGCAGCTGTTGTGCGGGTTCTTGTCCGGCTACGCGTTCGAGTTCTTGTGCGGGTGCGGGTTCTATTGAATTGGAGTTCTTGGCCGGACCCTTGCCTGCGATTGACTGGACTGGCCGATCGAATGGCCGCGATCGACCGGTTGGCCCTGCTGTATAGTAATTTAATATAAGTTTATTTAAATTTGTTTATTGTTTTATTTATTGCTAGGGAAATTACAGAACTCATTTTAGGAAGGGAGGAATTACTATACATAAGTGGGAGGTAATAGTTACAATTTTACAAGGTATTATGATATTAAAAATATAAGTTTCACATACAGTATGGCTGAAAAATAAAAGACAGGTTAAGTAGAACAAACTCCAATAGAAAACGAATAAAGAAAAAAGTACAAAGTTACACAAATATGAATGAATACAAATAAATGGGAAAGAGAAAGGAGAGAAAATGAATATGTGAAACTAAACATCTCAATATTTTTGTTGATAAAATAAACGCGCGGAGTACCTTTGGTAAACAGACATTAATTTCTAACAAAAGCTGGTAAATATAATTGCGTTATCTCAGTTTAACAGTATATAAAGATCTGAATTTCTGCAATCGTCATCATAACGGAGCATCAAAGCCTTCAAATGGCGTTTTCTATTAGGTGTTCTCTTCTGGTAAGCAACACTCGATAAATAGGTATATCAATTAAAATAATCTGAATAATATGTAAAACTAATAACTAATGGATGCCGATATAATTTCAGGTTGTCGCACTGCTAATCTGTGCGTCGGATTCTCAAGGGGCGAATTGTAATGGTGTTTGTGTTGCACTACTACCAAGAAAGCAACAACGAAAGCTCCTACTCAGAAACCAACAACGGAAGTTCCTACCCAGAAACCAACAACGAAAGCTCCTACACAGAAACCAACAACGAAAGCTCCTACACAGAAACCAACAACGAAAGCCCCTACTCAGAAACCATCAACGAAAGCACCTACTCAGAAACCAACAACGAAAACTCCTACACAGAAACCAACAACGAAAGCCCCTACTCAGAAACCATCAACAAAAGCACCTACTCAGAAACCAACAACGAAAGCTCCTACACAGAAACCAACAACGAAAGCCCCTACTCAGAAACCATCAACGAAAGCACCTACTCAGAAACCAACAACGAAAGCTCCTACACAGAAACCAACAACGAAAGCTCCTACACAGAAACCAACAACGAAAGCTCCTACACAGAAACCAACAATGAAAGCTACTACTCAGAAACCAACCACGGTTGATCCTATAACCACCATAACACCCACTACTACCGGCGAAGAAATCAACTACTACTATAACTCCTACTAACCAACCACATTTACTCCTACCCCGTCAACGACAAAAAATAAAACGACAACCACAAGACGTCGTGTAACCACTTCAAAAGAATTACAATAAGACGGGTTCCTCCAAAAATTAATAAACACCATGGACATTGAATTTAATGTTTCAAAGACCCAATCTTGTCTGATTACGTCTAAAAGGGATCTAAATGAAAATCTAGAATCTTTCAACGGCAGCAATCTTCCGAACAGGCTCTCCATTGATATGCTTGGTGTAACCCTAAGTGACCAGCTCAGGTATGGGGGCTCCATCGAAGCCAGACTAAAGTTAGCCTCCCAAAAACTAGGCGTACTGTACAGGGCCCGCAGATACTTTAATAGTACATAACTGCTAACCCTGTACAAATCACAAGTGCGCCCCACGGTTGAATTTGGCAGCCACCTCTGGTCTGGAGCTCCAAAATACCTGAAAAACAACCTCGGCTCTGTGCAGAAACGGGCGGTCCGTTTAAGAGATTCTCCCATCTTAACAGACGGATTGCAATCTTTAGAGCACAGGCGTCGGGTGGGAATGCTATCCTTGTTCTACCGGTATTACAATGGAAGATGCTCCTAGGAACTAGCATCATTAGCATTAGCAGACGACCTCCGTAGTCCAGTGGGTAAGACTCTTGACTCACAATCCGGACGTCGCGGGTTCGAACCCGGCATGCGCAAATAAATTTTATTTGATTAATTTGTAATATTTAATTAAATGAAGACAATATAAGCGAAACTCAATCGAAAATCTGAAAACAGAAAAATCAGAAAAAGATATTGACACATCTGGGACACGAACCCAGGACCTCTCGCTTACCGGGCGAACGCGCTAACCACTGCGCCACCGTGTCGATATCCAATTCGGTCACTTTTAACTGTATCATACTTCGACTAAGAACCACCCACACTATCTTCATTTTTCTTAACGCATATACTATTAATTTGTGTTATTTCACAATTAATTCATTTAAAATAATATATAGTATATTTGCGGCATGTTCCAGAGTGGAAGATACTATCAGTATCGTCCTGGTGTAAGACCACCATTCAGAATTGAAACGTTGCTTGAAAATGGCTTTAGCCGTGTTTGGTGACCAGATCTGAATAGCCAGGTACTTCCCAACCTTCCTCTTCCCCACCTCCTCCCCACTACCTTCAGCATCACAACATACCCCAATTGGGGATGCCATAGTCTCACTGGCTCCAGACGGGAGCAGTTGAGATTCTTGTGCGGTATTCACTGTAAAAAAAAAAAAAAAAATCATTGATCCTTCGGCACCGGTGCATAGTCGGGAAACACGCCAAACGCGTGCCCAACATTTGTACACGGTTGATATTTGTCACATGAGAACGGGTCGTTTCTTCGACTCGTTGGGTCTCTTCAAGACCAATGTTCATTCCTTCCTCTCCTCAAAAGACCCTTCACACAGAATCCCAGATGACATAGGCCCTGAGGGAAATTATTTTCCTCAAGACCTCCTGAGTGGAGTAAATGTAAAAAAAAAAACATGGTACGATAGGCCATGATATTCATTAACACCGTGGGCATGGTCTCGTTCTCCATGGATCATCCTCACACGGCAATAATCCCCATTCTCTTAAACCAGCAATTCATTTTACCTATCCCCCGAGTCAGGTTCCTATCCATAAAGCAACTAATAAACCAATCCATTTTCCAAATTCTCACCCAACTACTTAACCAATCCAACTTCCAATTCTCCAACCAAATTCTCACCCAATAATTAAACCAATCGATATTCCAAACGCTCACTCAACTATTTTATTTATTTATTTTTTAAAAACATTACATATATTACAAAATTACAATGATATTTGGCTGTCCAACTAGGAAATTTACCAGTTTTAGGACAGTCAAAACGAGCAGATTGATTGCATGTAATTATTGTTTTGACTATATTATATTGACTTTTACTTAGATATTACACTTGGTGGATAAAATATATTAAAGTTTAGATGGTAGATATAAGAAGTTGCTTATGAATGTAAATAATATATTTTAAAATAATATAAATATAGAGAAGAGAAAGAAAAAGAACATTCAAAAAGAAACAACAACAAAAAAATTATCGAAGGAAGCAAATACTTTGTGGAGTGACATTATACATTAAATGAAAAAAACACACTTTATGGAGACGTTACGTTGACGATGTTCTTTGCATTTGGACAGGTACCGAAAGTCAACTAAACTCTTTTACCAAACTAATAAATTCCTTCCACTTCTTCTTTGTGTGCCGTATCAGGTCCCCCCGACGTTGGCGATCACTCTTGAGAATGTCTCTCTGTCTTGCGCTGCCCGGAATAGCTCATCCACACTTCTAATGCCGGTCCACTCTCGTATATTACGCAGCCAAGACATTTGTCTCCTACCAGGCCCTCGGCGACCCTCTATCTTGCCTTTTTTTTTTATTATTATTTATTTAATTACAGAATACATTTTGTACAAAAAATTGGAGTAGACCCACAAAGCTGTCATATGACAGCTTGTCTGCAGGTTCTAACAATTTAAACATTCTTAATATTATATCTAAGAAAATATTTGTAAATACATTTATAGTTTTAAGGAAACATTAGAATAGATCACATAGTAATATTGGATAATTTAACTTACACTCATAAATATATAAGATATTTCAATATACCTGCCTAATAACAAGATATGTAGGCAGGTATATTAAGATATTCAAAGATACATGGAGTTTTCACTCATTAACCATAGTTTTATCATTTTAGGACATAGTCTCTCATTTTTTTCAAGTTTTATGTTTTTATTGATTTTATTGAAAATCACTGGTATTAGATATTCAAGAGTACGGCTTCCATATTTATTTAATATTCGAGGAGTTTTTAGGCCCTTTCCTTCTCTAAATCTTGTGGTATGTTTGTGTACAAGTAGGTGTTTGTAAGGGCTTTCCCCCATATTATCCATAATAGTAGTGAACCAGTGGAGACCTTTTATTGTAAGTAAGCTCTCTGAGCCATACAGTAGTTTTAAGTTATGTCTCTGTTTGTAAATATTTGTTGTGACAATTTTTTTTATTATGGCAGTTTGTAAATTTTCAATATATTTAATGTAAGTAGTGCTTGCATGTCCCCAAGTTCGAATACCATATCTAAGGATGGATTCTACCATAGAAAAATATATGAGTTTAAGAGTACAATGAGGCAAAATAAATTTTAATTTGTAAAAGTTACTAGCTAAGGATCTGAGCTGGTTACAAATTTTAGCCACTTGTTTATCCCACTTAAAATTATTATCTACAATTATACCCAGATAAGTATATTCATTTGTGAAATCTATTTTTTCACAGTCACAAACATTAATAATTCCTCTATGTATACAGTCAAAGCTATGAGCGGTTATTTTAGGAACATTCCACATTTTCAAACTTGGTGATTTTATGTACATGCATTTGGTTTTTTTTACATTAATAACTAATCCTACATCATGAGCCCATTTGAGAAGCTCGTTAAAATCTCTTTGTAATTCTTGTATAGCTATTTCAGGATTTTCATTTGATACAACAAGAGCAGTATCATCAGCAAAAATGAATCGACGAGCTTTTTTGAAAATCTTACACATAGCAATTACATATATAATATATAATTTTGGACCTAGAATTGACCCTTGCGGTACTCCCGATTTGATGTATCTTGATTTACTAATTATATTTAAAATCTTCACACTCATTATTCTATTTGTCAAATAGTTTTTAAAGAATAAGAGGAGTTTACCCCGGATACCTATAAATTCAAGTACTTTAATTATTATAAATTCTTTAAATTATTAACTTCAATATCAAATGGAGCAAGTGACTTCTCCCCTCAAAGTATATGACCCAGATATGAAATTTTCCTGATTTTTATTAATGTTAGCAGTTCTCTATTTGCTCTAGCCCGCCTGAGAATTTCTGTGTTGGTGATCATGTCGGTCCACGGGACCTTGAGCATTCTTCGGTGAAGCCATATTTCAAAAGCCTCTAACCTGTCCATGGTATTTACTTTCAAGGTCCATGTTTCACATCCATAGAGCAAGACCGACCACACATAACATTTTAGCATTCTCTGCCTTAGTTTTAAGCTGATATTGTCATTGCAGAAGAGGGATTTCATTTTAATGAACGCAGTTCTTGCTGCTTCAATTCTGCATCTAACCTCCACATCTGGGTCAAGAGTCACCTTTTCGAAATTGCAACCATTTAACTGTATCACTGATTCAGAGTGATCTAGTCGTCCAAATGTCATCCATTTAGTTTTATTGACGTTGATTGTTAGGCCCAGTTGCTCACCAGCATTATTAACAAGATTTAATAGGTCTTGGAGGTCATCGATACAGTCAGCTAGTAATACAGTATCATCTGCGTATCTTATGTTATTAATGACAACTCCGTTGATCTTCAGACCCTTCTCAGTATTACTTAGGGCTCTTTTAAAGACATAGTTGGAATAGAGATTAAACAATAGTGGCGACAGGATACAGCCTTGTCGTACTCCACGTTGAATGGCAATTGCATTAGATCTCTCATTCCCATGTCTTATTTCTGCTGTTTGGAACCAATACAGGGTTTTCATGAAATTCTGGTCTTTGGTATCAACGATTCAATCCGCAAGCATTTTCATTAGGTCAGCATGTTTTACCCTGTCAAATGCCTTTTCGTAGTCAATAAAACAGGCAAAGACTTCTTTTCTTTGGTCACGACACTTTTGCAATAGTACGTCGATAGACAATAATGCTTCACGCGTCCCGAACGCATTTCTGAAGCCAAACTGAGTGTCATCCAAGTCCTGCTCGCACTTATTGCGTATCCTGGCATGTATTTTTTTAAGGAATAATTTAAGGACATGACTCATCAGGCGTATTAATCGATAGTCACTGCACTTCTTAGGGTATTGTTTTTTAGGCAATGTCACGAAGGTAGATTTTAGCCAATCTTGGGGTATATTCCCTGTGTCATATATACAGCTAAATAACCTCAACAGGTAGTCAACATTTTCATCATTAAAGAGCTTCAACACCTCAACTGGAATATCGTCTGGTCCGCACGCTTTTCTATTGTCTGAAGTCTTTATCGCACGAAGAATTTCTGATTTTAAAATCGATGGTCCATACAATTGATCATTAGGAATATTAATATCAGGTCTTATATCTTTGAATGTATCATGAATATACTTTTCCCATGTTTGTAAAATATCTTTTTCATCCAATATTAATTTATTGGAATCATCAACTAAACATGATGGAGTAATTCTTCTAGAAGTGCCCGTAATTTCCTTCAATTTTTTGTGAAGTTTGAATGCATTGTGACTACGACTGTACGACACACACTGTGACTTCATCCATTCTTCTTTGGCTTTTTTAATTTCACGTCTAATCGTTCTTTGTAAGTTTTTATATTGTGTCTCATTATGTTTGTGTTTACGTCTTTCATCCATTAAGTTCAAGATGTGGTCAGTCATCCAATTCTTTTTTCTAATTTGCTTATCAGCTTTCAAATTTGTATCACAGGTTTCACATATAACTGACTTAAGGTTATCCCATTGTGTTTGTATTTCTATCGATGGATCACAAGGGAGTAGCTTAATATTATCGTTCAAAGTCTGAGATACCTTATTTCTGACCACTTCTTCGTTGAGTTTCGAGATATCCATTTTAATTTTGTTTTTGGGCTTTTTTATTTGTTTTAAGCGTAAAACAATATCGGCAGTTAACAAAACATGGTCAGAACCAATGTCCGCACCAGGGTACGTGGTGACTCTCTTTACAGAGTTCCTGAATCTATGGTCTACTAACACATAGTCTATTTGGTTCCTGAGAATATCATAGATTGTTCCATCCTGAGGTGATCTCCATGTATAAAGCCTTCTTTTCGGGAGTTTAAACCAGGTATTTAATACAACCATATTTCCTTCCACAAACAAATTCAATTTTCTTTAGAAATAGGTACCAACTCAACCTTGAATTTTCTAGACCTAACTTAAAGTATCATTAAAAATAAAATTGATTTCGATATCTACCGTAAACCTACCTATACCGTTACTACCATTCACAATTCATCCAACCACCCCATATCCAACAAACATTCAGCTTTTCACTCCATGATACATCGGTGACCAGCCAACTCAGAACGAAACCAACTCAGAAGCACCCCAGACAGGTCATTAAGAGTGATGATTTTTTTTTTAAATTGGTTAAACAGGTTATGTTAGGTTAGGGTTACCGGCTATTTTAAAATTATTTTTTCGTAGCTTTTCATGACATTTCTGAGGTGTTTATGAGTTGATTTCATTCTGAGTTGGCATGGAACCAGTGGCGTAGCTCGTATGGGTGGCACCCGGGGCGGATAACGTGGTGTTTCGACTTCACAAATGTGAAGAAAATTGAGGGGGGGAAGGGGGGGGGGGTCATCGATCGCCAACCCACCATCAGAACAATTCCTCTTCAAACCATTAAACCAATACCCAATTATCAAACCAATTCTGATTCCTAGTATTAAAGCAATTCTTCCCCTATTTATTTCCCCTTCCAAGTATTTAACCGAACCAAACAAAAACCCGAAGAGAACTGATCAATTAATTGACATCACAAATCGTCAGACGCATCATATTTATGTAAGTTTTTTTTTATTAAATGTGTAAATATAATAAGTAATGTTACATTCAGAATAAAAATGGTCTCTGTAATTATATGAATGTGGTCACCGCTAAACACGTAAATGTACTTTAAAAAAATTCTAATTTTTAATTTATATATCTTTTTGTTTCAATAAACAGAAAAAAATGTTTTTCTTGATTGATGAAAAATTGTTTCAATCTTTATTTTTTACGAATGTCTAAGGAAGGTAATACAATGGTGTACCATGCACGTATACAGTATACAATATACATGTTCAAGAAAACTTCCCTCAGTGAGGTCAGTGGTCTTATGGTATGTGAGTGAGTATTACAAAATGTTATATTATTATGATAACCATGCACGGGAGAATATCTATCTTCTTCTTCTGATATATAAAGAAGAGGGTTTGTTTGTGTTGATTTGATACAAATCTACAGTTTTATTCCGAAGCTGATGAATTTTTGCAGAATTAAAAATAAGATCCATGTCCAAATGAGATTTCAAAAAACAATCCCCATCCTCTTTTCCCACTAATTACAGCAGGGTTTTAATACTTTTAGATGAAAATTTGCATACTTAATCAAAATAAGTGAAAAAATACTGTCTATTTCAAAAGTCACGGGCAACTCCGGAGACTTCAGGTAGTAGAATGTATAACACGAAAATTAATAGCTGATTTAATTTCTAAACCAACTATTGTAGAAAAGTTAAAAATCTTTTTTTCTTGTACTACTTGTACTCTTGTATATAACTCCCGAAGTTACTGCACTTTACCCCACGATACCCTATTTTTCTAGTAGGTATCATATAAAGAATTTAATTTCCCATTCAAGTAGGTATCTTATGAAAACCCCTTTAAATGTAACACATTCTCATGCCTAAATTCAAGCAAGTCCAAGGGTGCTAAACAAGTTCTAGCTTTCTCGAAATAGATTCTAAATAGTGGTCTTTGGCCTGAGCGATATTAAAAGTATCTACCCATCTGAATCCTTCACATAATCAATCTTGAAAATGACACAGCAAATTTTGAGTTCAGTGAACCAGATTTCACGTGGACAGATTTCACGGGAAAATAACCACGCACAAACAACCGAAATAAGTAAGTTTGTTGATTTAATAATTTTAAGGATTAAAATAAAACAGTTTGTTTTTTCGATATGATTATAGATTTTTACGGCCAAAAGTATTTTTGTTAGTTATTTTTGTGGTGTTATGCCGTGTTGCGCTACCTCCTCCTTTGCCAACGTTTCGGACAGCGTTACAGTGTCCGTCATCAGGGCAGATGTGTAATTGTTAGTGGTAAAAGGTGTGCTTATGTACTCGTACTTATAAGCGATACCGTGTCGCCAGCTTAACTCCATTACGAGCTGGTATTAGAGTATACTTCATAATGGTTTTTTGCGTTTAGATTTGGTGTAGCCGTCAATTACCGAATACCAAGAACTATTGAGCTTGGCTCCGTCGTCTCTATTAATATTAATTGGGTTTTTGTGGATTTCAATTGCCTCCGTAATCAGGCGTGCTCTATGAGTTTTGGGTCTTCCCAGGACTTCAGGAGCAAATCCAAAGTTTTTTTTGTTGCTTAAAGGCGGACCGTAACATCAGAGATTCCACAAATAAACCCGATCAAATGAGGAAATCATAATCTAGATTTTTAATTCTGTTTTAGATTTGGTTCTTGGTTATATAAGTAGTCTACGTGCGAAAACGAGACTTTAAAAATGTTGGATAAACAGTAAACAAACGACAGTAATTTATCCGTTAATGAAAAGCAGGCATTTGTTATATTAAGGTAAGTACATATATTATTTCATATTATTTATATAGTATGATTATAATACTGGGCCAGATAGGAGCATATGTTATGTTTTTGAACGTATAAAAGTAGGATGATAACATATTTACAAAAAACAATATTTATAACAGCAAATTAATAAAAGATGATTAACCCGTCTCAAAGATAAGACTTGATTGTAGGAGTTCGATAAGAAAAAGTAACGTTGAAAATCGGCCAAAACCAAAGCTAACAATTCAAAAAGGTATTTTCAAACAGCCTGTCTCCACTCGTAAAAGCTGTACATCGTGGAAAAGAGCGAAGGTGAAAATACAATTTTTGGTTTCCAGAGGTGTCAAATTTCAAGTTGCTCCAGGCGCCATTTGGTTTTGGGAATTCGGTGCAAATTAATAAAATAAAATTAAACTATTATAGTAAGTAAGGTAGATTTTGACTGACTTGAATGAATTCAATTCGACAGACCGAGTTGTCGGACCCTGTGCAGTAATTACATAAATACAATATATGAAACTAAACAGCTCTATATTTTTGTTGGCAAAATAAACGCACAGAGATCCTTTGTTAAACAGACATAAATTAGCTTCTAAAAAGACTGGTAAATAGTGTTGCGTTATCTTACTTTGAAGATTTTTTTAGCTGTTAACAGTATATATATAGTTCTGAATTTCTACATTCGTCATCACAACGGAAAATCAAAGCTTTGAAATGACGTTTTCTATTAAGTGTTCTCTTCTGGTAAGCAACACTCAGTAAATAGGTACATCAATTAAAGTAATCTGAATAATTTGTAAAAGTAATAACTTATCGATGTCCTTTATAATTTCAGATTCTCGCACTGCTAATCTGTGCGTCGGATTCTCAAATAGCAAATTGTAATGGAAAAGCATTTTTTTGTCTTGGACCACAAGTGTATCTGCGCTGCGTCGCCGGTCCATCAGGGGTGTTTAGACCTACGCTGTCATTTGGTGTTTGTGCTGCGGGTACAAGATGTGTAAATACAGCCCCAAGACCTTGCACTCCGATTCCAACTACAACTACCACCAAGAAACCAACAACGATGGCTTCTACAAAGAAACCAACAACTACGATTGCTCCTACAACTACAAAAAAACCAACCACATTAACTCCTACAACTACAGTAAATCCAACCACATTAACTCCTACAACTACAGTAAATCCAACCACATTAACTCCTACAACTACAGTAAATCCAACCACATTAACTCCTACAACTACAGTAAATCCAACCACATTAACTCCTACAACTACAGTAAATCCAACCACATTAACTCCTACAACTACAGTAAATCCAACCACATTAACTCCTACAACTACAGTAAATCCAACCACATTAACTCGTACAACTACAGTAAATCCAACAACATTAACTCCTACAACTACAGTAAATCCAACTACATTAACTCCTAACACTACACTAACACCAACCACATTATCTCCAACAACTACTGAGGAAACAATAACCACAACAACACCTTCAACGACAACCACTGAAACCACTTCTACAAAAAGAATTACAACAACAAGACGGATTCCTCCAAACACTACTAAACACCACGGACACGATAGCCACGAACACCATGGACACGATAGTCATGAACACCATAGACACAATAGTCATGAAAACCAAAACGATAGTCATGAACACCATGGGCACGGTAGTCATGAACACCGTGGACATGGTCACGTTCATCATGGATCACGGCAATAATCCCCATTCTCTTAAACGACATCCATAACCAGTAATTCACTGTACCCATCCCCCGATTAAGATTCCTATCCATAACGCAACTAATAAATAAATCTATCTTCCAAATGCTCACGCAACTACTAAACCCACCCAACTTCCAATTCTCCAACCAAATTTTCAGCCAATAATTAAACCAGCCCATCTTCCAAAACTCTCATTCAATTATTAAACCAATCAATCTTCCAAATATTAAATTAATCCCTATGTCGATCAAGCCGATCCCTTTACCAATTTATTAAACGTATTTTGAAGTCTGTCACTCTTCCAAATATAAAACCTAACTTTTTGCCTTTAATTCCAAATACTCTCCAACTATCATACCACCATCCCTACCAACTATTTAACCAAACCCCCTTTCAACTTTTATAAAACCACTTTATAATACCAACACCACTTCCAACTATTAAACCATTTCCTTTACCAAGTATTAAACTAAACCCACTTCCAATTATTCCCATTCATCATCCAACTATTAAATAACTTTCTCCACCAATTGACAAAACCATGAATAAATAAAAAAAACCCATATTCCAAGTATTTAACCACGCCGAAAAACCCGAAGAGAACTGATCAATTAATAGATATCACAAATTGTCACATACATCATACTTACGCGAGGCTTTTATTAGATGTGTAAATATAATGTGTAATGTTACATTAAGAATAAAAATGGTCACTATAATTATTTGGATGTAGTCACCGCCAAACATGTAAATTTACTTTAAAAAATTGTAATTCGCAATTTACATTTCTTTGTGTTTCAATAAATAATAAATAATAATTTTCTTGAATGACAAAAAATTGTTTCAATCTTTATTGAATTGAATGCCTAAGGAAGGTGCACCAAGCACGTACATAGTATACGTGCTCAAGAAAACTTCCCTCCAGTTGGAGAGGTCTTCAGGTCTTCATAGGGTCTTCGATGGAATGTAAAGGAGTACTAAAAAAAGCACGTACACAGTATACGTGCTCAAGAAAACTTCCCTCCAGTTGGAGAGGTCTTCAGGTCTTCATCGGGTCTTCGATGGAATGTAAAGGAGTACTAAAAAAAGGTTTTATTATTATGATAACCATAGCGCGGAAGAATGTCTATATTTTCTTCTAGTAATATATAAGGAAGAGTGTTTGTTTGCGTTGATTTGATTTGCATACAAATCTACACCCTTTTCCGAGGTTGCTGACTTTTTGCAGAATTAAAAATAAGAGAAAGGTCACTGTCTACCAGTCCTGGATTTGTCAATAGGCCTTATAGGCCGCGGCCTAGGGGCAGCACTCGCTCGCTTTGGTAAGCCGTTAAGTTTGTGTACCTACGATTATAAAAAGTCACTGTGGATAGAGTTTTCTATCTATAAACCTTTAGACGCCCAGTGGTCCCGCACGGGACCGCGGATTTGTATCGTTCAATGCCCAACCGTCCAATACGGGACGGGAGATTGTAGGGTGAATATTTCACAAAAATGTTTTGGCAGTGGTCAATCTTTATTGCACGCGGCGAACGAGCGTTTAAGGGGGGAAATAGGTGTGGTACGGCAATAGAAATATGAATATTAATAGACCAGAACACAAAGGTGAGGGGAAGAAACCAACTACAGCGGGGCGCAGAGCGGGAAGATGAATTCGGTGATATGTGATTCGTCAATAACTCAATCTGAGAGTATATGGGCATCTTGCATTATAATATCACCATTTAGTTCTTAAAAGTAAACTCTGCTCTTTAATGAAAAGACCTTTTTACATGGGAGCGCGAATTGCTCGCCGCGAAATGAACAAATTTACAAATTCCAAATACAGCAAAGTAAAGTTCGCCTATTTTCATAGTCCAATATTTTGTTGACGTATTTAGTTAAGACACTTTTACAAATGTTTCATAATTTACTTACCCCACAAAACAGCGACGAGCACACGCCATGTGTCTCGAGTGATAGTGTGTGTTACAAAAACGACCATATTATGTGATCTGAATAAGCTTATATAATAAAGTAAAATAATGCTTGCCTATGTAATGTAATACGACAATTGGGTTTGTTCTCTTTTTCACTTCTATTTTTACACGTTTTCAAAACACAAGCCACTATTTTTGCGTGTTTTTTCGTAAAATGCACCGATGAGTGCTCGACGCTAGCTCGCAGAAGAATGATGACGTCACATTTTTTAGATTCACGCGAAGCCATACTCGATCCCAGATGGTTCCAATGGAACCGGTATGGGGAGGGGGAAATAATACGCTTTTATCGCTTAGGGCAGGTCTATTAATATTCATATGTCTATGGGTACGGCGTATTTTTAGTGATTTTCATGAATTTTTTTAGACATAAGGAATATATATATATATATATATATATTTTATTTATACTTCAGGTCATTTTACACATACATTCAACCGTATATTCTAAAATTTTCCTCAAAAAATAACGGAGATATCAGCTGCCGCGCATTGTAAGTCGCCATCCGGCTGGACAATTTGTGTAACTCCTGGAGGTCACAATTTTCATCCGAACTCAATTTTGGAAAGACTAAATAAAAAGAGTGCTCAGATTCAGAGCTCATCTATTGATGTACTGACGGTATCAGATTTTTATGGATCTCTCCTCGAGTCTATTATACCAGAGCAAGAAAACTATGATTATTTAGAAGAAAGTGCAATTGAAATGAGCGCACTTTTGCAATAACAGGGCGACATTAAGAGTTAGATGACCCTAAGAGAAAAATGTATAGACGAAAGATCAAATGAGGATATTGAAACAACCTCCTGACTGAGAGCTGAATTAGAGAGAATGCATAACGCGTACACAAACTTCAAAGAAAAAAATCCATTTTATAAAAAATGGGTGTACTTTCAACACAAAGAGTCCCAGAAAAAGCTCAGTCAATATTATGCAATGATTTAGAAGAAGATTTAGTTCAGGAATGTGTACACTTTCAAGGTCACATTTCCACTAATAAGACGGCAGAGAAACCTGAATCTACATCATTAGTGAATCTTTTTAAGGAAAGTATTTAAGGAACAATATCTGTGCAACTTTTACCCAAATTTAAATATATCTCTCCGCGTCGCACTTTGCACTCCAGCCACAAACTGTTCTGGAGAAAGGTGTTAGCGAGTGAAGAAATACCAAAGGTCTTCATTATCGCAAGAAAAACTTTACTCTTTGGCTCTTCTATGCATAGAAGCAGACTGAATACTGTAAACTATGAAGCTATTACAGATGACTAGCTGACCCGACAAACGTTGTTCTGTGATATAAATTATTTTTAGTGAATATTTTGGTTTTTAAATAAAAAAATTACGAATGCATTGTAAGTGTGTTGGGATGGGATCTATGACAGAAAGAGGAATGGAGCGCTGTAGACGATGACGGCCGATACAAACAAAAAACACCAACTAAAGTGGGTAAATGAAATAAAGAAAATCAATGTGAATTTCGAAGAACAATTGAGTGTACGATATTTTTTGTCAGTCCGTCTTTAGCCAACACAAATAAGCTCGATGGTTTGCCCACGCGAGAACATGATTCGAATGCAATATTAAAATGACGCGAAGCTTCTCGTGAATGTCTTGCGCATGTGTGGATGAAAATTCAATGAGGGGGAATTCTTGTTTCATTTACTTGTTACTTTTACTTTGTGAATGATTCATTCGTTTATTTTTACCAACTTAACCTATATTTGAATATTTATTTTTAAAATTGTATATCACCTAATAAAAGCCTACAAGTGAATTATTATAAAAGGTGGCAACTTCTAGGAAGGAGGAAGGGGCGGCGCAAATGAAGTGGCATATACCAATGAAAAGTGTAAATACGGCCCTGCTGTCTACATGATATTAACTATCCCCTTCCACATTTCCCATCAATTGAAGCAGTGTTTTGATACTTTTAGATGAAATTTTGCACACTTGAAGTTTAAAATAAGAGGAAAATTAATGTCTATTTCAAAAGTCACGGCAACTCCGAGGACTTCAGCTAGTGGAATGTGTAACACAAGATTGATTTGATTTCTAAACCAATTTGTAGATTTGTTCGTATATGGTGCCCTGGTAAAAGGTAAAAAAGATAAATAATTTATTTCGAAATTTCATATTGTATCAAATATATTTCAATTCTTTTTTACGTACAAACAATGAAACGTTTTAACCCAAAAAGAACCTTACAACGTTGGAATTTCGAGAAAAGTCGAGAATCTTTTTTTTTTAATACCATGTACATCACCTACCGAAGTTACTTGCACTTTGCCCAACGTTACCTTCTAGTAGGAATCGTACAAAGAATTTAATTTCCCAAGCAACTAGGTATGTATCTTATGAAAACCCCTTCAAATGGTGTTTCTCATGCCTAATTTTAGGGTGCTAAAACATTTCCATCTTCCTTCAAATTGATTTTGGTGGTCTTTGGCTTAAGCGATATTAAGAGTGTCTACCACCAATATACTCGCAGTTAGCTTTGCCAAGAAACAGTTTTAACGAAAAAAATCTTAGAAATTTTCGTTTCGAAATAAAAGTTGGATCCAGCCACCCATTTTCGAGGCTGCTAGAAAGTTTATCTATACATATTGCTTTTGGCTAAACATCAAAAGGCATTTCAGCGTTTCGTTTATTTTTATTGAATACTTTAAAAAACAGTTACAACTATATTTTTTATTATATAGACCTCACTAGGTATTATACCTGTTCTGAGGTCCACGTACGATATAACAGTCTTACATTGTTCTTCTATGGCTTTTCTTCTATTTCATTCTCTAATATAAAGTCAAATAGTAGATCTAATGTAAAGTAATTAAAGAGTATATTTATTTAAATGTGCGTCATTTTTGTGTTATTTTTATTAAATTAGATATGAGCGCATCGGCAGAATGTTCCCTGCTCATAGCTTATAATATTAATGTATGTATATTGGATTTTTTATTATGAGCTACATCAAATAACCAATTTGCAAGAGTGTGGGGACAACTAAATCGAAAAGGGGCTTAAAAAAACAAGAAAAACAAACCTTTTTCTCCTAAACATCGAATATAACCAAAAAGTCATAACATTCTATAAATCTTGCTTCAAAAAAGCTACGCCTTTATATCTAGCATGGTCGACCGATAGGGATTTTTCGGTAACTTCTCATCGCTCCCTGGGACACCTGTAGATCGCTAAAGTACAAACAACAGTTGGTGTCGAATATATTAAGAGCACTTGGTAATTTTGAACTGTTTCTTATTCGTCGGCTATCTGCAGTCATGCTAGAGAACGATGAGAAGTTACCGAAAGTTATCCTGCCAATCCTTATCGATCGACCGTGCTAGAGGGCCTGGTTTCTACTATATACCTAATTTGAAAACTTTTAGAATTTGTGGAATGTGATCCAGGGTGGGATTTGGCCTTCTCCATAAATGTCCTAATCGGCTGATGTCCCTCGCCATTCGCCTTCAGTCTTCTGTCCTTATCTATTTTTTTACATCAGCTCAATACAGAAAATTATTCCCCTCAGGGCCTATGTCATTTTTGGGTATGCTGGGAGGAGGGTTTTTTAGGAAAGGAAGAAGAGGAAGTTCTGGGAACGAAAAGGTCTGAGGGGTAGGTAGGAATCTGGGGGATAGTGTGTCCAAGAGTATGAATTTATCCCTCCCGCCGCAGTTCAAGCGATGTTCCGAGAAAGTTCTGCTGAAGAGGTCAAAAGATCTCCCTCAACCAGTCTCTCTCTTGTCCTTACCGCCCTGCTATAATCCTCCTCCAGCGGCATCTACTGGGCCACCCTTTTGGTCAACACTTTTGGCGTCCTATCTTCTGGCATTTAACATGATTAGACCGTCGCAGTATTTAGAACCCACAGAACCAAACAATTGTCTTAGTATCTGTAAGGATTTTAAGTTTATGATTCAAGAGACGCCCTCCGTGGTCGAGGGGTAAGGCTCTCAAATAGCTTTTCGGAGGTCGCGGCTTGAAATCCAGCAAATCCAGAGGGTTGAAATCGCAAGCAAATTTTATTTGATTGATTTGTGTTATTTATCAATTTAATCAATCAAAAATACTAAAAGGTATATTTGTGTCACGTTCCAGAGTGGAAGATATACGAGTATCAGTAACTGATCTAAGACCATCATTCAGAAATAACGTTGCTTGATTTGGCTTTGCCGTGTTTGGTGACCAGATCTGAATAGCGAGGAACTTTTCCACATTCCTCTTACCCATCTCCTTCTCCAATTTGGGAAGGCCATAGTCTCACTGGCTCCAGGCGGTTGGCTGCAGTTGGGACTCGTGTACGGTATTGACATAAAAAAAAATCATCTTCACCCTGTAAGATCCATTTTCTAACGCAGGTCTAGAGATCTTACGCTCTAAGACTGCTCAAAGACTGCAAAGAGGCACAGTCTCATCATTTTGCATTAGGTACCATGTCACATGTCTGATTTTCGTTTTATGATTGGTTAGGTTATTTTCGTTATAAGGTATTTTCGACCACAGTAGTCCTCATTAAGTAATGTATGCAGAATGTTTGTTTTGTTAGTATTGTAGTTCATTCATTTTGTGTGATTCGGGTATTATATGTTCCACCTTTTACGTCGATACAACATAATATTATATGTTCTAACTTTTACGTTAATACAACATAATTCAATTCAATTTTTTTTCAATTCAATTTATTTATTCTTTAAAAACATTACAAAATTTAAAATTTTAATGCGTTTTTAAAAAAAAAAATTAACGGTATTACCTTAAACATTAAATTAAATATATAAATGGTAGGCAAAAAAGAAAAAAAACTATATAAGTATTAATTGAGCTTGCCTTTTAAAGGCAGCTTCACTGACGTTAAATATGTCGATATCCGAATTAATTCTGTTCAACAGCGAGATTGCTCTCCCGACTGGCATAACCATTGGCAAGTTAGTTCTGCAAGCCGGGAGATAAAACAGTCTATGCTGTCGATGACGGAGATAACCATCGGGAACATAGAAACTAATGCTCTCCATGATAGCCGAGTTTTCGAACCTTCCACGAATCAGTCTGAAGAAATGTGTTACAATGAGCACATCCCTTCTGACCCGTAGAAGGTTCACACCGAGCATGCCCAAGAGAAAGTGGGTAGGGTAGAGCCACGGATAGTAGCCATATTTCCTCAGGTAAAGAAATCTCAGAAATTTCTTCTGAACTCTCTCCAACTCTCATAATATCACATGTTTCACCGTTTATGTCGATACAACGTAATATTGTATGTTCCACCATTTACGTTGATACAACAAAATAATGTATATTCCACCATTTACGTTGATACAATATAATATTGTGTGTTCCACCATTAACGTTAATAGAACATAATATTGTATGTTCCACCATTTACGTTAATACGACATAATATGGTATGTTCTACCATTTACGTTGATACAACATATTAGTGTATTTTCCACCATTTACGTTGATACAACATAATATAGTACGTTCCACCATTTACGTTGATACAACATAATAATGTATATTCCACCACTTACGTTGATACAACATAATATAGTAAGTTCCACCGTTTACATTGATACAACATAATATTGTATGTTCCACCATTTACGTTGATACACCATTTATGCTGATATAACCTTTGTTTTGTCACAAAAGTCTTCGAACCATAGCCAATCTTAAATCCAGAAGGCTGTGCTTCGAACTGTTTAAAAACTGATTTGAATGAATTGATTGATTTGTCTTCGGTAAAATTACTGTCTGCCTAACATGACGTTTGTGTTTTGAAACAGCTGAAAGTTTGTTGATCTTGCAAATAGCATCCCTGAGAAGTTAATCTGACAGTTGATACTGCAAGGTATAATATGTATTTACATTTTCGTCTGAATTTCTCTTGGTTTTGTATTATGCATAAAGTGGTTGCATTTAATGCGTACGTGTATCAACATTAGTGCGTACGTGCATTGTAGCAGTCATTCCCGTGTTTATGCGATTACCATAAATTACGAGACCTACACTACAGACATTTGGTCTTGATTCCCAGAGAGCTTTGACTTTTGAAGATGCAATAATGAAATTCATCTCTCATAATCATGATAATACTTTCCAATGGCTCCGCTCCCTTTCCATTCTCAGCTAGTCTTCGTGCTTTCCAATACAGGTCCAATCTTCTTCCACAGTCTATTTGGTGACCCAACGGTCAGCTGCCCCCCAAATATTATATTTATTATTATTTTTTGTACATTATTTATGTTTTATTCCTTTCAAACCTGACGGCCATCGTTGTCGAGGGGCAAGGCTCTTGATTAGCGATCCGGTCGTCGCGAGTTCAAATCCCGGCGTGCGCAGATAAATTTTATTATCATTTTAGAATTATTGACTGTGCCAGCATACAGTATTGTAAATAATTTTACATTGAGTAACGTTTCTTTGGACAATACCTAATTTAATTATTTACTTTACTTAATTGAAATAAAAAAGTTACATAATGTATATAATAGTTACATAAAGCAGGTAGGTGTTGCATCCAAAACCGTCTTCGAATTACAACTTCAAATGCAGCAGGCAAAATGGACTGTAAATTACACGAAAACGAAACCGTGTTTGTTTGAAATTGGGGGATTATTCATGTATCGCAAGACTATGGACTACAAAGGAAATATGGGAAAACCAAACTAATGACACTGAATGACACCAATTAGTTCCTTCAAATGTCACAAGTCATGTCGTTTTTCCACGCAATGTTGTTATTGTTCCCTTTTTCAAAATGCTTTCTTCAGCAAGGTGACATGGTAAGGGAGGGTAGGAATGGATAAATGACATTCCGGTAGGAACTATGCATATTATCATTTCAAAACCAAACAGGTAGATATTTAAAAATGTATTTATTAATCTTATAAGGAATCACTTTTGGAGTGTAACCTCCTCTAGCATACGAAGATGAAAAGCAGCCTCAACCTTAGTCAGTCAAAATATGCTGAATCATATTTCTCTATTTTCCCCAAAAAGTTCCTTTCGCCATGAATTCTGAGATACGCTTTTGTTCGTGATTAATTTTCAAACTTTTTATGTGGTACGTATTAAGTAACATCTTTTCTTCATCTGTTCTTATATTCTCCCGACTACGCACTTTAAACAACCATTTCGTATTGACAGCTTCCATTATAAACTTAAACCCACGTAGTTCTTGAGATTGGCAGCCAAATTATATATTAGACACATGGATTAAACATTTTAACACCTTATAAGACCTTGAATTTGGCGTGCTAGAAAGATACCAGAACGTCTTTCTTTATATTCTGTAGGTAGTCTGTAGGTTATCAGTTCACAGGTGCGTAAGATACCTGCGATGAATTATTATTTTCTGACTCGTCATGCAATTCAAGACTAAAAAAGCAGAACACCAAGACGTTTATTATGAATGCAGACGCTAATAATATCACTCATCTGCAGTATTTACTGTTGGATTAAACGCGTCATCAAGGACCTGACATGACAAGAAATGCGTCTACAACAACTGTGTGAACGTAGAAGTTACGAAAGCATAATAACAATGCTTGTAATATTCCTTTTACTGTGTTACAAATTAGATTTTCTCTTTAAAAATACATGAGTAGTAATTTCTCTTGAATTTACGGTTTTCATCACTATCGAAATTTGGGTGCGTGGTATTTTGTCATTACCACACCAACATTTTAATTTTGGTTGCAATGGATTTTTATATCAAAATACAATTTGGCCATACCACAGCAACATAAAAAACCACCTACCCACTTTTCTGTTATGTAGGCTCTAGACAAGAACCCGATTGATCTCGTACAAAGGATTAAGGTAAACAACAAGGTGGACACGTTACGTTCCCAACGAAATGAGCTGTTCGTCAGCAATAGCAGGGATGATTTTGACTTTCCTTATTTTATTTTCAAGATAAATTTTTAAAATTATTTATTGGAATTCAATGGGTTCTTTTTAGTTTCCTAATCCTCGATCCTTCCAAGATCAGTCAATTAGAAGTAGCGAGTTAACTTTAACACGTTTTTCCTTTATCCCTGTTGCGAATCTAAAATCGAGTGTACAAAAGGAGCATTCTATTGATTTGAGTCAAAACCATGGTTGATTTTGGGTGTCAATTGCGAGGATATTGTAGTTATATTTATTATTATTTATTTTGGCATAATAACTTACATTTTACAACATAATTTGATAATGTTTGCGTCACTGGGGGTTTCTTATCCGTGCAGAGGCCACATTTTATAATACAAAATTCAATAAGATGAAGTAATAAATTTTAATATTGACGAATAAATGATGCAGTGCATAGTAGAATCACAATGGAGGACTATTAACAAGGGGGTACAACAAGGAAGCATTTTTGGGCCTCTCCTCTTCCTTACGTACATAAAAAACTTCCGATTATTTTATTTTTTATTTTTAACTTTATGAGTAAAACCTCAAATTGTAATATTTAAATAAATGAAGACAATACAAGCGAAACTCAATCGAAAATCTGGAAACAGAAAAATCAGAAAAACATATTGACACCTCTGGGACTCGAACCCAGGAAGCAGAAAACCCTGGTTAGCGCGTTTGCCCGGAAAGCAAGAGGTCCTGGGTTCCAATAGTGTCCCAGAGGTGTCAATATGTTTTTCTGATTTTTCTGTTTCCAGATTTTCGATTGAGTTTCGCTTATATTGTCTTCATTTATTTAAATATTCCGATTATTTATTGCTGGCACAGAATATTCAATGTTTGCTGATGACACCGCTTTGTTATTTGAATGTACTGGAGTCGTTGACGAGTTTAATAAACATGTTAACGAGACTTGTCAATCAATAGCAAACTGGCTGTTATCACAAAATCTGTCACTTAACACAAACAAAACAGAAATTCTAAAATTTTGTCCAGTATAAGCTACACCTATAAACATTATTATTTTTTTTAATTAACTTCAAATAGGAGGCCCCGAGGAAAATAACTTCCCTCAGGGCCTATGTCATCTTTGAAGATGCTGTGTGGAGGGTAAGTTACATTTATGTTAACTTTAATAACAATCACATCGAACCTTCCCAAACTTGTTCACTGCTGGGAATACAACTAGATGCAAATATAAAATGGAAAGAACATGAATGTATCGAAAGTAGTAGCAAAAATTAGTAGCTTTTTTTTTGTTTTAGGCACACTTAGAAAAATCTTAAATATTGAGTCGGTAATCACCGCATACTATGGATACGTACGTACTCGTATATTCAATTATAAAATATGGAATAGTTTTTTGGGGAAATTCAGTAAACGACAAAGATGTTTTTATCATCCAAAAGTGATGCCTACGAAAAATTATGAACGCTGATCACCTGGTTTCATGTAGACCCGCATTTAAAAACCTTAAACTTCTGACAGTGGCAGACATATATATATATATAATGGAGTTATACCTGTTAGTTCGATCATCTCCAGAAAAGTTCTCACAAAAAAAAACTCAACACAAAAACACGCTACACGTACACAGAAAACTTATTAATTCCAAACTGCAGTCCCTACTACATACTACATGGCCATTAAAGTATGTAACAACCTTCCACGTAACATTAAACAAATAAACGATATACTCAAATTTAAAGCATCACTAAAAACATTTCTTTTCAACAAATGTCATTATTCATTATACTCATAATGAATACCATATGTAAATTAAAAACTTCTGTTTTTTTCTCGTATTATATTCATCGTACTATATTTGTATTTATTAGGTTAGCTGGAAGAAATAGAACATACCCATAAACTACACCTTTTGTGCAATAAACGATTCTTGAATTTTGAATTTTAAACATAAAGGCGGTAATGAAAAAAAAATATATAAAAAAACGACATTTAAAAAAAAAGTGAATAGGAGCCAGTGAGACTATGGCTTTAAAAATTATGTTTACATAGACGCTGATTCTAGACATAATGTATATACTTGGTGTAACCCTAAGTGACCAGCTCAGGTATGGGGGCTCCATCAAAGCCAGAGTAAAGTTAGCCTCCTAAAAACTGGGCGTACTGTACAGGGCCCGCAGATAATTTAATAGTACACAACTGCTAACTCTGTACAAATCACAAGTGCGCCCCACGGTTGAATTTGGCAGCCACCTCTGGTCTGGAGCTCCAAAATACCTGAAAAATACCCTCGACTCTGTGCATAAATGTTTAATAGATTCTCCCATCTTAACAGACGGATTGCAATCTTTAGAGCACAGGCGTCGGGTGGGAATGCTATCCTTGTTCTACCGGTATTACAATGGAAGATGCTCCGAGGAACTAGCATCATTGATCCCTTCGGCACCGGTGCATAGTCAGGAAGCACGCCAAACGCGTGCCCAACATTTGTACACAGTTGACATTTGTCACATGAGAACAGGTCGTTTCTTCGACTCGTTCTTGTGTTCAATAGCTCGGCTGTGGAATGATTTGCCGGCCTCTGTGTTTCCTCCTTCCTACAACACGGGTCTCTTCAAGACCAATGTTCATTCCTTCCTCTCCTCAAAAAGACCCTACACAGCATCTCAAATGACATAGGCCCTGAGGGAAATTATTTTCCTCAGGGCCTCCTGTGTGGAGTTAATGTAAAAAATAAAAAAAATGAAAAATGTAATATTACGTGTACGAATTAAATTCCGTATGTTTTAACAATTTTTCAAAGCATTTTTTTTGTTCTATGGGATATGACCAATTATACGTAGGTATAATGGGCTTCTAGGGTTAACATCACAAGTGCGGCCGCCTTTAGTTTATTTTGCCAACTTGTGATCTTTTCCTGCCAAAAGGTAGCCGACCCCTGATATAGACCAATAAACGCTGCGCTGATTCTGAATATATAAGTTTTATTTAATAATATTAATCGCAGAGTTTTTAAAAAATGATTAAAAAGTCCATTTTTAATCGGGTCGTAAAAAAACTCCGTCAAGGTGACGTCACTGTTCGACGTGTCGTTACGTATCGTACGGGAATTTATGATATGACACAAGCCATCGTATTAATTTATTCGTTTATTTACACACTGTTTAAAGAGATTTAGTTGTTGTGTTTAATGAAACATTATTTAGGCCTAAATAATGTTTAAAAAATAAAGGTATCTCTTATTAATTTATCTCTATTATTGAAAATATTCAAAAACTACTGCACAAAAAATGCTATTTCTAGGGAGAATACTTCAAACAACGGAATTAAAAATGGCGGCAGTAGATCAGCTGATTGCCCGATCCTATACTAATTTTTCAGGAGTGATGACGTCACACGATTTACCATACATACGGTGGTTTTCGGGGGGCATTGAAAAATTAAAACTTTGATAATTATTTTAACTATTAAAACTAACTCTAAAAATAAAAATGCAGTTAGTTAAGTTAGAAGGCCATTATTCATAAAAAAATAAAAAAATTGGACTGGAATTCTCTATTAGGGTATGTTGTGAGGCTAAAGGTATTGGGCAGGGGAAGGAGTTGGGGAAGAGGAAGGTGGGGAAGTACCTTGCTATTCAGATCTGGTCACCAAGCACGACTAAAGCCATTTCAAGCAACGTTTAAATTCTGAATGGTAGTCTTATACCAGGGCGATATTGAGAATATCTTCCACTCTGGAACGTGCCGCAAATATACTATTTATTATTTTAAATGAATTAATTGTGGAATAACACAAAGTAATGAAATAAAAATTATTTGCCCACGCCGGGATCGATCCTGCGACTTTCGGTTCTTACCCCTAGACCACGCCGCCGTCGAAATTACGATTGTGTATAATGATATGCGTTTTAAACACAGTATGTGTGTGTTCATGTTCTTTAATGTTATAATTTTTTTGTAACATTGCTTTTTTTGTTCTTTTAATTTTGTATCGGAATTTTTGTTTAAGTGAAAGATTTTTAAACGCTTTTATTGCCTAGTATTTTTGGGGTCTTTGTCCAAAGCTTGTGAAATATATGTTTTATATGGAAACACACGATGAAAATTTATAAAAATACACGATGGTTCAACCTCATTCGAAATGAATGAAGCAACATTTTTTACCTCCTTTTAATACATATTAAATATTTTGGTTAACAAATTTTGTTGGCCGTAAGTATGATAATATTCTTTTATAACGCGATCCGTTTTGTTTTACCAAGAACGTTACTATGTTGTTAATTTAATAATATTATATTATTTAGTGAAAATGTGAATAAGAATTTACTTACTTTACTTTCATTATCTTAACAATAATCAGCTGGGTCCTTGAGTTACTGAAAGTGTAAATAAAACGTTCAGAAAATAATTCATATTAAACGTCTCATGAAACTATATAAAGACAATTCCTTGAACAGACCATTCACAATTCAGACTCAACTGAAACACCTAAGCACACAACACACGAACTCACCGCCTATCACAAAAATGAAGAACGTACTCTTTCTTACCCTTTCAGTAAGTCATACATTTTCTTAATGGTTTTGAGATTATTTAAAGATTTTTGAAAATAACCGTTTTTTTCATCAGCGTATTTTGTTTTATTTGTATCTTAAAGCTAATTAGGTTATTTATTAATAAATTAATGTTTTATGTTTTCAAATTGATGTGTAAAATTGTTTAGACTTTATGAACCAAAGAACCTACGTAAAATTCAGTACAATTTATGAAAGCTATTATTATTTTTTGCGAAATTACAAAAATAAAATATGTTGTTGTTGAGTAAGTTTCTGTTTCCTACTCGACAACTAGAAATGGTTGGAACGGTTGAAAAAAGTAAAAGTTAATTGATTAGGTACAATCCTGAATAGGAAATTTCATGCAACATGTGGTTGTAAATACTTTCAGTATTTCTATTGTAATCCGTGTTTACGACGCAAGAAAAGTAAATTAGAGATATTTTTACTAGAGGGGAGATATTTTGACTACGTAAAGGGTTGTTTTATAAACAACTTTACTTGTGCAAGTGACATCTATAAATTGAATAAACTCGCCAAAAAAACCAAATGGGTTGTTCTTCTTTTTAACCTACATTTTCATAAATTATTAGCTCAAAATCGAAAAAAATTTCTAACGCTTTCTAGTCGGCACTTATAGTTTTTATGATGACTGAATTCCTATTCTATTGGAAAATGTTGTTGGCCGCGAAGTTTACACATTTTTGTACAATTATCAGGACTTGAAAGATGGATACAACCGAAAATTGTACACCTCTGTCACAAAATTTTGTATTTTATTTTATCGATTAGTCTTCATGAATTTTCTTGTACTTTTCTGTTATTATAATATATAAAGAACCCTTTTAGAAAACATATACAGTAATATATTTGTAATATATTACTGTATATTCTCCTTCCCCTCCCCACTACCTTCAGCCTCACAACATACCCCATTTGGGGATGCCATAGTCTCACTGGCTCCAGACGGGAGCAGTTGAGATTATTGTGCGGTATTCACTGTAAAAAAAAATATATATAACTGAAAATATTTATTTAGGAACTTCTACCACTCTATCCCACAAATGTGACAGAGTGGTTCTGGACGACTGTTGCGCGGTCTCTGGATCTCAGAGGGGAAATTGTAGCAAGGGGGGAAGGAGGCCTAAACGGCCTATAGGGGATGACAAAAACGAGCTGCGTGTATACCTATTTCGAATGACAACCCACGTGACAGAATTAACGTACTAAAACATCAGTTGCAAGAGAATAGTTTTGGAGATTTTTAAATATTTTATTAAACATCAAAAAAAATAATAATCGCCGTTACTTGATAGGTTATACCTTTTGGAGTTTATAAATTGTTTTATAATTTTTGTCGTCACATAATTTTTTTGTAACATTATAAAATATACACAAGTTGAGGTGGCGGGGACAACGAAAATTTTTATGAAATACACTTCTGTCACTAGAATTTACAACTCTGTAACGTAATTTTTATTACAAAAATATTAACACATATTTTTTAAAACGCACACAGTCGTTACGTCTTTAGTACAGGAGATTTTAAAGTAATTATAAAATAATAATATTGGTAATTCTGTTGAATTTTTCTCCAATAACTGGTGGAGACAACTTTTTGTAGGTTAAAAAAAAGAACAACCCAAATACCAAATAGAAAATGTTTTCTTCGCTTCTCCCCGGCATTTACCAATAAAGAGTGTCTCTCTGAGTTCCACTTAATTTTTAATCAGCATCAATTTCTCTCAGCCTTTCCCAGTAATGTGGCCTGTTATTCTTTAGCCGAGTTGTGATCTCGGTTAGGCTATCTACTTTTTGGTGTTGTTCACTGTTTTATTTTTTTTCTTTTGCTATCTTTTTCAGGTCTGCCTGGTGTTCAGTATGGTCAGCAGTGAGCAGAGCTGCAATGGCAAAGGGTTTCTTTGCTTGAACTCACAGCAATTTCTCATCTGCGTAGACGATGGAAAAGGCCAAACCCAAACGGTTGACAGCAATGTACAAGAGTGCCCACCCCTTACTTACTGCAAGAACACGAACCAGCTGGAATGCCAGGGAGCTTGAGAAAAATACAAACAAATGGAAGATGATTTGAAATAGAACTTAAATAATTACGTTTAAAATATTTTTGACGGTTCTTTGCATATAAGTTGAACCAAAACCATCCAATATTAAAGCCTACACTGATGGACAAGACGGCCGCAAGTTATGCTCAAACGTAATAATTGTTTATAATGTTGTAAATGTTTATTTACTTTTCAAATTTATTTTTACACATTTCTTTTGAACAATTCATCAAATTTAAAAGTTAGTATTCAAGTTCTATCAAAGTTCTGTCTATGTTCTGTGAAACAACTGGCCCTTAGTGATGATAAGAGACCAAATTCGAGAAATCAGAAAAAATATTTATGACTGTTAAAAACGACGAAAAAAAAAACTATTTAAATCATATCTTTATCGTTGGGGGTGTCGTCACTGTTTTGTCATTTATATAGGATGGCTTTATTCAATAATAATAACATCGATAAAAATCTATACTTTATTATTCCAAGTTGAAGTTTTGCTTTCATGATATTCTATTATTATGTATGGTTAATTTGAATCGTCAATATTTGGTTAATTTGAAGTGAAATAAATGATTATGTGTATATCTGCTGTCTTATTTTTACCTCGATACAGTCAGTTGGGCACAAATAAATAATTCATCACTTGTGTAAATCTTGAATCATGAGTGTATGACATGTGTTAAAGGTCTACCCGTAATTACTTACTTTCACAGCCTGCACGAATTTCTTGAAAATAAAAAGTTTTTTATCATCACAACACGGGTATGTGCCTAGCATGGTGGTCGAAAATATCTCAAATTAACAATGCAATGATTAAAGAAAAAAAAATCTTTTCAAAAAAATAATATGTCGCGCATGACGAAACAATCGGTACCTTGTATCCTACACGTATACAAATTTTGCAGGGACTCAAAAATTAAACATTGAATTTATGTATGTGCCAAATCTGAATGCTCTTTTTCTAGCCGTTTTATATAAGTTATACTTTGTAAAAGTCGAATAATATACGGGTACCGCCGCGCCGCCCAAGGAGCTATTTATGGGATAACCAACAGCAGTAGATCAACCCAAGTGGTTCGTTACGTTTAAGATTTAGCAGGGGTGCCCGGGTACTTGAGGTGAGGTTTGTATAGGTCTTGTCGGCGAATGCGTTTGTCCACCTACTGCACGGATGGTCCTAACCTAGACCTCTCCAGCTGGACTCTCTCAATCCATCGGCTTGCCCGCAATCGCTAATTCCCACATTCCTACCCACCCCTCATACACTTTTCCTTCCTAGAACTTCTTCGCCTTCCTTTCTTTAAAAAGAATCTACATACAGCTTCCCAAAAGACCCGCAGTGTAAAGATAATGTAAAATGTAAAAATAAAAAACAATAAATATATTATTTTTCATGAAAAATAGAGGTTGTATACAAAGTTGGTAATTTTCGTTTAATTTAAAATGACGACACTAAGTAATTTTTGCTATTAAAAAAGAAATGGAAATTTAAAAAATCAACAAATACGCTGTGGTTTGGCTTTGACGTCATGGTATCCTAATCGAGACCACATCGAGGAGAGATTGACAACTAGGTGACGTCATCGGTTCCATGCCAATTCAAAATCAAGTCAACTCTACACCTACGTTTTAAGATTTTCACGGCCAAAAGTATTGGTGGTGGTGAAAACCACTAAAAATTACACATCTACCAGATCTGCCGGATCTGCCCTGCTGATGGACACTGCAACGCTGTCCGAAAGGTTGGCTAAAGAAGGAGGTAGCGCAACACGGCATAACACCCCAAAAACAAATAACGAAAAAACTCTACACCTCTTTGAAAAGTCATTAAAATTGTGAATTCCGAGTTGTCCGGTCACCGACGTCATCTGACCCCGATTCCCTTGGTGCCACCTAACACTTTGATTAACAAATAGATTCCGTTTTTAGAAGAAAAAATCTGAACATCAATATCTTTTCATGCTTAATAATTATGCTGATTTGGAGAGGTTATGCACAGTAATTAGATGAGTATAATTAATATTCAGACTTATATTATGCTCTGAAAACGATTAGAAACTACTCATCTAACTATTGTGCTATTCTATTTATTCAATCAAAGAAAGTCGCTAAAAGGCGAAATACAAATGAAAACCATGCAATAAATCACTGCCGTGAAACGTAACGGGTATTAAAACCATAAATATACCAAACCACCCACATTAAAACGATACAGTACTCTAAACTAAAGTAGGAATCGGCGAAGTAAGTGAAGAAGGCGTGTACAAAAATATTCGGGTGCACTGCCGACATATTGGACGGACTTGGTCGAATTTCTAGAAAAAAGGAACTTTCCGCGGGATATATTTTAATTAATTCTGATAAACGTATTACCTACTAAATTTTAGATGTTTCTGACTTAATCCCTCGGGAAGTTACTAATTCGTCAAGCTGTAAAGTTGTATAAATCTGGTGCTGACCGCTAATTTTATAGTTGAAAAACGTTAAACAAACAGTAAGGTTCTGTTTTTTTAATCTTACGTATAAATAACTCCCGATTCCGAGAGCATCGTCCGAAAAAAAGGTATTGTGGTAACGAAATCGTGGGAATTAATTAAAATATGAGCCTATATTATTAATAAAATTACTTTTTAGAACGTCATAACTCAAAATTTTTTAAGCTTTTAATCAAAATAATACCTAAAACAATAATCTTAGACGCTGTAATTAAGAGCGTTTAACCAGCGGCCGAAAATCCACATTTCGTCGAAAGTTGTTCTTACGATCATGCAGGTCGGTTCAAATGAGAAAGATTAATTATTCTCCGTACCAGCTTTTTAAAATTATAACTCTATATCGATTTTATTTCATTCCAAATTTCGTTAATTTATACCTACATCCAAAAATGCTGAACGTGATGATAAAACTATTAAAGTAATGTACTTTTTGTAATTATTTTTTGATTATAAGTTTTTTTTTTTTTTTTTTTACATGAGCTCCACACAGGAGGCCCTGAGGAAAATAATTTCCCTCAGGGCCTATTTCATCTTTGAGGATGCTGTGTGGAGGGTTTTTTTTAAGGAAAAGGAAGGAGAGGAGAGTTCTGGGAAGGAAAAGGGTTTAAGGGGTGGGTAGGAATCTGGGGTTCAGTATGTCCTGGTCATCCGCCTCCAAGACCTAGACAAACCTCACCCCATGAACCCGGGCACCCCTGCTAAATCACCAAACGTAGCGAACCACTTGGGGTGACCTATGGCAGAGGTGTTGGTTATCCAATAAAGGTTCCCGGGGCGGCGGTACCCATTCCCGCCTCCCAAATCATAGTATTTATCATTTTTCAATAATGTCTAAGTATAAATAAGAATGTAAAAAAATCTGAAATATATATTAGTTTGTAAGTGCGCAAATAAATACACAAACGGACCAATTTTCGTCAAGAAACACATGTGCGTATATATTTTTTAATGATTTTATTTAAACTTAAATTAAAATTCTAAAACATGCGATACTCAGATAATGCATTGATTTATTTTACTGCATATATGAATTGAAATGGGTGTGGTATAATACAAATTCTTTTTTGAAAATTTAACAAATCTTCTAACGACCTATGGTATATATAACCTTATACTAAAAATAAACATTTTTTCTCAAAATTTAAAACATGCGAATGCTAGATAAAAGAACAATCTTTCGAAATCCATTTATAATTTTTTGTGGAAAGGAGTCAATACGTCTAAAATCTGATTTAAAAATTACATATTTCTGGTTTTCTCTGATAATACCCTCTTAAACGTGGAGATCCGTGAAGAATGCAAGGCTGAAGAAAGCGTAATGAGTAAGATTAAGAAAGGAAAGGGACGCTCAGATGCTTTGGGCATGTAGAGCAAATGAACGAGGAAAGGAGTGTAAGGAGAATATATGACGCAAATTTGAATGGTAGAAGAAGTCGGGAACGCCCGAGGAAGACATGGCACGACCAAGTGAACCAGATGCTTGAGTCGGGCCATGTGAAGAGTCAGAATAATAGAAGAGCATGTATGAGACGATGTATGAATATGAACGAGACAAGGAGTGTGTGCCAAGATCGAGTTGTTTGGCGGTCCGTCCTCTCTACCTACCCCTGCGGGGAAACGGCTTGATGGTTAGTTAGTTAGCTGACCTGATTTCTTACTTCGAAAAACCTTACCCAATTTTTTTTATAAAATGTCGAAAATTTAGTTCTTCGAAATCTGACCATTTAAAATTTGGTCATACAAAAAAATGTTGGTGTGGTTTTTAGCATTGTTCGACGTAACAGACGCTTTTAGACGTATTTTGCATAATGCAATTTAAAGCTTATAACATGTACGTTGTCACTTTCTAAGTGCATTGAAAAAATGTCGGTTTTTCTGCTTCACTTACTACGAAAGCTGCCTAACTTGGAGAACTAAATATTTTAACATTATTTTTCGAAATTGTAACTGTGTTGATGTACACACTACTTGTGTTATAACATTCATTATAATTTTATGTGTTATGACTGTCATAGTTTTTTGCACCTACATTTCGTATAAAATAAGGCGTTCAATAAGTATGAATGTAAGTAATTACAATAGGAAAGTAAATATTTACGACTAGTCTGGAAAATAAGTTTAAGCGAATAAACTGTAGTTTAACTAAGGCATTCTTGTTGATTTTTCGAGGTGTGACATGATTTCCTTTATAGACTTTTATAGACGTCAACTTGATAAGAGCAACATGAATGAATGAAAATTATTCTTCTTTACAATGGTTGTTGTGACTCTATGCAATTCTCGAATAGAATAATAGTTTTAATTTTCCATTTACCTACAGTCTGTAAAATAAGAGTAGAAAACATAGGAGGGCGCCACTGTTGTACAAATGGCAATACTAACAATATAATCATGGTTATAATCTAAAGCTGTGTAACCAACATTTTTATTAAAAATTAAAAAGGCATAAAAGTGAAAAAAAATATTTTTTCAATTTAAAATAAAACAATAACTTTGTAAACACCACTTTTATTTTTATACTTTATGCCGACCGGGTTTCGCTACAACCGTAGCTTCTTCAGGGCAGTATAATACTCTACTAACATTAGGTTACATTTGTGTTATAATATATATTTTACCAAAAATGGGCTGGGCTGGACTCGTCAAGTGGAGGAGGAAGAGGGAGGCATAGATGGAGAATTGGGAAGGGAACGGACGTGTTCTTTATCAATAGGGAACAATCTTAGTATGGGACTTTTATTTAAATTAAGTTGGTTATTTAATACCTTACTATTAGTGTTTATGGCTTTCCTAAGTTCAAGTGCCTCTAAATTATCCAATCTTATACCGATGTCGTTTTTATGAATAAGTTTGGCGCCAGCGTTTTTGTCAAATTTATGATCGTTTTCAATCAAGTGGTTTGCAAATTCTGAAAATCCAGAGCTGTGTAAACATCGAAGATGTTCTTTGACACGGGTGTTTATGTTGCGCGCTGTTTTATATTTTATATATATATATAAAATATATATAAAATATATATAAAAAATATATAAATTATATTAGTAATATTGTCATATGTAATAAAAAATTTGCCAGAGTTCGAAATTTCCCTAGATTTTGTCCTGATTTCCCTTTTTCCTAAAAAATATTTTTCTCCCCTAGATCTAAAGAAATTTCCCTAGACATAACATCACATATATATATATATTTTTATATACGTATATATATTTTTTGGAATTCCTATGAATCTTAATTATTGTTCATCTATTTACATGCAATGTTATTTTTAACACTGACAACTCAAAATGATATTATGTATCTAAAAAGATAAATGGGACCTCTGAAAAAAATAAATTATTTTTTAAGTTCCGTTTTATCGGTGATTGCGGTTGATTTTTATTGTGCAAAGTGTTTGTTTTTATTTGGAATTGAAATTATTATTTCACGTAGCAAAAAGTGTTTTATTTGGAAAAGTACAGTATTATAAGTTTATAAGTACATTTACCAAATTCCGATATCTTCCCAATTAATTAATCATATTAATTAACATATAACAGGATTAGTGTTACACAATCAGGTGGCTACGTAGGTAATTGCGTAAATGTGAAATTCTAGGGAAATTTCACTTCGAAATCTAAGGAAATAATTTTTTTGGGCAGAACATCCGTTTGGATGAAGAATCCAGAAGAATCAATGGCGGAATGCTTTGGGATGACTTTTAGGTGTGAGGTGTGTTTTTTATTCAAGATTAACTGCTTTTAATATAGAAAAACATTGGTTAAATGTCCGCATTTCACCGGTACTGTTATTGTATTTTAACAAAGTGCAATATAAAAACAATAAATCATCTTTTTCATTGCAAATACAAGTGACATCGTAAGCCTCGAATTTTGTGTTCAGGCGTGAATGTACATTGTTTTATGTATAACACATACAGAAACACTGGTATTTATAATATACTGATCATGACGATTGTGTAATAACTTGTATAAAAAGCCCTTGATACTAAAAACAATTCGAAATTACGACCGATGTATCGTAAACCAAATGTCAAATATGACATACAACCTATTTATGACTATGCTTAACCTCAAATATAGCCCTTTTACGTCATAATTTGAATTGTTGAGAGCCTAAATATTGTTTCCAATAAACACAAAAACTATTATTTATCTAAATCTCTTTAACAGTATGAAAATAACCAAAAAAACTCGAAATGTTGAATGGCGTGCGTGTCTTTCGTGGCGTAAGGCGTAAGATTTCAAATGTCAATACATCTTGATACACTTCGGTGAATTGGTTAGCAGGTTAACAGTGACGTCACCGTTAACCATTTCAGTAATGCCAACTTGACGCTGTGTTTTGAGGAGAGGTTTAAAAATGCACTTATAATAATTTTTTAAAAACTCTGCATTTAATATTATGAAATAAAACTTATATATTCAGAATCAGCGTTTATTGGTCTACATGGACATATTTTTTTAGAGCCATAATATTTTCACTGGAGTTCCTTATTGTGTGTTAACATAATGAAGAATAACGATTTTGTGATAAAATATAAAGCACACTTTAAAAATTGTTCATTGCTTACATTTATTTAATAAGTACTTACTAGCGTTGTCCAGGCTTCAGATCATGTCTCTAATTTTAGATCTGAATATATTGAACTCATTCAGATCTAAAAGTAGTGTAACTAAACTCACCGCTAATGATTCTTCTTTTCTACCTACTGTTAAATTCAAATTTATGTTAATTTAAATGAAAGCCAATCACTTTGTAAAACACAATTTAATCAAATTAGTCATAAAGTAGGTAACTTAACAATAGAGCTTTTTCGATTTTTTAAGAACAAAAAAAAGTCATTTTAAATGCGTACAGTGTTCTGTATCATCAGTGTCATTGCACTTCAAAAGAATATTTGACAGGTAAATTGGTGTTGCCAGCCTACAAATTCCGTAGTTCCAGTTTTTATTTTTTCTACTCTTATTTGACAGACTCTACATTTTTTTCTTTAAATTTTCTTCCACCGGTTTCGACATATCCGTGTCATTTACTAGTTTTAAGTTTGCTAGTGACACGGATGAATGGACGGTTACCTCGAGAGTGTTTTCTCTTGGGGTAAAAATAATCTCGTTGAATTTAATGTTTCAAAGACCCAATCTTGTCTGATTACGTCTAAAAGGGATCGAAATGAAAATCTAGTATCTTTCAACTGTAGCAATCTTCCGAACAAGCCCTCCATTGATATATTTTTTTTTTTTACAGTGAATACGGCACAAGAATCTCAACTGCTCCCGTCTGGAGCCAGTGAGACTATGGCATCCCCAATTGGGGTATGTTGTAAGGCTTAAGGTAGTGGGGAGGGGAAGGAGGTGGGGAAGAGGAAGGTTGGGAAGTACCTGGCTATTCAGATCTGGTCACTAAACACGGCTAAAGCCATTTTCAAGCAACGTTTCAATTCTGAATGGTGGTCTTACACCAGGGCGATACTGATAGTATCTTCCACTCTGGAACATGCCGCAAATATACTATATATTATTTTAAATGAATTAATTGTGAAATAACACAAATTAATCAAATAAAATTTATTTGCGCATGCCGGGTTCGAACCCGCGACCTCCGGATTGTGAGTCAAGAGTCTTTACTCACTCTTACCCACTGGACTACGGAGGTCGTCAAATGATATGCTTGGTGTGACCAGCTCAGGTATGGGGGCTCCATCGAAGCCAGAGTAAAGTTAGCCTCCCAAAAACTGGGCGTACTGTACTGGGCCCGCAGATACTTTAATAGTACACAACTGCTAACCCTGTACAAATCACAAGAGCGCCATACGGTTGAATTTGGCAGCCACCTTTGATCTGGAGCTCCAAAATACCTGAAAAGTACCCTCGACTCTGTGCAGAAACGGGCGGTCCGTTTAATAGATTCTCCCATCTTAACAGACGGATAGCAATCTTTAGAGCACAGGCGTCGGGTGGGAATGCTATCCTTGTTCTACCGGTATTACAATGGAAGATGCTCCGAGGAAATTGCGTCATTGATCCCTTCGGCACCGGTGCATAATCGGGAAACACGCCAAACGCGTGCCCAACATTCGTACACGGTTGACATTTATCACATGAGAACGGGTCGTTTCTTCGACTCGTCATTGTGTTCAACAGCTCGGCTGTGGAATGATTTGCCGGCCTCTGTGTTCCTTCGCTACTATTTGCCCTCCTTTTGTAGGAAGGAGGGCAAATAGTAGCGACCAATGTTCATTCCTTCCTCTCCTCAAAAAGACCCTCCACACAGCATCACAGATGACATAGGCCCTGAGAGAAATTATTTTCCTCAGGGCCTCCTGTGTGGAGTTAACGTAAAAAAAACTCGCTCAAAATAATCATACGAATAATATATTTTTAATAAGAAATTTTTTACTATGTCAGTGGAACATTTCAGGAAAACAAATAAAAAATATTATTTATCTTGTGCTATTGTACATCATTCGAAAAGTAGAAAATATAAGCTTATCTTGATAATATGTACATTTAGTACAAAAAACTGAGATTTAATTTTAATATAAATGTAACGCATTTTTTTGTTTAAAAATATTCTTTGCTTCACCTTAGTTGTGAGACATCGTCAAAGTCAAACCTTCAAGATGAAATGTTTAGTTATTTCTCTTGTTGTAAGTAGCAAAGATATTTCAAATTCAAAAGATGTGTGCACAAAGTGTGAAGATTTTTAATATTATGGGTGATTAACTAGCGGCCGAGAATTCAAATTTCGTCGAAAGACGGTCTTGCGATTGTACCCTTGCAACTGTACAGGGCGGTCCCGATGAGAAAGATTAATTATTATCCGTACCAGCATTTTTAAATAATAACTCAATATCGGTTTTATTTCTAAAAGAATTTGCTTTGATAAAAACTTATTTTCAAAAATGATTTAACGTGTCATGATAAAACTATTAAAATTATGTACTTTTTGTAATTATTTTTTGATCATAAGTATTTATAATATTTCAATAATGTCTAGCAAAATAGAATGTAAAAAAAAACTGTTATATGTTAGTTTGTAAGACCGTAAATAAATAGAGAAATTGAAGCATTTTCGTCACAAAACAAGTGCTCGGATCTTTTTTTAAATGATTTTATTTGAACTAAAATTAAAATTCTGAAAATTAGCTTTCCTAGAAAATTTATTGATTTATCTTACTGCATGATTATATGATTTGAAATGTGTGTTGTACAATACAAAATTTTGTTTGAAAATTTATCAAATCTGCCAACGACCTATGGTATAATCTTACTATACTGAAAATAAACATTACTAGATAAAAGAACAATCTTTTGAAATCAGTTTATACTTTTTTGTGGAGAAAAGTCAATACGTCAAGAATTTTATTTAATATTATTACCTCGAGTCTGTTTCTTACCAAAAGTGACCGACACGTCCCATAAAGTGAAAATAATAAGATTTAATTATTCATTTTGCAGATTTGTGTGGCCGCCTTCCACATCACGCATTCAATTTTCCAGAGCTGTAGCGGAAAACCATTCATTTGCAAAAATTCGACCCATTTTCAAATATGCACCGATATTGGGGATAACATCACAATAACTCTAGACGATATTCTCCAAGCATGTCCCGATGGCGCCATTTGCAAGATGACAAATTCAATTGAATGCACAGGACCGGTCTTGTCCACACTCAAACCAAATATAACAACAGTCAAAGCCAACATAACAATCAAAGCCAATGTAACAACAGTCAAACCGAAAGTTACTACAGTCAAACCGAAAGTTACAACCGTCAAACCGAAAGTTACAACAGTTAAGCCAGTTGTAACCAATTGTCCCAGAGAAGGAAATTTTGCTAATCCTTCGGATTGTCACTCTTATTACAAATGCAAAGGGTCTCAAATAATCACAGTAAATTGCCCTTGGAATACCGTGTTTAGCCCTGTCGATGGAATGTGTACACACGAGAAAGAAAGTTGTGGATCAAGTGTTGATGAAATTCCTTGCTATTTGAATGGAAGATTCAGAGATCCGAAGAACTGCCAATCCTATGTAAATTGCCAAAGGGAAGGAGGTAAATGGAAGAAGTCTAAGGTGTATTGCTCCTCCTATTATTCATTTAATGAAATGTCTGGAAAGTGTGTTTATAGTAATCGTGGCTGTCATTAATTAGTACGTCTGGATTTCTTTATTCTGGCGCCCCTACTCTCGATCCCCTGGAAAGTTGATCCTCTGGACTGTTGATCCCTCCGCCATGTGATCCCCTGGACACTTGACCCCCCAAAGGAATATTTCTGATGTGCTTCCTCCCTTGCAATGTATGTAGAGAGGATACACAGCGGTATAACAAAATTTGGAATACTTATTTATACCTGCAGGCGTCCGCCATACAAATATTTTTGCTTTGCTTTTATAATAATTGAGTGACAAGATTTTGTCCAGTCAAGATTCAGTCCGAGGAATCAAATGGTACAGCGATTAACTGACTAGGGGATCAACTATCCGGGGATCAACTGATGGATGATCAACTGTCGAGGGATAGGGCGTCATGGAATCCTTTATTCTACATAAATTATAAAAATCTATTAACAATTTAACAGACTGTGTTAAATTTCTTAGATTTAGAGTGTGTACGACTGGTGTTGTGTTGGTCTTGTTGGAAGATAAATCGATTTTTCTTGCGTAATGTATTTATTAAATGATATTGTATGATCTGTTCCAATAAAAAGAGCAATTATGATAACTTAAAAATTCTTTTCCTATAACTTTTAACTCGTTTATGACAAAGATTGATTAGCATGGCTACATTCATCAAAGGATTAGTATACTTTTGACTAAGCCAAAAAGGTACAATAATAAAACAAAGGTATTCAAAACTAAACGGTCGGTTCAAAGCAGTGGCAGGTTCAAATCACGGCATGCACGAGTAAAGTTTATTGAATTAATTTATGAGGTTTCACAATAATTAATTAATTAAAAATATTATCCAGCACATTTGCAGCACTTTCAAAAGTGGAATGCACTCTCTGTTATCGCCCTGATAAATGACCACCATCCAGAACTGAAACGTTGCTTGAAATGGATTTAGCCGTGCGATCAGATCTGAATAGCCAGGTAGTGGCCTATCTCCTTTCCCCCCATCTCCTTTCCTTCCCATTACCTCCAGCATCACAACATACCCCGATTGTCATAATCATAGTCATGCCATAGTCTCATTAGCTCCAGAAGGTTGGAAAATTAGGAAAGCGGCCTCGGGAATCATTAATTGGATAACCAATACATCTGTCAAAGTGGTTGGTGACTTAGCAGGGGTGCCCGGGTTCATGAGGGGTGAGGTTTATCTATGCCTTATAGGCGGATGCGTCTGACCACCAGCGACCGCGGAAGCGGGGGGCAGAGGGGGCCAAATGCCCCCCTAAAATCAAATGGGGGGGGGGCCGCGCCCCCTCCAATTTTACTACCTGGGTAAAGAAGGATTATCTGTGCTGGTAAAGATTTTTTATTTTTTCTTATTCCTTTATTTTTCCCATATTTTACAATTTATATTAACATATTTTGAAAATCCATATTTTGATTATCTGTATCCTTCACAGTGCTTTTTTTAGGCGTTCACGCAACTGATTTTGATATTGACTCACTAGCACTGCAAATGAAGATAGCTAAGAAAGCAATACCTCACGTGAAGACTGTCCGAGAGTACGCAAGAGAACTGGCTAATCTACCTAAAGTTTCAAGAGCAATGATTAATGAAGTAGAAAAGTTAGAAGTCTTGCTCCTCACCGTGCCAGCTACGTCAGCTAGTTCTACGTCGTGGGAAAGGTCTCTGAGTGCCCTCCGACGCATCGGAACATTCCTCCGACTACCAATTAAACAGAGAAGACTTACTTATCTAGCAATACTGCACGTGCATAAGGCGGAAACATTTAGTTTAGATTTAAATTAAATTCTTAGGGAATTTGCTTCAAAGACGGCTGAGAGGCGCAACGTTTTTGGTATTGTTCAATGAATGCAATAAAGCAATATTTAAAAAAAAAGTTTTTTATTCATGGAACCTGTTATTCGTTTGACGTAGTCATCTCCGTTTTGTCTTATTTATAACTAGTTGATTGACTGGCGAGGAGACTGAAGGAAGAGGGTGACTAAACAAGTTTGCCCCCCCCGTCATAGAGTACTTCCGCGGTCCCTGCTGACCACCTACCGCGTGGCGTGCTGGATCGAGAGAGACTGGTTAAGGAGGGGGCCTTTTGACCTTTCCAGCAGGACTGACCCATAGTCTTGCACCACCGTGGGAGGATGGTTTCTTACTCTAGTCCATTACTCCCAGACACAGTAACCCCCGTATTCCTATCCATCTTTCTTTCCTTAAAAAGACCCTGCACAAACAATTCCGTAAGATGATGTAGGCCCTGAGGGAAATTATCCTCAAGGTCTTCTGTGTTAAGTTAAAGAAAAAAATGATTCTCATAAAAAAATATTTAATATGTACATAGATATTTATTTATTGAAAGAAAAATAATTCTCAAAATAATTTGGACTGAAACTGTTCGGTCATTTAAAATATAATATTCCTTTTAGTCTGGTTCATTTTAATTATGTACTTATGTAGGAACTTGAGAAAACGGCACTCTGTTAGTCAGTTCCTGTCCCGATTCAAACCTGTTCAACATGTTCCAAGCAATCAAGATTAAAAGGGTAAAGGTTCTATAAGCTGATGTATGTGAAATAGCACACAAGTGAATATCGAATGAATAACCACAAATCCCAATTAACTATAACCCACATAATATCCAATACAATGTTTAATTCAATCGGCTGACATAAATAAATAAAACGCTTACAAAATGTTGGAAAGCCTTGGCAAAACACTGGTTCATCAAAAACAATTATTTTTAATTTTCCACGTAAATCGAAAAAATTGAAATTCTTCATAAAACTTTTTATGTAAAACCAAACGGTTAATTTCATAAGATAATGGGACAGTAACGTTACTTCTTAACTATCGTAATTTGTTATTATTTCTTTCCAATTTGGGATGCGGGTACGGGTACTGCCGCCCAGGGAACCATTTATTGGATAACCAACACCCCTGCCATAGGTCACCCCTAGTGGTTCGCTACGTTTGGTGACTTAGCAGGGGTTCTCGAGTTCACGTGGCGAAGTTTGTCCAGGTCTTGGCGGCGGATGCATCTGCCCACCTGCTGCGTGGCGGGCTAGATCGAGAGAGAGTGATTGAGGGAGGCCTTTTAACCATTTCAGTCGGACTCGCAACCCATCGCCTTGCACCGCATTTGACGTACCGGAGGGATGGATTCATATGTCCGTCACTCCTGGACACACTGACCCCCAGATTCCTACCTACCCCTCATACCTTTTTCCTTCCCAGAACTTCCTATCCTTTCCTTCCTTAAAAAGACCCTCCATACAGCATCCCCGAAGATGACATAGGCCCGAGGGTAATTATTTGCCTCGTGACCTCCTGTGTGGAGCTAATGTAAAAAACATATATTTTGTCGTCTTTCTCAACGTCATGGGCAGATTTTCTGACTCCGATGGAGATTATGATTAATGAATCATCAAGAATTTTTTTTTAAATGGTTTATATTTTTTACGTCCCATAAAACGCATATTTTAATTTTTTGCAGTATAAAACGATTTTGTGTTTTCTTAGTAAAAATAACACATTTTTTTATTGGTCGGTTAAAACAGTTGTCAGTTACATTATTTTTATATTTTGACAAAACGTCCAATAAAGCTCTCCTGTGATCTAATCTTTCCACATTAAGCATTATTTGGCTGTTTTCCTCTTTTGTGTAGGTGTCCTTTTAAATATAAGATTTCTTTAATTATTATTTCAGTTGTTGGATATATTAATTAAAATACAACAAGTATCTACATTTTAACATTACATTTTTCAACATCCTTCCAACTTGTCTGGTGTTAGACCACTGTTTTTAACTTCCAAGAAATATAATTCGGTCGAATAAATATTCTAAAGGTAACAATTAATATTTCTTCAAGTAGCAAACATAATAGAAAAATGATCAACGGTTAAATAGAGCACAATTTGTTGATATAACTCTGATAGAGAAGCATTACGCGTGATTATTCACGTACGCAAAGAGAAAAGCAACGACCCTTGAGGTTTTATAAAAAAGAGTGAACCTAATCTGTCATGGCCAAACGTCTAGGAATTAACCAACAATTAAATTAAACCTCATAAGATAAATAAGTTTTGAGAAATTTAACAAAGGAAGTGTTCATGATATTTGACTATAAAATGGTAAGCATTTTGGAAAGAAAAGTATTCACTCCACTGTCTTCTTCCTGAAACATCGTCTTTATTGCAACTCCATGATGAGGGCTTCAGTGATATCTTCCGTTTGTGTAAGTACCTACAGTTAAAACGAAAAACATGTTAATATCTTCTTGATCATTATTAAAATTAATTTCTTACTTCTCACTAACGTCTTCTTTCAGCTTCTCTTCATTAGAAATAATATTTTGCCAATGAAAACAAAAAACGTTTATTTTAATTTTTCAGATTTGCCTCATCTACGCAGGCTTCATCAATACACAGGTCATCCCTAAAAACTGTTTTGGGAATGCGTTTCTTTGTACAAATTCAACTCATTTTTTGAGTTGCGTCGATATTGGAAACGGAACCACAATTACCCTAGACAATTCTACCCAAGCATGTCCGCCAGATTTAATTTGTGATAATAAAAACACTCTCCAATGCCAAATTCAGGGAACCACTAATGTGACGACCGTTAAACCCAAAGTAACGACGGTTAGACCCAACACGAAAAAACCACATCCCAATGGACATGGAAACGAACATGAGCATGGCCGAGACCACGGAAATGGACATCACGGACCTAATAAGGGTCAAGACTCATCGTCCAACGAGCGTAGCGAACATGGAAATAATCACAATCTCAAGAAACCAAAACCACACTCAGTTCCCAAACCAACCCCACCTCCGCGTGTACACCATTCAAACCACCGTAATTAGTAGAAAACGAATATACCATTGCACATTAATTTGATGATATGAAGATTTACATCATAGTTTAATCATCCATAATTACCTACATAAAAAAAGAATTAGTCAAGAAGAATGGTAATAAATATGTACTTATACTACTCGAGCACGGGAATACCCATTTGGTAGTTATATCCTACCATAATCTTAATATTTTGTAAATTTGTTATATCTTAATAAAAATACCACACACAAAAGAGCACTTTTTCTAGTAGAATGTTGTTGTTTTTTATATTAGGTAAATACGATAATACCATGGTCTGTACTGGTAATCACTGGTGTACCTACATATTTATACCCTATTTGAATTATAAAAATGAACTTATGTGAATGTTTGCACAAAAGGTAGTCCAACTGGTAACCCGCTGCATTGAAAGATATTGTGGAGGATGTAAATAACTGAAAAGATGAGGGCTTTCTTGCTTTTCAGAATAGTGTGGGGAAATGTTCCTACTCCACGAAACACTGTTGTATGGCCGAAAGGTTATTAGTATGAATTCCTGAGAAAATGAAAAAACCTGTCTACGAGCTTTTACAGTGGAAAAATAACAATCCTGCTGTAGTATACTAAAGAAGGTGATTTAGTTGAAATGAGAGATGTGAGCGGTGATTTGATGTCCGTTTTACATTTTTTATTGATTCAATAATATTATATATATATATTTTTTATGTACCTTTTTTCAAAAATTATATGTACTCGTGCGATTATATGGGTCTCGCTAGGTGATTTGCCATTCTTATTATCATTATTTGACACCCATTTGGGATCTGTGCGATGTAGTGTTGAGTACCTCATACAAGAGGCACCTCAAATGTCCCATACAAATACGTAAAATGTCCCCCCACCTCACAAAATGTATTTGTACCAGCTCTTTTTCTTTGTATTACTACAAATGCGAAGGGGGACAAATATGAGGTGTGAGGTGGTTGGTTTATTGGACAACATTCATGTCATGTTATGTATGGGACAAATATGAAGGGGGGACAAATTTGAGGTGTGAGGTGGTTGGTTTATAGGACTACATTCATGTCATGTCACGTATGGGACAAATATGAGGTGAGGTGTGAGGTGGTTGGTTTATAGGACTACATTCATGTCATGTCACGTATGGGACAAATATGAGGTGAGGTGTGAGGTGGTTGGTTTATAGGACTACATTCATGTCATGTCACGTATGGGACAAATATGAGGTGAGGTGTGAGGTGGTTGGTTTATAGGACTACATTCATGTCATGTCACGTATGGGACAAAAATGAGGTGAGGTGTGAGGTGGTTGGTTTATAGGACTACATTCATGTCATGTCACGTATGGGACAAATATGAGGTGAGGTGTGAGGTGGTTGGTTTATAGGACTACATTCATGTCATGTCACGTATGGGACAAATATGAGGTGAGGTGTGAGGTGGTTGGTTTATAGGACTACATATCATGTCACATTGCCACGAATGGGACAAATATGAGGTGAGGTGTGAGGTGGTTGGTGTATTGTATGACATTTTTGTATTAGAACCGTGAAGTGGTTGGGGTGAGCCATTCATATTGTGAATATCGCACAAGCATCCCAACTGCACACGGGCACAGGGCAACTTCGCGCGGAACATTGAGAATTCGCTCTCCCTGCTAAACACTTTTATTAGGCATTATATTGGTAGGTGATATTTTTAACGATATTTATAGATTTTATATTTTTCGGTAAGATAGGCAATATAATTTACCAGTGCTGCAAACGAACACACCGTGCAACCAGCCGCCCTTGACCAACACCCCTGCCATACGTCACCCCAAGTGGTTCGTTACGTATGGTAACTTAGCAGGGGTGCCCGGGTTCATGGGGTGAGGTTTGTCTAGGTCTTGGCGGCGAATGCGTTTGCCCACCGGGTGATCGGGAAAGACTGGTTGAGGGAGACCTAACCTAGACCTCACCATCCGGTCTCTGTCGATTCACAGTCTTGCGCCGCAGTGGGAGGGATAGATAAGATAGATAGAGGGATAGATAGATACGTCCGTCACTCCTGGACACATCGACCTCCAGATTCCTACCCATCCCGCATACCTTATTCCTTCCCAGAACTTCCTCTCCTTCCCAACACTCACCCCAAAGCACCCACAAAAATGACGTAGTCTCTGAGGGAACATATTATCTCGGTGTTTCCTACATATAAATATTTTATATATAATATTTATATATAGGATGGCCATATATTTATTGTTGTCAAGTTTAATTTGTAGAACTCCATATTAATTTTTATTTCTTTTATATAGATATGATTAAATATATAAAAGAAAAAAAAGAGGGCCATTTATAGATATACATATATAAATATCATTTAAGTTAGCAATCCTACCTGATTCTAATATTCTTCAAACGAACAATATAAATTAGTTATTATTAGTATTATTTTCAATTTGTGTCTTTAATGATTTGAAATTTAAAAAATATAAGTTCAGAGCTAACTTTTTTCGAGTAAAGGAAGTTTAGCCAAATTCAAAATATTCGATTACTATGGTAATCTATTACCTCCTCATTGTCTTTTAAATTGAGCCGAAGCATAAACCCGACTACAATAATTTCTAAACACCAAACCCTTAAAAAAAGTAAAAATCCTATTATCTAAAAACTTACATAACTAGAGATATTGGGTTATATTCTGTTGGGCTGCAGATGACCAAATTTGGTTGCTGTATAGTTTTCGAATATATCTTAATATATAAAATAAAGTCGGGTTAGTTACACCATTTATAACTCGAGAACGGCTGGACCGATTTTCATGATCTTTGAATTGTTGGATTTGCCTCCGCCCCGAATAGCTATTAAAACATCGGAAAAATTCACGAAAATTTTCCTCGTACATTTTGTATGGACAGAACGAATTCTCAATCTTTTGAAAGAGCTGCAGGAATATTGTGATAAGTATAATATTGAGTAGTGAGTGAATTCCAAAAATTCAAAACGTCTATTGTCAATGCGCTGATTGTTTTGCTTTTGTTCTCAAACATATAATGCTGCCCCTCTTTCTTACACACTAAATGTCAACAGTCGAAAATGGGACAAACGGTGAACGTATGTCTGCACCCCTCCAAAGGAAAAATACAACAATTATAATAAATCTCCCTCACACGTATAAAGAAAATGAAACGCAAATCCCGTAAGTAAGGGGAAAAGTAAGAAAATCAAAAAAATTAATAAATCCTTAGACAACGCAATCTCCGATACTGACAAAACTAAATCACGGACAGTTGCGCATCGATTACTTCATTGTGTAAATTTTAACTTAATAAAAAAACTGAATTTAATTCAGCTAATAAGTTAACCAACGGTTATTGGTTCTGAGGCGGTGCGAAGTTCACCGGGTCATCTAATAATAAATAAATTCGAATATATACATAAAAAACAAACCTTTTAAATAGCAAACATTTTAAGATAATGACTAAGAATGGGTTTAAAAGAAAATAATAATTCAACAAATATTTTAAGTTAATTTTCACGTTCTTCTGTGAAAGTTCTATTTTAGTTCTGTGATTATTTCAGTTTTATGAGGCAAATTTTTGTTTTTTTACATTAATTCCACACAGGAGGCCCTGAGGAAAATAATTTCCCCAAGGGCCTATGTCATCTGGGATGCTGTGTGGAGGGTCTTTTTGAGGAGAGGAAGGAATGAACACTGGTCTTGAAGAGACCCATGTTGCAGGAAGGAGGAAATACAGAGGCCGGCAAATCATTCCACAGCCGAGCTGTTGAACACAAGAACGAGTCGAAGAAACGACCCGTTCTCATGTGACAAATGTCAACCGTGTACAAATGTTGGGCACGCGTTTGGCGTGTTTCCCGACTATGCACCGGTGTTGAAGGGATCAATGACGCTAGTTCCTCTGAGCATCTTCCATTGTAATACCGGTAGAACAAGGATAGCATTCCCACCCAACGCCTGTGCTCTAAAGATTGTAATCCGTCTGTTAAGATGGGAGAATCTGTCAAACGGACCGCCCGTTTTTGCACAGAGTCGAGGGTATTTTTCAGATATTTTAACTGGCCTATAATGATATACTAACAGAACTTGAATTGAACTTACATCGAACGTGAAAATTTATTTAAAATATTTGATGAATTGTAAATTTTTTTTAAACAACCCATCCTAATAGAACTAATATTGTGTTTAAAATTTTATTTGTAAATATATCTAAATATATCTCCAAACTTAAACGTTGTCAACTTTACCAAAAATTCATGTGACACCGTATTTTTATTTTCGATATGTATACATTTACCCCCCACTAATAAACAAATTTTAAATTTTACATCACTGATAAGCATTCATTAATCCTAGTTAGTAGTGGGTAGTTTCCCAGTTTTTCAGATTTAAAACTCGCTTATTAGTCAGGCCCTCACAGTTTTATTTTCACACTTCTTTTGAACGCAGAGAAAATATTATAATAAAATAAAATACTGTGGAAATAACTAGGTCGAAAAAAGAATAAGAAAATTTCTGGCGTTATCTTTGTCACCCTATTTACAAAACACTTTTTTTATTACGGTGAATTAATTTGTTTAAATGTAAGATGAAATTAGCACAACAGGGTTGTAAGAAAAAAATGTACATTTTTCATAAATTATTTTAGTTAGCTTTAGGTTTAGCTTAGTTTATTGTAAAAAATCTAAATGATAAGTTTTAATAATTTAAAATAAATTAAAATTTTATAATGTTTTTCAATCCCACTTCCAAACTGTTTGAAAATGGTTTTGGGCGCCTAAGCAGCTGTCACAATATTAAAAACTAAAATACTTTCATTAAAAATTGTTTTTTTTTTTTAAATTAATAATTATGGTGACATGGGCGAAATTGGAAAAAATGGTATACTAGATATACCAGAAGGGAGACATTTATTAGGTACATTGACTGATGAAAATGTATTCAGTTTTAAGTAAAACGACACTAACATTATTTTTTCGATCTCTTAAAAGATTAAGCAAATACAACCATTTTGACGGTTTATATCTTATCTTATTCTGTATTTTATAAAATTCATAATTTTCTGTCCTCAGTGTGCTCTAATTATATTTCGACGGTCTCGAAGAACAATGTCGGATGTGCGATATTGTAGCCTTGCAGTAGAGCTGTTTAAAGTTTCGTTTCTGCATTGCATACTATTCAAGAGATCAAGAAAGATAGTGTTTTTGTTTCATTTCATTTTATTTCATTCAAAATTCCGAAAATGGAGACTATTAAATCAAAAAAATAAGCCAATAAATGAGCCAACAGAACGATTTTCAATTTTTAGCAGATCCGACATTGTTCTTCGGGACCAAAAAAACACGAAATTTATTTGAACAACCTCATTGTCAAACTCCTACAAAATACGAATAAAATGAATGGATATATCTAATTTTACCCCCTTTATTCCTAAAGGATACCCGAATCTGTTCATTCCCTAAAACAAATCAGGATTGGATACTTTTCGAACAGATCTCGAATGTGAAGATGACGACGAAAAGAAAGAAGAACTTACCGAACGAACATTCGCCTTACAGTATCCTGCTGTTATGTAACAAACTTGTCTCGAATCGAGCGTTACAAGTGAAAACACCGCCCGTTGGAGGGCTGCTTTCTAAACTTCATTCTGTCTATCTTAGTTAGACCTAAGAGTAAGCACGCATTAAAATAGTAAAAAACTGGATACCTTAAAGAGAATATCCCCTTCATTACGTTTCCTCATTATTTTTGGAATACCCTGTCGTCTGAATTATCAGTCCCCTTGATAAGTTCTACTTATTCGTCATTCAACAATATTTTTTTAAGAGAGTATAAAATGAGAATTTTAAATTGAAACTATATCATTCGTCCCATCTCGCAGTAGAAGCAACTACCATCACTCCAAGATGTCTCTTGCAATGTCGATTCGTGTATTATTTGTGAGTTAAAACTATTCTAAATATTCTTTCAAAATTGCTCAAAAGTTCTCTAATATTGAGTCCTTTTACAATAAGGCCTTCAGTTTTGAAACTTTTCTCATACGAATTTTCATGAATGGGAGACTTACATCGTCTGTTCACTTCTTTTTCTACATAGAAACATTTCTACATTTATACAAATTTTAATTAGTGAAAACTCTAGCCTAAAACTGGTCCAAGAAAATAATTATAAAAAGAGGTAATGTACAAAACTAAGGGCTGGTTGTTTTACAGAAATTCAAATAATGCACATTGTCATAAAATGGCCATTCAGCCCCATTTTGTTTTTTTTTTGATATCAGCTTTTTACATAATTGTAATAAGCTGAAAACCTTAACTACATGATGAAAAAAAAATGGCACCGTATGGCCATTTGTTGAGAATGTCACACAAACAACATGTCCTAAAACATTTTAACGATGTAAAATATTTTGTTTGTAGGTATTTGGCGCTCTTCTAGGATTTTCACAATCTATAACCCAGTACCAAAACTGCCTTGGAAAGGAGTTTCTTTGCGCCGACTCTACCCACTTTGTGGCATGTGTTGATGTTGGCTCGAACGTCACGCTGGTACTAGATGTGACGACCAACTTGTGTGCAGTCGGCAGTTTCTGCAACGAAAAGAACGCTGTGGAATGCCAATTTCCTTTGCCGACCACGACTACTAAAGCCGTCATCAAGCCCAATACCACCACAACAACAACCACGACAACGACAACCGCCAAGCCAGTTGCCTTGACCTGCCCAAGATGGGGCACATTTGGAGACCCTACAAATTGCCGCATTTATTACAAATGTCTTGGGATGAAAAAACTCCAATTTTTTTGCCTCTTCGGCGGATATAACACTGCTACTGGAATGTGTAGCATTATTACACCTTGTGTAAGATAATCTTTTCGATGAGGAACCCAGTAATTTTGAAATATATTTTTAATGCTGTCAACTAAAATGCCAGTATAAATAATTTTGTCCTATTTAAACTTAGATGTTCAAAATGTATTGGTATTATGTGTACCTATACCTAAATATGTATTATGTTTTTATAAAGTCAATTTTTTTTCTCTGGAATTCGTCATTAAATTTATATTTTATTCTGGAATAAGATCATCAATAATTATTTCTCGAACTGAAGCTTTCTGGACCAGTGGAAAAAATTGAAACTTAATAAAATAAAATTTGACCAAAATATTTATTTTCTGTAATTAAGTATTAACATTGAAACTATAAAATAAATTTAATAAATTATGTTATATCTTGTTTCCTTTATTGGTAAATAAATAAAACACTGATAATTTAATTTATGCTTTCGATTTTATGCCCTGTTACACATGTGTTTCAACATGCACAGCACATTGCAAAAAACTGTATATAATTTTATAAGGTTACCGTACCTGCCACGTACCTTACTCTGGACAGTCATACAAATATGTTCCTAACATTACTCCACACGATGGTAACATTGAAGAAGATTTAATTCTAATTGAACCATTTGAATATAAATATAAGTAAATTTTAACATATTTAATTGGAATAAAAATAATTCAATAGTTGTAGGTAACGTAACTTTTATAAACAGTGAAAAAAACTGTGTTTTCAGGTAATTTTCTTGCATTTTTTTCTTCTTTGAAGCTATGTTTTTCGGAAAGTATTAGGTGTGCAAAAAATATTGAAAATGAACTTATAAAAAAAATATTTTAACTATAGAACTTGGTTTTTTAAGTACGACCCTTGCAAGATAAATGCACCTGACCATTGGGTTGTAATTATTATTACAATATCTATTTTATTTCAATTTTCTTTCTACATTCGTATTAATATCCCTCTACACGATTAACATAAACTTTTTGTTTGTTTGGAAAATTAGTCTGCAAACCTCAAAGAAAGAATGTTAAAATGTATTTAACCTAATTGGTGTTAAATTTATTTAATTTAATTGGTGTATTCACGTGTGTATGCATTTTTTTCTTTACTCATAAAATAACTTTTATACAGTTTTTTACAGGTTTTTCGACTACCACACTAGGCACATGCCCATATTATGGTATTTGAAATAGTTGTTAGTTTATTTGTTTATTAACCCTTAAAAAATTTGGCATTTTTTTCAGATGGTCAAAATATTTTCGCTTTACAATAAAATGCAAATATTTGGAATATTTCTGAGCACATTCAAAAACCAAAAACTGTTTTAGAAAGGTGATGAAATATGCTTTCAAATAATAGAATTCGGAAAACACATATTTTTTTTACATAAATTTTGCACATAAACATAAAAAAGTTTTCAAAATGACTCACCTTACGTTTTTTCTAACTAAAATTACTGATAATAAAAAAAAAATAAAAACACATACATATTTTATTAGACAAATGTACAACAAACACATATTGTAACATCACTTTTTTGTCGCGCTATGTAAAAATAATTTTTAAAAATTTCCCGAAGTTTCAAATTTTTTTTAAATTTTGCGTTTCAAAACTTTGTGTACATAAAAGTGTACATTTTACTTTTTTGGTGGCTATTTTTTAGAATGGAATATAAAGCGTGGTATTTTTCCTTTCTAACACCGATTAGAACATATTTCTAACTAGAATAGTAAGGGAGTTACAGCGTTTTATATGAGACCTACGTTGGGACAAATATGGTCTCCTGTGATTAAACGGGTTTTAACACATACACAGTACATTATAATACAAGTTATAAGGTATTAAATTTTTAAAGCGTGACGTAGCAACAATGCGTGATTGCTACAACATGGTTATGAACCTATTACGTAAGTCATAGAATGTCATTTGGTAGTTACGCCTGACATATATTATGTAATAATGGATTTTAAAACTTAATTAGTGAATGAACTAGTAATAATAACAAAAATAAAGAAATGGAGGGAGGGGGGCATAAAGAGACATTTAAAAATCAAGAATTATATGCTCGCTGAATTGTAATTGACTGATTAAGGTAAGTAGTTTTAAATATATAATATGTATTTACATCACGCCAAGAAATTTAATAAATTAATTTTGTATGTTTGCAAGGAATCATAGAAAATGTCTAAATGTAGTAATTTTTCGTGGTGGGTATAAGTTGTGATTGCGCGAGCAATTGGTGAGTTACTTTCTGCATTAGTGTTGTTAGCTTGTTAAATATATAATAATAATAATAAGCCTTTTTATTCTGGACTTCTGTTAGGTATGTATTAGACATGATCTTATTTGTTATAGTATATCCCGAAGCTCAGTTTGCCTCTTGGCATAGGCTTCCTCTAACATTTTCCATTGGGACCTGTCACGCGCTACTCTTCTCCATTGATGTCCAGCAAGTTTTAGGTCATCTTCCCATATTATGTGTTGACGTCCTCTACTTCTCTTGCCATCTCTGGGATACCAGTCAGTGACATTTTTGCACCATTTCTCTTGTGGATCGCGTTTCATGTGTCCTGTCCATCTCCACTTTTGTTGGTCTATTCGGGTAACTACATCGGCAACTTTAGTTTTATCCCTTATTGTGCTACCTCTCACTCTGTCCTGTTTCCTTGTTCCTGTCAAACTTCTCTCCATGGCTCTCTGGCAGCGTTCCAACTTTTCTCTGTGGCATTTGGTGAGTGCCCAAGTTTCACATCCATAGGTGATGACTGGAAGTATACACGTGTTGAAGACTTTCTTGCTGCATTAGTGTTGTTAGCTTGTTAAATAATATAGTTTTGTACAACGTTTTTGAATAACAAGGAATTCTATAAGTGTATCTCAGTTAAGTAGATAGCACAAACTATTTGAATTTGAGCAAACATTTCTACTGATTTCTTACATTAACATTTAAAGCCTTAACAATTAAAGTTTTTAAGCTCTTAAAAAAAAAGTTATTTTTGAAGATAATATATAGACGCGTTCCCCGCCGAAACGCAAATTATATGAAATTCCCTCGATAGAAAAAATCGCAAAGTATGCTCTGAAAATTATTATAAATACGTTCACTTAATTTATTTTACAAGTTATAGTTGTGAAAAAATTGACAATGTTTCTTTAAATGATACTAATGACGCCTTCCATGAGATTTTTGCTCTATTTTAAACGAATCGTGTTTTATTAAACATTTTCACAATTTTCGCTTCAATTTTATCATTTAAACATTTAGCACGCTCTGTCCAACATTCGTAATTACATATCTCTCCATCTTCTTCTTTTTGAGCGGGGATGCGGCGCCTTAAAAATCAGGTTGGATACTATTCGAATGTGGCGTTGAAAAGACGGAAGAACTTTACAGTATCTTGCTGTCATGTAACAAACTTGCCTCGAATCTAGTATTACAAGTAAATGTAGCAAACCATAACACAACATTCATGTATTATTTTTTTTTACATTAACTCCCCACAGGAGGCCCTGAGGAAAACAATTTCCCTCAGGGCCTATGTCATCTTAGATGCTGTGTGGAGGGTCCTTTTGACGAGAGGAAGAAATTAACTTTGGTCTTGAAGAGACCCATGTTGTAGGAAGGAGGAAACACAGAGGCCGGCAAATCATTACATAGCCGAGCTGTTGAACACAGAACGAGTCGAAGAAGCGACCCGTTCCCATCACCCGTTGACAAATGTCAATCATGTATATATGTCGGGCGCGCGTTTGGTGTATTTCCCGACTAGGCACCGGCCTAAGGGATTAATGACGTTCCTCGGAGTATCTTCCATTGAGATACCGGTAGAACAAGGATAGCATTCCCACCCGACGCCTGTGCTCTAAAGATTGCAATCCGTTTGTTAAGTTAGTACAATCTGTCAAACAGACCGCCCGTTTCTGCGCAGAGTCGAGGGTTTTCAGGTATATTGGGGCTCCAGACCAGAGGTGGCGGTTTATGTTCTTCCAACTAAACTTAAACTTCATTCTGCCTATCTAAGACCTCACTACAAAACTGGATACACCCTTCATAACGTTTCCTCATTACTGCACAGGTTGTATTCTTTCATGTCATTATTTTTCGAATACTCTGTCATCTGAATTATCATTCCCCTTGATAAGTTCTATTTATTTGTCATTCAACTATCTTTGTTTAAGAGAGTATAAAATGAGAATTTTAAATTGAAATTATATCATTTGTCCCATCTCGCAGTAGAAGCAACTACCATCACTCTAAGATGTCTCTTGCAATGTCGATTCGTGTATTATTTGTGAGTTAAAACTATTCTAAACATTCTTTCAAAATTGTTCAAAAGTTCTCTAATATTGTGCCTTTTTAAAATAAGGCTTTCTGTTGTGAATCTTTTCTCATATGAATTTTCATGAAAGAGAGACGACATACATTGTCTATTCCTTTCTTTTTCTAAATACAAAATTTTCTGCATTTACACCCATTTTAATTAATAAAAACTCTGGCCTAAAACTGGTCCACGAAAATAATTGTACAATACTAAGGACTATTTGTTTAACAGAAATTCCAGTAATGTAAAATTGTCATTAAATGGTCATTCAGTGCCATTTTGTTATTTTGATAACAGCTTTCTATAAAATTGAAATAAGCTGATAATCAAGCTGATAGCAAAACAAAATGGCACTGTTTGGCCATTTGTTGAGAATCTAACACAAACAACACGTCCTAAAACATTTCATCCTTTCTTGTTTAAGGTGTTTGGCGCTGTTCTAGGATTTTCACAATCTATAACCCAGTTCCAAAACTGCCTTGGAAAGGAGTTTCTTTGCTCCGACTCTACCCACTTCGTGACATGTGTTGATGTTGGCTCGAATGTCACGCTGGTACTAGATGTGACGACCAACGTGTGTACAGTCGGCAGTTTCTGCAACGAAAAGAACGCTGTGGAATGCCAGTTTCCATCGCAGACCACGACTACTAAAGCCGTCACCAAGCCCAAGACCACCACAACAACAACTACGACAACGACAACCGCCAAGCCAGTTGCCTTGACTTGCCCAAGATGGGGCACATTTGGGGACCCTACAAATTGCCGCATTTATTACAAATGTGTTGGTTTGATAAAGCTCCAATTCTTTTGTCTCTTAGGCGGATATAACACTGCTACTGGAATGTGCAGCATAACTACACTTTGTGTAAAATAAACTATCAATGAGAAAACCCAATAATTTTGAGATATGTTTTTAATGATGTTCCCCGTCAACTAAAATGCCAGTATATATTTTTTTGAAGTCTTAACTTTTTTTTTTTCAATTATTTCTGGCTTTCACCCTTCAAGGGTGTTCTAGGCCATCATTTATAATTACAGAGAAAGGAAAGGTGAATTTATATATTAATTTTATTTAAATGTGCAAATTTCAGAATTTTATGGAAGATTGGAGTAGAGTTCAGACTTAGAAGAATGAGATGTTGAATGGAGGAGAGGCAATTTTTGATAACGCTTGATAGAAGAGAGGATATTTATTTAGAGAGGGACAATCAAAAAATATGTGATCTAAAGTTCCCACATCTAGACCACAAAACGTACAATCTGGGGAGTCAAGCACATGAATTTTATAAAGGTGAGAAGGAACGGAACAATGTCCGATTCTCATACGAATAAGTAAGGAAATTTCTTTTTTGGAAAAATGGGGGAATTTTTGAAACCACGGTTTTGATGGGATAGTCCTTTGTATTGAGGCGTAACGGGCACCCTTGGATTGACTAGCAATGTTCCAATACTCTGTCAAAACATTGCGGGATCTATCTTTGATGATGGAAAAAATATCAGACAAGGGAATATGGTTTACGAGGGTAACGGTAGGGTTAGACGCTCCTTGTTTTGCCAAGGAATCAGCAATATCGTTACCCACTATGCCAAGATGTCCAGGAATCCAAATCAGAGTGACAGTTTTTCCAGAGCTTTGAATGGAGGTTATCAATACTCGAATAAGACATACAAAGTAATCATCAGGATGAAAAAGAGGACTGGTTTTAAGTTTTTGGAGGGAACTGAGAGAGTCAGACAGAACAAGAGAATGTTCAAAATTATTTTTTATCATATATTTGAGAGATTCAATAATCGCAATGCACTCGGCAGAAAATATTGAAAATTGGTTTGAAATTGAATAAAATATTCTTTCATTGGAATTATTGTGGTAAACGTTAATACCAATACCACAGTTAGGAGAGTCCGGAGATTTGGAGCCATCAGTAAATAAAAGAGAAGAGTTGGGCCATTTAGAAGAAATAATGTCATTGAACATATTATTGACAGTACGGGCTGGGAGATTGGAATGACTTTTAAGGATGCCGATCCCTTCTAAAATCGTTGGGGATAGGGTGACGTGACTATATTTTAATTTGTACAAAGGAAGAAGATCATTTTTGATAATTTGAAGCTCTGAGAGAGAGCGAAAATTTTTACAGATGGCAGGGAGAGGTTTAGTTCGAGCTCTGATTGTAGATGAATGTGTTGAGTCGTTGATCAACGAGACTCTGGGAATAACCTGATGACTTTTAGAATTTAAACATTTAAGAACAAATTTGTCAGCAAATAGTTGACGCCTTAAATAAAGAGGAGGATCAGAACATTCTACTTGAAGGGAATTTATGGGCGACGATTGCATCGCGCCAGTTTTTATTCGCAATGACTAAGATTGAATTTTGTCTAATTTACTGAGTGCATTTTTGGATGCAGTACTAAAAAGTGGGCAGGCATGGTCGAGATGGCTTCGAATAAGTGCATTGTAGAGCAACTTAATGCAGATAGGATGTGCACCCCACCAAACGCCAGTCAATGATCTGATAATATTTTTTTTTTTTCACATTTAGTAACTATATTATTAATGTGGGAAGACCATTTAAGTTTCCTATCAAATGTTACTCCCAAAAATTTAACTTCGGAAGCATTGGGGATTGGAGAGTTTTTAAATAAAATTTGAACAGGGGGGTTATTATGACGATTTGAGAAGGTAACACACTGACTCTTTTGTACTGAAAGTTCAAGACCATTTAAAGTTAGCCATGTGCAAAGGGCATCCATGGCTTCATTAAGATATTTGACGGCGGATGGAATGATTTTGGATGATAAGAAGAAAGCTATGTCATCTGCGAACTCAACAACTTTTACTTGAGGGGGAATGGTGACATGCATATAGTGTGTGTATATATTATACAGTTAGGGGGATAATACATCGCCTTGGGGTAAACCCTTCCAAATTGACCTACTCTGAGGAGTAACATCTGGTAGCTCAATGAAAATTTTCCTATCGAGATTATATAATACAATAATATAATGGACAAACATGAGGGGTAAGCCAAGGCCTAAAAGTTTTTTTTCAAGAATTGGGATGGAAACATTGTCAAAGGCGCCTTCTATGTCTATAAAGACTGCAAGACATACTTCTTTATTAGAAATGGATAAATTAATATCAGTGCTGATGATGGCAAGGTTATCTTGTGTAGATTTCTTTTTCCAAAATCCAAATTGGGATGGAGAGAGAAGATGATTACTCTCGACAAAAAATTCTAACCGGTTTTTAATGAATTTTTCATAAATTTTACTAAGGGTGGATGAAAGAGCAATTGGCCTATAGTTGGATCCAGAATTGGGTGATTTGTTTAATTTTAGAATTGGGATGATTATTTGAGAACTCCAGTCATCAGGTATTATGCCAGTCTGGAAGATTTTATTTAAGATGCTTAAAAAGTGATTTAGAACATTATCATTACTATTTTTGATAATGCTATAAGGTATACCATCTCTGCCTGGAGATGAGTCCTTGACTGTTGATAAACAATTTTTTAATTCAATTAAAGTGAATGGAGAGTCTAGCCAATGATCAGACATAGGAGTGTTGTGGATTGGAGTTATTTCATCTAAGTTAGGTACAGAAGGGGGGGGGGGCAATTTTGTCCAAGAACTCGTCTATCCATTTAGAATGAGAAGCTCGAGGAGATGCTGGACTGAAGGAGGATCGAAATCTTCGAATCATAGACCAAACTTCCGAAATTGGAGTGTTCGGAGATACTGAACTTGTGATGTATTGCATTGATCAACAGTGAAAATTAGAAAATATCGTAGCTTCCCACTCTAATTTAAAAAAGAAAATATCAATTACTTATAAAACGGACACACCTACGACATCTATCGGATCAGAGTAAAGTGAATTCATATTTACGGTAGGGATCTATAATTAGACAAAGTGAGACGAGTATTGATGAAAAAATCACAGATGCTATCAACAAATAACCACGGACAGGGACTTCCAAATTTTTTTTAGGCCAAATTCCAAATACGAGGATTGAAACAACAAATTAAATAGCAGGAAAAGCAATTAAAAATCAAGTCGGCCTATCAGCAAGAAGAGGGCCGAGCCCAATTTCAATACAAAGGCCTGGACTTTGACCAGAGTGATTAGTGAGATAATTAATGGGTTTGACGTTCCCACGGAGAACGGGGGTTAAGGCACTGAGATGTAAATAACGAACAATTCAAGGATTTTAGTACGATGAACTCAAGGAATGTTATTAATAACGGGTACATTCAAGAGATCGGGAACCTTAGTTCTCGAATGCATTGGAGTCTTTTAGTTGCGGAAAAACACACTTGGATAACGATGGAAAATTTTTATCAGTAATATATTGAGTAGAAAACGCAGGGATCGAGAGGCACGTCTGCGGGAGGATTTTCAACAATAGAATAACTATGTATGACGGCAGAGATGCCAAATTCGAGGGAAAACGTGCTAAAAGAAATGGAAATGTTGAAAAAACAATGGAAAATTATTGTTATCAATTCTAGACGGAGCGAGGATATTACGATAAAAGATTTAGGGAGAAAACTTCAAAAAAAAAAGAGAGTTGTAAAGAGTGGACGAGGGTACATTTCAGAGGTTTAGTGCAGTAACAAGTGTTTGAGAGGAAAATAGAGTAGAGTACGGAGGGGAGTGGAAAATGCTGAAAACATTGCGATAGATTTAACTCAGGAAAAAGAGTCATTTTACGTAATTAAAATGAAGATTATAGTGTAACATAGCACTCGACTGCAGGGAAAAATGAGACATTACAATGGTTGTCGATCTCACATGTATTTTGTTGATATAAACAAGGGATATTCGAACATGAAAATTGTTTAGATTAAAGCAATTAGTCGTTAAAAGGGCTATAAAGATTAACATTGGTCTTACGTAATATTTACATTATAGAATTCTCATAAAAGTTAACGACACTGAAATAAAAGAGAATTTATTGCGAGGTGGGTACAGATATTAACGTATACAACTGTCAAAGCATATGGTTTATGGGATTCTGGGTAAGAGAGAGACGAAATTTGGGGGACGTTCTCTATGAAGTAATAAAAATGACAGAAATTTAAAGGCCGAAGTGGGGGTATCTCCTATAAAAATGTTAAAAATGATATATTAATTAATAACAAATAGAAAATGAAATTTTCCAAGAGGCAGCAAACATAAAAAAAAACGATATGGTTATATAAGGGGGGTACAGTGAAACGATGGGAGAGTAGATACGACAGAGAAAAACAAAGGAAATCTTAGATTAACAGTGAATAAAATAAATACGGCTTGAAATGTAAAAATTTATAGGGATATGGACAATAGCGTGAGAATAAATAAGAAAATGCATGGAAAGAGTGTCGTGAATAAAAGAAAATTCGAGAAAAAAATGGAAAATTCAAATATACGACGTAAATAGAGAAAATTCGGTTTTAAATGGAAAGGTTCATATAGAATACAGAAAAACTCGAGGAAAAATAATAAAATAAAAATGAACAATTTGCGAGAAAGACTTCGACATGAAGATATCTCTGTTAGGCGAATTTGGGGACAGATTTGGAACATATGGTAGATGCCGTACGCATGGACATGTTGCGAAATAGATGAAAATAGAACTTTAAAATTATTAAATTCAAGCTAATTTTGTATGAACATCTAGACAAAGGAAGTTGGGGCGATTTAACATGATCGTACTGAATCCGGGTCTTGTAAGTATGAAAGTACGGGACAGGAATCAAAGGTACAATCGCGGAAGGGACTAAGGGACAGCATTCGATAATAATGAGGAAATTTCAAGAAATTACGAGTTGATAGAAATTAGATTGGTTTATTACAGGAAATTCAGATACTCTCTTTTGGACCTGAGAGGGGTATAAAAGGGAAGACAAATGCCAGTTGGAGAGTCTACGGCGGTTGTTGGAAGGGTTGAAGGTTCGCGAGACACGACGAAACGTTTGGTAATTTAAAGTTGAAAAATTCTAAGTGATAATTATTATGAGACTTAGAAAAAATTCACATTCAAGCCAGTGATCTACAAAAAAAAATACTTTGCAGTTAAAGTCAGTAAAAATAAAAATAAAGTTAACGCGTTAATTACTTGTGAAAAATAAAAGTGCTCGTGATAAATACAATTTGTTTAGTGGAAAATTCGGATTTTATAATCACTTAATATTGTATTTTCAGACTTAGAAATTTCGCGTCTAAAATCAGTGAAGTAAATAACTGAAGTGATGTGATAATTAAGTGTGAAGAAGTTAAAATTAAATACGTGTGTCCAATCTAAGTGAAAAGTGTTCTAATAAATAATAAATATTTAAATTAATTATCTAAAATAATAATAATAAAACAAAATAATATTTTATTAATACATAAAAGTTCGGAGAGATAAAAATTTAATTTAACAACAATTTACCATCTCAGAATTAATCGTGAAGTAACTATCATTTAAAAGGTTATTTAACCAACGAGTTTTGAAATAAAATACAGTTTAGAACGATAGAGTTTATACATCATTTAAATTAATTAGATTAAACGAAAAAAAAAAAATTGAAATCAAAAAGATTTATTTAAATTTAGAACAATGAAAATTAATTTAGGAAAATTGCAGCAAGGTTTATCCGTGTAGAACCCGGGTAGGAAAATCTTGTAGGGGTAAGTTTTTCCCATTACAAAAATTTTCCAGATTCCAAGGAGAAAGCGGAATGCAGCAAACGTTGGTATTTGAATTAATTATTTTAACAAAATATTACTCGCTTAATATGTGATATGTAACTATATTAAAATATTATAAATATAATAGGTATATTTTATATATATATATATATAATTTTATTGTTCCCAAGAAAATTTTAATCAAAAAGAAACACACTTATATAAAAAGAAAAAAAAGGTATCGATTCCTACCTCTGAATTCATCAATAACTATTAAAAATAGTTGTGTGTTTGATAAATTTCCAAGTCAATGTTTTGTATTTAATTTTATATATGTATTAATATAACTTCAGAAAATCCAGAGCATTTGAAATAAGTTAAGATATTAGAAATTATTTCAATCATAATATAATTATACATACCAGTATATTATTAATTATTTATTGAGACAAAGTCTATATAATTGAATATATATGTATACATAATGACTATACTTATCGGGGATCAGACTAGACAATTGCGCAAAATAGGTCATTATCATACAAAAAAAAAATTAGAGCCATCGCACACGTCTTCGGGAATGTCTAAAATAAACACACATCATACGCTTTGAATCTAGGTCACGAGGCCGTCGGGAATGTTTACATAATTAAAATTTTTTATGAAATAAGTCGGTTACTGGGATACTAGTTCGAATACGTTAAAAAAAGAAAAAAAATGACCTTGATTAGTGGATATCGTACTTAGGTATTAACTTCTAGGAACGGGATAAAATTATGATATTGCGCAATTATTAGAAACAAAAAAAATTAAACACAATCTTTAATTTGAACGTAAAGAGATATCTATAGAACTAAACAATTGAAAATAGACAGATTTATTATTAGCTAATCAAATAAAAGGGTATCAAAGAATTACATGGAAGATTTGAGTAAAAATTTATAGAATAATTACTCTCATAGGTATCCATCATTCACATGAAGCAGCTGATAAATCACGGGATAGCTTAAAAAGGCGTATTGAAGATTTACATGAAGCAGTTGATAAATCACAGGATAGCTTAATAAGGTGTAATGAAGATTTACATGAATCAATTGAGAATCACGGGATAGTAAGAATTTATCAAAAGTTGAACCTTGGAGGGGAGGGAAAGAAAAAAAATACAGTTCAACCAACAGAAGGCAGTGGTCGCTTCTATAACAAGGATCATTAACCAAACAATAGAGATGACGGGTCTCTCAAATAAAACCGTCAAAAAAAAACCAAACAAAAGCTTGGAGTTTTGGCGAATCTCCAGAACACATCGCCAGATAAGATCTTAATTTACTAGTATCTATTTATATTACCCACTCTTCTTACGTATGTATTCGGTATCAATCTTAGAATTTCGCAGAATTCTATGGGCGAGATCCGAGCTTGAAATGCGATGCAAGTAGTTTCGTATTGCAAGTTATAAACCTTCCCAAAATGTATGTTTATATATATATATCTTTTTGAAACGAACTCACTTACAATTAGTGCTTTAGACCTGTCGGGTCACTCTCGTCTCATTTCTTGAACGTGGAGGGAGGATTCACGACCCGTAACTCCACACAACCCCGTGAGTATATGATTGCATATAGGACGAAACCGGTTCGCCCTAAGTAAATAGTAAACTTTGGAGGAGTAGGAATTTGGAGGTATCTAGGCTCGGGTGAAGACCTGAAGGCAGTGCATGATGGCGAGAGGAAGGTTCGGTTGGGACGCGATAACTTAGGTATCAATCAATCGAACCGTGCCAAAAGATTGTGTGAATTTCTGGTTGAAACCTGATCACCTTGCTTACTTGATGGAGGCAGGAGCCAAATTTTGCCAGAAAAGGGTTATTCTGAGTTCGTCAAATATGCAATTAACTAATTACATTAACCTACTAAATCCATCTTTATATGTACCTTATAGCAGCTGAATCAAAATGGAGGGGCGCCAAGCAGATACAAGATACATTCATAATCAAATTTACTAACATTTAACCATTTGAGTTATATTTAATTATCTGTTCAATTAGTCATGTGTAGTTTCGATTAGTACTGATTATTTACGGATTTATTAGGATGTAGGGAATCATAATAAACAACAAAGGGAAGTTAGCTTATTTAGAGAAATTACTTAAAGTTAGATTTGCAAGAGAGAGACCAATACAGTTTGAAACTCAACGCTCCGTTTAGAATCAAAAGGGTTACCACAAAATGAAAGTAATTAAAGTCCTATATCATAAATCAAAAAATTACACAACGTTTGATGGACTTTAATTACAACCTAAATACGAAAATATTTACGTTCAAAGTCGTAAATAAAGTATTAATTAGTTAAGTACATATATCTCTAAAGATATGTAGTACAAGGGAGCTTTAAGTAGCTTTCTGTAGTTATCAGAGGAAATAAGGGTCCAATTTTCATAAAGGCTTGTGTGACGTAGGGGAGGAATTTTCCATCCCTACCACACATATGCAAAGCCTTAAGAATTTAAATATCGATCAGAGCCAAGAGAAAACGAAAATATGTGCCCAGGAGTAAATAAAATACAACGATAAAAGAAGAAATATCACAAACTGCAGAAGTTGTACCACCCGGATCTTTTTTTTTGACCTCAATACCCTTTTGGCATTGGCTTCGGCATTTTTGTATATGAGATAGTTCTCCATAGTCATATTGTGGCGATAGGAAAGAGATTTAGCTTTCCGAATTCTCACTACTTTGGAAGATTCCTCATCCCACCAGGGAGTCGGAGGGAGTTTTTTGAGAGATTTGGTTTTAGGGGGAGGATTTGATTTATTGATTGCAGTTACGAGCATTGATTTGAAGTTATTGTAGTCATCTTTGACAGATAATGTATCGGTATAGGATAAATTTTGTATAAACTTATCCATATGTGAGTTAAATTTGTCCCATTTGGTGTGTTTTGTTTTAATCTTTGTCGAAATATGGGACTTGTCTGAATGGAAAGAAGTCTGATAAGTGATGGTGATCGGGAAATGATCACTGGAGCAAGGGTCGGGGGACACCACCCACGAGGAGAGAGGTGCCAGATTAGTAGAGCATATGGAGAGATCCACTGGACTGGGGTTTGTGTTGTGGCGAGAGATTTTAGTAGGAGAAGCGTCATTCAAAAGAAAAAGGTTGGATTCATCTAGGAAATCCATCACACTTCGACCGTCTCGATCACAGAAAGCAGAACCCCAGACGGGGGAATGGGCATTAAAATCACCCAATAAAAAGAAAGGAGGGCTTAGTTGACGGACAATTTGCAACCACGCTTGTATATTGAAGTGCGATGTTGGGGGAAGATAGATAGAAACAAAGGAAGTGTCCTTTATTTTAGCTGCAACCATTTGAAAGTCAGCATTGGGGGGTTTGATATTATTTATTGGGAAAAACGGAAGGGATTTTTTAATAAAAAGGGCAGCACCACCGCCCGTACCTTCCGGGCGATCATCGCAGAGACAGGAGTACCCTCCCACATTAAAGTGGGTGGATGGAGTAAACCATGTCTCCGAGACAGCAGCCACAGAAACAAGGTTTGAATTTAATAGGTTAAGAAGGTTCGATTTGTTAGAAATAGCACTGCGGCTATTCCACTGAAGAATTCTGACATCTTGAAGAGCCATTTTGAATAAATGATTTTAATGTGGAAATAATAGAAGCAGCGTTGAACGGTAGATTAGTTTGAGAAGAAATTAGGTCAATAAAAAGCATAATAAGAGTTTGAATAAATGAAGAATTATCTTGGGAGAGTTGTTCAGAAAGCTTTTGATAGTTTGTTGAGGATGAATTATAATTGTTTGCGCACACATTTGTGGCATTTGAAAGAGGTGAACCATTGGGATTTAAGAGAAGTGAGTTGTGTTGTTGCTGATCGTATCCAGGAGCCGGTTTAGAGATAGGGTTTTTGTATGTGAATTTAGTTGAACGAGAAGATGTTGAGGAGGAGGCGGGTGGGTTGGATGTAGAGTTACTGGATAAAACCTCAGCAAATGATTTTTTGACAGGCGGGAATAGTTTAGAAGCCTGCAGGAAAGACAATTTCTCAGAGGCCATAGAATTTTTTATATTTTTTTGGCGAGATTGTTCCGGACAAGAAGATTTAATGGCGGAATGAGCACCTGAGCAGTTAAAACATTTAGGTGAAGAGAGAGAAGAACATTGGTCAGCCGTGTGGTTTTCTCCACATTTGAAACATCTGGGAGGGGATCTGCATGCAGCTTTGGTATGACCAAAACGACAGCAATTGTAATATTGAGTGGTGGGATAAGTATACATTTCAACTGGTAAGGAGTTGAAAAATAAATAAATATGGGAGGGAAGAGATTGTCCTTCAAATGTGATGACGACAGATTGGGAGGGCTTCCGGGAAACGATGCCCTCAGAAGAGTCCTTATAATTTAACCTCCTGGCTTTTATGGGATTGCCGATATGTTGGGGGGTTGAAAGTGAAGACAGGATTTCTGGAATGGACAGATCGGTCGAGATACCTCTGACGAGGCCCATTCGAGTGACATTGAAAGTTGGGATGTACGCCTTGAATTTAGAATTTGATGAAATAAATATGTTTTTGATAAAGTTGTTGGCGGCTGAACCTGAGAAGAATTCAACAGAGATTCGGAAGCGACCCTCAGCTTTTACACCTCCAGGCTTAATCGAAAGGTTCTTGCTATTTGATAGGAATTTACCAAATTCAAGAGGGTGGATAGTTTTACCTTGCTCAGTTTGTTGAGCGTACACAATGAACGGGCCACAGGAATGAGGAGAATAAAAGTTTGTAGGAGGAGGTTGAGGAAGAGCAGGTGAAGACTGAGGAGAAGAAGGAGAGTCATGTTTTATTGAGGAAGAGGGACTAAACTTCCTTTTTTTTGTGGTAGTCAGAATGACAGATTCACTGTCCGAAATTACTACATTTTCACCATCTGGGGGGTCAGAGGGAGGATCTGGGGGCTTTTTAGGGTGTCCAGGGGGGTCCTCCTCCATTGTTCACAAAATTACAAAAGAAAAAATGTATGGAAAGTGACAGAAATAAAAAAGGTTATAAATATCTGGAAATCAGCGACGAAAAGTGACTCCTGGAAGATCAGAGGGGAGAAGAATCCTCAAGGAACAACACACTACACTTTTATTGACCAGAAAACATAAAAATATTAGTTAAAATAATAAAAAAAGATAATTTTTTTCTAGGGAAAAACAAAATAACTGTGACAGCCAGATGTTCAAAATTAGATTCCGAAGTCCTAACTTCGATATACAGAATACATTTTTATTCTATGTATGTTTTTTAAAGTCAGTGGGCCAAGAGTGACAGACGCATGAATCCATCCCGTCCACAGCGGTGCAAGGCGACGAAAAGAAACTATTGGTGTCAGCAACACCATAGATCAATATCTTCACCTGAGATAGTAACACTATCGAATTCAAATGCATTAGATTTAGCATTATTTACAATCAATACATCAGGATCCTCTAATACCTGTGATACACCTTCGCCAACTTCTCCCATTCCAGTCTTTAAAAACGCAATTAAACGAGCTTTGATCGTTAAGATATTCAGTTATAACTACATGCACTCCATACTGTTATTTCTTCTGACCGATATTATTCCTCAATTAAGTACTGAAGTGAAAACTGGTATTCATCGCAATTATATTAAAGATATGTGTAAATAACCTCAATTGCTTCATCACATTTGTTGCTAAATGATATCACCCCTTATTCCAGCAGTTTGTTCATGGTGTAAAACTTTCGATGACGGAGAAAGCGGTACCATGTCTCCTCTGAAACTAAATCTGTGTTACGGTGTTTCTTTTTCTAAACACGATCATCTAATTTCTTCCCCATTCGTCACCACGTTTCTCAGCTGCAGTTACTGTGCCTTCTATATACTTTATTAACTATATATATACTAGCTGACCCGACGAACTTCGTACCGCCTCAGAATCATTAGCTGTTGAATTAAATTCAGTTTTTTTATTAAGTTAAAAATTACGCAATGAAGCAATTATCAATGCGCAACCAACACCTCTGCCATAGATCACCCCAAGTGGTTCGCTACGTTTGGTGATTTAGCAGGGGTGCCCGGGTTCATGAGGTGACTTATGTCCGGGTCTTGGCAGTTGATGCGCCTGCCCACCTGCTGCGTGGCGGGCCGGATCGAGAGAGACTGGTTGAGGGAGGCCTTTTGATCTTTCCAGCCGGACTCTCTCGATCCATTGCCTTGCACCACAGTTGGAGGGATGGATTCATACGTCCGTCACTCCCGGACACACTGAGCCCCAGATTCTTACCCACCCCTCATACCTTTTTCCTTCCCAGAACTTTCTATCCTTCCTATTCCTTAAAAAGATCCTCCACGCAGCATCCCCTAAGATGACATAGGTCCTGAGAGAAATTATTTTCCTCAGGGCCACCTGGTGGAGCTTATGTAAAAAAATGCGTTTCAATTCAGAGATTTATTATAATTATTGTATTTTTCCTTTGGAGGTGTGCAGACATACGTTCACCATTTGTCTCATTTTTGACTATTGACATTGAGTGTGTAAGAAAGAAGGGCAGCATTATATAATTAAAAACAAATGCACAACAATTAACGCATTGACATTATTTGACGTTTTTGAATGTTTGGAATTCACCCACAGTTCAATATAATACCCCTCGCAATATTGGTGCAGTTCTTTCAAAATATGAGAATTCGTTCCATACAAAATGTATGGGGAAAATAATTTTCTTTACAACTATTTATTTCGTTAACTTTTGTGATGTTTTAATAGTTATTATTCTATCCGGGGCGGAGACAAATCCAACAAATCAAAGATCATCAAAATCAGCCCAGCCGTTCTCGAGTTATAAATAGTGTAACTAACCCGACTTTGTTTTATATACTTATTAAGATATTAAGTTATATAACCAACACCTTTTTATAAACCTAGAAAGGCTAGTTTAAATTGCTATATCGTTTGTAAAAAATGCCATGGACAATCATTCAAACATTCCCTACATTACTTCGTACGATGATAACATTGAAGAAGCGATTTCAATAATTGATCAGAAGATTACCCAAGATTCGGTACCACTTCATTAGAAATTGAACATTTTTTTGTTATAGAAAAGGATGGAGGTGACAAGACTACAATTTAAAACCAGAAAATGCAATTTTTATGTATGATTTGTATAACGTAAACATTTGAAAACTTTTGTTAATGTATGCACCACGTAATTGAACCATTTGAATATAAATACGCGTCAATTTTAACATATTTAATTAGAACACAAATAATTATTTATTTCATCTTAATTGCAGTAGGTAATATAAATTTAATAAACAAAGGTTTACTTCAAACTTGAAAAAACTGTGTTTTTTGGTATTTTTCCTGAATTTTGATTTTATCCCCTGATTTTTTCCGAAATACTCGTACATAGGTACCAGTATTTTATTACTTTATTATATTATTTATTTTATTATTTTTTTTTACGCACCAGATTTAAATGGTTCACTACGTGGTTCACCAAGTGGTTCGCTACGTTTGGTGATTTAGCAGGGGTGCCCGGGTTCATGGGGTGAGGTTTGTCTAGGTCTTGGAGGCGGATGACCGGGACATACTGAACCCCAGATTCCTACCCACCCCTTAAACCCTTCTCCTTCCCAGAACTCTCCTCTCCTTCCCTTTTCCTTAAAAAAAACCCTCCACACAGCATCCTCAAAGATGACATAGGCCCTGAGGGAAATTATTTTTCTCAGGGCCTCCTGTGTGGAGATCATGTAAAAAAAAAAAAAAAATGTCCGGGTTTAATTTTCCCCACAGGAAAAACTAAACCTTTTCACACACTTCCCAAATGATCATCTGGTCAATCCACGTTATGCAATTGCACTATATAAGTATTATAATTACAACACAATACAAGAACAACATGTCAACCTACCAGAGACCAGATGGGAAAATAATTCACCGACTCCAGATATTTTCATATCAGAGGGTTCGGCTCTGTGGAATTCCTAATTGAACCTATAAATCCTACTGATCCCTCAATATAAATATTTAAAAAATCTTTTGTAATCCTGCATGTATTTAAAATTACCGATTTTTTCATTTTTATATATAAATTCTTTGACAAATCTAATACGCCTAAATTTTGAATCAGAGACCTAGGTATAATGCCAGTAGCCGAAATAACAAATGGTAATATTTTTATAGTCCGAGAATGCCAAATTCTTTTAATCTCATTTCCTAAATCTGTGGATTTTATATTATTTTATTTTATTATTATTATTATTATTACACAAAAAAATTGGAACTGAATTGTAGAAAAATATGCGCTCTACAAAAGATTTTAACAATTATTATTTTATTTCAACTTTTCTGTCTCTTCAAGATTAACACAGTCTTTTATGTTTTTTTGATTATTCTATAAACCTCAAAGAAAGAATGTTAAAATGTCTTTAACGTTTGTATTAATGTATATGTGTTTGTACGCATTTACGCACCTCCTACGTCTGTCTCGACATATGTACGAGTACATATAGCCTAGAGAGACAGGCATCGTAAAAACACTTATAATCTAACTTTTTATTGCTAAATAAATAAAAAAAAAGAAAAATTGGGTTTTCATTATTTATTTATTTATTTATTTATTTACGCCCTAGTGGGCTTTTACAAAGATAGATAATAACAGTTAGGCAGGTACACAATATACAATGATTAAAATAATAATGAAAAATAAAATTAATTAAAATTAAAATCATACATTTCATTAAAGTAATTATAAAGATTTCGTTTTATAACTAATATGGAATCTGCAAACATGTCTACAATATTCCCAAATTTATTGCCAAAATAATGTAATCTATTTATAAGTGTATGAGCTTCATAGTTTGTTTTAAAATTGTCACAGAAGAAGGTAGCACTTAGTATAAAATACTCATCACAAAGTTTCTAGACAGGCATTTTCAAAAATGTGTTATTATATGTTTAAACTAGATATTTTTGTGTTTGACCGAACTATTTAATTATATTTCAGTTACGTACACTATTTTTTCAGCTAGCAACGCCATTTTAATAATGGACTTTGAAATTGCATTAATTTATAGAAAAATTAAAATGAGACGCTATTTTCTCTTATCTAACAAATTCTTCACCTTGTCCTATTTGGGTCGAGAATTCATGGCCTTGACAAGGCGCCCCAACCTGCTCTTCTTCCGCAGCCATTATCCATGATAGGTCGTTATCCATTATCCGTAATGCTATTTTATCCATATTTAAAAAAAAACGGTGGTGAAACTCTTGAAAGGTCTTCAAACTCCAAAAAAAAAAACGGTGGTGAAACTCTTGATAGGTCTTTAACTCCATGATAGGTCGTTATCCATTATCCGTAATGCTATTTTATCCATATTTAAAAAAAAAACGGTGGTGAAACTCTTGAAAGGTCTTCAAACTCCAAAAAAAAAACGGTGGTGAAACTCTTGATAGGTCTTTAACTCCATGATAGGTCGTTATCCATTATCCGTAATGCTATTTTATCCATATTTAAAAAAAAAAACGGTGGTGAAACTCTTGATAGGTCTTCAAACTTTAAAAAAAACGGTGGTGAAACTCTTGATAGGTCTTTAACTCCATGATAGGTCGTTATCCATTATCCGTAATGCTATTTTATCCATATTTAAAAAAAAAACGGTGGTGAAACTCTTGAAAGGTCTTCAAACTCCAAAAAAAAACGGTGGTGAAACTCTTGATAGGTCTTTAAAAAAAACGGTGGTGAAACTCTTGATAGGTCTTCAAACTTAAAAAAAAAAACGGTGGTGAAACTCTTTGTAGGTTTTTAACTCCATGATAGGTCGTTATCCATTATCCGTAATGCTATTTTATCCATATTTAAAAAAAAAAACGGTGGTGAAACTCTTGAGTTACAATGGTAATAAGAAATAAGATACAAATGCCTTTTTTGTTATTAGTTTTTGGGGTATTATGCCGTGTTATGCTACCTCCTTCTTTAGCCAACGTTTCGGATGTGATCTGCCCTGATGATGGATACTGCAACGCTGTCCGAAACGTTGGCTAAAGAAGGAGGTAGCGTAACACGGCATAATACCCCAAAAACTAATAACAAAAATATTTTTGGCCGTGAAAATCTAAAATCGTATCTTGTTATTTTTGATATACCAACAAAGTTTCAAGCTATTGAATATTATTTCCACGTCAAAAGATAAAACAAAAATACTCGGATTTTTAACATATAATTTATTAAATATATATTTTATAAAATATACACATGTAACTTAATATCTGAAACCTAAAATTTAATTTAATTGATGAAGAATCGGTGACAGGATAAGATGTTTGCATCCGATGTGTCGTGGTGATCCTGCACATTCGACAGTGAAACTAGAAGTTCATTGTATTCGATTATCATATTAAGTAATAAAAATCGTTGACGTTAAAATATTGAAAATTGAAATATCGATGAGTATTTTTTCGTTATTTGTTTTTGGGGTGTTATGCCGTGTTGCGCTACCTCCTTCTTTAGCCAATGTTTCGGACAGCGTTGCAGTGTTCCGAAACGTTGGCTAAAGAAGGAGGTAGCGCAACACGGCATAACACCCCAAAAACAAATAACGAAAATGCTTTTGGCCGTGAAAATCTTAAAACTTATCTATCGATGAGTTTTTCGATTTTTATGGTGAACTCTACAAATCAGGTATCATGGTTTTAGAAAGGAACAAAAATAAAATTTTATCTTGGGCAGACATAGTTTTGGGGCAAGGTGCACATAGATGTTGCGGGATTAAACACCGTCGTACTTGGACACTGATAAATGGTTTGGGTGAATGATCCACTGGTATTAATGGCGCACAGTATATATTTTCTACAACCCGACACAGTAGTATCTTCAAATCTGCCAGCTTTCGTACAAGAGAATACCGGCTTTATTGTAGTAGGTCTCTTTGTGGTAGGTCTTGCCGTTGTGATAGCTGGTTGACATATGGAAGGTGTAGTCAAAGAGCATTTGCCGGTTAAGATATTGTATACTGTGGTGGAAGGACACAAGTAGTAGGTAGCCACTAATTTTCCAGCCGAATTAATTGTGCATATGACGTATTCCTTGCAATCTGACCTTCGCGGACTTAAGAATCGTCCAGTCGTGTTGCACACAAATGGGACGATTGGTTTCAAAGTCGTTGTTTTGATTGTGGGCCTTCTTGTTGTGGGTTTTCTCGTAGTAGGTATTTTTGTAGTGGGTCTTCTCGTCGTCGGTATTACTGTTGGTGCTGGACCACAAAACGCCGTAAACGCACATTTTCCTGTCATCGCATTGAATATTGTCGTGGAAGGGCACAAATAATAAGTTGCAACTAATTGTCCTGTAGAATTCGTCGTACAAATCACATATTCCTTGCAGTCTGCTCTTCTCGGGCTTAAGAAACGCCCAACAGTTTTGCATACAAATTGTGCTGGTTTTGAAGTCGTTGGCTTAACGGTCGGTTTCAGAGTTGTACTCTTAACTGTGGTTGGTTTCCTTGTTGTTGGTTTTTTGGTTGTGGGTCTTGGCGTGGTGGGTAGAATTGTTGTTACCGGACTACACACAACATTGAAAGCACATTTACCCGTTAATGCACTGAATTTCGTCGTTGAAGGGCATAAATAATAAGTTGCAATTAAGCTTCCGGTGGAATTAACTGAACAAATAATATATTCCTTACAGTCCGATCTCCGAGGGCTCGGGAAACGTCCAATTGTCTTGCAAACAAATGAGGTAGGTTTAATGGTAACAGGTTTTGCTGTTGTTGTGATGTTTATAGTAATATTGGGTTTCAGTGTGGTTGTTGGATTAACTGTTGTGATATTTACAGTAGTATTGGGTTTCAGTGTGGTTGTTGGGTTAACTATTGTTGTGCTGTTTACAGTAGTATTGGGTTTCAGTGTGGTTGTTGGGCTAACTGTTGTTGTGATGTTTACAGTATTATTGGGTTTCAGTGTGGTTGTTGGGCTAACTGTTGTTGTGATGTTTATAGTAGTGTTAGGTTTCAGTGTGGTTGTTGGGCTAACTGTTGTTGTGATGTTTACAGAATTATTGGGTTTCAGTGTGGTTGTTGGGCTAACTGTTGTTGTGATGTTTATAGTAGTGTTAGGTTTCAGTGTGGTTGTTGGGTTAACTGTTGTTGTCATGTTTAGAGTTGTATTGGGTTTCAGTGTAGTTGTTGGGTTAACTGTTGTTGTGATATTTAAAGTAGTGTTAGGTTTCAGTGTGGTTGTTGGGTTAATTGTTGTTGTGATGTTTACAGTAGTATTAGGTTTCAGCGTGGTTGTTGGGTTAACTGTTGTTGTGATATTTACAGTAGTATCGGGTTTCAGTGTAGTTGTTGGGTTAACTGTTGTTGTGATGTTTACAGTAGTATTGGGTTGCAGTGTCGTTGTTGGATCAACTGTTGTTGTGATGTTTAGAGTAGTATTGGGTTTCAGCGTGGTTGTTGGGTTAACTGTTGTGCTGTTAAGAGTAGTATTGGGTTTCAGTGTGGTTGTTGGGTTAACTGTTGTGATATTTATAGTAGTGTTAGGTTTCATTGTGGTAGTTGGGTTAACTGTTGTTGTGATATTTATAGTAGTGTTAGGTTTCAGTGTGGTTGTTGGGTTAACTGTTGTTGTGATGTTTACAGTAGTATTGGGTTTCAGCGTGGTTGTTGGGTTAACTGTTGTTGTGATATTTACAGTAGTATTGGGTTTCAGTGTGGTTGTTGGGCTAACTGTTGTTGTGATGTTTACAGTATTAATGGGTCTCGGTGTGGTTGTTGGATTAACTGTTGTTGTGATGTTAAGAGTTGTATTGGGTTTCAGTGCAGTTGTTGGGTTAACTGTAGTTGTGATATTTACATTACTATTGGGTTTCAGCGTGGTTGTTGGGTTAACTGTTGTGGTGATGTTTAAAGTAGTATTGGGTTTCAGTGTGGTTGTTGGGTTAACTGTTGTGCTGTTCACAGTAGTATTGGGTCTCGGTGTGGTTGATGGGTTAACTGTTGTTGTGATATTTACAGTAGTATTCGGTTTCAGTGTAGTTGTTGGGTTAACTGTAGTTGTGATATTTACAGTAGTATTGGTTTTCAGCGTGGTTGTTGGGTTAACTGTTGTGGTGATGTTTACAGTAGTATTGGGTTTCAGTGTGGTTGTTGGGTTAACTGTTGTTGTGATATTTACAGTAGTATTGGGTTTCAGTGTGGTTGTTGGGTTAACTGTTGTTGTGATATTTATAGTAGTGTTAGGTTTCAGTGTGGTTGCTGGGTTAACTGTTGATGTGATGTTTAGAGTTGTATTGGGTTTCAGTGTAGTTGTTGGGTTAACTGTTGTTGTGATATTTACAGTAGTATTGGGTTTCAGCGTGGTTGTTGGGTTAACTGTTGTGGTGATGTTTATAGTAGTATTGGGTTTCAGTGTGGTTGTTGGGTTAACTGTTGTGTTGTTTACAGTAGTATTGGGTTTCTGTGTGGTTGATGGGCTTACTGTTGTTGTGATGTTTACAGTAGTATTGGGTTTCAGTGTGGTTGTTGAGTTAACTGTTGTGCTGTTTACAGTAGTATTGGGTTTCAGTGTGGTTATTGGGCTAACTGTTGTTGTGATGTTTACAGTAGTATTGGGTTTCAGTGTAGTTGTTGTGTTAACTGTTGTGATATTTACAGTAGTATTGGGTTTCTGCGTGATTGTTGGGCTAACTGTTGTTGTGATATTTACAGTAGTATTGGGTTTCAGTGTGGTTGTTGGGTTTAGTGTAGTAGTAGGTATACCTGTGGTTGTTGGCGTAGTATGACCTCTCGTAGTGGGTATGGTTGTCGTTATTGGATGACACACTACATTGAATGCACATTTACCCGTCAATGCGTTGAATGTCGTAGTTGAAGGGCATAAATAATAAGCTGTAACTAAGCTTCCGGTGGAATTAACTGAACAAATAATATATTCCTTACAGTCCGATCTCCGAGGGCTCAAGAAACGTCCAGCAGTTTTGCAAATAAATGGTGTAGGTTTAATAGTAACTGGTTTTACAGTTGTAGATTTGGGAGATGAGTTAGTAGTTGGTTTAACTGTGGATTTCACCGTTGTCGTGATTGGTGATGTCGGTGGTTGACAGTTGTAAACAAACGCACATTTTCCTGTTGAAGCATTAAAAAAGGTCGTCGTAGGACAAAGGAAATATGTAACCGAGTAATTCCCAAAAGAATTAATTGAACAAAGTACGTACTCCTTGCAGTCTGCTCTTCGAGGGCTCAAGAATCGTCCAACAGATTTGCAAACAAATGGGACAATTGGTTTAAGAGTTGTAGTTGGCTTAAGTGTTGTTGTAGGTTTTAGAGTGGTGGTAGGTTTCACCGTTGTTGTTGGTTTTATCGTGGTTGTCGTGGACATTTGGTAACCACTGCACGGGATAGTTTTGTTGTTATCGCACAGTGTACCGATTCCGCATGTTTCTTCTCCCGGTAATGTCTCATATCCGCCACCAGAAGTAGATATGCAATTGAGAAATGTTGTTGAATTTGTGCAGTAAAAATCATTTACCCCACAATCAGTTGGTTGGAAAACCTGGAAGTTAATTGATTACATTAAATAATTATCATGCATCTACAAACAATTTCACTCACGATGACTGATTTTGATTGATTAACTCAAATATATTCTTTCACACTATATATTTAATACTTACAGAATCGAAACCATCGCACGGAAATGTCCTGTTAATGTCACAAAATGTGTCCAACGCACAGTTCTGTGGATCTCCGAGGGTTCTGGTTGTGTTTCCATCCTGAATGCATTCGTAAAAGGTCGTGGTATTTATGCAGAAGAAGTCCTTGCCAGAGCAATCTACGTCGAATGTAGCATTTTGTGCAAAAGTTGCCTGGAACTGATTAAAAAACAATCATGTAACTGTAGCCTTGTCTCAAAGAAAGTCACCTGTAACGAAAGTTTTCACAAAAAGTCAAACACGAAGCAGAATTAAATTGTGAGAGGGAAAGGAGAAAAGAGATGAATAAAAAATCGAGATTGAATTGATAAACGCAGTCGCTCATTTATCACAATATATGGCGCAAAAAGGTTTTTGCATTGAACCAAATTAAAATTATTGAAGTAAAGGACAAGATAAACATTTACCTTAATTTATCGATACCGGTTGAAGTGCTGTAAACGACAATAAATCCAAAAACAAGTTGAATAAGTCATTCTTAACCTTTTCTCTCTTTCGTCGAAATAACTTTTACAACGTGAATTTAAAATAGATTTTTTTTTAAATTAAAAATAAATTAAAAACTGTTAAGTATTCTGAAAGATTTGTTCATTGTTATTTTGTAATAAAAAATCATAACTGTAGTTCTACAAAAACAAGAGACATTTTTTTTGAAATAGTACAAACTATCTTTTCGCTCTTCTGAATAATTAAAATTTTATTCTTTACAGCATTTTAATTTCCATGATCGATATTATTCACAAAATCTAATCTGGCTTTCTATCTTATACACATAGAAATATAAAATTGATGTTTATTGTTGTGTTTTCAATATACTACCCTTAGGTAGGAATATTTTAAGGGTTAATTCAAAGTGGTATCAGCATATTATCATTAAAAAATCTTATAATTTCAGTTACGTACAACAAATTAGTAGTGACAAATTTTTTAAATTAGCTGTACAATAATCGTAGCCAGCACATATTAAAAAAGAACTATAAATACGAAGAATAAGTAGGTAATGACTTTTTATGTTTAATTTAAAGTTGATATCAACCAGATAAGTAATAATAATGGGCAGACTTACCAGCAGGAATATAATATAAACCGTAATTTCTCTTCTCTCCATTGTGAATCGTGCGTTAATTGTTGTAGGTACTCCCCAAAGAGAATGAGAGTAATTTTGTATAAACATTGTATTTATAAATGCGTTTCACAAACAAAAGATAAGACGTTTCTATGTTATATTTAATAAAATATGGAAGCTATTTTCTCGTAATTCAGAGAATTTATTCTCAGTTTTAGCCCAAGGTTTCGAATCTATATTTACATTAATGACAAAAATAATAGGTAACATTTCTCTATTTTTTTTTGTTATTTTCAGTTCACGAATTTTCCTGTAGGAATAACGTACGACAAAAGTTATTACAGCGGTAAAAAAAGTATTGTCAGGGTAATAAAAATAAAACGTAGTTCGGGAAGACGCAATAGGGAGATTGGGACAGCTTTTCACTTGGATTTTTCATATCAGTTCTAGTTTTTGAGATGTTTCAATTCTCAAGTTGCCGTCATATAGTCAAATGTGAAATTAGGGATTTACAAAAAACTATTTAAACTCCATCGAACTATCAATAACTTCATTTTCTAAACAGTTTTGGACTTATGTCTTTTAACTGGCTTTAGTCCACGACTTTTAATGGAAATGAATTAAATACTTATGATTATGATGAAATCGCGAATACCTTTGCAATATTTTTTATCCTATGATAATGTGCATCCAACTCTTGACGTTAACACCATCCCATACACACACAACACATATATCCTCAGTTTGGCTTGGTCAAAGTCACAGATGAGGATATCTGCACTAAACAAGTCCGACTCAATGCACCACATTAATATATCTACTTTTATTCGTAAAGGTCGTTCCGATTTTTTAAAATCTTTTTGAAATTTTTTAAACGCTGGTTTTTTTTAATAGGTTAAATAAAGTTTCAAATTAAAATAAGGATAACAACAACAATGTTATTTACATTTAAAGTAAAAGTACAAGGACAATCAGCATCGTATCAATGGGTTAGCATGCATTAGGAGGTTCTAAAAATATTGTTGATATATGATCTGTCTTTGGTAGTGATCCGAAACTTGGTATCTGTTTTGTATTTTACGTGATTAGTGTGCTGTCTAATCGTCAGTGGAAGTGTATTATAAAGTTTTGTTACAAAGTACCTGCAGTTTCTTTGACAAAACGTTGTTTTGGCGAAAGGGATAAGTAAGAGATTTTGCCCTTTGGTTCTCGTATCACGAACCGTTTGGATATTGTCAAAAACAGTGATATTATGTTTGAATAGATAAATTAGTATATTTTTGGCATAAAGTTGCCTAATGTCCAAAACACCGATTCTCCTAAAGATTTCATCCGAACTGCTTGTGATCGGTAGTTTTAGAATAATCTTTGTAATTAGTTTCTGAGCTTTAGAGATCGGATCAATGGCGGCAGCGTTTGCTCCTCCCCAGGCTATGATACCATACTCGATTAGAGATTGACACAGTGCATAGTAAATTGTTTTGATTTGGTTTAAGTTAAGAAAGTTGCGAGTTTGTCTAAAAAGGTATATAGATTTTCGAAGTTTGTTTGCTGTAGTGACAATGTGTTCTTTCCACTTTAAATTACTGTCAAAAATAATACCCAAGTATTTGATTTTTGTAACACGTTCTAGATAGGGGCAATCACATATATTAATTTAAAAACCATATCTTTTCCAGAGAACTGAAATTTAACCAAAATTACCCCGATACCCCGATAATTTTGGTTAAATGCCGTATATGTAAACTTTCGAAGAAATTATCTATAAACGTTTATAAAACCTTGTCAAACCTCTTTTTGACAATCATCAACATGACTTATTATCAAGAAATCAAGTAGATCACATAATTTGATCTTAAAAGGCTTTCGACAAGGTTGATAATGTCAATGTCTTATTATAGGAACTAACGAAGTTTTGTTTCTCGTCAAGATTTTTTTAATCTTATATTTGCAAAATTGCAAAAAATGTAAGTATTTAATATTATATTATTTTGGATGAAAAACTAAGTTTCGCCAATCATATCCACCAAATTGTAAACAAATGTATGAAAACACTAGGCTTCGTATTACAACAAAAAACTTTAATTCCATATAAGCCATTAAATTATTATATGTATCTCTAGTTAGAAGCTTAATGGAATATAACTCGGTAGTTTGGTCTCCATCTTATAAAATTCACATTAATAACATTGAGCGAATACAAAAACGAATTCTGCGTTTTATAAATTGAAAATTAAATATCCCATAAGATTTAAAATATAATTTATTATGAAATATTCTAAAAATACACACACTAGAAGACAGACGTAAAATAAATAAAAGACTCAACATTTTTATTCAAAATACTTAACTCTAAATTTGACTGTTGCAAACTCCTGCAACTCATAAACTTACGAATTCCGACAGTAACTACACAACAAAATACACTATTCTACTGTAGCATTCATAAACGGAACTACATTGCTCACTCTTCGATACACCTATGAAATCGCTGTATTTTTGTATATTTATGACTTGTGTGCTTTTTTTATCTAATACTATTTTATATTATTTCTTTATCTGTTTAAAAATCATCTGTCATGAATTAATTGTACTACCAAACATGTAAAAGCCCTTCGGGCGTTAAATAAAAAATAAATAAATAAGGGTTCTCGTTCTCCCGAATTCTTATTTTTTTCTGGAATCCCGCAAGGTCCCGTTAGTCCCTCTATCCTAGGAATGCTGTGGTTTTTGTTGTTTATTAATGATTTTGGATCAATAAACGCTCATTTTTTGTTTCTCAAATCATTACTGTCATTATCAAAAGCCTTATCGACTGCGTCATTCTGAAAATTGATATAGACTAAATCGCAAACCAGGCAAAGACAAACCGCCTAAGCTTCAGCACACTAAAATGCAATGGCGTCTTGCACACAAGAGTGAAACGGACGACCACGTTTGAGTATTTAATCAACGATAACTGATGTTTTAAGACCATTTTTTTGTGATTAGGTGTATGGCAAAAATGATCAGAAGAAGTTCAAATGAGAAAAATTTTGCAGGTAACACAAGTCACAACTCCAAAAACTTAAAAAAAAATACATTTTGAGGAAAAGACATAGATTGTTATTAGAAACTAATTTTGTTATTTAAAAAGTAAGTTAGCCGTGCTTCAAGTATACTGGACTTAAATAATATAATCTTGTCACACTTAACTTCCATGATAGCCCAATCGATGGATAATCAAAGAGAGATGTTAAAGGTTATGTAATTCTGGTTTTGTGGTACACCTAAGTGGTATACCTATATGTTATACCTAAGTCATACTAAAAATCCAAGTTTTCTGACAAATCTCTGCATTTCTCACAAATGCTGCAAGGCTGATCATCAAGAGTTTGACGAAACATGTCCACGCTGTAAAAGCTACAAAACTGTATTATCTGCTTCCCCATTTGGTTTGAAGAAGCTCCTGGCTCTTTAAATACACGTACTACTTCAAGTAGATTGGGTTACTTCTGAAGAAGGCTGCAGATTTTGGTTTTTTTCATAGCCAACTTTTTCATAACCCATGTTATGTCAGTCCCACCATATGCAAGAAGAAATAGAATCTGTTGTAGATCGCATTTGAATGATTTAGGCGAACTCGAGACACAGGGTGCATTACCTTCTTCATCCTTTTTGGAAATAAATATTACCATGAAAAAAAAACTATTGCTATCAGCAGTACCAACAGATATATATCTTCACCCTCGATGGTAACACTGTTAAATTCAGATAGCTAACTTTAGCTGACAGAGGAAGAGGTACCGTGCATCTACTGCCACTAAATCTGTGTCACGATGTTTTATCTTCAGAACGCGATCATCTGATTTCTCCCTCATTCATTTCTTGGCTGCCGTCACTATACCTTCATTAATATCTAAATCTTATCGTTACTTTGTCAAAATTACTCTTATTAATATACAACTTTTTCTGCCGTTTACTACTTATTACTAATTACTCTGGACAATCACACAAAATGTTTCTAACATTATTACACACGATGATGTCATTGAAGAAGCGGTCTCCATAAATGATCGGATGATTATCCAAGATTCAGTAACTCTTCATTAAACCATGAACATTTATTTGTTATAGAAGATAATGGAAGGGCCAGTACTACAATATAAAACATATTTATTTATTGATACAATATTCATAGTACAATCTGCAATGTTGGCCTCACTTACCCGTACTGAGGCCCTCATTTTATAATATAAGAATTTATACAAAATACATTTAAAAAAAATAAAACAATGTTGATGACGAAAAAAACTTAAAATTAAGATAAATTTAAGCTGAAAATAAATATAAAAAAATAAATTAAAATTAAAAAAATCAAATTACATGAAAATCGGGATACATTATGATTGGTGTGGTGTGTTGGTGAGTGTTTCGTGTTTTATATTGGTTTTGGGTGTTGAGTGTATATGTTTTATTCTTTTATGTTATAAAAATTTAACTAAAAGGTAAAGGGTGTATTTTTCTGTAACTTTTGTTAATGTTTGTTCAACTTATTTCTAATTGAACCATTTGAATATAAATTACATGTAAATTTAAACACATTTAGTTCGAATATAAAGCATTTCTTATTTTGTCTTCAATCGCTGAAGGTAATGTTAATTTGATAATCCTTTAACTCAAAGAAAACTTTTTGGTAGTTTCCGAAATTTTGAAATTTTTGTTTTTTGGAGCTCCGAATTACAAAAAAAGTATTGGAATTAGATTAGGCAAGAGATTTGAATTATAGGATTTGGATTTTTAAGTATGACCAAGGAAGTATATAACCCTTTGCAATGTAAATGAGGGAGCGCACTCCGGTATCGACAGAAACGGGAAATGAAATGAACTGCAATGACTCGGTGGGCAGAGCCATCTGCAGGTAGTCCTTGCAGTGAGTGCGTCTCAGTGGCTGCGAGATGCCGCGGATCTCGGTAGCTAGACATGATGAGCTGCTTCCTGGACTGGACTGGAAGATGCTGTAGACCTCGTAGACACAGGAGTAGAGCGGTGATGGATCTGCAGGTACGGTGGACTAGAGATGCCATGTACTTACGAGGTTCACAAGGTTCCATCTATCGCGGTAACGTCATGCGATAACGGAATCTATAGTAATCTACTTTGGATCATTATAGCATGACGTTACCGCAGCAGATGGAACCTTGTTATTCCAAAGGGTTGATATACTAGAAACATCGTCATAAAAGTTTCTGGAAAATCTTAATCAAACCGTAGAAATCGCTAAAAACTTATTCAAAACAATTATTATAAGCAATAATTATCAGCCTGAAACACTCATCAACATTGAAAAATCTTCCGAGAAAAGATACTTGCCGCCAACGGGACTTGAACCCGTGTCCTTCTGATTGCCGGTCAGCTGCTCTTGACCACTGAGCTATGGGGGGCTATATTTGAGGGATTTAACACTTACAATGTCTCTCTCGCAAAAATAAAGTTGGTTGTTTTCAGGTGGAAAAAATATAATAAGCAGTAATTGTTGAATGAAACACTAGTATATATTGAATCATTTGGCGGGTATTTGATAAGCCCCCATAGTCTTGACCCTATACCAACATGGTTACTAAAAAATGTGTCATTGTCTTAGCCCCGTTCCTAGTTCATCTTTTTAATAAATCTCTGAGTACAGGTGACTTCCCTGAACCTCTAAAGTCTGCTGTAGTTACGCCGATACTAAAAAAATCACAACTTGACCCCGATAACTTAGGTAATTATCGACCTGTTTCAAATTTACCTTTCCTATCAAAAATCCTGGAGAAAATTGCTGCTGCACAAATAACCAGTCATTTGAATTCAAATAAATTATTCACTAATCGTCAATCCGCATATAGAAGGTTTCACTCAACAGAAACCGGAATCCTTCGTATGCTGTCAGATATAACTTTGGCCATAGAGTCAGGTAAGTTAGCACTTATCTCATTCTTAGACATGAGTGCAGCGTTTGACACGATTGATCATGACTTTCTCATTAAGAGATTAGAGGAAACATTTGGTTTGAGTTCCGATATTAAAAATTGGCTGGTGTCATATCTATCCAATCGCTTACAAGCCGTTAAGGTTGGAAATAAGCTCTCTAACTTCGCAACACTTTCTTCAGGGGTACCCCAAGGATCCGTTTTAGGCCCACTTCTTTTCATCCTTTTTACAAATGATGTCGCCAAAATAATCGAGTCATTTGGTCTCCTGTCCCACTGCTACGCTGACGATCAGCAAGTTTATTTTTACTGCTCTCCAAACGAAATCAACAGTCTCAAAATCCGCATAGCTGAATGCCTAGAACCAATAACTCGTTGGATGTCTTCAAACAAGCTGAAGCTGAATCCATCTAAGACTGAGTTTCTATGGGCGGCCACAAACAAACGCCAACATTTCATAGACAATACACCTATTTCCATTTCCGGCAACGATATTATTCCAAAGACAACAGTCAAACTTCTTGGCGTTAATTTAGATTCAGACTTTTCGTTAAAAAGTCAAATAAATAGGACAGTAAGCACCGGTTTTTTTCACCTAAGACAACTCAAGTCAGTTCGAAGAAACCTTCCTACAGAGGCGACAAAACTATTAATTAACTCTTACGTAGTCTCGCGGCTCGATTACTGTAACGGCATCTACGCTAGTCTTCCCAAATATCAAATTGACAAACTTCAATCCGTGTTTAATGCAGCGGCAAGGCTCATAACTGGGGTTTCTAAATATTCGCATATTTCAGAACACCTTCGTAACCTTCACTGGCTCAAGTGCCCTGAGAGAATCCAGTACAAATTGTGCTGGATGGTTTTTAAATCAATCTACGAAATGGCCCCACCTTACATCTCCGAATTATGCGTCCCGGAAAATACCGGTCCGAGACAATTAACCCTTAGATCAGCAACTTCATCTGCTAAAGGCAGACTAATAGAACCTAAACGAAAGCCAAATACTATGTTTGGAGATCGTGCTTTCGGAGTAGCTGGGCCTAAGGCTTGGAATAGACTCCCTCCGGAATTAAGATGCATAACAAGCCCAACAGAGTTTAGGTCCAAACTAAAAACCTTCCTTTTTGGGCTCTCGTACCCATAATTTAAATACCTATTTGAGAGTATCATACTTGTATTGTCTATAATATGTCTTAATCACACTTTTCTTACTGAATTAAAATTACTCGATTCCTTACACATCAATCTGTCTCTTGACGAATCACATTTAGAAAGATCAAATCCTTATAGGTACTACTGCACCTCCCACCTTTACATGTTGCTTTAACTTTCCAAAATACACTCGTCAAAGAATACATTACATATTAATATTAAAATATTTTTCAGAATTAAATAACATGTTTTCACAATAATGTCCTCTGCGTGCGAACTCTATCTAAATTTCCTTAAATGGACAATATACAGAGTTAATTTCAAGCGACCTCCCAGGTAAGTATGGTCCTGTTTTCATTAAATTTTAGGCAGCATCGCGTTCATTGGTCAAAATATTGTACACATATTTTCGTATCGGTGATCAATGAACCGATGTATGCAATTTTTAGCCATAAGTTGTTTATAATTGTTTGCCTAGCTTGTAGTTTTTTAGATTTTAGAAATGTATTATAAGTTTGTACAGCGCCCTTGAGGTGATTTTTCACAAAAACGGCGCTATATAAATCATCCAAATATTATTATTATTATAGCTCAGTGGTCAAGAGCAGCTGACCGGCAATCAGAAGGACACGGGTTCAAGTCCCGTTGGCGGCAAGTATCTTTTCTCGGAAGATTTTTCAATGTTGATGAGTGTTTCAGGCTGATAATTATTGCTTATAATAATTGTTACCCTTTGTGCTATGCATAAAAATCTTGTCTAAACGTTAGTTTATAAATTAAAAATAATAGTTATTCAAAACATATTCCGCCTTAGAATCTCCAAGAGAGGAGGACTAGGAAAATAATATACATCTATTTATATATATATATATTTAACTTGTGTCTTCTACAAATGTAAAATTAAAATATAGTACCTAAATTTAAAAAATAAATAAATAAGCAAAAATAATAATAAGACGTCATTTTCTCTGATCTTCTTCCCCCTGTCCTTCGAGAGGTATTCATCACCTTGATAAGGTGCCTCCAGGCATCCCTAACTTTCCCCCATAACCTTTGTCCATAATAGGTAATTTTATTTTATTCATATTTTGTTTATCAATCTTTCAATGAGGAACATATTTTTTTGAAAAACGGTGGATAAACTCTTGAGTTATTAAATAAGCAACAAATGCTTGATTAAAATTAATAAAATACTTACTTTTTACCACTTTACAAAAACCCTGAAGAAGTGAGCGTTGCTCACAAAACATGTTGGTTTTGTAAACAATAAAAGTGGTAAAAACTAAGTATTTTATTAATTTTAATCAAAATGGTGCCACAAAATAAGTTTGTGTGTTAGAAGAAATGCTTTATTACTCGTATATCCCCCAATATGGTCATTATTATACCTACATAGTATCAACATTTTGAATCTCGTTTCCATATTAAAAGCCAAAACAAAAATACTCGATCTTTAAATTTGCAATTTATTAAATACACATTTTATACAATACATACACAGGAGTACCTAACTTAAGGGCCTTTAACCAGCAAGCGGCCGAAAATCCACATTTCGTCGAAAGATGTTCTTACGATTGTACAGGGCGGTTCCAATGAGAAAGATTAATTATTCTCCGTACCAGCTTTTAAAAGTTATAACTCAATATCGATTTTATTTCATTCCAAATTTGCTTTAATTTATACCTACATCCAAAAATGCTGAAAGGCGTGATAATAAGGCCATTCAAATTATGTACTTTTGGTAATTATTTTTTTATGATAAGTATTTATAATTTTTCAATAATGTCTAAGCAAAATAAATGTGCAAAAAAAATCTGAAATAAATTAATTTGTAAGACCGTAAATAGATAGACAAAATAGAGAAATTTTCGTCATAAATAAGTGTTCCGATATTTTTTAATGATCTTATTTGAACTAAAATTTAAATTTTGAAACATGCGTTTACTAGATAACGTATTGATTTACAATAATTTTTGATTACATGATATGAAATATGTCTTGTAAAATAAGATTTATCGTTTGAAATAAATAATTTGGTATAATATTATTATAGTAAAAATAAACATTTTTTCTTAAAATTTAAAACATCCGTTTACGAGATAATAATAATAATAACATAAGTTTAAAGTTAAAAATGACATGTTTCCGGTTTTCTCCGGTAATAACCTCTTGAACGAAAATATAAAATTAAATTTAATCAATGAAGAATCTATGATAGGAAAAGAAGTTTGCCTCCGATGTGTCATGGTTTACGTAATTATTCGACGTTGAGATTAAAATTGTTAACGCAAAGTATTGATAATTGAAAAATCAATGAAGTTTTTCGACTTTTGTGATAAACTCTATAAATAATGTTTCACGATTTTCGAAAGGAATAAAAATTAAATTTTATCTTGGGCACATGTAGTTTTGCGGCAAGGTGCACGCAGAAGTTGCGGGATTAAACACCGTATTACTTGGACATTGATAATTGGTTTGTGTGAATGATCCACTGGTATTCACGGTGCACAGTATATATGTTCTACAACCCGACACAGTAGTATCTTCAAATTTGCCAGTTTTCTTACAAGAGAATACCGGCTTTATTGTAGTGGGTTTCTTCGTGGTAGGTCTTACTGTTGTGATAGCTGGTTGACATATGGAAAGTATAGTGAAACCGCATTTGCTGGTTAAAATATTGTATACTGTGGTGGAAGGACATAAGTAGTAGGTAGCCACTAATTTTCCAACTGAATTAGCTGTGCATATGACGTATTCCTTGCAATCTAATCTTCGCGGGCTTAAGAATCGTCCAATCATGGTGCATACAAATGGGACAGTTGGTTTCAAAGTCGTTGGTTTGATTGTCGGCTTCACAGTCGGTTTTTTCGTGGTTGTGGGCCTTCTTGTTGTAGGTTTTCTCGTAGTAGGTATTTTTGTAGTGGGTCTTCTCGTCGTGGGAATTGGTATAGACGCTGGACCACAAAACTGTGAAAACGCACATTTTTCTGTCATCGCATTGAATATCGTCGTGGAAGGGCACAAGTAATAAGTTGCAACTAATTTTCCTGCTGAATTAGCCGTACAAATCACATATTCCTTACAGTCTGCTCTTCTCGGGCTTAAAAAACGCCCAACATTTTTGCATACGAATGATGCAACTGGTTTTGAAGTCGTTGGCTTAAGAGTTGTGTGCTTAACTGTGGCTGGTTTCTTTGTTGTTGGCCTTTTGGTTGTGATTCTTGGCGTGGTATGTCTTCTCGTAGTAGGTAGAATTGTTGTTACCGGACTGCATACAACATTGAAAGCACATTTACCCGTTAATGCATTGAATATCGTCGTTAAAGGGCATGAATAATATGTCGCAATTAAGTTTCCCGAGGAATTAAATGAACAAATGACATATTCCTTACAGTCTGCTCGTCTTGGACTTAAGAATCGTCCAACTCTTGTGCACACGAATGGTTTAAAAGGATTAGAAGTTGTTGGCTTGACAGTTGGTTTTAGAGTTGTTCGCTTAATTGTGGTGGGTCTTTTAGTAGTAAGTCTTGGCGTAGTCGGTCTTTTGGTTGTGGGTATAGCTGTCGTTATTCGACGACACGCTACATTGAATGCACATTTACCCGTCAATACATTGAATGTCGTTGTTGAAGGGCACAAATAATAAGTTGTAATTAAGTTCCCAGCGGAATCAACTGAACAAATAATATATTCCTTGCAGTCCGATCTCCTCGGGCTCAGGAAACGCCCAGGACTTTTGCACACAAATGGCGTCGGTTTGATAGTAATGGGTTTTGCTGTTGTAACTTTAGGAGTTGGATTAGCAGTGGTTTTAGTTGTGGGTTTCACAGTTGCCTTGATTGTTGTGGGAACTTTTGGTGTTACTGTTATCGGTGGTTGACAGTTGTATACAAATGCACATTTTCCTGTTGCAGCATTAAAAAAGGTCGTGGAAGGACAGAGGACATAAATAACCGAGTAATTTCCAGAAGAACTAATTGAACAAAGTATATACTCCTTGCAGTCTGCTCTTCGAGGGCTTAAGAACCGCCCAACAGATTTGCAAACAAAAGGGACTAATGGTTTAAGAGTCGTTGGTTTCAATGTGGTAGTCGGCCTAAGCGTGGTGATTGGTTTACGAGTTGTGGTTGGTTTCAGTATTGTCGTGGACTTAAGTGTTGCTGGTTTTAGAGTGGTAGTAGGCTTACGTGTGGTACAAGGTTTTATTGGGGTTGTTGATTTTTGTGTTGAGGGGGGTTTAAAAGTAGTAGTTAGTTTACGAGTGGTGGTAGGTTTTATTGTGGTTGTTGTTTTAACTGTTGTTGTAATATTTATAGTAGTAGTGGATTTCAGCGTGGTAGTTGGCTTCAGTATAGTTGTCGGTATTCGCTTAGTGGTAGGTTTAGGTGTTGTTGTGGGAATAAGTATTGTTATTGGTGTTACTGTGGTAGTCAGCTTAAGAGTAGTTGTTGGTATACGAGTAGTGGTAGGTTTAATTGTAGTAGTTGATTTAAGTGTTATGGTCGCGTTTACAGTGGTTGTTGGAATCAGAGTAGTAGTCCGCTTAAGTGTAGTTGTTGGTTTACGAGTGGTGGTTGTGGGTTTATGTGTGGTAGTAGGCTTAATTGTGGTTGTTGGTTTTAATGTGGTGGTTGGTTTAACTGTTGTTGACGTTGCTTTTATCGTGGTTGTTGGTTTAAATGTAGTTGTTGGTTTATGGGTGGTGGTTGTGGGTTTATGTGTAGTAGTAGGCTTAAGTGTGGTTGTTGGTATTAATGTGGTAGTGTGTTTAACTGTTATTGTCGAAGGTTGTATTATGTTTGTTGGTTTAACTGTTGTTGTTGTTGGTTTTAGTGTGGTAGTCGGTATAAAAGTAGTTGTCGGTTTAAGAACAGTGGTAGATTTTATTTTTGTAGTTGATTTAAGTATTGTGGTATCATTCGCAGTGGTTATTGGTTTGTGAGTAGTAGTTGGCTTATGTGTAGTTGTTGGCTTACAAGTAGTGGTTGTGGGTTTAGGTATGGTAGTAGGCTTAATTGTGGTCGTTGGTTTTGATGTGGTGGTTGGTTTAACAGTTGTTGTTGATTTGAGTGTGGTAGTTGGCTTAAGAGTAGTTGTCGGTTTACGAGTAGTGGTAGGTTTTATAGTCGTAGTTGATTTAAGTATTGTGGTTGCATTTACAGTGGTTGTTGGTTTCAGAGTAGTAGTCGGCTTAAGAGAAGTTATTGGTTTACGAGTGGTAGTTGTGGGTTTATGTGTGGTAGTAGGCTTAAGTGTGGTTGTTGGTTTTAGCGGGGTGGTTGGTTTAACCGTTGTTGTCGTAGATTTTATTGTGGTTGTTGGTTTAATTGTATTTGTTGTTTTATGGGTGGTGGTTGTGGGTTTATGTGTAGTAGTAGGCTTGAGTGTGGTTGTTGGTATTAATGTGGTAGTCTGTTTAACTGTTATTGTCAAAGGTTGTATTGTGGTTGTTGGTTTAACTGTTGTTGTTGGTTTTAGTGTGGTAGTTGGCTTAAGAGTAGTTGTAGGTTTACGAGTAGTGGTAGGTTTTATTGTAGTTGTTGATTTAAGTATTGTGGTCGCATTTACAGTGGTTGTTGTTTTCAGATTAGTGGTTGGCTTAAGTGTAGTTGTTGGTTTACGAGTGGTAGTTGTGGGTTTATGTGTGGAAGTAGGCTTAAGTGTGGTTGTTGGTTTAAGCGTGGTGGTTGGTTTAACTGTTGTTGTCGTTGGTTTTATTCTGGTTGTTGGGTTAAGTGTAGTTGTTGGTTTACGGGTGGTGGTTGTGGGTTTATGTGTAGTAGTGGATTTAAGTTTAGTTGTTGGTATTAATATGGTAGTCTGTTTAACAGTTGTTGTCGTAGGTTTTAATGTAGTTGATGGTTCAATTGTTGTTGTTGGTTTTAGTGTGGTAGTTGGCTTAAGAATAGTTGTTGGATCGCGGGAGGTGGTAGATTTTACTGCCGTTGTTGATTTAAGTATTGAGGTCGCATTAACAGTGGTTGTAGGTTTCAGTGTAGTAGTCGGCTTAAGTGTTGTTGTTGATTTACGAGTGGTAGTTGTGGGTTTATGTGTGGTAGTAGGCTTAAGTGTGGTAGTCGGTTTTAGCGTGGTGGTTGGTTTAACTGTTGTTGTTTTTGGTTTTATTGTGGTTGTTGGGTTAAGTGTAGTTGTTGGTTTACGGGTGGTGGTTATGGGTTTTAGTATAGTAGTGAGCTTAAGTGTAGTTGATGGTATTAATGTGGTTGTCTGTTTAACAGTTGTTGTCGTAGGTTTTAATTTGGTCGTTGGTTCAATTGTTGTTATTGGTTTTAATGTGGTGGTTGGTTTAACTGTTGTTGTCGATTTTAGTGTGGTAGTTGGCTTAAGAGTAGTTGTCGGTTTACGAGTAGAGGTAGGTTTTATAGTAGTAGTTGATTTAAGTATTGTGGTCGCATTTACAGTGGTTGTTGGTGTCAGAGTAGTAGTCGGCTTAAGAGTAATTATTGGTTTACGAGTGGTAGTTGTGGGTTTATGTGTGGTAGTAGGCTTAAGTGTGGTTGTTGGTTTTAGCGGGGTGGTTGGTTTAACCGTTGTTGTCGTAGATTTTATTGTGGTTGTTGGTTTAATTGTATTTGTTGTTTTATGGGTGGTGGTTGTGGGTTTATGTGTAGTAGTAGGCTTGAGTGTGGTTGTTGGTATTAATGTGGTAGTCTGTTTAACTGTTATTGTCGAAGGTTGTATTGTGGTTGTTGGTTTAACTGTTGTTGTTGTTGGTTTTAGTGTGGTAGTTGGCTTAAGAGTAGTTGTCGGTTTACGAGTAGTGGTAGGTTTTATTGTAGTTGTTGATTTAAGTATTGTGGTTGCATTTACAGTGGTTGTTGGTTTCAGATTAGTAGTTGGCTTAAGTGTAGTTGTTGGTTTACTTGTGGTAGTTGTGGGTTTATGTGTGGTAGTAGGCTTAAGTGTGGTTGTTGGTTTAAGCGTGGTGGTTGGTTTAACTGTTGTTGTCGTTGGTTTTATTCTGGTTGTTGGGTTAAGTGTAGTTGTTGGTTTACGGGTGGTGGTTGTGGGTTTATGTGTAGTATTGGATTTAAGTTTAGTTGTTGGTATTAATATGGTAGTCTGTTTAACAGTTGTTGTCGTAGGTTTAAATGTAGTTGATGGTTCAATCGTTGTTGTTGGTTTTAGTATGGTAGTTGGCTTAAGAATAGTTGTCGGATCGCGGGTGGTAGTAGATTTTACTGTCGTTGTTGATTTAAGTATTGAGGTCGCATTAACAGTGGTTGTAGGTTTCAGTGCAGTAGTCGGCTTAAGTGTTGTTGTTGATTTACGAGTGGTAGTTGTGGGTTTATGTGTGGTAGTAGGTTTAAGTGTGTTAGTCGGTTTTAGCGTGGTGGTTGGTTTAACTGTTGTTGTTTTTGGTGTTATTGTGGTTGTTGGGTTAAGTGTAGTTGTTGGTTTACGGGTAGTGGTTGTGGGTTTTAGTATAGTAGTGAGCTTAAGTGTAGTTGATGATATTAATGTGGTAGTCTGTTTAACAGTTGTTGTCGTAGGTTTTAATGTGGTCATTGGTTCAATTGTTGTAATTGGTTTTAATGTGGTGGTTGTTTTAACTATTGTTGTTGATTTTAGGGTGGTAGTTGGCTTAAGAGTAGTTGTCGGTTTACGAGTAGAGGTAGGTTTTATAGTAGTAGTTAATTTAAGTATTGTGGTCGCATTTACAGTGGTTGTTGGTGTCAGAGTAGTAGTCGGCTTAAGAGTAATTATTGGTTTACGAGTGGTAGTTGTGGGTTTATGTGTGGTAGTAGGCTTAAGTGTGGTTGTTGGTTTTAGCGGGGTGGTTGGTTTAACCGTTGTTATCGTAGATTTTATTGTGGTTGTTGGTTTAATTGTATTTGTTGTTTTATGGGTGGTGGTTGTGGGTTTATGTGTAGTAGTAGGCATGAGTGTGGTTGTTGGTATTAATGTGGTAGTCTGTTTAACTGTTATTGTTGAAGGTTGTACTGTGGTTGTTGGTTTAACTGTTGTTGTTGTTGGTTTTAGTGTGGTAGTTGGCTTAAGAGTAGTTGTCGGCTTACGAGTAGTGGTAGGTTTTATTGTAGTTGTTGATTTAAGTATTGTGGTTGCATTTACAGCGGTTGTTGTTTTCAGATTAGTAGTTGGCTTAAGTGTAGTTGTTGGTTTACTTGTGGTAGTTGTGGGTTTATGTGTGGTAGTAGGCTTAAGTGTGGTTGTTGGTTTAAGCGTGGTAGTCTGTTTAACAGTTGTTGTCGTAGGTTTTAATGTGGTCATTGGTTCAATTGTTGTAATTGGTTTTAATGTGGTGGTTGGTTTAACTGTTGTTGTTGATTTTAGTGTGGTAGTTGGCTTAAGAGTAGTTGTCGGTTTTCGAGTAGTGGTAGGTTTTATTGTGGTAGTTGATTTAAGTATCGTGGTCGCATTAACAGTGGTTGTTGGTTTCAGAGTAGTAGTTGGCTTAAGTGTAGTTGTTGGATTACGAGTGGTAGTTGAAGGTTTATGTGTGGTAGTAGGCTTAAGTATGGTTGTTGGTTTTAGCGTGGTGGTTGGTTTAACTGTTGTAGTCGTTGGTTTTATTCTGGTTGTTGGGTTAAGTGTAGTTCTTGGTTTACGGGTGGTGGTTGTGGGTTTATGTATAGTAGTGAGCTTAAGTGTGGTTGTTGGTATTAATGTGGTAGTGTGTTTAACTGTTATTGTCGAAGGTTGTATTATGTTTGTTGGTTTAACTGTTGTTGTTGTTGGTTTTAGTGTGGTAGTCGGTATAAAAGAAGTAGTCGGTTTAAGAACAGTGGTAGGTTTTATTTTTGTAGTTGATTTAAGTATTGTGGTATCATTCACAGTGGTTATTGGTTTGTGAGTAGTAGTTGGCTTATGTGTAGTTGTTGGCTTACGAGTAGTGGTTGTGGGTTTATGTATGGTAGTATGCTTAATTGTGGTCGTTGGTTTTAATGTGGTGGTTGGTTTAACAGTTGTTGTTGATTTTAGTGTGGTAGTTGGCTTAAGAGTAGTTGTCGGTTTACGAGTAGAGGTAGGTTTTATGGTAGTAGTTGATTTAAGTATTGTGGTCGCATTTACAGTGGTTGTTGGTGTCAGAGTAGTAGTCGGCTTAAGAGTAATTATTGGTTTACGAGTGGTAGTTGTGGGTTTATGTGTGGTAGTAGGCTTAAGTGTGGTTGTTGGTTTTAGCGGGGTAATTGGTTTAACCGTTGTTATCGTAGATTTTATTGTGGTTGTTGGTTTAATTGTATTTGTTGTTTTATGTGTAGTAGTAGGCATGAGTGTGGTTGCTGCTATTAACGTGGTAGTCTGTTTAACTGTTATTGTCGAAGGTTGTATTGTGGTTGTTGGTTTAACTGTTGTTGTTGTTGGTTTTAGTGTGGTAGTTGGCTTAAGAGTAGTTGTTGGCTTACGAGTAGTGGTAGGTTTTATTGTAGTTGTTGATTTAAGTATTGTGGTTGCATTTACAGTGGTTGTTGTTTTCAGATTAGTAGTTGGCTTAAGTGTAGTTGTTGGTTTACTTGTGGGTTTATGTGTGGTAGTAAGCTTAAGTGTGGTTGTTGGTTTAAGCGTGGTGGTTGGTTTAACTGTTGTTGTCGTTGGTTTTATTCTGGTTGTTGGGTTAAGTGTAGTTGTTGGTTTACGGGTGGTGGTTGTGGGTTTATGTGTAGTAGTGGATTTAAGTTTAGTTGTTGGTATTAATATGGTAGTCTGTTTAACAGTTGTTGTCGTAGGTTTAAATGTAGTTGATGGTTCAATCGTTGTTGTTGGTTTTAGTATGGTAGTTGGCTTAAGAATAGTTGTCGGATCGCGGGTGGTAGTAGATTTTATTGTCGTTGTTGATTTAAGTATTGTGGTCGAATTTACAGTGGTTGTTGGTTTCAGAGTAGTAGTTGGCTTAAGTGTAGTTGTTGGTTTACGAGTGGTAGTTGTAGGTTTATGTGTGGTAGTAGCCTTAAGTATGGTTGTCGGTTTTAGCGTGGTGGTTGGTTTGACTGTTGTAGTCGTAGGTTTTATTCTGGTTGTTGGGTTAAGTGTAGTTGTTGGTTTACGGGTGGTGGTTGTGGGTTTATGTATAGTAGTAGGCTTAAGTGTAGTTGTTGGTTTTAATGTGGTTATCTGTTTAACAGTTGTTGTCGTAGGTTTTAATGTGGTTGTTGGTTCAATTGTTGTTGTTGGTTTTAATGTGTTAGTTGGTTTAACTGTTGTTGTTGATTTAAGTGTGGTAGTTGGCTTAAGAGTAGTTGTCGGTTTATGAGTAGTGGTAGGTTTTATTGTCGTTGTTGTTTGAAGTATTGTCGTCGAATTTACAGTGGTTGTTGGTTTCAGAGTAGTAGTTGGCTTAAGTGTTGTTGTTGGTTTACGAGTGGTAGTTGTAGGTTTATGTGTGGTAGTAGGCTTAATTATGGGTGTTGGTTTTAGCGTGGTGGTTGGTTTAACTGTTGTAGTCGTTGGTTTTATTCTGGTTGTTGGGTTAAGGGTAGTTGTTGGTTTATGGGTGGTGGTTGTGGGTTTATGTATAGTGGTGGGCTTAAGTGTAGTTGTTGGTATTAATGTGGTAGTCTGTTTAACAGTTGTTGTCGTAGGTTTTAATGTGGTTGTTGGTTCAATTGTTGTTGTTGGTTTTAATGTGGTAGTTGGTTTAACTGTTGTTGTTGATTTTAGTGTGGCATTTGGCTTTAGAGTAGTTATCGGTTTACGAGTAGTGGTAGGTTTTATTGTGGTAGTTGATTTAAGAATCGTGGTCGCATTTACAGTGGTTGTTGGTTTCAGAGTAGTAGTCGGCTTAAAAGAAGTTATTGGTTTACGAGTGGTAGTTGTGGGTTTATGTGTGGTAGTAGGCTTTAGTGTGGTTGTTGGTTTTAGCTTGGTGGTTGGTTTTACTGTTGTTGTCATTGGTTTTATTGTGGTAGTTGGTTTAACTGTAGTTGTTGGTTTATGGCTCGTGGTTATGGGTTTATGTGTAGTGGTAGGCTTAATTGTGGTTGTTGGTATTAATGTTGTAGTCTGTTCAACAGTTGTTGTCGTAGGTTTTAATGTAGTTGTTGGTTCAATTGTTGTTGTTAGTTTTAGTGGGGTAGTTGGTTTAAGAGTGGTTGTCGGCTCGCGGGTGGTTGTATATTTTACTGTCGTTGTTGATTTAAGTATTGTGGTCGCATTAACAGTGGTTGTTAGTTTCAGGGTAATAGTCGGCTTAAGTGTTGTTGTTGTTGATTTACTAGTGGTAGTTGTGGGTTTATGTGTGGTAGTAGGCTTAAGTGTGGTAGTCGGTTTTAGCGTGGTGGTTGGTTTATCTGTTGTTGTTTTTGGTTTTATTGTGGTTGTTAGTTTAACTGTAGTTGTTGGTTTATGGGTGGTGGTTGTGGGTTTATGTGTAGTAGTAGGCATAAGTTTAGTTGTTGGTGTTAATGTGGTAGTCTGTTTAACGGTTGATGTAGGTTTTAATGTGGTTGTTTGTTCAATTGTTGTTGATGGTTTTAGTGTGGTAGTTGGTTTAACTGTTGTTGTTGATTTTAGTGTGGCATTTGGCTTAAGAGTAGTTATCGGTTTACGAGTAGTGGTAGGTTTTATTGTGGTAGTTGATTTAAGTATCGTGGTCGCATTTACAGTGGTTGTTGGTTTCAGAGTAGTAGTCGGCTTAAAAGAAGTTATTGGTTTACGAGTGGTAGTTGTGGGTTTATGTGTGGTAGTAGGCTTTAGTGTGGTTGTTGGTTTTAGCTTGGTGGTTGGTTTTACTGTTGTTGTCATTGGTTTTATTGTGGTAGTTGGTTTAACTGTAGTTGTTGGTTTATGGCTCGTGGTTATGGGTTTATGTGTAGTGGTAGGCTTAATTGTGGTTGTTGGTATTAATTTTGTAGTCTGTTCAACAGTTGTTGTCGTAGGTTTTAATGTAGTTGTTGGTTCAATTGTTGTTGTTGGTTTTAGTGGGGTAGTTGGTTTAAGAGTGGTTGTCGGCTCGCGGGTGGTTGTATATTTTACTGTCGTTGTTGATTTAAGTATTGTAGTCGCATTAACAGTGGTTGTTAGTTTCAGGGTAATAGTCGGCTTAAGTGTTGTTGTTGTTGATTTACTAGTGGTAGTTGTGGGTTTATGTGTGGTAGTAGGCTTAAGTGTGGTAGTCGGTTTTAGCGTGGTGGTTGGTTTATCTGTTGTTGTTTTTGGTTTTATTGTGGTTGTTAGTTTAACTGTAGTTGTTGGTTTATGGGTGGTGGTTGTGGGTTTATGTGTAGTAGTAGGCATAAGTGTAGTTGTTGGTGTTAATGTGGTAGTCTGTTTAACGGTTGATGTAGGTTTTAATGTGGTTGTTTGTTCAATTGTTGTTGATAGTTTTAGTGTGGTAGTTGGTTTAACTGTTGTTGTTGATTTTAGTGTGGCATTTGGCTTAAGAGTAGTTATCGGTTTACGAGTAGTGGTAGGTTTTATTGTGGTAGTTGATTTAAGTATCGTGGTCGCATTTACAGTGGTTGTTGGTTTCAGAGTAGTAGTCGGCTTAAAAGAAGTTATTGGTTTACGAGTGGTAGTTGTGGGTTTATGTGTGGTAGTAGGCTTTAGTGTGGTTGTTGGTTTTAGCTTGGTGGTTGGTTTTACTGTTGTTGTCATTGGTTTTATTGTGGTAGTTGGTTTAACTGTAGTTGTTGGTTTATGGCTCGTGGTTATGGGTTTATGTGTAGTGGTAGGCTTAATTGTGGTTGTTGGTATTAATGTTGTAGTCTGTTTAACAGTTGTTGTCGTAGGTTTTAATGTAGTTGTTGGTTCAATTGTTATTGTTGGTTTTAGTGGGGTAGTTGGCTTAAGAGTGGTTGTCGGCTCGCGGGTGGTAGTATATTTTACTGTCGTTGTTGATTTAAGTATTGTGGACGCATTAACAGTGGTTGTTGGTTTCAGGGTAATAGTCGGCTTAAGTGTTGTTGTTGTTGATTTACTAGTGGTAGTTGTGGGTTTATGTGTGGTAGTAGGCTTAAGTGTTGTAGTCGGTTTTAGCGTGATGGTTGGTTTATCTGTTGTTGTTTTTGGTTTTATTGTGGTTGTTAGTTTAACTGTAGTTGTTGGTTTATGGGTGGTGGTTGTGGGTTTATGTGTAGTAGTAGGCATTAGTGTAGTTGTTGGTGTTAATGTGGTAGTCTGTTTAACAGTTGATGTCGTAGGTTTTAAAGTGGTTGTTTGTTCAATTGTTGTTGTTGGTTTTAATGTGGTGGTTGGTTTAACTTTTGTTGTTGATTTTAGTGTGGTAGTTGGCTTAAGAGTAGCTGTTGGTTTACGAGTAGTGGTAGGTTTTATTGTAGTTGTTGATTTAAGTATTGTGGTCGCATTTACAGTGGTTGTTGGTTTCAGAGTAGTAGTCGGCTTAAGAGAAATTATTGGTATATGAGTGGTAGTTGTGGGTTTATGTGTGGTAGTAGGCTTAAGTGTAGTTGTTCGTTTTAGCGTGGTGGTTGGTTTAACTGTTGTTGTCGTTGGTTTTATTCTGGTTGTTGGGTTAAGTGTAGTTGTTGGTTTACGGGTGGTGGTTGTGGGTTTAAGTAAAGTAGTGAACATAAGTGTAGTTGTTGGTATTAATGTTGTAGTCTGTTTAACAGTTGTTGTCGTAGGTTTTAATGTGGTCGTTGGTTCAATTGTTGTTGTTGGTTTTATTGTAGTGGTTGGTTTAACTGTTGTTGTTGATTTTAGTGTGCTAGTTGACTTAAGAGTAGTTGTCGGTTTACGAGTAGTGGTAGGTTTTATTGTCGTTGTTGATTGAAGTATTGTGGTCAAATTTACAATGGTTGTTGGTTTCAGAGTAGTAGTTGGCTTAAGTGTAGTTGTTGGTTTACGGGTGGTGGTTGTGGGTTTATGTATAGTAGTGGGCTTAAGTGTAGTTGTTGGTATTAATGTGGTAGTCTGTTTAACAGTTGTGGTCGTAGGTTTTAATATGGTTGTTGGTTTAATTGTTGTTGTTGGTTTTAGTGTGGTAGTTGGCTTAAGAGTGGTTATCGGCTCACCGATAGTGGTAGGTTTTATTGTCGTTGTTGATTTAAGTACTGTGGCCGCATTTACAGTGGTTGTTGGTTTCAGAGTAGTAGTCGGCTTAAGTGTTGTTGGTTTACGAGTGGTAGTTGTAGGTTTATGTGTGGTAGTATATTTAAGGGTGGTTGTTGGTTTTAGCGTGGTGGTTGGTTTAACTGTTGTTTTTGGTTTTATTATGGTTGTTGGTTTGGTTGTAGTTGTTGTTTTACGGTTGGTCGTTGTGGGTTTATGTGTAGTAGTAGGCTTAAGTGTGGTTGTTGGTATTAATGTGGTTGTCTGTTTAACAGTTGTTGTCGTAGATTTTATTGTGGGTGTTGATTTAACTCTAGTTGTTGGTTTATTGGTTGTGGTTGTGGGTTTATGTGTAGTAGTAGGCTTTAGTGTAGTTGTTGGTATTAATGTGGTAGTCTGTTCAACAGTTGTTGTCGAAGGTTTTAATGTAGTTGTTGGTTCAATTGTTGTTGTTGGTTTTAGTGTGGTAGTTGGCTTAAGAGTAGTTGTGGGCTCACGGGTAGTGGTAGGTTTTATTGTCGTTGTTGATTTAAGTATTGTGGTCGCATTTACAGTAGTTGTTGGTTTCAGAGTAGTAGTCGGCTTAAGTGTAGTTGTTGGTTTATGAGTGCTGGTTGTGGGTTTATGTGTGGTAGTAGGCTTAAGTGTGGTTGTTGGTTTAAGTGTGGTAGTTGGCTTACGTGTGGTAGTTGGTTTTCGAGTGGTGGTGGGTTTCACTGTTGTTGTTGGCTTTATCGTGGTTGTAGTGGATAACTGGTAACCACTGCATACGATAGTTTTGTTGTTATCGCACAGCGTACCTATTCCGCACGTTCGTTCTCCCGGGAACGTCTCATATCCACCCCCAGAAGTAGGTATGCAATCGAGAAATGTTGTTGAATTTATGCAGAAAAAATCATTTACCCCACAATCAATTGGTTGGAACACCTGAAAGGTAATTCATTTCATTAAATAAATATCATGCAACTTTCAAATAATTTCACTTACGATGGCTGATTTTGATATAAAATGGGCAAAATCCGTTCTTTCAAACGATGTTAATAATTTAATGCTTACGGTTGTTACAATCTGTGTTGTGGTTGTGGGTTTCTTCGTTGTGCCCGAATCGAAACCATCGCAGGGCAATAATTTTTTGTTGTCACAAATTGTGCCCAACGTACAGTTCTGTGGATCTCCGAGGGTTCTGGTGGTGTTTCCATCCAGAGAAATGCAATCATAAAAGGTCGTGGTGTCTACGCAGAAGAAGTCCTTGCCCGAGCAATCTTCGTCCAATGTAGCAAAAATTGCCTGGATCTAATTAAAAAACACTTTTTTAATGGTTTTTGTAGTTTTGAAGCCTTGCCACAAAGAATGTTACCGGTAAGCAGAATTCTGAATGGAAAAGTAGAAAACAGAAGAATCGAAAATGGAGATTCAAGTTATAAAGGCAGTCACTCATTTGTCACAATATATCTCAGAAAGGGTAAATAGAAAAGGTGTTTGACCATGAAAAAATAAAAATATTAGTTATTTTATTAAAATAATAATAAGGACATATGCACCCATACCCTATTTAATCACAGGAGGCCAAATTTACCCCAGCTCACATAGGTCTAATATAAATCGTTGTATCTCCCGTACTGTCATGTAGAAAAATATGATCTTATCTAAACGGTTTTAGAAAGGAAAAACTCCATGTTTTATTTTCAAATCTTGAATTTAACCATAGTAAAATTTAAATGTGCACCTCAATGAAAGCAAATTTTCCGATCGCCACCTCGAGAAAAACGTATACAATTCCGAGAATTTTTTAATTACATTTTTTTTTAAGAAACGGCAGTAATGTGATGTGAAATAACAATTATAATACATTTGCCAATTAAAATATGTGTGTGTTTTTCTTTTTTTATCGTTATCAGTAATTTTAGATAGAAAAAACGTTAACCTTAATGTGAGCTACTATTAAAACCTTTTTATTTTTATATTAAAAATTAAATATTTAAAAAATTATATATTTATTTATAACTAATAGTGGCCTGATCACACTTAACATCGACAAAACACAATATAAGACATTTTCCATATGCAAATATAATGTACCCAAAATCTGCCCTAATCCAATCATTCACTCGTGCTCAATTTATACACTCCCGAAACCACACCTTATATTAAATGCATTTGTTTTACCCTTAAATCATCAAAGGTAGTTAAATATTTGGGAATAATCATAGACAACCAATTACGTTGGGAAGCCCATATATAAGTGACACAATAAAAATCTCCGCAAACGCCCTTTTCAAATCCATAGCAAAAGAAGCCAGTATAAGACAGGGGGTGAGACAGGGGATGCTCTCTGTTAACTGTTCTTTGTAACGCTTATATATAGAGTGCGATTGATGACTTGAGAGAGAGAATGAGTTACAGAAAAGGTGTAAAGATACACGGGCAAAAGGTGGATATGATAAGGTTTGCTGACGACATTGCTATGGTTGCTGAAAGCGAAGAAGAACTGCAAGAGGCCTTAACAATCATGCAAAGCATTCTTCAAAACAACTACAACATGAAGATAAATAAAGCCATAACAAAGCTGCTGACTGTAGGCCGAACGCAACATCAGATGAGAGTAGAGATGTCAGGAGTTCCACTAAAGAATACCAAGGAGTTTGTATAGCAAACTCCTTGATGTTCTTTATTTCATGTACGGAAGCAAAATAACATGGGACGGTCGGTCTAAGAGCAAGGTCGACAGCCGTATACACCAGGCTAGGCTTGCATTCAATAAAAGGTCGAAAATAATAGAATCGAATAATATAGACCTAAAACTGAGAATACTCCTCATCAATGTATGTATGGAGTATCTTGATGTACGGCTGCGAAACATGGTACCTATCCAAAAGAGATAAACGGAGACTAGAGGCTTTTGAGATGTGGTCCTATAGAAGACTATTAGGAATTTCCTGGAGAGACCACATTACAAATGAGGAGGTTCTCCAAAGAATCGAAGGAGGAAGGCACCTGCTCAGGACCTTGTCCGAAAGGCGTGCAAGATGGATCGGCCATGTAATACGACAAAAAGGCCTCTTGCATGCCATAATGGAGGGTATGACCGAGGGGACAAACTCTAGGGGACGCCCACGCCAAGAGTTCCTGGAGGACCTGCTGGTGGACGTGCCCTGCTCATTATATGCAGACTTCAAAAGAACCGCACAAGGCAGGGAAGAATGGAAGAGAAGAATAGAGGAAATTGCTGCAAACCCATCCCAGGATTGAAACCAGAGAGAGAGCAAACAAATGTTTTTTTTTTACATTAACTCCACACAGGAGGCCCTGAGGAAAATAATTTCCCTCAGGGCCTATGTCATCTGGGATGCTGTGTGGAGGGTCTTTTTGAGGAGAGGAAGGAATTAACATTGGTCTTGAAGAGACCCATATTGTAGAAAGGAGGAAACACAGAGGCCGGCAAATCATTCCACAGCCTAGCTGTTGAACACAAGAACGAGTCGAAGAAACGACCTGTTCTCATATGACAAATGTCAACTGTGTACAAATGTTGGGCACGCGTTTGGCGTGTTTCCTGACTATGCACCGGTGCCAAAGGGATCAATGATGCTAGTTCCTCGGAGCATCTTCCATTGTAATACCGGTGAACAAGGATAGCATTCCCACCCGACGCCTGTGCTCTAAAGATTGCAATCCGTCTGTTAAGATGGGAGAATCTATCAAACGGGCCGCCCTTTTCTGCACAGAGTCGAGGGTATTTTTCAGGTATTTTGGAGCTCCGGACCAGAGGTGGCTGCCAAATTCAACCGTGGGGCGCACTTGTGATTTGTGCAGGGTTAGCAGTTGTGTACTATTAAAGTATCTGCAGGCCCTGTACAGTACGCCCATTTTTTGGGACAGAGGTATTGTATTTTTTACGCACCAGATTTAAATGTCCGGGTTTAATTTTCCCCACAGGAAAAACTAAACCCTTTCACACACTTCCCAAATGATCATCTGGTCAATCCACGTTATGCAATTGCACTATATGTATTATAATTACAAAACAATACAAGAACAACATGTCAACCTACCAGAGACCAGATGGGAAAATAATTCACCGACTCCAGATATTTTCATATCAGAGGGTTCGGCTCTGTGGAATTCCTAATTGAACCTATAAATCCTACTGATCCCTCAATATAAATATTTAAAAAATCTTTTGTAATCCTACATGTATTTAAAATTACCGATTTATGCATTTTTATATATAAATTCTTTGACAAATCTAATACGCCTAAATTATTATTTCCATTTTTATTACCATTTTCTTTAAAATAATTTTTTTTTCTCTATTTTTCTGCTTACTTTTAATTTTTATATTTGTGTTCAATATGTTTATTATCTGTTCTGCAGAATGTTTTTACATATAATTTTTTTTATTTTTTTATTAATAAAATTCCTTTATTATTTATTTACAGTTTTTTTACATTTTTAAATTAAGTCCCGTTAAACTGATTAATACCAGTTTGTCAACGGGTTCTTTTGACAATTCCTTTTTTTTTAAATTGAGACAGGTCTTCGACCAAATCGAAGAGACAGGTACATAAAATATACAGGTACATGAAAAAAAAATTGTTAATAAAATTTATAAGAAATACAGAACAGAGAAAATGAAAGAAATAAAAGAAAAGACAAGAGAAAATAATAATGGAAAAAACATTAAAACGAAAAGCGGAAATTACAGAAATTAGTACAAAAAAGTTCTTTCACTTAACCATTTTTTTAGCGTACATTTCCTTCTGAAACTCAATTCACAGCTTTTTGTTGCGTTGGGTAACATGTTATAAATTATTGGAACAAGGTATCCTAGAGTTCTTTGACCGTATTTATTTAGGTATCTGGGAAATTTAAGTCTATCATTTGCAGTTAGTCTTGTATTATGAATATGAACTACTAGTTTATTATATTCAGATTGAGATGTATGCTGTCTCGCAATTTTAAGCCACAATATAGCACGAACAGATAATACATTTACAGAGTTGTATAGTAATGATTTTGGTATTTCATGTCTTTGTTCGTATTCAGTTTTTTTTTAATAATAATTTTAGCAAAGAATATTGTACGTTTTGCACTAAAAGAAGATTTGTTTTTGTTGAATGTCCCCATGTGGTTATTCCACATCTTATTAGGGATTCCGCCAATGACAGATATACTAATCTAAGAGTATTTAGTGGAACAAAAAACTTCAGTCTATAAAGTTTGCTCACTATAGCTCTAAGCCGTGTGCAAACTTTTTGTATGTGTATATCCCATTTAAAATTACAATCAATTGTTAAGCCTAGATATACGTATTTAGAGACTAGTTCAATATTTTTACATGAGCGTGGTTGTATCACAGAATTATGGATGCAATTAAAATCATGAGAAACAATTTTAGGAGTTATGGTGATGTTGGCATGAGGGGATCTGATGTGCATAAGCTTTGTTTCTTTAGCATTGATTATTAAACCTACATCATGTGAACATTTTTGAAGAGTGACAAAGTCTATTTGCAGTAAAGTACTTGCAATTAATAAATCCTCATGTGAAATAACTTATGCAGTGTCGTCAGCATAAACATAATGTTTTACGTGAGAGAAAATCAATTTCATTGCAGTAACATATTTTATTTTATTTATTTATTTAATACATGAATTATCGTGAGTACATGTAGTTTTTTGTGGTATTTCACCCTCCATGCTAGGGATGGCTCTGTGTTATGGCGGGTGAAGTTTACATTCATTAGTATTTATTTATTAATTACATGTTACATAATTAGTATATTTGCTTGGGAAGATACATTAGGTCACCATAATAGGCAGCTGCCTGTATCATGGTGACCAATGGAGGATAGTTATTTCGAAGTGAAGTCTAGTTAAGTGTTAACATATTTAAGTAAAATTATTTTTTTTTAAATATAAAAAAAATATAAATTAATATCATTCATTTCATATGACAAAAATCTTTTTTGAAAAAAAAAACAATATTTCTTTAAGTACGACTAAATGTAACCTAAGTAAATATAAAGAGAGTATGTGAGTTTGAAGTGTGATAAATAGGCGAGAACTAGGTAAGTACTGGAGCAAACTGAATGCAATAAATATTTTAAAACAAGAACAATCATTACAATATTATGATAAAAACCGACTTGAGAATTTGCAGTACTTATATTTTTTCCAAGTTTTATTATTATTGTGATATATATTACTGTAAATGTTGTTGCTAGTAGAAAGTATATGCGTGTGTGGTATTATTGATTCCTGTTTACAATCTGAGAAAATTGGCAATACTATAAGCATTAACACATTTTAACACATTTTATCGTAAAATATCTGTAAAATATCAGTGTGACTAATGAGACAAAACAAAAAACAATCGATCTAAATAATAATAATAAGAAGGAGGATAGTACATTATTTTGAGTATGTGTTATCTTGTCGAAAATCGTGGTATGAATCATGAAAAAACCAGGGAAAAAAGTTATGATTATAGAATTAACAATATTAAAGTATATTAAAACAATATAATGCATAATAGCAAGGTAAGTATATCTGTTGGGAATAGTTTGGTGAGATAAATAAGTTAACATAAGGATGCAACTAGATTAATAAGCGAAACATACCATAATGCGAATGGAAAGGTGAAAATGATTTTGTAGTGAGTTTGTTTATCAGATTTAAGTTGTACAGATTGAGTATAATAGAATAACGGATAAAAGCATATAATGCAGACATTACTATCTAGTATAGTGGAGTGATGTAGCAGCACAATACTTTGTATCGTCAGTCACTAAATTAATTAAGTAATTGACGTTTTTCACGGACCAGGGCAATATTATTTATTGAAATTATCTTGGAGGTATCAGTTTGTCTCAAAAGTATGCGCCCTCCGGTGGACCAATAGTGTTTATAATTATTGTCTTTAGCAAATTTTTTTGTTTGCGATAATAAAAATTTTCCTTTTTGAGTTAATTGGTCTGATACGTAAATGTGTTTGGCGGCTTGCGATAATCCTAGGTCCCTTGTATTAATTTTATTTGTCATACTGGTTGTGGATTTCCTGTAGGTTTTGAATTTGGATAGGAAGTCATCCCGCGATGTTATGGTATTGAAAGTCGCTACGATAGGTCTTGGATTTTTATCGGAGAATTTCGGTCCCAGCCTGAAGATTTTTGTTATTACAGAATGCACGTCGGTATTTTCGTAGTTGATAATTTTAGAGATTTTTTTGACAACTTCTGTATTATTTTCAGTGTCGGACTCCGGAACACCTCTAATCTCGATGTTACAAATTTGGCTTAGATACTCCAATTTATCAATTTTTTCATCTTGTTTAGAAATATTATTTAGTAGTATATTATTGCGATTTTTTTGAGCAGTTAATTCTTCGTTGACTATTTCTTGTGCCTTTTCCATAGCATTTATCCGTTTTCTTAGGTCTTCTTGTTGATCTGCCATAAATTGGATAGATTTTATTATTTCGTTATTTTGTGAGATGAGAGCTTCATATTTATTTATATATGAAACAAATTTGTCTTCCACGAATTTCATTATGGATGTTTTAAAATCTGTCAGCTCTTTTATAAATAATTGGGAGGTTAAGAGACTATTGGCGCCATCTATATTTTCAGATGTTAAGTTTTTTGTGTCGATTGATTGATTTGATAGTTCAGGTTTCGGCGGTTGAGTAAACTGTTTTGCTTGTTTGATAATAGATGGCGGTTCTTGTTCGCTGTTTGATAATATGACATTATCTGTATGCTGGGGTTTGTTATTTTTAGCATTTTTTACACATTTTTTGCATTTCCATTGCAAACTCCTGGCTCTGCGGCGTGTCGTTTCAGTAATTTCTGCACATATAAGGTGGTAGTTTTTTTCACAGACACCACAGCATATAAAGTCTGATGGATTGTCAATGTTTTTTTCGCAAACAATGCACTTTGTATTCATGATAATATTGTTTAACACGATCTTTACGTAAAAATGTGATTTATAAATGGATAATATTATTATAGGATAGTAATCGGTATCACTTTAGCGTCACTAAGATTTCTTCGAATGGGGCACTATTTGTATTTTACAACAGTTTATTTTTTTCAGTGGGTATAGTTTGACACTTCGTGGCAGTTTTAAAATGTAGGTAAAAAACACTAAAGCAGGCCACTTCACACGATAAGAATTCGTTTGTTTGACGCGCGGTCTACAGTTTATAAAATTTGAGCACTTTAGACTTAGCTCACTATTGTTTTGTTTGATGATTTTTAATAATTTTACGTAGACAAAAAAAATATGTCAACACTAGACTTGGTTGAGGTAGGTGTATAATATACATATATAATATACAAGGTAGGGCCTAGTATGGACCCTTGTAGTACGCCTGCGAAAACGTTCTTTTTTTTTGCTATAATGATCTAAAATTTTTACACAAATCTTTCTATTTTCAAAGTAATTAACAAATAATTTAAGAAGGTTTCCTGTAATTCCAATTTGTTCAAGAGTTTCTAGTAATTTACTATGATCAATTGTATCAAAGGCCTTTGAATTATCAATAAATAGTACGAGTACATGTTTCCTTTTATTAAGATCATTATTAATTGTATTTGAAAATTCTTGAAGTAGTAGATCTGTGCTATTTTTTTTCTGGAAACCACATTGATGGGTATGAATAATAGAAAATTTTTCAAGGTACTTTATTAGTTTTATAGATATATATATATATATATATATATATATATATATATATATATATATATATATATATATATATATATATATATATATTTTTATATATATATATTTTTTTTTTCTAGGATCTTTTCAATTACAGGTAAAATACTGATCGGTCTATAGTTTTCAATTTCACTGTGTTTACCACCTTTGTAAATGGGTCGGATGACGCTACATTTTAGATCTTCTGGTATAATTGCTTCCTTTTAAATCATATTAATTAATAGAGTTAAGATAGGTCCTAAAATATCGAAATGTTTTTTTAATATCAGACATTCTAATTTTATCTATCCCCGGCGACTGACTATTTTTTAAACTTCTGACAACTTTTTCGATATCACAGAGTTTTGCTTGTGTTAAGAGCATGCTGTAAGGAAGTCTATGTTTTTGAATATTCAAAGCTTTTTTATCACATCTATGTAATAATTGCCTAACATTTTCAGAAGAGAAGTTAGCGAAATTGTTAGATGTTTGTTCAGTCGTTTGTTCTTTTAAGAAATAGTTTGATATTACTTGATCATAATTACTTTTGCTCTTTCTTCCTAACAATCTGTTTATTTCATCCCACGTTTTTTTAGAGTCTGCAAAATAATTTTTAAATTTTGAGTTGAAAAATTTTAATTTGCATATGCTGATTAATTTCGTAACTTTATTCCGACTCTCTTTCATAAAATTTAATTGTAGGATTATTTTTCCATCTTTTGTAAAGTGCATCTTTTAATTTGATTTTTGATAGTAAATCATCATTTATCCATTCATTTATGGCATTTGGTCTGGTTTGAGGTTTAAAAGACTTTACTATAATACTTTTTTCATAGATTTCACTAAATTTAGTTTTAATTTTATTATACAGAGCAACGCAATTCGGTGCTTTCAAAAGGATATTCTAATTATACATTTTTATTTCTTTATCAACACGTTTTTGAGAGAGAGTTGTGATTTTTTCATTTTGAATATTATTTTTGACATCATGGTAATGAACATTTAGTCCTGTTATAAAATGATCAGCAATTGTCGAATCAATAACACATGCTGACAAGTTATATTTATTAGATCTAACATATATGTGGTCAATACAAGATTTGGTTATTTGACCAGCAACAATTGCTTCTCTTGTCGTAACATTAATACATTTAGTTAAGTAATTACTTGTAAGTATATTTTCATAAGCCATTATATTTGTATCACTTTGATTCAGTAAGTTGAGATTAAAGTCCCCAAAAAATATTACATTATCATTAGAATTTACATAATTACGAAAAAAAGAAGAAATTTCATTTAAGAATTCCTTTTAATTGAGGTTAGGTGGTCTGTATACTGCTAAAATATAAAAATTACATTTATTTGGTAGTGTCAGTATTCCAAACACATTTTCAAAGTGAATGGTTTTAACTATTTATTGTTCAAAATGTAAATATTCCCTTATATACAGCAAAATACCGCCTCCTTGTTTATTGCTTCTGCAATAATAATATGATTTGTAGCCTGGGATATCGTATAATTTAATAAGCTCCTCGTGAATTGCAGTTTCACAAAGCATTATAACATCAATATCTTTCAAACAGTTTTTCAAATAGGCATGAAGAATATCCCAATACTTGTTTAGAGACCTAATATTAATTTCTACGCAGATTGGGTTAGTATTGCATTTATTTGTATTTTGGCCGGAGATCCAACATTCTAAATTGTTTGCTCGGGTAAATTCTACATCATTGTCATTATCAATATAGTTGAAAGCCATATCGATTTAACATAAAAATATTACACCCGTAACATTCAGTATAATGCTTAGATGTTGAAATATAGCATTTATTAGTAGCAAGGCAAAGTACATAATAGCATAGGTGTACAAAACATACTTGAATATAGTCGACATGTAAACAAAACATATAAAAATAGATTTTAATACATATAAAAATAGGTTGGATCTTATAAAGAAAAACCATCAAACTGTTTTTAATAACAGTATTAACTTCGTATATTTCGGTAATGTGGTTTTTGTGTTTAGTATTGTTTGATAATATGTCCAGAGAATATCGTTGTAAAGCTATGTACAAAATACAATTGAGTAATTCAAAATAAAATTGAATTATGTGGATATGTAAGTAGAAAATATAAAAAGAAATGTTTGTTTTAGAACACTTTGGGAAGAAACTAATCAAATAGCTATTTTTAATATTCATATTATGGTCATATCTTTCAATATTACAGTGTTTGACTATTCTACTGTTTAATAATAATACGAGAGAAAACTGCTCTACAGTTATGTTAAAAATTGTATTATAGAATACACAATGAAATTGGAAAAAATAAAATTGAAAAATACGGGTATTTAAACCGCAATTAGAGATTTCAATTTTATAACACCCCGAAGAAAAAACTACTAAAACACAACTATTTTTAATAATCAATTTTTTGGTGTGCAATTTCAAGCATTCTTTTATAAAACTTACAATTGATCTTGTCGTTTGCTCGGTGATTTGATAGAAATGTCAATTTATTTTTTAGATTATTTTTTAGATTCTTGTTCGCAGTTCAAACAATTGGGCATTTTGCTTGTATTGGTGCAATCCGTATGAGTGTGAGGGCCTCCACAATAGCTGCAGCTAGCCGCGTCCTTTTCTTTCCCGAAGCATCGACTTGATGTGTGTCCAAAACGTAAACAATGGAAACATTGGACCAGCGGGTTGGCATCTACTGCGTAAATTCTTTGATATCCACCTCTACAATGAAGTTCATCGTGTCGTTGTTGTTGTTGTTTTTTTTTTTTTACATTAACTCCACACAGGAGGCCCTGAGGAAAATAATTTCCCTCAGGGCCTATGTCATCTGGGATGCTGTGTGGAGGGTATTTTTGAGGAGAGGAAGGAATGAACATTGGTCTTGAAGAGACCCATGTTGTAGGAAGGAGGAAACACAGAGGCCGGCAAATCATTCCACAGCCGAGCTGTTGAACACAAGAACGAGTCGAAGAAACGACCCGTTCTCATGAGACAAATGTCAACTGTGTACAAATGTTGGGCACGCGTTTGGCGTGTTTCCCGACTATGCACCGGTGCCGAAGGGATCAATGATGCTAGTTCCTCGGAGCATCTTCCATTGTAATACCGGTAGAACAAGGATAGCATTCCCACCCGACGCCTGTGCTCTAAAGATTGCAATCCGTCTGTTAAGATGGGAGAATCTATCAAACGGACCGCCCGTTTCTGCACAGGGTCGAGGGTATTTTTCAGGTATTTTGGAGCTCCAGACCAGAGGTGGCTGCCAAATTCAACAGTGGGGCGCACTTGCGATTTGTACAGGGTTAGCAGTTGTGTACTATTAAAGTATCTGCGGGCCCTGTACAGTACGCCCAGTTTTTGGGAGGCTAACTTTACTCTGGCTTCGATGGAGCCCCCATACCTGAGCTGGTCACTTAGGGTTACACCGAGCATATCAATGGAGGGCCTGTTCGGAAGATTGCTTCCGGTGAAAGAGACTAGATTTTCATTGCGATTCCTTTTAGACGTAATCAGACAAGATTGGGTCTTTGAAACATTAAATTCAACGAGATTATTTTTACCCCAAGAGAAAACACTCTCGAGGTAACCGTCCATTCTTTGCTTCAAAGCCTTACGAGCTGTTGGAGCTTGTGAGCCCTTTGGGGGCTTGTCAAACAAAAAGCTATCATGAACTGTACTGTCATCCGCGTAACAGTGAATTGGTGCACATGACAAAAGGTCGTTGATGTGCAACAAAAACAGAGTTGGAGACAGAACCGATCCCTGCGGGACGCCAGCATTTATCGAGTGAGAGGAAGAGGTGAAACCATCGACTACCGTCTGAATCGACCTCTCCCTCAAGAAGTCGGCAATCCACGTACACAAGGATGCGGAAAGTCCGTAAGAATGCAGTTTGTTGACAAGTCCTCGGTGCCAAACCCGGTCAAAGGCCTTGGATATGTCCAGTGCAACCGTTTGGGTCTCACCGAAACGTTCCAGGCATCGCCCCCAAACATGCGTCACATACGCGAGAAGATCACCGCACGAGCGGTTCCACCGGAATCCGTATTGACGGTCGTTAATAATTTTGTTCTTCTCGAGGTATGTGAGCAGTTTGTCGTTGATCACACGTTCCATCACCTTAGACAGAACTGATGTGATCGCTATGGGGCGGTAGTTGGCCGGGTTGGAGCGGTCACCCTTCTTTGGAATAGGATGGATAACCGCTTTTTTCCAACCAGAGGGCACAGAGCCAGTCTTCAGGGACAGTTTAAAAAGCTTATACGTTGTATTTATTTTGAGCAATTTTTTTCACATTTATTAGTAGTGATTTGGTTTCTTTATTCTGTGAGCAAAATTTGAGGAATTCGTTTTGTTCAAATAAATCTTCAGTGTTATAGTCATTGAAGATGCTTTTAAAAATAAGTGTTGGTTTTTTCTTCACAAGTTCTTTGGCTTCGACATCCTGTAGTTCTTTGGAGATTACTTTTGCAGTATCAGTGCATCCTCTTTTTTGAAGCATTTTATGATCAATCTATTTTGGGAAATTTTTTTAATGGTGTCAATACTAATCTTTAATTTTCCGTTTTTAATTTTTTCTTGGATTCTTTTTTTGAGTTTTTCGTTCGATTCTTTATTATTTTGATTCGGGGTTATCATTAGTTCTAATATAAATTATTTCACGTACGACTACCACAACACGGGCGTATATCTAGTATGGTAGTTGAAAAAATGACCAAAGTCGGGTTGGTTACACTATTCATAACTCGAGATCGGCTGGACCGATTTTGATGATCTTTGATTTGTTGGATTTGTCTTTGCCCCGGATAAAATAATAACTAATAAAACATTGAAAAAAATCACAAAAAAGAAAGTTATGAAGAAAACTAATTTTTTCATACATTTTGTATGGAACAAATTCTCATATTTTGAAAGAACTGCAGCAATATTGTGATAGGTATAATATTTAACTGCGTGAGTTCCAAAAATTCAAAAACGTCAAATGTCAATGCGCTGATTGTTTTGTTTTTGTTTTTAAACATATAATGTTGCCCCTCTTTCTTACACACTAAATGTCAATAGTCGAAAATGAAACAAACGGTGAACGTATGTCTCTGCACCCCTGCAAAGGAAAAATACAATAATAAATAATAAATCTCTGAAATTAAATGCATTTTTTTATGTAACTCCACTCAGGACCTATGTCATCTTAGGAGATGCTGTGTGGAAGGTCTTTTTAAGGAAGGGTAGGATAGGAAGTTCTGGAAAGGAAAAAGGCATGAGAGGTGGGTAGGAATCTGGAGGTCAGTGTATCGCATCCCTCCAACTGCAGTGCAAAGTCATCGACTTGACCGGAATTGACCTTTTACCTTGATTTTTCCAGTCGAACTCTTTCGAACTCTTGGAAAGATCAAAAGGCCTCCCTTAACCAGTCTCTCTCGATCCGGCCCGCCACGCAGCAGGTGGGCAAACGCATCCGCCGCCAAGGCCCGCATAAAAGTCACCCTGTGAACCAGGGCACCCTTGCTAAATTACCAAACGTAGCGAACCACTTGGGGTGACCTATGGCAGAGATGTTGGTTATCCAATAAACGTCGGCACCCGTACCCGCTTCCTTTCAAAAATTCCCAAAAGTAAGTGGAAAAGTAAGAAAATCACAAAAAAAATAAATCCGTTCACAAGCCATCTCTGATACTGACAAAAAAACACGGATAGTTGGGCATCGATAATTGCTTCATTGTGTAATTTTTAACTTGATAAAAAAACTTAATTTAATACAATAGTTATCGAATTAAATTAAGTTTTTTCGTCAGCTAGTTAATAATAAAAAAATAAAAAATTCTAATCATAGGTAAAAGGTTTCTGTTTTTGAAACTGACAATTCGTGGTGGAATTCCATAATAATTTTAACTTAGGCGAATTTTTTTTTAGGCGAACTTCTTACCGCCTCAGAATCAATAACTTATTAGCTGATTTAAATTCAGTTTTTTTATTAAGTTAAAAATACACAATGAAGCAATTATCGATGCACAACTGTCCGTGTTTTGTTTCTATCAGTATCAGAGATGGTGTTGGGTATGGATTTACAATTTTAGTGATTTTCTTACTTTTCCACTTACGGGAATAGCATTTCATTTTCTTTTATACGTGTGAGGGAGATTTATTATAATTACTGTATTTTTCCTTTGGAGTGGTGTGGAGTATGGACATACGTTCACCTCACCTCATTCACCACGTTTGTCTCATATTCGACTGTTGACATTTAGAGTGTAAGAAAGAGGGGCAGCGTTATATGTTTAAGAATAAAGGCAAAACAATCAACGCATTGACATTTGACGTTTTAGAATTTTTGGAATTCACTCACCACTACATTTATCATTATCACATTTATACTTAATATTATACTTATCACAATATTGCTGCAGCTCTTTCAAAAGATGAGAATTCGTACCATACAAAATGTATGAAAAAATGAATTTTCTTCATAAGTTTTTGTTTCGTGAATTTTTCCGATGTTTTAATAAAATCGGTTTAGCCGTTCTCGGGTTATAAATAGTGTAACTAACCCGAATTTGTTTTATATATTAAGATGAAGTCATACTAAGTAATGCAAAATCATACAAAATCACATGATTTTGTTTTGAAAATTTGATAGCTTGGAAGTATTATAGATGCTTCAATTAAATACTGTGTGTAGAACATACCTTGGCCCTTAAAAAATATCGGTAATTTTTTTAATAAATCTTTTAATAAGCCTTTAAAAAAATAAAGTATAAGGTCTATAAAAAACACTTTCAAGTCCAAACTCTCCTATTTATAAACCCCTTTTCGGATTTGGTTTTATTGTATAATGTGGCAAATTTAGTTTCTTTTATAATAATTGCAAAAAAAATTGATATTTACGCCCGAACTTCACAAAATAAAATAAAATATGCATTTTCTCTTTGTTATTTTTGACATCAATCCGCACTCTACGAATTTGGATTCTTGAAGTGAACCTTATGGCATGGGCACAAGAACCATGCACTGGGCAATACCTATTTCGTATCGGTATCAGTCACGCCCAAACCGGCGCGGGAGACAGTCGTGTTACTTCGCGTCGCTTAGTTTCGTGAAATCAATTTGAAATTTCAGTTTTCTTACAATAAACAATGCGTAAAACAGGAATTTATATTTTTACAGGCCTTTACGAAATCAACCTGTAAAAAAAATTCTCAAATACCTTTTCCAACCTTTCCAAAAGCTTTTTCTCAAGTATTTTTAAACTCCTCCCATAAAGGGCGTGAATTCCGATTTCGATTTTTTCCTGAACTATTGGATCGCCTTAAGAAAGATTATAAATGCGAAAGTGCGTGAGTTTGTTTGTTACGCTTTCACGCCTAAAACACTAAACCGATATTAAAAATTATTTCACCAAAAGAAAGCCGCATCATCAGCGAGTAACATATTATAAATGCGAAACTGCGTGTGTTTGTTTGTTACGCTTTCATGTCTAAACCACTAAACCGATTTAAAAATTCTTTCACCAAAAAAGCTATGCTATCAGCGAGTAACATAGGCTATATGTAATGGTAAGCTCTGGCGTTATGAAATTTGTATGAATGAAAATGTGTATATTTCATATATTTTAACGGCAGGGAGGAAAGGCAGTGGGGAGGTGGGGTTCGCGGAGAGTGAAGAGACAAGGGTGGGGGAAGGCGGGGAAGGTGGAAGGGAACTGGGAAGCACGAGAAAGAACATGCAGGGAGAATCAATTTATTTCTTTGAATGGCATTGCAACGCGTGCCGGGTACCAGCTAGCAATATAATAAAACAAATACGAAACCTATTTCCACCTTAATTTATTGGACCGTAACCGGTTTCAGCTTTAGATTAATAAGGAAATAAGTATAATATTTCAAATCTCAACAGCTCATATGTTGGACTAATATCTACAAACTTCAGAGTGTGGACTAATATCTACAGAGCTAAGGACGAATATCTATGACGATCCCAGTGGTGACTAATATCTATGGAGCGTAGGTTAATAATAATAATAATATATATATATATATATATTTTTTTTTATATATAATATTATATAATATATATATATATATATATATATATATATATATATATATTATAATAATAATAATATATAATTAATAATATAATTATAATAATAATAATAATAATATATATATATATATATCTTTATTGGATGAAATTTGCAAGATTATAACTAAAAAGTACATATTCAGTGTTAATGTTTACAGTGGTTTAAATATAGTTATAAGAAGGCTATAATATCATACCTCAATCATAATAATTAATGTTAGGTATAATAGTTGTTAAGAATAGTGACATCTATGAGATAAATACTGTAGTTAATCACATTGATTTAATTTTTCTTAGCTTATTAAGAGAGTATGAATGCTAGAGACCTCTGGATGAATTTTATGGAAGCTATTGTTACCGACTAATTAAAAAGGACCACGTGACCCCAGTAGGTGTCTAGTATCATTGTTATTTGTTATTATCGTATTTTTAATAGTCTGAAAGATGGTATTTTTACAGTTTTTAGCAGTATAAAAGGGGTGCTATTCAAATATTTCTCTCTCTCGCATTAACCGATACTTAGAGTACAGACCCTGTGCTGCCCAGGCGAGTTCCGGGCCAAAATTAGTTTTAAAAAGTGTTGATTTCATTGTTACTCAAAGGTGTTTGTAAATAAAACGACTCTTCAGTAAAAAAGTGTTTTACAATAAAAAAGTCCACCACCCTAGATGAGATTGAAGTGACTTGACATATTCCAAATATTCATCATACTCTAATCATATTCCAAACTACTTACTTCATTTATATTAACTATCAGACAGACTAGTTAAGTGATAGCTAATAAATGTATAATTTTTTTTCAAAATTATTATTTTTATTATTGATTCTCTAACTGACAGCCCTGAAAAGCAGAAATAATTAGCAGTACCTGTAGTCATTTCAAACTGCAGTAATTTCAACTGAAGGTAACAATAATATTATCATTACAAAGTTACTCAATTTTAGCCAATTCCTAGAATCCAACAATATGTACAAATAAAAGTATAGTAGGTATATTATACTTGGTGTTGAGAATTTTTCTAAGAAGTCACCTTTATTTACTTATTTTTACTCTGCATAAAAATGTGTATTTTGTACGAGCTCATATTCTTTTTTTGTTGTTGTATATCATTGTAATTACCCTCCTGTGTACCACTGTGTATCATACATAATGTATCACCGTATTGTAAAAGTCATTTTGTGGCGTTGAAATAAATAAATAAGTACAAAAGGATATCACCAGAAAAAAATATAAATATGAACAGTAGATAAATGAAAAATAGAAAATAGTTATAAATTTTGGTTTTTCAGTAATCTGCCTCACCAGGCTAGCCTGTGTTGAGGCAGTTATTTTTAAATCAATTTATAATACTTATAAACATACCTACACTTTTATTAAAAAAGTAATCACATAATAGATTGGTTACGTTAATAATAATTTTAAATAAAAGCAACCAATACGTTGCTTGTATATTTCCATTGTATAATACCAAATCATTAGTAATTTCGAATTTGGGTGAGTGCACCGGTAAAGGCCCTATCCTTATTTTTTATCCAAATTTTTATGTTATTTTTGAAATTTTTTTGGCAATCACATTTGGTTGGAATAATATCTACAGAGGGCAGCTGAGCAAGAGGTTGTACGGAAAAGCATAACTTACTTCAAGTACGTTATTACTAATTACGTAAAGGCTTAAACGTTTAAAGTACGTACATGAAGTTTTTGCATAATATTACGTATTTTGCTGTTTACGAGGACAATAATTTATTGAACAAACATGGAGATCATAATACAAAGATATTTATTTATTTCTAAATACACGGCACCACAACCTAACCTTGCCTAACCTAACTGACATAGAAATGGTCATGGTAACAGACTAAATAATTTAGAAGCACTCGGAATAAAGAAAGCTGTTAAAACAAAAACCCAAATCCTTAATAATCAGCTAAATGTGTCCAATAGTCCGATATTAGGGATTTTTACATACATACATACATACATACATGAATTAAGTTTTTTAAACTGCATACGCAATATTACAGCGCTCTTGAGGCGATTTTTCGCAAAAACAGCGCTATATAAGTTGTCCAAATTTATTATTATTATTACGTTATTCCAATATGCTATACATAATTGCAAATCCAACTTCTGCCAGTGCTGTAGATATTCTTCCACACTTTGGTTCTCATAGATATTTGTCAGCAGTTTGAGCTGTAGATATTCGTACGCACTTTGGTTCACATAGATATTAGTCAGCAGTTTGAGCTGTAGATATTCGTACGCACTTTGGCTCTCATAGATATTAGTCCGATTTGTTTAGTTTTTGGAATTCCTGTAAAAAATACGGAGGCGTCTACTAATAAGTAGATGCCTACGTATTTTTTTATATAAAATTATTTTTGTAAAAGTATATCACCTTTTAAAAACGTTTTTTTAATTTTCGGATATGTTCAGAAATATTCCATGTATTTATTTGGATTTTATTTTGAACTTCCATGATTTTAGATTTTCACGGCCAAAAGTATTTTTGTTATTTATTTTTGGGGTGTTATGTCGTGTTGCGCTACCTCCTCCTTTAGCCAACGTTTCGAACAGCGTTACAGCGACCATCATCAGGGCAGATGTGTCCGTCATCAGGGCAGACACCCCAAAAATAAATAACAAAAAAAATATTTTTACCTTCTTACAAAATACGCCCCATTCCTGGAGGATTACAGTTCGATACAGCACTTAAAATAAAACAAGGACACGAGGTGAGTATAGTTAAAAATGTCCTCATACCCAATTTTAACTTATTCCCGTCTTCATTTCTCTCACAGAGGTGCTCTTTGATTTATTTATAAGCATAAACAAACAGTACATTAGTTACATAGGTGAAAAAAAAAAACAATTAACAGGTATTCATGGTAGGTACCTGCTACGTGTTTCATGTAGTGTCTTATTTATGGTATGCATATTATTTATTTTCATTTATACAAATTTCATAACGCCAGAGCTTACCATTACATACAGCCTATGTTACCCGCTGATAACCTAGCTTTCTATTGGTGAAAGAAGACCTACATTATTGAACATATTAAGAGCACGATTGATAGGCGAATTAGTTTCTGCATTTGTCTTGTAATTAAGCGTGTGGAATAGTTGTGTGTGACGTGTACGTCTTAATGGTATGTTAAAATTAACTAGGGAAAGAAGTTCGGTACAGTCAATGTCATTATTTCAAATTTTGTATATAAATGTCTAATCAGCTATTGCTCGCCTTTGTTGCAAAGTTTGAAATGTGCATTCAATGTCATTGTTGAATTAAAAGGTAAGATATTTTATAAATTTAAACGTATATATTATCTTGCTTTCTTCCTTATATAATACAGTGGTCTCAATATACTCACCTAAAATAGCTTAGGTAGGTATTAGTATTAGTAATCTGGTAAGCGACAAATAGGTAAGCATTAGCATTAATAATAAATTTCAAGGATTAATTCAAAGTGACATCAATTCAATTTTTATCATTAAAAAAATCTTAGAAATATTATTTGCTGAAGAAAGTTCATTTATAAATAATTTTATTCCAATTACATGTGACAAATTAGTGGCAATCAATTTTTTGAATTAGCCGTACAATAGTAGTGGCCAGCTATTGAATAAAAAAAATATAAATACGAAGAATAAGTAATGCATTTTTTAGGTTTGTTTTAAAGTTAATAATAACAAATAGACGAGTAATAATAATGGGCAGACTTACCAGCAGGAATATAGTATAAAACGTTATTTTATTTCTCTCCATCTTGGATTCTGCCTTAATCGTTGTACTCTCCGAAGAAAATGAGAGTAATTTTTTATAAATATTGTATTTATAAAATCGTTTCACAAACAAAAGATAAGACTTTTCTACGGTATATTAAATAAAATATGGAAGCTGTTTTCTTGTAATTCAGAGGCTTTAATTTATATTCAATTTTAGCCCAAGGCTTCAAATATTTATATTAATTACAATAATAAGAGGTAGCATTTCTCTATTTTTTTTAGCTATTTTCAATTCTTGACATGTCCTGTAAGGATAACGTATAGCAAAAGTTATCAGATAAAAAAAAAGTTTTGTCGGAGTCGTAAAAATAAGACATAGTTCGGGTAGACGTAATAGGGAAATTGGATCACTTTTTCACTTGGATTTTCCACATCATTTCTAGTTTTTCAGATTTTTCAATTCTCAAGTTACCGTCATTTAGTCAAATGTGAAATTAGGGATTTACAAAAAAAAACTATTTCAACTCCATCGAACTCTCAAAAATTTCCTATTGTAAACAATTTTGGACTTCAAAGTCGCTAAAATGTGAATAACTGACTTTAGTCCATGACTTTTAATGGAAATCAATTCTTCTTCTTCTTTCGCATGGTGGGGGGTCAGAGTGGGACATCTAGGTCTGCGAGTCAGTCTAGAGCCTCAGGCGTTGCGTTGTGGACCTCATCAATCCCGCCGGGGAATGAATGGAGCGGGCATTCGTTGACCACATGTTCGGTGGTCTGCACCGCGCCGCATTCACACATCGCCAACTCTTAAAGGCCCCATTAATGCATCGTGTGAGCACAACGGCTATGGGAGCACCTTATCCAATTGATGGCAGTACAGAGTTCCATGGAAATCGCGAATATCTTTGCAATTTTTTTTTATCCTTTTATAATGTGCATCCAACTTTTGATGTTATTTTGTTTAAAAACCACTTTTCCAGATATCTGAAATTTAACCAAAATTACCACGCTACAGAAAAACGAGACAAATGCCTGATCGGTAATTATCGGACGTTTGCATTTTTGCAACTTTCCGAAAAAATAATCCACAAACGTTAATATAATGATCCACAATGTTTGACACCCCTGATTTATTATATGTAATCTCTTTTCATACTCCAGGCAGGTCAGTCACAAGACAGTACCTACCATATTATTGAAGCAATTCTAAGTCAACAAGCCAATATTATACTCCTATGCGACGGATTCAACAGCTTGGAAACAAATACTCCGATGTTGTTGATATATTTAATACATCAATTTTAATTTATAAGCGTACCTTATTGAAGTTTTTTTCATCAAATAGGGGAATGTTTTGATGAAGCTGTTTGAATTGACTAGCATATTGGTGGTGTTTTGTCGGCTGAAGGAGAGAAGCTATTTTTGTTTTTATATTTTGTGCCTGCATACTGTGTGGATCAAATTCAATAGTATTTTTGCTTTATATTTGTTTATGTGCAAGTGTTGTCAGTCATTTCCTGCACTATTTATTATTTATTTTAGTATAATTTCGTAAATATTGTTAAGTGTATATATGTATGTAAAAGCCTAAATGGGCGTAAATAAATAAATAAATAAATAACCATGTCAAACTCTTCTTAACAATCATCAACATGGGTTCAGACCATCGATCAATAAAGTCTAGATAGGTCATGTCTTTGAATCAAGCGTGGCAAAAATAACCTCATCTCTGAGAAATTTCACAATATAACTTCCCTAGCCTAGATAATATAAATGCAAGTTCCCTACAAAATATAAAGGAGCGTAAAGTTCGCTTTCAAATCCCGTGACATAGTTCCTTCATTTATCGACCAATAAGAAATCCTAAAAAAGCCGCGTCAGAAATTATGAAAATGAACTAAACCATCCAAAAAACTGTAAACTTGCTGTGCAAACTTCTAAAGTCGTAGTGAATAGCATTCATTGTGTGACAGTGGTGTTGTTTTAATTTGAATAGAAAAGGTCGCGAAATATGTCACGAAACCGAACACTTTAATTTGTATTCGCTAAACAAGGGCCGAATCGGGTTAAATATTAATAACATGATTATATTTTCATGTTTAGATTTCAAATTCTGTACAGGTCCTGTAGAACCAAAAATTGGAACCGTATAGGTACCTACATTTTTATATATTTTTTAATATTTATAAAAAAAAGTATATAATTTTTTTTTTTTTTTTTACAGTGAATACCGCACAAGAATCTCAACTGCTCCCGTATGTAGCCAGTGAGACTATGGCATCCCCAATTGGGGTATGTTGTGAGGCTGAAGGTAGTGGGGAGGGGAAGAAGGTGGGGAAGAGGAAGGTTGAGAAGTACCTGGCTATTCAGATCTGGTCACCAAACACGGCTAAAGCCATTTTCAAGCAACGTTTCAATTCTGAATGGTGGTCTTACACCAGGGCGATACTGATAGTATTTTCCACTCTGGAACATGCCGCAAATATACTATATTATTATCAAAGAAAGTTTGTCGCTTGACATTATAATTAAAAGGAGGGTAATTTTGTTTTTAATTACTTTATTATAATGAAAACACTGTGTCAACTATTATTTTTAATTCTTCAGGACAGCTTTATTCCTTTTGAAAAATTCCTTAAGGCCTATGTCATCTTTGGGAATGCTGTGTGGAGGATAAACATACTAAGTAGTGGGGAATAAATAATTTTCCTTACATTATTATTACTTATTCCCCACTACTTGTTTACCAAACCTAAACAATATAATGCACTTAAATGAGTCATAGCAATAACGTCATTCTAAATCAATTAAGAAAACCCTTACACTTAATGTATACAGAAAATATTTGTCACTGTACATATAAAAAATATTTTCGGCTTACATAAATTTCATGTACCATCCTAATCCTAATATCGCAAGCGTCGTTGAGTTGGTAATATCTAAGTAACATTTAAAAAATTGCTCAATTTTTAATAAAAAGGGTATGCACCTCATTCGATTTGATAAAATATATATTTTTTAAAAAGGAACATCTAATTAATATAACTACTTAGTACACATAAAATAAATTACTGAATATCGCGATTTTTTCTAAAAAATCAAAACGTTACCAATATTTCTTAATACAACCCCGAAAATAATAACGCACACTGCATTTTAATAATTAATAATAATTTCCCTCAGGGCCTATGTCACCTTTGGGGATGCCGTGTGGAGATTTTTTTCTTAAGGAAAGGAAGGAGGGGAGAGTTCTGGGAAGGAAAAGGGTTAGGAATATGGGGTAGGAATGTGGGTAGGAATATGGGGTTCAGTGTGTCCTGGTCATTCGCCTGTAAGACCTAGACAAAACTCAACCCATGAACCAGGGCACCCCTGCTAAATCACCAAACGTAGCGAACCTCCTGTGCGATTCCTACCCACCCCTCATTTCTTCCTATCCTCCCCTTCCTCAAAAACACCCTCCATAAAGCATCTCCTAAGATGACATAGGCCCTGAGGGAAATTATTTTTTTCAGGGCTTCCTGTTTGGAGCGTGTAAAAAAAACAAGCAAACAATGGTTACAATTTTATAGAAGAAGGCCACTTAGAAATTAAAAATTGTTCCCAAGTAAGACTAATTAATGCGACGCTTTTAAATTTTTTTTTTCGAACATTTGCTCTATGTTTGAGATGAGGTCAGCTTCCAATTTTAGTTTTGTAGATCTATTTTGAAACAGCCGCCAAAATTGCAAGAACTTTTTATTTGTTCTAATATTTCAGAATTAAAAAAAATCGATAGCATTTATTGTTTCGCCTGCGGTGCCTTATTTTTATTTTCTTTGGTTTGGTTTGGAAAATTTTATTATTAATTTAAAAAAAATACCGTTTTACAATATACGAAATAGTATGTTTTAAAATTGCTATGAAAGTAACAAATTGTACGTACCCTACCACCAAGTCAGTACAAACTGAAAATGGACACATTGCCCCTAACTACATTAAGGACATTCAATTCAGGCTTAATAAACTATCGGAAAAAGAACTATTATATTAAAAAGAACGAAGTATAGAAGTTTCGTCTGGAAGTTTCTGGAAAATTTTACTCAAACCATAGAAGTCGCTGAAAAAAAAACATCCCCCTCGGTGCAGGATCTCCTATTGAGGAGCACTAAGTATATAATCTACATGTATTGTATATATTTAACATGTATCTTGTATAAATGTAAACATTAAAATAGAACAACTAAAAAAAAATGTACGAAAATTGAAATGAAACATTATTTTCTGGTTATTTTATTTTACCCATTATTTTTTTACACAACTTTAAAAGAATTCGGGAAACATAATTTTGTGGAAAACAATGGAAAAACTCTTTGAGTTGCAATGCTAAAAATAAATTAGCTACAAATGCTTTATTATATACCCAAAACGATTATTATTTTACCTACATAGCATCAACATTTTGAATATTTTTTACAAATCAAATAGTCAAAATAAAAATACTCGAATTTTAAACATGCAATTTATTATATATATTTATTATATATTAAATATACATTCAATATATACATAAATTAAAAGCTAAAATTAAATTTAATCAATGAAGATAAGATAAGAAGTTTGCCTGGGATGTATCGTGGTATACTTACACATTCGACGTCAGACTAGATGTTGTATATTCGATTCCAATATAAGTAATGAAAATCGTTGACGTAAAATATTGAAATATCGATGAAGTTTTTCGACTTTTATGATGAACTCTACAAATAACGTAACATGGTTTTCGAAAGGAACAAATATAAATTTTATCTTGGGCAGACATAGTTTTGGGGCAAGGTACACATAGATGTTGCGGGATTAAACACCGTTATACTAGGACATTGATAATTGGTTTGTGTAAATGGTCCACTGGTATTAATGGCGCAAAGTATATATTTTCTACAACCCGGCACAGTAGTATCTTCAAATCTGCCAGCTTTCGTACAAGAGAATACCGGCTTTATTGTAGTGGGTCTCTTTGTGGTAGGTCTTACCGTTGTGATGGCAGGTTGACATATGGAAAGTATAGTCAAAGAGCATTTGCCGGTTAAGATATTGTATACTGTGGTAGGAGGACACAAGTAGTAGGTAGCCACTAATTTTCCAGCTGAATTAGCTGTGCATATGACGTATTCCTTGCAATCTAATCTTCGCGGGCTTAAGAATCGTCCAGTCGTGGTGCATATAAATGGGACAGTTGGTTTCAAAGTCGTTGGTTTGATTGTCAGCTTCACAGTAGGTTTTTTCGTGGTCGTGGGCCTTCTTGTTGTAGGTTTTCTCGTTGTAGGTATTTTTGTAGTGGGTTTTCTCGTCGTAGGCGTAAGTGTTGACGTTGGACTACAAAACGGTGAAAACGCACATTTTCCTGTTATCGCATTGAATATCGTCGTGGAAGGGCACAAGTAATAAGTTGCAATTAATTTTCCTTCGGAATTAGTAGTACAAATTATATATTCCTTGCAGTCTGCTCTTCTCGGGCTTAAGAAACGCCCAACTTTTTTGCATACAAATTGTGCAACTGGTTTTAAAGTAGTTGGGTTAACAGTTGGTTTAGTTGTTGGTTTCAGAGTTGTACGCTTAACTGTGGTTGGTTTCCTTGTTGTTGGCTTTCTGGTTGTGGGTCTTAGCGTGGTATGTCTTCTCGTAGTAGGAAGACTTGTTGTTACAGGACTACACATAACATTGAAAGCACATTTTCCCGTCAATGCATTGAATGTCGTCGTTGAAGGGCATAAATAATACGTCGCCATTAAGTTTCCCGAAGAATTGACTGTACAAATCACATATTCCTTACAATCCACTCTTCTTGGACTTAAGAAACGTCCGACACTTTTGCACACGAATGGTTTAAAAGGATTTGACGTCGTTGGCTTGACAGTTGGTTTTAGAGTTGTTCGCTTAATTGTGGTGGGTTTCTTTGTAGTGGGTCTTTTAGTTGTAGGTCTTGACGTAGTCGATCTTTTGGTTGTGGGTATAGCTGTCGTTATTGGATGACACACTACATTGAATGCACATTTACCCGTCACGGCATTGAATGTCGTAGTTGAAGGGCATAAGTAGTAAGTTGAAATTAAGTTTCCGTTGGAATTAACTGAACAAATAATATATTCCTTACAGTCTGATCTCCTTGGGCTCAGGAAACGTCCAACAGTTTTACAAACAAATAGTGTGGGTTTAATAGTAACTGGTTTTGCTGTTGTAGGTTTGGCAGTTGAATTAGATGTTGTTTTAAGAGTTGTTTTAATTGTGGGTTTCACTGTTGTCGTGATTGCTGATTTCAAAGTTGTGAGAACTTTTGGTGTTACTGTTGTCGGTGGTTGACAGTTGTAAACAAATGCACATTTTCCTGTTGCAACGTTAAAAAAGGTTGTGGAAGGACAAAGGAAATATGTAACCGAGTAATTTCCATAAGAACTAATTGAACAAAGTACGTACTCCTTGCAGTCTGCTCTTCGAGGGCTCAAAAATCGCCCAACAAATTTGCAAACAAATGGGACGATTGGTTTAGAAATTGTAGTTGGCTTAAGAGTTTCAGTTGGTTTTATTGTTGTAGTAGGTTTACTTGTTGTTGTTGGTTTTAATGTGGTCGTTGACTTATGTGTTGTAATCGGTTTGAGTGTGGTAGGTATTAATGTTGTTGGTGGGTCCAATCTACTGGTTGGCTTGGGTGTCGTAGTCGGTATACTTGTTGTTGTTGGTGGGCCTAGTCTAGTTGTTGGTTTTAGCGATGTGGTGGATTTACTTGTAGTTGTTGATGGGAATGGTCTAGTGGTTGTTTTTAGTGTTGTAGTGGGTTTACTTGTTGTCGGTTTGAGTGTGGTAGTGGTTTTACGCATGGTAGTAGGTATAGGTGTTGTTGGTGGGCCTATTCTACTGGTTGGTTTTAGTGTTGTAGTGGGTATAATTGTTGTTGTTAGTGGACCCAGTCTTGTTGTTGGTTTTAGTGTTGTAGTGAGTTTACTTATTGTTGTTGGTAGGAATGGTCTAGTGGTTGGTTTTAGTGTTGTAGTGGGTTTACTTGTTGTCGCTTTGAGTGTGGTAGTGCGTTTACGCGTGGTTGTAGGTATACGTGTTGTTGGTGGACCTAGTCTACTGGTTGATTTTAATGTTGTAGTAGATTTACTTGTTGTTGTTGGTGGACCTAGTCTGGTGGTTTGTTTTAGTGTTGTAGTAGTTTTAATTGTTGTTGTTGATGTGCCCGGTCTAGTGGTTGGTTTTGATGTTGTAGTGGGTTTACTTGTTGTTGTTGGTTTTAGTGTTGTAGTGGGCTTATGTATGGTTGTCGGCTTGAGTGTAGTAGTGGGTTTACGTGTGGTAGTAGGTAAAAGTGTTGTTGGTGGGCCTAGTCTACTGGTTGGTTTTAGTGTAGTAGTCGGTTTACTTGTTGTTGTTGGTGGACCTAGCCTGGTGGTTTGTTTTGGTGTTGTAGTAGGTTTACTTGTTGTTGTTGGTTTTATTGTGGTAGTGGGCTTATGTAGGGTTGTCGGCTTGAGGGTGGTAGTGGGCTTACTTGTGGTAGTAGGTAATAGTGTTGTTGGTGGGCTTAGTCTACTGGATGGTTTTAGTGTTGTAGTAGGTTTACTTGTTGTTGTTGGTGGGAATGGTCTAGTGGTTGGTTTTAGTGTTGTAGTTAGTTTACTTGTTGTTGTTGGTTTAAGTGTGGTAGTGGGCTTATGTAAGGTTGTCGGCTTGAGTGTGGTAGTGGATTTACGCGTGGTAGTAGGTAATAGTGTTGTTGGTGGGCTTAGTCTACTGGATGGTTTTAGTGTTGTAGTAGGTTTACTTGTTGTTGTTGGTGGGAATGGTCTAGTGGTTGGTTTTAGTGTTGTAGTTGGTTTACTTGTTGTTGTTGGTTTAAGTGTGGTAGTGGGCTTATGTAAGGTTGTCGGCTTGAGTGTGGTAGTGGATTTACGCGTGGTAGTTGGTAATAGTGTTGTTGGTGGGCTTAGTCTACTGGATGTTTTTAGTGTTGTAGTAGGTTTACTTGTTGTTGTTGGTGGGAATGGCGTAGTGGTTGGTTTTAGTGTTGTAGTAGGTTTACTTGTTGTTGGTTTTATTGTGGTAGTGGGTTTATGTCTGGTCGTCGGCGTAAGTGTGGTAGTAGATGTACGTGTGGTAAGAGGTATTAATGTTGGTGGGCCATGTCCACTGGGTGGTGTAGGTGTTGTAATGGGTTTACTTGTTGTCGGTTTCAGTGTTGTAGTGGGCTTACGTGTTGTGGTTGGTTTTATTGTGGTGGTGGTTTTACGTGTGGTTGTTATCTTTAGTGTGCTAGTTGGCTTACGTGTGGTAGTTGGTTTTCGAGTGGTGGTAGGTTTTACTGTTGTTGTTGGATTTATCGTGGTTGTTGTGAATAATGGGTAACCACTGCATACGACACTTTTGGTGTTGTCACACAGTGTACCGATTGCGCATTTTTGTTCTCCCGGAAACGTCTCATATCCGCCACCAGAAGTAGGTATGCAATTGAGAAATGTTGTTGAATTTGTGCAGTAAAAATCATTTATCCCACAATCCAATGGTTGGAATGCCTGAAAAGTAATTATTGATATAATTAAATAATTATCATGCACGTACAAAAATTTTTACTAATGATGACTGATTTTGATTGACCGACTAAAATCCATTCATTTACATGATATTGCGCCCTTGAGGTGATTTTTCACAAAAACGGCGCTATAGATATTATCCAATTATTATTATTACATAATTAATGTAATACTTACAGTAGTTACAATCTCTGTTGTGGTTGAGGGTTTCTTCGTTGTACCAGAATCGTAACCATCGCAGGGCAATGTCCTGTTGTTGTCACAAAGTGTGCCCAACGTACAGATCTGTGGATCTCCAAGGGTTCTGGTAGTGTTTCCATCCAGAGAAATGCATTCATAAAAGGTCGTGGTATCTACGCAGAAGAAATCCTTGCCAGAGCAGTCTACATCCAATGTTAAATTTTGTGCAAAAGTTGCCTGGATCTGATCAAAAAACAATTATGTAAAGTTTTCAACGGTTTTCAAAGTTTTGTGGACTTGCCACAAAAAAGTTACTAGTAACAAAATTTTCGCAAAAGTCTGTCACAGAATTAAATTCTGGGTGGGAAAGAAGAAAAAGAATGAATGAAAAATCGAGATTCATGTTTTATAAACGCAGACGCCTATATTTCAAAATATATCTCGCAAAAGGTGTTTTTCCGATAATTTTTTTTAAATGTTAGTTCTTTTATTGAGTAAAGGACGTAATAAAAATGTACCTTTATTTATAGTTCGACCAGGTACTTCGAACAAAAAAAGACCCAAGGTGAGTATACAAATAAATGTCCTTAAAGCCAATTTTAACTTATTCCCTCCATCCTTTCGCCAACATAGGTGCTCTTTGATTTAAATATATATGCCAAAATAAATACATACCCACAAAATCGAATCGTTCACAATATGCTGATTTATCAATATGAAATTTAAATGTTATAATGTTGAGGTTTTTGAGTGAGAGTGGTATTTTATTGTAGAGTTTAATACCATAATATAAGAAGCTTTTTTGCCCAAATGTTGGTTAGTAGTTACTTGTTGGATAATTTTTTGACCATGAGATCTAGTGTTTCTAATGTACGTATTAGTTGTTATTTCTTGGGTTTTGTACTTATGAATGTAAATGAGTATGGTTTTAGAATATAGTTGTTTAATTGACATTATATTAAGATTGTTGAAGATTTCGTCAGTGCTAGTTCTTACAGGAACTTTCAGTATAATTTTCATTATGGCTTTTTGAGTTTTAATTAGTGGATTTAGTATAATTTTATTTGCACTGCCCCATCCGATAATACCGTATTCTAACAGTGATTGGCAGAGAGCCATGTAAATCTTGATTAAGTCTTTTTTAATGAGGACATTCCTGATAGTTTTGATTCCTGATATAACTCTTGTTATCGAGTCGGGAAAACTGGCACTTTCACTTATTGCAACGGAATTTATGCAAGTCTCCTAAAACATCAAATTAACAAATTACAATCCGTTTTCAACGCTGCGGCAAGACTTATCACCGGCGTTTCTAAATATTCCCATATTTCAGAGCATCTCAAATCTTTCCTGGCTCAAATGTCCTGAAAGAATCCAGTTCAATTTCTGCTGGGTGGTATTTAAGTTCCTTAACGGAATGGCTGCGGATTACTTACAGGAATTGTATATTCCAGAAATTTTCAATTCTCGACAGTCAACCCTCAGGTCTGCAGCATCATCAGCTATCGGATGGTTAAAGGAACCAAAGCACACTAGATACTAAGTTTGGTAAGCACACTTTCGGAGTGTCAGGACCCAAGGTCTGGAATGGACTGCCACTTAAGAATGATCGCAGACTTTAGAGCTAAACTCAAATCTCGGAGTTTAGAGCTAAACTTAAAACTCACCTTTTCATCTTCACCTTCACTGCCAGCGATATTGTAAATAACTAATTGTTTTAAAAATGTTAAAAATCTTATTCGTAAGCTTTTGTGTAGCTCATTTCGTAAAAATTCTCCAGCCCCAAAGAGTCCTAAATTCTCCAGTCATCATCATCACTCTTGGCCCTACAACCCCTGGTGAGTCTTGGCCTCCTCAAGAGTCTTCCTCGTATTTCAAAATAATCGGTAATCAAATTCTTCAGTATTTCTAAATAAATATCAACTCTTGTTTTGCCCCAAATCTTCTCATAAATGTAAAATTAACAGTGACGGGGTTAGTAAATGTATTCAATATAATGTCCTCCGCATGCAAAGCCGTATCTTCTCCAAGCATAAACTTTCTAGTGGAAGTAACCTGCCAGGTAAGTATGCTTTGTGTATCTTTGTATATAATAAAATTAAAATTTGTATGTAAATAATAAAATTAAATAGAGCCTAATAATTCATAATAAATTGCACAGCGCCCTTGAGGGGATTTTTCACAAAGACAATGCTTTACAATTATTATTAAATAAGCTTAGGTAGGAAAAACCGATAATAATAATCTGGCCAGCGACAAAAAATTAAGGTGCAATCAGTATTTACTAATTTCATTAAAAAATTATTATAATAATTATTTGCTGAAGGAAGGTTACGAGTAAATAATATTATTTCAATTACGCAAGACAAATTAGTAGTGACAATTTTTTAATCAGCTGTACAATAGTCGTGGACTGCCATATTATAATAAAAAAATAATAAATACGAAGAATAAGTTTAGTAATGTATTTTCAAAGTTTATTTTAAAGTCGATAATGACAAATAGGTAAGTAATTGTACTCGTAATGAGTGGACTTACCAGCAGATATATAATATAAAACTTTATGTATCTTCTCTCCATCGTGGATTGTGCGTTAATTGTTATACTCTCCGAAGAGAATGAGGGTAATTTTGTATAAACATTGTATTTATAAATGCGTTTCACAAACAAAAGATAAGATGTTTCTGTGTATATTAAATAAAATATGGAAGCTATTTTCTCGTAATTCAGAGGCCTTAATTTATATTCAGTTTTAGCCCAAGGCTTCGATCTATATTTATTTATTTATAACTAGCAGACCCGGCCACACGTTGCTGTGGCTAACGAAACACAACGCCATTACCCAACCTTTATAAAATCCACACCACCAGCCGCCCGCTGCCCGCTGTCTTTTTTATTTTTTTTACAGTGAATACCGCACAAGAATCTCAACTGCTCCCGTATGGAGTCAGTGAGACTATGGCATCCCCAATTGGGGTATGTTGTGAGGCTGAAGGTAGTGGGGAGGGGAAAGAGGCGGGGAAGAGGAAGGTTGGGAAGTACCTGGCTATTCAGATCTGGTCACTAAACACGGCTAAAGCCATTTTAAGCAACGTTTCAATTCTGAATGGTGGTCTTACACCAGGGCTATACTGATAGTATCTTCCACTCTGGAACATGCCGCAAATATACTATATATTATTTTTAATTAATTAATTGTGAAATAACACAAATTAATCAAATAAAATTTATTTGCGCATGCCGGGTTCGAACCCGAGACCTCCGGATTGTGAGTCAAGAGTCTTACCCACTGGACTACGGAGGTCGTCGTCGCCTGAGTTGAAAATTTGAATTTCCCAGCTTTTCTCTAATATAATAAGCATGTATTAGACGTATAAACCTTCCTCTTAAATTACTCTACTTACTGATGAAAACCGCATGAAAATCCGTTGCGTAGTTTAAAAGATCTATGCGCACATACATTTTGAGCGACTTCATTTTATACTATGTAATGATGATAAAGATGATATTAATGCCTTTCGGCTTTTACATAATATAACATAGTAACAGGTAACATGAAAAACAGCAAGAAATAGAAAACAGAAGTTGAGAAAGACAGATGTCGTATATTTTATTAAATATATATTTTTTTTTTATTTATTTTTTTAATTTTATTTATTAAATAAAAATTAAATTTAATAATTATAAGTTATTATCAAGTTCTGCAAGTATTTTGTAGGTATTTTCGTTACAGCTGTTTCAACTTACAAGGTCATTTTCAAACTGTGGTTAAGCCACATTCAGACGACTTATTTATAATATTTTAAATGTCAATTTTTGAAGGTGTCTAAATTGACATTTAAAATATTATAAATAAGTCATCTGAATGTGTCTTAACCGCAGTTTGAAAATGACATTGTAAATCGAAACAGCTGTAACAAAAATACATACTTACTAAAATACTCGGAGAACTTGATAATAACTTATTATTATTAAATTTTATTTTAAATAAATTTAAAAAAAATTAAATGGAGTTCTACGAACTAAACACAAAAATAATTAATAGGTGTAGTTGTGCAAATAGTAAATAAAATACAATATTGCAACAATAACTACAATAATAGATAATATTTCTCAGATTTTTTTGTTATCTTTCTTATCATTCTCGACATGTCCTGAAGGGATAGCGTATGGCAAAAGTTATGACACAGTTAAAAAAAGTCTTGTCGGGGTCGCCACTTTTTGGCATGGATTTTCCATATTAGTTCTAGTTTTTGAGATGTTTAAATTCTCAAGTTACCTGCAATCAATGTGAAATTAGGGATTTACAAAAAACTTAAACTTGGCTACCTCAAGTAGCATCGGCTATCTGTAAAAGACAAAACGTTAATTATATCATTGAAGTATAAGATAATAATAATAATAATAATCTAAACGAAAATATGAAAGAGAACAAGACAGAAAAACAGAAAAAAATAATGGTCGTAACTGGGACTCGAACCCAGAACCTCTCGTCTATACGGGACGTTCGTTTACCAAATCCGCCATTGCGCCCTACTTCAAAACCGTCATATTAGCCAATCTCATATTTAAAATTTTTAGAATTAACAATATGATCTTCAAAGATATGAAAATAGAGATGAAAATAGCGATCGCGTAAAGCGAAAAACGTTGACTCTGGTCTCTAATTGGAATCGGACTGAAAAAAGATGCGTGTTTTGTAGGCATCATACTCGACAAGTAAAAAACAATATTCATAATGAAAATCTGCTTTTTCCACATGAGCTGAAATTCGACTTAACAATAAAGGTAAGATTTAATTTATTTTATTTTATGATATTATCAATAATATTATTAAAAATAATATTAATAATTATTTTATTTATAAAAAAAGGTTATTTAACAAAAAAGTTCTGCTGTGTAATTATTATAACGCGCGACAATTGTTTTTTCTGAAGACATTATCATTTTTTTTTAATAAATGTTGTTTTTTTTAATAAATCATCGAATATATAAAAAAAATTTAAACAAAAAAAAAAATAATAATAATTCTTTATTAAAAAAAATATAGAATTATAAAAATATAGAAAACAAAATGTAAAAGTAGATTTTATTTTAATATCGTTACGCAATAAAAGGGAGACACAGTGGAGCACTAATACGTTGAAGGCAAATTAAATATTCCGAATCACAAATAATGCTCTTTTGGGATAAAACTTTTAGGTTTTCCCGGAATTTTTATAAGCAACCTCTGGAACAATATACTCATTAACTCTTTTCTTTTTGGATTTAAAAAATATGTTAGAATTTATGTTTTTTTTTTCTATATTGATAATAAAGTGATTTTTTCATTACATTATTTTTTTTAAAGTTGTCATAAAACATTTTGATTTGTCATTTTTTAAAATACATAATTCAACTCTGACTTCTCACTGTCAAATAAAATAAGAATACCCAATTTAAGTTCGAATTATTTATTTACGTATATGTATGTAACATTAAAATAATGAAAAAATTTATTAATCAATAGATTTTTACAATTTTATACATTTCGTTTAGTTATCATTGATTATATTGACAAAAAGATCACTGTTCAGCTATACATTCAGAATTGCTCCTAGAATTCAGCTGGTTTGCAGCAGTGCCCATTATAACAACACATGGAAATTACATAAACTGATCAACCTGGACCAATAAAAATCATAATCATGAATACAATTAATTGGGACATGTGTAAACGCTGGAAAGAGTGCAAATCTTCGTCAAAGGACTGAACACAGTTGTGCTAGCACATGTATATTTGGTTTGGATGAACACAAGCAAGAATTGACTGCAAAGAGTATATCCCTTACAGCCAGGAACAGAAGGATCCGCAAACCTGCCAGCTTTAGTACAAGACGGAGTACACTTATATAAAATGGAGCAAATCTTGTTAAGAGGATCAAAAACAGAAAACAATGGGCAATTGAACTTTGCTTCTACAAAATTTCCAGAAACATCACGAGAACACAAGATGTAGCCTTTGCAATTTGCAACGGAGGGATCACTTATTTTTCCTACTGCTGTACACCGAGTAGGACGTTTCGTTGTAGTTGTGACTCTTCGGGTTGTCGGCTTGATAGTGACTCTTCGCGTTGTTGGCTTGACTGTTGTTACCTTTGAGGGGCAGATGTAAAACGGAGGAATCGTACATTTCATTGTCAACGGGTTGAATATTGAGGGGGGAGGACATAAGTAATACGCTTCAATGTGGTTCCCCTTAGAATCCGTTGTTGAAATAACATACCCTTTGCAATCAGCTACAAAAGGATTGCTGCATCTTCCGTTTCCTTTGCAGATGGGTGGGTGAAGAGTTACTCTGGGTGTAGTGGTGGTTACAGGAGTGCATGCTATCAGAGACGCCAGGGTACACTTCAGCGATGATGGGCTGAATATCGTCATATTTGGACAAGAGTAATAGTTAGCGATAAATTTTCCCAATAAATTTAAAGAACAGATAACATATTCTTTACAGTCAATGCGGCGGGTACTTGGGAATCTACCAGCAATCGTGCAATTGAAATTCCATCCAATTACGACGGGTTTTACTGTAGTTTTTACAGTAGGTTTCACAGTTGGCTTAACAGTTGCGTTGACGGGTGGTTTGACGGTTGGTTTGACGGTTGTATTGCCGGTTGGTTTGATGGTTGTATTGACAGTTGGTTTGACGGTTGGTTTGATGGTTGTATTGACGGTTGGTTTGACGGTTGTATTGACAGTTGGTTTGACGGTTGTATTGACGGTTGGTTTGATGGTTGTATTGACAGTTGGTTTGACGGTTGGTTTGATGGTTGTATTGACGGTTGGTTTGACGGTTGTGTTGACAGTTGGTTTGACGGTTGTATTGACGGTTGGTTTGACGGTTGTATTAACGGTTGGTTTGACAGTTGGTTTGATGGTTGTATTGACAGTTGGTTTGACGGTTGTATTGACAGTAGGTTTGATGGTTGTATTGACGGTTGGTTTGATGGTTGTATTAACGGTTGGTTTGACAGTTGGTTTGATGGTTGTATTGACGGTTGGTTTGACGGTTGTATTGACGGTTGGTTTGACGGTTGTATTGACGGTTGGTTTGATGGTTGTATTTACAGTTGGTTTGACGGTTGTATTGACAGTTGGTTTGATGGTTGTATTGACGGTTGGTTTGATGGTTGTATTAACGGTGGGTTTGACAGTTGGTTTGATGGTTGTATTGACGGTTGGTTTGACGGTTGTATTGAAGGTTGGTTTGACAGTTGGTTTGATGGTTGTATTTGTAGTAGCTTTGACTGTCGTTGGCAATGGGGTAAAACTAGCGCACGGAGACGGCTGATTCTTATCACAGATAGTTCCAGTAGCACACGTGTTTAGGGGGAAAGATGTCGGATCAGTAAATGTGTTATTATTCCCATCATCAACGCAATCATAGAATGTCGTAGTTGAATTACAAAGAAAATTTTGTTTGTTGCAGTCGACGGTCGAGTGTGCATTTTTCCATGTGGTGACCTGAAAATAAAACATACTTATTCATTGGGATATTTCAAGAAAATCAAACCTGCGTTTACAGATTTTTATGGGCACTATTGAAAACCACTGAGGGTATCAGACAAAGGGAAAAAAAATTTCAACGAATATTGAAAACATCGAAACTCTGGATTTGAAAACGATCTACTTATAACCAAAAATATCACACTGGTTTACAAATGTTCAAAAGCAATCTACATATGATTAATAACACACATTTTTATTCTTAAAGCGACACAGAATATATAAAAAACAAATACAAACTTTAAAGTTACATTAAATCATCACCATTTTTACTAGTTGAAAATTTTTTCGGAAGTCGATATCCGATAAGTCGATATCTGATAGTCGATAAGTCGCCATAAACGATACCTTGCTTGAAATTTTATAAACGGTGTTTGATAATAATAATATCCGTAAAATAAATAAATCTAAAAAGGGGTTCTCTGAAATGAACAATAAAAAAACAAAAAATAAGCAAAGAAATTTAAAAAAAATTCTAATAAACGTAACTCACCAATATTATAAAAAACATAAATGTTTTAGTATTCATTTTGAATCCCTTGTAATGCTTTGCCCGAGAAAGTAATTACTCGAGAAATGTGAACAGTAATATTAACAGACCGGTATTTATAATATTGTGCTTGTTTGACGAGAGATAAATATGATTTTAAATAGGCATTAGCGTATATTTCATATTTACAGAAGTTTTTCAAGAAAAGCAAGGGTAATTACAGTACTATTATGTGCATAGACTTGACTTGTCCTTATTGCAAATCTGCGTAGGCTTCTAAAATATTGGCTACGTTTATTTTACTACGATTAATACAAATATAACTATGTTTCCTGCAACATTTTGACAATCTCGGTTGCAGAACGGTAAGCTCCTTGTGTCTGATCCAGCGGTCACAAGTACAAAACCCGAAGTGATTTTTTAAATGAAAAAAATAGAATTTAAGTAATTTTTTTCTCGAAACACACTTATTATTTTTTATCAAGTTTTCTATATCTAAAATACTGCTCTTTCTCTATCTAACATCTCTTCTAAGTCTGAACTCTTTTCCAACTTCCCGTGTTATTTTGAAATATGCCCATTAAACTATTTTTTTGTTATTAAAATGCAAACTGAATAGTAGACCTCGCGTCAAAAAAAGTGCGTTTCTGACTTTCTCTTGTTTCATAAATTAAAACCAAAATTCCCTCTAAAATCTTAAGTTTTATATAATTTTTTACGAGCTCCACACATTAGCCCCGAGGAAAATTATTTCCCTCAGGGCCTATGTCATCTAAGGGGATGCTTTGTGGAGGGTCTCTTTAAGAAAGGGAAGGGTAGAAAGTTCTGGGAAGGAAAAAGGTATGAGGGGTGGGTAGTGGGTAGGGATCAGGGGGTCATAGTATCCAGGAGTGACGGACGTATGTAGGTAATTTAAAACTGACTACTTATTTAAAAACCTAATTATTTTTTTCTATTTTGTAATGGTTTTATTAAATTTAAATAAGTAATTAATATAATTTTCCGAGAAAAACTATTTAACTACTAACAATATCTCAATAAAAATTATTTTGTCCGACATTCGTATTGAACGAAGGTGCCATAATATTGAAATCTCAGTCAAAGTTAGCCACCTAGTCAAAGTTATCCACCTAGTCAAAGTTATCCACTTAGTCAAAGTTAGCCACCTAGACAAATACAGCCACCTACTTAAAGTTAGCCATCTAGTCAAAGTAAGGTTCGATTGAATATTAAGGTGATGCAGCAGAATTTCGAAGCCGGAAACGGAAAGTAAAAACAATATATAAAAAACTCCTTTTTACAGGCGATTTATCCTTAAAAATATCCCGTTTATTACCAGATCGTATTTCTCCAGCTTTCTATACTAATTCTAAAATAAAAAATTTGATAAATAATAAGGATGTTTCTAATAAATTTGAAAAAAACGGGATATACACTTTAGAATGTAACGATTGTGACGCACAGTATGTAGGTTTGACAACTAGAAATTTCAAAACTAGAATCAGGGAACATGAACTTTGTTTAAGAAATAATAATTATTCCGAATTTGCGAATCATTTAATAGAGTCAGGCCATAGCATCAATAGAGAAAAAACAAAATTTAAACATTGCAATATAAATTCATACTTTAATCTTTGCGCTTTAGAAACGCTCGAAATAAACAAAAAAATTAAATCTAAAATTAATTTAGTGAATAAAATAATAGCGCCTTGCAAATCTCCTTTACTAACCATGTTTCCGTATAATATTGACTCCTCCCACCGCTTTCCCCCTCCCCCCAAAATCATCCCTCCCACTATTCCCACCTAATTAATCTTTGTTACTTGCATTTATTTTTTAAGTTAGTTTTAATTCTGCTCGTGAATGATACGGTTGTATCGAAACCGGCCGCGGAAAAATTTAATTTAAGTAACAAATGTACATTTAATAAAACTCTTCAAAAACAAAATGTCTAGAAATTGTTACATAGTTAATGCCCAAGAAATATTAAAAAAAAAGTAAAAACAAATTTACAGACAGGCAAAATGCCAAACGGTTAAGTTAAAACAAGACCGCTTCGCTCAGTGAAATATAATTCGCCTTTCCATTCTTGAGAAGGTGACCAAGAACACCCGAGAAGGATGAAAGACAGACGTCGGATTACATTTTCAGAAGACATTTTTAAACTCATACCGGCCAAAGAAGGACGAAGCGCAACACGGCACAGTAACCCAAAAATAATCACGATAATTTTTAAATATTATACCATGTTTGAACCTCGTTCAAGTGTGAAAGATGTGCTTAATATCGGCATGGTGAGAAACCATATTTGAATATTGGAATGTGAAATGTTTCTTGAAAAAGTCATAGCTATTTTCAGTAACCAGATCCAAGTAGCCAGATATTTTTCAAGCTTCCTTCTCTCATTACATTTTCACCCCTCACTTTATCACAAAATTTCTAAAAAAATACATGATTGCGCTGATTCCGAACAACGGATACGTGCGGTACCTTTCGTGCTTCGGATTTACGAATTATTACTTAAGATTGCGATCCCCTTACCCATTGTTTTAATTGTTAAAGATTTGGACATACATCATAAATTTTTTATAATTTTTATTTTCATTAACTACACACAGGAGGCCTCGAGGAAAATATTTTCCCTCAGAATCTTCTGAAAAGGATAGGAAGTTTTGGGAAGGAAAAGGGTAAGATTGTCCAGGAGTGACAACGGGCCGAGATGTCCGTCAGAGGTCAAAAGGTTTCTTCAGATCCGGCCCGCCACGCAGTTGATGGACAGACGCATCCTGCGACCAGACCTTTTCAATTTCTCGTGATTTCATTTTAATTTGTGCAGGCTTTTCAACAGTGTTGGTTTTATTATATATGTCACCGACGAGACTCACTCATACTGATTTTTAAAAGAATTTACTGTCATAGGCACACATCGTTGTTGTCTCAAGAACGGTAGCAAAGAATAATAGTGTGACAAATAAACACATTCCAACGAATGGCGTACATATGTAAACGTTGTAGATTATTTATTAATGTGTACCAATTAATAATAGTTACAGTTTGATTTTTTTAATTTGTTGCTTTGAGTTTTTTTCTTAAATATTGACATTTTATTCTTTTAAGTATGATTTTTTTTTGTATGCAAACTAAAGATGGACTACTGCCCTAGAAAATGCCGAGGACTAAAATGGCAGCTTATGACCCATAATGGGCAATAACGGAGAGAAAGAAAAGAATGCCTAAATTGCCGAATTCATCAAGGCAAATTTGATGAAGGCAAAGAAAAATAAAGATGTTATGAACTTCACCGTATCTAAATTAACAAAATATGTTTTTATCAAATACTGTTTAACTTTCTATTATTGGGGTATTTCACAAAAACTCATATGTAGCATGGTCGTCAACTGTCCAATCAGCGCCATTTTTTGATTTTGACATTTGAAATTCAAGGTCCTTTCCAACTTTCTATCAAATTATTGTGATTACGATTATAACCACATGACAATTGTGCTTTTCCGCTAATCACAATTTGTTCAAAAGCTGAAACGGACTTAGAAATGTTAGATCCATTCAAATGTGAAATATCGACAAAGTTACATTTGAAATGCTGTAAAACACCCCAATCTATGTTACTTTAAGTAGGAAGGATTTAATATTATTATTTACTAATCTCAGATTGTACTTTCTGTGGCCTAGAAGTGGGAACTTTAAACAAATATTCTTTCTTTTATTAAGCCTTATCTAAAATTGTCTCCCTTTCATTCAACATCTCATCTTTTCTAGGTATGAACTTGACTCCAATCTTTCATAAAAATAATTGAGAAATTTGTCCACACAAAGAAATCAACATACAAAATTCACATTTTCCGTAATTTGAAATTATGGCCTAGAACACCCTTGAAGGGTGAAAGAAAAAAAAATAAACAATAATTTGTTTTGAAGAAAAAGATAATACTAATAAATCTAAACGAAAATAAGAACAATTAAAATTAGTCGAAGAATTAATTTTTAATTCTGAATTTGAAATATGAGATTGATAAAAATTACTTAAAAATAAGAGGTCTCAAATTTGTCCCGATAAGAAGAGATATCCTGGGTTCGAGTCGAAATTGCGACTTCTTCTTGCGACGCAGTCTTCTTCTTTTTCATATTTCATTTTATATGTATTAGTATTATCTTCTTTTTCAGTAATATATTACATTGATGGTGAATAAGTTCAAAAGTTATTATAAAAAAAAACTAGCTGAACTCGGCATGCGTTGCAACGCAACTTAAATAAAGATACCGTTTATCCCTGCGTGTCCTTTCCAATTCGTCCCTGTTCCCCCTCCACCTCCTCTTTCCCTCCTGCGTTCCTCCTCCATCTTCCTAATCTTTTCCGCTTCCACCCGTCCCGCAAACCCCCCCGCTCCCCACTTTTGCCACCTTTACCCCTCCCTCGACCTTTGCTCCAGCGAATCTTCCCCCCCTTCATTCCCCTCCGCCCCTCCCGGATTCCCCTGCCCCTCCCACCTACCCGCCCTGCCACTAAAATACATGAAATACACTCATTTTTCAAACAATTCGCTCGCCACTTATTGCGTAATTTTTATACAAATTTCATAACGACAGAGCTCACCATTGTATATAGAAATACTCTTCTGCTCAAATACAATGTTCTGAAAAAAATTGAGTCAATACTTTCGATAACTTTCCGAGATTTGCAGACTCAAACATAAGGAACCTAAATTTTTACTGGATAGGGACACCCTAATCACCTAGCGGTATGAAATATACTTAAAGACCCATTCTCATACCTACCAAATATACATAAAAAATTTCATAAATATTGGTCGAGCCATTTCGGAGGAGTGCGACCACAAACACCGTGACACGAGATTTTTGTTTATATTCATTTTTTTACTCTTAAATTGAAAAATTATTAAAACCAACTTTAATGAAATTATTCTTTTGTTTATGACTATATTAGTGACATGTTTTTGATATTCAAATGGAGCAGTAGAGGATTAATAAAGATACCTGTACTCTGCAATGTAATTATATACATAATAATAATAATAGTTTTGTAGCGCCGTGAGTAAATTCACGGTATTTTATATTGTCGGTACGTGCGTAAAGTCACGTAAGTCATAATTGGAAAGAGACCAACCGAAATGTCCAGGGAAGAGAGGTTAAGCTCCGAACGCTTACAAAATTGAATGTAAATATTAAACTTGCACGGTCACAAAAATCTCTTTATTAAAGGAAAAAAATTAACATCAATATTAAACTTGCATGGTCAGAAAAATCTCTTCATTAAAGAAAAAAATTAACATCAATATTAAACTTGCATGGTCAGAAAAATCTCTTTATTAAAGAAAAAAATTGCACATGATTAAACTTGCACGGTCACAAAAATCTTTTCATTAAAGGAAAAAAATTAACATGAATATTATTAAACTTGCACGATCACAAAAATCTCTTTATTAAAGGAAAAAATTGAACATCAATATTAAACTTGCATGGTCACAAAGAACTCTTTATTATCACAATCCGGAGGTCGCGGGTTCGAACCCGGCATGCGCAAATAAATTTTATTTGATTAATTTGTGTTATATCACAATTAATTCATTTAAAATAATATATAGTATATTTGCGGCATGTTCCAGAGTGGAAGATACTATCAGTATCGCCCTGGTGTAAGACCACCATTCAGAATTGAAACGTTGCTTGAAAATGGCTTTAGCCGTGTTTAGTAACCAGATCTGAATAGCCAGGTACTTCCCAACCTTCCTCTTCCCCACCTCCTTCCCCTCCCCACTACCTTCAGCCTCACAACATACCCCAATTGGGGATGCCATAGTCTCACTGGCTCCAGACGGGAGCAGTTGAGATTCTTGTGCGGTATTCACTGTAAAAAAAAAAAATTAAAGGAAAAAATTGAATATCAACATTAAACTTTCATGGTCACAAAAAAATTTTTATTAAAGGAAAAAATTGAAAATGAATATTAAACTTGCACGATCACAACAATCTCTTTATTAAAGGAAAAAATTTGAACTTTAATCTTGAACGTTCGTCAAAATCTCTCTATTAAAGGAAAAAAAAATAGCATATGAAGAAAAAATTGTACAATTCACATTTTATACGAGCCTAAAACACATACCTATCTACAATATTTTCAATGTCTGAACAGTTGCGAGTAGCCCATACATTTCTTTCCTGAAACCATAATTTGTAGGGGCTTTTTCCACATAAAAGTAAGATTATGGAATTAAAAAAAAATACTAATTTTTTCTCTTTGTTTTGTTACTATACTTACCCTTTGTTTTGTTACTATACTTACCCTTTGTTTTGTTACTATACTTACCCTTTGTTTTGTTACTATACTTACCCTTTGTTTTGTTACTATACTTACCCTTTGTTTTGTTACTATACCTACCCTTTGTTTTGTTACTATACTTACCCTTTGTTTTGTTACTATACCTACCCTTTGTTTTGTTACTATACTTACCCTTTGTTTTGTTACTATACTTACCCTTTGTTTTGTTACTATACTTACCCTTTGTTTTGTTACTATACCTACCCTTTGTTTTGTTACTATACTTACCCTTTGTTTTGTTACTATACTTACCCTTTGTTTTGTTACTATACTTACCATTTGTTTTGTTACTTTACTTACCCTTTGTTTTGTTACTATACTTACCCTTTGTTTTGTTACTATACTTACCCTTTGTTTTGTTACTATACTTACCCTTTGTTTTGTTACTATACTTACCCTTTTTAAAGGATATTTTTTGCCAACACGGTACTAAATTCCATGATTATTTAGTTTCTAATGGCGGGATTGCGTTTACACACGTGCATTTAAAGTTTTAAAAAAAGTACGCCTTGTAAAAATTTTCCAATACGACATTCCCCTGAATGGCGCACACGCGAAACTTAACTATTTCATTCCGCCTAGTTGAGATTAACAACAAAATTTTTCGATTTATTTATTTTTGTTATTATTATTTAGGAGATAACCAAAACCCTTGCCATAGGTCACCCCAAGTAGTTCGCTACGATTGAATCAGGGGTGCCCGGATTCATAGGGGGAGGTTTATCTAGGTCTTGGCGGCGGATAAGTTTGCCCACTTACTTACCTAATCTAGATCTCTCCAGCCAGACTTTCTCGACCCATCGCCTTGCACCGCAGTGGGGGAGTTGGATTTGTACGTCAGTCACTACTGGACACATTGACCCCCAGATACCTTACATACCCCCTATACATTTTTTCTTCCCAGAACTTCCTCTCCTTCCTTTCCCTAAAAAAATCCTCCAGACAGCATCTCGAAAGAAAACATGATGTCCTTTATATTAATGTTGAAAGAACTCAAAGAAAATTTCAACTTTTCGTAATTTTTAATCTTAACATCCCTAATCAATTTAAGAAAACTGCCAATTAATGGAGGTCAAACCTTTTTATTAAAATTGTTGAACTCTTTATTCGATTATTGTGAACTTCAGCAATTTGTAAATGCACAAATGAACCAACACGAACAACTAGACAAACTTTAACGTTTTATATTATTGGGACCGGGCTATATTTCATTAAAACTGAGTAAGATTTCTTTCTAAATTAAGGATTACTTGTTATTCAACCAAAAACAAAATTCACTTAATTGTGTCACATAACAGAACTAATAATTTTTATTTACACTTACATTCTGTATTACCAATATACTGTAAACTCTTATATTTTAAGTTACCTATATTTAGTTTATTTATAATGTGGAAACATTTTGTTTTAACTTATAAATAAATACTAGGGTATTTTAGACCAGTCGTTTCCACACATATAAGATATTGAGTTGGCGTTGCGTGATTTCCACACTAGCATATCTGCTTCAGCACAATACACACCTCAAGCCTCTGTTCTGAGCTATTTACAATCTTTTAATTTGTGTTTTATTGGTCAGAAAGATTAAACTTGTGCTGTAATTCTACAATCTGACATAATGCTACAATCTTTGCCAATTAATGAAAATTTCACTGCCCCCTTACTTTTAGTACTTCAATTTAAAAGAATAAAACACACAGTAATTCTAAAGAACTTTTCGGCAAGAACAATTATCATTATTGTGTATTGTACAGGCTATAAAATAAAAAAAAAAGTCACGTAAAGATATGTATGTTTCATAATATAATAATCACACATAATGATCACATATAATAATCACAATAATTACAAAAATTCTCATACGCATACTCCTTATATTGACATAACAGGCTAGGAAAACTTTTGATTTTACCTTGATAATCAATAAGATTAAGTTATTAGCGAATTGAATATTAAACACAAATAGATTTCCAATTAGAAGCGTATTTTTTTTACATGAGCTCCAAACAGGAGGCCCTGAGGAAAATAATTTCCCTCAGGGTCTATGTCATCTTTGGGGATGCTGTGTGGAGGGTTTTTTTGGGGAAAGAAAGGAGAGGAGAGTTCTGGGAAGGAAAAGGGTTTAAGGGGTGCGTAGGAATCTGGGGTTCAGTGTGTCTTGGTCATCCGCCTCCAATACCTATACAAACCTCACCCCATGAACCCGGGCACCCCTGCTAAATCACCAAACGTAGCGAACCACTTGGGGTGACCTATGGCAGAGGTGTTGGTTATCCAATAAAGGTTCCCGGGGTACCCAATCCCGCCTCCAAAATAATAAATACATGTAAGTACACGATTAAGTTTATGTGAATTGGAACACTGACGGACGATCCATGGAAGAATGAAGCTTTCTTATAATTGTCAAAGCATCACTCACGGACTTCTCTGAGGTCATTCCCGCTGAATATATATATTTTTTTAAAGAAATACAAACATTCCCGGGTTACGAATAACCCAGCAATGTTTGAAAATCTCCTACTACCACCACATAAAGCCGAAAATGTTGCTTGTGTTGTGATGGAGGATTTAGCCAGCCGAGGAATTGAACACGCGACGCCCGGATGGGATCCAAGCGTTATGCCCACTCAACCACTGACCAGTCATATTAGTCATAAACAATCCAAGAACCAAATAAAGTATGGGGAATTCCTGCAATTCAGTACAGATGATGTTGCCAGTCGCTCTAATGAGCAAGATGTCATTATTATGCATTCATTTAAAAAAGGGATTCCCCGGTTTCGTCACAGAATAAGTAATGAAAAATTCCGTGCTCATTTCAATCGGTCCGAATCCGTAGGAGCGACGAAATTATGAAATGAGATGGTTAAAATTTTTACGATTTAATAAGATATTATTATTTATTGCGAAATTTTGACGCCTCTTAAAAATGCCGCCTGGGGCGGGCCACCGTCCCCCCTACGCTAGGCCACTGAGAATATGGGGTTATTGGATAGGAATCTGCCCCAAACATCAACATGAAGCAGCCCGATAAAACACAACAGTAAAAATAAAGTAATCCCGAAAGTACACAAATTACAAAATTCCCGAAAGTATACAAAATAACTTCTTCCAAACATATTTTGAAAAACTTTAATCTTTTCAGTATTATAAAACCCTACTCAAAAATTTCTCTACTCAAATTAATCTTTGGGTCAGAAAAACCATAAATTACTCGCATTCTACCTCGGAAAAAATCCCGAAAAGATGCTCCCTATTCAACTCAATGAGGAAAACATAAATACAACTAAGCATGTAAAATACTTGGGGCACATCGTTCTTGAGGACCTCTCGGATGATGGCGATTTTGAACGATAGAGGAGAAGCATCAGTGCACTGTATAATATTGCCCGAAGATTCTTCCAAAGAAAACGAGATAAAGTTAAAGTTAAGATAAAGTTAAAAAAAAACATTGTTCAATGCATTTTGCACTAGCCTGTACACGCGTGAAACATGGTCACTACTGAATCAGCTCGATGGAACGACTCCGGATCCAATATAATAACGCATGCAGAATGAATAGCAGAAGGTATAGCAGTGCATCAACAATGTATATGGAATTTGGATTCCATGGATTCGCCAGCCTGATGAGACACCGTGCTACTGGAACCAGGATGCGGCTAATGGCTTCAGCTAACACGGTGGTGACCGCAGCCTTCCAGCACCAAGCGCCACTCCTGAATGAGCGTTGGGCCCGAATTGACTCAATACTATATCCTATATAATAATGGATTATTTATATATATATATATAAATATAATAAATGTACATATATATATATATATATATATATATATGTACCAGAAGAACCAGCCACACGTTGCTGTGGCTTACCCAACCTTTATAACCAACGCCTGAATTGAATCATTGAATTTCTCAACTTTTCTCTACTATGATATGCATGTATTATACACATAAACCTTCCTCTTGAATCACTATCTATTGGATATGATTTAAGATTTTCACGGCCAAAGTATTTTTGTTATTTATTTTTGGGGTGCTATGCCGTGTTGCGCCACCTTCTTTGCTAATCACAAATCTGCCCTGATGATGGACACTGTAACGCTGTCCGAAAGGTTGGCTAAAGGAGGAGGTAGCGCAACGCGGCATAACACCCCAAAAATAATTAACAAAAACACTCTATTGGTGAAAACCGTATGAAAATACGTTGCGTAGTTTAAAAGATCTAATCGCACATACAGTCAGTCCGGACCGCATTAATTTATTTCAAACACAAAAATATCACACTTCCGAGTATTGTACAAGATACACGCCGCGGACTTTATTTTTGAAAATGTAGTCAGCTATCTCAATGTAAAAGAAAATATATGTCTTACAGATAGCTTTTAGGCACTGCATTCATGAACGTGATAAAGGGAAAGTTCTTAATTTTGTTTCTGGCAATGTTTCTGCCCTCCACGATGCTTGTGACGTCACGACAGACCGACTACATACATACAATGAGTGCTGTGTCACAATATGGCTGTGGTGTTCAAACTTTTTTAAAGCGCGACCCGCTTTTAAATTCACCCCCGCTGTTTTTTTTAGGAATAATCAACCTGTTTAGTCGAAGTATTATTATTGTATCCATTATTAGTTTGTAACATTACCTGGTTAACTTTGTTGTCGGTGGAGTCGCAAACCTACTTTATATATTGTAAAACAAAATTTGTAATAAAACTATCTAAGTGGGTAAAAATAAAGCGCCGTAGGTGAAAATATTATATCCGCAGGGCCAAAACAATGTTCTCGACTTTTTCATTTGATAATATTAACGAACTTATAAAAGTACTTTCAATTTTGGCAGTTAATAGTTTGTCAAAATTGCCAGACAAATATTTACTACGTTCAAGGTAAAACCAATAAATGGTGTTGGTTTATTTTCGTTTGGAATTACAATATTTATAAGTACAATATTTTGCCAAGAAAATTTTAGTTATTTTGTAAAACGGAAACCTATAAAATACATTAAACACAGATCTCAACGAAGAACAGATGCACTCTTAATAATAATATAATAAATTTGGACAACTTATATAGCGCTGTTTTTGCGAAAAATCGCCTCAAGAGCTTCTTCAATAAAGGTAAAGTTAACCTATCTTAAGCCACGGCATTCCGAATTTCTACCGTTTTATAATATATTCCTCTTGAACACTTTAAGTTTTTAAATTAAAAAAAAAATACATGTTATTTTTGACGATAATAATATAATAGATAATATTTGACCGATCAGTGGTTGAGTGGGCATAGCGCTTGGGTCCCACCTGGGCGTCGCGTGTTCGATTCTTCGGCTGGCTAAGTCCCCCATTACGACACAAGCAATATTTTCGGCTTTCTGTGGCGGTAGTAGGAGATTTTCAAACATTGTTGGGCTATTCGTAACCCGGGAATGATTGTCTTTCTTTAAAATATTTATATACCGAAAGGGTAATTATATGAAATTCCCTGACAGAAAAAATCGTAAGATGTGCTCTTATTATAATAATTATTATAAATTATTGAAAAAAATCATAATTCATTGTTTCTTCAAATGCTATTTAAATATTTCCCGCAAGATTCTTGTTGTATTTTAAACGAATCATGTTTTATCAAACATTTTAACAATTTTCGCTTAAATATTATCGTTTTTAATATAAGCGCGCTCCTTCTAACTTTCTTATTAACATATCTCACCTTTATCTTCTTTTTGAGCGCTTACTGCCGGGTCTTAAGTAACCACGAATTTTTGTCATTTTTTATTTATTATACGCAAAAAAAACTTAATGTTTTCAGCAACTGATTCAAAACTTTAAAGAAAGATTATAGTTTTTGGCTAATACTTTTTGCAAAACAGAACAGAATCCTGTGATTTTCGACGCCAAGACCTGGACAAATATCACTCCATTAACCGGGGCACCCCTGCTTAATCACCTAATGTTGGTTATCTAATAAATTGTTTCTCGAGGCAGCGCGGGCGGTACCCATACTCGCCTCCGAATTGAATCGCTTATCATAATAAAGTTTAAAAAAAAATCCATTTAAATTTATAAATGTATCGTGTCCCCTTTGAAAACCACTGGTTGTCGAAACTGTTCATGAGACCAAAACGTGAACGAACTATTGATGTGTGAGTGCGAAGAATTACACAACAGGATAGCTCGGTGGTCGGTTCTATTTTGCCGGGAACGCGTATGCAAGATGGCGGAATTCGAAGGAGAGTTTTGTTGCGAAATTACTGTTACTGGTGTTATTTTTATTATGATGTTCTCTATGAAAGGGCTTGTCTAGGGTATACTTGGTCGAAGGTAACAACACGTAATTTAACAAAATCCTATTAATATTATAAAGGTAAAAGTTTGTACGGATGTATGTTTGTTATTCTTTCACACAAAAACTACTGAATGGATTTTAAAAATCCTTTCACTAATAGAAAGCTATATCATTTGAGATTATTATAGGCTTTATATATTGGAAAGTTCTGGCGTTATGAATAATCTCTGGCGTTATGAAATTATTTATCATACGTTTTCTGTCGCTAACAATCAAATCAACAAATCGATTTATTGCAAACGTCAGAAACCAATTGTCGCCTTGGAAACGATGTTTTATTTTTTTTTTTAAATTAGGCAATTCACCCTAAAAATAGTGATTTTTGGCGTCGTACTTAATAACCATCTCTAAAAATGAATCACAGAAGTGTATGTATGCGCGCATAAACCTGAACGACAGCACCAAATTGGATAATTCTTTTTTTTTGTTCGTTATTTTGAGTTGAGCTCTGCCATTATGAAATTTGTATAAAAAATTGTAATAGGTGGCACGCGAGCAGTTTGAAGATTGAATGTACCGGGAAAGAATGTGTGGAATGCGAGAGGGGGGAGGGGGTGTGGGGAGGGCGGTGGGGGATGGGGAGGGGGATGGAATGGAGGGGGTTAGTGGGTGCGAGAGGGGGAGGGAAGGAGGGATGGAGAGGTGGAGGATGGTGGTGGGAGGTGGAGGGGGGAAGGTGGTGGAGGTGGGTTGGAGGGGGAGGGGGGTGATGGGAGAAGTGGAGGGGGGCGAGGGAAGATGGAGAGAAGAGTGGTAGGGGTGGGGGGAGTGGTGTCAGGAGGGTGGGTGGATGGGGTGGGGGAGGAGGGGTTGATGGGGGGAATGGAGGCGGAGTGGGAATCCCCTAATACCATGCGAGCGAAGCCGCGGGAAAAAGCTAGCGTAAAAATATATTTTAAATGTTACAAAGGATGCATTTTGATAACAAACAAAAAAAAACATTATTATTATTTCCCCATTCAAAAAAACTATTATATTTTAAACTATTATTTCTATTATTTTCCCACCACATTCTACTAATATAAGTAGGTATTGTTTATAGTTCAACGCACATTTTCTAGCTGTTAGTCCGGCCAACCCGCAAAAACCCCATAAACCACTCGTTACCAGACATATGTATGACGTATGGAGCCTGTTACTTTGACTGTTTAACGTTTAGCGAGGATTAAATCCATGAAAACGAATTACATTATAGATATTATTCTTTTGAGAGAGGTTTCCTCAGAACTATCAGCGGTGTACCTACCGTTATGTAATTGGACGACTGAGCGATCGCCTAATTTCGTTGTCACCAGCGGGTTTTATTAGTTAGGGTTAATAATAAAATACTTAATATTTTCTTTAAACCAGTTTTATATTAATTACTCATATTTACACATCACAATAAAATAATACAATTAAAATCGTTAAGAAAAATAAATAATTTGGTTCTTGTTGAAAATAACCACTTTCTAAGGTAAAACAATGGATCCTGCTTTCAAACTTCTCTAACTAATTATTTTAACCAATATTTTAATTAAATTAATATTCGGATAACTGTCACTCTCAGAATATTTGAATTATATACTAAATGCATGTGTTATTTTTTACAGATTCTTACAGTATCATAATGTAACAAAAAGAAGAAAAAATAAAATAATTCTTTGGTAAAACTAAAATGCCCTTGACTAATAAAAGGCTTAAACGTCCTTAACATAGCTATGTCTTGATGGTAAAACATTAAAACAACAAACAGTTTTTAAATTATTAATAAATCTATGGCCTCCGTGGTCGAGAGTTAAGGAACAGTTTAGAGGTCTATGAATCGGGAGGACACGGGTTCAAATCCCGGCGTGCGTAATTAAATTAAATTAAATTAATTAATTTTCACAATAAATTCAATTAAAATAATATAAAGTGTAAATGCAGCCCGTTCCAGAGTGGAAGATCCAGACCACCCATCAGGATTGAAACGTTCCTTGAAATGGTTTTAGCAGTGTTTGATAACCAGATCTGAATAGCCAAGTACTTCCTCCATTTTCCTCTTCCCCGTCTCCTTCTCCTCCCCACTACCTTCACACTCACAACGTACCCCAATTGGGGTTGCCATAACCAGATAGTTGGGAGCAGTTGGGACTCTTGTGCGGTAGTCACATTAAAAAATAATATATTTTCAAAAGTGTAAACATTATCGATTCGGGCAAACATATTTCGAGTCACATTTTGACGTCGCAGGGTTAAAAATCGTAGAACCAGGACATTTATATTTATATTGCACAAATGATCCGGACACCCTAGTACATAAAATAAAGCCCTTGCAATTTGCTATCGTTACATCATAATATCTTCCATTGGCTGGGCATCGGAAATTAGAGGAAACTGTCGATCTGGCAACTGTGACCGATTTGGAATACAAAATACCTGGTGATGGACTTGGCATAGATGACGACAGTGTAGTTGTTGTAACTGGACACTTGAATTGAGAAGAACACAACTTGATTCTTGGATCAAAAGCTGTGCCCAAAGGACATCTGAATTTTATTTGCCTATATTCATAATCTGTACGTTGACACAATATATAACCTGTACAATTTTCTACAGATACATCACTGAATCGGCCAGATATAGGACATGTGAAACCAATTTTGGTAGAAGGTGAGTGAGCAAATGAAGGAGAAAATGTTGGATGAACAGTAAAAGGGCATTCAAAAATGTCTGGTGAAGTGCAAAGTGATGTTTCGGGATTGAATAAACTTGATTCTGGACAGTCTAAATATGTTTTTTCAAAATATCCGTCAGAAATATGTGTACACATTATAAAGCTTTTACAATCTTTACTTAATGGGTGATGGAAGTGACCATCAGCTGTACAATTGAATGGTGTTAGAGATGTGGACTCCGTGAGATTAGATATCTGCAAAGGTGTAGGAAATGTAACTGAGTCACTAGAAAAGTCAACGGTGGAGCAATTAAATAACTGCGCTGGGATGCATTTTGATTCGAGCGGGTTGAAAATGGTTGAGGATGGACAGTTAAAAGAATATTGCTTAAAACTCTGACCTTGCTTAACACATAAAACATAACCAGTACAATTATTTCCCAAGCTTGTATTTGGAAAACGCCCACCAACTGTACATTTAAATGGCATGGAGGTAGTTTTAGTTATCGGGATTGTTATTGGAAGACTTGCGGTGGATTTACCGGGAGTTTCCAAAATATCTGTTGAACAGACGTAATTTGAAGACAAAACACATTTCGAAAGAATGGGATTAAAAACGGTGGAAGAAGTACAATTAAAAGAATACGGAATGAGAACACCGTTTCTGGCAATAGTACACAAGATGTAACCTTTACAATCGGAGATAAGAGGGTTTGGAAATCTTCCTACTGTTATGCATATAAATGGCTTTTCAGTGATATATTCGAATACGTTATCGGAAATTGGAGATAAAGTTGAATTTGCAAAATTAGATACATTGCTAAAATAATCTAGAGAACTGTACAACTCTGTACGTTTTGACAGATGTGGAATTGTTGAAAAGCTTAAATGTGTCGTGATGGGAATAATGGATTTTTCTTTATCGTTCAAAATTTCAGTTGGGAATGTGGAAATAATCGTACTGGTCGAAAGATTATCATTAGAATGATTTAATTGAGAAGTGAAATTATTAAATGAACTGAAAAAAACTGGCGAGGTAAATGTTTCATTCATTGTTGGTAAAGATGAAGGATTAATAGTTGACGATGGAATTTCTGATGAATAACTACTAGCTGATGAAGAATCAATCGTTGATAAAGGTAAAACGTCAGTGGTGAATAGTGGAGATTTTGTCAAATATTCTGTGGGTATCTGAATATATGGTGTCAAGGATAAATCATTTGCTGTCGAAAGTTTATCATATGAAGCTGCAAAGTTAATAAAATTAGTAACAGGTGAATATGTACTTTCCGATGTTTTTGATAATGAGGATGACGCAAAAGTATCGAATGTTGACAATGTTATTGCAGAGACACCGACTCTGTCAATCATTGAAATTTTTTTGGATATTGTTGAGTAAGATGTTGTGTTGAAATCTGGATTTTTTGTTCTGTCTCCTGTAGAAACTGATATATACGTAGGTAAGAAATCAAAAGCCCGAGAAAAAAATAAAGACTTTTGTAAAGAGTAATGATTGTCCGTAGCCGAAGGAGAGTCTGGCGTTGAAATTGTTGCAGTTTCGGCGGAAACAACCGTTGGTGATATGTTTGTTAACTGTGTCATTGCAAAATAAGTTGTGTTTAATGGCATTACCTTATCAGAATGAACAAAAAACATGTCAGCCACATCAGTAGAGGTCCAAGAAACAGTTGCAGAAGACAAGTTTGTCCTATAAGTATTCTCTGGAACAAACTTACCCATAACGGCGGTACTTGAAGGGATGCCAGATGTGGTGGTTGGATTTGTGGTTGATTCTGTTAAAGTTGAGCTAATGCCTGTTACAGAAGAGGAAATAGTACGATCAATTGTTACCGTCGATGTTACGCTCGAGCTTGACGGAATGTCAGTTGTTGACATAACGATGGTACTAAGAGGGATACGAGATGTTTTGGTTGGATTTGTGGGTATTTCTGTTAACGTCGAGCATATGTTTGCTGTCGTGAAGGGAGTAGTTCCATAAGTGGTCAGTGTTGACGTTGAAGTTGAGTTTGATGGAATGTCAGTTGTTGACATAATGGTGGAACTTGAAGGGCTGTCAGATATGGTGGTGGGATTTGAGGTTAATTCTGTTGACGTTGAACTGATGACAGTTGTCGAAGAGAGAATAGTTTCATCAGTGGTCATTGTTGATATTACGGTTGAGCTTGATGGAATGTTAGTTGTTGACATAATGGTGGAACTTGAAGATGTGACAGATGTCGTGGTTGGATTTGAGGTTGATTCTGTTAAAGTTGTACTGATAGCAGTTGTCGAAGGGGGAGTAGTTTCGTCAATGGTCATTGTTGATATTACTGTTGAACTTGATGGAATGTCGGTGGTTGACGTTATGCTGGAGCTTGAAGGGATGTCAGATGACGTTGTTTGATTTGTGGTTGTTTCGGTTATTGTTGACCTTATGTCTGTTGTCGATAAGGGAGTAGTTCCATCAGTTGTCATTGTTGATGTTACGGTTGAACTTGATGGAATGTCAGTTGTTGACAAAATGGTGGAACTTGAAGGGATATCAGATATCGTGGTTAGATTTGTAGTTGATTCTGTTGACGTTGAGCTAATGTATGTTGTCGATAAGGGAGTAGTTTCGTCAGTTGTCATTGTTGATGTTTCTGTTGAACTTGATGGAATGTCAGTTGTTGACGTTATGCTGGAGCTTGAAGGGATGCCAGATGTGGTGGTTGGATTTGTGGTGGATTCTGTTAAAGTTGAGCTAATGCCTGTTACAGAAGAGGAAATAGTACGATCAATTGTTACCGTCGATGTTACGCTCGAGCTTGACGGAATGTCAGTTGTTGACATAACGATGGTACTAAGAGGGATACGAGATGTTTTGGTTGAATTTGTGGGTATTTCTGTTAACGTCAAGCATATGTCTGCTGTCGTGAAGGGAGTAGTTCCGTAAGTGGTCAGTGTTGACGTTGCAGTAGTTTTGTCAGTTGTCATTGTTGATGTTTCTGTTGAACTTGATGGAATGTCAGTTGTTGACGTTTTGCTGGAGCTTGAAGGGGTGTCGGATGACGTTGTTGGATTTGTGGTTGTTTCTGTTATCGTTGAGCTTATGTCTGTTGTTGATAAGGGAGGAGTAGTTCTATCAGTTGTCATTGTTGATGTTACTGTTGAGCTCGATGGAATGTCAGTTGTTAAAATAATGTTTGAACATAAAAGGATGTCAGATATGGTGGTGGGATTTGAGGTTGATTCTGTTAAAGTTGTACTGATGGCAGTTGTAGAAGAGAGAGTAGCTTCATCGGTGGTCTTTGTTGATGTTTCCGTTGAACTTGATGGAATGTCAGTTGTTGACGTTATGCTGGAGCTTGAAGGGATGTCAGATGACGTTGTTGGATTTGTGGTTGTTTTTGCTATCGTTGAGCTTATGTCTGTTGTCGATTGGGGAGTAGTTTTATCAGTTGTCATTGTTGGTGTTACGGTTGAGCTCAACGGAATGTCAGTTGTTGAAATAATGTTTGAATTTAAAAGAATGTCAGATATGGTGGTGGGATTTGAGGTTGATTCTGTTAACGTTGAGCTAATGCCAGTTGTCGAAGAGAGAGTAGATTCATCAGTGGTCCTTGTTGATATTATGGTTGTGTTCGATAGAATGTCAGTTGTTGACGTAATGGTGGAACTTGAAGGTATGTCAGATGTCGTGGTTGGATTTGAGGTTGATTCTGTTAAAGTTGTACTGATGGCAGTTGTCGAAGAGGGAGTATTTTCGTCAGTGCTCATTGTTGATGTTACTGTTGAACTTGATGGAATGTTAGTGGTTGACGTTCTGCTGGAGCTTGAAGGGATGTCAGATGACGTCGTTGGATTTGTGGTTGTTTCTGTTATCGTTGAGCTTATGTCTGCTGTCGATAAGGGAGTAGTTCCATCAGTTGTCATTGTTGATGTTTCTGTTGAACTTGATGGAATGTCAGTTGTTGACGTTATGCTGGAGCTTGAAGGGATGTCGGATGACGTTGTTGGATTTGTGGTTGTTTCTGTTATCGTTGAGCTTATGTCTGTTGTCGATAAGGGAGTAGTTCCATCAGTTGTCATTGTTGATGTTTCTGTTGAACTTGATGGAATGTCAGTTGTTGACGTTATGCTGGAGCTTGAAGGGATGTCGGATGACGTTGTTGGATTTGTGGTGGTTTCTGTTATCGTTGAGCTTATGTCTGTTGTCGATAAGGGAGTAGTTCCATCAGTTGTCATTCTTGATGTTACGGTTGAGCTCGATGGAATGTCAGTTGTTGACAAAATGGTGGAGCTTGAAGGGATGTCAGATATGGTGGTTAGATTTGCAGTTGATTCTGTTGACGTTGTGCTAATGCATGTTGTCGAAGAGAGAGTAGATTCATCAGTGGTCCTTGTTGATATTACGGTTGTGTTCGATGGAATGTCAGTTGTTGAAATAATGGTGGAACTTGAAGGTATGTCGGATGTCGTGGTTGGATTTGAGGTTGATTCTGTTAAAATTGTACTGATGGCAGTTGTCGGAGAGGGAGTAGTTTCGTCAGTGGTCATTGTTGATGTTACTGTTGAACTTGATGGAATGTCGGTGGTTGACGTTATGCTGGAGCTTGAAGGGATGTCGGATGACGTCGTTGGATTTGTAGTTGTTTCTGTTATCGTTGAGCTTATGTCTGTTGTCGATAAGGAAGTACTTTCATCAGTTGTCATTGTTGATATTACGGTTGAGCTAGATGGAATGTCAGTTGTTGACAAAATGGTGGAGCTTGAAGGGATGTCAGATATCGTGATTAGATTTGTAGTTAATTCAGTTGACGTTGAGCTAATGTATGTTGTTGAAGAGAAAGTAGATTCACCAGTGGTCATTGTTGATATTACGGTTGAGATTGATGGAATGTCAGTTGTTGACATAATGGTGGAACTTGAAGGTATATCAGATGTCGTGGTTGGATTTGAGGTTGATTCTGTTAAAGTTGAACTGATGGCAGTTGTGGAAGAGAGAATAGCTCCATCGGTGGTCATTGTTGATGTTTCTGTTGAACTTGATAGAATGTCAGTTTTTGATGTTATGCTGGAGCTTGAAGGGATGTCAGATGACGTTGTTGGATTTGTGGTTGTTTCTGTTATTGTTGAGCTTATGTCTGTTGTCGATAAGGGAGTAGATTCATCAGTCGTCATTGTTGATGTTACGATTGAGCTTGATGGAATGTCAGTTGTTGAAATAATGGTTGAACTTGAAAGGACGTCAGATATGGTGGTTGGATTTGTGGTTGACTCTGTTAACATTGAACTGGTGACAGTTGTGAAAGAGAGTGTGGCTTCATCGGTGGTCATTGTTGATGTTTCTGCTGAATTTGATGGAATGTCAGTTGATAAAATAATGGTGGAATCTGAAAGGATGTCAGATATCGTGGTTAGATTTGTAGTTGATTCTGTTGACGTTGAGCTTATGTATGTTGTCGAAGAGAGAGTATTTCCATCAGTTATCATTGTTGATTTTACGGTCAATCTTGAAGGAATGTCAGTTGTTGACAAAATGGTGGAGCTTGAAGGGATGTCGGATGACGTCGTTGAATGTGTGGTTGACTCTGATATCGTTGAGCTTACGTCTATTGTCGATAAGTGAGTAATTCCATCAGTTGATGTTACGGTTGAGCTTGATGGAATGTCAGTTGATGAAATAATGGTGGAACTTAAAGGGATAACAGATGTGGTGGTTGGATTTGTAGTGGATTCTGTTGATGTTGAGCTAATGCATGTTGTCGAAGAGAGAGTAGCTTCATCAGTGGTCTTTGTTGATATTACGGTTGTGTTCGATGGAATGTCAGTTGTTGACGTAATGGTGGAACTTGAAGGTATGTCAGAAGTCGTGGTTGAATTTGAGTTTGATTCTGTTAAAGTTGTACTGATGGTAGTGTCCGACGAGGGAGTAGTTTCGTCAGTAGTCTTTGTTGATGTTACTGTTGAACTTGATGGAATGTCAGTGGTTGACGTTATGCTGGAGCTTGAAGGGATGTTGGAAGACGTCGTTGGATTTGTAGTTGTTTCTGCTATCGTTGAGCTTTTGTCTGTTGTCGATAAGGGAGTACTTCTATCAGTTGTTATTGTTGATATTACGGTTGAGCTTGATGGAATGTCAGTTGATGAAATAATGGTGGAACTTAAAGGGATATCAGATGTCGTGGTTGGATTTGAGGTAGATTCTGTTAAAGTTGTACTGATGGCAGTTGTGGAAAAGAGAGTAGCTCCATCGGTGGTCATTGTTGATGATTCTGTTGAACTTGATGGAATGTCAGTGGTTGACGTTATGCTGGAGCTTGAAGGGTTGTTGGAAGACGTCGTTGGATTTGTAGTTGTTTCTGTTATCGTTGAGCTTATTTCTGTTGTCGATAAGGGAGTGCTTCTATCAGTTGTTATTGTTGATATTACGGTTGAGCTTGATGGAATGTCAGTTGTTGACGTTATGCTGGAGCTTGAAGGGATGTCGGATGACGTTGTTGGATTTGGTGTTGTTTCTGTTATCGATGAGGGAGTAGTTTCATCAGTTGTCATTGTTGATGTTACGGTTGAACTTGATGGAATGTCAGTTGATGAAATAATGGTGGAACTTAAAGGGATATCAGATGTGGTGGTTGGATTTGTAGTGGATTCTGTTGACGTTGAGCTAATGTGTGTTGTCGAAGAGAGAGTAGCTTCATCAATGGTCTTTGTTGGTATTACGGTTGTGTTTGATGGAATGTTAGTTGTTGACGTAATGGTGGATCTTGAAGGTATGTCAGATGTCGTGGTTGGATTTGATGTTGATTCTGTTAAAGTTGTACTGATGGCAGTTGTCGGAGAGGGAGTAGTTTCGTCAGTGGTCATTGTTGATGTTACTGTTGAACTTGATGGAATGTAGGTGGTTGACGTTACGCTGGAGCTTGAAGGGATTTCGGATGACGTCGTTGGATTTGTAGTTGTTTCTGTTATCGTTGAGCTAATGTCTGTTGTCGATAAGGAAGTACTTCCATCAGTTGTCATTGTTGATGTTACGGTTGAACTTGATGGAATGTCAGTTGTTGAAAAAATGGTAGAGCTTGAAGGGATGTCAGATATCGTCGTTAGATTTGTAGTTGATTCTGTTGACGTTGAGCTAATGTATGTTGTTGAAGAGAGAGTAGATTCACCAGTGGTCATTGTTAATATTACGGTTGAGCTTGATGGAATGTCAGTTGTTGACATCATGGTGGATCTTGAAGGTATGTTAGATGTCGTGGTTGGATTTGATGTTGATTCTGTTAAAGTTGTACTGATGGCAGTTGTCGGAGAGGGAGTAGTTTCGTCAGTGGTCATTGTTGATGTTACTGTTGAACTTGATGGAATGTCGGTGGTTGACGTTGCGCTGGAGCTTGAAGGGATTTCGGATGACGTCGTTGGATTTGTAGTTGTTTCTGTTATCGTTGAGCTAATGTCTGTTGTCAATAAGGAAGTACTTCCATCAGTTGTCATTGTTGATGTTACGGTTGAACTTGATGGAATGTCAGTTGTTGACAAAATGGTGGAGCTTGAAGGGATGTCTGATATCTTGGTTAGATTTGAAGTTGATTCTGTTGACGTTGAGTTAATGTATGTTGTTGAAGAGAAAGTAGATTCACCAGTGGTCATTGTGGATATTACGGTTGAGCTTGATGGAATGTCAGTTGTTGACGTTATGCTGGAGCTTGAAGGGATGTCGGATGACGTTGTTGGATTTGTTGTTGTTTCTGTTATTGTTGAGCTTATGTCTGTTATCGATGAGGGAGAAGTTTCATCAGTTGTCATTGTTGATGTTACGGTTGAGCTTGATGGAATGTCAGTTGTTGAAAAAATGGTGGAGCTTGAAGGGATGTCATATATCGTGGTTAGATTTGTAGTTGATTCTGTTGACGTTGAGCTAATGTATGTTGTGGAAGAGAGAGTAGATTCACCAGTGGTCATTGTTGATATTACGGTTGAGCTTGATGGAATATCAGTTGTTGACATCTTGGTGGATCTTGAAGGTATGTCAGATGTCATGGTTGGATTTGATGTTGATTCTGTTAAAGTTGTACTGATGGCAGTTGTCGGAGAGGGAATAGTTTCGTCAGTGGTCATTGTTGATGTTACTGTTGAACTTGATGGAATGTCGGTGATTGACGTTACGCTGGAGCTTGAAGGGATGTCGGATGACGTCGTTGGATTTGTAGTTGTTTCTGTTATCGTTGAGCTTATGTCTGTTGTCGATAAGGAAGTGCTTCCATCAGTTGTCATTGTTGATGTTACGGTTGAACTAAATCGAATGTCAGTTGTTGACAAAATGGTGGAGCTTGAAGGGATGTCAGATATCTTGGTTAGATTTGTAGTTGATTCTGTTGAAGTTGAGCTAATGTATGTTGTTGAAGTGAAAGTAGATTCACCAGTGGTCATTGTGGATATTACAGTTGAGCTTGATGGAATGTCAGTTGATGAAATAATGGTGGAACTTAAAGGGATATCAGATGTCGTGGTTGGGTTTGAGGTAGATTCTGTTAAAGTTGTACTGATGGCAGTTGTGGAAGAGAGAGTAGCTCCATCGGTGGTCATTGTTGATGATTCTGTTGAACTTGATGGAATGTCAGTGGTTGACGTTATGCTGGAGCTTGAAGGGTTGTTGGATGACGTCGTTGGATTTGTAGTTGTTTCTGTTATCGTTGAGTTTATATCTGTTGTCGATAAGGGAGTACTTCCATCAGTTGTTATTGTTGATATTACGGTTGAGCTTGATAGAATGTCAGTCGTTGACGTTCTGCTGGAGCTTGAAGGGATGTCAGATGACGTTGTTGGATTTGTGGTTGTTTCTGTTATCGTTGAGCTTATGTCTGTTGTCGGTAAGGGAGTAGTTCTATCAGCTGTCATTGTTGATGTTACGGTTGAGCTTGATGGAATGTCAGTTGATGAAATAATGGTGGAACTTAAAGGGATATCAGCTGTGGTAGTTGGATTTGTAGTGGATTCTGTTGACGTTGAGCTAATGTGTGTTGTCGAAGAGAGAGTAGCTTCATCAATGCTCTTTGTTGGTATTACGGTTGTGTTCGATGGAATGTCAGTTGTTGACGTAATGGTGGAACTTGAAGTTATGTCAGATATCGTGGTTGGATTTGAGGTTGATTCTGTTAAAGTTGTACTGATGGCAGTTGTCGAAGAGGGAGTAGTTTCGTCAGTGGTCATTGTTGATGATTCTGTTGAACTTGATGGAATGTCAGTGGTTGACGTTATGCTGGAGCTTGAAGGGTTGTCGGATGACGTCATTGGATTTGTAGTTGTTTCTGTTATCGTTGAGCTTATGTCTGTTGTCGATAAGGGAGTAGTTCTATCAGTTGTCATTGTTGATATTACGGTTGAGCTTGATGGAATGTCAGTTGTTGAAAAAATGGTGGAGCTTGAAGGGATGTCAGATATCGTGGTTAGATTTGTAGTTGATTCTGTTGACGTTGAGCTAATGTATGTTGTGGAAGAGAGAGTAGATTCACCAGTGGTCATTGTTGATATTACGGTTGAGCTTGATGGAATGTCAGTCGTTGACGTGCTGCTGGAGCTTGAAGGGATGTCAGATGACGTTGTTGGATTTGTGGTTGTTTCTGTTATCGTTGAGCTTATGTCTGTTGTCGATAAGGGAGTAGTTCTATCAGCTGTCATTGTTGATGTTACGGTTGAGCTTGATGGAATGTCAGTTGATGAAATAATGGTGGAACTTAAAGGGATATCAGATGTGGTAGTTGGATTTGTAGTGGATTCTGTTGACGTTGAGCTAATGTGTGTTGTCGAAGAGAGAGTAGCTTCATCAATGCTCTTTGTTGGTATTACGGTTGTGTTCGATGGAATGTCAGTTGTTGACGTAATGGTGGAACTTGAAGTTATGTCAGATATCGTGGTTGGATTTGAGGTTGATTCTGTTAAAGTTGTACTGATGGCAGTTGTCGAAGAGGGAGTAGTTTCGTCAGTGGTCATTGTTGATGATTCTGTTGAACTTGATGGAATGTCAGTGGTTGACGTTATGCTGGAGCTTGAAGGGTTGTCGGATGACGTCGTTGGATTTGTAGTTGTTTCTGTTATCGTTGAGCTTATGTCTGTTGTCGATAAGGGAGTACTTCCATCACTTGGCATTGTTGATATTACGGTTGAGCTTGATGGAATGTCAGTTGTTGAAAAAATGGTGGAGCTTGAAGGGATGTCAGATATCGTGGTTAGATTTGTAGTTGATTCTGTTGACGTTGAGCTAATGCATGTTGTTGAAGAGAGAGTAGATTCACCAGTGGTCATTGTGGATATTACGGTTGAGCTTGATGGAATGTCAGTTGTTGACATAATGGTGGAACTTGAAGGTATATCAGATGTCGTGGTTGGATTTGAGGTAGATTCTGTTAAAGTTGTACTGATGGCAGTCGTGGAAGAGAGAGTAGCTCCATCGGTGGTCATTGTTGATGATTCTGTTGAACTTGATGGAATGTCAGTGGTTGACGTTATGCTGGAGCTTGAAGGGTTGTTGGATGACGTCGTTGGATTTGTAGTTGTTTCTGTTATCGTTGAGCTTATGTCTGTTGTCGATAAGGGAGTACTTCCATCATTTGTTATTGTTGTTATTACGGTTGAGCTTGATGGAATGTCAGTTGTTGAAAAAATGGTGGAGTTTGAAGGGATGTCAGATATCGTGGTTAGATTTGTAGTTGATTCTGTTGACGTTGAGCTAATGTATGTTGTTGAAGAGAGAGTAGATTCACCAGTGGTCATTGTGGATATTACGGTTGAGCTTGATGGAATGTCAGTTGTTGACATAATGGTGGAACTTGAAGGTATATCAGATGTCGTGGTTGGGTTTGAGGTAGATTCTGTTAAAGTTGTACTGATGGCAGTTGTGGAAGAGAGAGTAGCTCCATCGGTGGTCATTGTTGATGATTCTGTTGAACTTGATGGAATGTCAGTGGTTGACGTTATGCTGGAGCTTGAAGGGTTGTTGGATGACGTCGTTGGATTTGTAGTTGTTTCTGTTATCGTTGAGCTTATTTCTGTTGTCGATAAGGGAGTACTTCCATCAGTTGTTATTGTTGATATTACGGTTGAGCTTGATAGAATGTCAGTCGTTGACGTTCTGCTGGAGCTTGAAGGGATGTCAGATGACGTTGTTGGATTTGTAGTTGTTTCTGTTATCGTTGAGCTTATGTCTGTTGTCGATAAGGGAGTAGTTCTATCAGCTGTCATTGTTGATGTTACGGTTGAGCTTGATGGAATGTCAGTTGATGAAATAATGGTGGAACTTAAAGGGATATCAGATGTGGTGGTTGGATTTGGAGTGGATTCTGTTGACGTTGAGCTTATGTGTGTTGTCGAAGAGAGAGTAGCTTCATCAATGCTCTTTGTTGGTATTACGGTTGTGTTCGATGGAATGTCAGTTGTTGACGTAATGGTGGAACTTGAAGTTATGTCAGATATCGTGGTTGGATTTGAGGTTGATTCTGTTAAAGTTGTACTGATGGCAGTTGTCGAAGAGGGAGTAGTTTCGTCAGTGGTCATTGTTGATGATTCTGTTGAACTTGATGGAATGTCAGTGGTTGACGTTATGCTGGAGCTTGAAGGGTTGTCGGATGACGTCATTGGATTTGTAGTTGTTTCTGTTATCGTTGAGCTTATGTCTGTTGTCGATAAGGGAGTACTTCCATCAGTTGTCATTGTTGATATTACGGTTGAGCTTGATGGAATGTCAGTTGTTGAAAAAATGGTGGAGCTTGAAGGGATGTCAGATATCGTGGTTAGATTTGTAGTTGATTCTGTTGACGTTGAGCTAATGTATGTTGTCGAAGAGAGAGTAGATTCACCAGTGGTCATTGTTGATATTACGGTTGAGCTTGATGGAATGTCAGTTGTTGACATCTTGGTGGATCTTGAAGGTATGTCAGATGTCGTGGTTGGATTTGATGTTGATTCTGTTAAAGTTGTACTGATGGCAGTTGTCGGAGAGGGAGTAGTTTCGTCAGTGGTCATTGTTGATGTTACTGTTGAACTTGATGTAATGTCGGTGATTGACGTTACGCTGGAGCTTGAAGGGATGTCGGATGACGTCGTTGGATTTGTAGTTGTTTCTGTTATCATTGAGCTTATGTCTGTTGTCGATAAGGAAGTGCTTCCATCAGTTGTCATTGTTGATGTTACGGTGGAACTTGATGGAATGTCGGTTGTTGACAAAATGGTGGAGCTTGAAGGGATGTCAGATATCTTGGTTAGATTTGTAGTTGATTCTGTTGACGTTGAGCTAATGTATGTTGTTGAAGTGAAAGTAGATTCACCAGTGGTCATTGTGGATATTACGGTTGAGCTTGATGGAATGTCAGTTGATGAAATAATGGTGGAACTTAAAGGGATATCAGATGTCGTGGTTGGGTTTGAGGTAGATTCTGTTAAAGTTGTACTGATGGCAGTTGTGGAAGAGAGAGTAGCTCCATCGGTGGTCATTGTTGATGATTCTGTTGAACTTGATGGAATGTCAGTGGTTGACGTTATGCTGGAGCTTGAAGGGTTGTTGGATGACGTCGTTGGATTTGTAGTTGTTTCTGTTATCGTTGAGCTTATTTCTGTTGTCGATAAGGGAGTACTTCCATCAGTTGTTATTGTTGATATTACGGTTGAGCTTGATAGAATGTCAGTCGTTGACGTGCTGCTGGAGCTTGAAGGGATGTCAGATGACGTTGTTGGATTTGTGGTTGTTTCTGTTATCGTTGAGCTTATGTCTGTTGTCGATAAGGGAGTAGTTCTATCAGCTGTCATTGTTGATGTTACGGTTGAGCTTGATGGAATGTCAGTTGATGAAATAATGGTGGAACTTAAAGGGATATCAGATGTGGTGGTTGGATTTGGAGTGGATTCTGTTGACGTTGAGCTTATGTGTGTTGTCGAAGAGAGAGTAGCTTCATCAATGCTCTTTGTTGGTATTACGGTTGTGTTCGATGGAATGTCAGTTGTTGACGTAATGGTGGAACTTGAAGTTATGTCAGATATCGTGGTTGGATTTGAGGTTGATTCTGTTAAAGTTGTACTGATGGCAGTTGTCGAAGAGGGAGTAGTTTCGTCAGTGGTCATTGTTGATGATTCTGTTGAACTTGATGGAATGTCAGTGGTTGACGTTATGCTGGAGCTTGAAGGGTTGTCGGATGACGTCGTTGGATTTGTAGTTGTTTCTGTTATCGTTGAGCTTATGTCTGTTGTCGATAAGGGAGTACTTCCATCACTTGTCATTGTTGATATTACGGTTGAGCTTGATGGAATGTCAGTTGTTGAAAAAATGGTGGAGCTTGAAGGGATGTCAGATATCGTGGTTAGATTTGTAGTTGATTCTGTTGACGTTGAGCTAATGCATGTTATTGAAGAGAGAGTAGATTCACCAGTGGTCATTGTGGATATTACGGTTGAGCTTGATGGAATGTCAGTTGTTGACATAATGGTGGAACTTGAAGGTATATCAGATGTCGTGGTTGGATTTGAGGTAGATTCTGTTAAAGTTGTACTGATGGCAGTTGTGGAAGAGAGAGTAGCTCCATCGGTGGTCATTGTTGATGATTCTGTTGAACTTGATGGAATGTCAGTGGTTGACGTTATGCTGGAGCTTGAAGGGTTGTTGGATGACGTCGTTGGATTTGTAGTTGTTTCTGTTATCGTTGAGCTTATGTCTGTTGTCGATAAGGGAGTACTTCCATCATTTGTTATTGTTGTTATTACGGTTGAGCTTGATGGAATGTCAGTTGTTGAAAAAATGGTGGAGTTTGAAGGGATGTCAGATATCGTGGTTAGATTTGTAGTTGATTCTGTTGACGTTGAGCTAATGTATGTTGTTGAAGAGAGAGCAGATTCACCAGTGGTCATTGTGGATATTACGGTTGAGCTTGATGGAATGTCAGTTGTTGACATAATGGTGGAACTTGAAGGTATATCAGATGTCGTGGTTGGGTTTGAGGTAGATTCTGTTAAAGTTGTACTGATGGCAGTTGTGGAAGAGAGAGTAGCTCCATCGGTGGTCATTGTTGATGATTCTGTTGAACTTGATGGAATGTCAGTGGTTGACGTTATGCTGGAGCTTGAAGGGTTGTTGGATGACGTCGTTGGATTTGTAGTTGTTTCTGTTATCGTTGAGCTTATTTCTGTTGTCGATAAGGGAGTACTTCCATCAGTTGTTATTGTTGATATTACGGTTGAGCTTGATAGAATGTCAGTCGTTGACGTTCTGCTGGAGCTTGAAGGGATGTCAGATGACGTTGTTGGATTTGTAGTTGTTTCTGTTATCGTTGAGCTTATGTCTGTTGTCGATAAGGGAGTAGTTCTATCAGCTGTCATTGTTGATGTTACGGTTGAGCTTGATGGAATGTCAGTTGATGAAATAATGGTGGAACTTAAAGGGATATCAGATGTGGTGGTTGGATTTGGAGTGGATTCTGTTGACGTTGAGCTTATGTGTGTTGTCGAAGAGAGAGTAGCTTCATCAATGCTCTTTGTTGGTATTACGGTTGTGTTCGATGGAATGTCAGTTGTTGACGTAATGGTGGAACTTGAAGTTATGTCAGATATCGTGGTTGGATTTGAGGTTGATTCTGTTAAAGTTGTACTGATGGCAGTTGTCGAAGAGGGAGTAGTTTCGTCAGTGGTCATTGTTGATGATTCTGTTGAACTTGATGGAATGTCAGTGGTTGACGTTATGCTGGAGCTTGAAGGGTTGTCGGATGACGTCATTGGATTTTTAGTTGTTTCTGTTATCGTTGAGCTTATGTCTGTTGTCGATAAGGGAGTACTTCCATCAGTTGTCATTGTTGATATTACGGTTGAGCTTGATGGAATGTCAGTTGTTGAAAAAATGGTGGAGCTTGAAGGGATGTCAGATATCGTGGTTAGATTTGTAGTTGATTCTGTTGACGTTGAGCTAATGTATGTTGTGGAAGAGAGAGTAGATTCACCAGTGGTCATTGTTGATATTACGGTTGAGCTTGATGGAATGTCAGTCGTTGACGTGCTGCTGGAGCTTGAAGGGATGTCAGATGACGTTGTTGGATTTGTGGTTGTTTCTGTTATCGTTGAGCTTATGTCTGTTGTCGATAAGGGAGTAGTTCTATCAGCTGTCATTGTTGATGTTACGGTTGAGCTTGATGGAATGTCAGTTGATGAAATAATGGTGGAACTTAAAGGGATATCAGATGTGGTAGTTGGATTTGTAGTGGATTCTGTTGACGTTGAGCTAATGTGTGTTGTCGAAGAGAGAGTAGCTTCATCAATGCTCTTTGTTGGTATTACGGTTGTGTTCGATGGAATGTCAGTTGTTGACGTAATGGTGGAACTTGAAGTTATGTCAGATATCGTGGTTGGATTTGAGGTTGATTCTGTTAAAGTTGTACTGATGGCAGTTGTCGAAGAGGGAGTAGTTTCGTCAGTGGTCATTGTTGATGATTCTGTTGAACTTGATGGAATGTCAGTGGTTGACGTTATGCTGGAGCTTGAAGGGTTGTCGGATGACGTCGTTGGATTTGTAGTTGTTTCTGTTATCGTTGAGCTTATGTCTGTTGTCGATAAGGGAGTACTTCCATCACTTGTCATTGTTGATATTACGGTTGAGCTTGATGGAATGTCAGTTGTTGAAAAAATGGTGGAGCTTGAAGGGATGTCAGATATCGTGGTTAGATTTGTAGTTGATTCTGTTGACGTTGAGCTAATGCATGTTGTTGAAGAGAGAGTAGATTCACCAGTGGTCATTGTGGATATTACGGTTGAGCTTGATGGAATGTCAGTTGTTGACATAATGGTGGAACTTGAAGGTATATCAGATGTCGTGTTTGGATTTGAGGTAGATTCTGTTAAAGTTGTACTGATGGCAGTTGTGGAAGAGAGAGTAGCTCCATCGGTGGTCATTGTTGATGATTCTGTTGAACTTGATGGAATGTCAGTGGTTGACGTTATGCTGGAGCTTGAAGGGTTGTTGGATGACGTCGTTGGATTTGTATTTGTTTCTGTTATCGTTGAGCTTATGTCTGTTGTCGATAAGGGAGTACTTCCATCATTTGTTATTGTTGTTATTACGGTTGAGCTTGATGGAATGTCAGTTGTTGAAAAAATGGTGGAGTTTGAAGGGATGTCAGATATCGTGGTTAGATTTGTAGTTGATTCTGTTGACGTTGAGCTAATGTATGTTGTTGAAGAGAGAGTAGATTCACCAGTGGTCATTGTGGATATTACGGTTGAGCTTGATGGAATGTCAGTTGTTGACATAATGGTGGAACTTGAAGGTATATCAGATGTCGTGGTTGGGTTTGAGGTAGATTCTGTTAAAGTTGTACTGATGGCAGTTGTGGAAGAGAGAGTAGCTCCATCGGTGGTCATTGTTGATGATTCTGTTGAACTTGATGGAATGTCAGTGGTTGACGTTATGCTGGAGCTTGAAGGGTTGTTGGATGACGTCGTTGGATTTGTAGTTGTTTCTGTTATCGTTGAGCTTATTTCTGTTGTCGATAAGGGAGTACTTCCATCAGTTGTTATTGTTGATATTACGGTTGAGCTTGATAGAATGTCAGTCGTTGACGTTCTGCTGGAGCTTGAAGGGATGTCAGATGACGTTGTTGGATTTGTGGTTGTTTCTGTTATCGTTGAGCTTATGTCTGTTGTCGATAAGGGAGTAGTTCTATCAGCTGTCATTGTTGATGTTACGGTTGAGCTTGATGGAATGTCAGTTGATGAAATAATGGTGGAACTTAAAGGGATATCAGATGTGGTGGTTGGATTTGGAGTGGATTCTGTTGACGTTGAGCTTATGTGTGTTGTCGAAGAGAGAGTAGCTTCATCAATGCTCTTTGTTGGTATTACGGTTGTGTTCGATGGAATGTCAGTTGTTGACGTAATGGTGGAACTTGAAGTTATGTCAGATATCGTGGTTGGATTTGAGGTTGATTCTGTTAAAGTTGTACTGATGGCAGTTGTCGAAGAGGGAGTAGTTTCATCAGTGGTCATTGTTGATGATTCTGTTGAACTTGATGGAATGTCAGTGGTTGACGTTATGCTGGAGCTTGAAGGGTTGTCGGATGACGTCGTTGGATTTGTAGTTGTTTCTGTTATCGTTGAGCTTATGTCTGTTGTCGATAAGGGAGTACTTCCATCAGTTGTCATTGTTGATATTACGGTTGAGCTTGATGGAATGTCAGTTGTTGAAAAAATGGTGGAGCTTGAAGGGATGTCAGATATTGTGGTTAGATTTGTAGTTGATTCTGTTGACGTTGAGCTAATGCATGTTGTTGAAGAGAGAGTAGATTCACCAGTGGTCATTGTGGATATTACGGTTGAGCTTGATGGAATGTCAGTTGTTGACATAATGGTGGAACTTGAAGGTATATCAGATGTCGTGGTTGGATTTGAGGTAGATTCTGTTAAAGTTGTACTGATAGCAGTTGTGAAAGAGAGAGTAGCTCCATCAGTGGTCATTGTTGATGTTTCTGTTGAACTTGATGGAATGTCAGTTGTTGACAAAATGGTGGAGCTTGAAGGGATGTCAGATGACGTTGTTGGATTTGTGATTGTTTCTGTTATTGTTGAGCTTATTTCTGTTATCGATAAAGGAGTAGTTCTATCGGTTGTCATTGTTGATTTTACAGTTGAGCTCGATGGAATGTCAGTTGTTGAAATAATGTTTGAACTTGAAATGGTGGTGGGATTTGAGGTTGATTCTGTTAACGTTGAACTTAAGTATGTTGTCGAAGAGAGAGTAGCTTCATAAGTGGACATTGTTGATGTTTCTGTTGAGTTTGATAGAAAGTCAGTTGTTGACATAATAGTGGAACTTGAAGGGATGTTAGATGTCGTGGATGGATTTGAAGTTGATTCCGTTGATGTTGAGCTTAAAACTTTTGTCGAAGAGAGAGTAGCTTCATCAGTAGTCATTGTTGATATTACTGTTGAGCTTGATGACATGTCAGTTGTTGACATAATAGTGGAACTAGAAGGGATGTCAGATGTCGCGGTTGGATTTGAGGTTGATTCTAATAACGTAAAGCTTTTGACAGTTGATGTAGTCGGTGCTTCAGTTGAGCTTGATGGTATATCAGTAGTCATAGTAATGATTGAACTAGAAGGGATTTCTGAGTTCGTAGTGGATTCTGTTAAAGTTGGGCCTGTAACCGAATCCACTTGTGAGCTTGACGTGTGAGTAATTCCATCAGTAGTTATTGTGGATGTTGTCGACGGTCCTAATGAGATATGTGTTGTTGATGTTACGGTTGAATAATTTTCCGTCGAACTGTCTGTAAAAAATGTTTGCAGGGTTATCATATCACCATAGTTTTTTTTGTAAAAGGATACATCAAATGAAGTTTGTGTGGACGTCAGTTCTGTCGTTGATTCTGTTAAGGATGTTGAAGGTTCATTTATGAAAGTGATTTCTTCACTAGTTGTTGAAGTTTCTCTTTTAGTTGAGGTTTGTGCGGTTGTCGTAGTGCTCATGTCAGTCGTGGAAGCCGATTTTACGTCAGTTGAAATAAGGTTTGTTGTTGGAGAAACGTTATTCATCGTTGATGTTGATTCTCTGGTGGTCGTACTTTCATCTATCATTAAACTAAATGGATCGGTTGTTGGTGTTTTCCACCTTGATATTAAAAATTCGTCTGCTGTAGTTGATGTTGGTTCATTTGATGTAGTGCTTACATCTGTAGTTGAGGTGAATCCAACGGTTGTCATTGTGGAAATCTCTGTAGATGTTAATGGTACATCTGTCGTAGTTGACATTAATTCGGTTGTAGTTGTGATGTCAACTTTTCTTAATGTTGAAGAAGGTTCGGTTGATGTAGTGCTTATGACTTCGGTTGAAGTTGATCCATCTGTTCTCATTGATGTCATATCGGTAGTTGTCGAAGACTGTTCAGTTATCGACGTCGTTTTATCGGTAGTCATTGTTGAAGTCAGACTTGATATTAAAGATGCATCTGTCGTAGTTGAAGAAGGTTCGGTTGATGTAGTACTTATTTCTGTGGTTGAGGTTAAACCATCGGTTGTTATTGCTGAAGTTTGTGCAGATGTCGAAGTCATGTCGGTAGTTGTTGAATACTGTTCAGTTGTAGTGCTTTCATCCATTATCGACGTTGATTCATCGGTAGTCATCGTTGATGTCAGACTTGACGATGAAGATGCATCTGTCATAGTTGAAGAAGGTTCGGTTGATGTAGTAATTATGTCTGTGGTTGAGGTTGACCCATCGGTTGTTATTGCTGAAGTTTGTGCAGATGTCGAAGTCATATCGGTAGTTGTTGAAGACTGTTCAGTTGAAGTGCTTTCATCCATTATCGACGTTGATTCATCGGTAGTCATCGTTGATGTCAGACTTGACGATGAAGATGCATCTGTCGTAGTTGAAGAAGGTTCGGTTGATGTAGTACTTATGTCTGTGGTTGAGGTTGACCCATCGGTTGTTATTGCCGAAGTTTGCGCAGATGTTGATGTCATGTCGGTAGTTGTTGAAGACTGTTCAGTTATAGTGCTTTCATCCGTTGTCGACGTTGATTCATCGGTAGTCATCGTTGATGTCAGACTTGACGTTGAAGATACATCTGTCGTAGTTGAAGAAGGTTCGTTTGATGTAGTGCTTATGACTGTGGTTGAAGTTGATCCATCTGCTGTCATTGTTGAAATTTGCCTAGTCGATGTCATGTCGGTAGTTGTTGAAGACTGTTCAGTTGTAGACGTGCTTTCATCTGTTATCGACGTTGTTTCATTGGTAGTCATTGTTGAAGTCAGACTTGACATTAAAGATGCATCTGTCGTAGTTGAAGAAGGTTCGGTTGATGTAGTACTTATTTCTGTGGTTGAGGTTGAACCATCGGTTGTTATTGCTGAAGTTTGTGCAGATGTCGAAGTCATGTCGGTAGTTGTTGAAGACTGTTCAGTTGTAGTGCTTTCATCCGTTGTCGACGTTGATTCATCGGTAGTCATCGTTGATGTCAGACTTGACGATGAAGATGCATCTGTCGTAGTTGAAGAAGGTTCGGTTGATGTAGAGCTTATGATTGTAGTAGAAGTTGATCCATCTGCTGTCATTGTTGAAATTTGCCTAGTCGATGTCATGTCAGTAGTTGTTGAAGACTGTTCAGTTGTAGACGTGCTTTCATCTGTTATTGACGTTGTTTCATCGGTAGTCATTGACGTTTGACTTGACATTAAAGATACATCTGTCGCAGTTGATTTTGGTTCGGTTGATGTAGTGCTCATGTCTGTGATCGAAGTTAACCCATCGGATGATATTACTGAAGTTTTCGCAGAAGTCGGTGTTATATCAGTAGTTGTTGAAGTCTGTTCAGTTATTATTGTGCTTAAATCGGTTGTTGATGTAGATGTCAAAGAATTCAGATCAGATGTTGACGATAAATCTATCGTAGTTGATGTTGGTGTTGACGAGATATCCATTGCAGTAGATGATACTTCAGTCATCGTCGTGTTTACACCTGTTGGTGATGTCGAACCGTCGGTAGTCGTTGTTGAAGTTTGAGTAGAAGTAGAAGTTATATCTACAGTTTTAGTTGTTGGTTCGGTCGTTGTTGTGTTGATTTCTGTGGTTGAATTAATAGCGGCAGTTGTCGTTGTTGGATTCTCAGTTGTAGTAGTTAATATTTCCGTCGTGGTCGTCATTAGTTGGGTCATAGATGTACTTGTTACTGATGTTGGATTTTCCGTTGTAGTAGAGGTTATTTCCGTCGTGGTCGTCGTTGGTTCGGTCGTACTTGTTTCTGATGTTGGATTTTCAGTTGTAGTAGTTGTTATTTCCGTGGTGGTTGTCGTCGGTTCGGTCGTGGACGTACTTATTTTTGTTGTTGTAGTCGTTGCTGCAGTGGTCGTTGTTGGATACTCATTTGTAGTACTTGTTATTTCCGTCGTGGTCGTCGTTGGTTCGGTCGTGGACGTACTTAATTTTGATGTTGGATTCTCAGTCGTAGTAGTTGTTATTTCCGTCGTGGTCGTCGTTGGTTTGGTCGTGGACGTACTTAATTCTGATGTTGGATTCTCATTTGTAGTAGAGGTTATTTCCGTCGTGGTCGTCGTTGGTTCGGTCGTACTTGTTTCTGATGTTGGATTTTCAGTTGTAGTAGTTGTTATTTCCGTGGTGGTTGTCGTCGGTTCGGTCGTGGACGTACTTATTTCTGTTGTTGAAGTCGTTGCTGCAGTGGTCGTTGTTGGATACTCAATTGTAGTACTTGTTATTTCCGTCGTGGTCGTCGTTGGTTCGGTCGTGGACGTACTTAATTCTGATGTTGGATTCTCAGTCGTAGTAGTTGTTATTTCCGTCCTGGTCGTCGTTGGTTTGGTCGTGGACGTACTAGTTTCTGATGTTGGATTCTCAGTTGTAGTAGTTGTTATTTCCGTGGTGGTTGTCGTCGGTTCGGTCGTGGACGTACTTATTTCTATTGTTGAAGTCGTTGGTGCAATGGTCGTTATTGGATTCTCAGTTGTTGTAGTTGTTATTTCCGTCGTAGTCGTCGTTGGTTCGGTCGTGAACGTACTTAATTCTGATGATGGATTCTCAGTTGTAGTTGTGGTTATTTCTGTCGTGGTCATCGTTGGTTCGGTCGTGGACGTACTTGTTTCTGATGTTGGATTCTTAGTTGTAGTAGTTGTTATTTCCGTGGTGGTTGTTGTCGGTTCGGTCGTGGACGTACTTATTTCTGAAGTCGTTGCTGCAGTGGTCGTTGTTGGATACTCAATTGTAGTACTTGTTATTTCCGTCGAGGTCGTCATTGGTTCGGTCGTGGACTTACTTATTTCTGTTGTTGAAGTAGTTGCTGCAGTGGTCGTTGTTGGATTCTCAGTGGTTGTAGTTGTTATTTCCGTCGTGGTCGTCGTTGGTTCGGTCGTGAACGTACTTAATTCTGATGTTGGATTCTCAGTTGTAGTTGTGGTTATTTCCGTCGTGGTCGACGTTGATTCGGTCGTGGACGTACTTGTTTCTGATGTTGGATTTTCAGTTGTAGTAGTTGTTATTTCCGTGGTAGTTGTCGTCGGTTCGGTCGTGGACGTACTTATTTCTGAAGTCGTTGCTGCAGTGGTCGTTGTTGGATACTCAATTGTAGTACTTGTTATTTCCGTCGTGGTCGTCATTGGTTCGGTCGTGGACGTACTTGTTTCTGATGTTGGATTCTTAGTTGTAGTAGTTGTTATTTCCGTGGTGGTTGTCGTCGGTTCGGTCGTGGACGTACTTATTTCTGAAGTCGTTGCTGCACTGGTCGTTGTTGGATACTCAATTGTAGTACTTGTTATTTCCGTCGAGGTCGTCATTGGTTCGGTCGTGGACGTACTTATTTCTGTTGTTGAAGTAGTTGCTGCAGTGGTCGTTGTTGGATTCTCAGTGGTTGTAGTTGTTATTTCCGTCGTGGTCGTCGTTGGTTCGGTCGTGAACGTACTTAATTCTGATGTTGGATTCTCAGTTGTAGTTGTGGTTATTTCCGTCGTGGTCGACGTTGGTTCGGTCGTGGACGTACTTGTTTCTGATGTTGGATTTTCAGTTGTAGTAGTTGTTATTTCCGTGGTGGTTGTCGTCGGTTCGGTCGTGGACGTACTTATTTCTGAAGTCGTTGCTGCAGTGGTCGTTGTTGGATACTCAATTGTAGTACTTGTTATTTCCGTCGAGGTCGTCATTGGTTCGGTCGTGGACGTACTTATTTCTGTTGTTGAAGTAGTTGCTGCAGTGGTCGTTGTTGGATTCTCAGTGGTTGTAGTTGTTATTTCCGTCGTGGTCGTCGTTGGTTCGGTCGTGAACGTACTTAATTCTGATGTTGGATTCTCAGTTGTAGTTGTGGTTATTTCCGTCGTGGTCGACGTTGGTTCGGTCGTGGACGTACTTGTTTCTGATGTTGGATTTTCAGTTGTAGTAGTTGTTATTTCCGTGGTGGTTGTCGTCGGTTCGGTCGTGGACGTACTTATTTCTGAAGTCGTTGCTGCAGTGGTCGTTGTTGGATACTCAATTGTAGTACTTGTTATTTCCGTCGTGGTCGTCATTGGTTCGGTCGTGGACGTACTTGTTTCTGATGTTGGATTCTTAGTTGTAGTAGTTGTTATTTCCGTGGTGGTTGTCGTCGGTTCGGTCGTGGACGTACTTATTTCTGAAGTCGTTGCTGCAGTGGTCGTTGTTGGATACTCAATTGTAGTACTTGTTATTTCCGTCGTGGTCGTCATTGGTTCGGTCGTGGACGTACTTATTTCTGTTGTTGAAGTCGTTGCTGCAGTGGTCGTTGTTGGATTCTCAGTTGTTGTAGTTGTTATTTCCGTCGTGGTCGTCGTTGGTTCGGTCGTGAACGTACTTAATTCTGATGTTGGATTCTCAGTTGTAGTTGTTGTTATTTCCGTCGTGGTCGTCGTTGGTTCGGTCGTGGATGTACTTGTTTCTGATGTTGGATTTTCCGTTGTAGTAGTTGTTATTTCCGTGGTGGTTGTCGTCGGTTCGGTCGTGGACGTACTTATTTCTGTTGTTGAAGTCGTTGCTGCAGTGGTCGTTGTTGGATACTCAATTGTAGTACTTGTTATTTCCGTCGTGGTCGTCGTTGGTTCGGTCGTGGACGTACTTAATTCTGATGTTGGATTCTCAGTCGTAGTAGTTGTTATTTCCGTCGTGGTCGTCGTTGGTTCGGTCGTGGACGTACTGAATTCTGATGTTGGATTCTCAGTTGTAGTAGTAGTTGTTATTTCTGTAGTGGTTGTGGACGGTTTGGTAGTGGACGTACTTACGTCTGTTGTTGAAGTCGTTGCTGCAGTAGTCGTTGTTGGATTCTCAATTGTAGTAGTTGTTATTTCCACGGTGGTTGTCGTTGGTTCAGTTGTAGTCGTACTTACCTCAGTAGTTGACGTTGTTGCGGCAGTTGTAGTTTTCGGATTCTCAGTTGTAGTAGTTGTTATTTCCGTGGTGATTATTGTGGTCGTTGTCGCAAGAGATGTTGTTGGAATCTCAGTTGTTGTAGTTACGACTTCTGTTGTAGTCGTTTCATTTGTGGTTATTACCTCGGTTGAATTTTGAATCGGGCACTGGTATGATTGCGTACACAATTGCAATTCTGGATCAAAATTGGTACTTGTAGGGCAATACATTTGAATTGAAATGAATTTGCGGTCTGTTTTACTCCTGGCACATATAAAATAAGTCGAGCAAACGGAATTTGAGGCATCTTTGAATCTTCCGACTCCTGAGCAGTTGAAGGGTTCCATGTTCGTGATGCTGTCATTATTGGTCAAGTTGATGTCTTCTCCTAAAGACATGAGAATGAGCGAAGTATCGGCATTTTCGGGGAAGGATTCCTTTTGCAATTTAGCTAGTCGGTCCCTACTAAGAAGTGTCTGGTTGCAGAGATACTTATCTCCGAATTCACATTGGGCAGTGGCCAAATTGAAGTAGGAAGCTCCAGGGCAGGTGAAGTTAAGAGTGAGGCTTTCTCCAGCGGAGGTCTCAGTGCAGACCACGTAACCCTTGCAGTCCTCGACAGTGGTGTCAAGGAAGCGGCCATGCTCCTTGCACTCGAAAGCCTTGACCAATTTCAAGGACGAGCATAAAATTATCTGAAATGGGAAAGACTTTTTCAATTAGAACTTGCAGAAAATGATATATTTGGATATCAACTTGAATTAAAACATGAAAGATGCGGAAAGTGGATGTTCAAAACTTTACATGTTACATTATAGTTATAAATCAGATTTACACTATGATGTCATGTTTAAAAGAAGGCACCCACTGAAAATTTCATTTTTTATTTGTGTATAATTTTTAAATTATGAAATTAAATGTCTGCTGGGTTGCATAAACTAATGAAGTTTCCGCAAAAATACATTTATAAAAAATATTATGTATATAAGTGATAAAAATAAAAATATAATTTTGAATCAGTATTAGTAATTTGGGAGGCGGGGATGGGTACCGCCGCCCCGGGAACCTTTATTGGACAACCAACACCTCTGCCACAGGTCACCCCAAGTGGTTCGCTACGTTTGGTGATTTAGTAGGTGTGCCCGTGTCCATGGGGTGAGGTTTGTCTAGGTCTTGGAGGCGGATGATCTGGACACACTGAACCCCAGAGTCCTACCTTCCCCTTAAACCCATTTCCTTCCCAGAACTTTCCTCTCCTTCCTTTCCTTAAAAAACCCCTCCACTCAGCATCTCCAAAGATGATAGGCCCTGAGGGAAATTATTTTCCTCTGGGCCTCCTGTGTGGAGGTCATGTAAAAAAAAAAAGTCGAGATTCAAAACTTTCCCACTTGTACAAAAATCCGGTGTTTTTAATAAAAAAAATTCACCCCTATCTTGGAATTTTTTTGTGGGAATTCAACAACTTTTTTATATGTAAATACAACATAATACATATTTCAAAAACACTCTCTTAATTAAGCAGGTGCTTGTGCTTAGGAGAGTACATTAATTTTTGAGGATCGCTGGCAACGGTTAATATGCACTTTTTTTGAAAAAACCTTTTGATTCACCTTAATTACATTAAAAGGCAACTATTTGCATTGGGGAAAGTGGAAAATATTTCATTCTAAATTTCATTACGTAAAATTAAAATTAGCTTTCGTCTTGTGAGATTGTACGCTAGAATCACAAACCAGAGTACAACTATATATTTGTACATCTTGTTAAATTTAGTATATAATTACAAAACTCTTAGTAATTTTACAAAGAACTATTAGAAATGTTAAAAAGAAATATAAGTAATAAAAATAAAGGTAAGTAATAAAATTTAAAAAATTAAAATATATAAAATACAATAAAATAAATATACATATAAAAATACAATAAAATTAGCGCTGCTTAGCAACGCTAGCCTCGACATTTGCATTGCATTTGCTCTCTGATTTTTTTGTTATCTGTAATATAAAAATGAATCGCTAAATGTGTTGGTAAGCGAAAATCTCGAGATCGGCTTAACCGATTTCGCTAATTCTTTTTTTAGAATATTCCTTGAAGTGCGAGGATGGTTCTTACGGAGAGAAAAATTTAGAAAATTGCGCAGAATATTGGATAATTTCAGAAAACATCGCACGTTTGACAGATCGCGTATTTGAGAATGACATTTTTCAAAACATTGATTGTTCAAACCAGGATTCTATTTTTCAAAATCTTTAAGTAGATAAATTTATAGTAGGTACTCCCCTAATAGTTTGAAAGGAATCAATAATTTTAGATATTTTAAATAGGTACCTATGGAAATTTGAATAAAAATTGTAAAAGGTGGCACGCGGGCTGTTTAAAAACTGAATGTACTGGGATTGAATATATGGAACGCGGGAGGAAGGTTAGCGGGACGAGGGAGCGGGAAAAAGAAGAGGGAAGGCGGGGAAGGTGGAAGGGGAACGCGGGAGGGGAAGGGAACGTGTGAGGGGGGAGGGGAACACGGAAGGGGGGTTCACAGGACGGGGGAAGGGGGAGGGGGGAGTGGAGTGGGGAGAGGGAAGGTGGAGGTGACGGATTGGGAACGCGAGAGAGACGCAAGAGGACGCAGGAGAAGAAGGAGAGGCGGAAGGGGAACGGGACGAATGGGAAAGGACACTCAGGGAGAAAAAAATTCTTTATTAAATGGCATAGCAACGCATGCCGGGACCAGCTAGTAACAGATAGAAAAGAATTACCTCCTATCCCAAAACATATAAATATTTGAAAATCAGTATATTATATAACGTAATAAATAAACTGCCAGGGAACCATACTATATTTAGATAAATACATAGGATCTTAAAAAGTTCCCCTTTGTGAGGACTCCACTAACAAAGGTAAACAATAATATTTAAAAAGTTCCCCTTTGTGAGGACTCCACTAACAAAGGTAAACAATAATATTTAAAAAGTTCCCCTTTGTGAGGACTCCACTAACAAAGGTAAACAATAATATTTAAAAAGTTCCCCTTTGTGAGGACTCCACTAACAAAGGTAAACAATAATATTTGAGATTACTTTATAATATATTTTATGGGTAAATTTAATTACATATTTTATTTTGATAACATTATTCCAAAATATCTAAAATATAGTATATCATAGATTTGTAATGTTGAAAGTTAGTTTAAATTAAAATATTTTATCTGGACATCTTTACAAATGACATTACTAGATAACGACAGTTGCTTGGTTACTGGTATGTAGGAACTATTAATAACAATCATTTCCAGTTGTTTTGCAAAGTGACAACCTTTAATTATATAAATGTCTAGATATAGCGCTCGAGTGACGAAGCGCCAAAAAAAAAATCTGCCAAAGGTTGGCAGATAAGCTTGGCCTGTCCGCTCAGTGGCGACACTATCGTTGTACGGTAAACGCGTGTTGTGTGACATTTGAAAATGACGATTTGCGCTATATCAGTATGCAGGAATTACATAGGACGATTGAAAACAACTAAAAATGTTACCTATCATCGGTTACTTACCTTTAAATAACCATTTAGTTAAAGAAACAATTCAGTTTTAATAATGTAATTTGGTCTTAGGACAACGCGAATTGACGCCATGTTTTGACGCCATGTTTACAGGGTTGCCTGTTCTTCAAATTAAATTTTCCCGATAATTATTTCGAAGTAAAAACCGATCATATTTACGGTCTTCTGCATCAAGTTAATTTGATAAGATTGGTCTTGGAAAAATATTTGGCCTTAAGATATCACTATAAGACAAAATTGGATAATATTAACCGGGATGTAAAATCCATATGAAAACTGTTTAAAAAACAAATTCAAAGGGAAGGTCATTAAGAATAAATAATAACTATCGATAGCTTTAGTTTTAAAAAGTTGCATTGTCTTTTTTAGTGTGACATGTTTAGTGTGACATGTTAGTGTGACCCGGCGATGTACTGTGTACTGATTGGTGGACAACAGTTCTGCATCGAATACAGAGGTTTTCAACCATGTTTCAGTTAGAGCAATAACTTCATTATTTTGTGAAATAACATTGTTCGAAAATTCACATATTTTAATTAATGAACTATTCGAACATTTTGGTATTTAAAAGATAGTTTTGCCATGTTTAGGTAGGTATAGATTTACCTGGATGTAGACCACCTTCTTTATTTGATGATGATAAGAATTTAAATTTAGACACAGCGATACCTGCCGGCCAGTTAGCAGCATCTAGGAATGTATCTTTCTTATTTTTCGTATTTCTTATTTATTTGTTAAAAATAATCAAATAAAAATAAATCTCTTTAAACAATGATTTTCTTTTCATTTATATCATTATATGTAGAAAACTATCTTACTTAAATGAATTCAAAATTAAACGAATTATGGGTCATACCATTTTTTTTACCCACTTTTATGGGAAATACTCGGGAGCTGGTATCACTCAACACGTCTACAGTGACGTTAAGCGCTTAACGTCAACAATATAAGTTACGCATATAATCAAAGGTGACAACATGTCATTTGCAACCAACGGAGATGAAGAGAGGTTTATTATGTCATCTACACAGGTGAACATTGATAGTCTGAGACCACAAAAAACAAAAGCAGGTATTCCTAGGCAGCGTTTGAAATAGACGAACGATGTCAATATGTTCATCGTTCGTTCATATTTTTATGTAACTAAACTATAAACATAAATGTTAATGTATAGGAAAAAATTACTTTAATTATTTTAATTTTCTCGCAAAATTTCCCGGTTACCCAAGTAAACGGACAAAGATTAGCTGACCAAAATTATCCGGTTGCCCAAGTAAACGGACAAAGATTAGCTGACCAAAATTATCCGGTTGCCCAAGTAAACGGACAAAGATTAGCTGACCAAAATTATCCGGTTACCCAAGTAAACTGACAAAGATTAGCTGACCAAAATTATCCGGTTGCCCAAGTAAACGGACAAAGATTAGCTGACCAAAATTATCCGGTTGCCCAAGTAAACGGACAAAGATTAGCTGACCAAAATTATCCGGTTGCCCAAGTAAACGGACAAAGATTAGCTTACCAAAATTATCCGGTTGCCCAAGTAAACGGACAAAGATTAGCTGACCAAAATTATCCGGTTGCCCAAGTAAACGGGCAAAGATTAGCTGACCAAAAAGGGCAATTTAAAAAAATAATTTAATTCCTGTAGTAACGTTAGATAAGATAAAAAAGGAAGTAGCAGATGAATTGCAACTGGGGAATAATTTAGAACAAATTAATACAAGTAATAATGTTATATAAGATGCATTGAATGTAGATAGTTTAGATGATATTCAAGTCGAAATGTCCAATGATATTACAGTAGATTCAAATAACTTATTTATTTACACTGAGTTTTACAGATGTATACACTTACGAGAGAACTATCCAGTTATAAAACTCAGTTATTTCACAATTATAAAAATCTACAATTAAATACAAATACATACAATTACAAAAACAAAAATATCACAAATAAAAATACAGAATTATATACAAGGTCACTCGACTAACACATTACAATGAGTGGTAAGAGACATATGAAATACGCGAGGCATGCATAGAGAGACAATTCATACAATATAATTAGTTAGTAATTTCTTATTAACAGCAGCAGAACTTTTTTTTTGAACCCGTACAAATTATCAACGAAAATATCCACTTCAGCACACTCTATCTTGTTATATAGTCGACACATCTGGGTCAAAGGGCTAAAGTATCCGATATTATTTTTAAATGTATTCACGTGAAAAATGTTATGGCGTCTTAAACAATGGGAATTGGGGACATTTATTTCAATACTGCTAAGACATAATGTAGTATCAAGGTGGCTGTGAATAATTTTATGTAAACATATTAGATCAGTCAATTGCCTTCTAGTTTTAAGTGTATTAATCTTGAAGTAATCACGACGTACGCCGTATGATCTGAGATGGTCATGTAGCCCACATTTGAAGGATAACATTCTAAGTAAAAAAAAATTAACTGACTCTACAATGTTTTCATATTTGCAGTAATGTGGATTCCAGATAGTGCTTCCATATTCAAGTTTACTTCTAATTAAGGCACTGTAAAGAGTTAGAATTGATTGAGGATCTTTGAAACGTTTACATATTCTGTGAATAAATCCCATCATTTTTAATGATTTGCACTTAATGTCACGTTAATATGTACATCAAATATGAATTTAGAATCAAGAGTGATTCCTAGATCCCTTATTGAAGACACTTTTTTGAGAACTATATTATTGATTAAGAAAAATCCTTTATAATTCTATTTCTAGTGAAATTTAAAATGTAACATTTATCAACATTTAAGTGCATATCATAGTGCATTTTGAAGCAGTTGATGATCGGAAACAGACTTAATTTTACGAAAAAATTTAAGATCATCAGCGAAAAAAACATAATCACAGTTTAATTTCGAGCCAAGGTCGTTTATGAATATAAGAAAAAGCAGGGGGCCAATAAGCCAAAAGCAAAAGCAAAGCCAAAAGCATCGACGTACTACTGCAAAAGTGTCGTGACCAAAGAAAGGAAGTCTTTGCCTGTTTTATTGACTACGAAAAGGCATTTGACAGGGTAAAACATGCTGACCTAATGAAAATGCTTGCGGATTGTAACGTTGACACCAAAGACCAGAATTTCATTAAAAACCTGTATTGGTTCCAAACAGCAGAAATAAGACATGGGAATGAGAGATCTAATTCAATTGCCATTCAGCGTGGAGTACGACAAGCCTGTATCCTGTCGCCACTATTGTTTAATCTCTATTCCAACTATGTCTTTAAAAGAGCCCTAAGTAATACTGAGAAGGGTCTGAATATCAACGGAGTTGTCATTTTTATTTTTTATTTATTTTTTATTTATTTTATTTATATTAAAAAATGGAACATGTTATATTGTTACTTTTCCTCCATTAAAAGCATTTGCTTGTGGATGGAGAAGCTTGTGGATACATTTTAAATATGTACAATTTATACAGTCGGGTGTTTCACATAGTATATGCACAGATTCACAGTTAATATACTGTTAATATACCGTTAAAACACAGTTTAATCATATCGCAATCAAGATCCTTTAACTAAAAGATAAAATCATCCACACGTATTCAGTAATAAGTAAAATAGGTGTAATTTTTAGTGTGACATTCATGTGGTGATGAGGGAAGCAGCAATTTTCCCGTTGGTGATTTCTCTAAAATGCTTTTTGATGGAATTCAACAATTGTACTTTGTCATTAATGCTTCTGATTTATTTTTTTTTATTTTATTTTATTTTATTTTTATTTTATTTTATTAGCGTTATAAACAGTCTGTACAAAATTCATAAATGACAGTGATAAAAATAAGTATGTCATAGACCAATAAAATAACGACAAATTTCAATTTAGAACCATAATTCAAAAATATACAATACCTACACCTGATATAAACAATTATGATAATATCTTCTTACTTAAATCTACAAAAAGTAATTAACTGAAAATTTTCAAGGGATTACAGTTAAATTTTGATGCATATCAATAATATATTTCAGGAAGTGATTTTATTTGAATTGGAACTGCTAAAAGTAGGAGAGAAAATATGGTGATACTAAAAATAAAAAAGAGAAATACAGAAATCAATGAAATATTAAGTTATTAGTTAAACATGTGGCATTCAATAGTGTTCTTTTTTTATGCATGCTGTGAATTTATCAAGGTTTGTATTAAACACATCGATATTTGGGCATAATCTGTTAAAAGTGCTACAGCTTCTTCTTACAAATACATTTTCAAGATAATTTGTCTTGCTCTTAGGGATATAAAAGGTGTCTGGAGATCGAGTAACTCTTAATGGACATCTGAAGTGAATATTTTGTAGTAAGTACGGGCTATCAATGAAGTTATGAATAATCTTATAGAGCATTAATAGGTCTCTGATATCTCGGCGTTGATCAAGAGATTTAAGGTTTACGGGGACATAGTTTTCATCATTTCGCACGCGATAAGAGACATATTTCATAAACTTTTTCTGAACTCTTTCTATATTTGCTTTATATGTAGAACAATGAGGGTTCCACGCTGTAGAAGCATATTCCAGATGGCTTCTAACATAGGATATGTAGAGAGTCTTAAATGTTTGTGGATTTTTGAAAGCTGAACTTACTCTAAGAATAAATCCCAACATTTTCAAAGCCTTCGACGTGATATGCTCGACGTGAGATTGAAAAAGAAGCTTACTATCTAATAGAACTCCAAGATCTCTTATTACATTTACTCTGTTTAAAATATTGTTCTTAATAATGTAGGGATATAATATTGTGTGTTTCTTTCGAGAATAAGATATAACACTACATTTATCTGCATTCAAAAGAAGGCGATTTTCTAGACAATATACATTAACCAGAGAGTCAAGGTCATTCTGGAGCTCTAGACAATCCATCTTAGACTTAATGATTTTGACAATCTTTTTGTCATCCGCATATAGGTACAGTTGAGAGTTACGAATAGTTTTGTTAACGTCATTCAAAAAAATGTTGAATAAGAGGGGGCCAAGGTGAGATCCTTGGGGAACTCCTGAGGTTACGGGGACGAAACTAGAGCAGAATCCTTGTACAGTTACAGCTTGCGTACGATTGTCGAGATAAGAGGCTAACCAACGAAGGAGGTCACCATGTATACCCATTGCTTCGACTTTCTCAATTAAGATGCTGTGTGGGATTTTATCAAAGGCTTTGGAGTAGTCTGTGTAGACTACATCGACTTGATATCCGTTATCCATAGCAACAAGGACTGTGTGAACAAACTCACATAGATTAGTTTCTGTTGATTTTTTGGTGACAAAACCGTGTTGATTCGAAATTATGTGAGGTCGTATGCAAGGAAAAATGATATCAAAAACTATTTTTTCAAATAGTTTACCCATTACATTTAACTTAGAGATTGGTCTGTAATTTTCAATATTATGCTTGTCTCCTTTTTTGAATATAGGCACAATGTATGAACTTTTCCATTTCTGCGGAAAAATTCCAGAAGATAATGAAGCTTTGAATATTAGACTTAGCGGATAACATAGAACACTAGCGCAATTCTTTAAGGATACAGAGTGTATACCATCAGGCCCACTGCCTTTGGTAGGGTCTAATGATTTAAGATATTTACAAACTAATTCAGTGTTTATATTAACATTATTAAGATTGAGAACTGAGGTGTTTGGATTATATGTTCGAGTTATAGATGAGGTGCACGGGGCGGGGGATTCGAAGGAGGATTGGAAATGCATGTTAAATAAGTTACTTATATCTTCCCCACCCGATACATGCTGAGAGCGAAGAAACATATTGTTAGGAATTTCAGATTTTTTTTGCTTAGATTTAACAAAGGTCCAAAAGTGTTTGGGATCAGTATTAATATTAATTTCAGCCATATTAATAAAATTATTGTAGCACACTTTTTCCATACACTTTTGTCGTTCTCGGAGAAGAGAGAAAGTTTGGTAGTCAGAGTTACGGTTATAAATTTTGTATTTTTTATGAAATTTAAGTTTATCTTTAATTACTTTTTTTAATGCGGGACTGTACCATGGAGGATACCTGGAGTCTATGTTAATTGATCTAGATGGTACATGCGCGACAATTACCTTATTTAATTCAAAATAGAATCGTGCCGTAATTGAGTCTACATTGCTGCTGTTTAGAGTCGTTGTCCAGTCAACGGCTGCTAAGGCGCTATTAATCTGCACATAGTCAGCGTTGTGATAGGAGCGGACCGTGCGCGAGCGCGGCGTTTGGAGGGACAGCTCGCGGGATATGCGCAGCGACACCTCCAGCGAGCGGTGGTGTGCATCCTCTGGCACTAGCGGCATGTCGCACCCGATTACAGTGCACGCGCAATTCGATATCACCAGGTCCAGAACACGCTCGTTTACATTAAGCTGGCTGTTGAATTGACGGAAACCGGTAAAGTCTAAAAAATCAGAAAGAGTTGAAGTCAGTGCATCGATTGAGGATCGATTAAGTACCAGGGAACCGTCCGCGGTTGAAGGCGGAAGCCACGGGGCATGTCGTATGTTAAAATCTCCTAATAGAAGGAATTCATCATTGGGGAAATTGGTATGCAACATAGATATAAATTCAAAAAAGTCACCTAATGATTTAATCTGCTCTGCACCTTGCACGAAATACGAACAGTATATACGTAGTTTAGAAGCACTTGCACCAGAGTCTAGTGCAAGAGTAGCTGTAGCTGTCTCTGAACGCTTGATGGGTGGGAGGAAGGGTGAGGGGCATGTGGGTAGTTCGCGGCGTACTGCAATAAGTGAGCCACCGCCGAGTGCCTGGTCTAACAAAACATAGTCGCGATCACAACGATAAACTACATACCGTTCATCAAATAATTCAGAGTCAAAAATGCTTGGCAAGAGCCATGTCTCAGTCAGGCATATCACGTCATAATTGGCATTTAAAACACCGGTTAGGAAAACATGGGATTTAGTTCGGAGACCTTTAACATTTTGATAATAAATATTCAAATCACCGATAATATACATTTGTATGGAACATATAGGTTTAGCATAGATATAAACATTAAGAGCACATACTTAATATAAGAAATTGTCAATAAAATTAATGCCACATTGTTATTATAATACCCGTAACTTGTAAAAATAAACAATAAAAATAATAAAGAGTTATTGTAAGTTCCTAAACCTGATCCTATGATTATGAAGCATATTAAAAGCACATATCTACGTAAATGAAAAATTAACAGTAAAAATGGTAACATTATGATGGTTATGTTTTGAATTTTTTTTTTTATGGTAATATTTTAATATTTTGGTGGTAATATTTTGAAGTTTTATACAATTTTGTTTAAATCCTCATTTTTGAGGATTGCTCTTATATGCGAGCCTTCTGTTTTCCTAATAAGGATTCTACAATTCCGGACCCAGACAAACCGATAGTGGTTAAGCTTGGCCGCTTCCTTCGTCAGGTGTAGCAGCCGTTTAGATGCGATCGTCAGGTGGTCATTGGCGTAAACACGGGAATCACCGCCGCAACCGATGTCACTGCTGATTAAGTTTCGCTTCGATCGGATTGAGGCCAAGAAATCATCTTTTCGGTACCTCGCTTGCATCTTGATGATTATTGATTTATGTTGCCCTTTCTTAGACTCCTTCGGTGCCACCCGGGTGACAAAATCAATATCCATTTTTGGATCGAGGTCGAAACTAGTTTTTTTGGCAAGGCTGGTTATTATGTTTATTAAATTTTCATCCTTCTTCTCAGGAATGCCGACTAATTCAATATTTGAGCGGCGTGCCCACTGGTCGCGCTGCTCCATGTCTTCTTGAATGTTGGCGATGCAGGCCTTCAGGGAATCCACTTCATTTTTCAGTAGGTCGACCATCTTAAGCTTGTTCTCCAATGTTGAAATTTTTTTGTCAATATCCTCAACTACTTTGCTACTGAAGTCTATTGAGAGTTTCACTTCACTGACCTCGTCCCGCAATTCCTTAACGGCGGCCGGCAAGTAGGAAAGCGCAGCCAGCTGGTCGCTGATCTTCATAAGTTGCTCCATAACGGAGCTGGACGAATCACCCGCTGAAGGGTTGGATCTTGTTTGGCGATTTGATGTGGCCATTATAATGTGTGGATGCGTACGTTTGGCTTGGCTACTGCAACGTTATATTTTGTGGAACAAATAATGAAAGCAATCACTGTCACTTATTATTGTTGTATGTTCCAGTAAGTATTTTGGAACTAGGATTTAGATTTTTGTTTAATGTTTTTTATAGTTAGGTGCACTCATACACACAAATAAATTATTTCAATAAATGCACCGGGAATCACTGCTGCGATTTTGCCACTTTTGAAGAAGTATGGTTCAATTTTAATTTAATTTTTTATATTTATTTGCGGAGCAAAGGTAAAGCAACTGTCAGGCAGGTAGTGTTGTTGTTGTTATACTGGAAGGTTATTAAAGAAGTATTTTCCGTGGTGTGTATAATGGTGTTGGGCAAAAGACGTGTTCAGTTTGGGGCATACAAATACATGTGTAAGTCTTGTACGATTTTCAGTTATGAATGAGGATTTATCTTTTTCTTTTATAATTTGTATGATTGAATTTTTCGCAATTAAGTTTTTTAATTCATTAATAACATAAGATACGCAGATGATACTGTATTACTAGCTGACTGTATCGATGACCTCCAAGACCTATAAAATCTTGTTAATAATGCTGGTGAGCAACTGGGCCTAACAATCAACGTCAATAAAACTAAATGGATGACATTTGGACGACTAGACCACTCTGAGTCAGTGATACAGTTAAATGGTTGCAATGTCGAAAAGGTGGAAAGATTTAGATACCTCGGCAGTATTCTCACGGAGACTCTTGACCCAGATGTGGAGGTTAGATGCAGAATTGAAGCAGCAAGAACTGCGTTCATTAAAATGAAATCCCTCTTCTGCAATGACAATATCAGCTTAAAACTAAGGCAGAGAATGTTAAAATGTTATGTGTGGTCGGTCTTGCTCTATGGATGTGAAACATGGACCTTGAAAGTAAATACCATGAACAGGTTAGAGGCTTTTGAAATGTGGCTTCACCGCAGAATGCTCAAGGTCCCATGGACCGCCATGATCACCAACACAGAAATTCTCAGGCGGGCTAGAGCAGATAGAGAACTGCTTACATTAATAAAAATCAGGAAAATTTCATATATGGGTCATATACTTCGAGGGGAGAAGTATCACTTGCTCCATTTGATATTGAAAGGTAAGATAGAGGGTCGCCGAGGGCCTGGTAGGAGAGAAATGTCTTGGCTGCGTAATATACGAGAGTGGACCGGCATTAGAAGTGTGGAGGAGCTATTTCGGGCAGCGAAAGACAGAGGGACATTCTCAAGAGTGATCGCCAACGTCGGGGGGACCTGATACGGCACACAAAGAAGAAGAAGGGGGCCAATATTTGAACCCCGTGGTACACCAGAAGTTACAACTATAGGGTATGATTCGTATCCATTAATAAGAACTAATTGAGTTCTGTTATACAAATATGATTTCACCCAGCGTAATAGGTCTCCATGTATTCCAATTTGTTCAAGTTTTTTTAGTAAGATGGAGTGGTTAACTTTATCAAAAGCTTTTTGGAAATCAGTATAAATTGTATCTACTTGTAATCTTTCATTAAAAGAATTACACACATAATTACAAAATTCCAAAAGATTTGAGTTCATTGATCTTTGAGGAACAAACCCATGTTGCCTAGTGCAGAAAATGGGCTTAAAATATGAAAAAATATTTTTATATATCAGAGATTCAAAAACCTTAGAAATACAGGATAGTATACTGATTGGCCTATAATTTTTTATTAAAAATTGGTCTCCCGATTTTAATACTGGTACCACATGTGCTTCTTTCCACAGACCAGGAAAAGTTCCCGTGGTTAGGGATGCATTAAAAATGATAAAAAGCGGTAAACATAAAGAGTCTGCACAGCAATTGACAAAGAAAGGAGGAAAATTATCAGGACCTGGACTCTTATTGGAATCTATTTTACTCAAAAAAACATTTTATTTCATCTGCACTAATATGTATTTTACCCAAATTGCTTTGATTGTGTTCAGTTATGTTTGGCATTGAATCATTAGAAGATTTTTAAGACTTGGTATAAACGGATGAAAAATATTTAGGGAATATGTTTGATATGTGTTGTCAAGATGCATTACTTTAGGAATACAATTAGTTTTTCGTAATGATTTTGAGTATGACAGAACACCTTTATGTTACCTTGCAGACCACTTTCGACAGAGTTGATGTATGATTTATAACATTCGCTTTGTATTTTTTTTGTAAGTTTCCTAAAATAATTCTCTATAATCTGACTCATTACCATATTTTTTTACCTTAAGTCTAACTTTGTTTTTTTTTTTTAAAGTGCAATCAATTGCTGATTAAACCAGACAGGATATTGATTTTTTGTTTTAGTTCCATATTTTTAAAAATATTTGTCAAATTATTTCCCACAATCTTATCTTATCTTATTATCTTATATCTTAATATATAAAACAAAGTCGGGTTAGTTACACTATTTATAACTCGAGAACGGCTGGGCTGATTTTGATGATCTTTGATTTGTTGGAGTTGTCTCCGCCTCGGATAAGATAATAACTATTAAAACATCGCAAAAATTCCCAAAAAAGAAAGTTATGACGAAAATTCATTTCCTCCTACATTTAATATGGAACGAATTTTCATCTTTTGAAAGAGCTGCGGGAATATTGTGGTAGGTAGGTATAATATCGAAGTTTGCTTGAATTCCAAAAATTCAAAAACGTCAAATGTCAATGTGCTGATTGTTTTTCTCTTGTTCTTAAACATAGAATGCTGCCTCTCTTTTTTACACACTAAATGTCAACAGTCGTAAATGGGACAAATGGTGAACACAATGGTGGTGGTCTGCACAACTCCAGGAAAACAGCCACTTCTTTTCAAAACATTCAAGGCGCATTGTGACGTGGGGTACCTATTGCAATTCGGTGAAGTCAATCAAATACATCTGCAAATTTGTCACAAAAGTCAGCGATATGGCGGTTTTTGGCGTTAAAACTACAAATAAAAAACGGAAAAAGTTCGGTTTATGGGCGAAATTCCTAAAAAATAAAACTAGTTATTTTTATACTAATTTGGGGTCGGGGAATCCGAATCTGAAAGAATTAGGCGGCGGCAAGCAATATTAACAGAATTACACGACTTTAAAAATTTTTATACACATACAGGAAAATAGCCATTTTGGAAGCATTTTGATTCCTAGAAAATCAAACTAGTTATTTTTATACTAACTATGGGCCGGGGAATCCGAATCTGAAAGAATTAGGCGGCGGCAAGCAATATTAACTGAATTAAACGACGTTAAAATTTTCTATACACACACACATGAAAATAATCATTTCGGAAGTATTTTGACACACGCAGTACAAAGATCATAGAAAAACAAGATAACATAGCTGTTTTTACCACACAAAATTAAGTGTTGCCATTAAGCAGTAATATTAATAACGTAAAATAACATGTTTATATTTTAAGTACTTATTTTTTATAAATTTTACTCATACTTCCTCACATGATAATTCATCACATAACTCACATTAACCTGATGAATTATGACTATCTCAACGGCCGTATTCTTAGACCAAAAGTGTGAAAATTCGTAATCTTAACAAGTAGTGACGTAAACCGGTCACCAATATCAATGTTATTATATGAATCAATGTGAATAGATAACAGCAGAAAAACATACCTTATAAATCGAACAAGTCTTCTTCATCCCAGTTTTCAAGTAGTTTAGCGGCTACGCTAGGTTTGTGTAACATGGTTTGTGATAGAAAAGAAAGTGCCCCCTTCATAGCGCCTACTCGCGTCAAGGCAAGAAAACATCCCAGTTTTCAAGTAGTTTAGCGGCTACGCTAGGTTTGTGTAACATGGTTTGTGCCCCTTTGTACCGCCTGCTCGCGTCACGGCAAAAAAACATCCCTGTTTTCGAGTAGTTTAGCGGCTACGCTAGGTTTGTGTAACATGGTTTGTGCCCCTTTGTACCGCCTGCTCGCGTCACGGCAAAAAAACATCCCTGTTTTCGAGTAGTTTAGCGGCTACGCTAGGTTTGTGTAACATGGTTTGTGCCCCTTTGTACCGCCTGCTCGCGTCACGGCAAAAAAACATCCCTGTTTTCGAGTAGTTTAACGGCTACGCTAGGTTTGTGTAACATGGTTTGTGCCCCTTTGTACCGCCTGCTCGCGTCACGGCAAAAAAACATCCCTGTTTTCGAGTAGTTTAACGGCTACGCTAGGTTTGTGTAACATGGTTTGTGCCCCTTTATACCGCCTGCTCGCGTCACGGCAAAAAAACATCCCTGTTTTCAAGTAGTTTAGCAGCTACGCCGGGTTTATGTAACATGGTTTGTGATACAAAAGTGAGTAAAATTTATAATTTATAAAAAATAAGTACTTAAAATATAAACATGTTATTTTACGTTATTAATATTACTGCTTAATGGCAACACTTAATTTTGTGTGGTAAAAACATCTATGTTATCTTGTTTTTCTATGATCTTTGTACTGCGTGTGTCAAAATACTTCCGAAATGATTATTTTCATGTGTGTGTGTATAGAAAATTTTAACGTCGTTTAATTCAGTTAATATTGCTTGCCGCCGCCTAATTCTTTCAGATTCGGATTCCCCGGCCCATAGTTAGTATAAAAATAACTAGTTTGATTTTCTAGGAATCAAAATGCTTCCAAAATGGCTATTTTCCTGTATGTGTATAAAATTTTTTAAAGTCCTGTAATTCAGTTAATATTGCTTGCCGCCGCCTAATTCTTTCAGATTCGGATTCCCCGACCCCAAATTAGTATAAAAATAACTAGTTTTATTTTTTAGGAATTTGGCCCATAAACCGAACTTTACCCTAAAAAACGATGAAATCACACGCTCTCAAGTTTGTGAGCTACAATGAGGCGATTTGGCGTATATTCTCATTCCCCATTCATGAACGACATTCCATTGTTGTATATTTGGCGATGCATCTGAAGAATGATCAACGAGTTTATTTCATTACATCGATTGTTGCCAAACGTGCTGAAACACCTCCAGCAACAACATTGACCAGTTTCTTTTCGATTTGCCAATGCGATCTGTTTGCCCGGACGTTGCTCTACTCTGAGATGCCACGTTATTACACTTTGTTGAACGCTTTGTCGAAGAGATTTCCATGTCGGAAGCACGGCGATGTGGTTACTGATCATCCGGTTGTACGTTCTACTGATGCTCTTGGTCGCATTTACACAGTTCATGTAAAAAGTAACGAATGCTTCTACTTTCGGTTGTTGCTGGTGAATGTTGGTGGGCCGACATCGTTTGAATCACAAGTCAATGGTGTAGTGTGCCCAACTATTCGTATTGCATGTCAGCAGATCAATTTGCTTGGAAAAGATACTCATTGGGACATGACAATCACTGAAGCAATTATTTCTGCATCTCCAGTCTGATACGCACATTATTTGCTATCATTATTTCGACATGTTTCCCATCGAATCCACGTGAACTATGGAACAAGTACAAAGATGACATGTCAGAAGACATTTTACATCGAATTCGTGTCAGTTTAGGGAATCCTGATCTCGAGGTGAATGAGGATGTACATAAACAGGCATTGTTTTTGATCGAAGACATGTGTTCCTCATGTGCGGCAGTTTGTTAGTCAAGTTAGGAATAACAACGCCAGATCGACGCTTCATGAATGCCATGAATGCAATGAAACTTGCAATGAATGATGCTTTCAATCAAGAATTGGTACGTGAACGTGAATATGATCAAGATGCATTGAACCAATCAGTTTGAACGAATGTACCACTGTTGTACCCCCAACAGAAGGAAGTGCACGATACGTTAATGAAGGCTGTTGATGATGGAAATGGTGGCTTATTTTTTCTCAATGCGCCCGGTGGAACTGGGAAGATATCTAACGACAACAAAACGAAAAATGTTGGATATCACAAGGTGCTTCAATGAAGGGAATCGACCCAAGTGCAACCCACCCAGTAAATAGTTTTAACAGAAAGTAGTACAATAATGCCACGTGAATCATTTCGATTCGCTTTAATAAAGCAAATGTCTTGCTGCCACGTGAATTACATTTCTTAATTCATTTTGAGTATTAATTTTAACTTTAAAAAAAATATTAATTCAGCTAATAAGTTAACACAACAGTTATTGATTCTTAGGTGGTACGAAGTTCGCCGGGTCTGCTAGTTTTTCATAAAATACGATTACCATGCAATTCACATTTTTATTTTTAAATAGAGTTATCCAATCAACATACAATAGATCCTGTCGATATTCATCAAAGTTTCCCTTCCTGAAGTTGTATTTTGAATCACTTCTATTAATTTCTAAGAATTGATCTTTATTTTGTTTCACCATTATTTCAAATGACAGGTGATATTGATCCAATTTGGTTAATCCTGGTGCTATATGTATATCAATGTTAACTTTATCAGAAAAAAACAGATCCAATAAATTTTCATTTCTATTTAGTTCGTAATTGAATTGATACAAATTGTAAATTGAAGAGAGGTTGACAAGACTGTGTGCTTTCATGCTTTTATAATTGGAAGGGGAAAGTAATTATTTTTGAATGAATTGTCAGGTAACCATTTGTTTTCGGGTTAATTAAAATCATCAAGAATTGAGTACTTTAAATACAGATCTTGTAATTTTTCAATCTGATTACAATAATTATCAACGGTTACACTAGGAGGAATATAGAGGATGCATATAAAGATTAGCGAGTTGAAACGAGACTTAATTACAAGTCACAAATCTTCATTGTCATTCTCCCACTCAGTTTTTCTTGACACGAGAAGTTTTTTAGAAACGGCGGCTAGAACTCCGCCACCTTCTTTAGACAAAGATTTGGTTGACTCACGATCTCTTCTAAATATTACATATAAGTCATCAAACAGTTCTTCACTAAATACTGTTGAGTAAAGCCATGTTTCAGAAAAACAAATAATGTCATAATTATTGATTAAAATATCATTGCCTACACTTACAGTCTTTGTTCGAATACCCCTCACATTTTGATATAATATATATATTTAATGCATATTTTATACAATCTTCACACCTCCTTAAAATAAGCAGGAAAAATAAAAGAAGGCGACATCTAGCGACTTTCTAGTTTCACTTCTACTGCGTGTGAATTGCACACTCTGATTTTTTAACCATGTTTTAATTTTATAAAAATTTGTCATAAAAATAGATTTTTTTTTTTGGATAGGGACACCTTAATCACCTAGCGGTATAAAATATACTTTAAAACCTGTTCTCATACCTACCAAATATACATTAAAAAAATATAAAAATCGGTCAAGCCGTTTCGGAGGACGAAACGACCGTTAAAGTTCGTTACGACCACAAACACCGTGACACGAGATTTTTTTATATATAAGAGGTGCACTTACATAGAGTGAATTGACGAGATGATCATTTGTGTAAAAGTGTGTGGAAGGTTTTAGTTTTCACGCCGTTTTTGTGAAAAAACACCTCAATCAGTTGCGTCATACCGAGTCAAACGTAAAAATCCATCCCCCCTCTGAGGTGCAAGGCGATGGGTCGAAAGGGTCCGACTGGAGACACTGGTTAGGTCTCCCTCAAGCAGGGCCCGATCCGGACCGCCACGCAGTAGGTGGACAAACGCGTTCGCCGCAAGATCTAGACAAACCTCACTCCACGAACCCGGGCACCCCTGCTAAGTCACCAAACGTAGAAAAACCACTTGGGGTGATCTGTGGCAGGGGTGTTGGTTATCCAAAATAAATGGTTCCTTATGCAATAATTGGATAGCCGATCCATTGCGTACACGGGCGGATCTAAAAGAGGAGAAAACGCAACACCGTATAATAACCCAAAAAATAATCACGATAATACTTTTTGCCGTGAAAAGGGATAGAATTTAGGTCACATAAATAGTCAGTATCATATAAAGGAAAAAAAATGCTTCTTCGCAAATTTTCATGAGCTGGAGAAACTCTTTTCTTATCAGGATTGATAATACATTTTTCGTAGATATTTTCAATTATTATTAGGCACTTTTCTATGGGGATGTTGCTAAAGGAGGGTTTTAGGTGGAAAGAATGAATCGAAAGTTAGGTGTCAAATTTTTAATTTTAAACTAGTTATATCGAGTTTTTGAAAATTTGTGTAATTTTGAAGATGAATTTAATTATTTTCGCCAAGTATAAGAAAGTCAGTCATTTAAAAAAAAAAAAAGAAAATATTAGCACTTAATAGCCGTTCGCACCGGGAGAGTAAATTAGTCGAGTAGCGAGTATATTAGTAACTAAACGCGTCCGAACACCACAATTTTAGTAGAGTAGTTTAGTCAGCTCTTTGGTAGAGTCAATCCATTTTGTTCTCTTTTAGCGGCCCCCACCACTCGTCCCTGCGCACTGACATGCGCGAACCCGTCGCTTTAGTAGAGTTCATTAGTAGGCGCGCAGGTGTTGGAACGAAGATGCTACATTACAATTCTTTATTTTTGCTGCTAATAATCTTTTTTCGTGTCTCTAGTTTATTTATTTTCATCTCAATAATTTATGCTTCCACCTCTTCTAAAATAAGCATTACGTATTTGCTCAGTTGATTAGCAGCCCGTCAGCTTGCAACGCGCTGCTCACTAATGTACTCTACTTGACTGCAATGCGAACGATTTTCGGCGAGTCAAGTAGCAAGTTACTCGCTACTCAAGGTAGGGAACACAGATTTTAAACCTTAAAGTCTGTTTTTTCGGTTTTCGGAACAATTCATACATGTCTCCTAGAAATCGTTTTGCCTCTCTTACTATCATAGTTGAAAATATTATTAAACGGTGTTAGAAAGAGAAAACACCTCGCTTTATATTCAAATATAAAAATAAACCACACAAGAAGTAAAATATAGACCTTTATGAAACCAAATATTCGAACCGTAATGTGAAATAAATTTATGAAACTTTGCAATTTTTTTTTACATCGAACGACAAAAATTTACAATTAGGTTTGTAATACAATTTTTATGTGTATTTGTTTTTTGCGTTATAAGTAATAATTAAGTAATTATTATTATAAGTAATTTTAGTGAGAAAAAACGTAAGTTGACCCATTTTTATAACTTTTTTCTGTTTGCATGCAAAATTTTATAATTCAAAAATTATATATTTATAAGACAATTTGTCTATTGGTTGTACTTATTTATTGGTAATGACAAAACAAATCATGTGTTGCTCTGTTAACAAAGAAACCACATTTGAAGTTTATTTGTCGATCTTAAAAACATTATTTCTGATATCTTGATTACTTGAATCTCTGCTACATAGCTCGTCAAAAACAATAATTATATGTTTGTATGTCACCATGACAACACATCACTGAATGACATTTGAAAAGTAATTCATAATTCAAATACGAAGGAATCCCTATGCATTCCTAGGTAGGTATTCCTTTACATCTCCCCCCTAGGGTTAGAAAATTTCCCTAGAGATTTTCGCTTCTTTCAATACCTTTTTCTTTTTTCTAAACTTCATTTTCTTCTGGTACGGGGGCAGGAATAAGTTTTGTAATATGGAAAAAAATTAACTCGATCTTTCTATGCCCTGTATTAATCTTGTATATTGATTGTGATAGTTTATTTTCGATTTTAGATGGACCAATCCTTAACTCATCTAATTTTCTTCTATTTAGTTTGTGACCATTTTCAACATATACCATATCGCCTATTTTAAAATTATGTATTGTTCTTTTTTATCAATTAACATTTTATTATATTCATGTGACTTAATTGTTCTTTCTAATGCAAATTTTCTGTCTCTAATCCAGTTATCTGTTTTTTTTTTAAATTTAAGTTCATTTGGTACGAATGAAACATCAGTACCATCCAATAGGTATCTCGATGCAAAGCCTGTTATTGAGTGTTCTATGTTATTATATCTATCAACACAATTATGAGCAATAGTCGTCCATGCTTTAGTTTTCAGATTTTCATTTATCTTGCACCTTATTTTATTAACGAATGTTTGGTTTAGCCTTTCGTTCAGTCCATTAGAAAACGAGAATTTACTGCAGTGAAAATTAGTGTGATTGATCTTTCATTTAAAAAGGTTTTAAACTCTTTTGAGTTAATTCCAGGATATTGGTCGGTGAGAACCATGCCAATTTCATTACAATTTGGTACAATATTTATAAGTTTTATAAAGTCCTTTGCACTCTGTGTCAATATGTCTCAGGTGCAAATATTTTTTTGTTGATCGAGAGCCACCAAATCCCCCAATTGTGTCTATTGAGACAATTTCAAGTGGTTTTGTGGCAGGGCCTAAGTGCGACATTAAACCATATTTAGCCTGTCCTCTTGTCTTATTTTTTATACATATTTCACATTGTTTGCATAAATCGATGATATTTCTAGTTAAGTTCGCTGCATCAAGTTTTCCTATTTTCATTTGCATTTGTTTTATACCTATATGACACATATTTTCATGTATTAGTTTTATAAATTTTATAGTGAGTTCCTCTGACAGTAGTTTTTTTTCTGGCTTTCTTACCCTCTTATAATATATATTGTGTTTATTTATTAACTTGTTCTTGTTTTTTTTTATATTCTCACTTTTCTCTTGATCTGTTAATATATCATTCAATGTTACTAAGTTTATTATTTTTAATTGTTGATGAACATCTTTATTAGCTTCTAATACTGGGTTTCTGCTCAAGCAATCTGTCTCTAAATTTTTCTTTCCTGGTGTATATTTTATTTTGAAATCATATTGTGATAGATAATAGGATAAATCTCCTAACTCTTCGTCCGTTCTAGATTTAATGTTTAAATTTTCCAATGGTTTGTCGTCGGAATATACTGTAAAAGGTTTGCCTATTAGCCAGTACTGCCAGTATCTTATGGCCTCTTTAATATATAGCCTTTTTTTCTTTTGGGCTTCATTTAATTTTTTAAAGAAATATGCCACAGGTTTTTCCTTTCCGTTTGGTTGAGTTTGCTTTAGCACTGCTCCGATACCTTCCAATGATGCATCTGTACATATGTGTATTGATAGTCTTTATCAAAAATTTCCAAGATTGGTTGTGAACACAATAGTTGTTTAATCTTCTCGAAAGCTTCTTCGCACTCTATTGACCATATGAATTTTTGGTGCTTTCTTAGTAAATTATGTAGTGGTTCTATTGAACTGTTAGGAATGTAATCGTGGTAGAAATTGATTTTTCCTAGAAGTTGTCTAATATTTTTTCTGATTCTTTGGTGTAGGGAAATCTCTTATTGAAATTAAGTTATCTCTCACTGGTCTTGCTGTATTATCTTGTATTATATGTCCGAGGTATTTTACCGAATTTGTTGCAAATCGACATTTTGTGAGTTTAAGTCAAAAACCTTCTTTTTCTATCGCCTTTAAAAGCTGTGATAAATGATTTATGTGCTCGGTATAGGTTTCTGAAAATATTAAAATGTCGTCAATGAAATTTACAGCAAAATCTGTTAACTTGTACTTTCTCAGTATGTTGCTTAGTATTCTTTGAAATATGGCTGGAGAAGTTTTTAAACCGAAGGGTAAATATGTCCATTGGTAGTGGCCTTCCTGCGTTACAAAAGCAGTTTTCTTTCTATCTTCAATTCGCAGGAGAATAGACCAGAACGCAGAATTTATATCCAATTTTGTAAAGTACTTACAGTTTCTGGTATTTGTTACTAAGTCCTCAATCAAAGGAAATGGTTGAGCCTAAGGTACCACCATTTTATTTATTTCTCTAAAATCGATACACAATCTTGTTTTTCTATTGTCTTCTTTTTTGAAAGCTAAGGTTACTGGTGCTGCAAAAGGGCTGTATGATTCCTCGATAAGATTTCTTTCAAGCAATTTTCTTATTTGTTCTTCTATCTCTAACTTATCATCTATTGAACATCTGTAGGGTCTTTTACTGCAGTATTTGTCCACAAGTAGATCAATGCATGCTTCATAATCCTTTACTGTTCCAATATCTTTTTTATCCTTTGCAAAGTTTGATTTATATTTATCAATAAGTTTATTTATTTCAGATTTTTGTTGACTATTTAAATGACTCAGATCCACTTTTTCTTTTGTATGTTCCTTAAAGTTTATAAAATTCAAGTTCTTTTTATCTTCATTTTCATTAGGATTGTTTTTAAAATGTATATTCCTCTTTTTTCAAGCTTTCTTCAGATTTCTGATCGATTTCCAAATTTTCATTCTGAATCAAATTAAACTCTTTTATAGTATCAAGTCCAATTAGAAAATTGTATGTGAAATCTCTTCCATCTACCATATAAACATCAATTTTCTTCTCTATATTAAATATCTTAGTTGTTAAGCCTTTTGTCTTTTTTACACCATTAATTGTTAGTAAGTTTGTATTGTTGTGTATATTTTTTCCTTCATCCTTTATTCTAAATAATTTAGAATTTATTAAGGAAACATTAGATCCGGAATCATATATACCGAATATGTCTAATTTTCCTTATAATGTTAGTTTTACTTTAATTAATGGTGTATTTATTCGTTTTTTGACTCATTATCACTCAATTCAACATCTAATACAGTATTGTTTACATTCTTATTATAGCTTCTCTTGTTCTCATAGTCATCAGTTTGTTTAAACCAGCATTTTTCTTCAGAGTGAAAACGGCTACCTTTATTTAATTTTTCACAATTTTTGCAAGGCTTCATTTTATCAATTCTTACTTTATTATCAAATGTATTTCTCTTGAATTTATTACAATTATTTTTATTGACTGTTTGTTCATGTTTACCAATTTCATTGAATAGATTTGCAGTCGATTTTATTGATTCCTTATCCATTTTGTACATTATGTAATCTGGTAGACCCATAACAATAAGATGAATTAATGTCTGAGAGTCAATATTTTTATTTATCTCTAATAACAATCTTTCTTTTTTTGTGGCATATTCCCGTAATGAACCTCCTTGAAATTTCAATGCAAATGCATATTTAACTTGTGACCAACCTTTGTTTCCGTATGTTTCACAAAAAAATTGTTTTCCATATTGCCCATCCTGCGCTTACTGTACATTTTATTAACATACTAGTGTACCAATCTAGGCACTGTTTTTCAAGTAAATACTTTAAAGTCTCAATTTTTTCTGTCTCCTTTAATATCTCGAAACGTGTACATTCATTCTCAAAATCATTTATCCATTGGTTAACATTTGATGTTTTGGCTAAAGTTCGGTGTTTGGGTAAAATTCCTAAAAAATAAAACTAGTTATTTTTATACTAATTTGGGGTCGGGGAATCCGAATCTGAAAGAATTAGGCGGCGGCAAGCAATATTAACTGAATTAAACGACTTTAAAAATTTTTATACACATACAGGAAAATAGCCATTTTGGAAGCATTTTGATTCCTAGAAAATCAAACTAGTTATTTTTATACTAACTATGGGCCGGGGAATCCGAATCTGAAAGAATTAGGCGGCGGCAAGCAATATTAACTTAATTACACGACTTAAAAATTTTCTATACACACACACATGAAAATAATCATTCCGGAAGTATTTTGACACATGTAGTACAAAGATCATAGAAAAACACGATAACATAGATGTTTTTACCACACAAAATTAAGTGTTGCCATTAAGCAGTAATATTTATAACGTAAAATAACATGTTTATATTTTAAGTACTTATTTTTTATAATTGATTCTCAAATATTTTAGGAAGGTACACCAACTAGTATTGTGGAGTTTTTATGCCTTGACGCGAGTAGGCGTTATAAAGGGGCACGTTCTTTTGTATCACAAACCATGTTACATAAACCCAGCGTAGCTGCTAAACTACTTGAAAACAGGGATGTTTTTATGCCGTGACGCGAGCAGGCGGTATAAAGCGGCACAAACCATGTTACACAAACCTAGCGTAGCCGCTAAACTACTCGAAAACAGGGATGTTTTTTTGCCGTGACGCGAGCAGGCGGTATAAAGGGGCACAAACCATGTTACACAAACCTAGCGTAGCCGCTAAACTACTCGAAAACAGGGATGTTTTTTTGCCGTGACGCGAGCAGGCGGTATAAAGGGGCACAAACCATGTTACACAAACCTAGCGTAGCCGCTAAACTACTTGAAAACAGGGATGTTTTTTTGCCGTGACGCGAGCAGGCGGTATAAAGGGGCACAAACCATGTTACACAAACCTAGCGTAGCCGCTAAACCACTTGAAAACAGGGATGTTTTTTTGCCGTGACGCGAGCAGGCGGTATAAAGGGGCACAAACCATGTTACACAAACCTAGCGTTAGGTTAGGATAGGTTAGGGACGCGAGCAGGCGGTATAAAGGGGCACAAACCATGTTACACAAACCTAGCGTAGCCGCTAAACTACTTGAAAACAGGGATGTTTTTTTGCCGTGACGCGAGCAGGCGGTATAAAGGGGCACAAACCATGTTACACAAACCTAGCGTTAGGTTAGGTTAGGTTAGGGACGCGAGCAGGCGGTATAAAGGGGCACAAACCATGTTACACAAACCTAACGTTAGGTTAGGTTACGCATTTTTAAGACTACGAATTTTCATACTTTTGATTTAAGAATACGCCGTTGAGATAGTCGTAATTCATCAGGTTAATGTGTTAATACGACGGACGAAGAAGACTTGGTCGATTTATAAGGTATGTTTTTGAGAGCTGGGTACACTGCCGGCACATGTTTTTGTATATTTCTTGTTTTTCTATGATCTTTGTACTGCGTGTGTCAAAATACTTCCGAAATGATTATTTTCAAGTGTGTGTGTATAGAAAATTTTTAAGTCGTGTAATTCAGTTAATATTGCTCGCCGCCGCCTAATTCTTTCAGATTCGGATTCCCCAGCCCATAGTTAGTATAAAAATAACTAGTTTGATTTTCTAGGAATCAAAATGCTTCCAAAATGGCTATTTTCCTGTATGTGTATAAAATTTTTTAAAGTCGTTTAATTCAGTTAATATTGCTTGCCGCCGCCTAATTCTTTCAGATTCGGATTCCCCGACCCCAAATTAGTATAAAAATAACTAGTTTTATTTTTTAGGAATTTTACCCAAACACCGAATTTATTCCGATGTTTTTCCTGAAAACTTCTCGAGTAAAAATCTTTCTGCTATTTTTCCTAGATTTTTATTTTCAGTTCCTTTACTGATATTATTGTCAGAAAGTTTCGTTTCATATGTAATTTCTTCCAGGTACTGGTCACCAAATTGTAAATTCTCACCTTCAACTAAATAAATTTTCCACAAATCTTGGGTTAAGGGAATCCATATTTTACGTGTTTGGTATCTTTTCTTTAGACAATTCTTTATTTTGGCATAAACATCCGTGGTTATGGCGGTGTGTTTGCTTGCATGTTTGAAATCATCGGGAATATCAACTATGCGTCCATCAGGTGTCTCGATTGAGGTTATGCAAATTATATTGGTTTTACCATCCGATGCTGCTGACACTGTAAATGTGAATTTTAACTTTTCCATTTCTAACGTCATTGTTTCTCTTCACTAAAAATGTAGTTTTATAAGACAATTTGTCTATTGGTTGTACTTCTTTATTGGTAATGACAAAACAAATCATGTGTTGCTCTGTTAACAAAGAAACTACAGTTGAAGTTTATTTGTCGATCTTAAAAACATTCTAACACTTTAACACTTATTTTTCTGATATCTTGATTACTTGAATCTCTGCTACATAGCTCGTCAAAAACAATAATAATGTGTTTGTATGTCACCATGACAACACATCAATGAATGACATTTGAAAAGTAATTCATCATTCGAATACGAAGGAATCCCTATGCATTCCTAGGTAGGTATTCCTTTACATATTTATTTCGATTTATAAAAAACGTATTGTATCACCTTTCAAAAACAGTTTTAATTTATCGAATATATTCATATATATTAAATTTATATGGATTTTATTGTAAAGCGGAAATATTTTAACCCTCTGACAAAATATCGTCGAGGCCCGGGGGGGAATAGTACCCAACATAATAGAGAAGCTCGAACAGGCGTTGAACACCGAAACAGCTGTAACAATAATTTAAAAAAATACATATCAGTACCTAAGTACTAAAAATTACTGTTATACCGGTCGTAAGTTGTGGTGGTAGTTTTTTTTTTTTTTACATTAAATCCACACAGGACGCCCTGAGGAAAATGATTTCCCTCAGGGCCTATGTCATCTGGGATGCTGTGTGGAGGGTCTTTTTGAGGAGAGGAAGGAATGAACATTGGTCATGAAGAGACCCATGTTGTAGGAAGGAGGAAACACAGAGGCCGGCAAATCATTCCACAGCCGAGCTGTTGAACACAAGAACGAGTCGAAGAAACGACCTGTTCTCATGTGACAAATGTCAACCGTGTACAAATGTTGGGCACGCGTTTGGCGTGTTTCCTGACTATGCACCGGTGCCGAAACCGGTAGTAAAACATTGTATTGAAAGAATAGATAAGATACAAGTATTTATTTAACTTGTTAGAGCAGAGAGCACTAGAGCAGTGCGATAGTTGGACTTCGTTTGCTGTACTTACATTCAATTGGAGGATTGTAGTTGCCAATCGCAGCCAATTTGAAAGAGATGTATTTAACAATAAACAGAACATATTTACTTTGACTTGAATAAATTCACCGTTTGAAGATTGCTTTCGTTAAAATTATACTACTAACGCGTTAGCCCACCAACTGCGTTGCGGGCCGGATCGGGAGAAATTGGTTGAGGGAGACCTAATTAATCCTGACTTCTCCAGCCGGTATCTCTCGACTCTCGACCCATCGCCTGACACCGCAGTGTGATGGATGGATTCATACGTCCATCACTCTTAGACACATTGACCCCCAGATTCCTACCCAACCCTCATACATTTTTCCTTACCAGAACTACCTCTCCTTCGTTTTCCCAAAAAGACCCTCCACACAGCATCCCCAAAGATGACTTAAACCCTGAGGGATTTTTTCCTCGGGGCCTCCTGTGTGGAGCTAATGTAAAAAAATCCTTAAAATATCACGGGATAGGATAATTCCAATTTTGAAGAAGACATTTAAAATAATTTTCTGTTCAAATATTATATTACTGGTATGTACCTACTTTATCGCTTTCCGAAATATTCTTCACACAATCAGTTCCATTATTGAGAATGACACTTAAATTCAAATTGAAGTTTATTGTACCAGAATTCACGCAGGAATAACAGACAACCGAAATTGTTTTTTTCTTCTGATGATGTGCTTTTATAGTACCTCCCGATAAAATAAGGCGGGCTAAACGACAAAATTCGTGCATTCACGAAAATTTGCTCCATTCTTCTGTGCAGCAGAAACCAAAATCTGCGGAGTCAGCCAAAAATAAAGTGATGGAATCTCACCAAATATTGATACTAACGACTTGGGAATTGTCTTATTCGATTCAGCACAAATTAAAACATAGTAAACGAGACCTCACTCAACCTAGTTTGTAAACATGTATCGATATTAAAAAATGGATTATAAGTATTGGACGCCACACTATCACAAATATCTGTAGAATAAATCACACATAGACAGAAATAACTATTCACATACAACCTAACCCATATAAAATAAATGAAAATAATGGAATCCTGTCAAATTTAACCTATAAATAGATTAGGCAGAATTTATTTCATTACTCCATCTCCAACATTTATAAAATAACTGTCTTTAAATGATTTACCACCCTTCTGTTCTAATTCTATTCATAATATGTATTTTACCTGAAATATCCTTGTAACTACTATATTCATTTATATACCTGTACGCCTGTCTCGACACAGGTATACCCTAGTGAGACAGGCATACAAATAAAACCATTGTAAATATATTTTATTATAGATAAATAAATAAATAAATAAATTAAAAAAAAATCTTTTAAAAAGACCCCTTACTCCGAGAGGGGTGTTCCACCACTTAGGCGGGGGTAGTTAATGTTGCTCCTCCCACCGTTCTCCCCCTCCCCTAAAATCACCCCTCCCACTACCCCCACCTAATTAATTTTTGTACTTGTATAGAATTTTTAAATTAGTTTTAAGTTTGCTCGTGAATGACACGGATGTTTCGAAACCGGTCGCAAAATTTTAAAAATTAAAGTAACAAATGTACATTGAAAATTAAAACACTTGTGATGAATGCTAACCTTCAACCTACGAGAAGCCCACAAGGAATTTTTTTTTTCCTCCTTAATACTATGTAGAGAATTTGGTACATTCGGCGACATCTGTCCGAGCAGTTGGGAACTATTACAGAGATCTGTATAAAGACTGAAGCGAGGGAAGCCACATATCATAATTGTCTCGAGAACAAAGAAAGTTTAAATTTTACCAATAAGAGAGTGTGTAAAGCAATTAATATGATCTGAACCAATCAGAGAGATTAGAGGCGTGTAGAGTTCTGGTGGACTTTGATCAGATTGAGCGGCCTTGAATAAATTCTCACAGGAACGAAGGGTGAACGTACTGTATAATAAACAAACCTTTAGACAAAGGATTGAAGGATTATTAACCCCGGATCGTGTTTACATAAGGCGAGATCGAAAACTGGAGGTTTTGGGCGCCAAAAGTTTCAAATGGAAACAAAAAAATCTTAGACGGGAATGTTGAAAATAAATAACATCGATAAGGGCACGGAAAACGTAACATGAATGGTCCCGGGGGACGATTTAATTAAAACCGACATGGAATGATGGCAAAAAACGGGTGGAATCTCGGAAAATTTCAAAACTGAAGATAATAGCCTAGGAAAGGGGGAAAACCCTACTTATATGGTGATGGAACGGTGAAACGAAGTAATTAGAACCAAATATCTCAAGAGAAAACTAATTGGAACTACTTGAATAGGTACCGATATAAGGATTACTCTGTTCTGACAGCACCATTCACAACAAACAGGAGATTGAGAAAATTATATCTAAGACCGCAGTACATTTTGGTCACTCTACAATTAAAGCAAATCGCAGGAAAAGATGCTTAACGTAGTCTGACGAAAGGAAAAATGGAAAATATACATAAAACAGTGGAAAATTATTGTTATCAATTCTAAATGAAGCGGAGATATTATAAAGACGATTTTTAGGAGAAAATTTAATAAAAAGATGGTGGTTTCGTTGGGGGCATAGTTGTGTGCTAGTTGCAATCTCAAAGGAAATACAATTAGTATTGTTAAGTGTCTGGGGTCAAGTAACAATACCGGACAAATTACGGATGATTTTATTCAACAGAAATGGTCGTTTTATGTCATTTGTGCCGTTGAAAGGATCACATAATTGAGCTTGACTACTGACAAAGTGGGCGCAGGAAATGGTTGTCGACCACACATGTATTTTGTTTTCAAAAACAATGAAGATCCGAACATGCCTTTTATTTACACAAGGCCCATTATCGATTAAAAAGGGCAATAAAAATTAACGTAATGTTTACAATATAGAATTCCCATAAAACTTTATTACAAACACATTAACAATGATTTATTACCAAAGTACATAAAAAATTTTAAATAAATACATGTCAATGAGAAAATTTATGTGATTACCTACGTGAGAGAGATGTTAGGCTGGTTTCGGTCTAAAACATGAGATAGGAGATTATCAGAGATTTGACAAAAGGTCGTATACGGAGGAACCGAATTTGGTTTTTTTCCTATGAAGGTCTGGGTGATCAGAAGTCATTTTCCTACGAAAAGAGAGCTTTAAGAAGTCTTTAAAACGCCATGGTTTGATAAAGAACGGGGAGTTGGTTGAGAGTTTTGTTGAGAGTCCGTTGGCAGTGGGGATACAGACCGGGGTCCAGGAACAAACGTATAACTCTTTATTAAAAGTTGAAATTTCTACAAGTGTTTGCAAAGGAGTAAATTCGGTATATAATCTCCCTTTTAAATTGAGGAATAAAAAATCCGAAAAAGTGCTTAAAAATAATACGTTCGGGTGTTTTGTTTTATATTGAAAGTGGTTAAAGTTAGTAAATAAGAATTTAATAATATTCGGGTTTCTTTTACAACATATAGTTATTGACTTTCTAATATTTAACAAAAAAATACAGTGTCTTAAAATAAATACAGTTTACCGGATAAAAGAAAACACATGACGCGATTATTTTTAAAACTAACTAAAGATGATATAATAATTAAAACTATAATTTTACTCTAAATTACTTAACATCGGTGAAATAAATAACAATAACGAATTTCTCGAGTCATGGTTTTGCGACAGTGTTTCCATAATAATATGCCTTAAAATTTCATTGTGAATTAAATAACGAATTATAATAAACAGTAGTGATAATAATTCGAACACTTAGAAAACGTGCGTATCTACGGTTATTAATTCTAAAGTGTTTTTAAAATATTGAGAATAAATAATAATTTACCAAACTCCGGATTTTAAAATTAAAACATCTGAATTTCAATTTGATAAATCATTTTCGAATCGAATGAAATAAAAACAATAGTTAATACGAGTTTGAGAAACTAAGTGAAATACCGAAGTGAATCTTAAATAGACAGATATTTGAAGAGTTTTTTTTCCATCATCAGAGTCATTTCTCAAGAAGACCGATAGGAATCCGTTAGCTAGGAAACAAAAAGGGAAGCCTTGGTCACAATGTCGTTGTCATAAAATTCCCGACTTGAAAAATTGTAATCGATCGAGGCTGGTAAGATTTAACCAATTATTAATTATTTTCAGAGACAGAGAAGGAAGGGACAGGCGGCATCACCAATAAATCAATCGGAGCTTTAAAGTTTTGTCACTAACACACTGTTAACAATTCTCACTTGCTCGAAAGTAGGTCAAATAGGAAATACCTACTTAAAAATTAGGTCATACAAGTACTCGTTTTAGTTAGGTAGGTCTATTGTTTATTTAAGCGCGCATAAGGATACGGCGACATAAGATATCAGTTTGATTCGTAACCGAAATACCTATATTTCTCAAAATTAGGTCAAGCAAATTATACCTTAGTTGAAACCAGGTCATCCAGATACCTCTTAGGTTAGAAAAGTACCTACTTAAACGACCAATGTTTGGGTAAAAACTAGGGCAAATAAAATATAAAAGAATTAGTTAAACAATGAATCGTGTTTCAAAAGGACAATAACCGTAGAAATAAACAATCTCCAAAGTAGGTCAGTAAACCGAAGGTCGTCTATGTGAAGTGTAAACAAATAAACCATAAAAAATGATGTATCTATCCCTTATCGTTCATTCGTTCATCGGAGTTAATTAACTATTGGCGCAGTGTAATTAGGTACTACACGATTTAATAGAAATGTACCTCTCAATCAATTTTAGGTAATTACATTGGCATACTTGTATAATAATAATAATAATAATGATTTATTCCAGTATGTATGCAGGGGAAGTGCAATGCAATACATTCCATATTTTAAAATTACCAAATAAAGACAATAATAAGATGAGGGAGAAATAATTAACAACAACACTTACATTAAATAAAACAAATACTTAACACATAATTAGATAGAAACGCATCACTAAATCAATTTTGGCATCCTAGCGTACTTGTAAAACAAATACCTATTAGCTCCCTCTCACCAGCATGATTAGGGTATGTTGATATGACCTTCGATTGTGTATCTAAAAATTCGATTGGAGTTCAATGTCATCCATTGACACAGTCACCTAGATCCCATCAACAAATAAACAAAACCAATCATTTATGTCAAGGGGCAGGTTTATCAATTATAGCTTACGACGAAATCTGCATTCAATATGTGATAGGAACTTTGACGTTAAATTCATTCAATTCTAAACAACTTGATTATACTAGGGCGATCGCCAATAGGTAGCATTGATTCAGCGTACAAAATTTCGCAAAGTAAAGTACCGCGACTAGCTAAAAACTCAAAAAGAGCTCATCATAATTATTCAGGAGGTCATTGATTCAATGACAACATGATTTATCTCTTTTTTTTAAATTTCGCTTATAGGAAGTAGGTATCCAAGAATCCATAATCACTCGCAATCCTAAATACCTAACACACGAGGAACTAGTGACCTCATTTAAAAAGCACTGGTGTTCAAATACTCATACAGTCCTAAATCCTGAATTTGCACACGTATCTAGACTTCAAGGCTTCTGTATGTGAATATTAGCTATCCGGAAATGTAAGTGTCAACCTTTCTGGTCGGAGAGCTTTGATCTTGTGGCGGTATTGTCGAGGTGGGCATACGGGGAAGAGGAAGGACGTATGCGGACAGTACGCTGACGCGGCATTAAAGCTGCAGGTTATTTGCATACCGTAAGTCCTTGTCGAACCTGAAAGCAAACATAAGGCTCACGAGGTGCGTTTTATGTCAGCTAGTCAGAGGTGGGGGAGCGTATTGCTAATGGCTAGTCACGTGGGAGTATGGATTCGCCTAAAACAGCTGCGTGCCACATTCAACGGATAGAGGCATGATAAGGGAAGACATGTAATACCCCTTCTAGACTCAGTAGAGTTAAATTCAATCCGGAGGAGACGGAAGTCGGAGTAAGACAGAAAAACGGCATGAAGACTAGGTATTCCCCCTGCTGGCGTGAAGGGCCCCTTTCATAGCATGAGACGCCCGTTGAAGAGGGTAAAACTCGGATCTAAGGACAAGCCTAGCAAACGTACTGGGGAGAATCCGGTTTGTAATTGTTGTTCATCGGTTTTCACTTGGTTAGCGGAGGAGCCGACTTTTCAGCAAACATATTATCCCCATATCCACCCATGTCCATCCATTCCTACCTTTCAACAATTTTGCGAGTACTAACCATGAATACTAACCATGAATACTAAACACTATGTTAGGGGAAGTTGCAGACAAGGACTTCGAGTGATAAAACTGGACCTTCGAATACGACCATCCTACAATGGTAAGGTTTTCTTTCTTGAAATGTTTAATTTATTAACTGTTGTTTTGTTATCGACGCATCAGCGGTGATAGGAAGGATTAAATAAACAAACAAAATTCCTACGGAAATCAAGTAGACACGAGGTTTAAGGGTGAGGCTAGTTTATCAAACTCGGTTTAATATACTAAAATAATAATAACTAAATAGATCGGAAAATTCTCACACTTTCTCTAAAAGAATCTAGGGGTTACCACACGTAATACATTATCTTCTCTACATATGTGTGCATATTAAGTATGCAAACAGATGTAAATTCTAAAACAAAAAAATACACAACGAAGAATATAGAAATAATGTGAACAAAAAAATCTTAAATCTTGTTTACTGCGAGAAAATCGCAGGGATTTGAGAAAATAGGGTAGGTTCAGCTAGATTATAAAGTATAGGGGTTAGAAAAATCACGAGCCTGAGGTAGAAACAAATCGAAAAAGAGGGGGGAGGGGTTGAGTCAGGCCATCATATCTAGGGGTGTGATCAGTAGGACATAAGGGTAGAATTATGAACGTAGCTACGAGATTTGAACTACGAGGTAGAAGCTTAGAAAAGTAAATCAATTAGGTAGGGTTCATCACAATTGGTGTCAAAGCTAGGAGTGGCGGACCATTACACACTTCAGAACAAAAATATTATCTTCGACTAATTTTTCCATACCATAGGCAACTACCTTTTTCATTGGAAACAATCTTTCAAAGAAATGGTTTGTAACCTAGCGTCTCGGATAAATATATCCGATTTTATTTATATGGAACATGTACTGACCTTTTTATAAAAGTCTAAATGAATATTATGAAAAAATATTAATATTCATTGCTCCAGTCTGACAGAAAACAATGAGGATCTGCTGCCACTGTTTAAGTCACGTAGCGTCCAAAACCAAAGTAATCATATATTAAGACCATTGTCAGAACTGTATTGGCATATAGATGTGAGGCGCTGACACTGACGACAAAGATGGTTGAAATGCTGGATACATTTGAAAGAAAAGTGTTGAGAAGAATACGCGGACCCGTGAAAAAGGGGGAACAGTGGCGCATCCGGCACAACAATGAACTGTATGATATATATCAGGACCCGAACATCTCAGCCACATGAGACTCCTCAGGATGGGCTAGCCATGTACAGAGAATGCCGGACACACGCGTTCCAAAAATATTATGAGCTGTATGATATATATCAGGACCCGAACATCTCAGCCACATGAGACTCCTCAGGATGGGCTAGCCATGTACAGAGAATGCTGGACACACGCGTTCCAAAAATATTATGAACTGTATGATATATATCAGGACCCGAACATCTCAGCCACATGAGACTCCTCAGGATGGGCTAGCCATGTACAGAGAATGCCGGACACACGCGTTCCAAAAATAATTATGAACTGTATGATATATATCAGGACCCGAACATCTCAGCCACATGAGACTCCTCAGGATGGGCTAGCCATGTACAGAGAATGCCGGACACACGCGTTCCAAAAATAATTATGACTGGACACCCAGGTGGAAGGAGAAATGTGGGAAGATAAGGTAAGAGGGGATGCAGCACAGCTTCTCCAGGTAACAAAGTGAAAGTCAGCCGCTGAGGACAGGAGGAGTTGGAGGCGACTGTTGCAGGAGGCTAAAGCTCGATATGGGCTGTAGCGCCATCGAAGAAGAAGAAGAAATGAATATTCAATTTTTTATAAGAACAACTCTCTTTTTATAACTTTTGGAGGTTATTCCCGTCAATGTAATATATCATTATTCGCGATAATCATCTTTTTCTTTTCTGTGTCTTGTTCTCTTTCGTATTTGTAATTGCCAAATGAAATCACTCAATCTCAAGGTTTGAAAATGTTGTCAATGTTCGTTGCTTGCCTTTTTCAAATGGTTGCAATTATTATTTGGTCCTGCATTCATTTCAAACATATATTTTTAAAATATGAAACTCCACAAGAGTTTCAAATGCTCCCAACCTCCAGGAGCCAGTGAGACTAGGGAATCCCCAATTGAGGTATGTTGTAAAGCTGAAAGTAGTGGAGAAGCGAACGAGATGGCGAAAAGAACCTGGCTATTCAAATCTGGTAACCAAATACGGCTAAAGCCATTTCAAGAAATATTTCAATTCTGAATTGTGGTCTTTCACCAGGGCGATACGGAGAGTATCTTCCACTCTGGAACTTGCAGCAAGTGTAAGTAATACATATTATTTTAAGTTAATAAATTGTGGAAAATAAAATCAGAGTGTGCAATTCACACGCGGTAGGAGTGGAACCTTCAGAAAACTAAAGTAGACAAGAGTGGGGAGGCTACGAAGAACCACACAGAGAGGAGACCGATTATGCTATTTATTTATTTACGGACAAATAGTCCATTTACTATCTCATTCTCTCGCAGGCTAAATCCTTTAGATGTACTCGTATGTGTTTGTCTCCTTTTAGTGTAGCTATTTTTCGTTTCATCGAGTTTCAAATCACAACGGTGCTAAAGCAGTTTTCAATTCTAAACCAGAAATTAATTAAGAAAAATTTAATTTGGAAATTGAACCCGCAACCTCCGGATTCGTAGTCGAGAGCCTTAACCCTCGACTTCGACCACGGGGGCCGTCACCATTTATTTTGGTCGAAACCATTATCACTTTAGAACTCCGGCAGAACATATTTATATTGAATTTTATTAAAAACAATACTTTGTAATAATCCACTACAAAAAGTTACAGAAAAAAAAAATTCGGATCTAAATCATTATAAGGTTCACGTAAAAGTTTGTAAAGCTAAATTTTAAATTGGTGTTTGTCAGAAAAATACAACCTTACAGCCAAAAAAACATTAAAAATAATATTATGTACATAGTAAATTAAATTCATTGTCTCTGAAAATTACCTAACGGCCTGGGTTGCCGATGTACATATGTAGATATCATATTAGAGTGGTTCAAATTTCCTCTAACATTGGGTTTCCACCAAACATTTCTGTAAGTTATTCTTATTTTAGTCAATTAATTTTTTTAACTATGCTGCAAACGTCGTATTATATCTAAGTGTTTGTAAAAAAATCAACTAATTCCAGAAATAAAGACAAATAAATATTTATCAGAAAGTAGTTAAAAACTTAAAATAAAAAACATTATTTAAAAAATATACATTTACCCTTTAAATGTTACTCACAACTCAAAATGTAAATCAAACCAATAAAATTTGATTTACCTACCTATGTAATACGTGTAATGTTTTAAAATTAACTTATATACTAAGCTAGCTGACCCGGCGAACTTCGTACCCCCTCAGAATCAATAACTGTTGTTTTTTTATTAAGTTAAAAATTACACATTGAAGCAATTATCGATCCGCAACTGTCCGTGTTTTGTCCCATCCCAATTGCGCTTGTGGTGATACAAACCAAACAGCCGAGCACATTTTGTGGCACTGTGAGATTTTGACGGATGCTCGAGACGAAATGATTGATGGTTTAAAAATTATTATGAGACTTGCTTGGAATACAGATCTCGTGTCGAATAAGGTGAACTTTGAGTGCCTGAGGAAATTCACGAAAGTTTGGGTTGAGAGATGACCTGTTCTTAGAGTCGCTGAGTAGCTGTAAAACAACTTAGGTACCAGGTGTATTTTGCTTCTGAATTCACGGACACTCTTCATGATTCTTTTATATTTACCGCTTGGATTTATTTGTTATGATTTATGTGTTTCTGTAATATGTTATTTCTTTTATTTTCTTAACACTTATTTTATTATATATTATGATTTATGTGTTATATTTTACATGTGTGTTACATTATTTTGTTCACTATGTTTAAAAAAATATATATAATTGCCTTGCGATTTTTTTTGTTAAAAATTACTATACTACCTGTTAATTTATGCCATGTTCCTTGTTTTGTTTTGTTTGTCTTTAACTGTTTCACTGTTTTACTGGATGAACTGAACTCTATTTTTTTTCCTATCCCTATATGGGGGTGTGCTGGACCTCGTCCCTGCTTCATCTTTAGTTACATTACTAATTTTGCAGATCCTTCTCAAATCTATCTGCGCCTCCCCCAATGACATGTGCAGGCTTGATGCTTGATCAGACGACCTTGACTATCCTTTGTCCTGCTTCTGACTACCCAACGCTGAATTTTCTTTTAGTCTTCGGGTATTTTACTCCAAATATTCAGTTAACATTCTTTGAGGCTTCACTGAGTGGTTGGCTAAGGGACACGGAAGCTAGGTGTAGTTTATGGTCAGACCGAAAGCCATTCACATTTTTTGTTGGTACTTGCCAATTGATTTGCGATTTATTGTATTACTTATGTTTTCTATTTTATGCAGGTGCTTGCGGGTTTTTACAGATGCAATGCCGCCTCATGGAGCCTCATGAATGAGTTTTTCTTTTGCCCTGTTTAATTTATCTATGTCTTAACCTATTTTTAACATTTTGTTTTTCCTGTTAAGCACTTGCAAATTGCTTACTAACAACGTATGCAAGGACACTGGAGGTCTAGATTCGTTCAAAATAAATAAATGTAGCTTCGTTTAACAAAAAAAATTAGAATCTTGCGAGAGCCTTAAAGGAGTAACCATCAGTCACTTATACCAGGGCGGGTAAGAGGTGGATTACCTCCACTGTATATTATTTCATGCAGGTGCTTGCAGGTTTTTACAGATGCAATGCTGCCTCATGGAGTCTCATGAATGAGTTTTTGTTTTGCCCTGTTAAATTTATCTTTGTCTTACTAACCTATTTTTTGCATTTTGTTTTTCCTGTTAAGCACTTACATACTGCTTACTAACAACGTATGCAAGGACACTGGAGGTCTAGATCCGTTCAAAATAAATAAATGTAGCTCCGTTCAACAAAAAAAAAGAATCTTGCGAGAGCCTTGAAGGAGTAACCATCAGTTACTTATACCAAGGCGGGTAAGAGGTTTAATTACCTCCACTGTCCGTGTTTTGTATCAGAAATGACCTTGTGTACGAATTTATATTTTTGTGATTTTCTTACTTTTCTACTTACTTACTTATCCATAAATTACGTCACACGTTGTTTTTTTTACCCCCCCCCCCCCCGTCCCTGTCACACATCGTCACATTTATGAGACCCCTCCCCCCTAGTGTGACATCTAAAAATAATCAAAACAGTAGTTGAATTTTTTTTTACATGTGACGTCACAGAGCTGATGACCACCCCTTACCCCTAGTCACATTTCCTACTCCCCTCCCTCCCCCCCCCCCTTAATGCGTGGCGTAATTTATGGATGGCCCCTTACGGGAATTGCGTTTCATTTTCTTTGTACGTGTGAGGGAAATTTATTATAATTATTGTATTTTTCCTTTGGAAGGGTGAAGACACACGTTAACCTCATTTTCGACTGTTGACATTTAGTGTGTAAGAAAGAGTCGCAGCATTATATGTAAAAGAACAAAAGCGAAACAATCAGCGTATTGACATTTGACGTTTTTGAATTTTTGGAATTCACGCAAACTTCGACTAACACAACATTGCTACAGCTCTTTCAAAGGATGAAAATTCGTTCCATACAAAATGCCCATTCCTCTTGGAATGTTATGGCTTATACGTGCCTGAAAATTTCAGCCGTAGTCGCCGACACAACTTGTTCAAAATACCATACGGCAGAACAGATGTTCTAGCACAGCATAGCATGACAAGAGGAATGGTGCTGTTGAACGAAATATCGGAAACACTAGATATATATAACTCTTCTTTAGATAGCCTTAAGATTTTTTTGTATAATAATCATCTTCCTAGGTGTTAAGACTGTCAAAATGAGAAAATTGTACAGTAATTGGATAAAAATCTGTTGTACAATAAAAAAAAATTTAAAAAAAAAAAAGTATGAGGAAATGAATTTTCTTTATAACTTTCTTTTTTGTAAATTTTTGCTATGTTTTAACAGTTATTCTGTTATCCGGGGCAGAGACAAATTCAACAAATCAAAGATCATCAAAATCGGTCCAGCCGTTCTCGAGTTATAAATAGTGTAACTAACCCGACTTTGTTTTATATATTATAAAAAATTATTAAAATGATCCTTTTCTCTGCCAGAAACTTTCAAATAAATTATGTAGGTACCTTATTAACATTATTATTAAAAATGGTGAAAAAATTCAAAAATCATTAATCATTTAGCATGCTTCCAAATTATACAAACAAAATCCATTACCATTATTTTAATTTAGCAAGTGTCCAGAAAACGATTTTCGTTTTTCGAAACTTCAAATCTGCCGATTACGGCATCATACATACATTCATCAATCACGATACAAATAAATTATTAAGCCTTCGCAAGATTTAAAAATAGCGTAAGCACCGCTAAGCATATACAATCAATCTAAAATTGTTTATTTAAAACCCGTTAAAGATCACAGACACTAGAGATCACGAACACACTTCAAATATTGATCCATCACCCAACGCAGCGATGACAGATGATGTTTAAACAGTGACAAAGGACCGAAAACCGCGCAAAAATGTCGCAAACAAAAATCTCCTTACCAGTGAAATGAAAGTGGCCAAACTCATAATATCACAGCTAAATCCCAAGCGGTAAAATTTAACCAAGTCTCAGTGTTCAACTTGAACCAAGCACTCCAAATAAATGGCATATTCCGAAGGGTTTTCACAATAATTTCACGGCCGCGAAAATTCGACATGAACAGAGAATATTTAAATAATGACTGTGGAGCTATGATTCTGCTCTATGACAGGAGGCGAAAAGTCTTGACTTACCTTACGGTTTCTGGCGTTGTGTGTCCAGGTAAATAACGGAACATATGTTGTTCGGCATCTGTTTGCACTTATTCATATATTTCAGTTGGGCTTCGGTTTACTGTGAGTGTGCGTGATACACATTTCGTGAGGAATGCACCCGCCTAAGAATCATTAGCACCTTCGACAAGAATAAATAAATGACGATTTTACAGTATCACCTACCGGAAGAATCGTGATTAACTGGGAACGGGGAAAGATGAACCATTCGCGATGTTAGGAGAGGAACAGATGTGGAAAAAAGTTGAGTACAATAATTGAAAGATAATCTTGCATGATGCAGATGCATCGGTACGAACAAATATATTATCGGAAAGCAGTGCGGATTGGATGAAAATAATAGATGAAGAATGAAGCAGGAAGGGAAGGCCTAAGAACTGGAAAATAACTACTAGGGTCAGTGAAAAGCACTTGGGGAATAGACCAAATATCCTGATATATATAGCGCTTTGGCGAAGAAGATTCACTTTTTTATGTGAATACCGTACTATAACTGCTCAACAACTGCTCCCAACCGTCTAGAGTCAATTAAACTATGGCATCCCCAATCAGGGTATGTCGTGAGGCTGAAGGTAGTGCGGAGGGAAATGATATCAGAAAGAGGATGATGTGGAGTAGCTATTTAGAACTGGTCACCAAATATGGCTAAAGCCATTTCAGGCAACGTTCCAATTCTGAATGGTATTCTTACGTCAGGACGATAATGAAAGCATCTTCCACTCTTGAACGTGCCACACTTATATTTCCAATTTTTTAAATGAATGATTTGTAAAATTACACAAATTAACCAAATAAATTTGATTTGAACCCGCGACCTTCGGATTTCTAGTCGAGAGTCTAACCTCTCGACCTAGCCATCACTGAGGTTTTCCATTGCATCATCTTCTGTTATAATCTGTTCGTCTGCTAACCTGCTAAATCACTAAACGTAACGAACCACTTGGGGGTGAACTATGACAGGGATTTTGGTTATACAATATTTAGTTCCAGTGACCATGGTACTAATACCCAAGTCCGACATGTAATATGCCCAATTAGATTAATGTTATTTGCTCAGGTCAGAAATTTTAGAAATCACGACTTCGACTTTTGAGTTCACAGTGAAGGCGCAAAACAATTTTACTTTCTTCAGATTAAGAGTTAGAAGTCTTCCCACTCCTCCCTCCTTTTCCTTAGAGTCTAGGCTTACCTCACAATGTGAGCTGTCTATTGTGGTTTACGTATTATCAAAACTTTAAAAATATTTTTTATTGGGATTGACGTGTTAAATTAGCCAATTTCCTGGTATTATGCATTCAAATATTTACACCGTGGATCGACGTTTGGTAAGTACCAAAACTGCTACTCGGCTAATTTGCATGAAATGTCTCAAGTTTGTTTGTATAATCGTCAATTGTTAGTATCAACACTTGTCCATTAAAATGGTGCCAAGATCAATTTATTATTGAAATGAAGCATTCAAGTGTCAAACGTACTTGGTGTCAATTTTTATCAGAAATTAAATGCACAACGACGATCCAAAGAATATTTTGGTATATTTGTAAATGTCATTTGAAGACTAATTCTATACACAATAGACAATCATTATATTATTATTAGATACCTCGATACTATAATTAATTTTATTGACGAACTCGTACCTGCGTCCAGTTCAGCTACATAATTTCCCAAAAAACGCCTAAAATTTGATTTGGCCGTGTTGTGAGGCTGAAGGGAGTAAGAAGGGTAAGAAGATGAGAATGAGAAGGATGGGAAGTGCTTTGTTATTCAGATCTGTTTACTAAACATGGTTATTGCCATTTCAAGCAATTTTTCGATTCTGAATAGCGGCTATTGTCAGGGCGTTATGCTAAATCACTTTTTTGATCAATCGTTACTACGAATCGGTTTACATAATAATTACACACAGGAGGCTCTGAGGAAAATATTTCCCCTCAGGGCCCATGTCGTCTTTGGGCATGCTGTGTGGAGGGTCTTTTTAGGAAAGGAAGGAGAGGAAGTTCTGGGAAGGAAAAGGGTATTAGGGGTGGGTAGGAATCTTGGGGTCAATGTGTCCAGGAGTGACGGACGAATCCATTCCTCCCACTGCGGTGCAAGGCTAGTTAATATACAAAAATATGCTTTTGATAAATTGAAGCTTTTCCCACCATTTCCATTGAATAGATTTAATATACAATTGTTAATTACTCTACAAGAAAACTACTAAAATGTTTTTTTTTTAAATGTATGAACGCATATAAGAAGTAACTTTAAAAAATACAATTTTATGGCTAATATGGGTGCATGGCGTAATAGGCTGTAATTTTTTTTTTAACGATACGATTTAAAAAAAAATTACATGGTAAAAATACATATTTTTTAATTTTCACCGTAATGACTTGCATTTCAATAAATTCTTGCTAGTATTTTTGATGTACGGGTGTGCGGGGGTAAAAAACACTAACTTGGTATAGTAGTAGAAATATTTTTGTGATGTACGGGTGTGCGGGTGTAAAGAGCACTAACTTGGTATAGTAGTAGAAGTATTTTTGTGATGTACGGGTGTGCGGGTGTAAAGAGCACTAACTTGGTATAGTAGTAGAAGTATTTTTGTGATGTACGGGTGTGCGGGGATATAGAGCACTAGCTTTATAGTAGTAGAAGTATTTTTGTGATGTAAGGATGTGCGGGGGTAAAGGACACTAGCTTGGTATAGTAGTAGAAGTATTTTTGTGATGTACGGGTGTGCGGGGATAAAGAGCACTAACTTGTTATAGTAGTAGAAGTATTTTTGTGATGTAAGGATGTGCGGGGGTAAAGAGCATTAACTTGGTATAGTAGTAGAAGTATTTTTGTGATGTAAGGATGTGCGGGGGTAAAGAGCATTAACTTGGTATAGTAGTAGAAGTATTTTTGTGATGTAAGGATGTGCGGGGTTAAAGAGCACTAACTTGGTATAGTAGTAGAAGTATTTTTGTGATGTTAGGATGTGCGGGGGTAAAGAGGACTAGCATGGTGTATTAGTAGAAGTAAAACACAAAAATAACCATTTTTAATACCGTTGTTTTTATAATAAATATAATAAAATAAATCTGCAACTTGTTTTTTAATTAATCATTATATGCTGAACACAAAAAGGGTTTAAATTAAATCTGTATGGAGTGAATCAAAACTACACTCAGAACATGAAAATTGTTTTTCTTTGATTCTGGCAGCACACGTATAGTCAGTCTGCAACTAAAATTTTATCACTGCACTTCAAATAAAAGAAAGTTTTTCTTCGAAATGTGTCAGCAGATGAAACCAAAACAAAAATTTTAAATTCTGAATTCAAAACTGGTTTATATTAAATCTCTGTGTTGCGATTTAAAACTTCACTCAGAACTGGAAAATGGTTTTTCTTTAATTCTGTCGGCACATACATAGAGTCTGCAACTAGAATTTTATAACTGCACTTCGAATAAGAGAATGTTTTCATTTGAAATGTAGTCATTATATGTCAGCAGATGAATCCACAACTGGGATTTTACATTCTGAACACAAAACTGGTTTTAAATTGAGCGTGAATCTGCTAGCGAGTCTCCAGCTTTAATTAGTATTATTCTCATAATATGGTTTACCTATGAATTACGAATTTTGAAGAATGGTTTGACACAAAATTTTTAACTCCACTCGAAATATTAGAACGATTTTCTTCGAAATGCGTTAGTAGAATAATCCGCTACTGGAATTTCGACAGATCATTCGGAACATGAAACTGGTTTTAACCTAAGAGTTAATCTGGACGCGAGTCCTCAGCTTTAAAAGGTACACAGAATACGAAAATGGTTTTCATCCAATTTTTTTACTTTTTTGGATGGTTTGATGATCCATCGAAACAGATCGATCCATGAAATGAAATGGATACATTTTTTACAAGATATTATTGTTGCTTTAAATTTGGGGAGGCGGGTATGGGTACCGCCGCCCCGGAAACCATTTATCGGATTAGCAACACCTCTGCCATAGGTCACCCCAAGTGGTTCGCTGCGTTTGGTGACTAAGTAGGGATGCCCGGGTTCACGGCGTGAGGTTTGTCCAGATCTTAGCGGCATATGCGTCTGCCCACCAACTGCGTGGCAGGCCGGATCGGAAGAGACATATTGAGGAAGACCTGTAGACATTTCTAGCAGGACTCTCGGAACATCACCTAACCGGCAGTGGGAGGGATTGATTCACACGTCCGTCACTTCTGGACATACTAACCCCAGATTCCTACCCACCCCTCATACCTTTTTCCTTCCTACTACTTCCTCTTCCTCCTTTCCCCAAAAAAGACCCTCCACATAGCATCCCCAAAGATGACATAGACCCTGAGGGGAATGATTTTCGGGGAATCGTGGTTATATTTTTGTGGAATATTGCCGCTCCTTAAAAGCGCCCCTTAAAAGTGAATTTTGTCGCCCTCCCCTCAAAAATTCATAATTCGTAGGAAAGCTATTCGTAAGAAAACAATTTGGGAGGCGGGTATGGGTAACGCCGCCCCGGAAACCATTTATTGGATAACCAAATCCTCTGCCATAGGTCACCCAAGTGGTTGGCTACGTTTGGTGACTTAGTAGGGGTGCCCGGTTTCATCAGGTGAAGTGTGTTCAGGTCTTGGCGGCGGATGGGCTTGCCCACTAGCTGCGTTGTGGGCTGAAACGGAAGAGGCCGGCTTGCCGAAACCTGGTCACCTCTGTAGCTGGTCTTACACCGCAGCGAAAATAATGGATTCGTACATCCGTCACTCATTAAAACACTGATCCCTAGATTCCTAACTACCCCTCAAATCCTTTTGATTCCAAGAACTTCCTCACCTTCCTTTCCATAGCCACCTCCACACAGCATCCCCAAAGATGACATAGGCCCCGAGGGAAATTATTTTCCTCAAGGCCTCCTGTGTGGGGTTAATGTAAACAAAGATCAGAATGCACCATTAAGCAGGGCAATGCAACTGCTTGACGACTACGTTGAGCATCGACATCTTCAATGTCACCTACATAGAATTTAGTAACTATCTCTTGACATACGTCACAACGTGGTATAACTGCCCACGTGCTATAATAATGCTGCCCAAGTGCCCTAATCTTCTATTTTATGGAAAACCTGAATAAAATAAATAAATAAGTATGTACTGCATAAAGAAAAGAAAAACCATTTTCATCTGATGATAGTTTTAATTTGCCGCATACAGATTTAATTTAAGCCAGTTTTGTGTTCAGAATATAACTTTAAATTAAAATAACAAGTTGCAGGTTTATCGTGTACCGAGTGAAGCTTTACATTTGAGTTGCAAACCAAACGCTGCAAAATTCTGAGAAATTGACTAATTCGTGTATAACTATTATTTGGGGGACGCAGAATCAAACCTGTTTGTTCTCAATTCAGTGTAAAAATGCATGGATTACATAGATACCATTCTTGTGGAGTTAATGTAAAAAAAACATGATTTTTATTGGAAGAGTACTCGTCACATTTGATTGTAAATATCGGAATAAAATGATAGAATTTCCATGTGCCCCCACCCCCAAAATCAGAGGTTGAATTCTCTAAATAAGGGGGCGGCCGAATTTTCCTCCGTTCCGGGCCGCTGAATCCCACGCTACGCCACTGGGTAGATTTTTTTAAACACAAGTTTCGTCGGTGAACGGTAGATCTTGGGTCTAATTAAGTTGGCCACTCCTGCTATAAACTATCCTAAAACTAAAATATCGTTGTAACTAACTAACCATCGCATCATTTCTCCGCAGGAGTAGGCAGAGAGGACGGACCGCCACACTCTCCTTGCCACCGCCACATAGGTCTTGGCACACACACACTTCTTGCCCCGTTCACATCCATACATCGTATCATACATCCTCTTCTATTATTCTGACTCTTGACATGGCCCGACCTCAAGTATCTAATCTTCTTGGCCGTGCCATGCCTTGTCTCCTCGGGCGTCCCCGACTTCTTCTACCATCACGTTTGCGACGTTGTAATTGAGAAAAACATAATCTCAACTGCTCCCGCCTGGAGCCAGTGAGCCTATAGCATCTCCAATTGGCGTGTTGAAAGTAGCAGGGAGGGGAAGGAGTTGGGGCAGAGGAAGGTATGGAAGTACCTGGCAATTCAGAACTGGTCACCAAACACGGCTAAAGTCATTTCAAGCAACATTTCAATTCCGAATGGCCGTCTTACAGCAGAGCGATACTGAGAGTATCTTTACTCTGAAGCGTGTCGCAAGTATGCTACATATTACTTCAAGTGAATAAAAATGTTAATTAACACAAATTCATTAGATAAAATTTATTTGCGCACGTCGAGATTTCGCGTCCTTCTGATTGCTAGTCGAGAGCCTTGCCCCTCAACCACGGAGGCTATCAAATGGAATGGCCTCCTGAAGTTAGTGCACTTTACCACCGGACAACTGTTTTTTCATTAATTTTACAGAGTGAGAGAAATATTATTGTTTACACGCAGTAAAGAAATATCCGCTCTAATTTTCCCGACTATGAAATACTGTTATTTCCCGTCCATTGAAAAATGATTTTGAAACTCTTGTTTGATATCCGATACACACTCGGATGGGTTTTAATTGGCCCAAAATAAACATCTCACTTACTTACCAACAATAGAACATTGTTCCCTCTTCCGTATGACGACTTTCGTCATTTAACCCTTTTGGGCCTAGCTAAATATAGTATACTTGATAATAATGGCTTCTTCTGTTGTAGTGACCAGACGAGCCAACACGGTGGAAAATAAACTTTTGCAAATTGATATAAAGTTATAAACAGTGATTAAAAAAAACTAATTTAAGATTTTTACGTTAGGTTATTTTCTGGATTATTTTTTTATGACTTTGTAACGCATAATATATATTTCCAAGATTTAATATGGATTATTCTACAAAACATAAGCAAAAATCGTAATCGAAATAAAGCTACAAGCAAAAAAAAAGCTTAACATAACTATATTTAAGTCCGAGTAATCAAAGACAAAGACGGTATTTCACCATCCTCCTGATAGCTTATCCATAAGAAACAAATATTAATAAATAAACAAATAAATACTCACAAAAGGTAAAAAAAGCTCATCTATCCTCAATTTGGAAGCGGGTATGGGTACCGCCACCCCGGGAACCATTTATTGGATAACCAACACCCCTGCCACAGGTCACCCCAAGAGATTCGCTACGTTTGGTGACTTAGCAGTTTCGTACGCGTCTCTCAGCGAACACGAACGGTGTAAATCATTGTGCGACAAATAAATTGTAAAAGTGATTTAAAAATAAACGAAAAACGCTCAAACTACTTCAAAATGGTGCAGTGTAAAAAATGTAAAAAATATGTCGCTAAAGACAGTGAATTAATCAAATGCATCGAATGTAATGGATCTTTCCATAAACTATGTGCTATTTCAAATCCCGCCATTAACGTGGGTAATGAATTTATTTGTGTAAACTGCGGAACCCAGCGAACAATAGCGAACACAGAAACGGCGAACATGAAATCCGGAGGCAGCGGGTCACAAGGCCCAAACTCAGAAAGTATCCCAGAAATGAAGCAAATTCTTAATGAAATAAATAATAAAATAAGCATCATGTATGTCATGAAAAAAGATATGGAGACTCTCACACAGTCAACTGAGTTTCTATCCAACAAATATGACGAACTGATATCGCTACACCTAGAATTGGGAAAAAACTAAAAGAAAACGAAAACAAACTCAATGAAGTGATTAACAAAAACACATACCTTGAAAAATGTAATAAAGCACTGGAACACAGGATTCAAGAAATTGAGCAAATAGAAAAAAACTGTAATATTGAACTGTTTGGTCTGGAAATGAAAAAAGATGAAAATATTGAAACAACCATAAAGACAATTGCAGAAAAACTAAACACAAATTGCGAAAATATTGAGAAGGTTTGGAGACTTCCTAATAGAAAGGACTCCAAACCGGCTAACGTAATCGTGAAGTTCATGCGTCAAACTTATCGAGATGAGTGGTTACAAAAAAAAAAAAACATATTAACAAACAATGACATTTACAAGAATGGAAACAACGACCGAATTTATATCAATGAAAATCTAACTAAAGAAAAAAAAGATCTACTATACATTACAAAACAAAAAATGAAAACAAAATTTAAATACATTTGGGTACAAAATGCCAAAATATTGATAAGAAGTGAAGGTGATGGGAAAATTATCCATATAAAAAATGAGAATGATATAAACAAATACATTTAAGAAAAAAAAAAAAAAAATCAAAATTCCTTTTGACTCGGAACAGTTATTTTATCAGTTAATAAATCAACGTCATGGAAGATTCGACACCATTTCAAACTCACAAATTTATCAAGTGCTATAATTTGGATAACTGGATAAACGATAAAAACATCAAAATGAGGTTTGTGGCTATTCATCTAAATATAAGATCATTGAAAAAGAATTTTAATTCATTTATTGCACAAGTAAACGACGTTCTGCAGTTTATAGATGTAATTTTTCTAACGGAAATAAATATTAAAAACGAAATAATACCTATGTTCAATATACCAAACTTCACATCGATTGCAAATGCTCGAGAGAATAGAAGAGGAGGGGGATTAATCATGTACTTAAAAAACCATCATACTTTTAAGAAAACAAACATTTCTTTTAAAAGCTGCGAGACAATATCTGGAGAAATCACCACCGTTTATCAAGATGTCATAAATATACTTGCAGTTTATCGTCCGCCGAGCAGCAACAAGAAAATATACTTGAAGGAACTAAAACAAATATTACAATTAACTTCATCTGATTCAAACTACTTGTATTGTGGAGACATCAACTTGAATTTGTTGGATACAAAAAATAGTGTAATTACAGAATATCAAAATCTACTCAGTGAAAATGGTTTAGAAAATGTAATATTAGATGTGACTCGGGATGAAATTTTAAACGGAAAAAATGTGTATTCATGTATTGATCATATTGCAGTTCGCAACCGTAATAACACTGTATTTCATGTATTGTGACTAACAAAATATCCGACCATTATATAACAGGAGTTGCAATAGGTAAAGAGGTACTTACAAAGGATTTAAATAAAAAAAGTGAAATTATTGATAATAAATTGGTATATTCTAAATTAAAACTATTAAATTGGGGGAAATTATTACAAACTGAATGTCCTTCAGAACTGTACGATAATTTAAAAAATATTTTTGATAATATCTATGCGTCCTCGAAAAAAGAAAAATTATTTGAAAATAATCTTAGGCACAACAATCCATGGGTTACTGAAGAAATTAAGAACATGATTAAAAAAAGAGATTATCTTTACCGAAAATGCAGGAATAGCCCAAATAACCCGGTATTTCGTTTAGAATATACGCGGTATAGAAACAAAACAAACAAACATATTAATATTACTAAAAACACGTTCCATAAAAACGTAATAAATAGCTTAAACGGCAACCCGAGGAAACTGTGGGACGAAATAAATAATCTAATAGGTAAACCTAAACAAAATTTAGATAAAATAATCCTTCAACATATGGGAAGTCAAGGAGATACAAAGTTTTTATGCGATAAATTTGCCACAACATTCGTAAATGAAATAAAAGACATAAGACATAATTGTACTAAAAAATTCCTAGATCGTAACACGTATACAACTCCTGCTATTATGTCAATGAGATTTAGACCTGTATCACAAAAAGATGTTAAAAAAATTATTAATGATATGGATGTTAAAAAATCAGAAGGCAATGACCAAATAAGAATTAAAGACCTGAAGTTAATTGCTGATAATATAATCCCAGTACTGACTAAACTAATTAACCTTTGTGTAAGTAAAAGTATCATGCCTGACGAACTTAAAACATCCATCATCAGACCTATATATAAATCAGGAAACCACAAAGATTTCACAAACTATCGACCGATAGCGATTCTCTCGTGTATTGATAAAATTATTGAAAGGGCTATCTTTAATCAAATACAAAATTTTATAGAAAAAAATAGAATCATAAATCCCATACAGTACGGATTTCAAAAAAAAAAAAGTACTACACAATTACTTTCTAAATTCACTGACCATATAAACCAACGATACTCAACCTGCGGCCCGCGGGCCGCATGCGGCCCGCCAAGCTTTTGTGTGCGGCCCTAACCATTTTACCATCAGGAACTTGATTTAAAAAAAAATATCATTCTAAATTTCGAATATTCGATTCGATTCGATTTATAATCTTGAGATTCGTTTGGACTTTGACGCACAGGCCACAGATAGTGACACCCGAAAAGGATTGTCATTATGGTCCACACGATCTGGTACAAGAGTAAGATACTTGTTTAGATATTCACAGCCAAAAGGTTTTTTTTGTTATTTGTTTTTGGGGTGTTATGCCGTGTTGCGCTACCTCCGTCTTTAGCCAACGTTTCGGACAGCGTTACAGTGTCCATCATCAGGGCAGATGTGTAAGAGTGTTGCTATTTACACACGCTAGATTTAATCCCAAAAAACAAATATTTGACACACAAGTACGCGCGCAAATCTATAATATAAATATGAATCTCTGAATGTGTTGCTAAGCGCATAACTTCCTAACGACTGCACCAAATTGGATAATTCTTTTTTTTGTGTTCGTTATTGTCAATACAAGGTTTGTGTAAAACCACTGGTGAGCTCTGACGTTATGAAATTTGTATAAAAAAATTGAATAGGTGGCACATAAATTATTTGAAAACTGAATGTACCGGGACTGAATGTATGGAGTGCGGGAGGGTTGGAGTGAAACCAGGGAAAGGGGAGGGTAATCTGGGAGGGGGGAGGTGAACTTGGGAGGGGGAGTCGCGGGACGGGGAAGGGGGGGAATGGAGTGGGGAGAGGGAAGGTGGAGGAGGCGGAGTGGGAACGCGAGAGGGGAAGGGGACGCGGGAGAGAAAGGGGGGGCGGAAGGGGAAAGAGACGAATGGTAAAGGACACGCAGTGAGAAACTATTTCCTTATTAAACGGCATAGCAACGCATGCCGTGTACCAGCTAGTAATTTATAAATAAAAGTGCCACTTCTAGAAACAACCGCATCAATTATAATACATAAAAACTGGTTAATGTCAATGGTTAATCAGGTACCTACTAATTTTAAAAGCATTTCTTGCTGTCGTATAAAGTACTTTTTACTTATAATATAAATACGCATAATTAGGTAATTTTTCACAAAAACAGCGCTCTACAAATTATCCAAATATTATTATTATTAATGGCGGAGTGTCTTCAAAATTAAATCGAAAAAATGTTTTTGGGGGGGGGGGGGGGTTGATGATTTTTTTCGTCATACCAGTATAGTGTTGCGGCCCGCGTAACTTTACAAATACATGTATGTGGCCCCGAAGAGAAAAAAGGTTGAGTATCGTTGATATAAACTGTCATTTGAATGAAAAATATTATGTAGGCATAATTTTTATAGATTTTAAAAAGGCCTTTGACACATTGGACCATGAAACATTTCTAAGGGCAATGGAGGAATGTGGTATTAGAGGTCCTTTAAATAAATTTTTTAAAAACTATCTATTTAATAGAAAAATTAAAGTTAAAATTGACGGAATTTTAAGTGATGAAATGTTGGCAAACACTGGGGTAGCTACGGGATCGATATCGGGACCTACGTGTTATATTATGCAAGTAAACAGTTTACCAAACGTAATAAAACGTTGTAAATGCTACATGTTTGCAGACGATACTTGCATTATATGTGCTGACAAAAATCCACAAAAAATTCAGGAAATTTTACAAACTGACCTAAATAATATTATTAAATGGTCCCACGACAATGGCATTATTATCAACGCAAAAAAAAACAAATATATGCTTATACATTCACCACATGCAAATTGTCAGGATAAGGAATTGCACATTAAAAGTCATTCATATGATTGCTTGCACACAAAAAACCAATCCCTGCAGTGTAATTTCCCAAATATAGAAAAAGTGTACCAGTATACATACCTCGGTCTTACAGTAGATGTCAATTTTAACTGGTCAATTCATATTGAAAATGTATGTAATAGATTAAGATCCATATTAGGGAAATTTTATCACCTAAAAAACTTTGTTAATAAAAATATATTATACTGTATATATAACGCATTAGCAGAATCAATTATAGGATACGGAATAAATAGTTACGGATTAACGTACAAAACGTACTTAAATAAAATAGAACAACTACAAATCCGTTTCCTAAAATTGATATCAGGCAAAAAAAAAGTTCAATTATGTGATGGCGATTATAAAAAAATGTTCTCCTTGTGTAATGTGCTCTCTATACATAGTAGGGTAGATTACCAATTAACTCTAGATGAATTCTGGAATACAGAATTCAAAAAACCTGTAAACCATAACTACCCCACTAGGCATAGAGAAGCAGAAATGTTTATTATTAATAAATCTACAAATGTATACGGTGATAGAACAAAAAGGCATAAAATTCCGGAAATATTTAATGCATTGCCTGAAAATATTAAAAACGAGACATCATATTCAAAAATCAAAACTAAAGTTAGATCATTCTACTTCAATAGAACATGAAAACTAAAATATTGTATAAAAATACCTAAATCTATGAAAAACAAATAATATTGTGAACGAATAGGTACCTACATCTTTTAACTACTGTTCAAAATAAAATTTATGTTATAATAAGCATTACAATAATTAGTTAAGTATTTTAATATTAAGTATTATATTATTAAATAATTACTAGATATGTATTAAGCACCAAAATATCAAACATTTTATATGTTGTAAGTAAATAAATAGGAAAAATGAGAGATTTTTTACAATCAAACTGATTGATCAGTTTTGTAAGATTTAAGTAAGAGAAATTATTGTACAATTAATAACTAAATAAACATATTTAAAAAAAAAAAAAAAAAAAAAAAAGCAGGGGTGCCCGGATTCATGGGGTGAGGTTTGTCCGGGTCTTGGTGGCGGATGCGTCTGCCCACCAGCTGCATGGCAGGCAGGATCCGAAGAGAATGGTTGAGGGGGTCCCTTTGACTTCTTCAGCCGTACTCCTTTTCCTTCCCAGAACTTATTCTCCTTCCCTATCCTAAAAAAGCCTCCACATAGCATCCCCAAAGATGACATAGGCCCTGAGGGAAATATTTTACTCAGGGCCTCCTGTGTGGAGCTAATGTAAAAAAAGTGTGTAGCAACTAATCATTGGTTCAAATACCGAGTAGTAAACTCAGACTTTTTAAATAAAAAAAATCGTGTTTAATTAATCGAAAATGTACGTTTTGTATGGTTAATTTAACACAGGTCTGCGACTTTTTTTTCTTTGAAAAAAGAGTTAATTCCTATGTATTTTTGGTTGCTAAATTGGGAAAATTATTAAAAAAAATTCCATCACGTAAGGTTTTTCCGGAAAACGTAAAATACTGTGGGATTGCTTATTTTAAGGCGCAAAACGGGGTTTATTGCCGAAATACATATGTTTTATTAATTCCAACTTATTATAAGATAATGTTATGTTTTGTAGGCTGAAACAAAACATTTAGTAACTCATGACGATAAAATCAGTCAGCGTTGAATCATATTTTTTTAAATTTTTTTTTAATTATTTATTGAAACATTTATTATAATTACAATTTTGCAACTAAATATTTTTTTTACAGGTTTTTTTTTTTTACTACCCTTCCATTAAAAGCATTTGCTTGTGTATGGAAGGGGAGTGTACATAAATGCTATTAGTTATTAGTTAGGTATAAGTTAGTACTTAAATAATTAATTGTACATAAATATATGTGAGCTGCAGTATTTATTTGATGATGGTGTGTTTTTTTTTTTTTTTTTTAAAGAAAGAATGTTATGGAGAACTAAGATATTTGTAAGATTAGTTGATAGTAGTTCTTTTCTTAAGAACATCTTTAAAATGTCTCTTGACAGAGAGCAGCATTCGGGCCTTATCATTGATGCTTCTGATTTCCTCTGGTAGACGATTGAAAAAAGTTCTTCCCTGATAAGTATAATGATGCTGTGCAAAAGACGTATTTAGTTTTGGGCATAGAAAAACATGTTTAAGTCGAGTTCTGTTTTCATTTAAAAATGGATATTTATCTTTTTCTTTTATTATTTGAATTACTGAATTTTTAATATATAAATCTTTAAATGTGGGTACTTGAAATTCTTATATATCGGGATTTTCCATAGTAAGTATGATGAGAGAATGCCGGAATTCCCAAGGTGCCCACTCCCTTCCATGCCCTTTCATTTATTTATTTCTGTTCCTACTTTCGTAACGTGCGATTCAAAAATGACTTCAAGAGGTTGTGCAAATTTTTATGAGAGTGTTTGCTATGTGAATTTGTAGTGAAAAAACAACAAAGAAATATTACTGATTTTGTTAAAAATGTGTATTTTGCGTATTTTGGTGTGAAGATAGGGGACCACGCAGTGGCGGAATAAGGGGGGGGGGGGCGGGGACGCCTCCATGTTCCCTTGATCAAACCCTAAACAAGACTTTAAGACACCACTGTAAAAAAATTGAAATTTTTATATCATTTTTTGATGGATGCACTTGTTAAGAACGCTCTCATCAATTTTTTTGAAGGAAATTCGAAAAATTGACGGAGTTACGGCATTTTATGTGAAACCGCTTGGAACAGTTTGTATGTTGAATTACAATTCAAAAACCTAAAGACTATGATACCAGACGAGGAAAATTTACCATAAAAAATAGAAAATAAATTTCTTTCAAAAATACAACGCATTCAAAATTTGGTGAAGGATAATTATCCTATTATTATTTATTATCAGCAAATTTTGAATGCGTTTTATTTTTGAATGAATTTTATTTTCTATTTTTTATGGTAAATTTTCCTCGTCTGGTATCATAGTCAGGGCCGGATTAAATATTTCCCCTTTACATAGGGGCCCCTAGCCGATGCGTGGCCCCTAGGCAGCGGCCTACACTGCCTTGGGGACAATACGGCCCTGTCAGGGCTGGCTTAAACTGGATGTCTGGCTTAAAGCTGGATGTCGTGGCCCCTGGGCAATGCACGTCTCGGGGCCTCTTTACCCTAGGGGCCTCTACCCGATGCGGGGCTACTAGGGAGTTGCCTACACTTCTTATGGATATTACGGCCCTGGCTATAGTGACTGGGTAGGCGGTGGCCTACAATGCCTTATGGACAATACGGCCCTTCTAGGGCCGGCTTAAATATGTCGGGGCCCCTACCCGATGCGGGGCCCCTAGGCAGTGGCCTACACTGCCTTATGGACAAAAGTAGCCTGCCAGGGCCGGCTTAAACTTGTCGGGGCCCCTAGGCAGTGCACGTCTCGGGGCCCTTTACCCTAGAGGCCCCTAGCCAATGCGGGGCCCCTGGGCAGTTGCCTACACGTCTTATGGATAATACTGTAATGGCTATAGTGACTGGATTATCGAACAGTTTCAGACTTGGTGCACGGTGCATGCAAATAAGATGTATTGTTTTTCCAATATGTTGTCAACCAGGTTGAAAAATGTAGTTGCGAGAAAAACGCGTTCAAAGTTTTGCTGAAGGACAATTCAACATACAAACTGTTTAAAACTTTCTTTAAATTTTTAAAACGGTTTCATATAAGATTCTGTATCTCCGTCAATTTTACGAATTTGGTGAAAGCATTATTAACAAATGCATCTTTTAGAAAATGAATTAAAAAGTGATATTTTTTTTTTAGTGTCCTTGTGTCTTTAAAATATGCTTAGTACCAATCTAAGAGGTGGTTTGGGGTTGAGAGGACCCATACAAACATCATCCTATACATATAAAATAGGAATAAATAAATACAGCCTGAACCGGTATTTTACAATTTGTATTGCATGTATTTTATTGCACTTGCTTTTACTTTTGCATCTCCCAAGTCAAGTGTTCGAAAATCCAGTGTCTACGGCACCACGTAGAGGAATTTTGACATCTAAAACAAAGGAAAAATGGCGGACCAGTGAATTTTATATTCGATTTTTTTATGGAAAATTTTCAGCGTTCTTAAAAAATATAGAAGGGGGCCCTTTATAAAAAATTTCCCATGTGGTGCCATAGTGACTGCATTTTCTAACAGTTTAAGACTTGGAGCATGCAAATCGGATGTATAGTTTTTCTGATATGTTGTCAACCAGGTTGACAACATATCGTAAAAACGTAGTTTCGAGAAAAACGCGTTGAAAGTTTTGCTGAAGGATAATTCATCATACAAACTGTTTAAAACTTTCTTTAAATTTTCTTAGAATTTCCTTGAAAATTTAGGTGATAGCATTATTAACAAATGCATCTTTTAGAAAATGAAAAAAAAAATATGATGATTTTTTTTTACAATGCCCTGTTTAAAGCCTTGTTTAGGATTTGATGAAGGGAACACGGAGGCGCTTGGAGGTCCCCCAGGACCAGAGGCCCGTGTGAACTGAATAAAAACCTTGTAAAATTACATCAAATTTTTAAACTAGGGGGGGGGCCTCATTCAGCTTTCCCGCTCCGGGCCTCTGACGGGCTTAGTCCGCCACTGGGACCAGGAAAAATCTTGGGCCCCGCATGGAGTTTGTTCAGGGTGTGTTGAAGGACTTAGAATGTGGTCAAAAGGTAAAGTTAAATCTGTTCGTTTTGGTGTTCCCATGACCTGGAGAGAGCCTCGAAACCACAGCGATGACTGCTACTTTTGTTCGTGCAATGTGCAAGGGTATAGTACCAAAAATAAAAAACAAATTTGTTACCCGAACATGGATTTGGCACTCCGCCCAGTCCTTCACGGACCTGGCATTCCTACATCACAAGCACCCCAAAGCCTTGACGATTTGCTATCATCAGAAAGTAAATCAGAAGAAAGTTCTAGTGACAAGTTCCAAGTAGGCGACTCCAGTGGACCTCAACAATTTTAATATAACGTCCCACAAAAGAAAAAGCACAAAATGAAGCTTCGAAACTAAAAATAGCAGATTTTATAAAGATTTATAATTGTATATAATATAAATAAAATATTTTATGACTTAAAACTAATTAAATTTGTATAATTTTATGATTTTTTTCTTTTGAACATTCCCTACAGAAGTAATAAGGCAGGTTTTGCCTATATTTTAATTACCACTTTGCGGAAAATCCTTACCTGATGGGTCGAAATGGATGGCATTCTCGAATTTAGCATACCGAAATACATAAAATTCACCCATTACCATTTAAAAAAAATTAAAATGTCGATTTGCAGACCTGTGTAATCTATGAGGAGCATGGTGAAATACCCAGTTTTAAACATTAAATTTAAGCTGAAAGAATTTAAACATTTGGTTTCGTTCCACAAAAATTATCTTCATCGGTGGTGAGAAACACGCGGCCCACACTAGACACCATTTCATGCGGCTGACTATATTAAATAAATAAACAAAAGTTTTAACAAAACAAAAAAACGACTTCAGAAAATGCACTAAAAAGTAAAAAAAAAAAAAATCGTATTCTTTAATCAACTTACTTTTTCTACTCATCAATATGTAGGTACGATTGTTATTTTTGGAGTCGGTGTCAGTCAAGGTAGGTTTGTAACTAAATACATTGTTATATGTGAGATGTGCTTGTGTCGCATGCGCCAGAGGCGAGGACGGGGCTGCGGCGGGAGGGGAGCTGTTAAATGACTACGCCGCGGCCGGGCCGGGTACATTGGCTGACACCGACTCCAAAAATAACAATCGTACCTACATATTGATGAGTAGAAAAAGTAAGTTGATTATTAAGTTGTAGAAGAATACGAAATTATTTTTTTTACTTTTTAGTGCATTTTTTTAATTCGTTTTTTTGTTTGGTTGAAATTTTTGTTTATTTTTTATTTTTAGTGAATCTGAAGTACACTAACTAATTTATCTGAATATGGGTAGATCTACTAAAAGTGCTGCTCATATGAGACAGACATTACTTGACCATAACGACGTTACGGTAGGTGACTCAAAGGTCCGGATAGCCTATGAAAGATTCGGCCGAGTATCGTTAATTTGCTCCTAAGAATTGAAGAGTTCGATCCCATAATCAGAACCTAACCAAACTCTCATCAAACTACCCTTGAAGTACATCCTTTCCAATAAAAAAAGAATCATCGAAATCGGTTAGCGTGATATTGAGGTATTCGTCCATTTGTCGCGTACAAACTTAATGCAAATTTAAGACGTATATGGTTTTCTCATGGATGCCATTGACAGAACTGGACCAAATCGAAATGGGACCACACAAATAAAAAAATAATCATCAATATCGGTTCACCCAGTCAAAAGCTCTGAGGTAACAAACATAAAAAAAAAAAAATGCCGTTGAATTGAGAACCTCCTCCTTTTTGAAGTCGTTTAAAAATTCTCGTTATTTTTTCTGTTTTCTAAAGGTTTTAGCGGAAATCTTTAATCTTTCTTAAATATTCGAAACAGGCACTCAAAAGAAAGGGTTTTTTTCTCAAAAAGACAATTTCGAAATTTTCACATAGAACCATTTTCACGCATTTTAAAGATTTACTTTTTTAAATAACGAAAGTTTTCATACTTACTTTTTGTTTAACTTGCCGAATAAAAATGTTTTAAAAATTATTAAATAAACAAAAGGGAGTTTTAATATATTTTTTTAATTGCAATCGCAATCGTTCGGTTTTCAGGTGCTACGATGAAATATTAAACGTTTTTAAAATCTGTATTACAATAGAGAACTCCAGTCCAATTTTTTAATTTTTTTAATGAATAATGACCTTCTGACTTAAATAACTGCATTTTTTTTAGAGTTTGTTTTAATAGTTAAAATATTTTTCAAAGTTTTAATTTTTCAAGATCCCCCGAAAAACACCGCACGTATTGAATCGTGTGACGTCATCACTCCTGAAAAGTTTTTCAACAGGTGTTCATTTTATATGACAGTTATACGGAAGAAAGTATGGTACTATTCGATAAGTTAAAACATTATTTAGTTGGAATTATTTATTTATGTTATATATAAAAATGAATCGCTAAATGTGTTGCTAAGCGCAAATCTCGAGAGCAGCTGAACCGATTTCTTTTTTTAGAATATTCCTTGAAGTACGAGATTGGTTCTTACGGAGAGAAAAATTAAGAAAATTGCGCAGAAAATTGCATAATTTAAGAAAACCCAACGACTATCGCACGTTTGACAGTTCGCGTGTTTGAGAATGACATTTTAAATCAGGATTCTATTTTTGAAAATCTTTAAGTTGACAAATTTATTTAAAGTAGGTACTCCCCTAATAGTTTGAATCGAATCAAGAATTTTAGATATTTAGAATAGGTACCTATGTCAGGTACCAAATTTAATTAATATACATGAAAAAAGGAAATTTGAATAAAAATAGTAAAAGGTGGCACGCGGGCTGTTTAAAAACTGAATGTACTGGGATTGTGGAGAGGGAGGAAGGGTGAGGGAGGGGGAAGGGGAGAGGGGTGGAGGGGGAAGAGGGGATTGGGGGTGAAAGGGGGGTGGGAACGCGGTGAGAGGGGGAGGGGAGGTGGAGGAGGCGGAGTGGGAGCCCCCTTACACCATGCGAGCGAAGTCGCGGGAAAAAGCTAGTTATAGGTATTTATTATGTTATTATATTTTTCAATATTATTACGGGAGAGTGGTATAGAAATTGTTTGAAATTATTATTTTTTTAGCTTTTAAAATCAATACTATCTCAAACGAAGCATCACCTGCACACTTCAAAAATTGTAGGCAAATAAGATAAAGCGCCGACCAGCTGATCGGTGACGGCCATTTTGAATTCGAAGCTCGTAGAGAAGTGAGTCGTTCGCAAACGAGTCGGCTCAGTGACCCGGATCAGAAAAAGGTTGGGAACACTGGTCTATATGACTTTTTTTTTTAAAGCCATAATATTTTTCACTGGAGTTCCTTATTGCCAAATACGAAAGGATGTCGTGACAAACTTTTGTCTGAAGTATTTTATATGATGTTATAAAATATAATAAAAACCATTAAAGAACATATTTATTATTATGTTTTTAAATTTCAGAAAGTTAAAAATCAATAATATTTATTGGTTTGGCCTTGGAGCACAACGTTTTCATCTGCGGCGCTTTGTTTTTGCGTTCCATTATTGTTTAAAATGAAGTATGGTTATAGAAAATATGAACAGGTTTGCTACACCATCGACTATAAAGTTAACCATGTCAAACTGCACTACTCTACAGTGTTGAGTACATACGTCTAAACCCTACATAAAACGTTAATATCAATAACAAAAAATGGCTAAAGTTCGGTGTTTGGGCTAAATTCCTAAAAAATAAAACTAGTGATTTTTATACTAATTTGGGGTCGGGGAATCCGAATCTGAAAGAATTAGGCGGCGGCAAGCAATATTAACTGAATTACAGGACTTTAAAAAATTTTATACACATACAGGAAAATAGCCATTCTGGAAGCATTTTGATTACTAGAAAATCAAACTAGTTATTTTTATACTAACTATGGGCCGGGGAATCCGAATCTGAAAGAATTAGGCGGCGGCAAGCAATATTAACTGAATTAAACGACTTTAAAATTTTCTATACACACACACATGAAAATAATCATTTCGGAAGTATTTTGACACACGTAGTACAAAGATCATAGAAAAACAAGATAACATAGATGTTTTTACCACACAAAATTAAGTGTTGCCATTAAGCAGTAATATTAATAACGTAAAATAACATGTTTATATTTTAAGTACTTATTTTTTATAAATTTTACTCACTTTTGTATCACAAACCATGTTACATAAACCCGGCGTAGCTGCTAAACTACTTGAAAACAGGGATGTTTTTTTGCCGTGACGCAAGCAGGCGGTATAAAGGGGCACAAACCATGTTACACAAACCTAGCGTAGCCGCTAAACTACTCGAAAACAGGGATGTTTTTGTGCCGTGACGCGAGCAGGCGGTATAAAGGGGCACAAACCATGTTACACAAACCTAGCGTAGCCGCTAAACTACTTGAAAACAGGGATGTTTTTTTGCCGTGACGCGAGCAGGCGGTATAAAGGGGCACAAACCATATTACACAAACCTAGCGTTAGGTTAGGTTAGATTAGGGACGCGAGCAGGCGGTATAAAGGGGCTGGAGTTTTACCGCTTAGCTGGACTCTTATATGATCCGCGTATCCGACAGGAACCCTTCGAGACAAGCGAGTTTGACAAGGATACAAGGATTTATAAGGTATGTTTTTCTGCTGTTATCTATTTTCATATTGATATAGGGATAAATATTTTTGAGAGCTGGTAACACTGCCGGCACATGTTTTTGTATATTTCTTGTTTTTCTATGATCTTTGTACTACATGTGTCAAAATACTTCCGAAATGATTATTTTCATGTGTGTGTGTATAGAAAATTTTAAAGTCGTTTAATTCAGTTAATATTGCTTGCCGCCGCCTAATTCTTTCAGATTCGGATTCCCCGGCCCATAGTTAGTATAAAAATAACTAGTTTGATTTTCTAGGAATCAAAATGCTTCCAGAATGGCTATTTTCCTGTATGTGTATAATTTTTTTTAAAGTCCTGTAATTCAGTTAATATTGCTTGCCGCCGCCTAATTCTTTCAGATTCGGATTCCCCGACCCCAAATTAGTATAAAAATAACTAGTTTTATTTTTTAGGAATTTAGCCCAAACACCGAATTTATTCCCAAAAAATTACCTCTAAGTCATATTATTGCCATGAAACATTTTTAAAATCCACGTGAGGTAAAATTGCGAGGTATACTATATAACACCCTCCTCTTTATATGTATAAAGAATTCAAATTAATAGATAACTTTGTATTAACCATTTAATTATTTACAAAAACCGACAAGTTTCGTCAGCAAAGCTGACTTCTTCAGGGTTTTGACAGAACTAATGTTAAAAATAGACATACACATAGGTAATAGAGAAAAATAATAGACATAAACAATAATAAAATTTGAAAGAAAATAATGTGTAAGGGACGAGGGGCAATATAGAACAATTAAAAATTTAAAAGGGGAATAGATTTAATAATGGGTCATTTAAAAACAATTTTTGATTATAAATAATATTTAAATTTGCATTAACACTCTATCTAATCAATAAAATTTCTAATTTATCCACCTGAAAGCCATTGACATTACAATGTATTAATTCTATTATACCACAAAATAATTTTGCACTATTAGAAGAAGTGATTATAAAGAATTCTTTTAATTTTAAATTCTTTAAATTCTGTAAATTTAAATGATTTACCACTTCATGGAAAATAAGAATCTAGAGAAAAAAAAAAACAGCACATTTTATGTTGTTTACAATTTTTTTTCTGGGTGCGCCCCTGATAGTGAAAGACAATTTGAATTGTTGAGTTCGTATATTGTTGCTCTAAGCTCTAAGCATCCAAAACCCTCGCTAATCGATTTTCTTCCTTTAATCAATAAAAACGTGTAGACAGGTGAGTTTTCATGATTTCATTTAATTTATTTTTTTACAATCTTGCAATAACCTGATTCAACTGTTATTTTCTATTTAAATGATTGATTTATATTTAAAAAAAAAAACGTGTTTTATCACGCAGTTAAATACGAAGGGTTTCGAGACGCACGTTTTTTTTGTATTTATATGCTTTTTTAGCCAGTCCAGAGGAGGGAAAAAGTTGAAATCATATAAATATTATATCACAAACATTGAAATACACACCTTGTTACAGAAGTTTTTTTTTTCTTCATTTATATTCATTAAAATGTAACGTAAGTTAAAATAAGAAATATTATTTAGTCGGTATATTTACATACGGTAACAGAGTATTGCACACGAAAAAAATGGTGTAGTTGGTCCTGCTCTTAATCTAAAATCATACCTTAACAATATAATGCAATTCGTTAGTAAAAACAATCAAAATAGCAACCACCTTTCAATAAATGGAGTTCCGCAGGGATCCATACCAGGACCACTACTGTTCCAAATGTATATCAATGATATCTCGCCATTAGATTTTAACGGTGACATTTTTTTATATGCCAATAATACTGCAATTTTCTATTGGGGTAAAGATTTAGGCATCTTACTAGAAAGTGCACAGTGACCTAGCTAAAATTAACCGTTGGTCCAATCAAATATCCTAACAATTAACCCTTATAAAAACGGAGAGATGATTTTAAGCTTAACCCGTAAAATAATTCCTCCTCGTGTACCCCCACAAATTGAAAAGAACGACTTGCAAATCCTGATACATGAAATATATCTTGGACTGTGCGTTTATAAGCAATTAACATTTATCTCTTTGATGTACTGTGGTATCAAAAATCGACCAGCAGGAAAATAAATAGTTATGTTAAAACCGCCATCTATTGACAAGTTTGTTTACTGCCATGTGAGATATGGATTCTTTACTAAAGGGTGGCGCAAAACTACCGATATGGTTTGAATCTTATTACACATTACAATAAGATTCAAAATAAAACGGTAGTTTTGCGCCACACCATATTTAGTTTTCAATAGCGATAATAGGTGACCTTGGACGGTTTGGTTTTGAGTTTGACAATTGCCAGCGAATTGTTTAGTGATCACCGACTCTACACTGAAATTTAAACGTATGTGCTTATTTGGAATTTTTCTCTCTTTTTTGTGAATTCTACTACTTTTATATTCCATTTGTTGAATTATCAATAAGAAATATCTATGAATTTGTTATTTTCTTGGTAAATCGTAATTTTTTTGGTGGTATCGTTTATCGACCACTGTAATTTAGGTTATGTTTTTAGTCCTACACAAAATGGTTTCATTCTGATTTAGTAATTTTATAGATATGTCGCAGGCTAATCGTAAAATCAGACGGATCATGATGCGCCTTATGCACTTAATGATCTGCCGCCAGTCACTTCAGGTTTGTTATATTGTGGTGAATATTATAATAGGGTTATATTTGGAAACTCATTTATTAAACCACTCGAGCGGACCTTCAGTTTACAAGTGGAAAATGACAAGAAGCGTATAGGTCTTTCAAGTTAAGTTGACTTCATCACAGTACTCACACAGATGCAAAACTTTCATACAGCGTGTTTCGTTTTAGGCTTTAAAAAAAATATAATGATTATTTCACAATTGAGAATACGAATCCAAAGCGTGTTGAAGTCGGTCACATAAAACTTATTTTGTTTTACAACATCGTTATTGAAATACTGCAGGTTATCAATTTTTTTTTTAAACTAAATGTGATAATCTTCAGGATTGAATTCAAATGGGCATTCATAAAAAAAGATAATAAATCTTAGCCATTTATTTAAGAATGCTGGAAATAACAAACTTCCATTGATAATGTATTCACGGAAATTACGGCAATAGGAAATTATACCTAATTGTTTTTCGGAGAATAATTATTTATTATTCTGACCAGAAATATTTATTTTACAAAGCATGCTTAGTGTTAATTTGTTATAGGTATTTCCTATTTGTATAATTTACCTACATTTCCAAAGTTATATTGTTTCCTAGAATATCCCACTGGACGACTGGACCTTTAGCACATTAGTCAAAATCATCTAAAAGTTCACCTATACCACTTAATTCCCCACTGATTGAAGATCCCAAAGATGATCCAACGGAGGTATCTTCATCTGATTCCCCGAGATGTATTGTGAATTCATCAGTGTAATTATCGATCTTGGGTTCTAATTTTTCGTATTTATCTTCTTGTTCCTTGACCTTTCTAAAATTGCGACAACTTCTTCTCCAAGTAAAGTCTGGACGGAATCCATCGTAAAACTAACATTCCTGGCAGCCACGCGTCCTTTTATTATTCCCCAACAGAGTTCTATTGGGTTCAGCTCCGGGTGGTATGGTGGCAGACGCAATACCGAGTGACCATGCTTTTCCAGCAATTGGTCCAGAATGAATTTCTTGACTCGTATCTTGTGGAGCTTAATAATATCATACAATATTGGTATTGTGTTTTTAATCGGATACGGTATTCCGTGCTTTTCCAACCAGGTCAGCATAACTCCTTTTCTTGAACTTGATGTCGGGATCCTTTCGCATTCTTCATTGTGGTATGACGCATTGTCTACAACAAGCACAGATTTTGGTTCCAGATTTGGCAAGAGCTTCTCCGTGATCCATTTTCTGTAATTGGCAGAATTCATTGCACCATGGTAGTCGCCAGTCCTCTGATCAAATTTAAATGTTAGCAGTGCGTTGGGTACAAAACCATTTTCACTGCATGCATGAAGTATTATTAGACGTTTGCCTTTAGACACAGGAACTTTAGCTCTTTTATTGGAGTTGTCCACGCACGCGGTGTTGTATGTGCACTGTGAATGTATGTCTCATCAGAATACACAATAGGACGTCCGTCATTCCTGTATTCTTCTAATTTAGTGAGATATGTGGTACGTTTAAGTCGGATATCATTTTTTTTCAATAAGCAGCTTTCGGTTTGTTTCCGTTTTTCTCCAGCGAAAACCCAAATTGCGAACAACTTTCCTTAACGTAGTTAAACACCCTGCGTAGTCGATGTCTCTTTTCAGAACTCTCTGAATCTTTTTCATCGTTGGCAAAGACTTATGAACTGAATGAAAATCATATACACATCTTCTAATAACTTCCTTATCGAAATCATCTATATCTGATTTGGTTGATAGTCTGCGTCGTTTCTTTCCTGGTGTACTGAATGTTGGTCGTTGAGTTGACGATGATGACGGTTGTGTTTCTGCTTCCTTTGCCACTCCAGTTACGATACGTCGAATACTAGTCTGCGATACTCCAGTTGCCTTAGACGTCAAATCATATAAGTCATTCATGCTTAAAAATTGGCGAAATAAAATTTCACGACTTTGTCCATTCAGTGATTTGCCAAAAATTAGTAATTATTTCACTTGCGATATGTAGGTGCACGTATGTTTAAATCAAATTACGAACTGAATGAATAGGACACCCCATATGTACAGTCTTAAGCGGTGTAATAAAAACTTGCCTCTCTTCTAACTAGTTACAATAACCGGGCGTAAGCATGACAGAGAACCTTATCGCTTTCGTGGGCGTCGCTTAACGTTCACACAGACAGACCAATACATCAATACTATGCATTTTTATTGCTTCCAACTTAAAATGTTTTACCTATACCACAGACCATGAGGTAGAAAACTGTCATAAACAATAATACCAACAACGATGTGGCTAGGCATATCATGATCTGCCTGATTTTACGATCGGCCTACGGCAGATACACCGTGTCGAGTAAACGTCTTCGCCAAGAGGATATTGAAGGAATACGTTTTAGAGGAGATGTCTTTTGTTGATGACAGTTATTATGGGTGCTCAGACAATGAAGAAGGGGAGCTACAGGAGGAGCATCTAGCAAAGGTCACAGTCAGCGCCTCTTCGGGCGATGATGAAGATGAACTACTGCATCTGTCTTGCCTAAGGAATCAAATCCCGGCGTCTTCTTCGTCTATCGCATTTGATCACCCTATAGTAGGCAACTCCAGCCCTTCTGGTTCAAAATCGCCATCTACTTTTGAAGTTCATCTTTCGCGTATGCGTAACCAACAAGTATCTTCTTCTCCATCTGCCCAGTATAATCCTAATATCTCAATATCCGGTTTGTCATCCACCGCTGCTGTTCCAGTCACAACTGCATTTACACCTGTCATACCTGCGATTATAGTCGTGCCTAAATGGAGCCGTACATTCAAAATCGACCCCCCCCCCCTGGTGAATTTCGAGAAGAAGCAGAACTGCATAATTACTTTCTTACGATGGAAAATCCCACACCTATGGAAATTTTTCTGAAATTTTGGACACCCAGTTTGATTGAAATGGAGAGATCTGCTTTCAATGGGAATTTAAAAACTCCCCAGTTATAGAGACTATTGGTCATCGTCCCCTGATTTACACGACCCCTACATTTCAAGATTTATGAATATATTTAATAATAATAATAATAATAATAATAATAATAATACATTTTCATAGGTTTGGCTGGCTGATGTCAAACCTCCATCTCAATGACAATGCAGTGATGCCTGCTAGAGGTCAACTTAATTTCGATAAATTATATAAAATAAGGGCTTTGTTGGGTTGCTTGTCAGATACCTTTGATCGAAATTACAAGCCATGACCTACAATTGACGAGAGCTTGGTAGGTACGGTCGGTATGTAGGTATGGTCCTGTATATATTTTCTGCCTGCAGCGTCGTGTTTATTGGTCAAATCATTGCACATATAGTTTCGTATCGGTGATCGATGAACCGGTGGATGCAATTTTTAACCATAAGTTGTTGTAGTGGTTTGTCTAGTAGTTAGAAGTAAGATTATGGAAATGTATTATAAGTTTGTACAGCGCACTTGAGGTGATTTGTCACAAAAACTGCGCTATACAAATATTATTATTATTATGGTCAAATTCAAAGGCCGCAGCACTTTGAAGCAACACATGCCCAAAAAACCCATCAAGAGAGGCTATAAGATCTGGATGATGTGTGCTGAAAATGGATACAACTTAAAATTCGAAATATACTCAGGAAAAACTGATGATTACGTCTAACTTAAACTGAAAACCAAGTCTGACTTAGGGCCAAGAGTTGTCTTAAAATTTTATCAATCTATTCAAGGTCGTAACTACACAGTTTACTTCGATAATTATTTTAATTGCCACCCCCTACAAAAACAGCTGAAAGATGTGAATGTTCTCTTATGTGGAACTCTCCAAATAACTAGAAAATATTTGCCTTAGATGAAGAATGATAAAACCTAAAAATGGGTGAGTATGACTGGTACGTGAGTGATACAGGAATTTCCATGATGAAATGGAGAGACAGGAGAGCTGTACATCAAGGATGCCATGCATGTCGTAAAGTAAAGTGGTGAGAAAAGAGAAAACTGTTGAGATCACAAGGATGCCATGTCCATTGGCTCTAAATGATTATAACTACATGAATTATGTGGACAAGTTTGATCAAAAGGATGCGTTTTACTCGATAAACAGAAAGTCTAAAAAAATAAGGCATCGTTTATTTTTCCACTTTTTAGATGCAATAATTGTAAATTCTTACATTGTTTACACAGAACTCTGCAAGGTAAGGCTGACAATAAACGATCCACTGAGGCTCAAAGATTTCAAGAGGCGAGTTTACAGAGGACTTTTAGCTGATGAAGAGCTGAAATGCACCAAAAAGCGGGGGTCCACATCGGCGGTGGCGGAAATCAAGAGACATAAACCCCACGTGGCCCCTGAAATACGTCTGAAAAATAGCGCCCACCAGCCAGAACACACTACTTTACGTCGTTGTGTGAATTGTAGTGCAAAAGAAAGGCCCATAAGTACCAGCTGGTTATGTTGTATTTGCAAAGTACCCGTTTGTGTAAAAAAAGGTAAAAACTCTTTTGAAAATTTCCACAAGTAGTCATATTGATCGAGTATACCAATTTTACACAAATGGCTAAATTATTCTTCTTTTTATTTCTAATAAACTTTTGATTTAAACCTAATATTTTCTCCCCATGTTTTGTACAGTGGTATCAAATTTCGACCACCTCGTTCCTGAAAAGCATTCAGTCCAATTTTTTATTATTATTATTTTTACCTTGTTAGTATGTTATATGCATAAATTCTGAGCGTAAATAAAAAAATTACCTCTCTCTCATTTTTATTCATTTCAAGGTTTTTTGTGCCTCTTCTAAAATTTGACAAATGGTAGTTACGCATTCTACGAATTAAGCCAAAATATTAAAAATAAAATCACCCCATTAATTAGAGTATTTGTTACCACATAAATAAAAATGGTTTATATTATATTACGTGGCGGGCGTGTTTTTAACCGCTCCTGTTTATTTAATAGTTTTAAATGATTTCCCCTGTTAGGTGAATGCTGAAAATTTTTAACATGCGTGTTTTACATAGTGCTTGCCTTTTCACATATAGAAATGTGCTTAACTTTGATATTTTAGCCGCAAATTCCAATTTTTAAAATGTTTTAAACCGATTATACATCGACAAAAACTTTCAATGCAGTCGGATAGTGGACAACTCCCTTGTGTCAAGTGTTATGTTCGAAATTTATGGGATCACTTCAGCCATACAGATAAGCCATATATTGTTTTATTTTTATGTTTTTGTTTTTTGTTTGTTTATGTGCTCTTGCGACCCAGCGATGTGTTATTTTAACATAATTATATTCACAACACTCGTGGTCTGGGACATCTAGGCGTTGAGAGACATGGGTTGACTATTTTTGGTCTCATGCATTCAGAAAATCAATAAAAATAAATTATGTCAAAAACAAAGATGATGACATATAATCGCGTTTTGTTTATTAGAGAATTCGTTTATTTTGAAGAACTCAAATTGTGAACGGTTTTAAGTGTTTACGCTGCTCATAACGCCAACTTCCCACTGAAATGCAAAGGGACAAAGTTTTGAGAGAATGTCTTATCAGTTTTGGTTTTTCAATGTTTGTTTTGTAGGTTTATGTTTGGGTTGAATAAAATTAAATATTTTGTACTATTTCGTAAACTTTTATTTAAATGAAGTTGAAACAACCCATTTTTGAAAGTAATAAGTTACTTTTATTTAACTTCCTGCGCTTCTCGAAAATTCGATCCCCACACTGGCGTGGGGAGATCGAATTTTCAAGATTTTTACATGTTTTTTTTCAGTCGAAAATCTGGACGAAGTTCTTTTCAGGTACACCTTTTATCATTAACTAATTCAGTCATTGGAGGAGCGTCATGTGTTCTTTTTTGGATTATCTGATTCGAATATTCAAGATGATGACACAAGATGCAAGAAGAAAAAAGAAGAGCCAAGAAAAGTCAAGAAGAGCCTAGACACAGCAAAAATAGACAAGGAGAGTAAGAAGAACCGAGAAAATTAAGGAAGATGCTAGAAGAAGCAACAATAGGCAAGGAATGCCACCATAAGGAAAATGTCAATATGATGCAAGAAGACGCCTGTAGGGACCAGAAGAATCAATAAAATGCAAGCAAAGATTAGGAGAGCCAAGAAAAGTCAAGAAGAAGTGAAAAGAAGCAACTTGAAGGCAGAAGAACCAAGAATGGGCTATTAGTAGCAAGAACATGATAGCAGATACTAGGGTAGACGGAAATTCACGAAAAAGAGCTGACAAGAGGTAAAACGAAACAAGAATAGGCAAGAAAAGATCAGAAGAAGCAAGAAAATGATATGATTCAGAAAACAAACCCCAATCAAAATCTATATTCCTAATAGGTTGACAAGCGGATTAAACTCCGCAAGAAGTTGCAAGAAATACTAAGAATAGCTAAGAAGGAGCGAGAATAGATAAAAAGAAGCAAAAGAGACAAGAACAGACTAGAAGAAACAAGAAGAAATACTAAGATACCAGAAAATGTAGGATAAAGCAGGACTAGCCAACAATACAATAGTGAGAATTTGAAAGAAGATGCAGTAAAAACAAAGGTGAGTTAAGAAAACCCAAGAAGAAGCCAATTTTAGACGATAAGTGACAAGTAGGAAGCAGAGCCGTAGAGACGAGAAGAGACAAGAAGAGGTAAGAGATTAAAACACACAAGAAGCAGTAAGAAGAGATCAGAAAATTCAAGAGAAAAATCTAAGACAAGACAGGATAGAGGAGACAAGAAGAGACGAGAAGAGACAAGAAGAGACAAGAAGAGGCAAGGAAGATCAAGAAGGCCAAGCAGACCTAAAACAGTCAAGAAGATGCAAGAATAGTTGAGAAGAACCAAGAAGAAGGAAGACATAAAGAAGGGGAAAAATTTATAACGCTCAATCCATTCCTTTATTCCTGCCCATCCTAAATTCCAATATTGGGTTATTAGGTTGCCATGTATACCGGTCAATTAAACTCCAACCTCCTTCAATTAAACTCCAATATCCTCAGAGCACGTGTTCCTAGTCCTAACAAATCAGTGCCCCCTGGTGTACCGGTCTCACCGGGACAGGAGTACTCCTGGCTGGGGTGGTACTATCGTATCGTATTGTATCGTGGGGAAACGCATATGAAACACAAACGTTTGAATTACAGGTAACTCAAAACAAGCCAATCAAAATACTATTTCACTACAGATCCAAAACTTCCACAAAATAATTATATATGGTGGCGCAAAACTACAGTTTCATTTTGAATCTTATTGTAATGTGTAATAAGATTCAAACCATATCGGTAGCTTTGCGCCACCCTTTACATGGTAACAAAGCTGTTATCATTGAAAATTATATGAATACAATACACAATACAAAATAAGTAATGAACTCTTACACACAAACACAGAATTAATTAAAACGTCTCAGGTAAGCACACACTCGCTTTACACGACAACACGGTAGCATATATTTAAAACACCATATACAGGGTGTCCAGGGGTAATGTGCATTAACTTCGAGAGAGCGGGGCCGAGGCGGGAGGGGAGCTGTCAAGTGAACACGCCGGGCCGGGAACCTTGGCTGACATCGACTCCAAAAATAACAATCGTACCTACATATTGATGAGTGGAAAAAGTAAGTTGAATATTAAGTTGAAGAAGAACAATAATTTTTTAAACTTTTTAGTTCATTTTTTGAAGTCGTTTTTTTTTTTTATTTTGTTAAAATTTTTGTTTATTTTTCGGTTTTTAGTGAATCTGAAGTACACTAACTAATTTATTATTTTTTTTTCAGGTTCTCCATAAAACAGTTATACACCAAATTATTACGGAGAAGATTACAAAATATAAGAGAAAAAAAGGCCAAGGGGGCAGCTTCACTATGTTGAGACGTATGTCAAAAGATAGTTACTGAACTCTCTATAGGTAACATTGAAGATGTCAATGCTCAATGCAGAATCGTTAAGCAGTTGAATTGCTCTATTTAATGGGGCATTCTGAAAGGAAGAAATTCTCGCTTTCGGAGCATAAAAAAGTGTGTGGGATCTCCCACGAGTATACGCGTTAGGGACATATAGGTTAATCTCCTTCAACATAGGTGGATTCAGTACAGTACCGGAAATCAGCTGAAAAAAATGTTTCCCCAAAAATATTTTTCGGCGGGCTTCTAAGGTATTAAGAATATTATTAATATTCGTCTGAATATGGATAGACCTAAACGTGCTGCTCATATGAGACAGACATTACTTGACCATAACGACGTTACGGTAGGTGACTCAAAGATCCGGATAGCCTATAAAAGATTCGGCCGAGTATCGTTCATTTGCTCCTAAGAATTGAAGAGTTCCGTTACTTTGTCATGGATCCCGTAATCAGAACCTAACCAAACTCTCATCAAACTACCCTTGAAGTACATCCTTTCCAATAAAAAAGAATCATCGAATTCGGTTGGCGTGATATTGAGTTATTCGTCCATTTGTCGAGCACATACTTAATGCAAAGAATTTAAGACTTATATGGTTTTCTCATGGATGCCATTGTCAGAACTGGACTAAATTGAAATGGGATCACACGGGAAGCACTAGCTTTCAAATAAAAAATAATTATCAATATCGGTTCACCCAGACGAAAGTTCTGAGGTAACAAACATTAAAAAAATACAGTCGAATTGAGAACCTCTTCCTTTTTAAAGTCGTTTCAAAAATAATGTCCACAAAGGCAATATATGTACAAGGCATAACCTCGATTCTACATCATCAAAGTAGAAGTAATACTGCAAATTAATATGACTGGAATTTCCCGTTTATTTCGAACGATAGTTTGATTCAATAATAATAATTATAAAAGTATTATTAAACCATCATTTGCAAATGTATTCAGGTTCAGAGTCGCTTGAAGCCACTAACTTATACATTCAAATCTCCCGGTGGAGAATGGACTTCAAGTAACGTCACGACTATCTAAAGGGCTAGCCGGCTAGCGAGACTATCAAGCCGCTTGGCTCACGCACGTAGTTTTTGTCTGGCTAGAGTTTTGATCGTCTCCAGAGGAAGCTTGTGGCTTGACTCAAGCGTTGCGCAATAATCTACGTGCTGGCAGAACGCTTGAAGCGAATTTATATTTTTTGGGCGTAGACAACAAATCATAGACAAATAAGTACCAGAGTGGTGATTTTAGATATTACGTATCGTGTTAAACAATTATATAAATTAGAAAAAAATATTATGTAATAAGTATTAATTGTTTTTGTGTTTAATTAAATCCGGCTGATTTTTCTTTTAAATTAATGAAAATATAATTTAATAATGTTATTAAGTTAATGTTATGTTATTAATATATAACATTTATTAAAACGTAACAAATAATGCTTTTTTCTTTACTAGATTCCATCTCGCACAAAAATGACTTTCGACTACCAAAAATGACAGGAAGACAACAAAGGAGTAATATGTTCAAATGCCTTTCGAAAAAAATATCGTCTAGGCATAGACTGAGGCTTGTCTCAACGGCTTGAAGCGCGCGTCAAGCTGTTGTGGCAAGCATCCGTAGTCGGAAACTAAACTAATGCGTGATGCAGTGCACATTTTCTAATTTCACCAACAACAAAATATACGGCTACAATACTATAAATAATTTTTAATAACAAAATGTAAAATATCCGTTGATAATATTGTTTTATTTTACAGCATTTATGTCAAAAATAGTTTTCTTCTAAGTAAGTACCTAAATAAGGTCGAAGTAGGTACGGCATATTTTTGTATATTTTTTAATAGCTATTTGTAAATAGTTAGTTGACATAAACGATTAGTTCAATGGCAACCCAGTCAAAGTAGGCAATATTTTTTCGAGTGCATTTAAAACAAATATTTTTATTGATGTTTGTGCATCAGTATCTGATTACTAACAGTAATAATTAATATGTGAATCTCATTTTACTGTTTGATTCTGAAGTTTACGCTCTGTTTCCGGATAAATCAGGTAACAGCTGATGTCAGTTGCACTTGGAACATTCCTTTTCAGGGTTTCGATCTGATCTTGCGCTAATTCTCTAGATAATATATTGCTCGGTTATACACGATAAGAAAATTTATACAAATTTTATCACACTCTGTTTTACATTATTAACATGTATTTTTATGTTTGCGAGTCGATGAATTGCATCACATTACTCGAACATCTTCTCGGAATCGAGTAGCAACTGTCATGTCAGTGTGCGAACATCAGAGTGGCTAGTCGTTTCGAGTCTGATCAGCATTGTAATTCACAGTGAACCCATTTATTTAGATGTTTGAGCGTTATTAATAGTAGATAGTTCAAAAATGTACATTTTTCTTTTAAAATTCTAGTTATAAACAGCATGGATGAGTCAAAAGTGCGATGTAATAAACATGTCTAGTAAAAAGAAGCGCTCTGCGTCTCTGAGCTTGAAGCAGCATGGCGGGGGGGCAGGGTCAGGGCCGGGGGAGGCGGAGAGGGAGGAAGAAGAACTGCACCTCTGCATGGCCCCGCACATTCAGGCGCTGCTGGCACGCGGCCATCGCCGCTCCTCATGCTGTGGGCTTGCCATGCCCGTGCCTTTCGAACGCGCCGCTAACAACTCCCTCTTCAACCCCAAGTTCGACTCAGAGATCCTCGAGGGGCAGTATAAGTCCAGCACATTCACTCCCATCAGGCTGAGATTCAGGTACACAATCGCCGGTTTATCTTTCCCCGCTTCCTGTCATACCTGACTTATCTTGTTTGCACTGTGAACTGGTACTTAAGAATAGTAGTGTTACAACTTTTGCCTTATTAATAACCCACCATTGTCTATGATATAGTTTTCCTGAGAGAATTATACTGTACATTGGAGTGTGTTTATATCTATCTTTGGCTCTATTTGATTAGATAATTAATATTCATTAATAAGCCATAATTGGAAAATCAAATATTGATCAAGAATAAACAGCCGTTTTAGGTCAACATATTGTGTTGAGATTAATGGTAATGGTAATGTTGTTTGTTTGCAGACTGGCGTTGCTGTATATCTCCATATTTTGTTCCTCGTGGGGGCTGTACTTCTTGGCTTTCGGCCTGTCGGGACACGTATCGTCATGGCCTCTACTTTGCACTATATTTTTATCAGTTTTCCTCATGACTGCTTTTGCAATATTTTTAACTTTTACAGATGTTTATAGAATGCACTCGCTAAGTATATCTGTGATAATGGCGTTGCTACTTTGCGCGTTAAGTTTATCCCTCATGGGCTTTTTTCCATATAAGGATACACATTTCATTGGTGACATTAGTCAGGCGGGACATTTTGCAATGTGTGCCGAGATTATCCTCATCATCTACACCTCGATTCCTCTCCCGTTGTATTTGTGTGTTGGCTTCAGTGTGGTTTATTCCGTGGCCTTTGAACTATTAAATGCATTTGTGCAAAGCCAAGAGCAGGTCATGAGCTATGAGGGTCTGACTGTGAGAATTCTGCTTCACCTCTGTGTCCACCTGATAGGGGTCCATATATTGCTGATGACAATAGTGCGCATGCGCGGGACCTTCATGAAGGTCGGACAAAGCCTGTTGGTTAGAAAGCAACTAGAAATGGAAAAGATACTGAAAGAAAAGATGATTCATTCGGTGATGCCTCCCAAAGTGGCAGATTGGCTAATGTGTGAGACTGGAATAGAATCCGAGAGCAGCCTGAAGAGGAACAACAGTCTGTATCCTCGAAACTCTAACCCGGGAGCTTCTGATCTCAAATCACTATTCCGACCCTTCAACATGCACTGCATGGAAAATGTCAGCATTTTATTTGCTGATATTGTAGGATTCACCAAGATGTCCAGTAATAAGACTGCGGAAGAACTGGTTAATATACTAAATGACTTATTTGAGAGGTTTGACGAGCTTTGTCAGTTGAATAACTGTGAGAAGATATCTACCCTGGGAGACTGCTATTATTGTGTATCGGGATGTCCGGAACCGAGGGCAGATCACGCTAAATGCTGTGTGGAAATGGGCCTAGGTAAATATACACTACATACAGCCATTCTTCTTGTCTCTGTGTACTTTCAAAATAGCTCATAGTACACACCAACTTGAAATACGTCTTCTTACCTCTCTAATTTATTTGGAAGCATTTACTCTCTGTCAGGTGCATCTATGGGCGATCCGAAATCAGGCGCACCCGGACTGAGAGCCACCCTCCCCCCACCCCCACTATATTAATTCTAATACAAAATTCTTATCAGGTAGTCTTTACTAGGATCTATAGAAAGGAATTATACCAAATTTAACCCCCCAAAACAACCGGTTTATTAAACATTACCAACCATAAACTAAAATAAACAATTTCTCTAAATCTTCAACCAAAGCTGGATCTTCAGAAGCATCATCGTCGAGGAGAAGCTTCAGCACATCGTCAACATTATTCAGTTGATAGAGAGCATATTTTCTAGCCAATAAAAAAAAAATTATATATAAAATATTTTCATAAAAATCTGCATATAAAATGCTTGAAAAGAGGGTGGAATTCAATCGGGCGCAGGTGGCCTGTGATGCCAGGGAGGTTTTACGTAAGTTGTGTAAAGACCGACTCCTGACTTACGATGGGCGCCGTCTGAGGTTCCTAAAGTTAGGCGAGTAAAAGGAAGGAGGGGCGGTGGGCCGCCTTTCGGAAGTGGAAAGGGAAACAATGTCTTCTGTTGGCCTCTGAGGCCGGCTGCACCCCACGGAGGGTTAAATAGGTTCATATTGATAGCTTATTTTATTTATTCTAGGAATGATTGAAGCTATTAAGCTGTTTGATGAGCAACGAGGAGATGGTGTGAACATGAGGGTTGGTGTCCACACGGGAACTGTGTTGTGTGGGATCGTGGGAACAAGGCGATTTAAATTTGACGTATGGAGCAACGATGTAACTCTTGCCAATAGAATGGAATCCACAGGAAAGCCGGGCCGGGTTCATATTTCTGAAGAGACGAGTCGATTCCTCACTGATTACATCCTGGAAGAGGGCGAAGATGTGTTTGGTGAGTTTTTCAATTGATATTAATGTACATCTAACAGTATATGTTTATTTTTGGAGGCGGGTATGGGTACTGTCGCCCCGGGAACCATTTATTAGATAACCAACACCTCTGTCTTGGGTCACCCAAGTGGTTCGCTGTGTTTGGTGACTTAGCAGGGGTGCCCGGGCTCATGGGGTGATGTTGATGAAGGAGTCCTTTTGACTTCTCCAGCCGTACTCTCGAAACATCGCCTTGCACCACATTGGGAGGGATGGATTCATGAGTCCGTCACTCCTGGACACACTGACCCCCAGATTCCTACCCACCCCTAATACCCTTTTCCTTTCCAGAACTTCCTCTCCTTTCTTTCCTAAAAATATCCTCCACACAGCATCCCCAAAGATTACGTAGGCCCTGAGGGGAATTATTTTCCTCAGGGCCTCCTGTGTGGAGCTAATGTAAATAAAATAATATCTAAGTATGTACACATAAACTTCCAACAGTTTTGATTTGTTCGATTTATAAATATTCATTATTTATGCATTAAACCGCTTACTCGTTAATACGGAAAACTTTTTATCCAAACAGTTATATTTAGCTTTATTATTACGAAAAGTGAGTATTTATGTCGGGGGAAACCAAAAAACATGCAAAAAATATGCATTAAACATTTTAATTTTGTTAAAATTAATTCACTCGCACGGTAACGCCATGTTCATTCATCGTTTTTATTTTAACATTTCATCAATGCTGCCAATCATAGAAAAATATTTTTGCCTAAAACAAAGTGAATGCATCATTGACAAGTATTTGTAACAGCAGAACATGGAAAGAAATGTATTAAAATAATTACACAAACCCGCTAGACAAACCCTGCGTAGCCAAACAAACCATTCAAAACCTGGGATGTTTTTTAAAAGTATGATGAAAAGCGAGTTTATTTTAGAGAATTTATTTTATAAGATTGGTACTTCCGACAAATGTCATATTTGATTGTCTATTAGTTAAAAAAGGAACATTCCGTATTATCCTTGCATCAAACTTTGACAACACGAATGTTCCGTATTATCCGTGAGGTGGACTAACTGCATATTTACCAAATATTCTTTTTTATCATCTCTTGTAAAGTTTTCATTTTGTTGATTGTAGGGTTTTACCAAACCACAGTCAATATTAATATGTAAATGATTTAGTATTAACCACTAACCTCCTTTCCGTTTTCAGAGCATGAGTTTTAAGATTTTAAAATAACATGATATGTAAATTTAATAAATTTCAATAATATATGAAATAATTAATTTTAATAAAATAAAACTAAAATTAATTACATAAAAGCGGCAATGGAAAAATTATTATTATGTATAAATCAATGTTCCGCCATTTTGCAATTTATATGCAGAATTAATTTTATCAGCATGAATTCAATAGGGAAATGAAATGCTTCCAATTTTGCGCATCATTAATATTCTAGAAAAAATATTATTTTTATGGTGTCTGGAAAATTTTAAATAAGTCAAGGATATTATGCAATCTGTTATTGTGTGTTCTCGCTTGGTAGGGGTAAAACCACAATTATTCATGTAAATGCCTATTTACTACTGCGCAGTCGGGGAAGTCACCACATTGGATGTGGGGGCTACTATTGTAAAAAATATGGGTGTTCATTTGTTAAGTTGGTTTGGAGATTTGTATTCTTATTTCTCTGATTAATTAATTGTTGTACTTAAATCATTTGTTTGACTGCTTAACCCTTTAGGCCTCGGCCATATTATGTCGGAAGGTAAAAATATTTCCATTTTGCAATATTATCCAAATTAGTGGAATATTTATGAACGTTTCCGAAAACTATAAACTGTTTTTAAAAGGTGATGGAATACGCTTTTTAGTGAAAAAAATAAAGTATATTAATAGACAAAAGTATTATAAATGTTATCGCCTCAATATTTTGTTGTTTCATGCAAAAATAATTAATAAAAAATTCAACAATTTCTTAATATTTTTTCAAATTGTGGTTGGAAATTTTGTTTTTTTAAAATTATTTTGTGGTTAACTTTTAGATTTGAATATAAAGCGTGGTGTTTTCTCTTTCTAAAACCGTTTAGATCATATTCTTCACTATGACAGTAAGGTCCTCCTTCCATGGAGATACTTACAAACTACGCAATTGTGACGCAACCACAAGTACCCTGCAGATACTCTTTAATGCTGGTTTCCGTACACAGCGCTACCCGAATATACTGAACTTGATAATTTTTCACGTGCAGTGAGTTAACACGATGTCAAGCGATGTCAAATGACTTTTTTTCCAACATCAAACCGTTCCTTCTCCACTAAATCCTTTCTTACATATTCCGTAAACACACATTTTTTTCCAATTCCAGAACAAATCTAACATTACTTTTATGTTCCGACACCATTTCTGTCAAACGTCAAACGAATAAGTAGCAGACACAAAGGATGCGTCGCTTCGCGTGCGTTCAGCACCGTCGGTAGCGTGCAACAGATTTGAAACCGACAGCCGTCGCGTAGCGCCGTGTACAAGCACCAGCATAATCGTACGGGGGGGGTACTTAAGATCGGCGCGCATGATACGCGCACGAGGATCGAGTAGCTTGTAAGTAGCGTCATGAACGGAGGCACTAACGGAAACACAAGAATTTCTATGAAATCTATTTGGGTTGTTCCTTCATAAATATCGTACCTCTCCGAATAGACATTAGCTTTGTCCAGACAGTCCATACAACGCACACATAAATACATATTCCAAGCTTGCAAATCATTTGTGACTTTAATAACACATATTCTAATGCTGCACATTAACACTGAATTTCCATGAACCGAACCACAAATTAGGAAAAGGAATGAAGCAACTGCACGCGGCATTCCTATAGTTTGCCTTGCTTCGTTCCTTTCCCATAATTCGTGGCTCGCGTTCATGTTTGTGCATTTATATGCAGCGTAATGTATTTGGATATTTCAAAATTAGTGTTTAACTATTGCCTGATACTAACTTGTTTGCACACACCTCTGGGAGTCTAGACAAAGCTATCGTCTATAGACAGGTAACGTTCATGTACAAGGTTAAAAAATGATATAATAAATTGGATTGCCGGCAATCATTCTGAATTTGACATATTTTAATATTTATTTCAGGTCACAAGACATATTTTATCGAGGGCCGCCAGCCGCACGCTTCGATGACTGGTAACAAAATGCCCCTCAAGTTGATAATATCCCCCCCGTGCACGGCCGACCCCCTGTCCCCCAGTGTGAACATCTCCCTGGCCCCTGATGAGCAGCGGCCCCACTACGGGCTGCATGATCCCCTCACTCCCCCCATCATGAACCCCAACCGCCTGTCGCCCAACCCCTTCCACCTGAAGATGAAGGCCAACTCGCTGCCTAGTATCCTCGACATGGAGAACGAGGAGAATAAATCTAACGGTGGAAAGGATGTCAGTGATGAATCTTCCAAGAGTCCTATTTCCACAGGTTTGTTCATATTATGCATCTTGTAAATTGATATCCTATCTCCGTATGTTTGTTGAGGTTTTAAGTAATAATAATAATAATAAAAAAAAAGACAAAACAGAACAGTAACAAAAAAGAACATTGAAGAAAAGTGAAGATTAGTAAAGGAATGAAAAAAAACCTAACCTAACTTATTCTATTATTATTTCCCCTTTTGAAACGCAGTGTCAATATTATGCATCGCATAAGTTCGGAATGGTGAAAATAGTGTTTTGACATACTACCACTGCGTAGGTATGGTTAAACCGGTCTTAACCGGTCAAAGGCCGGAGACACGCCGGCGCGCGCGGCTCAAATTTCAACAAACAAAAATTTTTGGATGCGATTTTGACCCTTTCGTATAAAGAAACTGTACCAAGAACAAGGTCAGAAACGCTTCCGCCATTATCGTTCTCGAAGTAGTGGGAACATGAAAAAGTTCTAGTCTCAACATAATAATTTTAATAATAAGTTTCTTGAAAAGATGAATATATTTTACATTTAAAAAAAAGCGCCAATGTCATTACTTCTTCGAAAATACCCTTGGATTGTTTTTTTTTCATGTAAGGTGTCTATTCAGGTTTGTGTAGAAATAAAAAAGTCAGAAAAGTTCATTTTCGTAAATATGTATATATTTTTACATATTTTATACATATTTTTACATACATATTTTTACATCATTTTTTGTTTAAGTTAGCTATTCTAGGAAAACTTGTAATGATATTATAATGTAATAAATATGAATAATAAGATACATTATCTGGCAAACAGAATTAAAAAAAAAAAAAAATTATACCGATTATAAGCAAAAGTGTAAGGGAAGTAATTTCCCTAAAAAAAAAAAAAAAACCCTGGCCCTTGACAGGTTAAACTGCGCGGCCGGCTTATCTAAACTAACAGAATCTAATAAATAAGACTATTGAATTTTGTTACTGTTGTGTTTTATCCTCTATATGTTAACCACAAAATCATTCATTTTTAATCGTTACCGAGACATGATCTCTTGCAACCACAATGCAGTGTAAGGGGGATCAAGATTCTAGTTCCCCTCACAATCCTGAGATGTGGATTCCGGCCTTGATTGGTTAATATCAAATAAATAACTGTTAAACACCTTCTAACGACATTCCCGTTTCCACGTAATTGTTATTGTTAAAGCCTAGTTCCTAATCCATATTTATGTATGTATGTGGTTTTCCCATATTGTTAGATGTTTTTTTTAATCCCTTGAAAAACTTTTTTATTTCTACCAATGGAGGATTGCCAATCGCCGTTGTTAAACATTATTTTCAGGATGACTTGATGTGACATTGGCCGCAATCGATTTGGACCAATTTTAAATTTGCTGACCATGACTTTTTCTATTATTTCATTGTTCTATTTCATATTTGGGTCATATTTTCTGCGTAATAATAAATTAGTTTTGTGTATTTTTCCATCATAAAACAATAATTACGTATCTTCAATAGATAGATCGATTTATACGTGTTTTTAATTGGAGCACTATTAGAGTCTAGAGTCCAAAGATATCGATACATTTTATTGAACTTCTATTGAAAATGTATTTCATTTATATAATTAGTTTTAATAAAAATTATGGTTTTTTATGACCGTCAAATAAACCAAATAATAAGTCAAATATTACCATAACTAATTAACAACTTTAATCTTCTTTAAAAAAATCTATGTAGTACTTTTAGCATAGCCGCAACAAATTATAATGGTTCCATGAACCACTTTCACAACTTCTTCACCTTAAGCTGTCATTTGCCAAAAGGCCGCCGGCGGCCACGAAAACTTTTTTTTTTAAATGCGATTTTAACCCTTTTGCATAAATAAACTATATGAAGGACAAGGTCAGAATCGCTTGCACCAATATCATTCTTAATTAATCTAGCTACTCTAGAATATTTTTAAATGAATTTTCTATGACTTTGCAGGTCAGTTTTGGGAACTGTCAGAGGCGAAAAAATCGATGTTTTATGTTTTCAAATGTGTATAAAGGTCGTTATTTGTTTGCAAATTCCTTTGAATTGTGTTTTTTAATGTTGGGTATGTATTCAGATTTGTGTAGAAATAATAAAATCAGTTAATGTTTGTGTAATTACATTTTTTGATAATTATTTCCAAAATGGGAGATTTTTAATCTTTTTATTTAGTTAGTTAGCTATTCTGGAAGAACCTCTTACGATATCATGTAATATACATGAATAATAAGATATATTATCTGGTACACAGAAAACAATTGCAAAAAAAGCAATTCCTATGTTTTTGTATGGACATTTGACCAGAAGGTAACAACGTAAAATCCGCGCAGTTTTTCGAAATACGCCCGACATTCAACAGGTTAAAACAAATTTTGCTGAATTAATTAATATTGTTGTATGTTTAATGGTATGAAGAATTTGGTTTACTTTGTAGCAATCCCCACTTTGACCTGAGGTTTCTTGGCGTACTAAGGACTAGTAAAAATATAATGCATCTTTTTAATTAATTTCTAAATGATATTATCTTCCCTCATTACAGGAAGCTACGGTAAATACACAAACAAAATAAAAAATTGGAAAGTTCCTAAGTTTTTGCGAAAGACTGATACAACGGATGCTGGAAAAATAGATGACTCGAGCAACGGCAAAATCGTTATTGAAAAAGAGAGTGTCAGCGATGGAAATTCTGCTCCTTCTTCAAACGGCTACCAATCAGTGCCAATTGTGATTGAAACCTTGGAATCTAATCTAGCACCGAAACAGCCAGAGATCTCCCAGTGTAATATGCTGTGTGTGGACCCGAGATCTCAACGCCTATCCAATGCCTCTGCCTACGACGCTGATATGCTGGATATCAGGTCTTACATTAGTCAGTCCCGCAGTGACGTGTCTCCATTTGCGAGGAGTAGCAGCTATCGATCCCAGTACGGCAGGACCAGTCATATTGAGGTCAGTATCTGTCCATTTTATTCCTTGTAAGCTATTTCACTTTGTTTTCTTCTTTTAATACTATTTCTACATCTACATACACCATCTCATTTCAAACATTTGCATGATTAGCAAGTATTTAAAATATGTAATAATCGGATGAAACTGGTTGGGTTCAAATTAAACCACAGAAAATTAATTGTTATGTAAAGTTTTGAATTATATTGATATAACGTTGACGAACAAACAATACCATTTGTATGGTAATGAGACATATCACATTCAGCAAATTGAACTACAATATTATATATTATTGGGTCTTTTTTGACAACCATTTGGGATATCAAAGTTTTTTTTTTAAATAAAAGTGGAGTGAAGATATAGCTCAAAATTATGGTTATTCCTTTTATTAAATTTATAGTTGGCCAGAGTTTCAACACCCTTTTTAAAGATATTGTTCATAATTTTGAGAAATAATATAATATTAAAAGACAATATGGTGTCTTATTTTTATATACATCTATTTGAATTTCACTTTTGTTTTCTTGGTTGAATGAATGTATGAATGAAGTGGAATCTTGGAAGCAGAAATTAGCTCACTTTAAGACTTCCGATCGACCTGAAACTCGGCAGATGGGCTCTGGTTGGTTGTTGATGACAATGCATTTCAACTTTTAGTGGCAATCACGCGCACACACGTGGACATACTCGCATTTCTCTGAAATTCGATTATATATGGTACTCAATATATGGAACAAATGTCAGTCTAATCCATTCGGCCTTTGGCTCAGGTGCATTGGAGCATGGTTGACTCCAGTTTTTGGGTAGGAAGGTTCAATTCTCAGTCAAAGCAAAATTTTAGGACTTGAAAATAAATACATTATAGTAAAAAAACCTTGTTTTTTTACACCTAAATTATTAATATTTCAGAACTCCAGAGTTCATGACAAAAATGTAGGTAGGTAGGGAGGTAAATGTAAGCGGGTAGGGAGCTGAAAATATTTTCATTGGCATATTAATTTGAAATAGACAAAATGTGGAAATTTCATGATGCCAGAACTCACATTTTGTGTTGTGTTTTCGAAAACAGATTTCTGTTTTATATGTGGTTATTAAGTAGGTTTTCTGATGTCCATAACACTATTCAAGCAACACCTTTGACTATTATTGTTTTAATGAAATTCAATGGAATATCAAATTTTGTCATATGTTCACGTATATGTGTATAATACAAATCTGGATTTATTCTTGATTTAGCTCACAGCACAAATAAGCACAATATTTTGTTATTACCTGTCTATCCTTTTTTTAAATTTTTATTTCAAAATAAATATCTGATAGATAATAATAATGTTTGAATGATTTCTATAGCGCCATTTTCGCGGGAAAATCACCTCAAGGGCGCTTAACACCTCTGGAGTACCATTATTTACATTTGTAACTGATTAGGAATTAAAACAAACAATGAATATGATACATCATGACAATGCAAGGAATATCATAAATAAAATCTAAAATTGTCTTATCTGCCGACCAATTTGATTTTTGGTTTATGGATGGCTTTGTTTATTCATTGACGATAAGAAGTAATGCTTACTTGAAATTATATTTACATAGATTTTTTCTGTCACCACAAATTCTCCGGAGACTGTGCAGTTAATTACTTGTGGTTAATATTTTCCTTATTTGTTTCACTGAGAATTTCTTATAATAGCAATTATGGCTTTGGCTGAGTTTAATAACTAGATCAGAATAGCCAAGAAATAGTTCCCAACCTCTCCCTCCTATTCCTCATTTCCTCCTGTTTACCAATATTTCTAATTGGGGATGCCTTACTGGTGCTGAACTACGTTCAGTGGAACTTTCAACTGAGCTTTGGTTTTTTTTTTTTTAATAATAACCATTTTATTTATTTTATTGTAAGCACGTGCATGAATTTCGATGATTTATCACAATTTTTAAGACCTCCTGTAACAATATCGACGAGGTTAGACGTTATTCTGCCGCTACGGTCACCATCTTCTACCTGGGATTGCGTACACACTAACAGAAAACATTCTAAGAAAAGAAAGGTGTCCACGCTACTACACCTCCCATGATTTGTAGATCCCCCGGGCCCGAGCCAGGAGCTCGACCATGAGCCAGCTCCAAGACCTCCCTGTGGTCCCCCTGCACCTCCGTCACCTGCACACTGAAGACCAGGTCAGCCTCTGTCCCTCGGTGAACAGTCGGAAAGACTCGGGAATTCGCAGCACGAGTCGGCGCTCCAGCATACAGCATCAGGTAGGAGACCCTCGTCTATTCATCGGCTTTTCACGCTTCCTTCTTGTTCGTATACGGCTTGGCGGCGATGACAGGTCACTCTTCATCTCATTGTGCATCTGTCATATTTTTATCATTCGCTTATACAAAGCAATGGGTTTTATACAATATTAATGATATTGTACAATTAGGATAAGGAAACCTACATATTAATGTAAGAAAGTGTAAATGTCCCCACATCTTATCTAAAATGATTGACATTTAAGTTTTATATTGTAAGAGAGACTAATTTCATTATGTTTTAATGCTCCACTTTTATTAAATTTATTTCAAATATTTATCAAGGTTTTAGCTGCTTTTAGTACGGAATTCTTAGTCCATCGATAAGTTGCCGTACAGAGTTTAGATCTAAAATCTCCAGCATCTTTATGAGTGGAAAAGACAATAATCATCAGAAATGTATTAATTATGTTGCAGATTTATATGGCGAGTCAATCGGCAATAGGAGCATCGCAGGAATTGCATCGCCGAGTGTCGGGATATTACACATCCAGCCAATCTAGTCTGGCTCGAACTTCCCTGGCCATCAACCCCATACACCCCAACCCCTGCCACCAGAAACTGAGGAAGCAATCAGACCTCCAACTCATCAGGTGTGTCCAAGATAATGCCAAATCTAGGTTCAGCTACTTCGTCAAGCCTCCGCTCTCCTTCTTCACTCTGTTCTTCAAGTCTCGGGAAATGGAGAAGGAATACAGAAACAATGCTCACAGAATAGATGAAAAAGAAATGGAATGTCCCACCTTAGCCACATCTCGCTTCAACACTTACCTGGACGTCCTCGTGTCGGCCGTTATATTCCTGTTAATATCGGCTTCCTTGTTTGTTTTGTACGAACCGACACCTCTCTGGATAGTGGTGTTTGCTGTGTTTGTCACCTTCCAGTTAGTAGCCATTGCTTTATGCATACATCGGCACTGGGATCTGTCCAAATCACTGGTGCAAAACCACGAGCCGAGTCGGCCGAGTAAACTGGATGACATCTTGTATCGTCTGTCGCATTGGTATCCCTGGCACTTGTTTGGTGGAATATTCCTCAGTATCCCAGTTCTCTCCGTGCTTGCCAACTTCTCTTGCAGCACCTCCCCATTTCAACTTGCAGGAGGAGACCAGTCATATTATATTTATTTGTTCTGCGTGAGCCTTTTGCACTTCTGTAATTTCACACAAATTAATTGGCTTGTGAAAAATGCTTTAGTTCTATTGTCAGCTCTTATTTTTATACTCATTTCACTTTTCATATGCAACAAAGCCAATTCCCCGTTCAGTCAATTGGCTCAAGCTAAGCAAATAAGTTTTCAACACAACTTATTACAAGCAATATCAATTTTACAAGATTCCTTGAATGCTTCTCTTCCCGAAGATTATAACTCTGCAAATTCTTCTTTCATGATAAAAGGAGAAAATGTAACGGGTGGTGCAATATTACCCGCTTTGACGACATTATTCGGTACTGCCTTGTACGGAGTAAAAAATCTTACTAACATTGCTCAGAATCATTTTGAGGAAATACACCATCAAGTTTACATGGGAGAAATCTGCCTGGACATTGTTCTCATTCTCATCTTAGTTTGGTTTTTAAATAGAGAATTTGAAATAAGCTACAGAATGAGTTTCTACGGGAACATCGTGGCCAACAGAGACAATATCCGCATCCAGAGTATGAGGAACCAGGCCGACTGGCTTCTGCATAATATTATTCCCCGACACGTGGCAGACCAATTGAAAAACACCGCCAAATATTCGGAGAACCATAAAAATGTGGGCATAATATTTGCCAGCATTGTTAACTTTAACGAAATGTATGATGAGTCATATTTAGGCGGTAAGGAATACTTGCGCGTGTTGAACGAGTTGATCGGAGACTTTGACGAACTGTTGGAGCATCCGGAGTTCCGCTCCGTGGATAAGATCAAGACGATCGGCAGCACGTTCATGGCGGCCAGCGGGCTCAACCCGCAGATGCGTCAAGAGAATCCTGACCCCCACGCGCACCTGTATGCACTCATGGACTTTGCCCTGGCCATGCAGCGCGTGGTGTACGAGTTCAACCGCGACCTGCTGGAGTTCAACCTCATCCTGCGTGTGGGCTACAACTTCGGGGACGTGACGGCTGGAGTCATCGGCACCACCAAGCTGTACTACGACATCTGGGGGGACGCTGTCAATATCGCCAGCCGCATGGATTCCACGGGGGTCAACGGCCGCATACAGGTGGGGGAGGCCTGCACCCAAGTATTAGGGAAAGTTTATGATTTGGAGCCTCGAGGCAGTGTCTACGTGAAGGGTAAAGACAATATGAATGTATTTTTATTGTTAAGGAAAAAACCAGTTGATGTTCCGTGAGCTATTGAAATGTGTACTGATTTTTCTTTGATCGTTTTGTAAACGATTTTATAAATGTGCACGATTATTTAATCAGTGTATGATTATCCGACTTGTCGTAAAATGCTCAGTAAATCTAAAAGTCGTATTTATTTATGTTTATATTTTTCCTATCTGCTGAATAGCTAATGCCTTTTATCATTGATATTAAATTCAATCATTATTGCGTGTACATATTTGTTTATTTACATTGCGCTTGTATTTAGTGAAACGAACCGGTGGAAATATTAAACCAAGACTATCTGCTCTAAATGGATTCTTTTAGTAAACTTTTCAGCCTGTAAAATATTATTTTGTTACCTGTGAAATACCTGTAGTGATTTCTTGAGGGCTTGAATGTTATTATTTGTGGTACAACCAGCTTCCCAATGAAACACAATCATTTCCTTTTTCAGTGGAATACCAGATTCAGTGAAACGTGTTGTTGCATTTTAAATATTTATAGTGGTGTTATACAACACAATATTGTTATCTTTCTAGTTCATGATAATGAATCTCTTACAATAAGAAACTCCAGTAAATTAAAAAAAAAAATAATATTCACCTTTTGATTGAAGTACCAGTATTTTTTTAATTTGTTTTTTTAAATGTCATTTTCATAGTTAAAATATTTTCAAAGGCTGCCAAAATGATTGGTACATGTGACATCATACGTACGTATATATCTCACTTTTGTCCATTAAAGTAAGGCCATTTTCACACGGGTCGATATGAAATTAACGAATGCCAAAATAAATATTTAGCAAGAATTCAAAAATGATATTTAACATTGTGTAAAATTGCCCATATTCTTAATGCACATGGTCGATCTACTTGTGAGGGAGCTGCATACGTTCTGTCAAAACCCGCCGACCAATCATCCGGTGTTTAAATCTGTATGTGTTTTTAAAAAAAATCGGCAACAGTTACTCTTTACCAGTCAAAGTTGGTTTCATTCATCGACTCCAGCTCATAAGGCTGGTTGAGTGGTAATAAATTTGGAATTGTTGTCTGAAGAGCCGCAAATGCCTATGCAAAGAGCCGCAGTCTGCCGACCCCTTTCTATATGAATATTAAAAAAATATATGCTTATTATTTTCACTGGAGTTCCTTGTGCAGAAACATATAAATTCTAAAAATGAATTGTGTATTCCACTGTCTCTAAATATTATTGAGTGCAATATTGAGCCATGCTTTTGGTTACATTTCCAATTTTTGTTAATTTAAAAATTCATAATAATAATATTATGTAATTTAATGTAAGTTGATTCAAATTACATCTGTTTAATTTGCCATCAGTGTAGTGAGGTACGGTCTACGTAGATGCTATTAATAGTTAGCTTTAAAACATATCTTTTTATTTGTGATTAAAGTTCCTAATAATTTATTATCTAACTCCATGATTCGATCATTTTTACCCCACTTTTTAGAGTGCATGAATTTTATTATTTTTGACTAACATTATTTGATATTCCCTCTTTCGTGAATGTATTGTAAATATGCATTAGTGTGACAAAACACTAGACATATTTGATATTCCCTCTTTCGTGAATGTTTTGTGAATATGCATTAGTGTGACAATACACTGAACATATTTGATATTCCCTCTTTCGTGTATGTATTAAGAATATGCATTGGTGTGACAATACACTGGACATATTTGATATTCCCTCTTTCATGTATGTATTATGAATATGCATTAGTGTGACGATACACTGGACATATTTGACCGACGTGTTGCCGAATTTTTTATATACATTTTTACTAATATCAGATTTAATTGTAATTTATGTGATGGTTTTTTAATACATACATAATAATATGTGACCTGTGTCATTTCTTTCAATGTTTATACACTAGTCTCCTAAGAACGTACATATTGTATTTAGTTATGAAGTCATTTTAGAATTCATATATTTTAAGTGCCTTAATAATCTGTAGTGTTATGGTAATAAAAGATGGTTGATAAATCCTTACCCATCTACAAATTATATTGTTTTCCAGATATTTGAAGTTTAATATATTAAAGACATGGTATTACAATATTGTCATTCCTCTTCTCTAATAATGCTAACAATAACTTTACTTATTTATTCCTTAATCTGGAAAGGGCAATCTGTAAACAAGTATACATATTAAGTAACATTATTTAAACTCCAACTTGATATTCACTGAGTAATTTATTTATACAATACGTATTCATTAAATTTTATACTATCTGTCTTACAGGGATTCAAATTGCTTGCCTTATTTTTAGAGCTTTATTTAATAAATATTTATTATTTTAGAGCGCTGTATGTAAGTTCGATGTTTATGTACATACTTTATTTTTAAACATATTTTGTATATGTTAATGACCTTTTTTATTTTAACAAGGAGCCTATTTTATAAATATTTTAATCTCGCATTAATTTACGTTCCCGCAATGTGAAATGATTGGTTCAGTACAATATTAGCCAATCGTTCAGATATTGAAAATTTCCAGTTACAATTGTATGAATGTTTAATGTTTGTCAAGAAATAGATGCACCGCTGCTTGGAACATTCGGAATTCGGTGAAATCAGGCAGTCCTTTTGTAGTCGGAGAAAAGGTTGAAATTCCCGCTTAACACCGGCCGCCTATTTTGATTTATGCAAAAAAATGTCACCTAAAAGCATGTTTTATTTTATTTTGTGGAGTTTGGATACAAATATTAAAATGTTTTCTGACATTTTCAAAAGAACCTAATTTGCCACATTAATCAATAAAACCACATCTGAAAAGGGGTTCGCAGGTAGGATGTTTTGCACTTTAAGACAGTATATGTAGGTCTAACTTCTTTATTTTTTCTGAGCTTATAATTTTTTTTTTTTTAAAATGCCTGATTATTTCAAAGGCCAAGATGTGTTCTGCTCGCAGCATTTAATTAAAGCATCTATAATATTTCTAAGTGATCAAATTTTCAAACCATAAACAGCGGTTTTGCATTATTTTGCCTTAATAGTTTTCATTTCTGATGCGGCTTGTTACAATCTCCTAACCTAACCTAACCTAACCTAACCCAACCTAACACTTGACCGTGTGTAATGAGGGACTACTATAAATAAATACAGGGTGTTAAGGGACGTACTTGACTTACTTTAACCAGTGATTCCTGACATTATTTGGAGTAAAAAATGTAAATGAAATTTTGGTCTCCGGTGACTTTTTTTGACGACTTTTTTTTTTTCAAAATTTTTTTCTTCAAAATCAAAAAAAAAAAATTTCTTCCGCACGTCGTCACTGGTCACTCAGCTGGGTGTCTGACGAACCCCTTACCCCGCCTCCAACTGTTCAACAACTACAATTTTTTTATGTTTTTGTAGAAAAAAAAAAAAAAAAAATCAAGGAATCACTGGTTAAAGTAAGTCAAGTACGTCCCTTAACACCCTGTATAATAAGAAGTTTCAACCAAAAATGTTGTCTGGCAATCTTTTGATGTTTTTTTCCTTATTTGTGAAGCCTTTGCCTCAATACATTTTCCATTTGAACTTCTAAATTACATTCCCATTTAGTTGTTACCTGTAAAATTTTATTTTTATTAATTTATTTGATTCCTCACAAGTTTCTTCCTCTAATGGAAAAAATATAAATTATTAGTATTTTATATTGGCTATAAATCTAAAAAATGTGTATGTTAGTTAATGCAATCAGTAAGCAAATTATTCTTATAATTAAGAATTTTTGTTAAAGTTGAGAGAAAAGTACAATACATATGACTATGTACATAATTTGCTTCTGATAAATTTTATTAATTTATTATATGTAGACCTTTTTTGTATTCGAAATTCACATCATACAGCTAAACAGTTTTTTGTTTTGATTTTTATATTATGCATTTGCAAGTTTTGGTTTTGTGCACAAATTTTCTGCTCATGAAATAATAATGTACATCAAAATAATTTTTCATATTTCAAATCTTCCCATTTTCCTTGTCTTTTACAGATCAATTAAGAGTTTTTCTCTTCTGCATGCATAAAAATAGATATAAGTAGGAATTCCAATTGGCACCTGTAAATTGATTCAATTTTTTATTTCTCCTGTATTTAAGACTTAGCGTAATTTGAAATAATGTAGATGGGACCTAAAAGATGCTGGAAAGCGAATGAAGATTTTAATTTTGTAAAAATATTTCACTGTCATCTGTAAAATAAAAACAATATATAATATAATGAAAACAAGGTCTAAATGTATATTGTTTCAGTCTTGAAAACCTCCGCAAATATAATAAGTATTACAAGAGGATAGTTTAACCAACTATGTAAAACTAATGCTTTCTCTACTTTCTCGTTCACCATCACCATATACCTACGTAATGTTACTGAACCAAAGGTTACCAGCCAAAGATCGGTCATCAATGCCCGTGGAAAATTGATATGTATCGTTCTATCAATTTTCAAAGGAATTTCATCATCAACTGGTTGAAGATTTTGTATCATGAATGTTACGTGTGAACAGATGAAATAGGAATTTGCGTTTGTGTATTATGTACATATTTTGAAAAACATTGCAAAAATTGTAAATAAATTATCAAAGAGTTAGAATCATTCTATTTATTTTGACAATCATCTAAATAAAATAAGGTGCTCTTCCAAAAGTAGAAACTGACTTTATCATGCAAGTTTGGACTAAAAAGTTACCGACCGAGTTTGAGATTCTTGAAATTTATCTACACAATTAAAATAATTGCAATTATTATATTACATACTCTTTTAATATCTAACATTTTAACATCACACCATTGCGTGGGTAATTTTTAATAAGTGACCCAATTAAGAAAAAGTATAACTGGCCGATGATTGTTTATTAAACACTTGCAACCAATTATTCATATAGTATAGGTACATTATTGGATATTACCGGCGCAGTGGCAATTATTAAATGTGTTCACATTGAATTCAACTTCCATAATAATTATAAATTTTGGATCTGCAGTGACTGTAAAGTGTAATTGACTGATAGAGATTGCCTTAAATTCAAGTAAATGTGAGAGAGTTTCAGATGTTACATTTCATACTTCTAATAATATTATTAAATACCTATTGTAGAAATATTTGTCAGATTTTAATAACATTTTAAATAATGTAGGTAAGCTTAACCAATAAGTAAGATTTTAACTACAGTTGTTTCTTAATACAAACTCATTTTACAAAAAGACTTCTTAAAATAGGAATTACATATTATTAATGAACTTTTATAAGAAATACATTATGTAACTATTGATGGAGAATACACTTGATTAGCAGAGAGAGATGCATACGTAGTTTGTATTACAATTAAATTAATAATCTGTTGGAAGTTTGCAAGACAAGAATATTGCCCCCTGGGAGGCCATGGGGACACAGGTGTCCCCTATGAAATTTCAAAAATAAAAACTTTTATATGCGATTTTGACCCTTATGTATAAAGAAACTGTATAAAAACAAGTTCCAAATCGCTTGCGCCAAATATCCCTATAGTAGGGTAAAAGATTTCATTCATGTGACAACTTAAGTTTTTTTGTAATTAATTTATCTGTGACTTCAGACTGCTGTCAAAACCGGAAAGTCGTGAGTTTTAGCATTTTTGTTCCTTTTTCAAATGCATATAAAGGTAATTATTTATTATCAATCACCTTTGAAATGTGGTTTTTCACGTAGGATGTCTATTCAGGTTTATGTAAAAATAACAAGATCAGTTGATTTTCGTATTTATATGGATATAAGCAAAATTCGGGAAGCAAAATTTTGGCTTCCAAGGGGTTGGGTAAACTACTATTATTATAAATTATTCATAAACAGCCCGTTCGTAGATAGTGCTAATTTAATTATTTTAGGAAAAAACACTTTTTGCAAGTTATACTTAAAAATATTCAGATGAATTGTTTGTTTGCAATGGTGATTCGATTCAATATTGTATTTGTACGCCTTTCTTGAAAGAATTGACTTTTTACATGGTCAAAACTATTTATTCATATTCCGTGTGTACATGCGCAAACAAATTATTCATCTTAATATTTTACAGCATAATTACCAAGAAGGGTTTTTTCATATTATTGCCACCTATGAACGAGCAGATTATGAATTATTTAAAGTTTACCCCTAAACATGTTTAGAATAAAACATAATATTTTGTATGTGTATTTTGCAACACCATATGAATGGAGCAATATTGTATTGGATGCTTAGCCAATGGAAATTGAGTTAAAAAAACACTGCCTTAACTCTGGCCATGCGATATTTGTGTGTATTTTCATTAATATTTCTCTTTTTTTTACCGCATAATACCATATTGCACCCTTTATTCCGTTGGTATGGAGGATTTATTTTAAATCCTTTATTTCTTTGGCCTACCATTTTCATTACCACAAAGGCTAATCTAGTGTATTCTTTATCAATGCAGTTGATCTATCTTTTTAATGAACATATTAAAAGGCCGTTAATTCAATAAAGAGGCCTAGAAAGGGCCTCGTGTATATTATTTGCTACTACATCACAGTTTTGAACTGATTTAGCACAAGCATTATATTTATTTTTTAATGTTTTCCACAGAAATACAATAAGTGACAAGCTTATTTAACGTTAAAATAAAATTTATAATTATTATAGAAAAAAAAAAAAATTGTGTAATAGAAATGTCATTTATATGTCTGTATTATTATATTATAATGATATCACCAAAATATAATAAATATAAATGAATCATCATTAATTTGTAATTTCAAAACTCAATGCAAAAATTCCAATATTTATCAAGATGGTTTATTTATTGAATTACATTGTAATATATTCTAAAACTAATTATTTGATTTTTGAAACATTTGTGATAGTCAAAATGAATTACTTTATTACATAATATGAATGTGCCAGATGTGTGTGATGATTTAATGTGCAATGTTTTTTTAAATGATATAAACTATTTGCATTGTAAATATTCTGCTAGCCTATGATAATTATGTGAATTTATGTGTGATGCGCATTACGGTATTTGTTCACATTGTCTCTAAATCGTTGTTGCAAAATCACTAATTTATGGTTCCCGCCATGTGTTGCAATGCCATAATCAAAGAACTAAATCGTTTCTCCCTGCACGTCCTTCCCCCCCCCCCCCCCCCCCCCCCCCCCCCGTCTTCCCGCGTTCCATATATTCAGTCCCAGTACATTCAGTTTTCAAACAGCTCGCGTGCTACCTATAACAATTTTTTTATTCAAATTTTCAGTATTAGAAAACTTAAAAAAGAAGTTTAATTTTTATATATATAGATTCTCTAACCAAGCATCAACCCGTGGCTCTGCAAGTGTGTGCAGATGGATTGAATTCAAAGATATTCAAATACAGAAGAGATATGCTATGGTGTCCGCGCAATTGTCGCCGGACTACGTGCTAATTAGCGTAGTTTTCATACAAAAAGAATTTGTTCGTTTCGTTGATTTTTTGAAAATGTGCATTAATATTAGTTAACAATATATTTTGAATAAGGAAAAAAATTCGTTCATTTAGTTTAACGTTCGTTTGGTTTATTCGTTAATTATTTGTTCTTTTAGTTTATTTGTTAATTGGTAAACAATATCGGCGACACCCGGAAGCGCACACCCACATAGTAAAAAAAGCAGATAGCACATCTACTTATATTTCAATATCTTTGATTGAATCCCTTGAACCTCTATCTTTTAAACACAATCCTTGCTTTATTCATATTAACAGATAATCTTCCTTTATTATGACCAAAGACTGGGATCCCACAACTATAAACCCTAAATCATCAGGTACACATATGAAAATATTTTGTGGTGAGAATGGATGTTTATGTTTAATAAATCCATAAGTCGTAAAAAAAAGCTGGTCTGCCGGTGCACCTCTTGGAGGGTTCTGCGTAGTCATGGAAATAACTTAAGTCATAATTAAAATTATACTGAAAATTCCTGAAACAACTAGCACTGACGAAATATTCAACAATCTTAACATCATGTCAATTAAACAACATTATTCTCAAACTATACTTCTCTGCGTTCATAAATACAAACACAAGAAATGACAACTAACTAGAAATTAAAAAATTGGGCAAAAAATCTTCTTACACTAAACTCTACGATAAACTCCCTCTCTCACTCAAACACAACAACATTCAAATCTAAAAAAAAAGCTGGATACAAAATATAGAAAGATCAGAAATAGAAAATATGCTGACACCAAATCAGGCTGAAACCGAAACCACTCAACTAAAAAAAACTCAACTGCACTAAATTTTATTTTATAATTATTTGTGATTTTTTTTCACAAATATCTGCTCTTACAAGTTGATATATATATTTTTTTTATGTGAACCCCACAAGAGTCCCAACTACTCCCGTGTGGAGCCAGTGAGACTGGCATCCCCAAATTGGAATATGTTGTGAGGAGATGGAGGAGAGGAAGATAGGGAAGTACCTGGCTATTCAGATCTGGTCATCAAACACGGCTAGTGCCATTTCAAGCAACGTTTCAATTCTGAATGGTGGTCTTACACCGGGGCGATACCTAGAGTATTTTCCACTCTGGATCGTGCCACAAATATACTATATATTATTTTTAAATGAATTCATTGTGAAATAACACAAATTAAACAAATAAAATTTATTTGCACACGCTGGGATTCGATCCCGTGACCATCAGATTGTGAGTTAAGCCTTGCCCCTAGACCACGGCACCTATAAAGAAAAAAGGAAGTATGGTGGTCCTAACAGTGGCGTAGCGAGGGGAGGCGGTCCGCACCGGGTGCCGCCCGATGGGGGATGACACCCTACCGTGGAAAAAATTACGAAGGATATTGTCGCAAAAATATTGAACACGGTCTGTTATTTATATTTTCGGAGGGAGTGCCCCGAAATGGGAGAATTTTGTGTCTGGCGGTCTTTTTCTAGGCGAAAATAGCCTATGTCTGAAATTCTCTAGCCACCCCCCCCCCCAGGACGGACCAATTTTCTACATATTTTAGGTTGTAATGTTTTATTATATTTATTATTCGAAATGGGGGGGGGGGGGGGGGGGTGACACCATATTATCTGCCCTGCCCCCACTACGCCACTGGGTCCTAATAATGCTGATGAATATAGCAATAATGAAAAAATGTCATTCACTTGGATAAAAAGAAGAAAATCATAAAATTCTTACATTTTAATATCAATTGATAACAGATAAAGTAGAGTTCTGCAACAATGTAAAGTAACATCTTTTGGCTTTTTAACAAATTCAATTAGTTCAGGATCAAACTATTCATTTTATTTACATTTTATAAACTAACTCCAATATTTAAATAAATTAAGACAATATAAGCGAAACTCAATCGAAAATCTGGAAACAGAAAAATCAGAAAAACATATTGACACCTCTGGGACTCGAACCCAGGACCTCTTGCTTTCCGGGCAAACGCGCTAACCACTGCGCCACGGTGTCGATATGAAATTCGGTCATGTTTAACTATACCATACTTCGACTAAGAACCACCTACATTATCTTCATTTTCTTTAACGCATATATTATTGGCAACTATCTTTATGTATGATTGCAAGATTTAAACCCGAACTAAATGCTCTCTAGATAGTGTCTGGATAAATCTTTATTCATTTTATTTAATATGCGACATCTATCGAATTTTCTGCAAGTCTAGGATGAATATTTTATTTTAATTTTTAACTTTATGAGTCAATATGTTTTTCTGATTTTTCTGTTTCCAGATTTTCGATTGAGTTTCGCTTATATTGTCTTCATTTATTTAAATATTACAATTTGAGGTTTTACTCATAAAGTTAAAAATTAAAATCCAATATTTAAGTTTCCTTGATCGTTCCATATCTTTCGGGATCATCTCTGACTTCTATTGATGAGGATTTAAATTTAGAAAAAAATGGTGCCTGAATTCTTTCGATTTATGTCACAATATAAAATATATTCCAATCAACGATTTTAATAACAAGTTAATTTACTTTTAAGTGATTTTGCATCAACTATTTGGGTCAAATGTGCCTGAATAACATAATATAATAATATTATAACTAATTCATTTTGATACCTTTATAATGATGAGGAATTATTACAGCACTTAGTACCCCGATATCTATTGTATTATAAACCATTTATTCAGTGTGATGTACGATTTCAAACAATAAACCTTTTCAAAACCCATGATTTTTATTATGTTTTTAAAATGTGGCTAGACTACTGAATTGAAGGAATTACACAACATGCCTGTTACTTGGAAAACAAAAAGGACAGAGATTCTTCGTAAATTGGTTAGTGATTGGCTTCAAGAATAAGGGAGAAATGAGAGTGAAATTTTTGAAGTAAAACTTCTTTACGCACGCTTGACTTGGGGAGTAAGCTGGTGAATGCGTGACGAGAGCGTTATGAAAAGTGTGATCGGGCGAGGCGAACGGAAGTTGAGAGTGAGATATAAGTTAGTGAAGTTGTACTTCAGTCGTGTGGTCTAAAGCACTCGTTTTTTTAAAGTGAAACTTCTTTATCACCGTTGTGATTTGAAACTCGATGAAACGGAAACGACACTAAAAAGAGAAAAACACACATCTATAGGATTTAGCCTGCGAGAGAATGAGGTAGAATGAAACCTTACCGCATTGGCTGCTTTAATTATGAGCTCACTTTTCAAGTTTGTTTTTGGTTGAGATTGTGTGGGTGGGTTAAGTTTCACTTCTTCTGTCTGTGAACTGCAATTGATTTTTTTTTAATATTAGCTCCACACAGGAGGAGCTGAGGAAAATAATTCCCCTCATGCTGGGGATGCTGTGTGGAGGGTCTTTTTAGGAAAGGAAGGAGAGGAAGTTCTGGAAAGGAAAAGGGTATCAAGAGTATTAGGGGTAGGAATCTGGGGGTCAGTATGTCCAGGAGTGACGGAAGTATGAATCCATCCCTCCCACTGCGGTGCAAGGCAATGTTCTGAGATAGTACGGCTGGAGAAGTCAAAGGGACTCCCTCAATCATTCTCTTCAGATCCGGCCTGCCATGCAGCTGGTGGGCAGACGCATCCACCGCCAAGACCCAGACAAATCTCACCCCATGAACCCGGGCACCCCTGCTAAGTCACCAAACGTAGTGAACTATGGCAGAGGTGTTGGTTATCCAATAAATGTTTCCCGGGGCGGCGATACTCATAACTGCCTCTCAAATGTCGTATTACATTATTACTTTACCAAATTTAAATTCATCAATGAACTACTGCACACTCAAAATTCAAAATTCCTAAGAAACGTCAAATACTTTTTTTCTTCTTTTAAAACGATAGACAAACATTTCCGGGTTACGAATAACCTGAAAACATTTTAAAATCTCCTACTACCACCACAGTAAGCGGAAAATGTTACTTGTGTCGTGATGGAGAACTTATCCAGCTGAGGAATTGAACACACAATGCCTGGGTGCATAAATGTACCACCTGGGTGGGACCCAAACACGATGCTAACTCGGTCACTGACCGGTCAAAATACACATAATAAACACCACAATCAATTTGATTGATCTACATATTTAATAATATCTTGATTGTACATATTGATCGTCAAGTTGATTAGTCAGACACATTGGCGTAGCTAAGGAGGAGCGGCGGGGGCGGCCTGTACCGGGTGTGACACCCGACCGTGAAAAAAAACTTCGAAGGTAGAATATTGCCACAAAAATGTTTAACATGTGAACAGTGTCCGTTATTTATATTTTCGTAGCGCCATTGGTCAGTCAGAAATTCCCAAAAAATTCTGTTGTTTTATTTTCGTTCCTAGCTCTAACTATTGCTCGGTTGGGGATCCCCTGAAATATTTCTTGCTTTTCACCTGTCATTCCCATTTTTTTCATACATTGTAATTGATGTGAACTCATGAAGTGAATTTTACCTATTGATTGACGCGAATTAGTAAAACGTAATTCGTATTAGTATTTTTAAAAGTGTTGAAAGACCTCTTAAATAAACAAGGTAAGTGGATTGGATAGTTCAATTTTTTTTATAAACGATACAAACCTGAACACAATTATAGCAGAATCGATCGACAACTGAGTGAAAAAAATTGATCAATCATCTGTATGTTTATGAGAAAAAAAAAATAAATCCTCGATTCTGTGCAGAAACGGGTGGGGTGGTCCGTTTGATAGATTCTCCTAACTTAACAAACGGATTGCAATCTTTAGAGCACAGGCGTCGGGTGGGAATGCTATCCTTGTTCTACCGGTATTACAATGGAAGATGCTCCGAGGAACTAACGTCATTGATCCCTTCGGCACCGGACTATAGTCGGGAAACACGCCAAACGCGTGCCCAACATATGTACATGGTTGACATTTGTCACATGAGAATGGATCGCTTCTTCAACTCGTTCTTGTGTTCAACAGCTCGGTTGTGGAACAATTTGCCGACCTTTGTGTTTCCACCAATGTTCATTCCTTCCTCTCCTCAAAAAGTTCCTCCACACAGCATCTCTGCTGGTGGACAGACGCATCCGCCGCCAAGACCCGGACAAACATAACCCCACAAACCCGGTTACCCTGGCTAAGTTATCAAACGTAGCGAACCTCTTGGGGTTACCTATGGCAGAGGTGTTGGTTATCCAATAAATGGTTCATGGGGCGGCGGTACCCATAACCGCCTCCCAAAATGAGTTTGAACTGTAAAAGCAATTTTCTCAGGCCCTGATCTGTCGATCCAACAAAAATTTTAGTGTCCCCTACATCAGATATCCTCCACAATGCGGAAGGGTTGAAAATCGTGGATAAACATTTGCACGATATGGTCATCAATCTTCTATTTATCTTTCATGGGGGCCCTCTTTGGTAAACACAACGTAATAACCCCATTGCGATGTCCTGGTACAGGTGATATTGAGCTTTCATTAATGACTATAATTGTCTCAACTTGTTCCCTGTAAACATTCATTTTCAGAAACAAGGCACTTGCGAAAACACTATTTGATGGTACTGGATGGCACTCACACTATTTAAAGTTAACACTTGCATTCAGGGATCCTTTCTATTTAAATTGGTCGTTGAATTCTTGAAGGATAATTTCGATTTGCAAATATTGCAAGAAGCAACAAACTTCCCCAAACTGTATAGTGCAGGACTTCCCAACCAGGGGGGCGTAGAGAAATGTCAGGGGGGGCGTAATAGGTACGTTTGTATTTCTGAAAAAAATATGTATTCAAAGCAAAGACCATAATCGACCAGCTGGTACAGAGCATGCAAGCTCAAGTACTCATATCTCAATAGTACTTTAAAAGTTTTTATTTATTTGTTCTAAAATTACTTTGAAAGTTGTTAGACATTATCTAATTATAAAAATATAAGGTTAATAAATATAAAATAATAATAGAATAATATGTATAATTAAAAGACCACTAAGAAATGTAAATGTAATTAATGTTTGAAAGTGTACCTACTCTTCTATTAAAGATCTGTAATAAATAAATATATTGTATCTGTATAGTACCTATTTGAAATTCAAATAAATAATTTAGTTAATATAAAGAAATGTGTTTCTTATTTTTGTTGAAACTTAATTAAGGGTGCAGTAAACTTAATTAAGGGGCGGACCGCCCCGGGTGCCACCTGACCCACCCGACGGGGGGTGACATTACACCCGACGGGAGGTGACACCCCCCCATGCCCATGCTAGCTACGCCATTGAAGGGAGGGCTTGAAAATATATTTTTTTTATTCGGGCAGGCTCGGCGAAATAAAGGTTGGGAAACCCTGGTAGTGATCAATTGAAAAGTACAATTTATTTTAACTTTAAAAAAAGAGGTAAGTTTTCTTAACAGCCTGTAGCGAGCTAAATGTATTCAATAGATATTGCAATCGAACTGAAACTTAATTACAAGGACTGAACTCATGAGCAGTAACATAGGCTAAAAATCATTCATTATCCCTTTTCCCATACAACTTTCTAAAAGGTCACAGTGAAAGGGCCTCAGTATTTTATAGTGTGACGCATGACAGTAACCGGTCAAATATGCCTATCTCAATCCCGTAGTAAATCTGGAGTGTCAGAATACTTCCATTCTACTAACCAAATACTTTTTTAGACATGTTAAAAATCTATTGATGTGAAAAAATTATTAATTATTTTTTTTACATTACTGCTATAAAACAAATAAAAAATTACAAAACATGGTAACTACTTCTTGGAACAAAAAAAATTCAATAATCAACACTTACATTATCTCACCCAATATCTATCTCGATATTGGGTGAGATAATGTATATAGATCTCGGGCGAGATCTATTGTCAGATTTGTGGGATTTTCTATTGCTGTTAAATGAATAAATAAGCATGCATACTTGCAGGAATGTGTGTTTAAAACGACCTATACTAACATACGTGACAGCTCACAACTGAAATCTGTCATCGGCCCGTAGAAAAAGCAAATAACAGCCATTGAAAATCACACAAATCTGACAGGAGATCTCATGCGATATCAATCTCGTTCCCACAAAAAAATAGAGAATAGCTCGGCTGAACGAAAAGTCAGTAGTCTGTAATATATACACTAATTCCCAGGAACCGGGTATTTTGAAGATATGTTACATATTTGTTTGCAAGTACAAGGGCATGAATATATAGGCTTTTACTGGATACGATAATTACACCTCTACCCTAGAAGTAAGCCGTACCATAATAGATAATACATATTGGGAGTACAAGTCCAAAATAAATCCATACACAATAGCTTTGTTTAGAATATTGGAGGATCCACCACTTACCCGCCCTGGTATAGGTAACAGATGGTTACCCCTTCAAGGCTCTTGCAAGGACTCTAATTTTTTTGGTTAAAACGACTCTACATTCAGGGCTGGGCAAAATACATGCTTTGCTGTAATTAGAATACAAATTACAAAATACTTTTTCGCATGTATTTAAAATACGAAATACAAAATATAATAAAAGTCGTGTATTTGAAATACAAAATACAGTATTTTAACCATTTTTTATTCCAAATACAAAATACATTTGGCTTTGGTAGAACCTTTGGTTGCAATAAATTGTCGTAAGTGCCCTTATCGAAGAGTGCATTTCCATAGAAGCAAAGCTGAGCAGAGTGAAACAGAGAAATGCACAAATTGACCAATAATATTGCTCAGAAGACATCTCATCTCCGCTCTACTTGTAAAGTTTTGTGGTATAGGATCCGGGTGTTAGATAATATGTAATAATAATTATTTTAATAACATGACCTTTGTATAGCGCAGTTTTGTGTTATTTCACTTCAAGTGCGCTCTACTGTGATTAACTTAATAATCTAGTATTCAGTCAAATTATTCCAATAGTGCTTGATCTAATACTATGACACAAAAATGTACAATACAAAGCCATGACGGAATTTGATCATCCATTATCTATTATCAATGAACTCACGTCTTCATGAATAAATACCGCGAAACGATGAAAACAACCTTGCTTTGACGTACAGTGTTGCCAACTCTAAATATTAACATATCGATCCATAATCGGCAGAACAGCGTAAGCGGCAAAAAGTAAATTGTTCAGGAGAAGGTTTTTTTTAATTAACTTTCTAATTGATTCCAAAAAGGATTTTGGTTAATGAGGATTATTAATCTTTGGTTGCTGTCTATATAAAACTGATAATACTAATATCTAAATGCCTTCAGTTGTTGAGATAGTGGCGGTAACGCTGTTTTGCCTATGACCGTGACAGATTTTTTCCCTGCGAAATGTCGCATACGCTGTTCGGAGTACATAATTATTTTTGAAATGTCTATCACGCAATCATGAAAGGTAAACAAATAACTAAATAAAATGTTTCCATGACAGTTGATCCTAAAGTTAACTAAATACAATGATTTGCAAGTAAGTATGCAAAGAGGATATACGGCCGTAAAACCAAAGTCGATATACTTGTATCTGCAGGCATCTTGATTGAAAATCTGTTGTTATGATATTTTTACTAACAATAATTTCGACTCTCCGAAGGAGCATGCGGTAATAACAAAATACGACATACTTATATGTGCAGTCGGTTTAGTAAAAAACCGCTGTATAACATTTTTATCTGAATACAACACCAGAGGCACACCTTCTCCCAACTGTCTGGAGCCAGTGAGACCATGGCCTCCCCAATTTTGGTATGTTATGAGGCTGAAGGTAGTGGGGAGGGGAAGGAGATGTGAAAAATGCACCTGGCTATTCAGATCTAGTTACCAAACAAGGCTAAAGCAATTTCAAGTAATAAGTCTAATACCTATACACCACACACCAGCGTACAAATCCAAAAAAATCATATAAAATAACTTTTTTGTCCGAATACAACGCAAGAGTCCCAACTGCTCCCAACTGGAGCCGATTCCCTAATTTTAGTATGTTGTGAGGCTGAAGGTAGTGGAGAGGGGAAGAAGATGTGGAAAATGTGCCAGGATATTCAAATCTAGACACCAAATACGGTCAAAGCCATTTCAAGTAATAAGTTTAATAATTATATACACTAGGTACACACCAGCATAAAAATATCATATAATGTAACTTTTTTATCCAAATACAACACAAGAGTCCCAACTGTCTGGAGCCAGTGAGACTATGGCATCCCCAATTTTAGTATGTTATGAGGCTGATGGTAGTGGGGAGAGGAAGGAGATATGGAAAATGTACCTGGCTATTCACATCTGGTCACGAAATAGGCTAAATACGGTTCCACATCTCCTCCTCCTCACTACCTTCAGCCTCACAACATACTAAAATTGGGGATGCATAGTCTCACTGGCTCCAGACGGTTAGGAAAAGTTGGGCCTCTTGTGCCGTATTCGGATAAAAAAGTAATATCATATATTTTTTTGTAATTTTGCGCTGGTGTATAATTAGACTTATTACGTGAAATGGCTTTAGTCGTGTTTGGTGACTAGATCTGAACAGTCAGTTAAATTTTCAACATCCCCTTCCCCTCCCTGAAGGTAGTGCCTTCAGCCTAACAAACCAAAATTGGGGATGCCATATTCTCACTGGCTCCAGACAGTTGGGAAAAATGATATAATTTGCATTAATACTTTTTATTCTAATATTCAAATACAAAAGAATAAATTAAGAACCTAATTTTCGTTTAGTTTCCGATGCTACCAGCCTAACCAGCCGCCGACACGTCTGCACTAGTCACCAGATGGACGCCAACCGACCAAACTGAAACATTCTTAACCGACAGCGTAACCGATCACTGTCGCTTACGCTGAAAGCTACAACTACTAAAAAAAGTGTCATGCATATAAGATAGAGCTGCAATATTTTTGTCATTGATGTTTAGACGGCATTGAACAGTTTTCGCTAAAAATCGTAATTTGACAAAAATGTCGTTTACACTGTTCTGCCGATTATGGGTCGATATATTGCTCTGGATTCTAGCGTTTTTAGTCCATGTATTACGAGTAATACATAGACTATCTAACTTGTCTCATATCTATATCAGTTTATTTTTCATTATCATTATTAAGATCGCTAAATGTATTTTGAAGCCATAAGTATTTGAAATACAAATTACAAAGTACCTCAGCATCAGGTAATTGAAATACAAATTACAGAATACATTTTTAGGAAGTAATTGAAATACAAATACAAAATACGTATTTGTATTTCAAACACTGCCCAGCCCTGTCTACATTTGATAATGAAACTAGACCTCCAATGCCCCCGCATACGTTGTTAGTCAGCAGTATGCAAGTGCTACTATTTACAATTGTTAGTAAGTAAGGATAGTATAATGAAAATCTTACCTCGACCTCTTAGCTTTGTTTAGAACAATTCATTATTAACTTGAAAACAGATGGTTGACACCACTTGAAATGGGTTGTCACTGTGGTTCCAGTGACAGCAAAAGATTCCAAAGCCAAAAAAGGAACCAGTTCCTTGTTACCAGGATAGGAATATCAACCATCTCCACTGAAATATCTAATTATTTCATTTAAATTTATAAAAATAATGATTGAACATTTAAAATGAATTCATTTCATATCAGTAAAAATATAAAAATAATTAAAATAGAACCAACGAAAACAATCAACTCTTTTTGTGGGTAATTATTGTCTGCAAAGCTGTATTGGAAATACCATGGTCCCAACAGCTTCGTCCAGTGGGGAAACTTATGCGAACTAAAGTTGGGTTCCCACCTATTCTTTTCTACAGGGTTTCTATCATTTAGAAAGCTGGGTTCTCACTGATATTTTTCAAAGAATCTATGAGAATAGATGAGGTGGCATAAGTGTTTAACATAAAAAAATGTTAGTATTCTTGGTTCTTGTGCTCGAAGCACACATCATAAAATTCTTTAAAATTAATATTTAAATAGTATCTACAAATAAAAATCCTCCATAATAAATAGCCATGTTTCAATTTCATGTTTTATATTTTTTTCTGCGGTGTTTTTTGAAAATATTAAATTATAACAAATATTATTTAAAGAGGTGGAGTCAGTCACAAAATGATGGGCTTCCTTTAATGCTTCATCCGACTTCTAGATGAGGTGGCGGGTTCTGTCTCGTACTCAATCTCTACTCTTGGTTTTCTCAGTGGCTTCTTGTCCTTGCTCTTAATTACCTGTAGCTGTGTGTCCTGTAATAAATAAAAACACTTTATAATCACAAGCTTTATCTGTCAGAGAAACTGTGAGACCGTGAGCACAAACTTTTTTGAGGCATGGGAACTGTGGGACCGAATGTCGGACACACTTTTTTTCCTGGCTGCACACCAGTTCCAAAGGGATAAAAGATAATTCCTCAAAGCATCTTCTGTTTAAATTACGGCAAAACAAGGTAAGCATTCCCACCTGGTATATTTACAAGCATAATATTTAGGTCTTGCTGTTTTTAGTGTACGAGGGTGGATCAATAAGTACACATGTTAGGAATGAAGACGTAAGTTTTTGTCAATTTTCTTTTGTTCAACGTTATCTTCTTTTAGGTCGATACACTTTTCCCAATGTTTCTGCCATTTCTTTAACCCCTCCAAAAAATACAATTTGCCAAACTCTTCAAAATGCGCTTCTGTTTCGGCGATAACCTTTTCGTTAGAGCTGAATTTTTTCCCCCGAGCCATGATTTCATGTTGGGGAACAGAAAGAAGTCGCAGGGAGCCAGGTCGGGCGAGTACGGTGGGTGCGGCAACAATTTGTAGCCAATTCATGCAATTTGACAATGGATGAATGTGCTGGTGCGTTATTAGCTTGTTGTCCACCATGAGCAAACACCCGTCGGGTACTTATTGATCCACCCTCATATATTTTAGACATATGTAATATATTCACATGCATATGGCATTTTCAGTACACATTTTTATATTTTTGTGCATCGTAATCTGTCGTATAATTAATTACATATATAACAACAATTTGGGAGGCGGGAATGGGTACCGCCGCCCCGGGAACCTTTATTGGATAACCAACACCTCTGCCATAGGTCACCCCAAGTGGTTCGCTACGTTTGGTGATTTAGCAGGGGTGCCCGGGTTCATGGGGTGAGGTTTGTCTAGGTCTTGGAGGCAGATGGCCAAAACCCACTGAACCCCAGATTCCTACCCACCCCTTAAACCCTTTTCCTTCCCAGAACTCTCCTCTCCTTCCTTTCCATAAAAAACACTCCATAGAGCATCCCCAAGATGACATAGGCCCTGAGGGAAATTATTTTCCTCAGGGCCTCCTGTGTGGAACTCATGTAAAAAAAAAAAAAAAAGGATGTACATTAATTTAAATTAAAATTCATAATCAATTTTGTTCACACCACTATTTTTTTTTGAATTATCAATATGTTTCAAATCAAAGGTTTCTTCATAAGGATGCAAAGTATACTTTAAAATGATGCCACAAAATAATTTATCAATAATTTTTTTTTTTTTTAAATCTGTCTGTTTTTTTCTATACATTGTGGAGACAAACAATTAGAACTGCAGACATAAAAATAATTCTCCCTGAGAATATCTCTTTTTAAAATGAATATCCCCTCTTTAAATGAACATCTCTCCTTAAAAAGCCTCCATCCAGCATCCCCAAAGATGACATAGGCCCTGCGGGAAATTAATATAAAAAATTAATAATAATAAAAAGAAAAAAATTATTACCTCAATATCTGATGTCTCAGATTCAAAATCGCTTGTAACAGAAGCATTTTCCTTGATTCCTGATTCACTTTCCTGTGGACAAAAAAAAAAAATATTTTTAAAATAATTTTTAATAAACAAATTTATACATATTATGTATGCATGCTTGTTCATCAGCCATGCGGTGTCCAACTTTGAAAGAAGTCCTTCTTCAGAATGCTATTCAGTTCTGAAGGCAGCTCTCCCCATTTAAAGTCGACAGTTCTCTTCAGGTCGTCAGCCAATCTCACTTGCGGGTGACTTCCGCTCCTTTTCCCAAGCAAAGAATTATTAACCCATTCCACTCCAAGCCTTTTTTTTTGTTTTTATTCCACCAGCTCCATGCCAAAATTGCGTTTTTTAAGATAATTTTTTTTTTCATAATAGTTCATCTGTAACTTTGTCGTCTGTTGTAAAATCAATTATTCAATCACATTCACATTAACCTCTGGCAGGCCGGAGACGCGCCGGCGCGCGCGTCATATGCGCATGCGCGAGAAAATAATTCAAATATTTGAATAATACTTCCGACAAAAAACTTTTGGTCTACGATTTTGGCCCTTCTATGTACACAATTTGTATGAAGAACAGTGTCAGAATCGCTTGCGCTGTCATTACTCTCGGAGACGCTACAAGTTTCATTCACCTTGTCACCCTGGAATATTTTTAAAACGATTTCTTCTATGACAATTGGCTGTCAGAATTTGCCGCGAATTTAACGGTCGCAATTAATGGGTGTATCGCGAATAAAACGATCATAAAACCTATTAATTTACTTAATAAATGCAAGTAATGTGGTTTTCGTAGATAGTTTATTGTGATGTGAACGTGTTTCAGTTAATAAAATATACAATAGCTCAAAATTTATCAACAAAACATTCAATTCAAAATTCAAAGTGGTGGTTTTTTAGTGTTTTTTTGCGAAGTTCCGCGAATTTCCGCTAAATGTCATGGCCCGTGACCGGTTAATAAAACAAAAACCATCAATCCTTCAACCAAAGCAGGTACATACTAAATTATCGTGCGATTGAATGTCTTTCAATCGTGATTCAAAAATTTTAGCAAAAAAATACCTCCTTTTTAAAATTGTCCGCAAAAAGAAGTACTACATACACCATGTCGAGTGTCACGGGTTAACCCTTATCTACCTACCCCGGTCTCCCAGACACCAGTGATATTATTTTTGTGTGTAACCAAGAGTGCATGCATCTTTTCATTTTGTTTGTTCATGTTCCTTCTCCCTGCTACCCGCAATGCCGCACCTGCGCTCGTTGAGGTTACTTGTGCGCGCGTTTGCGTTTTACATTTAAAAAACATTCAACACCGGTCTCAGACTGCTGACAAATGTTTTTAACGTGACTTTTTTTAATGCATTTAATGATGAAGCGTCATTAATTATTTAGCGCTGGTTAGAAGAAGATACCTCCCTCATATGAAAAAGATTTTGTGCTGGAAGAAATAATATGGAGAATGGAGGAAAGGGATACGACTATTCATTGAGGCATCAAACTTTCTCTTCGTCGGATACTGCAATTCAATGAGGATACTGCAGGAAGCAGCCCTGATGCAGATAGCTTGCAAATTCGCAAGATCTGCTCTGTGAAAAAATCCAAGACCCAATATGTACTTGTGGTTTCAACGTAAAAACCAATTGACCTATGGTGCTCATATATGATGAGCATTCACTGCCGTGTAAAATTATAAGTTGATCGCTTGCAATTTTGCAAAAGTAACTACTTTTTAATTGAAATATGTGGGTTTATGCGTTTCTAATTTATCATCATGGATCTCATATTATGGGATGATTTTTTTCGTTTTTCTTGAAGAAATTTTGGTTTATACAAGAAATTCTGTAGACTTTTTACGTTTGTATAATTTTAATAAATTGTAAAAACCCCTAAAATAATTATTTTTATTTCAAATTATATGCCACTGCTATTATTTGTAAGATATTTTTTTTCTGACGTCTCACAGACCGTGGGTAGGTAATTACGTGAAATACATAGGGGTAAGTAGTTAAGAGTTAAGAATTTTGCAAAAATGTTTGGAGATTTTGTGACTTTCATGAGAGAGCTGTAAGCTGCCTGACTCTGGAACGTAGTGATTTCATATGAAGAAATATAATGGAGTATTTATACAAACTATAAATACTGCTAAAAATGTGCGGAAGATTTAAAGTTTATTTTTCTTAATGAAATAATTAAAAACACTTTGCTTATACCACGATAATCTTTATTTAACCTCTTGTTTGCCAGGGTAGGCCAGCAAAAAGCACCACCAATTACGACGCGGCACCCGGCAGCAGAAATGACACTTCGTGTACAGCGATTCTGACACTGTCCTTTACAAATTTTGTACATAGAAGGGTCAAAATCGTAGATAAACATATTTTTCCCGCGCATGCGCAAGAACTGCGCACATTCCCGCGCTCCGGTAAATTATTAATATAAATTATTTGGAGTGACTAGGCGCATTGCAGGTTTCGCTATGGTAAAGGGCGATAATAGAGCAAGCGATTCTGACCGTGTTCTTCATACACTTTCTTTATACATAAGGGTCAAAATCGCGTGTAAAATCTCATGACACACCGGTGCACGAGCGGCAAACAAGGGATTAAAAGTCAACATGTTTCAAGAACGAGGTTCTCTTCATCAGGACATTTAATGTACTAAAGTAGTAATTACATTACTAAAGTAGTAATGTACTTATTTTTCTGATTGTGATTGTACTAAAAATGTGTAATTTTAATATTTTCATTCATAATTATTGATTTTGAAAGTAATATCTAAAATAGCATATTCTGAAACGGTTCCAATTGGTTACAATGTCATTAAGACGTAGAATAAGCTACTGCTGGCAAGATAACTGTCACCGATGTTGGCCGGTGCGACATCAACAATATACACAAATAAAAATGAACCTGACATTTTGGTAGCAAATCAAAAATGGCACATTTTAAATCATTATAGAAAACTTATTCATCAACATAAAATGATATTTTTTTTTTTGAGAATAACTAAAACCAATGAAAATACCCTATTACTGATCGGTAAGTGGCCGAGTTAAAAAATGTATTGGATAGCCACCCCAGCGTCAATTTTTCAGATATCTAAGGACGGGTTGTTTAAAAAAATTTGAACAATTCATCAAATATTTGAAATTCATTTTAACGTTTTGTGTAAGTTCTGTTATTGTATCATTATAGGCCAGTTGATTATTAAACTGAAATAATCACAGAACTTGAATGGACCTTTCACAGAATGTGAAATTTTTTAAATTTTTTTACATTAACTCCACACAGGAAGCCTTGAGGAAAATAATTTCCCTCAGGGCCTATGTCATCTGGGATGCTGTGTGGAGGGTTTTTTTGAGGAGAGAAAGGAATGAACATTGGTCTTGAAGAGACCTATGTTGTAGGAAGGAGGAAACACAGAGGCCGGCAAATCATTCCACAGCCGAGCTGTTGAACATAAGAACGAGTCGAAGAAACGACCCGTTCTCATGTGACAAATGTCAACCGTGTACAGATGTTGGGCACGCGTTTGGCGTGTTTCCCGACTATGCACCGGTGCCGAAGGGATCAATGATGCTAGTTCCTCGGAGCATCTTCCATTGTAATACCGGTAGAACAAGGATAGCATTCCCACCCGACGCCTGTGCTCTAAAGATTGCAATCCGTCTGTTAAGATGGGAGAATCTATCAAACGGACCGCCCGTTTCTGCACAGAGTCGAGGGTATTTTTCAGGTATTTTGGAGCTCAAGACCAGCGGTGGCTGCCAAATTCAACCGTGGGGCGCACTTGCGATTTGTACAGGGTTAGCAGTTGTGCACTATTAAAGTATCTGCGGGCCCTATACAGTATGCCCAGTTTCTGGGAGGCTAACTTTACTCTGGTTTCGGTGGAGCCCCCATACCTGAGCTGGTCACTTAGGGTTACACCAAGCATATCAATGGAGGGCCTGTTCGGAAGATTGCTTCCGTTGAAAGAGACTAGATTTTCATTTCGATCCCTTTTAGACGTAATCAGACAAGATTGGGTCTTTGAAACATTAAATTCAACGAGATTATTTTTACCCCAAGAGAAAACACTCTCGAGGTAACCGTCCATTCTTTGCTTCAAAGCCCTACGAGCTGTTGGAGTTTGTGAGCCCTTTGGGGGCTTGTCAAACAAAAAGCTATCATGAACTGTACTGTCATCCGCATAACAGTGAATTGGTGCACATGACAAAAGGTCGTTGATGTGCAACAAAAACAAAGCCGGAGACAGAACCGATCCCTGCGGGACACAAGCATTTATCGAGTGTGAGGAAGAGGTGAAACCATCGACTACAGTCTGAATCGACCTCTCCCTCAAGAAGTCGGCAATCCAAGTACACAAGGATGCGGGAAGTCCGTAAGAATGCAGTTTGTTGACAAGTCCTCGGTGCCAAACCCGGTCAAAGGCCTTGGAGATGTCCAGTGCAACCGTTTGGGTCTCACCGAAACGTTCCAGGCATCGCCCCCAAACATGCGTCACATATGCGAGAAGATCACCGTATTGACGATCGTTAATAATTTTGTTCTTCTCGAGGTATGTGAGCAGTTTGTCGTTGATCACACGTTCCATCACCTTAGACAGAACTGATGTGATCGCTATGGGGCGGTAGTTGGTCGGGTTGGAGCGGTCACCCTTCTTTGGAATAGGATGGATAACCTATTAACTTCAAATGTTCGTTGTATTGTTCAAATTTTGTAAACAACTCATCCATAGTCATCCATCATGACACAAGGAACATTTCTGCTTAGTATGATGATAGAAGGATTTTTTTTCTTATATTATGGGGATATTCTTAATACATACAGAAACTTTATACAAACCTCGTCTGTTTCCATATCACTGTCCGCCTCTACGAAATCATTCCTGTTCCTCAATAGCTCCTTTTCTAATTCTGGCTCCAATTCCTTTTCTTCCTCCTTCTCTGACTCATCATCTTCCTCATCCTCACTCTCTCCCGATATCTCCTCGGCCTGGAGGGCGCTGTCGAATGCCATTTGCGGGAAGTTGTAGATATCATTGTACTGGAAATAGCAGAAACAAATAAATTCATAACAGAAACAAATAAATTGATAGCGGAAACAAATAAATTCATAACAGAAACAAATAAATTTTTAGTAGAAACAAATAAATTTATAGCGGAAAAAATCAGTCTTATTTCAACATTTCTGCCACCGATTTAATTTTTTTTTTAAATAATTTTACAATTTTAATTCATATGAATGATTTTTAATTTGTTAACTTTGCATAATTTTACATGTTTTTTTTTTCATTCTAAGTTATCTGTGTACTAAAGGCAGAAAGAATGAAAAAAAAAAAACTGACATTTGATTAAAGTATACAAAGTCAACCTTAATGGGGTATTTCCACGATTTTTTTATTGCTTAAAAAAATTAAACAAAAAATTACGATGATTATAGCATTTTTACTTTATTTTTATGTTGACGAATAAATTTTCTACAGCGAGTTAAAGTTTCAGTTTTTTGGATTACCGTTAAAACAATATTTTAGGGCGTGGCTATCGTGTGACATCATGAGTGCGGATGCTCCCTGACAGTGTTTATTTATGCTGGTTCAGCTGGGCGTAGCTTGTGACGCCACAATCCCATTTGCCAATTACGGGCCGTTTTGATTTTGTCAGTTTTAGATCATTTTAAAAATCAATAATATTGAATTAAAACATAAAAAACAAACATTTTTAGTATTAATAAAATCAGAAAAATTATCTTTAAATATTCTGTACATTTTCAACAGAATCCCTCGTTTGTGGAAATACCCCATTGTACTTCTCGCAATCACAGGATTATGGGAGCGAAATACAGAATAATTTAATGAAGCAAAAGACGTAGATGATAAAATCCAGTACACATAAAACATGGCAAAACGTTTGGCGAAGTAATTATGTTGGGCTTATTAAACCATCCCCCTTCTTCCTGGTACGGTACAGTTCAATGATCAAATTATTAATTTTCAGTTATACATTTTCAAATCAAAAATTTAAATAAATTATTAAAAACAATTGGCCGGTTGTATTTTAGAAGCTAAATATATTGTAGAAGTGGATATAGTGAATCATTCACGCGCAAGCATGTCTGCCGCGAGTAGTTCGAGGATGACATCACACGAACATGTCTGCATGAATGGATTGAATTGTCCGGCGGACATCCGTACAGAAAACATTGTTGCTTGCCTGTGTCGTCACGCTCGCCGCAGACATTTTATATGGAGTAATTAATTTAGTGTGAGACATACCGTTCCCTTTTTGAGTCTGTCTAGAAGTTGTTTCTCAATAGCATTGTCGATTCTTGCTGCCACCAACGCCTTCTCTTCTCTGCGCCGTTCTCTTCTTTCGATCTTGCGTTGGATGGGAATTATCTCTTTACTGTAAAACAGTTAATAAGACTTAATTAATTATTGAAAAAGAGTACCTAGTAAAAACATTTACATTTTTATAGGTATACCATACCATTCATAATCTGTGCTTTCATAGATGGAGCAAATTTAATTATTTTAGGGAAAAACACTTTCTGCAAGTTACGCTTAAAATATTAAGATGAATTATTTGTGCGCGCTGCACACACGCAATATGAATAAATAGTTTTGTCGGTGTACTAATTCAATTGTTTCAAGATTCATTCTAATACTGTATTTTTATGCCTTTCTCAAAAGAATTGAGTTTGAACATGAACAAACTATTTCTTCATATTTGTTTTCTTACTTTTTCATACATAAAAACAATAATTATGTAAGTCGACTCTAAAAAAAACTTATTTATTACACATAATGTTTTCTGTCATAATTACATTATGATTGCAAGTATCTTGTTGGACTTCATTTAATATTTTTTTAAAGGAAAACTGTATGTATACAAACTGCTAGGTAGATTCTTATGAGGGCTATTTGTCAAGTATAAACACAGTTTGTGTGGGTTTTTAAATAACGTTACCATCCGGAACTTTGCAGAATCCTGCGCGCCAATACTCGGTCCTTCCCGAGTAATGTTCTGGATGGAGGAGAGCATGACACAATCTCAGAGCATGGGCACAATGGTTTGCATGATATGATGTTTTGGGTGTTAAATGAAAGATGATGTTCGGAAAAGTAAAAGTGTAGAATATATTGATCATATTAACAAAAATACAATTATGGTAAATTAAACTTACCCCCAGGGATCGGTGGATGGTTTTAATTCTATCTAAACTAACTATTATCTAAATAACCGTGTGTGAGCGTGTGTGAGCGGGGAGCCTCCATCAAGCCGGTGATGATCCGATCCTGTCAGACCCAGCTGGAACCATCAGGATCTCCGTCCGGACAGTGTCCTGGAGACGGGTCCAGCGTCTCCAACACAGGGTGACTGATCTCAGTGCATTGAGATCCCATCTATGACAATATGGGAGCTCCACGGGCGGATGGCCTTGGCTGGTGCAGTCCAGAGCGCGTGTTTCGTTTATACGAATACCGTATGGGAAATAATGCCTGAGTAGCGCCCCTGGAGTATTATGCTTCCTTGGCAGAATGCGCGGATTTACAACATCGCGTGATCGCGACGATTCACGGTAGTAAATCATTCAATATCGGACATTGCGCGCGCGGACCTTATGCGGTCATTTAATCAGGCACCACACTCGACTAAACTTTATATAAATTCGGTTAAAACTTCACCCATCATTGAGGAAACACTATTGTAACATTTTATATACGTTCACCCATCAGGGATTCAACGAAAATTATAATTGATTGACTGTGCCAACGTTTCAACGCCGCCCGGCCGATGAAACGATTCCAGAGTGAAAAAAAAAGAACGGAGCCGGAAACCATAGATTCCCGGTCGTCTCTGTGTTGCCCGCCCGTGCTCTTAATAACTTTAAATAGGAGTTAACACCACTTCATAACAAAACCTATATTGTGTGTGTACAGGCGAAAACAAATAAATTCATCTCTATTTTAAACCATAACTTGCAAAGTGTTTTTTCCTAAAGTAATTAAATCAGAGCCATCTATGAAAGAGCAGGATATGAACATGTTTTAATATATCCAATGAATTTGCAGCTATTTTTTTTCCAATGTGTATTTCGCTTCAAGGGATAATAGCAAAACAAGAAGTTGAGTAATAGCAAAAAGAAATCTGTCGGAAATAAACATAAAATTTATATTTTTTATTTCTTTTAATTTATTATCTTTGATTAAACCTCTTTACAACTGAGGTGACACGAGAGTGACTTTGTCTTTGAAAAAATTCCCCAGAAATTAAATCTGTTTTTGAGAATGGAATGAGTGTAAATGAAACTTGAGAGAGCTACTTTAGTAGGGTCAAGGTTACAAGTGTGTTTCAACCAGTAAGCCGCTAAAGCCTAGGGGATCATAAATAAGAACTTTACTAGCGTGGCCCATTGAAATTCTGACTTTTTTTAAGATGAGGCAATAAGGCCTGCAAATAAGGTTACCACATAAGAAATTTTCACACTTAAAACATTTTGATTTGTCGATTCCTTGAAAACTTAAAATAGGAATTGACCTAAATTAGAACCCACATACTAAGTACATATTACCCAATGACTAAATAAAATACCCTAATGGCTTGTTCACACTAGGCAAGTAGTTTAGTCAAGCGGCGAGTAACTGGCCACTCGACTGACAGAAAAGCGTTCGCATTACGGTCGAGAAGAGTACATTAGTGAGATGCACGTTGCAAGATGAACGGGCTGCAACGCAACAAAGTAAATACGCTACTGATTGTAATGCTTATTTTAGAAGAGGTGGAAGAATAAATTATTAAGACGGAAGTAAATAAACTATGGATAAGTGTTTTATCCGCCTTTTTAACCAGAGCTTTGCTCTAAAAAAAGGTGTAAGACGTAGATTAATGTATTTTTAAGAAAAAAAAACTTTATTTAATGTATAAAAACATGTACCAGTGTACCATTATATTAAATAAAAAAATATGAAAATAGATTAACAGCAGCAAACATAAAGAATTTCAGAGTAGCATCGTCACTCCAAGGGACGACATTTCTGCGGCTACTAATGTACTCTACTAAAACGATGGGTTCGCGCTTGTTTAGTGGTTGAGCCGGTGAGCAGGGACTTTTTTTGGGGGGAACTACTCGCCCGAAAAAATAGAATAAAATGGATTGACTCCACTAAAGCGCTGACTAAACCACTCTACTAAAATTAGGGTTTTCGGACAGGTTTAGTTGCTGAATTACTCGCTTCTTGCCTAGTCCGAATGGGTCTTAAGAGAAGACATTCAATAAAACATTCTATTCAAATGGTTATACAAAAATGATGGCCAGATGGCTGCCGACATACATCGTTTCCATGGTTACCAATAGACATTATTCAGTGGCTTTAGAAACAGTCCAGCATTGCGGCCAAGATGGCCGCCATTTATTTATAACTGTTTAGACAGAATGTTCGTTATGCATTTGGATTAGTATGCCAAGTCCTTCTCTTAGAAGTTTTGTATAGTCATTGGTCTGGGATGCTTCCGACGCTCTGTAGCGAACCCGATTGCACAGCGCGAGTGTAATCTGTGCGACCTAAAGTTTGTGTTTAGACTTACAGAATTCAATACTTCATTTGTGTGAAAGAACTATGAAACCACATATTATATTTCATGCATGGTATATAAAAACATTTTTTCAGTTAACAATATAAAAAAAAAATTCCAGTCCCTAGAAAAACATTAAAAAAGAAGTTTCACTGACAACCGTTTTTTTTTTCAGTAAACTCAGGAATGTTATGAGTCAGATTGGCAACATGAGGAATAAACTGGAAAACCGGCACTGTCATGTTTTTGTTTTAACATAAAAAATAGTGGTAGGTACTTACACCCTCCGCAGTTTGATTTTCCTCATACGTATCAAGTACTGTGTTATCTTCACGAGCCTCTGTTTGCATTTGGACTTGATGAATCCCGGCCAGAAGAGAAGGTTCTCATTTATCTGATGGATGGCCTTCTCAAAGTTACGGGACAGTTTCACCTTCTCCCACGACTTGCTGGGGAACATGGACCTGGACAGAAATGAGAGACAATAAATAATACATTCTTAACCACTCCGACCCGTAAGTGTGTTTACATGACAAATATAACAATAGCAGTCAAGTACAATAAACGTGTTTTCACGCTAACGCGTGTGTTCCCACAGAAATCGTTATAACTCTGTTATTGTTCTAGTGACAACCCTAAAACAAAAAGTAGAAGATCCACATTGAATCAGCTTCACATCTCTGTTCAAAGTTGTCCATAGAAGTAAAAGACTTATTTTGTAGAAACAGTTTTCACCCGCCAATTTTTTTACTAGTTATTATTGCATGAAATGGTAAAAAAAGTGAGATGACAAAATTGTTTATTATACATTTATACAATAGAATAAGTAACTAACAGTAGTAGAATAAGTATCTTAAAACTTATCTTAATAGAATAAGTGTTTTTTTTTACATAATCTGTGATTTTAGTACCATTTTCACATAAACATCAAGTGAGTCATTTTTAAAATTTTTTTATGTTTGCATTCTAAATTTTAATATTCACAAATGTTTATATTTATTTATATTATAATAATTTAAAAGCTCATTTCATAACCTTTCAAAAACAGTTTTTAGTATTCGGCTACATTCACAAATGTTTAATTTATAGAGCTTTAATTACGAAGCGGAAATAATAAAAAGTTTTTATAAATCTGACAGTTTAAGACAAAAAAACTTGCACAATCGCAAAATACCAACAGCCTTACTAAAAAAACCCCGTGAAAATTTTATTCAATTGACAAACGGCCGCGGATGTGAAAACATTACTAATTAAAAAATTGTTCATGGAAAAAATACACGTGGTTTACACGGCCTGAGGGGGTAGTTTCTCTCTCTCTGGTTTCAATCCTGGGATTGGTTTGCAGCAATTTCATCTATTCGTTTCTTCCACTCTTCCCTGTCTTGTGCGGCTCTTTTGAATTCTGCATATGATAAGCAGCACACGTCCACCAGCAGGTCCTCCAGGTACTCTCGGCGTGGGCGTCCCCTAGCGTTTGTCCCCTCGGTCATACCCTCCATTATGGCATGCAAGAGGCCTTCTTGTCTTATTGCATGGCCGATCCATCTTGCACGCCTTTCGGACAAGGTCCTGAGCAGGTGCCTTCCTCCTTCGATTCTTTGGAGAACCTCCTCATTTGTGATGTGGTCTCTCCAGGAAATTCCTAGTAGTCTTCTATAGGACCACATCTCAAAAGCCTCTAGTCTCCATTTATCTCTTTCGGATAAGCACCATGTTTCGCAGCCGTACATCAAGATACTCCATACATAGGTCTTGATGAGGAGTATTCTCAGTTTCAGGTCTATATTATTCGATTCTATTATTTTCGACCTTTTATTGAATGCAAGCCTAGCCTGGTGTATACGGCTGTCGACCTCGCTCTTAGACCGACCGTCCCATGTTATTTTGCTCCCGAGGTAGACAAACTCCTTGGTGTTCTTTAGTGGAACTCCTGACATCTCTACTCTCATCTGATGTTGCGTTCGGCCTACAGTCAGCAGCTTTGTTTTGTCTTTATTTATCCTCATGTTGTAATTATTTTGAAGAATGCTTTGCATGGTTGTTAAGGCCTCTTGCAGTTCTTCTTCGCTTTCAGCAACCAAAGCAATATCGTCAGCAAACCTTATCATATCCACCTTTTGTCCGTGTATCTTAACACCTTTTCTGTGACTCATTCTCTCCCTCAAGTCATCAATCGCACTTTGTATATATGCGTTAAAAAGAACAGGTGACAGAGAGCATCCCTGTCTCACCCCTTGTCTTATACTGGCTTCTTTTGTATCATTGTCACATCTAATTATAGCGGCCTCATTCTTGTATAGCGCCTGGATTATTCGTCTATCTCTATATTTGATGTCAATTCTCTTCAGAATCTCGAAGAGTCTTTTCCATTCTACTTTGTCGAAAGCCTTCTCCAGGTCTATGAATGCGATGAATGTGTTTTGGTTTCTTTTTAATCTTTTTTCTAGTAGTATTCGTAGCGACAATATTGCTTCTCTGGTTCCAACACCTCTTCTAAAGCCAAACTGGTCTCCGGAAAGGATGTTCTCTACTTTTGGTTCGATTCTTTTTAGAATGATATTAGTCAATATTTTTGAGGCATGGGATATTAGGCTAAGAGTTCTGTGTTGTTCGCATTTCGTCGTGCCCACCTTCTTTGGTAATGCGACAATTAGGCATTTCTCGAAATCCTCTGGTATCTTTCCAGTCTTATACATTGTCTGTATCATTTTTAAACAGGGCATCTATAGTTCCTTTTCCTGCTGGCTTAATTAGTTCAGCCGGAACGTCATCGATTCCGGGTGCTTTCCCGTTTTTGAGATTTTTCAGTGCGAGGTCAAACTCTTCTCTAGTGATTGGATCTCCCAAATCATGTGCGTCTACCTCATTTTCTCTTTCTATCAATGTTTCGTTGTCATTATTTCCCTTTCCATTGTACAGCATTTCGAGATATCTTTTCCATCTCTCTCCTATTTGGTGATTTTCGAAAAGTATTTTGGCATCTTCTCCTTCTATTGCATTACCCTTTCCAACTCTCATCCCAAAGAAGTCTTTCACCGCAGCGTGAGCTCTTTCTACATTTCCTCTCTTGAGGTCGTCATTTATCTCATCGCATTTATTCTGGTAGAATGTTTCTTTGGCTATTCTTGATTCTCTATTTATTTGATTTCTCAGCACTTTGTATTTCTCTTGTGATTCAGCTCTTTTATCATTTTTGAGCTCTCTTCTATCCTTTATCATATTTAAGATCTCATCGGTTATCCATTCCTTCCGTGCTTGGGGTTTTTCCTTGCCTATAGTTTCCTCTGCCGTAGTTATAATCTTCGTCTTTATCACTTTCCAGATCGCATTCATGTTCTCCTCTTCCATTAGGTTGCACTCTTGCGTCTTTTCCCTAAAACTGTCGCTAATCTCTTTTATCTTTAATACTTTTGTATCCCATTTGAGATTTTTTCTCTTTTTTAATTTTTTCAGTTTTAGAAGACTTTTGGCCATTACCATATTATGGTCACTATCTATATCTGGACCGGAATAGCTTCTACAGTCTTTTATTTGGTTTTTAAATCTATGTCTAACCATTATATAGTCGGAACGAAATTTGGAATTTTTCCAAAGTATTTTGAATGTCCTATATATTTCTTATTTTTGAAGGTGTCGTAAAAACAAATACCATTTATGAAAACTAGATAAAATTACCTTTTAGATTTGTGTATTTGAAATACAATTTAGTTTTCAAAAACTGCAATATTTTAAGATTCAAACTCAGAAAAAAATGGAATAAAATTTCCTCCCACAACATTTTTGACCAAAATGTAGAGAAAAAAAAAAAAAAAATCGAAATTTAAAAAACACAGTCCTTTTACGTAATAAATTTGGAAGGAAACTATCACCTCACTTTTTCGTCGTGCATACAATAAAAAAATAATGAAAAATTTCAAAGTTTTTTTTATTGCCAAAAAAATAACTTATAAATAATACCGAAATTTAAAACAGATTTCTTGCATCTCTAAAGAACTTAATTTTTTTGATACGTTTACGAACACATGTATTAGATATTAATATTATAAAAAATTATCACTTTTAAGAAATTCTCTTAAAATAAAGATCTTAAAATGTAAATTTTATCTTTAGTAACCTATAAAACAATATTCTGACATTTCAACTTTGAAAGTATGGCGTTTGTACAATAACTTGATTAAACTGATGTAAACCATACAAATAACATGGTAAATATATCAATTATGTGAACAGAAGAGTAAATTCGTCACTACAATAGAAATTATTAAGTAAAATCACAACATTTAGGTACTAATAAAATTTTCGATATCCCGCCATAAAACACACCGAGCTGTTTTGTCATCGCGGGCTGTCGCGGGCCGTTAAGAACTAATGCATAGGCGCGCCAATAATGCCCCTTGCGGAGAAAAATTAAAACAACATTGTTTTCTAGTAAATTAAAACCATATACAACGTTGTCAGATCTTCAATGCATTTTAACAGCGTGATCACGGGGTTTATTTATGTTATTGCAATAACACAGGTTATTGCAATAACATAAATAAACCCCGTTATTGTTATTGTGAAAAGTTTTTTTTTAGTAAGGCTGCAAGTGGTTAAAAATAAAACAGAAAAATTAAGACCCCCAAGGACGACTTACTGTTTTCTTGATTGAAAAATGGGTTAGCCCCGCTAATTTGTTCAGTTTTCGGAACAACTCATATAGTACTCATAGAAATTATTGTGTCTCCCTATCACGGCTAACGGTGTTAGAAAGAGAAAACACCACGCTTTATATTCAAATCTAAAAGTTTCCGCAAAATTAAAAAAAAAAATTATGAAACTTTGGTAATTTTTTATTAATTATTTTTACATGAATGACAATAAAAGTGAGTTAACGAAACTATTTATAATACAGTTTAATAAAATATGTGTTTTTATTATATTGTTTAATTTTCAGTAATTTAAGTTTTCTTTTTTTTTACATTAGCTCAACACAGAAGGCCCTGAGGAAAATAATTTCCATCAGAGCCAATGCCATCTTAGGGGATGCTGTGTGGAGGTTTTTTTTTTAGGAAAGGAAGGAGGGGAAATTCTAGGAAGGAAATAGGTATGAGGGGTGGGTAGGAATCTGGGGTCAGTGTGAACAGGAGTGACGGCCGTATGAATGCACCCGTGGTACAAGGCAGTGGGTCGAGAGATTCTGGCTGGAGAGGATAAAAGACCTCCGTCAACCGGTCTCTCTCGATCCGTCGGAAGGGGCGGATGCATCGGACAAGACCATCAGACCTGGACCACAAACCTCACCCCATGAACCCGGGCACCCCTGCTAGTCACCAAATGTAGCAAAGGACTTGGAGTGACCTATGGCAGAGGTGTTGGTTATCCAATAAATGGTTCCCAGGGCGGCGGCACCCATACCCGCCTCCCAAATTGAAAAACGTAAGATGAGCCATTTTTTAAACTTTTTTATGTTTGCAATTCAAAATTTTCACATTAAAAAAATTATTTGTGTATTTCGAATTATATGTATAGTGTCCGACCGAAACTAGTTTTTACGGCCGAAACCGAAACTTCCATATAAGGTTGTGTTTTCGTGGAAAAAAATAGTCAATCTTAATCAATCAGCCTTTATTTTTAAATCATATATTAATCATTCAGCCTTTGATATTTGAGCTAAAAATAAACATTACGTAATTATCACTCCTTATTTCAAATACATTATTTATGCTTTTTGAAAAAAGAATTAGTAGGTATTACCTAGTTGAACATTATTAACAAATAACAAAACAAAAGGAAGAAAACAAAATACTCTTTCATCTTATGAACAAAATAATTTGGGAGGCGGGAATGGGTGCCGCCGCCCTGGGAAACTTTATTGGATAACCAACACCTCTGCCATAGGTCACCCCAAGTGGTTCGCTACGTTTGGTTATTTAGCAGGGGTGCCCGGGTTCATGTGATGAGGTTTTGTCTAGGTCTTGAAGGTGGATGACCAGGACACACTGAACCCCAGATTCTTACCCACCCCTTTTCCTTCCCAGAACTCTCCTCTCCTTCCTTTCCCCAAAAAACCCTCCACACAGCATCCCCAAAGATGATATAGGCCCACAGGGAAATTATTTTCCTCAGGGCCTATCATGAACTAAATCATTTCAATAGCGGAATAAAACTTACCTATTTCGAAATAATGTTAAGTATAAACACCTCCAATTTCACAACAAATAAACCAAACTACCGCAAAGTTCGCGGAGCGAACATAAACAAGTCCTGACACGACTGTGAGCGCAGATGCAGCAAAATGACACTTCGGTGCTTGTAGTTCAGTGCACCGAACATGTCCGAACGCAGAACGAAACCTCCTAAATTCAGTTTCGGTTTCGGCTGTATGGCGGCCGAAACCGAAACTAGGCTGAAACTCGTTTTTTGGCCGAAACTAGGCTGAAACCGAAAGTTCGGTCGGACACTAGAATTATATATTGAAAACGTATTTCATCACATTTAAAAAACAGTTTTCAGTTTTTGGAGGCGTTCAGAAATATTCCTTTTATTTGAATTTTATTTCAAGAGGAAATATTTTAACCTTCCGACAAAATAGGCCCGAGGCTTGAAGGGTTAACACTTAGTATAAGACAGTTTCAGACCAGTGCGTAATTTAGGAGGGAGGTCCCTGTAGTGAAGTTAATACAGTAGAATTCGGTTATAACGACTTCGCATATAACGGCCTACCGTTTTTAGCGATGACAATGTAAACTCAAGTTAGGTTTCATAGCTTTTAGTAGGAAAACATATCCGTTTAGTATGACTCCGTTTTAAGTGACCAACTACTTCAAGCGACCTATTTTAATAATAATTTGTCTGGTTAGAACGACACACAGTGTTTTGTTTACAAAACCTATGCACCAATACCTCGCCGACCCGCGCCTCGTCTACTCCCCACGCCCAGCTACTCCCTGCGCGCATTACAGTCAGTGTTTAGTTGCGTAATCACAATGTTGTGCGAAGTTCTTAATATTGAAAAAAAATTGGCCAAAAACATACTCAAATTACAGACTTTCTACGTTAGTAACTACATATTTACTTGCATAGAATGTAAGTACATTGTATCTTTTTGGATTACAGTACATTATGTATGTTTGTTATGTGGAATGTTTAATACCATTAAAGTTATAATTTTTATGTTTTATTTGAACAAAAAGAAATTTATCTATCTGTACTATTACATATTTCATAACAATAATTACAATAAAATTAATATTTATCATAATAATAACACGCTTTATCCGGCCTTTTTGGGCATCGTCCGGTTAGTATGACTAGGTATCGCCGTTTCCTTGAGGGTCATTGTATATGAATTTTACTGTACATATTATTATTCAAGCATATGGTATTATAGTTTACCTTTCGGCAGTCTTCATAAAAAGATAAACAACACCATTTTCTTCTCGTACTGTGGCATATTTGCTGTTGGCCAAGGGGCACGATGACTTGTTGCACAGACCAGTTAAGCTGTACTCATTTCTGCAAAACTTCTGTGTTTTGGTGCTGCAAAAGTAAAATATCATAAATAAACAATTTGTCATTGTAAGCATATTTACGTGTAAGTGAATGCTTCAATGATTTATATCTAACATAAAAATAATTAGAATACAATAACACCATTATATATATAGGATTAGCTGCGGTTATTGTAATTTTGCATTGACATTTCGATTCAACATGATGAACTAAAAATAATCATTTTATTAAAATAAAACAAGATTGTGCAGACTTACTTGACTTTATGGGAGCAAAATGTGTTGTTTATAATACTCCATACCACCTAAAATAAAAATATAACATTTTAGAGACGTGTTCACAGAAATAAGTTTTAGTAACCATATTATGGAAGTGCATGTTCAATACTTTAGCCGTATCAGTAAAGATTGGCATTGTTCAATACTTACATCGTCGTGCTGCATTTTGAGGCTGTTTGTTGTTTTCTAATGGAAATGACACAATTCACAACAATTAACACCAAAAAACACGAATCACCATGCGCAGCACAAACCTAACCCCAAAACACAGAGACTTCAAATTCAAAAAGAGAAAGAGCACTGAAGCCAGGGTTGCCAAAATAGGTTCTAAAATACCCACTAGCCACAATAGATGTTCAAATTCCCCACATTTCCCAAAAGTTCCTTTACCTCCAAAATTAAAGAAGATTCTTTTGAAATTAGCGTTTATTTTTATTACTATCTTTTTTTTTTTTTTTACATTAACTCCACACAGGAGGCCCTGAGGAAAATAATTTCCCTCAGGGCCTATGTCATCTGGGATGCTGTGTGGAGGGTCTTTTTGAGGAGAGGAAGGAATGAACATTGGTCTTGAAGAGACCCATGTTGTAGGAAGGAGGAAACACAGAGGCCGGCAAATCATTCCACAGCCGAGCTGTTGAACACAAGAACGAGTCGAAGAAACGACCCGTTCTCATGTGACAAATGTCAACTGTGTACAAATGTTGGGCACGCGTTTGGCGTGTTTCCCGACTATGCACCGGTGCCGAAGGGATCAATGATGCTAGTTCCTCGGAGCATCTTCCATTGTAATACCGGTAAAACAAGGATAGCATTCCCACCCGACGCCTGTGCTCTAAAGATTGCAATCCGTCTGTTAAGATGGGAGAATCTATCAAACGGGCCGCCCGTTTCTGCACAGAGTCGAGGGTATTTTTCAGGTATTTTGGAGCTCCAGACCAGAGGTGGCTGCCAAATTCAACCGTGGGGCGCACTTGCGATTTGTACAGAGTTAGCAGTTGTGTACTATTAAAGTATCTGCGGGCCCTGTTCAGTACGCCCAGTTTTTGGGAGGCTAACTTTACTCTGGCTTCGATGGAGCCCCCATACCTGAGCTGGTCACTTAGGGTTACACCAAGCATATCAATGGAGGGCTTTTTCGGAAGATTGCTTCCGTTGAAAGAGACTAGATTTTCATTGCGATCCCTTTTAGACGTAATCAGACAAGATTGGGTCTTTGAAACATTAAATTCAACGAGATTATTTTTACCCCAAGAGAAAACACTCTCGAGGTAACCGTCCATTCTTTGCTTCAAAGCCTTACGAGCTGTTGGAGTTTGTGAGCCCTTTGGGGGCTTGTCAAACAAAAAGCTATTATGAACTGTACTGTCATCCGCGTAACAGTGAATTGGTGCACATGACAAAAGGTCGTTGATGTGCAACAAAAACAGAGTTGGAGACAGAACCGATCCCTGCGGGACGCCAGCATTTATCGAGTGAGAGGAAGAGGTGAAACCATCGACTACCGTCTGAATCGACCTGGAGTTTTCCAGATTCAACAGTCGCACACAGTTGACGTCAGCTCGACTATAGAGACAGACACCTCCTTTAGGTCTGAACTTGCTTGCGAGGGTGAAGCCCGGGCAGTCCAGATAGGAGGCGTCTACAGGCTCGGCTATCTGCGTTTCAGACAGGAATAGTAGGTTGGGGCGTTGAGAAAAAAGGTGGTGGTGGACGGAGTTTAAATTGGTATGCAGGCCGCGAATGTTGGTGTAATTCACCAACATTTTTGGCCTGCGCCGGGGTCGCCTACTACTCGCCGCTGTAATGCTGTTAATTTTTGTTGTGTGTGTTGTCATGATTTTAATTAAATATTTTTATGATGGGGTGTGGGGGGAGGGAGGTCTGGGAAGGAAAAGGTATGAGGGGTGGGTAGGAAGCTGGGGATCAGAGTGTTCAAGAGTGACGAACGAATGAATCCAATCCACCCACTGCGGTGCAAGGCGATGGATAGGGAGAGTCCGGCTGGAGAGGTCACCCGATGCGCCCCAAACGCTACTGCTGGGTCCCCTCCGGTCACGAACCGGCACAACAGCAGCGGCGGGGTTTTTACACTCGTTGATGGGGCAGCCCACCCTCAGTCGTGAGCCTGAGGGTCGGGCCCCTGTACTACCGAGCGGCCCGGACAGCGGTAACCGGTTGTAAAGGGTCTCCCTCAACCAGCATCTCCCAATCCGGCCCGCCACGCAGAAGGTGGGCCGACGCATCCGCCATCAAGACTTGAACAAACATTACCCCAAGAACCCGGGCACCCCTGCTAAGTCACCAAACGTAGCGAACCACTTGGGGTGACCTGTGGCAGAGGTGTTGGTCATCCAATAAATGGTTCCCAGGGCGGCGGTACCCATACCCGCCTACCAAATTGAAATCTAGGAAGTCATTACCGGATTTTCTCTTGCGTTTAGGCTTTAAAAACAGAAATTTATATGAACATTTGCTGCTTAAGAAAATTAAATTATAGTACATTCTCAGAATTATCGTAATTTTTTTCCATATAGTTAGATAATCATTATAAGAAATGCACAAAATCCCCACATTTTCCTTACAAAAACGTTCTCTCCGTAAAATAAACCATTCTTAAAAAATCTTAGAAATTCCCCGTAAATTGGGGAATTTCCAACGAATTGGCAATCCTTCTAAAGCTGATGTACAATAAATAAGAGTCGAAAATATATGAGGGCGCCACTGTTGATCAAATGGCAATACTAAACACATAACTCATGGTGTTAAAGTAAAGCTGTGTAACCTACATTTTTATAAAAAATTAAAAAGGCATAATAGTGGAAAAAATATTTTTTCATTGCAGTATAGATACTCGCCGATCTCAAAATTAGAATTGCATGTAGGTATATTATTATTATAGCTTTGAAATTTTGTGTTAACATAATGAAGAATAACTATAATGTAATAAAATATAAAGCACAGTTTAGAAATTGCTCATATTTATTTAATACTATATAAAGTACCTAGCATTGCCTGGGCTTTAGATCATGTCTCTAATTTTAGATCTGAATATATTTAACTCATTCAGATCTAAAAGTAGTATATTCTCACCATTAGTGATTCTTCCTTTCTATCTATTGTTAAATTCAAATTTATGTTAAATTAAATTAAAGCAAATCGCTACATAAATCACCTTTTAATCAAATTTATGTCATGAAGAAAAAATGTTTGTTTAAAATGTGGTTTACTGTGTTCTATATATTCAATGTCATTGCACTTCAAAAAAATATTTGACAGTTAAATTGGTGTTGCCAGTCTACAAATTCAGTAGTTCCAGTTTTAATATTTTCTACTCTTTTTTGACAGACTATACCCATATACATGCACACACACACACACCCTCTCTCTACCATAAACACACACACACTCTCAAACTGAAGAGCTCTCCCAAACAACCATAGATTTTAACAACCTGCTAGTTCTGTCAAAATTAAATGCTACCATCTTAGCCGACAAAATAATATACAATAAATTGGTTGGTCCACACATGAAAATCCTCGCTTTGTTTTTGAAGTGAAACTTCTTTAGCACCGTTGTGATTTGAAACTCAATGAAAGGGAAATGACACTAAAAAGAGAAAAACACACAGGTACATCTATAGGATTTAGGGGGCGTTCAAGTATTACGTAACGCAATTTTTGGAGTTTTTTGACCCCCCCTCCCCACCATGTATCGCGCCGTGACGTTCTTCCGTGCCCTCCTCCCCACCTTAACGTTACGTAACGCCCAAGTGACAATTTTAGTCACAATTAAGTTGCGCAAAGTACAGGAAAGTCGCTTAAATACCCTTTTTCTCGTTTGAATCGCGTTTTCGGTAATAAATAAAACAAGAGATTTCGAGAACGAAAAGGGTTTCCAACTTGGTTTAGATTTTAATTCCCAAATTTTTTTTTATCTAAATAAAGAAAAACATGTTACGTAACGCGTTGTTCGAACCCCCCCCCCCCTGCCCCCCCCTCGTAACGCACAGTAACGTTTCACAAGCCCCCCCCCCCCACAAGTGCGTTACATAATACTTGAACGGCCCCTTAGCCTGCAAGAGAATGAGATAGAATGCCTTAACACATTGGCCGCTTTGATTATGAGCTTACTTTCAAGGATCCTATTGGTTGAAATTGTGTGGGTGGGTTAAGTTTGACATCTACCGCCTGTGAACTGCACTCGATTTTTTATAAATAAAACTAGGTATAGTAATGCGGCGCGATGGTAAGTTAGATAGTTATTTAAAAATAATTTTTAAAATAAATCTTATTCTGTGCAGAAATTTTTCAGATATTATGATCAACATATCAATTTGGGAGGCGGGAATGGGTACCACCGCCCCGGGAACCTTTATTGGATAACCAACACCGCTGCCATAGGTCACCCCAAGTGGTTCGCTACGTTTGGTGATTTAGCATTGGTGCCCGGGTTCATGGGGTGAGGTTTGTCTAGGTCTTGGAGGCGGATGACCAGGACATACTGAACCCCAGATTCCTACCCACCCCTTAAACCCTTATCCTTCCCAGAACTCTCCTCTCCTTCCTTTCCTTAAAAAAAAACCTCCACACAGCATCGCCAAAGATGACATAGGTTCTGAGGGAAATTATTTTCCTCAGGGCCTCCTGTGTGGAGCTCACGTAAAAAAAAAAAAACATTATTTTTATCTTTGGAATTTGAAACGATTTCGCAAAAGCTAGAAACTAAACGAAAACCTATTTAATTTTTGGATATACGTACGAACAATACAATACATTTTAACATTCTTCAGGATATTACTTATTAATTTATTTTAACAACGCGTCTACGTAGCCACGCCTACCGCGCCCCAATGTTTCAATAATGTTTGAACCAATGTTTTCGAAATGTTTGTGGTTTGTTTGTGTTTTCGGTCGGAGGAGACCCGATTTGAGGGGCTAACTAGACTCTGGCTTCCATGGATGTCGCTTTTTAATCACCGAAAATGATGAAACAAAAAACGCACTTGCGTTTTAGATAAAGTCTAATAATTCGTAAATAAATAATATCCTAATGGATGATTGCTTCATCATTAACTCACCTTTAAATAAAGTCCTTTGAGTCTATTGTAGAGGACTAAACAAACTTCCGGAATAATTTTTGATAGCTGCTTTTGATAGGAGATTCTCAAGTGATACATCAGATCAGGCTTGTGCATGCAGTCGCAAGAAAGCTTAATGTGACACCAAGTCACATTTCTAGTGAAATTACGTCACTTCGCCATGTTGTTTTTTTTCTGAATATCTGGCCGAATAAATGAAATATATTCTTCGAAATCGGTTTCCGAGACGCGGAAGAAATTATCCAAACCAAATCTGTCTTCAATTTTAAGTTCTTGATATAAATTTTAATTTGGCGGTGGGTGTGTTTCCTCACTGGTGAAGTTGTCTGCGATCGCTAAAACTGCAAGAACGTCTTCAACATCTTCCTCGTTAGAACTCATTTGGCGGCTCAGGGGTCCTAGCATGGTCGGTCGATATAGGTTTTATCGAAAATGTCGGTAACTTGACATCGCTCCCAAGCACGACTGCAGGCCGCTAACGAACAAACAACAGTTCACATCGACTAAGGGTTCCTAATTTATTTGACGTAAACTGTTATTTCTTCGTTAGCGTCCTGCAGTCGTGCTCGGGAGCGATTTCAAGTTACCGACATTTTCGATAAAACCTATATCGATCGACCATGCTAGGGGGCCTGGTATGGCTGTATCCGAAATGGGTGTTTCTTCCCTGGTGAAATTGTTTCTACAATCGTTAAAACCGCAAGAACGTCTTCGATATCTTCCTCGTCAGAACTCATTTGGCGGTAAGGTACGGTCGTACCCAAAATGGGTGTTTCCTCCCTGATGAAATTTTCTCTACGATCGCTAAAACCGTAGGTACGTCTTCAACATCTTCCTCGTAACTCATTACTTGACACTTGACAACACACACATATTTCTAGACGTCTTAAAAACAAGATAAAAATGTACTAGGGCCAGTCAATAAGTAATGCCTCCTATGGCTAAACTAAAAAAAAAAATATCAGCGAAAACATGTTTTTAGGCTTAGTGCTTTATTTTAGCACTCTTTTAAAAGCTGTTTGTTTTCCAAATAAAGATATTTTTTTTTCTCCTTTAATTGTCAAGTAATAAAAAATGCAATTACAGGGGTCGAAAACCACACTATTGACGATTAATTTTTTTTATTTTTCAATATTATCTCGTCCATTTCCTCAGCTTTGGTCCATCTTTTAACAAGGATATGTATCACAGTGTTGTAAAAAGCACGGTCATATCCAAAACACCAACGCCATAACTTTCCCCGCCGATCTCACATGTTTTGATTTTTTTTGTCCTTGGTGAGTTTGTGTGATGCCATTCCATTGACTGTCTCTTTGATTCAGGTTTAAAAAAAATAACCAATTTTTCGTTTCCGGTCACAATTTTGTCCAGAAAGTAATTGTTTTTCTTGTTTTCTTATTCTGGCCGGCCGGCCGGTTCATGGTAACCACCTTGTAAAACTTTTGTTGAAAATCAGTTGTCGAATAATCTTCATCACACTGCCTTCACTGAGGGAGAGAATGCGACATCTGTAGTTATCTGGGGTCACCACGAATGAGTGCAGTCGCTGCAATCAACGGTCTGCGCCGCTCCGCTTTTCCTCAGCCAGCGGTATTTGTCCTTCAGCTTGGTTACATTAACGAACCCATCGTCTAGCAGTGCTGACGTCCACTGTTGCAACATGGTACACATTTTTCAGTCTTTCAGGAATATTTCTACTATCGTGGTACGAGAACACAACAGATGGAGTTGGCGGGAAAACACTTCTTTTTCTTCTTCTTCAGCACAATTTATTTAATGCAATAAATGCAATTATTACAAGAGGGTCTATTGACCCTTACTCGGGTGGTCCACGACCACACCACACTGACAAATATCGAAGTCTCTACTTCGATCTCTCTATTGTCTGTTTTTCCAATACTGAACCGTAGGTACAACTCGTACCTCCCAGCTTCAGTATAATTACACAATTAAAGGCACACAGCGTGTACCTTCTAGTTTTACTCTACTAGCAAAACTAACGCAAAGGGCCTACGTTCCCTCTGCGCAACTGAAAATACACCTCGTGTACTTCCAGTTCGACCGCAAAAACAACACTGACTCTCTGTTCCAAAAATCACGGAATCAGGGAATGTGATTTTTTTGCATTTCACCATCTACAGTCAAGAATCAATCACAGAACGCTATCTATTACGATCATAGATGTCGGCCATTTTGCAAGCGACTGCAGTGCTGCCACCTGTCGACGCAAAAAGCTACTACTGCAGCAGATTGTAGAAGAAGGTTTGAGAAATAGCACAAAATTCAAAATTTTCACTTAACTAAATTTATTTAAGTAGAAAAAAATAGGAGGCATTACTTATTGACTGACCCTCGTATATGTCCACGCCCACCACCCCCCAAGGTTTAAACAAACGGAGGAGACGAAAATGTGGACAAAAATAAAAAAAAATGTACGCAAATGTTGGCGAAATGTTGTTTTCGGTCGGAGGAGACAGGAAACCCGTCTTTAGGGGTATCTGCCTAGGCAGTAGGTCGTAGGTAGGTAGTAATTCTACACAAACAAAACGAGTTAAATAAACAATATCTTGGCATGGGTTGCAGCAATATGAGCATGGTTTTGTTTTTTTGTTTGTAGATTTTATAGGATAGGTTAGATACTAGATAAGCAGGTATATCTGTCTCGCACTATGCTCCACCAAGTGCGCAGTGGTGACACTGAATTTTCGACAATAAATAATTAAACATGCTATTTTCGATTGTTGGTGCAAGGGTAGCGATTTCCTTTTCCGTGTTCAATACGAGGCAACCACGCCTCGAAATCAACATGGGTTTGTAATGCTATTTATCCACCAAACCCGTGACCGGTAGAAGGCAAGCGGCATCCTACTGTGCACGGGTTTGTAACGCCAATTCCCTCCCAAACCCGTGTTCAGTACGAGGATGTCAAGAGGAATATAAACGCTAGGAATATTTTGATTCTCATGCCTGCAAAATTTAAAATCGAGCGTCTTATTTGCACGAGACAAGTAAGCGAAAAAGTGGTTTTTATTTATTTTGCCATAATTTTATAGGAATGAAAAAAAAGTAAAAACATACAAAACCTCAAAAATAGTCTTAGCCGTAAAGGGGTATTTTTTAAAAATTGTTCTTGAATTACTTCATAGTTAAGTCATGAAAAAACATTTTTTTAAGTGGTTAACGATTATATTCTTTGTTATGTAAATTATAATTTTATTGTAATTCCAATACATGGAAAAGTCAGTAAAAGCTTCAATTTATTCGTAGCATATTTTTTCATGTTCATAAAGTAAACCGATTCGTTGTAAAAATTAATCTAAATAGTATCTAAACAGAATTTCACGTATAGCTTCATCTTAATTGAATGCATTATAGAAATTTTTTTACCTGTATTTATAACAGCAGAACATGGAAAGAAATGTATTAGAAAAATTACACATACCCGCTAGACAAACCCTGCTTTGCCATACAAACCATTCAAAACCTGGAAAGTTTTTTAAAATTATGATGACATGCGAGTTTATTTTAGAGAATTTATTTTTTACGATTGGTACTATAAAGTGTTATAAGTACTATATTATAAAGTGTTTTTATTTATTGTTAGTAAGGATGTTTGCGTTTTATTGCCCATCCATAATGTATGCACAAACTTCCTTTTTTATGCTATAATCACGTTTGGAGGACGCGTGCCTCGTACTGAACACGGGTTTGGGAATGGATTAGCGTAACAAATGCCGCTGCCGGATGCCGCTTTCCTTCTACTGGACACGGGTTTGGAGAAAAAATGGCATTATTACGGGAGTGCGGTATAGAAATTGTTTGAAATTATTATTTTTTTAGCTTTTAAAATCAATATTATCTCAAACGAAGCATCACCTACACACTGTACAAATAAGATACAACGCCGATCAGCTGATCGATGGCGGCCATTTTGATTTCGAAGTTTGCAGTAGAAGTGAGTCGGCTCAGTGACCTGGATCTTCATACGGATCCGTAATATCCAGTTCTGTAAGACCGATCTTCAAAGCTACGGACACACTTGCTCGCGGTTCGCGGATCTTTGCGAACGAGCGAGCGGGTAGCAATTGCTACTAGGTAGCATGCTCTTTGGCTTCTAATGAGCAAGTGTGTCCGTAGCTTAATTCAGTCGTTCAATTGAGCCGATTCACTGAACCGGATCTTTTCATTGAACGAGTCCTAGTGAAGCGGGTCGTTCAACGGAGCCGCTTTGCCCATCTCTAGGTAGCATTATGATGCGGCATATTATTTATTTTTTTAAGCAGTATGAAATAACGAATAACATGAAATGTTGTTAATACTGATGGCTTGTGACATACCTACATAATCAAAGATTTCAATACAATGACTGGTGAGGCGTGACATCAGCACTAACCACTCAATAATACCAACATTACAGTGTGTTTTGACGAGACGTTTAAAAATGCACTTTTTAATATTTTTTTAAGAACTCTACGTTTAATATTATGAAATAAAACTTATATATTCAGAATCAGCGTTCATTGGTCTGCATGAACATATTTTTTTGAAGCCATAATATTTTTCCTTGGAGTTCCTTATTGTAACATTAAAATAATGAAATAAAAAAAAATAAAAAAAATGTGATCGTGTTTACAAAAAAAAGTACCCACCTTGGGTACAAGACCGAGTTTCATATGAAATTTAATTGACGTAGAGCAAGCGAGAATTATATAAATAACTAGCGAGTTCCCGGCATGCGTTGCAATGTCCCTGAATAAAGAAATTGCTTCATCCTGCGTGTTCTTTCCCATTCATCCCTTTCCCCTTCCGCCTCCCCTTCCCATACAGTGTCCCCTTCTCCTCATGCGTTTTCCCTCTACCTCCCCCGCCTTTCCTCCCCCTCACACGCTTTCCCGTGAACCCTTCCGCGAACCCTCCTCCCGCGTTCCACACATTCAGTCCCGGTACATTCAGTTTTTCTAGCAGCTCGCGTGCCACTAATTGCACTTTTTATAAAAAAATCATAATTCCAGAGCTCACCAGTATATATAGGAACCTTCTCGCGCGTACGCACAACAACTCACCTAAGTTTCATCGCAATCGGACGAGTGGTTTAGGGACCGCATAAGGGACAAACAAAGGAACATTATTGAAGAAGATAACAATAATAATCTAAACGAAAATATGAAAGATAACAAGTGACATAAAAACAGAAAAAGGTTATGGTCGCAACTGGGACTAGAACCCAAAACCTCTCGTCTAACCGGGACGCGCATTTCCAAAGCCTATACGGGTTCAGTCGCGGTAGCGACGATTTACATTTTAATTACACCTTTGTATGGTTATTTTTTATCACTTTGCAACAACAAAAATTGTTCTAAAATGTAGATAACATAATCTTTCCAATGTGTATATTAGAAATTAAAAAAATTATTTCTAAATATTAAAATTTTGATAATATTCCCATATATTGTATTGTACATATCCCTTTATAATGGTTATTTTTTATCACTTAGCAATAACAAAAATTGCGGTAGGGATTGTAATTCCGCCATTGCCACATTCTGTTATGGAAAAAAAATAGTTGAAGATAATATTGTTAATTCTATAATTTGAAATATGAGATTGACTAATATGACGGTTTGACAGAAGGTGACAATGGCGGAATTGATAAACGCGCACGTCCCGGTTAGACGAGAGGTTCTGGGTTCGAGTCCCAGTTGCGACCATTATCCTTTTCTGTTTTTTTGTGTCTTGTTCTCTTTCATTTTTTCGTTGAGATTATTCTGGTTATATTCTTCTACAATGATATATTCATTGATGGGAATAACCTTCAAAAGTTGTAAAAAGAGAGTTTTTCTTATAAAAAATTGAACGAAACATTAATTTTTGTAAATATGTATGTAACATCCATTCGAATTTACATGGATGCATTTCTAGTGTGTAGTATTTGATCGATTCAGTGTATCATTACTCTATGGTAGATTAGGTGAATTAATTGGATTATGTAATTATACACGCAAAAAATGTGGACTGGACATGAAAATATCATGACGATACCAATTCTTCCAAATTAATAGATGGTCCAATGAGCTACTTGTCTGACACTATTTTATATTTTTTCAGTATTTTTAATTTTTTTAAAGGCGTTTTCTATTCACCTTTGAAAATAGATATAACTTTTTTAACACATGCCAAATTGATGCATTTTTATAACCCGAAAAAATATCCGTGTGAATGTTTGAATAGCTTTATAATTTATGAAAAAAGCTATAGCTGACTTTTTTGTGTGAACTATAAAATACCCAAAAAAAAATCGAGTTACCATATGCGATAATCGCACAAGCGCCCCAATTGCTATCTATCAGCGGAAACACGGCATTCTCTATTCGATTATGTTGTGAGACTGAAGATATTGAAACAAGAAAGGAGATAGGAAAGAGGAAGATGGGGAGGTATCTAGTTATTCAGATCTAGTCACCAAACACGAGTACAGACATTTCAAGTAACGTTTCGGTTCTGAACGGTGGTCTTTACTCAGCCGAGCGATTCTATATCTTTTGTGGGATCGTTATCGACATAACGAACGTGAATACCTGTCGGATTTGTGTGATTTTTTTTTCTATGTATAACATACATTCAATGAATAAATTATCATGCGTACTTGCAGGAATTCGTGTTTAAAACGATCTAAACTAAAATATGAGACAGCAAATATGTAAAATCCCACAAATCTCACAGGAGATCACGTATGTTATCTCGATAACGATCCCACAAAAGATATAGAATAGCTCGGCAGGACGGTACTGACTGTATCTAGTAATGTGGAACGTGCTGCCAGTATAGTAAATTTCATATGAACTCAACGCGGATTAACACATATTAATATTAAATTAAATTTTAAACCCGTGGCCTTCGGATTTGTAGTGCAGGTTCTTAACCGCCTGACCAAAGAGGTCGTCATCGTTCATCGAATACATTATCTGGTATGATGGTACAATTAAAAAAAAAAAAACAAAAGTTATTACGAAAATAGTTTCAGCCAGCGTACCTCGGCCGATAGGCATTGTACCCGTGGCACTCCAAGTTATTATTGAGCAAATTACAAACGTAAAACTTTTTAAAGTATTTTAATACTTTCAGTAGAGAAATCCATTTACATTATTTTTTCTAAACTCTAAAAATGCATGCAACTGGCCCGGCACCATACATATTTAATTCCATTAATTCATTACAATAAATTTAAATATAACAACAAAAATATTATGAACTTAAACATTATCATTGTATTATTTTTGTAATACTACATAAACATGGCACCTACCATTAAAAGGTTACAATTAATAAAGTAACTACTACATAATATTTATCACAATTATTGATTATTTCAGTGCCACTTGACTTTCCCACTGTGGTCCCATTGTTGGTTACTTCTTTCAGTTCTAATTTTATGAAAACGTGTTTTTAAGATTCTATTAAATCCATAAAAGGTGAATTACTCTAACAACCAGACGTACTTACTTTGCAGTGGCTAGAGTTGGCATTAAAATTTCTGGATTAAAAAAATGATTTCAAATTTGGCCATGTGCAATGTTGACCGTAGGTAAGATGTTCATATGTTACAGTTAAAACTCGTTTTAGTTAAAACGCGTTTTCTCTAGTTAAAACTAGTTTTTACTAACTGCCTTTGTTAAAAATGAAATTGGGATTGAAAATACAGATACTGTTTATTAAAATATTTAATAATTATTAATAAAAAACCTAACCTAACCTGATGCCACTCGACCAACCAGAATAAAGTACGATGAACTTTGACATCAGTTGAAACAGTTTTAACTGAATCATTTTGAGAAAACGCGTTTTGCCTAGTTAGAACTAGTTTTTACTGATATTCAGCAGTTAATTCTAGTTTTAACAAAGGTGTTTAGTGAAAAATACCAGTTAGAACTAGTTTTCACTGATATTCAGCAGTTAATTCTAGTTTTAACAAAGGCGTTTAGTGAAAACTAGTTTATACTAGAGAAAACGCGTTGTAACTAAGAACGGGTTTTAACTGTAACATATATATTAAAGAGGATGGTGTGGGCTCGAAGGACCATCTTTTTTTCTCACTGCTAACGTGCTCAATATCCCTCGTTGCGACTGCCTGTGGCTTGCCAGAAGCATTAGATGTAGATCGGGCAAGCGCAACCTTCGGCCTGTTAAAAGATTTATTGTGGCCCAAAATGGAGTTTTCAGTTTTCTGTTTTAGATTTTGGTATTCATAAAAAAAGAAAAAAAAATCGTTCTTATATCACATTTTTATTATATTTTGTGAAATTAAAACTTCATTTTTGTTAGACCTCGAACTCTTAAAAGGAAGTTTCGATTTATTGCTTCTAAAGTACCAGGCGCATGGCCGCATTAGGAACGAGTGCAACTGACCAGAAAAGCGATTCTATATCTTTCGTGGGATCGTTATCGAGATAACGGACGTGATCTCCTGTCAGATTTGTGTGATTTTTACATATTTTAGTTTAGATCGTTTTAAACATGAATTCCTACAAGAATGCATGATTATTTATTCATTTAATGTACGTTAACTGATATACAAAATCACCTAACTTTCCTTATCACTAGACCAAAACTCCCACCACACTTCATTGAGTTCTGATATTGCTTCGCAATGTTTCGACATCCTTTTGATATTTTTATACCTGAGATTTATGGTTTTGCGCCCCTGAATACTGTTCGCTATTTCGCTGTTAGTACTTCACGTAAGGCGCAACATACTCACGTCGCTCACTACCATCAAGACTAGCTGTGTGAATCTTGGTACCTTATAGCGGTGATGATTTATAATAAATAAACAATACATAACACAACTTGTATGACATACGAAATAATGCACCAATTTCACTATACCTTTACCAAAGTAGCACTAGTAATTTATAGTTATTGTTTTCTTATTTTAGCAGAAGTAGTTCAAGACATGAGCGTGGTGTATATTCGTATTGTCGTATAATATAAATTGTACTGAAAACACGTTTTAAAATCAGTAAAAATAATCATGTTTACACATTGTAGTTACAGCGCACAAATAAATAAAAAAAACAACATATATATTATTACATACATAAATTATATCTAATATTGTAAATTTTAATGTAATTTCTCTTATAAGTGAACTATGTATTATAAGTTCACACTTCTAAACACATAACTTCATCTCTTTATATTGTAAATCTTGTTGTAATTCCTCCAACTTGTTATCAGGTACTTGGTTTACACTTTTCAATACTACTAACTTACCTACTTATCTCATAGACTGTAAATCTGAATATACATATTATATGTTATCAGGTTAATTCGGCAAATCCGAATATACTATATGCTACCAGGTTCTTTTACTATTTTGTTTTTTTATTATGTAATTATGTACTAATGTATAATATGAACTAAACCTGTCAATTTGTCTGTCCTGGAACGGGAAACTTTCCTAGTTGGACAGGCAAAGCTTCTTAATATGTAATTTGTACTTTCTTTTGTATCTTTCCATAGTAAATAAAAAATAAAAAATAAATAAAGCTACGTTGTACATAGAAAAAGCAAATAAATCTCACAAATCTGACAGGAGATCACGTCCTTTATCTCGATAACGATTCCACAAAAGATATAGAATCGCTCTTCTGATATCAATAAGTGGAGGATGAGTGCAAAGGACACATAGGCGGGTGTATAATCAGTTTATGCCTTTTGGCATTGAAGGTCGCGGTTTCAAAGTAGTTCTGGGTCGATCGTGAATGATCTGATCGTCGAAACCCGCTCACGAGCCGCCAAAGATCGAGTGAGTTATTTATTCGTCAGCACCCGGGTCTCAAGACCCGCCAACTACAACACATTCCCGCACCCCAAGACTCACGACACTCTCACGACCGGTCGCCGGTTGCCCATGTCGCCCATGTGGCGAGTGGCGAGACAGCGAGAACTGCGAACTGCGGCACATTCGGTCGCCGCTTGCTGATCAACACACACGTCCGTGACGTAACACTTTCCTGATTTATGTCCGTATGTCACGTCATCGCGGGATTGTTTAGTATATTCGATTTTTGAATATTCAACTAGACACGGAGCCGTTTTTAATTAGAGCGTATCTTGGTATTTGTTCGTTCTAGAATGCGATTTTTTCTATTTAGTAAGTAAAATGATTATTCGTAATATTCATGTTATTTTAGTTACACGTAGTTTCTCTTTTGCGAATGAAATTATCCCACGGTTACTTCAAGTAAGTTCCCAAAAATGTAAAGTGTTTACTGTCAGCGTTTTATAACCCAACCTAAGAGGAACCCCTATAATCATAAAATTAGCAATATTTGTTAATCCTCAGGGTTTGAGTTGTAACTTTATTGGTGTAGCCTTTTTGGCCAACTTTTAAAGCTATTTTATTGTTTTATTGTGGGTTTTTCGGGTCGCTTATGACTTGACCGGTCTGGCGGCAACTGGCGCGAGAAACTCGATTATTGAGTTTCGTATTTTGTGTCGCGAAAAGAGCGGGTCTACGCGACCCGCTCGTGACGCCGGTGTGTCGTGAGCGACCCGGGTCGTGTAAAATGATCGATCGACCCAGGACTATTTCAAAGGCGGAATTACATTTGTCTGTCGTGACGTGACGTGACATGTCATAACGGTATCAGTTTAATACATTTATCAATTTAATACAGTATGGTGACGATTATATCAGTCTGTCGTCTTGTGTCATGATGCGTTCTGTCGTGACGCGACAGAAGCTATCTCGATTTTCGACAGACCGGTGAAGGGGGGGGGGGGGGGTGCGGGTACGGCCGCGTCTTGGCTAGTGTGTACGTACCACGTGCTGTGTAGTGACGCGTATATATAAATATCGTCAGAACACAACTTACAGATGTGACCGCTAGCCATCACGACAGTGCACATCACGACACAACACGCCTGACAAATGTAATCCCACCATAATAGAATTTCAAAATAATGGGCACCGAATTACCGGTAAAAATTGACGGAAATATTTACTGTTTACCCCCGTCCCACCTTTAACCCCCTCCCCATCCCACCGTCCTTGCCGAGTGGCTCGTCTGTGCTCAGTAATGTTTTTTGGGTTGGGCACTCCTGATGTAGACTGTAGATTTTTGTGAAACTCGTTTGAATTTGTTTTTACTTTCTATTTTTCATTTCTAACGCACGTTTCTCCAAATGTTGTCTCTGCAATTCAAGCTTCAATTCAATAACAAGAACAAACTACCTTAGATAAGAACACGTAAACAATTTTGGTACATATCAATATATGTTTTGCCGTGTAGGGACAGTCGGGGGCTTTTAGAATCATGTTTTAAAAACAAAGGTAGAGTGCTGACGTGAGAACCGATAGAGGGACCCATCTGGTCCAAAATGGTTGGTGTCCTCAACTTGCACTTAGCTAAAATGCTTCCGAAACAATCAAAAGTGATTTCTTAATTTCTTATCTTTATTTTTTATAATTCATCTCTACGTATATCATAAGTTATTAATAATAAACAACATTAAAATTTGATTGATTATAATATCCATTCAATTTAATGGACTAAATATATATTAATGATAATTATTGTCAGATTTTTTTGATGCGTTATTTGTGAAATATCACCCCAAGGACGTTGTAAAATAGAAAAAAAAACTTAAAACGCTAATCGCGTATTGCAGATACTGAAAGTATGTCAAAGCTCAGAATAACAGAAGGGTATGTATGTGGCGGTGTACGAATGTGAATGAAGCAAGAAGTGTATGCGTTAGACGAAGAGAGTTGTTTGGCGGCCCATCCTCTCTACCTTGGTGAAGCCTACCCCCCGTGAAACGGCTGGTGGTTGTTAGTTAGTTAATTAGTTAGAATTTCTACCGATTTCTTACATATCTCCCTTAAACACATTAAGTTTTAAAGCTCTTAAAAAATATATGTTATTTTTGAAGATAATATCTAGACATTCGTCGCGCCGAAACGCAAATTATATAAAATTCCCTCGATAGAAAAAAATCGCAAAGTATGCTCCAAAAATTATTATAAACACTTTGTTTCAGTTATTTTACAAGTTATATATATGAAAAAATTCACAGTGTTTCTTTAAATGCTGTTTAAGACAATGCCCACGAGATTTTTGCTCTATTTTAAACGAGTCGTGTTTTATTAGACATTTTCGCAATTTTCGCATCGATTTTGTCGCTGTAAATGTTAGCGCTCTCCTCTAACATTCGTAATTTCGTGTCTCTCAATCTTCTTTTTTTCAAGCCCGGTTGCGGAGCCTTAAGATGTATTTATTTCAAACAATGCGAGTTGAAAATTGTACGACATTATTTAAAAAAAAAACTTACAAACCCTTAGATTTATAGTTTCATTTGTATACGCGTTTTTTCCACAAAGCTGAACTGGTTCCGATTCTATCGATCAGACTATCGAGATTTCCAAGCTGATGAAATTGATTATCTATTCAAGAAAGAATTTAGATATTTGATCAATTTCACCGGGAGCTAGAAGCGTAAAAGTACGAGTTAACTATCAAGAAGTTTATTATAATTAAGCGCACTTGAAGTGAAATATCACAAAACTGCGCTATATAAATACTATGTTATTATTATTATTATTAAGAAGCGTTTGACTCTGTTCTATTTGTGTAAACCTTCTGGTGTTCAGTTTTGGACGCAGGACTACCTTAAATATCTCCTGTGCTGCCTATTCTTGGTGTTTCCCATCCAAAGGCTGCAGTTTTCTTTAGTCGTCAGCCTATCTCTGTATTAAGACCGATTTATTTTTTTCGAATCAAGATGTCATCCCACGATATTGACATTCCAATAGCAATCTGTTAGTCTTGCTACGTGTCCAGCAGAGTCCCACATAAGTGCATATAATAAAGGTCACCGTCAAAATAGTAATTGTAATAATATGATAAAACGTTATCAAAGCAATGGTGACGAATTATGCAAGGGTGGCGAATTATTTATTATACACGTAAAAAAACAACGCGGGCCTGTTATCAGATAACCTGAACCCAAGATCTAGCAATGATAAAATAAAACTACAAGGCTTCGCTATCATTGGTTAAGCGGTTTTTATAATATTTGGATAATATATGCATCTTACATCGTTGCATTAAATTCCTTGTGAAACGTTAATAAATCATACTCTTGTAATTTTTTTTATCACATGTTTTTGTGAAAGGTCACAATTTTTCAGGGGCACAATACATGTATCCTACTTCCTTTGCATTGCAGTGTTGTGACCCTTTTTTGATTTCGAAGTTTAAGATGAAAATTTATAACTGAAAAAGTATTTAAAAAACATTTTCGTAGAAAGCAATCACTTTGTCGTTTGGCAAACAAACATTTTCGGGCATTCGTGCACTGAGATACCTAACAGCGGTTCGAGTTTTGTGGCATAGCACACATGTCAGTGATTGAGTGCGTCACCCGGGCGTCGCGTGTTCGATTCCTCGGCTGGCTAAGTCCTCCATCACAACACAAGCAACATTTTCGACTTCCTGTGGTGGTAGTAGGAGATTTTCAAACATTGTTGGGTTATTCGTAACCCGGGAATGTTTGTCTTTCTTTAAAAAAAAAATGTTGCTCGTGAGAATCCGCCATATTATTTTGCTAGTGTTCATACACAACGCGACGCGTCGACAACGGGTTTAACGTCAGTCGTCAATTTAAGCTGCTAACAACACTGGTAAAGCCCTCCGTTCATGGGGATACTTACAATCTACGTAATTGTGACGCAATCACAAGTACCCTGCTGATATACTACTTTTTAATGGTGGTCTCCGTACACGCCGCTACCCGAAATGTACTGAACTTGATCATTTTTCATGTGCAGCCGTGGAGTTAACACGATGTCAAGCGATGTCAAATGACTTTTTTTCCAACATTAATCTATGCCTTCTTCTCTAAATCCTTTCCTACATATTCTGATAAAATAATTCTGGTAAACACGTATTTTTTTCCACTTCCAGAACAAATCTAACATTACTTTCATGTTCCGACGTCATTTCTGTCAAACGTCAAACGAAAAAGTATCAGACACAAATGATGCGACGCGTCGCGTGCGATCAGCACTGTCGGTATCGTGATACTGATTGGAAACCGACAGACGTCGCGTAGCAAAATCGTACTGGGGGTACTTATGATCGGCGCGCATGATACGCGCACGAGGATCGAGTATCTTGTAAATAGCGTCATGTACGTAGGCACTAACTGGTAACACGTTACCCTAGTTACAAGCGCATCTACTACTCGTTTGGCAGAAATGGTGTCCGAGCGTGATTTTAATGTTAAATTTGTTCTGGAGATGGGAACATATTTAGGTTAATGTAACTATAATTTACGGGAACACGTGCGAAATGATTTAGTGGAGAAGGCGTGGATTTAGGTTTAAAAAAGGTCAATTTGACATCATGCAGTGTTTGGCGGCAACGAATGCCTTACAATTAACATTTATTTCATTGATAGATGAAACCAAAATCTTCTCTTAGATCGTTTTTATGCTTATAATAAATAAACGTACAATATTTCTTTATCTCCCGAGTCACTTGACGTCGTATTAACTCCACGACTGCATGCGAAAAAATTAAAAACAACTTCAGAATAATTTGGGTAGTGCCGTATATCAGTAGGCGACTGCAGTCACGTAGCTTGCAAGTATGAAGGGCCTTTGTTTTAAACTACACATTTCTTAGTATTTATTCACAAACCGGTTACACTTGGCTTAAGCAACACTAGGGTAACGTTTTAACTGTTTAAAGGTGAATAAATTTGCGGTTAAATCAAACAGTTTTTACAATTAAATTAAATTGTAAAATAATACCCTTGGTCAACGTAATTCACTATTATTTATTAGAGACTTCAATATTTTGCTAAAATTTCAGCTCGTTACGAGCGGTTGAATTAGTTGTGTCCGAGTCATTGACTTTCAATATTTGAAACCTTCACTCTTGTTTTTTGGAATACTATTTGATATTTCTTTCCATCAACATTGTTTTCTGACTCGCAACAATAACATTTGGCTGTCATCAGTTCTTTTGTTTTGCTCTTTCAAAAAATATTCTTAAACCAATCTTTTTATTGTTTTTTGGCTGTAAAAAGTTTAGTGTGTTGGAATCTTCTCCCCCCTGATCTTCCAGGAGTCACTTCTTGTTGCTCATTTTCCGATATTTATATAAGTACTTTTTTTTTACTTCTGTCACTTTTTATATTAGCTGTAATTTTTTGAACAATGGAGGAGGATTTCCCTCCTGTACCCCCTACAAAGCCCCCAGATCCCCGTCCTGACCCTCCAGATGGAGACATTTCAGATAAAATAGACTTTTCAGAACATTCAAACATTTCAGACAGTGAATCTGTCATCCTAACCTCAATTAAAAAAAGAAAATTTAGTCCCCTTTCCCCAAAAAAACATGATTCGCCTTTATCTTCTCAGTCCCCTCCAGCTCTTCCTCAACCTCCTCCAACAATCTTTTACTCTACTCATTCCCGTGGCCCCTACATTGTATATGCGCAAAAAACTGAACAAGGTAAAACCATCCATCCTCTTGAATTTGGTAAATTTCTTTCAAATAACAAGAACCTTGCGATTAAACCTGGAGGTGTTAAAGCCGAGGGTCGCTTCCGAATCTCTGTTGAATTCCTGTCAGGTTCAGCCGCCAACAACTTTATCAAAAATATATTTATTTCATCAAATTCTAAATTCAAGGCGTACATCCCAACTTTCAATGTCACTCGAATGGGCCTGGTCAGGGGTATCTCGAGCGATCTGTCCATTCCAGAAATCCTGCCCTCACTTTCAACCCCCCAACATATCGGCAATCCCATAAAATCCAGGAGGCTAAATTATAAGGATACCTCTGAGGGCATCGTTTCCTGGAAGCCCTCCCAATCTGTCGTCATCACATTCGAAGGACAATCTCTTCCCTCCCATATTTATTTATTTTTAAATTCCTTACCAATTGAAACGTACACTTATCCCACCACTCAATGTTACAACTGCTGCCGTTTTGGTCATACCAAAGCTGCATGCAGATCCCCTCCCAGATGTTTCAAATGTGGAGAAAACCACTCGGCTGACCAATGTTCTTCTCTCTCTTCACATAAATGTTTTAACTGCTTAGGCGCTCATTCCGCCATTAACTCTTCTTGCCCCGAACAATCTCGCCAAAAAAATATAAAAATTTCTATGGCCTCGCAGAACTTGTCTTTTCTGCAGGCTTCTAAATTATTCCCGCCTGCCAAAAAATCATTTTCCGAGGTTTTATCCAGTAACTCTTCATCAAACCCTCTCCCCTCCTCCTCAACATCTTCCCGTTCAACAAAATTCACATACAAAAACCCTATCTCTAAACAGGCTCGTGGATACGATCAGCAACAACACAACTCACTTCTCTTAGATCCCTCTTTCACACGCCACAAATGGGTGCCCAAACAATTATAATTCATCCTCAACAAACTATCAAAAGCTTTCTGAACAACTCTCTCAAGATAATTCTTCATTTATTCAAACTCTTATTATGCTTCTAATTGACCTAATTTCTTCTCAAACTAATCTACCGTCCAACGCTGCTTCTATTATTTCCACATTAAAATCATTTATTCAAAATGGCTCTTCAAGATGTCAGAATTCTTCAGTGGAATAGCCGCAGTGCTATTTCTAACAAATCGAACCTTCTTAACCTATTAAATTGAAACCTTGTTTCTGTGGCTGCTGTCTCGGAGACATGGTTTACTCCATCCACTTTAATGTGGGAGGGTACTCCTGTCTCCGCGATGATCGCCCGGAAGGTACGGGCGGTGGTGCTGCCCTTTTTATTAAAAAATCCCTTCCGTTTTTCCCAATAAATAATATCAAAACCCCCAATGCTGACTTTAAAATGGTTGCAGCTAAAATAAAGGACACTTCTTTTGTTTCTATCTATCTTCCCCCAACATCGCACTTCAATAAACAAGCGTGGTTGCAAATTGTCCGTCAACTAAGCCCTCCTTTTTTTATTGGGTGATTTTAATGCCCATTCCACCGTCTGGGGTTCTGCTTTCTGTGATCGAGACGGTCGAAGTATGATGGATTTCCTAGATGAATCCAACCTTTTTCTTTTGAATGACGGATCTCCTACTAGAATCTCTCGCCCCAACAAAAACCCCAGTGCAGTGGATCTCTCCATATGCTCTACTAATCTGGCACCTCTCTCCTCGTGGGTGGTGTCCCCCGACCCTTGCTCCAGTGATCATTTCCCGATCACCATCACTTATCAAACTTCTTTCCATTCAGACAAGTCTCATATTTCGACAAAGATTAAACCAAAACACACCAAATGGGACGAATTTAACTCACATATGGATAAGTTTATACAAAATTTATCCTATACCGATGTATCTGTCAAAGATGACTACGATAACTTCAAATCAATGCTCGTAACTGCAATCAATAAATCAAATCCTCCCCCTAAAACCAAATCTCTCAAAAAACTCCCCCCGACTCCCTGGTGGGATGAGGAATGTTCCAAAGTAGTGAGAATTCGGAAAGCTAAATCTCTTTCCTATCGTCACAATATGACTATGGAGAACTATCTCATATACAAAAATGCCGAAGCCAATGCCAAAAGGGTATTGAGGTCAAAAAAAAGATCCTGGTGGTACAACTTCTGCAGTTCAGTATCTCCGAACACTCCAATTTCGGAAGTTTGGTCTATGATTCGAAGATTTCGATCCTCCTTCAGTCCAACATCTCCTCGAGCTTCTCATTCTAAATGGATAGACGAGTTCTTGGAAAAAATTGCCCCCCCCCTTCTGTAACTAACTTAGATGAAATAACTCTAATCCACAACACTCCTATGTCTGTTCATTGGCTTGACTCTCCATTCACTTTAATTGAATTAAAAAAATTGTTTATCAACAGTCAAGGACTCATCTCCTGGCAGGTAATGATAATGTTCTTAATCACTTTTTAAGCAGCTTAAATAAAATCTTCCAGACTGGCATAATACCTGATGACTGGAGTTCTCAAATAATCATCCCAATTCTAAAATTAAACAAATCACCCAATTCTGGATCCAACTATAGGCCAATTGCTCTTTCATCCACCCTTAGTAAAATTTATGAAAAATTAATTAAAAACCGGTTAGAATTTTTTGTCGAGAGTAATCATCTTCTCTCTCCATCCCAATTTAGATTTAGGAAAAATAAATCTACACAAGATAACCTTGCCATCATCAGCACTGATATTAATTTATCCATTTCTAACAAAGAAGTATGTCTTGCAGTCTTTATAGACATAAAAGGCGCCTTTGACAATGTTTCCATCCCAATTCTTAAAAAAAAAACTATTAGGCCTTGGCTTACCCCTCATGTTTGTCCAATCTATTATTAATCTTTTTCTCGATAGGAAAATTTTCATTGAGCTACCAGATGTTACTCCTCAGAGTAGGTCAATTTGGAAGGGTTTACCCCAAGGCGATGTATTATCCCCCTTACTGTATAATATATGCACACGCGATATGCATGTCACCATTCCCCCTCAAGTAAAAGTTTTTGAGTTCGCAGATGACATAGCTTTCTTCTTATCATCCAAAATCATTCCATCCGCCGTCAAATATCTCAATGAAGCCATGGATGCCCTTTGCACATGGCTCACTTTAAATGGTCTTGAACTTTCAGTACAAAAGAGTCAGTGTGTCAACTTCTCAAATCGTCATAATAACCCCCCTGTTCAAATTTTATTTAAAAACTCTCCAATCCCCAATACTTCCGAAGTAAAATTTTTGGGAGTAACATTTGATAGGAAACTTAAATGGTCTTCCCACATTAATAATATAGTTACTAAATTCGATTTTTTTAAAAATATTATCAGATCATTGACTGGCGTTTGGTGGGGTGCACATCCTATCTGCATTAAGTTGCTCTACAATGCACTTATTCGAAGCCATCTCGACTATGCCTGCCCACTTTTTAGTACTGCATCCAAAAATGCACTCAGTAAATTAGACAAAATTCAATCTAAGTCATTGCGAATAATAACTGGCGCGATGCAATCGTCGCCCATCAATTCCCTTCAAGTAGAATGTTCTGATCCTCCTCTTTATTTAAGGCGTCAACTATTTGCTGACAAATTTGTTCTTAAATGTTTAAATTCTAAAAGTCATCAAGTTATTCCCAGAGTCTCGTTGTTCAACGACTCAACACATTCATCTACAATCAGAGCTCGAACTAAACCTCTCCCTGCCATCTGTAAAAATTTTCGCTCTCTCTCATAGCTTCAAATTATCAAAAATGATCTTCTTCCTTTGTACAAATTAAAATATAGTCACGTCACCCTATCCCCAACGATTTTAGAAGGGATCGGCATCCTTAAAAGTCATTCCAATCTCCCAGCCCGTACTGTCAATAATATGTTCAATGACATTATTTCTTCTAAATGGCCCAACTCTTCTCTTTTATTTACTGATGGCTCCAAATCTCCGGACTCTCCTAACTGTGGTATTGGTATTAACGTTTACCCCAATAATTCTAATGAAATAATATTTTATTCAACTTCAAATCAATTTTCAATATTTTCTGCCGAGTGCATTGCGATTATTGAATCTCTCAAATATATAATAAAAAATAATTTTGAACATTCTCTTGTTCTCTCTGACTCTCTCAGTTCCCTCCAAAAACTTAAAACCAGTCCTCTTCTTCATACTGATGATCACTTTTTATGTCTTATTCGAGTATTGATAACCTCCATTCAAAGCTCTGGAAAAACTGTCACTCTGATTTGGATTCCTGGACATGTTGGCATAGTGGGTAACGATATTGCTGATTCCTTGGCAAAACAAGGAGCGTCTTACTCTACCGTTACCCTCGTAAACCATATTCCCCTGTCTGATATTTTTTCCATCATCAAAGATAGATCCCGCAATGTTTGGACAGAGAGTATTGGAACATTGCTAGTCAGTCAATCCAAGAGTGCACGCTACGTCTCAATACAAAGGACTATCCTATCAAAACCGTGGTTGGTTTCAAAAATTCTCCCATTTTCCAAAAAATAAATTTCCTTACTTATTCGTATACGAATCGGACATTGTTTCGTTCCTTCTCACCTTTATAAAATTCATGTGCTTGAATCCCCAGATTGTACGTTCTGTGGTCTAGATGTGGGAACTTTAGATCACATATTTTTTGATTGTCCCTCTCTAAATAAATATCCTCTCTTCTATCAAGCGTTATCAAAAATTGCCTCTCCTCCATTCAACATCTCATCTCTTCTAAGTCTGAACTCTACTCCAATCTTCCATAAAATTCTGAAATTTGCACATTTAAATAAAATTAATATATAAATTCACCTTTCCTTTCTCTGTAATTATAAATGATGGCCTAGAACACCCTTGAAGGGTGAAAGCCAGAAATAATTGTGCAGCAATCAGACGTGCTACGTCAGTAAAATTCACAATAATATCGGAATACCGGAGCGTGACAGAAGTAAAAAATAACGGGACCATTTGTTTTGGCTTGCTGTTCTAAAAGAATAATGTACAGGGAATTTGAATTCTCCGGTACTTTCCGTAAGGTGCGACGATATGCCGAATATTTCAGCGCAAGTAGGTAAGTATTTCTCGCAGCGCAGGTAGGTAAGTTGGCTCGCCACAATTGAAAAAAAACATTGTTTTCTTAATTTAAAGAAATTTATTCGCCCCTGTAAAATATGAACACGATAATTTTAAACCCAAAATGAAATGCGTCTAGTTTGTAGTTAAAATACCACTTAGTACAATAATGTAGTTTCTCTGCACAGATTCTGAGTTAATCATGGGCGGCCGGTATTTAAAAAAAAATTGAACCGAATCTGTCTCTGTTATGAAATTAGAATGATTTTTTTTCTGTAAGAAATTGTTGAATACTCTAAGCTAAGTGTTAAAGGTTAATTTAGGACTGTTTTAAATAGGATTTGCTATTTTCTAGCTTTGTATGGAAGCCTTCAGGTAATACTCGTATATCAAAATTGAAATTTGCACAAGACTAACCTGCTATTTAACAATCGAGTCATTTTGAGATATTTAGTCTTTGGGCAACATTGGGTCACCAGTTTGGTGAATATAGTGTATTGTTTAAATGTTTTATCCAGGTCTAACAGCCCACAGACCTTGCCCACGTATGTAAACTGGATGCGTGTTTAAATATGTGCGGAGGTGTTTAAATAATAACTCTTGATATTAACGCGAGTCACAATGTATTTACAACGGAAACTTTATGTTACAATAATTTGTACAAGTTAAATATTATTCTTGCTTAGAGATAAAGCAGGTAGAGAGGGCGAACACTAGAACCGGAATGGTTTTGCAAAACAAAATGCGTTGTCATGCACCTAGCTGGCGAGTGGTGACCGGTGATACCACAGTGCAAAATCTAACAAAATTTATCATCAGAAATCCAAAATTGGTGAATATAGAGAGGCTGATGGGAGTGGAGAGGGGAAAGAGAATTGGAAGAACATGGTGGGAAGTATTTAATTGTGAAAAATATCAGTATTCAGATCTAATCACCAGGTACGGCTAAAGCCATTTCAAGCAACGATTTCAATTCAGAATGATCATCGTAACCCTTAAAAGTTCCCGTGAAAAAATTATTGAGGAAGACACAAGCCAAACATGTATGTATTCTTAGTGTTCCTTATCATACCACGAATACAGGTGACGGAGATAAAAATCGCCTGGCCAACTAGGTCTAGAGTCTAGAGTTCACGATTTCAAACGCAAAAGTAGTTTTATTTATTTTGTGAATAATATTATAAGAAAGAAAAAAAGTTAATCAATAGAAACTGTCGCAGATAATTTTAGTCATAAAATTATATTTTTAACCCTCGACCCGTCGGATGGGGTCTTTAAAAGCCCAGGTTTTATAGGAATGCTAATTATGTACATTTTAAATGTTCCCACTGATTTCTTACTTTAGGTAGCTTCCTAAAAGGGACTATACATGACGCTAGCGCCGCCAACATTCATGTGCGATGTGAGATACAGACTTGTGTTTCGGCGTAAGGCTAAAAAAACCATCAAAATATAATGAAAAACCAACTTTATATGTTTTTTCATGGTATTTTGTTAATTTTTTTTGTAATAATAATAATGTATAATGTATGTATCAATCTCAAATAGTGAAAGTTTGATAGAAATTGCTTAGATTTTTCTTTTAAGTTTTCTATTAAAAAAAGGATGATTCAAAATTATAAAAAAATGTTCCTTGTTGATTTTGAAAATAAATATCTAACTTTTAATATTTATTTTTGTTTCAATGCAGTCATTATCACCTGACTATAATCAGTTAAAATAACACATAAAATGTAAGCTATAACAACAATTTAATCACATTTATTTTTGGGGGCCTCAGCGACCCCGCGCGACAACTCGCGTTAAAAAAAAGACGCGACGGGCGGAGGGTTAAATAGTTGTTTCCTATATGTTTTCGTACATTTCTAATGAAAAATATATTTTTTGTAGTTTATGAGAAATTTTTCAATAAAGTAATTAATTTTAATTCCACTTTTCCTACAATAGAATCGGTAGAAAAAGCTTCAATTTATGAAAAGCATTTTTTTGTATTTAAATTTTAAACCGATTCGTAGTAAACATTAGTCGAAAATAGCAATATAGCATTAGGTAATCGTCAACACTAATACTGAACGGCCCCGGACGCCCCTGTCGATTCTAGATAAACGCCAGATAGCAAGCGTTATCGCATTGTCGAATACTCAAGATTCAACCATGACAAAAATTGTATAGTTACGATGCAACCTTTATAGAAGTCGCATTTTTTGACCTAATCAGTTGGAAAGGTGAACTGGCCAGCGCTCCGTCGGGCTGCTATTAATTCGCTTAATTAATTAGTCAGTGTGATTTTTACTATGACAATACAAGAAGCAGTTTTGGGAGAGTTTTCCCAAAAACCTAAAACCCACCAAAATGGAATATCTAATCTCTCTTCAAAATCTGCAAGTAAGTTCAAATTACATAAATTGCTTGATATCAAAAGTGAAGTTATTGAATTATATTACAGTTTATGGCCCCCTAGCATGGTCGATCGATATAGGTTTTATCGAAAATGTCGGTAACTTGTCATCGCCCTCGAGCACGACTGTAGGCCGCTAACGAACATAGTTCGCGTCATATAAATTAGGAACCCTTAGTGCCTCCGTTCACGGAGATACCTACAAGCTACTCGATTCTCGTGCGCGTATCATACGCGCCGATCGTAAGAACGATCGTGGCCGTCGGCTTCCAATCAGTATCACGATACCGACAGTGCTGATCGCATCATTTTTGTCCTGATACTTATTCGTTTGACGTTTGACAGAAATGGCGTCGGAACATGAAAGTAATGTTAGATTTGTTCTGGAAGAGGAAAAAATGCATGTTTACATAACTATTCTTTACCAGAATACGTAAGAAACGATTTAGTGGAGAAGGCATGGATTGATGTTGGAAAAAAAGTCATATGACATCGCATGACAGCGTGTTCACTGTTCACTCCACGGCTGCACGTGAAAAATGACCAAGTTCAGTACATAACTGTTGCCAACTGTTAGTTATGCCAAATTGCTAGACATCTTACAAAATGTTGCTAGATTGCCAGTTTTTTTTACCCCAAAAAGTTGCTAGAAGTAGCTAAACGTTACAGTAGGTAGATAAGTTACCATAAAATGACAAATTCTGACAATCGTTTTTATTTCCATTAAATCCAACAAAAGAGCAGAAAATATCTTATATACGTTATTGAATAAAAAATAAATAAAAAATTAATCATTTAAAGAGGAAGATCAGAAGATGTCGATGGCTGGGGTTCAGTATCTTTCAGTGATTTTAAATATTTTTCAGCGGTACCCATTTTATGCAGTACATCTTTAGGCAAAACACAGTTATAGCAGCATTTACCACTTTTCCCGAGGGAGTCTCTAATGCAGAGGATTGAGTTAAGAGTTATTTTATTATTTTTATTTTTTTTTTTTATTTTTATTTAAGTACATAAAACAAGCATTATGCCCAAAAATTTATATACATGGATGATTTAAATGAAAAAAATTATAACAAAAATAATATCAGTAATAATAAGCTACTCGTAAAAATGCAAAAGTGAATGACGAACAAGAATGAGTAAAAGGTAGAGTACGAAAGAATCACCAACAATTTATTGTTGGCACCTGTGCTGATGGGACAATGATTTAGTAGGTACAATATTTCCTGTCTTTAAATGAAGGGCTTCATCACAATATCAGCTTTATACGATTGATGGTAAAATATATTTTTGAAGTGATTGAATGGGTTATTAAAAATGTCAATTTCATTATTAGAGCAGTGTATAGTGTTATAATGTCTTAATGTTCGTGGTAAAGGGGAGAAATATCCTGTATTTGTGTGGTAGGTAGATATATAGAAAATATCTTGCATCCTCCTTGTTGAATTTCTTGACGGTGTGTTAATGTTAAATTGGGATAAAACGTTTGGTGTATCAACTGATGCATGTATAATTTTGTGCAGAAGCAATAAATCAGAAAGTTTCCGTCTTCCTGTCAGAGAGTGTAGTTTATAGTGTAGAATTCGGTCTTTATACGTTCCAAATTGATCAGATATACCTTCGCGATAAGCAAGTTGTCAAACTCATTCGGTTTCTTTGCTTATTTATAACTAAATTCATCTGAGAGAATAACCTATCTACCTCTGCATTAGAATGTGGCAGTGAAAGGCAAGTTAAAGCAAGAGTACTTATATCCTAATTTACAGCCTAAACAATGTGCAAACATATTTAATTCCTTCTTTGCAAATGTTGGAAAAAATCTTGCGAAAAATATTCATAAACCTTCTAACCCGGAAAAACATAAAAATAAAAATTTACAGAAACGTAATATACTTTCAACATTTGAAATAACAACAGAATGTGAAATCTTAAAAATAATAGAAAATATGAAAGGAGGTTCGTCTCCCGGTTTTGATTCTATTACGGCACACATGTTAAAATCTATGAAATCTTACTTAATAAAACCCATCACTCATTTAATAAACTTGAGTTTAACGAAAGGAATATTTCCAATGAACTACAAAAACACAATAATCTCACCTATTTACAAATCTGGTGATCCACACCAAGTAACGAATTATCACCCAATTTGTCTAATTTCTAACATAGGAAAAATCTTTGAAAAAATAGTAAAAAAACAATTGGTAAATTTCCTAGATAGTAATAAAATACTATACAAAAACCAGTTTGGTTTTATTAAATCACTCAGCACACAAGATGCAATTGCTAACGTAACTTCATATATTTACGAATCATTAGATAAAGGTAAAAAATGTGCGGGCATATTTATTGACCTCAGAAAGGCTTTCGATAGCATATCCCATGAGATACTATTAAAAAATTAAATGATATTGGCATAAAAGGCAACGCGATTAAATGGATCACCAACTACTTAAAAAACCGCCGTCAAGTTGTAAAAATCAATCGTATTAATAGTGATCAAGAGATTTCAAGCTTTGGAATCCCCCAAGGTACAGTGCTTGGACCAATCCTTTTTACCATATATGTAAACGATATTTTTTTTCAACATCTACATGGTCAAATTACATCACACGCCGACGATACAGTTTTAATAATAAGTGAAAATACTTGGGAAAATGTAGAATTACAGGCCACAGAAGACATCAATACGCTTAAGAATTTTTTCGACACTAATTTACTAATAGTGAAAAGACATTTGTAATTCCATTTGCAATCCATCCAAACGACGCTCCCAAAAATTTTAACATTGTCATACACGATAACACTAAAATTCACAGCCAACATTATTGCAAATCAAACTGTACAATATTAAAAACAACAAATAAAATGAAATATCTCGGCGTAATTATCGATAAAAATCTGAAATGGAAGGAACAAATATGTCAAGTAGTAAACAAAATCAGAAAATTAATATATATATATATATTTAAGAATTAGAAATTTTCTGTCGATAAAAAATCTATATTTAATCTACTATGCCTTAGTTCAATCCACTCTACAATACGCTATTATTAGTTGGGGATCCGCGTATAAATGTAACCTTCTTCCAATAGAAATTGTACAAAGAACAATTATTAAAATTATATTAAAAAAATCCTTAGACTACCCAACAGAACGTCTGTTTGAAGAATTTCAAGTACCCACATTTAAAGATTTATATATTAAAAATTCAGTAATTCAAATAATAAAAGAAAAAGATAAATATCCATTTTTAAATGAAAACAGAACTCGACTTAAACATGTTTTTCTATGCCCAAAACTAAATACGTCTTTCGCACAGCATCATTATACTTATCAGGGAAGAACTTTTTTCAATCGTCTACCAGAGGAAATCAGAAGCATCAATGATAAGGCCCGAATGCTGCTCTCTGTCAAGAGACATTTTAAAGATGTTCTTAAGAAAAGAACTACTGTCAACTAATCTTACAAATATCTTAGTTCTCCATAACATTCTTTCTTTGAAAAAAAAAAAAAACACACCATTATCAAATAAATACTGCAGCTCACATATATTTATGCACAATTAATTATTTAAGTACTAACTTATACATAACTAATAACTAATAGCATTTATGTACACTCCCCTTCCATACACAAGCAAATGCTTTTAATGGAATGGTAGTAAAAAAAAAACCTGTAAAAAAAATATTTAGTTGTAAAATTGTAATTAAGTATAATAAATGTTTCAATAAATAATAATAAAAAATCTTGGTATATGTTGTCACCGTTCTCATGACGAAATCGAAATGTCGAACAATGACGAAAAGTTGCTATAAAAAGTAGCTAAAAAGTTTAGCTACAAGTTTCATTAAAATGTAGCTGTCTGACATCAAATAATAGCTAGATCTAGCTATAAAGTTGCTAAGTTGGCATCACTGAGTACATTTCGGATAGCGACGTGTACGGAGACTAGCATTAAAAAGTGGTATATCAGCAGGGTACTTGTGGTTTTGTCACAATTACGTAGATTGTAAGTATCTTCATGAACGGAGGGCCTTAGTCGTTGTAAACTGTTACTTGTTTGTTAGCTGCCTGTAGTCGTGCTCATGAGCGATGACAAGTTACTGACATTTTCGATAAAACCTATATCGATCTACCATGCTAGGACCCTCTTGGGAAGTTGGCGTATAAAAGATGTGATATATGATATGTGCTTGTTGGAACTTAATTTTAACACGACGTTTAATCGATAATCCTTACTGATATTATATTTGGTTCAGATAAGAACTTATGAACCTACTATATTCAGATATTAATTATCTAATTTAAATGCGCTTAGATAAAACTTAGATAAAGTTTTTAAAAATTAATCATTCAATGATATTATTAGATAATATAAAAATTATTAGAATGTTGGTACAGATTAGTAATTAATAAGTAATGTTTTTGGGTTAACTTTGAGTAAAATAATGGTACTTTATAGTGTACCTATTATTTCAATATATGCATATTTTCGATTTGTTTATGAAATTCTGAAACGCAACGAGCACGCCTAATAATTATCAGGCAATTGATATCCACAACAAACGGAGCTAAGCTTAATAGTTCGTATGTCGGACAAATATCTACAGCTCATATGTTGGACTAATATCGATGAACTTCAGAGTGAGGACTAATATCTACAGGGCTAAGGTCCCAGTGGTGACTAATATCTATGGAGCGTAGGTTGGACTAATATCTACAGAGGGCAGCTGAGCAAGAGGTTGTACGGAAAAGCATAAATTACTTCAATTACGTAATTACCAATTACGTAAAGACTTAAACGTTTAAAGTACGTACCTACATGAAGTTTTTGCATAATATTACGTATTTTGCAGTTTACGAGGACAATAATTTATTGAACAAACATGGAGGTCATAATACAAAGATATTTATTTATTTCGAAATACACGGCACCACAACCTAACCTAACCTAACCTAACCTAACTGACACAGAAATGGTCATGGTAACATACTAAATGACAAGGCCTTTGACCAAGGCCTTTGACCGGGTTTGGCACCGAGGACTTGTCTACAAACTGCCTTCTTACGGACTTCCCGCATCCTTGTGTATGTGGATTGCCGACTTTTTGAGGGAGAGGTCAATTCAGACGGTAGTCGATGGTTTCATCTCTTCCTCACACTCGATAAATGCTGGCGTCCCACAGGGATCGGTTCTGTCTCCGACTTTGTTTTTGTTGCACATCAACGACTTTTGTCATGTGCACCAATTCACTGTTACGCGGATGACAGTACAGTCCATGATAGCTTTTTGTTTGACAAGCCCCCAAAGGGCTCACAAACCCCATCGGCTCGGAGGGCTTTGAAGCAAAGAATGGACGGTTACCTCGAGAGTGTTTTCTCTTGGGGTAAAAATAATCTCGTTGAATTTAATGTTTCAAAGACCCAATCTTGTCTGATTACGTCTAAAAGGGATCGAAATGAATATCTAGTATCCTTCAACGGAAGCAATCTTCCGAACAGGCCCTCCATTGATATGCTTGGTGTAACCCTAAGTGACCAGCTCAGGTATGGGGGCTCCATCGAAGCCAGAGTAAAGTTAGCCTCCCAGAAACTGGGCGTACTGTACAGGGCCCGCAGATACTTTAATAGTGCACAACTGCTAACCCTGTACAAATCGCAAGTGCGCCCCACGGTTGAATTTGGCAGCCACCTCTGGTCTGGAGCTCCAAAATACCTGAAAAATACCCTCGACTCTGTGCAGAAACGGGCGGTCCGTTTAATAGATTCTCCCATCTTAACAGACGGATTGCAATCTTTAGAGCACAGGCGTCGTGTGGGAATGCTATCCTTGTTCTACCGGTATTACAATGGAAGATGCTCCGAAGAACTAGCATCATTGATCCCTTCGACACCGGTGTATAGTCGGGAAACACGCCAAACGCGTGCCCAACATTTGTCACATGAGAACGGGTCGTTTCTTCGACTCGTTCTTGTGTTCAACAGCTCGGCTGTGGAATGATTTGCCGGCCTCTATGTTTCCTCCTTCCTATAACATGGGTCTCTGCAAGACCAATGTTAATTCCTTCCTCTCCTCAAAAAGACCCTCCACACAGCATCCCAGATGACATAGGCCCTGAGGGAAATTATTTTCCTCAGAGCCTCCTGTGTGGAGTTAATGTAAAAAAACAAAAAAAAAATTAGAAGCACTCGAAATAAAGAAAGAAGTTAAAACAAAAACTCAAATCCTTAATAATCAGCTAAATGTGTCCAATAGTCCGATATTAGGGATTTTTACATACATAAATTAAGTTTTTTAAACTGCATACGCAATATTACGTTATTCCAATATGCTATACATAATTGCAAATCCAACCTCTGCCAGTGCTGTAGATATTCGTCCACACTTTGGTTCTCATAGATATTAATCAGCAGTTTGAGCTGTAGATATTCGTCCTCACTTTAGTTCTATTAGTCCGATTTGTTCAGTTTTTGGAATTCCTGTAAATATTAGTAGACGCCTCCGGTATGAGGACCTGATCCGAGGTTTACAAATTACAATAGTTATTGTTTTACTATTCCTTGGTGATTAGAACAGAACCCTAAAATTGATATAAACGAAGAATAGATGTTAGTGTGTTGCTTCTGTTAATATTGTGTAGTGTTCATGGTATACTTATATGATTTTTTTTAAATGATATCTCTTCATGTTGACTTGACTGATCCACTTTTTTTCATAATTAATTAACGCATTGTGTGTTTTAATTACGATCGGAATAATATTTAGAAGATATTCAAATACAAGATATATGCTATGGTGTCCGCCCGACTGTCGGCGGATTACTTCCTAATGGGAATAGTTTGAATGCGGAAAGTAGTTGATTTTTTGAAGGTGTACAGTAGTATTGGTTAACAATATCGGCGACACCAGGAAACAAAGTTTCACCCAGTAAAAACTGCGAATAGCACATCTCTTATATTTCAATATCTTTGGCTGTGCCCTTTGTCCATAAGTAGTATTCATTGTTTGTAGTTTGGATAAAGTAGTATTAATTAATTAGTATTAATTGTTTGTAGTTTGGATAAAGTAATAGTCATTATAAATTTAGTTTGAATAAAGTAATATTCATTGTTTGAAGTTTGGATAAAGATTGCACCAACATCTTTAAAAGTGCGTTGAATGAAGTGGGTATTGGCTAGAAGTTTTACGTCCATATGCGTAGGTACCAAGGTTCACAATTAGGACACTGCTTAACAACAAAGTTTGTATTTTGGAAACGATTTTATATAAATATAATCAAATAGTATAACTTTATCTTGTAATATCGAAAGTAGGAATTTCGTTTTGGGTTACGTGCGTTGGTAAACATATGCGTAGGTATCCAAAAAAATTTCAATAATACTTACGATTAAGCGATAATAACAGCTAAAGCTGGTTTGAAATGGCTAGTATTCCTTAACTAATAAATTTAATACCACGAGCTAAAGTTAGCCATTATGAATAAATATTAATAATTTGATTGTGTTTAAAACAAGTTATGTTCGGAAGTCGTAAATAAGTTTATTTTAATTCATTCATAAACATAAAGATTTTATTTAATTACCTTTAAAGCAGATATTTCATGAACCAAAAAATTAAGCTGTGTAATTTGTTATAATTTTTACCATATCACGTACGCATGCATCATGTAATACAAAAATGCGCGAGGAAAAGTTTTAGCGGACGCGATTTAAACTAATACGTTCCAATCCCCATAGAACTAATACTTGTTACTCATGTGTTCCACTTTTTTAGGGTAATTATTTAGTCATGCTTTTTAGTTTTTTCTATAATATTTTCATATTTTAATATGAGTAGGTGTTAAGTTATTAAGAATTTTTTTTTAATGTGTAAAAATGAATGTTTCTTTATTTGTCACTTATTATATCCTACAACATACACCGTTCATCCTATTGCGATGAAACTTTGGTGAGTTGTTGTGCGCACGCCCGCGAAGTTTCTATATATAACAGGGAGCTCTGACATGATGAATTTGAATGAAAAGATTAGTGGCAAGAAAGAAAGGAGGGAGGGGAGGAGGGAAACGAAGGCGGAAGGGGGATTTGCGGGAGGGGGAGGCGAGGAAGGTGGATGGGGAACGCCTTAGAGAAAGGGGATGCGAGAGGAGACGAGTGGGAAAGGTCAAGCAGGGAAGGAGTAACGGAGGGGTAGGAAACGAGGGGCAGAGGGAGGGATTCAAAGTCGGAAATCCTTCTGATTTATTCGATTACGCATCAGACGGAAAAAAAACCCCAAAAATATTGTATATCCAAAAGCACTTCAATAAACTGAATTTAAACACAAATACTTTCTTTGGGTGGCATTGCAATGCATGCCGGTTAATCGCTAGTTTATTTATCTATAGAATTTATTATCAAAAGTGTTTCAAGTATTTTTATGGCATTTATATACACGGTATCAAGTTATTTCCAAGCCTTGTTAAACGCCTCAGAATAGATGTAAAAAAAACTACATGAATAGAATAAAAAATGCCAAGTACATTTTTCAAACAGCTCGCGTGCAACTTATTAAAAGGTAACAATCAAAATACGCAGTTTTGCATTTATATAATATTAGTACAGGTTAGTATTTTATACATATTTGAATTTTAACTATCAAAGGGATCTCCATAGTAACCTAAACAAATAACAAAATGACAGCGCACGTCAAATAGTTACTTATAGTTACCAAACAACGATTTGTTTTGCTTTTCGTTTGGACAATAAACGTATAATAAATAATTTCATAATGCTAGAACTCACTCATAACGCTAGAGCTTACCAATAGCTTACCGTAGCTTTCTTTTAGCGAAAGAATTTTTAAAGCCATACAGTATTTTTTGCGTGAAAGAGCAACAACAGACATACCTATATCCATACATCCATACAAATTTTCACCTTTATAATATTATAGTAGGATTTGCGTGTGCAGTCATGTACTGGGAGGATACTTTTTAATTTTTAATTTATATATTTATTTAAACGTATGTCGGCAGATATACATCGGTTTGTGGGCGGATAAAAAAACGATTATTTACCTTTTTAACGTTTGATTTTTGGATGGAATTTCCAATTTAAATATTTAAAATGTTTACTGAACATTGGAGGGGACCCCACCACTTTCCCAACGGCGTTATAAGGAAACACATGGTTTCCTCCTCGTCACACGTCACAGGTCAAGAATCTATTTTATTGAACGAAGCTACATTTATTTGAACGAATCTAGACCCTCCAATGTCCATGCATACGGGGTTAGAAAGCAGTATGCAAGTATTTACATTAACAAAATACAAAAGAATAATAAATCTTGCAGCCCGTAGAATATTCTTTTGAAATCTATAGAGAAAAATACAAACAGATAAAGGTGTTAGTAAATAAAAATAAAAATAAAGCTGCACCCGATTGAGGAAACCTGGATAAGAGAAATAACGAAAAAGTAACAGTGATAATATAATGCAAGTATTTACAATAATAACTGAGAGAAGATAAAATGCATAAAAAGAAAATATACAGAGAAGGTATTCCACAAAACCACCAGGCAGTCCCAATGACAATGTGCATGGCTATCGGCCCAACCGCAGACGAAACCCGGAGTCCGTACCCTTTAGCCGACTCCTCGATTTTGCCACGAAGAAATATATGTGGGAAAGAAGAGAAAGTTTTAGAAGACTCTGAAGAAAAGATGAGCGTCAGGTTGTCCGAAGGGGGGGCGGAAGGACGTCGAGACCACGCGGCTGTTCCTCAGGCCTACGCATGTCACTGGGGGAGGCGCGGGAGGATCGCGGAAAAACCGCTCCAGTGTGTGTTCGCCTGGCTGTACGCACGGACAGGGTCTATCCCACCCCGTTTTATGGGGTGAAGACGATACATAATATGTACAGTTCAGTTGCGCCACCAAAATATGGAACCAAAGCTAATATAAAGTAAGAAAATGATAAGAGCAATTATGTATAAGAAACATAATTACAGTACAGAATGAGTACAGAAGTCATAATATATTGGGCGATGGTGTCATCACCACCATCGCCCTCCAAGATAGAACATGGCCTGTAAAAGCATAAGTCATTTTTAGCGGAAACATTAGGAGATAACCTATCATGGATGCTTGTAAACGGTGTGAAATTAGAGCTAAAAGAAAATAATCAAAACAAGAAAAGAAAATGTGTCAGTACATAAGTCAAACGTAACCAGTAATTTACGGGTCACAAAAGTAATATTATAAACAGTTCAAAGCGTATACACTAGTATAGAGTAATGGAGGATAACGAGGGAGATAGGAGCAATACGTGTAGCACCTGAAACAAAGTCTACTGTTAACTGTTTACTGAATAAATAAAAGTTTATTTATTTATTTGTAAGAAACAAACAGCTTTTACGTAATCTACAGTGATAAAAATATACAAGTGAATTGAAGTCAAGCCACAGAAGTGTCTTATGCTAAAGTTAATTGGAAATGAAGTTTTAATATCTTAAAATTAATTTTGGGTTATAGGAAGGGGAGAGGATGAGGAATATAGGAAAAGGATAGGAGATGCTCCCGTTTCCATACTCTGATATTAATAATCGATCGTACGCGTTACTTCATATCGGTATTTCTTTAGGTGAAATTTTGTATTATATTGTGCACATTACGGAATTGGGGATTTTTTTCTAATTGTTCTACATGAGCGAAAATAAAATAAATTGGATTGTCGCTTCGATCAATAAAAGCTATATACTACTACTATAAGGCGATATACTACGTCAATGGATTGTCGGGTTGATCTTAACGGAATATGAAAATTTATTAAATTGGTATGCTCTGGGAGTCCAGGTCATTATTTAAAATTTTAAACGATTGGATTTGATCAAAAATTAGACTTCTTGTTTGGAGGGAGTTGAAATTGTGAACTTTAATGGATTCGGGATAATTTGAGAAGTGTATTTTCATTTAAAAATTTATGTAATTCATTTTTTTTTTAAATTCTTTCTATTCTTTCAATATGGGCTTGGTAAAAAGGAGTCCAGATCGGTGTACTGTGTTGCAAGTGCGGGCGAATATATGACGTAAAGGGAATATAGAGTGTTTGCAATTTATTTATTTATTTCAGTTTGCATAAGGGGTATAACTTATAGGTATACACTTTCTAACAGTTACCCAGTAAACAAGTCAAAATTAAGCCAAACATACCAATTTTGATTTCGATTGTCTGTGAAGGCGTAAAGCTGAGCGTTTGGTTACTCCTGTATAAAAAATTATCGTGCGAACATTTTCGTATTCATTTAATTTAAATTTGCTTGGCATTTTCAAAATTGTAATCAGTTGTAGGTGTAAAGAATAATAATCCAGACAAGCGGTAAAGAAGGTTTTTTACCTACCTATAATCGTAAAATTATAATTAGAACATTGTTTGCAAAAATGTGGCGGCTTATAGATTATTTAATAATAACGTTACTTTCACTGAAGTTTTATGAAAGTCGCGCGGCAAAAGTCAATTAAAAAGAAAGTATCGAAATAACACAACTTTTCCCGATAACCAACAAAATTCTGCCAAGTGTGAAAAAAACATGGCGCATCCACGCGTGCACCTGTCTACCGAAGTTCATGATTGCCAACATAATAATTAATTTTTTTCATTAGTAATTAAAAACACAGTTTAACGATCGTAAAGTGTTTTTTTTTAAAGTAAGGCTGTTAAAGTGTGCAGGGGAAGTATAAATTAAAAGAAATTATAAATATCTAGAAATTAGGAATGCGGGGTCTTATGCAACGCACTAAGTAATATATGTTAAATGCGCTAAGATAATATGATGTAGTGCGGACGGAAGGAAGAATGAAGTAAATGACCCAATATTAAACCTGTTCCCTTTGTAAATTGTCCCCAATTGCCCCTCTCTCCTCTACCCACTCTCATATTTCCATTGATACCATTGTCTATGTCCATTCTTTTTCATTTGACACCATTATCCATGTCTATTATTTATAATTAGTATCAATAAAAAACCCCGAAGAAGTGAGCGTTGCTCACGAAATATGTTGGTTTTGTAAACAATAAAAGTGGTAAAAACTAAGTATTTTATTAATTTGAATCAAAATGGTGCCACAAAATAAGTTTGCTGTGTTAGAAGAAGAAAGAAGTGTTCGAATAATATGATATATGTATCATAATTGACCGGTTAGTGGCTGAGTCGGCATCGGGTTTGGGTCCCACCCAGGTGTTATGTGTTCAATTACTGGGCGGGCTAAGTCCTCCATCACGACACATGCAATATTTTCCTCTTACTGGTGGTAGTGGGGTGTTTGTCTGGGTCTTGGCGGCGGATGCGTCTGCCCAACAGCTACATGGCAGGCCGGATCGAGAGAGACTGGTTGAGAGAGTCCCTTTGACTTCTCCAGCTGTACTCTCTCGGAATATCGCCTTGCACCACAGTGGGAGGGATGGATTCATACGTCCGTCACTCCTTGACACACTGACCCCCAGATTCCTACCCACCCCTCATACCCTTTTCCTTCCCTAAAAAGATTCTCCACACAGCATCCCCAAGGATGACATAGGCCTCAAAGGGAATTATTTTCCTCAGGGCCTCTTGAGTGGAGTTAATGTATTACAAATAAATTGTAGAGAGGAGATTTTCAAATATTGTCCGGTTATTTGTTACACGAGAATAAAACGGGTTAACGGTTCGTAACACGATATAGATAGTATATAAAAATAGTAAATTATTTTGGTAACTACAAAGTTTAATAATCGCTGACATTTTTCATGATTTAAAATATTAACACATTATATAAAAGGTATTGAAAACAGTCATAAAACATAGAATTTACGAGAATAAAGTATGCGCATAAATTCGATTTCGTGATAACGTTTTAATCAGTATTATTAGACCATATATTTTATTTTATACTTTTCATAGTTGTACGACGTTATCATTTTTTATTTATGTAATAGCTATTAACCCAATTTATTTTTCAGACGGCAGAATTCCGCAAGAAAGGGAGCAAGATGCTGAACACTCGTGGTTTCATTCAATAGCGAGCGGTCTCGTCCTTTCGATTGGCGCCGCTTTAGTGATACTCACACTATTGAAAAATATCATGACGTGGTAAGAAACAAGTTAATTCTTTGGGTCCCAATATATTGATAAACCAAAATTATTTCATTACACCAACATTCCAATATCCTAAGAGCTTAAAATCCCAATTTCACAATTTTCTCCAAGGTCTTTGGAAAAATTATTTTCCAGAGGTCGCGAGTTCAAATTCCGGCCCGCGCAAATAATTTTAATTATTTTTTTTTTTGTTAAAAGCACCTAATATCACAATTAAAGTAATTTAACAATTTTAATATTATTTTGATTTAATATCTTTAAGTGTTTTTATACCCAGTTTAATTTTTATCCTGGTGGTGCTTGTGCGAAACCGGTCGGTATATAAAAAACATCATGATTATGAACAAAGTAATTGTTTTATTTCATTAATTTATCTACATTACTTGAGGCCCGTTCAGGATCGGCCTGGTGAGTCTTTCACCGTGGTGGTCACCATTCCGAATCGGAAGGTTGCTTGAAATAATTTGAGCCGTGTTTGGTGACCAGATCAGAACAGCAGGGTACTTCTTAACGTATCTCTTCCCCATCTCCTTCCCGTCCCCACTACCGTCAGCCTCATAACGTACCACAATTGGGGATGCCATAGTTCCACATGCTCCATACGGTTGGGAGCAGTTCGGACACCTGAGTGGTATTCACATTAAAAAAATAACAAAATATTCCAATGTTCTAAAATACAAACCGACTTACTTTGAAAAATCAAGAAAATTGTCATAAATAGCACTGCATATCTTAGAAAACACTGTTTCACATTTTCTCATACTATGTAAAATCCACAACTAGTTATGCATCAGACTCGAATTATTTACTGAGATATCCAGAAAAATGTGCCCAGAAAATTGTATCCTAATTTATTTTTGGTGTATTTTTAATTAAAAAAAAAATATATTTATCTATATATATATATGTAAATGAATCCCCATTTCCCTTGGTCACACCATAACTTCAAAACGACTTTACCTATTTCATTCATCTTTTTCATAAAGTTTTCTAATACTTCGTAGATGGTTCTTACGGAAAGAAAAATTAAGGAAATTGCGCAGAAAATTGGATAATTTCAGAAAATTTAACGACTATTTTAACTTCGCACGTTTGACAGTTCGCGCGTTTGATAAATGTGAATTTAGCAGGCAGCCGTTTTTTTTTAACAAAAGAATTGTCTATGGATTTTTTAAATTGTAGATATTTTAAATAGGTACCTATGTTAGGTACCAAATTAAATTGGTTGTTCTTATAATATACAACAAATGAATATTTGTAATATGTGAAAAATGAAAATTTGAATAAAAGGTGGCACGCGAGCTGTTTGAAAACTGAACGTACTGGGACTGAAGATATATGGAAGGCGGTAGGTGGATTGGCGGGACGGGGGAGCGGGAGAGGGGAGAGGGTAGGCGGGGAAGGTGGAAGAGGAACGCGGAAGGGGAAGGGGATGCGGGAGGAGAACGGGGATGCACGGGAAAGGACATGTATGGAGAATTTTTTTTTTGAATATGGCATTGCAACGCTTACCGGGAACCAGCTAATTATAATATAAATTTTGGACTACCACGTATTATGTGCTTCCTCTTTCTACATCTGCACTGATCATTGTCACTGTAATGCCGTCCGAAACGTTGGCTAAAGAATTAGGAAGCGCAACACGGCATAATACCTAAAAAATAAATCACGATAATAACTCTTTTGGCCGTGAAAATCTCAAATCATGTCAAACCATATTTTTATTTGGTGTTTGTAAACATTTAAAAAAATATATCTAATCTTTAAGTAGATATCAATAAAATGATTACAATCTATAGGAATTAAAGAGGTTATATATTTTCCCTACCGGAATGAGAAAGGAATGTTACATTTATTTGAATTTCTTAATGCTTTTTGCAAAATAAATACATTAACATACTGCTGGCAATGACTAAACAAAATACCCAAGAGAAAGAGTTGGCAAACCGACCTAAATACACATCAAACATTCTGTTCAAACGGCTCCGCGACTTTTATAAATAATACAATATTACAATAATAAATATCCATGACTAAATATCCTATGGACCAAACTTCCCCCAACAAAATATCTACTAAAACCTAACCTAACCTAACCTAACCTAAACTGACAAAAAATGGGACAAAAATAATTCAGACATCCTGTAATAATAATAAAACATTCTAAAAAAATATCCAAAATATCCTACGTCAAATTACCTATGAACAAAACGTCCCTCAACAAAATGTCTACTAAAACCTAACCTTAACTAAACTAATAAAAAATGGGACAAAAATAATACAGACATCCTGTAAAGACAATAAATTATTGTTACCTGTAAAGACAAAAATAATACAGACATCTTGTAAAGACAATACATTATTGTTACCTGTAAAGACAAAAATAATACAGACATCCTGTAAAGACAATAAATTATTGTTACCTGTAAAGACAAAAATAATACAGACATCCTGTAAAGACAATACATTATTGTTACCTGTAAAGTCAAAAATAATACAGACATCCTGTAAAGACAATACATTATTGTTACCTGTAAAGACAAAAATAATACAGACATCCTGTAAAGACAATAAATTATTGTTACCTGTAAAGACAAAAATAATACAGACATCCTGTAAAGACAATAAATTATTGTTACCTGTAAATACAAAAATAATACAGACATCCTGTAAAGACAATAAATTATTGTTACCTGTAAAGACAATAAATTATTGTTACCTGTAAAGACAAAAATAATACAGACATCCTGTAAAGACAATAAATTATTGTTACCTGTAAAGACAAAGTAATTGTTACCTGTACAGTATATTTGCGGCATGTTCCAGAGTGGAAGATACTATCAGTATCGCCCTGGTGTAAGACCACCATTCAGAAATTGAAACGTTGCTTGAAAATGGCTTTAGCCATGTTTGGTGATCTGAGTAGCCAGGTACTTCCCAACCTTCCTCTTCCCCACCTCCTTCCCCTCCCCACTACCTTCAGCCTCACAACATACCCCAATTGGGGATGCCATAGTCTCACTGGCTCCAGACGGGAGCAGTTGAGATTCTTGTGCGGTATTCACTGTAAACAAAAAAAAAAGACAAATAATACAGACATCCTGTAAAGACAATAAATTATTGTTCTAAAATAGTAAAATGGGACAAAAATAATGTACAGGATGTTTGTATTATTTTTGTACCATTTTCGTTGGTTAGGTTAGGTTAAGTTTTAGGAGATATTTTGTAGGGGGATGTATTGTCCGTAGTATATTTTGTCGGAGGATATTTGGTAGGGGATATTTTGTCAAACTTGTTTTGATCAAACTGTTATACAAAAATGGCGTTACATTCAAATGGTTTCCATGGTTATTATTCAGTTTATATTATGATAATAAGTATTGGTTTCATCTTGGCCGTCATTTTTGTAAAACCGTTTCAGAATGTTTTGTTGACATGACAATGTAATTTTATGTATTTATTGACTACGGGTCAATTATAGCCTGTTCTTTCTCTTTCAAAATGTTGATTTTTTATGCTTTTTGATACTATTATTGATGAATTATTTCCGAAGACACAATAATCACAATATTATCTTGAAGTCATTTATTGTCAATAGCAATCGTAATAAATATTATCTACCTCTTTCAAAAGCTAACAAATTTTCAACTACTCTAAGCACCTTTTAAGCCCGTTGACTTTTATGTGAAGATTACGGTTAAACATCCAAATATCCGGTTATAAGCTAGTTAAACAAAAGATAGAGGAAAGATATTTAACCTATCTATTGTTTTAAAATCATTCGTAGATACATACCTTTATACTTATACATGTATATTTTAAGCATGAATGAACGGCATGAATATTATTATAAACGAATACCTAGCATATTTTCGTAATATTTTTTTGTTAAAATATTTTCTCCTAACTGAATTTCCTCTGGTAAATCACCAAAGATCTTCATAGCGTGCATCAACGACTTTTGATTTTTTTTCTAATTGGATTCCCTTTCCTGGTCTCACACGTGCGCTTGGGCTGTAGGTTTTCATTTTTTCTTTCAAATTAAGGTGATGTAATGCCATTAATTATTTCGCGTATTAAAAATAAAATATTTAAGGCGATGCACCACGTCGTGCAACATTCGTAATCGGGCAGCTAACAATAACACGCAACACGGCGTAACACCCCAAAAATAAATAATGAAAAAAACAATAACACTCCTTACGTAAATGGCTATAAGGGTTAAATTCCCATGCCGCCTGTTTTGATTTATGCACGAAGAAAAAATCGCCAAAAAGTGTGTTTTATTTTATTTTGCGAAGTTTACGCACGAATAATTAAATCTTTTCCGATCACCATCTAAATATCTTAATTTACCACATTATACTATAAAACCATAGCCGATAAGATGCTGTGAAAGGTGTAGATTTTGAATTTTAAAGCAGTTTTTAAAGCAGTAATAATATATATATATATATATATATATATTTTTTTTTTTTTTTTTTTTTCTTATAAAATGACGTATTAAAAAAATTCGATTTTTTTGAAGGCCAAGATATGTAGTTGTAGAATATTACGAGCAGAATCGTAATATTTGAATAAAGCATCTAAAATATTTCGAAGTGGCATAATTTTCAAACCAAAAATCCTCATCGCCTTTTGTTTAAATGACTGTTTATTTAACTCCTTCAACATTTTCTGGTACAATTTTTCTTCAGAATAATTCTTATCGCTCATTTTTTACTATTATGTTATTTGTTTCGGTACAGTCATATTTAATGAGTGGTACAATGATTGCGTTGTTAAGGAATATTGAATTCATTTCTTCTTATTCTTCACAACAGTGCGTTTTAAAAATAATATATGTATTTGTGTTTTGATAGACAGTCAGTTTGGAGCTCAGTATTATTTCCAAATATTTTTCAAAACACTCCCTCACCTTCTATCAATATTTTTGCTATTTTGATATTGTTCCAAATAAATTTTTTTCGGTTAAATTTAACTCACATTCGGTTAAATTTAATGCACATTTTAAAAATAATAGGTCCGAGAACAGACCCTTGGGGTACTCCCAAGGAAATATTCATTAGGATTTCATTATTAATGGTTAACTTTTAAGGTATGATATGTCAACTCGTTTTATAATCTGCTCGTATGTCTTAACAATTCTAAGCAATAAGTAATAAGTCAAGTGTACTTATAATTTTCTTATCTTAATACTGCGTAATTCCACCAATTGCAACTCGAAAACCACACGACCCATTCCTGTTATTTCTTCGTGCTTTTATGAACGAACAAACATACTTGTAAACTCGACATTTTTGTTTGTTTTATTTTTCGTAATTTGTTTACTTTCTAAATTTATTTCACTACTCCTCTCGTCTGCTATTTATCTATAAGATAGATAAGTATGTATAATAATCCTCATATAACTTGCTTGCGCAATTGTGTTACATGCATTTTATTTCTCACGTTTCTAGTTCAACTATTTGACTACACATTTAAATTACCTTTGTGATGGTGTTTAATATGACAATTATATATTCAGTTTGGTTCAATTCACTACCGATTATTTAGCATTTATTGAAATATAATTTTTACATTTTCATACAAAAAAATACCAAAACCAAAAATAAAAATATTAGTAGGTAACATAATAAATTTTCGATTCATATCGAAATTATTTTAATTGTATGCTTTGCATTGCCTAATTCACTAGGTGTAATAAACATACAATTTTATAACACCTGCATTTTAATATGCGAGCCTGAGGTGTATAAATAACCCCAGACCCTCTGAGCCTAATACTCACAGATATGATTATGAAAACTCTACTTGCGCGGACAAATATATCACAAAGAATGGCACAAGGAAAACTCCAGGGAAAATAACAGATCCATTAACCTTGTTTTGTAGTTCTTGTAGCTTGGAGGCCTCCGTAATTTAAAAATATGCACACTGCCCACTAGAGCATTTTGCTTTATTGTTTGTCATACATTTGATTTCTTAATCAGATAAAATAATTTCCTCGACGTAGGTACGTTTGCATCCAAGTTAAATCGAAAAAATCAAATTTTTTATTTATTTATTTTTCATGTTCTCCGCAAAACGATTATGCACCAATATATTACGGAGAAGATTACAAATTAAAAAGGTATGGGGGTTGTTTAGCTAATTTGAGAAATGCGTCAAAAGATGTTGTCGTCCGAATTGTCTGTAAGTAACGTTGAAAATGTCGGTGGTCAATGAGCAGTTGAGCCGTTCTGTTGATTGTTCCGTCCTGACAGCCAGAAGTCCTCGCTTGGGATCATGGGATCTGCCAGGAGTACACTTTTTAAGGACATAATAGGGTAAGTTAACTCTTTCAACATAAGTAGATTGAGTATACATAGTTCCATAGATCAACTTAAAACATGTTTACCTAAAAATATTTTTCGGCGTGCTTTAACGTGTTGAAATCGAACATTCCTGCATTATAATATGCGAGCCTGAGGTGTGTAAATAACCTCAGACCCTCTGGGCTTAATACCCAAGAATTATGATTATGAAAACTCTACTTGCGCGGACAAAAATAATAACAAAGAATGGCTCAAAGAAAAACTCTGAAGTTTTGTAGTTCTTGTAGTTTGGAGGCCTCCGTAATTTCATCCAATCAATAGTTAAGTTCAATCAGTGCAATCCTTTTGTGACTTGAAACTTGCACAAGAGATGAGATTTGTCAATTAATACACAACTCGTAAGTTTTCACAATGACAAGAAAATTTTCCATGAAAACAGATGATGTCAGTTATTTACTTCTTTTAATTCTATTTTCAAACCATCAGGTGTCTCTGTTATATCCAAAGAGTACCTAAGTGCCACTTTTATGATATTAATATATATTTGTTTAAATTTTAGAAGAAACAAAATAAACATATTGTAATGCCTAACCAGCACCTATTAAAAAACTAGATTGAAAATTGTTACATGTGCCTACAAGAGCATGAGGTCCATGGAAACTATAAAAATGTGCTTTCCCCAGAAAATGAGAAGGGAAATAAATCTTTCATTATCAAAGTGTTCATAAATTTACCGTATCTTATTTCCCCTCTTCTTATCTTGGCAAATGCAATGCACAGCTTTTCAGTCTCGAATTCAGAATCACAGTTAAATTAATGCAAACATCGCATGTGTATGTGTTATGTTATTGTGATGCAATTTATAAGAATGAAGGAATTTTATTTAATTTTAGTTTATGTGTACTTATTTGTACTATGGAAGCATTGATTTTTCGGACTTTTTTTATTTATTTAATTATTACATTTTTGTTTAAATTTTTTTATCCAATTGACAATACACACACTTAATACGATAACAGCAAACATGAACTGAAAAACAGAACACATTATGGAAGAGAATTATGGGTACCTACTAACCATACGTACAAATTAGCACCTGCAATTACACATAAATAAATTAATGATAAATTGCACAAAAACATATTATATCAGTAACATGGTTTTGATGATTCATTCGATATGATAATTTTTTTTTTTATTATTAAAAGAAAGACAAACATTCCCGGGTTACGAATTACCCAACAATGTTTGAAAATCTCCCACTACCATCACAAAAAAACAAAAATATTGCTTGTGTTGTGATGGAGGATTTAGCCTTGGGGGGTGCGCTCTTGGGGGGTGACACTCGGTCGGGTGGCACCCCCCCATCGGGTGGCACCCGTGGCGGGTTGCCCCCCCCTCGATACGCCACTGGGAGTAGGATCCGCTTCCCACGAAGAACCCGAGTTCAATAGCCCACTCCATCTGAACCTACACATCGCTACTTCGAGGGAAAGGTTCGTTAAGGAAAGGAAGGAGAGGAAGATCTAGGAAGGGAAAAGATATGAAAAGTGGGTAGGAATCTTAGGGGCATGTTTAAAATTTTATGTTTTAAAATTGATAATAAAGTAATACAAATATTTTACTAACTAACAATTACTCGCAATATATATTATGAGTATACAAATTACAAATACGACTACTATAGTACGGGCATGCCTGTGTGGTAGTCGATAACCCTGTAAGTATATAAAAGTTATTTTATGAATCAAGAAAAAAATGTGTAGAATGACGGTTATACGCCAAAACCTAGACAATCCTCACCCCATGCACCCGGGCAGCCCTCTAAGTCACCAATTGTGGCAAACCATTTGCCTATCCGAAATTGATAAAAATATCGAAATAAAATAAAGCGAGATAGGGAACGCAGAAACACATTTGTGTAGGAAGGTCAATCACGTGACAGTACGTCGTATTCTATACGCCGTTCATTTTCGGCTTGCGGGAGGCGGGCTGTTGATGTCCCTATCTCTACTTCTCTACATATTTATAAATTAAAGTCCTCCACTGCGCCTGTCTGTCTATTCGCGATAAACTCAAAAACTACTGAACGAACGGATTTTCATGCGGTTTTCACCAATAGATAGAGTGATTCATGAGGAGGGCTTAGGTATATAATTTGTCAAGGTTTTGTGTAAATTGGTTGAAATATATAATATATAAAGGAGAATGTCTATAAGTGGTGGACAAGCGGGCTGACAAGAGGACGGCGGGGATTTGATGTGTATGCAAAGGAAGGACACTGTCTTTATGATTTGATTTCGAAAACTCTGTGTAAAGCCCGGGCATAGCCGGGGACGTCAAGCTAATTTCGACTTCATACAATTGGTCCATCCTGGGGGGGGGGGGGGGGGGGAGGGTATTTTCGCCTATAAAAAGACCTAGACTAGACACAAAATTCGGGCCACTCCACGGGGAACATTTGAAAGAACATTGAAACGGACCGTGTTCATGTATCCAATACTTTGGTGTCAATTATCCTTCGAAAATTTTTTTCCACGGTCGAGTGTCACTCCCCTGTCGGGTGGCACCCGGGGCGTTCCGCCCCCCCTCGCTACGCCACTGCACACACATTCTTTGAAATGCTGTCCTTTTCAAAATCAAGAGATGCGCGCGACGTTGTATTGCTATTTCATTCGCGCAAACATATGTATTCTCAAATTACCATAATTTTCTAATTCGTTTCGTTTTTGTTTTAAAAAATATAACAAGAATGCGTTATGTTTTTTGTTCGATTAGTCCGATAAGTACAATACTTGGTCGAAGACCGTCTATATATTTATTTGTTCTCTGCAGTTATAAGACATTTTACATATTTTCATGTTTAATTCTGGGGGGATTTAATATATATTTTTGGTCGTAGATACTTTTTACGTCTTTGGTACTTTGCCATATTGCTTATATGTAGGTGGGCCATAAATATTTGCATTTTTGAAGTAACCATAAAAAAATACGGCTTGTCTATGTATATATAAATCAAAATATGTTTGTTTCTGGGTTTGTATATATATATACACATGCGAAATTCATGCGTTGCTAAACCATTCATCCGATTTCGAAGAAACTTTGGGCATTTGAAGTGAGCATGTTCGCGATGGTTTCTATATAAAGTAGCGAGCTCTGACGTCATGAAAATGCGTTACTAAACCATTCATCCGATAGCGAGGAAACTTTGGTGAGGTGTTGTGAGCACGCCCGCGAAGGTTTCTATATACAGGGTGTCCGCAGGTAAAGTGCATTAACTTCGGGAGGTGATTCTACATATCTGCATGATGATAGGAGCAAAAAAGGTTAAATACTTTTTACGAAATTCCAACTTTTTTTTCGCATACAAAAAGACGTACCTACTAAAAATCCTTAGTGTGAGGTACGTTCTTAATTGCTGAGAGCCTACCGCGCACGATCGTGGCAACATTACATAGTTGTGATTGACCCGTATCGTAACAGCGGAAAATAATAAAGCTGACCGCACACGCCGGTCTAATTTTATCTTTTTACCACAAAACTACCCCTAAAAGTTGGAATTTCGAAAAAAGTTATTTGTCTTTTTTACTAATGCTATCATGTAGAATCACCTCCCGAAGTTAATGTACTTTACCCCCGGATACCCTGTATACTGGTAAGCTCTGGCATTATGAAATTTGTGTAAAAAAATTGCAACAGGTGGTACGCGAGCTCTTTGAAAACAGAATGAACCGGGATTGAATGTATGAGGGGAACTTAGGAGGGGGGTTCACGGGAGGGGGAGGGGAATCCGGGAGGAGAGAGGGGAGTTCGCGGGACGGGGGATGCGGGCGAGGGGAGTGGGGAGAGGGAAGGTGAACGCGAGAGGGGAAGGGGATGCGGGAGAGGAAGGGGAGGCGGAAGGGGTACGGGACGAATCAGAAAGGACACGCAAGGAGAAACAATTTCTTTATTAAATGGCGTAACAATACATGCCGGGAACTCGCTATAATAGTATAAATGGAGCCACCGATCGACGTGATTTTTGTAAACAGAGATAATTGGAGGACTGGGAAATGACGCAGGGCTTGTTTTATCCCGGAAAAAACATTTCAGTACCTTGGGAAAGTTCTTTATACAGTAATTTCCTCCTAATACCATGCGAGCGAAGCTATTTAAATACTAGCTTTTAGCGCGTAAAAGCTAGTATTTAAATAAATGATTACTGAAAAGAACAAAAATATGCTGGAAAATAATTTCGTAAAAATAATTATGTTAAAATGGCCGCTATCTTGCCGCTGACACTCCTCAATCCTGGCTCTTAGATTTTTGAAAACTTTTCGACACAAAGCTCGGGATTGTTGACCATTTATTGACGGATTTTCTCCTTTAATTGGAGTATCGTTGCTGATTTATTTACGTAGACTCGAATTGTTAGATAACCCCATAAAAATAAATCATCTGGATTTAGATCTGGGTTGCGGGGAGGCCATGGAATATCTCCTCTGCGCTATTTCTTTAACCACGCTTATACTCTCTTTGGAAGTATGGCAAGTTGCGCCATCTTGCTGCATCGAAGTCCTATTGTTGTAACCAACAAATTGCTGCAACAGGGGTTGAAAAAATTTTAACGCCAAAGTATCTGAATGCTTGGGCATCGACATATTCGGATCGTCCGTACAGAATGTTTATATGCGCCACGTTCGTCGTGCCGGTTTCTTAGCAGTTTTCAACCCATGATTTAATTAAATTAACACTTGGCACTGATTTATTAATACTTTGTAAATGGTGCAGTGAATGAAATGGGCGGCGTGCAGCGACGTGAGAATCATTGTTATTGTAAAAATGTTTTACCCAGAAAGCGCGTTGTTCTCCCGTAAAGCGATCCAATATTACTACATTTCTAAGAAGCTAGGAGCCTCCCATAAGAGGGGGCTCGCTCTATTCCCTCGTTCGGTATCCCCGCTAACACGACTACAAAAGTGCAAAACTTTATGGCTCACCTATAATTTATTTATTATTTATTTTTTTTTCTTTATTCATTGCTTTGAATGGTTACATCATTTGTAGATTTTTTGACTACCGTGCTAGGCTCATGCCCGTGTTATTATAATTGATCATGTATTACTAAAATTTTTGTACACAATTAACGGTCAATCAAGTGATTTTTGTATTTATAACCTCTCCAGGTTAAGATATGTTATATAAGTGCTATAAATATTATATAAAGCATCCACATTCATCTCCTTGTGATGTATAAACTAATATCAAGCGTCAAAATACAACTGCCCAATATTAAAAATTGCAAAAAAATACCTTATCATTATCATTTTTATTTTATCTCTTGCTGCGGAAGAATTTTTACCCGCTGTTTCTACTTTCTACACGAGGTCAGGACTTATCTGATAAAATCTGTAATTGCGATCGGTATTAGCAGGAAATATTTAAGGGGTCAAGGCGAAGATGGCGCCGCTGCAAAAGATGTAATATTTTAATATAACGTAACTACTGCAGTCCAAATAAAGACATTTAAAAAATACGCATTGGCGTTATATGACTCACCGTGCATCACTGAATACAAGATGCTCAATATGTTACAAGAACCAAAATAACGGGGAGAAAGATATATACATATATATAATTTTAATCTAGTTTCTCTTATAAATGTACTATGTATTATAAGTTCATGCTTCTAAACACATAACCTAACATAACTTCATCTCTTTATCATGTAAATCTTATTGTAATTCCTCCATCAATACTACCTACTAACTTACCTACTTATCTCATACTCTGAAAATCCGAATATATTATATGTTACCGGGTTAATTCGGTAAATCCGAATAAAATATATGCTGCCAGGTTACTTTCTCTACACAGTAACAAAAAAATGTATGTATATATTAGGTCCTTACATATGAAATTGGCGTTTTCGAAAAATTTCGAAAAAAAAGGTAATCTGTTGGGGCAAGGTCTGGAGAGTACGGTGGATGTCCAATTGAAGCTCCTCTAATTTGGTAGCCGTCTGTCGTGTGCAGTGTGTGGTCTAGCGTTTTCATGAAGCAGCAGTGCCCTAGAGCGATTAACCAGCCTCGGTTGTTTAGCAGCTAGCTTTTCCATCAAGGTTTGCAGTTGCTGACAATAGACATCTGCCGTAATCGTCTGGCCAGATTTAAGAAAGCTGTAGTGAACGACACAAAAAAAAACAAACACAACTGTGTTTTCTTTCAAAACACCAATTTCATATGTAAGGACCTAATATATACATATGTCTTCATTACACAACTTAGTTTCAGAGAAAAACGTTTTTTTTTGTTTTTGATATGTAATTATGTACATTTCTTAAGGAATAATATGAACTAAACATGTCAAATTGTCTGTCCTGGAACGGGAAACTTTCCTAATTGGACAGGCAAAGCTTCCTAATGTGTAATTTGTACTTTCTTTTATATCTATCTATCTATAATAAATAAATAAATAAATATATAAATGCATATTTTTTTATTTTAATTTTATTTTTTTTTTTTCAATAAAAACTGTTAACCGTTTAGGTCTATTGTTTCACTTTACCTTTTATTTACCTACTATCAATCAAATTCATTGTTCGCCATCTGAAACTTTGCTAAAATAAATACATAACATTTTTTTCTTACAAAAACAACTTGAAATATGAGATTGACAAAAAATTACATTTAAATAAGAGGTCTTAGTAGCCGAATAGGGCGAATAAGGGCGTTTGTCCCGGTAAGACGAGAGTTTCTGGGTTCGAGTCCCAATTGCGACGGTTTTCTTGTTATTTTTCTGTGTCTCATTATTATTTTTCATATTTTCGTTTAGATTATTAGTGTTACCTTCTTCAACCACATTGTTGGGAATAACCTTCAAAAGTAATAAAAAGTTGGTTGTTCTAATAAAAATTAAACATAATATTTCTTAAGCTTAAGCTTAGTCGATTCTAATCTTATCTAGTTTACTGAAAATGCGGAATATTTTCAGAACATTCCTAACACGCGTACAAATTTCAATAAGTTATGCGATGATTAATTTACGACTCCTTGATATCAAACCAGAAACCGGCAAATTTGTGTAGAATCATGATGATTTTGTTTGTTATCAGGCTTACGCAGAGACACTGGGGGAATTCGGAAGACGTCTGGCAAGCTCGGTGGGATTCTGTGTTAGATATAATAGGTAAGTAAGTTTCGTTTCTTATCTTATCGTTTTTTTAATCCACCTGCAATTCAATGTAATGGACAAAAAATCCAAACACATTTACGTAACCTTTATTTATTATTCTACGGTTGACGCACGTAGTCAATTAATAAGATGCCATTTAATAAAGAAATTGTTTCTCCCTGCGGGTTCTTTCCCATTCTCCTTCCTCTTTCGCGTTCCCACTCCGCCTCCTCCACTTTCCCTCTCACCGCTCCACTCCCCCCCTTCCCCTTCCCCTGTCCCGCGAACCCCCCTTCCTAGTTCCCCTCCTCTTCCTGATTCCCCTCCCCTTCCCGCATTCGATACATTCAGTCCCGGTACATTCAGTTTTCGAACAGCTCGCGTGCAACCCATTACAAATTTCATTATGCTAGAGCTCACTGGTAGTTTTATATAAACCTTGTGCTGACAATAACGAACACAAAAAAACGGGTGGGTTTAGACCACACGACTGAAGTAAAACTTCACTAACTTATATCTCCCTCTCTTCCGTTCGCCTCGCCCGGTCACACTTTTCATAACTCTCTGGTCATGCATTCACCAGCTTACTCTCCAAGTCAAGCGTGCGTAAAGGCCCGACCGTTGTCCTCGCCCGATCACACTTTTCGTCACGCATTCACCAACTTACTCCCCAAGTCAAGTGTGCGTAAAGAAGTTTTACTTAAAAAAAAGAATTATCCAATTTTGTGCTGTCGTTCGGAAGTTATGCGCGTAAACAGATTTTAAAATATATATCTTTGTGCGCGTAGGTATATACATTTCGGCGATTCATTTTTATTTATATATAGATTCTACGGTTGACGCACGAAGTCAATTAATCAGGGGAAAATGTTAATCATAATTATTGGTATTTGCAATCAAATGAATCATATTGAATGCCATAGTAATGTTTTATTTCGCTCTTTCTATAAGCTGACTCTTTTAAAATTTACTTGAAAATATTATTTTTCAACCGATGTTTCAGGCTAACATTACTCAAGCGACGTTTTAAAGAATTGGTTGGAAGGTTATCAACATCCACCATATTATTATTTTGATCTTGCTGCGTCAAATTCAAATTCAATTAAAAAATATTTATGGTACGAAATAAACGGAAAGTAGAAAAGGTTATAGCTCATCAAGAAGTAGAGTACAAATATGTAACATTACAGTGTGCGAATATGATTATTTCGTTTAAAACTTCTTCTAAAAGCTTTTCACTTTGTGATGGCTTTATTTATTTTATTAAAAAAAAACTTAGTTCTTCAAACTTTCATTGAACAAATAAATTAGTTTACGTCACTTTATTTATATTTTTATATACTTTACATATTACGACGATGTTCACATCATCAGTAGTACATGTATACAATGTTTGAGTTATTGATCATTGTTTTAAAGTATGAGTAAATAATGACATCACAAAGTGAAAAGTTACATTGTCTTTATAATGATAAAAAAGCGTTAATATGCAAATACAAGCAGAGGTATTTAATTCATATAAAGTATTCGTTTAAGTTTAAGGTGAAGTGACATTTGTTTAAAATGAATGTATTAAGTGATGATTTTAATTGGAGTATCGAACGTTTTTAATTCCCTAGCGACTGAACGGTTGAAACATAAGAATTCGACTCCGAGTAGGTACGACTCTGACGCCGCGCCATACGAAACCATCTGTGAACGTGAATTTAGTTATTTATGCTACTATCGTAATAGAACCGAATTAAAGCATGTAGCTAATAATGCCAAAAGATGGCGCCACTTACGTTAATAGCTTAATATGAAAAACGGTCGACTGGAAGGCGTAAGTACTCTTGGATTTGCATTTTCATTAATCTCTCCAGTCGGGATACGGATGATAGTTAGTGACTAAGCTACAGTTGTGGTGCCCGCCTTCCGCAGGGCTTGCAGAAAAACCTGCGAAGCGGGTTTTTACTGCTAGTTTCACATATTTGTTTAACCTTACATGGAAGGCTATATTGTAATATGCTTTAAAAGTCATACAATAATGTCTTTTTGAAACATTTTTTTGTTTGCTTGTGATATCGCACTTAATTTTTTTCTTCTCTTTATCGAACATTCTCTGATGAATGTATTTTAATAATAACGTTTGTCTTCAAAATTGTCTTCACCTCTGAACCACCTCTTTTTTTAAACGGTGGATCAGAAAACATTATTGATATTTTGTGTTTTTTTTTAAATACATAACATATTTTTGTATATTAATATAACAATTTGAGGTTATCGTTCTAATGGTGACCGGACAACTCAACAAAGTGAAGTGGCACTTCATCACTTCTTTGATAAGTCATTAACAGTGATGAAAGCAAACAAAAAATAGTTAAGGTACGTCGGGTTAGGTTATGGCCGATTTTTTCATCAATTTTAATGACTTTACAAAGGGGTGACGAAATGCTGTTGAGTTTTCATGGATCCCGATCATACACAGGGTGTAACAGCTCGTGCCCGATGGATTTTAACCATCATATTCGGTGTAAAAAATGTAGATGTTATTTTGCTGTCTGATATACAGGGTGTCCGGGGGGCGTATTTACAATCCCTACCGCGTTTCAGTCGCGCTACCGACAATTTACCATTTCAATATCAATATTTAAATATTTAAAAATAAAATAATTAATTTGTAGTGTACACATCGGAAAGATTATTTTATCTAGATTTTAGAACAATTTTTGTTTTTGCAATGTGATAAAAAATAACCAATATATAGGTATATTTAAAATGTAAATAGTCGCTACCGCGACTGAATCGGTATGTGTTTTGTAAATACGCGTCCGGGGGTAAAGTGCATTAACTTCGGGAGGTGATTCTACATGATGGTAGGAGAAAAAGATTAACAACTTTTCCGAAATTCAAACATTTTTTTCCCATTACAAAAAGACTTACCTACCTACTAAAAATCTTTAGTGTGAGGTACGATCTTACTTTGAGAGCTTGCCGGGCACGATTGTGGCAACATTGCATGGTTGTGATTGACCCGTATCCACGATACGGGCCGTATCGTATCAGCGGAAAATAATAAAGCTGGCCGCTCACGCCGGTTTAATTTTATCCTTTTACCACAAAACTACCTCTAAAAGTTGGAATTTCGAAAAAAGTTATTTATCTTTTTTTCTTATAAAATCGTGCAAAATCACCTCCCGAAGTTATTTCTCTTTACCCCCGGACACTCTGTATACAAAATGCCGTTGATATATATTTTTCAATTGAAACAAAAAAACGGTTTCATCACACGTTGTAAATGAGTCACGTGATACGCACTGTTTCTCGTTCGAGCAGCACGGTAACAGATGAGAGAGAAATCGTATCACGTGATCCCGCCGTGATGGAAACAATTAAAATCCTTCGGGTACGTGCTGTTACACCCGTACACATAGTAATTCACAACACATTTACATTTACCACCTCACAATAGGTTTAATTTTATTGGGCCACCTTAATTAGGTAAAGATATTTCATTCGCCGAAAATATTCTGAAAAATGTCAATAAGTACATTTTTGAGTTTTACATGAAAATACAACATCTAAATGGTATGTGCACATTTCTGCAAGTGTTTTATTATTTACTTCTTCAAAAACTTGAGAAATATTTTAAACATATGTGATATAAAAAAATATATACCTCGCACTTGCACAATCCATAATGGAATACGGCATTATTGCCTGGGGCTGTGCCAGTAAAAAATACATTAATACACTGTTTAAAGCTCAGAAAACCCTAATAAAAGTAATACTTAAGTTACCAATACTAACATCCACTTCAATCATATTCGAAAAATTCCCAGTGCTGAAAATTCAAAAATTATATTCAAAACAAATACCAACTTTCCTGTACAAGAATTTATCCACATTTAACACTTCACAAAATTCTCGCAATACTAGAACAAGACATGCTCACCAACTACAAATACCAAAAACAAACACATCCTTTGGACAAAAACACTACAGATACCTGGCTATAAAACTATACACTTCTCTTCCTACACAATATAAAACAACTAATATTATTGAATACAAAAAAAAAACATAAGAAACTGGCTACAATCTTTTTAACTTTTAATTTATAATTTTTGTCGAATTGAAGTCGATTTTATATTTTGATTTTTATTGTTTCTCTTTTTATATTAGCTATTAACACTCTTTTGTTTTACTATTCACAATTTATAATTTATAATTTACAACTGAAAAATGTCCTCTACAACACAGGTGAACTCCTAGTGTGGAGGACAATATATTATACCTTTGTAATGTAAATGTACTAAGAATAAATAAATAAATAAATCTATTTTTTTTTATTTTTCCAGGTGATCATCCATTTACTCTGTGGGTAATAGTCCCGAATCTCATGATTTTCGTCATCTTTTGGACGGTGGGTGGCTTCTACACCTTCCTAGATGTTTACAATCAACCAGCATTCTTGAGAAAGTACAAAGTTCAACCAGGAAGCAACGAGCCAGTAGATACCTCTAAATTACCAAAGGTAATCTGACTGGAACGGAATTATTCTTTTTCCTCCTTTTCATCATTAATCATCACTAACCAACCATATTATTTCGACGAATATTCTGTATTTCCATCTGTAGCCTGGAACGACTCAGCAGAAATTAAATGTCCTCGCATTTCGCATCAGTCAAAAGTGCGGCACATTTTTCTACTCTGTGCGTATTCCATCAATCTCCTATGGATACGGAAATATAAAAAAAGAGAGATCAATAAAATTATTTTTTTCAGGCTATCAAGGTCATTTTGGTTAATCAGATGATCGGCGTCTTGGTGAGCATGTTTATGTACATGATTAGGCCTACAGATTGGCTCACTCCGATCAGGCCTCTGCCCAGTTTCACCATCACCCTGCTCCATATCGTTTTGTGTGTGTTCTGCCAGGAGGTTGGATTTTACTACACACACAGGTAAGAATCGTTATCTAAGTTTTTAATTGAATTATTGTACACGTACACATTTCTCTATCTCTTTCTCTGCATCTCTACATATTATAAATTAAAGTCCCCCTCGTCGTCTCTCTGTCTGTTCGCGATAAACTCGAAAACTACTGAACGGATTTTAATGCGGTTTTCACCAATAGATAGTGTTTCGTGAGGAAGGTTTAGGTATGTAATTTGTCAAGGATTTGTGTAAATTGGTTGAAACATAACGATTAACGATAATTGTTAGAAGTGTCGGAAAAAGTCCGCGAAGGCATATATCTATCTTTTACGGATAGCTTACAATACCCATTCTATCTTCTAAAAAAATGGTCACGTACATTGCGGTAGTTGAAAAGTTATTTAGACGGATACAGTATTAATCCTTATTAACTTAAATACGTTAGTTACTCCAAGCATTTCATGCACATTACTATAATCTTTCTCACCATCTCTACGTATTATAAATTAAAGTCCTCCGAGGCATCTGTCTGTCTCTTCGCGAAAAACTCAAAGAAGGCGGTGGTTATAAAGGTTGGATAACCATCCAGTAGATGACGTTGTGTTTTATTAGCCATAGCAGCGCGTGGCCCGGTTAGCTAGTATCACATAAATTTATGTTTAGGCTATCTCGTTTATGACTAATTTATTTATGAATTTGACTCATTACTATTATTATCACACAGCTTTGGTATGGAATTTGACAGGCACGCTGCCATGGGAGTTCACATTCGGCGATTTTTATTTTTTTTTAATATTATTACTGACAGTTAATTATTATTTTTTATTTTTTGATTTTTTAAATTGTGAATGTGTGCACAACAGTTGCAACCGTTCCCAACCTATAGCCAGTGAGATTATGGCACCTGGTATGTTGTGAGGCTGAAATTACTGGGGAGGGGAAGAAAATGGGGTAGAGGAAGATTGTGAAGTAATTGGCTATTCAGATCTGTTCATCAAACACGGCTAAGTCATTTCAAGCAATGTATCAATTCTGAATCGTGGTCTTACACCAGAGCGATACTGAGAGTATCTTCGACTCTGGAACGTGCCACCAACACACTATGTTTTATTTTTATGTGAAACAACACAAAGACAGGAAATATGATTTACCTGACATCTGGATTGCTAGTCGAGAGTTTTACCCCTCGACCACAGAGGCCGTTAATATCTTGCTGAACCTTTTTGTGCGGGCGTGATGGTTGGTTAGCAAAATCAATTAATGTGCTTATACGCATATATACATGAATACAAATCGAAACAAAAGGAGTTAGTGAAACTCACTTGTGTTTTCGTTTTTAAGAATATTGGGGCTAGGTTTATATGATTGGATATGTGAGTGGGTCTAGGGAAAAATATAAAGTTAATAATCAATACTCAGATTCACTCTGAGACGGAAATTCTACAATTTAACATGTCAAGCGGCAATACTGTCATTCTATCATGCCGACCCATGCTGTCATGCTGTCGTGCTGTCACAACGCGACATTTAAAAAAATATATTGTTGAGACAATTTTATAATTTTATGTGAATTTTTCAGGCTTCTTCATCACAAATCCGTATACAAGCATATCCACAAGACGCACCACGAGTGGACCGCACCCATAGCCATCATATCCTTTTACTGCCATCCGCTTGAGCATTTGCTGTCCAATGTCTTCCCCGTCATGCTGGGCCTCTACATCGCCAACAGCCACGTGGCCACCGCGCTACTGTGGTTCGCGCTGGTCATCACTGTGTCGCTGAACGACCATTCTGGGTATCACATGCCCTTCTCTCCCAGTCCGGAGTATCATGACTTCCATCACTTGACGTAAGATTTGTTATTTATCAGCTGCACTGCGCCTTATAACGTTATTATCCAGTCCAGAGTATCACGACTTCCATCATGTGAAATAAGATTCGTTATTTGTCAGCTGCAGTGCCCCTTATAACGTTATCACCCAGTTCAGAGTACCATGACTTCCATCACTTGCAGTAAGATTTCTTAATTTGGACTGCCTCTTTAACCTAACCTGACCTAGCCTTACCAAATATCCCCAGTCCTAACCTAGTCCAACATAGTTATCCCTGGTCTAGAATTCGTATGTTCAAGAATTGCATCATTCTGATTTTCAGGTGGACTGTCCCGCACATCACCTAAAATAAGATTTTTTTGTTATCTTATCTCATAGATATTACAGCATGTTTGGAATTAAATTCCATTTATAAAATTTGCGAGAGATTTAAATATATTTTTTTCGATTATTTCTGGCTTTCACCCTTCAAGGGTGTTCTAGGCCATCATTTAAAATTACAGAGAAAGGAAAGGTGAAATTGTATATTAATTTTATTTAAATGAGCAAATTTCAGAATTGTTGGAAGATTGGAGTCGAGTTCAGACTTAGAAGAGATGAAATGTTGAATGGAGGGGAGGCAATTTTAGATAACGCTTGGTAGAAGAGAGGATATTTATTTAGAGAGGGACAAACAAAAAACATGTGATCTAAATTTCCCACATTTAGACCACAGAATGTACAATCTGGGGAGTCAAGGATGTGAATTTTAAAAAGGTGAGAAGGAACGGAACAATGTCCGATTCTCATTCGAATAAGTGAGGATTTTTTTTTTTGGAAAAATGGGGTAATTTTTGAAACCACGGTTTTGAAGGGATAGTCCTTTGTATTGAGGCGTAGCGGGCACCCTTGGATTGACTAGCAATGTTCCAATACTCTGTCCAAACATTGCGGGATCTATCTTTGATGATGGAAAAAATATCAGATAGGGGAATATGATTTACGAGGGTAACAATAGGGTCGGACGCTACTTGTTTTGCCAAGGAATCCGCAATATCGTTACCCATTATGCCAACATGTCCAGGAATCCAAATAAGAATTACCAATAAGTTTTTCCAGAGCTTTGAATGGAGGCTATCAGCACTCTAATAAGGCATTCAAAGTGATCATCAGGATGAAGAAGAGGACAGGATTTAAGTTTTTGGAGGGAACTGAGATTTAAATTAGAGAGCGTTTAAAATCTTGATTACGAATTCATAAACTTAATTAAACATTGTTGTTCCAGAATGTTGTTTTTTCGTTTAAAAAAAATAATTAATTTTAAACATAGGTATTCATAATAAAAGCTTCTTCTCCGCATAGCTCCTCGAAGATTATGTCTGTATCAATGTAATCAACCGCGCTATAACACTTGGAGTAATGGTTGCTTCCCCGAAACCCGCCACCTTGCCTGGCCTACTATGTCCTACTGCCTTCCTTTATTTCCTTTTACTCAAGGAGTCGGTGCTGGTCACTAATAACTATCTACCTATATTTTTGACCCCTCTCCTCTCGTTCGTCCTGAACGCGTATCATAAAGAATCTACTGCTACATTCCATTCTTCCTAAACGTCCCAATTTGATTAATTTCGTTATTGACGGCTATTTAAAACGGTTCCATGCCAACTCAGAATGAAACCATCCCAGAAACACCTCAGAAAGGTCATTAAAAGCTATGATAAAATAATTTTAAAATAGCCGGTAACCCAAACCTAACTTAACATATTTAACAAATTTTTTAATATTTTTCTATCATCATTCTTAATGTCCTTTCTGAGGTGCTTCTGAGTTGGTTTAATTCTGAGTTGCCTGGTAAAATCTAAAAGTAAACTTCAGAAAAATTAAAATATACCCAATATGAAATCAAAGTTTCCGAATATAATTTCAGAAAAAAATTATTAATTTTATGAATTTTTAATGAATTTCTTTGAAAGTTGTCCGGTCACCATTTAAACCACAACCCAGCTACATTTACACAGCTACGTAGACACATTTTCTAGTATGGTATATTATAGCACCCCTGAGGTGATTTTTCACGAAAACGGCGCTATATAAATCAGCATCAGTGGATGGTATTTTATGTTTGTGTTTGTGTCAAAGAATGACTGGCGAAGGACCTTGATTTTGTGTTACTATCACTGCTTAAAAATGATAAAAATACATGTTGCATAGAAAGGAGAGGACTCACCGGGGAAGGATAATAACTTGTAGGCTGGCAATGCACTTTATGTATGCTCCTTTCCCATCCAACAGGAACAAAACAGTAATAGTCGTGAGGTTCGTTTATTTTGATAGTACACAGCGGAGTTATTTATAGCGGATTAACCGAGAGCGGAAGCACAATATGGCTATACGCGGCGGGAGTATATTGCAGACTGAATAATATTGTGGGTAAGACAAATAGGGATGGGTAGGAAAAGGAACTTGCAACAATATTAATACCAATTCCAAACCGTGATAGTATGTATGCGTGCTATGTAAGTGTGTGTATGTGTAGGTATGTGTATGGGCGTAACCAATCAGTATTATTTATTATACCTACTGTAGAATTTGGGAGGTGGGTATGGGTACTGCCGACCGGGAACCATCTCTACATATTATAAATTAAAGTCCTCCGACGCATCTGTCTGTTTGTCTATTTGCGATAAACTCAAAAACTAATGAACGGATTTTCATGCGGTTTTCAACCAATAGATAGAGTGATTCATGGGGAAGGTTTAAGTATATAATTTGTCAAGGTTTTGTGTAAATTGGTTGAAATATATAATACATAAAGGGAGCGGGCTGGCAAGCGGGCGGTGTGGATTTGATTTGTATGCAAATTAAGAGATAGCGTTAGTTATAAAGGTTGGGAAACCAAACAGTAGATGGCGTTGCGTTTCGTTAGTCACTGCAACACGGGTCAGCTAGTTTATTGAATAAACAAGACATCTGCCACAAGTCACCCCAAGGGGTTTGCCACGTTTGGTGACTTAGCAGGGGTACCCGGTTTCATGGAGTGAGGTTTATTTTTTAAATTTAGAATGTTACATATGTATTCGTATCACAATCTAAATTATACTGTTTATGTATATATGTATATACTCAATCACAATTACACTAATATACTCAATTACATTTACTAGAAATAAAAATAAAATCATCTATTCTTACAACTTGAATAATAAACCTTTACAATCTTCGTCTACATGTAAAGATCTAGGTGTTTATTTAGACAACAAATTAATTTTTGATAAGCATGTCGAACACATAATATCAAAATCCTACAAGATGCTAGGTTTCCTATTAAGAATATGTAAAGTTTTCAAAAGTGCTAAGACTCTTGAAATGTTGTTTTTTGTTCATTGGTTAGAAGTCCACTGGAGTATGCGTCCCCGGTATGGAATCCTCAATATAAGGTGTACATAGATATAGTAGAAAGTATACAGAATAAATTCTCTAAATATTTATTCAAGAAATAAAACAAAACTACAAATAACATGTTAAGTTTACAAAAAAGACGCACATTATCAGATCTGCTGTTTCTGTATAACCTGCTAAATAATAAAATAGATAGTCCTGAATTGCTATCCACTATTGGTTTAAATGTCCCAATGAGGCGTACCAGGCACACTTCTCTTTTTCATATAGAATACAATAACACTAATGCAGCGAGTAACTCACCAATTACTCGCGCAATTATAACTTATAACCACTATGAAAAATTACTACACTTAGACATTTTTCATGATTCCTTGCAAACATACAAAACTAATTTATTAAATTTCTTGGCGTGATATAATTGTTTTAAAATTACATACACTTAACTTTTCATTAAACTTTAATCAGTCAATTACAATTAGTGAGCATATAATTCTTGATTTTAAAATGTCTCCTTATCTCCCCCCCCCCTCTTTTCTTCCTTTTTATTATTATTACTTCATTCATTCAATAATTAAGTTTTAAGACCGGTTCATATCTCAGGCGTAATTACCAAATGACATTCTATGGACTTACGTAATAGGTACATGACCATGTAATAATTTAATTTAACATACCTTATAATTTGTATTATAATGTACTGTGTATGTCTTAATAAACAAATAAATAAATAAATCTAGGTGCACTGCGTAAATTCATGTATTGGTTCAATTATTTGATTTCAGATTTACAAATTGTTTCGGTCGACTTGGTTTCCTGGACAGATTCCACAACACCGACGACTTGTTCAAGGAGTCCAAAGCATCTCTCAGAAACGTGGCGCTCGTTGGCTTGAATTCTGCCCGGGAATTGTTTCCAGACGATGAGAAGCATTCATGAATATGTACTTGTGTTTAATTCTAATTTAAAATGTGATTTAAGAGGTGTCGATGTTAATTATGTTACAGTTATATTATTTATAAAGATCTTACCTGCTAGAATAATTATTATTTTATAAGAAAGCCAAAGTACACTAAACACTTCGAATTAGTTAAGTGTAAAAATATGATTTGTGTTTTATTGATTTATTGAAACTGACCATTATTTGACGTGGGTCTAAGCTGGATAAATTATTTATTTGTTTGCGGACTTTTAATTGATCATTATAACATAGCATAAATTGTTTCGTACATGTCCTAGAATGAAGCAGTAAAATGAAGAGCAGATGTACAGCAGATGTTTAGATGTGATCCAATAATACTTGATCGAAGGATCCAATAGTTAGATTTTAGTGATCCAATAGTCCAGGAAAAAAATCGGAATCGGAATCCACGCCTCTTTTGGGAGGGGTTTAAAAATACTTGAGAAAAAGCTTTTGGAAAGGTTGGAAAAGGTATTTGAGTTTTTTTTACAGGTTGATTTCGTAAAGGCCCGTAAAAAAACATCAACTCCTTGCTTAAGCATTGTTTATTGTAATAACAAGGAAATTTAAAATTGATTTCACTGAACCAAGCGACGCGGAGTCCAAGACGTCTACTCCCCATGGCAGGCGGGGCGTAACTGACACGAAATGGATGTGCCAAATGCGTGGTTCTTACGCCGATCGCATAAGGTTCATTTTAAAAATCCAAATTCGTCGAGTGCTGGCCGCATTGATTGATGTCTAAAATAACAATGAGAAAATGCATATTTTATGTTATTTTGTGAAGTTCGGGCGTATATATATATATATTTTTGCGATTGTTATAAAAGAAACTAAATTTGCCATATTAAACAATAAAACCATATCCGAAAAAGGGTTTATAAGTAGGAGAGTTTACACTTGAAAGTATTTTTTATAGACCTAATACTTTTTTTTCTAGACTTGTCTCTTTTTAAAGACTTGTAAAAAAAAGACCGATATTTTTAAAGGCAAAAATATGTTCTACAAGCAGTATTTAATTGAAGCGATCAAATTTTCAAAACGAAAATAAATGATTTTGTACGATTTTATATTATTTCGCAAGGCTTCATCTTAATAGAAAATATTACCCACTAAAAGTTTATTTACGAAAAGACTGATTAAAGTAATTTAGATTTGAACCAAAGCAACTAGGAATTGACACAAGTATCGGCATCATTAAGTGGAGTGTTGATTGAAGAAAATCAATTCATTTATCCAAGTCTACGGAAAGACATATTGAACTGAATGAGTTTGCAACCAAGAAGGTGAGTCAATAATAATAATAATATAATTAGGTTGGTAGGTAATCGTTTTAAAAGATAGAAATGAGACGAAAGTCAAAGTCATCGTGTTAGATTAAAAATGATGCATTTTCAAAATTGATTGACGTTTCTGACGTATATTTTATAGGCGCACACACAGAAAAGTAACCTAAATAATAATTTCAGAGTGTGACGGAATGCCACAGGACGAGAAGTCAAAAACTTAGATGAGTTGGAAAATCTGGGGGTTATCAGAGAGTTTTTCAAACAAACCGCTTGATTGTTTTCATAAGTATAATATTATTTATTTATTTACGCCTATTTAGGCTTTTAAATAAATATATATAACAATATTAACGAAATTATACTTATTTTATTTATTATGGAAAATCAACAGATATTTTACACTTATTATTATTATTATAACATTAATAATATACATAATATCCAAAGACAGATTTTCACATAATTAAAATTATAAATAAAAAATAATACAAAAAAGTAAGGGTCCTGTACCCGTAAGAACTTAACAAAAATATAAAAATAATGAAAATTATTTTTTAAAAAAAGATATAAAAAAACACAATATAAACTATAATAATCTGCTTACTAAATTTCAAACAAGAAGTATTCAGAGTCAGAATTCTATTCTCACTCCACAACAACAATAATAATAATATGTACATTGTACAAATTGTACATACCTACAACTTAGAGTGAATACAATAGTAAGTCGAATGTCAAGTATGCAACTGGAAAGGATTCACAGCAATAACATGGTAACTTGCAATAGGTCAAAAAATTATTTAATGTTGGCTATGACATACTTTTTAGGGTACTTAAATTACATGAGAATATGTCTATATTATTAAAATTCTTATCAAGTACATTGCATGCTCTGAATATAAATGCATTTTGTCTGAGATTAGTAGAACATTTTTGAAGATGAAAAAGTGATTTTTCTCTGGTTCTCACACCTGGGACTCTATACTAGTAAATAGTGCAGGAAACTACCGTTTAAAACACTTGCACAAAAATAAATACAAAGTAAAATATTAGTTATTGAATTTGAACCACACAGGATGTAGGTAGGTACAAAATACAAAAAAATCCGAAATAGTTTTTTTTCTTTCAGCCAACAAAATACTGTCAATGTGTTAGTCAATTTTAATAGCTTTATCAAAATATTCCCCTATTTGATGAAAAAAACTTCAATAAGGTATGCTTATATAATAAAATTGATGTACTAAATATATCAACAACATCGGAGTATTTGTTTCCAAGCTGTGGAATCCGTCGCATAGAAGTATAATATTGGCTTGTTGACTTAGAATTGCTACAATAATATGGTAGGTACTGTCTTGTGACTGACCTGCCTGGAATATGAAAAGAAATTACGTATAATAAATCAGGGGTATCAAACATTGAATATATGATTTTATACAAACAGGTTAAATCGGAAATGATTCTACGATCAGATAATTTTATTAAATTTAATGAACAAAGTACGTTATCGTAATTTAGGCATTCACTAGGAATGCCCATTTTAAAATTCACATATCTTAAAAATTTATTTTGGGTTCTTTCAATCGCATGTGAATGAACCTCATAATTTGGGGACCAAACCGTGGAATTGTATTCTAAATGACTCCTTACGAGTGACATATATAATGTTTTACAGTATTGACATTGTTGAAATCACTAGATACCCTTAAAATAAATCCCAACATTTTCAAAGCTTTATTGGTTATTATTTCTATATACTTGATAAAGTTGAGTTTCGTGTCAAACCAAATACCTAAGTCATTGATTTCCGAGATAGATAGTAACGACATATTAATAATGGAATAATCGAAAAATATTGGATTCTTTATTCGATAAAACCTCATAATTTGACATTTGCTTATGTTAAGTTGCAAGCGGTTACCATGACACCATATAATAAATCTCAACAAGTTATTTGACAATATATGGCAATCATTAATGTTTCGGATTGCTTTAAATAATTTCAGGTCGTCTGCAAACATTAATACTTGAACATCATTGAAAATATATAACACATCATTAACAAATAATAAAAACAGGATTGGACCTAAATGTGACCCCTGAGGAACACCACTCGTAGCAGTGAATTTGTATGAAACTGTACCATTGTTAACAGCCAGTAAGTAATCTGTTGATCAAGTAACTGTTAAACCACTTACATAGTGAACCACCTATACCGAGTTTTTGCAGTTTATTCAGCAATAACTCATGATTAACTTTGTCGAACGCCTTACTAAAATCGGTATAAATAGAGTCAACTTGACATTTACTAGACATGGAATCAGATATATAGTTTTGATACGTTAATAAGTTAGTAAGGGTAGATTTTCAAGTAGAGAAACCATGTTGTTCAGGAGAAATGACGTGGTTTAATCGGAAAATAATTTTTTTAAGAAGAATTTTTTTCAAAAACTTTAGGAATTGTTGATAAAAGGCATACCGGTCTATAGTTAATCACCTCGTGTTTATCACCTTTTTTAAAAATAGGTGTAAGGTAGCTGAATTTCCATTTAATAGGAAAACATCCTGTTCGTAAAGACTGATTAAAAAGCAAAAATAAGGGATACGCTAGATTGGTAGCACAATTATTCAGAAAAACAGGAGGTATTTTATTTGGTCCAAATAAAATAAAAGAAACTGTATTTTTACAAGCATCATGTTGACTCCTAATTAGAGATGCCACGAATAGTGATTTTGCCTAATACCGAATATCGAATATTCGGCCAGACTCTCGGCCGAAGCGCCGAATATTCGGCGACACTTAGTACATTTCGCCGGTGACAGGTTCCAACCTGCACTTAACTCGTATTATTTGTTGATTGTTGAAGTGAAACTACCTTAGCCCCGTTAGCTATTAGGAATTCGGATGAAACGGAAATGACGCGTACAGCAATACACTCCTACCAAGGCTCCTATTGGTTGAGATATAATACGGAAACGACGTGAGGTTTGCGCTCATTGGCCTGCTCACTGCGCTTTGATTATGACCTCGCTTTTCAACGCATTGGTTCTTTATTGGTTGAGATTGTTTTGGTAAAGTTTCGCTTCTACCGCGTGTTAACTGCACTCGATTTTTTTACATATTGTGTTACTTATAGTGTGTATACGTCTGTCTGTTTGTTCGTACGAAATAGCACCATTTAATAAAAAATCACCTATGTGGGGATATTACGAAATTTGTAGTAAAGACAATAAATATTAAATTTAGATGCATTTTTTTTCATGATTTGATATTCGGTATTCGTAATAGAAGCCGAATATTCGTGGCATCTCTACTCCTAACCACTCATATTTTGTAGGTTTTCACATAATGCTAGAACTGCGAGAGTATGCAATAATTAAAAGTGATGTCGTACGTTATAATATTAGACCCTGGACATGCTGGTGCCCACGCCTAGAAACATCCAAAATCCTTATCTAAGATATTTTAAGTGGGTGCCGGCTTAATTTTGGATAGATTAAACAAGGTTAGAAATGAATTTTTTTATGTGATTAATTATCAAGGCATGGATCTAATGAAAACAAAGCCGCACGATAATGATAATGAACATATTTATCTTAGTAAATAGCCTTCTAAAGATAAGCCGAAACAAATCTAAAAAAGCATTTGCACTTAACTTAATTCGTTGGCCACCTGGAAAATGTGCATTATTTTTTTTTTAAATTTGCTTCTTTATCTAAATTAATAAAAATGAATCGCCGAAATGTATGTATGCGCATAACTTCCGAATTACTGCACCAAATTGGATAATTCTTTTTTTGTTTTGTGCGTTATTGTCAGGACAAGGTTTGTATGAAAGAAAATTTTTTAAAAAAAGGAAAAAAAATTGAATGTCATAATATGAAGAGTGAGTGCGTGAATGAGACAGAAGACTGTGAGAGATCTTCAATATATTGACAAAAGGTAGGCATTACAATACCCCATTAATATTTTGCCAAGGAGAGGATGAATATCATTTTTTGATCAAGATTATTAATCCAGCGACTGGTATTTTTTAAATTTTTTTTGCATTAGCTCCAAACAGGAGACCCTGAGGAAAATGATTGCCCTCAGGGCCTATGTCATCGTTGGGGAAGCTGTGTGGTGGGTCTTTTAATGGAATATCATTTTTTTATCAAGATTATTAATCCAGCGACTGGTATTTTTAAAATTTTTTTTGCATTAGCTCCAAACAGGAGACCCTGAGGAAAATGATTGCCCTCAGGGCCTATGTCATCGTTGGGGAAGCTGTGTGGTGGGTCTTTTAATGGAAAGGAAGGAGAGGAAGTCGTGGGAAGGAAAAATATATGAGGGGTGGGTAGGAATCTGGGGGTCAGTGTGCACAGGAGGTACAGACGTATGAATCCATCCCTTCCACTGTGGTGCAAGGCGATGGGTTGAGAGAGTCTGACTGGAAAGGTCAAAAGGCCTCCCTCAACCAGTCTCTCTTGATCTGGCCCGCCACGCAGAAGGTGGGCAGACGCATCCACCGCCAAGATCTGGACAAACCTCACCCCATGAACCCAGGCACCCCTACTAATTCACTAAACGTAGCGAATCACTTAGGGTGACTTTTGGCAGAGGTGTTGGTTATCTAAAAAATGGTTCCCGGGGCGGTGGTACCCATACCCGATTCACGTGTTTGTTATTTGTGTAATTCAAAAATGGATATAAAAAAGGCCCACCCTCCCACCCCCTTTCAACCATCCCCCACCCCTCACCCCCCCTCCCACCAATAACCACCCCTCCACCCACGTCTCTTTTACCCCCCCCCCCCCTCAGTCACCCCCTTCACCTTATCCCAACTCATCTTCAACCTCCCTCTCTTGGGAGCTGTTGGACTCTTGTGCGGTATTCACATAACAATAATTAACAATATTTTTTTAAATATATATTTTGAAGCAGTTGGGACTCTTGTTCGGTATTCAGATAACAATAATATACAATAAAAAAAATTCGAAATTTAAAAAAAAATTGCATAAAAGTATTCAATGAACATGAAATTTTGCGTTCCGTTCGGTCAACCCTGTAGATTTTACGGACATGAAACAAGGAAATGGTATTTATTCAAAGTTTCGTATTCGATTCATCATTTCAAAATGTTACGATATAGAGCGCCACGGCGGTGACCGCCAGCAACCGCTTCTGGCGGTGGAATGAACTCTGAAATTCTCTGTTGCGTGCTGTGAGAAAAATCTGTAAATTAATTAATATTAAATACTTCCTAAAATTATTTTTCGATCAAACTTATTTATGATTTGTCAATAATGTCTTAGTCCAATAACTATGTGAAAAAATCTGAAATATATTAGTTTACAAGTGCGCAAATAAATACACAAACTGACTAATTTTCGTCAAGAAACACATGTACGTATATATTTTTTAATGATTTTATTTAAATTAAAATTAAAATTCTAAAACATGCGTTTGCTAGATAATATATTGATTTATTTTACTGCATGATTATTTGATTTGAAATGGGTGTGGCAAAATCTTTTTTGAAAATTTATCAAATCTGCCAACGACCTATGGTATAACCTTATTTTACTACAAATAAACATTTTTTCTCAAAATTTAAAATATGCGAATGCTAGATAAAAAAACAATCTTTCGAAATCCATTTATAATTTTTTGTGGAAAAGAGTCAATACGTCTAAAATCTGATTTAAAAATGACACATTTATGGTTTTCTCTGGTTATGTCCTCTTAAAAAATATGTCATCAAACCTCGAAAAGTTAGAGAATATCGTAAAATGCATATAGCAAAAATGCATGATAAAATATGGTAAGAAACCAATTGAAAATACCTAATAATGTCAAAAACGGTCTAAATATTCACCGCACTTGATTTTATCATATTTTGAGGCAGTCCTCCAAGAACACTTAAATATCTTCTATTCGCCTGGCAAAGGAAATAATTTAACTAATTATTATTCTAGCCTGTCGAATGTAAACATTGATTTTTTATTTGTAAAAAAGTGCGTCGCAAATTCTGTGTCGAATGTCATAATTTCAAAAGTAATAGGGCCGTATTTTTTTAAAGGAAAAAACCTCATGACTTATTTTGATTGTGGAGAAAGCTAATTTCTTAAAGCTAATTTCTTAAGCCTACAAAGGTTAAAAACCGAAAAACAGCAAATTGCCAAAAACGTGAGAAAACGGACAAAGTCGGACAACTAGCGCCAGGATCGTATAAAATATTAAAAACGGATAAAAACAAGCGTCTAGCTCCAAAATCGTAAAAACACATAAAAAGACTAGTGCAAAAATCATCAAAAAAGATTAGAGAGGTTGAAATCTGATACACAGCGATAAAATTCAATTAGATCCAAAATCTAAAAAAGGTTAAAAACTGATATCTAGCGCCAAAATCGTGAAAAAACCATAAAAATGTCAAAAACGGCAAAAAAAAATCTTCAAAAGGGTTAAGAACCGATATCTTGTGCCAAAATTCAGCTAGCGCTAAAATCGTCAAAAACGTGTGGATCCTTATTTTTCCTCATCCTTCCCTTTGTATGGGGTTTGGAGATAGAGTGTGCTATTTTTGAAAACTTTCACTATTTTTGCGGTATATGTCATCCTAGCATAAAAAAATAGACGCCATGAGAAAGATTACCAATCATTAGAAAGCGAAATCTGCGTTTTTTAAAAATATTTATAGTTTCAGAAAAAAGTCATAAAGTTCGTCTTAATTTGAGTTAATCCTGGGCCTCAAAGGCTTAATTTTTAGCCCGATCAGAAGTTTTCCGTGCTCAAATAACCGTGAATATGGCCGACTTTTCAAACAAATAATGCAATAAAGAGCCGAAACAATGAAACTAAACCACAAATAAATTACTAAGTTGGGGCACATTGTAGACCGCACCATTTGTTTATAATCTAAAACCACTTGACAAAAGGAAACTTATGCGGCGGAGTCGTGTAAATCTGAATTTAATAACCGGGAAAAAGGAGCGGACAAGTTTATTATACTCGTACCTGCAATTTGCCCTAATGCCTGTTACATTTAATGGGGGTCAAACGGCGGAGATGAGCCACTTGCATGATGATTTAATATATTTTTATTTACGGGTATTTACTAGAGATGCCCCGAATATTCGGCTACTATTCGGTATTCGGCTACTTTTTTAACTATTCGGTATTCGGATAAATATTGCGAATCATTCGGCCGAATATCGAATACTAAATGATAGAAAAACACTCAAAATATCCGCAAATTTAATACTAAATCTATCAATATAAGTTATGATGAATGAAATTTTTTTCAGCATTTGTTGTTAGCAAACGATTGCGCTTTTCCTCATAAATTATACAAACTTCCGAAAAAAGCCGCTCACTATAATATACGCTGCTACCGGGAGTTGATAAATAAATCTCAGCAAATTCTGCTAGGCATGGATACTGTTTTGCGTTTGCTGACCACCACTTGTAAGGGTTTGCTGTCCGATCTATGTGTTTTTTATTATATGAACACTACAAGTTTCAATGTATTTTTTAAGATATTGGTACACAATATAAGTAACACAATTTGATGTAATAATCAACCAATAATGTGTGTTGTGGCACGACCTATTCGCAAATGAAACAAATGCGCCTACGGCGTGGTTTCCGCACGCACTTCAATGATGCAGGTCGGAACTTGTCTCCCGCGAAATGTACTAAGTGTCACCGAATATTCGGTCGCCGAATATTCTTCGCTTCGACCGAGAGCCTAGCCAAATATTCGGTATTCGGCAAAATCGCTATTCATGACGTCTCTAGTATTTACCAAGCCCGAGGGCTGCCGATATATCTTGAATGGGTAACGCGTCGGCTATTTACGATCATGTCTCCTGGGATACATGAGTGACCTCCGTCCATAATAGGCCCATCATCTCCTCGCGCAGGCTATGGAGATAATAATAACAATAATATTTGGATGATTTGTACAACGCCATTTTTGTGAAAAATCACCTCAGTTTACCTCAGCTCACCTCACCTCTGGAATTGCCGCCAAAATTTTATGTTGGTCTTCTGAAATTCTTAGTAGGTCCATGCGTATCCGCGCCTCCATATTCAAACAAGTTAATATGTGTAGATAAGTACTTCACATGAGGTCTCTACTTTAAAAGGAAATAGGTAGGGAAGTAACTTTTACCACTATATTAAACAGGTTGGTAGGTACCTTATTTTGTGTTAGACTTAAGGAGATCGGTAAAAGAGGAAGGTTTTATTTATTTTATTTCAATTTTTAAAATTATTCATTGTGAAAGTTGGGAAGAATACGGTTATTGTCACCAAAAATGGGTACCAAATGCAAGGAACGTTTCAATTCTGAGTGGTGATTTTTCACCAGATCTCTTACTAAAGGTGTCGACTACTCTGATCATTTTTATACAAATATATAGTTACACCCGATCCGAAAACACGGATTTGTTTGTTAATGTACGAGTACATTCAACATGAAAACACTCTACTTAATAACAGCATTTAATATTTATATAAATTAATCTTAATACCTATATATTAATCACAACACTGTTATTAAATATTATTTTTTTTGTCAGCAAGTTTCGTCCACCTTAAAGCGGGGAAAGGCCCTAGCCCCTCACATATTATGTGTCGTGCAGTTTTAAGTAAAACAATTACTTGATTTGTAAAGCATTTACGAAGATTATTCACTTCTTTAGTATGTTTGTGGGAAATTTACATAATTTATTTCATCTAGAATAAACTCATTTTTATAATTAATCCGTCAGAATTCTTACAAATAAAATTTTCAATTTTCACATGTGTGCGATAGGCCATTGTTAATATCCCTTGAGCATAACGGGCCAAAAATACTAATATTGTAGCAACCATGTTTTTCACTTAATTTATAAAATTAAAAATGTGTGTAAGTGACTCTCCCATTTCAAAGCCCATTGAATTGTATAAGTTTGTTTACCGTAACACAGACCTAGTTTTAGCTTAGTTCTAACCTGGAGAGGGTTAACCCACTTAACTACAGATGTACTTACTCCCGGGCAAAGTTGAACTACGATTCAACAAAGCCTTCCCATTATACTTGGCTTTAAATAAATTAAACACCTATTTATGCAAATTATAACCAGACATAATGATTATTAGTTAGAACATTAGTATTATTTGATCAATTAAAAATACAAAATAAATGTAACTGAACAACTTTTCGTAGAAGAACATAAACACATTGACGGTTTCTTCATGCCATGTTTCTTCAAATGCCATAAAAAATATAAAAAGCGCTTACTTAATAATCTTCTTCAGGATTTTCAGCTTTAGATTTTTTAGTTTTTTTTGTTCATATTTTCTGAATATTTTAGTTTTTTTTCTTCATATTTTCTGAATATTGACGGCTCTCACTCTATCCAAAGACTGAAGTCTTCTTCAAATAGTCAGATTATCTCATTTGTGGGCGACCTCTGCTTTTCCAGAGAGGCAATCCGATGGTACCGTAAGTCTATCCGCTCAATTGAAAATAAACCAGTTGGCAACTCAATCGCTATCCACAAGAAAGCAACTTGCGAATTGTTAAAGATCAGGACGACGCAACTCGCTGTGCTAGTCGCTGGAACTGACGCATTTCATAGTTGCCAGGTTGCCAGGTTGCCAGGTTGCCATGGTTACGTCTTACGACCTGTCAAGTTTTCGTGTAATTTGCGATATGTCAGAGCAGAACAATTTCGTTTTTGTTCAGGAGGTTGAAAAATTATTATTATTGAGGTTAATTTTGATTACATTTACATTAAGATTATATATTGAGGTTGGTAATTGACAAAATATGAATGAATTATATTTTTGTTAAACAAGCTGATATAATTACTGAAATAGTAAAGTTGAGTTGCGCTGTGAATTGCATTGCCAACCAGTTTTTGGATTCTCCATGAGCGAAGGCCCTTAGTATTTTTCCTTTTCAATTTTTAAGTCGTACCACATATCCCATCATAGCCCTCATGGTTGGAGATTGTGATCTGGGGACATCTATTTTGGACATTTTTGTGACATGTATGCAAATAATACTTACGATTAATTACAACTTATAACAGAATACAAAATTTTTATGAATTATATGTACCTACAGGGTTTATCAGCACGTATCCGAATGATTTTCATCGGTGTTTTCTGAGCATATTTGGACTTAGATGCGTGAATGTAATTAAAATAAAATTATACCTACACTTAAAAGTGTAGATGTAATTTTGCTGTACGTCGCAACAGATCACGTGATATGCGTTCTGTCCTGTCCGTACGGTGCTGATGGAACAAGACGGAGTACATATCACGTGACCCATTACATGATATATGTTATGTCTAATTCATATTAATTTCTTATAATTAAATTATAATATGTAAATGAAATCCTCAGGATATCATTATCCCCACTGTTACTAAGAAATGAAGACAATAAATCATTATTATTATTATTAGGCTGTACTAGCGAATGCAATCCCGCAAGACCATGTCAATCCAGGTATTTGCGGGAGTGAACAATCTTAGTCCCGCTGGATTCAAGTATTTGCGGGATCCAGCAGGGTGGACTTAGATATCTAATCAATCGTATAATAAAGACCTAATACCTCGACCTACCAACCTTGTTTTTAGAGTTTTAAATTTATACCTAATCAAACAAGTTCTTTGGGACATTTTAAATGGTTTATTAATATACCTTTTGTTAGACATAGGTAAAGTTTAAGTCATAAATTGCCAAATAATAAGACATACATTTACATAACAACTTAAATTTAAATAATAACGTTCACACGATAAACATTATTCTTCTACAATAAGCGTCATATAAGTTTAAACATTATTTTGGAAATAGCTACGTAAAAAAGTTAAAGTATTAATTGTGTCGTCTGATAAACGGCTTCTGATATTGGACACAAGGTAGCCAGAAGCTGGTTCAGCTTCCACGCTCGTTGCACAATAGTCATTAGCGCATTGTAAGTGAATTGAAGGTATGTGCCTTTTAATCCACCGGACTCGAAGTAATTCCTTTCCTTCTTATCAAAACCTCAAGGTTGCTCATATTGCCAGATCTACGTTGTTGGGCTGTTGATCTCGAACTCTTTATATTAACCCGTCTAATCACAGGAGACCCAAGTTGTCCCAAAACATCAAATTATGCCATAATAATAAAAGGAGATCCAGATTGTCCCAGAGCGACCGTGCATTATTAAAGGTTAAATATCTCCCTTCCTGTCATGCAAAAATTTGTGATTTCTTTTACGTCAGAAAGCGAAAGAAATAATGCTTCTCATTGCAACATACGAGCTATGTTGTTCAGATATTTTACAAACCTGATCATAATTGACAGTTTCATCTCCCGCCAATTTGTGACCAAATGCACATTTAATTTAAAAATAAAATTATTTTAATGTGATAAAAAGTGAAGTGACAGTTTTATTACAAATTTTCTCAAGAAAAGGAATCTGTATTTAAAATTTTATGTTTATTCGAATATTAGTTGGTAAGCATTTTTTAGCCAATTTTTTCAATTTTCCAATATCAAAATTTTAATATCTAGAAACAAAAATATTGATTTCTAATAAACACATCGGAAAGATTATTTTATCTAGATTTTAGAATAATTTTTGTTTTTGCAAAAGAATTAAAAAATAACCACTAAAAAATAACATTTAAAATGTATGGGAAGAACCAGGGATTTTGCGCGCAAACCTGGACACGCGTATTGATATTATTTTATAATTATGCGAAGGGTTAATCAAAGTACGTTCGAGTTCGTCTTGAAGTGACATTGGTGCTGCTGCTGCTGCTGCGTATGTCTCCAGATTAGCGAGAGGAGTATCGTCATCGTCATCGTAAGGATCATCAGCGTCAGCAGGAGCAGTGGCTACTACATTGCTACCCGTGTCCGTGTACTCTAGCCTTTCGACTATAGTTTTGATTGTCTTGCGTATTACACTTTTTGAAGGTATAATAAATGTCTCATCAACATTAATAAATTGACTTCTGTCTTCTTCATACTTATATGGATCATGTAAGTATAATAAAACCGCTGTCAAGTTAGTTCGCCGCTCTGAAATCCGTTTCCTCAACGAGTCAACAAATTTTTGGGCTAATGGTTTATTAATATTTTTCAGTTTGCTAATAACAAATTTTAAAGTGGTTTCCGCAGTAATCATGTTTGACTCTCGCCTACATAAAACTTCGACTGCTTTTACCGGCTGTAATATTCCTTCCAGATCCGCCGCGCGCAGAGAAACACGTATGAACTATGCTTCTCTGTAATCCCGCCAATCCAGCGAGATCCCGCAAAGTTATCGACCGAGATTAGTCCCGCAAAATGTCTGCGGGATCTCGGTATTTTGGTATCCCGGTATACCGGGATTGCATTCCCTAGGCTGTACCCAGTGGGATTATGTAGTGAAAAAATTATTTTATTAATTTAAATATAATTTCTTTGGAGTTTGTGATATTAGTGTTTATTTATTTATATAATTAAAAGCCCATTCAGGTTTTTACAAACATGTGATATACCTACACAATGACTTTGTGGAACTGTAATCATGAAGTATCTATATTCTATTTAAATAATATAGAACCAGTATAGTATGTTGTCACAGCCTTCTTATAACTCTAATCCGTGCAGTTGCAGTGGCGTTGCTGGGTGGTACCCGGGGCGGATGTCACCCCCCGGGGCTTGGTGTCCCTTTTTGTGTTTTTCCACCCCCCTTTCGGGTGGCACCCGGGGCGGCCCGCCCGCCCCCCCCCTCGCTACGCCACTGAGTTGAACACGCCTACTACTTTCGATAAAAGTATTGCCAACTGCATAAAATCTCGGTACAAGCGATTATCTATAAATGCCTCAGTCCCGATATTGTTCTTGCAATTAAAAATAATTGTAGATCGAGCACTTGTTCGTATATACGGAAGGAAATTAGGCTTAATACATCAGGGCTGTCCATAATATCATTAACAATTTAAAAAATAAAATCACGTCGGAAATTCAGTCAGTCTTCTCTCTGAGAATTTTAGTAATTTTGATTCATTCCTCAAGTGTAATTTATTGTTTTATAGGTAGACCGAGTTTAAAGTTAATATGTATGTATTGTGACCAGTGCCGGACTAAGCCCGTCAGAGGTGCCCCCCCCTAGTTTAATTTAATTTAATTTAATTTTTATTTTAAGAAGTTGATGTAATTTTTACAAGCTTATTATAAAGTTCACTTGGGCATCTGGTCCTCATGACCCTCCAAACGCCCCCATGTTCCCTCGATCAAATCCTAAATAAGGCTTTAAGGCACCAGAGTACTGTAAAAAAAATCTTTAATTTCATTTTCTGAAAGATGCATTTGTTAATAATGCTCTCACCAAATATTTTAAGGAAATTCGTAAAATTAACGGAGATACAGCATTTTGCATAAAACTGTATTAGACAGTTTGTACGTTGAATTATCCTTCAGCAAAACTTTGAACGCGTTTTTATCGAAACTACGTTTTTCAACCTGGTTGACAACTATACAATGTGTTAGAAAAACTATACATCCGATTTGCATGCACTAAGTCTTAAACTGTTCACTATGGCATCACGTAGGGATTTTTTTATAAAGAGCCCCCTTCTATTTATTTTTATGAACGATGAAATTTTCCATAAAAAAATCGAAAATAAAATAGTATGTTGTGAGATTGAAGGTAAGTGGGGAGGGGAAGGAGACGGAAAAGAGGAATATGGGGAAGTACCTGGTTATTCACATCTAGTCACCAAACACAGCAAAACTCATTTCAAGCAACGATTCAAGCGTGAATGGTGCTTTTACACCAGGGAGATACTGAGAGTATCTTCCACTCTGGAACGTACCGCAAATATATCATATATTATTTTAAATGAATGAATTGCGAAATAACACAAATTAATCAAATACATTTTATTTGCCTACGCCGGGATTCGATCCCGTGACCTTCGGATTGCGAGTCAAGAGCCTTACCCTTTGACCACGACGGTCGTCACAATACAGAGATCAAGTAATTTCCAGCATACTGATATTCAACTTCCAGCAAAATATAGAAAAATTGGGAAAATAAATAAAAAAGGAATGTGGGGAAGTACCTGGCTATTCAGATCCAAACACGGCCAAAGTCATTTCAAGCAAAATTTCAATTCTGAATGGTGGTCTTACACCAGGGTGACACATAGAACGTGCCGCAAATATACCTTATATTATTTTAACTGATTAAATAGTGAAAACATAAATCAATCAAATAAAATATATTTGCGCACGCCGGGATTTGATCCCGCGACCTCCCGAGAGCCTTGCCTCTCAACCACGGAGGCAGTCATTGTTATTTCGTTTATTTGCCATAATTCGCCTTCTTTCTTCATTTGACACAATGAATACCGTTAGAACCATGAAATGCCACCGCGTAATTTTTATGAAATAGCAAGGCTCTCAATTTGTCATCAAAATAAATGTTTTTTTAAATTACTCGTCACCTTGATCAACTGTCGTGTCGGCATCGTGCAATAAAATGTTATCATTGAGGCTCATGTGTGGTTTTCACATGAAAAAAATCAGAGTGTGCAATTCACACGCAGTAGAAGCGAAACTAGGAAGTCGCTAGATGTCGCTTTCTTTTCTTTTGACTGTTTATTTTAAAGTGGTTTGAAGATTGGATATTGATTTCGAATAATAAAAATGTATTTTTTTGGATTTCGTAGGATTCGAAACTCCGTTCGCTTGATATCTGTCTCTCTGGTCGCTGAGACTTGTGAAGAATGTCGCGCGCCTTGCCCACTGTGCTATCGAAGGCCCGCGCCGACGCGCGAATTTACCGCATTATATTAGAACCTACGACCGTCAAATAATAAACTTTTGTGACGCATTTCCGTTTCATCGAAATTTCAAATCGCTAACTGGGCTAAAGAAGTTTCACTTCAAAAATTAAAAAAAGCAATTCAGTTGGAAGAAACCAAATTGATTTTTTTTTTAAAACCGAATAACATAAACATGGCATCGTTAGTTCATCTTATTCCGCCTGCAAAGTTTTGTATGTCAAATCGTAACTGGGATTCTGAGGGAGCAGTTGGAAATGATGATTAGTTTTTATTTCTTTACGGCAGCGGACAAAGTGAGGCCAAATGGAGTAACCATAAGTTATAACGGTAATATGACTCGCGTTAATAATAAAAAGGGTTCGGCCTACCTTATACCTTTAAGCCCCCGTCCTTACCAAGGGCGGCTGGTCGCACAATGTGTTCATGAGCAGCACTGGCAAATTATAATGTCTAAATTTACTTACTGAAGACTATAAAAGCTCTAATTTAATTTCTTTAATTTAAATCTATAGAATCTCTAATTCAATAATTTCAAAATATTAGTTACCAATATAATGCTACGAATATTATCAGGGAGAACGCTTTTAATCTCCCATAGCGCGGCCGCCGAGCGCCCTCGTATCGACAGCATTGGTGTGCATTCGCTTCGCAAACGAACCAAATCATGTTTTTATATAGGATATTTAAAACATCGAAAGCGCGTCGATTTCGCTATTTTTACCAGAATTTGACCCGAATCGGTGTGCCACCCACCCAACATAATCCGATCCTTGCCGAAGTTTTCCGATTGACCATGGGTGACCACGAGGTGACACGAATACAATCGAATTTCGGCGAAGATCATAGATCAGTTTGCGTCCAGTGCAGTCAAGCGGCGCGCGTTTGGCCCATGACGTGATAATTGTCATTGTTTTTATTTTATATATATATTTTTTATATTGATTGAATTAAATACCAATAACCTAATTTATTAATATATAATTTTATTACAAAAATGAGTGCAACCAGTGTTGAATATATAAAAGGAAATAACAGTTTGTTTGAAAATAAATTAATAATTAAAAATTCCTAATTAATATTTTTTTGTCATAAGTAGGTAGGTACAGATTGTCAGTGAACCACCACATTCTCAGGGCAGCGGCCGCCAATGGTCCTTACCTAATCATCCTTCACATTTCTCTTTACTTACGACGTATGTTACAATGTTACACCCTAACCCTAACATACACGAACATACCTAAGATCTAAACACCTGTACGTAAAGCTGCCTAAAAAACATCTACACAATAAATAATGCTTTGTAATTTAGTTTTCTTAAAATTATGAAAATAGAGAAAATAAAGGTTTTTGTTAACAATATCAGCCAAATGTCGACACTTTTAAGTACGAGGAAAAATCGCTCATGACTTTTGGTGTAAGTTTATCGATCCCTATAAAGTTTGTCGACTTTTATACTAACAAAACTATTCTAACAACTACGAGTATATTTCACGATATTAATCATCTGACAAATTGAATATAGAATAGATGCGCAAAGCTTACAATTTGGGAGGCGGGTATGGATAACACCGCCGCGGGAACCATTTATTGGATAACCGACACCCCTGTAATAGGTCACCCTAAGTGGCTCGTTACGTTTGGTAACTTAGCAGGGGTGCCCGGGTTTATGGAGTGAGACAAATCTAGGTTTGCCCACATACTGCTTGGCGGATCGGATCAGGAGTGACTGGGTGAGGGAGACCAGACTCTCTCGACCCATTCCCTTGTACTGCAATAAAAGGGATGGATTCATGCTTCTGCCACTCTTGGACACATTGACCCCCAGGTTTTTATCGACCCCTCACACCTTTTCCTTTCCAGAGCTTCCTCTCCTTCATTTCCATAAAAAGACCCTCCACACAGCATCCCAAAAAATTGTTTTCCTCATGGCCTAATCTTAGAAAATAACTACCTACATAAATTGATGAATTCATCTGAGGGAGCGGACCGGATCGGCAGAGACGGGTTGCGAAATGAAAGGTGTCAGTCGGTGTAGTGAGTCAGTCTTTATTTAGCTACGTAGTGAGGGTCGATGAGCGGTAAAATGATGTATGCGGAGTGCCGTAGATGTGAGTGCTGCAGGCGCACGGAGGTGATGGTGTGGTGAAGGTCGTTGCGATGCGGTGGAGTAGAGTTCAAGTCTGCAGGTCACCGGCGCGTTGCTCGACACGGCAGCGGTGGAGATGACCTATCTTCCAGGCCGTTGCTCGACGCTTTGAGTCGCGGAGATGAACGGTGAGTGGCTCGGTGAGCTGAGCCACCAGCAGGTAGTCCTGGCGAGGCGGAGCGTGTTTCCATGGCAGCGAAGCACGGTGGGCTTCGGGGTGCCATGAAATGGTGAGGCTGATTGGCTGATCCCTTGGCTGAAGGTGGCGTCGAACCTTGTTAGTCGCGGGATGTAGCTGTTACGTGGTGATGGACCTCGGGAAGCTGCCCTGGATGCGTAGAGATGCCATGCAGGAGCACTTGTGCGATCTGTTACATGTTGAGATGTTGAACTGATACTGACTGCGCGAGCGCCGAGTTGAGTCGCTTTATATACCAGCGCGACCGGTGGAGTAATTTTCCATTCGCCCCTACGGGCGTATAAGAACAATAAATAAATAAATAAATAAATAAATGTGTACACTAGAAGGTACTCGAACATACCTGGTGCTGAATATTCAGGCGGCTTATAAACTCTACACCTTTCTAGGCGGTGGCGATATTATCATTCATTGAGACGGCCGCGGCAGGCGAGCAAAGTACATCGTGCCGGCATAGGTAGGAAGGTACCTAGGCAAGTAGGTTGCCGGCGCCGCGCGATTATTAGATGTGTTTCTCGTACGTTCTTTCTGATGGCGAAAAGATAATGCATCGCCACACATCAATGTACATTGTACGCCAATATGCTCCTACTTCGAACGGAAAAAATTAAGAAAAGTGCTCTTCAAAGTAATTTGGGTGGCATTATTCATAATATTTTTTATTATCGACCTAAGATGAACAATTATTATAAGTAATAATTATTAGCCTGAAACACTCATCTACATTGAAAAAATCTCCCGAGAAAAGATACATGCCGCCGACGGGACTTGAACCCGATAAGCCGTGATAGAGCAGTTGACCGGAAATCAGAAGGACGCGGGTTCGAGTCCCGTCGGCAGCATGTATCTTTTTTCGGGAGATTTTTTCAATGTCGATGAGTGTTTCAGGCTAATAATTATTACTTATTATTATTGTTACCCTTTGTTTTTATGATATGCATAAAAATCTTGTCTTAAATATTAGTTTATCAATTAAAAAAATAATGACCTAAGATGAGTTTGAATTTTTTTCTTTCTCTATATTATTCACCCCCGTACCGCACGATCTTAAAATGAATGATTTAATTTTAACGTCTGTTTATTTATTTCAGAAGCTCTTTAAATCCAAAGGTACACCTTGTCGTAGGAAATTTACATAATAATAAATAATGTTATTTGAATTTCTTATTTCATTAAAATTCCTTTGTTCGCTTTCGTTTTACGACAGACTTGAATTTATGTGCGTAGAGTATAATAATATTTCTCTTATTTTTTATTGTTGAATTTTATAGTCTAAAATATTATTTTATCATAAAAAGGCTTTCTAAATAATACCACCATCTTTTCTGATTAGACTTAAGGACTTTCTTTGTAGGACCTTATATTATTTGCGTCATATAAGAGCATTGTTAATAATACCTATTTCCCTTTGTGTTAATTCGTATGATTTTAAGTACTGTTTTACCTCGCAGTATTGCGTGTTGATTACCACATAAAGTTAATCCACGAGAGTCCATTGGTCAAGCCGCCATACCAGAGTTATAACCAACAAAACATTATAAAAATACAATAAAAGCCTTAGCTACATTAAGTTCTTATGACTGGGCAATAATAACTCAAATATTAATAGAGAACCCAAAACACACAAAAATATGACCTTTGTAGGTTTCATAAAAGAGGTGAAAATGAAGAAGTTTAGTGTTTACTAGCTGACGTGCATCCGGCTTGAGGTTGGGAATTCTAGAACCTCAACTGTATTTTGACACACACAAGCGTTGGCTTTATTGCCCTTAAATGAGCTATTTTCCTAAAATTTGTTGATTACTTTAAGTTAATAATCATTACATTGATAGGTTAAGGAGTTATTGCAATAACTCATCAGGTTTTTTTTCTCATTTAATATATGTACAACTATAAATATTAATACGAGGGCTGTCCGTAAAATAAGGTCTACAAGGTGCTGCGGTCGTGAGAAACGATTTTACGCGCAATCCTGTGACACTGGCGTGTAGCCTGGTTTCCCCTTGTCAAATACCCCCCACGTTGCACCCTCTGTAACGCTTAGTCTCGGCGTTGCAGCCGTTCGCGATGGAGCTTCCACTCGCCGCTCCCACCAGGCGTGAGATACGCTATGTGATTTGTTTTTAAACTTTGCTTCGGTGAATCTGAATGATGCCATTGGGAATGATCCTTTGTCACTGGTGCCATGTAGTGTATCCGGGTCTCATCCCCAGACACAATTGATTCCAAGAATTGTTCGCCATCGATGTTGTAGCACTCAAGGAATTCGCGGACTGCTTCAACCCGTTGTTGTTGGTGATCTTCGGTGAGCATTTTGGGACCCACCTCGTGCAGACTTTATTCGTCTCCCAAATGTTCTTTTAAAATTTTGTCAATGGTGGTCGTACTGACTTCAGGGATCATATCACAGAGATCCCAAGCGTCACCCGTCGATCTGCGTCACCCGTCGATCTGCAATCATTGTTTCTTCAACTTTGGAAATTTTTTCGTCTGAAACCGATGGTCGTCCGGATCTTAGGAGGTTGGAGTTTTATTGACCGGTATACAAGGCAACCTAATAACTAACATTGGAATGTAGGATAGCCAATATTGGAATGTAGGTAGTGCCGAATAAGGTACTAACAGGAGGTAAATGAAAGGCGGGCAGACCTAGGCTAAGATGGGAGGATGATATCAGGAAGGATGCCAGAGGACTACTCCATGTTGCAGATTGGAAGAAGACTGCCGAGGACAGAGGGCGGTGGAGGCTTATCTTGAAAGAGGCCAAGGCTCGGAATGGGCTGTAGCGCCATTGAAGAAGAAGAAATGTAGGAGGGCAGGAATAAAGGTATTGATTGAGCTTTGGTTTTCGTTTCTCGCCTTTCGCTTATTTGTGCTTCACGTTTCTTGTTTCCCCTTTTTTCTCGCTTCCATTTTCGCTTCCCAGATATATATTCCCAGATAGATTTTTTTGTTGTAGTTGGCTCCCGCTGCTCTCCCATTGCTTCTCATATCTGCTTCTTCTTCCCGTTTTTCATTGCTTCGTGTTTAAAAGTTTAATCGGAAATAGGAAGCAAGAAATCACCGATTCCTGCTTCCCGCTTACTGCTTCTTGGTTTTCTGCTTCCCACATAGCTTGCCAGCTTCCAACTGCTTCTCTCTTCACGTTTCTTGCCGCTTCTTGCTTTACGCTTTCCGCTCCTGCAGCTTCTCGTTTCCTGCTTCTTGCTTCCCGGTTCACTTCCCGCCACATCCCCATTGGGAAAAAAAGTCCCAGTCCACCGTGACTAGATACTCCCTGCTCCGCCATCTGTCCAAAGCATCTAATCTTCATAGTTCATATTAGTTTATATTCCTTTACTAAATTTTCTTCGTTGAGGCAATTTTATGTGTTTAACTTTTTTAACAAGGTATTTTCTTTCAGTGTTTCGTCTTCCAGTGTTCCGTCACAGCGCTTTCGTGAATTATCATATTATACATTTCTAAATAAAAAAGACGGATCCTAGAGTATACTTGAAATAGAGTATATTGTAACCGTGAGATTATTGTGAACTCTTCCAAATAGACTTATCAATCTCCCAATATGTTTGTAATGTTTATCAGAGTTCAGCGCTCCACAATCTTTCCTGAAATAGTAAAAATCAGCCAACCAGGGTCTGCCGCAATCAATGCAATAATAATTCTACATTTGCCAATGGTTATGGAGCACCGTTCTCAATATTATTATAATGAGTTTTTTTTATTATAGAAATAGACATTCATTCAGCTGACAAGTGTAAAATACTGAAATACGCAACTTATCTGCTTTGCTTGAAGGGGTTAACATTCGATTAAAATATTATTATATCACATTGCTCTCAGAGGTTAATTACACAAAATACAATGATTTCAAGAATGAAAACTGAATCTATTAATTAAAATATGTATTCTGACAAATTTTTAACCCGACTGAACGTAATCTAACACCACTAAAACCGAGAGTCGACAAAACATCAAGCCGTGATCGTGGCCCGGCCCTTCCAGGTGGTGCAGTTTTAAGGCAGGCAATTTTATATATTTTTTGTATTAGCTTTATACAGGAGGTCCTAAGGGAAAAAAATTCCCTCAGTGCCTGTCTTCTCTGGGGATCTGTGACTTCGCTGTGTGGAGGGTCTTTTTGAGGAGAGTAAGGTGTGTGTCTTGAAGAGACATGTTCAGGAGGAAGGAATCACAGCCGAGCTGTTGATCACCAGAACGAGTAGACACCACCCGTTCTCACATGACTTATTATTATTATGTATTTCAATTTTGTATTTACGTTATCAAGTTATATATATAAATAATACTTGCATTGTTTTTCATGTGTTTGCTTCTGTGAAAATGCATATGTGATTACATTACAAACATTAGTCTAGGGATAATTTATATTTGTATTTTAATTTATTATATATTACCCACAAAAATCTTTTATAAATATCCTGTTTGTGCCTCAAATAAATAAATAAATGACAAATGTCAATTTTAAACAAATGTTGGGAGTGTTTATCCGTGTTTTTTCCTTTGGCATGTTTTTTCCTACTGGGTACCGGTGCTGAAGGAATCAAGGACGAAACATTGGTAGAACAAGGTTCGCATTCTTTTTTTACACTTCCCGACGCCTGCGCCCTAAAGATTGCAATTCGTTTTGATATGAGAATTTATCAAATGGATCCCCTTTCTGCACAGAGGGTTTGACAATTTGGCTACGAAAGCAATGAAGTTTTTAAAACAATTTGATTTATTTCCGATATTTTTAAAGACGTTGAATTTTTTTACAGGTACCTATGTCTTGAGACTTATTTGAAACCAAATGTGAAGTCTTGCACTTTAAACAGTGAATAGGAGTAGGTACCTACTAGTAAATACTGTGACATTTTCCCCCCTTCGAAATATAATATACCTCCGGTGTATGAGTCACAGTGCTCTCCCCTCTTAAATATTCCGCAGAAAGACTAATATATCACGATTATCCTAGAAAAATATGTAATTTATTGTAGTTTTCCATTATGCTTCCGTCTGACAGGACGCAGTGGGGTTTTCCTTAGCGGTTGTGATTTTAAAATCTGAAGAATGGCAGTGAAATTATGTACGTACGTAGGTATACGAATGTAATGCACACAGGACCGGCTTCATGCAGGTCTTTTTTCAGCCCGATTCCACATAGAGACCAAAGTCAAAATTTTTCGCTTTACGCGATCGCTATTATCATCTCTATTTTCATATCTATGATTTCAGTTGGCATCATAGCAAACAGCATGGTTCATGTGAAGCAAATATATGCTGCAAACAAATGAAGCACTTGTTTGCAACATCCTAGAATACAGCTCCATTATTTGGGCCCCCTATGAACAAAACCATATTCAAGAAATAGAAAGAGTACAAAAAAGGTTTATGCGTTACCTGTATATGATGGAATATACATACTACCCATTCCTGTATTCATCGCTGTGCTTAACAGGATCTCGATCTTAATACCTTAGAAGCCCGCCGAAAAATATTTTTGGGGAAACATTTTTTTAAGCTGATCTCCGGTATTGTACTGAATCCACCTACGTTAAAGGAGATTAACCTATATGTCCCTAACGCGTATACTCGTGGGAGATCTCACGCACTTTTTTATGCTCCGGAAGCGAGAACTTCTCCCTTTCAGAATGCGCCATTAAACAGAGCAATTCAACTGCTTCACGATTCTGCATTGAGGATCGACATCTTCAATGTTACATATAGAGAGTTCAGTAACTATCTTTTGACATACGTCACAACATAGTGAAACTGCACCCACGGACTTTTTTTTCTTATTTTAAATTTTGTAATCTTCTCCGTAACAATTTGATATGTAACTGTTTGATGGAGAACCTGAATAAAATAAATAAATAAATAACAGTTTTGTTGTTTGCAGTGATGACAATTGAAATCGTAAAGCGACAAATATGACTTTGGTCTCTAAGTGGAATCGGGCATTTTTTTTTTTTTTTACAGCGAATACCGCACAAGAAGAACAACTGCTCCCGTCTGGAGCCAGTGAGACTATGGCACCCCCAATTGGGGTATGTTGGCTGAAAAAAGAGCTGGTGTAATGTAGGTTTTAATCACGTAACGTAGCTTTGGATCCAATCATAATGGAAACAATGGAGATAGACCGTGGACTATTATTAGTATGGAGCGCACAGAAGTGTCGCTACATACATAGGTACTACTTGGTTCATGGGGTGAGATTTTGTCTAGGTCTTGGCGTTGGATGCGTTTGCCCACCTACTGTGTGTCGGGCCGGATCGGGAGCGACTGATAGACGAGGGAGACCTCTTGACCTCTTCAGTTGGACTCTCTCGATCCATCGCCTTGAACCGCAGTGGGAAGGATAGATTCGTACGTCACTGGATTCATTGACCCCCACCCGTCATATAATTTTCCTTCCCAGAACATCCTCTCATTCCTTACTTTAAAAATCCCTTTATCCAGCATCCCCAAAAGTGCCAGGATTTGTATTCCTCAGGGCCTCCTGTGGAAACTATAGCAAAACAATACGTGCACCGACGGCCCTGCCTTGTTTCTACCGACACACCGAGCGCTCAATTTTCACTTGCTCCACCAGTCAGTGCAGATTGGTCTTAGCTTGGCGACAGTCGGCCCGCTTCCATGCCATATCTCCTAATATGTCTTCTAAAATACTGTAGGATATACCTTTTGTAAACATAATGTTTCAATTCCCTTGGGTCAAGTTAATGGAATTAATTTTATGTGAAAATGCTGTAAAATGATGACAGTGCTGACATCTGTCTATTTTTTTTAGAATCTTTTTAGTAAGCGATTTTTCCAGCAGGGTGAAGTAGGTGACTAATAATAAATATACAGCAATATACATATTACATAGCTACGATTACAAATAATAAAAAATCATTCTTTTTAATAATTCTGATTATATCGTTAACATAATACCAGTTTTAGCGTACCCTTTTTTTTAGTTTGTGTAAGTTTTCGTTAGAGCATTATTTGTTATTTGAAATCACTTAAGTTCTAGTTGCTATTTGAAATAAACATTACTTACGATAATTAGGTAGGTAGACGAAGAATAAAATTATAAATATTAAAATCTAATTCTATCTCTACTCACATATTTCCATGAATCAATTTTTTGTATCTTGGCCCGTTAGCCAGCGGCTGAGGATTCAAATTTCAGCGGAAAATGGTCTGGAGATCGTACCCTTGCAACTGTACAGGGCGGTTTCGATGAGAAAGATTGATTATTCTCTGTACCAGCATTTTAACAAAATTTACCTACAAACCCCCATCTGCATTCAAGTCAGTAATAAAAATTCTCAAATGCGTTATGATAAAATTATGTACTTTTAGTAATTGTTTTTTGTTAAAAAGTGTGTAAAAAAACTTGATATATATTAATTTGTAAGACCGTAAATAAATAGGCACACTGAAATTTTTTCGTTGCAAAACATGTTCACGGATGTTTTGGATTTTATTCGAACTAGAATAAAAATTCGAAATAGTAGCTTTTTTGGATAATGTATTGATTATTTTACTGTATGATTTTAAGATTTGGTAATACATGTGTTGATGATACATGAAATGTGTGTTGTAAGCATAATAATATTTTTGTGTAATTCAATTTTAATATTTAACAAATCGTAATAAAACCAACGTTTTTTATCAAAATTTGAAACATTACCTTATCAGATAAAATAACAATCTTTCGAAATCAATTAATATTTTGTTTGTAGAAAACAGTCGACACGTCTAAAATTTTGATTTAAAAATGACATATTTCCGGTTTTGTCTGGTTTGTCCCTCTGAACACTACTTCGTTTGTTTTCTCTCTTAAATTTAAAATGAAAATTGAATTATTAACAAATATTTATATAATTTTATTTATTTAAAAGATGACACTTTTTAAAATACAAACATAATACAATAACATCTGTTTGAGTTTCGATTTCGTTTGTTTGAATGAATGTATGAATGGAGAGGAATCTTAAAAGTGGAAACCAATTCACTTCAAACTCGGCAGATAGACTGGTTGTCGATGGCAATGCTTTCTCTGAAATTCGATGACATTACAGCGATTTGACGATTTGTCGACTTCAGTTCCGTTGTCGGTCCGCTTTCGGAAAATGCATGGTGAAATGGTACCTTTTACTCCTCATGATTTCATCGCAGGTTTATCACAGGTTTCTAATCACCGACTTTTTCCCTTGCTTCGCCACAGGTATTTATCATCAACGACTTTATCACTGGTTTCTAGGTTTAATCACTGATTTCATCTCTGGTTTCATAAAAGGTTTAATAATTGATTTCATCTCTGGTTTCATAAAAGGTTTAATCACTGATTTCATCTCTGGTTTCATAAAAGGTTTAATCATTGATTTCATCTCTGGTTTCATGAAAGGTTTAATCACTGATTTTATCCCTGGTTTCATAAAAGGTTTAATCACTAAAATCATCTCTGTTTTCATGAAAGGCTTAATCACTTATTTCATCCCTGGTTTCATAAAAGGTTTAATCATTGATTTCATCTCTGGTCTCATGAAAAGTTTAATCACTGATTTCATCCCTGGTTTCATAAAAGGTTTAATCACTGATTTCATCCCTGGTTTCACAAAAGATCTAATCACTAATTTGATCTCTAGTTTCATAAAAGGTTTAATTACTAATTTGATATCTGGTTTCATAAAAGGTTTAACCACTGATTTGAAATCTGGTTTCATAAAAGGTTTAATCACTGATTTCATCTCTTTTTTTGTTATTTATTTTTGGGATGTTATACCGTGTTGCGCTAACTCCTCTTTTAGGTTTCGGATAGTGTTACGCGACAAATGTTATGCGACAAATCATCAAATCATCAGGGCAGATGTGTGATGATGGACACTGTAACGCTGTCCGAAACGTTGGCTAAAAGAGGAGGTAGCGCAACACGGCATAACACCCCAAAAATAAATAACAAAAATACTTTTGGCCGTGAAAATCTAAAATCATATCTGGTTTCATTCCTGGTTTCAAAAAAAATTTAATCACTGATTTCAAATCTGGTTTCATAAAAGGTTTAATCACTGATTTCATACCAGGTTTCACCGCAGTTTTCTTCAATGAATGAATAAAGGCATCCAAACGCATAGCTTGGTTCCCAGTGAAATAAAAAAAACTACCTAGATTAAGCATATTAAAGGAAACAAGAAAAAATAATCTATTTAATAAGCAAAGTGTAAATTAAAATGCGTATATTCATATTAGACCACACGAAGCGGTTAAATTTTGTGTTACATTTATTAATGAATTAAAAAGTAAATAAGGATAAATTTGTAATTAAAATTTAATTATCTTCAAAGGAACAATATTTTTAAGGATTTTTTTTAATTCCTATTTATTCCTACCGCTGTCATAAAGGAGCCTTTATAACGTCTCATATTTTTACGGTTTCCATTCTCATCACAGGAAAATCCGGCACTGAATCTAGGTAAGTTTATTCCCTCCACAATTTGCGTATGCTTTATGAAATTTCTTTCGGTCGTAAAGTTTTTTTTAGGCTGAGGCAGTGGTATTATGATTGAAATACAACCTTAATTTTTTCCGTTTGTTTATTTTCTACCAGACAGCTTTCAAACCGCAACTGGCATCTTCAGACTGTTAAATATTTATCAAATCATGGAAATTTAATCCTTTTGTCGGGTGTATAATAGTTCATGGTAGGTTGATTGCACTGAATACATTGCATATCTAGGGATTCTCAGAAATAGGAAATAAGTGTTTATCTTCTCAAGAAAGAAAATTAATTTTTGTTAATGTAAATACTGCACAAGAGTCTTAAGTTATCAAATTAACATACTGCACAAGAGTCTTGAGTTACCAAATTAACACACTGCACAAGAGTCTTAAGTTACCAAATTAACATACTGCACCAGAGTCTTAAGTTACCAAATTAACATACTGCACCAGAGTCTTAAGTTACCAAATTAACATACTGCACAAGAGTCATAAGTTATCAAATTAATATACTACACAAGAGTCTTAAGTTACCAAATTAACATACTGCACAAGAGTCTTAAGTTACCAAATTAACATACTGCACAAGAGTCTGAAGTTACCAAATTAACATACTGCACAAGAGTCTTAAGTTACCAAATTAGCATACTGCACAAGAGTCTTAAGTTACCAAATTAACATACTGCACAAGAGTCTTAAGTTACCAAATTAACATACTGCACAAGAGTCTTAAGTTATCAAATTAACATACTGCACAAGAGTCTTAAGTTATCAAATTAACATACTGCACAAGAGTCTTAAGTTATCAAATTAACATAATGCACAAGAGTCTTAAGTTACCAAATTAACATACTGCACAAGAGTCTTAAGTTACCAAATTAACATACTGCACAAGAGTCTTAAGTTATCAAATGAACATACTGCAAAGAGTCTTAAGTTACCAAATTAACATACTGCACAACAGTCTTAAGCTGCCAAATTAACATACTGCACAAGAGTCTTAAGTTATCAAATTAACATACTGCACATGAGTCTTAAGTTACCAAATTAACATACTGCACAAGGGTCTTAAGTTACCAAATTAACATTTTGTAAACTCCTCCACACTATCCGGAGCAAGTGGGTAATAAATTGAAATATTTTGAGGTTCATGGATTGAAGGGAAGAATATTGGGAAGGGAAAGGATGCAAAGAACCTGGCTGTCAGATCTGGTCACTAATAACGGCTAATGCCGTTTAAATCATCGCTTCAGTACTGAATGGGTCAAAAATGATCTAGTGTTGCAAAAATAATCATTACATCATATATACTTCGTTGATGCTAATTTCCTTTAATCCAATATTTTATCAAATACTTGGTCGCAATTTTAAGTTATTAGTATCTACAGTTGTGTATAAAAACGCATTTCAGTTGAATTTCAGTTGGCAGACACACGTTTTGACCAATCGCTCCTTTTGTACATCGCAGTAAATGTTCACACAAAAGCATTGTTTATTTAAGACTAAAATTATAATATATTTTTAATGCTCTTATAATTATTTTTGTTTTATTATATAACAACGCATGTCTCATTATTTCTCAATACACCGCGATTGTCATTTAAAATACCTAATACATTTTTTTGTGAAAAAAAAAAATACTTCTACGTGATCTCTAATCTTAATATAAAAAACAAAGTCGGGTTAGGTACACTATTTATAACTCGAGAACGGCTGGGCTGATTTTGATGACCTTTGATTTGTTGAATTTATCTCCGCCCCGGATAGGATAATAACTATTAAACATCGCAAAAGTTAACGAAATAAATAGTTATAAAGAAAATTATTTTCCCCATACATTTTGCATGGAACGAATTCTCCTATTTTGAAAGAACTGCAGCAATATTGTGTATATTGGGGTATAATATTGAACTCTGCATGAATTCAAAACATTCAAAAACGTCAAATGTCAATGCGTTGATTGTTGTGCATTTGTTTTTAATCATATAATGCTGCCCTTCTTTCTTACACACTCAATGTCAATAGTCGAAAATGAGACAAATGGTGAACGTATGTCTGCACACCTCCAAAGGAAAAATACAATAAAATCTCTGAAATGAAACGCATTTTTTTACATAAGCTCCACACAGGAGGCCCCGAGGAAAATAATTTCTGTCACGACCTATGTCATCTTAGGGGATGCTGTGTGGTCCTTTTTAAGGAATGGGGAGGATAGAAAGTTCTGGGAAGGAAAAAGGTATGAGGGGTGGGTAGGAATCTGGGGGTCAGTGTGTCCGGGAGTGACGGACGTATGAATCCATCCCTCCAACTGTGGTGCAAGGCAATGGGTCGAGAGAGTCCGGCTGGAAAGGTCAAAAGGCCTTCCTCAACCAGTCTCTCTCGATCCGGCCCGCCACGCAGCAGGTGGGCAGGCGCATCAACTGCCAAGACCCAGACATAAGTCACCTCATGAACCCGGGCACCCCTGCTAAATCACCAAACGTAGCGAACCACTTGGGGTGATCTATGGCAGAGGTGTTGGTTATTCAATAAATGGTTCCCGGGGCGGCGGCACCTGTATCCGCCTCCCGAATTCCCGTAAGTAATTGTAAAAGTAAGAAAATCACAAAAATATAAATCCGTACACAACGCCATCTCTGAAACTGACAAAAACAAAACACGGACAGTTGCGTATTGATAATTGCTTCATTGCGTAATTTTTAACTTAATAAAAAAACTGAATTTAATTCAACAGCTATTGATTCTGAGGCGGTACGAAGTTCGTCGGGTCAGCTAGTTATTAGATAGTTTACCCTTTATTAAAATGATGTGCTATTTTGAAAACCTGTGTAAAATAAGACATTATATATTGTGGGTGACGACATAACAATTTCTTACAGTAAACATAATACGGGATACGAAAATAATTGCACAAGGTTATATTATTAATTAAATATTTGGAAAAAGGCACGAAGAGCACTTTCATTCAGTTTGTTCTTGTGTTTTTCTCACCCATTAACAATGTCAACGCGTTAAAAATGATATTACAAGACGGCGCGTATAGAAGAGCTTACAAGGACGGACACGAGAAAGGTTCTTCAACACGCTCCTGAATTTATATCTCATACCCGATTGATCAAATTTATCATAAACGCGTAGGTATCGCCCGAAAACATCCATCCTTTATATGGCGGCAGTGAAGTGAGAAATTTGACAAAACCCTTAAATTCTAGAAATGCGTGATAAATCTTTACAGAATTATTATCCTTTTCCTGGCAGCGTCCGTCGCCAACTTTATTATGAAGGACTGAGCAGAGCATTGGGCCTTGGGCATTGGACATTCAACAATGTATCTCGTGATTTGGGTACAATTTACCCTAAGAAAGGATATATTTTATTGTGTAGGCATTTGAGCGGAGCGAAAAATAAAATTTCATCTCTTCAGAAATGTTTTTGACTTTACGTGCTTTACATTTAAAAAAAAAAAAAACTGTTTTAGAATTCAACAAACTTTTATGCGATGGTAAAAATTATTATTAATTTGCCTTACTAGGAAATTCTAAAACCATAGCATCTTAGAAAATATGCAATATTTGAAATGTATTTTTAAATTATGGAAATAAATTCTTTGTAACACAGACTTTTAAAAATAAGTGATATTACTGAGAATTTGTATGTATACAATTAACCTACAATTTATTATTTTATTTCTCACTGTACGGTGCCCGGGTTCATGGGATGAGGTGTGTTTAGGTCTGATGACCAGGACACACTGAACCCCAGATTCCTACCCACCCCTTTAACTCTTTTCCTTCCCAAACCCTTTCCTCATTCCTTTCCTTAAAAAACCCTCCACACAGCATCCCCAAAGATGACATAGGCCCTCAGGGAAATTATTTTCCTCAGGGCCTCCTGCGTGGAGCTCATGTAAAAAAAAATTATTGCTTTTATTTTTATTTCATGTATGTATTTTTGATTTACATCGTAACTTTATTTATATTATATATTTATTTCTCATGTTAAAAATGTACTGTCTATATGTATTCACGTAAAAGCCCCCTGTGCGTAAAATAAATAAATTATGAACAGATAACACAGACTTCTTTTTTTTACACTGACTCCATACAAGAGGACCTGAGGAAAACAATTTCCCTAAGGGCCTAAGTCATCTTTTAAGATGCTGTGTGGAGGGTGATAGGGTAATATCGTTATAAAAAACATATGAAAATAAAATCCTTCTAAGATATATTCAGTAGGTAATCAAAAATAAATTTGATAAACTTGTACGTTCGGAAATTTTCGGCTGAATATTTAAAAAATTTTAAAAGAAATTAAAAAAAAAAAAACATTGTTTAAATATAACTTTACAGCTAATGATAATACGGGAACTAGCTTCAAGTACTCGAAAAGCAGAATTGCTCAACTTAAAAATAGTGACACAGGCATAAAATATGAATAATTAAAATGTGGCCAAACCAATGCAATGCCATTTATATTGGACAGGCGGGAAGAGCTTTTGCTGGTCTGACCCCCTTTCCTGCCTACCGGATAATTTTTTAAATATCATCTGTCTGTCAGATAAGGCATATCATCGTCGCCACGCCCCACAATCTGTTTGGTGTGACAGGTCTGTATGGGATTGAACGCCCAGAAACGCTTGCTACTTTATAGCGTAGTCTGACAGCCCCATTATTTTTATTTGCACAACCGCAAACAGCAGCTTATCCAGGTTCTGGAAGAGCCTCAGAATTTAGCCACGCGTCACTTTGTATAACTCTGGTATTGCCATCCCTGCTAGTGGCTCGGCTGTTGGGATTAAATTTAGCCATAAAACAAAGCGGATCGTTGAGCAGTTACCTCGAGGCAGGGCATACGACCGTCATAGGTACTCTATAACATCTCAAGTTTCTTAAATGTACCCATCCTGCCAGCAGTGGTGCACTTGAAAATTTAGTATACTAATATATCTATCTGATATGTTCAAAACATGCTTTTCTGTTTCAGAACCGAACAGATAATCTCTTTGAATGTGATAAAAATATTCAGATAAACCTCCCCGCACCGGAGGGGGTAACACACATCCCCCAAACGAGAGTTTTGTGCGATATATATAAGTTGTTTTTTTACACCAATGCTATAATGTCGGTAATCCTAGAAAGAAAAACTATTTTGCTTATAAACCTGCATTTATAAAAAATGATCCTGTTATTAGTGTTACGATATTAATTATTACAAGCAATAATTGTCAGCCTGAAACACTAATTTACATTGAAAAATCTTCCGAGAAAAGATACTTGCCGCCAACGGGACTTGAACCCGTGTCCTTCCGATTGCCGGTCGAATGCTCTGACCACTGAGCTATGGCGGCTTATCAAATACCCGCCAAATAATTCAATATAAACTAGTGTTTCATTCAACAATTACTGCTTGTTATATTTTTTCCACCTGAAAACAACCAACTTTATTCTATGTCCAACTTTATTTATCCTTTGTGCTATGCATAAAAATCTTGTCTAAACGTTAGTTTATAAATTAAAAAATAATAATTAATATTTAACAAGTTTAAGTATTTCCCCAATAAATGCAGACATAATTTGTCTCGACGCCACCTAGCGAGGGATTTAACACTAACAATGTCTTCCTCGCAAAAATAAAGTTGGTTGTTTTCAGGTGGAAAAAATATAACAAGCAGTAATTGTTGAATGAAACACTAGTATATATTGAATTATTTGGCGGGTATTTGATAAGCCGCCATAGCTCAGTGGTCAGAGCATTCGACCGGCAATCGGAAGGACACGGGTTCAAGTCCCGTTGGCGGCAAGTATCTTTTCTCGGAAGATTTTTCAATGTAAATTAGTGTTTCAGGCTGACAATTATTGCTTGTAATAATTGTTACCCTTTGTGCTATGCATAAAAATCTTGTCTAAACGTTAGTTTATAAATTAAAAAATAATAATTAATATTTAACAAGTTTAAGTATTTCCCCAATAAATGCAGACATAATTTGTCTCGACGCCACCTAGCGAGGGATTTAACACTAACAATGTCTTCCTCGCAAAAATAAAGTTGGTTGTTTTCAGGTGGAAAAAATATAACAAGCAGTAATTGTTGAATGAAACACTAGTATATATTGAATTATTTGGCGGGTATTTGATAAGCCGCCATAGCTCAGTGGTCAGAGCATTCGACCGGCAATCGGAAGGACACGGGTTCAAGTCCCGTTGGCGGCAAGTATCTTTTCTCGGAAGATTTTTCAATGTAAATTAGTGTTTCAGGCTGACAATTATTGCTTGTAATAATTGTTACCCTTTGTGCTATGCATAAAAATCTTGTCTAAACGTTAGTTTATAAATTAAAAAATAATAATTAATATTTAACAAGTTTAAGTATTTCCCCAATAAATGCAGACATAATTTGTCTCGACGCCACCTAGCGAGGGATTTAACACTAACAATGTCTTCCTCGCAAAAATAAAGTTGGTTGTTTTCAGGTGGAAAAAATATAACAAGCAGTAATTGTTGAATGAAACACTAGTATATATTGAATTATTTGGCGGGTATTTGATAAGCCGCCATAGCTCAGTGGTCAGAGCATTCGACCGGCAATCGGAAGGACACGGGTTCAAGTCCCGTTGGCGGCAAGTATCTTTTCTCGGAAGATTTTTCAATGTAAATTAGTGTTTCAGGCTGACAATTATTGCTTGTAATAATTGTTACCCTTTGTGCTATGCATAAAAATCTTGTCTAAACGTTAGTTTATAAATTAAAAAATAATAATTACGATATTAAATTATAAATACTCTTCCCCCATTCGGATCCAGATTACTCAAAAAAAATCTTCGCTGCAAACAAGCCACGATTCCATACGTAATTATATTGAAAAAAACATAATATAAATTTAATAACATTATGTATTGAGATAACCTCGATTTTGTACTATTTTTTTTCCAGTGACGCATTACTAAATTATTGACTATTAGTCGAAGTCCGGTTTAAATGAAAGATATAAAAAAATAACTAAAGGGAGTGTTAGAAGATACGTAAACGGGGTACCCTAGTTATCCCCTCCCCCTTGGAGGTAAGGGAAGATATAAATATTTGTGTAATAATGTGATGAGAAGTAACGTTATGTAAATTTTCAATTAAGGAATTATACAATTTGTCCAAAGAAACGTTACAATCTCAATGAAAATTCTTTTTAAAGTTTTCGTCAGGCTGGTAGGTTACCGTAATATTGTTTATTCCGATTTGACAATTATAATAGTAGCATCTTACACGATTATTCATATTGGCGTATTTGGCTTATTTACATAGAAAATACACTGTCACTGCTATGTAACTACGCTAAATACGCCAATACTTCGCTAAGCCATGTAAGGTGCCACTTTAACATCCGCGCTATAAAAAAATTTAGTATTCAAAATTCCACCATCTCGAACCGGAATACACAAACAAATTAAAGACCTGAAAAGCCAATAAAACAAGACTTCGCTAAGCTTATACTTATACTTCAGCGAAATAGATTTTCTGAAAGGGACTAAATTGGCTAACCGTGAAACAGATGCTGACCTTGAACATTATGATATTTATCCATAAAATAGTTAACGTCCTTTTACCAAAATACTTCTCAAATAAAATGATATACAACAAGGACATTCACGGACTTAACACAAGGGAGTGCAAGAAAACAGGCTACAAAAAAGGACGCAGCGAATACGCAGAACAGTTTACTGTACAAAGGGATGAAGTTATGTAACACGATACCAGAAACTTTAAAGTTCGCACCAATTGGAAAGTTCAATTCAAGCTACATCAAACTAGAAAAAATTTAGTTTGCATTATGAAATGTCATAATTAATTAGCAATTTGTAAACTTAAATGAACAAATTACTAAAATAAAATTAATAAAAAAACCATTTTCGTGTACACAACATAAAAAATGGATTAAGAAAAAAAAATCTGTAGGTCATGAAAAACATAAAAAGCAAAAAGCTTTTTCTTTGCTCTCTAAAACAGAAAAGGTCTAGTGACCATTTCGCCTCTGAAGTACGAGTAAGTACCGAGCGTGGCGTAACTTGTTTACCGAACGACATTTTTATTAAGTTGTTCCTCGGCCCCATATTAAGTTTCTTCGCCGGGCTCCCTTAATCAGCCCTACACGAGATAAACGCGTGTATTAAATTGACTTTTTCTTTTTACGCCACTTCGGAATGTTCACCGCATTTGATGAATTTTGCAAGTGGTCCACATAATGTTGTAACATGATCACTTATTCTTGGATAACCGCTGATGTCGAGATGAGTTGAAAGAGTTTGTTTGAATGGCTTCTGTCTTTATGTTTCTTTCTTAGAACAGAAAATTTTTTGTTTTGGTCAGTTATGTGGTTCGCAGTAACGCGACGGATAAAACCTATTTTAGAATATCTTTATTAAACATCACAACACTCAGACCGTATTTATGCGATAGTTCTATTCAGCGTTCTTGTTTCACTTGAAATCAGACTGAGATTACGTCCCTTTTCACATGAAACTTAAATTTGGATTTGAGGCCATTCGACCAAACGTAAATCAATAATGTGGCATATATACGTACAACATATTTGCTGTACATTTGATTAAAAAAAAAAAAAATATATATTTTTTTACATTACTCCACACAGGAGGCCCTCAGAAAAATTATTTCCCTCAGGGCCTATGTGATCTGGGATGCTGTGTTTTAGTTTAGTCAAGTATTTTTTGCATCAAATCCAAATTTAAGTTTTGTATGAAAAAGGCCTTGCAGCTGTTCTTCTTACAGATAATAAAAATAAAATAACAATAGGTAGGCTTACTAAAATTTACATCCTTCCTAGATTCGAGTACTTACGAAAACATATTGACTTTTGTATAATACACTAGCGCGGACCCGTGAAAAATCAAAAATCATGTTATAATTGTAGGAATTGTGAAGCTGAAAGTGTTTATAAAAAAAATACTTCCTTCAGAATTATTACCCTTCAAAAGACGACATTTACCTTTCGAATGATAGCAAACTTAAAAAAGGCATTATAAAGCATCTGTCAAACATTTATACAAAAGAAATACACATTTAAAGAAAAAAATTGTACCTATTTTATCACTTATCTGCTTCGATCAATAATGTGATTTATACTTTTCATTTCCAATTTTGAAAAATAAAAGTTCTTTGGATTCGAGTAAATTTAACTTTAATACTTAAAACTGGTGAAGTCACTGAAGAGACAGATGTGTTTCAAAGTCAAAAGATCTTATTTAAGTTGATGACATTAGTGTTCTAAATAATTAATTTTGAAACATTTAAAAATATTTCTTCGATGAAGAACCCCCATATTTTATTAGTTACCCTGTCGCTCCACGCTACGCCTATAACAGATATCCATTAAATTTAATCGACCCATTGATGCATTCCTTGTAGGTAATGTATTACAATTATTAATACAGTAGTCCGTAGCCATCCGTAATTGTCTATTTAATACTTTGTCGTATGTGACGGTCTAACGATCGGATTATTTCCGCATTAATATTATAAAGGGATGACTGAATTCGGACACTTCGCCGGGGTTCGCTGGATTTTTCCCCATACGATGATTCCACACACGGATAACTCCGAACATAGATTTTTCCGGACACAGATGATTTCGAACATTGAAACCTCCCAACATGGATTATTCCGCAAAAGAACACATTTTTAGGGTATATAAAAACTAAAGTTTTACTTAATGAACTGTGCAGTGCATGAAAATGTAAAAATTTCATATTTATGAAATTTTTTAATTTTGTGAGATTGTGTTCAAATCACTTTGGGGTCACCAAATTTATGGGAGTTTTTTCCAACTCTCATAATATTAAATTTTATTTGTACGGTTTTGTTAAAATAAAATAAGTATGGTACTCACTTGGTTTATTGATAAATAATAATGAATAAATAACAATGAACAGAATTGTTGCTTGATGCACCTGTTGTCACGTGCCGCATCTTTCCCCACCTCTCGTCCCCTGAATGATGGGAGTATTGACACTCCACATGTTCAATGAACCGTTACTATCTCAATGATAATTCTTTCATCTAACTTTCTCCCAACAGGTAGGCAACATAATTTTGAAAAGATCAGTCAAATATAGCCACATAGTCCAAGTTAGTCATATAGTGAAAGTAAGGTTTGATTAAATAATAAAGTGGATGCAGAAGATTTTCGAAACCGGAATCGGAAAGTACAAAACAAATATAAAGACAGAAAGATGATGAAATGCCAAATGGTCGAGCTAAAACTGGACTACGCTACGCTCCGTCAACAATAACTAAAACTTTAAGGGCCCGCAACCCGGATTTGTACCGATTTATTACATATTTCCTTTAAACACGGTAAATTGTAAAGCTTTTTAAAAATATATGTTATTCTTGAAGATCTAGACCAGTGGTGCCCAACTGGTATTGCTCCAAGGGCTATTTTGAAAATCCCGATTCGCCACGCGGGCACCGCAGAATTAATAGAAAAACCTAAGTTATATAAAGGAAACCTCATTTTACAATTACTCCACTTTTTATTTATTATGTTAACACTTACTACACTTCAAACAGAATAGACCGGAACAGCAAAAAACTAATGCGATACTTGGCTGTCCATATTTTCAGAAAGCTTCTCAAAGTCTGGTTGGTAATCTTCTGTGTAACCCAAAATCATACAATTTTTGACGTGTTCGTTATTTAACATACTTCTGTATTTGGTTTTAATTACTTTTAGTTGAGAAAAAGCGCATTCACTTAAAAAGCACATTCAATGCTTTAAATATGAGAGCACGTGTGTTTTTGTATTTAACAGGATCCATGATCTTGAAAACTTCGTCGCTTTTATTATCTCTGCTTTTAAGGATGATATCACGGTGAAGAAGTGTAATAATTTCTAATTCAGCTTCCGCTTTATTAATGAAGCAATGGGTTTCCATCAATGAAGCTAGTCGTAAAACATCGCTTTCGAAAAATGGATTTTTCACAAAAATAAACAAAGGTTCCGTACAGAAAATGTTGTCAAAACGTCTTTCGACTTCCGATTTTGACTGGTGAAACAACTCAAAATGTTTAGCTGGGTTATACTCCGCAAGATATTCAGCGTCCAAAAGGAGAGTAAACGAAGGAAATGTTGAAATTTTTTCTCCTCTAACTGCCTCTTCCATAGATTGATTTTTTTTACGAAAGCTGAAATTGCGCTCATCATGTCTGATAGGTATGTGTTTTTCTTTTCGTTGTAGTGTTTCGTTGAGTTTATTTAGTTTCCTAGTTACATCAGTTAGAAATGCCAAGTCGGTCAGCCATACTTTATCATCGAGTTTTGCTTCATAGCTATCTTTAGATTGCAAAAATATTTTGATTTCTGTCATCAAACCAAAAAATCTTGCCAGCACTTTACCACAACTGAGCCACCTTACTTCAGCGAAGTAGATCAAATCACCATGTTCACTGTCCAATTCATCAATCAAATCTTTGAAAAGACGATGGTTTAACGCTCGTCCACGTATGAAATTCACAATTCAAACTACTAAGCTCATAACATGGCTTAGGTTAAGTTTTTTGGCAATCAAATTTTCCTGGTGTATAACACAGTGATAGGAATTAAATTTAGGAAAATCTTCATTCCTTTCACACAGACCAACAAATCCAACATATTATTACAACAATAAATATCATTGACAGCTGTCGAGTTTTTTTTGTGTCCTACTAGAAACTTATAAATAGAACAAATAAAACAGTGTATTTAAACAAGTTTCAGTGTTCTGCAACATAATTTAGTGCACTACGTTTATTTATTAATAATCACTGCAAAATCAACCTAAATATTCAACATTATTATCAAAATTTGTAAATCAATTTGTTCAATAATCATTTGTGTGCAGTGTTCCCTACGTCTCGCTCTAACAAGTGACAGGATAAGGTAGTGACATATCTCTCCCTCGCACTTACTGAATAACACTTGTGAACGCTCCCACTACCTACTATTCCTAATTACCTGTAAATTGCGAGCAGGGTTGTCACTCATATTATTTTCTTAAAAAAAAAAAAAAATCTCACTTTCAAAATGAATAATAATGAAGCAATTGCTTTCTTAAACAAAGCTAAGGAGGAGATTAATAGCATCCACAATGCCATTACCGATCCTGCTTTGAAAATAACCAAAGACCAAATGGCAAAAATACTTAGTAAACTTTCTAATCTCTCTGGAACTATGCAAGACCTAGGAGTAACTGTTGGAGTTCTTGAAGGAAAAGTTATGACATTCGAAAAAATCATCGAAAAGAAAGATTACCACAGGAAACAACACCAATTTGTGACGTGCTCGCTGAGATAGAGGAACGCAAGACCCGCTCGAAGAACGTCATTTTACTCAACGTCCCCGAGTGTAATTCGAACTCAACCACGGTGAGCGTCTTGGAGGATGGAAAAAAGGTATTAGCAGCTATTAGTGAAATTAATAGCGAGTTCAATCTAGAAGATGTGAAAATTTACAGGCTTCGAAGTAAAATTCCAAACAAAACCAGGCCAATTAAATTAGAATTTGATGAAGTCAAACAGGCAAAACTTATACTCTTTAACAAAACTACTCTGTCCAATGGAATTATAATCAAACTTGACAGAACTCTACAACAAAGACAACATTTAACTGACCTCTGGAAGGAATTAGAAGAGAGGAAAGAAAAGGGTGAAGTCGATTTACGAATCAAACATTTCAATGGAATTCCCAAAATCATCAAAACTCAAGCAAAAAACTGAAAAACAAACAGAACAGATTTTCTAGACTTACAGGATATTATCAAAATGTACGGGGAATGCGTACGAAATTGCACCAACTTAAAACTAACTCCCCAATATTCTCACACGACATTCTGTTTTTAACTGAAACATGGTTAAATGCTGATATCAGCTCGTCAGAATTAGGCCTACATCACTATACTACATATCGTTCTGATCGAAATTCTATTACAAGCAAAAATTCTAACGGAGGAGGTGTGATGCTGTGCGTATCCAAGAATATATCATCTACTAAATTACCGGTTAAACACAAAAGTGTTGAACAAATTTTTGTATTGCTCAATATACCCAATGGAAAAATTATTATCGGCTGTGTCTATATCCCACCTGCATCGGATTTGCAAACATATAAAAATCACAATGAGGACATAGAAGTACTCAAATTCAAATATCCTAAAGCAAAATTTATTATTGCCGGTGATTATAACCTTCCTAACTGGACCAGCCAAGATGACAATGGACCTGCTACAAACCAAGCCGAATTACAGTGTGCTAAATGCAGTGAAATTCGTGATATGTCTTTATTCTTGGGACTAACTCAATCAAACAAGATTTTCAACTTTAACAATCGAATGTTGGATTTAGTGTTTTCAAGTGATTCGAAAATAGTAGTTGAGCTATCCGACGAATTATTATTACCGTTAGATCAACACCACCCACCATTGGACATTATCATAACAAATTTGCCTTTAACATCTTCAAAAAAAACAAGTGCCCCATCGTATAACTTTTCCAAAGCTGAATACCATCATATTACTGAGTACCTTATCCAAACAGATTGGTCCTTTTTAGATGAAGATAATCATATAAATGATCAATTAGAACACTTTTACACGATTTTAAATACCTCTATAGAACAATTTGTTCCCAGGGTTAGCTTCACATCATATAATTATCCGAAATGGTTTTCAAGGGAATTAACTAATTTAATTAATAAAAAAAAATGTATCCACAGAAAATATAAACATACCAGAAATCCTAACGATTATATAACATACGAAACTACGAAAACAATGTAAAGAATTATCAATAAAATGCTATAATAACTATGTTAACGTAATAGAAAATGAGGTACGTCGTCACAATGTGAAAAAATTCTGGAATTTTACTAAATCTCAGCGAAACGACAACTGTGGATATCCTAATAGCATGTATTTTAAAGGAAAATGTGCCGACAGTATCGAAGGTATAGTTAATCTCTTTGCTGACTCATTTAAAAGTGTTTGCGACAAAGATATTCCCGTCAATGCAGTCTCCAGTGCTTCAGTGGAAGAGTCATTAAACCTAAGTCAATGTTTCATAAAATTAGAATCTATAGAAAGGGGCATAAACGCATTAGATAGTAATAAATCTGCTGGACCGGATGGTATTCCTCCCATATTTTTAATAACTTGCATTGATAGTTTGATATATCCCTTACACAAACTTTTTAACAAATCCTTAGCATCTGGCTGTTTTCCGGCTCTGTGGAAAAAGAGTTATTTAACGCCTATTCATACAAAAGGTGACAAAAGCGATATATCAAACTATAGACCTATTTGTATTATGTCTGCTTTACCCAAACTTTTCGAGTCATTAGTATTAGATACCATTGTAAAACCTATCAACAATATTATTGTTCCTAACCAACATGGCTTTATCAGAGGTCGATCTACCTTAAGTAATTTAACTATCTATAATAATTACATATCCGAATCCCTTAGTCTGAAACAACAAGTGGATTCTATATACACCGATTTCAGTAAAGCATTTGATAAGGTTCGACATCACATTCTTATATCCAAACTCCGACTGTTAGGCATCAAAGGAAGTTTATTGACATGGATTATCAGTTACCTCAGTAATAGAGTGCTTAGTGTCAGGATTAATTTTATAGAATCCTATGTATTCGAGGCCACAAGTGGTGTCCCGCAAGGGTCCCACCTCGGCCCAATATTCTTCTTAATATTCATTAATGACATTGTAAACATATTTAAAGATGTACAAGTCCTACTTTTTGCAGATGATCTAAAATTGTTTAAAAGAATACGAAATATATATGATTGCCTAATTTTACAAGCTAATTTAGATGAATTTTTTAAATGGTGCGAACAAAATATGTTATTTTTGAATATTGAGAAATGTCAAGTAATACGATTTTCCAGAACTCATTCTCATATTTTACATGAATATAATTTAAATAATGTTAAATTAACACCAGTATTACAAATTCGCGACTTGGGAGTTATATTCGATTCAAACTTAACATTCACAGCACATATAGATGATATAACTAATAAGGCTTTAAAGATTCTTGGCTTCCTTTGTAGAACCCTAACTGATTTTAAGTCCATGGATTGCATGAAAACACTACATTTCATTAGTTAGATGTCAAGTAGAATATAATTCACCTATTTGGTCCCCTTTCTATAAAGTACACTCTAACAAAATAGAACGTGTTCAACACAAATTTCTTAGGTACTTAAATTTCAAACTCAAAATTCCAATAGAAAACATTAATTATTTAAGTTTAATGAATCGACTAAATTTAATTACGCTGTCTGACAGAAGAATTATTTCAGACCTAATTTTATTGTACAGAGTTATGAACAACCTAATTGACAGCCCTGCCATCGTTTCTAGTATTAAACTCCATGTACCGACAAGGAATACTAGACAAAATATAACATTCTTTTGCAACACATACACAACCAACTATCAATCACACTCACTTACCAATAGGATGCATGATTTAGGCAACAAGTTTGGTGGTATTGTAGATATATTCGCTGATTCCCTTTACATTCTAAAATGCAATTTAAACCAACACTTTGTGGAATCCTACAAATTATTGTAACGTGGGTATAATATATTTAACGATTTGATGTGTTATTGTAAAGTTTTATATTATATTTTGTTCTATGGTATTGTTAAATATTACATTGTTTAAAATATTTCACAGTTTTAAGCAAGAATATACAAGTGGTTTTTTCTTTAAAAACTACTTGTATATTCTTAAAAGTTTTTTCACTTTTATAACGTTTGATATAAATTCTATGTATGTGTAATCCTCGATATCTTAAATATTATTTTATAATCTATGTAAAAGCCCCTACGGGCGTATAAGAACAATAAATAAATATCTGCGATCATAGCAGGTGCTCCGTCGGTAGTCATGGCTACCAGTTACTAATAATAATAATAATAATAATAATATCTTTATTGAACAAAAATTTTAAGATTTATAACAAACAAGAAAAAAAGTACATCTTACAATATTTTAAAAGTAACATTAGTACAAAAGTTAATAACAAAAAACAATATACATATAAAACAGTAGTTACTTAGAGAGTAGAAATTTGTAATTATAAATTTAGGTTTCTCGTAACCTGCCTCACTAGGCTAGCCTGTGTTGAGGCAGTTATTTTAGATCAATTTATAATGCTGTGAACATACCTACACTTATATTAGAATGTAATCACACAATAGATTGGTTGCATTAATAATAACAATAACATTGGTACAATAATAACAGCATTGGTTCATTACTAATTTCGAATTTGGGTGAGTGCACCGGTAAATGCTCTATCATTATTTTTTATCCAAATTTTTATGTTTTTTTTGAAAATTTTTTGTGAATCACATTTTTTTATACTAATTGGAAGAATGTTGTAAAGTCTTGTTGCAAGGTATCTAAAGCTTCGTTGACCAAAAGTAGTATGAGTTATGGGAATTTGTAGTAAATCTTTGTTATTGTTTCGAGTATAGCGAGAATTTAGTCTTTTTTCATAGTATTTATGGAAGTTTGTGTATAAATGAGTGAGGATTGTTTTTGCATATATCTGACGAACGTCAAACACATTCATAATATTAAAGATAAAGTTCGAGTCCGTAATTAAGGGTAATCTAAGAATTATTTTTATAATCGTTTTTTGTGCCTTTATGATTGGATCTAGTGCTGATGCAGTACCGCCTCCCCATGCTATGATACCGTACTCAATAACAGATTGACAGACTGCAAAATAAATCATTTTCAAGTGTTGCAAGTCGAGAAAGTTTCGTATCTTTCTGAAAAAGTGCATGGTTTTTCTTATTTTGTTTGCAATTATTTGAGTGTGAAAATTCCATTTGAGATATGGATCAATTGTGAGGCCGAGATACTTTATCTGTGTAGTGCGCTCAATGTAGGGACACTGGCAATATTCATCGCAATTCATACATGTGTGTATTCTAATAGAGGCATCATCATGAGGTTGACCTGTTATATTTATGCTTGATGTGACATATTTAGTTTTCTCGGTGTTCAATGTGAGTGTATTTGTATCTAACCACTTTTTTACAATGTTTATTTCCGTTTCTGCTTTATTGTAGACAGCTAGCCAAGTGTCAGCTTCAAATAATAAAACAGTGTCATCGGCAAAACTAACTATTTTTCCCTGTATGTTAATGTTACATAAGTCGTTGATATATAAAAGGAACAAAGACGGTCCTAATATGCTACCTTGTGGTATACCATAGTTAGTTGAGCGCTGATTGCTAAGTGTGTTCATTATTTTCACTTGTTGCTTGCGTTCATCAAGGTAGCTCTTAAAAAAGTTAAGTTCGTTGCCTGTAATACCGATTGTTTGAAGTTTGTTTATTAATTTACTGTGTGATATTGTATCAAAGGCTTTAGACAGGTCTAAAAAAATTGAAATACATTTTTTGCTTTTGTCAAGGTTTTTTACAATAAAGTCAGTTACGGCGGCCATAGCATCTGAGGTACTCTTGCTTTCTTGAAACCCGTATTGATTTGCTGAAAGTAGTTTATGGCTGTCTAGAAATTTTACTAACTGAGCATTTATAATTTTTTCAAATACTTTGGATAGACTGGTCAGTAGAGTTATTGGTCTGTAATTGTTTATGTCTGTCTTGTTACCTGTTTTATGTATGGGAATAACAATACCTTGTTTCAGGTTTGAGGGGAAGTGTCCTTGACTGATACTAAGGTTAATTAGGTGTTCTAGGGGCAATGTAATTTCCGTAGACAGCGTTTTCAAAATCTTGGTTGTTATTCCATCAACCCCGGCAGAAGAAGTGTTTTTAAGGGAATTGATTATTTTTAGAATCTCTTCCCCTGAAACAGTTTGGAAATTGAATCTTCTATTGGGAAATTGAAGTTCTGTTTCAGCAGGTAGAGCATTTCTACAATTTGGTAGACGAGAAGCAAGATTTGAACCAATATTTATGAAGAAGTTATTGATGTAATCCGCAACGAGCTTGGGGTTTTTTGAGGTGTCAATAATTTTTCCGTCAATACAAAGTTTACTAATGTCCTGTTTGTCTTTGGTGTTTTGTGTATTTGTGGCTTCTCTTAGAATTTGCCATATTTTTTTGGGATCGTTGTTACTTTCTTGGATTTTGTCTCTGTAGTAGATTTCTTTCGCCTTCCTAATGACTTCGCCGCATGTATTTCTATATCTTTTGTAGATGTTTATTGATATTATGTCATAAGGATTTTCTTTCACTTTTTTGTGTAATGCGTTTCTTCTACGAATGCAGTTGATAATTGAGTAGTTTATCCATGATTTCAAGGGTTTAATTTTGTTAGGATTTTTTTTTGTTAAAATTGTTGTAATATAACACCATTTCTATTTAGACTGTTAAGAAATGGTGTTATATTACGAATAGATGGAGAGCGGTATATTGCTAGAATACACGTATCATTATTATACATTATTTGCATACAGCTTGCGTCAATAATGTTTATTTCAGTTACATTAGAGTTTAGGTCATTTTTTGTGTATACCACAACTCCATTGTTCTGACTATCGTGTTTTGATGAGTTGTAGGAAGAGTAGTAATTTATGAATTTAGGAGTGTAAATATTTGTCAACCAACATTCTGTGAGAATAATAACATCAAAGTCTATATTTAGGTGGTTAAGCTGTATCTGGAGTTCATTAAAGTTTTTATTAATAGACCTGATATTTTGGTGCATAATAATAGTATTTTTTGAATCAGTTGTTAGGTATTTACATATTTTCGCATCTGATGTTACAAACAAATTATCTTGATCACCTAGTTCTTTGTATGTGTTATTAATGTTAATAGCCATATTATAATTTATATTACAAAAAAAATTGTTTAATTCCCTTAAATGAGAGCTCCACTAGTCCGAGGCCATTACTGGGGATTTCAACCTTTGATTGAAAGAGGTACAGGTGAATTATTGTTGCAGTTTGAAAATAAATGCAAGCAATATGTCCCACTGAACTGAGGGGAATCGACCCAGTGAATGACCTGTAAAAGTGAGGCTCTCAATAAAAAAAAAACTAATCAATTTTTTTAAGATCATCAGAGTGTTTGATATAAATTACTCTATCACTTTCATTTTTTTTAACCATCACTTTACATTCCTTGTACCAGACATATTTATATCCCATTTCTTTTGCCTTAGTCTTCGACCTCCACAGAAGATCTTTGAAGTAGGCGCCAAGGGTTTCACTAATAAAAATCTTCTGGTGTCCGTTTCCTTGGGTTGTGGTAGGGTTGAGTAGCTTCCTGTTCAGTAGAATCTGCCGTCTTTTTTGGGGGTTAGTGAATCTGACGTGGAATTTTGGGGGGACTCCTGGTCGTCGGTCCGGAATTTTCTTGATTTCGAGGATGTCATCGCCCTTTATGTCGACACCTGCAGCAGCGGCCACCCGTTTAATTATTTCTGCAGGCTGCTCAACCTCTTTTTCTGGAATCCCTGCAAATTCAAGGGTATCTTCATGCGTTTTTTGTTCCACTTCTGCTAATCTAACTTGAAGGCTCTTTATTATGCCATCTTTTGCCGTTATTTCCTTTCTCATGGTTTCTACTTCCGAGACCAGTTTAATTATAGTCTCCATCTTTAGGTGTATATCATCATATTGATGACTGATGAAGTCTCTTGTGCTCCGGTTCTCTTTATTTTCATCATCAATTTTTTTTAGGATTGCGGATTTAAAAGTTTCTAATTTTTTTTCCATCTTCATCTCAATTTTCTCCAACAGGACATCAATATTTATTCCCTGGGGATCAGATGTAGCACTGGTCCCGGTTGTTTGTCCTTTACTTCTCAGATTTTTATCTGTAGTTGACATTTTGAACACTGAATTTAGTTTGTAAGGTCGAACACTGCCTATATTCCCTTTTACTTGACACTTGGAATTCACTTGTGATATCCTGTTTTTGTTTTCTTTTGTAAAACTGTCAATCAATTATTCGCAAGTGGGAAGGAAGCACTGTCTAAGTATAAATTAAGATTCTTATCAGTTTGATAAATGCGCTGAAACATTAGTTCACTAAAAAACAGAAAAAATAATTATTTATTTCGGGAGTAGAGCAAAACACAGCTGTCAATCGAATGTAGTTACTGTATTGGTATGTTCTTAATGATCTTTTTATTGCGTCATATATGTCTTATTCTTATCCTGGCATAAAAGTTACCAGCGTCAAATTAGCGAACAATGCTTCTTTAACAGAAAAGTCAGAAAATACCATTCTGATGAACATCAAAAGCTGTGGCGAGTCAGTAATAATGTCCGTCGACTCGTCCATTTGCAATGCAAAAAATTCTCACTTTGCCAAGTAATTGGTCAAAGACGTCATTTGCTATTTCATCAAGTCGTCGTGTTACCTACACCTACTAACGACTCATACCATACATCGTTATTATTTTTTTAATGATTATTTAATTTATTTCACCAATATTGTTCGCGGGCGCCTAGAAAACAGCCCGCGAGCTACCAAGTGCCCGCGAGCTACCGGTTGGGCACCACTGATCTAGACTTTGCCCGCGCCGAAACGCAAATTACATAAAATTCTCTCGATAGAAAAAAATCGCAAAGTATGCTCCAAAAATTATTATTAACACGTTTGTTTCAGTTATTTTACAAGTTATATGTATGAAAAATTCACAGTGTTTCTTTAAATGCTGTTTAAGATAATGCCCGCGAGATTTTTGATCTATTTTAAACGAGTCGTGTTTTATTAAACATTTTCGCAATTTTCGCATCGATTTTGTCGCTGTAAATGTTAGCGCTCTCCTCTAACATTCGTAATTTCGTATCTCTCTATCTTCTTCTTTTCGGACCCGGTTGTAGAGCCTTTTTTTTTTTTTACAGTGAATGCCGCACAAGAATCTCAACTGCTCCCGTCTGGAGCCAGTGAGACTCTGGCATCCCCAATTGGGGTATGTTGTGAGGCTGAAGGTAGTGGGGAGGGGAAGGAGGTAGGGAAGAGGAAGGTTGGGAAGTACCTGGCTATTCAGATCTGGTCACCAAACACGGCTAAAGCCATTTTCAAGCAACGTTTCAATTCTGAATGGTGGTCTTACACCAGGGCGATACTGATAGTATCTTCCACTCTGGAACATGCCGTAATTATACTATATATTATTTTTAATGAATTAATTGTGAAATAACACAAATTAATCAAATAACATTTATTTGCGCATGCCGGGTTCGAACCCGCGACCTCCGGATTGTGAGTCAAGAGTCTTACCCACTGGACTACGGAGGTCGTCAAAAGCCTTAATATCGGTTCAAAAATGCAATTAGTTAACAAATTTTAAATATTGTCATATTCACAAAAAAATATATATCGTGCGCAAGAATCTGCGTCCGAAAAAATCCGTGTTCAGAATTTTCAATGCGCGCAATAATAGGCGCCTGGAAAAATCTAGTCGGAGTATTCAATGTGCGCAATAATCCGTATCCGGAAAAATCTGTTCGCAACATTCGTCGTTAGAATATTTATTGTCGGAATAATCTGATCATCCCCAAAGGAAATTGTATATTGTCCCGGTTAGTCGAACAGTTGCCCGGGAAGTCGTTAGTTTACCTGGATGCCCACTCTCCCCCGTTTATGCTACTTGGATCTAAAGCCATTAAATATCGCTAAACGGTAAAATAACATCACATCTGGTGGATCAGAACTGACCAACGAAGGTGTTAGGTAAAGCAATACTGAAATTGTTTAATTATGTTTCGATACGTAATTGCTACTAATTACAAATTACTAAACCTGGGTAACATGAAAATCTGTCGTTTTACGTTTCCACTAAAACGTTAAAATTTTGGGAGACGGGTTTGGATACAGCCGCCGGTCGGGATCGGAGGCATGCTCAAAAAATTATTTGATTTGATTTAAATGTCAAATACGGGTTATCCAATACTACACTGGCGATCTCTGGCTTACCTAAATAAACCAATCCCTAGATCGATATCTTCGGGCCTTTTCTAGGGACAAATATTGTCATCAACTTAACCACAGATGAACGGAAATGGTTAAAATAGACTAAATATAGAGAAAGTTTATTTGTCTACCGTAGACAATATAGGATTGTGGGACATGCGGGACGCTTTAGATGATTTGCGGAACTATTTCATTATATGTTTCAATGCGGGACTACAACCGCCAATGCGGGACGGTCCCGCAGAATGTGGGACGGGTGGCCGCCTTATGTAAGGACCTAATATTAGAACCGAGTGCCCGTGAAATAATAAATTTTAGTGACGCACTTCCGTTTCATGGAGTTTCAAATCACTAACGGTGCTAAAGAAGTTTCACTCCAATAAATCTAAAGGAAACATGAAACAGACTAAGGAATAGAAAACTAAAAAGATAACGTTGTTTTTATCATAATATTGTAATGATTGTTTTTGTTTTAAAATACTTATTGCATTCAGTTCCCTCCAATATAAGTACTTACCTAGTTCTCGCCTATTTATTACACTCATATACTCTCTTTATACTTACTTATGTTACATTTAGTTGGTACTTAAAGAAACCATATTTTTCTTTCTTTTTATAATACTGCATACCAAAAAAAGAAAAAAAAAATTCATAAGAAATGAATGATATTAATTTATAATTTTTTTTTTTTAATAATTTTACTTACATATACTTAGATATGTTTACACTTACGAGTACTAGACTCCAATTCAAACAACTATCCTCCGTTGGTCACCATGATACAGGCAGCTGCCTAGTATGGTGACCTAATGTATCTCCTGAAGTAAATTTATTATGTATGTAACATGTACTTATAAATAAATAAATAAACGGTAGCATTTGGGACTAGAAACCACGAAACTATTGAATATATGCTAAAAACTTTTGTCGGATTCAATATATAAAGAAAAAGTTGACCATTGCACATGGCACTAGATTTAGTAAAAATGAGGGTTTATCCGTTCCGAAAATTATAAATAAATACGGACAACGGACATTCACTTATCTTGTCCTTACCATATTTAATAAGATGCCAGTGAACATAAAAATCGAATCAAATTGCACCACCGATTTAAAAAAAAAATTAAAAAATGGCTAATGGATCAAAACTTTTTATATTGATATTGTTTGTAATCTTATGTATAAATATGACCAAGAGTAATTTGCCTGTGTTATATCTGTCTATCTGTATATTTTATACCTTTGTATTGTAGCTATTTAAAAGTTATTCTTCTGTATCTATTTGTATATTGTGGTTTCTTGTTATATTTGTGATTTAATGTTATATTAATATTGTTAAATTGACCTGCTGACAAACTGCTTTGGCAGTTTAGCGGGTGCTTAAAATGAAGACTAAAAAAAAAAAACAGATATTGCGCAATAATTAACTATCACTAAATAGTGAAAAGACATTTGTTATTCCATTTGCAATCCATCCAAACGACGCCCCCAAAAATTTTAACATTGTCATACACGATAACACTAAAATTCATATTTTTTTATTTTTTTTTTATTATTTATTTAATTACAGAATACATTTTGTACAAAAAATTTGAGTAGACCCACAAAGCTGTCATATGACAGCTTGTCTGCAGGTTCTAACAATTTAAACATTCTTAATATTATATCTAAGAAAATATTTGTAAATACATTTATAGTTTTAAGGAAACATTAGAATAGATCACATAGTAATATTGGATAATTTAACTTACACTCATAAATATATAAGATATTTCAATATACCTGCCTAATAACAAGATATGTAGGCAGCTATATTAAGATATTCAAAGATACATGGAGTTTTCACTCATTAACCATAGTTTTATCATTTTAGGACATAGTCTCTCATTTTTTTCAAGTTTTATGTTTTTATTGATTTTATTGAAAATCACTGGTATTAGATATTCAAGAGTACGGCTTCCATATTTATTTAATATTCGAGGAGTTTTTAGGCCCTTTCCTTCTCTAAATCTTGTGGTATGTTTGTGTACAAGTAGGTGTTTGTAAGGGCTTTCCCCCATATTATCCATAATAGTAGTGAACCAGTGGAGACGTTTTATTGTAAGTAAGCTCTCTGAGCCATACAGTAGTTTTAAGTTAAGTCTCTGTTTGTAAATATTTGTTGTGACAATTTTTTTTATTATGGCAGTTTGTAAATTTTCAATATATTTAATGTAAGTAGTGCTTGCATGTCCTCAAGTTCAAATACCATATCTAAGGATGGATTCTACCATAGAAAAATATATGAGTTTAAGAGTACAATGAGGCAAAATAAATTTTAATTTGTAAAAGTTACTAGCTAAGGATCTGAGCTGGTTACAAATTTTAGCCACTTGTTTATCCCACTTAAAATTATTATCTACAATTATACCCAGATAAGTATATTCATTTGTGAAATCTATTTTTTCACAGTCACAAACATTAATAATTCCTCTATGTATACAGTCAAAGCTATGAGTGGTTATTTTAGGAACATTCCACATTTTCAAACTTGGTGATTTTATGTACATGCATTTGGTTTTTTTTACATTAATAACTAATCCTACATCATGAGCCCATTTGAGAAGCTCGTTAAAATCTCTTTGTAATTCTTGTATAGCTATTTCAGGATTTTCATTTGATACAACAAGAGCAGTATCATCAGCAAAAATGAATCGACGAGCTTTTTTGAAAATCTTACACATAGCAATTACATATATAATATATAATTTTGGACCTAGAATTGACCCTTGCGGTACTCCCGATTTGATGTATCTTGATTTACTAATTATATTTAAAATCTTCACACTCATTTTTCTATTTGTCAAATAGTTTTTAAAGAATAAGAGGAGTTTACCCCGGATACCTATAAATTCAAGTACTTTAATTATTTGTATATGGCTAAGTGTGTCGAAAGCTTTTGAGAAATCAATAAATAGAACCAATACATGTTGTTTACAGTTTAGTTGTGAATTTATATGATTAGAAAATTTTTCGAGCAATTAATCGCAACTTTTATTTTTTTGAAAGCCATACTGGCATTCATCAATAATACTCAGATTATTTAAGTATTTATCTAAATTTATTGATATATATTTTTCTAATATTTTTTCTAATGCAGGAAGTAAGGAAATCGGCCTGTAATTGTTTATTAAAGAGTGATTTCCATTTTTAAAGATAGGCCTTACAATACTATATTTTAGTTCATCGGGAATATGGCCCGTATCAATTATTCTGTTAATTAAGTGGGCGATTATAGGACTAAGTAATTTAACATGTTTTTTCAAATCATACATACGAATTAAATCTATGCCTGGTGTCTTGGAATTTTTCATACCTCCGATAATTAATTCGATTTGCTTTGTATTTGCTCGTGGTAGATTCATTGTGTGATTTAAATATTCCGGCGTGTATTCTGACGCTCGGACATCACATACATGTAATAACTTATTTACCCCCTCATCAAAAAAGTCTGCAAAATTTTCTGCCACTGCATCTTTCGATTTGGATTTTAAGAAATATTTTGATATGACTTCATCACAACCGGATTTATCTTTCCTTCCTAAAGTTTTATTAATTTCATTCCAGGTTTTTTTAATGTCTTTGAAACAGTGATTAAATTTATAGTTATAGTATAATTTAGCCAACATTATTGCAAATAATAAATATATAGCCAACATTATTGCAAACAACAAATAAAATTAAATATCTCGGAGTAATTATTGATAAAAATCTAAAATGGAAGTTTCCAAATATGTCAAGTAGTAAACAAAATCAGAAAATTAATATATATATATATACATATTTCTAACTATATATATATATAGTTAGAAATTTTCTGTCGATAAAAAATAAATATTTAATCTACTATGCCTTAGTTAAATCTACTTTCCCTTATCCACTATGCCTAAGTTCAATGCGCTATTATTAGTTGGGGATCCGCGTATAAATGTAACCTTCTTTCAATAGAAATTGTACAAAAAACAATTATTAAAATTATATATATATATATATTTTTTTTTTAAATGGCTCTTCACCCCAAAAGAGTGTTCTGGCCAGTGTCAAGTGAATGCTTTTGTGAGTGTAATTTTGTGAGTGTAATTTTTGGTTAATATTAACTAATTTAGTTTTAATAACAAGAACCTATCTACATTATATAATAATACTATACAAATAATAATAATAATAATACGCAAAATTATTACAATAAGAGAAGATTTTAATTAAACATAACAAGGAAATTAAAAGATATGCTGACACAATTTATTGTGCGTAAAAAATAAAATAAATAAATAAATACATGAAACTTAACTTACAGTTACAAATTGATGCTGTTAATATTCAGGAAATTAGCCAAGACTTTATACACGCGTTTGTTCACAGAAGATAACAGGCATGCAATGTTGTAGGGAGGCAATATACCCGAACTGATTAGGTGAGGGAAGAAATTTTTGTATGAATTATTTAAAGGACAACTGAAAAAAATATGATTGAGATCCTCTTCACCAAGACGACATTCACACATCGCAGAATTCTTAATATGAATTTTTGTCAGGTGAACATTGTGGCAGCAATGCCCTATCCGCATGCGGCAAATGGATGATGTCGAGAATTTATTAAAAGAAAGTCTTGAAAACCACGGTTTTGAAGGAATCGTTGGCTGAATTGTGAAAAAGCTATATCCTTTTGATTGACTAGATTCTTCCCAATGATTCTGCCATGTGGAAATCATGTTTTCCTTCAATTTTATGAAAATGTCATCGGTGTTTAAAAATTTATATAAAATATCCCCCGAAATAATGGCATCTTTCGCCAATGAATCGGCCTTTTCATTTCCAGGGATACCGCAGTGACTAGGTATCCAAGCCAAGATGATTTCTTTGCCAGAGTCGGTTAATTTATGAATTAAAGTGCGAATTCCAACACAGAAATCGTCTTCTGGGTAATGGAAAGGGGAAGAGTTTAATTTTTGAAGTGCACTCAGGGAATCGGAGAGAATTAAGAATTTTCCAATGTTAACATCGTCAATGTATTTGAGGGATTCAAAAATGGCTATACATTCAGCAGTGAAAACGGAAGCCTCTTTTGGAAGTTTAATTTTTCTATCGACTTGATCTGATGGGCAGTGGAATGCCGCTCCCACATGGTTTGATAAGGGAGACTTGGAACCATCTGTGTAAATAATTTTCCAGTTGGAATATTTCGAATTTAAAATTTGGATAAGTTTTGTTGGAGCTTGGTGATTGTTAATTATGCCGAGAGAAAAAAGAATATTTGGTTTACACAAATGAATACGAAAGGAGTTGGCATATAAAGGAAGTCTGTCTGATGGATTTAAGAGGGGTTTATACGCACAGTACGTATGGAGGCTTTTAACAAGAAGAGGGATTGATTTGTTCCTCCAATATGGAAGTGATTTCACTTGAGCAGTGAGAGCAGTAATTTTGTCTTTCAGTGGGTGATTAGAGAGTCTTAAGCATTTAAATAAAAACTTGTCAGCCAAGAACTGTCTTCTGAAATGAAGAGGAGCCTCCACAGCCTCCACTTGTAAAGCGTTAATTGGGGAAGAACGCATTGCTCCGATAATCAATCTTAAACATTGAAATTGAATACGGTCCAACCTTGCGAGGTTCTTTTTAGAAGTGGGTTCAATGAGGAATGACGCGTAATCCAAATGACTCCTAACATATGCGTTATAAAAAAGTTTTTGGGTGAATGGATGACTTCCCCACCAGACCCGTGAAACGGCACGTAAAGTGTTGAGGCCAGCTTGACATTTGTTAGTGATTAAATTAACATACGGGTTCCATGTTAACTTAGAGTCTAAAATTACCCCAAGGAATCTTATTTGTACCTGCATAGGGAGAATTGAATTATTTATTTGGACTGTTACACGCGGAGTAACACGTTTTCTGGAAAAGACTATAACATTGCTTTTGGACGGAGAAATTTCTAAGCCGTGATTTTTTAACCAGGTGTCAAGGTTTTTCATGCAAATGTTAATCACATCCTCCAGAATAGAAATAATTCGTCCTGAAATATATATAAAAAGATCATCCGCATACTGGAGTATTTTACAAGATGGATGCATACTCCGATGCAGGTCAAAGGTATAAATATTAAAAAGGATAGGACTAAGGACGGAGCCCTGAGGCAAACCCTTGTTTACTATTCTTTCCAGTGGAGGAGAATCGAGCACCTGGATTTGAATTTTCCTGGTAAGAAGGAGGTTAATTATAAAACTGGAAAGCTTACGAGGGATGCCAATTTTTAATAATTTATTAAATAAAACATCCAATAAAACATTGTCAAAAGCTCCGCACACATCAAGACAAACACCGACAAGGAATTCATTATCGGCCAGGGCCAACTGGATATCAGAAGTCAGGATGGACACACTTTCGATCGTACTTTTTCTTTTTCGAAAGCCAAACTGAGAGCTGGGAAGAATTTTCTCATTTTCTGCATACCAGTCTAGACGTCTTTTAATCATATGTTCAGCTATTTTAACTAAGGAAGATGACATAGCTATAGGTCTGTAAGAAAGTCCAGAGTTAGGGTCTTTCTGGGGTTTCAGAATGGGAACAATTATTTGAGTTTTCCAGGATGATGGAATTTTGCCGGAGTCAAGGATCAGATTTATAATTGAAAGAAAATAGTTTAGTGTGGTAACGTCGCAGTTTTTAATAAAGCTATAAGGAATTCCATCTACACCAGCGGATGAGTCTGTGAGATCGTTTAAGACCTCCCTAAGTTCCGTTAAATTGAAGTGGGTGTCCATCCAACCCCGTGTTTTAAATGAGTATGTGAATTCTGTTTCATTAAAATTACTTGCAGTTTGAGGAGCTAGTTTATCGGCAAATTCCTTCACCCACTCTGAAGTGAGTGGTCGAGTCACCGTTGGGACGTGAGAACCCTTAAACCTGCGAATTGAATTCCAAACAACTGAAAGAGGAACCTCGGGAGATAATGATGTGCAAAATTTTTTCCAGCCTTGACGTTTTTTGTTTTTTAGAAGACGTTTGGTCTTAGCTTCAATTTGTTTATACTGAAGGAAGTTCTCCATATTCATATTTGTTGAATAAATTTTCGCATATTTTTTCCTCATATCTACTGCGTCTGAGCATTCAATATCCCACCAAGGAGCTGGGGGAGGTTTCCCTTTGTTACGTGTCATTTTAATGGGGATAAATTTTTCTGCGGCCGTAATGACTGCAGACACAAATAAATCGTAACATTCCGCAACATTTTCTGTAGTTGGAGAGGGCAGATTTTGCACAGAGAACTTTGTATGATTTGAATAGTCATTCCAGTTGGCTCTGGCAGTTAAGAACCTTGGTTTTCGACTACTGCACTTGACATTTTTGTTGGAATGATAAATATTTGAGGATTCAATGAGGATGGGGTAATGATCACTCCCATGAGGGTCATCCAAAACCTTTCATAACAGGGATGCGGCTATGTTGGAATTGCAAATAGTAAGATCAACCATGCTGGGTCGCTGACCAGGCACCTGAAGACGAGTAGGAGAACCATCATTGATAATACAAAGTCTAGTTCATCTAGTAGATCAACAATATCTCTGCCCATTCTGTCACAATTGTGAGCTCCCCATAATCCGTGATGGGCATTGAAATCTCCCAGAACAAGAGAAGGGGTAGTGACCTTGGAAAACATAGCTTTTAGGATTGATTTAGAAGGTTTATTAGATGGTGATATATACAAAGAAATTATTGTAGTGTCAAAAACCTTTGCGGCCGTCACTTGAAAAGGACAACCAATTGGTTTTACATCTACAGGGGAGAAGGGTAATGATTTTTTAATGAAAAGAGCGGAGCCGCCCTTTCCATCTTGACGGTCGTCTCGAAGACAGTGGTATCCCCTGACTCTGAAATCAGAATCCGGTTCCAGCCACGTCTCCGAGATGGCAGCCACTGCAATTGAGTTTGAGTGTTATGTGTTTAAAAATTCTTCAGTCTTATTTCTAAGACTATGACAATTCCACTGAAGAATCCTCATCAGAGGAGCCATTTCTAGTTGAGTTGATAATATTAGTAATTTGTTTAGCAACGTGGGACGGTATTTGAATGTTGTTTTTATTTAAAGTTTGTAAAATATGTAAAAATGAGGTGATTAGTGTAGAGTTAAGGTCTATATTATAATTTTGTTCTTTAGTAGATGACTTAAGGTAAGAATTGAAATTTGAACTGGAAGGAATTTGCCAATTAGGGAACCACAGAAGGGATTCGTGATTAGCATTATTTTTTTTTGTTAGAACTCTAGGTTTCACGACCCTTTCAACAGTTTTTCTAAATGAAGAAGAAGAAGGTTGAGAAGGGGTGGATTTTTTAGAATTTTTGGAAGTTACTTCAGAATAAGATGGAATGGATTTGTTAAACATTCTTGATGCTTCCGCATAAGAGATGCTCTTCTCGGCCATTGTGTGTTTAATATTGCGCTGCCTTGACAGTTCAGGGCAAGTTTTGCTGATGGACATGTGGGTACCGGAGCAGTTTAAACATTTATAATTTTCCTCTGTTTTATCACAGGAATCGCCACTATGGGACGAACTGCACTTGAAGCAACGGGGTTCTGATCTGCAGAGGTTCTTCGTGTGTCCAAATCTGCAGCACTTGTAGCATTGCACAGTTGGGAACACATAGAGCTCTACTGGTAGAGAGACGTTAAACATAGTAACATTTTGTGGAAGGTCTTTGCTGTCATATGTTAGGACAACGGATTGGGAGGGTCTCCATTCTACAGAGTTTCCCGTATTAAAACTGTAATTTAGACGACGCGCTTTTAAAACTTTTCCGAAACCTTGAGGAACAGTAATGTTTTCCAGGATGTCCTCTATCGACCAGTGCGGTGGGATCCCTTTTGTGACACCTAACTTTGTAACCTGATTTGTAGGTATGAAAACGTTGTACGAGTTTTTTTTGGCAACATCAGATTTTACAAAGCTATTGGCCTCAGCCGCTGTCTTGAATTCAACGGAAAGACGGTTACGCCCAACCGATTTTACTCCATTCCAGACAGGGTGGATTTTATTTTTAAACATAAAATGTCCAAAGTCCACATCGTATAAATTTGATTGTTTTTCATCCTTTGAAATTTTAGTCACGTGTGTAATGTAAGGTGGTCTATCAAGATTATTATACAGACGTGACATTTGTGAAGGAGTATTGTTTACCAGTGGGGCGGGTGTGGTTGAAGGGCTTGCTGGACTTAAATTTGAAATCGAGAAAGAAGTGGACGGAATTACATCCTGTAAAACAGAATTATTTGGAAGGGAGTCGTTTTGCATGGAGGGTGTTTTTCGATGTATCTGTTCAAAATCTGTTGCATTTCTATTATCTGCTGGTTTAGCAATTTTTCTTTTTTTTGACGTAATCGTTACGAAGTCCGAAGCCTCCGGAATATTAACCGCGATTATTTTTTTTGTAACACCCGAGGATTCAGATAGCAAACCATCATCTGGGGGATCAGGTGGTTTTTCTTTATCCATTTTCGAATAAATCTACAGCACACAAATCAAAAAAATCTTACCTTAACTGCTCCGAAGAACCAATTATTTAACACAAATACTTACAGTGAAAACAAATATACAAGTAAAAACTATATTACACTAATTTACAATACTATTTTAAAACTATTATCTATATAAAATGATTAATTTTGTAAAGAGGAATGAAATGACACTGGCACAGTTAGACGGTAGCCTTTGTTTTTTTTTCTAAAATTATATTAAAAAAATCCTTGAACTACCCAACAGAACGCCAGTTTGAAGAATTTCAAGTACCCACATTTAAAGATTTATATATTAAAAATTCAAATTATAAAAGAAAAAGATAAATATCCATTTTTAAATGAAAACAGAACTCGACTTAAACATGTTTTTCTATGCCCAAAACTAAATACGTCTTTTGCACAGCATCAATACACTTACCAGGGAAGAACTTTTTTCAATCGTCCACCAGAAGAAATCAGAAGCATTAATGATAAAACCCGAATACTGCTCTCTGTCAAGAGACATTTTAAAAATATTCTTAAGAAAAAAACTACCGTCACTTAATTAATCTTTCAAATATCCCTAGTTTTCCATATCACTTCTTTTTTTAAATACACACAAATAAATACTACAGCTCACATATATTTATGCACAATGAATTATTTAAGTATAAATAATAACATTAATGTACACTCCCCTTCCATACACAATCACATGCTTTTAATGGAAGGGTAGTAAAAAAACCTGAGATGTATAATTATCATGTAAATACCATGTAAAACATAATATTAAAAATAAAACACATTACTTAAAAAAAAAAAAAATATTTTAGAATTTGGTCTGTAGTATGGAGGGCTATCAAGAGGAGTTGGTAACAATAATTCTTTTTTATTTTGGTTCTTCAATATGGCGTGTCTTTTTGCAGGTAACTTAAAACAATTAATTGAAAGTCAAATTGAATGGTAAAACAAATTCGGAGAATTTCTGTCCTTCAGAATGATCATTCAATATTTTCCCTTTTTCTTGAAAATCGAGGCAATAAAATTATTATTTCCTCGAAAGAAAATAATTTTTAAAAGAAACCAAATATAAATTGGTTCCCTCTTCGAAGAAGCAATCGATGAAATAATAATTAGTATGTATTTTTTTCATTTCATTCAATACTTTATGCAAATTTTAACTGTCCAATTAGGAATATTTTCAAGATTTAGTTTTACTAACAAAAAATGTAATAATCTGTGTACTTCCTTACGAGAGAACTTCACGAGAGTTCTAAGTGTTCTAACTGCTCCCAACTGTCTGGAGCCAGTGAGACTATGGCATCCTTAACCGGAGACGTTGCGAGCTATAGGTGGTGGGAAGGGGATAGAAAGGGAAGCACAAGGTTAGGAAGTACCTGGTTATTAAATTCTGTTAACCAAACATCGCTAAAGCCATTTATTTTTTGTTTAATTTTTTTACTAGCAATTTTTTTTTGATACATGGCGATAGGTACATACAAAATAATATAAAATACAAGAGAGTAACAAAAAAAGATCCCACGAAGGCGAAGTGGATATTAAACAGTGGTGGTTATAACATATTTAAACAGGGGTGGTTAAAACAGAATTTAATATATATATATAAATATAGATACTACACACACACATATATATATATATATATATATATATATATATATATATATATATATATATATATATATATATATGTGTGTATATATATATATATATGTATATATATATATATATATATATATAAATATATATATATATATATATGTGTAGTATCTATAAAGATCAATATGATTGATTTTACAGGAGTTACTGAGAATTTTCTTAGAATTAAAAATGTATATAATATATACGTTTTCTAACAGAACTAGAACGATATTAGCTGCTAGAATGTACCGTGTTGTGTATTTATAGGCAACAGAAATGGCAATGCCTTTGTCTGAAGAGGAGCCGCGGGTAATTTTATAGTGTTCACGTACATTGTTACTAGTGTAGAGTTCCTAAACAGTTTGAGGAGGGCGTCAATTGCACATAGATATCAAAGTTCCCTTTGAAATTAGTGAGATCGCAACTAGCAACTGTTTGAGCATTTAGAACAGCAACGGAATTCACCGGGCCCAACTACACCTTGAAGTTTTGATTTAGTATCTATGGAAGATGTTGTATTCTCACATTTTACTAGTATTTTCATTTATTTAGTTGAACAGATATTTTATAAGGTTTTTTTTTCTATCTCCTCAGTAGGGTTTTCTGTGCTGAGGCTGAATAGCTGGAATTAAATACCGATTGTTTTTAAACTCCCGTTTCAAAAATATGTAAAGTTCAAGAATTATACCTCTTCTTTATAATATTTATTTAATTAACATACCAGTTATAATTTTTAAATTTTAAGAAGATATACTAGAAATATTATTATAAACGATATATTAAATATTTTCTTAGGCCCAGTTTTTATTTTTATTTATTTATTTATTTATCTATAATAAAATATATTTACAATGGTTTAATTTGTATGCCTGTCTCACTAGGGTATACCTGTGTCGAGACAGGCGTACAGGTATATAAATGAATATAGTAGTTACAAGCATATTTCAGGTAAAATACATATTATGAATAGAATTAAAACAGAAGGGTGATTGGAAGGGTTGTAAATCTTTTAAAGAGAGTTATTTTATAAATGTTGGAGATGGAGTAATGAAATAAATTCTGCCTAGTCTATTTATAGGTTAAATTTGACAGGATTCCATTATTTTCATTTGTTTTATATGGGTTAGGTTGTATGTGAATAGTTATTTCTGTCTATGTGTGATTTATTTTACAGATATTTGTGATAGTGTGGCGTCCAATACTTATAATCCATTTTTTAATATCTTATTTGAATTTTGTAAAGGAGTCACTTTGTCTGATCGTAGTTGGTAGTGTATTGTATAGTTTGCAAGCTATGTATTTAGAGTGTCTTTGCCCGAAGGTGGTTTTGTGGTGGTTGTGTGACAAAGCCGTAAATGGCCGTTGAGCGCCATTTTTTTTACATTAGGATTTGGAAATTAGATGTGTCTCAGCTTTTTATCAAACTGCTACCAACAAGGTTACCAACATGATAGTTATCGTGTTTATTTTTAGGTTATTATGCCGTGTTGTACTACCTCCTCCTTTAGCCAACGTTTCGACCACATGATAGTTGTCATATTCTACTGGTCACAATTTAAAGCTGAAACGGACTTAGAATCGGTATTTAACGGGGACCTTTCAAATGTCAAAAAAAAAACAGAACGGCCCGCGCGCTGAATGGCCAATTCACGTCAAGGTTAATTTTTAATTTCTCCTCACTCGGAGATCCTGTTCTGAGGGTAACCAGGTTTTGGACAGAGGGTTTTCAGCGATTTAGACGGTTCAACTACATTGGTAAGGTTTTTCTATGACCTTATTTTATAAATACTAATAACTTTTCCAATAACTCCCTCAGCCAAGATTTAAATAAGAAAGTACTGTAAAACAATCGATTGAATATAAGTTTCACATAACTTGAATTTTAACTTTGAAATCTGAATTGTTCGAATTCCATGAAAAAACCCGTCCTTAATGTAGTCATTTTTTTGTTTTAATTTGTTAGATACTGGGTAAAAGTTTGTTTGATTTCTTTAAGCCATTATTTTTTTTATTGTTAATTAGAAAAGTACTTATACACAATGATAATATGTTACATATCATTCATTAAAAGTTTTAAATTACCCAGTTAGTAAAGAAATAATCTCTGGTCTATTTTTTTCGAAATCATTTACATTATCCGTTTTTTTTAATACCCGGTATAAGTATTGGAGCTTAGTAGAGAGCTATTTACATAAAAACATATATTTATATGTCAGGGGTCTTGGGGTCGAAAGGTCTTATGTAACCTGTCGAAATCAGTTCTTATCAAATCAATGTCGATCACATTTGTTTTCAGTGCGTGTATTTGACTTGAAAGGTTTTCTAATACACTTTAAAAATTAACATTTCGGAGTATCTCCTTTCGTTAGTTTAAAATTTAAAAATAATAAAAAATTGTGTTATCTAGGTTAAGTGGTACGAATTGATTTAGGAACAATAAAATAATGTCTGTCAAAAGACCGGTCAAACAATATAGAAATTATTTTGTGATTGTATAGTTTGAATTTTTCCTTTTGTTGGAAGTTTTCTATACGTTTATGTAATCAAAGATGTTGAAGACTCTCTTTGTCAGTGAACGTTTGTAATTTAATAGATTACGAATTCGGTAGGAGGGGGTTAAAATATACTATTTGTAGATTATAAAGGCGTATTTTTAATAGGTACATTAAAATAACAAATATTATTTGTGTTTATTTTAAGTTAATGAGTAATACCACAAATTGCAATATTTGATCACAATCAGCCAATAAAAATTTGCGTTAAGAAATACGATTATTATTTTTTTAAATTAGCTCCACACAGGAGGCCCTGAGAAAATTATTTCCCTCAGAGCCTACGTCATCTTAGGGGATGCTGTGTGGAGTCTTTTTAAGGAAGTGTAGAAAAGGAAGGTCTGGAAGGGAAAAAGGTATGAGAGGTGTGTAGGAACCTGGGGGTCAGTGTCCAGGAACGACGGATGTATGAATCCATCCCTCCAATGTGGTGCAAGGCGATTGCAATCCGGCTGGAAAGGTCAAAAGACCTTCCCCAACCAATTCCTCAAAGTCAGCAGGTGGGCAGACGCATTCGCCGCCAAGACCTGGACAAACCTCACCCCATAAACCCGAAAACCCCTGCCATGTCACCAAACGTAGCGAACCACTTCGGGTGACCTACGGCAGAGGTGTCGGTTATACAGTCAATGGTTCCCGGGGCGGCGGTACCCTGTACCCGCCTTCTGAATTGAAATGTTGGTAATTCTTAGTCGTAGTACCGTATCAAGTTAAATAATCGTATGATTGAAGGGGATAGGGTTCAATTAGCAACGCCTTAACTCGGCTAAGGTTCTGGGTTCAATTCCTCGATTAAAGGTCCTAATGTTGTGTTCAGTGATTAGATATATTTTGTTATTAATCTAACTGAAATAAATGTAGAAAAAAAAGGCTGCAATTGCATTCATATAAATTTTTGCACTCATATTATTTCATCTCATCTTCTTCCCCTTGTCGTATTCGGGTGGGCGACCCATCACGAGAAGTAGACACCTCCACGCGTCCCTTTCCAGGGATACTTCAAATCCACCCTCTCGACACACAGCTTCTTGAGCTGATTTTCTTGCCTATGATGGCCTACTAAAAATCTTCCCCTAGAACTGCCACCGGCATTTTACGCGAAAGTCGGTCTTCTGATTAAAAAAAAATAATGTAAGTTAATTAAATTTATTAATCTCGTTATTAAGTTCTGGAAGTATTTGAGTTTTAATTGATAAACAGCTGTTTCGGCGCTCACGACCATTATCAAACTGGTTCAACACCATATTCAATTTCTTTTTTAGATTATTTAATAATTTCATTATATTTTTAAATACCTCAAAGATTGTGATATACATAATTGCAGTGCAGTGCGTACCAAGGTTCGTAGAAAATGCTATTAACAAGGTTCTCTCATTCGGGCCTTTTTCGAAAAAAAAACTAGTCGGATCGCTTTCGAAATTTAGAACGCGTGACGTAGCTTGAATCAAAAGTATGGCACACTTGTATTGCAGTTAATTCAAATCTCCCAAATGAATATGGACTGCAAGCTGCGTCATTAATTTTTAGCCAATCACCGCTCTACCCCTTCGATGAGCTAACCTTGTTAAAAGCTTTTTCTACGAACCGACTGCGCACTATCATGATAATAGGTGTTTTCCGGGATGCATAACAAATGGCATCGAAGTGCCCTCTTTGGCGAAAAAGGTAAAATAAGATCAATTTTTTGATAGTGGATTAACCTATTGACTAAACTTTCAAATATATTTAGCTCAACGGCAGAGCATTACCACGCAAAGCAACCTTTTTCTAACTTTTCTCTTTCAAAATTTTCGTTTAGTTATTATTATTAGTTATTTTTAGTAAAGTAGTAATTTTTTTCTTCAATGTTATCATAAAATTTGATAGGAAATACCCGAGTCGAGACAGACAGACATAAAAATCCTGTGTTATTGCCGGAAGGTCACAAAGAGGAAATCTCAATACTTGCCGTAAGATATTTCACACCACCTATTTATATAAATTTGTTTACACCTACCCTGTTTTTGGAGTGAAAACTTCTTTATCACCGTTATGATTTGAAACTCGATGAAACGGAAACGAGCGACACTAAAAAGAGACAAACACATACATCTATAATCTATAGGATTTATCGGGCGAGAGAATGAGATACCAATAAATTTTTTATTTATTTCACGGGTACCCGGTTCCATAATAAAACGATAAATAAAACGATAAATCCACACTCCTTTGGTTTAATAGTATAATGGGTACCATGCTAACTCAGAATGAAACCAACTCAGAACCACCCCAGAAAGGTCATTAAAAGCTATGAAAAAATAATTTTAAAAAAGCGGGTAACTTAATGAATTAATGACCTTTCTGAGGTGGCTCTGAGTTGGTTTCATTCTGAGCTGGCCGGTCACCGTTCATTCAGAGGACCGAGGATCTAATTTTACAGATAAAAAAAAATGTTTTTGTAAAATAAATACTTATCCAATCTTCAAACCACTCCAAAACGAACGGGCAAAGAAAACTCACAATAAAGCCATTTATTATAAGAATACTAATAAGATGACTAAATTTATAGGAAAAGGTGCACTGGATGATGAGATCTTTTTACTTCTCCAGCCAGAATCCGGCGACCCATTGCCTTACACCGCAGTTGAAGAGATGGATTAGTACGTTTATCACTCCTGAAAACACCGACCCTTAGATTCCTACCCACCCCTCTTACCTATTTCCTTCCCAGAATTTCCTCTTCTTCCTTTCCTTAAAAAATCCCCCACACAGCATCCCCTAAGATGACATATGGCCTGAGGGAAATTATTTTCTGTGTGGATCTAATGCCAAAAAAGCTAGGGGGATTGAAAGTTATTATTTTAAATTTATAAACTAATGTTTAAGACAAGATTTTTATGCATAGCACAAAGGGTAACAATTATTGTAAGCAATAATTGTCAGCCTGAAACACTCATTTACATTGAAAAATCTTCCGAGAAAAGATACTTCAGAAGGACACGGGTTCAAGTCCCGTTGGCGAGAAGTATCTTTTCTCGGATTGAAAGTTGATAAGCAACGATCTATTATTGCATTTTCCTAACCAATATGCATTGTAAAACTTAATTTTATTACAAAGGGTAACAATTATTATAAGCAATAATTATCAGCCTGAAACACTCATCAACATTGAAAAATCTTCCGAGAAAAGATACTTGCCGCCAACGGGACTTGAACCCGTGTCCTTCTGATTGCCGGTCAGCTGCTCTTGACCACTGAGCTATGGGGGCTTATCAAATACCCGCCAAATAATTCAATATATACTAGTGTTTCATTCAATAATTACTGCTTATTATATTTTTTCCACCTGAAAACAACCAACTTTATTTTTGCGACAGAGACATTGTAAGTGTTAAATCCCTCGCTAGGTGGCGTCGAGACAAATTATGACTACATTTATTGGGGAAATACTTAAGCTAGTCAAATATTAATTATTATTTTTAATTTATAAACTAACGTTTAGACAAGATTTTTATGCATAGCACAAAGGGTAACAATTATTATAAGCAAAAATTATCAGCCTGAAACACTGTGTTTATTGCTTATAATAATTGTTACCCTTTGTGCTATGCATAAAAATCTTGTCTAAACGTTAGTTTATAAATTAAAAACAATACTTAATTTTATTGTTTGATCCATCGGAATTCGACGAAACGAAACATTAATGCAGAATATTTTGCAAATCAACGGGATTCAAACTCATGACATATTGCTATCTTCAACACTTTTTTATGTGAATACCTTACAAGAGTCCCAACTCCTCCCATCTGGAGACAGAGAGACTATGGCATCCCCAATTTGCGTATGTTGTGAGGATGAAGGTAAGAGGGAACGGAAAGAAGATGGGGAAGTGAAAGGTGGGGAAGTACCTGGCTATTCAGGTCTAGTCATCAAACACGGCTAACGTCATTTCAATTATAGTGGTGTTACACCAAGGCAATACTCAGAGTATCTTCCATTCTGGAACGTGCCGCAAATATGCCTTATATAATTTTAAAAGATTTGGTTGTGAAATTTATTTATTTATTTATAGATTAATGCTCCTTTTCGGTGCTTTTACATACGAATGATAAGAAATATACAGTTTATATTGTACATAACTGAACTGCCTTAGTAACAATTTTTTTATATTTGTTTAACGATAAATTGAATATGTCCACTGATTTGGTATAATTGTCCATTTTGATAGAATAGAATAGCAGTCGCTTTGTGGTTTGACATATTGATTGAATACACATAATTGTTTATTATTATTTACCTGATATTATTTAGCTGTTGTTATTTACCAACCTTTATTTTTTGTTAATAATTAAATGCTACTGTGGTATGGTCACCCTATGAATGCATCTGGTAAGCCCCAACAGGTACCTTGTATTTACAAGCTTAGTTTACAGTATAATGTTATTGTTGCCAACGATGTGCATACTACCCAGCTGTAATTATTAATAATCTATGTTTGAATAATTGTACTCAGTAGGTACTTCTTTTGTAGACATTTTTTTTTGAAAAGTTTTAATTTTCCATGTACATTTGTTACTTTAATTTTAAATTTTAACGACCGGTTTCGACACGTCCGTATCATTGACGAGCAATCTGTAAGTTTATAATTATATTTTATTTAGTTTATATATATATATGTTTAAAAAAAATAAATTATTATAAAACTGCATATCTCGATAGAGGAATGCCCTAGTGAGATGTGCAGATTATGTTTTTTTTTATGTATTTCTTATTTTTCAATAAACAGATAAATAAATGAAATAAAACAATAGCTTTGTTTTTTAACCACGATTTATTGAATTTTTATAATACCGACCGGTTTCGCAAAAAATAAATTTTATACCCTGAAGATGCTTGATTAAAGCGAAACCGGTCGGCATTATAAAAATTAAATGAATCGTGGTAAATAAACAAAGTAATTAAGTCATGGTATAATTGTTTCCCTCCATTAGTATTCTGGGCAATAAGAAATAAATATGGTAGTTAGTCCCAGAATTTTGGCACTGAAATAAATCCTGACTTCTAGTATTACGTAGTGGTATCCGGAAGCTTATAAATTCAAGCAATACCGGACTATCAACTAAATCATTCAGAATTTAATCAAGTCAGTGAAAATTGCTGGAATATCAATTTTAAAATTTAGAAAACGTAAGAATTTGTTAAGTATTTGAAATAACGCATCCAACATATAAAAAAATTCTGCGACGCCAGGATTTGAAACCGTGACCTCCGGATCGCTAGTCGAGAGCTTTGCCCCACGCCACGGAGTCTCACTGTGTCCATGTAATGGTGCAATGATTAAAATAGTGACGTCCTGCCGAGAATCGAATTTCCCAGTAGGTCTAGTATTCGCAAAACTGCTAACACACGAGTCAGAGTTCAAGTATCCAGTACCTCCTCTCGAACACCCCGACAGGAAGGATCGGGTTAAACCACCTGACTTTGACGCAAAGTACGTATGATAGAGCCAGCCGGGTTAACTGGATAAAACTGATCAATGTGATTACCTTTAGAGCACACTCGCGCTGAAGTTAATTCGGTCTTCGGAACCTTGTTTAGTGCATTACGTTACGGGCAGGAAAACTTTAAGTCCTTATGGATGCGTTCACCGTTCGGAACAGAATTAACACTGGTAGAGAATTAATTTTAGCTATAGTTCCATTAAAGGAAACGGTAAAAATTTTTTTTTTTCGTATTGTGCATTTAGTATATAAAATTACACATTAAAGAGAAAACCGGGTTGCTGTGGAAATTAAACAATATTTATTTTACCAAAGAATTGCTGTTACTGACGCTCTTACTTCCACGAATACCGAGGGAAAGGGACAAGATACATGAATAAAATCATCAAAGTCGAGGGATACGTTTTAAGATTTTCACGGCCAAAAGCATTTTCGTTATTTGTTTTTGGGGTGTTATGCCGTGTTGCGCTACCTCCTTTTTTAGCCAACGTTTCGGACATCGTTGCAGTGTCCATCATCAGGGCAGATCGAAATCGAGTTTAATCCTATTTTTGTCCTCCAAAACTATATAGATTTTTAAGATTTTTTTTTACTAACTGCATTAGAAGAAAATACTCTTTTATTGTCGTCTGTAAGACGTAGAGTTTTTTCTATCTTCTTTCTGTCTTGCTTTAAAAAAAATATACATTGACTGAACGTCTGTTGATTGCGTTCAAACCTGACAATTTTAAAGATTTTTGGAGGGTCTTAACTCTTATTTATTTATGAGTTTTCTTTTCAATCTTCCTCCACTTTTATAAAATGTCAATAGTTTCATATGAACAAATTCGGATACATTTATCCGAGACGCTATCCAGGATACAAACCAATTCTTAGAATAATTATTTCGAATAAAAAGTTGCCCATAATATGGAAAAGTAATGAAGATAACATTGTTAATTCTAAAATTTGAAATATGAGATTGACAATTATGACGGTTTGACAGAAGGTGGCAATAGCGAAATTGGTTAACGCGCATGTCCCGGTTAGACGAGAGGTCTGGGTTCGAGTCTTCATATTTTCGTTTAGATTATTATTGTCATCTGCTTCTTCAATGATATTCTTTAATTACACTCTACGCACTTAATTTTTACACGGCGATTTAACTAGGAGCTGGCTGTATTTATTGTGATTGATAGAAGGCGAAGTCTATTATTGAAAACAGTTTCCATGCATCAACCCTTTCAAGTTATAAAGAGGGAGAGTGCATTTGCTCGATGTCCCCCTTCCCCCGCTTTACGGCGGCCGGCCATTGTAGTTTAATCGTATTTGCTTTTGTACTGAAACTAAATGGCCACCACTATGGCCGTATTGAATTGTTGGGTGCAGATTGGTGCGGAAAAAGAAATACATATCGGGATATGGCGCCGGTCAAGAGAATTGTCGGAGCACGTTTCCACGGGAGAATAGGCGTCGAGTGAGGAGACATTACGCCCGAATGGGCCACGTCCCGGATTCGTGCATTTCAGTTTATCGAACCTATTTCTGCAGACTCAAAGGAAACTTACAAATAGGTCGAACAATGGAGTTATACATTATATTTATTTTGTTATCAAAAGCCCAATGGCGTGATAAGATGCAGGATGAATTTTATTATTTATTTGACGCAAGTTTCTTTATAGCGTAGTGTGAAATTGGAAATCGTCAGATTTTAAACAGCATTTAAAATGATTGAACCAGCTTCACGCCCATGTACAGTTTGTACAGCCTCACCAAATACCCCAATAAGGAACTCCGGTAAAAAATATTGTGGCTTTAAAAAAATATTTTTATATAGACCAATAAACGCTGACTCTGACTATATAAGTTTTATTAAATAATATTAAACGTAGAGTTTTAAATAAATTATTAAAACTCCATTTTAAGCCGTGTCATTAAAACACACTTCAAGTTGGTGGTATTGAATTTTTAGTGCTGACGTCACTGCTCTCTAAAATTTTCCGGTCACCCGGTGATATCATATTGAAGTTGTATTGAAATGTATGACGGAAGTCATTCAACATTTCATGTTATTGGTATATTTACATACAGTTTATAGAGATTTAGATATATAATAGCTGTTTTTTTATTGAAACATTATTCAGGCCTAAATAATTCAGTATCAAAAATAGAGGTAGCTCTATTAGTTTATCTCTATTATTTAAAATATACAAAAACTTTAAAAAAATCGTAATGCCACTCGTAACCCTCTAATTCTGAATTCCAAAATGGCGGACACCGAACAACTGATTCGGCGCTGTATGCTGTATCTTATCAGTTGCCTACAATTGTGCAGGCGATGCTTCGGTTACTATAATATTGATATCGATTCGTAAAGCTAAAGGAAGAATAATTTCAAACGATTTTTATACCACTCTCCCGTAATAATGTTGAAAAATATTATAATATAATAAATAAATATATATAATAAATAAATAATTCCACCTAAATAATATTTCTACATATTAAATAGTTTCTTCCATACAAAATGACAACACATGTGAAAATAAAAAAAACTTTTGGAGAATGATGACATCACACGATTCACCATACATACGGTGGTTTTCGGGGTTGGGTCATTATTCATTAAAAAAAAATTGGACTGGAGTTCATTATGGTACCTATGTAACGGATTCGTGTATTTTAGTTAAATGGTTTTTTGCTCGTTACCTTTTCTTATTCTTGTTCTTTCTCAATCGGAGGTTAGATAGCGCCATGTACAATGGGAAAAATTTGAACCTATAGATGAGAAAAGAGATATTGTCCTGCAACCAATTCATTCCCGAGCTATCGACTCGACTTATCTTTCTTGCATTTCATTTCAAAAGCTAATATACATGCAGACGTTGAATAATAATAATAATTTATAAAATAACAATTATTACCTATTACCAGTGAAAGATCATATTAATTATTATGTCTATATATTCTTTATGGGTATATTTTGTTATATCTGTGAATGTATGAAAAAACCCAATGGACGTGACACACTTGTAACTAAAAATTAAAAATATTGTAGTCGACTTTTTTTTTTCCATGTTTTTGGCAACTTTATGGTAAGCCCACACTGCGGCCAACATTCCAACTTCAAACGTTTGGACGATCGTGTGGAGGGGTGTTCGTGCGTTGGAAGTTCGAGTTGGAAGGTTGAAGTTCGCGTTGGCCCGGGATCGCCTTCGAGGCGATCCCGACGGCCAACTTACACGGAACAGCCTGCCGCAGCTGTCCACACCGTGCCGCGTACTATTAAAATGACTATATTATTACGGAGAGTGGTATAACAATTGTTTGAAAACATGTCGTGTATATAAGTATATAATTATACGTACGTAATAATTGTAGGCAACTGAAAAAGATACAGCGTAGCTACAGCTGTTTCATGTCCGCCATTTACGCCGAGTACGGAATTCGGGGTTGGAGGGTTGGCCGCAGCGACCACACGATCGGCCAACCTTCCAACTCCGAACTTAGTTCGTCAGTCTGGACGTAGCATTAGATATTAACAAATATTAACAAACCTATTGACCTTTGTCTAAAAATCTAAATAAATATTCAATTAATTCTGAATTTGAAATATGAGATTTACAAAAACTTCTAAAAAATAAGAGGTCTCGTTAGACGAATTGGTTAAGGCAAATGTCCAGATAAGACGAGAGATCCTGTATTCGATTCTCAGTTGTATAGTTTTGGGTAGGACACGACATCAGGATGAGTTTGTATGAGGTACTCAAAGAGTTTGTTGTTGAGCGAGGGGGGGGGGGGGGGGGGGGCGTGTGGCTAGAGAATTTTAGGGCTCCACAACCATTCCCTTCAGACCCTATATCTTTGGGGATGCTGTGGGCGTATTATATCCATCCCTCCAGTGGTGCAAGGCGTAAGGCCAGAGAAGTGAAAGGGACTCCCTCAACCACTCTCGTAGCGAACCACTTGGGGTGACCTATGCCAGAGGTGTTGGTTATATAATAAATAGTTCCCGGGGCGGCGGTGCCTATACCCTCCTACCGTGTTTGTTATTTTTGTAATACGAAAAATAGATATAAAATAGGCCTACCTTCCCACCCCTCCTTCCACCCTCTCCCCCCTCCACCACCTCTAATCCCCCCCTGCACCCCCCCATTGATCCCCCCTCCCTCACTAACCCCCTCCACCTCATCTCAACACTTCCTCAACCTCCCTCCCTCTCTTGTGCGGTATTCACATAACAATAATTTACAATAATAAAAAAAAAAATCGGAGCAGTTGGGACGCTTGTGCGTTATTCACAATATATGAATGACTCACCCCAACCACCTGACGGTTCTAATACAAAAATTTCATACAATATTCAAACACCTCACGCCTCATCACCTCATACATTTGTCCCATACGATACGTGACATGACATGTAGTCCAATACACCAACCACCTCACACCTTACCTCATTTTTGTCCCATACGTGACATGACATGCATGTAGTCCTATAAACCAACCACCTCACACCTCATATTTGTCCCCCCTTCATATTTGTCCCATGCGAGACAACGTGACATGACATTTGTAGTAATACAAAGAAAAAGACTTGGCACAAATACATTTTGTGAGGTGGGGGGACAATTTACGTGTTTGTATGGGACATTTGAGGTGCCTCTTGTATGAGGTACTCAACACTACAGTTGTGACCGTTAGCTTTTAATTTTTCTGTTTCTAGTTTTTTTTTAATATTTTGGTTTAGATTTATTAGTATTGTTTTCTTCTTCAATGATAATGGACAAATAATGAACATTGGTGGGAATAACCTTCAAAATTTATTATAAAAGAAATTTATTCCAATGAAAAACGAACATTTAGTTTTATTTCAGAATTTCCTGTCTTTGGACACTCTTGTCATGAATTTTATTTATTCCGTCTATTCAAGGAATTCTAAAAGAGCAAAAATATGCAGCGACTTCAAAGGCTTAGAGCTTTTGTCAGGATCAACTTAGCATTTCAAAGAGTGATATTATTATAATCTTATAACAAAAATATGATCTCTGGGCATAATTTATTTTGAAAACTACTGATTATTTTCACGAAAAATGTTTTCTCCATGATTTACCTTCCAAGAAAATGAAAAAAAAAAACAAATTATGCATGTGAATTAGCTATTTTATAGAACGATAATATTTTAAAAACATTGGTTTTAAATAGGCCCTTTATTACTCAAAGATTTAATTTTTTTGCACCCTTATTCGGCTTAATGATTTTTAAAGTGAAACTTCATTAGTCCCGTTAGAGTGATTTGAAATTCGGATGAAACGGAAATGACGCACTACGGTACCTGTGAAAAATCAAACTGCGCCCAAGGCTCCTATTGGTTGAGATATAAAACGGAAACGACGATAGGTCTGCGCTCATTGGCCGCTTTGTTTTTTTACGGGTCGTCGGAATATAATGTGTAAATTCGCACCTCGCCGAGCGCGTCCCATAGCGCAGCGGTATAGTGGATCGCAAATATCAGCGGCCAGAGAAATCCAGCCGACGGAGGTTCGAATCCTACGAAATCCAAAAAAATAAATATTTTCGTTTTTGTAAATCTATATCCAATCTTCAAACCATTTTAAAATAAACTAGCAAAAGAAAGCGACATCTAGCGATTTTCTAGTTTCACTTCTATCGCGTGTGAATTATACCCTAAATTTTTTTTCTAATTTTTCGATTTATCGGGATATTATAAATTTTATTTACCATGTTATATTTTTGGTGAATAAATGATTTTTTACACACGAATACTACAACCTATTACAACACAGTACTCAAATTTAACATCGCATTTACATAAACACAATATTGCATTGTAACTGATGTAATTGCAAAAACTTTTGTAAATATCCTTCATCCGCATTTCAAGCACACAAATTCACGTTTATTCCGACCAGAATAACTACTTACAGTGAATAATGGAAAAGCGCTTACCAGGGGCGGGCTGTGACATTTTCAAATCAATGCCGCATTTTTCGTGAACTCTGGGGTATTTATTACGTTTTCCTCTAAAATTGAATTAGGTAATTGATTACACAATGCCAAGCATTTGCGCTACATATTACCCGTGAAGGTAAAAAAATAAGCATTGTCTTTCAAAAACAGATTATGTCATCAAAACAAGGAAAATTCGTGGATTATTAAATCGGAAACCAGCATTTTTCTCAGTTACGTTAAGGTGTAAGTAACGTATTGCATTATTCAATAATCGGCTCTCAGTAAAACTAATTGAATAGATATATATATATATATAAAATATTGCTGTTCGTTTGGCAGGGTCGATTTAGCTGTTTTTGGTTTTGAAATCTTTGTCGTAGTCCAGGGAAGGTTTGAACGGAGAAAAGTGGAAAAATCGTGAGGAAGATAGTAGAAACAACAATTTCATTTTCCCATATAAACTTTATTTTTTTTGTTATTTTGTATAAAAAATTGTAATGGGTGGCATGCGAGCAGTTCGAAAATTGAATGTACCGGGAATGAATGTGTGTAATGCGAGAGGTGAGAGGGGAAAGTGTGAGGGTTTGGGGAGGGGGAGGAGGGTGGGGTGGAGGAGGTTGAGGGAGGGAGAGGGAGAAGGGTAGGAAGGGGAGGTGGAGGGGTGTAGGACGGTGGTGGGAAGGTGGAGGTGGTGGGGGGAGGGGTAGGGTTGGGGGGAGGGGTGGAGGAGGGGGATGGAGCGAGGGGGGGTTGGGGGGAGTGGAGTGGGGAGAGGGAAGGTGGAGGAGGCGGAGTAGTCCAGTCACTTAAGCTAAAATAATTGGATAACCGCTAAATGGATAAACTGAAAATTTGTATAAACCTTTATTTTGGTATTCTGCATGTTGTCTCAAAAGTCTCATATGGTAACGTGTGAGCGACTTTGGATATTCAAGGTCAAAGGTCATGAAAATCAGTTTTTTGAAAATATCTCGCTTTCTTTGCCTCTATTTGTATTTGCTTTCAATATAAAAGTTGTAGAGTATAAAATTCTCTACCAATTTTGCCTGAAATATTTTTTTATAAGCTTAACCGTTTTTAAGATTGAGCGCGAAGAGCCCGGAGCGCTAAGCCGTACATGCCATGGCGCAAGGTCGATGGCGGATCCCAGTTCATAGTACGGTTTTTTAACTTCATTATTCGTTAAATATTAGTTAATTCACTATTATACGTATTTTATTTAAAAATATTACTTTTAAATCAAAGAGTTATTTAATATGGTGAAATTTTAAAAATATATTTCACAAAAGATAATTGTGTTTTAAGTAGGAAAGAAATTAAGAAAACATTCTTTAATAATATTTTTTTTAGCAATCATATATAACTAAATTTGTACAATCTGAGTTGAAGTTTGGGTCGATTTTTTTTTACTAAGTTATTAGTTAGCCATTATGGGAGTTAGTTTTCATCTTCTTCATCCTCGCTTTCTTCTTCAATTCTTGCAGTTGCAGAATATTGTACTATATATGTAGTTCTTCTGGTGCAGGAGGTAATAATATTTTTATCGGTTCCAGGGCTTCAGTTTGCAGCACTAGATTGATAATTTAGAACCCCATCCCTGGGGTTCTAAATCATTGCCTAACCAAGTTTGAGTTTGGTAGTAGACTCGATTGATATGTTGGTGAACTGCTGCACTCGTTGGTGGAAGAGTTGAAAACTGCACAGGTTTATTTAATTTTGTTGACTTAATGAACTGTATGTGGCAAAAATGATCCATACTGTTCTCAGATTTTGGAGCATTATATACTGCCAAAAAAAACGTGATCTATTTTTGAATAATATTTGGATAGGACAGTTATCTTGTTGAAATACTTGAGCCAGTCGATCCAAATTGGGTAGTTTCTCTAACGTTTTGATGACAGATTTTTTTTTCCTTCCCTAAAAAGAGCAGAAGTCGCCTAAGAAGATAAGAAAAGCGAGTAAGAACAAATTGTGTTCTTTTCAGCGGGGATATTTATCAAAAATTTTAGTGGAGCATATTTAAAAAAAAAACAAATCAATATCTTTTCCTGTGATGACGGCAGATGTTCTGGTTCTGATCACATGGTACATACTCCGTAGGGATATCTTTAAGCTCTGACAATTGACAATGTAAATTGGGAATCTCCATTATTTTTTATATAGTTGGAAATCTTTTTCATTGATTGTGTGTGACTTGACCATCTTGGCGAGGCTTTCTTATTAGAGATGGTACTGGCTTTAAAAAATTACTGTAGCAAACGGCGTGGTATTTTTCTTTAGCAGATATAGAGTTACGCTCATAAGAAACACGATATTTTACTAACTCTCCTAAAGAATCGCTTCGTTCTTCTGCTCTTTTAATAACATTGTCTTTAAATTCGAGAGTGCTTACTTTACTAATCGTGCATTTGTACTTTCACCTCTGCTGCTTCATCAGCTGCTTCGCCACAAAATAAGCATAATTCTTTAAAACCAAACACTTCATTTCTTTTATTGCGATGTACATACACTTGATGATGTTGAAGGTTCATTCTCTTCGAGGCGTTGTTTCGATGCTCTGATTGAATTTGTACTAATGTACACTTTTCGACAAAAGGTATGAACATAAACATAATTTCATATTCGACTGGTCAGTGGTTGAGTGGGCATAGCGCTTGGGTCCCACCCGAGCGTCGCGTGTTCAATTCCTCGGCTGGCTAAATCCTCCATCACAACACAAGCAACATTTTCGGCTTTCTGTGGTGGTAGTAGGAGATTTTCAAACATTGTTGGGTTATTCGTAACCCGGGAATGTTTGTCTTTCTTTTTAAATAAGAAAAAAAAAAAAAAAAAAACAATTCACTTAATTACCCTAGGAATTATGTTTGTGAAAAAGGAAAGTAATATGAAATGACAATTTGATTTATAAGTAATATTAATAAGTAAAATATGTTAAATAGTTAATTAACTAATATTTACCAAATAATTAAGTTAAAAAACCGTACTATGAACTGGGATTCGCCATTGACCTTGCGCCATAGCATGTACGGCTGAGCGCTTCGAACTCTTCGCGCTCAATCTTAAAAACGGTTAAGCGTATAAAAAAATATTTAAGCCAAAATTTATAGAGAATTTTATACTCTACAACTTTTACTTTGAAAGCAAATACAAATCAAGGCAAAGGAAGCGAGATATTTAAAAAAAACTGATTTTCGTGACCTTTGACCTTGAATATCCAAAGACGCTCACACGTTACCATATGAGACCTTTGAGATAACATGTAGAATACCAAAATAAAGGTGTATACAAATTTTCAGCTTATTCCGTTTCATTTAGGGGTGAAATCTTTATTTGACTGGACTAGAGTGGGAATCACCCTAATACCATACGAGCGAAGCCGCGGGAAAAAGCTAGCGTTTTATGGGCAATCAAGATGCGGATGTTGAAAGGCGTTGTGCTCATAATCCAACAGTGAAACGAACCATTGTCCAAGAACTGCAAACGTTTCTTCATCAGAACAATGATTTAGTAAAAATGTTCAAAATGGCATTAGATCGTATGCCATCGGACAGCCATAACATTAAACGAAACACGGATCTTTGTGTGTTTGTTACTCTTTCACGCAAAAACTATTGAAGGGATTTTAATGAAACTTTACAATAATATAGTTCATACATCAGAATAACATATACGAGCTCTGGCATCATGCAATTTGTATTAAATTGGGATGGTCCGATGCTCTGTGGGGAACCCGCTTGCAGAGCGCGGATGTAAACTGTGCGCCCTAAAGTTAAAGCTTAGACTTACGGATTTTCAATACTTCGTTTGTATGGAAACACTATGATATGAAACAAAAAATTGCAATAGGTGGAAAGCGAGCTGTTGAAAACTGAATGTATAGAATGCAGGAGGAGGGAGGGGAACCCGGGAGGGCGGGGAACTCAGGAGGGGGGAGGGGAACTCAATAGTGGGATCCGCGGGAGGCGGAGGCGAATACGAGATGGGGGAGGGGAACTCGGGAAGGGGTTGCGAGAGGGGAGGAGTGGGAACGCGAGAGGGGAAGAGGAGGAGAAAGGTGAACGGGACGAATAGGAAAGGAGGTGCAGGGAGAAACAATTTCTTTATTAAATGGCATAGCAACGCATGCCGGGTACCAGCTAGTATTTTATAACATTGAAGAAGAAGATAAAATAATAATCTAAACGAAAATAAGAAAGAGAACAGAACACAGAAAAATAGAAAAAAGATAATAGTAAAAACCTTATAGTGGGAAAAACCTTCAAAAGTTATAAAAAGAGAATTTTTGTTATAAAAAATTTAATATTCATTTAGACTTTTATAGGACTATTATCAAAAGGTCAATAGTTGCACATAAATAAAATTGGATATATTTATCCGAGACGCAACCTAGGTTACAAACCAATTCTTAGAACGATTGTTTCCATTAAAAAGGGTAGTTTATATTTATTTATTTATTTTCCATGTTCTCCGTAAAACGGTTATTCACCAATACATTATGGAGAAGATTACAAATTAGACAAAAAGTATAGCAAAACACATAAAAAGGTCAGTTTCACTACTTTGTGACATACGTCAAAAGATAATTGTTAAACTGCCTGTAGGTTACGTTAAAAATGTCGATGGTCAATGCAGACTCGTTGAGCAGTTCAATCGCTCTGTTGACTGGCGGGTTCTGATAGGCAGAAGTCCTCACTTTTGGAGCATAAAAAAGGGTATGGGACCTTCCACGAGTATACTTGTCAGGGACATATAAGTTAATCTCTTTCAAAATAGGTGGATTATGAATAGTTCCAGAGATTATCTTAAAAAAATGTTTTCCTAAAAATATTTTTCGGCGGGCTTCTAATGTATTAAGATCGAGCATTCCTACAATAAGGATGGATACAGGAAAGGGTAGTTCATATATTCCCTCATATATAGGTATCTCATGAATCTGTTTTGTACTTTTTCTATTTCGAGAATATGGTTTTGCTCAGAAGGGGCCCAGATAATGGAGCTATAATCCAGGATACTGCGAACAAGTGCTTCATGTAGTTGCCTATAATAAAAAAAATGGTTAAAGATAATATTGCTAAATCTAAAATTTTGAATATGAGATTGGCAAATATGACGGTTCGACAGAATGTGGAAATTGGCAACGGAATTGGTAAACACGCACGTCCCGGTTAGACGAGAGGCTCTGGGTTCGAGTCCCACTTGCGACCCTTATCTTTTTCTGTATCTTGTTCTCTTTAATACTTTCGTTTACATTATTAGTTCCTCTTCTTCTTCTTCAATGATAAATTAAATTGATGGGAATAACCTTCAAAAGTTTATAAAAAGAGAGTTTTTCTCTTAAAAAATTACATATATTTTAGACTAAACTGTTATGATAAATGTTTTTTGGTCATAAATTTTTCTAAAACTCTCTAACGGTGAAATCTGACTTCACCAATATCTTAAGTGTAAAGTTTCCAGGTGAAATCGGGTATCCAGTTCTTTGTGTTATTTATTTATTTACGCCTATTTAGGCTTTTACATACAGATATATATATAACAATATTAACGAAATTATACTAGTAAATAGTGCAGGAAACTACTGTTTAAAACACTTGCACAAAAATAAATGCAAAGCAAAAATATTAGGTATTGAATTTGAACCACACAGTATGTAGGTACAAAATACAAAAAATCCGAAACAGTTTTTTTTCTTTCAGCCAACAAAATACTGTCAATGTGTTAGTCAATTTTAATAGCTTTAGCAAAATATTCCCCTATTTGATGAAAAAAACTTCAATAAGGTAAGCTTATATAATAAAATTGATGTACTAAATATATCAACAACATCGGAGTATTTGTTTCCAAGCTGTTGAATCCGTCGCATAGGAGTATAATATTTTGTTGACTTAAAATTGCTACATTAATATGGTAGGTACTGTCTTGTGACTGACCTGCCTGGAGTATGAAAAGAAATTACATATAATAAATCAGGGGTATCAAACATTGAATTTATGATTTTATACAAACAGGTTAAATCGGAAATGATTCTACGATCAGATAATTTTATTAAATTTAATGAACAAAGTACGTTATCGTAATTTAGGCATTCACTAGGAATGCCCATTTTAAAATTCACATATCTTAAAAATTTATTTTGGATTCTTTCAATCGCATGTGAATGAACCTCGTAATTTGGGGACCAAACCGTGGAATTGTATTCTAAATGACTCCTTAGGAGTGACATATATAATGTTTTTACAGTATTGACATTGTTGAAATCACTAGATACCCTTCAAATAAATCCCAACATTTTCAAAGCTTTATTCAGTAGTAACTCCTGTTATATAATGAACAACACAATCATTTGGTAATGAGAAAACATAAAAACCAACACGAATAATAATGGCGCTCTTCCTCGAAAATAGATTCCGCGCAAAAGGCCAGGTCGTAAAAACTCCAAGAGGCCACAAAATATCACCTCACCGAGATTCGATAATAAAATCCCGATTCCTCCCGTCTTTGGCCGGATAGCGAAACTGTTCGCTGCAGTGACATTTACTTAATAACGCTTTGCCTTGGAGGCACCAGGTTAAACGTGGGTTGTTTCCTGCTTCCCGAGACACTTTTAAATTCTACCGTGTCTTTCAAATCAACAATACGTTAGGGACTTCCCTGCGATGGCTTATAGTTGGCTTGAATGGGGTAGTAGATACATGGAGCATAGTTTGCAACATATTCTTTGTTTAAAAAAAATAAGTTTAGTTTTGTTCATAAAGTAATTTATTATTCAGCGAGTTATTAAATAATATGCATATGCACTCTTTATTAAATTTACTTACTTTTCTGCCCCAAAGAAAGGACCTGACATTAAACTAAAGGAGTGTAAATATTAAAAAAAAATTTAACGTCGTTCCAGCACAAAGTTACAAAATAGTTCGCTATTCAAATGGTTTGTCCTTATCAAAGTGAAAAAGTTTTTTTAAATTGTCAAATGAATAGTGTTGAAACACCGTCCTTTGTGAGGGGACTGAATTGCAAAATAAATATTGCTTTTGACACAGAGTCTCTGAACCTACAACGATAGTCGATCAATCAGGTTCTAGCATTTTAATTAGCCCATTCTTTCGCTGATGGAACTAAATTATGTGATACTAGCTGACCCGGCCACGCGTTGCTGTGGCTAATAAAACACAACGTCATCTACCGGATGGTCATCCAACCTTTATATCCACCGCCGTCTTTGAGTTTATCGCAAAGAGACAGAAAGATGCCGTGGAGGACTTTAATTTATAATACGTAGAGATGGCGTGAAAGATTATAATAATGTGCATGAAATGCTTGGGGTAACTAAAGTATTTAAATAAATGAAGACAATATAAGCGAAACTCAATCGAAAATCTGGAAACAGAAAAATCAGAAAAACATATTGACACCTCTGGGACTCGAACCCAGGACCTCTTGCTTTCCGGGCAAACGCGCTAACCACTGCGCCACGGTGTCGATACGAAATTCGGTCATTTTTAACTGTACCATACTTCGACTAAGAACCACCTACATTATCTTCATTTTATTTAACGCATATATTATTGGCAACTTTCTTTATGTATGATTGCAAGATTCAAACCCAAACTAAATGCTCTCTAGATAGTGTCTGGATAAATCTTTATCCATTTTATTTTTAATATGCGACATCTATTGACTTTTCTGCAAGTAAGTAAGTATGGTACAGTTAAAAATGATCGAATTTCGTATCGACACCGTGGCGCAGTGGTTAGCGCGTTTGCCCGGAAAGCAAGAGGTCCTGGGTTCGAGTCCCAGAGGTGTCAATATGTTTTTCTGATTTTTCTATTTCCAGATTTTCGATTGAGTTTCGCTTATATTGTCTTCATTTATTTAAATATTACAATTTGAGGTTTTACTCTTAAAGTTAAAATAAAAAATAAAATATTCATCCTAGACTTGCAGAAAAGTCAATAGATGAATAATTTTACTTATAATATTTATGTTTGCCATTCAAGATAGAGTCATTAATACTAAAAATTATAGGAAGCATATAATCAAAGATATAAATAAAATTGATGATTTATGTAGAAAATGTTTGGCTTTTCCGGAAACTATAGAACATATTATATCGGGATGTTCTATATTAGCGCCGTCCGAGTATACATTTAGGCACAATCAGGTTTTAAAAATAATCCACCAAAGTTTGGTAATTAAACATAACTTGATTAATGAATTGAATTGAATTTTATAAAATATATTATGATAAAACTATACTAACAGACAGAACAATTAGTCATAATAGACCTGATATAGTTTTACATGACAAAATTAAAAAAATAACTTATATCATTGATGTAGCTATTCTAAATTCCTGTAATATTCAAAAAACTGTTTCTGAAAAAATTAGAAAATACACAAATTTAGGAAATGAGATTAAAGGAATTTGGCATTCTCGGACTATAAAAATATTACCATTTGTTATTTCGGCTACTGGCATTATACCTAGGTCTCTGATTCAAAATTTAGGCGTATTAGATTTGTCAAAGAATTTATATATAAAAATGCAAAAATCGGTAATTTTAAATACATGTAGGATTACAAAAGATTTTTTAAATATTTATATTGAGGGATCAGTAGGATTTATAGGTTCAATTAGGAATTCCACCGAGCCGAACCCTCTGATACGAAAATATCTGGAGTTGGTGAATTATTCTCCCATCTGGTCTCTGGTAGGTTGACATGTTGTTCTTGTATTGTTTTGTAATTATAATACTTATATAGTGCAATTGCATAACGTGGATTGACCAGATGATTATTTGGGAAGTGTGTGAAAGGGTTTAGTTTTTCCTGTGGGGAAAATTAAACCCGGACATTTAAATCTGGTGCGAAAAAAGGCTAATTTATATAGCGCCGTTTTTGTGAGAAATCATCTCAAGGGCGCTGTACAGTACAAGTAAACATGTAATAAAATTGGTATAACTAAGATTTATATTTATAACTAGTGACTTATATCTAAGATTTATAAATAGTGGCTTAATCTAAGACTTATAACTAGTGACTTATGACTAAGACTTACGATAGTTGACTTAAAACTAGTGGATTAATGATATACATATTTTCAACTGCGACTTAAAGTTAGAGACTTAAAACTAACATAAGTACCAAATTTTTTTTTAAATACTTATTTGCCATTGTTGTCAGTGATAATGATAACATTAAAAACCAAACAAAAAACAAGTTCTGTAGGTATATGTACAAACTCGTAACATAGATAAGTTATTGCTGCGAGTCGAAGCAGTTTGAGGATTTATAAATTTTATACATAGGTACATACACATTTTATACATATTATATTCTATTTTTTAGTGTTATTAACGCCAGAAGAAGGAGGTAGTTCTTATATAATATTACTTTTATAGAACACGGGAGAAATAATGATCTTAATGGATTTATCGGTGCAATAATGGTCTTAGCTGGATTTATAGGAACATACACAAGCTTATCTTAAATAAATGAAAATGAATCGTCGTACCGCATTAAGATTAAGATGGTTCATAGCTCAACATACAGATTGAGCAGTTAGGCTCCCACTTATTATATATATATCTACTAGCTGACCCGGCCACGCGTTGCCGTGGCTAATAAAACACAACGTCATCTACTGGATGGTTATCCAAACTTTATAACCACCGCCGTCTTTGAGTTTATCGCGAAGGGACAGACAGATGCCGCGGAGGACATTAATTTATAATACGTAGAAATGGTATGAAAGATTATAATAATGTGCATGAAATGCTTGGGGTAACTAACGTATTAAGTTAATAAGGATTAATACTGTATCCATCTAAATAACTTTTCAATTACCGCAATTTTTTAGAAGATAGAATGGGTATAGTAAGCTATCCGTAAAAGATACATATATGCCTTCGCGGACTTTTTTGTACATCTATAAAAGAGGAATATCCCACCACGCATTGTTTTGTTATATCTATCGACCACCACAACACAGGCATGTGCCTAGTATGGTGGTCGAAAAATCCCCAATTCATGTAATGAATAATTCAAAGAATAAAGAAACTTAAAAAAAAAAAAAAAAAAATCTTAAAAGGATTAGGCAGCGTTTTCGATGAAAGCTACCTTGCGGCTTGACTTTTTCCGACACTTCTGACAATTATCGTTATGTTTCAACCAATTTACACAAATCCTTGACAAATTACATACCTCAACCTTCCTCACAAAACGCTATATCTATTGGTGAAAACCGCATGAAAATCCGTTCAGTAGTTTTCGAATTTATTGCGAACAGACAGACAGACAGACGACGCGGGGGACTTTAATTTATAATGTGTAGAGATGTAGAGATAAATTCGTGGTCATCAACAATTATAGAATGACGAATTTAAGGAAATGAGTGTCTGAAAACATGCGTGTTTAGCTTGGATCTAAATTCCGCTGGGTTGGTTATGCATCTCCTAAAAAGCACCCCTAAAAAGTAACTAGAGTGTGCGCTAATTAACCAACGTGTAATTTTTTAACCTTTTTTAATTTCTTGCAATAGAGCAACCCCGATGAGTTATAAAATTGGGGGGAGTTTATAATATATTAGTGGAATGTAAAACTTTACGTGGGTATTTTGGTAAATCAGTTACAAAAAAGATAATGAGAGGTTACTTAACCACTCGGACCCATAAGTTTGTTTTCAAGACAATGTAACATTACTAGATGTATATGAAGCTTACCTGAGTTATTAACCTGTTCTACTTAGAACAAACAAGAAGTAAAAAAATAAACAAACAAGGGTAATATGCACGTGAGCTCAAACCCAAAGTAGGAGTTTACAGAAAGGTGCTTATCCGATCACACATTTTATTACCTGTAGAAGTTTCTACCTGGTTTAATCCATTTTAGAGCAATATTGTTCGAAAAATAACAACAACTATAATGATAAGCAAACAACAACCAAACTAAAAAACAATAACCACAAAAAAAGCAAACACCAACCAAACGAGCAATCTTCAACAAACATAGTAATTTAACAACAAACACTAAAAAACCATTAAATTATTAAATTATCAAAAAAATTGAAGTTTAATTTGTATCTCCCAATGAATATTCAATTTTAGAAATGATTTACATATTTGAAATAAAATATTTTATCGTTATTTTCAGTTAATTAATTTTATCATCGAACGCTTCATCCACCATTATTTGCGCTAATTCGATTGTCACATCCAATTATCACCATTGTAGAAAAACTGCAATTTCAAACGTGTTTATGTAAATCGTATAATAATGAATGCCTTTTTGTCATTTGTGTGTTTAATTTTATTTTTTTGAAATTACAAAGCTTTACAATTTGATGACGTATTTGCATTAATCCTATATAATACCATCCGTTTTAATTAATGACAGGATTTTGAAACCGGATTTCAGCCTTTGGAGCTGTCGCGTTGGAACTAAAGTTTATTGCTGATTTTCGAATCCAACCGGAGATAAATATTTGGCAGTCATGAAATGTTTTTTTGTAGTATTTTTACAGCATTATGTTTTTCTGTCCGGTGCGGCGCACACAAGAACGGCCAAAGTAAATTACGGTGCCAAAAATGGGTAAAAGTATTGTCTTCAAACTAATCATACTTAATAAAATACCCTTAAAATATTTTTTATAAACCAGTTCAAAATAAACAGCAAGAATTTATTTTGTAAACGCAACCGAATTGTCTACACATGTGACCAAAGTTGGGTTATGTGTCGCGCCGCCAATACTGGTTAGCTTCGCCTGAATCATTGACGGAGAAACTACGCACGTCCTGTTTTCCCCATTTTAAAATCAGGGCCCGCAACCCGGATTTGTACCGATTTATTACATATTTCCCTTAAACACGGTAAGTTTTAAAACTCTTAAAAAAATATATGTTATTTATGAAGATAATATCTAGACTTTGTCCGCGCCGAAACGCAAATTATATAAAATTCCCTCGATAGCAAAAAATCGCAAAGTATGCTCCAAAAATTATTATTAACACGTAGGTTTCAGTTATTTTACAAGTTATATGTATGAAAAAATTCACAGTGTTTCTTTAAATGCTGTTTAAGATAATGCCCGCGAGATTTTTGATCTATTTTAAACGAGTCGTGTTTGATTTTGTCGCTGTAAATGTTAGCGCTCTCCTCTAACATTCGTAATTTCGTATCTCTCCGCGTCAGGTATGTATTTTAATCGGCAAGTTAAAGTAACAGTTGTACGTAGTATAGATATAATATATGTTTTATGAAATTCTATTTAGGTACAAAAAAAATAGAATTCAGCTACAGTCAATAAGCAAGTTCCATAGAGTTCTATTACTCTTCTACTTCTAGTTCTACTTCTTTAATATAAAAATAGTGTCCGACCGAAACCGAAACTTTTTTAGACATGTTAAAAATCTATTGTTTACTGAAATTTGACTTATTTTTTACACTTATACAAACAATTAACATGTGTTAAATGAAATAAAAAAAACAATAACGTGAAATATTTTTTTTGATGTTACCATAATTAACAAACATCTAACTACTTCTTGGAACAAAAATTTGTCAATAATCAACACTTACGTACATTATAAAGGAAGGACCTCATTAACTGAGTATTTTAATTTAAATTGCGTTTACAATCACAACACACAACATTCTTAAGACTAAATTTACCATTTATTGAAATCTTTTGCAGAGTTTCGGTGCGGTCGAAGGTTCGGCAGAAAATCTGCCGAAACCGAAACTGATGCCGAAAGTAGTTTTTTTTTGCCGAAACTTGCCGAAAGCGAAACCGAAACCCAACTTTCGGTCGGTCACTAATAAAAAAGTTAAAGTAATAAAAAAACTTTAAATAATTATCCCCTTTTTCCCCCATATGTTAAAACGAACGCTTTTTTTCATGTAGTCTTTGTGACCCCGCTCTAAAGGAAGTGTAATAAAGGCAAGGTAATAAGTTCCGATACTACAACGATTTGTTTTGTCCCTGTGAAAAAATATTTAACCTTAGAATTTTTATTTAAATAGTACTGATTAAAGGTAATTTAAATTGGTTTTGCAAGAATGTTCCCAAATAGTTATTCCATGTAGTAATTTATTTATTTATTTACGCCCATTTAGGCTTTTACATACATATATACACTTAACAATATTTACAAAATTATACTAGTAAATAGTGCAGGAAATGACTGTTTACAACACTTGCACATAAACAAATATACAGCAAAAATACTATTGAATTTGATCCACACAGTTTGCAGGCATAAAATATAAAAACAAAAAAAAATACAAAAATAGCTTGTCTCCTTCAGCCGACAAAACACCACCAATATGCTAGTCAATTCAAACAGTTTCATCAACACATTCCCCTACTTGATGAAAAAAACTTCAATAAGGTATGCTTATATATTGAAATTGATGTATTAAATATATAAACAACATCGGAGTATTTGTTTCCAAGCTGTTGAATCCGTCGCATAGGAGTATATTGGCATGTTGACTTAGAATTGCTACAATAATATGGTAGGTACTGTCTTGTGACTGACCTGCCTGGAGTATGAAAGGAGATTACATATAATAAATCAGGGGTGTCAAACATTGAATTAATGATTTTATACAAACAGGTTAAATCGAAAATGATTCTACGATCAGATAATTTTATTAAATTTAATGAACGAAGTAGGTTATCGTAATTTAGGCATTCACTAGGAATGCCCATTTTAAAATTTACATATGTTAAAAATTTATTTTGGATTCTTTCAATTGCATGTGAATGAACTTCATAATTTGGGGACCAGACCGAGGAATTATATTCTATATGACTCCTTACTAGTGACATATATAAAGTTTTTACAGTATTGACATTATTAAAATCACTAGATACCCGTAAAATAAAACCCAACATTTTCAAAGCTTTAGTGTTGAATCTGTGAATGATAAGTAAATAATTTAATAAATAACAATTATTATAAGCAATAATTATCAGCCTGAAACACTCATCTACATTGAAAAAATCTTCCGAGAAAAGATACTTGCCGCCAACGGGACTTGACTCCGTGTCCTTATGATTGCCGGTCAGGTGCTCTACCACTGAGCTATGTCGGCTTATCTAATACCCGCCAAATAATTTAATATATAATAGTGTTTCATTCAACAATTACTACTTATTACATTTTTCCACTTGAAAACAACCAACTTTATTTTTGTGAGAGAGGCATTGTTAGTGCTAAATCTCTCTGCTAAGCAATCAGAAGGACACGGGTTCAAGTCCCGTTGGCGGCAAATATCTTTTCTCGGAAGATTTTTTCAATGTAGATGAGTGTTTCAGGCTGATAATTATTGCTTTTAATAATTGTTACCCTTTGTGCTATGCATAAAAATCTTGTCGTAAACGTTAATTTATCAATTAAAAATAATAATTAATTTTAAAAATATTAACAAAAAAGAAACACTTCCGTTTGTACAGTCTACCTATCCGCGGCCTTTACAAATTTAGTTAATTGGTACATCCCATTTAAAGTTGCAATCGATAATCACCCATAAATATATATTCTATACCATCGCATATGCAGGGCAGCAAAATGTTTTGATGAATACATGCAAAGTTGTGAGATATTATTTCAGGCGTATTCGGAACTGATGCATGCGAAGTTCTATGTGAATCAATTTGTTTTTGTTGGTATTTACGACTTGTGTCAGAGGTGTTGTTTATCCAATAAATGGTTCCAGGGGTGGTGATACACATAACCGCCTCCCAAGTTGGTAAACTTTAAAAATAGTTAGTGATTCCGATTTAGACCGGGTGTAAAGACTTGTTGCATACATTATTTATCAGCAATAGATAATTGTTCATCAGATATGATTAGACCCGTGTCGTCAGAGTTTACGAAGCGTTTGTAATACGATTTTTTTTAAAAGTGAAACTTCTATAGCCCCGCTGTGATTTGGATTTCGGATGAAACGGAAATAAGGATTACTGCACCTACGACGCATCAAGTGCGCACATTGGCCGCTTTGATTATGATGTCACTTTTAAAGGCTCCTATTGGATGAGATGTGAAAGAGAAAATACACTAGTCAGCGCTCATTGGTCGCTTTGATTACTACCTCACTTTTCAAGTATTGGTTGAGATTGTTTTGGTAAAGTTTCGTTTCTACCGCGTGTAAACTGCACTCGAATTTTTTAAGTAAAACTTCTTTAGCGCCGTTAGTGATTTCAAATTCGGGTGAAACGGAAATGCGTCACAACTCAGTTCTACACAAATACTTGGTTCTAATATAATGCAGTAAATTCACACCTCAACGCGTGCCTTCCATAGCGTAGTGGGCAAGGTGCCTGACAAGTCTCAGCGGCCAGAGAGGTTCGAATCCTACGAAATCCATTTTTTTTCTTTATTAGTAATATAATACAAAACGTTAGTCCCAAAATAATAAAACCATCTATTTCCAAGCGATTAAATGTTCAAATTTATCATAGTTTGCATGATTTTGTAATACTCGTACAATTACCTGATCGCGTTAATAACAATATGTTTGCACGGTAATTTGAATAAAAATAAAACAATAAAATACTACAAAATATTTATACACATTTCGCAAGGGGGTCGCATCCTGTAAACCCGGCATTACATAAATAAAAATAATATTATAGTTGGTTGGTGTATCTGTAATCTGTACCCAGTCAAGCAGGATGTATCAGGTATTTACGGCTAACGGTGCCAGGGCCGGCAATAGACATAAACCCCTGTAGCTCTAGTCCCCGGAGCCACCCTGACTTTAGTATCAGATGCTCATTACAAAATATTGCGACGAGATAGTTTGTGCATCAATATTTTTAAAGGGGGATTTCATATTGGTGTCATTTTCATTTTATGGTGAAGTTGGTATTCGGACGATACGTTGGAGGGTGCAAAAACTGATATGTTTGTATTATCTGATATCTTTCCTTAGATTTAAAAAATAATCTTTAGTACGTTATAGGTATCTAGCACGATCGAAAAATAAAATCCTATAGCAATATGACTTGACTGAATATATATTGACTCAAACCGTCCTTTACAAATAACACATAGCGGTTAGTGGTCAATTGTCCAAAGTGTTGGGTTCGCGCCCTGGTTTGCGGATTCAGTATTCTGCTAGTCAAGTCCTCTATCATTGTCTTAGCAAATTTAACGCTTCTAATTATGATAATAGGAAGAATTCATGTATTAAATTTTTTTGTTAACAATAGGTAGGTACCTAGGGGTCTATGTATTTAAATAAAATAATATTATTAGATTGCGTAAAAACGTAAGATTACAAGATAAAAAATATCGTCAACTATTAAAATATACATACAATACCGACAAGCAAATGCCATTTGTGCATTTAATAATACTATTTTTTCCAGGATGCAGGGGTAGTGCAATGCATTACATTCCGTCTTTCGAAAAATTAAACAAAATAAATTAGAAAAACCAAAAAAATTGATCCATTAACACTACATCGACTAGGTACATAACAAAAAAACAGAGAAAAGAAGTAAAAAATATCTAAAACAGAAATTTTATCAGGCTTTAAATAGCACTCTTGATAAAAATCACTCATTAGAATTTGAAATTAAAACACTTTTGTACTTTCTTCCACTTATTTATTTTCACCAGGACCGGTTTCATCCTATTACGGACATTTTCAAACTGGTAGTTGAATAGTCTCTTCAGTGTTGCTGTGTTCGCTGCTTTTAATGAGTCTAGTTTTTGAACTGTTAATTCGTGGTGGAATTCCATTGTATTAGAATTTGAAATTAAAACCCGTCATAGGATGAAATCGGTACTGGTGAAAATTAATAAGTGGAAGAAAGTACAAAAGTGTTTTAATTTCAAATACTAATAGAATGGAATTCCACCACGAATTAACAGTTCAAAAACTAGACTCATTAAAAATCACTCAGCTATATCTATTAAATACATAACATGCTTTTCGGATTTCAGAATAAAATTCGCTTAATTGAATGTGTATGTGTGTGCATTTGTAAGCGCGAAGGTCGTAAGGACTGGGTCGTACTTCGTTGCTATTCTGGGGTAACGAGAGACAGGTCGCCAGTCGAGTGTTACATATATTAAGTTGATAAAGTTGTGCGATACAACAAATATTACAAATCGGAGCTGGATATATTAATTTCTTCACCCCGATGTTAAATCAAAGACTAATTAGCAACCATCACGCCGTTTCTCCGCAGGCGTAGGCAGAGAGGACGGACCGCCAAACAACTCGATCTTGGCACACACTTCTTGCCTAGACAACGCATTAAAAATCTTTCCTTTAACAGTAGTAGCACGCTGCAGACGATCGGCCAACGTTGCTGGGTGATCATTTTTTCAGAACGGCTTGCCTATCTAGTAAACATGATTTACTATTGCAAAGTACGCAATTTTATCGCAGCTTTTATTTTCCCTTTTATGTGAATTCACAGAGATCTTACCTATTTCGTTCACATTTAAAAAGTTTATTTTGATGGTTGGAAGATTATGAACCTTAATATCGACTAACAAATAAAATAACCATAAAGTTAACTACATCGCGTGTGTCAAATCATAACTTAACCCGATAACAATATTTTTTGTGAGATCCCAGAGCGTGATACGGACGTGTTTATGGGAAATCTTTTTGGTTGTTTTAAGAAATAAAACTATGACGAAAGAACCACGATGGATTTCATCGGAAGCTTTGAAGACAATCCCGACAGTGATTTCTAGGTGACCACGATTATTTATTATCGTTTAAACTTTAAGATATTGTGTTTAATTTAAGGTCCGAATGAAATAATTACTATGCTTATAAGTTTTTGCTGCTAGGGCGACTTTTGGTTCGGCTTCGCCCAGTTTGAGTGTTGGTAACCATTTTATAATTCCGATAGGAACTGGTTCCAAAAATAGCCGGTTCCTCGGATCCACTGTGATCCAGTGACGGCTAGTCACCGGGACAAAGTAACCGCGACAGGCTATGACGTCATATATAATATATGTACAGCCGCGTAATACTTTTATTCACAACTTTAAGTATTACTGTCAATCTTTCCATATCCGGAGAGACACTCAATTCTACAAACCCGTAGTACTTATACCTAGGAGAGCACGCCCTCACGCGAGTAAGTGGCGTCGTCCTTTGACAAATTCTTGAATTCGAAACCGAATTACAAAAGTAGCTTTTTAGCGAATTAATAATATAGATGGCAGCACTTCCGTTTGTGTCTATTTGTGAATCGATTGTGTACGACAGACGCAAGGCTATTAATACTGTTTGATATTCAGATGTTTTTCTCGATAAAACCAGTAGCTAATGTTGTTAATAGACATATATTATGGTTCACTTTATTTAACAATATTTAAATTAGTATTAGGTACCTGTTTTACCATAGTAACCATTTTCTCCTAACCTAACCTTTATGGTAAACTTTGTGAGTTTATTATTATAAAAGGAAATTATTAAATAATAATCGTGATTGACATAACAAACAGTGGCCCTTTTTAAAATAGGTTTATAGATTCTGAAACAATAAATTTACTCTAGATAAAAATGGCGAAAATTTTTGTGTTGGAGTCGTTTAAATAGTTGCCTTTACATTTTCAATTTTAAACATTAAAAAAATATTTTTAAGTCTTTTACTGATTGACAATAAATGTAAAATTTTATGGCTGCTCTTAAATTTTTAAATTTAGAAGTTTTGTATTAAAACATTTTATTTATTTATTTATTATTACAGGTGTCCGATGGCAGATTTTACACTTTGAACTGAGCTCACAGCGCGTAGGAAGGCGGGAGCGGGGTATCACTCAACGCGCGAGTGTTGCGGGTTTTTTTAGTAGCCTTGAGTCAGTGGATTTTTGCGGTTTTTTTTGCCGAAGCGTTGGCTTTTTTCTCACTTTGGTTTCCGACGATTGAAGGATGGCCCGTCGAACCAATTGATGGGTACAGAAATTTAGAGAAACTCGATCAGTCGGAAATGAACCTCGTCCTGGATCTTCAACGACTGTAACTACTCCTGAAAATGCAGAACTTGTGAGAAGGGAAATTTAACAAAATCATTTTTTTTTCGGTAGAGGTGAAACCGTTAACGCACAACGGTACCGCGCGGAGCTACATCGTCATGTTGGTTACAATAACAGAACCCATTTTAAACAGGATTGGGCCATGGGCGCCACGGCACACACCGCTAGGGACTAAATGACTAAAGTGAGAGAGCTTTTTCTTGGAAAATTGATTAGTCGCTTCGGCGACATAGCCTGATCCCCTAGATTACCCGATCTGACCCCATCCGACTTTTTCTTGTAGGGATATCTCAAATCTCGCGTATACAGCAATTCGCCATCAACAATAGAGGCCCTACAAGAAAATATCAAACGAGAAATTGCAGCTATCAGTCCAGAACTTTGCAAGCGAGTTTTCGCCAACACGAAGGAAACATTGTAAAATTTTTTGCGGCTAGAAGGACGCCATTTGAGTGGAGATATTTTTAAAAACTAAAATCGGCATTATTCTTATGTGAGATAATAAATAAATAACACTCATTGTATTCATATATTTTTTTTTGAAGTGTGAAATCTGCCGGGGGACACTCTGTATTATCTTAAAGTTTACCAAAACAGATACTAAATCTAATAATAATATAATAACCCTTGAAAAGTGTTAGTATTTAGTATTTATCCTCCACAATTCGTAGTAGGAGTTGTGGAGGACATTACAGGTGAACTCCTAGATCAAATAACCATATACAATACATACAATCTTTGTAAATAAGCAATATGTGTCGATGAATAAAATCAAACAAATTAATTTTGGTTGCATGTGCATGATTGTTTGTCCCCGTAAAATCAAGCTCTATGAACTCATGTGTGCTTTAATTTAAGTATATATTTTTTAAATTGTATGAAATCAGACAACCGATAATGTACCTACCTATACCTATAATGTGATATTTTATAATTAAAAAAAATGTCATTGAATGTGATTTTACGGGTCTGTGGTAGTTAATAAATCAAAATGATCATGATTAATATGTAGGAAAATATAACGTATTTTTCACATGTTAGTTCACGGCTAAGATTTTTGACGTAGACTAAATTATTTTAATATTATGTGGTTCAAAATAAGGTATTTAGTGCAGGTTAATTAATAAATGAGACAACACACATTTGCGATTTACACTTTTTACAGTCAATCTTCTATTGAATCATTGTAATATATGGCACAATGTACCTTTTCGTGAATTTGACCGAATCAATTAAACTAAGATTTAAATTGGACAAAAAATATTTTACCGTGTTTAAAGCCTTTAAGAGGGCATTACCAGAGAAAGCCTGAAATACGTCATTTTCAAAAAAGTTTTTAGACGTATTGACTCTTTTCCACAAAAAATTATAAATGGATTTCGAAAGATTGTTATTTTATCTAGCATTCGTATGTAATAAATTTTTAGAATTTTTTTTAATTTTTAGTATAATAAGGTTATTCCATAGGTCGTTGGCAGATTTGTTAAATTTTCAAAAAAGTTTTTGTATTATACCACACCCATTTCAAATAATGTAATCATGCAGTAAAATAAATCAATACATTATCTAGCAAAGCTATGTATTAGAATTTTAATTTTAGTTTCAATAAAATCATTAAAAAAATATGTACGTACATGTGTTTCTTGACGAAAATTGGTCCATTTGTGTATTTATTTGCGCACTTACAAACTAATATATTTCAGATTTTTTTAACATTCTTATTAAATTTAGACATTATTGAAAAATGATAAATACTTATAATCAAAAAATAACTACAAAAAATACACTATTTTAATAGTTTTATCATCACGCCTTTCAGCATTTTTGGATGAAGGTATAAATTAAAGCTAATTTGGATTGAAATAAATTCGATATTGAGTTATAATTTAAAAAAGCTGGTACGGAGAATAATTAATCTTTCTCATTGTAACCGTCCTGCACGATCGGAAGAACAACTTTCGACGAAATGTGGATTTTCGTCCGCTGGCTGGTTAAACGCTCTTAATGTTAAAATCCTTTTGAACTATAAAACATTATAATGTAAAACATTATTTAATGTAAAACATTTAATGTAAAACATTATTTAATGTAAAACTAACACACCAAGTTTCTTCTTGATGAATAACGAGTATTACAAGATTATTATTTAATGTCTTTTTAACTTACCTGCGACCTTTTAAATTTAAAATCTCCTTAAAATCATTTTCTTTGAGACTCATTAAAAAGCCATGTTTTTCCATTTTATTAATGGCAGCAATAACTGAACTATCCCTTGAAGGAAGAATCTATCTTTTTGTCCAAAGCCTCAGAAATATAAAAAAGACTATTTTGTTATCTCACATCAGACAGGCCAATAAAATTGTTTTTCTGTTCTAGAAAGAATATTGATATCTGAGAGAACGTTAACTTTCAAAGATGGTTTTCAGCTTTGTTGAAAGTATATCCAGATTCTTTGATCAAATACTATAAAAAAATTATGGACAGTTCAGTTTTGACTTGTTAAGAAAATTGAAAACAATCTTAAATAGGAAAAAATCTTATGGGAGTGGATTGTATGAATTTTGTAATCTTTCACATTTTCTCTGCACGATCCACAGTTAAAATATAATCGGAGGAATGTATTAAACCGGTGAGTTTTACGACAGGGGCCATTAGGTTGTCTAGACCCGGCATGCAATCCCGACATCACGCTCTGAAGGTATTTCAGCTTTACCTTTCGATCTGTGTCAGCCTTGATTATGGCCTGTTAACATGTGACAACATTTTTATTAGTGAGCAACACTGAATCATAAAGATTGTAAGCAGATTTGTATTTGTATGTTTCTTTCTGGAAGAGACACTGAACAGATAATACCAAGAAATGTGATCTGGGTGTGCCAATTTAAGAGAAAACTGATATCACCAGTTTACACAATAGACCGTGTGACTGCGTCAGATAGTTTAGTGAAATTTATTTTCCGTGGAAGAAAGAATTTTGGTATTTGAAAAATGTAAGGAAAGTTGAGTTAACTACGGGCACATAGACACCCTTCTTTACACACCCTCAGTTTATTTTTTAATTTTAATTAAAAAAAATTTTTTACAGTTTTTATAGAAAAATGTGTCCTTACTGGGGTATCCCGTTCTAAGGACACATTGTACAAGTTTTCTTGTTAGAAATATAAGTAAATACCTATGTTAAAATACTCGTATACTAGATGACAGTTATAAAGTTAAATCTAAAAGTAAGCACAATACAAGCATTAATCTTTGTTAGGTAGCAAAATTATATCTACATTCTTCCTTCCCATTTCCATAATCAATTTCTTTATGCTTCTTTTGAAGTCGGCTATTTTTTTTCTAGTTCTATCGGTGAAGTTGACAGCCCCCTTGGTCGAGGGGTAAGACTCTTGACTCCCAATCCGAAGGTCACGGGATCAAATCCCGGAGTGAGCAAATAATTTTTATTTCATATTTAATTAATTAAAAATAATGTAAGCGTATTTGCCGCACTTTCCAGAGTGGAAGATACTCTCAGTATCGCCCTGGCGTAATACCACCATTCAGAATTGAAACGTTGCTTGTAATGGCTTTAGCCGTGTTTGGTGACCAGCTCTGAATAGCCAGGTACTTTCCCACCTTTCTCACCCCATCCCTTTCCCTTCCCAACTATCTTCAGCCTCACAACATACCCCAATTGGGGATACCATTGTCTCACTGGCTCCAGACGGGAGCATTGTGACTCTTATGAAGTATTCACATAAAAAAATTGAAGTAAAACCCGAAAAAATGTGCTAACTGTTAGATATCATAAGTTGTTAACCCTTAACGGAATTGTTGCATCTTAAACTTCGATTAAGCTACTAGCCAGTAAGTTTAAAAGCGGGTGAATGGCGAGTGAGATTGTCATGATGACACACAAAACTGTCTACTCGCTCAGTAGCGACAGTAGCAGCTAAAATAATGACTCCCGCGCGAGCCAATTATGTCGACATTTTGTAAAAAAAAAATGAGCTCGCAGCTTGCGCCACGCGCTAGACAGTAGCGAGAATTACGACTCCCGCGTGAACTAATTCTGACAGTTATGAAATCAGCTGTTCGTGGGCCTCCATCTTGAGCGAGTAGCGAGTAAAGTTGACTACCTTTCAACTTTTTAGAAGTTTGTCCATAATCTGCTAGTTAGCTAGTAATACGCTTCCACTGAGCGAGTTTACTAACAGATAGTGAATTTTCCAGATAGAGTAGCTTGTAAACTCGCTGAGAACAAATACAAAATAATTGTTTCCTTGAGTAGCAGTGAACTTTTTAAAATAACACGTAAATATATCGAAGTGATTAATACTGCCTATACACTATACTGTATACTTAATATATTTGTGTATAATTCTAAAAACAAACAAGTTGACTGTATATATAATGATTTCTCGAAGGCTTTTGATAAAGTGTCCCACAAAATACTGATCCGATAACTTCATGCTCTGGGAATCAGAGTAAATATGTTGAGCTGGCTAAGTAGTTACATATTAGGTAGAACTTTATTTGTAAAAATAAAATCTTTTATATCCAAACCATTTTCCGCCACTAGTGGCGTACTGCAAGGTAGTCATCTTGGCCCAAGTATTGCTTTTCGCTGTTGACATTAAATTATATAAAGAAATAACTATCCTTGCCAACATATGTGCCAACTATGTATTTCTACCTATCCCATAAACTAATGTGAACAACAATTTTAAACCTATTTTTTTAACGCTTATATTTTATGTAACCTATATTTTGTTTTTAACATATATTATGTTACTTGTATTTTGTAAACCCATTCTTTTAACTGGAATTAAAAAAAATGTACTGCATTCTATGTAAAAGCCCTATGGGCGTTTAAATAAATAAAAAATAAAATAAAACAAAAATAAAATAATAATTTTAAATCGAGACCTTATACTTTTGGCATTTGTTTTATATTCCTTCAAAATATATAAACACATAATCTACCATAATAAATAAAGTAAAGTACCCGACTAAAACACAATTTTTTTTTCATGTTTTTTTTTTGCATGTATTATAAAATGATATTTCCCGTGCGCTTAAACCGTGCCACTATTGTTTCCGCTCACAGGTCGAGGAAAAGATAAACTCTCAAAAGAAGTAATTGACAACTTTATTTTACTTCCACTCAAGGGAAACGATAGACTTCAATTTATCCAAAGCATTTTTATTAAAGGCTCTAAAAGGATATTTTCTCAGCAACTTTATTAACCAGTGAGGAATTTAGCTGTCTTCCTTTGTAACTCTTGTATATTCTTCAATTACCTGTGTCAAGTGTGTCTAGTCCATTTAAAAATCTATGTATTGTTTCATTGATTTCCGCGTTCTTATGAAAAAAAATAATTTTCCTGTAGATGTATAGTGTTTTCCTTCCCGAAATGAGTTTCATAAAACTCATTGGGAGTAATGTATTACAAATTTTATATAATAATTTTGTAATATATTATCTCTAATAAATAAATAAATTGGTATTCACAATGTAAACCATGTTGTCGTAAAGATTAATTTAAAATGATTATTTCACGTTAAGTTTCGATTTAAGCAGAAGGTAAGCTAAAAATCATGTTACAATGTAATATTAAGGCGGTTAACTGAATAAAGTTAATTAAATGTGTGCTTTCTCAGTAGTTTACTCCTTCGTGTGGGTTTAAATAATTGGCACGCGTTTCTACGTGACTTCAACTGTTCCACATATTTTGAATTCCTTCGAGCGAGAATTATAATTTCAAACAGTTTCGGCACTATTGTCGTTGGAATGCAGAATGCAGTAGATTATAACGAGAAATACGATACACCACGTGCCTACCTGAGAATAACAGCCAAGTTTCACACCAACCCACTTTATTATTTACCAAGAATTTCAAACCGATTTATAATTTCTACTTTTATTAACAGATGTCGTCTATGGTCTAAAAATGAATTGTTACCCCGTTGACCGAAAAACTTATATTAGATATAATAAATACAAAATAATTTTAATTTTTTGAATTAAAAACTTCTTCAAACACCGTTGTGATTTGAAACCCGATGAAGCGAAAAATAGAGACACTAAAAATAGACAAACACCTTCATCGATAGAAATTAGCTTGCGGTCTCCTCTTTGTGCGGTGTTCCGCTCTTATCTACATTAGTTTTCTAAAAGTTTCACTGCTACCGCGTGTCTGCATACTCTGATTTTTTGAAGTGAAACTTCTTTCTTTCTCTCTTTTCTTTAACCCCGTTAGCGATTTGAAATTCGAATGAAACGGAAATGCGTCACTGAAATTTATTATTTGACGGTCCTCGGTTCTAATATAATGCGGTAAATTCATGACTACTTACGGGCCTGCAATAGCGCTGCGTTAAAAAGCGCCTGACTCTTGGCGCCCAGAGAGACATCCAGCGAACGCAGGTTCGAAACCTACCAAACCAAAAAAAAAAACCATTTTCATTTTTGGAAAATCAATATCTAATCCTCAAACCACTTTAAAATAGACAGGCAAAAGAAAAGAAAGCGACATCTATCGACTTCATAGTTTCACTTTAACTGCGTGTGAATTGCATACTCGGATTTTTTAAAATTTTCTCAGATATGCATGTTGGACTATTTTGGAAATCTAACACACAAGCAGGTGACATTCAAATATTATCGAAATTAGAGCAAAAGTCGCAAACATGATGTGGCTGATGAACTGAAAAGTAGTGCCGATATCGGATGAGCAAGGAAAGTAACTGTAAGAACCTCATAAACTGGCGACATTTCAGGCATCCCTCTCGACGCTAGAATGCTGATAAATAACATTAAGAACTTTGCGTCATATTTATTATCATTTAAAGTTGATAAATATAAGATGCTTTAATATGATATAACACAAAAATAAAATCACTACAAAAGTACGAGATGAATCAATAAAGATTTTTCGTAACCGTTTTAATTTCCGCAACCGTTGTAATACTGTTGTCAATTTTGGGATGACTGTTTAAAAAAGTGTATCTATGGCCGCCTAAAACCAGAATGCGAAGAGCGAAATGATTCCAAAGGAGTACTATTCGATTTTATGGGAACATGATTAATTAATATTAATTCTTAATTCTAACAGTTAGCAACGATTTAATAAGAATAAAACTGCTCCCAGCAACACTTAGTTATCTGCTAGCTCTTTTCTTTAACATAATTTTTTTTTTGACGAAATAAATAAATATACTACTGCGAACTTTTCACCACATGTTTATTCTCGATAGATAACGCTCTCATCACGGATTCATCAGCTTACTCCCCAAGTCAAGCGTGCGTAAAGGTCCGACCGTTCGCCTCGCCCGATCACACTTTTCGTAACGCTCTCGTCACGCATTCACCAGCTTACTTCACAAGTCAAGCGTGCGTAAAGGCCCGACCGTTCGCCTGGCCCGATCACACTTTTCGTAACGCTCTTGTCACGCATTCACCAGCTTACTCCCCAAGTCAAGCATGCGTAAAGAAATTAAAAATCCCCGAAAAATTGAAAAAAAGGGCCCTCAAACGAGAAGACCTCCAACGTGCATCTCTCGTGCAAAACGAGTGTGCTTTAGATCGCACGACTGAAGTAAAACTTCACTAACTTATATCTCCCTCTCAACTTCCGTTCACCTCGCCCGATAACAATTTTCGTAACCCTCTCGTCACGTATTCACCAGCTTACTCCCCAAGTCAAGCGTGCGTAAAGGCCCGACCGTTCGCCTCGCCCGATCACAATTTTCGTAACGCTCTCGTCACGCTGACTTGGAGAGTCAAACGTGCGTGAAGAAGTTTTACTTTACTTTTTACCCGAAACTTCGTCGTTGAATGTCGGGACGAAACGCCTTCAAAAACAAAACCGCCCGTTCGCAGTTCGGGCGCCGTAACCCGTTACGACGACATGGTTTCGCGTGAAACGCTTCGCCGCAACTGTTTACCGGGAATAGTTTTTTTTTTTTTTTTTTTACAGTGAATACCGCACAAGAATCTCAACTGCTCCCGTCTGGAGCTAGTGAGACTATGGCATCCCCAATTGGGGTATGTTGTGAGGCTTAAGGTAGTGGGGAGGGGAAGGAGGTGGGGAAGAGGAAGGTTGGGAAGTACCTGGCTATTCAGATCTGGTCACTAAACACGGCTAAAGCCATTTTCAAGCAACGTTTCAATTCTGAATGGTGGTCTTACACCAGGGCGATACTGATAGTATCTTCCACTCTGGAACATGCCGCAAATATACTATATATTATTTTAAATGAATCAATTGTGAAATAACACAAATTAATCAAATAAAATTTATTTGCGCATGCCGGGTTCGAACCCGCGACCTCCGTATTGTGAGTCAAGAGTCTTACCCACTCAACTACGGAGGTCGTACAGTTTAATAAAAAAATTGTAACGGTATATTAGTGCTCGTTTATATTCAATATTTGCATTGAACGTAAAACGTTAGAATATTAGAGCTATTAAAACATTAGGATTAAAAATAAAACATGTATTTTTAAATAGTTTCGAACTAACCGGTTATTTAGAAAAATCGAATCAGATTCTATTATTTTTAATAATGAACTAAAACGCCCATCTCTATAGTATCCAAATATAATTTCCTTGAATTCGTTTCTTCGACAAATTCTACACCATCACCCTGAGCAGAGTTTCATGAAAGTATTTCCAAGACCATTTTATATTACTTTTAGTGAAAACGATACCTGCCATGGAAAGCTACGAGAAAAATTCTCTGTAAAAGCGATAACGTTCAAACACCTTCCGCGAGGAGTCATAATAGGAGAAATGTTCCAACAAAGGTGCACTTTGCAAGCTCTGCGGATTCCAGAAAACTCCTGGTTTAATATATTATTATTACTGATATAATCTCTGAATAATAATTTCTTACCACTTTCAGTTTCAGATACTCTCAATTTGGGAGGCTGGTGTAGGTACCCCCGCCCCGGGAACAATTTATTGGTTAATCAACACTTCTAAAAAGGTCACAAGGTGACATGGGTCTCCCCAAGTGGTTTACGTTTGGCTGGCTTAGCTAAGGTGCCCGGGTTCGTGGGGTGAGATTTTTCTCGGTTTTGGTGGCGGATCCGTCTGTCCGTTTACTGCACGCGGCCGGATCGGGAGAGACTGATTGAGGGAGAACATTTGGTCTCTCCAGTAGAACTCTCTCAACCCATCGCCTTGCACTGCAGTTGGAGAGATGGATTCATGATGACCCTACCAACTCTTTGTACCGTTTCTCTTCTCAGAACTTCCTATCCTTTTTTCCTTTAGAAGACCTTCCACACAGCATCTCCAAAGATGACATAGACTCCGAGGGAAATTATTTTCCTCTGGAGATATTCCCTGTGTGGAGATACTGTAAAAAATCTGATGTTCCTATTAAAACAACATTTTTAAAGCAATGCAAATATTTGCTATGAATTTGATCGAAGCAGGGACTTCACACTAAGATCGAGTTCCGTCCATCCTCTGCCACTGCGGGGACACGGTTTGATGGTTAGTTAGACCTGAAATTTCCCTTGAGATTATCAACCAACTGGTCGTATCATTTTAAATAATTTAAAAAAATAGCTTCCCCATCCTCAAAATAGCCTTTTCATCTAGAAATAGTTGCCTGAAATTTTATTAATATCGACAAAAAGATTTGAGCGAATTTCGTGATGCCAGGACTTATTGTTCGAGAGCATAAAGCTCTACAAGGCTTTAAAAATTCGACTGCCTAATAATCAAGACAAAACAAAGTAAATTTAATCAAACTTAATAACCTTTCTTAGCTTTTTTGCAAGAGATTTATGTTGTATTTGTAGGTATATTTTAAAGATTACATTTAACACCAATTTAATAAAAATATTTGCAAATAAAAAGTTATTTTTATCACCTCGGCAAGATTGAGAGCATGTCTGTCAAAATTGTAAGAATTCATTCCAGCGTCATATTGAGATAGTAAAATATATTACAGCGCCTTTACTCTAAATTATTGCCCGTAAATCTGAAGAATCTGAAACACTTGTCCAAATTAATTATTAATTTATTTATTCTGCTCCCGAGCAACATAATGAATATTTATACGAAGACAATAATATAAAATCGTCGTTCTGCTATGAGTAATTTTATAGCTCATTGGAAAAATTTCATTACGGTTTACGAGAAAAATATAAATAACGCCGTAATAAAAGTCCCCATACCTCTCCGAAGCTTTGAAAGTGAAATTTTATTATCCAATTAAACGATCATTATCCCGATTACATGAAAAGGTACAATGTTCAATTCTCCTTTCTTTTTTGGAAGTTTTAGATACATTAATTAATGCGTATCCAATATAATTCTGGAGAGGGTGTTTGGAGGGTAAAATGCTTGTTAAAAATACTCGCTTCCTTTGTAGAGTACCATTTCGTTTTAATGACAAATTTTAGATTTGGGACGGATTCACTTCGAGAAAATAATTATTTACACAATTTGTCAAACATGCTAGTAATCCGATAAACTTACAAAAAATTAAAAAGATGGATTGTGTATGTTTTAAGGGTTAGTACATGAGCGAGATATTAGTAGTTAATATACAAAATAAATACGAGAGAGAGAGGGAGAGAGTTAAAGGGGCATGATGCGTGTGTATGTAAATCAAATAAGCAAGACTCTGAACTTACTGGTTTATTATATAGTATTTCAGCACCATAATTTACATTTACACAATATTATTTATCGAGAAGTGGGAAGTGAACACGAAGCAATTCGCGAGCTATTAGATCGGCGGCAATCGGAAACAGAATGAATCTTCTTTTACATGGGGTACAAAGGTCCGTGTCCACAAAAAATGAATGAAAATCTCGAATCTGTTGTGTTGTTCACTAGCCACAGAGTTATCCGTGGTACATATGCAATATTTAAAAAGCAAAAAAAATTAGAAAAATTATAGTTTCACATGGAACTTTTCAAAAAAAGTCATATGCATAATATGAGAGATTGAATCGGTTATGGAAAGTTTCAAATATGAACATCAAATATGTAATTAGCAGGGGAGCCCATGTTCATGAGGTGAGGTTTGTGTAGTTTTTGACGCCGAATGCGTTTGTCCACCTACTGCGCATCTCCCGGATCGGGAGAGACTGGTAGAGGGAAACCTTACCTAGACCTCTCCAGCCGGACCCTCTCGACCCATCGCCTTGCCCGCAATGGTAGGAATGGATTCATATGTTCGTCACTCCTGAACACGTTGACATCGAGATTCCTTCCTACCTCCCATAACTTTTTTCTGCCCAGGACTTCCTCTCCTTCCTTTCCACAAAAAAGACTAGGAATATGCAGGTTTGCCACTTTGGCATTGGACCGACGATATATTATTAATAAATAAAGAGATCCAAAAACGAGAATCGGCAAATAATAGTGATTCATGATTCGTTTATAGCATAGGTTCTCAACATGGGCGATAACAACGCCTTGTGGGCATTTGAAACTTTCAAGGGGGCGATATATATATACCCAGAGAAGGGGGCTGGTGTCGCGAAACTGCGACTCCACTGATAAATTGGCGTTAAGTGCTGCAGAGCCAAGCCTATGCAACCCTCGAAGGACCAGTCACGAAACTACATGATCGCTAAGTTATACGGGACGATTAAATAGCATACACTTGCAAAACCTGATGGATAGTCAGTCGATAGTTCAGATCTGTGCTTTTGGAAAATTAGATAAGCCCAGATTAGAAAAAGGAAAATAGGACTCACCGTTGCAGATGGGGCTTCGCTGATCTCCAGTTTGTGGTGTATACATACACTTCACAATGTTTAATTTAAAAATCGCAGTATTCTTATAGGAAGAGGTTATGACACATACACCCTGTCTGAGATGTTATTTTGCACTGAACAGCAAAGCACACTGTCACCTCACCAAAGTTAAGTACTTTCTTGCAACAATTTTTCATGGTGACATTTAGGATGGAAAGATTAGGTAGGTGGGATAAATCCAGGATTTTGACATATGCTACCCACCAAGTCTGCGAATGCAATACCCAATCAATCCAATATAATAATGCGGGAACAGGGGCGTTGAGGAAAACTAGGGGGCGTTGAAGTGGCATTGTGAGGGCGTGGGTATGAAAAAAAATATGATCTAAAAAAAACAAAAAAACACGCTTATCACGTAATAATAATCTTACGTGTATTATTATTATTAAGAATTGACATTATATCATGAACACAAGACGGAAGGAGGTAAAAACCTGGTGCCCCCCCCCCACCCTCACTGTGGTAAATATAATAGTGACAGAGCTGTGGTTAATATAATAGTGACAACACGCGACAAATGGAAAGTAAAAACAATTGGGGGTGCTAGAAAAAAATATTCTCAAAGTGGGCGGTGGGAAATATAAGGTTGAGAACTAATGGTTTATTTATAGCTTCAAAAGGAACAGAAAAGGATTTTTTTTAAACATTTTTTTGCGAATTAGGTGTTAAAATTTAAAAAGTTGCATATTTATTATATTATACGTAAAAAAACGATATGTTTATATTTTATTCAAAAGAGCAAAACCGATATCAATTTTTTGTTTTCTGATTTCTATACTTACCAAACTAAAATGATATTTCATTAGACATGTACGGCGCACGCCCTCATTACTCGAATCAAAGTTAGCGTACGTTGGAATTTGTGAGTGTTTTGATTTAGCTGTTGAGCGCGCCCTGTGGTAAGGGAAGTTTCCCCATCAGGTAATCTCAGGAATGGTATTGCGGCTTCAACTATCCCGACACGAGGAGTATGGGTATAGTACTCATCAGAAGATATTTCAGTAAATATTCCTGGTAGTTTGCTTCAAGTACTGCGCCCGTTACGGAGAGACAATCGAGCGGAAAATTCGTTACGACCGAAAGAATTTGATCAAATTGAGAACGTACTTGTAACTTGAGGGAATGCTCGAAGAGTTATAATGTTTTGAAATAACTATTCATGTTTGCGAACATCCATTGAACAACACATTGCAGGGTTAAATTATTCTTCGTAGTATAAGAGTTGTACCATCATAAAATTTTGAATATTTTTCATGGGTTCATAGGGCGAGGTTTGTTCGGGTCATGGCGGTGAGTGCATCTGTCCACCAGCTGCGTGGCAGGCCGGATTGGCGACTGGAGACTGGTTCAGGGAAACCTTTTCATCTATCCAGCAGGACTCTCTCGGAACATTGCCTTGCAAGAGAGCGGGGAAGGATTCATACGTCCGTCACTCCTGAAGACACTGACCACGACGTCCTATCCACTCCTCATACCTTTTCCTTCTTGGAACTTCTTCATTCTTCTTCAAAATCTCCCTCCTTTCCTCAAAAGATCCACCATACAGCATCCCCAAAGATGACATAGGCTCCGAGGTAAATTATTGTTCGCAGGGCCTGGAGCTAATGTAAAAAATATATAAAGATCTCAAAAATTCTTATCAATGCATTATTTAAAAAAAAAAAAAATACTATCCTTACAAACAATGAAGAATTTTTTTTACTTAAATTTCAATTACAGAACTGTGCTTCATCAGTTTTATGAAATTTTATTTCGATCAGATGGGGTGGCGATATAGGGATCAGTGTAAGAAAGACAGAGGGCGTGCTGAATGGGCTGTAACGAAATGGTGTATTTACATTGATTTTCATTCCAATCTACATGGTAGGCATTGTGTATTACTGTTTGACCACTAATGCACCAAATGGTGGGAATATTAAGCGCCCTTAGAGCAAAAATTAGCAAAAATTACGAAGCAAGAAATTATGCTTAACGCTCTCGTACAAAAGTTTTTTCAGGTGAAATTCTAATTACTACATAAGTTTTAACCCGTTAATGATTTTTGTAACAAAAAAATTGACTCCTTACATTTTATTATTTAAATACCGCTATGTTCGATTAAAGTCAGTTTTACCCATGAATGCACATGATTCCGTGACAGTATATCCAACGTCAGTTGCCCCTCCGGGATACTTACATACAATACGCAGTCTCTTTGGGGAAAATATGGTACATCTACGTATACAATATAAAAGTAAGTGTCCCCGAAGGGGTTAGCAGAGGGAATGTATCACCAAATAACAAAAGTAAAAAACATATTTTACTTCAAATGCATCAAGGATAAAACTACTTGATACTGTATATACCAGCGTATTGTAAGTACTAACAATGGACACTATAAATAAATTCGTTTGAAATCTAAACCAATTTATTAAATAATGTCAGAAAAATTTAATTTTTAACATTAATATTATCGGGGATAAACTATCGGGTCACCAATACACCTATACTAAAAGCAATATGTATTCACGTTTGCATAATAATTGATAGTTACCGTTTAAAATTGTTGATTTTATGGTCAGAGTGAGGATCAGATGTAATGGAAAATGTAAATAAAATTTAGCAGCACGTTCATATCATCAAAAGCGTGGCTCCGTAGTGCACTTCCAGCTACGCTCTGCCAGCGATTCCCAAACACCTCCTCTTCGCGCTCTTTTCAAACAAATTGTTTATTAAGGTCCCACGTCTCCCCATTTGGTAATATATATGCCACTATGTTTCAACACCGCTTCAATGTTGCTACGCCGCTGAAGTTGAAGGATTAGTGAAGCACAAATCGCTTACACGTTTTCAAGTTTTCAGTCTAACCTAACCTAAGCTAAAACTAAACTGATCTAACCTAATCTAACATTCGTACGAGTAGGTACCTATTGGTGCTTAGTGGTACAAAGATTCTTACGGCTTTAAGGGCCCGCAACCCGGATTTGTACCGATTTATTACTATTTCCCTTAAATACGGTAAGTTTTAAAGCTCTTAAAAAAATATATGTTATTCTTGAAGATAATCTCTAGACTTTGCCCGCGCCGAAGCAAATTATATAAAATTCCTTCGATAGAAAAAAATCGCAAAGTATGCTCCAAAAATTATTATTAACGCGTTTGTTTCAGTTATTTTACAAATTATATGTATGAAAAAATTCACAGTCTTTCTTTAAATGCTGTTTAAGATAATGCCCGCTCTTTTGATTTTAGATTTTTGCTCTATTTTAAACAAGTCGTGTTTTATTAAACATTTTCGCAATTTTCACATCGATTTTGTCACTGTAAATGTTAGCGCTCTCCTCACTCTAACATTCGTAATTTCGTATCTCTCCATCTTCTTCTTTTCGGGCTCGGTTGAAGAGCCTTAACGATTACGATTAGAAAACACCTACACCTATAATTCGGAAATGTTACCACAGGCGCAGACCCGTGAAAAATCACGGGATGTTATCATTGTGAGATTTCTAAATGTTAATTAAAACAATTATCTATAAAATGTTTGTCTCAGGATCATCGCCTTTCACAAACATTTATTTGACAAATTCAAATATAATAATAAAAAAATTCTATAATTTTGAATAAACAACTTTAGTAAACTGAAATTGATCTATTAGATGTAAGACAAAAAATTGTCCACAATGCCTAAATTATTTACCCAAGTAGCTCTTAAAAATGAAAATCGCTCAGTCCCCTAAATTGACAAATACACTTTTCTTTCACGTCGATATTCAAGCTAGATAATGATTCTAACTATTGTGTGTTTCTATTATGTACTTCTATTCAATTATTAAAATATTCTACGTCCCACTTTGAGATTACAAAATTTGCCAGAATTCTCTTCTCAGTTTCTGTCAACCCTTCATTTGTTCTGAATATCGTACGACGCAGTTCTCAACCCATTTAAAATTTGAATATATGTAAACAATCTTGGGACATTGCTTTTGGTAGCAGTATTTCGCAGTGACTGCAACATGCACTTCTGTGCAAGACCATTGCGCTTTACTGCACCAGCGGCACTAGATAATGGACTCGTAAGGATCGGGGATTGCCGAGGACCGGGAGGCAGCGTGGCAAGCGAGGCGTCCCGTGACTGTGCGGCGTCGTTATGTTTATAGTCCCGCATAACTCGCTGGGATTATTACGAAATCGTTAGACCGTCGGACACTTTTATGCTGATCGGTAATAGAAATAGATGGAATTCGTTGTTAGTTCACGTTAACTATTTGCACAATAAAAGAAGTGAGACTACCGTTTACATGTTTTACAGTAAAGTTCTGATACCAATCCTGATGATAGGAATTGGCAAATGCAGGACGAAAGTTGATGAAATGCAGTAATATTATTATCAATGGGAGCATTTTTGGCCACAATTTGAGATATAGATATAAAGATACTTAAAATCATTTTTTGGAATTATTTCAAAAATTCCCGCGCATTAGAATCTTTGATTAAAGATCACAAGACTAACTAAGTAGTTTCACACTTTAAAAGAGATGTCTCGCATTTCTTCTGAATTATTTGTTATTGACGTTCCGCGAACCGAAATGGAAATATTTTTATTTAGAAAACTTTGAACATATTAAAAACTGCATGTTCGAGTTTAAATTATATATACTACGCCATAGACAACACACATAATATTTAATATTGCTCCAAGTACCTACCACGAACGGCAATTTTCAAGTAAATAATACAATTGTGGATAGAAAGTTTCCTGAACTCTAGAAATCTAAATGTAAAAATAAACAACACTCACAATGAACTGAATAGAAGCGGCTTTGGAATACCACAAGGCACCATTTTGGGCCCTCTTCTATTCATCTTGTATGTTAATAATATCTTTCAATTACCAATAACTGGAAAACTTATTCCAAGCAAATTCATGGAATGAGCTCTAAATAACTGCTTACCATGATATCAATACCTTAAAATATTGATTCGACAAAAAATTATTAAAAAAACTATTACATCCTTTTTAGTATAAATAACAACAAAATAACTCCTACCACCTTAAATATTAAAATTCATTAAAAAATGCACTTCTAAAATATTTACATGCCAAAATAATGACTGACTGTGTACGGCAAATAAAAAAATAATTGAATATTTGGATGTAGTAATAGGTAGTAACCTTAAGTGGAAGACTAAAATTATCAATATTATTAATAGATTATAATTTAAGAAATGCGAAACATAAAAATTCTTAAAAATATATATTAACCTCTAGTCCATTTGATAATACAATATGGTATCGTTGCATGGGGGGAGCATACAAAACCTCAATTTTGCCACTGGAAATTACTCAAAGACCTAAGAAACCATCAGATTATTCAACCTCTCAACTTTTTCAAGACTTTCAAGTTACACCTCTAAAAATACACAAATAAAATTACGCTGATTTAAATACTCACAAATCATTCTAAGAAGTCGTACCATGCCACGGTACGTGTTAAGAGCAGTAAGCAAAACATAGTGGAGCAATGGAGCTTAGATTAGAACCTGACTACAATAAAATTTAAAATAAATTAAAAACAATAATACCTTAAATAATTGAAGCTGAAATGATAGCGGAACGCTCCAGTGGTTATGATATCTGAGCAATGGCGGTTTTCTCTAATGAACAATTGTGCAGTGAGCCGACAAAGAAAAACTACGCCGGACATGAGTCACTAGAATTATAATATTTCTACAATATGAACAGCTCGCCACTACTTCATAGTACTTGTTGGTACAAAATAAACAGCGCGCTATGACTACATAGTAAAAAAAATCACTAAAAGGAATATAGGACGCAGCTTTATATGAGCTGATCCTGCAACGCAGGTATGAAGCCAAATAACCTTTGGTATATTTTTTATATAACATAAATACGGTTTTGCAAAAATTTGCTATTCCGGTGCGCAGCGATGAAGCATTTTTTCTGTGTTTTTGTTCCCATAAGTGTGCAAAAGCTATTAATATTGTTATAGTATTAAAAGGTGTATTATGTCTAATTTAGAAAAGGCAAATTCATCTTGGAATTCCTTTTTATAATAACCTTGTTCAAAAAGTGAAGGTTATTGCCACCTAGCGGTATAGTTTGTAACTTGACTGTTTGAATTACAGATTACAGGTTACGTCCATAGGGTCGCACTATTTTTTTAGGATAGAGGATAAAGCAGATTTCTGGAGTCTGTATATTATGTAGATTAAACAATGGTGGTTGTTTTGTTTATGTGTTGGAAAATGTTATTTATAAATAGCCTGCGTTTCTAGTTAAAAATGCTCTCTTAATAACGTGGATCTCCTGTAAACAGCTAGCATTATCTAGCTAGTGGTCAAAGTGGCCAATTTAAGTGTTTTGTTCGGGTCGGGAACATATTTATTGTGAAATGTGCCGTGAAAATAAACTAGAAGATTTCCTACGTAAAACCATGTTTTTATTGAAGTCCTTCTGCTCAATTACCCATTTATAACATGGTCCTTCGAGCCGGATAGCCCTTACGAGCAGATGAAGGCATCAAAGGAATTACCGGAATGAACCAGCGAGCTATATGATAAAAAAAAAAACCAGAAAGACGAAAACATGAACCAGAAGATAAGAGATAAGTATCCCTGCCATCCTGTCACAATTTCATGAATTCCTGTTCAAACTAGCTCTATTTTTTGTGTGTCGATGTACTTATTTTAAATACAAAAAATTAACTACCCTCAGTGTAAAATGCAAGTCATGCAAATTTATTTTAGGTTAATTGTTTAGAAGATAATTATTGTAAGATTCTGTCATTGTTCATAGCTTGAATTGGTTATTACTGTTGTTTTACGCGATTATTGCACAGAAATTGTTTTTGAAGGAACATTTTTAGCATTTTTTATTGTTGAATTATTGTCAAATACGTAATAAAAATGGATAATTTAAAATTATTGATTAACAAACGAGGAGTGTTGAAAGGTAAACTTACGAGATTTGCGGATTCATTAAATGCATTATCAGTTAATGAAATTAAAATTCGCTATGCTAGAATTGAGAAAATAATTGATGATTTCGAAGAAATCCAGGAACAAATCGAAAGCCTTCCGGATTCCAACGAAATCGATAATAATTTGCAAAGGGAGAATTTTGAAAACCAATATTATTCAATTCTAGCAACAGCAAGGGGAGCAATTCTGTCTGTGGAGACTCCCAAATTGGAAATAAAATTACCTAGCCTCCAATTACGAGAATTTAACGGCGATCCGAAAAATTGGATTAATTTTCTAGAAACCTTTAAGACACTAGTTCATAACAATACTGCCTTAAGCAATGTACAGAAGTTTTATTATCTGCAATCCTGTTTAAAGGGGAATGCAGCAAAGATAATCGCCAATTTCGAGGTATCAGACCTGAATTATATATCGGCTTTTGAGTTGTTGCAACAGAGGTTTGCAAATTTACGAACTACCGTACATAGACACATCCAAGCTCTGTTTCAACTTAAAGAGATGAAACATGAGGATCCAGTAGCCATGCGTTACCTGATTGATGAAACGAATGTAAATCTCAAAGCGTTGCAGAATTTAAGCGTGAAAACAGAACAATGGGATGCTTTAATTATATACTTAATTTCTAATAAATTGGATGCAAGTTCTAGAAAGCATTGGGAACAAACCCCATTGCAGGATGAGCTACCTACGTTACAGGAATTTCTTAAATGTTTAACCTCGCGTGCACAAGTTTTGGAATTAATGTTAAATTCAGATTCGAAAAAAATTCCTACCCACCCGAAAGCAAATAGTAGCAATAATAATCCTAAAAAGGAATCGGTATTTTTAGCTGCTACCCACAATAATTGTATTTGTTGTAATGACAAGGGACATAAAATATATTATTGTAAAAATTTTTTAAAATTAAATTCAGGAGAGAGAACCAACGCAATAAGGAGGTACCGTGCCTGCTTCAAATGTTTGAGGTTAGGACATACGGCCCCATATTGTAAAATTAATTTGAAATGCAAGCATTGTGATAGCGAAAGCCACAATACGTTATTGCACAGGGAGATGCATCCGAGCGATGACTCCATGAATAAAGGTGAAGATCACCCCGGAGGTGACTGCCAAATGGATGCTGAACGAGTTTCAGTGTCAAACCATTCAGCCTTAGCGAAGGCAGAAAAAACAATTTTATTGTCGACTGCTATCATTGGGGTGGTAGATCACAATAATAAAGTGCATGAGGCAAGGGTCCTGATTGACTCTGGAGCTCAAGCCAATTTTATGTGCGAAAAGTTCGCAATGAAATTAAATTTAAGATGTGAAAACATAAACAAGCCTGTGTTAGGCATACACAACAATGTTACTCATATAAAGAAACGTGTTGCTATTAAAATGAAATCTCTGAGGACAAATTATAACCAAAATATCAATTGTCTAATATTGCAGGAAATAACCACAAACCTACCTCAAGCAACAGTGGCCAGAAAAAATATTAAGCTGCCACCTGGATTACAAATGGCGGACCCAAATTTCAACGTAGCGGCTCCCATTGATATCTTGTTAGGCGCTGAGAGCTTTTGGGATATACTACAAGATGATCGGCTGAGATTGGATACCGGACCTACTCTTCAGAGGACTGAACTAGGATGGATCATATCGGGCCCAATCAACATTCATCATAAAAAAAGGCCAGTACCGCAAATTTGTAGTTTATCAATAAACACATTATCCAATCAATTAGAAAAATTCTGGAAAATGGAGGAAGTGAATCCTGCGAGATTTCAAAACCATGAGGAGAAGGCGTGTGAAGCAGATTTCGTCGCCACGCACTCTAGGGAGAGCGATGGTAGATACGTTGTAAGTCTGCCACGCCGCCCTTGTGTGAGTCAACTTGGTGACTCACTAAACACAGCGGAGAAAAGATTTAAGAATTTAGAGAAGAAATTTTTAATAAATCCTGAATTGAAATTGCAATATGTACAATTTATGCGGGAATATGAACAACTAGGTCATATGGAGTTATGTGATAAATGGAGAGAGGATGAGCAATCCTATTTTTTGCCGCATCACGCGGTTATTAAAGAAGCTAGCACCACGACGAAGGTGCGTGTAGTGTTTGATGGTTCGACAAAGACGTCGACCGGAATATCCCTGAACGATGCTCTGATGGTGGGAGCTGTCATTCAAAAGGACTTATACAGCCATTTATTACATTTCAGAAAACATCGATACGTCATGACTGCGGACATCGAAAAAATGTACCGTCAAATCAACGTATGCGAAGCGGATCGCAGCCTTCAGAAGATTGTATGGCGCGAATCACAAGAAGAGGAACTACGACATTACAAATTGAAGACCGTTACCTATGGGCTGGGACCTTCCTCTTTCCTAGCAACGAGATGTCTTCGACAAATTGGTATGGATAATCAAGTTAATTTCCCAGTAGCAAGTCAAGTCATAGAAAATGATTTTTATATGGACGATTTATTGACTGGAGGGGATGACTTGGAAGTTTGTTTCAAATTGAAGAAACAAATAAGTGATATCTTGCTGTCCGCAGGGATGACCCTGAGGAAGTGGAGATCAAATGTTTTGGAATTGTCATCTGGGCGGAGCCAAGGTGAAATTGCCAAACAGGGCAATTGTGAAAAAATGATCACTGACAATTCCAAGAATGAAAAAATACTTGGATTAATTTGGAATAATGAATTAGATTACCTGTCTTATGAAATTACAAAGCCGTCAGGTAAAACGGAGAGCAAGCGTCAAATATTATCGTGCATAGCTTCCACCTTTGATCCTTTAGGACTTTTAGGCCCCATCGTAGTGGTAGCCAAATTAATTATGCAAAAATTATGGCAGTCCAAGGCATCATGGGATGACATATTACCTGATGAAATTTTACTACCTTGGAGGGACTATCTAGACCAACTATCGCAACTAAATGTGTTAAAAATCCCGAGAGGAGTTATTAGCGGAACACCAAAGAATATACAATTGCACGGGTTCTGCGACGCCTCGCAGAAAGCTTTCGGAGCATGCGCCTACATCGTCTCAACAGATTCAGAAGGTAAGCGGCATGCACAGTTAGTTACCTCCAAGTCTAGAGTGGCGCCATTAAAATGTATATCACTACCCAAGTTAGAGTTATGTAGTGCATTACTATTGGCCAAGCTAATAAAAAATATCAAGTTGACGCTAAGTGTAGAGGAATCAGCCACCTATTACTGGTGCGACTCAACAATAGCGTTATGCTGGTTGAAAGGACAACCAGCTCGTTGGAACACCTTCGTGGCAAACCGAGTCGCTGAGATACAGGAAATCAGCGATCCAACGCAGTGGCGGCACGTATCATCGTCAGAAAATGCAGCGGATATACTGTCCCGAGGTACCACAGCTGAAAGGTTAGTCAACGCTTCAATATGGTGGAAGGGGCCAAGCTGGTTGACGGAAGATGTCAACACTTGGCCAGTATCCAAGATGTCATGTTTGGATCCCCCGGAAATAAAAAGTAAAAATGTACTATTGGTAGCGGATGCTCAAGAATGGGATATTTTCGAAAAATTCTCATCGCTAACCAAATTAAAAAGAGTAAGCGCTCAAGCGTTAAGATTTATACATAATTGTCGTAACCCTAAGGATAAAAAGTATGGCAATTTAACTGTCTCCGAGCTGGAAGCAGCTTTAAAATGCCTACTGAAATCATCTCAAGAACACTCGTTTAAAAGAGAATTGAAGGACCTAAAGAAGCATGGGTTAGTAAACAAAAACAGTAGATTGAAAGCTCTCAATCCCTGTTTAATGGAAGGTTTAATTTGCGCAAGTGGACGATTAAAATTAGCTACTTATTTATCGCATCATCAAAGGCACCCGATAATATTATCACCGTCACATAAATTAACTGAACTTATTATACGTAATTATCATTATGAACATTTACATGCAGGTCCCCAAGCGCTGTTATCGGAAATACGCTTGAAATATTGGCCGATATTTGGGAGAAACACTGTTAAGCGTATCCTACATAAGTGTGTTGTATGTTTTAGATACCGACCTCAGGTTTGCCGGCAGATCATGGGAGACCTTCCAGTTGAGAGAATCACTCCCAGTCTACCGTTCTCTGTCACAGGGGTCGACTTTGCCGGACCGATAGACACGAAGGCTGGAGCGCTGAGGAAATCTCCGCTCATTAAATCGTACCTTTGCATATTTGTTTGTTTTTCTACCAAAGCGGTTCATTTGGAACTCGTAACAGATTTGTCAAGCGATGCTTTTTTAAATTGTTTAAAGAGGTTCATTGCCCGTAGGGGTCAGCCGGAAAAAATATTTTCTGACAATGCAACCACTTTCAGAGGAGCTTCCAATAAGCTCAAAGAACTGTATGCCAGTCTGAGACTGAACAATGACAAAATCCATAGGTTTTTAGCTGATAAGGGAATTTCTTGGAGTTTTATACCGCCTAGGGCGCCGAATCATGGCGGGCTGTGGGAAGCCGCCGTCAAGTCCACCAAGTTTCATTTATATCGAATTACTAAAAATAACCCATTGCAGTTTGAATTATTATATACTTTGCTTTGTCAGATAGAGGCTTGTTTGAACTCCCGTCCCTTAACTTCCCTGTCTGATGACGTAGACGACCTTCTCCCTTTAACCCCCAACCATTTCCTCATGGGCAGGGATGCTTCGGTTATTCCCGAGGTGGATGTCCGCGAGCTCCCGGAGAACAGACTAAGCAAATATCAAAAATTAAACGCTCTAATTCAAAATTTCTGGTTCAGATGGAAACGAGATTACCTTGCCGAGCTGCAAAAACGGACCAAATGGCAGGCCAGCAACCAAAAGGCAATAAAGAAGGACGATCTGGTAATCTTGATGGAAGACAATCTGCCTCCTGCATTGTGGAAGATGGCGCGCATATTAACTACTCATCCAGGCCCGGATGGAGTAGTGAGGGTGGTTACCCTCAAAACAGCACAAGGCACTTTTGTGAGACCCATCACAAAAATATGTTTGATGCCAATAGAAGCAAACTTGGATCCAAATTTCCCGACCCGGCAAACCACGGACCTTCCCAAGGTCACAGCCTAACTGTAATTAGGGCTGAACCGATGCAACCAAACCACAACTATAATTATGGAGCATCGGTATTGGTGTTGTTGGCACCACTGTATCCTGTCTGAAGCCACTGGGGCTTCCAGTTAACAAAGGCGAGTTGATCATCCTAGCTGCACAATTAATGGTACTATCTGATTACCAGGGCACGGCCGCCCCATAATTTATGATGATCTACCCAATGACACACAGAAGTACATGGTGATGTACTACCCAATGATGACACACAGAAGTACATGGTGATGTACTATTAAAATATGATGACCACCCTGGACAAGATGGCCGAGTAGTCTACCCAGTGAAGTGTTCTCTCTGTTTTTGGCAGTGCCATGCCAGTGATAAACTGATAGTCAGTTCACAGCGAACTAACAATTTATTGCTGTTTGTGAATTGGTGTTAGTTGAAAAATAATATAATTGAAGTGAAAAATCTCCATAGAGACAATGAGACATTATTGAATTGTCAATTGTACAAATTTATTATTAATGTTGTGATGTTGTTATATTTTGTGAAATTTTTTTATGATTTTTTAGAAATTTGTAAATTTTTAGGTTATTGTTAATTGTTGGTTAGGTTCCCGGACCCTTTAAATTTAGATAGGTACACATCTGGTAAAATTTTAGTATATTATTGTAAATTTAGGAATGTGTAGTTTGATTTTTTAATTTCAAAAAAACTTGTTGTTTTTTCTCATTCCCCGCCCGGCAGTATGTTCAAAAAGTGAAGGTTATTGCCACCTAGCGGTATAGTTTGTAACTTGACTGTTTGAATTACAGATTACAGGTTACGTCCATAGGGTCGCACTATTTTTTTAGGATAGAGGATAAAGCAGATTTCTGGAGTCTGTATATTATGTAGATTAAACAATGGTGGTTGTTTTGTTTATGTGTTGGAAAATGTTATTTATAAATAGCCTGCGTTTCTAGTTAAAAATGCTCTCTTAATAACGTGGATCTCCTGTAAACAGCTAGCATTATCTAGCTAGTGGTCAAAGTGGCCAATTTAAGTGTTTTGTTCGGGTCGGGAACATATTTATTGTGAAATGTGCCGTGAAAATAAACTAGAAGATTTCCTACGTAAAACCATGTTTTTATTGAAGTCCTTCTGCTCAATTACCCATTTATAACAAACCTTTTTGATTAAAAGCCTTTATCTAGCAAGAATTTGCATTTTGATTGATTAAATGTTTTATTTTTATTTTTGTGGAAAATAAATCTTTTCACAAAACTATTGACTAATGCTTTTTCTCGTATTATCTAATGGATATAACCTTGTGGCTGTCTTAAAATATTATTTTATCTAATTATAATCTCCTCACTAACTTTTGAAATGACGTGACTCCGTACCATAAATTCGAAATAAACTCGAAAAGGTGCTCACGTGTGTATTATTTTTCAGTGGTACTCACGAAAAGCCGTTTTTACCTTTTTTAATCGCTTTAACCCCTCAAGTTAATTTGTTCGATTTTGAGAACAGCTCATAAAAGTCTTACAGAAATCTTTGTTTCCCTTACTGTTATAGTGAGAAATACGATCTAAAATCTAAACCATAAGTTCTCAACGTGAGCGATACCGGCCCCTTGTGGGCGTTTTGAGATTGTCAGGGGGCGGTAGAAGACCCATTGAAAATTAGAGGGCGTTGAGTTTGTCAGGGGGCGGTAGAAGACCTAGAGAAATTAGGGGGCGGTGAGATGGCACGGTGAGGGCGTGGGCATGTAAAATAGTCATTTTGATTAGAAAAAAACGTAAAGTGAGTACTTTTTAAAACTTAAAATATTTGCTTTAAAAATTTTAATATTCCAAAAATTCGTATATACATATAATAAATTAATTTCTAATAATACAGTTTTTGCGTATTTCTTCACTTTTAAAAACAGGTTTTCGAATACGTTCAGAAATATTTTAATTATTTGGATTTTATTGCAAAGCGGAAATACTCTAAACTTCTGACAGAAAGAATATGCCTGAGGCCTGAGTGGTTAATGTTTTAGATAATAAACCGCCATGGTCTCTGAATGTACATAATATATACTCGTGTAATTGCACCGTTATATGATTGAGGAGAAACGAAAAAAAGGCAAGGTTTTTTAATTTTTTATTTATTTATCTATATAAGGTATGTTTACATTACACTATTCGATACCTGTCTCACTAGGGTATACCTGTGTTGAGACAGGCGTAGTCCTCGTTACGTCGTCGTAAATAAAATAATGGAAAAGAATAAAATAGCAATATGTAGAGCGGATGGTCAAATAAACGTCAATGAAGGGAATTCAATTAATGAATAACTAAATATAGTGGATCCTACACATATTCAAAGGAAGCAGTTCATAAGGAAGTGCTGATACTAACCTTGATATTATACATAAACAATAAACACGGATTCATAGAATTGGCAGAAAAAGGATGAAAATAAACTGAAGTTTGTTTCCTGAGGCATTTGTGTAGTAGAACGAAAAATTGAGTTCGATTCCAAAAGAAAATATCTTCCAGTACGGGATGAGGTGCAAAGCTCAAAATGCTTATAAACGAAATGGAGTAAACCCAAAACCTTTTGCCAAAACATGATGTATTGATTACTAAATGAATTATTAACTTGGGCAAACACTTGCTCAAGTTGTTACCCGGAAGTTTACAAAACCTATGCAGACTGAAAGCGATCAACATGTTTGTTCCGAGTAAATACATTCGTAGAAGGCATCGCATTATGTTTTATGCAACCAGCAGCCGAGCATTTGCGTTTCAAAACACGTCAATAAAATAAAACTGCTACTCTTCAATAAATTTGCATCCACCTTTGATGTTTTCAACGTATAAATTGCAATTAGAATTACCTCTCTTGGCATATTGTGTTTTATTTTTTTTCATTAATTCCATTCGTGAGGCTCCGAGGAAAATAATTTTCCTCATGGCCTATATTATCATTGGGGATGCTACGTGAAGGGTTGGAGGAATACGGGTCTCTTCAAGACAGTAGGAGGGACGATACACAGAGGCCCGTAAATCGTTCCACAGCCGAGCTGCTGAATTCAAGAACGACCTGTTTTCATAATGAAAAATGTAGACCGTGTACAAATGTTGGGCGTGCGTTTAGCGTGTTTTTCGACTTTGCACCGGTGCCGAATATATCAATGATGCTAGTTCCTTGGAGCATCTTTCATACAAATACCGGTAGAAGAAGGTAATAATTTATTTTTGTTTTTATGATTATTGACTTTTATTAAATTAATTTTTTCTAAATACGAATGATACTATTTACTTAATCATTTAAAATAGATGTAAATTAATAATGCTAACAAAACTACTTCATGTCAATATTTTTAATGGTTTATCAATAAATGCTTATTGTGAAAGAAGCTCTTTTTCCGAGCAGCGTGCCGATACTGACAACCGTCTCCAAAAACCAAAGCCATAAATTTTTATTATTATAATTTTGAATTTAGCTATAACTTTGTGGTTATCCATTTTAAATGAGTGAAACAATATTTCTATGATTGAATCACTACATTTTTTTTAAATACGTCCACTGGTTTCAGAACAACTGTTCCTTTCACAGGGTGTACAATAATAATATAAATGTGTTCTTTATACTAGGATACTTCCTCAAAATGTCTAACTTGCCATCACAAAGCAATGGGTGAATATAATGGTGACCGGACAACTTAGAATGAAATCATTACCATTTTTAGAAGGTACACGTGAAACATAAATATTAGAGTGAGTAGATTATTTTCTTAGTCCTCCTCGCTAGAAGATCCTGTGCTGAGAGGGACTATTTGTTTTATCAGCGATTGTCCATCATCAATAAACCTGTTAGTCGAAACTTTTTGACCCTTTATTGCACGGAGTAATTTACGGTATACAGAAACTTCTTGATAATTTTAGTGCATATAGGCAAGATGGTTTCTTGTTGTTTTAGCCGCGCTAACAGGAAAGCCAAACATAAGTCAAACTTTAACAAGTAAAATTGCTCCTAAACGGTACGCGTGGCGAAAATAACGATGTATTTAAATAATATCTAATTTTTTGGAAATTATTTTTGCTCAATTTTTTTTTCCAAAGTTAATAGTTTTCGAGTTATAAAAAAACCGGGTAAAACTTTTTTTTCTTGTTTAAGGGGGATTAACCAGCCAGCGGCCGAAAATCCACATTTCGTCGAAAGATATTCTTACGATCGTACAGGGCAGTTCCAATGAGAAAGATGAATTATTCTCCGTACCAGCTTTTTAAAATTATAACTAAATATCGGTTTAATTTTATTCCCAATTTGCTTTAACCTACTCCAAAAATGCTGAAAGACGTGATGATAAAAATATTAAAATTATTTACTTTTTGTAATTATTTTTTGATTATAAGTATTTATCGTTCTTCAATAATGTCTAAGCAAAATAAGAATGTAAAAAAATATGAAATATATGAAATACGAGTATGTATATAGTTTTGTAAGTGCGCAAATAAAAACACAAATAGACCAATTTTCGTCGAGGAATACATGTACGCATGCATTTTTTAATGATTTTATTTAAACTGATTGTTTCCCAGATAATGTATTGATTTATTTTACTGCATGTTTATATGATTTGAAATGGGTGTTCTTTTTCTTTTTTGAAAATTTAATAAATCTGCCAACGACCTTCTTATAACCTGATTATATTAAAAATATACATTTTTTCTCAAAATTTAAAACACATTTACTAGATACAAGAACAATCTTTCGAAATCAATTTATAATTTTTTGTGGAAAAGAGTCAATACGTCTAAAATCTGATTTTAAAATGACATATTTCTGGTTTTCTCTGGTTATACCCTCTTAAAATCTTTATTTTTTGCTGGCAAAACTCGGATTCGTTACCAACATCCCAAATAATAGTAATTATAAAAAAAATCACAAACTTTTATATTTATGTTAGCTCCACATTGGAGGCCCTAATGAAAATTTTTCTCTCAGAACCTTTGTCATCTTTGGGGATGATGTTTGGGGGGTCTTTTTAGGGAAAGAAATAGGAAGTTCTGGGTAGTCAAAGGTATGGGGGGTGGGTGGGAGTCTGGGGGAGTTAATGTATTTAGTAGTGACGGACGTGTGAATCCATTTCTCCCACTGCGGTGTAAGACGATGGGTCAATTGTCCGGTTGGTGTCCTTCCTCAACCAATCTCTCCTGATCCGACCCGCCATGCAGTGGGTGGGTAAACGCATTGGCCGCCTAGACCAAACAAACCTCACCATAGGAACTCTGCCACGTCACCAAACGTATCGAACCACTTGGGGTGATCTATGACAGGGGTGTTGGTTATCCATTAAATGGTTCATGGGGCGGCGGTACCCATATCCGCCTCCCAAATTAAACTACCCCAAAATTTGTTTTGAAACTCCCCCTTTCGGGCCCTAATGAGTGATCTGCTCTCTCCCAGTCTATTTTGTTCTACGTTCTAATTGTGATTTGAACAAAAACGGCTGTCGCCAAAAAAGACCTTTGTCTTCTAGACGCCAGATAGGTCAAAGGTTCAAGAAAAAAAAATTAAGCCAGCATTTGAAAAAGTTCAATCAAATTCATCGAAGAAAGGATAGACAAATTTTTACGGAAGAGGTTCTACGAGCAAATACCGTGCATGCACCATTTGCGTTTATTTTGAGGGGTGAATATTTTAAGAAACAACAAATTACTTAAATCAAATGGATTTAAAAAAAAGTTTTCCCCTTTTGATAGCTTTTTAAACTGTTACAACGCTATTTAAGGCTGATCTATTATTTATGTATCCACCTGTATCAAGTGTGTCTAGTCCATTTAAAAATCTATATATTGTTCATTGATTTCCGTGTTCTTATGTAAAAATAATTTTCCTTTAGATGTATAATGTTGTCCTTCCCGAAATGAGTTTTATTAAACTCATTGGGAGTAATGTATTATAAATTTTATGTAATAATTTTGTAATATATTATCTCTAATAAATAAAAAAAAAATAAAAAAAAATACTAATATTATAAATGTGAAAGCGCGTGTGTTTGTTTGTTACGCTTTCACGCCTAAACCACTTAACCGATTTTAAAAATTCTTTCACCAATAGAAAGCTACATTATCAGTGAGTAACATAGGCTGCATATAATGGTAAGTTCTGGCGTTATGAAATTTGTATGAATGAAAATGTGTGTGCCAAAAAGGTTCTTTCAGGCTCTTTACACTTTAAAATTTCGGTGGAACGTCTTATTGCGTTCAAATAAATAAATGCTTTTAATTCTTTTCAAATCAAGTCACACTTATAAGTAATCAAAAAATAATTAATATCATCTTACAAAGTTTCCCCATTAACTTATTCACTAATAACTTTTGAAGTATTTTATTGTATAAAAATAATGCTATTTTCCAATATTAACCCTCTCGTAAATATTTAAATTAAAAATTCTCTACAGAAAAATGACATTTCACTACAAAGGTGTACAAAGGTGCAACTTTTATTTTGAAAACATTTGTACGTTTGACTTTTATGCGATGATATAATTCCCTTTCCTCTATTTCATCCCGTTTCAAATCATCCAGTTGAAAAAATTTCATTATGGCGGGAGTTGATCCGTCGAATTTTCAAAAATGCAAACAGTAAAACTGAAATTGGATATCTTTTATATGTGAACCATAATCCTCCGGCGTACACATATCCTCTTAATAAGGCTTGGGAACAATATGCATTCGGATCCGTTCAATCCAGATTGAATGACTTGTCGACATGGGAATCCGTGTCTGATATTAATAAGCTTTGTGTTTGTTCTACAATCGAATACCGTGAAACAGTTAGCAAAATAAATAAAAAGTAGCACAGCCCATTGGTATTTTCAAAAAAAATAAATTATTTTCTATCTCTGTGAGGCTTCTCTACGCTATTTAAAACTACAGAGAACTATTCCGTGCATTCCAAAGCAATTGCTTTTTTAAAATTATGTGTGGTGGGCCAGAAATAGGGTGATTTGAAATATATTTATAAACACCTTCCAGATATAAACTATCACGGCGCAAACACTCTGAACCTCTAATTTATAAAAAAACTCGCTGGAAGTACTGCGCTTGGAATAGAAACTATTTCTTCTCGAATATTGGAGTTCAACTGACAAATTGTGATTAAACTATTGCGGTAAACTCGGCTTTTATTGTATCTTCATAAAAAACGTGGCCAGTCAGTCTGGACTCCACGAAATATCTCCTCGGCGCGATTTGAATTTTCCTGCATACATCTCGTTTATGGCTGCAATGACACATCCGACGCGCGACGTTTCGCATGTCACCCCGTCTTTTTAAAACCCATCTTGTATTGAACAAACTTATTGTAAATATTTTCACATGTAATAACTTATCATTTACACGAAACAAAAATAAAATTTCCTTTCATTTTTTATACATTAAACGGGACACACATCAATGAAGTAGAATCTATCAGGGAACTTGGGGTAATACTAGATGTTAAATCAAACTATATACATAGATAGATATATTATATATTATTCCCGATAGATATATTATCTTTTATTTTTCACATCAAAAATGTGTTTACAATAACAAAAAAAAAAATTGTAACTGTTTGATAAATAAAACCATAAAAAGACGTGAGAACAGTTGGCAACAAAAATGGCCTATTTTCGAAGAACTATATCTTGGAAACCAATGGCTGTATACAGCTCGTTTTGGTTTCAAATTGTAGAAAATTTAATCTTATTTAAAAGTTTATATGTTGTCTATACCGATCAGACCCTTCCTTCACTGAGATATTGAGCAAAAACTGAAAAAATCCGAAAATTTCCTGGTGTTTTGGGTCCACCGCCGCTCGCACAGCACTTTCGAAGTTGCAATTTTTTTTTTGATACTAGTTTAGGTCCTAACAAAATATAAAAAAATCAGAATGACTTTTGCAAGCGCGGATGTACATCTTGACTGGAATAACAAGACACTGATGAAGTCATCAACAAAGCCAACTAAATGCTGGAATTTATATTTCTTATAACAAAACCTTTCCGCAACATAAGGACTCCATTTTTATTTTTTTTATTTTATTTTAGTTTATTTAGGAAACAAACAGTTATACATATTTTAATAAGAAAGTAACATATTACATGATTGCATTAACCAGTGAAGTTTCCGCTACAATTTATAATATATAAACATGGATTAAAACATTGAAGAAAACATAAAGTGGTAGAAAAAAAAGAAAAATATATATATATACAACAGAAATGAAAGAAAAAAAACACAAACACAAATTAAAGCATATGGGATATATAAATTATCCAAATATTATTATTATAATAAAAAGAAGGAAAACCAACATAATGAGAATGAAAAAAATAACATGCAGCAGGGGTGGAGTGTTCGTAATTAACAATTTGTTTTAATTTTTCCTATTATGGATTTAATAAATTGGCCTGAGGACAAATGGAAAATATCAGCGTCGTAAAAGATATCATTGTATTTTGTGCACGTCCTTCGGAGAAATGAATGTTGTGTGTAATTTGTTTTTGAGTGTGGGATGTGGAATAGTTGGTTTGACCTTGTGTTTCTTATTGGACAGTGGAAATTAATGTGTTCTAGAAGATAGTTGTTGTCAACAACGTTGTTAATGATTTTGAATAAAAATTTTTGGTCGGATATATTTCTTCTATCTTCTAAAGTTGATAAATTATGGAATGTTAATGAGTCTTTTAGGTTTTCTGAAGTTCGAAAGGATTTAAAGTCCAGGTGTTTCAATAACTTTTTTTGAATTCTTTCTAACCTTTCAATATTTACTTTGTATTGGGGATTCCATATGACTGATCCGAATTCTAATATTGAGCGAACAAAAGAGACGTACAGTATTTTGATTACATGTGGAGACCTAAATGGTTTGGTCACTCTTATGATGAATCCTAGAAGTTTGTACGCCCTGTCACAGATGGAATTTATATGTGTTCGGAAAGACATTCCGGAGTCCATTATTATTCCTAAGTCCCTCACTTCACTCCATATTCCCTTTACAATTTTTTCATCTGTCCCCACTTAAAATACTGCTCACCAATAAGGACTTCTTTCTACCAAGGCCATATGGACCGAAAGAATGCAGAAAAAAAATTAAAACCATAAATTATCAACAAAACTAATTTGAATTTTCAAATTACACCGAATCTATTAATTTTCACAATATCAACTCCCTTTTCACACGACGCCTAATTTTTTACCAAATCTTGTTATTTGAAATTCCCATAGACATCCAAATGGATAGACAAGCAGTTACAGATGAGGGGTAAAACCAAACTATGGAGGGCGAAGAGGGGAAAGATGACTGTGATTCGTTATACAATCAATCTGACAGTAAATAGGCATCTTGCATTACAATATCAACATTTAGTTCTTAAAAGCAAAATCTGCTTTGAATGAATAGACCTTTTTACATGGGAGCGCGAATTGCTTGCCACGATAATAACATATTTGCTAAGGCCAAATGCTCGCCCCAAAAAACTCGCCCCAATACACATAGCAATATTTTATTGCCGTGTTTAGTTAAAACACTTTTACAAATGTTTCATAATTTACTTGCCCCTGTAAACAGCGACGAGCACACTGAAGAACCGCCCACATTCGCTATGTGCACATTAATATGTAGATATATTGTATAGCATACGCTACCGTTTTGGCGTTATATTTCGTTAAATGTATGGATGTTAGCTTCTAGCTGTTCACGGCAAGAATGATGACGTCACACATTTTAGATTCAAGCGAGGCTCTATCCCCTCCCCATGGAGCGAGCCGGTGAGCGAGCTCCAGCCGGCGCCATGTGGAGGGGGAAATAATACGTTTTTATCACTTAGGGCAGGTCCATATATATTCATATGTCCGTGGAAATTCCGAATAATGGGCCTGGACTCGCCAGGACTTCAAAAAGAAAAATTCATATTCCGTCAAGATCACCACGACGCGACGATCCAATTTATTTCATTTGCTCACATGTAGAACTAACATTAGAAAAAGAATCCCTGCTTATGTGCGCCATATAACGCAAAATTTCACAATACAGACCTTTTTAGCAACACCCTTCAAAAATATCGAATAGAAGTAACGCGTACGATCGAAAATTACGATAAGAGTGTAGAATGTATCGGGAGGATATCCTATACTTATGTTATATTCCTCTTCCCCTCCCCCTCACCTAAAATTAATTTTAAGATACAATAAAATCCATCTCTAAGCAACATTAACGTAGAGATTTTTTTGGCTTGCTTTTAGGAAACTTAATGTATATAACATATTTATCTCTGTATATATAAGTTGTTTGTGTTTCTTAAAATACTGAAAAAAAATCACAATAAAAACATTTCCTTGAGTAGCAATTTTAATTTATGTACGAAAAGTTTGTGTTAAAAACGTAAATAAGCCGTTTGTAATTTGAATTCAAGCACATAAATTTTTTTTACCTTTTTTATTTTTTAATGTTGTATTTCATAATATTTACAGGAAATACGAGTAGAGGAAATTCAAAAAAAATTACCATCTCTCAAATAATGTTCAAAGTTGCCTCTAAAACCATGAAAAATTGTAACGAAAAATGGGATTTATTTATGTGGGATTATTTAGGAAACCGAATAATATAATGATATACTATAATAATATACCCATTGTACAGGATGTAGAAAATAAATCCGAATCGAATGGTGCCAATAACTCATTTTGGCCAAAAACGTAAAACGGGATTTGTTGTGCATTGTGTACAAATTCTTATTTAACTATTCTCTTAGAGCAATCTAGAATATTCCTGGGTCAAATCTATATTGATTAATATCTAAATACGGTAACAAAGGTCGTAAGTTCACGGTCCGCTAAAGGCTTACTTTGCTCTGAAGTAGATTTACAAGTACCAACGTCATTATGTTCCATTATCTTTTCTTGGAATTCTACCATCGTCAATTGGGTAGGTACTTTTTAAACAACCTGTATTTTATTTAGTCATAAAATTAATTTCGTTTTTGATATTTTAAATAAAAACCTTAAAAAATGTATGAACAGTATGGATATATACGCGTTCGTTATACCTACATCGTCGCTAATTCTGTACGAAAAACGCTTTTTTTTAACTTATGTGAATACCGCACAAGAGTTTCAGTCCCAACTGCTCCCAACCGTCTGGATCCACTGAGACTATGGCACCCCTGATTGGGGTATATTGTGAGGCTGAAGGTAGTGGGGAGGGGAAGATAGGGTGTATAAAGGGGCCAAAGTACCTGGCTATTCTTTGCAGACACCGCTAAAGCCATTTCAAGCAACGTTTTAATTCTGAATGTTGGTGGTACACCGGGGCGATACTCAGAGTATCTAGAACTCTGGAACATACTATCACGACGGGAGAAGTAAAAAAAATGCATAATTTTTTTCGAAATCCCACTTTTTTTACCATGTAACATATTTTTCCACTTTTCGGTTTTCACATTTTTTTTAGCTAACGTTAGAATTTTAGCAAAAGTAATTTGCTCTTTTAACTTGTATTTACCATATAGAATCACTTCCAAAAATTACTACACTTTACCCTCCAGTATATTATTATTACCTACGGAATGACGAAAGATTGCTTGAAATGAAGTAAGTTGTGTTTTGTGACCCAGAGGAATGGCAAATAAGCATAATATGTCCAATTCATAAAAAAGGTGACAAGCTAAAATGCGAAAATCATAGAGGCATATCACTTCTATGCACAGCATATAAGATCTACACCATGAAACTTAAACAAAGAATTGATAAGTACGAAGAAAACCTACTGGGAGAGTATCAGGCAGGCTTCCGCACCGGTAGATTCACAACAGACCCACTGTTCACCGTCAGACAGATCTTGGCAAAGTGCTGGGAGTTTTACATAGATATACACCAACTATTCATAGATTTCAAGCAAGCATATGATAGCTTAGATCGGAAGTGTCTATATGACATACTACTTCAATTCCAGATTCCACCTAAATTGGTTAGGCTCATCAAAGCCGCAATGTCAGACTCAAGATGTCAGGTCAAAATAGATGGGGAATTGTCGGAAGAATTCACAGTATCGCAGGGACTAAAACAGGGGGACGGTCTGGCTCCCACTCTCTTCAACATTGTGCTCGAACATGTAATAAGAAAAACGCTAATAATAAGAAAAACGTTAATAGACACTGGCTCCAATATTTGTTTCAAGAGCAGTCAAGTTGTCGGATATGCGGATGACATTAACATAGTCGGAAGATCAATTTCAGCCATTAAGGAGGTCTTCGATCGTTTAGAAACAGCGGCACGGGAAGTAGGACTGCGGGTTAATGTTAACAAAACGAAAATGATGATACAGAGCAGGAACCCTTCACACAGAAGAAGAAGTAGTGCACAATTTAAAGACAACTACTCATACGAAGTGGTCGATCAATTCACCTACAGGTTACTGGGCTCCAGTCTGACAGAGAACAATGAGGATCCAGCAGAAATCAGAAGGAGAATCACAGCAGCCAACAAAACATACTTCTCTTTGCTGCCAGTGTTTAAGTCACGTAGTGTCCAAAGAAAAACCAAAATAACCATATATAAGACCATTGTTAGAACTGTATTGGCATATGGATGTGAGGCGCTGACACTGACGGTAAAGATGGCTGAAATGCTGGATACTTTTGAAAGAAAAGTGCTGGGAAGAATATGTGGACCCGTGAAAGAGGGTGAACAGTGGCGCATCCGGCACAATACAGAATTGTATGACATATATAAGACCCCTAGCATCTCAGCACATATGAGACTCCTCGGGCTGAGATGGCCTGGGCATGTACAGAGAATGCCGGATACACGCGTCCCAAAAAGAATTTTGGCTGGACACCCAGGTGGAAAGAGAAAAGTGGGAAGACCCAGACTGAGGTGAGAAGACGAAGTAAGAGGGGATGCAGCACAGCTTCTCCAGGTACCAAATTGGAAGTCAGCCGCTGAGGACAGGAGGAGTTGGAGGCGACTGTTGCAGGAGGCCAAAGCTCGATATGGGCTGTAGCGCCATCGAAGAAGAAGTGTTATGTGACCATATCTAGATAGCCAGGTGCCTACTTGCCAAACTTCCTGTTATTCGGTAACGTTTTTAGATTTTCACGGCCAAAAGTATTTTCTTCCTCTTATCCATCTACTTCTGTTTCCTGCACTCCCTTAAACCTCACAATATGCCTAATACATTAGGAATGATGACATTTATGGTGTCCAACTGACTCCGTGAACAGCATTAAAAGCAATTTTTTTAATACATTCATTGAAATGTTATTGAAAAATTATTATTATTTTATTTTTTACGTCCGAAGCTCACAATTGCTAATTATACACGAACGATACCTAAAAACGTATCGGACTTTATCTTCGCCTTATTTCATATATAAAGATAGCAGCCAATAATATGAAGATAAGAAAATGATGATAATATTGGCAGTTCTTAGTCGAAGTATGATACAGTTAAAAGTGACCGAATTGGATATAGACACCTCATCTCGGTTGGTAGAGCTGTTGCCATGTCAGCAGAAGGTCCTGGGTTCGAGTCCCAGAGGTGCCAATATATTTTTCTGATTTTTCTGTCTCCAGACTTTCGATTGAGTTTCGCTAATATTGTCATCATTTAATTAAACAAACACTTTTCAATTAACACAATCGAACTCATCCATTCATTAAAATATTATTTCGCTCGGTCCGAAACGAGGGAACACACAAAGAAATATTCTCACCCCCATAACTGTCATCTAAACCTTGAATACCTAATCCAAAGCTAAGAAAAATACCTGGGGGTGGGATTGAGAGATGGGGGGGGGGGGGTGGGGATGAAGCCAATGAGGGTAGGTTCATCCCAGTATAAGCCTAGGCTTCCCGGCAAAGCCCTTTTGAACAAACACTTGAAAATTTTCGCATGAACTGGCAGTGTCAATATCTGTCGAAATTGAAGTTGATACCAATCGCGCCAGTGAGCCAAATGCTTTTACGTTCTTCCCCTCATTTGGGATTTGTTCGCGGCGATTGTCTATAAAATAGCAGCCGGGAAATATTAGCTGATCTTGATGTTAAATTTTATATTGATTCGTCTAACCAATTTTATTAATGCGATTATCGATTAATTTTTTTTCATTTAACTACACATAATTATGTACCCACATATAGTATTTTTGTCCTGCACAAATAGCCCCTTATTAAAAGTTATTAAAAATATGTAAAAAATTTTCATATATTAATGGTTGTATATCAGTTACCACCTCCTCCATCCACAAGCAAATGCTTTTAATGGAGGAAAAGTAACACTGTAACATGTTCCATTTTTTAAGATAAATAAAATTATATAAAAAAAAAAGTAACGTAAAAGTTAAAACAAATTTATTTGTTCTTTTAAGAAACAAATGTATTATATTTTCTCAAATTTAATAATAATTTTTACATAAAGTATTATAATCTGTGTTTCACACAAATGATATTTTAATATTGCTCTTGACAAAAAATACTATGTCACGGTAGATTTAGTAATTTTACCAAATAAGTGTGTTTATATTTTATTTACACACAAGAGGACCCGAGGAAAATAATTTCTCTCAAGGCCTATGTCATCTTAGGGGATGCTGTGTGCAGGGTATTTTTAAGGAAGGGGAGGATAGGAAGTTCTGAGAAGGAAAATGGTATGAGGAGTGGATAGGAATCTGGGGGTCAGTGTGTCCAGGAGTGACGGACGTATGAAGGCGATGGGTCGAGGGAGTTTGGCTCGAAAGGTCATAAAGCCTCCCTCAACCAGTCTCTCTCGATCTGGCCCGCGACGAAGCAGGTGGGTACAAGCATCCACCGCCAAGACCTGGACAAACCTCACCCCATGTATACGGGCACCCCTGCCAAGTCACCAAACGTAGTGAACCACTTCGGGTGACCCATGGCAGAGGTGTTGGTTATCCAATAAATGGCTCCCAGGGCGGCGGTTTCCATACCAGTGATCTGCCATGTAAGCATGTTTTTTGGATCTGTTTGTAAATAATTAAATAGAGCCCACGAAGTCGTACATGTACAGCGCCCATGAGATGATTTTTACAAAAATCGATATTCAAATTATTATCCAACTAGCAGACCCGGCCACATGTTGCTGTGGCTAACGAAACACAACGCCATTACCCAACCTTTATAAAATCCACACCACCCGCTTGCCAGCTGCCCGCTGCCTGAATTGAATATTTGAATTTCTCGGCTTTTCTCTACTAAAATAAGCATGTATTATACATATAAACATTCGCCTTGAATCACTCTATCTATTGGTGAAAACCGCATGGAAATCTGTGTAGTAGTTTAAAAGATCTATGCGCACATACATTTTGAGCGACTTCATTTTATACTATGTAATGCAATTTGAGCGATCGCCACTAATTATACAATGCTTGCAATGCAACACTGGATATTTGGAAAGGGAAAATCAAATACCTACTTACTCTAGGACATCTATTTTCCAATTTCTTCCGTAGAACGAATTTCAAAAGTGACTATAGTACGGCCCGTCAGCCGTTTTAAATCGCACAAAAATATGTTTCTTTTTAATTTCTCGGCTTTTCTCTAATATAATTTGCATGTATTATACATATAAAAATTTCTCTACAATCACTCTATCTATCTATTGGTGAAAACCATATGAAAATTTTTATAATGACTTACAGCGGTAGAAAGAAGAAAATTTTGATAAAAAATCATAAAACTAAAGTTTCCTTGATAAATTTTGTAAGCACATCCTCGTATTACACAATATCATTTTAACGTACGTAACAATATAATTATATAGCAAAATCTATTTCAAATAACAGTAATTTTTCGTGTCACATAGAGGAGAGAAAGAGACGGCAACATACCGCGTGCCTGCAGTCCTGACTGCAGCGTTGCCATCTCAGCGCCTATATTGCTAACAGGCCAAGATCCCACTATGAAAAACCCGACGTCAACGAGTGGATGGATGTAACTACTCTGTAGTGATAATGAACGTTCAGTAAGCCTTAAAAAAGCTGGTCTGCCAGTGCGTCTTCATCGAGTACACGAATGAAAACAACATGATGCAAAACCAGAAGATATAGCAGATGCAGGAACACGCTTTCTTGTTGCTTTCTACGGGGGTGACATGGATGAGGAAACCTTGGAAGAAGTCCGCTACCATCATTTCGCAAAGTCGACAACAAAAAGCAAATTCAATCTTGCCCCTTTGCCACCAATGATGGCGCTGCACGGTACCATGCATTAAGGACTTACCATCTAGTCTAAAAATGGTATGGAATCCAAAAAAATCCAGAAAACTGGTGCTGGAAACGTGGCACCAATGGGCTTGTTCCAGTAAGAACGACAAAGAAACCAGCACCCGAGACTTTATTAAAATTTATTTGTTGTAATTGAATATGAAGAGATTTTGTCAATGGAGGCCCAGCATCTCATTACCACAGGCAATGAGTTAGATCATGACATTGATGACGAAGACTATTATTAAGATGTCAAATTCAACCTAGTTAGCATTAACTTAATAATTTGTTAGCATTAACAATGAAAATAGCAAATACGTTCCAATAAACTATGGAGTTCCGCAGGGGTCCATACTAGGTCCACTACTGTTCCAAATTTACATAAATGATATTTCGCAATTAATTTTAAATGGTGAAATCTTTTTATATGCAGATGATACAGCAATTTTTTACTTGGGTAAAGATTTAGATATTTTACTAGAAAATGCACAAACAGATCTAGAAAAAATCAACAGTTGGCTCCAATCAAATATGTTAACAATGAATGTTAAAAAAACAGGATACATGATCTTAAACTCACCCCGTAAAATAGTTCCTCCTCATGTACCCTTAAAAATTGAAAACAACGAACTTCAAATCCTGATCCAGGAAAAATATCTTGGGCTGTGCATTGATCAGCATTTGACATTTAAACAACATATACAAGGTATTAAAGATAAAATCATTCCCTTAATAAGGGTATTTAGCCGGATATCATATCTGTTGCCAAATAAATTTAAAAAAGGTTTATATTATAGTCTCGTACACTCACATTTAAATAACTTGATTGAAATCTGGGGAAACGCATGTGAAACATACATAAATGAATTACAGATAATACAAAACAAGGTAATCAAAAAACTATTTAACTACAAGCCCAGAACACCCACAAAAAATATATATATGGAAACAAAACTACTAACATTAAGAAAACTATATGAATACAATACATGTCTCCTTATATACAAAATAAACAATAAACTCGTACACACAAACACAGAATTCATTAAAACGTCCCAAGTACACAAACACTTTACGAGACAACACGATAACATACATTTAAACACCATCCACACTAACTATGGTAAACAATCCATTGGTTACGAGGGAGGCAACTTATATAATTGCCTCCCAAACGACATTAAAAACGAAAGGAAGCTGGGTAAATTTAAAAAAAAATTATTAATATTTATTCTTGATAAACAAAATAATGATGTTGAATAGCGCTGTATTGAAATATTTACTTTATTTTAATTTGTATAATTGTTTCTAGTTAAATGAGTGAAAATGTAATTTTCTTTTAACTGGAATAAAAAAAAAAAAAAAAAAAAAAAAAAAAAAAACCAACCGGATCAGCAAAAAATATTATTACGCAATAGCGAATATGTAACATAATTACGAATACTAGTCGAACTCTGTGCGGCTCAAGCGCCATTTCGAAATCTACCATCACTGGAATATCTGTGGAATAAACCTACTAACCTTAACATTGTCGGAGGATCCCTACAGGCTGTAAAAGAGATTTGGGGAGACTCAGCAAGAGAGGTGAGTTTGCAAATCAATGAGAATAAAACTAAAATCGTGATGCAAACCAGAACCCCACACCACAGAATAAAAAATAAAGTGAAATTTAAAGACACTTATAATTTCGAAGTTTACATACCTGGGCTCGATCATAACGCAGGACAACGAAAACCCAGTAGAAGTAAGAAAGCGCATCACGGCCGCTAACAACACTTACTTCGCGTTGTTGCCAGTGTTCAAATCCCGAAACGTCCATAGGAAAACGCTACATAAAACAATGAATGGAACGGTCTTGGCCTATGAATGTGAGGCGAGAAGAGCTGGACACCTTCGAAAGAAAGGTGTTTTTCCAAGAATCCTAGGAGCGGTGCGAGAGGGAGAGGCTTGGAGAATCCGCCACAATAAAGCTCTATGATATTTACCAAGTTCCCAAACTATCTATCCATCTAAGGCTCCAAACACTAAGATGGGCCGGACACGTGCATCGAATGTCAAGCACACGAGTACCGAAAAAGGTTCTAACAGGAAACCCAGGAGGTAAACGAAAGGCGGAAAAACAGAACAGACCTAGGCTGAGACGGGAGGATGATGTCAGGAAGGATGCAAGAGGACTACTCCATGTCGCAGATTGGAAGACGACGGCTGAGGACGGAGGGCGGTGGAGTCTTATGTTGAAGGAGGCCAAGGCTCGAAATGGGTTGTAGGTTGTAGTGCCATTGAAGAGGAAAAAGACCTACTGGGGATACCACAATAAAAAAATGCGCCATTTTCTGTACCTCATGGTGGTGTGGAAATGAGTTTACAGAAATATTATAACTATGTGTCTAATGAATAGCCCGAAAAAATAACAAAAATTGGGAATTTCATCATTTTTTAGAAAAAAATATTCACATTTCCGCCACTGTAACTCGTTACCTATTAGACTTACAAAAAAAGTTTGAAGCAATATTACAAGTTTTATCTTCTTCAAGTTTGTATTTCGCAATTTGGTTGTAAGATCAACCGTTGCACAATTATATTGAAAAAAAACAAATTTTAGCACCTTCAATCCAAGATGGCGACTTGAGCTCGACCTCCCCAAGTTCGAAAACTTTTTTTTTTTTTTAGAGTCCTAATCTAAACAAAATATATCAAAATCGCAACTACATGTGGTTTTTAAAAGAAATAATATATTATTAAAATTTTGTCAAGGCGTCTTTCTTCATCACTGTACAATTTTAATGTAAAAGGCAGTAAAATGAGTAAAACAAAACAATTATTACAAGCAATAATTGTCAGCCTGAAACACTCATTTACATTGAAAAATCTTCCGAGAAAAGATACTTGCCGCCAACGGGACTTGAACCCGTGTCCTTCCGATTGCCGGTCGAATGCTCTGTGGTGGAAAAAATATAACAAGCAGTAATTGTTGAATGAAACACTAGTATATATTGAATTATTTGGCGGGTATTTGATAAGCCGCCATAGCTCAGTGGTCAGAGCATTCGACCGGCAATCGGAAGGACACGAGTTCAAGTCCCGTTGGCGGCAAGTATTTTTTCTCGGAAGATTTTTCAATGTAAATGAGTGTTTCAGGCTGACAATTATTGCTTGTAATAATTGTTACCCTTTGTGCTATGCATAAAAATCTTGTCTAAACGTTAGTTTATGAATTAAAAAATAATAAAACAAAACAAATTAAACAATTTTTAAACAAAACAAAGAAATAATATCGGATACAGTTTAGGATACATTTAGTTATTTTCTGAAATCATTTCGTGAAATCTCCAATCAACAATCAATTTTTTATTATTATGTCGCGTTGCGCTTCCTATTCCTTCAACCAACATTCCAGACAGATATTGGTTGTGAAAATCTCGCATCATATCACGTCAAAAGCTAGACACTAAACTGTCTGTTGAGGGTTAGAAAATGTCATCGGTCGACGGAGCTTCGTTAGACAGTTGAATCGGCTTATTAAAAGGCACGTTTTGATAAGCGCTAGTTGGAGGTTTGGTGAATATAATAATGTTCATGATAGTTCATAACCTTCCACGATTATATTTATTAAGAGCGCAAGAGATAATCTCTGAATAAACGGATTATAAATTATAAAGTTCCGGGGATTAACATCATTCTTGCGAAAACATTTTTCCACGGGCTTTTAATTGTTTTTATGGAGTTGTAATCGAGCATTATGTATCTATATACATATAACTAGCACAGATATAAATATGTACAAATGGACAATGGTTGATTAACGTAACGCAAAAACCATCCCGATCTTAGAGAATGTTTGATTAATTTTAGACGACCTCGATATTTTTTTAGCAAAGCATGAATTAATTCCGTCCATTTATTATATTATTGTAATACGAGGGCTGTTCGTAAAATAAGGTCTCCAAGGTGCTGCTCCAAGGAACAATTTTAGCCGAGATCCAGCAACACTGGTTTGTAGCCTGGTTTCCCTACGCCCACCACTGCACTCTCTGAGATACTTAGTCTCGGCGTGGCAGCCGTTCGCGATGGAGCTGCCGCTCGCCTCACACGCCAGGTGTGAATTACGCACTATAATTAGTTTTTTGAGCAATGAACAAAACCCTTTAAGGAATTCATTCTCACCTACTTGAAGTGTACGGAAAACAGTATATGAGTGTGAAAACGTGCGTAAATGGTGCAGAGAATTGAAAAGCGTGCCGGACGGCCAACAGTTTCAGACGAAAAAATTGTCAAAGTGGAATAAACAATGATTGCAGATCGAAGGTTGACGGTTCGCGGGCTCTGTGATATGCAAGACCACTATTGACAATATTTTGACATTTGGGAAACCACAAAGTCTGCCCAAGGTGGGTCCCAAAATGCTCACAGAAGTTCACAAACAACGACGGGTTGAAGCAGCCCGCGAATTCCTTGAGTGCTACGACATCGATGGCGAAGAATTCTTAGACTCAGTTGTGACTGGGGACGAGACCCGGATACACTACACGACACCAGAGACAAAGGAACAATCCCAGTGGCGTCATTCAGATTTGCCAAAGCAAAGTTTAAAAACTAATTACAGAGCGTAACTCACACCTGGCGGGTGCGGCGAGTGAGGCTCCATCGCGAACGTCTGCCACGCTAAGACTAAGCGTCACAGAGGGTGCAACGTAGGGGGGATTTGGCAAGTGGAAACCAGGCTACACCCTAGTGTTGCAGGATTGCGGATAAAATCGTTCCTCGCGACCGCAGCACTTTGGAGACCTTATTTTACGGACAGCTCTCGTATAAAACGCAAAGTAAATTGGATATATGATTTATTTCATGTTACTGCCATAGAGAGAGTTTTTGAAATTGATTTTGTAGCAAGTGGATTGTCGTACGCACATTTTAGAAAAACATATTCATACCTACATGATATTTAATTTCTATAAGGTACACATTTCTTGTAAAATTATTTCCATTTTCAAATATGAATTATTCAGTAATCACGTAACCCACCCAAGGCTCTGGAACTAAATTCTCCGTAGCTTCTTCTTAACTTTTATCCGAGAATCCTTTGTAAGAAGTCACTAGTACCCCACATTCATACTTGTAGACTAATAAACCTGTCCTCAAGAAAATTGCGTTCTGCTTTGCAATTCGAAACAAGGATTATACAACACAATGCAGGAACATTGAACAACCAACTATTTCTTCGCAAAGGGAACAAAGAAGATTTGACGGTAATAATTTTCGTTACTTTCACATGTACTTTCTTGAAAATGAATTATGTTCCTAGAGATATCTCTTTTTGTATTGAATATTATAATGGATGTTTTTATTCGATTTAAATTCGAATTATTAACATTCATTACTTTAAAATAGTGAACAAGTACATAAAATTAAGTTTTGCTAGGTAAGGTAAGTATGTTAGCAAAACTGAAAATACTTTTTATCTAATAAAAGCGTTTAGTGCACCCGAAGAAAGTTAATTTTTGCCATTTGCCGATTATTCCAGCGATCATTTACTATTAAGTGTTTTGCAAACACATTTTTGTACAACATGTATACTACAGCATATAACAGATTAAATATATATATAAGGCCTCTGAAGATGGACAGTGAGATCTGTTCGAAACGTCAGGAGTTAAAAAGTCCTTTTAAGGACTATGTTACGCGGGTAAACCGAGAAAATTGTTCTACATGTATGTAGAACAATTTTATAATATCTGTATATTATATTATATAATCAAACAAAAATAACATTTTCACGTTAAATGTACTCTTTTTGTACTTAGATATAGACATTTCAAATATCGCTGAAGAATTAATTTAGTGAATGTTGCTATAAAACCTCGAAATGATATTTTTGCTAGTTTTTAGTTGGAATAGGAACATTTTAATTCTCACCTAGAAAAGCGCCTACAATTTACCGGGATAAATTTTAAATGTATTTATGCATAAATAACGGCGCTAAAAAGGTCAGATTTTTTTTTAGTACAGTTTACGTCCTATTCACCCGTAAAGTTACCGGTATTTATGTGGCAGTAAACTTTGGATTGCACACATTTCACACCCAATGCACAAACGGACCGAAAAACAAAAGTCCGGTCCTTCAAGCCAGGGCACCTTAAATTAACTGTCTGGCGCAGGGAACCCGGGATGATATATTGAAATTACATTTTACACGGCCATGTCCTGCGTTTTTTCCTTTCTGTGTATAGTTTCCCGAGTTGTGGCTGTGTGCGTTTTCCGGAAATATTGTCCGGGAGTTTCGAGCAACTGTAAAGTGGAGCCAATGTCCAGGTATCAACGTCACATGCATGAACGGACTGGAAAAACTGGAGCTTTTTCAGAACAGACGAGGGCTTTTGAGATACCCCCTGCAAATTGGTTGCTGGTAACTGGTATTGGATATTACAATCATCGTTGCGTAACGTATTTTTGCCGAAGTGTTTCTTAGACTAACGGAGACCCGTCTTCACGGGATAATATAATTATTGTAGGATTGATAACTGCGTATACCTTACTTGTCAAGATTAAATCTCCGAAATTTAAACAAAAGAAATACGTACGTATCTTACTAATATTATAAACGCGAAAGTTTGTACGGATGTACGTGTGTTTGTTACTCTTTCACGCAAAAACTGCTGAATGGATTTTAAGGAAACTTTACAATTGCTCATACATAAGAATAACATATCGGCTATTTATAAAGCTAGCTAGGAAGGAGATGCGGGAGGGGAACGGGGACGCTCGGGAATGGCGATTCAGGGAGGAACAATGTATTTCTTTGAATATGGCAATGCAACGCATGCCGGGATTCAGCTAGTTTCAAATAATTTATTATTAAAATAATTTTCTGTAAAATAATAATTAAGTTAATTTATAAACAACAAATCTGGTAAAAAATATCATTTACAGGTACGATTTATCGCTTCGTTACAATTAGTTCCTGTTTCTTTACAAGCAGTTCTTTGGTTCTATGATTAACTAAAGTTTTATGAATTTCTTATGTTATTCACTAATTTCCGCTTTCCCCATAAACCGCAAAATAAATAAAAGCGATTTTTATTCAAGTAAAGTATAATTATAAGGTAAGTGAAATATAGTTGATAGTATCAAGTAAAGTGTTTTTTTTTGCACAAATCAAGTAAAAACCACATTAAGTAAAGATTAGTGTCTTTGTCTATGCAATCAAGTCCCTACAATAAATTTTTAAATAGTAATTACCTATGATTAGTGGAATTTATTAACAAAATAATTTTGAGATGTAGCTTGTAGCAAAACCCCAAAAATTTCTGATGAAAAATTAAATATGGATAAAGTTATCGAGTACATTGAAAAAATTACAACTGTAGGTACTCGAGGTGTAGGCTGGTGGTTGAACAGGCGCTGCCTCTGGAAATATCGATACGTTTCGGGTGCGATCCAAAGCGTGACATAACAACAATGCGTGGTTGCTACACAACAATTAAGATACATATATATCTACACACTTCAATTCTACAAAAGTTATCGCAATATATTATTTCAAAATTTAAAACTTTACGCTCAAGAAACATTTTATACGAAAAAATGATAAATGTAATAATGATTACAGATAATAAATGAAATTACAAATGCTGAAATTTCGCATTTTGATAAAACCATCAAAGAATTAAACATTATCATAAAACTTATATCTTTTACGAAACACCCAGATAAACTTTTCCACTTTATAAACAACAATTTTTGCAACACAGGCTCAAAATTAGCAAATAAAATTAAACAAAATTCAATTACTTTCGAAAAACAGTACGGAATGCAGACGTAAATCAAGAAAACAGCCTTAATATAGTCATGTTAACAAGTGATGAAACAAGAAATATATTACTGTCTTCCTAAATTTAAGCACTTCATCAAAAAATTAACTGATGTATTTATTTATTAATTTACGGACAACAGTCCATTAAAAACATAATAATAACACGAATAAAAAAACAGAGATGACAGTGAAGGGAGAGCACATAAAAATTAATAGTAATGACAATATAAAATATAAAAAGTACATATAGAGACACTACAAGTCAAAGCATTAGGAAGCATTTAAATATTGCATATCGACTGCCGAAAGTCATTTAGTTTTACACCAAAAAAATCAATGCTTTGACAAGTCTCGATATTCAGGATAAGGGAGAATGGTATCCGTAATTAGTAGAATGTTGATTGAGGAACAGCAATTCATTATTTCGAAGCCTACGGGAAGGGATGTTAAACTGGATGAGTTGTAACAATGCAGGTGTATCAGTAATACTGTTGATAATTTTAAATATGCAAATTAGATCAGAGTCCTTTCTACGTTTTTCTAAAGAAGACATGTTCAAAATGTGTTCAATTTCATCATATGAGTACTTGCCTCTTTCAAGACCCAACCTCCAAGCAATTCCTCTTAGTAAACGATGTTGTACGGATTCGATGTGACAAATGTGGACAGCGTAGAAAGGAGACCAAATGACACTAGCATATTCAAGGTGAGAGCGAACCAGCGAACAGTAAAGATATCAAGAAAATGATTTAAATGCCTACAAAATGAGTTAAACCACTCATTGACGTACCTCGCTAATTTGTCGATATTAAAAGACAATTTCACGTTTGATTTAAAATTGATACGATCATTCCAATATACGAAAACGGTCCCAATAATGATATATCTGATTATCTACCAATTAGTCTTTTAACTACATAATCGAAAATAAAGGAAAATGTAATAAAAAACATAAAAATTTGCATATTTGGATATTTATAAAGCGGTGTCGTCGACGCAAATCGGTTTTATGGAAACCTGAGTACTGATGATGCTATGGCTAAAGTAATAAACACAATTATAAAAAAAAACTGAATGAAGGTAAAAAATACTCGATCTTCAAATTTTTTTCGATTCAATTGTCCATGAAATACTAGCCTTAAAACAAAATAGAATGGCCGACACAAATCTAAACCTACTTTGAAGTTAGATAAGTTTTAAGATTTTCACGGCCAAAAGCATTTTCGTTATTTGTTTTTGGGGTGTTATGCCGTGTTGCGCTACCTCCTTCTTTAGCCAACGTTTCGGACATCGTTGCAGTGTCCATCATCAGGGCAGATCTGGCAGATCCGGTAGATGTGTAACATCATCGCCGGAGAGAATATTTTGTACAAATTGATAAACAAGTAGCAAAACTCTAAAAGGAAAGTTCTATTTCCCCATGGAAGCGTATTAGGATCAAAACTATTTCTCATTTTTTTAATTGAACTTATATATCGTCTCATCAAACTAGACATAATGGGCTTTGCAGATGAATCTGTTATTATATTACTTGAATAAGGTTGAACAAGTCTACAAAGAGGCCGAGCATGGCCTGGCTGCAATTCAAAACTAGTTAAAAGCAAACAATTTGGGAGGCGGGTATGGGTACATTTATAGGATAACCGACACACTTACCATAGGTCACCCTAAATTGTTTGCTACGTTGGGGTGAGGTTTGTCTAGGTCTTGGCAGTAAATGCGCTTGCCCACATATTACGTGGGAGGGCAAAATATTCAGAAAGACACCACACGTAAACATAAAACCAGAACGAAGCAAATAGATCCGCTAAATATACTCTACTTTCTACTAAATTCTACCTTGGACAAAAAACTCTAAGTTTTTAGCAGTTAAGATAAATAACAATCTCCCACAAGTATCAAACAAATTAAAACCAAAAATAGCCCCATTAAGGACATCTAACCCTGACTTAACGAACTATCGGAAAAAGAACTGACTAGTCTATTAAAAACACAGTCTTAGAAGTTGCTGAAAAACCTTACCCAAACCATGAAGTTGAACCGTTGAAAACTTATCAAACCATATTCTCCCTCGGCACAGGGTCTCCTAGTGAAGAGGGCTAAGAAAATAGTATAAACTGTAAAAAATATTTATTTTTTATTGAAATTTTTTTGGTACAATACAAACGAGTACAATAGACATAGACATAAATATAATGAAAGTATATAAAAAGCTAAATACAATTATTATAATATATATTTTTTAAATGTTCTCCCATAATAAGCAAATGCTTGTGTGTACGTGAGGAAGTATTATTCGTTTGGTTATTTAGATTTTTTCGTTAATTTTTATTGCTGTTTTTGATTATATTTAGTACATTTTTAAATTTATTTTATATAAAGAATAAGAGATATATATATTTTTTAAAATTATTATTTTTTTTCAGTAAGGTTTTCAGTATACCTTTTTAATTATGTTTTGAATTCTTTGAAACTGTCATTAAGGGGTCTTATATTATCTGTCAATTTATTGAAGAAATTTGTTCCCAAGTATTTGTAGTTTTGCTGACCCAAATATAATCTAGTATTTAGAAAAAAAGTTCCAATTTTGAAAATGACACTTAAATTCAAAGCAAATCTGACAATTCTGTGGTTCGTTGAACCAGAGTTCCAGATAGACACACAACCGAAATTAGTATATTTTATTGAAATTACCACCAGGGCTTGAGAGACTAATGTGCCCACGCATTATAATTATTGTCAAGTCTTTGACATTTGTGTACGGCGGACGTTAAAATTTAATAATATAGATTCGTGTTAAAAAAAACTATAAACAGCAAAAAGTAAAATTTTCAAAGAGATTGCGATTATAGATGGTTAAGGCTTCTTATTATTATTTGCCAAATAATGTTAAGAGGATACGAGCTTCCATGTTAAAATATATACATTTCTTAAGACGAACATGAAATAACTAAGCTCATCTAAATAACCTGGTAAAAGGAAAATCAGACGCTTATTTACATAAATACCCCTAAAGATCGCTAAATGCGAAACCACAAAACCTCTTAGAGAACTGAACATCTTTGATAAAATTTATTTGTACAGGAGCTTAAATCGAAACTCGACTTAAAAAAAATGTAAAAAACTTTCAAAGATTAATTTTGGTAAGGTAATATTCATTTATTATTATGAGAAACGAGCATACCTAATCCCTGGTCCTCCCATTCGGCAATATGGAATACAAATACTGGGTAAACAACCCAGTGAGGCCAACATTATTGATTTGTACTATAAAATTTTTGGAAAATAATAATGTATCAACAATAAAAAATAAAAATAAAATCTTTACATAATATGGGGGTAAAAATTAGGAACGTACTTGTTCGTGAAATGAATACCACAAATGCTAAGAATATTTACTTGAATCACAAAAATTAGTGCAATTTTATAAACGAAATAGGTTTCTCAATTATTTGATATTTTTTGGTAACTACCCCCCGCCAAAGTTAAAACATAATATTCCCCCTTACTAAAAAACGTAAACAACCATTATATTAATGTTTTTTTGTATTAGTTGTGCAAAACTTAAACAAACTTTATCATTAAGGCCCTAAATGCATTGTTTAATTATAACCATGGCTATGTTATCTGTGGGGATGCTGTGCGGATACTCTACAGAAACTCTACTCTTAATAATCCCCGATACAGGCGAACCCTAGTGGGGTTAATAATTACATGCTAAAAATATATGTACATAAATTGTGAAGAAGCAATAAATAAATAAATAAAATAAATAAATAAGAAAAGGAGGGAGAGAAAATTCTGGAAAGTAAAAATGTATAAGGGTCGGTAGGAAACTAGGGGGAGTGGCGGACGAATGAATCCATCCCTCCCACTGCGGTGCAAGGTGATAAGTCTAGAAAGTCCAACTCGAGAGGTCTAGGTTAACTCTCACTCAACGAGTCTCTCCCGGTCCCGCCAGCCACGTAATATATGAGCAAATCATTCGGCGTCCAAAAATGGACAAACCTCACCTCATGAACCCTTGCTGAATCACCAAATATACGAACCACTTGGGAAGATCTATGTCAGGGGTGTTGGTTATGCAATAAATGGTTACCGGAGCGGCGGTTCCCGTACCCGCCTCCCAACTTGAAGAAGTCGATTTCGTACAAGCGATTTCTTTTCAATTCCCGGTATAATACTACGGTCTTAAACGATATCTCTCTCTTATTAGGCCCTCCCCACAATACGATCAAAGTTTTTTAAACTCCCAGAATTAATATTCAAATCAGTAATTTATAATTTTGCGTAAACAGCAGCTCTCACAGCCAGACTTTTTGTTTCGTGGGATTAATGTTGTTTCATAACGAGGGAAAAACTTGCGGGGATATTTCAGTAGGACCCCAATTATTTTGATGAATAATTTCAGAGGGATTCAGATGTAAAATAATAAGTGAGATAAATTATTACTATACGTTTTCCCAAAAGACAAAATGTTACCCTGTTTAGCAGCAGATTAGTTTAAAGGGAAGCAAATACCTTCATCACAATTTAAATATTTTTAGGTCGAGTAGAAAATGAGTGTTTCTCGGAAAATGGTCCTGGAAGACAATAAACTCTTACTTAGTCCCGAAAAAGGAAAATAAAAAGAAAATGAAACTCATTTTGGAACATTCTTCCATGAAATGAAATGTTTCTTGCAGAAATTTGTAGCAATTACTTTTTAATCTCGCGCTGTACTTTTTTCCATTTTCTTTCGGATGCCACCACTATTACAGGGAGTTTTTCTGTTTATTTTTCATCAACCGATGTAATTAATGTGTCAGTTCATAATGTGATGCTTTCAGGCACAGGTACAATATTGTTTCTGCTATCAACACGTTTGTTATTCATTCGCGTGCTCTCGGCTTACCCGGGAATATAATACATTGTTGGTGAACTAGGTTCGATAGCAGGTAATGGATGCAATCATAATTCATCTTCGTGCGCTGAAATTAGTGTGTACCAAAAATATTTCAATATGATTTTTGTTATCAAACAAACGAAAAATCTGGAACAATTATAACTTTTGGACGTCGGATTAGTAGGACTTTTTAATGTTCTGTAGCTCAGATGTTGGAAATAACGCTTTCGTAGTTACAATTACCCACAATATGAGACAGCAATGAAAATTTAATGTCACCATAACTTACCGTTTAACAGCATTTGACACATCAGTCGCATACACCTATATCTTATGTTGTATTAAAGACTCGATATATGATTAGTCTCCTCCAAAGATGCCCATTTTTGTCAGTCTTGTGCTATGGAGTACCAGTTTATGCCAGTTGATCCTTTCTATATCAAAGTATAGGTGTTCTTCTATTTTGTTGCCCTGTCGTCTAACTTCCAAAATTCCCAAAAGATCTTAGTTAATTTTACTTAAACATTCTTCCAGTTCTAATATTAGGTCGTATGATGACAGGGTGTTGACGTTGTATGTTATAATTTTTAATTGACGGCTTAGTTTTGTGTGATTTTTCGAAGTTTTTAAGGATGAGCTTAAGTTTTGTGTCTTTGGAGAGTTTTGGTCATCTTTGGAGGAGGCCTTTACCCAAACCGGGGTTCTTGTTAATTCATAAATATTTCTAAAACCTTATTACTAAAATAATCTAAGCTAACTTACTAATACAAATCAAATTTGAGTTTATTGTAATATTGTAACTATTGTAAAACAAGAAAGGCTTATTATTATTATATGATTAGTCATAAATAAAATAAAGTACTTGCCTAAAAGTAAAGGCGATAGCGCCTTTAAACTAAAGACAAAACGATAGAGTTTTGTTATTAAAATTTGGACATGTCCGACGTTCCGAAGTTAGCTCAAATAATAATATTTTTTTATTACTTCTGATGCAATCGGTCAAATGTATTAACCGAAGTTTTTTCTCGAATAGATTATTGATTTTATTGGCCTTTCTAAGGCCCATAGGCCGATAGTTCTTATGATAATTTGAAAACAATTGAAACTTCTTATGGTTATTCTTCTAAAATAATATGTCGTTGTATATCATATAATAATATGATGGTGATTATCAGCTGCTCAGTTTTTATAACTATTCGCAAAGTAATGTTCACAAAGTAAGTGTACTAATTTTTTATATTTTTTTAGAAATTTTTAATTTTTTTTTTAAATTTTTTTAAAAGAAAGACAAACATTCCCGGGTTACGAATAACCCAACAATATTTGAAAATCTTCTACTGCCACCATAGAAAGCCGAAAATGTTACTTGTGTTGTGATGGAGGCCAGCCGAGGAATTGAACACGCGACGCTCGGGTGGGACCCAAGCGCTACGCCCACTCAACCACTGACCGGCCAAAGAGATGTATTTGAAAAAATATATATAACAGGATATCGTTGATATACATCTTGACTTTATTTTCACAAATTGGGAATTGGTGTGACGCCACTTTGACTACTTGATTTTTCTTCCAGGCGTGAAATGAGCCTCCCATTATAAAGTCCAGTCACAATAGAGTTTAGAAATCCTCTTATCAGTGTTATTCCTTCCGTGAGTAAGAAGCGGATCAAGCGCTTGGCGGGATTTTTTACCGACATCTTTCACGCAACTAGACACTACAACGTGAGTTTACGAACTACCGTGTTAATGCGATACTCGCTCTGGTCAAAAGACTCCCCTCTACCACTCAGTGCTGCTAACCCTAAAAAAACACAGCCCGTTATGGTCACAGTACACTTACTTTCTAAACACCCCTCATGTGTTTTAATTTTTTTGTGACACCTCACGAGATGAGGCCTGTCTTTACACTGTAAAGACAGGGGAACTATATCGCTACCCGGTTGAGGCGGGTTAAGTAAGGGATTTATGAATGCGGGAATTGAAGAGGCCCTGATTATATGCAAGCAGATGCCGCTACTAGGTCCTCTTTCAGTTTATAAGTGGTTAAAATAATCGATGTGATTGGATATTAAAGTGTTTTCTCAAATTTATACGTACACTGCAAAAGAGTTCTTATTTTCCTAAATATAGTAGCTATATTTTCGGGTCTTCTAGGCTAAGTGTATGAACAAAAACAAAGAGGGTTTCGGTTTTCTGAATACTCGGCGCATGGGCGGCCGACTGGCGCAGGCGTACCGACAAGAATGTTTGTATGTGAATAAATCGCCAATCTGGGATACAAAAATTCATTACATAGCAACAGAAATGTTGCTGATAAGTGCTGGAAAAAAATTAACAGGAAAACATTTTTAAATAACCTAAAGTATTATTCCCTAATATAACCTAAGGAAGTATTCCTTTCAGGCATATATATTGTACATAACATATTATCATGTTCTCCAGTGTTTTTTTTTTCATATTAAAGACACTAATTACCTAATACCAATTGTTTTATTCCTTAATTTAAAGAAAGGATTCTCCAAGAGTAAAAATTCGTCATCTGACGAGCTCGACATTTCGTAAAAAATAGGCAGCTGCTGTCAGGTTACCGCGCAGATAGCGGTGGTTTTATCCGCGTTCTGTTTGTCCACACCTCGGAGTCAACCGCCGCGCCGCCGCGCACCGGTGGAACCGGGCACTGAGCGCCGTTAATCTGAAAACCGAAACCCGCTTTGTTTTTGTTCGTACCCTTACGCACTATGACTAATTTATTTCCTAGAAAATCAATATTAGAAACCAATAAAAATCATGTTCTGCCAAATTGTTTATTTGATACGCCAATTAAGTTTGATCGTTATTTGAAGGCATGGCGGCTTAATTAATTCTGAATGTTTATTAAATATTAGTTGCCCGTGCTTTTGATTTATGCTTAACTTGTGAGTACTGACAACTCCGTTGGAAAGTTGCCGATAATTAATATTTGTACAATATTGAGGTTCAATTCGCTCCCTGGGACCCCTTTCACAAGTTTCCGACGAAAATTAACCGAGAAATTAAATTTATTGATTTGGTTAACGAAAGATGTTTTCCATTGGTTTCTTTGAATGTTTAATGAAATCGTACAAATTAATAGGTATTGAATATCTTCTACTTAAAATTAAATCCTATAAGGGATGAAGTAGTGTTCAGATTAGTTAAATTTAGTTTATTATAATAGTGGATTCCAGCCAGTGGCGTGCCGATGCCAATCAACTGCCAGATTTCCAATCGATCGGGGTTGTAGAGTAGTTATCAGGCTGCGCTATAAATGTTTACTCTGTTTTTGAGATTTTGCAATAACGTTATATTACGTTATTATAGAAAGCAATCATCGTGCACACCTACCATGATATTTGAGATCATTTGAGTATACAAAATACCAATTTGTTGAAAAACATGTCTTGCTACATGCCTACATAAAATTTGATGTAATTTTTTCATTCTTGTTTAAATCATATTTCATCATATTATTTGAACTGACTTTTTTTGGATTGAAACATCTTTATAACTTTCTTTCACTTTTTTTTTACCAAGTTTCACCTTATAATAAGTCTCCTAGGATTGGTATTTCGTTGAGATATAAACTGAAAATTACGAGGAGCGTGTTTACGAAAGAGAAATATCTACCCAAAACGGTGTTTTTATTATTCTCTATGTATATAGGTGTCTACGAAATAGCTACTTCAGATTTTCAAAAAACAAGATATTTACAGGTTTTTGTGTAATAGATAATAAATTTTCACAAGGTGAAACATCAACATACACGTATTTTTTTAAACATTAATCCACGCAGAAGGCCCTGAGGAAAATAATTTCCCTCAGGGCCTATGTCACCTTAAGGGATGCTGTATGGAGGGTTTTTTAAGGGAAAGAAAGAAGAAGGAGTTCAGGGAAAGAAATAGGTACAAGGGATGGGTAGGAATCTGGGGGTCAGGAGTGAGGGGCGCACGAATTCATCCCTTCAACTGCGGTGCATGGCGATGGGTCGAGGAATTCTGGCCGGAGAGATCAAAATAAGTCCTCAACCAGTCTCTCTAGATCCGTCCCACCACGCAGCAGGTGGGCAGACACATCGGCCACCACGACCTTGACAAACCTCACTCCATGAACCCGGGCACCCTTGCTAAATCGTCAAACAACTTGGGGTGACCTATGGCATTGGTTATCCAATAAATTTTTTCATTGGCGGCGGTACCCATACCCACCTCCCAAAACTGAGATGAGATTAGATGAAAAAACTAGGTAGGCATATAATTTCTGAGTAGGCCACCAGTTAATTAAATAAGAAACATTACTTACGCTTCCCTTAGCCTAGGTATTACTGTGCATTTTTTGTATGGATGTATCAACTGTTGGTGTTATTTCTATTTTCCGGGATGCGTTGCGATGCCACTTAAATAAAGAAATTATTTCTCACTGCGCATCCTTTCCCATTTGTCCTCGTTCCCCTCCCGCGTTCCCTTTCCCTCCCGCATACTCCCGCCACTAATGAAATACACCATTTTTCAAACACCTCGCGCTCTACCTATTGTAAGTTTTTAAAATAAATTTCATAACGCCAGAGCTCACCAGTATATAGAACCCTTTGCGGGCGTGCGTACAATAACTGACCAAAGTTACATCGCGATCGGATGAATAGTATAGGAAATAATTTCATAACGCCATTGGAAACCATTTGTAGAAACCATTGCGGGTGCGCGCACATTAAATCCCCAAAGTTTCATCGCAATCGGACGAATGGTTTAGGAATGCATATGCGATAAATAAAGAAATATCGGATACGTTATAAGATTTTCACGGCCAAAAGAATTTTCGTTATTTGTTTTTGGGGTATTATGCCATGTTGCGCTACCTCCTTCTGCAGCCAACGTTTCGGACAGCGTTGCAGTATCCATCATCAGGACAGATCCTGATGATGACAGATAAAATTTAAAACATGTATAGGAAAATTTTAATACAACTCTTTTGGAGACTTCTAAACTTTCATGTAACAAAAAATACCAGTCGGTGTGTGCTAGATGCTGGTTAACGACGTCTAAAAATGTATGGTCGTCACTCTGGTCGTTACAGAACGAATTAACTGCTTAGAAATGAAGCTTTGACCGTTAAAATATTAAACATACTACAGATAGTTGTTCATAATATATATTTCATTTATTTATATAACTTCTCACCATACATTCTTATTTTTATTTTTACATGCAAAAAAAATTAACCTCACTTGGACTAGGCCTGTGTTGAGGTTAACATTTATAAATTTGAGTGATTTTACACACACATAATACTAAAATACACTACATTTAAAACACTTAAATATTATAATAAAGTATGAAATAAAAATATCATATTAGTGACCAGATGGGTAATTTAAGTATGATTTGTAACAACATAGACCATAAATAAATCTTTAATTACTATACCCACCAAGAAACAAAGCTAGTTCAAAACATCTAGGGTGACACTCCAATTTTGGCAAATGGAACCCAAATAAAATCTATTTATTTAAAAAAAGCTTACTATTCAAAAAACAAATATTATAATAATATATACGTATTATTCTTCTTTGTGTGCCGTATCAGGTCCCCCCGACGTTGGCGATCACTCTTGAGAATGTCTCTCTGTCTTGGCTGCCCGGAATAGCTCCTCCACACTTCTAATATATATATGAACAACTGTGTCTAACTATACATATATATCAACTGTGTCTAACTATATATTATTTCAGTATTCATTAAATGATGAAAAATTAAATTGTGTTAGTGAAATTATTGATCTAGGCATTATATTCGACAGTAAAATCACCTTTGTATGTCATATTAATAATATTATCAATAAAGCTCTTAAGACTCTTGATTTCAATAATTTGGGCACATTTATCATGTTATATAAAACGCTTGTCAGATTCCAACTTGAGTATAACTCTACATTATGGTCTCCCTTTTACAATATTCATTCTGACAACATTGAAAAGATTCAACGTAAGTTTCTAAGGTTTATTAACTATAAATTGCATATTCCTATACAAAATGTTGATTACAATTACCCCCTGGTTAAAATGTCGCTATTGAAACTTTCGGAAAGAAGAATAAGCACAGATTTGATTCTATTACATAAAATACTGCATTACAAAATTGACTGTCCTGAATTACTTCAATTTATCAATATCCATGTTTCCCAAAAATCATGTCGACATTTATTTATCCTTTTACTTCAATAACACCAAGACGCTAGCTTATCAAAATTCTCCTCTTCCGAGACTTCACAGTCTCGGAAATAAATATTCTAATCTGGGCGATATATTTCATATTAAAACTAATCTGTATAAATATTGTGTATTTTATCACTTTTATTCTTTAAGACACAAATGGACCTATGTACCTAACAAATAACTTCTATGCTATTGTTTGGAAGAATCTCTTAAATTCAATTATATGCATGAGGATTCTTAGTTTCTGTTTATATGTTCATGTATGTATATTGTTTTGTGTTTTGTTTTGCGCTTTGTTGCAACGTTTTTTGTCATTATCTTTATATTTTCTTTATTGTTTAAATTTTTAAGTATTTACTTTGATACAAATAGTTTGTAAAAATTTTATAAGAAAAGCCCACTAGGGCGTGTAATAAATATGCTTATGGAATAATATGCCTACAGAATGTTATTACCTACATACAATCAAGTCAATGAAGTGATTTGAATTGGTTGAAGTGTTTTAGTTCAGCAAATGGAAATATATATAATATGTAATCAATGTACTAAAAGGGGAAAATAGGGATAACTACGCCACTAGTTTTTACTCCGATCAAATGGAATTTAGACAAAATCTCCACTGGTATTTTAGATTTAGAATTCTATAGCACTCCGTCGAAAGCAATTCATGAAAATAATCCTCGTCTAAAATTTTGGCTTTCGAACTGTAGTTGAACTTGAAGCATCTGACTAATGTTAATAGTTACTGGACTTTTAGATTTGGGACTGTTCGGAATTATTTTGGCAGACTTGTTAGGGTAGGTACTTTATCGCATGTCTGAATTGCATGTCACAATCAGTTCAAATTTAAAAAAATGACACTTAAAATTGAATAGGTACAATAGAGCCCTAACTGCTCTCGTCTGGAACCAGTGAGACTATGGCATCGCCAATTGGGATAATTGGGTAACAAATGTGAACCAAAAACTTTCTGTTGAAAGAAATCTAATTACCATCCAATTACGCGACAGACCGTATACAACTGGAGATATTTACTAAAATATGAGACCTTCGAGTTTTTTTTTATGAAAAAAAAAGAATTTGTGCACCACATAAATCACACTAAGATTGGAAACGTAGGTCGCTTATCTTTCGCCGATCCAAGTGTTTGTACTTTTTTAAGGTATTTAGTGAAAAAAGTGTAATTAATTTGTTCTAAGGGGATATTAATAAATTCTGGTATTAATAACTTTCGCCGACTTCTTTCGACATTTTTAATTTTATGGTGAGGTGACCAAATAATGGAATCATATTCTTATTAGGCTACGAACTAATGAGACAAATAAAATTTTCATGACAGGAAGTGAATTAAAGTTCTTAATGGTTCTCAGTTAAAATGATTATGTTTTCATATTTATTAGGACATATAATAGGAAAATTTTAATACTTATCTGGAGACTTCTAAATTTTCATTTAACAAAAAATACCAGTCGATGTGTCTTAGATGGTCGGCAGTAGTATCACTAAAAGATAAGATCAAAAGTTCACGCATTCGTGGTAGCCTGGGTGTCACAGACATAAATAGTAAGCTGGAAGAACGACAGTTGAGATGGTATGGACACATAAGACGGAGACCATCAGACCACACAGTGAGGCAGGCAATGTCTATGGAGCTTCACCGACAGTCATCCAGAGGAAGACCGAAGAACTCCTGGATGACTCAATGTTCCAAAATTCTTCAGAGAAACGGCCTGGATGAAGGCAATACCCAGAACAGAAGATATTACAACCTGAGACCGAGAAGAGCTGACCCCCACAGCCTACCTAGGCAATGAGTTGGGACAGCGCAAGGAAGAAGAAGAAGAACCAGTCGATGTGTGCTAAACGTTAACGACGTCGAAAAATTTATGATCGTCACTCTGGTCGTTACAGAACGAATTAACTGCTAAGCGAGAAGCTTTGACCGTCAAAATTTTAAACATACTACAGACAGTTCAGAAACTATCTTTTGCCGCATAGCACAAAACATTAAAAGTGTCTCCTTGATCTTTTAAAACTTCTATTTTTGATTAATTTCCTATCAACCTTTTAAAGTTGCACTAACGTAACATAAGAGTTTAATGTCTCCTTTTGAATGTTTATTTCGTACTTATTGTGGTCTAAAGTAGCGGTTGTGATCCCTTTAGAGCAGGGTTTCTCTACTAGTGGTTCGTGGACCACTAGTGGTCTACAAGAGGCTAGAAGATGGTCCGCGATGATCCGCCGGTTAATAAGCGAGCCAGCGCGCGGGCGGTCCTGGGTCGAGAAGTCTGAATAAAAAAAATCGTGGAAATATTCAGTTTATCATTACTTGACCTTGTGGTCATTGGCCATTAAGGTATTCCATTTCGCCCCATCCCATCCTATCCCGTTCCACCCCATATCCCATTCCGCCCCCTCCGTTGTGGTAAATGTTCTGTTAATGGTGGCTTAGCAGGGGTTCCCGGGTTCATTGGGTTATGTTCGGCTAGGTCTGGATCAGAAGAGACTGATGTAGGGAGACCTAACCTAGACCTCTCCAGCCGAGCTCTATCGACCCATCGTTTTGCCCCGCAGTGGGAGGGACGGATTCGTACGTCCGTCATTCCTGATCACATTGATTCTCAACTACCTTCCCACCCCTCATAGCTTTTCCTTCCAAGAACTTCATCTTCTTTCTTTCCCTATAAAATAAGTCCTTCCGTCCACACAGCATCCTCAAAGATGAATAGGCCGTGAGGATTTTTTTCTCAGGGCCTCCTGTGTCGAGCTAATGTAGAAAAACTACAGTATCTGTATGACGTACTTGCAAACATTCTTTAAATCTCTGTAATAAAAATACAAATGGTAAAAAATGGTAAGGAATGTCGAACCAAATTGACTGTTCGTTTCTTGCCTACGCTTAAGAGGGCATTACCAGAGAAAGCCTGAAATACGTCATTTTCAAAAAAGTTTTTAGACGTATTGACTCTTTTCCACAAAAAATTATAAATGGATTTCGAAAGATTGTTCTTTTATCTAGCATTCGTATGTAATAAATTTTTAGATTTTTTAAAAATTTTTAGTCTAATAAGGTTATTCCATAGGTCGTTGGCAGATTTGTTAAATTTTCAAAAAAGTTTTTGTATTATACCCCACCCATTTCAAATAATGTAATCATACAGTAAAATAAATCAATACATTATCTAGCAAAGTTATGTATTAGAATTTTAATTTTAGTTTCAATAAAATCATTAAAAAATATGTACGTACATGTGTTTCTTGACGAAAATTGGTCCATTTGTGTATTTATTTGCGCACTTACAAACTAATATATTTCAGATTTTTTTAACATTCTTATTAAATTTAGACATTATTGAAAAATGATAAATACTTATAATCAAAAAATAACTACAAAAAGTACACTATTTTAATAGTTTTATCATCACGCCTTTCAGCATTTTTGGATGAATGTATAAATTAAAGCTAATTTGGATTGAAATAAATTCGATATTGAGTTATAATTTAAAAAAGCTGGTACGGAGAATAATTAATCTTTCTCATTGTAACCGTCCTGCACGATCGGAAGAACAACTTTCGACGAAATGTGGATTTTCGTCCGCTGGCTGGTTAAACGCTCTTAAGCTCCAACGAAACAAGTTCATCCGCCTACCCCTTTACTTATAAACGCGGTGTAAATAACGCGGTGTGTACGCTCAGAACAGTTAAAACTCGAGTTATTACCACAGCGTTAGTATGGTTTGAACGGCCTTAAACCAGGCTTAAGACTGGCTTTACCAATACAACGTTGAACCATTCGGGCGTTTAAGAATCTAATTTGATCTTTTATTCCTTGCCATATTTTATAAATTATCAACAGGTCTCATGCTATTTCTAAAAATTATCACATGTGTTATTTATTATTTATTTGCTGCCTCGCCTTATTTTTCCTTGCTGGATTAGACCTAACTCTGCAAACTAAACTTAAAACTCGATTTTATTGACTCATCCGTTGTCCATGAAAACAAGGTAAATAAATAAATGTGAATACCGATAACAATGCATTTATCAAATAGGTCAATAATAAATAAAAGTTGGTTCCATAACTCAGAAACATGCAACACCCCTCTGAAAAGCCATGATAAAATGAAAAATAGCCCGTAACCTAACGTTAATTTTTTTAACATTGATTCCACACAGGAGGCTCTGAGGAAAATAATTTCCCTCATGTCAATTTCCTATGTCATCTGGGATGCTGTGTAGATTGTCTTTTTGAGGAGAGGAAGGAATGAACATATGAACATTGGTCTTGAAGAGACCCATGTTGTAGGAAGGAGGACACACAGAGGCCGGCAAATCATTCCACAGCCGAGCTGTTGAACACAAGAACGAGTCGAAGAAACGACCTGTTCTCATGTGACAAATGTCAACTGTGTACAAATGTTGGGCACGCGTTTGGCGTGTTTCCCGACTATGCACCAGTGCCGAAGGGATCAATGATGCTAGTTCCTCGGAGCATCTTCCATTGTAATACCGGTAGAACGAGGATAGCATTCCCACCAGATGCCTGTGCTCTAAATATTGCAATCCGTCTGTTAAGATGGGAGAATCTATCAAACGGACCGCCCGTTTCTGCACAGAGTCGAGGGTAATTTTCAGGTATTTTGGAGCTCCGGACCAGAGGTGGCTGCCAAATTCAACCTAATGTAACCTATTTACAGGGACCGCGGAAGTACTCTATGACGGGGGGGGGCAAACTTGTTTAGTCACCCTCTTCCTTCAGTCTCCTCTCCAGTCAATCAACTAGTTATAAATAAGACAACACGGAGATGACTAGGTCAAACAAAAAAACTTTTTTTATTAAAATATTGCTTTATTGCATTCATTGAACGATACCAAAAACGTTGCGTCTCTCAGCCGTCTTTGAAGCAAATTCCCTTAGAATTTCATTTAAATCTAAACTAAATGTTTCCGCCTTACGCACGCGCAGTATTGCTAGATAAGTAAGTCTTCTCTGCTTCATTGGTAGTCGGAGGAATATTCCGATGCGTCGGAGGGCAGTGGGCACTCAGAGACCTTTCACACGACGTAGACGTAGCTGGCACGGTGAGGAGCAAGACTACTAACTTTTCTACTTCATTAATCATTGCTCTTGAAACTTTAGGTAGATTAGCCAGTTCTCTTGCGGACAGTCTTCACGGAGGTATTGCTTTCTTAGCTATCTTTATTTGCAGTGCTAGTGAGTCAGTATCAAAATCAGTTGCGTGAACGCCTAATTCGGCCTGGATGTCGCTTGCTGATAATTCCTTTGAACGGTTAAGTAGAACAGATTCGAGCTGGGCGAGGCGATTCATTCCAGGCTGTTCAAACCTTCCAACTCGTTTCTACACCAGTCTAACACTGATATAAATTTTTGGCGGAGACTTTCCCTAGGCGACAACTGCACAGCTGGAGCTCTGCCACTGAAGCGTTTTGGAGGGGCTCGAGCACGGGGCATAGTAGGCATAGTGAGTTCCATATTTTGATCGGTATTAGCCTTTTCCGTATCTGTCCATATGCGATTGAAATCGTGTTCACCCATCGAGTTGTACACATTCCACAATGACCGCGCAGATTGTTGCGCCCCGGTAGCAGTATAATCAACACTCTGCAGGGCCTTAGCCAGTTACTCCGCCGCCGGCTCACAAATGGCAAGGGCAATATTTAGTGCAAGCAGGGTGGTAAATTCGCCCATTTTCCCTTGATAGCCGCGAAGTGTCGCCCTGCGCTCATCAGTAATATTACATGACTTATCGTCATCTAGCATTACCACAAGGGTCTCCTGAACTCGAACATAGTTTTGTACAAAGCGCCTCATTGCTTTTGCTCGGACGCACCATCTTTTAGGGCATAATGCGATTAGCCGATTCGGTTTTAGGGGAGAATTATCATCTTCAGTGCATGGCTCCAGGGCAACGTTAGAGAATATGCTCTTCCGTTTGGATGACTCCAGGATTGCATTTGAAACGTCTATTACAAGAGCAATGGAATTAGATATAAGTTCACATTTTCTAGCAACTTCCTGAATGACTAAGTCGAGGGAGTAGTTGGAGCAGTGCACAAATATCGCCTTCTGTTGATCATCTGTCAAAAGCTTTTGTAATCCGTTAAGGCGGCCAGACATAGCTGCTGCGCCGTCAAAACAGTGCCCCCTAAGGTTTTCAATCGGCAGTGAAGAACGTAGCATGACATCACAAACTGTTTTGTGAAGTGTTTTAGAAGTCCCATCATCGGCATTATACAAGCCCATGAAAATTTCCTTTGGTTGCAAAGTGTCTAATTCTACGTATCGAAAACAGGTAGAGAACTGCTCATCACCAGTTCTATCAGTGGTGCCATCAGCCATAAGACCGCCACACTATTGCGTCTTCTTCCGCCTCAATATAAAAAAAGTCCTCGAATGCTTTGATTATTTAAATAATCAAAGCTCTAATGCTATCTCTTGACAATTTTTCTTGTATACAACAAACACTTTTTCATTTATGAAAAAAGCACTGTGAAGGATACAGATAATCTTTACCAGCACAGATAATCCTTCTTTACCCAGGTAGTAAAATTGGAGGGGGCGCGGCCCCCCCCCCATTTGATTTTAGGGGGGGCATTTGGCCCCCTCTGCCCCCCGCTTCCGCAGTCGCTGCCTATTTAACCAATTTTTGTATATGTTTTTCATGTAAGGGAGTTACCTTCTCTTTCCTTGTACATAATCAAAACCTTTGGCATAAGACAAGAAAGGTCTCGTTTAAAAAAAAATAATAATTTCACCACAAATTCAGCGCAATAATAATCTTAAAATGAGTGATAACTTGGTCGCGTCATTAAAAAACAAAAAGGTGTTAATGAAATAATTAAATACTAAAGTACTTTTGAGTACATTATATGTCCTGAAGAAGAGAACATCGTTCTTGAAACATGTTGTCTTTTTAATAAAGATTATCGTGGTAAAAACAAAGTGTTTTTAATTATTTCATTAATAAAATGGTGCCACAAAGTGAATTTGCAAAATTTTAAGAAAAAAAAGGTGATTTTTAAATTGTGTTTAATTGGTAGCTAACTGAAAGTTGAATGTAAGAAGCATTATTATAGTTTTCCATTCTAATATAATAATACGTTTCTACTTAATTAAATACCTACGCTTTGTGTAAGAATCTGTTTGTTTGGAAACTAAACAATATTAGGTACGAATAGTATCGTAGTTGCGAAAGTGCTCCAACAATGCACACAGGTAATATTCGTGCGAAGAATTTCAGCAATCGTTTCACAATTTCATACAATAGAACAATTTCAGCTAGTTTCAGTCCCGGAAGCTGTTTGTATCCCACTTGGTAGGAAAAGCTGAATTTCCCGAGTGAAGGGAAATGCCTCAAGTTTCCTGTAAGTTGAAACCACCCTCAGAGAGCTGAAGTTTCCAAGGTGTTCGAATCTTGCTTCAGAAACTACGATGGGTGTCCCAGTCTCAGTCTCGAGTTACACATTTACTTTGTAACTAATTTACAGAGTCCGACGCTTTATGATTGCAACCAGTCCGCAATCCACAAACCGTAAGCCCGAGACTGATGAGTACAAACTCGCAAGCCTGAAATAATGCTGTGAATCACCTTTTAAATGGAATGATGAGTACTATTTGTTTGATAAAACGTTTTTTTCTTCTTTTTTATTGAATTGTTATACGAAATTTACGATAGAAGATTTCTATTGTAACATTCTCAACATTTTGTAAGATAAGGTATGGATGCCCAAAAAACAAAATTCTATGATCATAAAGAGTAATTAAATACTAATTTACTGTTTTAGAAATATCATTCAATTGCTCCATTCTTCTTGTCATGCTTTGCTGTGCTAGAACATCTATCTTAAATAAGTGGTGGTGACGATTACGGCCTTAGTTTTCAAGTTGTTCGTAAAAGCCTTGTGGGTGTTTCGTGATCCGAATATTTGGCCAATCGAGTCTTAAATTTTCAGTACAAAACTGTATTTCACAATGATTTCGAAATTTCTTGCATCACGTTTTTTTTAAATTTTTTCCGGTTCAGGAAAATATTCTAAGACATTCTGTATTTTTTTTTAATCGTATTTTTGAAACCCTGGCGATTTTTTGAAAATTTCAATCCGAAAAATCGGACCATGTTTTATAAACCGGAAAGACGGGACATAATTTTATAGGTGCTAAAAAACGATAATTACATAGCCGAAAATCATTTAAAAAAAATAACGTTTTCCACACGAATGACACAGGAAAATAACGAGACATACCAAAAATAATCTCATAAATATTTTTTTCCTTGATCCATCTTATTGATCATAAATCATTATAATGTTCAACGTCTATATTACTAAATCAAATGTAATATACTTGTACTTGTAAATTATAATAATAATAAGAATATTAAAAAAATTGATTTTATTAAAATCTGCTCCATTATCATTATACCTCGAAAACACGCACGGACAACGTAAAATGTACGGGGTTCTCTTCATTACATCTGTCAAAAAATCAAACCAAATGATACGTTCGCAGAGAACAAACAATAAATCTAGTGAACGTTAAATGTCAAATTCAAAAACTCGCCTGAAATCAAAGTGATGCCATATAAAAAAAATAAATCAGTGTGGAATTTTATAAAATTAATATGAACATTTTCATGTAGTGACGTCACGAGCCCAAATAATGGATTTATTTATTTAAAAAAAAGAAAAAACTGTATATTTCTAAAAACTTTTGCTAACATTTTCGTAATCTTCCAATTTTTTCCAAGTCGTTATGAAGTCCATGCAAGTGGCCTATTCAAATGGAATGGAGATCTACGATGTCAGGCGAGTTTAAAGACACAGAGCGCGTGCTAATGCGATAAATGGACAATTTTCTTCTATATTCTATGTTAAAAGTCAGAGCATTCCATGAGGAACAGAGTTATGCAGTATTTTAACCCGGCGAGGCCCCTCAGTAGCGGCGCGGAGGGAGGTAAGGAAACAACGACTAGAAACAAGGATTTGGTTAACCACTGCCAGTGAGGTAGTTAGACGTCGTCAAAGTCGTCGGCGTGTGAGTTTTATTCACCTAACGCTCGGTGTTACTATTTTTCACAAGTACTTACTAAGATTTCTTCTAGAAGAAAAAACTATTATAATTTATGCATGTTATGATTAAAACTTTACAGGATGTTAATTTTTTGTAATTTTATTTAGTTTTATATAAAAATGGGAAATTAAGTGCCATACGTTGAATTCTCTAACCAAAATGTTGGTTCCAACAAAAGTGACTAAAATACTAATTATAACACTGTTATTCAGATAAAATAAGTATATTATCGAATTAAAAATAGTAATAAGTCGATAATAAAAAAAGAATTTCGAGTGAAAATTACCTCAATCGGTACATTCTTTGGAAAAACGCGGCCCGTTTGGAGCCTAGGAGTTCAAAGGTCTTATTGACGACGTAAGTTTTGTTTTTAAATTAGCTTGAGTCACATTTCTAAGGATTATCCGGTAGATAAGTGACCACAACAAAATATTTTAACCCTTTAATGAGTAAACGATTAGTACCTACCTATTTGTTTTTCCTGATTATGAATAAAATATTGAAAAATTCGATATGGGAGGCGGGTATGTGTACTGCCGTTCCAGGAACCATTTATTGGATAATCAACGCCTCTGCCATAGGTCATCGCAAGTCGTTCGCTACGTTTGGACTTAGTAGGGGTGGACATGGCTACGCGGTGAGGTTTGTCCGGCGGATATGTTTGCCCACCGACTCCACAGCAGGCCGGATCGGAGACTCTGGGAACATCGTTTTGAACCGCAGTGGGAGGGATAAATTCAAAAGTCCGTCAGTGCTAGACAGACTAACCCCTAGATTCCTATCCACCCCTTATACCCTTTTCCGTCCCAGAAATTCTTCTCGCTCCTTTCCCAAAACGTTCCTCCACACAACATCCCCAAAGATGACGTAGGCCCTGTGGGGATTTTTCTTCCTCAGGGACTCTCGTGTAGCTAATGTAAAAAAAACATTATTATTGACATTGCGATGAATGTAAAATTACACCTTCCTAACTAGATATCTTCACATTTTGAGTAAATAACATACCAACGTTTCAGAAGAATCTGAATATTCAGATCCGGGCTAAACATCACCGAAACCATTTTATCATTGTTTAAGTAAATTGACAGTCTCTCACTTGAGACTGACAACATCTGCGACTCTAAAACGATGTGAATTTAAAAAAAAAAAATTATTTCATTTCTGTAATAAAATTCTGTACAGTAATTATGAAAAGATTCATATTATGTTAAACAATATCACATTCATTAGCAGTCACGTTCAAACCCATAAGCAAATGGTTGGTTTAAACGGAAATACTCGTAAGGGTCGGTTAATAATGAAAGGGTGGTGAGAGGATAATGGATAAGTAGCATTAGAGGCTATATTGACGATTAGGTGGAGAAGGTTCATCAATTATTTAATCATTGGCCGTTACTAACAATTTAATATGTTGTATAAGGGTGGATATCCAGTACACGTACTGAATCAACCTTTTGTTTTTACATAAAAAGATTTTTCCTTCAAATAAAACCGAGTGCTTATTGAGGCCACCACTTTTCTGTATTTTTGCAAAGCAGATTTTCAGAATTTCGTTTTCGTTTTAGATTAATATTTTAGATCAAAGAATTTTAACCAAGCTTTGGTGAAGTGGGTGAAATTAAATGATGTCGGGTTTTGCTGAATAAATTCTTCGAAAGACTTGTTTTGATTACATCACTAAATTATTATTTTACGAGGATTGGTATTGATGCGAATACTATAGATCATGGGTGCTCCAACTTGAACGCTGGCGATCTCAGGCTGTAGCGCCGGAGGGGTAGAATTGCGACCTCATTTAACGCCGATTTTCATATCACATGTGGTGAGTATTCTTTCAATAAATTAAAACTACACTCAGAACATAAATACGGTTTTTCTTTGATTCTGGCAGTACATAAATAGTCTGCAACTAGAATTTTACAACTGCACTTCGAATAAGAGAATGTTTTTCTTTCGAAATGTATCAGCAGATGAATCCACAACTAGATTTTTACATTCTGAACACAAAACTGGTTTAAATTAAATCTGTATGCGGTGAATTAAAACTACACTCAGAACATAAAAATGGTTTTTCTTTGATTTTGGCAGCACATACATGGTCTGCAACTTTAATTTTATGACTGCACTTCGAATAAGAGAATGTTTGCCTTTGAAATAATAAAACAGAAATTTTACATATTGAACTATTTTAAATTAAATCTGTGTGCGGCGAATTAAAACTACACTCAGATGAAAATGATTTTTTTTTATTCTGGCAGTACATAAATAGTCTGCAACTAGAATTTTATAATACAACTTCAAATAAGAAAATGTTTTTCTTTCGAAATGTGTCGGCAGATGAAGTCACAACTAGAATTTTACATTCTGAACACTAAACTGGTTTAAATCAAATCTGTATGCGGTGAATTAAAACTACACTCAAAACATAAAAATGGTACTTCTTTGATTCTCGCAGCACATGCATAGTCAGCAACAAAATTTTTATTACTGCACTTCGAATAAGATAATGTTTTTTCCTCGAAACGTGTCTGTTAAAAACTGTCAATAGATCTATTTGCATCGGCGAATTTTTCTCGAGATCGAATCAAAAAGCACTCGCGATCGACCGGTCGATCGCGATCGATCGAACCCCTGCCATAGATAATTACGAGTATTTAACTTTGCAGAATCTTGTAAAACTTTCATTATTTTCTTTTTACATAAGGTGACCGCAACCGGAGTTGAGTCGAGCAAAGTACTCACATGGATTCATTGCTTGTATACAGTATGTTTCAAAATATTATTCGACTTTAAATGAAAATGAAAAAGTTCATTTTTTTATTATTAAAACGACAAACTGCACCAAAACTCAATTTCGATAATCGTTCACACTCGTTTCTCAATTGTACTAACATTAATTAATAAGTATTAGCAAGTGTAAAGTCGTAAATATATGCATATATTGCATGTGTATCAATATACAGTGGAGGTTATCCACCACTCACTCGCCCTGGTATAAGTAACAGACGGTTACTCCTTCAAGGCTCTCGCAAGATTCTATTTTTTGTTAAACGAAGCTACATTTATTTATTTTGAACCAATCTAGACCTCCGGTGTCCGTGCATTCGTTGTTAGAAAGCAGTATGCAAGTGCTTAATAGGAAAATAAAACATAATACAACAAATCAGGTTAGAAATACAAGCAAAATAATATTTAAAGCAAAATAAAACTCGTTCAAGAAGCTCATGAGGCAGCGTTGCATCATGTGAAAAATCCTGGAAGCACCTGTATAAATAGATAGAGAACATACGATAAACAATTAAGAGCGTTTAACCAGCCAGCGGACGAAAATCCACATTTCGTCGAAAGTTGTTCTTACGATCGTGCAGGGCGGTTACAAAAAGAAATTAATTATTCTCCGCACCAGCTTTTTAAAATTAGAACCCAATATCGATTTTATTTCATTTCAAATTTCCTTTAATTTATACCTACATCCAAAAATGCTGAAAGGCGTGATGATAAAACTATTGAAATAATGTGCTTTTTGTAATACTTTTTTGATTATAAGTATTTATCATTTTTTAATAATGTCTAAATTAAATAAGAATGTTAAAAAACTCTGAAATATATTAGTTTATAAGTGCGTAAATAAATACACAAACGGACCAATTTTCGTCAAGAAACACATGTACATATATATTTTTTAATGATTTTATTTAAACTAAAATTAAAATTCTAAAACATGCGATACCCAGATAATGAATTGATTTATTTTACTGCATGATTATATGATTTGAAATGGGTGTGTGTAATACAAAATCTTTTTTGAAAATTTAACAAATCTGCCAACGACCTACGGTATAACCTTATTATATTAAAAATAAACATTTTTTTCTCAAAATTTAAAACATGGGAATGCTAGATAAAATAACAATCTTTGGTAATCCATTTATAATTTTTTGTGGAAAAAAGTCAATACGTCTAAAATCTGATTTAAAAATGGCATATTTCTGATTTTCTCTGGTAACACTCTCTTAAGTCTCAAATCATTTGGCAAGTACCGATAAAAAATTAAAATTGCATTCAGCCTGATATAAACCACACCCAGCATCCGTATCCTTTAGCCAATCACCCAGTGAAGCCTCAAAGAAAGTTAGTTGAATAATAGAGGTAAAATACCTGAAGACTTGAAGAAAAATTCCGCGTTGAGTCATCGGAGGCTGGACAAAGGAAAGTTAAGGCCGTTTAAGCAAGCTTCAAGTCTTCAAATATTATTGGGGGTGGCGCAAACAAATTTGAGATGGATCTGCAAGAAAAACATATGTAACTAAACATGAAGGAGGGACGAGGTCCAGTACACCCCCATATGGGGATTAATAAACAAAAATAAGATTTGAGTTCAGTTCATCCAATACATAATGAAAAACAGATAAAAAATAAACAAAAGAGAATGAACATGACACAAATAGATAGGTTACATTATTATCATAATCAAAACAATTCGCAAAGTAAATCTATAAATTTTGAAAATAAAGTTAACATAATAAATATAAATAAAATATTTCATAATATACAATTAACACAATAGACACAAACATACAATAAACACTAAAAAAATAATCACAAAACAAATAAACATGAATATACAATAAACACAAATATACAATAAACAAATATACGATAAACACAAAACATTAAAATACAATAATTAATCCAAGCAATAAAAGTAAAGGAGTCATAAATAGAGTGTCCCAGGGTTCAGAAGCAAAATACACCTGTTACCTACATGATTTTACTGCTAATCTGCGACTCTAAGATCAGGCCATTTCTCAACCCAGAATTTCGTGAATTTCCTCAGGCACTCAAAGTTCACCTTATTCGAAACGAGATCTGTGTTCCAAACAGATCTCGTAATAACCTGCAAACCATCAATCATTTCATCTCGAGCATCCGTCAACATCTCACAGTGCCACAAAATGTGCTCGGCTGTTTGGTCGGTATCACCACATGCACAATTGGGATGGGATGATAGAGTCCGTCTGTGAAGTCTGCCTCTAAACTCTCCATGCATCAATATAATTATTAAGCCAAAAGATAAGGATCAAAAAAATACCGTAACGAAGGACGAAATAAAACAAAACATAGATCCTGTTAATTTTGGTGTTACCGGAATAATAAACTTTAAGCAAGGGGCTATAATAGTAGGGTGCAAGAATATAGCTGCAACAAAAAAGATGGAAGAGCAAATAATTTCAAAGATGGGAAAAAAATATGACGTGAATACACCAAAACCCAAGAATCCCAAACTAAAATTATTGGTCTATCGGATAAATTCACTCCAGAAGAAATTGTTTCAAAAATTAAGAAACTGTTGCAAGATTACCTGCAAACAATTGAAGCGAAAATTGACATAAAATATGTAAACACTTTAAAAAAATTTACTGTGCAATATGATGATATTAACACAGCTACCGATAAATTTTATTCTATTTTGGGAAAGGCTATTAGCATCTATGTTCCAACCGTAATATGTAAGCCAAACACCTATCCAAAATGGTACACCAAAGAACTTATTTATTTATTTATTAGAGATAATATATTACAAAATTATTACATAAAATTTATAATACATTACTCCCAATGAGTTTAATAAAACTCATTTCGGGAAAGACAACATTATACATCTAAAGGAAAATAATTTTTACATAAGAACACGGAAATCAATGAACAATGCATAGATTTTTAAATGGACTAGACACACTTGATACAGGTAATTGAATAATATACAAGAGTTACAAAGGAAGACAGATAAATTCGTCACTGCTTAATAAAGTTGCTGAGAAAATATCCTTTTAGAGCCTTTGCCAATATTTTTTTGTTTGATTCTGCTAGTTTTAGGACATTAGGTAATGCGTTGTATTGCGTATGTGCGATGTATTGTAAGGAGTTAATTCCAAATTTAGTTGTGTGTGTAGATGACGATAGGTGTATTTGACTTTGTGATCGTGTTTTGTGCTGGTGTATATCGGAATTAAAGGCTGGTTTAGTGGTGGTGTGTGACGAGTGTTGAATTATTTGTAGGATGGCTGTGGTGATGCTATATTTTGGCAGAATGGTAAAGGAAAGAATTTGTGTCAGTGAGTATATGTCTTTGACATGCGTATCCCATGATAGATGGTATATATTTCTTATGGCTCTCTTTTGGATTACTTGTATTTCAGATATTTGTTTCTTAGTAATGATGCCCCAGATACTAACCAGATAACTTAGGTGAGAGTGGATTAGAGCATAATATATGGCACGCAGTAAAGCTTTGGGGAGCACATCTTGAAGTCGATAGAGTATACCAGTTATCGGGGAAATTTTGGATTTAACATATTCAACATGGGAGTTCCACGATAGGTTAGAATCTATGAATAACCCTAAATATTTCGTTACTTGTACATTTTGGAGCTTTTCATTTCCAAGAGTAATATTCATTGTCATATAATCTTTTTTCCCGAAAGTGAGATAGTGAGTTTTTTTGACATTGAGGCTTAATTTATTTCTCCGCAACCATTTAGCTAGCTAAATAAATCTACTTATCACCAAAAAACTAAAACATAAAGACTATAAATTATATAAAAAAATTCTGATTACAGTGAATTTAAATATTTAAGAACTTTGTGTAAAAAGATGTCCATGACTTGCTACCGTAACCATATAAATGAAATTCAAAACTCCATAATAAACAATGTTAATTATTTTTGGAAATATTCGAAATCTCTTAAAGAAGATGATTCTGAATTCCCAAGCATTATGCACCTAAATGGCAGCCATAGCAATAATATTGATGGTATTGTTAACTTGTTTGCAAAATTTTTTAAGTGTTTATTCAACAGACGCAAATAATGCTCCTCTTCCATCAACAACTCTTGATATTTCGCAGTGTACCATAAGTCTCTCTGATGTAGTAACTAAAGTTAAATCATTAGATATCAACAAATCTGCAGAACCGGATAATATCCCCACAATATTCATCAAAGAATGCTCTTCCACTAACCAAACTTTTTAATTTAGCTTTATCCAGTGGAATTTTTCCCGATATATGGAAAACTAGTTATTTGATTCCAATTTTCAAAAAGGGCGATAAAAGTGATGTTTGTAATTATAGACCAATATGCATTCAATCCACCATACCAAAACTATTTGAAAGCCTAATACTTGACAAACTTTTTTCCCAAATAAAATCTGTAATATCACCTTACCAGTTTGGATTTATGCCAGGTAGAAGTACACTTTCTAACTTGATTGTTTATGAAAATTGTATAACCAATGCTTTTAAAGAAAAACAAGTAGACTCTGTCTATACTGATTTAAGTAAAGCCTTTGATTCAGTTTCCCATAAAATTCTCATTTGGAAATTAGAAAAGCTTGGTTTACGTGGCAGTATATTAGCCTGGTTTGAAAGCTATCTTACTGGAAGACAACAAATTGTTAGAATAAAATCCTCTTTGTCGGAAAAAAATTATGCAACAAGTGGAGTTCCACAGGGTTGACACCTTGGCCCAATATTATTTATCTTGTTTATAAATGATCTTTCAAAAATTTTTCATGATGTATTTATCTTACTTTTTGCTGATCTCAAAATTTTTAGAATAATTCAAAATATTTACCATTGCAACATTCTTCAAGATAATATCAACAAATTGTAAATTTTGTGTAATGAAAATAGACTTTACTTAAATATCTCAAAATGTCATATAGTTAGATTTTCTCGAATAAAAAATCCAGTGATCTTCAATTACAACATTGATAACATTGATAACTTTATTCTAATTATCGTGATAAAACTACTCACTACCGCTTTATATCGCCATTTCATACTCTATTACATAACAGCACTATATTATATGAACACCTAGGATTTTGCATAACTCCTATTTGTACTGGAATAATTTTAATTCTAAATTTAACTTTAATTTTAATCTTTATTCTCTCTAGAATGGTAACTACACTTATTACAAGATTATTAATTGATTTATTAGTAATATCACTAATAATTCGGCAAAAGAGAACTCTAATCAACATATTTTATATAACCCAGATATTACTTATTTTTCATACTTATACTACTTTTTACTGTCTTTTGAAAGAGAAAATGCCACACACTAACTACATACGTTATTTATTTCCTGGATTTTATTTCAGATATTATTTCTTACTCAGATATTATTTATTTTTCCTAACTACATCATTTTGTTTACAGTTTTGTCGCTACAAATTTCGTTCTACAAGTATTGATATGATAATAAAATACTGTTTTAAAACTTTACCCAGAAAACAACAATTAATTTTTGAATTCTAATGGTAATAAACGATCTTCAACATGAAATCGATAGTATCATAGTGCCAAATACTGAAATAATTTTTGAAAACATTAACAAAATTATGCAATTTAATTGGGAATCAAATAGGATTAATATTGTTCATCAAAATATTAGAACGATGGGAAACTTGGATGATTTTCTTATATTTTTGGAAGAAATAAAATCTGTGGTAAAGTTCCATGTACTAATTCTCACTGAATGCAGGTTAAATGATTCATACATAGCCAAACAAATTTCAGGCTATAACGAATACCATACAACATCGCATATTAACCAAAATAGCGGAGTAGTAGTATATATCGACAATACATTAAATTCCTTAGTACAAGAAATAAACATAAATCAGTGTAATTGTTTAAAAATTAACATTAATGAGAATTTAGGTATCCTAGCTATCTACCGATCACCATCGTTCAATGACATCCAAGATTTCCTGGAAAATATTATTGGTGAGTTAAAAAAAACTAAGGATTACGCACAATATGTACTGATCGGGGACATGAATATAAATACTATAGGAGAAGTATTGCATAGGCAGTCCGACGACTACTTATGTGCTATGGCTGAAAGTAATTTTATTTCCATTATTAATTCTCAAACTAGGGTACAAGGTAGCTCAAGCTCATGTTTGGATCATATATATACCAGAAATATAACAAATTCAAATGCATTTGTAATACATAATACAATCACTGATCATTACACCACTGCAATCAGTATCCCAAACTCAATACCCAAAAAACATAAAATTAATCACAAACAGATTATCAATTATGAGGCTTTATTAAATGATCTTAAAAATAAAAATTGGGAATATGTTTATAAAGAGACTGAAGTTAACAATGCTCTTAACTATTTTATTAATGAAATCAATACATTCATAACAAAACACACAATAATTAAACGCATTCCATATAGTAAAATACATCTCACCCCATGGATTACCAACGGCATTGTTAAATCTATACACAAAAGAAATCACCTTCATAAAATAGCTAAACGAGACCCATTGAACGATACTAAACAGCAAAACTATTACCGATACCGTAATATTTGCAAAACCGTTATTCGCAAATGTAAAGAGCGTTATTATAAATTCTTACTTGATAAAGATAATTCCAGCAAAAACATGTGGAATGTTGTCAGAGACATAACTAAAAGTAAAAGAAATACCAGTACATCGGTAACTGAATTAAACACCGGAAATTTGATTATAACTGACAATCAATCAATTGCATGTCATACTAATCAATATTTTGCATCTGTTGGGTCAAATCTAGCAAAAAAAATTTTATTAGAAACCCAGAAAACGGAAGACTCTTTAGCATCGACAATTGAAACAAAGGAACAATCTTTTTCATTTGATATTAAACCAACTACTGTAGAAGAGGTCTTAAAAATAATCAACAGCCTTAATACTACACATGCAAAGGGTCCAGATAGTCTAAATACACAAATACTAAAAAAAATAAAAAATCAGATTTCTGCTCCGCTATCATATATTTACAACTTAAGTTTTGCATCAGGAATATTTCCTGATCACTTTAAAAAATCAATAATTGTCCCAATACACAAAAGTGGACCTAAATCTCTTGTAGAAAACTACAGGCCAATATCTCTTTTAAGCGCGATATCCAAAGTCATTGAAAAGCTTTTCAAAACTAGGTTAAACGAATATGTGGAGGAACATAACATTCTAAGTCCAAACCAATACGGCTTTCGGTCGGGTAAGGGAACGGATGATGCCATCGCATGTCTCACGGAAACTATTGCAGGGAATATGAACCGTGGCAAGAAAACTATTGCCCTTTTCCTGGACCTGGCCAAGGCATTTGACACAATATCTCATAAAATTCTTTTACAGAGACTTAGAAATATAGGAATAAAGGGAAAAGCTTTTCAATGGATAGAAAGTTATATATCTAATAGATTTCAACAAACCAGAATTAACGAGGCTATTAGCACTTCACTAAAATACACTTTTGGGGTACCACAAGGAAGTACACTTGGGCCCCTTCTCTTTATTATATACATAAACGAACTTTGTAACCAACACATTGGTGGCAAAATTATCACGTTCGCTGACGATACAGTTATTTTGTTTGAAGGAGATGATTGGATAGAAACACACCACCTTGCGAACACAGGTATAAACAGAGTAAAACAGTGGCTGGACAGTAATTTGCTTACACTAAACATACAAAAAACAAAATATCTCACATTTAGTGCTACCCTTGCAGGGCAACCCAAAACACCTCATCACCTCACAATACATAATATTAAGTGTAGCCTTGGAAATAATAACCATACTTGTAAATGCGAAACCCTTGAATGTGTTAAATCTATTAAATATTTAGGTATAATAGTGGATAACCACCTTAAATGGAAACAACAAATTGAAAACACAGCTAATAAAGTGCGCAAGCTTATTTATATATTTATAGCATTGCGGGAAATTATAAAAACTCAAGACATTAAAAAAATATACTACGGGCTCTGTAACTCCGTCATAACCTACGGTTGCATTAGATGGGGTGGAACAGGATTAACAATATTATACCCGCTACTGAAGGCACAGAAATCCATTCTACGCGTCATTATGAAGAAACCCTTCAGATACTCGAGCGACGCTCTCTTCAAGGAGTTTAATGTGCTTGATGTTCGACAATGTTACATAAAAAAAATAACAATCTGCGTCCACAAAAATATAAGCAAAACGATAACAGTCGATCATAATCATCAAACCAGAAGTAAGAGCAGAAACGACCTTTCCATTCCTACAAGCAATACTGCGGCTTATCAAAAAGTTTTCTCATACCTGGGACCAAAAATATACAACAAAATCCCCTCTCAATTTAAACTGTGTGAATTATCATCCTTCGGTACTAAAATTACAAAATGGTTATTAGACTTAGGTAGGACAGATTCTGAAAAATTATTAAAAAACGTAGTCTGAGTTGATTTCTTCGATTTTGTATTTTGTATTTTCCTAAAAAATATATTTTTTTAATTTTTCTTTCTTACATTTATATATTATATTTTTATTTTATATTTTACATGTATCTATCTGGATTTTATTGTTTATTACTGCTAATTTGTATTTTCCTAAAAAAATACTTTTATTTTTATTTTTATTTCTCTTTCTTACATTTATATGTTATATTTTTGTTTTATTTTATATTTTACATGTACCTACCTGGATTTTATTGTTTATTACTGATGTATACCTAGAATAACACAACTTATATCTGATATTGTACCTAATATCTAAGTAACTCTCCCAATATGTACCATTATTGTTAATTATTATTGAATCCATTAATGTGAAATTATGTACACGCAACCTGCCAATTTGACTGTCCTAAAACGGGAAACCTTCCTAGTTGGACAGTCAAAGCTTCCTTTTATATTGTTATATCTTGTATGTAATAAATGAAATAATAAAAAAAAAAAAAAAAAAAATACTCTGAAGACATTAACACAAATTAAATAGTAAGGTAGTAAATAACCAACTTAATTTAAATAAAAGTCCCATACTAAGATTGTTCCCTATTGATAAAGAACACGTCCGTTCCCTTCCCAATTCTCCATCTATGCCTCCCTCTTCCTCCTCCACTTGACGAGTCCAGCCCAGCCCATTTTTGGTAAAATATATATTATAACACAAATGTAACCTAATGTTAGTAGAGTATTATACTGCCCTGATGAAGCTACGGTTGTAGCGAAACCCGGTCGGCATAAAGTATAAAAATAAAAGTGGTGTTTACAGAGTTATTGTTTTATTTTAAATTAATAATGTCACATCACAAAGTATCCGCTACATATGAACAAATTAAAGACTTGGGCATCACTTTTCAATCTAATCTTTCATTTGTTAACCACATAACAGAAATCTCTAATAAGGCCTTAAAAATGTTGGGATTTATAACTAGGCTAACTAGAAATTTTAACAATATTAAGTGTATAAAACTGTTATATTTCGCATATGTTAGAAGTCAACTTGAATACAATTCTCCCGTCTGGAACCCATATTACAATATACATGTACAAGCTGTTGAAAGAATACAAAACAAATTCTTACGTTTTCTTAATTTTAAAATGGGTATTCCAGCAATTATGTTGAACTACAATACTATTTTGAATGATATGAATATGCTCAAATTGTCAAACAGAAGAACTTTCACTGATTTGGTATTTCTGTATAAAATTCTAAATGATTTAGTTGACAGTCCGGTATTGCTCGAATTGATAAGCTTCCGGATTCCACTACGTAATACAAGTATATATTGATAAGCTTCCGGATTCCACTACGTAATAAGTCAGGATTTATTTCAGTGCAGTAATTCTGGAACTAACTACCATATGTATTCCTCTTTACCCAGAATACTAATGGAGGGAAACAACTATACCAAGTCAGTGGACATCTTCAATTTATCTTTAAACAAATATAAAATATTGTTACGAAGGCAGTTCAGTTATGTACAATAAATACTGTATATTTCTTACTATTCATATATAAAAGCCCCGAAAAAGGGCGTTAATAAATAAATAAATATACAGTGGAGGTTATCGGCCTCTTACCCGCCCTGGTATAAGTAACTGAAGGTTACTCCTTCAAGGCTCTCGCAAGATTCTAGTTTTTTTTGTTAAACGAAGCTACATTTATTTATTTTGAACGAATCTAGACCTCCAGTGTTCTTGCATGCGTTGTTAGTAAGCAGTATGCAAGTGCAATATACAGTCATAAATCAATTTGGGAGGCCGGTACGGGTACCGTCGCCCGGAAACCATTTATTGGATTACCAATACCACAAGCTAATGCTTCTATGAAAGAGTGGTATTAACATATTTGAACATGAACATGTACGCAAATTATTACATCATCTAAATGTACATTATATATATATATATATATATATATATATATATATATATATTTTTTTTTTTTTAAATTATTTTATATGCTTTTTTATGTATACTAAAAATTAATACCCATTCTAATAAGTCGCCCCAAGTGTTCGCCACTTTTAGAGACTTTGCACAGGTGCCCGCATCCATGGGGTCTACTAGGTCTTGGCGGCTAATGAGTTTGCCAGTTTACTGCATGGTGGGCCGGATAGGGAGAGACTGGTTGAGGGAGATCTAACCTAGACCTTTCCAGCCGGATACTTTCAATTCATCGCTACGCACCGAAGTGGAAGGCATGGATTCATTCGTAAGTCACGCCTGAACACATTGACCCCCAGATTCCTAGACATTCCTTATACCCTTTTCTTTCCCAGAACTTCTTCTCCTTCTTTTCCTTGAAAAGACCCTCCTAACTCCATTCCCAAAGATGATATTGGCCCTGTAGGATTTTTTTCCTCAAGCACCTAGGGTAAAAAAAGTCATATATCATTCATTCATTGGTATTTCGCCAAATTGAGTATAACGCAACTATTTGATCACCGCATTATAAGGTTTACTAAGATTTTATTGAAAAAACAGGACAATTTTTTAATTTTTCGAAGAAAACTTCTTCTGAAAAGTTTTCACTTTGTGATGGCATTATTTATTTTATTAAAAGACAATTAACTTTGTTTACATCACTTTATTTTATACACAATCTACATGTTTCGTGAACAATGTTCACATCATCAGGTTCATCATTCACATCATAATAGTGTACATTAACTCCTGATGATGATGTGAAACATGTAGATTGTACCCTACTAATATTATAAAGACGAAAGTTTGTATGGATGTATGTTTGTTACTCTTTCACACAAAAACTACTGAATGGACTTCTTTCACTAATAGAAAGCTACTTTATTTGCGAGAACTATAGGCTATAATAATATATATATATATATATTGGTAAGCTCTGGCGATATAAATAATCTCTGGCGTTATGAAATTATTTATCATACGTTTTCTGTCCCTAAAAAAATCAAGTTATTGCAAACTTCAGAAGAAAAGCAAACTAATTGTTGCCTTGGGAACGATGTTTTTTTTTTAAATTAGGCAATTCACCCTAAAAAGAGTACTTTGTTGGCGTCGCAGTTAATACCTATTTATAAAAATGAATCGCTGAAATGTATGTATGTGCATAACTTCCGAACGACTGCACCAAATTGGATAATTTTTTTTGTTCGTTATTTTCTATAAAACTACCGTTGAGCTCTGGCATTATGAAATTTGTAGAAAAATTGTAATTTTTCTAAACTGTCAAATTAGTGTAAGCTTTCTCTGAAGAAGGAACGTTTGTTCCGAAACCGGTCGGATTTACGCATTATATAAGTGTTTATACAAAGTTGAATTGTTTCATTTTTCTATAAATTTAATATTTCTATTAAAAATATAAGCTTTAACTATATTATATTAAAACGAATATAAAACTTATTATTAATTAACTATTATTATCTACTCTTTAAATATTCATACATTTAATTTTTTACTTCATTTCTGTTTTATAGTCGAAAATAAAATAAATCGTAACACATTGCTGATAAATTATTGAGGACAGGTTTTTATTCCTTCATCTGCCTTCCCTTCCGACGAAAATACATCATTTTCATTTCTTTCAAAGTGTTCAGGGAGAGCGATTCAGATATTTTTCAATTTTCAAAAGTCCCCCCTCGCGTTTCGTTGGAAAGTAAACATTTGACGTTCGAATATTTCCCAAGAGTGCCCATTTACCAGTGTTTGAATTAATAAATAACTTTTGAACTTTGCAAGTTAAATAATTCGTAGCTTTGCCTACTCGGTTAAAGTGGATAAAAGAGAATCGAGAAAGTAATTTAAATTAAATTAATAAGCTAAAGATTTTCCGTATAATTGCGCTCTCAAAAATAATAGTTTTTTTTCTAATTAAGAAATTAACCGATCATTCAAAAACATAATGGAGCGATATCTCGCAGAATGATTTTCTTAAAATACATATTAATTTATATAAATAAAACCCTGTTTCCCTTGGTCACGCCTTAACTTCAGAACGACTTTACCTATTTCATTCATATTTATTTTTTAAGTTTTCTAATACTTTGTAGAAGTTTCTTACGGAAAGAAAAATCAAGAAAAATGGATATTTTCAAAAAAAATTCTCTTTTCTTAACGACATTTTACAGTTCGCGCGTTTGATCAAATAGATTTTAGTAGGCAGTTTTTTTTGTCTATGGATTTTAAAAATTAAAGATATTTTAAATAGGTAGGTACCTATGTATGTTAGGTACCAAATTTGATTGATTGTTCTTATAATATACAAAAATGAATATTAGAAATATGTGAAAAATGAAAATGAAAATAAAAAAAATGGTAATAGATGGCACGCGAGCTGTTTGATAACGGAATGCACTGGAACTGGATATATGGAGCGCGGGTTGGCGAGACGGGGGAGCGGGAGAGGGGCGAGGGTAGGCGGGGAAGGTGGAAGGGGAACGCGGGTTTGGAAGGGGAAGGGGATGCGGGAGGGGAACGGTGAAGCATGTGAAAGGACATGCAGGGAAAAATAAATTAATTTTTTTGAATATGGCATTGCAACGCATACCAGGCAGCAGCTACTATATAATATATTATAAGCATCGGTGATTTTGGCGCAATCAAATTTATAAACCCTGAAAAGGCGCGTAATGTTTTAACCATAAAAGTTCCTTTCAATTTAAAAAGTGGTTGTAGATATATATAGATTTGCAGAATATACTGTAGGTAAACGAGAGAACGGCCTATAATTTTTAATAAAACATTTCAATGCATTGCGAAAACAAGAAATTTTTGAGGGACGCATCATTATGCTACACACTTATTACAACATTATCACTTATTACCAAGTCACTCTTTGAGAACTTAGCATTCCTTTCAAACATCTTTATAGGCATTATCTTTCAAGTTTCAGCAGCGCTAATGTAAAATTAACGAGGGAAGATGAAATAATACGCGCCGCGCGAATCACTGAATAAATCACAATATGGAATAATGGTCAAAGAGACTGATGATGAACCCGAATGTGTTATTATATCTCGGTTCGTATGTCAAGTGTGTAAAGTGTAATGACTCTGGTCCTTAGGGCCGTGTCGCGCGTACAACGCCACTACAATTAGCTTTATAAGGAACATCAAAGGGTTGGCAACCGTTCGCAGGGAGCCGTAGGCCTAGAACGTTGAATATCTTGAAGGGATGCGCAGACCTCGGCCGTCTTTACGTTTCACACGTAATATAAATAATTATTATGAAAATGTAACAAACATCTCCTTTTTTGTTATAAAAATGAGCTAAGTGAGACTCTGTCCGAGTAGTATCGGCTTGTCTTAAAACAGAATTCAAGAAAACGACGATGAAACTTTTGTGGTTGGCTGAATTTTTTTAAATTTTGTTTTGATATTAATACCGCACAAGAGTCCTAACCTCTTCCGACCGCCTGAAGCCAGTGAGACTATGGCATATGTTGTGAGGCTGAGAAGGGAAAGAAGACAGAAAGAGGAAGGTGGGGAAGTACCTGGCCCTACAGATATAGTCTCCAAACACGGCTAATGCCATTTCAAGTAACGTATGGTGGTCTTAGGGATGATACTGAGAGTATCTTCCATTCTGTAACGTGCCTAAAATATATATTTTTTAATTATTAAATTGTGAAAACACAAATCAATGAAATAAATTTTATTTTCACACGTCGAAATTTAGTCGCTAGTCGAGGACGTTATCCCACGACCACGGAGGCCGCCGAAATAGATATTTTACTTTGTCGATAATACAAATGTAGAGGTATATTTGAGATACCTATGTACAAATATATATATATATATATATATATATATATATATATATATTTTTTTTTTAATTTCATTTATGAATAAGAAAATTAAAGGTTTCTAAGACACCATCAATTCTAGAGGGGGAAGCTCTAACATCATAGGTAAATTGTTGTTTGTTATCCAAAACAGTGAGCTTTTCTATTCAGATTTATAAAAAAACTTAACCTTACTTAACATCTAAGACTTGATTTAAGAAAAAAACACGAAGAAATATTATGATTTGTGAAAGCGAAAAATACACAAAGACGAGTAGGTAGATAGTTTGAACCTACCGGTACATTTTAGTTTTTTTTACCTTCAGTGAAGAGTATTATGCATTATGCCGTCCTCTAGTCAGATAAGGTTCTTTACCCCTGGCCCAGTTGTTGGAAGTTCATTAACAGAGTCATCAGTGGAATGACTCGGTTGCTAATTAGAGGCATTTAATAAAAATAGTTCGTATCGTGTAATCTATCACCAAAAGTCGTAACTTGTTTTCAATGCTATTTTTATATTAGTTTATTTTTGATTGTTAAATAAAGCGAAGTTTTTTTAATTTTTAAGAATGTTAACCGACTTTTTTACTTTTAATTTAATTAATCGTGAAATTTTCATTGTTTCGTATTGTATGGCGAATTTAAGAGGAATTTTCACTCACTATTCGGGTTCAACCAACATAACATTCGAGGCTTCGATCAAAGATATTTAAATATAAGAGATGTGCTATCCGTAATTTTTACTAGGCGGAAATGTGCTTCCTGGTGTCACCGATATTGTTAACCAATACTACTACACACCTTCAAAAAATCAACTAAATTCCATATTCAAACTAGGACCATTATACACTAGTCCGCCGACAGTCGGGCGGCCGTCATAGCATTTATTTATTTAGTTACAAAAATACATTTACAATTTAAGGAAGCTTTGACTGTCCAACTAGGAAGGTCTCCTGTTCTAGGACAGTCAAATTGACATGTTTCGTACATATTATCTAGGTAGGTACATGATGATTTATAGTACTAAATAAAGTTTAGATTCACAAATTTCATTTACATAATTATAATAATATATGATTCAGTTGAGTACTAGGTTCTAGAATGAATTAATCGAAAATACAAGAAAAAGTGTATTCGAAGTGAGTATATACCAGAAAAATAGTAAAAGAAAAAGAAAAGTAAAATTTGAGAACAAAAGAAATGTAATACATAATTATCATATAACATTTTCTAATAATATTTCTGACTCCGTCCTGCCTAAATCTAGTAACCATTTAGTTATTTTTGAACCGAAGGATAAAACTTCACAAAGTTTTAAGTGTGAAGGGATTTTGTTATATAATTTTGGTACCGGGTATGAGAATATTTTTTGATAAGCCGCTGTGTTGCTTGTTGGAATAGAAAGGTCATTTCTGACCTTAATTCTGGTTTGATGTTTGTGTTCGACTGTTTACATTTTATATTTATTTTTATGAGCATAGATTATTATCTTTTTAATGCAACACTGTCGAACATCTGGTAAATTAATTCCCTGAAGAGAGTGTCGCTCGAATATCTGAAAGGTTTCTTCATAATATCACGTTAAATAGATTTCTGTGTCTTCGATAACGGGCTTAGTATTGATTTTCCTCCCCACCCAATGCAGCCGTAGGTTATGTTCGAGTTACATAGAATTTCTCCTATATTTCAATCTTTGGCTTCACTCATATATTTTCGATGCATCTTTATTCAAGAAATTTTTTCCAGTATTCCAAATTTCTCAAAACAAAAAAAAAACAGATCAACAACAGCATTCGTAGAAAAAAAAGTCTGGATTGCTCTTACTTGAATAAAATATTTGCTGCAAACTTGGAGAAAGCTCAAGAAATCTGTCGAATATTATAGGTAACTACATTTTCAATTGACATCATCTCTATTCTATCTCATCCCTTGCTCTGCGGTGAAATTTCACACAAACAGGCTTGATTGAATACAACACGGATTTGCCTATTCGACCGCCCACTCACCACATCGGCCGTAATCTTGGTAGGACTACCCGAGCCATAATCATATTATACCACAGCTAGCAGGAGTTTATCACTGAAATATTAAATGGAATATGTGACACAAATTTATCACTGGAATATTATAATATATACTGTTAAATAATCTTTCCACAGAAATTTCATACAGAATTTGTGACAAAAGTTTATCACTAAAATATTACATAGAATTTGTGGAATCAGTTTATCACTTAAATATTACATAGAATTTGTGGAAACAGTTTTTTTTAATTTTTTATTAATTAAATTACAGAATACATTTTGTACAAAAAAATTGAGTAGACCCACAAAGCTGTCATATGGCAGCTTGTCTGCAGGTTCTAACAATTTAATATAATATCTAAGAAAATATTTGTAAATACATTTATAGTTTTAAGGAAACATTAGAAAAGATCACATAGAATATTAGATAATTTAACTTACAACCATAAATATATAAGATATTTCAATATACCTGCCTAATAACAAGATATGTAGGCAGCTATATTAAGATATTCAAAGATACATTGAGTTTTCGTTCATTAACCATAGTTTTATAATTTTAGGACATAGTCTCTCATTTTTTTCAAATTTTATGTTTTTATTGATTTTATTGAAAATCACTGGTATCAGATATTCAAGAGTACGGCTTCCATATTTATTTAATATTCGAGGAGTTTTTAGGCCCTTTCCTTCTCTAAATCTTGTGGTGTGTTTGTGTACAAGTAGGTGTTTGTAAGGGCTTTCCCCCATATTATCCATAATAGTAGTGAACCAGTGGAGACCTTTTATTGTAAGTAAGCTCTCTGAGCCATACAGTAGTTTTAAGTTATGTCTCTGTTTGTAAATGTTTATCACTCAAATATTACATAGAATTTCTATGAAATCAGTTTATCACTGAAATATTACATATAATTTGTGAGAATTCAGTTTATCACCGAAATATTACATAGATTTTTTGTGAAGTCAATTTATCACTGAAATATTTCATAGAATGTGTGAAATCAGTTTATCAATGAAATATTAGATAGAGTATGTGAAATCACTATCACTCAAATATTACATAGAATTTTTGTGAAATCAGTATCACTGAAATATTACATTGAATGTGTAAAATCAGTTTATCATTGAAATATTACATTGTGTGAAATAAGTTTATCACCGAAATGTTACATAGAATGTGTGAAATCAGTTTATCACTGAAATATTACAAAGATTGTGTGAAATCAGTTTATCACCAAAATGTTAAAATGTACTGAAAATGTTTATCACTGAAATATTAAAATGTGTGAAATAAGTTGATTACTATTTTTTTTTTGTTCGCATAATAATACTTAATTATTTATACACGGGAAATTATGTAAAACATTTCTTTAACGTTCTAATACAAAACAGTTGTTGGAAAAGTGTAGTTGAAACGCCATAAGGTGCTTTTTTTTAATTTGCTCTTCAACCTGGAAGCATATATCGGACCTAAATACTAGTTGTTTGGACTACAATAGATTACCTTACGAGCGGTGAAATTCACTAGCACAATATATGATTTAATCAGAGATATAAGCAACGCCAAAATATATTAAATACACCGTAACAGAATAATAATGATTAATTTTCCATTTGATTCGTATGTTCTAATTTCTTATTTTATTTTCGCTAAATATGTAGGTAGGTACCATATTACCGTCGTTCATCGTAAAGCCTCGATGACACACGGCTAGTTTACAAGCTACTATCAGGGAAATTCACTATCTATTAGTAAACTCGATCAGTGTCATCGTGTTACTTGCTAACTAGCAGCGACTAGCAGATTGTTGACAATCTACGAAAAAAAGTTGAAAGGTCGTCAACTTTACTCGCCTACACGCTTGCTCAGCTTGATCGTGATTGGTTTATTTATGTTTCCAACATGGCTTCTGATAAACAGCTGATTTCGACTGTCAAACATCTGAAGAATTAGTTCACGCAGGCGTCGTTATTCTTGTTACTGGCGCGGCTTAAGTTCGGTTTATGGGCGAAATTCCTAAAAAATAAAACTAGTTATTTTTATACTAATTTGGGGTCGGGGAATCCGAATCTGAAAGAATTAGGCGGCGGCAAGCAATATTAACTGAATTACAGGACTTTAAAAATTTTTATACACATACAGGAAAATAGCCATTTTGGAAGCATTTTGATTCCTAGAAAATCAAACTAGTTATTTTTATACTAACTATGGGCCGGGGAATCCGAATCTGAAAGAATTAGGCGGCGGCAAGCAATATTAACTGAATTAAACGACGTTAAAATTTTCTATACACACACACATGAAAATAATCATTTCGGAAGTATTTTGACACACGCAGTACAAAGATCATAGAAAAACAAGAAATATACAAAAACATGTGCCGGCAGTGTTACCAGCTCTCAAAAATATTTATCTCTATATCAATAATTTCCGACACGATAATTCTTCACATAACACATTAACCTGATGAATTACGACTATCTCAACGGCGTATTCTTAATCCAAAAGTATGAAAATTCGTAGTCTTAAAAATGCGTAACCTAACCTAACCTAACGTTAGGTTTGTGTAACATGGTTTGTGCCCCTTTATACCGCCTGCTCGCGTCCCTAACCTAACCTAACCTAACCTAACGCTAGGTTTGTGTAACATGGTTTGTGCCCCTTTATACCGCCTGCTCGCGTCACGGCAAAAAAACATCCCTGTTTTCAAGTAGTTTAGCGGCTACGCTAGGTTTGTGTAACATGGTTTGTGCCCCTTTATACCGCCTGCTCGCGTCACGGCAAAAAAACATACCTGTTTTCAAGTAGTTTAGCGGCTACGCTAGGTTTGTGTAACATGGTTTGTGCCCCTTTATACCGCCTGCTCGCGTCCCTAACCTAACGCTAGGTTTGTGTAACATGGTTTGTGCCCCTTTATACCGCCTGCTCGCGTCACGGCAAAAAAACATCCCTGTTTTCAAGTAGTTTAGCGGCTACGCTAGGTTTGTGTATCATGGTTTGTGCCCCTTTATACCGCCTGCTCGCGTCACGGCAAAAAAACATCCCTGTTTTCGAGTAGTTTAGCGGCTACGCTAGGTTTGTGTAACATGGTTTGTGCCCCTTTATACCGCCTGCTCGCGTCACGGCAAAAAAACATCCCTGTTTTCGAGTAGTTTAGCGGCTACGCTAGGTTTGTGTAACATGGTTTGTGCCCCTTTATACCGCCTGCTCGCGTCACGGCAAAAAAACATCCCTGTTTTCAAGTAGTTTAGCAGCTACGCCGGGTTTATGTAACATGGTTTGTGATACAAAAGAACGTGCCCCTTTATAACGCCTACTCGCGTCAAGGCATAAAAACTCCACAATACTAGTTGGTGTACCTCCCTAAAATATTTGAGAATCAATTATAAAAAATAAGTACTTAAAATATAAACATGTTATTTTACGTTATAAATATTACTGCTTAATGGCAACACTTAATTTTGTGTGGTAAAAACATCTATGTTATCGTGTTTTTCTATGATCTTTGTACTACATGTGTCAAAATACTTCCGGAATGATTATTTTCATGTGTGTGTGTATAGAAAATTTTTAAGTCGTGTAATTAAGTTAATATTGCTTGCCGCCGCCTAATTCTTTCAGATTCGGATTCCCCGGCCCATAGTTAGTATAAAAATAACTAGTTTGATTTTCTAGGAATCAAAATGCTTCCAAAATGGCTATTTTCCTGTATGTGTATAAAAATTTTTAAAGTCCTGTAATTCAGTTAATATTGCTTGCCGCCGCCTAATTCTTTCAGATTCGGATTCCCCGACCCCAAATTAGTATAAAAATAACTAGTTTTATTTTTTAGGAATTTGGCCCATAAACCGAACTTTACCCACTGGCGCTAGTAGCGGCCTCAGTTTCCTACGCTTCTGAGCGAGTGGACAGTTTTGTGTGTCATCATGACAATCTCACTCGCCGATTTAACCGCTTTTAAACTTAGTAGATAGTAGCTTGTAAACTCACTGTGTGTCATCGAGCCTTAAGGTATAAAATATTTTTCAAAAATTAGAACGCAGAAATCGATAGAGATATATTATTATTCATGTTAGGATGCCGGAGTAGCTATATTTTAAATTTTTGACGCTTTACAACTTAAATGTTCGATTAGATTGTACCAGCGTATTGCTGAACACTTTTAAATGTAACGAATTTATAAATTTAGTTCGTAGTATAAAATGATAAGTATCTTTATTTTTACTGGATTTTTTGCAATAAAATAAGTCTATTACAATTCAAGCGAGTAAAAAGTTTATATGTACCTATGCAGTCGTAATAATAAAGCTAAATCCAACTGTTTGAATATAAAATATTTAGTATTAACGAGTAAGCGGTTTAATGCATAATTAATCAGTTTTTTAGTTTTTTTTATTAGGTATTATTATTTGTTATATATTCAACATAAACGATTTCAGCGATAAATTTATCAGACAATTTTTCTATTTGTTGTGTTTTTTATTTGTAATGACAAAACTTATCATGCGTTGCTCTGTTAACAATGAAACTACATTTGTAGTTTATTTGTCGATCTTAAAAACATTATAACACCTTAACACTTATAAATTTATTTTTCTAATATTTTGATTTCTCCAATGTCTGCTACATAGCTATTCAAAAACAATAATGTTTTTTTATGTCACCATGACAACACATCAATGAATGACATTTGAAAAGCAATTCATTATTCAAACACAAAGGAATCCTATGCATTTCTAGGTAGGTATTCCTTTACATATACATTATTCTTTCCTAATACAATCCTTGGTTCTCTGTTTAAAAAAGCTGTAAAATGAAAACAAAATAAAAAAAAAGAAAAAAACGAGTGTGCTTTAGACCACACGACTGAAGTAAAACTTCACTAACTTATATCTTCCTCTTAACTTCCGTTCGCCTCGCCCGATCACACTTTTCGTAACGCTCTCGTCACGCATTCACCTGCTTACTCCCCAAGTCAAGCATGTGTAAAGAAGTTTTACTTAAAAAATATTTCGATTTCGTAAAGCTAACGCTTGAGAAACATGAATAACGTCTTCAAAAAATTATAAAGGTAAGTAACAAAAATATTTACCTACTTATAAGTGTTTACAGAAGTACTTATGTTGTAAAATGTGGTAAAATAAATAGAATATGCATATTTATACGTCGAAAATTACGTATATATTCCTATCAAATCTTTATTTTTCATCAAACGAAAAATACATCTGCATTTTTAATGGACGTATTTTGGTTATTTGGAAATCAATTTTCGGTCATGTTACACCCAAAGTTCGTAGAACTCCGAGATACCGGATTCCACTATGTAGGTATATTTATATATTGCTCTTGTTAGAAATCTGGTTGACTACGTTATTGCGGACATTCTGTAAGAGTAGTTGTTAGCATTCGAGAGCTGTCCACAGTTGCCGCTCAAAGGCTTGAATATCTAAGGCGGTTTTCCCCTTGACACCTCTTTGACAGAATCAAAGAAAGTGTAAATCAGGCCAACACTGAAGAAAAATATCAAGTACCTAGTATATCTTTTCATACTTCGCACATCCCAGAAAATAGGGCAACACTTTTTCCATAAAAAAGTTACAAGTACCTAATTTTTTTTTAAACTCAGGCAATTTTATAATATGAAACTTTATAAAATGATTAATAACATTAATTATTGCATTATATTACAAAATAATTTGAGACATCTTTTCGAATGGTAACTAGTTTGAACGTAAATAAATGTTAGTTCATTCATTTTTACAGAAGAAATAATCCAATATGCATTAAATATGAGAAAAATTTAAATGGCGTTAGGGAAATTATTGATCTAGGTATAATATTTAATAGCAAACTAACCTTTTTTTGCCAAATTAATAATATTATCAAAAAGGCCCTTAAAACTGAGGGAGCGAGCCGGATCGGCAGAGACGGGTTGCGAAATGAAAGGCGTCAGTCGATGTATGTGTGAGTCGTCTTTATTGTGCTACGTAGCGATAGTCAATGAGCCAGTGGTGTAGACGGAAGAGTAGACAATGATGGTGCGCCGTAAGATGTGACGATGGTCAAGAAGCTGCAGTGGTGAAGATAATTAATAAAGAGTGGTAGAGGATGACCAGTTCCAGGCGGTCGCTCGACGTCATGAGGACGGAGATGACGGCTGTGACTTCGTTACGCTGGAGTCACACGCAGGGCAGGAAGAAGACCTTGTGAGGCGATGAGGAGAATCTCTGCGGCAGCGAAACGTGACAGGTTTCGGATTGCCGGAGATCGAGTTGTTTCCCGAATAGAAAGCACGGCGGGCTTTATGTGTTGAGGGCGAAGACATCTCAAGTCGTGGTGCGGCGGACCGGACTGCGAGACAGTGGTGGTAGGTGAGAGCCTCGAAGGTGTTACAGAGAGTCCGAGATGCTGCGCTGGAGAAAGCGTGTAAATCACATCGCACTGTATAACGTCTAGACGGTTCCTCGCTGGCGGGCAGGCGTTGACTGACGGATGGAGACTGACTGGAGCGGGCGAGCGAATCAATCAAAATCAAAATCAAAATCAAAATCATTTATTGTATAAAATTTACATTTAGTACAAAAGGTAAAACTTATAGGTACCTATATCCTATTTCTTCCAGTTAACCTAACATGTTATGCAGATATGAACACAAATGAAATATAAATATAAAACTGGTGTAATACAAAGTGAATTTGTTTTAATTTATTATATAAATATAAATATAAAAACAGTTGTACCTATGTGAGGTATTCACTTAATGTGTAACGAGACCTGTTCAGAAGGAATGTTTTTAGTGATGACTTAAATCTGAGTGTATCTTGTTTTTGTTTAATATCATGAGGAAGGTTGTTGTATACTTTAATCTGCTGCTTATATAGCCGAAGCGAGCGGTAGAGTAATTACCCTCACGGATATTGTACGGTGCCGTACAGATATTGTGGCCGCCACAAAACTCTTGAATTTGTTTTAAGAGCTGCAAAAGACTTCAATAATTAAGGCACATTTATCATGTTGTATAAAACTCTTGTTAGATGCCAACTAGAGTATAACTCTACGATATGGTCTCCATTCTACATTATTCATTCCGATAGCATTAAAAAGATCTGAGGTTTATAAACTATAAATGGCATATTCCTGAACAATATATTGATTATAATTACTTATCGGCGAAAATGTCCCTATTAAAACTTTCAGAAAGAAGAATTAACACAGATTTCATATTATTACATGAATACTGCATTATAAAATAGACTGTCTTGAATTTGGATAAGTTTTAAGATTTTCACGGACAAAAGCATTTTCGTTATTTGTTTTTGGGGTGTTATGCCGTGTTGCGCTACCTCCTTCTTTAGCCAACGTTTCGGATATCGTTGCAGTGTCCATTAAAAAACGTTGGCTAAAGAAGGAGGTAGCGCAACACCCCAAAAACAAATAACGAAAATGTCTTGAATTTCTTCAATTAATCAACATCCATACTCCCAAAAGATCTTGCCGACATTAACTACTCTTTTACTTTAACAACACCAGGACACTCTCTTACCAAAATTCCCCGATTCCGAGACTTCATAATCTCGGAAATACATAAATACATAATATATACTAGGGGATATATTTCACCTTAAGAATAACCACTATAAACATTGTTTATTCCAATTCTTTTATACATCTAGACACAAATAGTCGTGAATAATTTCTGCAATTTTTGTTATATTGAACATCTTTTTATGTGAGACTTCTTATAATTTTTTACCAAAGTTTTTATTTTATATTATGTAGATAAATGATTTTGTTACATTTGTTACATTATATTTTCTTTATTGTTTTAGTTTTAGAGTATCGAAAATAACTGTGTTGCTAAACTTATAAACAAATAATGTAAAAGCCGATCAGGGCGTGCAATAAATAAAAAAAAACAATTTTAAATGTTTTACTTTTACCGATAAACTATTTACTATCAACAGTAATTTTCGTCAAGTAATAACGATAGCCACCGTTGTTAAAAATATAATATGCAAAGAAGTAAAAAAAAAATAATGATGTCATGCTGTGCGTCGTTTATCAGCATCAAAAGTGTATTAAAAATATTTCTTGTTACATTTTCGTTGAGTTTTTAAATTTCCTTCTGATGAAGATAAATAGCCTTGAAGTAGGCTTTGTATTAATCTCTATTTAAATTGTGTACGTATCAATTTGTAAGATCTGAAAGAAATTCATTAATTTATGTTATAAATATGTTCACAGCAGAAGACCATTTTTTCATTAAACCAAAAAAAACTTGTAGGAATTTGTTTACTCTCTTACCGTCGTGACATAATTATGAAATTAATTGATGAAAAATTATTAATAGCATTAATTAAGTGATGTTTACATAAAATAAATAACCTACCTGCAATTACAATAAAGTTATTTCGTCAACATTATTTCAGGTGAAATAATAATAATATTTTTTTTTTTTTTTTTTATTTATTTTTTTTTATTATTTATTTAATTAAAGAATACATTTTGTACAAAAAATTTGAGTAGACCCACAAAGCTGTCATATGACAGCTTGTCTGCAGGTTCTAACAATTTAAACATTCTTAATATTATATCTAAGAAAATATTTGTAAATACATTTATAGTTTTAAGGAAACATTAGAATAGATCACATAGTAATATTGGATAATTTAACTTACACTCATAAATATATAAGTTATTTCAATATACCTGCCTAATAACAAGATATGTAGGCAGCTATATTAAGATATTCAAAGATACATGGAGTTTTCACTCATTAACCATAGTTTTATCATTTTAGGACATAGTCTCTCATTTTTTTCAAGTTTTATGTTTTTATTGATTTTATTGAAAATCACTGGTATTAGATATTCAAGAGTACGGCTTCCATATTTATTTAATATTCGAGGAGTTTTTAGGCCCTTTCCTTCTCTAAATCTTGTGGTATGTTTGTGTACAAGTAGGTGTTTGTAAGGGCTTTCCCCCATATTATCCATAATAGTAGTGAACCAATAAAGTTTGTTCATTTTAGTTGAACAGAGTGGTGAGTGCAATAACAATCACATAATCGCTTGATAATAGCATTATTTACAGTTTCACAATTAAGTGATGTTTATATAAAATAAGTACTTAACCAACTTGCAATTACAATAAAGTTATTCCGTCAACATTATTTCGTGTGAAATAATAATAAAAATAATGTTTGTATATTTATTTAGCTGAACAGAGTGGTGAGAGCAATAACGATCGCGAAATTGCATGATAATACGAGTAGCATTAATTATAGTTTAATAAATAAGTAATGTTTAGATAAAATCAAGTACCTTAACTACCTACAATTACAAAAAAGTAATTCCGCAAACATTATTTCAGGTGAAATAATAATAATAATACAAATTATTATTTTTAATTATTAAACTAACGTTTAAGACAAGATTTTTATGCATAGCACAAAGGGTAGCAATTATTATAAGCCATAATTATCAGCCTGAAACACTCATCCACATTGAAAAAATCTTCCGAGAAAAAATACCTGTCGCCAACGGGACTTGAACCCGTGCCCTTCTGATTGCCGGTCAGCTGCTCTCCCAATTGAGCTATGGCGGCTTAATTTAATTTTTAATTTAACTTAATTTGTCTCGACGCCACCTAGCGACGGATTTAACACTAACAGTGTCTCTATCGCAAAAATAAAGTTGGTTGTTTTCAGGTGGAAAAAATATAATAAGCAGTAATTGTTGAATGAAACACTAGTATATATTGAATCATTTGGCGGGTATAAGATAAGCCGCCATAGCTCAATTGGGAGAGCAGCTGACCGGCAATCAGAAGGGCACGGGTTCAAGTCCCGTTGGCATCATGTATTTTTTCTCGGAAGATTTTTTCAATGTGGAAGAGTGTTTCAGGCTGATAATTATTGCTTATAAAAATTGTTAATAATAATACAGTTTGTTGATTTCGTCTGAACAGAGTGGTGAGTGCAATAACACAAATAAACTGCAAAACCATGATTATATGATAATAGTATACAATTATGTGATGGTTAGATAAAATAAGTACCTAAATTACTTGCAATTTCAATAAAGTTATTCCGTTAATATTATTTCAGGTGAAATAATATCAACAATAAAGTTTGTTTATTTCAGCGATTAACAACAGAGTGGTGAGTGCAATAACAATCAAATAACCGCATGGTAATAGCATTAGTTGTTGTTTCACAATTAAGTGATGATTAGTTAAAATAAGTGCTTGCAATTTCAATAAAGTTATTCCGATAACATTATTTCAGGTTAAATAATATCAATAATAAAGTTAGTTTATTTCAGCTGAACAGAATGGTGAGTGCAATAGCGTTCAAATAACTGCATTAGTTATAGTTTCATAATTAAGTGATGTTTAGATAAAATAAGTACCTAACCTGCTTGCTATTTCAATAAAGTTATTCCAATAACATTGTTTCAGGTGAAATAATAATAATAATGTTTGTTTATTTCACCTGAACAGAGTGGTGAGTATAATACTCTGTCTGCCATATAAGCGTTAAAAATTTTATATTGTATATTCATGTATTAGTTTATAAATGCTTAGAAATAATCACCGAAGAGATAAAAAAATATGTAAATGTATTGTGACCGATTTTAGCTCAAATTTGACTTATTTCTGGTATAATCTAAAAGGGCTAGGAATTAAAAAGTCTAATGTAAATTGGAGATATACCAACTCATATAATATAAGTATGTAATACGAATTGATACTTGGAAAAATTCAAAACGCCATTTTTTTTAAAGGTTATCTCGTGGACTGAATCTGTCTCAACTATATTTGGGTGCACAGTAAATTTTATTTGAATGGTTTATTATTATTTCACAATTTAATCAATTAAAAATAATATAAGGTATACTTGCGGCACATTCCAGAGTGGTAAATACTTTCAGCGTCGCCCCCGTGTGAGACCACGATTCAGACTTTAAACGTTGCTTGAATGGATTTAGCCGTTTTTGGTGACTAGATCTGAATACCCAGGTTCTTTTCCATCTTCGTCTTTCTCATCTACTTCCCCTTCCCAATTCAGCCTCACAACATACCACATTTTGCGACGCCATGATCTCACTGGCTCCAGGCGACAAAAGAAGTTTGGGTATTTTTTGCAGTATTAACTTAAACCATTAATTGTAACGTTGACACCAAAGACCAGAATTTCATTAAAAACCTGTATTGGTTCCAAACAGCAGAAATAAGACATGGGAATGAGAGATCTAATGCAATTGCCATTCAGCGTGGAGTATGACAAGGCTGTATCCTATCGCCACTATTGTTTAATCTCTATTCCAACTATGTCTTTAAAAGAGCCCTAAGTAATGCTGAGAAGGGTCTGAAGATCAACGGAGTTGTCATTAATAACATAAGATACGCAGATGATACTGTATTACTAGCTGACTGTATCGATGACCTCCAAGACCTATTAAATCTCGTTAATAATGCTGGTGAGCAACTGGGCCTAACAATCAACGTCAATAAAACTAAATGGATGACATTTGGACGACTAGATCACTCTGAATCAGTGATACAGTTAAATGGTTGCAATGTCGAAAAGGTGGAAAGATTTAGATACCTCGGCAGCATTCTCACGGAGACTCTTGACCCAGATGTGGAGGTTAGATGCAGAATTGAAGCAGCAAGAACTGCGTTCATTAAAATGAAATCCCTCTTCTGCAATGACAATATCAGCTTAAAACTAAGGCAGAGAATGCTAAAATGTTATGTGTGGTCGGTCTTGCTCTATGGATGTGAAACATGGACCTTGAAAGTAAATACCATGAACAGGTTAGAGGCTTTTGAAATGTGGCTTCACCGGAGAATGCTCAAGATCCCATGGACCGACATGATCACCAACACAGAAATTCTCAGGCTGGCTATTCCGGGCAGCGCATGACAGAGAGACATTCTCAAGAGTGATCGCCAATGTCGGGGGGACCTGATGCGGCACACAAAGAAGAAGAACTTAAACCAAATACATATCTAAATATGTGAGTATATGTATGTAAGCAAGGTTGTACAAAGGTGAGCTTATAGTCCAGTAGCAATTTCCTTCAACGGGTAATGTTTTTAGAACAGTGTGAAAAGATTTCGATTTATAAAATACTTCCTTGAACACTTTCTTTTTTAGTGCTTTAATATCTATTCATTTGCTGAGCCGAAACGGTAATTATATGAAATCGAGGGAAAAAAAAACGCAAAGTATGCTCCGAAAATTATTAAAAATATATTTTGTACTATTATGTAACATATTATAGGTATGAAAAAAATCACAGAATATCTTTAAAGGCTATTTTAACATTTACCTGAACCTGTGGTGCTTTATTAAATATTTTAACAATTTTCACTTAATTATAATATTTTTTAATATCAGCGCGCTCCCTCTAACATCCTAATTTAGATTTCTCCCTTTAAAACCATCTTCTTCTTCTTTTTTATCGCTTACTACTACTTAAAATGAAACAATTATAAATGGCCGTCAACTGTGGAAAGGAATACGATAACATTTGCATGTTGTAACTCGCCGAACTGGATTGAACTTGGAATAGACGACATTGATACCTAAATGCCTTTGCCTCTATTGATACCTAAATGCATTTTTGAAAGGAACTTACAAAGTACATAATTTTTCGTCCATACTTTCAATCTTTTCTCTTTTTTTATAGATGTTATTTAGTTTCAAAGGTTAACGGATATTCATTTTCAAAGAGAACCATTATAATATTATATTATTATTTTTACTTTATCATACCGTCGCGCGTCGTCTTATTAAGAAAAAAACATAATACGTGCATGAATACATCACAAATTCACGGTTAAAAGGGCAGATCATAACAATTTAATATTTCGCCGAGCCTTGCGCCGTACGCATGTCACTGGTGTGGCAATACGGCAAATATTGTCAATATCTAAAACATATCTACATAATTGCATTTGGTTTACATAAATTGATCATAGAAATTTGAAATGTTGTAAAAAACAAATCCCAATAAATAAATAAATCCAAATATGTGTTAAATATGTCATTTTTCTCTGTTTTTTCCTTTCGATCTGAGTCATCGAAATATTTCTTGCAAAATAAGTACATCTTTGACGACATGCATTTTAAGATTTTTTCGTCTAAACCAGGGGTTCCCATAGTGTGCGCCGCGGCGCCCTGGTGCGCCGTAGAAAGTTAAGAGGGGCGCCGTGAGTCGATCCTCTATCATTATCCGAAACCACAAATATTCGCGGGTACCTATAAAGCAACAATTATTACTTTGAGCGCTCGCAACTTTAAAGAACATAGGTACATACTCGTCGCCGTCGCTCACTCGCCGAAAAGTTCCTACGCGCTTGAAAACCGTTGATAACCGCATCAAGATTGCTTCCCGCAATTGTATAAATATGCGGCATCTAATGAACTGATTGTTTCAAGACCTGATGGCCCTTTTCACGAAACATCTATCGAAGCTCACCGAATGGTTTTCGAAGTACTTCGCAGATGATGATGTCGAAAAATTTGCGTGGATCCAAGATCCTTTCGGTGCACAGGCTCCGCCAGGATTCACAACACAAGAGCAAAAGAGTCTCATTTGACTCTCTTGCGATAACAGCCTCAAAACTAGATTCACCAGTTCCGATTTGGTGTAGTTTTCACTATATCTATTCAAAATAGCTTACCAAAATAGAGCGCCGTGACAAAATACTAAACTTGTAGTGCGTCGCGGGCTGAAAAAGATTGGGAACCCCTGGTCTAAACGATTAAAAATAAATTAAAATTAAGTATCATTGAAGAAGAAGATAATAATAACAATCTAAACGAAAATATGAAAGAGAACAAGACACAGAAAAAACAGAAAAAGATTATGGTCGCAACTGGGACTCGAACCCAGAACCTCCCGTCTCTCCGGGACGTGAGTTTACCAATTCCACCATTGCGTCCTACTGTTAAACCCTCATAATAGCTAATCTCATATTTCAAATTTTAGAATTCACAATATTATCTTCAACTAATTTATTTTCCATATCATAAGCAACTACCCATTTTATTGGAAACAATCATTCTAAGAATTGGTTTATAACCTAGATAGCGTCACGGATAAATATATCCGATTTTATTTATATGGAACTATTGATATTCTTCAATATATTTTTTTTACTCTCCTGAACAAATAATTTTTTGTTTTTTACAGCATTTCAAATTTCCGTGAACGATATGTAAAATGCATAATTACATGAGTCGACCCAAACGATGTTTTATTGTAGTGAATTAAAAAAAAAAAAACTTACTCTAAGCAACTTAATTTATAACTTAGTGGAACCAAAGGGTGGTAATTACCTGACGAACATTGATTTACAGCCCCCAATAAGTCAAATAACTTTTTGTTCGTGAAAAAAAGGAAATACTAATACATTTTTTTCTCCATTATCTTATCCGTCGCGGCCACCCCGGATCAGGCTCTATTCCGTATAATAGTTCCTCGCCATCCGTCTTATTTAGCCGGAACAAAACGCCTCGCGTCTTACATGGCCAGCCACCTCGTATTCAATAAGTGAGTACAAAGCCCAGATGAGGATTTATGTCCGCCTTAATCCACGGATAGGCAATGCCTGCCACCATGCACGCTAGCCTCCTACTTCTGCTTGCTACCCTTCTGCGCTGCGGGGATGTCCCTGGAAAATCTGCCGCCTAATAAACCGTATATACGGCTTACTAGCAGTGGAGGCCGGTAAAACATTTTCTTCTATTCCTAACTGGCAAAGATAGATGCATTTTTGTTAAAAAAACATAAAACTTTTAAACCTTTTATTATTGATAGCCCTGATTTAAAGCAAGAACCACTTGATCTAAATTCTAATTTTAAATGCCACAACAATATCAACTGTAGTAAGTACATGTGTTCAACTACACGAAATACAGATGTAATCAGGCTATAATAATAATAATAATAATAAATGTTTATTCCGGTATGTGGGGAGAACAGTGCAATCCCACACATTCCATAAGGGTTATAATACATAATATACAAAATATTTAAAGAGAAAAAATAAATAAGAAAAGCAGGATAAAATAAGAAAAATATTAAAAATGACATTCCTCAATTAGCATATTTTATATAATTTAATTAGCATATTTTACGTCGTGATAAATGTTCGCCGTGATAAATAAAGCGTATATGAATACAAATTAATAATATAATTATGTGAGCTATTTGCATAGCTATATTTCTTTATCTCCATGAGAAAGTTAGGATTTTTTAAAAATATATTTTAAATAAGTTTTTAACTAAATATATGTATGTACGTTACGTCGACTGCCATATAGGGTACGGAATGGTTAAAAAAATAACACTAGTTGGTTGGGCGTTTACACAATTCATAGCTACACTCACCTACATATATGTACATTTACATATATCATAGACTCTGTGCTTGTATGATTGTCACATGTTCCTTACCTACCCATCCCTATCGTTTTATCCATCCTGTTCCATCCCTATGAACCTGTTATTTCGTTACCATAACAAATCAGTGTCATCAATTGAAACTCGCCGCGTAAGCGTATAATTTTCCGCTCTTCTTAACTTAATTCTTCTTAACTAAATTCTTAACTTAATCCCGCATATCACAGTAAATACCGCGATTAATAATTCTACAAATGTATGAACAAACCCAGAAGAATAAGAAAAATGCCACAACGTTCCGCAGTAAGTCCCTTCCTTCCTTTCCTTGTGTGCTTTCATTTTTACTTGGGCAGTGGTCTTTCATACATTTCAAACACACATCTGAAAACACATACAAGGTCCTTCGACATCCGCACTCACACAAAACACACAACACTAGTAAAGAGCAGTTACTTTGAATCACCTCTTATCTTTGGAGCTGATGAAATATTTAAAAATACTTGTATGTTTAATTTTATTTATTATATTGATATTTACGATAAACATATATGATACTTAAGTATATATTATTACTATAATTTATTATGTTCAAAATGAGATGTTTTAAGGCACCGCTATAAGCGTTCAAAACGAAGAAGAGGGTGACGGAAAATGATTTGAAAAGGAGATGTAAATACGAATGATGGAGGAAACGTGCTTATATTAAAAAAAGATTATAATGAACAGGCGTAGATTACTAACTAACCATCAAGCCGTTTCCCCGTAAGGGTAGGCAGAGAGGACGGACCGCCAAACAACTCGGTCTTGGCACACACTCTTTGTCTCATTCACATTCATACATCGCCTCATTCACAATCTTCTATTATTCTGACTCTTGACATGGCCCGACTTAAGTATCTGATTCACTTGATCGCGCCATGTCTTCGTCGGGTGTCCCTGACTTCTTTGACCATTCACATTTGCGTCATATATTCTTCTTACACTACTTTCTTTATTCATTCGCTCTACATGTCTAAACCATCTGAGGGTCCGTTTCTTAATCTTAAACTTTACGCTTGCATTATTTGCGGATCTCCACGTTTTTCACACGATCATACATGGTTTTACCCAAAGATATTCAAATACAGAAGAGATATGCTATGGTGTCCGCGCAACTGTCGCCGGACTACGCGCTAATTAGCGTAGTTTTCATACAAAAAGAATTTGTTCATTTCGTTGATTTTTTGAAAATGTGCATTAATATTGGTTAACAATATATTTTGAATAAGGAAAGAATTCGTTCATTTAGTTTAACGTTCGTTTGGTTTATTCGTTAATTATTTGTTCTTTTAGTTTATTTGTTAATTGGTAAACAATATCGGCGACACCGGAAGCGCAGACCCACGTAGTAAAAACAGCAGATAGCACATCTACTTATATTTCAATATCTTTGGTTTTACCACATATACGCCTCAGAGATCTCATTTCAACAGCATTCAGTCTACTTTTATCCTTCCTCTGCCAGTTCCATGCCAGACTGCCATACATCAGGGTAGGTACTAGGACTTCACTGTGAACTGCGAGCTTCGCTTCTTTTGACAGTTTTTTTTAGGCGTAGATTATTATGATAATATTTGATAAAACATGACTTATTTAAAAAAGAGGAAAAAATCTCTCGATATCTGAGTAAAGTAGATTTAAGAGAAACACAGTGAATGTTTCAAATCCATGAAATGTTAAATAACACAATCAGATGTGTTTTTTATAATTTTTAAAGTATTATTTGCGTTTTTTTTCAATCGAGGGAATTTCATACAATTACTTTTTCAACTAGACTCGAATCTGAATAGAGAGTATCTTAAAAATGAACATATTTTTTTTAAGAGCTTAAAACTCGACCACCGTAACACCGAAATGTGATCGAAAAATTCACAAATTATGTAACCATCAATGATTAAAGAAAAAAAACTTATAGTGTTCAAGGGACGTATGTTTCATATTATAATTATCCCTGCCCGTATTGAAATGGGAACATTGTTACAAAAAGTCCCTATTGTCCTTTTAGTCCTGTTGAATTACAGTTTTCCGAAAAATTAAAATAAATAAATAAATATTTATTTTTCTAACGTTTTTTTTAAATTCAGATACTAAAAGAATGTTCAACACCCGCCACTGTTTAAGAAGTATGTTTGAGCTCCTAAGTAAGCCTGGTGTAGACTTTATTAATGTCGGTTTTATCAAACCCTTAATTTTGGTAAACACAATTATTTCGGCTAGGTTTATGACAAAGCACCAAAAAGAGCTGTCTTCGTAAAACATTATGAAAACTGCATTTCAAAATTAAGCGCTTTCCTATTAGAATTCTGCTTTTCATTGCAAATCTCTTAATGCATTACTAATCATGGAATCCATTAAAAGTCTCATGTTTGAATCATTATTTAAGTCGGATCACCAGTTGGACACTTGTGTAATGTTAACGGCTTGCTTGGATTTCAACGAGATTAATTACTCTCCGTTCGTCCACACTGCCGTATCCATCTCGGATTCAGATATAACATGAAACCAGGGCAGAAAATGCATCAAATCTCCGTAATTCTTACTGAAATCGATCAACATAATATTCTAGCATTCACAAACGTTCATTAAATTGAAATACATAATTCGCATAGATTGCATTTTTTACATAAGAATTTTCGTATAAAAACGTTTTAGAATTGTTATAATTTTTTGTTTTTGTTTATAAATATGATTGATTTATTAATGGCGATTAACCAGCGGCCTAGAATTCAAATTTCGTCGAAAGACGGTCTTGCGATTGTACCCTTGCAACTGTACAGGGTTGTCCCGATGAGGAAGATTAATTATTCTCCCTTCCAGCATTTTAAAATAATAACTCATTATCGGTTGTATTTCAATAAGAATTTGCTTTGATATATACCTACATATATTCAAAAATGCTCAAACGTGTGATGATAAAATTATTAAAAATATGTACTTTTTGAAATTATTTTTTGATCATAAGTATTTATAAATTTTCAATAATGTCTAAGCAACATAAAAATGTTAAAAAAAAAAACAGATATATGTTTGTTTGTAAGACCGTAAATAAATAGACAAACTGAAGTACTTTCGTCACAAAACACGTGCTCGCATCTTTTTTTTAACCCTTTCTCAACCAGAGTGATTTTAAAATGACATAAAATTAGAAAATTTGGACTTAGTAACTACTAAACCGATTTATTTGCGGTTTTTTACAAATAATTTAGTGAATCCTTCCTAGCAACATTGATTTTTTTCATTGCGTTGGCTGCATTGCGTACACACTTCATACCGTAAACACGAATCGTTGATAATAATAATAATAATAATTGGATAATTTGAACGGGTCGCTTCTTCGACTCGTTCTTGTGTTCAACAGCTCGGCTGTGGAATGATTTGCCGGCCTCTGTGTTTCCTCCCTCCTACTACATGGGTCTCTTCAAGACGAATTTTCATTCCTTCCTCTCCTTAAAAAGACCCTCCACACAGCATCCCAGATGACATAGGCCCTGAGGGAAATTATTTTCCTCAAGGCCTCCTGTGTGGAGTTAATGTAAAAAAAAAATAGCGATTAGGTAGAATTTAACGGGTGTCGTATTTTTATAATGTCATTGAATAAATGACGTAATTGTTCAATTTACTACTCGTAATATGGGATACAAACATTTCTTCTTTAATTTTTTAATAGTAAATGTAAACTTCACAAATCCTACAATTATAATATCCTGTGATTTTTCACGCGATATTCTAATTGTAGGATAGCTCTAGTAGTTAATAAAACCACTCAATCATATATGTAATGTGATATTTACGTCATTTGCTTCATAATTTCTCCTTTCGTTCAGCTTTAGTACTTTTTACAAAAGTATCAAGTTTTCTCGATTTTTGGTGTCTTTTTTCCAGTCGAACTCAGTGGTTCTTTCTAGGTCGTCAGCCCAACCCATCTGCGGCTACCACTTTTTTTTTATTTTTCCCAACAAAGGACTAACATCGAACCATGGATAGAATGGCTCCGGATGGATCCAATAACATTGGAAATCCACGGATCATTAGATTTGTAAGTCCCACCTAGCAAGGTTTCACTTAAGGATATACTAGGTGTATGCTACTTCTGTCTTGGTCATAATTCATAAACTTTTTTTCAGTCAAAGAAATACCAAAAATGGGTCTTTAACCTTCAAAAAGCCGTGCAATATTTTATAACAAAAGAGGTCCCGCGTAGAGTAATTGACCCGGGGAATATGAAAAGTTAAACGTTTTATGCAAATTCGTGTGTTCGTGTTATATTTTATTTGTTTTTAATGCTCACTATTTTAAACAAGGTTCTTAACTATTCTAAAGTTTCATCATCGTCATCTGCAATAGCACTCGTTGCAAAAATAAAAGTGTTATTATTATGTGGCAGATTTACTTTGGCAAGGATCCACAGTCAATTTTAGATTGTCTCCCTTTTTAGCAGGACGGTTTTGCATGACCCTTTCAATAGTTCTCTAGTGGTTAATGTGTTTTTTCCGGTTTGTTAGCTAAACTAGGCGCACGTTTTTTATTTTATTTTTATGTGAATACCTCAAAAGAATCTCATCTGTTCCCGTCTGGAGCCAGTGAGACTATGGCATCCCCAATTGGAGTCTGTTATGAGGCTGAAGGTAGTAGGGAGGGGAAGGAGATGGGGAAGAGGAGGGTGGATACCTTAGTACCTTGGTACTACCTTAATAGTAATACCTTACTACCTATCTATCAGATCTGGTCACCAAACACGGCAAAAGCCATTTCAACCAACGTTTCAATTCTGAGTGGTGGTCTTACACAAGGGCGATACTGAGAGTATCTTTCACTCTGGAATGTTCCGCAAATATACCATATATTATTTTAGAAAACTTATACAATGTGTCTTTAGAACGGGGTACCCCCAGTAAGGACACATTTTTCTCCAAAAAACTGTAAAACAAAGAAGAAAAAAAAATTAAATAAATAAATGAATAGATTGTGAAATAGCACAAATTAAACAAACAGGATTTATTTTGCGATTGCGAGTCAAGAGCCTTACCCCTAGACTTCACCGGTCGTCAAACGTTATCGACCACTGAACTTTGAATTCTATGGACAACGCAGAATACATAATATGGAGTGAAGAAAGGTCGGTATATTTATATTTACTGATACCCAGCAGAGTAGATGAATATAATGCTAGATTAGTTCGTAACAGTTGCGTAACAGGGGAGAAATGACAGCTTGAAGGTTAAATTATAATTTTTGCAAATTATTTTCCATTAATTTTTGTGTATGTTCAGATTAAATCGAGTTGTTTCCGTAATTACCTACCGAAATAATTGCCTATCAAGTAATCTTCAGCAAACTACGGAGAAAGAATTTCATGAACCAGGTTGCAAAAGGTATGCGCGAAATTCTAAAATCTGTGATCCACTAATCTTCAGCGGTTCTACTCTGATTATAATGTGGTTAGGGCGTCTGCCTCAACAACTTTAGCTAATGGCTTTAGTTTTATAACTGAGAATTCTTTCCTCGTGGCATATGAAATGTATGAAGGTGAAAGATTATTCCGTCATGGCTGGGAAAAGATTTTGAGTGACATTGTGAATGTGAAACCAGAAAAATAATATAATGTTTTAAAACTTTAATATAAATAAAAATCTATATACATAAAAAATCAAAATACGCTAGTTTGGGTTTGTATGAGTATATGATTTGTCTATGCGTTGCTAAACCATTCATCTGATTGCGATGAAACTTTGGGGATTTGATGTGGGCATGCCTGCGATGGTTTCTGTATACATATACAATAATGAGCCATTGAAAATTGCAATACTGAATGTACTGGTACTGAATGTATGGAATGCGGGAGGGAGGAGCGGAACTCGGGAGGGGGTTCGCGGGACGGGGGAAGCGGGAGAAGGGTGTAGCGGTCACTTAACCCGCTCTCGTAAAATTTAAAGCCGCGCCACTGGACTCCACCGAACATTCAGGATTAACATACCTACCGCGAAGGCACCGCGCTAGTACATAGCTACCTACCTCGCCGTAAATAACCGGCCGCCTACTAAATAATAATATCGCCACCGCCTAGAAAGGTCTCAATTTATAAGCCGCCTGAATATTCAACACCGGGTATGTTCGAGTACCTTCCACATTACACATTGCCGGCGAATGGAAAAGTACTCCACCGGTCGCGCTGGTATATAAAGCGACTCAACTCGGCGCTCGGGCAGTCAGTATCAGACCACCAGTCGGTCAACATCTCAGTATGTAACGATCTCCGCACAAGTGCTCCTGCATGGCATCTCTACACATCCAGGGCAGCTTCCGCGAGGACTCCTTCACGTCTCAGCTACAAGGCCCAACGGGTCTTCAGCTCCTGAGAACAGCTACATCCCGCGACTTATAAGGTTTGACGCCACCTTCAGTCCAGCTCACCATTTCATGGCACCCCGAAGCGCACCGTGCTTCGCTGCCATGGAAACACGCTCCGCCTCGCCAGGACTACCGGCTGGTGGCTCAGCTCACCGAGCCACTCACCGTTCATCTCCGCGACTCAAAGCGTCGAGCAACGGCCTGGAAGATAGGTCATCTCCACCGCCGAGGTGTTGAGCAACTCGCTGACCTTCACCACACCATCTCCATCTCCTCCGAGCACCTGCAGCATCTTATCTACGGCACTCCGCATTACATCATGTTACCGCTTCACCGACCTCGCTACGTAGCCCAATAAACGACTGACTCACATCTTTGACTGACGCCTTTCATTTCTGTTTCCTGTCTCTACCGATATCGGCCCGCTCCCTCAAGGGAATAGGGAGACGGAAGGCGGAGAAAGTGTAGTGGGAACGCGTGAGGGGAAGGAGACGCGGGAGAGGAAGGGGAGGCGGAAAGGGAACGGGACGAATGGGAAAGGACACTCTGGGAGAAACAATTTCTTTATTAAGTGGCATAGCAATGCATGCTGGAAACTCGCTATTAAAAAATACAATTATCAATGTTTCGTCGATAATGAACACTTGTTGGTCAATGAACAATGTTTGAAAATTTACTGGAAAAAACAATTATATGACCAACAAGGGTTTATTATCAACATGGATGGACAGATGAATGAGTGTCCTAGAAAACATAGACTGATAAGTTGCCTTAGTAAGAAAAATAACGTTTATCTGCAAATGCGATAAATAAGATGATAACTGTTAGATTTTCGCTTTCCTTAAATGTAGTAGTTCCATAGAGAAGTCTTATATACGTCGTCGATGATCGTGCTCTTCCTTCTCACTCCCAGTGGCGTGCACAGAGTTTTTGATCAGGGTAGGCAGTAGGAAAACCGCCGAATTGATTCAAATAAATAAAAAAAACTAACTTACTACAAATAACTCCCTTCGTACAGTGTGCTTGCTGCTGGTAAGACATCTAGTTGATAGAAATAGATACCAACAGATATCACTGTCGTCACGGTTTGCCATTTGCTAATTTTGTTCCAGAAAGCACTGCCTAATACTAACAAAAATTCTCATAGAAGCAAATTCAAAACGACAGTTCTACTCCATGCTCTGTGCATTTCGTGAACATTGATATTATATCTCGTATGAAGTTAGCTCCAAGCAGAAATAATTCCTGCTTAAGGCCGCATTTTAGTAAGGCAGTCGGAGGGCGCGCGTGTAGTTTCCAGTTACAGTTTATGACAAGTTTGTAGTATGCCGTTTGATGAGGAGCTCGAGTAGTTTCGGTTGCACAGATTTTTTGCGCTTATTTTTGAAAATGCGTATTTATTTTCAGCAATAATTAAAAAAAATAAATTATTTACATGCTTACTTTTTACAATTACGGTAGGGTAGGCAGTGCTTATGTGCCTATATGGAGTGCACGCCCCTGCTCACTCCTCTTATATAAAAACGAAAAGGACAGTAGATACTACAGCGATGACGTCACGTACGGCCTCTCTCTTGAGTATTCGACGGAAGTAAAAGAACTGTTGTAGTCTTTTCACATTAAAATAATGAATCTTCTTCGAAAGTACTTACCTATCTATCAAGTACTTATAATTCTATATCTAAACGTAAATAAATAAATCGTAATTTTTTTCCGAAGATTGGATTGGAAACCACTTCTCTTACGGAGTAACCCAGAGTCGTTCATAATATATTTGCCCTCGAATTTGAAGGTTGGGAACTCAATTTTATATCAAGTTAACGAATATAAGATCAATCTTTCTCTTTAAGTAGAAACCTATGTGCCTAGGCAGTAAAAGCACGCAGGTTTAGCGCCATGAAATTTGTTGAAATTGTTACATGTTTCCAAATCAACTGTTTTCATCTCATCGGTCATTTCCATTATGAGATATAATGGAAATTACATAACATTCAAAAATGTTTTTGCCACCCCCAGCCGCATACTAGACTTAAATAATGTAAATTTCTTACTATTCATTTGTAAAAGCCCCGAAAAAGGGCGTTAATAAATAAATGCTTTGAAAATTACTTAAAAAATTGGACCTAACGCTATAACGATTTTTCCAAAATTTTCATTCTAGCAATGACATTTCTATCACAAATTATTAAGCTTGGAAAATATTATATTATGTTTTTAGATTTTCAGGGTCAAAAGTATTTTCATTATCTGTTTTTAGGGTGTTATGCCGTGTTGCTCTACCTCCCTCTTTAGCAAATGTTTAAATATATAATAACATAACACCCCAAAAACAAATAACGAAGATATATTTTATTTTTAACGTCATGAGTAAAATTTCAAATTATAATATTTTATTAAATATTATTTTATCGTTTAAAAATTAAACAAATTTTTTAATACAACACTTTTTAAAAAATATGTGAGAATTTTTAGAAGAAAGAAGATGTGCAACGGCTTGTAAAATTCGGGAACAGGCCGCCAACAATAACACTCCTTATGTAGAAGGCAATAATGTTTAAATTCCTGTTTAACATCAGTCACCAGTTCTTATTCATTCCAGAAAAAAACTTCGCCAAAAATGTGTTTTATTATATTTGGCGTAGTTAAATGTAGCAAAAATAATTAAATGTTTTACGACAATTTTCTAAAAAATATAATTTTACACATTATAAAATACTAGTAGACCCGGGCACACGTTGCTGTGGCTAAGAAACACAACGCCATATACTGACAACGCCATTACCCAACCTTCATAACCAACTTCATCTGTTAATTTGCATACATATCGAATGCACACCGCCCGCTTGCCAGCCCGCTTGCCAGCCCGCTCCCTTTATATATTATATATTTCAACCAATTTACACAAAACCTTGACAAACTATATACTTAAACCTTCTTCATGAATCATTCTATCTGACTATTCTATCTACCGCATGAAAATCCGTTGCGTACTTTAAAAGATCTAAGCGTACAGACAGCGGGAGCAACTTTGCTTTATACTTGTAATAAAGATTAAGATAACTGAAAAGGGATTCATGAGTAGGAGATTTTGAACTTTTGGGCATACGAATATTAAAAAAAATTATTGAGCCTATAAAAAGTGTTTTAAATTTCAAAAACTCCTTCATTTTAAACTCCTCTTAAAACGAACCCCTTTTTGGTTAAGCAATGTATTATTATAAAAAAAAGACTAATAAAAAACATACTCGATTATTTCAAAGGCAAAAGTGTTTTCTGCTTGCAATAATTAATTAAAATCATCTAAGATACACATGAGCGATATTATCTAAGATACATATGAGCGATACACATATTCATATAAAAAATATTGGACGAGTGCAGCACAAATTTTTAAGATTTATTAACTTCAAGTTACATATACCTATTCAACACATTAATTATACATTCTTACTAAATACACTTAAATTGCATTCCCTAGAAAACAGATGAAAAATAATTGACCTAACTTTTTTGTTTAAAATTATTCACTCCGAAATCGACTGTTGTGAACTCCTGCATCTCATTAACTTTAAGGTACCAACTCGAGCGACAAGGCAAAACATAGTATTTGGCAACAATCATTCTGGAACCAAAACTACCTCACACATGCACCTATTCCACGATTTCATACACTAGCAAACAAATTCACCTCAAGTATCGATGTATTTAATACAAAGTTACCATTATTTAAGAAACACTTGAACAATATGTTTATGTAGTATAGTTTGATATTTAGGGAGAATCACATAGCACATTGCATATATTTGTGTATTTTTATATTTATCTACAATATAAAAACCTGTGGCCGTTTTCTTTTCTTTTTTATGTAAGTACTGTGACATTTGATTTGAGTTGTCAAGAATTGTTTTTTATGTAAATTTTGTAAATACACAATGTGTACTATTTTATGCCATCTGCATCTTTCAAAGCTTTCTCTTGTATTGTAATGCATTATTTTTACTAAAATGTATCTTTATACCTTCCATTCATGTGATGTTTACTTTTTCAAGTTCATGTTTTTTATTGTTCAACTTTGTCTCTGTATTATAAACTTATGTGTAAAAGCCCATCAGGGCGTTGATATATTAATAAATAAATAAATTATTTGTAACGCAAATCTAAAATAAATGATTTTGCATTTTACTTAGTAGTACATCACCATTATTACCAAGACAAGATCAAATTTTCTTAAACTTTATAAGAACTTACATTTTAATTATCTAGAAAAAAGCGTAAAAACTGAAAAAAAATATTTTGAAATCGTCTCATTTGAAAGTTTCAGATCTCAGCAATAATTAATATTTTGCCCGGATCCGTCTTATTATTAATTGCAAGACGAGACTGCAAACCCGAGGAAAGTTTCTCTTCCAAGTTTCCATCCCTTCTCGAATACCAATCCGAGCCCGTCCTTCCGGCTACCTCAACTTTCTACTTCTTCTTCTGGTTCCACTCTTTAAGTGACTCTCAGAGTTGCGAATTTACATTCGGATCCTCACCATTCTGAAGTAACTAACTTGGATATTATTTGTTCAACAATGTTTCAGATTTGAAAAATAAGCTTTAATATGGTCACAACTAATATGAGGGGAATTGTGTTATTTTCAGGTAAGGATCACCTTAGTGTGAGTAATACTCAAAGGTATTGTCGCACATAGTTCTGGTAACCAAAACGTGTTAATATTAATCGGGAACCGTTTATTGGATAACCAACACCTCCGCCATAGCTCTTATGTAAACTCAAGTAGTTCGCTATGTTTGGTGACTTAGGAAGGGTGCCTAGGTCTATGGGATGATTTAAGTCCGAGTCTTTGCGGCAGTTGCGCCCGCCTACCTACTGCGGGTCGGATCGGTGCTCTACAGTAAAGTAGGTTAGAGAGATAAATGTATGCGTCCGTCACTTCTGGAAACAGTGACCCCCTCATAGGTTTTTACTCTCTTTCTCTGAAATGACCCTCAAAATGAAATAACCCCAAGATGACATAGACCCCGAGGGATTTTTTTCTCAAAAAAAAAACAAAATCGATAACGTAAAAAATTACCTTAAAAATATTTTTACCCTAAAGGATTCTAAAGTTAATAACCTTGAATTAAAAATTAACCCATTAGAAGAAACTTGGAAACTGGAGTGATATGATTTTAAGGAATAAATTATTGATCAACAAAAAAGTTTGAAAAAATAATACACCAATATCCTATACAATTCTTAAAGATTGAAAAAGAGCAGGAATGACTTTAGTCATGTTTGGTGACCAGTAGTGGCATAGCTAGCGTATAACGCGGTTTCACCCCCCCCCCCCTCACTCCATTAAAGTGTACCCCAAAGGTGTAAAAAAAATTTCGTTATCCTCAAATTACTTATTAGTTTTCCTTAATTATTTATTTATGCACACACAAAAATGAAACACAGAACATGAAAAAAAATTAGATGATTGATAATTTTTTTCAGTTATCAATCAATTCTGCTTTACTTGTATTCGGGTTTTGCGTTTAATTATCGTTTGTTACAAATAAATTAACTACCAATCCACTAACCTTGTTTTTTGAAAAATGTCTTTCCACACTTTTAAAAAGACTAACAGAATATCAACTTTTTCAACAACCAATAGGTAATAATTCCCTTCACGAGTTCCCGTCAATCACAATGTACGAAAGAAATGAGAATGACACAGGTAATAAGCGAGGAATATTTCAGGGGAATCCCCAACCGAGCTAGGAACGAAAATAGCTAGGAACGAAAATAGCCAGTGGGACTATGGCATCTCCAATTGGGGTATGTTGTGAGGCTGAAGGTAGTGGGGAGGGGAAGGAGATGGGGAAGAGGAAGATGGGAAAGTACCTGGCTATTCAGATCTGGTCACCAAACATGGCTAAAGCCATTTCAAGCAAAGTTTCAATTCTGAATGGTGGTCTTACACCAGGGCGATACTGAGAGTATTTTCCACTCTGGAACGTGCTGCAAATATACTCAATATACCAAATGCACAAATATTAAATCAATTAATTGTGAAATATCACAAATTAGACAAATAAAATTTATTTGCGCACGCCGGGTTCGAACCTGCGACATTGTGTGTCGAGATCGAGAGTGTTACCTAGGGACCATGGAGATATAAATATATAAATAACAGACAAAATAGTGCAAAATATTTTCGTGAAAATATTCTTCGTAATTTTTTTCCACGGTCGGGTGTCACCCCTCATCGGGTGGCAATCCCCCCCCCCCCTCCTAGCCTCGCAGCTGGTGACCAGATCTGAATAACCAGATACCTACCCAAAAACTCCTAAATGGGTAATGTCGTTGTCTCATCAGCTCCGGACGGTTGGGTGCAGTTTTTACGGTGATCACATAAAAAAGATGTTTTTTTTTTTTTTTTTTTAGTATATTTTATTCAGTTTTTTTTAAATTTTACAATATTAATCTTTAAAATCTTACAAAACTGATCAATCAGTTTGATTGTAAGAAATCTCTCAGTTGTCCTATTTAATTAATACTATTATACTTTTATGTTTTACATTGTAATAACTGTGTAAAATCTAAAATACTAATTATTATAAACTACTAATTATTATAATGTTTATGAATACAGTGTGTGATAGTAATTTCCAGGTATTTGATCAATATTCGATCTGGGTATTTGTATACAATATTATTTGCTTTCATGTTCTACGGAGATAGAATGATTTAATTTTTTTTTTGATATTTGAATAAGATGTCTCATTTTTAATATTTTCAGGTAATGCGTTAAATATTTTCGGAATTCTATGCCTCTTTGTTCTATCACCGTATACATTTTGAGATTTATTAATAATAAACATTTGTGCTTCTCTATGCCTAGTAGGGTAGTTGTGGTTTATAGGTTTTTTGAATTCTGTATTCCAGAATTCATCTAGCGTTAATTGATAATCTACCTTACTGTGTATAGAGAGGACATTACACAAGGAGAAAATTTTTTTATAATCGCCTTCACATAATTGAACTTTTTTTTGCCTGATATCAATTTTAGGAAACGGATTTGTAATTGTTCTATTTTATTTAAGTACGTTTTGTACGTTAATCCGTAACTATTTATTCCGTATCCTATAATTGATTCTGCTAATGCGTTGTATATACAGTATAATATATTTTTATCAACAAAGTTTTTTAGGTGGTAAAATTTCCCTCATATGGATCTTAATCTATTACATACATTTTCAATATGATTTGACCAGTTAAAATTGACATCTATAGTAAGACCAAGGTATGTATATTGGTACACTTTTTCTATATTTGGGCAATTACACTGTTGGGATTGGTTTTTTGTGTGTAAACAATCATACAAATGACTTTTTATATGCAATTCCTTATCCTGACAATTTATATATGGTGAGTGAATAAGCATATATTTGGTTTTTTATGCGTTTATAATAATGCCATTGTCGTGTGACCATTTAATTATGTTGTTTAGGTCTTCTTGTAAAATTTCCTCAATTTTTTGTGGATTTTTGTCAGCACATATAATGCAAGTATCGTCTGCAAACATGTAGCATTTACAACGTTTTATTACGTTAGGTAAACTGTTTACTTGCATTATATAACACGTAGGTCCCGATATCGAGCCCGTAGCTACTCCAGTGCTTGCCAACATTTCATCACTTAAAATTCCGTCAATTTTAACTTTAATTTTTCTATTAAACAGGTAATTTTTAAACAAATCATTTAAAGGACCTCTTATACCACATTCCTCCATTGCCCTTAGTAGTGTTTCATGGTCCAATGTGTCAAAGGCCTTTTTAAAATCTATAAAAATTATACCAATATAATATTTTTCATTTAATTGGCAATTTATATGATCAGTGAATTTAGAAAGTAATTGTGTAGTACTTTTTTCTTTTTGAAATCCGTACTGTATGGGATTTATGATTCTATTTTTTTCTATAAAATTTTGTATTTGGTTAAAGATAGCCCTTTCAATAATTTTATCAATACACGAGAGAATCGCTATTGGTCGATAGTTTGTGAAACCTTTGTGGTTTCCTGATTTATATATAGGTCTGATGATGGATGTTTTTAGTTCGTCAGGCATGATACTTTTACTTACACAAAGGTTAATTAATTTAGTCAGTACTGGGATTATATTATCAGCAATTAACTTTAGGTCTTTAATTCTTATTTGGTCATTGCCTTCTGATTTTTTAACATCCATATCATTAATTATTTTTTTAACATCTTTTTGTGATACAGGTCTAAATCTCATTGACATAATAGCAGGAGTTATATACGTGTTACGATCTAGGAATTTTTTAGTACAATTATGTCTTATGTCTTTTATTTCATTTACGAATGTTGTAGCAAATTTATCGCATAAAAATTTTGTGTCTCCTTGACTTCCCATATGTTGAAGGATTATTTTATCTAGATTTTGTTTAGGTTTTCCTATTAGATTATTTATTTCGTCCCAGAGTTTCCTCGGGTTGCCGTTTAAGCTATTTATTAAGTTTTTATGGAATGTGTTTTTGGTAATATTAATATGTTTGTTTGTTTTGTTTCTATATCGCGTATATTTTTAACGAAATACCGGGTTATTTGGGCTATTCTTGCATTTTCGGTAAAGATAATCTCTTTTTTTAATCATGTTCTTAATTTCTTCCGTAACCCATGGATTGCTGTGCCTAAGATTATTTTCAAATAATTTTTCTTTTTTCGAGGACGCATAGATATTATCAAAAATATTTTTTAAATTATAGTACAGTTCTGATGGACATTCAGTTTGTAATAATTTTCCCCAATTTACTAGTTTTAATTTAGAATATACTAATTTATTATCAATAATTTTACTTTTTTTATTTAAATCCTTTGTAAGTACCTCTTTCCCTATGGCAACTCCTGTAATATAATGGTCAGATATTTTGTTAGTCACAATACATGAAAATACAGTGTTATTACGGTTACGAATTGCAATATGGTCAATACATGAATAAACATTTTTTCCGTTTAAAATTTCATCCCGGGTCACATCTAATATTACATTTTGTAAACCATTTTCACTGAGTAGATTTTGATATTCTGTAATTACACTATTTTTTGTATCCAACAAATTCAAGTTGATGTCACCACAATACAAGTAGTTTGAATCAGTTGAAGTCAATTGTAATATTTGTTTTAGTTCCTTTAAATATATATTCTTGTTGCTGTTCGTCGGACGATATACCGCAAGTATATTTATGATTTCTTGATAAACGGTGGTGATTTCTCCAGATATTGTCTCGCAGCTTTTAAAAGAAATGTTTGTTTTCTTAAAAGTATGATGGTTTTTTAAATACAGGATAATCCCCCTCCTCTTCTATTCTCTCGAGTATTTGCAATCGGTATGAAGTTAGGTATATTGAACATAGGTATCATTTCGCTTCTAATATTTATTTCCGTTAGAACAATTACATCTATATACTGCAGAACGTCATTTATTTGTGCAATAAATGAATTAAAATTCTTTTTCAATGATCTTATATTTAGATGAATAGCCACAAACCTCATTTTGATGTTTTTATCGTTTATCCAGTTATCCAAGTTATAGCATTTGATAAATTTGTGAGTTTGAAATGGTGTCGAATCTTCCATGACGTTGATTTAATAACTGATAAAATAACTGTTCCGAGTCAAAAGGAATTTTTATTTTATTTATTTTTCTAAATGTATTTGTTAATATCACTCTCACTTTTTATATGGATAATTTTCCCATCACCTTCACTTCTTATTAATATTTTGGCATTTTGTACCCAAATGTATTTAAATTTTGTTTTCATTCTTTGTTTTGTAATGTATAGGAGATCTTTTTTTTCTTTGGTGTGAACGTTAAACGTGATCATTCACGAAATACTACAGGTAGATACCAAATACATAAATTATTTGTAGTATCAATCTTTCGTACTCTACACGACATACGATTCTACACAATCTACATATATAATCTACAATCTTCACCCGCCACAAAACAACCGTGTTCAGCCAGGATCCTACCGTGTGTATTGTGATGGTGTACTAGATCATGATTACAATATCATGCAAGGTATAATTCCATCTATTTACCGTATTCATTAATGATTTAAAGTAACTAGTATCCGACCGAAACAGGACTATCTACCGAAACCGAAACTGAATCTTCGGTATCTGTCTCAGTTTTGGCCGAAACCGAAGCCGAAACCGAAACTTTTTTAGACATGTTAAAAATCTATTGTTTACTGAAAATTTACAGACACTTATGCAGACAGTTAATAAGTGTTAAATGAAATAAAAAAAAAACAATGATTGAAATATGGGAAAATTAACATTTTTTATTATTTTCATTACTGCTATAAAACAAACAAAAATTATAAAAATTAACAAAACATGTTAACTATATCTTGGATTAAAAATTTGTTATTAATCAATACTAATTACAAAAATTTGTTAATAAAGGAAGGACCTCATTAATTGAGTGTTTTAATTTTAACTGCGTTTACAATCACAACATTCTTATTACACGTGTTAAATGAAATAAAAATAAAAACAATAATTTAAGTATGTAATTTTTTTTTTTTTTTTCATATTGCTGCTATAAAACAAACAAAAATTAACAAACATGTTAACTGTTTCTTGTTAACAAAACTAAACACTTATGCGCGAGAAATAATACATAAACTCACAACACAATCACGCCGGACCGGCCGGCAAACTCAGCTGATGATGGCAAGTGACACGCCGAACGACGCGCGATCATTTACGAGCGTAGAGTTTCGGTATCGGCAGATTTTCTGCAGATTTTCTGCAACTGAAACTGATGCCGAAACTAGAGTTTTTTGCCGAAACTTGCCGAAACCGAAACCGAACCTTCGGTCTGTCACTAATCTTTACTGTTTGTGCGCTTAGGTATTTTAAACTACGCAACGGATTTTCAGGCGGTTTACACCAATAGATAGATTGATTCATGAGGAAGGTTTTTAGGTATTCAATTTGTCAAGGTTTTGTGTAAATTGGTTAAAAAAGTATATAAATAAAGGGGCTGGCAAGTGGGCAGCGGGCAGCGGGATGGCAAACGGGCGGTGTCGATTTGATTTAACGGATGGCGTTGGTTATAAAGGTTGGGTAATGGCGTGGCGTTGTGTTTCGTTGGCCACAGCAACGTGTGTCTGGGACTGCTAGTTACCTATAATTTATTGTCTTACTGAAATAAAAACACTTACAGCCTTACTAAAAAACCCAGTGAAAATTTTATTCAATTGACAAACGGCCGCGGATGTGAAAACATTACTAATTAAAAATTTGTTCTTTGAAAGAAATACACATGGTTTCCACGGCCTGAGAGGGTAGTTTATCTCTGTTTTAACCATTTATGTCCGAACGATATTTGTAATTTTTCCATAGTATTTTGAATGTTCTATATATTTCATATTTTTGAAGGTGTCGTAAAAACAAATACCATTTATGAAAACTAGATAAAATTACCTTTTAGATTTGAGTATTTGAAATACACTTTAGCTTTCAAAAACTGCCGTATTTTAAGATTCAAACTCTGAAAAAAATGGAAAAAAATTTTCTCCCATAACATTTTTGACCAAAATGTAGAGAAATTTAAATAAAATCAAAATTTAAAAAACACAGTCCTTTTGTGTAATAAATTTGAAAGGAAACTATCACCTCACTTTTTCATCGTGTATACAATAAAAAAATAATAAAAAATTTCAAAGTTTTTTTTTTTGCCAAAAAAATACCGAAATTTAAAACAGATTTCTTGCATCTCTAAAGACGTAAATTTTTTTGATACGTTTACGAACACATGTATTAGATTTTAATATTATAAAAAGTTATCACTTTTAAGAAATTCTCTTAAAATAAAGATCTTAAAATGAAAATTTTATCTTTTAAGTAACATATAAAAAACAATATTCTGACAGTTCAACTTTGAAAGTACGGCGTTTGTAAAATAACTTGATTAAACTGATGTAAACCACACAAATAACATGGTAAATATATCAATTATGTGAACAGAAGAGTAAATTCGTCACTACAATAGAAATTATTAAGTAAAATCACAAAATTTTCGATATCCCGCCATAAAACACACCGAGCTGTTTTGTCATCGCGGACTGTCGCGGGCCGACGAACTAATGCATAAGCGCGCCAATAATGCCCCTTGCGGAGAAAAATTAAAATAACATTGTTTCCTAGTAAATTAAAACCATATACAACGTTGCCACATCTTCAATGCGTTTTAACAGCGTGAACACGTAAGAAACGTTATTGGTAATAAAACGTCTTTTAGTGTATACGAGCTTTACTTATTTTATTGTAATGACACAGTTAATCGGTCGCGCTGTGGTTTTTTTTTAGTAAGGCTGTTAAGATGTAACAGATTTTTTCATTTTTCTATTTTAAATTCGATTTTGTCTTAGGAAAGCACAATCATATTTGAAAATATTCTTTCTCTTATTTACAGGGATTAAAATTTCAAGTAATTTTAGGTTATTTTTATGACAGCTCGGTTCACAGGACAACGGGTTTCAATTTGACAAAGCGCTGATCTGACAAAATGAGCTGTAAAGAAAGATATGATTCCTCTATCCTCGTCGATGTCGTGTGACGTCAAATATTCGCACCTAAAAAAATGTCAAATATTGGCATATATATGGTTAAATATCTATAGACAAACCATCTCCATAAAAAAACAAGTTATCAATCTACTGAGTGGTTTATTTATCGGTCACTAGCTGACCCGGCGAACTTCGTACCGCCTAAGAATCAATAACTGTTGTGTTAACTTATTAGCTGAATTAATTTAATTTTTTTAAAGTTAAAATTAATACTCAACATGAATTAAGAAATGTAATTCACGTGGCAGCAAGACATTTGATTTATTAAAGCGAATCGAAATGATTCACGTGGCATTATTGTACTACTTTCTGTTAAAACTATTTACTGGGTGGGTTGCACTTGGGTCGATCCCCTTCATTGTTGTTAACCTCTCCGTTAGTGAGTTTTAAAAAATAAAGTGGTACTGCGGGAGTGAGTTTTTTCAATAATTAAAATAGATATTTTTTTAAATGCCAAATCACGGAATATGAAAAAATAATATACTTTTACTGAGAAACTAGCACATAAAAATCAATAATATGGTTTTTAGAAGGAAAAAACAAAAACATGCTTTCAGAAATCACCAACCATCGGTCATCAAAACAGAGGTTTATTATCTTCTAAAAATTAAATTCACTTACCACAATTTGAATTATTCCATATGCAACTTTAAAATTTTTTTTTACACAATCATATAGGGACACAAATTTAACCATTTACACTTAAACTGTTTTTTTTTTTTTTTTTTTTTTTTTTTTTTTTTTTTTTTTTTTTTTTCGGTAACTAATATTGTTTTTTTGTATGGTAGTCCTCGAAACATGGATATACGCAAAACGCAACATTACAGTCGGTGCACATATATTTCGTATCCTTTCTTTTTTGAGGTCGAACTGCTGTATGTCTACATACATGGCATTGTCGTTGAGTTCGTTTTCCTTGGGCTCCAGTTTCTGGTACAGGACGAAGAAAATGTTTCCCTAAAAGACGAGTTGGATGGTCCACTACTCGCCTTCCTCCAGATGATGCCGGCCTGTTTGTATGATATTTTTCGACCAACTGAGATATAAGGTTTTCCCGGAATTCGCTAAATGATAAAACCTTTTGCGTTTTCAAACTATGCAAAAAAAAGCATTTAGTGTCCCAATATCAATCAATCTGAAGAAAATTTTTTTGTACCATTTTAGAGATTTTCTAGAACTGTCTGCAAAGCCTAAAATGCGGTCCACTTTGTCAACAGCTCCCATATTTTTTGTATATTCTAAAACTGCCTCTGGTTTTATTTTATTTTCTCCCGTGGAGAAATCAATTTTGTCTGTTACTATCATTGCGTCTGAATGTATGTTAGTGAGCATTATTACATCTCTTTTATCGCGCCATTTCATTGCCATGAGATTGTTGGAATTCAGTGCCTTCACTTCTCCTCTTTTCATCATCTCATTACCAAATTTTGGCATATCTTTTCGGTTCGCTCTAACCGTTCCACATGCATTTGTTTTATTTTTATGCAGGAAATCAAACAATGATGGGCTTGTATACCAATTATCAACAAACAATCTGTGACCTTTCCCTAAATAATCACTTAGCATTGTGGTAACGACTGACCCTGATATACCAATATCGGGATTCATCTTTATGTCTGATTCAGAGCCAGTATACACAATTATATCCAAAACATAGCCGGTTAGTGCATCACAGTGCACAAACAACTTTATCCCAAATCTATGTCGTTTTGATGGAATATAAATTTTGAATGAGAGTCTTCCCTTCCACAACACGAGACTCTCATCTATACAGAGATTTTGAAAAGGATAAAAAGTTGTTTTGAAAATCGTCTTCAAAGGATCCAGAAGATTTCTTATTTTACATAATTTGTCGATTGTCTTAATATCGTTATCTGAAAAATGAAGGGCACGCAGCAAAAGTAAAAATCTGTCCTGGGAAAATAAGACTTTGAAGAAAGGGGTTTCAATTACTGGATTATTCGTCCAGTATTTCTTCAGTGAGTTTTTTCCCACAAGACCCATAAGCATAATCGTGGCGAAAAATGTATACATTTCGGCCTCCGTGGTATCTTTCCACTTCTTCATTTTTGAGTTTAGGGAAACGTCTAAGGAAATTTTTGCAGCGTACTTATTCGTTTGGCTGACAATTATTTTCACTACGTCAAGCGTAAAAAATATTTCAAAAAACTCAATTTCCAACGAATTTTCACTAACAGAAATATTTTGTTTTATACCTGAGTTGCTGGAGTTGAATTCATGGATAACGGGCATAAATTCACCCTGATCCCATTTACGTTGATCAACTTTTCTCTTTTTAGCTGTTGAACAACTAGGTACGGTTGTTTCATCCGAATCAGATGTATCAGATTCATCGGATGAACTATCTGAATGTATTGGTATATCTTCAATATCCTCGAAAACATCTTCATCTTCACTTTCGATCAAAGCATTGGCAATGTCTTCGGCGTTCATTTTATATAAGTTCCGAAATAGAAAGTCAAACTACTTATAAAGCAATATCTATATTGTAATGTCAAAGATAATAACCAATATCTTACAAATAACACTACGAACAATAAACAACACAATTCACAATACGGACAAATAACACGTTCCAAATGTCAATAACTGTCAAAAACTGTCTTCAAACTATATAAAATCACTAACAGCACAATCATATAAATAAATATACACATTTAAACACGTAAAATATTTCGTCAATGCGAAATCAAACACGAAACAGATAATTTGCAGCGTAAAACACATAAAAACATCAACGGTTTATTCTTTCAAAATGCGGCGTTCAGCATAAAAGGTTTGCTATAACCGACTGCCGAACGGTGACGTCACAAAATATTTAAATCGTGAATAACTCGGTCGGTATAATAGATAAATCGCTAAAAACTTCGAAAAGTTATGTAGAATTGATCAGAGATGTCGGTAACCTTCAGTTTTTGTGAAGAAACCTAGTAATAATTAATTTCTAGGCGCTAACGTACATGTACGGTCATACTCCTTCCGGGATATTTTTTTCTCACCGTACATGTACGGTCATACTCCCGGACAGGTTAAATATCTTCCCAGTTCCACCGGGCGCATTGAGGAAAAATAAGCCACCATTTACATCATCAACAGCCTTCATTAACGTATCGTGCACTTCCTTCTGTTGGGGGTACAACAGTGGTACATTTGTTAAAACTGATTTGTTCAATGCATCTTGATCATATTCACGTTCACGTACCAATTCTTGATTGAAAGCATCATTCATTGCAATTCATGAAGCGTCGATCTGACGTTGTTATTCCTAACTTGACTAACAAACTGTCGAACACAAGGTAACACATGTCTTCGATCAAAAACAAAGCCTGTTTATGTATATCCTCATTCACCTCGAGATCAGGATTCCCTGAACTGACACGAATTCGACGTAAAATGTCATCTTTGTACTTGTTCCATAGTTCACGTGGATTCGATGGGAAACATGTCGATATAATGATAGTAAATAATGTGGGTATCAGACTGGAGATGCAGAAATAATTGCTTCAGTGATTGTCATGTCCCAATGAGTATCGTTTTCAAGCAAATTGATCTGCTGACATGCAACACGAATTGTTGGGCACACTACACCATTGAATTGTGATTAAAACGATGTCAGCCCACGAACATTCACCAGCAACAACCAAAAGTTAAAGCATTCGTTACTTTTTACATGAACTGTGTAAATGCGACCAAGAACATCAGTAGAACGCACAACCGGATGATCAATAACTACATCGCGGTGCTTCCGACGTGGAAATCTCTTCGACAAAGCCTCCGACAAAGTGTAATAACGTGGCATCTCAAAGTAGAGCAACGTCCGGGCAAACAGATCGCATTGGCAAATCGAAAAGAAACTGGTCAATGTTGTTGCTGGAGGTGTTTTAGCACGTTTGGCAACAATTGAAGTAATGCAATAAACTCGTTTTTTATTTGTAGTTTTAACGCCAAAAACCGCCATATCGCTGACTTTTGTGACAAATTTGCAGATGTATTTGATTGACTTCACCGAATTGCAATAGGTACCCCACGTCACAATGCGCCTTGAATGTTTAGAAAAGAAGTGGCTGTTTTCCTAGAGTTGTGCAGACATACGTTCATCATTTGTCCCATTTACGACTGTTGACATTTAGTGTGTAAGAAAGAGAGGCAGCATTATATGTTTAAGAACAAAAGAAAAACAATCAGCACATTGACATTTGACGTTTTTGAATTTTTGGAATTCAAGCAAACTTCAATATTATACCTACCTACCACAATATTCCTGCAGCTCTTTCAAAAGATGAAAATTCGTTCCATATTAAATGTATGAGGAAAAGAATTTTCGTCGTAATTTTAATAGTTATTATGTTATCCGAGGCGGAGACAAATCCAACAAATCAAAGCTCATCAAAATCGGTTCAGCCGTTCTCGAGTTATAAATAGTGTAACTAACCCGACTGTTTTATATATTAAGATATGCTCAAGACCTAATTCTGATAGTGAGATGTGCCATCCGTCTCAGAGAGGTGAACGGTAGTAAATAATTTAATACGGGAAGAAGCAATAAAACTAAAACAGGAAAGCGTACTTAGTATGCTTGGAAAACATGCTAATTCATATCCTGTGAAAGACGTAAAGGAAATTGTGAACAAAGGAAGCAAACTTCCTCTCACGTTCAATTTAATGCAGTTGGAACTGTGCACGCAATCGAATATTGAACGAGGTAAACCACATAAAACGAACAGCATCTTTATAATATTACAACTTTCTTAAGTCCCCGGTGTTGCCCGTTATTCGAAATCAGACATTCAGTTCAGTTTCAGTGCCGGCAACCCGGGCGTTTATTTATTTTTCATTTATTTACAAAGTTTTATTTTACCCACCTCACTAGACATAGTCTGTTCCGAGGTAGGTAAATAACATTTTATATTTATAAAAAAGGATATGAATCAGAGTAGACATAATATTATAAAAAGATAAATAGTAGTATAAAAAGATAAAAAAATTATGTGATATTAAAAATGATAAAAAATAATAATGATAAAAAAGAAGTATAAAAAGATAAAAAACAATGTGAAATTATATGCCTATATGCACTTTGCCTATTCCTATGCCTACTATGCTTATATGATAAAGAAATATATATGAAAGATAAAAAATAAAATCTATGAAGATATATACCTTTACCTTTACCATTGCGACCTGTATGATGTTTTCAAGGTCAAGTACGCAAAATTTTGTCAATCTCGGAAAAAATGTAGATTTGAATAAAAATCAACCAACGCTGCCCGCCCGAAATCCGCCCGAAATCCGCCCGCCCGCCCGCCTTCCGCCACATACAATCTTCTCTATATAAATTGATAGATTTTTACATCCATAAAGCGTTTTATTACAGTAACTAAAGTTTTATTTTTAGTTTAATGTATAACAGTAATCGTATTGCACCTTTTTTAAGGGCATCATTTGTGTTAAGATGATAGACTTCGCTTTTCAGCCCATACAAAAAGGACGCCAGGGAAAAAACACTTTTCTACATCGAAAATTGCACGAAATGAACTTTTTTTTGAAATGCCTTTAAGAAGGTAAAAGCTATGTCGGTATGTTTTAAATTTTCGATGCGTTTCGTATTAACATAAACATTCACTGTCACATTCACTCTTAAATGGGCGGAGAAACGTAGGTAAATATCATTTTACCGTAAAACTTTCAGAAAGAGTAAGAGAACAAAAAACAAATAACTGATACGAAAGAGGACAGAAAAAAAGGGAGAAAAAAAAGATATCTTATATTATTTTTGAGAAACAGTATATTAATTTACAAGTTTAATAATTGAGACAGACTATTGAAATAATTTTTGGGTTGTGCTCGTATTTTTTAATTTAATGTAATTTGTTTCCAAAGCGCTGTGGTGGTGTTACAGCATGGGACAGTTATAGAGCCAAGAACACTATTGATCTATTGCTGTGCGAAAAGTGTTAAGTTTTCATTGTTGAAACACCATTTGTGAATTTTTAAAAGTGTTATTTTTTATAAATAATTTGCAGCGAAGGAACTTAAAATTCTTAAAATAATATAATTCTGGGGTAATTATAAGGCTTATTTAAAATGATTTTTTGTAACATTCTTTGATATATTTCTAAAGTCAAGACAGAAGTTTTGAATGCATCACCTCAGCCAACAATTCCAATATTGCAATACAGATTGAATTATTGAAAAATAAATGGTTCTCAATAGTATTTAATTTAAAATGTTTCGGATTCTAATAAGAATATATACCTATTACTTTTCTTGAACTTTCTTCTGTTGCATTGATCCGTTATTTTGACTTTATTTTACTATCCATATTTTCACTAAGGTATTTTATATTCGTTTTAATGGTAGCAAGGTTATGAATAGATATTACAGTTATGTAAGTGAAAACATATGTTTAAATTCTCAGGGATAGCGTTTTTTTAAGAGTGACAGGCAAGTATTAGAAATGTTTTGTCAGTATTTAGATTTAATTTTTGATCGAAACATTTTTTTAATTTTATTTTTTTAATTTTTTTTATTGTAATCTTTATATGTTTATGTTACATAGGTAATTGTGCTGTGCCTGTCTCACTAGGAGTTACTGTGTTGAGAGCAGGCGCATTTTAACATAAATAGTTTAAGAATCTTTTATAAAGGATAACAACAACAATGTTATTTACATTTAGAGTAAAAGTACAAGGACAATCAGCATCGTACCAATGGGTTAGCATGCATTAGGAGGTTCTAAAAATATTGTTGATATATGATCTGTCTTCGGTAGTGATCCAAAACTTGGTATCTGTTTTGTATTTTACGTGATTAGTGTGCTGTCTAATGGTCAGTGGAAGTGTATTATAAAGTTTTGTTGCAAAGTACCTGAAGTTTCTTTGACCAAACGTTGTTTTGGCGAAAGGGATAAGTAAGAGATTTTGCCCTTTGGTTCTCGTATCACGAACAGTTTGGATATTGTCAAAAACAGTTCTATGTTTGAATAGATAAATTAGTTTATTTTTAATTAAGTTTATGTGCCGCAAAATATCGTTGACATAAAGCTTATTTGCTCTAAAAGCAAATTATTATTAAACCCTCGTTAGGTCCAGTAGAACACATCCTCAAATAAAACGATTGTTTGACAACTTGAGTTCCGATGAAATGGGTTCTGTCGCTGTCATCTGAGGCGTGAATTAGCCCTGACTGAATACGAACAATTTCCGATACCAACAAGACACTTCATAAAAAAATCACACCATAATATGTGGCATAGAGATTTATCGACACGAATGGTGTCGCCCCTTTTAGCTTGTGAGTTATATCTATGCTAGTTTTGGACATTTCTTGAACTGATGTTCATCTCATTTCATGAATGCAGGACGGAACTCGATATTGGGCCGAAGCAAACATTTCCTACGGCATAGTAAATATTAAACATCGAATTCGAACTATTACTATCGGAGTGGTCAATGTTAAACTCCGCTTAGATTCTGGAAGTACAGATAAAGCATTTTCGGAATACTCCGATACGTTTGATTGGAATACTATATTAATTTTTCTGAGGAACTGCGCAGTCTACAGGATTCGTCAAATGTAAAAAAAAAACACAAGTTTTCTCTTCACGGTAGAAAAATTTCATCCGAAACTCATATCGGTTGCATTTTATTAAACATTTACAAATATCGAAAATCGTTCTCGAACCAACTCTCGATCAATTTCATTGGTCTTTTTGGGGCACAGAAGTCAAAAAATTGAAAAGTCATTTGAAATGATACACTGGGATGAATGAAAAAAATATTGAACTTATTAAATACTATGTACGAAATGTGTGGATAATGAAATTAATTTTATAATGGAAACTAACCGGCTTCAGGAGGTAGTTGTAAAAAAAATATAATGGCATTCCTTGAAGCAATTTAATGATTTTCTTCATATTTCATTTCATGTTTTATTTCTAAATGTATGCCAACTGTAACACGGACGAGATTTGAATGCATGCATAATTGTTGGTAATTTTTATTTCCATACACGAACAATAACAATGTTGATATTCGGAAATGCGATACGTAAATAAGCACGTATTTTAAAGAAACATGCAAAGAAAAAGAGTTTTAGAGTTAATGAAGTATTGCAAGCAAAGTATTTTATAACATTTGTGTATTTTTCTTCATATTTACACAATTAAAAAAAAAACCATTGGAAAAAAATGGGCAGAATACTCAAAACATACATACAAAAGATCGATACTTATATCACGATAAAATTTAAGTAGGTAGATACAGTAGGTGTATTAAAGAGTAAAAAAATAGGACCTACCAACTGAACAAGTGTACATACTGTATGTTCGCGCCTTTATTGTTACATGTGGTTCTTTCTAAAATACGTATTGTGTGCCCTCTGCCATAATCAGTTCAGTTGAATTCACCTCGCCGCGAAGGACACATGTCCTAAAAACCGCACAGCATTTCCAGTTGTAATAATCAAACCGCAAACAGAACTTTAAATCTCGCAGCTATTCGCAAGTACCATCGCCACGCGTCATCCATCCTCGCTTATTATTTCGCGATCAAACGTTCATTCCCAATCGCCATTCCCTTCCAAAATCTCTCCCAAACTAACATACCTACCTTTCCAGTGAACACTGAACGAAGAGGGAAGCAGTCTGGGTAAGTGAGATTAAAATAAAATAAAATAGGTAAATAAGAACCGCATACAACACAACATCCACGCAGCATTTGATCCCTTGATCTTGAGAGGGATCATTTGCTACCCGCCGCAACACTGTATATTATAATAACTTAATCATTATTACTGTAAATGATATGCAGATGTCAGAAAATGGAAGGGCTGTTCGCATTCCGAATATTCATTTGATCAAAGAGAAATCTCACCCCTAGGTTTCATGTTGTGGAAATAACTACCCAATATCATGTTATAATAATTCGATAACTTCATTTCTATATTTGATTATTCAGTCGTTGAATATTTTCACTTAATTATATTTAGTACTGGAGATCTATCTATTTATATAAAGGAAGAATACCTGTGGCGTGCGGGCGGTGACTGCGTGGCGGACACCGGACACTCGGACAGGCGGTGTTCGTTTTATTTTTAGACTGGTCTACAATTTTATTCCGAGATTCATGAAATTTTTCATACTTGAACTTCAAAACAAGAGAAAAGTAACTGTCTAAGAGTAATTTCGAAAAATTCTGTGTAAAGCCCGATCAACGCCGGACTAGTGTAGTATATTTTATTTTGAAAAGAGATAGTTCTGCAACCTATACTAGTGTTTTATTCTTGAGCATCGTAATAAAAAAATTATAAAAAATTAATTATCGAATTAAATATCCATCTTTTAACTACACCACTTCACAAGAAAGTGTCTTCTTAAAAAGATTTACTTGCACCTTAGAAATTAATGAATTCGGTTATATTTCTGATGTTAAGTCACAATTGTTACTCGTAAGTCGGGTCCATTGGGCGGGAAAACGCCAGACTTTTGCTTTGATAGTCAAGGTCAAAACATTAAAGGTCATAAATGTTTGACAATTTTTGTAGTGTTTGAGCTTCCCGTGTTCTGCGGAAAACAAAACAAAAACAAAACTAAATTAAAAATCCCATCTCGGGTGAAGCGGAAAGGCAGGCGGGGGGGGAGAATTCATTTTTTGACAGAAGATACGCGATGCGATCGTGTGTGGGGAAAACGGAATGGCCTTTTATGGTTATGTGCCATGAGCGAGCATAATCACGAGTTTAAAATATTATTAAACCTGAATATAATATAATAATCTAAATATTTGATAATAAAATTTTAATATAATATCAAATATTTTTAATTATTCTGTTTTTGACGTAAATGTTTACGCACTCTAAATTCTAGTAACTTTAGGTCGTGCAATACAATGACGTTATTATATAATGTTATTGGTGCAAAACCTAATCGAAATTTGTCGGAAATCTTTCCTGATAAATAAATGTCTGTGTTTTCTTCCTGGTGTAACGTCTTTTCCACATCGAACGCATTTTAACATTTACGTAAACGATAAACGTCAAACATCAAGTTTTTTGGTTATCAACTGCGCGGACCTAAAATTATTATTTATGATTTTAAATAAACACAGTGTCGTACAATGATGATTATTTCTTTCGTGAACTCACTTGTAAACAAAGTCTATTAATTTATAAATCGGTTTCAGAGACACGAAAGAAATTGACTAATTTAAATTTATTCTATTTTTGATGCTACGTAATTATTCACGCACTCTAAATTCAATAGTAATCGATATTAGTTGGAAATATTTCCTAATAAATAAATATCTATTAAAAATATCTGTGCATCTCAAATTCAATAGTAACTTAGGACATGCAATGAACGCCAAATGTCAAGTATTGCGTACGCGTGGACGTCCGTATTCCAGACCAGTTGTCAAATGGGGTATTTCCACAAACGAGGAATTCTGTTGAAAATGTACGGAATATTTATAGATTATTTTTCTGATTTTAATAATCCTACTAAAAATGTTTGATTTTTATGTTTTCATTCAATATTATTGATTTTAAAAACGATCTAAAACTGATCAAATCAAAACGGCCCATGGTTGGGAAATGGGTTTGTGACGTCACAAGTGTCGCTAAGCTGAACTAGCATAAATAAACACTGTCAGTGAGCGTCCTCACTCATGACGTCACACGATAGCAACGCCCCAAAATATCGTTTCTGTGGTAATTCCAAAATGGGAAACTTTAACTCGCTGTAGAAAATTTATTCGTCAACATAAAAATAAAATAAAAATGCTGTAATCATCGTAATTTTTTGCTTAATTTTTTTAAGCAATAAAAAAACACGTGGAAATACCCCATTATGTGAACTACGCGAACTTCACCCTAATTAATTGTTTGAAAGTCCTCCAAGCGCCGAAATGACCTTCAAACGCCGAACACTGGAAACTCAAACACTACAAAAATTTATGACCTTGAATGTGTGTTATGGGACTGTCAAAGCAAACGTCTGGCCATAGTCTGGAGTTTGCCCGCGCAATGGACCCGTCTGTACATCAACTCTTGCCCAATTTTTGTTATATGTTTTTGGGGTATTATGCCGTGTTGCGGACAGCGTTACAGTGTCCACCATCAGGGCAGATATGTAATTGTCAGTGGTGAAATGTGTGCTTATGTACTTATAAGCGATAGCGTGTCGCCAGCTCCACTCCACTACGAACTGGTATTACAGAATATTTCACAATGGTTTTTTGCGTTTAGCTTTGGTGTAGCCGTTAATTACCGGATACCAAGAACTATTAAGCTCCGTTGTCTCCATTAATAATTACGACGGAGTCTCCGTGGTGGACACTGTAACGCTGTCCGAAACTTTGGCTAAAGGAGGAGATAGCGCAACACGGCATAATACCCCAAAAACAAAAAACAAAAATACCTTTGATCGTGAAAATCTAAAATCATATCTGTTGCCCAATTTGATCCACATAATTTTAATTATTAATTCTCTAAGTAAAGTACAAACTATAATCCGTGCAATGAAAGCAAATCTAGCATAGCTGCCTGTGCCTACTGGAAATGCGGTAACTATACGAACTACCCTCAGAAGCGTTAGAACCGTCGATTGCATTACCTATTTGCTAATATGTACATTCAGGAAACAAAGGAAACTGTTTGCTTTGTTCATCACAGCGGAATTTCAAGATATCCCTTTAATAATTTCATTTGAATATCTTAGTCCTTTATCCTTGTGTTCGGTCTTTGCCACATCCTTTTGTAATTGGGCAAAGCAAACGTTGTTCTATTTGTGTGAGAATTATTACTAGAGAAGCGTTGGCAAAAACTGTAGCGTGTATAATTGTGAGATATTGTATCGATGACTCAAAGCAAAACTACGACAAATCCGAAAATAACAACAAAAAGGGTTTTTTAAAACCTTACTTTAGTAAATATTACAATACTCCTACATTGAAAATACTGGAAAATAGGTAAATTTGATTGTATTAAAATATAATTAATGATTGCAGAATTAATCATTAAAACCAAAGGATTAATTTAATTATCAGAACCAAAGGAACATAATATTATGCCAAATTAATTCTAACTTCGGAGGCAATGGACAATACACATTTCAATGAGCCTTTGGGGAGTTCCTTTTTAAAAAACTATTTTAAATTGAAATTATTTCCAACTTATTTTGACATATATGTAAGTATACCTGACCACTAGGCTACTCTAGTGGCCAGGTATACTTACCTTGTAAAAGCTTATATGTTAGTTTTGGTTTTTAGGTACGTGATACGTACCTAGGTTGTACTTAAAAATCCAAGTTTTTTGACAAATGCACGCCGATACGACCAAATTTATGTCACTATTGTAGGTTTTCGCTAAATAACTCAAATATAAAAAATAATTCGTCCTACTCTACAGTTCACATTGATTACTTTATTGAGTAGGTATTCCAACCGTTAAACGGTATTTTAGTTACGCATTAAATTTAAAAAAAAAAACTACACAAACTCTTTTTAGAATTCTTACTAGTAAAAAATGGCTTTAACTGTCTGCGAAGGAAAATTCGATGAGAAATTACAATTTTATGCAACAAATAAAGTCCTTCTTCCGTTATTCAAACAATGTTTGTAAGTTTTTATGGCTTCTAAAATCTGTTTAGATTGTTAAAGGTTTTAACATACGTGGTTGTTTATTAGTTGCATAATATTTCCAATATGTGTTTATAAGTACGGCTGTTACTGAAATAAAGAGCTTCAAAGAATTAAAATTTACTTTAAATTATTGTATTATAAAAAATTGGGTGACTTTGACAAATACAATTTGGCCTTGTTTATTGTCATAAAGAATAAGCTTCTCGGTGAATACAATATTAACTAATAACATATTTGAATGATAAAATAGATTAAAAAAATGGTTAAGTAAACTTTCACTTACGTGTTAAAAGGCATTCCAGCTGTTTTTATTTTATTTATTTGAAACACCTTTACACTCGTTGGCTGAGATAAACTTAACCCTTTGAGGAGTATTGCCGCGCGTCTGCGGCGGCACTAGGACGATCCAAATAGAGTATTATCGCATACGTGCGGCATTACGACTTTATTTAGTTTTTTCTACGCCGTGTTTGTAATTTCGATTAAATTATGATTTGTAGATAATACAAATATATTTTGTCAAACATTTTTACATCTTCTTACCAAAATTGTTACGTATTTTACGTTACATATTACGTAATTCAGTGGCTCTTAACATTATCCCTTAATTAATTATTTATTTATTTATTTACATTGTACATTTGTTTTTATATAAGTAAATAAAAAAAATTAAAAATTTTGAAAACTTTTTGTTTGTAAAATATTGAGAACCACTGAATTTATACTTTATTTTTATTTTTGGTATTATGTTTTATGACTACATTTATTAAAAAAAAAAAAAAAATTTTTTTCGTAATATATTTGTAAAATGTTGAGAACCACTGACTTTGTCCAACTAAATTTACAATTCAATAAGAAGAGGTTATATATAGTAATAAAAAAAGCTCCGAAATTAACTTGCTCATAGTAAAACAAGGTAAGAAGATAATTAATTAAATCGATTAAAAAATTAAGAAAAACTTGAAAAATAACTCACTCCCACGATGTAGATGACATAAAAATAACTCACTAATCAAAGGGTTTTATTTTTAAGCTCATATTTTATAATCAACCGGTTGATTAAATGGTTTTTCAACAATGGCATCACACGTAAAACTGGACAGGTGATTGACAGGTGAGTGGTTATGAAAAAAGAACGTAGGCGATGAAATTATTCTAGTCTCTGTCTAACAATGGATAAAGAGAAGAGTGCAACTACGCGATGTTAATAAGTAATTTATTTGTTTATTTAAAAGATTTTTTTACGAAAACCTAAAATAGTGACACAAAATGGTTGTTCCCGCCCGAAAAGGAAAAATAGATTTTTAGTACAACGCTCCAAGGAACCAAAATTTCATAAACTTCTGGTAGGTAACCCTCCCATTTGACGACCCATTGACTGGGCTATAGGTAGTATAAAGGTTCTTATTTTTTTGACTAACCTTAAATACAATATTATTACTTGACTCCCTAATAGTGTATTTTATATTATTCTTATACCTACACATATAGTATTACATTTAAATAAAAAAATGTTTTCATGTTTGTATGTAATTTATGCAAAAAATTATCTTTATTTATGTTTTGAGTTGCTACACTGTGGATCTCAGCCACCGATAGATTTGCTACGCATATTCACATTCATAGGCATAATCCATAGATTTCAAACAGCGATACAAATGAAAATTCGATACACAAACAATATCATACCAAATGGTTTCTTGGCCGCCGTAAGGCAATTACTTTCATATACAAAAGCTTTTGCAGTCAGTGATTTAGTCAGCCTTTCCCACTACCTTCCAAGAATCCATAATCTACAGTTCTATGTACGTGATAAGATTTAAGTTATCGAATTTAAATGCCAGAGTATTTCTTTATACTGAGTTCAATATTAAAATAAGGACAAACCGGTACAATTTTTTTTATTGAGTTTGTATTCATTCTTATTGTGTATCATAGACATCCGATATATTCATATGTCCATGTTGTGTATCATACGGGATGGCCAAATATCTCGTATTATTCCAATGACAATACAAATTATGTAATTATACAATTAATTTAAAAAACATTACAAAATTCGTATTTCAAATGGTTTTTAAAAGATACACAAGTAAAACAATAAGTGCCTTACTGATAAATGAGCTACTAATCCTACAAAACTGAAAAGTAATCGCCTATCAGACGTGCAAATTCCAAAACAGTCCCATCAGCAGAAAAGTGTAAAAGCAGGTTTTTCACTAGCGGCAACAAATCTTGCCGTCTAAATTCTGCGTCGTTGATGTTGAATATATCAATATCCGAAGTGATTATATTTAACAATAAGATAATATGTCTCTTCCCCATCGGTAAGACCATCACCAAGTTATTCCAGCAAGCCTGGGGATAAAACAGTCCATGGTGTCGGTGATGGAGATAACCACCACGTACTTATAAACCAATGCTCCCCATGATAGTCTAGTTTTCGGACCATCCTTGAATCAGTCTGAAGAAATGTGATACAATACTCACATCCCCTCTGACCCATCATTCCGAGGATGCCCAAGAGAAAGTCAGTACGATAGATCAATACAAGAAACGTTATGTACATACTGATCGAACAAAAATGTAACACCTCTTTTGAAAAGGATAGTCATTTAAAGAATTTGTTATACGAATAAAATAGCTTCGTACGAATGTCACCCGCTAAGGAATTTCCACTACATCTAGTTTAATGAAACCAAGCGCGTTATCTCTCCAATGTATCTTCTTTTTATAAATTGATCTTACGCATTGCACCAACAGTCGAAATTAGTATGTTTAATAATTCACCATCGAAACTGATTTTTTACATAATCAGGACAAAGTATATAATATATAACAGATAACGAGGCCAAGAATACAAACTTTTGATTTTTGTGGGATTTTTAAAAACAGAATTTAGCACTGCAAGCTATCACTAACGTAGTGTTTTAACCAAGTATTTATTCATGATCGTGACTTACTGAAAAGGTTGTTCTGCATTCCGTTGAGTATTTAATTCGTCTTCGTTCATTCGCTCCGAACAATATTCTCCATAATATACTTAAAAATCAGCGCTGAGACTTGAAGTAAAGTGAGCAATGTTTTTACGTACTTTTCGAACCTGGTATTTGTAGATTGGCCGTCGACCCAAGCTAGCAGGTATGCAATATGTATGCACTCAAAGTACATACTAAAACTACTTTATCCCACACATTTGGAGAAAATAAGTAATGTCTGGGTACGCTGGGTTCTTGGACGACAAGGCTATAAACGAATGAGTATCGCCAACACAGTTGAGTCAAATTTTATTGTTAAGCGTGTTTCAAGTTTATTATTCGATTTCAACGTCCAAGGAAAATGCGTAACTCTTGAATTGTGAAAATAACACCCCTTTATCTTCCAAATATCTATTTAAATTCCATGTTTGTTTTCACTTGCCGTACCTTTCTAGCTAATAACAAAAAGTGAGACAAAAACTGTAAGTGCATACTTATGCATCAATAAAAATAAAGAACCAAATACCTGTACTAAAGAGTACTAGTTGGTTCCATAGAACAGGCATCCTAGCTAGCAAGGAACCAATATCGATCTAACAAGACATAATAATACTTGTACCCATTGTAAATATTTTCAGTTATTATGCAAAATTATTATAATGTTATTTTTGCTATATAAATGTATCCAACGTAATGTAATAAATAAAATGAAAATAAATAAATACGCACAGTCCTAAATATGTGTTTGGCTTTTCTTCCTCACGCGCAAGCAAATTTTATTCATTTTTGTTTGATTTATTTTTTATTTATTTATTTGATACCATATCTTATATTTCAAGTACAATCCAGCAATGTCGGCCTCAATGGGTAGCTAATCTGTGCTGAGGCCTCCATTTTATAAAACAAAAATTTATATTTAAAACATTTAAAAAAATTTTAAAAATATAATGCTCGAAAATTAAAAAAAAAAGTTACATTTAAATTAAAAATAAAGATTTTAGTTTAAGTAAAATTAATTATTTTATTAAATAAAATTAAAATCGGTAGATATATATTATTGCTTTGTGTTTGTGAGTGACATGTGTTTTACATTGGTTTTGTGTGATACTTATGTGTTTTATTGGTATTTTGTTATGAAATTTTGGTAATATTGTCTATTTTGTTCTTTAATCCATTTTGTAATTTTGAGTCCTTAATTTATTTTTTTTTCTTCCATTTTATTTTCAAGGGTAAGAAGACCCATGAATGCTTTGATAGTATGATATTTATAGTGCCAAAGCTTGTATTTACCGTCGGAGTTTTTATGTTATCTTAGTACGATTGTCTAACTTCTAACTGGTCTGTTAGTGATATTTTGAGATTGTTGAAATTTGTTTTTTTGATCAAAAATGTAGTTATTAGTTAGTTTAGTAGTTGTCTAACATATAATTAATACATAATTAGCATGTAATATAAAATTTAATATAATATTATAGTTCCAACGCAATAGATAGGTACTTTCAGTGTCGCCCTGGCGTAAGAATTCGAATTGATTTGGCTTTAGACGTAACCAAATCTGAAAATCTGCATAGCCAAGCACTTCACCACCTTCCCAAAAAACCCATTTCCTTCTGTCCAGTACCTTCAGCCTCACAACATAACTCGATTGGGGTTGCCATGGTCCAGATTGTTGGGAGAAAAAATCCTAGATTTAAACGGATTTTTTCAAGATATTGAAATTTCTTAGCACGCATGGATCAATAAGAGTCGTGATTTTTTGTCCAATTGTCAATTTTTCATTAGCTATTAACCTTTTAGCATTTGCATAAAGCGTACGGAAACAGAATTGTTAAATAATCTATTAAAGCACAATTTCCAAAGTGGCCTCTTAATCAGGGTGCGGAGTATTAATATTATTATGGGACATATTTTGCGAAATGGACCTTTTGGGAAATAAGAATCTTCTGGTTTTATGGCGAGTTTTATGGGCGTATTTATTGAGAAATGGGGCAGCCATTTCATTTATAACTTTCTGAGACTTTAAGATGTTAAATAAAATTTCGTAAGAGACAGCTGGTATTCGAGATTGTACAGGCGTTTACTTCTCCTCCCGCGGCTACTTTACGGACACCCGCACCAATATGTAAAGCTCGCATCATTTAAAAATGTTGAATATTTTCCATTTTTTCCTGTTCGTGTCATTTTGTCTCTTCCAATAAAGTTTAGTAATTCTTTAAAGTACTTTCACAATATGATTTATTTTAGGGGGGTAAATAAGATTTACGTTTTGTATAAAACATCTTGAGATGTTCAAAATAAATCAGTTCTTACTGTATCTAACGGAAATGGATTATTTTCCCAACGGTACGTAAATACGAATACCATTTGAACGCCTTAAATGCTTGTATGCCTACTTATTACAGTTAATAAGTAGGTAGCAGTGACGATCAACCTTTTTTGCTTCAGGGCCAATTTATCCGTTTTTAAATGGTTGGCGAGCCGTAGGGGGTTGGGAACCTACAGCTTGACTTTGTTAAAATTGCTGTCGGTGGTATCGTAAAATTATTTGTATTTTAAAAAATGGTTATTTGTGAATAAATTAATACGTGAATGCAAAAACAAAGCTCAAAGTAGGAAGTATGAAAAGGCAAAATGAAATGGGCTAGCGGACCGCTGGTTACTGCTGGTTACTTACACTTATCACTGCTGCATACTGTACATTGGGTAAACCTACTGAATATATACCATAATATGATAATTTATTTCGGATATAATCATTTTAGACAAGTTAAGAAAGTCCATGTATGTTTTAGTAGTTAAAAAAAAAAACAAGTTAGTAAAGCCTGCTCAATATTGTCACATCATTATACTGCGTGCTCAATATAAAGAACCAGTGGTTTTGTGAACACTAAATAAAGCTTCCAATAAAGCAGGTTTCTTATTTTATTAAACATAAAATAAAATAAAATAAATATAAATATTAAATATAATATTTTAAATATATTAATAAACGTATAAATAAAATCAAAACAAAAATTTCCCTTGAAATCATAACATTAATTTGTAAGTAGTCAATTAAAAACCTACATTTTTTGTGTTAATTTTAAATATTTTTTATAATTAATGAAGTGTGCATTGTAATAGTATCGTAAATTACATAAATGTAATATAATAATTATAAAACAAATATTTTATATCAATTTTTTTATTTCCAATAAAAATAATTTTTTTTCAATTAAACGTCACTAGAGTAGTGGCAATTAGTACTGGGCGTTGACGATAATTCTATCCAACGCCAACGTCGTTATCGTTGGCAATTTTCAACTGTTGAAAATAGCTGTTGAAAATAACGTCGACGTGTATCGTGTCGATCTCCTATAATAGGAGATCGACACGATACTAACAAAAAATATATCAAAATCGTATTAAGGAATCCCTTTTAACGGGTGGTTCCCCGAATCATTGATGTATTATTAATTATTATTATCTCTATGCCCCACGCGACACACACGTAATAATAATCCTATAATAACGTTGAAAGTTGAAACTGTTGGAAGACGTTGGTGGTTGTTGAAAATATTATCCTGTTGAAGATATATTTTGCTTGTCACTGATAAATTCGCTTGTTGCTTGGCGCTACGTATCGGCCGTATTGGACGGGAAAATAAAAAAAACGTGCAGTAGGTATGTACCTTACCAAAAGACCTTGTGTAATTGGGTATAATATCGTTCACGAAGTATGATCTCTTGACCCTTTTGACTTAATCATTCTAACACCGTTGAAAACAATAGGTACAAAACATTGACATTTATCAATAGGTTATTTTTTGCTTGTCGTTGATAAATTTGATTGTTCAATGGCGCTACGTATCGGCCGTATTGGATGGGAAAATAAAATAAAACGTGCAGTAGGTATGAACATTACCAAAAGACCTTGTGTAATTGGGTATAATATCGTTCACGAAGTGTGATCTCTTGACCCTTTTGACTTAATCATTTTTTGCTTGTCGTTGATAAATTTGTTTGTTCCATGGCTCTGAGTATCGGCCGTATTGGATGGGAAAATAAAAAAAAAACGTGCAGTAGGTACGTACATAACCAAAAGACCATTTAAAATATCGAGTAATGTTGTTCACGAAGTACAAACTCTTAACCCTTTTTATTTATTAGGGAGTTGAATCGTTGACTGCCTTGAATAATATTCGCATGTAGGTATTATATTTCAACTGTTGGCGCTAATTATTTTCAACAGCGTTGGACGTTGAAATAATATAACTATTGTTTCCAACGGCTAGTTATATTTTAATACAGTACTAGTGGCAATTCATTTTTCAACAATTCTTTAGGCAAGTTGTATGTGTAATGTTGAAAAAGTGTTAATTACATTTAATTACAAAAAATTAATTACATTAACTACAATAAACTTAAACCTCAACACAGGTTTGTTGTGAGGTTAAAAATTTATTTATCAACAACAATATCTACCACATAAAGAAACAATACATACGTAAAATGCAATTTTTTTCGTGTAGTGTTTTGCTTTATTCGGGAAAACAAAACAAAAAACACTATGTAAATTGCTCACTTTTGATATATTGCCTGTTTACTATTAAGTATATACACATTTTTGATATACTGCATAAACCTTTGCTGTTTCTGCCTATAAAAAAAATATAAAGATAATTATGAAATGTATATTTTGAACAAAAAAACAGATTTTTCCATTCCTAACTATTTAAAAATATTTGTTAGTTCTTCCCTGCAAAAAATTAATTTTTATTACTTACGCATTATAATATATTGTATCACAATAAATTATATTTTTATGTATTTATATATCAAATAATTATATATCATCTACTGTCAGATTGGGTTACACTTTTTTCAAATCCTGACAACAGTTTCACCGTTGAAAATAAATTTAAAATGTTATAAATTATTATGTTATGTTCATTTTACAGTACCGGTGATGTAATTTTAACTGCGCAGCATCGGTAAATAATATATCTATTAATGACTACTCTAATTGCACTGCGTTAAGCTCCGTGGCTCTAGTGCTAGCGAATAGGCTCTAGGATCGCCGATCCAATTACAAATTAAAAAGGTTGATTATCGTAGGAAATTCACGTCCAGGGGTCGAGAGTGGCAATACTCACACACAGTGTGAAAAGAATAATAAAGTCGAGAGCCTTCCCCCTCGACCATGGAGTCCGCCAAAAATGCCGCTTGAAATGGTTTACTTAAGTTTTTCTTGATCTGAGAATATCTAGGTAAGTACCTATTTTCTAATCTTCTAGAATACAATAATATTGCTAATTCATTCTTAAAAAAACATATATTTATGCAGTCGCAATTTATTTTCTTAATATATAAAACAAAGTCGGGTCAGTTAACACCATTTATAACTTAAGAACGGCTGGACCGATTTTTATGATTTTTTTTTTTTTTTAAAGAAAGACAAACATTCCCGGGTTACGAATAACCCAACAATATTTGAAAATCTCCTACTACCACCACAGAAAGCCGAAAATGTTGCTTGTGTTGTGATGGAGGACTTAGCCAGCCGAGGAATTGAACACGCGACGCCCGGATGGGATCCAAGCGCTACGCTGACCAGATGATCTTTGATTTGTTGGATTTGTCTCCTCTCCGAATAGCAGAATAGCTGTTTAAATCGGAAAAATTCACTAAAAACAAATTATGAAGAAAATTCTTCTCTTACATTTTGTATGGAACGAATTTTCATCTTTTGGAAGAGCTGCAGCAATGTCGTGATAAATATAATGTTGAATAGTGAGTGAATTCCAAAAATTCAAAAACGTCAAATGTCAATGCGCTGATTGTTTTGCTTTTATCCTTAAAAATATAATGCCGTCCCTCTTTCTTATACACTATATGTCAATAGTCGAAAATGAGACAAACGGTGATCGTATGTCTGCACCCCTCCAAAGGAAAAATACAATAATTATAATAAATCTCCCTCACACATATAAAGAAAAGTAAGAAAATCATAAAAAATATAAATCCGTACATAACGGCATCTCTGATAATACAAAAACAAAACACGAGCAGTCGCACGTCGATAATTTCTTCATTGTGTAATGTTTGACTAATTAAAAAAAAAATTAATTCAGCTTATAAGATAAGACAACAGTTATTGATTTTCTAGCGGTATAAAGTTCGTCGGGTCAGCCAGTTCTAAACTAAAACTTACGTTACGTTACTGACCGGTTAGTGGCTGAGTTGGCATCACGTTTGGATCCCACCCAAGCATCGTGTATTCTGTTCCTCGGCTGGCTAAGTTCTCCATCACAAGCAATATTTTCCGCTTAGTGTGGTTATAGTAGAAGATTTTCAAATGCTGTCAAGTTATTCGTAACCCGGGAATGTGTCTTTCTTTGAAAAATAAAAAAAGTATTATATTCAACTTAAAAACAGATTCGAGAAACAATTACACCAAAAACCGTTCACGTATTTCGGATCTTACCTCAATTTGGAGCATATTCGTATTCCGCCCACGAAAAAAATCATTACTTTTTTATTACCTCAAATACCTTCCTAAGAGCAGATCATTTTAAAATGGTTCCCTATAAATAAGTCCGTTTCACAGAAGCAGGCTGTGCGGCCTTCCCTTAGTGATTTATTCAGAGCCCTGGGCACTTCGGACCCAGAGGGGCAGGCAGCAGGCAGTAGGCACACAGAAGCGAGGGAACATTTCTACCTTCCTACCGCTTCAAACAGTTCAAATTTAATATTTAACGGACCCTGTTTTGAAAACCATTTTTTGAGTTTCCCGGTGTTACCGGGTACGGGGTTGAAAATGTATTTAACCCCTGAAAAACGTAAAATGCAGATATCGGATAAAAAGATTAATGAATAATGAACACTTTTAATGACCCCGAGGCTTTACCTTGACCACATGAACCATAAATGAATATTTTTAGTCTAATGACCAGCTGAAGGGTGAAATTAGTCATAGGGGTTGGCGGAACAGTGAAAACGTTTTAGGCTATGCACATCGGAGAAATGCTTTATTTAATTTACCTTATTTCATGGAGTTGAATATCTATGTGATGAAAATTAGTTGATCTCTGTATTATGGGATAATTAATAATTATGTGTCAGATGCTTTTCTATATTCTAAGAATGTATAAAGTTCCAATTAAATACTTAATGGTTAAGTTGGTTGTTTGGAAATAAAGATGAAGAGTTTCAGGTTTCTTAGTAGACGGTGATTGGTATTGATTTTGATGTGACCCAGAGGGAAACTTCTACCTGATTTATAATTTTATAGGGGAATGGATCTTTCACCGTGTCATCAGTTAATTAATTATATGTAACTACTTTTAGAGGAAAGCTTTGATCAATCTGCAAAATGGATATCAATTCCTGTGTGAAAAACGTTAACCCGTTAAGTATTCTCTACGTTATGTTGTTTGTGTCATGTTTTTCAAGTACTGGCTCATGCATTGCGTAGTTTGGCTTTGTTACCGGTTTTTGCTGGTGTATTATGAACAAAAAAATGAAAAATAAGTTTTTGTTATCTGTATCTATATAATATATATATGAATCGCTCTTTCCCTTGGTCACGCCATAACTTTAGAACGACTTTACCTATTTCATTCATCTTTCTTTTAGGGCCGTCTGTTTCAACAGAAAGTTAAATCGTGTTCTAAAGTTAATTTTTAACTGTCAGTTAAAGTAACGAGGACGTTAAATAGGACCGCGCCCTGTTTCAAGTATATTTTCGCTTAAGTAATAGTTGTCAGTGTGGCCAGTCTAAAAAGCAGAATTTTCCTCGAAATTATGTGACAAAATGCATCGAAATATTTTTTGATGCGGCAAAACCGTAAACTAAATCAGAACAACTGTCAAAATATCCTGTTGTATTTTGTTTCGCGTCGTAGGATCTGACGGCTTTGTTTCGATAAAAGTATTTGTATGAATATTTACAAATAAATGACGACCTATTATAATACATATAATATACAATATGAATGTAATTTACTTTCCAGTACTTATGATGTCTCCTTGAATTTGAAGTGTCGCGTATTTTACGAGATCTTCAATTCAATTTATTTATGGTAAATATTAGAAAAACATACATTATAGCTTTTTTTAAATCCGTTTGTAAGAGTATTACATTAAACGTAAGTAGTGTACAAATTATATTAGTGAAATTAATAGAGCTTGTCTTTTAAAGGCAGCTTCACTCGCTAATGTCGATATACGAAACGAGTCTAACCTACTACTCATGTTATTTTTGTAATGTTTGTGATACAATAGGTATATTAATTTGAAGATCTTGTAAAATTTGCGATACATCCATTAATAGAGCTTGTCTTTAAAAGGTAACGCTAAATATGTCGATATCAGAATTGATTCTATTCAACAGCAAGATTTTTTCGACATGCGGTGCCGCGCCAAAAATTCAAGATCCCAGATAACAATATTATTGACGCGGGGACGAAATGTTTTGGTTTTCTCTGCAAGACATATTGGATGAGGAATTCATCATCATTATCATCCTCTTCTACAATATTTATCATGATTATTGATTAGTATATTAGTAATCAATGTTGAACCACCCATTTCTGAACATTACTTCGACCAGAACTGTCAAATATGCCAATATGGCGGAGTAACTCTAGAGTAACTATCGGTTTTCGGAAAGTAAGTACAAAAGTTAAAAGTAACGTAAAACAATCAGTCAAATTGATTGAAAAACGCATTTTACTGAAATTTAACTATAGTAACGGCGTTTTGTTTTACTTTTACTTTAGCGAGTGTTGAAACAGACGGCCCTGAAGTTTTCTAATACTTTGTAGAAGTTACTTACGGAAAGAAAAAATAAGAAAATTTAATAATTTCAGAAAACTTAACATCTATTTTAAGAGCGTTTATCGAAACATTTATCACATTTCATCGAAAGTTGTTCTTCCGATCAAGCAGGACGGTTACAATGAGAAAGATTAATTATTCTCCGTACCAGCTTTTTTAAATTAAAACTCAATATCGAATTTATTTCAATCCAAATTAGCTTTAATTTATACCTTCATCCAAAAATGCTGAAAGGCGTGATGATAAAACTATTAAAATAGTGTTTTGTAGTTATTTTTTGATTATAAGTATTTATCATTTTTCAATAATGTCTAAATTTAATAAGAATGTTAAAAAAATCTGAAAAATATTAGTTTGTAAGTGCGCAAATAAATACACAAATGGACCAATTTTCGTCAAGAAACACATGTACGTACATATTTTTTAATGATTTTATTGAAACTAAAATTAAAATTCTAATACATAACTTTGCTAGATAATGTATTGATTTATTTTACTGCATGATTACATTATTTGAAATGGGTGTGGTATAATACAAAAACTTTTTTTAAAATTTAACAAATCTGCCAACGACCTATGGAATAACCTTATGATACTAAAAATTAAAAAAAAATCTAAAAATTTATTACATACGAATGCTAGATAAAAGAACAATCTTTCGAAATTCATTTATAATTTTTTGTGGAAAAGAGTCAATACGTCTAAAAACTTTTTTGAAAATGACGTATTTCAGGCTTTCTCTGGTAATGCCCTCTTAACATTTGATGAAATTGAATTTAGCAGGCAGCTGTTTTTTTATATTAAAAGGATTGTCTATGGATTTCAAAAATAGGTGCATATGTTAGGTACCAAATTTGTTTGATTGTTCTTATCTATAATATAAAAATGAATCGCTAAATGTGTTGGTAAGCGCAAATCTCGAGATCAGCTGAACTGATTTCGCTAATTCTTTTTTTAGAATATTCCTTGAAGTACGAGGATGGTTCTTACGGAGAGAAAAATTAAGAAAATTTGGCAGAAAATTGGATAATTTCAGAAAACCCGCACGTTTGACAGTTCGCGTGTTTGAGAATGACATTTTGCAAAATGTTAAATCAGGATTCTATTTTTGAAAAACTTTAAGGTGATAAATTTATTTAAAGTAGGTACTCCCCTAATAGCTTGAATCGAATCAAGAATTTTAGATATTTTAAATAGGTACCTATGTAAGGTATTAAATTTAATATACATGAAAAATGGAAATTTGAAAAAAAATTGTAAAAGGTGGCACGCGGGCCGTTTAAAAATTGAATGTACTGGGATTGAATATACGAAACGCGGGAGGAGGGTTGGCGGGACGAAGGAGCGGGAAAGGGAAGAGGGAAGGCAAGAAAGGTGGAAGGGGAACGCAGGAGGGGGAAGGGGACCTGGGAGGGGGGAGGGGAAATCGGGAGGGGGGTTCGCGGGACGGGGGAAGGGGGGGGGGGGGGAAGTGGAGTGGGGAGAGGGAAGGTGAGGTTGACGGAGTGGGAACGCGAGAGGGGAAGAGGACACAGGAGAAGAAGGGGAGGCGGAAGGGGAACGGGACGAATGGGAAGAGACACTCAGGGAGAAACAATTTCTTTATTAAATGGCATAGCAACGCTTGCCGGGACCAGCTAGTAATATATAAAAATTAATATTTGTAATATACGAAAAATTAAAATTTGAATAGGAAAATTGTAACATTTGGCACGCGAGCTGTTTGAAAACTGAATGTACTGGGACTAAATATATGGAACGCGGGAGGATTGTTTGCGGGACGGAGGAGCGAGAGAGGGGTGGGGTGGGCGGGGAAGGTGGAAGAGGAACGCGGGAGGGTAGGCGGTGAAATAGGTAGGGTAGGGGGTGCGTGAGGGGAACGGGGACGCACGGGAAAGGACATGCAGGGAGAAACAATTTATTTCTTTGAATATGGCATTGCAACGCATGCCGGGAACCAGCTAGTTCTAAATAGAAATGCTAAAAATAAAGGCGTTTGTATGGACAACAGAAAAACGTAAAAGTTCACCGGTCATCCGTTTATGCAGCTTCAAAGTAATTGTTTGGTTTTTATACTAAAATAAAAATAATTAACTAACCATTGCGCGGTTTATCCGCAGGGTTAGGCAGAGAGGAAGGACTACCAAACAACACATATTGGCATACATTCCTTGCGATAATACATCATCTCATTTCTTCTGTTATTCAAAAAGTAATATCTTCTGTTAGTGAAAACCAATATTCAAACAAACAAAAAATATGAACAAACATTTTGAAGTTTTCTTGTTATTCAAACAATGTGTGAATGCCATCTGATGTGGTTTCTCACAAGGAATGCGACGCCATTGTTATTATTTACAAAAGTATTCTAGTTTCTTTATAAATCGTATTTAAATGTGGGCCCTGTAATAAATAAAACACGTTTTTTAAATATATAATATTAAACAATTAAATAGAAAATAACAATTGTATCAAGTTTTTACAAGATTGTTCTAACTTGCAAAAAACTAAAATAACTGGAATCATGAAAACTCGTCGCCTATTGTGCCTTTTTGATTTACTGTACTACACATTTTTCTTGATTTACTCGAAAGTTAGAAAATCAATTAGGGTGGGTTTTGGAATTCAACGATTCAAATATATTAGTGGTTAAAAATTTTTGTTGAAAATTATTAGAATTTTTTTCTCGTTTGACCTCCGTTTTACCCGTTTAACTATTCAAGGTCCCGTCCTTACAACCCGAATGGTAAAAATCCGGCGGAGTTCACTGCGCCCAGAAGAGCAGTTATACTGTTATAAAGGTGGTCGTTTACAAAGAAGCGCCATCAAATATTAATCAATTATTCACCCTCTCGAACTGCGAAACGTAACGAGGAAATAGCAACATTGCACGCAATGGGGAGGTGTCGTTGCCATTTTAATAAAGTTTTAACAATTCAAACTAACTGTTTTGGGGAATCGTTACTCTTGAGGATTTTGAAATGGTTACAAAAACTGAATAATTCAACAATTATGTGGAAAATGGCACAGATCAAAGATTTTACACGTTTTATCATTTCACGCAAAAATAAAATGTTTTTGAAGAATTGTCACGGTGCGTTAGACAATGTGTTAGATTCTATCATCGAGCAATGCCTATTCTTATTTTTTTACAATTTTTTTTTATTTTTTTTTTTTTTTTTTACATTAACTCCACACAGGAGGCCCTGAGAAAAATAATTTCCCTCAGGGCCTATGTCATCTGGGATGCTGTGTGGAGGGTCTTTTTGAGGAGAGGAAGGAATGAACATTGGACTTGAAGAGACCCATGTTGTAGGAAGGAGGAAACACAGAGGCCGGCAAATCATTCCACAGCCGAGCTGTTGAACACAAGAACGAGTCGAAGAAACGACCCGTTCTCATGTGACAAATGTCAACTGTGTACAAATGTTGGGCACGCGTTTGGCGTGTTTCCCGACTATGCACCGGTGCCGAAGGGATCAATGATGCTAGTTCCTCGGAGCATCTTCCATTGTAATACCGGTAGAACAAGGATAGCATTCCCACCCAACGCCTGTGCTCTAAAGATTGCAATCCTTCTGTTAAGATGGGAGAATCTATCAAACGGACAATGATTAAAAATAATGATAATAATAGTTGGGATGTATTTCAGTGCAAAAATTCTGGTGTTCCTACTAGACTGAGGGCAACTTCAAACGTTGGGACGATTGTGTAAACAGGTAGGTAGTTCGTGCGTTGGGAATTCGAGTTGGATGGTTGGAGCGAATTTTGCTAGGCATCGCCTCCAAGGCGGTAAACAACATCCGAATCAAAGGAGTTGGCCCTACTCATCAGGTGTTAATGTGACAATATTGGTGAACGGACAACTCATAATCATACAATTTCAACACCTCTTTTGAAAAGTCATAAAAAGATTAAAAAAAAATGGTCAAATTGTAGCCTTCATCAATAAGCCAGTGGACGAATTAAGACTTTAAAAAGTTTACTAGTTTTTAACTATATATAAAAACAATATAATAATATATGTTTGAATGTAGCTATTACTTTGTGGTTATCCATTATAGAAAAATGAAACACGCAAAAATGATAATAAATGAAACACGCAAAAATGATAATAAAATAATATCGGTCGGATTTGCACATTATATAAGTGGTTTATACAAAGTTGTATTGTTTCATTTTTCTAATATAATAATAATTTTGTCGTCTGTATCTTTTATATAATTGTAGGCAACTGCTAAGATACAGTTGCTAAGACGCATCCGTCACTTCGAAATTCGCCATTTTGGAGTTTGGAGTTCGGAGTTTAGAGTTCGGAGTTGAAGGGTTGGTCACATAGTGGTCGATAGCCATTATACATCCGGCCAACCTCCACAACTGCGAATTAAGTTCGGAGCTGGAAGGTTAGTCTCAGTGTAGTGCTAGCATCAGAATAATTACCTACCATATGCATTTCTCATTGCTCAGAATACTTAAAGAGGGGAATAATTATACCGAGTCAGTGGACATCTACAACTTAACCAAAAGGTACAAAAGATTGTTACCGAGGCGGATCAGTAAAATTCATAATACTTCATAGCTAATTTTTACTATTTCTATGTTATAAAAGCTCTTAAAAAGGACGCCAATAAAAACATAAATTTAAAAGCTTCATGGCTCACGAACAACATGATGGGAGTGAAATTGATAAATTAAAAAAATGGAAGTGCCTATAAAAACAGCTATTCAAATTTTATGACGCCAGGGCTCACTGTTCAATAGTTTTTACTAACTAAGAAAAAAATATTTTCCCCTTTTTGTTTAGATGATTTTTTATTATTTTTTTTTAAATTCCTTTATTTTTCCCATATTTTACAATTTATATTTACATATATTTTGAAAATCATAACAATAATGTGGGAACCCACTAAGGCGCAGCCTGTGCGTGGGTAATATAGTTAAAATAAGTTTTATTTAGTACCTAGAAAAAAAAACAGTGGTATATAAAGCAAAAACAAAATTTGTTTAAACAGTTTCTACAAAAAGTGTATACAATAGTGTACGGTTGAATACGTGTAAAACTAAATAAATAGAGTTTTTACATCTGTATGGTTTAGCCATAATTTAAACTTTTTTATGTTATGCGGAAGTTTAGTTGGAACTTGAATATTTTTTTTGTAAACTATTGAAGGTACGAGTTCCAATAAAGCTGCTGTGAGTTTGCATTTGTTTTGTGTGTGTTTGGGGGTATAGAATACATTATTATTTCTAATGTCGAATCTGTTTACATTTTTTTTCGAATTTCTTTATGTTTTTAAAGATATATTTCATAGTTTGCAGTATAAATAGTATACGGAGACTGAATAGTTTAGATTCTTTGTATAAAGCATCTGTCAAAAATGTTTTAATTCTATTATACATAACTTTGATAATATAATTTTGAGTTGTTTGTAAAGGTTTTACAAAAGCATCAAGCGCACCACCCCATCCTATTATTCCATACATGAGTGAAGATTGCACCAGAGAAAAATAAATCATTTTAATTTGTCAATATTCAATACTTCTCTTAAGTCTGTAAAATATGTACATAAGATACTATATAGACCTTAAAGTCCACAAGGTATCTAATTCATTCGTGGTCGTGAAAAATCTGCTTTATTTGCATATTATTGCCTATTTTATAGTAGGTACCTACTGACATAATGTTTGAACTGTTCCGGAATTCATTCGCAAAATACACAAATCACCAAAAAGTTGTAAAATATCCGCCTAGGAAAAAAATTGCAGGTATCACGCAATATATTTGTTCTGTATTCTGACATATTCTGTATGTTTTTTGCTAATTTGTAATTGTTTTAATCAGGTGTAGCTAATTATAATTACAACCTACCATTCTCTTTGTTCATTTCTACTATTTCTTCAGTAAGTATTATATGCTTTGTGCTATGTTGTTGTTGGATAATCTGTAAAAAAAGTAATTATTTAAATACATGACATCTCAATATTCAATATTGTTAAACCGAATAAATTCTACAGGATTTATTTCTTCGCGTTTGTTTTCTTTTCTTTGTGTGTTTTATTCATCCTTGATTCCGAAGTAAAGGAAATCCCCGACTTCATTCCTCGGCATATTGAATAATTTATTATTTGTTTCTACACGTGTCTACATGTGGACTAGGCAGTCTAGGCACACGTGGAACGTCACGGGAGACGGATTGTATGGAAGGCAGATATTTGCATAACGACCGACAATTTCCTACCTCTCCGGATTGGAAACCTGCAGTTAACCGTATCCGTGACTTACTTCTAACATTAATGCTGATTAAATTGGAAAACATGCCGAGTAAGACACGATGAAGTGAATCGAGTATTTGAATCGAGTCATGTCAAGAGTCAGAGTTATAGACGAGTATGTATAAATGTGAATGAAGCAAGGATGGAGTGCTCCGAAAAAAAAAAAAAACATTACTCTTAATTTTTATTTATTTATTTACCGGAGGGTTTTTACATGTTTGGTTGTACAACTAATTCATAACAGATGATTTTTAAACAGATAAAGAAATAATAAAAACAAAATTCGATAAAAAATGCACACAAGTCATAGAAATACAAAAAAATGCAGCGATTTGATAGGATTACAATAATACAGATATGTTTACAATTTTTTTTACAAGATCCACAAAAATCGCCAAGTTGATGTTAAATATGTCAACATCACCTAAGTACTGATTTCCCATTGTGTGAAATCGTTGTATCGGAGAATGGGCAATGTAGTTCCGCTTATGAATGCTACAGTAGAATAGTGTATTTCGTCGTGTAGTACTGTCGGTATTCGTAAGTTTATGAGTTGCAGGAGTTCGCAACAGTAAAAAAGTACTTATTTAAAATGAAATGCGGTAGCGGTGTTGTGAACTAAACAAAGATGTTTTGACTTGTTAAATACAGACAAGAAAGTTTGCAAAATATCATGAAAACGGAACTTTCGAGAGTTTTTTAAAATTTTAATCAGAAAAAATAATAACAGCCAACGCGGGACTCCTAGCCGATCCGAAACGCCGAAATTGATTTATTTTGATGGAAGTAAATAAATCTTATTTATTTTTGATTATGTAACAATTAATTTATTACTAATAAAACATAAACAAATAAATAAAAGAAGAATTAAAATTTCATCATCATTTAGAACAGATCCATTGCCAACTGCAGTCTTTTTGGCGGCTGGGCGGAAAAAAGTGCCGATGAGTAAAGAGGCTGGTTGAATGAGGCGTCGCATAAATGGGGTAGCTCTATGAACCGCGTTGGCAGAAAATCATAAAGTCAAATGTTCTTTACAATGAAACAAGTATGCTAGTTTTGAAGTTCATTAAATGTTTCATAATTCCCCCGAAGCGTGTCGCCCTTATCGCAATACTGACGGAAAGAAATCAGTTGCACTTTGTGCGGGTGACCGTGTCAGTTTTTGCAGTCGCGTAAATTTCAATACGTTTCAAATTTAAATAAAGTGAAATCTACAAATCTAGTAGTTGTTGAAAACCTTTCACGACATGTCAAAATTTTTAATTAAAACAAACACCTATTTGGATGAAATATTTTTTTGTGAATATATTAAATATAGTTAAAAGTTTGACTAGATTCCGTCATATTTTAATTTTTTTGTATAATTTAGTATCTTATCGACTAGAATAAATTGTAAGAAGTTGCTTTTATGCACCATTTTATTAATTACATTACCTGAAAGTGAGGACTATCAGTTTTCATGAAAAACGGTTCTAGTCTTTTAATCAATGTGTTTTGTTTTAGATGTAATTTCTGAAGTGGTTCGTACGAAGTTTGGGAAAAAGTTCGGTTTATGGGCGAAATTCCTAAAAAATAAAACTAGTTATTTTTATACTCACTATGGGCCGGGGAATCCGAATCTGAAAGAATTAGGCGGCGGCAAGCAATATTAACTGAATTACACGACTTTAAAATTTTCTATACACACACGCATGAAAATAATCATTTCGGAAGTATTTTGACACACGTAGTACAAAGCGGTACAAAGATCATAGAAAAACAAGGAATATACAAAAACATGTGCCGGCAGTGTTACCAGTTCTCAAAAATATTTATCCCTATATCAATAATTTCCGACACGATAATTCCTCACATAACACATTAACCTGATGAATTACGACTATCTCAACGGCCGTATTCTTAAACCAAAAGTAAGAAAATTCGTAGTCTTAAAAATCCGTAACCTAACCTAACCTAACGCTAGGTTTGTGTAACATGGTTTGTGCCCCTTTATACCGCCTGCTCGCGTCACGGCAAAAAAACATCCCTGTTTTCAAGTAGTTTAGTGGCTACGCTAGGTTTGTGTAACATGGTTTGTGCCCCTTTGTACCGCCTGCTCGCGTCACGGCAAAAAAACATCCCTGTTTTCGAGTAGTTTAACGGCTACGCTAGGTTTGTGTAACATGGTTTGTGCCCCTTTATACCGCCTGCTCGCGTCACGACAAAAAAACATCCCTGTTTTCAAGTAGTTTAGCAGCTACGCCTGGTTTATGTAACATGGTTTGTGATACAGAAGTGAGTAAAATTTATAATTTATAAAAAATAAGTACTTAAAATATAAACATGTTATTTTACCTTATTAATATTACTGCTTAATGGCAACACTTAATTTTGTGTGGTAAAAACATCTATGTTATCTTGTTTTTCTATGATCTTTGTACTACGTGTGTCAAAATACTTCCGAAATGATTATTTTCATGTGTGTGTGTATAGAAAATTTTAAAGTCGTGCAATTCAGTTAATATTGCTTGCCTCCGCCTAATTCTTTCAGATTCGGATTCCCCGGCCCATAGTTAATATAAAAATAACTAGTTTGATTTTCTAGGAATCAAAATGCTTCCAAAATGGCTATTTTCCTGTATGTGTATAAAATTTTTTAAAGTCGTGTAATTCAGTTAATATTGCTTGCCGCCGCCTAATTCTTTCAGATTCGGATTCCCCGACCCCAAATTAGTATAAAAATAACTAGTTTTATTTTTTAGGAATTTCGCCCATAAACCGAACTTTACCCGAGATTTGAGTTACATATAATCAAATATAACACATATAATCATATGAAGAACTCTGGCATTAAGAAATTTGATGATAAAGTAAAATTCTTGAAAAAATATCTCGTCTGAAATATTTTTTTGTAAATATATTAAATGTCGAAGGCAAATAGTAAAAATTCCACTAGTATATAATTTGTTTTGTATACTTTAGAATCTTAGCTACTAGAATAAATTGTAAAAAGTTGCTTTTGTACACTATTTTATTAATTATTGTACCTGAAAGCGAGGACTATCTGTTTTCATGAAAAACGATTCTAGTCTTATAATCAGTGTGTTTTGTTTTAAATGCAATTTCTGAAGTGGTTCGTACGAGATTCGAGTTATATATAACTATGAAGAACTCTAGCGTTAAGAAATTTGATGATAAAGTAAAATTCCTGAAAAAATATCTCTTAGATACACATTGTCACCTGAATCAAAAATAACTTTTTTAATAAAATAGTTGTTTTCTGTTGTAAATTGAAAATCAGATGGTTGAAGTGTCGCAAAAACAATAATTAATAATAAATAATGATTTCAAAGTAAAGGCTTGTTATGTATAAAACATAGGTTAATTGTCGTTTTAAGTAAGAACTGGAATCTATGAGGCGGCACGATAGCATTGTCTATTGTTTTTCATCCTGGCAACACCAGAGAGGAGCGGAAATGTGATGGTGGCACTTCCCCCGGCGGGCGTAAGGCCCGCCAGAGGTGGAGAGAGTTTTTTTTGGAGATAATCGGGCAAGATGGAGTGCATCGGTGCCTAATCAGAGATTCGAGAAGTTCCCGTAAAGTTCGGGCGGTTATTATAGTGCCGTTACAAGTTTATTTGAGTTCCCGTTATGGTTTCGACCCCGCGAGTCGCGCTCCGGAAATAAATGTTGTGTTCACACAATGGCCGAATTGTATTTTGTTTAGGAATAGGAAATTTCAAACTGGACAGTAAACGCCCCTGCCTTTAGTCCCAGAAACACCGTGGGCTAGTATGATTTCCGGCCAATATAATGTTCTACCCGATCTCCGCCAGGAAATCTCCTGGTGTATCAATTCACGATACACGTGCGTGACTCTGTCTATTTGCCATCCGCGCCAGCTTACTCCACCGTGGGACGTGGAGTAGCCTTATTTGCTCGCGCCAGAGTATTTGCTCATGCTGCAGAGGACATCGTTTGCCATCCGCGCCAGCTTACTCCACCGTGGGACGTGGAGTAGCCTTATTTGCTCGCGCCAGAGTATTTGCTCATGCTGCAGAGGACATCGTTTGCCATCCGCGCCAGCTTACTCCACCGTGGGACGTGGAGTAGCCTTATTTGCTCGCGCCAGAGTATTTGCTCATGCTGCAGAGGACAACGTTTGCCATCCGCGCCAGCTTACTCCACCGTGGGACGTGGAGTAGCCTAATTTGCTCGCGCCGGAGTATTTGCTCATGCTGCAGAGGCCAGAGGATTCCTGCCACCAATATAGTCAGCTCGCATCACCGTGGGACGTGGGCAGTTGCACCAACCTTAGTCACCGGGAGGATCCCTCATCGTCTAAACGACCGCGTTAATAGTCAGATTACTTTAGCTTTAGTTATCGGTTATGGTCTGTGGGGGTAAGTTCTTTCCTATCTGTATTATTATTTGCAATATTTGAAATAAACCTATACGGTTAGTCCAATTATAATTAACCTTATTTTATTTACAAAACCTGGTAATTCCTGCCTATGCCTGACAACTTAGAACATAATTCCCCGCTCTGGGAGGGGGGTACTCTGCTCTACCGCTGTGCTGGTCGATTTGGCGGGTCTGATGCTGAGGATTCCTCGGGATCAGATCCTGGCGCGTCCGGTACTAACCGGCAAAGCCATTTCGACCACTCACCTTAATTAAATCCCTTTAATAAATAGCCAACTATTGGCCATTCAATTGACCCTAACATGGCGCCTACAACTGTGTCCTGGGCTCGTATAATTCTTATTTGTCTAGGTTTTGGGTTGGAGTTACTATAGTTTTGTCTTGTAATCGATCAATAATTGTTTTTGTTATTTCGAAGCATCTCACATAAAACATAACCTTTAAATGTCATTCCGGTATACACGTAAATATTGCGAAGTTATCAATTTGTCAACAATGCAGCCAACTTGATAATAACACTGTACACATTATTATTATATATTTGTTTGTGGGTTAAGTTATTCGGACTTACGGGCAACACGAATACTAAGTGTCAATTTGACAGACGGCTATGTCAATCGTAAACAAACATTGCATTTTGACAACAACTGTCATAATGACAACTGTCATAACAAATGACATAATGTAATTACACCTTTAAGTTTTTAAGATTGTCGTGTACAATAAATACTATTAAGTGCTTATAAATACGATTAATTATATAATTGCTCTGCGGGTAAGCAATATATTCGTAGCTATCGTTACTAGCTAATTATTGACATTGTACATTTAATTATTGGAATTTTACAATTATACTTTTCAAAATGTCGACTACAATAGACAACATTAATAGTAGATCGAAAGATGAACTTTCTGCGGAACTTTTATCCAGGAATATAACACCAGACGGTACTTTAGAAGAAATGCGGATTCAAGCCAGAAGGCATAACAAAAATATTAAAATATCTGAAGCTATCGAGCATCATGAGATAAGTGTTAACCCAGATAATGACAGCGAATTTGGCTCAAACTACATTAAATATACAAAAGTTATTTATAATGAATCAAACTCTTCTTCATCTTCATCCACAAGTACTATTAATAATTGGAATATTAAATTTGATGGTAATAGTTGCGTAAGAGACTTTATACTGGAAATAGAAGAGAAATGTAGAATTAGGAACGTTCGTCATGACGATTTAGTGAGATGTTTTCCTGATATTTTAGATGGATTGGCATTATTATGGTTCAGATCAATTTATACACCTGATTTGACTTGGAATGAATTATCTATATTACTTATAAAACAATTCGAAACAAATAATAGACAGATTGAATTAAAATCACAACTTTTCTCTATGAAACAACCAGCTGGTATGTCAGCCTTTGAATTTACGTTAAGAATGCAGAAGCACAATAATATGCTTGATTCTAAATTACCACTCTCTGAACTTTTACAATTATGCATGAGGGCATTACTACCCATTTATATCAACCTTCTGGCATCTAGAGATTTCAACTCATTTTCAGAACTTACCGAAGCTACAAATAAACTGGAGTCTTATTCAACGTCTAATTTGTTAGAAAATAATTCTTCTTCTTTTTCTAATGATAATCCACTTAAGGATAATAAAAAAAATTATTATTTCACTAATTCACGGGGCAGTAATAATAATAATTTCAATTCTAATCGTAACTCTTCTTATCGTGGTACCTACAATAATCGTTCTACGGATTATAATTATAAACAAAATAATAATAATAATTATAATAATAATAATTATAATTATAATAATAATAAACAATATAGTGGCAATTCTGCTAATATCAATAATACTCGTTTTTTCTATAATAATCAATCTAAAAAGAATACTTCTAATGATTGTAGAGAAAAGGAGATGTGTCATCCTGAACCGAATTCTACAAAGAACAATATTTATTGTTCTTTTTGTAAATTAAAAGGTCATTTACTATCGGATTGTAGGAAGAGAAAACAAAACAATTCCAATCCGAAAGTTGCTTCTGTTAAACATGGGGATTCAAAAAACTAGATGTGAGTCGCTCTGCTCACGCGCCTTCCTTTGCGCAGAGGAAGTGCGAGTGGCAGAGTTGGCTCCGTCAAGTTAATCAGTTTCTTTCGGACTCGAGTTCTGAGGTGGAGGTACCGCCGCCGAAGGATCCCGAGCTTGAAAGAGATAATCGACCTTTCGCGGATATCCTTATTCTTAATAATTCTTATAAAGCACTGCTCGACAGTGGTTCTTCAATTTCCTGTTTAGGAGGAGATATTCATTTAGTATTCTTACAATCGGGTTATGAATTAGTTAATATTGATTTCAATATTTCAACCGCTGATGGAACAAATCAGCAGGTATTAGGTACAATGACGTTGCCTGTTACGTATAAGTCCACTACACATAAAGTACTTTTCTACGTCGTCCCTTCTCTATCTCCTAATTTTATTTTAGGGGTCAATTTTAGGAAAATGTTTCAGGTCGCGCCGGAGCTTTTCCAAAAGGATCCAATTCCTCAGCGAATGGGTCAGGTCAATGAGTTAAGAGCTATTCAGCCAGCTACTTCCCTAACCAAAAAGGAAAATAAAACTCTTACCAAAATTATAAAGAAATTCGAATCCATTTCTTATGAAAAGAAAGGCTTAGGGTTAACACATTTAATAAAACATAAAATTATTACTACGGGTCCTCCGGTTAAACAACGATATTACCCTCTTTCTCCTGCTAGACAGAAACAATTAGATAAGGAAGTAGATGAAATGCTCAAATTAGGAGTCATTCGTCCTTCACGTTCACCTTGGTCTAGTCCAGTATTAATAGTCACAAAAAAAGATGGAACGGGACGTTTTTGCCTCGATTCCAGAAAAATTAACAATCTGACGATCCGTGACAGCTACCCTTTGCCGTATATTTCTCGAATACTCGATAAACTCGGTGGAGCCAGATATATAAGCTCAATAGATTTGTCTAAGGCTTTTTGGCAGATCGCCCTGGACGAAGACTCTTGTGAAAAGACAGCTTTTGTCGTACCCGGTCGCGGTTTGTTCGAATTCACTAGGATGCCCTTCGGGTTAAAAAACGCTCCGAGTGAACTTCAAAGACTAGCAGACGCTCTGTTTGGACCAGAGTTCGATGAAAACGCATTTTGTTATTTGGATGATCTAATCTTAGTGTCGGAAGATTTAGAATCGCATTTTATACTGCTAACTAAAGTTTTTGAACGATTAAGAGACGCAGGCCTAACGATTAATTTAAAAAAATGTGAATTCTGTAAATCAGAACTTAAATATTTGGGGTATATGGTCGATTCCAAAAGTCTCCGCACCGACCCAATTAAAATTGAAAGTATAAAAAATTTTCCAATTCCTAAAAATGCTAAAGGAATACGAGCTTTTCTCGGTTTATGTGGTTATTTTAGACGATTCATAAAAGGATTTTCTAGCATAGCTGCTCCCTTATCGAAACTTACAGGATCAAGAAAAGGAGTAAGTTTATTTAAATGGTCGGAAGAAGCTGAATCAGCGTTTAATAAATTAAAGGAAGCACTTACGACTGCTCCTGTCCTTAGTTGTCCGGACTTTACTAAGCCATTTGCTATCCATTGCGACGCAAGCAATATCGGTATAGGGGGTGTTCTTATTCAATCAATAGAGGGAATGGACCACCCTATTGCTTATTATTCTAGGTGCTTAAATACACATGAACGGAATTACGGAATTACGGAGCGTGAACTGTTAGCAGTGTTAGACTCGGTCACTCATTTTAGACCATATATAGAAGGGGCACATTTTTCTGTTATCACTGACCACTCTAGTTTAAAATGGTTAGGATCTATATCGAACCCTAGTGGACGTCTGGCACGTTGGAGTTCTCGCCTTTCACAATTCTCCTTCGATGTTATACACCGTAAAGGCACACAACACATCGTCCCGGATGTGCTTTCAAGAATGGACCTCGCTACAATATCGGTCATTGATGCGAACTTGTCCACCGATAAGTGGTACACAGATATATGGAAAGGCTGCATAGATTCTCCTCAGCGTTTTCAAAACTTCCAGATACGCGAAAATGAATTGTTTCGCCATACAAAAACACGTTTACCTCTTTGTGAAGACACGTCTTGGAAAAAAGTAGTCCCACTAGAAAATAGAAGGGAAATTTTGTCAGAATCACATGAATCCTCTCGTGCTTGTCATCCTGGAGTCTTTAAGACTTATAAAAAATTACAACTCCGTTACTTTTGGCCAAAAATGTACCAAGAGGTGAAAAGATTTGTGAATCAATGTGCTGTCTGTAAAGCACACAAAATCAGTACAGCTCCGCCGAATGGAATTTCATCAAATTATAAAAAAGTTACGAGACCTATGCAGATGTTATCAGTGGATCTGGTAGGCCCTCTGCCTAGAAGTTATTCAGGTTTTACCGTTATATTGTCATGCGTGGATGTTTTTTCTAAATATACCTGGCTATTTCCGTTACGTCAAGGTACCGCGAGAAGTATTATTAAAAATTTAGAAGAAAATATTTTCCTTGTACACGGAGTACCGCGTACCATTGTATGTGACAATGGGCGTCAGTTCATTTCGAAAGAATTTAAGGAACTATTACAAAGCTACAATATAAGCCCTCCTTTTTACAATTCACTGTACACCCCTCAAAACAATGTTGTTGAAAGATACAATCAAACTTTAGGCACGGCACTATCAATATTAACGGAATCTGATCATCGTAATTGGTCCAAATTTCTCCCACAAATTCAATCGGCAATGAATAATACTGTAAATTGTACTACCGGATTTACTCCTTTCTTTGTTATGCACGGTAGAGAACAAATATTAGATGGGGATCTCCACCGTAATCCATTGACAGATGATGAATCCAGTCCGCAAGATTCCTCTCATCTCAAAGTTTACTCCGACAGATTAAATGGACTGTCATCAATTTATGAACAAGTTTCAAACGCCCTTTTTACGGCATTTAAAAAGGGCGCTAATCACTATAATTTACGTAGAAGAAACGTTACCTTCCAGGTAGGAGACGTAGTCTGGAGAAGGAATTTTGTATTATCTAATGCTTTGAACTATTTTTCACAAAAATTGGCACCTCGTTTTGTTCAAAACATAGTATCAAATAGTACAGAAAAAGTCAGATTTAATTTATACCCTGTCTGACTTAAAGGGAAAAGTAACAGGCGATTTTCATGTTAAGGATATACTTAAATCAGATAGCATACCAGCTTAGTCGGCTATCATAAAGCATCTTCACAGGCGCTATCTTTAATTTAAACCTCTTCAATATAGCTCATTTCAGTTCAGCCTGATCATCCGGATTGCTTTGACCAGTATTGGACATAAAATACATAAGTAAATAATTAATTTTTAAGTGGTCTTTTGTAGAAAATTAAAATCTTACTCCAGTTGATTACTCGAGTATAATTTCACATTAAAATAATAATTAAGATTTGTTAGTTTATTTATGTACAATTATGAGATGCCTCGAAGTACAAATACATATATGTATATATATATAATAATAAGTTCACTATGGTTTATATTTATCTTTAAGTTTATTTCCTTGTCAACTCAGAATGCATGACGATATGAACCCGCTTATCCTTTTGTATTCTGAGTCCATACAGTTTAACATACTCTGTATTTGTCCTACTAAGTTTTTGTCAACTTGGAATATACGATAATATGAACCCGCATATCCTCGTGTATTCCAAGTTCAATCTCATATGAACTGTGTTCATATACTTTTATATTGCATAAACGTAATTAAGAACATTAAGAGGTATTCGCCCAAAATTTCAATATGTTCTCAATTTAATAATGTTTTAACTACATTTGCTAAACAATAAAAATAACTTACTATAATTATTCAGAAATTTCATTAATTCGAACAATTTAATCAATTCCCAAGCTATGAGTGTGATTGATTAGTTCCTGCGAGAACTTCAGTAATTAGTTACGATGCACTAATACTGTAATTTCTTGTTGCACCTTCTGGTACAAAAGTCACATACTTAATTAATTGGCGCCATTTTTTTTAACGATGGTTGTTGACTATTGATAGCACCATTTATTTACGATGGTCGCTAACCATTCTATTGTCACCATTTTTAACAATGGTTGAATAATAAATAAATTGGCATCATTCATGCGATGATTGTATGACTATCCTTAACACAATTCAGTTACAATGGTTGGTTATATCCTGTATTTCATATACAAATGTTCTAATAAACTTATATTTTGTTTTCTATTATATAACTGTCAGAAAAACTTATCCCACGAGACCAGTTAGAGAGTTAGATAGGTAGGCTCTTCTAAGGAGGAATTCTTTTATCCATAATGGATTTAAAATCAGTGTTGAAGTGCAGATGGTACACCATCTAAGTGTATAGCCTACTTTGGCTTACTTAAAAGTGTTCTGAACAGTGATGCTTTACGCATATTTAATGTGTTGATGTTTATTGATGTCATATCTTGGTGATAATATCTATTCTAATATTAAGTTCTATTCTGTTATAGATGCTACGTCTACGGTAGTCCCAGACGAGAGTCAGAATACATCACCCAGCGTCTTATATGCTGTGGGTGATTACGGGCCCCGTTCACGTATCTTCTTATTGTCTACAAATTGTCTACAATTAAGGTCTTTAACTCTAAGTACTGATTTAATTATATCTAATTTTCTAACTTCGAATGGATGCGTCGCAGACTCTACCATCATGTCTTCAGCATGATGGGCGCGACTGATTTTGTCACGCACCCATTTGCAAGCATACTGTTGCTGGTAGTTTTGTTTTTTTTCTCTGATGTACAACTCATTTTTATGATATTATGTTTATGTATGTTTTTAGGAACCCATCAGACCAAGTTAGGGTATCTCTTAGCTCAGGCTTTTCTTTTGTTCTCCTTGTGTTTGAGGGCAAACACCTTGGGGGCGAGCGGGGTAATGTTATGTATAAAACATAGGTTAATTGTCGTTTTAAGTAAGAACTGGAATCTATGAGGCGGCACGATAGCATTGTCTATTGTTTTTCATCCTGGCAACACCAGAAAGGAGCGGAAATGTGATGGTGGCACTTCCCCCGGTGGGCGTAAGGCCCGCCGGAGGTGGAGAGAGTTTTTTTTGGAGATAATCGGGCAAGATGGAGTGCATCGGTGCCTAATCAGAGATTCGAGAAGTTCCCGTAAAGTTCGGGCGGTTATTATAGTGCCGTTACAAGTTTATTTGAGTTCCCGTTATGGTTTCGACCCCGCAAGTCGCGCTCCGGAAATAAATGTTGTGTTCACACAATGGCCGAATTGTATTTTGTTTAGGAATAGGAAATTTCAAACTGGACAGTAAACGCCCCTGCCTTTAGTCCCAGAAACACCGTGGGCTAGTATGATTTCCGGCCAATATAATGTTCTACCCGATTTCCGCCAGGAAATCTCCTGGTGTATCAATTCACGATACACGTGCGTGACTCTGTCTATTTGCCATCCGCGCCAGCTTACTCCACCGTGGGACGTGGAGTAGCCTTATTTGCTCGCGCCAGAGTATTTGCTCATGCTGCAGAGGACATCGTTTGCCATCCGCGCCAGCTTACTCCACCGTGGGACGTGGAGTAGCCTTATTTGCTCGCGCCAGAGTATTTGCTCATGCTGCAGAGGACATCGTTTGCCATCCGCGCCAGCTTACTCCACCGTGGGACGTGGAGTAGCCTTATTTGCTCGCGCCAGAGTATTTGCTCATGCTGCAGAGGACAACGTTTGCCATCCGCGCCAGCTTACTCCACCGTGGGACGTGGAGTAGCCTTATTTGCTCGCGCCGGAGTATTTGCTCATGCTGCAGAGGCCAGAGGATTCCTGCCACCAATATAGTCAGCTCGCATCACCGTGGGACGTGGGCAGTTGCACCAACCTTAGTCACCGGGAGGATCCCTCATCGTCTAAACGACCGCGTTAATAGTCAGATTACTTTAGCTTTAGTTATCGGTTATGGTCTGTGGGGGTAAGTTCTTTCCTATCTGTATTATTATTTGCAATATTTGAAATAAACCTATACGGTTAGTCCAATTATAATTAACCTTATTTTATTTACAAAACCTGGTAATTCCTGCCTATGCCTGACAACTTAGAACATAATTCCCCGCTCTGGGAGGGGGGTACTCTGCTCTACCGCTGTGCTGGTCGATTTGGCGGGTCTGATGCTGAGGATTCCTCGGGATCAGATCCTGGCGCGTCCGGTACTAACCGGCAAAGCCATTTCGACCACTCACCTTAATTAAATCCCTTTAATAAATAGCCAACTATTGGCCATTCAATTGACCCTAACAGGCTTTAATAATAAATAATGGCTTGAAAGGACTATTAAATCTAAGAATTGCAAATCTTTACCAGAAATAGTAAAAACAAAAAGAGGTCGACCCACGCTGTAGTTTGATATTATGTCATCTGAGCGTACAAAATGTCAAAAAACAATGATATTGCGATCTAAAACTCGAAAAATAAACAAAAGGACAGTGAAAACAATCCCAAAAGATGTACTGCAAATGTTATAGATACCAGACTCTAATACGTCTAGAGTACATGATTCGGTAGTTGAACAAAGTAGTGATGACGATAGTATACTGTCACAAGACGATTAAAACGATCTATTCTGTGAATAACTGTTAATAAATAGCTTGCGAAATGAAGTGAGCATTATGACTAATTTAATGTATGACATATTTTCAATTTTATATTTTTGTACTAAATATATGTTACCTTTCGAAAATTTTTTTTTCACTTATTTTTATAACATGTCTATACGAAACTAAAAATCGAAAAAGGTTTGATGCAATTGCAACCACTGATTTGATGCCAACTTTCGGGGTCATCCACTCCATTGTGCGTCGTTCTGCGAAAGGGCGTCGCGTCGTCCCGTCTTGCCATCCTGGAGTCGGTTTTCCCCCATAGGCGCTCTAAAAAATGTTTCGCATTAAAAAAAGCAGAGTTCTGGACCTTTTTCAGAAAATAAGCAACATATTCTTTTAGTACAGGTCAATATTTTAGTTATTTTCTATCCCTTTACGTAATTAAACGAAAATGGAACTGAAAAAAATATTATCATTGCGAATATTACTATTATTAAAACTCATTCGAGCATTTTTCAAGGGAGAAGTTTTTGTTTTATCATACGGGTTCCCAACCCCTTTCAGGTTGCGAGTTACCGTAGTTTTCATGGTGATCGACTTCTATTTTTAAATCATGAATTATATGTTAAACGAATTGTAATCGACTATAAAAGTTTAATGACAAATTTAGTGTAAGCCGTTTTAAATTTTTTATATCAAGCTAGGAAAATTAATAAATTAGTCTTCTATGTTAGCAAGGAATCATGTGAAGAATCATGAATCATGAATGATGAATCATTACCAAGTGTAATAATTTTTATTTAGTTATTCAAAAAATTGACCGTTCTGGCTTCATTTTCAGTTAATAAGCACAAATTTAGCAAAACCAATTCGTCCCACGACCAGGATATATTTTTTTCAATAAGTGACTGTTATTTTAAAATATCAAAAATAATAATAGTTTTTCTAAATTCACAATCGTAATTATTGGGTACGACCAAATTTTGCTCTGCGATCGACCGGTTTGGAAACCTTGTTTTAATATTTTTTTGTTCATTAATTAAACACTAAAGTAATCATAATAAAAAACAGTTTGAATTTATTGGCTCGTTTATTTTATAACTCACCTCCCCCCCCCCCCCATCAGAACCCCCTCCATACCCGTTACATTCATTTCATTTTTCAACCAGCTCGCGCGCCACCTATTAAAACTTTACAATCACACACGCGCAGTAAATTTTAACTATCGGAGGGATCTTCATAGTAACCTAAACAAATAAAAAAATGACAGCGCACTTCAAACAATTACTTAGCAACGCTTTGCTTTTCGTCTGGACAATAAACGTATAATAAATATTTTATTTTTTATTTTAACTTTATGAGTTTTTTTATTGGTTTTCAAGGTACAATCCCGTTAAACCGCAATAAAGCAGTTTGTCAACAGGATGTTAATGTTCAGTTACAATTTAAACATTACATAATATTATTACTATAACCATACAGATTATAACAATTAACACATATGAATTAATATAAACTATCTCTATTTAGCAGCCATTGTTTCAGCATATATCTGAATCTATTTGTAGAATCGCAATTTTTTATATTAATTGGTAACATGTTAAATATTTTTGACACGTTATATTCCAGGGTTCGCCGTCCGTAGTTATTATTATATTTTGGAACAATCATTCCTTCATTCTTCGTGAACCTTGTATTATAATCATGTTCTACTTTCCTCTTATAATTAGACTCAGACATATGCTGAATCAATATTTTGTACCATAATAAGGCCTGCACCGGTAATATTGTTAAATTCCCATACAACAATGATATGTTTCGTCTCTGTGAAAAAATATGTTTTTGAACTAATAACTTAACCATAGAATTTTGTACTGATAGTAGGTAGCTCAAATTAGTCTTTCAAAAGTATCCCCAAGTTGTTAATCCATACCGTAAAGTTGATTCTGCGAGTGATAAGTAAATGCTTTTTAAAATATTCACCGGAACGAAACATTTCAGTACAGCCACCCACTATCGCCCTCAGCCGTTTACAAATTTTGTTTATTTGTACATCCCATTTAAAATTACAATCAACAGTCACTCCCAAATAAACATATTCATTTACAAGTTCAATACTATCACACATACAGGGCTGCAAAATGTTTTGATGAATACATGTAAAGTCATGAGATATTATTGAGATGAAGCATGTGGAGATCGTATGTGCATCAATTTTGTTTTTTTGGTATTAATGATTAGACCTGCGTCATGTGACCATTTTATGAGGGACGTAAAGTCATGTTGCATACATTTAATCGCAATGGATAATTGTTCATCAGATATGACAAGAGCAGTGTCGTCAGCATAAACAAAGTGTTTTACATATTTAAATAGTTTTTTCATTATTGATACAAATATAATATAGAGGGTTGGACCCAAAATTGAGCCCTGCGGGACTCCAGCACTAATTTTTTTCCTCCCACTCATTTTTTCTAATATTTTTACACAGATATGTCTATTAAATAAATAATTTTTAAGCAAATTAAATAGGCTTCCCCTAATTCCAATTGCTTCTAAGATTTTTAATAATTTTTGTGGGTCAATTGTATCAAACGCTTTGGAGTTATCGATAAATAGTACTAAAACATGTCTTTTATGGTTTAATTCATTATTAATATAATTTGAAAAATCCTGTAATAAATTCTCTGTACTTTTTTTCTTCTGAAAGCCATTTTGTTTTTCGTCTATAATGCAAAAGTATTTATTTAATTTTAAGGAAATATATTTTAATTTTTTTTTTCAAGTGCAGGCAAGATACTGATAGGTCGATAGTTTCCTATTTCTCAGTGCTTTCCTCCTTTGTATATAGGTCTAATAATAGCGCATTTAAGATCTTAGGCAATTCAGCCTCTATAACAAGTCTATTAACTAAGTGCGTTATAACGGGTCCTAAAATATCTATATGTCTTTTTATGTCGTACATTCTTATGTTGTCCATTCCCAAGGATTTTGAATTTTTCATTTTTTTAACAATATTTTTTATCTCAGTGAGAGTTGCCTTTGGTAAATACATACTATGAGGTAATTCTACTTGATTAACATTGGATGCTTCAAAATCACATCTGTGCAACATTTGGCCTATACTATCTGAGAAATAATTTACATATTGGTTTGTTACACTCTCCACTGTCTGATCCTTTAACACATATCTTGAGATGACTTCATCACGATTACTTTTAGTTTTTCTTCCCAACATTTTATTTATTTCATCCCAGGTTTGTTTAGTATTATTAAAACTACATTTGAATTTGTCTTTAAAAAAACAATTTTTTTCTCTAAATATCAGTAGTAAAACTCTAAAATATCAGTAGTTATCCATTTTTTTATTGCATGGGGTCTTTTGGTTGGTTTTTTTTTTAAATGACACAGTGCTTTTTCATACAAATTAATGAAATTATTTTTAATTTGTTGATACAAAGTATTACTTTTTTGTTCATTAAGTAAAGAATTCCAGTCTATTTCTCGTATGTGACTATCAATATGTTTTTGGGACAAAATAGTTATCTTCTTCATTTTTTTTAGTGGTTCTTTTTGCACATCATATTCATATAATGATCTGCTATGGAAATCGCACATACACACGCTGATAGCGAGTCCACCTGTTTAAGCCCGTTACTGTACCTAACATATATATGATCTATGCATGATTGTGTTATGCGTCCGCATACAATTGCTTCCCGCGTCACACCGTCTATGCATTTGATCAAATAATTGCTTGCAAGAATATTTTCATAGGAATTTACTATAGGATCATGAAAATCCATCAAGTTTATATTAGTGTCCCCAAAGAGCAAAACATTGTCTCGGGGACCTTTGAAATCCGTCAGAATAGATTCAATTTCCCCAATAAACGATAGTTTGTTAAGATTCGGCGGTCGATATATAGCTAATATAGTCAAACTTTGTTTATTTGGAAGAGTAATTACACAAAAAACATTTTCCAAAAATCTTGATTCTAGTGGTAATTGTTTAAATACCATATTGTTCCTTATATATAGCGATATTCCCCCACCTGATTTGTTCTTACGACAATAGTTGTAATTTGAATAGCCCGGAATCTCATACATATTAATTAGGTCAGCTTGTATATTTGTCTCGCTTATCATTAAAATGTCTATGCGCTCCCAACAACTTCTTAAATAAACATTCAAAACATCCCAATTACATAATGATCTGATATTTACATGAATACAAATTAATTCCCCTATATCAATTTTTTTTAATTTTTATCCACTGATGGAGATCGTTAGTTCTCAAATATTCTACTTCATTATCTTCTTCGAGATAATTACTTAAAGCCATATTTTTTACATAATTAGTTCACATTCTGTACGTATCCTATTAATTTGATAATTTAATACAACATCTCTGGTTACTATACCTGAGTATTTATTTAAGTAATGATTGATAAGTAGGTTTACATATATCATTATTATATTTATTTCAATTTGAATGCAGTTTGTATGAAATAATGGGTAATCTAAAATATAAACAATAATGAATTTAGTCAGAATGAATACTGCAACTCCGCTATTATTATTTTTGTTTATAGTTGTCTGAATATATTTAAAATAATTGCACTGCCGTTGATAAACATTCGTCAGTGACTCAATTTGTAAATGTCTTGTTTAACACTATGCGGCCCGGCTGCATTTTAAAATTATTGATTTTAATTAAAATAGTAAATTTATTCTGCATTGTAATCAATTTTTTGTTTTTGCAAATTTTAACATATAATTTCTAAACTTACATGCTGTACTATTTGGTAGGTGATCCGTAGGGAATTTTTTTTGTTTCTTTTGATAAGAATCCCAGCAGGTGGCACATTTGGGGGGACAATCCAGAGATTTACATTCCCGGTATTGGTGTTCTCCGGCGCAGTGCATACATCTTGGATTCTTCATTTTATCTAGGCATTTATGTGCAGTATGGCCAAATCTTAAACAATGTTAGCACAGGGTTAAAGGGTTGCAATCTTCAACATATATCCTCAAGAATTGTTAACACGTTGACAAAGTTGACACGTTTTTTCCTTATAAGGTAATTTCTCATGTTTCCATTTGTTTCGACAATTATATTATGGGATTTATTTCTTTTGTTGTCGGTGATAGCTTTCACCTGAAATATATCAGGATTTTGATCAGTCATTATTTTAATGTCTTCATTTTGGAGTATTAAGTCTGCTAAAAATTCTTCTTTTGTGTAATTTGTTTGTATTCCTTTGAATATTACACCTGGTTTTTTTCTTTGTTTTTCATCTGCCGTGATGTCTTTTTTTGATATTTTGTTGATTTCATGTTTCAGTTTGGTTGCATCTTCTTTTTTAGGGCAAGTTATAATTAATCGGTTGTTAGTAATTTTTTTCATACTGTTTACTCCGATGCCCAGAGCAGATATTTTTATTTTATTCTGTATTGTTTCCTTAAGTTGGTCTTGATTTTGGTTCGTATTTAATGATGTTATCATAATTGGGAAGTTTCTTTCTTCAGTCTCAGTTTCTTGATGATAATTGGTTTTTAATGCTGACGCGTACGTCACTCTTTCATTTTTATTTAATATCAGTTTATTTTGTAGCTCAATTATTTTCTCTTGCAATTGAAGTTTTTCCTTGCACCATATTTCTTCTAGTTGGCTTATATCTTGTTCTATGATTAATCTCTGCTTCGCCTCTTTGATACTTGAGCATTTTTTAATTTCAGTTTTAATAGAGTCAATTAGTCCTTGTACGTTCCGGTCCATAATGAGTTATTATGCGGGCTGTCTGGCGAATAAAAACGTCAGTCAGCCTGCTATGTTTACAACAATAATTTGTTTAACTGCTTGGCACTGTACTTAAGTGGTTACTGTATTTCTGGGCGTGCGGTCTGCACGGCGACAGAAACTGAAAAAACTGACAAAAACTGAGTAAAACCTCAAATTGTAATATTTAAATAAATGAAGACAATATAATCCTGGGTTCGAGTCCCAGAGGTGTCAATATGTTTTTCTGATTTTTCTGTTTCCAGATTTTCGATTGAGATTCGCTTATACATATTGTCTTCATTTATTTAAGTATAATAAATAATTTCATAACACCAGAACTTACTTTATATAGCCTATAGTACTTATATAGCCTATAGTACTCGCAAATAATGTAGCTTTCGGTTAGTGAAAATTTTTTTTAAATCCATTTAGCAGTTTTTGTATGAAATAGCCTATCAAACATGCATACCTACATCCACACATCCAGATATCCATACATCCATACAAACATTCGCCTTTATAATATTAAAATAAAATAATTATAATAGGATAGGATAATAGGATTATATCATATTGCACGCATTACAGGGGGGAAATACCTCGGGCCTATTCAGATGTGACTCGATCCCAGGAAACTTAACACAAAAGCAATGTTCTACATTTGAGCAATATTAATGATGTTGCCAATTAAATCGAAAACCAAAACAATGGCTACTAGCAAATTTTTAGGTCACTTGGATTTTTTTGTATATTGTACATTTGTGAAGTAGAGCGAATGTATGCGAGTTGATTGGTTTTTGGTTAGTGGAATTCTGTCGACAGGAAGGTGTTGTTGTTGAGCGGAGTTTTAAACTGTAAACTGTTTGTTTTATTATATAAACTTCAAACTGTTGTCTACATCGTCTGGGAAGCGGGGAAAAGATAACCTCTTTTCGACATCTCTGAGACAAGGGTTAATATGAAATAAGTTTTGCAGTCAACGATTTGCGGTCCAAATACGTATACTTATTTGAAGGATTCTCCGAGGTAGAACTAGCCCCAACTTGATCGTTAAAAATTCTATGCAATAACGACGGATGCATCACCTATCTATTTGTTCTGAAATCGTCTTCTTGAAATTTAGAAAAATAAGAAAATAGAGTAATAATACAATAATCGAAATTTAGTATGAGTTTTTGCATATTTTAAATCTGATCGTATAAAATACATGGGCTAGCGTAGGTATTTTCGGATGAAATTTTCCTTTTGACATCTACTGATTCCTTTACAGCGGATTTAATTTAAAGCTTGTGTTTAAGTATTTGAAGGAATCGCGTACTTTTAACTTATAATACAAATCAATTATTACTAACTTCTTGATTTATTTCTTCGTACAGGTAATTATGTACGACTTTATACTGATACCTGCAAATAAATAAATGATGTGGCCCTACTCACTTCAGCACTGTAATTAATACGGACATGTGCCTAGCGTGGTAGTCGAATCACCTGTAAATGTTATAAGATGTTATAAATGTTATAAGAAAAAAAAAAAAAAAAGATGAAAAAAGAAAAGAAAAAAAAAATCATTGAAAAAATACAGGGACCAAAGCGATTCGATTAAACCCATCAGCCAGGTGCACTCCTATCGCGGTGAGACCGGTACATCGGGGGGCATTGATTTATTACGACTTGAACCGCATGCTCTGAGGATGGGAAGGACGTTGGAGTGCAATCGACCGGTATACATGGCAACCTAATGGGCCAATATTGGAATTTAGGACTTATATTCTCATCTTGGCTCGTCTCGTCTCTTTTTGCATCTTCTTGCTCCTTTTTGGGTATTCTTGGCACGCCTAGGCTCTTCTTGCATCTTCTCGCTCCTTCTCGATTCTTATTGGTTCAACTTGGCTCTTCTTGACCCTCGTGGCATTCTTTTGCTCGTCTTGCCATTAAATGTAGAGCCGTTTATTAAAAAACAATTAGATTCTTGCGAGAACTCCGAAGGGGCGACCATAAGTTGCCTATACCGGGGTGGGACAGTGGTGGGTACTTCAATGCTCGTCTTGCCTCTTCTGGCTCTTTTGGTATCTTCTCGCCCCTTCTTGACTTTTCTTGGCATGCCCCGGATCTTCATTTTCTCCCCTGTCCGTATTCTTCTTGGATCTTAGTAATCCTCAAGCAGAGGGGACAGACCGCTGCACCACGGGCATCCTTCCTCACTCGCATTCACACATCGTCTCACGCTTCTTTTCCAGTTCTAGCAACTCCTGTAATTACCCGACTCAAGCACCTGATGCAACCGATCGCTACCATTCACTCTCCAGGCGCTTCCCTCCTCGCCCATTCGCATCACATGCACGTGCATCCCAGACAAAGCGATTTGGCTAAATGACTGAAATACATTGCTGTAACAATATAGGAACTAATGCTAAATTAAATTCCGGGACGAATCGACTACACAGTTCAGGAAATATGTAGGTTAGTACTATATTGTCACCACGGATATGACATTAAAAATCTTTACCATTCTTGACAGTCTTTGATATATTTTGACTGCATTCTTTACTTACATAATATTAAATTATTGATATTTTGTTACTGCACTATTTAAAATATACTCGCAATTCAGTAAAATGTTAATTTTCTTATTTTTTTTATAAAAAGAAAGGCATAACATTCTCGGGTTGCGAATAATTAAACCTAACCATAGATACAAATCTCGTACTACCACCACAGTAAGCGGAAAATATAGCTTGTGTCGTAATGGAGGACTAAGTCAGCCGAGGAATTAAATTCTCGACGCTTCGATGGAACTCAGATGCGATGCACCTCAGACACTGACCGGGCGCAATAAAATGATAAAATTTAAATCCATTTTGTAAGACAATACAGCCAACACAACCAGTCAACGAAAAAACACCTCACCTTAAAAATGTGTCGTAATTTTTACAGAATCATCAACACCTTCCACTAACTAATCACTCCCATAAACCCGCACATATATAAACATTCAAATCACCTACACATAAGCCTTCATTAATTTGCATCAAATTCCAAAGACATCAAAGGGTTTAACGATTGATTCAAAAGAACCGCGACGCTTAGTAAATAAAATCGTCAGTTTTTCCGCGCTACCTACCTCCCCCTTTGAAGTATCTTCGGTAAACCCTCCCATTAATTTGATAAATTTGTTTTCCCCGATAATTCCACGGCTATGGAGTCCGTTAGCAGGCCGACCGCAATCAATATGGATAATCGAATAACGATTGTCTATTGTCCGGGCCAGTCGTAATCGCCCAGATTAGGCAAGTGTATGGCCCTAGCCGGCCCGGCCCGAATATTCATCTCTCGTCAAAATAACCCCTTCGATGAAGACGTAGAGAATGCTGGGTTACTAACATGGGTCTAACCGTTTTTAATGAAGTTCGTGCAGATTTATTATTATTCAGATGTTCGTGTCTTTCTAGAATTACATTATTAAGGTCGGGTTGTTTAAAAAAAAATAACGGATTCATCAAATATTTCAAGTGAATTTTTACGTTCTGTGTAAATTCTATTCAAGTTCTGTTATTGTATCATTATAGGCCAGTTGCTTCGTAACACTGAAATAATAAGGTATATAAAAGTATGTACCTATGACTTTTTCATTCTAAAACATTTTCATCAAGCGTAAAAATAAGTACCAAGTACCTACCTGATATTAAAAACATTTTTTTATTAAAAAACTCAAAATAGTGTAAATATATAATCTCGCGAAAGTCTCAAGGAAATTTTTTTTTCTTTTTCTTTATTCATCATATAAATTTTTATACAGTTTTTACAGGTAATTCGACTACCATGCTAGGCACGTGCCCGTATTATGGAAGTCGAATTATGCATATATAATTATATAAATGTAAGAATTGTTATTGTTTAATATATAGTTTAGTTAGGCACAATGTTTTTGTATAACAACGACTACTTTAAGTGGTTTCTCAATTAATTATTTCTCAATTGATTATCAACGTGTTTAATTTTTAATATTAAAAAATAAGCAAATTTGACGATATTATAGTTGGTATTCACAGAACATTTAACTTAGCACAATAATTTGAGATGGAAAGGGTTGCATGGTTTGTTTCTGCAGTAAGCATCGTCCATGGCCTGTCCGACTGCTAGTCAGGCGTTTACCAACTGGGCTATCGGCAACCCTCAATAATAAATTGTAATTATATCATAATGCATGAGTTTCAAAAGTTGCCAACGCTTCTGTGAAGATTATTATCCGTACCCGAGAAGAATACGAATGCAAGTCCAAAAAGGTAAATGAGAGCCAAAAAACATTTTTTTCTGTAACTATGGTATCATAACTTTTTCGGATATCAATGCTGATAGATAAAAAAAAATTATTAAATGAATTAGTTTTGTTTCAAAAGCATACAAATAAAACGAAATATTTGATATGTACAGCCTTTAAAAGTATTGTTTAAAAAAACGCCGACTAGAGTCAAACAAAAGCATGGACTTGAGTCCTTCTGCTTCAAAATGAAGTGGAATATTTTGTTATGATATGTGGTGTATTATGAAAGGATCAATGTTTTAAAATTGTTTACTTTCATAAAAAGTGTAGTAATGTATAATTTGAGTCATAATATTACACAATACGTAGGATTTGAGTCATAAGACTCAAAATGCAAAAATCATAAAGATGCAAGTCCATGTGTACATCTTTCTGCTTCTAAGATAGTTGTTGCATCAAAGGTAGTTGCATTCGTACACATTTTTGAAAATAAATTTTTACTTCATCTTTCTATCTTTCTTCCATTGATAAAAACGATAATTTACTTGAAGTCTGCATCAAAAACTCATTTCTTCAAATTATGGACTTCCATCCGTGTGCTTCTATAGAATATAATCTCTCGCAGGTCTCAAGGAGAATATCAACTTGTTTAATTTTTATAGTTATTAGAGCGCACTTGAAATGAAATGTCACAAAACTGTGCTATATAAATATAACGTTATTATTATTATAACTATAAAAATTTTAAACAAGTTCTGGAGCTTTACTATAGTTAAATCGATAACTTTATAATAACGGATCGATACGCGTAACTTCCGATGATTTTATATCAATGTCCGAAGCACGGCTTAACCGTTGAAAGCCGAACCGATTTTGACAGGGAATAAATTATATAAATAAATTATATATCAATGTATGCTGGCAGCACCGGAGATATTTCTTTGAATTGACACTTCGAAATGTCAAACGCAAAACAATTACGTAAAAAAATTGATGAATTGGCAAAGTTAAATTGAAATACTAACCTAAATATGCATTGGTAGTACACATTTACTTTATGACACTAAACGGGAGTAAATTAGTTAATGAGATCTTCACTCATATTTCAATTGATAACTGACCATAGATGACGGATTTGGTCAACATCAAATCGATATAGAGTTTTATCGATCATCGATGCTGGATATCTTGGTACAATTCCTCATATATAAACCAAATGTTTCATACAAAATGTTCTAATGCTTTAAAATATAAATATTCAGTTTGCTTTAGATAGAGATTGCGAAACCATATTTCGAACTGAAGCGAAAAAAAATCTCTTTTTTCATCTAGTCTATAAATCAGTAAATGCTTCTATGTATGTGAGTTATCTATGCATTGCAATATTAAGCATAGGCAATGTTTGAAACTTTCAAAATACCTTCTTTCCACCCTCGCGAAGGTTTTTGGATTATTACAACCACGTAACAATACCTACATCTGAAAAGTTTTTTTTAATCATTACAAAAACTCTTACGAAACTGTAAAAAATGTCACAATTTCATTGTGACATTTCATCATCGATTGTTAAATCAAAATTCAATTTTTAATAAACTTTTACTCGCCTATGAGTACAAAGCAAAACTGAATACTTTGAATCTAATCAAAAATCATGTTTATTTTAAATAGTATTTTAAATAAATTTTATGTACTAAATTTGATTGATTGTTCTTATAATATTCAAAAATTAATGTTTCTAATAGTAAAAAAATTACATAGTGGAACGCGAGCTGTTTGAAAATCTGAATGTACTGAGACTGAATATATTGAATGCGTTTGAGGGGAGGATATCGCGGGAGGGGGTGGGAAGGCGGGAGGAGAGGGGGAAGAGGACATTGGAGGAGAAGGGGAGGCGAAGGGAGAACGAGACGAATGGGAAAAGACACGGAGGGAGAAACAATTTCTTTATTAGTGGGAATGCAACGCATGCCGGGAACTCGCTAGAAAAAAATAAACTAAAAAATGTTTTCAAATTGATTTCAAAAAGAGTAAAATTCATCAGGTTTTCATCCTTTTACTGCCTCCTAAGGGTGTATAATCGAATGAATAACCACGTCAATTTGGTTGTCCAGCCCGTAATAATGGGAAATAATTATTTCGCGCAGGATGCTATTCCGTTCATCAAGTGGGTAGCACCGGCCAAAGCGGCCAACGCAATGGTGCCACCTCTGGCTAATGGCCACTAGGCGCTGGGCATTGGCCAATAATTGAGCGCTTGGCATTGAGCAATAATTGAGCATTGATCTTACAGAAAAAGAGTGAGAATAAAATTCGACCCGACGAACGTTCGCATGTTTTGGGCAGATTTGAATGAACATCTGTTTTACAGTGTCGACCGTTGTTTCTCAACCTTTTTAGTATGATGAACTTTTCAAGTTGGCACAACTATGTGGGTGTAGATAAGCATTGTATAATTGTAAAGATCGTAAAGATTTACCCCCATAAGTTTTCAGACATGGTATTATGGTGAATCAATATTAAGTTCAGAGTCGATATTAAATGCACTGAGATATCCTAATAATCGCACAGGTTACTTTAACACACTAATTATACAATAATTTGTGTTGTAAATGTCACACTCATAGGTGTATTGGTGATGCACTATCAGATAGGGACAGGTACTTGAATAACAGGATAGTGGAGGAAAGAAGGAACACATGTTAAGAGCCATTAACCAGCAGCCGAGAATTTAAATTACGTCAAACGATGATCATGTGATCGTACCCTTGCAACTGTACAAGGCGGTTCTGATTAGAAAGATTAATTATTCTCCATACAAGCATTTTAACATAATAATTCAATTTCGATTTTATTTCATTCAAAATTTGCTAAACTTAAAAAAAAATTAAAAACTTAACTTAACTTAAAAAACATAAACACAACTAAACTTAACTAAACTAACTTAACTTAACCTACATTCAACAGTGCTCAAACTCGTGATGATAAAACTATTAAAATTATGTAGTTTTTGTAATTATTTTTTTATCATAAGTATTTATAATTTTTCAATGATGTCTATACAAAATAAGAATGTATTTTTTTAAGACCCTAAATTAATAGACAAACTGGAGTATTTTAGTCACAAAACAAGGGCGCGGATATTTTTTTATGATTTTATTTGAACTAAAATCAAAATTCAGAAAAGTAGCTTTCCCATGTAATTGATTGATTTATTTTACTGCATGATTATATGATTTGAAATATATGCTGTATAATATAAAATTTTGTTTAAAAATTTAACAAATCGGCCAACGACCTACGGTAAAACCTTATTGTCTTAAAAATGAACATATTTTTTCAAAATTTAAAATGTAGCTTTACTAGATAACAGAACAGTCTTTCGAAATCAATTTATAATTTTTTGTGGAAAAGAGCCAATAAGTCTAAAATTTGATTTAAAAATGACATATTTCCGGTTTTGTCTGGTTATCACCTCTTAAAGGGAGATGAACATACTTACGTCATCAGTCGCGATCATATTAAAATTTAAAAAAAAATAAACAAATTTAGAAACCTTACGATCTATGTAATGGCAAACAAATAATGCCCTGAGGAAGGAACGGTCGTTCTGAAACCGGTCGGTGTTAATAAAATATGAGTGGTTCGAACAAAGAAACCAAAATTGTTTCATTTATTTATAATGGATAACCAAAAAGCTATAGCTACATTAAAAAATATATAATATTTTGATGTTTATCAAAGTTTTACAGTATAGTAGGTACTAACGTGAAAAATAATGTGTTTGCCATGAACAACGATGAGGGCCGAGTTCAAATCACACGGCAAGTATTCATTAATCAAAATTTTTGGTAAAATGAAACAATATAACTTTGTATAAACCACTTATATGATGTGCAAATCCGACCGGTTTCGGAACAAACGTTCCTTCGTCAGGGAAAGCTTATACTAATTTGACAGTTTAGAACAATGTTTTATTGTGGTAGGGATGGAGCCATTGTTAGTTAATAATGTAGATTGGGTGGGTAGGTATTAGTGTAGAGTGGGTGGGTAGGGGAACAAATCCATGATTGGGCTATATGACAATATTTTTTGTTTGTTGATAATAGATTCATTATTTTTATTCATTATTTATTATTTTTAAAATTTTGGTAATTAGATTATTCGCCGGAAAAGATCCAATTTTGACACATTTTCTTTAATTCCTAATTATATTGACAAAAAAAACTTGGTACAGCTGCCAAATTACCCGTTGAAACTCACATCCTACTTATTGAAATATCAGCTCACAAAACTCTATAAGAACTTACTTGAACAAGGCTTTCACGACTATGTGAATACGGCTTAGAAACGGATGCTTTGAAAACATTGATCCCGTTTGGCAACTCTTGCTCGTGAAATGCTTCTCGTGGTGGCTTTAAAACTACTGTCTAAATGAAGAACTCGTCCATTCTCTTCCTCTTTTTCAATGGCGCTACAGCCCATTTCGAGTTTTAGCCTCCTTCAAGATAAGTCTCCACCGCTCTCTGTCCTTGGCCGTCGTCTTCCAATCTACGACATGGATTAATCCTCTTGCATACTCCCTGACTTCATCCTCCCATCTCAGATTAGGTCTGCCCGCCTTTAGTTTACCTACCGGGAAATCGTCCATTATCACTTCACAAAAAAATCCACGTATAGAAAAACAAACTTAACCGACGCATTAAAAAATTGCATTTTTTTATTATTTTATTAGTAAGTAATGACAGGTATCACTCGATTGTAACTTAAAAGTCATAATTCAATAAAATTATTGATTGCTTCCCCCCCCCCCCTCTACCTGACATCTGGAGAAACGATGGTCCCGATCAGTGATGGGAAACCAGGGGCTCGCGGGCTAAACGCGGCCTCTGAGCCCGTTTTGTGATATCCAAAAAATGCGGTAAAGAATATTCAATGGTTTCTGTTCAGTTTTGCAAAGGGGTTTAGCGGAAAACGTCTTTAAAAAAGGCTTTATTCAAAGTTTTGAATGAGCCAATCAAAATAAAAATACTTTTTTACATATTCTTAAAAAGACCAAATTTCGTGGAGAAAAAAAAAACACATTTGCCTCGCATCGCTTTTTTATTGGGATCTACGTTTGATGCACTAAACATTTCCATTTTATAAAATATCAAAAGTTTTCTTGAATAAAAGTTGCCCAAAATTGAAAGTAGATATTTTTTGTATTCTTTAATATTTCAGAATGATAAAAATCGACATTATTCATTGGTTTGTCCTTATGTAACACTTTTTTGTTGGTATTTAATAAACCGCCGCGCGTCCGACTCCTGTAGGTCAAAACAAAATAAAAGCAGCGGTGATGGGTGCAAATAAGACAGATCCACCTAAAATAAACAATTTAAATACGTTGTTTTTATGCATTTTTACCAATATTTCATTTAAAATATAATATGATGCGATTCCTCGTACATCCCATTAATCCCTTGTAAATTCCATCCTAATAAATTGTTAAGTTTTAAGAAATAAATACTCGGTAATCTATCTATCTATCTCTCATTCAACCGCGTTGAATGTCGAACGTTGAGTTCAGTCGTCTTGAAAATATTGACCAAACTCAATATTTTCAATGCTATTAAACGATGACATTGAATCATTTACTTTTGTATTTTTGAATGTAGCTATTACTTTGTGGTTATCCATTATAATAAAATGAAACAATGCAACTTTGTATAAACCACTTATAAAATGTGCAAATCCGACCGGTTTCGGAACAAACGTTCCTTCGTCAGGGAAAGCTTATACTAATTTGACAGTTTAGAACAATGTTTTATTAGGGTAGGAGTGGAGCCGTTGTTAGTTAATAATGTAGATTGGGTGGGTAGGTATTAGTGTAGAGTGGGTGGGTAGGGGAACAAATCCATGATTGGGCTATATGACAATATTTTTTGTTTGTTGATAATAGATTCATTATTTTTAAGGGATTTTTTAATTTCCAAAGCTTCTAAGTTATCTAAACGTTTTCCTTTATGATTAATATGAAGAATATTTATCCCTGTATTTTTTTCAAAACTATGGTTATTTTCAATGATATGGTTAGCGAACTCAGAAAAATTATTATTATTAAGACACCTTAAATGTTCTTTGATTCTGATTTCAAAATTACGAGTTGTTTTTCCAATATAAAATGAGGGACAATCATTGCATTTGAGTTTATATATTCCGGAATTAGTCAATTTATGGTCTTTATCTTTAGTATTTCTCAAAAAATTACCGATATTATTTCTTGTATAAAACGCTGGTTTAATATTAGAAGGGAAATTTTTGCAAATTAGTATAAGCTTGCCCTGACGAAGGAACGTTTGTTCCGAAACCGGTCGGATTTGCACATTTTATAAGTGGTTTATACAAAGTTGCATTGTTTCATTTTATTTACTTTTATATTTACATGCTTAAATTTGGTAGCTTCATCCAAATTGAAATGCAGAAGTGAACCGTTAGAGCGACCGAGATACGCAGGACAGCTGTTCAAATTGATCTGGCGATGGCGTGCATTTCTATGCCATTCAAAGAAATAAATTATTTCTCCCTGCATGTCCATTCTTATGCGTCCCCGTCCCTCTCCCGCGTCCCCTTTTCCTCCTAAGTTCCCCTTCCCCGCCTTCCCCCTCCCTCGTAACCCACCCACCTCCATCGTTACCCTCCCTCTCCTGCCTGGTGCTAAAATATATGAAATACACACCTTTTCTAACCACCCGCGCACCACCTGTGGTAATTTTTTTATACAAATTTCCAGAGCTTACCATTATATATAGAAACACTCTTCTGCCATAATGCAATGTTCTGTAAAAAGGTTGAGTCAATCCATCGATTAGTTTCCGAGAATTGCCGACCCAACCTTACGGAACCTAATTTTTTTTAATACAAATTTTATAAGTCCAGAGCATACCGTTATAAATACAAACACTCTTCTGCTAAAATGCAATGCTCTTTAAAAATTTTGAGCCAATCCATCGATTATTTTCCGAGATTTGCGAACGCAAACATAGGGAGCCTAAATTTATATATTTATATACATTATTATGATTATAATGAATGACTTACTTGAACACCAATTATATATCTACATTTTGACCTTAAATTGTGGCAAAATATTTGATAAAAGTTTAACTAAAGGAAGTTAGCCTCCGTCAGTGGTGTAGCAAGGGGGTGGCGGTCGGGGCCGAAAATTACGAAGGATTTTGCCAAATTAATAATAAATAGTATATTCACATAGGCATAATTTTCTCACGGTCTTTTATACATTAAAATTTTTTATCCCTGAAATTATCAAGCCATCCCCCCCCCCCTCAGGACGGATCAATTTTTTATACATTTGACTAGGTAGTAATGCCTTTATTTTTATTAGATATCTTTTTTTGAAAAAATTCGGCCAAAAATTTCTAGAAAAACTGCAATCACCATTTACAATTCAATTATTGCTCCACACTTCAACTACTGCTAGAGTATACTTTTCCTATGTAACGAAAGAGAACAAAATAAGTTACAAATTCTCCAAAACAGGGCAATGAGAATAATATTTCGGCGAAATAGACTTTCAAAAATAATTAAAATGTTAAAGGAACTAAATTGGTTAACCGTGAACCAGATGCTGACCTAGAACATGATGGTATTTATCCACAAAATATTGAACAACGTGTTACCAAAATACTTCTCAAATAAAATTGTATACAACAAGGACATTCACAGATATAACACAAGGACGTGCAAGGAAATTAGGCTACAAAAAAAGGACAAAGCGAATACGTTATATAACACACTACCAGAAACTTTAAAGTCCACACCAATTGGAAAGTTCAAGAAGTATTGTAGGAGCTACATAAAACTTGAAAAAATATATTATTATGATTAAAAATTATTATTATTATTATTATGAATTTCTCAAATTCATCTTTAATGGGGGGGGGGGGGGGTAGTGATAACACGTTATCCGCCCCGGGTGCCACCCATACTAGCTACGCCACTGGCCTCAGCCTATTCAGTGGCGGTCCGTGATTTTTCAGTGAGCCAGAGTGCTAAGATTGGAAAATGCGACGTTATTGATATTGTTGTAACAGAAAACTATTTTTTTTTTTCAAAATTTCAACTTTTTTATAAAGTCGTACTGAAATGCGGATGCGGCGCATCCCCAAACTGAAAGAATCCTGAAAATTTTCATACAAAACATTGACATTTTGGAAAAAAAATTGTTTTCAGCTTCAACAATCAATAACATCGTATTTTTCAATTTATCTATTTCTAGCTCACACCAAACTCACGGACCGCCACTAGTATATATATATATATATATATATATATATATATATATATATATATATATATATATATATATTTATATATATATATATATATATATATATATATATATATATATTTATTTATATAGTGCATTTATTTTGTGTACATAGATTTAGTTCAATATGCAGAGTGCAATATTTTTGCAAAAACTAGATAATTTTTACACACTGCCAGTGTCTAAAAAACAATTTGCTAATGAAATGCCTTTCTTATTCCGAGTTGTGTACTGCATACATTTTCATTATCATAATTGGTTACTCCACATTAATTGCATTCGCATCCCGAGGATTACAAGAAATGACAAAACGTTAAAAACAACCCCAGCCATTTTGTCATTTCATCGACGCGTATTTTACGATTCATCAAGGCGGACTTTGTTCTTTTACATGTTCATTTTAATTTCCTAACAAACGTCTGACAGCGGACCGGGAACAGGGGAACAGTATGTCAAGAAATTGTATACACAAATGGAGGGAGCAGCAATAATTTATATTTTAAATAGTTTTAATCGACAACATCAAGGCAGAAAGCATTTTTTTTATTACAAAGTTTAAAAAAATCACATCAACAGCAAAAGTTTTCATAAATTGGTGGTAATTATTTACTAGATAATTTTTTAAGAAAATTTAATGTTCGACCACGTAACATTTTTACTTTTACAATTTGGGTGGTGGGTATGGGAACCGCCGCCGCTCCATGAACCGTTTATTGGATAACCAACACCTCTGCCACAGGTCACCTCAAGTGGTTACATTTAGCGGGATGTCAGGGTTCATGGGGTGAGGTTTGTCTGGATCTTGGCGACGGATGTGTTTGCCCACCAACTGCGTGGCAGGCCGGTTCGGAAGAGACTGGTTGAGGGAGACTTATTGACCTCTCCAGTAGAACTCTCTGGGAACATCGCCTTGAACCGCAGTGGGAGGGGTGGAAACATTCGTCCGTCACTCCTGGACACACTGACCCCCAGATTCCTACCCACCCCTGATATCTTTTTCCTTCCCAGAACATCCTCTCCTTCCTTTCCTAAACATACCCAAAACACAGCATAAAAAAATACTAAGCAAGATAATTACAGAAATGTTCATTTGTGTTGTATTTTTGCAAATAAAAATAATAAATTAAAGAAGCCATTCATTAGATCTGACAAAATGTAAAACGCGCACTTTTAGCAATAAGAAAATATAGCTTTAAACTGTGTTTTGCTATTTTTCATGCATATTATAATTGTACATATTTTCATGTATGTATAAGTATATTACTAATTTCTAAATTAAATTTATTGACAGGCTGTAGCTGGTTGGCAGCGGATAGCGTCATTGCTGTAGAACACCGTCATTTAAACCATTTTTACAACCGGAGCTTTCTCTTAGCTTTGGAAAGGGGAGGTATCAATTTACCGGACTAGAAAAGCTTCGGGCGGGGCACGGGGAAACGCGGGCGGAACCGTCCCAGTCCCGGACCGTTGCAAATAATTACTGCAAAGAAGATTATATTCGTTTACACGTAGCCAATGCTGTTTTAGTGTCGAGTGACGTACAAATGGAAGCGTTTATCTATTTTACGTTGTATCGATTGTAAATAGACATATTGGAATAAACTCACTTTATTCATAGTTTTGAAAATATAATTAAATTTCTAGTACGTCTATTTATAGGGAAGTTCACCTTATCTGCGCTTTTTCATTAAGTACATCTATTAAAAATCTGTTCAGTGGATTTTTATAGTTAATTAAATGAAGAAAATATTAGCGAAACTAAATCGAAAATATGGAAACAGAAAAATCAGAAAAAGAGTTTTACTCATAAGGTTAAAAAAAGTGGAATATATTAATTTTATTGAAACCGTCCGAGAAAACAGTGTATTATATTATTATGTTCTATATTTAAGACAATGCCTTATTGCAAAGGCCTTATTATTGATTCAGAAACATTCGAACAGCAAAAGTACTGCAGGTTAACAGAACAGATATGGAAACTAAAGGAAAAAAAGTCTTGCGGTTTGAGCTACAAATTCTCAATAAAATGCACTCTACATTTTTGTAAAAAGCATTAACTTTGTGGCTCGACAATAAAAACATATAAATTTATTATACACCACTCAAATTTTATTTTATTCACACTACCGGTTTCGGAAGAACCCTTCCTTCGTCAGGAGAATATTGATTTATTTATACTTTTGAATGTAGCTATTACTTTATGGTTATCCGTTATAGATAAATGAAATAATTTAACTTTGTTTGATCCATTTATATAATGAGTAAATCCAACCGGTTTCGGAACAACCGTTCCTTCTTCAGGGAAAGCGTATATTAATTTGACAGTTTCGAAATATGGATGGGAACAATGTTTTATTATGGTAGGGGTGGAGCCGTTGCTAGATATTAATGTAAAGTGGGTGGGTAGGGGAACAAATTAATGATTGGGTTATAAGACAATATTTTTTGTTTGTTGATAAAATAGATTCATTATTTTTAAGGGATTTTTTTATTTCCAAGGCTTCTAAGTTATCTAAACGTTTTCTTTTTTGATTAATATGAAGAATATTTATGCAGATAGCACATGATTAGAACTGACCTACGATACAGAATATTGACAGACAAATACATAAATTTTAGGTTTTTGAGTGAGAGGAGAACAAAGGGGAAGGGATAATTACGGGATTTTGCGGGAAGAAGAGAGCGGTTTTTTGGAAATATTCTAGAATAGGACTAAAACATAAATTAATTTGGTTATTCAAAATACTAGAGTTATTATTGGGAGATTTTCTAATTTCAATTGCTTCTAAGTTACCTAATTTTTTGCTTATATTGTTACGGTGAATTACTTTTAAAATGTCAATATTCTGTATTGTGGGTTAGTTCTAATATTCTCCTGACGAGGAAAGGGTTCTTCCGAAACCGGTAGAGTGTGAATAAAATAAAATTAAAGTGATCAATAACAAATTTATGTTTTCATTGTAAAATGCACTTTCTTTAGTCATAATAATTGAGTCATGGCCTTATTTACCAAATCTACCAAACTTTCACGAAAAGTGCAAATTTTAGTCAAAGAGTTATTCAATTTGTAAACCTTTAAAAATTACCTTTACACTTTATTTATTTATCTCTGCAGCTGGTTTATCAATTCACAGCAAGCAGTGAAGACTGCCTCTCTTACATTCTACCCGCCTCTCCCCCTGCGATCTCGACTCAATAAATTGCAATCAAGGAGACGGGAGACTAGGTAGATGGTGTGCATAGTAAACTACCACAAACAGTGCTAGGGAGCGGCGTCCGCGAAGAATACGGAAAATATGCACATTCGAACGTTCTCAATATTTATCTTCCTGTTTTGTCGGACGGGCGGCCTTCATTTGGATTTATTCGCAGGAGGATCGGGCTTTTTTTCCGACGTGAGGCGACCCTAGATGGCTGTTGCAGAAATGTAGAAGGACTCTACATCTTATACGATATGTACTCACATACTATGAATCTGCTCATTCCACGAAACCTTAAGTGGCATTTATGTGAATATTCATGTTATTCTTAGAACTTAGGAGGAATACGATCGCTGAAAAAATATATATTCTTAGTGTATCTCATATTACCACGAATGTATGTAGGTAAATAGGCAAAAAAATGCCATTTAAGGGAAAAGTGGTTTTTATTTATTCAGGGTGTCCGGGGGTAAAGTGCATTAACTTTGGGAGGTGATTCTACGTGATATTATTAGGAAAATACGAGTGTACTTTAGACCACACGACTGAAGTAAAACTTCACTAACTTATATCTCCCTCTCAACTTCCGTTCGCCTCGCCCGATCACACTTTTCGTAACGCTCTCGTCACGCATTCACCAGCTTACTTCCCAAAGTCAAGCGTGCATAAAGAAGTTTTACTTCAAAAAAGATAAACAACGTTTTTCGAAATTCCTACATTTAGGGGTAGTTTTGTGGTAAAAAGATAAAATTAGACCGGCGTGTGCGGCTAGATTTATTATTTTCCTCTATTACGATACGGGCCAATGACAAGAATGCCATTTATTTATACTGCGTTTTTACAGGTTGTTCACACACATGTGAGAACAACCCGGTTATAAAAACTCAGTTAATCATACAAATAAGATAAAGTAAAAATTTATATACAATCAATTAGCCAAATAATAAAATAATAATTTTGGAACAGATAAAATAAAAATTAGATAAACTAAAACAACAAAAAAAACAGTTATACATATTAAATTAAAAAAAATCAAAGTTTACCAAATAACAATTAAAGAGAAGCAAGATAAGAGACATAATTTGAGACAAAAATGATGCATAATAATTTATCACATATTTTTCAGCAATCGGAGAGCATTTTTTTTGAATCCATATAAATTATCGACAAAAATATCTACTTCAGCACACTCTATCTTATTATACATTAGTCGACACATTAGTTGACACATTAGTCGACACATTTGGGTCAGAAGGCTAAAATAGGCGAAATTGTTTTTAAATGTATTCAGGTGAAACATTATTATGGCGTCTTAAGCAATGGGAATTGGAAACATTTATATCAATTTTGCTAAGACACAATGAAGTATCAAGATGGCCGTGAATTATTTTATGTAAACATATTAGATCAGTCAATTGCCTTCTGATTTTAAGTGTATTAATTTTGAAGTATTCAAGTCGCATGTCGTATGATCTAAGATGTTCATGTAATTGACATTTAAAAGATTACAGTCTTAGCATTTTTTTTTAACTGATTCTACAATGTTTTCATAATTGCAGTAATGTGGATTCCAAATGCTTCCACATCAAATATGAATTTAGAATCAAGAGTGATTCCTAGATCTCTTATGGAAAACACTTTTTTAAGAATAGTATTATTAATAACATAGGAAAAATCCTTTATAATTCTGTTACGAGTGAAGTTTAAAGTGAAACATTTTTCAACATTTAAGTGCATATCATTGACAGTACACCAGTTATTGAGTGTGTCAAGGTCATTTTGAAGCAGTTGATGATCAGAAACAGATTTAATTTTACGAAAAATTTTAAGATCATCGGCGAAAAAAGCAAAATCACAGTTTAATTTTGAACCAAGGTCAATTATGAATATTAGAAATAGAAGAGGACCCAGATTTGACCCCTGTGGTACACCAGAAGTTACATTTATAGGAGATGATTTGTATCCATTAATAAATACTAGTTGCGTTCTGTTACATAAATATGATTTCACCCAGCGAAATAGGTCTCCATGTATTCCTATTTGATCAAGCTTTTTAAGTAAGATGGTGTGGTTAACTTTATCAAAAGCTTTTTGGAAATCGGTATCAATAGCATCTAATTGTAATCTTTCATTAAAAGAGTTACACGCCATGTTGCCACAATCGTGCCGGCAGGCTCTCAGTAAGCAAGTTCATACCTCACACTAAGGATTTTTAGTAGTGTTAGGAGCGGGCCCCCAAACATGTCCCAAGCTAGCTCTCAGGGGAGGCATGATTTACCCTCTATTCAGGTGGTGGGTCGCTCGAGGCTTCAGAAATTCCTTCGCATCTCAGTCGTCTGGCAGGATACTCCCCCTCTAGGAAACCCTCCTGCCGTAGCAGAATAATAACAGGATTGAGTTAACTAGATTCATGTATTGCAAATTTAGAACACAGTACATAGGTCATTACAGTACAATTCAACACAAGAAATACATACTACACAATCCTAGCTATCGTGTTTATAACCTCAAGATCCCTAAACGAAACTCTCTGAGTGATGGCTTTGCGCGGGAGTTTACAGTCTATCGTTAAAGGACACAATCAAATGAGGAAACAATTGTACAGCTTACATGATGTTGGGGGGTGTTCGTCTTCCGGCTTCCAGGGGGACCTCCCGAGTTTAGGGCAGAACCGAAGTTTACACAGGCATGGTGAAATATCAGCGCTAAACCCGTAGGTTATTGAATTAACATTGCAGGTTATATTTGAGTACAATTCGGGCGATAGTACGCCGGGCGCGAACAGTGGGAATCCACGCGCGGGCTTAACGTGTGCCCGAGGCGGCTCGCTATTCTCAACTGGTGGAAGGGATCGCGTGCGGGTGGGCGGATGGGATAGGAAGTAGGAAGCAGGGAACAGGGGGGGAGCAGGGTGTTGTGTAGTTTGCGGCGAATTAGGAGTTTGAATTCTTTGTCGTTTGGGCGTACCATAACACTTCCCCCCGCGCTTGGAAAAAAAGCGACGTGGCAATGGAGCTGTAGGGAAAAAAAATCCTCTTATGCTTCCATCGGGGTTTTGAGAGATTCGTTGCTTGAGAGATTTCCTAGCTAGAACATACAGTTTTATGCTATAGTTTGGGTCACAATGTTTGTAGGGAATGGGTGGGGGTACATACAATGTTTGGAAAAGACAAATTTGGGAAAAGTACATGGTGTAAAACAACATACAAGGTTATGCAATTGAAAATAACAATACACATGGTTATGCAATTGAAAGAATGACAATACACATGGTTAAGCAATTGAAAGAATGACAATACATTTGTACAAGAGAAGAGAAAAAGTGTGTGATTCTAAGGTTTCATTGGTCTTGGAGCTAAGTTTGTGAAGCGTGGATTTGTTTGGTTTCGGAGAATTTCGAAGAAAAGGACGTGACTTCACGGATTCTAAGGATTACATTATCACTGTAATCAGACCCATTTGAGACAACGCTCAGGAGTACACTTGGGCCTTAGAAAACACTTGGTTTTGTCGAAGACGTCGAAGTTCACGAAGTGGAGACTGTGGTTGCTGTGCCGCGACTATGGTTACAGAGGTCATTGAAGAGAAGAATCCGGTATCTGCAGACATGCCAGTGCGAATCCTAAGTGTTATTATGGTAAACACGGATCGTATATAATGGTTATTGAAGCATAATGTAGCTCAAGATAACTTGTATTGGTGCGCATTCAGCGAATACTGGTGGGTCAAGGTAATGATGGTTTACACATGACGATATATGTGTCACTGCATGACAGAGCAAGAGACGACAAGGTTGGCATTGATAGCAAGAGTAAGAACAAACCTAAGAGCTAGCGTGCCCAAAAGGTAGTTTAGAGTGTCATAAAGTATAGTGGGACAACTCAGCTTGCTGTGGCACGACAAGACAACATACGTATGGGCGGTATGGTTTGTGCTTTCAGGAACAATTGCGTAGAAAACGGCAGCAGGAGAGACCTTGTAACCACAGCGCGTGCTGTCAGGAAGTGAAGCTCAGCTTGGCTGTTGGTGATGACATCCGCCTGGGCTTCTTTTTAAATCCGGGAGGAATTATTATTAGAGCAAAATTCTTGAAGTTTACCTGCCTAGGGACCAATGAAGAAAAGGTTTGGAGAGAAACAAAATGTGTCCAGATAATGAAATAACGAAATTTTAACCACCGACCCAGAGAGTGACGAAGAGAGATTCCTAACTAAATTGTGATTACATGAACATTTTCCTTTGCCAGGATGACTTGGCGTTTGCCTAGTGACAATATGTCTTGGTTAAAAAACAACCGGCCCTCTATGGCCTATGCTAACATGAGATGGTAACATTTTTGTAGAATTTCAAAGAACGAGACAAAGAATCGTGAACTAGTCACGGCAAAGGGAAACCAATTCATGAATAAAGGTTGTCAAAAGGAGACAGACGGTACGCCAAGTGCATATCGTACATATCCAACATTCATGAATGTGTTTCGTGGAATTGAGAAAAGAGAGAAAAAAAACTGGTGAGACATATGCAGAGATTGAGGGGGAAAACCTGTAGATAACCGGACAGTTACCTATTCGAACTCCAAGTGAGGGCGAGATATGGTCAACGACAGATTTTTCACTTCATAACATAAGTCTGAAACATGGGGAATGGGAGGAGGAGGGGAGAAGGGAGACGAGTTGCGAAACTTGCTAGAGACTGGACTAATTTCCGATTCAAACTCTATGTGAAAATGAAACATAATCAACCAGCAGATTTCCTGACTCTTTACATTTATCAAAAAGGATGAGGAGACATTTGAATACACATTATATCAAAGAGGCTAATCTTTCGCGTGTATTGGGCAAAAGATTAGGGGTCATTTTAAAAACTTCTACATGATTGTGAGAAAAGACAGACCCTTGCTCCAATTTCACAAACCTGGGGGTTTTCTTGTTCGTTCTCCAGACAACGAGTTAGGTGGTTTTTTGTGCTCAATCGATTAACTCCCACAGCACTATGCCCCATAATTGACAGTGAAGCTGAAAACTAGTCCTTTTGGGATAGTAGATATTCCTGGGCTTCTTTCCTTTTTGCAAAGAAGTAAAAAAACAGGAAGTCCACGGGCATTGGCGTTGAATGACAACAAAGGGTTGTGGACTACATTTCGTAGATCGCACACAAAGGGTTTGATATTATTTCGTTCGCACGACTCATGGTAAGTGTTTTAACGTCTCCACGTATAGTGTACAAAATATGTAAGTACATACAAGATATAACTCAATTATAGACAGAAGTCAAAGAGTTTATACAATGCATCCTAAAGAAGATAGCAAAGCCGATATTATGTCGTTCACACGAATCACGGTAAGTATTGTTATTACGTCTCCACGTCTCGTGTACAGAGTTTATACACAGTTATACATAAAAGCGGTACTCATGACAAATAAATGACACACGACCGGAACAGGTTATACGAAAAGGGTGGTACTCATGGCAAATGAATGGCACACGACCAAAATAGAACGTACAAAATGGTTCTCATGACAAATGAATGGCACACGACCAAAATAGAATGTACAAAATGGTTCTCATGACAAATGAATGGCACACGACCAAAATAGAATGTACAAAATGGTTCTCATGACAAATGAATGGCACACGACCAAAATAGAATGTACAAAATGGTTCTCATGACGAATATGTCACACGACCAGCTCAATAACATTTAGCTATGAGAAAAAAGTGATTATGACGAACTTCTCGTATCGCGGCAGGTATTTTAAGGATCCCTCCTATAATGGTGGATGTTCTAAGGATCTCTCCTATAATGTAACAGGGTTACGTTTAAATACAACACAATAAACGTTAACTATGCTTGTTTTAACACAGTTTATAAAGATTTGTTAGATTAACTAACTCCGTAGCCCAGGAGCGTACGATAGGATAACAAGGAGGTAAACAATTTAATGTCACTTCGTATGTTATAAAGGCGGGGTGACGACAGAGTACATTTCTGTTTACACCATGTGACAAACAAAGACAGACCTACATGGTTTTACATACTGTCTATTGCAGCAAACTTCAGTGGGGACAAATAAAAGGGACCAATTGTGGTTTTACATACCCTTTGTGCGGTTACAACATACCAGGTTATGTGCAATTTAGGTTGCAAATACTTGGTTAAATGGCGAAACAGGAGTTGAATGCCTATGTTTGTAAAACGATGATCAAACAAAACATTGATGATTTACGTTAAACTGCGGTTATTTATGTACGGAAATCAGGGCTGCCGTTAGGTTTTATTAACCTTTTCCGTAAGGGTTGAAGCATGTAATACAAGACATACATGTTGTGAAGAGGGACAAATCGAGGACTTCTTATAACAACAAAAGACCGAGTATTTGGTTTTACGTACTTTAGTTGAAACGAGTCCATGAGGATTTGTACAAGGATGGAAAGACCAATTTAAAGGCTTTTCCTTTATTTATATACATATGATTTCAAAATGGATGTGTCAAAATCCAATTTGTTAGCAAAGAGCTCGGGTAGGACGCCATCAATTTTTGAGATTTGAGAAAAAATTGAAAACTACTATACACAAGGAATGTGATTATGTGAGTAACCACTTATCTTTACCATGATGGGTAAAATATGGAGCATGTTGAGATGGTTTACTAGTCCTGGGTCGTGATTTAACGCTTTGGAGTTTACCAAATCGATTTTAGAACGACGCTCCAGTATTTACAGAACATAAAAGAAAAAAATGAAGAGATTCCTTCCGATATGATGAAAAAAAACAACAAACAAAAATGGTGAAAATTACAATATTGCATTACATGGCAAAGCGTGCCATGGCATGAACGTTGCGTAGTGTGAGGGGTTGAGAGGCAATGATTGGGTTCATGACTTCCCGAACACTGTCACTCGAGGGGTGTCTCTGCTCTAAAGTGATCAATTTTGGAACAGGTGAGAAAAAAGAAAGAAAAAAAATAAAAAAACGTGTGAGACAAAAATTACGGTGGTTGCCAATTCACGAACATGAACGGGGCAAACTACACCGTGGATTGTACATAAATTTACAAAAATGATTTTTTAACAATATTCGTTTTATCAACGAAAGGGTGGGCATGTAATTGACACTTTACACGCCGGCCATTGTAAGACTTGGTGTGCTTACAAAAAGGTTGTGGTGATACACACTGGATCATTTTAAGTTTGCTGAGATAGTGGGGGCAGTTTTACTTGACTCCTCACTTCCAGATTTTGCGATATCCTTCATATGGTAATTACCAATGTGTTTTCCAGAGCAGTCAGACAAGGAGTACACTAGATCTGATATCTTTCTTAGAACTTTGGCCTTCACGAAACGTGGTGCCAGCTTGGCAGAGAAATACATGGCTCCTTGGGAAAGTGTGTTGTTCTTTCTCCAAACTATGTCTCCTGTATTGAAGGTGACATGTTTCCTACGTAGGTTGTATCTGTCCGCACTCTTTTGATGAGCCAGGAGCAAAGCATCAGTGACTTCACTGTAGATGGCCGACAGTTCTTCCAGACGATGGGCATAGTTCGCGGTAGGGTTGCTTGTGGTGGCAATTGACGTAGGAAAGTTTGTGTTCCTATGTAGAGAACCATGAACAACTTGTTCCATACCGTGTTTTAAGAAGAAAGGTGTGTAACCAGTGGCCAGATTAACAGTGTTGTTCATTGCAGCCTGAATTTTATCTAGGTTTTTACACCAAGTACGTTGATCTTTATCAACTAGAATAGCCAGAGCTGTGTTGATTGTTTGGTTATAACGTTCGACGGTGTTATTTTGTGGAGTATACAAGGTATTATAGTAAATATCCTTGATTCCGTATTTGGCAAGAAAATCTTTGAATTCTTGGGCAATTAATTGTTTTCCGTTATCAACAATTACGGTTCTGGGTGTTCCGTAAGGTATAAAAATGTGTTTTTCCAGAAGTTTGATGATGGCGGACGCGTTGGCTCTTTTTAAAGGAAAGATCCAACAGAATTTAGTGAAAACATCCACTACACTAAGTATGTGCATGTGTCCGGCATAACTTCGGGGAAAGGGTCCGACGAGGTCCATTGACAATGATTGTAGGGGTCTGTCGGCACGTTTGGGATTACCCATTAGGCCGGCAGGTGCTGCCGTGCTATGTTTATAGGCTTTACAAGTTTCACATTTAGAGATGTAATTGCGAATTTGCTTGAAGAGACCAGGCCAGTAATACTTCAAGGAGATCTTTTTATACGTCTTGAAATTTCCTGGGTGTATGGAGTCGGGAGCACTATGATTGTCAATAATTATTTGTTCTCTACCTTCGAGGGGAACGACAAGTTTCCACGAGTAATCTTCGAGGATGGATAGTGGTACCTTGCAATTACGGTATAGTTGTCCTTCTTTTATGATAAAATTAGGAAACTTTTGTTGGTTATTTTTACAACCTTCGAAGATTTTCAAGTACCATTCATCTTTTGTAGATGGAGGGGGGGCAATTGTGTCAACATTTAATGAAGCCAGTTCAATTCTTGAAAGGGCGTCGGGAACAATATTGTCCGCGCCTTTACGGTGAACAACATCAAAATTGTATTGAGACAAACGGGAGGACCAACGAGCGAGCCTACCGGAGGGATTACTTAAAGAGATCAACCATTTCAAACTACTATGGTCTGTAACTACAGTAAATTTGCTACCGTCTATGTAACCGCGGAAATGGTGAACAGAATCCAATACAGCCAATAACTCTTTCTCGGTAATTCCGTAGTTTTTCTCGTGTTTGTTTAATGTACGGGAAAAATACGCTACAGGGTGTTCGCCATCTGGGAATTCTTGAGTAAGGACTCCACCGATTCCTACATTGGAGGCATCCGTGTGGAGGGTAAAAGAGAGTGCAAAATCCGGGCAATTCAGAACGGGAGCTTTTTGAAGGGCATTTTTTAGAGTTGTAAACGCTTCTTCAGCTTCGACAGACCATCGGAAATTGCTGACACCTTTACGGATGCCGGTAATTTTATTTAAGGGGGCTGCGATAGTGGAAAAGTCTTTGATGAATCTCCTGTAGTAACCTGCAAGTCCAAGGAAACCTTTGACTTCCTTCGCGTTTTTGGGTCGGGGAAAATTTGCCATGGCTTCCACCTTAGCGGGGTCTGTTCTTAGACCTTTTTCGTCGATAATGAATCCCAAATAACGTAGACGGGACTTACAGAATTCAGACTTCTTCAAGTTGATGGTTAAACCAGCGAACTTGAGTTGTTGAAAAACTTTTTCCAGCATTAATAGGTGTTTTTCAAAGGTATCGCTGACGATGATGAGGTCGTCAAGGTAACAAAACAGGCTGTTATCGACTTCAGGACCGAAAAGTTTGTCCATCAGTCTTTGTAACTCGGCGGGGCTGTTTTTTAGACCAAAGGGTAATCTTTTAAAATGGAACATTCCCCTACCAGGTACAACGAAAGCAGTTTTTTCGCGCGATTCTGCGTCCAAGGGTATTTGCCAAAACGCTTTGCTGAGATCGACAGAAGAGATGAACTTGGCGTTACGCAGCTTGTCTAAGGTTGCGTGAACGTGAGGTAAGGGATACGCATCAGCTTCCGTGCAAGAGTTTAAACGTCTACTGTCGAGACAGAAACGTGCAGAGCCGTCTTTTTTAGAAACCAAAAGAGTTGGGTTGGTCCATGCACTTCTGCTGGGAACCACCACACCCATTTTTAACATTTCATCAAGTTCGTTTTCTAAAAGTTTAAGTTTTTGGGGGGCTAAGTTGTAATAACGTTGCTTGATGGGTGGGCCATTGGTTTTGATATGGTGTTCAACCAAATTTGTCAAACCTAATCCACATTTTTCGAAAGATATTGACTCGAATTTATTGACCATTTCTTTCAGTTGGAGAGCCTGGTCCGTGCTTAAATTTTCGTGAGGTATTATTGTGCGGATCTCACTAATTTGAGCAGCAGTGGAGGTTTTGTCAAGAGTATTAAATACTTGGGGGGCAACATTGAATGCCTTCCAGAAGTCAACGCCAAGGATGAAATTCTGGGATATAGAGGGCACTATTAGAAAATTGATTGTAACTATTTTATTGTTACAATTAATTGGCAGGGCAAGGGCACCGATGACCGGTTGGGAAACATTATCCGCAGTCGTCAGGTGTGTTGATTGGGGCGAAATTCTAAAATCACTGTTAACAAAAGGCAGGTGAGCATTGTTGCCAAGACAGCTGACAGATGCACCACTATCAAGTAATCCGGAAAAGGGCACATTGTTAACAGAGAAAAAAGCATAGGGTCTCCCATCTTTAGCTTGTTTGCAACAAACCGAAGAAACATTTAAGGTCTGGTTAAAATACTTAATGTGTGCTAACCAATCAGTCCATTCTTTAGACCTTGGTTCAGAATGGGTGCCTGAGAGGTTATTATTTAGTTTTTTGGCCTCTTCATGTAGAAATTTGGTGGGGGCTTGGAGAAATCCACCTGAGGTCTGACATCGCTTGGGTTTTGTAACCTTTCCATGTTGTGCCTTGATTTCTTGAAAATGTTGCGCAGTTCGTCGCTTGGAGGAGAGCGGTCCCTAGAGTGATGCCTCTTGAAAGTTCGGGGTTCCTTAGATTCCAGAAACCTTGCTTGCTTGAAACAAGTAGTGGCCAGATGGCCTACTTTTTTGCAAAAAGAGCACACTTTTTTGTTGTTGAATTCTGGTTTTAAACCAGACGAACGGCTTGGCACAACTACATTATTTGACACATTCTTTATGTTTTTCCTATCCTGGTACGATTCCAGAAGGAGACAGACTTCGTTTAGCTGGGCTAGGGATGCAATTTTCTGTGAGGTAATGATGTTCTCGTATTTGCTTAAAAGGCCATCAGTTATGACTGGTAATAGTTCAGCTTCCGAAACAGGATGTGAAAGCTTGATGTTAATGGATTCAGCCCTTTCTATGAATGTTGCTACAGGTTCATTTACTAGCTGTTTAATAGATAGTAAAGATAATTTGATCCGGTGCTGGGCTTCCGTTTTTCCGAAGCTCGAGATTAGGGCAGATCTGAGTTTATTCCAATCTTTGCATTTAGTTTTTTGAATGCGGTGCCAGGGTATCAATTCTGGGGAGATGAGTTCTATGAAGTTTTTTCGTAGAATCTCGAATGGGATATTTTTGATTGTAGCCGTTTCTTCAATACGGTCAATGAAATCCAGTACATCGGAGACGCCATTATATTTGATTTTCCAAGAGGATAAATCGTAGGTTTTATCTTGTGTCAAGGTGGGTGCGATGTCCTGTTTTATCATTACTTGTGGCATAGGTTCTTCGTTAGGAACAAGATTATTCAAAACTTGCGTAGCCGAGCGTGAATTATTTTCGCTTGAGGGGGCGAGGTTTATTCTCTTAATGTACTTTTTGTTGAATAAAAGTGCATAAGCCTTTAATGTAGGTTTAGATTTGCTTGATGGCGAGAGTCCTCTATCCCTTAAAGCAGTTTGTAAGTGAGTTTTGGATAAGTTGTGCACGTTGGGAATGATGCCCAAATTGGATGATGACATAGCTTGATTGTTTTCCATTGTGAGTTTCCCAGGTGGTGAAAAAAATTGCCAGGGGTCTTCTTTAGCAAACGCAAAATTAATTTTGTGAGGCACTTTTCACTTGGTAATCACTGGTTGGTATTTCTAAAATAGTTATAGAAAACTGTATTCCATACTACAATTTGGTATATATGACACCAGAATCTTTGTCAAAGGAAGGCACAAGAAAAAATTTTGCGTGGAAAGACCTAAGTAGTAAAGGTTTTTTGTGTTTCACTGACCACTTTGAGAAAACTTGTGAAATTCACAAGTATTTATTTTTTTCCAAAAAAAATTTTGCCAGGACTGACCTTTAGAAAACGGGTTTTTTATATTTCACAAACCACTTTTGAGAAAACTGTGAAATTCACAAGTATTTATTTATTTCCAAAAAATTTTGCCAGGACTGACCTTTAGAAAACGGGTTTTTTATTTTTCACAAACCACTTTGCACTGAGAAAGGCACTAAAATTCACAAAAGGCACTCTTCTGGCAAATAAGGACAAACTTCCGGATGAAAATAACTGAATATGGGATTTGTTACGAAACCACATTAAAATTATTTTATTTTTTCATGGAACCAATCATTGGTTTTATTATTATTTCACTTTTTTTTATGTAAGGAAAAAAAACACAATTCACTTTACACTTATGCTGAAAAAAAAAATGCGGTACCTATAACGTAGAATGTGGAAAGAAAGTCATTATTTTGTCCATTTGGTGAAATATACGTGGTACTAATTTGACAGACACAACAAGTGGGCCGATCGGTATATTGTGCAAGAAAAACGTGAGTGAGAGATTTTTTAATTAAAGAATCCACAATGTAATTGGAATTCCAAAACCAAATTTACAATAGCGATCTCCATTGCTTCCGACCTTAGTGACAGAAGGGCGATTTTATTATTCAAAACACTGCATAGTGACAGGGAATTGTTCTGCCTGATTCAAACGGATTTTTTGCCGTTGGAGTTTGGCGCGATAAACGCACTTTTGTGCTTCGATGCGCGTGGGTGCGCGCGCAACTCAGAGATTAGGTATGTATTTACCGCGTGAAACATCGGGCCGTTGATTTGGCGCGAATTACTGTTGCTCGTCCGCTGCTTTGTGAACAAAGGGTCGGCGCGTGCGCAGTCAGATTCGCGGTTTAAATGCTGCCGTCTTTCTGGTTGATTACAAAATGGCCATGTTTTCAACTTTGACGCAATTTTTTTAATTGCAATCAAATCTGCGTTATGGACTTAACTTGCACATGGATTTCTGTGGTTTCCCACAGAATTCATTATTCACTGGGTATAAAACACCAAGACACAGTACAATCAATGTTTACAAACAGTTCCTATGCGGGGAAGATTTCGACAGGGAGCACTCCGTAAGGCGACTGAGACAATGGCAAAAATGAAAAAAAAATTCTGGGCCCCACTATGGACGCCAGTGTTAGGAGCGGGCCCCCAAACATGTCCCAAGCTAGCTCTCAGGGGAGGCATGATTTACCCTCTATTCAGGTGGTGGGTCGCTCGAGGCTTCAGAAATTCCTTCGCATCTCAGTCGTCTGGCAGGATACTCCCCCTCTAGGAAACCCTCCTGCCGTAGCAGAATAATAACAGGATTGAGTTAACTAGATTCATGTATTGCAAATTTAGAACACAGTACATAGGTCATTACAGTACAATTCAACACAAGAAATACATACTACACAATCCTAGCTATCGTGTTTATAACCTCAAGATCCCTAAACGAAACTCTCTGAGTGATGGCTTTGCGCGGGAGTTTACAGTCTATCGTTAAAGGACACAATCAAATGAGGAAACAATTGTACAGCTTACATGATGTTGGGGGGTGTTCGTCTTCCGGCTTCCAGGGGGACCTCCCGAGTTTAGGGCAGAACCGAAGTTTACACAGGCATGGTGAAATATCAGCGCTAAACCCGTAGGTTATTGAATTAACATTGCAGGTTATATTTGAGTACAATTCGGGCGATAGTACGCCGGGCGCGAACAGTGGGAATCCACGCGCGGGCTTAACGTGTGCCCGAGGCGGCTCGCTATTCTCAACTGGTGGAAGGGATCGCGTGCGGGTGGGCGGATGGGATAGGAAGTAGGAAGCAGGGAACAGGGGGGGAGCAGGGTGTTGTGTAGTTTGCGGCGAATTAGGAGTTTGAATTCTTTGTCGTTTGGGCGTACCATAACAGTAGGTACATCTTTTTGTATGGGAAAAAAAAGTTGGAATTCCGGAAAAAGTTGTTAACCTTTTTTACTCCTAACATCATGTAGAATCATCTCCTGAAGTTAATGCACATTACCCCCGGACACCCTGTTTTCTGAATAATTGTAAGCGAATGAAAAATAGTTAATCAAAGAAAATAAACCTAAATAATTATTACAGTTCTGCGAAGAAACACCGTTAAACTTTGTTTAATTAAATATATAATAATGCGTTAGTTTTGAAGAACAGAAAATAATACATCATGTAGAAGTTTAATATTATATGCCACAAGAGAACAACACTGGCTGCTTAAGGATTTACTGGTTTTTCTGTTTCCTTTCTTCTACAACATGGTTTTCGTCAAAGTAATTACCCCAGGTTAACTCTTTCCTTTCACAAAACATCCCCAAAGAAAACACATATGCCCTGAGGAAAACTTCGTACGGTATCTTGTTGAGTTAATAAAAAACCTTTTAAAAAAGCTCCATCGTGAAGCAGCAGAGTTGAAATAATATAACAACCTTAAAGCTACACAATGACATTACGTAGCTACGAGTATGTACGTTGATTAAAAATACAACTTAGCCCATTTGGCGTAAAAAGAGTTGTTTAAAAAATGCACTCGGACATATTAAAAAAACACCTCTCTCCGCAAAGAGCTTTAATACAAAGATAATATCCCTCCAGCTTCGGTACAATGCTTTGGCCCGAGCTACATTGTACGGAGCCTAATGAAGTTACGACAGACGCGGAGTGTAATAACGGAGTGCATAATTTACAAAACGAATTCCATTTCGCGGCGATATCGCAGTGTGTGAATCGCTCGCGAGCTATATTATAATGTTACAAGTTACAACCACCAGCCGTTGTAAATGAATATCTCTACGGTTAAAAGCTTTTAATTGTGATTTTATTATTCATTGGTTTTTAGCTTTGAATGTGCACAATTTTTAAAGCTTTTTATTTATCTGGACATCTGGAATCTTGAGGATTCGGTGAAGCGAAAAGTAAATTATGCGACTACTAAACGTTGTGCATAGAATGATTGAATACTTTGATTAAATTTAAGACGTGATTTTTTGGATCTAACTTAATCTTAATACTAGCTCCACACTGCTCGCGAAGTTCCTCGACGAAATATTCGGGAAGGTTGACCGAAGTTCGAAGTACGTCACTACACACTCGTTCAACTTCGCGAGAAACTCATTCGCGCGGTGGTGCCGCCACGACTCGCACGTCATGGACGTTCAAGTCTGCTGCCGTTGCAATGTGCACGCTCGCGTATTATAATTTACCTACACAGCATACCACGTCAGCTCGAAGACATTTCATATACCTAGCTCCTAAAATATATGCTAAAAATATAAATATGCTTTTATTATAATTAATTATATTTATTATAAAATTTTTCAATTCAATTTAATTTGTACAACTTATAATTTAATTTATCAACCATTACAAATGTATAATTTCCAATCTGTAAACTTCACCCGCATAACACAGGGACATCCCTAGCATGGCGGATGAAATAACACAAAAAACTAAACAATGTACAATATTCTTATAACAAATTAATAAATAAATAAATAACTATGTGCATATTTATAAAAAAAAGGAGGAAAAGAAGATGGTGGATGATTGCAGTTGCAATGCACCCGAACAGAATTAGGTTAGTTTAGTCAATTAAACTATGAAAAAAGAACTACCGGGAATAAATTGGTACAAAAAGATTGTGTTTTTTGAATTTATTGTATTTTTAACAGCTAAAAAATAATTACTAGCACGGACGTGCGCTCGCGACGACGTATTGAAGCGAACTGAAGTCCGAGTAGTGTAGAGAGGCACTTCGCGTAGGCTCTTCGTGCAACTTCGAGTCCTTTGATTCGGGCGCAAAAACCGACAAAAAATGGAGGTCGCCCGAGGCGAGCCAAGGTTGGACGAAGTAAGACGAAGTGCCCCTCCGCACTATCGTATTCGGCTAACCTCGTTCAACTTCGCGAGTAGTGTGGAGCTAGAGTAAGAGTTTGCTTTCCTCGAGGAAACTCTTTATTTGTTTGTTTGCTGATAATTGAAAAATATTTTAACAAGAATCCCAACTGCTTCCAGTCTGCTTCCAACTGCTTGTCTAGAGCCAGTAGAAATATGGCACACCCAATTTTGCTTTAGGTTGGTTGGTTGGGTTTAAGTGAGTGGGGAGGGTAAGAAAATAGGGAAAAAGAAGAGGAAGGAGGCACCTGACTATTCAAATCTGGTCACCAAAAAACGGCTTTAGTAATATAATTTGAAGAAACTTTTCGATTGTGAACGGCGATCTGTCACCAGGGGACCGCTCTAGAAAAGAAAGCTTTTTTTCTTTTACTATCGAAGGTTGGCTATCATCAAGAACTCTTTTATATTATCAGCACGTTCGTGAGTTTCTTTTTTCTATTTATAGTTTCTAGGTCAATATTAGAAGGTCAATGGTAAATGAAGTCGAGGACGCCCGAGAAAGACATGACCAAGTGAATCAGATTCTTGAGTCGGGCCATGTCAAGAGTCAGAATAATAGAAGAGCATGTATCAGACGATGAATGAATGTGAACGAGGCAAGGAGTGTGTGCCAAGATCAAGTTGTTTGGCGGTCCGTTCTCTCTGCCTACCCCTGCGGGGAAACGGCGTGAAGGTTAGTTAGTTAGTTAGGTCAATATTCATCGTGAACTGCGGCGCTTTGATATATTCAATAAACAGTCTAAAATTTATAAGTCGCCACAACTATTTTTTAAAAATTCATCATGTTTGGAAATGAGATAAGTTTTAAGATTTTCACGGCCAAAAGCATTTTCGTTATTTGTTTTTGGGGTGTTATGCCGTGTTGCGCTACCTCCTTCTTTAGCCAACGTTTCGGACATCGTTGTCCGAACACTGCAACGATGTCCGAAACGTTGGCTAAAGAAGGAGGTAGCGCAACACGGCATAACACCCCAAAAACAAATAACGAAAATGTTTGGAAGTATTCAAGATTAAATTAGTTTTATTTTATCTTTATCGGATGCTTTAAGACCAACCACCTCCCGGGTTTTCATTATTTCTGACTTAGCAAAGAACTAGGTTCTACGACATGACCTATTTAATAATGCACGTTTTACATACAACTTTTGTCCGCTAGAGGCACAGAAAAAGTAATCCGTGTGATTTAAAAAAAAACATTTTTCAATATAACGTAAGAGCTTTTCTCTCCTAGGCCCTGCACTCGACCAATTAATATGATACGCTGCTCAAACAAAGACTTTCGTTTATCAAAATAATATTAATAATAGAAATGACAAATTTGTCGTGCTTTGAGCACACCGACATACGTTTCTATCGATTTATCTGTATTGGCTTTTCACATTGAATGGTTGGTATTTTATGTTGTGAGAGTGGATTGTTATGTGTTTGTGTAAAAATGACTGGCGAAGGACCTTGATTTTGTGTTGCTACCACTGCTTACAATAATAAAAATACATGTTGCATAGAAAGGAAATAACTCACCGGAAAAGGATAAGAACTTGTATGCTGGCAATGAAATCATCTGCTTCATCTCCCATCCAATAGGCACAATGGTCTAAAACAATAGTCGTGAGTTGGTTTATTTTATAGTACACGGCGCAGTTATTTTGATAGCGGATTAACCGATAGCGGAAGCACAATGCTATATGTTGCGGCGGGAGTTATTTACAGACTGAGTAAGATTGGCGGGTAGGCAAATAGGAATGGGTAGGAAAAGGAACTTGCAACAATATTAATACCAATTCCAAGCAGTGACAGCATGTATGCGTGCTATATAGGTGTATGTGTAGGTATGTGTATGGGCGTAACCACACATTTTTTTAAAACGAACTTAGATAAACGGTCTCGAGACAGAATATTTTGTTGGTGAACTTGTTATGGCTTTTGATTGATTTTTCTTATAAATAACATAACGTGATAGATAAAAATATTAATACACCTACTTTTATGTCAATATGCCTATATATAGGTATCTCTAGCACGCTTCAATATAGAGATATGTAAAGGGAATTTTTGCTCCAAGTTTCGCCGAGTTGAAAGACAACCATTCAAAATCGAAACGTGGATTGTAATGAATGGAGACATATTTCGTGACCAGGGTATCTAGCATGGTCGATCGATACAGTTTTTATCGAAAATGTCGGTAGCTTGTCATCGCTCCAGAGCACGACTGCAGATTTGACTTTAAAAAAAAGAGAACAGTTACTGTCTACATTGAAATACTGTGCAAAATACACTGAAATACTCATTTGCAAGTCGTTGGCGTTGTTCAGGCTAACGCAGGCGTTGTTCGGTCTAACGCAGGCGTTGTTCGGGCTAACGAAGGCGTTGTTCGGGCTAACGTAGACGTTATTGGGGCTAACGCAGGCGTTGTTCGGGCTTAACTATTACATTAATTAATTATTATATTTCCCATAAAAAATGAAGTACACTTCGTACTCTTTTTTGCCTCCTAATCTGTTTCTAATAAGGAATCAGGAAAAGCTAATTCGATCACATCGCACCTCATTAATACCCGGCAATCCGAATTTCTTCCAATTTATAACACATTTTCCATAAAAACTTTTTGCTTTTTAAGTTCTTAAAAAATTATATTAATTTTGAAGATAAAAAATATCTATACATTTATGAGCTGAGACGGTAATTATATAAAATTTCCTCGATAGAAAAAAATCGTAAAGTTAGCATAGAAAATTAATAAAAAAACATTTGTTCCGTTATTTCTAAGCTTTTAAGGTGTTTTCACAAAAATTATCCTGCCACCGTGCATGACTTTTATGTAAACATGATACAGGTTCGAAAATATTAACAGTGTTTCTTTTAATGCTCCTCAGCCGAGAGATTTTTGCTCTATTTTAAGCGAGTCGTGTTTTATTAAATATTTTCACAATTTTCGCTTGATTATTATCGTTTTTCAATATTAACGCGCTCTCTCTAACATCAGTAATTGCATATCCCTTTTTGAAAGCTTACTGCGGAGCCTTAAGTCAACAATACGTGACAGCATATCCGTTTGCAATATTCCACGCTTATGCTTAACGAATTACAAGAGATAACTTTTATGCCATTATTTCAATTTATAACAAAGCTAATGCAATTCTTTAGGAGAGTTCACGAATGTTTAAATGAGTTTGTTTTCTCGTTACAAATTCCTGTTATAGAAGTTCACATGAATATAAACAACCGTTGAAATACTTTATACTTTCCACTCTTGCTTCCAGCTTTTTAATTCAGATGGTTCATTTTTATGCGAATCTCACCGTTATGAAAAAGAAATGTATCTTTAAATAATTACCACTCAGTTGAAGTCGAGAGTGGTAATTAAATTATCATTTCAACTCAAAGAGATTTCTTACCCAGAAATCTTAACTCTTACATTTTGTTGAACTCACGGTAATATTTTATTCCACGGAAGAGCCCCACGAACTATATACAACCATTAGTTTTTTTATTACTCGAGTGTAGTTAAAAGTAAAAAGTTGCATAAGTATTCCAATCAGAGTCTAGTCGAACATTGGAGATACTTACTCATTTCAGAAAAGAAATTTGCAGTATTACAATAAAACGATTAATTTTAAGAAGAACGCCCTACGTTACGAATGGACATTTTTTATTGTTCTAGTTCGATGATCACGTACACTTTTTGTCCCATTTTCCGCTAATAACTAGACAGTGGACAGGAAACGCACAATGCTGTTTATCAATAACGCTTCAAAATGACGTAGGAAACCAATAGTTTGTATGAAAACAATATCTATTTATAAAGTATGGTAAATATGTTTGAGAACTGAACCAAAAATTAATAGATTTTCGTTAATTAAAATTAGATGGGGAGGGTTGAATCTAGCCTGTGTAAAGTAAAATGTATTGTGTGAATATTATTAATTGGTTTCAGGTTTGAAGTTGAGAGATGTTGTGTTGAATAAGTCGAATTCACTGAATGATGTGTTAAAAATGTTTGAAGCGCGGTGAATAAATGTTTTGTTTAGAGTTAGCATTAAATTGGCACTTAATAATATCGGATTGATAGACTTAGAGCCAGTTTTTTCACAGAATTTGAACAATTCATCAAATTTCAAAAATCTGTGATTACAATGCCATTGTTGTCACAGATGTGTCATTGTTGCAACAATGTTGCCATAACAGAATTCTTATAGAATCTCTACAGTACTTGAAAATTAACTTAATTTGATGAATTATTCAAATCCTCTGAAACAACTGGCCCCAACTTTTGACGATTTTATATCGATATCCTGAGTAAAGTTGCGATGTCGATAGCCGTACTGTTATTGACGAGATATAAATAAGAAATCGTTTTACGATGGCGTGCGCAAATAAATTTTATTTGATTGATCTGTGTTTTCATAATTTAACTTCACTACCTTCCTCTACCCCGTCTCCTTCCCCTCCCCACTTACCTTCAGCCTCACAACATACCCCGATTGGGGATGCCATAGTCTCCCAAGCTCTAGATGGAAGCAGTTGAAATTCTTGTGAGGTATTCATGTAAAAAAAATAAAAATAAAATTACTGGCGGATCTGTCATTGGCAGATTGACATTTCTAAACTTCAAACTGTTAAGTAAAAATACGAACAAATTGACTTAGTTAAATTATTAAAACTGATTAAAAGTTACAAACAATGGGAATTTATTCCCGCTAAGCTACTACAAGTAGCTTGTCAGCAGGAGATTAGTTCCACAGATTGGTTTTAAAACAATAAATGAAATAATCCTAAACGCATCAGCGTGGTAACAACATACACATATAACAACATATTAACTATTAATATATACATCTCTCTCTGGTTTCAATCCTGGGATTGGTTTGCAGCAATTTCATCTATTCGTTTCTTCCACTCTTCCCTGTCTTGTGCGGCTCTTTTGAATTCTGCATATGATAAGCAGCGCACGTCCACCAGCAGGTCCTCCAGGTACTCTCGGCGTGGGCGTCCCCTAGCGTTTGTCCCCTCGGTCATACCCTCCATTATGGCATGCAAGAGGCCTTCTTGTCTTATTGCATGGCCGATCCATCTTGCGCGCCTTTCGGACAAGGTCCTGAGCAGGTGCCTTCCTCCTTCGATTTTTTGGAGAACCTCCTCATTTGTGATGTGGTCTCTCCAGGAAATTCCTAGTAGTCTTCTATAGGACCACATCTCAAAAGCCTCTAGTCTCCGTTTATCTCTTTCGGATAAGCACCATGTTTCGCAGCCGTACATCAAGATACTCCATACATAGGTCTTGATGAGGAGTATTCTCAGTTTCAGGTCTATATTATTCGATTCTATTATTTTCGACCTTTTATTGAATGCAAGCCTAGCCTGGTGTATACGGCTGTCGACCTCGCTCTTAGACCGACCGTCCCATGTTATTTTGCTCCCGAGGTACACAAACTCCTTGGTGTTCTTTAGTGGAACACCTGACATCTCTACTCTCATCTGATGTTGCGTTCGGCCTACAGTCAGCAGCTTTGTTTTGTCTTTATTTATCCTCATGTTGTAATTATTTTGAAGAATGCTTTGCATGGTTGTTAAGGCCTCTTGCAGTTCTTCTTCGCTTTCAGCAACCAAAGCAATATCGTCAGCAAACCTTATCATATCCACCTTTTGCCCGTGTATCTTTACACCTTTTCTGTGACTCATTCTCTCCCTCAAGTCATCAATCGCACTTTGTATATATGCGTTAAAAAGAACAGGTGACAGAGAGCATCCCTGTCTCACCCCTTGTCTTATACTGGCTTCTTTTGTATCATTGTCACATCTAATTATAGCGGCCTCATTCTTGTATAGCGCCTGGATTATTCGTTTATCTCTATATTTGATGTCAATTCTCTTCAGAATCTCGAAGAGTCTTTTCCATTCTACTTTGTCGAAAGCCTTCTCCAGGTCTATGAATGCGATGAATGTGTTTTGGTTTCTATATATATATACATATATACATTAAATTCAATTTATTTTAATTTATTGACAGGCCGAATATACTTTTGTGAATATTAAAGTGATTAGTTAATGAGGTCTTTAGCCACAACTTATTGTATTTGAACAACTTTCGTTTCTCTAAACCTGCAATCATTATCTACCCAGAGTTCGCAAATAAGGCATTTGATCCAGATTTCTTCCTCCTCGAGTGTTTTCAGAAAAAACAAGACAGTCTCACCGCGGACACAGCACTTGCACGACCGACAAGTTGAAACCTATACACGCGTATGGTGATTGAAAGAGATAGTCGATCACTATTTATTGCGTCTAGGAGTATTTGTTGACGAGAAATCCCGGTATTCAAAATTAGGAATACTATTTCATATTTCGTTATTTCCTCTAATAACGCTGTGAAAATACTGTACTGCTCACACACGAATGCTTCTTGCACTATTTGATATTCATTTGAAGTATGTAAAACGAGAGGAAGTAAATACTCTTGAAAAAAGTACGATATACGTTTGCACGTATCATGTTTCCCGGCGCTACGCTGAACGTGAACATTGCCGAACAAATTCTTTCAACTTTCTCCGCACAAAGCAATGCTGCCCGTACGGCCAGTTGTATTAACAGGCACAACATAAATTCCATTATTCATAAAGGAGGGTATAGTTTCAAAGGAACGACCGTTCCGGGATCCTGGGGAGAAATTTCTTACCGGTTTTAACTTTAAACCGTGTTAAATGCACATGAATACGTTCGTTTGCCTCATTTCCGAAGAAAAAAGTAGAGATAAAGTTTATCCGCCGACAGAGAACAAGCGTGGTTTAATGTAAGCAGCAGCTAAACCATATTAAATTGTTTTTCATAATACAAAGAGCACCAAGAAATTGCTCTAAGTAAAAATACATATGCAGAGTAGCGAAAAAAGTAGCAGGACGAATTGCATGAGACCGTTTTTTTATAATATTACTATCTGAAGTCCCGGCGTCACGCGTCACCGGGATTTACACAGAAATTTAAATAGACCCTTTTTAGCTCTTTATTTGTTATCTAACACTAATTGAGAGTCAGGAAATATTGCAAAACATAATCATAATATGATTCAATTGTAAAACATGACATGAAAAACATTTAAAGCATACTTTTCTCGTATTTTCTCGGAACTCGTATTTCCCACAGGAATTTGCATCCACCGTTGTTGCATATTGGTCAAACCTTTCCTCTAAAATTAGTCACAAATACTTAATAACATCAATATATATCACCACCTACTACATATTCTCAACATCATTCTCGAATCTGTTGCCGAAATTAATGACTTAGGTGTACTTTCGACACTAAACTTAGCGTCATATCACACATTGAAAATATCTCAAAGAAGGGTTTAAAAATGTAAGGTTTTATACTAAGAGTGTCTAAAGATTTTATCAATCTTAAACGTCTGCACTCATCACTAGTGAGGAGCCAGGTTGAATATAACTCAACTGTATGGTCTCCGCACTAAAACGTTCATTCTCAAACAATAGAAAGAGTACAAAAAAAATCCTAAGCTTTTTAAATTACAAACTAAAAATACCGAAAGAACAATTAAACTACACTTATCTACTGAATCTATTAAATTTGAGTGACAGAAGAATTGTTTTCGATCCAGTATTTTTATTTAAAATCTTGCATAATACTTCCATGCTTCCATTCCATAAAATAATATCGAAAACGCGTAGCATCTGACCATTCCTAGTTGAGTAATCCTAGTTTGAGATCATGACTGCAGAACATTTTTTTCATGCGGATAAAGGTTGCACGAGCTTGCTCAACGCGGCATTTGATTTCAACAGAAGGATCCCATCTATCATTTACATTGCAGTCCAAGTATACAATACTCTTTACCTTCTCTAGTTTTGTTCCAGCAATATAAAGATTTTCATCCAATGCGTTATTTTTGCTTATGAGCATTATTTTGTTTTATTTATTTAGTTCTAGCCCAAAATTCTCACAAGTCTTCACTACTTTATTCAGCAAAAGTTGTAAATCCTCAATGTTACTTGTTAGAAGTACTGTATCATCTGCATAACGCAGGTTGTTCAGAATCTTCCCAGCATTGAACAGCATAGGTGAAAGAATACAACCCTGTTACACGCCTCTTTTTATTTCTACTTCGTCTGTTAGACATTGCTCTACTCTTACTGCTCCTTTCTGGTTCCAATAAAGATTACCTATTATCCTTATATCTTTATTCATTTATGAAATCATTTATCCATAATTCAAGTGCTCACTAAGGAAGTTCATGGGTAAATTTAATAAACATCGAAAAATTTACTAAACATGCGAGTATATCTACCTAACGTATTACTGCATCTTAGTAATTAAATATTTGATTTATAGTAATTTTATAAAGCCGCACAAACCTGTAATATTGTTTAATTATTTAAAAAAAAAACTTTTTTTCTTTTCATAATTGTTACGTACTTACAACTAATAGTACTATCTTACAAAAGTGGCTATTCTCATTATGTTGTTCACAGATTTTCTTGTAAACAAAGTTTGTTTCCTCTGGTATTTTCTCAACTTGTTTTATATTTTACATATTCTTTACATACCATTAAACATTTTCAACGTGCCTCTTTAAGTTAAGTTATTTGCATATATTATATACTAGCAAAATTATATTTTTTCATTGTTGCAGTATTGTAATATTTATATATCGTATTATTTATTTTTGATTTGTTATCTTCACAACTTCATACGCCCTTTTCAACTATTTCTTACTCTTTTACAAGCTCGTGTTTTTTTTTTTTTTTTTTTTTTTTTTTTTTTTTTTTTTTTTTTTTTTTTTTTTTTTTTTTTTTTTTTACATTAACTCCACACAGAAGGCCCTGAGGAAAATAATTTCCCTGAGGGCCTATGTCATCTGGGATGCTGTGTGGAGGGTCTTTTTGAGGAGAGGAAGGAATGAACATTGGTCTTGAAGAGACCCATGTTGTAGGAAGGAGGAAACACAGAGGCCGGCAAATCATTCCACAGCCGAGCTGTTGAACATAAGAACGAGTCGAAGAAACGACTCGTTCTCATGTGACTAATGTCAACTGTGTACAAATGTTGGGCGTGTTTCCCGACTATGCACCGGTGCCGAAGGGATCAATGATGCTAGTTCCTCGGAGCATCTTCCATTGTAATACCGGTAGAACAAGGATAGCATTCCCACCCGCCTGTGCTCTAAAGATTGCAATCCGTCTGTTAAGATGGGAGAATCTATCAAACGGACCGCCCGTTTCTGCACAGAGTCGAGGGTATTTTTCAGGTATTTTGGAGCTCCAGACCAGAGGTGGCTGCCAAATTCAACCGTGGAGCGCACTTGCGATTTGTACAGGGTTAGCAGTTGTGTACTTTTAAAGTATCTGCGGGCCCTGTACAGTACGCCCAGTTTTTGGGAGGCTAACTTTACTCTGGCTTCGATGGAGCCCCCATACCTGAGCTGGTCACTTAGGGTTACACCAAGCAAATCAATGGAGGGCCTGTTCGGAAGATTGCTTCCGTTGAAAGAGACTAGATTTTCATTGCGATCCCTTTTAGACGTAATCAGACAAGATTGGGTCTTTGAAACATTAAATTCAACGAGATTATTTTTACCCCAAGAGAAAACACTCTCGAGGTAACCGTCCATTCTTTGCTTCAAAGCCTTACGAGCTGTTGGAGTTTGTGAGCCCTTTGGGGGCTTGTCAAACAAAAAGCTATCATGAACTGTACTGTCATCCGCGTAGCAGTGAATTGGTGCACATGACAAAAGGTCGTTGATGTGCAACAAAAACAGAGTTGGAGACAGAACCGATCCCTGCGGGACGCCAGCATTTATCGAGTGAGAGGAAGAGGTGAAACCATCGACTACCGTCTGAATCGACCTCTCCCTCAAGATTTTCCCTCGTGTTTTCCTCGTGACTCCCTCGTGTATTTTTCATGTTGTTGCTGTACCTTATATTATGTTACATTATGTAAAACCGAAAGGCTTTAATATTATAAATAAATAAATATTCTTTTCTAAAGAAGCAACTAAATCTAACACGTCTTGTACAAATGTGTTGACTACATATTATAACGTGCACCGTAATGGCCAAGATTTCGGACATTATTGGCAATATCCAAAGCGATCCCAGAACTTTATTAAATTTCACGAATCTCTTGTTTTCATTTGATTTCACTTGACCCAAATTGCGTGGTCTTTTTTGTTGTTGTTTGTTTAAATAGGTACTCATGGCTCATTGTTGTGCTTGTTTTTGGACGGTTGGTATTAATTATTTGTTATTTTCTTATAATTTAAAAACAATTGTGAACACTGCTGTCTCTATATTATAAAAACATAATAAAAACAACTATTTAGATAAACAGTTTTTTTTAAATTAGCATTCCTCTTAAAATATTCTAAATTTAATTAAATGCCTTCGTTCTCCATTGAGTGACAAATAAACAGCAATTTCCCAAGCAAAGACCCCGAACAACAATATTATAATAACGCCAAAATAATGAACCACACATTATTCAAGCCTCGCGAGTAATATTATATGTTATTCTGTTTAATGCCGCGCACGAAAGCATAACTCCGCAATTATGAGAGTAATTAAAATGAAACCTAAAGAAACACGTTCATTTGTTCGCATAACGTATCTGCCACGTTATATTAACCCGTATCTGCTGTTATCCGATATGACAGGAGAGGGAACTTAAGCGTAAATTGGTGGATTTATCTCACCGCAGAACATAACCTAGTTCGTTACGCTATTACGGCGCACACATCATCCTATAATATAGTTACTTAGGCCTTTGGCTTATAATTATGCCTTAATAAACTTAAGTACGGAATAATGCCGCAATTAGAGGCAATTAAGTGGGTAAACATGTTGTTAGCTTTCCTATTCTGCAGTGGTTTACTGTTTGTGTGTCGCGTTTTATTCTTTTGGCTATATTATGTACTTTATTATTTAACACACGGATTTTCTCGGCGAGTCGGTCCACCCAATTCATTGCAGATTTCATGGTAGGACTTCCAACTTTAAACGTCTGGACGATTGTATGGAGGGTAGTAAAGTGCATGGTTCGTGCGTTGGAAGTTCGAGTTGGAAGGATGGAGTTCAGGTATGCCTGGGATCGCCTTCGAGGAGATCGGCGATGGCTGGTTCGTGCGAGCTGGCCCAACAAAACAATCAGGGCAATATGATTACGGGAGAGTGGTATAAATGTTGTTTGAAATTATTAATTTTTTTGCTTGACGAATCGAAAACAATATTATGGAAACCGAATCATCGCCTGCACAATTGTAGGCAAATGATAAGATAAAGCGCCGAATCAGCTGTGCGACGTCCGCCATTTTCGAGTTCAGAGTTCGGAATTGGAGGATTGGCCGCAACCACCACACAAACGGTCAACTTTCCATCAGTCTGGCAAGTTGGCGTCCGTCTGGACGTAGCATCACACTCGGATTTGCGAAGCGGATCAGCTCGGCGAGCCAATTCGCCGACGCGACGGTACCATAAACGCGGATTTGCGGGGACATTCGAATATTGGAGCGGCGAGTATCTCATACAGTGAAGTTTGTTTAGGGAATTTCCGTTAGGGAAAAAAACCTTTTTTGGGGGAAATAGGAAAGCACAAATTTTATAGGAATGTGTTCTAATTTAATTTTAATCAAGCCAACCTGGGGAAAAATATTCTTAAGAAATTTCTGGGAATTTAGAAATTCTCTGGAAACTAAAATTAACCCCACCCCCCACCATACAAAAATATTCAAAGGGAATTCAGTACTCGACTACTTCACATAAACTCATGCTGAAATTTTGGGAAATTTTGAATGAAAACTAGGGATTTTTTTAAAACACAACCACTCTTAGTACAACCGATCGCGAATAAAGTCGCTCGGCGACGTGTTGTTGTTTTAGGTCTTGCAACTACAGATGGTATTTAGACAGTATCCAGAGATGGTATTTCCGGTAATGCGCGTTTTTATCCCGCGACAAAATATCCCCGACAAAATATCCTATGGATCCTCCAACAAAATATTTACTAAAACCCAACCTAACCTAACCCAACTTTAATAATTATAATTATAATTTAATAATTTATTATCCATACAGGATGTCCATATTATTATTGTCCCATTTTACTATTTTTGAACAATATTGTCCTTATGGCATGTCTGTATTATTTTTGTCCCATTTTTTGTTTAGGTTAGGTTAGGTTTTAGTTGATATTTGGTTGGGAAATGTTTTGTCCGTAGGGTATTTTGTCGGGCATATTTCATTTAAAAGTCGCGGAATCCAGACAATCAGCGAACTGACGCATGGCGGACCGAGCCTATCAGACCGTTGTTGCATTAGTGCTGCGCATGTTGTTTCTTTTTGTTGGTTCATCATCACAACCGTCCCGAGGTTTAGTACCACCTACGAGGGGTAATTCCATAAAATTATTTATTCGTTCCTTTAATATTATACTTCACGCTTTCATTCTGTTCAAACATTATTGTATGAGACCACTTATTTGATGATACAATACTGTAAAACATTAGGACGCTGAATTCCAATCGTCATTTCGGGTCGGGAGATACTTTATAAAATAAAAACTCGGAGATCTTTTTGGTAATGAATAAATACTTATTTTCAGACAGTTTTTATATAAAAATCTTCGCACACCTGTTTAAGTTTAAACGTAAACATGTTGTTGTTGTCATCGCTGCACGTGTAAAGGGGTGATTAATTTGTTTATGTCTTCTTGCTTACCCCAGGTGGCCCATGCTACCTGTTGCCTAGTTGCTAAGTGCTTTGTACTACTGGTTTGTATAAAAATATTTTTAGAGGGTCACGTGCATCCTTTCTTTACGTAAATAACATCTCGCAAGAATCGACCTGATTACTCCAGGTGGCCGAGGCCACCTGTTGTTTACATCTTAAAATGGAGAATTTGCCATCAATAATAATGCAAGACGAGTTGGTTGCTAGGTGCTTTGTCTTGAATAACAAACTGGTTCGGACACGTGCAGTCTTTTCGTAAACATTTCGCAAGAATCGTCTTGTTTAGAGGTTATCAACATGTAGTTTACTCTTTTCCGAACAGGTGGTCGGCATTAATATTTTAAAGGGACACGTGCGGCGACGTAACACCAGCTGCCATCCTTCAAGATCTGGCAGGTGCTTCAAGAATCGTCTGTTACAATTATCATACGCCAGTATCAAGATAAAAAAGTTATAATACTATTGATTAATGTTTTATCAGGAACTCTTAACAAGGTAGTCAAAAACTTTTTTAAATGTTTCCATATTTTCAAAAAATGGACACACAAATAAATTTTCTTTTTACTCTATAAAGTAGAGAAGAAAAGAAACATAATACTAACAGGTAAGGTTGGTAGAAAATGCTTTTAACAGGGTTAGCTCATTCGGGCCTTTTTCGAAAGAAAAACTCGTCGAGCCGCTTTCAAAATTTCGAACACGTGACGTAACTTGAAGTAAAAGACTGCTACTTGTATTGCAGTTAATTAAGATTTCTCAGTGGAACATGGATTGCAAGCTACGTCACGAATATTTAGCCAATCACCGCTCTACCCCCTCGATGAGCTAACATTAATTAACGCATTTTATACTAACCTTGAGTAACAGGTGCGAAATCAACGATAATAGTTTTTATTTTCCAATTAAAGTTGTCCTTAAAATTTATTTGAATTTCAAAGGTAATTTTTGGAGAATAAGTATCAATTTCATTGATCATACCATTTTCGTGCAACAAACGGCACACCTAAAGAGAGAGGGTTTAAAAAATGATATTATTTTGCTGTTGAATGTTTGTTATCTAAATGCCTCATGTTTTATTATGGTCTGGTTCTATCGAAGAGTTATTTTAGAAATGAGTTCTGATTTCGTTATACTATTTAATACTTTATTTAAGCACGAAGTTGGTACCTGTACTATTTTAAGCCCAATGGTAAGACTTTTAGGATTCAAGTGTTTTAATCTTTCATTGTATGTATGTATGAGTGTGGTTTATCTAAGTCTTAGCGCCCACCGACTGCGCGGCAGGCCGGATCGAGAGAGACTGGTTGAGGCTGACCTTTTCACCTAGCAACTCTCTTGACCCATCGCCTTGCACCGCAGCGGGAGGAATGCATTCTCACTTTACTTTTGGACATATTTTTTTCTTTCATCATCACTATTGGCTCTACAACCCCTAGTGGGTCTTGGCCTCCTCAAGAATCTTCCTCCACTCATCTCGGTTTTGTGCCAGCTCTCTCCAGTTTCGAAGCTCCAAGATATTTTTGAGGATGTTGTCGCTCCATCTTAGTTTTGGTCTTCCCAGGCTCCTTCGCCCTATTGGTCTTGAGTTCAGCAGGGACTCCACATGACCCAGCCACCGAAGTCTTCCCAGTTTTATAAATTTTGCGACGTTTAGCTCCTTAAACAAAGTATAGAGCTCATTCTTATAACGTCTGCGCCAAAATCCATTTTCTAGAACCGGTCCGAAGATGCGCCTCAAAATTTTTATTTCGAAAACGTCCAGTGCTCGTTCATCCCTCTTAGTTAGTACCCAAGTCTCGGCTGCATACGTAAGTACTGGTCTGATAAGTGTTTTATACACTAATATGTTCGTGTTTCTGGACAGCAGTCTAGATTTTAATTGGTTTTGTAGGCGGAAATAACAGCTTCTGGATCTCCTCTGTGGTATCATTGTCGCTTTTTATCAGGGAGCGAAGGTATGTGAATCTTGGTACCGTTTCGAAATTTTGGTTTCCACATGAGAGAGTTGGGATTTGTTGGGTGCACCCTACGGCCATGTATTTGGTCTTTTGCTGGTTTACTACGGGACCCATATTTTTGGCAGAACTTTCAAGATTTATGAAGGCGTTACGCAAAGCATCTGGAGTTTTCGCGATTATGTCGATATCATAAGCGTAAGCCAATAGTTGCACAGAGTTATCAAATATCGTTGCTCTTTTGTCGATGCCTGAGTCACGAATAACTGTTTCTAAGGCTATGCTGATTGAGAGGCAGGCCAATCCATCTCCTTGTCTCACCCCTCGGAGCGCTTCAAAGGGCTAGGACAGATCACTGCCAACCCTGACTCTACACGTTACTGGGGACATTATTAATTTCACCAGATTGATCAGCTTACGCGGTATTCCAAACTCACCCATTAATTGCATTGTACAATGCATTCCTATTTATGCTATCGTACGCGGCCTTGAAGTCTACAAAGAGATGATGTGTTTCGACATTGTATTCTAGCGTCTTTTCCAAGCTCTGTCTGCGAGGAGAAAATTTGATCAATACATGATTTGCCTGGCCTGAAGCCACATTGGTAGTTGCCAATGATTTCTTCAGACATTGGAAGCAATCGTTTGTACAAGATGTTGGACATGATTTTACAGCCGGTGTTTAATAGCGTTATTCTCCTGTAATTACAACACTCCAGTTGGTCGACCTTCTTATGTAGTGGACACACAATTCCTAGTCTCCACTTTTCTGGCATCTCTTCTTCTGTCCATACTTTTTGAATAAGGGTATGCAGGTATTGAGTAAACTCTCCACCTGCTTCTTTAAATAATTCAGCCACCAGCTCTCAGCTCTCATGTTATTTACTTTTTTGTAGAAAAGCCTACTATCATTCTTAAGCCTGAGTGCTTCAGCTTCTCTAATTTCTTTTTGCAAATATTCGCGTTTCTTTTTCTTTATTTCTTGGTTTCTTATTCTTGTGCAGCCTTGTTGTAACGTTTTTTGATAGAGTTCATTTTTCTTTTTCGTTACCTCAAACCAATGGTTTCTTCTTATAGGGATTTCTTTTTCCAGGGTTTCAAGAGCAGCTATTGTTGAAAGGTTTTTGCAGGCCGTCCATTGTGAGTTGATATCTTGTGTGTCACACTGCGCTATCCTGTTGAGCGTAGTTCAAAATTCTATATTGGTTTCGGGGACTTGTAATTTGTCCGTGTTAAATTTTGTGATTTTAGACCTTCTTGTTTTACCAGCATCTGATATTTTAAACCGCAGTCGACTTGCAACGAGAAAATGGTCAGAGTCAATATTAGCTCCCTTATAAGTGCGGACATCTTGTAAATTTGATTTATGTCTGGCACTAATAAGTATATGGTCTATTTGGTTATTGGTTCTGCCATTTGGGTGTTTCCACGTGCATATTTTTAGGTGGAAATAACGTACCACCTATGACCATATCGTGAGATGCTGTAATCTCCATTCTCGTTTGAGTTTAGGTGGAGACTATGTTTTCCGATTGTTGGTGTAAAGTAGGGCTCCCTACCAACTTGCGCGTTCATGTCCCCTATTATAATTTTAATGTCACGCGGTGGGCATTCATCAAAAGCTTTCTCCAGCTTGTCATAAAAATCTTCGTTTTCATCAGTAGGTTTGTCCTCTGTGGGTGCATGGACATTTAGTATGCTCAGATTGAAGAATCTTCCCTTAACTCTGAGATGTGCTATTTGAGGGCTGAGTGCCTTAAAATCCATTATGAGATGCTTAGCTCGTTTGCTTACCAGGAAGCCTGTTCCATTTATATGGTGCTTTTCGTGACAGCTGTAATACATGCAGTGTTCTCCCTTTACAAATATCCCATTTCCCATCAATCTAATTTCCTGCAGAGCCATGATGTCTGCTTTATATGTGTTAAGTTGATCTATTAGTGTCTGGAGGGCGCCAGGTTGATAAAGCGTTAAAACATTCCAAGTGCAAATTTGCGCCGGAATTTCGCCATTCGCCCTCTCTCTATCTGCTGTGATGTTATAATGGTGGTCATCACATTGCCGGGGTTCGCGGGGTTTTCTGATGACCACTCGTGGACGCTAGAGAGACGGACTTATTGGTAGTGTTGCTGATGGTATGCAACGTAGCGTTTCGCAGCATTTTATAAGCACCTTCCTTCCAGCAAAGAGTGTACCACTGCGACCCTACCAATCATTCGAACCCCATGTTTTTATTTATTTTTTATGTATTTATTTATTTTTTCTTTATTCATAAAATAACTTTTGTGTACAGTTTTTATAGGTTTTTCGATTTCCACACTAGACACAACATGTCCGTATTATGGTAGTCGAAATATGTTTACATATAATTATAATAATTTTTAGTTTGCATTGACCCCTAGATTCCTACCGATCCCTCATACCCTTTTCTTTCCTAGGACTTCTGTTTCCCATCCCTAAAAAACTCTCCACACAGCATCGCCAAAGATGACATGTGACTTGAAGGATTTTTCCTCAGTCCCTCTTGTGTGAAGATAATGATAAAAAATAAGGTTTTGTGTTGATCCCGTTTTATGGGATATCCATTAGAGTAAAGACCCATAATATATCAATCTTAATATATAAAACAAAGTCGGGTTAGTTACACTATTTATAACTCGAGAACGGCTGGGCTGATTTTGATGATATTTGATTTGTTGGATTTGTCTCCGCCCCGGATTGAATAATAACTATTAAAACATCACAAAAGTTAACGACATAAATAGTTAAAAAGAAAATTATTTTCCCCATACAATTTGTATGGAACGAATTCTCCAATTTTGAAAGAACTGCAGCAATATTGTGAGGGGTATAATATTGAACTGTGCATGCATTCCAAACATTCAAAAACGTCAAATGTCAATGCGTTGATTGTTGTGCATTTGTTTTTAATCATATAATGCTGCCCTTCTTTCTTACACACTCAATGTCAATAGTCGAAAATGAGACAAATGGTGAACGTATGTCTGCACACCTCCAAAGGAAAAATACAATAATTATAATAAATCTCTGAAATGAAACGCATTTTTTTTACATAAGCTCCACACAGGAGGCCCTGAGGAAAATAATTTCTCTCAGGACCTATGTCATCTTAGGGGATGCTGTGTGGAGGATCTTTTTAAGGAATGGGGAGGATAGAAAGTTCTGGGAAGGAAAAAGGTATGAGGGGTGGGTAGGAATCTGGGGGTCAGTGTGTCCGGGAGTGACGGACGTATGAATCCATCCCTCCAACTGTGGTGCAAGGCAATGGGTCGAGAGAGTCCGGCTGGAATGGTCAAAAGGCCTCCCTCAACCAGTCTCTCTCGATACGGCCCGCCACGCAGCAGGTGGGCAGGCACATCAACTGCCAAGACCCGGACATAAGTCACCTCATGAACCCGGGCACCCCTGCTAAATCACCAAACGTAGCGAACCACTTGGGGTGATTTATGGCAGAGGTGTTGGTTATTCAATAAATGGTTCCCGGGGCGGCGGCACCCGTATCCGCCTCCCGAATTCCCGTAAGTAATTGTAAAAGTAAGAAAATCACAAAAATATAAATCCGTACACAACGCCATCTCTGATACTGACAAAAACAAAACACGGACAGTTGCGCATTGATAATTGCTTCATTGCGTAATTTTTAACTTAATAAAAAAACTGAATTTAATTCAACAGCTATTAATTCTGAGGCGGTACGAAGTTCGTCGGGTCAGCTAGTATTATATAAACGAAAGAAGTTCCATAAAACAGAACAGGGGTAGAGAAAACATGCTAACCTTGTTCTAATTTTGTTTTTCCAAGATAGTAACCTATATTAAATTTATTAAATTCACTTAAGGATAAGTAGAAAATACTAACGTTAACAAAAGGTTTCTGTATTTAACTTTATTCGGAAAACTTATTTACATGCCTTAAAACATAAAATAAGACTTTTTTGTATATTTTTGCATGCAAACTTAGGTAAGAATTGATTTGAAATAATAATTATAATTAAACCATTATAATTAAACATAATTTGATTGACTGCCGTAATATAGTACCATTCATTTTTTAGAAAATGAATTTTAGAAAATATCTTAACTATACTAACTATATTAACTATAAAACTATACTAACAGACAAAATAATTAATCATAATAGACCCGATATAGTTTTACATGACAAAATTTAAAAAAAAAACTTATATAATTGATATCGCTATTCCAAATTCTTGTAATATTCAAATATCTGTTTTTGAAAAAATAAGAAAATATACAGATTTAGGAAAAGGATTTAAAAAAAATTGGCATTCTCAGAATACACAAATATTACCATTTGTTATTTCGGCTACGGGCATTGTACGTAGCTCTCTCATTAAAAATTTAGACATATTAGATTTGTGAAAGAATTTTTATATAAAAATGCAAAAATCAGTCATTTTAAATACATGTAGGATTACGAAAGATTTTTAAAAATATTTATATTGAGGTATCAGTAGGATTTACAGAACCCTCTGATATGAAAATATCTGGAGTTGGTGAATAATTTTCTCATTTGGTCTCTGGTCGGTTGACATGTTGTCCTTTTTTATTTAATATTGCTTATATTGTGCAATTGCATAGTATGAATTGACTAGATGATCATTTGTGGAAAAGTGTGTGGAAGGGTTTAGTTTTTCCTGTGGGGAAGATTTAACCCGGACATAAAGTCGTAAAATAAAGTAATTAATGAATACCGCCGAATCAAGTAGCCGCTCGCCGCACTAGTGTAGAAAGACAACTTCGAGGGCTTGCCCCCGGGTTCAGAAGCCCGTGTACGCTGTACACATTGCAAACAAATCTGCAGCGCCCCTGGTAAATATTATTCTCATCAGGTGTGAGCTAATATCACCCGGCCATGTTTAAACAACCTCTTCGTCTCTGCACTTAATGGGAGTTTTTCCAGCGCTTTGGTAGTTTCTTTTTTTTCCAAATTCCCTTTAAAAAAGACAAGATGAACAACAAGCAAGTAAGTAGTCGTGATGATATTAAATAACTAACTAACCATCACGCCGTTTGCCGCAGGGGAAGGCAGAGAGGACTTGAGTCGGGCCACCGCGCAACCGCCAAACAACTCGGTCTTGGCACACTCTCTTTGCCTCATTCACATTCATACATCATTTTATACATACTCTTCTATTATTCTGTCTCTTGACATGGCCCGACTCTTCCATGTCTTGACATGTCTTCCGTCCGTGTCGAATATCCCCAACTTCTTCTACCACTCACATTTGCATCATGTGTTCTCCTTACACTCATTTCCTCGTTAATTCGTTCTACATACCCAAACCATCTGAGGGGCTCTTTCTTAATCTTACTCATTACGCTTACATCTGCCTTGCATTCTGATATAAAAATAATCGTATTTTGTACTTGGTGTTTGGCAGACTACCCAAACACGCAGGATTTTTGCATGAACATTAACTAACTTTAAAAAAAACTTATTTAAAAAATGTGCACATTGCTCACTAGAGCATTTTGCTTTATAGTCCAGTCAAGTAAGGAGGTATAGAGTGCGTTAGCAGGAACCTAAGTGATTCCTTCAGAAACTTGTTTAGGGTGCTTAGAGTGTGAACATACTAAAAGTCCTGACGTCTAGGTGGTGAGCTAGGGGGGGGGGGGGGGGAGAAGGTCCCAATTTTTGGGTTTCCACTTATATCTCTAAAACGGCGCGTCACAGAGGAAAATTTCTTTAGAATACGTTAAAGCTCATAAAATTATCTACAACTTTTAAAATTTACGTAATTTCCGAAATCCCAGCCGTTGTTGAGTTACACGCTCCACAAATGTAGATATTTAAAAAAAAAATCATTTTACCTCACATTTTTTATCAAACATTCTTTCATATCGTCTAAAATATTAATCAAAGAAAGAAATTTATTCGTAAGAAGTTGTAAAAAATTTAATTCCCCTTTAGAATATATAAACATATACAAATTAATCTCCAACCTGTAAATATTTACAGCAATTTTAAATTTTTAAATAAAATGTCGTCATTTTCAGAAAAAGCTATTTAAGAGCTAGAAAATAACTCTGAACATAAATGAAATTCAAGTCCAAGTCCCACAATCTGTTACAAACAAAGTCAGTAATAAGTAATAAGATAAAAATAGCTTTTTCTAAAAATGACGACATCTTACTTAAAAATTTAAAATTGCTGTAAATATTTACTGGTTGGAGATTAATTTGCATATGTATATATATTCTAAAAGGGAATTAAATTTACAACTTCTTTCGAATAAATTTCTTTCTTTGATTAATATTTAAGACGATATGAAGGAATGTTTGATGAAAAATGTGAGGTAAAATGATTTTTTTCGAAAATATCTACATTTGTGGAGCGTGTAACTCAAAAACGGCTGGGATTTCGCTGGTCACTTAGAGTTACACCAAGAATATCAATGGAGGGCCTGTTTGGAAGATTGCTTGCCTAAAAATATTTTTTGACGGGAAGAACAGCGATGGATAGTATGCATATTTTCTCGTATATGCACGCTTAAACCTATTTTGTCCTTTTTCTATATCTAAGCTACGGTTTTGTTCAGAAAGGGCACAAATAATGGAGCTATACTCTAGGATGCTGCGAACAAGTGCTTCATATGTTCTCTGTATAGCGATTCCATTAGTAAATGATCTCGCTTTACGAAGAACAATCCAAGCGTTTTATTGGCGCGGGAGACAATGTCAGATATGTGAGATTTGAAAGAATATTTTTCTTCAAAATCACGGCAAGGTCTCGAATCTCATTTTTGCGTGTTTATATATTTTTACAGATCGACAAACCTAATTCTAGCGCTAAAGTAGGAGGCATCCTTATGGTAGACATTGGAGATACCCGTAGACACCAAAAAGTATCTACTGAAAAAAGTACATAGTTGATATATACACGCCATAAATTTTATGATTTGCACAAAATTATTGGTTTTTATCTTTTATTTAAGGTGTTTGTTACTGCAGATTATAAAATTTCTCCGTCAAAAATTATCTTCTCAGGGTAAAATTTACGTTGCGCTTTTCAATTGTTACAAAATTTATTCAAAATTGCCGTTACTAAAATAGTAATTAAACGAAAACTGCTCTAACAGCAAAATATTCGGATCTACATAATAAAGTTCTGTGTAATAATGTTCCCTGCCAGTAAAAAATTCCCCCTCAGTCAAAATGTTTCCAGTAATAGTGTTTCATGACACAATGTTGGAATGTATTTGGAAAAATGTAAAATGTCTTCACCTTTTACGTCAGCAGACTCAGCGTGTCCTAACCTAACCTAACCTACCCTAACTGTGCGACAATTAACTAGGAACATTTGGGAGGTAATTTTTTGAACGGTAAAATTTTGACAGGGAACATTATTACCGGGAACTTTATTACCACCCACGAATGTAATCATATTACAGGGAACATTTTTACTTGGAACATTTTGATAGGGAACATTATTACCGGAAACATTATGACCGCCAACGAATATAATCATATTACAGAGGACATTTTTACTAGGAACATTTTGATAGGGAACATTATTACCGGCCACGAGTATAATCATATTATTATGTGATTTTACTAAAACTTCGCAAAGCATCGGTTAGTTCCGGGCACGGGTGCGGTGTGTTTCCCCTTATCCGCTACCAGTTTCCAGCCTCCGTTCATTGCAGGCTCGCGCGGCCAAGCGAAGAAAAGCGTTCCATATTAATTATTCAGTCGGTTGAGTAACGTCCACATCTAAATCAATTACACGTCAAACTTTGAGGAAAACTTCCAAAGACTATTCTGCTATTATATCCATAGGCCAAACTAAAAGCCATATATACTTAAGCATAGATCTATCATCCTTAGTTGACTTTATTACAGTACTCACACAGTTGCGAACTTATGTAGAGCGTGCTTCGTTTAGACTTTAATAAAAATAAAACAATTACTGCCTTACTAAAAACGTCATGAATATTTTATTCAATTGATAAACGACCGTTTTGAGCTGAAACCAACCAAGCTGAGAAAAATAGTCCATGGAAAGACACTCGCACTATTGCTTATCCAGACAAAACGAGTAGTTTTATCTGTTGTATATACTGTTTTTAAAAATAATTTCTCACTGAATCTTAAAAATTTTCCAAGGTTTTTCAAATGTCCAATTTATTTATTATTTGGAAGAGGTTGTAAAAAAAAATACCTAAACAATAAATCTAGAAACAACATAAAATTACCTTTTAGGCTTTTGCAATGAAAAAAAAAAATTTTGTGTTTAAAATGCGCAATTTAAGGAATTTGCAACCTTACATAATTTAAACGTCGATTTCTTGAATTTGTGTATTGACACAATGCATAAGGCATTCATGTTATTAACACCACGGTACACGCACCTCTAAAACGTTCAAGAGTGCTCGCGTGGGTTTCACTTGTAGCCCATTTTAAACTGAAATATACTGAAAGATAATCGTTTAATTTTTTAAGAAAACACATTTATTATTATAAATGACATTTATTAGGTAAACCGAAATAAAAAAAAAATCTTCTCTTTCTTAAATTTAAAATATTAACAAAACTTCAGACTTTTCAAAGAATCATATAATTTTTACTTATTTGAGATCAATCAACTTTTGGTTAAATTCTTACTTTTTTTTAAATTTTCATTACACGAAGGACAAATCAAAATTTGGTGATCATATATATATACGCCTGTAGCATTTCGAGCAAGTTTTCCTTGTGTTCCGCCAGTGCACGCATGGGCTACATACGTAGCCCAACAACTTTAAATCGTTATTTTTCACACGTGCGCCAGTGTCGATCACTCACGCCAAACTGAATGCGACGAGCCCAACCAATCGGAGTTTAGCTAGAGACTCAAAGTTAAGGCTCTGCAACCGGGCCCGAAAAGAAGAAGATGGAGAGATACGAAATTACGAATATTAGAGGAGAGCGCTAACATTTTCGGCGTCAAAATCGATGCGAAAATTGCGAAAATGTTTAATAAAACACGACTCGTTTAAAATAGAGCAAAATCTCGCGGGCATTATCTTAAACAGCATTTAAAAAAACACTGTGAATTTTTTCATACATATAACTTGTAAAATAACTGAAACAAACGTGTTAATAATAATTTTTCGAGCATAATTTGCGATTTTTTTCTTTCGAGGGAATTGTATATAATTTGCTTTTCGGCGCTGGCAAAGTCTAGATATTATCTTCAAGATTAACATTTTTTTTAAGTGCTTTAAAACTTACCGTGTTTAAGGAAAATATGTAATAAATCGGTACAAATCCGGGTTGCGGGCCCTTAAATCACGCGATTTCACGAAGTTATGAACAAAAACAATACCCTGGACTATATATGTAGCCCACGCGTGTACTCTAGTGTTAAAAAAACAAAACTCAAGCGGCAAAAGCCAATAAAAAAATTATGTGTCGAAATAACTTCACTGTATCTCTAAAACAAACTAAATTCACAACATGACACTATTAACAAACGAAATTCACAGGATGACACTATTAACGCGACCACCAAAACACGGCGTGTGCCTAGCGTGGTTGTCGAAAAATCCACAAATTATTAACCAACTAGCAGACCCGGCCACACGTTGCTGTGGCTAACGAAACCTTTATAACCAACGGCATCTGTTAAATCAAATCCACACCACGCTGCCCACTGTATTTCAAACAATGTACACAAAACCTTGACAAATTATATACCTAAAAACCTTCCTCATGAATCACTCTATCTAGTGGTGAAAACCGCATGAAAATCAGTTGCGTAATTTAAAAGATCTAAGCGCACATACATCGTGAGCGACTTCATTTTATGCTTAGTAAAGATAAAGAAGATGAAGAAAAATTTAAAATGATTGAATGCGTAAATCGGTCATTAGAATAGATATTATGATCTAAAACATGATTTGAATCACAAAAACAATTCGTGTCAGATAATTTTTCGCAGCAATGCAGCGGGAAAGATAAACGCGCATGGAAATAATGGCCGTCTCCTGACCAGATGCTGGCCAGAATGAATAATACAAACACAACTTTTCCAGATCGACAAGAAGAGATCGATAAGAAATATTTATTATTAGAAGCAATCGAAAAACCAAATGCAAAGTCTTTATTCAAAGCACAGTTAAACAATTATTCCACAATTCAGACTTCGAAGACAAAGTGTGTGGTGTCAGTAATAAGGTTTTTTTTTGGATGCTGAATATTTTTTCATTTCATTGTTTTACCGAAAATACAAAATACTGAAGGTAATAATATTTAATCTGAATATGAAAATCTTTAGCACTGAATAATATATATTGATTGATGTGTATTATCGGAATCAGCCATTGTCTATATCCTATATTTATGAGTAGCGTACGTAGGCGAATGAATAAATTAGATCAAAGGTAAAATAAACAAATTATAGCAAGAAAACTGACACAAATAAGTCAATAAATAAATAACGATGCAAACTTAAAATAATGAAAACATTGATTATTTAACACGCGGTATCCCGCACCGATCGCGGTAAACCGATGTGATTAGGATGTTCTGTAAGCTTCATAACAATATTATTTTATGAGCATCGTATACACTTGTTATCCCTCTTCCGCTAGTGACATTAAGTAGGCGTAAACAAGACAAAGGATTGTTCTTCGCTGGTGGTAGCGTATACCAAACAAAAAATACATTCAATAAACTATTTTATTGCTTCCTACTCTCGCTGCGTTACCTATACCTAACAGGAAATTTGTAACGGGTAATGAACTATGAAATAATCAGATAATTTTTATTATTTTTTTTTTTAAAGAAAGATAAACATTCCCGGGTTACGAATAACACAACAATGTTTGAAAATCTCCTACTACTACCACAGAAAGCCGAAAATGTTGTTTGTGTTGTGATGGAGGACTTAGCCAGCCGAGGAATTGAACACGCGACGCCCGGATGGGATCCAAGCGCTATGCCCACTCAACCACTGACCGGTAAATAAAAGTAAGTTAAAGAAACAAATCATAATTAATAATAATTAATAGCTGAACTAATTAGCAGTACCTGTTGTCATTTCAAACTTCAGTCATTTCAACAAACTGAAGGTAACAATAATATCATTACTAAGTTGGTCCATTTTAGCCAATTCCTAGAATCCAACAATATGTAAAAATAAAAGTAAAGTAGGTATATTATAATTGATGTTGAGAATTTTTCTAAGAATTCACCTTTATTTACTTATGTTTATTCTGCATAAAAATGTGTATTTTGTATGAGCTCATATTCTTTTTTGTTTGTTATAAACATATTTGTATCCTATAACTAAATACTAGTTGTTATCATACATATGTACTTGGTTTAATGTACATTATTATCATTGTAATTTCCCTCCTATGTACCACTGTGTATCATGTATCACCGGATTGTAATAGCCATTTTATGGCGTTGAAATAAGTAAATAAATAAATAATATTATAGCATAATCCCCATTAATGTGTTGAAATAAATAAACTAAATATAATTTTTTCCTTTTTTATAGTGATACATGACTACGCCCCATTTGAAATTTGGTTGCAAGTGTCTTGTCAGCAGAAGCTTAGTTCACGAATATTGTAGGTACACAAGTTGCGAATTCAATTAACATGTATCGTGATGACGTTTTAGTAATTCACATATAAACAGCATTATTGCATTGCATGCGATGCATCAATGCTATTTATATCAAGAAAAATTACTTATTAACTTCAAAATTTGGTAAAACACAAAAATGATACATTAATGTGACATTTAAATTTTAAATTTAAATAATTCCTATTTAGTAACCATCGTTTTTCCAGAGGGTAGGCAGCGAGGGTAGACCGTCATATAATTTTTTTTAGCACAGTTTTCTTGGGACGCAATACATGTCCGAACCATCTAAGTATCTCATTCTTAATCTTGCTCGTTATGCTTTCTTCATCCTTTACCTTGATGAATGATCAATCAGTTTGCCAACATAATATATTCACATTATTTTCATCCGCATCATCTTCCAAAATGATAACAATCGTTATTTTTCCAGATGTGTCAAGTTTTAATCTCAATTTCAAAACTAAATAATTTCAGAAGTATCAAAAGTTATTTTTTTTTAGTTTGGAATACTCTCCGAGAGTTTCATCTTGCCCACAAATACCCAAACGTACTGGGTGCGTAGAGATGTTAATCAATTCCGTTTAAATTAAGACTCTCGAATCATTTACTTCCTCCGGTACACACAAGCATTTGCTTATTATGGGGGAATATTTAAAAAATATATGTATATTTGTATTAATAATAATTGTATTAAGTTTTTTATATCCTTAAATATATATATGTATCTGTTGTATGTATTGTACCAAAAAAAAAATTCAATAAAAAAAAAATTTTGGAAATGTTAGTTTTTTTAATTGCATTCTTCAGTTTCCCAACAAAAATCAGACAATTATAAAATTTTATTATCTTTTGATTCATACAATAGACCACTGTAGACGACCGTTATGTAGCTGAGTTGGCATCGAGTTTGGGTCCCGCCCAGGCGTCGCATGTTCGATTCCTCGCGCCTCGGCTGGCCATAAAATCACAATAAAAGTAACATTTTCCGCTTACTGCGATGGTTGCAAGAGATTTTAAAATATTGTCACGTAATAATCAGGGTTACAGATAAGTAATCCGGGAATGTTTGTCTATCTTTACAAAATTCAAGTAGGTAAAGGTCTCTAAAATGATTTACCTGCGACTATGTACCTATGATTTTTTTATAACGACTTTTAAAAACATGTAGGTATTTTGAAAGAGTGCAAGTACGGTGATATTTAAAATTGCATTTCTCAAATAATAAGATTTTTTTTTAAAACTGTAACTCAATTAAATACATTATCTGTGTTTTTCACAACCTGTGGATTATATTTTGTCCGTGGAAATTGGAGTAGAATCGGTTTTCTTGTCTTGTGGTAAGCCGTACACGGGGTGAGAATTATTAAGGCTCTGCAACCGGGCCCGAAAAGAAGAAGATGGAGAGATACGAAATTACGAACGTTAGAGGAGAGCGCTAACATTTACACCGAAAAAATCGATGGGAAAATTGCGAAAATGTTTAATAAAACACGACTCGTTTAAAATAAAGCAAAACTCTCGCGGGCATTATCTTAAACACCATTTAAAGAAACACTGAAATTTTTCATACATATAACTTGTAAAATAACTGAAACAAACGTGTTAATAATAATTTTTGGAGCATACTTTGCGATTTTTTTTTATCGAGGGAATTGTATATAATTTGCTTGTCGGCGCTGGCAAAGTCTAGATATTATCTTCAAGATTAACATTTTTTTAAGTGCTTTAAAACTTACCGTGTTTAAGGGAAATATGTAATAAATCGATACAAATCCGGGTTGTGGGCCCTTCAGTCAGCCATATTGTCACCCCATTGTATTTGTTCACAAGGAATGAGCCGATCCGTTAGATTGCTCTCTTTTTAAATGTCCCTGGAAATGGTTCCAGGTTTATAAACTTTCGAAAGGGTGCACTTTCTGGCTCACTGGCCCTAAAATCCCCTACAAATTCCGCCCTAGACTTGAGAATAATTAATTTGTACATTTAAAAAGAAATGAACTCACCTATATTTTTTCGACATCTTAGATCATTTAGTTCATTTATTATACATATTTAGTGACCAGGGAATCTAGCACCGTCGCGTCGCGTCGATTAAAGGATTTAAGGATTATCTCTGTTTGTCATCTTGTCATCTTTCGCGAACACGACTGCAGATAGCTAACGTACAAACAACAGTTCACGTTAAATTTAGAAAATCAGTATATATTTGCAATTCGGTCATTTTACCTGAAGCCGTTGTGTATTAGTACGCCGGGAGGCAACTGTCGGAGAATCAACTATCATGCAGCCCTGTCGACCTTGCAGATACGCTGAACTAAATTAGGTATACACCGACATCCCTTTTCCCATCTCTTTCCCCAACCAACTTCCATTTCTAGCAAATTTTTTAACAAAAAAGTACATTTACAGTGGTAATAATATGAGCAAACCTGGTAACTACCCAATATATAAAAAACTCCTTTTTACAGGCGATTTATCCTTAAAAATATCCCGTTTATTACCAGATCATATTTCTCCAGCTTTCTATACTAATTCTAAAATAAAAAAATTGATAAATAATAAGGATGTTTCTAATAAATTTGAAAAAAACGGGATATACACTTTAGAATGTAACGATTGTGACGCACAGTATGTAGGTATGACAACTAGAAATTTCAAAACTAGAATCAGGGAACATGAACTTTGTTTAAGAAATAATAATTATTCCGAATTTGCGAATCATTTAATAGAGTCAGGCCATAGCTTCAATAAAGAAAAAACCAAATTTAAACATTGCAATATAAATTCATACTTTAATCTTTGCGCTTTAGAAACGCTCGAAATAAACAAAAAAATTAAATCTAAAATTAATTTAGTGAATAAAATAATAGCGCCTTGCAAATCTCCTTTACTAACCATGTTTCCGTATAATATTGACTCCTCCTACCGCATTCCCCTCCCCCCAAAATCATCCCGCCCACTACTCCCACCTAATTAATCTTTGGTACTTGCATTTATTTTTTAAGTTAGTTTTAATTCTGCTCGTGAATGATACGGTTGTATCGAAACCGGTCGCGGAAAAATTTAATTTAAGTAACAAATGTAAATTTAATAAAACTCTTCAAAAAAACAAAATGTCTAGAAATTGTTACATAGTTAATGCCCAAGAAATACAAAAAAATGATATTTCCTAAATTGTTCAATTATGAAGTTGTAAAGTTCTACGACGATTAATTAATTTATTAAAATTTCAGTAATTCATTGCAAAGTCTTCTACAAGCTGAACAATATTAATTATTGTGGCGTTAGTTTTGTTTTGATTGGATGACAAAATTAAAGAGATCATACTTGTTAAGACTTAAAATGAAGAAGAGTAATTTAATTTATTCTTCAATTCGTAACGGCTGGTTTTTTTGAAGATTTATTTATTTGTTAATTTTCGGAAAGAAAAAGTTTTCCCGTATTTTGTAAAAGTACAATCTTGTTGCAGTTGCAGTAAATAATTTCCTCTATCTTGAAATAGGATCCATAGGTCTTAGATAATGACCTAAACTTTATATCGCTACGCATTTTTTCATGTAAATACCGCACAAGAGTCCCAACTGCTCTAAACCGTCTGAAGCCCATCTTGGGTACCTAAAAACAACAAGTGTTTCAAAGTTACCCCCCAAGGACTATCCAGGCATTAAAAGGAAGGATTCGATGTGAAGTGACCGCAATATCGCTAGAAATGCTGCGCAAAGTCATGGGCAGCTTTGCAACGAGGCAAGAATGTGTGCGACTTCGGAGGCCACCCTTCGGACATTATTTAAAAAATATGAACTTACATAAATTTTCCATTCGTGTAGATTATGTTTTAATCAATAAATTTTACAAAAGATGATTTATTGAATTATGCAAATTTTTTGAAATCGTCACGATTCATTGGCTCATCTGTAATATAATATTCAAATTAATTAGATAGTTTTTTTATTTATTTTTACAGTGAATACCGCACAAGAATCTCAACTGCTCCCGTCTGGAGCCAGTGAGACTATGGCATCCCCAATTGGGGTATGTTGTGAGGCTGAAGGTAGTGGGGAGGGGAAGGAGGTGGGGAAGAGGAAGCTTGGGAAGTACCTGGCTAGTCAGATCTGGTCACTAAACACGGCTAAAGCCATTTTCAAGCAACGTTTCAATTCTGAATGGTGGTCTTACACCAGGGCGATACTGATAGTATCTTCCACTCTGGAACATGCCGCAAATATACTATATATTGTTTAAATGAATTAATTGTGAAATAACACAAATTAATCGAATAAAATTTATTTGCGCATGCCGGGTTCGAACCCGCGACCTCCGGATTGTGAATCAAGAGTCTTACCCACTGGACTACGGAGGTCGTCTTTAGCCATTCATTTTTTTTTTTTTAAAGAAAGACACCATTCCCGGGTAACGACTAAGCTGACAATATTTGAAAAGCTCGTGCTACCACCATAGTAGGCGGAAAATGGACTTAGGACAAGGACTTAGCCAGTCAAGGAATCGAACATGCGATGCCCGGGTGGGACCCAAACGCGATGCCAACTCAAACACTGACCGGTTATTAATTAATAAAAACCACTAGATATATTGTGTAGAGCTAATAAATTTTTTACTTGTACTATCATAATTTTATTTACCTGTTTTGTTTTTATTTATTTAACACTATTCCTGTTTTAATATTTATTATAACGGTATGAATGTTTAATTTTCTTTTATCGTGCCCTAAACTTATATACAACTTGCTACAACACTGCCTATGCTAGCGTAGCAAGAAGGGAAGATCAATAAAATCTAGCAAAAAGGTAATTAAATTAAAATTATATTACCATAAATAACATCCACCTTAAAATACATTCCTGTCAATCAACCATTGATATATCAATACAAACCCCATGCCCACTGTCCCCCAATTACACAAACGGAAAATATTAAATAAATATGGGATAAACATATAGATTTGGTAAAAGGAAAACTAAACAAGTCGATTTACTTTTTTTAAAACTTGAGAAATATTTTAAACATATGTGCTATAAAAAATATATAACTCGCACTTGCACAATCCATAATGGAATACGGCATTATTGCCTGGGGCTGTGCCAGTAAAAAAATAAATTAATACACTGTTTAAAGCTCAGAAAACCCTAATAAAAGTAATACTTAAGTTACCGATACTAACACCCACTTCAATTATATTCGAAAAATTCCCAGTGCTGAAAATTCTAAAATTATATTCAAACAAATACTAACTTTCCTTAACAAGATCTTATCCACATTTAACACTTCACAAAATTCTCGCAATACTAGAATAAGACATGCTCACCAACTACAAATACCAAAAACAAACACATCTTTTGGACAAAAACACTACAGATACCAGGCTATAAAACTATACAATTCTCTTCCTACACAATATAAAATAACTAATATTATTGAATACAAAAAAAAAACATAAGAAACTGGCTACAATCTTTCTAACTTTTAATTTATAATTTTTGTCGAATTGAAGTTGATTTATTACGCACCAGATTTAAATTTTCCCCACAGGAAAAACTAAACCCTTTCACACACTTCCCAAATGATCATCTGGTCAATCCACGTTATGCAATTGCACTCTATGTATTATAATTACAAAACAATACAAGAACAACATGTCAACCTACCAGACCAGATGGGAAAATAATTCACCGACTCCAGATATTTTCATATCAGAGGGTTCGGCTCTGTGGAATTCCTAATTGAACCTATAAATCCTACTGATCCCTCAATATAAATATTTAAAAAATCTTTTGTAATCCTACATGTATTTAAAATTACCGATTTTTGCATTTTTATACATAAATTCTTTGACAAATCTAATACGCCTAAATTTTGAATCAGAGACCTAGGCATAATGCCAGTAGCCGAAATAACAAATGGTAATATTTTTATAGTCCGAGAATGCCAAATTCTTTTAATCTCATTTCCTAAATCTGTGTATTTTCTAATTTTTTCAGAAAGAGTTTTTTGAATATTACAGGAATTTGGAATAGCTACATCAATGATATAAGTTATTTTTTTAATTTTGTCATGTAAAACTATATCAGGTCTATTATGACTAATTGTTCTGTCTGTTAGTATAGTTTTATCATAATATATTTTATAAAATTCATTTTCTAAAAATGAATTTGGTTCATATTCATAATATGGTACTATATTACGGCAGTCAATCAAGTTATGTTTAATTACCAAACTTTGGTGGATTATTTTTAAAACCTGATTGTGCCTAAATATATACTCGGACGGCGCTAATATAGAAATATTATAATAATATATTTTGATTTTTATTGTTTCTCTTGTTTATATTAACTACATATGTACACTCTTTTGTTTTACTATTCACAATTTATAATTTATAATTTACAACTGAAAAATATCCTCTACACAGGTGAACTCCTAGTGTGGAGGACAATATAGTATACCTTTGTTATGTAAATATACAAAGAATAAATAAAATAATTTACATCAGAATAGATACAGCGAGTTAAATTACTTAGCAGGGGAAAATTCAATTATGTAGCAAATTATCATAAATACTTAAATTGTTTTATTGAATGAAACGGTTAAACCAATAATTCAATGAACGCCGATTTATCGGCACTAAAACTTAAATGAAAGGCCGATAGAGTTGGTCAGCCTTTTTATATTTCAATATCTTTGGTCTGCGCTGATAGAAGCGCTTTTGTGAGATGTATTATTAAAAAAACAATGAACGATGATTTGCCTTGAAAAAATGTGTAGGTTCTTTGTTCCTACCTACATAAATAAATATTTAAAAAAAATAAAGTTTAAAAATATGTAATTAAAATTATTTTCAGGCTATTTGGTAAGAATAAAATATGTAATTATTGGATTTGTTGTAGAGGAAAAAAATACCTAATGATAAATAATTATAGCTCCTTTAGGTAAATTGAAGACATTCGAGTGCGTATCCATTTTATCGTGATTTATTTTTGGGTTATTATGCCGTGTTGCGCTACCTCCTTCTGAAGCCAACATTTCGGGCATCATTATAGTGTAAAAGATGTGTATCGCATCTACATACATTAATCACACTCTTCACCAATCTTCAATTTGGGAGGAGGGGCAAGGGTATTAATTGGATAACCAACAACTCTGCCGTAGGTCACCCCAAGTGGTTCGCTGCGTTTGATGACTTAGCAGGGGTACCCGGGTTCATGAGGTGAGGTTTGTCCGGGTCCTGGCGGCGGATGCCCGGATGTCCACTAGCTGCATGTCAGGCCGGAACGGGAGAGAATGGTTGAGGAGTCCCTTTGACTTCTCCAGCCGTACTCTCTCGGAACATCGCCTTGCACCGCAGTGGGAAAGATGGATTCATACGTGCGTCACTCCTGGACACACTGACCTCAAAGATTCGTACCAACCCCACATACTTACCCTTTTCCTCCCCAGAACTTCCTCTCCTTCTTTTCTTAAAAAGACCCCCTACACAGCACCCCCAAAGATGACACAGGCCTGAAGGGAATTATTTTCCTGTTTCGTATCGTAAAAATAAAAAAAATAAATACATCTGCCCTGATAATGGCCACTGCAATGCTGTGCAAAACGTTGGCCAAAGAAGAAGATAGAATTGTTCTTGTTTAATGGCACCGTTATTGTTTATCATTATGTATTTTCCTGTGCCAAAATAGCATTGTTTTGTTAATGTCGTTCTCTTGTCATTGCTTTGTATATACTTTATATTCTTTGTTTCATATTATTTAATCCAATTTTGTTTTAATGATTCATTTTTTTTTTTTTTTACAGTGAATACCGCACAAGAATCTCAACTGCTCCCGTCTGGAGCCAGTGAGACTATGGCATCCCCAATTGGGGTATGTTGTGAGGCTTAAGGTAGTGGGGAGGGGAAGGAGGTGGGGAAGGGGAAGGTTGGGAAGTACCTGGCTATTCAGATCTGGTCACTAAATACGGCTAAAGCCATTTTCAAGCAACGTTTCAATTCTGAATGGTGGTCTTACACCAGGGCGATACTGATAGTATCTTCCACTCTGGAACATGCCGCAAATATACTATATATTATTTCAAATGAATTAATTGTGAAATAACACAAATTAATCACATAAAATTTATTTGCGCATGCCGGGTTCGAACCCGCGACCTCCGGATTGTGAGTCAAGAGTCTTACCCACTGGACTACGGAGGTCGTCATTTAATGATTACATTAATAATTCATTCAATGATTTAATGATTAAATTTTAGTTTTAATGATTTATGATTATCTATTGCCCTGTGCCAAAACAGCACTGTTGTTGTTAATTTTGGTCTCTTGGCATTGCTTTGTATATACTGTATATCCTTTGTTTAACATTATTTAATCAATTTTCGTAAGGAGTCGTAAGGAATTATAATAGGATTATTTAATAAGCGCTAAGTGAAATAACACAAGCCTGCGCTATATAAATCTACGTTATTATTATTATTATAGCGCAAGACGGCATAATAACCCAAAAAAATAAATCTCGATAATACTTTTGGCCGTGAAATATGAAATCCTATCTGACATGTTTATTTACTTGCACGGTTGATCAAAAACTGTAGGAACGGGTAAGGGTTTTACGGAGGCAACATGATCTTCCAAATAATAATCTCCAGCAATTTCTATCAAGCGAAGTTTCATCATCCTTTTGACCTTTTACCGCCTACAGTTTCTTAGGACCCCCCCAGTTCGGTCCCTCAATGTGCCCCGGGCCGCAGCCACTCTATCAAATAATGATTTAGATCGCCCGCCCTCCCCAACTTTCGATACCAGGGAGTATTCTGAATTAAACGTAATTCTGCAAGTGGAGAATTAACGCCAATGCTCCCTCTGAATTCAACAGGTCAGAAATCATCAAGTGCCAAAGTCCTGGAATGCCAAATGAACCGATGTGTTGAACGATGTTAACGAATTTTTTTGAAGTGAAACTTCTTTGGCGCCGTTAGTGACTTAAAATTCGGGTGAAACGGAAATGGGAAAAAAAATTCGGGTCACAACCAGGCTTGCAAGGTCTTTTCCAAATACATACCGAACAGTGAACAAAAAGAATTTTATGCTTTTGAATGTAGCTATAACTTTGTGGTTATCAATTAGGTATAGATAAATGAAAAATGTATATATTTGCCCTGAAGAAGGAACGTTCGTTCTGAAACCGGTTCGATTTACTCAAATGTAAAAGTTGTTCAAACAGAGTTAAATTGTTCAATTTATCTAAAAAGAATTTTCCCTAGAATTTCCCTAGATTTCGGTGGTACCTTGGAAAATCAAAACCCGCGTCAGGGAGGGGGGGGGGGGGGAGGGGGGGGGGGGAGGGGGGGGGGGGGTTGTCCGACTTTGCAAAAATGTAAGCAGTCAAATTATTCGAATAATCACAACATTTACGCGAGTACGTAGTCACCTGATGTGTAACACTAATCCGCCGCGAAATGGCTCAAAAACAGTAGGCGCGTGCACGAAGCGGCAACATCGCGCAAACGAAGTAGGCATGCTACGCAACATCGCTTGCCGATTGCGTCATATACGACAATTGAATCGTTTATTAGGGAGAAAAATTAATCATATTTTTGTCATACCGTAGACCGAACATGGTGCTAAAATACCGAACGGTTCGGTAGAATACCGAACAACTGGCAACACTGGTCACAACTCAGTTAGTTCTACACAAACACTCGGTTCTAATATAACGCGGTAAATTCGCACCTCGGCGCGTGTCTTCCATAGCGTAGTTGGCAAGGTGTCTGACAAGTCTCAGCGGCCAAAGAGAAACACATCAATCGAACGGGGGTTCCAATCCTACGAAATCAAAAAAATATATATATTTTGTGAAATCAATATCCAATCTTCAAACCACTTGAAAAAACAAACAAAAAAAAAGAAAGCGACATCTAGCGACTTTTTAGTTTCACTTCTACCGCGTGTGAATTTTATTTTTTTGTAGAAAATTTATCCGACTTCGATCCCTCAGGCTAATTTGTTCGCTTTTGGGAACAACTCATATCGGTCTCATAGAAATCGTTATGTCTCCCTTACTATCATGGTGCGAAATACGATCTAAACGGTATGATAGAAAGATAAAATACCATGACTTATATTAAAATCTAAAGTTAACCACATAATAATTGAAATGTACACCTTTATGAGACTAAATTAGAAACCGAAACGACCGCAATTTGAAAAAGATTTATGAAATTTTGTGAATTTTTTATTAATTGTTTTTACATGAAACGTCCAAAAAAATTGAGGAGATAACGTTCATAATACATTTGTCTAATAAAATCTGTGTGTGTTTTTATTATTTTTCGTTAACAGTAATTTTAGTTAGAAAAAACATTAGATTAGTGAATTTTAAAACTTTTTATATTTGCGTAAAAAAAATAAAAAAATACGTGTTTATTTCTAATAATTAAATTTGAAAGTATTTTATTTTTCGTATTTTATTACCTTCCAAGAAAAGTTTTTAGTTTTCGGATATGCTCATAAATATTGAATTTATTTGGATTTTATTGCATAGTGGAAATATTTTTACCATTTTTTTACATGAATACCCAACTGCTCCCATCTGGAGCCAGCGAGATTATGGCATCCCCAATTGGGGTATGTTGTGAGGCTGAAGGTAGTGGGGAAGGAAGGAGATAGAGAAGAGGAAGGTGGGGAAGTACCTGGCTATTCAGATCTGGTCACCAAATACGGCTAAAGCTATTTCAGGCAACGTTTCAATTCTGAATGGTGGTCTTACACCAGGGCGATACTGAGAGTATCTTCCACTCTGGAACGTGCCGCAAATATACTAAACATATATTATTGTAGATGAATAAATTGTGAAATACACAAATTAATCAAATAAAACTTATTTGCCACGCCGGGATTCGATCCCGCGATCTTCGGAATGCGAGTCTAGCGCCTTACCGCTGCACTACGCCGGCCGTCAAACCGTTACCTTCTGATAATATACGCGGGATTTTTGAGAGATCTATATACCCTTTGTACAAATCGGCACTTCATTTGGATAGGGTTCTAAATGACATTTTTTTCAAAATTGACCTTTGACTGCTAAAGCACTTCTTTTGCTCATTTCTATTCCCAAAATAATTTTCAGAACCATCTTTATTGTATTTTCGTGATATTCGAGTATGCATGAAAAAGTTCTAAAATCAAGCATTTTCAATAATAATTCATTTTACAAGGGTCTATCATCACTTACACCCTCTATTTTGTTTGTATCTGACAGTTGATCGTAAATACAAGGTGCATTATGGTTCTCATTTCATTTGGATAGGTTTCTAACTACGCCTTACCATTTTCTAAGGTTTCTACTTTTCCAGAGCTGCATTTTCGTAATCTATTTAACAATTTTAGTTAAATTATTTTAGATTATCATATTTTAATGGAAAATATTTAAATAGGACGTGGCCCTAGCTAGAAATTGCAAAAGGGAAATGTAATTAAAACCTTGTGCGATGAATTATTATGCCTTAACTGGTTGCACAAGGTTCTATTTGCATGTTTAAGTATGTTCTAAAAGGTTCCATGACAGTTGATTCGGTGACATTTGGTCCGGCGACAGTTGGTCCGGCGACATCTGATCCGGCCGACATTTGATCCATCCGACACTTGATCCGGCGGACAGTTGATCCGGCGGACAGTTAATCCGGCGACAATTGGTCCGGCCTGATCCTTAAGAAGATTTTTTCTTCAAGTAAGTATTAAAGAGGATATACGGCCGTACGACCAAAGTCGATATACTTATATCTGAAGGCATCTTAAAAAATTACTAGAATACTAAAAGTAATTTTCAGATAAAAAAGTTATACGCAAGTAGGAATCTTTTACGATTTTTTTTATTAAACTGACTGCACTTATAAGTATGTAGTATTTTGTATTGCCGCATGCTTTCTACTTAAGTGACCAGCTCAGGTATGGGGGCTCCATCGAAGCCAGAGTAAAGTTAGCCTCCCAAAAACTGGGCGTACTGTACAGGGCCCGCAGATACTTTAAAAGTACACAACTGCTAACCCTGTACAAATCGCAAGTGCGCCCCACGGTTGAATTTGGCAGCCACCTCTGGTCTGGAGCTCCAAAATACCTGAAAAATACCCTCGACTCTGTGCAGAAACGGGCGGTCCGTTTGATAGATTCTCCCATCTTAACAGACGGATTGCAATCTTTAGAGCACAGACGTCGGGTGGGAATGCTATCCTTGTTCTACCGGTATTACAATGGAAGATGCTCCGAGGAACTAGCATCATTGATCCCTTCGGCACCGGTGCATAGTCGGGAAACACGCCAAACGCGTGCCCAACATTTGTACACAGTTGACATTAGTCACATGAGAACGGGTCGTTTCTTCGACTCGTTCTTATGTTCAACAGCTCGGCTGTGGAATGATTTGCCGGCCTCTGTGTTTCCTCCTTCCTACAACATGGGTCTCTTCAAGACCAATGTTCATTCCTTCCTCTCCTCAAAAAGACCCTCCACACAGCATCCCAGATGACATAGGCCCTGAGGGAAATTATTTTCCTCAGGGCCTCCTGTGTGGAGTTAATGTAAAAAAAAAAAAAAAAATGCTTCTTCGGAGAGTCGAAATTATTGTTAGTAAAAATATTTTTACAGCGGATTTTCACTCAAGATGCCTTCAGAAGTACATCGACTTTGGTTGTACGGCCGTATATCCTCTTTACATACTTACTTGAAGAAAAAATCTTCTAAAGGATTAGACCGGACCAATTGTTGCCAGATCAACAGTCCGCCGGATCAATTGTCCGCCGGATCAAGTGTCGGCCGGACCAAATGTCGGCCGGATCAAATGTCGCCGGACCAACTGTCGCCGGACCAAATGTCGCCGGATCAAATGTCGGGTCACCGTTCTTAAATGGTAAGTAAAGGTCCTTTTTAAATAATTTCCTTTAAATATGTTCAATTAAATTACTTTACACAAGATTCAGCCTTAAGCCCGGAAATTGGTAAATAGATTATGAGAAATCGTCTTTGTAAACTTTGACATCCCATATCTCAAAACAAAGTGAAGTGAAGTTAGGACTCTATCCAAATGAAGCGACGAAATGTCCTACAAAATCTCACCTCCCTGCTTTTGTGATAGTTCGAGCTACGTTGCATAGATGACTCTAGTGCTCGTAGTTCATAAAGTTTATAGAGTTCTCAAAGAGATGTCTCCAGTATATTGGTTGGCCCCTCGTAGTTCAGAATGCTGGTGACATTATAAGTATTCTGATTACATTAGTCTCCTGACTGGCCTACATACTCGTTCTCGATTATAAGAGTTTCTTTTCTAAATACAGACAGTAAGTTTTGTTGTGAAAAGGCGTTATTTCAGAAAACCACTCTCAACACTTTCCATGAATTAACCCTTTCCAGTCCAGACAGAATAGCAACTCTGATGATTAGGTAGGTAAATTTACTCCTCTTTGATCCAAACACTGCGCAATGTCACCGTGGTTATTCAATCTATACATGGATAATTGTACGCAAGAATTGAAAAAGGTGGGATTGGGCGCGAAATTGAGTAATCTGAAAGTATGTTGCCTGTTGTATGCTGATGATGCGGTGATGATTTATAACACTATGGAAGATCTACAGTATCTCGTGCCTAGGATGAACGAAGTATGTATGAAGAATGAGTTAATGATGAATTTAAGTAAGCCTAAAGTCATGGTGTTTGAAAGAGAGAGTACGAACACTTATAATATTTAATAGTTGTGAATGATGAATACTTGGAGCAGGTGGATGAGTTTGTGTATCTGGGTAGTATGTGTACTAGATATGGGAAGGCTGGTAGGGATATTGAAAGAAGGATGAATGCCGGTAACTCCATTAATGGAGGACTGAATGCCGTTGGTGCTAATAAAAAATTGTCAAAAAAAACGAAACTAGCAGTCCACAATGGAGTCTTGGTACCTACCCTGACTTATGGCAGTGAGGCATGGAACTGGCCGAGGAAAGATGAAAATAAACTGAGGCGTATGTGCGTGATCGTGTAAAAAATGTGAATATCCGCAAAGAATGTAAGGCTAATGTAAGCATAATTAATAAGATTAAGAAAGGTACCCTCAGATGGTTTGAGCATGTAGAGCAAATGAACGAAGAAAGTAGTGTAATAGGAATATATGACGCAAATGTGAATGGTAGAAGAAGTGAATCAGATACTTGAGTCGGGCCATGTCAAAAGTCAGAACACTTAATAGAAGAGCATGTATAAGACGATGAATGAACGTGAATGAGGCAAAGAGTGTGTGCCAAGACCGAGTTGTTTCGCGGGTCGTCCTCTCTGCCTATGGTTAGAAAGTTAGTTTTGATCCAAACGAAAATTAAAAAGCGTAAAACCTGCTCTTGAAACTTTTTATTGACATGAATTTTAACACCCTTGTGTTTGGTTCGGATGCAGCCCTTTGGGCCAGGAAGGGCGTCCCGCGTTGGCCGGTCTAATGGGACAAATATTTGCATACCCATAGCGGCCTGCTGATAGCACCGCCTCGTAATTATAGTTGGATGCCCGCTTAACGGCGGTAGTAAATTTAATATGTTATGTACCTACAAGGGAATACTTCTACATCAAGCGAGGGGAATCGTGTTTACACGATTGTATGCATGGACATTCACGACTTTGGGCCGACGCAATGGAGCGTTTATCGTTAAATTTGTAGGTATGCAAAACAAGTACTAAAACTAGAACATTCTGGGATTGAAGAAAATGGGTTTGGAAGTGGGGGACTTGAGCAAATTATCTCTAAGCGTAAGAAAGTGCATTTCTTAGTCTTGGAAAAAGTATATTATTTATAATGAATACATTATAAAATAAAAATGAGAAAATTGTGTAAGACACCGATTATAATTTAAAAAAATAACGGTCGGCGATCAACAAAAGGTTCCATTCCTTAGCGTCGATGACACAGGGCGAGTTTACAAACTACTATCTACTAAATCGGCGAGTGAGATTATCATGATGACACACAAAACTGTCCACTCGCTCAGAAGCGTAGGAAACTGAGGTCGCTGTTAGCGCCAGTAACAAGAAAAACGACGCCTGCGTGAACTAATTCTTCAGATGTTTGACAGTCGAAATCAGCTGTTTATCGGAAGCCATGTTGGAAACATAAATAAACCAATCACGAGCAAGCTTGTAGGCGAGTAAAGTTGACGACCTTTCAACTTTCTTTCGTAGATTGTCAACAATCTGCTAGTTAGCAAGTAACACGAGGAGGACACTGGGCGAGTTTACTAACAGATAGTGAATTTCCCTTTCCTTGTAAACTCGCCCTGTGTCATCGACGCTTAAGTGAAGTTAGTTTATTCGTGTATGAATAAGTTAATTTATTTTATTTTATTATTTTTATTTCTTTATCAGTTAAAATATTTAATAGAAATCTATTAAATAATTTCAAATTTAAAGTTCGTTGTAGTTATCTAATTTTATTTGCGTTTTATTGTTACGGTGAAGAATTTTAACCCCTGTGTCGGAAAATTATGTTTTTCAGTTCCTTTTTTTGACTTTTCCGAATTTTTAAAAATAGTAAAAATTTTAAATTTTGATTTTTTGTTGGTTCCTACCATAGAAAAAAATTCATGAACTTGAAATTTTGTGACAAACGTTTCGAAAGAAGTGGTTCCTAGAAAGACGGTTTTAAAGTTGTGTTCTATTTAAATTCTAGTTAGATTTCGTGTAAACCGGAATTGTCACGACACTAAAATGACTATAACTTTTAAAATAATTCGAATTTCAAAAAAAAGGAAACATAGGATGCTACGCATTGAATGGGATTTATAATTTTATTATTAGTTTCAGGCGTACTAAATAAAAATGCATTAATTGAAATGAATTTAAGTTTCTTATTATGGATTTTATCAATAACTAGCTTTTTCCCGTGGCCTCGCTCGCATGGTGTAAGGGGGGTTCCCACTCCGCCTCCTCCACCTGCCCACCCTCCTCCCTCATCTCTCTCTCCATCCCGCTTTCCATATATTCAATCCCAGTACATTCAGTTTTTAAACAGCCCGCGTGCCACCTTTTACAATTTTTATTCAAATTTCCATTTTTCATGTATATTAAATTTGGTACCTAACATAGGTACCTATTTACATTTGGTACCTAACATAGGTACCTATTTACACGAGCATGCTCTAAAAAAAGGTGAATCACGTTATATAAAAAATGTATCTGAAAAATGTAATGTCATTATTGTATGTACTAAAATAAATAAATTAAAAAAAAAAAAAAAAAAAAAAAAAAATTTAAAATATCTAAAATTCTTGATTCGATTCAAACTATTAGGGGAGTACCTACATTAAATAAATTTATCAACCTTTCAAAAATAGAATCCTGATTTAACAATCATTGTTTTGCAAAATGTCATTCTCAAACACGCGAACTGTCAAACGTGCGATAGTCGTTCGGTTTTCTGAAATTATCCAATTTTCTACGCAATTTTATTAATTTTTCTCTCCGTAAGAACCATCCTCGTACTTCAAGGAATATTATAAAAAAAGAATTAGAGAAATCGGTTCAGCTGCTCTCGAGATTTGCGCTTAGCAACACATTCAGCGATTCATTTTTATATATAAGATGTGCGGAGTAACCATAATTTAGTGCAATTTGTTTAATTTTTGATAGTTCAATCGCGAAATTAACAGCTGATGGTGGGGTTTTTACTGATACCGGAATGTTTATGTGATACCGTATGATTTGACTAGCTATGAATAGTTATATATTATATGTTGGTTAACGACAAAGCTTACACCATGTATTTATGTAAATTAGAAATATTCCATGTGTTAAATATTCAAAACTGATTTACAAAGCTATGTGCACGACAATAATGGAATATGCACCATAGGCTTAGAGATTTTTGCATTATTTTAAACGAGTCGTGTTTCATTAAACATTTTCACATAATTATAGTAGTTTTTTACAATATTAGCGCGTTCCCTTTTACAATCGTATTCCCTTTCTTCTTCTTTTTGAAGCTTACTACCGGGCCTCAACCAAAAGGCATAGTAAATTAAGTCTATTATTGCTCAGAAGTCATTTATTTATTTTTGTTTGATTATGAAATTAATATAGTCGATAAATATCGTTTTCATGATTTTGGATGCAACTTCGGAAATTATCTGTGAGGTGGTGGTTATTATTTAACATTAAAATTTCCCAATCTACTTTGTAAACGTGATGAAATATACTAAAAATGTTGCAAAAGCATTACGATGGGCTTAAATTAAAATTTAAAAAACGACCGATAATTGATATCATTGGCTCCAACGCTTTGATAGTCCTTTGATAGTCAACAGTTCGGTCGTAGCTAAATATTAATGCCATACATTATTATCTCCCATAAAAGAAGAAAAAATATATGACGAAAAACGTTTCCTCGGGTCGATATTTTAAATTAAATACGTTGTAATTCATCCATCGTTAATTATTTACGATGGAACACAAAACTTGTCTTATATAACAAAATATCCTTATTTATTTATGTGAATACTTCCAGCCAGTGAGACTATGGTATTCGCAATACATGTTGTGAGGCTGAAGGTGGTGAGAGAAAGGAAATGGGGAAGAGGAAGGTGGGGAAGTACCTGAGTATTCAGACCTGGTCCCCAAACACGGCTAAAGCTTCATATTATCTTGGCGAAAAAATCGTTGGTTTCGATACATGTTGATAATTTTGATTAAATAAGTGGTATGTACAAAGTGATTTGTTTTAATTTAATTAAAATGACGCCTAAAAGTGAATTTACCATTAATATGAAAGTTAAAATAGATCTTTTTATACCAATGTGAATACAAATCATTACGAAAGTTTGTCATACAAGATGGTTCCAAGCTATTTCTCCTCTTCCTAGATTTGGCTTCAATGGTTTATAAACAAAATCGCACAAATGCTCTGTTCTTGACTTTTTATGATCGTGATCCAACATTGATATGATTTTAAGATCCATTCGTTCTCTGATGAACTTACTACATATTACCTTTAGGTGTCGATAACATATTGATCATTCAACCCGTATCGTAAATTGGCTAAGGACAGTTAGAAAGTGCATCGTGTCTACCAGTATTCTTAATATTCGCAGATGTTTTTTTAATTAAATTTGAATCCCACGCATCTGCGAGAGTAAGTACTCACATCTACAGCGTTTGAATTAGATTAAGTTTTCAGGCTTGGTGGAGTTAGGAAGGGAAGGAGATGAGGAGAGGAAGGTTGGGAATTCTTCTACGGTAGCTTTCATAATTACCTCTAAGAATTATCATAATATTATCATATTAATCTTTCATAATATTTGGTCTTATTATTTCCTCATCTTTCGTTACATTTGCAATGCTAAGACAAATAATATGTAAAAAATGTTCGTTTTTAAAACTAAATTCATTTAATTATTGCATTAATAAAATGGTGCCACAAAGTGAATTTGCAAAATTTGAAGAAGTAAATTCATTTAGTTAAGTAATTGTAAAATTACTAAATAAAATAAAATTATATTTATGGAACCTACTAAATATATAATAATAATTCCCTCCGTGGTTAAGTATTTAGGCTCCCGACTAGCAATCCGGAGGTCTCCGGTTCAAATCCCGTCGTGCGCAAGTAAATGTGTGTTTTTTCACAATTTATTAATTTTAAATAAAATAAGTTATTTTGCGGCACGTTCCACAGTAGAAGATACTCTCAGTGCCGCCTTGGTGTAAGACCACCATTCAGAATTGAAACGTTGCTTGAAACGGCTTTAGCCATGTTTAGTGACTTGATTTGAGTTGCCAGGTACTTCCCCGCCTTCCTCGACCACATATCATTCCCCTCTCAACTGCGATCAGCCTCACAGCATACCGCAATTGGGGATGCCATAGTCTCATTGGCTCAAAACTCTTGTGTGTAAAAAAATATTGTTTCACATATAAAAAATTGGACTTCACATATAAAAAACATCCCTCCAGAAATCCAAACGAATTAAGTCAAGTAATTGTAAAATGTCGTTAGCATAAATACAACAAATATAACACGAATAAAAGGGTTCTTTGGATTCACAATCCTATAATAATTGACTGAAACTAACGAACACCTCACAAAGCTGTCGGGGCATCGTGAATATTCAAAGCATGAAACTGAAAACCCCCATTAGCCTTGTGCTGAATAATACCCTACCTTTCTCTCTCTACTTCTCTAGCTCTCTGGCTCTCGGCTTGGAATACACTGATGAAATAGCCTTCGAATGATCACCTTTGGACTGGAAAGATTTCATATTCATAGACAAGTTGAGAATAATAGTATAAATTGTTTGTTAATTCACACCAATTTTGTAGTAATTTTGTCTCTGCTTTCTAATAGTACATTAAATTAATTGCTTGTTTTGAATTGTTATTTAGATTTTATTTATTTATTTCTTTCTGGCACATTCATTTTACGGATGATAACAGTTTACATCTTCTATATATATATAAAAATGAATCCCTATTTCCCTTGGTCACGCCATAACTTCTGAACGATTTTACCTATTTCATTAATCTTTTTTTCACGTTTTCTAATACTTTGTAGAAGGTTCTTACGAAAAGAAAAATTATATTAACTTCGCACGTTTGACAGTTCGCGCGTTTGATGAATGTGAATTTAGCAGGCAGCTGTTAATTTTTGTAAAAAAAGAATTGTCCATGGATTTTTTAAATTATAGGTACTTTAAATAGGTACCTATGTTAGGTACCAAATTTGATTGATTCTGTACCTCAAAGAATAAACCATATATAGCTATAGACTTAGGCACTTACGTGGTTTATCCTTTAGGGTGCAGAATTGTTCTTATAATATACAAAAATGTATATTTGTAATATGTTAAAAATAAAAATTTTAATAAAGAAATTGTAATAGCTGGCAGGAGAGCTGTTTGAAAACAGACTAGATGTATGGAACGCGGAAGGGGAGTTGGCGGTACGGGGGAGCGGGAGAGGGGAGAGGATAGGCGGGGAAGGTGGGAGGGTAATGCGGGAGGGGAAGGGGATGCGGGAGGGGATGAGAGAGGGGAATGGGGACGCACGGGAAAGGAAATGCAGGGAGAAACAATTTATTTCTTTGAATATGGCACTGCAACGCATGCCGGGAACCAGCTAATAGATAATAAGTTCCAGTAAAACAAAAAAATTAATATAATCAGTAAGAGTATTTAAACAGGTTACTAGAAGTTTTTTGTGGAACACCTCATTAGGAGAAATTGTGACGTGGTGTTCGCATGTTTTGGATAAAGTATGCCAGATTTTTTCATTCATCTAGTCGGCAAACGAACAAAACAAATTATTTAATCATGTTTATTATTTCTTATCAGTAGCTAAAATAAAACCCATTATGGATTTCAATGTTGAAAAAAGAATGGTTTGATTTTAGATATTCAGAACCAAAAGTATTTTCGTTATTTATTTTTTTGTGCAATTGAAATTCACAAAAATTCCATTTATATTAATAGAGACGACGAAGCTAAGCTCAATAATTCTTTGTCAGCTATTAATTGACAGCTTCGCCAAAGCTAAACGCAGAAAACCATTTTGAATTATACGATGAGTGAATTGTAATAGATACCAGTTCGAAGAGGAGTGGAGCTGGTAACACGTTACAGCAACTACGTACAAAAGTGATGTAAGCGTTGGCTAAAGAAGGAGGAGCGCAACAAGGTAAAACACCCCAAAAATAAATAACGAAACAAAATAATGAATTGTTGCTCCGATTTCAACTCTAAGGCTTTGTCATTTGATCGCAATTTTGTCATCCGTTGTTTCCCAAAAAAAATCCATGGTTGCAATCTGGCCAGTGCACATTGGTAAATGCGTTATGGTTAGAGAGATATGCCACACACCGAATCCATATATGTAATATACGAGTATGTTAAAGGATCCACCCACCTTGTTACAAATCCTTCACGGTTGGTTTGTCTACGAAATAAGTAGATTGTGTATCAAAGTAAAGTAATCTAGACAAAGTTTTATATATTATATATAAAGCCATTACAAAATAAAAACCAGTTAGAAGAAATTTATTTTGAAAAATAATGCGTAGGAGGTGTAAAAAATAAAATTTTATGATTTATTAAACAACCAATGATATAAAACCACGATTTACTGTAGTTATAAACAAGGTAAATGTTGTATTTCATTAAATAATTATGTCTAACCACAAAGCGACTGCTTTCTACCAAATATAAAATAACTACAAACGTAATTCAACAAACAGAATAATAGTAATGTAATAATAAACAAAGTATTATTTTCGAGCTAGGTAGAATTACTTCTTAACCGAAAAAAACATAGTCTGAAGTAGCAATAGAACTCCCACAACAGCTAAGTGAATTATATTAAAATTTTGATAATGTTAAAAGTGAAAGTGGTCTCACCTTACATAAAAAAAGGGATGGCTTGCCTAACTCCACTCCGCGTGGTCTTTCGCGCTAAAACACTCTTGGGAGCATGCCGAGATGAAACTTGTCACCTGTGATCAAACTTCTAAGCTTCCAGACACATTCAATAAGGATAGAACGGCATCTTAACTTCGGCTCCTCTGCGCAGGGAGATCACTGTACCTAATGGCTGGGATCAAGTTACGTTAAGCATCTTAAATATGCAGGTACATGCAATATGCAGCCTGCAATTAGTGCCCCGCCGTCGCAGGTTGCAGCGCCGAAGAGAGGGTGGAAACATAATGAGGTAATTATTTACTGCGATTCAATTTCAGCTCGCCGAGTCTACTAATTTCAGGGAACTTATGAATTAAGTTTTCATTGGTGCAGTGGATGCCAAACTTCGGTCTACGGATAGAAAGAGATTCACAGTCGTTTAGAAATGAGGATAATTGACTACAGACTCGAAACTGAATATCCGAGACGATCTGAACATCGAACCGCGGTTACTCTTCAAAGAAAAATCACAACTGAGATGGCTTGGGCAAGTGCTAAGAATGTCAGATGACCGAATTCCTAGGAAAATACCGAGTATAATTCCAGAGGGTAGACGTCTAGTGGGCCGCCCTAGACACAGTTGGGCGAGACAATTCCAAAAACTGTGTGAGGAGAGAATGGGACTGCCGTGGACGGAGGCCGAACAAACAACGCAAGACATACACGAACGGAGGCCCAAACCGAATAGGATAAGGGAAAGAAGAAGATGGTGATGACTATAAACTATAATAATTAATTGGAAAACGTGCACATAAAATGCCGCCAGCATCATTTCCCTTATTTCTGCAAATGTCACAGCTGTGTACTCCGAATTTGTTTCCATCTACTCACCAAACAAATAAATGTCATTGGCTCCACTACTTTGATAGTCCGTATAGTTTGATCGTAGCTCAGCGACACTCGGCATTATCCATGCCATATATCTCCCGTAAAAAGAGAAAAAGTTGGATAGTATGGATAGGACGGCCGGCGAGGTCTAAGGGTAAGGCTCTTGCCTCACAATCCGAAGATCGCGGGATCGATTCCCGGCTTGGGCAAATAAATTTTATTTGCTTAATTTTAGTTATTTCAAAATTTATTCACTTAAAATAATATACCGTATTTGCGGCACGTTTAAGAGTGGAAGACATACTCAGTTTCGCCCTGATGTAAGGACCACCATTCAGACTTGAAATGTTGCTTTTTTTACATTAGCTCTACACAGGAGACCCCAAGAAAAATAATTCCCCTCAGGTCATCTTTGTGGATGTTGTGCGGAGGATATTTTTAGGCAAGGAAGAAGAGGAAGTTCTGGGAAGTAAAAGGTGTGAGGCGTGGGTATGAATTTGGGAGTCAGTGTGTCCAGGAGTGACGAACATATGAATCATCCCTCCCACTGCGGTGCAATGCGTTTGTAGCAACCAGCCTTTGCTACGTCACGCTTTGGATTGCCCCCGAACCGTATCGATGTTTTCAGAAGCGGCGCCTGTGTTCAAATGTATGCAAGCGAAATTACTAGAGCTCCCGTCAGCCGTCTGGCATGGACGGTAAGCGACTGAACAGTAGGTATCTAGTTCATCGGAACATGAAGAAATCGGAGACCGCAAACCCTCCCAATTCTTGAGACACCTGCGCACCCTCGCCGGCAGCGCTGTGCCTGATGAGGTTTTGAGAACACTATGGATGGGCCGTCTTCCTAGAAGCATGCAGGTGGTTCTGGCTACGCAACAGGATACCCCGCTTGACAAGGTGGCCAGCTTGGCAGACGCCATAGCAGACTACGCTGGTAGACCGGCAGTTAACACAGTGGCTGTTCCATCGCCCTGAAGACCAGTAATCTTCACCGCCGTAGTCTCCTGACCTTCTTCACTCATCATCACGCAGCAGCAACACTAACGGCACCACTGTCACTCCGCTCGGCTTCAACCTCGCTACGTAGCAACAATAAAGATTGACTCACTACACTGACCGACGCCTTTCATTTCTCGTCCCGTCTCTGCCGATACGGCCCGCTCCCTCACGATATTCCGAGAGAGTTCTGCAAGAAAGATTAAAAGTCAAGCGGTCTCTTCCGATCCGGCCTACCACGCAGTCAATTTTCACTTCAAAAAGCAATTAATAATATTTGAATTCTTCTTCTGATCACAATTTGTTAAAAAAACAGAAACGTGGGTACTTAGTATCGTCATTAACGGAAACCTATAACCTGTCAAAAAACAAAATGTTTATTTGCTGATTTTATCACAATTGAATTTTCGCAAAATATATGTATCTATAGGTATATATATTAAAAAATATATAAATATATATATTCAATGTCCAGAGGGTTTTTTACAAGAATGGCAGTACAATTGTAACATGATAGATAATTTTGAAAGAAATGATAAAAATAAAATCACAATAGAGTACACAAGTCATAAAAATACAAAAATCAAAAACTGAAAAATACAGCGATTTTAAAGGTTATTATTACTAATATAGTTATTTTCAATTTTGATTGATTCAATTCAATTCTGAATGGTGGTCTTACAACAGGGCTGTATTGATAGTATCTTCCACTATCGATCGTTTCGCAAGTATACCATTTAGTATTTTAAATCAATTAACTATCAAATAACATGTTCCCTCTTACCTTAGGTCATCATAATATATTTTAGTAAAGCGAAACATTTTTCACTGTGCCGTAAGAGTTTTCAATCGTGTAGAAAGTCGGTGAGGTTAAAAATAAATAAAAATTAAATTTCTTACAACAAATAATGGTATCCGATTTGCCAGGTTTCCCTTTCTCCTTTGACCTCAAAAATGCTTCATGTAAGGACGCCGATGTCCTGCAATTAAGGTAATTGTTTCGACACTAACTTAACTTTCCCCATCTTCACACTTTCTCCTTTTATTTTCTTGCCCCTGTCTCCTTTAGCCTCGTAAACTTCCACAATAATTATCTTTAAGGAAAAACCCCATTTTGTGTGTAAGAGATCCACTAGCTCAGAAAACTATTACATTAAATTTCAATGAAGAAAGAACACTTAAATTTCATGAAAATCTGCACATATATGATTTGTGATACTCCAAGAATATAAGAAGTTATTGCGACAAAATACAAGGTTAAATCAATACCAAACTATAATACCTGATAATGTCGCTTACTTCCTTTATAACCAACAGAAAATCTCGGGAGTGGGTGAAGAATTCGAGTCAATATTCCCTCAGTTCACAAATCGAATGAAAACTAATACTTGACGAGATCACCACAAAACCAGATAATGGTCGAAAAAACTATTCATTACGTAACTCTGCGGAAGAAGTTTCCGACTTTGAAAGGAAAGTGATGTAACCGTAGGATAGAGAAAAGAGATGAACAAAAAAGCGAAATTCAATCTAATATCTTTTGTGATAAAAAGGACCAACTTGATATTAAATATCTTAAGCTGAACTTAATTACTTTATTTACTTCGAATGGCTATACAGTTCTTGACGATATTATCGATGTAGTCTTTCCACTTAAGACTTTCCATTCCTTCTCTCTTAGCTTCTTCGGATCAGACCAGATGTTATCTGTCTTGGTCTGCTCAAAGGTCTGATGCGTATGATAGCAAACAGCAAATCTCGAATCGATATAATAGTCGATTATCACTCCATGATAATCGAGTAGATTTGAAGATACTGGTTATAAGGTGTGATGGGTTAAGTAATGTATTCCTTGGTTTGTAGAGTATTAGTGCTGAGGGAAAATTGACTCGAATTCTTCACCCACTTCCAATATTTTCTATTAGTTAAAGGAAGTGAGCGATTTTATCAGGAATTATCGTTTGTTATTGATTTAATGTCGTATTTTATCGCTTACGATTTGGGTGGCGGGTATGGGTTCCGCTATTGTATAATGAACACCTCTGCTGTAGGTCACCCCAAGTGAATCGCTAACTTTGATGACTTAGGAGGAGTGCCCGGGATCAAAGGGTTAGGTTTGTCCGGGTCTTGGTGGCGGATGCGTCCACACCAACTGGCAGGCCGGATCGGGAGAGACTGCTTAAGGGAGACTTTTTCACCTCCCCAGTAGGGCTCGATTCATTCATTCATTGAGGGATTGATTCATTCGTCCGTCACTCCTGAATACACTGACCCTCAGATTCCTACCCACCCCTCATGCCTTTTTTCTTCCCAGAATTTTTCCCCTTCTTTACCTAATAAAACTCCCCACACAGCATCCCTTTATTAGATAAAATAAAATAAATCTTGTAACACATTTGCAAACCTATAAAACTAAACGAATCCGATTGAATCCGCATTAGTGGTTTAAACGGCACTTAAACGTTTAGTTAAACGGTGCAGATTATTTCTATACATTACCAAAAAACCAACTAAACCATCATATTGCACAACACAATGGCGACCCAACACATAGACATCAACACATGACTCCAAAGACAAATAGGTCTAGGACATTATCATAATCCGACTCCAAAAATTTAAATTTAATTGAAAAAGATGTTAAAGATATCCACATGACAAAAAATGCAAATCAAAAACACAAAAGTCGTACGTGGATAATCAACAAAGGCTTTGCATACTGCGGGCTGATAACTTGAACAATACAAGAAAACACGCAACGCCTGTATTTTTTCTCTTTTCCTCTCAATTATTTTTATGGCTCTTAATTTGTTTCTGTCATATTTTTTTTCTATTTTTCTTATCGCTTTTCTTTTTCATTTCTTTTTATTTTTCTTTTATTCTATTTATCTATTTTTTTTTCTTCCAAGATTAAGATATCAAAATTAGTTTAAATTCCTGCCACCTCGGAACAGGCTTAGCTTAGTGAGGTGGTATATATACAAAAAAAAAGAAAGTATTTTGTTTATATTGTAATATCTTGGTTAGTAAATAATTTAAAAAATAAGATAATACTGCCTGATAATTCGATACTATTCCTATTGCAAAATGTCGATATCCTTGACATTTAGACAGAAAAAAGGTAATCTTTTTTCAATGTCGAAATGTCAAGGCTTGGTTATTAACAATCCTTTATAAATATTTCTTCAGTAGTCTGAAAGTATTCAGGTGGGTAGAGAATCAATAGCCCGTACCTATATGAAAGTCGGGTTTATTGGCTGTTAGCTGCCTACTGCCTATGCCCTTTGTATACCTGGTTCCTAGACTATTCTCGAGATAAACATATTTTCCTGAAAATATCGATAAAAATACATGATCCACTCCTAAATAATCACCCATTGAACGTTAAGAATGGAAGTATTGACTTATTTCACGGAAATCCTTGTAATTGTTGGTTCTTTTTATTTTGCAAAAAACATTTTTATGGCTTTGTTTTTAGAAAAATCAAAATAATATAAAATCTTTCTTTTAGGTAACTACATTTGATAAAACTATTAACTTCAGCACCGATATAAGGTCAAATAATTCTATACACCCTTGTACCACATTGAACATTTGAAAGGGGGTGAGCTTTTGGAGGTGAAACTCCTTTAGCCCCGTTAGAGTGATTTAAAATTCGGATGAAACGGAAATGACGCACTACGGCACCTGCGAAGCATCAAACTGCGCTCAAGGCTCCTATTGGTTGAGATATAAAACGGAAACGACTATAGGTCTGCGCTCATTGGCCGCTTTGTTTTTTTACGGGTCGTTGGAATATAATGCAGTAAATTCGCGCCTTTGCAGCGGTATAGTGCGTCACAAATCTCGGCGGCCAGACAAATCCAACGGACGGAGGTGCGAATCTTACGAAATTCAAAAAGAATAAACATTTTTATGTTTGTAAATCAATATCCAATCTTCAAACCACTTTAAAATAAACAGACAAAAAAAAGTGACATCTAGCGACTTTCTAGTTTCACTTCTATAACGTGTGAATTAGGATAAGGGGAAGAAGAAGATGATTATAAATGAAAATTATAATTAATTTGTTTTTTCCTTAATTGTTTTTTTCTTTGCGTCACTTAGTTTACAAAATGGAAAACTTGAAATATCGCGTTATTTTAAACCTGAGTAGGTAGGTGTATTACCTTGACGTTATTCTTTTAATTATCAACCCGTGATGGTGAATCACATCAATGAAGAAGAAGAAGATAACAATAATAATCTAAAGAAAATATGAAAGAGAACAAGACACAAAAAAAACAGAAAAAGATATTGGTCGCAACTGGGACTCGAACCCAAAACCTCTCATCTAACCGGTATGTGCGCGTTAACCAATTTCATTGATAATGTATTTTGATAATTATACCAATTTCACAGTTAATGATATATTATATTGATGTCAATAACCTTCAAAAGTTATAAAAAAAGAGTTTTTTTAAATAAAAAAAATTGAATATTCATTTAGACTTTTATAAAAAGTCAATAGTTCAAAAGTCAATAGTTATTTTCAAACCAATTCTTAGAATGATTGTTTTCAATAAAAAGGGTAGTTGCTTGTGATATGGAAAAAAAAATTGTTAATTCCAAAATTTGAAATATGAGATTGACTGATATGACAGTTTGACAGAAGGTGGTAATGGCGAAATTGGTTAACGCGCACGTCCCGGTTAGAGGAGAGGTCTGGGTTCGAGTCCCAGTTGCGACCATTATCTTTTTCTGTGTCTTTCTTTCATATTTTCGTTTAGATTATTATTGTTATCTTCTTCTTCAAGGACCTAGATATATATTTATATATATTTTTTTAATTCTACTTGTTTAATTTATTCACAAATCAAAGCTAACATCAATCTAAGAAACCGTTTAAATAAATGCATAAAAAGGTTCGATTTTCTGAGACGCTTGTTTTTATATCTTAATGAGAATCGACCGTAAGCAAGCTTCTATTTGTCCGCGCCGGCGAAAACAAGTGAGTAAGCCATTTGAATACCAAATTGCCCAAATTAACCGGAAAATTAAACTAATTGCTTGCGAGTGGTTTTAAAATTTGATCGGTTTTCGATAGTTTTATAGAGGTCTTTACCTTCTGGCTACAGAGAGCTTTGGATACACAAGGGTTGTTCTAATTGTACGCCCGGGGCGATTTTAACCCCTGCTTTTCAAATCCGATCTCACGAAAATTCTGTACCTAGTTCCATACATGTTTTTTAACCAACATTTCTCCGCGATAAAATATGATTGCTTTTTCACAATATCACGCCTGAAGCATTTTTTCGCTAAAAGACATCAGAAAAGTAAAGTGATATCAATAAAGGAAAAAAATAAGTTTAACCACGAAAAATAAGCAACGAAGATCAAACCTGAGATTATTCTAAATGAGAAATTTAAGCTAGCTGAACATTTTACATACGATTTACCAATGTCATAAAAACATGACGAAAATGCCCGCAGATATTTTTTTAATATCGTGAAACCACTTATGATGCAATTACCCAAATGGTATGTAATAAATATTAAAAAAACATCTAAAAGCGATGTCGAAACGAGATAAAACAAGAGGATTAAAAAATCAGATTACTGAAATTTGAATTAGCACTGCGAAGGCGTGTCGGCCGGTGGGCGGCGTGCCTCAGTGGGCGGCGGTGCCCCGGGGGCTCCGCAGCGTGCCTGGCGTTGTCCGGGCAGGGCGGGGCGAGGCAGCCCCCGGTAATGAGCCGGTCAGACCGGATGGCGGGCCCCAGACACGCCCCGCGGCCGAGGGTCTCCGCACTCCATGGTACTCAAAGGGCGGCAAATCTGACGCTGATTGAAAAGCGAAAATGGGCCAATCTCGTTGCGAAAGTGATTAATATCTCGCTAATTCAATTTAGTCGGGATATGCGTTAAAATCGTATGTTTTACGTAAATACTAGGTTTTGCCCGTTGCAGAGGCAACTAACGGGTTAAAACACTATGCGATTTGCGTGTGAACTTGGATAAAGCGAGGAGTGTGTGTTAAATTAAATATCAATCGGTTATATATCAAATTTTAATCGCAATCGGTTAAACGGTATAGCTATTCATAATTTCATAATGGAAGAGCTCACTTTTGTACACAAAAATCATCGCCGGCGTGCGCACATCAAATCCCCAAAGTTTCATCGCAATCGGATGAACGGTTTAGCAATGCATATATTCATGATGCCAAAGCTCACTTTTGTATACAGAAACCATCGCGGGCATGCACACATCAAATCGAGGGGATGCGAACTTTAAATCCCAAAATTTTCAACGCAATCGGATGAACGGTTTAGCAATGCATACTTTCATGATGCCGAAGCTCACAATCAATCTCAAGTCCCCAAAGTTTCCTCGCAATCGGAAGAACGGTTTAGCGATGCATACTTTCATGATGCCAAAGCTCACTATTTTATACAGAAAGAATCGAGGGGATGCGCACATCAAGTCCCCAAAGTTTCCTCGAATTCGGATGAACGGTTTAGCAATGCAATCTTTCATGATGCCAGAGCTCAGTATTTTATACAGAAAGAATCGAGGGGATGCGCACATCAAATCCCCAAACTTTCATCGCAATCGAAGAAAAACTAACACAGAACGTGAAAATTAACATTAAAAAAAGTGTGCTTTAGACCACACGACTGAAGAAAAACTTCACTAACTTTTGTTGGATACCCGCTGTATATAATGTTATATAGTTCAGACGCTGGCATTATAATGTATTTTCCCGGGACTTGGGATGAAACCATTACAGTTTAATTGACCCCGAGGTTAAAGTGGCCTTGCAACGCATGCCAGGTACCCGTTGTATATAATTTTATAATAAATTTCAGGCGCTTGCATTACAATCTAGTTTCCCGGGACTTGGGATGGAACCATTACAGTTAAGTTCACCCTGAGATTGCAGTAACTTTGCAACGCATGCCGGGTACCCGTTGTATATAACGTTATAATATAGTGCAGGCGTTTGCAAGGCGCTTGCATTATAATGTAGTTTCCCGGGACTTGGGATGCTAGAGCTCACTATTGTATATAGAAACCAATGAATGGTTCCCGGGGCAGCGGTACCAATTATCATTAAAATGCAAAATACAAAAAAAAAACGCTATGTCAATTTAATATTTTTGAAAAAGATTATCCCATTCAACTTCATTATACATTTACAAAAAAAATTCATAAGCAATATCATCAGATGATTTCGAGTTGTTATGTGCTGGTAGGTACCTACTTAGATTCTTTGTTTGGAGGTAGCTGCACATACATAAAAAACAAATGAAATATATTTAGGCTGGGTTGTTTAAAAAAAAAATTAAAAATCTTAAATTTTTCATGTTAATTTTAACGTTCTATGAAAGTTCTGTAATTATTTCTGTTTTATGGTGCAACTGGCCTACATTGACAAAACAACAGAACTTGAATAAAACGTAGGTGGTTTGGTATATTTATGAATAAAACTCACACATAACGTGAAAATGAACTTAACTAATTAAAAAAAGTTCCTACCCACAGTGGTTATCCAATACTAACTTCCTACAGAATAACTTCCTATGTGTACATAACTGCGCGTGCTGGCAAAAAGTGACCATCTTGAGTGATTTCTTTCATTTCATATAATTAATGTTCGATTTAATATTTAAAGGAAAGAATACCGTTCATAAGCCGGTACCTACCTGGTAAATACCGAAAAAATAATATTGGTGTAAGTACCTACGCGTTTTCTCTTCTTTATTACTTTTTTTAGCAAATTTGCAATAATTCGATGGAACAGTAGGTACCTACTCCGTAATAATTTGTGTTCTTTTCATATGGCCAGCTATTTACACATTCTCGGGTAATTTGAGAACACGTTTTTGACATGAATTTTTCCGAAAAATGTCCGATATTCATCAGCTTCTCCTGACATATTTTATACGAGAATCGTATGTAATATTGGTATTAAAAGTTGCGGAATTCTCTATTGTATTATATTTTTGAAAAATGTTCAAGCTGGGATCGATTTTCGGGCCGCAATGCCACGTACCGTAAAACCACAACCGAAAACTCTGAAAAGTCTGTATTATTTAGGCTAAAGATTTGACGTCTAAGATACTGACCTGACTCAACATATTAATTGTTTTTGTGTTTAATTCGTAGAACTCCATTTTAATTTTTAGAAATTTAATTAAAATTAAATTTGATAATGTTATTATCGAGTTCTGCAAGTTTTTTGGTTAGTGTTTTAGTTACAGCTGTTTCGACTTGTAAGGTCATTTTCAAACTGTGGTGAAGCCACGTACGGACGTCTTATTTATAAGATTTTAAATGTCAATTTTTGAAGGTGTCTAAGTTGATTTATTACCGGTTAAACCAATTTGTAGAGACACTAATTGAGATTGAGAGATTGCTAATGTGGGATTCGGAGTATTTCCCTTTGGTTTGCCTTGCACTAAGTGTAAGGGTTTTCTTAATTGATTTAGAATGACGTTATTGCTGTGACTCATTTAAGTGCATTATATTTTTTAGGTTTGGTAAACATACTAAGTAGTGGGGAATAAATAATTTTCCTTACTTTATTAATTAGCGTTATGTTGGGGTCATTCGTTCGTTTATTGATTTCTAATTGTTCAAGCAAATTTAATCTAAGACCCTTTCGTTCTATATGTAATGGTTTTGGCTGGTTATTTTTAAGTGGAACGTGATTATTCACTAAGAGATGTTCGGCGAATTTTGAAGAGGTGTTTTTATTTTTATAACATCTTATATGTTCTTTGAATCTAGTTGAGAATGCCCTACCTGTTTGTCCGATGTACGTAGCGTTACAGTCGGCGTGGTCACATTTTAATTCATATATGCCACCGTTATTGAGTTTAGGATTTCTACTTTTTGAGTTTTTAAGGCTTGTTCCCATATTATTATTGGTTCTAAAAGCTATATTTAAACCACATTTTTTAATTTCTTTTGCAATTTTTAAAGATATTGGGCCGAGGAATTCGAGACATGCAAATTGTTCTATTTTTTTGTTATGTACCGGATATATTAAATTAATTTTATTTTTGTATTTCTTGTTTTTTATTATTTATCAATGTTTTTTGCCTCGTAGCCGTTATTAATCGCGATTGTTTTAATAGTTTCTTTTTCTTTTACGTATGCTTTATTATCTAAGGGAATGTTAAGGAGTCGGTGTACCACCGAACATGAGATCGAAGGTAAAATAATTTTTTTAGATCTGACAATTGGTAAAAGTAATAATAAACATACCTTCGAAATATTTAGAAAACCAACGTTTACAGATACTACGATAAATGCAAATTCAACTCATCCTTGGTCCCACAAATTATCAGCTTACCATTCAATGGTACACCGACTCCTTAACAATTTTTCATAATTTCAGATAACTATATACAGAAACTTTCTCGAGCGTGGTCACAACAACTCACCAAAGTTTCACAGCAATTATATATTATATAGATAAAATCACGGGCATGCGCACATCAAATCCCCAAAGTTTCATCGCAATCGGATGAATGGTTAGTAACGTCTAATTTCGTGATGCCAGAACTCACTATTATATACCTATAGAAACCATCGCGGGAATGCGCATATCAAATACCCAAAGTTTCATCGCAATCTGATAAATGGTTAGTAATGTATAATTTCATGACATCAGGGTTCACTATTGTATATATAAACCATCGCGGGCATGCGCATTGCGCACATCAAATCCCCAAAGTTTCATCGCAATCGGATGAATAGTTTAGCAACGCATATACTCACATTATATGAAATACCCATTGACAAACTACTAAAAAGTAGTTTATTGGGACTTTTCTTTTTTCTAAAAAATATTTATAATTTTTCCTGTCATATTGTATTTCTTTGTCTTTATAATAAATAAATAAATAAAAAAATAAAAATATGCATAGACAGAAGCTAGCATAGTTTGATTTTTATATATATATAGATTCGTTCAAACAATTCGACAATACGGGCATGTTCCTAGTGTGGTTGTTGAAAAACCTGCAAAAAACTGTACGCCTAAGTTATTTTATAAATAAAAAATTATAAAAAAAAAACTCCTCTAAGTAATACACTGAGCATTGGTATAACATGTCCATTGTTTTGCAAACCAGTAGTTTTCACTGGATTTATTTTATTTATTGAATCAACAACTGCCACGTTAGTAAAAAAAAACAATGGCACCACTTTTTAACCTACGTAGCTAACCTTCGTCACAATGACGAGCATCTAAACAAATCTACCTGTCTCTTTTCAAAGCTTCTGCCGAGGTTGGTAGATATATCCGTCAGCCATCAACTTGTGACCGCTAGTTTCTAGCATATGGCGGTTGTGTTTAGTAGGTAAGTTATTTTGTCTTTGACATATCTACTGACTCCTCGTCATTTTGTTGAATCATTAATTCAATTACTGATTTAATGGTTTTGTCAAACTTGCGCAGAAAAAAAGGAAAGTGTTGAAAGTTGAAATTAAGTTGAAATGTCAAATTTTATAAAAACAGTACTCCCATTTTAGACAATTGATTTGGTATTTAAAACTCGAATAAATTGACGTTTTTGTTATAACTAACAAACTAACTAACCATCACGCCGTTTCCCCGCAAGGGTAGGCAGAGAGGACGGACCGCCAAACAACTCGGTCTTGGCACACACACCTGCTCTTCATGCTCTTCTATTATCTTGACTCATGACATGGCCTGACTCAAGTATCTGATTCACTTCTTCTACCTGTCGCATTTGAGTCATATATTCTCCTTACACTCCTCTCCTCGTTCATTCGCTCTACATGCCCAAACCATCGGAGCGTTCCTTTCTTAATCTTACTCATTACGCTTACATCAGCCTTGCATTATCTCCACGTTTCTCACACGATCATACATGGTTTTACCTGACATACGCCTCAGGGGTCTCATTTCTCCATCATTCAGTCTACTTTCATCCTTCTTCTACCAGCTCAATGCCTCTCTGCCATACGCCAGCGTAGGTACCAGTACCGTATTATGGACGGCTCGCTTCGCTTCTTTGGACAGTTTTTAGTTGATGCCAACGGCGTTTAGTCCTCCATTAACAGAGTTACCTGCATTCGCCTTCTTTTGTTATTAGGTTGTGTAATGTATCACCACATACTACATAAAAAATCCAAAAAAAATTTCATTTAAAAAAAAATTGTAAAAAAACCAAATGATCCTAAAATGCAAAACATCAACAATAAACAGTTCAACACTATTTTTATTTGTGGAAGCTTGTAAGGCATACTGGGATTTAAACATCCAACTTTAAGAGGAACGGCTGCGCAATCTTTTTCATGCAAAACTTAAATTTGGATTTGTAGCCAAAATAACCAACCAAACGGAATAATAATATTTTAATGAAAAGGTTCAGCAAACATCTAGGATGATGTGTGCCACTTATTAATGTGAGTTTTAAATTATGATGGCCATTAAATAATTAAATTTTTCATGATTTTAGAGGTAACTTTGGCATTTTTTTAGTTATTATTTTAATAAAAATAAAATCTTGCCCTAACTGCTTTACTAATATAACGAAAAAAATAAAACACCATGAAAAGACGATTCTTTGGGCAGAAATTTAATTTATTATAGGTAACAATTATTATAAGCAATAATTATCAGCTTGAAACACTCATCCAAATTGAAAAATCTTCCAAGAAAAGATACATGACGCCAACGGGACTTGAACCCGTACCCTTCTGATTGCCGGTCAGCTGCTCTCCCAATTGAGCTATGGCGGCTTATCTTATACCCGCCAAATGATTCAATATATTTTCTAGTGTTTCATTCAACAATTACTGCTTATTATAGTTTTTCCATCTGAAAACAACCAACTTTATTTTTGCGAGAGAATAATTGTTTCCCTTTGTTCTATGCATAAAAATCTTGTCTTAAACCTTAGTTTAACAATTAAAAATAATAATTAATATTTGACAAGTTTAAGTATTTTCCCCAATAAATGAAGACATAATTTGTCTCGACGCCACCTAGCGAGGGATTTAACACTAACAGTGTCTCTCTCGCAAAAATAAAGTTGGTTGTTTTCAGGTGGAAAAAATGTAATAAGCAGTAATTGTTGAATGAAACACTAGTATATATTGAATCATTTGGCGGGTATAAGATAAGCCGCCATAGCTCAATTGGGAGAGCAGCTGACACAACCAGAAACAACCAGAAAGGCACGGATTCAAGTCCCGTTGGCGTCATGTATATTTTCTCGGAAGATTTTTCAATGTGGATGAGTGTTTCAAGCTGATAATTATGCTTATAATAATTGTTACCCTTTGTGCTATGCATAAAAATCTTGTCTTAAACGTCAGTTTAACAATTTAAAATAATAATTATTATAGGTACTTCAATTTTTAGTTTTTTTTGTTTTTAATTATTATTAACTCACAAATAATTGCAAAATTGCCACAATTTTTTAAAATTATTATTGACCTATATATTTTAATTTAAAAAACTAACAAATAAAGTAGCAATTATCCGTTCTGGATATTTGCTTTTACCTTTCGATTATAAAAAAAAAAAATCGAGTGCATTTTACACGCTGTAGAAGCGAAACTTTACCAAAAAAATCTCAACCAATAATTGAAAAGTGAAGTCAAAATCAAAGCGACCAATAGCGCAGACCTAGCGCAATTTCCGTTTCATATCTCAACTTATAGGAGCCTTTAAAAGTGACATCATAATCAAAGCGGCCAATGAGCGCAATTAATGCGTCGCAGGTGCAGTAATCGTCATTTCCGTTTCATCCGAAATCCAAATCACAACGGGGCTATAAAAGTTTCACTTCAAAATATTTTTCAGTTGGATTCGGTATTTTGGTGTCAAATCCAAATTTAAGCTTTGTATCCAAAGGCCTCACTGGGACCCTAGCAACATCACTTTTTTGCGGAGTTAATTAATATTTTCAACTAATATTATAAATAAATATTTAACTACTCGACTATTCCATCATAGTTTGTCTCTTCCTTTCATGTTTGAGATGCACCTACTTACCGTGCACCCTGACTATTTGTATGTAGATTTGGCCGACCCCGTGCACTGCACTTGCCGCAAAATTTGCATTACGGAATTAGAAAAAAAAAAACGATTTGACAGCCGATTAAATTGCATGCGGCGGTCTCACTTTATCGCGTTAATTTATTATTCATAGCTTTCCCTTTCAGACCAATTAATGTGAAGATAGGCAGGTACTAATACGTGGGGGGTGAAAAGGGGAGAAAGGGTAGTAAGTGGATGATTACAATTTCCTCCCTACGTAGGATTGAAAGGGGAAGCAACAAAAAATACGAAACACGTGACATAATATTCTCGAAAAACATGTTGTTTACGATATTCACATGAATTTTTTCATCGTGTTTTACTGAACATCAAATAATAACGATCAAATACTCATTCTTAAATTCAATTTTTTTTTTTTTTTAAATAATACCACACAAGAGTCCCAACTGCTCCCGTCTGGAGCCAGTGGGACTATGGCATCCCCAATTGGGGTATGTTGTGAGGCTGAAGGCAATGGGGAGGGGAAGGAGATAGGTAAGAGGAAGGTGGGGAAGTACCTGGCTATTCAGATCTGGTCACCAAACACGGCAGAAGCCATTTCAAGCAACGTTTCAATTCTGAATGGTGATCTTACACCAGGGCGATACTGAGAGTATCTTCCACTCTGGAACGTGCCGCTAATATACTATATATTATTTTTAATTAATCAAATAAAATTTATTTGCCACGCCGGGATTGGATCCCGCGACCTTCGGAATGCAAGTCAAGCGCCTTACCGCTGCACTACTCCGGCCGTCACACATTCACCTAGATACAAACCGTGTGGGTATTCTCTAACTTCATTTTCTTCATGGAATGATATATTTACATTTTCTTTACAGATTGAAATCATTTACATTTTCTTCATGGAATTATATATTTACATTTTCTTTGCAGATTGAAATCATTTACATTTTTTTCATGGAATGATATATTTACATTTTCTTTACAGATTGAAATCATTTACATTTTCTTCATGGAATGATATATTAACATTCTCTTTACAGATTGAAATCATTTACATTTTCTTCATGGTATGATATATTTACATTTTCTTTATAGATTGAAATCATTTACATTTTCTTCGTGGAATGATATATTTACATTTTCTTTACAGATTGAAATCATTTACATTTTCTTCATGGAATGATATATTTACATTTTCTTTACAGATTAAAATCATTTGAATTTTCTTCATGGAATGATATATTTACATTTTCTTTACAGATTGAAATCATTTACATTTTCGTCATTGAATGATATATTGACATTTTCTTTACAGATTGAAATCATTTACATTTTCTTCATGGAATGATATATTTACATTTTATTTACAGATTGAAATCATTTACATTTTCTTCGTGGAATGATATATTTATATTTTCTTTACAGATTGAAATCATTTACATTTTCTTCATGGAATGATATATTTACATTTTTTTACAGATTGAAATCATTTACATTTTCTTCATGGAATGATATATTTACATTTTCTTTACAGATTGAAATCATTTACATTTTCTTCATAGAATGATACATTTACATTTTCTTTACAGATTGAAATCATTTACATTTTCTTCATGGAATGATACATTTACATTTTCTTTACAGATTGAAATCATTTACATTTTCTTCATGGAATGAAATCATTCAAAATTTTTATGTCATTCAAAAATCTCATTGAACATGTTGATTTCGGATTTCGGTTCTGTTCCTGTTAGTGTTAGAAATCTGATCCAATGACTCAAATTTGATTTGAACTAAAGTATCATTTTCAAAAGTGGAAAGTGTTTTGATGAATTCAGATAAGCGAAATAATAATAATGACCTGAATCTAAGACAATATTTTAGGAGAAATTTATCTTAATTGTCGTTCTTAGAAATTCCAGAGGTTTCAGGAATATTTCAACTTTAAACATTTTGTATACATCCTTAGTACGTAGTCAAGTCGAATATAACTCCTCGATCTGGTCCCCCCATTTTAAAATACATTCAGATTCAATCGAAAAAATTCAACACAAATTTTTACGACACATTAATTTTAACCTCGGTATTCTCGGTATTCCCATTGAAAACATAAATTATAATTTATTACTTGAAAGAATTAAATTTATTAAGACTCTCAGATCGAAGAATTATATCCGACTTAATATTTATGTTCAAAATTATAAATGGTAGCATAGACAGTCCTGATTTAACTAGGCTAGGAGAAACACTCGTTCTAAAATCCTTTTTAAATGTAACAATAATCGGACTGAGTATACGAAACACTCACTTTTACCTAGGTTACATGAAATTACTAATAGATATGCAGATGTGATAGATCTATTTAACTGCACGGAACATAGGTACAAGAAGGCTATGCTATCATATTTTTTTAATCACTTCTAATTTTATTTGTATTATAGATTTTTGCATGTAAACGTATCTCTGGTGTCACTTCCCAATGTATCGTCACAACTAACTGTTATACATACACTGTTTTATCATTACTAATATTTTGAATATGAATTTGTGACATGTAATTAGTGTTTATGGCATACTTATGCCGTTTGTATTAAATAAATAAATTTAAAAAATTGGAAATTGTTTGTCATTTTCCGACAATCCCGTAATTTTTGCGGGTCTGCATTAGCAAAATACGATTTAAATTTCTATATTGTTTTTGTGATGGAATGAATGCAAAGCTTGGAGTGAAAATTAATCCATTTCCCGATATCCGATAGAGCTGAAACTCGGCAGATAGACTTGTTGTCATTGACAATACGTTCTTTCAACTTTGGTGGCACTCACGCACAAACACTCGCACACACACACACACACACATTTATCTGAAATGTACATGTAAATAGTAAATGCAAACTACTCTTCGCTATTAATGATATAATATACAGCAGTTAATGTACAAAATAATTCTCATTTCCATACAGTTATTTAGTTGCTCCGATGAACTAGCGTCATTGATACCGCCGATACCGGTGCATAGTCGGGAAACACGCCAAACGCGCGCTCAACATATGTACATGCCATACACGGTTGATGCATGACAACGCTTCTACGACTCGTTCTTAAGTTCAACGGTTCTGCTGTGGAACGATTTGCCGGCCTCTAGGTTTCCTCCTTCCTACAACATGAGTCTCGTCAAGACCCATGTTCACCCCTCAAAATGATCCTCCACACAGCATCTTTAAAGATGACATAAGCCCTGAGGGAAACTTTTTTCCTCAAGGCCTCCTGCGTGAAGTATAAATATATTTGGATAAAAAAAGGTGCGTTCATATTTTAAAATATATGTACAGGGTGTAACAGGACGTACCCGGGGGATTTTAACCAGCGATTCCTGATCATATTTGGAGTAAAAAATGCAGATATCATTCTGCTGTCCGATGACATTTTTTTTCTATTAAAAACATTAAAATATGTATAAAACAGAGGCATATCACAACTCCATTGCTCGAGATTTGAATAGTGAAAATCTAGATTTTTAACGGGTGCTCGAAATGTCATGGTGCAATAGCTCACCGTTTCCAAGTTTTTTTCTGTTTCACAAAAACAGATTTGTACCTTTTTACGTACATATTAACTTTTTTACCGGCAGTCTTTCAAATTAATTTAAAAGATTTGATCTAAACAATCTACACGTGTACAGCTCGGCGGTGTCTCACTCAATCTTAATTTCGTTGTACCGATCGATTAAAATCTCCCGCTTACTTCGGCCCCTTAAAAGTAATCAGAGAAAATTTTGTTGAGATTTTTACTTTATCCCCTAGAAATTTGATGTATTTATCTTATAATTTCAGTTGAAGGGAATTTATGAATCTGGACAACTTTTATACTTTGAATATTCAACGGGAGGCGAAAACGAAAAAATTTTGAACGTATTTGGGAATTAGAAAAATTTTGATAGTCAGCAATAAAAATTGAAAAGGCTTTGAGTAATTTTGTGATGCCAAATGCATGGAGTCAGTGGAACTATTACGGCATTTTTTTTTTAAATTTTAAATTGTAATGTTGCAGTTGAAGGTAGGTAAGAACATAATATTAATGAACATGGCTATAGATATTCCACGCTTTTTTTTAAATTCTGAATGGCGGTTCCTCACTCGGGCCATGCTGGTAATTTTCAATAAACGAGTCACTATTGTATTGGTACCCTACCTATTTTTTTAATATTTTTTAATATATTTTTTAATTAGAAATATTATTTTTTCTTTATTTCTTGAAAAACATTTAAAATTAGGTATTTAATTTAAGGTAGTAGCACCGTGGTGAAAATCAAAAGAATCGAAACGTTGCTTGTAATGGCGTCATCCACGATGAACAATATAGGAACAGTAATAGCCAGGTTACTTCCAAACCTTCCCTTTTCCCATCGCATCCACTCTGTTCACATCATTTCTCACTAACTGAAGCCACAGTTTCACTGGCAGCAGACAGTTGAAACACTCTCAAATAAAAATAAATACAAATAAACCCGAAATTTATTTTGACGCTCCTGATGTTCATTATTAAATATATTTTCACCATAGATCACTCCGTTGTGGAGTTTACATATTTAAAAAAATTATAAAAAAATACCAAGTTATTAACAAGAATATTAAAAGTGTGAACTGGGCTATTAATAACAAAAACAATTAATAATACATATATTCTATCATTCACTCATATTTCGCTTGACTTCTTCCCCCACTATTTTAGCTCTAATTAATTAAAGAGCTTTTACTCACAATCAGGGAGCCCAATAAACTTTATACGATTCAATCTACTCTCGGCAGTTAAAAGAACACTATAAGATTAGTGGGCGACGTTCCGCGAAGCGAAGTTAGAGACACAAAACTCAAACGGAGATATGAGAACTTTTGTTGAAAGTCTTTTCTTAATTAAATATACCAAACCTTCTAATTTTTTTTGTCATAAGCTTCCTTTTTATTTTATTGTGATAAAAAGTTGAGACTTCTACCGTACAAAACATGTGCACTTAAAAATTAATTTAAAAAAATGGTTTTGGCAAATTGAACATAGATGGCGGGTTGTAGGCGTAGTCAATAAGATTAAATTGTTAGGTGGTTTGGATAATATATAAATCACCTCAAGGGCGCTGGTAAATGCTAATCATGTTTAAGGGGTGTTCAGACATGTAATATAACCGCTAGCAGGTATCTGTTGAACCGCGAGCACTTATGTTTCGTGCTGTTCACACAGCGCAGATCAAATATTTCTTCCTATGGTAGGAGAGGGCGTCAGTTGAATTAGCGAGCGGCCACGGAGTGCGCATTTTTCGTACTGAATCTATCAACTTGACATCTGTCATCCACCGGTCTTGGCAGCTCCGTAATTAAAATGACCCCCTCTCCTGTTTTTGTCGGAGTGGGGGGCGCTTAACTGTTGGCATATCGACTCAGGAGCGGTTACGGCGTAAGATGTACATTGTCTGTGGTTGATGTGCGCATAAAGCGCTCAGGTGTGAACGGTCTGAAGGGATTGTATGGAGAGCGATATGTAGCGTGCTATGATCTTTTATATTTATATGCTCAATGTGAACGAGCTCTTATCCTCGAACATTATCTTATGATGGAAAATTTATTATTTTTATATAGGTTCACATTTTAATTCCGTTTTATCTATCCTACTATCATTCTATTTCCTTTTCTACCACTTTATGTTTTCTTTAATGTTTTAGTCTAAATTTTGTTAAACATATATTCTTTGAATTTTTGCGGAAATTTATGTAACCATGTATTATGTTATTAAATTATCTTAATAAAGAAAATACGTATAAATGTTTGTTTCACTCATAAACTAAAATAAAATTTAAAAAAAATATATGTGGAACGGATAAACGATTGCAAAGGAGTGCAAGAATAAAATATGAAGCAAAACTGAATGGTAGAAGAAGTCTGTGACGACGTTGGAAGACGTAAACATGATCAAGTAAATTATTATACTTTGTAGGGTCATGTCTAGTGCCCGAATATCAGAAGAATATTTATGAAATTATGAATGAAGCAAACAGTGTGTGCCAAGATAGTTTTAGGCGGCACATCATCTCTGCTTCCCACTGCGAGGAAATGGCGAATTGGTTAAATAGTTTTTTGTATTTCTTGGGCATTAACTATGTAACAATTTCTAGACATTTTTTTTTTGAAGAGTTTTATTAAATGTACATTTGTTACATAAATTAATTTTTTCCGCGACCGGTTTCGATACAACCGTATCATTCACGAGCAGAATTAAAACTAACTTAAAAAATAAATAAAATCACCACCGCTTTCCCCCTCCCCCCAAAATCATACCTCCCACTACTCCCACCTAATTAATCTTTGGTACTTGCATTTATTTTTTAAGTTAGTTTTAATTCTGCTCGTGAATGATACGGTTGTATCGAAACCGGTCGCGAAAAAATTTAATTTAAGTAACAAATGTACATTTAATAAAACTCTTCAAAAAACAAAATGGTTAAATAGGTTTTTAAAGTGAGTAGATACCGCGCAAGAGCCAATCCGAACGTTAATCCGCCGCAAAGATCCGGAAAAACCTCACCCTATGAACCCGGCATCCCTGCTATGCCATCAAACGTAGCAAACCACTTGGGGTAACCTATGGCAGAAGTGTTAGTCATCCAATAAATGATTCCAGGGGCAGCGGTACCCATACATACGTTCACTCTTTTCCATAATCGCCGACTTACGTTATTTTAAAAAGTCACCGTTCTTGTAACGAACTTTCGATGGTTTTCATAACATTTTAGAATATATTTCTGCATGACATGTACATAACATTGTATACGTACACATTCATTATACACTGCATGGTATGTACATAACATTGTACACGTACACCCATTGAAACGCCAGCGCCGGGCTGTGAACTTGGAGATACGTAAAGTTAGGTCATTAGGAGTTGCTGGGTAAACAACACAGTGACTCTCCCAGGGGACTCCTGTCTTGTAGATGCTACGGAAGGCAAATGAGCTTTTGATTGCGACAATAACGTACGAGAATTGATTCGCTTCCACAGAATTAGACACGCAGCCCGGGGAATGTAAACTTCATACGGTGCAACCGACCCAAATTATCTCAAAAACAGACATTAGCAGTCTTTGAATGAAATGCCTTGAAAAATCATTTAATTGATCACCCAGAATTATTCTTCTTCGTACGGTAAGAGGAATCGACAATGGTCAAAGTAGGAACATTATTCTGTCAGTCGACGGCATAATGGACACTACAATGCTGTCCGAAACATTGACTACAGAAAAAGGTAGCGTAACACGACATAACACCCTAAAAATAAATACCATGATAAAGGGGCATTCTTCTACGATTTGTAATTTATTTATTTTTTTATTAGCTCCACCTAGGAGGCCCTGGGGAAAATAATTCCCCTTAGGGCCTTTGTCCTCTTTGGAGATGCTGTGTGGATGATCTTTTTGGGGAAAGGAAGGGGAGGAAGTTCTGGGAAGGAAAAAGGCTAGGAATCTGGGGGTCAGTGTGTCTAGAAATGACGAATTCATCCCTTCCACTGCGGTCCAAATATTGCTGAGAGTCCTCTGAAGAGGTCAAAAGATCTCCCTCAACCAGTTTCTCTCGATAACAACCATATCATTCACGAGTTTTAATTCTGCTCGTGAATGATACGGTTGTATCAAAGATATTCAAATACAGAAGAGATATGCTATGGTGTCCGCGCAACTGTCGCCGGACTACGCGCTAATTAGCGTAGTTTTCATACAAAAAGAATTTGTTCATTTCGTCGATTTTTTGAAAATGTGCATTGATATTGGTTAACAATATATTTTGAATAAGGAAAGAATTCGTTCATTTAGTTTAACGTTCGTTTGGTTTATTCGTTAATTATTTGTTCTTTTAGTTTATTTGTTAATTGGTAAACAATATCGGCGACACTCGGAAGCGCAGACCCACATAGTAAAAACAGCAGATAGCACATCTACTTATATTTCAATATCTTTGGGTTGTATCGAAACCGGTCGCGGAAAAATTTAATTTAAGTAACACATGTACATTGGTATTTATTATATAGAAGGGAGTTACAATTGAATTTAAAATATATGTACATTAAAACTTTAACTTTATTTAGTAGAAACAGATTTTGAACTCAGCCTCTAAAAATAACGTAATGTTTAAGTAAATGAAGACAATATAAGTGAAACTCAATCGAAAACCAGGAAACAGAAAAATCAGAAAAACATATTGACACCTCTGGGACGTGAAACCCAGGACCTCTTGCTTTCCGGGCAAACGCGCTAACCACTGCGCCACGGTGTCGATATGAAATTCGGTCATACTGTACCATACTTCAACTAAGAACCACCTACATTATCTTCATTTTCTTTAACGCATATATTATTGGCAACTATCTTTATGTATGATTGCAAGATTCAAACCCGAACTAAATGCTCTCTAGATAGTGTCTGGATAAAACATTATCCATTTTATTTAATATGCGACAGCTATTGACTTTTCCGCAAGTCTAAGGATTAATATTTTTATTTTTTATTTTAACTTTATGAGTAAAACCTCAAATTGTAATATTTAAGTAAATGAAAACAATATAAGTGAAACTCAATCGAAAATCAGGAAACAGAAAAATCAGAAAAACATATTGACACCTCTGGGACACGAACCCAGGACCTCTTGCTTTCCGGGCAAACGCGCTAACCACTGAGGGTCCCAGAGGTGTCAATATGTTTTTCTGATTTTTCTGTTTCCTGATTTTCGATTGAGTTTCACTTATATTGTCTTCATTTACTTAAATATTACAATTTGAGGTTTTACTCATAAAGTTAAAATAAAACATAAAAATAACGTAATGTTTTTTACTCTAACTTTAATAACAAAATTAAACTTATTCACGTGTTAATTTAAAAAAAACTCTGAAATCTAATAAATTAAAGTATCAAGATGAATAAAATGTAATAAAAATAAGAATTAATCATTATTAGGATTTTTGGGTAGTAATGGTGACTTATCTAAAAGACCGATAACAATAAATAAGTAGTGTCACTCGTCCACTCAGCACCAATGCGCGCGCCGTGCGTAACAAAGCCTAACAAATTAAGAAGCTACTAAAAACCTTAAATCCCATTGTTGTTAATTTTTTTAGTTTATCGGTCTGAGAGACCAACGCGCGAAGGTTAAAAACTGTTACACATTGTGCGGTGATGCTCTAAATTTGTACCGTGGTTTTTAGCCAATTTTTAAAATGACATGCAGATCTGCGAAAAGCTATCACATTTTAATTTTCATGAAGTGAACGGTTCGATGAACCGAGAAAAAACGCAAAAATGGAGTAAAAATATTAACATCATAGGAAAATATACACTCATTTAAACATCTAGATAAGCAAGCGCAGTTTTAAAAAATAAATTTTGTAGGTAAAATTGATTTTGGCAGAATGTTTCGTTCCATAATTTTGCGTTTATTTTTTTCACATAAATAAAAAAAAATATTTAAATTATTTACACTATTTGTAATGAACAGAAACAGTGAGTAAAGTGCAATGATATCAAACAACTATAAATTATGCAATACCATTTTCCGTTCTGACTTTTAGAGCACCCATTACATAATTAACTGCCGCGTCCGGCTTAGCCCGCGTACTTACCATATTTAGAATACTTTGACATAAAAATGGGCTGAAAGCACAATTAATCTGGTTGTTGTTTTTGATGAAACCTGAATAAAATTTAAATAGTTGGAAATTTAAATCAGGTGGAATAGCTACCTAGTTTTAGCTCTAAATTTTAAACAGAATCACAACATTACAATATTGATATCATAATTATAGTATTGACACGGAAACGTGAAAAATCACGGGTTTTTTAATTCCAATTTTAAAAATGTGACACCTTAATTCAAAGCAATTCATTGTAACAAGATTGTAACTAAATGATGTATGTTTGATTATATTCACGTTCTACATAAAATAAGCAATGGTTAAAATTCAAATTCTGTGAATCGTGGGATGGAAAGCAGTAATATAAATATGAAAAATATTGCGAAGCATTTTGCTCAAGATTCTCGTTTATCCCCGTTCAATAATAATTGGTTGGAAGGAATGGAGAGTTGGAGAGGCGCTTCAACAAACCATCTTCCACTTCAGCGTACTCTCTTTATCTTTTTTGTTACTGGATATCGCATTATTTTTTTTTAAATTGTAGATTACTTCAAGCACCTTGACAAAAGATCCTCATTTAAGTCAATGCTAAAAAAGATCGATGATGTGGGCTGTATGAGACCACTTATTTGATCCATACAATACTATAAACTATAGGGCGCTGGACTCCAATTGTCACTTTGGCTCAGGAGATAGTTTATTAATAACAACTCAGAGATCTTTTTGGTAAAGAATAAATATTTATTTTCAGACAGCTTTTATACTAAAATCTTCGCACACCTGTTTTAAGTTTTAACGTAAACATGCAAATGGGTGATTAATTTGATTACTGTTTACTTGCTTATCCCAGGTGGCCCATGCCACCTGTTGGTTACGTCTTCTTGATTATCCCAGGTGGCCGATGCAGGTGTTCGAAATCAATATTAGCTGCTAAGTGCTTTGTACTACTGGTTCGTACAATAATATTTTTGAAAGGACACGTGCATCCTTTCTTGTCTCGCAAGAATCGACCTGATTACTCCAGGTGGTCGAGGCCACCTGTTGTTTACGTCTTAAAATGCAGAATTTGTCATCAATAATAATGGAAGAAGAGTTGGTTGTGTTTCATCTAGATTTCATAACACGTTCGATACGGTGGGCTCTTTGTGTTTTATCAGCTAGTGAAGGTTTTCTGGAATGCAGCCGACAAAATACCATCATATCAGATCTAATTATTTTCTTCACTTTATACATTCACACTTTATAATATCGGTGAAGTTTTATATTCAATCCGACGCGAAGTCGGTTTTGTTCGGAAAGAACCTTTTTGGGAGATTTCACTCATTTGGTGTATTAAAATGAAATGGAATATTTTACTAAAGTCAACCTTTAATACGAGCAAGATAAAATCTAACATTATATATAAAGTTAATTAGCACCAAGATAAATTTTTCAAAAGTTAAATTTTTTGATCATATTTTTTTTTATTCCTAACAATTGATAATTATGGTAAAAGAAGACGCAGTTTCAAAAGTTGAATATCGAAAAGCTCTTCTGAGTTAAAAATCATTGCGTTTTTTACAATAAAGGTACAATTTTTTATTTTCTTAGAACTGGCAATCTGCTGCGTTAGGAACAAAACGCAGTAGCACTAGAATACATTTTTGTAGTGACAAGATTTTTTTATCCATCTGAGGTGACATCGTGTTGATTGGCGCTGCTTCAACGGATCAGAAATGAGCGGAATTTCATGTCAGATTTCAATTCTATCCACACGCCAAACGCAGAGAATCTCGCAATGGTACTTACTGCTGATGATTTTTTTTTTGTACAGTGCTCAACATAGGAGGCCCTGAGAAAAATAATTTCTCTCAGGTCCTATGTCATCTTTGGGGATGCTGTGTGGAGGGTGTTTTAAGGAAAGGAAGGAGAGAAGAGTTCTGTAAAGGAAAAGGTTTAAGCGATGGGTAAGAATCTGGGGTTCAGTATGTCCTGGTCATCCACCTTCAAGACCTAGACAAACCTCACTCCATGAACCCGAGCACCCCTGCTAAATCGAAGCGAACCACTTGGGCTGACCTATGGCAGAGGTGTTGGTTATCCCAAATTTATTCCCGCCTCCCAAATTGATGATATTTATGCTTGGAGATCACATTTAGTAAACAGGTAGGGTTTTATTTATTACCACATTTTAACGTCAGGTATATCAAGTGTAGTAAATTAAATGCACATTATTAACATAGATATTTATTACCAACAAGCAAAAATAAAATTTTAAAGTACTTCTAGGGGCGTGTAAATAGCCCCAGATACGAGGGAATACTACCCTATGTAATTATATGTAATTATTGAAAGATGAACTCTTCACTATGTGACACAAAACAGATTATACAGCAATTCCAAAATCCTCAGTGAAAACAAACAATACTCACTCAGAGAATGCAGATCTCTACACGATGTCCAGACAAACGACACTAGTTTCTTTCAAATATTGAATTTGCCAAGGCGGTATTGTACAATTTCAACAGATGTTTAACCCAGGAAGAAATTTCACACAATGAATATTAATTTGCAAAATTAATAGTACGTGCCAAAACTCACAACAATAATTTAAATATGGGTTAATTTTGATTAGAACTGACATCTATTCGCTTTAAACAACACTCACGTCGAAAGTAATTACCTGCCCCACAGAGGTCAGAAAGTGCCTGAATTAACTGAATTTCAATGTCACATAAGGAAATTCGAAATAATACAACCACACATAGATGGCGCCCCCATGGTCCCATAGCATAAATTATTAATTTAAATGAGACTAATGCCCAAATGTATTTAAATATATTTTATGGCGCGTATCCAGTACTGAAATATTTTTTTAGCTTTTATGGTCCATTTAGTTTCGAGCTTTAAGCTTACAATATTTATCCCCTTTGAAATTAATATTTCTACTAGATTGCACATAAATTGTTAACACCAATAATCTCTGCAATCCAAAATGATTAACTAATATCCTCAGCATCTAATATTATCAATAACTACTCTTATCGGCAGACAGTGGTTGAAGTGGAGGCGCCTTGCGGCGGACAGATCGAGCCGTGTTAACAGGCGGAATTATTGTTGATATTCATCGGCACGTTCAGTTGAAATCACCACTCCAGATCACAGACTCTATACTAACTCTCCGTCACTCTAATGCACTGGAGCAAAATACAGTGGAGTACAGACTCGCAATTGGGAATAAAGATGATTATTTAAAATAAATGTTCATAAGGACAATGAGCGACGCTTCTGAATGTACGTTTTTGTATGTAGTTTTTTCCACCAGAAAACAACCAACTTATTAATATTTGACAAGTTCAAGTATTTCCCCCAAAAATGTAGACATAATTTGTCTCGACGCCACCTAGCGAGAGATTTAACACTAACAATGTCTCTCTCGCAAAAATAAAGTTGGTTGTTTTCAGGTGGAAAAAATATAATAAACAGTAATTGTTGAATGAAACACTAGTATATATTGAATTATTTGGCGGGTATTAGATAAGCCGCCATAGCTCAGTGGTCAGAGCACCTGACCGGCAATCAGAAGGACACGGGTTCAAGTCCCGTTGGCGGCAAGTATCTTTTCTCGGAAGATTTTTCAATGTAGATGAGTGTTTCAGGTTGATAATTATTGCTTATAATCATTGAAAATAGTTTTAGTGTAGTTTCGTACAAAAAAATCTGAACGCACCGGCTCAGTTTTGACGTCAAAAAAACCTCCCGAAACATTGTTACGAAGAGAGTGATAGCTTTGCGACGTCTTCTTCTTGTTCTTCTCGTGCCGTTTCCGTTCAAAGTCCGTAGCCAACTTCTTCTTCTTTCGTATGGTGGGGGGTCAGAGGGGGACATCTAGGTCTGCGAGCCAGTCTAGGGCCTCAGGCGTTGCCCTGTGGACCTCATCAATTCCGCCGGGGAATGAATGGAGCGGGCATTCGTTGACCACATGTTCGGTGGTCTGCACCGCACCGCATTCACACGTCGCCGACTCTTTAAGGCCCCATCTATGCATCATGTGAGCTCAACGGCTATGGTAGCAGCTTATTGATGGTAGCATCTATTGATGGCAGTCCAGAGTTTGCGAGGCAATGAGAACCCAGGCTGTCTCTCAGTGGGGTCTTGCACGAGATGTGCGTTTTTGACGTTGGCTGATTGCCACTCAAGCTTCCACCTATCTTCTGGGGTGAGAGGTGTTCGAAGGAGTCTTTCTTCTTCTGTTCAGAAGGGTTTTCGAGACTTTAAGCGGCATTTTAACATCATGTTGGCTATGCGGACTTTGTTTACTGCGGCCCGGAACAGCTCTACAGTAGACTGTCCACACCGCTGTCGCAGGTTTTTAGCCACGTGTTTTTCTTCTTCCAGGGCCCCGTCTTCCGGCAATCTTTCCCTGCATTATGAGATGCAAGATTTCGTACATCTCTTGATGTCTCATTACATGTCCTAGATATTGAAGTTTTCGGATTTTTATCGTTTTAATAACTTCTATTTCTTTATTCATCCGAACCATGACATCTTCATTCGTAAATCTGTCCATTCAGCATTTTCTGTAGATCCACATCTCGAATGCCTCAAGGCGCCTTATCAGTTTTTCAGTAAGTTTTCATGCTTTCATTCCATAAAATAATACCGAAAACACTTAGCATCGATTTCATCTGACGCAATATGCCTTGACACCAACACTTCTAAATTAGCCATTTTTATAAGTTAAAAAAGAGAAATTCAAATGTTTCGGCTAGGCTCTAATGTCATGTAATCCAATTGGGACATCAGCGCGAATGAGATACAAAATAATGTGTCGGCATCTTATGCAAGACTAGTTTTTACAGGTCATCAATAATAACTAGCTGATTTCTCGGCGTTTCCCGAGTTGTTTTACGCAGAGTTTTTCGAAATCTAATTTAAACAGTGACTTTGCTCTTATTGCGTAGAAAATTTCGTCAGTCTCAATTCCACGCTACGAGTACTCTTATTTATATAAAAAGAAGATACCTAGATAGATGGAAGATGTACGTAAGTTATTACAAAAAAAAAAAACATGCATTTTCTCAACTCGCTAAACAACAACCATCCATCCTGGGACCTTACTTAAATGTAATGCATCACAATAACAATATGTTTATTTACAGATGATATCCATCGGTAAAATCAGATACAATCACAACTCCAGATCACATATCACATACTCAATTTCTACCTTCTACCTCTCTGCTGCTCTAGTGCATTAAGCACAATACGGGCCAGGACCAGAACAGCATTAAGACTGGCAATTGCTGAACAACAAATCCTCGCCCCGGGACATAACTTTAAGCGGGGAGAGAGTTGAAATGTGATTATTCTAATAACTAAAGTTATGATTACATCCACATACTTTTGATTGTGATACGACGAAGGAAACGAGAAATTTACATAAACACGTTTCATTTCCAATGTAAAAAGGATACACAGTTACAGTGTTGTAGCTTTTCAATGTTAGAACATTTGAATAAATAATCTGCAAGCATACGTGATATCTTATTAACATATAACAAAATAAATTACAATGAAAGAATACCAAACATCCAATAACGGTGTACTACAATGCGTAAACATAAAACAATAGGTGCTAAATAACAAGAGAAAATAAAGATTGTGTCAAGTGAAGCAAGTTTAAACGAGAGATTCAAGAAATTTTGTAAAGTTCCGTGGACCAATGCTAAATATGTCCGAAATCTTGCCACTCTTCAATGTGTTAAATAAATATTCGATACATTCCCGCAAAAGGTTGGGATAAGGTTCTTTGGAAAGGAATATATATATATATTGGAGTTAAATGGTTTAACGAATTACCCTTGAAATTAAGATTGGAAACAAATTACAATAAATACGAAAATTCAATAAAAACTCTTTTTATATAACTTATCGACACAACAACTCAATTATAATATTAGATATCCTTTTTCTCTCATTATTTTTTTCCTTTCTCTTTATCTCCTCCTCTTCAGTCAATTGTATTTCTTATCTATTATTTAGTTTAAAAAATATATATTTATATATTTTTTTCTTATTTACTGTTAATTATCTATTTTTTGTTTAATATATATAAAAAAAAATATATGTATATTTTTCCTTTGCTAAACTGTGGTTAACCTGCGTTTATCCGCCTTTTTTAACACGAGCTCTGCTCTTAAAAAGGGTGTAATACGTATTATTATTTAATGTATTTTAAAAGAAAAACTTTATTTCTTGTATATAAACATGTAATTGATACCATTATATTATATTAAATAAAAAAATAAAAAAAATAACATTAATACTACGGTACACGCGCCTCTAAAACGTTCATGAGCGCTCGCGTGGGCTTCACTTGTAGCCCATTTTAAATTGAAATATACTAAAAGATAATCGTTTAATTTTTAAATAAAACACATTTATTATTATAAATGACATTTATTAAGTAAACCGAAATAAAAAAAATAAAACTTCTCTTTCTTAAACTTAAAATATCAACAAAACTTCAGACTACTCACACAATTTTTTACTAATTTGAGATCAATCAACTTTTGGTTTAGTTCTTACATTTTTTTAAAACTTTCTTTAAAAATTTTTTTACACGAAGGACAAATTAAAATTTTGTGATCATTACATAAGGTCAAATTAAAATTTGGTGATCATTACATATACGCTTGTAGCATTTCGAGCAAGCTTTCTTTGTGTTCCGCCAGTGGACGCTTGGGCTTAAATCGTTATTTTTCGCACGTGCGCCAGCGTCGGTCGCTTACGCCACACTGAATGAGTCGAGCAACAACCAATCGGAGCTTAGCTAGAGTCTCAAAGTTAAATCACGCAATTTCACGAAATTATGAACAAAAATAATACCCTGGGCTACATATATAGCCCACGCGTGTACTCTAGTGTTAGACGCCGCTACCCGAATTTCTACCGATTTCTTGCAAACCTCCCTTAAACATTTGAAGTTTTTAATCTCTTAAAAAATATATGTTATTTTTGAAGATAATATCTAGACATTTGTCCCGCCGAACCGCAAATTATATAAAATTTCCTCGATAGAAAAAAATCGCAAAGTATGCTCCAAAAATTTATATGAAAACACGTTTGTTCCAGTTATTTTACAAGTCATATGTATGAAATAATTAACAGTATTTCTTTAAATGCTTTTTAAGACAATCCCCGCGAGATTTTTGCTCTATTTTAAACGAGTACTGTTTTATTAAACATATTCACAATTTTTGCATCAATTTTGTCGCTTTAAATACTAGCGCGCTCCTCTAACATTCGTAATTTCATATCTCTCCATCTTCTCGGTTGCGGGACCTTAATTAATGAGATACGTTTTTTGATTTTCACGGCCAAAAGTATTTTCGTTATTGTTTTTGGGGTGTAATGCCATGTTGCGCTACCTCCTTCAACGTTTCGGACAGCGTTGTAGTGTCCATCATCAGGGCACATCCGGCAGATCCGGCAGACACGGCAGAACACGGCATAACACCCCAAAATACAAATAACGAAAAAAATAAATTAAATAATCATTCGAAAAAAACATTTCTCTTGATCAGTTACATAACTTTCATCTTGCTCTGTGCACATACAGAAATTTTATTCGTGTTATGAAAACGTAATTTTTAAAAATTATTTATGTTAATTAAAGACTTTATTTTGATTGAAATTAGTTGCGCAATTTAATAATGATATCTATTTTAATAATTCGAAGATGTTGGAAGATTGAATTGGATTTGTTAAATTTGAAAAGAATATATCTCATTATCTCCTTCATTATTTATAGATCTCATTTCGAATTTTATTTATTTATTAATCTTAAGTTAGCTCACATCTTTGTGTGCGCTAATATTTTATAAAGATATAAACATTTACATTGGTTGGCAAACATAATCGTTCTTTAAATATTACACATAAATAAAGTCATTAATAATTGAGGTAGACATACTTTCGTAATTCTTTTTTAAACTTGTTTATATTTTCTATCTCAGTAATTTCATTCGGGATGTTGTTATACAGTTGGACGGCCTGGTACATCAGAGATTTCTGGGTGCTTGATTTTTTCTTGTCGGCAGTCTAATTTGCTTTGAATTTCTTGTCCCGTATCCGTGTGTTTCGTTATTTTAATGTATTTTTCTTTTTAGGTCCTTAGACATCATCCCCATGTCAAAACTTATTTATGAAAAAGGTGATATGTACTTCAACAATTTTATTTTTGCATTTAGATTACGACTACATAAAATATACAACAAAAAAAAATAAACAATAAAAAAAACAAGATACAGAATAAAGAGAAGGTCCCAAAAAATCGGATTAAAATAATAATCCTTTAAAATTTAATAAAAAGAACTTCAGTCTAAAGTCATGGTGTTTGAAAGAGAGAGTACAAAAACAGTGTGCAATACAGTTGTGAATAATGAATACTTGGAGCAGGTGGATGAGTTTATGTATGTGAGTAGTATGTTTACGAGAGGTGGACTCCATTAATGGAGGACTGAATGCCGTTGGCGCTAATAAAAAGGTGTCAAAAGAAGTAAAGCCAGCAGTCCACAACGGAGTCCTGGTACCTGGTACCAGCTATCGCTGGCAGTCGGGCATGGAACCGGCAGAGGAAGGAAAAGGAAAGTAAACTGAATCTGTTGAAATGAGATCCCTGCGGCGGATGTATGGTAAAACCATGTATGATCGTCTGAGAAATGTGGATATCCGCAAAGAATGTAAGGCTGATGTAAGCATAATGAGTAAGATTAAGAAAGAGACCCTGAGATGATTTGGACAAGTAGAGCGAATGAAAGAAGAAAATAATGTGAGAAGAATAAATGACGCAAATGTGAATAAATAAGAAGTCGGGGACGCCCGAGAAAGACATCCGCATATGGATATCCGCAAAGAATGTAAGGCTGATGTAAGCATAATGAGTAAGATTAAGAAAGGGACCCTGAGATGATTTGGACAAGTAGAGCGAATGAAAGAAGAAAATAATGTGAGAAGAATAAATTACGCAAATGTGAATAAATAAGAAGTCGACGACGCCCGAAGAAGACATGGCACGATCAAGTGAATCAGATACTTGAGTCAGGCCATTTCAAAAGTATGAACAATAGAAGAGTATGTATGAGACGATGTATGAATGTGAAAGAGGCAAAGGTGTGTGCTAAGACCGAGTTGTTTGGCGGTCCGTCCTCTTTGTCATTGGGAAACGGCGTGATGATTAGTTTAGTTAACTTCATCAAGATAAATTTTGAGATAAAGATATAATCCGACGATAGTTTTTTGTGAACAAAAAGCTAATATTTAGATCCATTCTTGAAGTAGTTAGAAGAACTTTTGTTATTATTTTACTTTCACATGTACAAGTATTTTAGTACACATACGATAAAAATAAACCTTTCTCAATAACTCGGAAACAGTGAATTATGAAGGATGAAGTAAACCCTCTTGCTCATAAATAATATTGGTATAAATAAAGATATAAAATACAGCGATAAGAGATTGTTTTTATTGGAGATAACTTTTACGGAATTCCCGAAACCATAAACAGGAAGCAATAACAGTTCGACAGCTATAAAGGTTAAAAAATAATATAATTGTAGGTATGTAATATATATTACAATTCACCATACAAATGTTGTATAGTCTGATTATAGTAGACAGAAAATGATGGCGCTGCAATCGTTTAAAAGATTTTAAATGGCAATTAAGACGGTTCTAGGAAAAATGAATGCAACTTTAAAAAATCACAACGGCCCAGTTGCATATTTAATTTTTTATTTCCAAAGTATGAAGATTATTCTATGTTATATTGTAAGACAAACTGTGTGTTCGAAATTTCATTAATGATTATTTAAAGCTTTGCAAGGGAAACCATTACATAAAAATACGATTTTTTGTTTTTCTGAAATATATGTACCAAAATATTGTATAAAAGTTACATACAATTGGAATTTATACCCGCTAAGTTACTGCAATGCAGACATAATTTGTCTCGACGCCACCTAGCGAGGGATTTAACACTAACAATGTCTTCCTCGCAAAAATAAAGTTGGTTGTTTTCAGGTGGAAAAAATATAACAAGCAGTAATTGTTGAATGAAACACTAGTATATATTGAATTATTTGGCGGGTATTTGATAAGCCGCCATAGCTCAGTGGTCAGAGCATTCGACCGGCAATCGGAAGGACACGGGTTCAAGTCCCGTTGGCGGCAAGTATCTTTTCTCGGAAGATTTTTCAATGTAAATGAGTGTTTCAGGCTGACAATTATTGCTTGTAATAATTGTTACCCTTTGTGCTATGCATAAAAATCTTGTCTAAACGTTAGTTTATAAATTAAAAAATAATAATTAATATTTAACAAGTTTAAGTATTTCCCCAATAAATGCAGACATAATTTGTCTCGACGCCACCTAGCGAGGGATTTAACACTAACAATGTCTTCCTCGCAAAAATAAAGTTGGTTGTTTTCAGGTGGAAAAAATATAACAAGCAGTAATTGTTGAATGAAACACTAGTATATATTGAATTATTTGGCGGGTATTTGATAAGCCGCCATAGCTCAGTGGTCAGAGCATTCGACCGGCAATCGGAAGGACACGGGTTCAAGTCCCGTTGGCGGCAAGTATCTTTTCTCGGAAGATTTTTCAATGTAAATGAGTGTTTCAGGCTGACAATTATTGCTTGTAATAATTGTTACTGCAAGTAGCTTGTCAGCAGGAGATTAGTTCCACAGATTAGTTGAAACAAAACATGAAATAATCCTAAACGCATCAGCGTGGCAACAACATACACGTATAACAATATATTAAATATAAATATATATGTATAAACTATAAACATATTAACTATAAATAAATATATATGTATGTTTATATGCACTATAAACATTGTGATATGCAAATAATAATACTGAGACAGTATTTTATGGCAAAAATTGTGGATTAAGAAAATATTTGTTTTTTTAAATATCATATCAAACTAAATCTAATTATAAACAGCTGATATTCATAAATTATAAAGAAAACGTAAAGGCTCTGCAACCGGGCCCGAAAATAAGAAGATGGAGAGATACGAAATTACGAATGTTAGAGAAGAGCGCTAACATTTACAGCGACAAAATCGATGCGAAAATTGCGAAAATGTTTAATAAAACACGACTCGTTTAAAATAGAGCAAAAATCTTGCGGGCATTATCTTAAACAGCATTTGAAGAAACACTGTGAATTTTTTCATACATATAACTTGTAAAATAACTGAAACAAACGTGTTAATAATAATTTTTGGAGCATACCTTGCGATTTTTTTCTATGGGGGGAATTTTATATAATTTGCGTTTCGGCGCGGGCAAAGTCTAAATATTATCTTCAAAAATAACAGATATTTTATTAAGAGGTTTAAAACTTACCGTGTTTAAGGGAAATATGTAATAAATCGGTACAAATCCGGTTTGCGGCCCTTAAGTCATAGAGTTATGTTATTTTCTCTTGTTTGTTTCAAAGGAATAAGGAACTCCAGTGAAAAATATTATCGCTTTAAAACATATGTTCATATAGACCAATAAACGCTGATTCTGAATATATAACTTTTATTTAATAATATTAAACGCAGAGTTTTTAAAAAATTATTAAAAAGTGCATTTTTAAACCTCTCCTCAAAACACAGCGTTAAGTTGGCATTACTGAAATGGTGAGTGGTGACGTCACTGCTTACCTGTCACGTGGTGATATTGTATTGTATTGACATTTGAAATGACTTGAAGTGCACACGTATGCAATTCAACATTTCGTGTTTTTGGTTTATTTTCATACTGTTTATAGAGATTTAGATAAATAAAAGTTATTGTGTTCATTGAAACATAATTTAGGCCCCCAACAATTTACGAGATGGGCTATATTTGCGGACAATCTGCAATAAATTTTGCCTATTTGAGGTTAAAGTCGTGTCATATTTGACATTTGGTTTACGTATTTTCAAATTGTTTTTAGTGTAGGGCTTTTTATACAAGTTATTACACAATCGTCATGATCAGTGTATTATAAATACCAGTGTTTCTGTGTGTGTTATACATAAAACAATGTACAAAGTAAAGCCTGAACACAAAATATGATGGCTTACGATGTCATATGTATTTGCAATGAAAGAGATGATTGTTTTTTTTTTTTTACATGAATACCGCAGAAGAGTCCCAACTGCTCTCACCTGGAGCCAGCGAGACTATGGCATCCCCAATTGGGGTATGTTGTGAGGCTGAAGGTAGTGGGGAGGGAAGGAGATAGGGAAGAGGAAGGTGGGAAAGTGCCTGGCTATTCAGATCTGGTCACCAAACACGGCTAAAGCCATTTCAGGCAACGTTTCAATTCTGAATGGTGGTCTTACACCAGGGCGATACTGAGAGTATCTTCCACTCTACTCACTGTTTTTATATTGCACTTTGATTAAATACAATAACAGTAGCGGTGAAATGTGGACATTTTACTAATGTTTTTCTATATTAAAAGCAGTTAATCTTGAATAAAAAACGACTTCTCACACCTAAATGTCATAGTAGTCATCGGCCATCATTCCGCCATATTTTCCATTTAAAACAGGGATGTTCTACCCAAAAAAATTATTTCCCTATAATTCGAAGTGAAATTTCCCTAGAATTTCACATTTACGCAATTACCTAAGTAGTCACCGGATTGTGTAACACTAATCCTGTTATATGTTAATTAATATGATTAATTAATTGGAAAGATATCGGAACTTGGTAAATATACTAATAATACTGTGCTTTTCAAAATAAAACACTTTTTGCTATGTGACGTAATAATTTAAAAGTAAGAATACACTCACCACTGAATTAGAAACTGAATTCCAAATTTAAAAAAAAAAACACTTTGCAAAATAAAAATCAACCGCAATCACCGAAAAAACGGAATATAAAACATAAATGAATTTTTTTTCCAGAGGTCCCATTTATCTTTTTATATACATAGGGAACGTACCCATACTACGTGACAAACTTTTTGCACTTTTTTACCCCCCCCCCCCCTCCCACCGTGACCAAAAACCTAAGCAACCCGCCGCTCATTTGTACCAAGCGTGGTATTTTGAAGACTCCCCCCCCCGAACGTGTCACATAGTATGGGTACGTTCCCTAATATCATTTTGAGTTGTCAGTGTTAAAAATAACATTGCATGTATATGAACAATAATTAGATTCATAGGGATTCCAAAAAATATATATACGTATATATATAAATAATACCAGTAATATTGTCATATGTAATAAAAATTTTGCCAGAGTTCGAAATTTCCCTAGAGTTTGTCCTGATTTCCCTTTTTCCTAAAAAATATTTTTCTCCCCTAGATCTAGGGAAATTTCCCTAGACATAACATCACTGATTCAAGATGACAACTTGAAAGTAAATAAACTATCGGTGGGTGAAGACGTCACACAATCCACTATAGATACGGTGCGTATCGGGGAGTCTTGAAAAATTAAAACTTTCACAATTATTTTAACTATTAAAACTTACTATAAAAATAAAAATAAAAATGCAGTTATTTAAGTTTGAAGGTCTAAAAATTCATTAAAAAAATTAGGCTGGAGTTCTCTATTGTCAAACTAGATTGTGAAGAATTTTAAATGTGAATAACAAAGTACAGTGCTACACATATAAGTTGTCGCTTCACGTGTAAGAGGCCGCTGTTGTCTATGACATTACAATAGTAGTTGTGATTGCCATATAAAAAATATAGGTAAAGATTTAGTTCACGTTTATGGTACCGCCAACTTATGCTTGTATCACCATAAGTAGCTCAGTGTTGCCGTAGTAATGAAAAAATTGTACAAGCTGCCACATACAGCCATAAAATTTAAAAGATCATCGCACACCAATCATCGCACACCATCGCTCTCCGTACAATCCCTTCAGACCTGTCACACCTAAGCGGTTTATGCGCAGATCAACCATAGACAATACAGATCTTACGTCGTAACCGCCTTTGAGGCGATATGTGAAAAGTTATGCGACCCCCTCTCCTCCAAAAACAGGAGAGGGGGTTATTTTAATTACGGAGCTGCCTAAACGGGCGGATGTCAGCTGTCAAGTTGAGAGATTCAGTACAAAGAAATGGCATTTCTTGGCCCTCCATCTGACCCCCTCTCCTACCTTAAGAAGAAATATTTGATAGCGTTGTGTGACGGTACAACACTTAAGCGCTCGCGGTTCGGTGCACTAATCTTCATAAAGTTCGTCTCACACGAGCGCTACATTTCCCTTTCGAGTCATTTTGGCGAGCGATACGGTGAGAAACAAGGTAAGCCCACATATACCTACGGCCTCCGTGGTCGAGGGTTAAGGCATTCGACTAGCTACCCGTAGGTCGTGGGTTTGAATCCCGACGTGCGCTGGTAAATTTTATTTGATTAATTTGTGTTATTTCAAATTTTTTTTTTTTAAAAGACATGTTGCTTTTGTTGGTTTGGAGGAAGTCCTCCAAGTCTCTAAGTAGACAGCCGAGGAATGGAATACGGGACGCTCAGGTGGGACCCAAACGCGATGCCAACTCAGCCACTGACCGTTATTTAATAATGAATTAAATTAATTTAATAACAATATACAGGATATAAGCGATACGTTCCAAAAAGGAAGACCACCATCCGGAATTGGAACGTCAAATTAAATGGCTTTTGCAGTGTTTTGTGACCAGATCTGATTATTCAGGTCTTCCCAATCTCGTCCCCCTTCCCACTACCTTCTTCAACATACCCCAATTGGGGATTCTATAGCCTCACTGGCTCCAGATGGTTGGGAGTTGGGTTATTTATGGTTAGTCATAATATTTCGCAAAGTAGACATACTCGGTGTAAGTATATATGATAATATGTTACCTACCTAATATAAAAAAAATACTCAGACGTGATTTTTACGTAACAATATTATTACACTGCTGGAATTATATTCGGTATGAAATAAACCTTCTTAAATTAGATCTACTAGAATTGTAGACAAAATAAATGCACCAATTTTCACACTCGTGCATCAAGTAAAAGAAATCAATTATTTGGTTTATTTTTCGTTCTGTGACGTGTATTTTAATACCGGTCGGATGTCAACCCGCCACCGAATTGCTCTCTTCGTCTGAGTCTAGGCTAACGCGACACATCATGGCATCACTTCGCGTCACGTGCACTACATCACGCAGCGTCACTCTGCGTCATGGCACGTCAAGGACCGTCAATCGCACACTTCTTGCCTCTTGGGGGAGGAAATGTGGAAAGGTGTAAGCATAATCATATTATGAGCAACTTGAATAACAATCTCGCTTCGCGAAAGTATTGAAAAATTTGAAATATTTTTGATTTTAATTAACGTGTCTATATTTAGGTAGTTTATTATAAGTGACTTGTACCGTAGTGGAAGGGATGGATTCATACGTCTGTTACTCCTGGACACCCTGACCCCCAGATTCCTACCCACCCATTATATCTTTATTCTTCACAGAACTTCCTCTCCTTCCTTTGAAAAAAAAGACCCTCCACAAAGCTTCCCTGAAGATGACATAGATCCTGAGGGATTTTTCTTCCTTAGGGCCTCCTGCGAGGAGCTAATGTAAAAAAGCATTAACTAAACAATAAAAAACGAAGATAAAGAAAAACATTTAAGGTGATCCCCTAGTCCTTAAACACATCGAAATTGGAATCCCCGCCTCTTTTTGAGAGGGAATTAAAAACACTCGATAAGACTTTTTGGAAAGGTTTTTCTTCTTCTTTGTGTGCCGTATCAGGCCCCCCCGAGGTTGGCGATCACTCTTGAGAATGTCTCTCTCTGTCGGAATAGCTCCTCCACACTTCTAATGCCGGTGCACTCTCGTATTTTACGCAGCCAAGACATTTGTCTCCTACCAGGCCCTCGGTGACCTCCTATCTTGCCTTTCAATATTAAATGGAAATATTAATATTAATTGGAAAGGTTGGAGAATGTATTTAAGAGTTGTTTTTTACAGGTCGATTAAGTAAAGTCCCGTAAAAAAACATTAACTCCTTTTTTACGCATTGTTTATTATAATAACAAGGAAATTAAATTCGATTGCACAGAACCAAGCGTCAAAAAGTCCAGGGACATCCGTATCCCAACGTGGCGGGGCGTTATCAAATACAAAATGTAGTCTCTACGCGGACGGCGCGCGTTAGGTTTAATTTTCAAATCCAAATTCGTTGAGCGCCGCCCATTTTGATAATGCCGAAAAGAACAGCGCTAAATTGCATTGTTTTGTTTTATTTTGTAAAATTCAGGCACAAATATAAGATTATTTTGTAAAGAATTTAATTTTTCACCTTGAATAATAAAACTGTTTTTTGAAAATGGATGCGTTTCAAGTAACTTGTCAATTCTGAATTGTGGTCTTCCACCAGGGCGATACTGAGAGTATCTTCCACTCTGGAATATATTAATACTAATAATTCTTAAAGTCAACACAACAACGGCCCGATACCATTACACATACTCAGCCATTACACGTTTTTACAAACTCCATAAAGACATACAGGCTGAAAAAAATTATGAAGTTTTTTTATAATACAGGATTTTAAGGGACGTATCCGACTTACTTTAACATTATTTGGAGTAAAATATTAAATTAAATATATTAAATTTTGGACTCCAGTGACTTTTTTCCCAATTTTTTTTCTTCAAATCTAACAATTTTATTTCTTATTTGTAAAAAGCATTAGCTTTGTGGCTCGCCATAATTTACAATAAAAACACATATAAATTTGTTGTAGACCACTTTTATTTAATAAACACTCTACGTGCTTCTGAAACCGGTAGAGTGGTCTACAACAAATTTTTATGTGTTTTTATTGTAAATTTTATTTCTATTTTTATTTTTAACTTATTTAGTAAAACCTCAAATTGCAACATTTTATTAGATGAAGCGTTGCACAACTAAAGAGTTACTCCCCGGCAAGGCGTTTAGGGTCCCGGATGTGACCGAATCTTTTTCAGATTTTCGATTGAGTTTCGCTAATATTGTCTTCATTTAATTAATCAATTTTCTTCGACATGTCGTTACTGGTCCCTCAGCCGAGTAACCGATCAACTCCTTCCCTCGCCCCTCACTCTCCAATACCTTCTGATTTTTTACGTATTTACTTTTAAAAAAAATCAACAAAATGTCACCGGAGACCAAAATTTCATTAACATTTTTATTCCAAATAATGTCAGAAATCACTGGTTAGTCGAGTACGTCCTTTGATACACTGTATTTAAAATAACCTCAAACTAATTTGGTTGTGTGGTGTTAAAATGATGCATTTGGAAAAAAATCAGTATTTAAAATACATTTACTGATTTTTTTCATCTTTAGATGAATTTTATATTCAACTATATGTCATTTTTTTTAATAATTAGTGTAGGTTTCAGTTTGTCTATACCTGCATGCATATTCAATAATTTGAGTGTCTACATTCATGTTACTGTTGCCGAAATTATTTAATTTATACAATAATGTAGTGAACGATTTTATCCGTGTTCTATATTTTTTGAATGTGAATACCGCCCGAGAGTACCTACCCAACTGCTCCCAAACGTCTAGAGCCAGTGAGTTTATGGCATACCCAAATGGGATATGTTATGAAGCTGAATATAGTGGGGAGGGAGATAACATGGGAAAGAAGAATGTGGGGAATTTATAGATTTGGTCACTGAACACGGCTAAAGCAATTTCAAGCAACGTTTCAATTCTGAATGGTTGTCTTATACCAGGGCGAAATTTTAAAGTACTGACGGGAGCAGCTGAGACTCTTGTGAGGTATTCACATAAAAATAATTAAGGGTTTTTCACACGCAACGTCGGATACAAATCAACTCTGTTCTTACAAAGTCGTATTAAATACCTCGATAACTCCAAAGCTACAAAGTACAGGAGTAGAATACTGGAAAGGCGGATAATTCCAGAATAATGGGTATGATGAATCTGGACTTTTGCTTCTGCTACTTCATTAAAAGTCTTGAACAAGTAAATGTATTCTGAAAACTTATCCAACTTTTCAGAAATGAATGGTTCCTGAAGTCTTTGTTGCAGCGGAGAGTTCCGAGTTACTGCCGAGTAGGGGTCACGGGCCACGGTGGTCGTTTTCATTTAAGTCTTAGGAATAAAACGACTTTTCTTCCTTTATGATGTTAAATTATGATTTCGCTATAATTTGTTTCCTGCAAACTTGCATTTCTAAAAGGGTCATTAAAATGCGCGAAATTTCCAAATAAAGTGCAGAGATTAAACTGTTAAAACACACAAACCATGAATTTTTTTCTTTTGAGTATTGTTTACATCATATTAGTTTATGATCTACTATATACTTTACCATAGTAATATTTTGCTTTTCGGGAAACAAAGTCTGGTTTCCGAGTTTTGCAGAAAGTGACCGAAGGTAGATTTGCGAAGTCTTTAGGATTTCAGGAGCTCTTCAGTTCAAAACTAGCCTTCATCCTGAAAGGACGTTTGTCCTCAGAAGTATTATTATAATTACAATACGACATTAAACATTTACTCTGTTATTAAGAATCCAAGTCTTTAAATCAAGCAACCTATAGTTTATAAGGATATTAAGTACTGAAGTATACAGGCCCCAGTACTTGTGTGTTGTGATTGTCCTATTTCAAATATTTAACTTCATTTTGCACTGAGCACTTCTCATTTTATCATTTTGCTTAAATCTCTATGTGTAGAGTTCTTTACTCATAACTTTGGCGTCTATGTCACCCTTTACGAAAATTTTCAATGCATTTTTTGTCTATTAGCACTCTTTGTCTGTGGATTCGTAAACTTTCACTTTTGGCCTATAAATAAGCTTGTTGCTTATTGCAACGTCATTCTTTCTACAATTATTTCTACATTTAACAATTTGAAACTCCAGTGCTCAGAATAGAATAGAACGCTGTTTAACTTAATATTCATCTGAATTACAACAATATTCCCAGTATAAAACAAGGGTTTTTACTTAAACAAGGGATAACCTCGCAAACATAACCTATCTCACTGTACGTTTCCTGGGTTTGGAAACGAAAGAAATCAACGAAGCTGCTCAATTTACACCTGACGGGTAGACTGTCCGGAGACCAGACCCTGGAACCCTAAGCAGTACTTACCACATGAAAAAAATCTCTGTAGAGAATATAAAGGACGTAACAAGTATTAACCAACAATACAAAAGAAAATAGCAGCATCTGAAATGTGCAGAAAAATTAATACAATAACTCTTTGTAAATTTTAATTTGTTGGTATGTAAAACAAGACACTCAAATTAAATTAAATTTATTTACGAATTTGTAACAGGGGATCTTAACTTTTCGGCCATGCACATCGTCAAAGATTGTTGGTATAAATATTTAAAATCCGTATTCTGAAACTGAATCACTATAATTATTTGTAAGCCTAAAATGACGAGCAAAGCCAATAAAAAACCATTCATTTGTAACGAGCCAATGATAAATGAAAATTTTCGATAATATAACAAGATCGCTGTGATATTTAAACATTTAATGCCATGTTAAAGTGGCTTGGCACACCGAAAACATATTTTTAATTTGAAATATGTGGGTAAATGAAATATTGGAATAAGGGTCACGATCGTCAGCAATTAAGAAGCGACGAGTGATTTATATCACTTTTGCTATTTCAAAATATCTTTCACATTTTCTTGTTTTCTCTTATGCTATTTTCTTTAAGGCATATTTTTTAATTCCTAGTTTTATTAAACTAACTTTCATCTGACTTTTTATAGTTGTAATGTTATCAATCCGTTGTAAACATTGTAAAACATTCTGTAAAAACCGAGAAAAAAAGTTCTAAACTACACGCACTAAAAAAACATTGATTTCAATTTTATTGGAAAAGCGCTCACTCAAAGATAGTATATCGCTTTTATTAAAGGTATAGCCTCAATAAAGGTAACATGAAACGGACTCATTTAAACAGCGAAATGTGAAAGTATGTCGGGTGTATCTCACAGAATAAATAAATGGAACACGGACAGATCCTTTCGTTCCATGGATTGAATATCCATATAAAAGCAACACTTTCAGAAAAGGAATTAGAGCTTTAGAAGGTGATATACCCTTAAAAGCATTTCAGGTCGGGCGTATAGCGAATAGCGTATATATCTAACTCAATCCTTAATTTAATCAGTTATTCTAAACCAAATCGCCTGTTTGAAATAAAGCGTTTGGGTTTGCCTAAATGCTCGACGGAATTCGTTTTCCATTAGGAAATATGCGATTGTTTGGAGTAATTCACCGTGGATAAACTAAGCGTAGGTATGCTTATACTAATACTGTGTCCGAAAGCAGTATTCTGTACTTTTTTCTATGCAATTTTTCATTAATATCTGTCGTTTAATACGTAACTCTTTTGTGTGTATTAGCATTATTTTTCTGATTTTGATCTCTTTATTGCATTGCACTACCCCTGAATACCTTCTGAAATAGATTAAAAATACATTTTATTAAATAAAAGGTGGGTTGGTACGATAAAGGCGGGGTTTCTGCCAGGTGGCATTTTTCTCCAACCAATCCAGGGTCTTGGTGGAATTGAATAATTGATGTGACGCTTTCCGCGAAAATTAAATGTACCTATCTAATTAAAAATAGCATGCTGGTAATTTTAAAGAGGAATGAAATTTTAATTATATTTAAATATATAAATTAATGTCTTCAAATGGGTAAGAGGAGAGGAAGGAAAAAGCAAGCGAAAGTAATGGTTGTGGAAATGACATATTAAGGTAGTGGAGAAAAAAAATAACCACGGAGATTGGATATTACGTAGGTACCTAATCAACCTATTACATCAGAAGCGGATTGCGTGTTCTGTGAAGGAACGTGTGAGAAATTTGAAGTGTAGGGTAGGGATTTCAAGGCTTATATTTTTACTTAAAGGTAAAGGCACTCTTAAGAGTGAAATATTTCATAATTCTTCATTAATTTTCTTAATTCAAACGCATGTTTATTTATCTTCTGATCTATTGACGATCAAACTATTCAAACGCTCATGTTATGGTGGTTGAAGTAAACCTAGTAAGGACTTGAGTTGAGTAAATCTTTGAACTTTAACTGTTTCGCATTGTCATATAACTTGTTTTTCTATGCAGTTTCACATGTGTTTAACTTATGCTTTGAAACTTTACTTATTTTATAAATCAACACATGCTCTTGCTGTACCATTGTTACTATGTACAACAAATTATAATACCCAATATTACTGACAGTTTCTAATGGTCCATGGTAGAATAGTAAAGGTTTTAATATGTTTGTGTTTCACAATAACTGTCACGTTAATAAAATAATTTAGTAGGTTTAATAAAGGTTTAGGTTAACACACAACCAACTTCTTCGATCTTTGCAAAATCACTCTGTGGCGTAATTTTCAATTAAATGAAAACAAATTACTTCGTAAAGCACCACGAAACATGTTGATAATTTTGATTAAACAGTGGTGTTTTATGAAGTTAATTGTTTTCATTTAACATAACAAACTGTACAGGTTTTAATTATCGATGGAAAACATGTTACAAAGGGCGTAAATAAATAAATTAAAATCGCGATTTATTTTTGGGTTGTCACGCCATGTTGCGCTACCTCCTTCTTTTGCCAACATTTCGTTCAGCTTTAAAGTTTCCACCATCAGGGCAGATGTGTAATCATGATACTGTAATGCCAAGAAGAATATAGCGTAATAACCCAAAAATAAATCACGATAATATGTGAAAATCGCAAATCATAACCAAATATTTAATCAATTTGTTTCCCCATTTCAAACAATTCCCACAAATAAAAAATACTGCTTACTTTCTTTAGTTGCGACCACCGTAGTAAGCATGTTTTACGGTAGTTGAAATGAATCTAAACCATTTAAATGTTTCTTTTACTTTCGATCATAAAAAATACAAATCATTTTTCCAATTACGCGTGTAAGTATATTGCTTTTTCCAAAGTATATTCTTCGTTTTCCATTCGCGAACTTGTCCTTTAGACTGCAAAGTATATTGTTTGCACAGTAAAAGATACTTTAAAATACTTATCAAAAGTTGTTTTGTTCGGAGTAGAAGCCAAATTGTCAATTACGCGGGGTTTGGAAGCTCCGGGTAGATAAGCTCTCATGATAGGTTTGCGTACATGTCGGAAGGCAAACACGCTATTTAATTGCTTACAACCGAAACAACAACCTACTGTGTATGGTGTATGGAGCGGGCGCTTTTGCCGGAGCTTTCATAAGCTAAGCAGGAGTGTTTCCATTAAAAACTTGCTCGTAGGTGTGAAAACAGTTTAGCCACGGATATTACCGCGCGACGCTTTCAAGCAATATCTTTTCAGGAATAATAAACAACTTTATTTTAGTTTTTATTTGTCGGTGTTTTTATTAAGATGTCAGTAACAGGATTGCAAATAAAGAGATTGGAAAATAATATAAGACCGCTATAGGGTGAACAAAATTATGATAAGAATTCTTACATACCAGTGGCGGTCCGTGAGTTTTCTGTGAGCTAGAGCGCTAAGATTGAAAAATATGACTTTATTGACGTTGTTGTAGCTGAAAATGAATTTTACTTTTTTTCAAAATTTCAAATTTTTGTTTGAAGATCTTCAGGATTTTTTCAGTCAAGGGATGCGCCGCATCCACATACTGAAAGATCTTCATACAAAAAGTTAAGATTTTGGAAAAAAAAATCATTTTCTGCTACAACATCAGTAATGTCGTATTTTTCAATCTTAGCACTCTAGCTCACTGAAAACTTGCGGACCGCCACTATAATATAAACGTGTCAATCAATTCAGTATGCATTTATTATAAGCAATAATTATCAGCCTGAAACACTCATCTACATTGAAAAATCTTCCAAGAAAAGATACTTGCCGCCAACGGGACTTGAACCCGCGTCCTTCTGATTGCCGGTCAGCTGCTCTTGACCAATGAGCTATGGCGGCTTATCTAATACCCGCCAAATAATTCAATATATACTAGTGTTTCATTCAAAAATTACTGCTTATTATATTTTTTCCCCCCGAAAACAACCAACTTTATTTTTGCGAGAGAGACATTGTTAGTGTTAAATCCCTCGCTAGGTGGTGTCGAGACAAATTATGTCTACATGAAGATATAAAAAAAAATTAATTCAGTAGGCGCTAATAGTAATAGTATTTGGATAATTTGAATAGCGCCGTTTTTTGTGGACTGAAAGTCGGTGAGATGAGATCCCAGGAATATGTTTTGGTTTGTTTTTGTTTCAAGAAAGATAAACATTCCCGGGTTACGAATAACCTGACAATATTTGAAAATATCCTACTGCCCTACTACCACACACTAAGCGGAAAGTGTGTTATGATGGAGGACTTAGTCAGCCGAGGAATTGAACTCACGACATTTGGGTGAGACCCAAACGCGATTCCAACTCAGCCACTGACTGGCCATATTACATGAAAATCAAATTATACAAACACAGATGAACTGATGTTTATATAAAGACATGACGTATATAAATAGCTATTTTACTGCGCGAACAAAATACTACTTATCAATCCAATTCTGTCAATTTATCATCTGTTGGTACAATTTTGTGGTTGAAAATTATTGTGAGTCCAGCACACATTTCCATTTACCAAAATAATAAAACAAGCGCATAACACAAGACTAATTGCAAACTATGGACTTGATATTCTCAAATATCTAAATACTAGGGTAAATAGGTCAAAGAACCTTAGAATACAATGTACGTAAATTGAGGTAAATGTGAATTTGTAGTACCTCATATTTTTCTCTCTGATTTTCTCCTTACTATTTTCCGATTCTTTATTCATTTTTGTTTTTTTTTTTAAATATTTTAACTACCTGGTAACTAACTAGATAGATAGACGATAGAATATTAATTTGTCTTACGACCGTGACAAAATAATAATGTTATACATATAATACGTACAAAACCTAAATTTAAGATATAAGTAGTTTGTTATGAACTTCCATTGTAAATGTTACAAAACATTTTTTTTTTAAATTTGTTTTATACGTGGGCAATATAATACGTACAAAACCTAAATTTAAAATATAAGTAGTTTGTTATATACCAGTAAATTATATGTTACATAACATAAAAAAAATTATAGTAATAACAATATTTACTCTTGAAGTGATGATGCTGGTTGTGGGTTAAGCCCAGAATGTATTTTTTATTTGATGTCAACTTAAATAAATAAATGATAATTCTTGCTACATAAGTATCTCCAACCGACAGCTGATTAAACTATTATTTCATCCCAAAACCGATTAATTATCTTATTTTGAGAATACACGGTACAATTATTTTTTAGTCCAACTACTTTGGATTGTCTGCAAAAATTAATTTCAGCATCTTAAAATTGGATTCATTTTGTCAGTGAAGTGCTTAATAAATGGTTTCGTAATAAAAATATTATATACAGGATGTCCCAAAAGAAAGTTGATATTTGTTTTGCTTTCTGTGTGAACGCAACTTTTCCGAGGGGCGCGGGGGGTATGTCAATCAGTAGTCTGGCTCTTGGGAATTTATTCGCTATGAAGCATTTCTCGGGAGCGACCGCGCGTTGTGCGTGCATGAATTTAAAAAAAATGGTGATTCGGCAACTGTAGGGCGTAGAAGATTCTGCAATATTTGAAGTTTTCGTCAATTCAATGATGCGCCAAGCATTTCTCTCATTCGAAAATGGGTCAAAAAGTTTGAATCGATCGGTACAACGCAGGCAAAACCAGAATCCGGACGACCAAGGTCATCGAGGACGATAGAAAACGTAGAGAGTGTTTATCAGTCTTTTCGTGACGACTCAAACTTTTTGATTCGGAAGTGCGCAAGTGCTTTAAATGTGCATAGATCATCGTTACACAGCATTTTGCACAAAGACCTAATACTGCACCCCTACAAATTTACTGGCTATAACCAAAGAACACGGTTCCAGCAAGACGGAACAACATTACATACGTCCAATACGTCTCTGCCATGAGTTCTTGAAATTTTCCCTGGCAAATTGATCTCCAGGAGAGGTGACATAAATTGGCCTCCTCGTGGTCCTGACCTAACCCCTATGGACTTTTTCCTGTGGGGTTATCTCAGATCTAAAGTGTACACCAAAAATCCGACTTTCCTGATGCAATTAAAAGAAAATATCCGTCACGAAATGTCAGCCATCACGAAGCCTACCTGGCGAGCCGTCATAAGAAATTTTACTCTTCGATTAAATTAAACATTTTTTCGATAGAACGCTTATTTTTTTTTAAAATCGATCCACTAAATATCAACTTTCTTTTGGGACACCCTGTATTTCTTCTAACACATCAAACTTATTTTGTGGCACCATTTTGATTAAAATTAATAAAAAACTTAGTTTTTACCACTTTTACTGTTTACAAAACTAATATGTTTCGTGAGCCTTGCGTGAAATTACTAATATTCAACGAACTAAAGCAGAGCATAAAAATATTTTATATAACTAGCTGAGCCGGCAAACGTTGTTCTGCCATGTAAATTATTTCTAGTGAATATTTGGTTGTTAAATAAAAAATAACGAATGTATTGTAAGTGTGTGGGGATGGGATCTATGACAGAAAGAGGAATGAAGCGCTGTAGATGATGACCGCCGATAAAAAAACACACCATTCATTTTTTCAATTCAAAGTATTTCATTAAAGTAACGGACACAAATAGATAAATTAAAATAAATTATACAAAATTTTGCACTGCGTTGTGATACATAATAAATGCCCAATGAAATGTCAAAATTACGCGATGCTTCTCGTGAATGACTTGCGCATGTGTGGGTGAAAATTCGATGAGGCAGGCGTAGCACCATGTGTCATTCAACAACATAAATAATTTCGTTCTGTTTGAAATACGAACGGACGCGATGGTTAAATTTGTTCATACATAAATACAAAAAATGGGAGGGTCGCGATTTAAAAATGGGAGGGCAGGGGTAGGAGGGTGAAAATTTGGGTTTATATAAAATTGTCAATTTTTTTTTTTTGATAGGGACACCCTTGTCACTTACCGGTATGAAATATACTGTACAACCTATTCTCATACCTAAATAAAAATTACATACATAAAAAAAAATAAAAATCGGTCACAAACACCATGATACGAGATTTTTATATCCATAAAAAAAATTAATTATTCTATGTTTGAAATGATTACCTTTTTTGAAAGGTAATCATTTCAAACATAGAATAATTAATTTTTCAGGAAAGATTTCGTAATTATTCAAATTCACTATTAGTGTTCACTCGAAAGGTAAATTTCTGACTTCTCTTTAATTTTTCAATAAAAATATAATGTAATTAATTAAAAAATAAAATTTTCAATATTTTTCTTTGAAAGGCAATGTTTCTGAGACAAATATTTTATAAATACTATCGGCTTCAAAAATCCTACAGTTATATAATATACCGTGATTTTTCACGGGTCTGTGTTAATAATAAAATAAATTCATCAAATCATAAAGTAAATTCAAATTAAAATTAAATACACCATGACAGAAATTATTAAAAAAATAGAAATAATATAAAGGTTTTTAGCAAGTTGACTTTTTTTGAATTTGGAGGCTTTCAGTTCCGAAGCATTTGGTTAGTATTTATTTAGTCACTAGCTGGTCCAGGCATGCGTTGCTAGGCCATTTAATAAAGAAATTATTTCCCCGCGCGTGTCCTTTCCCATTCGTCCTGTTCCCCATCCGCCTTCTCTTTTTTTCTCCCGTTCCCACTCCGTCACCTCCATCTTCCCTCTCCCCACTCCACTCCCCCTTCCCCCGTCCCGCGAACCCCCCTCCCGAGTTCCCCTCCCTCCCCCTCATACGTCCCTTTCCCCTCCCGCGTTCCCCTTCCACCTTCCCCGCCTTTCCTCTTCCCTTTCCCGCTCCCTCGTTCAACCCTCCTCCCGCGTTCCGTATATTCAATCCCAGTACATTCAATTTTTAAACAGCCCGCCTGCCTCCTTTTACAATTTTTATTCAAAGTTCCACTTTTCACGTGTATTAAATTTGGTACCTAACATAGGTACCTATTTAAAATATCTAAAATTCTTGATTCGATTCAAACTATTAGGGGAGTACCTACTTTAAATAAATTTATCAACTTAAAAGATTTTCAAAAATAGAATCCTTATTAAAAATGTCATTCTCAAACACGCGAACTGTCAAACGTGCGATAGTCGTTAGGTTTTCTGAAATTATCCAATTTTCTGCGCAATTTTCTTAATTTTTCTCTCCGTTAGAACCATCCTCGTACTTCAAGGAATATTCCAAAAAAAGAATTAGCGAAATCGGTTCAGCTGCTCTCGAGATTAGCGCTTAGCAACACATTCAGCGATTCATTTTTATATATAAGATTAGTTAGTCACACATTTGTTTGATCGGAAACATAAAAACGTTTTCTGTTTTGGGGTCTCCTGATATTTTTTTACAAAAACTGGAGAAGTTTAAATCAATCCCTTAAAATATATCTGCACGACACTGGTTTTTACAGTGTAGCATATTCACATTTTTGTTTCACCCGTTGGTCTGCAGGAATTAGAATTAAAACCAACATTTCTGCTCTGCTATGTAAATTCTAGTAAAGCGTGTACTTTGAAACGTTTTTTCGGAAACATCTGATTACATAATGTTTCTTATAATTACAAGGATAAGGAACAAAGGGCAAGAGGATTTAATTTGTATACTTGCAGAACTGATTTCATAAACACAACTTGGGGTCAGTATTTCAGGATAGGTACTCAGGAATATTGTAAGACAAGTGGGATTGAGATATCAGGGTTACTATTAGATAGCAACTAGACGAATGCAAACATAGACGAGCTTAAAAAGCAACTGAAATTCTGGCCCTTAGGTACCGATAATATATGTTTTATCCACTGGAGCGATCACTCGAAATAAATAAATTTGCCTCGATTGCTCGAAATTCCCCAGAAGATCATTTTTTAAATTTTTCGCCAAAATTAAAAAAATCATACCTTCGAATTTTAACATGGAGACATAAAAACTTATCATAGTGCTATGTAGCCAATGAATTAGCCTGTATTTTACTGTGTATCTCGTATTTTGAGGATGTACAATAATTTATAACCGCGCGAAACCTGCGTGTTTTTTTTTTAATTTGAAACTGCTGTGCGGGGTACTTATTCAAGTCAACATAGAATATTTTCGATTTCTGTATGATGTCTGTGGTATACTTGTTGATGAAAGGTGCATATCTATAGAAAAAGGACTTTATTTTAACCGTAAACAGCTGATCAAAAATCGGCGGAAAAAAAATATTAAAAAAAATTATTTTTAACATAGTTCTAAAATAGTCTACGAAGTTCGGATTTGCGACATCTATGGTCATAATAGATAAAGCATTTCAATAGCTTCGTTTTAAAATAAATGGAAGGCCAATGAAGTGTTTTAAATAATTACAAAAAATGTTTTAAGAGTGGTAAGAAAATGTGGTCCAATTTTGGACCGCTATCAATCTCAGAAAAATAAAAGTGGTCCATTTTTCGACTACAATCTATCGCTCCCGTGGTTTGACCAAACTTTTCGCCAGCAAGTTCATAAGTACAATGAAAGATTCATGTTCATTTTTGAAGATGAAAACGTATTCGGTTTCATTTTCGCAATCAGTTTATGTCAGTAAGTCCCAAAGCAGGCGACACCCCTCCCCCCTGTAGGAGGCCTTATGAGTACTGCCCGCAGTGTCCTTGAGCCACGTAGCTTCGAGGGGCATGAAGTTGCATGGGGCGGTTGGAGCGGTTTGGTACACTCACCACTCATTATGTTATTGGACTATCTGAGCGCCTAATTCATGCATCACGAGTCGAATTTTGGCTTTGTTATGAATGTGGTGAATAGTGGTTAGAACATCTGTCTGTTAAGCTTGGGGTTCATGATTCGTTTCCTCGTGGACTTAAATTGGTTTTAATCTGTTCAGAAAACAGTAATTCAAAAGAGCGCTTAATAGGGACGAAAATAAAATCGCTAAGTAAGACGATTTCACAGAATCAAGGACACAGAAGTAAAAAATAATGTTTGGAATCATTTGATATTCAAAGATAGTAATTCAAATGATGGTTTTCAAACATAATTTTAAAAATAAATTTTAATTATATTGCATCACAGTCCCAACTGCTCGTAGTTAGTGGAATAAGGGAATCCCCTAATTGTGGAATAATAATTCGTGGCTGAATAAAAAATTTTCTCCAAAATGTCATGATCATTTCAAGCCACTTGTAATTTCTGAAAGGGCGATATTTAGAATTTCTTCCATTATTCTTGATCATATTTTCTTTATTTCTCTCCGGGATTCGAATTACCTAAATAGTACCGTATATTTGGGTTCAGGCGCTTTTTCTGTCAATCTCGAAGATTTTTGTCTACCCGAACAAAACATCATGTTTTTAGTGTGAATATCGTACAGAATTAGCAAAAGAAACGCCTAGCAGTCCCGAGCAAGTGAGACCATGGCAACATCATTTGGGGTTTATTGTGAGGTTGAAGGGAATGAAGAGGAAGAGGACGGTTATAATAAAGGTTGGAAAATAAATGATCTGGTCAATAAACATAGTTAAAGCTATTTCAAACAACGTTTTGATTATCAATGGTTGTCTTCACCAGGCAGATACTGTGAAAAGTTACCACTCACAGCTATTTCTCACTCATCCTTAGAGGTTTTTTTATGTCAATCCCCACAAAATATCGTGCAACCATCGATTATATTATGCAAGCACCAAAATATGTGACATTCTCCAGAGAGACCGGCTTCCTCCCGAACATGTGAGACGTAGGAACTAGGATAATTGCGGACCTACCCGAGAACATTACAGTGTATTAACATGCACCACAAAACATGGTGTTCCACTCGGGGCTACGTACGTAATAAAGCCCTGTATTCACGTTGTAAATCATCCCTCAAACTCTCGCTGCAATGCCCCTGAGATAAATGGGCCAACCTTCCGCTGCGAGAAATGGCACATCTGTAAGCACTACACAGAATTACAGTGATGTTGGCTTGCTTTTAGGATGGCTCGAATTTCTTTATTACTTTTTTAAGACGAGACAAAATTTTAGAATTTTTTTCAGCTTCTCAAGAAATCTTGGACTTGGAAAAACAATAAAATTACATTTTTTCTGATACACAGTACAATTGTTCAAAACAAATCAGAAAGAAACTTAGATTGCTCAGCTGTTTTGCAAATATTCCGTGTGACAAAGTCATCAATTGAAGGGTTTCCGTAAAAAGTCAATTTCAGCTTTTGAACTAGTTATGATCAAACTGAAAAAACAAAATTGTGCGGAATAGACATTTGATGACAATGTTAGATTTGAATTTCAGCGAAACAACCGAGTCTTAGGACCGGTTGTTTAAAAAAAATTAACAATTCATCAAATATTTGTTGTTCCTTTTCTCGTTCTATGTAAGTTCTATTCAAACAAATCAGAAAGAAACTTAGATTACTCAGATGTTTTGCAGATATTCCGTGTGACAAAGTCATCAATTGAAGGGTTTCCGTTAAAAGTCAATTTCAGCTTTTGAACTAGTTATGATCAAACTGAAAAAACAAAATTTGATGACAATGTCAGATTTGAATTTCAGCGAAACAACCGAGTCTTAGGACCGGTTGTTTAAAAAAAATTAACAATTCATCAAATATTTGTAGTTCCTTTTCTCGTTCTATGTAAGTTCTATTCAAGTTCTGTTATTAAATTAATATAGGCTGGTTGCTTCGTAGAACTGAAATAATCACAGAAATTGAATGGAACTTTCACAGAGTGTGAAAATTTACTTCAAATATTTTATGATTTGTTCAAATTCTTTGAAAATGTTTGGATATAATATGCAGGGTGGTAGGGTACGTACTTTACTTACTTTAAACTTCAAATCCCAGTGGAGCCAATAACATCTTTTTCTGATTTTTCTGTTTCCAGATTTTCGATTGAGTTTCGCTAATATTGTCTTTATTTAATTAAAAATTACTAATTCCTGACATTATTTGGTAGTAAAATATGTAACATGAAATTTCGGTCTGCGGTTTTAACTAAAAATATCAAAACCCTAACTGTCCAATACCTACATATTGGACAGTTAGGGTTTTGATGACAATTCAGGTGGTTACTTTGGTTTTAGTGATTAGTATTATTATTACCTACGATTAAAAAAAATGTTTGGCTTTGAAAAAAAGACATCAAAAAAGTCACCGAACTCGGAAACGTTGTTAACAGTTTTTACTCCAAATAAAGTCAGGAATCACAGCTTAAAGTAAATGAAGTGCGTCCCTTAACGTCCTGTATATATCTGGGGCCTGATGCTAGAAGTTCCTATCTCAGATTTCTCGGAACAAAAAAAGGTGAATCAAATTTTGTCCATTAGATAGGCCACAATTTTATCAATCTACATCAATCTAGTGTACCGGACATATTCAGAGCATTCAAATAAGGGAGATTGTAGAGTAGTTTCTGGCACCTAAATCAAATTACCAAACCTGATTTCATTTTACCAATTTAAATTTTAGTTAATAAACTTTATACTTAAAAGCATATTGACAAGTGTGAACCTTCTTTCAACACAGTTCAACGGTTTTTTTCAAACAATTTTTGACGTTCAATAAAAGTTGATCAAGTAAAATTGAAACGTCTGAACTCACCATAAAGAACGGTCTAATCGAGAAAAAAAGACGAATGCTTACAGTTTGAGTTAATGGGTTAGGCAAAGACGGAAACAGCTAAAAAAAATGCCATTTGTGTTTTGGTTGTATTTTGAGTTTAAATAACATTCATTTACGTACCTACGTAGAATTTGTAGGTATTTAAAACAGAAGCGTAACAAGGGTTCTTTCATCCACTTTTATTCCAAATTGAAAAGATAAAATTTAGTTGAAACAATTAATGCGTAAACAAATAATATTATCGAAACAAATGGTTCTTTCCACCAAATATATTTTGTAGAAATCTAAAATATTTGAACCCCGCAAAGCGATGATCAAAACAAACATGAAAAACAAACTAACATTAATGGAGTGCACGCTTTAACTAATTATTATTTGGTCAGCGCCGATCTGATGTCCTGGAAAAACTAAACTTTAAATGAGTCCCTCAACCAACCACCGCCAACCAGCAATCGTACAATCACAGAATTAAATGCTCCGACTAACCATTTAATTAAAGCTTCAATTACGTTTATCTGGGATGTAATTTCGCCGTCACGTCCCTTCAAAATGATTTGAAGCCGAACGTCAACCAAATACCAATTATTGGGCTAGCAATTCAATCCGAGCTTCGTTTGCCAATAACCGTAGTTAATTATTTACCCCCCATAAGATAAGCCCATTAATCTTTGGCAGAAGCGTTCTATCGTTATTTATCGAATTTCCCCATCACTTAATTTTGTCGTTAGTACGCCGTTCTTTTTCCCTTGTCATAATCCATTTTCGCAGTCTACGATATTCAAATATGGCTCAGTTTTCGGGGAGTCTAATCCCCTACTAATCTACAGTATATATTCATACCTCGCCAAGGGCAGAAGCGATGAGTTTCGAGCAAATTATTTCCAACGATTATGATGAAATAGATTGGGGTTTGTTGTTTTATAACTCAATTAGAATTAATTTAAACTTATTTTAATTAATTTGATTAAAATGTGAGGCTTCGGTGATCCGGCGAATCAACATGATTATTCTTCTAATTTTTCAATTCAGATGATAATTTGATTCTGCTAAGCCCGCGGTTATCTGGAATCCCGGAATAATCGGAAAAATTCCGTTGACTGCCGAGAAGCAACAATATAATTAGAATGTAAATTTAGTCATCAGTATTCTCTCGTGCGAGTAAACCATACACAAATCTCCCCGATCATCGGACAACTGAGTTCGGACATTCCACTATCAAATTTACCGGACAAGGGCCGCAACCAGAGGTAAAATGTCACTTGTGCAGGTACAGATTCTTGGAGTTGTCAAGGTTCTGACATCATATGACCATAAAATGTCACTTGTGCAGGTACAGATTCTTGGCGTTGTCAAGGTTCTGACGTCATATGGACATTACAAAAAGAGCCGTTAATGACTAAGTTTTATAACTAACCGTCACGCCGTTTCCCCGCAGGGGTTGGCAGAGAGGACGGATCGCCAAACAACTCGGTCTTGGCACACACCCTTGCCTCGTTCACATTCATACATCGTCTCAAGCATACTCTTCTATTATTCTGACTCTTGACATGGCCCGACTCAAGTCTCTGATTCACTTGGCCGTGCCATATCTTTCTCGGGCGTCCCCGACTTCTTCTACCATTCACATTTGCGTCATATATTCTCCTTACACTCCTTTCCTCGTTCATTCGCTCTACTTGCCCAAACCATTGGAGCGTTCCTTTCTTGATCTTGCTCATTACGCATACATCAGCCTTACATTCTTTGCGGATCTCCACGTTTCTCACACGATTATACGTGGTTTTACCACACATATGCCGTAGGGATCTCATTTCTACAGCATTCAGTCTACTTAAATCAAGTTTTATTATACTGAGAAAGTTTCGACAGGACAACTAACAAGAATGGAAGAAAGCCGTCTACATATATAAATTACATAGACATCCAAATGACTAGACAAGCAGTTACAGGTGAGGGGTCAAACCAAACCATGGAGGGCGAAGAGGGGAAAGATGACTGTGATTCGTTATACAATCAATCTGACAGTAAATAGGCATCTCGCATTACAATATCACCATTTAGTCCTTAAAAGCAAAATCTGCTTTGAATGAATAGACCTTTTTACATGGGAGCGCGAATTGCTTGCCACGATAATAACATATTTGCTAAGGCCAAATGCTCGCCCCAAAAAGACTCGCCCCAATACACATAGCAATATTTTGTTGCCGTGTTTAGTTAAAACACTATTACAAATGTTTCATAATTTACTTACCCCTGTAACCAGCGACGAGCACACTGGAGAACCGCCCACATTCGCTATGTGCACATTGATATGTAGATATATTGTATAGAATACGCTACCGTTTTGGCGTTGTATTTCGTTAAATGTATGGATGTTACCTTCTAGCTGTTCACGGCAAGAATGATGACGTCACACATTTTAGATTCAAGCGAGGCTCTATCCCCTCCCCATGGAGCGAGCCGGTTCCAAGGAGGAGCTTCAGCCGGCGCCATGTGGAGGGGGAAATAATACGTTTTTATCACTTAGGGCAGGTCCATGTATATTCATATGTACGTGATAAATTACAATAAACAAGGCTAGTGTGGACACGATCTGGAATGAACAACAGAAAACCTGCAAAAATTTGGGAAATTCCATAAGGCCACTAGGCCCTCTAGCACAGTCGATCGATAAGGATTTATAGGATAACTTTCGGTAGTTTCTCATCGTTCCCTAGGACAAATGCAGATCGCTAACGAACAAACAACAGTTGACTATATATGAAGGACACTTAGTAATTGTGAACTGTTACTTATTCGTTGGCGATCTGCAGTCATGCTAGGAAACGATCAGAATTTACCAAAAGTTATCCTATCAATCCTTATTGATCGACTGTGCTAGGGGACTCTTAAAAGGTTTTGGCGCCAACGATGATGTTGATGTATATGAATGACTGTCGTGCAGACGTGGCAATACCATCACTTGTAAGGAGAATCAAATGTGAACATTATTCTTGCTCATTAAGCTTACATCATCTAATCTTCTCACTCGCAAATTGGTGACAAAAGGTATTAAAGATTTCATTAGTATGTCCAAATTACTTTAAACTAACATTTTGGATGATATTTCGATTGCTGAATTAAATTGCGACGGCTGCCGAGGCGCATACTTAAGAAACCGCCCCTCGGTTCAGTCGCCCAGATGCATCGCGCACATCGCGAAGAGGGGTGCGGCGTCCCTGGGTAGAGGACACCCATCCATTTCCTTCTTTGAAATTTTAAATATACCCCAGAGATGAAACGACAGATTGGATAAATTAATGTTCCCGCCAATTAAGCGCGGTGTAATTATTTTTCCTGGAATTTGACGCATTGAGCGATGGACACGATTAAAAGTTTTTAAATTAATGTAGCTTATTAAATTTAACTCCGTTTTTTTATATATTTCGTTCCAGTAATAATTTTGTAACTAAACTTTTTAGAAAAAGGTTCATTATTAAAACCACCTCACTTCCAATGATTTAAATAAACCTACCGTCTGGATTAAATACCTAAAATGTGTGGTAGGTAGGTATTTGTTTTTCTTTTCGCGTTTCATCAAGGTTTAAATTTTGAAAAAACTTTTAATTTGCTTTTGTTAAAAATACAAAGGTTAAAAAAAATTTTTTTTGACGACTTTAAAAAACCGCAAACCCTCTTCCAGTCAATAGATCCGCGAAGCCTTAATTCATCGGTGCAATAATAAGTTCACTTAAGAGCTTCCATTAAATTATCCTGAAATGTTCAATTAAATTAAATTAATTAAAATTCATCATTCCGTCTCCCATTCGCCAAGCTAATTGGCCCATCTTGGAAATAATCACCAGTGTTCAGTTCGGTCTTTGGAAATTATGAATGTCTGTTCATTTGACGCCCGCGAGGACGATCATTATTAAAAAATTCCTTCGAAGCCGAGTAAATTAGTTTTATTTCAACGGAATTCTGGAATATTTTCTGCCCTAGATTATTTCCAGTGCCATTGCAACGATTCAGACGATTCCAACAGAATGAAATTTATTATTTCGTTTTCTTAGATTTTTTTTACTTTCTTATTTAATATTTGAACTCATTGAAATTTTTCTCAACTCAATCGAATCCCTAGATTATTTCCAACGCCACGGCAACGATTCCAGCGAAATGAATTTTATTATTTCGTTTTGTAAACTTTTTTCATTTTCTTATTTAATATTTAAACCCATTGTAAAATTTCTTCCGTTCTCAAATACGTAAAGACAAAAGCGGCTTGGAAAGAAATCCAAATGAACGTAGAGCGTCTGTTTTATTCTACTGTGGTAGAAATCTTTTGTGTTAATTTTTTTAGAACGCGAGCATATTCCATAGTATTATCATACGTCATGCCAACATCACTCTGTCATTGGCTATTTATTACATGGATAAATCTGGTAACCGGGTACAAAGATGATGTCTGTACCAACGTATGTATGAATGAAAAGAGCTGTTGATGTAATCATTTGATTTCATAAACCTTGAGACAAAGATGAACCAAGGGAGCGATTTAACATTCTGGCACCAAGCAACCCTGAAGAACTTCAAACGTGAGCCTCGGGAAGACACTTAACTACCCCTGCTAGGGCTGAGGGCTTGTTTAGAGCGTGGATCACACATGGAAATATGATTAAGGAGCAGCCCTCCAGCCTAAGCAAATAGCTGGGGCCTAGGGGAAGGTCGGGAGGGGTTAAAGGGGAGGGGAAACAGAGGGGTTGCTTTGAAATCCCCTTGCGGTGATCACGGCGCGAAATGCCGTCACACTACTCTTACACTTCGAGTTTGAGTTTGTACAATTCTTGAGGACCCTACACAATGATGAAAGTGATTGACGAAATTGATAGTCAAATCGAGCGCTTCATATCGTATTGATTTATGTTTTTCCGCGATTTGTATGCTCGTATATACTAAAGCGTCAATTGTTTTTTTTTTTTTTTTAAAGAAAGACAAACATTCCCGGGTTACGAATAACCCAACAACGTTTGAAAATCTCCTACTACCACCGCAGAAAGCCGAAAATGTTGCTTGTGTTGTGATGGAGGACTTAGCCATCCGAGGAATTGAACATGCGACGCCCGGATGGGATCCAAGCGCTATGCCCACTCAACCACCGACCAGTCTCTAGCCAAAGTAAGTAACTAGCCAAGGTAAGTAAGTAGCTAAGTAAGATGACTGGTTAAAATTGTGCAGTAATTTGTTGGGATGGCTGAACTAAAAAGGTATATAATGCACTCAGCTTTATAAATAAAATATTTCATTGGTTTCATTTATTACATTAAGACTACCCGATTAAAACTTTTATAGAATCAAATAAACACCCCATGACCTGTTATGAAAATAATTTAATAAGGAAGATAATGTTCTAAATTAATATTTGTTTATATTAATAACTCAAATTATTTTACTGGCTACTAATAGTTTCACTTTTTCTCCAATTAGTTAAACTTTCGAACGATAGGGGGATCATGATCGATTTCCTTCACTTCTTGGATTCGCATCTTGAGGGCAGGATGTGAATCCGATAGTCAACAAGTGGATTCTAAATTATAATGGAAATTGTTTAATCCCAGGGTCGTGGGTTCGAGCCCCACGTTGGGCGCCATGTTATGGTAGTATTGCTGATGTTGGGTTATTTAGTGGGTTTCATGATGTAAATTAGGGTAATGATGTTGAATGGGTAATGCCACTGGATGGTTGTGTTGTGATTTGTACCTACTTTGTGGTCACGTTATCATGACATTTACACCTCTTATTGAGTGGGTGTATTAAATGTTATAGTTACAGGGTTATACATAAAGGTACACAGTTATCAGCTTTAATTGAAAAAACCCGCCGAATAAACAATTTCCATTATAATTTAAAATCCACTTGTTGACTGTCGGATTCACATGCTGCCCTCAAGATGCGAATCCAAGAAGTGAAGGAAATCGATCATGATCTCCCTATCGTTCGAAAGTTTAACTAATCGGAGAAAAAGTGAAACTATTAGTAGCCAGTAAAATAATTTGAGTTATTAATATAAACAAATATTAATTTAGAACATTATCTTCCTTATTAAATTATTTTCATACCAGACCTTCACAGAAAAGGGGTACAAAAATGTTTTCATTGCGTGTTTCTTTTCGTTACGTTAGAAAAAAACGTTACTAGATCATTAAAGTTATTCCTGAAATGGCGAAAAAATAAATAATAAAATATTAATCATCATCCTGCAATCTTAATTTCTTTATTTAATTTAAAGATATCTGATTATTATCTTTAAAATCACTTTTCTTCGGATTTATAATATTCAAGTAATCTCTATCTAAGCAAAGTAGGTAACTAAAAAAATCCAAAATAGAGCAATCAGACCAATTTTGAAGTAATTAAAATATAAACCATATCTAATATATCTCTTTATCCCCTTTTTCTTTGGAGGGGAGTCGCAGACTTCGCGAAAAGAATGCGTTCGATATCAGAAAGGGGGAAAAAGGGGGACATATTTTATTTAACGATTTTATATTAGTTATGAGACATTTTTATGAACTTGTAAAAAAAAGCAGAAGAGCTCTTTGGAATTTTTTTACAACCTTTAGAGTAAATGACTCAATTTATTGTTATAATAAAAATAGTATTTCAGAAAACATTACTAGTATATATCTATATTATGAACATCTGTTATTTCAACAATAATTGCAGATTAATTTACACCAGCAGTGAAAAACCCGCTCCGCAGGTTTTTGCGCTAGGTTCCGAGGGCGGCTTTTGGTTCGGCTTCGCCCAGTTAGTGTTGGTGACTATTTTGTAGATCCAATAGGAACTGGTTCCAAAAATAGCCCGTTCCTCGGATCCACTGTCATCCAGTGATAGCTGGTCACTAGGACAAAGTAACTGGGACAGGCAATAATGTCCTGCGTAATAAATAGCCGCTTAATACAACTGAGTATTACCTTCAATCTTTCTATATCCGGAGAGATACTACTAATTCACAAATTCGTAGTACTTATACCTAGAGAGGGCACGTCCCCATGCGTCCTGCTAACGAAAGCGGCAGGCATTATCTTTTGACGAATTCTTGAATTCGAAACTGAATTACAATAGTAGTTTTGTTTAAAATTTCACGTACACAGATGTTATTTGTGGCGCGGCGCGTATGGCGTTGCGTCATACATGCACTCAAAGCCGGGTCTGAAATTCAACCACGCAGACTATTAATACTGTTCGATACCTGACGCTTCAATATTCAATTTGAAAAATTTATGATTTTAAAATAGGGAACATTGGATGAGCGTAGTAAATCCGTCAATGATTCAGGCAAATTCTAATTATCAGATTGCGTTGCGATAAAATATGTTCTTGTGGTTTATTTTGAACTGGTTTATAGAGAATATTTTAAAGGTTTTTTTTCATTGGTAGGTGAAAAGATAATACTTTTATCTATTTTTGGCGCCTTAATTTACTTTGGCCGTCCTTATGTGCGCCGGTTTTTTAATATCATTGCGATAAGGTTTTCGTGAGCAGTGAGCACGTACATTCATTTGTGTAGGTAAGTTACCAAGAACCGATTTGAATTTGTGTATAAAAGAAGCTATCTTAGCATTAGAAATTAAAACGTTTCCCTGGTGAATGATGGAACAGATCCTCATAAGTTATTTAGCCATTTCTCCAACCTTCCACCCTTGTATTTGGGGCGTCGAATCTTTGACAGTTAATCGCATGTACTAATGTGAAACAAACCGCGAATTGAAAAGATGACAGAAACGGGTATTTGCGAGTATTAGGAGTAATAGGGGTAAGGGATGGTAAAAGCCTCTTTTAGAATCAATTTAAAAATCCTAAAAGCAGAAAATGTTTGTACCGTAAATTGGACTCGTTTGTAAATATGAATCAGAGGAGCTTACTAACTTATGAATAAGTAATTTTACAGACAAGTGTACAACCTTTTTCACTTAGAGCATTATCTATGGCGATTGTCGTAAAGCTTTTAATAGACCAATGTTTACAGAACAATCCACGAAAGAATGAGTTCCACGTTGAATACATTATAGCATTTTCAAAGTAATTAAAACTGATTTCCCTGGATGCTAATGAACAGTCCTAACTCTTTACAGCCTTACTCAAAAACGTAGTGAATAATTTATAGAATTGATAAACATTCGTATATGTGAAAACCTTACTAATTAGAAACTGACAAAAAATAGTTTATGGGAAGATATATACAACACAATTAAATGAGGTAGTTGAGAGTCCAGTATTGCTTTCATTGATTGGCTTTTGGATTCCACTACGTAATACTAGAACTCGAAATTTATTTCAGTGTAGAAATTGTGGGAATAATTACCATAATATATGTATTCCTCTTTGCCTATAATATTAATGGAGGCAAATACAAATCAGTGGACATCTTCAATCTGTCTCTAAACACATTCAAAATGTTGTTAATGAAGCAGTTTAGTTATGCACAATAAATGCTGCATAATTTTTACTATCCGTATGTAACAGCCCTTAATAAATAAATTAATTGCTCACTCAGCCAAAGAGGATAGTTTATTTGTTGTAAGCACTGTTTTTTTTAAATAATTCATCATCGAATTTCGGAATTTTAAATGTACTGTATATTATTTATATTTAAAGATGTCGAAAAACAAAATAAACCTAAAATTTGAAATATATTTTAAGGTTTAAAAATTGCAAAATTTTAATTTCAAATTTGTAAAAGTTTGAAAAAAGCTTCCTACATAATTTTTAATCCAAACGTCAAAAAGATAAAAAAATCAGATTTAAAAAAGCAGTCCATTTATTTAAGGAATTTACACTAAAGCTGTAACTTCACTTTTACTTCGTTCATAAAATAAATAAAAAGATTTAAAATTTTGGAGTTACTTTTAATTCTTAAGTTATTTATCACACGGAATCAGCGGGTCATTTTCCACACCTCTAAAGCCATTTTCTGCAATGTTTTCGAGTGTGGTTTCTCGCGAAAGTGAAATTCTTTCATATCGTTTGGTGGAATGGTTGATTGACACGGACAGAAACAAAGATCTGGAATACTGCACCTCTGAAGATCGTAACAAATTTACTTTTTCAAAGATATATATAATTTGAGCACGTATGTCAACAGCGTAGTTTCATAGTATCTTATATCTTGGTAATAAAATACAAATTTAATGAAATAAGTTGATGAATATTTTATAGTACTAATAATCACAATAATGTAGAGAGCACTTAGCTCTTAAAAGAGGTGCTTAATATGTCGGCACCTCACTTTATAAAATATTATTCTGTCTTGTCTGAGTTTTGAACCCAAGATTTCTACATTTTCTATTTCCCCACACCAATCATCTCATAATTAAATGAAGTGACCCCAGAAGTCGTCTGAACGGAATGAGTCAGTGGCCGGTACAGCACAGTACCCACAAAGTATTACGTAACGTGCCTGGTAATTTCTTTAGTTCGGTGTGTGAATTAAGCCGAGAAAGCCGAGTTGGGCCTTGCAAATGATACATATCAGGGAAATGTGTGGAAAATGAAACGCACTTAGTTGTAATAGCCTCGTTAGTGGGGCCGTGTTAGCCCCTAGCTACAGCTACGGTGACTGTAGCTTGTAGCGAATATACATATATATTATATTCACTATCAGGCTTTATGTCTTAATGGCTGTATGTTAAAGTTCAAATGGCTGAATACTTTAAAATAACGGAAATGGCCCGACACGCCTTCTTTCCCCTTTCGCTTCAACAAAGATACTACGTACACAAAGAAATTGAGGCTTTTGGTTATTTTTTTGAGCACGCACATTTAAGTTTGTTTAAATATGTATAAGATAATTTAGATAAACACAATTACAATTATTACATGATTGAGAGCCAATTATCCTCCTTATACCTCTTTTTTCGGTCATTGCATGCCACAAATATACATATTTTACCACAAATAATTAAAAATTCAAAAAGCGTTTGTTGAACAAAATACATATTACACCTCGGGCGTCCCCGATTTTTTCTACCATTCACTTAATGAATATTTTGAAATCCACATTATTACTGTCAAAAAGTACATTAATTCGACAGCGTATCTCATTTCAGTGCAGGGATAATGAGTTAGGTCTTCCGCGGGCGTCCCCGACTTTTTCTACTATTCTGTAAACCGTATTTTTAATTAAAAAACTTTAAAAAAACTACATTACTTTAATTCGACCAGGTATATCATTCCAGTGTAGCGAGAATGCTTTAAATCATCCTCGGGCGTGCTCGACTTCTTCTACCATTCAAATCATTTTTAAATACTTAATAACCATTGAAGCGCTTTTTGCCACGATATGGCACTATTTAAAATACTACTTAAAACTCTAAGGGAAATGATGGATTATCTTGTGATATGTTAAAAAAAATAAAACAACATGTCCTTACTTCATTGCAACATATTTTTAATTTATGCCTCAAAAGTGGTCATTTTCCAGGGCAATTTAAAATCTCCACTATAATACCTATTCATAAATCCGGAGATACGAATAAATTAGACAATTATAGACTAATATCTCTTGTTTCAAACCTCTCGAAAATATTCGAAAAATGCATCAAATTTAGAGTCATTGAACACTTAGAAAAATATAAAATTCTATCGAAAAACCAATACGGCTTTCGTAAAGACCTAAGCACCGAGGATGCGATATATGAACTGACAAAAAAGATATACTCATCTATCGATAAAAAAAAAAGAAATGTCTTGCCATATTCCTAGATTTAAGAAAAGCTTTCGACACCGTAAATCATAATTTACTCATTACAAAAATAAATCAACTAGGTTTCAAAAAAGACCCACTAAAACTACTCTCTAACTATCTTACAGACAGAACACAAAAAACAAAAATTGGGAATAATTACACTTCAGAGTCAAAGATAAAAAATGGGGTTCCACAGGGAACTGTGCTTGGCCCGATTTTATTCTTAATGTATATTAATGATTTATGTAATTTTGTAATCCCTGGTAAAATTGTTTCTTACGCAAACGACACGGCAATAATAGTGGATGGTAATCATTGGAAAGAAACTTTTTCGAAAGCAACTGATTGTATTTCATTGGTTTCAACATGGCTAAAATACAACAAACTCGTTTTAAACTATAACAAAACATTTTACTTACCTTTTTATAAAACCATTAAAAATAAACCTAAAGGCAACCTTAAAATTAGAATCCATAATACTAGTTGCAATCAAGAAATGTGCTTCATGTGCAACGAACTCACTGATGTCGAAAATATAAAATATTTAGGAGTATCAATAGATATAAATCTTAATTGGAAATCACATATTAATCAAATCACTTCTAAATTAAGATATATGACCTACATATTTTATAGACTTAAGGAAGTACTAAACACTGAAAAATTGAAAATGATCTACTTTTCCCTGGTGCAATCATCAATCACTTATGGCATTATAGGATGGGGTGGTGCACTTGATACATTTATGAAGCCTCTACAAATAATTCAAAAACACATAATTAAAGTCATATAAAACAAAAACAAAACATTCTCGACCAACTTATTATACAAAGAAACTAAAGCATTTAATAAACGTAAATTATTTATATTACAAGCTTTGAAATATGTATTTAAAAACAAAAATAATTTCGAAATAAATGAAAACAGAACGAGCAAAAGAATAAATAATATTTTTATACCCCACAAACCAATACTAAATTATTGCAGACACATAGCAGTTTCATTGGTCCTCGTACATTTAACCTTCTACCACTACAAACTCAAATGATAAATAAAATGATAAAATATGTAAAAGAGGTAAAATTATGGTTGAATAATGTAGATGTTGAAACGCTTTTTCTATAAATTTATCCATCCTTCTACAACTCACTTGCTGTAACTTCTTAACTGTAGTACAATATGTTTTCTGTTTATTTTATTATTATTTTTTTTTAAACTTTTATGTGAATCCTATAATCAAAATATTACGTAAGACCAATGTTAATCCTTATAGCCCTTTTAACGACTAATTGCGTTTATCTAAACAATTTTCATGTTCGAATATTCCTTGTTTATATCAACAAAATACATGTGAGATCGACAACCATTGTAATGTCTCATTTTTCCCTGCAGTCGCGTGCTATGTTACGCTCTAATCTCCATTTTAATTACGTAAAATGACTAATTTTCCTGAGTTTAATCTATCGCAATGTTTTTTCAGCATTTTCCACTCACCTCTGTACTCTACTCTATTTTCCTCTCAAACACTTGTTACTGCATTAAACCTCTGAAATGTACCCTCGTCCACTCTTCATAACTCTAATTTTTTTTTAAGTTTTCTCCCTAAATCTTTTATCGTAATATCCTCGCTCCGTCTAGAATTGATAACAATAATTTTCCATTGTTTTTTCAACATTTCCATTTCCTTTAGCACGTTTTCCCTCGAATCGATCATCTCCGGTCGTCACAAACAATCGTATTATAGATGGAAATTTCCTTAACATCTTCCAACACGTTTTCGTCACTTGCTATTCAATTTTTCATTTAAACTTTTCCATCGTTGTTTACGTGTATCTTTTTTTCATCTTTAATTTTTCCATATTATCTCGAAAACTACGGTTCCTTACCTCTTAATTTGCTCTTATGTTTAGTTTCAAACGCGGGTTCAGTGTGCTTATGTCCCTGAATCGGTTCTCGTTTCCCATGGAGTTTATTCACCTCTCGGTCCGATGAGAACGAAAGGATAATTAATTACATTCTTAATTGCCGAGTCCAAAGGTCGATCCTTTGTTCCCCGTTGGTGTACGCCTTTCTGTTTATTAATGGGTTTGTTCAATACTTTTATTGCTTTCGCTGCAACCTAATTGGCTGTCAAGATATCAATATTTGGAATTTGGCCTAAAAAATTGGGATGTCCCTGCCCGTGGTTATTTGTTGATACCATTTGTGATTTTTTAATCAATACTCGTCTCACTTTGTCTAATTATAGATCCCTACCGTAAATATTAATTCACTTTACTATGATCCGATAGATGTCGTAGGTGTGTCCGTTTTATAAGTAATTGATATTTTCTTTTTAAATTAAAGTGGGAAGCTACGATATTTTCTAATTTTCACTGTTGATCAATGCAATACATCACAACCACCGCAGCTTCCTGATAATCATCACGCAGCAACAACACCGAGCAACACTCACCGCACCACTGTCACTCCGCTCCGCTTCGACCTTCGCTACATAGCTCAACAATAAAGACTGACTCACAACATCGACTGACGCTTTTCATTTCACTACCCGTCTCTGCCGATTGCAGTCCGCTCCCTCAAGTTGAATAGATAGGTGAATTCATTGGAAATATAGAACTATAATCAGTTTGTATGTCTGCATAATAAAATTCTGAGGTATGATTTTTTTAATCTGGGCGGAAAATATTCAAAATGAATACCAAAAAATCACGAGCAATCCGAGGAAAAAAGTTTTAAATTGCGCTGTCGCTCCATTGGATAAGAACAAACTTTGAAATTTTCCAGTGGTTTTTGAGTTTATTGGACACACATACGGACATTGCTTTTTTTTATATAGAAGATAATTATAGATTTTATTTTAAAACACCCTAGAAAAATAAAAGAAATGTCAATTTTAGATCACATAAACCACAAATAAATTAGCGGTTGTTGGATCTATGTATGATAAGGTTCTCTATAAAAAAAGTATTGCCACATACAAGTAGATCAAAAGATATATTTATTATTTATACTTTTGTAGAGAACAAAATAATCCTACGTTACTTGGTAACATTTCATTTCCTCTTACTCTAAGGGGGAATTACATTCTAGCATCCGATTGAATGTGCGGTGTTTGTTGTCTAATTGAATAGGTAGGCGATGCTTCGAATCAATCGGTCACTAACCGTATGGTATAAGATAGTTCCATGACAACTCAGATTCAACTCAACATCTCTTTGAAAAGTCATTAAAAGTTTAGAAAAAAATAAAAATAGCCGATAACCTAACCTAACGAAACCTATTTTTAAACGACTTCAAAAAGGAGGAGGTTCTCAATTCGACTGTATTTTTTTTTTTATTTTTTTTTTTTATGTTTGTTACCTCAGAACTTTTGACTGGGTGAACCGATATTGATGATTCTTTTTTATTAGAAAGCTGGCGCTTCCCGTGTGGTCCCATTTGGTCCAGTTCGGACAATGGCATCTATGAGAAAACCGTATAAGTCTTAAATCTGCATTAAGTATGTGCGCGACAAATGGACAAATAACTCAATATCACGCCAACCGATTTCGATGATTCTTTTTTGATTCCAAAGGATGTACTTCAAGGGTAATTTGATGAGAGTTTGGTTAGGTTCTGATTATCGGATTCATGACAAATTAACGAAATTCGGCCGAATCTCTTAATTTGACCCTAACGTCGCTATGGTCAAATTATGTCTGTCTCATATGAGCAGCACGTTTAGTAGGTTTACCCATATTCAGACAAATTAGTTAGTGTACTTCAGATTCACTAAATATAAAAAAATAAACAAAAAATTTAACAAAACAAAAAAACGACTTCAAAAAATGCATTAAAAAGTAAAAAAATAATTTCGTATTCTTTTACAACTTCATAATCAACTTACTTTTTCTAGTCATCAATATGTAGGTACGATTGTTATTTTTGGAGTCGGTGTCAGCAAAGGTACCCGGCCTGGCGTGTTCACTTGACAGCTCCCCGCACCGCCGCGGCCCCGCTCTCGCCTCTCTTGTGCGACACAAGCACATCTCACCTATAACTATGTATGTAGTTACAAACCTACCTTGAGTGACACCGACTCCAAAAGTAACAATCGTACTTACATATTGATGATTAGAAAAAGTAAGTTGATTATGAAGTTGTAGAAGAAAACGAAATTATTTTTTTACTATAATAAACACAATTAAATAACTTTGTTTCAATTCCACTTTATTTTTTTACTTTTTAGTGCATTTTTTGAAGTCGTTTTTTTTTGTTTTGTTAAAATTTTTGTTTATTAATAATTTTTATGTATTTTTTATTTTCATCACTTTTAATAATGACTTGTTGATATAATTTCTTTTCCAAATTTTGACGGCCTCCTGGGTGGTTAGGTTCCGTAGCTACGAATTTGCAGGTCGCCGGTTCAAATTCTGACGTGCGCAAACACATTTAATCTGATTATTTATTCATTTTAAAAATATATATTCCTTATTTGTTTTCAGGGTATTATACCGTGTTGCGTTATCTCCTCCTTTAGCCAGCGTTTCGGACGTCCATCATCAGGGCAGATGTGTCCTCTTACATCTGCCATCATCAGGGCAGGGTGTCTAAAACGTTGGCTAAAGAAGTAGGTAGCACAACACGGCATAACATCCCAAAAACCAAGGAAAATACTTTTGGCCGTGAAAATCTAAAAATGTATCCAAAAATATATATAGTTTATTTTCCGCGCAGCGGTAGATACTTTCAGTACCACCCTGGTCAAAAAAGAATCGAGACGTTGCTTGAAATGGCTTTACCTGTGTTTGGTGGTGTTCTTTCCCACTTTTCGATTTATCTCTATCTCCTCCCACCACCCAATTGGTGACGCCATATTCTCACTGGCTCCAGATGGGAGTAGCTAAGACTCTTGTGCGCAGTGGCGGACTAAGCCCTCAGAGGCCCAGGGCTGCAAAGCTGAATGAGCCCCCCCCCTAGAAGTTGATGTCATTTTACTCCCCCCTTAGTCTGTCACTGCTTGTGCGGTATTCACAAAAAAAATCGGGAAATTCCCCAATCAAAGAATTTTTATTTTTACTTTTCTCATTATTTACATACTTCCATAGGCAATGTGCCGGCTTACTAATATTATACATAAAATGCGTTCACTTTGAAAGCAAAGTAATTTTAAAATTCACCACAAAAACTTCAAACAAAATATATTTTTTAAGCGTTTGATTCGCTAGGGTAAAGTCACTGTAGCGCACAGAATCAAGTGTCTACCCTGGTTCACGTAACATCAGCATTAAAAAAAGTATTCACTGAATGTTGGGACTAAATTAGTTTCGCTGATGTCATTACAAAAGGACGTTTGTTGAAAACCCAACTTTTTAGGGAAGATAAAACTAGTTCTTTTCTATCCTGGTAAAATTAGGGAGACAAAGGACTTTATTTACGATATTGTCATGTAAGAGCTCTCTCCATATAAAGATATATATTTATCTACATACTCCAATGTGATCACGTTTTCCATCAACAGGCCTTAGTTCACAATTATTAATAATAACAATGTTTAAGTTGTTATTTTGAAAAACACGACACAAGAATCCACATTATCCGTAGCCCCTGGCATATTATTTCATTTCCAAATGAGAACGTTCCGAGGCTGAAGATTTTTTTTTTAAATTAACTCCACATAGGAGGCCTTGAGGAAAATATTTTTCCTTAGGGCCTATGTCATCTGGAATGCTGTGTGGAGGGTCTTTTTGAGGAGAGGATGGAATGAACATTGGTCTTGAAGAGACCCATGTTGTAGGAAGGAGGAAACACAGAGGCCGGCAAATCATTCCACAGCCGAGCTGTTGAACACAAGAACGAGTCGAAGAAGCGACCTGTTCTCAGGTGACAAATGTTGGGTCCCGACTACGCACCGGTGCCGAAGGGATCAATGTAATACCGGTAAAACAAAGATAGCATTCCCACCCGACGCCTGTGCTATAAAGATTGCAATCCGTCTGTTAAGATGGGAGAATCTATCAAACGGCCCGTTTCTGCACAGAGTCGAGGGTATTTTTCAGGTATTTTGGAGCTCCAGACCAGAGGTGGCTGCCAAATTCAACCGTGGGGCGCACTTGTGATTTGTGGAGGATTAGCAGTTGTGTACTATTAAAGTATCTGCGGGCCCTGTACAGTACGCCCAGTTTTTGAGAGGCTAACTATACTCTGGCTTTGATGGAGCCTCCATATCTGAGCTGGTCACTTAGGGTTACACCAAATGTTTCATTGGAGAGCCTGTTCGGAAGATTACTTTCGTTGAAGGAGATTAGATTTTCATTCCGATCCCTTTTAGACGTAATCAGACAAAATTGGGTCTTTGAAACATTAAATTCAACGAGATTATTTTTACCCTAAGAGAAAACACTCTCTATAGGTAACCGTCCATTCTTTGCTTCAAAGCCCTCCGAGCCGTTGGAGTTTGTGAGCCTTTTGGTGCTTGTCAAACAAAAAGCTATCGTGGACTGTACTGGCATCCGCGTAACAATGAATTGGTGCACATGACAAAAGGTCGTTGATGTGCAACAAAAACAAAGTCGGAGACAGAACCGATTCCTGTGGGACGCCAGCATTTATTAAGTGTGAGGAAGAGGTAAAACCATCGGCTACCGTCTGAATCGACCTCTCCCTCAGAAAGTCGGCAATCCACGTACACAAGGATGCGGGAAGTCCGTAAGAAGGCAGTTGGTTGACAAGTCCTCGGTGCCAAACCCGGTCAAAGGCCTTGAAAATGTCCAGTGAAACCGTTAGGGTCTCACCGAAACGTTCCAGGCACCGCCCCAAACATGCGTCACATACGCGAGAAGATCACCGGACGAGCGGTTCCGCCTGAATCCGTATTGACGGTCGTTAGTAATTTTGTTCTTCTTGAGCTATGTGAGCAGTTTGTCGTTGATCAAGCGTTCCATCACCTTAGACAGAACTGATGTGATCGCTATCGGCGATCGGCGGTAGTTGGCCGGATTGGAGCGGTCACCCTTCTTTAGAATAGGATGGATAACCGGTTTTTTCAACCAGAGGGCACAAAGCCAGACTTCAGGGACATTTTAAAATGCTTCGAAAGACACAATAATCAGGATTACCCGTAGCCACTGCCATCTTATTGCATTTCCAAACGAGAACGTTATGAGGCTGAAGATAGACACAAGAATCCATATTATCCGTAGCCACTGACATCTTATTGCATTTCCAAATGAGACCATTGTAAGGCTGAAGAATCCATATTATCCGTAGCCACTGGCATCTTATTGCTTTTCTAAATTAAGAACATTGTGATTCTGAAAAAAGACACAAGAATCCATATTATCCGTAGCCACTGGAATCTTATTGCATTTCCAAATGAGACCATTGTAAGGCTGAAGATAGACACAAGAATCCATATTATCCATAGCCACTGGCATCTTATTGCATTTCCAACTTAAGAATATTGTGAGGCTGAAGATAGACACAAGAATCCATATTATCCGTAGCCACTGGCATCTTATTGCATTTTCAAATGAGAATGTTGTGAGGCCGAAGATAGACACAAGATTCCCTATTATCCGTATCCACTGGCATCTTATTGCATTTCCAAATGAGAACGTATGAGGGTGAAAATAGACACAAGAATCCATATTATCGGTAGCCACTGGCATCTTATTGGATTTCCAAATGGGTTTGTTGTGAGGCTGAAGATGGTTGAGGATTGGAAGGAGATGGTCATCTCCGTGGTTGAGTGGTTACGAAACTTGGCTGCGACCCGGAGATCGCAGGTTTTCAATCCCGGCAAGCGCAAGCAAATTCTATTGGATTAATATGGCTTATTTCATAAGTTATTGTTTAGTAATATATAGTACAACTGCGGTACTTTCAAGAGTGGTAATTATTTTCAGAATCGCCCTGGTGAAGAACCGCCATTCAGAATTAAAATGTTGCTTCAAATGGCTTTAGCCGTGTTTCGTATCCAGATCTGAATAGCCGTATACCTCCCCACCTTCTCTTCCCCATCTCCTTACTCGTCAACATTCCCTCTTCACTATTTTCAGCTTCACAACATAACATAGGGATGCCATAGTCGCACTGAATCGAGATTCCAGATGGTTGGGAGATGTTGGGACTCTAGTGAAGTAGGTTCTCACATTTTTTTTAAGTTGGGGAAAATGAAGATTTTGAAGTATTTGGCTAATCAGACCTATCCCTCAACTCAGCAATTCTCATTTCAAGCAAAGTTTTGATAAAGTATGGTAGTATTTTACAGACTGAACCTGTTGGCATTGGTGACAATGAGGATTTGCGTTAGGGCATTATTTTAATTCAGAACTCATTCAATTTTATTTGTGTCAACAACAACTACTGTAAGTCACCAGACATACCAAATTAAAATGAACACTATTTGAACATGCAACATTTAGTCACGAAATAAACGTAATACCTACTGTATTATTCTCATGACGAATTATGTTAAATAACTTATGAATGTGAGAACCGCCTTTCATACACGCACATCGCATTATATCTACGTATTTTATTTATAACGCAATTTAAACATTCTGATACTATTTACGCCCATTTTATTTTTATCATATTTTGTATCATATTTTGAACTTACTGATACTATTAATGGCCGCCGTGGACGAGGGGTAAGGCTCTTGACTCGCAATCCGAAGGTCATGGGATCGAACCTTGGCATAGGCAAATAAATTTTATTTGTTTTTTTTTTTGGTTATTTCACAATTAATTCATTTAAAAAAATAAACACATTATATTTTCGGCACGTTTCAGAGTGGAAGATACTCTCAGTATCGCCCTGGTTTAAGACCAACATTCAGAATTGAAATGTTGCTTGGAATGACTTTGGCCGGGTTTTGTGACCAGATCTGAATAGCCAGGTTCTTCTCCACCTTCCTCTTCCCCATCTCCTTCCTCTAACCACTACCTTCAGCCTCGCAACATACCCCAATTGGGGATGCCATATTCTCACTGGCTCCGGACGGGAGCAGCTGGGACTCTTGTGAGATGTTCGTATAAAAAAAACTACATTTCTTTAGTAAATTTAATAAACTACATCGAAAATTTGATTATGCATATCTCTACCAATTGAATAATATATTTTAGTAATTAAATTTGTGATGTAAAGAAATTTTAATCTTCAGATTTTATGTCCGAGTTAAATCTTCTCCACAGGAAATACTAAACCCTTTCACACACTTCCTCAAATGATCATCTAGTCAATTCACGCTATGCAATTGCCCTATATAAGTATAATAAATACAAAACAATACAAGAACAACATGTCAACCTACCAGAAACAAAATGGAAAAATAATACACTGACTCCAGATATTTTCATATCAGAGGGTTCGGCTCGGTAGAACTCCTAATTGGACCTATAATTCCTACTTATCCCTCAATGTAAATATTTAAAAAATCTTTTGTAATCCTACATGTATTTAAAATGACAAATTTTTGCATTTTTACCATGTATAAATTACCATTTACCATGTATAAATTCTTTGAAAAATCAAATATGCCTAAATTTTGAATGAGGGACCTAGTTGGTATAATGCTGGTCAGTGGTTGAGTGGGCATAGCGCTTGGGTCCCACCCGAGCGTCGCGTGTTCGATTCCTCGGCTGGCTAAGTCCTCCATCACAACACAAGCAACATTTTCGGCTTTCTGTGGTGGTAGTATGAGATTTTCAAACATTGTTGGGTTATTCGTAACCCGGGAATGCTTGTCTTTCTTTTTCAAAAAAAAAAAAAAATGCCGGTAGCCGAAATAACAACTGGTAATATTTTTATAGTCTGAGAATGCCAAATTCTTTTAATTTCATTTCTTAAATCTGTATATTTTCTTATTTTTTCGGAAACAGATTTTTGAATATTACAGGAATTCGGAATAGCGACATCAATGATATAAGTTATTTTTTTAAATTTTGTTATGTGAAACTATGTCATGACTAATTGTTCTGTTTGTTAGTATAGTTTTATCATTATATACTAGCTGACGCGACAAACGTTGTTCTGCCATATACATTATTTCTAGTGAATATTTTGGTTGTTAAATAAAAAATTACGAATGTATTGCAAGTGTGTGGGAATGGGATCTATAACAGAAAGAGGAATGGAGCGCTGTAGACGATGATCGCCTATAAAAGCAAAAAAAAATCAACTAAAGTAGGAAAATGAAATGAAGAAAATCAAAATGAATTTCGAAGAGCAATTGAGTGTACGATATTTTTTGTCAGTCCGTCTCTAGCCAACACAATTAAGCTCGATGGTTTGCCCACACGAGAACATGACGCCGAACGAAATATCAAAAAGACGCGGCGCTTTTCGTGAATGTCTTGCGAATGTGTGGATGAAGGTTCGATGAGGCGGACGTAGCGCCATCTATGATTCGACAACCTAATAATTTTGTTCTGTTTGAAATATGAGAGACGCTTAAATTTGTTCATACAAAAATACTAAAAAGATGGGAAGGTGGGGGTAGAAGGGTTTAAATTTGGGGTTTTTGGGTATTTTTTGATGCCAAATAAAAAAATACAAACAAAAAATTTTGTCACAAAAATAGATACTTTTTTCTGGGTAGGGACACCCTTATCACCTAGCGGTATGAAATATACTTTAAAACCTATTCTCATACCTACCAAATATACATAAAAAATTTCATAAAAATCGGTCAAGCCGTTTCGGAGGAGTGCGACCACAAACACCGTGACACGAGATTTTTATACATAAGATTTTGTAAAATTCATTTTCTAAAAATGATTTTGGTTCATATTCATAATATGGTACTACCTTACAGCAGTCAATCATATTATGTTTACCTAATTACCAAACTTTGGTGAATTATTTTTAAAACCTGATCGTGCCTAAATTTATAGGACGGCGCTAATACATAACATCACGATATTTTTTTTTTTTTTTTTTTTTACATGAGCTCCACACAGGAGGCGCTGAGGAAAATACTTTTCCTCAGGGCCTATGTCATCTTTGGGGATGCTGTGTGGAGAGTTTTTATAGGAAAAGGAAGGAGATGAGAGTTCTGGGCAGGAAAAGGGTTTAAGGGGTGGGTAGAAATCTGGGGTTCAGTGTGTCTTGGTCATCCACCTCCAAGACCTAGACAAACCTCACCCCATGAACCCGGGCACCCCTGCTAAATCACCAAACGTAGCGAACCACTTGGGGTGACCTATGGCAGAGGTGTTGGTTATCCAATAAAGGTTCCCGGGGCGGCGGTACCCATTCCCGCCTCCCAAATATAATATGTTCTGTAGTTTCCGGAAAAGGCAAACATTTTACACACATATCATCGATTGGATTTGTATCTTTGATTACATGCTTCCTATAATTTTTAGTATTAAAAACTCTTTCTTGAATGGCAAGCGTAATTGCTTTTATTTCTCTCCAATACTCAACCATTTGTTTGACGAAAGTTTGTCAACATACGTTTGCTTGAGATAATTGAAGTGTTTCACGTGAATAATTTTATTTTACCAGGAATCTAATAATTCCTGGTTAGTATTTATAAGAATGTTGGCATTCTCGTCATATAAATTTAAAGGTGTAATGTTTCTATCTGCCTTGCAAATTATTTTATGCATTTCTGAGCTAAATTATGTTTATTTTTTTATAATACTCGTATGAGGACATCTTTTCAAATTGAAATATTACCTACTTGTTATGTACCTACCATTAAAAATTTTCAAATTATCTCATATATTTATATTATGTTAGTTATATATATATATATTACATACGTATATATATATATATATATATATATATATTCTTTAATCATTAAGAAATTGTATTATTTATAGAATCTCATTGTTTGCTTCGTAATTTACCCATGCTTCTATTCAAACTAACTTCTATTTTCTATTTTTTGCTGTTTGACACACAATTCTCAATTATATAACTTTTAATCTTGAAATATATCTTACTCATTATATACCTAATGCATTTATTGTGTACCTCATCTAAAGATACACAAATATATTTTTACGTGTTCTTAGCTTCTATGTACTATCCTTTACTGTTTTAAATTTGACCGGACAATTCAGAATAAAATCAAATAAGAACCTCTTTTGAAAAGTCATTAAGGGTGATGATATATATAAAAAAGGGTTAAATAGGTTACGTTAGGTTAGGGTTACTTGAAGAGGTTTTGAGTTGACTTGATTCCGAGTTTGCATGGAACCGTTTTATATATCTTCTCATGAACTCTTTATTACTTACCTAATTATAATTTCTCATGTTATGGTGTCTGTCTGATACTTTAAGTTATATTATGTAAGAGCCGAAAGGAGTTAATGATACAAATAAATAAATAAAATAATTATTTTATTCTTCATAAGAACAATTTCCTTTTTATAACTTTTGAGGGTTATTTCGATCTATGTAATATATTGGTAAAGGCGTCCATTTCGGTTAGACGAAAAGTTCAGGTAACAATTATTATAAGCAATAATTATCAGCCTGAAACACTCATCAACATTGAAAAATCTTCCGAGAAAAGATACTTGCCACCAACGGGACTTGAACCCGTGTCGTTCTGATTGCCGGTCAGCTGCTCTTGACCACTGAGCTATGGGGGCTTATCAAATACCCGCCAAATAATTCAATATATACTAGTGTTTCATTCAACAATTACTGCTTATTATATTTTTTCCACCTGAAAACAACCAACTTTATTTTTGCGAGAGAGACATTGAAAGTGTTAAATCCCTCGCTAGGTGGCGTCGAGACAAATTATGACTACATTTATTGTGGAAATACTTAAACTTGTTAAATATTAATTATTATTTTTTAATTTATAAACTAACGTTTAGACAAGATTTTTATGCATAGCACAAAGGGTAACAATTATTATAAGCAATAATTATCACCCTGAAACACTCATCAACATTGAAAAATCTTCCGAGAAAAGTTCAGGGTTCGAGTCCCAGTTGTGACCGTAATATTTTTCTATTTTTCCGTGTCTTGTTTTCTTTTATGTATTCGTTTAGATGTTTTCTTCTTCCATGACCAAATAATTATTGTTTGTTTATAAATAATAATAACTTTTTTATTTTATTTATTTCATTACATTAGATACATTTATATAGCAAATATAACATAGTAATAATTTTGCATAGTAACTGAAAATATTTAAAAATGTGTTCACGGGTTATCTCTTGGAATCTCTAATCTTTTTTTTTAATCGTTCACATATTTTTTTTATACTTATATGTCATCACACTAGCCTCCTTACTAATGAAAGTTTTGTTTTAAATTTTGCACAACCATTTACCCTACAATAATGGTTGAGTTAAATTAAAAATTATGGTAATTTTTGGATCGAAGTGTCCACGGTTATTACGAATAAACTTTAGATTCGCCTTAATCACTATAAAAGGAAACTTTTTGCATCACGGGCGGCGGAAAATGATGCATTTTAATTTTCAAATACGGCGGCCATTCCGTCACTGTTATGTTGGTATCCCTGATACAAACAAGAGCTAGATACGACTGTAGCCGACTTCGTGGGATACATGATAAGGCGCGTAATTATGAAAAACAGAATTAATAATATAATGTAAACGAACCTCTAATCAAAATCACATCAGAGTCTAGCTGAGGCATTGGAATGGAGACAAACCATTCAAATCCTGGGATGTTTTTTAAAATAAAGATAATATACACAAGCCCGCTACACAAACCCTGCTTTGCCAGACAAACTATTCAAAACCTGGGATGTTTTTTAAAACAAAGATAATATACACAAGAGAAGAGTAGCAAATGGATGGAAGAGGTACTGGTCTTTGAAAGAAGTCTTGAAATCCAAGGAGCTAAGTATGCAAATAAAAAGGAAAGTCTTCAACACGTGTATACTTCCAGTCATCACCTATGGATGTGAAACTTGGGCACTCACCAAACGCCACAGAGAAAAGTTGGACTGCCAGAGAGCCATGGAGAGAAGTTTGACAGGAACAAGGAAACAGGACAAAGTGAGAGGTAGCACAATAAGGGAGAAAACTAAAGTTGCCGATGTAGTTACCCGAATAGACCGACAAAAGTGGAGATGGACAGGACACATGATACGCGATCCACAAGAGAAATGGTGCAAAAATGTCACTGACTGGTATCCCAGAGATGGCAAGAGAAGTAGAGGACGTCAACACATAAGATGGGAAGATGACCTAAAACTCACTGCTGGACATCAATGGAGAAGAGAAGCGCGTTACAGGTCCCAATGGAAAATGTTAGAGGAGGCCTATGCCAAGAGGCAAACTGAGCTTCGGGATATACTATAACAAATAAGATCATATCTAATACATACCTAACAGAAGTTCAGAATAAAAAAGGCTTATTATTATTATATACACAAGCCCGCTACACAAACCCTGCTTTGCCAAAGAAACCATTCAAAACCTGAGATGTTTTTTTAAAATTATGATGACATGCAGCTTTCGTAGTTTAACCTCAAAGTTCCGTATTATCCGTGAGGTGGACTAAATGCATTGTCTGTTGTGTTTTCATAATTGCGCGCCTTTTCATGTATCCCACGAAGTCGGCTACAGTCGTATTTAGCTATCCGCTAATATTATCAGGGATACCAACATAACATTGACGGAATGGCCGCCAGATTGTCGCCGTATCGGTTCGCGAAGCGAAATTTAATTTTACGCTATTGAAAATTAAAATGCATCATTTTCCGCCGCCCGTGATGCAAAAAGTTTCCTTTTATAGTGATTAATTAATTATAATCTAAAGTTTTTTTCTAAAAATTATTCGTAATAACCATGAAAACTTCGATCCAAAATTTACCAAAATTATTAGTAAGGCCCTAGATAACTCTTGTGTAGAGACGGCAATCCACATGAATGTGTAGGTAGGTTCTGCGACCTAACCCAACCTAACAAAAAGATGGGACAAAAATAATAGTCACCCTGTGAAGACAATCAATTATATTGTTCAAAAATAGTTCAATTTAAAATAAGGTTAGATTTTAGTAGATATTTTGTTAAAGGATGTTTTGTCCATAGGATATTTTGTCGGAAATATTTTGTCGGGAATATTTTGTCGGGAATATTTTGTCGGGAATATTTTTTCGCGGGATGAAAACGTGCATTACCGAATATGTTATACCTTAGAAGCCCGCCATAAAATATTTTTGGGGAAACATTTTTTTAAGCTGATCTCCGGTACTGTACTGAATCCACCTATGTTGAAGGAGATTAACCTATATGTTCCTAACGCGTATACTCGTGGGAGATCCCACACACTTTTTTATGCTCCGAAAGCGAGAACTTCTTCCTTTCAGAATACAACTGCTTAACGATTCTGCATTGAGCATTGACATCTTCAATGTTACCTATAGAGAGTTCAGTAACTATCTTTTGACATATGTCTCAACATAGTGAAACTGCCCCCTCGGCCTTTTTTTCTCATATATTTTATAATCTTCTCCGTAATAATTTGGTGTATAACTGTTTTATTTATATAACGTATATATAATATGTGTATAACTGTTTTATTTACGGAGAACCTGAAAAAATAAATAAATAAATAATAAATAAATGTTAACTAGGTTTGTGTAGTAAAAAAAACCAGATCACAATTAAAATGGTGATTTATTTTCGAGGTTTTATGTTGTGTTGGTAGGGCAGATGTGTAATAGTAGTGTATGTGCATAATATTACACTTCTGCCCTAATGATAGACACTGTAATGCAGTCCAAAACGTTGGCTAAAGATGGAGGTATCGCAACCAGGCATTATAACCAAAGATAAATCACAATAATTAATTTGGACCGTGATGAAAAGATCACAATGGTTTCCATTTTTTTTTTTAAATAATTGTTTACCTAATTAGTGTTTTAAAAATCTATAATAATAAACCATTTTCAAAAGAAAAGATAAAAACACTTTTATTTGCTCTTAAATAATAATAGGGAAGTATGTTCATAGGAAGTTATAAAAATAATACATCGCGGGTTATTTCTTGGAAACTCTACTAACTTTTAACGAATTTGATTTTATGAAGTGTTTTACGTTTTGATGTAAAATCTGCTTAACTTAACGTGTATTAGATAAGGTGGTAGTTTATTCTGAACTTAAGGGTCGCTATTACGTAAGGGTGTAGGTGTAGGTACTCGTATATTATTTCGATCGCCATAAAACGGGCATGCGCGCAATTTTGCACTTGAAATCTCTTTAAATAACTTGTACTGTTGTGTTCTATTGCTTCCTCTGATGAACAATACTATGTGCGGGTGTTTCAATGACACTCCTAATCGTCAGGTTATAAGTCATGCTTATTATAGTCTTATTGAAAATGAATATTTAACTTCGTTCTCATGGATTTACAATTTGGGAGGTGGGTATGGGTACCGCCGCCCCGGAAACATTTATTGGATAACCTACACCTCTGCCGTAGGTCACCCCGAGTGGTTCGCTACGTTTGACTTAACAGGGGCGCCCGGGTTCAAGTGGTGAGGTTTTTCCAGGTATTGGCGACGGATGCGTCTGTCCACCTGCTGCGGGGCGAGACGGATAGAGAGAGACTGGTTGAGGGAGGTCTTTTGAGCTTTCCAGCGGGACTCTCGCAGTTGGAGTGATGGATTTACACGTTCGTCACTCTCGGACTCCGACCCCCAGATTCCTACCCAATTCTCATGGCGATTTTCTTCCCAGAACTTCCTCTTCTTGCTTTCCTTTAAAAAAATCCTCCATACAGCATTCCCTAAGATGAAATAAGCCCTGATAGAAATTATTTTCATCAGGGTCTCCTGTGTGGAGCTAATGTTAAAAAAAGGATGCTTTGTGTTTGTTTATCTGAAATAGGGGAACTTGTCTCTGAAGGTGCCCAGCTGCCGATTGAATCTTATCAGTGATTTCCGTAATCGTTCGGGTATTATACTCGAACGGTCGATAGTTGGCACTCTCATATAGTAAAACTTGACTGATCTACGTTGAGATACCTCAAAAATACATATATAACTCTCTTAATAACATCTGCAGGGTGGCGCAAAATTAATCATCCAATTTTGTTTTTGAATAACTTTTTTACTAAATAAAAAAATGATTTTGAGTAAAAGAAATCTTTATTTAGACTTTTAAATTTTTTTCTGTTAAATAAAAAAGATGATATCCGTCAAGTGGCTGTCGCCAGTGTTGATACACATTTGTGCCAGTTTTATAGCATTTTCCATGACTTTCCCGCAAGATTTCCGGTGATAACTGTTCGCATTCCAGTCGAATATTCTCCTTAAGGGCTGCGATTGTCTGAGGCTTGTTGGCATAAATCCGCGACTTCAAAAAGCCCCAAAGAAAGAAGTCTGGGATGGTTAAATCGGGCAATCTTGCTGGCCATACCAAATCGCTAAAACGAGAGATAAAGCGACCAGGAAATGCTTCCTTCACAATATCCATTTTCGCTCGTGCTGTGTGCGTGTTTGCACCGTCTTGTTGAAACCACATGTTCACCAAGCCCCACTCATCCAATTCCGGAAGTAAGAAGTCGTTTATCATGACTCTGTAGCGTTCGCCAGTAACAGTGACTGTAATGCCAATGGCGTCCTCAAAAAAATACGGCCCAGCACTTCTCCCGCGTTAACACCGCACCACACAGTGGCTTTGAGTGGATGTAATGACTTTTCGTGCATCGCACGCGGATTTTCAGTTCCCCAGAAATGAATATTTTGCTTATTGGCGTAACCGTTTAAGTGGAAATGCGCCTCGTCGTTCATGATGACTTTCGACACAAATTCGCTAAAAGCGTTAAAGCTTAAATCGACACAATTATTCCACGCTCTTGCGGAGTATAGCGCTCCATTGCTTATCTGTTTGTATTCTGCAGCTGTCTAGTTCACAAATGTCAAATATGATTGACGTACGACGACATTTGCAAAATTATAACATCTTCCGATAGGGTGATTAAGTTTGCGCCACCTAGTATAATGACATTTATTGAAAAATCTTGAAACTACACATGTACATTAAAATGATAAATTTGTATTTTCCCAATGATATTTTATACAAGTTTTTATATCTATAAGCTTTTGTCTTCCCGATTTACTCGAAGAATCCCGAGTTCGCGGGTTCGAATGCCTGCGTTGCTTAAAATGGCTTTGGCCGTGTTTGATTTGATTAGCCAGGATCTTCACCATCTCCTTCTCATATCCTTAAGCCCTCAGGCCTCTCAATAGGTCATAATATTGCCGCTTTGCAATAAAATCCAAATAAATGTAATGACGACCCGTGTGGTCCAGGAGCAAGGCTCTAACTCGCAATCCGAAGGTCGCGGGTCGAATCCCGGCGTGGGCAAATAAATTTTATTTGATTAATTTGTGTTATTTCAATAACTCATTTAAAATAATGAATAGTGCACGTTTCAGAGTGGAAGATACTCTCAGTATCGCCCTGGTATAAGACCACCATTCAGAATTGTAACGTTGCCTGAAGAGGCTTTCGCCAATTCATAAAAAAAAAACAATTTTTTTTTTCTTATTGCGTCCGGAAATTTCACAAAAGTGTAATTTTAATTATTTTGTGATTAACTTTAAAATTTGACTTGGTATATAGCGTAGTGTTTTTCTCTCTAAAACCTTTACATAATATTTCTCACCATGAAAGTGAGGGAGACACAGGAAACTTCTACGAGACCTACGTGAGTTTTTCCCAATAGTGAAAAAAATAGTCTGAGGGGTTAAACCTCACAACGAGATCATACAGAGTCCTATTGGCTCCGTGCAGTCGAGAACAATAGGGATTCTTTTTTTTACGTGAATACCTCACAAGAGTTTTAGCTGCTCCCGTCTGGAGTCAGTGAGACTATGGCATCTTTAATTGGGGTATGTTGTGAGGCCAACGGTAGTAGGGAGAAAAGGAGATGGGAAAGGAAGGTAGGGAAGTACCTGGCTATTCAGATCTGGTCAGCAAACATGGCTAAAGCCATTTCAAGCAACATTTAAATTCTGAATGATAGTCTCACACAGGGCGATATTGAGGGTATCTTCCACTCCGGAATGTACCGCTAAGTACTATATATTATTTTTAAATTAATTAATTGTAAAATAACACAAATCAATCAATTAAAATTTATTTGCGCACGCCGGGATTCGATCCCGCGACCTTCGGATTGCTAGTCAAGAGATCACCTCCGTGGTCGAGGAGAAAGCTCTAGAATCGATAAGGCTCACGGTTTGCGGTATTCACAAATAAAAAAAAGCTGAAAAATCACTTATAAACAAGTTAGCCTTTATATATTATTTAACAATTTTGTACACTTTTGTAAAAGTATTATTACGCAATATTAGCATTTAGTAGTGTATAAAGCAATTTAATGACATTGGGCATACCCTTATACCCATATTTTGGTTAGGTAATTTATTTTGCGATAATTAACCGCCGTTGATAAAGTTCCGTTTTTAAGTCCTTAGAAGCACATTAATTCGATCCCGGCAATAATAATATTAAATACATATAATGCGCAATGTTTGTTCTTAATAAACAGTGAACACGTACGTGCTTTGAATATCAATAAGCTGTTTTCCTAGCAAACAGCAAAAATTTAATCCAGGGACCCTTTAGGATCCTATCAGATCGCGATAAGGTACAACTTTCGAGCTAACAGCTTTTTCGCATTAAATTATATGGGTTGAGCTTAGCCGAAATATGGAGGCAAAAATATAAAAGAATAAATACTGGAGCATTTCTTTGGAACAGGTTTGAATAACATCAGCTTAATTTATACGTAACGATCGTGCTTAGGGAGGGGGTTTCTGAAATTTTAACCCTCCAGGCCAATTATTCGCTTTCAGGAACAACTCATACAGATCAACTCATAGGCCTGCAAAGACCAAGTTTCCTCTGGAAACAGATGGAGTATATAAACTCAGCTGTTCCGGATGTGATAAGGTCTATGTGGGCCAGACAGAGCGGACGATCTCCAAAAGGATATCGGAAGACTTTCAAGCGTGTAAACTTGGCCACCCTGACAAATCGGTTATCGCCGAGCATTTAATTGGAACCGGCCATTACTTTGGATTTTTTCGTGAAGTCCTGGGAAGATCCAAAACTCATAGAGCACGCCTGATTACGGAGGCAATTGAAATTCACAAAAATCCTATAAATATTAATAGAGACGACGGAGCTAAACTCAATAGTTCTTGGTATCCGGTAATTGACGGTTAGATCAAGGCTAAACGCAAAAAAACATGTTGAAGTATATTGTAGCGCCAGCTCGTAGAGGAGTGGAGCTGGCGACACGGTATCGCTCCTAAGAAGATAAGTACAAACATCACCCCTAACTATTACACATCTGCCCTGATGATGGACACTGCAACGAGGTCCAAAAAGTTGGCTAAAGAAGGAGTTAGCGTAACACGGCATAATACCCCAAAAACTAATAACAAAAATCATAGTGTCTCATTTCATTGTATCGCTTTTACTATTATCAACTGGAGCGATTTTTGCCACAATATGGCACTATTTAAAATACCTCGGATTGCTTTACTGCCAATTTTGGCAAATTTTCCCTTTTTTTGTAAGTAATAAAGTAGAAGTTTACGATTTCATAATATTTTTTTTTATAAATCCCTCGTACGATACTAATATGTGATAATTGACAAAAGACAGGTGAATTCATTGGCTATAAATAGAACTATAATCAGTTTGTATGTCCCTTTACCGATTACCAAAAAAATTCGAGCAGAAAAAGTTTTAAATTACGCTGTCTTTATATAAACGGTGTTGGAAAGAGAAATCACCACGCTTCATATTCTAAAAATTAACCCCAATATAATTAAAATGTAGACCATGAAGAAAACATATATAGAATATTGTGTGAACTCAACATGAAAAAAATTTATGATACTTTAGAATTTTTTTAATAATTATTTTTACGTGAAACGACAAAAATTAAGGTGACGTTTATAAAACATTTGCCTTGTAAAATATCTGTGTTTTTACTAATTTTAGTTGAAAAAAACGTAAGGGGTGTCTTTTTTTTAAATTTCTTATATTTTCATTCATAATTTAAATTTTTCGAAATGTATAGGTTTATTTTGAGTTTAAAATTTGAATGCGTATTTTACAGTTTTTAAAATTCGGATGCGTTGAAAAATGTTCCATTTATTTGGATTTTATTTCAACGTGGGAATATTTTGACCTTCTGTGTGCCTAAGATCTGAGGGGTTAATAACCTTCGCGATTTAATTTGCTGTTCGCAAATAGAAGATATCGATTATAAGTTGTTTTCAATTTAACGCAAATCGCATTGTTTTGAATCATAAGATAAAGTTGGACGTTTTCCATAATCTAGAAACTCATACTGTAACTTTTGAGCGCTTTTATGTAAATTGTTTTAAATCTGTCCATGACTTCAAGGAATTTACGTCGATAATAGATTCATTGAAAAATTCGTAAAAAATAACAACACAAGCGAAGGTTTCAACTCACTCCAACGGAAATCTTTTTTAAACACCGAAAACACCAAAATTTAACTACAGGGTGGCGCAATAGAAGGTGCATATTGCGTCATCTTTTTTTGCGGGGTATACAGCACGCGGGCGGGGGGAGCCTAGCAGGATTGGATAGAGGTACGCATGCAGTTAGTCGCCATGAGTCAGTTTGACGGGAAACGTCGCGCATTTTGTGTTCTCTCATTTTACGAGAACGGTCGTTCTTACATCTCTGCAAGGCGACTATTTTGTACTGAATATGAATTACAACAAATTCGCGAAGCCCCGAGTGTAAATGTAAAGATAAAGCGTTTTGAATAGACCGGTTCAACGTTTAAGCCACAAGCTAAAGGTCGTCCAAGAACATCTAGGACCGGAGACAATATTGAGAGAGTGAAATTGTCAGTACGAGAAAATCCACAAGGTGTCAACTCGGAAGAGATCGACGGCTTTTCAGTTTGGCGCGACCAAGTTTACAACTAATTTTAAACCTAGATCTCAAACTACATCCACATAAACTCCAATTAACCCAAGAATTGAAAAAGCAAGACTTCGGAACAAATGCTTCACCAATTTTCCAATTTTTACAATAAATTTTTTTTCTGACGAGGCTCATTTTCATTTAAATGGGTTCATAAACCGTCAAAATTGTCGTTATTGGAGCAGTGCAAATCCGAAACTCAAGTACGAAAAACCGCTGCATAGTCCAAAAATTACTGTGCTAAAGTCAGCTGAAGGAGAATATCCGTAGTGAAATGGCAGCAAACATTACTGAAGAGAGTTTTCACTAATCTCAGCTCGCGATTAGAGGAGTGGCGTTTCAGAGAGAGCCGTCATTTAGACGATGTTATTTTTAAAAAATAAACTTCATTTGGTATTTATTTTTTAACTTATGTTTAAAATATGCACGTTCTATTGAGCCACCCTGTACTGTATTTCATCTTTTATATTTTCACCCCGCAAATATAAGAAAAAAGATAAAATTCTTCGAACTATTTTAAGATTTTTATTTTATGTATTTTGTTAATATATTGTATTCTGATTTATCCTCATTCCTGTGTTTCGATTTTTTTTTATATTAGGTATTTGATGGCCTCCATGGTCGAGGGGTAAGGCTCGCGACTAGCAATACGAAAGTCGCGGGTTTAAATCCCAAATATTATTTAGTACGTTAGGCTCCAGACGGGAGCAGTTTTTTTTTTACATTTACTCCACACAGGAGGCCCTAAGACAAACAATTCTGTTTGTCAATGTCGTCTTTGGGGATGCTGTGTGGAGGATCTTTTTAGGAAAGGAAAGAGAGGAAGTTCTGGGAAGGAAAAGGATATGAGGGGTGGGTAGGAATCGGGGGTCAGTGTGTCAAGGAGTGACGGACGTATGAATCCATCCCTCCCGCTGCGGTGCAAGGCAAAGGAACTCCCACAACCACTCTCTCTCGATCCAGACTGCCATGCAGCTGGCATGCAGACGCATCCAAGACCCAGACAAACCTCACCCCATGTACACGGTCACCCCTGCTAAGTCATCAAACGTAGTGAACCACTGGGGGTGACCCATGGCAGAGGTATTGGTAAACCAATAAATGGTTCTCCGGGCGGTGGTACCCATACCCGCCTCCCAAATTAAAAGTTGGGACTCTTGTGCGGTATTGACATAATTATTTATTTAAAACATTCATACTATTAAACTTTGATATTTTTTTATTAATGGATAACTACGCAAAACGTATTGCATACCCAATACAGGCACTCTAAAAAACATCTTGTTTGTAATTATTATTTTGATAAAATCAAAATCATCGGTGTTAATTTTTTTTTAATTTTTCCAAGCGTGAGAATAAATTCGATAAACCGAGTTTCATAATAATAATACTTTCCTCGTTCTCATTGTGCCATTTTATTGAGCACCATCCCAAGATGTTTGAAAATGCTAAGAAAAAAAAAAAATTGATTTATTTTTAGGGTATTATGTCGTGTTTTGCTCTACCTCTTTCTTTAGCCAACGTTTTGGACAGCGTGTCCATAAATTTGTCAAATGATACTGAAAAAAATTTAAAAAGTAAAGCAAAAATCCTTTAACATTTTTCAGTGTCCGCCCATGTGACATCCAACCCCTAAAACCAACCCCCGAAGTCAGTTCCAATGAAGTCAACTTGTTCCCCGCATTACTGCTGTGCTTTTTCAGTACCCGCGTTGTTAACAGCGCGAGCGGAAACTTTCCAATTTACATTAGATTAAAAAAAAAGTGTAAAAAGTTGACCCATTTACAACAGTATCCCGAAACTCGATTACACTTGCCCTGCGCTGTCGGTACAACTTGTCCGGACACGAAGATGTATCTCGCGAGCTTTTTTTATATTTTCCGTCACGGGTGAATTTGAAAAGTTTTATTGGCCAAACTTGTTACAGATTTTAATGCTACCTTGTGTAAATTATTAAAAATCTTTGCAAAGGTTTAGAATGCTCATTTTTTGGTTTTATGTTGTAAGAATTTACTAATCTCGTATTAAAGAATATTTTTATGACCTCACCCAACCTCATCCATGTACAATTTGTAATCTGAGAGCTATAAAATATAGAAGCCCGTCCTTTTTAGTTTTTTCTTAAATTTTTTTTTTTTTTTCTTTATTCATTTTGTATGTTACAGGTTTGTTTTATATGGTTTTTCGACTAAGCTAGGCAAATGCCCGTATTATGGTAGTCGAGATTCATAAGATATTATATTGTGTATAGAATATTGTTTACATATTAAGGAAAATATTCATACTAGTATTATGTACATGATCACATACAGGAAAGGAGTTTAACTAGGTGAATCTTGTATAAATAAAAATAAAACCGAATAACAAATAAAAATAAAAGTAACAAATAATAATATTTTAAGGATAATAGAAATAAAAATAAGCATAAATATATGAATCATCTATACAGATGAACAATGATGATCTTAGACACCAAAAAACTAAAGCAGATTTTCCTAGGCAGCGTATGAAATGTACGAACGATGTCAAAAAATATGAAAAAAACATCAGCGTTTTGGTTGAAAATTAATTTAGAGATAAGATTTTTATTAAATTGAAATTAAAACAATTTTTTTTTTAAACTTATTTCCACATATTTATTTAACCAGTACCGGTTTCATCCTATTATGGACATCTTCAGGCTGGCACAAGAAACCGGTACTGGTTAAATAAATATGTGGAAATAAGTTTAAAAAAAAGATTGTTTTAATTTCAATTTAATAAAATATAATTCCACCACTTATAACAGAACAATAAATAAACTCATAAGATTTTTACTCGAGAAATATGAAAAAATTAGAACAGTTTTTAAGATGTAAGGCATTCTTTATAATATTTCCTTCCCTGAGATAATAAATAGTTTCATTGCGAACACCCAATCATTTTTTTGGCAAACGTTTACCCATTTATATATTTTTAAAAATCAGAATAGCATAATCAACTAACATATGTAGGTACTAAATTTTGGGAGGCGGTTATGGGTACCGCCACCCCGGGAACCATTTATTGGATAACAAACACTTCTGCCATAGGCCACCCTAAGTGGTTGGCTACGTTTGGTGACTTAGCAGGGGTGCCGAGTTCATGGGGTTACGTTTGTCAAGGTCTTGGCGGACGATGTGTCTGCCCACCGGCTGTGTGGTGGGTCGGATCGAGAGAGTCTTTTGACCTCTCCAGCCAGAATTCCTCGACCCATTGCCATTCACAAAAGTTGAAGGGATGGATTCATACGTCCGTCACTCCTGGACACACCGACCTCAGATTCCTATCCACCCATCATACCTATTTCCTTAATGAATTTCCCCTTCTTCCTTTCCTTAAAAAACCCTCCACACAGTATTCCCTAAGATGACAGGCTCGGAAGGAAATTATTTTCCTCAGGGCCTCCTATGTGGAGCTAATATTAAAAAAATGACGAACGAATTTAGAATTTTTAATGTTCGTCATTTTTGTGCAAATTACTTTTTAAACCTCTTTCCCACCATTTTCCAGCAAACATACGGTTTTCCGTGATGTGTGCTATTCCTGCGTGAAACCATTCACGTTCAATGAACTCTAATTTGCTTTGAATATAAGTCTCATTTTCAAAATTAGAACTGCTTGTGTGAAGAATAATTCAGTCACGCGATGTTTAGGTATATCTACAGAGGTATAATATAAACAAAAATTGTGTTTATTGTATGTTTCAAAATTGGAAATACAATATCCCGTGATTTTTGTTGTAAAAATCATGAAGGTAAGTCAATATCATGTTTCCCCGAACAAAACAAAACATAAATGCATTATGTAGGAACCTACTTAAATTTTATTTCAACTTATAGTATGATATTCAAATGAATGGGTTTTGGAGTGTTTAAAGTCAAAAGGTCATATTATAAACATAGTAACGTATCCACCTCGAAGCTTTAATAAATACCTATCTTTACAGGATACAGTTCGTAGCTTTGGGAGAACTAACAAAATTTCGCTAGATAAGGACTCCTCCGAGCGCAATTTGTTTGTTTTAACACTTCTTGTACGCTCAAAATGGCACTTTTTTATTTTATTGCACTTTTATACCGGTGAAACTTCCCGACGAAACAACCCGTGTACCTTTCATATATTATGTTGCGGGTTGTTTTCAGCTTTGTGGCTTGGAAACACCGGAGTTTATCGCCTCGGTTTATTATAATAGGATAAAGTTTTTTTAAATTGTATAATTGCTTACATTACTTTACTTTAAAGAGTTTTGGGTGCCGATTGTGAGGATTAAGTAGTGCAATATTTTTAACAAATAAATTAATAAAAAACAAAGTGGTATCCACGAAGGCCTTCAGATAAAAAATCGTATATTAGCAACACATTCCAGAATGAAAGATGTTGTCAGTATTGCATTCGTGGAAAATCACATTTTTTCTCGCTTTCTTCAATCTCAAAATATTACCTAGACAGGCATGTCGTATGACTCCTGTATGGTTTTACTTTAAAAATAGAGTTATTGCCAGTTATGGTGAGGTTAAGTCAGAAATTTTAGGTAAGCTCAGGTTTGGTTAAAACAGATGAATTAATTATTAAGGCAAAAAATAGTAATAATTTTTATTTTCATTTTTAACTTTATTCTTTATTTACATGTAAGCAAAGGGTCCTGGGTTCGACTCCGAGTGGTGGCAATATCTTTTTCTGATTTTTCTGTCTCCAGATTTTTAATTGAGTTTCGCTAATATTGTCTTCATTTAATTAAATGTAATTATTTTATTCGCATGTTTTACTATTATTTATATAATGATTGTGAAATTTTATAATGAATAAAAATTCTAAAACTTTTGATTAATTATTTTTATATGAAACGATAAAAAAAGTGAGCTTACAGTAAAATTTATTCATTTGAAAGGGTATTTTATCACCTTTCAAAATTCGTTTTTAGTGTTCAGGTGGGTTGAGAAGTATTCCATTTATTCGAATTTAATTTCAAAACAGAAATATTTTTACCTAAAAATAGGACGAAGCCTGAGGGGTTAAACAATTTTAAGGCGGTACACCACTCTAATAATGAGGGTTTGCTCAAAACTCACATTTTAATCATTTCCGATGAATTCGTACTTATAATAACTTTTTTCAAATCGACCGCGACCCCTGGAGACGAAGGTTCTTTAAAAGGATAATAAAAACAATACCTTTTTATTAATATATTTTACGTACAACGATTTTAAAATTTTATAACCCGTTTATAAAGTTATTATAAACTATAAAGTTAGCGGTAAGCACCATATTTTATTTTTCTATGCGATGAATTAATAACTTCGGGAGGGAAACGTTAAGAAACATCTTAGATATTTGTAACACGTTCTTCAGAATTAATTAAAATGAACCCGGCGGAAAGGTCGAACCTCCAGGCCTGCCATGGCGAATTCGACCGTACGTCCGTCCAATACGCTGTGCTTCGGGCGTATATTTGTTTACACACTTTCTTCACTTACGTCGTTAATATCCCACATTATTTTAGTGTTTGGTAGGGCAAATTCGACAATAGGGCCGTCGAATCCACCGGGTCGCCTGTCGCAATTTGTGTACACGGGTTCTTTACTTACGTCGTTAAGATTCTGAATATATTTTAGGGTATATTTTCGTCTTAACTAAATAACCTCTAGACCTCCTGCCTTGTTTTGCAGATTCAGGGATAATGTGTCGATTTTATTGCGGCAAGCCCAGCTCCGTGAAGGGAATACCACCAAGTGACAGTATCTAATTTTCGGTACTATGGGCCTTCCAAGAAATTTGTTACATTATATACTTGAGTCACGATAATTAGTGTTCGTATTCAAAACCTCACATAGACATACAGAAAATACACTTTAAAAAGTGTACATTATTTCCCTTTAGCAAAAATAAACCGATGCTTATTAATACCTAATCTCCTCTGTTCTAGTAACTGTATGGTGATGTGCGGGGACGGTTCGTGCTATTGTGATTTTTAAATAATTTTATTTTTCATTCAAATTAATAGATAACTTTGTATTAACCACTTAATTATTTACAAAAACCGACATGTTTCGTCAGCAAAGCTAACTTCTTCAGGGTTTTGACAGAACTAATTTTATTTATTTATTTATTTATTGTTTCTTTACACTGCAGGTAAAAATGTTTACAATACAATTTGTTACCTCACTAGGACAAGCCTGTGTTGAGGTTAACAATAATTATACAAGTTAACAAAATAACACAAAATTATACAGATTTTGAAAGAACAATATTGTTGTATTTCAGATTGAGATAAGATTATGGGTACCTACTGGTACCTACTAAACTAATGGCGCTAGGTACTACATTAATGTAGACTTTTAGGGTGACCATAGTTTTGAGATCTGATTTAAAATAAAATAAAATAAAGTTTTTTTTTTTTTTTAAGGATTAAGTTGTTGATGAACATGAAGATGAACAAAAACGGTTCAAACAAAAATAATATTATTTTAGCTTGTTATTATAAACATACTCATTTAGCTAATAATTTAGAAAGGACAAAGTAGAGAAAATCAATTGGCAATCCTCGACTAACACAAATAATTTAAGATCCTTCTTAAAAGTGTACAAGGAAATAGATGACTTTATATGTTCTGGAAGGCTATTAAATATGAGTGGTGCTTGATAAAAATAATTTCTTTGACCAAAAGAAGATTTAGTTTGAATTGCCATTTATTAACATTGCAACTTATTATATAGTTTGTCAGCAGGTACATATTTACAAAATTTGATGTAATAACATAGTACGTTTTCAAACGGTTTGTTGTATAAATAATTATGATGATAAATTTACAATTAGATTAATTGGTTAAATTAATAGTATAGTTTATACATAAATATATAATTAGAAGCATAATCATCAAATAACAAACAAGTCCAACCAAATAGTCGACACTTTCGTAGATATAGGTGGGTACATGAGGTATTTAAAAATTATAAGTCGTAATGTGAACTCCAATTAGCAATACAGGGCTTCAGTAGGGTATCAACATTTGTAACTAAAAACTATTTCTTAAAATTATATTTGACTTTAGCAGTGTAATTGATATTGTTTTTAATTGTCATTGGAAATTTATTAAATATTTTGAGCAAAATATAGTTCAGAGTTCTTTCGCCGCATTTATTGGTATATTTCAGAACCACCAATCCTTCGTTTTGTGTGGTGGATCTTGTATTATGTTTATAGTAAACTCTTTCCCTGTTTTCTCTTTTTCTTGTTTATAACGAATCAGAAAGTATAACATTCGTTAATCTTCAAAAAGCTTTAGATACAAAGATCATGAAATACTGTATTTAAAACTAAAAAAAATGGAATAACCGAATCAACTCTAAATCTAAATAGAAGTTACTTAACTGAAAGAGAACAAATTGTACAAATTGATGAAAGAAAGAACAAAACTCTATCAATTAAATTCAGTGTCTCACAGGGAAGCGTATTAGGACCTTCACTATTTCTGATTTGTATAAATGACGTTATTAATCTTCCCATCAATGGAAACATAATGAGCTTTGCAGATGACACTGTTATTATATTCCACGAACAAGATTTGATAAACAAGGAGGCGGAACATAGACAGGCTGTATTTCCAAACTGGCTAAAAGTAAACTCCCTTACATTAAATGTGAATAAAAGTAAATATCTAACTTTCTCCAAAAACAAAAGATACCCTCAAATTACATGAATGTCAAAACAATTTTCCTCGATGTTCCTGCTCGCATATAACCAAAACCAAAAGTATTAAATATCTTGGGATTGAAATTTATGAAAAATTACAGTAGAATTCACATTGATCAAACCTCAAAAAAGCTAACAACACTCATCTACTCCTTCAAAAAATTACCAAACATCTTGTCAACTAGGGGTTTAAAGAGAGTATATTATGTTTTATCGTGGCCTTAGTTGGTATCTGTCCATCAGACCATTAGAAGGGATTAAAGATAACTGTAGGAGAAGGTTTTTTTCATTATTTCAATGAAAAATTATGATAGTTGTTTAAGATAAAGCTACTTCCGTAAAGGTAAAGGTCTCATTAGTTTCAATTTTATTTTATTTCACTTGGAAAAAACATAAAATAATAAGTATATAAAATAAACAACCTAATTACAGTAAACAAAAGTATGAACTTTTAGTCAGATAGAATATTTCACAAATTTATATACAAAAGAGCACAAAATTTCATCATTTGACCATTTTATGCAAATCTTCTGAAGTCGAATAGGAGTGGAAACCTAGTTAAGTACTTGGTATGTAGGAGTTAATAGTTTTTGTCAATTCTTTACCGTTTTGTGAAATGCTGTTATTCGAGAGCTTTTACTTCCCTCTTTTGTGTTCAATTTTGGTGCGCTATCCCCAACAGTTGGTCAACCAATAGAGAACTCCAGTTCAATTTTTAAATTTTTTTTTAATGAATAATGACCTTCTAACTTAAATAACTGCATTTTTATTTTTATTTTTAGAGTTAGTTTTAATAGTTAAAATAATTGTCAAAGTTTTAATTTTTCAAGATCCCACTAAGACCTCCGTATGTACGGTGAATCGTGTGACGTCATCATTCCTGAAAAATTACTATAGGATTGGGCAATCAGCTGATCAAGTGCCGCCATTTTGAATAGCGTTATTCGAAGCATTCTCCCTAGAATTAGCATTACTATTTTTTTGCCTAGTTTTTCAATATTTTAAATAATAGAGATAAACTAATGGAGATTCCTCTATTTTTGATACTGAATTATTTAGGCTTAAATATTGTTTCAATAAACACAACAACTAAATCTCTATAAACAGTATGAAATAACGAATAACATGAAATGTTGTTAATACTGATGGCTTATGTCATACCTACATAATCAAAGTTTTCAATACAATGACTGGTGACGCGTGGCGTCAGCACTAACCATTCAGTAATACCAACTTTACAATGTGTTGACTTTTTAATATTTTTTTAAGAATTTATTTAATATCTACAGTTAACTGATATATTTATTATAAATATTTAAATGGAAAGTCAATTATATTTACGTGTATGGTATTAACTATTAAAGACTTTAAAAACCTTGTATTATTATATAGCATGAATCGTGGGTTAGATTTTGTCAAGTTTGTTTTTTTTTATTGGTTTGTACAATATTTTTATAACACCTCCTAAAATATAGATCATCGGTCACCAATGGAGATGTGGTCCAAACCAGACTCGGTCTATATCATCCACTGGAGCGCTTTTTGCCACAATATGGCACTATTTAAAATACCTCGGATTGCTTTGCTGCCAATTTTGGCAAATTTTCCTTATTTGTAAGTAATTAAGTAGAAGTTTACATTTGATAATATTTTTTTTATAAATCCTAAAAATATGTGATAATCGTTTTTCAAAATGGTTACCAAAAAATTTCGAGCAATAGGAGAAAAAGTTTTAAATTGCGCTGTCGCTCCAGTGCTTGCAGGCGTTAAGGGTCAGCGTAGAGTATGTGTTGCAAAGGCGCCTTTTAGCCGTACCTATTACCAACAGTTCTAGCCTGTCTACACGTCCAGAAACTATTTTTTACCTGAAAGAAATCAATGTTCATATAGATATTTATATGACAATGCTAATTAATATACTTGCTACCAAGTTGCCTTTTAAAAATATTTTCTTTCTGTTATATATTAGACTTTTAAAAAATATGTTCTTATAGACCAATAAACGCTGATTCTTAATATATAAGTTTTATTTCATAATAGTCAATAAAGTGGTTCGCTACGTTTGGTGATTTAGCAGGGGTGCCCTGGTTCATGAGTTGAGGTTTATCTAGGTCTTGGAGGCTGAACCTCCATCCTACCCACCCCTTAAACCCTTTTCCTTCCAAGAACTCTCCTCTCCTTCCTTTCCTTAAAAAAAATCCTCCACACAGCATCCCCAAAGATGACACAGGCCCTGAGGAAAATTATTTTCCTCCGGGCCTCCTGTGTGGAGCTCATGTAAAAAAAAAATTAAACGTAGAGTTCTTGAAAAAATATTAAAAAGTGCACATTTAAACCTCTCGTCAAAACACACTGTAAAGTTGGTATTACTGAATGGTTGGTGTTGACGTCACGCGTCACCAGTCATTGTATTGAAACTTTGATTATGTAGGTATGACACAAGCCATCAGTATTAACAACATTTCATGTTTTTCGTTATTTCATACTGTTTATAGAGATTTAGTTGTTGTGTTTATTGAGACTATATTTAAGCCTAAATAATTCAGTATCAAAAATAGAGGTATCTCTATTAGTTTATCTCTATTATTTAAAATATTGAAAAACTTTAAACTGTACGAAAAAATTGTATAATATGCTACATCAAAATGCTACCTGGACACGGGCAAAGCGGCTCAGTTGAACGAGAATGAAAAGATCCGGTTCAGTGAATCGGCTCAATTGAACGACTGAATTAAGCTACGGACACACTTGCTCATTAGAAGCCAAGGAGCATGCTACCTAGTAGCAATTGCTACCCGCTCACTGGTTTTCAAAGATCCGCGAACCGCGAGCAAGTGTGTCCGTAGCTTTGAAGATCGGTTTTACGGAACCGGATCTTACGGATCCGTATGAAGATCCGGGTCGCTGAGCCGACTCGTTCGCGAACGACTCACTTCTCTATGAACTTCGAATTCAAAATGGCCGTCGTCGATCAGCTGGTAGGCGCTGTATCGCCTGTATCTTATTTGCCTACAATTTTTGCAGTATGCAGGTGATGCTCGGTTTGAGATAGTATTGATTTTAAAAGCTAAAAAAATAATAATTTCAAACAATTTCTATACCACTCTCCCATAATAATATTGAAAAATATAATAACATAATAAATTAATATAATAAATAAATAATTCCACTTAAATAATGTTTTAACTTTCCGAATAGTACCATACTTTCTTCCGTATAACTGTCACACAAAATGAACACCTCTTGAAAAACTTTTCAGGAGTGATGACGTCACACGATTTACTATACGTGGGGTGTTTTTCGGGGGATCTCGAAAAATTAAAACTTTTAAAATTATTTTAACTATTAAAACAAACTCTAAAAAAATATATATGCAGTTATTTGTCCGAAAACTGTCAGTGTTAAAAAAAAACCGTATCTATTGTCTCATTCATTCTTATTTTGTCCTTAATACTTCTGATACCCTATTGCGCACCACTGTAACTTACAATCTTATAATTTTAATGAAAAGATCATTTTATGGCGTTAAATATTTGCTCTGTCCTCTTGTAATGTCCATAATGAGGGCAGATGTTAACTATGTACAATCCTTACTGAACGGCTGGTTAGTGCAAATTTTAACTATCGTAATTTTTAATTTGGGAGGCGGGTGCGGATATCATTTATTTGATAACCTATAAATGGTACCTCATAGGCCACCCCAAGTGATTCGCTACGTTTGGAGATGTAGCAGGGGTGTCCGGATTCATGGATTAATGTTTGTCTAGGCTTTGGCGGCGGAAATGTTTGCCCACCTACTGCGTGGCGGGTTGCTTCAGGAGAGACTCATTGAGTGAGATCTTTTGACCTCTCCAACCGGACTCTCTCGAATCTCTCGACATTGCTTTGCACCGCAGTGGATTCATACGTCCAACACTCCTAGACTCACAGTATCCTAGAAAGCCCTAAAAAGACCTACCACCTACCACCCAGCATGACCATAGATAACATAGGCTCTGATTTTTTTCCTCAGGATCCAAGGGCGGATCCAACTTTGGCGCCAGGGGGGGGGGTCACATAGTCGTGGTCAAGTCACAAAAAGTTATAATAAATTTTGATAATAATAGATACAGGTAAAAAGTAGTCCACCTACGTCCTGGACCCAGCCCAGGGGGGGGGGGGGGGTCATGACCCCCATGACACCCCCCCCTGGATCCGCCCTTGCCAGGATCTCCTACACGGAGCCACGAAATATCTATTTATTTGTGCTGGGTTTTTAGGTTATGTTCTCACTCACATGAAAATATTCTAGTTCAAAAAACTCATTTACAAGTAATACATGAATAGGTTAAAAATTACATTAATCATTACAGAAAAAATTATACAGATTTTATTATTAATTATATGTACATACATAATACATGAATAGGTTAAAAATTACATTAATCATTACAGAAAAAAGTATACAGATTTTATTATTAATTATATGTACATACATAGGGTGAGAAGTATATGAATATAAATGTGTAAACAGGGTGTTAAAGGACGTACTTCACTTACTTTAACCTGTGATTCCTGCCATTATTTGAAGTGAAAAATTAAAATGAAATTTTGGTATCCGGTGACTTTTTCGATGACTTTTAAAAAAATTTTCACGCCCCCAACTGTTCAACGCCTACTATTTTTTATGTTTTATAGAAAAAAAAACGTCAAAAATGTCAGCCGAGACCAAAATTTAATTTACATTTTTTTACTCCAAATAATGTCAGGAATCACTGGTTAAAGTAGGTCAAGTGCTTCATTTAACACCTTGTATATATCGCAGCAAATCTAAAATCATATCAGATACTAGTAATATCTACAAGTAATTTAACAAAGTTTAGATAAGTACGATCAACCATTATCACACATCAAAATGTCATCACTAGTAAAAGCCATTACTCAAGTGTCTGCACGGAAAATATCAGCATAATTACTGTTTTTTTTTTCATTTCAAAGGGCACCATATTTCAAGCTGTTTCAGACGCCATTTGGCACAGAGTCGGGCAGTCTAGACACCCCTTCACGTTTAGCGCTTTTTTCTGAAATAATTTGCTGAATTTTCGGTTGATCGTCCATCATTCAATTTGGTAAATAAATCGAGTGCATTTCACACGCGGTAAAAGCGAAACTCACGAAAACAATCTCAACCAATATTAGCCAATTTCTGAGATTTCTGTACATGAGGGAGTATGGCTGTTGTCCGTGGCTCTATCCTACCAATTTTCTTTTGAGTACGCTCGGAATGAACCATCTATGGGTCAGAAGGTATGTATACCTTGCTACGCATTTCTTCAGGTTGATTCGCGGATGGTTTGAAAACTTAGCTATCGTTGAGAGCATCATTTTTATGTTCCCGATGATTATCTTAACCACCAACAGCATGGACTGTTCTATCTTCCGGCCTGCAGGACTAACTTGCCAATGGTCATGCCTGTCGGGAGAGCAATCTTGCTGTTGAACAGAATTATTTCGGATATCGACATATTTAGCGTGTGTGAAGCTGCTTTTAAAAGGCAAGCTATATTAATGCTTGTTTAGTTTGTATGCCTACCATTAATGTAATAATGTTACAAATGAATTTTAAAAATACAAAAAAATGTTAAATTTTGTAATATTTAAAAAAAAAATTAAAATTGAATTGAATTTAATTGAAAAGTGATGTCATAATCGCTTAATATCATAATCGCGACGCTTCGTATATACTGATCGTTTGGGTAAGGTTTAATTCAATCTCATTCTCTCGCACGTTAAATCCTATAGATGAATGTGTTTGTCACTTTTTAGTGCCATTTCTGTTTCATCCGAGTTTCAAATCACAACACTGCTAAAGAATTAACTCACTGAAAAAAATCGTCCAATTATGACGTCTCTTAAATATCTATCGAGAGTAAAAGATATTTTAGACTTTCATTTTCAGTAAGAATATTCTTTTCTTATAATGCATGATATATCGTCTAACGTCTAACTTGTTCCTTTCGATTCGTCCTTCAATAAGAAGTGTCCATTCCATACAATGTGTCCTCCAAAGTGTACGGTCCGAGGGCTTTCTACAAAGGAACTGACTTGATTTAGTTTTGTTGTCTCAGTTGTTTGAAATATAGAGGAAGCTACCCTGAAGGTCTGTTACTTTTTCTTTCAAAGAGCACGTCATATACAAATGACGAAGACAACTCAAGGAAACGCCGATATACGCCAATTATATGTTAAATCACTACTAAATTACATTTTTGACCAAAAAAACAAACACAAAATATCACTAACAGACCGGCTAGACAAGTGTACAAAGAAAACATAAAAACTCCGACGGTAAACACTACCTTTGGACAAAGACACCATAAATTCCATGCTATAAAAGCATTCAACAGTCTTTCACTTGAAACAAAAATAGAGGAAAACAAATATAAATTCATACACAAAATAAAAAATGGATTGAAGAACAAAAAATAAAGTATTACCAAAATTTTATATCACATAGGAATAAAACATATGCAGGTATACCCGCAACACACAAAAACAATATAAAACACGCAACACTCACAAACACACAAATCGTAATATATGCATAAATTGTACAGTTATTGTACAGTAGCGTGTGTCAATTATTTCAACTTTTGAATTCATAAACGCCCGGGGTCTCAAAAGTTGCCTCTTGCAAAGAAAATGAGAACTGCATTTAAATATATATTTTTTTAAATGGTTAATTAGACCGCTAAAATGCATTGAAAATCAGAAAACAGACCTAAAACCATTTTTTTTTAAAAATTTTTAATATTTTTTTTTTCAGTAATTTAACCTTTTAACGTTTGTTTATTGTTAAAAAATGCGTAAAACTGACAAAAATGAAAAAAAAGTTCAACTTTTTGAATACAAGTAAGTCAACGAGAATTCTGATTTTATCCAGAAAAAGTGTTATTTTCCCCTTTTATTTTTTTAACCAACACATCACATTTGTTTTAAAAAAAATTTTTTTTTTTGGTTCTTTGTACTGCAGTTATGTAATGAAAAATAATTTTGGTACAAAATATAAAATATGAACCCTTTGTTTTATTTTTTTTTCCAAATGACGAAATCTATTTTTTTCGAAACTTCCGGCCATTTTAGCGGGCTAATGGTGAACAATAATTTCATTTTTTTCACGTTTTCGAATAGCTACAGATCATACAAAACTTTTGAAAACTCGGGCGTTTAAATATAAGGCCATTTGTTTTCTCTGTATGGAGAGCGACACACGCTATTGTACAGTTATCAAATTATTATTATTATGCTGATTTTCATTTAATTTAATACTTTTAAATTTTACTTTAATTTTTAATCTTTTTTTTAGTTTAAATTTATCTTAATCTTAAGAGTTTTTTCGTCACTAACGTTATTTTTTTTTCAAAATGTATTATGTATAAATTCTTAAATTATAAAATGGGGGCCTAAGCATGATTAAGTGCCTCCGTTCACGGAGATACTTACAAGATACTCGATCTTCGTGCGCGTATCATTCGCGCCGATCGTAAGTACCCCCGTACGATTTTGCTGGTGTCCGTTCACGGACACGCGGTGGCTGTCGGTTTACAATCAGTATCACGATACCGACAGTGCTGATCGCACGCGACGCGTCGCATCATTTGTGTCTGATACTTATTCGTTTGACGTTTGACAGAAATGGCGTCGGAACATGAAAGTAATGTTAGATTTGTTCTGGAAGTGGAAAAAATGCTTATTTATATAACTATACTTTATCAGAATACGTAAGAAAGGATTTAGTGAAGAAGGTACGGATTGATGTTGGAAAAAAAGTCATATGACATCGCTTGACAGCGTGTTAACTCCACGGCTGCACGTGAAAAATGATCAAGTTCAGTATATTTCGGATAGCGCCGTGTACGGAGACTAGTATTGAAAAGTAGTATATCAGCAGGGTACTTGTGGTTTCGTCACAATTGCGTAATAATAATAATAATTTATAAAGCGCCGTTTTTGTGAATAATCACCTCAAGGGCGCTGTACAATTTATTGGGAATGCTTAGGTTCTAACTAATTTTACTATTTACAAATGGATACAGAAACATACTTACCTGGCAGGTCACTTCCAATAAACACACTTGGACACGTAGATTGTAAATATCTCCATGAACGGAGGGCCTAAGCCACCCAGCGAGGTCAACATTACTGGATTGTACTTATGAAACGTAAAATATTGTTTAAAAAAAAAAATTTTTTTTAAGCCTCACGTGAGAAGCTTATAGCAATATTATTTCCGTTACATAAATATTGCACCTCAATTACACAAAATCAAACTATATATTTTTGAAGAAATATATAGTTTGAAACCATTAATTATTTCAACTTAAGTAAACATCGAAACAATTAAAATCGATAAAAGCAAATAAACACCTATTAACTTTTTTAAAAATTAACTTTGTTCATTAAATAAAAAGCTTTTTTACCAAATATGTGAATTATCTTCTAAATTTGTATAAAACATTGATATGTACATAATTTACTTAAAAACCTACCTAATTAAGATTTGACCGGTCAGTGGCTAAGTTGGCATCGCATTTGGGTCCCGCCCTGAGGTCGCGTGTTCGATTCCTCAACTGGCTAAGTCCTTATTCACGAAACAAAAACAAACGTTCGCTTCAACAGAAGAGAAAACACTAAATAATATTAGTAAATATTATTAGGCACGTAATAATATCTTAGTATTATTAAGTACGTAATAAAATAAAATTAATGTTTTGCGCATTAACGCATTAACATTTTGCGTTTTCTCAATACTGCTAAATTGTTTAACGATTAGTGTTCGACTTGAATATTATATTAACTTCCTTCTAATTCAATGGGAAGCTGTTAACCGCAAAATAATCACAAAACAAAACACATGCAAAAATGGCTTTCAAAAATAAAGCAATCAACAAATGTATCGATAAACAACCCGCTTCAAATCATATGAGCTAGAGTTCAATACAGCCAACCCCACATCGTCTTCTCTGTCACGGCCGCCATTTGAATTTGTTCAAACTCACCCAAGTCATATTTCTTTAATGCAAACACACCTTACTTAATTACTTAATAATACCTACCTACATGTAAATTAAATTAACAAAATAACTTATAATACCTTAAATTAACAGAAAAGAAACATCCATTATACAACGTGTCCGGAAACTCGTAGTACAAGCGGGAAACTGGTGAATCTACATCACGTAGAGAACCCAAAAAACTTACTTTTTTCTATCTGAGCATTTCTTAATAATAATAATAATAATAATAATAATGATTTATTGTCTTCATTTCTTAATAACAAATAGAGATAATGATATCCTCACTGGGATCTCCCGTGCTGAGGATTTCATTTACATTTTATAATTTAATTATAAGAATAATATGAATTCGACATAACATATATCATGTAGTATTTCGATTTTAATATATATATATTTTTTCTATTTTTCCATTTTTTCGGCAACTGTAGGGTTAAAAAAACTTTTGAGCCCGTTTTACCCTTCTATGCATTTTATAAAGACATTACACAGCTGAAATCAATCCCCTAGTGAACAATTTTTTCAAATTTAACCAAAAAAATTCCAACTTCAAACCCGATTTACTCAAAAACGAAAGCTCAAATCAAAAAAGTTATATCACAAATCAATTCCGAATGTGTAGATTTACCAGTTTCCCGCTTGTACTACGAGTTTCCGGACACCGTGTATAAGACAAAGTTGTGTACCCCTGCCTAAGTTTGTATAAATACCGCAGCATAAGAATTTCAACAACCAGTCTGAAAATGTCCGTAGTAGGATGAAACCGGTCCTGGTGAAAATAAATAAGTGGAAGAAAGTGCAAAGTGTTTTAATTTCAATTCTAATACTAAAAATATATTTCATGTATTTAAGTAGATATAAGAAGGATAGTGACTAGTGTCTATCTTCGGCCCCAGTTGACTGCGGGAGAGTTAAAGTGAAATTAACCCACTTCCCGTCATTCGACCGAGCTGCAACTCGGCAGATAGATTCGTTGTCAATGAAGATACATTCTAAAAACTTTTAGTAGCACTCATGTGTTACTATGCATAAGCGCTAACACGCGCGCACACGAGCATTTTTCTGAAATTTAAAACTTTTTTAGTTTCTATCGGGTTGGTTTTTTATTATTTTACATCATTTGTGCACAGCCGGGTCGGCTAAACCACGTATTAATAAAATAAGTTTCATAAATTACTTGCATAGGTACTACAAAACTACTATTTTGTTATACTTCTCACTTACCGGTTTTACTTACCCATTCTACATTACGGCTTCAAATAGTTGATGGCTGTAGATATAATCTGTTTGTAATCATGCTAAGTAATTGTAATGTAATGTACATTGTAATAGTATCAGAAATTAATAGCTGATCGATGACAGGCACCACGTACTACTCAACTCTAATTACACAGTAAATATTTACTTCAATATGCACTTAAAAAATACTGAACATTTTATGAAAGCCTTTGTTCCCACGTTGAGTTATGGATGAAAATAGTGTGTTAGAATGTAGGCAGTATTAACATATCGTCAAGCGGAATAATTTAAAACACTTCCCGGTGACAAAGGCACAAAAATTGTAACTTCAAATATTTTGGATTAAAAATTTCAGTGTATCTCAGTGTTACATCTGCCGAAATAATATGCTGAAAAACTGAGAGTTTTGCGTGTAATGCATTTGCGATTTTTTTTACATGAGCTCCACACGGTAGGCCCTGAGGAAAATAATTTCCCTCTGCCATCTTTGGGGATGCTGTGTAGTAGGTTTTTTTTAAGGAAAAGAAGGAGAGGAGAGTTCTGGGAAGGAAAAAGGTTTGAGGGGTGGGTAGGAATCTGCAGTTCAGTGTGTCCTGGTCATCCGCCTCCAAAACCTAGACAAACCTCATCCCATGAACCCGGGCACCCCTGCTAAATCACCAAACGTAGCGGACCACTTGGGGCGATCTATGATAGAGGTGTTGGTTATCCAATAAAGGTTCCAGGGGCGGCGGTACCCATTCCTGCCTCCCAAATTGAAAATTATTTAATAATATTCAGTATTTTATTCATATTCAGTATGGCAAAGACAACACGTACTTGTGATTTTTTGCGTCCTTTCCCTACAAAATGTATGAAAGCACGATTGTACCTATGCTGCCTGTTAAACAACTCGACTCCCTATCTCAGGAACGGAAGAAAATTATTTTAAATTTGGCTGACTGCTTTTGAGCTTTGACGTAGAGATGTCACTAAATTTTAGGTTGGAATCACACATAATATACCTAATAAGTATATCGAAATTACTTATGTATTTATTTATTTGTAAGAAATAAAAAGCTTATATATAAAATACGGAGTTAAATATATCTGTTAAGTTAACTGAAGTCAACCAAAAAAAATCTCACATATTAATGTTGCTTGGAGTTGGAGTTTTATTGTATCTTAAAATTAATTTTAAGTGAAGCGGAGAAGAAGAGGAATATGGGATAAGGGTAGGAGATGCTCCCAATACATTCCACACTCTTGTATTAACGTTCGATCGTATGCGTTATGGTGAAACCAAATAGGAATAGTACAAATACCTTAAACAAGGCATATACCGCTTCAATCACTACACAAACTATTTTTTTAACACTTTTATTTTTGAATATATATATATTTTTTTTAAAGAAAGACAAACATTCCCGGATTACGAATAATCCGACAATATTTGAAAATCACCTTCTGCTACCACATTGAAGGTTGCCCACCACTTTCCCACGGCGTTCTAAGGAAACAGATGGTTTCCTCCTTCACCGTACTCATCAGGACTCTAATTTTTTTATTTATAAAGATGCTACTTTTTATTTAAAATGACTCTAGACCCCCAATGTCCGGGCATACATTGTTAGCAGGCAGTATGCGAGTGCGAACATGTTGTTAGTTATTTATTTCACAGTATCACGTCTCATCTCCGCCACCTGATGTAGTTGAAATAAAAGTTTGTTAATATGCAGAATAAAAAAAAATACATATTATGATGAGATTTTTTAACTTAACCAAAGCAGCTGAGCTACAGTCACCCGGCAGTCCCGCCGAGAATAAGCGGAGCCATCGGTCCAGTCGCAAGCGAGACTCGGTGTCCACGCCCCTAAGCCGGCTTCCCGGTAGGCCATCGAAGAAAATGTTGGGATTAAGGGCAGAAAGACCTGAAGACACTAGGGATAAAAGAGAGCATCGGGTCACCGGAGGCAGGGCGGAAGGGCAACGGTCCGCTACGGCTATTACGAATGTCGGATTACGAATAATCCGACAATATTTGAAAATCACCTTCTGCTACCACAGTAAACGGAAAATGTTGCTTGTGTCATTATGGGGGACATAGCCAGCCGAGGAATCGAACACACGACACCAAGGTGGGACCCAAACGCCATGCCAACACAGCCACTGACCGGTCAAATGTTATGGTTTAACAACTTACTGTTTATATTAAAAGACTTTCCTACAAACTCTTTAACATCATTAAAATTCATCGCAGGTACTAACTATAAACTGTGTATAAAGCCTCGTTTACGTTGAGCGAGTTTACAAGCTACTATCTAGAAAATTCACTATCTGTCTGTAAACTCACTCAGTGTAATGGTAATACTAGCAAACTAGCAGATTGTGGACAATCTACGAAAAAAGTTGAAAGGTAGTCAACTTTACTCGCTACTCGCTCAAGATGGCGGCCCCCGAACAGCTGATTTCGTAACTGTCAGAATTAGTTCTCACGGGAGTCTTAATTCTCGCTACTGTTTAGCGTGTGGCGCTAGCTGCGAACTCAAGTTTTTTACAAAATGTCGACCGAAGTGGTTCGCGCAGGAGTCGTTATTTTAGCTGCTACTGTCGCTACTGCGAGAGTAGACAGTCTTGTGTGTCATCATGACAATCTCACTCGCCGATTCACCAGCTTTTAAACTTATCGGCTAGTAGCTTGTAAACTCGCTCAATGTAAATGAGACTTAACCTTCCTATAATTAAAGCAGCTTATATTTGAATATATGTGTGTTCGTGCTAAGGGTACGTAAACTGCAGCGTTTAGGGGGTGGGTCCCGCCCCCGCTTCATCCCCGCCCCACTGCCACCCACCCCACTCGCCACCCACGTGACAACTCTGATAAAGTGCTTACCGGAACCTTTCAAAACAACTCAAATCACTCCGAGCCGTGGCTCGATTGAACCGTTATCGGCGACTCGTGAAAGACGTCAGTAACAAGTTGACGTGTCAATTATTTAAACCCTACGGTAAATTTTCAGTGAGTGACGTTCGTAGATAACGCGCACCGCCATTATTAATAAGTGGAGTGGCTCGTTATTACATTAACGCTGCGAAGAAAACAGTCGACTAGATGGTGTCTGATAAACCTGCCATCGCGGTGAGGGCGGGTTTACCCTGCTAAGGGTTGCTAGTACATTAGCGTCACTCTATTCCAAGTACGAAATAAATACATTACGTCTCTGTGAATATTTACCGTGTTTTCATGCAGACTTAATACTCGCCGCCATTATTAAAGACTGAAACCCCTTATTTTTTCACGTGCAGTCATGTTGCATGCAATATTACACATCGTGGCTGAGAATTGGGTCGAAATAAACAGTTTACTTAAATGTACTTATGGCATATTTATTAAAAAAAATTTTAAGGAACTTATTTTTATTTAAATCATCATTTTGCTTATTATTAATTGATGGGATCAAATAACCATCACAGGCGCCCAGGGTACCATTTATTGGATCGGTGCTCTAAATATTGCAATCCGTTTGTTAAGATAGAAGAATCTATCAAACGGAATGCTTATTTCTACGGAATCAATTCTTATTGATTCCTTCGGCACCGGTAGGTGGAATTCTTAATAAATTGTGCAGCCCCCTTGAGGTGATTTTTCACAAAAACGGCGCTCTATAAATTTTCCAAATATTATTGTTATTATTATCAAAGTATCTGTGGGCCCTGTGCAGTATGCCCGGTTTCTGAGAGGCTAACTTACCCTCACCCCCCCAGTCCCTGAGAGAAGCCCCAATACCTTAGCTGGTCACTTAAAGTTACGCAAGCTTTTCGGAAGATTGCTTCCGTCGAAGGAAACTAGATTTACATTTCGATGCCTTTTAGACGTAATCAGACATGACTGGGTCTTTGAAACATTAAAGTCGAGGTTATTCTTACCCCAAAATAAAACACTCACAATTACAGCCCGTTCTGTGCTTCAAAGCCCTCAGAGCCGTTGGAGTTTGTGTGCCTATCCTGCCATCCGCATGACAATGAATCGATGCACACAATAAAAGTCATGATGTGCAACCAAAACAAAATCGGAGACAGAACCGATCCCTGTGGGAAGCCAGCGTTTATAATAGCAATTAAAATAATGTTCTGGTGCCTACCTACTTCATCGCTTGTCTGGATTACTCTTCACCCAAACAGTTTAACATCTGAAAATATCATTTGATCCCATTCAACATGAATAATTTCATGCAGGTATAAATCAAATCACAGAAAAACCGAAATAAGTAAATTTTATGATGTTGTTTAAATTTTTATCACATAACAAAACATTGATTGAAATCGACATGTAATCACAAGAACGTTTTAATTTTTTTAAAGTCTTGATTCTGGTCGAGGTAAGATTATATTTAAATTGTTCAAGTTTATTTCGTCCACACTGAATTTCATAATATGTATATCCTTATGATATTTAAATGGCGACGTATTATGGGCAAAACCTTGATAAATAATATAATTTACAAACAACAGCCTGTGGTTTTAAAATGTTTCGCCTCCAGAATGCACGCCTCTTCATATTATGTTAATCCATAAAAAGGGTGAGAGGGAAAAGTCTAGTAAAATATTCAAATAGAATTTAGCAACTAAGCCACATTAAGGGATGCTCATTAATTATGCCATTACCTAGGGTTGGGGTTGCCATCAGTAGGTTCCTACTACCTACTGGCTACTTTAATCGAAAATCGCTGATTTTATGAGAATACACGAACACATTTTAAAATAAAACAATGTTTCAGTTTGGATAAAAGGCACTCGTACATATTTATAAAATAACAATAACACCGAATCAAAATAAAAAAGGTAATAAAAGTATTAATAATGTAAATGCCTGTAATAAAATCGCATACATTAGTGTGTATACACAATTCGTCACAATCCTGCAAATGCGGAACCATTGAAATTGTACAAACGTATATATATTTGGGGATAACTGTAGATACGCATATGAAATGGGATATTCACATAAGCAACATCTGCAAACAAAATTAAATTGAATGAATGAATGAATGAAATGAATTTACAAAATTAAATATTTCATGCCCATAAGTACGTTAAAAATAATTTTTTTTTCATTGGCGGAATCTACTATCAGATATGGAATAACGTCTTGGGGAAACTCGTGCAAGACAAATATAATTTACATTCAAACAATTCAAAACTCTTTGACTAAGCTCTTGGTAAGCAAAAGTATTTATGCACAAAGAAGAGACATAAAATTATTAAATGAGTCAGTTAATATATTACCTGTTCGAGGGATATTATGGTTTAAGATTGTATGCCAAAACCTTTTGTCGGATTCAATATATAAAGAAAAAGTTGACCATGCACATGGCACTAGATTTAGTAAAAATGAGGGTTTAACCGTTCCAAAAATTATAAATAAATACGGACAACGGACATTCACTTATCTTGTCCCTACCATATTTAATAAGATGCCAGTAAACATAAAAATCGAATCAAATTGCACCACCGATTTGAAAAAAAAAATTAAAAAATGGCTAATGGATCAAAACTTTTTATACTGATATTTTTTGTAATCTTATGTATAAATATGACTAAGAGTAATTTGCCTGTGTTATATCTGTCTATCTGTATATTTTATGCCTTTGTATTGTAGCTATTTAAAAGTTATTCTTCTGTATCTATTTTGTAAATGTTTCTTATTATATTTGTGATTTAATGTTATATTAATATTGTTAAATTGACCTGCTGACAAACTGCTTTGGCAGTTTAGCGGGTGCTTAAAATGAAGAATAAAAAAAATAAAAATAAAACTATTATAACCTTTTTTGTTCTTTCTTAAAACAATTAAATTTACAACTTTCTTTAACATACGAGTAATAACATAATAAATTCCCAACAATCCTGTGTCAAAAAAACCGGAGAAAATGTCTGAACAGGTTCTCCGAGCGAAGTGTCCATGAAATACTTACCTGCCCATTATTGAAAGCATACACTATAATTACTTGATGAAAGAATTAATTTTATTAAAACTCTCTGATCGAAGAATTATATCCGACTTAATATTTAAGTTGAAAATTGTGAATGTATAGACAGCTCGGATTTAATTAACCTCGTTGAATTTCATATACCTACGAGAGCTACTTAAATGCAACAATACCAGGACTGATTATTTCAAACACTCGCTTGTAACTAGGTTGCGTGAAGTTAGTAATAGATAGGCAGATGTGGCGAGTCTATTTAACTGCACGGAAGATAGGCACAAGAAAGCTTTGCTCTCAAATCTTTTCAATCAATATAAATTTAATCCAACTACGGGTTGTTTAAAAAAATTCGACGGATTCATCAAATATTCGAAGTTAATTTTCACATTTTGTGTAACTTCTATTCAAGTTCTGCGATTATTTCAGTTTTATGGAGCAACTGGCATATAAAGATATAATGACAGAACATTTTGTTTTTTTAAGAGTTTTATTAAATGTACATTTGTTACTTAAATTAAATTTTTCCGCGACCGGTTTCGATACAAACGTATCATTCACGAGCAGAATTAAAACTAACTTAAAAAATAATATGCAAGTACCAAAGATTAATTAGGTAGGAGTAGTGGGAGGGATGATTTTGGGGGGAGGGGGAAAGCGGTGGGAGGAGTCAATATTATACGGTCAATATTAGAGTACGAGTTATTATATTTATAGTTTATATATTATATTTATAGTTTATTATATTTATAGTTTATATATTTATAGTTTATATATAGTTTATTATATTACGAGTCAATATTATTAGCGGTGGGAGGAGTCAATAAATACAAAAAAAACTAATAATAATAATAATAATGACAGAACTTGAGCAGAACTTACACAGAACAGACTTAGGTCTACTTTACTATTACTTTTATCGCTGATATCATTTTACGATCAAATGCCACAATTAATTGTTTTTATTTTTTTAAATTATTTCTATTATTTCATTGCGCTTTTAACCATGACATGTGATCATTATATAGGTGGTGACCGGCCAACTCAGAATGAAGCCAACTCAGAACCACCCCAGAAAGGAAATAAAGAGGGATGATAAAAAAATATTAAAAATTGCTTAAATAATTTACATTAGGTTAGGGTATTAACCCGAACCTAATGTAAATTGTAACCTAGGCTTTTTTAAAATTATTTTTTTAATAGCTTTTAATGACTTTTCAAAGAGCTGTTGAGTTGACTTGATTCTGAGTTGGCATGGAACCGGTGTATTTATACCGTGGATATCAAATAAATAAATATTTGTACGACTCAAGTCGCTACACATTGCCCCTTACGTTGCATAATCCATATAATGTAATACAGTGAAACGTTGTTTATATTGTAAATAAATTTTTACCTTAAAATGAATGTAAAGGTTGTATGTTCAAAAGCCCTTTTAGTGGCAAAGTAAAGCTAAAGTTCCTTATGACAGAATGAGGCTTTTGAATCCACACATGGTCAAATTGTGGCGCATAAATTATAAGCACCTTTTGTGACAATTACGTAAACCTTTTGTCTCCCTAATTTCCAGGGGCTGTATTGTAAAATGCGTATTTTTATTCTGCTGGAAAGTGGGGTGTTCAACACACACCCTTTTGAAATTATGGCTACGGTATTATTAGCTCATCCCTAACTTTTGGTCGCTCTTTTATGTGCGTGTATTTTGTTGTGGCATAAATGGCGCATACAAGTGTTTAAACACAAGGTTCTTACATAACACGCAGTTTACTGGCAAAAAAACATTTTTTTTTTTAAATTTTTTTTTTATTAGTAATAGAAGGTACATAAATTACAAATAAATTTTATACAGTAATTAATTACATAGTAGATATATTTGATGTACCCCCATAATTAAGCAAGGCTTGTGTGTATGGGGGGTGTTATTGTATTGCTTTTTTTATATGATTCAGTTTATTTATATCACATTTAACTTACCATTTAAACGAAGTTTTCAGTATAATTTTTAAGGTGAGTTTTAAAATTTTTTATATTGGTATTCATGTTTCTAATTTTTTCTGGTAATGAATTAAAAAATTTTGCTCCGAGATATTTATGACTCAATTGTCCAATTTTTTTTTTACATTTTGGAGTGGGAAGTATTGATGTTTGTCTAAGACTTCTGTTATTTTCAAATGGTACAACTTGATTTTGAATATTATCTTTATAAATTTGTAATGTTGCATGATAAAAGTATAATGCACTTAATTTTCTGACTTTAAATTGTTTGAATAAAAGTTCTGACGAATATGAGTAGGGTTTTTTTTAAATTGTTTTTATTATTAGTTTTTGTGATATGTAAATTGTTTGTGTTTGATTTGTATATGTACCGCCCCATCCTATAATGCCGTATTATATAATTGATTGACAGAAAGCGAAGTATGTGGTTCTAAGTAATTTTTCGTTTAAAATATCTCTTAAACAGCTAAATATATATGTTAGTTTCCTTATTCTGTTGTTCAGAATATTTATGTGTGGAGACCATTTTAAACGCTGGTCTATTGTTATGCCCAGGTACTTAATATCAGTTTTGCTTTCTATTTTTGAACATGATATATTACATTTGTGGTTTTCTGTATTTGTCACAGAGTGGATTATTAAGTTTATTTCTTTAGGTGTTTCTTGTTTTTTAATGAAAAAATGGCAAATAATAGGTTTTTTTAGAATTTAAAGTCAACAGGTTTTTATCAAACCATAGTTTTAGTGCATTATTGCTATTAGTATAATAAATAACAATGGTCCCAAAACTGTACCTTGGGGTATTGAAAAATCGCTATATTTTGAATCGCTGACTTGATTTAGTAATTTTACTTGTTGTGGTCTTTCATGTAAATACTAGCTATCCATGCTAAAACTTTCCCATTAATTCCTATAGATTTTAATTTATTTATTAATTTTTTATGTGATATGCTGTCGAAAGCTTTTATCACGTCTATAAATATTCCGATACATTTTTTATCGGAATCTAGGGCCGTATATAAATAGTTGGTTATTTTTGCTATCGCGTCGTGAGTACTTGTATTTTTTTTGAAGCCGAATTGATTATCATTAATTATTTTATTTTCATCTAAGAATGTCCAAATTTGTTTTTTTACAATTTTCTCATATAGTTTTGATATATTTGATAGAAGGGAAATCGGGCGGTAATTTTGTGGGTCTTTAGGGCAGTCTGTTTTATAAATGGGAGTTATAATTGCTCTTTTGTAATTATTGGGAAATTCGCCATTTGCTAGACTTAGGTTTATTATATGTGTTATTGGGAGAATTAAGTATGTTTTCATCGCTTTTATTGTCTTAGCATCTATGTTATCAAAGCCGGGGGCAGAACCTCCTTTTAGTTCCGAAATAGTTCTGTCAATGTCGGCTTCTATGACTGGCTCAAATTTATTTATTTGACATTGTGTTCTGTGTTGTGGATTTGATATATTGGTCGAATTTATGGATTTTGCTAGGTTTTTTCCAACGTTATTAAAATGGTTATTTAAAATATTACAACATTTTTTTGTGTCATTTTGTACATTATATATTAATTTCCCATCTGATATTTCGGATATGTGCTTATATGTTTTATTTTTATTTATTATTTCATTTATTGTTGACCATATTTTTTATTATTGTCTTCAGCTTCTGTTATAATTTCTGAGTAATAGTCGTTTTTCGTTTTTCTAATTAGTTACATTAATGTTATTGTTGAAGAACAAATTAAATATTTATATTCCTTTTAGAATCGGGGTTGTTTAACACCGCTATGGGTGTATTATATTGGTAATGATTATTTATAATATATTCTAAGGTATTATTTACGTCATATAGTCAAGAACCAAAGATACAAAAACATAGACTGCGTGCATCAAATGTCAAGGACATGTGTGCAATGACCACATTTGTTGTCTGCCAAAATTGTGATAGAAAAAACCGATATCTTTTATAGTTATGACAAATATTATTATCACTTTATTTACTCTAAAAAAGACTTTAAATGAAGATAATATGTGAATTCAAAGATATTATTAATAATTGTCTGATTTTGAATATGCTTTACATTGTTTTATTTCTATTCACTAAAACGGGGTGTTTGACACCCCACGCTACGACCTACGTAATATTTTAGGCGCGAGTAACTAAGGATTAAGATGTACTATAAGACTCGTAACTAATGACATGTAATTTTATTTAAAGTTTGAATATTATTAACTTTGTTGGATATTCTTATTACAAAACCCAACATTTTACGTGCTTTATTTGATGCAATTTTGAAATAATTAATTAAATTTGGTGTTTGATCAAATTATACACACAAAACCTCATTAACAGTTAATCATAATATTATCAAATTATTTTTCATAAATTAGCTAATAGTTTTTTTATTCCATGAGTTGTTGTTGTCAGTGTTGTGTTGTCTTGTATGTTTAATATTTTACTTCATTTTTTAGTTATCATTTCATATATATATATATATATATTTTTTAACTTCCATCTACATACTCTTTTACTTTAAATTTAACGTCTATGTCACCCTTCGTCTGACTTTTCTGTATAACGTTTATCTATTTTATTATTTTATCATTATCTATTTTGTCTTTATATCAACTCTCTCTCTTATATTATTACTAGCTGACCCGACGAACTTCGTACCGCCTCAGAATCAATAACTGTTGAATTAAATTAAGTATTTTTATTAAGTTAAAAATTACACAATGAAGCAATTATCAATGCCCAACTGTCCGTGTTTTTTTTTCATTATCATAGATGTCGTTGTGTATGAATTTATATTTTTTGTGATTTTCTTACTTTTCCACTTACTAACGGGAATTTTTGAAAGGAAGCGGGTACGGGTGCCGCCGCCCCGGGAACCATTTATTGGATAACCAACACCTCTGCCATAGGTCACCCCAAGCGTTTCGCAACTTTTATTGATTTAGCAAGGGTGACTTTTGTGCGGGTTTTGGCGGCGGATGCGTCTGCCCACCTGCTGCGTGGCGGACCGGATCGAGAGAGACTGGTTGAGGGAGGCCTTTTGACCTTTCCAGCTGGATTCTCTCGACCAATGGGTCGAAAGAGTCCGGCTGGAAAGGTCAAGGTAAAAGGTCAATTCCGCTCAAGGCAATGGTCTTGCACCGCAGTTGGAGGGATGGATTCACTCCCGGATACAATGACCTCAAGATTCCTACCCACCCCTCATGCTTTTTTCCTTCCCACTTTTTTTATTCAATAGAGGTGCATATGGTACCACCCAACGATTATCCGTGATTGGACCGCGAATCATGTTTGTACTAACAATATCAAACACTAATTGATTACTAAAAAATTTAAAATTAGAGAAAAGAGGCCGGCTTCATTCTCATCGGGTCAGAAGTGACACCGGTTTGAATTACTAATATCACTTTTAAAAAATAGGGGTTAATGGTAGAAGGGTGAAAATTTAGGGTTGCATGTATTTTTTAATGCCTCACCATAAAAAAATAAAAAATAAAAAATTTGTCCAAAAAAAATAAAATAAAGATTCGGAGTGGAACACCCTTTACTCTTAGGGGTATGAAAAATACCGCAGTTGGAGGGATGGATTCACTCCCGGATACAATGACCTCCAGATTCCTACCCACCCCTCATGCCTTTTTCCTTCCCACTTTTTTACTCAACAGAGGTGCATATGGTACCATCCAACGATTGTCAATGTCAATGTCTACGTTACTGATATTTTTATGAATGATTGTCCGCCATTATCGGTATTTCTTCGACGATATATTGCATATCCTTCAACATGTGTGACCGTATCGTTGGTGAAATCTTTAATAAAACTCTTTGTACAATTTCCATCTACCATGCAAGGCGATGAACGATTCAAATTACCGCATGGACCGTGAATCATGTTTGTAGTAACAATATCAAACAGTAATTGATTAGTAAAAAATTTAAAATTAGAGAAAATAGGCCGGCTTCGTTCTCATCGGGTCAGAAGTGACACCGGTTTGAATTACTAATATCACTTTAAAAAAAATAGGGGTTAATGGTAGAAGGGTGAAAATTTAGGGTTGCATGTATTTTTTAATGCCTCACCATAAAAAAATAAAAAATAAATAAAAAATTTGTCCAAAAAAAATAAAATAAAAATTCGGAGTGGAACACCCCTTACTTTTAGGGGTATGAAAAATAGATGTTGGTCGATTCTCAGACCTACCAGATAAGCACACAAAAATTAATCAAAATTGGTAAAGCCGTTTCGAAAGATTATGATAACAAACACCGTGACACGAGAATTTTATATATTAGATGATCTTTTCGTTATAATCTTAGCATCACGCAGGGTTTATTGCATATATTCGTGTATTTCTATATTAATTGTTACGGCACACATTTCGCGAAAGGACGGTGTTGCGGAGTAAACGGCGTAAAGTAGTCCCTAGAAGCCGGCATTCTACTCGCAAGCATTCTTTCCCCCCACCGCGCTAGCAAAGGGAGCACGGCGGACCTCCACCCACACCCTGCCTCTGTCAGGAATTACGCTTGGTCCGGGACAGCCGCGTCGCTCGTGCGTAGCTGTTTGAGTTACGCCCGCAAGTGCCGAAACAATGGCCGACGCGTCTCGCTTCCGAACCTTGATTTAAACTCAGTAATTACGGGCCGGAGATGAGGAACTCGATGTTGAGTTGACACCACCGTGCAGAGTGCTGGAGCTGCCTAACCTGACCATGGCCTGCCTCCTGCTTTCCTGCCTCCTGACGACCCGCTGTAAGTCGATTCCTCCCCGTTTATAATGTGTCCTTTTAAAGTAATTTACGGGCAACACTAATCGCGTTCCCAGGCCCAGGGAGGATTTTGAGAGAGAGATTTCTTTGTTAGGAATTACCTAGCCAGGCACTGTTTTGTTTGTGTCCGATACGTATTTTGCAAGCTGTTGTATTCGTGTTTACTAGACAATATAGCTATGTTTTACCCCAGCCTCTTCTTTCATTTGATGAGATTACACGTGGGCGAGTTGGCAAATACCTTTGTACCTCTTAATTTAGCTACCTACCACCTTGAGGTGGAGAGACCTCACGCCTACCGACGATACGAGCTACCGCCTGCAAAAGTAAGTGAGGCCCCCAGACGGGACCGCTACATAATCTACAATGTAAAAACTTGTTAACGTTTTCTTTTTATGTACATATCTTGCATTTTTTCATGTATTATTCATGACATTTGATCAGTCACCTTTAAATTTTGTAATTACTAACCTTTGATTGAAATTTATATAATCAAAGTTACTAACATACCTACTAGTTTATTTCTATGCCATTTACAACTTTTTCTTTTATTGTAATGCACTATCTTTCCTAAAATTTATCTGTATACCTACCTTTCATATGATGTTTACTAGTTATATTTTTATAGTTTATCTTTTTATTAAAAAAAACTGTCACTGTATTATAAACTTGTTATGTAAAAGCCCATCAGGGCGTTGAAAATTAATAAATAAAAAAAATAATGAATAAAATAAAAATGCTTGCCTTTCATTCCACATTTTAGAGTTTAAGAGCTCGAAACTTGAATCAACTCACTAAAATTGCAATTCATCTGAATTCTTGTATTCAATAACAACAATATACAGTACTAAAACATAAGTGTTTTTATTACAAAAGTGTAACTTCTCAAACCTAAAAATCTCTGTGCGCATCCCTTTGGATTGTAAAACGAAGGAAATCAAGCATCAAGCTCACGGTAATTTACAGCTGACGGTAGACTATCTAGAGACCACCAAGAGACCGTACACTATGAAATGTCTAGACATTTTCTTAGTTGTAAATTGTACTCTGGGTACCAAACAAAAAGTTTAAATTATATATTACTAGCTGGGTTACCCGGCTTCAAATGACTTCAAATGTTCCATATTAATGTTCCAGTTCATTTCACTACATTAGGAAGTGTTCTGGAATGTTCCACAATGATCTGGGATGTTTTGGTATGTTCCTGAACGTTCCATCCTATTCTCGAACATTCCACAACATTCCAGAATGTTCCGGGGTGTTCTGGAATGTGGTGGAATGCTCAAGAATACTCTGGAATGTTTTAAACTGTTCTAAAAATTTCAAGGGGTTGAAATTTCCGGCCCTTATATCTTTAAAAGCATGTCCTTCAGGTAAGAACGGGAACTTTCTTCTTAGATGGAAGATAGAGGGCTTCCACAGAGTTTTAGCGACAATAACACTGTACACTTTTTTTAATAATGTATATTGAAAATTAAGATTATCCAAACTTCCAGAACTTTCCGAAACCATCAAGACTCACCGAAACACTCCGTCACTCATTTCTGAAAGCTTCTAGAACTTACTCCTCCCATAACATCTTAGAACATTAGGGAACCGTCCAGAACTATCTAGAACCTTCTAAACTCACAGACACACTCCATTGCTCCTTCCAGAATTTTCTAGAGCTTTATCGAGCCTTCCAGCACTTTCTACAGCTTTATTGAACATTATAGAACTTTCCGGAACCTTCTAGACTCACCAACGTACTCCGCCATTCCTTCCAGAGCCTTCTACAGCTTTATCGAACTTTCTAGAACTTTTCGGAGCCTTTTAAACTCACTGACGTACTCCGCCACTCCTCCCAAAACTTCTTTCTACAGCTTTATCGAACCTTCTAGAACTTTCCCGAACCTTCCAGACCCACCGACATATTCCGCAATTTCTTCCAGAACTTTCTACAGCTTTATTGAACCTTATAGAACTTTCCGTAACCTTCTAGACTTATCGACGTACTCCGCCACTCCTCAAAGAACTTTCCGGAACCTTCTAGACCCACCGACATATTCCGCCACTCCTTTCAGAACTTTTTGAAGCTTTATTCAAACTTATGAAACTTTCTAGACTTACGGAACTTTCCGGAACCTTCTAGACTCACCGACATATTTCGAAACTCCTTCCAGAATTTTCTACAGCTTTATCGAACTTTCTCGAACTTTTCGGAACCTTCTAGACTCACCGACAAACTCCACCACTCCTTCCAGAACTTTCTACAGCTTTATCGAACCTTCTGGAACCTTCTAGACTCGCTAACATACTCCTCCACTGCTTCCAGAACTTTCCAGAGTTTTATCGAATCTTCTAGAAGTTTCCGGAAATTTTTAGAGTCTTCTTGAAATTTCTAGAGTCTTTTTAGAACTTTCAGCCATTATATCTTCAAAAGCACGCCCTTTAGGTAAAAACGAGTACCCATATTCCCTAGGGGGATAGAGATCTACCGGACCATACAACTCCCTTGATCGTACCGGGACTCGTTTTCTGAGTTTTTGACTCTCTTTCATAATATATATTGATTAAATATATTAAATCAGTTAACTCAAATTTCTCTCTTAATAATAATAAATTTGCACAACTTATATAGCACTGTTTTTGCGAAAAATTGCCTCAAGAGCGCTGTTATCACTGATGTTAAAATAATTTAACATTCAACTTCAGCACTCTCTGAATGACCATGTTTTCTCTACCTCCTCATTATCCAAAGATATGCAATAACAATTAACCTGTAAAATTAATGTTAGCAGAGAACCATTCGCTCCGACCAAGTATTCGTGAATAATGTATAAAAATTATTTTTTCCCACTTGCAGACAGGCTATTCAATATCAAATATGTTTGTGGAGTGAATGCTTTATCAATCTTTCAGAAAGATTTCTTATTCCAAGAACAACGAGATTCTTACGTGCTTTCAGAAACATTACGCAAGGGAAAATAAAAAATTCATTATCATGTTACTACAAACACAAGTCAACTCAAAGAAGATTGTAATATGAGATCAGTGGAAGCCCCTCACTTGTTGCCAAGGTTTGTATCAACTTACCTTGACTTTATGTCGTAAATTTCTTTATATCTGACGTAAAAATATACAAATTAATAAACAAGCAGCTGTGTAGCTATTTTCATTTACATCCGTCAGCACTTACTCTTAATTTTTTCATAAATATTACTTAGAAATGAAAATTGGAGAGAAATATTTGTAGATATGTAGGTATGTGCCAATTTAATTGAAAAAAAATAAAAGCTGAAAGGTAAAAAAAGATTTAGGCAATAATTTTAGAAAGAACATGCATTCAGAATTCAAAGAATTTTAGTTTACTTAAAGAAAGGTCGATTGTTATGCTGCCTTACGATAGAATGACCATTGGGGGGGTATAACGGGGCTGCAAAAATAAATTATTATTTAACAATAAATTATAACAAAGGTTTATCAATAGTTGTCTAATTTTGTTTTGATGAATTGTCTAATTTTGTTGACGAATTGTATTTCCTTGAAAAATTGTTTTTTTTTTGTTCATTTTAGGCGAAAATTATAATTATTTATTTTTATTTTTTTACTAGCTAGTCCCGGCATGCGTTGCTATGCCATTTAATAAAGAAATTGTTTCTCCCTGTGTGTCCTTTCACGTTCTTCCCGTTCCCCTTCCGCCTCCCCTTCTTCTCCTGCGTCCTCTTACCCTCTCGCGTTCCCACTCCGTCACCTCCACCTTACCTCTCCCCACTCCACTTTCCCACCTTCCCCCGTTCCACGAACCCCCCTCCCCCCTCACACGTCCCCTTCCCCTCCCGCGTTCCCCTTCCACCTTCCCCGCCTTCCCTCTTCCTTTTCCCACTCCCTCGCCCCGTCAACCATCCTCCCGCGTTCCATATATTCAATCCCAGTACATTCAGTTATTAAACAGCCCGTGTGCCACCTTTTACAATGTTTATTCAAATTTCTATTTTTCATGTATATTAAATTTGGTAATTACCTAACATAGGTACCTATTTAAAATATCTAAAATTCTTGATTCAATTCAAACTATTATGGGAGTACCTACTTTATATAAATTTATTAAAGATTTTCAAAAATAGAATCCTGATTGAACAATCAATGTTTTGCAAAATGTCATTCTCAAATACGCGAACTGTTTTCTGAAATTATCCAATTTTTTGCGCAATTTTTTTAATTTTTCTCTCCGTAAGAACCATCCTCGTACTTCAAGGAATATTCTAAAAAAAAATTAGCGAAATCGGTTCAGCTGCTCTCGAGATTTGCGCTTACCAACATATTTAGCGATTCATTTTTATATTATAGATGAGTAAAACCTCAAATTGAAATATTTATTTAAATCTCAAAATGAAGACAATATTAGCAAAACTCAAACGAAAATCTGAAAACAGAAAATGGAATGAGAAAAAAGATGTTGGCACCTCTGGAATTCGAACCCAGGACCTTCGGCTTTCCGGGCCGCGATTCCACCAACTGAGCTAAGGTGTTTTAGAGATAGCAGTCAAAAAAATATGCCTTAAGAAAATGAAGATATTGTTGGTAGTTCTTAGCCGACGTACAGTTAAAAATGACCGAATCGGGTGGACACCTTAGCTCAGTTGGCAGAATCACGGCCCGGAAAGCCGAAGTTCCTGCGTTCGAGTCCCAGAGGTGCCAATATCGTTTTCTGATTTTTCAGTTTCCAGATTTTCAATACTGTCTTCATTTAATTAAATATATTATTGTTAATTATTTTATGTGCATTGTAATAGAATTACTAAATGCATGTATTGATAATAAAAAAATAAATTTATTAAGACAAAAATAGGCAGTGTTTTGGTTTATAGTTAAGTTTCAACCAATTATGAATTACAAATAGTGAAAATCATTATCAACAAGGTTGCCTCATTTAGGCCAAAGATGGCGCTAGTAATTGCAGATGTCGCTGTTGCGTGATAATTTTTTGTCTTCCTCCCTTCTCAACGGACAAAGGAATTTAATTATAAAAAGCCCACGCCGCGCCGCGCCGGCTAAAAATTACCACTTCTTAACTAAACTTACACTTAAAAACATGAATTATTGATTGAACCTTTGTCTGTTGAGTGGGTAAAAAACTGCTTTTCGGTAATTTGTAAATTCTAAAACATAACAATAAAAAACGAAGGATTTAATTTCTCAAAGGTGCTTTATTCAAAAAACCATTCTACCATTTCTTCTTCTGTGAAGACCTAACTATTTTACAGGCAGAAAGCAACCAAACGCATTGCAACTGGAGTCATTTCACAATAGCGATCTCACATAAGCCAGTTTTAAAGAATTTTTAAAGAATCCACTGGCAACGAACTGTAAAAGGACCAAGCATGCATGAAAGCATGTACAAACTTGTATGTAGGTTTTACCGTACATTTTCTATTAGTCTCCGCTCGTATCGAGCGTCTTTTGTATTTCGGCACATCTCCTCCCAGTTTACTCTGCACAACACTTATTTAATCTTTCCGTTTTCAACAGGGTAGCCAGGGTTAGGGGTTGAGGCTAGGGGTGGCTGCCGGAAAACAATGGAAGCAGTTTCAATGGGCCGGGGCCGGCGGGCAGACTCAAAGGCGGCAAGGAATCAAAGCCAATCTTGAGGCCCATCCAAAAAGATTACTTTTTGGTTAAGGTTAATAAAGGACGAATTGCATGGGGCTAGCGGTGCGAAAAAATGATCATTTTATTTTTTATTTAGTTTTTATTATTTTTGAATTGTCTCAGTTGTTATTTTTAGTCATGACCTAACAAATTTTTACAAAAATGCACAAAATTTCCGAGCATTTTTTCTTCGGATAGAATTTTACGAATTCACGTTTCTGTTGCGTATGCTGTTGGATAGTTGAAAAATCTAATGTTTCAATAGAAGTACAGTGTTGCTTTCGAAATCAATTATTTTAGATATAGATTTTTTTTGGGAGACGGGTATGGGTACCGCCGCCCAGGGAACCATGTATTGGATAACCAACCCCTCGGCCATACGTTACCTCAAGTGGTTCGCTACGTTTGGTGACTTAGCAGGGGTGCAAAAGTTCATTGAGATTTATCTGCCCACCAGCTGCGTGGCAGGCCGCATCGGGAGAGACTGGTTGAGGGAGACCTTGTGCCTCTCAAAATTTTTTGGAACATCGCCATGCACCGTAGTGGGAGGGATGGATTCATATGTCCGCCACTCTTGGATCCACTAACCCCCTGATTCCTACCCACCCCTCTTACCTTTTCCTTCCGAAAACTTCATCTCCTTCCTTTCCTTTAAAAGACCCTCCATACAACATCTTGATGATATAGGCCACGAGAGAAAATGTTTTCTTTAGGGCCTCGGGTGTGGAACTAGCGCATAAAAAAAAGTTCGAGATTTTCAAACTAAAAGTATTGCCGTAATTATTTTTTGGGTTATTTTGCAGTGTTGCACTTCCTTTTACGTATTTGTTAAAGGTTTCAGATAGCGTGACGGATTCCATCATCAGGTCAGGTGGCAGATGGCAGATGGTTAAAGAAGGAGGAAGCGCACACGGCGTAATAACCCTGAAAGTAATCATGATTAAATTTTACTTTCCTCAGATATTACGTAGTTTCATATTTTCTCTCCTTTTATTTACAGATATTTATTTTTGTCGCACTTATAATAAACCTCATTTGTACGTTTTTGCAACAATATTTTGAATCGTTCAAATGTTCAAAATAAATTTACAGAACCACGTTTTTTTGCGGTTGAATTATTTTACATGCACGTTTTTTAAGTGAGTGCCGCTCGAGAGTTCCAACAGTTCCCTACCGTCTGGAGCCAGTGAGTCAATGACATCGCCATTGGAGGTGTATTATGCTGAAGATATTGGGGAGGGGAATAAGATGGGGCGGAGGATGGTGAGGAAGTAACTGGCTGTTCAGATCCGGTCACGAAGTACGGCTAAAGTCATTTGAAGCAACGTTAGGATTCTGAATGGAGGTCTTTCACCAGGGCAACACCTACCGACAGTAGTAATATTTTAAGGCCGGTTTAGACGTTTTAATTATTATTTTAAAAAATCGCCGGCATCCTATTTTGCGATGGAAAGGACTGGCGTCAGGTTGTTTTCAAGTTCTGCGAAAATCCTATTCAAGTTCTGTTATTATCCAAGTACTTTGAAATAACCGGTCCACGATGAAATAATAACAGAATTTAAATAAACTATCTCATATTAGGAAGAGTGTTTCCAAAATGGAATTCTAGTAGAACTAAATTTTTTTTGCTATTCCAGGTTGTATTTTGGCATGTCGTAGTCGAAACAGTGTAAAACAATGTCGTAGAAGAAACAGCGGAAGACGTGGGCCAAAAAAAATGATAAAAGTCATGGAAGCTGTAAAATCGAAGACCGTGGGATATCAGAGGCGAAGAGTGGATCTAATGTTTAGCTTGCTGCCATTGATGCCATTTTGAGTCTTCGGGAACCGATAGTACTGTTTTTTTGTGATTATTGCATGCAAAATTTAAAAAAATCAGTGTATCCCATAACAGGAGCACTTTTTTGATATCAGTTTTTTCTATTATTTTACCTTTAATTTAAAATGAAGACGTTTGTGTGTTTCTTTTCATATTTCGTTGACATTTTAAGTTCCGTAACTATATATCCAAAAATTTCAATGTATAATACTTAATTAATGATTCAATTATAATTAATTAGATTTTTTTTACCTAAGCTATTCCATATTCGGTACATCTCCTCTAACTATTAAATTTGATGAATTGTTCAAATTCTGTTAAACAACCCGTCCTTAATGTTTTGTAAGAAAATATCTTTGTAAGAAAACAATTGTGTTTACGAACATGAAACCAATTTTATGTTTTTTTTTTCGTTATTTGTTTTTGGGGTGTTATGCCGTGTTGCGCTACCTCCTTCTGTAACCGTGGATCTACCGGTATATCTACCGGATCTGCCGGATCTGCCCTGATGATGGACTCTGCAACGCTGTCCGAAACGTTGGCTAAAGAAGGAGGTCGCGCAACACGGCATAACACCCCAAAAACAAATAACGAAAATACTTTTGGCCGTGAAAATCTAAAAATGTATCTAATTTTTTGTTATAAAATAACAAACAACGGTAGTTCTCCAATTATTTAATGGTTATTCATAATTATTAATAATATCTTATCTTATATATAAAATTCATTATTTGTTTTGTATTTGACCGCCAACTCTGTTCTGGAGCCCCAAAATACCTGAAAAAACCCTCGACTCTGTGCAGAAACGGGATAGATAATCCGTTTGATAGATTCTCCTAACTTAACAAACGGATTGCAATCTTTAGAGCACAGGCGTCGGGTGGGAATGCTATCCTTATTCTACCGGTATTACAATTGAAGATGCTCCGAGGAACTAACGTCATTGATCCCTTCAGCACCGGTGCATAGTCGGGAAATACGCCAAACGCGTGCCCAACATATGTACACGGTTGACATTTGTCACTTGGGTCGGTTCTTCGACTCGTTCTTGTGTTCAACAGCTCAGCTGTGGAACGATTTGCAGGCCTTTGTGTTTCCTACTTCATACAACATGGGTCTCTTCAAGACCAATTTTTATTCCTTCCTCTCCTCAAAAAGACCCTCCACACAGCATGTCAGATGGCATAGGCTCTGAGGGAAATCATTATTGTTGTAAAAAAAAAAAAAAACATTTTCCATAAGTGACTTTCGTGCTATGCATTTCTACCATTTCCTATGGGTTTGACGTCTGAAAATATTGGTTTTAAGTTTAGCTCTGAATTGTCATTTTCTCAAATGATAAAGTGGAACGTAAACGTTTTGTTGTTCTCTATCAATCACATTACTAGACTAAAAATCTTCGGAGAGGGAGTGAGATAAAAAAATGCATCTTGGGTTTCTCAGGAAATAAAAAAATATGCTTTTAAATTATTTGTGCATCGTTCTAAAAAAAAAATCAACAATAATTAATTACTTACATATTTAAATTAAATATTTCGTTCGAAATTGCTCTAATTATACGTCTTTAAAGCATGGTTTACACGAGGCCAGCGCTGGCTTGGTATTGGCCTTTTATAAACAGTTTTTCAAGCCAAGCTAGCGCTGGCTGCCAGCACTGGCTAAAATAGAGCGCGAGTCTATTTTTCAAGCCAGTGACCTCCGCCCGCGTGCCCCCGTGCCAGCGTTGCAACACGTGTAGACGTATTGCGCCAGTCACTGGCGCATATCCGTGGAGAATATACACGTTTATTTTTGTTGGTAATGCATCTCTCATCAGAGTGTCTTGACGCTGAATTGAGCCTTCTATAAGTGAAAGTAACTCGTCAAAGTTTTCAGTCGTAACTCGCAAGGCCAACCTGTACTCAGAAGGATCTTCTTATCTTAGCTGTTGTAAAAAATAAATGAAAAGTTGTATCGGTTATCCATTTTCTTGTCCAAAGTCGTTTTTTTACGATTTCTTCCTCTATTATATTAATTATCTCTTCTAATAATAGTGCAAAGATATTTTATAAACATTTTTTTTAACAGCCAGATTTGTTCCGAATTCATTTTTGTTTCGAACGTGTGCTCACCACAAGAAAAATCCAGAAATGACTGGCCTCGTCTAAACAACACGGGCCGGCCCAGCGCTGGCTTGTCTGTAGGACTGGCGGCAGAGCACTGGCTGCGTGTAAACTTAGCTTTAATATTATGTTTTAATATTTCAATATTTTCTGTCAAAATGCGTTGAGTATTTTTGTCCAAAAATCCAATAAACAAGTTCAATTAAACCGGGATCAAAATATTAATTCAAATATTATAGTAATCGCAAAGTTTTTTAATCTTTGGAGTATTTCAATTTGCCAAAATATTACCTACCTACACACGGAGAGATTTGATTAATATGCTAAAATATAAAAAGTCTTGTACGAAATGCGAATGACATTTATACGGTGTTTTTAATGTGGTATACGAAATATATTAAAAATATTCGACTTTTAGATGATGAATATTTATCATCCAGTAATATTTATCAGTAGATATAAATATATTTAAAAAAAATTAAGTTTTAAAGTTTTTTTTCGAAGCGCTGAATTAGTTTCTTGTTACACTTAAATATTTACTGGTACCTGAATATTTATTTATTTTATTTATTTATTTATTTATTGCTTCTTCACAATTTATATACATATATTTTTAGCATGTAATTATTAACCCCACTAGGGTTCGCCTGTATCGGGCTTAATAATTTCACAATTTAATAAAAATAACACACGCAAATATCGGTCATGCAAAACAGTTAAGTAAAAGTAAAAATTTAATAAGTTTTAATCTAATTTAATAAGGGTATCCCTTTGATAGATTCCCTAAATCTTCAGATCATGGAAGTCAGTTTGGAATACTCTGTTTGTTTTACCACTATTCCATTAGACATGGCCTCATTGATTCCTTCGACACAGACGGGAGAAATGCGAACGGTTCGCCTTTACCTGCTCAAAAGTTCAGTTGTAGGATAGCTTTTACGTTTCCATCCTCTTACATTCCAGGTTCACTCATTCCTTTGCTTAAAAAGTCCCTCGTCGCAATATTTTACTCAAACATTATAAATCCTGCTTTGGCACTTTTTTACTATATTAGCTCCACACAGGAGGCCCCGAGGAAAATAGTTCCCACAGGGCCTTTATCATCTTTGGGGATGATGTGTGGAGGGTCTTTTTAGGAAAGTAAGGAAGTTCTGGGAAGGAAAAGGGTATGTATGAGAGGTGGATAGAACTCTGGGGACAGTGTGTCCAGGAGTGACGGACTTATGAATCCATCACTCCCACTGCGGAGCAAGGTGATGTTCCGAGAACATATGGCAGGAGAAGTCAAAGAGACTTCCTCGACCATTCTCTCCCGATCTGGCCTTGGCATGCACCCTTGCTAAGTAACCAAAACTAGCGAAACCCTTGAGGTGACCTATGGCAGAGGTGTTGGTTATTCAATAAATGGCTCCCGGGGCGGCGGTACCCAAATCGAAAGAATAATATTAGTTAAAATAGAGTTAATAATATAATAACAAAAAAGGAATAACACAAAAATAAAACATGGCTTTGAATATTTGTTTTTTATTTAAATTTAAACCATGAAATGTTACATCAATTATCGTGAATAAAAATGACCAGATATTCAATTGGTAAATACAATATTATCTTAATGATATCAATCGAAAACATTTACAACAATTTGCAGAAATAACTCCTCTTTCTTTAAAGTAACACTTATAACAAAATGGTTGAGTATAATAAATCTTCAATATTATAATGGTGATACATGGTGGCGAACAACTTTTAAATAATCGTACATCGAATAACACAATAAATAAAACACACTTCATTGCATTTTAATGAAAATCATTAATTCATTGCAATGTTTTCGTTGAGATACAAGTTTAAAATCTTTGAATGTTGATTCTTTGGTTAAGCTAGGGCAAAGGTATTTCAAAACTCAGATATAGAAAGCACAACGATGTAGTTAATAATTTTACATTCACACCGAATCCATCGCTAAAGCTCAAAAAGCGTTCACATTGATAGAAACAAGACTTAACGATTTTGACAAACATACAATGCCAACAGGAAATATTATTCATATTTGATTTACAATAAAGTTATATGTACACATCAAACAATGATAGATGCTTTGGCATTAAGAAGTGTAGTGGGCTTAAGTACTTTTTAAGTGAAACATAAATATTTTATATTATTTTAAATATTATCCTTACCCTGTACAAAGTTCGAACATACACACAATCATTCTTAAACGCGCATTTGATACATTACATCGATTTTGATCATGCAACAATCTATTTTATATACATATTTGGTTCTCTGCACTTAGCAAACGGGTTTTGTTCTGGTTGAAACTTGACGTAGCTTTGAACTTTAAACGCAGTTACTGTTTACGTTATGAAAGTAGTTCGCGTCTTGCTGTACTCTGTTCAGGAGAGTTGTTAAGTTCGTCAGAAAAGGATTTTAAGAGCTTTTAGACACTCCTTTATCGACTATCGCTTTAAAGTTTATTTGAAAAATTATATTTACATTTAGATAAATTTTATTAAAAACATTAAGGTATTTTTATGACTAGTCTATTCCATAAACCAATTTTTAAACTCTAAACAATATATTATGTTAATAAATTTTGATACTTATAGTTATAATAGAATATTATTTTTTCTATACTTAATACACGGAAAATAAATAAATTATGTTATATATTAATAAACAGATAAATTCATGTACTTGTTTCCGAACTATATACAATATTGTCAATTCACAATAATTTTATTTTTTGGTGCAAATCTTAGGCTAAACGAATGTTTGTTTGTTAAGAATTGTACAACGCCTATGCAAATCACATTAACTGCACATGAAACAATTTATCCGGGATGAATCTGAAAACAAATAAGAAATTAAAATTCAGAAAGAAGCAACAATTTTTTTTTATGAATTTAAAAAATATTTATTTTGGTTTTAAAAGTACAGAGCAACTCCAGCGGCCTTTCGGCGCTGTCGATCTAACTAAAAAAATTCAAACTGACAGGAATCATTGTCAAACTAAAACGAATTCTCAAACTAACAAGCTTTTTCAAAATGATTGGTTTTGTCAAACAAAGTAACTTATGTGCATTTTGACAAGCCTTGTCAAACTGGCAGGTTTATCAAAGTGCAGTAATTGCCAAACTGACAGGCTTATCAAAGTGCAGTCATTGCCAAACTGACAGATATTCTCAAACTGACAGGAATTCTCAAACTTCACAACCTTACAGTAGATAACTAATCGTAATACTGATTAATATTACTGCCTTCGGAAGGCCTTTACTAACTTCTCTTTACAAAATAATCACAAAAAATCATAAATTAATAAAATGTCTGAAATAATTACCTTTGTATGAATACGCCAGCGACAGATATAATTTCAGCGATTTAGTAGAAGGACAGCATGATGGGGACAGCGAGCAGCACAAAAAGCGCGTTGTTTCGTGGAGCGGCATCCGTTCCTGAAATTAAATACATTTCTTCGTTAATTCCTGTAGCTTTTTCAGGCTCATCATAGAATCGTAGTAATCCGCCGTGTTACGGATTAACTGAAATTTTCCTAATGTTAGAATTGATAATATATACGGACGCCGTACAAGGATTTTTTCGAAATAATAATAATTGGATAATATGTACAAAAATCACTGCAGGAAAATCACAACAAACAGAAACTCACATGTTCATGCTTTCAATATGAAAGTGAAAATGATTTGATAATTTTTTCTACTTGTGGTGGGGGAAAACCACCTTAGTGCTAAATATTAAGTGTAACGCAACTGTTGTATTAGAAATAACACAATGTGATTCTACCACGAATCAACATTTTCAATATAAAAATAATAAATTATTTATAACTATTGCTAATTGCAAGATATTTTAATAAACATATAAGTAGTTTTAACGTATCTTAAGGTCTTTCAAGCCATTTTTTTTTAATTTCAGGGCCCTACTACGAGGTGATTCTACCACGAATCAACATTTTAAATATAAAAATAATACATTATTTGTAACTATCGCTAATTGAAAGATATTTTAATAAACATATAAGTGGTCTTAACGTATCTTAAGGTCTTTTAAACATTTTTTTAAAATTTCAGGGCCCTACTACGGGAAGGGTTTGTTATAGGGTGATAAGGGGGTGTTATTTGCATTCGGTTGACAAAGGCGTCGTTTTAACATTCCCCCCGCCCTTTCCAGATAGTTTGCTTATAAGAAATCGACCCGCATGTTGTTAGAACAAGGCTTAGACCGAATTTTTTCAACATGACAAAAAAATGCTATGTTTGAAAATCATTTCGGGTATGTTTATCTAACAAATTGATGATTATTAAATGTTTTACGAAATGGCCTAAAATACGATTTACAGAGAAAGTCGTAATAGATATTAATAATATATCACCACCATTTTTATCTACCAAAGCGTAATTAATACCAATAAAAAAAATTGCTGAATTAAAAGAAAGCTTTAATTTCTAAAATCCAAAAAAAAACGTAAAATCCCCCCCGATGCGTTTGACGAGTTCAGCGAGAAGCTCGCTCCCGCCCCAGCGCGCCCCGAATGGCGGGCGAAGGGCAGAGGGCTGGTACTGCAGGGACTGCGAGCTGCAGAGTATAGGCGGGGGCGGGGGCCGGGGGCTGCGGACTTGAAGGGCCACTCCCGAGGCCAAAGGCTTGCCGCCGCGGGGGTGGAGTGAGCCAAACAGCCGTCAAAGGATCGGCAAATAAGCCGCAGCGAACACAGGGGCGCGAAACCGCTGTCACGCTTTGGCTAATTTTTGCAGCGTGCTTCGTAACCTTCTAATGAAGGTTTTTGTCGATTTTTAGGTTTGAAACTTCACGAGATATCTAACTGAAATTCATTGGAGTTTTTCATAAATTACATCCCAGGAAAAGCAGAGGAAATCAACATCCAAAGACTGTCAGAGTCTGGACAAAGGTGCATAACAACAAGACTAGTTTCCAAATTGGCCTCTATTTTTTAAATTATTAATGGTATTACAGACATTAATTATTATTTTTAATTGTTAAACTGACGTTTAAGACAAGATTTTTATGCATAGCACAAAGGGTAACAATTATTATAAGCAATAATAATAAGGAAGATTTTTCAATGTGGATGAGTGTTTCAGGCTGATAATTATTGCTTATAATAATTGTATTACAGACAGCTCAGATTTACTCGACCTAATTACCTTCCGAACTTACAGCGAGTAGAAATGCTCGGTAGAGTACGGTAGTCTTTTTGATTACAAGATCAGCACTGAGTCATTTAGATCTCGTTTGTACCAGGATTGCACGCAATTTGCAATACTTTCTCAGAAATGGTAGATAAGTTCAACTACATGGAATTGTGTTACAGAAAGGCTATAATAACATACCTTATAAATAATTACTAATGTTTGCTTTTATTGTTGTTCTGCGTGAGTTCTATTATATATTTTTTTATAAGTTTTACTTCTTTAATACCCTTCCACAAAATTATTATATGTATATCACATCTTTGTAAAAGCCCTTATAAAATAAATGAATAATCTAATTAAAACTCTTCTTACATGATTCTTTTTACGTGCCTTCTTCTTTCCAACTATTTGCTCTTCCTGACAACATATCTTCTATCTTTATCTTTATCTTATATTATATTTTTCTAAGATTGACATTGTATTATTATCTAAAATAAAATAATATTCTCATGGTTTAAAACACATTGAGCGAGAGCGGAATATTTCGAGCAATTATTGTCGAGGATTTACAACATAGATAGATACGAGTTGACATAAAGCTACCTTTAATATTCTCGTAAAACAAATTGAACAATAAGCTTTCAACGTTATCTGTCAGACACAGGTTTAACATTAATACAACTTTATTGGTATCGGGCAATACGAAAACACTTCAGAAAAACTACCCCAAAAGTCGCAAAGGAAACTCGAAAAATCATTATTTGAATTTGATTTTGAATACAGCCTGTAGTAACCATGGCGACTGGAGTCGGAACACTTCAACAATCGGCTCAGATGTCTGATTGTGCGTGGCGGTAAAGGTACCCGAACGTGATTACCTCTTACCTAATTGCCTGTTGGAGAGGCCTCCTGAAGACTTTCAGGACTTGTGACCTGAAGAGGGATTGTGGATCATTGTCGTTTGGGGCGGTCTAATGAACCCCTCTTTCAGTGAGACAAACGCGCCGGCCTCGGCCTGCGCCGGGAGGGTGGGAGGGCGGGTAGCACCCCCACCCACCCAGCGAACTCGCTTACATTCAATTCACCCTTCCGCTTTTTGAAGTTTCCAGAGTGGGCTTTTTCTTTTGACGGGAAATAATTTTCACTCCTCTCATTATGCGATCGCATCACAGATTTGTATTAGTACTAGAGGGAAAAAAGAGCTTTTGCTTAGTCGGCGATTTAAAGATGAGGCGCCTAACAAAAGGTTCGTATTGAGGAATGAGCTACTTTAGCTGTATTTGTGGTTGGATGGCAAAAAGATTTTTTGAATACTTCTCGATCGAATTAATCAATTTTTGTGAAGTGTACCAAAATTTTATCATGTTTCTGAATCCTAATTTGAAGCCTTTCCTGGCTTGCAAAGTGTCTTTAACCCTCTGCATGCCAATATGTAAAACAAGTGTTGCCACGAGGGGTGACGCAGTTACCCCTTACACTTTAATATTTTAATGCAAATTTTTCCAATTATTCGTAAATTTTACTGCAAATTATGTTTTTTTTTTTATTGTGTTTGCTTTATTTAAAAATATATAATGCCTTACCATAAAGTAATTGCTTCTTATGGAAAAAAGGCAATTATTCATTTGGATTACATATTTTTATATATTTTCATTAATAATTGTTATAATTCTGTTAAATGTGTTAACAAAACCTTTTCATTCACCAATAAACGACCTGGTTTATATTGACTTCCGCGACTCGCTAGTATGACCATTTTTGGTATATCTTTGGTACTTTACCCCGTTTATTTACATTGCCGGATGTATGGTTCCCACGCGTAACAAAAATTGTTCGTGGCAAAAAATATTATCTACGTATTGCAGGTGGTATTGCAGTGGTATTTTGGCATAATTGTAAATGTAACAGGTTTACTTTTACTGCAATATGCTGAAACTAAATAATAATAAGTTAGAATATTTGTTCATGATTACAATAAATGTGCCTAAATTGAGTAAATGTACTGGATTTTCAATAAAAATATATTTGGGCATGTAAGTACAAATGGTGTTCAATCTACTCTACTGTAACTGTACAAGGCTAATAAAAAATTGGCATTGGTTGGGTAAGGTACTAATAACTACAGTGCTGGTATTTGTTAAGTAATATTCTTATTCTTAATATTTCCGAAATAAGTACATACCTATATTAAACCTAAATACATTGTTGGCATTAGCTATCAAGGAACTTAAAGATTAAATGATAACAACGATATTGTTATTTATTTTGCAATCTCTTTGTTCACAGTTGTACATACATAATAAATTTATTTTATTTACCATTTAAAAAATACAATTTTGAAATCAAACTTTACTTTATTCTTGTCACTTAAGCGAAATTATTTTTAAAAAACATACGAGGTACGTGGGACTCTACAATACACGTTACGTAGGCACTATTTCAACGACAGTTTCTTTTAGGTTCGGTTATGGGAATGACATCGTACTGGAATAATGAAAATTATTACCAGATAAACTCACTTTTGGTATAAATAAGTACAAATGAGGGGTTTACAATAACAAATTGCAAATAAAAAAAGCGTTCGTCCTTTTTTAAAATTAAAAATTAAAAATATAAAAAATGATTAGAAAATATTATTTACTATTGTCATTACAAATTCTGGAGAAAAAAATTTCATTAAGTCTTAAATAAACATGATATTATTATTTTACGAGCAGGTATATAGTACATATATATATTTTTACTGGATCAACGACCTTCACCATGTTGTAAAAGCAACATTATAAATACTAGAAATTAGTAAATGGAAAATTTTAGTTCAAATGATACAGTTATTTGGGAAACAGAGGTGTTTCGTTGCTTACCGTGAAACCAAGATCCTGCCGCTGACATCTCTTGCAGCTTGCTTCTGCGGCCTTTATAAAAAATAATAAAGAAATTTAATAAATAAATAACGAAATAAACATGAAGAAGCATTTTGCAAATTGCGGGTAATTTGGTTTAAGTATAAGAACCACAGCGATACTAGAAAGGAAATTTAATGGCCGAAATGGAATCATTTCAAATGATTATGAGGAAAAACACTTCAGTGTAAAAATAAATTCAACACATTTTTGTGCAGAATATCGCAAAATGGAATTTCATAATAAAAATTATATTTTTTAATATTTTTTTTTTTGTAAAAATTTTGTTGTTTAATGGATATATTTTTTAAATGAATTAATTTCAGCCTTTTTCTCGTTTCAAATCACTAATAGATTTCATGCAAACATGTCAAAATATTGTAAAAAATTAAATAAATTAAACAATGTTGAAGAATAAATCAAACAAATAAACACTTAAACAATGTTACATAAACAATATTGGAAATGCATGAAAAGATAAATAAATTAAATAAACAAACAGACATCTTTAATTAAATTTGATCCAACTTTTTCGTTGCTTTTTACGGGGTAATGATATTATTACGATATTTTAGGTAAAGTATTCCGTCTGTTTAACGTTAATGATTAATTCAATTGCTTATGATCTGCCTTATAAAAACATAAACTTTTTCCACGTCGGTAACCCCTCCAAATATTTAATTTCGATTAAAAAGCGGCGTCGCCTTTGAAGTCATGTTGTGAAACTTGTTCAAAGAACGCAGATCCCATCTACTTTACTTTTTATTGAAGACATCAAAATTGGACTAAAGCATCGCACATCAAGATAACAAGGAAATTATCGACGAATATAAAACGGACTTTTATTGAATTCCCAAGTTCTATTTACCGTCGTAAATCAAAATTCCTGCCAAGAATCAGCGATTTTCAACGCTTACTTCCAGATTCCCATAATCCCGAGATCGAAATCTCCCCCTTGTTTCAAATATCGGGATATTCTTTTTTTATTTCGTCATTCGGATTTAATTAGATTTTATGTAAAGATATTTGATATTGGGGCATAAAACCCAGAGTCTGGCGAGGTACTGTGTATAGATATCATATTTATGGAATGTATATTTAACTTTTTACGAGATGCATAAACTTAAGTCGAATTCTTTTAAAATTCTTCACTCAATTTTACATAAGCAAAATTCACGCTCAGATCGCCCAGTTCTTGCTTGGATATTAATTAATTTTGTAGTGTATTGTACTCTGTATTGGTTATGAATCAGCCCCGTCTTTTAACTTCAACAGGGGAATGAGAGCCGACGCGCAACGATGCAAAAGTAATGCGGTTACTGTTATACTATCTCCGGAAACCCAGATTTAGGTACCACACCACAAAAGTATACAAGGTTGGATACCATGATGGGGTTATTAAGGGTTCAGTAATCTGCACACGGTCAAGTGGATTGCCAATAGTATCGATGTTGGGATTATAAACGTCTCAGAGAGCAAGGTGATCTTCGAATAGGGGGTGGGGGGGTTGACGGCGGTTCCAGGCGGTTCAAGAGGATGATCAACAGGAGACCAAAGGCGTTAGAGTGCTGCAGTGGTCTGGTGATGATTCCTTTGTCAGGAGGTATTTGCCTTGGCTTGGCCACGGCGTCGGAGGTCAGGAGGTGAAGGACATTTAACATCGCTTGGCGGCTCCTACTAGATTGGTAGGACACTCTTCCTCCAACTCTTACTCGAGCTCCGGGGGAGGGGTAGGTCACGATTGGGACCAGTCGTCAGAGGGCAGGAGGCAATAGGCACTCAACTGCACTATGCCAAAGGGGTTATTATGCCTCAGGGGAAGCGGAGGTTACAATTTGCTTAAATGCTCAAATTGATGCTAGAATGCGACTTCGACGTCGGGTCGACCCATATCACGGATCGTGATACGCGATATCGCGGTCACTTTGTCGGGCCACTTTGACGTCGCGTCGGCTGGTGGTTCGTGATTGGTTTTCCATTGCGGACGAGATAACCACATTTCTTTCAATGCGATGCGACGGGTGTTGTACGTCAGCTTCCTATATCGGCGAGAAATTCCAAAAATTTTAAGCTGGGCGTTTGTCCAATAACCGCTGGTAGACATACCAAAGGTGCCTTGATAGGTGCATAACGGTACATAACTTTTGCCCTCATTAAACTATTCATTTAGCATCTGCAATACCATACAGTCAGCTGCAGCACTCAGTTTTCAATCGATGTTTTTTACGTGGGTAGGTTAAGTAAAGTAGGCAGAACTAACCTTCCAACCTATGATATTTAAAATACTTATGCTCGTTTGGTCTCCCTTCATAAAACGTGATTTATTTTCTTCTTAATGGCATAAGACAGCAATAAATATGCCGCAGGCCGATTTTATGAAGCAGTTAAAGTATTAACATTTTTTCAAAGAAAACGAACTTCAAGGAAAAAATTGATTAATGAAAAGCAGGAACTGAAAAAGCAACGATTTTCTCGATTTGGAATGGTGTTCCGGTTGGCTCCATTTACATCCGAATACTGTTTCACATTTCAGTCAACATTTACACACATAAATATATTTTAAAACAGCCTTACTAAAAAACCCAGTGAAAATTTTATTCAATTGACAAACGGCCGCGGATGTGAAAACATTACTAATTAAAAATTTGTTCTTTGAAAGAAATACACATGGTTTCCACGGCCTGAGAGGGTAGTTTATCTCTGTTTTAACCATTGATGTCCGAACGATATTTGTAATTTTTCCATAGTATTTTGAATGTTCTATATATTTCTTATTTTTGAAGGTGTCGTAAAAACAAATACCATTTATGAAAACTAGATAAAATTACCTTTTAGATTTGAGTATTTGAAATACACTTTAGCTTTCAAAAACTGCCATATTTTATGATTCAAACTCGGAAAAACATGGAAAAAAATTTCCTCCCACAACATTTTTGACCAAAATGTAGAGAAATTTAAATAAAATCAAAATTTAAAAAACACAGTCCTTATATGTAATAAATTTGGAAGGAAACTATAACCTCACTTTTTTATCGTGTATACAATAAAAAAATAATAAAAAATTTCAAAGTTTTTTTTATTGCCAAAAAATAACTTAGAAATAATACCGAAATTTAAAACAGATTTCTTGCATCTCTAAAGACGTTATTTTTTTTTATACGTTTACGAACACATGTATTAGATTTTAATATTATAAAAAATTATCACTTTTAACAAATTCTCTTAAAATAAAGATCTTAAAATGAAAATTTTATCTTAAGTAACCTATAAAAAACAATATTCTGACAGTTCAACTTTGAAAGTACGGCGTTTGTACAATAACTTGATTAAACTGATGTAAACCACACAAATAATATGGTAAATATATCAATTATGTGAACAGAAGAGTAAATTTGTCACTACAATAGAAATTATTTAGTAAAATCACAACATTTAGGCACTAACAAAATTTTCCATATCCCGCCATAAACACACCGAACTGTTTTGTCATCGCGGGCCGATATGCACAGGTGCACCAATAATGCCCCTAGCGGAGAAGAATTAAAACAACATTGTTTCCTTGTAAATTAAAACCATATACAACGTTGTCACATCTTAAATGCGTTTTAACAGCGTGACCACGAAAGAAACGTTATTGGTAATAAAACGTCTTTTAGTGTATACGAGCTCTATTTATGTTATTGCAATAACACAGTTAATCGGTCGCGCTGTGGTTTTTTTTTAGTAAGGCTGTTTATTTAAAAATACTGTTCTACCGATTTCAGAAATACTCTAGTTTATTATAGTACCATGTGTTTACACTAGACTTCACTAAAACGAAACTATCTTTAATTGATCACCATGAAACAGGCAGCCGCCTAGTATGGTGATTTAATAAATCTAATCTACTTAAATGTCTAATATATGTAACATGTATTTTATAAATATAAATAAATATAATAATAAAGTTTTCATATTCTCCTGATGAAGGAACGGCACTTCTAAAATTGGTACAGCAAAGTGTTAAAATAAAAAATAAAGTGGCTTAAAACAGTTTTTTGGGTTCATATTCTTAAAGTTATTTACCTGGGTAGTAAATGGCCTCCTTCTTGACAACGTAGTTAGCCTGCGGTATCCTCAGTTCGCAGACAAACTCCGTGGGTGAAGGGAGAATATCGTCACGGAGGAGCACCCAGGACACTGCGTCGAACCTTCCCCCCGATGGGGTGATGGAGGTTGAGATACCATCCAGGCGACCACTGTGGACAAAGAACAACAGTTGGTAAAATGGGTGTACTCGTACATCAGCAATAGTGAAATGAGTCTAGGCTTAATTCGCCAATATTATATGCGGTAATATATTTTGATAGCCTTCATGGTCGAGCGATAAGACTCTCGACTAACAATCCAGTTTAAACCCTGGGTTGCGGAAGTAAATTTTATTTTATTCCGCATTTGGTGATCAGATCTAAATAGGTACTTCCCCACCTTTGGTCTTTCTCATCTCCTTCCCCTCCCCACTACCTTCAGATTTACTACGTACCCCAAATTGAGGATGCCATTGTCTAACTGGCTCCAGAAGTTTGGGAGCAGTGGAGACTCGTGCGGGATACATATACAAAGGGTATGATCGAGGGTAAGGATTTCTAATTTGCAACAATAGAAAACATAATCAAAAACGTCTGTACGCATAAATATTTAATGATTCTCCCACACCACTTAATATTATCATGTCTGGCTTGCCATTTTCAAACAATAAAAAACTTAACTAAATCAATTTATTGGTCACCTATGTAATAATAATACATCCTATAAGGTATTAATGCATTTAACTATATTTCTTCTGTCCACATTAAAACCAGCTACACATAAGCCATTGTTAAAGCATCACAGAATCAATAATGGTGTCGGGTGTCAGGTGTCAGGTGTCATGTATCATGTTAGCACCCGTCTATTTAAGGGTGAGTCCATTGGGTTAAATACACAAATTTAACCACTTTTAGATTGGTTACAAAACAATAGCTCTGTTAGTAAAGACGGTTCTTGTGGTTTTCTTTGACTTTATGGTACCAATATCCGTGTATAAACTCTTTAAAAAACAAGTAATTGTTTCAACAATTAACCTTGCCCCAGTTGTATGTTAAAACTAGTTTAAAACTTGTTTTAATAACCCGACTTCAGTCATTACAGCCTTTGAAGGAATTTGATTGCAAATAAAAACATGGTGTAATGGTACAGAGGTTTAACTATGCACTTTCAATCAAGCCTTATGAAGTTTGTGCATGCAATCCGTTAAAGTAATTGTATTCAAACATTAAAGACTTTAGTGTTAGGCTTACTTCACTATTTTATGAATTACCTAAACCTTTTATGTAGTAAAAATTATTTAGAAAATCTTTGTGATATTTAATTTTTAGCAGAAAAATCTTTTTGATGGTGAGCTCTGGCATTGTGAAACTTTTAGAACTTTTCTAGCTTAATTTTCTAGGTAAAAGCAACAGCTTACAACGTAAATTTCATTGCACAAAATCTACGCAAAATTTGATTGTTTGAGAAGTGGTACGTACATAAGTGGTGGAGATAGAATAATTGGTCTCCTCTTTGTGCGGTGCTTAGTAGCCTCCCCACTCCTGTCTTCTTTAGTTTTCTGAATGTTTCACTTCTACCGTGTGTGAACTGCACAGTTTTATATTTTATTATTGTGACAGCTATTTCGGCTTACAAGACCATTTTCAAACTGTCCAGTTTCAAACTACAAAGCCATTTTCAAACTGTCAAGTTTCAAGCCGACAATGCCATTTTCAAACTGTCCAGTTTCAAACTACAAGGCCATTTTCAAACTGTCCAGTTTCAAGCTCACTAATAGACAACGTCATTTTCAAACTGTCCAGTTTCAAACTGACAAAGCCATTTTCAAACTGTCCAGTTTCAACCTACAAGGCCATTTTAAAATTGTCCAGTTTAAAACTGACAAGGCCATTTTCAAACAGTCCAGTTCCAAACTCACTAATAGCTGTCACAATAATAAATACTAAAATATGAGAATTTGCAGAACTTAATAATAAGATTATAATATTTAATTTAAAAAAATACACATCTCAACGTCATTTCTTTCAAGAGCTTTGAAATTTCCTTTAAAAAGTCTAGAATTACCAAGCTTTTTTTTACATAATATTCTTCATTTATTGTTCAAACAATAACAACAGTGTTGAAAAGTGATCAAAACTGGTTGTAACTCCTGGTAACCTAAACTTTAAAACTTCAATGCTTACGGTAGTGCGCATTTTCACACCCCGATAAAATATCCCAGTCAAAATATCCCATACAAAATATACCAGACAAAATATCCCAGACAAAAATCCCATACAAAATATCCCAGGCAAAATATCCCAGACAAAATATCCCAGACAAAATATCCCAGACAAAATATCCAAGACAAAATATCCCAGACAAAATATTCCAGACAAAATATCCCATACAAAATAACCCAGACAAAATATCCTCCGACAAAATATCCCACGGACAAAACATCCCCCAATAAAATATCTACTAATTCCTAACCTATCTTAACCTAACCTAACAAAAATGGGACAAAAATAATACAGATAGTAACAATTTATTTATTGCCTTTACAGGATGTCTCTATTATTTTTGTCACATTTTTTGTTAGTTTAGGTTAGGTTAGATTAGGATTTAGTAGATATTTTGTGGGGGAATGTTTTGTCCGTACGATATTTAGTCGGAGGTTATTTTGCTACTAAAACTTAGCCTTAACTAACCTAACCTAACAAAAAAGGGACAAAAAATAGTACAGATACCAATAATTTATTGTATTTACAGAATGTCTGTATTTTTTTTATCCCATTTTTTTGTTAGGTTAGGTTAGGTTAGGATTTAGTAGATATTTTGTTGGGGATGTTTTGTAGTGGGATGGAAAGTCGCGGAACCAAACTAGAAAACAGAAACTTGCAACAACAAACGGAAACTTGCAAGAATTACCTGGAATCATTTTATAAGTTCACTTTTCAACTACAAATTAGTACCTATTTGCTGTAATTATTTAGGATGGAAAATACATAATGACTTCTTCCTCTGTGGAGTGGCGTGGCTCCTTTACTCTATTCGTGACTGAAGCATACTCAACTCTCAGAACCATTTTTCCTGTAATTAGAGGTAATTGGATGTAAAACTAGTTTTTTTTTTAAATCTAAAGACATGCGCTGCTAAACGATTTTTTTAAAATTTGAATACCGTAGAAGAGTCCCAACTGCTCGCGTCTGCATCCAGTGAGTCTATGTCACCCCCAATTGAGGTATGTTGTGAGGCTTAGTGTAGTGGGGAGGGAAGAGAAAGCTGGCGAAGTATCTGGCTATTCAGTTCTGGCCACCAAACACTATAGCCATTACAAGTAACGTTTCAATTCTGAATGGTGGTCTTATATCGGGACGATACTGAGAGTATCTTTCTCTCCGGAACGTGCCGCAAATATGCTTTATATTATTTTACATGAATTGTAAAATAACACAAACTAATCAAATAAAATTTATTTGCGCACGCCGGGAATTGAGAGCCTTGCCCCTCGACCATGGGGCTGTCAGTGGATAGTTAATACATCTGCTGTGATACCTACGTATGTCGCTTAATCAAAATGTTATGTATTAAGACGACAATATACCCTAAAATATATTCAGAATCTTAACGACGTAAGTAAAGAGTATATTGGACGGACCTACTGTCGAATTTGCCCTATAAAAGAAAAGAAGAAGACAAATATTGTGGGAATCTTAACGACGTAAGTGAAGAAAGCGTGTAAACAAATATACGCCCGCGACAGGACGTATTGGACGAACGTACGGTCGAATTCCCCCTAGCAGGCCTGGAGATTCGACCTTTCCGCCGCATTAATTTTAATTAATTCTGAAGAAAGTGTTACTAATATTAAAATGTGTCTCTGTGTCACACTGCTGCAGTTATTAATTCATCGTTTAGAAAAATAAAATCTGGTGCTTACCGCTAACTTTGTAGTTGAAAAACGGGTTATAAAGTTTTAAAATCGTTGTACCCAAAATATATAAATGGTAAGGTATTGTTTTATTAATCTTAAAAACAAAGAACTTACATCCCCAGTGTTATGTTGGAATAAAAAAGTTATTATAGTTACAAATTCGCCGGAAATGATTAAAATGTGAGTTTTGAGCAAAAAAAAATTAGGGTTGTGTACAGCCTTTAAAATTTGTGGCCTAAAAAGCGGTAAAACTTATTTAAAACGGTCGACGAGGCATGTGAACTGAGAATTGCACAGCTCTTTAAATCTGGGATGTCTGAACTATTTTCAACAAGTAATGTGTTCATTGTGAGCTGCGGTGCTTTTAAATTTCCATTAATCTTTCAAAAATGAAGATAAGACGCCTTATATTTTCAATGACCTTGTATTAAATCTTGTGATTTTAATTTTTGATTTCGCATAATGTTAAAAAATTTAGCTATTGGGAAAGCAACCTTATACATATTTATTTTTCTTTTATGTTTGACTTGATGGCAACCGATTTCTGAAAAACGATACCGAAAAGACACCGTTTTCTTCGACATACTTTTCAGATAAAATCATTCAAATATTAAATATAATAATGTAAAAACTTGTGATTTTTCATCGTGTAAACGATTAGTTTTTGATTCTTCAGTAATCGCAAATTTAATTTAAAGAAAACGAACCACTCATTTAATCCAAATAATTTACATTTTTTGTAGCTAATGGTTTCTTCGTTAGGAAAAAATGAAAATGAACAGAAATAACAATAGATAAACAAATATAACTTTATAAAAAAGATACATAAAATTATTTAAAAATATATTCAATTACATAAAATAACTAGTGCTTGTAATGTTTTTTTGTCCAAAGTTACTTATTTGTTTATACGTGTTTGTCAAATATTATTTTTGTTAATTTTCATTTTATCTTTTTTTTTTAAATAGTGGTGTACAAAAAATGTATTTATTTATTTTATGTAGATAATAAAGCTGCTTGTACTGCTGCTAGTAATAAAGCTGCTTGCCTAAGAAAGATCTGTGGTCAAATCTGTGCACGCTTAGAACCCTTTATTTATGAGTGACATTGCATGTTACTTCTGGGTCGAAACAGAAATGGAAAAGGCACTAAACCTTAGCCCTTCATAATACAGATCCTTCCCCATACAGAAATCCGCTTAACTTAATGCTGACAAAAGGAAAACCAAAGTGGAAAGGAGAGCTTTCATATATGGCCTAAATTGCACGCATAATTATATTTTCTTACCAAGTTTTTAAAGTAAATAATATTGAAACAATGTTGAAAATCATTGTATTAAAAAAATACTAGTTTTTAGATTTATTACCGCTGATGTATTTAGGTTCTTATGCTGTTCTGGTGTACGCTAAGTTTTTAGGCACATTACTCTTCATTTTTTGATGATTTTAGCTATGCCTGCCCCCCTAGCATGGTCGATCGACATAGGTTTTATCGAAAATGTCGGTAACTTGAAATCGCTCCCGAACACGACTGCAGGACGATAACGAAGAAATAACAGTTTACGTCAAATAAATTAGGAACCCTCAGCCGATGTGAACTGTTGTTTGTTCGTTAGCGGCCTGCAGTCGTGCTTGGGAGCGATGTCAAGTTACCGACATTTTCGATAAAACCTATATCGACCGACCATGCTAGGACCCCTGGTGTCCAGATTTGAATAGCCAGATAGCTTCCAACCTTTATCTTTTCTTCCTTTTTTTAAACGTGACTATTGCACTGGAGCTCTTTCTCTGAATGGCAATTGGTGTCATTTAAAAAAATTCTTTAATTTTAAAATGATTTTCAACACACTATATCCTTGCCAAGTTTTATAAAATACCTACAGAGAGCACCCGTTTGTTTACAAATCGCGCGCATTTTACAGCCACAATCATATTATGGAAACAAGTAATTCATTTAATTCCCGTTTTCCAATAAAATTTTGTCGGTAATTCCGTTTCACATTTGTGGAAAACATCACGACTAACCGCTTTGATGTCACAAACAAAAGGAAACAGATCAAAGCACCGGTGAAATAATATTTTCCCTCAATGTTTTCTTTATAATAACTAACGGAAGCAAACGGGCCATTTCAGGATTTATGGTTTTATTTGGAGAAAGCGTTTTAAAATAAATACATCGAAATGTTTCCCGCACTGAAATCACGATACGTTTCGTGTTTCATACGGTTTGAGGAAACCAGTATTTCATCTGAAATATGAGGATTTGCATATTTCGCACTGCCGAAGTTAGACTACCGTATGTCAAAATAAATACATTTGAAATAATGGACTGAGTTTTGCATCTTTAAATTTTCGTTTATGAAAATATTAACTTGCACACCTCAAACACCTCTGCCATCGGTCACCCAAAGTGGTTGGCTGCGTTTGGTTGTCTACGTTAGCAAGAGTGACCGGGTTCAAGGGGTCAGGTTTATTCAGGTCTTGAGAGCGGTTGCGCCTGCCCACCTTCTGTGTGCAAGGGATTGATTCATACGTCTTTCACTTCTGGACAAACTGACCTCCAGAATCCTACCCACATCTCAAACCATTTTCCTTCCCCCAGCTTCCTCTCTTTTCTATACTAAAAAGACCTACACACCATCTGAGCGAAATTATTTTTCTCAGGTCGTCTTGCGTGGAGCTAATGTTAAAAAATAGTCACAGGTTCGAATAATTGGTATTTAATTTATGTGTGTGTTGGTGATTGAACAACTCAGAAGCCATTAATTGTTTTTGTGTTTAATTCGTAGAACTCCATTTTAATTTTTAGAAATTTAATTAAAATTAAATTTGATAATGTTATTATCGAGTTCTGCAAGTTTTTTGGTTAGTGTTTTAGTTACAGCTGTTTCGACTTGTAAGGTCATTTTCAAACTGTGGTGAAGCCACGTACGGACGACTTATTTATAAGATTTTAAATGTCAATTTTTGAAGGTGTTTAAGTTGATTTATTACCGGTTAAACCAATTTGTAGAGACACTAATTGAGAGAGTGCTAATGTGGGATTCGGAGTTTTTCCCTTTGGTTTGCCTTGCACTAATTGTAAGGGTTTTCTTAATTGATTTAGAATGACGTTATTGCTATGACTCATTTAAGTGCATTATATTTTTTAGGTTTGGTAAACATACTAAGTAGTGGGGAATAAATAATTTTCCTTACTTTATTAATTAGCGTTATGTTGGGGTCATTCGTTCGTTTATTGATTTCTAATTGTTCAAGCAAATCAATTTTAAAATTATTTTTCATAGCTTTTAATGACCTTTCTGAGGTGTTTCTGAGTTAGTTTCATTATGAGTTGGTATGGAACCGTTTGTGTTAAATAACAAAATTAATATGAGATACTTTGTATAGCGCCCTTTGTGATTTTTCAAAAAAACCGGTGCCGTACAAAAATATAAAATATTTGCTTCTCGTTCCAGAGTGGTAAGTACAACACATTTTTATTATCGCTCTCGAAACGTTGGTTGCTTGAAATGACTTAAGACATGTTTTTTACCAGATCCAGGTACTTCATAACCTTTATTTTTGCATCTTCTTCCTCTTCCCACTCCCTCCAGCAATACGATATAACCCAGATGGTGGTCAGTTCCATGAGCTTCGGATAATAGGAGGCCCTAAAATAATTCTCCTAGGGACTGTGTTAATATTGGGGTGTGCTGTGTGGAGGGTTATTTAATCTATCCCTCCCATTACGGTGCAAGGCAATGTTCTGAGAGAGTCCTACTGGGGAGGTAAAAAGGTCTCCCTCAATCAGGTTCTCCCGATCCGTTCTGGGCAGATATCCTCTGCTATAAAGTCTAAAGAACCGGACAAACCTCACCCTATGAACCCAGGCATGCCTGCAAGTTACTAAACGTAACGAACCACTTGGGGTGACCTAAGGCAGAGTATGGTTATCCAATATGGTTCCCGAGGCGGCGGAATCCTTAACTGCCTCCCAAATTACCCCTGTGAGGTATTGACAAACGAAATCTTCACCACTGCCTGAGATTTTTATTATGAAATTGCTAAATTTCTTTTACGTATAAATATTTGTTAACATTATTTTTATAACATTTATATGACGTTATTTCTTACATGCAATAAATTTAAACTCGTAATTGTGTAAGAAATTAATATATTTTTTTTAATTATTGACATAAAAAAAACAGCCGTGGTAATTCTTTAACTGTTTTGTAAAAACAATAATTTTATGTTGTGTTAACGGCTGAAAATAAATACACACTGCGATTGTTGAGCATATTGCAAAAAAAAAATAATCAACCTAACCTAATCCCGTAAGTTTGATAAGTGCAACTTTTACCAGGCATTCCTTTAAATGCATCATACAAAACGTAGTATTTACGGTTTTTGACTTATGGCAGTGTATTTGCGGGAGTGCGATTTATTACACGCCCGGTTTACATCCGAGCGGATGGCGCATATTTTTCTATTTGTCAAAAACAAACGTTAAATATTTATGCCGGTGAAATCAGTCTCTTTTTTCCATGCTTTCCTTTTTAATGTTTACACGTAGAGTCATGGAAAACAGTTAAATAAAGTGCAAAACGCTTCCTTTGTGCGGTGTTTTAAGTAAACACTTCATAATTTTATTTCAGCGTGTTTACTTTCCTGTTCAATTTAAGCTTCGAGTGTTGTTTGTTTCTCGGTTTGATGGCATCTAGCTAGTCCCAAGATTAGTTTTTTTTTATTAATTTACACGTGTTTGTGAAATTATTCACGAGGTATTTTATAATTACAAAATGTATCTACAAAGTTTTGCTTAAATATTATATTAAACTAGCGCAGACCCGTGAATAATTATAGAATTTATCCAACTGAAAGCATTCCATAAAAAATATATTTTTGGCCAGGGAATCAAGAAGATAACACTAATAATCAAAAGGAAAATATTAAAGAGAACAATACCGAGAAAAAATAAAAAGATAACGGTCGCAACTGCAACGCAGTTCTTAAAACGATTGTTTCCAATGAAAAAGGTAGTCAAAGATAATATTGTTAATCTAAAATTTGAAATATAAGATTGACAAATATTAGGTCCTTAAATGTCTTCTCTTTTGTAAGGAATTCCAAATTCAAATCTATACAGCTATTTACTCATGCATTTGTGTTTCGAAAATTATAATTCATTTGTTTTTTCCTTAATTGTTTTTTATTCATGTTGGAATGAAATGGAAAATGGAAAACTTGAAATATCGCGTTATTTACGAGTACGAGTTCCACCGTGGCACCAGTGCTGCAGAAACGGCTCGAAGGATTAATGATGTGTATGGCGACGGTGCCGCAAAAGAAAACACAGTGCGTTTTTGGTTCCAACGTTTTCGTTCTGGAAATTTCGACCTGCAGAACAAGCCCCGTGAACGGCCGGAGACCAAAGTTGATAATGAAGAATTGAAGGCTATTGTGGAAGCCGATCCATCGCAAACCACGTCCGAGTTAGCTGCATGCTGCGGTGTTAGTGATAAAACTGTTTTAATCCACTTGAAGCAAATTGGGAAGGTGAAAAAGCTTGAAAGGTGGGTACCTCACGAATTGAGTGAAGCAAATTAACAAACGCGTGTTGACCGCTAGACCACACACAGCACAACAGGCGGCTACCAAATTAGAGGAGCTTCAATTGGAATGTCTAAGATATCCACCTTACTTTCCGGACCTTGCCCCAACAGATTACCATTTTTTTCGAAATTTGGATAACTTCTTGCAAGGGAAAAAATTCAACTCCGATGGGGCAGTCCAAACCGCCTTCAAAGATTTTATTGATTCCCGTCTATGACGTTAAGGATGTAACGTCTTTGATTCCCGTCCGAATGGTTTTTTTAGTAAAGGGATCGATGAACTACCTATGAGATGGCAAAAGTGCATAGATAGCAATGATACATACTTTGATTAAATAAATATATTATTTTTAAAAAAATCGACTTTATGTTCCTCCCATACAAAACGACAATTTCATATGTAAGGACCTAATATTAGGTATATTACGGTTTTTTTTACGTGTTCTGGTCATCCACCTCCAAGACCTAGACAAACCTCACCCCATGAACCCGGGCACCCCTAAAATAAATCTAAATCTGCTAAATCACCAAACGTAGCGAACCACTTAGAGTGACCTATGGCAGAAGTGTTGGTTATCCAATAAAGGTTACCCAGGTTTGATAAGAGGTGGCAGTAGCCGAATTGGTATAGGCGTTCGTCCCGGTAAGACGTGAGTTTCCGGGTTCGTGTCCCAGTTGCGACCGTTATCTTTTTATTTGTCTGTGTCTTGTTCTCTCTCATATTTTCGTTTAGATTATTTGTGTTACATATCTTCTTCTTCAATGATATACTAAATTGATGGGAATAACCGCGGAATAACCTTCAAAAGTTATAAGAAGAGAGTTGTTCTAATAAAATTTAAAATAATTAAAAACGGTCTTCCCACGAAACAATATCGATAAACGTGGTTAGCCAAATTGCCAAACGGTGAATGTGAAACTATGCGTATAATGTAAATTAGGCACATCATGATGTGGCGAAGCGCATCATGATCTATTAACCATATTATATATCGACTATTTAACCATATTACATGACATGTTAATTATTTTATACGTGTATCGTGACGAAGGAGACCACTAGTTTCAAAACATGTCGATTATTGTCATTGCGACGAATACCACAAAGTTATTTATTGTCATTAAATTTAAATGTCGCCACAAAGCGAATTTGCGATTATTAAAGAAAGAATAATTATTTATCAATAAAACTGTGTACGTACTTTATTGCTTGTCTACGATATGACAAGTTTCCAGCAACTACTAAAAGCATTACGCAGAATATCATTGCATCGCCGTACGGTAAATTGGGTGTAGGGGAAGGGAACATTTATAAAATGGGGCTTCATGATAGCGTGAATAGGAGAATATGTTTTAAAAGGGGCAATTCGATTATCAAAAAGCCCCATTTTTAACATATTCCCCCTCCCTATACCTACTTTTACTCTCTCTCTCTTTTACCTACCTCCCCCTCTCTCCCCACCAAAGTTGATGTTCAACCTTCATCTTCTACGTTACCTATCAATACCCTGTAAGTCTGTAATTAATTTAATATATTTTTATATAACCCTGATGAAGGTTCAGGTTGAATCAAAACAGGTTGGTTTTTTTTTAACAAAATAAGGTATTTTTTCTGATTATTATTAATAATGTTAACATTGAAAGTGTTTGCTACACGTGAAAAATTCATAATTTTTGTTTTTATTTAGACTTGTAAGAGTTATGGAATATAGAAGTAAAACAGAAAAACGAATAGGTGACGAAAAGTTAAAAAAACTTTTCTTTGAAAACGTATTTATGGAACAGCGTGATTTTTTGTGTTTAACCCCTCAGGCCTCGACAAAATTTTGTCAGATGGTCAAAAAATTTCCGCTTTCACAATAAAATCCAAATAAATGGAATATTTCTGAGCATAAAAAAAGTCTGTTTTTGAAAGGCAATAAATACTCTTTCAAATAGGCCACTTGCATTGAATTCATAACGACTTTGAAAAAATCGTGTTGATAGATCTTTTTATTAAGATTGCGAAAATGTTAGTAAAATTTTTTAGAAATGTATAGTTATAACACAATTGTTGGTAAAATGTTATTTATTTAAAGTAAGTTCACAGATCACATATAGTTAAAATAGTCACAATGTATCAATTCACAATAATAATAATTAACTGAGCAAGGGATCGGAGGGAACCTTGTTGTTTAGTCTTTGGGAACAACAGAACTGACTGTGGTTCTGCTTAGAGGGTCGTACAATAGGACGAAGCGCAACTAAGGCAGCAGTCGGGGTCTGGTTGGTGCTTTACTTATGGTAGTAGAATACTCCTTAGAGGGTCGTGCCAAAGGACGAAGCGCAACTAAGAGAGCGTACTAGTCAAGAGCGAGCTACAGACGAACTGGTTTAATTTAGGGCTCACAGCTCTTTATATAGGCCATTCCTTGTTGCGGGGCGTGGTTTATGTAGCGACTCGAGAGTAGGAAATGCGCAGAAGGCGTCTGCGCAGCCTGGTTCGCCTAGTTTTGGGTGAACAGGATGGCGCTGTACGGGGGAAAGAGATGGTGTAGTGGCAAGCGTAAAAACGGCGCGCTACATAGTTTTTATTTATTTTTAAATAAATAAATCCATTATTTGGGCTCGTGACGTCACTACATGAAAATTTCCCGTCTCCGAAAATTTTCCTATTAATTTTGTAAAATTCCACACTGATTTTTTTTTTTATATGGCATCACTTTGATTTCAGGCAAATTTTTGAATTCGTTCACTAGATTTATTGTTTGTTCTTTGCGAACTTATCCCTTATCATTCGACTTTTTGACAGATGTTCTAAAGAGAACCCCGTACATTTTAGAAGTCGGTAATTTTAGAGGTATAATGGTTATGGTGCTGATTTTAACAAAATCAAATTTTATAATATTCTTATTATTATTATAATTTACAAGTACAAGTATATTACATTGGATTTAGTAATATATACGTTGTACATTATAATGATTTATGATCAATAAGATGGATCAAGGAAAAAAATATTTATGAGATGTATAATATTTTTGGTATGCCTCGTTATTCCCCTGTGCCATTCGTGTGGGAAACGTTTTTTTTTTAAATGATTTTCGGCTATGTAATTATCGTTTTTTAAAATGGTCTGATTTTTCGGATTGAAATTTTCAAAAAATCCCCAGGGTTTCAAAAATACGATTAATAAAAAATAAAAATTCAGAATGTCTTAGAATATTTGTCTAAACCGGAAAAAAATTTTAAAAAAATGTGATGCAAGTGGCCTATTCGAATAAACATGTAATTTTTTAAATGTAAATTTTTTTTAAAGCAAACATAAAAAAGTTTTAAAAATGGCACACCTTTTTCTAACATTTTATTAGAGAAATGTTTTATGGTTATTATTACCCATTTTATGTTGTAGTTCCATGTAAAAATAATTAGTAAAAAATTCCCACAGATTCATAAGGTTTTTTCAAATAGCGATCCGTAACTTTGATTTTATAAATGGCGTACATTTTACTCATTTTGTAGTTAACTTTTAGATTTGAATGTAAAGCTTGGTTTTCTCTCGTTCTGTTTTCTCTTTCCCTTACCGTTTAAGTCATATTTCTGACTATGATAGTAAGGGAAACGATTTCTTTGAGACATATATGCGTTGTTCCGAAAAGCGAACAAGTTAGCCTGAGGATTAAAGGGAGAGTTTCTGTTTGTAGCGTAATTCGGTCGGTAACATATACAAAACAACATAAATGTAACAAGATTATATTTACCTGTCAGGCGTGGTGATGGTAATGTTTGGCCTGGGGTACATTCCGTCAGCTGAGCACATTACTTTGACGGAGTCCTCCTGCTGTTTGTCCTGTACGAGCCTGAAGTTTCTTTCTGGAACTGAAAAATTAATCATTGTTATTCAAAGTACGTCCGACAATTATGGTTATAACTTGGGCTGGAGCCTAAAATGCTTGATAAATCTTATTGAAATTTTATATAAATCTTATTTGCAATTTGGGAGGCGGGTATGGGTACCGACGCTCCGAGAACCATTTATTGGATAACCAACACCAATGCCATAGGTCACCCCAAGTGGTTCGCTACTTTTGGTGACTTAGCAGGGGTGCCCGGGTTCATGGGATGAGGTTTGTTCGGGTCTTGGCGGCGGATACTTCTGCATTAGGGATGTGAAAAATAGTCGGTTATGAAAAAAATCGATTAAAAATCGATCGATTTTTTTTTGGTGATTTTAAATTTCAAAAAAATTGATTATTTATAAATCGATTTTTTAAACTAAAAATTGATTTTTCTCCAACAAAAATCGATTTTTTTAGGCGATTAAAAAATCGATTATTTATAAATCGATTTCTCATGCTAAGAAAAAAAATCGATTTTTAAATAATCCATTATTTATGTAAAAGTCACATCCCTATTCTGCGCACCAGCTGCGTGGCAAGCCGGATCGGGAGAGAATGGTTGAGGGAGTCCCTTTGACTTCTCCAGCAACATACTAAACCAACGCGACACTTCACACTGCCCGACGTAGGCAAGCGTCGCTGTGACCACGTGACAAGGGGTCTCTGGTTGTGCGCAGGCGCGTTTGATTCGACACATTTGACATTTATTTTTTAGGTTATGTTTATGTGATTCTCTTCTCAGCAGACGATAGCTTTGCCATGTCTTCTGAAAGCGAATTTGAAGACGATTTGCTACGATTATTATTATTAAATCAATATTCTCGTAAAAAGAAAAATAAAAAAGTGAGAAGTATTTGGGTCCACAACATTAACAAACAAAGACAAATGTTTGGAGAGTTCCATACTTTAGTAAAGGAACTAGAATCTGATGACGGATGATTCTTCATATACTTCCGTATGAGTAAAGTGGTATTTGAAGAGCTTCACAGTATAATTGAATATGACATAAAAAAAGAAAACACACGTCTTCGAAAGTCAATTGGGACCAGAGAAAGACTGGCAGTGTATCTAAGGTTTGATTGTCATTCACTATAGGGGTATAACATTGAAAGTCATGCCACGAATGGCTGAAATTTCCTCCCAAGCTGTACTGCGTATGCAGAATCTCTATAATCCTGTGATTTGATTTTATAAATAACTTCGTGCCGTCTAACAGTTTCAATGAACTGTTCGTCATCCATTTTTGAATAATATCTGTCAAAAAAACAACCACAGATATAGCGAAACATAACGTAAGATGCTTAGATAACACCACAAAGATGTAAAATCATCTCGTAGTAGGCGTGACCATACACCCCCAACTTCCACATGGCCCACGCCGATCTGGCTTTGGCAGATCCGTAGGGGGCGTCGGTTTGCGTTGCGTGGGGCTAGTCTGATTCTAAAGCACCCGTTTCCATAGAAAGTGTATGGATGGTAAGTAGTCCAGATATGGAAATGGTGACGTCTACCAACGTCGCGTCGCGTTGCGTGGGCTTAGTGTGGTTTTACCTTTACTCTCTTGCAACATCGCATCGCACCGCAGTGGATATATTCATACGTCCATCACTCTTAGATACACTGACCCCCAGATTCCTACCCACCTCTAATACCCTTTTGCTTCCCAGAACTTCCTCTCGTTCCTTTCCCCAAAGATGACATAGGCCCTAAGGGGAATTATTTTCCAGTGACCTCCTGTGTGGAGCCAATGTAAAAATTAACTCTTTGCAGAACAGGGCGATTCCGCTGTTTGACAATCCGTTGATAATAGCCCGGTTGCCGTTTATAATTATAATGTACAGACGCAATGTAGGCACGTTGAGTCTGTTTTTGGGTATTAAGGACCTAGCAGGATTGATCCCCATTTACACTTGGTTTTTCATGAGAACGGGTCGTTTCTTCTACTGATTTTTGTGTCTTCTCGTATGTGGAACAAGCTAGTGGCACCTGTTTGTCCTCCTTAATTTTATATTGTCTACGGATTATTCAAGGCCTCTTTAAGATCCGCAATCCTTTCCCACAGACATTACCTTAAGCCGCCTCACAACGCTTTCTAGCCAGATTGCGATATAGTTCCCCCGTCTTTACACTGTACAGTCAGGGGCGCTCTTTTAAGGAGTTACATAAAAAAAATATGTATACAAAATAAACGCCAGAGGAAGGAAATAAATATGAGCATAATTCTCGAAGCTTTTATTGGTTCTTCTCACTTTATCAACATCTATTCATTCTTACTATGGGTAAACGCTGTATCGCAAACACCTCAGGGTTTGCATTTTTACTGTATTTAGTCATAGTGTAAGCCAGGGTTTGGGTTAAAATCCCCATTATGAACTGCAAGCCTCTTTTGCTTTGACATATTTTTATAGGTTTGTATTGCGTTAACTTTTCTCTACCTAATGAATTTAACCTGATCAGCCTTTCTATCTCTTACAAGAATTCTTCTGAAATAGATACCTAAACAAACTCTAGTACTTGACCCAAGAATAAACAATTTACAACTGCATCACAGCGTAAGCACTATGCTTTAAAAAAAAACATGACTGCTTTTCGTTTCTAATCGTAATGAAAACACACACTATTTATTATGCGCGCTTGAAAGCAATGGATGGGTAGGTTTAATCATCAGAATGTAATTTAAATCAAAACACATGTGCTTCATAGTAATTTGTTGTTCCAGTAAACCACAAGCCGAAAACAAAAGTGAATGAATCCGTGCTGGAAATTGTGATGCATCGCAATTTGCACGTGCATTTAATCGAGAAACAGTATTATAACGATGAATGATCACGTGAAACACGTATAACGCTGCATCATGCAAACGAAATGTGTATTAGAAATAACGTTCAAAAGTCAAACGTGAAATCTGTGATGACTGAAAATATTCTACGAATTTTCCGTTCGGGATTTGCGACGCTAAACAACATATCTCCAAATGCGAAAGTAAGAACAAAAAAACAATTATTATTATTCATGTTTCAATGCTATTGGGATTGAAACCTGAAATATTCACACTGCTGCCAAAGTAACGAATGATACTGCCACGTTACTGCCAAACCACTTATCGAGAGTCTTATTAACTATGGTTAGCCAATCTTCTCTCAAGACTCTTCTGCAAAGGTTTTCAGCAGTGTAGATACCACGAATTATTACGTGATTATTTTACATGTTTTTTATGTTTTATGCATGTTGTTATGCGTACTTCAGACAAATTATTTTAGGAACATTTATGGATAGGATCACCAATGCAATATACGTATTAAATATTCGGTTTGTGAATATAAATAAAGTTTTAAAAGAAAATATATGATTATGATAATTATAGTCGGAATCTTAACGACGTACTCGTAAGAACACAAATACACGGCGCGCGGCTCGGGAAATTGGACGGACACGGTCGAATTCGCCCTAACAGATCTGGAAATTTGATCTCTCCGCAAGGTTTATTTTAATTAATTCTGACAAACATATTACCAAAATTTCAGACGTTTCAAAATGAATCCCTCCGAAAGTTATAAATTCATCGTCTAAAAAATAAAATCTGTTACGAACCGCTAAATTTATAGTTGAAAATCATTTTTTAAAAATTTCGAACAGTTTTACGTAAAATGTGTTAATGGTAAGGTACTGCTTTTATTAATCGCAAATATATACGAGTATAACTTACATCCGTGAGTATCGTTTTGAACAAAAATTTTGAATAAATTAAATTGTGAGCCTCAAGCAAACTTCCATTATTAGAGTATTGTGCCGCCTTAAAGCTCATTAACCAGCGGCCAAGAATTCAAATTTCATCTTAAGATGGTCTTGCAACTATACAGGGTGGTTCCCATGAGAAATATTGATTATTCTCCGTATCAGCATTTTTAACTAATAACTTAATATCGATTTGATACGTTTTTAGATTTTCACGGCGAAAAGTATTTTCGTTATTTGTTTTTGGGGTGTTATACCATGTTGCGCTACCGGATAACGGCATAACACTAATAGATCTACCGGATCTGCCCTTATGATGGACACTGCAACGCTGTTCGAAACGTTGGCTTAAGAAGGAGGTAGCGCAACACGGCAAAATAACGCCCCAAAATCAAATAACATCAATATCGATTTCATTACTTTCAAAAATTGTTTTAACATATACCTACATTTAAGATAGCGATAAAAATGCCCAATCGCGTGATGTACCTACTTTACCAGGAAAAATAACAATCTTTCGATATGAATTCAAACACATTTTTTTTTTAAAGAAAACAGTCAACACGTCTAGAATTTGTTTTAAAAATGATATATTTCCCTTGGTGTATGATTGTTCCAACTTAAACACATGTAAATACATACACCCCAATTTAACTTTGCGCGAAAGTGGTTAGAGGCATAATCGTTCTGCCCAAAGCCTGCAAAGTGACAATGCCCACTTAGAAAAAACTTTATAAGCTTTTAAAGACTTCTAAGCTTGTTGCGTTCCTCGAGCCACGAAAGGATCCTGCCTGATATTTCCCTTCATTCTTGCAACTAAGCTTTAAGCTTTTTTGTATTTTTGTGCAAATAATAATATTAGGTCCTTACATATGAAATTGGCGTTTTGCCGTTCTGGCAACTTTGATCTCAAATATCTTCTCTTTTGTTAGGAACTCCAAATTCAAATTTATACAGCTATTTACTCATGTAATTGTGTTTCGAAAATTATAATTCATTTGTTTTTTCCTTAATTTTTTTTTCTTTGCGACACTTAGTTTACAAAATGGAACTTGAAATATCGCGTTATTTACGAGTACGAGTTGCACCGTGGCGCTAGCGCTGAAGGATTAATTATGTGTATGGCGACGGTGCCGCAAAAGAAAACACAGTGCGTTTTTGGTTCCAACGTTTTCGTTCTGGAAATTTCGACCTGCAGAACAAGCCCCGTGGACGGCCGGAGATCAATGTTGATAACGAAGAATTGAAGGCTATTGTGGAAGCGGATCCATCGCAAACCACGTCCGAGTTAGTTGCAGGCTGCGGTGTTAGTCATAAAACTGTTTTAATCCACTTGAAGCAAATTGGGAAGGTGAAAAAGCTTGAAAGGTGGGTACCTCACGAATTGAGTGAAGCAAATCAACAAACGTGCGTTGACCGCTAAACCACACACTGTACAACAGACGGCTACCAAATTAGAGGAGCTACAATTGGAATCAATTCAATTCAATTCCACCGTACTCACCGGACCTTGCCCCAACAGATTACCATTTTTTTTCAAAATTTGGATAACTTCTTGCAAGGGAAAAAATTCAACTCCGATGGGGCAGTCCAAACCGCCTTCAAAGATTTTATTGATTCCCCTCCGAATGGTTTTTTGGAATAAATTCGGTGTTTGGGCTAAATTCCTAAAAAATAAAACTAGTTATTTTTATACTAATTTGGGGTCGGGGAATCCGAATCTGAAAGAATTAGGCGGCGGCAAGCAATATTAACTGAATTACACGACTTTAAAAAATTTTATACACATACAGGAAAATAGCCATTTTGGAAGCATTTTGATTCCTAGAAAATCAAACTAGTTATTTTTATACTAACTATGGGCCGGGGAATCCGAATCTGAAAGCGAATCTGAAATAAGGCGGCGGCAAGCAATATTAACTGAATTACACGACTTTAAAATTTTCTATACACACACACATGAAAATAATCATTTCGGAAGTATTTTGACACACGTAGTACAAAGATCATAGAAAAACAAGAAATATACAAAAACATGTGCCGGCAGTGTTACCAGCTCTCAAAAATATTTATCCCTATATCAATATGAAAATAGATAACAGCAGAAAAAACAGCAGAAAAACATACCTTATAAATCGACCAAGTCTTCTTCGTCCATCGTATCCTTGTCAAACTCGCTTGTCTCGAAGAGTTCCTGTCGGATACGCGGATCATATAATTTCCGACACGATAATTCCTCACATAACACATTAACCTGATGAATTACGACTATCTCAACGGCCGTATTCTAAAACCAAAAGTATGAAAATTCGTAGTCTTAAAAATGCGTAACCTAACCTAACCTAACGCTAGGTTTGTGTAACATGGTTTGTGCCCCTTTATACCGACTGCTCGCGTCCCTAACCTAACCTAACCTAACGCTAGGTTTGTGTAACATGGTTTGTGCCCCTTTATACCGCCTGCTCGCGTCACGGCAAAAAAACATCCCTGTTTTCAAGTAGTTTAGCGGCTACGCTAGGTTTGTGTAACATGGTTTGTGCCCCTTTATACCGCCTGCTCGCGTCCCTAACCTAACCTAACCTAACGCTAGGTTTGTGTAACATGGTTTGTGCCCCTTTATACCGCCTGCTCGCGTCACGGCAAAAAAACATCCCTGTTTTCAAGTAGTTTAGCAGCTACGCCGGGTTTATGTAACATGGTTTGTGATACAAAAGTGAGTAAAATTTATGTTATTTTACGTTATTAATATTACTGCTTAATGGCAACACTTAATTTTGTGTGGTAAAAACATCTATGTTATCTTGTTTTTCTATGATCTTTGTACTACGTATATCAAAATACTTCCGAAATGATTATTTTCATGTGTGTGTGTATAGAAAATTTTAAAGTCGTGTAATTCAGTTAATATTGCTTGCCGCCGCCTAATTCTTTCAGATTTGGATTCCCCGACCCCAAATTAGTATAAAAATAACTAGTTTTATTTTTTAGGAATTTAGCCCAAACACCGAACTTTAGCCGGTTTTTTTAGTAAAGGGATCGATGAACAACCTTTAAAATGGCAAAAGTGCGTAGATAGCAATGGTACATACTTTGATTAATTAAATGTATTATATTTAAAAAAAATCGACTTTATGTTCCTCCCATACAAAACGCATATTTCGTATGTAAGTACCAATATAATATATTTTTAAGACAAGGGGATAAAATGATTTGCGGTAGCATAATCTGATGGCAAAACAATCATAATAGTAATCAATAGTCAATTTTTTGACTAACATTGGTGTAAGAATAATATCGTTGTATTGTCTTTTATCTTGGTAAAAAATGTAAAGATAATTCCCATAAAGCCTTGAATTTATGTAAAGCTCGCGACCTTGCCAAGAAAGTTCGTCGCAAGTTTAACTTAGTGTCATTATTTGCCAAGTCTGTTTCAACGTCTGCAAAATCTTGTGAATATATTTTTTCAATCATCCTATCTTCACGTTTCTGCCCCTCTCCACATTTTTTATCGGAGGTCTCTGGCATAATTTAGCATACCGCTTTTAAGTCGTGAGGTTTAAAATTTAAACAAATGTTTAATAAAAATACTTTTTACAGATTATTTGCTATTGCTAGTTTTAACGATTAGTGCTTCACGACGTCGTGCATCTTGCTTTGTTATTTTATAGATCAATAATTCGAAGAAATATGTTTTAGAAACATTTTTCCACTTGCAAAGGAAACTGCTGTTCTCTCAAAACAGCTGTTTATATAATAAAGAAAAGTAAAATACCTACGTCAACTGTGAATCGACTAGTTCTCCTATAAAAACATTTGATGGTATTTTGCAGTTATCTAAGAATACTAACACGATGTTACATTGTTATCTGATCATTTATTGACGACTTACGTAATCTAATAAAAAAAATCAAGTGTTTTATAACTTGAAAAAAAAGCTGATTACTAGTGCAGGGAACTTCACCAAAATGTGTGGAAAAAGTAAAGCTGTCTTTCAAATTAATTGTTAATTAATAATAATAAAATATGAAATAATATCTACGTGTTTGTTTGCTTGTTTGAAATTTTTTTCAATCACAAAAACAATTGCGTTAACCTTTACATACCTGATGCTATAAATAATGAACGACTCGCATGGGGGTTACTAGGTTCTCCCCATACGTCGCGGAGCGATCGTATCTCGTTATCATGCCTTTACTCTTTCCGGTAACAATCAGATTTAGTTGCTATCTTCCATTTTAAACGGACAACGACCATCTTCGCCCAGCAGTCAGTCCAAAACCGTAAAATCAAGGAGTCATAAGTAGTATTAGCACTTTTCAGTATAATGCACCTTTTACGAATTTGATTGAAATTTATCAATTAACATTATTTTAAAAACCACTAAGAAATCACACAAAACTCTGATTTGGGATAAACTTAGATTATTCTTCGGAACGGAAGAGTTAATCTTAGTTAGGTAGTTTTATATTTATTATGCGTTTAAAATGCCTGAGGGGTGTCGTAAAATCTGAAAAAAAATAAACTAGGATAGGTCTTCGCCCAAAGCTGGAAGCCAGATTGCTCATAAGTATACGCCTACGAAACATTTGCATTATTTTAACTAAGTACGTACATCTTTACCATTGTAACAATTCAGGTACCAATGCAGAAATAAACTCAGTAATAAACCGACTGCACAGTGCAGGGAATAAATATTACATTAACACCAACGGTACTGAACATACAAAAACATTGTTACTAAATCTGTATAACAAATTTTCAATATGTATCGAAATTTACATGAAAGTGCATCCTATATGTATACATCCTATACTCTGTTTGTTGTTTTTAAGTTTAAAAAAATATACTTGGTACTCATTTTAATTTTTTCTTTTTTACAGTGAATACCGCACAAGAATCTCAACTACTCCCGTCTGGAGCCAGTAAGACTATGGCATCCCCAATTGGGGTATGTTGTGAGGCTGAAGGTAGTGGGGAGGGTAAGGAGGTGGGGAAGAGGAGGGTTGGGAAGTACCTGGCTATTCAGATCTGGTCACTAAACACGGCTAAAGCCATTTTCAAGCAACGTTTCAATTCTGAATGGTGGTCTTACACCAGGGCGATGCTGATAGTATCTTCCACTCTGGAACATGCCGCAAATATATTATATATTATTTTAAATGAATTAATTGTTAATTAATCAAATAAAATTTATTTGCGCATGTCGGGTTCGAACCCGCGACCTCCGGATTGTGAGTCAAGAGTCTTACCCACTGGACTACGGAGGTCGTCGTAATTGTTATATCTCTTTAATTCTTTGATTATATCAAATGTATTTTTAATTTTATCATATGTAAAAGCCCTAATTGGGCGTGCACAAATAAATAAATAAATCTATTAAAAATAAAGTCGGTCCATCTTCTGAAAATCTACTAGAAATGTTCAAGAATTTGTGGAGTTCAAAAGTATCGTCATTTATTAGAAATTTTATTTCTCTACGACCATAATCATATTTGAAATAATACGTAATTTCTGTTGGAAATAATTATATTCACAACATTTTACCGCACGCCTCCTTAGCTATAAAGCCCACGTTTCGGGATATTCTCAAACATAGTCCGTAGGAGTCTGGAGTCTGAGATATCATTCCGTTCTGTGCAGAAGTCTGCGCTTCCACTGATTGCTTTAACATATAAATTATGCATGGAGTCTCCGGGAAGGAATCGTCAATATTACATCGCGGGGGGCTGTTGTTTGTTCTTCCCTCAGAACAGGGGCTGTACATGAACAAATGGGGTTGCTAGGAAAACTGTAAAATAAGTCCTTAAAGAATGCACAAGATGACCGCAAAAAGCCTTGGAGAGAATTGTAGTAACATTTGTAGTAACTGTCTTCAATTTCATCAACCGGTAGTTTATTCTAGATGAAATACATCTCGTGTTGAAACTGAACAAATAAAGCTTGCTTCTAGTAGACGAAAACGAAAAAATAACCTTCTCAGTATATCAGTACCTGTTTTATTAATTTCTCTTTTTATGGGGGATTTGGATCACCCACACTTTTTTATCAACTGGGAATGTCGCGGAGACAAAGGGAATTACACAGAAAAGTTAAGTTACTTAGAAAAATGGCTTAGAATTTTTTAGTGGAAAAAAATAACGTGTATAAAATATCTGTCTTATTTTTTCATGGCTCTATTCTTATCGGGGGATTTGGATCAACCACACTTTTTTTTCAATAGGAAATATTGTGGAGAGAAAGGGAATTACACATAAAATTATTTAGAAAAATGACTCTGAATTTTTTAGTGAAAAAAATTAACATGTATAAAAAATCTCAATTTAATTAAATTTTATGGTTTCACTATGAATTTGTAATTACATAAAGTTATTTTAGAAAAATTATCTAATCAATATCTTATTAATAATTTATTGTTACTGTGGTCTGATCACCCTATGAATGCATGTGATAAGCCACAACAGGTACCTTTTACTTATTTAATTTACAGTAGAATGTTATTGTGGCCAAAAATAAACAAACTGCCCAGTGTTTTAATTAATTAATGTTTGAATTACTGTATTTAGTTCTTCTTTTGTAGGATGTATGTTTTTTTTTTAAATTACATTATCTCAAAACTGCATATCTCGATGCCCTAGTGGGAAGTGCAGCTTATGTTTTTATGTAAGTATTACTTTATTTTTCAATAAATAAATAAATAAAAATAAATGTCTTGCAACAAAGTAAGTTCTACTAAACTAAACTCTAGAAAGCACAGCCAGACTTTGGTTCCGTCTGTATGTTATTTGACAGAGCTTCCCCGTGTATCGCGTTCACTCGGGGGAGGCGAGCAGGTACCTTGAATATATCAGATATACGAGATTCCTCCCCTAGTGCCCCCCGCACCAGATGCATTCCAACGTCTAATTTGAGGTACGTGAGAAATTAACGAATCAGAACAAACGGTCGCAGCGTGCTTTGAATATCGCGCTGTCGTCATGCGGGAAATGCCGTTATTATGCACGGGATTTAGGGGTGGAAGTAGGTAGCACACATTGGATGCATCATTAGTTTGTTGTTGACCAATCGTGCCGGACGGATCATTTGATTTGCAGAATTCACAGGTAAAATTCGTTGGAATTACTGTTATTTATCGTAGGTATTTAATCGTAAAAATGTGTTTAAAATTGATGACGGGTGCGGTAGGCAACCGCGCCCATACGAGCGACAGTTTCTTTCGGGGTCATTTAAATTTTTAATAAGTTGGTTAAATATAAGCATTGCTCCTATAATTTGGTTTCGTTTTAAAGAAAGCGATTATTCCAGTACTGCTTCTTTAGTGGCTGGCGGATACGGCGAACTGCATACACGCAATGTGAGCCCATGATTTTCCACTTTCCGACATATCCATAATGGAGTTATATTTCAGAGACTAATATGCCGATTCAAGTGAATCAAGTATTGATTTTAAAAACATTGTATAAAATATGTTAAAACCCATTTTCAACTTTTTAAGCATATCTCAAAAACAAAGGCCTGAAAAGCCTCACGCATTAATACATACTTCTAAACTATCTACAACAAACTCCTTGCTACATTTACGTATTCTTGTCACGTCTTAAATATACGTATTTGATTCATTCAGTAATGTAGGAATTAAAAATAATTGCATGTACCTCTTAAAAATTACATTTATTTAACCGCCAAAAATGTTAAGTTTGTAACCGTAAATTGTGAGGCATTTTATTCCACAGGGAACAATCATAGGACCAATATTGTTATTAATTAAGTTCATATTAACGATCCATGAAAAACATGAATCCGGAAAAATTATTAACGTATGCTGATGATACTGCAATCACATTACCCGATAAAACCTGGAACGAAGTCACTAAAAATGCCATTATCTTCCTTTACCTTCCGATGTAAGGCACGTTATAATATATTTTTTTGACTCCTCATAAACTGTGCAATAAACAATTAAAATTTATCAAACTCACCGAAAACGGTCATATGCTTCGTCTTCTTGTCTTCTGCCATAAATGTGGAAACGACACAAGTGTACTCTCCCGAAAGCTCAGTCCCTGGGTTTACAATCCTCAGAGCTCTATGTGCCTTGAAGGCATCATCGCTGGCCTTGTAGCTGAGGTCCAGCTTGCCTCTGAGGATGCCCAGCTCTTGGGGCTTCTTAGTGGGAATCCACTGGTACACAGGTTGTGTTTTGTTCTTGAAGAACCATTTAACTACCAGGCCGGCTGTGTCATCTGTGACGTAGTCGCAGTCCAAAACCACGGAGTCTTGTCCGCCCATCTGGATTATTTCTGGAACTTTCATTTCTATTATCTTCACGGCACTGACACCTGGAAAAAGAGAAAATGTTTAATTAGTACTGAAACTTGTGATCGTTGAGAAACAAGTAAGGAGGTGGATAGTTGTGGAATATGTCTTCATAGAAAAAACGCATTAATGGAAAAAAAACATGTAAGTATATTGGAAATATCTTATAATTTTGATGCAATACAATTTGGTAGGCGGGAATGGGTACCGCCGCCCCGGAAACCGTTATTGGATAACCAACACCTCTGCCATAGGTCACTCCAAGTGGTTGGCTGCGTTTGGTGATTTAGCAGGGGTGCCCGGATTCATGGGGTGAGGTTTGTCTAGGTCTTGGCGGCGGATGACCAGGACACACTTAACCCCAGATTCCGACCCACTCCTTAAACCCTTTTCCTTCCCAGAACTCTCCTTCCCTTTCTTTCCTTAAAAAAACCCTTCACACAGCATCCCCAAAGATGACAAAGGCCCTGAGGGAAATTATTTTCCTCAGGGCCTTCTGTGTGGAGCTCATGTAAAAAAAAACTTATGTATGATGAAAAATTGTAGTTTTGAATAAAACGAGTTCAAAGTTTTTTTAAAATAAATAACATTCATTTCTAACTTGTAACTAGTGTTCAAACTTTTGCCTGTAGCTCCATGTATGTAAAACCTGCAGAAGTAATATCTACACAGCAGAAAAAGAGTGGAGTGGAATTAGGTACCAAAAAGGCGATGGGAGCAAAAACATCTTGTGCGCATTTAAGTTGTCATTACATCCAGCTCATCCATTTATTTTTCACATTATAGTTTACTTGTGTTTCCAACCTGGCTTCGTATTTTAAAAGTTTGAACACACGCCCCCTTACTAATAAATAAATTTAGAATTTTACACACCGAACAAACAACCATTTACGGCATTTACCAGAAATTTGTTTATATACACGCTAGTTGTGTAAAATTTAAAATATCTGAAAATAGTTGCGTTGACCTAGGAATATCGCATAGAAAAATGATTGCTAATTTTAAAAGCCAGAGCCCATCTTTATGAGGCTGAGGGTCTATCTATCGTGTTTTAGTACCAACGTAGTCGATAGTTGTATTTTGATACCAACCAAGAAGATGATGCGGAATAGGCAAACTGACGCAGACTCATACAGTTCAAGTGTGAATTGTCTGTAATTTCTGGAGAAATAAGAAGATGGAAATATAAAAAGACAAATAAGCCCGGGATTATATTTTCTCTTGATACAATATCTCTTCTTTGATCCTTGCGGAATATAAAATATCTGAATTCGTTGGTAGAAGATTTCTTACTAAAACGAGAATGTCAGAAAACTTTCGGATTAGACGAGAGGGTTTTTGATGGAAACTTCGCCTCACTCCACTACATCCCATAAATAGTTTCATAGTAGTTATTATGATTACATCTTGGTCATTTTTCTATCGTCGGAGCAATATCCTAAGCTTTCATTTCACGCTTCATTGAACTTGGCCTATAAATAAAGGGGAAAGGAAATGAAATATGGATGTTAAAGAGATTACAATGAGATCATCCCTTTGAACACCAAAATGCTTCAGACTGTCGAAATTCTCCAACCAGGCCGCAATTCTGTTGTAGATTTTAATCAAATACCTGAACAATTCCAGCGTTAATAGAATTTGGAACCTAAGACAATGTCGGTGGTCGTTGAATAATTTACTAGGTAAATAGAAGACTACTTAAAATGGACGTGTTGTTTAATTTATTTACGGTTATTTCCCATATTTTTTTTAGGAAAGGTTTTATGGACTAGGTATATCATTTTTAAATTAGTATCTACCAATACCTACAACAAAAAGATAATAATTACAACTCTTCGATTACAGTTATGTTAAAATCAGTATTTCGTAAGTACTAGCTAGGAGCTAGATTGCATGACTTGGAAATACGAGTATTTTATTTTATTATTTTTTTAATCCACTGATTGAAATGACTTAAGCTGTGTTTGGTGAATAGATCTCAATAGCCAGGTACTTCCCGAATTTCTGTTCTCATTTTCTTCTCCTCTCCACTCCTTTCGCCTCACAACATATACCAATCGGGGATGTCATAGTCTTACTGACTCCAGAGCATTCGCGACTCTCGGGCCATATTTAAGTGCACAAAAATGTTCACAATTGGTAAGTAAAAACAAAAAATCGCATATTTTCAACAGATATTATTATGATTTAAACTTTTTTCAAAGCTAATATATAACAAGTGTCTACAAGTGTATTGACAAAAAAACAATATATGCTAAAAAGTTAAACAAATCTGCAAAACTTTGATCCCTGTATATATATATATGAATATACATGTATGTGTGGGTATGCATAAATACATGTTTATGTAAGTATATATATATATATATATATATATATATATATATATATATATATATATATATATATATATGTGCATGTATGTATGTATGTGTATGTGCATTTATGTACATACGTAAGAGCTACCTTACTTATTTGTGTTTATTTTCCAGGCAACTTTGGCAATTTGTGAGTTATTTGAAACATTTCTACCAATTTTGTAATTTTTTTCTAATTATAAATAAATAATAAATAAATAAATTCTAGAGAATGATTCCCCTTTAAATTACTGTGTACCTATTTACTAACCACGGCAATATTTATTTCATAAGAAATAAGAAATATCATTATATAACATTATCAGATGTTATTTTGGATAGAGTTTAATATTACTCTTCAGTACAACACTGGATTTATTAATTGCGCAGTACAAGTAACAATGGATATTGCGAGAACTAATGTCTGAGCTAGTGGAGTTCTGGGTTCGATAGAGGACGAGCAAGCACGCACCACTGTATATTAAATAAAATATAACCCTTTGTCTGTTGGCGTCTCACTCAAACTGACAACATTATTAATCCAACAGGTTTTAAGTTATTGTACCTATTTTTCACGTAAAACAGTTATTCCATAAATATATAAGTATATATATAGTCTCGTCTAGAGCCAGTGAGACTATGGCATCCCCAATTGAGGTATGTTGCGAGGCTGAAGGCAGTGGGAAGGGGAATGAGATGGGTAGGAGTAAGGTGGGAAAGTATTTGGCTATTCTATGTATATGGTCACCAAACACGGCTAAAACCATTTCAAAGAACATTTTAATTCTGAATGGTGGTTTTACACCATAGCGATACTAAGAGGATCTTCCACTCTGAAACGTGCCGCAAATATACTACATATAACTTTAAATTAATTAATTATAAAATATCACAAAACAATACAATAAGATGTATTTGCGCACGCCGGGAATTGAACCTCGATCATGGAGGCCGTCATTCTTGGACGAGGTGAAAATTCAACAATAATTGATTTGTATTCAAAATCTGTGTGAAATTTTCTTACTTTTGAGCCTAAAAACTTGTATAAATCTGTCTTATTTATTTACTTTTATGTCATATTTAATGTATTCAGTTCTTGCTTTCAGATAGAAATCAAAGCTGCAACCTTAAAACTCCAAGTCAAAAGCTCGACGGCGCGGCGCGGCGTTCGTCATCACAAATCACTTTCTTCATTCTCTAAAGGCAACAGTTACGTAAGCCAAAGATATAGTGCACAGGGGTCGTAAATATTGAAACCGCTACAATCGTTTACATAGGACTGACGTTATTCTTCACATAAAAACACTGAATACATACGCGAAACAAATCACCGTAACTTATCCGCACATACATTATAATATACGGAACACAGGTAGAGGCAGTATACAATATTATTGTTTTCGCATGCGCCAAACACGGAATCATTTCTTATTGTTTATTTAAATGTAGGCAAAGCTGTTTTCTTACAACAGTGGCTGATAAGCGCCCACGAGCTTATGCCACATGTCATTATAAGGAATAATTTATATTCAAGTGTTTATTATGCTTTCGATATTATCAATTGCGTTATGGAAAATGTAACGGCGCAAATGTGCGTTGTACGCAATGTACACACCTTCGATATTTTTATTTTTTATTTGTTGTAATGTAATTTTTGATGTAATCATTATACAGTACACATGACGTACGAGTAATTCACACGGTGACCAGGCAGTTGATCCGCCGGTAATTGACCCCCCGAAATTATGTTTACCGTAAAATTATAATTTTTTGTGCATTACTTACCTTTTTGGACTAATGCGCTAGCATATACAATATATCGACAAGCAGATTTTTCCTTGATGCATTTAAATGAAAATATGTTTCATACTGTTGTTATTCAGCGGTACATCCTCTCTGCACATCCCTTCGGGGTCACTTAGTTATATTTTGTGTAATTAGGTAAGTATAACGTATTTTCCCTAAACCGACTGCACATTATATTCAAATACGCCGGGGGGGGGCAACTGTCGGCGGATTAATGTCATGGCACTAATTCCCATAACTTTAAGAAAAATTTAACAATAACATGTTTAAGAGTTCTTGCCTAAAATGACACTTGAAGGGCAATGTTGAAAATGTCAATAGATATAGAAATATCACCATATCTTTTGCCACGCTATCCTGGGCCAGAACGTCCATTCTGCCATGTGGGATACAGAGCAAGTCGTGGCGACGACCCTGGGAGTAGTTGTTCAGTACGAACAATTTATAGCATTCCAGGAGGTATGAGCTGTCAATAAAACAGTATATTATTTTAAAAGCTGTCATTGTAATGGTTCCCTATTCCTTCTGGATTGGAGACTAATGTTGACCATAAAATAGTCAGGTATCGTAATAAAATATCATGGTTTCATTCATAAAAAGTATCTACTTTTTCCGTATAGATAGAATTTCTTTAATAAAGAGGAATGTGAAATGCAAGCCTCATACTATCACCCCGTGTAGTAAAAACCTTATTATTATAATTGCCACAATATTATATTTTATTTTTTTATTCATCGACTTCTATGTAATCATTACAGAATAAATACATTACGAAATGATAAAAAATAAAAGTTACTGAATATAAATTAATTTAATCAATAGGTTCGTTTTTCGAACGCCAAATTCATGTTAATACTGGTGGAAACTCATGAAAAATCACGGGGTAATATAATTTTATATAAAAAGTTGAAAATTTATTTAAAGAACACAACATAATTAGGAAGACTGCTATAAAAGGACCAAAAAAATATTCACGAAAATGTATGAAAATGTAGGTAGGTACTTCATCGCTGTCCGAATTGTTGACATATCTGTTCCAATTTTAAAAATCACATTAATTTAAATAATTTTCTGTCCAAACATTATATTGTAGGTACCTAATCGATTTTCTGAATTCTGCACACAATCAGTTCCAATTTTGAAAATAACACATTAATTCAAATCAAATCCAAATTCCAGAGTTCATTGAACCAGAGTTACGCAAGATAAACGCACAACCGTTATTAGTATGAAGAATAGTAGAAAACCGGTTTCGCTTTTTAAAGTTTCTTCAGGGCAGTATGTAAAAATTATTATTTTTAATTTTTATAATTACGTGTCTATTATAATAACTTATTTGACTCAGATTATTTTTTATGAAGCATTGAATTCTTAGTTTTGTCTGCATACATTATTTACTAAGATATTCCTCTTTATAATTTGGTATTCTAAATTCTGTGGGAAATTTAGTTTCCATATTTATGATTGCCAGAATCAGTTCGCATAATTAGTATTAAATCGCATAATAATGCGTATTTTTATTCCTCGAATGAATTACAACAATTGTTTTTATCACTTCTTCTAATAGTGCAAAATTATTTTGTGGTAACATTTTAAATTTAAATTAATAGATAACTTTGTATTACCCACTCAATTATTTACAAAAACCGACATGTTTCGTCAGCAAAGCTGACTTCTTCAGGGTTTTGAATTAGTTCTGTCAAAACCCTGAAGAAGTCAGCTTTGCTGACGAAACATGTCGGTTTTTGTAAATAATTAAGTGGTTAATACAAATTTATCTATTAGTTTGAATTGTTTTTATATTTTTTTGCTGCTTGGAAAAAGTGTCGAAGTCAGTATATTAAACTACGTCGCTACATTCTGGTGAGTTCGAATTAATATTATTATCAAAAAAATATCAAAATTAATAAGGTTGAAAGCAAAAAAAAATATGGTACTACTTGAACGTAGGTTGAGGAAGTGAAAAAATAAATGAAATGAGGGTGCGGTCAGTTGTACACAGTCTAATATAAATTCTCGCAAATTGGAAAAACAATAATAAATGTCCACTACATTCTTCCCCCTCGCTCATAAGTTTTCCGCTTCGGTGAGCTTCATATAAATTGGATTAGAAAATTTTCTGATTACTTGCCGGACTACCTGAAGAGAAAGTAAGCCCCAAAACCACTTCTGGGTGGGTGAAATCGCCGAACTGTAAGAACTTTCTGGTTAAGGTTCTGCCTTCCTTAATGAAAAGCTTAAAATTTCATATAAGTTTGTATGATTCGTTTATAAGTTTGTATATTCCTTAATGAAAAGCTTAAATTTTCATATAACTTTGTATGATTTTAACCCCTCAGGCTAATTTGTTCGCATTTGGGAACAGCTCACATAGGTATTATAGAAATCGTTGCATCTCTATTACTGCCATAGAGAAAATACCTTGCTTTATATTCAAATCTAGAAGTAAACCTCAGAAAAATTAAATTAATGTTCACCACTAAGAAACCAAAATTTCCAACCGAAATTTGAGAAAAATTTTTGAAACTTCGTGATTTTATTATTATTTTTTTTTATGAAACGTTATAAAGTGAGGTGACAGGTTCATTAATGTTGCATTTGTCTAATAAAACATGTTTTTTATTGTTGTTTTGATATAAAGTGAGGTGACAGGTTCATTAATGTTGCATTTGTCTAATAAAATATGTTTTTTATTGTTGTTTTAAGTAATTTAAGTTTAAAAAAAGGATGAGATGAGCCATTTTTAAAACTTTTTTTGTGAATGCATTTAAAATTTTGATATTTCCAAAAAATATGTTTATTTCTGATAATATCATTTGAAAGCGTATTTCATCAACTTTCAATAACGGTTTTTAGTTTTCGGCAAAATTAAGAAAAATTCCATTTAATTCGAATTTGTTGCAAAGCAAAAATTTTCTGAATTTTTGACAAAATATGCCCAAGGCCTGAGGGGTATATGAGAGTTCGTGCCAGAATTAATTTATGATTTTGTTCTGAAAGAACAATATATATTATCAAATATGTTTTCCTGGTCGGTAGTGTACACTGATATGATAATTTATGCTAAAGATCAGCCTTTGAAAAAAATAATTTATTATTTCAATCATTAGACAAAATTACAACAAAGTTAATAAAATATGAGTAACGGCGTATGTAAACGAAGAATAGCTTTTTTAAACATTTACTCCACAATGGAGGCCCCGACGAAAATTATTCCCCTCAGGGCATTAATCACAGGGATGCTGTATGGAAGGTCTTTTTAGGCAAAGGAAATAGAGGACGTTCTGAGAAGAAAAGAGGTATGAGAGGTGGGTAGGAATCTGGGGGTTAGTAAGGTTAGTTAGTTAGGTTAATCTTAGTGCCCAGAAGTGACGGACGTATAAACCTATCCCTCCCACTACGATGCAAGGCGATGTTTCCGGAGAGTCCTAATGGAGAGATAAAAAGGTCTACCTCAACCAGTCTCTTGGAACAGATGTGTGGTGCATTTGATGGACAGACGCGTCCGCCGCCAAAATCCGGACAAACCTCACCCCATGAAACCGGGCATCCCTGCTAAGTCACCAAACACAGCGAACCACTTGAGGTGACCTATAACAGAGGTATTGGTTATCCAATAAATGGTTTCCGGGTCGGCGGTACCCATAATTGCCTCCAAAATTAATAATAATTCTTGTACAAATATGTTTTAATTACGTCGATGAATGATAAGGTCACGTACAATCATTATCGCATTGTGAAGTTTTCATCCCAGGCTTTAATTAGACTTAGGCTGTTTGCATATTTAGGTCAAAAGGGAAACTCTTCCTACAGGACTAGTAATTAAGTTAATTTTCCTAAAAGTACAAAATGTTTGTAGATAATGATAAAAGGCAATTATATTAAGAGAGCTGTTGGTTACACTGAAGAAATTGCTACTAGAAGTTTATTGTGTGCATGTCCGTGTGCCAGATATATTATCAATTTTCTTTACTTTTGTTGCAATTGATCAAGCATTTTTCAGTGTTGACAAAATTCTACCTTGAGCAGAATAATAATTTCTATGAACTTCCTAAGATCTATATGTCACAAGGTCTTATGTACACGGGGTATTTTGGGGTACACACTATAATGCCGTCGTAAGCAAAAAGGCAGCTAGATATTTTCAACGGTCACATTCTGATGTACTGGACCTGTCTTGTTTATCAACCTACTAGAATAAAAAATATAATTTGGGAATTTGACCATTAACCAGTTGCGTTTTTACTTATGACGGAAGAATGGTATCTACCGTTAAAAATATTAAAAGGAAATTATTGTAATTGTTATTAAAATGTTTTATATTAATATTTGCATTAAAAATATTCATCTTAACACATGAAACAAAGTCGGGTTAGTTAAACCATTTATAACAGAGAACGGTTGAACCGATTTATATGATCTTTGATTTGTTGGATTTGTCTCCGCCCCGAATATCAGAATAGCTATTAAAATATCGGAAAAATCAACGACAAAAAATATGAAGAAAATTCTTTTCTTTATACATTTTGTATGGAACGAAAGAGTTGCCGGTATATTGTGATAAGTATAATATTGAAGAGTAAGAGAATTCCATAAAATCAAAAACGTCAAATATTAATGGACTGATTGTTTTGCTTTTGTCGATAAACACATAATGCTGCCCCTCTTTCTGACACACTAAATGTCAACAGACGAAAATGGGACAAACGGTGAACGTATGTCTGCACCCCTCCAAAGGAAAAATACAATAATTATAATAAATCTGCCTCATACGAATAAAGAAAATGAAACGCAATTCCCGTAAGTGGAAAAATAAAAAATCACAAAAATTATAAATCCGTACACAACGTCATCTCTGATACTGACAAAAACAAAACACGGACAGGTGCGCATCGATAATTGCTTCATTGTGTAGTTTTTATCTTAATAAAAAACTGAATTTAATTCAGCTAATTAGTTAATGTATCAGTTATTGATTCTCAGGCGGTACGAAGTTCGCCGGGTCAGCTAGTTGGTTTTAAAAAGGTCTAAAGTTCCACACGTTTGAACTATAGTCTCTCAAATAAGAGTAGAAAATATAAAAACTTGAACTACTAAATTTGTAGACTGGCAACACCAATTTAACTGTCAAATATTTTTTTGAAGTGCAATGACACTGAATGTATAGAACACAGTAAACCACATTTTAAAAAACATTTTTTCTTCATGACCTAAATTTGATTAAAAGGTGATTTGCTTAAATTTAATTTAACATAACTTTGAATTTAACAATAGATAGAAAGGAAGAATCACTAATGGTGAGTTTAGTTACACTACTTTTAGATCTGAAAGAGTTAAATATATTCAGATCTAAAATCAGAGACATGATCTAAACTCCAGGCAGTGCTAGGTACTTTATCTAGTATTAAATAAATGTGAACAATTTCTAAACTGTGCTTTATATTTTATTACATTATAGTTATTCTTTATTATGTTAACACAAAATTGCAAAGGTATAATAATAATATACCTAAAACCAATTCTAATTTTGAGATCGGCGGGTATCTGTACTGCAATGAAAAAATATTTTTTCGACTATTATGCCTTTTTAATTTTTTTATAAAAATGTATGTTACACAGCTTTACTTTAACACCATGAGTTATGTGTTTAGTATTGCCATTTGATCAACAGTGGCGCCCTCATATATTTTCTACTCTTATTTGACAAACTATAGCTACAAAGAAAACCCTACTGGCTAGTAAGACGGCTGTCACCGACTTTTACCCGAAACCGACTAGAGCTAGTAATAGGCACGCTACAGCCAAGTTATGAAGTCAGGATGCTGTCGCTAAGTAAACTTCGATTTTTAAAATTCAGCGGTAAGAACGAATAGGTATCAATACCGATCACCGCCCCTTGATAACGTGACGCAAAATTCGTCATGTACCCAGACCTGCACACTTGTCGGCTATGCGTTGGCCGGCCTGAAATGAACGATGATTCACCAACAAAAACGAACATTTTCAATAAAAAAATTACACATTTTAATTCTTTATAGATAATTTATTCACTTTTAGTCAGGTTATCTATTTACCTATCCTTTAGAATCTGGCGGCGCGCGGACGCGTTTGCTCACCTCTGCGTAGCGGGCCGGATCGGGAGAGACTGGTTGATGGAGACCTTTTGAACTCTCTACCCCGACTCTCTCGACCCATCGTCTTGTACCACAGTGGGAGGGATGGATTCAACAAAAAAAAACATTTTTCTTTCCAGAACTTCCTCTCCTTCCTTTCCATATAAGATGACATGGGCCCTGACGGATAAGTGCCCTAAATAATATTTCACTTCTAGGAATTTTCCGTTTGGTGGTTGATAGCAAAGCTATACGATCTGAACATCATATTAAAGCATTACTTTTAACTCTCATATGAAACACAAGACTTTATGCGCCATATTAAATGTTTTTTAAAAATTCAGTCTTTTGTACGCTTTTTTGCTGCGAAAATATACCTGCATTTTTAATACAAAGCCGTTTTATGGCAGTTTAACCCGGTGTTGCCCGGTGCCGAAATTAATATGACTTTATATCTAATATAAACTCTTTAAAACGATTATAAATTCGGGAGCATGGTTTGTTATGCAAACATTAACATGTAAATGTAACGCATTTTAATAAAATAAAGCATCCACGAGGGTTTTGTTTAAGCTTGTTATTATTTTGAAGCATACGGCCACTCAAACAGCGGTATTACATTATACACTCCAAAACTGCGGAATAATTTTCTATGGGAATATTATTCTTTATTAGGGTGTTTTGTCTGGGAAAAGCATGTATTTTTATACATTAACGTGCTTTTAATACAAAGGTAGAAAACATTCAGGCTCAGTATTAAAAAAAAAACACATTTCTTTTTGTTTTCCTTTGTTTGCGGGGATTGTTGCTTTTCTTAGCGGAACGCAAAAAAATGTACGTTTTTAAAAAAACATTTAAATCTCTAAAAATAAGTAGGTTTATACGTCATGTTCGTACAACCGAATATTCAACCAAATGCTTAAGATTTTATAGTTTTATTAATAGTTTTTTTATGTGATTTTGCAAAAGAATCCTCGGAGCCAGTGAAACTATGGCATTTTCAATGGAGGTGTGCTGTAAGGGTGAAGGGTGTGGGTAAGGGAATGATAGCAGATGGAAGGTTGTGAATTACTACCTGGCTCTTCAGATCTGGCCACCAAACACGACTAAAGTCATTTCAAAACGTTTTCGAATCTTTTTATTGGTTTCGTGTAGGAAGGAGTAATATATTATTTTAATATTTATTTTAATCTATCTAATCTAAATACCTGTTTCAATAAAAACGGGGAATTAAAGAATTAAAAATATATATTTGTATGCCTTGTATGCCAATGTCATTAGACCAGTTCTCTCTAAACAATACGTGTGCTAGTAAACTAATCCTATTACAGCGACGACATCCGCGACAGAGCGTTTAGCTCTGTGACTGAAACCCAGAGGTCATTTTTGGAATTTTATACTTATATTATTTTAATCGTTTATTATACGATATTTTCATATATACAATATTTTCCTTTTTTTATTTATTTTTATTTTAACTTTGTGAGTAAAACCTCAAATTGTAATATTTAATTAAATGAAGACAATATAAGCGAAACTCTATCGAAAATCTGAAAACAGAAAAATCAGAAAAACATATTGACACCTCTGGGACTTGAACCCAGGACCTCTTGCTTTCCGGGCAAACGCGCTAACCACTGCGCCACGGTGCTAATTTAATTAAATATTACAATTTGAGGTTTTACTAATAAAGTTAAAATAAAAATAAATATTCATCCTAGACTTGCAGAAAAGTCAATAGATGTCGCATATTAAAATAAAATGTATAAAGATTTATCCAGACACTATCTAGAGAGCATTTAGTTCGGGTTTGAAACTTGCAATCATACATAAAGATGGTAGCCAATAATATATGCGTTAAGAAAATGAAGATAATGTGGGTGGTTCTTAGTCGAGGTATGATACAGTTAAAAGTGACCGAATTTGATATCGGCACCGTGGCGCAGTGGTTAGCGCGTTTGCCCGGAAAGCAAGAGGTCCTGGGTTCAAGTCCCAGTGGTGTCAATATCTTTTTCTGATTTTTCTGTTTTCAGATTTTCGGTTGAGTTTCGCTTATATTGTCTTCATTTAATTAAATATTACAATATTTTCCAATTAGAAGCTAGTCACAGTGTCACGTACTCTTTTTATAGTTATAAGACCTTAGGTTAGCAATAGGGTTTGTATATCCCGCAACTTTTTCAAATCCCGTAAGATTACCGGAAAGAATTAGAAATCCCGCGGGATATGCTGAATTTTTACTAAAGGGTATAATGTAAATTGGAATTTTGCAAAATTTAATTAACATTTCTTATTCCTTTGTAGCTCAATCATCTTTGGTACAAGTAAAAGAAATTTCTTCTTCTTCTTGTGCCCTGTCCGTTCAACGGTCGTTGGCTATCATGTTGGATATGCGGACTTTGTTTACTGCGGCTCGGAACAGCTCTACAGTAGACTGGCCAAACCACTGTCTCAGGTTTTTCAGCCACGAGGTTCTCCTTCTTCCAGTGCCCCGTCTTCCGGCAATCTTTCCCTGCATTATGAGATGCAAGATCTCATACTTCTCTGGATGTCTCATCACATGTCCAAGATATTGAAGTTTTCGGATTTTTATAGTTTTAATAACTTATTTTTCTTTATTCATCCGAACCATAACATCTTCATTCGTAACCCTGTTCATCCAGCTTATTTTAAGTATTCTTATGTAGATACACATCTCGAATGCCTCAAGTCGCCTAATTAGTTCTTCAGTAAGCATCCATGTTTCTATTCCATAAAATAATTTCGAAAACACGTAGCATATGACCATTCGCATTCGTAATCCAAGGTTGAGATTATGACTGCAGAACATCTTTTGCATGCGGATAGAGGTTGGACGAGCTTGCTCAATGCGGCATTTGATTTCAACCGAAGGATCCTATCTATCATTTACATTGCAGCCCAAGCATACAATAAGTACTCTGTACCGTCTCTAGTTTTGTTCCAGCAATATAAATGGATATTTATGCACAAAAACCCACCGACGGAAAACATTTTCTGCTTCTTAACTGTCATCAAAAAGCTGTGAGCTATTATCTCCCTCAGATACCTCCGTTCTCAAAAAGGGACACATCTTTCATTAAAACCAATACCAGGTCTTGAAATTTTCGAGCTTGAGATGCGGGTCTATTCTTTCTTCCCAACATCAAGTTCGGTTCCTCTTTCATTGTCATAGATTGACTACACTTTATTTATGTAAACCGCATGTTTTAGTTTAAATTTTGAATTTTTATATTCCGCAATCCCGCATTTCCCGCGGATTAAATTCCTGCAAATCGGTGTGACCGAATATTGCTGAAATCCCGTGGGATTGCGGGATGCGAGATTGCGAGATTGCGGAATTAAAAACCCTAGTTAGCAATGAATCTCAAGCACTTGCACTGCTTTTACCCATTGCATTCTGATAAGGAAACATCGTTGCAGGCCAACAATCTAATCGCCCTAATGTCGCTATTCATCACGCTACACGCTATCAGGCGAGTCGATGCATAACGGACGAACTGGACAAACGTATTGCCAGGAAATCTACCCCAACCTGATTTATGTCCACACAAACGTGCTTTCAAACGAGCCGTGTTTATCAAGACGTAGGTTGCTGAATAATAAACAGAATATTGAATACTTAATAAACATACTCGTGGCAACATATTATGTTTTGTTTTAGATTGGTCTGGAAGAACTTAAAGACATTGAAGCCTCAAACAATTCATTATTATCGCTGATCGATCAGAGAATAACAAAGGGAATAAATGATTAGTTAAGTGTTTGCTTAACCCTTGTACGCACGTGCTGTATCTACTTTCATAACAGGGTAGAAAAAGTTGCGTAATACCTATCGGCATAGAACAATTGGTATTTTTTACCTTAAGGCTCTGCAACCGGGCTCGAAAAGAAGAAGATGGAGAGATACGAAATAACGAATGTTAGAGGAGAGCGCTAACATTTACCGCGACAAAATCGATGCGAAAATTGCGAAAATGTTTAATAAAACACGACTCGTTTAAAATAGAGCAAAAATCTCGCGGGCATTGTCTTAAACAGCATTTAAAGAACCACTGTGAATTTTTTCATACACATAACTTGTAAAATAACTGAAAAAAGCGTGTTTATAATAATTTTTGGAACATACTTTGCGATTTTTTTTTTATCGAGGGAATTTTATATAGGTAATTTGCGTTTCTATTTGTCTAGATATTATCTTCAAGAATAACATATATTTTTTTAAGAGCTTTAAAACTTTTCGTGTTTAAGGTATTATGTAAGAAATCGGTAGAAATTTGGGTTGCGGGCCCTTAACGCAACAATTTGGATACAGTTATGGGTACCGCCACCCCGGGAATCATTTATTGGATAACCAAAGCCTTTGCTTTAACCTTTGTCTCCACATGTGGTTAGCTACGTTTGGTGACTTAGCAGGGATGCCATGGTGTGAGGTTTGTCCAGATTATGCGTGGCGGGCCGGATCAAGAGAGACTGGTTGAAGGAGGTCTTTTTTGACATTTCCGTCAGTGTGTCCGTCACTCCTGGACACACTGACCCCCAGATTATTACCCACCAGTCACAACTCATACCCTTTTCTTTCCCAGAACTTCCTCTCCTTCCCTTCCATAAAACGATACCCACACAGCATCTGAGGAAAGCTAAAGTATTTTTTTTCTTCACAATGCTAAATAATACCCACCTTAGCATAAAATGAAGAAAAAAATTACCTTCCATATAAATTTGAATGGAAATAAATAGGTATGTAAGTCCCATTCAGCTCAATAGCCCAGCCCGCCATTTCACTTACGCTCGCCTGACATCGTAGATCTCTGTCTCATTTGAACTTCGTAAACACAGTTTTGTATTGGAAATTTAAGCCTCGATTAAGCAAATATTTGGATCACGGAAATAGGCTTGTTGAAAAAGTATCGATATATCGATGTATCGATATTTTTAATTCAATATATCGATATTTTTAGCCGATATATTTTGACCCGATGTATCGATATATCGATACAAAATATCCAATATCGAAAATTTTATCAAAAACGATATTTTTAAAAATTTATATAACTAAAGTCACTAGAATCCAAAACCGTATAGGAACGAACTCATGACATCTGGCGGTTGAAATTTTAACTATTAATAGCTTACAAATCTATTGCCTTTGCATTAGTATTTGTGATCACTAATACTATCTCATATGTGTAGGTAGATACATAGAAATGTATGCTATTTTTTGCCATTTTTTTTCTGTTACTCCTTATTGCCTTTGCATTAGTATTTGTGATCACTAATACTATCTCATATGTATAGGTAGATACATAGGAATGTATGCTATTTTATGCTATTTTTCGCCATTTTTTTTCTGTCACTCCTTATTGCCTTTGCATTAGTATTTGTGATCACTAATACTATCTTATATGTGTAGGTAGATACATAGGAATGTATGCTATTTTTCGCCATTTTTTTCTATGTCAATCCTACGTGTTGGTTCCCAATTGTCTATGATTATTGACTTTACCTTGTTCCAAACACGAAGTCCTTTTTGACAGCTTAGTACGCTAATAGAATGTTACTGAGACGCATACAAACTTTATATGCGTCTCAGTTTACTAACAAGTTAGAAGACAGCTTTTTAGTTTTGATATTTTTGTAATTATTACCTAATAAAAATACCTTAATTTTTATTGAGATTTTTGTACATTAAAATAATGCTCATTGTGTTAAAAATTACTGTTGATAACATTGAGCTGAATACACTATTATTTTGAAACGCAAAATCTTTTGAAAATTTGACCGATATATCGATACATCGATATTTTCTCCTCGATATATCGACGCCGATATTGATATTTTAATAAATATCGATACATCGATATATCGATATTATTTTTCACTTTCGACATCCCTACACGGAAAACGCCTACAAGGTAAATCTTGTGTTATTCTATAATGTGGCCATTAATTAGATATGGATCAGAAATATATACATATATATGCCATTTTTTAAATATCTTATATATAAAAATCTCGTGTCACGGTGTTTGTGGTCGCACTCTTCCGAAACGGCTTTACCGATTTTTATGATTTTTTTTATGTATATTTGGTAGGTATGAGAATAGGTTTTAAAGTACATTTCATACCGCTAGGTGATTAGCGTGTCCCTTATTTTTTTTTATTTGGCATCAAAAAATACCTTTAACCCCAAATTTTAACCCTCCTACCCCCACCCTCCCATTTTTTAATCGCGATTTTAGTATTTTTGTACGAACAAATTTAACCGTATTTCATATTTCAAACTGAACAAAATTGTTAATGTTGTTGAATTACAGATGGCGCTACATCCGCCTCATCGAACTTTAATCCACACATGCGCAAGACATTCACGAGAAGCGTCGCGTCGCGTCATTTTAATAGTTCATTCGACATCATGTTCTCGCGTGGGCAAACCATCGAGCTTATTTTTCATTGTGCTCCATTCCTCTTTATGTCATAGATCTCATCCCCACACACTTACGAGTACAAAACATTCGTTATTATTTATTTAACCCGTCTGCTTGTTTAGGAATAAATACATCCCAAAAACACGTAATCGCGTTATACTTTCATAAGACCAAAAACGTCCCGAACGACCTTACATTTTAAAAGTTATATATTTCTCTTCCTCTCATGCAAACATATGTATTTTTCTTTTAACCAGAAAGAGAACGAAATAATGCTTCTTATTGTCATCGATATATGAAAGCTATCTTGCCTAGATATTTTACAATCTCGTTCCTAAGTGATGGTTTCAGAATTTTCGCGCGAAACTGAGGCTTCCGGATTGTGAGGTGCGGATATATTGAACCAAGCAGACGGGTTAACAACCAAAATATTCACTAGAAATAATTTATATGGCAGAACAGCGTTTGTCGGGTCGGCTAGTATATTATAGATCTATGTAACGTACCTATTTTGTACTACTGCTGTTCTCTTTATGTATAATATTTTACTTATATTTCAAGTATTAATATTGTGACATATTAATATGGTATTCTGTGATATTCGGTAGGTAATTTTTCAAAGAGTTCTGTACCTTTGTTTAAAAACGGAGAACATTGTTCAGAAAGATGGCATGAAATGTGAATACTCTTTGTGAAGTTGGCATCAAGTTTTTGTTTAATTTTACCAAGATTTCAAAACTTATGTTTGTCGGTAGTAAGTCTTGTTGTTGTGCAAACGAAATAATATTACATTTCAAACGTGGAAATGCAGCTTTATATTAAAATCGTGTCTTTCTTCGTGAAATGGGGCTGAAGTTGTGCCAGTATTAATATCATAAATATGAAAACAAATTTTGCTTTATTTGTCGATGTTGGAATGGTGATTTGCAGTTGTTACCAATGACATAAATCACCACCGTATTCAACACGACCCGGACTCTATCGATTTCCTGAAAATAATTTTCCGATCGTAAAAAGATCAAAAATCACTATAAACCTTCGACCCTTTTAATATTCTTCCCGCATGAGCATCCGCATACCGAAGCAGCATTTAATACCATATTTCTCTATTTCTGGTTCCTACGCGCTCGCCACCTCCCAGATCCATATTTCATCCCTTTATGTGTATAACGGGAGCCACACTTTGTCAAAGGGTCGAGATATTCTTATCTTTTACGTCCTATCATAAAGTTCCGGGGCGTTTGTAAAATATTTATACCGGCCGATGTGCGGCACGGGTCGGGGCTATTGGGCCCGTCCACTGAACAAACACATCGATAGAAGTGTGCTGCGGGCGTGACCGTGTACGCGAAAAAAGATGATTATTGCTGATTGATTGATGATTACGCTTGTGAAATCGGCCAAACATCATTATTTTTTCGAATAACTATACTATACTTGGATTCTTCTGCATACGAGTACTAATCAATACTCAGCTGACCCTACAGCTACATGCATTCATCTACTCGGTTTCTGAGCGGTCCAGATGTCGCTAATTTACGTACACAATTTTTTTCTTTTAATGTGAAATTGATTTTTTTCAACCACGTAAAATGTATTCATTTATTTTTTTATTCACGCCTTGAAGGCTTTAATTTGTATACATTATTTATTATAGGTAATGAGTATTAAAATAAGTGTATTGTAGGTACACAACGAAATAAACTGAATATAAAAGCTCGAGCAGGAACAAAACAAATAGGCATGAAGTTTAATAATCACAGTACAAAGGAGTTCAATATGTTTAAGTATAATAAGAGCAAAAAAGAAATACTTAAGGTACTATGAAAGTAGTTACAGAGCAATGTATGGTAACTTTGTTGATATTTTTATAAACATTAATATGAATAGTTTTTGTTGTCTTGTTGTAAAGCATGTTTTTAATTAGCAAACCTTTTATTACGCTCGATTGAATGTTTTACAGAATATTTCTAAATTAATATAGTAATAAATGGTGCACGTGAAAACATATGAAAGATATATGGAGGTATAATACAAGTACGAAGTTGCATTATCATAGAAAGTTGTGCAAATGAGTTCGATTAGTTTATTTTATATTAGTGTAATAACGAGAGAGTACATGCAAGTAAGTACTATTATCCTATGTACCGAAAATGTGAAAATGTTAGGAATTGAAAGGTCTTGAGAAAAATGTTCACTCTCAAATCGTCCTGTATCGTCCCGGTAAAAGACCACAATTCAAAAACCAAAAAATTTCTTGAAATGGCAATCGACGTGGTTGCTGACCAGGTCTGAATTATCAGGTACATCCCAACCTTCCGTTTCCCCATATCCTATCCCGCCTAATTCCCTTCAGCCTCAAAACATAACCTAATTAGATATACCACAGTCCCATTGGCTCCGTGCGCATTTGAAATCCGTGTACTGTTTTCACGTTTGACATATAGCAGAAAATTCATTTTGTTGACCAGTCTAGGATTATTATTTGGCTACATCGGAGTCAGATCAACATTCTTTCAAATCGGAATTAGCGATCACACTTCTAAGGATTATCTATTCAGCGGGTAAGTCCGATTCGGAATTGGCGCCCAACGTGGGGCTCGCAACCAAACGCCAACTTTTAAGTCGTTCGTCTTCCTGGGGACTTCCATTTCTTGTAAATAATTGTCGATCTGACATTATATAACATGTTTTATTGGGGTATTTTCATAATATTTATACGAAAGGGGGAGATATTCAAGCAGTTAGGTCATCGCATATTATTCAGAAAGGGGTGCAAATATTTATTTCTAATTATTAATCATTAACTTCAAACAGGATGTTACCTCAACTTGGTTATTTTTTTTAAACTGTGGTTTGAGTAATTCAGTCATTTAATATTTTGTGTCGTATGACGTATGAAGGTATTTTAATATTCATGTACTAGCGCATATCTGTGAAAAATCAAGGTATGTTATATTTGTAGGATTCGTGAAACCGAATGTATTTATAAAATATTTCCCTCAAGGTCTTTGCATGTGAAAAAATAATAAGAGACGAATAGATATTTACTAATCTCAATAAATTATTATTAATGATTAAAATGAATTTATTTTGGTACCTACGTACTATTTTAGTTTCAATTTTGAAAATTAAAAGTTCGTTGAATAATTTTATGCATCACGCTGGAATTCTTTGGAACATTTCATGTCACGCATGCATGCACAAACAACTGAAAATAGTATGTTTAATAATATATTTACTTAAGAAGTATATTCCAGTAGTTAGGGTGTAGGTTAGGTTAGGTTAAGTCAGAACCAAAGAGGAACAAGAACTTAAAAAAAATTTCACATGGTAAGTCATAAAAAAAACAGGTTTTGAAAATATTTGTAAGGACCGTAGGCAAATTATTTGTTTCAGAGTAAAATATGGATCGTCCTTGTAAGACACTAATAAAAACTTGATTGGAATTTATTTGGAACTGGTCCCGGCTGGTCCCGGCACGCGTTGCTATACCATTTAATAAAGAAATTGTTTCTCCCTGAGTGTCCTTTCCCATTCTTCCCGTTCCCCTTCCGCCTCCCCTTCTTCTCCTGCATCCTCTTCCCCTCTCGCGTTCCCACTCCGTCACATCCACTTTCCCTCTCCCCACTCCACTCCCCCCCCTTCCACCGTCCCGAGAACCCCCCTCCCGAGTTCCCCTCCCCCCTCACACGTCCCCTTCCCCTCCCGCGTTCCCCTTCCCTTTCCCGCTCCCTTGTCCAGCCAACCCGCCTCCCGCGTTCCATCCCAGTACATTCAGTATTTATACAGCCCGCGTGCCACCTTTTACAATTTTTATTTAAATTTCCATTTTTTATGTAGAATGTATGTTAAATTTGGTACCTAACATAGGTACCTATTTAAAATATCTAAAATTCTTGATTCGATTCAAACTATTAGGGGAGTACCTACTTTAAATAAATTTATTTACTTAAAGATTTTTAAAAATAGAATTGTTTTGCAAAATGTCATTCTCAAACACGCGAACTGTCAAACGTGCGATAGTCGTTAGGTTTTCTGAAATTATCCAATTTTCTGAGCAATTTTCTTAATTTCAAGAAATATTCTAAAAAAAGAATTATCGAAATCGGTTCAGCTGCTCTCGAGTTTTGCGCTTAGCAACACATTTAGCGATTCATTTTTAAATATAAGATTATTCAGTTACTTGATTTGAATAGCCACGAATTTCTAAGCCTTCGCATATTTATTTCTCTCATTACCCCCTTCCCAATTTCTTTTCAGTTCACCGGCTCTGGGAACTATTACGCGGCTTTACAAAAATCGGAACTACATCACCTTGAAACAGAGTTTTAAAAATGAGGCCCGCAATCAAAATAATTTCATCGAAGGAAGCAAATACTTTGTGGTGTGACATTATATAATAAATTAAAAAATACACTTTGTAAAGCACCACTTTTTATCAGAATTGATATTAAACAGCCAACCAGGTTTCGCTCATCTCGAGCTTCATCAGGGCTTATTATAACAACTGTTATAATAAGCCCTGATGAAGCTCGAGATGAGCGAAACCTGGTTGGCTGTTTAATATCAATTCTGATAAAAAGTGGTGCTTTACAAAGTGTATTTTTTAATTTATTACAAAATAATTTCAATGACTAATATTTTGTAATATGTTTTCGTAAATAATGAATTTTCCAACTTTTAATTAATTGATGCGTAAGTACATTAGTCCAATCATCAAATTTAATGGCGCGAAAAATCTTTTACAACCATCAATTTCCATTCCTTGTTCTTTTAATCAACTTTTAAAAAGACCCCTTTCCAAATTCAAGTTCTATCAAAACAAAATGGCGAGTAATTACTTGAAGGAATGTTTTATAATAGAAAACGTGGTAGAAATCAGATCAGCCCCCAGTTATGCGCCCCGGGCGCTCTTTGTGGGGTTATCCGAGTTAAATCGCGCGTACGAGACCACTCGACCGCGGGGTGAATGCTTATTTTTACAGTTTTATAGCTCCGCCGACCGAATTTATTGAACGGGGAACCCAACGCCACCGCCTCTTCTGCCCAACTATTTGTACGTGCGAAAACTGATAACATTCGCGTTATATGAACACGGTGAGTTTTTGGCAGTCGCCGTTCTTTGAGTACACACGACCGGACTCAATATTGAATTATCGCACACTCTCTCAAGTCTCAAGAGAAAAGTGTAAATAAACAAATTCCCCGAAGTTATGATCTCCATAATCGATAGCATATACCGTAAAATAAGCGCGATCTTTATGTTTTATACTGTATAAATCTAGGTTATATCGTCAGGCTGTAAATCTTTTTAAAACACTCGTAAATAACTTCACAATCTATTTCTCTGCCCATTTCCAAACTCCAATTTTAAAAGATGGAGGCAAAAGGGGAGGTATCTTACTACATAAGTATTGGATAAAGCGAGCCGATATCTCAAGATTGAATTTTTGAGTCCATTTATTTCAACTTTGGGCGAATAATGAATCGAATTTGCATTAACTCCTGTGGAGTTTGGTCTTGAAATAAAAAAAGTATATCATGTAAGAAACAATCCACACTTTTTGTGCTTGAAGGCTCCCATCAATTACAAAACTTTAAATGCTCTTTTCAGCCCGCGGCAGAGCGTCCCGGAGCTCCAAAAAAGTTTAAATATTGATTAAAAATATTCTTGAGCCGGGGAAAAGTTTGACCTTTAATTTAGAGCAGTTTCGGGAGGGGCCTGTTAATTACCCCTCCCCTTCCCGACTCTAATGACTCTCGGAGGCTGCGACCGTCCCGCTGTAATTTGGCACCTGATGTATGCAAATGACAGTTCGGAAAATTGCCGCGACACCTATTACCTCATTACCTGTTGTCTATCGGAAGTAATCAGCCGCTTTGGGGAAAGGCTTCAAAGAAAATTAAGAAAATTCGTTTTCAACTTTTGCCCCCGACGTTAAGTAGTTCGTGGCTTTTTAAATGATATTCTATTATTCAGGAGACCCTCTGAAAATTGCTTCAAATTAATGAACACATACTTTCAGAAATTTGAATATTGCTTAATAAATTTTTTTTCAGATATTTCAAAATTTTAGAATTAGCTTGATTGTGGCAAAATGCTAATGTCAAAAAAACATTTAATACCAGAGGTTATCATTTGCGTAATGTATATAAGTTATATGTAAGAGAAATTCAAAGAGAAATTCATTAAGTTGTTTTATTATTACACACACTCTTCTATCATCTATCTTCTTAGTGTAAGAGAGGCAGACCATGTGCCAAATGGTCTATAACTAAAACATACTAAGTCATTGGAAAACTTCTTTCCATTCAAATTTGGAAGACACTTCCAGTGTTATATTTTTATTCTATGCCTACCTTCAATATATAAAGAAGAGTGTTTGTTACATTTGGCGGGCGGCGTAAATTTAATTTGTGTTCAAGTATACAGTTTAACTCAGAAAGTGGTGAAATTTTACTCATTTGATTTTCGGAACAACAGGTAAGTCATTACATTATCTATATGAGATTTGGAAAAATCATCCTCACCTCTGCTTCCCACCACTTAAAGCAGAAGTTTTGTGCTCCTTGAAGAAATTTTGCTCACTTAACTTTGAAAATAAGTGTGCAAAATTTAGATAACAGGATATTCTATACTTTTTAAATTATAAATCTGCGTCCCTGTTAAATCAACTAGACTCTACCTTATTTTCCATTGTGACAAGTACCGCACTAACTACTCTTATCACTCACCACTAGCGCGATGTCATCGTATTTAAAATACATGAGCTGGTTCTTGGCTTGCGTTGAAATGCCATATACAAAGAATTAAATTGTTTCTCCCTGCATGTCCTTTCCCCTCCCGCATCTCCTTCCCATCCCGCGTTCCCCTTCCACCTTCCCCGCCTACCCACTCCCCTCTCCGCTCCCCACGTTCCATAATATATTCAGTCCCATCACATTCCGTTTTCAAACAGCTCGCGTGCCACCTATTAATTTTTTTAAATTCAAATTTTCATTTTTTATATATTACAAATATTCATTTTCGTATATTATAAGGACAATCAATCTAACACAGGTACCGGTTTAAAATATCTATAGTTAAAAAAAATCATAGACAAAAAAAAACAGCTGCCTTTTAAATTCACATTATCGAAATCACATTAACGCCCGAACTGTCAAACGTGCGAAGTTACAAGCGAAGTTACATCAAAATATGTATATGTATTGCTGTATTATATTTGTAAAATGACGAGTATTTTGTACTGATATATATTAAATATGAACCGATGTGTATTTTTGTTTAACTTTTCTAAAATTTTGTCATGTTTTGGTTTGCAACTACGGCATTCAATAAATCTAAAAAAAATGGGTTCTTTAAATATAAAATAAACGTAAGACTAGGTTCGTACTATACTCGTGGAAGAAAAAAATAAACCAATTTCATTTAACTTTTCCCAAGTGAAACGATAAAAACGTGGCAAAGTGTTTAGAATGATTTCTCCAAAGGTTCGGAGGTTGAATAAATCTTTGTTTCGACTTGTCATTCAGATGCTGCCTTTATTTTATAGCGCTTAAATCACCATCTGTCACTTGGGCTCAGTCCTGACTTGAAAACACTAACGCTGCCCCTCGGCGACTTGTGGAACTATTGTGTGACTTGGAAAATATTACCAGAGGAAGGGAGGGAACTGACGGGAATAGAAATTGCGCCTTCTCAGGGTTCGGAGCATAATCTTTGCTTATATTATCAAACAGGGCAATCAATTGCAAAATATAATCAATTTACCATGTAACTCATTTTAAAGAATCTGGTAAAATTGCATTGATGATTGCTTGTCTGATAAATGTAAGGTTTAGATTATGAATCTCCAATAACACGTATTGTGTTTCCAATTATGTCCTCTACGTGCATAATTGTATCTAAATTGTCTCTACCATCAAGTGACGTTTAAGTATGATCTTATTTATTATCAGCCTGTACAAAATATACATTTTAATAATATGCGCGTTTCGCAGCATCAAGTTAATTGGTCAAATGTTATTGTAAATGTACATAATATAAGAGTTTTGCATTATCGATCAATGAACTGGTGGGTGCAATCTCTTAACCGTTAGTTATTATAATAGATTATCAAGTATTTAACTATTAATAAGATAGAATGTTGGAAAAAAAAAAGAGTTTTATGATAACTTTTTACTTAAACGGTGGTATACAAAGCATCCAAATATTGTTACTAATATGAAAAGTATATATCTAAAATAAAATAATTCCAATCTAAGACCAACTAAATAATTATGTTTGAAGAAACGACATCCGGAGAAATATCGGCTTTTGACTCTTAGATCCCCCGTGAAACAAAAAACGTGTTTTACCTCCTGAGCAATAAAAATTTAGTTGCTTTTGCTTGAAACGGTTTAGTTACATATATATCTATGGACGGTAGGTACATTACAAACGTGATATTCTATCACATCTTCTTTTTCGCAATATTTCACAAGTTTGAATGCCACTATCGTTAATAAAAAGTTTTACATTAATTTCTGTAAAATTCTAATATTTAATCCTGTAAGAAATTTTGTACTACATTTTCAAACATAATTTTAAGCGAATTTTCGTGATGAATGTTGAAGAGAAGATTTTTTAGAAGGAATATGAGCTTTTCAGTTTTCCTACTATTTACACGAACGAAATGCATAAGGTAATTTCCTGTCACGACATTCCAGGGAGACTTATTTCAGTCTGCACTGCATTCTGATGCATTCCGCGTCTGGGTTTATGAGGCTAGTTGTCTCCGCGTGCTCTCTGCTTTATAGCGACTTCTCTCAGTGCCTCTTGCCCCTTGCCTCTCTGTATTCCCGTTCAAGCCTCTCTCTTCCTTGGGAAATTTCTCTCTCAGTTCGTCTCTCTTTGCCCAGCGCACTAAGGAGCAATCGTGCGATGCAATAGCGCATCATTTAGCCGGGTGCACTGAGTGGGAAAATATTCAAGACATTGCTATTTATGTTTATCAAGCAAGCGGTTGGGATGCTTTTTGGTCTTGAGAATTTAAGATGTTTAAACATTTTATTAGAGGAAATGCACATTGCACAGCTTGTTATATTTACTCAGGAATATCTCTCGTAATTTTTTAATTATTTAAATTTACCGCGATGTGTCTTGAATTAGATGGTAAAATTATTGCGGGGATAAAAATATCCCCTCATTAAATCTGTTTTAACTCATGCAATTATAAATGTACATTTTCTAAAAATTACGTATTTTTGAGGCTTTTTCGAATAAAATCTACCTGCAATTCGCATATTAATTTTTTGTACGCAAATTTGCATTGAATGTAGTGATTTATTTAAATTGACATATATTCATTGATAAGGGTTCAAGAACTTTCTTAGGTGAATAGGAGAATCAAACTCAGTTAGTTCAATGAGGAATAGTATCACATTTATTTGCTTTTCAAGGCAAATTTTTTATTTTTTTCTTTAAAACCAAACAAAAAATTCTTTCACATTTCATCACTGATCACTCAGACAATAACCGCCGACCTCTCTCCCTGGCCCAAACTGTTCAATACTTGATTTTTTTCAGTTTTAACTTGAAAAAAAAATATATAAAAAATGTCACTGCAAATAAAAATTTCATTTCCATTTTTTACTATAAATAATCTCAGGTATCACTTGGTTAAGGTCAGTCCTTATGTTCCTTAATAGGTATATTTATTTTTTATCACTTTTCCGATTAAAACGTTTCATTTTGTTTTGTGTTTCAGCGAAAAGCGAACACACAAAATAAAAACGACACTCGAACAATTCTCACATTAGAGACCATTATTTTGAAGATTATTTCAAGAACTGTAATTCCTTTTTACTCCAACACTAATTTCAATATTTTAAAAAAAGCACATAAATCATAAAAAATATTTTTTTTTTCAACAAACACCGAATTTATTAATAGCATTACGAAATTTTAGAAGAGTGGGCATAATTCAGCGAGTTAATATTTCAGTTCGTAAAAATACATTTGCATGGTAGGCATGAAAATTAATGAGGCCAAACTGCAGAATCAGAATTAAAAGATTAATAAATTATACCTTGGAATGGAAGCACATTATTATCTGACTTGTTATCCAAACCTTACACTTAGCCAATGAAAAATACTTGGCCCGGGGCTATTTTTGTTTATAAATGTATTATTTATACATAAATTGTTTCCGTGTACTCACTAATGGAGATCTCGAGAAGAAGGCTAAATGGTATATTTCGTTCGCTTAAAATTTTTAATAAAGAATACTGCACGTAACAAATTGACGTGGACAAAACAAAAGATAGAACGCGGGCGGCATTTTCGTATTCAAAATTCAAGTTCGTCGAATACTGTCTCAAGGCCGACTAAAGTAGGAGGCTTGGGTACCAGTCGAATTTTGAGGTGTCAAATTTTCAAGCTATAATGAACAACGATAGTTTGTAAATAGCGTTGACTGTTATTGTATTTGTTGTTTTTTCTGATTTGTATGTTGTTTTACCGCAAGCAAGTAACTAAAAAATCATTAGATTATTATTATAAAAAGTAAATTTTACTTAGTGACGGCATCGACTTAGTAATTTGGCTGTTGCGCATCCAGACCTGTTCTTTAGTAGGCCTTGAGTTCTCTTATGACGCATAAAATCTTTGGGCGGAAAGTAATTGTATTATTTATTTAATCGATAATAATAAGTAATTTGCATGTATTTACAAATGAAATGTTATGCCTTCGCTTTTAATACTGTTTACCGTGTAATGGAAACATTTTCTCATCACACGGGAGGGAATTTTGGCGTGTTTTAATGCAATTTACTTACTGGTAGGACACGACCTTACTCGACGCGTGGCAGTTTAGTACTAAAGTACTAGAAATCGAGTACAATGCAATTGTCTTGTTGTTGGCTTCCCACTTTGAGATTTCTACCACGCGTCTACAGTATATGTATAACGTCATTGGGAGCGACGAGTTTATTTTTCGACAAAGGCCGGTGTGAGCTAACCTTGTTAAAAGAATTTTTTACGAACGTTGAAACCAGCCCGTACCCATGTAAGATCACTTTGAATAGATACGTTTTAATAACGCACTTCAGAGACAACAAAAATTAGTACCTTTGATGACTAGCGCAGTCCCGTGAAAAATCACAGGATATTACAGTAATTCCAATTTGAAAAAAGATTACGTATATCATTTTTTTTTAAATATATTATTTTATAATTGAACGGTACCGACCTACAATTTATTGCTTCTCTGAATTCATTGTTCACACGCAGTTCCAATTTACAAAAATCGTAACACTTGTTAAATTACTTTATCGAGGCAAATATTTTCCACAAAACACGTTGACAAAGATACAGTTATCTCATGATATAGGAGCGTTGAATAATATAATCACTTTATAAATACTGAGAAAATTACTATAAAGCATAAAATAATACTCGTAAATACGTACAAGAGATAAAACACCACCTTTAAGGTTTTATGTGGAGGCAGCAAGACAATAACATAATTAATATTGTGATTTATTTTTGGGTTACTATACCGCGTTGCGCTTCCTAATTATTTAGACGTTTTAACGTGTCGATCGTCGAAGCAGGTGATGCTTGAGGTGAAGTGTGTGCTTTTGTATGCGAACGTATTGTTGCATAGTGCTTTCACACAAACGACGTATTTGTGTGAAAGCACTATGCAACAATACGTTTTTATTATTCCGTTATATTCCTATTATTATTAGTTTTATTTATTCCGTTAGTCTAAATTTAAACTTCGGACCATCCCAATTTGCCGCCGCGCCGGGAACCATTTATTGGATAATCAACACCTCTGCCACAGGTCACCCTAAGTGGTTCGCTACGTTTAGTGACTTAGCAGGGGTGCCCAGGTTCATGGGGTAAGGTTTGTGTATGTCTTGGCGGCATATGATTTTGCCCACTTACGGACCCCCGGATCGGGAGAGACTGATTGAGGAAGAACTTTTTATCCCTCCAGCAGGACTCTCTCGATCTATCGCCTTATCCCGCAGTGGGAGGGATGGATTCATACGTCTGTCATTCCTGGACACATAGATCCCAGATTCTTACCCATCCCTCATACCTTTTTCCGCCCCAGGACTTCCTCTCCTTCCTTTCTCTAAAAAGATCCTCCACCAATATCCCCAAAGATGACACAGGCGTCGAGGGAAATTGTTGGAATTGGAATTAACGTTAAAAAAGACGTGCAAAGTCATTGCGCGCATCAACCCTCTTAGAGCAGGTATTTTAGTCAAATAAGTTTTGGTGTCAAGTGCCTGACACCAAGAACAAATATGCTTCTCCCAGTTGCTTGTGATTTTTCCAATGTTTATAGTATTGAGTTCAATTTCAACTGAACAAAAGCAATTTTGTACAGAGCGCCGAAAAAATCTATTATTTGTGCCGGGCGTTGTTTTGCTCTCCGAAAAATAAATATTCCCTATAATGGATCCCAAAAATATATAAACAAAAAATGATTAATGACTTTCAACTCTGACACATGAACTGAATTGAATCGATACGAGGGGTGGAGAATGGGGGTGGGGGTTATATTGCTTCGCCAATCTACTGAAGGATATCAAATTTGATGGAAAAATATCAGTAAAATGTTGTTCGGGATAGAAGTTTCAAGTAACTGCAATTTGATGCAATAGAGGTTATCCACCCGCCCCGGTATAAGTAACAAATGGTTACTCCTTCAAGGCTTACACAAGGACTCTAATTTTTTGATTGAACGAATCTACATTTAAGTTTGAACGAATCTAAACCTCCAGTGTCCCTGCATACGGTGTTAGCAAGTAGTATGAAAGTGCTTGCATAATGTACAAAATGCGAATAATATAAAGCAATTCAGGGATAAATTAATTTAAAAAAAGAAAACAGATAGAAAACAGACATTAAAGACGGCTGCTCGCGGGGCAACGGCATCTCGCATATGCTGCAAGCATCTGAAAGAATATCTGATGCAAGCGATCTGATGCAGTTACTTATTAGTACCTGCACCCACAGAAACGCTATTTGTTCATTTTACGTGAATACCGCGCAACTGCCCCAAGCCAGTGAGGCTATGGCATTCCGAAAAAGTATGTTTTTTTTATATGTTTGAAGAGTCAAGAGAGGAAATAGATGGAGAAGTGGAGGTTGGGAAAGAATCTGGTCACACTGTGGTCTTTCATCTTTCAACATGATACTGAGTGTATCTTTCTATCACTCAACTAAAATAAAAACAGTAGTCTTTTTTGGGAAGGGGCAAAAACGCTCGAACGGTGAGCTCTGTCGCCTAAAATACTGTCGGGAGATTTTAGGTTAAGGTACAATTTTCAGTTTGAAAACTAACTATCACGCCGCAGCCGTCATATTGTAAGCAAAACTAAATTGAATCAGAAATACCAACATTTAAAATTTTAATGTTGAGTGAAATATTTGCGGAAAATAACTAAGTAACAGAACTGTCGCGTATTATTACGACTATTTCAAGAGTAACACTTACGTTTTTAAAAAGACGAAGTAATCAATCAGTCTCCAAGTTAATTAATCAAAAGTAGAAAGCCATTTGTATCCAGTCATGTTCCGTTAAACGGTAATTAACAACCTCTGAAATATTCAAGTAGATTGCAGTCATAGTTAGCAATTGGCGCAGGTCAACCAAATGGATACTTTATTTTTCTCTCTTGCAGTAGCGGTCCGTAACTTTTCAGTGGGTTAGAGTAGTAAAATTGGAAAAACGACATTACTGAAGTTATTGTGACCTAAAATACTTTTAATATAAAAATATTTGTATTTTTTCATCTACTACAACATTGGAGGTCTATTACAGAGAAATAGATAACTTTAAAATGTCACATCGATAGGCGCAACTAGCGATGATTTTATTCCGTTTTCTTTTTACTATAAATAACGTTAGAAATCGCTGGTTGAAGTTAGTCAAGATCATCTTTTAACACCCTGTACGAGTATATGAGGTCATGTTTCAAAGCGCAGTTTGATAATACATAGTTACGGATTACAACGATGAAGTATTTTTTTTTATCAATAAATTTCAAATTAAAACAAAGTGTTTCTTTACGTATTAATGGGTGACAACATTTTGACTTTACAACAAATATTCAGATCGGATTTTCTGTAGCTTTTGCTAATATGGAGAGTTTAACTACATATACAAGGGAATAGCTAACTTCTTGACATTATTCTCATTCGATGGTGTTGCTAGGTCAGCCCGCTGTTAGCTGGTTGCGCTTAACGAGCCAGCTAATCCGTAGTTTGAGTAAACAAACTACGACACCATCGCATCGCTAGCCCGGCGCCAAATGCAAGGACTTATGAAAAAGTAAACCAACAGATTTTTTTTTGCAAAAAGGAGTAAAGTTTAGGTACAATGTTTTGGAATTGTAGCACTCGCATTTTTTACATTAACTCCACATAGACAATTCTGAGGAAAATGATTTTTCTAAGAGCCTATGCCATCCTTGAGGGCGCCGTGTGGAAGGTTTTTAAAACGAAAGGAAGCAGAGGCAGTTCTATGAAGGAAAAGGGTAAAAGGGGTGGGTAGGAATCTGAGGTTTAGTACGTTCAGGTTAAATCCATTCGCCCCCTCCCACTGCGGTGCTGGGCGGTAGGTTCTGAAAGTCCGGCTGAAGAGCATGCTTCTCAGTTGGTGGACGGACGCATCTACCATAGGCTTGATGAAAAAGTATGGATATATCGATATTTTTAATTCAATTTATCGATATTTTTAGCCGATATATTTTGATCCGATATATCGATACAAAATATCCAATATCGAAAATTGTATCAAAAACGATATTTTTTAAAATTTATTTATTTAAAGTCACTAGAATCCAAAACCGTATAGGAACGAACGGAAAAAAGTAACTGTATTGGGTCATGACATCTGGCATTTGAAATTTTAACTATTAATAGCTTACAAATCTATTGTCTTTGCATTACTATTTGTGATCACCAATACTATCTCATGTGTGTAGGTATATACATGGAAATGTATGCTATTTTTCGCCATTTTTTTTCTAAGCCACTCCTATGTTTTGGTTCCCAATTGTCTATGATTATTGACTTTACCATGTTCCAAACACGAAGTCCTTTTTGACAGATTAATACGCCAATAGAATGTTACTGAGACGCATACAAACTTTGTATGCGTCTCAGTTTACATATAAGTTAGAAGACAGCTTTTTAGTTTTTGATATTTTTGTAATTACTACGTAATAAAAATTAATAGTGATAAAAATTTTTGTACATTAAAAAAAGCAAATTGTGTACAAAAATTACTATTGATAATATTGAGCTGAATACACTATTATTTTAAAAACGCAAAATCTCTTGAAAATTTGACCGATATATCGATATTTTTTCCTCGATATATCGACGTCGATATTGATATTTTAATAAATATCGATACATCGATATATCGATATTTTTTTCACTTTCGACATCCCTAATCTACCACCGATACCCGAACAAACCTCTTCCCATGAACCAGTGGTCCCCTGCTAAGATGCCAAAAGTAGCAAACGAATTGGGGTGATAGTTGAGGTAGAAGTGTTGGTTATTCAATGCGACTGAAAACAATATGAAAAAAATCGCATTATTTTATTTGGGAAATGAATAAACTTGAAGCAATAATATTCATTTGCCCTAACCACCAAACTGTTAAAAAATAGTTTCCTCTTCAGCCGTTGGGAAAGTGTTGGGTCCCTTTCAATGCTCTAACGACTTACTAATAAAAAAGTGTTCTAATTTTACACAACAGATAAACAACTATTTACCCTAACGGTTGTTTATCAGTTGTGTGAAATTTAAAACGAGTTATTAGTAAGTACATGTTTACCCATCTGCTCTGATGATAACGCTGCCTAAAACCTTGGCTAAAGAAGGAGGTAGCGCAACAAGGCACATCTATAATAAAATTTCATCAACATTCAACAATCAGATTCGGTAACTTATCTCAACAGCCAAACTTGTTCGAATCTACGCTATCACAAATCTGCATTAAAACATAGTTACGAATTACGAAGACTCTTCTTGAAAATGTTACCTGGTATAACTACTTCAACCTGAATTGTTAGTTAATGGCTGAACAACACCGTTCCAAGTATGAAGGCAATAATTTTCGAGTGATTTATTTATTCCCTAGCCCAATTCTATCCGCTTAATCACAAATTCACAGCGACTTGTATTATTTTCTGTGTGGATAAGTTTTTCTAGGCTGTGTACACTGGAAAATATGAAAGACTTAGCGTTAATTAAGATATAAATTTTTGATAAACGTGGGGGACGTGCCCCAATTACTCTGACGCGAGACATCATAACTAAGTTTCCTTCTAAATTATAACTGGGCATTAAAGGATCCGACATGAAATGTGCCTTTGAGCAGAGCATTAACTTTTTCCTTTACTTAATTAATGGGTTTACTTTTTCCATTTCCTCGGCTCGTAAAAGAACCGCGAATGTGTAATGCAGACTTTGGCGAACATATCTCAATTGTGTAAACTTACTTTTCAAAAGGCACGTGTTTGAAATTTGAATATAATGTTTATCTCGAAGCGTACGAATGTAACCTTACTAAATAAAATAATTTTTGCATACAATTCCTCAAAAGGAGCCACAAAATGGGATGATTATGCTAACTGACCGCTAAGCGCAATACCAGTTGTTTTCAAAGATATATTCAATTGTGTATATCTTTCTTTTTAGCAAGTATTAACACTTTCTGATCAGAGATAAACATTATATCTTATTTAAAAAAATGAATCGCTGAATGTGTTGCTAAGCGCAAATCTCGAGAGCAGCTTAACCGATTTCGCTAATTCTTTTTTTAGAATATTCCTTGAAGTACGCGGATGGTTTTCTGAAAATTGGATAATTTCAGAAAACCTAACGACTATCGCACGTTTGACAGTTCGCGTGTTTGAGAATGACATTTTGCAAAACAATGATTTGTTAATCAGGATTCTATTTTTGAAAATCTTTAAGTTGATAAATTTATTTAAAGTAGGTACTCCCCTAATAGTTTGAATCGAATCAAGAATTTTAGATATTTTAAATAGGTACCTACGTTAGGTACCAAATTTAATATACATGAAAAATGGAAATTTGAATAAAAATTGTAAAAGATGGCACGCGGGCTGTTTAAAAACTGAATGTACAGGGATTGAATATATGGAAAGAGGGAGAGATGGGGAGGGAGAGGGGATAAAATTGGTTTTCATGAATATTTCAAATCTCCGCCTCTAGTAGATAAATAATTTACACAAAAGCAATACACAGTTTTAAAGAAAACCTGTGTATTTGGCTGAAGATTTGTGAATATCTTCAAAGACTGCCTAGGGTTGGTTGAGGGGTTCTTACGGCGGCTGTATCCATAAAGTCGTTGTTGGAATTGTGCCAAATATTGAGTGGAATTCACCTCTGACTGGAGCACCTTTACTTCGTGGGAAGGGAATCTCGAAGGCTTTCCGTGGAAATATGGAAATTCTTTTCCACATTTCACGCCGCCGCCAAATTACTTGTCGGCTCCGGGTTATTATTTCAAGACGTGTTATGAAAAAGGCAGAAAGATATTTATATAACGAAGGCATTTTTATAACTTAGGAAAAATATTCTGGATTTCAATTATTTAATATTTTTGTTAAGGCGCTGAAGATCTTTTCAAGGGAACACATTTATAAACTAATAGAGTTGTATATACAGTAGTGGTAACTGGCTGCGGTAGAAAAAGTGGTTACCTACCTATTTAAGAGAAAACCGGGCGGAGTTTTGTCCATAGCAAAGTATTTCCCAATTTCCTTTCTGAATTTTGACACTATTACAAATATTAGTAATGTATAATATTGTTTTAGTAATATAATTTAGATATTGACCACTATTTTCTTTGATAAGTTACTTCTTATAGGAGTTATGACCCTCCGAAAATCGTTAAAATTGCCTGATTTGAACGCCATCAACCGACGTTCGGTACACAAATTATGCAATGTAATTTTGATAAACAAAACGTACAGATATAGATTTTAACACAGTTAGTAAAAAAATCTTATAAATCTGATGATCTTATTTAGGTATTATCAGCCTGAGGTGCAGTTGTCACTTTCGCTCAGTATTCGGGGGAGTTAGAGCAACGGTGACAGCAAGTTTGATAAACTATTTTATTTTACCAATTTTTCGGGGACTGGGCTTCCTCTTAATATCAAAAATGTGTGCCAATTTAATTAAAATTAATTTTGATTTAATTTAAGTTTCTATTTCAAAGTTTGGTACCAGTTCACCAACACATGACTCCAAAGACAAATACTACATATGGACAAAGACATCACCGTAATTTCGCTCCAAATTTTTTTTATTTAATTGAAAAAGATATTAAAGATATTCATGTGACTAAAAATGCTAATCTAAAACACAAAACTCATACGTGGATATTCAACAAAGGCGTTGTATACTGCAGGGAGATAATTTATACCATATAACATCACACTAAATTGAATCTTTCCCTTTTCCTCTCAAATATTTGTTATTATTTCTAAATTTCTTAGTATTCTTTAGTAGGTAGGTATATAATCATTTTAAATTTTTATATTTCTTATTAATTGTATGAATATTTTTAATGTTTCTCAAGTTTTTTTCATTTTCTTTTTCTTTCATTCTATTTATCTTTTCATGTATAAATTAAAAATTTTATCTTATTCTTTTCTTACAAGATTAGGTAATCAAATTTTGACTAAATTCCTGCCACCTCGGAACAGGCTCAGCCTAGTGAGGTGGTGTTTACCAAAAACAAAAAAATATGTATTACACTTCAAACTGTAAAAAAAAAAACAAAAAATGTATTTGTGCTCATCTTGGTTAATAAATAATAAAAAATAAAAATAAAGTTCAATAAAATATAGACTCCGAGATTAACAGTATTATATTTAAGATACTACCCCGGTGGTGGTCTAAAGATGAAGAGAGCTTCTGACACGCAAACTCGCCTTTTATATTCGCGTCGTATATTCAAATCAAATATTAATTCACTACGGTCTACGTTCATTGAACTAAATAAGTTGAAACGAAGTGTTATAAATAGTTTGGGTAGTGAAGAAGAAGTCAGTAGATACGAAAATTTGACCTTATCTTTAAATATACAGCCGTTTTACGAAATTCTTCTGACCTAACATGCAAAATTTCATCCTTGTTCATTATTTTTTTTTTCTATGTGAATGCCAAGAATTCATTACAACTTCTCTTGAGTGCCCGTCCTGAACCAACCGCTAACTTGGCATTCCCAATTATGGTATTTTTTGAGGCTGATTGGAGTGACAAAGGAAAGAAAATAGAAAATATGACAAAATATATATCTTGTTATTCAGACCAGGTAACCAAACATGACTAAAGAAATTTCAAGCAACGTTTCTAACTAATAATTCGGAGTATAACATTTACACTAGCACTTTTATTTATTCATCGTTGTAATTAAATCCGATCTACATTTAAAATTGATTTACTAAATTGAATTAAATGCGAGAGGGCTTAAATCAATACTCAGAAAATATTCGGATACGCCATTTAGTCTCCACTTAGCAAATCCTTGGACAAGGAGGCTTTTAATAAAGGAGCCACTATGAAAATATTATATCCCCTGGTTTAATGAATGGAATCTACAATTCATAAAAGGTACTGAGTAAAATATAGGTCATCATCTTTATCATTCATGTCAAGTTATGCTTAAAACGCCCCAGTGAAAACGTTAAATTGCTGAACATTGGCATCAATGGTATTCAAGAATATTTGGAATAAAACCTGTCCCTACTATTTAAGAAAATTCTTTGAATTTTTTTATAAAAATAATAATCCGCTAACTTATATATCCGGTTTCCCCGAAGATATTATCGATTTGAAGATATGGCATTAACGACAATAAAAAAAAAATCCTTATTTTATTTTTTGATGTAAATAATTTAATTTTTTATTACAAATGTTATAATGGCAGCGTATTCCTGACCAGGGAATGTTTTTCTGTTTTGTTAAATAATGAATTGTTCCAAGCTCCATAGCTCTTGATAAAAATTAATGTGAATATGGATAAAATAGTGTCCGGTTTTACAGTAATTATGTTTAGGATGTTTACCATGTTTTACAATATTTCACTGTGTTTTGACATGTCTATTTAAGAATGATTGAAGTATATATTTTACCATTTTATCAATTTTTCGCCCTAGGTGTGTAGTCTGTACCTATACCATGTTTTACCATTTTCACAATTTTTTTCCATTTTTATATATGACTTTAAATATTGTTTTAGCTTTGTATTACCGTATTGTATCAAAATATTTTAAATGTTGAACTAAATTTAACCACATATAACCTACACCATTTTGGCATGTTTTACTATGTTTTAGCGAATTTTGCCGTGTATTACATTGTTTTCCGTGAATTGGTTAACTTTTTTAGAGTGTTTTGTAATGTTATATTTTGTTTAAAGCCTTTTACTTGATTTTATCATCATTACCAGATTTAACCACCTTTTAACTTTATTAACGTATTTTACTGTTTTAACAATACAATACTTTTAGCGAAACTTGATATTGAATATATATGCCCAACAAAAAATCTGTGCAAATTTCACAACAACAGTGCTCACTGCGCCTTATTTTTCCGTTGTTTGAGGAATACAGGTTTTACATTTTGGATAGATTATATAAGCTGTTAAAATATCCTCTCTCAGTTTAAAGAGTATACATAAACAACAAACTTTATTTAGCATTTACTCAAACCTTGATATAAATAGAATTTTTTAAAACCGGCCGATATGAATCCACAACAGTCAAATTTGTATGTGACCTCTTCATTTGTCAACAGCTACCCCGTCAAAAATAGCCCCCCCCCCCCCCCTACTCCCTCACACCACCCTTGCGCCATTCAACACCCCCCTGGTGGTGATACCACCCCTACGTTGCCCCCTCCTACAGTGAACAACCCGCAGTTCTACAGCCTTCACCGCTTTCACGGCTGGATCATAAAACGGATGCAGCATGAAGATGAAATGAGTATTTACTTTTGTTACACGGCGTTTTTCACAAAGTTGAAAGCCTTTTAACGGGGTTGTTTTTAAATGTAAACAACGCCATTTTCGTGAATTACCACCTCAAGGGCACTAGTTACACACATTAAATTTAACACAGTACCTTTAAATAGATCTCTACACAGAAACTGCAAATATTTGAACAACATTTTCAATATCACCAATGCAACTTAGCGTTCTTAATATATATATATTAAAATATACATTTTTCACGCCTTTTTAGATAATTACTTCTTTTATAACTGTCTAATCTATCTAATTCTTATTTATTTATTTAAACGCCATAAAATGGCTTTTACATTCAAGTGATACAAACATGTGATTGCACAGTGATACACAGGCAGGGGCGTGCACTCCGTATAGGCACATAAGCACTGCCTACCCTACCGTATTTGTAAAACATAAGAATGTAAATAATATTATAATTTATTAAATAATTGCTAAAAATAAATACACACTTTCAAAAATAAGCGCGAAAAAGCTGAGCAGCCAAAACTACGCGAGCGCCTTATCAAACGGCATACTTAAACTGTAACTAGAAACTACACGCACGCCCTCCGACTGCCTCACTAAAATGCGGCCTAAGCAGGAATTATTTCTGCTTGGAGCTAACTTCATACAAAATATAATATCAATGTTTACGAAATGCCCATAGCGTAGAGTAGAACTGTCGTTATGAATTTGCTTCTATCAGGTTTTTTTGTTAGTATTATGCAGTGCTTTCTGGAACACAATTAACATATGGCAATCAGCGACGTTAGTGACATCTGTTGTTATCTATTTCTATCAACTAGTTGTTTTACCAGCAGCAAGCACACGGCGAAAACTTGTACGATGGGAGATATTTATAGTAAGTTTTTTTTTAAATTTATTTGATTCGATTCGGCGGTTTTCCTACTGCCTACCCTGATCATAAACTCCGTGCACGCCACTGTACACAGGAGGGCATCAGTATCACAATAATAACAAAATAACAATGTACATTAAGGATACCATTATGTGTTACTTAACTACTGTTCCCGTAATAAAAAACAAGAAGATGAGCTCGTGAGATAGAATGGTTTAAAAAAGAGTATCTGTGGTGGACGGCGTGGCTTTTTTTAATACAAATCTAGAGTTTCATTCCGATATTGATGAAAATTTGCACACTTGACCTTCAAAATAAGATGAAAGTGACTGTCTATACAAGACTTTAAAAATTTCATATTCGTTTCTCACCCCTTAAATCAGGATTATGATAATTCTTGATGAAATTTTGCTCACCTGACATTCAAAATCAGAGGAAAATTATTGTCTTTAAGACAGTAAACTCTGAGTAAAGCACGGGCAAAACCGGATACTATAGCAAGTATTTAAAATATGAAAATTTTTCAAATTTCTTTTAGTCACTTAGGAACGTTTGCAAGCTGTGAAATAATTTTTAAATTATCTAGTGTTAAAAAACTTTTAGTTATGACACCATGGAACAGTTTGATCAGTAATATTTTCGAACCGATGAGAACTAAAAATTGCATTTCATTTTTCTGTGTCGTAATAATAATCGTTTAGTAATAATTATTCTTTATTTGATAACTATATTCATACCTTCAGAGAATTTTTTGAAACTTAACTTTTCAAGCCGCATTAAATTCAAAAATAGGGACTTGGCCTCTTGTAAGGTAATCGCACTAATAAAAAACCACATAAATTTTAAATTTTGGAAGCTTACCAAGTTTACAAAAATAGAAGCTTACCTCTGCCATGGGTCACCCCAAGTGATTTGCTTCGTTTGGTGACTTAGCAAGGGAGTCCAACTAAATGAAAGGCTCGGGTGAGTCTGTTCGAGGAAGACCTTTCGACCTCTCAACATTGCCTTGCACCGCAGTGGGAGGGATAGATTCATACATCCGTCACTCCTAGATACACTGACCCCAGATCCTTACTCATCCCTGATACTTTTTTCCTACCCAGAACTGGATCCCCAAAGATGTCATACGCCTTGAGGGAAAATATTTTCCTCAAGGCCTCCTGTGTGGAGCTAATAAAAAAAAACGGTAGTCAGTGCGTCAGGGGTCGGCAGCTCTTTCATCAATCCCGCAGTGCTACAACCTTCACCCTATCCCCAAACCGCCCCTTCGGTGGCCCCGACCCGCCAGTTGATTACGCCACCACTCCAATAATGATGTTTCTCTTTGTTCCACATGCCACATATTTTATGTAACTCTTCCCATTACGTGGGGAAATTTCCAGCCGGCAGATGTCCTGAACATTTAATCGAACTAAACAGCACTGTCAACGCTGATTAAACTGCGAGGGTTCCCAGTAACCAGTAACAATGCGGAACACGCTCCCCAGGCGTGAAAGAAACAGTCACGCATACAATATGAATATTGTTAGAACTTGTAATAAATTAATACGTTTCGTAAGCTAATTTATTTGTTGAAGAAGTATAAAACAATAATAATCTGAACGAAAATATGAAAGTGAAAAAGACATTAAAAAAATAAAAATAAAAAATAGAAAAACAGAAAAAGATAATGGTCACAACTGGGACTCGAACCCAGAACCTCCAGTCTATCCGGGACGTCCGTTTGCCAATTTCGCCATTGCCACCTACTGTCAATCTCATATTATATTTTAGAATTAATAATATCATTTTCAATATTTTTTTCCATATTATAGGCAACTACCCTTCTTATTGGAAACAATCAATAAATATATCCTTGAAATTGGTTAACGCACGTCCCGGATAGACGAGAGGTTCTGGGTTCGAGTCCCAGTTGTGACCATTATCTTTTTCTGTGTCTTGTTCTTTTTCATATTTTCGTTTAGATTATCATTCTTATCGTCTTCTCCAATGATATATTACATTGATGGGAATAACCTTCGAAAGTTATTAAAAGAGAGTTTTTCTTATAAAAAAATTGAAAATTCATTTAGACTTTTATAAAGTCAATAGTTCCATAGAAATAAAATCGGATGTATTTATCCGTGACGCTATCTAGGTTACAAACCAATTCTTAGAATAATTGTTTCCAATAAAAAGGGCAGTTGCCTATAATATGAAGAAAAAAAATTGTTGAAGATAATATTGTTAATTCTAACATTTGAAATGTGAGTTTGACTAATATGCCGGTTTGTCAGTAGGTAATGTAGGCAATGGCGGAATTGGTAAATTGGTCGAGAGGTTCTGGGTTCGGGTCCCAGTTGCAACCACTATCTTTTTCTATTTTTTATGTGTCTTGTTCTCTTTCATATTTTCGTTTAGATTATTATTGTTATATTCTTCTTCAATGATAATTTATTTGTATTTACAGGGAGTTTTGTTGGCATGAATCCAGTGAAACTAAAAATGGTAATTTCTATATAATTAATACCTACATAAAAAAATGCCTGTTCAATTAAGAAATGTCTTCATTCTTTACTAAGAGTTTAAAAAAATCAGAGTTTGCAATTCACACGCAGTAGAAGTGAAACTAGAAAGTCGCTGGATGTCGCTTTCTTTTATTTTGCCTGTTTATCTCAGTGGTTTCATAAGTGGTTTAAAGATTGGATATTGATTTTACAAAAATAAAAATGTTTATTTTTTTTGGATTTGGTAAGTTTCGAACCTCCGTTCGCTGGATGTCTCTCTAGGCGCTGAGAGTCAGGCGCTTCACACCGCGGCGCTATTGGAGGCCCGCGCCTAGTCATGAATTTACCGCATTATATTAGAACCGAGGACCGTCAAACAATAATTTTTTGCGAAGCATTTCCGTTTCATCTGAATATAAAATCGCTAACGGGGGTAAAGAAGCTTCACTTAACAAATGCTGTTGATTCATTGGTTGAAGCTTCGAGAATTATAAGCAAATAAGATAATAATTTTTTGAACATTGTCGGAAAGGCTCGCACACTTTATTTTGCCACTTTCTAAAAAGGCTCAGCGCATTGTGGACGGAACCGTTGTTAAAACTTGAAATATGAACCTATTATTGATTGCACCTATTATATATTTTTCAAAGTTTAATAATTCATAGAGGGAATGGTATACAGAGGAAAAGAGGGTCCAATAATTTGAAAATTGCAGGCGACCCAAAATTCCGTGCTGATTTTATGACGCTAGCGCGACCACCGCGGTCGCGGTATTATCTGCGAATCTAGACTAATAAATAATTATAAATATGTGTTAAGTAGACACAACTATGGGAGTTGGTAAAGATTATGTTGTCGTAAAAGACCGATTGCACGGGCATGTTGTTCATTGCACGGGCTTCATAAACATACTATTATTATGTAAATGCCTTATGGTGACCATTGCACAGTTTGCATTAACAGAGTCGATATTAAATGCACAGAGAAATTAAAATGGTGATCATTGCACGGCTACTTTAATAGTCTGATTGTACCATAATTTATTGCTGCAAATGTCGCCCACGTATGTACATCAGTTACACACTGCCAGATAGGGACAGTAAAAGGTTGAGTGGAGAAAGGGAACATAACTTAATTAAATTCATTACAATTTTTGTAATACCTAATGTATATGAAATTTTTAATTTACTTGTGATTATATTTCATTTGTTCATACTAAATCCATCTGTACTTTCTTATTATATCATAACATACTAATTTTTTATTATATCATATCATACTAAATCCATTTGTACTTTTTTATTATTTAAGACTTCTAGTGCTACTTACATGTATATACTATTTCGGTAATTTAAATAATCTATTTAATTGATATTTAGCATCAAAATTATAAAATTATATGTATACAATATTGTCATTATGTACCTGCTGACAAACTACATAAGTAGTTTAGCGGGTTTAAATGTAAATAAATAAAAAAAAAATAAAAAAAAAAAAATCTATAGTTGCGTCAATAACCACCGTTTAAAATCAAATGTGTTTGCCACCAGATATTAATAGAAAAGTACTTTCTAACCTTCCACTCCCTGATCTCGTTCCTCTCCTCAATTCCTCAGCCTCACAACATATCCTAAATGGATTGTCATAATATCACTAACCTCAGACGGTTGGGACTCTTGTCATGTATTCACATTAAAAAAGAAAAGCGTTTTTGTCCCCTCATTTTTGAGGCTGAAATATATTGTAGTTGAGAAACTAAAGATGTGTAATTTATTCATATAATTTTACGTCTCACGTGTAAAATTCTGAACTTTATTAAAACAATTTTATTTGGTGAGCTTGCGGTGAAAAATTTCAGGTATTTCTATGGTTCAAACTTTGTCCGAATCCCGAGTCGGAATTAATAACTCCGTGACTCATTTCCAGAAATATTTTATGACGAAATTTTACGTCAAACAAAAAATTTGTAGCTTCAAAGGCCTTGTAGTAGTTTGGCTGTCTCATTTGTCACAGACTAAATGATGGAAGGGAAGCACCCGCCGGAAAATATGGACGTTCAAATAAATTAACTATGTTAATGCGGACTTGAATAGCCAATTGTGAATATTATTATATTTTTGAGGATACGTTTCAAGCAAAATATTGTTGTGAATGTAACATAAAATGAAACACCAGTTTGGATCCTACTATTTTGTATAAACCAGTAACACATTTCGCAAAAGAAAAATGTGAAACAAAAAAGAACGAAAAATATTCGGTCACATCTGGGATTTGAACTTTGAACCCACGACCTCTTCCTATGTTATTTCTCAATAAATTAACATAAAAAAATGTCGTTCTTTCATTTGCGGTACATACCAGGGTGGTAGATACTCTGAGGGCGGGTTGTTTCACAAAATTTGAACAATTCATCAAAATTCAAACTTAGCATTCGGGTTCTGTGTAAGTCCTATCTAAGTTATGTAATTGTCCAAACCATTGTGAAAGACCCGGCCTTGGAAACTTTCACAAAATTTGAATTTTAATCTTTGAAATTATAATCTTAATATCACTGTGGAAAAGATAACCATTCAGAATCAAAACATAGCTTGGTGTTTCAGTGACTTTAATCAAAATAGCAATGTCCTTCCCAACCTTCCTCTCCTTTATCTCCGTCCCTTCCCCACCCCTTTCAGCCTCACAGCACAGTCCAATTGAGGCTCCCGTGGCTTGTTTGAAGAACGAATAAGCACTAGAGCCTTAAGCGGGTCACATGTAAAATCTTTAAACATCCCAGTTTGTCAAACCTCTTATGGACAAAGAAGTTTTAAATATAATGCTACAAAGTATTCAATTCTCTACCTACTGACATTAGAAATACGCTACCCAAAAGTTAATTTAAAAGTAAAATCATTGAATACCTTCAATAAAAATCTATCACGAGTATTTCATAACATACTCGTATTTACATTTATGCCTACTGTATATATATATATATATATATATATATGCACACTATGTACATCATAAATTTACATTTGACTAAGTTTCACTTCCCTTTTTTATTATCGAATCGCTTTCCAATGATATTAATAAAATCAATAAAAAGCTGAACCAAACCCCTCAAGCTACAACGTATGCGACTGTTGCAGCTAGGCAGAAAACAACCCTTCAGAATCATGCCCTAATAATAAGCTCCGACGACCCACACAAAAAATCAGCCGACATTGAAAAACTTATCAAAAAGCACGTAGATGTTCGCATTCTGGGGATCGGTGTTGCACGCATGCGAAAATCGAATAACAGCGACAAATTAATCTTCAACATGGCCTCCCTGGAAGATAAACATAAATTTAAAAGAGAATTGAATAAAGGGCTACAAGGCAAAATAAATATAGAAGAAGGAAAAAAAAATGAATCCTTTGGTTATTATTAGAGGCCTTATCAAGGGAGCTACTAATGATGACCTTAAGCATTCCCTGAAGAAACAAAATAATGGGATAGGTATTGATTTCTCGGAAAAAATATCCATTAAGTACAAAAAAAATCACAGAAATACACTTCTCTGCAATACGATATTAGAATTATCGCCAAAAAATTGGAAAAGCTTGATAGAAGCTGGGCATATCAATGTGGGATACCAACGTTTAAAAGTGGAGGATCAGTCACCATTGGTCCAATGCTATAAATGTATGGGTTCCGGACACACCCAATTGTTTTGCAAGGAAGAAACGGCCTTTGTTCACTGCGGGGGCAACCACAAATTCGAGGCCTGCCCTAACAAAAAAGAGCAGCCTACATGTACCAATTGTAATAATTTAAATTATAACGACCACAGAGCCACCAGCTCAGAATGTCCAATCTGGAAGATGATGGATGAACGTGTTAGGGAAAAAGTGGACTACGCCGGAATTTGTTGAAAAATATGGTGACCAATCAATCATGCAAAGGAAGTACCAATCGGTGGATTATTATATGCCCATAAAAAATAGCTTGAGAGTCCTGTACATTAATGCCAGAAGTATTAGAAACAAAATAGACGAAATAGAAGAAACGCTCAAAAGAATAACGGATACTATGCACGTTTTAGTTGTCACCGAAACTTGGCTGGGAGATGGAGAAGTATCTTTGTTCAACATCAATGGCTATCAGGGCAATTTTGCTTCCCGGACTACTGGAAGAGGAGGAGGAGTGGCGATATATACTCACAATACATTTAACTGTGAAGTTATTGAAAAGTGGTCAACGAATAACTCTTTATTAGGAGTTAGGGTACAATATAAAAATTTTAAACCTTTAAATATATATGCTGTATACAGGAAACCTAACAACAATATAAATGATTTTCTTATATCTCTTGAATCTATTTTACAAAAAGTAGCCTAGATACACTCATCTTCGGGGATTTAAGCATTAATGTTCTTAAAAGAAATGATACAACAAAAAAATATATGATCATTTTATTTTCATATAACTATTTCATATGTAATAATACACATCCCATGAGAGTCACTGAAACCAGCAGTTCTCTATTAGACCATATTATATCAAATAGAGAAAACATATCTTCAACGACCTCCAATATTGATAACCAGATAAGTGATCATAGTATAATGATGTTAGACTACCAAAACTCTTTAAAACACCACTCTAACAACAGAATACCATCAAACATAAACATCAGCATCAATAAGAGGGCTTTGAGAACATATCTTGAAACCCAACCGTTTTCTCATGACACCACCAATATAACCGAAAATTTTAATCAATTCTTTAAATATATCGAAACAGCAATTGACACTTGCAAATTTAAGCCAAGGATACGAATAGGAAACCCTAAGCAGGGTAATACACCATGGTTTGATAAAAAACTGGATCTCCTTATTAGAGAACGAAATACTAAATACAAACAATGGAAGAAAGATCCACAAAACAGTCTTCTTATATCACAAAAAAATAAGTCAAGAAATTTTGTTACTAATTACAGACGTTTCGCCAAAACAAAATATTACACAGATATTTTTAAAGAAAACATACATAATCCAAGACAAACCTGGAAGACAATAAATTCAATCATAACTAACAGTCCAAAGAACTCTAAAAATAAAATTGAAACTCTTACCATCAATAATATAGACATAAATGACCCGAAGCAGATATGTACAGCGTTTAATGACTTCTTTACATCGGTTGGTGAAAATTAGGCTGCGAGTATCCCATCTTATGCAGATGACATAAACACAATAAACATGGAACCAAAGCCAAGAACCAAGTCCCTCTACATGGCCAATACAAACAAACTAGAAGTTTTAAAAATTATCTCAAAACTAAAAACTAATTCATCTCCAGGAGTCGATGGTATGACAACCAACTTACTCAGATTCTGTAAAGAAAAATTGGCGGATCATCTTGTTATTCTCATTAATCAGTCATTAGTGAGTGGACTATTTCCGGATCAACTAAAGCTTACAAAAATCGTTCCAATTCACAAAGAAGACTGCAAATAAATCCATATAATTATCGTCCAATATCAATACTCTCAGTTTTCTCCAAAGTATTTGAACATGTAATCAAAAATAGACTAACAAAATATCTCACAACTAATAATATTCTCACGCCTCAACAATGTGGGTTCAAAAAATTCTCTAACACGAAATGTGCTGCCTTTGATTGTATACTAACTCTTCAAAAACACTAAGATCAAGGAAAATATGCAGCGGGCATTTTCATTGACCTCAAAAAGGCGTTCGATACGGTTGATCATAAGATTCTGTTAAAAAGCTTGAATATCTGGGTATTGTAGGCAACAATCTTAAACTTTTATCTAGTTATCTTACGGGTAGGTGATGTTCGGTTGTTATTGGAAAAGAATCAAGTGATCATAGAAATATAACATGTGGTGTACCACAGGGCTCGATTCTCGGGCCATTATTATTTTTAATTTATACAAATGTTATTGCAAAATGGGAAGTAAAAGGTACACTTCAACTTTATGCTGATGACACAATATTATTCTATCATAATACTAATTTAAACGAAATGGAAAAGGACATGGAAAGAGATTAGGCTCATCTAGCCGAGTGGCTGAGAATTAATAAACTTAGCCTTAATATTAAAAAGACTCACTTCACTATGTGCTATTCGGGAATAAGAGAGAACAACGCCTAAACATTTCCCTTGGACTAAACAAACTGGAACAAACAGATGTCACAAAGTATCTAGGACTTTTAATTGACTCACGGCTTTCATGGAAAAATCATTTTGACCATGTTAAATCAAAGATTGCTCCGGTGACCGGTGTAATGTGCAGGCTACGTAGATTGCTTCCCACAGCCATACTGCGATCATTGTACAATGCTATGATTCACTCCCACGTGGCATACCTGTCGGGTATCTGGGGTTTTGCTACCAAAAAATTGATATCGGAGGCACAAATAATCCAAAATAGAGCCCTACGTAACATTTTTGGCTTGCCTTGGGATACACATGTTAAAGATATTTACCGTCACGCACTTGTATTACCATTTAAGATTGTTCCTAGCTTTGAGATAACAAACACCATCTTAAATATTATGCAACACCCACACAAATACAAAATTGAACTATAACAACGACGTTCACCAATAAACGTTCCGACGTTCCGACGTTCACGACAACACAACAAACTACATATATCAAAAATACACTCAACAAAGTTCGGACTGAAATCATTAGAATCGTACACTAACTGTAACAAATTTCCTGAAGAATTAAGACAGGTATATGCCTCTAACAAATCTCGAAACGATATATTGAAATCCTATTTTTTTAAAATGTTATTTGGAAAACGAGTCATAAGTAGGTACAAACTCTGTTCTGATAGCTATCCTGATTATCTCCAAGTACCAAACTTTGTACATCCAGATATGATGGGCGCAGTTTATATCTTTTTAAAATCTTATCATATATTTTTTTATGTAAACATCTTGTATTAGGTCTGTGTATTTTTGAGCATGTACCTTTTATTGTATTTTTCCTGATTTGTTTTTTATGCATTTCTATAGTCCATGATGGAGGATACTTTATTTTAACTTTGTGACACCAACAGTACATACAACAAATGAGTGGTTATAATATTATTCATAAAATCTTATAAGACATGTTTCTGTGAAATATTTGTAAAGTGATTCTTCATATGTTTGTGCCTGTATGTTGCTTCTGTAAAATGTTTTTGTAAAATTTTTCCTCATTTATTGTGTCTGCATATTGGGTTGGGTTGGGTTTATCTTTTCAAATGTACCAATTGGCGATCCCTTAATGAGTTTTGATAACTCATGGGAATGCAACTTTGTTATATGTTTTATTTAAATAAATAAAAAAAATAAAAAATCATTTATCAATATGCTTTTTTCTCAAATTGGAATTTAATTACTTCAAAAATGTTTTTTCTTAATCTTCTACATTCATGCTTGAATTGTATAATATTAGAAAAAAATACCGATTCTATTTTATTTTGATAACTGTCACTGTCATATTATGTACACAAAAACCTAGATAACAACCACTCTGTAAATTGCCATCTCAACACAGGTGTTTGATGGGCAATTCGTCGTTACTGTAAAAAAATAAATAGTCTGACTGGCTCCGAGCAGCTGGTACTGGTGTGTGGTTTTCACGTTTTAAAAAAAATCGGGTTAAGTCGAACGAAAAGTTGTCACAAAATTCATGATTTTAATTCTCTTGGAGTACCTTACATAATTTTTAATAGCTTTGTTGGATATGTATAAAAAATTATATATCCATTATTATAAGTTATAAGCAATAATTATCGGTCTGAAACACTCGTCTACATTGAAAAAATCTTCCGAGAAAATATACATGCCGCCAACGGGACTTGAACCCGTGTCCTTCTGATTACCGGTCAGGTGCTCTACCACTGAGCAATATCGGCTTATCTAATCCTGCAAACAACCAACTTTATTTTTGTGAGAGGGGCATTGTTAGTGCTAAATCTCTCGCTAGGCGGCGTCGAGACAAATTATGTCTACATTTTTTTGGTGAAATACTTTAACTTGTCAAATATTACATCTCTTCTTGGAAGATTTTTACAATGTAGACGAGTGTTTCAGGCTGATCATTATTGCTCATAATAATTGTTACCCTTTGTGCTATGCATAAAAATCTTGTATTAAACGTCAGTTTATCAATTACAAATAATAATTATATATTCATTTAACTAGAAAATAGTAAAAGCTTACATTGTTTGCGTATTGAACAAAACCTGTGATGAAAATGTGATAAAATTATACATTTTTGTGCATCATTTACCAATTTCAAACCTAAAATTGACTAAAAATTATTTTGATAATAAGTTGTTTGGATATCAAATGAATTTATTGACAGCGTCGATTTTTTGTACTTATACGCTGGTATATGCATTTCATAGACAAGTAGTTTTATCCGTAATGCATTTGAATACAAGTATGTTTAATACATTTGTTATTCGGCGGTACATCCTCTTTGAACATCCCTTCGGGGACACTTATTTATATTTTGTATAATAAGATAAACTGTATTTTTCCTAAACCGACTGCATATTGTATATAAGTATGCAGGGAGGCCAACTGTTACGGGATCAACCTTAATGGAACCATGAAATTTTAACTATCCAAGAGCGATTACGTATAACGGTGCTGGTATGTTAATTATTTTATTTTATTTTCAAACAGAAACAAAGAGTACATTAGATACATTGGTGAAAAAAAATTATGATGTATGTATGTAAGCGCAGTGAACAATTTATATTATTGACATGATGCTCTGTTTAAATTTGGGCAGTGAATCGAAGAAAATGTCAATGTTAGAATTTAGATCAATATTATTGAACATGTGAAGGGCACGATTGATTGGCGAATTAGATGCTGCATTTGCCTTGTAGTTAAGCGTGTGGAATAATTCTGTATGGCGTGTATTCTTCATGGTGTGTTAAAATTAACTGGGGAAAGAAGTTCGGAACAGTCAATGTTATTATTTAAAATTTTGTATATAAATGTCAAATCAGCTCTTGCTCGCCTTTGTTGCAAACTTTTCAATTTGCATTCAAAGTTATTGTTGAATTTGAAGGTAAGGTATTTTATAAATTTGTTTTGAATCTGTTCTATGCTATCTATGTATATTTTGTACTGCGGGTTCCAAATTTGCGAAGTATATTCAAGTGTACTTCTGATTAATGCAAAATGTAACATTGCTACTGTACGCGTATTATTATTATTCTTTAGTAACTTCATAATTCTGCTGCATCCAAAACAATACTAAAATCCAAGATTAATTTCGAGTCAAAACGATTTAACAAAGAGAATAATATCTATGTAAATACGCATTGCATGCCGTCCTGCTGTAACTTACCCGGGACGATTGTCATACTGAAATTCTCCTTTAATTTTCATGACAAGTTATTTGAATTGCAATCGGAATATTTCGACTTTATCTTCCTCGATCATGAATGTCATGAATTCGAATATCGACTTTTTATGCTAATGGCAACATTCCAATTTCGTCAGAAACAAAAAACGGTTTTATTATTCATCCAATTCCCGTAATGAGCAGGTAACCGATAATTTTATTTGATTCGCGAACTAGGGCACGATAATTATTCATTGAAATTTTAGTGGTAATTATACTTAATAATTATTATTCTATGAAAAGCTTGTATTAAAATCATCAGTTAGGTAATTTGGTCATTATCGTGTGGCGTATTACTTAAAACATATAGTGATTGTACACTCTGAGCGATATTATTAACCGAAGTTTGGAACTTTGGCATTGTTTGAATTAATTATTAAAGCGTGATATAAAATAATAAATTTAGCTTTGATAGTTATATCATACTAGTTGGAAGACCATCAATAATTAGTTGCGCAACTAATTTAGGCAATCGAAAAACAGTATTTAAAATAACAGTAATTTTGACGGCATAACTGGTGGAGGTTAAGGCTCTTAATTAGCAATCCGAATGTGGCAGGTTCAAATCCCGGTGTGCGTAAATAAATATGATATGATTAATTTGTGTTATTTCACTATTAATTAATTAAAAATAATACATAGTAAATTTGTGGTGGGTTCCAGATCGGAAAATACTTTCAGTATCGCCCTGGTGAAAGACCACCGTTGAAACGTTGCTGGAAATGACTTTAGCCGTGTTTGGTGACTAGATCTGAATAACCAGGTACGTCCCCACCTTCATCTTTCCTGTCTCCTTCCTTTCCCCGCTACCTTCAGCCTCACAACATAACAGGCTCAGTCTCACAGGCTCCAGACGGAGCAGTTGGGATTCTTGTGCAATATTCAAATAAAAAACTAACATTCATAAGTATATTCTCCGCTTAATATATTTTTTAAATTCCACCAATATATAACGTTCTTTAATGTAAACGTCAATACTCAATACCCTAATGAATGACAAGTCAAGACATGGCAAAACGAATAATTTTATTTAAATGTCTGGCATATGGTTTACTTTTGCACTCCTTTATTAATCGTATAAGATGGCAATTTACAGAGTGGTTGATAGATAGGTTTTTACTTACATAACATTATGAAAATGACAGATAGAAATAAAATCAGTATTTCATTTATATTGAAGAATTCAAGTATGAATGTAGGCGATAAGACGAAAAGAGAATAATTTTGAAGCAATTAAATTTCATTAATGCAATAATTAAAATCACTTGGTTTTTACCACAATAAAATTTATTAAAAAGTCGACATGTTTCGAGAACGATGTTCTCTTCATCAGGACATATAATGTACTAAACAAATGATAGAACATAGAAAGACAGGCGTGGGTAGAAATGGAAGTAGTGGGGGAGGAGAGAGGTGGAAAGGGGAGGTGCTTAGAAGATCAATAAGGGAGAGGGGGGAAGAGGTGGAAAGGGGGGTGCTTAGAAGAACAAAGACAAAAAATTACAATGGAAATATAAATATGTTTAAGATAGGGTTATTCACAAAATTAATTTGATTGTTAATAATATTTAAATTTCTATTGACATTTTTCCTAATTTCTAATATTTCCAAAAGATCTAAGTGAAAACTAACGTTAGTGTGTAAAATTTTAAAACCAGTATTTATATCAAATGAATGGTTAAATTCAATTAGATGGTTAGCAAATTCCGAATAATTATTGCTATTTAGACATCTCAAATGTTCCTTAATCCTCGTTTCAAAATTTCTGCAAGTTTTACCTACGTAAAAATCATTGCAGTCATTACAATTCAATTGGTAAACTCCGGATTTTTTTCATTTTTTGGTCTTTGTCCTTGTTATTCAAAATATATTTTTTTAAATTTATTATTCGTATAAAAAGCAGGCTGTATTGTATTAGGAATTTTTTTCATGATTAAATTGGAGGTTTGATGATTTACAAACAATATTTTTCTCCATTGTTTTTTAATATTATCAGTAAGCAATGGGTAAATGTAGGATAAATGAAATTTTTTCTTATATTTTTTATTTAATATATCGTCTATTAATTTGGAGTTATAACCATTATTAGATGCAATTATTTTAATGGTGTTAAGTTCAGCTTTGAAATTATTTGGGGATAACGGGATATTAATTAATCTATTGATCAAATAATGGAAAGCTAAGAGTTTTTGTGAAAATGGATGGTTAGATGAGTTGTGTATAATTATATCAGCGTATGTTTATTTTCGAAAAATATTAAATTCAATCTTATCATTGATTATAGTTAGGTTTAAATCTAAGAAATTTATGCTACAATTTATTCCTATTTCTAAAGTAAATTTAATGTTTTTTTTTTTTTTTTCATAGAAACATTAAATTTACATTAGAAATATTATATATTGTGAATAACCCTATCTTAAACGTATTTCCATTGTAATTTTTTGTCTTTGTTTTTCTAAGCACCCCCCTTTCCACCTCTTCCCCCCTCTCCCTTGTTGATCTTCTAAGCAGGCGCGGCCGGTGTCTTAAATTTTTGGTGGTTCACCAAGTAATTCATCAAAAACGTAAAACAAAAGTAGGAAAATAAATAAAAATAACATTAGACAGAGCCTAGTAACTCTTACTCATACAGTGCCCTTGAGGTGATCATTCACAAAAAAACGGCGCTTTACATAATATGTTTATATGTATTATAATATTATCCATTTGTTATTATTATTATAATTTTGGGTAAAAGTTACCCTTGTGGATTTACAATCTTAGTTGATAATCAAATATAGGTTTTGGCTGGACATTGGCTATAATTCTCTTTTATTTTCATGGGTCGAATGGTCATTTTTAACATAGTCCATGTTCCTTATTACATAACTAATTTCAAAAAGGCAAGAACATTTATTTATATCTATAAACAGCGATATCATAATATGTCTATATAATGAATAATAACACAATAAAAACACACAGTAAACAAAACGTTTCTCGCAGTTTTTAAATGAAGTTTGCAATATGTGAGAAAAATGCACAAAAACAAAAGGTCACAAAAACTAATAATGACAATGTCAAGTCGGTTCCCTCTCCATCAAGATAATATCGGACCCGCTGACCCGTTGACTCATTCGTTACATTTTGCAAGAGAAAAATATAATTACTATCTTATTCAAACCGTATGAATAGTCGTTTCGCCGGAACAATTTCTTCGGAATTCTTCGGGCATTTTCGTCATCTCCGCGGCGCACGGCAGGAGCAATTTTTTCGATACGATTGTGTATTCTGACGGTCTGAACATGTTGCTGGGGACTTCATACAAATGATAATTCCCAAACGGGGCGCTTCACTGAAACGCGCGGAACCTAGCCGATATAACTTGCGCGCGGGAAGCAACGCTTTTGGCCGCTGTATTAATTATTCTCTACCAAATTCATGTATATTTAGATTGGAAGTTAATTATTATTTTTTTTAAATATTGTGCAGAATTTTCTAATTAAAAATATTATGAAGGAATACGATGAGCTGCAAAATGTTGTTCAATTTTGTTGGCGGTTCGGCGCACGAGTGCACTTTAGGACCGGCCGCGCCTGCTTCTAAGCACCTCCCCTTTCCACCTCTCTCCTCCCCCCCTACTTCCATTTCTACCCACGCCTGTCTTTCTATATTCGATCATTTGTTTAGTACATTATATGTCCTGATGAAGAGAACATCGTTCTCGAAACATGTCGACTTTTTAATAAAGTTTATTGTGGTAAAAACGATTTTTTTTAATTATTGCATTAATAAAATGGTACCACAAAGTGAATTTGCAAAATTTGAAGAAGAAATTAAATTTCAGTTTGACAAGAGGGCATAATGATAAATGGTTAGAAAAAGGTCAAGTGAAACTTAGTCAAATGTATATATATACATTATGAAATACACATATAAATACACAGTAGGCATACACGTAAATATGCCATGAAATACTACTGATGGATATGTTTATTGGAGATAAATAATCAATGATTTTACTTTAAAATGAACTTTTGTTTTGCGAGTAACTAATTTCAGAGAATTGAATCGTTTAGTAGCATTATATTGTATAACATTGGAGAATATCTTATAGAGCTCAATTATATTCAAAATACCATAAGAATTACCCACACTATTCATACAGGATACACGAACTAAAAAAAAAATATATACAAATTTTAAGATATCAAGGTTTGTGGCTGAGAATCCTTGGGAAATAAAATGTCGTAAATGAAAAAAATACATTTTAGAATTAAAAACTTATTTTGGATTAACTTAATGAGTAAAACCTCAAATTGTAATATTTAATCATCGTAGAAAATATTAGCGACTCTCAAAGAAAAAAATTGAAACAGAAAAATCAGAAAAATATTCGGTCTCATCTAGGAATTGAACCCAAGATTTTACCCTTGCAGGGCTCTGCTCTAACCACTGAGTTAATTCGACCCTATCTTCTTCGGTCATATTTACCCGTAATAAACTTCGACCAAGAACTACCAAAATCATCTTCATTATCTTAACTCATATTTTAATTATTCTTTTGAATGATTGCAAGATTCTTCCCGAACTAAATGAAATCAAAATAGTGTCTTGAATAATTATATCCATTTTTATTTTAATGAGTTATATCTATTGACTTATTTATAAGTCTAAGACCTCTTCACCGGTCAGTGGCTGGGTTGGAATCGCTTTTAGGTCCCACCCAGCAATGCGTGGTCAACTCCCCGGCTGGCTAAGTCCTCTATTACGACACAAGCAACCTTTTCCGCTTACTGTGGTGGTAGTGGGAGATTTTCAAATATTGTCAGGTTATTTGTTGATTAAGTTACATTATTAATTTTGCAGATCCTTCTCAAATCTATCTGCGCCTCCCCCAATGACATGTGCAGGCTTCAGGTTTGATCAAACGACCTTGACTGTCCTTTGTCCTGCCTCTGACCATCCAACGCTGAATTTTCTTTTAGTCTTCGGGTATTTTACCCCAAATATTCAGTTAACTTCCTTTGAGGCTTCACTGAGTGGTTGGCTAAGGGACACTGAAGCTAAGTGTAGTTTATGGTCAGACCAAAAGCCATTCACATTTTTTGTTGGTACTTGCCAATTGATTTGAGATTTATTGTATTACTTATGCTCTCTATTTTATGTAGGTGCTTGCAGGTTTTTACAGATGCAATGCCGCCTCATGGAGCCTCATAAATGAGTTTTTCTTTTGCCCTGTTTAATTTATCTTTGTGTTACTAACCTATTTTTTTGCATTTTGTTTTTCCTGTTAAGCACTTGCATACTACTTACTAATAACGTATGCAAGGACACTGGAGGTCTAGATTCGTTCAAAATAAATAAATGTAGCTTCGTTTAACAAAAAAATTAGAATCTCGCGAGAGCCTTGAAGGAGTAACCATCTGTTACTTATACCAGGGCGGGTAAGAGGTGGATAACCTCCAGTGTTGATTTTTTTAAATAACTTAATCATTAAAACCTGAAATTATAATATGTAATCGTAGAAAATTTTGAAAAAATAAATAACTGTATTACAATATAAATTTTCGTTCTAAGCGCTAGTTTTGAAATAAGGGCTACAAAATTCGAAAGTGTGTCTCATCTATCATAAGGACTTAAACAAAAGTTAAATTAATTCTATCAAATTCATGAAGCTTGGGCCAGTCAATTCTGAAAGTAGCTACTAGACTAGGTAGTAGACGGTAGGAACTGGTTTTGTTAGAGTTGGGGAGTTTGTTTGGGCGCGATACCGCCGCAGATACGACAGCTATGTATATTTAAATGTCAAACCAACGACAAATAATATTCCTCATCTGCGTTGTACCTTCTGGCTCGACAAGGACAATGAGCAAACTTGTCTCGGCGGATCACCGCAGAGCCTTTCGAAATAGCACCACGATTGCGTATCTGTGGGATGCAGAATATGTATGAAAGCTCTTAGTAAATTCTCAAAGAAAACTTGGCATAAAAAACGAATAAATCGTCTATGTCAATTTGAAGAAACTTTATAAAATACGCAAAATTACAATAGTAAAATAGATGTTTTTCACAGGTCAATTCCTTTTGCGTAAAGAATTGAGACCTGGCCTACAATCTCGTATTGAAAAATAATTAAATTTTTAAAGAAAATGTTCTTATTATATTTCATTTCGTTTTTGAAGTGAAAACTTTTTCGGCACCATTGTGATTTGAAACTCGATGAAACGATAAATAACGATACTAAAAAGAGACAAACACATGCATAGGATTTAGCCTGCGAGAGAATGAGATAGTATAATCGGTCTTTTCTTTGTGCGGTGCTTCGTAGCCCACCGGTTTCCTCTTTGTGCGGTGCTTTGTAGCCTACTCTACATTAGTTTTTTGAAGGTCTCACTTCAACCGCGTGTATATTTATATTCTTATTTTATTTAATTTTAATTTTTTACATTTTATGTCTAGTGTATAATTATTCTAAAACTATTATAATGATATTATTGTAGTAGGTACCTATATACAAAAATTTGGATTCACATCATTGCGACATAGCCCACGAAAAACCACAAGACTTTTAGCTTCCTTAACATACATTTTTTTACATGAGCTCCACACAGGAGGCCCTGAGAAAATAATTTCCCTCAGGGCCTATGTCATCTTTGGGGATGCTGTGTTGAGGGGTTTTTAGGGAAAGGAAGGAGAGGAGAGTCCTGAGAAGGAAAAGGAAAAGGGTTTAAGGGTTGGGTAGGAATCTGGGGTTCAGTGCGTCCTGCTCATCCGCCTCCAAGACCTAGACAAACCTCACCCCATGAACCCGGTCACCCCTGCTAAATTAACAAACGTAGCGAACCACTTGGGATGACATATAGCAGAGGTGTTGGTTATCCAATAAAGGTTCTCGGGGCGGCGGTTCCCATTCCCGTCTTCCAAATTGTAAACCTACTTGTGTAAAGGGAGTATATTGAACATTTAAAATCCTAGTAATAACAAAAGTTTTGCATTCCCTATAAATTTGACTTGGTAATATTTTTTTTAAATTTTGTACAAGAGAATGAATAACTAACTACCACTAGTTCGCCCGTATTGTTTAGAATATTAATTTAACGAGGGTAACTTGTTTAAAATTCATTGTTAACTTTAATTCTTACTATTCTGCAACGGGAGTAGTAATTTGTGGAAAATTTATTAAATAATGAAAAAAAAACCTCTTTGTCGCTTAAATTCTAACTACTTGAAAAGAAGACAAAATTCTGTCATACGGAATATCAAAATAGTTTTTGGTCTAATCAGCAGAGAATTCTCTATAGAAAATTAAATAAATGGAAAGATGAAATTACGAATATTCCTTTCTTATCCCGTGCTGTGTGATTTTTATGTAAATTTAAAATATCACAGAGATAAAAAGTTTTTCCTTAGGTACCTCTACTAATTTAACTTCTTATCTCGTAATAAATCCACTTTTTAATGTTTCATGAATATAACCATGTTTCGTATGCTGCTGCAGAAATGAACGATTTTGCGTCAGGAAAAATATTATGGAGTGTATTTTCAGTACGTATACTTTGAAAAATAAATAAAAATGTCCCCAACCAATATTTTCCATGGTAATCAAAACAGTACAAATATTTTCCAGGATTACGGATAACACATACATTTCTTAGGAAATACTCGATATCTTCAAACTGAAAGTCTCATTTGATGAAATTATTGCTATTCGTCAGAGGTACTGTTGTTTACGGTAATTATACTATATAACTTATACTGAAGAATGAAATGTTTATTATTATTTTTAATTTATAAACTAACGTTTAGACAAGATTTTTTATGCAATGCACAAAGGGTAACAATTATTATAAGCAATAATTATCAGCCTGAAACACTCATCAACATTGAAAAATCTTCCGAGAAAAGATACTTGCCGCCAACGGGACTTGAACCCGTATCCTTCTGATTGCCGGTCAGCTGCTCTTGACCACAAGTATCTTTTCTCGGAAGATTTTTCAATGTTGATGAGTGTTTCAGGCTGATAATTATAGCTTATAATAATTGTTACCCTTTGTGCATTGCATAAAAAATCTTGTCTAAACGTTAGTTTATAAATTAAAAATAATAATTAATGGTTGACAAGTTTAAGTATTTCGCCAATAAATGTAGTCATAATTTGTCTCGACGCCACCTAGCGAGGGATTTAACACTTACAATGTCTCTCTCGCAAAAATAAAGTTGGTTGTTTTCAGGTGGAAAAAATATAATAAGCAGTAATTGTTGAATGAAACACTAGTATGTATATATTGAATTATTTGGCGGGTATTTGATAAGCCCCCATAGCTCAGTGGTCAAGAGCAGCTGACCGGCAATCAGAAGGACACGGGTTCTAGTCCCGTTGGCGGCAAGTATATTTTCTCGGAAGATTTTTCAATGTTGATGAGTGTTTCAGGCTGATAATTATTGCTTATAATAAATGAAATGTTTGCTTATCTAACTGTAAATCCAGGTAAATTGGCAATCAAAACATCCAACTTCTTGTGGTCAAGAGCAGCTGACCGGCAATCAGAAGGACACGGGTTCTAGTCCCGTTGGCGGCAAGTATATTTTCTCGGAAGATTTTTCAATGTTGATGAGTGTTTCAGGCTGATAATTAATGCTTATAATAAATGAAATGTTTGCTTATCTAACTGTAAATCCAGGTAAATTGGCAATCAAAACATCCAACTTCCTTAATAACAACTTTTATGCACTCTTAACATTTTAATGACGAGAGGCGCCATCACAAATGATGTTTCCCGTTATAAGGAATTCAAAGATAACTATTTGATTCTTGGATAAGATAAGCGAACAAATCCATACCTTAATTTGCCGTATTGACAAATTAAAATAAAAGCTAACATCTATAGTAGTATATCTTTTTTAATTACGTGACATTATTTGTTCACATACAGGAGTTAAACTACTATGGCACACCCATTTGGGGAATGTTATGAGGTGGAAAGAACAAGAGAGGAAGAATCCTACCAATTAGGGTTACCGGGTAGTCTAGTCAATAAACGTGGATAAAGCTACTTCAGTCAACATTTTAACCCTTCTGATGGAGATCTTTCAAATAACATATTAACTGTTTCGTTTACTATTATTAATAACTACGTAGTCTTTATGAAAAAGTAGTGTCACTTTTATCTTAAATTATTGTTCGTAAAAGCCTTTCTAAACTCGAATGAAACTCGGATATACTTTTTTATTGTTATTATTTTTCGTAAAACTCAATTTTTACAATTTCGAAATGTAAACCAGTTTAATAAAGTTATTATTAAGTTCTGCGAGTATTTTAGATTTTTTATTGAGATAGTTGTTTCGGCATTCAAAACCAGTATCATACTTTCAACACAATAAAATAATAACATTATTAAAATGATTACTTTAATTGTGAATAAAACTATTATGTACACTTTATTAAATTTCCAGTGCGAATGATCAACCTTTGAGTCCATAATTATAAACCTTACCAGCTGGATCCCGGCATGTATTGCAATGCCATATTCAAAGAAATAAATTGTTTCTCCCTGTATGTCCTTTCACGTGCGTCCCCGTTCCACTCTCGCATCCCCTTCCCCTCCCGCGTTCCTCTTCCACCTTCCCCGCCAATTCTATCCCCTCTTCCGCTCCCCCGTCCCTCCCACCCCCCTCCCGCGTTCCATATATTCAGTCCCAGTACATTCAGTCTTCAAACAGCTCGCGTGCCACATATTACCATTTTTTAATTCAATTTTTCATTTTTCATGTAATACAAATATTCATTTTCGTATATTATAAGAACAATCCATCTAATTTCGTATTTAAAATATCTATAATTAAAAAAAAATCCACAGACAATTAATTCTTTTCTTCCAAAAAAAAAAAAACAGCTGCCTGCCAAATTCACATTCATCATACGCGCGAACTGTCAAACGTGCGAAGTTAAAGTAGTCGTTAATTTTTCTGAAATTATCCAATTTTCTTTCCGTAAGAACCTTCTACAAAGTATTAGAAAACTTTTAAAAAAAGGTGAATGAAATAGGTAAAGTTGTTCTGAAGTTATGGCGTGACCAAGGGTAAAAGGGATTCATTTATATATTAGATAAATTACAACACTCCTACAGAAGTAGTAATAATTCGTTTAAGTATTATTTTAGAAGATTTTTTTATATCTTTTTTTCGGACGGTTATTCTTTCATCCTTTTGTTGATGGGAGCCATGGGACCGAACATATGGCGCTAGTTGCTGAAGAAATCAACATCTTGGGGTGGGAAAATGCTACATTTTTGGGCGGAAATGTTAACGGCGCGCTGTGCGGTAAACAAAACAAGGCATCCCCTAAGGGTGCTAAATTTCCGCTGAATTCCGAGGAAGCTTTTAAAAAATCGGTTAAGTGAAACGGATAGTTGTTTTAATGTGCATTACTCTTTGCTTTATTACTACTTATTACTTTGGCCATTATTATTTAAATGGATTTTATCGTTGTTTGGTTAACCTTTACTCCACCTTAAACTTTAAATTATGTTTAATTACGAGAAATAATAATAATAATTGGATAATTTGCATAGCGCCGTTTTTGTGAAAAAACGAACCTCAAGGGCGCTTTACAATTCATTATGAATTCTTAAGCTCTATCTACGAGTAATTATATTATTTACAAATAGACACAGAAACATGCTTACCTGCAGGTTATTTTGAAGTAAAATAATTAATGACAATTAATTCATATAAATTTAAAATTAACAAATTATTGAGATTTTCAGTAACCCAGACATTTTTTCATACTTTCCATATAAATCGTAAACCAACATCTGTAGGGTGTTGAGGGACATAATAATTGACTTTCTTTAACCAGCGATTCCTGATATTATTTGGTGTAAAACATGTAAATGAAATTTTGGTCTCCGGTGGATTTATCGACTGTTTTTCTTTTTTTTTTTTCTTCAAAATCAAACGAAAAAAAATGCTTCCGCGTGTCGTCACTGGTCACTCAGCCGAGTCACTGTCCAACCTCTTGAGCCATCCCAAACTATCCAACACCTACTATTGTTTTTACGTTTTTGCGGGAAAAAAAAATGTCACCGGAGACAAAAATTTCATCTACATATTTTACTCCAGATAATGTCAGGAATCACTGGTTAAAGTAAGACGAGTATGTCTCATATTTGTATCTGTAATAACCACCGTATTATTATGAACTTCAACAGGAAATCCCAATTGTTTACTCCTGTTCGCCGTATATAGAATTTGGGTAGTGATTATTAGGAAGTTATTAACATATTTAACGCATCATGTCTAAATATAAACAGGACTTTATCTAATTCATTTCGGCAAGCAGAAAAAAATGCTTTTATGATTTATGAAAGAGGTCAATAACAAATGTATATGTGTTTTTACTGTGAATTATGATTTTTTAAATTTATATATATATTGTGTGACTCATATAATATAATATAGTGTATTTAAGAGGAACGTTTGCACGGCCATTTTCATTCAAAACATAAATTTAGATTTAAGGCTGAAAACTGAAGAGTTCGCGGTGAATTCTGAGCCAGTGAAACATCTGGAACATCTATGGCATCTCAAGAAAAAAAAAATGTGAGGCTGAAGGGAGTGGGGATGGAAGGAGGTGCGGAAAATAAATGTTGGGAAGTATATGACTATTCATATTTGGTCACAGAATACGGTTAAAGTCATTTCAAGTAATGGTTATGGAACTGGTTTCTAACCAGGGCGATACTTAGTGTACTCTGACATCTATTAGAATAATAAAGTTTTTATAAAGGGGATTTCATAATAAAACTTCTTTTTACATAAAGAAGGTTTGCCTGTGATTTTGTATTTTTTTTAGATAAATCTATTAAGTTTTATTCCACGATTGATGAAATTAAAATACGTTACAAACTAGAGCTAGGACACAGTTTAGAAAACTACCCTCATCTCCTTTTTTCTCCCCTTAAAGCGAAATAAAGGCCGGAAAACGCTGTGTACGTCAGATAGTAATACATTATTCTGGAATATAATAATTTCTACTGGTATAAAACACGGTGTATAAAATCAGGCCTGGTACTTATCACATTGAAGAGACAAAATTCAATAGTAAACCAGTTTATTTGAAAATAAGCTCTCTTTTGTAAGAAGCTTACCATTTAATTTTCGCAAATAATTAATAGATATTTTATGTATCATAATATTTTTTGAATATAAGTGTTTTTAGATTATTAACGTTTTTCATTGTTTTATGAGGCGAGCCTATAACCATGAATCATGGTATAATCGAAGGGGTTAATGATTCGCCAGAATGTTGATATGTGACGTGAATCCGGGGAAGGCGTTAGACAAAGGGGTAGGTACTGCTTTCTGTTTTGTTAAGGTAAGTTTACTAACCTGATAGGTTCTATTCAACGGAGGATTTGAATATTAAGTGGAAAATCACATTAGATTAAAAAAAATTTAAACTCACAATTTTTTTTTTTTTTAGTTTATGTACTCGTGTCTGTACTGCGTTAATATATAAATGTGTATAACTATATGGGACTTTAATTGCATTATCCTCCCCACGTCCTGGAATAAAGAATTATTAATATTTTTTGTAACAATCTCATAAGTAGTAATAAAAAAAACTTTTATTTACTTTTGTGACATTTCACAATAATTGATGCTTGTATCCAAATATTTTATACAAATCGTAAGAATTAGGTTAAGAATGACCGCCACCCTTGTCGAGGGGTAAGGCTCTCGATTCGCAATCCAAAGTTCGCGGGATCGAATCGAATTTTATTTAATTAATTTATTAGTTTTTTTTTTTACTAAGAAAAGAAAGACAAACATTCCCGGGTTACGAATAATCCAACAATGTTTGATAATCTCCTACTACCATCACACTAAGCAGAAAATGTCACTTGTGTCGTGATGGGGGACTTAGCCAGCCGAGAAATCAAATACGCGACGCCTGGGTGGGACCCAAATGCGATGCCCACTCAGTCACTATTATTCATAATTTTAAATAAAAATAATATCTGGTATATTTTCGGCATGAGAGTGGAGTGGAGTAGAGTAGTTTTCCAGAGTGGAAGAAAGGGTATCGCCCTGGTATAAGACCACCATTTAGAATTGAAACGTTGCTTGAAATGGATTTAACCATGTTTGATGACCAGATCTGAATAGCTTGGTACTTGCCTACCTTCCTCATCCCCATCTCCTTCCCCTCCCCGCTACATTCAGTCTCACAACGTACCCTAATTGGAGATGCCACAGTCCCGTTGGCTTCAGATGGTAGCAGTTGGGACTCTTGTGCGGTATACACAGAAAACAGTTATGAAAATTATTCTCAAACTTCCTCTAACTGCAAACAGTGACCTAATATTCAAAATAATGAGAGTATTTGATGTTCGACAGATCTATGTAAAAACTATCCTCATACATCTCTTTAAAAACAAACATGTGCTTTACGAAAAAAAAATAAACTTAAGATTTACACGTGATTCAAACAAAGACATATTGCAAGTTCCAGCGCTCTCTTCCACCTTTGGTCAACGTAGCTTTAGATACTTTGCCACGAAAATATTCAACATTCTCCCATAAAACATCAAACTGAGTCAAACACAGAAAGAGTTTAAAAAATATGTTAAAATTTGGACATATTCTAATGATCAAGACTATACTGATGCTCTCACCCAAACGCCCTGTCATTGACTGTTGTTATTGTAGTAATAACCTTGCAGTTTTTGTATTGTGTATATACAAACAATAATGTAATCTAAAATAAAGTTTTTGCTGTATAGAAACCTACATTATACATTTATAAAAAACCATAGATAAAATTGTGAGAAACAATTTACAAAAAATTCTGCCCCAACACAGGTTAACCTAGTGAGGCAGGCTATGCACAACTAAAAATATTGTATAATTATGCTACTTCTGTGTAACCGATCTTACATTACTTTCCACTTGTTAATTTTTTTATGCTGGTGTAATCTATTTGTAATCTACATTGAACATGTACTTTTTTAGTTATAATGTTGCCAATTTCATTCAATAAAGATATATTATTATTATTATTATTACACATACAAAAAAATTTGGTAATCGCACTGTGGGAGTATTAGATACTGAAATTGATTTTATGATAACCATTTTTTTATCGCTTTTTGAGATTTATACCATATCATTAAACACAAACTGGGCCCTGGGAAATTTAAAAAATCGGTCCCTGAGTGATTTTCTAAATCAAAAAGGGGTCTCATTCTTGTAGTATAACTTTAGTTTTCAAACCAATCGGAAATCAATAACCTGCGATAGTTTTAAAGCATTATTTTTTATTTAAACATGGTGATGACTTTGGTTTTTTTATTCTTTAGATTTCCTTCCACTTTAAATTTCCGTGCTGAATAGTTTTCAAATTACTTAAATCCACCATACAAAACTCGCCCCGTTCGAGTTCAAACACATTTTCTGCAAAGTGGAGAATTATTTGAGTCCCATTCATGTTCACGTTTTGGTGTCGGCAAACAAGAGTTTTCATTTACAAAGAGACTAGTGAGTCTTTTGTCTCCTACTAATTGAAACAGAATAAATACTTCACAAACTAAATACATAGTCCATGGCCAGCAGAAACGGCGGCATTCATAATAGCTTAATAGCAAAGCCCGTCCGCACGTAATTATAGTTTTGTTTTATTAAGAGCCGGTATATAAGCGAGAACGTTTGGCTTCCGGATGACAAGCAAATAAGGTCTGCTGTTTCTCATAACAGAAGAGTCCCAGGCTTATTTTCCTTATGGGGGAACATGTTGTAACTACCCCGAAGAGGGGTTTATAAACAAAAAATAACACACGGCAATATTTTGTAAGTTATGCAGCTGACAAAATGTTTATTTCGAATGATTTTGAAAATACACAGAACTAAAAATATGTTTCTAATAAAGAGCACTTTTCGAGTTTTTCCGTTGGAACAAATATTTGATAAATATGCAGATATGAATGGAGAATGCTTAAAAAATTCGGAAAGCTTTTTGACCGTAATTTTTAACACAGTTCATGATTTTATATTTTAAAAATCTGCTGGTTTGTTTGATATCCGAAATAATGTTATCTTTCTGGCGTTTTTAAAGGAATTTCATGGAAAAAATTCTGCGACATTCTATCGCATTTTTATAGTTGCGATGTGAAAAAAGGTTCGGTGATCTATACTTGTTCCAGACAAAAAAGATATCTAAATAATGTCAAATATGCTCTACAAAACACCTCAAATTCATAACTCTAAATTCATGATATTGAAATGCGATACCAATAATCTATCCAATACAGCGCAAGGTCCTTATTTTGTTCACTTTGCATCTTCAACCTAGGCTTCGCGGATTGCAAGTAGAATCATAAATTTTCCTTGCATGTCGCATGGTTGCTCAACCCGAAGAAAATCCACGTCCCTAACGACTTAATTAAATTACGTGTCACTCGCACCTCACACTTCCCAGGTGATATTCGTATCACGTTGCTCAGCGAGATGTTACGTGATTAAAAACTTACCGATCGATGTAAAAAAATCACGTTTTTATGCAGCCTGTTTTACAGTCTCTCAAAAGCCCGATGGAACGCTTCCGAGGGAAGTGACGTCACCGGAAGATCCGCTTCCCACTGAGAGACTTGAAGAATACCTTCATAAATAACGGCGATAAAAATTTATAAGGAGAATCAGGGACTTGCAAAGTGTACCGGCAAAATTAAGCGATGCAAGTTTTGGAGCCATTGTATAAATATGGAAAACAAACTTTGTGAATGGCTCGGTTCCTCGAGGAAAACTTTTTAATGCGTAATTAAATTTATTATACCTTATCCTTAAGTTTGCCGTTTTTAGACATGTTTTATTAGTTTTTATTTTAATGGGTTATCGCGGAAGAGTTCCATCTGCCCGAAGCCAGTGCTACGATGGAAACCCAATGTTGGGAACGTATAAGGATGGTGGAAGCTGTTCAAAGGTTGCGAAGTATTAACTATTTTTACAATTTTCTATTCTGAATGGTGGTTTCCCTCCATGACGATACAGTGAGAATCCCTCACCCTGGATCGAGATATAAAAATATTAATTTATTGTTAATAACATTATTGATTAACCTTCGGCGTGCCAAGATGCAATACAAAATTAATGTTGCCGTGATGAGCGACTCAGTTACTCCACGTATTTTATCATTTTAATGCCATTTTTTCATGTATTCATGAATTTTGTTGAATTTATTCTTATGGCTTATTCATTACTTAACGTGACCTCCGACAGACGGCCGGGGTATCACTGACTTTCCGCATGTATTAATATTAATTTGGTACCATCCGTACCTTACCCCCTCACAAAGCTTTGGTAATAAAAGAAGTGGGTTAGTATTTTACTAAAAAATCCCAGAACTCTAGTGTCTCTATTTAAAATTATTCATCAAGGATAGTAATTTTAGTGATTTTGACTAACCCTGTCGGCGACGGAAAGGTTAACCTAGATAAATTTAATCCTGTTAAAGATTTTTACAAAATAACAACCCCTAGGACCAGAGCCTTGGATTTAATTAATACACAGCTCTTCCACGAAGATCATCATAACTAATGTTGGTTTTAACAACTATTATCTTTATTATACTTAGTTATTATAATAACAGTTTTCTCAAAGTTAAGATATTTTAATTCATGCTATTGCCAGATTAAGCCAAACATATTTTGGGATAAAACAACAAAATAGATTTCTGGAAAACACTAAAACTTAATGGCAAAAGCATTTTGTATGCAAACAGAGTACACATTTGATATGATTTGAGATTTTTACGGCCAAAAGCATCATCGTGATTTATTTTTGGATTAAGTAGGTACCGACAGTTCAAAAATAAGAGGTAAAAATTACAACGATCTACGTACATTGCAATAGTCAATTAATTTGGACAAAACCTTTTTGAAAGCGAATTGACTGTCAATAAAAAAATTCTCGTTTATAATTTTTTTTTTTTAAATATTTTGTTTAAAACGTTGTACTCCACCAAATATAAATGATTTAAATTTGAGAATTTTGTGTGGCCAACTAACCTGAATAATATCGTCTTTCTTTAACTGAAAACTATCTACAATCCTTGTAAATTATATTTATTTTATAATATTATAATACTTGCGAAAAAATCACGGAACGGTCTCATTAAATACTCCTTAACAAAATAGTTTTGAATTTAGAAAATGACAACATAAAAATTTTTCCTGTTAAAATATCATAGATAGTTACTTTATAACTTATGTGAATTCTCCAAAAAAACACTTCCAAAATCCTAGAGTTCATTTAACCGGAGTTACAGATAGAGTCACGACCGATATCAGTATGTTTAATAAATATTAAAATAATATTTAATTAATCACCGCCGTTGAATTACGTTTTAAATATTAGCTACTAGGTTTTTAAATTTGTCTATTCTTATATACACGGTATTAAGAGACGTACATGACTTATGTGATGACTGTGATTCCTGACTATTGAAGTAAAAAAATTCACTGAAATGTTGGTTTCCGGTGACATTTTTATGTTTTTTAACTTAAACTTAAAAAACCAGTGGGTATTGGGCGGGGTGAGGGGTGGGTCAGTTACTCGGCTGATCGAATAGTATAAAGTAAGTTAGGCACGTCCCTTAACCCCGTGTATATTAATTTTCACTGTTCGTTTATCCTGACAAAGAAACCATTGGTTTCGAAACATATCGATTATTTTGATTAATTAGTGTTGCACACAAAGTATTTTATTTTCATTAAAATTAAATACATATTATCATAAAATATTTATCCGAGAATTTGTTTAAAACGGTGCTGAATTCTGTGCAATATATTAACGTTACATTTGTTACTATGTTACACTCATTGTGTGTGATTTTCAAACAATTATATAATAAATTCAAATTAATAGATAACTTTGTATTAACCACTTAATTATTTACAAAAACCGACATGTTTCGTCAGCAAAGCTAACTTCTTCAGAGTTTTGACAGAACTAATTTAAAAAATAGACATACATAGGTAATAGAGAAAAATAATAGACATAAACAATAATAAAATTTGAAAGAAAATAATGTGTAAGGGACGAGGGGCAATATAGAACAATTAAAAATTTAAAAGGGGAATAGATTTAATGATGGGTCATTTAAAAACAATAACTTTGAAATAAGGATTAATAATCAAAAATTGTTTTTAAATGACCCATTATTAAATCTATTCCCCATGTATTCCCCATTATTACCTATGTATGTCTATTTTTAAAATTAGTTCTGTCAAAACCCTGAAGAAGTTAGCTTTGCTGACGAAACATGTCGGTTTTTGTAAATAATTAAGTGGTTAATACAAAGTTATCTATTAATTTGAATTTAAAATGTTACCACAAAATAATTTTGCACTATTAGAAGAAGTAATTATATAATAAATCGCAATGCTTTGACATACTGTAGGACTATTATTCCGGTAATGTAATAATGCTTGCATGCCTCAGAATTCCATGCTATATTTGCATAATTATGCATAATGCTCTTATAATATCTTAATGTGGAATTTGTGTAATATACATTAAACTACCTAGGTATAAATCGTAATCAAGCAAAGCTAATCGAGTTAGTTGAGGACGAGTGTTTACTGATTCAGCATGTGTAATGTTTTGTGCATTCATATCTCATACGTATATAATGTATAATCCACGATAGAGAATACAGACTGGGGTAATGCGAGTTCCCGATCTCCGGGGATCCAGGCAGGCTCTATTAATCCGGCTGAGACTGCCTTCAATTACCCCCGGCTGCATATCTCGGCGGTGGCGGTGGCACCATACAACTTGTCCGGAAGTTTATTTCGGCGGAAAACAAGGCGGAAATGCTCCTGGCACAACAATCGTGGGCGGAAATGCCAAACTTATCTACCTATCTAATGTTATCAGGTAACTGGTATCTGGTATACACAAATATCAAAATATATTAAGTGCAGAGATTGTTTTCAAAAGGGAAAAAAAAACACAGGAATATTTTGGTTACCTAGACATCATCACTTCACTTATCGCGGGAGAAAAGTTAACGTGTCGATCTGCTGATTGTCGACATACTAAAATAAGTATTTAGCGCTTTCGGTGGGTATTTTCATGTTTTTTTCTTCTGGTGCCACTTATTGCAGATTGGTTATGTTTATTTTCGAAATGAGAATTTGGGTGGTTTCTACCGGGATTCCGTTTACTCAGTTTCTAAATTTCCCTAACCAACACTGGAAACTGTTAAAATTATTTTGGAACATGTTGCAAGAAATTTGTGTAAGTTCTAATGCTTTTGTTTGCTTTTGGACAAATGAGAAGGAAATAGTACTACCGGGATATAATTAGAGAAATATTCATTCTGTAGTCAATAGTACACAAACTGGCATTTCAGTCACAGAAGTATTGATGCCATGAGATGCTTTACCCTTCTTTAGCCTTAACGACTTTCCCTCAAAAAAAAATAAAATCTCGTAGTTTCACACAAATAAAAAATAAAGACTTCCTTTTTAACTTGTCACATATGGAATGTTATTGAAATGCGCTGAATGTTATTGAAATGCGCGTTTTGCCTTCCTCATACTAAATATATAATTAATTAATGCAAGCACACAGCCTGACTCGTGCACTGAATTACGGGACTTGTTGTTTGTTGGCGCAAGATTTAAAACTTTAATGGTTAATCAATGTAACGCAACGAAATGCAGCCGCAAAAGCTCTTATTTACGCCCAAAGCTCGGAGCGGCTGAACAGCTTATAGTTCCAAGTTCCAAAGCTCGCTGGTTTCGCAGTCAGTAATAAAGTTCCCCGCCAGGTTATATGCCGGCACGTGTTAATTAACGAGAAATCCAGGCCACTCCACTCAGAAGCTGCGAAAATAAACTTGAACCCATTTTGACGAAAGCTCCGCTCATGGTCCACTTGAGAAAATAAATTATTCATATTATATTGATGGATTAAATTCTCGGTGAGGCGATTACTGGGAAATAATGCGCGATATTTTACCTTTCCTGGTGATTTTTCATAATAGGCCATTTATAGAATTTCATCCTGTAATGCTGATATTTATTTTTTTTTTAAATATGAAAATTAAGTAATGAATAATTTATTAAATGGTAACGCTCATATCCTAATTATTTTGCGAGATAATGACTGTTAAAATCTGGAGGTTTATCTGTGTTTTGAGGAGATCTTTTATGTAGTGGAAATGAATGAGATAAGTCGCCAAATCTTTTCATAACCGATCTGTTGAGTATAACGATTCTTTATAGTTTGTTAATAATTGTCAGCCATGTACAAATGAATGTGAGACACGCGTTAAAAATATTTTCCGACTGCGCTGGTGTTGAAAGAATAAATGGCGACAATTCTTTAAAGCCCCTGTCATCAAAATAACGGTAGTAATAATTCAACGTTTCCACAGACACATATTATAATATAAATAATACATTACGCCCATTTACATATTGATAGTAATTTTTGAATAATTAATCAAATCATAATCATGTAATCGTTATTTTGTTGTAATGGTTTTACCTCGTTGGCCATTATAAATGATTGACGCTCTCAGCATAATTCCTTGTTTTGCCAAAGAACGTTGAATAAAATCAAGACTGAATATAAAACAGCCCATTAATAATTTGTATAAACTTTATTAAATTGCTTCTTGGCACACACGAAAACTGCTTAACTTTATCAAAGTGATAAATTAAGTCTCTATCGCGTCATCACCCGTGTGGGAGGGTCTAGAAGCAAACGCCACCTCTTGTTTCCATAGAAGCCAGACTATTAAATACTTGCCTTATTTCATACATTTATTTAAATTTCACGCTCATTTCTCTACGCGTTTTATGACTTCAGGGCTCGTTTTGTAGTTGGTAGGCGTCGAATTTTCCAATTATCACACGTGGTTTCATTCAAGTTATTTACAGTTGAGGACCTCTTTGGATTAGCGGTCAGAACTTTGACTTTGGCCCTAGAGAATGTGGCGTGGAACCTGATGTAGTACAATTAAAAGTGTATTTAATATTTGGCTTTCACAATGTCTTTTAAACGATTCTCAAAATTATTCTGACTTAATAACGGTTGCTTAGTTTATCTACCGCAATCCTAGGATGGGAGTGAGACATTTTTGAATCATTTTTAAACAAATTAAAATCAAGTTCAAATTTTTGTCATTTTCTAAGTAAGAGAACCGTTACTTAATTAATTACGCAAATTCCTTTAGTAGTAAAAGGTGCACGTTATTAAATAACTAAATTTTAGTACTTACCCTTACTTACCCTTCAAAAATTTGGCTTTTTTTTCGGATGGTCAAAATATTTTCGCTTTAGAATAAAATGCAACACATTCAAAAACCAAAAACTGTTTTAGAATGGTGATGAAATACGCTTTCAAATTATAGAATTCGAAAAATAAATATTTTCTTTAAATTATAAAATTTTTGCATACAAACATTAAAAAGGTTTCAAAATGGGTCACCTTATGTTTTTTCTAACTAAAGTTACTGATAATAAAAAAAAATAATAAAAACAGATGCACATTTTATTAGACAAATGTATAACAAACACATTATTGTAACATCAATCAATATCAATTTTTTGTCGCTCTATGAAAATTTTTTTAAAAAAATTCCTGAAGTTTCAAATTCTTTTTTCAATTTGCGATTCAAAACTTTGTGTACATAAAAGTGTACATTTTATTTTTTTGGTGGCTATTTTTTAGATTGGAATATAAAGCATGATGTTTTTCCTTTCTAACACCGATTAGAACATATTTCTAACTATGATAGTAAGGGAGTTACGGCGTCTTATGTGAGACCTATGTGCGTTGGGACAAATCTGGTCTCCTGTGATTAAACGGGTTAATATAATTTGTTAACGTTAACCTTACTAAATTACATTTTTTTTTTAAATATTTTAAATTAGAAACATTTTTTTAACGTTGTCTCCCACCGGGGCGATACCGAAATTACATACTTCCAGCGTGAGTTCACTTTACAAATTTATCTTTTAAGTGTGTTTTTTTTTATTTCGTCACTTTTCAAATTGTAATGAAACATTTGAGCTCATTACATCTGAAGATAAATAATAATGCAAAAAGTATCAAGCAAGATGATGTTAGGTACTTATAATAAAAATAAAATAAAAAACAAAACTATTTAACATCATGAAGCCAGCCATCCTTTGAGGGCGCGTTGCGGGTGGCAACTCTCCCCCCGAAAGCGCTAAGAAAACGGATAGCCTTAACAATTTATACGGCCCACCACGCCCTCTTAGTATCAGTAGCGCGTCTAGCTATAAGCGGGCAACTTCCACGCGAGGCACGTATTTTTTACGTCAAGCGAGCCCCGGGCGGCCGCTGGTTTACGACGTCAAACTGCCGCTTGTATCACATACAAAACGGTCTGGGAGAGGCACCGCTCCATTGATTCTGCCATCGCGACTGTTATTGTTTCGTTGATAATCCCCGCCGCCTTATCGCCGTATCGGGCTGGGGAGTGATACTTCCCACGGGGACGGTTTGTCAGCATGACGTGGAAAAACTTTAAACTTTACTTCGCATCAAAAATGTTAAAGAATTGCAAAATTCAACAACTAAACCACAAAAAAATTGACATTGACTATCATTTACAAAAATCAGGTAATTTTTTTCACAATTAGTTACTATCCGGCCTCATCCGAGTTTCGACACGTGTTTTCGATTGCTTTTTAAAATCGCAGCTGATAATTAAAATACAGTTTCTAAATTTCGATATTTTCCACCGACCCGGCGACCGCACATAGCACAAGTCATGCCATATTTGATTGTAATCTAAAAATTTCAAGACATTGTAGGCTAAAGGTCTCCTAATTCACCTTTGATTATTGAAAATATACGTGACATCCACCCAAAATCACAATCAGATGGCGAAGAAAAACTAGTAAGAGGAGTTTCTCTCATTTCCCATACTTAGGTATATTGCGGACAATGGAACTAAGGGCTTCTTGTTCATTCTTATTGTTTTACTATTTTATACACCCATAGGGCTTTAACGCTGCGTACAAAAAATCGTTATAATTTTTCACACAAGTGTTAGTAATAAGCTAATGCTGCATGCAATAATTACTTAATTACATTGTTTTTTTTAATTTACATGAAAAAATGTTTAGGCTATTTTCTTCTTTTTAACTTAAGTCAGTTCCTCATTGTTTAAGATCGTGACCCTTACTCAATTCATAGTGTTCAAGGCTCCTCCATTCCTCGCAGTTCTGCGCTGCGTGGAGCTCCAAGAACACCAAAGTAACGGACGCCAGTTATATTTGGTCACTACTTAAGCGCATTTAAGGCGTGCTTTAAACATAGTTAAAAATTTCGACTTAATTTCTTTTCCATATTTTTTTTCCGTTTTTTAATTTACATATTTTATCTAATTTATTTTCCTTGTCACACATTTATTTGTCCAATTTTCTTTTTTTGTTATGTTGAAATATGAAAAAAAATTGCATTGCACGACCCCTGTACACAGTATAGAATAAACAACGATTATAATTATTATTATATATTCGTTTGCTAAACTACATAGGCGAGGAATTGGCGAGTTTACTTCATGAATTGTTTGTGAACGGTGTCATAGAAATTGGCCCGTATACCTAGTATGTCGAGTGGGTACTCTTATGTTGACTAGACTTGTTTTATTGAGGGTACGAACCACATTCTCGACAATAAGAATGTTGTCGATTTCATCATTGTATGGAGAACCACTCTCAAAAAAGTGAACCAGAGGTTTTCCAGCTATACTCGTAGATACTAAAAAAATATTTAAAAGATACATTCATGTAACATCAACAAATTATTGGAACGAAAAACATTTTTTGGATTGTAAATACATACATTAACATATTTACAAGTTCATAAATACAAGAATTGCGGGTTATTTTATCGATAGTGCGATTTAGAAGTAAAAAGGCGGTGCTATGGACTCTATAGAGTTATAGAGTATATTTTTGGTGAACTTTAAGTGACAAAATCACAAATATTTTAGTCGTAGGTTTCTTTGCCAATGGGGGAGAGATGTCGAATTTACCCAGAGACGGTAGATAAAAAAACTGACAGCGCTTTATCAAAACTATGAATGGTCCCCAAACCGTCCCAGGAAATTGAATAAAGTAACGAAGGAAAGTCCTTGGAAAAACAGCGTGATAATAAGAACGTATTATTTTCTTGGCGCAGTATTTTAAAACTAAAACAATGAACATTAGCCATAAAACCAGGCTCGAGTTGAAACCAATCGCTGAAATTGCCCGGAATGAGGTTTGTCTCTAAATAGCTCTTTTATGGAGATTAAATTGTGCAACACCCCGCCTAGATGTCTATGGAGTCTATGAAGGTAGGAAGTCTACGAGGCTAGGAGATCTACTAGGCTGGGAGGTCTACGAGGCTAGGATTCTATGGTGTCTATTCACGCACGCTACGTTCTCCCAGCCTACGCCACAACTAATATAGGTTTAATGAGGCTGAATCCGATACGTCCGGACGTAAATGGGTCAAATTGATTACCATCGCATTAGTACAGTCGCTAATAGTGATACTGAATTGGAAATGGAAAAAGATTCACAGTTTCTATTATTTCGACCATGTTGACGAAAGAGATATTTTTGAAGTGATGTTTTGGTTACGTAATTATTAACTCTAATATTATTTATACACTACCGAAGACCCGTGAAAAATCGCAGGATATCATAATTATGGGATTTATGAAGTCGAAAAATATTCGCTTCAGCATCATTCCTTAACAAAAGCAAATAAGTTCTATTTTAGAGACGATCAGAAATTTAACTTTCGAATGAACGTGAACTTGAAAAATCGCGAAATCTGTCAAAATTTTAAAGAAAAGAAATACGCATTTCAAATAAACAATCAGTTATGAATTACTCATTAAAAAAATCTAGTGCTTTTTACACGCGGTAGAAGCGAAACTTAACCAAACCAATCTCTACCGATACTTGAAAAGTGAGGTCATAATCAAAGCGACCAATGAGCGCAGACCTAGCGTAATTTCCGTTTCATATCTCAACCAATACGAGCCTTTAAAAGTGATATCAAAATCAAAGCGGCAAATGAGCGCAGTTGATGCGTCGCAGGTGCAGTAATCGCCATTTCCGTTTCATCCTAAATCCAAATCACAGTGGGGCTATAGAAGTTTGACTTCAATAAAATAATTTTCCGAATACCAACCTTATCGAATTATTTAGTATTACACAATTTGTTTGAATTTTGGAAATGACACTTACATTCAAATTGTGTGTACTTATATGGGTAAATTTGCGGCACGTTCCAGAGTGGAAGATACCCTCAGTATCGCCGTGGTGCAAGACCATCAAACAGAATTGAAAATTTGCTTGAAATGGCTTTAGCCGTGATTAGTGACTAGATCTAAATAGTGAGGTACTTCCTTACCTTCCTCTTCCCCATGTCCTTCCTCTCTCCATTTACCTTCAGCGTCACAACAAAAACTATTCAAATATGCTCTTTTTATTGCGTTCAGTTGCAAGCGTGACGAGATAAAATTAGTATTTATCACTAAATTTAAATAAAAAGGGTACATAACTGACGATTTTAGCAGTTACGACGCGGTTTTCTTAATTAGTCATCTAGTTTATTTAATCTACATCGAAAGTGTTGACAAAAGTCTTAATTATGTAAAATGGGCTTTTCAAATAATTTCCAATTGTTATACCACAACTTTGTATTGATTTTAATTATGTAAGTGTCTCATTTCAATACAGCCTTTCTCATTTAGAATATTATTCATAATTTTAATAGAAGTGGATAACTTACAACTTTCATAATAATGATTTCTCACAAAAGATAAATTTCAATCAAAAAAGTTAAATTCAACTAGGGATCACTCTTTCCATAGAGTTTGATATTAATAGGTCCGCCTCTGAAATTTTACATTATATCCATTTCGTAACCACGTGAAATATAATTAAGAGTTTTTAACCATTAAAAAGGAAATCTCAAGAAAGTCAGCCTCTTTATCTGTTACGCTCCATTGTTTTAAATTTATGGACTGGATATATCACTCCTGTTTCCATAATTCTTTTCCCCTTATCTGGAAATTGGCTTCAAACATCTTTTTTAACCATGTGAAGTGTAAGGAGCTCATTTCTCTCGGGGGATTTTCAGTTTTTCGAAACTTTAATTCATACCCAAAAAAGGATTTAATAATACATTTACTCTAAGAATATCATAGCTAGGTTTAGATCATCGAAATATATACAGAACATGACATTGAACGGACGGAGAAATGACGTAATAATGCGGTAGGAATGATGTCCCTAACATAGAAAACAATGTATGTGTTAAAAGTGTTAACTTTCCTATTAAAACTGCAATTCTTAATGTAGGTGTAGTAATGAATAAAATTAAGTTATCGTGTTTTGGACATGTAAGTCATTTAAGGAGAATAAGTGACGCGAAATTGCTTGATAGAAGAAGTAGAAGACGCTCGGGGAAGACATGGCACGAACAAGGTCGGGCCATATCAGGAGTCAGAATAACAGAAGAGTGTGTATGAATCTGCATGTGAATGAAGCAAGGAGAATATGAATGAAGCAAGAAGAATATGAATGAAGCGAGAAGAATGTGAATAAAGCAAGGAGAATATGAATGAAGCAAGGAGAATATGAATGAAGCAAGGAGAATATGAATTTAATGTTCTTTAAATCTGTGGCTCACTAGCCCTCAATAATAAGGATTACAACGTAAGTTCGTTATTTCAGTTTATTGTGAATTACAATGATCACAAGTAATATTGTATTTATGTCAACGGTAGCGACTGTTTACTGAGGCTTCGTAAATAGATCTGAACGCTGCGGAACACGTCAGCTGTTCTCTTGTACTGTGTACCCGCTCGTCAATCTTCGAAAACCCGAACCTTTCCGAGCGGCGCGGTATGCGAATATACCTATATTCACATATACTACAATGAATAATTTCAAGGAGAATGTGAATGAAGTAAGGAGAATATGAATGAAGCAAGGATAATGAGAATGTGAATGAAGCAATGAGAATAAAATAGAAATAAAATAGCAATAAAATAAAATAGCAATAAATAAAATAGAAATAAAATAGCATAAAATAACAAAACATATAAGTAACACACAAAACCAATATAAAACACAATCACCCACAAACACACAACACGTATTAAAAATATCGTTTTTAACCTTATATAATATTATTTATTCTTAATTTTACGTTAATTCTAAATCTCTAATTTTTAAGTTTAATTTATCTTAATTGTATGTTTTTTATTTACTTTTTTCCTTTCTTTCACCAATATTATGTATATATATATTTATATGTATTGTGTATAATTTTGTATATGAAATGGAGGCCTCAGCACGGGTAAACCACCCAGTGAGGCCAACATCATTGAATTATGTAAAAAATGTAAATAATATTGCATCAAAATAAATAAATAAAATAAAATATGAATAAAGCAAGGAGAATGTGAATGAAGCAAGGAGAATATGAATAAAGCAAAGTGAATGTGAATGTGAATGAAGCAAGGAGAACATGAATGAAGCAAGGAGAATGTGAATGTGAATGAAGCAAGGAGAATATGAATGAAGCAAGGAGAATGTGAATGTGAATGAAGCAAGGATAATATGAATGAAGCAATTAGAATATGAATGAAGCAAGGAGAATGTGAATGAATAAGGAGAATATGAATGAAGCAAGGATAATGTGAATGTGAATGAAGCAAGGAGAATATGAATAAAGCAAGGAGAATGTGAATGAAGCAAGGAGAATATGAATAAAGCAAAGTGAATGTGAATGTGAATGTGGATGAAACAAGGAGAACATGAATGAAGCAAGGAGAATGTGAATGTGAATGAAGCAAGGAGAATATGAATGAAGCAAGGAGAATGTGAATGAAGTAAGGAGAATTTGAATAAAGCAAGAAGAATGTGAATGTGAATGAAGCAAGGAGAATATGAATTAGGCAAGTAGAATATGAATGAAGCAAGGAGAATGTGAATGTGAATGAAGCAAGGACAATATGAATGAGTAAGGAGAATATGAACGAAGCAAGGAGAATGTGAATGTGAATGATGCAAGGAGAATATGAATGAAGCAAGGAGAATGTGAATGAAGAAAGGAGAATATGATTGAAGCAAGGAGAATGTGAATGAAGCAAGATAAAGTTATGTGGCGATCTATCATGTCTGCCTAACACTGACGAGAAACGACGTGCGACGTAATGGTTAGTTTCAAAGATCAAAATTTATATTTAAAAAGTTTTCGTCAAAAATAGTATTAGCGATGCTCTCAATGTTCGTCCCAATGTTGACGTCAAATGTTGATGATTAATGATAAAGGTCATTCTAGGGTTCGAGCTGTCAAAATTTGATTCTTGTGAGACGTGGAGGGAGTACACTATGTGGCTAATTTTGATTCTTTACTATTTCAGAATCGCTATTACTTTTTGTAGGAAAAACCGATGTGGTGCGGTTTGAAATTTTTTTTCTGGATGATCTCTGGACACCAAAAGAACATCTACGGTATAAAATGTGCTGAACGGTGTCCACAATGAAATCAATGAACTTCCAGTGTAGATGACATGAATCGCTGATGAATAGTTATTAATAATAATGTATACATCTCGTGTCACGCTCATACGACTAACTAACTAACTAACCATCACGCCGTTTCCCGCGGGAGTAGGCAGAGAGGACGGGCCGCCAAACAACTCGGTCTTGGCACACAATCTTTACCTCACTTACATCGTCTTATACATACTCTTCTATTATTCTGACGTTTCACATGGCCCGACTCAAGTATCTGATTCACTTGATCGTGCCGTGTCTTCCTCTGGCGTCCCCGACTTCTTCTTCCATTCACATTTGCATCATATATTCTTCTCACACAACATGCCCAAACCACCTGAGGGTCCATTTCTTGATCTTAATCATTATGCTTACATCAGCCTTACATTCTTTGCGGATATCCACATTTCTCACACGATCACACATTGTTTTACCGCACATACGCCTCAAGGATCTCATTTCAACAGCATTCAGTTTACTTTCATCCTTCCTCTGCCAGTTCCATGCCTCACTGCCAAACATCAGGGTAAATATCAGGACTCCATTGTGGACTGCTAGCTTCGCTTCTATTGACAGTTTTTTACTGGCGCCAACGGCATTCAGTCCTCTTTTTTTTTTTTATGTAAGCTCCACACAGGAGGCCCTGAAGAAAATAATTTCCCTCAGGGCCTATGTCGTCTTTGTGGATGCTTTGTGGAGGGTTTTTTTAAGGAAAGGAAAGGGAGGAGAGTTCTGGGAAGGAAAAGGGTTTAAGGGGTGGTAGGAATCTGGGGCTCAGTGTGTCCTGGTCATCCGCCTCAAAGACCTAGAGAAACCTCACCCCATGAACCCCGGCACCCCTGCTAAATCACCAAACGTAGTGAACCACTTGGGGTGACCCAAGTAGAGGTGTTGGTTATCCAATAAAGGTTCCCCGGGCGGCGGTACCCATCCCCGCCTCCCAAATTGGAGTTACCTGCATTTACCCTTCTTTCAATATCTCTATCAACCGTCCCATCTCTTTTAAACATTATTTATGTTTTTTTTCCTTTAAGGTATATATAGTATACTTATTACTCGTATATACATGTTTTAAAATAATATTTTTATTTGTAGGTACAGTTGACTTTTCTGACAATAGATTTTGGTAATGCAAATTTTAAGCCAGGGCTCAAACTGCATACAATGTTTTGCTCAAATTGCATATATTGTACACACAATGTTTTACGTACCCTCTATGTTACCCAAGATTGTGTTACTCAAGTATTAATAATCCATACCTTAATTTCATTTCAGTAATGGCGTATAAAATTCAATAGATACCATTAAGTTTATAAAAGCATTTCAAGCGTGGATGCCAACAGTTCTATTCGAATTAAGATATTTATTTCATTTGAAGAGATGTAGGATCATTCCATGAAACACTCCCAATCTGGGATTAATAAGTCATCCTTCCAGTGACAGTTAATCTTCACCCCATCCTTACCCCCTTTTCCCCGTTCTTCCTTCCTCGCCATCCCTTCGAACCAGCCTCACATTTCCCGCCGTTTGTTCTTTAAATCCGGAATCACTTTGGACCGAGGGAGCCGGGAAGTATTAGCGGATCATTAGTGCGGAACATTCTTAAAGGCGTACCTCTGAAAGCTCAGTTGTTACATCTCCGTCTTTTACACAGAACGACTTATGTAATAGAAAGAGAGGTTTAAGCGGAGTTTTCCGTGGTAAAGTTCTATTGCTGGGGTTGACCTGTCACCCCGTGAGACTAGAATCAAAGGCAACGTTTTTCCGAAAGTAAAAACAGTTTGGTTTGTTCGAGACACGTCTTTGATTCAAATTAATGGCGGTTTTTTTTTTCTCAAAACCAATAGATGAAACATGAGCGGCTAGATAATTTCTAAAGATGTATTTTAAGTAGGTTTTTTTCCCTGTCATTAGCCAAGAAACATTATTTCTACGCTATTTTTTGTTACTTGCAAATCATGTTTATTTCTTTTAATACTTATATACACACATATTTGGATGTCGTTGGCAGTAGTATGCATTGCTCTATGACCAAGAATAAACTGTAGTTTTTTCGATTTTAATTTCGTATTTAACGCTGAATATTTTGAAAAATGCCGTTTATATTGCCACCTTCTATTTATGGCGTACCAGTTATGTTCTAATTCAATTTATTCTTTCATTTTTTAAACATCATAATAAAAAGTTAATAAAGTAATCCATTTTTTAAAGCCACAGCTTTTTAGCATTTATGAACTGCATGCCACTAGTCGTAATTGTGCTGTATTTATTATGGTTACTATTGTTGGATATGATTATATCATATTTTAGAGATTTTTTCAAAGATCGTAGGTATATTAACTTTTTTTTTTTTTTACATTAACTCCACACAGGAGGCCTTGAGGAAAATAATTTCCCTCAGGGCCTATGTCATCTGCGATGCTGTGTGGAGGGTCTTTTTGAGGAGAGGAAGGAATGAACATTGGTCTTGAAGAGACCTATGTTGTAGGAAGGAGGAAACACAGAGGCCGGCAAATCATTCCACAGCCGAGCTGTTGAACACAAGAACGAGTCGAAGAAACGATCCGTTCTCATGTGACAAATGTCAACCGTGTACAAATTTCCCGACTATGCACCGGTGCCGAAGGGATCAATGTTGCTAGTTCCTCGGAGCATCTTCCATTGTAATACCGGTAGAACAAGGATAGCATTCCCACCCGACGCCTGTGCTCTAAAGATTGCAATCCGTTTGTTAAGATGGGAGAATCTATCAAACGGACCGCCCGTTTCTGCACAAAGTCGAGGGTATTTTTCAGGTATTTTAGAGCTCCAGACCAGAGGTGGCTGCCAAATTCAACCGTGGGGCGCACTTGCGATTTGTACAGGGTTAGCAGTTGTGCACTATTAAAGTATATGCGGGCCCTATACAGTACGCCCAGTTTCTGGGAGACTAACTTTACTCTGGCTTCGATGGAGCCCCCATACCTGAGCTGGTCACTTAGGGTTACACCAAGCATATCAATGGAGGGCCTGTTCGGAAGATTGCTTCCGTTGAAAGAGACTAGATTTTCATTTCGATCCCTTTTAGACGTAATCAGACAAGATTGGGTCTTTGAAACATTAAATTCAACGAGATTATTTTTACCCCAAGAGAAAACACTCTCGAGGTAACCGTCCATTCTTTGCTTCAAAGCCCTACAAGCTGTTGGAGTTTGTGAGCCCTTTGGGGGCTTGTCAAACAAAAAGCAATTATGAACTGTACTGTCATCCGCATAACAGTGAATTGGTGCACATGACAAAAGGTCGTTGATGTGCAACAAAAACAAAGTCGGAGACAGAACCGACCAGCATTTATCGAGTGTAAGGAAGAGGTGAAACCATCGACTACCGTCTGAATCGACCTCTCCCTCAAGAAGTCGGCAATCCAAGTACACAAGGATGCGGGAAGTCCGTAAGAATGCAGTTTGTTGACAAGTCCTCGGTGCCAAACCCGGTCAAAGGCCTTGGAGATGTCTAGTGCAACCGTTTGGGTCTCACCGAAACGTTCCAGGCATCGCCCCCAAACATGCGTCACATACGCGAGAAGATCACCGCACGAGCGGTTCCGCCGGAATCCGTAACTGTCGTATCTATTATGAAATATTCAACTCATGCTCAGGTAACGTTTGTAAACGAAATTGGATTATAATCGACATTACTCATTCTCGCAACACCAAAAAGAAAACACTATAAAAGGCAAAATATTAAACTACGCATACCTTAGATAGTTCCTTACTAAAGCATTGGTTTACGCTATTTGTGCTTTCAAAATTATCTAGTAAATAATGTTAGTAGATTTCAGTGGGTACTAAATTTGACCACTTATACCGAGCTTTACTTATGAACGATATGCGCCAATTCTTGAATTTATTTTAAAGTAAACATCTGTATGAGACCATTCATTTGATCCATACAATACTGTAAAAACGTTAGGACGGCTGGGCCCCAATCGTCACTTCGGCTCGGGAGATAGTTTATAAAATAACAACTCGGAGATCTTTTTGGTAATGACTAAATATTTATTTTCAGACGGTTTTTATACTAAAATCTTTGCACACCTATTATAAGTTAACGTAAACATGTTGTTGTCATCTCTGCACGTGCAAAAGGGTGATTAATTTGTTTACGTTTTCTTGATTATCCCAGGTGGCCGATGCAGGTGTTCGAGATCAACATTTATTTTTTTATTTATTTTATTTATTGTTTCTTTACACTGTAGGTAAAAATGTTTACAATACAATTTGTTACCTCACTAGGACAAGCCTGTGTTGAGGTTAACAATAATTATACAAGTTAACAAAATAACACAAAATTATACAGATTTTGAAAGAACAATATTGTTGTATTTCTTACAGATTGAGATTAGATTATGGGTACCTACTGGTACCTACTAAACTGATGGCGCTAGGTACTACATTAATGTAGACTTTTAGGGTGACCACAGTTTTGAGATCTGATTTAAAATAAAATAAAATAAAGTTTTTTTTTTTTTTTTAAGGATTAAGTTGTGAATAATAAATATATGTATATAATTTAACATGCTGTAGATTTGGCAAGAGGAAGATGAACAAAAACGGTTCAAACAAAAATAATATTATTTTAGCTTATTATTATAAATATACTCATTTAGCTAATAATTTAGAAAGGACAAAGTAGAGAAAATCAATTGGCAATCCTCGACTAACACAAATAATTTAAGATCCTTCTTAAAAGTGTACAAGGAATTAGATGACTTTATATGTTCTGGAAGGCTATTAAATATGAGTGGAGCTTGATAAAAATAATTTCTTTGACCAAAAGAAGATTTAGTTTGAATTGCCATAAAGTTCAGACCAGAGCCAATTCTCGTAGTACGAATTTGCTGTGTTCTTTCTGCAAAATTAATATTATTAAAAAATCTACAAAGCGTTTGTGTAATATATAACTGTTTTACGTTCATTACATTACATTCCTTAAAAAGTAAATGAGTTGGATATTTAATTTTTTTCTTAAACATAACTTTAAGAATCATTTTTTGGGCAATATTAAGTGGTTCTATATAAGTCTTTGGGCAGGATCCCCAGCACACAATATTATAAGAAAGCAGAGACTGGATTATTGCAAAATAAACAGTTTTTAATTTTTCTTTGTCTAGTATATGTCTCAGTTCTTTAAAGATATAGGTAAGTCTCCTAGTATTATTTACTAACATATTAATATGATCATTCCATCTCAAAAATTTATCTATTTTTACACCAAGGTATTTGATGCTGACTACATTTTCTAAAGGGTTGCAGTTACATGTTTGAAAACAATTGTGAATAATCAAGTTGTGAGTTTCAGAAGGCTGACTTTTACTTGAAATGCTAAAAGTGATAAATTTGGTTTTTTGTGCATTCAAAGTTAATATATTATTGTTTAACCAACTATTTACCACTTTTAAACCTATATTACTTTTGTTGAAAGTTTCATTCCAAGTTTTACCCTCAAATATTAAGGCAGTGTCATCTGCAAAACTAACAATGTTACCAGGAATATTCAGACTACATAAATCATTTATATAAATAAGAAACAATATTGGCCCAAGCACACTACCTTGCGGGACTCCAAAGGAGATTGATTTACCCTCGCTTAACATCTTATTTATTTCCACTTGTTGTGTTCTGTCACTAAGATAAGATCTGAACCAGCCCATTGCTGTATTATTAATGCCTAAAGATGATAATTTTTTAAGTAGCAATTCGTGGGAAACAGTGTCAAATGCTTTTGATAAATCCAAGAACACCGCTATGGCTTTGTTGCCATAGTCCAGCGCTCTTGTAACTTTGGTCAATACCTTTAAAACAGCATCACTCGTACCTTTATTTGCTCTGAAACCGAATTGATTGTCAGAGAGTAATTTGTATTTTTCTAAGAATGAAACTAATCTTGACTTGGCCAATCTTTCTATCAATTTTGAGAGAGTATTGAGTAAAGATATGGGTCTGTAATTGTTAACCTCTAGGTGATCCCCACCTTTGAAAAGAGGTACAACCTTAGCATTCTTACAATGAGTAGGAAATATGCCACTCTTAAAACTAAGGTTAACAATGTGAGATATGGGACCAGCCAATACAGAAACATGCTGTTTGTATACCATGATACTTAAGCCATCAATACCACAGGAAAAAGACATTTTTAATTCATTTATCACTTTTGAAACTTCATAAATGCTAGTAGTTTTAAATTCAAAGCTCTCTCCTGAAAATTGAGTACAAGGTATAAAATTGTTAACAAGACACATTTCGGTAGTTTTATTTGCACTGCACAATTGTTTTGCGAATCTAGGACCAATATCACTGAAGAAGCTATTTACGTGATTAGTGATTATATTTGGATTCTCTTCCATTGAGATGATATTGTTATTGATTTTTAATTTTTTTATAGACACTTGCTCCTTTTGTATATTTACAGCCTCCTTTATAATCTTCCACTGTTGCTTGGTATTTCCATTGACGTTATCCAGTTTCCTTTTGTAATATGCTTGCTTTGTATATTTTATAATTTTTGTACACCAGTTTCTATATCTTTTGTAATAATCCAGCAGTTGAATATTATTTGAATCTGCTCGACATTTGTTGTGTAATTTGTCTCGGGTTCTGAGACATTTAATAATTCCATTATTTATCCAAGGTTTTAAATATTTCATATTATGCTTTACACTTCGTACAGACGAACAACTTTCCACATGCATTTTTAAACATTTTATGAAATTTTCAGTCGCTAAATTAACATCTTTTGATGACAGAACTGACTGCCATGATTCTTTCTTTAATTTGACTTTCAAAAGATTGTTATCGATGACGGTTTTCAAGTTATCATTATCTTTTGCTATTTTATTTAGTGTAAAGCTCATAAATCTCAGCAATATCACATCATGATCTGTTATGGCAGTAGTGAAGACAGCTCCCTCTGGTTCAAATTTAGATTTTACCATAATGTGATCGATGCAGCTTGAAATGGTAGAAGAAACTCTGGTAGGTGAAATTATGATTGGCTTCAAGCCATGAAAAGCCAAAAGCGAGAGGTATTTTTGAGTTTTCATATCGCTCAAATCCAAAGTATTAATATTTATGTCGCCACATAAAATGATCTCCTTATTTTTTATAGATGTAGAGTCAAGCAGTGCACTCAGTGATTCAAGGAAATTATCTATATGAGCCAGGGACGGAGATCTATAAACAGCTATTACACACAAGGTACTCGATATCTGCATTTTTAAGCAGTTTGCTCCAGGGAAAACAACTTCCTCAACAGTCACGTGAACATTTTGCTTTACATAGGCAACTACACCATCATTTTGCAAATAGTTATTATTTGTGTTGTAAACTGCGTATCCGGGGATGTTAGGTATATTGGTAAAATTTTTCAGCCAAGCTTCTGTAAAAACAAGTACCTCAGGACGATGCTCAATACTATCCAGCATGGTTATGGTTTCATCAAAGTTTTTGTTTAAACTTCTGACGTTTAAACAAAGTAATGAAAATTTGGAATGTTTTAAAAAGTTTTTGCAAGTTAATTAATCTGTAATGGTTAAATTAGATTCTGTATTATCAATCAAGTCAATGTATTTTCCAAAATCGATATCCATTTTAATGATGAAAATATTTTTCGGTTCCTTTCACTATTAAACTTCTATTATAACCTATTGAGGTCATCTTCGTGTTTGATTTCCCTGATTTTTTTGCCTTCTTCTTCTTTCATTAGAATTGCTCCATTTTTGTACCAAATATACTTATATTTTAATTCTTTTCCCTTTGTTTTGGCTTTCCAAAGTAGTTCCTTATAGTAAGGAGATAATGACTCTCCTAGGAATATCATGTTTTCACGATTAGAAATTATCTTCTTATTTGCTAATAATTTTAATCTGGTTTCTGGGTTTTTCATTTTTAGGATAATTTTTTTTGGATGTCCTGGTCTTCTGTCATATTGCCTCATTGCCGAGGCAATATCCTCTGAATTAATTTTGATATTAGCACTTTCTATCAGTTTTATAGCGGTTATTTTGGGATGTTCTTCAGTCTTTTCCTCAATGCCTGTAATTTCAATACAGTCATCAAGGTTCGACTGTTCCAAGCAAGCCACTCTGGTTTCCAGATGCTTAATAGTTTTATTTTTAATTGCCAAATCATTTTTCAAACGTTCAACTTCTCCTTTAACCTCATTCATGGAGTCTAAGCGGGTAATGATGTCGTCATATTTTTGACAAATAAATTCGGTTGTTTTTTGAAATTCTAACAATTTTTTGTCAATGTTTTCGAGAATTTGGGTTTTTATTTTCTCTAATTTTACATCTATGTAAGACGCAAATTTTGAAAAGCCATCTTCTTCTGTGCTAATGTCTTCAGGTAGTGTATTCATTTTGATTTTGGATCTTGTGGTTGTGTATAAATTTTCCTGTTGTTGGGAGCCGGTTTTTTTGCTTGAACTCATGGTCACACTAGCAGTAGTTTGTATTGTATATTGGCAGAAATACCTAGTATGCGTAAGTACTGACTGAGCAGTAAAGCGAGCAAGCTGTACGGTCAGTGTAAGAAAGATGGCGACGGTTTTGGCCAATCACAAGAGCTCCACCAACTGTCAAATATATTTCAATTCCACTGTCACTATTTTCCGAAATTAATTATTCGAAATTCACTTGAATAATCTAATTGTAATGTACAAAATTTATATCACCATTAATGTAGTGGACACTTGGGTGAATCTCGCAGTGTTTCGGATTGTATTGTTTACTAATTATACACAATTATGCGATGTTTCTTACGGATCACTTTTACTGTGTGTTATTTAGTTTTGGTAGGTAGGTATATACATTAGTTGCTTAGTTCTTTGTTTTGAATAACAAACTGATTTGGACACGTGCAGTCTTTTCTTTACGTAAATAATGTCTTGCGAGAATCGACCTGATTACTCCAGGTGGCCGAGGGCACCTGTTGTTTACATCTTCTTAATTATCCCAGGTGGCTGATACAGGTGTTCGAGATCAATATAAGTTGCTAAGTGCTTTGTTTTGAATAACAAACTGGTTCGGACACGTGCAGTCTTTTCGTTACTTTTCTTTACATTATTATTTTTTTTTTAAAGAAAGACACACATTCTCGGGTTACGAATTACCCAACAATGTTTGAAAATCTCCTACAACCACCACAGAAAGCCGAAAAATGTTTCTTGTGTTGTGATGGAGGACTTAGCCAGCCGAGGAATCGAACACGCGATGCTCGGGTGGTACCCAAACGCTGTGCCCACTCAACCACTGACCGGTCTTACAAATACCGTCTTGCAAGAATCGACCTGATTACTCCAGGTGGCCAAGGGCAAACGTCTTAAAATGCAGAATTTGATTTCAATAATAATGCAAGACGAGTTGGTTACGTTGTGCTTTGTTTTGAATAACAAGATCTGGCAGGTGCTTCAAGAATCGTCTGTTACAATATCTTTTGGTCAGAAAAACCATAAATTCCGTGCTATAAAATTATATCGCTTCCAAATGAAATTAAAATACAATGAAGATAAACAAGTTTAAAAAAATGAAGAAATATGAAGATGAAGAAATAATAATTAAAAAAAAATTAAGTAACACCAACACAACCAATAGTCAATAGATATGAAGATGTGGAAATCAACAAATGTAGTATCAAACATGAAGATGAAGAAATCAACAAACATAAAATTGAGGAAATCATGATGTATCACCAACACAACTACCTACTCTCCGCCTAGGAACAGGAAACCATTGTGAGAATAATAATAATAATAATAACGTAGTATTTATATAGCGCAGTTTTGTGATATTTCACTTCAAGTGCGCTTAATTATAATAAACTTAAAATTAATCCTATAGTGTTCCTTACGAGTCCTTACAAAAAACAAAATTCATTAAATTATGTGAAACAAAGAATATACAGTATATACAAAGTAATTCATAAAGAACAATATTAACAAAAAGAATTCATTAAAACTAAATTATAATAAAGAATAAGAGGCAGTTTACGTTTAGAAATAATAATAACAGAGTGCACATAAAACTATAGTAAGGAGGTAATCGAAACCAAACAATTACCAGAAACTTGAGGAACGTAGCTTATTATAGTAGATTGAAAACGAGTTAAAATTCATGAAAGGTACGATTTTTTAAATAAGTTTATTTATATTTAAATAGTGTACATAAATAAATACATACCTATATAAATCGAACCTAGTATCAAATGCTTTTATTAGTACATAATTTATTATTATCCCCAATCACAGAAAAAAGAATGTAAAACTAATAAACCTTCCGTGGAAATTTGAAACAAATGTGTAACTTATTTGGATTTTGTAATCACGGTGAAATACAGTAAATTTGGCCCATAATTGGATCACAAAACAAGTCCCACAAGGCACTTCTTGTGTTATTCTTTGTTCTATGTACCTTCCCATTACACCTCTGCCAAATTTCAATAGAAGCTTTTAGAACATTTGTTCGATTGATATTACTATAGGTTCATTGGGTATATTAAGCTGAATATGGAGTTGTAATTGAAAATACCTTTACCACAATCAATAAATGCTTTCATTTTAACGTCACGTTTATCAGTTCTCTTTACAAAAAAAATCTGAAATCGAATGCATACAACTTTAGGTCATTATAATAATGCCATCGGCAATCTGCTGCGATCTACAAATAGTTGATTCTTCACTTTGGTCGAGCAATAAATATTAGAAAATAATATCCTTAATGGAAGTCCCATCAATATGTTGTAACTCTTATCATTATTTCTTCTTTCTACCCTCTCGGAGACAAAACGTAAAAGCAGGAAAAATGGTTGCGGTAGCCGGTAGCTGATCACAATTTAGTATCAAGAAATTCCAACTGCTATTTTTACGGACGGTAAATCTGAATTCACCCACTGAATTTATAACCACTCAAAATATATTTTATTTATTATTTAACGACTCGACTCCGAGCTCGAATCGGCTGGCGAGGACGATCCAAATTTAGAAGCGAAATTTCCTGCAATTGAATCTTTAATTCGATCGTTGAAAATTTTAGAATCTTGGTTTATAGTATTGCTTCGACACGTTATGAGAGACATCAAAGGCAAGATTACAACAGAAGAAGATAGGGGAAGAAGGGTGAAAAACACGGTAAAGAATGGATCTGTACCTTACCCATCGTGCCTTCTTAGCTTAAGCCATTGGTACGATTGTAGTTTCTCGAAGTTGTTGTTACAATTGATCGGCATTGATCCAGAAAGTATTTGAACTCCCGCAAGAATGCTAGAGAGAAGAACATATTTGTAGGCGAACTATTAACCCCTTACTTTAAAGAGCTGCTGTGGAAGACAAAACAAAAAGCTAAAGATAATAATTATATGTATACTTGGTTCAAAAATAATAAAATCCTCACAAAAAAGAACTCTGATCATACTTCAAAAATAATAAACGTAAAACATGTCAACGACTTACAGCTCTTAATCTAATTGGTTACATTATTTTTAACTGTCTACTGTATAGGTAACTCCATCTATTACAAATGGACTCACTACTAAACATTGATTTTGAACCACCCTATCATGAAGAACATATATTCAAAAATTCTCAAGATTTCAAAGTATTCCACACAAATAACTCTTTAAATATAATATCCCAAAATATTAGAAGCATTCGCAAGAACTTAGACAGTTTTACAATTCTTTTACAAGACCTCGACTCCCGCTTTGATATAATAATTTTAAGTGAATGCTGGATAGATGACTCTTACACCGATATCTACTTACCTGGATATTCGACATTTCATACTACTACTAAACTCAACCAAAACGATGGGATAGTTATCTTCGTAACAGAATCGCTGAATCCCTTTATCTCTGAAATAAATTTAACGGAAGCAAATTGCATAAAAATATCACTTGGATCTGATTTATCTGTATTTGCGATTTATAGACCTCCGTGCTTTAAAAATCTTACACCTTTCCTAAATTCTCTACAAAAACTTCTGAATGATAACACAAATACCCAACAACTCATCTTAGCGGGTGATATGAACATAAACATTTTGAATTGCAATCCTCAAACTAACGTATATCTAAGTCTTTTAAGTCATTACGGCCTTAAATCAACTATTAATTCTACCACAAGAATAAGCCTTGAGTCCAAGTCTTGCATTGATCACATTTTTGCTAAAACCAAGAAAATAACCATCTCATCCATTATTCACACAACGGTCACCGATCACTACACTACTTCACTCGGCATTAGATCGAACTGCAAAAATAAAACGGAAATGCCTACAAACACCACACAACACGTCATAGACTTCAAATCACTTAGGGCAGAAATTAGTCATGAATCCTGGACTTCAACACTAAAAGAAAAAGACCCGAACAAAGCTCTAAATGCTTTCCTAATAACTATGGAAAAGTACACTAACAAGCACACTACAATAAAAACACATAAAAACAAAGCTCACAAAACATTGCTAATTAAACCATGGATCACTGCAGGGCTAGTAAAGAGTATTCACAAACGAAACGCATTGCACATGAGAGTACATAAAAACCCACATGACGGTAAACTTAATCATGACTACTTATTATATAGAAATCTATGTAACAAATTAATTAAGCAGGCCAAATACAAATTTTATAGGAACGCAATTGAAAATGCCAGAACGGATCCAAAAAAAACTTGGAAAGTCATTAATGAAGCAGCATATTTAAAACCCAAGAAGAATAATAATATCAAGAAACTGTCAATTAATGGAGAAATCCTTGAAACTAAGAACGAACCATTTAAACTAGCTAATTATATCAATTCTCATTTTTCCAACGTAGGCCTAAATCTAGCAAGCAAAATCCTCAACAATCACCACACTGCAAAAAAACTTTCATCTAAACACAGCCCTACCAAGCAACCATTACACTCTTTTAATATATATAAACTCAATAAAACAGAAATTTCCGACTTTATTTTATCTCTCAAACCACATTGCGCTCCGGGCCCGGACAAAATCTCAAACCAAATTCTGATTAATCTGCGAGAATTTATTGTTATACCTCTTCTACACATTTTCAATCAAAGCTTTAGCCAAGGGATTTTCCCGGATAAACTAAAAATTGCCATTATAACTCCAATTCACAAGTCAGGGGACAAATCTCTCATATCTAACTACAGACCTATCTCACTATTAAATTCTTTGTCGAAAGTTTTGGAAAAAGCAATGAAAAAAAGGCTAATATCCTACCTCGATAAACACAACTTACTCTCAGATTGTCAATTCGGTTTTCGAGCTAAAATGAGCACAGAACAGGCTATATCCGAATTAACTGATTACATTGTCAAAAATACAGATGTAGGATCCAAAGTCATCGGAGTTTTTCTAGATCTGGCTAAGGCTTTTGATACTATCTCTCATGACATTCTGTACGAAAAACTTAAAAATAATGGTATCAACGGTCCGCCGCTCGAATGGTTTATTAGCTATACTAAAAATAGGAAACAAATAGTTGAACTTAATAAATGCTACAGTGATCCGGAAGAAATCAAGTATGGCGTCCCTCAAGGTAGTGTACTTGGTCCCCTTCTATTTCTCATTTACATAAATGAACTTACCGATATTAAAATGGCATCTATCGACTACAAGGTAATCAGTTACGCAGATGACACGGTAATTCTATTCAAAGCACCGAGTTGGGAAAAGGCCTTCAAAAGTGCGGAAACTGGTATGTTAGAAATAAAAAATTGGCTGGACGAAAATCTTCTTACCTTAAACATCTCCAAAACAAAATACTTAACATTCAGCAAAACCACTACCGGGCAACCAAAAATCACTCCGCCTTTATACCTACACCCTGATATTACCTCAAATCCCTCAAACCACAACTGCGAAAAAATAGAACATACTGATAATATCAAGTATCTAGGCTTAACAGTGGATTGTAAATTAAACTGGGAACTTCATATTAACTTACTAACTAAAAAAATCCGTAAACTAACATTTATTTTCAAAACTATTAGAAAAATTATGCCACTAAAACAATTAAAAAATGTTTACTACGCTCTTTGTCAAAGCCTCCTAACTTATGGAATTTCTGCTTGGGGGGGAGCTGCCGACAAGTACATTAAACCGCTTAACACAATTCATAAAACATTAATTAGGATCATGTTCAAAAAACCTTATCTTCACCCGACGGAATACATACTTATTACTAATAACATACTAGATATCAGGAAGCTGTTCATTAAAAAGATCATACAAATAAACTGCGTAAATTCCTCTCCATGCCACATAACTCACCCGAAAAACACAAGAGCTAAATCGTGTAACCTACTTCTAGTGCCTAAAACTAAATCAACTTTTGCCCAAAAACACGAATCTTACCTCGCACCTCACATTTTCAACACCTTCCTAAAAGAAACCACCTACTGTACCACAAAAAACAACCTAAACTGGTTATACAAACATTTCAATACATGGTTACTACACAAAAAAAGGGCAAGCATCACCAAGTTATTAGTAATCTCATCTTAGTCTTTAATCCTCACTCTTTATTTACTTATATGTGTTGGTTACTTATAGAAATTTTATCTCAATTATTAATACTGCTTTTGTATTACGAATGCTTTTATTATTAATACTGCTTTTGTTTTGCGATAGTTTATATTATTATTACCTCATATGTATATTATTTTGTTGAAATCTTATAGTTCTAGATTTAGACGCTTGCATTACTATGTGTACTTGATGAATTTTTGGTTTTATGGAAATTTGTCAATTCCTTGATAACTGTATTTCAACTCCCAATAATTCTTATTTGATTATATGTATTTAGGTTTTAATTTGTATCTATGAGTTTGATTATGTACACGTATGCGAATACCTGTGTGTAAGTATGTGCGCATATGCGTGTATGTGTGTATGAACATAATTGTGTATATGCATGTATATATATGTAAATGTATATGTGTCTAAGTTTATGTATATATATATATATGTACCCGCCTCGGAACAGACTTAGTCTAGTGAGGCGGGCTACTAACTTGTGTGTATATGATTATTATTACAATAAACGACCGGGTTACCGGCAAAAAAAAAAAAAAAAAAATTTGATAATTTTATTATGAGGGTGGTAAATTGCCTAGTTAAACTTAGGTAAAAACGAAACCGGTAGGAATCAAGTATTTCTATCAACTGTTCTATCAATAACGATGCTCAGCTAGCAGATAAACGATTAGAGTTGGTTACTAAAATCGGGTAATCCTCTTCTTTAGGAGTAAATACAAGTCTACATAGTAAATAATAAATGTGTATTTATGTAAAATATTCATATTTATTGAAAACGATAAAAAAAATATATATATATTTTAATTAGAAAAAAATTTAAAGCTTCAAAATAAAGCAATGCCACGGACATATGAATATATCTGGACCTGCCCTAAGTGATAAAAAGGTATTATTTCCCCCTCCCCATGGAGCCAGCTGGAGCTCCTCCTTGGAGCTAGCTCGCTCCTTGGGGAGGGGAGAGAGCTTCGCTTGAATCTAACATATGTGACTTCATCATTCTTGGCCTGAACAGCGCGGAGCTAACATCCATATATTTTACGAAATAACACGCCAAAAAAGGTAGCTTGTGCTATACATTATACCCACATATTATATGGACATAGTGGGCGTGACATATCAATGTGGGCGGTTCTCCAGTGTGCTTTCGCTGGTTACAGGGGTAAGTAAATTATGAAACATTTGTAAAAGTGTCTTAACTAAACACGGCAACAAAATATTGCCATGTGAATTGAGGCGAATGTTTTCGGGCGAGCATTTGGCCTTAGCAAATGTGTTATTAACGTGGCAAGCAATTCGCGCTCCCATGTAAAAAGGTCTATTCATTCAAAGCAGATTTTGCTTTTAAGAACTAAATGGTGATATTATAATGCGAGATGCCTATATACTGTCAGATTGATTTTTTAACGAATCAGTCATCTTTCTTCTCTTCGCCCCCCATAGTTTGGTTTTACCCCTCATCTGTATCTTCTAGTCTATTGAATTCTGATGTCTATGAGCAATGCTAATAATTCTAACGTATAATTCGCAACATATTCCCGTAAGGAGCTAACTTTTTTATGTTGAAGCAAACTATTAACTTATTTTTGTACATAAAATTAACAATGGGAAGAAAAATAAATTACAATCACGAGATACACGGGCACGGGACGAGAAATGCAAAGCAAATTAGATTGCTAGCGAAAACGAAAGCAAGCACCCAGAAAGATCTTATACACCTGGCCATCCAACTGTATAACAACACACCGATAAAAATGACTACTGAAAATATTATGATTAATTTTGAAAAGGAATTAAGAATGTATGTCTACCACACAAATTGATTTTTGTTTGTGATTGGATACACTTAAATTAAAATTATTTAAAGATATATTTGCCAAAAAGTTAATTTTTATATGGTAATTTTTAGAGCTCAGTGAAAAGGTCTATACCAGATTACAATGGGTTCATATCTTGAACTTTATAAAACATAAATACATACATATTTTAATTTAATTCAATTCTTTATGATTCATTGTGAATCTAATTTTATTTTTTTTATTTTATTTATTTCAGACACAGGATATTTATAGAACACTCTAATGGGTAATATAAAACAAATTAAAATACAAACATAAATATCCCAAGACTAATGGGTCTGCAGTAATCACATTTGCATGTTCACAGAAGCAAACACATGAAAAGAAATGTCAGTATTTTTACACATAACTTAAAAAATAGTCCTCTGTGTGCATTTTATGTAATTATTTTGCTTTGTGTGATTAAAACAACGGAAAAAAATGTTCGCGCTACTTTAAAAACCACCCTGAAAAATGCCTTCTGAAGAAAAAAATTCATCGCCGAAGCGATAAACTGTGAGCTGTCCGAACCAAAATATTGCAACAGTTGCCTTTGACTTTAAAAAATTACCCCTGCCACATTATTTTTGCATCGCGGAGATATTTTCAGCAATTTGGGAAGACAGATTAGTAGGTGCTTTCAGAAAGGGCAACTTCAATTATGGTCCAGCTTTAATCTTAGCTGTATTTCAGTTAAATGAAAAAACATAATTGTTCACAATAATTCATTACTAACAACATCAAAAAATATGTTTTTCTCTTCAGAATGCCACTTAGTAATCCGATTTTTTTTTTTAATTTTAGGAATTGACAAAGGGAGTGCCAAAAAGTAATGTTTTTATTATTTTTAACATTTTTTCATCTCCGACAAGAATTTTAATAAAGAACTTTTAATGAATACCACTTCCACGAAATGCGAGTTTGATAATTTATTTTTTAAATAAAATTTGTATTGCCTATTAAAATTTCTTTGTATTTTTTTTACATTTCTGTTTCCAATGTCTTTCGAGGATGAAGTATTTCAACCCTTTCTTGTTGTTTTAAATTATTTTGGTGATTAATGGTTTAATTACATTTCAAATTCAAATATCATCTAAATTTTAGGCCTTTATTATTTGCAATGGAAAATATACAATACGTTGTGGCGAAGTTGTATTATTATTTTAGTTATTTATGTGATTAATGGTTTAGATTCGCTTTAAATTAAAAGATTAAATAATGTTCCGTATTTCGGTTTTTTGTAGTGGAATGATACAAATTAATATTATAGTTGTAGGGACAGGGCTAGGAATAGGGTGATCCGGCAGTTGATCCCCCGACAATTGGCACACCGACAGTTGACCCGCCGACAGTTGACTCCCAGACGGTTGATCCCCCGGAAAGTTGAGCCGTCTGACAGTTGATCCCTCAGACAGTTTACCCCTTCAAAAGTTGATCCCTGGAAAGTTGATCCCTCTGACAGTTGTTCACTCGGACAGTTGTTCCCCTAAAGGATTATTACTGGTGTTCTTCCTCATTTGTAATGTAAGTATACAGAGAGGATTTGCGGCCGTATAACCAAAAGTCAATTTATTTATATCTGCAGGCGTCTTGAGTAGAAATCCGCTGCATGAAATATTTACTAACAATTATGTTGAATCTCCGAAGGAGCATCCAGTGAGGATATCGGGCCGAATAACAAAATACGACATACGTACAAATGCAGTCTGTTTAGGGAGAAACGCTGTGTCCCCGAAGGGATAGGCATAGGGGAAATATGGCCATAGGTATAAATAGATAATTTTTTAGGGGATCAACTGTCCGAGGGAACAAATGACAGAGGGAATAAATATCCGGGGATAAAATTTCCAAGGTTATAAACGGCAGTAGAAACAACTGTCCTGAGGATCAACTGTCCCGGGAATCATCTGTCCGGGGATCAACGGTTGGCGAGACAACTGTCGGGAGGACAATTTTCGGGGGATCAATTGTCATGGAACCTAGGAATAAATGTACAGAAATATATAATAATGAAAATCCCTGCAAAAATACTTTTTGAAGAGAGCCATGCCTGATTGATTAGTGGTGTGATCAGTTTTTTTTTAATTAATATTTTTTTATGGGATTATGAAGAACAAAACAATGGGAATATGAAAAACATTAACCCTTAAGGCCTCGATGGTATTATTTCAGAGGGTCAAAATATTTCTGCTTTACAACGTATCCGAAAACTAAAAACTGTTTTAGAAAGGTGATAAAATTCGCTTTCAAATTAACATACCTATATTTTTTTAATATAAAAATTTTGCACGCAAAAATAAAAAAGTTTTAAAAATGGCTCACCTTACGATTTTTATAACTAAAATTGCTGGTAACGAAAAAAAACATGCATATTTTATTAGACAAATGTATTATAAACGCTATTGTCTCCTCACGTTCTTGTCGTTTCATGTAATTAATAAAAAATTTCAAAAATTTATTTCAAAATGCGATTTGAAATTTCGGTTTAAAAAACTAACCATAAATTTTAGTTTTTTATGGTTAGTTTTTTATGGTTAGTTTTTTATGGTTAGTTTTTTATGGTTAGTTTTTTTTATGGTTAGTTTTTTATTTGAATATAAAGCGTGATTTCTTTTATTTCTAACACCGATTATATTTTGTTCTTCGTAATGCGAGATCATTTACTAATGGAATTGCAATACGAAGAACATATGAAGCACTTGTCCGCAGCATCCTGGAATACAGCTCCATTATTTGGGCACCCTCTGAACAAAACCATATCTTAAGGCGATTCCAGACTCACGGCGAGAAGTCTCGGCGAGAAATTCTCGCGAGAACAAGCACTTATCCACACTCTCATTCTCGCCGAGACTTCTCGCGAGAACAAGCACTTATCCACACTCTCATTTTTCTCACTCGTGATCTGTTTCCCATCCGGTATGTACGACATTACAGACGATATTAAAAATGCAGCAAGTTTGGCTCTGTGCGCCATGGCATATTATTATTTTGTTGTAACTAAAAATAAAGTAAAAAAAAATAGAAAAGCCAGACGATGGTGGGTAACGCAAATTCATCGAAACAGAACAGGGTTGGTAATTTTTTTATTTAATATTCTTTCGTAATTATTATAATCATGTATTCTTATATATAAACTGTATTCTTTAGTTTCAGTATGCTAAAGCAGTTGGATGAACTAGTTGCTGAGCCAAGCGGAGAATTTAAAAAGTTAACTAGTCTGTTCCACGCATCGTGGTTCAAGCTTTTGTCTTTATAATTCCGATGTTTTGCGTCCCATAACACCGGTTCATTTTGGAAATACTCTATAAATTCCAACTCTTGTTGATTGTTCCACATTTTAAAGTAAACAAAATTTTCGATACAAAAACAAAAATATATCGCACGTCTACTCTCAACCGCTCACTAAACAACACTGAGACAAAACGTGAGTGTAGACCCTTCTCGCTTCTCGCCCGAGAAATCCTTTGAAGCGGCCAAATTTACCGACAGCCATCCGAGAACAGCCGAGCACGAGAAAGAGAATGCGAGAAACACATCACATTCACGCTTCTCGGGTGTTCTCGGGGCTTCTCGCCGTGAGTCTGGAGGGGCTACTAGAAATAGAAAAAGTACAAAAAAGGTTTATGCGTTACCTGTATATGAGGTAATATACATACTACCCATTCCTGCATACATCGTTGTTCTTAACAGGAATGCTCGATTTTAATACCTTTTTTTAAGCTGATCTCCGGTACTGTACTGAATCCACCTATGTTGAAGGAGATTAACCTATATGTCCCTAACGCGTATACTCGTGGGAGATCCCACACACTTTTTTATGCTCCGAAAGCGAGAACTTCTTCCTTTCAGAATGCCCCATTAAATAGAGCAATTCAACTGCTTAACGATTCTGCATTGAGCATTGACATCTTCAATGTTACCTATAGAGAGTTCAGTAACTATCTTTTGACATATGTCTCAACATAGTGAGACTGCCCCTTCGGCCTTTTTTTTCTAATATATTTTATAATCTTCTCCGTAATAATTTGGTGTATAACTGTTTTATGGAGAACCCGAAAAAATAAATTAATAATAAATAAATAATATAATATTTCTCACAATGGTTTTAAGGGAGATGCCATTTCTATGAGACCTATATGAGTTGTCCCTTAAATGGGACAAATAGACTCTACGATCTAAAAAAAACTCTGACGAATTGAATCGCGAATCGAAATTTAAACGGAATTTGTAAAGGTCGCTACGCATCCAATATCTTTGGGCATTACGCGTGTACAAAAACATTCAATGTGTCATCTTCAAAATACACCCGTCCACTATACGTAAGCAAGAGTATCTTTAAAATGATTTGCCTAGGTAAACATAATTAAACCACACCGTTAGACATACAGATACTTCAAAAGTGATTTAATTTAGTATTTTAAATCAACGCGGTGCTTAATTTCTATAAATAAATAAATAAAATATTATAGGAATCCAAATTTCAAGAAGCTTCTGAAATATCTGTAGTCAATCTGACACATCACGTCTCAAATATTCGATTAAATTCAATATTTCTGAAAAAGGTTGAACTTCCAGAAAATGTATCCGGCTTCGTTGAAGCATGACTCTAGTCTGCGAGAGATGAAAAGAAAATAAGTAAAAAAAGCGGCTTTCTTGAAATTCGATTGATGGACGTGTTTCGCAGGGGAGGAAGGCTTATCGGTGATAAGAGTTAAGACTAGAGAGTGGAGAACATTAGAGAGCTGCCATTCAGGATACAACACTCTTTACCACGTCACGTGGGTATTGTTTCACCTCCTTCCCCTCCCCTTTAACTCATCCGCTGATCCAGTTTTAGACACATATTGGAGAATATTGCGGGCTTCACGTGGTAAACTCAATATTTTTTTTTACAAATTATTGAGACCCTGCTTTATCAAAGTACTTTGCCTGTAGTCTAGTCATTTCTTTCAATTCTGAACAATAAAACAGAAAATCTTATTGATTATCTCACTAAAACAACGAGAACGGTGAGCTCAGGTATGACTAATTTGGCACATTTTTTAAGTGAAAACTTCTTTAACACAGTTGTGATTTGAAACTCGATGAAACGAAAAATAGCGAAAGCACTAAAAAACAACTTAAAACAGACAAACATATTGACACTCAATAAAAAAGTGACAAACACGTACATCTATAGGATTTAGCCTGCGAGAGAATGAGTTAGTATAATCGGTTTCCTCTTTGTGCGGTGCTTCGTAGTGTCCCCACCAATCTTGTCTACTTTAGTTTTTAGGTTTCACTTCAACTGCGTGTGAATTGCAAGCTCTTTTAAATTAATTCGAGCATTTCTAGTACAATTAAACTATTTTAAAATCTTACTAAAATTATGAACGCGAAAGTTTGTATGGATGTATGTGTGTTTGTTACTCTTTCACGCAAAAACTACTAAATGGATTTTAATGAAACTTTACAATAATATAGCACATAGATCAAAATAACATATAGAATATAATTTATAAAGCTAGCTAGGAAGGGGACGCGGGAGGGGAACGGGGACGCACCGGAAATATAATTCAGGGGGAAACAGTGTATTTCTTTCAACATATATGACATTGCAACGTTTGCCGGGAACCAGCTAGTTATGAAATATTTATATAATTGGCCATACGGCTGTATAGCTTTGAAATATATATTAAACTCTAAAAGTCTTTTGTTTTATTAAAAATAATATTTTTAATAAAACAAAAGACTGCGTTTAAATAGTGTTTAAAACCTAAAACTGAATAATAACTATCTTACTAGAAAACTACTGAACAGTTAATCCCGAAAAGTTCAATCAGTGACGATTTAAAATAAACCTGTTGTCATAAAACCTTTTGACTCCTAAGCGTCAGGTAGGCCAATGAAATTAATTTTCTGTTTGAGAATGTTTGTTCTATTTATGATTGATCAATATTTCTAGAAATAATGATAAAACGTTATCTTCAATCACACGAAAACGCCCAAAATACAATTCTAAATATTCAATTCACAAAAATAAATATTACTAGTTATGGTAAATCCATTAATGGAGGACTGAATGCGGTTGGCGCTATTAAAAAAACTGTCCAAAGAAGCGAAGCTAGCAGTCCACAATGGAGTCCTGGTACCTACCCTGATGTATGACAGTGAGGCATGGAACTAACAGAGGACTGACAGAGGACGGATGAAAGTGGATCGAATCTATTTAAATGAGACCCCTGAGGCGTATGTATGGCAAAACTATGTATGATCGTGTGAAAAATTTGGAGGTCTGCAAAGAATGCAAGGCAGATGTAAGCGTAATGAGTAAGATTAAGAAAGGGACCCTCAGATGGTTTGGGCATGTAGAGCGAATGAACAAAGAAAATAGTGTATGAAGAATATATAACACAAATGTGGGTCGAAGAAGTCGGGAACGCATAGCACGATTAAGTGAATCAAATATTTGAGTTGGTCATATCAAGGGTCAAAATAATGGAAGAGTGTGTATGAGACGATGTATGAATGTGAATGAGGCAAAAAGTGTGCGCTAAGACCGAGTTGTTTGGCATTCCGTCCTCTCTGCCTACCCCTGCGGGGAAACGGCGTGATGGTTAGTTAGTCAGTTGGTTACCTTTATGAAACTGATTGACTTTTGTTTCATTAATCAATTTAAATTTTAAATTAAGGGCTAGGATCGTATTTCTTAATATCTTTTCTCAAATTATGACATCACTTTTTTTACTCTCCAAATTTTTGTAAAACCGAGACCGTCCAATTCCTTAAGTACCTAAGTATTAATTGAAATTTATAACTTGTATTTACTTGCAAAGTCCAGAAGGATAATAATTATTTCAGTAAGAATAATCATCGCACTACTTAAAGAGAATTACTTAATTAAATTGGGAGTTTCCCAAAAACGGATCTAATTTAATTCCAGTAAGTAATTATAAGTTTTGCAGAAATTTATTTTTATGGTCTCATTTCAAATTTTATTATTGTAATTAATCTCGAACCTTGTTTTGATTCCCTGGCCAATTAACGTAAGTGATAATTATTGCGCATGGGAAGAAAAAAATGTTGAAAGCAAGACGCGTGAACATTCTGGTTATCCGAAGTTTTGTGAAAATAAAGAGGTTTCTGTGTTAAATCGTACAGTTTTCCAATTCGCGAAATGGTAAGGAAAAACTCTCCAGGAACAAGGAATATAACTTGTATGTAAATACAGTAGGTAATACCGGCGGTGTAGATGCTCTTAGTTTGACACTGGTGAAATACCACCATTTAGAAACGAATTGTTGCTTGAAATGGCTTTAGTCGTATTAGGTGACAAAATCTGAATAGCTAAGCACTCCGAACCTTCCTCTTCTTCATCTCATTCCCTTTTCCACCCCTTTCACCCTCGCAGCACACAATAATTCGTAATGCCCATAGTCTTACTTGCTCGGGACAATTGGGATTACTGCATAAATATAACAGTATCTAATTTGTGGTTTGTAACAAAGTATAAGATTTATAACTAAATAATGCAACATTAAATTAAAAATATGATGTTAGATTACTTAGTTATCAGTCACTTTCTGAAAATATTCTAAATTGTTAATTCTAGTAATCTTGACATAAAAAAAAAAAACATTTAAAAAAATTTAATTAGATACTCATTATTACTGTTTGTATGAATGAATTACTAATTTTTGTAGCGTCATAATGTTATGTACCTACCTATCCTAATCATATTATAATAGAAACAAGGGGAGAGGATGGGCCGTTTGAAATGATTAGTGTGAAACAACGCGTTATGCTAATATCGTTCTTTCATCGCTCCTGAACACATTGACCCTCAGATTCCTACTAGCTACCCCACATACCTTTTTCTTTCCCAGAACTTTCTCTCCTCCTTTTCCCCAAAAAGACACTCCATACCGCATCTCCAAAGATGACATTGACACTGGGGGATATTTTTTCCTTGGGGCCATGCAATGCAAATCAACCAAATGTGGGCTCCAAACGTAAACATTGGATCACCCGCTACAGTAAGTACGTTATTGTGACATACTCTGCTTTGGTGTGGGTGGCTTTCAATTTTTTTCCTCTAGAAATGTATTTCAAAACGCATTAAATAAACAACAATTTTGAAGTGTTTTGAAAATAATACACTGAATTGAATAAATATTTGTATAAATAACTCCACTGGAACAAGGATAATGCTTTAAGAGCTACTGAGGAATATTAGCTGGATATGTAATAGAATTTGAAGTCTGAACTTATCTCGGCTTCGCAAAGCAGACACTGGCAACGAAATTCTGAATTTATTTGCATAAATCACTTCACTGTACCGAAACGGTGCACATTTCTAAGACCCGTGTCTATAGCGTGAAGATTTAGAAGATCACTCAGCATGCCTTCATTTTGTGTTAACAAAAATAGTACGTATAATTTAACAATGTTTGGTTCACTGACGAAATAGAACAGTGATAAAACAGGAACAATGGTAAAACAGAAGAATGATAACACAACAAAACATAACAAAAACAATGAGGACATAGTTCAGTGATAAAACAGGACAATCAAAATAAGAACTGATGAAAAATAATCTGACATTACAAACAAAAATAATAATAATAATAATTTTTCTAAATGAAGACAATATAAGCGAAACTCAATCGAAAATCTGGAAACAGAAAAATCAGAAAAATATATTGACACCTCTGGGGCTTGAACCCAGGACTTCTTGCTTTCCGGGCAAACGTGCTAACCACTGCGCCACGGTGCCGATATCAAATTCGGTCATTTTTAACTGTATCATACTTCGACTAAGAACCACCCACATTATCTTCATTTTCTTAACGCATATATTATTGGCAACTATCTTTATGTACGATTGCAAGATTCAAACCCGAACTAAATGCCCTCTAGATAGTGTCGGGATAAATCTTTATCCATTTTATTTTCATATGCATACATAAAGATAGTTGCCAATAATATATGCTTTAAGAAAATGAAGATAATGTGGGTGGTTCTTAGTCGAAGTATGATACAGTTAAAAATCACCGAATTTGATATCGGCACCGTGGCGCAGTGGTTAGCGCGTTTGCCCGGAAAGCTAGAGGTCCTGGGTTCAAGTCCCAGAGGTATCAATATCTTTTTCTGATTTTTCTGTTTCCAGATTTTCGATTGAGTTTCGCTTATATTGTCTTAATTTAATTAAATATTACAATTGGAGGTTTTACTCATAAAGTTAAAATAAAAATAAAATAATTTTTCTGTATTTTTTCTTCACTTTTATGACATATTATCGCTGATCCGTTGTAACTTTATTCCGTCTTACCGTTCTGTTTTATTACGGTTCTGATTAATCACTGTCCCGTTTTATCTATGTTCCGTCATTGTTCTGTTTACTCATTGTGCTGATTTATTAATTGTTAATACACTTTCACGTTCCTATCATTGGACCAAGGTGTATGCAACATTGTGACCATTGTTGCCCTCACAGTTGCTTTAACAACTGCTGGTAAATCAATATTCTCCTGCAATTCAATATTCTCCTCAACCTCCAATTCAAATTTAATATCAGATACCCCTTTCTAATCAGGATCAGAGTTCACATCATTGTCATCGTCCCTGGCACATGGATCCTCTTCTTCAATATCCGCCGCCAAATATTCGGCCAATATTGCCTCTTGTATGCGAATTTGTACATGTTGTCATGTTAGACGATTACGACGTATAGCAAACAATCCGTCAAATGATGCTATTTCGAGAAAAAAAATGTCAAAACCAAAAAACACAAAAAAAAAATCCAAGAAAAACATTTTTTTTTTTAATTTTCGTCCTTACACATTTTGCGTCGAGACGAAGAGCATTAAAAAAAAGAATAATATAAAATGCAACGTTGCCTGTCTACTGTCTAGGCTAGGCCACATGGTCAAGTCCTCGAACTTTTTGTCTTAATTTTTTTTTTGTTCTACCAACGAAAGGCAAACTCATCGGCAATATTCGAAGCAGCTCACCGAGTTGCCGCTTTCCGAAATAAAAAAGTCACCTAAAAAAAATTTTTTGAAAATCAAAATGGCCTGGCTAGGCTATAATTCATCGGTGGGTTAAACATTTTAACAATGCATATTTTAACGAAGTCAATCCATAATAAGGTTTTTTTTCTTCAGCATTGATTTCATTAACCTTGTACTAAAGTAAATTATTTTTTCTATTGTTTTGTTTACTTAAATAAAATCAACTAGCTGGTGCCTGGCATGCTTTGCAATGCAATATTAAAAGAAATAAATTGTTTCTTCCTGCATTTCCTTTCCCGTGCGTCCCCGTTCCCCTCCCGCATCTGCTACCCTCCCGCGTTACCCTTCCACCTTCCCCGCCCACCCTCTCCACTGTCCACTCTCCCTTCTCCCGCTCCCCCGTTCCATATATTCAGTCCCAGTACACTCAGTTTTCAAACGGCTTGCATGCCACCTATAACCATATTTTTATTCAAATGGTGATTTTTCGTATATTACAAATATTCATTTTTGTATTTTATAAGAAAATTAATCAAATTTGGTACCTATATTAATATCTGTAATTTAAAAAATCCATAAACAATTCTTTTAATACAAAAAAAAACAGATGCCTGCTATATTCAATTTCATCCAACGCGCGAACTGTCAAACGTGCGAAGTTAAAATAGTCGTTAAGTTTTCTGAAATTATCCAATTTTCTGCGCAATTTTCTTTATTTTTCTTTCCGGAAGAACCTTCTACAAAATATTCGAAAACTTTAAAAAAAAGATGAATGAAATAGAAGTCGTTCTGAAGTTATGGCGTGACCAAGGGAAATAGGTATTCTTTTTATATATTATATAGATCATTCATTTTTCTACATTTATATTATTTGTATATGACTGTCATTAACCATCGTGTATGTAAATGGCACTTATACCGGTAATCTATAATATAAAAATGAATCGCTGAATGTGTTGCTAAGCGCATAACTTTCGAACGACTGCACCAGATTGGATAATTCTTTTTTTTCGTGTTATTGTCAGTGTTCCGGTGAGCTCTGGCATTATGAAATTTGTATAAAAAAATTGCTATTGGTGGCACGCGAGGTTTGAAAACTGAATGTATGGAAAGCGGGAGGAAAGGAGAGATGGGGAAGGGGGGGAGGTAGAGGAGGCAGAGTGGGAACCCCCCTTACACCATGCAAGCGAAGCCGCGGGAAAAAGCTAGTTCTGAATAAATAATTGTTCTATTTTATCGCTGTTCTATTTCATCACCGTTCAATTTTAAAAAAATTCTGTTTTTTCGCGTACTGTTATTTTCGGATATGTAAATTATTTTTTTAACTTAGCTTGTGAAATATGATATTTTTGTGTCAACTGTCTTGTTAGTTTTACAGCTTACTTACTTAGAAACCTAAAAACATATTAGAAAAAATAAATTTAACCAACATTTTTCCTTTCCAATTCAAAATGATATCAGGTTATCCAATAAGAAAACGATACCTGTCCATTAAAAATGGGAAGTGCAAATATATCTTAAAAGATGATATTTTCTTGTATTCCTTTGCAAGGTGCTTACAATTATGTACCTATTTGTAGCCGAGAGAAATTCAATTCCAGTTTCGTTACACAATATCTCACCCTTCCACTTCCTTCTCTCCCTGGAGATCAAACGTCAGACATGCGGATGATGACAAGAGGGAGAGATACTGGTAAATTGTTATCATCTTATTTAGACAAAGTTGATAGCATTTAAAGAAGATAAAAGCATTCCTGTTTCTCCTAAACGAAGAGTTAAATCATATAGGGACGGAATGTCAAAAGATATTCGCTTTAAATTTGTAAGGGACTGCGTGGGTATTTGGGTTTTGTCAAGGTATTCATTGTGATTCGTTTGGCTTTTGAGGTTTTTGGCATTTGTTACAACTTACAACAAATGAAAACATATACGCATTTATATTATGGAAATGGGTAGATAATTACATTCATAGGTTCATTTAAGATACCTGAAATATTACTGGAAGCTATTTTTAAGTTTTTAAAGGGAAAACTTGTTTAGCACCGTTGCGATTGAAACACAATGAGATGAAAAACAACGACGTTTCACTAAAAAGAGACAAACACACACATCTATAGGATTTAGCCTGCGAGAGAATGAGAATGTATAATCGGTCTCCCTTTTCACTCTTGTCTAAGAAGGTTTCATTTCTACCGTTTGTGAATTGCACACTCTGTTTTTTTGTTTGTTTAACAATGGACCTCGCAAGAAATCACAGCCAGTTTACTAGTTCTGTTGGTTAACCGTAAAGGAAAATACTACATACTGAATTAATTATAAGAAAAGTGTAAAAAATATTAATGTAATAAGTATTAAATGTGTATGTAAAAGTGTACCTACGTTTATATTAGACCACACGAATTGGCTCTATTTTAAGTTAAAAAAATTAGTAATTTAAAACGTGGGAGAAGGAAAATATCCTGGAAAAACCCGTTGGTAAAAGTATCCGATCGCATTATGAAATCAACAATTTCTAATTGTTCGCATTTTAATGTGACAACATCATAATATATAACGTCTTGGTCAAAAAGATTTAGGACTTTATTCATAAAATCGATAATACAAGTTGGTATGTCATTAATTTTTATAACAGGATAAATAAAAGTCAATTAAAATTAGTTGAAATCGTCGTCACTATATACACTGGCGTCAGTGTCAAAAGCAGTGTAAAGATTTTTATACTAAAGCCACACAGGAGGCCCTGAGGAAATTAAAACACTCAGAGCTTGTCATTTTTGGGGAAGCTATGGAGAAGAAGAAGTATGGAGAGTTTTCTTGTGGAAAGGAAGGAGTGTACTTGGGTCTTAAAGATATCTATGCTGTAGGAGGGAGGAAATACAGACCTGCATAACGGTCCACAGCCGAGCCGATTAACTCAAGAATGGGTAGTAGAAGCGACCCGTTCTCATGTGACAAATGTCAACAGTGTATGGCGCGTTCCCAGACTATGTAGAAATACTCGTAGCACAAGGAGAGCATTCCCATCCGACGGCTGTGGTCTAAAGATAGCATAAATTCTGCACAGAGTCCAGATTGCAAGAAATTGCATCACAAAGAAACTGTTCCGTTGAAATTCTCATTTTTTATTCCTTTACATTATATTACGCGAGGATTTAAAATTTTTGAAATATTTTTTAGGGACAGTATTTTGTACGGTAAATGCATTGTATTTTAGAGTCCATAATCTTACATCTTCCACATTTACAAATTCATTTGAATGAATCGCACACTTTTGGTAGACATACTTGTATGTAATGCCGCAGTGCAAACGTATTTCTTGAAAGCTTTATTTTTCCATAAAGCACTCCTTTATTAGTTTATCGAGTTCACGAATCGTTGAACGTAATATGCGTTGTATTGAATTGTGGAAGTGGTCGTCCATAGACGAAAAATGATTATTTATGAGAAAGGTTAAACTTCCGTAAGTTTTATCAGCTGACGTCTAAAAAGTTTTAAATGACGGAAGTTGAGGCCATAAAGTTTCAACTTTGCAGTTAACATTGAGGAAAGCTCTAAAGTTGTTATATTTATTCTAATATTATTTTCAAAGGTTGAGTGAGCATTGACATACTTGTTTTTTATGTAAAAATTCCAAAAATATGTGCGAATATTGCAGTTGTTATAATGTAAGTGTTTTATCTTACTCTAATTGACTTTTTTACTTAGATAGAGCTAAAAAAAAATCTCAAAATTTCGATAACTGAGTGGAGAAAGGGCTTAAATTTGGGGTAAAGTGATAATTTCTCTGAATTCGCTTATTGCTTTAAAAAAATCTTTATTTTAATAAAGACCTGGCACTAAATACTTTAATATGTACTCAAAACAAATTAATAATCTAAAGAACTCAAAGGGATATAATCTTCTAAGCTTTTTGTCCTTACTTAGCATTTTCCCAGTAAAACCACCTAAATATTTATTCACCCCTCTCTTATATAACTTAATTTATTTAATGTTTCTATTTCAATTTTCTCCCTCAGAATAGGTAACTAGTGATCTATTGATTACAATTAAATAATAAGTTAGCAAGGTCTCTATTGGCTAGTAGATTAAAATTATTTTAAGGAGGTGGATACATTAAGGGCCTCTAACCAGCCAGCGCCCGAAAATCCATATTTCGTCGAAAGATGTTTTATCGTACGGTTCCAATGAGAAAGATTAATTATTCTCCGTACCATGTTTTTTAAAATATAACTCAATATCGATTTTATTTCATTCCAAATTTGCTTTAATTTATACCTACATCCAAAAATGCTGAAAGGCGTGGTGATAAAACTATTGAAATTATGTACTTATTGTAATTATTTTTTTAACATAAGTATGTATCATTTTTTAATAATGTCTAAGCAAAATAAGAATGTTAAAAAATCATCAATATTTTAATTTGTAAGAAAATAGATAGAAAAAATGGAGAAATTTTCGTCATAAATAAGTGTTCGGATACATTTTTTAATGATTTTATTTGAACTAAAATTAAAATTTTGAAACATGCGTTTACTAGATAACGCATTGATTTACAATAATGTATAATTACATAGTATGAAATATGTCTTGTAAAATAAGATTTTACGTTTGAAATTTTAACAAATCTGCCAACGACCTACGGTAAAACCCGATTATACTAAAAATAAACATTTTTTCTCAAAATTTAAAACATGTGTTCATTAGATAAAAGAACAATCTTTCGAAATAAATTTATAATTTTTGTGGAAAAGAGTCTATACGTCTAAAATTTGATTTAAAAATGACATATTTCCGGTTTTCTCTGGTTATACCCTCTTAACAAAGATCTTATTTCCCTTCAAATGAAAGAGAATACGTCAACGCTCTGCTGTTGTTTAAACATTATTTAAAAAGCCAATTATTTTAAGTATATATACTTAACCTTTCCCTTACTGTGCTAAAAAAATACGCGCGCTCCGGTGCTGTGTAATCAATTCACGTGTTAAAATCATCGATTTTATATCGGAAATATATGACCATTCATAGCTAATCGCTTTTGTTTTTCGTAATTTGTGTTACAAGTGATAAAAATTGTAATTTAATTGCTGAAAACATGAAAAAACCATCATCCGTTGCTCAAAAAACGGGCGAGGAGACCATCTCAAAGTATTGCCCGCGAACGACTGAGGCGCTGGCCGCTGGGCTGCTACCCAATACATACATACAGCTATGTATGTTTAGCTACTACGCGGTCGTAGGTATCGACGGTCGAAACACAACACGGCGGTCTCTGTTTCTCGTGTTCCCGTATAGCAAAGTAGAGCGAGACGTCACATAACGTGTCATCTCCCCCCGCACACTCTTCGCGTATCACGGTCCACACTGGCACACGGTTGATTGTATTTGTGGTTTATTCCCGATATTTAACAAAATATCTCTGATTTTGAATTAAATTTGCTAATTATTTAAAATATTATTTTTTAATTCAGTGTGTAAATGTATAACGGATGAATACCTAAAATCTGAACCCAGAATTTATTATATTTATAGAGATATAAAAGTTATTAGAAGCAATGTGTAGTATTTACGCATTACAGACCAGGAAAGGTTAAAGCTTATAGGTGTAAATAAGTTAGGACTTAACAGAAGAAGTGGTTGTGTTGGTTTTTTAAATAAAGCACCCTTTGAGAAATATATATTTATCGTTTTTATTGCTATGTTTTTAAAGTTACAAGTTATCGACACATAACTTATTCCCCGCTCAACGTACAAAGGTTTAATCAGTACTTTATGTTTTCAATGCAAGTTTCGTTAGAGAGGTGTTAATTTTTAGCCAGCGTGCGCTTTTTATAGTTAAATTCCTTTGTATATTGAGAAGGGAGGAGGTTTGAAAAAATTATCACACAACAGCGATATCTGAAATTACTGGTGCCATCTTTGGTCTAAATGAATAAACGTATTGATAATAAATATCACTATTTGTAATCCATAATTGGTTTGAAACTTAACTAGAAAACAAAATGAATATATGTATCACATAATGAGAAGTCGTTTTGAAATACATACAGATATTTAAATTTATCACCGGTGTAGAATATATTTCAAGTTCTGGCATTACATTATGACCACGCCTAGACAAAAAACACCTTGATAAAGCGAAGGTTCTATGATCCACATATATTTTACCCGAGTAACAGGAGCTCAAAGAGATGGGGGTTGGGGGGTGGGTGTCCGGCGTAGATAAGGTGACCGGCCGTCACGTGGAATCAATCACAAACCCTATCACCCAGCACCCCTCTTGTCGTATTATATCCCGATACTTTAAAGACAGCCACCTTTCATCATTCCGTATTGTTTCTGTGAATTTATTTTTCTTCGCCGTTATTTTTATAGAAATAATTTTTTTGGAATGTTTTATACTCACATATCCGTCGGTTTAATTTCTTCTTTTCAGCATTCAATCTTTTTTCTGGTGGTGGAAGTTCGGCTTACCTGGAATCGGAGAAAAAATGCTTGAGATTTATATTCTTAAAATACTAGGCTAAAAGGGTGGGGTATTGAACACACAAAAGAAATTTAAAAAATACTGTGGTTCTCAGAAATTTATTTTTGTTAGCATTTTATACGTTATATTCGTAACATGTTTGTTTTCCAAGAGAATAAAAGTAGGAACCCTTGTGCTTTTTTTAAAACACATTATGTTTTGTCAATGTCATTATAATTCCATTGTGTGCTTTTATTATGTTTATTATGTTCCTGTTGACGTTTATTTATTACGTTTATTTCAATGTCATTATAAAACCACTTAATAAAATTGACATAAACATAATAAATTGTAAGAAAAAAATATATTTTGGTGGAAAGCAGTCACTTTGTTGTTTGACAAATTTAATTTTAAGAGTGGAAAATACTCTCAGTATCACCCTGGTGTAAGACCACCATTCAGAACTTAAACGTTGCTTGAAATGACTTCAGCTGTGTTTGATAACCCCTTCGCCTCTCCACTACCTTCAGCCTTGCAATATTTTTATTTATTTAATATAATGGTATCAATTACATAGTTTTGTACATTAAATAAAGTTTTTCTATTAAAATACATTAAATAATACGTTTAATACCCTTTTTAAGAGCTAAGCTCGTAAAAGTCGGATAAACGCATGTTAACCACAATTTAGCAAAGGAAAATAATATTTTTTTATATATAAAACAAAAAAAAGATATATAAATAATTTTCCTTATATATAAAATAAATATATCCTAAGTGGGGATGCCATAATTTCACTGGTTCCAGAAGGGAGCAGCTGGGACTCTTGTGAGGTTTTCACATAAAAAATGGAATAAAACAATTGCTTTGTTTATAAACACGATTTTTCTTTTATTTTTTTTTAATACCCACCGGTTTAGCTTAACACAAGCATCATTTATACCCTGAAGAGTTATTCTCTATCTTTTTGTTGGATCGTTATCGAGATAACGGACGTATCTCCTGTCAGATTTGTGTGGTTTTTACTTACTTACTATCACATATTTTAGTTTTGATCGTTTTCCTGCAAGCATGCATGATTATTTATTCATTTAATGTACGTTGTACACAGAAAAAGCAAATAAATCACACAAATCTGACAGGAGACCACGTCCTCGTTATCTCGATAACGATCCCACAAAAGATATAGAATAACTCTTCTGATGATGCTTGTGTTAAGCGAAACCAATCGGTATTAAAAAAACGTGATTTTAAACAAATTAATTGTTTTATTTCATGTAAGAAAAATAAAATCTTTCGTTACACACACTTACATTTTTTCTTACATATCCTTTTGTTGAGTCTAAACGAGTTTGTATTATTTAGGAGGAATATTCCGATGAACTAATACCAACCTAATAATAAAACGCTCGTTTTGAAAATTAAAATACATCCGAATAGTCGACTGTTTTTGCACAACCAAGTTTCAACTTTCTTGAGACCCGAAATGCTAAAAGTTTCATAAGATTGAGACAAACGTATACAATGCAAGCGAAAAAATAACGAAAGTGTTTTTCAGAAATTAGTTTAGGTATATAAAACTTTTTTTTAGTTCAATACAGGAGGCCCTGACGCAAAAAATCTGAGAAAGAAAAACGTGTGATGGGTGGGCACGGGTACGTTGATCACCCGTATCCACACGTGTCAGGGAGTGACGGACGTACGAATTCATACCCCCACTGCGGTGCAAGGTGGTGGACCGCGAGAGTCTGGCTGCAGAGGTCTAATTTAAGTCTCCCTCAAACAGTCCGTCCCGATCCGGCCCGCCAAGCAGTTATTGGGCAAACGCATTCGTCGCCAAGATTCAGACAAACCTCACCCCATGAACCCAGACATTCAAGCTAAGTCACCAAACGTAGCGAACCACTTGGGGTGCACTATGGCAGGGGTATTGGTTATCCAATAATGACTCCCGGGGCGTCGGTACCCATACCTGTCTCCCAAATTGAAACTTAACTTATATGCACTGCAGATAAATTGTATAATATTATATTCATTTGGTCGATTTTTCTCGCCCTAGCTAAGGGTCTATATTTTATCCCTCCTATGAAAATGTGCAAAAGTTTGGACCCAAAATCTATCGTCGGAACCTACTTCAGCACTTAGAAGGCCCGTTATAAATCATACTAGAGTGCCCATCTACTGCTACTCGTATTATGCCAGCCACATAATGCATGCATAAAAATACGTACCGTTCAAATAATATTTTTAGCAGATAATGCCCTAGAGATGAAATTTAAATGAAAGGATCCTTCAAAATCCTAATATTTGATAGTCAAAATATTCAAATGGCAAAAACTCCCAATATTCAAGAAGATTTTTCATAAAGTCAACGGTACAATATCAATATTAACCTTCATTCGCTCGCTAGGGCCCCAAATTGACCGCCCTTTTGAATTTTCGCTCACATTCCTCTCCAGAGTTCCTGGGATGCGATGTATTCTCTATTTATGAACACTCTTCTCTGCTTGATCGTGATTCTGTTAGGTCCGGAAAACCTCCGCCGCCAGGTCAGTATAGCAACAAACTAGGTGGTCACCGTGTCGTCGGTCAATTTGCCGTCCTAGCTACCGGATATGAAAATATTTTTTCATTACTCAACGTAAAATAAAAGTTTAAATTTTCTAACTCTTTGCTAGAATTTCGCTTTCGAATTTATTTCACAATACTCTAGTTTGTAGTACGGCTGTTTTTTCGCTGCATTTCTTACCATCCTTTCTTCCCAAGTATTTTTAAAATCCCACAATTTCGTGGTGAAAGCTACTGATGGGTTGCTAAATCTTATTTAGGAATCGACTAACACCACCGATGAATAAACATCCCGAGAAGAATCCGAGAAAATTTTAACTGGTGATTTTATTATCTTAAACTTTTGTATTTTAACGATTTGTGTTATTTTAAAACACATTTTTGACCTAAAATATATTTGCAATGTTGTGTGAGTTCATGTGTCCTAATTATTTAGAATCTAGCAAGTTTAATGAAGAAAAATCAATGAAAATTATACATAAGCAAGGGCGGTCAAATTACCGCCCTAGCAAACGGAAGTGTGACTTTAGTAGAAGCTAGCGGATGAAGGTTAAAAATTACGTATATTTCCCTCTTATCTAACTGAATGTTTATTTTCTTAAATATTTTTCATTTCGGCACAACAATTTGGGTAATCTTACAAGGGCCTTTATTCGCGTGCTTCCTGAAATTCAGAAGCTCAGATTTTTCAAAGCGGGTCTGCGGGTGGAGCATTATTTTCATAAACAGCTTTCAGCTTTTTTAATCCTCTTCTTCTGTCACAGGAAGCGATAAATATTTCTAATCTTCCTATCCCAGCTCGGGAGTGAGGGAGAAAGAAAACTGGGGGAGGAGAGCCGTTGGCCGAGATTATCGTCCTTATTTCCTGCCGTACAAAAGTACCTAAAATGCAATTATTCTTAATCTCACTTCAAAAACTGTACGATACTCGTTAATGACTGCCTCTAACATACTCCCTGGGACTCGCTCAAGAGGTCGGAGGTCTTTTTGTCATGGAGAAGTGGTGTCAACTCAATATACGTGATAAAAATAGCTGGCAAACTGTTGAAGTACTTCAAACTTGAATATCAGTCAAACCGTAAAGAAATTTACTCAAAACAACACTGAACATTATGCATACATACAATTTTATAAAACGGTTGTGTCTCTGTCTGTAACACCGTTCAATAAATTCTAGAAAATTTTACTTAGAACATAGATATCATTTTAACAATTGGAAGTGTTTGTTTGGAGAATTCAGTCACGTGAAGTGTCTACCATCAATTTAATATTTTGAACAAAAAATTATTTTAGTTGACATTTTTAATTTTGCACCGATTTGTCGAAAATTCACAATTTATGATGTTTATGGGTCGGCGCTAGGTATTTTATAAATGCCAAAACGTGAACCTGATGACAGGAAAAAAATACCAGGAGCACAGAAATATGATTGGGTGTTTCCGTTTGGTTGTAAATATTTATTACTCAGTTACAGCGGTTGTTAAAAACACACACCGAGGAAAATAAATAATACGAAAATATTATTTAATAACGTTTTAATGAAGTAGTTTTTATTTTTAACTTTATGAGTAAACCTCAAACTGTAATATTTAAATAAATGAAGACGATATAAGCGAAACTCAATCGAAAATCTGGAAACAGAAAAATCAGAAAAACATATTGACACCTCTGGGACAAGAGGACAAGCAAGAGGTCCTGGGTTGGTGTCCCAGAGCTTATATTGTCTTCATTTATTTTATTTAAGTAGTTTTTATATTATCATGTGATTTCCCACGGGTCTGCGCTGGTATAAAATAATTTGTTCAACAATTCTTTGTTTTACACTTCTTATTAGATTCCCACCGTTCACCGATTTGCTAAAAATCCATTCCTGCGATAAGACACCAACTGAAATGGGTAGATAAAAATATAAGGTATAACCTTAAGAGTTGGAATGCCAAATAGTAATTAGTATCTACATATAGCGGGAAATAGAAGACATTAGGTATAGGAAGTGGTATTGGTTAGGGATGGACAGGGAAAATTGAGCTGTGTTCCGGGATCTCTAAATATGTTTAAGATAATACACTTGATTTAACAAACTATGTGAATCATTTAGTATAATGATGGTCGTTCTCAAAATTACCGCCTTTACGAGCATTTGTATTATATTATTGAATATCTGGACCGAAGCCGTTCGAACCCAAAAAACTGTATTTTTAATAATTTTAATTTGTTGAACTCTATTCGAATTTATTATTTCAATGATATTATTCCATTCAATTTATTAATTCAAAATTAAACAACAAAAATAATATTATTATTTAATTTATGAAAAAACAGTTTTTTTTTTAAATAATCCACCAAAGTTTGGTAATTAAACATAACTTGATTGCCTGCCGTAATATAGTACCATATTATGAATATGAACCAAATTCATTGTTAGAAAATGAATTTTATAAAATATATTATGATAAAACTATACTAACAGACAGAACAATTAGTCATAATAGACCAGGGTACCTTCCATGATCGATCGATATAAGTTATATCGAAAATGTCGGTAACTTGTAATCGCTCCTGAGCACGACTGCAGGCCGCTAACGAACAAATAACAGTTCACAACGACTAAGGGTTCCTAATTTATTTGACGTGAACTATTATTTGTTCGTTAGCGGCCTGCAGTCGTGCTCAGGAGCGATTACAAGTTACGGACATTTTCGATAAAACTTTTATCGATCGACCATGCTAGGTACCCTGATATACATGACAAAATTTAAAAAAATAACTTACATCATTGATGTAGCTATTCCAAATTCCTGTAATATTCAAAAAACTGTTTCATGTTTCAAAAAAAATGAGATTAAAAGAATTTGGCATTCTCGGACTAAAAAAATATTACCATTTGTTATTTCGGCTACTGGCATTATACCTAGGTCTCTGATTCAAAATTTAGGCGTATTAGATTTTTCAAAGAATTTATATATAAAAAATGCAAAAATCGGTAATTTTAAATACATGTAGGATAACAAAAGATTTTTAAATATTTATATTGAGGGATCAGTAGGATTTATAGGTTCAATTAGGAATTCCACAGAGCCGAACCCTCTGATATGAAAATATCTGGAGTCGGTGAATTATTTTCCCATCTGGTCTCTGGTAGGTTGACATGTTGTTCTTGTATTGTTTTGTAATTATAATACTTATATAGTGCAATTGCATAACGTGGATTGACCAGATGATCATTTGGGAAGTGTGTGAAAGGGTTTAGTTTTTCCTGTGGGGAAAATTAAACCCGGACATTTAAATCTGGTGCGTAAAAACAAGTTCTATTAGGTAATTCTTATATTTATGCACAACCGCTGTTTTTAATTCTAAAGGCATTATCAAAGAAACTGACAGTTTTATAATGACGATAAAAGAAAGCAAAAGTACCTCGCCGACGTAAAATAATATCAAGTCATGTATTTTGTTAAAGTGTTTAAGTCTAAAAGCTTCGCTTGATTCCGAAAAGTTTAAGCTCATATAAAGAGCAAGTAGCAATGCGTGCGCCAAAGTTGATAATGGTAATGGGCTGTACATTGGCGTTTATTTAGGCGTCTCGACGCTTGTGTGGCGATGCCCGGGGGTCGCGGCTGATCGGGTCATATAGCAGTGGGGTAACTTATATTATACAAATTTTGGGTATCTTGAAATAAAATTTAACCCCCCATTTTTTTAAATTTCATTAGTTTAATTTTTTCATCTGTTTTCATTTAAGGAGACGGGTATGGGTACCGCCGCCCCAGGAAACATTTATTGGATAGCCAAATCGTTCGCTAAGTTTGGTGCCCGGGTTCATGGGATGAGGTTTTTCAAGGTGGCGGCCGACGTGTCTGCCCACCTGCTGCGTGGCGGGCCGAATCGAGAGAGACTGGTTGAGGAGGGACGAGAGAGACATTGCTACTTGCTCTTTTGACCTCCCTAGCCAGAATCCCTCAACCCATCGCCTTGCACAGCAGTTAAAGGGATGGATCATACGTCCGTCATTTATTTTGTTGTTTTTTTTTTAAATGGATAACAGAATTTGTATCAAATTTTGCTTAAAAAATTAAATAAATCGTAACGAAGTCTGTGAAATGTTAACAAAGGCCTATGGTGAGTCTGCTATGAGTAAAACAAGGGTTTACAAGTGGTATAAGCTTTTTCAAGATGGCCGTGAGGACGTTGATGACGACGAACGCCCCGGACGTCCCAGCACATCAACAACCGATGAAAACGGCTAACGGCTTAGCGGCTGCTACAGACAAACTAAATAATCGACTACCATGATACGGGCATGTGCCTAGTGTGGTAGTTGAAAAACCTGTAAAAACTGTATACGCCTAAGATATTTTTATGAATTAAGAATAATTAAAAAAAAATTAATAAAGCTGAAAATTTTATCATAGTTCAGGGGCATGTCTACCAACATAACAAAAAAATTGACAATCAGACTCTCTGAACCCGCGAAATTTAAAAATTCCCGTTACTTTTTGAACAACCGACGTATTAATTGTAAAACAGCCCCCTTTTGCATGGTCTTGCACTACGCAGTTCCGTCACTGGTCTAGAGGTACCGGCACAGTGGCGCGAGGGGTTTAGTGGCGCAGGAGGCCCAGTGGCGTGCGGGATGTAGTACTGAAGGGGTTCAAGTAGGGTACGGCGGGGACGGTGTTGTGACGGGTAGTTGATGATGGATATTGGGGCATTTAGAGCCATTTATCAGTGGTCTTGGTTGCTAGGAGCGGGCCCCCAAACATGTCCCAAGCTAGCTCTCAGGGGAGGCATGATTTACCCTCTATTCAGGTGGTGGGTCGCTCGAGGCTTCAGAAATTCCTTCGCATCTCAGTCGTCTGGCAGGATACTCCCCCTCTAGGAAACCCTCCTGCCGTAGCAGAATAATAACAGGATTGAGTTAACTAGATTCATGTATTGCAAATTTAAAACACAGTACATAGGTCATTACAGTACAATTCAACACAAGAAATACATACTACACAATCCTAGCTATCGTGTTTATAACCTCAAGATCCCTAAACGAAACTCTCTGAGTGATGGCTTTGCGCGGGAGTTTACAGTCTATCGTTAAAGGACACAATCAAATGAGGAAACAATTGTACAGCTTACATGATGTTGGGGGTCTTCGTCTTCCGGCTTCCAGGGGGACCTCCCGAGTTTAGGACAGAACCGAAGTTTACACAGGCATGGTGAAATATCAGCGCTAAACCCGTGGGTTATTGAATTAACATTGCAGGTTATATTTGAGTACAATTCGAGCGATAGTACGCCGGGCGCGAACAGTGGGAATCCACGCGCGGGCTTAACGTGTGCCCGAGGCGGCTCGCAATTCTCAACTGCTGGAAGGGATCGCGTGCGGGTGGGCGGATGGGATAGGAAGTAGGAAGCAGGGAACAGGGGGGGAGCAGGGTGTTGTGTAGTTTGCGGCGAATTAGGAGTTTGAATTCTTTGTCGTTTGGGCGTACCATAACACTTCCCCCCGCGCTTGGAAAAAAAGCGACGTGGCAATGGAGCTGTAGGGAAAAAAATCCTCTTATGCTTCCATCGGGGTTTTGAGAGATTCGTTGCTTGAGAGATTTCCTAGCTAGAACATACAGTTTTATGCTATAGTTTGGGTCACAATGTTTGTAGGGAATGGGTGGGGGTACATACAATGTTTGGACAAGACAAATTTGGGAAAAGTACATGGTGTAAAACAACATACAAGGTTATGCAATTGAAAATAACAATACACATGGTTATGCAATTGAAAGAATGACAATACACATGGTTAAGCAATTGAAAGAATGACAATACATTTGTACAAGAGAAGAGAAAAAGTGTGTGATTCTAAGGTTTCATTGGTCTTGGAGCTAAGTTTGTGAAGCGTGGATTTGTTTGGTTTCGGAGAATTTCGAAGAAAAGGACGTGACTTCACGGATTCTAAGGATTACATTATCACTGTAATCAGACCCATTTGAGACAACGCTCAGGAGTACACTTGGGCCTTAGAAAACACTTGGTTTTGTCGAAGACGTCGAAGTTCACGAAGTGGAGACTGTGGTTGCTGTGCCGCGACTATGGTTACAGAGGTCATTGAAGAGAAGAATCCAGTATCTGCAGACATGCCAGTGCGAATCCTAAGTGTTATTATGGTAAACACGGATCGTATATAATGGTTATTGAAGCATAATGTAGCTCAAGATAACTTGTATTGGTGCGCATTCAGCGAATACTGGTGGGTCAAGGTAATGATGGTTTACACATGACGATATATGTGTCACTGCATGACAGAGCAAGAGACGACAAGGTTGGCATTGATAGCAAGAGTAAGAACAAACCTAAGAGCTAGCGTGCCCAAAAGGTAGTTTAGAGTGTCATAAAGTATAGTGGGACAACTCAGCTTGCTGTGGCACGACAAGACAACATACGTATGGGCGGTATGGTCTGTGCTTTCAGGAACAATTGCGTAGAAAATGGCAGCAGGAGAGACCTTGTAACCACAGCGCGTGCTGTCAGGAAGTGAAGCTCAGCTTGGCTGTTGGTGATGACATCCGCCTGGGCTTCTTTTTAAATCCGGGAGGAATTATTATTAGAGCAAAATTCTTGAAGTTTACCTGCCTAGGGACCAATGAAGAAAAGGTTTGGAGAGAAACAAAATGTGTCCAGATAATGAAATAACGAAATTTTAACCACCAACCCAGAGAGCGACGAAGAGAGATTCCTAACTAAATTGTGATTACATGAACATTTTTCTTTGCCAGGATGACTTGGCGTTTGCCTAGTGACAATATGTCTTGGTTAAAAAACAACCGGCCCTCTATGGCCTATGCTAACATGAGATGGTAACATTTTTGTAGAATTTCAAAGAACGAGACAAAGAATCGTGAACTAGTCACGGCAAAGGGAAACCAATTCATGAATAAAGGTTGTCAAAAGGAGACAGACGGTACGCCAAGTGCATATCGTACATATCCAACATTCATGAATGTGTTTCGTGGAATTGAGAAAAGAGAGAAAAAAAAAAACTGGTGAGACATATGCAGAGATTGAGGGGGAAAACCTGTAGATAACCGGACAGTTACCTATTCGAACTCCAAGTGAGGGCGAGATATGGTCAACGACAGATTTTTCACTTCATAACATAAGTCTGAAACATGGGGAATGGAAGGAGGAGGGGAGAAGGGAGACGAGTTGCGAAACTTGCTAGAGACTGGACTAATTTCCGATTCAAACTCTATGTGAAAATGAAACATAATCAACCAGCAGATTTCCTGACTCTTTACATTTATCAAAAAGGATGAGGAGACATTTGAATACACATTATATCAAAGAGGCTAATCTTTCGCGTGTATTGGGCAAAAGATTAGGGGTCATTTTAAAAACTTCTACATGATTGTGAGAAAAGACAGACCCTTGCTCCAATTTCACAAACCTGGGGGTTTTCTTGTTCGTTCTCCAGACAACGAGTTAGGTGGTTTTTTTGCTCAATCGATTAACTCCCACAGCACTATGCCCCATAATTGACAGTGAAGCTGAAAACTAGTCCTTTTGGGATAGTAGATATTCCTGGGCTTCTTTCCTTTTTGCAAAGAAGTAAAAAACAGGAAGTCCACGGGCATTGGCGTTGAATGACAACAAAGGGTTGTGGACTACATTTCGTAGATCGCACACAAAGGGTTTGATATTATTTCGTTCGCACGACTCATGGTAAGTGTTTTAACGTCTCCACGTATAGTGTACAAAATATGTAAGTACATACAAGATATAACTCAATTATAGACAGAAGTCAAAGAGTTTATACAATGCATCCTAAAGAAGATAGCAAAGCCGATATTATGTCGTTCACACGAATCACGGTAAGTATTGTTATTACGTCTCCACGTCTCGTGTACAGAGTTTATACACAGTTATACATAAAAGCGGTACTCATGACAAATAAATGACACACGACCGGAACAGGTTATACGAAAAGGGTGGTACTCATGGCAAATGAATGGCACACGACCAAAATAGAACGTACAAAATGGTTCTCATGACAAATGAATGGCACACGACCAAAATAGAATGTACAAAATGGTTCTCATGACAAATGAATGGCACACGACCAAAATAGAATGTACAAAATGGTTCTCATGACAAATGAATGGCACACGACCAAAATAGAATGTACAAAATGGTTCTCATGACAAATATGTCACACGACCAGCTCAATAACATTTAGCTATGAGAAAAAAGTGATTATGACGAACTTCTCGTATCGCGGCAGGTATTTTAAGGATCCCTCCTATAATGGTGGATGTTCTAAGGATCTCTCCTATAATGTAACAGGGTTACGTTTAAATACAACACAATAAACGTTAACTATGCTTGTTTTAACACAGTTTATAAAGATTTGTTAGATTAACTAACTCCGTAGCCCAGGAGCGTACGATAGGATAACAAGGAGGTAAACAATTTAATGTCACTTCGTATGTTATAAAGGCGGGGTGATGACAGAGTACATTTCTGTTTACACCATGTGACAAACAAAGACAGACCTACATGGTTTTACATACTGTCTATTGCAGCAAACTTCAGTGGGGACAAATAAAAGGGACCAATTGTGGTTTTACATACCCTTTGTGCGGTTACAACATACCAGGTTATGTGCAATTTAGGTTGCAAATACTTGGTTAAATGGCGAAACAGGAGTTGAATGCCTATGTTTGTAAAACGATGATCAAACAAAACATTGATGATTTACGTTAAACTGCGGTTATTTATGTACGGAAATCAGGGCTGCCGTTAGGTTTTATTAACCTTTTCCGTAAGGGTTGAAGCATGTAATACAAGACATACATGTTGTGAAGAGGGACAAATCGAGGACTTCTTATAACAACAAAAGACCGAGTATTTGGTTTTACGTACTTTAGTTGAAACGAGTCCATGAGGATTTGTACAAGGATGGAAAGACCAATTTAAAGGCTTTTCCTTTATTTATATACATATGATTTCAAAATGGATGTGTCAAAATCCAATTTGTTAGCAAAGAGCTCGGGTAGGACGCCATCAATTTTTGACATTTGAGAAAAAATTGAAAACTACTATACACAAGGAATGTGATTATGTGAGTAACCACTTATCTTTACCATGATGGGTAAAATATGGAGCATGTTGAGATGGTTTACTAGTCCTGGGTCGTGATTTAACGCTTTGGAGTTTACCAAATCGATTTTAGAACGACGCTCCAGTATTTACAGAACATAAAAAGAAAAAAAATGAAGAGATTCCTTCCGATATGATGAAAAAAAAAACAACAAACAAAAATGGTGAAAATTACAATATTGCATTACATGGCAAAGCGTGCCATGGCATGAACGTTGCGTAGTGTGAGGGGTTGAGAGGCAATGATTGGGTTCATGACTTCCCGAACACTGTCACTCGAGGGGTGTCTCTGCTCTAAAGTGATCAATTTTGGAACAGGTGAGAAAAAAGAAAGAAAAGAAATAAAAATAAAAAACGTGTGAGACAAAAATTACGGTGGTTGCCAATTCACGAACATGAACGGGGCAAACTACACCGTGGATTGTACATAAATTTACAAAAATGATTTTTTAACAATATTCGTTTTATCAACGAAAGGGTGGGCATGTAATTGACACTTTACACGCCAGCCATTGTAAGACTTGGTGTGCTTACAAAAAGGTTGTGGTGATACACACTGGATCATTTTAAGTTTGCTGAGATAGTGGGGGCAGTTTTACTTGACTCCTCACTTCCAGATTTTGCGATATCCTTAATATGGTAATTACCAATGTGTTTTCCAGAGCAGTCAGACAAGGAGTACACTAGATCTGATATCTTTCTTAGAACTTTGGCCTTCACGAAACGTGGTGCCAGCTTGGCAGAGAAATACATGGCTCCTTGGGAAAGTGTGTTGTTCTTTCTCCAAACTATGTCTCCTGTATTGAAGGTGACATGTTTCCTACGTAGGTTGTATCTGTCCGCACTCTTTTGATGAGCCAGGAGCAAAGCATCAGTGACTTCACTGTAGATGGCCGACAGTTCTTCCAGACGATGGGCATAGTTCGCGGTAGGGTTGCTTGTGGTGGCAATTGACGTAGGAAAGTTAGTGTTCCTATGTAGAGAACCATGAACGACTTGTTCCATACCGTGTTTTAAGAAGAAAGGTGTGTAACCAGTGGCCAGATTAACAGTGTTGTTCATTGCAGCCTGAATTTTATCTAGGTTTTTACACCAAGTACGTTGATCTTTATCAACTAGAATAGCCAGAGCTGTGTTGATTGTTTGGTTATAACGTTCGACGGTGTTATTTTGTGGAGTATACAAGGTATTATAGTAAATATCCTTGATTCCGTATTTGGCAAGAAAATCTTTGAATTCTTGGGCAATAAATTGTTTTCCGTTATCAACAATTACGGTTCTGGGTGTTCCGTAAGGTATAAAAATGTGTTTTTCCAGAAGTTTGATGATGGCGGACGCGTTGGCTCTTTTTAAAGGAAAGATCCAACAGAATTTAGTGAAAACATCCACTACACTAAGTATGTGCATGTGTCCGGCATAACTTCGGGGAAAGGGTCCGACGAGGTCCATTGACAATGATTGTAGGGGTCTGTCGGCACGTTTGGGATTACCCATTAGGCCGGCAGGTGCTGCCGTGCTATGTTTATAAGCTTTACAAGTTTCACATTTAGAGATGTAATTGCGAATTTGCTTGAAGAGACCAGGCCAGTAATACTTCAAGGAGATCTTTTTATACGTCTTGAAATTTCCTGGGTGTATGGAGTCGGGAGCACTATGATTGTCAATAATTATTTGTTCTCTACCTTCGAGGGGAACGACAAGTTTCCACGAGTAATCTTCGAGGATGGATAGTGGTACCTTGCAATTACGGTATAGTTGTCCTTCTTTTATGATAAAATTAGGAAACTTTTGTTGGTTATTTTTACAACCTTCGAAGATTTTCAAGTACCATTCATCTTTTGTAGATGGAGGGGGGGCAATTGTGTCAACATTTAATGAAGCCAGTTCAATTCTTGAAAGGGCGTCGGGAACAATATTGTCCGCGCCTTTACGGTGAACAACATCAAAATTGTATTGAGACAAACGGGAGGACCAACGAGCGAGCCTACCGGAGGGATTACTTAAAGAGATCAACCATTTCAAACTACTATGGTCTGTAACTACAGTAAATTTGCTACCGTCTATGTAACCGCGGAAATGGTGAACAGAATCCAATACAGCCAATAACTCTTTCTCGGTAATTCCGTAGTTTTTCTCGTGTTTGTTTAATGTACGGGAAAAATACGCTACAGGGTGTTCGCCATCTGGGAATTCTTGAGTAAGGACTCCACCGATTCCTACATTGGAGGCATCCGTGTGGAGGGTAAAAGAGAGTGCAAAATCCGGGCAATTCAGAACGGGAGCTTTTTGAAGGGCATTTTTTAGAGTTGTAAACGCTTCTTCAGCTTCGACAGACCATCGGAAATTGCTGACACCTTTACGGATGCCGGTAATTTTATTTAAGGGGGCTGCGATGGTGGAAAAGTCTTTGATGAATCTCCTGTAGTAACCTGCAAGTCCAAGGAAACCTTTGACTTCCTTCGCGTTTTTGGGTCGGGGAAAATTTGCCATGGCTTCCACCTTAGCGGGGTCTGTTCTTAGACCTTTTTCGTCGATAATGAATCCCAAATAACGTAGACGGGACTTACAGAATTCAGACTTCTTCAAGTTGATGGTTAAACCAGCGAACTTGAGTTGTTGAAAAACTTTTTCCAGCATTAATAGGTGTTTTTCAAAGGTATCGCTGACGATGATGAGGTCGTCAAGGTAACAAAACAGGCTGTTATCGACTTCAGGACCGAAAAGTTTGTCCATCAGTCTTTGTAACTCGGCGGGGCTGTTTTTTAGACCAAAGGGTAATCTTTTAAAATGGAACATTCCCCTACCAGGTACAACGAAAGCAGTTTTTTCGCACGATTCTGCGTCCAAGGGTATTTGCCAAAACGCTTTGCTGAGATCGACAGAAGAGATGAACTTGGCGTTACGCAGCTTGTCTAAGGTTGCGTGAACGTGAGGTAAGGGATACGCATCAGCTTCCGTGCAAGAGTTTAAACGTCTACTGTCGAGACAGAAACGTGCAGAGCCGTCTTTTTTAGAAACCAAAAGAGTTGGGTTGGTCCATGCACTTCTGCTGGGAACCACCACACCCATTTTTAACATTTCATCAAGTTCGTTTTCTAAAAGTTTAAGTTTTGGGGGGGCTAAGTTGTAATAACGTTGCTTGATGGGTGGGCCATTGGTTTTGATATGGTGTTCAACCAAATTTGTCAAACCTAATCCACATTTTTCGAAAGATATTGACTCGAATTTATTGACCATTTCTTTTAGTTGGAGAGCCTGGTCCGTGCTTAAATTTTCGTGAGGTATTATTGTGCGGATCTCACTAATTTGAGCAGCAGTGGAGGTTTTGCCAAGAGTATTAAATACTTGGGGAGCAACATTGAATGCCTTCCAGAAGTCAACGCCAAGGATGAAATTCTGGGATATAGAGGGCACTATTAGAAAATTGATTGTAACTATTTTATTGTTACAATTAATTGGCAGGGCAAGGGCACCGATGACCGGTTGGGAAACATTATCCGCAGTCGTCAGGTGTGTTGATTGGGGCGAAATTCTAAAATCACTGTTAACAAAAGGCAGGTGAGCATTGTTGCCAAGACAGCTGACAGATGCACCACTATCAAGTAATCCGGAAAAGGGCACATTGTTAACAGAGAAAAAAGCATAGGGTCTCCCATCTTTAGCTTGTTTGCAACAAACCGAAGAAACATTTAAGGTCTGGTTAAAATACTTAATGTGTGCTAACCAATCAGTCCATTCTTTAGACCTTGGTTCAGAATGGGTGCCTGAGAGGTTATTATTTAGTTTTTTGGCCTCTTCATGTAGAAATTTGGTGGGGGCTTGGAGAAATCCACCTGAGGTCTGACATCGCTTGGGTTTTGTAACCTTTCCATGTTGTGCCTTGATTTCTTGAAAATGTTGCGCAGTTCGTCGCTTGGAGGAGAGCGGTCCCTAGAGTGATGCCTCTTGAAAGTTCGGGGTTCCTTAGATTCCAGAAACCTTGCTTGCTTGAAACAAGTAGTGGCCAGATGGCCTACTTTTTTGCAAAAAGAGCACACTTTTTTGTTGTTGAATTCTGGTTTTAAACCAGACGAACGGCTTGGCACAACTACATTATTTGACACATTCTTTATGTTTTTCCTATCCTGGTACGATTCCAGAAGGAGACAGACTTCGTTTAGCTGGGCTAGGGATGCAATTTTCTGTGAGGTAATGATGTTCTCGTATTTGCTTAAAAGGCCATCAGTTATGACTGGTAATAGTTCAGCTTCCGAAACGGGATGTGAAAGCTTGATGTTAATGGATTCAGCCCTTTCTATGAATGTTGCTACAGGTTCATTTACTAGCTGTTTAATAGATAGTAAAGATAATTTGATCCGGTGCTGGGCTTCCGTTTTTCCGAAGCTCGAGATTAGGGCAGATTTGAGTTTATTCCAATCTTTGCATTTAGTTTTTTGAATGCGGTGCCAGGGTATCAATTCTGGGGAGATGAGTTCTATGAAGTTTTTTCGTAGAATCTCGAATGGGATATTTTTGATTGTAGCCGTTTCTTCAATATGGTCAATGAAATCCAGTACATCGGAGACGCCATTATATTTGATTTTCCACGAGGATAAATCGTAGGTTTTATCTTGTGTCAAGGTGGGTGCGATGTCCTGTTTTATCATTACTTGTGGCATAGGTTCTTCGTTAGGAACAAGATTATTCAAAACTTGCGTAGCCGAGCGTGAATTATTTTCGCTTGAGGGGGCGAGGTTTATTCTCTTAATGTACTTTTTGTTGAATAAAAGTGCATAAGCCTTTAATGTAGATTTAGATTTGCTTGATGGCGAGAGTCCTCTATCCCTTAAAGCAGTTTGTAAGTGAGTTTTGGATAAGTTGTGCACGTTGGGAATGATGCCCAAATTGGATGATGCCATAGCTTGATTGTTTTCCATTGTGAGTTTCCCAGGTGGTGAAAAAAATTGCCAGGGGTTTCCTTTAGTAAACGCAAAATTAATTTTGTGAGGCACTTTTCACTTGGTAATCACTGGTTGGTATTTCTAAAATAGTTATAGAAAACTGTATTCCATACTACAATTTGGTATATATGACACCAGAATCTTTGTCAAAGGAAGGCACAAGAAAAAATTTTGCGTGGAAAGACCTAAGTAGTAAAGGTTTTTGTGTTTCACTGACCACTTTGAGAAAAACTTGTGAAATTCACAAGTATTTATTTTTTTTCCAAAAAATTTTGCCAGGACTGACCTTTAGAAAACGGGTTTTTTATTTTTCACAAACCACTTTTGAGAAAACTGTGAAATTCACAAGTATTTATTTATTTCCAAAAAATTTTGCCAGGACTGACCTTTAGAAAACGGGTTTTTTATTTTTCACAAACCACTTTTGAGAAAACTGTGAAATTCACAAGTATTTATTTATTTCCAAAAAATTTTGCCAGGACTGACCTTTAGAAAACGGGTTTTTTATTTTTCACAAACCACTTTGCACTGAGAAAGGCACTAAAATTCACAAAAGGCACTCTTCTGGCAAATAAGGACAAACTTCCGGAGGAAAATAACTGAATATGGGATTTGTTACGAAACCACATTAAAATTATTTTATTTTTTCATGGAACCAATCATTGGTTTTATTATTATTTCACTTTTTTTATGTAAGGAAAAAAAACAATTCACTTTACACTTATGCTGAAAAAAATGCGGTACCTATAACGTAGAATGTGGAAAGAAAGTCATTATTTTGTCCATTTGGTGAAATATACGTGGTACTAATTTGACAGACACAACAAGTGGGCCGATCGGTATATTGTGCAAGAAAAAACGTGAGTGTGAGATTTTTTAATTAAAGAATCCACAAGGTAATTGGAATTCCAAAACCAAATTTACAATAGCGATCTCCATTGCTTCCGACCTTAGTGACAGAAGGGCGATTTTATTATTCAAAACACTGCATAGTGACAGGGAATTGTTCTGCCTGATTCAAACGGATTTTTGCCGTTGGAGTTTGGCGCGATAAACGCACTTTTGTGCTTCGATGCGCGTGGGTGCGCGCGCAACTCAGAGATTAGGTATGTATTTACCGCGTGAAACATCGGGCCGTTGATTTGGCACGAATTACTGTTGCTCGTCCGCTGCTTTGTGAACAAAGGGGTCGGCGCGTGCGCAGTCAGATTCGCGGTTTAAATGCTGCCGTCTTTTTGGTTAATACAAAATGGCCATGTTTTCAACTTTGACGCAATTTTTTTTATAATTGCAATCAAATCTGCGTTATGGACTCAATTTGCACATGGATTTCTGTGGTTTCCCACAGAATTCATTATTCACTGGGTATAAAACACCAAGACACAGTACAATCAATGTTTACAAACAGTTCCTATGCGGGGAAGATTTCGACAGGGAGCACTCCGTAAGGCGACTGAGACAATGGCAAAAATGAAAAAAAAATTCTGGGCCCCACTATGGACGCCAGTGTTAGGAGCGGGCCCCCAAACATGTCCCAAGCTAGCTCTCAGGGGAGGCATGATTTACCCTCTATTCAGGTGGTGGGTCGCTCGAGGCTTCAGAAATTCCTTCGCATCTCAGTCGTCTGGCAGGATACTCCCCCTCTAGGAAACCCTCCTGCCGTAGCAGAATAATAACAGGATTGAGTTAACTAGATTCATGTATTGCAAATTTAAAACACAGTACATAGGTCATTACAGTACAATTCAACACAAGAAATACATACTACACAATCCTAGCTATCGTGTTTATAACCTCAAGATCCCTAAACGAAACTCTCTGAGTGATGGCTTTGCGCGGGAGTTTACAGTCTATCGTTAAAGGACACAATCAAATGAGGAAACAATTGTACAGCTTACATGATGTTGGGGGTCTTCGTCTTCCGGCTTCCAGGGGGACCTCCCGAGTTTAGGACAGAACCGAAGTTTACACAGGCATGGTGAAATATCAGCGCTAAACCCGTGGGTTATTGAATTAACATTGCAGGTTATATTTGAGTACAATTCGAGCGATAGTACGCCGGGCGCGAACAGTGGGAATCCACGCGCGGGCTTAACGTGTGCCCGAGGCGGCTCGCAATTCTCAACTGCTGGAAGGGATCGCGTGCGGGTGGGCGGATGGGATAGGAAGTAGGAAGCAGGGAACAGGGGGGGAGCAGGGTGTTGTGTAGTTTGCGGCGAATTAGGAGTTTGAATTCTTTGTCGTTTGGGCGTACCATAACATGGTATAAAAAGCCTTTTGCCTTCACATTCTGGTAGAAACCTACCCACACTCTTTCACACAAACCCGCTTCATTAATAAAAAGCTTGATGGGGTATTAACATAGAATAAAAAAGAAAACTAGTACTGCCTTCAATGAAAATTTGAATGGAAAAAATGTTCCATACCCATTTTGCACGTGCTCGGTCTCATTTAAACTCACCTGGCACCATAAATCTACATCCTATTTGAATTTGAATTTTCGTTATTACATATTTGAACGCAGTTTTATATTGAAAATTTAAGGCCCGACTAGCGAAATATTATTATATAAACACATTCACAAGGCTTTTCTGGTGTTCTTCTTAATTCTATGGCTATTAACAAATATTTTTTTCTGGTCTGCTGCTCCTCATTTCTTTTCGGTTCGTTGTGCGTATTCACAAAACAACCAAGACGGAATAATTTTGCCGACGTTGTTTTATAAATTGTGTAAAACGATTATTGATTTAGTTATTTTTTTTAAACATTTGTACTAAAATGTTTTTCAGTACAAAATTTTGTAACGCAAAAAATTCCAAAGAGAGATTTGCATTTTCTGTATCTTTACTGCGTTATTAACCTACCGAGGTTATTAGATTTCTGTCATAAATCAAGGACAAGATTCACGTCATGGACAAGATTCACACTAGAAAACTCCACGACAAAATTATTGGTAATTGCTGCGGCCGAAATTTGAACGAGGTTTCGTTAATCGGGCACTGTTTTAAACCACTAAACTTACAGCAAATTATTTCCTCCGTCTGCCCAAGTTGTTTCATTTTTCAATTAGTTTAGCAAAATCCATCTGTGTAAATTTTTTGAGTTCCTTTTCCGTTTTCTGCTATATCCGCTTTATCACTCAAGCAAGCCTTACTTAGACTAGATGGCTAACTTTGACTGGGTTGCTAACTTTGACTATGGTTCCAGAAGATATTATTTTCAAGGTCGTCGTGTTTATTTGGATTTTCTTATTCGCATTTTTTCAACACTATACATGTTTCAACACTGTACATGCATGACGAAAGTTTGGAAGAAGAAAATTGTCATTGAGATTATGACGCCTCTTTGAAAAATCATGTAAAATGAATCCTTGAAATTCATAAAATGTTACATGAAATATAAGATTTTTATTTAAGTGGGTGGGATTTAAGTACCTTATTATAAAACTTTTAGTTTCTGCGGAAATTTTGGTTTTGATTTACTAAATAACAGAAACTTACAAACTTACTTTTTTGGACGCATACACACTTTACGAAAAGGACGTACATTGTCAGATTTATTGTTTCAACATAATCTGCAAAATAGTAAAATAGATTCGCGATTTATTATTATAGTGACTTAAATTGTAATGTTTAATCTGTGACGAAAAAAACACGAAAAATTAAAACAGAAAAAGATACAGTCGCATCTAAGGATTTAATCACATCTAAGCCTTGCCGGGCTCTGCTCCTGCTAAGGAAAATAATTCACCTTAGGGCCTATCGTCTCTTTTGATCCAGCCTGTTAGTGGGCAGACGCATTTGTAGCCAAGATTCAGACAAACTCCGCCTCATGCTAAGTCACCAAACGCAGCAAACCCCTTGGGGTGACGTAATGCGGAGGTCCCGGGAATCCAATAAATGGTTCCCGAGACGGCGGTACCTATAACCGCTTCCCAAATCTGAAAAATATAGATACTAATATAAAACTCTCGTAAATGAACTATTTTTATGTCTGCATTAGACCAAATAAAACAAACACTTGTTTTGAACCACGAAATTAGTTAACAATTTAAAGCTATTACCGTTCCTCTGAAGACAAAATTGTTGTTTTATTTTTGTTCCCAAGAAGGAGCGGTTCTCCCGAAACTGCTCGATAGCGGATACAATTAAATGGTTAAAGTCATTTGATTTTCTAAATTCATAAATATGAAAACCAAAACCACAAATCATTTCAACCAAATGAATCAATTGTCTTTGTTAGCGCATCTTCCCACGTACGTACCTAATGTCTTCACTAGATATACATTTCACAATTTCAGGATAGCGCCGGCGTCCCTGAGAATGACTCCGACGCCGCCTTTCTCCGTAGAGACGCCTCGGTGTTTGGTGTTTTGAAAGCTCGCCACGATAAAGAACACATAAATCCCCTGCAAACCCTCAAAGGGTCGGCTTGAGAATTAACAGATTTATACGCCCCGCCGGTAAATGTTTTTCTTAAATAAAGAGTATGAGGGAATAATAGAATAGATGTTGATACAGCGGTACGGCTAAACGAGATAGCGAGAGGAGCTTACACAATTTATTGTACTTGTAAAACACGCTGTTCTTGCGTTCAATTCTCGGAAAGTCTTAATAGTGTTGATATATAATATAGTACTGAAGAGAAAACAAAGAAAATAACTGATAAAATATATTTCGCATCAACAATAACAGGCTTGTAATTGTTTAAAATACCTCTTATTCCATTTAGCAATAACAAACAACACGAAGCGTGGGTACATACCAGTAGCGACATCAAAACATTTTGTCCGCCGGAGGACTAGTGCTAGAGTTTTGTTGTATTTTACGAAAGCTACGGGCAGTTGGTTTTATGTCGGTGAATTGGAACTTTAGAGTAGCCGATTTGGATCAACGAAGCAAAATAATATTTTTTTTATGCGATGCTGTAATCTCAACTGTCTGGAGCCAATAAAACTGCGGAATCGCTTTTTAGAGGAACGCTGTGAGACTTAAATACTAAATAATTTTATCAAATGAAATATCTACTGCCATTTCAAAAAATCAATTTTGGGATTCTGATTATCTCAACGGATAATGGATTCTGAGAGTGTCTGCCGCTTTTGAAAGACAACCATTCTATTAATGATTATTTGTTACTACAAAGTTGATATTAGGTATAGGTATTATAATTTTAGGATAACGTAGATAACGTGAATCACAAATTTCAATAAATGAAACAATTTAACTTCGTTTGAACCACTTATATATTTGAGTAAAGCCAACCGGTTTCGGAATGACCGTTCCTTCTTCAGGGCAAGCTTATTTAAAAAAAGTTAAATTGTTTCATTTATCTACAATGGATAACCACAAAGTTATAGCTACATTCAAACGTATATAAATTTTTTCACTGTTTATCGTCAAGTGTCCCAATGCCATATTGACAAGACAAACAAAGATAGGATTACTTACATGTCTTCACAGGAAAGAGATTGCTGCAACAAACACTACTTTCGAGCGTGGTGCAAACGTTTTATACATAGGTACAATAGATCTAATTGACCGGTCAGTGGTTGAGTAGGCATAGCGCTTGGATCCCACCCGAGCGTCGCGTGTTCAATTCCTCGGCTGGCTAAGTCACAACACAAGCAACATTTTCAGTTTTCTGTGGTGGTAATAAGAGATTTTCAAACATTGTTGGGTTATTTGTAAACCGGGAATGTTTGTCTTTCTTTTTAAAAAAAGAAAATAAATAAATAAATTTCCTGCGTTGATAGGTTCTGTAAAATGTGGCCGAATTCGGATAAGTTTCCTGTGACTAAATGAACTTCTGTATTATACATTTTCTTGAAATGTGAAATACTGGCCAATTTTGATATCAGCAAAATAAGTATTAACGCTTTCGTGGCACAAAAGTCACCGGCTGCCACTGCCTACTTGTTTGAATACCGCTCTTACTACTTTCTTCCCAGTTGAAACCTCATTGAAATGGATTAATAAACCGGTAACATGGCCCTGTTCGGGATAACGGACCGGATCGGGCAAAGGGAGGAAAGAAATAATTCAGCCGAAAGACTAACGCGAGTCTGGGGAGACTTTATATAGCGGAGTTGATCACTGCAGAATGGCCCCGGATCAGGCCCGCCAGCCCTGTTATTTCGGCCTGTAGTAACAAATAGAACGATAAATTACAATGCGGCAAGCGTCTTTTGTTCACTTATCCGCGCTTTTTATACTTTCAGGTACAAAGTAATTCATTGGCTTCGGCCTTATTAAATGGCTAAAAGTACATATTATGTAGCGTCTAATATAAAGAAAGCAATTAAAAATTTAAGGTAAATAAATTAGTTGGTAAATCCGTGAGGTAATTGGAAGCGGATGAACATAGATGAAGAATGTTCAGAGTGGGAAGAAAAATGTAAGAGAAATGTTGTTAGGGGAAGGAGAACGAATTCTTAATTAGTTTTAAGATTTTAAAAGATGACAAGAAACGTGACTGTAGCTTACCATATTATTTGGACAGAAAAACTACTCTTTTGAAGTTTCATCGTGAAGACATAATATATAAGTATACTAGCTTTTGCCCCCGGCTTCCTCGCATAGTATTAGGGGGTTTCCCACTCCGCCTCCTCCACATTCCCTATTCCCCCTCCCCCTTCCCAACCTTACCTAAACAAATAACAAAATGACAGCGCACGTCAAACAATTACTTAGCAACGCTTTGCTTTTCGTCTGGACAATAAACGTATAATAAATAATTTCATAACGCCAGAGCTTATTCATAACGCCAGAGCTTACCAATATATACAGCCTATAGTATTCGCAAATAATATAGCTTTCTATTAGTGAAAGAATTTTTAAAGTTCATTCGGTATGTTTTGCGTAAAGAGGTAACAAACTTTCGCCTTTATAATATTAATAGTGCATCACGTAAAATGAAAAACGAGTAAAACTAAAATTCTTTAGTCTCACTGCCTTCATTCAATGATTCAGCAATGCCAATTGAGAGGCGGATATAAATGTAGTAGAAGGAGAATAAAAAGGAAAGAGAAAGGATATGAAGACCTACTTACAAAATTTGGATAAATTGAAGCTTAGTGAAATGTTTTTAGCCGTAAATCTTAGAGTTCATAATTTTTACATCCGATTCTAGTAAGGTTGTGGTTTTGAATGGTGGTGTCTCACCAGAGTAATTCGAAAGTATCTGTCATTCTACAGACAAAAGAAAACTATACGTATGAAAACGATTCATTATTAATTTACGCTACGGATTATTAGGTTAAAAATCAAATATCAATAAAAGAAAAAATAAAGTTTTATTTTATTTTTTATTTTAACTTTATGAGTAAAACCTCAAATTGTAATATTTAAATAAATGAAGACAATATAAGCGAAACTCAATCGAAAATCTAAAAAAAACATATGTATTTCTGATTTTTCTGTTTCCAGATTTTCGATTGAGTTTCGCTTATATTGTCTTCATTTATTTAAATATTACAAAGTTTTTTTTCATACTCTACAATGAACACTTTATCGTAAGACATTATAATTAAAATACATTACAGAAACTTTGTTTTAAATTTTAAAAAAAATTTTGCTGATGCTAATCAGATTTTAAATAAACTCAACTTTCATCAAATGTTGATAATCTTAATATATAAAACAAAGTCGGGTTAGTTACACTATTTAAAACTCGAGATCGGCTGGACTGATTTTGATGATCTTTGATTTGTTGGATTTGTCTCCGCTCCGGATAACAGAATTTTTTTTTTTTTTTTAAAAGCGGAGACGGTTTACCATTAGTTCCCGTGAGTACTTAGGCCATGGGCCCATTGTTCTTTCTCCCATTTTACCTCAATCCTTTAACAATAACCCAGTCCCTTTCATAAAGTTCACCAGAGTTGTTATCGGATATGTGGCTAGGTCTTCTGGTTCTACAACATGTCTCCCCAGGTATCTGAGCCTAGTTCCCACCAGGGCAGGACATTGGCACCATAAGTGAATTGGAGTCTCTTCATCCTCTTCACATTTTCTACATCTACTGGTGTTTTCCACTCCCAATAGCTGCATGTGTCTCCTGAGATGGCAGTGTCCCGTTAGTAGGCCTACCAGTTCCCTCAGCGAGTTTCTGTCCATATCGAGTAGTTTCCTAGTCCTTCTGGGGTGATAACAGAATAACTATTAAAACATCGCAAAAATTCACGAAAAAGAAATTATGAAGAAAAATAATTTATTCATACATTTTGTATGGAACGAATTCTCATATTTTGAAAGAACTGCAGCAATATTGTGATAGGTATAATATTTAACTGAGCGTGAATTTCAAACATTCAAAAACGTCAAATGTCAATGCGCTGATTGTTTTGTTATTGTTCTTAATCATATAATTCTGCCCCTCTTTCTTACACACTAAATGTCAATAGTAGAAAATGAGACAAACGGTGAACGTATGTCCCTGCACCCCCCCATAGAAAAATACAATAATAATAAATCTCTGAAATGAAACGCATTTTTTTACGTAAGCACCACTCAGGACCTGTCATCTTAGGGGATGCTGTGTGGAGGGTCTTTTTAAGGAAGGGTAGGATAGTATATAGTATAGTTCTGGGAAGGAAAAAGGCATGAGGGGTGGGTAAGAATCTGGAGGTCAGAGTATCCGGGAATGAAAGCATTCCTCCAACTGTGGTGCAAGGCCATTGATTCGACCGGAATTTTCCAGCCGGACTCTTTCGACCCATTGGTCGAGAGAATCCGGCTGGAAAGGTCAAAAGGCCTCCCTCAACCAGTCTATCTCGATCCGGCCCGCCACGCAGCATGTGGGTAGACGCATCCGCCGCCAATACCGCCGGGCACCCCTGCTAAATCAACAAACGTAGCGAACCACTTGGGGTGACCTATGGCAGAGGTGTTGGTTATCCAATAAATGGTTCTCGGGGCGGCGGCACCCGTACCCGCTTCCTTCAAAAAATTCCCCTAAGTAAAGTAAGAAAATCACAAAAAATATAAATCCGTACACAACCGCCATCTCTTATTCTGATAAAAACAAAAAACGGACAGTTGGGCATCGATAATTGCTTCATTGTGTAATTTTTAACTTAATAAAAAAACCTTATTTAATTCAACAGTTATTGATTCTGAGGCGGTACGAAGTTCGCCAGGTCAGCTAGTAATAATTAAAACATAATATTAAGTTCCGAAGTGGGCTTAATTTAAGCTCCGGTATAGTATCTCTCATTCAAAGCGAAAAAAGGTTAAAAAATATGGTTGATATTATTTTTCGATGTCGATCCGATCGATATTAATTTTCTTTTATAACGTAGCTGACCAATGCTGGAGGGCCTTAAAATCAAACGACCTACCCAGAGCAGATGCTACCAAAGCGAAATTGTAATCCTTTGTAGCTTAAAAATATGTTTTGCGTTCATGGTTACGAATTTTAGAAATAGAGAACCTTAAGGTAGAGTTTTTAGCCATATTTAGCCCTAGCAGCGTCCGATTGATTAATGAACCCGATATAACGGCTTCAATGTTCATCATTAGCGTGAGCCCATATCATCGGTGAACGATGCGACAATTAGGTACTAGAGTGTAGTATCGAGAAAACTTTTTTTGTAATTCAAATTTTCAATTTGATGAAAAGTTATATCTCTGAACTCACATTCATGTAGGTGGATATACAACAAAAATTAGACCATTTGAAAAACATATCGGTCTCCCGCAAGAAGTAAAAGTTTATAATTTTCTGAAATATATTTTTTTTATATTTGCTTTTGTACTGAAGGATGATGTAATTTTTTTTAAATTTCAAAAATTTAAACAATAAATAAACGAATGTAGATAGGTACCTTCATAAAAAGTACTCTGATGTAAGATTTAGGTCTACCGCACTTTTCCTATAATTGTTTATGTTCCGCATACGTCCTATAAGTTTCAAATTTAAACTATTTCAATAGATTTGTGGGTCGTGGGGTATTTTCACTGTTTTTTTTTTTATTAATCTAAAAAAAATTAAAATAATGAAGTAATAAACTTATTGACGGCTGAGAGCGATAGTGGGTAGGCTGTACAACCTGAAATGTTTCGTTCCGGTGAATATTTTAAAAATCATTTACTTATCACTCGCAGAATCAACTTTACGGTATGGATTAACAACTTGGGGACACTCTTGCAAGACTAATTTGAGCTACCTACAATCAGTACAAAATTCTATGGTTAAGTTTTAGTTCAAAAACTTTTTTTTTCACAGAGACGAAACATATCATTGTTGTATGGGAATTTAACAATATTACCGGTGCAGGCCTTATTATGGTACAAAATATTGATTCAGCATATGTCTGAGTCTAATTATAAGAGGAAAGTAGAACATGATTATAATACAAGGTTCACGAAGAATGAAGGAATGATTGTTCCAAAATATAATAATAACTACGGACGGCGAACCCTGGAATATAACGTGCCAAAAATATTTAACATGTTACCATTTAATATAAAAAATTGCGATTCTACAAATAGATTCAGATATATGCTGAAACAATGGCTGCTAAATAGAGATAGTTTATATTAATTCATGTGTGTTAATTGTTATAATCTGTATGGTTATAGTAATAATATTATGTAATGTTTAAATTGTAACTGAACATTAACATCCTGTTGACAAACTGCTTTATTGCGGTTTAACGGGATTGTACCTTGAAAACCAATAAAAAAAAATAAAAATAAAATTAAATAACGAAGTAATAAATTTTCTATAACAATCCAAAATGTGCCATTTTCGATTTGCCGCTAAAACGTTATGTGCGTTTTTATTCGTGAATTCGGCGGCGTTGACGTCATTCCGGGCAAATACGGTGAAAGCCGTCTTACCAGCCGTTTTCTTCGCTGTAATGACGTTTTTTTTGTCGGGTTTTCTTCGTCGTAATGACGTTGTAGGTAATCGGAACCCTTTCGGAATGTGTGGTTTAAAATTCTCTTTAATATCAATAAGAATGAAAATTACTTATTTTTAGTACAAAAATCAGAAACAGAAAAATAGGTCTTCCACAGATTTTTAACGATAGGTATAAATCTTTCATATGTAGTTTGTGAAAATACCCCATGATACTGAGAACGATAAAACTAATAGAATCCAACACAATTGTTTTTGTCGTGTGAAATATAGGTACTATTTCTTTAGACATCTTTCGGAAGTCCTAAATATTTTTAATAGGGCCATTTTTGTGGAATTATCGAGGCAACTTTTTAACAGAATTTTAAATGCGATAAACCCTTTTATTTACTCACCGATTGATTACATATCAAAACTATTTATCAGGTTTTAAGTAACTACCTGGCTTAAGTAACTACCATAGATATAAGTTTAAAAATATGAATAGTTTCCTACCGAAGGTTAGAGCTACGCTCTTGACTCTATTCTAACTAGCAGGTATGTTATTAAATACTTGAACATTGATGAGAAGATAAAATTATGGTCACAATGAATTTAATACATTTTATTTTTCGCTTTTGATTGCTTAGTTATTTATTTGTTAGTAGGGGGAGGCTTAGTAGAGTCCCGACTGTGTGGAAAATTTTTTTGTCTAATAGTGATAAAAAGGTGTTAAATGGAGACATAAAATCACGTAATTTTTTTAATAATATTTAGATATCTCTTCCTCAGGATTGACTTTGAAATTTCACATAATAGAGAAAAACCCACCCTTGTTAAATCTTTAAAAAATTGTTAGATAAACCATTAAAAATGAACTATTTTTAAATAAAACACGAAATGGAGGGAATATTTTGATTTATTTATATAAAAATATATATGAATATAATTCAAATACGTGTGTATTCAAATATCAGCTTAATCCTGCTTACTCTCAAATTTCGGCATTATTTTGCGAGACTTAATCTTGGGACTTTTTGTAAATGATTTCGTAAAAATATACTATATTTGCTATGGAAGATTACAAAAAATATGGTTTAAAGTTTAAAGGTTTCAATGTAACTTTTATGTACACTAGAAATAACCCCTTGTAATGAAAATTTTCAAAACTCTGAAGTGAATCCGGAGGAAGAAGATCTTATCAGAAATTTGAAAAAATTTAAACACGTCGTTTTGAACACATTTGGCACCCTTTTATCGCTCTTAGAATTTAAAATTAACTTTTTTTTAAATGACCCACCTTATTGTGCAGCCCATCTGGATGCAACTATTAAATAATATGACAATTTCATTGCGAGACAACAAGTTTATACAGCTGTACGCATTTCTGTTTTACGGTTTTAAACTTAATCACACTTTCCAGGTAACATTTTCATAAATTTTTTAAATTGATGTAGGTACCTAATATGGAAATCTGTCATATTATTTTGATGTTTGGTTATTTTACAGCCCATGAAATTAGTTTATTGTTAATTCCGCACAATAGCCACAACTGTCCAGAGCCAGTGGGACTATGGCGTACCCATTCATATAATAATTGCAGAATGAACAAGATGCGCAAAATTTTGTATCACTGGAGTTTACAATGGGGTATTTCCACGTGTTTTTTTATTGCTTAAAAAAATTAAGCAAAAAATTACAATGATTACAGCATTTTTATTTTATTTTTATGTTGACGAATAAATTTTCTACAGCGAGTTAAAGTTTCCCATTTTGGAATTACCCCTTAAACGATATTTTGGGGCGTGGCCATCGTGTGACGTCATGAGTGAGGACGCTCACTGACAGTGTTTATTTATGCTAGTTCAGCTTAGCGACACTTGTGACGTCACAAACCCATTCCCCAACCATGGGCCGTTTTGATTTGGTCAGTTTTAGATCGTTTTTAAAATCAATAATATTGAATGAAAACATAAAAATTAAACATTTTTAGTAGGATTATTAAAATCAGAAAAATAATCTTTAAATATTCCATACATTTTTCACAGAATTCCTCGTTTGTGGAAATACCCCATTTCAAATATGTTGCTGCTTCTGATATGACACCAACAGATGATGTCTCGAAAGAAAGTTATTGCATTGTCGCGTCGGTTGCAATAATTTAAAAAGTGCAAATCTTACGAAATGTTAGATTAAAAGCATTAAAAAATTTAGAATTTTTACCAATGTCTCGAATCCTTTGTCCCAAAAGTTAATTTCATAGTTCAGTCGTCCGCCAAGCAATTGGGAAAGCAAAACGTGGGCAAAAGTGGAAAAGGGGGCACTTTATTCCATTCCTGGCCATTTACTCCTCCGTACGAATCTCACCTAATCCCACCTTGATATTTTTGCTTCCCTTTTAAATCTGGGATAATTTTATCTCATTACTTCGGCTAGGTTGCGTGTTTTAACGCACTGAAAATTGCCAACCCATAAATATTTCAAGCGTTATTAAAACAATATTCTATCCCAGCGGCTAAGCCTTTCCATGCGTCATCCCTTAATACTCAGTGATACAAATGTGTCCCTGTCGTACCCTCCATACCCATTACGGGCGGTATCTGAATATTTTACCACAAAACTTAACCCAAATGTTACTACCTGCCTATTGCCTAACTCCTTGTGTAAGGAATTTATACATTCAGGGTTTCATTTTAAAATTCGCCAAGGCAGTGTATTGTTATGGAAATTTCTTTTTTTTCACGGGGCATTAAGCGGTATCCGCTTGTCTTTGTATTAACATTTCGAAATGAGCGTTTCTTTTGATTTACTATTCACATTTTATTTACATTAAAAAATTAAATTTAATTTGAAAAATCGAAATGCTTTATCAAATAAGGATTCGCATGGAATACACGGACTGCTTCAAGCGGTTGAGTTTAATAACTTCAAGCTGTAACTACATAGATCTCATAGAAAAAATACTACAAAAAAACACGGTAATGCTCACATTAGAATGGCGACTGCATGTAGCGATCCGTGTATTTACTGGTTTGTATCATTCCATAAGTGCTTTTTTATTATTTTCGTCAAGATACTTCTCTCAAAATTGATATATAAAAATGCAACAACTTTCAACTTCTTAAACATTTATTCATCTTGCCGTAAGTTTTTTCAAGTTTGTTATATTTTAGCATTTGCCAAATATATGTGTAAACATTGAACTTAATCTGTAATTATGTGAATTTATTAAAATATTCGATTTCATCATAATAAATTTCAGAGGATCATTGATCAAGATGGACTATATTGTAAAATGAACTCTGTTACGTTGACCTATAAATTTTCATTAGGAGCATGTTGTCGAACGAGAAGATATTGCCAGTCTGGTGCACGTCGTTCACTTGACTGGGTTAATACTGGGAGAGAAAGATATACTTTGAAGATATATAATATACTTTGAAGGTAGCAAAATGAAACCATGCCCTATTGTTTACAAGAACTATGCAGATTGTTTTCGACTCAATTACATACAAGTAATTAAACATTAAATTAAATTTTTCATGTAAGGACTCAGCTGTGTGGAACGAGGAAAAGGAGCCAACAACAGACGACCTTTGTTTACTTGAGAGAGAAACCTTTCCTAGAAAATAATCAACTTGACGGAAGAAGGTGCTAATGTTTCGTGCATGGAAAAAATACGAAGCTCACTAGAAGTGGCCTTTACAAGAAAAGCATATTATATTCCTTCGTTGGAAAAATGTACTCTGCAGTATTCAACCCCCGAAAAAGATTTCGAAACGAGGAATTTTCAAAATTACAGAATTAAAATATTTAGGGGTTAATTTAAAAAAAAAATACATTTTTTTGTTGAGTAAATTTTTTTTTATTTTTATTCCTAATAAAAAATCATCTTTTGCACTCGCAATACAATTCAATTTTTAAAAAACATTTAAGTTTTGAATTAGTGATTCAATTACTGAGAAAACTATATATCTTACATTTACTAACCGGTTTTTGTAATATTTTTAACAATTCCATTTGTAACCGGTTTCGTAAAATTTTTATTTCTGCGAAGAAATAAGCAATAAAGAAAGTACCAAAACAATTATATTATTTATTAATTCTTTAGTAGTAATGCGTATTTGTTTTATTTAAATGTTTAGCAGATGTTTAGGTTTTTTTTTTTTTTACATTAACTCCACACAGGAGGCCCTGAGGAAAATAATTTCCCTCAGGGTCTATGTCATCTGGGATGCTGTGTGGAGGGTCTTTTTGAGGAGAGGAAGGAATGAACATTGGTCTTAAAGAGACCCATGTTGTAGGAAGGAGGAAACACAGAGGCCGGAAAATCATTCCACAGCCGAGCTGTTGAACACAAAAACGAGTCGAAGAAACGACCCGTTCTCATGTGACCAATGGTATATGAATTAATAAAACTAAGATATAGTTCATAGGTACAAACATATTCTGTGATTAACTATTCTTTTCGTAAGCAGTGTTACACTTTTTGTTCGATTAGTATGAATATAACGGTATACGGCAACTCAGAATCATGCAATTTCAACACCTCTTTGAAAAGTCATTAAAAGTTATGAAAAAATAAAATTGAATATAGCCCATAACCTAGCATAACGTAACCTATTTAACCATTTTTTTTACATATTTATTTATAATAATTGTTTTTTTTACATGAGCTCCACACAGGAGGCCCTGAGGAAAATAATGTCATCTTTGCCTTTGTCATCTTTGGGGATGCTGTGTGGAGGTTTTTTTTAAAGGGAAATTCCTTTCCCTTAAAGGAGGTGAGAGTTCTGGGAAGGAAGAGGGTTTAACGGGTGGGTAGGAATCTGGGGTTCAGTGTGTCCTGGACCCCTAGCATGATCGATCGATATAGGTTTTGTCGAAAATGTCGGTAACTTGAAATCGCTCCCGAGCACGACCGCAGGCCACTAACGAAGAAATAACAGTTCACGTCAAATAAATTAGGAACCCCTAGTCGTTGTAAACTGTTGCTTGTTCGTTAGCGGCCTACAGTCGCGGTCAGGAGCGATGACAAGTTACCGACATTTTCGATAAAACCTATATCGATCGACCATGCTAGGACCCCTGGTCATCCGCCTCCAAGACTTAGACAAACCTCACGCTATGAACCCGGGCACCCCTGCTAAATCACCAAACGTAGCGAACCACTTGGGGTGACCTATGGCAGAGGTGTTGGTTATCCAATAAAGGTTCCCGGGGCGGCGGTACCCATTCCCGCCTCCCAAATTGTTAATGACTTTTCAAAGGAGGTGTTAAAGTTGAATGATTCTGACTTATCCGGTCACCAAATATAACGTGTCTTGTATTTTTATGCTGTCATTTGATAGATAATTATTTAGGTATGGAACCGCTTACTCGTTAATACGGAATATTTTTTTATTTATTTAAACAGTTGGTTTTAGCTTTATTATTAAAAAAAGTAAGTATTTATGTGGGGGGAGACAAAAAACATGCAAAAAATATGCATTTAACATTTTAATTTTGTTAAAATTAATTCACTTAGTAACGCCATTTTTATATTTATCGTTTTTATTTAACATTTCATGGACAATCAATCAATGCTGCCAATCATGGAAAAAATATTAGTGCCATATACAACAATAATGTCCACGTTCTTACATGGAAAGAAAGTTATTACAATAATTACACATGCCCGTTAGACAAACACTGCTTTGCCAAACAAACCATTCAAAACCTGGGATGTAAAATAACAAATAATATCAAGAATTTAACAAACTAATGAGACATGGAAACAAATTTATTACATCTAATTTTAAAACATCACAAACGCAAAATCATTATATTTTCCAAGCCATAAAAAACTATAATAACCTCCCTTATGAATTACGCTGTATCATTAAACAATCAGAACAAATAAATAAATAATATTAAACAATTTTTCAAAAAAAAATTTCAGTAGAAAGTAAATATTTTATCCAAAACATATTCTAACTTAAAACGTAAGAATCGTGGCTCCCTTATTAGGCACAAGAGCTCCTTTTTTCTGGGTATACATGACTAAAAACGACTTTTAATATGTATACATGTAACTCATATGTTTTTATATTACAATAAAAAAATTAAATAAAATAAAATATATCTAAATGATGATAATAAAATAAAATATGTAATAATAATTTAAACATATCTAAACTCATTGAAATTTTATTTTGTAATGTTTGAAAAATTAATAAATTGAATTGAATAACACGCAGCTTTTGCAACTTGAATCTCAACCCATTGATGTTAGGATTAATTCGAAGTAGGTAGGTACTTTTTTGTTTTTATTTTAATGAGAACTTATTTTATAATATTGGTACTTTCGACAAATTCCACATTTAATTGCCTATTAAAGGAATATTCCGTATTATCCGTGCATATCCGTGTATTGAACTTCGACAACACGAACGTTCCGTATTATCCGTGAGGTGTACTATATGCACATTTACCAATAGATATTGTAAATTTTGAAGATTACTGACATTCAAAAGGTAAATTTCTTAATTTTGAAAGGCAATGATCTTGCAAATATTTTATTACATTCTGCAACTATATTATCCCGTGATTTTTCACCGGTCTGTGCTAGTTAATCCTGAAAAAAAATTTACTCCAAGTCCCTGCCATCAAAAATTTTTTAAGAAGATCAAACTTCTTGATATCCTAGTGCAGATGAGAGTTCATCCAAAAACCAGTGATTTTTTTTTAGAATACAACTACATCCATGTTCCGCATTATGTATACCTAATTTTATACCGAACATCGTTTGTATACCTTTCATTCATGGCATACCTACTGGCTTGGTTGTAATGAAAACATTTTTTCTTTACCGAGCGAAAGGCTTTGTGAATTCTGGTTTAGTTGATGGAGGCCGGATTGTTTGCTTCTCTGATAGACTGGCAAAAAAAGGCTTTTCAGGGAAAATATTGTTACCCTTCCGGTTTATGTTCTCCCAGCTCAAGTAGGAAAGTGTCAGACCTTATCTTCCAAAGAAGGCTAGAAAGCAGAAAATACTGGGATGAGTTTGCACAAAACTGACATGGGGTTCGTAAGTAAGGACTCCTTAAGTGAACAAATACATCAAATTTGAAAAATCGTGATTTTTACTAATATTTTTGTATTTAAGTAGGAATATGAGGTAGTATATTTTACGCGAATACTGAATGAGATTCGTACCACACTGGAATCAGTAGGACTATGGATTTGATTTGGTAAGGCTCTTGACTCGCAATCCGAGCGGCACGTTCCAGAGTGGAATTCACCCTCAGTATCACCCTGGTGTAAGACCACCATTCTGAATTGAAACGTTGCTTGAAATGGTGTTAGCCGTGTTTGGTGACCAGATCTGAATAGCCAGGTACTCCCCCACGATCCTTTTCCACATCTCCTTCCCCTCCCCACTACCTTCAGCCGCACAACATACCCCAATTGTGGATGCCATAGTCTCACTGGCTCCAGACGGGATCAGCTGAGACTCTTGTGAGGTATTACTTAAAAAAAGCCAAATTGGGGATTTGAGGTGTAGAGAGGGGAGGGATGGAGAAGAGAATTGTTGGGAAGTGTCTGGCTATTCCGATCTGGGCACTCTTCATGACACCAATTTCAAGCAGCGTTTAGATTCTTGTGATGTTCTTCAAATCCCTTTTAATGGTATTGCTTGATGTATTGTTCATGAGTCTTCAATAAAGTTCTTGGTTCGTCGAGTTTACAAGTCTTGTTTATTTACGTTATCGTTATTTACATTAAATACTTGGTCAGAGGCTACCGCCCGTATCAGGTGACCGGACAACTCAGAATGAAACCAACTCAGAAGCACCTCAGAAAGGTCATTAAGAGTGATGATAAAAAAATGGTTAAATCGGTTAAGTTAGGGTTACGGGCTATTTTAAAATTGTTTATACATAGCTTTTAATGACCTTTCTGAGGTGTTTCTGAGTTGGTTTCATTCTGAATTGGCATGGAACCCCCGTATCGATACTAGATATAGTTCTAAATGATCAGCGTCAGCATGGGTATATTTATGTGATCAGATGAGCTCGAGTGCGCTTCACTGACTAGGTTCGGCTATCTTCGTAAACGTTCGGGGGTAAACCCGAAACTAGTGACATCTCTTATGATAAGTCTGAATTAGATACTTTCATAAACGAATGACATCTCTCGTGATGAGTCAGAACATGGTCAGATCTACACTACAATTCTACATGTTGTGTTCTTTTATCAGATCGGTACTGAGCAGGTCTACAACTGTAGATGTATTTTTAAATAATATTATTTCAAAGCTAGCCAAATGTATGATTGAGCTTTTACTTTTTGATACTTGTAAACAATAATATAAATTTCTGTGCTTCTAAAAGTATTATAATTTTTTTTTTTTTACATGAATACCGCACAAGTGTTCCAACTGCTCCCGTCTGGAGCCAGTGAGACTATGGCATCCCCAAATAGGGTATGTTGTGAGGCTGAAGGTAGTGGGGTGGGAAGGAGGTAAGGAAGAGGAAGGTGGGGAAGTACCTGGCTATTCAGATCTGGTCACCAAACACGGCTAAAGCCATTTCAGGCAGCGTTTCAATTCTGAATGGTGGTCTTACACCAGGGCGATACTGAGAGTATCTTCCACTCTGGAACGTGCCGCAAATATACTATATATTATTTTAAATGAATAAATTGTAAAATACACTAATTAATCAAATGAAATTTATTTGCCACGCCGGGATTCGATACCGCGACCTTCGGAATGCGAGTCGGCCGTCAAACAAACAAGTTTATGTAACAAAACGACCTTGTAGAAATACAACGTGAAATCTCTTTGATATATATTCATTATTTCTAAATGACCAACTATCTAACCTCCACGCCATAAACGTTTTCACCGCCAAACGAATCCACATTCTAATATCGTCTCAAACTTCACTTGATCATTCCTTGCCTTACTCGGCCACCCCCGACTACTTCTACAATTCACATTTGCGTCACACATTTTCTTAACACTCCTCTTAGTTCATTCGCTCCACATGCCCAAACCATCTTGACCATCAAACCTAAATCAGCATTACGTAATTTGCGACTTTCGTATTATAATATTCCTACTAGCCACAGTAATGGTAATGTTTGCTTAATATTATGCACGATCACGAAAGCTCCGCATATTTCATTTTTATTAAAAAATCATGACAGTATATATTGATTGTATGCTGTGATTATCGCCAAAACTCACTGTGGGTAATTATAGAAATAAAGCCAGAGTAGATACCTACGCTAGATAAAGCTTCATTTGACACTGTTCGTGACTGAAAACCATTTGTTTCAAAATTCCCGGCGTGAGACAGTCCGGGTGACGAGTTTTATTATCAGCGCGTAACTATGGCAGAACATAACAACAGTGTTTAATTGCCGTTTTCAATTAATGTTCTGGACGATTAATTATTAATTACATCGACCCACTGGCGGTTCACAAACCGTTGTCAGGTGGAAATATAGAAAACATTATTTTTCGATAAATTCTTGGTTTTAAAAAGAACCAAAACCTCTACACAATATCCACAAAGATGGTAGGCTCTAAGAGACAAGATTTAACGCAACAAGACATTGTCTTTTTTTTTTTTTTACATGAACTCCACACAGGAGGCCCTGAGGAAAATAATTTCCCTCAGGGCCTATGTCATCTTTGGGGATGCTGTATGGAGGGTTTTTTAAGGAAAGGAAGGAGAGGAGAGTTCTGGGAAGGAAAAGGGTTTAAGGGGTGGGTAGGAATCTGGGGTTTAGTGTGTCCTGGTCATCCTCAGCCTCCAAGACCTAGACAAACCTTACCCTATGAACCCGGGCACCCCTGCTAAATCACCAAACGTAGGGAACCACTTGGGGTGACCTATGGCAGAGGTGTTGGTTATCCAGTTAAGGTTCCCGGGGCGGCGGTACCCATTCCCGCCTCCCAAATTTTGTCTCCAGATTTCAAAAGAATAAAATATTTTATACCATAATAAAACTACCGCAGACCAGTGAAAAATCACAGAATAATCACAGAGGCTTTATTGTGTAGGTATTAATATTTAAGAAACTATTATGACGCGTATAGAAGTGCACGGGGACCGGATTCATTAGTTATCGGTCGTTCAGGGGGCGTTGGAGGTCAAATTGGAGTAATTGGAGGTAAAACAGTGGAACCATTCGTTTCACTTCTTGTCTTGAAAATGGGATAGGCACTCGACAAATCAGTCCTAATTTCAGACGGAGCCACAATCGAAATCAGTATTTTTAATAATGATATTACAAACAAGTTGGATAATTGTCAAATTTAGCGAACGAATGCAAGTTTCAACGCTTCAAAGCTCAAGAATAAAATAACGTTTCGAACTGAAAATATTTGGGTTGGCCTGAAAAATCACGCCACAAAAGCTGTGCGAATTTTATATCGTCGTTCAGATAGTTTTCCATTTTGTTAGTAAGATTCTATCTAGAAATGTATTTAGGTTTTTCCCTTGGGTTGCTAACTTCTAACCCTCATTCCCGCAACAGAATTATACAAGTACTCGCAAGAAACAAGGGTCGGATAGAATTATCTCTACCATAATTCTACGTTGTACCGGTACTGTGATTGTGTATGACCTAAAAAAACAAGAGAATTATTCACTCTGGTGATATTAATATTATGAACGATAATTTTCTGAATGTTGAAGAAAATCTTTCTACTGGAAATGTATCACCACTTCGTGTAATCTATCGAAATTTCCATTGAAAACTTCCTGGTGTCCGTTCCAATAATTTGATTCAACCATAAAATGTCACAAATCCTTCAACCAAAAAAGGTTTAAAGATAAAATATAACTCAAATCAATATTAACCGAGAGCGAAACAAAAGTGTGCGGTTTCGTATAAAAGTACCACTATACTAAAAAGACTGAAAACCCCTAATTTTGAAGAATACAAAAAACTAAGGAACCAAGTGTAGATTTATAATTTTGAAATTTTTGTAGCCACCTTGGAAATCACCCCAAAAATAGCACCTAAAGTAAAGGTGTTGTACTAAACTTATTGTAGAGGTTAAATTATTAGGGTTGAAGGCAGTAAGGGTGAAATTCACTAAATTGCGCCATTACACTGAGATTTTATTCACGAAAAAACAAATCAATTTTTTTTCAAACCCATTACCATTCCATTCAAATAAACTTTTATTACAAATAACTTTCAATATTGAATTCAATTTCGCAATTAGGTCAATCGTGATTGAATCTGCAAATGAAAATAATTTGAACGTTTTGTTTTTCGGGGAGTTTGATTTATAAAAGCAGAAACATTTTTCGGTATGCGATAATTCAAACATCACGCTTGATTTATTTCATTAGCACACGATATGCAAATTTATTTTATAATTTAAAACATAATATCTCAAATTTGTTTTTGCATAATTGGTACTTTAATAATCATAGTGATGGATTGATTTTTAACTCTTGGTTGTTAGATTGACTGGCGGTTATACCGCTTTATAAAAACATTTGATCCGCGATCACGAAAGTTAAGAAATTTACGTAGTTATCGAATTTTGGTGGGAAGACCTTTATTTTTATGTGTAATATCATGACATTTACTACAATCAAATAAACTTGAGTGGCCACATAAATAAATATAACACAAACAAAGATGCGCCTGCGTAAATTATTCGTCTACTTTTTGCGGATTTATAAATGTTCGATTGAAAAAAGAATGATTTCTGGTTAATTTTTTCCAGACAACAAAATTGTGTATGTACATATTTATTATCTTTATTAGGTAATTTTTGTTACATGTTTTTACCTTTATTAGGTATTATTTGTTACATGTTCTACAAGAACAACAGAACAGCGCAATTTACACTGTTGTGGAATATATCTTATTATGTAATATTCTTTCTTGTGTGATGTATCAAGTAAAATTAATAAACAAAAAATGTAGAACAAAGTGAATGACATCTTTAAATCTTCTTGCCATTTTACTTTTTTTGTCAGTCAAGTGGGAATTCAAAAACTCTTTTACTGTTGAGGAAGGTGGGGAAGTACCTGGCTATTCAGATCTGGTCACCAAACACGGCAGAAGCCATTTCAAGCAACGTTTCAATTCTGAATGGTGGTCTTACACCAGGGCGATACTGAGAGTATCTTCCACTCTGGAACGTGCCGCAAATATACTATATATTATTTTAAATGAATAAATTGTACACAAATTAATAATATAAAATTTATTTGCCACGCCGGGATTCGATCCCGCGACCTTCGGAATGCTAGTCAAGCGCCTTAGTGCAGTAGTGCAGTTCACACGCGGTAGAAATGAAACCTTCAGAAAACTTCTAGGCAAGAGTGGGGAGGCTAAGAAGCATGGCAAAAATAGGATACCGATTATTCGATCTCATTCTCTCGCAGGCTAAATCCTGTAGATGTATGTGATTGTCTCTTTTAGTGTCGCTATTTTTCGTTTCATCGAGTTTCAAATCATAACGATGCTAAAGAAGTTTTCGCTTCAAAAACAATCTATATAAGTAATCGATCGATTGACTTAAAATTTTTATAGAACATGCATTTTAGCAGAAGAGTGTTTCTATATATAATGGTATGCTCTGGCGTTATTAAATTTGTAAAAAAAAAATACTTCAAGTGGCGCGAGAGAGGTTTGAAAACATGTGTATTTCATATATTTTTGCGGCAGGGAGGGAAGGCAGGTGAGGGAGGGTAACGAAGGAGGAGGGGTTGGCGGGAAGGGTGACGAGGGACGGGGAACGCAGGAGGGGAAAAGGATGCGGGAGGTGAACGAGGACGATGGGAATGAACATGGAGGGAGAAAAAAAATATTTGTTTGAATGGAATTGCAACGGATGCCGGGTACCAGCTAGTATAATATAATCACGTAATTTGTTAGAACAGATAAGAATGTCATCTCATCGATTTTCATTAGTCAATTATCTATTGGGTGAACATAATTTGGTAAGACCAGTTAAAATTTATCAAAACCACAAAATAACCAAATCAAATAGAGAGCTATTAAAGTAAGCTGTTCCCGAATCAGCTTACAACAGTTAGTAAAGGGTAACAACTAGTAACTCTTCATTGCGTAATGCCCCGAAACTAATTTATTAAGTCCACAAATGTCCTTATTTATCATAACAGTATTACGATCGACCTTTTGCCCGTGATTTGCCCCGTCCTAATGAAGGTTTAATATTGACAAATGGCTAAATGCTGGATAATTTAATAGCTACACCCCGGTTTAGTTCCCCGATAAATAAACATTAATTTTGAATGACGGCTTCGTTTTACGTGAAGAAATGCCGTTACAATTTTAGTTTTTCTCTTGGCGCCAAACGCAAAAGTTCATAAACAATATGAAAATGGGTTCTAGGAGAACAAAAGCTTTGTGTTAATGTACCGACCTATATTAATCCTGGACAATTTTAAGTAGCGCCGATTGGTGATTAAACGTACTTCCCATCCTTCTTCTTCCTCATCTTTTTTTTACATTAGCTCCTCACGGTACAACGTCATCTCACGGGATGCTATGTGGAGGGAATTTTTAAGGAAGAGAAGGATAGAAATTTCTGGGAAAGGAAAAAGGTCTGAAAGGTGGGTAGGAATATGGGGATCAGTGTGTCCGGGAGGGTTCACGACGAGTTCATCGAAAACGAATTCATCGAAAATCAATTCATCGAAAATCAATTCATCGAAAGCAAATTCATCGAAAACGAGTTCATCGAAAACGAATTCATCGAAAATCAATTCATGGAAAACCAATTCGTCGAATGATCAATTCATCGAATCGCCAATTTTTCGAAAAAATATATTTTGTTGATATTTGAGAGAACTGCCGAGCGGACCGAGAAGTTAAAAAAGCATTGGTCAACCTAAACTAACCTAATCCAACCTAATCTAACCTAACCTAACCTAACATAACTTAACCTATTTAACCAATTTTATAATATTTTTTCAATATTTTTTTATCATCACTCTTAATGACCTTTCTGAGTTGTTTATGAGTTGGTTTCATTATGAGTTGTCTGGTCACCGTTCCTTAGATATCCCTTTTTTGCAGTATCAGGCAATCGGAAATCGAAGAGATAACCTATAAATTTTACATTGTCACTACGAAAATAAACACATTTAACTCAGTTAAACAGACCTTTTTGCGTATTTAATTTTGACAGCTCTAATATCTACAAAAGAAATGTTTTTCGATGAATTGGCGATTCGATGAATTGATCATTCGATGAATTGATTTTCGATGAATAGATTTTCGATGAACTAGTTTTCGATGAATTTGCTTTCGATGAATTTATTTTCGATGAATTCGTCGGTTACCATCCGGGAGTAACGGACATATGAATCCATCCCTCCAACTGCGGTGCAAGGCGATGGATCGAGAGAGTCCGGCTGGAAAGCTCAAAAGGCCTACCTCAACCAATATCTCTCTACCTCATTCGCCGCTAAACTGGACTGGACGAACCTCACCCCATGAACCCAGGCACCCCTGTCAAGTAACCAAACGTAGCGATCCACTCGGGGTGACCTATGGCAGAGGTGTTGGTTATCCAATAAATGGTTTCCGGGGTGACGGTACCCATACGAGCCTCCTAAATTGCAATCTCCTACCCTTCGTCACTTCTTTCAACCTCAAAACCCGTAGTAGCATTGGGGATGCTATAGTCCCACTGTTTTAGGAGAGTCGGTAGGGTTTCAGTGCGGTATTCACGTAAACATTATGTATATTTGTTTTATTTTCAAGCTTTCATAAATTTTAGTTTTTCGGGGAGGTTTATTGCATGTATTAAAATGTGTAATTACGTTCTCATGAAAATATGATAATTTAAAAATAATGTTATCTTACTTCTATGTATGGATATATGTAGGAAGGATATGTACATTTAAATAATAAAACATTGCTAAGGGAACTGCGTTAATACACAAGGAGTGTGGAATTAATTGTAGGTACCCAGCAGTCAGTAGTTTGGCTTGAAACGTGTAGATCCGGTGAATAGCGGAAGCTTGTATTTGAATAATAAGAATATGTCACAGGAACAATACGGTATTTCCGGTCGGGTTCATGCTTGACAGGTTCCGGAATGCGACCCACAATGCCATGATAAGTCACTTTTTCCTTTACTGATGCTTTTTAAACAGGGTTGATTTATTGTTTATGGAAATAAATAAAAGAGAACTTCAGCAGATTTAAAAAATGTTATTTTATGTGTGTAATTTAGTTTTTTCTTTTGAAATTATAATACGAATAATATTCTCGAGTAAATTCATTGTCACCACAAATGAGCGCAAATTACCTACTAACGGTGGTATTATAATAATAAATGGAACCATTTTGGTTTTAAGAATTAGGTTTGCTGGCTTAAAAATTGTTTTTTGTTGTTGAAAACTATTTATAATTTGAGGTCACTTACGTATACTACCCTTATTAATAAACATTGGGTTGAATTAGTAATTTTATTCTTTAGTAATGTAAACGCTTTATAACAGGAAGCTTTAAAAAAACATTTACATATGTATTGCAGATATTTAGCATCCGAACTACCATCCTATCGTCCACCATGCAAAAATTTTAATAGAATTTTTTTATATCATTGAAAAAGAAGTTAGTACCTACTAATAAATCCAAACGAAAACAAGAAAAAGAAAAACACACAGGAAAATAAAAAGGTAACTGGGACTCGTAGCCAGGATCTCTTGTCTTACCGGAACAACCGCCTCAACCATCAAGAACTCTCATTTTTAAGTAATTTTTGTCATTCTCATATTTCAATTTCAGAATTAACAATTCGACTAATCTTTTCCTATATTTTGGAACACTATCTTTTTAAATGATCTCAGTGTTCATAGAACTGGTTTGTAACTTAGATAGTGTCTCGGATAAACATATCCGATGTTTTTTGTTGTTTGTTTTTGGGGTCTTATGCCGTGTTACGCTACCTCCTGCTTTAGCCAACGTTTCGGACAGCGTTACAGTGTCCATCAACAGGGTAGATGTGACACATCAGCCCTGATGATGATAATTAAAAAATAATATTCATTTAGAGTTTTAGAAAAAGGTCAATAGGTGTTGGGTATATATAACATTGGATATATGATTTTAGATTTTCACGGCCAAAAGTATTTTTATTGTTTGTTTTTGGGGTGTTATGCCGTGTAACGCTACCTCCTCCTTTAGCCAACGTTTCGGACAGCGTTACAGTGTCCATCATCAGTGATGTGACACATCTGCCCTGATGATGATGGACACTGTAACGCTGTCCGAAACGTTGGCTAATGGAGGAGGTAGCGTAACACGGCATAACACCCCAAAAACAAACAACAAAAAAACTCTAAATTAATGTTATTTTTTAATTGGAATAACTTAGTTTATAATAACTTTTGATATCAATTTAATTTATCTTTGAGTTGGTTGAGGTGCTTTTCCTGGTAAAACGAGAGATCCTGGGTGCGAGTCCATGTTGCAACCGTTATCTCTTTTATTTTTCTGTGTCTTGTTCTTTTTTACATCTTCGTTCAGATTTATTAATATATTCTTCTTCTTCAATGATACATTGCATTGATGGGAATAACCTCTAAAAGTTACTATAAAGAGAGTTAATCTGATAAAAACAGACATATTCTAAATTACTTTTAATGGTTTTTAAAAATATTATACTGAAGAGCTTTTACGTTAAAAAAATACTCTTTGAATTAATGTTTCAAAGAGCTTTCTTCACCGCGTACAAACTTTGATTAAAGATAACGGATGTCGCTACTTCCTTAAAAATACTAGGCCTGGAGACTCTGTGTGGAGAGAGCCATTATATGGCGCAGGAAATGTTATCAACGAATGATGTGGATAGCGGAAAAAAAGAGGCCATCGTTGTAGATTGTTTTATTTCGAGGAATAAGAGGGTTTGGGCGGATAGAGAGTAATAGGGACGCAGAAGATAGAAGGCTGATGAACATTGGGAAGGCTCCAAGGACAAACAAGAAGAACGCTGAATAAATTCTAATGTCTACCCTGGTACCCTCTTGGGGTCATATTATTTATTTACATTTGTGTCTTTTCTTCTCCCACTTCTGAAGTCTTTACATTAACGCTGAAACAGAGAAGTCTCGGTCTCGGCCCTTCTTTGTTAATGTGAAACTAAAGTAAGGAGCTTATTATTTTTAGCACATTGAGTTTTATGGAAAGTCGCTCCTTTCTTAAGTGCTTCTTCTCTTTGAAAAAACATACGGTATTCTTTTAGGGCCCCCTGTTCTTCTTAATGAATAAATTGTGCCAATTCATAACGATGCTTATTATGATTAGATTAATTCTTTTAAGCAAGTTGATTATGCAATGTATACAGAGATAAAAAGGATTCTGAATGTTTTAAAAATAATTGTAATATTCGAGCTTACCTACCTCGATGAAAAATATACTTTAAACAAGCAAAATACAAGGTTTTATCTACTTTGTTTTGTGTACATCAATTTCGTGAAAATACGAAGAAGGTTGTCAGTTGTTGAAACTTCGTTACATAAGAGTTGGAGTTGTTAACATTATGAGGAACAATAGGTCACCCTTCCGTTCCAACATAAAATTCTTGCATTTGGCACATCCATTCATCATCTCATGTATGGGAGGGTAGTTATAAATATCCTAGATTTTTGTGGGAAAAATGTCTTCTGTAGAGGCTTTAAACGTAAAATATACTTATATACACTTTTTAAATGTCTATTTTTATAAATGAAACCATGTTACTTTGTTTGAACCACTTGCATATTTGTTTAAAGCCGACCGGTTTTGGAACGACCGTTCCTTCTTCAGGGCAAACGTATACTGATTTGACAATTACAAAATAGTGGGTGGGAACAATGTATTATTACTAAAGAGGCATTAATGAAGAGTGGGTGGGTAGGGGAACATATCCATGATTGGGCTGTAAGATAATATTTTTTGTTTGTTATTATTTTTAAGGGTTTTTTTTTTATTTCCAAGGCTTCTAAGTTATCTAAGCGTTTTCCTTTATATTAAATATGAAGAATATTTATCCCCGCATTTTTTTCAGAACTATGGTTATTTTATGTCTATTTTTATGATGCTAACATCATACAGGCTACAACGAGTTATAAATAGATTTAAATTCACTTATATTTTCCAAAGTTAGCCGTCACTATTGTACTTGTACACATGATACATTTGCCGGTTTTACCGTTTAGTGGCCGGTTGGACAAATGCCTCGGATCCCCACCCAAGCACTGTGTAATCAATTCCAGTAGTCGTAATAGATTTCAAATATTGTCAGAATGTTTGTCTATCTTTTCGAACAAAATAAACATATGCAGCATCAGAATAGTATTTTTTAATAAAATGAAACAATACAACTTTGAATAAACCACTTATAAAATGTGCAAATCCGACCGGTTTCGGAACAAACGTTCCTTCGTCAGGGAAAGCTTATACTAATTTGACAGTTTAGAACAATGTTTTATTATGGTAGGGGTGGAGCCGTTGTTAGTTAATAATGTAGATTGGGTGGGTAGGTTTTAGTGTAGAGTGGGTGGGTAGGGGAACAAATCCATGATTGGGCTATATGACAATATTTTTTGTTTGTTGATAATAGATTCATTATTTTTAAGGGATTTTTTAATTTCCAAAGCTTCTAAGTTATCTAAACGTTTTCCTTTATGATTAATATGAAGAATATTTATCCCTGTGTTTTTTTCAAAACTATGGTTATTTTCAATGACATGGTTAGCGAACTCAGAAAAATTATTATTATTAAGACACCTTAAATGTTCTTTGATTCTGATTTCAAAATTACGAGTTGTTTTTCCAATATAAAATGAGGGACAATCATTGCATTTGAGTTTATATATTCCGGAATTAGTCAATTTATGGTCTTTATCTTTAGTATTTCTCAAAAAATTACCGATATTATTTCTTGTATAAAACGCTGGTTTAATATTATAAGGGAAATTTTTGCAACATTGAACTGAAAAATTATTATTATACAAAATTTTACGCCATTCTTTATCAATAATATTATTAGAATTGTATAGATATTTATTTTTTGAAATTTTGCCAAGTTTTTTATTTAGGATGTTATCAATTAATTTTGGTTCATATCCGTTATTTATAGCAATTTGTTTTATTATATAAAGTTCAGAAAGGAAATAATTATTAGACAATGGGACATTTACTAAGCGGTGTATCATGGAATGGAAGGTGGAGTGTTTTTGTGAGACAGGGTGGTTGGAGGTCTTATGAATTACTATGTCAGTGTATGTTGGCTTGCGATTTATTGTTTCATTTTATTATAATGGATAACCACAAAGTAATAGCTACATTAAAAAAATATAGTATTTTTTGTTTAGAAGGACTTTTTAGGTGTTTCAGGAAGTTCCCATGCACTTTCCATTAAGGTTTGTTTTGACACCTTGTTCCTGCTTTACAATGAATAAAAATAAAGTTTTTTATCTACAGTCATTTGTTTACTTATTCAGAGAAGCATCTTATTTATTTTCACTGCATTTACCGTACGAGTTATTCCATTTCGGCGTTCAACCAATACTCCGATAAAAGCTTTTCTCTTTTCCAAACCCGTACGTCTTTTGCAAGCCACTAATGCGCAGAAAAAATATGGATTCTGCCAAAACTAACATCGTTCTAGTAGGAGCTAGGAGTTAGGAGCCTACTAAGTGGTATTATGGGATCTAATCTTGATGTATAGGTATAATACATATTATACATCTACTCGATCTTACGTTCTGGTTATTATTGGAACCTGTGACGCACCGATTTTAGTTTTTAGAGTTGTGTATTTATTATTTTCTAACAAAATAACTCCGTTCAAGAAAAACGTTTGTATATTTGCATAGTAATTAAGAAACGAAAGCTCTTGCAAAATAATCATGTTCATACGTAAGTACCTACCTAATGTTGATCACTTGTATTTATGTGAACCATGGGTTAGATTAAGCAAGTTTCGTTCAACCAACTACGAGAGAACTACAATACCTAAAGCAGGGTTTCCCAAACTTTTTCTGCAATGGAACACTTTGCAACCCCGTACATTTTAACGGAACACTTGGCTTATTTTTTTGGTTGAGTACGTTGGGTACAAAGCATTATTTTTAGGATGAAGAGTCTATTTCAAAAATTCCTAGTAGTGAAAATTTAAAAAAATGTTATTAAACAAATTAATTTAGTATACCTACAAACAAAAAGTGAGATATAAACAAAAAAAAGTGAAATAAATAAAGCACCTAATAATTTTGAGTCCGAGAATTGCATGTCTTCTTGAGATCAGTCACAATATTGTTAAGTTGGATTCTAATATCTAGTGTGGCATCGAGCCTATTCCTATACTGACTTCATTGCAGCATACTTAAAAACTCCCACTTCGCATAAATAGGTTGTAGAAAACGGAAGTAAATAATAATACATAGTTTTTTTTTTATAAATTGGGGTACTCTTTTGACAAACTCGCCCAGAAATCATTTAAAGGCTGATTTTTGTATTTTGGTTTCAGGTTAGAGTCACTAATTAAAACAAAAACATTTCCATATTCACGTCGTTGATACTTATCCACTTGCCCTTAAGCCTACCGATTTAGCTGTCACGGAAAATGGATTACGGACAGAAATTTCGTGAAACATATGCAGATCCATTATCTCGTTGTTATAATTTCTACATCGCACAGATGTTCATATTATTGATCTAGCACCTAGCTTAAGAACTATAGTGAAATATTTATACAAATAATAATTTCTTGTGAATAATATCAGTGGTGTTGAAATATGAAATGTGTGTTTTATATTAAATGAAATTCTTCCGACGAATTCTCGCGGAACCCCTACTCAGGTTCGGCGGAACCCTGGTGTTCCGCGGAACACAGTTTGGGAAACCCTGACCTAAAGCATAATATTATATACTGCGTTATACACACGTTGCTGTGGCTAACGAAACACAACAATGCCAGCTGCCCGCTGCCAGCTGCCCGCTGCCCGCTTGCCAGCCCTATTTCAACCAATTTACACAGAACCTTGACAAAAAATATATACGTAAAAACCTTATTCTTGAATCACTCTATTTATTGGTGAAAACCGTATGAAAATCCATTGCATGGTTTAAAAGATTTAAGCGCACATACAGCGGGAGCGACTTCATTTTATACTATGCAAAGATTATAAAGGCCTCCCAAATTATTGCAGCGCTTCAATGGGAGAGACTAGCCTCAAAGGAAGACACCGTTTCCATAATTAGACTGTCGCCAGGCATTAAAGGATCAATTAACAAGAAATGATAGTGTTTACACTAAAATTACCAGCGTAAAATTTAAGCGAGTAATATCAGGTAGGTATATAACACTGAAAACATGTGTGGTAGATATTCGAATGTTCTTAAAAAAATTGTAAATTTGATTCGACTTCTGTGGTCAAGTTTCTAAATAAGAATGACGGGAAAAATCTAACTATTAGGTGCGCCACTGATTGTGACTACTTGCCCAGTCATTCAGTTGAATAGAGAACTCCAGCCAAATTTTTAATTTTTTTTAATGAATAATGATCTTCTAACTTAAATAACTGCATTTTTATTTTTATTTTTAGAGTTAGTTTTAATAGTTAAAATAATTGTCAAAGTTTTAATTTTTCAAGACCCCCCGAAAACCACCGTATGTATGGTGAATCGTATGACGTCATCACTCCTGAAAAATTACTACATGATTGGGCAACCAACTGATCAACTGCCGCCATTTTGAATTCCGTTGTTCGAAGTATTCTCCCTAGAAGTAGCATTACTATTTTTTTTGTGCAGTAATTTTTGAATATTTTCAATAATAGAGATAAACTAATAAGATATACCTTTATTTTTTAAACATTATTCAGGCCTAAATAATGTTTCAATAAACACAACAACTAAATCTCTATAAACAGTATGTAAATAAACGAATAAATTAGTACGATGGCTTGTGTCGTATCATACATTCCCATACAATGACTTTACGGTGACGTCACTGTTCGATGTGTAGTGATTACCACTAAAATTTTTACGACCTGATTAAAAATGGACTTTTTAATAATTTTTTAAAAACTCTGCGTTTAAAATTATTAAATAACACTTATATATTCAGAATCAGCGTTCATTGGTCTATATGAACATATTTTTTAAAGCCATAATATTTTTCACTGGAGTTCCTTATTACAAGTTACACGAAACATTTACGATTTCCGTTAGTCAAACTGTTTTTTTAACTGCATCAATAATAAATGTGTTAATGCAATTAGTACAAACGAAATAATAACGTAAGTGTGATCATATCTACTAGTACATCCGAGTTACCGAGTCAAGTGCAACCGATTGTGGAGCCCCCTGTAGGGGCTTTTTTAAAGGATGTTGCTTTTTATCCCCCTACCGGATACAAATAAACGCCATTGCGTGTTACCCAAAGGTATATTAACCCTTTCCATCCATTGACAATACACGCAAGGGTCAATAAAGGTTTTTTCACTCTGAAAAAGATTTTTAAAAAAACGACGTTAAATTTGGTTTGAAGGTTTTAATTGAATTTTTTTCCCACTTTAAAAGATTTTTCTTTTTTATTCATATTTCATTTTATGAAATTTAATCGTTTATCAGTGGTATGGTAAAATCGTAGATAATAAAAATAAGAGAGATTGATCTTTAACCCATATTAGTATTAAACAAATAACTAATAATGTTAAACTAATAACTACTAACGTGTTGCTGTTTTTATGTTGCTCAACTTTTTCATGATATTTAAAAATATATATTTTTTCCTATTCCACATCACAATGGTTGGTGGTAAGTATTTTATATGTGTATGTGTATTTTTTTTTACATTAACTCCACACAGGAGGCCCTGAGGAAAATAACTTCCCTCAGGGCCTATGTCATCTTTGAAGATGCTGTGTGGAGGGTCTTTTTGAGGAAAGGAAGGAGTGAACACGGGTCTTGAAGAGACCCATGTTGTAGGAGGGAGGAAACACAGAGGCCCGCAAATCGTTCCATATCAATCATAATAATTCATGGGCACGTTTATTTTATTTTTTGTCATATTACACAAAGAAAAAATATAAAATAATAGTTTATAATAAAGCATTACAGCTTACAGCTAATTTACTTATTTAAATTCTCAATAAAAGCTAAAACAACACGTTTTTTACATGGTTTTTATATCCTTCAAAACATGATAAAACATTGTTTTTTTACCCCTGAAGAATGTTTTTTTAAATTTATTTCTGGGATTTACAAGATGAAAATATAAACGTTATAGCTGGAGATTTTAATATAAATGTTAAAGCAAATGCAGACATATACACAAAAAAAACTGAAATCTATTATACAAGCTGCAGGGATGAAACAATTAGTCAAAGATTTTACACGAATTACAAATATCTCAAAAACGACGATTGATCTGGTAATCTCAAATAAATTCAACTTAAATATTAATGTACTAGATAATCCTAAAATTACCGACCATAACATCATTCAAATTCTAATAAATGACAGAGAAAAATGCAACTCCAGTAACGAAACACAAATAACAACATTTAAAAATTACAAAAAATACAATAAGGAAATTTTCATTCAATCCTAAGAGACTATTAATTGGAATGGAATAAATCAAATGGAATATAACCAAAAAGCTGACCAGATGATATTTAACTTAAAAAAATCTATTGATAAAGTTGTTCCAGAACAGAAGATACATAAAAGAAACAATAATAAATGGTACACAAGCGAACTACGTACAATGCAGCACGATAGAGATGCATTTTACAAAAGAACATGCCTTACTAATAGTATTACGGATTGGGATAACGACAAAAAAGCGAGAAACAAATACTCCAAAGACATAAAAAGAACGCATAATAAGTACATAAAAAATAAAATAAACTCAGAAGAAGGGGATCCCAAAAAAATTTGGAAAAGCATAAAAGAATTACTACATGGCGAAAACAAAGACGACATAAAAATTGTAAACTTTCCAAAAGAGATAAACGAAGAAAACATGGCTAATAACTTTAATAAATATTTTATTGAAAGTATCATTCAAATTAACAAATTAATACCCAACATTGCTGTTAATCCCACAAGTGATAATATCGACCCAAACAAAGAATCATTGGTCTTCAGAAAAATAAATGCAGAATATTTATTTAACATTTTAAACAAAATAAAATCAAAGAATAGTTCTGATGGATTAACTATTAGTAAAATAAGAGATGCTTTTCCAGTAATTGGATCTACTCTATTAAATATTATCAATGAGACGATTGAAGAAGGAAAATTTCCACAGTCATGGAAACTATCTACTATTATACCGGTTCCAAAGGTTAAAAATACCAGAAAATGTGAAGAATTTCGACCAATCAACACCTTACCAAAATATGAGCAGATTCTTGAAGTTATAATAAAAGAACAAATTTTGAAATATCTAGATAAACACGATATTTTATACCAAGAGCAATCAGGGTTCAGATCTAATAACTCATGTGAAACAGCATTAAACGTAATTGTCGAAGAATGGAAGGAAGGAATGAATAATAATAAATTTATCTTAGCAATATTTTTGGATTTTCAAAGGGCATTCGAAACTATAGATCGAGACATACTAATAAGAAAGCTTAAAGAAATTGGTTTCTCATCTGTAGCCATTAAATTAATACAAGAGTATTTGAGAGACAGAAAGCAGGTAACAAAAATAAATAATCAATTTTCAAAACCAATGGAAAATAAGTTAGGAGTACCACAGGGATCGGTCCTTGGACCTCTATTGTTCATACTCTATATTAATGACATGGTGAAAATATTTTCAAAATGCAAAGTACGACTATTTGCCGATGATACACTAATATACCTAATTGGAGATAACTATGAAGAACTAATACACATTTTAAATAATGAACTAAATGATGTATCAAGATGGCTAAAAATAAATAAGCTTAAATTAAATGCAAAAAAAACAAAATGTATGGTGATTGGATACAAGAAGACATCCAGTGAAAGCAAAATTAAAATTGATGGTGAAATTATTGAAAATGTTACTGAAATGAAATACTTAGGAGTTATATTAGATTCGAAACTAAACTTCAATAGACATGCTGAATACACTCAAAAGAAAATTGGCAAAAAGATATCTTTTTTTGGAAGAATTCGACCAAAAATTTCTAGAAAAACAGCAATCACCATATACAATTCAATTATTGCTCCACACTTCAACTACTGCTCAAGTATACTTTTCCTATGTAACGAAAGAGAACAAAATAAGTTACAAATTCTCCAAAACAGGGCAATGAGAATAATTCTTCGACGAAACAGATTTTCAAAAATTATTAAAATGTTAAAGGAACTAAATTGGTTGACCGTGAAACAGATGCTGACCTTGAACACGATGGTATTTATTCACAAAATATTGAACAACACGTTACCAAAATACTTCTCAAATAAAATTTTATACAATAAAGACATTCACAGATATAACACAAGGACGTGCAAGGAAATTAGGCTACAAAAAAAGGACAAAGCGAATACGCAGAACAGTCTACTGTACAAGGGAATGAAGTTGTATAACACACTACCAGAAACTTTAAAGTCCACACCAATTGCAAAGTTCAAGATGTATTGTAGGAGCTACATAAAACTTGAAAAAATATAGTGAATATGAAATATTATTATCAATTAGAAATTTGTAAATTTAAATGTACAAATTACTAAAATAAAATTATTATTATTATTATTATGACATGACTAGTTACAGGTGTGAGCTGTGAGCGAACGTTCACACAATTATAAGCTGGGTTTCGTGTCGCATATGACTTGACCGATCTGGGCGGCGACCGGCGCGAGAAACTCGATTACCGAGTTTCGTATTTTGTGTCCCGAAAAGAGCGGGTCTTCGCGACCCGCTCGTGACGCCAGTGGGTCGTGAGCGACCCGGGTCAAGTAAAACGATCGATCGACTCAGGACTAGTTTGAATACATTTGTCTTTTTAAATTTTTTTTTCATTAGCACCATACAGGAAGCCCTGAGGAAAATAATTCCCCTCAGGGCCTATGGGACTCAGGGCCCCTCATCTTTGGGGATGCTGTGTGGAGGGTCTTTTAAGGGAAAGGAAGGAGAGGAAGTCGTGGGAAGGAAAAGGGTATGAGGGGTGGGTAGGAATCTGAGGGTCAGTGTGCCCAGGAGTTACAGACGTATGTATCCACCCCTCCAACTGCGGTGCAAGGCGATGGATCGAGAGAGTCTGGCTGGAAAGGTCAAAAGGTCTCACTCAACTAGTCTCTCTTGATCATCCGCCGCTAAGACCTGGACAAACCTCACCCCATGAGGTGTTGGTTATCCAATAAATGATTCCCGGGGCGGCGGTACCTATACCCGCCTCCCAAATTGTGTAATATACATTTTAAGGTTATTATTACTAAACCTGGCCGGGGTGCCCGGGTTCATGGGGTGAGGAGGGCTCACTCCACGAGGTCGTGCGATAAAACTTTAGGTATTTGTACGAAACTGCAGTCATTTTAGTTAGAAAAAACGTAAGATGAGCCATTTTTATAAGTTTACATTAAAAAATTTAAAAAATGTACCTACATGGTTACAAATTATAATACAATTTAAAAGCGTATTTCACCACCTTTCAAAAACAGTTTTTACTTATCGTATAAGTTCATATATATACCAATTATTTGGATTTCATTGCAAAGCGGAAATATTTGTCAGAATATGGTCGAAGCCTGAGAGGTCAGTCATTTTATAGCAACTCGGCGACGCTGAGTCGGCACGCTTTCATGTCATATCTCCCTTTGTTTATATTATCTATGGGAAAAGCCATACAAGTTTGACCGTATTTGAGTCAAGGAATGGAATGGAACCAAAAGAATGCAATACCGATGTCGGTACAATGAATAAGATAAAGGCGGTCAGAACGTGCCGAGAATGAACGAAGAATGTCAGGATCGTCAGAAGAATAACATGTAAGGTGCAAGTGGATGGAAGAAGTTACGGACATCTCAGTAATAGATATAACATACTTAAATACTTACACAAATTAGAAAGAAAGTATTTGGATCATGATTAATTAAAATGAAAAAAAGGTGCTTTACATATTAGCACGGATTTTTAGAAAGAGAAGATGATTTTGACAGGTAGACCAAAGGAACAGAGAAAGCAGGACCAGGAGAATATAAGGTGAGGAAGTTAAAGGTGGAAAAAGTCAGAGACGTCTCATGAAGACACGACATAACCAAATGAATCAAATCCTTGAGTGGGTTTTGACAAGAGCCAGAAATTACGAAAGAGTACGTATGAGACCATGCATTATTGTGAATGAAGGTAGAAGTTTGTTGCAAGACCGAGTTGTGTGACAATCCACTCTGCATACCCTTTTTTAATGTGAATACAGGGCAAGAGTCTAAACTGCTCCCAACGGCCTGGACAACGGTGAGACTGCGGCATCCCCAATTGGGGTATTTTGTGAGTTTGAAATTAAGTGGATAGAGAAAGAAAATGAGGAAGAGTAAGGTAGGGAAGTAGCTGTCTATTCAGATCTAGTCATGAAACCAACGTTTCAATTCTGGATGATGGTCTTACACCAGGGCGATACTGAGAGCATCGTCCACTTTGGAAGGTGCCCCAAATATTCCGTACATTATTTTAATAAGTCAGGTACGCCTCATACATCATATGTATGTGGTAATGTAAGTATATTAACATGAAAACAAGCTTATGGGTCCGAGTGGTTAAAAGGTTAAATTGTGAAAACACAAATGAAATTTATTGAAATTAGTGCACAATTAAATGAAATTTACTTACGCACCCCGGGATTTGAATCTGCGACCTACGGATCGCTAGTCGAAAGCTTTCCGCCTCGACCACGTTGGGCATCATAGCGGGGAAAAGGCAAGATGGTTAGTTAGTTAGATTAGATTTGATTCTGAATTTCATCTCACAGTATTTTCTAAACTAAGGTGTGTGGTTTTCTACCCCATCTGCCCACCCCCAGTTTAATGTTTTGATAGTTAGTTGATTGCTTCAGAACAAACAGAATGGCTTTAGCGGTATTTACTTAAGCGTCGTATCTTAGACAGGGCCATAATTGCTTCTAGCGTTTGATATCATGATAATGACGAGATGAATTTTCTTACTAACGAGAGCGCCATTGTCTACCCACTTAAACTGGATATTTCCACCTTCTCTCCTCGGTTACTTCATCCCCTACCCTTCCCATTGTCAGCACTATCACTTCACAATACGGGACCGCGCGAGAGACTAATTCGCGGTTGTTTTCCAATACACGAATCCAATATACAAGTATGTAACAACTACTAACAACATACATCTGATCAGTTGCATGGAATCTGTAGAACGGGATAAATTTATTTATTTTTTTACGCCTTGATGGCTTTTACATGTAAGGTAAATTGTACAGGAGCATTGTAACAAGTATGTAGCATCATAACAACTTTATAGTACATAAAATAATAAACAGAGGATTAAAGACATAAGTAGGCACAACACAAGTAGGTATGAGTATTCGATAAGTAAATTGTTACCAAAGGAGTTCAACCAGCATATTCGTATTTGGGCTCAGGCTATTTATAGTAGTTTCAAAAATGACTGTCACAATATTACACAAAACATGATTACAAACATAAGACAAGACATTTAGACAAGACTTCGGTAAATAAGCAAATATTAACGTAAATTTTTGCCGGCAAGGGTTTGCCGTCAATATTTCCGTGTTGTCGGTCAAGATTGTCTTGTATTGACTATATTCTTGTCGACCTACCTACTGCCCTGTCTTGACGATAAGTTTCCTCGGTTACTGATATAATGAAAATATTGCCGGGCCGCGTATTTCCTTTTCTGTGTTCAATAGGAGGCATGCCTTGAAATCAACACGGGTTTGTAACGCCATTTCTCCTCCAAACCCTTGCTCAGTAGAAGGCAAGCGGCATTCTATTGTGCACTGGTTTGTAACGCCAATTCCCTTTCCAAAACCGTGTTCAGTACGAGGCACGCGTCCTCGGCGGTGCATGAAATATAAAAAATATTATTTTCATATAAAACAATAATTTATTCATGATATTAAACGAATGCATTATTGACAAGTTTGCATGTCTATATTTATAACAGCAGAACATGGAAAGAAATGTATTAGAATAAATACACATACCCGCTAGACGCTAGACAAACCCTGCTTTGCAAAACAAGCCATTCAAAATTGTCTATTAGATAAAAAAAGGATTATTCCGTATTATCCGTGCATTAAACTTCGACAACACGAACGTTCCCTATTTTCCGTTAGGCGAACTACATTCACTTTACCAAAAAATGAATAAAAATAAGAAATTATTAAAAAAATATAATATAAAATACTTAAAGACTTTGCGTTTTATTGCCCATCCATTCACAGAAAAATCGACACGGATCTGTAGTGCTAAATCAACGTAAAAGATAATTATAAACTCTTGCACGTTTGGAGGACGCGTGCCTCGTACTGAACACGGGTTTGGAAAGGGAATTGGCGTTACAAAACCGTGCACAATAGGATGCCGCTTGCCTTCTACTGAACACGGGTTTGGAAAGGGAATTGGCGTTACAAACCCGTGCACAATAGGATGCCGCTTGCCTTCTACTGAACACGGGTTTGGAGGAGAAATGGCGTTACAAACCCGTGTTGATTTCGAGGCATGGTTGCCTTCTATTGAATACGGAAAAGGAAATAAGCTGCCGGGTCAAATATATCTACTTTGTTGGAACACATGCAACTCTGTTCGCTCCCTACCCGCGACCAAAAAAATGTCATTAGTATCGAAATAATTTCTTAATTTTTGTCAAGCTTATACAAGTTCCGTTCTGTTATTGCAGGAGATCGTTTTCTGTGTTGTGAATTTATCTTATACTTGCTGATCCGGCGAACTTCGTAACACCTCAGAATCAATAACTGTTGTTCAGTATTTTGAATAAGTTAACAATTACACAACGCAGCAATTATCGATGCGCAACTTTCCGTGTTTTGTTTATGTCAGTATCAGAGATGGAATTGTGTATGGATTTATATTTCAGTCCAGATTATATTTATGTCCAGCCGTTCTCGAGTTATAAATGGTGTTACTAACCCGAATTAGTTTTATATATTAATATAATCTTGACGGGATACAGCAATATTGACATTTAACACATTGCCCATTGGCGAGCAAGACCATTGACCATAATAATAATAAGCTTAATGCTAAATCACTTTTTAGATTATTCTTTACTTACCAATCGGTTAACATTATAAAATATGATAAAATACATTGGATAAATTGAAGCTCATCCTACCGTTTCCAGTGAGCAAAATTAAATTGTTAAGTACTCTAAAAATATAAGCGTAAACTACTAAAAAAAAATTTTTTCATTAGAAATGTATGAAAGAGTATAATACATAAACAACTTTTTTTAAATTTAGTTTTATGGCTAAAATTATCTGTGACAGTTTTCGTTGATTAACTTTTATCCTTTCTTATAAAATTATTCACGAAATAAATAAAAACCACTTTCGCGCTTGAAGTCGGGAGTTTCCAGACTTTCTATATTCGTGGCGATACAGAGCACACTAAGAATACATACATTTTTTGTCACTGGACAAGAAATCCCTAGAAGTGTGAATCTATCGAATGAAGGGAAATAGATATTACCAATTTACTCATTTTTTTTTACTCCAAAGCTCTACAGAGAACAAAAAAATTTATATAGTAGGTACGTAGTTAACTACTCTCACAACACACCCCATCGGTGATGCTGTAGTCCCACTGGCTCCATACAGTTTAGTCGCAGTTATTACTCTAGTGCGGTATTAAAAAAATATATTTAAAACTATGTCGCCAATTTTAGTACCATTATTCGATTCCTACGCCCCAAACGGGCCAATGAAATGGTTTTTCGGTTCAAGAAACAATTTCGATATCTTTAAAAATGTTCTGTTTCAATGGGAAAAAATAGCTTGCTTCAGGCACACAGACACCCCTACGCGTAACACGCTTCTATTTAGTGTTACACATTTCCGTATCTTGCTGAATATGAATTCGCCAAAATGGGTAGAAATTGGTTTGGAGAACTAAAATACCATGTTTATTTGAAAAGCAACCAATGCGAATGTTTCACAGGGTCTCTCGGGACCTTTGAAGCGGGGCCCCGAGATCTTTGCCCTTGGCCGAAAGGTCAATGATCCAAAAGTGGCCTAGCGATAATATAAAAGGATTTTTCCACAAATCTTTATAAGACTTGAGTGTTATAGATACACTCAAAATCACTCTGTTGAAATACTGCCATTTATAGTCGAATGTTTCCTTGAAATGGCTTTAGTCGTGTTTGGTGACCAGATTTGTGCAGCCAAGTATTTAACAGCCTTCCTTTTTCCCTTCCTCACTCCTTTTAAATACCCCAATCGGGGATATCATTAGCTCCCATTAGCTCCGGTTAGTAGGGAATTAATAGTTGGTATTCAAATAAAAACTTAAATTGTTTGTTTCCAATTGATGGTGTACGAATAAAACATTCTCTGCACTCCCGGACAATGAATTTGTAATAATGAGAATTTTGAAAAAGAATTTTCCCAATGCTCGAGACGACATTTGAAAAATTTCATTTATAAACTTCCAAATCAATACATTTTACAAAATGAAAAGTAAACCAACCTTGAAGCACCAAATTTGAGGAACGGAAATATTTTGTTGTTTGGTAACTTTTTGATTTTTTGCCTAGGTATTTAATGAATTAAAGTTTGAAGCAAAGTTTGCGAACCTCTTTCTACAGCACGGAAAGCTCTGCTGAGGATAAAATTACATATAGAGAAAGTTTAACTTACCGTACAATATGCGGGCACTCCACAAATATGCTCAAGGTTAAATATTAGGTTTGCGTGTAGCCGTTTAGTAATTATTTTACTCTGTACTTGAAAATCTAACTATGTATTCATATTAAACTACAATTATTATTAATGTAAGTGGAAAAATATTGATCGACAAAGTTTTTGATAAATCCAAACTTCAAAGAAAAAAAATCATTCGTGTTTCACAAATCAAATCTGTAGAGATTGTTTTTTTAGAGCTAGAATGGTTGTGATGTCTTCACTGTGTTGAAAATACATGTTAATACGATTAGCAATTATGTTCTTAAAATTATTACCCTTTCCATTGGGAAAACATTGGCAGGTTTGTTCTCCACCACTATCTCCAATAGACACCCGAAACGTATATAGGGTATTGTGTTCTCCGGTAGTTTTTCGAAATAAACTTAAAGTAGAGTTAAGAAATGTATAAATGTATGGTGGTGTATCCTTACCTTCTGAGCTGCAAGGAATGAATCCAAGTATTCCCGGGACGAAGTACGAGTACGTAGGTAAAGTTGCGAAGCTATCTCGCATAGTAAAATCTTTGAAAAAATGTTTGGATTGTGTCTGACCCCACCTCGTCTTTTTTTTAAACGGCTACGCAGTGACCTACCACGCACTACAGAATTAATGCTATGTACATAATAAATTCTTAGAACACGGTGTCCCAAAGAAAACAGAAATCAAACATTTTAATTGACAAGTCATTTTTAGTCTGATTAATTATGATCGAAATATGAAAAAAAATAGTAAATTAAAATGTTATCAAATATATATGAATACAATTTTAAACCGTGTTTTTAGTTCTATTAGGAAATGGAAAAACATGCTTAAAAAATACTGAAATAAGTACAATTTTTAACTATTTCCATTAACAAACATGAAAATTTCAAGCTTTTGCGAATTTAATGATTTAGAAAAATATATGTATATAAAACCTATAAACTTTAGATAAATTATGAAATATCGATAAATTCATCGGCTTTAAAAGACAGCAGTTTATTTGTTTTCGTATAATGAGCGTGGGAGAATCTAAAACCAAACGTACGAAATTCTTCAGCGCTCTCTGCATTTTTTGTAAATGTCTTGGCGCTCCAATAGACAGTAGCATTTTTCACAGCAGAAGGGAATCTCGTAAGTGTTGTCAATATTTTATGATTAATAATATCAAAGACCTTTGCAAGTCTTTGAAGAAACATTCTACCTACTTGATTTCCGTTCTCCAAGGATCTAGCAAAGCGAAATTCGTTCATCGAATTCATTCCAGTTGATGACTCCTCAAACCATGTCGTTCAAATGGTTGTATTCGAGTAAGCATGACTGTATGAATTAAAGTTTTTTTTAATTATAAAAAAATATTGAACAAGGAAAATATTGAAAAGCTGCAACCGGTAAAAGCATTGGATGCCTCATTCATTGAATAAATTGATATATGTGTTTCCTCCGAGTATAATTGACTAACCCGAGCGAAATCTTGTTTCAATTCGACTGTTTCGACGCGTTTCGTCTGTCTGTTGATTTGTTTGTACATTCCGTTTCCCACGTTTACCAGGTTACTTTTTATTAGAAAGTTTACGCTTTGAGAAGATGCGATTTTGCACGCAGAGGACCCAATATTATTAAAAACGCTGCACATTGCCCGATTTATGTTGCTATTGTATCCTTCATTAATATTAATTGCATTTATTAGGCCTGTAACAAAAATATTATAACGTTTTTGAGAAAAATTAAATTATTTGTTTTTGAAAGGCAATCGACATGAAAGAAATATTTTATAATTACTCTCAGCATCACAAACCGTACAATTTATTATAATATGCCGTGATTTTTCACGGGTCAATGCGTTATTACATATTTGTTTAGCTTTGCGTGAATTTTGTGTCAATTCACAGACATTCTTGTTGGCAGGCCTACGCGAGCATGAAATCCTCCCACTCTTAGCGGCCCACAAGCTGCGTGGTGGGCCGGTTCGGGAGAGGCCACTCTGGGGAGACCCTTCGACCTCTTCAGATGGTCTCTTTCGATCACTCCGTCCATCACACCTGGACACACTGACCCCTAGATTCTTTTTACCCCTTATACCTTTTTTCCCAGAACTTCCTCTCGTTCCTTTCCTTAAAAATACCATCCACACAGCATCTAAAAAGATGACACAGGCCCAGAGGGAATTGTTTTCCTTGAGTCCCCCTGTAGAGGGTTCACGTAAAAAAATAAAACCTACTGCAGCAAAGAACAGTTCATTCAGTGTATCGTCCTTCCCTTACATACAGTATAGACATTAAATTTGAATAGTTAATGAGAGAGACCCATTCTAGGATTCAAGCTGCCGAAATGAGATTTTTAAGAGGCGCAGCGGGAGTCACACTACGGGCCTGACTTAGTACCTACCTCTACTATTTAAAAAAAGCCCTAATAAAAGAAAACCCGTTTGCATTCCAAGTCAGGACTATGCAAGCTTCTCACATGAGAAGTGCTTTCTTTCAAAAAGACCTCAACACATCAAAACGTCAAAACGTGGTTCCGGAAAAAGAAACCGGTACCTATTGCAGCTCAACGCGCTGGAGGTCTTGCACAATCGATCCATGAAACCCTATACCAATATGGGATGGACCAAATCGGTCAACTAAATTAAATTATTTATTAAACATAAAAGGCACAAAATACATTTTTTGTTTTTGTTTTTTTTACAGTTTGAAGTATAATACATTTTGTTTTTGTTTTTTGGAAGTAGAATACATTTTGGTAAACACCACCTCACTAGGCTGAGCCTGTTCCGAGGTGGCAGGACCATTGGATAACTGACCAACTATGGTCAGTTATCAATATTTGCGATCACGGTAAGAATTATTCCGACCGACGATTAATAGCTTTTAGCCTGGACTCCGTGGTATCAGATGTGGTTCGGTTAACCATCGATAATTTCGTTCTGCAAATTTCTGGTTTGTTAACGAACGGAGTTCAACTAACGAAGCTTTTGGAATTGAAAGAAGTCGTATACGCTATCGATGGACTTAAATAATTCAACTAAGACGCGATTAATTTATTACTTTCGATCTTTGAAAAACTGAAGTGGTTGAAATATGACTAAGGACCCGATTAACTAATTAAGACGACAATATACCCTAAAATAAATTCAGAATTTTAACGACGTAAGTAAAGAAGCTGGTATACAAATTGCGACTTGCGTATTGGACGGAACTACTGTCGAATTTTCCATATCAAAGAAAAGAAGAAGAAAACAAATAATGTGGGAATCTTAACGACGTACGTGAAGAAAGCGTGTTAACAAATATACGCCCGTGGCACGGCGTATTGGACGAACATACGGTCCAATTCACCCTAGCAGGCCTGAAGATTCGACCTTTCCGCCGCGTTCATTTTAATTAATTCTGAAGGACGTGTTACTAATATTTAAAATGTGTTTCCATGTCTCACTCCCGAAGTTATTAATTCATCGTCTAGAAAAATAAAATCTGGTGTTTACCGCTAGCTTTATAGTTGAAAACGGGTTATAAAGTTTTCAAATCGTTATAGGTACGTAAAATATATTAATGGTAAAGTATTATTTTTATTAATTTTAAATAAAAAGAACTTACATTCCCAAGATTATGTTGGAATAAAACAGTTATTATAGTTACGAATTTGCCGGAAATTATTAAAATGTGAGTTTTGAGCGCACCAAAATTTTTAGGGTTGAGTACCGCCTTAAATCCCGTTTAGTATCAAAAAGTTATTGCGGACTGCCTCTGCATATGTAATTTAGTATTTCAATTGATCTTCATCAATTTATTAATATTTTTATAGAACTGCTTGGCTTTTACATTTCGTAGGGTCAATTTATAGAAAATGTTTTCAGTGTTGTCAGCGTATATCGACTTCTTATTTATTTCCTATCAATATCGATTCGACTATCAACGGTAAGACTGTACTCGGGACATCGATATAAAATCGTCGTCTATCAATACGATATTTTTAAGTTATCGATTTCACTGGTCCAGGACTCCTGGGCGTGTTTTTTTTTTACATGAGCTACACACGGGAGGCCCTGAGGAAAATAATTTCCCTGAGGGCCTATGTCATCTTTGGAGATGCTGTGTGGAGGGTTTTTTTAGGGAAAGGAAGGAGAGGAGAGTACTGAGAAGGAAAAGGGTTTAAGGGATGGGTAGGAATCTGGGGTACAGTGTGTCCTGGTCATCCATCTCCAAGACCTAGACAAACTTCATCCCATGAACCCGGGCAACTCTGCTAAATCGCCAAACGAAGCGAACCACTTGGGGTGACCTATGGCAGAGGTGTTGGTTATCCAATAAAGGTTCCCGGGGCGGCGGTACCCATTTCCGCCTCCCAAATTGTGCCACATTCAGCAGGTAACGTACTGCTGATGCTTCGGATAAACAATAATAATTGTTTATTATCGATATCGAAAAGACACAGGCTCACCTCGCAATGAGAAGCAGGTGAAAAGGGTAAATAACTTGATACTTTAAAATTTGTATCTTGGATCACCATTTAGAGGAAACCGGGGCTAAAGGGGCCAATATCTTTATCCTACCCGCGTGGATTATTCAATAAGGTAACAGCGGGGCCAATGAAAGTATTATACCAGAAAGCCAGGGCCGTAATGGGGAACTGCGCGGGTAACAAGTGTTTCGTATTTTCGGAAGGGCGTCTCTGTATATATTGGAAATATGTTAAGCATTTTCCTGTAAACAGTTTGCACAGGTGAACCAAAGTATCGACCTTTGTTTATACAGGGTTCATAAATTCTGTATAATCTTATCGGAACAGGAGCATTATAAGAATATAAAAACATGTAAATCGTTTTGTATTTGTATATTAAGACGCTGCGCCGGTGTAATATAACGACGAAACTATCATGTTTAGTATGAAATAAATTTTGTGAGATACGTAATAAAGATTCCTACTCTTTATTAAAAGTAATTATTTTAGATTTTTTTATACATTATTGGACTTTAGTTGCACATACAAAATCTGAGCGTGTTTGAAATAAATACAGTCAGAAATGAACGCAACCAAAGTAACACATGCAAATGAATGTACAGACTATGTTTTTAAAGCGCTGAATTTAATGTCATACACAAAAGATATTCTAATGAACGCATTCAAAACCAGGATAACTTCACACAGACAAACTCGGGCTGATTCACAAGATCTACATTACAACATACATTCCACGAACCTACAACTAAAACGACATTTGGGCAAAGAAATATGCAATACTTCTGAATAAAATTATATAATTTACTCCCTCTTGCAATAAAAACAATTAAAAAATAGCCGACTTCAAAAGAAGCATAAAGATATGGATTATGGACATGGGAAGGAAGAATATAAAAACAATTTTGCAACCTAACAAAGATTAATGCTTGTATTGTACTTTATTTTAGATTTAACTTTATAATTTTCGTCGTACCATTTACGGGGTACCCAAGTAAGGACTTATTTTTCTCTAATAAACTGTAAAACAAAGAAAAAAAACGTTATTCATAATAGCCCAGTTTACTGCAAAAAGAGGAATCAAAAACCAAATTTAAAAAAAAAACAGTTAGATGCTAATGCTGGTAATTTTTCTTAATTTATAAATAACTAGATAAAGTACCCGGCGCTAAAACTGTTACAGCCTTACTAAAAAAAACCCATTGAAAATTTTATTCAATTGACAAACGGCCGCGGATGTGAAAACATTACTAACTAAAAATTTGTTCATTGAAAGAAATACACATTGTTTACACGGCCTGAGAGGGTAGTTTACCTCTGTTTTAACGATTGATGTCCGAACGATATTTGTAATTTTTCCAAAGTATTTTGAATATTCTATTAATTTCTTATTTTTGAAGGTATCGTTATACCATTTATGAAAACTAGATAAAATTACCTTTCAGATTTGTGTATTTGAAATACACTTTAGTTTTCAAAAACTGACATATTTTAAGATTCAAACTCGGAAAAAAATGGAAAAAAAATTCTTACCAAAATTTTTTTTACTAAAATGTAGAGAAATTAAAAAAAAATCAAAATTTAAAAAACACAGTCTTTTTATGTAATAAATTTGGAAGGAAACTATAACCTCACTTTTTCCTCGTGCATAAAATAAAAAAAATAATAAAAAATTTCAAAGTTTTTTTATTGCTAAAAAACTAACCTTAAATTTATACCACTTTCATGAAATTCTCAAAAAATAAAATCCTTTAAATGTAAATTTGAATTTTCATGTATCATATAAAATAGTTTTTGACATTTCAATTTTCAAAGCACGATTATCGTTATTATAACTTGACTAGAACTTATGAAAAACCACTTAAACACGGTAAATATATCGGTGATATAAATATAAGAGTAAATTAGTCATATTAATAGAAATTAACCATCACATAAGTAATATTGCACACACATCCGCGAAGCGAAATCATTTCGCGCTTCCAGCGTCGTTTATGAGCGCGAACAACAAATGCGCAGGCGCCGCCACCTAGCGGTTATGAAGGAAAACAAACAATTTAGTACTTAAAATAACATTGTTGCCAGATTTACAATACATTTTAAGAACAAACCTTATTAGTAATATTTCCTGTTTTAGTGTATTTTTGTTTTATTCATGTTGCTGCAGCAACACGGGTTATCTGGCGTGCTGTGGTTTTTTTTAGTAAGGCTGTAAGTGTATATAAAAAACAAACCCCAGACTGTTTTGTTTTTTTTTTTTTATGTAGAAAGAAGTTTTATAATATCATTTGAATTGACCAGAATTCAAAATACATTTGCAATAATTGCACAACATTCTGAGTCTTAAACCGATTAGCATGATTATTTATATTATGTAAGTACTTTTGAGAATAAACTCAACACTTTATCTCAAACCGTAACATGGCTTAGCGGTAGGTCGTTCCTGTTATTAATTAAATCACGATCAATACCCAAAGTATTCTTCAGATTATCTGAATTATTTTCGGTTATCCCCGAAATAACTTTACAAGTAATGTTCGGCCGGAATTGCCGGTCATATTAATGCTATTAATACTGGGAGGTTCAACTGGATTTCCAAATGTAATTAACCTGCTATGGAATATTTTGAATGGAAGCATTTTGCGCTTAATAAATTCCGCTTGCTAATCCGCTAGATTAGGGTTCGCCGCATTGCCTAATTTCCTCAAGGTTACGCGGGATGTGGAATTCCGTTATGTTGTCTATAGCCTTTCGACATAACGATATAACGATATTAACGCAGCTTTTTTTATTCAATTTTACGGAAATTGTACAAACTGTCTTTATAACTAAAATCCGTTTCACACCCAAACTAACCAAAAACTTGTCAGTCAAAATTTATTAGAATATTTTTCCAACTTACTTTTTAGTGATTTTTTTTCACAAATCTTCACACAAAATTCAAAACGTGTGATTACAAACTCCGTTGAACTCACATAGGTTTCAAGATTTAATTTGATGAAAGCTTTTTGTAGTGAAAAATCGATGTTTTGGGTACAAGGAAAATAGTAACTAACTAACTAACCATCACGCCGTTTTCCCGCAGAGGTAGGCAGAGAGGACGGACCGCCAAACAAATCGATCTTGGCACACACTCCTTGCCTCGTTCACATTCATACATCGTCTCATATATGCTCTTCTGTTATTCTGACTTTTGACATGGCCCGACTCAAGTATCTGATTCACTTGGTCGTGCCATGTGTTTCTCGGGCTTCCCCGACTTCTTATACCATTAACATCTGCGTCATATATTCTCCTTACACTCCTTTCCTCGTTCATTCGCTCTACATACCCAAACCATCGGAGCGTTCCTTTCTTAATCTTACTCATTACGCTTACATCAGCGTTGCATTCTTTGCGGATCTCCACACTTCTCACACGATCATACATGGTTTTACCACTCATACGCCTCAGGGATCTCTTTTCTACGGCATTCAGTCTGGTACGGATTAATCAATTTTTGCCATCTTTTTTTACCACATATTGATTAAATAGCTCCGTTTATACCAATTTTCCAAGTTTAAGCTTGCTATAAGCATTTTTGAACAAGGACAAAAAATAGTAAATTTTGAACTATCCTTTTTTCAAAACACTATAAGGCGAAATTGATTGCGCAGCTAAATTTATGCAGGCATACCAATTTTCAGTCGAAAAACTGGTGTGATAAAATTCCTACAAAAGAATGTAGCATTTTATTTTAAACCAAAGTTTTCGAAAAATTCACGTGTAAACCAAGCATCAACTTCGATAAAAACAAACGAACTTATATTCACCGAGATTTAATTAAAAATCAGCGCAAGTTTCTTCCAGAAAACGTGGCAATCCGAGCAAAGGTTCAACTTTAAACATAATCAGCCCAATAATACGTACATGAACACGTGAGCGCCGAACAGAGGCAGCCTTAAAGGAACAAATTACCAACTTCCTACAGGGAAAAAGTTTGTTCCTTCAAAAAAAAAAGCCGAGAGATCGTGTTAAATCCAATCAGACAAAATCTGTCTTAGAAGCCGCACAATATACGGCAGATCCGATCCAAAGCAAAGCTACCTCAAGCGGAATAATAACTCCCGTAGAAATATTATGGTAAGCATCTACTTACCGAAACATCTGTCAAATTTCCTGTTAACTTTTATTTAACACCTGGTGATAAATTTACTCTGGCGGAAGTGTTGGTAATATATTTTTGATGATGTTGGTGTTTGGGCTTGTAGGCTTGAAGCTCTACCCAATTAGATTAAAATGAATTATGTAGGTATTTTGTTTGAACCGGTGAGTTTTAGCACAATTAATAGAACACCACCTGCGGGAGTCCGGTTCAAACATATTGTGACGTGACCCCTGGGAGCACCTCACACGATACCGTTAATTAAAGCTTGTGTTTGTTAATTGAGTTATTAACACATTTGAAGAACACCTGGGAATGTAACAACGTTCGATATTGTTAAATTCTTCCTTCTTTTAACTTCATAGCTAAATGTGATAAAGATTTTCGCACTCATATAATGCCTTCAACTAAACTTTTAAACAGTATGTGACACATCACAAATGAAATTAATCCCTTCAATTTTTTTACTCCCTACCGTCTCTAAAGACATTGCGCACTCACAACTCTCTACTACATTACACAATTCAGAGATTCAGACTCATGGGTGCACTTACATACCAACACATACACTTACACCATATACATTTTTTAAAAACATTTTACCATTTATCTTTATCTTTACATCAAATCATTCCCTAGCTTAGATATGATTTTAGATTTTCACGGCCAAAAGTATTTTTATTATTTGTTTTTGGGGTGTTATGCCGTGTTGCGCTACCTCCTCTTTTAGCCAACGTTTCGGACAGCGTTACAGTATCCATCATCAGGGCAGATGAGTAAATGTTAGTGGTGAAATGTGTGCTTAAGTACTTCGAATACCGTGTTGAGCGTGTAAACTCTGACAAATTGGCAATCGCCGAGCATTTAATTGAAACCGGCCATTACTTTGGATTTGTTCCTGAAGTCCTGGGAAGACCCAAAACTTATAGAGCACGCCTAATTACAGAGGCAATTGAAATTCATAAAAATCCTATTAACATTAATAGAGACGACGGAGCTATGCTCAATAGTTCTTGGTATCCGGTAATTGACGGCTACACCAAAGCTAAATGCAGAAAACTCTCTTGAAGTATACTGTAATGCCAGCTTGCAATGGAGTGGAGCTGGCAACACGGTATTGCTTCGAAGTACTTAAGCACACATTTCACCACTAACATTTACACATCTGCCTTGATGATGGACACTATAACGATGTCCGAAACGTTGGCTAAAGGATGAGGTAGCGCAACACGGCATAACACCCCAAAAACAAATAACATAGCTTGTGTTAATCCCACCCGTTCAAATTTAAATAATCAAATCATTGACCTGTCATTGAAATCGATGCCTGCAATAATTTCTAAAATTGTTTACTGAAAATTTTATCTATATATTTGCCTACTATTTGTAACTAAAATAATAAAAATAAAATGAAATACTCAAGTACCTACAACTAACATAATACGACAAAAATAATAAAATAATATTAGGATGATTTATACCTGCATGTATTTATAACGCCGTTTTTGTGAAAAATCACCTCACAAGCGCCGAACAAACTTATAACTAAAGTATGCGGCTGAATCCTATTATAAGTTTCAATTTTTAAAAGGAAAATTCCAGAGCCGCTCATTATTGAAGGCAAAACAATTAAATTATCGTTATTTAACCGGTTAAATTTATTTTTTGTGCCAATAGACTTAGCTATAAAGGATAAAAGATTGGCGTGGCGTATTTTGGCATATCACTCGCCATACATTCCCAATCGTTTTGCCACCGCCATCCGGATACTAAACATATCTCTACAATCTTACTTCTAACTACAAACTAGACAAACCATCTAAAAATTGCATCCACCGGTTCAGCGATCACTGATAGGAACATATGGACAATGCTTTGTCCAATTAACGCGATGCTGCGTAAAAATGTACTGTACAGGCAGAAAATGTATAGGACCATACTAACCTGGGAGGTCACTTGAGATTAACACTGTTCATTGTTTATTGAGAGAATTTTAGGTACAATTCGCACGCAGATATAATTGGGAACACATGATATTTATATATTGTAATAATCATATAGAAAATGTTCTACGAGATTGTTAAATTGTTGCTTGAATGATTTTGACGTGTAGTGAATGGTATCAGGTATTTACATGAAGTGCAAGTGAACGGTAGAAGACTTCGGAAACACCCCGAGAAGATATTGTACGATCAAATTAATTATTTTCTAAAGATTGAACACGTCAAAAGACGGAATGATAGAAGAATACATATGAGAATATCTATGATGAAAATCGGACTTTCCGTAACAGTTGTGTGACATTCCATCCTCTATGCCTGCCATGCGATGAAGTAGGGTAATAGTTATTTATTTATCAATTTTGTATCCACTGTGTAAGCAATCGTTTCAAAGATGCGAAATGGGTGTGTTATTCTAGATATACGTTCGTCATGAAAAGAGAATAAAAACCCTTTCAAAATAGGTATCGATATGCTGATGTCGATAAAAACGTTAATCTCATCCAAACGGGTCTAAAATGTATATATAATCTAAAAAAAAAGAAAATTCACAAACGCGGATTTTCCTTGAAATCTTATATTATTCCTCCCGCTGATTGAATCACATTTCGAGAATAAAATCTGGTAAGAGCGCCGAAAAGGATGCGATACAAAGACACGAAATTCCATTATGGAATTTAGTTCGAGGGTGAAAATAATTTCAATAATAGCGGAAATTACACGCCTTCGAGAGTGTGACACAATGCGCTAGCGGGACGCCTGGACGCTTATACAAGAAAATAAAAAGACCTTAGGAGCATCTGCCATGCGAAATTCTTCAAAGTCCCAAATGGAAATACTGTTATACGAGTCCATATCAACAGACGCTTCGTATACCTTCAGCCAGGTGTACTTCCTTCCTGAGAGCATATGGCGAGGCGGGGAGATGTCAACCTAAGATTGTAAACATTATTAAAAATAGAAAACAGAGTTGTTTTTTATTCGAGAATCCAGGGGTGGGTTAAACGCTTTATTCTCACTTAAGTGTACAAATAAATTTGCGTAGAAATGAAAAGAAACTCTGCGTTAAAATGAAGGCAAACCATAGTCAGAATGAAATGGCCTTTTGAATTTTCTTTTATTTACGTAAACCCGCACGGCACAAGTTAAAACAATTTATTTTTGCAAATATTTTAGATGAATTTCACACACGAATCCAATAGTCAAGAGGTAGTGGAACTATGGCATATTAAGGTTGAACTTTGTGTGATGGAGAGCACCTAACTAACCAGATATTCAGATCTACGTTTCAATAAATTTTTCAATTCTGAAAACTTATAATAATAATAATAATTTTTATTTTAGTAATTTGTACATTTAAGTTTACAAATTTCTAATTGATAATAATATTTCATATTCACTATATTTTTTCAAGTTTTATGAAGCTCCTACAATACATCTTGAACTTTCCAATTGGTGTGGACTTTAAAGTTTCTGGTAGTGTGTTATACAACTTCATTCCCTTGTACAGTAGACTGTTCTGCGTATTCGCTTTGTCCTTTTTTTGTAGCCTAATTTCCTTGCACGTCCTTGTGTTATATCTGTGAATGTCTTTATTGTATAAAATTTTATTTGAGAAGTATTTTGGTAACGTGTTGTTCAATATTTTGTGGATAAATACCATCGTGTTCAAGGTCAGCATCTGTTTCACGGTCAACCAATTTAGTTCCTTTAACATTTTAATTTTTTTTTTAAATCTGTTTCGTCGAAGAATTATTCTCATTGCCCTGTTTTGGAGAATTTGTAACTTATTTTGTTCTCTTTAGTTACATAGGAAAAGTATACTTGAGCAGTAGTTGAAGTGTGGAGCAATAATTGAATTGTATATGGTGATTGCAGTTTTTCTAGAAATTTTTGGCCGAATTCTTCCAAAAAAAGATATCTTAAATAAAATAATGTCTTAAATTAATATCTTAAATTAAATAAAATAAATAAAACTTAATACACCCATTGCGCTTTCAACCGGCAAACTTAGATCCAAAGTCAAATATCTTACTCTTCTATCACGGAAACTGTAAAAATAGATTCATACACGTTAAATCGGAGTGCTTCAATATTTACGTTTGTAATTCTGCAATTATTTTAAATACCTGTCCGATTTGACATTATTTATCTTTAAGTTTTCAAATGTTTGAAATAATTGTATATTTGTAGCATCGTATAAAGTAATGAGTTTATTTATTGTTATATTTGAAAACTTTGCATCTGCATAAATACTATCCAATACCTTTCCACTGAAGCACGAATTGTTTATTTTCAATTTATCAGCGCTCTATTTTGTGAATCTCGCGGGTGTACGTTCTTCTCGTAAATCTAAACTTTTCCAAAGAGAAATCATAACTAACTGGCTACATAATATCTGCAGGAGCTATTTATTACTGAAATACAATGCAGAGTGTTATATTTAGAATTTGTTTCCCGGGGGAAAATCTGGTGCAAATCTTTTCATTCGTTGGCACATAAACCTCAATTTCTCTGGAGTAAATCATATTGCGATGCAAACCACACGTCATCATACTTAAGCCGTTAAACTTTATAACCGTATGCCTGCGTTATTGAAACAACCCGCAGAGAATACACTAACACAATCATAAAATCAAACAAAAAGTTTCGTTCTTATCAAAACAAAAGCACTTACATATTTCTCCTAAACTAAATAACACCAATCCAAACATAACGCAATAACATTTACATTACATACAGTTTATAACTTGTATTTTTTAGAACCAACCTAGCCAACACAGGCTCTCCTAGATTTTTACGAAACATGTAAACCTTTTTTTTGTACGTGCCCATCATTCGTACCTTACACTCCACAATACGAACATCATATAATACTAGAGCAAAATCACGGCACGTTGTAATTATTTTTAACATTATAAGATTTGTGACGCTGGAAGTATTTAATGTAATTTTATTAATTCAAGAGAGACTATCAGAAATTTTCCTTTAGAATGAACACCGTTAGTAAACCTTAAAAATCATTTGTGATTCGGTTTTAGATCTGTGAAAAATTTAAACAAAACAATAGGCCACTTGCATCACATTTTTTTTTTAAATTCCGGTTTAGGCAAATATTCTAAGACATCCTTTTTTTATCGTATTTTTGAAACCCTGGCAATTTTTCGAAAATTTCAATCAGAAAAATCAGACCATTTTTTATAAACCGGAAAGACGGGACATAATTTTATAGGTGCGAAAAAACGATAATTACATAACCGAAAATCATTTTAAAAAAAGAACATTTTCCACAAGAATGGTACAGGAGAATAACGAGGCATACCAAAAATATTAAATCTCATAAATATTTTTTTCCTTGATCCATCTTATTGATCATAAATCATTATAATGTTCAACGTCTATATTACTAAATAAAATGTAATATACTTGTACTTGTAAATTATAATAATAATAAGAATATTATAAAATTTGATTTTGTTAAGATCCGCACCATTATCATTATACTTCTAAAACACGTACGGACAACGTAAAATGTACGGGGTTCTCTTCACAACATCTGTCAAAAAATCAAACCAAATGATACGTTCGCAGAGAAACAATAAATCTAGTGAACGTTAAATGTCAAATTCAAAAATTCGCCTGAAATCAAAGTGATGCAATATAACAAAAAAAAATCAATGTGGAATTTTATAAAATTATTAGGAACATTTTCGGCGACGGGACATTTTCATGTAGTGACGTCACGAGCCCACATAATGGATTTATTTATTTAAAAATAAATAAAAACTGTACATTTCTAAAAATTTTTACTAACATTTTCGTAATCTTAGTAAAAAGATCTATCCACACGATTTTTTCCAAGTCGTTATGATGTCCATGCAAGTGGCCTATTACGTGACATTTTTAATATATCTAATAAAATAATTTTGGTACCTACTTTATCGCTAGGTTCCCACGTTCATATAAAATTTTGAAAGTTCAAAGTTAGTTGAACGTCAATAATTTTAGTCATTAATTTTTTCACATCATGCACATATCAAAGCCAACCTAAATTATTATGTTTGATGATTTTTTACGAAATGCGTCAACTTTGTATCAAATGTATTTATTATTTAGTAAATAAGAATTAAATATTAATTCATCCTCCATGCTTCTACAACAAGTTGAATACAAAAAAAATCAACTCAATGCTTACGTTCCTCCTCTGTGCACAAACAATTTTGTGGTCGGATAAGTTCCTCCGTGTACACGAAATATTAGCTGTAAAAACACGACGTGAACCCGCCGTGCGTATATAGGAATATAGGTCAGATCATACAAAGCCCAACGTATTATCTAGAGGGGGAGAGTACATTATTATTGTTTTCCTTTCTCAATTTTCATTGGAAAACTACCTTCTTCGATCTTGTTCGTAGAACTTTCCAGATAAACTTAGCGATCGAAGCAACTTCAAAGGCGACTTCTTAAACAAAGGTTCTTACTAAATTATCACGAGGTGTTTTTATACCCCATGTATTGATGGATATTCGAAAACATTTAACACTCACGTGTTGTGAATAAATTGATTATTTCGGGTTGCCTGACTTCCCGTACGATAAATACATCGCCATGTATCCAGGAGTCTAATTCTGAATATCAGTATCTTATATTCAGAATAACATTTTCAGAATATCTCGATTATTTCGAATAGGTACTAATACTAATTGCACCTACCTACCAATTAAAATAAAACTACAACATTTTGCAATTTGTTAATTTCGCAATTAAATTGAAATCAAAAATTTTGTATCGTAACGGAATGGATATCTCGATTTTGCTAATGCGAGTCGTAATGTTTAAAAAAGAAATTTGTGAATAATGAAGAAATGTAGAGAGTTCTCTAATTATACTTCCATTTATTATAATAAATCACATTGCGTTAAAATTGGCATTGACTTCTGAGGAACAGATTTTGTAAATTAATAATTTTATTTTTATTTTTATTTTAACTTTATGAGTAAAACCTCAAATTGTAATATTTAATTAAATGAAGACAATATAAGCGAAACTCAATCGAAAATCTGAAAACAGAAAAATCAGAAAAAGATATTGGTCCCAGATGTGTCAATATCTTTTTCTGATTTTTCTGTTTTCAGATAATAATTTTATCTACAACCACATATTCTTTTACATAAAATACTGTCGAGGGCTAAGAGAAGATCACCAAGAGTCTAACATTAGTTGATTTCGGCAACAGGAACGAAATTACACAGACAGAATTACGCCTATTGGAATTACACGCGTTAAAAATATTTTTTTTTCTCAATAGTTTAAAGTTTTAGTTTGTTTTAAGTGTGTGCTAAATAAATTTCGTTTTGGAAAAAAGTTTTGTCAGGTCAGGTTTTTTTGATGTGTCTAATTTATTCCAGTAGGTGTAATAATAATGCTTCTCACCATGAGTAATATCGCCACGAAACTGTCGAGTCTTGTTGCACAGTATCGCTTTTTATAATACTGCCTACTCAGCATAATTACATAGCAATTTTAACTGCTGTTTGTTATTAATAAAACATAGTATGGTTAATATCCAAAATTGTGGGTGGGTATTTTCCCCAGAGTCGTGGTGTAATACTATAACTCTTATCAGAAGGCGTGATTATTTTAGCTAAGCTACAAATGAAGCAAATTTATAGCGGGAGGGTTCACGGGCCGGCTATTAATAATACAGGGAAGGTGTGGGTGATCGTCTCTGCTGACCGGGTGTAGAGTTCTGGGGGGGAGTTGTGTGGAGGATTGTGGGAGGGATTGGGAGGAGTAATTACCCCCTTTGGTTTCACCCTCTGGAACTTTGTGCAAGGGGGAGGTAGGGGGTGGTTGTGTTTGTTAACGCGCAGTTGTTTGACGTGAATGAATACCGCTTCGTTCAAGGGCGGTTTGCGATAAAAGCCATATTATTTTAACTATTCGACATTTTAACAATGAAACATTGTGATTGTGTCAATGCAATGGGTCAAATGCAATAATAGTTCAATTATGACAAGAACATGATGATTTATTTTCTATTTTGGAAAATGCTACAAGGCAGAAAAAAACTTTATAACATTGTTGAACATATATATTTGCAGCAGAAGTTTCGAGATCTGATTGACGTTTACGTTTGATTTACTTGACTCTTCCGAAAATACGCCAAAAAATTTAAAGCAGAACCGGTAACTGTCACCTACTTTTAGGCATATATTTATTTTTAAACATTTTATTTTAACAGGGCTCTTAGCTATGACATTTAAAACCTCAAATAGAATTTATTTTTAAAAATTCATGGCATTCGTGGAACTAAATACCCTATAATATTAATAATACGTCCAACTCAAGTAAAATATTAGCAATATCAATAACGCTGGCCGTTAGAGGCGCTAGTGTAGCGTATTGACGTTGACGTTCCTTTCAACGGCGGCAAATTGAATTTATTTAGTACTTGGCGGCGCGCGGCGGTGTTTTGCGCTTTCTAATTTTAATTTTTATCAATATTGATATGAAAGCATCTAAAATTTTCCCATAATAAAAAAAAATTCGAGTGCAGTTAACACACGGTAGAAGCGATACCCAAATAATCTCAAACTATAAATAACAAGGATCTTTGAAAAGTGAGGTCATAATCAAAGCCCAGTGAGCAGGCCAGTGAGCGTAGACCTCGCGACGTTTCAGTTTTATATCTCAAGCAATAGGAGTATAATGCTTCGCAGGTGCTGTACGCGTCATTTCCGTTTCATCCGAATTCCGAATCGCTAACGGGGCTAAGGAAGTTTCACTTCAATAATAAAAAAATGTATGTTCACATAATTCAGCAAAGCTGTGTTAGTGACATGTAGCAGTCCGTGTTTATATGTAGTTTACCATATATTTTTTTTTGATTTCTATAATTTACTTACGTAACTAAAGAATTTACCTATTTCATATAAAATTCATTAAAATGTGTGAAAGAAAACCCACTCTAGGAGACGCTAGTCTAGCACGCTGCCATCATAATGCATGGGAAATGACAGAAGATGGAGGTATTGTTAATCTTATGAAATATTTGGTGGAACATTCATATTTTCCTAAAAGTGTACCTACGCATCTGCTAGAAAATATATTATATCAATAATGAAAAATAAGCATCCATTTGCGAACCGAACAGAATTCACTCAGAAAAGGTCCAATGAAAAAAAGCAGAATTCTCTGCAACCGCTTAAACATTTTTTATAAAATATTACGAGCACTTTATATAGTTTACCGTAAAATGTACACGTGTTAATGTTTGTTGTCTCCCGGAATAATAACACGGGGTTTAAATTATTCAGGCTACTCCGCTGAAGCAGACTTCATTCTCGGAGGCTGTGGAATGAATACGTGTGAATGGCACCCTGAAAGCTCTGAATGCCGAAGCTCTCCGCCCAAATATGCTTTGCCTTCAGCAAATTAAATTGGCAGGCTTCCCTTTCGGTAACGGAATCAAGATAAATTATTTTTAGAAATCTAAGCAGAAAAAACAACTTCAGGTGAAACATTCTTGAATTAATAATATTCAAAATGATCTTAAAAAACTGAGATAATTATTTATATTGGAATCTTAATATATAAAACAAAGTCGGGTAAGTTACACTATTTATAACTCGAGAACGGCTGAACCGATTTTGATGATCTTTGATTTGTTGGATTTGTCTCCGCCCCGGATAGGATAATAACTATTAAAACATCTCAAAAATTCACGAAAAAGAAAGTTATGACGAAAATTCATTTCCTCATACATTTAATATGGAACGAATTTTCATCTTTTGAAAGAGCTAAAGGAATATTGTGGTAGGTAGGTATAATATTACAGTTTGCTTGAATTCCAAAAATTCAAATACGTCAAATGTCAATGTGCTGATTGTTTATGTTTTGTTCTTAAACATATAATGCTGCCTCTCTTTCTTACACACTAAATGTCAACAGCCGTAAAGGGGACAAATGGTGAACGTATGTCTGCACACCTCCAAAGGAAAAATACAATAATTATAATAAATCTCTGAAATGAAACGCATTTTTTTACAAAAGCTCCACACAGGAGGCCCTGAGGAAAATAATTTCTCTCAGGACCTATGTCATCTTAGGGGATGTTGTGTGGAGGATCTTTTTAAGGAATGGGGAGGATAGAAAGTTCTGGGAAGGAAAAAGGTATGAGGATTGGGTAGGAATCTGGGGGTCAGTCTGTCCGGGAGTGACGGACGTATGAATCCATCCCTCCAACTGGGGTGCAAGGCAATGGGTCGAGAGAGTCCGGCTGGAAAAGTCAAAAGGCCTCCCTCAACCAGTCTCTCTCGATCCGGCCCGCCACGCAGCAGGTAGGCAGGCGCATCATGAACCCGGGAACCCCTGCTAAATCACCAAACGTAGCGAACCACTTGGGGTGATCTATGGCAGAGGTGTTGGTTATTCAATAAATGATTCCCGGAGCGGCGGCACCCGTATCCGCCTCCCGAATTCCCGTAAGTAATTGTAAAAGTAAGAAAATCACAAAAATATAAATCCGTATACAACGCCATCTCTGATACTGACAAAAACAAAACACGGACAGTTGCGCATTGATAATTGCTTCATTGCGTAATTTTGAACTTAATAAAAAAACTGAATTTAATTTAACAGCTATTGATTCTGAGGCGGTACAAAGTTCGTCGGGTCAGCTAGTAGTTAATAAATTCCACGTAATTCAAATAGCTAATTGCTTAAAAGAACATGAATTTAAAAAAAAAACGTATCTACCTCTACTTCGTAATATTATAGTAAATGCAATTAGAATACTTTACATTCAAATAAATACAGTGCTACTACAAAATACTACTTATACAAAAATGTTATACACGGAATCCAAAAACTAGAAGTATAAACGGGAAACTCTCGAGTCTACTCACATAAAACGGAGAAACGAAACTTGATTTTTTTACGATCTGAACGTTTTGATAAGTATATATATATATTTAAATCCTGCAACTAAAGGGTTAAATAAAAAGTTTGCAGTTGGGTTCATTCTTCGACTTATTTTGAAACATAGTAAACAGCTGATGGTGTATGCGACCGGTTTCTTTTTTTAAATTTGACCTCAAGAATTCCTCTAAACTTTGGTCTCGATTTACTCGAAGACGAAAGCGCAAACCACATAATAATTTTAATAATTTTGGGGACAACACACAATTTCTTTGTAATATTAATATATAAAGAATAATAAAAAAATAAATAACATTTAGTACATAGGTAATACAATACAATAACACGTACGTAATACAATTCAATAACACTCATGTAATGCACAATACCATTACAATACATACGTCATTATATTCAACCTTACCTCATGACAATTGCCGATTTATTTAATTTTTGTATATTTTTTTTCATTGCCACCTTTATTGTTGCATTTTAATTTTATGCGGGTTAAGTATTCAGTTCAGTTAGGGCCATATTGTCAAATAATGTTTTAAATGTGTAGATTTAATGTATCAAACCAAAATAAAATAATATTTATTTTTATTTTAAACTTTATGAGTAAAACCTCAAATTGTAATATTTAATTGAATTAAAACAACATCAGCGAAACCCAATCGAAAATCTGGAGACAGAAAAATCAGAAAAAGATATTGACACCTCTGGGACTCGATCCCAGGACCCTCTGCTTACACGGCAAGTGCTCTGCCAACTGAGCTAAGGTGTCTTTATCCAATTCGGTCACTTTTAACTGTATCATACTTCGACCAAGAACTACCAACATTATCTTCATTTTCTGCACATATTATTGGCTGCTATCTTTATATATTATTGCAAGTTTCAAACCCGAACTAAACGCTATTTAGATAGTGTCTGAACAATTTTTTTTAAGATGTCGCATATTAAAATTAAAATGCATAAAAATTTATCCGGACACTATCTAGATAGCATTTAGTTCAGGTTTGAATCTTGCAGTCGTACATAAAGATAGCATCCAATAATATGTGCGTTACGAAAATTAAGATAATGTTGGTAGTTCTTTGTCGAAGTATGATACAGTTAAAAGTGACCGAATTGGATATAGACACCTTAGCTCAGTTGGTAGAGCACTTGCCGTGTAAGCAGAGGGTCCTGGGTTCGAGTCCCAGAGGTGTCAATATCTTTTTCTGATTTTTCCGTCTCCAGATTTTCGATTGAGTTTCGCTTATATTTTCTTCATTTAATAAAATAAAATAATAAAAAAATATATTTATAGCGCATAATCGACTTTATTTATTTATTTATTTTATTTGTTATAAAATACATTCAGTATAAATGATATAAGACTATATATGACTTCAAATGCGATATAGTTTCACCGCTTCTACCAATAGTTTCCGGACACTGTGTATAAGGTAGACAGTACCTACACATAGGTAGAACTTCCCACTGTGATGGTGAACGCTTTCTAAGGAAATAAGTAATCTATTTGAAAAGGTGAATGACATATAATATTATTATTATTATCATAACAAGAATCTACCTGGAACATAAGAATGCAACAACGCTAATATATTCCTCATCGGCAACGAAAGGTACTAAGGTGCTATGTTAGGCAGGTGTGTTCAAGGAGCGTGTCGAGAGTTCTGGCACGAGCCGGGCGCGAGTGAGGCGGCGCGGCCCGCAGGAAACAATTAACTTACGGAGCGCCCCTCGCCGATTAACTAACAGGCCGTACTACTGATAAGGGGTGTTGGACTTCTTGCCGTGGGTTGTGAAGCAAAACAAAGCATGCAACAAATTAACATGGCAAATTAAATAAAATAGTATAACGTAGAACACATAGAAGCTCGCCAATAATAACGGAGTAACAGCGAGTTCTAAAAACCTTTAAGCCTTCAATTCAAAATCAAATCGATCAGTCAATTAAATTTATAATTATTATTCAAGAAGGTATTAGTCAAATGCATGCATAATATTATTCAATTTAAAAATCTAGAAAAAATCACGATATTTTCGTTAAATGCAATACTTACTCATTTCCGAAATTCTTGTTAACTGAAAAATACTACAAATTTTTTTACATTTATAGAATTCGACAGATTTTTGTACTAGTACTTGTTATGTGAACAAGAGACCTTATGGTGCTTCTACACGCTTGCGACAAACGCCTTGTCGCAAGCTCAGGCAAGCTCTGGCAAACGAATGGCTGGCTTCCACACACTTGCGAGCGCGCCAGTATGTTCGGAGCATCCAAGCGCGGCGGACGTCTACTTAGGCTATAATATGTTTGCGTTAATCTATTTTTATTTTGGTTCCATGCCAACTCAGAATGAAACCAACTGAGAAACACCTCAGAAAGGTCATTAAAAGCTATGAAAAAATAATTTTAAAATAGCCGGTAACCCTAACCTAACTTAATCAAATTTTTTATCATGACCTTTCTGAGTTGGCCGGTCACCTTTATTTTATTGTGAAACAAAGGACAAGGGGAAAATATATTTTTATACCATTGAACCATTGAAGAAGATAATACTAATAAAAATATGAAAAATAACAAGACACAGAAAAATACAATGTCTAGTTCACACGCGGTAGAAGTGAAACCTTCGGAAAACTAAGGTAGAAAAGAGTGAGGATCCTATAGATTTTTGTCTCTTTTTAGTGCCACTTTTTCGTTTCATCGAGTTTCAAATCACAACGATGCCTAAGAAGTTTTCGCTTCCAAAGGTAGTGATCACAATTGGGACCCGAACTCGAGGATCACTTGTCTTTATATAATATTGTCTTGTATTATAAAAAAAAGTTATTCTAACAAAATTATATATTTTTTATTGTAATAATATTGTATAAATCATCAATAAAATATCATTTATTTATTTTGACTTTTTAGGTAAATCCAGTAGCAATAAATTACGTAAGTGCATTAAATTTATGTACTTATACATTTTAATAAGTCAGGCTCGCCTCATAGGCCATTCATATTCACATGTCTCGTAATATTATATTATCATAGACCGCACGGAGCAAAAACGGCGTGCGTTCGCCGCCAGCTCGGAAATTCCACTGAGCGCGACCGAGCGCTTGCCGCTTGTGGCCAAATTATCCGACCTCGCCGGATCGGTGGCAAGCTCTCGCAAGCTCTTGCAAGCCTACGCAAACGCGCGCTCCAGACGTTGGGACTTGTGGACGCTTGCCGAGGCTCGCCAAGCATTTGGACCCGGCTTTACGCCTAAAAAATGTGTATCAAATTTTGTCTTATTTAATAAAAAGAATGCTTCCTCTGAAATCGTAAGGGCAATAATACATAAATACCGACCTACGTAGTAATAATATACGATTTGATTTATGTTTTATATTTCAAATAAGGAATTATGCAGTTTGGATAAAGAAACATCACAGTCTTAAGATGAAGCCATAGTAAATAATGCAAAATCATACAAAATCATATGTTTTTGTTTTGAAAATTTGATCGTTGAGAAGTATTGTAGATGCGTGTAGAACATACCTTGGCCCTTAAAAATATCGGTCATTTTTTTATAAGTCTTTTAATAAGCCTTTAAAAAAATAAAGTATAAGGTCTAAAAAACACACTTTCAAGTCCAAACTCTCCTATTTATAAACCCCTTTTCGGTTATGGTTTTATTGTATAATGTGGCAAATTCAGTTTATTTTATAATGATCGCAAAAAAAGTTGATATTTGCACCCAATCTTCCCAAAATAAAAGAAAATCACTTCAATACGAGCGATCATCATCATACTTATTTACAACGATAACGCGTGTAGAATAGGGATTGGACTCCCGCGCTATTGCAGCGCTTTGATGAATTGTGCGACTGGGCGATTTCACAGCTTTGACTCAATCATGATGCACCGAGTCGTTGGGCTCAAAGACTCAGCACGAGCAACCTTTTTTTTTCAACCAACATAGTAAGAACATATTTTAGGATGAGAGCTTGAGGAAATGCATCGTTGAAATTAATTAAATTAAATTAAATTAAATGTCTGGCCGCTGAGGTTCTTCAGACGCTTTATACCACTAGACTTAAGAAGACTTGCGCGGGACTGTGGAATATCGTATTCTATTGAAACCGAGTACCAACCTGTGAATTAAATAAATAGTGCTAAATAAGATTCCGTCTCAAAAAACAGACAGATGAAACGCCAAACGTTCAAGTTATAACAGGAATTTACACCGCTCCATCATAATTTCAATGTTTTTGCGAATAATTGCGTGCAGTTTTTGTCGCATTAACACGATTATTTCTTTGATGATTTCCATTAATATTCATTCACGCTTCATCATTATTTTACTTCATTCAAATAAATCAAATTAATTTACGCACAACTGGCACCTACGCCGCTTTGCCTCTCGACCGTAAATCCGAATCCTTTTATGAGTCAAGGAACGGGGCCATTAAAGAAATAATTCGATTCAAACCGCTGAAGCATACATTGCAAGCCGACTGTATTATTTTAATATAAAACCAAGGTTTTTATCGTTTTGTTTATGTATGTTTCTTTATTAGCCAACAGGCATGTAAGCCAATTTATGAACATCAATTATTTAGTATTTCCTTACTTACCGTAAGAAAACTCAACTATTCATAAAGTAAATTAAAATGTTTTAACATTTATACTCGCTGCAATTTTAATTATCTGTATATATATAAATAATAACCTTCTAGTTGTCATAGTAGTTTTTTGAACTATTTATCAATGAGGTTTGTATTTAGTGGGACCAATAATTAAAAAATTTAAATGTTCGTGAAATTACTAGCAGTTGTGTACTATTAAAGATACTTTAATAATACACAACTGCTAACCCTGTACAAATCACAAGTGCGCCCCAAGGTTGAATTTGGCAGCCACCTCTGGTCTGGAGCTCCAAAATACTTGAAAAATACCCTCGACTCTGTGCAGAAACGGGCGGTCCGTTTGATAGATTCTCCCATCTTAACAGACGGATTGCAATCTTTAGAGCACAGGCGTCGGGTGGGAAAGCTATCCTTGTTCTACCGGTATTACAATGGAAGATGCTCCGAGGATCTAGCATCATTGATCCCTTCGGCACCGGTGCATAGTCGGGAAACACGCCAAACGCGTGCCCAACATTTGTACACAGTTGACATTTGTCACATGAGAACAGGTCGTTTCTTCGACTCGTTCTTGTGTTCAACAGCTCGGCTGTGGAATTATTTGCCGGCCTCTGTGTTTCCTCCTTCCTACAACATGGGTCTCTTCAAGACCAATTTTCATTCCTTCCTCTCCTCAAAAAGACCCTCCACAGAGCATCCCAGATGATATAGGCCCTGAGGAAAATTATTTTTCTCAGGGCCTCCTGTGTGGAGTTAATGTAAAAAAAAAAAAAAATTATTCTTTCAGAAAAGTTGTCAATCAGTTATTACTAACTTATTATACAGAATGTCTGGGGGTAGAGTGCATTAACTTTGGGAGGTGATTCTACATGATGGTAGGAGTAAAAAAGATTAACAACTTTTTCCGAAATTCCAACTTTTTTTTCCCATACAAAAAGACGTGCCTCCTAAAAATCCGAGTGTGAGGTACGAACTTACTTGCAGAGCGCCCGCCGTGAACGATTGTGGCAACATGGCCTGGTTGTGACTGGCCCGTATTATACAACGGAAAATAATAAAGCTGGCGACACACGCCATAGGTCACCCCAAGTGGTTCACTATGTTTGGTGATTTAGCAGGGGTGCCCGGGTCCATGGATTGAGGTTTGTCTAGGTCTTGGAGGCGGATAACCTGGACACACTGAACCCCAGATTCCTACCCACCCCTTAAACCCTTTTCCTTCCCAGAACTCTCCTCTCCTTCCTTTCCTTAAAAAAAACCCTCCACACAGCATCCCCAAAGATGACATAGGCCCTGAGGGAAATCATTTTCCTCTGGGCCTCCTGTGTGGAGCTCACGTAAAAAAAAAAAAACAATCCCTTAAATTTGGAATTTCGAAAAAAGTTATTTATCTTTTTTACTTATAATGTCATGTAGAATCACCTCCCGAAGTTAATGCACTTTACCCCCCGGACAACCTGTATAAAATAATTAAGTGTAATAACAAATTACTTTCAGCTTTATCGAACCTTCTAGAACTTTTCGGAACCTTCTAGACTCTAGACTCACCGAAAAACTCCGCCACTCCTTTCAGAACTTTCTACAGCTTTATCGAACCTTGTAGAACTTTCCAGAACCCCCTAGATTTGCTGACATACCTCCTCCACTCCTTCCAGAACTTTTCAGAGTTTTATCGAATCTTCTAGAAGTTTCCGGAAGTCTTCTTAAAATTTCTAGAGTCTTCTTAGAACTTTCAGCCCGTATATCTTCAAAGGTACGCCCTTTAGGATAAAACGGGTACCCTTATTTCCTAGGGGGGATAGAGATCTACCTCACCATATAACTCCCTTGATCATACCGGGACTCGTTTCTGAGTTTTTGCGTTCTGCACATTTTTTTGGTCTTTCTTTTATAATATATATTGATTAAAATTTGGACTTCACAAGATCGAGACATAATCTACGAAAAATTACAAGTCTTTTAGCCCCCTTGACATTTACAGGGAGTTCATTAAACATTTTAAAACCTTTACATATAATAAATATTGTTTTGTTTTCCCGATAAATTTGTTTTAGGAGCCTAAAATAGTTGCGGTTTCTCGTAGGATAACAGGGAACTGTACAGTTAATTCTTACATTATTAAACATACTCGTATAATAATCTGTACAACTATATCTAATTTCTGCGTCTGTCTATCTGTTCGCCACTGAACCACTGAACGGATTTTCATGCGGTTTTCACCAATAGATAGATAGCTTTAAGAGGGAGATTTAAGAATATAATTTGTTCTAAGTATTAGCAGGTGCAACTTTGTTAATGATAGTTTTATTAGACATGGTGTCCGGAACCTCGCAGTACACACTGGAAACTGGTGAATCTACATGACACTTAGCTTAGCTTTAGCTTAGCGTATAGCTTTTTTAGTATCTAAATCAAGTCCAAAGTTGGAATTTTTTGGTCAAATCCGAAAAAAAAAGAGATTCACAGCAATTCACACGCGGTAGAAGTGAAACCTTCAGAAAACTACAGTATGCAAGAGTGGAGAGACTACAGCACCACGAGGAGACCTTTAGGCTACGAAGCACCGCAAAAAGAGGAGACCGATTATACTATCTCATTCTCTCGCAGGCTAAATTCTATAGATGTCTCTGTTTGTCTCTTTTTTAGTATTGCTTTTTTTCGTTCCACCGTGCTTCAAATCACAACGGCTCTAAAGAAGATTTCACTTCAAAAATCGTTTGCCAGAGGATTAATATCACCTATGCAATGTATATAATGAGTAAGATTAAGAAAGGGACCCTCAGATGGTTTGGGCATGTAGAGCGAATGAAAGAAGAAAGCAGTGTGAGAAGAACATATGACGCAAATGTGAATGGAAGAAGTCGGGGGCGCCCAAGGAAGACATGGCACGATCAAGTAAATCAGATACTTGAGTCGGGCCATGTCAAAAGTCAGAATAATAGAAGAGTATGTATGAGACGATGTACGAATGTGAGTGAGGCAAAGAGTGTGTGCCAAGACCGAGATGTTTGGCTGTCCGTCCTCTCTGCCTACCGCTGAGGAGAAAACGGCGTGATGGTTAGATAGTTAGTTAGTTTAATGCATTTTTTTAAGTATTCCATGCGAGAGGCGTAAAAAATAAACTTAATAAGAAATGAGTAAAATAGGTATATTCAAATTAATATTTTTCTAATCAGATTGATCACCGTAATACGGGCATGTGCCCAGTTAACTGGTCATAATATCACTAAGATTAATGCTAAATCACTATTTTCGATTAATCTTTACTACGAATATTTTTAAAAAATATGCTTTACAAAAAAAATTATCCTTTACCACCGTTTCCACTCAGTAGAATAAAAATAAAAATGTTATTTACTGTATTAAAAAATAAGCGTAATAAATAAGAACCTTTGAACTTGAAATCTTGACCTCTAGACTTACTTTGCCAAATGATTTGTATGCCTATTACCTATATTCGTGGTGATATAAGGCACACTAAGACGCACATTTTTAGCTTAAAAGAATTATTTATTATTGAAATGTAGTAGTTGAATAATAAATAATGACGATAGAAGAATAACAAGACACCACCGGAAATGTGTAATTTTTAAATAAATTTCTAGACGTATTGACTTTTTTCCAAAAAAAGTGTAAATCGATTTCGAAAGATTGTTATTTTATCTAATAAATATATGTTTTAAATTTTGAGAAAATATGTTTATTTTTTGTATAACAAGGTTATACCGTAGGTCATTGGCAGATTTGTTAAATTTTCAAACAAAATTTTGTTTTATGCAATAAACATTTCAAATTAAACAATCATACGATAAAATAAATCAATAAATTATCTAGAAAAGCTACTTTTCAGAATTTTAATTTTAGTTCAAATAAAATCTTTAAAAAAATTCCGAGCACTTGTTTCGTGACGAAAATACTTCAGTTTTTTCTTTATTTGTTTTTGGGGTGTTATGCCGTGTTGCGCTACCACATCTACTGGATCTGCCGGATCTGCCCTGATGATGGACACTGCAACGATGTCCGAAACGTTGGCTAAAGAAGGAGGTAGCGCAACACGGCAAACACCCCAAAAATAAATAACGAAAATGCTTTTGGCCGTGAAAATCTTAAAACTTTTCATACTTCAGTTTGTCTATTTATTTACGGTCTTAGATACAAACATTTATCAGGTTATTTTAAAAAAATATTTTGCTTAGACGTTTTTGAAAAATTATAAATACTTATAACCAAAAAATACATAATTTTAATAGTTTTGTCGTCTCACGTTTGAGCGTTTTTCAATGTAAGTGTATATCAAATCAAATTCTTATTGAAATAAAATCGATATTGAGCTATTATTTAAAATCGGGTAATAATTAATCTTTCTCATCGGGACCGCCCTGTACAGTTGCAAGGGTACAATCGCAAGACTGTCTTTTGACGAATTTTTGAATTCTCGGCCGCTGGTTAATCGCCCTTAATGAAAGAAGGTAATATTGGTAGTAGAAGTATGAAACTGTTAAATATAACCACAGGGGATAGGGTCGGATTAGCTCAGTGGTAGAGCAAACCCCCGGTAACGCAGAAGTCCAGGGTTCAATTCCCAGATGCGACCATATCTTTTTTTCTGATTTTAAGGTTTCTCATTTTTCGTTTGTTAATATTTATTAACTTCCAGAGTAGGTACATATGTGTAATGCCTCTTCGATAGACCGATTCGACCGATAATATACATATATTACGATGTTATCTAACCATAAGAAGACGGTAAAGACCGAAGACCATCCAACTACAACATAAATAATGTATTCAAGAACCATTACTTCCGGTCCCAACTAGCGCCACCACCAACCGGAACGTCTATTACAACAATAATAATTTAGGGTATTATTTTTTCTGCCAGCAGCCATTGTTTGCCGCGGTTTTTGTATTGTGTAGTGCACTTCACGTGCATGCAAGACTCAGCAGACCGCAGACTATTGCTCTGACGCTTTGCTACAAAACTGCCAACTAAAACAATATCACTTTACAAAAAGGTTCACCCTTCACTAATCAATCTTTGCATTTAATTCCTATGTTGAAATATACTACTTTTACGAAGTGTCTTGAAACTTGTGCAGTTTTTTTCCTCGTCACAACTCCAACAAGTAATACAACACCACTTCATAAAAAGAATAATATTCTTCTAATCAACCCTTTTATAATAATGTATGTGTTATTGGATTGTTGTTACGAGGTGCCTTGAGACTTGAATAGCATTCTGGTGGTGCTGGAATAATGAATATCGCTTGAGTATCAACGTCACTGATGCGAATAGATAAACTACCGACAACGTATTATAGTTGTTACTTGAAGTTGCTAGAAAGCAACTTGAATTCATAAAAATGGAGCACACAATACTTAAATTATTTTATTATTCATGACGAACCAACTTCAATCAGAATAACAAAGCATATTGAATGAATAAAGAAAGAAAATATATTTCTCAGAAATCAAACACCTTATGGTATAATATTATTATAAGTAAAAGAGAACACATGCATGTGGAGTGGTGTACTGGAGGGATAAAAAAATATTTTATTTTATTTAATAATAATTTTTCAGGGAAGTTTTGTTATAGGAAGCGGGAAGAACGAAAAACAACATAAAATAATCTTTTCTGAAATTAATCGCAAATCTAAGTTTAAACGGCATTGATAAAAGTGTTGCTACACACCCAGTATCTTTGAGAATTTGCAGGATATGAGGGGTATATGGTTGTGGGTGGGTGTGTTCCAAAGTAGTTCAAAATACTTTTTTGAAACTTTCAATACTACGGTTGTGCACAAATACCTAAATTCAAAGGCGTTTTCTTTGAAATTTGAATCCTTGACAATAAGTGCAAAAATTGTACTATTATAACACGTTTGGTGTAACCAAACCAAACAAATTTGTGATAGAACCAGCTTATTGTTTTTAGTGCTACACTGTCGAGCGTTATTCAAAAAACCTACAGTGTTATTGTGAAAAGTATTTTTTTCATTTAGGTACCATTATTTAACTTAAGACTCTATATGTTTATACGCAGTGGCGGATTTGCCCTAAGGCCTAAGTAGGCCCGGGCCTAGGGCGGCCAGATATTAGGGGCGGCCAATCATGACAAAAAAGTCACCGATGATAACAAGAAATAAAAATAAAAAAGAATTACTAACTTGACAAAACTAAGCGCATCTGAAGTGGAAGAAAAGGACAAAGCATTGCAAATGGTTTATTCTACTGACTTAGAAGACAATTTTTCAGAAGAATGTCTCCATTTTCGTGCTCGAGTTTTGTAACACATTGTGAAACACTTATTATATATTGTAAGATATAAACCTGTAGTTAAACTAGTTAAATAAATAAAACCGAAAACCGTTTTAATGTTTTGTTTAAATGTGCAATTATCCTTGAAACCTTAGAAAGTATTACAAACTAGCAGCTATTATAGCTAACTAAATTTCTACATCGATTTCGATAAAAGTTGGCAACAACGTAAATTCATTATGTATTTTATACGATGGGTACTGAGAAAGGGGCGGCTTGTACTTACTTCATGGTCTGGGGCCTAGGGCGGCCAAGACTGCAAATCCGCGACTGTTTATACGTGTGTAACTATACTTTGTGCCCAAATAAAACCTGCGGTAAGCTATACATACTTTGATATCAGATATTAATATTTTTTTTTTTTTTTTTTTTTTTTTTTTTTTTTTTTTATTAGGTTTGTCAACAGTGATTTACATCAAAGCTTTCACAGATAAAATTACACTGAACATGGTTGATGCTATCACTAATTAAAGACAAACACAGCATTGATAATATAATACTTACATATACAATACATTCATTCACACAAACACATACTATATGTACATTACAAAATAATAATTAACAAGTTTTACAAGGAACAAGTTTTTAGAACAATGAGTTTATAGGTTCATAAGTTTATAGAACAATGTAATAGGGAGCTTTAAAGCTTGTTAAGATTTGATTTGAAGTTGGGCAATGTTGACATTGTCAAAATTAAATAAATTATCATATTTAAAAAATATATGTAACTATGTTTAAATTTTTCCACAAAAATCAATGAACTAGGGCATCACGATTCTCGTATGTAAAGAAAGATTCTCGTATAGAAAGAGTTTTGTTTCATATCATAGTGTTTTTATCCAAACGAAGTATTGAAAATCCGTAAGTCCAAGCTTTAACTTTAGGGCGCACAGTTTACAGCCGCGCCGTGCAAGCGGGTTCCCCACAGAGCATCGGACCATCCCAATCATTTAAACATTTTTATAACAATATTAACATTTTTTTTATTAAAGAAGGGATCTGTATGATTAATACATTTCATTCTGGATGTTGAATAACAAAGGTGGAAAATGTTTTTATTCCATTTGGCAGCAAGAAGCATCTTTAAAAACCGCCTCACATAATACAAGTGGAGAACAAAGGTGAATTGTGTGAAGAAATCGGCAACGGTTAGCACGGACTCTGAATAAGTGGGTAGCCTACAAATTCGCTGACGTGATGCTGCGCGCTCTACGCAAAAATATTCAATAATATATTATACCGCGCGGGGAAAAAATACTACGGTATTTTCCGAATTCTGGGAGCAAAAACACGTACACCAAAGTTCAGATATTTGCCCAATATTCGAAAACACGCACATATGCAATCATAAGAATGGGAGTCCCGCTCCGATACGATGGTAAAAAGAAGAAAATACGGTTATGCCTGCCATATCTTCGTCACCGGCTTCCCAGCACTTACAGCCTTTTAAAGGAAAATACGTCAAAGTTTATTGACCACAAAAAGGCAGCTTAAATCGTTACTTTTTTTTATTTTTATGTCTGCGTGAGAGTTCTATCTGCTCGTAGCCAGTAGAACCCTTGGATACCAATCTATTGTCTATTCAGAATGTGGAAAGCGGTGAGACTAGAATTAAAAGAAAGTAGAATTCGACAAGATGTGCAAAGGAAAGTAATTGCACGAGTAGGTTTGTTCTGGTTACCAAACATAGTTAACTAATGTCAAGGAGGGCAAAGTACTTATATGTTTCCGTGAGAATCGACCTCCCCCAAACCCCAAAAATAGAAGAATAACAAAGTTTATCTTCATGTGTATGACATCACTAGCGAAAACGTGTGAAAAGTCACGGTATAGTCTGAATTCTTGACAAATCGGTATCGATTTTGAAAATGACAATTAAAATATGTCTTTCTTTTTTTTTACATTAACTCCACACAGGAAAATAATTTCCCTGAGGGCCAATGTCATCTGAGATGCTGTGTGGAGGATCTTTTTGAGGAGAAGAGGGAAGAAAAGCCTTGAAGAGACCCATGTTGTAGGAAGGAGGAAACATAGAGGCCGGCAATTGTGATTCTGATTCGCTATGTTTGGTGACTAAGCAGGGCTGCCCAGGATCTTGGGATGAGGTTTGTCTAGGCCTTGAAGGCGAATGCGTTTGCCACCTATTACGTGGCGGACCGGATCAGAAGAGACTGGTTGAAGGAGACCCAACCTAGACCTCCCAGCCGGACTCTTTTGACCTGTGATGGATTCATGCGTCCGTCACTCCTGGACACATTGACCCTCAGATTCCTACCCACCTCTCATACCTTTTTCCTTCCCACTACTCCTCTCCTTTCTTTCCCTAAAAAGAACCTCCAAGCATCCCCAAAGATGACACAGGCAACTCTTTTTTCCCTCAGTGCTTCCTGTGTGGAGCAAATTTAAAAGAGTCCGTTAATAAATATATTGCTTTTCTTTGTCACCTCGTAAGGAGCAACTAATACAATAATATCACTATAATTTCAGAGAAAATTTGGTGAAAAACATGGTGGAGGAATACCCCGAATCTCATCGCTTCTTAACCTATGTGACTGGAACGATTGCAGTTCCGCCCGGACTGGAGGGCACCCCACCACTTTCCCAACGGCTTTATAAGGAAACATATTATGGTTTCCTCCGTTACCGCACAAGTCAAGACTCTATTTTTATTGAACGAAGCTACATTTATTTGAACGACTGTAGGCCCACCAATGTCCATGCATACGGGTTTAGTAAGCAGTATTCGAGTATGCCCGGACTAAAAATTTTCGGGGTGAAGATCGTCCAGTTATCTCCAAAAATACCAGAAAAAGTTTTGTTTGCCCATATTGAAATTTGATCCGGCCAAGGAAGAAGAGATAATTAACAACTTACCAGGGATGTAATTGTGTTATATTTTTTTCAGCGTCATGCTTATATTCCACTGAAATCATATTGAAATTCTTACGCAGAACATTTAAAAGGATAAAGAAAATTGTTTTTAAATGAAGATCTTAATGAATTCAAATGTTGTTTCTTTGTTCATTGAAATATCAGGGGTTTTCATATGAAATTTAGTATTCCAAATCTTTGTCTTTTATTTTAAACGCCGGGTACTGCGAGCGTGATTCCGCGTTCTGTCTATTGTTATTTTAATGACCATGTTTTGCATAATGGAAATAATATGGAAAGAATACCTCCTCCATAAGAACCTTTTCTTAGGCCTCTTTATTTTAAAAAGATTTTTTGCCGTTATTTCATATCCTAGGGGAGCTTTTCACAGTCGTTGTTAATTAAATATTTTTTCATTCTCTTGTTTACTGATAAAAAGATAATACGTGCATATAGACAATGATTGCTATTTGTTCAAATCAATATAAAAGTTTAAAAATAAGTTATGTGTAAGATACCCATTGTTCCGGACGTGAATTTGTATTAAAAATATATTTTTTTAAATTAATGCACAATAAATTGAATCACGGGATCGAGCTGTTCCTATGCGACAAAAACGATGCTTGGCCCCCCATACTCTCGCCCCACCCCTCTGTGTACATACCTACACAACCTTTTTTATTTGATTACCTTTGCATAAATCCAAATTTTGTGCAAGGATGTTTGCATAAATTTACAATTTGTGCAAGCACAATTTCTCTATGTACCCAATTATTTTTATTTTGCACAAATATCAAAACTCTAAACTCTTCCACGTATATGAGCAAACTCACAATAATAAATAAATAAAATATCGGGGGAGCGTAGAGTGTCAAGCGGAGATGATGCAGTGTGGCCAGGAATCTGATCTAAAGGCTAGGCCCGCTGTTGCCCCCTTTGAATAGAGCCCTAAATGTTCTGGACCGGCAGAGTGCCAGCAACCGCCATCACTACAACATCTTCGCCTGCTTCTACTCTGCCTTCTTCGATCAACTGGAAAACTTAGACATCTTCTTTCCCTGGCCGACCTGAAAACCCAATACATTTTTCGATCGCCTTTCTAAAGGCACAGGTGTCCCCTCTACCTCCCTTCCTCCCCTTGCCTTCGACCTTTTCCATACTTCTCCCTTTCCACACTTCTCCCTTTTCCAATTTTCCATCATTTTCGTACACGTACATTTCTCCAGGCGTCGACGCTGCCAGTCGGTCCCTTCCCACCACATCGTCTGTGCGGCTAGCGAGTACAGTGCCCGTCCCGTACACCCATACTTTGGCAAACAGTTTACCCATACAAATTAAGAGTTGATTTTTCCACATTATTTATCGGCACCGGTGCATGGTCGGGAAACGCGCCAATCGCGCGTCCCACATAATTATGTACATGGTTGACATTTGTCACATGAAAGCAGGTCGCTTCTACAAGTCTTTCTTAAGTTCAATAGCTCAGCTGTGGAACAATTTGCCTCTGTATTTCCTCCCCCCTACAACATGAACTTATGGACCCATGTTCATTCCTTCCTCTCCTCTATCTTCCTCTCCGTACAACATCCTAAATATAACACAGGCCCTAGTAGCGGTCCGTGAGTTTTCAGTCAGCTAGAGTGCTAAGATTGAAAAATACGACGTTATTGATGTTGTTGTAGCTGAAAATGATTTTTTTTTTTTAAATTTCAATATTTTGCACGTCTATTAGGCCCAGAGGGAAATTATTTCCCTCATAGCGCTCTCCTGTGCGAATTTAATGTAAAAAATTCCATATACTCGTAAATCCACTTACTTGCCTACCTAACCAACCTAACCTAACCTTACGTGATATTTACGTAAGATAATTATTTCGCTTTCATGCCATTAAAATACACAAAAATATATATTATGTCTTATTGGTAAAAATTTAACTAAAAGCATGAAAGTAAATTAACAGTAGAAATTGATGACAACTAACTAAATAACGATCTTACCATTGACCGAGTGGTTCAAACTCCACACAAATCTGTATTGGCATACGCTCCTTGCTTCATCCATATTCATACATCGTATCGTCAATTCCCTTAAGCTATTCCATTACTTAACATGAGGTGATTAGGGTGTACATAATTCACTTGAACGTGATATCGCTTCCAAGGTAATTCCCAACTTTCTAATCAATCTCTTATTCTGCGTATACTCGTACATGCGAGCCGAAGCATGAACCACGAATTATAGGAAAAAAAATACAGTGTGTAATTCACACGTGATAGAAGTGAAACTAGAAAGTCACTAGATGTCGCTTTCTTTTGCCTGTTTATTTTAAAGTGGTTTGAAGATTGAATATTGATTAACAAAAACAAAAATGTTATTTTTTTTGGATTTCGTACGATTCGAACTTCCGTTCTTGATTTTCTTGGATTTCTCTTGCCGCTGAGATTTGCGATGCACTACACCGCTGCGCTACGAGACGCGCTCGGTGTGGCGCGAATTTACGCATTATATTCCGCCGACCCGTGAAAAAACAAAGCGGCCAATGAGCGCAGATCTATCGTCATTTCCGTTTCATATCTCAACCAATAGGAGCCTTGAGCGCAGTTTGGTACTTCGCAGGTGTCGTAGTGCGTCATTTCCGTTTCATCCGAATTTCAAATCACTCTAACGGGGTAAGGAAGTTTTGCTTCAAAAATGGTTTATTACTTTCCCTGATACTCGTTTCTTTGTCTATTCGCCGTACATAAAATTTAAAAAAAAACATGTTTTTTATTTGATATCAATCTCTTTCGTATTTTAAATAAAAACTATTTCTTTGGCAAGGGCGGGATATATATTTGGGGTCAATATAAATACATAGAATTACTTGTTTCGGAATTTCTCTCACGTAGGCGCCGCTTATGACTTAAGTGCCATGAAAAAATGTTTTCTATATCACTTAGAAAATGCCTAATTCCTATGTGAAAGGCGCCACTTTTATCGCCTCCGCCTCATCCGCAGCGTGCTATCGACAGCTTGGATCAGACTAGGGATGAGAAGGGGACAGGGTGTGGAAACCACGAAGGAAGGAGAAATTAATGGTTGTTGGCTTCAGACAAACTGCTGACAGATTAAGATTCAAGGAAATGTACTTACTTCAAAATTTAGAAAATTTAAATAAAATCCATTTTGCAATTAACTTTGATCTCAATCGCAATATGAAATCGTTGTGTTTTTTCTTATTTTTAAGAAAACTTAAATAATTTTTACATCTTATGATGCTGATTGGCACATACTCTCAGTATCACTCTGGTGAAAGACAAACATTTAGAAAAGAAACAGATCTTTAACTCGTTTAATACAAGGAGTCTTAAATCCAGTCTTAAATAATGTGTAGGTAATCATTTTGATCTAACTTACCTTTATTTTGTTTTCTCGAAGCCCTTTTCACATTTTCTTCCAATTTATAGTTTTCTTACCTGAAACAAATGCGAAAAAAAACATTAATAAAATATATTTTTTTCATAAGAAGCAATTACTTTGTGGTTAGACATTATATTATAAAAATAAAACAACACTTTGTATTTAACAACGAATTTATTATTTATGTATCTACCGGTTTCACTTAGACTAAGCTTCCTCAGGATAAAATAATAACTCAAAATCTCAGTTATTATTTTATCGGGTTAATAGTTCCGAAATTTAACAATAAGTACGGACAGAGAACGTTTGAATATATCATACCGAAGATATTTAATTTATTACCTGACACTATAAAGCAATGTAATTCTATGAATAAGGTTAAATATATGGTGAAAAATTGGCTATCGGAAAAAAAAGATTTATATTGATTTTGATATGTATGAAAAAATGTTGTATCTGTAGATATAAGATGTAAATTTTAAATATGTATAAATATGTAACTAAAATATAAGCACCCGTTGACAAGCCGATTCAATTGGCTTAGCAGGACTTGTTTGTTGATTATATTATGTATTATCTATTATTTCAATAAAAAAAAAAAAAAAAAAATCCTGAGGAAGCTTGGTCTAAGTGAAACCGGTAGATACATAAATAATAAATTCGTGGTTAAATACAAAGTGTTGTTTTATTTTTATAATAAAATATAAGATCATTATTTCCCGTGGGGACCGTTGAGTTGCTAGACTATTGTGACTTGTTTATTGTGACGTTCACAATAAAACGTTGCTTTAATATTGAAAAATAAAAGTAATTAAACATACCGATTAAAATGACCCCTTTCCCGTCCTCGGAGTAGTTTTTATTGCCCTTCAAACGCACTGGGACATGAATAATAGATTTGACTGAGTTGTTATAAAAAAATTTATTATAAATAATTCGAATTTTCTTTTCGATTCGAATATATGATTCAAAATTATTGTTCAAGTACTGATCATGGTTGATGAACTCAGTTGAGATGTGACTTTCGTCTCTGTGAAATTGTAATTAGTATGGCAGTAATAAAATAGACATGTTTGTAATTAGTATGGCAGTAATAAAATCTGTAAAAACAATAATCGATGCCTTTCCACTCTTAGTCAGAAATTTCCGATTTAGATTCTTTAACTGTTACGAATAAAAAAAATCTTCCCAACATTAAACGCCATTAGTTACACATTGAAAAAAAGTTTGAAGAAGCTCTGTTTTGAATTTTTACAATTTAAAAAAATGCCTAACTCAGCTGCGAAAGAGCAGGCAACGTTGCATTTGGGTGAGATTTCCGTCTTGAAAAAGTGGGGTTTTTTTGACATATTATTATTTTTTCATTGATTGTTTCCGCCTGAATTTAATAAATGCCTTACATAGGCCCGTAATACGTATAGATAAATAGATTTTCAAATAATTAATCCAAAATGTAATTTTCTTTACTTATTCTCTGTGAGCCAATATCTTTTCTGATTTTTCTGTCTCAGATTTTCGATTGGGTTTCGCTAATATTGTCTTCATTTAATTAAATTAAATAATTTTATTTGTTAAAAAATAATTTTATTGTATAAAATAATTTTATTGTATAAAATTATTTTATAGCATAATTTTATTGTTTACATAATTTTATTATATTAACGACATTAAAGCGAAGAGACTTATTTTGCATATTCTGTAAAAAAAAGTTTCATTTTTTTTTGTATTTGAAATTAGAATATTCCAAATTTTTAATTTTAACATATATAACAAAAATTAAATAATATTTATATCGAATTTAAAAAAATACATTTAGGTGGAAAGGGGGGTGCTTAGAAGATCAAAGACAAAAAATTAGACTGGAAATAAGTTTAAGATAGGGTTATTCATATAATTTACATTTATTTTTACAACATCTTCAAAAAGAATTTTTAACAAAAAACTTCAAAAAGTTTTAATAACAAATAAACTACCCTCTTTCGCTGTACGAAAAATGAGTATAACTTTTTATGGCTGTTAAATATCAATTTAGACAAATTTAGTTTATTAGTAATGATTTTACATACGCGGTTGTTCATCAAATTTATAAAATTTACACCAAATTTAATAATAAAAACAATAAATACCTACAACTAATACTGAATACGGCGCGTCGTCTCGTAGAATCTAGACCCTCATTTCAAACTGATCGAAGATGAAGTTTAGCATTTCTGTTCGCGACAGTGTAGGAATGTTATATGTATGATATTTGTAGTAGATCATCAATTTTATCAGTTCTTCCCACCGACTGCGACTGAAGGAATTTAATCACGCTGGCGCAGCTTGCACAAATAGACTGAAATGAGTTTTTACATCACCGAATCATGTTTTTTTTCTGATTTCATCAATTGATTATTAGAGTAACCTGGACAGAGAAATTGGTAAATGTAAAACAAAACACATCAAATCTTTACTTATTTAAAATGTACTGGAATTCAAAAAGAAACTACAATATCTGGGTCTCATCTAAATACATTATTTGGATTAATGTTTTTGTTTACAATTATTAATTCTATGTTGGATATCCATGATAATTAATTTCGTTCGATGTTTCAGGCGGGACAGTTACAAGGCGGTACCTACCATTGTTATAATTCTTCTCGTCGCAATATTACACGCGTTTGAGATGAAATCGAAATTTGGAAATCATGTCCTCCGATATTGTTGATATATTATTATTTAGATCACCAATATTGCAATAGTAGCTAGTTTTAATGATGATTTATTTGGTGAAACTCGTACGGATGTCCAAATGAGTGGACGTAAATAGATAAATAAATAGGCAAGAAGAAGATCGGAAAGAGGTATCGCCAATTTGGGTATGTTGTGAGGCTGACGGGAGTGGGAAAGAGTATTTATTTATTAATTATAAACAGAAACAAACAGTACATTAGATACATCGGTGAAAAAAATAAATTATATCGACTACCAGAAGAAATCAGAAGCATTAATGATAAAACCCGAATACTGCTCTCTGTCAAGAGACATTTTAAAAATATTCTTAAGGAAAAAACTAATTTATCTTACAAACATCCTTAGTTTTCCATAACATTCTTTCTTTTTTTAAAAAACACTCTATTATCAAAATAAATACTGCAGCTGACATATATATTTATGTTCAATGAAATATTTAAGTACTAACTAATAACATTAATGTACACTTCCCTTCCATACACAAGCAAATGCTTTTCATGGAAGGGTAGTAAAAAAAAAACTGAGATGTAAAATTATCATATAAATACCTTGTAAAACATATTATTAAAAATAAACAATTATTAATTAAAAAAAAAAAAAAAAAAAAAAAATGACGGCCGGGTAGCTTGATTCGCACACCGAAGGTCGCGGTATCGAATCCCGGCATGGCAAATAAATTTTATTTGATTAATTTGTGTTATTTCATAATGTATTCATTTAAAATAATATATAGTATATTTGCGGCACGTTCCAGAGTGGAAGATACTCTCAGTATCGCCCTGGTGTAAGACCACCATTCAGAATTGAAACGTTGCTTGAAATGGCATGAGCCGTGTTAGGTGACCAGATCTGAATAGCCAGGTACTTCCCCACCTTCCTCTTACCTATCTCCTTCCCCTCCCCATTACCTTCAGCCTCACAAAATACACCAATCGGGCATTCTATAGCCTCACTGGCAGTTGGGACTCTTTTGCGGTATTCATATAAAAAAATAATTTCATGGTGGGTACCTATTACCTGTTTCATTGCAGTGTCTTATTTATGGTATATATTTACGTAATTTCCTGGTGATGTATGTAGTGGCCAGTGGGAAGGTGTGTATGTGTGTGTGAGTATATGTGTATATATGTATGTATGCGCATTGAACAATTTATATTATTGACATGATGCTCTTTTTTAAATTTTTTGGTATGAAATGAAAAAGAGGAAGGATGAGAAGTTGATTCCAAATTTGACAAAAGAGTGTATCACTTCTACAATTATTATTATTATTGTATCCTCAATAAATTCTAGGCAACATTTTTATAATGTATATCATCATCCAAAAAACCTACAAAATCAACAAGTCACTTTCGTGATTCATACGACACGCACACCCCACTTCCGCACAGCTTTACTGCCATTCAAACTGAAGCAAAAAATGTCAAATTAATGAGTCGACGTATTCAGTTAAAATGTCCATGGGCTGCTCTGTATAATACAACACTCTATGGACGTTCAGATATATCATCGGTATCAGTGTAATAATATTAGTTTCAAAGGAAAAGCTCTAGGCCGTGTATTGTTCGGATCATTAATTAATTATCAACAACCGAAGATTATGATTTCGTTCGCAATTTACACACTAACATTTTCGTGTTAATTATTGTTATTTAAATTATTATTGATCAACTACAATGTACACTCAAAGGTTAAATTAAATTTATATCACCTTCTAGTTCACACAACTCGAGATATTCAAATAATAATATGAAAACAAGCTATTAAAATAGATTTCTATGTGACGGCTTACTTCACGTTACTTTATTTTGTTGCAAATTTTCACAATTTAAAAAAATGCATTCACAAACTAAATTCTAGCTTTGGAGTTAATTTGAATAAATAAGACGGTCTTGTGATTTATTTGAACTAGTCTAAAAGGCGCTTGTAACCAGTGGCGGTTTTCTCTAAAGTGCGTTTGTGCGGCGAACCCCCACTAAAAAGATGACAAAATAAAACAAACTTGTTTTATAATAATACTAGCAGACCCGGCCACACGTTGCTGTGGCCAACGAAACACAACGCCATTACCCAATCTTTATAAAATCCACACCACCCGCTGCCAGCTGCCCGCTGCCCGCTGCCTGAATTGAATATTTGAATTTATCGGCTTTTCTCTACTATAATAAGCATGTATTATACATATAAACTAATTAACTCGCCACTAATTATACAATCTATCTATTTTTGAAAACCTTATGAAAATCCGTTGCGTAGTTTAAAAGATTAACGCGCACATACATTTTGAGCGACTCATTTTATACTATGTAATGATCATGATGATAATGATGATATGCACATTATAAATAGTGCGCATTCAAATTCCGCCTTCAAAACCCGCGTCACTGTAAAGTACGTTATCTATTCCCATTTTGTGCGTGTTAGAATCCGCACAAAATACTCTTTACAAAAAAAGCTAGCCGGCACAAATCTCCCTGACGGTGATTTGAGCAAAACTAGGCCTTTCTATTTCTATGCAAAATTAATAAGCAGTTAGTGCATGTGATACCGCCTGAGTCATGATGTCACGTGACCTCCGAACCTTGACGAGTATCACCGATCGAGACGTCGCAAACTGACCATTGACCTTTGCACCATAAGGATGTAAGTTAAATGTTATTTTTATGTTATATTATGGCATTTAACTTTGTAGTCATTTTTGTACGTTTTTTATTTTCTTGGTTCTGCATTTCTCCAACCATTTGCTAATGGTATTTGTATATCTAATATTGAATTAGACCGATTTTGACTTCTGTTTTCGTATTACTTTTTTTTAGACAAGTTGTTATACCTATCACTTAGTTACATTTACTAAAGTTTCTGCAAATGCCGCATTGTCTTAAGTCACTAGTTATGTTATTTTGTGTTGAGCTTTCTCCAGTATTATTTCGGCTTATAAATTGAAAGCGGTTGCATTTATTAGCTGTCGCGAATATGTTTATGTATATTTTTTGTTTTTGTCAATGTTTTAAAATATCAATTATATATTCTACGTAAATATTTTTGTTGAAAAAACCATAAAAATTATACTTTTCTCGTTATCTAATAATTGTGTCGAGTGTCAAGTGATTTAAAAACAATAGTATGTAGGTTCTAGGTACCCCTCTCACCAACTTTATTTAAGTTGTGCGACTGCCACTGTGTTCGACGATTTGACGAAGGACAACAGTTAGTAAATTTTGATTAGATATATCTTCTCTTGAATTTCTGCACCCCGTTAAAATGCCACGAACCGTCACTACTTGTAACTTGTAACGGAAACTTAAAATCGGTGTAAAATGACATTGCTAGTTGAAAATGTAAGCTTGTGGCACAATTCAATGCCACCAGTCTTTCCCTACAATAAGTTATAAGTATAAGTCATGTTCCCCCTTTGTCATATCCCTTCCCAATTTTCTCAGTCAATCACTGACACAATATTCCCTAATCGTCCGACTAGCTTTGGGTAGTGGAACTTGCACGGCTGTCACATACAAATTTACGAATTAGGTTGAAGGATATGGGGTTCTTATTGGTACCATATGTCCAGCAAAGCTCCCCCAATATCAAGGGTTCTTTCTAATAAATCAAAGCCTCCAAAGCGTGCATATTGTAGACGACTCACTTCCCGAGCATACCGAAATTAATTTGCTACAAACGACCAATCATATTTATAACCTTCGCTTCTATCCTCCGTCCATGCATAAAATTTGCCAGGTATGAGATCGAATACCCTTTTCCATAGTGAGCATGAAAATAACATCGCCCGATTATCCCAATCAAACGGGTTGATTAACTATCCACTGGTGTGGAAATGCGCACATGGCCTAAGAATGGAACTCCGCCGGTTCCAGCAATCGGATTTGGGATTTGTCATTTGGAGTGTGATGCATAAATAACATAGCTTAACGACACTATTCATAACTTTTCTGAGTAGTGTCGGGAACAAATGAAGTGTGATGTGGATTCGTGTTGTCTTCGGATTCCGGAAACACGAGATAAGCATTTTAGTCTTGTTGATATTGTTGAATTAACAAAAATTTGACCTACTTGGGTTAGCTATTAGCTATGATTTATTGAAATACTGTGCTGTGTATTATGAACGTGTGATAAATGTTCATACTTAAGCTTGGCAAATGGTCCATTCGAAATGATTTCGCATTACTTATGGGATGTAATTTTTTGTGCCGATAAATTATTTCTGTTCTGAGAAATTCTATATTATTTATTCAGTACGATTATGTTTTATTTTTAATAATAATTTAAATAATAATAACCAAATAGGTTAATAACATAACTTGAATAGACTAACTAACTAACTAACTAACCATCACGCCGTTTCCCCGCAGGGGTAGGCAGAGAGGACGGACCGCCAAACAACTCGGTCTTGGCACACACTCTTTGCCTCACTCACATTCATACATCGTCTCATGAAACCGGCCCAGATGAAATACTAACATAACTTGAATGGAATTTTCGCAGAACTTGAATTTTAACTTTGAAATTGGAACAATTCTTCTAATTTCGAAGTCAATTTTCAAGTTCTACGAAAGTTCTGTCAAGCAACTGGCCAATGATAATATATTAACAGAACTTGAATAGAACTTTCACAGCACTTGAAAATTAACTTTGAAATTTAATGGGTTGTTTTAAATCTGTGATTCTGGCCCTAAGCATTTCTCAATGCCCCATTCTTGTGATCTTGGAGGAATAACATATGTATATTGTTTCTCCAAGCTTATGACAAACTTCTAAAAGTATCTTGTATATTCTTCAATTACCTGTATCAAGTGTGTCTAGTCTATTTAAAAATCTATGTATTGTTCATTGATTTCCGTGTTCTTATGTAAAAAATAATTTTCCTTTAGATGTATAATATTGTCCTTCCCGAAATGAGTTTTATTAAACTCATTGGGAGTAATGTATTATAAATTTTATGTTATAATTTTGTAATATATTGTCTCTAATAAATAAATAAATCATAACTCTTCTGCAATGTTAAATAAGGGTCCCACAACAATTTTTAAAAAGCATTTAACATTAATGAAATCTCTTCGATTATAACCCTTTAATAAGCTTGCTTTGAACATACGGACACGCCCACAGCACAGTTCTTGCTATGCAGTTATGGTTTGATCTGAACTTGTCTGGAAACGAAAAATTGAATTGATCCTTGTCGAGATTTATTAGCCAAGTTCCAAACCTATTGTAAATTTTAAACACTAATAATACCCGCGCGCTGCAGATACACCTCCTTTTGAATCCGTTCAAAAGTAAATTTCACGACTGGTCGGAATTGAATTTTTTTGTGCGGAGAGCGGGGCCTTAACATGTCACTGCTCCTTCTTCAGTAAAAATATATTATTGTGTTGGAGAAAAAAAATGTTTCGGAAATATATCAAATTATATGAATTACACTTTGCAGAAGTAAAAAAAATAATGGTTATAAATGGATGGCTGAGTTCCAAACTGTAACAAACACAAATTGACGAAAAATGGGTTTCTGTCAAATTGCGATCGGCATTGAAACGTATAATATCCAGAAAAAGTTATTCCTCGAACGAGGCTTATTCAACTTGTTCAAAACATTTATTCCGTTTGTTGACCCAAAACCGTACTATTTTATCACGTGTCGAATTTATACATGAGAGGTGCAAAGACAAGTACATACATAATCTTTGAAGTGCCTGTATTAAATTTTCATTTAGAACAACTAGGCAGGTTCAATACCATTTTAAATCGAATGATAATGTTTGAAATTTCAAATGTAAAAGGTATTGTATCCGACTATTCAGTAGGTAGGACAGGTGATTTTAACATGTTTTTAATACAAACTGTTATAATTTCAACACATCAACAATTTGGGAGGAGCCATTTAGTGTACACATCTGACATAAGTAACCCAAAGTGATTCGCTATGTTGGTGACTTAGCAGGGGTGCCCAGGTTCATGGCGTGAGGTTAGTCTGCCCACTTACTGCGTGGCGGGCTGGATTGGAAGAGACTGATTGAGGGAGATCATTTGGCATCTCCAGCAGGACTCTATCGGCCCATCGTCTTACACCACAATTGGGAAGATGGATTCATACGTCCGTCACTCTTGGATTCACTGACCTCCAGATTTATACCCACCCATCATACCCTTTTCCTTTCTAGAACCTCCTCTGCTTCCTTTCTTTTAAAAGATTCTCCACACAGCATTCCCAAAGATGAAATAGGCCTTGAAAGATTTTTTTCCTCTGTCCGGCTGATCACCGTTGGAAACATAGTCATATAACTAAACACAAGCAGCTGCTTTATTAGGAGAGTGAATAAAATATTGATGTTTATATTATGTGTAAAATTGTAACCTTGTTATATGTTTCAATAAAAAAAAAATAACGCAACGTGAAATCGTTTTACAGTTACTTAATTATATGCCAGCTTGCAAAATTTTGGATTTGATACAGTGTTGATGTTAGCTATCAATTTAATAAAATGGCCCTAAGCTGTTTCTCAGAATATTTAAGCAAATCATCTCAAATAACATAAAATCATCAAAGCGAAATACGTAATCAATAGTTAGAGGAATTGTAGATCATTTAGCGAGGCGTTTTATCAAAGTCACCCAAAAACAAACAGAAGCCAGTCCATCGCTGTCAGCGACTTGTCTGTGATCTCTTGTGTATGTAGTATGCTGAGTGAGTACTAAACGGGATGCTGAATGCTCCCTTCTGTAATTGTAATTCAGGACACGTTCTTCGCATAAGCCAAGGATCACAGGCCATGTTCCTGTTGTCATGTGGGTAAGACATTGAATCATGTGTTAGTAAATTTTCATATAAGGGCGCCCCAACGCGTGGGAGATTAATACGGTGTGACGTATTTACGGCGTATAAAGCCAAGGCGGTGCCGGGCGTCGCGACGCTAGCCGTGCCTATCAAAGCGAAAGCGGGTGCGAATCGTTGTGATTAATAATTATATTATTGTCGACTAGATTTACTACTGTTCATTGGAGATTATGCGAATCTCTTAATAAACCAGGCGTGTACCTATTGTTTCTGGATGTGAAAGCGTCTCTCTTCACAAATTAGTGCGTAACCTACAGCCTTAAGGTGCTCCCACACATGAAAGGTGCTGCCTGTACTGTCTATAGCGCTGAGTAGGTATTCATTTAATAATAATAATAATAATCGTTTATTCCAGAATGTATGCAGGGGAAGTGCAATGCAATACATTCCATATTTTGAAATAATAAAAGAAAGATTAATAATAAGATGAGGTAAAAAATAATTAACATCAACAAATAAATTAAATAAAAACAAAAGCATGAGAAATGAAATATTAAATACTTAAATTAAATTAACTAAAAGAGAAATGAAATAAAAATTTGGCATTTTTTTCAGATGGTCAAAATATTTTCGCTTTACAATAAAATGCAAATTGGAATATTTATGAACATATTCAAAAACCAAAAACTGTTTTAGAAAGGTGATGAAAAACGCTTTCAAATTATAGAATTCTAAATAAACATATATTTTTTTTTTTTAATTTTGCATACAAACATCAAAAAGTTTTCAAAATGGCTCACCTTCCGGTTTTTCTAACTAAAGTTACTGATAATAAAAAATAAAATAAAAACACCAACATATTTTATTAGACAAATGTACAACAAACACATATTGTAACCTCATATTTTTGACGCTCTATGTGAAAATAATTTATAAAAAATTCCCTAAGTTTCAAATTTTTTTTTAATTTGCAATTCAAAACTCTGTGTACATAAAAGTATACATTTTACTTTTTAGTGGCTATTTTTTAGATTGGAATATAAAGCGTGGTGTTTTCCCTTTCTTACACCGATTAGAATATATTTCTAACTACGATAGTAAGGGAGTTCCAGCGTTTTATACGAGACCTATGTGCGTTGGGACAAATATGGTCTCCTGTGATTGAACGGGTTAAATACTTAAATTAATTTGACGAGAAGATTTCGGATTCGTCAGAATTATGTAATGACTTCTACGCTGAACACCGACTAACATCAAAGAAGCATTAAAAAAGCTTAGAGAAAACAAATTTAATGTAATTTTTTACATTATTCTAAAATTGTTAAAATTGTGACAAAAAAAAATCCCTAACAGAAAAACCACTTCTCTCAAAAAAATCTTTTGATCGTCGAAATCTGATATCATGAATTATTGCACATCTTTTTGAAGTGAAAACTTCTTTAGCACCGTTGTGATTTGAAAAGAGACTACATCCATAGGATTTAGACTGAGAGAGAATGAGATAATATAATCGATCTCCTCTTTGTGCGGTGCTTCGTGGCCGTCTTCTTTAGTTTTCTGAAGATTTCACTTCTACCGCGTATGAATTGCACGCCCTGTTTTTTTGGTCAATCCAGCATTTTTCGGTTCGTAGCCTTATTTCCATCATGGCTTATGATAATTCAATGTTAAAAAAATAATGAAAACGAAATATTTTGATCCATTTATCCGGTGCGGCAGCATAACTTCCTTTTTTTTAAATGCGCGCGCCATTCAGTCGGTTGATGTCGTAGCGGCGCGCTAGTGATCTCGAGACGGAACTGTAAAGTCTTGTCCCGATCCTACAAGATTTGAAGACCAACATCTAGGAAGAAATTGCCAAGATAACGCCTGATATGCTTGAAAGAATCATGACAAACGCCAGAAATCGGTTTACTCAGTGTATCGAGAATGGGGGACGTCATCTACCTGATTTGATCTTCAGAAACTAAATAAAACAAAACTTTAGGTATGTGCCTACATTATTTATTTATTTGTTTGTTTACGCCTTGATGGCTTTTAAATATAAAATAAATTATACAGGAGCATTATAACAAGTATGCAGTATCATAAGTATATAGTACATAAAATGATAAACAGACCTGGAAAAATATAAGTAGGCCTAACATAAGTAGGTATCAGTATTCGAGTAATTGTTTACAAAGGAGTTCAACCAGCGGATTCGTATTTGGGCTCACACTACATTAGATTCAATAATTATTGTCACAATATCACACAAAATGTGATTCCAAATATAGACGAAGCATACCGGAATTGCAGTGGTATAAAACATTTTTAACGATTAATATAAATGTAGATAATTTTCTTGTAATTAATTATTTTTTTTTTAAATATTTTTTTTGCTATCATAAATGTACGTATTTTTGTTATTATTAAGAAAAAAAAAGGTACACAGTAATTACATATATAAATAAGTAAGTAGGTACTATGAATGTAGTTATCATGAATGTAGTTACAGAGCAGTGGGTATTAAGTTTGTTACTGTTAATAATGTGAAACATTTAAGGATTTTTACGTTAGTTTGTTATTATCAGGAAAAAAATAAAATAAAAGGTACACAGCAAATACATATATGTTTAAAGAAGTAAGTTGGTACTATGAAAGTAGTTAGAGAGCAATGGGTATTAAATTTGTTTCTGTTAACAATCTGGAACATTTAAGGATTTTTGCATCTGCGTACATACACGCTTTTTGAAGGAAGCGATATTTTTATAAAAAAATATATCGAATTATAAAAAACAAACAACAATTTTCTGATTCATACAATGGGTTTTATTAAGTTTTCGGTCATCCGTTCGAAAAGTAGGCCTCAACGGCAAACTTACGCTCCTCACTGTTCCAACCAAAGATATTGAAGGTTCCAACGCATGGTGGCGACTAAACTGTGTCGGGACAAAACTTTATAGTTCCGCTTCTCGAACGAGATCACTTGCGCTCCGCTACGACATCAAGCGACTGAATGCAATTAACGCATTTTAAAAATTAACGCATTTTAAAAAGTAAAGTTATGCTGCCGCACCCTGTAATTTTTAGTGCCTAGCAATGTGAAAAGTTAGCGAAACCGAGTAAGTAGTAAATTCTAGTTTTATAAAGTTAGTTTTATAATCCTAAGTTTAATAATCCTAGTTTTATAATCCTAAAAAGTGAAAACTTGGTTGTGTCCCACGATTAGTAACTACGAAATAAGCGAAATCTGGTAGACATCGTAATTATTAATAAGTAAAGAAGCTGAAACCAATTTACATTATTTCATTTACCAAAAAAAGTTATTTTTTCTTTCATCATTACATAGTAATAGAAGTCGCTCAAAATGTATGTGCGCGTTAATCTTTTAAACTACGCAACGGATTTTCATACGGTTTTTACCAATAGATAGAGTGATTGAAGAGGAATGTTTATATGTATAATACATGTAAATTATATTAGAGAAAAGCCGAGAAATTCTAAGAAAACATATTTTTGTGCGATTTAAAACGGCTGGCGGGCCGTACTATAGTCACTTTTGAAATTCGTTCTACGGAAGAAATTGGAAAATAGATGTCCTAGAGTAAGTAGGTATTTGATTTGAATTATTTTATTTGATGATGTCGCTCAAAATGTATGTGCGCATAGATCTTTTAAATTACGCAACGGATATTCATTCGGTTTTCACCAATAGATAGAGTGATTCAAGAGGAAGGTTTATATGTATAAAAACATGCTTATTATGGTAGATAAAAGTCGAGAAATTCAAATATTCAATTCAGGCAGCGGGCAGCGGGCATGGCGTTGTGTTTCGTTAGCCACAGCAACGTGTGGCCGGGTCTGCTAGTTTTTTTTATAAAAACAACTCTCTTATAACTTTTGAAGGTTATTCCCATCAAGTTCTTCAATGATATTTTTTTATGTATTTATGAAGCTTAATTTAACGCATGAATCTATTTTGATTACGAAATACATATTCATTTTCAAAATGAAGCCTTAATTTGAAGTTTAAATAGCCTCCCATTCATTTGCATGCCGCCCCCGCCGGACCAGCTCGCCACGTCACAAAATTATATACATCGGTGGTTTGACATCATTCAGTGCGCCCTCTTTATAAACTTTGTAAATTGTGTTATTAATTTCCGGGTAAACTTCCCCCAAACTCCCCATTTTCATAAAAATCTCTCTCCACCGCGTGATCCTCCTACAAACTTGGTCCTGCGACCTGATTATTTAATTTAGAAGATGGAAACCGTTAATGATGAAAAAAATGCTTGTATGAAAAAAGTGTAATCTATTAATATGTTACCAGTTCTCAAAAACCCGCTCCGCAGGTTCTTATTGCTAGGCCCTGCGGTGTTGGTGACCATTTTATAAATCCAATAGGAACTGATAGATAAAATAGCCCGTTCCTCGGATCCACTGTCATCCAGTGTAGCTAGTCACCGGGACAAATTAACCGAGACAGAGCAATGACGTCATATGTAATAGATAGGCGCTTGATACAATATGTATTACCATCAATTTTTCCATATCCGGAGACATACTAAATATTCACAAATTCGTAGCAGTTATACCTAGGGGGGAGACGTCCCCATCTGACCTGCTGACGGAAGTAGCGACATCTTGTGACGAATTCTTCAATTAGAAACCAAATTATTTCAGTAGCTTTGTGTGAAATTCCACGTACACAGATGTTATTTGTGGCGCGGCGCGTATGGCGTGGCGTCAGACATGCACTCGAAGATGGGTTCTGAAATTCAACCACGCAGACGTTACTGTTAATACTGTTAATACGTTAATACTGTTCGATAAATAAGTGTTATGGTGTCATTTTGTCCCTATTGAAGAGCTATGGTGATTATTTTGATTTCATGAAGCACAGCAAATAATGTTGATTGACTTATTGTTAAACGCAGATGTAATTCATTATATTACACATATACACGTAGTCATATTCTCTTCTGCGTAATAAATCTATACTCTCTTGCACGTAGTATCTTGCGAAGAAAAATTATATAGGTACCTCACATGACGTAAACAAACAAATCTTATGAAAAATCTAAAAATCTTGCAAAATGCAGATATCTTTTAAGATAGATTCTTGCTAGATAGTAAAAGGCTGAGTAAAACTTTTTATACACCCTTTTGTTCCTTTATAAAGGAATGAAAACATATTTGTAATTTTTCTCTAAAAAACTGAAAAAAATCGTTTCTTTTGATCTAACACCTTATTGGCAAAACAATAAGGCAACTTTTTGAAGGTTGAATTGTTTACTTTTGGCATAAGGTAGTTCATAGTTCGTGTGTTGTGGACCTAGGTATACAGTGTGTTCAAGTATACAGGATGACAATTTTGATGGTTTTTTTTCAATTAAAAACATAAAAATGAGTAGTTAGGGACAATCCATAAATTATGTCACATGAATTTCATGATTTTTTAACCCCCTCCCCCTGCTTCACTGTCACACATTGTCACATTTGTGAGACCCCCTTCCCCCTAGTGTGACGTCATACATGTTGCAACTTTACATCTAAAAATAACAAAAACAGTATTTTTTTTACCATGTGACGTCACAAAACTGATCACCCGCCATACCCCCTGTAACACAAAGTCACACTTCTGTACTCCCCCCCCCCCCTTCTCCCTAAGGTGTGACGTAATTTATTGATGGCCCCTTATTGGACAATTAGTTGGTCGGTTAGTTGGCTTAGTGATACATGAAAGTCTCCGGAGACAAAATTTCATATCGGTCTGGTTGAGGAAGACGCTTTGACCTTTCTAGCCGGACTCTCCTACCAGCATCCCCAAACATGGGATGTTTGATTATGCATTTACTCTTGGAAAGGTTGACTCCCAGGTTACTACCCACCCCTCACATTTTATTCCTTCTCAGAACTTCCTCTTACTCCTTCCTTTCCCTAAAAGGACTCTCCTCCCAGCATCCCTAAAGATGACTTTAAAATACATCAAAGGCCCTGAAGGATTTTTCTCAGATCCTCATTTGTGGAGCTAATGTAAAAAAATGCTATTTTCTTTTAGCAAACTACTAAAAACACATATTATGTGACATAAATCGATTTGTTCTTTGAAAAAATAAAGTGGAACACAAAATTTCAGTCGATAAAACCAACACAACTTCTGATCGTTCTTGCAACATTGGTTCTGGTTGCGTCTGTTCCTATAGTCATTTGCTTTAATTAAAAAGCAAACGTGCCGCCTGCGGGGCAGGAACAACGGGGCGCAACGGCGCGGCGGGCAATTGCTTCATAAATGTCTTTATGAAATGTATCGATTTTCGGGCTAATATCGCATTTTATGGCCGAGCAGAGGGTGAGCCGATGTTATTTGACAAAATTTATTGGCAGATTTTGGAAAATTATTTTAATTAATTATTAAAGCACACAATAAAGACGGCTTTCTTTTCGGCGTGATATATAATAATAAATTAAGTCAATATTGTATTAATTTGATGGGCGAAATGGATGCCGGACATTGTCCACATTTTTAATACAATTTTTTTTTTTTAATCCACTGCTTTTCGAGCGTTTGTTTTATGCATTAGCTCCACCCAACACGCTCTAATATTGGATAGTAAATTTATGTCAGGTTAGGTTATGTTTTTTTAACGTGTATAATTCCAGTAGGTGTAATTTAAGTAGGTGTAATTCTACCCGTGTAATCATTGTTAACATATTGGCAGAGTTACCCGTGTCCGGGTGTTACGCCACACCCCCATCCCTTCCTCCTCTGCCCACCATCCGGCTATATAGTAAGGAAAATGGCAACAGGGCCGGGGTCGGTGCCGTAACATCCAAAGCACCTGAAGCCAGGTCAGGACACTGAATCAAATCGGCGTCTTAGCTTTTATGATCTTTCGCGATGCTCAAAAAAATTATTATTATTTTTTTGGAATAACTTATTGAAGCACATCTTTGTTTTTGATCATTTCAGAAGATGATATTAACATAATATAACTACACAGAAACAGAAACTAATAATGTAACGGTTGCAAATGGGAATCGAACCCTAAACATAGAAATCATCTTGAATATATGATGTGATTCAGGAAAACAATAGTAATTCTTGAATTGAAGTATGTTGAATGAAGCAATGACCGCCATGTTCAACGGGGTGGTCAGAAGCAAGCTGGAGTACGCTAGTACTGTCTGGATACCATATCAACTTAAATACATAAATATGATTGAACAAATTCAAAAAAAATTCCTAAGGTATGTTTACATGCGATCTTACGGAATATATCCGAAATTCATGCATCGCGTGGAACTGCTAAAGTAGACAAATTATCAAAGCCTAGAGACCAGGCGTAATGCCGGGCTCATGGTATTCGAATTAAAGTTAATAAAAAACCTTATTGATTCTCCATATCTCCTGTCATGCTGTGGCTTATTCGCTCCTGACAAATACTGTCGAACTCGTAGCCACGCCCTATTCCACATACCGCAGGGTCGGACAGATGTCATGGCTCAACACAGCATGACAAGAGGTATGGCATTGCTTAATGCCCTACCAGCGGATATAGATGTGTTTGATATCACCGTACCATGTTTTAAAAAAACTATATACATGTATTGTTAGTTATAAGAAAATTAAAATTCTACCGTAATTGGACTCATCTGTCTGTCGTACAACAAAAAAAAATGATATCGATAAAAATTATAGAACATAATTAGGTTTCAATAACTCAATCGCAGAGGTTTTTAGTGTTTGCGCCAACTCCTCGATTTGTCTATAGTCGTAAATTCTGGACCTTTTGAATAATGATTGCTGTAATCGACGATTATTAACTTCGATGGATTGTTAACTCGATAGAATAAAACACGGAATTTTTAACATCTATATGTATCTCCGATACATTAAATGATCTAAAAAAGCATTTTATCTCGTGACATTAAGTAAGGCGCTTTATTATTACAAGAGTAACTTTTGGAAAAAAGAAGTGCCACCGGCGTGGTCTAGGGGTAAAGCTCTTGGCTCGCAATCCGAAGGTCGCGGGATCTATATATTTATTTAATTCATTTACAATAATACATAGTATTTTAAATAAAAAGCTGGATACTAAATATAGGGAGATCAGAAATAGAAAATATACTGATATCAAATACAGACTAAAACTAAATCTAGTAAGCTGAATTATAAAAAAAATCACTATCTTATTTACTTTATAATTGTAAAAAAAAAAATACTACATGATATATGTTATGTCTAATTCATATTAATTTCTTATAATTAAATTATAATATGTAAATGAAATCCTCAGCACTGGAGATCCCAGTGAGGATATCATTAACTCTACTGTTACTAAGAAATGAAGACGTGGATTTGATTTGCATTATTGATTTATATTTATGGTTGAATTTACAACAAGAAAAATCTAAATTACACTAAAAGGATTGAAACAAAGAATTAGATTGAAATAAAAACTAATGTTAAAATAGATATAGAATTATCTAGTAATAAAAGTAAATACTGAGTTTGATTCCCGGTCGCGACTGTAACCTTTCCATTATTTTTTTTCAGTTTTACGTTTCTTTGAAGATTTGTTAGTTAGTATATCTTCTTTAATAATAAAAAAATATCTTTTTTTACATTAGCTCCACACAGAAGGCACTGAAAAAATAATTTCACTTTAAAGTATTTTTAACACCTTGTTTGCCGCTCGTGCACCGGTGTGTCATGAGATTTTACACGCCATTTTGACCCTTATGTATAAAGAAAATGTATGAAGAACACAGTCAGAATCGCTTGCTCTATTATCGCCCTTTACCATAGCGAAACCTGTAATGCGCCTAGTCACTCCAAATAATTTATATTAATAATTTACCAGAGCGCGGGAAAAATATGTTTATCTACGATTTTGACCCTTTAAGGAAAGAAAGGAATGGAAGATCTGGGAAGGAAAAGGGTATGAAGGATGAGTAGGAATCTGAGGGTCAGATATATAAATACATTCCTCCAACTACGGTGTAAGACGAAGGGTCGAGAGAGTCCGACTGGAGAGGTCAAAATGCCTTCCTCAACCAATCTCTCTAGACCTGGTCCACCATGCAGTACGTGGGCAGACTCATCCGCCGTCAAGACCTGAACAAACATTACCACATGATCCCGGACACCACTTCTAAGTCGCCATGGCGAACCACTTGCGGTGACCTATGGCAGAAGTGTTGGTTATCCTGTAATGGTTTCAGGTGGCGATACCCATACGAGCCTTGTAAATTGAAACTTTTCCAAACCCAAACTTATTAAATCTTTTTGCACGTTTTATTTTTTTTTGGGGGGGGGATCTCAGAGAAAGTAAGAGGCTAATTTGATTCTGCTAAGTATTCCGGCCTGGCTTGAGGTGGTTTTGGTTTCACCCACGACACGTATGGCACGCCATCGCACCGTTATTGGTTCCGAATAATGACAGGTCCAAGTCCAGCCGTGTCCGCCTTTTTATCTGCCTGAGTTAAAAAGTATCGATGGGATAACAGGACTTGATTACCCGCTCTCGTGTGTTTGGAATGTTACGTATTTAATGTAACGTATTTGATATAACCCTACCGTGAGATGCTAAAATAGCAGAAGATACTTAATGCCTTATGAAAGACTTTTTTCCAAGGCTTTTCATTTTAATGCTCGGCATTCCATAGCAGAAATAATACTGTGTAAATTCTGTAAGGGTGCTTAGGAAAGAGTCTGCATAAAATTCTTCAACTATATTCTTTTAAATTGTATATGAAAACCAACCTATCTACTTATCAACCGGAAATTTAGATGAAAGGTTTGAAAAATGCCTTCAATGGTTTTCAAACAGCACCTACTAAAGAAAGCTTACCCGTCATAATATCTTTCGATTCCTATGCTCTAAAGAGGCTAATGGTTCCGTTCACACGAAGCCCGTACAACGCGCTGAGCCGCGAGAAGTAGCACTGTCGCTCCCGAAACCATTTATTGTATAACTAATACCTCTGCCGTAGGCCACTCAAAGTCGTTCGTTACGTTTGGTGACTTAGCAGGGATTCCCGGGTTCACGGGCGTTAGGTTTGTGTAGGTCGTGGCGGTGGATGTGTCGGCGTACCTTACTGCGTTGAGACACTGGTTGAGGGATATCTTTAGAAACGTACAGCAGGACTCTCTCGACTCATCGCCTTGGGAGGTCCGGCACTTCTGGACACACTAACCCCTAGAAAAAATTCTTGGTTTAAGCCGCCGCTACCCGAATTTCAACGGATTTCTTACAAATCTCCCTTAAACATTTGAAGACTTTAAGCTCTTAAAAAAAAAAATGTTATTTTTGAAGATAATATGCATACACCCCCAACGCCGAAAAGCAAATTATATGAAATTTCCTCGATAGAAAAAAATCGCAAAGTTTGCTCCGAAAATTATTATGAACACGTTTGTTTCAGATATTTTACAAGTTATATACGGGTGTCCGGGGGTAAAGTGCATTAGCTTCGGGAAGTGATTAATAACTTTTTTCGAAATTCCAACTTTTAGGGGTTGTTTTGTGGTAAAATGATAAAAATAGACCAGTGTGTGCCGCCAGCTTTATTATTTTCCGCTGGTACGATACGGGCCATTCACAACCATGCAATGTTGCCACAATCAGCAAGTAAGATCAACCTCACACTAAGGAATTTTAGTAGGTACGTCTTTTTGTATGTAAGTTGTTAATCTTTTTTACTCCTACCATCATGTAGAATCACCTCCCGAAGTTAATGCATTTTACCCCCGGACACCCTGTTTATGAAAAAAAAAATTCACAGTATTTCATTAAATGTTGTCTTAGACAGCCCCCAAGAGATTTTTGCTGTATTTTAAATGTGTAGTTTTTACTAAACATTTTCACAATTTTCGTTTCAATTTTATCGTCTTAAATATTAGCGCGCTCTCTCCAACATTCGTAATTACATATCTCTCCATCTGTTTTTTAAGCGGGATACGGTGCTAATGCTCCTTCTTATTTGGCAAGTTTCTATAACAATCTTGCGTTGTTTCTAACAAAATACATCACCTTTAATTTTTCCATCAATCTTCTCACGTTCACGTGGAAATAGAATCACGTAAAAGTGAAACGTCATTGCTGATTGTACCCGATACGGAATTTGACGTTTAACGAGATATTCGGCGCTAATGTATCGCCTTTTTTGGTAGGTTCCCTTATCGACAGAACGGCCGCACGGAATAATAGGATCAGAGAGGGAAACCACCAAGGTCACGTGCTTGCGGTAAGTATTTATTAAATGTTACATCTGGAATGTGAACGATACAGAAAATAAAATTTATTTTTAACTAACTAACTAACCATCACGCCGTTTCTCCGCAAGGGTAGGCAGAGAGGAAGAACCGCCAAACAAAACGGTCTTGGCACACGCTCTTTGCATCACTTTCATACATCGTCTCATACTTACTCCACTATTTTTCTGATTCTTGACATAGCCCGTCTCAAAATATCTAATTCACTTGATCGTGCCATGTTTTCCACGCATTTTATAATTTACGTCATATAATCTTCTTTCACTACTTTCTTCGTTCATTCGCTCTACATGCCCAAACCATCTCAGGGTTCCTTTCTTAATCTTACTCATTACGCTTACATCAGCCTTGCATTCTTTGCAGATCTATACATTTCTCACACTATCATACATGGTTTTAACACACGTACGCTTCAGGGATCTCATTTCAACAGCATTCATTCTGCTTTCATCCTTCATCTGCCAGTTCCATGCCTCAATGCCGTACATCAGGGTAAGTGCCAGCACTCCATTGTGGACTGCTAGCTTCGCTTCTTTTGACAGTTTTTAGCGAAAATGGCATTCAGTCTTCCAGTAATGGAGTTTATTTTTATGAGAAGTTAATATTTAAATAGGGATTTACCATCGAACAAAGTAATTCCGATCATTCGATCGATCAAGTTAGGGTAACGACTTTTTTTTTGTTATAGTAATGTTCACAAGAGTCTCAGCTGTTCCCGTCTGGAGCCAGTGAGACTATGGCATCCCCAATAGGGGTATGATGTGAGGCTGAAGGTAGTGGGGAGGGGAAGGAGATGGGAAGAGGAAGGTGGGGAAATACCTGGCTATTCAAATCTGGTCACCAAACACGGCTAACGCCATTTCAAGCAACGTTTCAATTCTGAATAGTAGTCTTACACCAGGGCGATACTGAGAGTATCTTCCACTCTGGGAACTTACTTCCTAAACAATTCATAATCAGTAAAAAATTGTCCATTTTAACTCTTTCTCCATTATTTACAAACGCGGTTAAAATATTCAGCGGCGCGTAAGGTCGAAATAGTGAAAAAAATGAGTTATTGCCACGACAGCATAAGTATTGTTAAACCGAGTTTAAGACTGGCCACTACTAACGCTGAATTAGGCCGAAGAATTAAGAATCTAAAAAGTAAGACCACAGCTTGTTTTAATTTTGTAAACCAAAAAAATCAGCCATTACAAAATTCTCATTGCATTCTATTATATTATGGTGTTCTACCACCTTTGTGGCCATAGAATAAAGAAAATAATACTAGAAGTGCCCTCTATAAATTTGAATGGAAACAAATATTTTTAATTTAATTCAGCGTTCCGTCTCACACTTGCCTAAAATCGAAGATCCCATCCCATATGATTTTAGACAGTATGGTTTTATATAGAACTATAGGCCCAATTTGGGCCTGAAGCACGCCAACAAGGCACTTCTGGTGTTATTATTTATTCTATGTTTGAAGCACTTAACACCTCAAGCCTTGGAAGGACACAATTATCCACGAACTTCATATTCTGTTAGTCTCCAAAGAACAGATCTGAACGGTCGTCCATACATTGTACAGGAATTTTAATATTTTGGTTCTATAATGCGATTTATTCGGATTATTCTTCTCAGTTTGTCTCAAAAAATTATACTTGATTGGATAAAATTTAAAAAAATTGTCAAAGTGTTTGATTACGAATTGGCGTGATTTTTTCGTTGAAATTTAAAAGATTTTAAAAATATTATTGTATTTTTTAATTTATAAAGAGAAGAGACAGTTTTCTTATTACTTCCCCACACAAAAAAAATGTGTTCTCAAAATATTTCCGAGTCAAAATGTTTCGATAAGTGTTTTTGACAAAATTTTCATGTATGATATTACAATTTTAGTACTGAGAAATATCATTTTTTATGTCAATTTTATTTAAAATGTCATTTTTAGTATTTAGAAATGTCGTAAAGATAATTTTATCTATTAGTTTCTAAAATGGAATTAGTTTTCACAAAACTTCAAAAGCATCCGAAATTCCACGGAATTTCAACGTGTCCTTGGAACTTGATGGTAAAAATATTTTAAAGATTTTAAAAAATTAAATTTGAAGGGTTAAATAACAAAGCAGTGGTTGTTTTAACGTAAACGTGATTTAGCAGGGGTGCCCAGGTTCATGGGGTGAGGTTTGTCTAGGTCTTGGAGGCGGATGACCAGGACATACTGAACCCCAGATTCCTACCCACCCCATAAACCCTTTTCCTTCCCAGAACTCTCCCCTTCTTCCTTTCCTTAAAAAAACCCTCCACACAGCATCCCCAAAGATGACATAGGCCCTGAGGGAAATTATTTTCCTCAGGGACTCCTGTGTGGAGCTCATGTAAAAAAAAACGTACATTTTACGTTTAAAAGGTCATGATAAAGATTCAAAACGATGAACAGCTGTGAGCTAATTGGTGCGCAATTCTAAATAAGCATGTCTTGTTTAGTATAGCAATGTATAGACCATATTTATTTATTTATTTATTTACGCCTATTTAGGCTTTTACATACATATATATAACAATATTAACGAAATTATACTAGTAAATAGTGCAGGAAACTACTGTTTAACACACTTGCACATATGCTGTACAAATAAGCTTCTCGACTCAGAATTCAAAATTATCAGATGCAAGTTTCCAAGAATCATCGCCTCGCTTTTCAATTGAATGCACTTATTTTTTTACTCCTTGGAAAGGAATGAAAACCAGAGCATTAACTTTTTATAGGAAAAGATCAAATTTCATAATAGTGCTTGTGGAAATGTTTTTCTTAGGGGGAAAATGTAGGCATGTAAGAATATTTAAAAATTTACTTAATTTAATTTGAAAGATTTGAAATTGAGTTTTTTGAACTGTAAAAAAATCTTCATGCTGCTTCTAACGATCGACGTTAGACATGGTTGTGTTCAAACAAATAATTTTTGTTTATTGTTAATTGTGCAATTGCCATGGCTAAAGTCCGTAATACAGTTCAACCTAACTAGTAATTCATCCCATGTAATCTAACTCTTCTTCTTCTTCCTTGCGCTGTCCCAACTCATTGCCTAGGTAGGCTGTTGGGGTCGGCTCTTCTCGTTTTCAGGTTGTAATATCTTCTGTTCTGGGTATCGCCTTCATCCAGACCGTTTCTCTGAAGAATTTTGGAACATTGAGTCATCCAGGAGTTCTTCGGTCTTCCTCTGAATGACTGTCGTTGAAGCTCCATAGACATTGCTTGCCTCACTGTGTGGTCTGATGGTCTCCGTCTTATGTGTCCATACCATCTCAACTGTCGTTCTTCCAGCTTACTATTTATGTCTGTGACACCCAGGCTACCACGAATGCGTGAACTTTTGATATTATCTTTTAGGGATACTCCTGCCGACCATCTAAGCATTCGCATTTCTGCTGTTTCAAGTTGCCTAGTGTAGGAGTTGTACATAGTCCAGCATTCGGAGCCATACATTATTGCGGGTCTTACAATAGTCTGGTATATCTTTCCTTTCAGTTTTATAGGCGTTTTGGAGTCACACAATATTCCTGTTACGGATCTAATCTAACATGTAATCTAACTACGTAGGTTAAATTACTAGTAAAAGAGTCGGTGATACCAATGATACAAATCCTCATTGGTCTTTTTCTTACCTTCAAATTATTCCACATCATAAAATTCCACGTTATTTGAGAAAATAACAACAGTCCCACAGACTTTGGAAAGTGGAGTATTTTGTTGGATAAAAATATACTACAATTTCACTCTTTGCGAAAAACGTTGTTCTTCTTTTATTTGTACTCTACTGATCGACCATAAATACATCGATGTCTGAATGCAGTAAAATACCTACTGACAGTTTTCTCGCGTCGAGAGGAATAAATATTTCACACATGTATGCCCCGTGAGCCTGCGCCACCCGTAACCCTTGCAGTATATCATTATCAAGGATCAGGAGGGAAACTACCCCAAAATGTAAATGTAAACATCTGAAAATGTCGAGTCGCAGCAGTATATTCGGTATCCGCGGGGTATATTGGAGAGATCACGCATCAAAAGTAGGCTTTCCTTTGTAAATCAGCCTCCACAACGCGGTCGGATCAGCAGACAGACATCACGAAACAAATAGGTCTCAAATGATGAAGTAAACAGATTTGTTGGAAGTTGAGTTAGTTTTGAGGGGAGCTGTCTGGTGAAAAAAAATTATTTCAATTCAGAAAACAGTTTTATTGCAAATGCACTGGGGTATTGTGTGGTAAAATGATCGATAGATGGCTATGACGTACTGTATCTAAAAGTTGAAAAAGCTGTGCATACCCTTAAAAAATATCTTTATCTATAAGTTTTTTTAAACGGCTTCCAATCTCTGATCAAAATATTTTATCCATAATTTTTTTAATACGTTTTGTCACTATCGTTGTACGTTGATCCATAATAATTGTTGTCAAGATGAATCAGGGAGGAGAGACGTTAGGATCATACGAAAGCGAAATAAGCCATTTTCCTCTGTCCTTGCACAAATTCCTTGCTTTAATCGCACTCATTCATATTTGTAGCATTAAAAAACTCTTGCATTCGATTCACGTTATCGTAACATCACCATCAAATCATCGCCCACCTTGTGCTTCACAATCTTAGCATATCTTTTTTCCATTCATTTTCTGCAAGTTTCTCGGTACTCTACAAAGCTAAACCAATTAAACATCTAACCTTGATCATCACACACTTCTACATATATATTCATCCTTGACTTATTTTTCAATCTCCATATTCGTAATGCAGTCGTAATATATGTATGTACAAGCTTTAGCGATTGCCGAAGTCAATATGCTATGAAATGATTACCCGGTGTTCACCCTTCTTTTAATGTGTTAGATATCAGTCTTTGAATTTATCCAAAATACATCAAATTGCTCTATGGATCAATCTTTCACAACGACACAATCTTCTACTTAAGTCGGTTCCACATTGCTGAGAATCGTGACCCCAACTCCAATTTCTATGATGGACATGGCTCCTCAACCCCTCGCGGTTCTGCGCTGCGTGGAGATCCGCGGACACCGACGTATCGGACGCCAGTCATTTGATACAGACTCGGTTACTCCAGCGTATCGGTGACCTTCCTCTGCTTTTTCTACCTTCAACTCTATCAGTGACCATGAATTTCTCTAATTTGGAGTCTTCAATTTGGCGTGCAAAGTGTCCAAAGTGTCTTAGAATGCTTTGTAGGCAGATAGTTGAAAGCCTATTGTAGATGCCAAGCTCTTCCATAGTGGATACATGTGTGCGTCTAGTTTCTATGGAATCCTAAGCATTTTGCTACAACTACATAATACTATTTTCATATTTAATTTTAGAAACTTCTTTTTCAAAATAAAGACTTTCCATTTACTTACTTCTATAAATAAATCTGCTTAAGTGCGAGAGACTGCGTGAAAAAAGCTCCCAGAAAAAGCCAACTTTTATTTAATTTTTATTTGCGGAGTTCTCTTCAACTCTGTAAGCAATGGTCTCTATGTGCTCGGTGCCGTCATTTGTTATCTCGTGCTGTATATTGTATATTGTATGCCGAACCGGCAGCTTTATTGAAAGCTTACCTTCGTCTGCGAAGACAGCGAAAAATTGCCAACGATACGATGGAAAAAAATGTTCGCAAAGCGAAGGATTACCGAGCTTCCGAAAACAATGATCTTTGGGATGATTCATAGACTAAGTCAATTTTGATTCCGAATGCTTGAAAGAGCTAGTACGAACAATGCTACAAATAGAATTCCACCATCACAAACAATGTAATCTTACCTAAAACTATACCCAATGTAATTCAATATTAATTGCGTTGCGCATCGCAATAGATCATATCTTAATATATAAAACAACTAGCTTTTTCCCGCGGCTTCGCTCGCATGGTATTAGGGGATTTCCACTCAGCCTCCTCCACCTTCCCTTTCCCCACCCCACTCCCCCCCCCCCATCAATCCCCCTTCCCCTCCACCCACCCCTCCCCCCACTCCACTCCCCCGAACGAACAAAAAGAAAAGAATTATCCAATATGGTTCAGTCGTCGGGTTTATACATTTCGCATACATACATATATTTCGGTGATTCATTTTTAGAGATAGTTATTAAGTACGAATTATTATGGGAGGAATGCAGATCCCGCCAATGTGGGGGATTTTAATAAAAATGCACTTTGTAGATGAGAAAAGTGTGGAAAAGTTGAATAAAAAAGAAATTAAGGTGCGCTCGGCAAAATTGAGGGAGATACAGCCGTTTAAAGTATGAATAAAATGTCACTTCCTGAACCGATACTACGCCATTGCCAATGTTTGCTTTATGCCGAAAACGATGTTTTTACCGCGTTTTAAGTGGAGAACTTTAATCTGGAAGGTGAAAGAAAGCGCGGAAAGCAATAAAAAAAAATTTAATAAGTAATTAATTTGCAATTGCGTTAAGTAAAATTTCACTTTGCCAATCAACACTATTGACAGCCCACCCGCCATTTTTTCAATTGTCACTATAATGTTGGTATCCCTGACCTGATGCAAACAACAGCTAGACTGTAGCCGACTTCGTGAGATACATGAGGCGCGTAATTATGAAATTTGTCTAGCGGACTTTTTTTCAACGATTTTTTAAACTGTTTATCACCTTCCAAATTAAAGTAACCTAGCCTAAGACTACGCTAAACATGGTTTGTGTAACATGGTTTGTGCCCCTTTATAACGCCTACTCGCGTCAACGCAAGAAAAACATCCCAGTTTTCAAATAGTTTAGCGGCTACGCTAGGTTTGTGTAACATGGTTTATGTAACATGGTTTGTGCCCCTTTATAACGCCTACTCGCGTCAACGCAAGAAAAACATCCCAGTTTTCAAGTAGTTTAGCGGCTACGCCAGGTTTGTGTAACATGTTTTGTGACCATTATTAACTCTGTTTTTCATAATTACGCCCCTTATTATATATCACACGAAGTTGGCTACAATCGTATCAATCTTCGTTTATAGCAAGTCTGAGATACCAACATAATAGTAACAAAATGGCGTAGTATAAGTTCACGAAGTGTCATTTTATTCATTCTTTAAACGGCTGTATCTCCCTCAATTTTGCCAAGCGCACCTTAATTTCTTTTTTATTCAACTTTTCCACACTTTTCTCATCTAGAAGGTGCATTTTTATTAAAATCCCCCACATTGGCGGGATCTGCATTTTACCCATTATTATTTATCTTTTTATATTCTACCAAAAAATTCAGTACGGCAGTTTTATACTTAAAAAATGCGATACCTGTCTATCCAATTAAAACAATAATTGTTCTGTGATGCCAAAATTTGAGAATGACATATTGCAAAACAAAGATTCTTAAATAAAAATTCTATTTTAGAAAATATTTAAATTAGCGAAGTACCTACTTCCCTAATAATTTGAATCGATTAAAGAATTATAGATATATTACTAATCGTGCCACCTAATGCAATTTTTTCATACAAATTTCGTAATGCCAGAGCTCTGTGCTATAGCCTGTATGTTTATATTATTGTAAAGTTTCATTAAAATCCATTCAGTAAAGTAGGAATTAGTATTTGACTTTATTATGAGTCGTCTACCAATTGTGGCAACAAGTGTTGCTTATGAACATCTTTTTTCAAAGGTAGGATCCGCTATAACTCAAAGCAGAAACCGACTACAAGGAAGCAGACTGAAGTTAATATTTTTAAGTTCGATAGCTGGTACAAAATAATGGAATAATTTTTTTTAAATAAATTTATGAAAAAAAAAACACATTTTATGTACTTATCCAAAATTTGTGACTATTCACATAGATAAGAATAAAAAAAATACATACATACATAATCGATAAACGTTTCGTTTAACTAAAACTACATTGGATTTCTATAAGCTTTTAAAAAAAGATGAAATATCGATATATCGACCTGCTAGACCGATATATCGATATCGACTTAACTCGATATTTATCGATATCGATATTTTTAAAAACCTTGCGTCCCTACCTACATTTGAAAATAGATTTGATAGTTCACTTGGATTGTAATTTTGTTTAACATAAAAAAAAAATAATAATTAGGACGGTTATTTCATAAAATTTTAACAATTCATCAAATATTTTAAGTTAATTTTCACGTTCTGTGTAAGTTATATATCATTCATCATTATATAATTATAGGCCAGTGGATTCATAAAACTGAAATAATTACAGAATTTGAATGGAACTTACACAGAATGTGAAAATTAGCTTAAAATATTTGAAGAATTGTTTGAAATATTTGAAGTTTTTTGAAACAATCCATTTGATAGGTAATGCATCCTTTCTTATTTTTAAAGACGATTCAGAATTATTGTGAAAACGCTATCTTTGTAGACAAAACATAGAAACTGGCGTATTACGGTAGAACCAGTAGTTTCATGGAATTTTATCAATGCATCAAATTACTAAGTTAATTTTCAAGTTCTGTGAAATTTCTATTGAAGTTCTTTTACTATTTAAGGTATACGAAACAACTGGCCAATCATAATATAATAACGGAACTTAAATAGTAAATGTTCTGAAGTGAAAAAATCACTTTGAAATTTGATGAATTGTTCAAATACTGTGAAATGAAAGATAAATTTTAATGACCTTTGAAATACGAATTGTTGATCGAATTTGCTGCACAATTCTAACAACGTATAACGAGTGGCTAATCCATAGAACATGGAAACTATACAATGATAACTACAATATTTTACAATAAAAAGGAATGAGTTAATATTATGATTATCATAAAAGTCAATGCTCGAGGGTATCAATTCAATTAATTAGCAAATTTATGTAGTGATTTCTCCTAAAAACATCATTTTCTCCAATGAAAATAACAAAAAGTGTATCAACGCTAAACCCATTTCCTATTGCAATAATAGTTCTTAAGCAAAAAGATTGCGTCATTTATAAGTAGTAATCCTTTTTTTTTTTTTTACAGTGAATACCGCACAAGAATCTCAACTGCTCCCGTCTGGAGCCAGTGAGACTATGGCATCCCCAATTGGGGTATGTTGTGAGGCTGAAGGTAGCGGGGAGGGGAAGGAGGTGGGGAAGAGGAAGGTTGGGAAGTACCTGGCTATTCAGATCTGGTCACCAAACACGGCTAAAGCCATTTTTAAGCAACGTTTCAATTCTGAATGGTGGTCTTACACCAGGGCGATACTGATAGTATCGTCCATTCTGGAACATGCCGCAAATATACTATATATTATTTTTAATTAATTAATTGTGAAATAACACAAATTAATCAAATAAAATTTATTCAAACCTGATTTAAAGAAACGATTAATTATTTTTATTTCAAAGAATCTACGAAATTGTTCCGCGAATTATTAATGAAATATAATAAACCTCAGTTTCGAAGTATTTCTTTCAGCTTAATCGAATTTGCTTTGAAAAAGTTTCGGGCTTTAGGAAGTCTCTCACACAAATACCCATGTGAACAAATTTACGTTTCCCCCAAGAAACTCTTAAATAAAGATAACAGGGATTCGCTTCAATCGACTTATTTTAATAAACTTCTTTATAGGCTGTGTGTAAAATTACCTTCACAAAGGGGAACAACTTTTCAAATAACGTCAGAACAATTTCACAACTTTAAACAAATAACAGAAATAGAAAAAACACTAACAGGGAAAGAAAATAAACTTCGGATATTCCGTGACTGTTTATGAACGAACCTTCGACCAAGTATACTTGGTCGATGGAACGATCACATAAAATGCTCGTTTCTGTTGGTGAAAAAGTTTGCATTTTTCAGTACAACGAATGTGGTAGAACTTTCCATTTTTTAAAAGAAAGTACATTTTACTCGCAATCCAGAACTTCAAACCCCTGGAGTAATAATACTTGGATGACTTGTATAGTACTGTTTATGTGAAAAATCACCTCAAGGGCGCTGTACAAACTTATCATTTCTACAATCTTACTACTTCTAACTACAAACTAGACAAACCATTATAACAACTTATGGCTAAAAATTGCATCCACCGGTTCACAGATACGAAACTATAATATGTTCAACGATTTGACCAATGAACGCGATGCTGCGTAAGAATGTACTGTACAGGCAGAAAATGTACAGGACCATACTTAGTAGATAATATTATGGCGTATCTAGGATGGAAGGCTCTACTGCACTGTTCTCTAGATTGGAGGTTCATAAATCATCTCCTATATTTATAATTATTTAAACAATGTATTTTGTATCTTCCATGTCTTCGGTTTTTTTATGAAAACACGAATTACTTTATAAGTCGGTTGTTTTGGACTTAGTCATGTGCCACAGTTGACAATATATTTTTCTGATTTTTATGTTCCCAGATTTTTGATTGAGTTTCGCTAATATTGTCTTCATTTAATTAAATATTACAGTTTGAGGTTTTATTCACAAAGTTAAAAGTAAATAAAAAACAATATAAAAAATAAATAAAAACAACATAGTGATGAGGTTTTTAATTGCTGGTTAGCAGTTAAAAACCGTTCAGCAGGTATTTACTGGAAGGGCGGCTTTTGGTTTGGCTTCGCCCAGTTTGAGTGTTAGTGATCATTTTATAAATCCGATAGGAACTGGTTCCAAAAATAGCCGGTTTCTCGGATCCACTGGAATCCAGTGAAAGTTTTTTTTTTACATGAGCTCCCCACAGGAGGACCTGAGGAAAATTATTTCCCTATGAGGGCCTATGTGATCTTTGGGGATGCTATGTGGAGGTTTTTTTAAGGAAAGAGGAGAGTTCTGGGAAGGAAAAAGGTTTAAGAAGTGGGTAGGAATTTGGGATTCAGTGTATCCTGGTCATCCGCCTCCAAGACCTAGACAAACCTCACCCCATGAACCCGGGCTAGTCACCGAGACAAAGTAACCACCATAGGCAATGAGTAAATGACGTCATATATAATATTTGGACGCGTGGTATTATTATTCACAACTGCCAATTACAATAACAATCATATTATCGTCAATCTCTCCATATCCGGAAAGATTCACGAAATTACAAATCCAATAGTATGTACTTACGTCTGGCGATGCTCCACATGCTAGCTGTTAACGTAAGTGGCGCCATATTTTGGCATTGCTTTAATTCTGTACTATTACAAAAGTAGATTTGTATACAAACTCCACGAACGAAAACGGTTTTGCGTAAGGCGCGGCGTCAAAGTTGTATTCTTAGATTCTTAAATCGCTAAGCTATTAATACTGTTTGATGATTCGATCATCCCGCACGCAAACTATTTTAAATTTCAGCATGTGGCTAAATTCACACTACGTAACTGATTTCTGTGATTGAAAGTTGTATGTAAGTTTCGACACAATGTAGATAGCACAACAATGAAAGCCCTTTGGAACCAGTTTTGCAAGTAGAAAAAACCCAAACAAGTTTTACTACAAGATATTTTTTCAGAATGCCCAAGTTTCTACAAGTTTTTCGCACTTCTATAAATACAGGGTCACAAGGTCAAGGCAGGAGCATCATTTTTCACAGCGTCCAAAATAATGCTGTGCGTTGACGACAATTCGAAAAAACGCCAACTGCGCTATCATTGATGATTGTTAATTGTTGAATATAACCGTTGGAAATAACGCCGACGCGCGACGCTGCCGCGAACTCTAACCACAATAATAAATAATGATGATCTGAATTACATTAGGGAATCCCAACGCTAGGAACTTCCAACTGTTGGGACATTGGGACTGTTATAACAACAGATAACAGGTACTTTACTTGTCTTCACGGACCCCACATCAGAAAAAAAATTAAAATCTTGGAACCACAAAAAAAAATTCTCACCTTCGTCGTGAAGATTATTGAGACGCACTGAAGTTTCCAATTAAAGATTTTTGCAGTAATAGCGAATACAATTATGCGTAACTTTATAGATAGTCCATACTGTTTGAATCAAACAACTACTGCCAGGGGCGGCACCACGATATAATTTGTTTACCACCTGGCAGATTGACTCAGCAAGCTTGATACGGGTTATGGTGCTGTTAAACAACTTCATCTTCAAAAAGATTTTTTTGAAGTGAAACTTCTATAGCCCCGCTATAATTTGGATTTCGGATGAAACGGAAATGACGAATACTGCACCTGCGACGCATCAACTGAGCTCATTGACCGCATTCATTATGATGTCATTGAAATGAAACGGAAATTACGCTGGTCTGCGCTCATTGGTCGCTTTGATTATGACCTCACTTTTCAAGTATTGATTGTAATTATTTTGATAAAGTTTCGCTTCTACCGCGTGTAAACTGGACTCGATTTTTTTTTAATGTATAATGCAACAACTTATTAATCATTTTGAATTGCTTCGCACTACATTTCGGCTGTTCCACCTTTTTAAACTATTTATTTGGCGTCAACGCTGCGCAAACCATACCGTTGAATATGCTACATTGCGTTGTGTTTAAATATTATATTTGTGGGCAGCTACTAGTGTTATCGATTATTCGATTGTTCACGCAAATTTTCATCAACGGCGTTAGGCGTTGGCGGCATCTCACTGTTATTTGCAACGGCTATTTATATTTTGATACAATACTAGTCCAAACCGTTTCGGGCGGTAATGAAAACGATTTTCACGCTGTATCATAAATCGTTTTCCCCTCAGGAGGCCGGCGGAAGGGCCGGACCGGTCAGAAACCGGACCGGGCCCCGGAGACCTTTCATGTCGAACCGGATCGATTGTTTTATTGGGCGAACCGCGGGTATATATCAGTCGCAACTATATTTATGTCAAACCGTTACCTTAGGGGCATCCAACAAAACAGTTTGTTTAAAATCGTCAAGGATTTTTGTCGTGTGATGGTTTAACTTATTTTATGCCTTATTTAATGAATGTTATAATTATATCTTACTTAAAAAATGAGAAATAATAAAACGTCATTATTTCAATGCAAATTCTTTTATCAAATTTTCCTCAGGTAGGTAGGTACCATAATATTAAGATCAGAAGATTTCACAAGTGAAAACGGAATCGTTACTGAACCATCCTTGAAACAGAAACGGAACAAACAAACAAATTAACAGACAGACGATATGCAAAACAGGCTTTCGCTGAGCTCGCGTTCAGTTGATAATTATATAAGTATATTTATTTATTAAAATAACAAATTTTATTATGGTTTGTCGTTCTTGATTCAGAAGCCCGAAAGAAAACTAGCCAATGAGTACAAGAAAGACGGTAATAATTTTTAATATTGTCCGAAGCACATTCTTCGGTGCGCATACAGATTCCTACTCACTCCTCATACCTTTTCTTTCCTAAAACTTCCTTTCCATTAAAAAAACACCTCCACACAGCATCCCCAAAGATGACATGGGCCCTGAGGATTTTTTTCCTCAGGGCCTCCTGTGTAGAGCTGAATAAAAAAAAAGTTTTGTATAATAAAATATTTTTTCTGTATTTTGCGACAAGCCTACCCTTTTTAACCCTATATATTAACATAGGTCCCTATATATTTTTTCCCATGAACATTTTAAATTCGATGTAGCTAAAAACAAGCCGATAATGATTGTGAAATTCGAAGAACGTTCAATTTAATGTAAATATTAAGTTACCTGCTCATAATGAGGGCAGAAAATTTCGACTTAAATTCATTAAAAATATCATAATTAATTGATGGAAATTTTAAGCTACAGGTTTCGAATTTCGAACTTAATAATCTCTCTAATTATTAAAGTCGTAATAAAATAAACCCCAATTTACATAGCGCTCCTCAATTTTCACAAGATACATCGGGACTTAAATTTATTATTTAATTATGAATTTATTTATTAATTTTAAGTAAGGTCACATCGTCTTCTGTGCTAATAATTTCAGAAACATGTATGTATAAAATTTACAATTTTTGGTAAACATAATATAACTTTAAATATTTTTTTGAATTTATTTGTTTTCAATCTAACCAAACATCAATATAATATGAGGTGGAAAGACTTCCTTAATTCCTTTATAAATTTAAACCAATTTTCAATCTCAGTAATTTCAACCAGGATTTTGTTATAAAGTTGGGTTGTCTGGTACACACGTGATGGCGGGGTGCTTTCTTTCTCGTTAGAAATCTAATTTGCTTAAAATAAATATAGACCAAGCGACCCTAAAAATTCTACCCGGTAGGCCACCTCAAACAAATGAGTAAAAATGAGTTGTAATAAATTTAACAGGGTTCTCCTCAATATTACGCCAGCAGAACGATAAATTCTTAAAAAGGGGATTCGTACCTAAATTAGCAACTAAAAACCAACTCCGCAGGTTTTTGCTGCTAGGCCCTGCGGGCGGCTTTAGGTTCGGCTTGGTCCAGTTAGTGTTGGGAACCATTTATAAATCCAATAGGAACTGATTCCAAAAATAGCCCGTTTTTCGGGCCACGGTCATCCAGTAATAGCTAGTCACCGGGACAGGCAATGGCGTCATATGTGATATATAGCCACTTGATACTATTATCCATAACTAAGTATTACCGTCAATCTTTCCATATCCGAAGAGATACTCAATTTCACAAATTCGTAGTACCTACTTATACCTCCCAGGGGCACGTCCCATGCGACTTGCTAACGGATGTGGCGACATCTTTTGACGAGTTCTTGAATTTAAAACCGAATTACAATGGTAGTTTGTTTGAAATTTCACGCACACAGAATCTGTGACACAAATAACGTCTGATGTTATTTGTGGCGGGGCGCGTACGCCGTGGCGTCAGACATGCACTCGAAGCCGGGTTCTATTAATAACGTTTGATTTCGGCATGGGTTTCATTCGGGTGGCGGATGAGATATTTTATGACCTATGGGCTTTAGAGGTAATCTTTCATGTCGTGAGCAAGGTACTTTTCCCGATTTAAAAATTGGTATAAAGCATTTTTTCAAATCTAATTATTCGTGGACTTTTGCAGTTAGTTTTAGTAAGGTTGCATGTTGGATACTATCTACCCAAAATGTCACCCGAAGTCGTCCGTTTCCAGGATTCCTCCCAAGTAGAAATCTTGGAGAACGCTTTTTTTAGTAATATTATTTGGTGTTAATGCCCATCACTCATTTAATTGAGGTGGCCTATCGGATAGGATATTTACGACCATCGCTTGGACTATTACAAAATGCCCTTTGAAAGCAGCGATCACAGCTGTAGCCAGGGACGCCTCGTTCGCGTGTTTAATTAGTGCGAGGCACACGGGCGCCGGAAACAAGGGTAGGCAATAGGCATGTTGAATACGCCTCTATTTACTTAATTCATTTGAAAAAAAAAACTTAATCATATACTTACTCGTAGAACCGCCGCAGACCCCAAATGAATAAATAAAATTTATAATTCTAATAGCAGGGCTACAGTTCCGCCACGTATCTACCGTGATGTCACAAGCTTTTGGGCTGGCAGAAAATATCAACATTATGACAGCTCATATCTTCGGTACCTACTTGTTCGGTATTTAAATTTTTTTTTAAATATATATGATACTTGTTTTTACATTAAACAAGGATTTTCGTTGTAGGAGACGACCGGGGGGGGGGGGGGGGGGGGGGGGGGGGGTCAGTGACGAAATGTGTAAAAAAAATAATTTGAAAATTTAAATAAAAATTATATTTCACCATAGACCAAAATTTCCTTTACGGTTTTTAATACAAATGAAGTCAGAAATCGCTGGTTAAAATTTATCGGGTGCCTTTGTTCCTTAACACGCTGAAGTGCTTCTATACTATCTTTTGATGGATTTTTTGTTACTTTTGAGTTATCCAAGACCGATTCTAACCAAGGGTGGCATTTTCGCACGCAGGTGTTTGCAAGGGCGGCTGGTCGCACAGTGTGTTCGTGTGCCGCACTGGCAAATTATAATGGTTAAATTTACTTACTGAAGACTATAAAATCTCTGAAACTCATTTAAACATATTAGTTACCAATATTAAGCAACAAATATTATCAGGGAGAACGCTTTTAATCGTAGCACGGCATACATATGTACATAGCACGGCCGCCGAGCGCCCTCGTATCGGCCGTGTACAAGCGGACCAAATCATGTTTTTGTATGGGATATTTAAAACGTTGGAAGCGCGTCGATTTCGCTATTTGTACCGGAATTTACCTTAAATTCGTGTGCCCCCCGCAACTGACATAATCCGATTCTTGCCGAAGTTTACCGATTGACCATGAACCATGACCCGAGGTGGCACAAATACAATCGAAGTTCTGCGAAAATCATAGATGTCTAGCTTGCGTCTTGCTGCGTTATATTGATCCGTGACGTAATCATTATCATTGTTTTGTTATTTTTTGTATTGATTATGTTAAATACTGATTACATAATTGGTTAATATTTATCTTTATTACAAAAATGAGGGCACTCAGTGTTGAATATATAAGAGGAAATAATAGTTTTTTTTTTTTAAATAAAATTATAATTAAAACTCCGGTCCACCTCACTTTTTATAAAAACAACGAGTCGTTTTCGGGATGTTTGAAGCTTTTAAAATATGTACTATACCTATTGTATCTGTGGAAAGCAAAAGGTGTTTTTCTACAAAATGGGTCAAGACCGTTCGAACGCTTTATCCGTACTCGGTTTTGAAAAAAGATTTGTACATACAATTCCAAATTTGAATTCAAAAGTGATAGAAGTTTTCGCTCTTCCAAAACAACGTAGAATAGACTTTCTCCACAAATAAGATAGATGGAATTATTTTTACCCAGGGTTGCTTAGTAACTTTTTTTGTCATAAGTAGGTACGGATTGTCAGTGAACCACATTTCCAGGGTAGCGGCCGCCACTGTGCGTTTGTACCCCTCTTGGCGGCCCTGTTCTTAGAAAACATCGTTAGGTAGGCCCCGTTCCTTAGGGCCCCAGCGGACCCACTAAACTTTACGGTATTTTTTCGTTATTTATGACGAATTTCTCTTGAGCTTTTAAAAAAGCGATACAACGTTTTAATGGCGACACACAAAAACTTTCACTATAACGGACCGCTGTTTTGTTAAGTTATTTGCAGTTTATTTTTCAGAAAAGGTAATTCTTTTAAGGAGCTCAGATAGTTACGAAGGGGAATTGCGAATTTAAACCGTCGTTATTTAGTGTAATGGTAAAATAACTTTCGTTATTCTAACATTAACAATAAGCAGATTTCATTGAATTTACTACTTTATGTGGGGAAAAGGCACATTAATAACTTTCAAACAAACGTAAAGTACTATTAAAAAGTAAATTATTGTAAAACTTTCAGGTGCTCTTTATAAAATTCGGCTAATAAACGTTCTCGTCTTATATAAAAACCTACCTTAATTTGAAATTACGGGTATATTGCGTAAAATGATGTAAACGAGAAATTATTTATTATTATCTGAATTCATAATGTGCGAGTATGTGGGTACTCGCAGTCAAGCCTTAAAACCACAAAAACAAATACTCATGTTCTCATATTGCCTACAATTCATAATGTACCTAACATTTTGCTAATTATTGACTGTAGCAATTTCATTGACATTTGCGAGCCTTGGGGTCGAAATTAAAGAAATTTTACTAGTGTGGAAGTGGATCTTTGGATTGATGCTTCAAATATCGGTTTGAACGCGATCCAAATAGAAAATTGTGAAAAAACAACATTTTTATTATGAAATACTACGAGACACGGTTGACATTTCTCACATGAGAACGGGTCGTTACTTCGACTCGTTTTTATGTTCAACAGCTCGGCTGTGGAATGATTTGCCGGCCTCTGTGTTTCCTCCTTCCTACAACATAGGTCTCTTCAAGACCAATGTTCATTCCTTCTTCTCCTCAAAAAGACTCTCCACACAGCATCCCAGATGACATAGGCCCTGAGGGAAATTATTTTACTCAAGGCCTCCTGTGTGGAGTTAATGTAAAAAAAAGACACTGAAATACAATGAGAAGGACTTGATTTCTTTTATGTGAATACCTCACAAGAGTCTCAGCTGCTCCCATCTGGAGCTAGTGAGACTATGGCATCCCCAAATGGGGTATGTTGTGAAACTGAAGGAAGTGGGGAGGGGAAGGAGGTGGGGAAGAGGAAGGTGGAGAGGTACCTGGCTATTCAAATCTGGTCACCAAGCACGTCACAAGCCATTTCAAACAACGTTTCAGTTCTGAATGGTGGTCTTACACCAGGGCGATACTGAAAGTATCTTCCACGAGCCGCAAATACACTATATATTTTTTTTCAATTAATTAATTGTGAAATAACACACATTAATCAAATAAAATTTATGTGCCCACGCCGAGATTCGATCCCGCGACCATCGGATTGCGAGTCGAAAGCCTTACCGCTAGACCAAGCCGGCCGTCGAATAATAGAAGAACTTTATACAATGATATAAGTTTAAAATAGTTACGATTGTAGAACCACCATGTTACCATGTAGAATCTTTCCCATTGACCACAATCAAAATCAATATCAATCGTGGTCTACTAAGGAACCCTGAAACTTTCCATAATCCTTTCCTAAAAACCAACTTAACCTTCTCCCAACTTTTTGTGCAAACTTATCGACCGTGTAACATCCTCTGTAGTGGTGAAATTCCGGACATATTACGTTTTAATTTTTTTTTAAATGCACAAACTGCATTATACTTGTACTTTTCTTTGTTGCCGGCATTCGAATTCTTCATTCATTTTATGCAGTGAAATTTTACAAATTTACATTAAATACCACTAAAACGTTAATATGCGATGAAATACCATCACGGTACCATTATCGGGTGACCACGAAATATCATAAAATTCCATGAAATATCATTTTGACAGCAATTTATTACATTACATAACAAACTCTATACCATGAAATTCCATGAAATATCATTACATACCATGAGACACCACAAGATAACATGAGATACCAAGAAATACCATTAAATACCACTTCGACGACTGGATTTGTTATTTTATAAAACAGTTATTCCAGAGGCACAAATTGTATGTTATTTCGTTGATTTGCAGTAACCCTTGCAAACTTGTTAACATTAAGGCGGGTCCAGAGCTCAAACATTTGCCGCAATTTGCCGTGAAAGTCCATCAAACATCACATCAACTTGATTTTTGTTTTCCGTCTCCTCCGTTTGTTGAAACACTAAACACGGTTGAAAGTTTGGTGCGAAGTTCGCGCGATCACACACGACACACACAATTTGGCTTGTGGTCTGCGATAAGGACGTGTCGATGCTTAAGCAATGAGCACTTGACGTTTGACGTTTTTGGCGTGTATATCAATGTTAAAAGCATTCTAATGAAAAAGAGGTGCATCAGGGAGAAAACACAGATATTTTAATAGATATTTATTTATCAGGAAAGATTTCCGACTAATATCGATTATTGCACGACCTAAAGTTACTGTTAAGAATTTAGAGTGCGTAAATATTTACGTCAAAAACAGAATAATTATAAATATTTGATATTATATTATAATTTTATCATCAAATATTTTTATTATTATATTATATTTAGGAATAATAATATTTTAAACTCGTGATTATGCCCGCTCATTGCACATAACCACAAAAGGCCGTTCCATGCACATAACCACAAAAGGCCGGCATCTGTCTAAAAAATAATTATTCCCCCCCCCCCCCCCCCCCCCGCTGACCCCCGCCTGCCTACCCGCTTCACCCGGGATGGAATGTTTAGGAAATGTTTTCCGTCGAACATGGGAAGCTCGAAACACAACAAAAATTGACAATATTTATAATGATGATGACAAACATTGGATGTTGTTATGGGTCTGTCAAGGCAAATTTCAAAGCTATGGACCCGACTTTAGCTCAATAAATAGTTAAAAATAACGTTTATTAAAATAAATTATCAATTTTACTTGCATTTTGCTAGTCTTAGGGTCTGTAATAACGGGGCAGTTATATCATGTTCCAAGGATCCGAACAAAGTGAAATTACGGATATTATGGTACAATATATGTATGCTAACAATTTAAATAACCAATGAAAGATTTGCGTTTGGTATATAGGTAAAAGCAAAGCTATAAAGCAAAGGTAGCTATATTTTTTACTCGATTTATACTAATATTGTTTCACGGCCTCTCTCACGTGTTCCTATTATTTATCTATGGGTTTTACAAACGCCGCAGTTTAACATATACTATATTATAATAGAATAATATATTCCACTAACTTGGATGCTTTTCAATTTATTCTAAGAACTACATAGTGAAAGGTTCACAGTATACGTATAAACTGATAAGTAAAAGATTGCCGTTATAAACACTTTAACATAGAATATTCAGCCCTTAATTTCGCAACACTGCCGAAATAATGATGATTTGTTGATCATTTCCATACTTAGCCGTTCTCGGAATAAGTATTATAAGCAGGGCTTATTATTATTCTGTCTTTTCTTTTGTGCCCCAGCGTTCTCCCCTTAGTAAGTTTGAGCTTTGTGTCAAATCTTTAAACACGATCTATTCAAATCGCGCTGTTTCGCTAAATCATATTATCTTCCTCTTTTAGAGTTAAACGCTTTCCTAACACAGTTAGCTTAAAGCGAACGGATATTTGCCTCTTGGATTCAAGAGAATAGATAAAATGTAGCACAATATTGACTATTTTAAGTTACTTGGAAGGTTGAAATATTTTGGTTAAATTTTAAATGTTATTACATGCAGCAATTCTTCGTTTATCTTTATTATTATTTTTATTTCACTATATTTTTAAAAACTTTGAATGTCATATTTTAAAAAAATGAACGAAAATGATAAAAAAAAATAATTAGAGAGTTCCTAGAGTACCCCCCCCCCCCATAGTCCTTATAAGATTGCCTAATAGTCCATAGTAGTTAGAAGTTCGAACAACCAACCCACTCGTTGGGTTCGTCCGAAAAACGACGGAAATTTCCAAACCCCGTCTATTTCATATCGGTTTCGCTTGCCCTGCTGCATCGATTACATCGAATACAAGATCGAAACTAACGAAAACCTGTAGTCCAGATCATCCCATTCATGACTTCTTTGGTCTGCCGACCAGAAACTTGGCAGTTTTTTGTGTACGACTGTGTACTTTTTTCTCATTTTCTAATTGACCTTTATCATATGAGACCATTCCCGTTCGTGTACTCGATGACGTAATTTTTTCGAAAAAAATCGCTCACTATTTCTATGACTGCGCGGCTCCTGCCAAGAGGCGCACCGGCAGACCAGCTTTTTAAAAGTTTTCTATATGACGTAGGGTTTACCTATCTCGCCTCCCAGTCTATAATTTTCTTTTAGTTGTAAAATGATGTCCTTCCCGAAATGAATTTTATTGAACTCATTGGGAGTAATGTATTATAAATGTTATGCAATAATTTTGTAATATATAATAATAAATAAAAAAAACCTATGTATTGGGATGTTTTCTTGCGAAGAGAACCGGTTAAAATATTAACAATCAATGTGTTATTCAGCGTACAAACATATACATACCTATACCTATTCTATTCAAATCAGATAAAAAAAGCGCAGCAATAGTTCACCCCCTGTTAGAAGCCAAACACTAGTGTAGAAAACATACTGCAATTCGCAAGCAATAAAAATACATTTATCTGAACATTTGAAAATATGGAAGTCATCCATATAATATATAATATTACACCACGTTATCAGTGATCGTGCCTCCGAGAGCTCCAGTGCAACCGCCAACCACTCTCTCTTCTCTTGAACGAAGCGCATGGAACTAAAAAAGATTTAACAACAGAGATCTCAGTAGTACCGTTGTACGCCTTTATGAATGTGCTATGTCCTTTGATCAAAAAGATGGGGGTAACTTGTTAGATCTGCCCGCATGGACTAACTTTCTTGTCTCCAATAAGGGCCGCTTGCAACTCTCGACATCTTACCCCAAACATAAAACATGAGATGTAAATTAATTACGCTTATTTACTATAAGGCTTGTCACAAATAACGGATTCCAGAGAGTATAAAGGAGTCCCTAACAAAAGAACCTAACTAGCAAACTTTATTCTTGTTTTATTTTTCCTTTTGTGAGAATATAAATTGTTTTTGCGTCACTTATTTCGCTACACACACATTTCAAAGAACAAAAGACAGAACAAAGCAATAGCTACGTATGTCGGTGTTTTTGAGTCGAGTTCCACTTTTTTATTACTCTGGCCATACAAATGTTTTCGTTCTTTGTAAACAAACAATATGATATCCGTTCGAGTTTTATTGAGAAACTTGACATTTCCTTTGAAAAAAAAACACGGAAAGCTCCAACTCTGCAAGCATTAACTGGAAAAATAACAAGATATTTAGATATATGAAATCATGGAATAATTTTGGTTTAAGTTGTTAGGTTTATTAATTCATGTTGAGAAATGTTTTTCTCAAATTATTTCATGTGCGTAAAAAACAGACCGTTTTTTGGAACAAACCTAACTTATTGCTTTGGAAGTTTTATACCCAGATGTCATTGTTAAATCAAGTCTAATAATAATTTAGATCGAACTTACTCAGTCATTTTTTGCACGGCTTCTCGGTGTTTTCCATGAATTGTCAATTCTCTTACCTGAAAAAATAAGAAAAAAAAAACTAAAAATCACCAAATAAATATAATCAAAACATGTGAAAGAATCCCACAATTCATCAGAATCCCTCCGTGGATATCAAATTTCTAGGAATATTAAGTGTATTTTGGTTTAAAATTTTTTTTGTGACTCCTTTTTTTAGTAACGCAGCCCAAGGAAGCTATATAAAAACTGGAAATTACATAGCCCATAGCCCAATCTTCATGTTTTCAGCAAATCTACTGTTCACTGTTCTACCGACTACAACCAATTAATAAATGAATCATTATTTACAAAGGGATTTGTTGTCGTCCAATAAGAAATGACTCAAAAAATTAATTTAAAAACTTTTTTTTTTTTTAAATTGAAGAAGTAATAAATAAATTATTATGTAATTACAAAACAAGATTAAGCAAAGAGTTTTGCGCATTGTGCACTTTATTTAAACAGAGGCATTTATTAAATAAATATATTACAGATATTTACCAATTATGTATTTATTTATTTATTTTTTCAGGTTCTCCATAAAACAGTTATACACCAAATTATTACGGAGAAGATTATAAAATATATGAGAAAATAAAGGCCGAGGGGGCAGTTTCACTATGTTGAGACATATGTCAAAAGATAGTTACTGAACTCTCTATAGGTAACATTGAAGATGTCAATTGAGCATTGACATCTTCAATGTTACCTATTATTATTATAACCATCAAATTAATTGGTACATGTATGCATCAAATTAATTGGTGTGTTAAAGCGATAGTTCTAGGTGTAGACGTCGCCGAAAAAAATCACAATATTTTGTCTCGTATTTCTCGTAAATTTGTAGGTAAAATATGCAATTTTGACGTTTTGAGGAGAACGATGTGATAATGAAACGTTTTCTATAATTCCAACCGGGCTGTTAAGCTACATAATTGGTTGAACATAAGAGCCGCTCTCGCTTACAAATGTTGGGCACGCGCTCGACTTCTTTGTGCACGGTTGCCGATGAATTAATAATGCTATTATTCGAATCGTTTTGTATTTAATATCATAACACAGGATCTCCGGCATCTACTATGGTATCCCCACTATGGCATCCCCACTTTCAACCCCACCTGAGGTATATTTTGAGGCTGTAGGAAGTGGTGGGAAGGGGAAGAATATCGAGAAAAGGAAGGTTGGGAAGTACATGGCTATTCAGATCTGGTCACTAAACACGACTAAAGTCATTTCAAGCAATGTTTCAGTACCGAATGGTGGTCTTAAACTAGGGCGATAATGGTGGTATCTTCCACTTCGGAACGAACAGCGCATATTATTTTTAATTTATTTATTGTGAATTAACATAATTTAACCAATTAAAATTTACTTGCGCCAGGATCTGGATTGCTAGTTGAGAATCTTACCCCTCGAACACAGAGGTCGCCATGCTACTTTTACTATGCGAGTATGGATGTAAGTATCGTTGTACATGATCACCATAATATATACAATGTAATGACCGGTCAGTGGCTGAGTTGGCATCGCGTCTACTCGGGCATCGTGAGTTCAACTTATCAGCTGTCTAAGTCCTCCATCACGGCACAAGCAACATTTTTGTCATCTTTGATCCCGAACTGACATTCTCTTGCCATATATCGCAGCTCACTCAGTCTTGCTACAAAATTCTTGGGTTCATCAATAGGACTTGTAAGCAGTTTGATAACCAAGAAGCTAGCTAGATGAGAAGCAAGCTGGAGTATGCGAGCGATGTTTGGGCACCGTACCACCAGAAATACATTGATATGTTAGAGCAAATCCAGAAGAAATTCCTCAGGTATGTTAATATGCGGAAGCACGGAACCTATCCAAGGTTCATGCACCATATTGACTTACTTGAGGAAACTGATTCTGTGAGTCTAGAAACCAGGCGGAAAACAAGTCTTGCTAGTCTATGTCTTTGGCTGTCTTTCAAAATTTGGAACAATTTCATCGATAGCCCATTTCTCTTGGGATGCTATGATTTAAATGTACCAGACCACTACAGCCGAAGTCGACATCATGACTTATTTAAAGCACCGAACAGCAGAATAGACGTCTTGGCAAACCTTGAATGACGAGGGGAGTGGTGCTTTTAAATTTTTTTATTTTTTTTTTATTTGGAATATACAAACATACAAGAGATTTACATAAGGAAAATATATGGTTCTTAAAAATAAATACAAATAAAGTTATTTCTTGTTAATGAATAAGAAAAACATTTCTCGTGTTTTAATTGGGGAGTCGTGTCATTACAGAAAAAGATAAAGAAATAAGATATACTTATTTTTTTTCAATTAAGAAATAAACTTATGAATGATAACAACTATTGATAAAGAAATTTACTAACATAGCAAATGAAATTGCAAACCATTTGGATGTAAGTGACTGTTCCTTTATATGCTTTAAAAATATTATTGAAGTATCACTTACCTAAATGCTGATAGGGTAACTAAATTGTACTGTAATTGGAATTATTCTTTTGTACAATAATAGTAAAAAATAAAAATTTTCTCCACTGTGATCATAGTAGGAGATATTTAAATATTGTCAGGTTGTTCAGTAATATTTTTCTTTCTTAAAAAATAAAATGATAAAAATTTGTCATGATTCATGAAAAGTTTTTTCTTTTCCTTAAAAATCCATTATTTTCCATAAATCACAGCGTTCTACGTTTCGTTACTACCAGTTACCAGGGGAACACAGTAATAACAGCGGTAATCAGAGAGCGTAACGTGACGTCACGCCTTATGAACACAAGTTCACGAGGCAAGCCCAGCAACTACTCTTGAATCATCTCGAAAAAAGACGCGAAGAATGTATGATGGACACTCTAATAACGAACCATTATTAAATAAAAATATTACAACATCCTGAAATTATACCTATGTTTGTAATAAACAGAGAGCTCTTGATTTTATGTCACGCAACAATGTGATGAATTTGTTGGTGTTACTAGACTATATTTTTAGATTAAGTAAAGCAGGTTGATTAAAAAATTAAAGCTAAGCATTACGAATTTAGGCATTACAAATTTGTCGGTTTCAACACTGACCACTGATTAGTATCAAAGTTTTTTTTTCACACGTGCATCACAGAGGAGGCCCTGAGAAAAATAATTCCCCGCAGCGCCTACTTCATCTTTGGGGGTGCTATGTGAAGGGTCTCTTTAGGAAAGAAAAGGAGAAGAAGTTCTGGAAAGAAAAAGAATATGGAGTATGTGGGAATCTGGGGTCAGTGTGTATAGTAGTGACGGACGTGTTAATCTTCCCTGTGTGGTGTAAGGCGATGTTCCGAAAGATTACTGTAAGAGAGGTCAAAAGGTCTCCCTCAACCAGGCCTGCCACACACTTGACAGGCAAGATTACGCGTACTTGATGAAACTACTAGGAATTTGATTTAAAAGAATGGCAATTTTCATTTAGTTGCCACACTGTGACGCATACGCTTAAGATGTACGATATTATATCGAACGATATTCGAAACAGAATAACGGTTGGTTTCAACAGCTCTGTCATTCAGAAGCCCGATCCAACGCGAATGCGTTACAGTGTGACAACTAAGTGAAAATTGCCAGTATTTAAATTACAAGTAGTTCACATACGAATAAATAAAAATCTAGTCTCTTTCAACGGAAGTAATCTTCCGAACAGGCCCTGCATTGATATGCTTGGTGTAACCCTAAGTGACCAGCTCAGGTGTGGGGTGGGGGCTCCATCGAAGCCAGAGTAAAGTTAGCCTCCCAAAAACTGGGCGTACTGTACAGGGCCCGCAGATACTTTAATAGTTCACAACTGCTAACCCTGTACAAATCACAAGTGCGCCCCACTGTTGAATTTGGCAGCCACCTCTGGTCTGGAGGTCCAAGCTTCCTGAAAAATTCCCTCAACTCTGTGCAGAAACGGGCAGTCCATTTAATAGATTCTCCCATCTTAACAGACGGATTGCAATCTTTAGAGCACAGGCGTCGGGTGGGAATGATATCATTGTTCTACCGGTATTACAATGGAAGACGCTCCGAGGAACTAGCTTTGCATAGTCGGGAAACACGCCAAACGCGTGCCTAACATTTGTACACGGTTGACATTTGCCACATGAGAACGGGTTGTTTCTTCGACTCGTTCTTGTGTTCAACAGCTCGGCTGTGGAATGATTTGCCGGCCTCTGTGTTTCCTCCCTTCTACAACATGGGTCTTTTCAAGACCAATGTTCATTCCTTCCTCTCCTCAAAAAGATCCTCCACACAGCATCCCAGATGACATAGGCCCTGAGGGAAATTATTTTCCTCAGGGCCTCCTGTGTGGAGTTAATGTAAAAAAAAACACAGTTAATAATTATTGAAATGATTCCAAATAAGCATATATTATGTATAGGAATCTTAAGAAATACCAAAAAGGATCATTAAATCGGTTAAGATACCTACTGTAAAATCTGAATTTCCTTATTCCAAGAAGCAGGTCTTACTACTTCCAATAATTGCTATTCGTTATAGTGAACCGGTAGCGAAGAAACTGATTTATTTATCATCTACTTTTCGCGACGTGAATAGGTTTACAGAATAGTCGTACAACATCCAAACACAAAGGATTTGAAAAGCATCCGCTGTTTCCATCGCATTTTCTTTGAGATGTTCTTTTGGAAAGTGCATCAATAAGTGCATTGTGAAGGCGTGTACTTAGAATATCAATGAAATACATCCGAAGCGGTTTTTCTTTACTCTAACTCACGTGACCGTGTAAAGAGGAGCTTTGAAATTCTTCGGACAATGTTGGACTGTCGAGTACACGAATACATAAATAAGTTCTGAGTGCATGATGCGCACTGCATCTCTAAGTGTATCGTGAGAGATGCCATAAAATAAATAAATATATTTCATGAAGAAAACGTTTATTTTGATACGCTCGTATCTTTCATGATGTAGGAATGTAGACTGTTATAAACTTATATACAATTTGGGAGGCGGATATGTGAACTATTTATTGGATAACCAACACCTCTGACTTAGGTTATCGTTAATTATCCTGGGTGTCCGGTAAGGTGGTTCATTTAAAAAAATATTATTTTTAAATTCTAAGAGCGATAAAAGGGTGCCAAATGGGTTCAAAACGACGCGACGTGTTTAAAATTTTTAAAATTTCTGATACGATCTTTTTCCTCCGGATTCACTTCAAAGTTTTGAAAATTTTCATTTTAAGGGGTTATTTCTAGTGCATATAAAAGTTGCTATTAATCCTTTAAACCATATTTTTATAATCTTCAATGGCAAATATAGTATGTATTTACGAAATCATTTACAAAAAGTCTCAAGATTAGTCTCGCAAAATAACGCCGAAATTTGACAGTAAGAAGGATTTTGCTGATATTTGAATAAGCTGCTTGGAGATAATTTTAATTATATTCATTTATTTTTTTTTAATAAATAAATCAAAATAATTCCTCTTTTTCGTGTTTCATTGAAAAACAGTTCCTTTTTTAATGGATTATCTAACATTCTTTTAAAGATTTAAAAAGGGTGTGTTTTTCTCTATTATGTGAAATTTCAAAATCAATCCGGAGAAAGAAGATGATATCCAAATATTATTTAAAAAATTATGTGATTTTATATCTTCATTTAACACCCTTTTATCACTATTAGACAAATCAAAACAACAAAAAAACCGTCCGGGTTCACAGGATGTGGTTTGTCTGGTTTGCCCACTTACTGCGTGGCGGGCCAGATCGGGTGAGACTGGTTAAAAGAGTCAATATGACCTCTCCAGCCAGACTCTTTCGACCCATGGCATCGCACCGCATTGGGAGGAATGGATCACTCCTGAACACACTGACCCCAGATTTCTACCCATCCCTCGTACCTTTTCCTTCTCAGAATTTTTTCTCCACCCTTTCCATAAAAAGACCCTTCACACAGCATACCCAAATATGATATAGGCCCTGAGGAAAATTGTTTTCCTCGGAGCCTCCAGTTTGGAGCTAATATAAAAGAAACACAAAGGATTTGCTTGATATTAATAATTGTTCACGGATTATTTGTATAACACCTTTTTGAGATTCACCTCGGGGGCGCTGTTAAAGTGATGGTAAGGTATATTAGTAAATATTATTTTAAGCAATGTTTGCCAAACGTCGCGATACCCAGACAGTCAATCTTTGTGAATTAATATTTGAAATTGATATTAACCATCCGAACATAAATTAATTAAAGAAAATTCTTTTACAATGTGTTGTTTTAACCTTGGAATTTAGCTGAATAATTAATTGTTTTTGTGTTTAATTCGTAGAACTCCATTTTAATTTTTAGAAATTTAATTAAAATTAAATTTGATAATGTTATTACTAAGGGTCTTAGATTAAATTTGCTTGAACAATTAGAAATCAATAAACGAACGAATGACACCAACATAACGCTAATTAATAAAGTAAGGAAAATTATTTATTCCCCACTACTTAGTATGTTTACCAAACCAAAAAACTATAATGCAGTTAAATGAGTCATAGCAATAACGTCATTCTAAATCAATTAAGAAAACCCTTACACTTAGTGCAAGGCAAACCAAAGGGAAATACTCCGAATCCCACATTAGCACTCTCTCAATTAGTGTCTCTACAAATTGGTTTAACCGGTAATAAATCAACTTAGACACCTTCAAAAATTGACATTTAAAATCTTATAAATAAGGCGTCCGTACGTGGCTTCACCACAGTTTGAAAATGACCTTACAAGTTGAAACAGCTGTGACTAAAACACTAACCAAAAAACTTGCAGAACTCGATAATAACATTATCAAATTTAATTTTAATTAAATTTCTAAAAATTAGCTGAATAACTAAAAATATTATTATATTAAAATACATATTATTATCAATCACCTTGCGGTAGGTGAGGTAGCAATAAATCCGTCGATTTCTATCATAGCTAAAGTCATTAAGCAAAATTCCGAAGTTAACTACATACGTGGAAAATTACATTATGGAGTATTTATGCTTAGTTGTTTAACAGATATTCAAATGTAACATTGTCATCAAACAGCCAATCAAGTCATTTTCTTTTGATTTTTTACTCTTGAAAAGTACTCGTTACGTAACGATTCCAATACTATTTCAGCTTTTGAACAAATTGTGATCAGCAGAAGAGGACCGCTGTCATGTTGTTAAGCTTGTCAGCTTCTTACGATTTGATAGAAAGCTGAAAAGCACCTACAATCTGCGTTTTTTTTTTTTACATGAGCTCCACTCACGAGGCCCTTGGAAAATAATTTACCTCACGGCCTATGTCATCTTTGGGGATGCTGTGTGGAGGGTTTTTTTAAGGGAAGGAAGGAGTGGAGAGTCCTGGGAAGGAAAAGGGTTTAAGGGGTGGGTAGAAATCTGGTGTTCAGTATGTCCTGGTCAATCGCCTCGAAGACCTAGACAAACCTCACCCCATGAATCCGGGCACCCCTGCTAAAATCACCAAACGTAGCGAACCACTTGGGGTGACCTATGGCAGAGGTGTTGGTTATCCAATAAAGGTTCCCGGGGCGGCGGTACCCATTCCCGCCTCCCAAATTGAAAATTTTACGTTTAATGGGGACCTTTCATATGTCAAAAAAAATGGCGCTGAATGACCATTTGGAGACAGTATTACGTTTGAATTTCTGCGGAACAACTTGGCCATAAATCCAAAATATTTTAATTTTATGATTTACGAAGTGTTTTTAATCGAATTTAAAAAAAAGGGTCAAGGATGATTTTGTGAACCGAGTATAAGTGGCAGAAGCAGATAATAATATATCCTTACAATTCACAGATCATTTTGATTTAAAAATTACGACTCACCATACTACTGTGAGATCAAACCTGAATCATAAATATTTAAGGTCAGATAATACGTAATATTACAGTTTCGTAAATCGGGATTACTTTGTTAACTTGTTAGTAGTTTTTCACATTTTTCACAATATTTTTTTTAGAGAATGTATAGTACCTACTTTATATATTTTTTTTTTTTGTTTTTTTTTTTTATTATTCATATAAAGATTCATAAATTACAATAAATGTATACAATAATTAATATATATATATATATATATATATATATATATATATATATATATATATATATATATATATATATATATATATATATGTTATGATTAAGGTTTTCACGGGTGTAAGATGTAGAACAATTTTCTCGGTTTACCCGCGTAACGTAGTCCTTAAAAGGACTTTTTAACTCCTGACGTTTCGGACAGATCACACTGTCCATCTTCAGAGGCCTTATGTCTTGAGTTTTTGTCTCAAACTGATAGCTTTCGCATGTCTGTTCGGTCCAAAAGCTAAAACTTAAGTGAGTGCAAGTCACTTCTTATGTCTAGAACGAAGTACCCCAAAAACAATAGCTAGCATATACAATGAACCAAAAAGAATTTACCGCGAAGCAATAGAAATTTATAAACATAAAAATAATATGAATACTAGAAATGACGCAATCAGAATTCCCAACACCTGGAAAGTCTTAATCGATGAAAATACCCCAAAAACGGCATTTCCAAAATTACCAGTAGTGTCTCCAATTAGCTTTACCAATCAGGTATCTACTGTCAGCCCCGCCCCCCACCCCCTCCACCATCAATCACCTGCAACCCGGGTACTTCGTTCTAGACATAAGAAGTGACTTGCACTCACTTAAGTTTTAGCTTTTGGACCGAACAGACATGCGAAAGCTATCAGTTTGAGACAAAAACTCAAGACATAAGGCCTCTGAAGATGGACAGTGTGATCTGTCCGAAACGTCAGGAGTTAAAAAGTCCTTTTAAGGACTACGTTACGCGGGTAAACCGAGAAAATTGTTCTACATCTTACACCCTTGAAAACCTTAATCATAACATATATATATATATTCGATTTACCACCATAAATAAGCAGGGCTTGTGTGTATGGGGAGGGTGTTATTATGTATATTGGTTTTAAAAAAATTTCATTCCGGATCACATCTACCGGATCTGCCCTGATGATGGACACTGCAACGATGTCCGAAACGTTGGCTAAAGAAGGGGGTAGCGCAACACGGCATAACACCACAAAAACAAATAACGAAAATGCTTTTGGCCGTGAAAATCTTAAAACTTAACCAAATTTCATTCAGAAAAATGAAACAATACAACTTTGTATAAACCACTTACATAATGTGCAAATCCGACCGGTTTCGGAACAAATGTTCCTTCGTCAGGGAAAGCTTATACAATTATTATTCTTAGTATAAGCTTTCCCTGACGAAGGAATGTTTGTTCCGAAACCGGTCGGATTTGCACATTATATAAGTGGTTTATACAAAGTTGTATTGTTTCATTTTTCTATAATGGATAACCACAAAGTAATAGCTACATTCAAAAATAAATTTCATTCAGTTCAAATTTTCGTTATAATTTTTATGCTGAGTTTAAAATTTTTTTATATTACTATTCATGTTTGTAATTTTTTTCAGGTAGTGAATAAAAAAATTGAATTCCGAGATATTTATGATTTAACTGTCTTCTTGCTTTTTTACATTTTGGAGTAGAAAGTATTGATGTTTTGTATAAGATTTCTGTTATTTTTAAAGGGTGCAACTTTATTTGGAATATTATCTTTATAAATTTGTTACGTTGCATGGTCAAAGTATAATGCACTTAATTTTCTGACATTAAATTGTTTGAATAAAAGTCGTGACGAATATGAATAGGGTTTTTTTAATATTTTTATAATTTAATGTAAATCTTATTTAATAATGTTATTCCAAGTATTTTAGTTTTTTTATTATTGTGAGAGCTGTTTATAAGCCGAAACTGCTGTCATAATAATAAAAAAGTAAAATACTTGCAGAACTTTAATAATAAAATTATTAAATTTGATTTACCTTAGTAAATTTAAAAAAAATGGAGTTCTACGAATCAAACACAAAAATGATTAGCATTTTTAAAAATTTAATGGTCAGCAATATTATGTAGGTACGAATATCATCTATATGTTGTTTTAAGTTTACTTCGTGATTTATATATATATATTTTTTTTTTTTCAAAACTAGATTCGGTGAGTGGGTAACTTTGAATATCTTAACCCGCTTATTCAATATCTTATTCAGAATGTAATGCTGGTGCAATGTAATGCCATTAAAATAATTTTGGCACCCGTATGTTTCATCTTTATTTATTGTTTTTGTAAAGTTCTCCCGTAAAATGCAAAGTAGCCCTGGTTTACAGAAATCAAACACTCGATATTTTTTTTTTTTTTTTTTTTTTTTTTTAATTATTTATTGAAACATTTATTATAATTACAATTTTACAACAAAATATTTTTTTTACAGGTTTTTTTTTACTACTCTTCCATTAAAAGCATTTGCTTGTGTATGGAAGGGGAGTGTACATAAATGCTATTAGTTATTAGTTAGGTATAAGTTAGTACTTAAATAATGAATTGTACATAAATATATGTGAGCTGCAGTATTTATTTGATAATGTTGTGTTTTTTTTTTTTTTTTAAAGAAAGAATGTTATGGAGAACTAAGATATTTGTAAGATTAGTTGACAGTAGTTTTTTTTTTAAGAATATTTTTAAAATGTCTCTTGACAGAGAGCAGTATTCGGGTTTTATCATTGATGCTTCTGATTTCTTCTGGTAGACGATTGAAAAAAGTTCTTCCCTGATAAGTATAATGATGCTGTGCAAAAGACGTATTTAGTTTTGGGCATAGAAAAACATGTTTAAGTCGAGTTCTGTTTTCATTTAAAAATGGATATTTATCTTTTTCTTTTATTATTTGAATTACTGAATTTTTAATATATAAATCTTTAAATGTGGGTACTTGAAATTCTTCAAACAGGCGTTCAGTTGGGTAGTCTAAGGATTTTTTTAATATAATTTTAATAATTGTTCTTTGTACAATTTCTATTGGAAGAAGGTTACATTTATACGCGGATCCCCAACTAATAATAGCGTATTGTAGAGTGGATTGAACTAAGGCATAGATATATAAATATAATATCAATGATTCGAATCGAATACTTCTACTTACTTACACGAATTGGAATGAAATTTATTCAATTACCTGTTCTCAGCTCCTATAATTAGTGTACCGGGCGTCGCGAATCGATCAACCACGATCGGGTCTTTGAATAATTGAGATGCAAGGTTAATCTTAAATTGAATTCAAAACAGTTGGATGAAATACAAGAATCTATCGCAAGGCCTCCGGACATATATTTTAGATTCTCATACAAAATTCAGGGAACACATCTATCATCCCCCACTCATCCATTATTCCCATCGGGGGGATGGGAGGTCCCTGACGGAGTTCGGTGAGGGGAGGGCGGGGGGGGGGGGGGGTGGAGAATATCTCTCGAGTTTGATTAGGGCGTGATCGAAATACGGGAAGTATGCGGATTTTGCGAGAATCACTAGGTTAACGGCGTGTAACCTAGGTGAAGTCAAACTATCAAATAAAATACACAGAAAAATCAGAAAAACATATTGACACCTCTGGGACTCGAGTCCCAGAGGTGTCAATATGTTTTTCTGATTTTTCTGTTTCCAAATTTTCGATTGAGTTTCGCTTATATTGTCTTCATTTATTTAAATATTATTATTATTTTCTTCTCTTATAACTCCTCCATGATGTTTGTTTTCTCTTATCTCAAATAACAAAAATATTAACAAAATCTCAAATGCCACCCTTTAAAATTTAGTTTCTTTACAATTTTTATTTTATTTTGATAATATGTGGATTATGTGACGTACGTCTTTATTTTTTTTTTCTTTTTTAAACGAAAGACAAATATTCCCGGGTTACGAATAACCCAACCATGTTTGAAAATCTCCTACTACCACCACAGAAAGCCGAAAATGTTGCTTGTGTTGTGATAGAGGACTTAGCCAGCCAGACGCCCTGGTGGGACCCAAGCGCTATGCCCACTCAACCGGTCGTACAAGTAGTTTTCATCACAGTCTGATTTTAGTATTTTTATATTATAATACTAGCTTGTTCCCGGCTTGCGTTGCTTGCCAGTTAATAAAGAAAAATTTTGTCCCTGTGTGTCCCTTCCCATTCCTCCCATTCCCTTTCCGCCTCCCGTTCTTCTTCTGCCTTCCCTTTCTCTCTCGCGTTCCCACTCCACCTCCTCCACTTTCCCTCTCTCCACTCCACTCCCCACTTTCTCCCGTCCCGTGGACCCCCCTCCCGAGTTTCCCTCCCCCCTCCCAGGTTCCCCTCCCCCTCCCTCTACCCGAGTTCCCCTCCCTCCTCCGCCTTCCCGCAGTCCACACATTCAGTCCCAGTACATTCAGTTTTCAAACAGCTCGGGTGCCATCTTTTGCATTTTTTTACACAAATTACATAATGCCAAAGCTTACCAGTAGTTTTATATAAACTTTATTCTGATAATAACGAACACGAAAAAAATTATTTACAAATTGGTGCAGTCGTTCGGAAGTTTTGCGGGTACATACATTTCGACAATTCATTTTTATTTATACGTATATGTAGATGTAGATGTAGAAAACAAATATAATATACAACAAATAATGTAAGCCCATATAACAAAATATTTTGACTATGAATTTGACTCTACCTAGAGAATACCCCTTACACAACACTCGGATCTTGTGTTTATCATATTGTCCTAACTAGGGATTGGGATGCTAATTAATTGGTATTCGAAGATCGCTTGTCAAATTATGAGCCTGCTCTGATGGAATACAAATTTCAGCAAATTACTTCTCTGTTCAGATATTTGAGTTTCGTCGTTTGATTTACGCGATACATAAAAAATACTTCATACACTAAGTTAATAGCAAATTTAAGAGAGTTAATTAAAATTTTATCTAATAACAATTTACAGAAAGCCAAAATTCTAAAAGCGAAATTTGGATACATTGTATGCATGTTAACCTATCAGATGAGGTTAACTTAAAAGACGGGTTCAAATGATAGGCAAGGTCAGGTTAGTAAATTATAGGTTAGGTTTTGTTCCTTTATAGAATTAATGACAAAGTTTCGTTTTAGGCGATATTGCATTTCGGCGATCGGGAAGTTAACTTTAAGAATCGTGACCAAAACGTGATATCTACAGCTTTCCAGTAATGGCAAGTGCTGTAACTCCAAAAAGCTACTTTGGAAATAAATTACTGTAAACATTTTGTTACTTTCCTCGCAAACTAAAAGTAGTAACCATTTTAAATTTTGTGTATTATTGTCAACCAAATTGTAAATTGTTATTACTTTTATTTTGTGCGAAAAATAACAAAATGTCACAAAATAAATTTAAGTAATTTATCGCAAAACTAGCTTCTTGGAGATAAATAGCTCGGATAGCCGGCGATACTTGAGGACAACACGTTGTATCTCAAACATCCTATCTCAAACTCGGAAACGGCGTTATAATGGCAAAACAGCGTATTTGTGGGTTCCATGGGTTCACATGGCGCAGCCGGCGATACGTGAGGACAACACGTTGTAACTCAAACATCCTGTCTGCCACTCGGAAACGGCGTTATAATGGCAAAACAGCGTATTTGTGGGTTCCATGGCGTTCCAAGGACGCGGACTTCGAGCATCGTCTGCGGTTGGGCCGATAGCTATACGCATTCTCATTGGGACTGCCCGGTGGTCTATGGAATACTTTCTCTGGCTTTTTTAAAATATCTTTTATTTTATTTCTGCTACTATAGTAATTACTTACATTATAACATAATCATATAACTGTTTTTTCCTCATTACTTATTTTATTCACAGAAGGTTTCTTCGACTGGTAATAGCCGTTATTTTTATTTTTCTTTTTCTTTTACTAACACTATTATCTCTTTTTGATGTTACCTATTTCAGAAGAATTATTCCACGGGCTGCTACTTCTATTTATCTTTTGTATAATGTTAATGTAAGTACTTGCATACTGCTTACTAACCCCGTATGCATGGACATTGGAGGGTCTAGAGTCGTTCAAATAAATGTAGCTTCGTTCTAAAAAAGTAGAGTCTTGACGTGTGCGGTGAAGGAGGAAACCATATGTTTCCTTAAAACGCCGTTGGGAAAGTGGTGGGTCCCCTCCAATGGTTCCATGGCGTTCCACGGGTTCCATGGGTTCACATGGCGCAGCCGGCGATACGTGAGGACAACACGTTGTAACTCAAACATCCTGTCTCCCACTCGGAAACGGCGTTATAATGGCAAAACAGCGTATTTGTGGGTTCCTGGCAGAATTGCACCCCATCAAGGGGGTGGACTAGACCTATGACCGTGCATCAACTGAGGAGATGACTCCCAAGGCAGCGGTTGCATAACCCGCCCGCGCCTCTCCCGTCGCCATGAGCGGGCCTGAAGACCAACCGTTGCGGACCGGTGCCCTTCCGCCCTAGCTCCGGTGACCCGATGCTCACTTTTATCCCTAGTGTCTTCAGGTCTTTCCCTCTTTAATTCCAACACTTTCTTCGAGGGCGTACCGTTCGAAGCCGGCTTAGGGGCGCGGACACCGAGTCCCGCTTGCGACTGGACTGATGGCTCCGCTTATCCTCGGCGGGACTGCCGGACGACTGCAACTCAGTTACTTTGGTTAGGTCGTACAATCTCATCACAATATTTTTTTTTCTAGTAACTTCAGTAGTAACTTCCTCTTTTCTATTAATAAACTTTGTTTTCAGCTATATCCAGTGGCGGAGATGAGACGTGATACTGTGAAATAAATAACTAACACCATGTACGCACTCGCATACTGCCTGCTAACAATGTATGCCCGGACATTGGAGGTCTAGAGTCATTTTAATAAAAAATAGCTTCTTTATAAATAAAAAAATTAGAGTCCTTACGTGTACGGTGAAGGAGGAAACCATCTGTTTCCGTAGAACGCCGTGGGAAAGTGGTGGGCAACCTCCAGTGGTTCCCGGCAGAATGCCGTATTTTAAGTTGCAATGTTCTGCCATTACGGAAGTGTTTATCTTTGCAGTTATTGCATTATGCCGTCGTAAAATCCTGACCACAATAAACAAAGAAATGTAAGTTCATACGATCTAACTGTCGAATGGATTTTATTGAGCGCTATAAGGCCAAAATACCGTATCTATAGATACTGATTCCACTCTATTTTGTTTGTTTTTCCATGATGTTTCAAAAGCTAATTTTGTCTGAATTAAAATAATGAGAATTAATTCCAGAATAAATATGATTGAGGAAATAAATTATTAATTTACTCGATCAGAGGCTTCGTTATAACTGTCGGATGTTTCCCGGGAGAGCTTTATTTATAACAGAAACGTAAATTACTTTAGCGTTATTATTTTTAATTGTTAAACTAACGTTTTTTTAAGAAAAGATTTTTTATGCATAGCACAAAGGGTAACAATTATTATAAGCAATAATTATCAGCCTGAAACACTCATCCACATTGAAAAAATCTTTCGAGAAAAAATACATGAAAATACATGTCCCGTTGGCATCATGTATTTTTTCTCGGAAGATTTTTTCAATGTGGATGAAAATACATGTCCCGTTGGCATCATGTATTTTTTCTTGGAAGATTTTTTCAATGTGGATGAGTGTTTCAGGCTGATAATAATAATTGTTACTTTAGCGTTATTTTGAACGTTACCAAATTATGACACCAGATTTTAATCAACATTACGTAAATATGAGTTTTTTTTTTCTTTATTACCCATGATAATATCGACTCACCTGCGAATCTTACCCATCTCGATAACTTATCGTTGAATCTTGCAAACATATATAAAGATAGCAGCCAATAATATATGCGTTAAGAAAATGAAGATAATGTTGGAGGTTATTAGTCGATGTATGATACAGTTAAAAGTGACCGAATTTGATATCGACACCTTAGCTCAGTTGATAGAGCACTTGCCATGTAAGCAAAGGGTCCCGGGTTCGAGTCCCAGAGGTGCCATTAACTTTTTCTGACAATTTTTTCTGACTCCACATTTTCGATTGAGTTTCGCTAATATTGTTTTCTTTTAATTAAAAATTATAATTTGTGATTTTACTCATAAAGTTAAAAATTAAAAATATATATTCATCCTAGACTTGCAGAAAAGTCAATTGCTGTCGCATATTAAAAAAATAAAATGGATAAAAATTTATCCACACTATCTAGATAGCATTTAGTTCGGGTTGAATCTTGCAATCATATATAAAGATAGCAGCCAATAATATGTGCGTTAAGAAAATGAAGATAATGTTGGTGGTTCTTCGACGAAATACGATACAGTTAAAAGTGACCGAATTTGATATCGACACCTTAGCTCAGTTGGTAGAGCACTTGCCATGTAAGCAAAGGGTCCTGAGTTCGAGTCCCAGAGGTGCCAATATCTTTTTCTCCACATTTTCGGTTGAGTTTCGCTAATATTGTCTTCATTTAATTAGATAACTTACAGATTACCGATCGATAAAAGATTGCTCGGTTTTGTAAGAATTCAGTATAAAATAATAAATTTAATATTTAAGTATTTATGTCTTTATAGACATAAAAAATAATGTAAATTCCTTGTTCATATGATGAGACAACCTTTGATTTTTCCATTCACCATTTTCCGTAGAAATTCAAGCACCAAGTAAGAGTGGGCTTCCCTCTGACATACGAAGTTTTGGAGTACCCTCTCAAACACCATCTTAAGGAGGTTATTTTTGTTCCCACCAACTTAAATCTCACCTTCCAGTTTTCCACTCGGGTTAATTAATTTAATTTCGTTTCTCGACCCCACTTATATACCACTTATTTTAATAATAATAATTAATTACGTTTTCCCGAAAACCGCGACAGTTTTGTCTTCAAAATAAATTATAAATATCAGAGAAGTTTTAAGAAATATAGGGTGGGGCAGAGAGGAGTTACTGATTTCAAAAAATCACTGAAGGCCCCCCAGACCGAGCAGAGGGGCGGGGCGGGTGCCGTTAGGTTGGGGAAATGATGCCGTTTATATTGGTGACCATGCCATGGTCAGGTAAGTACTGGGGCTTTGTTGTGGAGACGTTCTTCAAAAACTGAAAAAAGCGTTGTGGCTACGCATGGAGCTTTCCGGGTCCGGTTCGAGTTAAATCGTAATGACAGTTTTTCTCATCATAAAACCATTCGGAAATGTATCAGTAATGTAAGGTGGACAGGAACTGCAGATTCTAAAATACCATTTGGGCGATCTAAAAGTGCGCAAACACCTGAAAACATCGCGGTAGTAAGAGCGTCAAATGAAGAGTCTCCAACCCGAGCAGCGCGGAAACATGCCGCTGCGCTTGGAATATCGTCCAGAATTATAAGGCAAATCTTACACTCAAACCTTATTATAAACCTTATTGTTTTTAATACAGATGTATTAAAAAAAATGGTTTTGTAAAAAGATTTTTTATGACTGATCAATTTTTCACTCGGATTTTTCCTCTACTTTGTACCTTTTTTCTGAATCTGTAATAATTTTTTTCGTGTTTTTGAAGTGAAAATTTCTTTAGCAGCGTTGTGATTTGAAACTCCATGAAACGAAAAATAGCGACACTAAAAAGAGACAAACACATACATCTGTAGGATTTAGCCTGCGAGAGAATGAGATAGTAAAATCGGTCTCCTCTTTGCTTTGCAGCCTATCGATCTCCTCTTTGTGCGGTGCTTCATAGCCTCCCCACTCTTGTCTACTTTAGTATTCTGAAAGTTTCACTTCTGTGAATAAGGTATCTTCACCTATACCCCTACAAGATGATGCGTACACGGGAATTGAGCCCACAAGATTTTGTGAAACGTAGAGATGCTTGCATTGCAATCGTAACTGCTGTATCCCTCGGCGCTGTTTTGTGCACTGGCGACGAAGGATTAACCATTACCTTTATTGAGTTATTCATCTCACTATTATGAGATGTTGGAGAATGTTAGGCATCCCAAAATGAAAGAGTATGGCTAGGGACATGACACAGAAGCTTTCTGGTTTCAACAAGATGAAGCCATGGCCCATGCTGTTCATCGTTCATGCGAAATTTTACAAAAGCTCTTTCCAGGTCACCTGATCTCTTTGTGGAGGGATATTCTATGGCCCCGTCGCTCTCCCGATTTGACCCTAAGTGACTTTTTTCTGTAAGGATACGTCAAAGCTGAGGTAAACAGCTTCGATCTCGAACCCTTGAAGCTCTGAACGAGGCGATTGAGGACGTCATCGATGAAATTCCGCAAGATATGTTGGAAAGAGTGGCCGAAAACTTATTTGAAAGGCTCAATATGTGTATTGCTCGCCAAGGCAGCCACGTCAGACGATATAATTTAAAAAATATAATGAAAAACGGCATCATTTCTTCGACCTAACGGCACCCGCCCCGCTCCTCTGCTCGGTCTGGAAGGCCTTCAGTGATTTTTCGAAATCAGTAACTCCTTTCTGCCCCACCCTGTACTAACAAAACGACAAATATGTCACTTTCTTGCGTCGATTTCCATATAGCAGTTAAGATAATAGCAACGTAAAAGAGTTTAAGATCAACCACCTAACATATAATACTCATATATGGAACAACCTAAGTGACATTACACGGCATTATATGAAAATGGCAGAAAAATTGCTGTCAAAAAGATTCATATCCCACGATAAATATATTCATTTTTCTTTTAATTTAAGATTTTAAAAAACATGATAATTTTACCCATTCACACTCGGGCCGATTCACAAGATAATTTATAAATATTTGAGAAGTTTTAAGAAGTACAAATAAAATGACAAAAACGTAATTTTCTTGCATCGATTTCCAAATAGCAGTTAATAGGAACGTAAAAGATTCGTAAAAGCACGTACGAGATCAACTATCTAAGATATAATACGCGTTGGAACAACCTAAGTGACTTAATATGAAATTGGTAGAAAATTGTTGTCACAAAGATTCATATCCCACCATAAATATAATGAATATTGCTTGTATGAAAGTGGTAACTTTGACCAAGAAATTCCCGATAAAAACTATGTAATTCTCAAAACGCCAGAGCTCACTGTGCGACTTTTTAGTTTTTTCAAAAACAAAAAAGTCGCACAGTAAGCTCTAGCGATCTATTTGTGAACATTCACAAAAGTTCCAACTGCTCCCGACAGTTCGGAGCCATTGGGATTTTGAGATCCCAACTGGGGTAAGTTGCAAGGCTGAAGGGAGAGGGGAAGAGAAGGGGGTGAGGAAGATTGGGAAGTACCTAGTTGTTCACATCTGGTCACCAAATCCGGCTTGCCCTTTCGTTCAACGTTTCCATTCTGAATCGCAGTGTTTCAGCAGGACGATATTCTGTCTGCTTTAAAGTATAAAATTATATTTAAAAATGCATATTAAATGTACTTAAAAACTTTATTTGTCACGTACGATGTACATTAAGTTGCTGTATTCCACATTTTTTCTAATTAATCATTTACAGGTCGTCCTAAGCTTTCTAGATTAATGATAAGGGATTAAGTACTTAAGTAGGTACCCTTGCCGAGCAATCAGCACCAACACGCGTGTTTCCTGTTCGTTACTTTTCCAATAGTCCTTCCTAGAATCCCCGTAAAACATGTTGAACGTTGTTTAATATTGAATTAAGCAACGGCTCTGCTATCGATTTTTTTTACTTGGAAGCAAACTTCGGGTGTGTTGATACTTCACGTAGTATTTACGTGAGGAAGATATTTTTGGATATTTTTTTTATGTTTGTTTCGATTTAAGTGCGTGACTGACGGAAACAAAATTCTGCTTGTAAGAGAGGTAGGTAACCTAATTAAGTTTAGAAAGTTTAGTTAAAATATTTTTAAACCCCATAAAGACTAACGCTGCAAAGGTTAAATACTTGATTATTAATAAGGTTAATGATGATAGATATTATTATTACGATTCTCGGTTTCTTTCAGAAACAGACAAAAAAATCACCATTGCAGAATTCGTAGATTTCTAAAGAGCATTTGAAACGATAGAAAGGAAAATACTATTAGAAAAACTAGAAGACATAGGTCTTTCTGACGTAGCTCTGAATCTATTCAAAGAATATCTCCCGAAAAGAAAACAGGTAACGAAAGTTGAAAGCTCAGAATCAGAACCGATAGAAAACAACCTTGGTGTTCCAAAAGGGTCAGTATTAGGTCCAATTCTATTTATAATTTACATAAATGATATTATTAAAACTATTAAACATTGCAAAATTAGACTATTAGACGAAATTTAGACGAAAATTAGACTATTAGACTAGCAGACGATACCTTAATCTATATTTCGTGTGAAGATTACATAGAAGCAATTAACAAAATATAGCAAAATGGCTGAAATTAAACGAGTTGAAACTGAACGTAAACAAAACAAAATATATGGAAATAGGAAATAAAACAAGTAACACAGGGTTAAATTTGACAATTAATGGTGAAAAAATTGAAAAAGTAAATGAAATCAAATACCTGGGTGTAATACTCGACTCAAAACTAACTTTCACAGCAAACTTTGAATATGTGCTAAAAAAGGTATCAAAAAGGTAAATTTTCTTAGAAGACTAAGACGTAAATTAAATATAAACACTACGGAGCTCATTTATAAAACTATTTATTTATTTATTCTTAGTACATTTACATTACAAATGTATAATATATTGTTTTCCACACTAGGAGTTCAGCTGTGTTGTGGAGGACATCTTTCAGATGTAAATTATAAATTATAAATTGTGAATAGTAAAACAAAAGAGTGTTAATAGCTAATATAAAAAAGAGAAACAATAAAAATCAAAATATGAAATCGACTTCAATTCGACAAAAATTATAAATTAAAAGTTAGAAAGATTGTAGCCAGTTTCTTATGTTTTTTTTTTTGTATTCAATAATATTAGTTGTTTTATATTGTGTAGGAAGAGAATTGTATAGTTTTATAACCTGGTATCTGTAGTGTTTTTGTCCAAAGGATGTGTTTGTTTTTGGTATTTGTAGTTGGAGAGCATGTCTTGTTCGAGTATTGCGAGAGTTTTGTGAAATGTTAAATGTGGATAAGTTCTTGTAAAGGAAAGTTAGTATTTGTTTTGAAAGTAATTTTTGAATTTTCAGCACTGGGAATTTTTCGAATATGATTGATGTGGGTGTTAGTATTGGTAACTTAAGTATTACTTTTATTGGGGTTTTATGTGCTTTAAATAGTGTATTAATGTATTACTGGCATAGCCCCAGGCAATAATGCCGTATTCCATTATGGATTGTGCAAGTGCGAGGTATATATTTTTTATATCACATATGTTAATATCGTAGCTTCACATTTGGCTCTACGATGTTATTTTTGGCCAATGAAGGAAATTTGAACAAACTAGAAGTTATACAAAACAAATCCATGAAATATATACTGGGGAAAGGCAAATACGCAAGGATTAATCAAATGAGAGAGGAGCTAAATTGGATTCCAATAAAAAAGAGACTACTATTTAATGTGTTAATTTTTGTGCATAAAATTATGAAAAACCAAATGCCGAAATACTTTAAGGATGAAATTGTTTTTAATGAGACATTCATAATTACGAAACAAGAAATATAAACAGAGTTCGATCGCCACAAATGAAGAAATCAAAATCACAGAACTGCCTAATGTACAGAAGACTAAAGATGTATGATGAAATGCCTGAAAGTATGAAGAATGAAGAAAGAATGAATATATTTAAAACTAAATGTTATGCTTACTGTAAAAATATTTAAATTTATCAAATGAAATGTTACATTGTGCTTATTATATAGTTTATATTCATGTAGTATGAACTAACTCAATAATAATAAAAAAAGCTTTTGATTATATGTCGATAAGTCGACAGTAACGCTTGACAATTCACAATTTAATTGGAAGCTTGAACTTGTCTAGAATCTGTATTCTAAGGGCCTTGAAATCGAAAGAACTTATTAGGTAGTTTTCTTTTAAAATTATTTGAACCACGCTTTTGTTAAGACTGAAGTATTCAGACAGTAGATTATCAAACTTTCAATTGCCCACAACACGTATCCATAGATTTATCTCTTTACACTGATAATTGTTTGTCAAGTTATTCAAAATCCTTAAAAAATCTTTCAAAATAAAGACTCATAAATTAAATGATATTCATGTTTAAAACTTTATTAAAAAATGTTTAAATTTAAACTTAAAAAAAACATATCTGAATACTCCACAGATCAAAATAATAACACTATACTGATTATTTCCAGTTTGGATATATCTTTTGGACAGAGAAATAATACTGAATTTCATACTACGAAACTATACAATGCTCCACCAAATGAAAAAAATGACAGAATTTAATATATTTAAAATTAACATACTCGTAAAAGCATGACTGGGAGAACAGAGTGACTTACAAACATTTTTAGATTAATGTAAAGACAACAAAACTACAAAACACCAAAAAAATTGAAATAACACTTAAAATAGGGGCCTCAGCACGGACAAAGTACACGGCGAGGCCCAATTATCATATAATGTTTGAAAATACATAATATTATTATATCGCTAAAAAAAAATTTAAATGAAAAACTAAATTTATGAATATAAAAACTACAGGTTGCCTCAGAACACGAGGAGTGTTAACATTTTGAATTTATTCTTAGATTATTATTTTTTTACGTTAACTTCGCACAGGAGGCCTTCAGGAAAATAATTTCCCTTAGGGCCTATTTAATCCTATGGGGATGCAGAGTTAAGAGTCTCTTTGAGGGGAGGAAGGAGTAAACATGGTTCTTGAAGAGACAACAAATAATATACAGATGTTGGAGATTTTCTCGACTGTACAACGGTGCCGAAGGAATCAATGACTCTAGTTCCTCGGAGCATCTTCCATTGAAATACAGGTAGAACAAGGACAGCAATTCTACTCGACGTCTGTGCTCAAAAGATTGCAATCCGTTTTGTTAAAATAAGAGAATCTATCAAACGGAACCAGTATGCTCTATACTTATACTTATATACATTACAAACTTTGTCATAAAAGTTATTAACATTTATTAAAAATCGCATGTAATAAATTTGCTCATTTTGACTGTCTTAAAACGGGTAAATTTCCTAGTTGGACAGCCAAAGATCATTGTAATATGTAATGTTTAAAAAAAAAAATTTTAAAAAATGATTTGAAACCTAAATTTAGTTCCATTGAGAACAGGCAATTGGTATTATACTGTACCACAAAAAATCTTACTTAAATTGTGTGTGGGTTTATCTATTTCTGACCAAAGACTCGGTTCGGGGTGTGGGAGGAGTGAGAGAGTGAAGCGGGTGAAGGAAGAGGGTAGAGCAGATTGCGCGCGTGTTTGTGCTTCCGCTTCCTTCCGCTACCTCCTGAACACGCCGCAGGAAATTGGCCCAAAATCACGGCCTAAGCTTCTTCCATCATTCAGCAATCGCGACCATCCTAATAGAAATCTTAAACCTTACTCAGGATTGAGGATTGATACGCGGATAAACTACTGTAGTCTGTGAATAAACCTGTCGAACCAAACCTTAACTAACAATAGGGATGATAATACATAATAATACAAACATGTACACTATACATGTTGTCTAGAAACTAGTGGTGCAATCGGGAAACTGGTGAATCTACACCACATTTCGTCGAGTCGATTTCAGCTTTCATTTTTGAGTAGGGGAAACCTGTCCAAAACCGTATACCTAAAGTAGAAGCTGTGTAGTTCAGTAAATTAAAATAAATTACCGTTTATAATTATTATTTTTATTAATGAATTTACTAAGGAACAAAACACAAAAGATACATGCCAGAAAATCTTAGACACAAATGTACGGAAAAAAATACAAGACCTCTAATGTTTCCGATTTACCCGGTGGGGTGGGTATAACCGAATACCTTGTAAAAATGATGAAAATGCAGGCTTAAAGCGGCTTAGGCCTTTTGTCGGAGATGAACCCAAACCTTCATTTTTCCTCCATTTATTGACAAGATAAGAAGAAAAAAAATGCACACATTCTTTCACAAATATACAAAACTAGCTGACCCGGCCACGCATTGCTGTGGCTAATAAAACACAACGTCATCTACTAGATGGTTATCCAACCTTTATAACCACCGCCGTCTTTGAGTTTATCGCGAAGAGACAGACAGATGCTTCGGAAGATTTTAATTTATAATACGTAGAGATGGTGTGAAAGATTATAATAATGTGCATGAAATGCTTGGGGGTAACTAATGTATTTAAGTTAATAAGGATTAATACTGTATCCGTCTAAATAACTTTTCAATTACCGCAATGTACGTGACCATTTTTTTAGAAGATAGAATGGGTATAGTAAGCTATCCGTAAAAAATAGATTTATGCCTTCGCGAACTTTTTTGTAGATCTATAAAAGAGGAATATCCCACCATGCATTGTTTTGTTATATCCCAAAAGGATTAAGCAGCGTTTTCGATGAAAGCTACCAGACGGCTCGACCTTTTCCGACACTTCTAACAGTTATCGTTATGTTTCAACCAATTTACACAAATCTTTGGCAATTTATATACCTAAACCTTCCACACGAAACACTCTATCTATTGGTGAAAACCGCATGAAAATCCGTTCAGTAGTTTTCGAGTTTATCGCGAACGGACAGACAGACAGACGACGTGGAGGACTTTAATTTATAATATGTAGAGATAGAGAAGAGATGTTATGAAAATCACCCAAAAGTTATACACAGTAAAAGTTAAATTATACATATTTATAGTACTTGACATTTCACTCACAAGCAAATTATAAAAAAATACTTCAACATCCGTAAAAATTACATCAGGACACCGAAAAACTTAAAACATGTATCTCACCAGCGGTAGACGTGAACCGACAAGTTTCTGCTGACTTGTGCTAGACGGATACACGGGGCGGAGTGCGGGTATTATTTAAAGTAATAAGGCTTTTTTAGAGTAATGGGGTTTTACCACGGTGTACGGTTTTGTACAGGTCTCCCCTATATCGAGTTCAAGGTTGGAATTTTTGAGGTCAAATTTGAAAAACTCAGATGCTACGGGGTTCATATCATATCAGCTTTCATTTTCGAGTAAATCCAGTCCGAAGTTGGAATTTTTTGGTCAAATTTGAAAAAATCAGTTGCTATGGGGTTACTAATAATAGTTTTTTTTATAATATGTCGGAGCGTAGACCCGGCTCCTAAAGATTTTTTTAAATATAATAATTAATAAGCCAGGTACGCCACGTACGTCAATACATATATCTGACAATGTTATCGGTAGCTTTAAAACAAACTTATGGGTCAGAGTTCATGTTCACTCATGCTTATGGGTTTTGTTCACAAGCTTATGGGTCAGAGTTCATGTTCATGGTCAGAGGTCGTGTTCACTCTGATTTGTAGGTATGTACATATTATTATTACTGTTGTGTAGTGAGAATAGATTTCTGACTCTGACTACTTTATGTTTTGAAATTTAGTAAGCTGATTATTAGTTTATATGGTGTTTTTACATCTTCTTTTTTTTACAATTTTTAAGGTTATATTTTTGTTAACTTCTTACGGGTACAGGACCCTTACTTTTTAATTATGTGAAAATCTTTTATTGGACATTATGTGTATTAATGTTTAAATGTATAATATTTGTTGATTTTCCTTAATAAATAAAATAAAATAAAATATATTGGTTAAGGATAGGGTACTTTGTATGAAATTGTACATAGTATGAACGTCTGTACAATATCTTAGTAAATTCATCTGGGATAAAAAATGTTCTTAATCCTTTTTATCGATGTAGGTGTGAGTAATTGACCAGTTTTCCACTTGTAATACGAGATTCCAAACATCGTGTTAGTATTGATATATCCATTGCAATCTGACCTTCAATTTTTTTCTTGAAAACAGACTTCGTGGCTAACAATAAAAAGATCCGCTGTTAAATAAAACGGAGGTCGAAATTCGACCTGTGCAAAACGAATCATGTTAAATTTATTGCTGTTATTTTCTTAAATATAGTGTTTATTTACGGCGCGTTCCAATCTACACAAGGCCCTGAAGACGAAACACTGTCTAAATAATATAAGTAAAATTTTCAAAATTTTCATCAACCCCCTACACAAAAAAGAGCTGTTGACCTTAAAACGCCTGAACACATTTTCATGAATTGTAGCTAAGAACCAACTCGATTACGTCAGCTTTCAAACCAAAAAAAACGCAACATAATAGGTCCATTCGTTTAGGAGCTACGATGCCACAGAGAGACACACAGAAAGTCAAACTTGTAACAATGCTCCTTGCGTCGGGGGTTAAAAGGAAGGAAACGCAACGCGACAAAATAACCCAAAAATTAATCACGATATTATTTTGGACGTGAAAATTTCTAATCATACACAAGAAAACCTCCATTTCATAAACAAAGCTGGTAATACAAATAGAGGTTACGTCAAATCTCTCAGCGGCAGGACTAAACGACAAATTCCATAGAAAACTAATTTAAGATGTGTCAATGGGCTTACGTAAAGCATCAACCTTCGTCAAGCATATTGTAATAATAAGGAGTGGATGTTTTTATAAATTAAAAAAGCATGTAAGTACATGGCTTTGTATCCAATCATAAAAACCAAAAGTTAACACCAAGTGAGATAATGTCGATTTCAGACGTGTATTCATTCATAATGTTCTGAGTAAAAAACACCGTCTTAAAGATGAGAATATTATTCTTGTTAGCTTGTCTCACCCATGTCAAATGACAATCTTGTTGATTTTCATTGAAAATATATTTTACATTATAATTCTCCATGTCCATTTATTCTCTTTATAATAAATGACACCTACATAATACAGACATAATAAAATATGAAATGACGTTAGCTGTATATGGTGATCAAATCTGAATAGCTGGGAACTTCCCGACCTTTATCTTCATCCTGTCCTTCTGCTTCCCACTCCTTCAGTCTCATGATTGGAGAAGCCATTTAAAAAGTCCCACTGGCTTGGGAACTCTTGTGCACCATTATGCGGTATTCAGAAAAAAACTGTACATCACGCTTTACTATTTCACTATTTTTTTTAATATGGTTTCAGGTGAAACCGATTAGGTTAGTATAGAATAGTTATAATATAAGCGGTCAGTGGCTGAGTAGGCATCGCGTTTGGGTTCCACCCAGGCGTCCCGTGTTCGATTCCTTGGCTGGCTAAATCCTCCATCACAACATAAGCAACATTTTTCGCTTTCTGTGGTGGTAGTAGGAGATTTTCAAATTTTGTCGGGTTATTCGTAACCCAGGAATATTTGTTTTTCTTTAAAAAAAACTTAAAATACTGAAAAATACGAGTTTTTCAAGAGATCCACTAGAAAAAAGTTTTTTAAATGAATATTTAAACCTCGACCGACGGGTAAAAAAGCTAGTAGGTACCTAACACGACACAGACGGTAAATTTTTTTTTATTTTTGTGAAAGCTTTTATATGAGATTGTGATAATTGGTTTTGCATCGTGCTAAAAGTGTTAAAACGGACGTTAAAGTTCGCAACTGATTTCGATTTTGGACAAAGGATTTCTTCACCCCACGACATCATAAGATAAGATCCTATTTCAATTTTATTCATAACATTGAAGTTTTGTTTATTTATGTTAGGTTCGGTAAAAGAGGTTCAACCGTTGGGACACTTGATGTTCCAAAAGATGCTACGATTTTTTGTTAATTTTAGGTTACAGCACTTGAAAGCAAAATGTTGCGATGCACTGCAAGCGTCGATATTTGAAGTGTTGAAAGACGAGGATCACATTGGTCTTGTTATTGGTATTGTTATTATGTAGACATCTTTGTGCCCAGATGGAGACATAATATCAATAGTGGGTAGTAAAAAAGTCACGAGAACTTAGAGGGCGCCGCCTAAATGCGTATTTATTTACCGGTGGGGAAGCTGTTTGTCTAGAAATCTGAACAAACTCATCTGTTGAATGCAAATGCCCTCGACTCATACAAATTTATTTATTTATGTTATTTTAATTTATGTAATTGTTTATTTTCAGTCTGTTTTTATTTTTTCCGTTCAGTTTAAAATCGGTACGTATAGTGTATTTCAGAAGTTAGTCCTTTTCGTATACAGATTCATTAATTCACAAATAAATTAATAGTGATACGAAAATACGAAACAAAACGAGCCAAGAAGAAGCAAGAAGAGACAAGAAGTATAAGAAAAACTACGAACCAAGTAGAGCCGTGAAGAGATGAGAAGATCCAAGACGAGCCAAGAATAGACGAGAAAAAGAAGCAAAACCCAAGAAGAAAGGAAAGACGAGAAGATGCAAGAAGAGACTAGAATATACAAGAAAAGCCAAAAAAATACGATAAAATCCCAGAAGAAACAAGAAGAGCCAAGAAGAGACGAGAAAATCCAGTAAGTGATAAGAAGATACCAATCAGAGCCCAGAAGAGATAAGAAGAATCAAGAAGAGGCGAGCATTGGATGTGCTCGAAGAAGCAAAAAGAACCACTAAGACAAAATAAGAACCTAGAACAAACCTGAAGAAGCAAGAAGAGACAAGAAGGGGGAAAACACGAAGAGACAAGAAGAACCGAGAAGAGACGAGAAGGTTCAAGAAGAGGCAAGAAGAGAAGAGCCGAGAAGAGACGGGAAGATCAAAGAGGAGGCAAGAAGAAACAAATAGATCTAAGAAGAAGCAAGAAGAGCCAAGAAGAAGCAAGAAGAGAAGAGACAACAAAAGTCACAAAGGTGCGAGAAGAGCCAAGACGGGTCGAGAAGAGACGACAAGACCCAAGAAGAGACAAGAAGACACAAGAAGAGACAAGGAACAGCAAGAAGAGGCAAGACGAAGTAAAAAAAGGGCCAAGGAGAGTCAGAAAGATCCCAGAAGTGACAAGAAGAAGCAAGAAGAGAAAAGACAAGAAAAGCGAGAAGATCCAAGATCTGAGAAGGAAAGGGTATAAGGGATGGGTAGGAATCTGCGGGTCAGTGTGCCCAGGAGTGACGGACGTATGAATCCACCCCTCTCCCTGTGGTACAAGGCGATCTTCTGAGAGAGTACGGCTGGGATTAGATTACTAGTCCAAGGGACTGACAAGAAGAGACAAGAAGAGTCACGAATGGCCAAGAAGCGCTAAGAAGAGTAAAAAAGATGAAACAAGAAGCAAAAAGTGACAAGAAGAGTCAAGAAGAGACAAGAAAATCTAAGAAGAAGGAAGACAAAGAAAACATAAATAAAAAAACATCATAACGCTCATCCATTCCTTTGTTCCTGCCCATCCTAAATTCCAATATTGGCTTATTAGGTTGCCATGTATACCGGTCGATTAAACTCCAACCTCCTTCCCATCCTCATAGCACGTCTTCCTAGTCCTAACAAATCAGTGCCCCTCAGTGTACCGGTCTCACCGGAACAGGAGTGCTCCTGGCTGGGGGGTACAATCGTATCGTATCGTAACAACAATTTTCTAAGCCCACGTTCGTCTCAATTCATAAAATAAAATGAACTAACTATTCGTTTCAAAAATGACCGTGGTTTAATCATATCCCAATAATGATTTCCCTGAATCGATTCTCGACCAGAGCTTTCAAGAGCTGTATTGACAAACGACGGATCGTTTGGCAGAATGAATGGGGACATTTTTTCCTTTCAGCCATAATAAGCTTAGCTCTTTATCTTAGTCATTTTCTCCAACAACTCGAGAAGCTTTCCCCACATCGATCCATTAACTGTTGCATCACATTTCAAAGGTTATAACAATTTAAACGATATAAGTTTCATAAGATTATTGGGAAAAAAGTTACGAGATTTTTAATAGTTACCGTCCAATCCTAATTTATTTCTACCCATTTTTTTCTGATTAACGTGTCTGTCTGTCTTGGTATTACAAAACCGTGCGACCATAAAGTTCTTGTACGTATCCTACTAACTTGAATTGAAAACAACCGAACACTGCATTGCATAATTTTTTTAATAATCGTGACGGCTGTTTCACCTTTCTGAAGGCTTTGTCAAACTGTCTGCGTAAGCTAAGAAAGGGCAACAAGTTCTCCATACAAAACAGATAAATAATAGCGCAAGTTCAGAATTTTAAGTCCTTAAGACGTTGCGTAATTAATATTGAACTTAAAATATAACCTTTAAAACCTCTGTGGAAAAGGCTAAGTTGTGGGGAAACTCAAGTTCATTTATGCTGTTTTTTTTTTTAATAGAACGAAACAACACTTTTGCAAACTTTTAACTATAGTGGGTATATCACAAAAAAGCTTTTGCGGGCTAAATTGGGGTGATGTTCTTTATCCATTTTAACCATCAACTTATTACAGAAAATAAAGCAAACCGCGCACTTCCTACCAAATGTGCGATTGTGGTCTTTTAAATGTATCTATTCATTTATTAGAGGAGACCCTTTAGCCTTTTTGTTCCCACACAGGTTGGGCAGGAGGGGGCCGCTAAAGAAGGGATAGGGTAGTTTTTTCATCAAAAGGATGAAACATTATCTCCCTTTTTAAGAGACACTAGAATAAAACTTTTTGCAGCCCTCAAAAAACGAGAAAAAGAAGTTGAGACATACGAAAGAAATATTTAAACGCGAGTTTGTGACTTTGTTTTCATCCACCTGAAAAGTATGGGAGCTCTGTTACTCGGAAAAGATTTATTTAATATGTGTATTATATAAATGAGATTATAGTTTGGCGTCCGTTAAAAACGAAAATTATTATACGAAAATTTATCGCAAAAAATAATTATTAACGGATTACTTTATTAATCTGTCACGTCAGTACACGCTTACCCAATAAAAGTAATATTAAAATCGATTAATTTAGGCACAATAGTTAATGCATCTTCCACAATGTATCAATAAATAATCATTATGAATGTCGGCCAACTTGAGCATTTAGCAAAATTACTGTTATAATAAAACTTACCCTAGTGAACGTAGATCAGAGTTATTTTTTAATAATAAGTGTATATTTGATTTAAATATACGATGCGAACCAAGGACATAAAAGGCGAATTTGGGTGTCGAAAGATCTCCTTCCCTTCAGACCACCACTGGATTAGTACTTTAATACAAGTCTATATTTTATTGTAGGTACAGGTACCGAGCAACTACATTATAATGGAGCAACTACACAACACTTACCACAATCATTAATTCGCTTAAAGGTTTGAGACATAAAACGACGACATAGAACCTTTTAACCTAACACGCCCGCTTTATCCACAATACATATTGCGAAATTGAATAAACCAAGTTTTCTTTCATTCCTTTGTCCGTAATTTTTGTCGCCATAAAAAAAGCTTATATTATATTATATGTCCTCCGGGAACTTATAAAAATCTTAAGATTTCGTGTTAGGCTGAAAGGCCTTTCAATATTACGTGTGACATAAATTTTTATCACACTATGAGATGAATATGTGAAAACGGCTCCCACAATTTAAAGGCCTGCTTTTTATAAGCGAACATTATTGTCACATAAAAGTAATCTTACGTAAACCCTTTGTAGCACGAGCGATATGAGTCAAATTTATTAAATAAAACGTTTTTCACGATGTCTCCCAGAGCAGGAATCAAAGGAAGCGGAATATTTGCTCAAGAAACTCGAGGGAAGGTGTTTAAGGGAAAAGGTCTTGCGGCTACATGGAAATGATTCGCTTGTGTATTGAGGGAAATAATTGAATGTAAATTGAACTGTCAAAGAAAAACGAATTATTTGACACTAAGACCCGAATGTGAAGTCGAGATAAACCGCGAGCCATGTAAACACGAACGGGAATGATTGGTTTGGAAATTTGTTTTTATTGAGGTCGTTTGAATACACAACAAAACCGAAAATAAATATGAAATATGTTGGTATTCGAGAAAACCGTACACAGCCTTCAGGACCAATAATATTCAAAAAAGTTTGTTTTGGCTTATTATTCATCCATTAATATTCAATTGAATTGAATTTATTTTTACGAATGGTTAGGGATATTTCCGCTTTTTCGTAGAATATAGAATATATCCCAAATAAACATTTGCAGAGAATAATAATAATTTAATACATATTTAACTATTGTTTCTACAATAACAAGTATCAATTGAGTTTATTTATTTAAAAGAAGGTCGAACCCTTCATAAAACATCTATTAGTTAGAAGTTGGCAGATAAATACTAAATAAGATATGTATTAGGAAAACCACCCTTAATCCATCTAATAATTGTCTCAACCTTCCGGCGGATACACTTAACTTTACATTTGTTGGCATTAAGCTGCCGAGGAAACGGAGCCACGAGATAATGAACTTCAGCCGCTTGTAATCGTTATCAGCGGAGGAATAACTACCCCTAATCTCTGGAGGGAAACCATTACGATGGGGGCTTTCATTGTTTTTTAGTGCCCCCGGATTATGTCACAGTCGAAAGCGAGTGACCCGAGCCACAACTGGGACTAGATATCTCCGCAGATAAGGCTCTACGCACTCGCAGGCTATGTCCTACAGTGGTGTGTGGCTCAGACCGGAGACCGGACACCGGACACCAGACATGTTAACTCAAGCGTGAGATAATGACGCATAGATAGGGATGATTTCACTCTATCGCTCCGCTCATCATCACGCAATGTTGGTCTTCTCTCACCGTCACCTCTTGTCTCTACTAATTCCGCTCGTGTGCTTTATTACCGCAAATGTAAGAAAACACTTTCGGTTAAATTCCGCTCTTTTAAATATCAGCCTGGAAAGGTCTGGTCGTACATTTTACACGCCAGATACGTTCCATATATTCACCTCGGCAAAAGGGCATTGAAAAAATACTTTATGAATATTTTTCACGTAAAAACGAATTGAGGGGGGGGGGGGTGCGTGCTTTTTTAGGGCTCAGTAAAATGGAAAATAACATTCGTATGAATGGGAGAAAAAATGTCGTTTTTAGGGAAAGTAGGCTTTAACCGCAATCTTGGCGTATAACAATTTTTACAATGAAGACACCTTTTCCCCTAATTTTTTAACTGGTCCTTTATAAGATAGGTATCCGTTTTTTTTTAGTTAATGTCCAATAAAATTTAATAAACCTTACGAGAAGCTGTTTGGCGTTTATATTTATATCAGTAAGTTAGTTGATATTTCCATCAAAGTATTTTTCAATTTTAAAAAGGCAGATCGCTATGATTAATCCGATTTCTACGTCAGGGAGTAGGTATATTTTGTAACCTTTCTTACAAATCTGGTACCACTCGATTTCCTCCAATTTTCGCATCTCATTCCAACTATTATTTTTTCCATAATATAATCTTCACTCTTGAATTAGACAATTGCGGGGTAAGAGGGGACTACTGACGGATGATTTAAACTAGTACGATTTTTTTTTGACCTTTCTATACTGTGTGTCACTCGATGACGTTACAATATGAAGACGCTTGGTAGAAATCTCAAAGTAGCAAGGCAAAAACAAAGCAATTATAATGTCTACAATTTCGTAGTTTAGTACTAAACTGCGACATGTCGGGTAAGTTCGTGTCCTACCCCTAAGCACATTGCATTAAAAAGTACCGAAAAGCCCTCATTTGTGATGAGAAAATGTTTTCATTACTCGGCAAATACAAGTAAATGATAATGAATAACATTTCATTTGTAAAAACGCGCAAATTACTTATTGAGAATCATCGCTCTAGATTGCAAAATCAAAACTATTATGAAACGTAAATAAATTATCAAGACTGAACTCCAAGCTATGAAGTTCTTTTTTTAAAATAAATTTTTAAACTTTATTAAGGAAAGTACTACAAAATTGATTGATTTGTTTTATAAAGTGAACAAATCCAATACTGCAAAGGATTTTGTAGCCGGAGCTTGAATGTCCCGACGTTCAACATTCCGACGCAACGTTCCAACGTTCCACCCCGGGGTTCCTTCTCTTCTCCTGGCAATGTTAACTTGTTAAACATTCAATATAAGTTTTAACGTTCGTTTCTTTACTTTTTAATGTTCCGTCCCGAAGTAAGTGAGTTAAGTTTTCCGTTTTAGCGCCGCGAGGGAAAAAGATTGAAAACAAATTGAGCGCCCCCTCGTCGCACCACTGGAAGGGGATGATTTGATTTGGGTTAACGCTATCGTTAAACGCCACTGGATTCTTTCCCCGACAGGCCGACTTTATTCAACAAACTGTTTTTTTTACAACATTCAAATTGTATACTTTCCAAGTTCACTCAATCGTGCTATTTTCTCTCGGAATTCCAAATTTACTGAACGTAGATATACACTTTATCTTTATGAATCTATTCCGCATTTCGTCAGAGAATTAGTTTTCTTAATGTTGTATCTCTTTTACGTTTCGCATAAATCAACTCCAAGATAATTTCGGCGAAATATCTCTGCATAATTAAGACATATTCTGTAAAATTTTAGCCACCTACACCTACATACTTTCAAAAGTATTTAATCAAGAACATTTTCACCGTAGTTCTTAAGCAGAAACTTCTGCAAAAAGATTATTTCTATTTTATACAATTTATTTTATTATCATTTTATTTTATTGTCATTTTATTTATTATCATTTTATTTTATTTTCATTTTGAAAATATAATAAAGCTCAAAACTTTTTTTTTTATCAAAATGGGAGAAAAGAAAATCATTTCTTAGCCCTTTCCACTCCAAGCCTTTTTTATTTTTTATTTATTTATTTTTTTGTTCTTTGTTTCTTGGTTTTATTTCACCAGCTCTACGACGAAATTGCGTATTCAAGTTTTAGTTACTTTTTATAAATAAAATTGATAATTGATTATATATACCACCAATAAAAGTTTTTTGTCTGTAAAGAACTATATGTAATTAGCTGAAATTTTAAATAATCTTAAACTATTTACTTTGTTTGGCACCACTGTGTATCGAATCCGACGAAGTCCCATGTGTACTTCCCAGCACTAAACCATGGTAACAATAATTATTATTTAGTATTCGTCGGATTGAAACATGAACAACTGTACTATATACTACTGTACAGCTGTACAATGTAATTCGCCGGACTAGAAGAATAAAGCCCAACATTTAATTGTACTAAAATTGGTGTTAAATAATGTAGATAATGTACATTTTCAACATAAAAATCCTTTCTCATGTGCTTACCATATAGTACTTACTTTGATTTTATACTCGTAACTTTTTTAAATTAAATTATTTTATACTATTTTGTATTCTTTAATATTATATTATTTTATGCATATGTATATTTTCTTAATACTCTCACACATTCTTTATATTGCATATGATAATTTACTGTATAAAAAATCGACCACCACAACACGGGCATATGCCTAGCATGGTGGTCGAAAAATACCCAACTTTTGTAAAAAAAGATTTTTTCAATGAATAAAGTAACTTAAAAAAAATTTTAAAAATAAATAAAAATTCAAAAGTTGGTAACTTCTGTGCCTGAAAATTTATTTTTAATTTTTTTTTATTGTAATATAAAAATATGAGTTACATACACACAAATATATTTTACAAAATATTAAATTAAAGATCGTTTTTGGTTATGAATACCTTATCAGAAAAGAGGAGCTCTTGTGCGTGATAAGGAAGCCACGATTTTTACTTAAGTTGTAAGTTATAATCTGTTTTGTACAAAATATTTACTTTTTACTGTAAGTTTTTTTTAAATTGTTTAATTTTATTTATTTGTTCAGATTGGTTGATGATACAACGTATTTCAGAAGGGAGGTTATTATAGTTTTTCATGGCTTGGAAAATATAATGATTTTGCATTTGAGTTGTTTTAAAATTAGGTGTAATAAATTGGTTTTCATTTCTCATTAATTTGTAAAATTCTTGATATTTTTTGTAATTGTTTCTTTACACGTTTTTATAATGGAAGCTTGCTTGAATATGTCATCAACATGTCAAAAAGTGATTCTCTTGAGAAGGTAGATTTTTTTTAAATTTACTTTAATGATGATTCTTTTCGAAACTTTTATGAGTTTAGATTTTTTTGTAAGATCCTCCCCAACCTACACATTTTTAATTATTTTTACATTTAAAATATTTCTTAACCTAACAAATATATATATATATATATATATATATATATATATATATATATATATATATATATATATATATATATATATATATATACATTTCCTAATTCTCTTCACTAGCTTTGACTATCTCACTGTTTCTCGTAGCCACCGTACGTAATAATTACATATTAATATGTTATGCACAACATGCAATCTGTTAAATATTCCGATTAGTCCGAAATTCCGTCCATGAAATATAAACAATATTGAAAGGCAAATTGCTCATAAAAATGGGACGTGAGTAGTGAGTACATATTCTGTGTGGGCCCTGTATGATACTCGCACATGTATGTTTATGTGTACAGGTAAATCATTTTTAAGAGACCATGTTTATGTAGTAGTGTTCTGGACAGCTAAAAATTAGTTTTAGTTAACAATAAATTGCATTTTTTTTTTAGAAATCCGAAGAAAAATAAAAATTAAATCACCAAATGATTACTGTCTAATTGAATTGCGAGTCTAAAATTTTTTAACGGCATTGTAAACGACGTTATGCACCAACATCTTTGGGCATTTGCGGGGTAAGAGGGGTCAGCTAGCGAGTGCTCCAAATCAGTGAGCCTCCGTGTTCGAGGAGTAAGGCTCTCGACTAGCGATTCGGAGGTCGCGGGTTTAAATCATGGAGTGCAGAAGTAAATTGTATTAATTTCATTAATTGAAGGCAATATTAGCGAAACTCAATCGGAAATCTGGAAAAAGAAACGTCAGAAAAAGATATTAACACGAGGTACCAATATCTTTTTCTGATGTTTTTAATTTCAGATTTTCGATTGACATTCGCTAATATTGTCTTCATTTAATTAAATATTAGAATTCAAGGTTTTAATCATAAAGTTAATAATAAATATAAATTTTATTTGATTGATTTTTTTTTTACTTGAACTCCACACAGGAGGCCCTGAGGAAAATAATTTCCCTCAGGCCCTATTTTATCTTTGGGGATGCTATGTGGAGGGTTTTTTTAAGGAAATGAATGAAAGGAGAGTTCCGGGAAGGAAAAGGGTTTAAGGGGTGGGTAGGAATCTGGGGTTCAGTGATTCCTGGTCATCCGCCTCCAAAACCTAGACCAACCTCACCCCATAAACCCGGGCACCCCTGCTAAATCACCAAACGTAGCGAACTACTTGGGGTGACCTATGGCAGAGGTGTTGGTTATCCAATAAAGGTTACCGGGGCTGCGGTACCCATTCCCGCCTCCCATATTGAAAATGGAATTGGTGTTATTTCACAATTTAATCATTTAAAAATAATGTAAGGTGTGTTTGCAGCACGTTCCAGAGCGGAAGGTGCTCTCAGTATCGCCCTATTGTAAGACCACCATTCAGAATTAAAACGTTGCTTGAAATGGCTTTAGCCGTGTTTTGTGACCAGATCTGAATAGCCAGGTACTTCCTCTCTTTCCTCTTCTCAATCTCCTTCCCCTCTCCACTACCCACAGCCTTACAGCATACCCCAATTGAGGATACCATAGTCTTACTGGTGGTTGTTTACTACTAGTTTAGTAGAGGAGAATTTGGGACTCTAGTGCGGTACTCACTTATAAAAACTGTGTAGTAATTTACATAATATATATGTAGGCCTCCATATGTTTTGGATAGAGTGTGTGTGCATACATGTATGTATGAGTAGACACAAAATACATGTTGTTGGTGAATTGGTTCCCTTATTGCCGGTTCCAGCCATATGACAATATGATCGAACACGTATGTAATTGCCCTGGCATAGTTGGACCGTATTGTGATAAAGTTTAATAAAGCCTACAGAGAGGCGAGGATATTTGCTCGGAGCGTGAGGTTCATTTCTGGACCAAATCACAGCGCCACGTACGAGCTTCCTGATTTCATAAAGTCGTATTAAAAGCTTCTTTGACTTTTAAAGTTAAAATTTGAAAGTCGGTATTAAAAATCATATGTATGCTTATGGTTTTATAATATTATACATTAATATACTATTATTTTTGTGAAATTCACATTTAAAATTATCTCTTATTTAATAAATCAATTACCAAATTTCATATCATCAATCTAAAGATTTGTAAATAAATACCTATCTACTTTATTTTGAACAACATATTTTATGTATTTTATTTTCGAAAGTAATTTTATAAATTGCTTTACAAACTTTACCATAATGAAGTTCAAATAAACATAACGATTTCGTATTTAGCCAACATTTATGTAAAGTAAAAATTAAAGATAAAATGCCAACAGGTCGGGTTAAAACAAGACTTCGCTGCGCACATTCAATTTTAAATATTTAGGACAATATTATCAAATCTCAAATGAAAACTTGAAGCAGAAATTCAGAATCAGAAAAATATTCGGTCACATCTAGGAATGTTTAAATATGAGTTCCTAAATGCGATCGAATTCATATCTAATTTTTGTGCTTCAAATTTTCGTATGGGAGTCGCTAATATTATTTTCAATGATTTTATATTTTAATTTGAGTTTTTAGTCACGAATATACAAAATTAAATAATATAAATATTAAATAAATAAAAAGAAAATACTTTTAAAAGAAAGATAATAATAGTTATAATGAAAATAATACAAGAAAAATAATACTTTTAATAAAAAGAGAATATTTTCTTTTTATTTATTTAAAATGTTAAGTCACAGGTGTTTGCTTTTTTTGAAAAATTAATATAAATATTGTTTAATTTTTTTTAGAAAGATTTCAAGAAAGCAAATAACCTATAAATATTTTTTTTAAATAAATACTACCATATTTATTAGCAAAATATTTTACACAGGAGGCCATGAGGAAAATATTTTCCCTCGTGGCCTATGACATCTTTGAAGATGCTGTGTGGAGGGTCTTTTGAGAAGAAGGAGGAGTGAACATGAATAGAAATAGGAGGAGGAAAAGCGGAGGCCAGCAAAACGTTCCACAGCCATAATGTTCAACTTAAGAACGAATCGTAAACACGAGCATCTTCCATTGAAATTCCGATAGAACAAGGACAGCATTCCCATCAGACACTGCTCGTAAGTATGATGAATGATAACTGTTCACATGAGACCTATTCGTAAGAACAAAATCACCCAAACACCTTATTCTAAGTAGTCCCAGAGAGCGGTTTTCCGAACGCCATCGAAATTCTTATAAAAATCTTCCTTCTGACTCGCTTTGTACGAAAACAAAAAAGACAAAAAGATACCAGAACGATGACGACATACGAAATCCCTGGGACTACTTTAATACTTCAAATTTGCTCTTTTATCCTAAACGTTTTACTATAAATATAATAAAGTCTCCGAAGTTGAAAGTTTACCCCAGTCAAATTTATTCATTGTTCATTGCATTTCTCTCAAACAGTTGTATTAAGAACTGTCAAGAAACGGTTTAATTTACATTGAAACATTAAGCCCAACCGCTTAAAGTTAATTATTTTCTTTAGCCCCGAGAACAAGGTTTTTCCGTGACAATTGTGCTTACCTCCGCTCCTTACCTTTACGGGAATCCACCAATTTAAGTCTCGTTAGCGATTTACCCCAATTTATATTCACCGTTTTCTAAAACAATGTAATCCAATTCCGCCTTCTGGGGAAAGAAAATGAGATACGAACTGTGTAGTTCTTAGTCGTAACGCTCGGTTAATCTTTTGCTGCGGCGTACGGAGTTAAGTGAACCTAATGAAAATTTTGGAGGACTCCCTTGCAGGAACTATCGCGAACAAAGGACGAGTTGGAGGACGACACAGTAAATAACGCTAACTACCTACAGTCTATGTAGTTAATGCCTCGGACACACGGGACGATTTTAACGCTGATATTTGAATAGTGTTGTTCAAATCTATTCGTGCGACAAATTAATCGCTGCTCAAGTTTTATTTGTAGAACTCCATTTAAGTTTTTATTTCTTTTTATATATTATTCAAAAATGTTATTGTTTAATTTATAGAAACAGTTTATTTATAAAGAAAATCTTGCTGTGTTCTGCTATGTAATTATTATTATGCGTGACAGATGTTTCGCCTTCTGAAGGTATTATCAAGAAGGGAAACTGTTACGTATAATAATAATTACATAGCAGAACTTGTTTCTAAATAAACTCTTTTTTATAATTTAATTAATAACATTAGTAATACAACAGATGAAAAGGGGATACCAAAAAGACGAGGGGTGCTAAACAGCTTGTATGCGTTTAGATAGTTATTTTTTAATGTGAATACCTCACAAGAGTCCCAACTGCTCCCGCCTGTAGCAAGAGATACTATGGCATCCCTAATTGAGGTATTTTGTGAGAGGGAAAGGAGATGGGAAGGAGAAAGGTGGAGAAGAGGAAGGTGGGGAAGTACCTGGCTATTCAGATCTAGTCCCCGAAAACGGCAAGGGTAATTCCTAGCAACGTTTAAATTTTGAATGGTGGTGTTGTCACAAGAACGATACTAACAGTATCTTCCACTCTGGAACGTGCCGCAAATATACCTTATACTATTTTAAATGATTAAACTGTGAAAATACAAATCAATAAAATAAAAGTAATCGCACGTTGGGATTTAAATCACGACCCCTGGATCGCTAGACGAGAGACTTGTTTGTCCTTCGACCACGAAGCCTTGATCCTCAATTATTTTCGCAAGAAAAGCGCGAATTTAGCGGTCGCGTTACCTGGTTGCCGCTACATGGAGCTACTATTGCCTCACGTGTCATTTCAAATCGCTAATTGCTAGCTGTAAATGTTTTTGGTTTGTTTCATATTTTTCGACTTATAGGATATTTCACTCGCTACTAATTGATAATCTCTTCGCTAGCTAAGTAGTAGCAGCGACGAATTCGTTCCGTGTGACCGAGTCTTTATTAGATAACTACTAGCTATGGAGTTCTCCTCCTAACAGACACGGGCTTTATCTGTGTTAGCCCCCTGTAGGGTGATTACTCCGTGAGGGTGTGCGGTGTTTTAGAATGAATACATTATTAACGTGGAACCGCCGGGCGACAGGTTGCCTGTTACCGAACACAAAAGCAACATTTGAAAAGAATACCGTTCGGCATTTTGCTCATCTCTCTATGCGTCAGAACTATGGATATCGGTGACCCGACAGTTAATTCACCAACAGTCGGTCATTGGTATTTACTATAAATTATGTATGTCAGTTACGGACACCAGCTCTCTCACGAATACAAAACTAACTCCGGGATTCCCCAGGGATCGAATCTAGGACCCCTCCTCTTTCTTTTATTGATTAATGATATAGGCAAGACCATTAACCGCTCAAAATATCTTCTCTTTGCTGACGATATCAAACTTTTCAGAGCTATTAAAAGTCATATCGATTCCGTTCTTCTGCGGAATGATCTTGATTCTCTTGTCAAATGATCGGAATAAAATAACTTACTTCAGCGTCCAGAAATGTAGTGTCATTACATTTATAAGGTCCAAAGATACATTTCTATTCCCATACTACGATATATATTAACACGCAAAAACGAGATTCGTGACCTTGGCGTGATTTTCGAAGCAAATGTCTCTTTCAAATCCCACATATCTGACATTGTCTCCCGCGCCAACAAAATGCTTGGATTTGTTCTTCGTAATGCAAGATCATTTACTAATGGAATTGCAATAAGGAAAATATATGAAGCACTTGTCCGCAGCATCCTGGAATAAAGCTCCATTATTTGGGCCCCTTCTGAACATAACCATATCCTTGAAATAGAAAAAGTGCAAAAAAGGTTTATGCGTTACCTTTATATGATGGAATATACACACTACCCATTCCTGTATCCGTCATTGTTCTCAACAGGAATGCTCGATTTTAATATCCTAGAAGTTCGCCGAAAAATATCTTTAGGCAAAGAAATTTTTAAGTTAATCTCCGGTAACATACTAAATCCGCCAATATTGAACGAGATCAACTTATATGTCCCTAACGCGTATACTCGTGGGTGATCCCAAGCATTTTTTTATGCTCCGAAAGCGAGAACTTCGGCCTATCAGAATGCACCATTAAGCAGGGCGCCACAACTGCTTAACGACTCTGCATTGAACATCGACATCTTCAATGTCACCTACAGAGAATTAAGTAAATATCCCTTGACATATTTCACAACATAGTTAAACTGCCTCCATGGACTTTTAAAAAAAATTTGTAATCTTCTCCATAATTTTTTAGTGTAAAACTGTTCTATGGAGAACCTGAATAAAATAAATAAAATAATATTTTTTGTGAATTATTTATTTACCAATTTCAAACTTAAAATCAACTTCAAAAATACCCACAATAATAAGTTGGTATGAATATCAAACCAATTTATACACAGCATCGATTTCTTGTGCTAATGCGCTGGTATATACAATATACAGAATTTAATAGCCTCAACTGAGTTTCATGCCATATCGAGAATAATGAAATTTATTAGATCATGTAAACTGGAAAATATTTGAAAGTGATTTTTTATACGAAATGAATATAAAAGGACTCTAAGTAACTTTTAAAGATCATTAGAGATTATAATGATAATATTATAAATTATTATTTTTTAATTTATAAACTAACGTTTAGACAAGATTTTTATGCATAGCACAAAGGGTAACAATTATTACAAGCAATAATTGTCAGCCTGAAACACTCATTTACATTGAAAAATCTTCCGAGAAAAGATACTTGCCCCCAACGGGACTTGAACCCGTGTCCTTCCGATTGCCGGTCGAATGCTCTGACCACTGAGCTATGGGGGCTTATCAAATACCCGCCAAATAATTCAATATATACTAGTGTTTCATTCAACAATTACTGCTTGTTATATTTTTTTCAGGTGGAAAAAATATAACAAGCAGTAATTGTTGAATGAAACACTAGTATATATTGAATTATTTGGCGGGTATTTGATAAGCCCCCATAGCTCAGTGGTCAGAGCATTCGACCGGCAATCGGAAGGACACGGGTTCAAGTCCCGTTGGGGGCAAGTATCTTTTCTCGGAAGATTTTTCAATGTAAATGAGTGTTTCATTTATTTTCCACTCTGATGGCACTCTGGAGACATGACGCCTAAAGGTGTCCCCCTTACAATTATTTATTGATATAATAATATATATCCTAGGTATATGTTTGCGAGTTTTTCTCCTTTTATTTTTTCACAGGCTTAAAAAAACAGATACAGTGGTACAAACTATGTTAACGGAATCATTAAAACCTAAATGTACGTAAGAACGTTTGACACTGTTTTACTTTAGTTGGTGTAATAACATACTAATACTTACAATAACTACAGCAGTTTATGTTATACCTAACATAACCTAGTTAATTATAACAACAGTACATAGTTGTCCGTGGAGTTGAGCAATTATGTGCATGCACGCGATGCTCTAAATTTTGCAAACTAAATTGCCAAATCTAGAGTAGTTACCATGAATTTAATTGAAACCGTTCGTTGTAAACATGACGGTGTTATCATAAAAATGGATATTCTAATACGCTTTCTTATTTGAGGTAAAAGCAAACGAGTTTCGGATACAAACAAGCCTTTTTCCTCTTGTGTTTCTTATCTTATATATAAAAATGAATCGCTGAATTTGTTGCTAAGCGCAAATCTCGAGAGCAGCTGAAACGATTTCGCTAATTATTTTTTTAGAATATTCCTTGAAGTACGAGGATGGTTCTTACGGAGAGAAAAATTAAGAAAATTGGATAATTTCAGAAAACCTAACTACTATCGCACGTTTGACAGTTCGCGTGTTTGAGAATGACATTTTGCAAAACAATGATTTTTAAATCAGGATTCTATTTTTGAAAATCTTTAAGTTGATAAATTTATTTAAAGTAGGTACTCGCCTAATAGTTTTAATCGAATAAATAATTTAAGATATTTTAAATAGGTACCTATGTTAGGTACCAAATTTTTTAATATACATAAAAAGTGGATATTTGAATAAAAATTGTAAAAGATGGCACGCGGGCTGTTTAAAAACTGAATGTACTGGTATTGAATATATGGAACGCGGGAGGAGGGTTGGCGGGACGAGGGAGCAGGAAAGGGAAGAGGGAAGGCGGGGAAGGTGGAAGGGGAACGCGGAAGGGGAATGGGACGTGTGAGGGGGGAGGGGAACTCGGAAGGAGGGGGAAGGGAGGGGAGTGGTGTGGGGAGAGGGAAGGTGGAGGTGACGGAGTGGGAACGCGAGAGGGGAAGAGGACGCGGGAGAAGAAGGGGAGGCGGAAGGGGAACGGGACGAATGGGAAAGGACACTCAGGGAGAAACAATTTCTTTATTAAACGGCATAGCAACGCATGCCGGGACCAGCGAGTTTCAAATAAATATTAATAAAATATATATTTGATGAATTATTTACACAATGCAGAAGAATAAGTGGTTGTATTTGAAACTGGTCGATTTTAAATTGAAATTTTTATTTTATTTATTTATTTATCTATAATAAAATATGTTTACAATGGTTTTATTTGTATGCCTGTCTCACTAGGGTATACCTGTGTCGAGACAGGCGTACAGGTATATAAATGAATATAGTAATTACAAGGATATTTCAGGTAAAATACATATTATGAATAGAATTAAAACAGAAGGGTGATTGGAAGGGTAATAAATCTTTTAAAGAGAGTTATTTTATAAATGTTGGAGATGGAGTAATGAAATCAATTCTGCCTAGTCTATTTATAGGTTAAACTTGACAGGATTCCATTATTTTCATTTGTTTTATATGGGTTAGGTTTATGTCTGTGTGTGATTTATTTTACAGATATTTGTGATAGTGTGGCGTCCAATACTTATAATCCATTTTTTAATATCTTGTTTGAATTTTGTAAAGGAGTCACTTTGTCTGATCGTAGTTGGTAGTGTATTGTATAGTTTGCAAGCTATGTATTTAGAGTGTCTTTGCCCGAAGGTGGTTTTGAAAAAAGGAGTTTGGAGAAGTTCGTTGTTTTTGGCTCGGGTATTGTGTATTGTTTGTGTAGCTTTGTATGGTGTTTTGTTGTTTTTGTGTAAATTAAGTAATATGGATCTTGAGTAGAGCTGTTTTATGTCCATAACGTTGAAGGAATTGAAGATAGTATCAGTGCTGGTAGTAAGCGGCATTTTAAGAATTATTTTTATGATTAGTTTTTGTGCTTTCATGATGGGATCAAGGGCATTGGAATATGCATTACCCCAGGCTAGAATTCCGTATTCGATGTGAGATTGGCACAATGAGTAATATACTGTTTTTAAAAGTTTTAGGTGAAGGAAATTGCGTGTTTGTTTGAAAAAGTATATAGATTTTCGGATTTTGTTTGTAGTATTATGTATATGTTGCTTCCAATTCAGGTGTGTATCGAAGGTTACTCCTAAATATTTGATAATGTTTACTTGCTCTAGGCATGGGCAGTCACAGTTTCGGTTTAGAGATGAATTTTTACATTTGTGTATTTTTAATGGCGGGGCTGGGTTTGACTTTGGGATATTGGTGAGACTAGACAGTAAGTATTTGGTTTTCTGTACATTTAGAGTTAATATGTTCGAGTCAAGCCAATATTTTACCTGTTGAATTCCTTCCTCCGCTTTGGAATATGCGGTAAGCCAATCTTTTGCTTGGAAGAGTAGGACAGTGTCATCGGCGAAACTGACAATAGTGGCATCGATATCTAGGTTGCATAACTCGTTAATATATATTAGGAAGAGCGTTGGACCTATAACACTGCCTTGAGGGACCCCGTAACTAATGGGCAAATTCTGGCTCTTTGTGGTATTGAGTTTAACGCATTGGGATCTGTCAGATAAGAAGCTGGAGAGGAGGCCTAATTCTTTGTTCCTAATACCTATATTAAACATTTTGCGTTTTAGTTTGCTGTGTGAGATTGTATCAAATGCTTTACATAGGTCGAGAAATACCGATAGACATTTCAAGCCCTTATCCAGGTGGCCAGAAATATGGTCAGTGACCGTGGCTATAGCATCATTGGTGCTTTTATGTTTTCTGAATCCAAATTGCCGCGGCGATATTAAGTTATTGGTTTCCAGATATTCCATGAGACTATTATTGACGATCTTTTCGAATACTTTTGAGAGGGAATTTAGCAACGTAATAGGACGATAATTACTAATATCAAGTTTGGAGCCAGTTTTAAAAATAGGGATAATGAGACCTTGTTTTAGAATGGTGGGAAATACCCCTTGGCGGATGCTAATATTAAGTAGATGCGTTAATGGTTGAAGTATACCAGGGGCAATTTTTTTAAGAACATTGTTAGATATTTCATCAATGCCGGTTGATGAAGAGTTTTTGAGCGAGTTTATTACTCTAGAAACTTCTTTCTCTGTAATCGTTTTAAGAACAAAGCGGGTTGGGAAATCATCATTGGTCGCGTGGTCATTTGGACCAAGCGTATCGTTATTTATTTGGATTTTTTTTGCTAGTTCCGGACCTATGTTTGTGAAGTACTGGTTTATGTAATTGACAATTGTGTTGGGGTTCGATGTAAAGTCTACAGTGATATCTTTGATATTGAGAGAGTTTAAGGTGTCGGTGGCTTTATTTGAATTGGTAGCTTCCTTGAGGACTTTCCATATTTTTTTAGGGTCATTGTTGCATTCGGAAATTTTTTTGTTGTAATATAGATTTTTGGCTTTCCTAATGACTTGTGTGCAGATATTACGGTATCTTTTGTAGAAATTATGGAGTGTGATATCATATGGGTTTGTGGCACATTTTTTGTGTATGGAATTGCGTTTCCGAATGCAGTTGATTATAGTATGGTTTATCCAAGGTTTGAGAGGTTTGATCGCTTTAGGAATGGTGTTTGTGGTGATTTTGGTGTTTTGGACAAGGATATCTTGTAGGTAGGTAGAGAAGTAGTTCCAGGCCTCCTCTATGTTAGTTTTGTTATAGAGTGTGTCCCACGATTTGGAGTTAATCGTTTTGTTAAGATTGTCATAGTTAATTGTTTTCTTCGTTGTTTTAGTTGGAGGTTTGCTTTGTACGTTGTGTTTGGAACTCATTGTGAACGAGGTAGCGTAGTGATCTGTGACTGATGACATGTGGATTTCGGAGGTGTATTGGTTGGTTGATTTAACCATAATATGGTCGATGCAGGAGGAGGAGTTTGGCGTACATCGTGTTGCTGAATTTATTGTGCTTTCCATTCCGTGGAACATCAGTGTGTTTAGATAGTCTTGGCATTGGGGATGTTCGTTGTTTTTTAAAATGTTAATGTTAAGATCCCCCATTAGAATTAAGTTCTTTATTATGTGTAGATCCGTGAGATAGCAGTTTATGTCGCGCAAAAATGAGGAGATGTTAGGTTGAGAAGGAGAGCGGTAAAGTGCAATGATACATGTGTTGACATTGTACGTTATTTGAAGACAGTTTGAGTTAGTAATATAAATTTCTTTGACATTAAATGAGTTAAGAGTGTTATTTAATGTATATGCTACTATGCCATCGTTTTGTCTGTAGTGATTTGAGGTTTGATGGTGGGTATAGTTGGGGATGTTTTTAGGAGTATAGTAAGGTGTTAGCCAACATTCTGTCAGGATAATTATGTCATATTTGATTTTAGTAAGGTCGAGTTCGATGAGGAATTGGTCAAAGTTTTTGTTTATAGATCTAATATTTTGATGGTATATTGATAAGTTTGTTTTGTTAGATGTTGTGGTAGTATTATCCATTTTGAATGATGTGTAGATTGTGTGGAAATATGTAAGGGTAATTACCCGATATTTTATGTAATTTTTTTTAAATCATCTACATGTTTAATATAAATAATTTTATCGTTCGTGATGCGCCTCATCATGATTCTCCCTTCTTTGTACCAGACATAGGCATAGTTTTTTTCTTTAGCAAATTTTTTTGTATGCCATAGAAGTTCTTTGTGATATGGGGAGAGTTCTTCTCCAATGTAAATCTTGTCGTCTGTAAGTCCTTTGATGGAAGCGTAGTTTATGTTTCTTTTCGCGGCGATGAGGTTGTCACGTGCAGTTTTGTTCTTGAACTGAACCAGCAGTTTGGGGGGGGCATCAGTACGTCGGTCCGGTATTCTTTTAGCTTCGGTTATTTCATTATATTTGATTTCTACGCCAGCCGCTGCAGCAACTCTTATAACTATTTCAGCCGCCTCTTCGCCACTTGAATGTTTAATCCCGGCTATTTCCAAGTAATTTGAGCGGAATTTTGTTTCAATTTCAGAAAGTTTTATTTCCAGATGTTTTATAGTGGTATTTTTGTCTTGTTGATCTTTTTTGATGATTGCTATTTCATCTTCAATTTTTTTGTTTTGACTAAGAGTTAGGTCTATCTTTTTTATTAGCTCGTCATATTGATTGCTTATAAATTCTATGCTTTTTTGTGTTTCAGCTGTGATTTTTTCCATTTTGGATATAATTTCTTTTTTAATATTTTCCATATTTTTGGCGATGTGTACGATAATTTGTTCCATATAAATATCGCCTAATTCAGGTGCATTTTTTCCTGTAGATTTGGTCGTCTTATTTATATTGTGATTATCCTCTTCTGAATCGCTAGATGTCACTTTTTTTTGCGATTTCTTCTGCCTATTCATCTTGGGAAGGTTTGGAGCTCGGATATTTATTTAGGAAAAATAAAAATATCAAATTTCTTCTGGATTAGGTAGGATTCGATCTCGGTCCGTTAGGTGTGCCTGAGCAATCGCGCTAGCCACTACACTATTGACCACATATGACGTAGTGTGAGGTTAGTGCAATATTTGTTGACTTGGGCGCAGTGTTAGATGACAGGTACTTGTAATAAGCGGATATTTATTCGGGCAACAACATTCACTGAACTGTCACTTTATAAAGATTGATCAGAATGATTTAATCACTTTATGAGACCGCACATAGATCATTAATGTAGATCTTTCGCTGAATAGATCTTAACGCAAACAATTGCCGATAGAATTATAACTTTTTCAATATTATTCGCTATAAATTTAAACGATCTCTGAGGAGCTGTGTTTTGGCGTGCACTCTGTGTGTGTAAACTGATGCATTTAAATAAATTGATGCATTTAAAGTTGATTCCATAAAAATAAAATTGCGGTTAAAAGATATTAACTTTAAAAAAATACAAGGTAGCTTGTTTACTTCTTGTGTAACATTTGAAAATAACATTCGATACATACGTAACAATTACATATAATGTATGCGCGGTATGCGAGTACCTATCAAAAAAAAAATTAACACGCTAATTTAGGATCTGTTAGTTAAATACCATTGGATATTATAGGTATACGTCGATAAGACGAAACCGCGCGGCGTTTTGTCCGTGCAAACGTATTCCCCAATTTTCTCTCTGGATTTTGACAGTATTGCAAATATTTTTAAAAATAATAAACTTGTCGATACGTTTCACTTTTTTGAAAAGATTACTTCTTATAGAAGTTAGGACCTTCCAAAAATCGTTAAAATTGCCTGGTTTTAAAGTCATCAACATACATTCAGTTAACAAACTGAACAAAAAAAAAGTAAATCAAGACGTACAGATATATAGTATTTTCTTTTATTACAGTAAGTAAAAAATCTTCAAAATCGGTCAAGTTTTGTAAGATTTGCGAGGCGGGAATGGGTACCGCCGCCCGGGGAACCTTTATTGCATAACCAACACCTCTGCCATAGGTCCCCCAAGTGGTTCGCTACGTTTGGTGATTTAGCAGGGGTGCCCGGGTTCATGGGGTGAGGTTTGTCTAGGTCTTGGAGGCGGATGACCAAGACACACTGAACCCCAGATTTCTACCCATCCCTTAAACCCTTTTCCTTCCCAGAACTCTCCTCTCCTTCATTTTCCTAAAAAAACCCTCCACACAGCATCCCCAAAGATGACATAGGCCCTGAGGAAAATTATTTTCCTCAGCGCCTCCTGTGTGGAGCTCATGGAAAAAGAAAAATAAAAAATTTTGGTATTATTAGCCTGAGGTGCAATTGTCCCATTCGCTCAGTATTCAGGAAAGTAAGAGCGACAGTGACCGCGACAGTTTGATAAAATACCTATTGTTCCAATTTCTAGGTTATTGGGTATCCTCTTAAGCCAGCAAATAAGAGCGACTAGAGTACAGACTAGGGCGCCCGACCACCAAATCACGAAGCCAAGGCGATAATAATTAATTTTATCACTCTGTTTATTTAATACGCCTTATATTTAACCAATACACAAATCAGACGTAACAACAATCGCCGCCATTTGCAAACTGTCGTTGCTCGATGGCACTGACTTGATCACGTGACACGTCAAAATCCGTCGCGCGCGAAAACAAGCCATTTCTGCCTAAGTAGTGGACGTTTTCAAGCCTTTTCGGTTAATGAAATCATTCGATTATGCACCTGCTAGAAGCTATAATAGATGCAATTGTGATTAAATTATTAGTTCTTGCATTAAAGTGTTGCAGGGGGAGCCCTGTAGACTGCATACAGAGTACAAACTCCGTACAGAGTACACTGTTCGCCCGTACCTATCCATAGATCTCTGTAGGTGGCACAAATGGGGGACTAATTGAAATATATTGCTGGGAGCGCCAACGGCGAGACACTATTTAACCATTAATAGCAGTAGGATGCTGCCAGTCAGATGAACCCTCGCCGTTAGATGCCGAGATAGAATCGCCGTGACAACACCGCCCGAATAATGGACCAATGGAGAGCCGTTAGCCGTTAGCGGGGTAAACCTGAAAAATTACAACGGAGACACTTGGGGTAAATGATGACACTTGGGCCTATTCTTCCTTGGCGTGCTTTTATCTTTATGACCATAACATGATCGCGATTTTGTTGACCTTTGAAGAAGCGAAAACATTACGTTTATCGTAAGCGACAAAGTCATAATAAAGTTACCTACATTTTTGTAATCATTTTTATTATTAAAAAAATATCAAGTTTACCTTACTTAATTATTATTTTTAATTGTTAAACTAACGTTTAAGACAAGATTTTTATGCAAAGCACAAATAGTAACAATTAATATAAGCAATAATTATCAGCCGGAAACACTCATCCACATTGAAAAAATCTTCCGAATGTTCATGGGTTCAAGTCCCGTTGGCGTCATGTATTTTTTCTCGGAAGATTTTTTCAATGTGGATGAGTGTTTCAGGCTGATAATTATTGCTTATAATAATTGTTACCTTACTTAATTATCTTATTTTGTGGATTTTTTTTGCATAAATCAAAACTGGCGGCCGGTGTTAAGCGGAAATTTCATCCGTATCGCCATCTGTGCAAGGAGTGCGTGATTTCGCCCCAGAATGTTACACGTGGAGGTGGATCACCTTAAAATAAATGAAATAGGTACATTAAAAATCATCAATCATAAAAATCAATGACCTCTCAAACGATTTCGGAAAATCGCATTGCACCGCATAGGGTGGGATGGATTCTTACGTCCTTCACTCCGGGACTCTTACCGCCCACCCATCATACCTTTTTCCTCTCATTCCTTTCCTAAAATACTTCCTCCTGTGTGGAGCAAATGTAAAAATATTGAATTCATTCGTGTAGATTTTGAACGGTAAACGCGAAAACTTAAAATCTGAACTAATCTCCTGCTGACAAGCTACTTTCAGTAGCTTAACGGACAATAAATTCCAATTGTATGCAATTTTTATATAATTAAAAAAAATTTCGTTGAGAAGAAGAAAATAATATTAATATAAATTAAACATGACACAGAAAAATAAAAAAGATAACGTTCGCAACTGGAACTCGAACCCACGATCTTACCAAACATCGGCCATTTTTTTTTTATTACAAAAGAAAGACAAACATTCTCGGGTTACAAATAACCCAACAATGTTTGAAAATCTGCTACTACCACCACAGAAAGCCGAAAATGGTGCTTGTGTTGTGATGGAGGACTTAGCCAGCCGAGGAATGGAACACGCGACGCCCAAATGGGACCCAAGCGCGATGCCCACTCAATCACTGACCGGTCAAAATTGGGACCTATATTTTTTCTTTTATTTTTGTTGATTTATTCTCAACTTCGCCATCTCTTTCCTGAATTCTTTTCAAACATGAACAATTTTATATTATATTTTAATTTTTGCCCGTTACACTTGACTGTATGGGCTAAAGCTATAATATTCGTATATATATATATATATATATATATATATATATATATATATATATGTATAATGATTCCTTCACTCCCAAACTGTTCCCACCGAATAACAGCTTTCTCTTAACTTATACGACGTTTAAATAGAAACGGAATTGGAAAGCAAAACTTTGTAATTGAAGGAAGCTAGGTACGTCACTTTTGTAAGAAACTATTGCATTGTATGCTATCCGCGCGTTGTTTTTGTACTAGACATACAGTACTAGGCTTTGTACTAGGCATAAAGATATCTATGCTATTTATAATATTGGTGTGTTTTTTTACAGTATTTGTAGCAGGGTCCAAAAATTCGTAGTACAAGCATAAAACTTGTGAATCTAGATCACATATTTTTTTACTCGATATTATCATTCCGATGTTTTTTGTTATTTTTTTTCATTTCTTTGGAAATATGTAAAGAGTTAAAAAAACTTTTGTACCGCTGTAACGATTCCATTCAACTTTAAAATATATTAAACAGCTTATATTCAGATTTTTTTTTTAATATTTGACCTAAAATATTCAAACTTGGGACTCGATTTATTCGGATACGGAAGTTCAACCCAAAAAAAGTCGTGATACAAAATCGACTCCAAATGATATTTTGTTTTGTTTTTTCATTAAGTCCACACAGATCCCCATCTGGGGAAAATCCCCCAGGCCCTATGTCAGCTTTGGGGATGTTGTGTAGAGGGCCCTATTGAGAAAAAGGGTGCGCGTTTCCAACATGTACCGGCGCTGAAGGGATCAATAACGCTAGTACCTCGGAGCAACTTCCATTATGATACCGATAGAATGAGGACATGTTGCCTACCTGACACTTGTGCTGTAAAGATTGCGATCTATTTGTTAAGTTAGGGGAATCTGTCAAATCTGACGCCACTTTCTGCACAGAGTCATCTAAGTTTTTTTGGGTATTTCGCAGCTATAGACCAGAGGTGGCTGCTAAATTCAACAGCGGGGCGCACTTGTGATTTTTACAGTGTCAGCAGTACTGAACAATTGAAGTATCTGCCGGCCCTGGACAGTTCGCTCAGCTGTTGGGAGGCTAACATGACTCTGGCTTCGATGGAGCTCCCGCGCCTGCACTGGTCACTTAGAGTTACACCAAGCATATCAATGGAAAGCTAATTGGAAAGATTGCTTGAAGGAGAATAGATTGTCATTTCGATCCCTTTTAGATGTAATCAGACATGATTGGGTCTTCGAAACATTGACGACCTCCGTAGTCCAGTGGGTAAGACTCTTGACTCATGATCCGGAGGTCGCGGGTTCGAACCCGGCATGCGCAAATAAATTTTATTTGATTAATTTGTGTTATTTCACAATTAATTCATTTAAAATAATATATAGTATATTTGCGGCATGTTCCAGAGTGGAAGATACTATTAGTATCGCCCTGGTGTAAGACCACCATTCAGAATTGAAACGTTGCTTGAAAATGGCTTTAGCCGTGTTTGGTGACCAGATCTGAATAGCCAGGTACTTCCCAACCTTCCTCTTCCCCACCTCCTTCCCCTCACCACTACCTTCAGCCTCACAACATACCCCAATTGGGAATGCCATAGTCTCACTGGCTCCAGACGGGAGCAGTTGAGATTCTTGTGTGGTATTTACTGTAAAAAAAAAAAAAAAAAATTAAACTCGACACGTTTATTCTTACCCTAGGAGGAAATGAAAAAATGTCAATTAGATTCACCAGTTTCTCGAAACTTTTTCAACTTGCAACGTCATACCATCATGGGGTGTGAAGCTTTAAAACGAATTGTTCAATAACATGAAAAGGTGCTGAAATCAATAGAGAGATTCATTTAATAGTTACAACCATGGTGAAACCGGTTAGTTAAAGAAACTAACTAACTAACTAACTAACCATCACGCCGTTTCCCCGCAGGGGTAGGCAGAGAGGACGGACCGCCAAACAACTCGGTCTTGGCACACACTCTTTGCCTCACTCACATTCATACATCGTCTCATACATTCTCTTCTATTATTCTGACTTTTGACATGACCCGAATCAAGTATCTGATTCACTTGATCGTGCCATGTCTTCCTCGGGCGTCCCCGACTTCTTCTACCATTCACATTCAACCACCAACACCTCTGCCATAGGTCACCCCAAGTGGTTTGCTACGTTTGGTGATTTAGCAGGGGTGCCCGGGTTCATGGGGTGAGGTTTGTCTAGGTCTTGGAGGCGGATGACCAAGACACACTGAACCCCAGATTTCTACCCACCCCTTAAACCCTTTTCCTTCCCAGAACTCTCCTCTCCTTCCTTTTCCTAAAAAAACCCTCCACACAGCATCCCCAAAAATGACATAGGCCCTGAGGAAAATTATTTTCTTCAGCGCCTCCTGTGTGGAGCTCATGTAAAAAAAAAAAAAAAAAACATTCGCGTCGTATATTCTAGTGGTTAAGAAATCTATGTATTTATATCGTTCTTTTTTTTCATTTTATGAATGATTGAAATAGGTTGATAAACACTCCCTGTTTTATTTTGTTAAATTAATAAAAATCGAAAATATTTTTTTCGGCGACAGAAATTTAGCTCAATAAATTTGAACTGTATTCATTTTAAAGCAACAAACTTTGTCAATTTTGCAAAACAATCTCAACTTCAAAGAAAACAAAGTCAGCTCCGCCTTTATAGCGTCAAACTTTATGCCACCTAGCGAGGAAAATTTACAAGAGCAGGCAACGAAAAAAATACTTATATATTCCAGAAAACACATAGAAATGGCTGCATTATGTGGCATCACAACTTTGAACCAAGCGAGACATGGTACCAGGAGGTAAGAAGCACAAGAGGGTAAAGAAAACTAAAGATTTAAGCTAGGACTGTGGGCCTCAGAAAATGAGTTTGCACATACGTAAACCCGCTGAAGACTGCATCTCTCTGAGGGAAATTTCACAAACTATGAACAACAAACTTGTGCCTTGCGCGTTGTTCCAACTTTTGAAATGAGCGAGAAAATCCAAAACTTTCAAATGGCTATGAGAAACAGGGTTCTTACTGAGATACGTTTTTAGATTTTCACAGCCAAAAGTAATTTCCTTATTTTTTTTTTGGGTTTTATGCCGTGTTAGGAGGTAGCGCAACACGGCGTAACATCCCAGAAATAAATAACGAAAAAGGGTTCTTATTACTTTTTTTAGTATGCTCAAACATATATTGGGTAATATTTTCAAATTCATTGGTTTTAAGTAAATTGAAATCTCACTTCAGTTATGATTTTTCTCCGAGTAATTGATTATTGAAAAAACAAATTTACATCTCATTTCAAAGTTATAAAAGTAAAATTAACAGCTTTTTGTTTATATCCAGAATAGAAATATTATTGGAGGTTTCTACAGAAATAGATACTAACTTATTATTTTGTTTGTTCGTTTTGCAATTACATATTCCAATTTGTTTTTTCCGTGAAATTCATTTAATAATGCTCATAAATTTTTTGGAATATGTGAACTTATTTCCAATTTTTTTTTTAAATGAAATTATTCGGTAAACCAATTACTGTTTTTATATATTGAAGCCACTAGCAGAACAAATGTTAGAGTTTAGATAAAAATAATGTGTAGATATTATCTAGTGAATGAATACGTTTATTTATTTATTTATTTGAGACACAAACAGGATATTTATACAACATTTTTGTGGGTAATATATAATAAATTAGTATACAAATATAAGTATCCCTAGACTAATGTGTCTACAGTAATCACATATGCATTTTCACATAAGTGAACTAATGAAAAACAATGCAAGTATTATTTATACATAACTTGAAAACTTAAATACAAAATTGAAATACATTATAATAACAAGTATACAATATTTATAACGAAGTATTTACTGAAAAGTAATAAAACAACAAGTTTTTTGTTTTTTTTTTTTTTTTAAGTGCACAAATTGTGGAGATATTTTTAGAAACATGTTATATTATTTACAAAAATATCTATGAAACTGTGTATTTTAACAAGATCGTTGTTTGATCGAGACATTCTAGACATAGGATTAAAATATCCAGTATTATTCGTAAAAATTTCGGTCCAAAATATGTTAGGGTTCTTGTAGATTTGGGCCTGACTTAACTAACTTGATTTGATTGACTAAGTTATAGTCTACACGATTATTCACAATTTTATAAAGCATTAAGAGGTCATTAATGTTACGTCTTTTAACTAGACTCTCTAATTTGAAATGTTTAAGTCTTTGTTCGTACCCGTCTAGAAGATGATAGACACCTGATCGGTAAGACAAAATCAGTGTAAATTTTCTTTGGACTAATTCGAGTCTAGATACCTGTGTAATATAATGTGGATTCCAGACTGTTGACCAGTACTCAAGAACACTTCGGATTAAGTAATTGAATAGAATTATTAGGCTATTAGAATTCTTAAATAGTTTGGTTGATCTTACAATAAAACCAAGTAATTTATTTGATTTACTCACAATGTATTCAATGTGTTGGTTGAATGTTAGTTTGTTGTCAAAAATAATTTCAAATATTTTATTGATTCAACTGTTTCCAGATTGTGACCACATATGCTATATGAATATAGAATTTTGTTGGTGTTCTTGGTGAAGTTTATAACTTTGCACTTAGCTATATTCAGTTCCATTTCATTGTCAACACACCAGGTAGATATTGTGTTAAGGTCTTGTTGTAAGAGTTCACAATCTTTCAAAGATTTTATTGCTTTATATAGTTTGAGGTCATCAGCATATAGAGCGGATATAAATTACAGCGGAGTTTATATGTAAGGTCGTTAATAAAGATTGAGAAAAGTAAGGGTCCAAGGTGAGATCCTTGTGGTACGCCCGACGTAACTAATATTGGGGAAGAGTTAAATTCATTAACAGTAACTAATTGACTTCTATTTGATAAATATGATTCTAACCATCGAAGCATGCTGTTGAAATGAGATCCTTGAGATATACGTGTGATAAAACCAAATATCATCGTTTGAGAAATGTGGAGATTCGCAAATAATGTAAGGCTGGTGTAAGCGGAAAGGCACCCTCAGATAGTTTGGGCATGTAGAGCGAATGAACGAAGAAAGTAGTGTAAGATGAATATTTGAAGCAAATGTGAATGGAATAAGACGTCGAGGACGCCCGAGGAAGACATGGCACGATCAAGTGAATCACAACTTGAGTCGGGACATGTCACGATTCAGAATAATAGAAGAGAATGAGTCGATGTATGAATGTGAACGAGGCAAAGAGGGTTTGCCAAGATCGATTGGTTTGGAGGTCCGTCCTCTCTGCCTACCCCTACGAGGAAACGGCGTGATGGCCAGTTGGCTAGTTATCTAGTGGATGGTAACAGATAATAAGTTATGTTTCACTAACGGCATTTAAAAAAATCAAGTAAAATTTTTGCTTTACAACTTCAGATCCCGCCGACTTTATCAATTTGGGATACGGGTATGGGGTACCGCTGCCCCGGGAAATATTTATTAGATAACCAACACCTCTGCTATAGGGCACCCCGAGAGGTTCGTGACATAGTAGGAGTGCCCGGATTCATAAGGTGGGGTCTGTCCGGGTCTTGGCGGCGTTTGCGTCTACCCACCAACCTCGTGGAAAGCACAGTCGGAAGAAATATATTGAGAGAGATCCATCCACCTAGCCAACAGCCCTCTCAATTTGAAATAAAATATTTTGTTTTTTTGAAGAGTTTTATTAAATGTACATTTGTTACTTAAATGTATTTAAAACTTATGTGCAAGTACAGAATTGTGTCTCTTAATATATATTTCAATCAAATGTGTGTGAAAAACAAAAAAAAAAATTAAGTAACAAATGTACATTTAATAAAACTCTTCAAAAAACAAAATGTCTAGAAATTGTTACATAGTTAATGCTCAAGAAATACAAAAAATTGAAATAAAATAACTACGACAAAAAGCAAAAATATATTTTTTTAGTTGTTTTATTATGTTTAGGAGAAAATGTTTGATATAAGAGGCCATTCTGTGGTTACGGTCAATAATTATAATTCCTAGATATTTTATTCGATCTCTTTTTGAATTGAAAACTTCTTTAGCACTGTTGTGATTTGAAACTCGATGAATCGAAAAATATCGACACTGAAAATAAATACATCTATTGGATTTAGCCTGTGAGAAAACGAGATAGTATAATCGGTATCCTATTTGTGCGGTAGCCTCCCCACTCTAGTCTACTTTAATTTTGTGAATGTTTCATTTCTAGCGCGTGTTTTTTTATATAGTGATACCTCACATGAGTCTCAGCTGCTCCCGTCTGGAGCCAGTGAGATTATGGTATCCCCAATTGGGGTATGTTGTGAGGCTGAAGGTAGTGGGGAGGGAAAGGAGATAGGGAAGAGGAAGGTGGGGAAGTACCTGGCTATTCAGATCTGGTCGCCAAATACGGCAAATTCCATTTCAAGCAACATTTCAATTACAGAGAGTATCTTCCACTCTGGAACGTGCCGCAAATATATTATATATTATTTTTAATTAATAAATTAAGAAACAACACAAATTAATCAAATATAATTTATTTGGCACGCCGGGATTCTATCCCGCGACCTTCGGAATGTGAGTCAATAGCCTTACCGCTGGAGTACGCCGGCCGTCGTGAATTGCACACTGTGTTTTTTTTTTTCTAGAGTAGGAAATGATATAGTTTAAAATGATAGAATCGTTATACTTTTATATCTATCCAGTACCGCAGCCCGTAGTATTCCATATTTGAATGTTTCCTCTAAAAAATGACGGGCTCGACTCTCCACAAAAATAGCTTATGATGGCCCCACTATTTCAGTTTTTATGAAAAATTCCACCCCATCCAATATGCAATAAGCAGCAATGGCGGTAGAGTTTCGCCGTTCCGAGCGCGTGTAGATGCATACGCCAAAATGTAATAAAGGATTATTATGAGTGGGAGGAAAAATAATCGAAACTGCGTCGCCGCACAAACAGTGTTCCCGTGCCACTTGATACGGGACCGGGTCCCATGTGTTAAATTTGCATTCAATTTATTTAAAGCTCTCCCCACGCTGCGTTGATACGGCCGTGTCACTCATGATATTATGATAACGTTCTTTTTGTTACCGCCGCGGTACAGGAAGAGACAAACTTGATTTATTACGCAGGCGAAATGTTGAATTTTCGACTAACTACATTTTCCATATTGGTAAATATATAACGTATTTGCTTTTTTTGCAATTGTAAAAAAGCTTTAAAATATGAATAAAATTGAAGTATAACATTTTGATTTGTTTAATCCCTCAGGCCTCGGGCCTCTTGTTTCATATTTTATATATGAAACAATAGGCCCGAGGCTCTACAATAAAATTCAAATAAATGAAAACTAAAAATATTTTTCAACCCATGGGTACCAAAGGGCATGGCCTAATTTGAAAAAAGGCGCGAAAATTTTGCTTCCCGAATTTTGCTTAAATATCCGTATAAATACGAAAATGAACTGATGTTGTTATTTTTACGTAAACCTGAATAGACATCCTACGTGAAAAAACACATTTCAAAGGAGACTGATAATAAATAAAATGCATTTAAAAAAGGAACAAAAATGCTATAACTCACGACTTTTCGGTTTTGACGGCGGTCTGAAGTCACAGATAAATTAATTACAAACATTCTAGAGTTGCCACATGAATAAAATCTTTTACCCTACCTATTGGGATATTTGGCGCAAGCGATTTTGACCTTGTTTTCATACAGTTTCTTTATACATAAGGGTTAAAATCGCATATAAAAAGTTTTTGTTTTCGAAATTTCATAGGGGACACCGGTGTCTCCCTGGCCCTGACCTCTCCTCTTTGACCGAAGGGGTCAAAGGTGATAAAATACGCTTTAAAATGTTAAGAAACCGAATTTTTTTATTTTTTAAATATAAAAAGGTTGAAAGCAAACATAAAACAGTTTTAAAAACGGCTAACCTTACGTGTTTTCTTCATTTCATCTATGTCATCTTTATGGTTGCTGAGTGGAGGGTGTTTTTTATAAGACGAAGGAGTGAACAAGGGCCTTGAATAGTCCCGTAGTGTAGGCCGGCAAATCGTTCCACAACCCAGCAGGTGAACTCAAGAATGTGTCGTGGATACCAGTTCTCATGTAACAAAATTCTTCGCCTTAGTTCTTAATTGTCCAAACGACCATTTTAGTTTTTGTTCAATCTCCACTCTAAAATTAAAAATAAAGTATAAAAAATGATAGTTAATCACAAACTAATGAGACCTTTTCCTTTACGGAAACAGCTTTATCATAAGCACCTGTCATAATGTTTCATTGAAATAATTAAAGAAAACCTTCTCCTCTTGTAAAATTTTCTAATGGTCGTTTGGACAACTAAGAACTAAGGCGTCCAAATGATGGAGCGCGTTTTTTCGTGAGTCGTGTTTCCTACTGTGCACCGCTACCGAGGGGATCAAAGACGCTAGTTTCTCGGAGCATCATCCATTGTAATACAGGTGGAACAAGGACCCCAGGCCTCTAAAGATTACAATCCATCTCAAGATATTCCTTACCCTGTCGTATGTATAATTATTGTCTTATGTGTGCATGTTATAGTGTGATTATATGCTCGCTGTAGTGGAATTTTCATAATGAAGCTTTTTTAAATATTTTGTTAAATTCATCCAAAAATCTGTGATTTTTACAAAAAAATCAGAGTGTGTAATTCACACATGGTAGAAGTGATACTATAAAGTCGCTAGATGGTTTTCTTTTCTTTTGCCTGTTTATTTTAAAGTGGTTTGAAAATATCGATTTCACAAAAATAAAAATGTTAAGTTGTCTGTCTCTCTTGCCGTTGAGACTTGTCAAGCGTCTTGCCCACTGCGCTATCGAAGGCCCGTGCCGAAGCGCGAATTTACCGCATTGTATTAGAACCGAGGACCCGCCAAATAATAAATTTGTAACTTTCCGTTTCATCCGAATTTCAAATCACTAACGGGGCTAAAGAAGTTTCACTTCAAAAATATATTTATGTGTGCTTGGTTTAGTTTATATTATCGAATAATTAATGCGACCATTGATAAATCTTCCAAAAATGTCACTTATAACGAAAAAAATATCAGTATTGTTAGATCTTACTAATATAAATTCATAGAAATTAATTAGTTGGGTCAACATGACATAAGAAACCAACTAATTAATTTCTAATATAAATTCATAGAAATTAATTAGTTGGGTCAACATGACATAAGAAACCAACTAATTAATTTCTAATATAAATTCATAGAAATTAATTAGTTGGGTCAACATGACATAAGAAACCAACTAATTAATTTCTAATATAAATTCATAGAAATTAATTAGTTAGGTCAACATGACATAAGAAACCAACTAATTAATTTCTAATATAAATTCATAGAAATTAATTAGTTGGGTCAACATGACATAAGAAATAAGAACTATGTTTTGGCTTACCATTATAATTGTGCCAACTTGATATTGCCCGTTGCCACCTGAGTAGGTACTTAGTACTTACCCAATATATTCAAGTATATAAACATATTCGTTTGAAGGTCCCTAACTCATGGTTTTACATAAAACCAGTAACTGCAATTCTAAAATAAATAGGGAAAAGGAATTGAATTATAAAATTTGCCGTTGTTTGTATTTTTGTTAAAATCATGAGAAATTTGTTTTGGTTTCTTCAAAAAAACTAAAGCAGATAGATGGATAGTAATTTTGAAAAATATTATTTTAATGTAACCGCTATCGAACTTCTAGCAATCAGTCCAAAAAAACAAAACAAATCGTTTCTTTAACCCATTCAGACATCCACGTCCAGTCGAAATGGCGATTCTTAATATTGCCGGCAACTTGATCTCACGTACTCAGATAGCTCGAAGAAAAGCAAAAATGGCATCCATAAAGCTTCGATCTAAAGAGCCTGCTAGAGCGGAGTAAAAAAAAACAACAGCAGTGAAACAATCGCAAGAGGGGTAATGTATTGTTTAGCGGTTCGAAAGATCTGAGAGATAATGTTCGGAGCTTTTTGATGCGGAAACGTTTTCTTGCCGGCGAACTTATTTTGTTCTCGCTTCGTGGAGCGATCTAAAGATTAGATTCTCGATGAACGGGATATTGCTGGGATTGTGTTCCCGCTAGCGAATAGTACAAAACCGACTCAGCAAAACTTACAATACTTGAGCCGTATAATCCCGCTTCATACCTTCCGCCCTCTCGGTACTCACAATCTCAAAAGTAATTGATTAGTATTAGAATTGCATGCGGAATGAAAACGGGTTTTGAATCCCAGACGCTAGACTACTAAGATGTTTTATATTCCAAGAAGTTTGATAAAAGTAATTTATTTCACGTAGCGATGGCCTACCATTGATTCCATCCCCCGTCAGTTAGCCAGCCGGCATACTTATTATACAATATGCAGTAGGTTCACGAAAAATATGCTACCCACTCGAGCACAGCGTGATTTTTAACTTTTTTCTCCGATTGCTCGGGATTATTTGGTGACCATTTTGAATATTTTCCACCGACATTAAAAAAATCATTCCTCCGAATTTTAATATGGAAAAATTAAAAAAAAAGGTAAATATCGGTTCGGACTGGCCACGCTTATTACGAATCATTTTTAGAAAAAAACTTTAGATTCGCCTTAATTACTATAAAAGGAAACTTTTTGGCTTTGGGGCGGCGGAAAATAATGCATTTTATTTTTTAATTGCATAAAACCAAAATTCGCTTCGCGACCGACACAGCGAAAATCCGCGGCCGTACCTTTCACTGTGATGTTGGTATCCTTGATAAATTAACAAGAGCTAATACCACTGTAGCCGACTTCCTGGGATAAGGCGCGTAATTATGAAATTTGTCTAGCGGGCTTGTTTGTGTAACATGGTTTGTGATACAAATGAAAGTGCCCCTTTATAACGCCTACTCGCGTCAAGGCAAGAAAAACATCCCAGTTTTCAAGTGGTTTAGCGTTTTAGGTTTGTGATATTTCGCGGTATTTCATGTAGGTATCCCGCGAAGTCTCGGCTACAGTCGTATTAGCTCTTGTTAATTTATAAAGGATACCAACATAGTAACAGGTACCGCCGCGGATTTTCGCTGTGTCGGTTCGCGAAGAGAATTTTGGTTTTATGCAATTGAAAATTAAAATGCATTATTTTCCGCCGCCCCAAAGCCAAAAAGTTTCATCTTATAGTAATTAAGGCGAATCTAAAGTTTTTTCTAAAAATTATTCGTAATAAGCGTGGCCAGTCCGAACCGATAATTATCAAAAAAATTAATGCACCTAGGGAAAATTTGCCTAAAACTTTCAGCAAAGCAATCCGAGGTATTTTAAATGATGCCATATTGTGGCAAAAATCACCCCAGTGGCTACTCACATAAAATATAAATATCTCCAAAGGGGAGTGCAGAGAGGATGTACCGCCTAAAAAGCAAAGGATAAAACATGTTCTCATTCAAATGCATCAAGAATAAAACTACTTGTTTATCATCTATGTACATAAAAATCTAAATATGCTTGATTGTGGGTATGTACGTGAAAATATGAGTATGTGAATATATGAGATGTCTATGTATTGCTATATTAAGCATAGGAAATGTTTGAAACTTTCAAAATACCAGCATTAAACCCCCGCGAAGGTTTCTGGTTTATTACAACCACACGACAATACACCTTAAAAGTTTTTTAATCATTACAAAACTCTGGCAAAGCTGTAAAAAATGTCAAAATTTAGGAATGATTTTTGCAATCATTGTTGAAAAAAAATTCACTTTTCGAAGCTCTTTAAATTGAATCGAATCGAGAATTATAGATGTTTTAAGCCGGTACCCATGTTAGGTACCAAATTTGATTGATTGTTCTTGTAATATACAAAAATTAATCTTATTTTATCTTACTTCTTACTAATTTATAAACGCAAAAGTTTGTATTGGTGTATGTGTGTTTGTTATTCTTTCACGCAAAAACTACTGAATGGATTTTAATGAAACTTTACAGTAATATTTATAGCTCACACATCAGAACAACATATAGGCTATAATTTATAAAGCTAGCTAGAAAGGGGGCGCGGGAGGGGAACGGGGACAATACCAGAACTTCCTCTCCTTCATTTCCTGTAGTGTTGGTATGTTGTATTAATATGTTTCTGTCGGGTAGGTTCGGAAATGCCGAACCTAGCCGAAGCGTCCTAGATCGGGACGATATAATAGCGAGTGGAGCTCTCGTGCGCTCTCTTGCTTGTCTGACGGCTCAAAGATAACATTGTATCTATTATATTCTAATAAACATCATTCCGTGTATCAAAGTACTACGTGTTATTAATATTAAACCATTGAAGTCATCCTAGAGGAATACTGGAGATTAAGGGCCCAGTATTACCTGCAATTACTGAACATTACAAGTGGCGCAGCCGGTAGGATGGCGGGGGAGGAAGTGGTGTCGGAGCAGGCTCGGCAACAGAGACCATGGTCGGGTAGACTGCGTTCAAGTCGCAAGGCACCCTCATCTTCCAGAGGAGACGGAACAACTTGACCCAGTCACCGCGGGTTGATTTATGTGTATCTTTAAAATTATGTTATGTTGTTAAGTGTGCAATATTTTATTAAGTAGCTTCAGAGTTGAAGGAGGGAGAGTTGTAGTGTTGGTATGTTGTATTAATATGTTTCTGTCGGGTAGGTTCGGAAATGCCGAACCTAGCCGAAGCGTCCTAGATCGGGACGATATAATAGCGAGTGGAGCTCTCGTGCGCTCTCTTGCTTGTCTGACGGCTCACAGATAACATTGTATCTATTATATTCTAATAAACATCATTCCGTGTATCAAAGTACTACGTGTTATTAATATTAAACCATTGAAGTCATCCTAGAGGAATACTGGAGATTAAGGGCCCAGTATTACCTGCAATTACTGAACATTACAATAAAGAGATCTTCCACACAGCATCCCCAAAGATGACAATTTGATGGATTTTTTTTCCTCAGGGTCTCCTGTTTGGAGTTATTGAAAATTCTTTGAAAATTCATTAAAAGTGATAAAAAAAATGGTTAAATAGATTGCTTTGGGTTAGGTTATTGGGTATTTTACAAAAAACACCATATCTTTTAATAACTTTTTAAGGGGTTGTTGATGGTTCTGAGTTGTCACGGAACGGAGTTTAGTGTTTTACTATTTTAGTTAGCTACCCACTAGGCATAGAGAAGCAGAAATGTTTATTATTAATAAATCTACAAATGTATACGGTGATAGAACAAAAAGGCATAAAATTCCGGAAATATTTAATGCATTACCTGAAAATATTAAAAACGAGACATCATATTCAAAAATCAAAACTAAAGTTAGATCATTCTACTTCAATAGAACATGAAAACTAAAATATTGTATAAAAATACCTAAATCTATGAAAAACAAATAATATTGTGAACGAATAGGTACCTAGATCTTTTAACCACTGTTCAAAATAAAATTTATGTTATAATAAGCATTACAATAATTAGTTAAGTATTTTAATATTAAGTATTATATTATTAAATAATTACTAGATATGTATTAAGCACCAAAATATCAAACATTTTATATGTTGTAAGTAAATAAATAGGAAAAATGAGAGATTTTTTACAATCAAACTGATTAATCAGTTTTGTAAGATTTAAGTAAGAGAAATTATTGTACAATTAATAACTAAATAAACATATTAAAAAAAAAAAAAAAAAAAAGTTACTACCTACTATTTTAAACTGACATCGCCTATTATAACTTCTCCCTGAAGTCAATCCTTTGTAATGTAAATCAGTGTAAGATAGGTTACGAAATCAATTTGCTGTAAGTTGCCCTTTCTACTAGTTGCACCCACGACTTGCTCGCGGGTAAGATATTTTTTGTAATCATGGGAATTTGATAGATATTTTTTTGAATACCAAATAAATAGTCTCTAATAATTACCATTTTTTCTAGGACAACCTAAATTATAGAGTATGTGATGTAAAAAAAGACTTAGTTAGAAAACTCTCGTTTGGGGGGAGGGTATTACCCCCCTCCGGAGCGGAAGGAATAAATTAAGTCGTTTAGTGAATCTGTTTTGAAACACATGGGTGTCAAAAGTAATATTTCTGTATTATATAATCAAATTACACGAAACATTCCGCTGTACCTACCTTGTCTTCAGGACCCTGTGCAAAATAAATGCACCCTCCCATTGACATAAATGTGTTTTATCCCGTTACGAATTTTGCTCCGTTGCACTTCTATAACCAACCCTGAGGAAAATATGGTCACCCCACACCACCCTCTGGACACCCCACCCTCGCGCCACCTGCACCATATTGTGTCAAATAGATTTTTGAATGTTCAGCAAAAACAGAAACTTTACCTTGAAAATCTGTTTATGTGAAGACTGAATCTTTTTTTACGTGAATACCTCACAAGAGTCCCGGCTGCTCCCGTCTTGAAGACTATGGCATCCCCAATTGGGGTATGTTGTGAGGCTGTAGCTAGTAGGAATGGGAAGGAAATGGGAAAAAGGAAGATGGGGAAGTATCTTGCTATTCAGATCTAGTCACCGAACATGGCTAAAGCCATTTCAAGCAATGTTTCAATAATGAATGATGGTCTTATACTAGGACGATACTGAGAGTATCTTCCACTCTGGAACATGCCGCAAATATACTATGCAGTATATCTAAAAGCTTCCTGTCTTATCACACGGATAGCAGGTATAGAAGCTTTGCATAAAGTCCGCAAGATGTTGGCAGGGCTAGTTTGCCAGCAAGATCACCAGAGGGCCGAGGAAAGCTGTTCCCACAAAAGACAGTAGGAACTAGATTAAGTATAGCTAGCTCCTAGTTAGGTTGACTAACCTTAGTCATTAGCTTGTAATCCGAGAAGTATTAATAAATCACATATTGTCCAAAGAACTCCATTTCTGTGTTGGAGATACTGTTTGTGAGAACACAGCATACTATATATTACTAGCTGACCCGACAAACGTTGTTCTGCCATATAAATTATTTCTAGTGAATATTTTGGTAATTAAATAAAAAATAAATAATGTATTTTAAGTGTGTGGGGATGGTATCCATGACAAAAATAGTTATGAAGCGCTGTAGACGGCCGATGAAAGCAAAAAAACACCAACTAAAGTAGGAAAATAATGACAATTAAAATTAATTTCGAAGAGCAATTGGGGGTATGATATTTTTTGTCAGTTCGTCTATAGCCAACACAAATAAGCTCGATGGTTTAACATGATGCGGATGAAAGTTCAATTCAACAACATAAATAATTTCGTTCAGTTTGAAATACGAAAGACGGTTAAATTTGTTTATACAAAAATTTCGATTAAAAAATGGAAAGGTGGGGGCAGAAGGGTTAAAATTTGGGGTTTTAGGTATTTGTTGGGGCCAAATAAAAAAAAAATTTTTTTTTTCAGGATAGGGACACCCTTATCACCTAGCGATATAAAATATATTTCAAATATACATTAAAAAAAATCATTAAAATCGGTCAAGCTGTTTCGGAGGAGTGCGATCACTAACACCGTGACACGATATTTTTATATATAATATTTTAAATTGTAGGCACCGCGATTATTATTATATTTTGAGCAAAATGTCACCTTGACTCTAGCATCACTTGCCTGTGCAACAAAATGCGCAGACAGCAGAACTGAGCTCGCGAGTGGAAAAAACTTCGAGATCATTCCGTTCTGAACGTTCCTCTCGCCAGTAAGCTATTTTTAATTACGCAAATTATTGTCGCGGATAGAATCCTTGTAATATCTCACTTCTGGTGTCAAATAAAATATAACTCTACCAAACAATCAGTGTTATGATTTATAAACTAAATTCCGTGACCATTTATTTAGAGAACCCGGATATCTCTGATGAGGTAAGCAGAGATATCCAGCATATACTAAAAAATGAATTAGTTGTGAAATAACACATATTAATCAAATAAAATTTATTTGCGCACGCCGGGATTCGATCTCGCGACCTTCGGATTGCGAGTCAAGAGCCTTATCCCTCGACCACGGAGGCCTGAGTGGTATATACTATCAGTATCGCCCTGACGGAACCATTCATATACTTGAATTAATTTCATTCAATTGGTGATCAGATCTGAATCGGCAGGGATTTCCCCTAACATCCCTTTTCTCACCATCTTCCCCTACCCACCCCCTTCAGTAACAAAACATGGGGATGTCCTACCCTCTCTTGCTGTTGAGACTCTTGAGCGGAACTCGGTACAAACAGTTATTGAAATGTACACAGAACATTCTGTTTGCGATTTATATCAAAACATTTTTTTCAAATCCAAAAGTTATTTTTTCATATTTATCTTTTATTGTTCTATGAGGAAAAAATGTGGAAAAACTCGAATAAAGCCGAGCAGTGCAATCCACTGAACCAATTTTAATTGTGTTGGTAGGTATATCTAAATTCTTAATCACGGGTAACACCGGGCAGGGGCGACGAGAACGATATAAGTATGCATGAATTAATTTATTGCAATAAGTACCTCATTAAAAGTTATAAATATTTATATGTACTACTCTCAAAAGGTACGAAAAACCTTTCTTTATCAGTATCAGTCCCTGCCTATTTATCCACAAACATAAAAGTCTTGATAAAATAATATCAGTTCTGCTTGAAAAAAAACAAGACAGCGAACAAGAGATTCCGAGAAAATAAGCTTTCTGAATAAATAATATAAGACGCAAAAAGTAAGACACGTATTTTGATTGTTAAAATAAAAACATTTCGAGTGTACTTTTCTGCCAACGGTACAATATTGTACAAAAAGCAGTATTTTTTGCATAGAAAATCAATGATGAAATAAAAACCTTTGTAAAAGTTTATTATTTTTTGGTTCAAGGAATCGGCTTTGTGAGTCTAAGTTTTAAAAGTGACGGCCATTTTGTGCCACTATCTGTCAATTATTTAAGCCTCAGCTGCGAACAGACGGAGTTTCAAAGCCATAAAATATTCCAAGTCTTTAAAATAATAATTGAAGTGAAAATTGTGGGAAAAACGGTATTGTTTTAAACGCCGTAATATAAAAATCCTAACTTTCTATCTAAGAAATAATAAATTGATGTTCTGATCCGAGATATACATTTAATATCATAATAAATGTGTTGGTAGGTACTTACTAAAAATGAAGACAGACAGTGAAGGGCACTGCTGTAGTTATTTTCGGGCAAATATCTATTAGGTCGATACGTATAGTGTAATGAAAGAATATAAAATTTACAATTTTGAACTGATTTTTATCATTAACTCCACACAGGAGGGACCTGTGAAAAATAATTTTCCTTAGGAACTATGTCATCTTTGAAAATGCTTTGTGGAGGGTCTTTTCATATAATAAATTTGGCAAAAGTCAAATCTATACAAGTTTTCCTTGCGTTGGTTTGTCCAAATCTTTTATTAGTTCGAGAATAAAGAACTATCTTTTAACCGTACGTGGTATTATAATTACTGTGCAAAGAATTTTCCAAGACAATGAAATGTTTTTACGGGATAAAAAGTGTCTTATATCACTTTCTAGATCTTCAACAACTATTCCTAAGAAAAGACCTGAAGGAAAAACAAACACACATTTTCGCAAAATTATAATGCATGTGTGTTGGTTTTTCCCTTTGAGGCTTTTCTAGATCTTGGTGGCGAATGCGTCTGCCCACTAACTGCGTGGCGGGCATGATCAGGAGAGACTGGTCGAGGGAGATCATTTTGCCTCTGCAGCAGGACACTCTACCCACCACCTCGCACCATAGAGGGAGGGATGGATTCATAGGTCCATCAACCTTGGACAAACTGACCACCAGATTTTCTTACCCTTCATACCTTTTTTCCTTCCCAGAACTTGCTCTCCTTCCTCTCTTTTAAAAGACCCTCGTCACAGCATCCCCAAATATGTCAGGCCCTAAGGGAAAATATTTTCAATTGGCCCTATGTGGAGCTAATAAAAAAACTCAATTAGTCACACATTAACTTCAGTACGATAATACATATCACATATTTTTAAGATGATAGTACATCTTACGTAGGAACTTATGTAAGTACTTTTAATGTCACGTAGGTCGATCATATTTTCTCTTTCATGGCCATGTTCTTTAGCAATTTATAATTTCATTTCGTAAAATTCCCTGTTTTAAGTCATGCGTATAATGAAAACCATTTTTTTTAATCTCAAAATATTTCAAATTAAAGGGACATATTTTTTATTGTTTTTTATGTTTAATTCGTAGAAATCCATTTTCATTTTTAGAAATTTAATTAAAATTAAATTTGATAATGTTATTATCGAGTTCTGCAAGTATTTTAGGGTTCCATAACAATTGGTCCGGCGACAATTGGTCCGGCCGACCGACAGTTCGTCCGGCCGACAGTTGAGTTGAAAGTTTAGAAGATTTTTTCTTCAAGTATTTATTTTATATTTTATTAACGCCCTAGTGGGCTTTTAGAAGAAAAGAAGCAAATATATAATAAACAATATTAATTACATGTATTACATAAACAATAAAACAGAATAAATATGAATGCAATCGACTCGTTAGGTAAAGAATATTACAACATAAAAAAGAAATTAAATGAGATAGAACAAGTTGTACTTACAAAAAACTAAAACAATTCAGCTTTAAATATTTATACATATTATTAACAATAATAATAAGACCTGACATAGAACAAAGTGTAAATAGAACTGCAAAAATATTATAAAGTAAGTATACATTTTACTGGTGAGGTTTAGATGAGAAAATATTTTATGAGAAAAACAAAAAAAAATAATAAAAGCTAATTATTAGCAGATAGAATCGAGATTAGTTGATTTTTGAAACATTCAAAACTGTCAATACTAAATATATCTATATATTCGCAGTATTTATTCGCAAGGTTATGGATTCTCGGTATTGGTGAGTATATAGAGTTATTAGTGTTGAGTTTATTGTTGCATTTGAAAGTATCTTTACTACGAGTTTGTCTAGCGGGTATGCTAATGCAAATTAGTTCCAACAAATTAGGGCTGTCAATTAAAGATTTTATAATTTTGTATAAAAATAATAAATCAATTAACACTCTTCTATCTGATAAGTATGCAAAGAGGATATGCGGCCGTACAACCAAAGTCGATATATTTATATCTGAAGGCATCTTGAGTGAAAATCCGCCGTAAAAATATATTTACTAATAATTTCGACTCTCAGAAGAACCATGCGGCAATAACAAAATACGACATAAATTAAACCGCTAAAGATTCCTACTTGCATATGATATAACTTTTTTATCTGAATATAACACGAGAGTCCCAACCGTCTCGAGCCAGAGAGACTATGGCATCCCCAATTTTGGTATGATGTGATGCTGAAGGTAGTGGGAGGGGAAGGAGATGTGGAAAATATACTTGGCTATTCAGATCTCGTAATCAAACACGACTAAAGTCATTTCAAGAAACGTTTCAATTCTGAATGAATACTGACGAGTAGCAAAATACGACATACTAATATGTAATATCTACTTAAGGTTTGGGAGGCGGATATGTTTACTGCCGCCCCGGGAACCATTTATTGGATAACCAACACCCCTGCCGTAGGTCATCCCAAATCATATCCAAATCTAAGACCCTTTCGTTATATATGTAATGGTTTTGGATGGTTGTTTTTAAGTGGAACGTGATTATTCTCTAAGAAAGGTTCTACATATTTTGAAGATTATAAATAAGTCGTGAGTGGCTTCACCAGAGTTTGAAAATAACCTTACAAGTCGAAACAGCTGTAACTAAAATACATACTAAAATACTTGTAGAACTCGATAATAGCATTATCAAATTCAATTTTAATGAAATTTCTAAAAATTAATGTGACATAAATAATTATTACGTTTATAATTATTCTGTATCCCTGCCGCTCTATAATCCGACGACGTAAAACCAATATAAAGACGAATAAACTGTAGCATTTTGATGGTCCTACTGTATTTTATATATCTACTGTAGGCAGCATCAAGTAATAAAAATAGGCCGAGTTTCGGAGTATGCCCGTTGCGCAGATTTAGGAAAAATTCGATTAGACCGAATTACCCGTGAGAATGTCGCATCAATATCGCGGGAAGGAGTCATGTTGTGATTGCCTATTGTATCCGGAAATGTATAGTACTGGAGTAAATCAATCTGTTTTTTTTTTTAAGAATAACATCTGGTCTTTTATCTATCGATTGTGCCTTCATAATTATACAGTAACTTCATAAAGAGACGGCATCCGAGGACAGCAATTTAGAGATCTATTCTATTTCATTATTTTGTTTATCAAAAATAAATAATTTTTTTTTAATTTTACCCATCTTCTTTTCGTTTTTAATGTCATTTGGGAGACAATTATATAAGTTGCCCCCCTCGTAACCAATGGATTGTTTACCATAGTTAAAGTGAATGGTGTTAAAATGTATGTTATCGCGTTATCGTGTAAAGTGTTTATGTACTTGGGACGTTTTAATGAATTCTGTGTTTGTGTGTAAGATTATTTTGTATATAAGGAGACATGTATTGTATTCATATAGTTTTCTTTATGTTAATAGTTTTGTTTCCATATATAATTTTTTGTGGATGTTCTGGGCTTGTAGTTAAATAGTTTTTTGATTACCTTGTTTTGTTTTACCTGTAATTCATTTATGTGTGTTTCACATGCGTTTCCCCAAATTTCAATCAAATAATTTAAATGTGAGTGTACGAGACAATAATATAAACCTTTTTTTTAAATTTATTTGGCAACAGATATGATAGCCGGCTAAATACGCTAATTAATGGGATGATTTTATCTTTAATAACTTGTATGATGTCAAATGCTGATCAATGCACAGCCCAAGATATTGTTCCTGGATCAGGATTTGCACGTCGTTGTTTTCAATTTTTAAGGGAAAATGAGGAGGATTTTTTTTACGGGTTGAAGTTAAGAACATGTATCCTGTTTTTTTAACATTCATTGTTAAAACATTTGATTGGAGCCAACTGTTGATTTTTTCTAGATCTGTTCGTGCATTTTCTAGTAAGAAATCTAAATCTTTACCCCAGTAGAAAATTGCTGTATCATCTGCATATAAAAAGATTTCACCATTTAAAATTAATTGCGAAATATCATTGAAGTAAACTTTAAGTGTTGATAACAATTAATTCATTAAAAATAAATATGGTGTATTTGCGGAACGTTCCAGAGTGGAAGAAATCAATAGTATCGCCTTCGTGAAAGACTACCATTCTGAATTGAAACGTTGCTTCAAATTGCTTTAAACATATGTGACTAAAACATATGTGACCACATCTAAACAGTCCGGTATTACCCCACCTTCTTTCTCCTCCCTCTTCTCACTACCTTCCGCCTCACATATATCCAATTGGGGATGAAACATTTTTACTGACTCTAGATGATTGGGAGCGGTTGGGACTCTTGTGTGGTATTCACATACGAATAAAAAAATATAGTAATACTCTAAATCAATGCATTTTCTCACTTCTGCTCAAGATAGTATTGGAATATTGTGCTTTTTATTGCTTGCAAATAAGACGTTTTAATTGCAAATATATCACTTAACTTATTCAGTGTAATGAAAAGTCTATCTGGTATCTGAGATTTACTTTTTAATAATAAGAATAGAGACTAAATTTTTGCAGCCGGGAGATCTTCTTACTTCAGGTCTTCAAATGTTGACATTTTTCAAAATAAGTGTAAAATAGTTCAGCCCTGTGAAAAGCATTAGAATACATAACGCAAATTGATCTATGGGCATGCTGTAGGTGTAGAGATGTTATATTACGTCGTATTTTCTTCAGTCTAAGCTCTAAGCCAACTCGCTGTTCGCTATTAAAATGTTTACTGGCCTAGCGTGTTCAGTTCTGTTTGGGTACCAAATCCTACAATTATATCACGAACGCGGTAGCTGGGTAGGCCTGCACAGGCATATGCTACTGAATCACAGATATAATAAACTCACGTATATCAGTAAATTTCCAGTAATTTACATACCGAAACCATAAGTTTCGTGAATGAACCTTGGATTTCCCAGAATCCGCCACATTAGCATGGCTCAAAAATAGAGTGGAGAAGTTCCTCCAAGCCTCACCGTTAGTCTAATCCCTCTCCGTGATTTAACACAAACGTCACTGCAATATTATACCTCTCCTGTAATCCCACCCTGCCAGCCCCAGTTCAGGACAGGGCTGTGCCTGAGAAAACTACGAAGAAGAATAAACACTATGCGGCCAGATAGAAGAATATAATTTAACATATTTTGCAAATATCTTATGCAAAATATAAAAATAGTATATAGATATATAATATAAATAATAGTATATAGTATATACTATTATATATATATATATTATATATATATATATATATATATATATATATATATATATATATATATATATATATATATATATATATATATATATATATATATATGTATAATATATATATAATAGTATATAGTATATATCCATTTCATGTTGCAACCATAAAGCAATACTTCTTCCCTTCATTAATGTTCTGGATTTTCTTTAAAACATTTTTTGTACTTCAAATATTATGATTATGCAAACAATACGGCTCAATTCAGGCATTATATCAGAGGGTGAAAGAAATTAATTTTTTTGAATACCTTTCATGAGCGGTCCGCTCGCTAAATCTTATTATGAGGGTATAACCAGAGGGAAAACCGGAAATATGTCATTTTTTAATCAAATTTTAGACGTATTGACTCTTTTCCACCAAAAATTATAAATTTATTTCGAAAGATTGTTCTCTTATCTAGTAAACGCATGTTTTAAATTTTGAGAATTTTTTTATTATTTTTAGTATAATTAGGTTATACCTACTATAGGTCATTGGCAGATTTGTTAAATTTTCAAAGGAAAAATCTAATTTTACAAGGCATATTTCATATCATGTAATCATACATTATTGTAAATCAATACGTTATCTAGTAAACGCATGTTTCAAAATTTTAAATATTGAGAAAAAATGTTTATTTTTAGTATAAAAAGGTTATTACACTCATCACTCCCGAGTGGGAGATTTAGCACTTAAATGCCTTTCCCATATAAAAATAAAGTTGGTTGTTTGCAGGTGGAAAAATGTAATAAGCAGAAATAGTTGAATGGAACTTATTTATAGTATATATTGAATTATTTGGCGGGTAGGAGATAAGCCGACGTAGCTCGGTGGTTAAAGAGCAGTTGACCGGATATCAGAAGGACGCGGGATCGAGTCCCGTCGGCGGCATGTATCTTTTCTCGGGAGATTTTTCCAATGTAGATGAGTGTTTCAGGCTAATAATTATTATTTACAACATTTTTTTATTTATTTCTCTATTTTGTCTATCTATTTACGGTCTTAAAAATTAATATATTTAAGATTTTTTTACATTCTTATATTTCTTAGACATAATTGAAAAATGATAAATACTTATTATCAAAAAATAATTACAAAAAGTACACCATTTTAATAGTTTTATCATCGTGCCTTTCAGCATTTTTGGATGTAGGTATAAATTAAAGCAAATTTGTAATGAAATAAAACCGAAATTGAGTTATAATTTTAAAAAGCTGGTACGGAGAATAATTAATCTTACTCATTGGAACCGCTCTGTACGATCGTAAGAACATCTTTTGACGAAATGTAGATTTTCGGCCGCTGGCTGGTTAAAGGCCCTTAAGTGATGGGCTAGCAAACGTTGAATATATTTTAACAGACAGGCAAGTTAACCTGGTGGATGCTCTGTTAATGTAACATTTGAGAGAACAAAACGTATGTAATTGGTACAGCTTCCATTTGGTTTAATCATAAATGCAAAAAAAACCAAATTGATACATATTAGATCACCCAATGCCAAGACAAATATTATTACACCAGAAATAAAAACACACGGTTCAGATTGCTTACATGTTGGTATCCCAGCATTGTGTACATGCGAAAATATTGAAGTGGTTAAAGAATATGTTTATTTAGGTGTAATTATTGACTGCTTTTTCAAATGGGATTTACAAATAAATAAAGTCTGTGAACGTCTGAGATCTATTGTTAGTAGATTATATAAACTTAAATTCTATGTTCCAATATGCACACTTCGAATAATTTATTTATCATTAGCTGAGTCTATTATAAGGTACGGAATTACAGCTTGGGGACTTTCCTGTAAGACAAATGTTAATCATGTTCAATCTGTCCAAAATTCATTAGTTAAATTATTAGCTCATAAAAGTTTATACGAGCAAAGACACAATGTTCCGTACTTTTACCAGAATCTTAAAATTCTCTCAGTAAGAGCAATTCTGTGGCATAAAATTATTTTTCAGCATATGAATAGCCCTATATACATAAATAGACTGGACCACACTTACAATACTCGATTTACGTTAAATGAAGGACTAATCGTACCTAAGCACTTAAACAAATATGGACAAAGAACGCTGGACTACATGATACCTACATGCTTAAATATGTTACCTGCTAAAATTAAAAAATGTACAAATAATGTAAGAACAAATATTATATTGAAAAATTGGCTCGCCGAAAGAAAAAGTTTGTATTAACATTCTTGTAGTACTCGTAACACAAAAAATGTCTAACTGCATTATAAGTTTTATAAAAAAAAAAAAAAAACTTCAAAGTAAAAGCACCCATTGACAAACTACTTAAAAGTAGTTTATTGGGACTTTTCTTTTTTGTAATATCTTATTTTATTTTGATTTCCTGTAATATTTTATAACTTTTTTCTTCTAATAAAAAAAAAAAAAAAAAAAAAAAAAAAAAAAATGGCTAGAGCGGATCAGACCTATCTAAGCACGGCCCTGACTCTAGGAGTTCCTACCACAGTGTTTCTGTGTACGGTAGGTACACATCTCAGGGTGAGGCTGGTGGGAGGACAGCATCCTACCGCCCCACACACAGGGTGGGTGTAATGTACGTCGCAAACTATGCGAAGGCCATTCAGAAAGTGCCGACTCAACGATCTTCGAAGTCGCGATCCATTCGTATGCAAATTCCCCATGTTAGACCGCATCTAGACTCGGCACGGCCATATAAAAAGGATATAATGGAATAAACCTCCGACAAAGCCGGTGCCGGTGAAAGTTTTTCTTCTCCTGTATTTGTGTATCTGGTCAAAGCGGCCGTTATTTCTAAGTAGGTAGTTTGTAAACTAGGCCCGAAACCGGAGGGCCCGTGTATTTTTCCGAGGGCATAAATCTAACGTGCCCCCCCTCCCACTCGTACCCCCCGGAACAACTTGATTCTCCGTTGGCTTATGTTTTCGGCGAGGGATTACACCGCGGAGCAGGCACACGAAAACATTTTATTCAAAGACTTATTCATTACCCTTTGATAATATTATAATCAGATATAGAAGGTAACTGGTAAGAAAATAGTTGTTAAGCCTTTAAGATTCAATTCAATGGAGGTAGGCGATCAATGTTAAGACCCCGCATTCCGAATTTCTACCGACATATAGCATACTTCCCTTCAACACTTTAAGCTCTAAGCTTAAAATATTTAATATTTTGAAGATAATTTCTATTCAGATGCTTAGTTAAAAATAAGTGTTAAATGATGTTCCCTGGGTAGAAAAAACTCGCAAAGTATTCTTCATAAATTATAAACAAGACCCAGACGCGATGCCAACGCAGCCATTGAGTAGTTTTATTGAATATTTTCCCAACAGTTGCTTGCCCCATTTAATATATTCCTTTGATATCTACAAACCATCTCCAGTAATCTTTTTTTTCGTTTATAACGGAGATATTAATTTTTAACATTATTAAACATATTAAACGTTATTAAACATATAGATCTACCATTGTACACATCGATGCATACGTAATTAAGAAAGTAGGTACATACGTTAAAGTGTGAGATGACGCGACGTTTAGCGTATTTTCGGAAATAGTTATAAGAATGCATCCTACAAAATGTAAAATTTCAGAAACTGCAAAGATTTTAAAGGGCCCGCAACCCGGATTTGTACCGATTTATTACATATTTCCCTTAAACACGCTAAGTTTTAAAGCTCTTAAAAAAGATATAGGTTATTGTTGAAGATAATATCTAGACTTTGCCTGCGCCGAAGCGCAAATTATATAAAATTCCCTCGATAGAAAAAATCGCAAAGTATGCTCCAAAAATTATTATTAACACGTTTGTTTCAGTTATTTTACAAGTTATATGTATGAAAAAAATCACAGTGTTTGTTTAAATGCTGTTTAAGATAATGCCCGCAAGATTTTTGCTCTATGTTAAACGAGTCATGTTTTATTCAAGATTTTCGCAATTTTCGCATCGATTTTGTTGCTGTAAATGTAAGCGCTCTCCTCTAACATTCGTAATTTTCTTATCTCTCTATCTTCTTATATCCGGGCCCGGTTGCAGAGCATAACACTGCCAAAAGCTAATTTGCCGAGAACACAAAATCAAAATTATCTTCTAGTTAAATTTGGGGTCCTTGTTTAAAAAAGCAATAAGCTTAAAAATAGCTGTCATTGCCCTTTGTAGGGTAAATACTCAAAGGCATTAGGTTCGGAGCTTGACTAAACTCTGCTGTTTTGTATTTTTATTACGTTCTATATGAAACTCAATTCTTGCTCAGTCGGTAATGAAAAGTGTTACTATGAATGAAACTATTTGTAATCACATTGCCAATTCCTCTGTCGTGGTTTTAGTTTTTTTTAAACCCTTTATTTTATAACTACCGTAGGATTCTTCTTTTTTTATTATTCACAAGCGCGTCAGCAGTTCCTTTAAAACCTAAGAACTGGGACACGATCCGTCTCCAGCTAGGTTTTCTTGTTTTTTTTTTTACATTAACTCCACACAGGAGGCCCTGAGGAAAATAACTTCCCTTAGGGCCTACGTCATCTTTGAAGATGCTGTGTGGAGGGTCTTTTTGAGGAAAGGAAGGAGTGAACACAGGTCTTGAGGTCTTAAAACGGACCGCCCGTTTCTGAACAGAGTCAAGGGTTTTTTTTGGTATTTTGGAGCTCCAGACCAGAGGTGGCTACCAAATTCAACCGTGGGGCGCACTTGCGATTTGTACAGGGTTAGCAGTTGTGTATCTGCGGGCCCTGTACAGTACGCCCAGTTTCTGAGAGGCTAACTTAACTCTGGTTTCGATGGAGCCCCCGTACCTGAGCTGGTCACTTAGAGTTACACCAAGCATATCGATGGAGGTCCTGAGGTAGAATAAGTCATCATGTAAATGTTTTATTGAGAATAGATACAACATTCTTGTTGACCAAATTTTTTCTACTGACGACACGTGACTTGAAATATTAATAATAATATATTTAATAAGGTGATAAATCCACAACAAGCTAAGTGTTTCGAAAAGATATATTTTTTTAAATGTATAAAAAAAACAGATAATAAAAATAATGTACATAATTAGATTGTAAATAAAGCTCACCAATTCGTGCAAATGTAAAGATATCAATACTAATTTGGTACTTTTTCAATTTTTCCTTTAAAAACATGTTCCCATTTACGAAAATTCAATTTCCGTAAGTAACACGAAGCATAATACATAATTTGTAGAAACGCCCATTACACGAAGTGGGTATCCAGTATCCAGCAGAATTCACCGCGCGGTCTTTAAACGTACATAAATGAAACAGTTGAAAGCAACATTACAATTCGTGTTGAGAAATACTCGTACGTATTGCGATTAGTCTTGTCCGTTCCATATCATCTGTTAGGATTCCTAAACTTTCCGGATGACACTAACTTTGAACTTTTTAAATTTTCTTAAAAAATATAAGTTTAAAAAAAGCTTATTTTTAATTGACTGAGCGTTCCTTCCTCGTTCATTCCATCTGCCCGGAAATTTTTTTGTACGTTCCTTTTCCGATTTCTAAATTTCTAAAGCTGCATTATTGTTTAAGCAGGCCTTACTTTAACTAGATGGCTAACTTTGACTAAGTGGCGAACTGTGACTGAGCTTTTCAATATTATGGTAAGTACCTACCTGCCTGAAAAAAGTTTGAAAAAAGAACTGTCTTTGAGTTAGTGACGTTTCTTTAGAAAATAATTATAATTTCTCATTTGAAATACAAAAAAATGTTTAGATCGATAATTAATTGGTTAGTTGTTTAAGTACCTGTTCATAAATCTTATTACTTCGGGAGAAAGTTGTTGGTTTTGATTTATTTAACACTAGCTGACCCCGCTACGCGTTGCTGTGGCTAATAAAACACAACGTCATCTACTGGATGGTTATCCAACCTTTATACCCACCGCCGTCTTCGAGTTTATCGCGAAGAGACAGACACATGCCGCGGAGGACTTTAATTTAAAATACGTAGAGATGGTGTGAAAGATTATAATAATGTGCATGAAATGCTTGGGGTAACTAACGTATTTTAGTTAATAAGGATTAATACTGTATCCGTCTAAATAACTTTTCAATTACCGCAATGTACGTGACCATTTTTTTAGAAGATAGAATGGGTATAGTAAGCCATCTGTAAAAGATAGATATATGCCTTCGCGGATTTTTTTGTAGATCTATAAAAGAGAAATATCCCACCATGCATTGTTTTGTTATATCCCAAAAGGCTTAGACAGCGTTTTCGATGAAAGCTACCAGGCGGCTTGATTTTTCGGACACTTCTAAAAATTATCGTTATGTTTCAACCAATTTACATAAATCCTTGACAAATTACATACCTAAACCTTCCTTACGAAAATATCTATTGGTGAAAACCGCATGAAAATCCGTTCAGCAGTTTTCGAGTTTATCGCGAGCAGACAGACGACGCGGGGGACTTTAATTTATAATATGTATAGATGTAGAGATTGGAAACATATTTTTTTGGACGCTAAATCCAGTGTTCACAGGACTTTTTGTTTCGCAATTTGGGAATTTTTTTTCTAATGTCTTTGAATTTTTCTGGATATGTGTATTTTATTTATTATAATATAATCTCCAAGCACTCTCGAGATTATGTAGGTACTTTAAATTTTTTTTCTAAATAATGATTTTAGAAGTACGATATATCGTCTTTATTTATGACAGCTAAATCGATGCTGAAAATAGTAACCTTGGCATTGAAATTTCAAACAGAAGATGCTTTGCGTAATTATTAACGCCAGAGTTAAGTTAAGGTCACCGTTCATGACCTTGCCCCTGACATTGGCATTTCCTGATAAATCTAAAACACTAGTAACCAGTGCGTAAGTAACGTGTTATATAATGATGTTTTGTTATTGAAAGAAACCTAAATTTAGTAACAGATTTCCCCTTTATACTTCACATCAGGAATTCTGTACCATTCCACTAATATTAACTATTTCCTATAATTACTTTTATGTTGACGTTTAATAACTGATGGCTAATGATATTGAAGTTATTTATTTGCTGTCAGTTACATAACTATCAGACTCAGAAATGGCATCAATCAAAGCAGTCAATCTCAGAGCTAACCCCTACCCCTGCCAATGTAATTATTGTCAATTACCTGCGTTCTGCGTGTTCTTTCAACCTAAAAAAATTCCTTGATTTTATTATTTGAGTACTTACTTATTAATCGATAGGCAGGCGCCCCTTCAACCGAAACCTCCGTACATAAAAGCCAAGACACTGGCGGCGCCACTGGCGAAAAGATTCATAAATAGAGACTAGTAGGTACTCGCATGTTTGTCAAGTTCGTTCATTTTGTTTTAGTTAGCACTCGGCGTAATAGTACACAACTGCTAACCCTGTGCAAATCACAAATGCACCCCACGGTTAAATTTGGCAGCCACCTCTGGTCTGGAGCTCCAAAATACCTGAAAAATACCTTCGACTCTGTGCAGAAACGGGCGGTCCGTTTAATAGATTTTCCCATCTTAACAGACGGATTGCAATCTTTAGAGCACAGACGTCGCCGTCGGGTGGTAATACTATCCTTTGTTCCACCGGTATTACAATGGAAGATGCTCTGTGGAACTAGCGTCATTGATCCCTTCGCACCGGTGTATAATCGGGAAACACGCCAAACGCGTGCCCAACATTTGCCCAACATTTGTACATTTGAGAACGGATCGTTTCTTCGACTCGTTCTTGTGTTCAACAGCACGGCTGAGGAATGATTTGCCGGCCTCTGTGTTTCCTCCTTCCTACAACATGGGTCTCTTCAAGACCAATGTTCATTCCTTCCTCTCCCCAAAAGACCCTCCACACAGCGTCCCAGATGACATAGGCCCTGAGGGAAATTATTTTCCCCAGGGCCTCCTGTGTGGAGTTAATGTAAAAAAAAAAGTTTTTTACGATTATTTCTATTTTATACCAATATAATATATTGACGGTTTTTCAAATTAGCTTTGACGAAAAAGACACATAAGTATTAAAGTGAAATCATTTTAAGATTAGGTTGAAGATTCCATATAATAAAATGAATGTGCCATTTAACCCAACCTAACCTAAACTAAACCTAACTTTTCAAAATTATTCCTTATAATTAAAACGGGTATTCTGGTTTTCAAACGATTCATGGAATGGGAATGTTTTGCTTTACCTAACTAAACTATCATACCGTTTATCCGCAGGGGTAGGTAGAGAGGATAGACCGCCACACAACTCCGCACACTTAGCACACTCTCCTTGCTCCATTCACATTCGTGGATCATTTTATACGTATCTGACTCTTGACTTGATTGTACCATGTCTTCATCTTTCCATCCTTCATAAACACATAATCAGTAATTTGAAAACGGATACTTTCAATTTCTTTTGTATTCTAGGTCAATTTGTATCAACGATATTTTCCACGTCGCAACGTTTGAAAATCGTCGAAAATGAAAATCTAAATTCCAGAAGAGTCTGAATGATGATGGTAATGTATTTTCTTGCACCACCGTAGTTCTGACCGTGCTTAAATTACACAAAGAATTTACATTTCATTTCAAGAAACGGTGTACATACCTACTATAACTACATTCGTGAAAAATATAATGGCAAAATGTGAAATTACTTATTGCAAGTTTCGTTCAAATTACTTTCGGAAGCGAAACACCAGTCAAGTTCGGGCTGCCATTATTATAAAAAGTGCTTACTTTTTAATTTATTTTAGCGACTGTACAAATCGTTGTACATACAAAATATTTAGGTATGTTAAGTATTGTAGAATGACTTGGTTGTTTTCCATAAAAAATCGTGGAATTTGACTTGACTTGAATAGTTCCGCTTTTTAAAATGGCCTGCAAAAGTAAACCATAAACATCTGAAGTAGATTCACCAGCTTGTTCCACTAGTTTCTGGGCACTATTCTTATATTCTTAGTCAACCTTGGATTACGATTGCGAATGGTCAGATGCTACGTGTTTTACAATATTATTTTATGGGAGGGAAGCATGGACGCTTACTGAAGAACTAATTAAGTGACTTGAGGCATTCGAGATGTGGATCTACAGAAGAATGCCATGTTATAAGTGTAAAATGTCTGTTGATTTTCCATAATAAATAAAATAAGATGGACAGGGTTACGAATGAAGATGTTATGGTTCGGATGAACCAAGAAAAATAAGTTAGTAAAACTATAAAAATCCGAAAACTTCAATATCTTGGACATATGATGAGAAATACAGAGAAGTACGAGATCTTGCATCTCATAATGCAGGGAAAGATTGTCGGAAGACGGGGCCTTGGAAGGAGAACCTCATGGCTGAAAAACCTGAGGCAGTGGTTTGGTAGTTCCGGGCTGCAGTAAACAAAGTCCGCAAAGCCAACATGATAGCCAACGTCCGTTGAACGGATAGGGCACAAGAAGAAGAAGAAGAAGATTTATACTAACGGTAGATAGGTACCGACTTAATTGCTGTTCTGGATTTGAAAACATTCTTTTTTAATTTGATCATTTTTACAAGACGTCCTTCGGTTTGAATTTTGAAAAGTTCACACTTTTACGTTCGGAAAGAAAATTATATTGAACCTACAAAAAAGTAGATAATATAATAAAGCACTGGGTAGAGGTCACGTGCCGCCGGCTGGCTTGGCAAACCTCTTGCGTGGATATTAACACGAAGCTGGATTTCCCGTGAAATTTCACGCCGGAATTGACGTTAATCGAAATGTGCAACCAATCGTGACTCTATCCCTTAATCAAATAGACTTGTATTTAATACCATTAGGCGAAGAAAAATATTTGTAACTCGTTTCGAGGGGGCCGAGTGCAAGAATTTCGGAAAAGTTTATCGATTTATGGGACAATCATTTTGTAAGTGAAACAAATCTGGTCATGGTTTTGGTCTTCTGCTATCTCCCTCCAGTTCCCTGTGTCCAGGGTTACGATGTTCGCTTCTACATTGTTCACTTTGTTTTAATTTCTTAAACTAAATCTACAAATAATACTCCTTCATGCAGTCTAATTATGTAGTAAACTCCTTAGTGTTTGGTGAATCATTTTCTAAATGGGTGTTGGCTTCTGAATTCAAGTCTGGTGACCACTATGCAAAGGAGATTGACAGAAATTAATGCAATTTCCATCAGTTTCCCTTCAGATTTATTTGGGTGAAGCCCAGCATGCATTTAATGATTTAGCAGTGGCGCGTGGATCCGTCAGCCCACCAACCGCATGGCCGGATCGGGAGAGAGTGATTGAGAGAGACCCTTGCACCGCAGTGAGAGGGATGGATTTACACGTCACTCCTGGGCTAACTACCCTCAGATTCCTACCCACCCCTCATTCCCCTTTCCTTGCCATAATTTCCCCTCCTTCCTTAAAATATAAACACCCTTTTTCCATTTTACATACCGTTCCTTTCAGTATTTTAACCTCTCTTATATGACGAATTCATATTTTTTCGCTTTTTACGACTTCCTAGAACTTTTTAATGCAATTATAGTTTGAATATAATAACCATTCCGCCGACAATTCTGAAGTTTTGCAAGTATAAAGAGCATTACAGCTGAATACCACAGTCGTTGTCTCTTCTTATTATTTTTGCGAATAAATAAAGCCGTTTGAGGAGTTGTTATGTTCGTTTGAAAGCCACTTTTGGTTCGTTGTTGCGGGAGACAAGAGAGTAAAGGAGGCGTCTAACTAGACTGCTGATGCTGTACGAAAACCGCAATTCAATTCTCCTGTCCCAGAGGGATGTAATCATAAAATGGTAAAGCGTTCCAAGAAAACTTACGTCCCTAATAAAAACGACACTCCGGTACAGGTAATAATTTACACTAGCGGAGCCTGGCGTCCATGGGGAAAGGAAGACCGTCTATCAAAAATATTCCCTAAAAAGTCGCCCAAGAGATGTATGTAATGTTTTACCTCTCCATACGGTATTTCGCTAGCGTCCTCCATTTGTATGCTGAGTGGCGGTATGCCTACATATAAAATAATAATTTATGCGCGATAACGAATATCGTCCCAAGTGCCGATTCCTTACTTCTTTCGATTCTGAAGGCTTCGTGCATAATAAATATTTTTATATTTCAATATTGGAAGAGGAATGAGACAATTGAGGGAGTAAGCACAATGCCTTCAAGTTTTTTGGAATTGTGTTTTGCTCGCTGAGCGTGCTTTTTCTTGGCATTCTCCGAATAAAATTACAGGCGAGCTTTTATTTGAGCTTTTGATAAGAATTCTACATAAACATTAAAATAGTGGTAAATAATAGCTAGTAGGTAAGTTCCTGTTTTAAATACGGTAATAAAAAAAAATATTTGGAATTCCCAGGGTTGCTGGGTCGATTTGTATCAAATTATAAAAATATTGTTTACCAATATATTTTTGTAATTATTGTTATCTAAATTTCTGTGACCACAGCATTGAAGCCATATTGTGCATGGTTAACAGAGTTATTTTTGAGATCAATAGATGGACATCAGTTCAAAATATTGCATCTCTATTTAAAATAAACAAAATTGGTTTTATATCTTAAATGCGCAATCAGTTCTTGCAAAATTACATTGTGCAACGTCCAGTTTATGAAAAATCACAATTATTTGTAAACGCAAGAGTGAATTATTTTGGGGGTATTATGCCGTGTCGCGCTCTTTAGCCAGCATTTCGGACGGCAGCACAGTGTCCATCATTAGGGCAGATGTGTAAGATGATTGTAACGTTAGCTGAAGAAAGAGGTAGAACACGGCATAATACTCCAAAAATAAATTACTATAATACTTTTGGCCGTGAAAATCTCAAATCATACCTTTAAGCAAACCATTTGTAGCTTTATCGTCTTAACATACATGGTTACTGGTGCAAATTAGCGCTAATTAACGTTCGTGCAAGCCTTGATTAAAAAACTGTTCTGATAAAATTCAATTTAAGAATGTTTTGAAAATTTAAAATGATGATAAGAAGAACATTTTTTTCATGAAAAGTTCGGCGAAGTCATAAAATAAAAATACTAAAACCGCGTGCCTTGGCGGAGAAATCTGCCAATTTTCCCTTTAAAGTTCCCCGCTTACATTGTGTGGAAATATTGCAACTGGTATTACGTAAAGCTTTCCTGCCAATGAAACGAGCTATTGATCTGCGGGATTAGACCCGTCGATGTCGGGATAGGGGGTGGGAAGGGGACGGAGAAATCACTTTACATTGAAAATTCTAAAGTAACATTAGTGTTCACATTAAAGCTTTGGACCCGAAAGCAAAAGAAAGCGCCAGAAAGCGCGTGAATGCCGTGATTTGAGATTAGACCTCGAAAAAGGTGACTCGTAAAAACTGCGTAGCTAGGTACTTATGGATAAGTCAATGGGATTAGCATTCTTTTAAATTACACACTGCGAGTGTGAATATTAAAATTTGCATAAAAATACTATACAGAACATCATCAGCGGTTAGCGATTTTTTTCGTGCTAAATCTTATGTATAAAGTATTTATCAATCTTGTTGTCGAAAAATATAAATATCTAGTTTTTTTTAGATTCTCAGGTGTTTGGAACGTCGCACGACATTCAACTAACATTAATAAATTTATGCTAGTGATAGATTGTACGCCTTCAAAAAAGAGGAGGTTCTCAATTCGACGGTATTTTTTTTTAAATGTTTGTTACCTCAGATCTTTCGACTGGGTGAACCGATATTGATGATTCTTTTTTTATTTGAAAGCTGGAACTTTCCGAGTGGTCCCATTTCAATTTGGTCCGGTTCTAACAATGGCATCCATGAGGAAACCATATAAGTCTTAAATTTGCGTTAAGTATGTGCTCGACAAATGGACGAATAACTCAATATCACGCCAACCGATTTCGATGATTCTTTTTTTATTGGAAAGCATGTACTTCAAGGATAGTTTGATGAGAGTTTAGTTAGGTTCTGATTATGGGATCCATGACAAAGTAACGGAACTCTTCAATTGTTAGGAGCAAATTAACGATACTCGGCCGAATCTTTTATAGGCTGATAAGTTTTTAGATTTTCACGGCCAAAAGTATTTTCGTTATTTATTTTTGGGGTTTTACGCCGTGTTGCGCTACCTCCTTCATTAGCCAACGTTTCGGACAGCGTTGCAGTGTCCATCAACAGGGCAGATCCGGCAGATCCGGTAGATATAGGCTATCCGGATCTTTGAGTCACCTACCGTAACGTCATTATGGTCAAGTAATGTCTGTCTCATATGAGTAGCACGTTTAGTAGAAAATGGATAAAGATTTATCCAGACACTATCTAGAGAGCATTTAGTTCGGGTTTGAATCTTGCAATCATACATAAAGATGTTGCCAATAATATATGCGTTAAGAAAATCAAGATAGTGTGGGTGGTTCTTAGTCGAAGTATGGATACAGTTAAAAATGACCGAAATTGATTTCGGCACCGTGGCGCAGTGGTTAGCGCGTTTGCCCGGAAAGCAAGAGCTCCTGAGTTCAAGTCCCAGAGGTGTCAATATCTTTTTCTAATTTTTGTGTTTCCAGATTTTCGATTGAGTTTCGCTTATATTGTCTTATAATTATTCAATTATGAAAACATGTTTAACACATTTATTATTCGGAGGTACATCCTTTCTGCACACCCTTTCGGAGACTCTTAGTTATATTTTGTGTTAGTTGACATGCCGTAGTTTCCTTAAATTCACTGCAAATTGCATATAAATATGCCAGGGGGGCAAATGACGTGGGATAAACTATCATCGAACCGGTAATTTGCTTGCCGCTTGCAATGTTCAAAAACAAAATGAATTATTTTTTCTGGACTTACCTAGCATGCCTTCAGGATTAATAATTCACATAACTCTGTACAGTGAGACTCCAGTGTAATAATAAAAAACTTTGAATAATGAAAAACTTGTAAGGCACAAATAGCTCTTACAATAAAAATATCTGTACATACTAGGTTTAATTAAAGTTGGGCTAAAAAAGTTTCTTGTGTTAAGTTACTTAGAGATAGGAGTTTTATTGAGTCTTAAAACTAATTAGGAGGTAAACGGGAGAGGAATAGGAATACACGAAAAGGATAGGAGATGCTCCCGATACATTTCGTACTCACGTATTAATTTATGATCGTACGCGTTACTTATAAATGGGTTTTTTATGGTAGAAATTTACTACGGGCACAGTTATTGGATATTCGGAGTATGTGTATTTTACGGCCATTTTTATATCATAATATTATCTACCTGCAAAAAAGTGTAGTATATATTATATTTAGTATTATTTTTATAACTTATCGGGTTCTGCTAATTTAGAACACTTTCAATTAAACGTTTTTTTCTCGTTTTAAACAATAAAATTAATTATAGTAATTTATTTTTGGGGTTATAATACCGTGTTGCGCTACCTTCTCCTGTAGCCAACTTTACTGATAGCATTACATTTACCCTGTTGACGGGCACTGTAATGCGATCCGAAACGTTGGCTAATGAAGCAGGTAGCACAACACCGCATAGTACCCCAAAAATAAATCACTAATAATTTTGGCCGTGAAAATTTCAAATCATATCCAATTAAATTAATGTATAATTTTGCAAAATCTTCAATAGGTCTGGAGCCCCAAATTAAACTTAAATAAATTGAAAACCACCAAATAATTAAAAAATTCCCTCGTCTTAACAAAAAAATTGCAATCTTCAGAAAATAGGCGTCAGTTTAGAATGCTATCCTTGTTCTACTGGTATTTGAATAAAATATGCTCCGAGAAACTTGTGTCATTTACCCCTCCGGCACTGGTGACGTAAACGCGCGCACAATAATTTGTAAACGGTTGACATTTTCCACATGATAATGGGTGGTTTCTAAGACTCGTTCTTATCTTTTCCCTCCTACAACATTTTAACTCCTTCCTCTCCTCAAAAGAACCCTCCACGCAACTTCCCCAAAGATGATTGAGAGAAATTAGGTAGTTATTATGCTGTAAACTAAAATGTATGTGGGTAATGCAAAATGTATTTTTCAGGTCAACCGGTAAAGCTTTCAAAGTATCAATTTCTCGTTTGCCTTTATGGAAACCGAGAATTGATCCTGAAGTTATTATGTGCGGTTCTCTTTGAGAAATAATCGGTTTAAATTTTCTTTTTGAGCTCAAAACTATTCTAGCTTCTTTCTAAAAACCGCAAACGTTTTAATCAAAGGTCCTCAACATTACTGAACTCGGAAATGCTCGGCTATTATATAAATGGAGCGCTTAGATTATATCCAATCAAATCAGTTCAATTCATGGCAAATAAATCTCAATTACTGTTAAATCCGAATTTATAGAATTATTCGTAATCGGTTGGTAAGTTTGTAATCTGTTTCATCTTACACGCTTTGATGGAAATCGATTTTTTGTAATTTATTATGTTTTGTTTCCGCCCTTCAATAATAATTGGTTATTTTGACATTTTGGTTCTTGAATATATGTTTTAATAAAAAATATGTTATATTGCTTTGAGACTAAGTTGAGATGAAATATGAAAGAAGTGAAATCGATTGTTTTAGATAAAGAAAAGTAGATTAATAATCCAACTTCTGAATCAAGAAAGGGAGTATTTCACCATTCTCCTGATAACTTATCCATACGATAATAAATATTAATAAATAAATAAATAAATTATTAATTGTTTTTGTGTTTAATTCGTAGAACTCCATTTTAATTTTTAGAAATTTAATTAAAATTAAATTTGATAATGTTATTATCGAGTTCTGCAAGTTTTTTTGGTTAGTGTTTTAGTTACAGCTGTTTCGACTTGTAAGGTCATTTTCAAACTGATACTCGAAAATAACATTATCAAATTTAATTTTAATTAAATTTCTAAAAAAAAAAAAAAAATGCTCGCAACAGCCAAAAAAACTCGGCTAACTCGTTATCCAATATACAGCTACTATTTATAGCTTCAAATAATAAAGTCAGACTTTTTAAATATACAAATAAATATATAAATTAATCGAAAATGTACCTTATTGTATGGATAATCTAAGAGGAGGATGGTGAAATACCGGTTTTCCTTCAACAATGATTATTTTCCAATTAAGCTTTCAATAGCTTCGTGCTAAAATAAACGGCCGGTCACGGAAATGTTTTAAATAATTACAATAAATGTTTTACGAATGGTAAGAAAATGTGGTCCATTTTTGAACCGCTATCAATCGCAGAAAAATTAAAGTTGTCCATTTTTCGACCAAAATCGCTCCAGTGATTAAATAAAGTCATTGGTGTATTTTACTTTTTATTTCACTTGGTATCGTTTGGAAGGTATGAGTTTATATATATATATATATATATATATATGTATCGACTGTGTTTTGGTAAAAACCTTCAAGACACATTTTTAGGAAATGTCACTTTTCAGAAGTTTCGGGTAGGTCTTTGTAGTACAACATGGTAAAAACATTTTTTTCCGATTAAGGCAATTTTAATACTAAAAATTAAATTCATGTTTAATTTGTTTATGTTATTTCGAAAAAACGGTGATAATTTTTCACCTTTTAGGTGATAACTTAATTAATATTTTTGGTTTTTTCGAAATAACATAATCAAATTAAACATGAAATAAATTTTTTGTATTAAAATTGCCTTAATCGGCAAAAAAATGTTTTTACCATGTTGTACTTCAAAGACCTACCCGAAACTTCTATTTGACCCAAAAATCTTTTATAATTATAAATAGAATTCCAATACTTTTCATCGAAATTTTTAAAAAGCAAATTATTACTTTCACCTGAACTTCAAGATTTTTGTATTAGTTTTATGAATTTGTAAATATTTGTTTTTATTGTCTCCTTTCAAGTTTTCAGTTTGTGGCTTGAAAGGTTTTACAAAACCACAGTCGATATGTAATCGAATGAATATTGAAAATGTTCACAGGGCTTTCGACGGATTTGATGTTTATAGCCTTACATGTACCAACGTCAGCAAAATTATGCAAAGTGCCGCACGACTGCCGCGGTCGTCGAATAATGAACATTAAAATAAACTGAGTAATATTACGAAGGAGTACTTCACATCAGCAAGGGTATCGTCATATTTTTGTCTTTTTTAATAACGAAACTCCTACCAGTTGTCATCCAACTTTGTATCCATGTGGACCTTTCAAATTATCTAAATGTGAAAATAACTTTATTGATGTAAGTGCGAGATATTGGAATTTTGAAATTGTAGGCGTATTGTTTCGAACAATTGGGAGGGAGCAAATAATTTAGTTTATTGTTTAGGTAATCAATAAATCACAATACCCGTGTCCGATTCCTCAAGGCCGTCGTAAATAAGTTTCTTGTTATTTTGACTTCGAGAGGTTTCCAACTTGAGATGAGTGGTTTCGTCTTGTGATTTTAAATGTACGAGTATTTCTGTTGTCGAGGCGTACACAAATGATCTTCATTAACTAAATTCTATTTCGAATGTTTTTAAAAATTGTTATTTGTGATTGTAATAATATCGTATGATTGATTATAGAGAAAGATCTATAAAACAAAATTCAGTGAATGAGAACCAGAAAATCTTAATATTAAAACAGAAAAACTCTCTTGTGGTAAGTTATGATATTGGAACAGATATCTATAATATCTGTATTTATGAAACGTCTCTCAATTAGTATCATATTTTCGGTTGTGAGTTATAAATAAAGAAATGAAATATCAATTTTACTGCATACATATAAAACAAGATGTTATATTATAGTTTTTTGCTTATTATTTCAGCTATTAAATAATGAAATAAGATTTTTTTTAAAGTTGAAACTAGAGATGAAAATGTCAGATTCCTTGGAAACAAACAAAGTCAAATCATCACATAATTTATGAAAAACGAAATCGAGTTATTTGGCTTGAAAATCCGTTTGTACTGGACCCAGACACAATGGGACGCAGAATGTGCGGACGCTGATATACGGAATAAGTTTCCGATTAATTCACATTTAATGAAACGAAAGCTCGAAACACCGCGCGAGAACAGCGACCCACATAAAAACAGTTTTACTTACTCCAACATCTCGATATTATGTTTGCTCGCACATGTTCTTTCGAATCCACAATTCAAATCCACACCCTTCGGAATATGAGACTGTGTGTATTGAATTTAAAAGGATATCAAATGGCAAAAAAAAGTATATTTGTTTGCAGCCCTCGGTCGTGTGGTTCCTTTGATATCGCTTTCATTCGACAAGATATACCGCTCAGCCAGAATCAGAATCTGCGGAGAATATTAAATTTGGCACCGGTGAAGGCATTGTATCCGGGGGGCAGAAACGCGAGGAAGCCATGCGAATAGCATATTTGAACCGCGACGAATAAAAAAGAATTATTTATTTCCAATCTGGGAATCAGTTGCAGATCCCCGCAGATGGGAAACTTCGCTGAAAGCCGCTTCAGCGCTTCCTGTAGAAAATGTTCGCAAAGTTGTCAAAGAACGTATTGTGAAGCCGTTACATACTAATCCATCCCTGATATATTTTCCTTATTCTGTTACCGCTATTTGGCTTCGTTCAGATGATGCCATTTGCCCTGTGATTCACGCGCGTTAAGCTGAAAATGAAACTGTTCAATAGTGTTGTGCGAATTCGGCGGCGGTTTTTAACGTGATTCTCGTCAGTACCATCGTGGGCACCTATTGTACATACATACTCTTCAAGATTGCCTACTTCTATTCACCAAGTATTTCATTAGAATATTTCCAGGATCCAAACTAATTTAATAATTTATTGGCAAAATCTGTATTCTAAAAGTTTTTTGTGTGCCTTCCTACGTTTCTTTGTTTTGTGATATACTTATTAACATGTTACTGTTATGTAATCTATCTACATTAAATTATTCAAAATATTTACCATTGCAACATTCTTCAAGATAATATAATAAATTGTTAAATTGGTGTAATGAAAATAGACTTTTCATAAATATCTCAAAATGTTAAATAGTTAGATTTTCTCGAATAAAAAATCCAGTGATCTTTAATTATTACAATGATTACAATGCTATTGAGACATTAATACAAATTAAAGACTTAGGCATCACTTTTCAATCAAATCTTTCATTTGTTAACCGCATAACAGAAATCTGTAATAAGTTCTTAAAAATGTTGAGATTTATAACTAGGCTAACCAGAAATTTTAACAATATAAAGTGTATTAAACTGTTATATTTTGCCTATATAAGAAGTCAACTTGAGTACAATTCTCCCGTCTGAAACCTGCATTATAATACACATGTACAAGCTGTTGAAAGAATACAAAACAAATTCTTACGTTTTCTAAATTTTAAAATGGGTACCTACTCCAACATTTATGTTAAACTACAACACTCTGTTAAATAATATGAATCCGCCCAAATTGTCAGACCGAGGAATTTTCACTGACTTGGTATTTCTAGGTACATAAAATTCTAAATGATTTAGTTGATAGTTCGGCATTGCTTGAATTGTTAAGCTTCCGGATTCCACTACGTACCTAACACTAGAAGTTAGGATTTATTTCAGTGTAGAAATTCTGGGACTAACTGCCATATGTATTCCTCTTTACCCAGAATACTAACGGAGGGAAAAATTATACCAAGCCAGTGGACATCTTTAATTTATCTTAAAACAAATATAAAATATTGTTACCGAGGCAGTTCGGTTATTCTAATATATAAAAATTAATCGCTAAATGTGTTGCTAAGCGCAAATCTCGAGAGCAGCTGAACCGATTTCGCTAATTCTTTTTTTAGAATATTCCTTGAAGTACGAGGATGGTTCTTATGGAGAGAAAAATTAAGAAAATTGGATAATTTCAGAAAACCTAACGACTATCGCACGTTTGACAGTTCGCGTATTTGAGAATGACATTTTTAAGCAGGATTCTTACCATTCATTTGTAGAAGCTCCGTAACAGGGCGTTAGTCAATAAACAAATAAATTACAAAGTTGTTGGGTTCCAACATAAACCTTTGATCACATAGTTAATAAATTAATATTCATCAGTTTACCTTAAGAGTCCTTTAAAGAGAGAAATTGTATTTACGTAAATGTAAATACAATATCTAAGAACTATTGTACATAGACTTAACTAGGTTCTTAAATTAATGATGAGTTATATCTCCACAGCTTTTAAAATCGCAAGTTGTGCAAAAGGATTTAACATTAATAATAAAGAGTTCGGTCACAATTCTTCGCGTCCAATCGTGAAAAAATCTACAGAGTAGGGGAAATAAACAAAACATTACTTTATGTAACCGTTTCTCTGCAAGATTGATAAGAAATCGCATTAATGTCAAAAAAACCCTCTGTTTACGAAAACCGTTCATCTGAATAGAATTTTTTGTATCAAGATTTTGGTAATTCATCTCCCTGCAAATTTGTTTGATACATTCAGGTTCCGGTTCAAGATGGTGGCCATGGTGGAAACTACCTTTTCATCACGTTAAACTTTGCATGATCGTGGTTCCTACTAAGGACGACCTCCGTAGTCCAGTGGGTAAGACTCTTGACTCACAATCCGGAGGTCGCGGGTTCGAACCCGGCATGAGCAAATAAATTTTATTTGATTAATTTGTGTTATTTCACAATTAATTCATTTAAAATAATATATACATAGTATATTTGCGGCATGTTCCAGAGTGGAAGATACTATCAGTATCGCCCTGGTGTAAGACCACCATTCAGAATTGAAACGTTGCTTGAAAATGGCTTTAGCCGTGGTTGGTGACCAGATCTGAATAGCCAGGTACTTTCCAACCTTCCTCTTCCCCACCTCCTTCCCCTCCCCACTACCTTCAGCCTCACAACATATCCCAATTGGGGATGCCACCGTCTCACTGGCTTCAGACGGGAGCAGTTGAGATTTTTGTGCGGTATTCACTGTAAAAAAAAAAAAAAAAGAGAGCTGTCAAATTGGAATACTGAAATTATGGTACCTACCGGCCTGAAGAAAGTTTGAAAACAGAATTGTCATTGAGATGGTAACATTGCTATGAACAAAGTGTATTTTTTTTTACATGAGCTCCACACAGGAGGTCCTGAGGAAAATAATTTCCCTCAAAGCCTATGTCATCTTTGGGGATGCTGTGTGGAGGGTTTTTTAAGGAAAGGAAAGAGAGGAGAGTTCTGGGAAGGAAAAGGGTTTAAGGGTTGGGTAGGAATCTGGGGTTCAGTATGTCCTGGTCACCCGCCTCCAAGACCTAGACAAACCTCACCCCATGAACCCGGGCATCCCTGCTAAATCACCAAACGTAGCGAACCACTTGGGGTGACCTATGGCAGAGGTGTTTGGTTTTCCAATAAAGGTTCCCGGGACGGCGGTACTCATTCCCGCCTCCCAAATTGAATAATATAATTCCTTATTTGAAATAAAAATATGATACGTAGGTGCTTAAGTAGATACCTGCTTACAAATCTCTAGATTGTGAAATAAGTGAAAATTAGAAAATATTTTTTGAACGCGACGTCTACTGTTCACATAATTACTAGAGTATTATTTATATAGGAGTATAAGGTTAGGTTAGCTCCGTCCGCTTGCTAAGACTTCGGTATCATATTTCCAAATTACTTCCAAGCATTTACTCGCCTGATCGCGGTATCGTGAGTATCGCCCGTAAATGTGCTACGTAAAAAGGTTTAGCATTATATTGCGTGATTCGTAATTTTTGCGTAAGTTAATTTACTGAGAACGATTTCTAAATGAAAAATAAATGCTTGTTACGCGTAAAATATACCGAGGCTTACTTTTTGCTAACGATACCGTATTTGAAAACATATTACTTAGAAGGAATTAATAAAATAATCCCATTTAGCCTTTAAGAAAAACAAACAACTAAGGGTAGAGTTTTAATGAAAATAACTCTTTTATTTAAGTATTAACTTTTAACGTTTTTAAATAAGTAACTACGTACGTAGATACTACTTAGATTTCTGTCAGATGAAAAGTACCTAAACAGAACTTTCACTTACATAAAATGATTCGTTGAAAATTATATGATAACTAGATGGCTCCCGGCATGCGTTGCAATGCCATTTTCAAAGAAATAAATTGTTTCTCCCTGCATGTCCTTTCCCGTGCATCCTTGTAACCTTCCCGCATCTCCTTCCCCTCCCGCGTTCACCTTCCACCTTCCTTGCCTACCCTCTCCCCCGTCCCGCTAACCCCCCTCCTGCATTCCATATATTCAGTCCCAGTACATTCAGTTTTCAAACAGCTCGCGTGCCACTATTACATTTTTTTATTAAAATTTTTATTATTCCTATATTACAAATCGTAAATAAAAACAATCAATCTAATTTGGTACCTAACAAAGGTTACCTATTGAAAATATCTGTAATTTAAAACAGCTGCCTGCTAAATTCACATTCATCAAAAGCGCGATTTGTCAAACGTGTGAAGTTTAAAAAGGCGTTAAGTTTTCTGAAATTATCCAATTTTCTTAATTTTTCTTTCCGTAAGAACCTTCTACAAAGTATTAGAAAACTTTAAAAAAAGGTGACGGAAATAGGTAAAGTTGTTCTGAAGTTATGGCGTAACCAAGGGAAACAGGGATTCATTTATATCCTATATAGATTAATAGAACTTACCTATATATAAGAAAAATCACAGGAAAAATCACATTTAAAACTGAAAATTGTCATTGGAACAAATCCAAAAATTTGTAAATTTCAAAAATAGAGTAAAACTAACCACATTTATTAAAAGTAAGTTAATACTTTATCATCATCGGGATGTAAATGGACTCTTTTTCATTGGTTTATAGACAACTTTTGAAAATGCCATTAGCGTACTTGCCTAAATATTGTAATGGTTCCTTTAGTATTCTGTTCCAATATTGGGTTTTATCCAATAATCTTAAAAGCTTCGTTGAAATTTGTATACCAATGGTCTAAATATTACTTAACGTGGCTCTAAAGCTAAGTAACTACCCACGCTCGTTTATGCTCGGTGGTTTTACGCTCATTCGAACATGTCTCAACGTACATACCATCTCGCTAAATATAAAAATATTCACGGGTAATGCTAGCCCGATGTTCGACAGAAATTTATGATTTGACTGAGCGTCTTGGAGGTATACGAGTATCATATGGCGTCTTGTGTGGAGCTGCTCGAGCGTGTAGACGCAACAACGAGCTGAACGAGCATGGTTCCAAGACAACATGTTCGATCGAACCAAACCGGTTCACGACGAGTTCATCGAAAACGAATTCATCGAAAATCAATTCATCGAAAGCAAATTCATCGAAAACGAGTTCATCGAAAACCAATTCATCGAAAATCAATTCATCGAAAACCAATTCTTCGAATGATCAATTCATCGAATCGCAAATTCATCGAAAAAATATATTTAGTTGATATTTGAGAGAAATGCCGAGCGGACCGAGAAGTTAAAAAAGCATTAGTCAACCTAAACCAACCTAACCTAACCTAACCTAACCTAACCTAACCTAAACTAACCTAACCTAACCTAACCTAACCTAACCTTACCTAACCTAACCTAACCTAACTTAACCTATTTAACCATTTTTTTAGTATTTTTTTATCATCCCTCTTAATGACCTTTCTGAGTTGTTTATGAGTTGGTTTCTTTATGAGTTGTCTGGTCACCGTTCCTTAGATATCCCTTTTTTGCAGTATCAGACAATCGGAAATCGAAATGATAATCTATAAATTTTACATTGTCACTACGACACTGACAGTAGCTAAACACATTTAATTCAGTTAAACAGACCTTTTTGGGTATTTAATTTTGACAGCTCTAATATCTACAAAAAAAATGTTTTTCGATGAATTGGCGATTCGATGAATTGATCATTCGATGAATTGATTTTCGATGAATTGATTTTCGATGAACTCGTTTTCGATGAATTTGCTTTCGATGAATTGATTTTCGATGAACTCGTCGGTTACCAACCAAACCATCGAGCATGAATATACACGTATACATAGCTTAAAATTGCAGTTATACGTAGGTACATACAATTGCGGACCAATTTTTCAAAGCTCACTAAACGCTAATTTAATACTTTTCCGGTTTTTTGTGAATTACAAATAGGTGTTCATTCTCAACTATTAAGATTCCTTTTTTAACAGATATTGTACAATTTGGTGACATCAGATTTCTTTCAAATCCGTTTAGATCCCACTTTTGCATTTAGAATCTTAAATTATTTGTTAGCAGGATTTGACACACGGCTAAGAAAAAATTTACTCGAAAATATGACATGAAAAATATGTAACGAATATTCTACTTTATAATAGGTGTAACGTAAATATTAGCATTACTGATGTTGTGGATCCACGTTAATTGGATAAATAAACAAATAAAACGACATAAAAGCGTTCTACTTTATTTCTCCCATCACGATGTAATTTCTTTGATAGCACGCTGTATTGTATGGATGTCGTTGATTGATTAGCTACTTCTAAGGAAATGTTTGTCTAAATAGGTCACATTCGTTGCTATTACTTATAGCGGTTAAAAGTTTGGCTTGGAATATTCGTACAAAAATTGTAATAAAAAAGAGTATTTATCCAAATAATCTGATTGTACTAACGCCCCTGATAACATTTGTGTCATAAAACTAGTTTTATGACACAAATTTTCGACACTATTATTAACCTTCTGCCAGTGAGGTGACCTTTTATTTTCATTCTGCTGAGAATGACAAAAAAAGACAGACGTGCATTTTAGATAAGTACTGTAATAATGAATTTTTGTTATTGAATAGTGTTTTTTATAAATATTAAATAGTTATTTTGGGAAATGGTTCTAATAAATTTAATTTATAAGAAATCATTAAGTGTAACAATTATTATAAGCAATAATTATCAGCCTGAAACACTCATCTACATTGAAAAATCTTCCGAGAAAAAATACATGACGCCAACGGAACTTGAACCCGTGCCATTCTGATTGCCGGTCAGCTGCTCTCCCAATTGAGCTATGGCGGCTTATCTTATACCCGCCAAATGATTCAATATATACTAGTGTTTCATTCAACAATTACTGCTTATTATATTTTTTCCACCTGAAAACAACCAACTTTATTTTTGCGAGAAAGACACTGTTAGTGTTAAATCCGTCGCTAGGTGGCGTCATTAAGACATAATTTGTCTCGACGCCACCTAGCGACGGATTTAACACTAACAGTGTCTCTCTCGCAAAAATAAAGTTGGTTGTTTTCAGGTGGAAAAAATATAAAAAAAAGAAAAAATATAGTAAGCATTAATTATTGAATGAAACACTAGTATGTATTGAATCATTTGGCGGGTATAAGATAAGCCGCCATAGCTCAATTGGGAGAGCAGCTGACCGGCAATCAGAAGGGCACGGGTTCAAGTCAAGTCAAATGGAGCTTTTAGCAGATAATTTTTCTTTTAAATTATAAGATAAAACATAACAAAATAAACATAATTTTGTGTTACCATGGCTTAAAATAACGCACTTAAAAACACAAAGACTCCGCGAAATTGTAAAGTCGTAACTGCATACAGATTTTCCGGTGTCTGACTTATTCTGTTAATTCTATAAAGGCCAATGTTAGTTTTTTTTTTAATTTTAATTATAAGATAAGCATTTTCTAGGGTAACGTAATAAATGTTTCTTCGTTAAGATAAGATTAACATTCGATGCTAATTTAATGTTTCTCTTATCATGACGAAGAAACTATTGCTTTTGATTCATGTAGAAAATTTTGATATAAGTGGTGTTTCGCATAGTGATTTGTTTTCATTTAAATTAAAACTCACTTTTAATTAACATGTTTTTTTCGACGTATGGACTATTGTCTATAGAAATATTGATTTTAACAACTAGGTAGTCAGCAGCACAGGTAAACAAAACATCTTAAAATAAATGTCATCTTATACCTTTTCGTATTATTTTGTATATTATCAGGTGCTAACATATTTTTTTTTCATTTAATTCCTGGAAGAGCTATTTCTGATGATAAACCATTAATTTATTTAGCTTAATGTGTCAACACCATTTCAGATACTAATTGAAAACATCCATTAGCTTGAGTGACTGTGTTCTGAATATTCATGAGTCCATTTACGTTATACGTCGTGCAAAAAATAGTATCGATCTAGAAATAACGATTAGGCATTTCATGCACACAGTCAATATTATTATTCTACGAATGAATTTTTTTATTCGTCGCTTCTTAACGTAATTTCCTTTGACCCCATTTGAATTATCGTAAGTTTTGGTAATGTGATTGAATAGCAGGTTAATGCGACTATATTTGTTGTTTTTGGAGGTTTTCGCACTGTTGATGGCCTCAGTTGTCGAGGGATAATGCAATTGAGTCGCAATCCCAAGGTCGCGGGATCGAATCCCGACGAAGGCAAATAAATTTTATTTGATTAATTTGTGTTATTCCACATTAATTCATTTAAAAAATGTATAGTATGTTTGCGGCACCTTCCAGAGTGGAAGATACTGTCAGTATCGCCCTGGTGCAAAACCACCATTCTGAATAGAAACTTTGCTTGAAACGGCTTTAGCCATGTGTTGTTAGATCTGAATAGCCTGGTACTACTCCTCCTTCTTCTTGCCATCTCCTTCCCCTCCCTAATACCTTCAGCCCCACAACATACCCCAATTGGGGATTCCATAGTCTCACTGGCTTTAGACGGGAGCAGTTGGCACACTTGTGATGTATTAACGTAAAATGAAATCTTTTTTTTTTGTATTTTTTTATGAACTTTTCCACACTTACTTTTAAAAAATCTCATAAATTGGTTAATAATTATACTGATTTGTGCTAACAGAAGGTGTCATTTGTTATTAGAAAATAAATAATGAAACAAAAGGGAGTATTTCACCATCCTCCTCATAGACTATCCGTACAAAAACGTTCATTTTCGATTAATTAAACACGACTTATTTATTTAAAAAGTCTACATTTACTAGTTGGTACTTGAACCTATAATAAGTTAGTGAATAACATATATAGCATAAGTTAGCCGAGTTTTTTTATCTGTTGTGAGTATTTATTTGTTTATTCATTAATATTCGTTTCTTATGGGTAATATAGCTATCAGGAGGATGGTGAAATACCCCCTTAATACAATTTATTTATATTTTTTATCATTATTACACCCCTCAAAGGCATCTCTCTACAACCAAGGAAAATCACCAACAGGTTGGGCAAAATTGTGGGGCATTTTAAGGAAGGGACAACACCACTTTTAACAGTTTAACATCAACATCCATGTTATATTTTTCTTTGCAACGATGAAAAATAATCATAATTAATACTAGCAATGTCAAGGGACATTATTATGAAATGCAAATAAAGAAAACTATATATTATTGTGAAGGATTACGTAACAATATCATATATTACTTTAAAAAAACTATAAAATGACATGATCTTTAAAAATAAACCCTTGTAATCAGGCTTCCGTTTTTGAGGGGTGAGGCTCTCGACCAGCGTTCCGGAGGTTGCTGTTCGTATGTAAATTTTGCCCGGCGCGTGCGTAAGTAAATTTTATTTTATTGATTATTGTTATTTCACAATTTAATCACTTGAAAATATTATAATTTTTTTTGCGATACATTCCAGAGCGGAAGGCACTCTTAATATCGCCCTGCCAAGCGATTCTGTATTTTTTGTGGGATCGTTATTACAACACGGACGTGATCTCCTGTCAGATTTCTGCGATTTTTATGTACAACGTACATTAAATGAATAAATAATCATGCATACTTGCAGGAATTTGTGTTTAAATCGATCTTAATTAAATATAAGACAGCAAATATGTAAAAATCACACAAATGTGACAGGACATAACGTCCGTTATCCAATAACGATCCCACAAAAAATACGGAATCGCTCCGCTGGTATAAGGCCGCCATTCAGAATTGAAACGTTGTTTCAAATGGGTTTAGCCATGTTTGGTGACTTAATTTGAATAGCCAGGTACTTCCCCACTTTCCTCTTCCACATCTTCTTTCCTTCCCCACTACTTTCAGCCTCACAACATACTCCAATTTGGGATGCTATAGTTTCAATAGCTCCAGACGATTGGTAGCATACGGGACATATTCCTCTTCCACATGTCCTTTCCTTCCCCACTACTTTCAGCCTCACAACATACTCCAATTTGGGATGCTATAGTTTCAATAGCTCCAGACGATTGGTAGCATACGGGACATATTCCTCTTCCACATGTCCTTTCCTTCCCCACTACTTTCAGCCTAACAACATACTCCAATTTGGGATGCTATAGTTTCAATAGCTCCAGACGATTGGTAGCATACGGGACATATTCCTCTTCCACATGTCCTTTCCTTCCCCACTACTTTCAGCCTCACAACATACTCCAATTTGGGATACTATAGTTTCAATAGCTCCAGACGATTGGTAGCATACGGGACATATTCCTCTTCCACATGTCCTTTCCTTCCCCACTACTTTCAGCCTCACAACATACTCCAATTTGGGATGCTATAGTTTCAATAGCTCCAGACGATTGGTAGCATACGGGACATATTCCTTTTCCACATGTCCTTTCCTTCCCCACTACTTTCAGCCTCACAACATACTCCAATTTGGGATGCTATAGTTTCAATGGCTCCAGCCGATTGGTAGCATACGGGACTTCATTTATTCATTTAAACAACAACACAAACACAGGACGAAAATAGCTTAGGTAATGTATATGTAAGCTTATACATTACCTAAGCTATATGTAAGCTTATACATTACCTAAGCTATATGTAAGCTTATACATTACCTAAGGCACAAGGAATTTATCAAGTACCCAAAAAATAATCTTATGAATTCCTGCGTACCGGGTCATGAAACTGTATAATGATATGCCAGTAGATATTGGTCCCGATAGTAACAATTAATTCATATAACTCTCAAATAATATTTTAATTAATAGATCTATGGACACGTAATCAACGGGAAATGAATTTATTTACAAAATAATTAGGCACTCCATCCTGTTGATTGACACTGCAAAGCTTGAAACGTTGACACAAAACGAAAGAGGAATAATAACACAACTCAGTAGCCAAAAAAAACAGCCTACGAATAATTTATTTAGAGAGTCTGACATTTTTGACAAGACCGTTTGGTCACACACCAAATAAAGGATAGACTAGGACTAACTAAATCCTTCGTCCCTTCCGGTTTCCCAACAAATAAGCTGGTATCAAGATGGTTCCGAAACGTGATAAAAATAAATTGCCATCAGTTGGCACTACTACCATGAATGATCTAACTATTTCGAAGCGGAGTGTTTTTATGCAAAAAGAGGTAATTTTTTATTAATTCTCTAGGTACATAATATAAACACGAGTACACAGCAGGTAAATCTAACAAATTAGTGAAATGATCTAAATTTACATTAGGTACTGAGCATTCTAAATGACAAAGGTCGATTCTCAATCTGCGCGGCACGCCAACCTTTAGTTTTGGTTAAATGAATAATTATTACATGATTTAAGATTTTCACGGCCAAAAGTATTATCGTTATTTGTTTTTGGGGTGTAATGCGTGTTGCGCTACCTCCTTCTTTAGCCATCGTTTCGGACAGCGTTGCAGAGTCCATCATCAGGGCAGATCCGGCAGATCCAGTAGATGTGTTGGACACTGCAACGCTGTCCGAAACGTTGGCTAAAGAAGGAGGTAGCGCAACACGGCATAACACCCCAAAAACAAATAACGTAAATTATTACATGGTTCATTTTGTATTTAAAAATGTTTGAAATGAGTCTATGAAAACAGTTTTTTAAAGCGACATGTCGGCTGAAAGACGAATATTATACAAAGTTTGAAAAGAAAACAATTTGGGAAACGTTCGTACCGGGAAATATTTAATAGATTACCAACACCTTGTCAAAGGTCATCCCAAGTGGTTCACTACTTTTGATGACTTAGCAAGGGTGTCCAGGTTCATGGTGTGAGGTTTGTTCGGATTTTGGCAACAGAAACGTTTGTCCACTAAGTGAGAGGCGGGTCAGATAGGGAGACATTAGTTAAGGAAGGCTTTTGACCTCTTCAGCAGAACTCTCTCGGAACATTGCCATGCACCGCAGTAGAAGGAATAGATCCATACGTCCGCCACTCCTGGACACACTGACCCCCATATTCCAACCCACACCTGATACGATTTTCTTTCCGAAAACTTCCTCGCCTTCCATTCTTTAAAAATACCCTCCAAGTAGAATCCAAAGATGACATAGGCCTTGAGAAGAAATATTTTCTTCAGGGCCTCTTGCGTGGAGCTAACTTTAACTCAAAAAGATGTATTATAATGATTTTTATTTTTAAATTGGCCACTCGTATACATAGATACCGCAACACCAAACATCAAGTGACAACAAAGAATGAGCAGAGTATTCGTAACTTTAGATCAGAGATTATGGAATAATAGTGATGTTAGGTATGCCTCCGATAAATGTACGATGCAAACAGATGGCATAAAATGCTTGTTTTCGTTTTAGAGTTACGTCCATTTTTTACCTTCGGCCATACTAGTTGTAAATTGATTGTCATATTTATTATCGGGATCTATATTTTATTGTAGATACCTTTCTATACGCAAAACGCTTTCGTTAGAGTAATATGGAGAAATGTAGTATGGGCAGATAGGTATATCTTCTATATATACTCGTATATATATAAAAATCTCGTGTCACGGTGTTTGATGTCGCACTCCTCCGAAACGGCTTGACCGATTTTTATGGTTTTTTATGTATATTTGGTAGTTATGAGAATAGGTCGTTAAGTATTTTTCACACAACATTTTTTTATTTTTTTTGACAAATACCTTTTTTTATTTATTTTTTATTTGGCATCAAAAATGCATTTAACCCCAAATTTTCACCCTCCTACCCCCACCCTCCCATTTTTAAATCTCGATTGTAGTATTTTTGTATGAACAAATTTAACCGTCGTTCGTATTTCAAAAAGTAAGAAATTATTTATGTTGTTGAATGACAGATGGCGCTACATCCACCTCATCGAACTTTCGTTTAAATGGCAGAACAACGTTTTTCCGGATCAGTTAGTACATTTATATAAATTTCGAAGTTATTTGTAAATCGATTGAAATTTTTTTTAATGAAATTTTTTTATTTAAACCCTAACCCAGATATTGTAAAAATAGTGACAAAATTTAAAATACATGCATTGTGTCCGGTAAATACGGTCCTGCCTAAAATAAACAAAAACGCATGAATTTACCTGATCTTTATTTTTGTTATTTGTTTTTGGGATGTTATGCCGTGTTGCGTTACCTCCTTCATTAGCTAACGTTTCGGACATCGTTGCAGTGTCCGTCATCAGGGCAGATCCGGTAGATCCACATCTAAAACAACTTTTCGGACATCGTTGCAGTGCCCTGATGATGGACACTGCAACGATGTCCGAAACGTTGGCTAAAGAAGGAGTAAGCGCAACACACCATAACACCCCAAAAACAAATAACAAAAATGCTTTTGGCCGTGAAAATCTTAAAACGTATCTGATCATTATTGTTTGAAGAGTGGATTTAAACGAATATCCACCACGTTAAATGATTTTAAAAGTGTTACTACATCTTACCAAAAATATTCTCCTTTATATTTACACAGGTACGTTTTTGTTGCGCAATTTCTAAAAAATCATGTCAGATTAGATTTTTCACATAACATCTTTACATGCGGAGCACCCTACGGAAGCTATCGTCGATTCTTCGCATAAATCTGTCAAAAACACGCCATGCTTCCAGCAATATTTTCACTTCACTATCTTGTAAATGAAACATCTCTGAGGGAATTTTCCAATGTCGACGAAAAAACTTTTTTTATTTTTCCTTACATCTTATACACAACAACTACATACATATTAATACAAATTTGGGCTACCTACTTTTTAACTTTCAGTACAAAAGGTTGGCAACTGAATAGAATCTTGAAAGACATTTTTTTATGCGGTAACATCTCCCAGGTCGAATTCGTGGAATGGTGCTACCCTCAAATGTGGTTTGTTACAAAGCAGACAAAAATAGAGATAAGGTAAGTACTTTACATATTCAAGGTAATATACGTATTCAAATCTACTTAAGTACTAAAATCTACTACTTACTTAACGATACTTTCTCAAATGAATTATCTAGATCTGTCTTCAGATTGATTCTGAGAATATCATGGAAATAGGGATGTGAATTTTAACAAAATCTTTTTTAATTAAAATAATCCATGAAAATTGTTTTTACAATTTTCTAAAAATTGTGTGACAAGATGAAGTAGAGGGTGGTAGTTGAAAGAGAATAGAGATGATGTTAAGTACTTAGCAAACAAAACACAGCTAAAACCTTTTAGTAACATGATTTGGTAGGCGGCTGTGGGTACTGCCGCCCCGGGAACCACTTATTCGATAACCAAAAACACCTCTGCCATAGGTCACCCCAAGTGGTTTGCTACGTTTGGTGACTTAGTAGGGATTCCCGGGTTCGTCGGATGAGGTATGTTTAGATCTTGGCAGCGGATGCGCCTACCCATCAACTACGTGGTGGAAAGGATCGAAAGAGGTTTGGGAAGACCTTTTGACATCTCCAGCTCGTCACTCTCGACCCACCATCTTGCACCCAACCGGAGGGATGGTTTCATACGTCCGTCACGCCTGGACACACTGATCCCTAGATTCCTCAAACCGTTTTCCTTCGCACAACTTCCTCTCTCCTACCTTCCCTAAATCGACCCTCCGCACAAAATGACACTGGCCGTGAGTAAAATTGTTATCCTCAGGTGGTAATTATTATCCAGTGTAAAAAAAAATGATTTTGATTAGGTACTTTTCACCTGGGGATGCTGAGAGAATATTTAGTTTTAATTTATTTATTCTTTACCAAGTGTATTATTTATTATGACGAATATTCACCAAATGTTTAAAGAGAATTAGGTACATACTCCGTTTTGCCCGCTTTGATGTTAAGATAGAAAAAATATAATAAACAATGATTTCCACGTCCTTATTTTACAGCAGTTAAAGGACCATCCAATCAAAACCGTGTTTTCAACAATTCCCAAATATTGCTAAAAAGAAATTTCCTCACTTATACAAATGAGAATTTGACATTTTTCCGTTCCTTCTTACCTAATTAAAATTCACGTGCTTGACTCCACACATAGCACTTTCTGTGGTCTAGAAGTGGGAATATTAGATTACATTTTTTATTGTATAAATAAATATCCTCTCTTCTATCAAGCCTTATCTAAAATGGCCTCCCCTCCATTCAACATCTCATCTCTGCTAATATCTGAACTCAACTCCAATCCTCCATCTTATTTTTAAATTTGTCCATTTAAAAGAAAATCTAAATATGTAAAACAAAGTCGGGTTAGTAACACCATTTATAACTCAAGAACGGCTGGACCGATTTTGATGATCTTTGATTTGTTGGATTTGTCTATTTAAACAGCGGAAAAAATCACGAAAAAAACATTATGAAGAAGATTCTTTTCTTCGTACATTTTGTATGGAACGAATTCTCATCTTTTAAAAGAGGTGCAGGAATATTGTGATAAGTATAGTATTGAAAAATGAGTGAATTCCAAAAATTCAAAACGACAAATGTCAATGGGCTGATTGTTTTTCTTTTTTTCTTAAACGTATAATGCTGCCCCTCTTTCTTACACTCTAAGCGCCCTTGAGATGATTTTTCATGAAAACGGCGCTTTATAAATCAGCCAAATATTATTAAATGTCAACAGTCGAAAATGAGACAAACGGTGAACGTATGTCTGCACCCCTTCAAAGAAAAATTATAATAAATCTCCCTCACACGTAAAAATTAACGCAATTCCCGTAAGTAAGTTGAAAAGTAAGAAAATCAAAAAATATATAAATCCGTACACAACGCCATCTCTGATACTGACAAAAACAAAATATGGTCAATTGTGCATCAATAATTGCTTCATTGTGTAACTTTTAACTTTTTTTTTTTTTACAGTGAATACCGCACAAGAATCTCAACTGCTCCCGTCTGGATCCAGTGAGACTATGGCATCCCCAATTGGGGTATGTTATGAGGCTGAAGGTAGTGGGGAGGGGAAGGAGGTGTGGAAGAGGAAGGTTGGGAAGTACCTGGCTATTTAGATCTGGGGTCACCAAACACGGCTAAAGCCATTTTCAAGCAACGTTTCAATTCTGAATGGTGGTCTTACACCAGAGCGATACTGATAGTATTTTTCACTCTGGAACATGCCGCAAATATACTATATATTATTTTAAATGAATTAATTGTGAAATAACACAAATTAATCAAATAAAATTTATTTGCACATGCTTCGAACCCGTGACCTCCGGATTGTGAGTCAAGAGTCTTACCCACTGGACTACGGAGGTCAAGAAAAAAGAACTGAATTTAATTCAGTTAATAAGTTAACACAACACTTATTTATTTTGAGGCGGTACGAAGTTCGCCGGGTCAGTTAGTAATGTATATAAATTACCTTCCCTCTCTCTATAATTTAAATTGTTGGCCTGGAATGCAATTAAGAGCAAATAGTGGCCGTTAAATATAAAAACCGATTGTTTTTTTAATTCGCTCCGAAACCATTTGTAAAGCATCCACATCGCTTTGATTTCCGATACATTCTCTCCACAGTACATACATAGTATCTAATGTACATTGCGTTAGTTTAAAGGGAATTTTCGAGCCGCCTGAAGCCATAACTTACCGGTTATCCCGGCATTACCCGGCAACTATCCCAGCATTCCGGTAAATCCCGGCGCGTGTCCCGCCTATGTCGAATTGTTCAATGACCCGATTATTGGAAACAAAGCGGCGAATAGGTCAATCGGCCGCAACTCTGTCTTGTGGACTGTAGACCCGTCCGGGTCGGGGTGACAGGTCACCGCGACTGACTGGAGTCCTGGAGACCTGGGGACCTACAGACTACAGACCTACCGTTACTTCATTATCTTCAATACTAATAAATGAATAATTTGCGAATTAAGGCAGTTTAGTTCCCTCTCGAATTTTAACCAAGTTGACTCTAGGATTGCAGATATTAATTTAAAATATAATCAAATTATATTAGATCATAATCGTTAGGATTAAAGATTTATTTGTTTCTGAATTCATTCATAATAGTCTCGTGCAAAGAGACCACAAATTAGACTTTTTTTTACATAAGCTCCACACAGGAGGCCCTGAGGAAAATAATTTCCCTTAGGGCCTATGTCATCTTTGGGGATGCTGTGTGGAGGGTTTTTTAAGGAAAGGAGGGAGTGGAGAGTTCTGGGAAGGAAAAGGGTTTAAGGAGTGGGTAGGAATCTGGGGTTCAGTGTGTCCTGGTCATCCACCTCCAAGACTTAAACAAACCTCACCCCATGAACCCGGGCACCCCTGCTAAATCACCAAACGTAGCGAACCACTTGGGGTGACCTATGGCAGAGGTGTTGGTCATCCAATAAAGGTTATCGGTGCGGCGGTACCCATTCCCGCCTCCCAAATTGAATTGAATTGTTAATGTACTTACCTTTATTATTATTATAAGATTCGTTTTTTTTTTTAAATTATATAAGATTCGTTTTTTCTGCGTTTTATCCCTCAAATCTAAACTTTGCAGCACGCGATTTATTCATGGTAATACAAAGTAACCACGATTTGTTTTATCTTAAACCTTTTTTACAGTGTTCCACACAGGAGACTCTGAGGAAAATACTTCCCCTCAGAGCCTTGGAGATGTTGTGTAGAGAGTTTTTTAAGGAAAATAAGTAAAGAAAGATCTGGGAAGGAAAAAGTTGTGAGGGGTGAATTGTTAAAGTTATGAGAGGTAGTAGGAATCTTGTGGTCAGTGTGTCCAGGAATGAAGTCTATCCATCCCACTGCGGCGCAAGGCGATGGGTCGAAAGAGTCCTGCTGAGAGGTAAAAAGGTGGACAATCCACACCCCATGTAAGTGCGCAGCTAATGCTAAATCACCAAACGTAGCGAACCTATTGGGGTGACCCATGACAGAGGAGGTTATCAATAAATGGTTCCCGGGACGGAGGAACCTATACCCTCCTCCTAAAATTGCAAATCGCCTTACATCATATTGAAGATAAATTTACTAACTACTATTTTACTTAACACGCCAGAATTAACTAACTATACTGGCGTGGTAAGTAAAACACAGTTTCTTTCTTGAGAGTGGTGATACTAAATAAAAATGTGTGAATGTCATCAAAAATTACGAATACATAATAAATTTTAGTTATTATGCAACAATCTCGATTGTTCAGTGGATTGTTTCATTATAATTGCATAAAACTTCAATAGTGGCAAGGAACATTTGAATGTATTTCCTAATTAGATCCGTTATTATCAGTGTTTTGTAATTCCCTTGAATGCTTCTTCCTCAATCCAGTTCATATCCTCGCTTTTTTTAATTATAGCGCATTTCAACAAACATTTTTAAAACCGTGTTTAAAATATTGCAACAATATCTACCATCATACTAATAGGCAATAAATAAATACACGAGAAAAGTTTATTGCCGCGCCCAGCAGCTTTTTTTAAATATAACTTAAATTAATCTTAAGAATAACTCAAATCTTAATTATTTCCTTAGGTGACACTCCCTTCTCTAAATAAATTAAATTTTGTTTAATTATTAATTACAAATTACATTTTTTATAGATAAGTTGTAACTACTATTAGCATAATACTATCAATTCACATAATATCACACTTACCAACTGACAATATATTATTTTATACTTTCTCGTTGTAATTTTACATAATATTGCATATAAAATATTTTTACATTAGCTCCATACAGGAGGCCTGGGAAAAGTAATTCCCCTCAGGGCCTACGTCATCTTTGGGGATGCTGTGTATAGGGTATTTTTGGGAAAGGAAGAAGAGAAGGTTCTGGGAAGGAAAAGGGTATGAGGGGTGGGTAGGAATTTAAGGGTCAATGTGTCCAGGAGTGACGGACGAAAGAATCCATCCCGACCACTGCGGTTCAAGGCGATATTCCGAGAGAGTATGGCTGGAGAAGTCAAAAGGACTACCTTAATCACTCTCTCCTGATCCGGCCTGCCATGCAGCTAGTGGGCAAACGCATCCGCCGCCAAGGCCCGTAAAAACCTGATCCCATGAACCCGGGCACCCCTGTTAAGTCACAAAACGTAGTGAACCACTTGGGGTGACCTATGGCAGAGGTGTTGTTTTTCCAATAAATGATAGCCGGGGCGGCGGTACCCATAACCGCCTCCCAAATTGAGTTACCTACAGTGTAATTCTAATATTTTATGTACTTAACTTTATTTCTTTAATAAAAATATATGCAAAAAAAAATTTATGATGGCTTTACAATTTGATTCTCATGCTACCGGTAACTATCGGTAACTATCCGGTATCCGGCCTAAATTTAATATCCGGCCGGATACCGGATAGTAACTCAATATCCAGCCGGATACCGGATATTCAAAAATTACGACAGTTTCCTATAATATAATGCAATACATTAGTCTTTGTGAAGTAAATATCAATAAAATGGCATATAATTCTGACGGCTTCTATTTTAAGTCGAAATAGTTACAAAAAAGCCATAAGGCCTTCCAAAAAACTAAAATTTTCTTTTGAGATATTCACTCAAATGATAAATGCATAAAAAGTAAATATCTAAACTAAAAAATTTTTGTAAAAACTTACAAAAACCTCGCAGAGTAGCGAACTTAAATTAACATGATTAACTAATCACAATCACCATTATACGTGAACTAAAACATTGTAAAAAACACCAAGATTATTGAAATGATTAAATACTGATATTTGAGCACCATAATATACCTCTTTTTCTTCTTCTTATCGAAGAGAATATTTTGAATTAATACTCAAAATTAACAAGTGATTAATTATGGTAAATAAAGACCAAATTTTCAGCGTTCGCAGGCAACAAGCGATTTCGCTTGTTTTTCGTAATATCCGGCCGCCGGATATCCGGCCATCCGGCCTCGCAGCGTGCCGGATATCCGGTATCCGTCCAAACAACTATCCGTTTCATCTCTATTAAATATTCAGATTCCCATTGCGATAAAATTTCGATAATTATTATTTTTATTGTGCAATGCTAATTATCATAGCTTCAGATTTCATGCAAAGCAAATTATGTATTTGAGAATTAAATGCAAATATTTCGCTCCCGTTCTACCTGCAGAATGCAACGAAACTTCGTTAACTTTAATTTGCCATTAACTAAGCAAGAAATATAACAGTGGCTACTGTAAAGTAGCTCAAGAACCGTTTCCTTCCGGAAAAATGGCGAATAACTCAAAAAGTTTGCATCTGAAAATCTTACGGAGTTACGTCGGCAGGGCCACCTCGTGTTCCATTTGATAATGATCTAGTAATTGGTTATCTAGCTTATTAAAAGTTATTTTCAACTAAACTAACTAGGTAACTAACAATCATTCTACCGCAGGGAAAATGGAGAGAAAGGAACGCTTTGTCTTGGCACATACCTGCTGATACTACTTGTTCATCCCTAGATATACGAATATGTGTATATTATGTGCCTACTTAATATTATTTTGGGTTATTCCTATTGAAGAAATAGCTTATCCGGGTCATATCTTTCTTAATCGTCTCCTCAAAGTCCTGATTTAACTCGACCGTTTACATTTCGTCTGTCTGTATGCAAATTTATTCGTGCGTTCCGTTTCCTTTTTAAGTTAGGGTCCGTTTTAATGGTTATTAAAAGATTTTTTTTTCTATGTGAAATCATTGTATTTATTTCAACATTCTTTTTGGCTTTTTCCAACTTTATGGTACATCCCTAACTACCTACCTGCCCGAAGAAAGTTTGAAAAAAAGAACTTTAATTGAGTTGGTGACGTTTCTTTGGACAAATTGTGTAATTCTTTTTTTTTATAGATTTTTTTTTTTACAGTGAATACCGCACAAGAATCTCAACTGCTCCCGTCTGGAGCCAGTGAGACTATGGCATCCCCAATTGTGGTATGTTGTGAGGCTGAAAGTAGTGGGGAGGGGAAAGAGGTGGGGAAGAGGAAGGTTGGGAAGTACCTGGCTATTCAGATCTGGTCACTAAACACGGCTAAAACCGTTTTCAAGCAACGTTTTAATTCTGAATGGTGGTCTTACACCAGGACGATACTGATTGTATCTTCCACTCTGGAACATGCCGCAAATATACTATATATTATTTTAAATGAATTAATTGTGAAATAACACAAATTAATCAAATAAAATTTATTTGCGCATGCCGGGTTCGAACCTGCGACCTCCGGATTGTGAGTTAAGAGTCTTAGCCACTGGACTACGGAGGTCGTCCAATATATGACATTATGTAGTTTGTAATAACCATTGGACTAAACCATTTTTTTCATTTGCCCGCTTACAGAACCAACCTTAGAAAAAATTCTCCAATCCCCCTTATATGCGCGCAATATAACACGCAATTCAACAATATCGATATTCTTAATAATACTCTTGTAAAATACCGATACGAAGTCAAGCGTAGGACCACAAATGTTAATTAAATTAATGCACAGCTATAGAAAAGGAGCATGAGCATCTCCTGTCCCCATCTCATCTTCCTCTGCCTCTTGCCCTTTCCTATTCATTCTTCCTTCTAATATACTTACATTTATATATTTTTGTTAATTTCATTTTCATTCATGGTTATAACCAATTAAACTTTTGTATTATATCATAATAACCATTAGCATAAGAAACTGTTTTGGCTTGCCTCATTTTTAACATCCTGCATAACACTGCTGTTTGTTTCTTACAATAAATAAATAAATGAATAATAAGTATTCAGCATTTCTAGACCTTTATAATATATTTATTTCTCTTGAACACTTACAGCTTTTAAGTTCCATCCGATAAAAATGATAAAAAATTCAATGAATTAAATTAAAATGATATCTGTAATTTGTTGAGCTGAAACGGTAATTATTTGAAAGGGTGTAGGCTTGATAGAAAAAAATCGCGAAGTATGGAAAAATTATTTATCACATTTTGCTCTATTATTCAACATGTTTGACGTATGAAAACATTCACAGTGTATCCAAATGTATCGCAGTGTATCTTAGCAACTTAAGCATTTATCGAGAGATTTTTACTCTAGTTTTTTATTAAATATTTTCACTATTTTTAGTAATAACAGTTTTTTTTTAAATATTTTTACGAGTTCCCTCTTCTATTCGTATTTATAAATCTCTTTTTCTTCTTCTTTTTTAACGCTTATTACTGGGCCTTATGTTTTAGTAATGAAAAATGTACAATGTTTCTTTAAATGCTACTTCAGATATTTCCTCTGTATTAAACAGATTAATGGTGGGTTTCTTCATTTACCGAGAATGCTAAATGCAATGCTAATTTCAAAATTTCGTTTAAATTTAAAATTTCGATCGTTTATTTTTACAATTAGCATTGCATTTAGCATTCTCGGTAAATGAAGAAACCCACCCCTTTCAAATTAATTATCACTTACGTCTATTAATTCTAATATTTTTTTTATATTAGCGTACTCCCTCTATCATTCATATTTCCATTTCAAACTTTGTTATTTTTCTATGGAGTCTTGAGTTGGTAGATGTTTAATTGCCTACTTACAAATCTTAAGATTTTAATCTTGGATATTTTGGATTTTGATTGATTTTAAGAGAATATTAGAAAAATAGTTTTTTGTACGCGGGATCCATTACTGTTCACAGAAGACTGTAATAAACTAGTTCAAATAATGTGCAATCTTATTTCCATTAATTATTTATTACAATTAAGATGGAGCGACAACGTCCTCAAAGTTTATCCACCTTGGAGCTTCTAAACAGGATAGAGCTGGCACAAAACCGAAATGAGTGGAGAAAGACTCTTGGGGAGGCCAAGACCCACCAGGGGTTGTTGAGCCAAGAGTGATGATGATGATGATGAAAACAAATAAAAAAAATAGCATTAAATACAAAATATTAATCCAATACCGTTGAGGTTAAGGGGTTTTAAATTTTTATTATTTTTTTATTTAAGTTTTTATTCCAGCAAGACTGGGAGGGTAGTGCAATCCCAGTCTGCCATATTTCATAAACAACTATAAAAGAAAAGAAAAAGAAAAATAGTTTAAATATTAGGTAGGTACCTAATTAAAGCATAAAATGAAAACAAAATTCATCACACAAATAACAAAAAATAAGCATAAAATTAAAATAAATAATAAGTAGACAGAATTAAAAATAAAAAGATATTTATCTTAGATATATGTATCTTGAAATAATAAAAATTATTTGAATAAATGAAGACAATATAAGCGAAACTCAATCGAAAATCTGGAAACAGAAAAATCAGAAAAACATATTGACACCTCTGGGACTCGAACCCAGGACCTCTTGCTTTCCGGGCAAACGCGCTAACCACTGCGCCACGGTGTCGATATGAAATTCGGTCATGTTTAACTGTATCATACTTCGACTAAGAACCACCTACATTATCTTCATTTTCTTTAACGCATATATTATTGGCAACTATCTTTATGTATGGTTGCAAGATTCAAACCCGAACTAAATGCTCTCTAGATAGTGTCTGGATAAATCTTTATCCATTTTATTTAATATGCGACATCTATTGACTTTTCTGCAAGTCTAGGATGAATATTTTATTTTTTATTTTAACTTTATGAGTAAAACCTCAAATTGTAATATTTAAATAAATGAAGACAATATAAGCGAAACTCAATCGAAAATCTGGAAACATAAAAATCAGAAAAACATATTGACACCTCTGGGACTCGAACCCAGGACCTCTTGCTTTCCGGGCAAACGCGCTAACCACTGCGCCACGGTGTCGATATGAAATTCGGTCATGTTTAACTGTATCATACTTCAAGAGAGTCAAGAGGTCCTGGGTTCGAGTCCCAGAGGTGTCAATATGTTTTTCTGATTTTTATGTTTCCAGATTTTCGATTGAGTTTCGCTTATATTGTCTTCATTTATTTAAATATTACAATTTGAGGTTTTACTCATAAAGTTAAAATAAAAAATAAAATAATAAAAATTAATGAAAAACTGAAAAAGCTTGGCACGTAACAAGTTGTTTACTGAAGAAGAAAATGTTTTCGAGTGAAAAAATACCCATCTTAAAGTTTTTGCTCCAGAAAATCGTAAAAATCTGACAAAAACTATCCCGCCCGTACCGGCTTAACCATTTTTTATTGTGACTTTTTATTCTTATTAAATTTGTTATCTGGAAAGGTATAAAATCAACATAATAATAAATCTAAGTAATATCTATCAAGTATCGGTTTTATCGCGTAATATCGTAGTATAAAAAGAAAGTTCACGAATCGCAATAAAATTTGTAAATTTATCGGAAAAAGTTCATAATAGAGCTGAGCAGGTACCGGCTGAAAAAGATTTCGCATCTTTCTCAAATAAACTTCTCAGAGATGACGAATAAAAGGTACCAACTTTGATCAAGATTAATTACGACAAGAAATTAACCAAGTAATTAATGGAGAGACAAAAGTGCCTTCTTTTGTGGCGGAATGAAAAGAAAAATAGACGAGCGGTTCATAAACGATAATTTAAAAACACCGAGAAATTAAATGAGAAACGTTTCACTAAAGTAGAATATTCCGGACAGATCCTTGTTTACTCCTAAGTTGAGTTTCCTAATGAATGCCGTCTTGCAAACTCGCTCTATTTTCATTTCCAGCGAAACTTAAAAATTAACGTTTATACTCGCGAAACTTTTAAAACTTTAATTCAAGAAGTGAAATATTATCGTCGTTATGACGCTCTCTCGACAGGATTTCACCAGCTCTGGTAACAAATGCACTTGAATGATGTATACTACGTTCGTCTGTTCTGCCGAGTGGACAGACTATACAAGTTTTTCTCTCGTTAACCTTACTTCCCTAATAAATCCAATTATCATCTCTCTTATCTCCCGCTTTTCCATTCTTGTGATAAGCATTTCATGACTTGGGGAGGTTTTATTCGACAAAAGAAAATTTCCTATATATGTTCCTACTTCACATTGAATTAATAAAAAATAATTATTGCATTTTTCGGTTTAAAAAGCTGGACACTCATACACCACTCTTAAAAAACCTTTTAAATTTGTTCTATTTTTCAAAATAAGTGTGCTGATTAATTCTACTAAGAGATTAATCGAGATATTTTGAATTTGGCGAGAGTTCGTACTAAGACCATCAAAACAGCGTAAAAAGTCCTGTTTTAACTCGACCGTTATTTTGCGTCTGCCTGTAAATTTGTTTGCAGGTGCGTATCCGTTTCAATGTGTTAACTTTTTAAAGATTCTTTTTTTTTCAATGTGAAACCGTCGTGTTTATTTTGACTTTCTTTTTCGATTTGAGAAAGTTTGAAAAAGAAGTGTTATTGAGATAGCTGCGTTACTTTGGAAAAACAGTATAATTCATTTTAATATATATATTCTTACAATTACTTGGTTATTAATTAGGTAGGTGGGAATTTAACCTACTTTGGAATTTTTTATTTCTTTTTATTATACAGGGTGTTAATGGAAGTAATTGACTTACTTTAACGAGTGATTCCTGGCATTATTTGAAGTAAAAAATCAAAATGAAATTTTGGTCTTCGGTGACATTTTTCATGTTTTTTTTCAACTAAAAAAATAAAAGTGCAGTAGGCATTGGACAGTTTGGGGGGAGGCGAGAGGTTGGTTGGTTAATAGGCTGAGTGACCAGTGACGACACGTGGAAAAAAATATTTGTTTGATTTTATAGAAAAATTTTTTGAAAAAAAAAAGACATAAAAACAACAACAACGTTAGGAATCGCGGGTTAATAAAGTAAGTCAAGTACGTTCCTTAACACCCTGTGTAAGAGGAAATTTAAAAAAAAAAATATATATATATATATATATTTATATATATATATATTTTGTCATCCGGGCTATTGTTCGCAGAACTTCTATAACTGTGGTATTTGTTATTACTAGCTTTGAAACAATTAAACATTTTTCAAGGTGTGATTTTTTACTAGCGTTAGTACGTCTTTAGCATTAATTTTACGATTTCTTGAATAATATTTTCACAAACTTCAAACCACTAAAACTTGGTGGAAATTTATCAAATTTTTCATTTTTAATGGAACTTTTGGCTAGATCAAAGCGTTCGGAAGTTTTGGTAGTAAAAATAATTTGCTAGGGGTATCTGCTTCAATAGATACGCACATCTTAATTTACATTAACATCACGTCAAAGTCAGATTGTAAATGACCTTTAAATTAAAACATCTAAAATATTTTTCGAGAGCTTTTGAGTAAAAGGAGATCAGAATTATAAAAAATAGCTGAGAAGAATTTTAATTACGAATTTAAAAATAAAATTGGTACTTAAGTACCTTATTAAAAATATATGTAGCATACGTAAACTTAATTTAAGATTTATATTAATATGTAATAATATAAATAATACACTTTATGAATAGCCTAGTTTCGTGCTTGAAATATGATTAAATATCTTTTAATATGAATGGTTGACTTTATATTAGTGACGTTCTGTGTTAAAAAAAAATTACCTCTGGGACGTGTTAAGATATGTTTTTCAGCTCCTTTCACTTCAATAAATGATTTTGAAATTCAACGACGGCATCCGATTCGGAAGTCGTGGGTTCAAATCCCGACGTACGTTACGATACGATACGAATGTACCACCCCAGCCAGGAGCACTCCTGTTTCGGTAAGACCGTACACCAAGGGGCACTGATTTCTTAGGACTTGGAACACGTGCTCTGAGGATAGGAAGGAGGTTGGAGTTAAATCGACTGGTATACATGGGAACCTAATAAGTCAACATTGGAATTAAGATGGGTGGGAATAAAGGAATTGATTGAGCCTTATTTCATTCCAGGCCTGTTTTTCCCCTTCCTTTAGGTCTCCTTTTTTCTTGCCTCTTCTCGGCTCTTCCTGGTTTTTCTGGTCTCTTGTACTTTCTAGCTTCATCTCGGCTTTTCTTGCTTCTCCTGATTCCTTTTTATTCTTCTCTTTTGCTCTACTTGTCCGTTTTTGTTTTTTTGTCACTTCTTGAAGCTTTTTGACTTTTTAAAGTGGGTTCAAATTCCGGCAAGCGAAAGTAAATTTTGTGTGATTGATTTGTATTATTTCACAATTTAATCATTTTAAAATAATATAAGCCATATTTGATGCACATTTCAGAGTGGAAGATACTCCGAGTATCGCCTTGTATACATTCAGAATATAAACGTTGCTTTAAATAGCTTTAGCCGTGTTTGGTAACCAGATCTGAATAGCCAAGTTCTTCTTCACCTTCCTCTTTCCTATCTCCTTCCCACTACTCCACCCTCAGTTTCACAACGTACCCTAATTGGGGATGCTATAGTCTCACTGGCCTCAGTCGGTTGGGAGCAGTAGGGACACTTGTGCGGTAATCACTTAAAAAAATATCACTTTGCTACTTAACAATGAGGAAATATGTACCTATGGGTATATCTTATGTAGAATAATACTAATAAAAAAAAAACGTTTTCATCTATGAAATCACAGTACCTACATACATACCTATTAATGGAGTTTAATTTTGCAAAACTTATAGGCGGCAATTAGTGATCGACGGTGAAATGAAGCCCCACATTTAAATTGTTCACATTTCATCATTAATTTAATGAAATTGATTAGTGTTTTGGAAATGATTCCTTTAATGATTTTTTACTGGAAACCCCTTTTATCTGTTAAAATTCAAAAGTTACAAAATGTTCACTACGCCTACGTTGAAAGGTTGGAACTCCAGTAGCGATAAGGGAACAATAATTAATATGCCGACTCAAAGGAGCTACCGGAAATATTCTACGGAAATAACAAAACAAATTTCCAAGCTACTTTTGAAGAAAGGTGAAACGGTATTCAACTCCAGAAAACCATTAAATACTCTATTAAACTGTGTTACGATATTGAATACGACCACTGTGAAAATAAAATTTTATTTTCTGATTCAAATTGTCCGGTCTGATTTTTCTTGTTGTTAATAAATATAAAGTAATGTAAGAACAATTACACAGAAGTAGCATAATTATACAATATTTTTAGTTGTGCATAGCCTGTCTCACTAGGTGAACCTGTTAGGTTACACTAGGTGAATTGAGGCAGAATTTTCTGTAAATTGTTTCTCGCAATTTTATTTATGGTTTTTTATAAAAATATAATGTAGATAGAAACCTACATCATTTATTTATAAAAAACCATAGATAAAATTGCGAGAAACAATTTACAAAAAATTATGCCTCAATACAGGTTCACCTAGTGAGGCAGGCTATGCACAACTAAAAATATTGTATAATTATGCTACTTCTGTGTAACAGTTCTTACATTACTTTATATTTGTTAATTTTCTTGTACTGATGTAATCTATTTGTAAACTACATTGAACATGTACTTTTTTATGAGATAACCATCACCTCTGCCGTAGATTATCCCTGGTGGTTCACTACTTTTGATGACTTAGCAAGAGCGCCCGAGTTCATGGAGTAAAGTTTCACCAGGTGTTGGTGACAGATTTGTAAGCGCTGCTTTATGGGCCGTATTGGGAGAAGCCATTGATAGAGACCCTTTGACCTCTCCAGCCGAACTCTCTTGATCCAACGCTTTGCATCGCAGTGGGAGCAATTGATTCATTCGACATTTCTGGACACAGATTCCTACACACCTCTCATACTTTTCTTCCCAGCACTATCTTTTCTTCCTTTAATTTAAAAGGCCTTCCACGAAGATTACATAGGCCTCAAGGCCTCCTGTGCGGAGTTAATGTTAAAAAAATCTTCCGACAACTATTGTGACCGACTGAATAATGAGCAACAAGTACTTTATTTAAATACAATTTGAACCTGCATTGTTGGAATTCTTTTATTTTTCCATCGTGGTTCGTTGTTTTTAGACTAGGCACAGCTTTTGAGGCTTTTATTATCTGCGCAACACTGCGAATTTCTATACTACTCTGTCATTCAATAGATCGTTAAAATTCCATAACATTACATACACTATCTGTCCAGTAAAGTTTGTGATTTCAAACTTTTAGATGCAGTATTAAGGTCAATTGCCTCTACAGTCATTAAGATAACTTTCCTGTTAACGTTGGTGATTCAAGACAGGAACAAGAAGAAAGATCACACTAAGATATAAAAATCACGGAAGAGAGATACCAAGGTAATGCAATAACCTCATGTTGGCGGATCACTGTTGGAACCTGCAGTGAGACTTTAAGGCTCTGCAACCGGGCCCAAAAAGAAGAAGAATGTTAGAGGAGAGCGCTAACATTTACAGCGACAAAATCGATGCGAAAATGTTTAATAAAACACGACTCGTTTAAAATAGAGCAAAAATCTCGCGGGCATTATCTTAAACAGCATTAAAGAAACACTGTAAATTTTTTCAAACATATAACTTGTAAAATAACTGAAACAAACGTGATAATAATAATTTTTTGAGCATACTTTGCGATTTTTTTTTATCGAGGGAATTTTAAATAATTTGCGTTTCGGCGCGGGCAAAGTCTAGATATTATCTTCAAGAATAACAAATATTTTTTTACGAGCTATAAAAAAACCCACCGTGTTTAAGGGAAATATGTAATAAATCGGTACAAATCCGGGTTCCGGGCCCTTAAACCCCTGAAAGGAGTTTCTAAATTTTTTTAAATTGTGTATTATATAATGCAATTTGTTTGTATTAAACAAACGAAGTTCTTCCTATTTTTTATTTGAATACCATACAGTGTCAACTATCCGGAGCCAGTAGGACTACGACTAGAAGATAGCGATGAAGGAAAGCAGATAACTAAGAATAAGAGAAAGGTTTGGAAGTAGGTACCATGCTATTGACATTTGGTCATCAAACAAGACTAAATCCATAATAAGCAACATTTCGATTCTGAATAGCGGTCCTTCAACAGGATATTACTTAGACTATCTATCACTCAAATGCCCTGAAATATGTCCAACATTTTAGGCAATATGTACAGGGTGCGGCAGGGAAACTTGCTGATTTGAATTGGACGCCGATGAGCGAGGCGTGATCAGAAAGGGGTGGGGAGGGTTTCATTGGAAAGAAGGGGTCCTAAAGTTTTGTTACACTACAAGCCAGTTGTTGTCGTACGTTGGACAAAGCAACAGCGGGCGTTTGCCGTCGAGGCCTACTTTTCTAACGGTGGTTGAGGGCTGACGTACCGTGGCCTCCCCCCATTTGGCACCCTGCGTTTTTTTTATGGGGATATCTCAAATCCATCGTTTATAACGACAAACCCCAGACCTTGCAACACCTGAAGGACAACATCCGCCAAGCGATCACCAACATTCCCGTCGATATGCTCTTGACTCACAATCCGTAGGTCGCGGGTTCGAACCCGGCATGCGCAAATAAATTTTATTTGATTAATTTGTGTTATTTCACAATTAATTCATTTAAAATAATATATAGTATATTTGCGGCATGTTCCAGAGTGGAAGATACTATCAGTATCGCCCTGGTGTAAGACCACCATTCAGAATTGAAACGTTGCTTGAAAATGGCTTTAGCTGTGTTTGGTGACCAGATCTGAATAGCCAGGTACTTCCCAACCTTCCTTTTCCCCAACTCCTTCCCCTCCCCACTACCTTCAGCCTCACAACATACCCCAATTAGGGATGCCATAGTCTCACTGGCTCCAGACGGGAGCAGTTGAGATTCTTGTGCGGCATTCACTGTAAAAAAAAGGGGAAACTTCAAATCTAGGGTAGATCAGTGTATCACTAATGAGGGCCGCCATTTTCCCGATGTCATTTTTAAAACTATTTAAAACAAAAATTCAGAATGTGTACTATACGATACGTAAAGAATTAAATCGATATATAAAGTACTTTTTCTTTTATTGACTTTTCAAATCAGCAAGTTTCCCTGCCGCACCCTGTATATTTTCGCCAGCGTTGCAAGTAATGATTATTCAAGTATTCTATATCCAAAGCTTATATCGTCCATCTTTGTGTCCACGTTCCCATACCACACATCCGGAAGAACCCAGAAAACATAACAATAAACTAAAATTTGTAATATTAACTAGCACGGTTCTACCACATTCACTGTAGGTACTTAACCCAATGAACCAATTTTACTCTATTGGTTGAATAATAAATAATCATTGGACTTTGTTGCATGTATGTTTTTCTTCAGAACGGTACTAAGCATTTAATCTACGAGTAGTTCCTAAATTATTTGAATTGGAAATGATGGGCCCTTACCTGACCTTCGCATCAATCATAAAACCGAACCTTTTAGAAAAAAGAACTATCAATAATGTATTATTCGGCAACATCAATCAATTTTAAAAGGGTATTCGTGTGACATTATTTTTGTTACTCTTCAATAGAAGCGTTTTTGAAACCTATTAATTAAAATGGTTTCTGTGTAAATTGAAGACTTATTATGAAAATTGTAATAATTGAACGTTCTTATTCCTGACTATAACTAGGATAAAGGAATGCTAATAATTAACATACCTTTTGTATATTAGGCGATCTATTAAATACGATTTTTTTATTAATTATTATTTATTATTTATACTGATTGATTTGAGTGTGATCGGATAACCGCATCGTTTGCTGACTCAAAACATAATTAGTTTTAATAAGTTATTAGTTTTATTTGGATTTTTTATGCTTTAAAGGTTTAAGGAAAAAGTACTGTCTGTTGAATTCTAGTTTTAATGTTATTTTTATAGGTACCAACCTATACACACCTACTAACTTACTTCAAAATTACCAATCAAAATATCATTGATATAAATCTCTCACCGCAAAATGGCTATTTTATTTGGGAAAATACGCCACATTAAGCGTCCTTTTCGAAATACAACGTCAACCGTTTCAGATAGCCTTCCAGTATCCAACATTTCGATTAATTGGTGACTCGTAATTGTTCCACGCTTACTTATATTTTCTGTGTGTGATTGCATGTTATATATACGAGGGATGTCCGTAAAATGAGGTCTCCAAGGTGCTGCGGTCGCGAGCAACAATTTTACGCGAGATCCGGCAACACTGGCTTGTAGCCTGGTTCCTCTTCGTCAAATCTCCACCTCGCTGCACTCTCTGCGATACTTAGTCTTGGTGTGGGAGCCGTTCGCGATGGAGTTTCCGCCCGCCACACTCGCCAGGTGTGGCGAGCGCGCGCGGGCGCTGCGAGTAGAATCTCCATCGCGAACGGCTGCCACGCCGAAACCAAGCGTCACAGAGAGTGCAGCGTGGTGGGGATTTGGAAAGGGGAAACCAGACTATACACAAGTATTGCCGGATTGCACGTAAAATCGTTCCCCGCGACCGCAGCACCTTCTTGGAGAACTTATTTTACGGACAGCCCTCGTAAGTATACTGGGGGCAACTTTCGGTGGTCATGGAATACGACTCATTACCCCAAAACTCAAACAACAATAAAAAACCGGTTAAAATGTTTGACTATTTTGTGGCGTGATAGATTATTTACATTATAATAACACATACAATATTCGTGATGGATAAATAATAAATACCTAATACGTTCTCAATTAGAAAGCGCATTGTCGTGTCTGGGCTTGTGGCACGCATGCCGATAAACAAAGTAAAGTCGAGCTTTAAGCACGGAATAATAAGAGCAGCTTTTAATAGGGGAGGGAGAATAAGCTCGTTATGTTTATTCCAGGGGATCAAATTGCTGCTTTTGATGTGTCAGCATTAGAATCCTATTTATAACTTTTTAAACTTTTATTCAAATTAAATAATACCCTTTCGCTGAAGTTTGAATAATTTATTATGTATTTTGGAAATATCAACTTGAAGTTAGAATCAATGTATTTCGGTGGATAATGTAAATATTGATTAAACATTTAATTCCTGGTGAGTTTGATTCTTAGTAAATCATTAAGGCGCCGTATTCCCGCTCAAAAAGAATAATATGGAGAGATATGAAATTACGAATGTTGGAGAGAGTGCGCTAATATTTAAAATGGTAAAATTGAAGCGAAAATTGTGAAAATGTTTGATAAAACACGACTCGTTTAAAATAGAGCAAAAATCTCTTGGGGGCTGTCTAAAACAGTAATTAAAGAATCACTGTGAATTTTTTCATACATATAACTTGTAAAATAACTGAAACAGGCGTGAAAATAATAATTTTCGCGTCTGTTTCAGTTAAAAACTTCAATTGTAGCGGCGGCGTGAGTTACAAAAACATTTTTTTTAGTTTTAAACAATGAAGGCAATGCTTTTATTAACGTGTTTGAATGTAAATGAATTAAAGGACTTTGTTACAATCATTTGATATACTTATTTATTGGGAATCGGATAGATTTTACCCTATTAAGGACATCTTCAGACTGGTAATTATTTTTTTTTAATTATTAACATTTAAAACGTGCTAAACTTTTGTACTATTTCAGCATTTAGGTACATATATAGAATTTTTTATATTATATAACATGGTACATGGTACACAAGAATACATTACATATTAATATTAATATTAAAATATTTTTGAGGATTAAATAACATTTGTTTACAATAATGTCCTCTGCGTGCGAACTCTATCTAAATTTCTTTAAATGGACAATATACAGTGTTAATTTCAAGCGACCACCCAGGTAAGTATGGTCCTGTTTTCATTAAATTTTAGGCAGCATCGCGTTCATTGGTCAAAATATTGTACACATATTTTCGTATCGGTGATCAATGAACCGATGTATGCAATTTTTAGCCATAAGTTGTTTATAATTGTTTGCCTAGCTTGAATTTTTTTAGATTTTAGAAATGTATTATAAGTTTGTACAGCGCCCTTGAGGTGATTTTTCACAAAAACGGCGCTATATAAATCATCCAAATATTATTATTATTATTATTACATTGGTACCTGCACGTAATATATTTTCAAACACAGTTAGATCAACGTGTTAAATTAACACTATAGTATCTAAGATATTAATATTCATACATAACCGCATGAGTAGTAGGTAAGTATATGTATTATATAATAAACCAGTATAAATCAGCAGTTAGGTACGTAAATAGTTCCACAGTTGTATGTAGGTATATGATACAAGGTATGGTAAAATAATTATAAGTCGTAATGTACATTAACAGTAAAGTATAAATATTAATATATAACCATGTAAGTAATGAGTATACGTATTATAGTAGATGTATAGTATATACAGTATACGTATTATAGTATTATAGTAATGAGTACCTATAAATTAACACGTAGGTACAGTGGTGGTGGTACTACCATTGGTAGTACATGCCAGTTAATTTATACTATTCCAATTTTTTTTTTTTTAAACGCCTACAACAAAACCAATAATGCAATTTTTTAAATATTAGCACTCCAGCGCACCAAAAGTCGCGAGCCGCCACTGGTTAGGTATATAAATAGATGCATGGTTAAATGTAGGTATATGATATGAGGTAAAGCAAAATAATTAAAAAATTGTAAAGAAAATTAACAAAGTGGTATATATGCTACGTAAAATGGTAAATATTAGATTTTACTAGTAAATCTTAGGATTTACCAATATTAAAAGTAGGTAAATCTTATGATTTACTGGCAAATCTTAGGATTTACCGTTGTGCGGGCTTTTACAGTAACATGACTGTATGAATAATTAGTATATGTAACATATACACATGACTATATGAATTATGAGTATATGAGTTAGATAGTCAATAAATTCGTAGTTATCGATATTCGATATTACATGATAAGGGTAGTAATAATTTACAAGTGGTAAATTAAATTCACATTAGTAACACAACGGCATCAGTAGAACATCAGTATAAATCATCCCTATCTATCAGCCCTTTTCTTAAATTATATTTGATTTTGAAGTATGCTTTGTATTTTAATCGAAATATTACAAAGAAATTTCAACATTCTCATTGAAGAGAATATAGAAAAGTATACAGTAATTCTTTGCATGATTGCGCTGTTATTTTAACCTTTATTGTTGTACCAAGTTATTCAACAAAGCCGCGTTATTGTTGTTCAATCTATATTTTCAGGGAATTCGTGGAAATTTTTGTGAGTTATAAAAAAATCCTTTGAAAAAATACGTTTAATATTCAAGTAAAAATAAGTATTTTATAATGAATAAATTAACGGTTAGGTACATCGATAGATTCACAGTTATAGGTATATGATACGAGTTATGGTAAAATAATTATATATCGTTAGGTATATTAATAGTGAAGTATAAATATTAATGTATACCCATATAAATAATGAGTATACGTATTAAATAATAGACAAGCATAAATTATTTCAATAATTCATAGTTATAGGTAGGTATAGCAAAATAATTGGAGTGGAGTACCTACAATATCATTCTATTATACATATTTATTTTAATATAATAATTAGCCCAAAAAATTGTTAATTTTTATGAACAAATTAAGATGCCACAAAAAATAAAATTTTCTACTGGACAAAAATAAAACGAGGTTTTTAAACATTATTAGTCAAATTAATTATGCAATTAGTTAATACAAATTGTACAAAAAAGACATTGTTGATGCTCACCTAGCAATATATTGATGGTCATGACCAGCGCTGCAGCAGCCGACATCACGTTTCCGGTTCTCTGTGACTTTACCATCGTTGGGCTTTCGCGCGTTCCCCGATCACATCCCGCTCCAGCCACTTCCGCCGGATCCGGTTACACGCTCCGCTCCAAGCACTACTGCAATAACCAATCAGACTCAGTACCTACTTACCGACACCAATCACACAAAACCGGAACTAAATTTAAAAACTTTATTAAACGTCAAAGCCTTTTTTCCGGCAGAATGTTTTAATTTTGTGTACCTCGAGTTTTTGGTTTTTTTTTTAAAGAAATCTATGTTAAATTGTTTTTCACGTCACTTTTGTAACCAATATTGTATTTCCTCTCAATATATCATGTCAATAAAAAACAACCCTTTATGACCACACGGCGTAGTCAGTTTTTATATGAGTCTTTACTTTTCACCTTCTTGCAGTGGAAGAGTCAATACTAATCATCGACACCCTCGCACATAAACCTGTCAACTTTAAAAAGCCTTAAAGCTCGCCACAATGGGGACAACACGTGGATACGGAGGGCTTAATGCGCGGCACATAATATTATAACGATAATCGCGCTATTGTTTTCCTCAGTTAACAGTTAACACACCGAGCTTTTAAAAGCACCGCTCAGATCGCAATAATGCCTAAATTATAACCGAGTGCGTCCCGATTTCGACCCTTGTCAGAGTTTAATATTTGAATAGCGAGATCCTTAACTTTATTCGACTTTATTCCGTCGCGTGTGGGGTGAAAGCTCTTTCGTCTCGATGGCGAACAGGACCGCTCGACTCGGCGGCCGCTTATAGACTGACGGCGGCCGGCGCGGGCGGAGTTGATATCGTAACGGTCGCGGAAAAAGGTTGCCCTTTGTCGCGCTACGCGAAGCGTGTCGCCTCTACGACAGTTGGTATCATTAGGGTGTTTGGCTGACGGAGATCGCCGCTGACAGTGGATATACATACTTATTGAATGTGTGAGTTTACCTCAGAATGATGGAACTAATTTCAAAATTATATTAAACTCAGTAGAAACAATAAATGATCTAGGTATTATTGTTAACTCAAAACTTACATTTATTAGCCATATAAATAATATTATTAATAGAGCAATGAAGATTTTAGGATTTATTATTAGAATAACCAAACAATTTTGTAACATTGATACTATTCGCATTTCATACATAACGCTAGTGAGAAGCATTTTAGAATATAATTCTACGATTTGGGCTCCACATTACAATATCCATATTCAAGCGATTGAAAAAGTCCAGCATAGATTCCTTAGGTATATTTATTTTAAATTAGGTATTCCAAGAGAATCCGTGGACTATAATTTGTTATTAAACTGGACTAATCTCGTAAATTTATCAGATCGCAGAAAAATTTGTGATCTATTAATATTATATAAAATAATTCACTCGGTCCTGGATACCCCTGATTTAATAGAACTAATACGATTTCATTGCCCTGGTCGCGCTAACAATAGACTGACTCTACCGTTCTACTATAATAACACACATACATTATCACATTATTACTCACCAATCAGTCGATTACACATTTTGGGAAATGAATATGCTAACATCGGCGACATTTATTTCTTAAAATTAGCGCAATATAAACATGCACTCAAAAATTATTTTTCCATAATGTAACTTTATATACGCAATATGGACATGTTGAAATGAAATGATGATATTTCTCATTGTTCTTTTTTGTTATTTATTGTTGTGATACACAAAATAATTGTATGTTATTTTAAAGTTTAAAACTACTATTATGCAATGATATTATTTTTCTTACTTTTGTACTCAATTATATGTTTATTTATAAAAGGCAGTATAGCCGTTTATGTATTTAAAATAAAATAAAATAAAAAATAAATTTCTATCTCATTCACGTAAAACTTCCCTTTTTCTCATTTGTCACTGATAGGCAGAATTTCAAAACGTACCCCGATCTACTTGTTGGATATCGTTAATGGACTCTGGTAAAATGTATTTAAGTGAGTGGTTATTGTAATCGCTGACCACGATTCTTTTCAGTTGATTACCTCTGACCAAATTTTGATGTTTGAAAAAGCGCTTTATAAAATTAAAATAAAACATTGGTTTCGAAACAAGTAGATTATTTCGATTAAATAGTCGTGCATCAAAGGATTTATTACAATTAAATTACTTTATAAAATATAAAATAAATCCCGATTCCCCACTCTATAACTTCAGAACGACTTTACCTATTTCATTCATCTTTTTTTTTTAAGTTTTCTAATACTTTGCAGAAGGTTCTTACGGAAAGAAAAATTAAGAAAACTGCGCAGAAAATTGGATAATTTCATAAAACTTAACGACTTTTTTAACTTCGCACGTTTGACAGTTCGCGCGTTTGATGAAATTGAATTTGGCAAGCAGCTGTTTTTTTTTGTATCAATAGAATTGTCCATGGATTTTTTTATTATAGATATTTTAAATAATAATACACAAAAATGAATATTTGTATTTATACGAAAATATTAAATTTTAATAAAACAATTGTAATAGGTGGCACGCGAGCTGTTTGAAAACTGAATGTACTGGGACTGAATATATGGAACACGGGAGGAGGGTTTGCGGGACGGGAGAGCGGGAGAGGGGAGATGGTGGGTGGAGAAGGTGGAAGGGGTACGCGGGAGGGGAGGGGGATCCAGGAGGGGAACGGGAACGCACGGGAAAGGACATGCAGGAAGAAACAACTTTAGTCAACTTTGAATATGGGATTGCAACGCATGCCGGGACCCAGCTAGTAATTCATAAATTTCATTAAATTTTTTGCGTTTTCATAATTAATATAGTGTCAATTCATGATACAGAACTTATCCTAACCCAATATACATAATACAATGTTGTTTTTAAGAAAGATATGTGTGATCTTTCGTATTTATTAAAAATATATCATGCTTTTGTCGATTTTAGTGTTTGACTATTATTAAAGAAACACTTTATTTTTTACACTTTATTTATTCAATTTTGCTATTCGATTGTTATTATTATTGTTTTTTATTGTGTCCCCCACTTTACCTATATGCATGCCCCTTGTTTCTTCCAATATCCAAGGTATGTCAACACCCTTATATTTTTATTTAGTTTTAATGTTTGCCCTAGCTTGAGTCAAGCAAAACCGGTCGATGAGTAAATTTAAATAGATCAGCAATTTTAAAAAAATGTTTATTTAATTTTATTGAATTTTAAATATATAATTTGACTAGCTGACCCGACAAATGTTGTTCTGCCATATAAATTATTTCTAGTGAATATTTTGGTTGTTAAATAAAAAATAACCAATGTATTTATTGTAAGTGTGTGGGGATGGGATCTATGACAGAAAAAGAAATGGAGCGCTGTAGACAATGACCTCCGATTAAAACAAAAAAACACAAACAAAAGTAAAATGAAATAAAGAAAATCAATATGAATTTTGAAGAACAATTGAGTGTACGATATTTTTTGTCAGTCCGTATTTAGCCAACACGAATAAGCTCGATGTTTGCCCACGCGAGAACATGATGCCGAATGAAATATAAAAATGACGTGACGCTTCTCGTGAATGTCTTGCGCATGTGTGGATGAAAGTTAGATGAGTCGGACGTAGCGCCATCTGTCATTTCGTTCTGTTTGAAATACGGTAGACGGTTACATTTGTTCGTACAAAAATACTAAAAGCGCGATTAAAAAATGAGAAGTTGGGGGTAGGAGGGTTAACATTTGGTGTTATAGGTATTTTTTGATACCAAAATACAAAAAAGAAAAATGGTCAAAAGAATTTAATTTTTTTTTCTGGATAATGACACCCTAATCACCTAGCGGTATGAAATATAATTTGAAACTTAATTTCATATCTACTATATATATATATACATAAAAAAATTCATAAAAATCGGTCAAGCCGTTTCGGAGGAGTGCGACCACAAACAACGTGACACGAGATTTTTATATATAAGATTGAATTCTGGGCACAAAAGTAGTAAAGATTTCATGATGCCAAAGTTCTTCGAGTTAAATGTATTATATTTTGCAAAATATTTGTAACCTGGCAAAATAAAGAAGCGGAAACTGGGTCGAGGAAGAGATAAAAAATAATACCCCCCGTCGGAAATCGAACCCGTGATCCCGCCATAACCTATAGACAGTTTTGGGCCCTCTGCGCAATGTCGTGACTTTATCTAGAGGCTTAGTAAGAATCATCTGCCTGGAAAGTATGAAGGTCGCAACCTATCTATAAACGATATTTTTTACGTTCCTAAGAAAAATCGAAAACGGTAGGTTCGATTGTTTTTTTTAAATGACGTCAAAAGAGTTCTGTTTCCTTTATCTGTTGGGACTATGACACCTACAATCACGCAGTTTTGTTACGAAGAATAAAATGAGGAAAAGGAAATACAAGTTTGTAGATATTGGCGTTGGGTTCCACTCAACTTCTACAGCGTGTAAATTGCGCACTCTCATTTTTTTTGTTTTAATTTGAGTATCAACATGGACATATGAATATATCTGGACCTGCCCTAAGTGATAAAAGCGTATTATTTCCCCCTCCACACAACGGTTCCATGGAACCGCCTGGGCTTACGAGAGCCGCCTCACTTGAATCTAAAAAATGTGTCATCATTCTTGTCCTGACCAGCGCCGAAGTCTGATGAATTTGGGTGTCCATGAGTATCACAAATGGATATTATCTGCTCCCAGCCGCCAGGACCTAGTGAAACTATAGCATCCCCAATTGTGGTGTGTTGTGGGACTGAAGGTAGTGGAGGTACCTGGCTATTCAGATCTAGTTACAAAACATGACTTAAGCCATTTCAAGCAACGTTTCTTAAATCTTCTTTCGCTTAGAATTTGAACTAAATAATATTAAATCTTCACATGTAGCAAAAACTTTGTGGGAATACATAATTATAATAAACACAATAAAATAACTTTGTTTCAATTCCACTTCATTTTTATTTTTCTCACCCCTGAGGAAGGTTCAGGTGAATAAAAATATATTGAAATATATTTTTTATTCACCCCTGAATAAACCGAAACCGGTTGGATTAAGAAATAATAAAGTGGAATTGAAACAAAGTTATTTTATTGTGTATATTATAAGTAACTAGCTGGTCCCGGCATGAGTTGCTATGCCATTTAATAAAGAAATTGTTTCTCCCTGAGTGTCCTTTCCCATTCGTCCCGTTCCCCTTCCACCTCCCCTTCTTCTCCTGCGTCCTCTTCCCCTCCCGCGTTCCCACTCCGTCACCTCCACCTCCCCTCTCCCCACTCCACTCCCCCCCCCCTTCGGCCGTCCCGCGAACCCCCCTCCCGAGTTACCCTCCCCCCTCACACGTCCCCTTCCCCTGCCGCATTCCCCTTCCACCTTCCTCGCCTTCCCTCTTCCCTTTCCCGCTCCCTCGTCCCGCGTTCCATATATTCAATCCCAGTACATTCAGTTTTTAAAAAGCCCGCGTGCCACCTTTTACAATTTTAATTCAAATTTCCACTTTTCATATATATTAAATTTGGTACCTAACATAGGTACCTATTTAAAATATCTAAAATTCTTGATTCGATTCAAACTATTAAGGGAGTACCTACTTAAAATAAATTTATCAACTTAAAAATTTTCAAAAATAGAATCCTGATTTAACAATCATTGTTTTGCAAAATGTCATTCTCAAACACGCAAACTGTCAAACGTGCGATAGGTTTTCTGAAATTATCCAATTTTCTGCAAAATTTTCTTAATTTTTCTCTCCGTAAGAACCATCCTCGTACTTCGAGGAATATTTAAAAAAAAAGAATCAGCGAAATCGGTTCAGCTGCTCTCGAGATTTGCGCTTAGCAACACATTCAGCGATTCATTTTTATATATGACATTACTTTGTACTAATATAAATTTATGTAGCTACGTTGTTCAATAGAAATCTGTTCTACGGAATTTTTGGTGATATTGCCTGCCACGTGCCGGCATAACGCATAATGCATACTGCCTACTTCAGAGGTCGGGCCAATGACGTTATATAAATAAATAGACTCGCCATAGTCTCATATACTCACAATATAATGTGGAAAGTAAGGAACACTCTTTTGTTTTCTGCGATTTTCAGTATAATTTCTTAATTCAAAATTTTATTCCTGTGTGATAAAGATAGACAATCAAATAATGTGTGTGTATGAATGACATGGATACATGAGCGGGCGGCGTAAGGCTTGTCACTTTTTGATGGAACGTTCGCTGTCTCCTTTTCTTGAGGCCCACTAGAATAAAAGGTCCGGCTGCCTGTCGGAGTTTGATATGTCGAGCTATCCAATAAATACAATAGGGTAACGACAGTTTTCAAATGGTGGCGATTGTCATCAATACTTGTTAGAACTACTGATTTATGTGTTGTTTTACCGCAAGCACACAAATAAACAGAGTGTTAAGGCTGATTAGTGTACTTTAAAACAGTGAAGTTTACTTAGCAACAGAAATTTGTCTGTTGCGCGTCCAGACCCTTTACTTTAGTAGGACTTGAATTTTCTCTAATAACGTGTAAAACCGCGAGCGGGAAACATGAAAATTAATTGTAATATTTAAAATAATTGATAATATTAAGTAATTTGCGTGTACTTACAAATGAAATGTTATTCATTCGCCTTTACTATTATTTGCCGTGTAATTGAAACATTTTATCATCACACAGGAGGGCATTTTGGCACTTTTTAAGATCCAATTTACTTACTGGTAAGTGCTGGTAAGACGCAACCTTACTCGACGCGTAGCAGTTTAGTACTAAAGTACTAGATATCGAGACCGGTGCAATTGTCTTGCCTTTGTCTTCCCACTTTGAGATTTCTACCCCTCGTCTAATATAGTATGTAACGTCATTGGGTCGGGCACGAATAGTAGAGTCGTTGTTTTAGTCATGTTCTGATTTCTTACATTACTAATAGGATTCCTTGGTCAAAGGGTAAGGCTCTCGACTCGCAATCTGGAGGTCGCGGGCTTGAACCCCGGCGTGCGTAAGTAAATTTTATTTGATTAATTTGTGTTGTTTCACAATTTATTCATTTAAAATAATATGCAGTATATTTACTCCACGTGCCTGAGTGTAAAACACTCTCAGTATTGCCCTGGTGTAAGACCACCATTCATAATTGATACGTTGCTTGAATGGTTTTAGCCGTGTTTGGTGACCATATCTGAATAGTCAGGTACTCCCCCACCTCCCTATTCCTCATCTCCTTCCCATCCCCGCTACCTTTAGCCTCACAACATACCCCCAGACATTGGGGATGCCATAGTCTCACTGGCTCCAGGCGGTTGGAAGAAATACAGAGGCCGGTAAATCGTTCCACAGCCTAGATATTGAACTAAAGAACGAGTCGTATCAATGACTCGTTCTCATGTGACAAATGTCAACTGTGTACAAATGTAGGTCGCGCGTTTGGCGTGTTTCCCGACAGGTGCTGAAGGGATCAGTAACGCTAGTTCCTCGGAGCATTTTCCATTGAAGTACCGAAAGAACAAGGACAGAATTCTAAACGTATGCTCTATGGATTGCAATCCGTTTTTGAAGTGAAACTTCTTTAGCGCCGTTAGTAACTTGAAATTCGGATGAAACGGAAATGCGTCACAACTTAGTTCTACACAAATACTCGGTTCTAATATAATGCTGTATTCGCACCTCGGCACGGGCCTTCCGTAGCATAATTGGCAAGGTGCCTGAGAAGTCTCAGCGGCCAGAGAGATAAACATCAAGCGAACGGGGGTTCGAATCCTACGAAATCCAAAAAAAAACATTTTTATTTTGTGAAATCAATATCCAATTTTCAAACCACTTAAAAAAAACAAGGAAAAGAAACGATAGCGACATCTAGCGGCATTCTAGTTTCACTTCACTTCTACTGTGAATTACACACTCTGATTTTTTTTAGGTATGTATGAAACGATTTTTAAAATTCCACTTAAGAAATAAATACGGAAAATGGTTTCAAAATATTTCAATCCTCCATTATAATGGTATTCCAATTCTCAGTATCAAAAACAGATACTTTGAAAAAACTAGCTAAAAAAATCTGTTATATTTAAAGTTTTTATTTTATTATTTGTGCTTTTTGGGTTGGGCGGGCTTCTGGATATTTACCAACTTTTTAAAATTCAAAATACAAAAACATCAAGATAATGTTTAGATATGTACAATAATTTACATTAATAATAAGTTTCTGGAACCCTGTGGAAGCCGAATATTTTCCAGTATTGAATAAATTCTTACCCACCAAAAACATCGCTCAGCAACCAAAGATATTATCATAGGTAGGTACCTTCCACTTTTATCGAAACATTCCATTGTTGCTATAATAAATGTAGACATTTACGGTAAATTGCCAAGTAATGCTAGAAATTTTAAATTAAATTTTAATTTACAATTCTCGTCATGTTATCATTATTTATAAGTCTTGCAAGCCAAAAAATACGTGAATGGTTTTGACAACCTGTCAGATATTTCGATTATTCCGACACAAAATAACGTCAGAATTTTTTATCACACCAAACCTGTTAATTGCACCTGTGAGTTTTTCGCAGAAAAATGTCGAGGAATATTTTCAATAATACAATGGAAACAGACCTGTTTTTATTCACTTTCGACAGCGATAGAAATATTTTCACAAAAGCTTCACATAATTATGAACTCAAAACTTCACAAATTTCGGATGACATGCATTTAAAAAAATACGTAACCGTAAATCGTATAGTGAAATATGTCGGGCTATAAATTTGACAGATTTAAAAACAATATCTCTAAGTCCGACCGTCCGGCTTCGTAGATAAACTGATATTTATCCTTCAAGCCTGAGATACACAATGCATAGTGAACTACATATACATAAGATTAGATGTTGCCTTATGTTCTATATGTATTGTATTTACATGTACAATGTACATGATATTAGGTCTTATGATATTAGGGTAAATAGCTCATGTTCGAAGAGCACTTGTGGCGTGTTTGATATTGTGAAACGTAGACAATAGAAAGTGATTGGATAATAAAACCATTAATTAACAAAACAAATTTCAGCATTGCCTCAAGTTCAGACTGAGCTCAAGTAAATGGGGATACATAAATATGCTATCATAATATGACGTCTCCACTCTCTCTAACCGGCGAACATACCTTGGCCTCATGACCCTGTAACGATACCGACTGTCCTGACTTATTCAAACTAAAAAAAATTAAATATAACGAGTGCTAATATTACGAGTATGATTATCTTAATATATAAAACAAAGTCGGGTTAGTTACACCATTTATAACTTAAGAACGGCTAGACCGATATTTATGATCTTTGATTTGTTGGATTTGTCTCCGCCCCGAATAGCGGAATAGCTATTAAAACATCGGAAAAATTCACGGAAAAAAGTTAGGAAGAATAACTTTGTATGGAATTGATGAAATTGTATGGAACGAATTCTCATATTTTCAAGAGCTGCAGGAATATTGTGATAAGTATAATATTATGCAGTGAGTGAATTCCTAAAATTCAAAAACGATAAATGTCAATGCGCTGGTTGTTTGATTTTGTTCTTAAACATATAATGCTGTCCCCCTTTCTTACACACTAAATGTCAACAATCTAAAATGGGACAAACGGTGAACGTAATGACTGCACCCCTCCAAAGGAAAAATACAAATATTATTGATTAAGTGGAAAAGTAAAAAAATCATAAAAATATAAATCCGTTCACAACTCCATCCCTGATACTGACAAAAACCAAACACGGACAGTTGCGCATCGATAATTGCTGCCTCGTGTAATTTTTAACTTAATAAAAAAACTGAAATTAATTCAGCTAATAAGTTAAAACAACAGTTATTGATTCTGAGGCGGTACGAAGCTCGCCGGGTTAGCAAGTTAAATAATATTATCACAAACGCAATTAGGTATCAATTTAATTGTAATTCGTGCGTATTTTTTTATAAGTAAAACTTCTTTACGTACGCTTGACTTGGGGAGTAAGCTGGTGAATGCGTGACGAGAGCGTTATGGAAAGTGTGATCGGACAAGGCGAACTGTCGGGCGAGGCGAACGGAAGTTGAGAGGGAGATATAAGTAAGTGAAGTTTTACTTCAGTCGTGTGGTCTAAAGCACACTCGTTTTTTTATTTTTTTTTATATTCATTGCATATTATGGTTACATCATTTGTAGATTTTTCGACTACAATTCGATTCGTGGTCAATTTTACACGTAATGCAATAACAATCTAGAAGCCACAATAATATAGAGTTCTAGAGAACATGAAGGATTTCAAAATAATGTTGCGCGGTTGAATGTGCAGTCAGCATCCATTCGCCGCAGAGCTTCTTGAAGCACTGCAACGATGTCGATATTCGAACAGACAGTGGTATTTCATTCCAAAGTTTTGATGATGAATAGCTGAAACGATCCTCAAATACAGCAGTTTTGTGTCTGGGAAGAACGAGTAAATGGCTCTTTGGCATACCAGCTTGATCAAAAAGTCTTAGGACCGGCCAACTAACGCTGTCAGTCACCCGATTAGAATTCTTTTTTTTTGTTAGGTTACCACATCTATCATTGATACTTCCTTTCAAATTTCAGCGTCATAGCTTGACGTTTGTAAAAGTTACCCTATACTGAGTCTGAGTACCTCTACCTTTGTGCGTGTTTTCGATTTATTATAAGTCTAAAATTGGCATCAATTTTGCACCACAACAACGCACCGTCGCGTCGCACAATGCAATCAAAAACAAGATGAATACTATCCAGCAGCTTTCGAATTCACCTAATCTGGCTCCCTGCGACTTTTTTCTGTTCAACCGACTAAAGAATCGCTCCGCGGAACCCGTTACAACACCCGAGAGAATGTCATAAAATAATCGAAAACGACTCCGATGGACATGCTAAAAATTGAGTACCATCGGTATTTCGGGGATAAGATCGAGCGCTGGCGTAAGTGCGCTGCAGTTGACGGGGAGTACTTCGAAGGGAACTACATCGATCTTGAGGAATAAACTTGGATTTTCCATTTTATGAAAAAAGTCCTAAATTTTTTGATCAAAATGATATTGTGGTGTGTACCAACTAAGATTAGAACTTTAGTATTTCTGTTGTATGTACATATTGTACTGTTACTCATCTCTGACGGCCTCCGTGGTCCCGAGGTAAGACTATCGATTCACAATCCGAAGATCACGGGTACGAGGTTTGTCTAGGTCTTGGAGGCGGATGACCAAGACACACTGAACCCCAGATTTCTACCCACCCTTTAAACCCTTTTCCTTCCCAGAACTTTCGTCTCCTTCCTTTTCCTAAGAAAACCCTCCACACAGCATCCCCAAAGATGACATAGGCCCTGAGGAAAATTATTTTCCTCAGCGCCTCCTGTGTGGAGCTCATGTAAAAAAAAAAAAAAACGACCCCGGTGTGCGCAAATAAATTATGGTATTATGGTATGTCACAATTAATTAATTAAAAAATAATATCAACCTTAGTTTCTTCAGGGCAGTATAAGTTATACTGCCCGGAAGAAGCTACGGTTGTAGCGAAACCCTGTCGGCATAAAGTATATGAAATAAAAGTGGTGTTTACAGAGTAATTATTTAATTTTAAAAATAATATTTATATATTCATTTAACTAATTACAGATATTCATTTTGGCTAGCCAAAAGGTTAAAGTTTTTTCTTACATTGTTAATATTTTACAAAAGTTGCGTCTTACCAAAATGCAATATACAACATAGCTTTTACGGTGGAAGACTGAATGCATTTCCAAGTCTCTAGTAAGAAGTTGTCAACGGAATTCAGATAACAACCCCTGATATGTGGCAACGAGACGTGAAAATGGCAGAGGAAAGAATAAAGTAGACTGATGCAATATAAATGAGATCCCTGAGGCATACGTTTGCCTAAACCATATATGACCGAATTACGAATGAGCAGATCGGAGGAGTGCAAGATAGATAAGCATGATTTATTTTATATTAACTCCCCGCGGAACTATTTCTTTCGGGATGCTATGCGGAGGGTCTTTTTAAGTAGGGGATGAAGTGAACTTGAGCTTGGAAGAGACCCACATTATTTATAAGAGGAAGGGAACATAAAAGCTGACATGACATTCGTTCCACAGCTGAGACGCTAAGAAAAAAATATGTTTTCGAAAATAAACAGTTCTCGGGCGGAAAATGCGCTTTTTGACTTGAATGTGAAGCAGTGCTGATTGAGTGAATAACGGTTTTTTTCTGGATACTTATTTGCCATGACTTGGGAATCATTTTAATTTTGTTTTGAATTTTAATTTTAATCTACCGAATTTAACTGTGATTGTTCTTTATATTAGATCCTTACATATGAAATTGGCGTTTTGTATGGGAGGAACATAAAGTCGTTTTTTTTTAAATATAATACATTTATTTATTAAAAGTATGTACCATTGCTATCTATGCACTTTTGCCATCTCATAGGTAGTTCATCGATCCCTTTACTAAAAAACCATTCGGACGGGAATCAATAAAATCTTTGAGGGCGGTTTGGACTGCCCCATTTCGAAAAAATTGGTAGTCTGTTAGGGCAAGGTCCGTAGAGTACGGTGGATGTCTTAGACATTCTAGTTGAAGCTCCTCTAATTTGGTAGCCGTCTGTTGTGCAGTGTGTGGTCTAGCGGTCAACGCGCGTTTGTTGATTTGCTTCACTCAATTCGTGAGGTACCCACCTTTCAAGCTTTTTCACCTTCCCAATTTGCTTCAGGTGGATTAAAATAGTTTTATCACTAACACCGCAGCCTGCAGCTAACTCGAACGTGGTTTGCGATGGATCCGCTTCCACAATAGCCTTCAATTCTTCATTATCAACTTTGGTCTCCGGCCGTCCACTGGGCTTGTTCTGCAGGTCGAAATTTCCAGAACGAAAATGTTGGAACCAAAAACGCAATGTGTTTTCTTTTGCGGCACCGTCGCCATACACATCATTAATCCTTCGATCCGTTTCTGCAGCACTAGTGCCACGGTGGAACTCGTACTCGTAAATAACGCGATATTTCAAGTTTTCCATTTTGTAAACTAAGTGACCCAAAGAAAAAAAACAATTAAGGAAAAAACAAATGAATTATAATTTTTGAAACACAAATACATGAGTAAATAGCTGTATAAATTTGAATTTGGAATTCCTAGCCAAAGAGAAGATATTTGAGATCAAAGTTGACAGTACGGCAAAACGCCAATTTCATATGTAAGGACCTATGTAATATAAATAGAACGATGTTATTTGCGCTTGATAATATTTTTTACCTCAATCTGGCTGGCTCCTGAAAGCACAATCTGTTGAAATACCAGAATTACATACACAACTGTTGCACGTCTGCGTCTCGGCAGTTGTTATCCGTACTGGGTTTAACAATATCAGCTGGGCAGGAAAAAATAATGAGGGTTGGTAAGATTCTAGGGGTCAATGTGCCCAGGAGTGATGGACGTAAGAATCCATTCCTCCCACCGCGATGCAAGGCTGTGCCTGTTGTTAGAGAGAGTCCAGCTGGAGAGGTCAAAGGGTTACCCTCAACCAGTCTCAACAAGTCTCCAAACGCAGGCAAACCACTTGGGATGACCTGCGGCAGGGGTGTTTGTAATTCAGTAAATGATTCCCGAGACTGCGGTTCCCATACACCCCCCCCCTCCAAATTGTAGATCCAAAGATTGGAATAAATTGTCCTCGCAACAATAATACACCCAGGTGTTATTACTCATAATATTTACGGAGCGTGCACCATGAAAAAGCAGTGTCCCATTTAATCCTCTCAACCATAAATATACCAAACCACCCACCTCTCAACCGACGAGTTAGTTCGGTACTAGCCTATTAAGTTTAAAATAGGCACCTTTAGTATGTGGTAAGTGTTTTAGACAGGTCGGTTAAATTATTTTGTTTTAGTGAATTCACCAACGCCATAATATAACTTTTTCCTTATCTCGCATAGAGCAAAAAACCATAAAAAACAAATTAAGGTTAATTTAAGTACAAACTCAAAACTATGAAAATACGGACTTCTATACTACGCACTGAACACCTCATTTTCAATTTCCACAGCTTACCGTTTCAGGATAGTACCGCAAAAATTACCTTCATAGGTAATCATATTTCGACGTTCGATTTGCGTTCCGCTGGATTAAACCAACGATCGTGCCACGAACGGCTGAAAATATATTTTTGAAAAGTTTTCCGAGCATTACCAAGCTCATGGGAGTTAGGGGCGGCGGCACGGTGTAGCGTCACTATGGATCGGTGCGGCGAAAACAGGTTTAAGAGAAAAAAAAACGTAATTCCGTATCAGGCCCACCCCCTGGCCGGTCCACCCAACCCCTAAGGGACGTAACACACTTACAGGATGGAACTGGATACAACATATTCAAATTCTAGCCTACAGCAAGTTTATAAGGAAATTAAAGACATATTTTAGTTTTGTGTGAATGAGGGTATTCTCTATCACATTTTTTTGAAGTAAGACTTCTTTACGCACGCTTGACTTGGGGAGTAAGCTGGCGAATGCGTGATAAGAGCATTACGAAAAGCGAGGCGAACCCTTCGTTTATTACTGTAGGGGCAAGAGAGAGAGGTGCGAGCACACATTTTCTTTTTATCTTTCTCTCATAGTCAGTTACATTACACAGTGCAGACCTATTGTCTGTATCGCACTGTAGGAGCAAGAGAGAGCAGTGCGCGCGCACATTTTCTTTCTCTCTTCCAATCATATAGATGGAGCAGAAGTTTTACTTCAGTTGTGTGGTCTAAAGCAAACTCGTTTTTTTTTGTGGGATCCGTTGAACTGCGTTCCTGCTTCGTACTTTCATCTCCCTTTTTTTCCACAACATTTCCCAAAATTAAGAAATCTTAGTCTTTACTGATCCAGTGCAGTTTGAGCCCCCTATAAGAAATATTTACCTAAAATTAGCCAAATTCTTTGCTCTAAAATTCGAACAGGAACCACAGAGGTGAACGAGCTTTATATTATAATGTAGGTTTTTCATTGTGATTATTTATTTATTTTATTTATTTATTCGTGCCTTGGAGGCTTTTACATGTACACATTATTATTATAGATATATAAGTCATTCGGGAGTATAATAATAAGCGTATAGTATATAATATAATAACCTGAACATTAAGGATGTAAGCAGGTTCAATATATACTCGTAGGTATGTAGTTTCATTATCATTAAAATTTTTACAAAACAGTTCAATAAGTTTAAATATAATGAGGGTAGAACAGAAGTGCTTAAGGGGGTATTCTAGTCTAGTTAGGTGCAATAAAAAACCAATGATATTTTTAATAGCCATTATTTTACCAAATATTTATTAAACATTAAAGAATTATACAAAAAAAATTTATACGATTTTTTTTTTTTAAATTACCGGTTGTTGAAGTGGGGGGTCTCAAAAAAATGGCGCGCCCTGGTTGACACGATTACAATCCTCCTAGTAATTTGAAAAGAATAAACCAAATTAATTCTTAATCCAAACAAATGCTGCTATGGCCCGAACTAAGCAAAACTTTTTTAAAAAATCTCAAAATGGTGGCTGTCTGAAATAAAAAGACACTTTTTACCCGTTTTTTGATTTTCCGAATTTAAAAAAAATACGAAAAATTGGTATTTTGGTATAGTTTTGTTACCGCGATAGAATGATGTATAGAAAAGGCTAACACCAAATTTCAAGTAAATTGGTTCAATATAACGGTGTCAACCGTCTCGAAAAAAGTAGTTTGGAGAAACACGCGTTTAAACGTTAAAAAAAATAAACGTTTAAACGTTTTATGGTGACCTAATGTATCTCCCGAAGTAAATTTATTATGTATGTAACATGTACTTATAAATAAATAAATAAATAAAGTTTTTCTCTATTTAGATTAGATGCTAGTTAGATTTCTTCTAAACAGGTCGAACTAAAATGGCTGCAATTTTTAAAATAATTCGAATTTTGAAAAATCCTATACAGGATATATTTTTGAATATCTAAACTATCGAAAAATGAAGTTTTTTTTCGAGACTAGAATACCCCCTTAAGGTACTATGAAAAAAGTTATGGAGGAATGTGTATTTGCTATGTTGATATTATGTTAAACTTAAACAGGAATAGTTTGTTCTTAAACAAGGTTTAAAGAACACTGCTAAATTAACAGAGCGATAAATAGTGCACATGGAAAAATAAAAATTCATGAGTTGCATTATCATGCAAAATTATACACATGAGTTTGATAAATTTATAATATGACAGTTTAATAGTACAAAAGATAGAAAGAGAGTACAAAAAAGTAAGTTCTTAGGTTATCAATACATACGTTTTTAAAGTATTATTTATTATTGTATCGATCTTGAAGAGACCATCGAATACAATAGGTATAATCAATAATATATTATGATAGTAAGGGTACAATGATATACGTAAGTATGAATTTAAGTCATTAATGTGAATTAGTTGTTATGATCGACCACCACAACACGGGCATGTCCTAGCATGGTGGTCGAAAAAATCGCAACAACAGTAATAAAGAAAACAATTTCGAATATTTTACAAGAACACTCGTCGACGTTTTCATCCCGAATAACTAAGATACAATCATAATATACATGGCAGTTATTTCTTTATTAATAATTTGTCCGCTGTGTTGATTTATCGCTTGTTACGAGATGTTATTGTATTTTAATATATCAAAGTCGTGTAGTGATTGGTAATTGAAGTTTTTATAATTCTTGGGATTATATTATTTATTATATCCTTTGTTAAGAATAGTGACATCTATGAGATAAATACTGTAGTTAATACCATTGGTTTAATTATTCTTAGTTTATTAAAAGAGTATGCATATTAGAGACCTCTGTAGGAATTTTATAGAAGCTAGTGTTACCGACTAACTAAATTAGAGCACGTGACCCAGTATTTGTTTAGTGCCATTATTTATTATTCTTGTCTTTTTAACAGTCTAAAAGACGGTATTTTTACAGTTTTTAGCAGTATAAAAGGGGTGCTACTCAAATATTTCCTTCTCTCGCATTAACCGATACTTAGAGTATAGACCCCGTGTTGCCCAGGCGAGGTCCGGGCCAAAATTAGCTTCAAAAAGTGTTGATTTCATTGTTACTCTAAAGTGTTTGTAAATAAAACGACTCTTCTGTAAAAAAAAGTGTTTTACAATAAAAAGTCCACCAACCTAGACGATATCGAAGTGACTTTGACATCCTTAATATTTGTGAAATGGTCAATGTATGATGACGTTGCCCATTGACGTTTCCAGTGTAAGAATTTATACACGGTATATAATTCAATTCCGCCATCATGTTTAGGTAGTTATATTTATTGTTTGATGTATGATAGCACGATGTATTAAAATTTATGTTACCAAAAACAATAGTATTAGCGTTTCTTAAGTTTCATAAAATTCACCTTAATAATTAATATATTATTAAACAATCAGTATCTATGCAGAGAGATATTATCGATTTGTTTTTTATAACACGGGCACGAGCCTAGGTCGAAAAATCCACAAATGATAACCATTCAAAGCAATGAATAAAGAAAAAGTAAATAACTTTTTACACTTAAGTTTTAAATGTTGGTAGTTATTTCATTAATTTGAAATTCTTCCTCGCACGACACAATTATTTTGTACGAACATATCATTCTGCATTATTCTTAAATTACAATATGGTTTATCTATCACAATACTTCTCAACGTGGGGCGCACGCCCCGAATTTGAATTCTTTGTGGGGCAAGGCGCAAATCATTGATTATGAATATTTTTTTTACTAAAGTTTAAGCGAAGAGTTCGTAATCAAACAAAATGTCTTTAATTAGATCCTGATCGGCTAAAAAAAAAAATTTTTATTAGATCGTCTTAGACATTGGTATCAGAAACATAAGGGAATCGAATTCAGGTTGCCATGATCTTTTTTTAACCGTTTCAATACTGTTTTTTTTTAAATACAAAGGGGTTTAACGAAAAACTTTATTCTGTATTCAATGTTTCGATCAGCCGTTCAAAATTACTAACTTTTTTAACATATCGTTTAATATTTACGGGTGATACGGTATTTCCATTGAACCTTAAAACCACTTTTTTGTCTGCCGCGCACTTTATTGTAATCTGCTATTGAGGGCTATCCATAAATGACGTCACACCTGAAGGGGGGAGGGGAGTAGAGAAGTGTGAAATTGTGTGACAAGGGGTATGGGGAGGGGGGCATCAGCTCTGTGACATCATAACTATTTTTTTGATTATTTTTAGATGTAAAATTGCAAAATATGTGACGTCACACTAGGGGGAGGGGGTCTCACAAATGTGACGATGTGTGGCAGGGACGGGTGGAGGGGTAAAAAAATCATGAAATTCGTGTGACGTAATTTATGGATGGTCCCTTGACATATTACATGGAATTCTTTTTTTTAATTTTTGTGGGACTTGACTTTCAGAATTCTAAAAATGGCAACATTTTCATTGATTTCACCTTCAATGGAGCATGGTAGGGCACGGCACGAATACGGTTGTGAAACACTGGTCTAGGCCCCTGCACCATCAAATTTGGTCAAACTACGGTAAGAATAGTTCATTTCAAAATGTATTATTATTGCCGACACATTTAAAGAAGGTATATTTCGTAAACGGTGACCCGATATTTGGTCCACCGAAATCATATTTACTATAATATTATAATTTTTTGAATAATAATAATCTTTACTTCATATTATTTATAAAAAATTACAAATTTACAAATACACGAAGATTGCTTCAATAATGAGAGCTTCACTCCTTTTTCAAACAGCTTTAGAACAAATATTCTTGGCTCTATGACTTTCCCGCGATGTTGCACTACCATAGCCCAACAATTTATAAATATATTGGAGTTAAATGGTTTAACCAATTACCAGTATAATTAAGATTGGAAACAAATTATTAAAAATTCAAAAAATCCTTTATGTATAACTTATTACAATCACTATATCTTATCATAAATACTACGAGTATATCTTTCAATACAATAATTGTAATATCAGATATCCTTTTTCTTTCTTTATTTTTCTCCTTTTTTTAATCTCCTCTTCTTTTGGTTATATTCATTTTCTATTATTTATTTTTATATATAAAAAATTTAAATACGTATATGATATACATGATTTTTTTTAACTGTTAATTATTTATCTTTTTTTTTTATGTGTAAAAAAAATATTTTTTCTTTGTTAAATTGTGGTTTACATTCGTTTTCTCCGGCTTTTCAACTCGAGCTTTTCTGGAGCTCGAGAAATTAATGTATTTTTGAATAGAAAAACTTTATTTTATGTATAAAAACATGTAATTTTTGTACCATTATATTTAATCCTACTACTATTATAAAGGTGAAAGTTTGTATGGATGTAAGTTTGTTACTCTTTCATGCAAAAACTACTGAATGTGGGGGGGAGGGGGAGTTTATTTATTTATCTATATAAGGTATGTTTACATTGCATTATTCGATGCCTGTCTCACTAGGGTATACCTGTGTTGAGACAGGCGTAGAGGTACATAAATGAGTATCATACATAAGAATATTTAATTATAAAATAAGAATATTTAAGGTAAGATACATACTGATTTATACAATTCAAACAGAAAGATGATTTAAATTGAGGGTTAATACCATAAAGAGAGCATTATGAGTGGGGGAGGGGGGTTGATGGGGGGGAGTGGAGTGGGGGGAGGGTGGGTGGAGTGGGGGGAGGGTGGGTGGAGTGGGGGGAGGGTGGGTGGAGTGGGGGGAGGGTGGGTGGAGTGGGGGGAGGGTGGGTGGAGTGGGGGAAGGGGTGGGTGGAGGGGGAGGGGGATTGATGGGGGGAGTGGAGTGGGGAGAGGGAAGGTGGAGGAGGCTGAGTGGAAATCCCCTAATACCATGCGAGCGAAGCCGCGGGAAAAAGCTAGTACTAAATAAAATATAAATCCTTGAATGTTCAGTGTTTTCACAATTTAAATTATTTTATATGAGTTCGAATAGTTCCAATAATATTCTTTTGAAATCTTTTGTCTTTTTCAACAAATTTAAAATGTACATGGAACAAACAAAATGGGGTCATTGCTTATTATGTAACACCTACATTTGAATTTCATCGTGAAAATCACGTTCTAAGCTGAAAATAGACTTGTAAATTGCAGACGAAAATCGGTCCAAATTTTTATATAATTAAATTATCTCAGAAGCTGGGCATAATGTATCAGACCAGCAACTGCTTTAATAGTACACGACTGCTTACCCTGTGCAAATCGCAAGTGCGCCCCAAAAGTGTTGTAGCCAAATTCCTTTGGTCTGGAGCCCCAAAATACCTGAAAAAAACCTCGATTCGGTGTAGAAACGGAAGATCCCAATGGAAGATGCTCCTAGAAACTGCGTTATTGATTTAGTCGGCACCGGTGCATAGCCTGGAAACACACCAAGCGCGTGCCCAGCATTTGTACAAAGTTGAAATTTATTGAATGACTCGTTCTTGAGTTCAGCAGCTCGGCTCTGAGTTTCTTCCCTTCTGCAATATGGGTCTCTTAAAGACCAAGTTCACTCATTCCTTTACACAAAAAGACCTTCCACACAGCAACTTCAAAAATTACAAAGGCCCTGAGGGAAATTATTTTCCACGTGGCCTCCTGTTTGGAGTTAATGTAAAAATAAACAAATATAAGGATTGAAGAAGATACCTCTAATAATCTAAACGAAAATATGAAAGAGAACAAGACACAGAAAAATAGAAAAAGATAATAGTCGCAACTGGGACACGAACCCAGAACCTCTCGTCTAACCGGGACGTGCGCTTTTACCAATTCAGCCATTGTCACCTTCCATCAAACCGTCATAATTGTCAGTGTCATATTTTAAAATTTTAGAATTAACATTATTTTCTGGGCTCGTGTCTCAGTTGCGACCATCATCTTTTTACATTTTTCGGTGTCTTGTTCTCTTTCGTATTTTCGTTTAAATTATTAGTCTTCAATGATATATTACATTGATGGGAATAACCTTCAAAAGTTATAAAAAGAGAGTTGTTCTTAAAGAGCTTTCCTTTCGAGGGGTTTGTCTACTTAGCTTAATACTGATCAGTTGATGTATCACATTAGTAAGTTTTTTTTACATTAGCTCTACACAGGAGGCCTTAAAGAGAATAATTTCCCTCGGGGCCTATCATCTTAGGGGATGGTGTGTCGACGGTCTTCTTAAGGATGGGGAGGGTAGAAAGTTCTGTGAAGGAAAAAGATATAATGGGTGGGTAGGAATCTGCGGGTCAGTGTGTTCGGGAGTGACGGACGTATGAATTCATCCCCCCAACTGCGGTGTAAGGCGATGGGTCAAGAGAGTCCGGCTGGAAATGTCAAAAGGCCTCCCTCAACCAGTCTCTCTCGATCCAGTTCGCCACGCAGTAGGTCGGCAGACGCATCTGCCGCCGAGATCCCGACAAACTTCACCCCATGAATCCGGGCACCCCTGCTAAGTCACCAAACGTAGCGAACCACTCGGAATGACCTTTGGTAGAGGTGTCGGTTATCTAATAAATGGTTTCCGGGGGCGGCGGTAACCATACACGCCTCCCAAGTATTAGCAACACAATAAAATTAATTACCAATCTACTGAATCTTGCCGTATAATAATAATAATAATATTTGGTCAAAAAAGCGTCGCTGTTGTAAAAAATCACCTCAAGGTGATACGCTTTCAGATTTTAACGGCCAAATTATTTTCGTTTTTTGTTTTTGGGGTGTTACGCCGTGTTGCGCTACCTCCTTTTTCATTCAACGTTTTGGACAGAGTTGCAGTGTCCATCATCAGGGCAGATCCGACAGATCCGGTAGATGTGTCGGAGTGTGTGTGGTCACTGTAGCGCAACACGGCATGACACACCAAAAATAAATAACGAAAAAAACCTCAAGGTACGTTTATTTTTATCTTTAAACAAGGTCGATCTATGTAAATTTCAATTTATTATGTCATTTCGCTTGATGGAAATTGTTAAAATAATTATACTCGTAGCTAATGAACCGTTCTATAAAATCAGGAGATTGGCTTTGCCTCGCCCATCGCCGCAGACAGGAAGTTCTGAGGGAGGGGTAATGGGAAAGGGTACATACAACACAGAATAGAACTCCAGAGACAAGGAACTTTTCATGCTATTAGGTGTTTAGCGTCATTTGTTTTTTTACATGTTTTACATACACTGAATAGATAATCTTTAAAAGTTTGGTCCTAACCGATTAGAAAGAAAACCGCCCTTCATCAGGAATATTATTTAACATGTATGCAAAATCAAAACCTGAAGGATTCCGATATATTCTTATATGAGTAATTATTGGCCTGTTCGATTACCCTCTAAAGAAATTTCTCGATGTAAATCTTGGGTTAAATAATGGTCATCACAAATTAAATAATTGAATTCTTTTAATTTAAACGATTACTTGAGGAATTTCTCAGAAAGTGTTCTGTTTAAAATTTCGAGCAAATCACTTTGCTCTTATATGTGATGATTAAAAATATAATTGTATATTGATTAAAATAAAAATTACAATAATATTTGTTGTCTGCTTAAAATTGTCTAGTAAACTAGCTGACCTGACGTTGTTCTGCTATATAAATTATTTGTAGTGAATATTTTGGTTGCTAAATAAAAAATTACCAATGTATTGTAAGTGTGTGGGTATGGGATCTACGAGTACGACAGAAAGAGGAATGGAGCACTGTAGACGATGACAGCCGATAAAAACAAAAACAAAAAACACCAACCTAAGTAGGAAAATGAAAATTTAAAAAAATAAATATGAATTTTAAAGAGCGAAGAGCAATATTTTTTGTCAGTCCGTCTTTAGCCAACACAAATAAGCTCGATAGTTTGCCCACGCGAGAACATTATGCCGAATGAAATATCAAAATGACGCGACGCTTCTCGTGAATGTTTTGCGCATGTGTGGAAGAAAATTCGATGAGGCGGACGTAGCGATATCTGTTATTCAACAACATAAATAATTTTGTTTTGTTTTAAATACGAAAGACATTAAATTTGTTCATATAAAAATACTAAAATCGCGATTAAAAATTAGGGAGGGTTAAAATTTGGCATTATAGGTATTTTTTGATGCCAAATAAAAAAAAATACAAAACAAAAATTTTCACAAAAAAAAAAATATATATTTTCTGGATAGGGACACACAAATCACCTAAGGGTATGAAATTGTTTCATCTCCATTCAACGTTCCATGATATCCTCCGAGTCTGAACTGCAATTTTCAGCGTTATTGTGAAGTTTGTCCGTATACCTAACCTAACCTATCCTAACCAATATTAATAAAAGGGTGTCCGGGGGTAAAGTGCATTAACTTCGGGAGGTGATTCTACGTGATAGTACAAGTAAAAAAGATAGATATATTTTTTCTAAATTCTAACTTTTAGGGGTAGTTTTGAGGTAAAAAGATAAAATTACTCCGGCGTGTGCGGCCAGATTTATTATTTTCCGCTGTTACGGTACGGGCCAATCACAATCGAGTCGGGCGCCCGGCAGGCTCTCGGCAAGTAAGATCGTACCTCATACTAAGGATTTTTAGTAGGTACGTCTTTTTGTATGGGAAAAAAAAGTTGGAATTTCGGAAAAAGTTATAAATCTTTTTTACTCCTACCATCATGTAGAATTACCTCCCGAAGTTAATGCACTTTACCCCCGGACACCTGTATAAATTCGACTTACCTAATCCATCCACTGATCCGATGCCGTTAAAGGTAGAAAAAACTATTACGGGGATAACATGCTGTAAGACTTTTTCATTCTCGTTTTTTTTATTTATTCATTTTCGGGATATCTTCGGTTCATATTTTATCTCTTTGTATATGTGTATAACGTAGCAAATGTATAAGGACAAAAAATGTATAAAAGATGTATTTATAAAAAAATATATAAAAACAAAGAATCACTAATGCAAGAAAGAAAACATTATTTTAATGAGTTTATTCTGATGGTAGTTGAAGATATATTAAGAATTATAAAGTAACAATTATTATAAGCAATAATTATCAGCCTGAAACACTCATCCACATTGAAAAATCTTCCGAGAAAAGATACATGACGCCAAGGGGACTTGAACCCATTCCCTTCTGATTGCCGGTCAGCTGCTCTCCCAATTGAGCTATGGCGGCATATCTTATGCCCGCCAATTGATTCAATATATACTAGTGTTTCATTCAACAATTACTGCTTATTATATAAGGGCACGGGTTCAAGTCCCGTTGGCGTCATGTATCTTTTCTCGGAAGATTTTTCAATGTGGATGAGTGTTTCAGGCTGATAATTATTTCTTATAATAATTGTTACCCTTTGTGCTATGCATAAAAAATCTTGTCTTAAAACGTTAGTTTAACAATTAAAAATAATAATTATAAAGTATTATTATAAAGACTTAGCGGTTTAGAAAGTAAACTTAAGCTGCTATTATTAAAATCCATTACATAAGCAGTTCCAAGGGCACAGCTATAGCATTCAGATGGGGGTTCGACTTGTGATGTATTGCATTGATCAACAGTGAAAATTAGAAAATGTCGTAGCTTCCCACTTTAATTTAAAAAGAAAATATCAATTACTTATAAAACGGACACACCTACGACATCTATCGGATCAGAGTAAAGTGAATTCATATTTACGGTAGGGATCTATAATTAGACAAAGTGAGACGAGTATTGATTAAAAAATCACAGATGGTATCAACAAATAATCAGGGACAGGGACTTCCCAATATTTTTTAGGCCGTGATATCTTGACAGCCAATTAGATTGCAGCAAAAACAATAAAATATTAAACAAACCAATCAATAAACAGAAAGGCGTGCACCAACGGGGAACAAAGGATCGATCTTTGGACTCGGCAATTAAGAATGTAATTAATTATCCTTTCGTTCTCATCGGACCGAGAGGTGAATAAACTCCATGGGAAGCAATAGCCGATTCAGGGACATAAGCACATTGAACCCGCGTTTGAAACTAAACATAAGGGTAAATTAAGAGGTAAGGAACCGCAGTTTTCAAGATAATATGGAAAAATTAAAGATGAAAAAAAGATACACGTAAACAACGATGGAAAAGTTTAAGTGAAAAATTGAATAGCAAGTGACGAAAACGTGTTGGAAGATGTTAAGGAAATTTCCATCTATAATACGATTGTTTGTGACGACCGGAGATGATCGATTCGAGGGAAAACGTGCTAAAGGAAATGGAAATGTTGAAAAAACAATGAAAAATTATTGTTATCAATTCTAGACGGAGCGAGGATATTACCATAAAAGATTTAGGGAGAAAACTTTAAAAAAATGAGAGTTTTAAAGAGTGGACGAGGGTACGTTTCAGAGGTTTAGTGCAGTAACAAGTGTTTGAGAGGAAAATAGAGTAGAGTACGGAGGGGAGTGGAAAATGCTGAAAACATTGCGATAGATTTAACTCAGGAAAAGGAGTCATTTTACGTAATTAAAATGGAGATCATAGTGTAACATAGCACGCGACTGCAGGGAAAAATGAGACATTACAATGGTTGTCGATCTCACATGTATTTTGTTGTGATAAACAAGGAATATTCGAACATGTAAATTGTTTAGATTAAAGCAATTAGTCGTTAAAGGGGCTATAAAGATTAACGTTGGTCTTACGTAATATTTAGATTATAGAATTTCACATAAAAGTTAACGACCCTGAAATAAAAGAGAATTTATTGCGAGGTGGGTACAGATATTAACGTATACAACTGTCAAAGCATATGGTTTATGGGATTCTGGGTAAGAGAGAGACGAAATTTGGGGGACGTTCTCTATGAAGTAATAAAAATGACAGAAATTTAAGGGCCGAAGTGAGGGTATCTCCTATAAAAATGTTAAAAATGATATATTAATTAATAACAAATAGAAAATGAAATTTTCCAAGAGGCAGCAAACATCAAAAAACGATATGGTTATATAAGGGGGGTACAGTGAAACGATGGGAGAGTAGATACGACAGAGAAAAACAAAGGAAATCTTAGATTAACAGTGAATAAAATAAATACGGCTTGAAATGTAAAAATTTATAGGGATATGGACAATAGCGTGAGAATAAATAAGGAAATTCATGGAAAGAGTGTCGTGAATAAAAGAAAATTCGAGAAAAAAATGGAAAATTCAAATAAACGACGTAAATAGAGAAAATTCGGTTTTAAATGGAAAGGTTCATATAGAAGACAGAAAAACTCGAGGAAAAATAATAAAATAAAAATGAACAATTTGCGAGAAAGACTTCGACATGAAGATATCTCTGATAGGCGAATTTGGGGACAGATTTGGAACATATGGTAGATGCCGTACGCATGGACATGTTGCGAAATAGATGAAAATAGAACTTTAAAATTATTAAATTCAAGCTAATTTTGTATGAACATCTAGACAAAGGAAGTTGAGGCGGTTTAACATGATCGTACTGAATCCGGGTCTTGTAAGTATGAAAGTACGGGACAGGAATCAAAGGTACAATCGCGAAAGGGACTAATGGACAGCATTCGATAATAATGAGGAAATTTCAAGAAATTACGAGTTGACAGAAATTAGATTGGTTTATTACAGGAAATTCAGATACGGTCTTTTGGACCTGAGAGGGGTATAAAAGACGAGACAAATGCCAGTTGGAGATAGTCTACGGTCGTGGTTGAAAGGGTTAAAGGTTCGCGAGACGTGACGAAACGTTTGGTAATTTAAAGTTGAAAAATTCTAAGTGATAATTATTATGAGACTTAGAAAAATTTCACATTCTAGCCAGTGATCTACAAAAAAAAAATACTTTGCAGTTAAAGTCAGTGAAAATAAAAATAAAGTTAACGCGTTAATTACTTGTGAAAAATAAAAGTGCTCGTGATAAATACAATTTGTTTAGTGGAAAATTCGGATTTTATAATCACTTAATATTGTATTTTTAAACTTAGAAATTTCGCCTCTAATATCAGTGAAATAAATAACTGAAGTGATGTGATAATTAAGTGTGAAGAAGTTATAATTAAATACGTGTGTCCAATCTAAATGAAAAGTGTTTTAATAAATAATAAATATTTAAATTAATTATCTAAAATAATAATAATAAAACAAAATAATATTTTATTAATACATAAAAGTTCGGAGGGATAAAAATGTAATTTAACAACAATTTACCGTCTCGAAATTAATCGTGAAGTAACTATCATTTAAAGTGTTATTTAACCAACGAGTTTTGAAATAAAATACAGTTTAGAACGATAGAGTTTATACATCATTTAAATTAATTAGATTAAACGAAAAAAAAAAAATTGAAGTCAAAAAGATTTATTTAAATTTAGAACAATGAAAATTAATTTAGGAAAATTACAGCAAGGTTTAACCGTGTAGATCCCGGTCGGAAAATCTTGTAGGGGTAAGTTTTTCCCATTACAAAAAATTTCCAGATTCCAAGGAGAAAGCGGAATGCAGCAAACGTTGGTATTTGAATTAATTATCATAACAAAATATTACTCGCTTAATATGTGATATGTAACTATATTAAAATATTATAAATATAATAGGTATATTTTATATATATATATATATATATATATATATATATATATATATATATATATATATATATATATATATATATATATATATATATATATATATATATATATATATATATATATATATATATATATATATATATATAATTTTATTGTTCCCAAGAAAAATTTAATCAAAAAAGAAAAACACTTATATAAAAAGAAAAAAAAGGGGTATCGATTCCTACCTCTGAATTCATCAATAGCTATTAAAAGTAGTTATTGATAAATTTCCAAGTCAATGTTTTGTATTTATTTTATATATGTATTAATATAACTTCAGAAAATCCAGAGCATTTGAAATAAGTTATGATATTAGAAATTATTTCAATCATAATACAATTATACATACCAGTATATTATTAATTATTTATTGAGACAAAGTAAATATAATTGAATAAATATATATATATATATATATATATATATATATATATATATATATATATATATATATATATATATATATATGTTATGATTAAGGTTTTCACGGGTGTAAGATGTAGAACAATTTTCTCGGTTTACCCGCGTAACGTAGTCCTTAAAAAGACTTTTTAACTCCTGACGTTTCGGACAGATCACACTGTCCATCTTCAGAGGCCTTATGTCTTGAGTTTTTGTCTCAAACTTTTAGCTTTTGGACCGAACAGACATGCGAAAGCTATCATATATTTAGTCATTGCGTATATATATATATATATATACGCAATGACTATACTTATCGGGGATCAGACTAGACAATTGCGCAAAGTACATCATTATCAAACAAAGAAAAAAAAATAGAGTCATCGCACACGTCTTCGGGAATGTCTAAGGTAAACACACATCGTACGCTTTGAATCTAGGTCACGAGGCCGTCGGGAATGTTTACATAATTAAAATTGTTTACAAAATAAGTCGGTCACTGGGACACTAGTTCAAATACGTTAAAAAGAAGAAAAAAAAATGACCTTGATTAGTGGATATCGTACTTAGGTATTAACTTCTAGGAACGGGATAAAAATTATGATATTGCGCAATTTCGGGAAACAAAAAAAAAAATATTAAACACAATCTTTAATTTGAACGTAAAGAGATATCTATAGAACTAAACAATTGAAAATAAACAGATTTATTATAGCAAATCAAATAAAAGGTGTATTGAAGATTTACATGAAGCAGTTGATAAATCACGGGATAGCTTAATAAGGTGTATTGAAGATTTACATGAAGCAGTTGATAAGTCACGGGATAGCTTAATAAGGTGTAATGAAAATTTACATGAAGCAACTGATAAATCACGGGATAGTTTAATAAAATGTATTGAAGATTTACATGAAGCAGTTGATAAATCACGGGATAGCTTAATAAGGTGTATTGAAGATTTACATGAAGCAGTTGATAAATCACGGGATAGCTTAATAAGGTGTAGTGAAGATTTACATGAATCAATTGAGAATCACGGGATAGTAAGAATTTATCAAAAGTTGAACCTTGGAGGGGAGGGAAAGAAAAAAATACAGTTCAACCAACAGAAGGCAGTAGTCGCTTCTATAACAAGGACCATTAACCAAACAATAGAGATGACGTGTCTCTCAAATAAAACCGTCAAAAAACCAAACAAAAGCTTGGAGTTTTGGCGAATCTCCAGAACACATCGCCAGATAAGATCTTAATATACTAGTATCTATTTATATTACCCACTATTCTTACGTATGTATTCGGTACCAATCTTAGAATTTCGCAGAATTTTATGGGCGAGATCCGAGCTTGAAATGCGATGCAAGTAGTTTCGTATTGCAAGTTATAAACCTTCCCAAAATGTATGTTTATATATATATATCTTTTTATGTACTGTTCATTGGATGAAACGAACTCACTTACAATTAGTGCTTTAGACCTGTCGGGTCACTCTCGTCTCATTTCTTGAACGTGGGGGGAGGATTCACGACCCGTAACTCCACACAACCCCGTGAGTATATGATTGCATATAAGACGAAACCGGTTCGCCCTAAGTAAATAGTAAATCTTGGAGGAGCAGGAATTTGGAGGTATCTAGGCTCGGGTGAAGACCTGAAGGCAGTGCATGATGGCGAGAGGAAGGTTCGGTTGGGACGCGATAACTTAGGTATCAATCAATCGAACCGTGCCAAAAGATTGTACGAATTTCGAGTTGAAACCTGATCACCTTGCTTACTTGATGGAGGCAAGAGCCAAATTTTGCCAGAAAAGGGTTATTCTGAGTTCGTCAAATATGCAATTAACTAATTACATTAACCTACTAAATCCATCTTTATATGTACCTTATAGCAGCTGAATCAAAATGGAGGGGCGCCAAGCAGATACAAGATACAATCATAATCAAATTTACTAACATTTAACCATTTGAGTTATATTTAATTATCTGTTCAATTAGTCATGTGTACTTTCGATTAGTACTGATAATTTACGGATTTATTAGGATGTAGGGAATCATAATAAACGACAAAGGGAAGTTAGCTCATTTAGGGAAATTACTTAAAGTTAGATTTGCAAGAGAGAGACCAATACAGTTTGAAACTCAACGCTCCGTTTAGAATCAAAAGGGTTACCACAAAAATGAAAGTAATTAAAGTCCTATATCATAAATCAAAAAATTACACAACGTTTGATGGAGTTTAATTACAACCCAAATACGAAAATATTTACGTTCAAAGTCGTAAATAACGTATTAATTAGTTAAGTACATATATCTCTAAAGATATGTAGTACAAGGGAGCTTTAAGTAGCTTTCTATAGTTATCAGAGGAAATAAGGGTCCAATTTTCATAAAGGCTTGTGTGACGCAGGGGAGGAATTTTCCATCCCTACCACACATATGCAAAGCCTTAAGAATTTAAATATCGATCAGAGCCAAGAGAAAACGAAAATATTACGACTGGTGCCAAGTGCCCAGGAGTAAATTAAATAAAACGATAAAAGACGAAACATTACAACTGTCTTGCCGAAGACCAGGAGAGTTATATAAGAATAAAATACAACTATACGATTAAAGGAGAACATCACAGACTCTAAGGGGGGGGGGGGAGTTTGATCTAGCGGAGAAGGGAGAAAGGGGGTGGGGTGGGAGAGTCGAAAATTTATTTAAAAGTTTTTTGGTACCTCTACCTATAACAACTTATTATTTACATCTCATTGATAAAATAGATGGTACAAATAATTAATGACCGACCGAAGGTTCGGTTACGGTTTCGGCAAGTTTCGTCAAAAAAATCTAGTTTCGGTAGCAGTTTCGGTTTCGGCAGATTTTCTGAAAACGATGGAAAGTACTGTTTCGATCGGACACCACAAATAATATTGTTGAATTTCCAGCAACAAAATCTACGAGTACGATTCTCTTTTTTTCTACGCAATACTTTGGACGATAGGAAGGTTTGAGCAGTTCACATATTATTATCCTATCACCAAGTAAATCGTTTGAATTAAATTTTCATACAGAAATCGCATGTCGCGAGTCAAGTACCTATAACCTTAAGGTCATAATATTATTTACGTATAAATGAAACCAAAACAAGAAAACATGTTTACGTATAAGCCCAGTTATTTGCTTATCAGGTTCGTTTTGTTTTTAATTGTATTTAGTCACCTCATACCAAGATAATAGCAAAATAATGGAGGCCAGTTGGCTTATCTTAATCTCTATTAATAAAGGCTTGTTTCTAAAAACTTTAATTTTTAAATGTTTTATCCTTATCCATGTACACAATGATCTAACATAATTATCGTTAAACTTGAAAAGTATAAAAAAAAATAATATGAATCATTGTAAATTCGTGGAAAAGAGATATGCAAATTTCACAGTAATAACATTTTTTTTCACGAATTATGTGAATTAAAAAAATTATGTTGGCATGAATATTCAAATATTTTGATAAATTAAAAAACTAAAGTAGTGATGGGATTTTGAAAAATATTTTTATAGAATAATTATGTTGGCATGAATATTCAAATATTTTGATAAATTAAAAAAAAAAACTAAAGTAGTGGTGGGATTTTGAAAAATATTATTATTTTTTTACATTAGCTTCACACAGGAGGCCCCGATGAATATAATTTCCCTCAGGGCGTGTGTCATTTTGGGGATGTTAAAATAATGAATTAAATAGTGTGGATGATTTTTTTAGGGAAAGGAAGGAGAGGAAGTTCTGGGGAGGAAAATAGTATCAAGGGTGGGTGGGAATCTAGGGTTGGTGGGTTTAGAAGTAACGGACTTAAGAATCCATCCCTCCCATTACGATGCAAGGCGATGGGTTGTGAGAGTTCTGCTGGAGTTAAATGGTCTTACTCAACCACTTGATTGGCGGACGCATCCGCCGCTAAGACTTAGACATACCTCGCCCCATAAACCCGGGAACCCTTGTTAGTCACCCAACGCATGGAACCACTTGGGGAGACCCCCCCATGGCAGTGTTGGTTATCTAATAAAAGATAGCCGGGGCGGCGGTACACATGCACGCCTCTAATATTATTAAAAAAATGGAAATTGAGAGACATTTATCATAAAATATTTATTATCTTGCAGTAACAATATTTAGAAGTTTTTATTATGAAAATAGATTATTATTAATTTATTAAGAATTTTAAAAATGTTGATATTAGAAAATTGTTAGTATTGAATTAAGTTATCGATAAAATAGGGTTAGTAAAATAATGAAAATGAAAAATATTTTTTTTATAAAAATAGTGGGGCGATTCCATTATCGCGGGTGTAATATTTAGACGCATGTAAAGTTTCATAATAATAAAATAAAAATTAGCTAAAAAAATGTAGCTCTTCCAAGAATAAATTCATTATTAATGAATTTATTCTTGGAAGAGCTACATTTTAACATGTTCACTTTTCATTCGTTTAAAATAATTTTATTGAAATATTTACCTAGTAGTACCTAGCGCCATCAGTTTAGTAGGTACCAGTAGGTACCCATAATCTAATCTCAATCTGTAAGAAATACAACAATATTGTTCTTTCAAAATCTGTATAATTTTGTGTTATTTTGTTAACTTGTATAATTATTGTTAACCTCAACACAGGCTTGTCCTAGTGAGGTAACAAATTGTATTGTAAACATTTTTACAGTGTAAAGAAACAATAAATAAATAAATAAATTTAAATAGTCAGGAGGGAGGTTCAGAGTGCTATTGCGGGTGGAACAAAATCGAACAAGCCTTTCCAAATCATAAGACAAAAACTCAAAAGTCTGTTAATTGTGAAACATTTTATGTATGTATGTATTTTATTTATTATGTTATGCCTTGATATTTCGTAAGGCATTAAACTTATCAACTAAAAAAAATGTGGTAAACAAAAATAATCAATTTTTCGCTTTTGAAGCAATCGCAGGTGAATGCAACATCAAATCATCGCGGGTGCAACCCGTCTAATTTAAGTGAATATAAACATCAATAAAAACTTATAGAGGAACGAAATAAGAGATCAAACAATGCTTTTTACCAATCAGTACACTTCTTTTTTATTATTATTAATTTAAAAGAAATATAATATTTCGCTTTCTTAACTTAAATACATAGCATATATGAAGCGGTCTCTTTTCGTTGTTCTTCTTTCATTTTAACCCATGTTTCTATAAAAGGGAAGTATAATATAATCACCCTTATTAAATATAAATTACCAATCACATAGCACATATTATTATTCAAGACATAACAAAACAATAAAATATACGATAAATGACACAATAAGAGTAGTTGTACAAAGAGTTGCGCCCGCGATTCTAACATCACGTCGCGGGTGCAACCAATTTGAGTCAACGTTTATTTCAATTCAGCTAACATTATACTCTTAAAAACGATTGATTTAAGCTTGCCTTTGATTTCTTATTTCTCTTACAAAGTTTCACAACGTTATTACTTCATTTCTGTAAACAATACAAACTTTCATATCTTTTTGTATCACGGGTGCAAAAAGTTAACATTGACTTCTTGCAGTCAATGATGCTTAAAAAATAACAAAAAGAACTTACATCTTTCGACACATAAATATAAATTAATATTGTCACTACACGTTTAGCAGTAAAATATAACCTCAAACTATCGTTAACAGCTGTTTCGCGCCAGTGTTGCACGGTGTGATTTTGCAGTTTATCTACCGTTTCTTCGAATGATAATGTTTCCAAGCGCTTCAAAAATTTCAATATGAAGTAAAATCCATTTTTTTATTATTAAATATTGATTTTCTTCTTTGCACTGATATCAAAAACGTAACAAATACTGTGATTTAAAAATTAATATCAAGAATCGTCTATAGCGGAATCGCTCAGTGGTCATCATTTCACATGAAAAATCAACTAAGAACTTTTCCTTAAAGATACAAAATAAGTTATCTGTAAATATATTAACATGTAGGTATATTTATAAGATACTAGCTGACCCGAAAAACGTTGTTCTGCCATATAAATTATTTCTAGTGAATAATTTGGTTGTTAAATAAAAAATAACGAATGTCTTGTAAGTGTGTGGGGATGAGATCTATGACAGAAAGAGGAATGGAGCGCTGTAGACGATGACGGCCGATAAAAACAAAAAAACACCAACCAAAGTAGGAAAATGAAATAAAGAAAATCAATATGTCAAGTCGAAAATTACGATATTTTTTGTCAGTCCGTCTTTAGCCAATACAAATAAACTCGATGGTTTGCCCACGCGAGAACATGATACCGAATGAAATAGAATGTCTTCTCGAGAATGTCTTGCGCATGTGTGGATGAAAGTTCGATGAGGTGCACGTAGCGCCATCTATCATTCAACAACAAAATAAACATAATTTTTTTAATAAAAATCGTTCAAGCCGTTTCAGAGGAGTGCGACCACAAACAAAAAAATAAAAATAAAATAAAAACTAATACCTCATTCGCTCACGACAATTCTGGTTCATCGCTCCTAAAATATATAATGCTCTGACATAAAGTCAAGTAAAGTCTAAGTCTCTTTATATAGCACGTGTCCAATATTGGATTTTCGAAAGGGGACGAGCGTACTTCAAAGATAACACGAGATCTTAACACTACATTGTGATTATTAATTTTTGCATTTCAAAATTTTAATTTCCATTTTTATTTCTATTTTTCTTTAAAATGTTATTTTTTTCTCTTAGTTTTTCACTTAATTCATCTATGTTTTAATTTTAATTTATATACCTATATGTTTTAATTTATATATTTGTACAGAACACTTGAGTTCTGAACACTTAATCTTTATTATTAGTTTATGTATTTCAAAATTTGAATTTGAATTTTAATTTCTATTTTTCTTTAAAATATGATTTTATTTTTCTCTTTATTTTTCACTTACTTTTAAGAATTTCTTAATTTTTATTTAGTATGTCTAATTATCTGTTTCAATAAAATTGTATGTATTAATTCCTATTTAAAATATTAAATGTACGACCACCACAACACGGGCATTAGCCTAGTGTGGTAGCCAATAAAACGAAAAATCTGTAACTAATAAAATTTTATGAAATAAAAAAAATAAAAAAAACATTGTGACCCGAGATTTTTATATATAAGACATAGAAGATGGAAAGAACTTGGAACTCTTTCTTACATAATACATAGGTAAATATAAATGTAAACTTATTTAAATGTAAATTTTCAATATTTTTTGTGTTGAAAAACATAAAATAAAAGCCGGAATTCTGAATGCGGCCCGGGTGTCATGCAAACCAGGGGTGTAATCGAGGTGGCTTGACGACCAAACCGAAAAGCAGGCCGCCCTTCCCACTCATTAAGGCTACACCCCAACTACCCTGCATGTACCCTCTCCCCCATCCCCCCTTCCCCGCCCTTAGCCGTGAAACAGAACTCTACGATACAGGAAGCTGGATAACTTTTTATCTCTCCTCCAGCGAAAGAGACGACACTAATTCACCGCGGACCACCGAGAAAAATCCTGTGCTTTGCACGCGTAGGTTCGGATTTGTATGTCTGCGGTTTATTGATATTAAAAGAAAGACAATTTACTCATAAGACGTTTATTGACGTAGTTTACACGTTCCAGGTTATGCGTCCAAGTAACGTGACAGACCTATCAACTGTCCACACGTCACAGCTGGTCTTTTTGACCAGTACCAACATAACAGATGCATAACATAAGTCTTATTATTTTTTCTTACATTAACTCCACACAGGAGGCCCTTAGGAAAAAAATCCACTCAGGGCCTATGTCATCTTTGGAGATGCTGAGTGGAAGATCTTTTAGGGCAAGGAAGGAGGGGAAGTTCGGGGAAGGAAAAAGATAAAGGGTGGGTAGGAAACGACGGACCAATGAATCCACCCTTTCCACTGCGAACAAGGCAATATTCCGAGAGAGGAATCAACAGATGTCCCTCAACCAGCCTCTCCCGATCCGGCCTGACACGCTGTTGGTGGGCAGACGCATCCGCCGTCAAGATCCGGACAAACCTGACCCCATGGACCCGGTCACCCCTGCTAAGTCACAAAACGTAGCGAACCACTTGGGGTGACCTATGGCAGAGGTATGCAGCAGGATTATCTTACGAAGTTTTTATCATATTATAATATTCTTGACTTCATTTTCCATCGAATGAAACAAATTAATTATTCGTACTGACAAAGTGGCGATACAACACGTCATAACTTCAATAATTCCAGGTGCTTCCCAACTTTCACATCTCCTTCTCCTCCCCATTAACTTAGACCTCACAACGTACCCCATTTGGGGGTTCCATGACAGTTGATCCGTCGACAGTTGGCCCCCCGGCATATTATATACAATATGCGGTTCGGTTTAGGGAAAATACCTACTTATAGTATACTTACTTATTTAGAGAAATACCTACTTATAGTATATTTATTTACTTAGTATAGTATATCTACTTATTTAAAATATAACTAAGTGACCCTGACGGGGTGTGCAGAGAGGATGTACCGCCGAATAACAAAAGAATGAAACATATTTTCATTCAAATGCATCAAGGATAAAACTACTTGTCTGTATACTGTATATGTGAGATGTACAAAAAATTGACAATGTTAAATCCGTTTGATATTCATACCAAATTATTATTAAGGGTATTTTTGAGAAAGATTTTACTTTTGAAATTGGTACATAATGGCCAAAAAAATTATAATTTTTAGTAAATATCATTTTTGGGGGCCAATTGTCGGCGGATCAACCGTCGGGTCATACCATAGTCCCAATATCTGCAAACTGTAGAGAGCAGTTAGGACTCGTAGGTTCTTACGCCGTGATTTGCCTGCCTTTGTGTTTCCTCCTTCCTACAACATGGGTCTCTTCAAGAGCAATGTTCATTCCTTCCTCTCCTCAAAAAAACCCTCCACACAGCATCTCAGATGACAGGAAAATAATTTCCCCCAGGGCCCGCTGTGTGGAGTTAATGTAAAAAAAACTCCAGTTGCTTTTAGCCAAAGTTACGACGTAGACCTGCACGCCGTCTTACCACCATATTCAGGCCTCTATCTCAATCGTCCTGCAGGCTTAGTTTGGAGATCACGTCCATTATCTAATAACGATCCCACAAAAGATATAGAATCGCTCAGCAGATCAGTTCTGACAAATCAGGTTATTCCCAACCTTCCTCTTCCACTTCTCCTTTCCCTCTCTACTTCCTTCAACTTCACAATATAATTTCCTAAATTACGGATGCTGTAGTACCTAACTACTATGAATACCGCACAAGAGTTCCAACTGCTCCTGTCTGGAGCCAGTGAGACTATGGCATCCCTGATTATGGTTTTTTGTGAGGCTGAATGGGAGGGGGAGGAGATGGGGAAAAGGAAGGTGGGGAAGTACTTGGCCAAGTACTCTTCGGTGAACAGTCAGCTTATATCATTGGTACTAATTCCAATCCAGGGGAGCGAAACAGTTTTAAAATCAATAGCACGCTGAAAACGAGATTTTTTTTTGTTTTCGGCACTCATGTACTAGAATTTATAATCGGGAGATATGATGAGAATACTACCTGGACACTACCATTGGGTTAAGGTTTTGCTTACCAAAATATTACGATGTTAATAAGAGGATTCTAAAATTACCGATCACAAACCGTTTCTTGGGAGAATCTGTGTTTCCTCCTTCTTTAGCCAGCGTTTCGTACAATATATCCGTCATCTGGGCAATTGTGTTGATTGTGGTGTAGTGTGTATTTGTTCAGTATAATAATTAATCAAATCAAAGTGGATTTACAATTTGGGAGGCGTTTATGGGTACTGATCCTCTGGGAACCATGTCGATTACCAACACCTCTGACACAGGTCACCCCAAATTTATTTATTTATTTCAAGATTTTTGTTTCTACATTACAAATGATAATAAATGCAAGAATATAAAATGATTCATATTTTATTCTACTACTCCATAAGTTGAGCTCTAGGAGCTCGTGTTTATGGAAGGAGTATTTACAATAATTTACATGTAAAAAAATAATAATAATGTTCATTGTGTAAACAATTTTCAAAGAACTTATGAAATAAATATCTTAGATGGGTACAAAATTTAGACAAAAATAGTTGTGTAAGGACAATAACAATACATATTTTTTTAAATATTAAATATTGCAGTTTAAGTAAGGGTAAATTAATTAATTAATTACATTACATTACATTAAGGGTACAATATGTCATTATCCAATTTCATGGACTTAATATGTTTTTTTAATAATTCATATTTCAGTGTTTCTGTTAGACTAATTTTGTTTTTGGATAATAATATATTATACTATCTTACACATAAATACAAATAGTGTGCTGAGCCGTGGTCGTTTTAAGCATAGGGATGGCTATTAAGCCATTAGTTTTAAATCTATTGTTTATGCTATCTGAGGGGTGAATTTTTTTAATAAAATATTCTTTATAAATTTGACATAAGGCGTTACTCTTATACAATTCTGTGATAGATGGTACATTAAATTCCCGAAATATCTCTATAGTAGGGAAAATGCTTCGCTATGTTTGGTAACCTAGCAGGGGTGCCCGTGTTCATGGGGGAGGGGTTTGTTTTTAGAGTTTACAGTAGATGGATAATCAATCGGTCCCACAATATTTTAAATAAAAACATACATTCAAATCAAATCAAATCAAATCAAAAAATATTTATTGTAAAATAAAAATTACAAAAGGTGTAGCTTATGGGTAGACCCCATTTCTTCCAGCTAACCACATTTATTTAATTACAATGTTTATATAATATTATTTGTTTTATTATAATTACAATGTGTATACAGATAAAATAACAATATTCCAATGAAAAAAAAAATTACAAATATATATACCAATAAAAATAGGTGTTTCATTTACGTGAGGTATTCACTCAACGTGTAGTGACATTTATTAACAAGGAAAGTATTTAGTGACGATTTGAATTTGTGTGTATCTTGTATTTGTTTAATGTTATGTGGAAGGTTGTTATATACTTTAATGGCCATGTAGTATGGTCCTTTTTGGAATGTTGTTTTGTTTGCTTTTGGTATTAATAGGTTTTCATTGGATTTTGTATGCATAATATACCTACAAGAGAGGCTGAATACCAGCAGGGAAAAAATTAGAAAGATTTCCAAGTTTATTATTTCGGAAATCGACTGATATTCATTTCGATCTTTTCGGGGATGACTATCCACTTCTTTTCTCTTTTCAAGTAGCCTTTAGGGGTTAAATCTCCAAGTTTCATCACGATTCCGATTAGTAATCATCCCCTACTATTTCTCTACTTATTTTAAAATTCATTTCTTCATCTTTCATTAGCGCTATCCGGTATGTAAATTACAATTAAACAATGGCTTAACTAATCGACGCTCATAGCGGTCGTTAGTCTCTCATTAGCCTAAAATGGTGAAAAACAACTAGAAAACTCCTGAAATATATTGTTTTTTTGAATTCGGGAAATTTGTAACTGTGTATTTATTTATTTATTTATTTATTGCTTCTTCACAATTTATGTACATATATTTTTAGCATGTAATTATTAACCCCACTAGGGTTCGCCTGTATCGGGGTTAATAATTTCACAATTTAATAAAAATAACACACGCAAATATCGGTCATGCAAAACAGTTAAGTAAAAGCAAAATAATAAAATTTAAAAATAAAATGATAAACAGAGAAAATAATAAGTGATAAAAATATATGAATTAATAAAAAAGTGTTAAGAGATCAGACAAAATGTTCTCATTCATTATATCATTAGTTCATACCATTTTCAACAAAAGATAAAATTTTAAAAAATATATGTCCTTAGGTTTTTTTTTAAATATGTGTAAAAAATAAAAAATGAAACAAAAAAATGATTTATAAGCGATTACATTAGAGCGAATCTTTCTTATGCAATATTAAAGTGACTATCAAATAATTATGAAAGAAACCGTTTTGATCACAACATCATTGTTTTCATTCCATTTAAGTGACCGTTTTCATTAAAATATGATTGTATTTTATAGTGTAAGTGATACCTTAGAAATGCAATCCGTGTGGTCTTTTAGTTTTGACAAAGTTATGGGATACGATAACCCATATATATTTATTTATTTATTGTTTCTTTACCTTTTTAATTTAGGTGTTATTGTTTATGAATGTTAATAGTAAGACTACTAGGCAATTTTTACGTAGATGAAATGGCCAAAACGGATTAAATGGGTTTCTACGCCCCTAGCAACTAAAACAACTATCCCTTTGGTAGTAAAACATAAATTCTGCAGAAAAAGAACGAAAATAGACTGTACGTATATGATGCGAGGTATGGTGATGCTAAATTATAAGTCTCTTGATATCTTCAACATAGACTTGAGGGTTTCAAGGGACACGCAAATCGTTCAAATTAAGTAATGAGTAATGGCATGCTTTTTTATTTTAGGATTGAGAACTTGCTTATGTTAACTTTTATTTTTTTATTTTTTTTTTTTTTTACATGAGCTCCACACAGGAGGCCCTGAGGAAAAAAAATTCCCTCAGGGCCTATGTCATCTTTTGGGATGCTGTGTGGAGGGTTTTTTTAAGGAAAGGAGGGAGAGGAGAGTTCTGGGAAGGAAAAGGGTTTAAGGGGTGGGTAGGAATCTGGGGTTCAGTGTGTCCTGGTCATCCGCCTCCAAGACCTAGACAAACCTCGCCCCATGAACCCGGGCACCCCTGCTAAGTCACCAAACGTAGCGAACCACTTGGGGTGACCTATGGCAGAGGTGTTGGTTATCCAATAAAGGTTCCCGGGGCGGCGGTACCCATTCCCGCCTCCCAAATTATGATCCAATAACACATTTTTAACTGCTCATATTTATGTTTATAGTACAGTGTACGCAGTCTGATATTCAAAATGAAAATAAATAATGATACAATTCGGGAGGCAGGAATGGGTACTGCCACTCCAGGAACCATTTATTGGATAACCAAAACCTCTGCTATAGGTCATCCCAAGTCGTTCATTACGTTTGGTGACTTAGTAGAGGTACCCAGGTTCATGGGGTGAATGCGTTTGCCCACCTACTGCGGGGTACGCCGGATCGGGGGAGATTGGTTGAGGGAGATCTAACCTAGAACGCTTCAGTCAGACTCTCTTGACCCATTGCCTTACACCGCATTGGTACGGATGAATTTGTATGTCCGTCACTCCTGGACACATTGACCCACACCACTCACCCCTCCCACCTTTATTCCTTTCCAGAACTTCGTCTCATTCCTTTCTCTAAAAATATGTCCGTACAGCATCCCCACAGATGTCATATGCCTTGGGTTTTTTTTCCTCGTATGGAGCCATTTGTAAACAAAAAAAACAAAAGCAATGGGCGGTAAAATAGTGTATAGTTCTTGAATAGACTATGAAAGGGATGTTTAGATAGTTTTGACAGAAGTGTAGAGTGGTTGGACGGAAGAGGGACGATGTATGATTGTGAGCGAAGCAAGAAATGTCAGCCAAGATTTTTTTTTTTTTACATGAGCTCCACGCAGGAGGCCCTGAGGAACATAATTTCCCTCAGGGCCTATGTCATCTTTGAGGATGCTGTGTGGAGGGTTTTTTTAAGGAAAAGGGAAGGAGAGGAGAGTTCTGGGAAGGAAAAGGGTTTAAGGGGTGGGTAGGAATCTGGGGTTCAGTATGTCCCAGTCATCCGCCTCCAAGACCTAGACAAACCTCACCCCATGAACCCGGGCACCCCTGCTAAATCACCAAACGTAGCGAACCACTTGGGGTGACCTATGGCAGAGGTGTTGGTTATCCAAAAAAGGTTCCCGGGGCGGCGGTACCCATTCCCGCCTCCCAAATTATGCACAGCAATGGCGTTTAATTAATACAATAAAACATGGAGAAATTAATACAATAAAACATAAAAAAACTCGTATATATTTTTTTAAAAGAAAGATTTCAAATTCAATACCAGAATGTGGTACTTCGAATTGTTCATTTTTGGGATGAAAATATTATGAAACGTAGAAAAAAAAAGCTGTTCGAGTAGACGTTCGTTACTGCACAAAAAAATAGTTCATTGGGAGGAAAAAGCAAGCCTATTGAATTTTTATGGCATCATAGTTGTTGAAAATAACTGTATCATCGAGTTACGTGGAAAATACAGCAGCAATTACAAAAAATATCCATTTCGTTTTTACTATCACATACAATATTGCGAATGGAATGGTATTGGAATTCGGAATATTTATGACAAATTGTTGTCAATTGAATTTTATATATTTCAGCCGGGAATAAGTCAAATCGCACATTACGCTCATACGTAACATATTCGGAATGATTTTCCATTTAAAGCATTTGGCAGTGATTTCATGTGAATATGGGAGCCGATATTTTGGAAAAATAGAGGTTGGAAGCACGGTCGTCGAATCTTCAAATTTATATAATTGATAAAGCAATGAATAAAGAAAAATAAAATAATAATAAAGGTAATAGGCCACTGGCATGGACTTCATAACGACTTCCGAAAATGTTCCTATTAATTTTATAAAATTCCACACTGATTTATTTATTTTTATATGGCATCACTTTGATTTCAGGCGAATTTTTGAATTTGACATTTAACGCTCACAAGATTTATTATTTGTTTTCTGCGAACGTATCATTTGGTTTGATTTTTTGACAGATGTTATAAAGAGAACCCCGTACATTTTACATTGTCCGTTCGTGTTTAGGTATAATGATAATGGCAATGACGTTATATAAATAGACACGCCATAGTCTTACATGCTCTCAAAATAATGTGGCAAGTAAGCAACACTCTTTTGTTTTCAGCGGTTTTCAGTAATTACTTAATTCAAAAGTTATTCATATATTAAAAAGTTATGCGACATTCACACTGAAGCCAAACTTCCAACGCATGAACTACCCTTCTACGCAATCGTCCGAAAGTTTGAAGTTGGAAGTTGACCTCAGTGTGACCGTACCATAAGACAAATAAAGAATGTGTGTTTTTTCTCAAATGACGTACAAAATTGTCGGACGGGGAACATGAAAATTAATTGTATTGCTTATAATAATCGATAATAATAAGTAATTTGTGTGTACATATAAATTAAATTTTATTTCTTCACTTTTACTAATGTTTGCCGTGTAATGGAAACATTTTCTCATCATACAGGAGGGCGTTTTGGCGCTTTTTAAATGCAATTTTCCAACTGGTAAGACATGACCTTACTTGACGAGTGACAGTTTAGTACTAAAGTACTAGAAATCGAGAACAGTACAATTGTCTTGCGTTTGGCTTCCCACTTTGAGATTTCTACCCCGCGTCTAAAGTATGTAACGTCTTTGGATAATGGTGCGGATTTTAACAAAATCAAATTTTATAATATTCTTATTATTATTTTAATTTACACGTACAAGTATATTACATTTGATTTAGTAATATAGACGTTGAACATTATAAAGATATATGATCAATAAGTGGATCAAGGAAAAAATATTTATGAGATTCAATATTTTTGGTATGCCTCGTTGTTCTCCTGTATCATTCGTGTGGAAAACGTTATTTTTTTTAAATGATTTTCGGCTAAGTAATTATCGCTTTTCGCACCTATAAAAGTATGTCCCGTCTTTCCGGTTTATAAAAAGTGGTCTGATTTTTCGGATTGAAATTTTCAAAAAATCGCCAGGTTTTCAAAAACACGATAAAAAAATACAGAATGTCTTAGAATATTTGCCTAAACCGAAAAAAAAATTTAAAAAATGCGATGCAATTGGCCTATTGTACACCTTCACGGTCACCTGGTTTTTTGGCGATAAAAAATCCAAAACTGATCTTTACGATTTTTTTTAAGTGAAACTTCCTTAGCCTCGTTAGCGATTTGGAATTCGGATGAAACGAAAATGACGCCTACAGCATCTGCAAAGCATTATACTCCTATCAAGGATCCTATTGCTGGAGATATAAAATGAAAACGACGCGAGGTCTGCGCTCATTGGCCTGCTCACTGCACTTTGATTATGACCTCACTTTTCACTGGTTCTTCATAGTTTGAGATTGTTTTGGTAAAGTTTCGCTTCTACCGCGTGTTAACTGCACTCGAACTGTTTTTAAAAGTTCGTTTTTATGGCGGATAAAAAAGTATTGAAATTGTCTTAATTACGGATTTCAGATAGTTTTTTAGCTTTCAATGCTAAAAATTCACGTTTCTACGAAATATCCTGTATTACTTTTTATACGCTACAAACTACTCTTCATCTTTTTTCATAATCTACGTAAAAAATATACAAATAAAAAAAAGAATTGAAGTTAAATTAATGATAATGAAGGAAAATAAGTATTTAACAATAACTCTTCATGGGATTTGTTTTAACACTACGACAGTAATTAATCACTAAAAAATGCCAAAACTTGTTATTCTTAATTATTCGTTTTTTGTGCAGATTATGACATTTGATAGCGTACAAAAGAGTTATGGAGGATTATTTGTAAAAACTGAATTTTTTCAGCATTCAAAGTTAAAAAATATATATTTTTTATACATTTTAATTTTTTCCATGAATCCGCCGTCAAAACGAACAATTTGAAAAAAAAAATTAAATCTCTACTTTTCAATTTTTACATAAAAACTAGGTGACCGTGAAATTGTACAATAATTTTTTTTTAAACTCCAGAGAACAACATTTCAAGCAAAACGAATACTACATTTTCGATTTTTACGCACCAGATTTAATATTAGATACCTACTATTATTATTATCTACTTGTTGACTATGCACGCGTTCTTAGGCAGAGTTTAACTATCTAAAATTTAAATTTGTCTTCTGTAAATTCCAAAAACAATTATGCTAATTCTTTAGTTTGTAAAAAATATTAGCTTGGATCCCGAAATCATTAAAACTAATCTTAATAAACCATTAACACCTACGAAAACACGTCACAAGCTGAAGATTAACATTTGTTTTTATCTTTTCGTGAATTTATTAAATGTGGTATGACAGACATATTATTTTGTTTTTATTTACTAAGTACACAAATGTTCAACAAGATTATTACTGTACTATACTAACTATATTATTTTATGAAAAACCGGATCCTACGCTTTTGATGTATTGTGTTTGGTTCAACAACTAGAATTTCAAAATTAATTTATGTCTACGTGTAAAATATGTACCAACTTTTTTTTTTCAGATTTAAGCCCATCATTTGAGGTCGTCACAGCCTTCGATCGCTGTAGGCTTATAAACATCATTCAAAGCAACGACTTAGCAACGGTTGTTCTTGGTATATTGTAGTAAGCTTCGACGTGAAAAAAAATTAATTTGAGCGAAAATCCGCTGACCAATAGTATCTACTACCCACAATATATTTCTACATTTCATAATTCCACTTTCCACAGCCAGAAAACGTCTTTGTCGACGGCTCTGGGCATATTTTGCTAAGCGCAAGCTTTCGCAATATTGTTACAGTGTCAAATTTGTGTTATTGCCACCTTTGTATATATTGCCTAACTTTACTACCGGTACTGCCGCTGTAATAAAAGCCTGAAAGAACAGGTGGTGTAATCATCACATAGAAAAGCCTTCTTTTATTAAAAGTGCTGATCCCCGCTTTCATAAAATAGTTAAATACTACATTAAGGTGATGCACCACGTCGTGTTACATTTGGAATCGGGCCGCAATAATAATACTCCTAATATGGATGGCGATAATGTTTAAATTTCCGCTTAACACAAGCCACAAGTTTTGATTTACACAAAAAAAATTATATTCTTTTATTTTTCGAAGTTCAGGCACAAATATTATATGATCATTTAAAAAAAAAAAAAAAATCATGTTTTAATATCTAAAAGAAAGTCGGTTTAGTTACACCATTCTGAACCAAACTCAAGAACGGCTGGACCGATTTTTATGATCTTTGATTTGTTGGATTTGTCTCCGCCCCGAATAGCAGAATAGCTTTTAACCCCTCCGAAAATTGCGAATATTCACTTTTAATGTCTCAAACGAAATGTCAGTTTTACGAAAACTTTGTGTTATTACCGCTTCACAATTAAAGCTCTATAAATGAAACATTTCTGAACGTAGCCGAATAGTAAAAACTGTTTTAGAAAGGTTACAAAATAAGCTTTCAAATTGTCGTATTATAAATAAATAATTTAAAATATATATATATATATATATATATATACAGAGTGTTAAGGGACGTACTTGACTTACTTTAACCAATGATTCCTGACATTATTTGGAGTAAAAAATGTAAATGAAATTTTGGTGTCCGGTGACTTTTTTTGACGACTTTTTTTTTTTTTTTCAAAATTTTTTTCTTCAAAATCAAACAAAAAAAAAATTCTTCCGCATGTCGTCACTGGTCACTCAGCCGGGTGTCCGACGAACCCCTTACTCCGCCTCCAACTCTTCGTTTTTGTAGAAAAAAAAAAAAAAACATCAAAAATGTCACCGGACAACAAAATTTCGTTTACATTTTTTACTCCAAATAATGTCAGGAATCACTGGGTAAAGTAAGTCAAGTACGTCCCTTAACACCCTGTATATATTAACATTTGTAAATATTAAAATTTAGAAGGCAAACATTAAAAACGGTACTAAAATCACAGATTATGTAAACAACAACACTTATTTTATTGTATAAATGTATAATAAACACTTTTGTCACCTCACTTTTTTATCATTTCATACAAAATATTTGATAAAAATTAATAATATCCAACGGCCCCTAGGCGATTTGGCGGGTAAAATACACGCCAACCGCGTGACTGACAGATTAGGTCTTTTTACGTATTTCTATGGGCAACTTGAATAGAGATGTGCAGCATGATTCACTATCGACCTTTTACTTTTTGTTTTAGGGATGTAACTATTTCTGTGGAGACTCACGCGTTGACGTATAAACACGCTTAATGTACTTGACTGCTGTTGTTATTTTAACGTGTAGGTATATCTGCTTACGTTGCTGACCGAAACATTGAAAAATTCACGAAAAAAAATATGAAGAAAATTCTTTTCCTCATACATTTTGTATTGAACGAATTCTCACCTTTTGAAAGTGCCGCAGCAATATTGTGATAAGTATAATTTTGAATAGTGAGTGAATTGCAAAAATTCAAAAACGTCAAATTGTTTTGCTTTTGTTCTTGAACGTTATAATACTACTCCTCCTTCTAACACACTAAATGTTAACAGTTGAAAATGAGACAAACGCTGAACTTATGTCTGTACCCCTCCAAAGGAATAATACAATAATTATAATTAATTTCCCTCACACGTTTAAAGAAAATAAAACAAAACATGCGCATCAATAAAATCATTGTGTAATTTTTAACTTATTAAAATGAATTTAAATCAGCTAATAAGTTAACACAACAGTTATTGATTCTGAGGCGGTACGAAGTTTACCGGGTCAGCTAGTTATGCAATGAAACAATTACCGTAAACAGGTTTGTAAGTAGAAGCTTTTGATCTTTAAAAGCAATTTTTGTAGGCCTTTTACATTATTTTTTCTGGCCTTTTACAAGTATTTTTCAAAAAAATGCTCGATGCTTTCTGCTTCCAGTATTTCATTAAAGCTTCTTAAATATTGCTACGGGATTAAATTATCAAACAAATAACAAATGATTTTGCATTACTTCGCCTTAAAAATATTATTATTTCGCCTTATATAATACCTTAGCTGTTTTATCACTAAGTACTACTAAGAAAACGGGCGTTCCAGATAACAGATATTATTACAATGAGTTGTGTATCTTTTCAATAAAATAAAATTATTTTTAAAAATCCGTCACATTTGACATGATCACAAATCTACAATCAGCGCCATTTTTAATTTTCACCTTTCTATTATTTTTTTATTTAAAATGATATTATTATTCCGATCTGCATTTCAAGGCATTCTCAAACTGAATTGTGTATCTGTGATAATGAATTATTATTGTTGTGACAATTTGATAATGCATTCAGAATGCGAAACAGCTGTCACGCGTAATAATAATTACGCAGCAGAACTTGTTTATGAATAAACTGTTTTTATAAATGGAATAATAATATTAAAATAAAATATTAATATAAAATAAAAAATAAAAACCAATTAATTTCATTTTCACGTTTAAATGGTAGATAACTCTTTAAAGGCTGATTCTTTTCGTTTCAGCTTTTCATATTACAGGCGTAATGCTTGAAAACTGATCTAAAGCTGAAACGGGTCGAGAATTGGTGTTCAACTGGGGTAATTAACTATTCAGCAGATAAGCAAAACAACGCGACCGTTACGCTAAAGCTTAAACGGATCGAGAATCGGTGTTATGGTGTTAACCGGGGACCCTTCAAATGACGCTTATCGTTAATATTTAACAAAGTCAAATGTTACGGTCGGTCAAACAACTTACCCTAAGTAAGGAAGATAGTAATGTTTTGAACTTTAACAACTTGTAAAAAATGTTAACGTGCAAACAAGTTGAATTGTGTGTACGAATATAGCCGTGTTATGGTGATAAGTTGAATAACTTTTCTTTATCGCGAATGGCCTTGAAGGTTTGTACGGGGGGGTTGAAAAAGCTATCAACCCCGTGGCTGGCTTTTCGCAAAGGAAGAAATACATGAGACTGGCTATCACAGAGCTCGGAGGTTCCGTTATTGGCGATCTTGGATAGGGAACGGTGGAATATATCATCATTAGGACGCGTAAAGAGCGACCTTCGACAGTGTCGAGAAGGTTTCACATAGGAATCTGAAGAAACATTTATGAGATGCTTTGAATTCATGGAACTCCACCGCTCTCGTTGTTTTTTCGCTCTCTTGTACCTATGTGTCTTTTGTTTGTGTAATTTTTGTAAAATAAAACTTGGAATTTCGATACGATTTTTTTATGGTATCCACCGAGACGTTTTAATCAATGTTTTTCGTGGAAATAGCAGGCTTCTTTTCTTGGTAAAGCCCGGCATGGATTAATATAATGTTATCAATTGTGAATTACATTAGTACCTACTCGCGGCCGTGTGGGTTTAAAAAATATGAACAATTTAAAAACACATGTTAAAAAAGTAGATTAAAAAACTAGTTTATCAGCTTCAGATGAACTAACTACCTATCACGACATAATTTTGTTGCTGTGAATCCTTTCCAGTTACTTGCCATCCAATTTATAAGCGTGTCTTGTAGGTAAATATTATTATTATTGCTGTTGTGTAGTGAGGATAGATTTTTCAATACATTATTATTTTAAATGAATTAAACAGATTATTAGTTTATTAGTTACCATCAAATTCTCATTTATTTGTGTTCTTGTTTATCTTTTTTATTTTTTATTTAATATAATTTACAGTATTGTATTTTTGTAAATATGTTAGCCGACGGGTACGACCCTTAGTTTGTATTTTAATTTTAAGTTACGTGAATTTCTATTATAAGATCTTTGTTATTAATGTTGTTGCTAGAGATGTAAATAATCTGTTGAATTTCCTGAAGAAAATAAAATAAAATACAAATAAATAAATAAAAAATCCCGCAGGAGTAGGTAGAGAGGATGGATCGCCAAACAACTCGGTCTTGGCACATACTCCTTGCTTTATTCACCAATATAATTATGATATTGAATAATTTTGATAGAGCCGTTTTGTCAAAATTCACCAAAATGGCTCAAACAGAAGGTATGTATGGACCTTCTGTTGTTTTGACTCTTGACAAGACCTGACTCAAATATTTGGTTTACTTGATCGTGCCATGTCTTCGTCGGTCGTCCCCAACATCTTGTTCAATTCATATTCGTGTCATGTATTCTACTTACACTCCTTTCTTCATTCATCCGCTCTACATGTCCAAACCATCTAAGCGATTTTGTTCATCTTATTCATTACGCTTACAACAGCCCTGCATTCTTAGCGAATCTCCATATTTCTCAAAAGATTACCTGAATTTACTTCTCATTTTGTCTGATCTCTCAACACTTCGTTGTTAATTCATATATTTTTATCACTTATTATTTTCTCTGTTTATCGTTTTATTTTAAATTTTATTATTTTGCTTTTACTTAACTGTTTTGCATGACCGATATTTGCGGGTGTTATTTTTATTAAATTGTGAAATTATTAACCCCGATACAGGCGAACCCTAGTGGGGTTAATAATTACATGCTAAAGATATATGTATATAAATTGTGAAGAAGCAATAAATAAATAAATAAAAAATAAAAAAAATGTCATTTATACAGCAATTAGTCTACCATTCTATGTCAGTTCCATGCCTCACTGCCTTATATCAGGGTAGGTACCAGCACTCCATTGTCGACTGTAATAATATTGTTCCCATAATCTTTATTACATAGTATTAAATGAAGTCGCTCCCGCTGTCTGTGCGCTTAGATCTTTTAAAGTACGCAACGGATTTTCATGCGGTTTTCACCAATAAACAAAGTGATTCATGAGGAAGGTTTTAAGGTATATTGTCTGTCGAGGTTTTGTGTAAATTGGTTGAAATATAATTTAATATATCTGGCCAAGCGGCAGCGGGCATGGGCGGGGTAGATTTCATTTAACAGATGGCGTTTGTTATAAAGGTTGGATAATGGCGTAGCTTTGTATTTCGTTATCCACAGCAACGTGGTACCGGGTCTGCTAGTACATAAATAATATGAACTCTGGCGAGCAAATGATTAAGATATTCGAATCTTAGGAAACATCTATAATGTAAAAATGAATCGCTGAATGTGTTGCTAAGCGCATAACTTTCGAACTACTGCACCAAATTGGATAAAAAAAATTTGTGTGTTCGTTATTGTCAGGACAAGGTTTTTATAAACGGTGAGCTCTGGCATTATGAAATTTGTATAAAAAATTGGTATTGGTGGCACGCGAGGTTTGAAAACTGAATGTATGGAAAGCGGGAGGGAGGGAGGGGGGAGGGAAACTCGGGAGGGGGGTTTGCGGGACGGTGGAAGGGGGGGGTGGAGTGGGGAGAGGTAAGGTGGAGGTGACGGAGTGGGAACGCGAGATGGGAAGAGGACGCAGGAGAAGAAGGGGAGGCGGAAGGGGAACGGGACGAATGGGAAAGGACACTCAGGGAGAAACAATTTCTTTATTAAATGGCATAGCAACGCATGCCGGGACCAGCTAGTTTCTCATAAATATATCTTTAATAGCTTTTATAATAAAAGGAATTTTTCCGAACAGATAAATAAAAATATTTTTTCTTTCTCCAGAACCATTATTATAACAAACTTAAAATTAAAGTGCTCTCTCAAAGAGGGCGCCATTAAAGTGAATAAGTATCTTTATAATAATGGCTAGAGTATCTTTCAAGTATATTATTTTATTCAGGCCCATATAGTTTGTCACGTTTAATGGTATTAATGGAAGCAGGAGCAAGTAAATGTGGACCCATTATCAATCAAGGTCGGGCGGTTCGGACTTTTTACCGTTTCCCTTCTTCCCTAGCGCGGTGCTTATCGGACCCTATTATTTCATCTTTATTACTGACCGTTCGCCATCACTGCATGAAAACTAATATACACATGAGTCTAGCTACTTATTGCTCCTTTTATAGAGGCTTTCAACTGGTACTGAATCAAAATATTGCCTTTAAAAACAGCAGCTAGATGCCGTCAACGCTTAACGCTATCGACGAAAATTTGCCCTAACAATAGAGAACTCCAGTCCAATTTTTTTCAGTGAATAATGACCTTCTAACTTAAATAACTGCATTTTTTTTATTTTTAGAGTTAGTTTTATTAGTTAAAATAATTGTCAAAGTTTTAATTTTTCAAGACCCCCCGAAAACCACCGTATGTGTGGTGAATCGTATGACGTCATCACTCCTAAAAAATTAGTATTGGATCGGGCAATCAGCTGATCTACTGCCGCCATTTTGAATTCCGTTGTTCGAAGTATTCTCCCTAGAAATAGCATTACTATTTTTTTTTGTGCAGTAGTTTTTGAATATTTTCAATAATAGAGATAAACTAATAAGAGATACTTTTTTTTTGAAACATTATTAAGGCCTAAATAATGTTTCAATAAACACAACAACTAAATCTCTATAAGCAGTATATAAATAAACGAATAAATTAATTCGATGGATTGTGTAATATCATACATTCCCAAACAATGACTTTACGGTGACGTCACGACACGTCGAACAGTGACGTCACCTTGACGGCGTGTTTTTACGACCCGATTAAAAATAGACTTTTTAATATTTTTTTAAAAACTCTGCGTTTAATATTATTATATAAAACTTATATATTCAGAATCAGCGTTTACTGGTCCATATGAACATATTTTTTTAATGCCAGAATATTTTTAATTAATTATTATTATTCCTTGTTGTGGCAGTTGTGGTATTTTTTTGTATTATTCATTTCTTTTTTTCTTTATTCACGCCTTGAAGGCTTTTATAGTATCACATTATTATGGATACATAGATTATTCAGGAGTTTAATTATAGGCATATAGTATATAACATTATAAACTGAACATTAACGAAATAAACAGGATCAACATGTAGGGATGTAGTTTCATTATCATGAAAATTGTACAAAATAGTTAATAAGTTTAGTATAATAATTGTAAAACAGAAGTCCTTAAGGTACTTTGAGAGTAGTTATAGAGGAATGTGTATGTACTTTCTTCATTTTATTATTAACTTAATCATGAATAGTTTGTTCTAAAGCAAGTTTTAAAGAACTTAGCAAATACCTACATAGTACAGATGGAAAAACAAAATTTAAAAAAAAACATAAATACATGAGTTGCATTATCATAAAAAGTTATACAAATGAGATCGAAAATTAGCTATACACAGGAGGCCCTGAGGAAAACCAATTCCCTTAGGGCCTATGTCTTCTTTGGGGATGCTGCGTAAAGAGTCTTTTCAGGGAAAGGAAGGAGATGAAGCTTTGAGAAGTAAAAAGGATTGAGGGTTTTTTTTTTTTTACAGTGAATACCGCACAAGAATCTCAACTGCTCCCGTCTGGAGCCAGTGAGACTATGGCATCCCCAATTGGGGTATGTTGTGAGGCTGAAGGTAGTGGAGAGGGTAAGGAGGTGGGGAAGAGGAAGGTTGGGAAGTACCTGGCTATTCAGATCTGGTCACTAAACACGGCTAAAGCCATTTTCAAGCAACGTTTCAATTCTGAATGGTGGTCTTACACCAGGGCGATACTGATAGTATCTTCCACTCTAAGAATAGGTTGAGTAAGAATAGGTGGAGATTGTCCAGTGATGGACGTATGAATCTATCCCTCCCACAGCTGTATAAGCCGTTGTTCTGAGAGGTCATAAGGTCTCCCTCAATCAGTCTCTCCTATTTCGGTCTGCCTCGCGGTTGGCATCTGCTGACAAGACGTAGACAAACCTTACCCCCATGAACCTGGGAACCCCTGCCACGTCAGCAAACGTAGCGAACCACTTAGGGTGACCCATGGCAGAGGTGTTGGTTATCCAATAAACGGTTCTCGGGATGGCGGTGAATTATTTTTAACGCGGTTACTAACTAAGACCGTTATTTATTATTTTAAGTGTTTGCGTCAACGTCAGCGTTATTTCCAATGGCTATATTCAACTGTTGACGATAGCCGACGACAGGTGTTTTATCGAATTGTCGTCCTCCACACTAGTAGCTACTGATTGTTCCTTTTCAGAGGCTCTGCAGTGAGGCAGAAAGAAACCTTTTCACGTGATATGCATAAAAATTTAATAATTCACACATTTCGCCGGTACACATATTTATTGTAATCCAGATAGTGCGTGGAACGAGGTATAAATAATGATTATATTTTTATAACGTGACTGTGGCCACTATTTTACGAGTGTCGTGGTCGCGATTCGGGATTAAACAGAAATAATTTATATTTAGGTCAATAAAAGGGAACCATTTTGTAGGCAAGCTTTTACACGGGGACTTTGTTGTTTTTCTATGTCCAGTTTATACAAAGCGTAATGGATCGATTACTCGTTGTAAAGCCGTTTGTTTACAGGAATTTGTACATTAACACAGAATTCCGGAAATACCAAAATATTTGCACGAAGTGTGGAATTTTCAAGCCAACACTTTGAGTAGTTACTTTGATAAAATGTTTTTTTTTTGTAACACTACACAAAAGGTGGAACTATCCAAATCCTTTGGTACTACGACATCTTCAATTGGGGAATGATGTGAGGTCCAAGAACGTGGAGACGAGAAAAAAATGGTACGATAAAGGTTCGGTTGTATACGCCAAACTGTATGACCGGCCTGAACACGGCACGATTCAAGGTAAAACCACACTAAGCCCACGCAACGCGACGCGACGTAGGTAGACGTCACCATTTCCATATCTGGACTACTTACCATCCATACATTTTCTATGGAAACGGGTGCTTTAGAATCAGACTAGCCCCACGCAACGCCAACCGACGTCCCCTACGCGAAGCGGATCTGCCACAGACAGATCGGCGTGGGCCATGTGGAAGGTGGAGGGAGTATGGTCACGCGTACTACGAGAAGATTTTACATCTTTTTGGTTTTATCTAAGCATCAAACGTTATGTTTCGCTATATCTGTGGTTGTTTTTTTGACAGATATTGTTCAAAAATGGATGACGAACAGTTCATTGAAACTGTTAGACGGCACGAAGTTATTTATAAAATCAAATCAGGGGATTATAGAGATTCTGCATACGCAGTGCAGCTTGGGAGGGAATTTCAGCCATTCATGGCATGACTTTCAATATTATACCCCTATAATGAATGACAATCAAACCTTAGACACACTGTCAGTCTTTCCTTGGTCCCAATTAACTTTCGAAGACGTGTGTTTTCTTTTTTTATGTCATATTCAATTATGCTGTGAAGCTCTTCAAATACCACTTTACTCATACGGAAGCATATGAAGAATCGTCCATCATTAGATTCTAGTTCCTTTACTAAAGTATGGAACTCTCCAAATATTTTTCTTTGTTTGTTAATGTTGTGGACCCAAATACTTCTCACTTTTTTATTTTTCTTTTTACGAGAATATTGATTTAATAATAATAATCGTAGCAGATCATCTTCAAATTCGCTTTCAGAAGACATGGCAAAGCTATCGTCTGCTGAGAAGAGAATCACATAAACATAACCTAAAAAATAAATGTCAAATGTGTCGAATCAAACGCGCCTGCGCACAACCAGAGACTCTTTGTCACGTGGTCACAGCGACGCGTACGTACGTCGGCCAGTGTGAACGGGACAGGAATAGACAAGAACGTTGCGTCGCGTTGCGTCGGCTCAGTATGCTTCTCGCTTCATTCTCGCGAAGTTACTGACTTTACAATGAGTATAAGCAAAAGAGAGAGATGCGGGAAAACAATTGTGCGACAGAGTAAGCAAGGGTCTTGCCACGTTTCTGTCCTTAAATTAGCGTACTGCGACGATTTCTGATCAACGTCAGGCCGATCTTAATGTTTGACGTGTACTGTACCCGGTAATGATATGAGGTGTGGAAAAAACGGGACGATAACGGTTCTGATGTAGTTATCTGGCTATTCAAGTCTTGTCTCTAACCATTACTGAAGGCTTTTCAAGCAACCCAGGAGCATTTCAATTCAGGACTAAAATAAATTAAAAAAGAATCCTCATCTCTGGAATGAAATGAAAATATACATTATCTAATTTCTTTTTTCTCATTTCACACAAAGAATTCCCCTAATCGGATTTTGGACCAATTGGCCATCGTTTCTATGAAAATCACGTGTTTTATTACGTTTATCTTTGTTATGTATATTTTCATATTATTATTGTTTTATTCTAGCGCACTAAGGTTGTTATTTTCCTAATACAGCAATGACCGTACTTAATCAAAGTCTGCTACTAATCTTTGTTTGAACATGAAACTGGGGAACGATTTCTGGAAAGTAGTCCAATTTCATCAAAAACAATCTTCAACTTTCAACTTCAGTTTAACAAACTTCAGTGAAACTTGTCCACTCGACTTAGTTTTGCGTTCAATCATAAATCTAACCATTTTATAAGGAGAGCTGTAACAATTTTACCGGTCCGTAATCAGTGTTAACGGAATATTTCGACAACTTTTCCCCTAATGAGTGAAAATATTTTATAATATCCGATTACCTAAAACAATTTTGATACCAAGGCTTTATCGAATAATCATTTTCGGGAATTGGTAAAAATGTTTTATTTTTCATGAATTTTTATTACATCTAAAACCTAAGCGAGCCAGTCTAATAATACTCGTAATGGATAATGGATGGAAATTTGCTGTTGGACATATTAAAAACTTTTTCTTCTTAAGTCGCTAAGTCATACCGGAACTAAGTAGATAGAACTAAGTACTATTAAAATAACATTGTCACCTCAAGAAATACATCGGAAATTGTGAGTCGAAAAACAAAATAATAAAAATAAACGTCATAAAATTTATGGGTAAATATGCAGTTAGTCCACCTCACGGATAATACGGAACGTTCGTGTTGTCGAAGTTTGATGCACGGATAATACGGAACGTTCCTTTTTTAACTAATAGACAATCAAATATGACATTTGTCGGAAGTACCAATCTTATAAAATACATTCTCTAAAATAAACTCGCATTTCATCATAATTTTAAAAAACATTCCAGGTTTTGAATGGTTTGTTTGACAATTGAAATACGTACATATAAAAAGATGTTTTATTTAATTTATCGGGGGGCTAGAATTCCAATAATCCATGCGCTTGATAGCTGCAAGACGAGTTGTTATCTAGCCTCCTAAGTTAAGTAAATTCTAATGCAAAATCCATGCTAATTTGTACAGCGCTCTTGAGGCGATTTTTCGCAAAAACAGGGCTATATAAGTTGTCCAAATTTATTATTATTATTAAAGCAGGATTTGTCTAGCAGGTTTGTGTAATTATTCTAATACATTTCTTTCCATGTTCTACTGTTATAAATACAGGTACAAACTTTTCAATAATGCATTTACTTTGTTTTACGCAAAAATATTTTTCTATGATTGGCAGCATTGATTGATTGTCTATGAAATGTTAAAATAAAAACGATGAATAAACAATGGCGTAACCGCGTGAGTGAATTAATTTTAACAAAATTAAAATGTTAAATGCACATTTTTTGCATATTTTTTGGTCTCCCCCGACATAAATACTCACTTTTCGTAATAATAAAGCTAATTCTAACTCTTTGAATAAAAAATATTAACGAGTAAGCGGTTAAATGCATAATCAGTAATTTTGTTAAAATTCTAGCTCCCCGCAAACCTTCAAAACATGATGAAAGTGATCAAAATATAATATCTGACTGGTCACTCCATGGAGTTCGCTGAACGACTTTTTATAATAGGCCACTTGCATCACATTTAAAAAAAATTCCGCTTTAGGCAAATATTCTAAGACATTCTGTTTTTTTTTTTTTAATCGTATTTTTGAAACCCTGGCGAATTTTTGATAATTTCAATCAGAAAAATCAGACCATTTTTTTATAAACCGGAAAGACGGGACATAATTGTATAGGTGCAAAAAAACTATAATTACATAGCCGAAAATTATTTTTAAAAAAAGAACGTTTTCCACGCTAATGGCACAGGAGAATAACGAGGTATACCAAAAATATAAAATCTCGTAAATGTTTTTTTTCCTTGATCCATCTTATTGATCATAAATCATTATAATGTTCAACGTCTATATTAATAAATCAAATGTAATATACTTGTACTTGTAAATTATAATAATCATAAGAATATTATAAAATTTGATTTTGTTAAAATCCGCACCATTATCATTATACTTCTAAAACACGAACGGACAGCGTAAAATGTACGGGGTTCTCTTCAGAACATCTGTCAAAAAGTCAAACCAAATGATAAGTTCGCAGAGAATAAACAATAAATCTAGCGAACGTAAATGTCAAATTCAAAAATTGGCCTGAAATCAAAGTGATGCCATATAAAAAAAAAATCAGTATGAAATTTTATAAAATTAAAAGGAACATTTTCGGAGACTGGACATTTTCATGTAGTGATGTCACGAGCCCCAATAATGGATTTATATATTAAAAAAAAAAAAAAAAAAAACGGTACATTTCTAAAAAAATTTACTTACATTTTCGTAATCTTAGTAAAAAAAATCTATCCACACGATTTTTTCCAAGTCGTTATGAAATCCGTGCAAGTGGCCTATTACGTTAGGTTATTTTAAACCTGTCAGATTTCAAATATAAATAATTCCAAATGCACACATTTCAGCAAATGAAAGATCAAATTTAGTTCTTACCTTTGTAGAATGAAGGTACTACTGTGTTAAAAATTGAAGCAATTAGCGTCGTTTCCGTTTTATATCTCAACCAATAGGAGCCTTGAGCGCAGTTTGATGCTTCGCAGGTGCCGTAGTGCGTCATTTCCGTTTTCCGAATTTTAAATCACTCTAACGGGGCTAAAGAAGTTTAACTTCAAAAATGATTTTTTTCAGTTTTTTCCCATTATTTAAAAATGTGATAGGGATATCTATATGTAGAGTTTTATCGTTTTTCACTTCCCTTACCTTATTATTACCTGTTAACAGGAAACAAGTATGTTCGTTAAACTTCCCCGAGTAAATCAGGGATACTTTTAAAGTTGGTGAAGGATGTTTGGTTGTGAAACGCCGTGATTGGCTCACGTACGTTTTATACCCCTAACATCACATTTCCAATCGAAGTCAACAGGTCAATCTCGTTCAATCCAATTCCCTGCTTGTTTGTTACCTTTTACTTTACGACAGCGCCAACACAAACACAATATCATCTTGAGAGTGCAGCGTCTCTTTTCAATAGCTCATACGTAGGTACATTTGTACCCAAGAAGCGTATATGTAAGTGTAAATTACAATTTTTGTTTGATATGAAAACATTTCGAGTAATGATCAAAAAAATGTTTGTATAATGTGCACTAAATTTGAAAGCATAACGATGAATTCTGAGAAAATCATGTTGACAGTAAATAAGGTCTTCGTCTCTTAGAGTAGGGTGATTTATTTATGTAAATCGTGGATAACAAGCAAAATTTGCTTGCGAATTATTTTTTTTTCTTTTAGACATAAGGTGAACTGTTATCAAAAAGTGACACAATTATGGGAATGAGCGGTTAACGTTTACCTGACTTAGGTACCTTATTTTTTACACTGCACTTATATTTTGGTGAGAATCGACATTATGGCACTGAAGGATAATAAAACACTCGGATGATCACTGCGCAAGCCTCGATTATGGTTCAATTGTTGCAAAGTCACTCAGGTATGAACAGGTCAGACAGAAACAGGTATCAATAGGGCAACAGGGGAATGTGGGAACGGTTCCATAACAGTTGGTCCGGCGACAATTGATCCTGCGACAGTTGGTCCGGCGACAGTTGATCCTTCCGACATTTGATCCTTCCGTTGGCCGGACCAACGGTCGGCGTTGATCCTTTAGAAGATTTTTTCTTCAAGTATATATGCAAAGGGGATATACGGCCGTACAACCAAAGTCGATATACTTATTCTTGAAGGCATCTTGAGTAAAAATCCACTGTAAAAATATTTTTACTAACAATAATTTCGATATTTTTACTAACTAAATACGACATATTTATACGTGCAGTCGGCTTAGCAAAAAATCGCTAAAGATTCCTACTTGCATGTAATATAACTTATTTATCTGAATATAACACAAGAGTCTCAACTGCTCCCAACCGTCTCGAGAAAGTGAGACTATGGCATCCCTAATTTTGATATAGTGTGATGGTAGTGTGGAGGGGAAGGTATGTGGAAAATGTACCTGGCTATTCAGATCTAGTCACCAAACATGGCTAAAGCCATTTCAAGTAATAAGACTAAACCAACAAACACTGTACACCAGAAGTTGTTAAAATTTAAAAAAGTCATATCGTCGCATTAATTTGTAGACTGCGTAACTCCAAATTTTTCGAAAATACGTTTTTAATGCCATCTGGTGTTAAAATTAGTCCCGCACCGACTAGTAAAACTCACAAATTTAAAAAAAAAATATTTTTTAGATAAACACAAATTAGGAAACTGCGTAAACACCATGGTGCCATTTTTACTCGCGAATACTTCGAAACTCCTAACTCCACATACTTTATTTTATTTAGCATTTCAGGTCTTATTATTTAACTTCAAAATTATTCGTAGTATTAGTATTGTGCTGTTATGCTTTGTGTACTCAGTACTATTATATTTATCCTGTTATTCTTACATACTGAGACTATATATAAAAGTCAATTAGGATGTTACAGAGTAATTCATAAAATAAATATCACAGTTCTGTATTGTTGTGTTTTATTTTTTTAATGTAAAATTCTTATCTCCCAAGTCTTCAGCTAGTTGTTCATAAAACTGTTCGCAGAAAAGTACGTATCTATCTTTTTAAAATACGTATCTCCATTCTCGGTTTTTATGTAAACTTCCTAACTCCGATTTGAAATAGAAAGCCTTAACTTACAAAATTTAAATGATTGAAAATAAATTTCGAAATATATTATATGTTCGGAACATAAATAAAAACAATGACCCGTCTTTCATTTTTTTTCACTACGAGGTTTTTTGTGCCTCCTGTAAAATTTGACATTTGGTGGTTAAGCATTCTACGAATTAATGCGACGATATGCAAGTTTAAAATGTATATCGACTTTGGTTGTATGGCCGTTTATCCACTTTGCGTGCTAACTTGAATAAAAAATCTTCTAAAGGATCAACTCTCGGAAGGATCAACTGTCGCCGGACCAACTGTCACTGGATCAATTGTGGCCGGATCAATTGTCGAATCACCGTAGGAACACATGATAAAGGGAGATGCACATAGTTCCATCAACATGGGTCATACAACATTATTAGTATGAAATCGTGCGCACAAAAGTGTCGCCAACACCGTTCAACCATAATATTGCAGATCACATTTACACATCGGGGCGTCTGCCTTTTTTTCTAACTGTACACTAAATGGCGGAACTTTCATTGACCAAAAAGGCCCCTTTCTCTTTCATCATGAGTTAATATTTATTGGCTGTAAAAAATATGATATATTTTAGAGTTTGTTATGGCTCCGTTTGGTGTAATAGTCCACGCACTCTGGCTCAGCATCAGTAAGCAAGCTTGTATACCTACCATATATCAATTTTGTATATTTTCTATGGTTCAAAGTATGATTCCTGTCAATCTGAGTGACAATTTTTTTCGTAAATATGTGCATCTCGTTATATCACAAGCATATGAGCATAATTTTTGCTTAGAGGTACACTGAAAGATGAGTTATATATTTCCAAGTATTTAATTCGGTGATTCACTGACACAGAATAACAAAATAATTTGGCAATAATTTTCACAGAAGTTTATCTCTCTGTTCGTACATTCATACACGCACGAGACCTTTGTTGTAGCTTTTTCATTGTGTAGCGAGACATAAACTTTATCAATACATAGAATTCTAAATTTTAATAATAAGACACGATATTAAAATCTTTCATCTTTTACTATTATTCAATTCAAAATGAAAAACTTTCCATATAAATCATATTCCGTTATTTAGATCCATTTTAAAATAATAATTCACATCGAGAAATAACAAGTAGTGTCAGAAATAAACATTTTATCTGAAACATTGTCTGGAGAGAGAAAATAAACTTGAATATTCCAAGTTTCAGCGTGATTTCAAATTGAACTGAATAAAAAGAATTTCCGTGAAAGTGGGCGCCCCGGGCGGCGATTCTCCCCGATCGTCCCATTTCCTCTTAGTAGGAAGAATAGCACTCACTTCGGAACAAATCTTACTTACTTTTACCACAACTGACATGTTAAAGATTTCTAATGCTGTAATGGGCATAACTTCGATATTCGCTACATTATTCTCGTCGGGAAATCACACAATTCGAAAAGCTTTTATATCGTTTTGAATGAAAATAATTGAAGAATGTGAATTCTTTTTCGCGGAAATTTCCGTAAAAAACACATTGATTTGATATTTCTTTGGGAATCGCTTTGCTTCTAAATCCAGATTAATAAATCACCATTATTTTTTTTGATTTTCGTACCATATATCGAATCATGCAAAGCGTACTAAACTGCGAGTTACATCTATACTGGCTTACCTTTCGGGGAACTCGTTTTTGGTGTTTTCAAGAGTCATGACAAAGGTCTTTGATTGAGCGTTACGTGTGTTCGAATGCCTTGAGATATGTGTTTGAAATGTTTCGTGGTTCGTTGAAATAAAACACTCGGAATTCTCTTGTTAAATGTTAACGAGAAACTGATTTGCTGTATTATGTAGTTCGATTATGCATAATCGATCGAATACCTTCGTTTTATATCAATGATATTTCCTGTTCTATGTTTAATTAATATTTGTGTCAGAACAGAGATGACTTTATAGTCGTTGATTCAAATTTTGTCTAAATAAAACATTAGGATTTTATTCGGTGCAAGATATAGACTAATTGATTTACTATCATTTTTTCATTATATCCTGAAGAAAATAACTTTTCTCAGGGCCTCGGTCATCTATGGGGATACTGTTTAAAGGATATTTTTGAGGACAGGAAGAGATGAAGTTCTGGAATGGAAAAAATATGGGAGTGGGGTGGAATTCGGCGATCAGTGTGTCCAGGAATCCCTCCCACTGCTGTGTGATTGGTGGACAGGCATATCAATTGCCAAGATCTGGATAAGCCTCATCTTATGATTCTGGGAACCACTACTAAGTGACCAAACGCAGCTAACCATAACCATTATAGGAATCATTAAAAAAATCTGGAAAATAGCATTTGTGGCAAAATCATCTTGTGATGGGCGTACGGTAAGGCTTGGGGGTCGAACTTTAAAGGCTGTTTAGTTCTTAAGGGGGCATACATTAATAACGTGAGCTCAAAAGGGGGAGGGGTCCATTAAAATCTCAGGTTACTTGAAAATAACATACGAAATGGCCCAAAGTTATCACACCAAGAGGGGGGGTCTAGATTGGAAGTAAAACTGCTTACGTAATTAATGTATGCCCCTTAAGTATATATTAAAGTCAACACAAGAGGAATCTAACACCAGCAAAGCAAAAATAATATATTTTTGCAAGGCACTGGCAGAAAACATTTTTGGAAAATCATAGTTTATTCCAAAGTTCAAAATCAGTTACAGGTAAATAGTGTGCTCTTATGCATATCGATGGTCCAGTATTAATCGGAAAGAAGTCCGAGAAACCATAAATTACATTTAAATTAAAATGACATCAAAAGATTCGCCAAAGGGGCTCCTCCCAGTATTAAACACCAACACAATTAATGCAAATGTTTGACTCCTTAAGAGTCGAAAAACCTATTTTAAAATATTCAAATATTTAGACGAAAGTACTCAGTTTTATACCAACTATTTCCAATTGTTACCACTATGTAAAGCTGGCGATATTGTTTTAAAAACAAGGGCTTGCATTTGAGGTAATGTAGAAATTTCAGTGAAAGCTTGTAATGTAAATTTAAGTAAGTAAAGGCAGAGAAATGTCGATCCATCTCAGTGGGAAAAATTGTAGGGTTCATCTCAAATGAAAGATTTTGTTAGAGAGCAATTCTTATTTATAGTAAAATAATCATACACATTGTTAGCATTGCCGCTTACTACGGCCATTTGCTAAACCAAACCTGGAAAGGACATGCAATTAATAGGCCAACAAAACTAGCTCAGGAAAGCCGGCGCAAGCAAGGTTCTCTCAAAACCAGGGCGAGTGCTTTTGGTTCGCTTGTGAATTCCTCCTCCTCCTTTCCTCACAATCTCCGGGGTCTCCTTCCTCAATCAGAACACAGTATTGCACGTAAAGGGTTTATTCATTTAGAAGGAGACAGGGTTTTACAATTGCCAGCATCGGCACACTTCACATGGGCATTTGCTAGCACTAGAATCCTAACATAACGGGGAACTGTTCTCTCAATCTCTCCACACGCGTTAGTGAATTTAAGAGCGGGACATGGCACACAAAGAGAGCTAGGGTACATTTTACTCACAGCAGCAGGAAATGCGGTAGTCAGCAGACAGGCTACACTGGTGGGCGGGGGCCTTCTCGTGCACAATTCACATTATAAATACATCACGAGTTTAGGTTCTCGAGAGCGCCTTAGCGCAATTTACTCGGGACACTGTTGTTGCGCCTGAGGCAAGCGGAGGAGTGAGCCGCGGGCGTTGGTTGGCACGCAGGATCGCCCGTCGAGCTCAGCGCGGTGCGGGGGAATTTTAGGAACTACGAGCTATTCTCGCGTAAAATGGTGAAACAGTGGGCTAGGGGAAACATTGTCACTTCGTAACGTAACAACATGTAAATACCTTATCCTACTCGGTGAAAACGGTAACAGGTGAGAGAAAGAGAGCTGGACTAAACTATCCGCAAACCCACGCGAGAACTTCTTATAAAGAACGTCTTGGACATCTTCCCATCCGTGGACAGGATTCCGGACATATGGGCTTCTTCCTCAGGAAACCCTCAAGCATCCAGGTGGGGGGGCTCTTCCGCAACCGCGTAAAGTAGCCTCAAACCGAGAATTCTCATCCCCAAACAGCACGCGCGCCTTGACGTCCTAGCCCTCCGTGCAAATTGCTGTTTCTTGATATTATGAGCACCACAAATGAACCACATACAATACTGCTGTCAAACCTGCCATACCGGCCGCGTGTGTACCCTGCAGCGCGAGTAGGCTGCTCACCAGACCCCAAGAGATGTCACGCGCCGGCCTCGAGAGGTTAAAAAACACGCGCGCGGAGTAACACCATTTCTCTGAAATCTTCTAGATTCTGAAGCAATCCCTCTTTCCTTGCTTGTCCAAGTGTCTGTGCACCCTGAGTTACGTTGTAATACACGGTTCCTCCCTCGTCAAATCAACATTGGAGACCGGGTCTGGGATGACAGTCATAACCGTGTGGCACAACGGCCGCTCTTCCTCGCTCGGACCCTAGGCATCGCTGGCGAAGAATCATCCACGTCTGATACTTATTCCCAATATAGACACAACTCATTTACAAGTTTGAAGATCACGTTGATAGATGACCACGTTAGACCGCCAAAATGGACACACGAGTTTGCCAAAACAAAAACGTCCGGTCAGGGAACCCAAATTTACGTTCGCCGCCATCTTTCCCGGCGCAGGCTACCAACCTCACCGTCGACAGGCTGTCAAACTAAATAAAAAAATAAAAAATTGAATGAAACAGTACCTACTCGCAAAAATTAATACGTGACCAGCTGTTAAAATTTGAAATTTTTGCAAACGTAATTAAAAATGCGTTAAAACGAAATGTTGATTATCTCAAAACAACTGATTTTGGCTTGTTGCATTTGGGCCATTGATTATTCTGTTAAAAACATGCATTTTTCATAAAATATATGAAAGAGTATGTTATTGAATAAATTCTTTGTCAAATCCTTCTCTCGGCATCAACAGTGGCTACCAGGTTTATTATTTGTAGGTAGGTTTTTCGTGAAATGACCGAGTGGCACAGTGTTTTATGCTCGAATGGAATGTTTTGTATTTCCTGGGTTATGTTACCGGCTTTAAACACAGTTTAATACCTGTCGGGTAATTTTACGTGAGAGCATAGCATTTTATGATGGAAATACTGTATTTTTGTGAAATCATCCAAGGTAAAATTTATGAAAATTCAACTGATACGCCTGTTTTACAATTAAATTGTTTACATTTGTTTGTCCAGATAGAAGTTTTGTTAGTCATTTTTGTGAAAAAGATTTTTACTGAATTTGGGATACAAATTATGATTTGTCTTAGTTTCAAATATTTGAAACTGATGTATTAAGTAATTAAGTTTTCCTATTACTAAACCCTTAGCTTCCCAACGGGACAAATTTGTAATCGTCTGTAAAACTCCATTTATCCTCTATACCAAAAACTTTTTTTTTTCATATTATTTGTTTCACTTTATTGGACATTTTTTACAGGTCGCCAATTTTTTAATGTCACTAAAATGGACACCAGGAGAAATTGTTTTCTGTTGAGAGTTATTTTTCGAGAAGTTAGAAAAAGAAAAAAACATCTCTTTATATTATTACAAGTAATAATTGTCAGCCTGAAACACTCATTTACATTGAAAAATCTTCCGAGAAAAGATACTTGCCGCCAACGGGACTTGAACCCGTGTCCTTCCGATTGCCGGTCGAATGCTCTGACCACTGAGCTATGGGGGCTTATCAAATACCCTCCAAATAATTCAATATATACTAGTGTTTCATTCAACAATTACTGCTTGTTATATTTAATATTTTCAGGTGGGAAAAAATAATAAGTCCTCATAATTTATGTTCAGAAATCAAAGGGTGAAATGTCACTTCTCGAGACATATATTTTTGTGTATAAAAATATTTAAATTAACTAAGTTAATTTAATAACAAACACAAACTTCGAATGTAAAAGTTTTTTTTATTTTTTATTTGAACTCTAATCATATTCTTTCTTTTACTTTCTCAAAGCGATTTCATAATGTTATTCAAGCGAGAAATAAGCTAAGATGGACGCGTTTCGACTCAAAATATGAATAAAAACGCTATTACGTCAGAATTATCAGTTTATTTGAGAAATGCGCGCGCAAAGGAACGACACTGTGTACCCATACATTTGAACATCAAAGGTCATTAGAAACAAGTTAAGAAAGCTCTTTATAGAAATTTCAACGAAGTTATTAAGGGCCCCAGCGTCCCCATGCTTTCCTCACAAATTACATTTAAAACATTACATGCAAACGCTCTTTGTCGCCAAGTAATAAGACATTAGCAAAGTTTAAAAGCTCGACAATTTGAGGCATAAAATGCTCGGAAGAATGTGAAAGCCTTCGCAAGTGCTGCAGGGATGTCTTATAGCCTTAAGTGAAAATAGCTTATCAAAAGCTCGCTCACCTAGAAAATAATGAAACAATTTGTCACGTACACGAGATGTGCTTCAGTCGGTGCAGCTTCAAATAAACGTCTGTCTTTTTACCAACAAACTCGGAGGAAACTTTTATTTCAGCTAATTTTTCGCGTAAAGTTTTGACGGCTTTAACTAACACCTGCTTCGAGCTGTTTAAAATCTATTATTGTAGTATTTTATGATAAAATTTTTAATTAATATTTTAAATCTTACTATATAATATTATAAAGGTGAAAGTTTGTATGGATGTGTGTTTGTTACTCTTTCACGCAAAAACTACTGATTGGATTTAAATGAAACCTAACAATAATATAGCTCATACATCAGAATAACATATAGGCTATAATTTATAAACTAGCTAGGAAGGGGAACGGGGATGCGTGGGAAAGATGATTCAGGGAGAAACAATGTATTTCTTTGAATATGCCATTGCAACGCATACCGGGAACCAGCTAGTCTTTTATAACCGAGAAAATATTTCTATAACTACAAAAACTTTTATTTTTGAAACTTGGTACAATTTAGGTAACATTATATTAAATTTTCACTAGACAAAAATGCATTAAAATTGTAAACATGATTTTATAATTTATTTATCACTAGCTTTTTCCCGCGTCTTCGCTCGCATAGTATTAGGGGGTTTCCACTCCGCCTCCTACACCTTCCCTATCCACCCCCCCTCCCTCCCCGGGGTGGGGGTAGGGGGAGGGCTGATGGGGGGAGTGGAGTGGGGAGAGGGAAGATGGAGGAGGCGGAGTGGGAACCCCCCTATACCATGCGAGCGAAGCCGCGGGAAAAAGCTGTAAATAATAATTTAAAAAATACGTTGCTGAGTGATGTGATAAATAAACTAAAAACATATAATCTTTGTTTTAAATTACTCTATACCTATTAAATGCTTTCATGCAATCTTAGATTCGTTTCGACTCTCGAAATAAGCAAGTACTATACTAAAACAAGGATCCGAAAAATAACGATATTGAATTCCATCTCCGTGCGCCATTTGATGAATTTTATCTTCCGCGATCTTCCGCGTGGAGAAATTCTCATTAGCCGGACGCTTAAGATGGCCTTTTTATGAAACTGGCAGGGGTCGGAAGGGGGCCAGGGGTAGAAGGGGCGGGAAGGAGCTAGGTGCTAGAGGTTGCAATTCGTATAATTCGGATTTTGAAAATCGCGAAAAATTCGGATTTCGAAAAATACGGAAAGTCCAATTAATCGGATTGTTGACAGTGGATCCAGAAATCACAAATAAGGATATTTACAAATTTAATAACCAATGAAATGATCGCGTCCAAAATACTAATTGACTTGCAATACTTTAGTGCAATATAATAAGATGAATAAAATGAAACTTTTTTTTACATTTTTGTATGAAACATGTTACATAAATAGAAATTATATTCTCGTAGTCCTCCTCACTATGAGATCCTGTGCTGAAGGGGACTATATTTTGGATAATTTTTCAGAGACTTCTATGATTTAACTTCATGGTTTGGGTAAGGTTTTCCATAAACTTCTACCATGATGTTTTAAGTACATCAGTAAGTTCATTTTCCGATAACTCCTTAAGCCAACATTAAATATCCTTAATGTAACTATTTTATGCTTTAATTTGTTTGTAGGTGGGAGTTTGTTATATAACTTTACTGCTAAAAATTCAAAGCTTCTTAGTCCAAACGTAGAGCTACCTACACATTGGTATATTTAGTATGTCTGTTTGTTTGGCTCTGGTTTTATGAGTATGTGAGGTGTCTGCTACTGAATCATTTTCGAGATGATGTACCAAAATGTTTTTGTCATAGATTTTCTGTATACTTGGAACATCAAACTGCTTAAAAATTTCTGTTGTTGACTAAACAAACTAATTAACTAATTATTTAACTTTACGCACATAAAGCTCTAGATACAGAGAATAAAAGTATATGATTTGTTAAAACCACTGCTTATCCACGTGACAACAGGATTAGTAAAATATATAAGTAATCGTTGCCATTGAACCGATTCAATAATGGAGTCAGAATGACGGCTCGTTCACCGCAACTTGGTGTTCAACATGTTGTTGTCGAAAACTGTAATGATTTTTCGAATACATTTATAAATATCTGACAACAGTAATAAATATATTCAATCTTAACAAAAAAATGGTAACGAAGTAATTAATAACATCATTCGATTTTATTAAAAAAACTTCTTTAATAACCTTTGAAAGTTATACCCTTCAATGTACGTAAGACGAAGATCGTGGGTTGTTTTCCCAGTAGAGACCGTTTCCTTTTTTTATTTTTTATGCCTTGTTCTGCTTCAAGTTTTGTTTAGATTTATTAGTATTTTCTTCTTATACAGGGTGGGGCAGAGAGGAGTTACTGATTTCAAAAAATCACTGAAGGCCCCCCAGACCGAGCAGAGGGGTGAGGCAGGTGCCGTTAGGTTGGAGAAATGATGCCATTTATGTTGGTGACCATGCTGTGGTCAGGTAAGTACTGGGGCTTTGTTGTGGAGACGTTCTTTAAAAACTGAAAAAAGCGTTGTGGCTACGCATGGAGCTTTCCGGGTCCGGTTCGAGTTAAATCGTAATGACAGTTTTTCTCATCATAAAACCATTCGGAAATATATCAGTAATTTAAGGTGAACAGGAACTGCAGATTCTAAAATACCAGTTGGGCGACCTAAAAGTGTGCAAACACCTAAAAACATCGCGGTAGTAAGACCGTCAATTGAAGAGTCTCCAACCCGAGCAGCGCGGAAACATGCCGCTGCGCTTGGAATATCGTCCAGAATTATAAGGCAAATCTTACACTCAAACTTTCACCTATACCCCTACAAGATGATCTGTACACGGGAATTGAGCCCATAAGATTTTGTGCAACGTAGAGATGCTTGCATTGCAATCGTAACTGCTGTATTCCTCGGCGCTGTTTTGTACTTGGCGACGAAGGATTAACCATAACCTTTATTGAGTTATTCATCTCACTATTGTGAGATGTTGGAAAACGTTAGTCGACCCAAAATGAAAGAGTATGGCGAGTAACGCGACACAGAAGCCTTCTGGTTTCAACAAGATGAAGCCATGACCCATGCTGTCCATCGTTCATGCCAAATTTTTCAAAAAGCTCTTTCCAGGTCACCTGATCTCTTTGTGGGGGGATATTCTCAATTTGGGAGGCGGGAATAGGTACCGCCGCCCCGGGAACCTTTATTGGATAACCAACACCTCTGCCATAGGTCACTCCAAGTGGTTCGCTACGTTTGGTGATTTAGCAGGGGTGCCCGGGTTCATGGGGTGAGGTTTGTCTAGGTCTTGGAGGCGGATGACCAAGACACACTGAACCCCAGATTCCTACCCACCCCTTAAACCCTTTTCCTTCCCAGAACTTTTCTCTCCTTCCTTTTCCTAAAAAAAACCCTCCACACAGCATCCCCAAATATGACATAGGCCCTGAGGAAAATTATTTTCCTCAGGGCCTCCTGTGTGGAGCTCATGTAAAAAAAAAATATATATATATATATTCCATGGCCCCCTCGCTCTCCCGATTTGACCCCGAGTGACTTTTTTCTGTAAGGATACGTCAAAGCAGAGGTAAACAAACTTCGATCTCTAACCCTTGAAGCTCTGAACGAGGCGATTTCGCAAGATATTCGCAATTCCGCAAGATATGTTGGAAAGAGTGGCCGAAAACTTCTTTGAAAAGCTCAATATGTATATTGCTCGCCAAGGCAGCACGTCAGACGATATCATTAAAAAATATCATGAAAAAAAAAACGGCATCATTTTCCCGACCTAACGGCACCCGCCCCGCTCCTCTGCTTGGTCTGGGGGACCTTCAGTGATTTTTTGAAATCAGTAACTCCTCTCTGCCCCACCCTGTACAATAAATAAAATTATGTTTACGTGTAAAAGTCCACAGCGTAAATTTTGTATCCGGAACTCCAGCGACGTACTGATATTACTGATGTATGCAACACTCCAGAATATATGAACACTGAGAGTGGGGATGTAGGTCGGGACTGGATTATTGCTTCCTTTTTGGTATGACTTAGGAATTTAAAAATGTTCAGTTTCTGTAATAATGAAGCTGTCCATTCATTACGCCTGTCCGTTCATCGTTGTCACCTTCCCGTATGTAGAATTGTATTTTTTTTACATCAACTTAGAATGTTAGTCCAATATTCAATTACAAGATTTAATACAAATAAGCTTTAATAATTGGCTAACTTATATAGCGCCGTTTTCGTGGAAAATCACCTCAAGGGCGCTGTGTCAAGAAATCCGAAAATACGGTTAATTTATTTTCAAAAAATTTGAAAATACGGATTTTGGGTTTCAAGAAATTCTAAAATCCGGATTTTCAAAAAAGTTTCCGGATTTGCAAACCCTTCTAGGTGCCCGTATTGTGTCCAAGGGGGGCAGTGTCTTAAACATCCCCGGGGCGCCCATATCGGTGCCGCGTACAATCTGAAACTTCAGGAGCCGGTTGAGTTTGAAACTGTATATTTTTATTCGACAATATCAACAGCGCACCATCTACAATCTACGTCTTGTGACCAGGGATGGGGGCAGTATCTCAGGAGAAAATATTAAAGAAGATAAATATTGAGAAATGAAACGCCGTCAAATTGGGTGCATCACTTTCTTCACAATAACATTGTACAATTTATGATCACGTGAACTGGCTTGGGTAAACCAGTGGATTCGTCAAGGGGAGTATGTAGAAACAGAAGACATGGTGGTGCTGAAACCAATTTGCATGTTCATAAAATAATGTGGTGTTAAAAAGTAAAACCTATTTTACTCAGTGGCAAGCAAATTTTAAATGAGATGCGTTTGTACCTATAGATCTTCATAAAGTAAAAATCTGATGTAGCAACATTTTATGTAGCAGCGCAACCACTCTAAGGGTGAACTTCGTTGTTATAAAATGTTAATATCTTTTCATCATGAACTATGGAGCTTTGCATATCCACAATTGTAGAGTTCTGGAAAGATTACAAGGCTGATGTAAGCGAAATTAACAAGATTACGAAAAAGTCATTTATACAGTTTGGATTTTGTAGATCAGATATACAAAGATATGCCTGGAGAATTTACGACAAGAAAGTAAATAGAGGAAAAAGAAGAGGACATCTGAGGAAAACATGGTACGATCAAGTAAATCTAAAACTAATTTGGGTCACGTGAGACGAAATCGGCTGTGGAAACAAGAAAAGACGAGTTTGGTTGATCGATATATGGGGTTAGTTAATACTGAGTTGAATCGCGGTGCTGCCTCTCTGCGGAGAAAATATGTGTCGGTTAGTTAGTCAAAATACTCTAAATGAATATGCCATAGTCAAGCGGACAGTCAGGATTTGTACGGTGCCTGTTTACATTTTAACAACTTCTCTGTCAAAAATTGGCGTCCTACATAGTGCGCCCCATATATTTCGATATAAATTTGGTACGAAGCCTATGTATAAATCTAGTCACGTACTTGTATATACGTATTCAATACCGCAATTTCTTATTCTAAACTTTATGTCACATACTCCCTGACTTAAAGTGGAATTTAATATTCGTAAAGAGTATAAAGTAAAAGCACGTCTAATCATTGTGAACTTTCTGCTGGAGAGCTTTTTCATGTTCGATGTTCCCGCTGGGTGAAAAACACCCCGTTCGCTTCAGACGACTCTATTCAAACGCAATGTTGAGTGTACTAAAGATTGCAGTTTATTATTCAACCCATAAGGGAAAAAGGCGTTCATTAGAAAATACCATTCATTTATATACCCAATTGAATCAGAACCAATAAATCGACTTTTTACGTAGTTATTTTACGTAGCCTGCTAGTAAAAAAGGATAGTAGACAAAATATCTATTCCCAGTATCAAAAACAATCAAGAAATAAGTTTTACTATTGTTAGATAGGAGTAAAATGCAGTATTTTCAGGAAGTGATTCTACACTGTTTCATATTTTTTACAGTATTTAAAATTAAATATTTTGCTGAAAGGGATAAGACTCTCGAGCAGCAATCCATAGGTCGTCACCCATTAGTTCAAATCACGTCGTGCGCGAGTAATTTTTTTTTAGATCATTTTATTGTTTCACAAATCATTAATTTAAAATATTTGCGCAAGATCCACACTGGAAAATACTCTCAGTATTGCCCCGGTGAAAGACCACCATTCAGAATTGAAACCTTGCTTTAAATGTCTTGAATGGGCAGGTCTTCTTCCCCTCCCTACTACCTTTAGCCTCACAGCTTATTCCAATTGGGAATGTCATTATCTCACTGGTTCCAGACGGTTGGGAGCAGTTGTGCGGTATTCACATTTAAAGAAATTTTATGTAAATAAATTCTTTTTGTTTATATTCTAAAGTCTAATAGGCTTAAATAAATAATGTTTAAACGGCGACAACGAATAATACAAAGTTGTCGTTATTAAATTACAACGTTCACAAATTTGTTAAAACAACACAAATTCTCACACTGTTACTAAACGAGAAACACAGCACCCAATTATTAACAAGCTTGACTTCGTCATTAAGAAGCTGTAATCACTTTAATTCGTGTTTAGTTGTAAAGTTAGATAGCGCCTAATAAATAGAATGACAAAATTACATGCAAAGATGTTGATGGACTCTAGCCAAGTCACTGAAGATAAAAACTAACAGAAGTATTGTAGTCGTATTTATGATAGTTATTTTCTTACATATGTTGAAATTGATCAAATACGCATGTTTAAAAACTTTTTTCTTCTTTAAGGTAAGACCTTATTTTGGCCTTGTGGTACGCCTGTAAAAATATCAAAATTCTTTCATGACAGATTATTAATTTTATTGGCCTTTCTAGGGCTTACAAAATGTAGTTGATAGTCCAGAATTGATTGTATTGACATGCTGTCGGATTCCATTATGTAATACTAGAAGTTGGGATTTATTTCAGTGCAGAAATTCTGGGACTAACTACCATATGGATTCTTCTTTGCCCAGAATATTAATGGAAGGAAATAATTAAATCAAGTCAGTGGACGTCTTCAACTTATCATTAAAGAAATACAAAACTTTGTTACTGAGGCAGTTCAGTTATGTATAATTAAAAGTATATTTTTTACTACTCAAATATAAAAGCCCCAAAATATTTTCGTTAATAAATAATTTATAAAGTGGTCTTTCTTTCAAAATTGCTATAGCCACACCTCTGGTTGGAAAGTCGGTATTCAGCTTAATATTAACTTTCTTCGGTTGAAAAATGATCATATACCGACATTCTTTTTTGACAGATAATCCAATTCATTGACCTGTCCGATTCCTAAGTGTTAAAAGATATTGTGTAATTCAACGAAATCAGTTTTCTTTAAAATCTGAAAAGAACGCTTCTATTGATTTTCTGTTCGGTGAGCCTAGGCTACAATAATACACAGTGTTACCTCGTCGGAGACCGTTACGGGGTGGTGATAGAATTGTAAGGCGTGGATAAATTTAATTATTAACCCTTGCGGGGGTGAGAATATTCCATTTAGCAACGGGGTAGTTATGAACCTATAGTTTGAGGAAAAGGGTTGCGGATAGAGATGGGGTAGGGAGATATTTAAGGCGCTGTGATTCCAACACGGTTATTTGATATATAGTCACATTAAATAATCATTATAAAGTACGGTCGGGCCTGTGTTCTGTTGACCCATAAAGTCCATCATTAGGCGAAGTCAAAAAGTTACAAGGGAAAATCCTAATTAGTACCAGGACAAACGACCTTAATATGTTTTATGTATTAGGCACCAGGAGGCTAAAACTAAAATAATTATTTCACGTGTTCGTAAAAAGCGGTTACATTTTGGCTTACCATAATAAGACAAAAGAGGCAAGCCACAATTAGATTAAAGGAGAAATCGTTTTGAAGTTTGTTGACCAGTTGACCAGTTTCAAATCACCACAAGTGTTAAAGATGTGCAGGAAGGTTCAAAGGCGGGCTACAGCATCCAGATATCAACAAAAGCCTAGTTCAAATCCCTGTAGTGGAATTTACCCTCTTCTTGTGTTTATATTTTCCATGGCATTTAGTTTTTGTGATTATAAATAAAAATTAATACTTTCAATTTGCTGAACTACTGGAGATTAACATCAATTAATTATGCTTAAATATAATTTAGATTGCTCAATTGTTGTGAAATCTACATTCTCAGGGGCGCAGCATAAAGGTTGAAAATTAATTTTTCGAAGAAAACTTCTTCGGAAAGGTTTTCACTTTGTGATCGCATTATTTATTTTAATGAAAAGACAAATAACTTTGTTTACATCACTTTTATTTGTACACAATCTGTGTGTACACAATCTGTGTGATTGTGAACAAATAAAAGTGATGTAAACAAAGTTATTTGTTTTTTCATTAAAATAAAAATAAAATTAAAAAGTTTAAAATTAAATAACAAATGTACATTGACAAATAAAACCCTTCAAAACAAAAGGTTCAAAAATGTTTGCATAGTAAATGCCTAAGAAATACAAAAAATATTTGTTACCCGTTAAAAATCGCAAAACTTGACTTGCTAAGAAGCAAACTGCGAAATTTCGTCGCTACAGAAAAAAAAATATTATACATACGTGCATTTCAAATGTGGAGTGAAAATAATCGTATTTTAAAATATATTCTAGGTGGGTACTTTATCTTTTAAAACATATTATTCGTAGGAACTTTCAAATCTAGAGTGAAAATAATCGTATTTTAAAATATATTCTAGGTAGGCACTTTATCCTTTAAAATATATTATAGGTAGGAACTTTATCACAACACATACATTGAAATGTGATTGAAATTTTGTTGGAATGTAAGGTATTTTATTTAGTTATTGTAAGGACGCACTGGCCCCACTTAGGGGGGAAGTGACACGGAGGAGCCGGGTTTTTAAAGGGCCGGTGCCGGTAATAATAATAATAATAATAGGATGACTTCTATAGCGCCATTTTCGTGAGAAAATCACCTCAAGGGCGCTTTAGGTAGCTCCCAAACGAACTGTAGTACAGCAATGCTGTCCATATGCGCTGTCAGTTATTGACAGACCACACGTAAAAATGTGAGTTCGTTCAAAGTATCGCCGCTAAAAGTTTTTTAATGTAACTTTGTTGACTTATGACGTGATCTGTGCTGGGTTGAATCTATTGTTGCATTAATTAATTAATTTGTGTTACCAACGGTATGCTTGATATTGGGGTAGTAAAACCAAACAAAAAATTAGCATTTCGCATAAAAGATTAAAAGAGAACTATGTTAAGTATTTGTTAACTTAAAAAGTGAATTTGTTGTTGGCAGCATAGTTTTCTATAAATATATTTCATTAAAAATTACATGAAGTGTAGAAAAAAGCGTCCCCTTTATGCCACCCCTCCCCAGCGTACCTTAATTTGAGTATTGAGCGCACAATGATGATATCTAACTCAAGATTAATAAATAAACGAGAACTCAAATTGCAAAATTATTGTAATAATTGTCATTATTGCCTGTGAATTTTTAAAATTTTTATTTTAACATAAAACCTGATGTGTGTTTTACGGGGGGATGCGGATGTTGAAGGACCTTGTATGTGTTTTGACCACTGAACAAGTAAAAAAAAATGGACATAAGGAAAGGAAAAAAGGACTCATTGCGGAACCTTGTGGTACTCTGCTATGTTGGCTGGGTTTATTCTGAACTTATGACTATATTAGTCGCGGTATGGGGGATTAATTGCGGATGCGGTATATTAGAGATGTTCATGCGGCGATGGTCGATTAAAGACTGAATGTGGGTATGATAAAATGACAGCTATACAGGGATGGGTAGGAAAGGACCATGTGACAATACAAGCTACAAATACAGGGTCTATGTTGTATGTAGGTAAGTAGTATATAGGTAAAGTAGGTGAGTACCTATGTATCTTTGTATGTATTGTGTAAATGTCCAACCAAAACTCTTTTGAAAGATATCAAATAATATGTTCTCGATATAGGTTACTCAACACTATTGCATCCCATTCTATTCTAAAAACATGCTCATTTTATAGCAATTTTGAAACCCAGGTCATGTTCGAAGTACGACGTGAATTTACTTCATTCATAGTGGTCTGGGATCGGAATCCGTTTTCAATATTTCAGTTCATGTCTGCGTATTCCGAGGAATTTTATCATTCAGATCGTTTTTGAAACAACCCTTAAATTTCTGCGAAAGATGAGACAGAATATTTGTTTCGAATGTAAATAAAATAATATTTATAATAATACATAAAGTTTTCCAAAGTTGGGTAAAGCTTGCAAATAAATATTGAAATTGTAATTGAAATTCCAACATTTATTGCTAAGATACTCTAATTATATGCTGTTATTTTTCCATTGTTTAATTACATAAAATACTATTAAAATATTGAAAAAAAAAATTCACTAAGAGCGTTAGGTTACGTTAGGAAAAAACGCCAAAGAAGTAGTTACCACAAACCTCTTTTCTGGATGATATGCTCCACCATATAATTTTATAAACTTCATGATTTATGCTAAAATGTGCTTAAAATGTCCTTATTGTAATAACTGTCATTATTTTGACGTAAACGGACGTGCTTGGATTTCTTGGAGATTGTGGGATATTCTTTTTTTAATTGATTATATTATGTGTTTGGTTACTGTACATTATATGTACTTCAAAACAAACTAATATTTAACTATTATTTTTAATTTTTAAACTAACGTTTAAGACAAGATTTTTATGCATAGCACAAAGGGTTACAATTATTATAAGCAATAATTATCAGCCTGAAACACTCGTCCACATTGAAAAATCTTCCGAGAAAAGATACATGACGCCAACGGGACTTGAACCCGTGCCCTTCTGATTGCCGGTCAGCTGCTCTCCCAAAAAATTTGTTTTTCAATATATTTCTTATTATATTTTTTCAGGTGGAAAAATATAATAAGCAATAATTGTTGAATGAAACACTAGTATATATTGAGTCATTTGGCGGGTATAAGATAAGCCGCCATAGCTCAATTGGGAGAGCAGCTGACCGGCAATCAGAAGGGCACGGGTTCAAGTCCCGTTGGCGTCATGTATCTTTTCTCGGAAGATTTTTCAATGTGGATGAGTGTTTCAGGCTGATAGTTATTGCTTATAATAATTAATATGTAACTATTTAAGCAAGTTGAAAAATATTTTCATTCATTATATTAATGGCGGAATGACTATTTTTCACCTTTGTTCTGCTAATTTAATAGCATAATCAATATATTTTATAAAAGTAAGTGTACTACAATGTGCGTGCCGCTAAAACTAGAAACGAGTCCCTCTAAGATCAAGGGAGTTATGTTGTGTGGTAACCCTCTATCCCCCATCCGAAGGTTCCCGTTTTTAGTTGAAGGGATGGAAGTTTCGCCCTCTAGAAATTTGTCAGAAAAAAATAGTCCAGAACATTTGAGAGTATTCTAGAACATTCCATAACATTCCAGAACATCCCGAAACATTCTGAAATGTTGTGAAATGTTCGGGAATAGTCTGGAACTTCCCGGAACATCCCGGATCATTGTGGAACATTCCAGAACACTCTCGAATGTTGTAGAATATTCTGGAACATTATGGGCCATTCGAAGCGTTTTTGTAAAGGTGGGGCTTCCCATTGGTAGGGGTATATAAAGCCAGTTCCGTCGTGGGTTCGAACGTCAGTTCAACTCATATCAACTTCCTGAGCGAAGCCGGGTACCCCAGCTAATTTGTTATATAGCATATTTTATTTCAATCAACACACGATCACTCTACATATTTACACTGTAATCTACTACACTCCTTCATCTTAGTGGGTACCTATTTGAAAGAAACAAAGGTCATTTAGATCAAACGAAAATATTAATAATTTTTTTTCTTTTTTATTCTTGACCGAATATTTGTAACCTAACGTAATGCAAAGTTTATATTTCATAAAATGAGGTGCCTTTGGGATATGTTGTCCTGTTGTCCTTATGCAACGGGCGGACCGACAGGCCAGTTCGGATATTCTAGCCACTTCCGAGTTCTCACCACCGCAAAAGCTTACTCGTAAGCTTCTCAGAGCCCTATGTATTCACCAATGTAGATCGCTCGTGAAAATGTGGAAAATCACGTGCATTTAAATTTATAATGTATACATCCTCACACCACGTATACATTAATCCAACCTACACAAATTATAAACATGTATATTGTAATATAAAACTTACAATTTTTCATACATAAAATCAAATCAAATCAAAAATATTTATTATACAAATAAAAAATACAAAAGGTGTAGCTTATGGGTAAACCCCATTTCTTTCAGCTAACCACATTCATGTTATATTATAATGTTTACACAAATAAAAAAAATACAAATAAAAATACAAAAATTGGTGTTTCATTTATGTGAGGTATTCACCTAAGGTGTAATGACATTTGTTTATAAGGAAAGTGTTAAGTGACGATTTGAATTTGTGTATCTAGTGTTTGTTTAATGTTATATGGAAGGTTATTGTATACTTTAACGGCCATGTAATATGGTGCTTTTCGGAATATTGTTTTGTTTGTTTTTGGTATTAATAAGTTTTCTGTGAACCTTGTAGCGTATTTATGTGTTAAGTTTTTCTGTGGGAACTTGACTGTAGATGATCGCACTAACATGCATAACTCCATTATATATACTCGTATATATGAATTAAGATTTTTAAACATATGTAGGTCTATATGAATCCAGACGAGCAGAGTTTGTAATTTTTCTTACGTATCTTTTTTGGATGATAAAAACATCTTTGGCGTTTACTGAGTTTCCCCAAAAAATAATACCGTATTTTATTATTGAATATACGTAACCATAGTATGCGGCTGTTACTGATTCGATGTTTAATATGGGTTATTGAATGACGCTTTTACGAAAATTCATTTGCCTAGTATCTCTATTTTTTTTCTATGAGACGAAAACAGATCATTTTTTAAATTTTGTAATTTATGCTAAAACATTTATTGCCTAGGTGACACAAATTTATATAAACCGGCCAGTGGATGAGTAGGCATGGCGTTTGGGTCCCGCTGAGGCGTCGTGTGTTCAATTCCTCGGCTACGTGACACATTTCAGTTTCCGTGTTAACAGGTTGCCATGATAGCGCCTCACGACAGTCACGACCTGTCAAGTTATTGAGTAATTTGCGATATGTCAGATCAGGAAAATATCGATTTTGTTTAGGAGGTTGATAAATTATTATTAGGTATACATAAGGTTGGTAATTGATAAATTATTAATAATATATTTTTTGTTAAACAAGCTGAAGTTAATTACTGTAATTGTAACGTTGAGTCGCACCGTGAATTTAGTTGAATTGTGTTGCCAATCAGTTTTCTGTTTCTACATGAGCGAAGACCCTTAATCCTATGAAATTTTCAAAAGCAGTAAGATTATTCGTAATCCTGAATTTATGTCTTTCATTTATATAAATAAAAAAAATCACATTCTTAAATTTCTACAGCACGTATATATTTCATGTTACATCACACGTTTAGGGGATATTTCAGCATTTTTCTGATATTCGTAGGAAAATATATGTAAGATATATACAATAGGATTTACGATTTATTTATTTACTAGCTGACCCGGCCACGCATTGTTGTGGCTAATAAAACACTTTGTAAAATCCAACCTTTGTAACCACCGCCGTCTTTGACTTCATCGCGAAGAGATCATCAGTGCGGTTTGCACGTGAGGTACTCGTAGCTCGTCGCCCATTTGATTGACTTCAACGATCTATGTCAGCTCGTCTTTTCCTTGGCATATTAAAACAGTAAATAAAGTTCTCACGCACTGACAAACTGATGATAGAAGATTTTAAATGGTAACAGAATGACAGGTAACGTTTGACAGCGACTGAAATATGACAATCGGAATTCTTTTCTTTTTGCATTCCAATTCTAGATTACGTTGCGCTTCTGAAAGTAGGTAGAACAGTAGAACTGTTTATATGAGAAAATGAAATTTTTGTTTTTACTATCTTTCTCACAATTTTTTTCATATTATCTCACCGTTTAAACCTTCCCTGAACTACGACAAACATTTCAAAACCAAAATCACCTAAATCGGCCCAGCCGCTCTCGACTTTTAGCGAGACAAACGAACAGCAATTGATAAGAATAATAAGATAAGAAGATATAATGTGTATAGTAAGCTATCCGTAAAAGATAGATATATGCCTTCGCGGACTTTTTTATAGATTTATAAAAGAGGAATATCCCACCATTAATTGTTTTGTTATATCCCAAAAGGATTATGCAGCGTTTTCGATGAAAGCTACCAGGCGGATGGACTTTTTTCCGACACTTCTAACAATTATCGTTATGTTTCAACCAATTAACATAAATCCTTGACAAATTATATACCTAAACCTTCCTCACGAAACTCTCTATCTATTGGTGAAAACCGCATGAAAATCAGTTCAGTATTTTTCGAGTTTATCGCGAACAGACAGACAGACAGACAGATAGACAGACAGACAGACAGACAGACAGACAGACAGACAGACAGACAGACAGACAGACAGATAGACAGACAGACAGACAGACAGACAGACAGACAGACAGACAGACAGACAAACAGACGGACAGACAGACAGACATACAGACAGACAGACGGCGCGGGGGATTTTACTTTATAATATGTAGAGATAGAGATAAAGACCGCGTTTACTATTCGGTACTCGAACACATGAATAGTCGCTATATATCAGATAAGTCAGCTGAGTTTTCTAACTATTTCGAGCATGTATTGGTTTATTTATAATTATACGTTATCCTATGTCCTATGGATAAGCTATCTAGAAGATGGTGAAATACTCCCATAATATGTAACAAACTCATCAAACAAACTCATATCGTTTGCGGGTCAGTGAAGATAACTCTAGTAAGGTTAACTCACATTTGTTTTGAAAATAAATATTATCACCTACCTATAATATAATAATTTTAATTAAATTTATTTTAACTGTCGTTATAAAAATGGGATCAGGGGTCCTAGCATGGTCTATCGATAAAGGTTTTATCGAAAATGTCGGTAACTTGTCGTCGCTCCCGAGCGCGACTGCAGCCCGCTAACGAACAAGCAACAGTTCACAACGACTAAGGGTTCCTAATTTATTTGATGTGAACTCTTATTTCTTCGTTAGTGGCCTGCAGTCGTGCTCTATATAGATCGACCATGCTAGGGGGCCTGACGTGGCAAGAATTCCGATAATCCCGTGATTTTGCACAGGTCTACGCTATTAAATAAAACAAAATATATGAAAAAACCAGTTATATCTTACACGTATTATATTAAAAAAAAAAAAAAACAATAAAAATAATTGTGTCATTAAATAAATTTCAAAGAAATGCAAGGTTCTCCGTGCCACAAACATACGTGTTATTTTATAAATCATTGACTTATAAATTATGTTCATAAACATGTTCTCCAGCAAATACACATTCTTTTAGGAAAAAAAATTAAATACTAGCGTAAATCTATGTGTGTACATTGTACATCATACTAAAATCCTTACCCTATCAAACTTGGTGAAGGGACTTAACTTCTCTGCATAAATGTAAATAACCTCCAAAGAGTGTGTTATCCCGGGACAATAAAGCACAAATCTCCCGTTTTGTATCCTTCCTCTCAGAATATCATAAGTCCTAGCAAGGCGCCGTATAATCCTTACTTTTATATTTAATAATGCGGCTGGTCCCAGGGCCCATTGCGCGCGATAAGGCCCATTGCTCCGAGAAACAAATGTCCCGTGGGATGCGCCCCCAACAAATAAGAGAATAAACAAATAATAAGAAGTTGGACCGGTCTCCCCTGAGACATTCGAATTCCACTTGTGTTTCGCAGTTTCTTTGTTTGCTTTCATACATATTCTTGAGAAAGAGAAGCCATTGATACCATTATCATTACTAATGCAGAAGTTCTTGGAACGTTATAGGAACTATCTTTGACTTTAGATTCAACAGCATTTTGGGACTGTTTTAATGGATTTTTTTTTTATTGTCGTGATCGTGTGTACATGGTAATTTGTAAAAGAAAATAACAAATCTCCGCTGGGTCAAAACAAAACACAAGGGGGGAGTCTAGTCCGGTCAATTTTGAACGATTATTTTACCTTAAATCTTCCTTTATATGTGGATAATACATTTCCAAAGTTATAGCATCAAATTCGACCTTGAAATATAGTTAGAGCGGTGCGTGGCAAGCAGGTAGAACGAAGCGGCCCGGCAAAAAAAAACATTAAACGCGTTTTTCTTAAAACCGAGTGTTCAAATTGGCTGGAATCGTAGCTCATCCAATTTTCATCCGATTCACTTCATTCAATAAACCTCAACTTATGAAAATTATTATTTTAGGACAAAGTTATTGCAAAATTAGGGCTGATTTTTTCGTCAATTTTCATTTTATGTCCGTCATTTTTTATCAACAATTTGAAAATACTACGAGTATAACGATTTAAATTTCATATTTCAGATAATTTCCAAGGACTCTTAAGGCTTGCGGCCGCTGTATCCATATATGTAGATAATCAAATAAAATTTTCAGTAGTGTTTTTTCTTGTTCAAATGTAACTTTACATGTAACAAAGTTTCGTCAATGAAAATAAATTTTATCTTTGAAAAAAAACGCATTTAAAAAAATACTCGGCTGGACCAGACTCTCCCCTTAAAAAACCGAATGATGTGTTTTTCGTGATTTTTTTACGAATATCTTTAATTTCATATATTGTTCTTTTGTAATTCCTCATAAATCTCAGATAAAATGTTCCCTGTAAGGAATTTTTAAATGTAAGTTTTATAAAGATATATTTTAATCGATCGTGACACTGTTTCGATTGCTTTCCACAATCGAATTGCGGTGGTGCGCGTTTTAACGTGTTATTTTTATTTGTATATTTTTTAAATTAACTCCAAACATGCGACCATGAGGAAAACAATTTCCCCCTAAGCACTTTGTGATCTTTAGGGATGTTGTTTGGAGGGTCTTTAAAAAAAAAGGAAGGAAAGGAGTTTCGGGTAGGAAAAACATATGAGGGGTTGGTAGGAATCTGGGGGTTAGTGTGTCCGGGAGTAACAGGTGTATTAATCCATTTCTCCCGTTGCAGTGCAAGACGATGGGTCGAGAGAGATCAGCCGAAGAGGTCAAAGGGTCTCCCCAAACCGGCCTCTCCCAATCCGGCCCGCCAAGGAGCTTGTGGGTACTAAATCTGAACATACCTCTCCCGACGAATCTGGGCACCCCCGCTAAGTTACCAAACGTAGCGAACCACTTGGGGCGACCTTTCTGTGGCTAAATTATGATAAAAGATAAGACTAAAGAATTTGGACTCAACGAAATGTTTATGGCTAATTAACTTTTTTTGCAAACACTGGATTATTTCTGATCCACCACTACTAACTAAATAACTCTAACACCACAAACGTACCTAAAATTTACCTAACCTAATTTCGTGAAACCCTAATTTATATCACCATAATATTATAACCCTACCATACTATATGTACCAGCATACCCCTCCAAGTCTAACGTAACTTAGCTTTACCTCACAATTAAATAACCCGACCTAACCACTATCTTATTAACTATCCTAACCATAGACCTAATAAACTTACCTAACCTAGCATTCCTAACTAAATTTTACCTTACTCTAGCACAATCACGCCATACCTAGTTACCTGATTTTCTCAGCTTGGGCAAAAGCGTACCGTTCATATAGCCTTTCCTTACTCAAATTCTTTTTGCCCTAACACAAGCCAACCTAACTTAGCCTTGCCTAGCTTAACCTAACCCTTAACCTTTTTTACAGCCCATTTTCAGAACAAAAACTCGGTCCGTAGCGCTGTAAGATGTAATGAGAATAAAAATCATACATCGAATTTCTATAAAGGCGGCGAACATAAAACTTACCTGTGTTAGTCTCTGATTCCGCAAATACAGGTTTTTTATTCCTTCTCTATAGTTGAACTCGGCTTGTGCCTTCAATTGCGACTAAGCACCATAATAACACGATTTTCTTTCATATTCAACTAGCTGGTCCCGGCCTGCGTTGCTATGCCATTTAATAAAGAAATTGTTTCTCCCTGAGTGTCCTTTCCCATTCGTCCCGTTCCCCTTCCGCCTCCCCTTCTTCTCCTGCGACCTCTTCCCCTCTCGCGTTCCCACTCCGTCACCTCCACCTTCCCTCTCTCCACTCCACGCCCCTTCCCTTCCCCCGTAACGCGAACCCCCTCCCGAGTTCCCCTCCCCCCTCACACCTCCCCTTCCCTTCCCGCGTTCTCCTTCCACCTTCCCCGCCTTCCCTCTTCCCTTTCCAGCTCCCTCATCCCGCCAACCCTCCTCCTGCATTCCATATGGTCCCGGCATGCATTGCTATGCCATTTAATAAAGAAATTGTTTCTCCCTGAGTGTCTTTTCCCATTTGTCCCGTTCCCCTTCCGCCTCCCCTTCTTCTCCTGCGTCCTCTTCCCCTCTCGCGTTCCCACTCCGTCACCTCCACCTTCCCTCTCCTCACTCCACTCCTCCCTCCCTTCCCCGTCCCGCGAACCCCCCCCCCCGAGTTCCCCTCCCCCCTCCCCCCTCCTGCGTTTCCCTATCACCTTCCCCGCCTTCCCTCTTCCCTTTCCCGCTCCCTCGTCCCGCCAACCCTCCACCTGCGTTCCTTATATTCAATCCCAGTACATTCAGTTTTTAAACAGCCCGCGTGCCACCTTTTACAATTTTTATTCAAATTTCCATTTTTCATGTATATTAAATTTGGTACCCAACATAGGTACCTATTTAAAATATCTGAAATTCTTGATTCGATTCAAAATATTAGGGGAGTACCTACTTTAAATAAATTTTTCAACTTTTCAAAAATAGAATCCTGATTTGAACAATCAATGTTTTGAAAAATGTCATTCTCAAATACGCGATCTGTCAAACGTGCGATGTTTTCTGAAATTATCCAATATTCTGCGCAATTCTCTAAATTTTTCTCTCCGTAAGAACCATCCTCGCACTTCAAGGAATATTCTAAAAAAAGAATTAGCGAAATCGGTTTAGCCGATCTCGAGATTTGCGCTTACCAACACATTTAGCGATTCATTTTTATATTATAGATAAGCACATGCCACAAGCTTTCCGTGAGGCGACATTTGTAAACATTTCCCACTGAGACAGATTTGACGTCCGCTATTGGAAAACAATGCCATTTTACTGTTAGCCGATAATGTCATATTGTTTTTATTGAAAATAGAAGAAAAGAGGTGTGAGTTATGTTACTTTAACGATGTCGTAAAAATGGGGATTTAACCTATCGGGTGATGAAATTTGAAACCGGTGTCGACTGCATTAAGGAGTGTGATACGTTTGTTTCGGCGTTTCTATTGAACTGGCGTCAACAGTTCAGTAAAGGGCTTTACAGACCATTCAATTTGGTTGGTTTAACCCAGATTCAACCGTTGTGTGTCAATCGTTGAGTGTTAACCTTATCGTATTCGACCCACCTCCACAAATTTACATTTAGCTGTACCAGCTTGATAAAAACGGCTAAACAAAATTGAATCGTCTGTAAGGATCATTTTCAAACCACACTGTCTGCTACTTTTTTGTACAGGATTTGAACCTGAAAATATTGCAACCTAATAAAAATAGAATTCCTAAATGCATGTAGATATTGTAGATGTCTACAGTAATTTTAAATGTATTCTTATTTTTTATTAATGTCTGTTAAAGATACATTTGCAGTGTGCTATATTATTTAGAAGTATAAGTAGAATATAAAAGAAGTTATTAGAAGAAGAAAGTTATGAAGTTAAGTTAGTTAGTTCTTTATTTTACATTTTTATCACTGGGGATGCCTATTTCGAGTAGATTGCTGAGTTGATGTTATAATTGTACGCTCTCATTGTAATTTCTGTCCCTCATCTTCAACTAAGCCATATTTTGTTTTTTTCTTGTAAAATTTTTGTCTTGAAGCGGGAAACTGGTAAATCTACATCACATTCGGAGTCGATTTGTGATATAACTTTTTTGATTTGAGCTTTCGTTTTCGCGTAAATCGGGTCCGAAGTTGGAATTTTTTTTTGTTAAATTAGAAAAAAAATTTCACCAGGCGGTTGATTTCAGCTGTGTAATGACTTATAAAATGCATCGAAGGGTAAACCGGGCTCAAAATTTTTTTTAACCCTTTAGTTGCCGAAAAAATGGAAAAATAGAAAAAAAATAATATTAAAATCGAAACGCTCAGATCGAAAAAAATAAGTTTTTTGGGTTCTCTACGTGATGTAGATTCACCAGTTTCCCGCTTGTACTACGAGTTTCCGGACACGTTGTATAATATAGAAAAATATATTTTTGAAGTGAAAAATTCTTTAGCACCGTTGTGATTTGAAACTCGATGAAACGAAAAATTGCGAATATATGATTTAGTATGCGAGAATATTAGCTAGTAAAATCGGTCTCCTCTCAGTGCGTTGCTTCGTAGCCTCGCCACTCTTGTCTACTTTAGTTTGTAGGCTTTGTTTTTTTTTTGATTTTCTTGAAATAAAATTTCATCGGACATTTCAGGATTCGCCGGTTAACCTTTTGCTCTCTGACGGAACAAATTTGTCTACAAAACTTTGTGTATCTTCTGTACCAAAACCTGTATTTTTACCTACTACTCATGACAGTTTGGACACTCTTTAAGTCTTTAATAGATCGGAATAGAGCTTAGTTAAACAAACGGACGACAGGAGAAATAGTTTTACGTTGAGTTATCAAGCGGTTGTTTGATTTATTACAGTTGTTATTGTGTTTGATTTGAAATATAATTATTACGATATTGGATTCAGGAGTTTTTGTTTTTTTTTACACTATTATTACCAATGAACATTCCTCTTGCCACTTTGAGATGCTGCTGTTAGAAGATCTTCCAAATATTGATATTATCTAAAACCATAGTAAAACTAGAAACCATGATGCAATCTAAAAACATAATCAAACTAAAAAAACAAGATGCAATCTAAAAACATAATAAAAAATGCCGCCGTTTGGTAATTTTCATCACCATCTGAAATATAAAAAATACAAGTTTTTATTAAATAATGTCACTTAATTAGCAAAATGTAACATTATAAACCTATTTCATATTTGCTGAAAATGACACCTTATTCATTGGAATCAGTTTCCTTCTGGGAAAAACAAAAATGGTTAATATTTGTTTTATCTCCAGCTGAGAGACAGTTTTCGCAAGCTCTCTGAATCTGGAAAATATGTACACAATCTGACATTTCTATTACACACATGGTAGGAGGTCTAAACAAAGAAACTAATATTTCTCGATATTATTTTGGATCCACCGATACTATGTTAATAAAATGAACATTTCATTTTTCCTCGTAAAAACTTACAATGGGTAATTGCATGATGTCGCTAGATTAAAATTGTACATAAGCGAGTAAGTTTCTTTATAAGTCATTGTTGAAAGTATAAAACGTCGATGGAAGTTGGTTTAGGCGTATAATATGATATTGACTGAGTCAGTAGCTCAGGAAAGAATTTCATCGGATTTTTTGTAGAAAATAAACTTGTATTTTAGCGACCCGTTGACATTGCTCTAGAAACTTTTCTACCTCTTTATTTCCTTACAGCAAAGTCAGGAAGCTGGTTTTATTTTCACGTTTTTTTTTTATTTCTCCTCATTCTCATTTGAGAAACATAGCCTCACGAGCGTAGCAACACAATTTTTAACTCAACAATTTTTAATAAACACCAATGTGTACTCGTAAGTAGGTACCTACAATTTTAAAAGAGAATACTTGTTATTTGAAAACTCCAAACCTTATGATAGAAACGATTTTTCTAGCGAAAAATATCAGGACACGTTTAATATAAAATATACCTATAAAATTCACGCAGAATCAGCAACAAAAGTTATATTTACTAAATCTACTTAGTATTTTTTTGTGAACACCACACAAAATCCCAGCCATTGACATTTCTAAGTGCAGGCTTGGTGTATTGCGAGGATAAATGTTGTGGGGAGGGGAAGAAAATGGGGAAAGGGAGGTTGGGAAGTACCCTACTCTTCATATTTATATTTCATTACATTTCAATTAACGTCAGGATTTGAACCCGCGTCCTCGGGAGCAAGGTTCACGCGTCAAAAGCTGACCTGCAGCGAAATACCTTGAATAATCTGAAACTATTGAATTACCTGGATGAGATACCCCTGATTCAAATGCAATTCCAGTGGATGTTCCTTCTGTTAGTTCTTGTGTGGATAGGTTTGAATAAACACGCTACCCTTCCGGCGAATTGGTCTCTATTTGAACACAAGATCCCCCAAGGATGCTCGCATTGCCCACGTGCACATCTAGTGTTTGCTGCGATCCTTGGACGGGAAGCCGCCAGGTGGTGGATTCTCCAGGGCAAGTACCTACAGGTTCCGGATCACGTGGACTGTTGCTGTATGAATGACGAACACTCTGACATTTCTATTACACACGTGGTAGGAGGTCTAAACAAAGAAACTAATATTTTTCGATATTATTTTGGATCCACCAAAACTATGTTAATAAAATGAACATTTCATTTTTCCCCGAAAAAACCTACAATGGGTAATTATATGATGTCGCTAGATTAAAATAGTACATAAGCGAGTAATTTTCTTTATAAGTCATTGTTGAAAGTATAAAACGTCGATAAACACATCTGCCCTGATGATGGACACTGCAACGCTGTGCGAAACGTTGGCTAAAGAAGGAGGTAGCGCAACACGGCATAATACCCCAAAAACTAATAACAAAATAATTTTTGGCCGTGAAAATCTAAAATCGTATCCAAGTCAAATAAGAGACAATGCGAGAAGAGAAATTGAAGAATTATTAATATTAATTTTTTAAGAGAAACACAAAACCTGAATTTTTTAACCCCTTCGTAAGGAATATAAGCTATTTATGCGATACCTACCACAAAGGATGCCAGATGACCCAAATACTGCCATGGGCTGGTCAATGGTCATGTGGAAAGAATGTCTAATGACGGGAAGCCAAAAGTTATGACCAAGTGGGTGCCCCAAGGAAGCGACCCTGAGGCCGAACCGAATAAGACGTGGCTAAAGTACTAGGAGGAAAATTGGAATAGGACAGGAAGAACGGAGGATTGGATGTGGCGACAGGCCACAGCCCTTTGAGGACGCTTGTAGGAGGCTAAATCCTATCCCGGCATTTAGCGATATTTTGATGACGATGACCGCGAAATAATTGCAACTGCCATAGGAAAAGGCAGTGGCATCCCTATTTACAAAAGTGAAACTGAAGAAATTGTGGTAAAAAAAGAAGAAGCTAGCTAGTCTGAGCTACCGAGTTTTATTCGTCCAATTGAATTATTATTTAGTTTTATTTTATGTATTAGCAGATACTCTTTTTCATTTTAAAGAATAATCTCTCTTTCTCAAATTGATTTCACCACTTATTAGATATGATTTGCGTCAACCTTATATAATCTCTGCTGAGCAGGGACACTAATGGTCTAGATTAGTTTTATTGGGCGTAAATTATTTTTTTTTAATATAGTCCTTGTGAGAGCCTTGAAGGAGTAAGCAAAAGAACCCAAAAAATTATGCAATAAAAATAGCAAAATCTTTGTAAACCCACAAAGGCCAAGTGAGTACTGAGGGGTTGGTAATAACACTAAAAAAACACTAAAACATCACAAATAAACTACGAAATAATAAAAACAATCATTTCGAGCAACTTTTCTACTCTAACATGAGGTCTTTGGTGTATTCTGTCTCTTATTTTTTCACATCGCATTGCAGATCTTTGCAGAAGTTAATTATTTTTGTACGATTTTTGGCGCAACACGTGACAAACGCAGTGATGGATTTGCTGATTACATTTTCATGATTACCTAAAGCTTTTTTTATTCTCACAACCAGAGAGTTATTGCCATTTTGATTTTTAAGTCGATCTTATGAAATTGATTTTGTTAAATACATATTTTTTAAATTACATTTAATAAGTCAGGTATGCCTCATATGTCATTACATACGACTGGTAATGTTTTAGGTAGCTTGAAAACAAGCATATGGGTCCGAGTGGTTAACTTATAGTAAATAAAGTAAGCAAAATGTTAAAGGAACTGAATCGGCTATCCGTGAAACAGATGCTGACCTTGACGATGATATTTATACATAAAATAATAAACAACATTTTACCAAAATACTTCTCAAATAAAATTATATTAAACAATGACATTCACAGACATAACACAAGGACGTACAAGGAAATCAGGCTTCAAAAAAAGGACAAGGCGAATACGCAGAACAGTCTACTGTACAAGGGAATGAAGTTGTATAACACACTACCAGAAACTTTAAAGTCCACACCAATTGGAAAGTTCGAGATGTATTGTAGGAGCTACATAAAAGTATATAAAATTTAGTTTGCAATATAAAATATTATAACTAATTAGAAATTTGTAAACTTAAATGTACAAATTACTAAAATAAAATTAATAAATAAATAAAAAATTTAATGAATAAAAACGCCTCAATTTAATATTGGTTATTGAAAGAATATAAACAATCTTAAAAATAATATGAAAAATATTGAAACAGTCAAAAATTTAAATGGTTAGGTTGTAACCACAAATATTCAACCGAGACTCGAACTCGAGACCTTTACTTTTTCAAATACCGATTAATATCTTCACTTTATCTATCATTAATCAATTAATTAACTATTCAGACGCAGTAATAATCCTAATGAAACATTTAAAGACCATAACCTATATTTGGGTGACTTTTTAGACATTTGTCATGTAATTAAGTATGATTTCGTGTGGTAAAATTCGTCAAAATAAGAAGTTGCTTTGTTTAGAATATAACATACTCTCTTCAATTCTTTCTCTCAACTCTTCTCGTATCAAAATGCACCTGACCTAACAAAGCTAATAACGTTCCGAGTATCAGATAATGGTAACATAAGACTTACAGAGTTGTTCTTTGAATTCGTCGAAAACAAACTATTTCATGCATTCCCCAGTCCGAAGGCTGCATACGCTTGGAAATAAATGTAATTCCAGTGGTACTTTCATTTATTCCATATTAAAATTTTAATTGGATTACTAACATTTGGTTTAATTTTGGCTAAAGCCCCGATGACACACGGCGAGTTATAAGCAACTATCTACTAAGTTTTAAATAAATAAATCGGCGAGTGAGATTGTCATGATGACACACAAAACTGTCCACTCGCTCAGAACCGTAGGAAACTGAGGCCGCTGCTAGCGCCAGTAACAAGAATAACGACGCCTGCGTGAACTAATTCTTCAGATGTTTTCACAGTCGAAATCAGCTGTTTATCGGAAGCCATGTTGGAAACGTAAATAAACCAATCACGAGCAAGCGGAGCAAGCATGTAGGCGAGTAAAGTTGACGACCTTTCAACTTTTTTTCGTAGATTGTCAACAATCTGCTAGTTGCTGCTAGTTAGCAAGTGACACGATGACACTGGGCGAGTTTACTAACAGATAGTGAATTTCCCAGATAGTAGCTTGTAAACTAGCCCTGTGTCATCCACGCTTAATGTAACATAATCCGTAAACATAGATGATTTTTATATTAATTTTAACTCTACTGTTTCTTTTAATGTGGATTTTTGTATATACTGTGGGTTTTATGTTCTATTTTCTTTAAATATTGATTCAATTTGTTCTCCTCGTTTTATTTTTTTTTTATTTTATACAAAGCTTCTTTAATATATTAATTTAATTAACACTTGTGTTATATTAGCGCCTTGAGGGCGTAAATACATAGTTTGATGATTACATAATTTGGTAAGATTTTTGATCAATTCTAGGAAAATAAACAAACAAAACATAATTAAATAATAATGTTCTTAAAATACTTCTCGCAGTGCTAATAGTATTATTATGAATATTATTACAGTATTCTAAAATTGATCAAAGATATTTACATTATGTTAATTCATCTTGTGTGTTGTCTCAAGGCCTGTTCAGATTGAGCATATAAATATAAAATATCGTAGCACGCCAAATATCGCTCTCCATACAATCCCTTCAGGCCGTTCACACCTAAGCGCTTTATGCGCACGTCAACCATAGACAATGCACATCTTACGCCATAACCGCTCTTGAGGCGATATGCCAACAGTTAAGCGCCCCCCACTCCGACGAAAACAGGAGAGGGGGTCATTTTAATTACGGAGCTGCCTAGACCGGTGGATGACAGATGTCAAGTTGATAGTTTCAGTACAAAAATGCGCACTCTGTGGCCGCTCGCTAATTCATCTGACGCCTTCTCCTACCATAGGAAGAAATATTTGATCTGCATCGTGTGAACGGCACGAAACATAAGCTCTCGCGGTTCAACAGATATCTGCTCGCGGTTATATTCGATGTCTGAACGACACTTTAACCTATGGATATGTGTGATAAAATGTTCTTGAAAAACGTCTGAACGTCGGCCGTATATATTTACTTGTTACAGTAAGACAAAATGCTATATCTCAATTACTTTTTGCAAGAACAACTCTGTCTTTTGACATACATACATATACCGACATTTTTGATAAAACCTATATCGATCGACTATGCGAGGTACCCAGGCACAGAAAATGCATGTTGTACAATATCGGAAATTGGCTCAAAAAGGAACATTGAACACAACGCTGTTATCAATGTTTGTTTCAAAAATACAATCCCAATAATGTGTTCGTCACTTAAGTATCTAATTTTCCCACCTAAATTTGTGACGTATGCCGTAATGTTGGTAGTTATTTATTTATTTATTTGACATAATATCTAACATTTTTAAATAAAATTCAGCAATGTCGGCCTCACTGGGTAGCTCACCTGTGCTGAGGCCTCTATTTAATAAAACAAAAAATTATACATATTACATTAAAAATAATATAAAAATAATGCCGCATAAAAAAAAGCTAAAATTAAACTAAAAATAAAAATTTATAATTTAGGTAAAATGTATTTTTTTAATGATGTGTTTTATATTTATTGTTGTGTGTTACGTGTATGTGTTTTATTCTTATTGTGTAACTAACAGACCCGGCCACACGTTGCTGTGGCTAACGAAACACAACGCCATTACCCAACCTTTATAAAATCCACACCACCCGCTTGCCAGCTGCCCGCTGCCTGAATTGAATATTTGAATTTCTCGGCTTTTCTCTACTCTAATAAGTATGTATTACAAACATAAACCTTCCTCTTTAATCACTCTATCTATTGGTGAAAACCGCATGAAAGTCCGTTGCGTAGTTTAAAAGGTCTATGCGCACTTACATTTTGAGCGTCTTCATTTTATACTATGTAATGATAATGATGATGAGATTTTGGAAATATTGTCTTTTTTGTTCTTTAATATAATTTTTAATTTTGAGTATGAATTTATTTATGTTTTCTTCTATTTTATTTTCAAGGGTAAGACTGTTGAATGCTTTTATAGCATGATATTTATAGTGCCTTTTTCCAAAGCTTGTATTCACTATCGGAGTTATGATGTTATTTTTGTACGATTGTCTTACTCTGTTAGTGATATTTTGAGATTGTTGAAATTAGTTTTTTTGGTCGAAAATGTAGTTTCGTAGAGTTTGAACGTATAATTGGCGTATATCTAGTACGTCACAACTGTTGAATATTTGGTCTGTATCAGTTAGTCTATGTTTTTTAAGAATAAGGAACTCCAGTGAAAAATATTACGGCTTTAAAAAAATATGTTCATACAGACCAATGAACGCTGATTCTGAATATATAAGTTTTTTTCATAATATTAAACGTAGGGTTCTTAAAAAATGCATTTTTAAACCTCTCGTCAAAACACAATGTAAAGTTGGTAGTACTGAATGGTTAGTGCTGACGTCACGCGTCACCAGTCATTGTATTGAAACTTTGATTATGTAGGTATGACACAAGCCATCAGTATTAACAACATTTCATGTTATTCGTTATTTCATACTGTTTATAGAGATTTAGTTGTTGTGTTTATTGAAACATTATTTAAGCCTAAATAATTCAGTATCAAAAAATAGAAGAATCTCTATTAGTTTATCTCTATTATTTAAAATATTGAAAAACTTTAAACGGTACGAAAAAATTGTATAATATGCGACATCATAAAGCTATCATATAATGCACCCAGAGACGGGCAAAGCGGCTCAGTTTAACGAGAATGAAAAGATCCGGTTCGGTGAATCTGCTCAATTGAACGACTGAATTAAGCTACGGACACACTTGCTCATTAGAAGTCAAAGAGCATACTACCTAGTAGCAATTGCTACCCGCTCACTCGCTCGCAAAGATCCGCGAACCGCGAGCAAGTGTGTCCATAGCTTTGAAGATCGGTCGTACGGAACCGGATTTTACGGATCCGTATGAAGATCCGGGTCACTGAGCCGACTCGTTTGCGAACGACTCACTTCTCTCACTTCTCGATCTTCGATTTCAAAATGGCCGCCGTCGATCTGCTGGTAGGCGCTGTATCGCCTGTATCTTTTCCTACAATTTTTGCAGTGTGCAGGTGATGCCCCGTTTGAGATAGTATTGGTTTTAAAAGCTAAATATATAAAAATTTCAAACAATTTCTATACCACTCTCCCGTAATAATATTGAAATATATAATAATATAATAAATATAATACAATAAATAAATAATTCCACCTAAATAATATTTTAACTTATCGAATAGTACCATACTTTCTTCCGTATAACTGTCATACAAAATGAACACCAATTGAAAAACTTTTCAGGAGTGATGACGTCACACGATTCGCTATACGTGGGGTGTTTTTCGAAGGATCTTTAAAAATTAAAACTTTTAAAATTATTTTCACTATTAAAACAAACTCTAAAAAAAAATATGCGGTTATTTAAGTCAGAAGGTTTCATTTAAAAAAATAAAAAATATTGGACTGGAGTTCCCTATTACCTTTAAGTTGTACCAACGGCACCTGTGAAATATTGACAAGGTTGGTACCACTGACGCGTGTAATGGTCCGCCACTCCTGGCTTTGACACCAATTGTGATGAACCCTACCTAATTGATTTACTTTTCTAAGCTTCTACCTCGTAGTTCAAATCTCGTAGCTACGTTCATAATTCTACCCTTATGTCCTACTGATCACACCACTAGGTATGATGGCCTGACTTAACCCTCTTTCGATTTGTTTCTACCTCAGGCTCGTGATTTTTCTAACCCCTATACTTTATAATCTAGCTGAACCTACCCTATTTTCTCAAATCCCTGCGATTTTCTCGCAGTAAACAAGATTTAAGATTTTTTGTTCACATTATTTCTATATTCTTCGTTGTGTATTTTTTTGTTTTAGAATTTACATCTGTTTGCATACTTAATATGCACACATATGTAGAGAATATAATGTATTACGTGTGGTAACCCCTAGATTCTTTTAGAGAAAGTGTGAGAATTTTCCGATCTATTTAGTTATTATTATTTTAGTATATTAAACCGAGTTTGATAAACTAGCCTCACCCTTAAACCTCGTGTCTACTTGATTTCCGTAGGAATTTTGTTTGTTTATTTAATTCTTCCTATCACCGCTGATGCGTCGATAACATAAACCAACAGTTAATAAATTAAACATTTCAAGAAAGAAATCCTTACCTTTGTAGGATGGTCGTATTTGAAGGTCCCGTTTTATCACTCGAAGTCCTTGTCTGCAACTTCCCCTAACATAGTGTTTTGTATTCATGGTTAGTATTCATGGTTAGTTCTCGCAAAATTGTAGAAAAGTAGGAATGGATGGGCATGGATGGATATGGGGATAAATGGTTGCTGAAAAGTCGGCTCCTCCGCTATCCAAGTGAAAACCGATGAACAACAATTACAAACCAGATTCTCCCCAGTACGTTTGCTAGGCTTGTCCTTAGATCCGAGTTTTACCCTCTTCAACGGGCGTCTCATGCTATGAAAGGGGCCCTTCACGCCAGCAGGGGGAATACCTAGTCTTCATGCCGTTTTTCTGTCTTACTCCGACTTCCGTCTCCTCCGGATTGAATTTAACTCTACTGAGTCTAGAAGGGGTATTTCATGTCTTCCCTTATCATGCCTCTATCCGTTGAATGTGGCGTAAGCTTGTGACGGGCAGATCCATCCTCCCGCGTGACCGACCCAGCGTTACACTCCACCTCTGACTAGCTGACATAAAACGCACCTCGTGAGCCTTATGTTTGCTTTCAGGTTCGACAAGGACATACGGTATGCAAATAACCTGCAGCTTTAATGCCGCGTCAGCGTACTGTCCGCATACGTCCTTCCTCTTCCCCGTATGCCCACCTCGACAATACCGCCACAAGATCAAAGCTCTCCGACCAGAAAGGTTGAAACTTACATTTCCGGATAGCCCATACTCACATACAGAAGCCTTGAAGTCTAGATACGTGTGCAAATTCGGATTTAGGACTGTATGAGTATTTGAACACCAGTGTTTTTTAAATGAGGTCACTAGTTCCTCGTGTGTTAGGTATTTAGGATTGAGGATGATTATGGATTCCTGGATACCTACTTCCTATAAGAGAAATTTATAAAATGAGATAAATCATGTTGTCATTGAATCAATGACCTCCTGAATAATAATGATGAGCTCTTTTGAGTTTGAAGCTAGTCGCGGTACTTTACTTTGCGAAATTTTTGCATGCTGTAACAATGCTACCTATTGGCGATCGCTCTAGTATAATCAAGTTGTTTAGAATTGAATGAATTTAACGTCAATGTTGCTATCACATATTGAATGCAGATTTCGTCGTAAGCTATAATTGATAAACTTGTCCCTTGGCATTTATGCTTTGTTTTGTTTATCTATTGATGGGATCTAGGTGACTGTGTCAATGGATGACATTGAACTCCAATCGAAATTTTTGATGCACAATCGAAGGTCATATAAACATACCCTAATCATGCTGGTGAAAGGAAGCTAAAAGGTATTTGTTTTACAAGTACGCTAGGATATCAAAATTGATTTAGTGATGCGTTTCTATCTAATTATTTGTTAAGTATTTGCTTTACAGCATTTCATTCTGTATGGGTGAAGTGACATGCGGATGCTAATAATTTGGTTAGTTATTTATGTACCCTTACTTGGTATCACATTCATCAGTGTCAGGTTATCCACAGGAACCTGGAAAAGCTTAAATATTGTAAGGACTCACCAAAGCTCTAATGTCTTAATTTCAGCTCCACCGGGTAATTATCATCGGTATGAAATTTATTAGAGCATCCAGACTACCTGTATAACTTATCGCACTTTTATTTCGATTTCCTCCTTTTAACGATTTAATCCTACAAGATCCGGAATTCATTTCCTTCCTTTCCCTTTTTAATAAATCCCTGATGTATAAAATCCTCACGTTTCCTTTAATATCTGTCGTTATTATTGAAGAAGACCGATTCTATCTAACTAACCCCGACGATCCTTATTTTATTATTTGATATATAATTACTCTTATTTACTCTTCAATGAATTAGTTTATTAATTCGAAATTTTCTTTAAATTTGAATTATTCCACTTTATAACAATATTTAAGGTTTATTTATCTTTTTCCAATTTAGATTATAATTTTATTGTGTAAAATTAATTATTCGGGTTATTTATTCGAACTTCGGGTTAAGTATTTTCCAGATTTCGGATCAATTATTATTATTACTTTGTCATCTAACGATAATTAATATCTCGTAATAAAATCTCCAACTTTCGACTAAAACGGTAATTTTTTATTTAATAAAACTTATTAGACTGTAATTTTCTTTATTTAACCTCGGACTAAATAACTTTATTTTAACCTTCATAGAACAGATTTAAATCAATTCAAACACACTCTATTAAACTCCTTCCGCATTGAATTTATAATTAATTAATTAATTATTAGATTTTATTGAATCGGAAATTATTGCAAACACTGAATTTTAGATTTATTATAAGATCATAACACTCCGTTAAATTGCACGATTAACCCTATCCGGACACTCCACTCTCTATTTTATCACTGAATTTTTTATAAGTATAAAACTGACTCTACTTTTCCACTGTATTTTTTAAAGTATAAAACTGATTCTAGACTCTATTTTACCACTGAATTTATATAAGTATAAAACTGACTCTACTTTTCCACTGTATTTTTAAAGTATAAAACTGATTCTAGACTCTATTAATTAATTACCAGGGTAATTCTCACGACATACGCGACGTTTTGAGCAACCTTGCCAGTTGTCGAAAGACTCCCCGAATGCTTCCAAACGTGCTTTTTTATACCCAACACATCTCCAAAAGGTCGTAATCGTATTTTCCTTGTCAAGAAAATTTAATCCTAAATAGCTCGAAATCTTTCGAAAATCTCCTCCCGTTTTCGCTTGTTCATACATAAGTCCTTTCGATTTTTCGTTATGGTTCGTCCCACAATTTTGTCTCGCTTTTCTAAGGTTTATAGTCCCGGACTTAGTAAGCTGCCATCCAGTTTGCCCATTTTTCACATGTCTTCTGTCTTCATAAAATATTTTATAAACATGGTTTTAATCTTGTTTTTTTTTTTCTCAATTTGAAACAGGCCCATAAGTGTTCTGCTAAAACTATATTTTAAATTGGCATACATATTTGCGAAACGTAGATTCTTCGGTCTCCTAGTTTTAAACGCTAATTTTCCTGTATGAATTTTCACGGAAGTTCTTCCTTTACCCCTAGTCTACCTAAGCAATTATGTGTCAGAACCGTATTTTCACCCTTTTTGTGGCATATTCAACTTTTCCCTTTTCCCATCTGAATTTCCTTCAAGTAACGGTGTTTTAGCAACTATTCTTAAATGATTTTCCCTTCGTTGTTCGTAAGGAACCATATCCTGGTTCCATATCTACTCTACCTTTAACGTTTTGAGTTTTCCCCATTTCCTTACCTGAGTTTTCCGGTTATGTCGGGGTTTCGTTCTCTCCCCCTCCCTAACTCATGATCCATTATTGAAATTTGACGTTTGCCTTTTATGTCGTGATTCCATCCCCACGCTAAACCCTTTTTCCCTTTTGATATATTATTTATGGGGTTTTTTTTTTCTGCCCACTACCCATTTCCATACTGGAATATCTGTCAAGCTATCTACTTTGGTCAAATTCCGCCCAATTCTCCCACTCACTCTTACCCAAAATCCCATAAACCATAAGTTTTGACACCTGTTTACGTTATAATTTCTACATATTCGGCAATAAATTCCTTTTTATGTGTTTGTAATTAAATTTTATATGAATTCTATAATGTAAACATTACGTTAGAGCAACGTTAATTTTTATTGCCCTTTTTAATCGATAATGGGCCTTGTGTAAATAAAAGGCATGTTCGGATCTTCATTGTTTTTGAAAACAAAATACATGTGTGGTCGACAACCATTTCCTGCGCCCACTTTGTCAGTAGTCAAGCTCAATTATGTGATCCTTTCAACGGCACAAATGACATAAAACTACCATTTCTGTTGAATAAAATCATCCGTAATTTGTCCGGTATTGTTACTCGACCCCAGACACTTAACAATACTAATTGTATTCCCTTTGAGATTGCAATTGGCACACCGAGCCATGCTCTCGCATGCTCTATGCCCCCAACGAAACCACCATTTTTTAATAAGTTTTCTTCCAAAAGTCGTCTTTCTAATATCTCCGCTTTATCTGAAATTAATAACAATAATTTTCCATTGTTTCAAACGTTTTTCATTTTTCCTTTCGTACGTTTTCCCTCGAATTTGGCATCTCGGTCGTCATATATAGTTATCCTATAGTTGAAAATCTCCCGGTAGGCGTGCCTCTCGATCCCTGCGTTTTCTACTCAATATATTACTGATAATAATTTTCCATCGTTATCCAAGTGTATTTTTCCGCAACTAAAAGCCTTCAATGCATTCGAGAACTAAGGTTCGCGATCTCTTGAAGGTACCCGTTATTAATAACATTCTTTGAGTTCATCGTACTAAAATCCTTGAATTGTTCGTTATTTATATCTCAGTGCCTTAACCCCCGTTCTCCGTGGGAACGTCAAACCCATTAATTATCTCACTAATCACTTGGGTCAAAGTCCAGGCCTTTGTGTGAAAAATGGGCACGGCCCTCTCCTTGCTGATAGGCCGAATTGATTTTAAATTGCTTTTCCTGCTATTTAATTGGTTGGTTCAATCCTCGTACTTATAATTGGCCCTGAGTCCCTAGGGACTCCCGATAAATATTGATTTTATCACCATCTGTATGTAACCTAAAACAACTTTAAATCATCAACCAACCTTACACTACCTCCATTTCGAGTAAGTTTTGTATTTGATCATACAGATGTCGTTGCGCTGCGCTTTTCCTTTTAGAATAATTTTTTTTTTCCGTAGGCTTTCTCGTAGATTGGAGGTTACCAATCATCACACGCGTCACTTCTTGTCGTTCTCAAAATTTACGGCTTAATACTTTGAAAAAACCGTCTATTATTGACAACCTATTTTCAAAAGCAAGAAAATTTTCTTTTAAATATTATTTCCGTGATAGAATCTCCGAAAATATTTGATTTTCAAGATTTCGAACGCCTCTTCCAAATCCGCACTTAGCTCAGGAAATTCCGCTCTTGCCTTGCAGCTAGAAAATCCGCATTTATATTTTTAACTTCCTTGGGATGATGCTCCGTTCTCAGAAGTAGGATAAGTTAAGTGCATTCTCCGTTGAAGGACTAAAAAAGTACACTATAATATCATTTGATGATTAGAAATCGTATTTCATTTATCGTTTTTCATTTTACAAACACACTCAAGGGTAACCTCAGCAAAACCATTTTAATTAAAAAATCAATCATTTTCAGCAAAAACTCTAGGATTTTAACGAATAGCTCACCACTTCAAGCTTAAATATAATACACAAGTGTTAATCAATGTTAATTATTCACAAGTTTAATTAATCTCTTGGTGAAATATGAACAAAATACATTACATGTATTTCGCCCCCAAGATATTTTCATCTCGTGTACGTTTTTCGATGCGTATCGCTACACAAAATAAAGGAAAATCATTTCTTTATATGCCACAGCCCCGGAAAAGTAAATACCTCAGCCAAAAAACTCGTCAAAATGTAGTTATAAAGAGGAGGCACGAACCGACGTCTCTCGAGAGTCGAACTGCGTGAGAGCTTACCCTAATACACTTGGCACGACCCGAAATATAAGGAACTCCGAAACACACTATACTTTTTATATCGCAGGTGATTTAAACTTTGAAGTTTGGAGGCTTTCGCGGAATTCGCTGACACTGGGCTGTGTTTTGAGGGGGGCTATTATGTAATCATTCTTGTCGGAGCTTTTATTCCGGGTGTCGTAATTTGTTCAAATATCCACTACGCACAACGAATTTTGTTAGCAAACCCACGCAATTTGATGAGTGCCCCTAAAATATGCACTGCTTCAATTTATTATTAATTTGCCTCTCGTTTTCTATACAATATCTTATATTTTGTTCAAATTCATTCATTTTAAATAATTGTGATTTTCTTTTCGGAATAAACATTTTAGAAGAAATTCGGAATAATAATTCTCGACTTTTACATTTAAGATTTTATTGTACGAGTTATATTTGATGGCAAACATAAATATAGTCAAAAGACCGAAGGCAGAGACTGGACACGGACAATCTTGCGCATTTTTATATATGTACCGGTGACCCGACAACTCAGAATGAAACCAACTCAGAACAGAAGCACCTCAGAAAGGTCATTTGAGTGGTGATAAAAAAAATATTTAAAAAATTGGTTAAATAGGTTAAGTTAGGTTAGGGTTACCGGCTATTTTAAAATTATTTTTTCATAGCTTTTAATGACCTTTGTGAGGTGTTTCTGATTTGGTTTCATTCTGAGATGGCATGGAACCATAGGTACCTACTTAAAGGTCTCACTCAGACCTCAGTTCGGGAAAGTTCGTTATTATGTTGAAAAGTACATTTCGAAAGAGTTCTTTTTCAGTAAAAATAAATATATCGATACACAAAGGTTGATAAAAATAATGATAGAGCCTAGAGCCTAACCTTCGTAAAACGACTGTTTGCTTCTCAGCAAAAAAAAACATAGAAAGGAATTCCGCCTTTATCAGAAGTTCAAATATTTGTCAAAATTCCTTCTGGAGCTCTATATATATTTAGTTTACGGTTCCAATTATTGTAAAGTTCATCCATTGAACAGAGTGAAAAGTTTGAGTCCTTTTTATGACTTATACAATCGGGTAAACTTCCCTCCTCGGGACGGCGGAACCAGAAATAAAATATGATTATGTTTTCGAAGTTTCCGTTTTTTTCGCGACGTTTTCGTGTTTTCAATGTCCTTAATGGTTGGTCCCTTTCGACCTTACCGAGTCGCAGATAATATTTTTACATTAATGCAAATTCTATTAAAAAGTTTATCAAACTCAATTACTCCGGCCGGCTCCAGCGAACAAGTACAAATACAGACATCCACTTTTATCAGTGTCCGAAGTAAGGAACTTTTCTTGGAATCACTCGTTGTCAAGTTCGGGAAGAAATATTTGTATTATAAACAATGCATAGCAAAAGATCAGTCTTGAAAAATATAAAATTTAATGTATGCAATTTCAAGCAATTGTCACTTTTTATTTATTATTTGTACGATTTGTCGGTTGAAATGAATGGGATCTACATGTAAATGTTCGACGGCCGGCGTGATCTAGCGGTAAGGCTTTTGACTCGCAGTCCGAAGGTCGCGGGATCGAATCCCAGCGTGGGCAAATACATTTTATTTGATTAATTTGTGTTATTTCACGATTAGTTCATTTAAAATAATATATAGTATATTTGCTGCACGTTCCAGAGTGGAAGATATTAGTATCACCCTGGTGTAAGACCATTATTCAGAATTGAAACGTTGCTTGAAATGGCTTCAGCCGTGTTTGGTGACCAGATCTGAATAGCCAGATACTTCCCCACCTTCTTCTTCCCCATGTCCTTCCCTTCCCCACTACCTTCAGCCTCACAACATACCCCAATTGGGGTTGCAATAGACTCACTGGCTCCAGACGGGAGCCGCTGGGACTCTTGTGAGGTATTCACATAATAAAAACACATGCAGTAGTATCAGAGTCGATTCATAGTTACAGTTATTTGTGGAAAAAAAATATATTTTCAAAAGCTTAATTTTTTAAGGATTGCATCAAAAATTGAGTGCATATACAACTAAGGCGGAAAAAATTATTACGAAATATTTTATGGGATTTGCGAGAAAAATGTGAAGAAAAAAATTAATGGCACAATGATGTCTTTAAGGTATATTCGATCTGGCGCAGATTTCTTTAATTCCATTTCACAGTGACTTTTTTTTTTAAAATGTAAATTTATTAAAAATTAAAATATATTAGGGAAGCATATGTTAATCTTGCTGAATGTTTTTAAGATTTTATTTTATTTAGTAATCATAAGCATGTACTAAGCATAAAAATTCTTTGGAAATTAGTCACTGTGAAATGTTAATTAACTTAACAACAACAACAAAAAACGGATCGCAGACTGGATGAAATTTAAAGTTTTCTTTTCTTTCAAATTCTTCCAAACCTCTTCACCCTAAACGTTATCTACGTTAATCACGAACGAAAATAGAAATAAACAAATTATAGATTATTTCATTTTGTTAACATAAAACTATGCCATACAAGTTCATTTATTGTAATATGGTGTATTACTTATCATCTAACATTTTATTCTTATTCTTATCTTTGCGATGTATATGTATATATAATCACTTAGATACATTTTACAATAGAATGATACGCATATTCACTTGTATTTTACGTGGAAAAGTCGTACCTCAGAGGCGTCTGTTCTTTTGTGAGCTTTTCATAGATGTTTTTCGATGGTAGATAATTTTTCGTGAAATTCTGACAAGATTCGTTAAATCGGATATATTAAAAATCCAATCTTCTCCACGCGTGTTATCGATTTCAGATCAGCATACGCTCTCGTGGATGCTGTTAAATCATGTGATAGGAATTTTACAATATACCGCTCTCGCACTCAATATTCTTCAAGACTTACACTCTGATGAATTTTTCTCTAAGAGATTTCTCGCTCGATTACCTTCGATATATTTTTCGATCTTTCGATTAAGACCGAAAACGGGGTTTAATTTTTCAAGGAATCCCGCTAGCTGGAAATAATTGATAGATGGAAACAAATTCCTTAGAGTGATACCGGCTCCAAGACTCATTGTTCAACGGAATGTTTTTCTAGATCAAGGTAAATGAATTTACGAGTATTTTAAATTTATTCCAGATTCTTATAATGCAAATGATTTTCTGGGACAAAAACAACCACCTAAATCTTCGAACGATTCATCAAATTTGAAAGTTATATTTCAAATTCTGTGAAAGTGCTATTAAAGTTCTGTTGCCTCACACTAATTGCATAGTAACGGAATTTAAATAGGACATTCACAAAACTTGAATATTTACCTTTGAAATTTAATGAATTGTTAAAATTCTGTGAAACAACGAGCCCTTAATTTAAAACGGACAATTGGAATATCTCAATGAAAACTCTCGTGCATTGAGTTCAGTCATTATTTTTATACGAATACCTCACAAGAGTCCCAGCTGCACGTGTCTGAATCCAGTGAGACTATGGCATCCCCATTTGGGGTATGTTCTGAAATAAGTGGGGAGGGGAAGGAGATGGGGAAGAGGAAGGTGGAGAGTACCTGGATTTTCAGATCTGGTCACCAAAAACGGTTAAAGCCATTTAAAGCAACGTTTCAATTCTGAAAGGTCTTACACCAGGGCAATACCGAGAGTATCTTCCACTGTGGAACGTGCCGCAAATATACCATATATTATTTTTAATTAATTTTTTTTTTTTTTTACAGTGAATACCGCACAAGAATCTCAACTGCTCCCGTCTGGAGCCAGTGAGACTATGGCATCCCCAATTGGGGTATGTTGTGAGGCTGAAGGTAGTGGGGAGGGGAAGGAGGTGGGGAAGAGGAAGGTTGGGAAGTACCTGGCTATTCAGATCTGGTCACCAAACACGGCTAAAGCCATTTTTAAGCAACGTTTCAATTCTGAATGGTGGTCTTACACCAGGGCGATACTGATAGTATCTTCCACTCTAATGAATTGTGAAATAACACAAATAAATCAAATAAAATATTTTTAATTTTTCAAAAGAAGCAAACACCTTGTGACTTGACATTTTAAATAAATAAAAAGAAAATACTTTGTTTTACGTTATTTTTTTCCGTCTACCGGTTTCAGTACCTCCGTACCTTCATCAGGACTGAATAAATAAATAGTATTTTTATATTAAATTAAATAGGCGGAGGGGGAGGGGGAGGGAGGACGGTGAGAGGGGGGAGGAACCCCCCTTACACCATGCGAGCGAAGCCGCGGGAAAACCCTAGTTTATTTTAATTATTTATTTTATTTGACATAACATTTAACATTTCTAAATACAATTCAGCAATGTCGGCCTCACTGGGTAGCTCACCTGTGCTGAGACCTCCTGTTTCGATAGCTATTGGAAGTTGTTATTTTCTTTCGCGGGGTCTGAAATCTCTACCTACCACTATTGGAACGAAAAGGATGAAGAGGAAAAAATGGGATATCAACCGAAAACAAGATGATCCTACCTTGCTGGTGATGTCCCGGGGTCCCACACTCATGCACTAAAGAAAACTCCACGGTTGAAAACAAGTAGCTTGAGCGGATCCGGGTTTCGAATTTAAGGCGACGAGACCAAAGTACTTGGCTGCCAGTACCGCGCGGGTGTTGAAATTGCACTGCTGGTCGCGGTTAGAATCAATATTTAACCGGTGACAATGGAAAGATGGATATATAAGGATAGGTAGGTAAGACGGGAGAAATGCATGGGTGTAGGTACAAATATGTTCGAACATCTCCATTTTATAGAACAAAAATTTATCATAATGCATTAAAAATAATATTAAAATAATGCTGCATAAAAAAATTTAAGCTTAAATTAAACTAAAATTAAAAATTTATAATTAAGGTAAAATTATTACTGCTATTTTACCGCTTTAAGTCATTATATATTAGATTTATAAAAAAAATTCAAACAAAAAGTTTACGTAATTTAGTCTTCTTGAAATTTGCCATATACATTTTTGTTGTAAAATCAACCATTGAGGAATTATTTTGAAAAAACAAAATTTTGGCACCTTCAATCCAAGATGGCGGCTCGAGCTCGACCCTCCCAAGGTCGAAAACTTTTTTTTTTTCTTTAGAGTCCCAATCTAAACAAGATATTGACCCACTGACTGGACTATAATTTTCCTTCCTACTTAAATTCTTTAGGTAGAGAATTTCTATCCATTTATTATTGTATATATTTAAATGGTGTAACTCCCGAACCACCCCACCATCTTTTGTTAAGAGCCGGTAGCCTAAATAATGACGCTCGCATCGGAATTCGGAAAATTGTTTTCAACGCGATAAGAAAATAGTACACGGAGACTCATAAATAACTTTAAAACTCCGGCCCAAAAGCGTTTTCACTCTTTGCGTCCACACTTTTGATCAAAACAATAATTTATTTCACATTGCTGACTTGATAATATTGATCTATGAAATATTAAAAGGTATACTACATAAATCTTGAATACAAGTTTTGAAAGGAAAATATTTTATGGCATGCAAATTGCTGAAGCACATGAAATCCGTAGATTTATGTTTGCTTCTTACTCACATTTTAGTCATGTACTATTTTGTATTTATTTATACAATCCCAAATGAACTTTTTCCATAATTTATTGTTCATCATCCTGACGGTGCTAAATCCCAGGGTGGAATTTGGTCTCCTCTATAGATGTCCCACGCCATTCCTCCTCATTCCTAAGTCCTACCCGTCCTGCACCAATCCTCTTCCATGCAGTCCATCCACCTCTTGTTCGCTTTCCTGGGTTACCCAATTGGTCATAATTTTCGGCGTCCCATTGCGTTCTTTGGTTCAGTTAGTTTAGCAAAATATTTTGAAGGTCGGGTAGTTTTGATTTTTTTATACATCGTTTCGTAATGTTAAAACCAAGTTATCGACCTCGGCGAATCCCCGTACCCGACTTTACTTGACAAAACCAGCAAAATTATTGTTGTACATTTAAAAAAATAATCGTCTCTCGAAAAAATCGTTGAGATCTTTTTTAAATTTGAAAAGATTAAATTTTCTACAATTTGAGATTCTCGTGATACATTTTTTTTTAAAGCAGCGATTATTGAAAAAAATGCAAAAACATCAAGCTCAAGTTGTTAAATATCGATCTAACTACTGGATGTACGTAAAAATTCAAAAAGATAACATTTGAAGTAGGTACATTAAATTTGAGCATACGATAATCTTTTCATGTGGAAAGGTTCCTGAGATATTGAAAACATATTAACCACGGGTAGGGTATGTATGTCAGCAGATTTTATTTTTTAGTAGTATAACTTACGAATTTTAGTAAAATTACATAGCAAAATTCAATGCGATATCTCATTTGGGATGCTGTAGTGACGAAAAAGTCAATTTTTCGACGTCATCGCACCAACGCGCCCTGCGCTTCCACGCAAAAGGGCGCTCGTTTAAATTTTTGTATATATCAAAAATAAATTTATAAAAATATACCAATAAGAATGATGAAAAGGTAATATTTGGTGGGGGTGTCTGTGTGCCCAAAGTGGTGAAGTGGCTCAGATGAAATTGGTAAAACTTTTTCAAGTATCTAAGTCATACCTAAATGAACGATATCACTTTTATTTATAAAATCAGAATAGACCACTTTTCTAACACTACACATTTAGCGCCAAACATCTAATATTTTTTTCTATTTCTTGGACTTCAACTACGTAACAATATCTAGACATTTTGTTTTGAAAAGTTTTATTTGTATCTACATTTCTTACTTAATTCATATTTATCTGCTAAACTAGTTTTAAGATTGCTGTTGAATGACATGGGTATGTAGAAACCGGTAGCAGATAAATACAAATCTACATGCGCAATAAAACTCTTAAAAAAAAAACATTTAATGTTTTGATGTTAGGATCAAACCGCAAGCCTCGTACAATGATGAGAAGGCCCAAATACATGATTATAGTCACAACTGATTTCAAACACTTTATTTTGCCCGTTTAACTGCTTAATTATTTATTATAAGCAATAATTTATCAGCCTGAAACGCTCATCTATATTGAAAAAATCTTCCGAGAAAAGATACATGCCGCCAACGGGACTTGAACCCGTGTCCTTCTGATTGCCGGTCAGGTGCTCTACCACTGAGCTGTGTCGGCTTATCTAATGCCCGCCAAATAATTCTATATACACTAGTGTTTCATTCAACAATTGCTGCTTTTTAAATTTTACAAGATTTTTATGCTACGTTCGGCTACGTTCAGAAATGTTTCATTTATAGAGCTTTAATTGTGAAGCGGTAATAACACAAAGTTTTCGTAAAATGTCATTTCGTTTGAGACATCACATATTCGCGAAAATTCGAAGGGGAAGCGTTAATTTATCAATTAAAAATAATGCTTAATTATTTGTTTGTTAGTTGGAAGCGGCTCAAGTGCGTCGTGCGGCCCGTCTCGATAAAGCTATAGAGTTGTTTTATTTTGATGAAAAATGTTATCAAAAAAAAATTTACGATTTCGCTTACAAAATTCTTTATTACAACATGTTTTATTTTTTTTAATCTGAGAAAAGAATGATATGATTTAAGTGTAACGTTTCAAACATTTATGATAATGCTGTAATGGCCGTAAATAACAAAAGATATAAAAGTGTTCGTAAACCTAAGAATGTCGTAAACAAAAGAGATTTCTCCTGCGTGACGATACACTTTTAAGATTACTTCGAAAGATTAAATATCGATTTTTGAATAAACACGTTTCTGTTCATCATAATATTCCGCATTTTGTACTTGTAATGTTTCTTCTTCTATTAGCATTATGTTATGTACACATGAAACGTTTTACGACATTTCCAATTAAAATAAATATGTAAAATTACTCTGATATTCCAGAGCTTTTAGGCTGTTTATTTGGAATAAACATGCCACGACTTTATTTCCCTGGTGATTTAAAAAAAAATCGTTAACTTTTAAAATTAATACATATTTTTACTTTATAATATAATTTAGTAATACGGTTTAGTGATATAGTTTAGTATTGCACTTTAGTAATACAGTTTAATAATTAGGTTATACATTTTTTACTGAAAACGCAGTTGGAAAACACAATTTTAACACCAAGTTTACACGTTAACGTTTTACAAACTAACGACATACTGTACAAACTAAAAACAGTTTAAAATCAGAGTATAAAAACTGTGTTTATAAATCAAAGCTAATAAAACCGTTTTACAATACAATAATTGTAAAACACAGTTTAAAGTATAGTTTTAAAACCTAGTTTACAAAAAACAGTTCAACGATACACATTTAAAAATCCAGTTTGAAAAGGTTTAAAAATACGTTTACAAGGCACGGTTTAAAAGCACTGCTTAACAACCGCAGTCTTAACAACACAGGTAGGTACTTCGAAACGCATACATAGTTTAATTTGAAAAAAACAGTTTAAAATTAAGGTGGTAGGTATGTCCTTATTTTTGGTTCTGTTTACGGACAGTCTAAATGCAACAATTTCCAAAATTTCAAGACGGTCTATCAACAGGTGTAAAATTTCATATTTTTCACAAAAACATGTAAGTTATTTCAATTCTTTGAATTGAAGGCCCACATTTGAATACTTCCGTCGCTATTTTAGTACTGGGCTTTTAATGTGCAGAAAATGTACGGCAGTAAAGGGTCCGCAGTGATACTACGTTTTATCCCTCCGGTAAAAAACGATAAACCCTTATCAAAATAACTGATAGGCTTCGTTAGGGCCCGGCCAGTGGCGCACGGCCCGGCCTTTTCCCTTCCCTGATGTTCAGGTGGATAAAATAACCAGTTTATGAAATGGAACCACCGGATGAAAAGAGCAAAATACCTAACTTAAATAAAAAAAAATGTGTTCGAAAGGTTTTATTTGCATATGTTATCCTTTTTGATTTAAGTGCATTATAGAACTATTTCCATGTTTGTTATATCCTGTGAAATGATCTTTTTAATTACAATATATTATGCGTATTGTGAAGTGAAGCCTTTGATACAGTTTGTCATGACATACTTCTCAAAAAACTCGAGAAAATTGGTGTAGTTGGTCCTGCTCTCAATCTACTCAAATCATATCTTAGCAATAGAAAGCAATTCGTTAGCATTAACAATCAAAATAGCAAATACGTTCCAATAAGCTATGGAGTTCCCAGGGATCCATACTAGGACCACTACTGTTCCAAATTTACATCAATGATATTTCGCAATTAATTTTAAATGGTGAAATCTTTTTATATGCAGATGATACAGCAATTTTCTTCTGGGGTAAAGATTTAGACATCTTACTAGAAAATGCACAAAGAGACCTAGAAAAAATCAACAGTTAGATCCAATCAAATGTTTTAACAATTAATGTTAAACAGGATACATGATCTTAAGCTCAATTCGTAAATAATTCCTCCTTATGTACCCTTAAAAATTGAAAACAACGACCTGCAAATCCTGATCCAGGAAAAATATCTTGGGCTGTGCATTGATCAGAATTTGACATTTTAACAACACATACAAGGTATTAAAGATAAAATCATCCCCTTAATAACCGTATTTAGCCGACTATCATATCAGTTGCCAAATAAATTAAAAATAGGTTTATATTATAGTCTCGTACACTCACATTTAAATAATTTAATTGAAATCTGGAGAAAAGCATGATAAACACACATTAATGAATTACATGTAATACAAAACAAGGTAATCAAAAAACTATTTAATTACAAGCCCAGAACATCCATAAAAAATTATTTATAGAAACAAAACTATTAACATTAAAAAAAACTATATGAATACAATACATGTCTCCTTATATACAAAATAATCTCGTACACACAAACGCAGAATTCATTAAAACGTCCCAAGTACATAAACACTTTACACGACAACGCGATAACATACATTTAAACACCATCCACTCTAACTATGGTAAACAATCCATTGGTTACGAGGGGGGCAACTTATATAATTGCCTTATATAATTGCAATACTTCAACATTTAAAATAGAAAAAAATTGTTTCAATCGTTGAATAATACTAGTAAAGCTAAACGAAAAATGAAACAGAAAATAAAAAAAACGAAACGGTCAAAAAGTAAGATAGTCAAATGTTAAGGGCCCGCAACCCGGATTTGTACCGATTTATTACATATTTCCCTTAAACACGTAAGTTTTAAAGTTCTTAAAAAAATATATGTTATTCTTGAAGATAATATCTAGACTTTGCCCGCGCCGAAACGCAAATTATATAAAATTCCCTCGATAGAAAAAAATCGCAAAGTCTGCTCCAAAAATTATTATTAACACGTTTGTTTCAGTTATTTTACAACTTATATATATGAAAAAATTCACAGTATTTCTTTAAATGCTGTTTAAGATAATGCCCGTGAGATTTTTGCTCTATTTTAAACAAGTCGTGTTTTATTAAACATTTTCGCAATTTTCGCATCGATTTTGTCGATGCGAAAATTGCTCTCCTCTAACATTCGTAATTCCATATCTCCCCATCTTCTTCTTTTCGGGCCCGGTTGCAGAGCCTTAAGATAGCAGACAAAAATATGGGAAAAAATTGTCCAAGATAATATTGTCTATTCTGAATTTGAAATGTTGTCTCAGTAAGGCAGAGGTCCTGGGTTCGATTCTCCGGCCGTTACCCTTATATTTACTGTGTTTTGTTCTGTTTAATGTTTGATTTAGATTTATTAGTACCATCTTCTTCTTCAATATTACCTACTTTGAAGGGAAACCTTCAAAAAATATTCCAAAATAGTTTCGTATTGGTACTTCTCTCTTGGTACTTCTCTCTTGGTAAGTCCTCCGCCGCGTCTGTTTGTTGGCAATAAACTCAAAACCTACTGAATTTATTTTCATGCGGTTCTCATCAATAGATGAGTGATTCATGAGGAAGGTTATGGTATATAATTTGTCAGGTTTTGTGTAAATTGGTTGAAATATATAGATAATATAGGATGTCTGTATGTGGTGGACGAGCGGGCTGGCAAGCGTGCGGTGTGGATTTGATTTGTATGCAAATCTATAGTTTTATGCTGAGGTTGATGATATTTTGCACACTTCAAAACAAGAGGACAGTCACTGTCTACATATGATTTCAAAAACTCTGTGTAAAGCCCGGGCATCGCCGGAGATTTCAGCTAGTACAAAATATGTAATTTGCACAGGGGTCACAATTTTTTATCGCCAATTTTTTAGTACTTCAGCCCACAGATAATATACTGTTTTACAGTTGAGAAAATACTTAATTTTCCATTGTTTAAATAATACTAAAAATATAACATTAAACCGACTCTTAAACATTTCTGAACAGAGCAGTTTATCAAAAAAAGGTGCTAACTCAGCAATGTAATTGCTGAGTTAGCACCATTTGGCAAAACGTTTAATTCCGGGAGCGTACTTAGCCCTGAGTCAAGAATGGATACTTTTACAAAGTGTTTAATTACTGCACGTTGTTTGTCCTTTTGTGGACTTAGTCTTATCTGTACATTTGTACGTGTTTACAAAAACATCAAAGTGTTTGTCCATTTTCATTTAAGGCAGAATTTTAATTGTATCGTGCCCGGGGTCTTCTTCCCCGTAAACGCAAATTACGTACGTGACAAAATTGTATGAACGATTTTTTACGAATACTTTTTATCGGAAATTGGTAAAAAATTGAAATTTTGTGTTTTTTCAATAATGCAGCAATTATTTTCAGAGAGAACATTTTTGCAAAGATTTTAAACGGTGAAATTTATCGGAAAGTAAATTAGCAGCATTTAGCAGTCTCGGTAAATGAAGAAACCCACCCTAAATGTACCTTTCTACATTCCAAAGAAAGATTTTTAATTATTATTGTAAGAGTGCTAACAACCTGAAGGTACTAGGAATATAAGTTGTGGGAATCAACTTATTTATTTATTTGAACGAAACGAACAGCTTTCACATAATATAGGTACAGTGAAAATAGATATACAAGTGAGATAAATAGATATATATATAAAAGGGTAACAATTATTACAAGCAATAATTGTCAGCCTGAAACACTCATTTACATTGAAAAATCTCCCGAGAAAAGATACTTGCCGCCAACGGGACTTGAACCCGTGTCCTTCCGATTGCCGGTCGAATGCTCTGACCACTGAGCTATGGGGGCTTATCAAATACCCGCCAAATAATTCAATATATACTAGTGTTTCATTCAACAATTACTGCTTGTTATATTTTTTCCACCTGAAAACAACCAACTTTATTTTTGCGAGGAGGACATTGTTAGTGTTAAATCCCTCGCTAGGTGGCGTCGAGACAAATTATGTCTGCATTTATTGGGGAAATACTTAAACTTGTTAAATATTAATTATTATTTTTTAATTTATAAACTAACGTTTAGACAAGATTTTTATGCATAGCACAAAGGGTAACAATTATTACAAGCAATAATTGTCAGCCTGAGACACTCATTTACATTGAAAAATCTTCCGAGAAAAGATACTTGCCGCCAACGGGACTTGAACCCGTGTCCTTCCGATTGCCGGTCGAATGCTCTGACCACTGAGCTATGGCGGCTTATCAAATACCCGCCAAATAATTCAATATATACTAGTGTTTCATTCAACAATTACTGCTTGTTATATTTTTTCTACCTGAAAACAACCAACTTTATTTTTGCGAGGAAGACATTGTTAGTGTTAAATCCCTCGCTAGGTGGCGTCGAGACAAATTATGTCTGCATTTATTGGGGAAATACTTAAGTATCAAGTATCTTTTCTCGGAAGATTTTTCAATGTGAATGTGTGTCTCAGGCTGACAATTATTGCTTGTAATAATTGTTACCCTTTGTGCTATGCATAAAAATCTTGTCTAAACGTTAGTTTATAAATTAAAAAATAATAATTAATATTTAACAAGTTTAAATAATACCATAAGAATGCTAAAGTACATTGGAAATGAAGTTTTAATATCATATAATTAATTTTGGGTTAAAGGAAGGGGAGAGTAAGAGGAATATAGGAAAAGGATAGGAGATGCTCCCGACACATTCCATTTTATCATATTAATAACCGATCGTACGCGTTACTTCTTATAGACATTTCATTAAGTTTACTAAAAATGTCAATGCTGTGAAATTTTGTTCTATATTGTGCACATACACGAGAAATTGGGATTTTTATTATAATGTTTGTTCTACATGAGGGTAAATAAAATAAATCGGATTGTCGGGTTGATCTTGATGCAGTATTAAAATTTATTAAATTGGTAAGTTCTGGTGAGTTCAGGCCATTATTTAGAATTTTATATAATAGGATTTGATCAAAAATTAGACTTTGTTTGGAGCGATTTGAAATTGTGAAATTTAATGGATTCGGTATAATTTGAGAAGTGTAAGTTCATTTTGTAATTTATGTGTTTTTATTTATTCGGGAATGAAGAAAGTGGAGAGGAGATGACGTTTATTAGGGAAAATATGATCTGGAAAGTACCTTGATATAATATACAAGATCTGGTCACTCGGATAAAACAAGCATTTTTTTAAATTCTGAATAGTTATGCCTCATCATATTCGCAAATTGGGGTATGTTGAGAGGCTGAAGGTAGTGGAGAGGGGGGAAGACAGGTGAGAATTAGGTCAGGAAGTATTTTGCTCTCCGGCGATGGTTACTTTGCATGGATAAAACCATGTCATGCAACGTTTCGATTCTGAATAATGGCCTTTCTCAGAAATGTACCATGATGCAACATGTGCAGTGCAGTATCGATAATTTTTTTCTTTCAAATAAGTAGTTTTTTTTAAACTATTAACAGTCTGAGTAAATCGCTAATTTTTACATGTTTTCTGCAATAACACGAAAACGCTTTCCAAGTATATTGTTTTCTTTATGAGTATAACAAGAAACACTTGAATATACCTAGCGTAAAATGTAGGTACCTGTTTAAGTAATTCAACCAAATATCGACCAAACTTTCAGATACTAAATTGTAATCGAATACAATATTGTACGTTATTTGATTTGGAATAATTAACGAAACTTATTCAATTAATGATTTGCGCTGGAATTACGCGAATCAATACAAGCCATTAATTAAATGGAATTGTATTTTGGAAATAGCAAGAGGCTTCTGTTTGATCAACAAAGGGTTGTATTTTCGTATTTTGTTATTGATGACAATCGGCCTCGGTCCCTTGCTCAGTATACAGTCTTCTCTTACCCCGCACCCTTTGAGTATCAAACCTGAATCAGAAGGAGGGCTTTCGTAATTTGTTTCCCAAAATATAAGCTCAACGAAACCTCACTTTTGATTACGTTGGCACTTTCAGGGATGGAACATCAAAAGATCGTTTTCTTTTTATTTCAGACTAGGAAATATAGTTCTTATTACATGGCCTTCTTGTATAATCTTGTGCTATTTTTGCTAAAATAGCTCAAACCTAAGTGGGTAAGTTCAGTTACATTTTATTTGAGGTAAGTAAATATGGTCTTTATTATTTCATATAATCTGTTGCTATTTTCGCAGAAATGTGCTATCGCTCTTTGGTTAGTATTTAATACTCCGCATGCCTGGTAGGGTCTGACAGGCCCAGGGCATTAAAATGTAAGATCTGTAAACCGTTTAAAATTTTGCACGCAAATGTCATGTGTTTCAGTGACTACCGCTATTGTGTCACGATAGCATTACATAAAGAGAAGTTAGTTTTACCCACGCTACCCTCGGAAGCAGACGTTTTAGTCCGCACGTTTTAGTCTCACATACCCTACCAGACATACGAAGTAGTTGTTTTATAGCAGCTCATCATTTCTAGTTTTAAGTAGCTGTCATTTATGTATTTCGTTTGCATAAACAATGTTTATTGTTTTTTTTTTAATTTGTCTATTCTCGTTGTTTTCAGGATTAACCACAGAGGACCCTGAAGCACTATTAATAGATGAATGCCGTGATTCCAAATACACTGTTAAGCAGATTCATTTACATTCCGATACAAATGTTTTTTTTTACATGTCATCTTAATGTTTCTTAATCCCCACCCAAACATAAATCATAGGTTAATGAAATATCATAACACAAAATATCACAAGAAAAGGTATATTTCACTCTTGCACTAAAATCTGTTTAAATCACTTAATTTTTCCCTGTCAAAAATGTACCATTTTTCAAGTCAAAAATTCTAATAAAGCTTAAACAAAAATAACATTTCGCAAGTAAAGTATAAAAAAAATGGTTTATATTCAAGATACATTAAGTCATTTTGTTTAATGATTTTATTACATTTAAAGTTTTCGCGATTTTTATGTGTTATATTTTTGATAAAATTAGGGGGTTTGGTTTTGGCACATAGTGAGTAGGTACAGGAGTTATAATTTTTGAAATATTTTGTTTTTATACATTAGAACATAAATTCTAAAAAGGATCATTAATGTCTACAAATGAAAACTGAATTAAATATGCCCGGGTCCCACAGACCCTCTCAGGCATAACTGGCGATATAATTTCACTACGCATGCGGAGGGTTAACCAAGAAGTACCCATTATTCATTATTACAATATCTTCAAAGGTACTTTCTACAACCGCATTTTTCTATCAAGTACACTGTTTTAAAGCTCCATGCAATTAACTCATTTTTATAGGGTAATTGAAATATTAAAACTCAAAATAAATGTAAAAAGCACCAAAGACTCATTTCAGCGAAATTTTCTTGATAATCATTTTTACTCTTAATAATTAAAATTATGAAATTAACCTTTTAATTGGATGATTTACGACACCATTTAATTTTTTGATAATAAAGTAAAAATACGTGCATGACAAAATTGCTTTAATTACTTTTTAAACCATTTTTAGAGTGTTTTCAATGCCTAACTCAAACGATACAGTTTATTGGAAAGAACTGTAAGAATGTTTTCAATGCCTAACTCAAACGATTCAGTTTATTGGAATGAACTGTAAGAATGTTTTCAATGCCTAACTCAAACGATACAGTTTATTGGAAAGAACTGTAAGAATGTTTTCAATGCCTAACTCAAACGATACAGTTTATTGGAAAGAACTGTAAGAATGTTTTCAATGCCTAACTCAAACGATACAGTTTATTGGAAAGAACTGTAAGAATGTTTTCAATGCCAACTCAAACGATACAGTTTATTGGAAAGAACTGAAAGAATGTTTTCAATGCCTAACTCAAACGATACAGTTTATTGGAAAGAACTGTAAGAATGTTTTCAATGCCTAACTCAAACGATACAGTTTATTGGAAAGAACTGTAAGAATGTTTACAACATAATCTTTCTTTTATTGCATTTTTCAACAAATTTCAATGAAAATGAAAAACTAGATTTTACGTAATTTAATTATCATAACGTTGATGTGAATTTACTTGCCGCCCCGGTAACCATTTATAGATCAACCAACACCTCTGATATATTTCACCTCAAGTGGTTCGCTACGTTTGGTGACTTATCAGGGGTGCCCGGATACTTGAGGTTAAGGTTTGTCTAGGTTTTGGCTGCGGATGACATGGATACACTGAACCCCAGATTCCTACCCAACCCTTGTACCTTTTTCCCTCTCAGAATTTCCTTTCTTTCCTTTCCTTTTTTTATATGAATACCGCACAAGAGTCCCAACTGCTTCCGTCTGGAGCCAGTGAGGCTATGGCATCCCCAATTGGAATATGTTGTGAGGCTGAATGTAGTGAGGAGGGGAAGGAGATAGGGAAGTGGAAGGTAGAAAAGTACCTGGCTATTCAGATCTGGTCACCAAACACGGCTAAAGCCATTTCAAGCAACGTTTCAATTCTGAATGGTGGTCTTATACCAGGGCGATACTGAGAGTATCTTCCACTCTGGAACGTGCCGCAAATATACTATATATTATTTTAAATGAGTAAATTGTGAATAACACAAATTAATCAAATAAATTTTTTTTGCCACGCCGGGGTTCTAACCCGCGATCTTCGGATTGCGAGTCAAGAGCCTTACCGCTATACTACGCCGGCCATCAAAAAACCCTCCACACAGCATCCTCAAAGGTGGGTAGAGGGAAATTATTTTTCTAAGACCCTCCTGTGCGGAGCTAATGTAAAAAAAAACTTAATGATAAGATTTGTGGAACAGAAGTTTCTCTCTAAACGTGATTTTTTAAGTGATGAGTTTTATGTTTCTCTCTAAATTCAGCAGAGTTTTTAATGCGCTTAAGTTTTTTCAGAGAGAATTTTTTTCCAGTTAGACCGCTTCTTCGAAAGCTCGAGCTCCGAACTCGAACAGAATCTCGACAGCTTTTTTGGTTCATTCCGATAGCTGTTGATGACGTTGCGGATCTCGATATTGATTGATGCGAATTGATACTTTCAGGAATGCAGTTTGAAAATATAAGGCAGCGGTGCGACATTAATTAATTGAATTACCATGCAAAGAATTTTTAATTTATTTATATCAATATTGCACAAGAGTCCCAAATGCTTCCATCTGTCCGGAACCAATGGGATTATTAATTATAGCATATCTATATTACCTCCCACTCATGTTTTGTAAATTCTTCCCGTCCTAAAATGAGTTTTAAAACTCATTTGGATTGCTCTGTAGCAAGAAAAAAACTTAAAAAAACCTAATTGAGGTGTGCTACGAGGTTAAACGTGAGTAAAATCGTAATTTCTTTTTTTGCTGTCCGACAATTTTTTGAAGTGAAACTTCTATAGCATCAACTGCGCTCATCAGCCGCTTTGATAATGATGTCACTTTTAAATGCTCCAATTGGTTGAGATATGAAACAGAAATTACGCTAGGTCTGCGCTCATTGGTCGCTTTGATTCTCACCTCACTTTTCAAGTACTGGTTGATATTGTTTTCGTATAGTTTCGCTTCCACCGCGTGTAAACTGCACTCGATTCTTTTTCTATTTCTTTTTTTCTATTACACATCGCTACTGATCACGCTGCTACTATAACAATTCATATAACCGTGCCGCTAGAATGCGTATTACTTGACCCGCTAGGCAGTACTCAATAGCCCAATGGCAACGGGCAGTGAAAAAAATTTTTTTTTTTGTTTTTAATTGAAAATAAATATCATCGGACAGCAAAACGACATCTACATTTTTACTCCAAATATGCTCAGGAATCGCTGGTTAAAATCCTTCTGTTTCGTTCTGTTACACCCTGTATGCCGCATGTATGCACGCATGCGCGCATATCTTCTGAATGTATATGGTCTTTATTTAAAAAATACTGCAATAATAATTTTTTTTATAAATGTTTTATTAAATCATCGAAATAAATAATGATAAAAAAATGGAAAATAAAACAAAATATTTTATTTGTGTGTTTTAGAATGTTAATTAATCCTCTTAAGAATACTAATCCTGTTCTGAACTAGTCGGAAGGAACTTCGTAGCTCGAAACACAATTGGTTTAATTGTCAAAAATTTACAAGCGCTGCATAATTTTAGAGCGGAATTTGCATATTTTAAAAGATAAATTTTCACAGCATTTGCGCATTAAATTTTCGTAAATTCTATTAACACAATACTGTAGTCATCTTGACTTATTTACATTGTCTTGGTTTTAATTATTTTAATCAAGTCTTCCACCATTAGGAACAAAAAAGTTTCGAAGTCCCGGCAGGTGACAAATGTTGGTAATTCAATCTTCCTTAAAGACTGTGCTCGGCATCTTTTTCTGAAATACATTTTCTTTTTAATATTTTAATTAACTTTTCACAGTATAAATTTGAACGCAAATAAGCCAAACTTTCAATGTCGTACAAATCAAATAATGTTTCAAAATGGTTGCAATTTTTTTTTAGATAGGCTAAGAAAAATTTCAGTGTTTCGAAAAACCTGACAACATTAGAATTTCTTTCACTTCCACGATAATAAGCGGAAAATTTACCTTCTGTAATGATGGAGGACTTACAAATAAAACGATTGAACCCATAACACATTGGTGGGGACCAAGCGCATTTATCCAGGCGGTTACTAACCTATCAGTACTAACCAGATAAAATGCCCTCAAATGTTATGTGTTATACATATCCGTGTTAAATCTATTCAACTCCACCATCTTACCACTGACACAAACATATAAGTCATTTAATTTCTATATCCGCTATATCAACTTTTATTGATTTGGAGAAAACCGCAAAAAACTGTCACATCTCTATCGTAAATAAATAACTGCATTTTAATTATTTATATAATGAATTGGAGTAATAAAAATTAGAAACGTGTTGCTCATGTCGTGCAATATTTTAGTAATTTCAATAAATAAAGGGAATACAGCGGATTTTGATACTCACTTGATTTACTCACGATATCTGAGGCTTTTGAAACTCAACTGACCTGAAGCGCGAGTTTCTAAGCCCGCCATCTTCGCAAAATAATGTGATTGGTTGAATTCCGATATAGCGGGATTTGACAGTAACTTCTTGAATAATATAGCGGATTTTGTTTCTCACTTGCAGTTTTAACATAGTTTTTGGTCGGAATATTTTTTTTTTAATATTTTTTTTTATTCCAGTTAAAAGAAAATTACATTTTCACTCATTTAACTAGAAATAATTATACAAATTAAAATAAAGTAAATATTTCAATACAGCGCTATTCAACATCATTATTTTGTTTTTCAAGAATAAATATTAATATATTTTTTTTAAATTTACCCAGCTTCTTTTCGTTTTTAATGTCGTTTGGGAGGCAATTGGGAGGAATAAAGGAGGTTTAGAAAATCAATTCATATTGCTTCTCGCAAAAATGTGAACAAGATTTCATACTCAAATCAAATATAGCGGGTATTGAAATTATTTCACTCATATCATTCACCGCTAGTGCAATTTCACTGAACTGCCAATATGAATTCAGACAATTTCGATTTTGTCAAAATCTCTCTGTCCTTCGTCAAAGCAAAAATAATTTGTTGTGAATACATCTAATGTATTATGTTTGTAAAGTGATAAGTATTTATTGTACTGATAGGTATTACTCATGTGCACTGATGTGTGTTTTTTTTTTTGTTTAATTATGTTTCTGCAAAAGCCCTACGGGCGTTTAATAAATAGATAAGTAGAATTTAATCAGCCAATTTCTCATTATCTTGTCAATGCGGATGTGACTTGGTAACCCCATACACAGCGTCCGGAAACTCGTAGTATAAGAAGGAAAATGATTAATCTGCATCACAATTGAAATAAATTTTGTGGTATGACTTTTTTATGTGAGCTTTCTTGTTCGAGTAAATTTGTTTGGTCAAATTAAAAAAAAAATAGATCGCTGGGGGTTTAATATCAGCTGTTTAATGACTTACAAAATATTTCGAAAGGTTTTTAACGTTTTAGTTGCCAACAAAATTTAAAAAAAATCGTACTGCTCAAATCGAAAAACTAAATTTACTTTGGGTTCTCTACGTGTTGTAGATTCAACATTTTACCACTTGTCCTTTGAGTTCCGGACACAGTCAAGAAGATTGAGAGATGGAAGAAAGTTAGGGGGGGAAGTATGTACATGTAGGCAAGAGGAAGCTTGGACAATTCAGTTCTAGGGACCTCCTTGGAATGAGGTGCAAATATGCAGGCTGTCAAATTAAATCAAGTTCCATATGTGGTTAAATTACCATACATTTGTATAATTTGATTTTCCCACTCGCAGCGTGTGAACCCGCGAAGCCTTCACATAGAACCTCTGGGTTGAAATCTAAATAGCCTACCACGGGGGTTGTCAGTTTTACGTTCATTATTATTTTACCCGTAATATTTGTCTTTAAAATTTGGTTAGATTTAAAATTAAGTATTCATTCGAGACTTATCGAAAAAGCTAATATATCTCATAATATCGGTATATCCGAGACTTTCTAGATTTTTGATATATTCGGTAAGATCTTCGCAGTCTCAACAAAAAGATGATAGCCAAAAATAAGGGAAATAATTCAAAATCATGTTAGTAATTCAAAAAAGGAAGAATGAGCTAGATAAAAATGACAGAACCAAATGAGGTGGCAATAACTCAATTGGTATAGTTTTAGTCCCGGTAAAACTAAAGGACCTGGATTCGAGTATTGTATACTTGGGCTGCAATGTAAATGATAGATGGGATCCTTTGGTTGAAATCAAACGCCGCATTGAGCAGGCACGTGCAACCTTTATCCGTATGAAAAAGATCTCAACCTTGAATTACTAATGCGAATGGTCAGATGCTACGTGTTTTCGATATTATTTTATGAAATGGAAGCGAGAGACTTCTTACTGAAGAACTAATTAGGCGACTTGAGGCATTCGAGATGTGGATCTACAGAAGAATATATAAAATAAGCTGGACGGACAGGGTTACGAATGAAGATGTTATGGTTCGTAAGAATAAATAAATAAAAGTTATTAAAACTATAGAAATCCAAAAATTTCAATATCTTGGATATGTGATGAGACATCCAGAGAAGTATGAGATCCTGCATCTCACAATGCAGGGAAAGATTGCCGGAAGACGGGCCCAGGAAGAAGGATAACCTCATGGCTGAAAAATCTGAAACAGTAGTTTGGCCAGTCTGCTGTAAGGCATGTAGAGCTGTTCCGAGCCGCAGTTAACAAATCCGCATAGCTAACATGATAGCCAACGTCTATCTTTGGACTTCCAAGCCTCAGGGAAGCCAATGAAATTGATTGTCTTATCAAGAGAGAATTTATATAATTTCAGCTCACCAGTGTAGGAAAGTAGGTAAAATAGATTATTTACAAAGTACAATAGTTTACTGAAGTATCTGACATTATTTGTTCAAACCTGAAATGTTCCATGGTTTCAGTATAAAGGGGATTGGTATATTTATGGTATAAAGTATTTCGTCTTCGGAAATTGAATTCCTTAAGCAGAAATTCTGACGATAAAGTAATTGGTCAAAATGGAATTGTTTTGTATATTAATTTTAGTGCGGTGCAAGTCGGTAGTATGTATTTTTGTTTAAAATCAACTTCGCTATGTATTCAACACATAAATTGCAGATATATTAAAAACTCACCATTATTATTATTTGTTATATACGTATATACATATAAAACTGAGTTTTTTCTCTTTATTGTATAATGCTATACTTTTTACTTACCAGCTTTATTTATATGTACCATGTGTAAAAACTGTTTTCTTTGTATTCTAAACACACCTGTATGCACTAAAACATAAAAATGTAAATGTGTGTAATAAATAAAAACAAATTTCTACTAATTTATCTCTTCTTTAAGGATTATGACACTTGCTTGCCTGCATAAAGAATATTTCTGAACAATATCTATTATCATTCGTCGAAGAATAATTTGCTTAAGCGCATTCACGTTTGCACCAGAACAACGTATCTAGATTTATGGTTTTCATAAGAAAAAGCGTTCCCCTAAAACGCCTCGAGTTAAATTGATGCCAGGTGAGAACAACGCTTAAATTGATATATCGAAGACGGAGACAGGTAGATATATTAGAAAGTTTTATATCCAATAAAAGTACTGAATGGGGCCGTTTGTTTTGTTCAGAAATGTTCCTACATTCGCTTAAATAAACTCCTCCGATGTCTTGAGGGAAATCAAGATGGCTTACACAAACTTGCTGCTTTATTTTTCCAAGGAATTATTCATTTCTTCGTCCAAACAGACCTTAAAAAGTTTAATTTGTTACGATGTTGATATTAGATACGTTCTCCTTGTCAGAAGTTGTTAAAATTTAAATTGAATATGTACCATTCAAACATACGACCTCTGAATCTACGAACTATATCGCATCTTTCCAAGTGAATGTAAATATAGTAAGAATGTTGACATTACTAACTTAGGGGAAAGTATTTATTTATTTGTTAACGGACTTCGTTCGGTGTATGAAATTAGAATGAAAATGTAAATTATAAGTTATAATTGAAGACGAAAGACAGAGTTTAGTAAATAGAAGTGACAAGTCGAAGAGTGACCTTTCTACAAGTAATAATAATAATTATAGTATTCCTTAACTTGCTTAGTGGCAGGTTCTTTAACACTTATACCAAAAAAATCATGGTCTTGACTTGAATTGATCACTCTACTCATTCTGAACAATGGTGAATCAATAAAACTTTTAGTCATTTTTGCTCCAGAATAATCTACTAACACTCAATATTTCAAAAACAAAATACCTAACTTTCAGCAAAACAAAGGCTGGTCAACCACATAGCCATCCACATCTACAGCTTCACCCCTGCACCAATACTTTCTCAAATAACACATGCTGTGCTTGTGACAAAATTGATCACGCGGATAATATTAAATACCTAGGCTTAACTGTTGACGATAAACTAAAATGGGATCTCCATATTAATTTACTAACAAAAAAAAAATTCGGAAATTATCATACATCATCAAAACAATACGAAACATAATGTCATTAAATCAACTAAAAAATGTGTATTTCGCACTTTCTCAAAGTATTCTAACATATGGTATATCAGTATGGGGGGAGCAGCAGATACTTTCCTCAATCCTCTTAAAATAAATCACAAAACGATAATTAGAATTATGTTTAATAAACCTTACCAACATCCGACAGAACGGCTGATGATTAAAAACAATTTACTAGACGTAAATAAACTATTCATAAGAAAGATCGTCTATAAAAACTGTATCGCGACATCATCTCACCACATACTTCACTCGCAAAACACAAGAGCAAAACTGAATAATCACTTTCTAGTTCCCTATATCAAATCAACTTTTGCAAAAAAACATGAATCGTACCTGGCTCCACACATTTTCAATACCTTCCTAACACAAACAAAAACTTACGTAAGAACAAATTACTCGAACTGGCTGTTCAAAAAATTTTTAATATGGTTGACTGAAAAGAATAGAACAGATATTCGAAATATCCTAAATAACTAACACGAGTACATTAGACACATTCTACATAATTTCCTTGCGAAATTATATAATATCAAAATACACAGAATACTGCTTGTTTACAGTATTAATTATCATGTTCCCACTGTATTTATACTTTCTTATTAATTAATTATCATGCACCTACTGTATTAACATTTATTTCCATGTGAATTTTTGTGAATTTTAAATTACATACGCAATCTTTTTTATGGAAATATATAAAGAAACAAAATTTAAATGTAATTATTTAATGTATTATAAAAACATTATGTTTGTATGCATGTGTGTATATGCATATGTTTTTATATATTTTTTTTTATATATTTTTTTTGTCTTCTTATATTATTTTTTTAATATTTTTATCTTTTTATTTCCATGTCTACTTCGATACATATCTTTTTCACTAAATAAAAATTGTTATTTACCCGCCTCGGAACAGACTTTGTCTAGTGAGGTGGGTAAAACAAATCTATGTACATAATGAAAATACAATAAACGCCCGGGTTACCGGCACTGAAACTGAAACTGAAGACTCAGATCAGATTTATTCTATGTTGTGTGATTGCATATCAAACAAGTCGATCAGTTTTCAATAAAGCAGGAAAAATATAACAAAATCTAGTGGCGATTTACAGACTAAGCCACCTCGAATTTGAAAAATTTATCTGGTTTCTACATCAAAATATTTCATGAGATTTTAAGAAAAATGATAAAATGATGAATTCGGGAAGTGGGTATGTAATATTTAATGGATACCCTTACGTCACCACAAGTGGTTCGCTGCGTTTGTATGGGGATGAGGTTTGTCTTACTGAGTAGTGGGCCGAATCGGTAGAGACTGTTTGAAGAAGATTTAAACTAGAACTCTCCCGACCCATCATAATAATAATAATTGTTGGATGATTTCTATAGCGCCATTTTCGTGAGAAAATCACCTCAAGGGCGCTTAAAATCACCACAAGGGCGCCATCCCCTTGCACCTCAGTGGAACATATTGGCACTCAGATTCCTGCCCTCTCCTTGAATCTTTTTCCTTCCAAGAATCTCCTCTTCTCCCTTTCCATAAATAGACCATCCACACTGTATCCTCAAGGATAACATAGGCCCTGAAGAAATTTTTTTATTCAGAGCCACTTTTATGGAGCTAATGTAAATAAATATGTATAGCATTATCGATCATTGTTCAATCAAAGCAAATTGTTAAACGTCTACTTTAAATATCTTGAATAATAATAGGTTATTACATAATTGGAAATTAACTTGAACTGTAAGCAGTAAAGAAAATTAACATGCCGTTATCATACAAGATCGTTTTAAAAACAAAGAAATCTCCTTAAACCATATAAATTATAACAAAATAACCTCAAAAAGACTTATCACGAAGACTTCTCTACTGTCGAGAAGTAAGATACCTAACTTAGGTAGGTAGAAGCAACTAAGTTCAATCAACAAAAATTGACAAACAACACTTTAAACTTAGGTACCTAACTATGTTTACCTAATTACGCGATGATTTTACAATCTCGGCTATATTACCAGTTGACAGCGTGTCGACGATGTCACTTGGGTACTTTTGACCCTTTTGGATCAACACGAAGTTGGCTCGTGAGGCCTTCTCGCTCCACACACGATAGACCGCGACATCTGTTGGTGGAATTACAAAGCGATCGCTGAAGCCCAAAACAGTGGGAAACAGGGAGGCTGGGAGTCTAGGAGACTGGGGCCAGCCGGGAGCGAACCTGACCCTTCCCTCGCAAGTTTAATTGAATTTCAAATTAGTTCGTCATAGACGCATTCCCTCCGTGTCTCTACAAGCCATTCCGTCGAGCCTCTGTTTTACAAGAGCGCTAAATTCATTTTAGGGTTCTTATGTCTTGTGCTCACTGGGTGTGACGTGTCAGAGGGTGTTAGATCAGACTTGTTCTCAGTTTAATGGCTTCCTTTATGAAGATTTTAAGGAAGGTAATTTATTCTCCGAATTAATATACACGGGAGCGTCTTAATTTTGCTCTGTAAGCATGAGATAACTTTTGATTGTAAAATTTTGACACTCCTGTGGAAAGTAATGGGTTTGTTGACATTTTCAGGTTTTAAGTGTAAATGTACATATCTCGTTCGACATTAAATACGTACACCAAGGAAAATTAATTTTTCAGTAATATTCATTAATGCTTTTGTATCCAAAAGGATTTTGCTAAAACCCACGCTTTGTACAAAAATACACCTCCTGGCTTTCTTTAAAATATTGTACATAAAACCTCGTTGATTTTCTTATTTACCACTTTTCATCCAAATCTCGATCCTTAAGGCTCTGCAACCGGGTTCGAAAAGAAGAAGATGGAGCAATACAAAATTACGAATGTTAGAGGAGAGCGCTAACATTTACAGCGACAAAATCGATGCGAAATAAAACACGACTCGTTTAAAATAGAGCAAAAATCTCGCGGGCATTATCTTAAACAGCATTTAAAGAAACACTGTGAATTTTTTCATACATATAATTTTTAGAGCATACTTTACGATTTTTTTCTATCGAGGGAATTTTATATAATTTGCGTTTCGGCGCGGGCAAAGTCTAGATATTATCTTCAAGAATAACATATATATTTTTAAGAGCTTTAAAACTTACCGTGTTTAAGGAAAATATGTAATAAATCGGTAGAAATCCTGGTTGCGGGCCCTTAAGTTGATTATGTATATCTAAGCAATTTATTGAATTTTGTTCTATTATGCAATGATGAATCTTGGGTCCATGCAAAAACATTCGTCATTAAAATGTTAAAGATTTTTTTCTGTAAAAAGTGTTTTTGCTCCAACCGAGTTTATGGTTTCGGTTTTGGCTAGTTTCGGTCATTTTCAGCCAATTTCGGCAGCGGTTTCGGTTTCGGCACATTTTAAAGAGTAAGTAATCTTAAAATATTTTTGTCATGGTTTATCGTTTCAATATTAACTAGTTATTGTATTAGTTAGTAGTCCTAAGAACTTTTGTATTTTTGTAATGCCTTTAGAGTTAAAGTAGGTAAGTTAGGTACGTATAGCATACATCGAAGAACTGTTACGCAACAGCGAACCAAAAGGCGCTAAAAGTTTACTAATAGGATTATTAAAATGATGTATTTTACTTCTTTGTGCATGTTCACGCCTTTATTGTTACATGTGGTTCTTTTGAAACTACCTATTTGGTGCCCTCTGCCTCAGTTGAATTAACCTCGCCGCACAGGACACAAGTCCTAAAAACCGCACCGCTTTTACAGTTTTTAGTAATCAAACCGCAAACAGAATTTTTAAATCTCGCAGCTATTCGCAGGTACCATCGCCACGCGTCATCCATTCTCGCTTATTATTTCGCGATCAAACGTTCATTCCCAATCGCCATTCCTTTCCAAAATCTCTCCCAAACTAACATACCTACCTTTCCAGTGAACACTGAACGAAGAGGGAAGCAGTCTGGGTAAGTGCGATTAAAATATAATAAAAAAGTTAAATAAGAACCGCATACAGTATACAGTCCACAACATCCACGCAGCATTTGATCCCTCGATCTTGAGAGGGATCATTTGCTACCCGCCGCAACAGTGCATTTTATTTCACACGAACTATAAATTATCACCAGTTTATTTATAAACACGCCTAATTTCGAAGTAAACTCTTCTTTTTAACTTATTTCAGCAAGTTTCGGTTTCGGTTTAAGTTTCGGCCAAAATCTAATTTATTTCACGATTTCTTCGGAAATATTAATTTCTTCACGAACCTCAACATTTTTAAATATTGTTGCCACGTAGTCAAATTTTATACAACAACCAAACTACGATATGAAGGAGGAATGTTTATGACTTGTTTTTATCAATATTTTCATCCATGCGGTATTACCCCGAGAAAAAATATATTTCATGAATAATACTTTGCGATAAAATTCTGTAGGTTTCTTTTATTGATTTCCACGTCGCAAAGTAGGTATTTACGTGATGTTTTCCCCATTACATTTGTTTATTTACGACCCCATATCTCTTTAAAGGCTGGAAGTGTCATTTCTATTTAGGGCTTGCGATCTGTTTTCCTTCAGCGCCACCCCGCGTAAAAAAGTAGTGGTATCGAAAATACCGTGAAAAAGAAAATCCTACATCCCTCGTAAAGAGTATCTGACAGTAGCTGTCAAAATGCGAGGGGATGAATTTGGGCGCATAATGCGGGCAAACCTTCTACAAATGGGAGCAATATCGGGCCTCGGTAGGGATGAGGCGGGGGTGGGACGGGAGTGGGGCGACCGGCTGGATTTAATGAAAACTACACGTCACTCACGTTTCAAGTATCAGAATTAGAATATCCGATGGTGTCGCACTCTGGAATTCTGGATGTTCTGTCTCTATGGCGCGTTTAATGGTGACGCGTTGAGAGCTCTAAGGCTTAAGTATCGGTAAGCTAGCTCTGCATACTAGTTTTATATGTATTTAGGTTAAACACGTTTTAATTATTGTAGGAAACTATTAAAGTTAAACTTTTTAAATAATTTTTAATTTATTTATTTATCTTGATAAAATATAAAGCAAATGATTTTTCAGTACCTGTCGCGTTGGGAAAATCCTGTGTCAAGATAGGCTTTTGTTGTATTTGATTTGCATATGTTACCGTTAAAACCCGTTCTTAGTTACAATGCGTTTTCTCTAATATAAACTAGTTTTCACTAAATTACTTTGTTACAACTAGAATTAACTGCTGAATATCAGTGAAAACTAGTTCTAACTAGACAAAACGCGTTTTCTCGAAATGATTCAGTTAAAACTGTTTCCACCGATGTCAAAGTTCATCGAGCTTTATTCTGATTGGTCGACTGACATCAGGTTAGATTAGATTAGGTTAGGTTAGATTGGTTTAGGATAGGTTAGGTTAGGTTAGGTTAGGTAAGGTTAGGTTAGGTTGGGTTAGGTTTTTAATTAACAGTTATTAAATATTTTAATAAACAGTATCTGTATTTTCAATCCCAATTTCAGTTTTAACAAAGGCAGTTTGTAAAAACTAGTTTTAACTAGAGAAAATGCGTTATAACCAAAAACGAGTTTTAACTGTAACATATATAAATCTACGGTTTTATTTCGAGGTTATTGAAATTTTGCGCACTTGGCCTTTTTAAGACAAGAAGAGGTCACTGTCTGCATGTGATTTTGAAAAACTACCCTCATCCACTTGTTCCGTCCTCTTAAAGCAGAATAAAGGCCGGACATCGTCGGTCGGGTGGTTCAGCTCACAATATTGACAAATTAAAAAGAAACCATTTATTAATGTGTGAGAGTGCTGCAGTATGAATTTTATTTTTATACAAATCGTTTTATTCCGAGAATGATTAAATTTTGGGCATTTGACCTTCAAAACATCAGAAAGATCACTGTCTATGTAAGATTTCGAATGCCCACCCCATCCACTTTTACCACCCCTTATTGCAGAATAAAGCATAGGCAATGCCGGGTGGTTCAGCTAATACACAATGTTGATAAATTTAAAAAGTTAATATCATACTATATCGCCCTGACGACCAATCAAATTTCCAATGAAAATTAAACTTAACAATGCTCAAAGTCCTTTTTACAATATTTTTAAACAAGAAAAACAGTGTTCTTTTCAACCCACATTCAACCCTTCTATTTCCCACCCCAAATCCACCGTCTTCACTGTGGGCAGAAGATGTGGTATTAAAATTCTAAGAAAGTATTGAATAAATAAGTCATTCTTTCTTGTACAAGTAACAATCAAAAATAAAACTTTTAATTTTAACTGCTTATTGGATCCACTCTGTCGAATAAACCTCGCAGACACTCGAGACGTTGAATCGTTATGACAGATAACTAATACGTTATTATTATTAGCTAGATACTGCTGTTTTTTTTTCATTTCATTGTCATTGAGTAGAATTAAAGGATGACAGATCTTCCATTCCGAACCGTTCTCGAGATGATGGATGGATTGGATTCGTACAGATTTGTTTCAGCCGTAACTGGCCAGGGAGTGAGATATAGGTCGATAAACACGTGTTTAATTCACCTAAATGGCTAGCAAATTCGAAAATGAAATTCAAAGTTTGTTTAAAGCGCAATGTAGTTCAGGTTATTACTGCCCATTGCATATGCACCATCCAGATTTTTAATAAATATCTAAGTAGGTTTCTCGGAGATTGTGGGCAGAATGCAGACGAATTTTTATATTACCTACGTGATGGCACATAAAAGCCTTATCTGGAGATTTTACTGGAGCTGGTTAGACCAGCTTAGGTAGACGAGACTAGAATTACCTAAGTATAAACATAAAAAAAGCAATAGAAAAAATGGAAGAAAGGGTTAGTTAGTGAAATCGATAATTTTACAATATCGGATCGATAGGTATAACTACCGATGATTTTATACCGTTTTCCCGAGCACAGCCGCACTGTTGATATCCAGACCGATATTAATAGGGAATAAATAAGAAATCTATAAACGATGGCAACACTGGCGGACCTGTATAGATTTACATTCGCAAATATCAAATGGTCATGTAAAAATTGAAAAAACTAGTTAATTGACAATTTCAAATTGAAATACTAGCTTTGTAGTCCAGTCAAGTTAAACATGAAAAGGAGGTTGTGCTTGCAAAAATTCCAGTTATTCTGAATTTTTTATATATTCTTAGGACCTAAACCAACATTAAAAAAACAGATTTGCAACGAAAGTTATTGAAATATGACTAAAGACTTCAATAAGCAATTAACTCCCGTTTAGTGTCATAAAGTATACGCGAAGCGCCAACAGTCTAGTCAAGTTGTACATTCGTGCTTGCAAAAATTCCCGTCATACCGAATTTTTTATATGTTGTTAGGACTTTAACCAACATTAAAAAAACAGATTTGCTCTTTCCAAAGAGCTGTGCGAGCGGCAGTGGACCCAAAAAACCATGAAATTTTCGGACTTTTTTCAGTTTTTGCTCAATATCTTAGTGAAGAAAGGGTCTGACCGGTATAGTTTGTAAAGTATCTTTAAAGTAGACTAAATTTTCTACAAATTGAAATCAAAACGAGTTATATAGATCTATTGGTTCCAAGATACAGTTCTTTGAAAATAGGAAATTTTTTAACTTTTTTGAAAAAATTGCCTATTTTCGAAGAACTGTATCTTAGAAACCAATGGTTGTATATATCTTGCTTTGATTTCAAATTGTAGGAAATTTAGTCTACTTTAAAAGTATGCATAATGACTATATCAATCAGACCCTTCCTTCACTGAGATATTGAGCAAAAACTGAAAAGCGCTCGAAAATTTCATGGTTATTTGGGTCCACCGCCGGTCGCACAGCTCTTTGGAAAGATCAAATCTGTTTTTTTAATGTTGGTTTAAGTCCTAACAACATATAAAAAATTCAGAATGACAGGACTTTTTGCATTCACGAATGTACAACTTGACTGGACTGTTGGCGCTTCGCGTATACTTAATGACACTAAACGGGAGTTTATTGCTTATTGAAGTCTTTAGTCATATATCAACAACTTTCGTTTCTTCAACATGGAAAAGAATCAATTGATCACGTCTTAGATAAAGTGATCGCGTTTTTGATTAATTAATTAAGAACTTCGTTGAACCCGGGCACCCTGCTAAGTCACCAAACGTAGCGAATCACTTGAGGTGACCTATGGCAGAGGTGTTGGTCATCCAATTAATGGTTCATGAGGCGGCGGTAACAATACCTGCTCCCCAAATTGTTGTATTAGTGCTGAAAACGAGGAAAAATCATCGAAAACCCATAACACGAAAGACCGCCGGCTACCACCACCATCGTAACGGTTCCATGCCAACTCAGAATGAAACCAACTCAAAAATACCTTAGCAAGGTCATTAAAAGCTATGAAAAAATAATTTTAAAATAGCCGGTAACCCAAACCTAACTTAACCTATTTAACCATTATTTAATATTTTATTATCACCACTCTTAATGACCTTTCTGAGGTGCTTCTGAGTTGGTTTCATTCTGAGTTGTCCGGTCACCCATCGTGGCACGTGAGCAAAACTACCGCACCACTCGGCAATTTATCAACAAAATATTTTTTCTGTCGCGTTTGATAAATACCAATATAATTAAAGATAAATGAAACAATTTAACTTTGTTTGAACCACTTTTATATTTGAGTAAATCCGACCGGTGTCAGAACGACCGTTCCTTCTTCGGGGCAAATGTATACTGATTTGATTGTTTTGAAACATGGATGGGAACAATGTATTATTATGGTAGGGGTGAAGCCGTTGCTTGGTATTAATGAAGAGTGGGTGGGTAGGGGGACATATCCATGATTGGGCTATAAGACAATATTTTTTGTTTGTTGATAATAGATTCATTATTTTTAATGTATTTTTTTTTATTTCCAAGGCTTCTAAGTTATCTAAACGTTTTCCTTTATGATTAACTAATTATTATTATTATATAATTATTATGATAACTTAGAAGCCTTGAAAATAAAATAAAAATCCCTAAAGGGTTAAATATTATTATGCCACTAGGTACTAGTAATCATCAGTGAGTCGTTTCACTTAACAGGAATAATAATTATTCACACACTTTTGATCAGATGAACATTAATTGGAAGTTTTGGCCCATTTCATACAAATCTTGATTTTGGATTTGAGATCAAAATACCCAACCAATAGGTTGTTTTAGGAAATTAGTTTTGAAGTCAAAAGGTACAACAAATTAAAAATTAAACATCGTTAAAAATTTATTTTGTGGGTTGTAATTTTATTATAAAAAACAATAAATTTTTGATATCAAAATGATTTTTTTTTTTTAATATTTCATCTAATTTTTATAATAAATATATTTTTTATGTTTTTCAATTAATCGCAAATAACTGCCCAAGTTGCCTCTAAAATCATGAAACATTAAAATCTTTAATAGCCTATATCTTTAATAGCCTATATCTTTAATAGCCTATATCTTTAATAGCCTATATCTTTAATAGCCTATATCTTTAATAGCCTATATCTTTAATAGTCTATATCTTTAATAGCCTATATCTTTAATAGCCTATATCTTACAACTTAAATCCAAAATACATATTTGATAAACCTTTTGATTACAAAGATAATTTTTCAGTTTGGGTTGGGTATTTTGATCTCAGATCCAAAATTTTGATTTGTATGTAACGGGCGGCGCAAACGTTCCCCAAGGCGGGTTGTTTCAGAAAATTTGAACAATTCATCAAATTTTGAATTTAATTTTCAAGCTCTGTGTTAGTTCTTTTCAAGTTCTGCTATTTTATCATTATGGGCCAGTTGCCTCGTAAAACTGAAATAATAACAGAACTTGGGTAGAACATTCACAGAAAATTAACTTCAAAATTTGATGAATTATTTAAACAATTTTTTTTAACAATCCTTTTTTTGTAATACACAACTAATAGGAATCAACTAAAATATTTAATCACCAAAATACCTCCTTTCCTTAGGTGTATACCTACCTACAACACATCACCTTTTCAAAGACCCAGAGCAGGCACGCTTTCGATGCCACCGGTCTTAAACTCAACACAAGCTGCACACGCTCCTTTTGTTTCGTAATAATAAGAATAAAAATAACAACAAAGTTCATTGTCCATATGTTACGGGGAATGCAGCAGGCCCCCGAAGCGCACGCGCCGTGGAGGCTGGCCATGCATGAAGGCATGAGCCAAGCTGTGGTCAGGGAAGAAGAAACTTCATTTAATGTCTCCGACTTGGTACTTATGTGGCAGACTTATGGCAGTATGGAGTAGGGTCCGTTCCCCTACCTACGCAATTCGTTTTACTTTAGATATGGATCTTCCTGCATGAGTTGTTTTTTTTGGTGAAGAGTTTTACTACATTTACTTATGGGCGTTTGATACGATGTTTTTTGAAGTAAAACTTCTACAGCCCCGCTGTGATTTAGTTTTCAGATGAAACGGAAATGACGATTACTGCACCTGCGACACATCAACTGCGCTCATTGGCCGCTTTGAATAAGATGTCACTTTTAAAGGCTCCTATTGGTTGAGATATGAAACGCAAATTACGCTAGGTCTGCGCCCATTGGTCGCGTTGATTATGACCTCAATTTTCAAGTATTGGTTGAGATTGTTTTAATATAGTTTCGCTTTTCGGTTCTACCGCGTGTAAACTGCACTCGAATTTTTTTCCCCAATAGAAACTGTTTCTGGGCCCATATGAAAAATCTTTGCATTACACGATCATTTTATTTTCAAGCTTACGATTACATGCAGATATTTGGCATTAGAGAATGAATAACACTTTGAAATAGTACTTAATCATCATAGAACGAAAGCACCGTAACCACTCAAGCTAAATTGTTGGCTCTTGGGAACAGCTGACATAGGTCTTTTAAAAATAGTTGTGGTCTAAACAGTGATCTAGAGAGAAACGACAACTGTTCATATTCGAAAAATTTAACCACAGAAAAACTAAAATGTTCGCCTCTATGAAACCAAAGTTTCCGACCGCAATTTGAACAAAATTTATGAAACTTCATGAAATATTGATTAAGTATTTTTTTATGAAATAATAAAAGGTGAGATGACGTTAAAGTTTATAATACATTTGTCTAATAAAATGTGTGTGTGTTTTTTTTTGTTTTCGTTATCAGAAATTTTTAATAGAAAAAACGTTAGGTATTTTTTAATTTTTCATGTTAAATTTTAATAATTTGGGCATTATAACTACTAAGGTTTGTAAGCATATGTCATCATCTTTCCAAAACCGTTTGTCGTTTTCGGAAACATTTATAAATATATTTATTTGAATTTTATTGCAAAGCGGATATTTTCGACCTTCTAACAGAATATGACCGAAGCCTTAGAAGGCTTAGACTTAAGCCTTAGAAGGCTTAGACATAGATTTTACAGAAGCATCTGTTGTTTGTCTTTTCCATTGCTGTCAATAAAACATCCAACAAACAAGTTAAATTCAAACACGTATAATCTGTTATTAACTCATATATTAATAAATATGTTATAATATTTATATCAAAAAATATATTCAACATTTTCACGAAACATAGTTACGTAAAACAATGACAGACATCAGATTTCTATAATGTCCGCCATCTCAAACTGCACGAAAATCGGTAATAAAATAAAATACGTTTTTTTTCAATCCATATGAAAAGTCGACTCTTGTCGAAACTGGATAAAAAAACTTGTAAACACCCGTGAACTTTTTGTGTTAATACATTCCAATGTAGTATACTTAAAATATCTGTTTTTATACTTCAGTCTAGAGCGCCAAAACCTTCATGTACTCGTACCTGCCGTCGCTCTAGTGAAATACCAACTTTCAGAATACAAAAGTTGGGTTGCTTGAAATGACTTGAGTTACTTCAATTCAGAACAAATGAACTTGCTGTTTTGTCATGGAGATTTTCATGAACGTAATAATTAATAAAGTTTTATTATATTTTTAGTCATATCGAAGCGTAAACCACCAAAAATACTTTGTTTTTGATTTATCTTACTTTGTGGACAGGTGATGTGTTAGATTACCGCGGCGCGTGGAAAAAAATATGTCTAGGTATGGCGATGAAATTTTTATTATGAAATAAATCCTTTCTCATAATACATAGAAAAGCTGAAGCAGAAAAAAATTAATAATCACTTGTTTCAATTTTGACAAAGAAATATAGATGCAATCTTTCACTCTCGTGCTTTCGAATATTATATTTGTCGATATTTATCTTTTACTTCTCATGTTTTTTCCCTTCTAGAACTCCTCCACTTTCAACAAGGCCATCCTTGACGACCAAGAAAGGGGACGATCAACAATACCTTCTTTCAACTTTTTCATATTCCTCAAACACGCACCCTCTTGCATATAAAATAAAAATAATGCATGCGCCACACAATTCAGACCATAGAACCTAAAACTTTGGTGGGATGGTAGGAAAGCTCATAAAATATATAACCGCCCCGACTTGTAGCAAAATGGCGTAGAAATCCACTTCCTACGCACTACTCGAGATATAATTTAATGAAAGCTTTGGAAACATCTGCCAAATGCAAATTCATAACGGCAATGCCCAGTGTAGCGGAACTTCCGCACACAAAGGAGGGAGAACATTTACATTTTTACTGCGAGATTTTCAACACAAGATCAAGACGGAATAGTTTATACATTGTGTACATTTTTGTTATGTTGAATCTTTGAAATAATGAGAAAGCAAGATCAATCATCTGGTTTTATGGCCAGTGGCGTCAGGGTTCTGGTCCTACTTGCGGTCATGGGTTTTAGTTACATTCGTACCGAAAGGGCATTAAAAGAATTTTATTTTACGCTTTTAATTATGTTAAGGCTGATGTAACCTTTCTTCTAGCTCCCAAAATGTTCATCTCACTTATTTTTGATATTAGGAAATTCAAAATTGATGATCTTTATACCCTCAGTGTTCAGAATTAGTTATTTGTAAAGAGAAGTAACTATTTTATAGAATGCCTAACATGGAATAGATTAATTCCTCTTATTATTTATATTTGGATTTATTTTAAAAGTAATAAGCAATAATAATATTATTAATTTTTCAAAAGAAGCAAACACATTGTGACTTGACATTTTAAATAAATAAAAAGAAAACACTTTGTTTACGTCACTTTATTATTTCTTCCGTCTACCGGTTTCGGTACCTCCGTACCATCATCAGGACTGAATATAAAATACAGAAATAATAAAGTGACGTAAACAAAGTGTTTTCTTTTTATTTATTTAATAATATTATTATTTAACTTTATGCCAAAATACATTCCATGCCAATATATTGTTTTTACTTGAGATGCAGGCACTATAACATGGAACTAAAAACTTATTTTAGTTTGCAAACTTTCAATTTCACTTTCGCATTATTGTGATTTATGGAAATTTACTATTTTAACTCTTAGTATTAGTTGTTTCACAGAATTTGAACAATTCACCAAATTACAAAGTATATATTCAAGTTCTGTGAAAGTTCTATTCAAGTTCTTTTACTGTACAAGTAGGTTCAACCAGTCCATATTAATTTTTTTTCTTAGTACATTTACATTGTAATTGTCCTCCACACTAGGAGTTCACCTGTATTGTAGAAGACATTTTTCAGTTGTAAATTATAAATTGTGAATAGTTAAACAAAGTATAAATTGTGAATAGTCCATAGTTAATATAAAAACAGAAAATAACTACAAAACTTGATAAGTACTTCCATAGAACTTGAATTTTAAAAGATTTATTTCTTTGATCTTATTTTTATTCTGTCGGTGTGTAATTATTTTACATTGTTTTAATGCTTTTATTTTTTAATTAATTTCACAACATGTGTCAATTTGGGAGGCGGGAATGGGTGCCGCCACCCCGGGAATCATTTATTGTTAACCAACACCTCTGCCATAGGTCACCCCAAGTGGTTTGCCACTTTTGGTGATTTAGCAGGGGTGCCCGGGTTCACGGGATGAGGTTTATCTAGGTCTTGGAGGCGGATGACCAGGACACACTGAACACCAGATTTCTACCCACCCCTTAAACCCTGTTCCTTCCCAGAACACTCTTTTCCTTCCTTTCCTTAAAAAAAACCCTCCACACAGCATCCCCAAAGATGACTCCTGTGTGGAGCTTATGTAAAAAAAAAAAAGTAGCGATGCACATTCTACTACTCTTCTATTTCAAGGTCGCCAAAATAGTTTCATGAAAGTTACTTAGGTGGAAAATAGTACTCGCCAAGAGCATGAATTCCATAATGAACAGCGAAGCGTTGAAACAACAAGAAAAATGATTTTTAAACTTACACCAAAGAACTAGTATTATGACGGTCTCCGCTGTCAAGGGGTAAGGCTCTCGAAAAGCGATCCGGAGTTCGCGGGTTCAAATGCAGGCGTGCGCAAAATTTTTTATGTGGTTGGTTTGTTTTATTTCACAATTTAATCAATTGAAAATAATATAGGTATATTTTATTAATTTTATTTTATTTATTAGCGTTATAAACAATCATCAGTGATAAATCATCAAACCTCCAATTTAATCATGAAAAAAATTCCTAATACAATTCAGCCTGCTTTTTATTCGAATAATAAATTGAAAAAATATATTTTAAATAACAAGGACAAAGACCAAAAAAATAAAAAATCCGGCCAATTGAACTGTAATGACTGCAACCATTTTTACATAGGTAAAACTTGCAGAAATTTTTAAACGAGGATTAAGGAACATTTGAGATGTCTAAATAGCAATAATTATTCGGAATTTGCTAACCATCTAATTGAATTTAACCATTCATTTGATATAAATACTGGTTTTAAAATTATACACACTAACGTTAGTGGTTTTTACTTAGATCTTTTAGAAATATTAGAAATTAGGAAAAATGTCAATAGAAATTTAAATATTATTAACATTCAAATTAATTTTGTGAATAACCCTATCTTAAACATATTTCCATTGTAATTTTTGTCTTTGTTCTTCTTAGCACCCCCCTTTCCACCTCTCTCCCCCCCCCCCACTTCCCCTTGTTGATCTTCTAAGCACCTCCTATTTCCACCTCTCTCCTCCCCCACTCCTTCCATTTCTACCCACGCCTGTCTTTCTATGTTTGATCATTTAGTTTTAGTACATTAAATGTCCTGATGAAGAGAACATCGTTCTTGAAACATGTTGACTTTAAAAAAAAGATTATTGTGGTAAAAACAAAGTGTTTTTAATTATTTCATTAATCAGTGATTAAATTCATAAATGACAGTGATAATAATATGTGTGTTATTGAACATTAAAATAAAGATAAATTGAAATTTAGAACCATAATAACAATTTGGGAGGCGGGAATGGGTACCGCCGCCCCGGGAACCTTTATTGGATAACCAACACCTCTGCCATAGGTCACCCCAAGTGGTTTGCTACGTTTGGTGATTTAGCAGGGGTGCCCGGGTTCATGGGGTGAGGTTTGTCTAGGTCTTGGAGGCGGATGACCAGGACATACTGAACCCCAGATTCGTACCCACTCCTTAAACCCTTTTCCTTCCCAGAACTCTCCTCTCCTTCCTTTCCTTAAAAAACCCTCCACACAGCATCCTCAAAGATGAAATAGGCCCTGAGGGAAATTATTTTCCTCAGGGCCTCCTGTGTGGAGCTCATGAAAAAAAAATAATAATAATAATACAAAAATACACAACAATACCTATAAACAATTCTGATAAAGTGCATCTTCTTACTTAAATCTATAAAAAGTGTTAAATGAAATTTTTCGAGGGTTTACATTTTAATTTTAATAGATATCAATAACATTTTTCAGGAAGTGATTTTATTTAAATTCGAACTGCTAAAAGTAGGAGAGAAAATGTGGTGAACTAAAAAAATAAAAAAAAGAGAAACACAGAAATCAATGAAATATTAAGTTATTATTTAAACATATTGGCATTCAATATATTTATTTATTTATTTATTTATCATTAGTTTCAATGGCAAGGTTTGTACATGTATGTATAATGTATAGTATAAGTATAGATTCTTTTTTTTCACAGACCTCCTCGCTAGGATTTCCTGTTCTGAGGTGGCATGTAGTTTTTTTAAATATTTGTATTTGGTTATGGATTGTCTTTATATCGTCTTCATGATGTTTGTAATTTTATTATCACTTTGATCTCTCAGCCATGTTTTTAATAGAGTGTTATTTTTTTATGAATGCTGTGAATTAACAAGGTTCGTATCGATATTTGGGCATAATCTGCGAAATGTGCTACAGCTTCTTCTTATAAATACATTTTCAAGATAATTTGTGTTGCTCTTGGAGATATAAAATGTGTCCGGAGATCGAGTAACTCTTAATGGACGTCCAGCTTGTTCCAGGGTGCTTTAGGAAATGGCTTTAGCCGTATTTGGTGGCTAGATCTAATTAGCCAGGTAATTTCCCACCATTCTTTACCGCATCTCCTTCCCCTCCCCACTTACCTTCAGCCTCAAAAACTCAAATTGGTGATTCCATAGGCCCACTGGCTCCAGGCGGTTGGGTGCAGTTAGGATTCCTGTGACTCATATAACAAAAAAAATGTAGTTATATAAGTAGCTATAAAATATATACAAATAACAGAAGCGCCTTTTCATATCCGTGGCGTAATAACATAGTGGATGAGGTTTGCCCGTGGTTCCGGAAATTGTGATCGCAAATCCGGTTCAATGCAACTATATTATAATGGTAGTGAGTTCCCGGCATGCATTGCTATGCCACTTAATAAAAAAAATCTCCCTGCGTGTATTTACCCATTCTTCCCCTTCCGCTTCTGCCTCCCCTTCCTCTCCGGCGTCCCCTTCCCTTCACGCATCATCTTCCCACTCCCCTCTGCCGCTTCCCCCGTCCCGCGAACTCTCCTCCCTCATTTTTTTATACAAATTTCATAATGTCAGAGCTCACCAGTAGGCATACACAGAAACCTTCGCGGGCGTGCTCACAACAACTCGCCAAAGTTTCATCGCATCGGATGAACGGTTTAGCAACGCATAATTTCATGACACCAGAGCTCACTATTGTATATAGAAAACATCGCGAGCATGCGCAAATCAAATCCCCAAAGTTTCGTCGCAATCGGATGAATGGTTTAGCAACGCATAGACATCTCATATACTCATATTCACCCAAGGAAGCATATTTTGATTTTTATAATAATATATTTATACTATCTATATAAATATTCAAGGATTTTTCAGTCTTTAGGTGAACTTCATGAAAATCGTATCACTTTTTTTTAATGTAACTAAAAACCGAGTTAACCGTTGCGTTCGAGCGATAGCTACCAAATTAGCACCGTTAACGCACCGCTTTTCAGTAACCTTGAGTAGAGCTGCCCTTGAGTGATAGCTAACCAAATTTGGGTGGTACCCTTGAGATATCTACCTTCTATACTAAATAATTAAAATTATTTCATTTTTATCTTCCCGCAATCAGCTATGCTTAGTCGCTAGCCCAATTAAGCTTATATTGGATACCAAAAGATGTCACTGTTGTTCCTCTCGTGGAATATTTCAGATAATGTTTTGTACCGTGTTGTCAGCGTGGTCATTTTTCTAAACATTGGACACTTTTTTGCATGTTAAATATGCTTTTTTAAGTATGTGACTATAGATGTATCCAGTAGACCATAGACAACATGCGGAAATAGTAATATTTAATTCAATACTGCCCCAAATTAATACAAGGTAGGCCGAATTCTCTTAACTAACATACAGATCTCACATGCGTAAATTTTGTTATTTTTAAACCATATACTCGTACATCAAAGTTTTTCATTAATATTGTGGTGCAACATAGTTATTACATATCTACATAATACAGTTATTTATATATTGACGCTTGCATAATTAGTTTGAAAAAAAATCTTTTTTTTTATATTTCTATTTTTGTGAGATGATAATAATTCATGGTGGAATTCCATTATAATATATTATATAATAAAACGAATATAAAACTTTATTACACTTAATTTTATTTGACCGTAACCGGTTTCAGCTCGTCAAAGCCATCTTCAGACTGGTACAAATAATTCTTAGTCTACGGTTTATATACACAACATATTGGGAGGGGGAGAGGGGTGGTCTTTTTTCAATAATTATTGGAAAAAGAACCGACTATTTTTTTTTTAAATTGTCATAGAAGTTACTACAAACAATAGAGGTCGCTGAAAACCCTCTATCCAAAATCTAGTCTAACTCACTACAGTAGCTCCTATTGTGGAGGACTAAAAAAAATCTATATGTTTTTTATATTATTTATATTTATTGCATGATATCTTTCTAAATTAAGAATTAAATAGTTACTAGCAGACCCGGCCACACGTTGCTGTGGCTAACGAAACCATTATAACCAAAGCCATCTGTTAAATAAAATCCATATCACGCTACCCGCTGTCCGATGCCCGCTGCTCGCTGCCCGCTACCGCTTGGCCAGACATATTATGTATTTCAACCAATTTAACAAAACCTTGACAAATCATATACCTAAAAACCTTCCTCGTGAATCCCTCTATCTATTGGTGAAAATCCATTGCGTAGTTTAAAAGATCTAAGCGCACATACAGCGTAAGTGACTTCATTTTATATTTAGTAAAGATAAAGATAAAGATTAAATAAAAATCTTTGCTTTACGATTCCAATTCAAATCGTCCCACGTTGAGCCTTTATTTTAGAACGAATTTTGCGAATAAACCAGAAACCCGTGATATTCATACTCCATGAGGAGGAAAGGCCCAAGATATCTCGCATTGCTTTGAGAAACAGGTCACAAACGAGAACTTTGTATGTTTTGTCACCCATAAATAATACTGAATCACCATTTAAGTAAAGTTTAATTTTAAATAAACTCCTGTTTCCAGTTCAAATCGTCCCGCTTTTAGCGTTAGCCTTGGATTAGTACTAATAATCCCGTGGCCACCACAAGCCGCGCGGCAGTCTGGCTCTGCGGGTTATCTCAAACGTCCAATTACCCGAGGCCGAGCCGCAGCGAGCTACCGGTTACTGGGGCTGGGTGACAGTTAGACAGAAGAAGTGCATTCTGCGCTCCGGCCAAATTAATATCATTAAAGCTTTTATAACCTCAAATAATTGGGTTAAGAAAGCTTAAGTATTTAAATTAATGTTGAAAATGTTATGTTATGTTCTCGCGGCAGATAAGAAATAAATTCATTAAAAAATTTGCCATCTGACGCATGACAGAAATTTTAAGATTTTAATAAAAGACAGAGAAAATGAAAATAAACACGCCCTCATATTCAATTTTTGATGTAAAATTTCTTTACGCACGCTTGACTTGGGGAGTAAGCTGGTGAGTGCGTGACGAGAGCGTTAAGAAAAGTGTGATCGGGCGAGGTGAACGAAAGTTGAGAGGAAGATATAAGTTAGTGAACTTTTACTTCAGTCGTGTCGTCTGAAGCACACTCGTTTTTTTAAGTAAAACTTCTTTACGCACGCTTGACTTGGGGAGTAAGCTGGTTAATGCGTGACGAGAGCGTTACGAAAAGCGAGACGAACGGTAGTTGAGAGGGAGACACAAGTTAGTGAAGATAGAAAGAGAGAGAGTTACGTTTCGTATATTACTGTAGGATCAAGAGAGAGAGGTGCGAGTACACATTTTCTTTCTCTCTTTCTCTCATAGGCAGTTGCGTTTCGTATATCTAATACACAGTGCAGGCCTATTGTCTGTATCACACTGTAGGAGCAAGAGAGAGCAGTGCGCGCGCACATTTTCTTTCTCTCTTCCTATCATATAGATGAAGCTACATAAATTTTACTTCGTGTTGTCTAAAGCACATTCGTTTTTTTTTTTCATAAGAAAAACAATCTTTTTATAACTTTTGAAGGTTATTCCCGTCAATGTAATATATCATTGAAGAATAAGCTAAGTCTTCTTCTCTTCTTCCTGTCTTGTTCTCTTTAATATTTTTGTTTAGATAATTATTGTTATCATCTTCAATGATATATATTACATTGAAGGGAATAATCATCAAAAGTTATAAAAAGAGAGCCTTTCTTATGAAAAATTGAATATTCATTTAGACTTAGACTTTAGACTTAGTTCTATATAAATAAAATCGGACAAATTTATTCGAGACGCTATCCAGGTTACAAACCAATTCTTAGAATGATTGTTTCCAATAAAAAGGGTAGTTGCCCATAATATGGAAAAAAATAGTTTAAGATAATATTGTTAATTCTTAACGAAATTTGAAATATGAGTTTGACACGTATGAAAGTTTCACAGAAGGTGGCAATGGCGGAATTGATAAACGCGCACGTCCCGGCTAGACGAAAGGTTCTGGGTTCGAGTCCCTGTTGGGACCATTATCTTTTTTATATTTTTCTGTGTCTTGTTTTCTTTCATATATTCGTTTAGATTATTATTGTTATACGTTTCTGCAACGACATGTAATTTAAGTTCCTTAAAAAAGTATGTCATAGCCAACATTAAATAATTTTTTGACCGTATTGCAAGTTACCATGTTATTGCAGTGAATCCTTTCCAGTTGCATACTTGTCATTCGACTTACTATTGTATTCACTCTTGAGTTGTAGGTATGTACAATGTACATATTATTATTATTGTTGTTGTGGAGTGAGAATAGATTTCTGACTCTGACTACTTCATGTTTGAAATTTAGTAAGCAGATTATTATAGTTTATATTGTGTTTTTATATCTTTTTTTTTTAAATAATTTTCATAATATTTATATTTTTGTTAAGTTCTTACGGGTACTGGACCCTTTCTTTTTTGTTTTTCTTTTTAATTGCCGCACTCAGTTCGAATCCCACACCGGCGAAAATTTTTATTTTTAAATTTTTTATTCTTAATAAATTTCTTCTTTGTTTTTAATAAGCCATGTAAATTCCAAAGCCAAAATGACGGTAGCAAGCTGTATAAACGAACTAAAGAGTGAGGTTTCGAAAATTCAGACAGTCAAGGACCAAAAAACAAAAAATACTATTGAACTCATAATAACGAGGTTGGAAGATGCAATTAACAAAGAGAGTCTCTCATTACAGGATAAAATTATCGAATTACAAAAAAATATAATCGTGAGTGATAGAAAATATATCAGTAACTTAGAAAAATTCCAAAATCTCGAAAACAAAGCAACTACGAAAAGTTACGCTAGCATCGCAAGTGGAAAATACGCGACACCTAAAATTCCAGTATTCCCCGTTATAATAAAAACTAAAAGTGAAAACGAAGACATAAAAGAAACCATCATAAAGAACGTCAAAATATCTAAACTGGGAATCGGAGTAAGCAGCATCAGGAAGACATCAAAAAATGAATTAATAATAAATCTACAAAAAGCTGATGATATGGCCAACATCAAAAATGAAATTACAAAATTAAAACTTGAAGGAATACACGTTGAAAACATTGATAAAAAAAGACCGTGCATGATCTTTAAAGGAATAGACGAAAAATATACACAAGAAGAATTTATATCAGATTTGATTCTGCAAAATGAAGACATAAAAATTATTTACGAAATGGACCCAAACCAGATAAAATACAAAGGAACCATACAAATTAAAAAAAATTTAAACGAAAAAAATATAATTCTCACAACCAGTGGAGATCTCAGAAATCTTCTAATTTCGAAAAAAAGCGTAAACCTTGGATTTTACCAAATTAAAGAAGAGGATTGCAACCCCCTAATTCAGTGTTACCATTGCCAAAAATATGGTCACACAGCAATGCGTTGCCTCCAACCACCGAACAAACCAATATGCCTTCATTGTGCGGGTGAACACAACTTAAAAAACTGCAACAATAAGAACGAAATACCAAAATGCATTAATTGCACAGAACTTAATTTAAAATTTAATACTGCGACTCCAACAGACCACAAATCAAATAGTGAAAAATGCAAACACAGATTGAAAATGCTTAACTTTGCTAAAGAAAAAATTAATTATAATTCAAAATGACCGAATATATAGTAAAACAAATTGACGAAAAATACAAAATAAACCAAGAAATATGTCAAAATAAAGAAGTTAATAAGTGGTGTGTTACAAACAGTTCCCCCTTTTTATTACTACACATGAACATTCGAAGCATCGCAAAAAACCTTGATGAATTTTTGATAAATATAAACGATCTGTTTTTATCGCCCGCCTGCATAGTGTTAACAGAAACTCACTGTAATAACGATCAACACATTAATGCACTACCCAACTACAAAGGCATCGCAACAACAACACCAATTAATAAAAATAGTGGTATAATTATATTTGTTCATGATGAGTGTGAAATTATTAACATTGAAGAAATTTATAGACAACATGTAAATTGTCTAAAAATAGATATAAAATTAAAAAAACAAATTATACAGAATTATAACAGTGTACAGAACACACAAATCAAACATAACTAACTTCATCAATGAACTATATGAATATCTAAGCAAATTATCGAAAATTCTTACTTTTGTATATGGTGATTTCAATATAAACATTTCTGCTAACCATAACTCAATAGAAAAAAATAATTTCATTAACGTGATGACACATCTCAACTTTAAATCTTGTATTAATAGTAACACTCGAGAAATTAAAAACCAAACTCCATCATGTATAGACCATATCTGGTGTAATATACATTTAAATGAAATAAAAAATATTAAATCTACTGTTTGGAAAACCAATATAACTGACCATTACGGGTGTCTTATATTACATGACACAAATAAAAAACTAAACACAATACCCAAATTAAATCTTCCATATTCCCAAATAGATTATGAATTATTAAAAAAATCATTAGTAAATGAAAAATGGGAAGAAGTTTTAAAAAATAAATGCACCAGCCAAAGTGCCTTACTGTTTGAAAAAACTTTAACTAAACACGTTTTAGAAGCAACAAAAACAACACAGATCGTCCCCAATTCAAAAACAAAGAAAATTAAACCATGGATTACTCTAGGATTAATAAAAGCCATTCGAAAAAAAATAAACTTTATAAAATAACACAAAGGCCACTAGTTAACAATAAAATTGTACTATATTATAAAAAGTACAAAAATATCTTAACTACTCTAATTAGAAAAACGAAAAACGACCATTACTCAAAAATTATAATAAAAAAATATGGTCAACAATAAATGAAATAATAAATAAAAATAAAACATATAAGCACATATCTGAAATATCAGATGGGAAATTAATATATAATGTACAAAATGACACAAAAAAATGTTGTAATATTTTAAATAACCATTTTAATAACTTTGGAAAAAACCTAGCAAAATCCATAAATTCGACCAATATATCAAATCCACAACACAGAACACAATGTCAAATAAATAAATTTGAGCCAGTCACAGAAGCCGATATTGACAGAACTATTTCGTAACTAAAAGGAGGTTCTGCCCCCGGCTTTGATAACATAGATGCTAAGACAATAAAAGCGATGAAAACATACTTAATTCTCCCAATAACACATATAATAAACCTAAGTCTAGCAAATGGCGAATTTCCCAATAATTACAAAAGAGCAATTATAACTCCCATTTATAAAACAGACTGTCCTAAAGACCCACAAAATTACCGCCCGATTTCCCTTCTATCAAATATATCAAAAATATATGAGAAAATTGTAAAAAAACAAATTTGGACATTCTTAGATGAAAATAAAATAATTAATGATAATCAATTCGGCTTCAAAAAAAATACAAGTACTCACGACGCGATAGCAAAAATAACCAACTATTTATATACGGCCCTAGATTCCGATAAAAAATGTATCGGAATATTTATAGACTTGAAAAAAGCTTTCGACAGCATATCACATAAAAAATTAATAAATAAATTAAAATCTATAGGAATTAATGGGAAAGTTTTAGCATGGATAGCTAGTTATTTACATGAAAGACCACAACAAGTAAAATTACTAAATCAAGTCAGCGATTCAAAATATAGCGATTTTTCAATACCCCAAGGTACAGTTTTGGGACCATTGTTATTTATTATATATGTCAATGATATATTCAATATTTCTAAATATGGAGACATTGTCTCCTACACTGACGACACAGTCCTACTACTAAAAGCAAACACCTGGTCTTAATTAAACAAAATGGCAAATACAGATATCAATGCACTAAAATTATGGTTTGATAAAAACCTGTTGACTTTAAATTCTAAAAAAACCTATTATTTGCCATTTTTCATTAAAAAACAAGAAACACCTAAAGAAATAAATTTAATAATCCACTCTGTGACAAATACAGAAAACCACAAATGTAATATATCATGTTCAAAAATAGAAAGCAAAACTGATATTAAGTACCCGGGCATAACAATAGACCAGCGTTTAAAATGGTCTCCACACATAAATGTTCTGAACAACAGAATAAGGAAACTAACACATATATTTAGATGTTTAAGAGATATTTTAAACGAAAAATTGCTTAGACCCACATACTTCGCTTTCTGTCAATCAATTATACAATACGGCATTATAGGATGGGGCGGTACATATACAAATCAAACACAAACAATTTACATATCACAAAAACTAATAATAAAAACAATTAAAAAAAAACCCTACTCATATTCGTCAGAACTTTTATTCAAACAATTTAAAGTCAGAAAATTAAGTGCATTATACTTTTATCATGCAACATTACAAATTTATAAAGATAATATTAAAAATCAAGTTGCACCATTTAAAAATAATAGAAGTCTTAGACAAACATCAATACTTCCTACTCCAAAATGTAAAAAAAAAATTGGACAATTGAGTCATAAATATCTCGGAGCAAAATTTTTTAATTCATTTCCAGAAAAAATTAGAAACATGAATACCAATATAAAAAATTTTAAAACTCACCTTAAAAATTATACTGAAAACTTCGTTTAAATGGTAATTTAAATGTGATATAAATAAACTGAATGATATAAAAAAAGCAATACAATAACACCCCCCCATACACACAAGCCTTGCTTAATTATGGGGGTACATCAAATATATCTACTATGTAATTAATTACTGTATAAAATTTATTTGTAATTTATGTACCTTCTATTACTAATAAAAAAAAAAAATAATAATAATAATAATTTTAATTATGTGAAAATCTGTGATTGGATATTATTAATGTTATTATTATAAGTGTAAAATATCTGTTGATTTTCCATAATAAATAAAATAAAATAAAACATATTTTTTAATTAAGTATATAACAATTACCGTATGTTCATTAAAGTAGATTACAAAATTATTAAGTAATTCATCGTCACTTAGATCCATTGCCATTTTAATGAAAATAGAATCAAATATACCGCCTAGAGCAGGGGTGGGGAACCTGCGGCCCGCGGGCCGCATGCCACCTGCGAAGCTTTTTAGTGCGGCCCGCGAGCACTTTTGGTGCAGCCAGCTAAAAAAAGTACACTTAGAATGCACCAGAAAAAATTTCACTCATAAAACGGGAACGGTTTTCTTTTTCAGTGTTTCAGCTACATTTTACAGTTATTTTACTAAATGTTATAACACAACTGACAGGTATGTGCTTACATACGCACCCAAGTTTCTAGAAATCAGGTAGACACAAATAGTCGATTAGTTTTATTTTATTTTTTTATTGGTAGGGAAATTAATATCGAAAAAATATCTCAAAACTCAATTCTATTCAGGAAGGAAAAAATATGATGTGCTTCCTGTATATTGCTACACTTCTGCCATAAAAAATTGTTACACACGAAAAAAAATTATTACATATAAATTATTCTAAATAGTTACATAAATATAACATTATTAAAAAAATGATTGCAGGCGATAAATTTGCTGTAAAATACGGGGACACCATTCAAGTGTTGAGGGCAATATTATTTAAGCGGGTGGACTAGTGGACCTCTTCGCAAATCCATTCATAATTTTAAATCACTATTGTGGGCATAATACAAATTCCTGTTCCGGATTCATCTGCTGACGCAATTCGAAGGAAATCATCCATGGGTTTCAAGGGCGAAAATCGGAGGAAAATTTGGACTATATATGATATGCCAGAATCAAAGAAAAACCATTTTCGTGTTCTGAGTGTAGTTCCAATTCACCGCTTACAGATGTAAACCAGTTTTGTGTTCAGAAAATAATAAGTTGCAGATTGATCAAAGGAAGTCATTTATGTTGCACACTTTATGCTGCAAAATTGACTGTTCTCTGTGTAACTATTATTTAAACATGTGGATTCTTATTCAGATCCTGCCTTGTTCTAAACATAATGTAAAAATTTGAGACCCGAAATTCTCGTCTGACGCAATTATCTCTTATAAACAGCTGTTCGTGCCCAATACTTAAGCCGTCTAACGAAATAAAGTACCTAGGTGTCATTATAGATTACTAATTACGGTGGGAGGCCCAAACTAGCTCCACAACAAAGAGACTCCGTAAGTTATGCTATATTTTTTACTCTCTACGATCAATTCTTGATGCAAAAACTCTAAGAAGTGTTTATTTTGCTCTATTCCAATCTTTATTAACATACGGCATTATAGGATGGGGAGGGTATGCAGCATCCATTCTCTACCCTCTAGTAACCGTTCAAAAACTTTTGCTAAGGATCATCTTCAAAAGCTCCCCCTCTTATCCATCAGAGCCACTTTTCAAGAAACTCGCAGTACTAGACATTGTCAACTGTATATTAAAATAGCTCTCATACCTGTATGGAAAAATGTTTTGATAAGTTCCACACAAAAAGATATACATACACGCTATGGAAAATGCAAAATACCTAAAACAAAAACCACATTTTCACAGAGACAATACTCATACATCGCACCTGAAATATTCAATGCATTACATAATGACATCAAAAGATCTGATACAATTACTCATTTTGCATGCGGTGTTCAAAAATGGATATCTGAAAAAGGGCGAAATTTCTTTAAAGATTTTCTTCAAAGTAGCATTTGAATATCCCTAAGATAAAACATTATTTTTTTTTTTACATTGAATACTTTAATAATATTCATTTCCATTCATGACTTTAAAATGTTCTGCACCACTGATATGTCTGATGTACTCTTCTGCCTTACTTGTATTCTGCTGACACAAAAATTGTTACAATAAGAATTCACCACAGTACTAATAGGTCCAATATGAATCTATTTGTACAAAAATTAGTAAAAATAAAAACTCTTTCTAGTTCTTATTTATTTTAGGGAAATAATTAGTTAACAATTGGATTAATTTATACATGCATAATTTACCTAACTGAGAAACCAATTATAGTTTTACTCATCATATTATTATATCGTGTCCAGAAATTAAACAGTAATCTTGCAACTAAAATAGATAATTAAAGGAAAACAATCACTTTGTTTGTAACCACGATTTATTGATTTAATTTTTATTTACCGACCGGTTTCGCTTAATACAAGCATCTTCATGGTATAAATTAAAACTGAGTTTTAATTTATACCCTGAAGATGCTTGTATTAAGCGAAACCGGTCGGTAAATAAAAATTAAATCAATAAATCGTGGTTACAAACAAAGTGATTGTTTTCCTTTAATTAATATGTCAAACCACAAAGTGACTGCTTTCTACCAAAATATAAAATATATAACATTATAGTAGTACAAAATATATATGTCATTTATAGTATAGTTATCATTACATTTATGAAGTTTTGTACTCATTTAATACATTTTTAATGCACTCGTGACAGAGTTTTTATATTTATTTTCGTCACAATTGAAAATATCAACATCAGATAGAATGTTATCATATTTATGTTGAAGTCAAGTCAGGCATTTTGGTTTGAATTTGTTTTACAGTGTTTTTCTTTAAAAATATTACACGAACGTATGATTGAAATCGACCACCATAACACGGGCATCAGCCTAGCTAGGTGGTCGAAAAATCCTTTAATAAATCTAAGCATAAAATTTTAAGCAATATTGTGAGGGGTATAATATTGAACTGTGCATGAATTCCAAACATTCAAAAACGTCAAATGTCAATGCGTTTAATCGTATAATGCTGCCCTTCTTTCTTACACACTCAATGTCAATAGTCGAAAATGAGACAAATAGTGAACGTATGTCTGCACACCTCCAAAGGAAAAATACAATAATTATAATAAATCTCTGAAATGAAACGCATTTTTTTACATAAGCTCCACACAGGAGGCCCCGAGGAAAATAATTTCTCTCAGGACCTATGTCATCTTAGGGGATGCTGTGTGGAGGATCTTTTTAAGGAATGGGGAGGATAGAAAGTTCTGGGAAGGAACAAGGTATGAGGGGTGGGTAGGAATCTGGGGGTCAGTGTGTCCGGGAGTGACGGACGTATGAATCCATCCCTCCAACTGTGGTGCAAGGCAATGGGTCGAGAGAGTCCGGCTGGAAAGGTCAAAAGGCCTCCCTCAACCAGTCTCTCTCGATCCGGCCCGCCACGCAGCAGGTGGGCAGGCGCATCAACTGGCAAGACCCGGACGCGCATTGATAATTGCTTCATGGCGTAATTTTTAACTTAATAAAAAAACTGAATTTAATTCAACAGCTATTGATTCTGAGGCGGTTTGAAGTTCGTCGGGTCAGCTAGTATTAGATAAAGAACAACACAACACTCAATAGTTAGAATATCACTGTTGTAAGGAGGTCGCCTCCTGTGGTGGATTTCATGTTGTTTTAAAATGTATAATATTAGTTAGAGCACAGATCTTTGTGAATATTTGGAAAACATTGAATAGTACCAAAGATATAAGCCATTAAGCACTGCCATTCGAATTATGATTATGATTTCACCGGTCACTATTGCATACATTTGACCAATGTTCACTTTGAAAGCTAATAACAAGAAATATAGAAACCCAAACTTTATTGACGAGCTACTCTTTAAAAATATTTAATACATTTCATCAAAGTAAAAAATAAAATAGGAGACTATCTCATTATATATGCATGAAAAAGTGCTAAAATGGTTAGATATTATTTAGGACGGATGGACGAAGACAGCTATCAGGTGAGCTATAGTATCAGGTTAATATTTGTCAGCCATGTCGATGGAAAAAAGGTAAAAGGGGTAGAAAAAAGACGGCTATTTAAAAGTCCGAAAAATGGGAGAGAGTGTAAGAGACGGTGTACGAATGTAACTGTATAAAAGTCCTATATAAATGCTATTTAAAAGTCCGAAAAATGGGAGAGAGTGTAAGAGACGGTGTACGAATGTAACTGTATAAAACTTACGTAATATGCTGAACTATTACGATATGAGTCTCCGTAAAAAAAATATGCGTATCAATGGAAACACAAAAATGAATACTTTTGAATGTAGCTATAACTTTGTGGTTATCCATTATACATAAATTAAACAATATAACTTTTTTTTTTTTTACTTTATGAATAAAATCTCAAATTGTAATATTTAAATAAATGAAGACAATATAAGCGAAACTCAATCGAAAATCTGGAAACAGAAAAATCAGAAAAACATATTGACACCTCTGGGACTCGAACCCAGGACCTCTTGCTTTCCGGGCAAACGCGCTAACCACTGCGCCACGGTGTCGATATGAAATTCGGTCATGTTTAACTGTATCATACTTCGACTAAGAACCACCTACACTATCTTCATTTTCTTTAACGCATATATTATTGGCAACTATCTTTATGTATGATTGCAAGATTCAAACCCGAACTAAATGCTCTCTAGATAGTGTCTGGATAAATCTTTATCCATTTTATTTAATATGCGACATCTATCGACTTTTCTGCAAGTCTAGGATGAATATTTTATTTTTAATTTTTTAAACTTTATGAATTAAATCTCAAATTGTAATATTTAAATAAATGAAGACAATATAAGCGAAACTCAGTCGAAAATCTGGAACCAGAAAAATCAGAAAAACATATTGACACCTCTGGGACTCGAACCCAGGACCTCTTGCTTTCCGGGCAAACGCGCTAACCACTGCGCCACGGGGTCGATATGAATTTAACTTTGTTTGAACCACTTTTATATTTAAGTAAATCCGACAGGTTTCAGAACGACCGTTCCTTCTTCAGGGCAAATGAATCAGTATAATAATAATCAGTATACATTTGCCCTGAAGAAGGGACGATCGTTCTGAAACCGGTCGGATTTACTCAAATATAAAAGTGGTTCAAACAAAGTTAAATTGTTTCTATTATCAACAAACAAAAAATATTGTCATATAGCTCAATCATGGATTTGTTCCCCTACCCACCCATTCTACACTAATACCTACCCACCCAATCTACATTATTAACTAACAACGGCTCCACTCCTACCACAATAAAACATTGTTCTAAACTGTCAAATTAGTATAAGCTTTCCCTGACGAAGGAACGTTTGTTCCGAAACCGGTCGGATTTGCACATCATATAAGTGGTTTATACAAAGTTGTATTGTTTCATTTTTTTTTTTAAATTGTTTCATTTACAAAAATGAATAATTAAGAACATCGCTTGAGGTTATCTTTTGGCATGTAAAGCCACATTTAGACGAGAGCATAAACCAGTACGGCGTCTTTTCGTCACTGACAAGCACTAAAAGGGTAGCCATTGTCGCCGTGGTCAACAATGGCTACCTTTTCAGTGATTGTCATTGGCTAGAAAAAGACGAAGGGCTGCTTTTTTACTTTTTTCTGATTCCGGCGGTATTAGATTCATACAAGGAATACAGTATTAGCATGAGCGAAAAATAGTCGAGTAAAATAGTATGCAAGTAAGTATGTTCCTTTGAAAATGAAGACTACATACCTTTAATAACATGACATTGAACCTTAAGAGCGTTTAACCAGCCAGCGGACGAAAATCCACATTTCGTCGAAAGTTGTTCTTCCGATCGTGCAGGACGGTTACAATGAGAAAGATTAATTATTCTCCGTACCAGCTTTTTAAAATTATAACTCAATATCGAATTTATTTCAATCCAAATTAGCTTTAATTTATACCTTCATCGAAAAATGCTGAAAGGCGTGATGATAAAACTATTAAAATAGTGTACTTTTTGTAGTTATTTTTTGATTATAAGTATTTATCATTTTTCAATAATGTCGAAATTTAATAAGAATGTTAAAAAAATCTGAAATATATTAGTTTGTAAGTGCGCAAATAAATACACAAATGGACCAATTTTCGTCAAGAAACACATGTACGTACATATTTTTTAATGATTTTTTTGAAACTAAAATTAAAATTCTAATACATAACTTTGCTAGATAATGTATTGATTTATTTTACTGCATGATTATATTATTTGAAATGGGTGTGGTATAATACAAAAACTTTTTTGAAAATTTAACAAATCTGCCAACGACCTATGGAATAACCTTATTATACTAAAAATTTAAAAAAATTCTAAAAATTTATTGCATACGAATGCTAGATAAAAGAACAATCTTTCGAAATCCATTTATAATTTTTTGTGGAAAAGAGTCAATACGTCTAAAAACTTTTTTGAAAATGACGTATTTCAGGCTTTCTCTGGTAATGCCCTCTTAAAGAACGAGTCGTTTCACGGAATTTGAACAATTATAAAATTGCAAGGTAAATATTCAAGTATTGTGAAAGTCCTTTTCAGGTCATGTTACTATTCAAAGATATGTGAAACAACCAACCTTTGAAGAAATAAGATTAGAACTTGAATAGAACTTTCACAGAACATAAATTTTATCTTTGAAATTTTATGAATTCTTCAAATTCTGTAAAACGGTTATGTCTTTTTAGTTTTATCAAACAAAACCTGATGAATTTCAAAATTTATTTAATTAATGAAGACAATATTGGCGAAACTTTTTCGAAAACCTGAAACAGAAAAAATATAAAAAATTAGAAAAATATACGGTCACATCTGGGAACCCAGGACATATGACTTGTCGGGTCAGTTCTCTTCCAACTGAGCTAATGTGCCCCTCTCCGATTCGGTCATACCTATACATTCTTCGACCAAGAACTACCAACATTTTCATTTTCTTAAGGCATATTTTTATTGGCTGCTATCTTTATGTATGATTGCAAGATTCAAGCAGAACTAAATGCTATCTATATACCTAGTATATATGCGTTATAATACAAATACAATAAATATGCGTTCAGAGAAATATGCGTTATAAATATGCGTTAAGAATATTAAGATAATGTTGGTAGTTCTTGGTCGAAGAATGATACAGTTTATATGACCGAATCGGGTAGGATATAAATATTATAATTTGTTCATTATAAATATTACAATTTTAGTTTTTACTCGTTAGGTTAAAAATTTATTGTTCGTACAAGTAATCGTCTGATTCGAAGGTCTTTGGAAAATTATCGCATGACGCTCATTCTTATATTAGCGATTGATCTATCTACATCTACAGGTATGATTTCTAGAACAGAAAACAACAAACAGAAATATTTGAGTTCTGACTCGAAATTTATTTATTTTAGATGCAAACAATAGTAAGTAACTAGTAATATCATAGATAGAATGATTGAAACGGTTTCAGAAAATATTAAGAAGATCTGTACCAATGACATGTCTCTATGAAATATAATAATATAAATAGTGTTTATAAAATGTATTATAACAATGTTTTTAACCAAGAAATTGTTCGACAAATTTTGGAATAACTAAAACACTTGCTGATGTTTTGCTAGTACTCATTGTTCAATAATTTTTTAATTTGATGATTTCCATTTTTATATAAAATATAAAATCCTTACCATTTATGATCCTTAAACGACCTTCTAGAGAATTCGGGCCCTGTGAATTTTTCCCAATTTACATGCGACTTTAGTGATGCCTTTTTAGTAATTGCCCTGTTTGTATTTCTCATAAACGCCGCCATAAATTAAAATGTTGGCTATTTTTTTTTATTTGTCTCTAAATATTATAAATTAAAGTCCTCCGCCGCGTCTGTCTGTCTGTTAGTGATAAACTCAAAAACTACTGATAAACGTATTTTCATGCGGTTTTCACCAATAGATAGAATGATTCATGTGGAAGGTTTAGGTATAAAATTTGTCAAGGTAATGTGAAATTTGGTTAAAATATCATTATCATCATTTATACATGGTATAAAATGAAGTCGCTCAAAATGTATGTGCGCATAGATCTTTTAAACTACGCAACGGATTTTCATACGGTTTTCACCAATAGACAGAGTGATTCAAGAGGGAGGTTAATATGTATAATACATGCTTATTATAGTAGAGAAAGGCCGAGAAATTCAAATATTCAATTCAGCCAGCGGGCAGCTGGAAGTTGGTAGCTGGCAAGCGGGTGGTGTGGATTTTATAAAGGTTGAGTAATGGCGTTGTGTTTCGTTAGCCACAGCAACGTGTGGCCGGGTCTGCTAGTATAATATAAATATAATGGAGAATGATACGTTTTAAGATTTTCACGGCCAATAGTATTTTCGTTATTTGTTTTTGGGGTGTTGTGCCGTGTTGCGCTACCTCCTTCTTTAGTCAACGTTTCGGACAGCGTTGCAGTGTCCATCATCAGAGCAGATCTGGCAGATCCGGTAGATGTAGATGATAATGAAGAATGTCTGTATTTGGTGGACGAGCGAGTTGGCAAGCGAGAGGTGTGGATTTGATTTGAATGCAAATTAACAGATGGCGACATGAGTTAATTTATCGAAAAAAAAAACACTTGGTTATGAAGGTTGGGTAACCATCCAGTAGATGGCGTTGTGTTTCGTTAGCCACAGCAACGCATGGCCGAATCAGCTAGTATTAAATAATAATATCTTACAAAATCAATCAGATGGATTTCAATAAGTAATATATTAATATTATTTTTATTCCGTTAACAATTAATTTTTAGGTTTTATTTTACGAATTTCATTATCGCTGCCACGTAATATTCTTACGCCATTATTATTTCCTTGTCGAAGGATAGCTTCTCAGACTCCATATTTTACGTGTACATTTACAACTTAAAGTTTAACGAGAACAACAATATTTCAGTGTACGCTCTGCGGTAAAATATTATTGCAAAACTTTCCCCTCTTCTTCAAGAATAATAAGGGTGAAATAACCACCTTACCCGGCGAAATCTTTGTCTGTTTCCCGACCCATCGGTCAAACTAGGATTCGGGAAATGCAAAGCGCCTTATTTAATATACGAATAATCTAGATTGAAAAAAATAGACGGTATATCTCCCTCCGGCCTGGCGATAAGTCAGAATTGAATTGTTTACATGTCCCGAAGAAATAACAAAAAAATTGGAGCGGGGGCTCTTTATAAACTACCGATAGTTTTTTGCATGAAAACATCTTTTCGTCCCTGGGCATAATTTAGGGGGAAAATAAAAGTCACATTTCCATGAATGAATTTCCATTTTGTTTTGACGAATCTTACAATGATATTAAATTAAGTACACAGGGTGATGAATTATAAATCATATTCGTTTTTTTTTAAGAAAGACAAACATTTCCAAGTTACGAATAACCCGACAATATTTGAAAATCTCCAACTACAAGCGGAAAATGTTGCTTATGTGGTTATGGAGGACTTTGCCAGCCGAGGAATAGAACATGGGATACCTGGATGGAACCCAAACGCGATGCCAACTCAGCCATTGATCGGGAGCAGGCAATTTTACAACATTTCAACTGTCATTCTGCACAGTTTTTCACTCAACAATTTTGATATTTTTCTACTCAGCTTATTTTCTACACCTCAAGATCTCACGGCGACGCACGGGATACCTGGATGGAACCCAAACGCGATGCCAACTCAGCCATTGATCGGGAGCAGGCAATTTTACAACATTTCAACTGTCATTCTGCACAGTTTTTCACTCAACAATTTTGATATTTTTCTACTCAGCTTATTTTCTACACCTCAAGATCTCACGGCGACGCACAAAAAATCATGTAACCCTTTTATTTCCGGAGTTAAGATTGAATTTCGAGGCACTTACCTGACCCCGCTCCCCGCTCTATGACTTAAGCACACCAACAAGCAACGTACAATGATCTATTCAATGCTATGCGATCCTTTTTAAAAAAGTTTTCACATAAAAAAGTTGTACATTTTTGAAGATTTTTTAAAAAAGAAGACCAACTTTTTGTGGTTTAGAATAACCTGAAATTATTTGAAGTTTTCTAACTTCCGTCATTGTGAATGGAAAATGTTGCTTATGCAATGATGCAGGACTTAGCTAGCAGTGGATTGGACCCATTTCGCCCGGATAAAAACCCAAAGAATTTGCCCACTCGGCTAATATCCGGTTGATGTATTGAAACACTCTTCAGGCGAGTTTTCGCAAAAATGGCGCTTTACAAATAATGCAATTTTTTAAATTCAATAATGGTTAAATTGGTATATGTAACAAGAATATTGAAATATGTAGTTTGAAGTATCTCAAGAGTAGGCAATTAAAAATTATTTAATTAAATGAAGACAATATAAGTGAAACTCAATCGAAAATCTGAAAACAGAAAAATCAGAAAAAGATATTGACACATCTGGGACTCGAACCCAGGACCTCTCGCTTACCGGGCGAACGCGCTAACCACTGCGCCACCATGTCGATATCCAATTCGGTCACTTTTAACTGTATCATACTTCGACTAAGAACCACCCACACTATCTTCATTTTTCTTAACGCATATACTATTGGCTGCTATCTTTATGTATGATTGCAAGATTCAAACCCGAACTAAATGCTCTCTAGATAGTGTCTGGATAAATCTTTATCCATTTTATTTAATATGCGACATCTATTGACTTTTCTGCAAGTCTAGGATGAATATTTTTATTTTTATTTTAACTTTATGAGTAAAACCTCAAATTGTAATATTTAATTAAATGAAGACAATATAAGTGAAACTCAATCGAAAATCTGAAAACAGAAAAATCAGAAAAAGATATTGACACATCTGGGACTCGAACCCAGGACCTCTCGCTTACCGGGCGAACGCGCTAACCACTGCGCCACCGTGTCGATATCCAATTCGGTCACTTTTAACTGTATCATACTTCGACTAAGAACCACCCACACTATCTTCATTTTTCTTAACGCATATACTATTGGCTGCTATCTTTATGTATGATTGCAAGATTCAAACCCGAACTAAATGCTCTCTAGATAGTGTCTGGATAAATCTTTATCCATTTTATTTAATATGCGACATCTATTGACTTTTCTGCAAGTCTAGGATGAATATTTTTATTTTTATTTTAACTTTATGAGTAAAACCTCAAATTGTAATATTTAATTAAATGAAGACAATATAAGTGAAACTCAATCGAAAATCTGAAAACAGAAAAATCAGAAAAAGATATTGACACATCTGGGACTCGAACCCAGGACCTCTCGCTTACCGGGCGAACGCGCTAACCACTGCGCCACCGTGTCGATATCCAATTCGGTCACTTTTAACTGTATCATACTTCGACTAAGAACCACCCACACTATCTTCATTTTTCTTAACGCATATACTATTGGCTGCTATCTTTATGTATGATTGCAAGATTCAAACCCGAACTAAATGCTCTCTAGATAGTGTCTGGATAAATCTTTATCCATTTTATTTAATATGCGACATCTATTGACTTTTCTGCAAGTCTAGGATGAATATTTTTATTTTTATTTTAACTTTATGAGTAAAACCTCAAATTGTAATATTTAATTAAATGAAGACAATATAAGTGAAACTCAATCGAAAATCTGAAAACAGAAAAATCAGAAAAAGATATTGACACATCTGGGACTCGAACCCAGGACCTCTCGCTTACCGGGCGAACGCGCTAACCACTGCGCCACCGTGTCGATATCCAATTCGGTCACTTTTAACTGTATCATACTTCGACTAAGAACCACCCACACTATCTTCATTTTTCTTAACGCATATACTATTGGCTGCTATCTTTATGTATGATTGCAAGATTCAAACCCGAACTAAATGCTCTCTAGATAGTGTCTGGATAAATCTTTATCCATTTTATTTAATATGCGACATCTATTGACTTTTCTGCAAGTCTAGGATGAATATTTTTATTTTTATTTTAACTTTATGAGTAAAACCTCAAATTGTAATATTTAATTAAATGAAGACAATATAAGTGAAACTCAATCGAAAATCTGAAAACAGAAAAATCAGAAAAAGATATTGACACATCTGGGACTCGAACCCAGGACCTCTCGCTTACCGGGCGAACGCGCTAACCACTGCGCCACCGTGTCGATATCCAATTCGGTCACTTTTAACTGTATCATACTTCGACTAAGAACCACCCACACACTTAGCGTTAAGAAAAATGAAGATAGTGTGGGTGGTTCTTAGTCGAAGTATGATACAGTTAAAAGTGACCGAATTGGATATCGACACGGTGGCGCAGTGGTTAGCGCGTTCGCCCGGTAAGCGAGAGGTCCTGGGTTCGAGTCCCAGATGTGTCAATATCTTTTTCTGATTTTTCTGTTTTCAGATTTTCGATTGAGTTTCACTTATATTGTCTTCATTTAATTAAATATTACAATTTGAGGTTTTACTCATAAAGTTAAAATAAAAATAAAAATATTCATCCTAGACTTGCAGAAAAGTCAATAGATGTCGCATATTAAATAAAATGGATAAAGATTTATCCAGACACTATCTAGAGAGCATTTAGTTCGGGTTTGAATCTTGCAATCATACATAAAGATAGCAGCCAATAGTATATGCGTTAAGAAAAATGAAGATAGTGTGGGTGGTTCTTAGTCGAAGTATTATACAGTTAAAAGTGACCGAATTGGATATCGACACGGTGGCGCAGTGGTTAGCGCGTTCGCCCGGTAAGCGAGAGGTCCTGGGTTCGAGTCCCAGATGTGTCAATATCTTTTTCTGATTTTTCTGTTTTCAGATTTTCGATTGAGTTTCACTTATATTGTCTTCATTTAATTAAATATTACAATTTGAGGTTTTACTCATAAAGTTAAAATAAAAATAAAAATATTCATCCTAGACTTGCAGAAAAGTCAATAGATGTCGCATATTAAATAAAATGGATAAAGATTTATCCAGACACTATCTAGAGAGCATTTAGTTCGGGTTTGAATCTTGCAATCATACATAAAGATAGCAGCCAATAGTATATGCGTTAAGAAAAATGAAGATAGTGTGGGTGGTTCTTAGTCGAAGTATGATACAGTTAAAAGTGACCGAATTGGATATCGACACGGTGGCGCAGTGGTTAGCGCGTTCGCCCGGTAAGCGAGAGGTCCTGGGTTCGAGTCCCAGATGTGTCAATATCTTTTTCTGATTTTTCTGTTTTCAGATTTTCGATTGAGTTTCACTTATATTGTCTTCATTTAATTAAATATTACAATTTGAGGTTTTACTCATAAAGTTAAAATAAAAATAAAAATATTCATCCTAGACTTGCAGAAAAGTCAATAGATGTCGCATATTAAATAAAATGGATAAAGATTTATCCAGACACTATCTAGAGAGCATTTAGTTCGGGTTTGAATCTTGCAATCATACATAAAGATAGCAGCCAATAGTATATGCGTTAAGAAAAATGAAGATAGTGTGGGTGGTTCTTAGTCGAAGTATGATACAGTTAAAAGTGACCGAATTGGATATCGACACGGTGGCGCAGTGGTTAGCGCGTTCGCCCGGTAAGCGAGAGGTCCTGGGTTCGAGTCCCAGATGTGTCAATATCTTTTTCTGATTTTTCTGTTTTCAGATTTTCGATTGAGTTTCACTTATATTGTCTTCATTTAATTATATATTACAATTTGAGGTTTTACTCATAAAGTTAAAATAAAAATTAAAATAAAAATTATTTGTTTACGTATCACTGTTTTTGGACCACCGCCTTTTTTTGAGTTTCATTGGAAATCAGAGACCTCACCACGTTATCGGATTTGCTACCAGCACAATATGTTCTATAAATGACCTCTTTAAAAAACTAGACTTTAACTAGACAGCAAGAGTTTGGATTTTATTCTATAATTTATTGTATCTATTACCAAGAGAAAATTTTATGTTAACACAATTCATTATCCGTAAGATCATGTTAAATGCATTTAAGATTTCCTCACTAGCAAAATATGTATGTTATCTAATTTTTTAAATATTTTAAACAATAATTTTATTTTATTTTATAACGTTGTTTAATCATTTATTTTTGTTACTATTAAACATTTACCGAACAAGCGTCCCAACTGCTCCCAATCGTCTGGAGCCAAAGAGACCAATGAGGAATGTTTTAAGACTAAAGGTAATGGGAAGGGGAAAGAGATGAGGAAGAGGAAGGTGGGAGTGTCTGGTCACAAACACGGCTAAAGCCATTTCAGACAAAGTTTCAGTTCTTAATATTGATCGTACACTAGGGCGATACTGAAAAGTAGTTTCCACTTGGGAAAGTGCCGCAAATACACTGCGCATTACTGGGTGATTTACTCATATAATGAAATCAGTAATAATTAGTTCGGATATCTATATACAACTGAATATCATCTCGTGTCATTTTCGCAATAAATAAAATTAAAAACATTCAAATGCAGATTTCTTAATATTTTACGACTTTACAATGTAGATATTAATATACCTACTCGTCTGTTCAGAACTTTGGTGTTATCGTATTTGTATATTTTTTACATTGTGAATAAATGTTTTCTCAACATCAAAACATTGCCAATCTCTCTCTTCTTTGTAACGTCAATGATAATACAATTTTCTGAATCCAAATTTCATACCCCCATCACTTTTGAATTGAGGACCTGACACTACCAACCGGTCCAATTATTTAAATATTAAGGTTTAACTTGAAGAGAGTCCGCTTTAATTCTTGGAGAAGAAAATCATCGATTTTATCATCGTTGTAATATTTGAGAACGAGATAGAAGTGAGAAAATAAATATTAAATTTTATTCCGAGGTTGCTTGTATATTTGTGTGAAAGAGGGAATACATTTTTGTAAATAGATATCACTGGCGTGCTGTGATTTCTGTAATGTCCGTTATTTTAACTCTGTAAAAAACAATTTTTGTAATAACCATTTCTTACCAGTCCGCGTTTAGACCAACTTGTGCCGGTTGAAAAGCTTGTTAAATTAAATCATCAATAAATAGGGAATTAAAAATTGATTACGAAGAATGTAATGATGCATTTAAAAAGATAAGGAACATTAATATTTTAGATAGATTGAAAAATAGAAGACTTTTAGCTTTTCAATTTTAAGTACTCAAAATTAGAAAAACCCTTTCAATATCAGTTAACAATACGCATTGATGCCTACTCCGGGGGTTTGAAATTTAGCATCTCGTTTTCTCCGTACTTGCCACTTTCTTTTATGGAGCACCTTACATCGTGAAAACTCTTTCTGAAGCAATCCGAATCCTAATACACCCATGATTTTGTTTTCTAGGAGTATTATACACAGGTTAAAATTTTTAATAATATGCATAAACGTATATTCCTTTTTTATGTATCTTAGTACGTAGGTGAAAATAAAAATATTTTATATCAGTATTTATTTAATAACTCACTATCAACGGTGCGCCCCTGGCAGGTGCTCAAAACAGATAGATAAAGTTGTCCAATAATAATAATTGAAGTCCTTTTTTCATTAAGGCCGAGACCTCAGTAAATAATCGGAATAGAATTGAGCAGGAAATTCAGCCCTGTCAAGTGCTATCTACCGTCCATTCTAGCAGACAAGTGTCCGAATAACCCTCCTCCATCCCTCCAACCCTCTTCCCTCCCCCGTCCAGCCCTTCCAAACCCCTCTCCATCCCTTATACAGCTCATTATTTTAGCCTCCCCACTGGACTTATAGTCGGGGATTATATCATGTGTTCATGTGTACATTTTCTGAAGATATTAGGCACTATTCAAAAACCTGGCAGGCTTACTACGGGCCTATTCTCGGCAACTTTTATGAGAATGAGAGTAAAAACTAATAATGGTTCTTTGTTGTTGTGTAAACACACAAATTTGGCAATTCTTCTCAAGTTATCGTATGTTCGTGTATTTAAAAGGAGCTCATATACTCATCACTACAATACTTGTATTCGCGAGAGAAGTTAATATAAGTTAAAACAAAATGAATGTAGTTATTTGTGATGTAAACAAATTAAATATAAAAAAATGAAACTATACAACTTTGTATAAACCACTTAAAAAATGTGCAAATCCGACCGGTTTCGGAACAAACGTTCCTTCGTCAGGGAAAGCTTATACTAATTTGACAGTTTAGAACAATGTTTTATTATGGTAGGGGTGGAGCCGTTGTTAGTTAATAATGTAGATTGGGTGGGTAGGTATTAGTGTAGAGTGGGTGGGTAGGGGAACAAATCCATGATTGGGCTATATGACAATATTTTTTGTTTGTTGATAATAGATTCATTATTTTTAAGGGATTTTTTAATTTCCAAAGCTTCTAAGTTATCTAAACGTTTTCCTTTATGATTAATATGAAGAATATTTATCCCTGTGTTTTTTTCAAAACTATGGTTATTTTCAATGATATGGTTAGCGAACTCAGAAAAATTATTATTATTAAGACACCTTAAATGTTCTTTGATTCTGATTTCAAAATTACGAGTTGTTTTTCCAATATAAAACATTGTTCTAAACTGTCAAATTAGTATAAGCTTTCCCTGACGAAGGAACGTTTGTTCCGAAACCGGTCGGATTTGCACATTTTTTAAGTGGTTTATACAAAGTTGTATAGTTTCATTTTTTTATAATGGATAACCACAAAGTAATAGCTACATTCAAAAATATAAATTAAATATAGGTTGGTTTTTATTTTTTGTGTTGTTGTTTATCTACTCGTAAAGTGTCTCAATTTTTTTACTCCTGTCTGATTTAATATTATACACTGAACTTGAAATTCATTTGTCAGTTGTCAGTTAAAGTGGAAATATCCTCCTGATAGCTTATCCACACGATAACGAATATTATAAATAAACAAATAAATAATCGCAACAGTTAAAAGTAGGAGAGTAACCTAAGTTCGATAGACACCACAGTTGTAAATAAAACATGATTTTTTAAACCTACAGTGTTGTTACCTAATTTTGGGCATTTTTGAAGTTACCACACTTTAACCAAGCCATAGATATCTTCCTAGAAACAGTACGTAAAGAAGTATGGTGCAACCTTCGGAATAAAAAAGTTTTCATATAATCTTACACCTTTTAACAACTCTCAAGTTGAGTTACAAGCATATAGTACAATAGAAACTATGCAAGATGTGGCTGTGGTATATCAGAAACAAACACTGCAAGGAAGAAACCAATTGTGTCTATAAACGATTTGCAGTAGTCGAACGATGTTGTCAAAACCATTCTGCGCTCGCGGTTTCATATTAATAACCGTACACGGCCCATTCTAATATATGTTGTTCCAAGAAATAATGTAGGTACACCAAACTTATATTATGCCGCACAATTTTCCCTAAAGATCGGCCTGACCGATAAGACAAAATGGATGAGGTTTTCAAGAAAAATAGAACACACAATCTTGAAATGAATATCCTACCGGAGGGCGAAGATAGCATTTGAAACAAGTGCACCAAATTACTTACCACGGGCGATTTATTATTATTCTTTTTTTATATTTGATACAATAACTTGACATATTTTAAAACATTATTTGGTAATATGGGAGTCGCTGGGTTCTTTAGCAGTTCTGAGGCCTCCATTTTACAATTTAATAAAATTGGAAGAAAAAAAATCATTAAAAGGGAATTACCAGACGAAACCGGAAATATGTCATTTTTAAATCAAATTTTAGACATACTGACTCTTTTCCACAAAAAAAATTGATTTCGAGAGACTGTTCTTTTTTCTAGTAAAGCTATCTTTTAAATTTTGAGAAAATGTGTTAATTTTTAGTACAATAAGATTTTACCGTAGGTCGTTGGTCGTTGGCAGATTTGTTAAATTTTCGAACAAAATTATTTTGTATTATACAAAATACATTTCAAATCATATAATAATGCAGTAAAATGAATCAATAAATTATTTGGGAAAGCTACATTTCAGAATTTGAATTTTAATTCAAAAAAAATCATTAAAAAAAAGATTCGCACCCTGATTTTGTGTCGAAAATACTTCAGTTTGTCTATTTATTTACAAACTAATATAATTTAAAAAAAAACATTCTTATTTTGCTTAGACATTATTGAAAAATTATAAATACTTATGATCAAAAATAATTATGTAAAGTAAATAATTTTAAAAGTTTTATCATCGCGAGTTTGAGCATTTTTAAATGTAGGTATTTATCACAGCAAATTTTGAATGAAATAAAATCGATATTGAGTTATTATGTTAAAATGCTGGTATGGAGAATAATTAATCTATCTCATCGGAACCGCCCTGTACAGTTGCAAGGGAACGATCATCGTTCAAGATCATCGTTCGACGATCATCGTTTTAATATCATCGTTCGACGAAATTTAAATTTTCGGCCGCTGGTTAATGGCTCTTAAATTACAACTAAGATGAAATAAAATAAAACATACAGTCGGTAATGAAAAAAAATCCCAAAATATTATGAGGTCCCGTTGTATATAATGATGTGTATATTATAATGGTATTGTGTTCAAGGGCGGATCCAAGGGGGGGTCATGGGGGTTATGACCCCCCCCCCCTGGGCTGGGTCCAGGACCTAGGTGGACCTACTTTTTACTTGTATCTATTATTACAAAAAATTAAATTATAACTTCTAGTGACTTGACCACGTCTATGTGACCCCCCCCCCCCTGGCGCTATGTGACCCCCCCTCCCTGGCCCTAAAGCTGGATCTGCCCTTGATTGTGTTTATCGTACCTACATATGTTTTATTATTTTAAATAAAATTTCAAAAGGTCTAGCGTTTGCAATCAAGTTCGTGACTAAGAATAAGATTAACCGTTGTCAATCCAGAAGTCACAGAATTTGGTACCAAAATTATAATTATTTTTTTAATTATTATTATTTATTTATTAAAATACATTATACATTTTTTGTATATACCACCTCACTAAGCTGTTCTAGGCTAGTGAGTCTGTTCTGAGGTGGCAGGAATTTAAACTAACTTTGTTATCTTAATCTTGGAAGAAAAATAAGAAGAAAATAAAAAATATTTTAATTTAAATAGATAAATAGCATAAAAGAACAATAAAAAGATATGAAAAAGAAAAGAGATAAGAAAAATAAATAAAAAAATATGAAAGAAACAAACTAGAAACACAAAAATAATTGAGAGGAAAAGAGAAAAAATACAGGCGTTGAGTGTTTTTTTGTATTGCTCAAGTTATCTGCCCGCAGTACGCAATACCTTTGTTGATTATCCACGTATGAATTTTGTGTTTTAGATTTGCATTTTTTGTCATCATCATTTTGCATCTTTAACAACTTTTTCAATTAAATTTAAAAATTTTTGAGCCAGATTATAATAATGTCTTTGTCCATATTATGTATTATTTGTCTTCGGAATCATGTATTGATGTGTATGTCTTGTGTCGTAATTGTGTTGTGTAGTATGATAGTTTAGTTTGTCTTTTTGGTAATGTATAGATATAATTTTGATGTACAGTTGCTGTACGTTCAATACAGCAAAGTCTTTAAATAACTGTATTGTCGAGAATCTAAAAGTTTTTTTTGGAATAACTTTAATGAAGGCCTTTTGCGCTTTGTTAAGAAAATATATAAATACCAAATGGCTCTAATAATAGAGCAACTAAGAATCGTCCTGTTTCAATACTACTTTGTGCCGGAGACAGGGTTCCAATAAATCCAATTCTGAATGAAAGCGTTGCATTGCTTGAACGGCTTTAGCCGTTTTAGAGACTAGATCTGGATAGCCAGATGCTTTTCACATTCGTCTTTTCTATATCGACGGCCTCCGTGGTCGAGGGGTATGGCTCTGGAACTCTGGACTCGCAATCCGAAGGTCACGGGATCGAATCCCGGCGTGCGCAAATAAATTTTATACGGTTAATTTGTGTTATTTCACATTTAAAATAATATATAGTACATTTGCAGCACGTTCCAGAAAGGAAGATACTCTCAGTATTGCCCTGGTGTAATATCACTATTCAGAATTGAAACGTTGCTTTAAATGACTTTAGCCCTGTTTGGTGACCAGATCTGAAAAGCCAGGTACTTCTCCACCTTCCTCTCCTCATCTCCTTCCCATTGCCATTACCTTTAGTCTCACAACACACCCCAATTTAAAATGCCATAACGCACCAGACGGTTGGGAGCAATTGGTACTCTTGTGCGGTACCTATTCACATAAAAATAAAATAATAACAATAAAATTGAATTCAATTTAAAAGAAAGAAAGAACCCATTTAATTTTTTTACATCAACATGGCGAAACAGTATGAAACAGTTGTTTTTTACATCAACATGACGCAACAGTATGAAACAGTTGTTTTTACATCAACATGACGCAACAGTATGAAACAGTTGTTTATTACATCAACATGACGCAACAGTATGAAACAGTTGTTTATTACATCAACATGACGCAACAGTATGAAACAGTTGTTTTTTACATCAACATGACGCAACAGTATGAAACAGTTGTTTATTACATCAACATGACGCAACAGTATGAAACAGTTGTTTTTACATCAACATGACGCAACAGTATGAAACAGTTGTTTATTACATCAACATGGCGCAACAGTATGAAACAGTTGTTTGTTATTCAGAAAAGAAAATCAAATGACCGCATATAAGGGTATTCTAATGGTATTCTGTATGTGACGTGGCGGTACAAACAAGACTTCACATAAAGTGCAGCCAGTCATGAAAAATAGACGTTAACGGTATAAATATGGAATATTATATTATGAAAAGATGTTTTCGTTTTACTTTTATTTTATTAAACCATCGCCGTACGCGATTCTCTCCGAGGAAGAAAATTATGACAATGGCCGCGGTTAAATTTTACTAAAATTGTGCTTTGTAAGTTTGTGGAAAGGAGGAAGATTCCAAATTTTAAACAATGTAATTGAACATGAAGTCATAATTCCTATTAATGTAAGATGTATGTATGTATGGGTGTATAGATATTTGTTACTCTTTTTCGCAAAAAATAATGAATGGACTTGAAAAATTCTTTCACTAATAGAAAACTACATTATTTGCGAGTAATATAGGCTGTGTATATTGGTAAGCTCTGGCCTTATGAATAAGCTTTGGCGTTATGAAATTATTTATCACTTTTTTTTCTGTCCCAAACAAAATCGAGTTATTGAAAACGTCAAATGAAAAGAAACACAAACGGTTGCCTTGGAAACGATGCTGGCAACGTAGTTAATATCTATTTCTAAAAATGAATCGGCGAAAAGTATGTACGCGCATAACATCCGAACGATTGCACCAAATTCGATAATTCTTTTTTTTTGTATAAAACTACTGGTGAGATCTGGCATTATGAAATTTGTATAAAAAAAATAAAATAGGTGGCACATGAGCAGTTTGAAAAATTGAAATGAATGTACCGGGAATTAATGTATGGAATGTGGGGAGGGGGGGGGGATGTAGGGGGGAGCAGTTGGAGGAGGGAGGGGTGGGGGATGGTATGCGGGGATTGTATGGAGTGGGTGGGGGGAGGGAGGGGGAGGGGGGGAGGTGGAGGAGGCGGAGTGGGAATCCCCCTAATACCATGCGAGCGAAGCCGCTGGAAAAAGCTAGTAAAATGTTTATTGGTAAATGGAACCTACCTAGCAACCTCCATAATTTAAAATTAAATTATATTTTTATTGGAAAAACTCTCGTTATATTAACTTTTGAAGGTTTTACCTATCAATGTAATATATCATCGAGGTAGATATTATTATTAATAAATCTAATCGAAAATATTATGAAAAAGAACAACACATGAAAATAAAAAGCAACGGTTGGTTATATCCACCAATGTAACATATTATTGAAGGAGAAGATAATATTTATAAATCAAAATGAAAATATGAAAAAAAACACGATACCAAAAAATAAAAAGGTTACATTTTTTTTCCTTGTCTGGTTTTTAACATTATTTTCCTTTGGGCTTAGTAAAATATTTTCCTCTTCAATGATATAAAATTAAATTATTTATTTTGGGAATGGGATAACTGAGAGTTTCCTATTTATGTAGATATTCGTATTGTCGGAAATTAATATTTTTCCACTAGACGAGATTTTAAAACAAAAAATCTTTTCATGTAAACCCTGATGAAAGTGAAAATTGGTTTTTAAAATAATAAAATTGGTTAAAACTAAATATTTTAACAATTTTGAAGAAAAAAATCTTTTTTTTTTTTATTATAGCGACTATATACAAAATTTTACATACAAAATGAAATGTGAAATTAAGTACAAAATATTGTATTTCTTAGTCCTCCTCACAAGGGGGTCCTGTGCCGAGGAGGACTAAAGTTATTTAAATATAGTTCATTTGTCTTCTATGTCGTTTTTAGCGTCTTCGCTAGGGTTTTCTCATTGACCTCTTTAAGCCATATTTTTATTCTTGATTTGTATTCAATTGGATTTTTTATTAGTTTTATGTCTTGGGGGAGGATGTTATGGAGTTTTGTTGCAAAGTATGTATAGTTTCTTTGTCCAAATGTGGTTTTATAACTTGGAATATTTTTTATATCATTTTTATTCGATCTAGTGTTATGCATACACGGTCTAGTAGAGGATTCATTATTTTTGAAGAGCTTCAATAATATATTTTTGGAATATATTTGTTGTACATTTGGTACGTCAAAGTTATTGAGAATTTCAGTTGAATGCGTTCTAATTGGTACTTTCAATATGGTCTTTATGATTCCTTTTTGAATCGAATTTTCTTTTTGAATATTGTTACGAGCTCTTTAAGAAATTCTTGAAGAGCTCTAACAACTTGAAATTTACACAGCGTTCTAAATGGAATGAACAGATCATTTAATTTTTTAACCTCGCAACGTCAATGCCACAATTAGATACTTTTTTTTTTCAATATTGCTAAAATAACTAGGTATCTAAATTAGAACCAGGCGCCATATTTTTTAATATATTTTCAAGAGACATAAAATCAGCAAAATCAGGTAGTTACTCGAGCAAAAATTAAAGATTTTCTTTGTGCACATAAATTTGTTTTTTATCTTTGGGAATGGTGTGAGGAGGGTCTTTTTAGGAAAGGATGGAGAAGAAGTTCTGGGAAGGAAAAGGGTATCAGGGATGGGTAGGAATCTGAAGTTCAGTTTGCCAATTAATTTTAATATAACGCCAAATAATTTGGGAAACATATAATTTTTTTTTTACATGAGCTTCACACAGGAGGCCCTGAGGAAAATAATTTCCCTCAAGGCCTTTGTCATCTTTGGGGATGCTGTGTGGAGGGTTTTTTAAAGGAAAGGAAAGACAAGAGAATTCTAGGAAGGAAAAGGGCTTAAGGGGTCGGTAGGAATCTGGGGTTCAGTATGTCTTGGTCATCCGCTTTCAAGACCTATTCAAACCTCATCCCATGAACCCGGGCACCCCTGCTAAATCACCAAACGTAGCGAACCACTTGGGGTGACCTATGCCAGAGGTGTTGGTTATCCAATAAAGGTTCCCGGGGCGGCGGTACCCATTCCCGCCTCCCAAAATTTATTAGTTCTATCACAAAATATGAAGCTATTATTAATTTTGACAATGCTCATTTTCACTAATATATTTAAAGGGTGCCTGTCTGGAAATGAAACCGGTCACTGAGAGAAAATAAATTGTGGTAAATGTAAAATTCAAACGTGTTTCGCACATTCGGTTTTCGGTCAGAAAATTAATGATTGGTTTGAAAACGGTTTTAATGATCGACTCGTTATTTGCATTGCAGTTTCGTAAATACGCTGTGATCATTCATTATGAATACACTGGCTGTTAATTTTGAAAATTACTTTTGTTAGTTTTAATTGGTGATGCAACATTTACGGACCTGCATCAAAATCTATTGCAGTAGTGAATGATGACGACGATTTTAAAGTCGGCAAAATAAAGTGCCATACAATAGTCCTACTAATAATAAAGGCTAAAGATTGTATGGACGCATGGATGTACGTATGTTTGTTACTCTTGCAAGTAAAAATTACTGAAAACTTTAAAATTTCTTTCACTAATAGAAAGCTACATTATTTGCGAGTAATATAGGCTGTATATATTGGTTAGCTCTGGCGTCACGAAATTATTTATCATACGTTTTCTGTCCCTAACAAAATCGAGTTATTGCCAACGTCAGAAGAAAAGCGAAACAAATGGTTGCCGTGGAAACGATGTTGGCGTCGTAGTTAATATCTATCTCTAAAAATGAATGGCGGAAATGTGTGTGGGCGCATAAATTTCGAACGATTGCACCAATTTGGATAATTATTTTTTTTTGTATAAAAATTGCAATAGGTGGCACGCAAGCAGTTTGAAAAGTGAATGCACCGAGAATTAATGTATGTAACGCGGGAGGGGGCGGGTGGAGGGGGGGGGGGAGGAGGAGGAAGGAGAAGGGGAAGGGGGAAGGGGGATTAGGAATTAGGTCTCTTCTCCGAGTTTAATACTTAGAAAGTATACTGGCAGAGTGTTTCTTTAACTCTACAAGTTAAGGCGAAGCACTAATAAAAAGTGCAAAATCATGTGATTTTGGTATTGAAAATTAGGTAGCTCAGTAATATTTTAGGCGCTTTAATTAATTAGGTATTGCGAGTATATATATATCTTTGCTTAAACACATCTTTGCCTTTGAAAAAATAGTTTTTTTTTAGTATATTTATAGACCCAAAAAAAATTAAGTACAAGGCCTTTTAAAAACAACCTTAAGGATTCCGATATATTTTTTGATACTTATGGCACTTTTGGTAGAAAATTGAAGGCTGTTTTCCTATAAAAAAAATAAAACTCATATATCATTCACTATACTTTTTATGTGCTTCTTTTTAAACAATTTTCGATTCATTATTAATTATGACTTTTTTTTTTTACATTGAATACCGCACAAGAATCTCAACTGCTCCCGTCTGGAGCCAGTGAGACTATGGCATCCCCAATTGGGGTATATTGTGAGGCTGAAGGTAGTGGGGAGGGGAAGGAGGTGGGGGAGAGGTAGGTTGGGAAGTACCTGGCTATTCAGATCTGGTCACCAAACACGGCTAAAGCCATTTTCAAGCAACGTTTCAATTCTGAATGGTGGTCGTACACCAGGGCGATACTAACAGTATCTTCCACTCTGGAACATGCCGCAAATATACTATACATTATTTTAAATTAATTAATTGTGAATTAACACAAAATAATCAAATAAAATTTATTTGCGCATGGCGGGTTCGAACCCGCGACCTCCGGATTGTGAGTCAAGAGTCTTACCCACTGGACTACGGAGGTAGTCTTATTATGACTTATTTTTAAACATGTATAAAAAATGTATTTGAAAATCTTTATTTATCAAGTCAATCAGTGAGAAATAGTTGGGGTGCAGGCGAATTCTCAAGTTATTGTTCATAATATTGTTTTGTTAATTATTGTCTGTATCTGTGTTTTCTCCTTAAATAAAAAAAAAATTTAAAATTAAAAATATATATATATAAAGTTCAAAACCTCGTACTTACTAACCTCTTTTATTGTGTAATGTTAAAAATTTAATTCTTTAAAAAGTAAGTAAAGTATTCAAAGTAAATAATTCAAATATTTGTGCCCAAGCTTCGCAAAATAAAATAAAACACGCTTCTTGGTGATTTTCTTTTCTAGAAGAAAGGGAATTATAACCTTATCGCCATCTACATACATATGGAGTGTTATTATTATTAGTGGCCTGTTACCGAATTTTACACGACGTGATGCATTGCCTTAACTGAATATTTTAAAGCAATTTTTGTTCTTTAAAGGGTGATGTTGTTGAAACGTAAGACAAGTGTATTTGGGATTCTTGATAGGAATCATTTTTTCGTAATTTTATCACACGCTCTCCTATCCTATTAAAGATGGGTAAACCGTTTATAAATCTTGCTTGAACAGATGATAACTTCAATTGAGAGCTAAATAAATATTAAAAGTTCATGAAACACTGTTTTTTCTGACATGTCTTAGGTAAAAAAATTTAATATTATTTTTTTAATATATACTTTTTTTAATTTTATTCAATTGTGAATTTATTTTATTTGCATTGGTGTTTTAATTTTATCAGTATTATGTTTTTTTTTAATATAATTCTGTTCTCTTCATTCTGTTCATTTCATATCTCAAGGAGAAAATTTATAATTGGTTAAATGTAAAAAATTCAATTGTTAATATCCCAAAGATTAATTCATAAATCTATATAAATTCTAATAAATACTGCACTGGTACATTGGTCGTAAAACAAACGGGAGAATTTTAATCGTAATAAAGCAGATGTTGATAGATTAATTATTTGGCAATCACCAACAAATTATAAATGCTTATCGAATTATTCATGATAGAAAATCCACAATCATGCAATTCAGAACCATTACATAAATCATTTTCAATATACCGATAATAACATTTTAAAGAAATTCCTAAAAAATTCAAATAATGACGTAAATAACACATTTATGTAAATACATTATTTTTTTTTAAATGAATACGGAAAAGAAATAACATACTAGATTAAATTAGTACGTACTTTCCAGAGAATCAGGTTCGCGCAGGTATTTATAAAGTTAAGATTTATGATGTATCCGATATTATTTTTACCCCACACGACGCGACGGTGAAACTATTCTTATTTACTCATAACCACGTGAACATAATGTTTTATAAATACTAATAAAACACCCATAAACACTCGGGAAGGCTTCTGCGTCATAGCCCATTCGCGGCCACAACGTCATAATCATGAATTACTCCCCGTTATAACTAGCTTGCAACAGTGCAGAGGCATCCAGGCAGCCAGGCATCCACGACACATTAAGGGATGGAGCCCGCCCCTGGCTGCGCGGCATTAACAGGGGATGAGTATAACGACCATCCCTGTAGACAGGAGACAGGAGACCGGGCCTGATAGTCGACCCGTTTGTTAACGGTTTACAGCGGGGAGCATATTCAGCGAACTAGTTAGCTTGACGATGGGATTATTTTTTTCCGAATTAAGTGTTGTTCTGTTTAACCAGACAATGCTAATGATAGTAAATACTTTAGTTTTTTTTTTACTTTATCGTGTCATTGTCAGTTCATATTATAAGTACATTACGATGTTTTAATTGTGATCAGTCCATAAAGACAAAAAAGATGTGCTTACGCTAAGAACCAACCATAAGATTTTTGATACGTTTTTAGATTTTCATGGCCAAAAGTATTCACGTTTTTTGCTTTTGTTTTTGGGGTGTTATGTCATGTTGGGCTACCTCCTTATTTAGCCAACGTTTACTTTGTCTGTCTCGGTTACTTTGTACCGGTGACTAACGATCACTGGATGACAGTGGATTCAAGGAACGGTTTTTTTGGAACCAGTTCCTATTGAAGCATGCCTGATTAGAAAGATAATTGTAATCTAGAACCATTTTGAAGTATACTGTAATACCAGCTCGTAGGAGCTGGCAACACGGTATCGCTTCCAAGTACATGAGCGCACATTTCACCACTAACAACTAACAATTACACATCTGCCCTGATGATGGACAATGTAACGCTGTCGGAAACGTTGGCTAAAGAAGGAGGTAGCGCAACACGGCATAACACCCCAAAAACATATAACGATCATAAGATTTTTTTTTCATAAATTTATGAATATTTTTACATCACAATTGTTCTACACTGATATATGCTTTCAATTTGATAAATGTTTACTTTAAGTTGCAATCTTTTTTTTATGGCAATATGTTAATTTTACTTTTTTCTTTTGTTTTTGTTTTATTTCATGCACAAAATATTGCAAATTAATTACATTTTTTAAGTATTATTTCACCCATCGTGCAGGGTGGTGTCCCTATGTTATGGTGGGTGAGGTTTCCAGATTGAATTTATTCATAATGTGATGAATGATAATAATTATTCAAATGCACAATTCAGTGTGATTCATGATATTTAAATAGAGAATACGAGACATGTCTAAAGTGGTTAGAGTGTAGAATGTATGGTTATTATAATTGAAATGTATTGCAGATATGAGGATCCAAAGCATTATTTGTTTTTTAGAAAGTTTGAGAAGGTTTTAGAAGGTAAAGGAAGATGAATTGTCTCCGTGCTGAAAAGTATCTATTTAGAGTTATTTTCGTTTTTAGTTATTTTTTATTCTACCTTAATGTAGTTTTTTGCGGTAACATGAAAAATGATTTTTGCATAGTCGTTATCTACGTTATTGTCTAAGTCGTTATCTGTGTCAAAACTATATACAGCTTACTTTTGTTCAAAGAGCAATTCACGCCTCTGGTTGTAATACTACTTTTCTTCATGGGAAAATTACGATTTAGTCAGAGACAAACTGACGTTTGACTCAAATAAATTCAAATGAAAAATTCTTCTTCATTTCGTACGTTCCTAGTGGTATTTGTAAGGTTTTTTCTAAAATATTAAGAAGTCCTGCGTAGATGAAGATAAAACAAAAAATTACATGGTCCTTGGTGCTTAACTTTTGTGAGTTTTCCGAAGTAAAGAATCCAATTTGTGGAAAATAAAAAAGTTTTAAAAGTTTACGTATCTAATAAATTATTATTTGCACTTTAAATTGAACAAAATAAGCTATCATTCATTGTGTCATCTCTTCTGCGTCTGAACCCGACACCAATTTACTATATAATTTTGAATTTTTCCCATTTAAATAAAATCATCATCATCATCATTATTACATACATAGTATAAAATATTACATAGTATAAAATATTATATAGTATAAAATAAAGTCGCTCAATATGTATGTGCGCGTTAATCTTTTAAACAATTTTCAGACGGTTTTCACCAATAGATAGAGTGATTAAAGAGGAATGTTTATATGTATAATACATGTAAATTATATTAGATAAAAGCCGAGAAATTCAAAGAAAACATATTTTTATGCGATTTAAAACGGCGGCTGGCGGGCCGTACTATTTATAATTACTTTTGAAATTCGTTCTACGGGAGAAATTGGAAAATAAATGTCCTAGAGTAAGTAGGTATTTGATTTTCCCTTTTCAAATATCCAGTGTTGCATTGGAAGCATTGTATAATTAGTGGCGAGTTAATTAGTTTATATGTATAATACATGCTTATTGTAGTAGTGAAAAGCCGAGAAATTCAAATTTTCAATTCAGGCAGCGGGCAGCTGGCAGCAGGCAGCTGGAAATCGGGTGGTGTGGATTTTATAAAGGTTCGGTAATGGCGTTGTGTTTCGTTAGCCACAGCAACGTGCGACCGGGTCTGCTAGTTAATATATACATTTACCATTCCTTTCTTCATAATTTTAAATGCTGGCCTATAGCACCTTTCAAGAGCGAAAGCCAGAAACAATTGAAAAAACTAACATTTGTGATTAAAGAGATAAAAAAATGATAACTACACCAGGTACTTACTTTTAAAGGTAAAATAAGTAGGTAGTTGGTCGTCCAACGTGAACACGCCAAAATAAAATATTGATTGTTCTCTTTGTTTTCGTGGGTGTCGGGCGATAAAAAACCAACCATCTAAAAAATAGCCCAGCGCTAAAATGTCGCAGATCCATCAACAAATATATTCAAATCATTTTACTGATCCTTTGAAAGTGCTGCTTCATTCTACATTTGACATTTTTGCAATTGTGGGAATTAAAACTGAATTTCCACACGAACAATTTATTATTTATGCAAATTTATTTGTGTCTGAAAAATGCTTATATTCATTGACATGGAAAATGTCACCCAAACCTTGAAAGTTACCTAAGGCTGACGCTTTTTAAATGCGAATACCAAACAAGAGTCGGAGGGACTATGACTATAGTATCCTCAATTTATTATTAACGCACGTTGTTAGGCTGAAGAATGACATAATTTGAGGTTTTTTCGACCACCATGCACATTGCACATGCCCGTATTGTGGTGGTCGACTACGAACGCTTCGACTTCGAATGGTGGCCTTTCGCCAGGGCGATTCTGAGAATATGTATCACTCTGGTTTATTTGTCTTCATACTCGAATTTCTCCCAGCCAATAAAAAATAACGAAGTAATTAAAATTAGGACGTTCTAATTGTATTAAAAATCTACCCCTTTTTCCCTAATTCCTCCAGTACAACAGGGGACGATCGCAAGTCGCTAGTGTTTGTTGGTCTAAAAGATAAAAAAAATTACCTGAATACCGCACAAGAGTCCCAACTGCTCCCGTCTAGATCCAGTATAACTATCGAATCCCCGATTGGGATATGTTGTGTGGCTGAAGATAGTGGGAAGGAAACAAGATGGGGAAGAGGAATATATTCAGATCTGGTCACCAAAGACGGCTAAAGCCATGTTTCAGTTCTAAATGGTGGTTTTACACCAGGGAAATACTGACAGTATCTTCCGCTCTGGAACGTGCCGCAAGATACCATATTTTATTTTTAATAAATTAATTATGAAATAACCTAAATTAAATTTATTTGCGCACGCCGGGATTCGATCCCGCGACATGTTTTTCTTCAAAAACATAAAAAATGGTACTTGTTGAACAGTTGGAGGCGGGTTAAGGGGTTCGTCGGATACCCGGCTGAGTGACCAGCGACGACATGCGGAAGAAATTTTTTTTTGTTTAATTTTGAAGAAAAAAATTTTGAAAAAAAAAAGTCGTCAAAAAAAGTGACCGGAGACCAAAATTTCATTTACATTTTTTGCTCCTAATATTGTCAGGAATCACTGGTTAAAGTAAGTCAAGTACGTCCCTTAACACCCTGTATACATAATATACTCAACCTTTTGTCACATTATAAAATGTATTTATCTCAGATTTTTTTTGTCGCCGGTATTTTTATCAATACTGTCATCAAGGTGCAAGCTCGACATAAGAAAAACCACTTTATTTTTTTCGGAATTTATTAAGCGATCGTGATATCTTTCTGAAAACCAAAAGTCGACGAGTTTTTTTCTTTTCCCCTTGTTTTCGTAAATTTTTCGGGTATTTGTCTTTTATTTTTGCGAACAGTGCCTACAGATGTCAGTTTGTGTTCTTGAAGCAAGTGGTTTAACTGGTAGCTGGTGAACCAATTGTCGAATGTAATGTTTAGTTATTAATTGGCGCGAAATTACGACACGAGATGTATGGTTGGGTCATAATTCCCTTTTTCGGGTTTAGCCATATCTATCCACCGTCGCGGCCGCTACAACACTGAACAGCGATAGCCAGCGGGGAGGGGAGATTGTTAGCTCCAGCGACAACAGCAGAAATGTGGCAACGTCGCACAAAAATTCTAAAGGCGATTCCAGACTCACGGCGAGAAGTCTCGGCGAGAAATTCTCGCGAGAACAAGCACTTATCCACACTCTCATTCTCGCCGAGACTTCTCGCCAGAACAAGCACTTATCCACACTCTCATTTTTCTCACTCGTGATCTGTTTCCCATCCGGTATGGACGACATTACAGACGATATTAAAAATGCAGCAAGTTTGGCTCTGTGCGCCATGGCATATTATTATTTTGTTGTAACTAAAAATAAAGTTAAAATAAATAGAAAAGCCAGACGATGGTGGGTAACGCAAATTCATCGAAACAGAACAGGGTTGGTAATTTTTTTTATTTAATATTCTTTCGTTATTATTATAATCATGTATTCTTATATATAAACTGTATTCTTTAGTTTCAGTATGCTAAAGCAGTTGGATGAACTAGTTGCTGAGCCAAGCGGAGAATTTAAAAAGTTTACTAGTCTGTTCCACGCATCGTGGTTCAAGCTTTTGTCTTTATAATTCCGATGTTTTGCGTCCCATAACACCGGTTCATTTTGGAAATACTCTATAAATTCCAACTCTTGTTGATTGTTCCACATTTTAAAGTAAACAAAATTTTCGATACAAAAACAAAAATATATCGCACGTCTACTCTCAACCGCTCACTAAACAACACTGAGACAAAACGTGAGTGTAGACCCTTCTCGCTTCTCGCCCGAGAAATCCTTTGAAGCGGCCAAATTTACCGACAGCCATCCGAGAACAGCCGAGCACGAGAAAGAGAATGCGAGAAACACATCACATTCACGCTTCTCGGGTGTTCTCGGGGCTTCTCGCCGTGAGTCTGGAGGGGCTATAAGAAATAAGCTAATTTTAAAATGGCGCGGGTCAAATTGACCCAACTGTACCCAACTGCCGGGTTAAAAGTTAAGTTAAAGTTATAAGTTAAAAGTTAAAGTTATAAGTTAAAAGTTAAAAGTTAAAAGTTAAAAGTTAAAAGTGAAAAGTTAAAAGTTAAAAGTTAAAAGTTAAAAGTTAACAGTTAAAAGTTAACAGTTAAAAGTTAAAAGTTAAAAGTTAAAAGTTAAAAGTTAAAAGTTAAGAGTTAAAAGTTAAAAGTTAAAAGTTAAAAGTTAAAAGTTAAAAGTTAAAAGTTAAAAGTTAAAAGTTAAAAGTTAAAAGTTAAAAGTTAAAAGTTAAAAGTTAAAAGTTAAAAGTTAAAAGTTAAAAGTTAAAAGTTAAAAGTTAAAAGTTAAAAGTTAAAAGTTAAAAGTTAAAAGTTAAAAGTTAAAAGTTAAAAGTTAAAAGTTAAAAGTTAAAAGTTAAAAGTTAAAAGTTGAAAGTTAAAAGTTAAAAGTAAAAGTTAAAAGATAAAAGTTAAAAGTTAAAAGTTAAAAGTTAAAAGTTAAAAGTTAAAAGTTAAAAGTTAAAATTTAAAAGTTAAAAGTTAAAAGTTAAAAGTTAAAAGTTAAAAGTTAAAAGTTAAAAGTTAAAAGTTAAAAGTTAAAAGTTAAAAGTTAAAAGTTAAAAGTTAAAAGTTAAAAGTTAAAAGTTAAAAGTTAAAAGTTAAAAGTTAAAAGTTAAAAGTTAAAAGTTAAAAGTTAAAAGTTAAAAGTTAAAAGTTAAAAGTTAAAAGTTAAAAGTTAAAAGTTAAAAGTTTAATGTTAAAAGTTAAAAGTTAAAAATTAAAAGTTAAAAGTTAAAAGTTAAAAGTTCAAAGTTAAAAGTTAAAAGTTAAAAGTTAAAAGTTAAAAGTTAAAAGTTAAAAGTTAAAAGTTAAAAGTTAAAAGTTAAAAGTTAAAAGTTAAAAGTTAAAAGTTAAAAGTTAAAAGTTAAAAGTTAAAAGTTAAAAGTTAAAAGTTAAAAGTTAAAAGTTCTAAGTTAAAAGTTAAATGTTAAAGTTAAAAGTTTAAAAAAAAGTAAAAGTTAAAATAATGTAAAATGTAAACATTAAAAAGCGGAAAGCAAAACGATGAAGAAAAAAGTTATAAAAGTTAAAAACAATAAGGTGAAAGTACAAAACACAAAGTAAACTGACTTCTAAAAGGCGTGCGAATATTTGAACAGAGATAAATTAATTTTAAAATGAACGAAACCAAAAAAGTACATATTAATCATTTACTCGGAATAAACTTAAACCAATTCATTTAAAAATATATTAAGTTAACCTAATTTCCAACGAATCGCTACAAGCGTAAGGTTTGACTGATAATTAATTAAAATCACTTAAATTGACGCTCATGAAGATAAAGCCTCGCATCGACTTTTAACGGGGAGCTATCTCCCCCGGCTGTGTTAGTGTTGACCTGATCTGTATTAATTTGTTCCCCCCATCCGGGCTGGAGCATTAGCCCTAATGGGGGTAGTCTTCTTCCAAGCGATGGAATTCGAGGAAACTTTCTGATGTTCTGGACTCGGCCTTATTACAGGAACAAGGAAACAAATCAGATTGCGGGGATCCGCAGGCTACTTACAGTACTGGAGGTTTATCTGCTGCGTTGAACTTAAATGCTGTGTTATATTTAAAACCTTATAAATAAACACAATTGATAAACAACTGCGCATGTAATAACCTTACTAATAGAATCGTAAAATATCACATTGTTTATACAACCAAAGAGGGGTGTTTATTTTATATAAGCTTGAAATTACTCATCGAATTTCGAAATATTTTCAAGGTATTTTGAATGTGTGCTATTTGGGGGGAGCTATGGCAGCGGTGTTGGTTATCCAATAAATGGTTCCCGGGGCGGCGGTACCCATCCCCGCCACCCAAATTTAAAATTTCTGTAAGTATAATTAATAAGTAAAATTTCGGTAAGTACCCTAGCCACAAATTTTATTACGCTTTCTTCTACTCCGTTTTCTACCTTATATCATTACCAAAAAAAATAAATATAATATAATAACTCCAAGCGATGAAACTTTTATATGGCGTTCACTAAAGAGTTAACAAAATAGTGAACCAAACACTGGACATTAGCATCCTATTGTATACCAGCGTACACCGTGAAAAACTACGCGATATTGTATTTTTAGGATTTGTGAGGCTGAAGTTTTTTTTTTAAATGCCATTCTTTGCCTTTCAAAAGAAAAAAAATTATACTTATTAATAAAAAAAAATACGACATCTATCCAATAGTAGGTATTAATAAAATAAAATCGAACCAAACAAGTAGCACAAAACATGTGTTATCAAAAGGATAGCAATTCAAAGAATGTGTGTATGAATGAAATGGCTATATGAAGAGCCGCTAAAGTATGTCCACTGAACTGAAGCCATGAGCGTTTTCTCAATAACGTTTGTTAACTCTACTCATTCATATAAGGATTTTTCAATCAATGAAACAAATAGAATTAAAGAATTAAAATAAAGATTTAATAAAATTATTTTGGTACCTACTTTATCGATTATATTATCTAACATGAGTTCCATATTTAAAATCAGTTCCATGTACGAAAATTGAAGTTCGTTGACCTGAATAGTGTTACGCTAAAAGGAATATTTCATTTTATTTTTTTTATTTTAACTTTATTATAACTCACCACTGTCCAGAATGTGAAGAATGGTCAACTCACGTCAAGATCTTGATTTTTTTGGTATTAGCTTAAATGTTAAATGATTTCTGTCGCTCTTTAAACAATTGAAGATATTTCATATTTACCCTAATTTTTGCAAAGTCTTGACGTGACTGTAATATTTAATCAAATGAAGACAATATAAGCGAAACTCAATCGCAAATCTGATAACAAAGATTCTTCAAAAGCATTAACAATGTAAAAAAAACATTTTTCAATGCATTTTGCACTAACCTATATACATGTGAAACATGGTGTCACTACCGTACCAGCTCAATAGAACGACTCCGGATCCAATATAATGATGCTTGCAGAATTATATTTGGATACAGAAGATACAGCAGCGCATCTTCAATGTTTACGGAGCTAGGACTACACGGATTCGCCGGTCTGATGAGACACCGGGTCACTGGAGCCAGGATGCGGCTAATGGCTTCCGATAACACAGTGGTGATCGCAGCCTTCCAGCACCAAGCGCCACTCCTGAGCGAGCGCTGGGCCCTAGCTCACTCCAGACCACGTCCTACATTATAATTGATTATTTATTTTATTTCTATTATCGCTTATGTCTTTTATATTCGTTTGTTCTATTTACTTTTTTTACTTTATCTGTTGTGTAAATATGTACAACTTTATGGGACGTGTGGGATTGCACTATCCTCCCCACATCCTGGAATAAACATTATTATTATTATAACAGAAACATCAAAAAAAGATATTAACACCTCTGGTACTAGAATCCACGACCTCTCGCTTTCCGGGCAAGATAGCAGGGTTTGTCATCCAAAGATAGCAGCCAATAAAATATTCGTGAAGAAAATTAAGTTCTTAGTCGAAGTATGATATTGTTAAAAATGACCGTATTGGATACCGACGAAAGGTCCTGGGTTCGAGTCCCAGAGGTGCCAATATCGTTTTCTGATTTTTCTGTTTTCAGATTTGCGATTGACTTTGGCTTATATTGTCTTCATTTAATTGAATAAAAAAGGAATATTTCATATAACCCCTGAACCAAAAATCGAAATTAGTACGTTAAATAATATTATTACATTGATATTTTAAAATCCGTTGATTTAATTCAATCCTTCCATTGCTTTTCGGTTCCAATCGTTGCCATCGTCAGAACATTCTCCATGTGGCCATTACTAAGCTGGATCGTTTCTATGGTCTATTAAAGGTCCATCGAACGGATCTTAAACCTATTCCGACGGAGCTTAAAGTACCTACGTAGGATTATATCATTAACTAAGAGAAGAAGGAAAACCGCTTCAGACTAGTGGTTGGTGTAGAGTTAGTATTGAGTGCAGTAACTTGATTTAGGTACCTATTCACAGAAAATCAACGGAATGGAAAGAAATAAAAAATGGACTAAGCTTATTTTTTGGTCTTGGTATGAGATTATGGTAGGTTCATGCCACGATGTCAATTATCCAGTTCTTACCTCTCCACGACCATTACTCATTTAGAACAATTATTCGAAAAAATAGAGCTAATTCGAGTGTTGTTGATTTGAAAACAGAAAAAGAATTCTGACTTCCTTGGAAGCAAGTTGTTGATATTTTTCGTAAATGTAAAATCATTTTTAAGCGCTCATTCGTTTTATCACTTGTACGTGTATATTATTGCATAAAGCATGTTGTGACAACTATGCTAAACTAGCAGATTTTCTTTTTATAACCAGCGTCTTCTCGTCGTCATTCTCATGCATTAAAATCACAAAAAACTAAAACATTTTTGTTATTTATAGACTTTAGTGTAGTGTGGCTGTGTGAGGTGATCTTGCAAATCTTAATAATACGCGCGTGTACGAGATGAACATTTATTTGTACATTATAAAGTCTTAAGCTACGTGCTAGCTAACGGAGCTGTCTGTAGGTAAGGAGAGCGAGCAGGTACATTCATCACCTTTTATACTCAGTGCTGCCGTCTCGCTCTTGCATATTTGGAAAGGCCGGCGTGCCATCAAAACCATTCTCACAATTTTACTAACGTTGATACGATTATTTTTCACTGTAATTTACTGTAAATTAATCCATTAAAAAAATATGTCTCCACTTTGAATAAATAAACTGCACAATGCACATAAAATATCGCTTAGGTCACCTTGTTTGCACTCGAAACAGATCACTTTTTTAAATAACCCTGTATTCCTACCTTTTGTTACGTTAAATTAACCAAACTTTAATTTAACATTTAATCTAATCAAACTACGCAAAATTCATATTGCAACTGAGCTCCCTGAAATGATGTTGTGAAGGGTGTTAAGGGACGAACTTAACCAGTGATTCCTGAAGTTATTATGAGTGAAAATGTAAACGAAATTTTGGTGTCCGGTGAAATCAGTGGTGGAGGGTTAGGATCGGGATGAGGGGTTGAGTGGTCATTTGGCTGAGTGATCAGTGACGATATAATATGAAAGAAAAGAAAATGTAATAAAAATATCACTTCAATTGATGTGTAGAATCACTGGTTAAAGTAAGTCAGGTACCTACGAGTAATAACAACCTAAATAATCTAAAGTAAATAACAAATCGGCAATCGCCGAGTACTTAATCGAAACCGGCCATTACTTTGGATTAGTCCTGGGAAGACCCAAAACCCACAGAGCACGCCTGATTGAAATCCATAAAAGCACGGAGGCAATTGAAATCCATAAAAACCCAATTAATATTAATAGAGACGACGGAGCTAAGCTCAATAGTTCTTGGAATCCGGTAATTGACGAATACCCCAAAGCTAAACGCAAAAAACCGTTGTGAAGTATACTGAAATATCAGCTTGTAGTGGAGTGGAGTTGGCGACACGGTATAGCTTCTAAGTACATATGAACACATTTCACCACTATTTACATTAGTAGGGTTTTTTACATTAGTAGGGTTTTTTACATAACAATTTTTGCCTACCGACAAAACACATGACTTCTAAGTCTATAATAGCCAGGTACTATTTTTAAATACCCACATGAGGTAAAAATTGCAAGGCGCATATGACGCCGTTCTATTTGTATAAAGAACATTAAATTTAAATTCAGTAAATTTAAATGATTCATCTCCTCCAGATACATAAGAATCTAACAATTGCACATCTGCCTGATGATGGACACTGTAACGCTGTCCGAAACGTTGGCTAAAGGGGGAGGTAGCGCAACACGGCATAACACCCCAAAAATAAATAACAAAAATACTTTTGGCCGTCAAAATCTAAAATAAACTAATTAACATTTTAATATAATATTTGTTTTCAAGGAGCGATTCAGCCAACGTTAATTATGAATTAAAATATGCTGAAATTTATAATTATACATCATCGGCGCACATATTCATTAGTGGTCGTTGGTATTCATATTTTATATTCGTATTCATATTATTGAAACGATTTAACTGAAAGGCGCCAATTTATACTCGGATTTATTGTTCCCTTTAACCTCTCATATAAATCATTTACTACCATGAAACTTTGGGGTATTTTTTTATTAATTTACGTGAAACGACAGAAAAGTATGTTTATAATACCTAAAGGGGCAAACATTAATTACGTGAGCTCAAAAGGGGGGAGTCCTGCAAAATCTCACGTTACTTGAAAAGAATATATACGAAATGGCCAACATTTATCTCACCAAGGGGGGAGGGGTCTTGATTGGAAGAAAAACTGCTCACGTAATAAAATATGTGTGTTTTTTTTTCATTATCAACAATTTTAGTTAAAAAAAACGTAAGATCATTTTCCAAATCCTATTTGAATTCAAAATTTTTGTACTTCAAAAATTATACGTTTCTTTCGAAATATTAAATTTTAAAGCCTATTCATAAACTTTCAAAATCTACGGATTTTATTGCACAGCGAAAATATTTTGTTATTCCAACAAAATGGGCCCTATGCCTGAGAGACTAAAATTTAGCAAATAAACGACTATTTATGTATGTTATTAACATTAATGCCAAGCATTTGGAGCGAATTAATTTCCGAATTCTTCGAATCCTGTAATTACTCTCTGCTGAGATCGATAAGACGACGTTGCTTTGAAAAGCAACAAAATGTTGATGGGGTTTGTGTATTTCACGTCCAGCAATGAATGTTAAGCTTTCAGAATTTACCAATGGAGTAACCCAATCTGTAATGAAAATCGTTATTATTGAGTGAGGAAGAACTGATAATATTTCGATATCAGGTAATAACGGAAATTAGTAAGGAAACTTCAATAATGATAAAATTTACAGGTATGCCAAAGTTAACTTTGCAGGCGGCCAAAGGGGGTACTAAAATATATATTAATCGTTTTTATTTTATATATTTAAATATATGGATAGACACGGCATATTTTAGATGGCTTGCCATCCCAAGCCAAGGTGTGAGCTACCGTGCTCAGGCTGAATGTCCTGGGGAACAGCGTCACGAACGGTGCCTCTGAGAAACAAGGTCGCATCTCGGAGTATTTAGACCTCACTCCAGCACTCAGGGCTCTGCTGGAGTGGATCTTCTATTTCCCTGGTAACTCGTGGGACAATAAATAGGATCATTCGAAAACTAGGGGCCTTATGAGTGCTGAGGCCACCTCTTCGGATTTCCTTCCTGGGGCCGTAGGAGGAACCAATATGATAAACCGTGGAGAGATGAGCTGAGGTCACCTCCATGAACTCTTCCCTTGTGGGGCCATCTAGGAACCAAGGAGGAGTGAAGTGGAGAGATGATGTCCTCTTCCCATGTGGGGCCTTTGAGGAACCATGTAGGAGTGAAGAGGAGAAATTAGGCCATCTTGGTGAACCCTTCCTCTGTGGGGCCTTTAGGGAACCAAAGAGGAGTGAGGAGGAGAGATGAAGTTTTATTCCCTCCTGTGGCCTTCAAGAAACCAAGGTGGAGTGGACTCTTCCCTTGTGGGGCCTTCAGGGAACCAAGGGGACGTGGACTCTCCGTCGTGGAGCCTTCGGGGAACTAAGGAGTGGAGAGGAGAGATGAAGCCCTCTTCCGTCGTGGAGCCTTCAGAGAACCAAGGAGGAGTGAAGAGGGGAAATGAGACCTGGGAAGACACATTGTCGAACCAGGAGATATAGCTTCATTTCCAATGACAATCCTGGTGAACTTTATAAAAGGGACTGGGTTACTGTCAAAGTAAAGAAGTACAATGGGAGATAGTACAATGGGTCTATGGCCCAAGTGCTCACCGGAAGTATATATATGTAAACCGTCTCCGATTATTTAAAAAAAAAAACAAAAACAAAAAAAAAGTCGTCAGATATCTACATATAGATTGACGAAATATACGTTATAAGAAAAGGTTACTCACTTCCAATTTGTTTTTTTTTTTGCTTTTAACATTTTTTGGAGTGAAACTTCTATGGGTCAGCTATGATTTAGATTTCGGATAAAACGGAAATGAAGATTACTGCAGCTACGACGCATCAAATGCGCTCATTGACCGCTTTCATTATGATGTCACTTAAGGCTCCTGTTGGTTGAGATATGAAATGGAAATTACGCTGGTCTGCGCTCATTGGTCGCTTTGATTATGATCTCACTTTTCAAGTATTGGATGAGACTGTTTTGGTAAAGTTTTACCGCGTGTAAACTGCACTCGATTTTTTTTTACATGAGTTCAGGTTTTGGCACATGTTGATGGAATTGCATAAAGGAGTTGAATAATTTAATATTATTGAAATATATATAATAATATTCGCAGCCTTCTTGAAGGCATTTTTGAAAAAAGATGCTATTCAAATCATCCAAGTACTATTACTATTATTATCAGAAAGAAGTGGACCTGAATACACATTTATGCCTATATGATATATGAAAGTAAAAAAATTGGTATATTATATTATACCTACATGTAATTTCCAAATCCTTCGACGGATGTTGTTAGTATAGATAGTAATAAATAGTTATTAGGATGCACATTTTATAAGTAATACCTTAGAAGAGTGTCGACTATTGTGTTCGAATTGTTACACAAACGGCTACGGAAATAGCCGATGATACATGATAGACAGCTGGGCTCCCACAGTGTTTGATTCCCCAGCTTAAGAATAAATTAGAGTTTTCTACAGTATCTACGGACGTCTGTTCCAGTTAAATATCTGTACATATAAAAATGAATCCCTGTTTCCCTTGGTCACGCCGTAACTTCAGAATGACTTTACCTATTTCGTTCATCTTTTTTAAAAAGTTTTCTAATACTTTGAAGAAGGTTCTTATGGAAAGAAAAATTAAGAAAATTGCGCAGAAAATCGGATAATTTCAGAAAACTTAACTATCAACTTATCTTCGCACGTTTGACAGTTTACGCGTTTGATGAATGTGAATTTAACAGGCACCTGTTTTTTTTTTAAAGCATTGTGTGTGGATTTTTAAAATTATAGATATTTTAAATAGGTACATATTACCTACCTGTATAAGGTACCAAATTTGATATATTATTGTTCTTTTAATATACAAAAATGTATATTTGTAATATATGAAAAATGAAAATTTGAATAAAAAATTGTAAAAGGTGGCACGAGAACTGTTTGTAAACTGAATGTACTGGGACTAAATATATGTAACGCGGGAGGGGGGGTTGGCGAGACGGGGGTGCGGGAGAGGGGAGATGGTAGGCGGGGAAGGTGGAAGGGGAACGCTGGAAGGGAAGAGGATGCAGGAGGGGAACGGGGACGCACGGGAAAGAACATGCAGGGAGAACAATGAATTTCTTTGAATATGGCATTGCAACGCATGCCGGGAACCAGCTAGTACTAAATAAAAATAAATAATAATTAAATATACTTAATAACGAAAATAAAGGGCCTCCTGTGTATATTTATTTTATTTATTTATATTTATATATATATTTTTTTTTACAGTTTTTTAGAGAAAATGTGTCCTAACTGGGGTACCCCGTTCTAAGGACACATTGTACAAGTTTTATTATTTTAATTACAAGTAAATACCTAATCTATGTTAGAATATTGCCAAGGGAAATTATTAAGTTATATCTAAAAGAAAGTACAAAACAAAGCATTATTCTTTGTTGGGTTGCAAAATTGAATCTATTTTCTTCCTTCCCATGTCCATAATCCATATTTTTATGCTTCTTTTGAAGGCGGTTATTTTTTTTGTGGTTTTCATTGCAAGAGGGAGTAAATTAAATAATTTTACAGAGAAGTATTCCATATTTCTTTGTCCAAAAGTCGTTTTAGTTGTAGGTTGGTAGAATGTATGTTGTAATGTAGATCTTGTGAATCGGCCCGAGTTTGTCTGTGTAAAGTTATCCTGATTTTTGAATGCGTACATTAGAATATCTTTTGTATATAATTGTTTCAGTGACATTAAATTCAGCGCTTTAAAAACATAGTCTGTAGGGGTTCTGATGGGTACTCTAAGTATAATTTTCAGAATTGCCCTTTGTGCTATGAGGACTGGTTTTATAGTGGAATCGCATGAGCTTCCCCATCCGATAAGACCATATTGTAGTTGAGATTGGGCTAAGGCATAATAGATTTTAATTAGCTGTTCTTTATCTAAAATGTTTCTTATTGTTTTGAAAAAATAGGTTAGTTTTTTTAATTTGTTGCTCACATTTTCCACTATATACTTAATAACGAAAATAAAGCAACTTGTAATCTCCACGAACCTCCATCTTAATCGGAGTTTTCCCAAACATATCAAGTAATCTCTGAGATTGTAGTGCATCACAGTTATAATATTTTTCTTTCATATTTTTTCACACAATTAATTTCTTTGAATATGGCATTGCAACGCATGCCGTGAACCAGCTAGTAAATTAATTGTATATATCGGTAAAGACTGTAAACAAAAAGAAAACTCGTTTTGTATCTTGAAGCAAAAGGCAATGAATCGTCGGAAGAGGAATAGTGTGATAATGAAGATATAAACTCTAAAAGAGATAAATTGAAGTAATTAAGAACATGTACGAATAGTAGTATTTTGTTGTTATCGTTTAAAAGTTCGGTAAATAGTTTTTAATAAATATAAATTAGCAGCTAACCAGTTAACTGTGACGTCGGCAGTATTAATTGACAGAACAAACGCCGCGGGCAAAACACATTTATTTCTCAAAGAATTAAATTAATAATGAACGTTGGACAACGGCTGTCGGCATTGTATAATATGTGGTCTAAGGGAGAAAGAATTAAACGAGGTAAGTAACATTAAAAAACTACGGAATTATTTCAACCCTTCAAATTAAAAACTATTTTAAATCACCGTATTTATTCATCCCAGGTTGGAATACTGAATCAAGTCGACCTCTTATTTTAAAAAGGTGTGAAGTAGAGGGGGGATTTTATACTAAATGTTCCGTGTACAGTAGACCTCGCGTCCAAAAAATGATGATTCTAATTTTTCATTTAATAAAGCAAAATCGAAATTTCTTCTAAAATCGTAAGATTTTTAAGTAGGTACCTACTTACTTAATGATATATCACATATTTTACATAACATTTATTTTCAATTCAAACTAGCTCGTTCCCGGCATTCGTTGCAACGCCATATTCGAAGAAATAAATTGTTTCTCCCTACATGTCCTTTCCCGTGCGTTCCCGTTCCCCTCCCGCATCCCTTTCCTTTCCCGCGTTCCCATTCCAACTTCCCGCCTACCCTCTCCCCTCTCCCGCTCCCAAGTCACGCCAACCCCCCTCCCGCGTTCCGTATATTCAGTCCCAGAATAGCCGGCGCGGCGTGCCACCTTTTACATTTTTTTTATAGAAATTTTCATTTTGCATATATTACAAATATTCATTTTTGTATATTATCAAAACAATCAATCTATTTTGTTACCTAACATAGGAACCTATTTAAAATATTTACAATTTAAAAAAATCATAGATAATTCTTTTGTTACAAAAAAGCGCTGCCTGCTAAATTCGCATTCATCAAACTGTCAAACGTGCAAAATTAAAACATTCGCTGAATTTTCTGAAATTAATCAATTTTCTGCACAATTTTCTTATTTTTTCTCTCCGTGAGAACCTTCTACAAAGTATTAGAAAACTTTAACAAAAAGGTGAATGAAATTGGTAAAGTTGTTCTGAAATTATGGCGTAACCAAGGGAAACAGGGATTCATTTTATGTGTATATAGATAAGTAATTAAACAATTTTACAATTCTTTTTTCAAACTGTCTTCGGGCAGGTGAGTACCATAATATTGATTATTCCGATTTTACAGATCGTAGGAGTATCTACGCACGTGTGAACTCTGGCAGGATAAACGGGCGGTCCGTTTGATAGATTCTCCCATCTTAACAGACGGATTGCGATCTGTAGAGCACAGGCGTCGGGTGGGAATGCTATCCTTGTTCTACCGGTATTACAATGGAAGATACTTCAAAGAACTAGCGTCATTGATACCCTCGGACCGGGGAAAAGTCGGGAAAAACTCCCAAAATATGTACACGGTTGACATTTGTCACATGAGAACGGGTGGCTTCTTAGACGCAAGTTGAACAGTTCGGCTGTGGAACGATTTGCCGGTCTCAGTGTTTCCTCCTTCTTACAACATCGGTCTCTTCAAGACCAATGTTCATTCCTTCCTCTCCTCAAAAAGACCATCCACACAGCATCGCAGACGATATAGGGCCTGAGTGCGATTACTGGTTGGTTGTAAGAAATAGACAACCATATTCTTATTAATAATAGCTAGATCCTCATAATAATTGTGTACCTGCAAAATATAAGCAATATTTTTATTAAAACCAAATCATTCTGCTCCTCTCTCTAACAGTTTCATGATCCGATACGTTGTCGCGTTGTCGCTATGTCGCTTACAGGCATTATTACTATTACTGGCCACCGGCGTTACCTGCCCCCGTACAACTTATGCCGGAGAAAACTTTAAATTAAATTTACTCTAAAGGTAATCCTTTAACGTCTCCCACCGCCACCGCCACCTCGGGACCAACCACTGGCCAGTATCCAGGTAAGACCATTCATTGTCTTAGATTTAGATTATTGCCAACATTGTTTATGATGGTTGTCAGCCTCATATGAAAAGATGAAGTTAATAATCAACTTTTTTTTATCAGTGAAGATGATAATATTATTAAGAACTCTATATAATATAGGTAACGGTTGCAACTGGCACTCGAACACTGGACATCAAGCACAGCGAAATCCATATTGGATCGATAGGCGAACTTCCGACAATTTTTCATCGATATCCCGAGCACCGTTGCACTGTTGACAGCCGAACCGATATTGTATGGCAATAAATAAGAAATCGATACACGCTGGCGGACCCGTCTATGGATTTACATAAATGTCGAACCGCCACGAAAAATTATAAATACTAATAAATTGACAATTTCGAATTGAAAAACTAACTTAATTTTATACATTGACACTTCGCATGTAATTTTTGACATTAACCGGAGTTAATTAGTTAATTGTGTCTTTATTCATATTTGCCACATTCGTTTCTCAAAAATTGATCGCGTCTTTGATGAATTATTTAAGTCACTGGATCGCGTATACGATTACATTCAATTCTGCGAGCTTCGTTAGTTCACCTCCATTCATTAATAAGCCAGTTTTTTTTCACATAACGAACGAAATAATTCAAATAGTTGAGTACATTAATAGCTTATCTGACAATCGGAAGACCACGCCAAAATTGCCTTACGACATCTGTCGAAAATTTAGACAAAGAAATACACATTTCAAATGTAGAATTATTAATTAATGAAAATAAAATAATGATACCAGCTTTATCGTTTGTCTTAATTGTTCCGACAATAAGTTCCAATATTGAAAATTACACTTAAATACATGCTAATCTTAGTTCAAGAGTTCATCGATCCGGAATTACAAACAGACCACCAAAATTAGTATTTTTAATGTTATATATTTTTCTCTGTTTTTGTCCATTTCATGTTTTTATTAAATTTGTCAATATTATGTTCTTCGTGGATTTTTTTTTGTATTTATTTATTTAAATGTTATATAATCACAATGAATTCCAGATACACTGCTAGATAGCTGTTTTTCAATTTCTTATTAACAATACCGATATTGACCGGTCGCTGAGTCGGCTTCGAGTCTGGGACCCACCCAGGTGTCGTGAGATCAATTCCTAGGCTGTCTAAGTATTCCGTGACAACCCAAAGAATATTTTCTGCTTACTGTAGTAGTAGTGAGAAATTTTCGAATTGTTTTCAAGTTATTCGTAACCCAGGAATATTAATTTACGTCTTACTTTTTAAAAACATCTTAATTTTTAAACATAGGATCTATACATTATAATTTTGAATCATGGATATAAGAAAAAAGTTAAAGTAAATAATATATAAGTATGGTTTATAAATTTAAAAAAAAAAAAAAAGTGTGCAATTCACAGAAGTGAAACTTTCAGAATACTAAAGTAGACAAGAGTGGGGAGGCTACGAAGCACCGCACAAAGAGGAGATCGATAGGCTGCAAAGCAAATAGGAGACCGATTTTACTATCTCATTCTCTCGCAGGCTAAATCCTACAGATGTATGTGTTTGTCTCTTTTTAGTGTCGCTATTTTTCGTTTCATGGAGTTTCAAATCACAACGCTGCTAAAGAAATTTTCACTTCAAAAACAAGAAAAAAATTATTACAGATTCAGAAAAAAGGTACAAAGTAGAGGAAAAATCCGAGTGAAAAATTGATCAGTCATAAAAAATCTTTTTACAGAACCATTTTTTTTAATACATCTTTACGAATTTTTCACAATTGTTCACATTTTTTTGTGAGTTTTGTAACATGTGGTCAATTTTAGAGTCATTGTATTCTAAGATTCTTTGACCGTATTTATTTACATATCTAGGAATAAAAAATAAATCATTGGTAATTGGTCTCGTATTATGAACATGTCCCACTATTTTTTATATTGAGATAGAATGCTGATTCTCAATTTAAAACCACAATACAGCACCAGTTTTTTAAAACAACCATATGGGTACCGCCGCTCCGGGAACCATTTATTCGATTACCAACACCCCTGCCAAGGGTCACCCCAAGTGTTCACTAAGTTTGGTGACGTAGCAGGGGTGCCAGGGTTCATCAGGTGTGGTTGTGTCTAAGTATTGTCGGCCAATGCGCAAGTTCACCTACTGCGTAGCGGGCCGGATCGGGAGAGGTTAGTTGAGGGAGACCTAACCTAGACCTCTCCAGCTGGACTCCCTTGACCCATCGCCTTGCACTGCGGTGGGAGGGATGGACTTATACGTCCGTCACTCCTAGACACATTGACCCCCATTTCCACCCGCCCCTCATATCCTTTCCCTTCCCACAACTTCATATTCTTCATTTCTCTAAAAATACCTTCCACGCAGCGTCCCCAAAGATGACACAGGCCCTGAGAGAATTTTTTTCCCCAGGGCCTCTTGTGTGGAATTAATGTAAATAAAGTTTGTTTCAGAGTACTTTTACTTTGACTATGGAATATTGTATATTTTGAATCAAATTAAGATATATTTTCATTTTTAACTTTATGAGTAAAAAACCTCACATTGAAGACAATATTAGCGAAACTCAATTGAAAATCTGGAGACAGAAACATCAGAAAAAGATATAAGCACCTCTGGGACTCGAACTCCGGACCTTCGGCAAAAGGTTTCGATTGAGTTTCGCTATTATTGTCTTGATTTAATTTTTTTTTTTTTTTTTTTATCGAAAGTCCTCATGTAGTTACTCCATATCTTATTAGGGATTAAGATAAAATATTTTAATGTGATTTTTAAGCTTCAGTAAGTTATGCCTAATAATTTGAGCTTTATTTTATTGCTGTTATGTAGTAAGTTTCGCATGTTTACTTCCTTGTTGTGTTGTCGGGGGATTTAGTGACCCTGTCCAGTCCATCTGTACAATCCGTACCGTGGCCGAAAGATTGCAAGGTCCCTCGTGTTATAGCATTTTTATTGGGAGGTTGGCTTATATATACTTATTTATATAAAACCGCCGGAACTACATGAAAGGATCAAGTGAATCGAATACTAGAGTGGGGTCATGTCAAGAATCGATATAACAGATTGAGTACATTATGTATGAGACATTCGTATAAATGAATGTGTGCCAATGTGCCAAGACAGAATTATGCGACGTTCCATTATGTTTGCCTAAAAGGCGTGATGGATAGATAGATAAATAAACCAACCGTTCAATACAAGGAACCGAACATTTCAATGACACAATGCTTATAGTGCAGTGAGCTACGAAAATTTTCTGAGAAATTTCTGAACAAAAGAATTTTAATTGGTAATTCCCAATCATTCGTATTTTTTTTTTTTTTTCAGTGAATACCGCACAAGAATCTCAACTGCTCCCGTCTGGAGCCAGTGTGACTATGGCATCCCCAATTGGGGTATGTTGTGAGGCTTAAGGTAGTGGTGAGGGGAAGGAGGTGGAGAAGAGGAAGGTTGGGAAGTACCTGGCTATTCAGATCTGGTCACTAAACACGGCTAAAGCCATTTTCAAGCAACGTTTCAATTCTGAATGGTGGTCTTACACCAGGGCGATACTGATCGTATCTTCCACTCTGGAACATGCAGCAAATATACTATATATTATTTTAAGTGAATTAATTGTGAAATAACACAAATTAATCAAATAAAATTTATTTGCGCATGCCGGGTTCAAACCCGCGACCTCCGGATTGTGAGTCAAGAGTCTTACCCACTGGACTACGGAGGTCGTCAAACGTATGGACAAAACTGAAAATAAATCATTTTTCACCCTGCTGAGTTAAGCTTTGAGTATAGACCACTAAAATTAACACCGAAACCAAAGGTATTATTGTTTAATGACAAGATTTATTCATCAAAAAGAAAGTGCATAATCTCCAGGTGGAAACATCAGAAGAAAAATTGATTTTTACCTTTTTTTGGTCTGCACGGAACAAATTTGTCTTCCAAAAGGTTCGTCCCAACCTTATTTCCTCCATGACCCCAAAACTGACTAAAATGACACAAATTAAAATATTTTAGGTACTGGGCTCACGCGGACTTTATCGTTAACAATTTAATCAGTCATTATCCAGGACGTGTCCATAGCTTCGAGGCGCCTTGTCGTTAAAATAGCAAATTACAATTTAACATTTTTCTTTTTGGTCAAACAACTACGTCACTTAACAAATTACGACCAAATTTTTCCTACTAAATGAACGGTCTTCGAAGGGTGTACAAAAAGTTTGCATTAAATTGGGTTGTTAAGTTCACCTCTATGTCTTGTGGCGCGATGCTTTTCAGGCTCGCCATTGACAATAAATTAACATCATGGGTTTTAAGCGACAACTTCGTTCTCTGTTTTATATTGCAGGGAACTCACATTTATATCTAGGCTTTCGAAGTAAGGCATCGGAATTCAATAGGAGTCGCATTATGAAATTATTCTTAGGTGGTGTTATTTTCAGATGTTAAAACGTAATATTCATTAATTCCGAGAATAATTCACAGAAGAGCACTTATTTCAAATAGAAACCTATTCGCGATTGAGCTTGAAACCGCTATACCACTTTGCCCGAGTAAATTCCCGTTTTTCTCGTTTTTTTATATCCATGTAGAAATTTACACTAATGTTAGTATATTACATAAAAGTACTCCCCACTCAAACACGATTTTAACAAAGAACCCGAATGGTACGCTTAAATTCGTCATGTTATATAAGTACCCCCCATTGAGGCCCGTTAGGTGTTGCGAGTGGACAGATAGGGCACGATCGGAGGTGACCAGCGGCCTTATTCGTACCTTCGTCAAAGGATTAAAACTTTAGAAATTCAACTCCTTTTTGTCGCTTTAAAAAGCTCACTAAGCGATGTGCCGTCAACCTCCCATGACTGCTTTGTTCACTTGGAAAATCTTGCCGCAATGGATGTGTTTATGAGCACGTTCTATAATTCTGTTTCGTTTTACCTTTACAAACTGGATCAGAAAAATATAAATCTGCTTTTGGTGAGATTTGTTTTATTTTAATAATAAATCTTTTATATTTTAAGTTCTTCTGAGAAGAATCTATAATTTTTCGATTTCTGAAAGCACGCCGAACTGTACACAAAACTGTGTTAAAATAGTCAAGTATTTATGTTTTTTACTCAATACTAATTTCCGCGGCAAAGCGGTAAAATTCAATTGGTAAAAACAAAAAAATATATTTGTTTATCATATAAAAATATATATTACTACGATATGCACCGTTCGAGTTATTCTTATAAAAATTGTATTTTTTTCCTTGCTTAGGGTTAGGATAATTAATATATAAAAATGTATCTTTCAATTGCCTTCATTGAACTACTAACAAATATTTTATACAAAATATGTTTAGGGTTTAATTTTGCAATAATAGATTAGATCGCTTAGAAATATTGTAGATATTTTAATTAAATTTTGTCATTGGGATATATATTTGCCTTAAAATAATCGAGTATTTTTTTAATATTCTTTATATAATCACTGAAAAAAATCAAGTAAAAGGCCTCCAAAAACTGCTTTAAGGTTAAAAATCTCCTGCTTACGAGCCCCTTTTCGGTTATGGTTTTATTGTGTAAAGTGGGAAATTAATTTTTTTACAAAATTATCACAAAACCTTTCAATATATGTGCCAGAGCTTTGCAAAATAAAATACAGTTTGCTTTTTGGCGATGTTTTTTTCTTCAATAAATCGAAAACAGTGGCTGGTGTTAAAAGGGAATTTTACACGACATGGTGCATCGCCTTAAGGCTCCGTTATAAGTTCAAACAGAAGAAGAAGATTATTGAAGATGGTTTGAAAGAGAGATGTGTAAATACGAATGATAGAGGGATATTAAAAAACAACACGCGTTAATATAAAAAAAATAATGAGTTAAGGAGCATTTAAAGAAGCACTATGATTTTTTCGAAGCAGTAATGTGTAAAAATAACAGAACCAGATAAGATTTTTTTTTAATTTTCGGTGCAAACTTTTTCTATTGAGGGATTTTCACATAATTACTTTTTTCAACTTGGTATCTGAATAGAGATTATCTTCAAAATTAACATTTCTGAGTATAAAAACTTAAATCATGTCGGCGGAAAATCTAAATGCGGGGTCTTAAAACTTAATCTGTTTTTTATACATATTTATTCGTTTTCATACACTCGCTACATGTATGAAGAATGAGTTAATGATGAATGTAAGTAAGTCTAAAGTCGTGGTATTTGAAAGAGAGAGTATGAAAACAATGTGCAACATAGTTGTGAATGATGAGTATTTGGAGCAGGTGGATGAGTTTGTGTACTTGGGAAGTATGTTTACGAGAGATGGAAGGGCTGATAGAGATATTGAAAGAAGGGTAAATGCAGGGAACATTAATGGAGGACTGAACGCCGTTGGCGCCAACAAAAAGCTGTCCAAAAAAGCGAAGTTAGCCGTCCATAATGGAGTGCTGGTACCTACCCTGATGTGTGGCAGTGAGGCATGGAACTGGCAGAGGAAGGATGAAAGTAGACTGAATGCTGTAGAAATGAGATCCCTGAGGCGTATGTGTGGTAAAACCATGTACGATCGTGTGAGAAATGAGGAGATCCGCGAAGAATGCAGGCGTGATGAGTAAGATTAAGAAAGGGACGCTCAGATGGTTTGGGCATGTAGAGCAAATGAACGAGGAAAGGAGTGTAAGGAGAATATATGACGCAAATATGGATGGAAGAAGAAATCGAGGATGCCCGAGGAAGACATGGCACGACCAAGTGAATCAGATACTTGAGTCGGGCCATGTGAAGAGTCGGAATAATAGAAGAGCATGTATGAGACAATGTATGAATGTGAACGAGGCAAGGAGTGTGTGCCAAGATAGAGTTGTTTGGCGGTCCGTCCTCTCTGCCTACCCCTGCGGGGAAATGGCGTGATGGTTAGTTAGTTAGTTAGTTAGCTACAGCGTCAACATAGGAATTCTAATAATATGAAGAAAAATAATCTGAACATGGTAACAGTGGGAATCTCTGGTTTCTCTAATCTCTCCAGCATCCCTCGTACTTTATTTTGTACGCACCGTTGGACGTAATACAAAAATATGCCATCGTTCCTACCAGGAGTGCAGGGGGAAAAGAGGTAGGTAAGTAGACGTACCACATGAAACGCCCGCAAACAATATTTCATTTTATATCTACCATTCCGGGAGATAAATTCTCTCCTGGTCGGCGTAACAACAGCGTGTGCTAGACCGGCGCCGCAATATGCTGCCCTGGTAGATACCTAACGGTCCCAGAACCGATTCCAACTGCACTGTAAGACTGAAAGTTTCACGTGACATTTGAGTTGCTTGGAAAATTATTTGTCTAATATTTCTCACCTCTCGACGCTTTTCCTTTATTGACCAAGTTATAATATTACACTTTGAAACTTTCAATGTAGAAGAATGGATAATACGTTACACATCCATTTATTGATCAATGTCCTACATTTTTAATGCAGGTGCGCAATGAGTCATTTTATTGTTCCAGAACAAATATTCAACGGCAGCCGTATTATCATCCATTTACGGTACAAGATTTCGTCTTTTAATATTGTGAACACTTGGTAAACAAGTGAGGTAGGTATACAATAAAGTTTTAATATTATTTAAAGCGTGCTAAACATATCTAACGTTTTACAATTTGTATTCAACAGCAACATTCCTCGTACTATGCTATACTCTGTTCTGCCATGTGGTATCTTGGACAAGTTGAGGTGATGACTACGGCTGAATTTTTCAGGCTCGTATAAGCCACAGCAATCTTTCAAGGAATATTTTAAATTCTATGAAAGAATTCCAACAGCCCGAATCTGTTGCATTCTATGTTTCTTCCTCAAAATATTCTTGGGGGTGTACTTGTCCCCGTTTTCTCACAAAGACTCGCCACACAGAATCCCCAAATATGGCATAGGCCCCGAGGGAAACTATTTTCCTCAAGGCCTCCTCTGTGGAATTGATGTAAAAAAAAAATTTTTTTCGAGAAATAATTTAGGGGTGAAAAAGTTTTCGGAGGGTAAGGAGAGGGAAGATAACGTTACGGAGCATTCAGATCTGGTCGTTAAACACAGAGAAAGTTGTTGTTTCAAGAAATATATATACAGTGAGAGTAAAATACTAACTTAATTTTCTTAAATTCTGCATAAGGGTTAACATTTTTTAATCGTGTTTTTTTGTATGCCGAGATTTGAACCCGAGTACACTGAACCAAAGATATTACAGCTCTCCACATAAATTGTATAGCGTAGTTATCAAAATTACTCTGTGAACATAGCTATCATTTGCAGCAACTCGTTGATATCTAATTGTTATTATTTTTATTTAGTTTGAAACGATTCAAATAGCGCGCGCATTTGTGTATTCTTTATTTGGAATTAAACGGAAGAGAATAACGTGAAACATATAAACTTTTACTGGATTATAATGCAAAAGTGGATACAACAAATATTCGAGGATCTCCCCCAGTTGTAGGGTGGCTATATCACAGTATGAAACATAAGCAGAATCATTCTCCATAAACTTCCAAGAACCTGTACTGAAATATATGATATGGAAGAAGTATGTATTCGAGAGTGGGCAGTGTCGGCGAAGACCATTATTACTTCCATTCATTGTAGTGGGACGACAACATTCCTGGAAAATGTAACAATCCACCTCCGACGCTGCTTATGATAATATACGGTTATGAAATACTGAACAACACATTACGAAATACTGAACAACATGTACAATGTATATACATATTATAAAATGTTTTGGTTAAGGTTTTCGCGGGTTTAAGATGTACAATAATCTTCTCGGTTTACCCGCGTAACGTAGTCCTTAAAAAGACTTTTTAACTCCTGACGTTTCGGACAGATCTCACTGTCCATCTTCAGAGGCCTAATGTCTTGAGTTTTGTCTCAAACTGATCGCTTTCGCGTGTCTGTTCGGATCGGAAATATCATATTATAATTTAAAAACAGATGAGGCAAAAAATGACAACATTGTGTAAGTCAGAAACCTCGATAAAATACATGATATTAAAAAAGGAAGAAGATTTCTTTGTGTCATTATTCAACCAAAAGCCACAATTAACTGTTATACTCTTTTTTATTATTTCTTATTTAACTATGATTTTGTGACATGTTATGCGTTTATGGTAATGATGTCAGGCAATTTAAGAGAGTACGCAATTTTGATTGGCTGCATCGAACTGATAGTCCAGGGGTACTAAAATACAGGGGTACTGATAGTCCAGGGGTACTGAAATTGGTTTACATTCAAATCCACCTCTACGTGTAACATTCGGAATCTGGCAAAATCTAGCGGCGATAAGGTTGGTGTATAAAAAAAATGATGTTTTAATATATTTTTTAAAGTTCGTGCACAAATATTTTAAAAAAATTCCCATGATAATCCACCGAAATTAATTTTCCTCATTACAAAATAAAACCAAATCCCAAAATGGCTTCGTAAGTAAGATATTTTTTGCTTCAAGGCATTTTTTTATAATCCTGATGCTTTATTTTATCCAGGTTTATAAAAAGATATGAATGAATATACTTTTAAAAAAGCTCTATTTTGCATTTTGCAAATTTTGTAATAATTTTTTTATCATAAGTATTTATAATTTTTCAATAATGTCTAAGAAAAAAATAATGTTAAAAAAATCTTAAATGTATTAGTTTGTAAGACCGTAAATAAAAAGACAAACAGAAGTATTATATTATTATATTATCATATTATTAATATAGCGAAGACGCTAAAACCGATATAGAAGACAAATGAACTATATTTAAATAACTTTAGTCCGCCTCGGCACAGGACCCCCTAGTGAGGAGGACTAAGAAATACAATATTTTATATTTAATTTCACATTACATTTTGTATGTAAAAAATGTTATATAGTCGCTATAATAAAAAATAATAAAAATAAAATTTACGATTTTTTTACATTATTTTTTTGCTTAGACATTATTGAAAAATTATAAATACTTATGATAAAAAAATTATTACAAAATTTTAATAGTTTTATCATCACGCCTTTCAGCATTCTTGTTTGTAGGTATAAATTAAAGCAAATTTTGAATTAAATAAAATCGATATAGAAAAAAACACATCGTGCGGATCTTTTTTAAATGATTTAAACTTAAATTAAAATTCTGAAATAAAGCTTTCCCCGATAATTTATTGATTTATTTTACTGGATGATTTTATATGATTTGAAATGTGTGTTGTATAATACAAAATTTTGTTTGAAATTTTAACAAATCTGCCTACGGTAAAACCTTATTTTCCTAAAAATAAACATATTTTCTCAAAATTTAAAACATAGCTTTGCATAACAGATTTAAAACATAGCAGTTTATAGCAATACTTCTAAAATTTGATTTAAAAATGACATATTTTCCATATTTCCGGTTTTGTCTAAGTTAAAGAGTTGGCAAAACTATCACATTTTAAATATTTTACTGAAATGGGTCAAATTTGTAAATGCATCCATTCGTTTTTCGATATGTGGGTACGCAGCCTGTGGTCTGCAATTTATTATACCAACGAGTGTCTCATAAAACACACAAAATGAAACATACTAGCTGTACTTCAAATAAAATAACACTTTGTACGCAGATATTATTATTTTTCGACGGCAAAGAGAAAGAACTATACACGGCTTGAAAAATTACGTTCATAATCTTGTATGCAGATTTTCTACGGTCTGAAAAGGTTTGTTATTAAAATAATTATTCAACTGAATTTCATTCAACATTCTGAATATTATAAATTGTAATTTTTATGTCTGAAAATTAAACGTGGAGAAGTGTGTTTTCCTTATCTTCTCTTCAGAGATTTTCTCGTGAATTCTTAATTTATTTGAAAGATTTTGTAATATGGTAATACATTTTCCTTCTTTCAAGTAACCCGTTACATAATTTTCTCTTCGATCAGCGATAATTGAAACAAAAAAAAAGTTTCTTGTTTTATTATTCTTATGTTACAAATCGTCGTATGAATGTTTCTGGTTTAGGTACTGTCAAAAATGCAAGTTTTGGTTATGCCTATCATGTGTCACTCTAATTCAATGAGAATTCTCGAACTCCGATTTGCTTTCAATTCAAGTATCATTTTAAAAAATTTAATTTTTTTATTCGAAGAATTCAGATAAACGACAAAATACGAGTACGTAAGTAACTACTTTTAATATAATACGTTTAATGGAAGAAATTTTTTTATCTTTTTCAAAATTATAATATCCTGTGATTTTTCATGGGTCTTCGTTATTACTATTCGGTCGGTCAGCGGCTGAGCTGGTTTCACGTCTGGGTCTCACCCAGGCATCGTGAGATCAATTCTTCGGCAGGCTAAGTCCTCCATCAACAATACAAGCAACATTTTCAGCTTACTTTGATATGTGTATATACAAAATTTTAATTATAAGTTTTAATTAAATAGGTTGAAGATGTTAAGTAAGTAAGTAGGTATATATTTTATAATAATAATAATATCTTTATTTGGAAAACAAACAGCTTTACAAAGATACATAGAAAAAAAGAATGCTAAAATACAACAGTAAGCCTAAAAACATGTTTTCGCTGATAATGATGATATGTTGTAAAATTATAAGACTAAAAATGTTTCAAACAATAAAAAATAAAATAAAAAATTATCTTATCTAAGTGTCGTGCAGTCAAACGCCAAAAAGAAAATGCCAAGAAAAACGATCCATAAAAATAAAATTCATTATATGTAGAAAAAAAGGGAGGAATTTGTTTGCTTATTTCAATTTGGGAGGCGGGAATGGATCCGGCACCCCGGAACCTTTATTGGATAACCAACACCTCTGCCATAGGTCACCTCAAGTGGTTCGTTACGTTTGGTGATTTAGCAGGGGTGCCCGGGTTCATAGTGTGAGGTTTGTCTAGGTCTTGGAGGCGGATGACCAGGATACACTGAACCCCAGATTCCTACCCACCCCTTAAACCCTTTTCCTTCCCAGAACTCTCCTCTCCTTCCCTTAAAAAAACCCTCCGCACAGCATCCTGAAAGATGACATAGGCCCTGAGGGAAATCATTTTCCTCAGGGCCTCCTGTGCGGAGCTTATGCAAAAAAAAAATTGCGGAAGATGGTAATAATATTATTATGGTCACTTTCAAATATTTAATGCACGATACTTTTTACCCGAAATTTAAAAACTACACACGGCTTACTATTGCTCACAGAGAAATGCACGCCACTGCTTAAAATATATCGAGGATACCAAGCCAAAATGGCATATTGCTAGTTTTCAGGAGAGAAAAAATAAATTATTTTTCTTATTTCCTGGTCAATTTTCTTCTTTTTAAAAATATCATTCTTTAGTGTAGGTTCTGTGTTTTAAAGATGATAAAAATGGGTTGAGTGTTTTAATAGAACCATTAATTGAGTTGTTATCACTAACGCCTTTTTGCCCGTCCCAAAAATTTTACAAAATAACGCTTAATACCCTTTTTAATGAACATGAACACATGTGGACACATTATTTATTAACAGAAAAAATTTCAAAATGGTATGTAACAGTTATTAAAAGATCTCGTGAAATAATTGTATTACTAAAATTACAAATTTTGATGCACAAATCACTGATTTCTTCATGGAAATGTTTAGGAATGGAAACATTAATTTCTCTAAATTCGGTTAGAAAAACGACCGAAGTCCAAAAGTCGTTCCGTATTAAAAAATGTCACAAATACCTTTTTGACTTAGAACCCTGTATATTAAGTAGAAAATGTTCGTTTTGTCGCAGAAAAAAGTTCATACGGTAAAAATTGACTAAATTCACGGACATATGAATATATCTGGACCTGCCCTAAGTGATAAAAACGTAATATTTCCCCCTCCCCATGGAACCGGCTATAAGCTCCGCCTTGGCGCCAGCTCGCTCCATGGGGAGGGGAGAGAATCTAAAATATGTGACGTCATCATTCTTGTAGTGACCAGCGCGAAAGTAACGTCTATACGTTTTACGAAATATCACGCCAAAAACGGCAGCTTGCGCTATACATTATAGGTACATATTATATAGACATAGCGAATGTGGGCGGTTCTCCAGTGTTTTCGTCGCTGGTTACAGGGGTAAGTAAATTATGAAACATTTGTAATAGTGTTTTAACTAAACACGGCAACAAAATATTGCTATGTGTATTGGTCTAGTCTTTTTGCGGCGAGCATTTGGCCTTGGCAAATATGTTATTATCGTGGCAAGCAATTCGCGCTCCCATGTAAAAAGGTCTATTCATTCAAAGCAGATTTTGCTTTTAAGAACTAAATGGTGATATTGTAATGCGAGATGCCTATTTACTGTCAGATTGATTGTATAACGAATCACAGTCATCTTTCCCCTCTTCCCCCTTCATAGTTTGGTTTTACCCCCTCGTCTGTATCTTCTGGTCTATTGAATTCTGATGTCTATGACTAAATTGATTAATATTTTGTATTTTATAGGTAACACGATTACTTTCAGCTAGCAAACGACATTGCCATGATGAGCTGTGTAGATTTAAAATATCCGTTGTTAACTACTGTTAACAATAAGACAAGTCACCACATTGTTTGACAGAGTGTGTGGTAAAACTTTGTAGATAAAAAGGTTACACAATTTAATAAACTTGCTTAGGTAAGATATTACATATAATATCCGATATTTTCAGCAATGAAGAATTCTTGAAATCTGAATCACAGAATAATTAGCGGAGTAAGTGAATCTTTTTCTCACAAAGTCAGGTCATCCAACAAAGACACAGAAATAGATGTGCTGGCTTAATTGGATCGCATTTCTCTTTATATTAAGCCTTATATTCATTACTGAATGTAATATTTTCCTGGTGGAGGATAATATAATGTGGAGGAGAATCACCAGCTTATTTAGGACCCCGCACCGCACAGTGGACCAACGAAACAATATTGAAATTAAAATTAATAAAATACTTTGTTTTTACCACTTTTATTGTTTAAAAACCAACATGTTTCGAGTTTTGCTCACGAAACATGTTGGCTTTGTAAACAATAAAAGTGGTAAAAACAAAGTATTTTATTAATTTTAATCGAAATGGTGCCACAAAATAAGTTTTCTGTGTTAGAAAAAATATTGAAATTGTTTATAAGTAAAGGCAAGAGCAGTGGCAGAAAACAAAGTCAGATTGCTTGTTTTGTTGAAAGAAACAACTTCAACTAGGCAGAATGTTCTCTCCAAAGCATTATGCTACTTTCGCAAGTTTTCGTTTACTTTGAGAAGTTGTGTAAACGTTATTTTTGAAGTAAAACTTCTTTACGCACGCTTGACTTGGGGAGTAAGCTGGTGAATGCGTGACGAGAGCGTTATGAAAAATGTAATCGAGCGAGGCGAACGGTCGGGCGAAGCGAACGGAATTTGAGAGGGAAATATAATTTAATGTAGTTTTTCTTCAGTCGTGTGGTCTAAAGCACGCTCGTATTTTTTTATTATGGAACCATCGCTGAATTTTGGTGTTTATCTTAAATGTGTCAGTACTCGTTCATCATTTTATAGTCCTAACCCAAACATTTTACTAGTAAATTACACATCTTCCCTATGAATCCGGTAATCGAGTATTCAAATCCCGGCATGCGCAAGTAAATTTCATTTGATTAATTTGTTTAAAATAATTATTTATTTATTTAAAATAGTAAATTGGAAAATTCATCAAGTATCATCCTTGTGAAAGACCGCAATTATTCAGAATCGAAAGGTTGCTTGCACCTTCCTCGCCTCATATCCTTACCCTCCCCACTACCTTCAGCCTCACAACTCACAAGATACTTGGGGATGTCCACTCACTCCAGACGGTTGGGAGCAGCTGAGAGAGGAAAGAGAGGAGAGAATGGAGTTCTTGTGCTGTAAACTCATAAAAAGTAAAAATGATGGTAATTAAATGTTGCTTATATTGTTTTTTTTCTATTCTGTATACTTGATTTTTTATTTAAAAAATCAGTTGTGTAAATATGTATAATTATATGGGACGTGTGAGGTCGCACTATCCTCCCCACATCCTGAAAACATTATTATTATTATTAATTATTGGAAAAACAACTCGTAATTTTGAAATCAGAATCAAAGAACATTTAAGGTGTCTTAATAATAATAATTTTTCTGAGTTCGCTAACCATATCATTGAAAATAACCATAGTTTTGAAAAAAACACAGGGATAAATATTCTTCATATTAATCATAAAGGAAAACGTTTAGATAACTTAGAAGCTTTGGAAATTAAAAAATCACTTAAAAATAATGAATCTATTATCAACAAACAAAAAATATTGTCATATAGCCCAATCATGGATTTGTTCCCCTACCCACCCACTCTACACTAATACCTACCCACCCAATCTACAGTATTAACTAACAACGGCTCCACCCCTACCATAATAAAACATTGTTCTAAACTGTCAAATTAGTATAAGCTTTCCCAGACGAAGGAACGTTTGTTCCGAAACCGGTCGGATTTGCACATTATATAAGTGGTTTATACAAAGTTGTATTGTTTCATTTTTCTATAATAAATAAAATATTTCGTTTGGAACATTGTCTTGCACCGCAGTGGGAGGGATAGATTCATACGTTCGTCACTTCTGGACACACTGACCCTCAGATTCCTACACACCCCTCATATTTTTTTTCTTCCCTGAACTACTCTTCAGGGAAGGAAAGAGACCCCCTTAGCATCCCCAAATTAGACATGATAAATATGACACAGGCCGTGAGGGGAATTATTTTACTCGTGGCCTCCTGTGAGGAGATAATGTAAAAAAAAAAAAATCAACGTAGGGTTTCGTTCCCTTAATTCGGCAATCTTGCCCACTGTGCGGCGTGTCCCCGTGTTCAGTGTTCATATTCCCTGTGAGCCACAGTGACATGTGTCGCCATGCCACCGTGTGTTGGTTGGATGGTTGGTTGGTTGCGTTGCGTCTCCGGGAAAGAATTTCCCCCCGGTTCGCGGCTAATGCCTTAATCCAACAGATAATATCGCTCGCATTTGTCCGCTTCCCCATCCATCCTTTACTCCGACTGTCACTATTAGACTGGGGGAGTATCGGACTATAAACTACAAGCTTTACTTGCAGTTCTATGAACAGTAGACCTAGCGTTAAAAAAAAAAAAAATTTTCTCTTATTCATTTAATAAAAACCAAAATTTCCTCCTTCCTGCATTACCATATTACATTTTGCGTAATAATTTTGAATTTCAAATTATTACTCAATCCCAATGACAAAACTTTCTTCAGGCGGGTAGGCGGGTTTGGCAAAAATGCCAAAAAGAAAGTCCTAAAAAACACAACGTTTTCACATTTTAATTACTCAACCATTAAATCAGCCACCATCTTAAAACGGAAACGGAACGAACAAACCAATTTGTGAACAGGCGAAATGCAAAACGTTCAACAGTTATGCTACGCTCATTCAATCCGAGATGGCCCATCTGTTTATTCAAATTACATAAAGAAACACTTTCATTTATATTGAGGCGCAGATGACCCGACAACAACATGCAACTTCATCATCTCCTTTGAAGTCATTAAAAGTGATGAATTTTTTTATTGGTTAAATAGGTTATTTTAGATAAGATTATAAACTATTTTTCTTTTTTTATATCTTTTAATTACTTTTCAAAGGGCCACTTAGTTGAGTCATCGTGGAACCTTTATGTTATATTATTTTACAATTATTAATTATTATACAACACATATTTCAAATCGTACAATAATATAAAATGTCAAGGCAAACCAATTTTAAGAATTTTTATTTTAGTTTAAATAATATCGCTAAAAGATCCGTACGTGTTATTTGACTAAAATCTTTCTGATTGTACATTTATTAACGGACTTGCAATCTAATATATTTCAGAATTGCTTGCACACTTGTTTTGCTTAGACATTATTGAAAAATTATAAATATTTATAATAAAAATAGTAGAGTGTAGGCGCCCGGGGAGCGGCGGTGAACGGACGTCTTCGCGACGCTCCTACTAGCAACATGTTTTCGCAATAGGCAACATGGATTTCATAATGACTTGGAAAAAATCGTGTGGATAGATTATTCTACTAAGATTACGAAAATGTTACAAACTTTTTTTAAGAAATTTAAAGTTTTTTTTTATACAAATAAATCCGTTTTTTGGGCTCGTGTCACCACTACTTGAAAATATTCCGTCTCCGAAATATTCAATTAATTTTGTAAAATTCCACACTATTTTTTTAAATATGCCAACACTTTGATTTCCGGCGAATTTTTTTTTTAATTTGACACTGAAAATTCACTAGATTTATTGTATGTTACCTTGTGAACTAATGTTTGGTTCGACGTTTTGACAGATGGTATCAAGTGAACAACGCACAGAAGCTTTCCGCAGCGACTGACTTAGGAGCATAATGGTAGTAGTGCTGATTTTAACAAAATCAAATTCTATAATATATTATTATTATTATAATTTACAAGAACAAGTTAATGACGTTGGATTTTGTCATATGTAGACTGAACATTATAATGCTTAATGATCGATAAGATGGATCAAGGAAATAAATATTTATGAGATGTAATACTTTTGGTATGCCTCGTTTTTCTCCTGTGCCATTCATGTGGAGTACGTCTGTTTTTTTTAAATGATTTTCGGCTATGTAATTTTTTTTTCGCACCCATAAAATTATGTCCCATTTTCCGGTTTATAAGAAAATGGTCCGATTTTTCGGATTGAAAGTTTCAAAAAATCGCCAGGGTTTCAAAAATACCATAAAAAAAATACGGAATGTCTTAGAATATTTGCCTAAACCGGAAATTTTTTTTAAAAAATGTAATGCAAGACCTATTATTCGGCTAAAAACGAACTGAGAAGGCCCAATGAAAAAAGTTTAACCAGCAAATACAAGTCACGATACCAAAAACTTATAATAATATGCATTTCGAGGAAAAGACAAAGATTTGAAAGGTTTAATAATGTATGTACCTTAATTAACCTATGTACCGATATGAATATTTTATTTCACCCAATATTTTTACTCTACACGTATAAACATTTTTTTTAAGATTTACCAATATTTTGTGTTTTTACCTTTTATACGCGGTATCCGGAAACTCAAACACAATAACAAACGGGTGACTCAAATTTTATATATATAAATATATCTTTGCCAGTGGATTTCTCTTCTAATTTCATTTGTAGTATTAAAGTAATTTTATTTATCTATAATTTCTAAGTATTTTGTATTTTGGCTTCGAATAAATTTTTTGTAACAATTATTATAAGCAATAATTATATCACTCATCTAGTGTTTCAGGCTGATAATTATTGCTCATAATAATTATTACCCTTTGTGCTATGCATAAAAATCTTGTCTTAAAACGTTAATTTATCAATTAAAAAAAAATATATCTTTAGCCCAGCAATAGAACAAAAAATACAATTTCTTGCAAAAGGTCGGATTAATTTGAATTTTTGATATATCGTTTGGGTTGCCACCAAAGATATTGAAATATAAGGTTGCCACAAGTGATGTGAAAAACAAGTATTCGATCTCGGTGTACCCATGCGCCCGGCGTTACATGTAAAAACGGCAAAATTAATGTACTTGTTTTAGTTTTTCTCATATATTTCAAAATCTGAAGAAGAAATTTTTCAGTCCTTTTGGAAGTAGAGTAAATGTGCTACAATTTGAGCACAAAACAAGCTTTAATGGTATAAGAAGTTTTTTTTTTAATATACGGCATACTAAAATGAAAACAAGTGCCTGAATTTTGTAGTTTTTGCCGAATAATGCAAAATAATATATTGGTAATAGCGATAATTCTATTTCCATAACTCATGTTATGTTTCATTTCTTATTTTTTTTTATTTCTTTTTAAGTTATTTCTCTCTGTGGTTCAGCATCCCCACCATAGATAAACCGTAAATTCTGCATCCTGTGAACATGCTTAACTGGATTTGTAACGCTTACGCACGTCACTATGCCAATATTATAAATATAATCACATACATCAAATTAGTAATCTAATGAAACAATAGACAGGACGGAGATCGGACAATGGGTGGATTAGTCTAGTCAAGTAAAGTCGCCTAAGAGGACAAGAGACCCGCCGCAAGAACCATCTGGTTCGATGAGATAATCGATATAAGCGGATGTCGCAACGCAGGGCATGGGATCGAACAGTGAAGACACCTACCAAGCAAGCCTTCATGCAGGCCCTGTTGATAGACTAATTAAAACGTTATTGTGATCAATTAAAACCATCATTGTTTTCAAATAATGTAATGCTTTCCGATGGCCCCGTTTAATCTAATTTAATACGAGAGCTTTACCAAATTCATAATTCTTTTGGTTAGAATATCCTAGGGAAATTATCAATTATGGAAATAGAACCTTTGTGTAAAAGCCACGACCTTACGATAAACGCAAGATTATGTAAAAACATATAACTATTGTTTTAAGATTCAATAGCCATTTTTGTCACATAGGTTAATAGGTAGGTACCTGCCAATTCAAAAACTTTCAAAAATTAGAGTCATGGAGCGATAAATGTGTTAAATAATAATATATTTTAGATTTGTTCATGATTTTGTTGATATTATTTAACCATAGAAAAAGGTGCATCCTTGCAGTTAACAAATACAAACGGAATGTGTTAATAAGTACTATAATTATGAGGCGAATACACGCAGATGAACATCCCAGGTAGGACTCCTCAATCATATTGCACTATCAGGCTGCTGTGCGAGGTGCAAATGTATGTTGGAATAGACGCTTGTATCAGGGTTGTGGAGTATTTGAAGTTTAGAAATATTATAGTTAAATTCAATATTGTTATTCGTATCAATTTCAATTAGTCAGTTAAACCTTGATTATTCTAATTACTTATTAATGGACTGAGGGACCATGGTATGATAAATGGAAGTGACCAGGAGATTCATTTTCTACGAAGGTGGCTATGACTAGGAGATTCATTTTCTACAATGGATGCTGTGACCAGGAGACAAGGAGACCAGTAGACTGGGAGACCAGGACCGCCATAAGGGGGCATGCAGGGGGTGCACAGCTAGCGGGCGGCACGTTCAGAGGCAACAAATACAGCGATCTTTTCGTGTTGAATCTCTAAATTTGATAGTCATACAGCAAATATTTGGCACGAAACAAAACAAATTCTTTGACGTAATTCAAAAAGCTTACGTTGTCTACTAAAATACGTCCATCATTTGAAAATATTTATCTGTTTTCAAATTAAAAGCTCTACTTACGGTTTACGGTCCTTCAGAATTGACATAACCAAACCATCATCGTTATGATATCGTAGCTGCAGTCGCTTGGTGTAAACGTTCAAGACTAAATTGTATTACATTTTCCATGAGATGCATGAGAAAAATGATGCAACGTCCCACAATGAAAACTAGAGATCCACATAACCTTTTACAATATCTTGTTTTAAATAACTTTATTTCAACTTTCAATTTCAACACAACAATAATATTAAGAATAATAATATTATTTACTCTACCGGTTTCAATGGCATTTGGTGAAAGGTGCTTTTTGAAATTAAAAATTTGAAAAAAGTTAAAAATAACAAAGCATCAGCAAATTTTCAGTCATTTATAAAATGTTTTCAAAATTCCAACATATATATGTTGTACATATATATATTTTACATACCCACCTATTGGTTACAACACTAAACCTTTATACAAGTCAAGAAAGCGAAAATGGAGTTTAAGAGGGCACAATAATCGGTTTTGCAAGCGGGCTTTCAGGTGGCTAGCGGCTGGCGATCGTCTGCAGGAGACTAATAATGTGCAACCTCCGATTAGGACATTGTGTACCTATAATTAATAGAGGAGATTAATTTATTGATGACTTAAAGGTTGCCAGAAGCTACATTTAATACAGTTGTCATTTATCACACTAAACTTGCACAAAATTGCTAATCAAAAATATTTTATTATATTTAATTTATACGATTTAAGTGCGGCTATTTTTTTTGAAGCATGTTAGATAATCTTCTAATTTTTAATTGTTTGGTCGAAAAAATTTTTTCAACTTGGGGCAGTCAAAAAAATGTTTAGTTATTTTATTAAAAAGGCAAACATGTAACTTACTTCATTTCACTTTATTTTTTATATACAATCTACAATTTTCAACAATATTGACTTCATTATAATAATAACAATAAAATTACTCTATCGAATACCACTTTAATATATATATATATAAAATATGGTCTTGCTATTTAACCTTTAAACACTGTAATTCTGAAATTTATTTAATATGTTTCATACACCCCCGAAGGTTTAGGTTCAATCGAAACTGATTGGTCGAATATATATATATATATATATATATATATATATATATATATATATATATAAATATATATATATCTTCGACCAATCAGTTTCGATTGAACCTAAACCTTCGGGGGTGTATGAAACATATTAAATAAATTTTAGAATTACAGAGTGTTTAAAGGTTAAATAGCAAGACCAAGTTTACTAAATAAACAACACCGATAAGATAAATCTAATTGTTTATTTAGTAAATTTACAAAATAAATAATTTTGTCAAATTGTCTCATTGTAAACATATCTCCCATCCCCACACCTGCTATTACCCTCTTTCTCAAAGGTACTTCCTCCATTCCCCAAATCAAAATTGATGTTCTCCCTCCCTCTTCTATTTAACACTATTGTTTAAAAAAACTATTCCAAAACAAAATAATATGCACTAAAAAGTAAACAAATAATTGCGCATTCTTCTACAACTTAATAATCAACATAATTTTTCTACTCATCAATATGTAGGTACGATTCACTCAGACACTCGATTCGATATTCACGGGACTTAATTTAAAAATGTAAAAAAACTGTAAATAAATAATATAGGAATTTTATTAATAAAAAATAAATAAAATAGACACTCCCACAAAAAAACTATACCAGGAAAGTCGGCTTTTTTTTATATATAATATACAGACCTGCGAAGATCTTCTTTGAAAAAAGCGATGGCCCACCCCCTCATTTAGAATTAATTAGATACTTTTACGTATTTTCTGTGGATCCATATCAAAATTAAACCTTATTTCCGAAATCATGAGATTGATTACATATATTTGAAAATATTATATTCTACTTCGATAATTTTATCAGGAAAATATTTTACAAAAACTAGCACGTATGTGTGACCAGTCTTTCAATTGTAACATATCACCATAATATCTTGAAGTACATATTGTAAATGTGTATATAATATGTAAGTTTTCCTCTATAGCCTACCCACATATAAAGCTATACTCCCCGGCCCACTGCTGCCTGCTTAGATGAATCGAGTGATTTATTTCCAGAGACAGATACTGCTAGATGCCGCGCCACTTTTATTACAGATACTCCTCCTGACAATAATTGCCGATGCGAATGAATTTAATTATCTGGCCCGCAACTTCAATCTTTTCAGGTAAATACTTTGAAAGGCTCAGCGTTCCGTGAAAACAAACTTCCAATAGAATTGATACGATTCAATATTATAATACCCGAATCGTATATATTGGGGCCTATCAACGGTTAGTACTGGTTAAAATATCTGTTACAGTTTTCTGTTTTCCCATTATCTCTTTTATTGTTGGAAGTAGTTGTGTTCAGTAATTTTGTTTTCCCATTATCTCATGTATTGTTGACAGTAGTTGTGTTCAGTAATTCTATTTTCCCATTATCTCGTTTATTGTTGGCAGTAGTTGTGTTCAGTAATTCTGTTTCCCCATTACCTCATGTATAATTAGCGGTAGTTGTGTTCAGTAATTCAGTTTTCCCATTATCTCTTTTATTGTTGGAAGTAGTTGTGTTCAGTAATTCTGTTTTCCCATTATCTCATGTATTGTTGGCGGTAGTTGTGTTCAGTAATCCTGTTTTACGGTTATCTCATTTATTGTTGGCAGTAGTTGCATTCTGTAATTCTGTTTTCCCATTATCTCATTTATTGTTGGCAATAGTTGTGATAAAGTATAAATTTAAAAATTTATAATTTCAATAATTTTTTATTAGAACAACTCTCTTTTTATAACTTCTGAAGTTATTCCCGTCAATATTGGGAACACCCTTAAAAAAATATAAAAATAGAATTGTTCATTAGAATTTTACAAAAAAGTCAATAGGTATTCCATATAAATCAAATCGGATATATCATAGAAGATGACGATGGCAGTAATTATTAGTGTTATCTTCTTCTTAAATTATATAACTATAATCCTACTTAAATTTTGTGGCAATATTATTCATCAAATAAAAGGATACTTACGCGACTATGTACATATTAGAACCACTCAAAGTTGGAAGAAAGTACTATGTTTAACGAGGTTCTCTCATTCAAGCACTTTCGGAAAAAAACGCATCGGTCCGCTCGAAAGCTCGTGACGTGGTTCGAAGTCCAGTTGGAGTCTGAAAAGAACGATCTCTTTTGCTTTTCATCTGGTTTATAAAATAATTTTTTGGTAAATCTAAGTTAATTTCTTCGCACTTAGTTCACACATACCAGTTGAATTACAGTCTTATATTCTTTACAGTAGTGAATGGTAGAAAAAGTCGGGGAAGCCCAATTGTGCAGGCGTTAGAGGCAGTTGAGTATGCAAAATGTGAGACCGAATTCCACCAATGAATTTGAGTTAAAAAAAGGTCAAAGATTAATAATGTGGATCTTGCCGGTTAATTTTGTTGTCCATTTTTTTTTACCCCCTCTACTCTTATTTGTAAAGGGAATGTATTGAGTACATGATATTAAATCATTTTAATGATTATTTCAGTTATAATTTATAGTTTTTTCTAATGGTAAAAGTGAGGATGGATTTTTGAATAAAAAAGAAAACGAAAATAGAAGTAATAAAATACATACAACCCATTGATTATAGTTTATTTGGTTATGAAAATCTGAACGTTAACTTACGTCCACGACAAATGACTAAGCCATCTTTACCAGAGTTATTAATTCAACCTTGTAAATGTACTGCGAATTGTCGTACAATGCCTTGCAGTTGCAAAAAATCAGAATTATTTTGTATTTCTCTTTAATGTATCAATAACGAATGTCTAAATAAAAATGAGTAATTGTTTGCCCACTTTACGTATATTTCTGATTAATTTCGCTGTTTTTATATATATTTATATATTTTTTTTAATTAATAAATGATTTTATTACTTTTATTTTCGTTTTCTTTATCCTTCAACAATCCATCCTCACTTTTACCATTCAAAAAAACTATAAATTATAACTGAAATAATCCTTAAAATGATTTAATATCATGTACTCAATACATTCCCTTTACAAATAAAAGTAGAGGGGGTAAAAAAAAGGACCAAAAAATTGACCGGCAAGATTCACATTATTAATCGTTGACCTTTTTTTAACTGAAATCCATTGGTGGAATTCGGTCCTCACATTTTGCATACTCAACTACCTCTAGCGCCCGGTCTACAAGGAAGTGCCACGGTCAAGTGAAACAAATAATTACATGGTAAAATTGGGCTATGTTTTGAACGAAGAAAGGGATGTAAGGAGAACGTACAGCATAGAATTGAATGGTAAAAGACGTTGAGGACGCCTGAGGAAAACATGGCGCGATCAAGCGAAACAAATACCTACCTATTTAAAAACAAAAATTTGGAGAGCACTCCAAAATCACACGATAATTTCCATTTTTTTAAATAGTGCAATTAATTTTCACATCACATGCTTTTAAAATTAGATGATGTTTTCGTTCACAAGCGTGAATCAATATTATTTTTTTTTCATTTCACAGGCACCATATACGAGTTTTCCAGGTAGGAATTGTTCGTGAAAACTGACGAGGACTTTTCTTCAGGGATTGCATTACAATATTCTAGACAGATTAGTTATAAAGCCTGTGATGAATTGCATTGATCAACAGTGAAAATTAGGAAATATCGTAGCTTCCCACTTTAATTTAAAAAGAAAATATCAATTACTTATAAAACGGACACGTCTACGACATCTATCGGATTAGAGTAAAGTGAATTCATATTTACGGTAGGGATCTATAATTAGGCAAAGTGAGACGAGTATTGATAAAAAAATCACAGATGGTATCAACAAATAATCAAAGACAGGGACTCCCCAGTATAATTTAGGCCGTGATATATTGACAGCCAATTGAATTACAGCAAAAACGATTAAAAACCGAGTTAGCCTATCAACAAGAAGAGGGCCGAGCCCATTTTTAGAACAAAGGAACGACCTTTGGACTTGGCAATTAGTAATGTGATTAATGAGTTTGACGTTCCCACCAAACCGAGAGGTGAATAAACTCCATGGGAAGAAATAATCTGTTCAGGGACAAAAGAACGATGACCCCAAGAAATGTTATGATTAACCGGTACGTTCCAGGGATCAGAAACCCTAGTTCCCGAACGCATTAAAGCATATCAGGTGCGGAAAAAAGGATACACGTAAACACGATGGAAAAGTTTAAGTGGAAAATTGCATAGCAAGTGACGAAAACGTGTTGTAAGGTGTTAGGGAGATTTCATCTATAATACGATTGTTTGTGACGACCGGAGATGATCGATTCGAGGGAAAACGTGCTAAAGGAAATGGAAATGTTGAAAAAACAATGGAAAATTATTGTTATCAATTCTAGACGGAGCTAGGATATTACGATGAAAGATTTAGGGAGGAAACGTCAAAAAAAAATGAGAGTTTTAAAGAATAGGCGAGGGTATATTTCAGATGTCTAGAGCAGTAACAAGTGTTAGAGAAGAAATAGAGTGCAGTACGGAGGGGAGTGGAAAATGCTGAAAACATTGCGATAGAAAAACTCAGGAAAAGGAGTCATTTTACGTAATTAAAATGGAGTTTATAGAGTAACATAGTACGCGATTGCAGATAAAGATGAGGCATTACAATGGTTGCCGATTTCAGATGTATTTTGTTGTGATAAACAAGGAATATTCGAACATGAAAATTGTTTATATAAGGGCAATTAGTCGTTAAAAGAGCTATAAAAATTATCATGGGTCTTATGAAATATTTACATTAAAGAATTCTCGTAAAAGTTAACGACACTGAAATAAAAAAGGATTTATTGCCAGGTGGGTACAGGAACTAATGTATACAACTGTCAAGGCATATGGTTTATGGGATTTTGCGTAAGAACGGGACAAAATTTGGGAGGCGATCTCTATGAAGCAATAAAAATGACAGGAATTTAAGGGCCGAAGTGGGGGTATCTCCTATAAAGATGTTAAAAAATGATATATTTATTAATAACAAATAGAAAATGAAATTTTCCAAGAGGCAGCAAACATCAAAAAACGATATGGTTATATCAGGGAAGTACAGGGAAGTGAGGGGAAAGGAGATACGACAGAGAAAAACAAAGGAAATCTTAGATTAACAGTGAATAAAATAAATACGGCTTGAAATATAAAAATCTATAGAGATATGAACAATAGCGTAAGAATAAATAAGGAAATTCATGGAAAGAGTGTCGTGAATAAAAGAAAATTCGAGAAAAAATGGAAAATTCAAATATACGACGTAAATAGAGAAAATTCGGTTTTAAATGGAAAGGTTCATATAGAATACAGAAAAACTCGAGGAAAAATAATAAAATAAAAATGAACAATTTGCGAGAAAGGCTTCGACATGAAGATATCTCTGATAGGCGAATTTGGGGACAGATTTGGAACATATGGTAGATGCCGTACGCACGGACATGTTACGAAATAGATGAAAATAGAACTTTAAAATTATTAAATTCTAGCTAATTTTGTATGAACAACAGGACAAAGGAAGTTGGGCCATTAAACATGGATCTTACTAAATCCGGATCTTGTAAGTATGGGAGTACGAGACAGAATTTAATGTATCAGACACGGAAGGTACTAAGAGACCGCATTCGACAATAATGGAGAGATTTCAAGAAATTACGAGTTGATAGTAATTAGATTGGTTTATTATAGGAGATTCAGATACGATCTTTTGGACCTGAGAGGGGTATAAAAGTCTAGACAAATGCCAGTTGAGGACAGTCTACGTCGTGGTCGAAAAGGTTGTAACTTCGCGGAACGTGACGAAACGGTGGGTGATTTAAAGTTAAAAAATTCTAAGTGATAATTATTTTGATACTTAGAAAAATTTCACATTCTATTCAGTGATCTACAGGAAAAAATACCTTGCAGTTAGAATCAGTGGAAAATAAAAATTAAAGACAACGCATTAATTACTTGTGAAAAATAAAAGTGCTCGTGATAAATACAATTTGTTTTAGTGGAAAATTCGGATTTTATAATCACTTAATATCGTGTTTTTAAACTTAGAAATTTCGCGTTTAATATTAGTGCAATAAATAACTGAAGTGATGTGATAATTTAGCGTGATGAAGTTATAATTAAATACGTGTGTTCAATCTAAGTGAAAGTGTTCTAACAAATAATAAATATTTAAATTAATTATCTTAAATAATAATAATAAAACAAAATAATATTTTATTAATACATAAAAGTTCGGAGGGATAAAAATTTAATTTAACAACAATTTACCACCTCTAAATTAATCGTGAAGTAACTATCATTTAAAGTGTTATCTAACCAACGAGTTTTGAGATAAAATACAGTTTAGAACGATAGAGTTCATGCATCATTTTAATTACTTAGATTAAATGAAAAAAAAAAAAATTGAAGTCAAAAAGATTTAATTAAATTTAGGAAAATAAAAAATTAATTTAGGAAAATTGCAGCAAGGTCACCGTGTATTTCCCGGTCGGAAAAAACCTTGGTAGGGGTAAGTCTTTTCCGTTATAAAATTTTACAGATTCCAAGGAGAAGGCGGAATGCAGCAAACATTGGTATTTGGATTAATTATTTGACCAAGATATTACTCGCTTAATATGTGATATGTAACTATATTAAAATATTATAAATATAATAAGTATATTTTATATATTTATATATGTAAGTATATAAACATATATATATGTAATTTTGTTCCCAAGAAAAATTATAATCAAAATCAAAAAGAAAAACACTTATATAAAAAGAGGAAAAGGGTATCGATTCCTACCTCTGAATTCATCAATAACTATTAAAAGTAGTTATGTGTGATAAATTTACAAATCAATATTTTATATTTAATGTTATGTATGTATTAATATAATTTCAGAAAATCCAGAGCATTTGAAATAAGTTATGATATTAGAAATTATTTCAATCATAAAATTTATGTATATACATATCAATATTATAAATTTATTTATTGAGACAAAGTATATATAAATGAATAAATATGTATACGTAATCGGGTATCAGACTAGACAATTGCGCTAAGTACATCATTATCAAACAAAGAAAAATTTTTAGAGTCATCTCACACGTCTCCGGAATGTCTAAAGTAAACATACCTCATACGCTTGAATCTAGGTCACGAGGCCGTCGAGAATGTTTACAAAGCTCAAATTGTTTACAAAATAAATCGGTCACTGGGACACTAGTTCGAATACAGTAAAAAGAAAAAAAAAATGACCTTGATTAGTGGATATCGTACTTAGGTATTAACTTCTAGGAACGGGATAAAATTATTATATTGCGCAATTATTAGGAACAAAAAGGAAAAAAAATTTAAACACTATTTTTAATTTGAACGTAAAGAGGTATCTACAGACCTAAGCAATTGAAAATTAACAGATTTATTATAGCAGTTCAAAAGGGTGTATTGAAGATTTACATGAAACATTTGATAAATCACGGGATAGCTTAATAAGGGGTAATGAAGGCTTAGATGAAGCAGTTGAAAAATCACGGGATAGCTTAATAAGGGGTAATGAAGGCTTAGATGAAGCAGTTGAAAAATCACGGGATAGCTTAGTAAGGGGTAATGAGGATTTACATGATTCAATTGAGAATCACGGGATAGCAAGAGTTTATCAAAAGTTGAACATTGGAGGGGAGGGAAAGAAAAAAAAAAAATACAGTTCAACCAATAGAAGGCAGTGGTCGCTTCTATAACAAAATCAAACCATAGAGATGGCGGATCTCTCAAACAAAACCGTCAACAAAACCAAACAAAAGCTTGGAGTTATGGCGAATCTCCAGAACACATCGCCAGATAAGATCTTAATGTACGAATATATATTTATATCACCCACTATTCTTACGTATGTATTCGGTATCAATCTGAAAATTTCGCAGAATTTGATGGGCGAAATCCGAGCTCGGGATGCGTTGCAAGTAGTTTCGTATTGCGAGTTATAAACCTTCCCAAAACGTATGTTTACATATATATCTTTTTATGTACTGTTCATTGAATGAAACGAACTCACTTACAATTAGTGCTTTAGGCCTGTCGGGTCACTCTCGTCTCATTTCTTGAACGTGGAGGGAGGATTCACGACCCGTAACTCCACACAAACCCGTGAGTATATGATTGCATATAGGACGAAACCGGTTCGCCCTAAGTAAATAGTAAACTTTGGAGGAGTAGGAATTTGGAGGTATCTGGGCTCGGGGGAAGACCTGAAGGCAGTGCATGATGGCGAAGGAAGGTTCATTGGGACGCGATAACTTAGGTATCAATCAATTGAACCGTGCCAAAAGACTGTGCGAATTTTGGGTTGACTTCTGATCACCCTGCTTACTTGATGGAGGCAGGAGCCAAATTTTGCCAGAAAAAGGGTTATTCTGAGTTCGTCAAATATGCAATTAACTAATTACATTAACCTACTAAATCCATCTTTATATGTACCTTATAGCAGCTGAATCTAAACGGAGGGGCGCCCAGCAGATACGAGATACAATCATAATCAAATTTACTAACATTTAACCATTTGAGTTATATTTAATTATCTGTTCAATTAGTCATGTGTAGTTTCGATTAGTATTGCTTATTCATGAATTCATTAGGATGTAGGGAATCATAATAAACGTCAAAGGGAAGTTAGTTCATTTAGAGAAATTACTTAAGGTTAAATTTGCAAGAGAGAGACCAATACAGTTTGAAATTCAACACTCTGTTTAGAATCAAGAGGGTAACCACAAAATTTAAAGTAATTAAAGTCCTATATCATAAATCAAAAAAATTACACAACGTTTGATGGAGTTTAATTACAACCTAAATACGAAAATATTTACGTTCAAAGTCGTAAATAACGTATTTATTAGTTAAGTACATATATCGCTAAAGGTATGTAGTACAAGGGAGCTTTAAGTAGCTTTCTGTAGTTATCAGAGGAAATAAGGGTCCAATTTTATAAAGGCTTGTGTGACGTAGGGGAGGAATTTTCCATCCCTACCACACATATGCAAAGCCTTAAGAATTTAAATATCGATCAGAGCCAAGAGAAAAGGCGAGAATATTACAACTGTCTTGCCGATGAAAGGAGAGTTAAATAAGATATAAAAAAACGAAATATTACGACTGGTGCCAAGTGCCCAGGAGTAAATAAAATACAGACAAATATAAGAGAGTAGAAAAGAGAAACATCACAAGCCCAAGTGAACTTACTTTAATCTTAAGTACGTATTAATATTTTTTTTTTGATTACTTGTAATTACTGCATATGACCAAAAATGTCCTTAAATTAATAATTTTGTACAAGTGTGATTTATAATTGGGGGTATTACAAAAATAAATAAAACATTTAATTTAAAAAATCAGAGTTCGCAATTCGCACGCGGTAGAAGTGAAACCTCCATAACACTAAAGTAGACGAGAGTGGGGAGACTACGAAGCACTTTTTTATCAATGTGAAGAATGATTTTTTTCATACTTTTGTCGGATGTATCGAATGTATCGAATATGTCATCGAATTCCAGCAAACAATTTCCTGTACATTTGGTCATCCAGTTAGTATTTGCGTTTTATTCTTCAGAGACGCTAGATTTTTCTTTTTTTGCCTGTTCATTTTTGAATAGTTTTAATTTACAAAAATTTTTTTTTTTGGATTTCATAGGATTCCATCCTTGGTCTGCTGACTGTCTGGCCGCTAAGGTTCATCAGGCGCTTCATACCACTATACCAAAGGAGACTTACGCGGGACATAAAAAATATGTCATTGTTATCTCATTCTCCCGCCAGCTTAATTCTATAGATATAATATGTGTGTGTTTGTCTCGCTTCCGTTTCATCGAGTTTCAAATCACAACTGTGCTAAAGAAGTTTTCACTTCAAAAAAATGTCATTAAAAAATGTATGTGTTGGGTAATTTCATCATAATATTAGGGTTAAATACACCTCAGAGGTGGGTTACAAGTACTTGATTTCTGTGTTAAACATTGTGTGAAACACAGCGCTGAGCTTTGTCGACGTGATGAATCCCTGCCCCGATAGGACAAAGGGGAGAGTGTAATGATGATGCCGTAAGTAAGCACCTAGTAGAGTTTATTTTATGACGTAAAATAAATTCTAGCCGAATCTTTAAAAAATATACTTGGCACGACAACTCTCGTTGGTACCAAGTGGGCACTTAGCTTCCAAATGAAATAGTTTTCCCAATATTGGGTAGTTTTATAATATTTCCTCGTTCTCGGTTCACTTGATTATTCGGGAGAATGAAATTCCCTGCTTATTGTTCATCTCCCGGATAACTTCCACACTTCAAGACCTCGATCCGCATGTTTATTACCCTTAAACTCTGAAAGACGTCATCGGCCTCGCTAAAACAATGAGTCAAACTTCTTTCTTATTAATTTACTCTTTTAGTTTATCATTTAATAAACATGAACAAAACATAATATATACAAACATAATATAATAAAACGAAAGATAATAAAACACAATATACGTCGAATTAAGTTAGAACAAAAATACTCATAATAATTTTGGTAACAGTTTGGGGATGTCGTGGAGAGTCCGTATTAAATTAGTGATTAAACGAATTCTTATAAATACTTTGTTGAAATAAGTTTAATATCTTTCTATATGTGTTTAATATTTTAAATATTACTCCATTTTTTTATTTCATTTTATAATTCATTTTATACTAGCTGGCTGGTTGCTATGCCATTTAATAAATAAATTTTTTCTCCCTGCGTGTCCTCTCCCATTCGTCACGTTCCCCTTTCGCTTCCCCTTTCTCTTCTGCGTCCCCTTTTCCTCAAGCGTTCCCACTCCGCCTTCCCTCTCCCAACTCCTATCTCCCGCTTCCCCCGCCCCGAAAACCCCCCCTCTCGAGTTTCCTTCCCCCCTCCCCCTCCCGCATTCCATACATTCAGTCCTAGTACATTCAGTTTTCAAACAGCTCGCGCACCACATATTACAATTTTTTACACAAATTTCATTACATTAGAGCTCACCGCTTCTTTTATACAAACCTTGTCCTGGCAATAACGAACACACAAAAAAAAAGAATTTTGCAATTTGGTGCAGTCGTTCGGAAGTTATGCGCGTACATACATTTCGGCGATTCATTTTTATTTATATAGAAGAAGAAGATAGATATTGCACTGGTTGCGAATTTAAAATTCAATAAATATTATTTTTATTTTACAGAAATATGTTTTCCTTGTATTTTCAAATGTGTTTAAATCATTATGATGAATCTACTTGCTACATCAACTACAATAATTTGGGAGGCGGGTACGAGCACCGCCACCCCGGTAACCATTTATTGCATGAGCAACACCTCTCCTACAGGTCACCCCAAGTGGTTCTCTGCGTTTGGTGACTTAGCAGGGGTGCCCGGGTTCATGGGGTGAGGTTTGAAATTTTACATTGTGAAAATTTTACAGCATTATGACTAAAATTATCTGTAAAAGTTTCTATTGATTAACTTTTTTATTTATTAAATAATAAGTTCACAAAGTATAATCAAGTTGATTACAATAATAAATTACCAAATAGGTTTTCATGATTTATTTTTATTTTTGGATGTTTCTCTTCTCTAGAAGCGGAAGCTTTTGTTTAAAAGAGGGATGAAATATATTTCATATCAATAATTAATTACGATTTAAGGAACTTTAAAAACAGATTTAATATTTATATTAATAATTACGAATATGATTTCTTCATTTTGTTATTTTCGCATTGAATCGCTTTTTAATCGCTTTTAGTAGGCATTTATCGTCTTCGATTGTTTTTATCACTTCTCTACAAGCGTACCCTAGTGTTTAAAAGAGGGATGAAATATATTTTATATCTATGATTAACTAGCTTTTTCCCGCGGCTTCGCTCGCATGGTATAAGGGGGGTTTCCACTCCGCCTCCTCCACCTCTCCTCCTCCCCCCCCCATCTCACCGCCCTCCCTCCCCCCTCCCCCTCCCACCGCCCTCCCTCCCCCCACCCCTTTCCCCCACCCCCCTTCCACCCTCCCCCTCTGCACTCCCCCCCCCCTCTCCTCTCCCCCTCTTAACTCCCCCCCCCTCCTCCATCTCTCACTCCCTCCCGCTTTCATACATTCAGTTTTCAAACCTCGCGTGCCCCCAATAGCAATTTTTTTATACAAATTTCATAATGCCAGAGCCCCCCGGAAGTTTTATAAAAACTTTGTTCTGACAATAACGAACACACAAAAAAAAATTATCCAATTTGGTGTGTTATGCGCTTAGCAACACATTCAACAGATATATATAAAAAAATCAAGGGAAAAAATACTTCAACAGCTCACCAGAAAAGATAAAAACAATTGAAGAAGATAATGCTAAATGCTACTATTATACTACTATACTAAATGCAATTCTATGTGAAAATAACAAAATAATGAAATCATATTCATAATTAATATAAATTTAAAATTTGTTTTTAATGTTCATACTTCCTCAAATCATAATCTATAATATAAAAATGAATCGCTGAAAAAATAAAAAATATTTTATTACATATTTTGTAAAGATGTTTCTTATAATATTATTAACAAAATAAATAAAAATCGCTTTTGCGCTAAAATCAAAACTTTCTAGACTCGCACTTAGATATAAGGCGCACTACATTTACGGCTTTGTGGCTTTCTCTCTGTGGATTTAATTTTAAATCAGTGGTTCGTTCAAAAATAAGCTAAGATTATTGAATTAAACGACTAAATCTCTTAAGCATATTATAATATTAAAATAAGTTTCCTTCTCCTGTACACTTTAAATGCAGTTAGTAATTATATTAATTTAATTTGCTTGGAGTAACGTTAAGTTAACATTTTCCTGTTTTAACCCACTAAGCCCAGGAGAATAGAAGATGAAGGAAGCGAGCATTTTTATATTCGTTAAAAATACGAAGCAAAAGGAGGACGGTTAATTAACTTCCTCCAATAAATTATACCAGAGTAAAAAGTGAAGCTCGAGTCTTATTTGGTACGAATAATGACGAAAAGTTCTTGGCTATAAAACGCTCAAAAGCTCCAGTCGTGAGCTCGAAATGTAGTGAAATTATTTTTTTTTAATTGAATTTTATGGATAATGCACACATCGTAAACATGCAACGAAAAGTGGCCAAGTGAAAGTCATTGTTCGTTGGCAGATTGAGATGATAGGATTTTGAATGGATGTATGCTCTTGGTTTCATAAGTTATCATTTTTTAAGTATTTTATGATTCTTGTGGAGATGTGAGTTTATGTCCATGCAAATGCATTACACGGGCTTGTGCCTAGCATAGTTGTCGTAAAATTCCACTAATTATGTAACCATCAAAACCATGAATAAAGACATGTACGGACACAATCCGGCCGAGCATGACTTCACTTTCTCTGTGGCACTATGTTTTTACGTTTACTTATTTTCTTTCGTTGGCTTGTACTATGCACACGACCATGCTCGCTGCTCCGCCTGTGACGTCGAGCTCGCCCGAACATGCTCGCACGTGAATACTAAGCTTTAGTTTGCCAACGATGTAGATTTTGACTTTTGTCATTTTGCGTTATATGCTCACGACATGTTCCTTAGGAAATAATAAATTGAAAAATTAAAGTCAAGAATTTATGATGAAAATGGTTTTCGTACTAGATTTTAAGGAGGATCGAAATTGGTTTTCTATGTACATTATCACCATTTCAAAGATATTTGCATTATTCCATCATGTTAAAATCTAAATTTTCAGGAGATTCTTGGTTTTTACTTCGTTTACTCCTGGTTAATGATTTCTAGAGATAAAATATCACGGTTTTATGCCAAGATAACGATAGCCTCCTAGCACAGTCGATCGATAAGGATTGACGGGATAACTTTCTGTAACTTCTCATCGTTCCCTGGGACAACCGCAGATCGTATATATACAAACAACAGTTGACTTCGAATATAATATATTAACATTTAGTCAATGTGAACTGTTACTTACTCGTTGGCAATCTGCAGTCATGATAGGGAATGATGAGAAGTTATCGAAAGTAATAGATAGGAAGATACTCACAAACTTACATCTTCCCCATTTTCTCCACTTCCTTTAGCCTCAAATCGTGTGATTGTTTACGGCGGTTGCGAGATAGGAAAATGTTTTTTTTTATGTTTTTTATTACAGTATTAAGAGATCAAAATCACTCTAGATACTTATTAATATCATATGTAGCCCACTTGACATCCTACCGCAGGTCTATAATAGAATATCTCAAAAAGTGCAAGTTCCGAGTTTTTCTTTTAAGTTTTTAAATATATTATTACCATACCAACACATTTAGGTAGGTATATATTACGTTTTCGGTTGTATATGATCTGGGACATTATTTGTTGGATAAACTCTAAAACATGTATATGTTCTCAATTACGCTGTCATGGTAGGTTAACAAAATGTGACAAAAATCCAGAAAAATAAAATATTATCACATTAAAAAAAACTCGACAACCCGGCCAGAAATAGGTTAATTAGCCGACCCATTTTAATATAATAAAGTTTTAATCATAGCTAATGGCCCCCGCCGACAGAGTGTGCACCACAACAGCAGCGCATTTTGCAAAACAATAATTTATTGTCTCGAATGGTTCGTGCCTCGGCTTTATTCCGTGATGCAGATAGCGGGGACGCACAACCTAGTGCAATTTTTCACATAGCTTCTCGGGCATTACCGCGGCGCTATAGTCGCCCAGGGACCTGCCGTTTAATTTAACCACATCTGACGGCTTTTTATTTAAGCTCCGGTCCTGTGAAAGGAAACGGGTCCTGACACTTTATTCACACCCCATAAGTCTATCTTCGTAATTAAGTTTTAAGTATTCCCGCGCGACGCCCTCACTTGTAATGAATCCAAGTAAGAAAGGAATTTCAATTCATCTAAGCCCCTTGTGAAATCTAAAACTCACCCTTTGAGACGGGATAAGCTGATTAAATTTCAGCATTTAATTTATTTTACACGTCAAAATATTATTCAACCGTGAAGAGCAAGTACATTTTTTTAACGGTTAAAAATCTCTGAATTAATAATTTTACTGCGTTACGTTAATTGCGGTTTTTAAATGGCCATATTCAGTAATGCAGAAACTTTGGTAATAGATAAAATAAATCAAAATTGAACGAATGGGCTTTTTTTTTTTAAAGAAAGACAAATATTCCCGGGTTACGAATAACCCAACAATGTTTGAAAATCTCCTACTACCACCACAGAAAGCCGAAAATGTTGGTTGTGTTGTGATGGAGGACTTAGCCAGCCGAGGAATCGAACACGCGACACCCGGATGAAACCCAAACGGTATGCCCACTCAACCATAGGGTTGTAACATTGCTTATCATAAAGACAGACTTAGGTTAGGTTAGGAATATGTAACGATATCGGATACTTGCATATTCCTGTTGAAGAAGGGCCTAAGGGATGGAAAAGTGGTCGGCTAAATTTTAATTATAATTTAAACAAAGGATACGTTTACAGGTAAGAGGTGTTACCTCTTTCTTAAGCTGATTATATTATATTATATGTCTTACTGTAGAAGGGAGATAGACCGAGTTTTAAAAGGACGCGTCTATGTGGCAGGCATTTCGTAAAATCAGGCCGATCATGATGCGCCTGAGGCACTTCAGGATCTGCCGCCAGGCACTTCACGAAGTAGCTAGGCGCATCATGATCTGCCTGATTAACGTTCGGCCGCCGACATCTACACAACATGGCCCGAATGGTTACACACTAATAAATCATTGAAGAAGAAGATAATACTAACAAATCTAAATGAAATATGAAAAAGAACAGGACACAGAAAAATTAAAAGCTAACAATCGTAGTTTGGACTTGAAACCAGGATCTCTCGCCTTACCGGGACGAATGACATGACCAATTCGGCCACTGAGACTTCTAGACACTATTTTTAACCCGCGACGCAAGGAGCGGTGTTATAAGTTTGTCTTTCTATGTGTCTGTCTGTGGCATCATACCTCCTAAACGAATAAAGCGATTGTGATGCGGTTTTTTTTTGTTTAAAAACTGACGGGAGCGAGATGGTTCTTAGCTACAATTTATAAAAATCTGTTCAGGCGTTTCAAGCAGTGGTGTAGCTAGCATAGGGGCAGATAAGGTGGTGTCACACCCCCCCCCCCCCCTTCCCCAATTTCGCAACCCCTCACTACGCCACTGGTTTCAAGGTCATCTGCTTTTTTAGTGTCGAGGGTTTCTTAAAATTTGAAAATTTTACGTATTAAGTAATTTTTGTCAATTTCATATTTTAAATTCAGAATTTTTTTACCGACAAATTTCCATAGTTAGCTTTTTTATTTGTCTGTGTCTTGTTATTCCATATTTTGTTTAGCTTTGCTAATAATTATCTTCTTCTTAAATGATTTATTACATTGATGGGAATAACCTTCAAAAGCTAATATAGGAGAGAGTTTTTCTAATATAAAAAACCTTAATAAATAATTAAATACGATAATCTATCCGTACCTCATTAATTCAGCTATTTCATTAGATCTATTATTTGTCTACTACGGGTCAGTTTTCGAAGGTGAATATCGGAAATACTCGCATGTCCCAAAAACATTTACCTTTTGGTGCGTGGTCCACGTGGCAGAGAATTCTCTAATATATTATTCACAAGTCGTTAGGCCGGAAAACAAAGGATTGGATTGGTAAAGTATTTAAGCGGGTCATTACGCGTAATGTATTTGCATCAGTCGGAGAGCGATGCTTCTTCTAAATATTAGATAGAGCCGAAGGGTTGCGGGGTGGGGGAGGATATCGAAGGCGAAGGTTGCGGGTTCGGAAGTAGGATGGCTCATGCAAGTTTTATTCGAGCGCAGATAAGATTTTTATTGACATTAACTCTACACAGGAGGTCTTGAGGAAAACAATTTCCCTCAGGGCCTATGTCATAGTTAGGGATGCTGTGTGGAGAGTCTTTTTAGGGAAAGGAGGTGGAGGAAGTTCTGGGAAGGAAAACGGTCTGAGAGGTGGGTAGGAATCTAGGGGTCAATGTGTCCAGGAATTACAGAAGCATGAATCCATCCTTCCCACCGCGGTACAAGGCGATGGATCGAGAGAGTCCGGCTGGAGAGATACAAAGGTCTCCCTCAACCAGTCTCCCTCGATCCGGCCTGCCACGCAGTAGGTGGGCAAACCTAAAAAATCTCACCCCGTGAACCCGGTCACCCCTACTAAGCAACCTGGGGTGACCTATGGCAGGGGTGTTGGTTATCCAATAAACGGTTCCCGGGGCGGCGCGCGGTACCTATAACCGCCTCCCAAATTGAATTAAAATAGAGGTTTCAAAAGATGCACATTTAAATACTAATTACATTATTACGTAGGTACTCGTATTCCGTAAAATCGTATTTTTGATTTGTCTATCACAAGTTATTATAAATAATGTCCCTAAATGGTGTCCCTCGAATATTGGACTATAATAATTTATTTATTTTTAATTTCACACTCAGCTGGGATTTTTATGTTTATATTTTTAACACAAAAAAATTTTAAATGAGCACAACATAACAAAAATAAAATTTTACATAATGCAAGATGGAAAAATAGCAGATTAAGTATAGTACAATAAATAAATTAAATTAGTCGAAGCAGAGCTAGACAATATTATAATGCATTGCAAAAAAAATCGTTTTTTTTATTTTAAATGTGTTCTTATGGCATTTTGCTTTTCGTATAAAAATATACACTAGCAATACTCAGACCACAATTTGTTTGGAAAAATACTTACCAAATAACACGGGTCTTTATCCACATGTTCTATGGATATACTTGATAGTGGAAAGAAACAAAGAATATTTTTTACTTCTTACACAAGAACTTTTGAGGCCTCCCAAAGTGGTAGATTCTCTTAATGTCACCCTGGTCATCTGATGATCAGATCTGAATAGCCAGATACTTTACAACCTTCCTCTTCCACCTCACAGCATCTCCAATCATGAATTCCATAGTCTCATTCGAATTATTATGCTTACTCAAATAAAAAATATATCTTATAAAAAAATTCCTCATAGGGTGGGCCACCCTATCGAGAAGGTTGCATCGCAGCATCCCCTTGAATCTTGATCCTTTTAGTGATATTAGAAGGGAGGAACATCAATTTGTGCCCGCCGCGGTTACTTCTCACCTGTCAGACCATCGCCATCGCAATGCCAGGCTCCCACTTACAGTCAGCTGACTGTGTGCTGTGTACGCCCAAACAAAATCTGGGGTCACCCACCGCCGGTTCCGTGACAAAATAGAATAGTAACACAAACGAACAGTAACAAAATAGACCAGTGACAAAATAAAACAGTAACAAAATAGAATAATAAAAAAACAGATTACACAAGTCTGCAAAAAAAAAAGGTTCAGAGCTGTTTTGGTTTTTTTGCGTAATTCTTATGTTTTTGGGTGTGCTGAATTCGAAAATGACTTTCATTTTGTCATAGAACGTCACGTTTTCCGACAATGTAAGTATCTATGTGAAACAAGTTATCATCTTAAAATATAACAAAACTTATTTTTTTATCTAAAATACATTCATTAGTAAGCACTAAAGACATTTTTTCCCAGTGAGATTCCTTTTGATACATTTTCGCTTGTTGGAAGCAAGTAAGTAGTCTGCCATCATTGAGATGCTCCATCTTCCCTGGTATCTTTTTTCCATCTCCTTAATATCTTGGTGAAATCGTTCACCTTGCTCTTCACTCACATCTCCTAAATTTTCTATAAAGTAGTGAAGAAAATGTACCTTTAAACTCATTAGGCAACCTAAAGCTGGAAATGCTTTTAACATTCTTTTGATGATTTGTTCGCAGTTAGGGTCTTTGTTATTGCCTAAAAATTCAGGTTACCCTCCCGGTTCCTAGTTCCCCTCCCCCCCCCCCCTCCGCATTCCATACATTCAGTCCCGGTACATTAGCCTATTTAAACAGCCCGTGTGCCACCTATTGCAATTTTTTTATAAAAAAATTCATAATGCCAAAGATCACCAGTAGTTTTATACAAACCTTGTTCTGACAATAACGAACACAAAAAAAGAGTTATCCAATTTGGTGCAGTCTTTCGGAAGTTTGCGCGTACATACATTTCTGCGATTCATTTTAATTTAATTAATTAATTTTTCGTAATTTCATGATGCCAGAGCTTACTATTGCATGCGAAAACCATCGCAGGCATGCACACATCAAATCCCCAAAGTTTCATCGCAATCGGATGAACGGTTTAGCAATGCGTAATATACTATCTATCTATATCTATATATATATATATATATATATATATATATATATATATATATATATATATATATATATACATATATATATTTGTACACCGTTTTGCAAAATAACCTGACGTTCTGGAATTTTTTGAGTATTTTTTGTAGTTTTCAGAACACCTAAATACATAAAAATCAGTTAAAAACATCCAGACAGCATTTTTGTTATTATCAACAAAACAGAACAGTGTCAAAACAGATCAGTGACAAACAGGACAGTGGTAAAACATAACAGTGTCAAAACAGATCAGTGACGATCAGGACAGCGGTAAAACAGAACAGTGTCAAAACAGATCAGTGACAAACAGGACAGTGGTAAAACAGAACAGTGTCAAAACAGATCATTGGCAAACAGGACAGTGGTAAAACAGAATTGCGACAAATTAGAACAGTGGCAAAATACATCAGTGATAAAATAGAACATTGTCAAAACAAAACAGTCACAACACTGGTAAGTGACAAAACCATGATAAAAGAGCAGTGATAAAACCAAAGATATTGAAATATAAGCAGATGTGCTATCTGCTGTTTTTACTATGTGGGTCTGCGCTTCCGGGTGTCGCCGATATTGTTTACCAATTAACAAATAAACTAAAAGAACAAATAATTCACGAATAAACCAAACGAACGTTAAACTAAATGAACGAATTCTTTCCTTATTCAAAATATATTGTTAACCAATATTAATGCACATTTTCAAAAAATCAACGAAATGAACAAATTCTTTTTGTATGAAAACTACGCTAATTAGCGCGTAGTCCGGCGACAGTTGCGCGGACACCATAGCATATCTCTTCTGTATTTGAATATCTTTGGATAAAACAGACATGTTGCACATCCCATAGAAAAGTGTCGAAAGTCAAAATTTCCTTTTTTACGTTTTATCTCTGAAAAGAAAAGTGATTCTGAATATCTATGCCGCACGAAAACCGTGTTGACGGGACCGCTTGTTCATCATTCGGACATTTGTTTTTGCTCTCCTATAAAATTAACTTTTTTGACTTTCGTCACTTTTCCACGGGATTTGCGGTTATAAAACAGCACAGTGATGAGCAAAAAAGGAGAGAGAAAAAACAGAACAGTGATGAACATGAAACAGAATAGAACGTAAAAATATCTTCAACCAACAAACCTTCACCTGACCTAACTTATTATTTTATCTCGTTCTGATTTTTCATTGTTATGTTTCATCCGGTTACCCTTACCGCCACCCTTTACTAAAAATCTCATTTATCACTTTTTTTAATAGAATAATGAAGCTAGCAAGCCTTTGAGCCATTTTAACAACGCACCGGAATCAATACATGACTCTCCCCACGAAAGAAATTGAATTTAAAAATAATAACGTTGTCCACCATTACAGGTTTAGCAGTTGCTTAATAGGTAAAAAGTAAATAAAAATGTCTACCAATCAGAAAAATATTTCTTGGCTTAATTTGAATAATATGACTTTCTGAAACAATGAGTTTCTAGATACGCTTCGAAATCTTTTACCGGTATTAGTTCGTGTGGTAATCCATTCCAAGCTTTTGGGCCAGATACTCCGAAAGCTCGAACTTCCAAGTTAGTATCTGGTCTTCCCCAAAGTTATCAAAGAAGGCAATGCTTGCATTCCACAACAATAGAGCCCCTATCGAGGAAGGATGAAATTAGACTTACTGCAGCAGAAATGAGATCAATCAACCTAAATATAATATCCAGTTAAATTATTACTACTTAGGATCGCATTACGAATTAAGACTCCGTCAAAAGCTTTCAAAAATAAGGAGAAGTTTACCCATATAGTTTGAAAGGGTGATAGATAATACGTCAATACCAATGATGTAGGTAGGAGCACGCTAATATAAAAAAAATACGATTAAAATTAATAGGCGTAATCGAAAATATTTAATAAAACAGTGTTTATCATGGCCAGTGGCTGAGTAGACCGGACAGAGTTCAATAATTCTGTTATTGAAATAAATTTAAAAAATAAATCAGCGGTTACCATTCACAAAGAAATGGTACTCATGGTGGTGGACTAACAGTTGATTAAGTCCTCCATCACGACACGAGTAACATTTTTTGCTTATTGTAGTGGTTGTAGGAATGTTTCAATTTATTGTCAAGTTATTCGTAACCCCAGAGTGTTTGTCTTTCTTTTCTAAAAAAAATGACTTCTCTATAACATCTGAGAAGTAGCATTCAGAAACACTGATTTTTTTCATGTCTATAACAGAATCAGATTTGTTTTCATAATTTTTGAGCATATTTTGCGAATTTTTTCCTAGTAAGTTGATTATTTTTTCATCGCGGCATCTGAATAAATATTATCTTCAAAAACAACATAATACGAGTATTCTTCTTTAGAGCTAAAATCTTTCGGTGTTTAAGGAAGTATCTATGTTATACGTCAGTAGAAATTTAGAATGCGGGGTTTTAAAAGGCCCGAAAATAATGAACGGCTGACGAAACAGTAATGAACAAGATAAAGATTAATTAAGAGTTACACGGAGTCTCACGGAAAGATATAATGCGCAAGGGGATTTTAAAGAAGTTTTGGACTTTTCAAACGAAGAATGAAATAAGTGTAAGAAGCAAGGAGTGTATATGCCAGGCAGGGTAGGTAATATGAAGTTTTTCCTCTCTTCGTACTCTGGAGGGAAAGTGGTGTGATAGTTAGCAAAGAATTTTATTTTTTCAAGTAAAAACTCATTTGAAACTTGAATTATTAGTTGACGAGTTATTTTGCAACTAGTCTCGCTGACCACAGCTTTCGTTCCCCTGCTATATACAGTTAATATACAATGTGTACAAGAACCTTCCCTTCTAAAGAGTTATGACTTTGGCCAGTAATTCTTGTTATTCTTTCCTTTATTTTCCCGGGTCACCTTTCTTTGTTATTTTCTAAAAAAAACTTTCCTGGCATAAGCATTATATTTTTTATTTATCTCTGTTATTGTCTCATCTATCCACGGTAATTTGATTAATTTTATGAACATAGTATATCTTCATTTTAATCGCTTTAAGAGTAAGCTGAATCCGCTTCGGAATAGTCTTGGAATGTAAAACTAGTTTAACGCAGGGGGAAACTTACGCTAAGCTCAAAGCTCAAAGCTCTGAGCAAACTATAGAACATCAAAGGTATTTCTTAAATGCTTCTTAATATTTAGATTTCCGCGGAATTTTTAAAGTTTTTTTTTGTTGTTGTGGGGAAGAAGGCCTTGTAACATATCTATTTCGCGAATAGGTACTGCTTAAAGTAGGTACTGTTTATTGTCTATTATTATTTTTTTATATTTAACTTTGTTGGTTGGCCAAACTGCAACGACACCGGAAACGTCATTCTTAGAATCATGGCGTCAGACGTCACTTATCGAATTGTTTCGCGAGGAGGTTTTTGGGGCGATGTGCGGGTGTGCATTATTTTGAAGTGCTATGAAGCCTGGAAATATTGTTTTATTTTGTCACGCGAGTGTGTGACGACCCCAATGGCATTGAAGCCATTTTATTTATATCAATTCCTCGTCGGATGGCGCTGGATAATAAGTAACCCTGCGTGCTTGACATTATTATTTTAAAGGATGAGGCCTTGAGTTATATTCGGCTTGAATCGACGGGTGATGTTCTTTTCATTTGACTCGCAAGTATTGTTTTGCTGTCTGTTATTTGGCTGGCTGGTTTTTGTTCGCGCCGTCTGATGGGTGACGGTCGCTGAGTCTGTTTTGCTGGAGTGGATTCCCTTTAATGGAGCCTGGCGCTTCGAGACGCTCTGGGACTGCTGTTTTCGGATTGCTGCTTGCGAACTCGATGCGGCGCCGGCGTGATGCAGCAGTAGAATCTTTGCGACGCGACGTATGCCGTATAAAAAATTAACCTGAAATAAGAATAACTCTCTCTCTCCAAAACTGTTGTTAAATACACAAGGTATTTATGTTTTTTATAACCTTTCGTTATGTTATTTTTTCCTCGGTTGATTGCAATAAATGTTGTTTTACATATTCACTAATTAAAACCGTGCTTTCATTTATATGCATGATCAACAATCCCTGGACTCCACAATCCTGAGAAAGATGTTCTTTTTGCTTTTGTTTATAACCTGTCGGGTGACATATCCCGACAAACGTATGCTGCCTCCACGAACATAATATGTTGCAGCCTTCTAATCTTATGATCTAAGATACCAACTTAAACTCAAGGTTGTTTCAAATACATGTATGAATTATTCGATGTTCATTGTATTGGAACTCATTGTATTTGAATTTTAAATTTATGTTCTCGTAAGCCTTAAAAATGTTGGTATTTCTGTATGCGAAACTGAGAATTCACCTCTATCATATTTTGCGATTTTATATATCTTTATTGGATTTAAAGAAAAGCTTATTCATTCTAATGCGATTCCGCCTTATAAATGGGTTATTTTCAGAATTTTTAAAGTACCAAATTTAAAACCTGTTAAAAAGAGCAAAGTCTGTGAAATTTTGAAAACTGATATTCGCCCTTTAGAAGGAAGCCACATTATATTGTAGAAAAAGTGTATTAATACTCTGGCGAAACCGGGTAGTAACCACAAGTTCTCTTATATTACACATTACATTAATTTAAAGTCTTCCAATTAATTTGTTATTAAATTACATTGAATAATCTTTTTGCATGTCCAATTAAAAATAATGTTTGATAATGCCGAAAAATGTTTAGCTATAAGCAAATTTGGCGCCGGCATCGCATTAATAATGAGCACTGCGACGATCATGACCGCAAATTATTCAGAGGGAAATATTCCCTTAACCCACCCGGTCCCTCGCGCCCTCCCCGCAGACTGATGAATTATTTCAATCGATTTCTCACTTGTCACAGTTCCAACTGGAACTGGAACTGGGATTGAAACTGTTACTGCTGCTGCCGCTTCTTGTACATCCCTAACCGCAATTCACCCCATCGGGAACTATTCATCTCCCGAATAACATCAATTAGTTATATCATAATAACGATAATTATAATAAATCTTCATAGAGGCTGGGAATTCACGGACTGCTATGAGCAGTTGATATCGACAGCTTCATGCAGTAACTACATTGACTACAGTAATCGCTTAGTAAAAATTACAAACAATACATCACTATTTTATTTATTATAAGAACTTTGTACATTGTAAAGATGTTTGCGTTATTTCATACGCCATGCTAGGGATGTGCCTATGTTACGGCGGGTAGTGCTACAGTCAGGGCTGGGCAGTATTTGAATTACTTGTAATTGAAATACGTATTTGAAATACAAATACGTATTTTGTATTTGTATTTCAATTACTTCCTAAAAATGTATTTTGTAATTGGTATTTCAATTACCTGATGCTGAGGTATTTTGTAATTTGTATTTCAAATACTTATGGCTTCAAAGTACATTTTCAAATACATTTAGCGATCTTAATAATGATAATTAAAAATCAACTGACAGATAATACGTAGACAAAAAACGCTAGAATCCAGAGCAATATAAATATTATGTAATATTTAGAGTTGGCAACACGTCCTGTGCAATAATAGCACTGTTATTGTACATTTTCTATCATATTTGTATCATATTATAACGCTTGTCATTGCTTTGTATTGTACATTTTTGTGTCATAGTATTAGATCAAGCACTATAGGAATAATTTGACTGAATACTAGATTATTTTTAAGTTAATTACAGTAGAGCGCACTTGAAGTGAAATAACTAGTGTCCGACCGAAACGGGATTTTCTACCGAAACCGAAACCGAAACTTTTTTAGAGATGTTAAAAATTTATTGTTTACTGAAATTCGGCTTATTTTTTACACTTATACTCACTATAAAGGAAGGACCTCATAAATTGAGTATTTTAATTTTAATTGCAAATATTGTGTTTACAAAGACGACATTTTTTTTACATTAACTCCACATGAGAGGCCCTGTGGAAAATAATTTCCCTCAGGGCGTACGTCATCTTTGAAGATGCTGTATGGAGGGTCTTTTTGAGTGAAGGGTCTTGAAGAGACCCATGTTGTGGTAGGGAGGAAACATAGAGGCCGGCAAAACGTCCCACAGCCAAGCTGTTGAACTCAAGAACGAGTCATAGAAACGACCTGTTTTCATGTGACTAATGTCAACCGTGTACATATGTTGGGCGCATGTTTGGCGTGTTTCCAGACTACGCACTAGTGTCGAGGGGATCAATGGCGCTAGTTCCTCAGAGTATCTTCCATTTTAATACCGGTAGAACAATGACAGCATTCCCATCTGACGCCTATGCTCTAAAGATCGCAATCCGTTCGTGTTAGGAGAATCTATCAATTGGGGCAATTTTTGGGCTCCAGATCAGAGGTGGCTGCCAAATTCAATAGTGGGGTGCACTTACGATTTGTACAGCGTTAGCAGTTGTGTACTATTAAAGTATCTGCGGGCCCTGTACAGTACGCCCAGTTTCTGAGAGTCTAAAACTCTGACTTCGATGGAGCCACCATTCTGGTCCCATACCCCATACCCGAAGTCAGCCAAAAGACACGCGATAATTCACGAATGCAGTCTGGGTGCGGCTGAAGGTTCGGTAGATTTTCTGCCGAAACCGAAACTGATGCCGAAACTAGATTTTTTTACCGAACCTTGCCGAAACCGAAACCGAACCTTCGGTCGGTCACTAGAAATAACACAAAACTGCACTATACAAATGTCGTGTTATTATAATAATATTATTATCTAACACCTGGGTCCTTTACCACAAAACTTTACAAGTGGAGCGGAGATGAGATGTGTCTTTTGAGCAATACGATTGGTCAATTTTTGCACGTCTCTATTTCACTCTGCTCAACATTGCTTCTATGGAAACGCACCCTTATATAAGGGCACTTACGGCGATTTATTGCAACCAAAGGTTCTACCAAAACCAAATGTATTTTGTATTTTTTAATTTGTATTTTGTATTTGAAGGAAAAAAATGGTTAAAATACTGTATTTTGTATTTCAAATACACGACTTGAATGTATTTTGTATTTCGTATTTTAAATACATGCGAAAAAGTATTTTGTAATTTGTGTTTTAATTACAACAAAGCATGTATTTTGCCCAGATTTGGCTACAGTCCGTGTATTTCGAATACCAACTGCTATTGCAATCTGTCTATTCCCAACCTAATAAAGCAGAAGAGGAAAGAAGAAAGGAAGAAGTTCAAAATCTTTTGATCAAGTTTAGGGGACAGTGAAAAAGTAGAAAATCACGAGCAACACAACAGTTTTATGATAAACGGCATAAGAGTTCCAACTGTCCGACGGTGGATTTGAAACATCACAACGTGAAAATTTTTGTTAGGCTGAGCGTAAGGAAGGAGACGGGGGATATGAAGGTTGGCTTAAGTCATTTAAGGGACGTTCTTAATCTGGTGATTGTGTTTCACGGGGTTATTAGAATGTTTTCCACTCTGGATATATTATATTATCACTCTTTGTCCGGTCAGTGGCTGAGTGGGGATCGTATTTGGGTCCCACCCGGGCCTCGCATATTCGATTCCTAGGCTGGCTAAGTCCTCCATCATGACACGAGAAATATTTTCTGCTTACTGCGGTGGTAGTAGGAGATTTTCATATGGGTTATTCGTAATCCGGAAATATTGGTCTTTCTTTTAAAATTTTAAATTAAATTTAGATAAATCAAATAACTAAGACCAATTTATAAATGAGAGCAAACAAATATTAAAATAATGATACCACATACCTCATGTGTTGGATATTTAAAAACCACATAGCTCGAAATTCTAAACAAAAGTGCAAATTCGATGACGCCGGAGATAACAGTTCTCTAAAGTTTATTCACCTTCAGAAAAGAGATTTCGGATTCATCGAAAACAATACAGGAAAAATTGGCCTAAACCTCATGGCTTAGGAATATCCCGATGCAGGTATATATAGCAAAACTTCACAATTCAAAGCATCAGTGTCAAGGGTTCTGGTTTCAACATTTCCTCTGACTCCATTATACTTATACTTTGCTCTATTTCCTATAAAACTTTTCTAGTTGTCCCAACGTAGCATAAAACTCTTGCATGTTGATTTGATATTGTTGTTTGGAAATTGTATAATGTTCAATACAGGGTGTAACAGCAAGTAACCAAAGTATTTTAACCAGCGATTCCTGAGCATAATTGAAGTAAAACAGGGTGTAACAGCAAGTACCCAAAGGATTTTAACCAGCGATTCCTGAGCATATTTGAAGTAAAAAATGTAGACGTTGTTTTGTGCCTGGTGATTTTTTTTCAACTAAATACTATAAAAATATTTTTCCATCACGCGTCGAAAAAAAGGCGCCCGAAAGTGTCGCCAACATCATTCACCCATATTTGCAAATGGCATGTACGCACAGCGGTAACCCGCCTTTTTTTACGTAAACATTATTTTTCTTTTATGCAGTTTGATCGTTGCTTATCGACAGTCAGAATGCTAATACTATTATGTAAGGGCTTACAGAGGAAGTCACATGCCAAACGTGTATGTATTCGTAGCTTGCCTTATATTGCCACGAATATAGGTGATAGGCATAAAAATCGGTCGGCAAACAGAGTCTAGAAGTCACGATTTCAACCGTAAAATTTTATTTTAGTTGTTTTGTGTATCTTAATACATAAAACAAAGTCGGGTTAGTTACACTATTTATAACTCGAGAACGGCTGGGCTGATTTTGATGATCTTTGATTTGTTGGATTTGTCTCCGCCCCGGATAGGATAATAACTATTAAAACATCACAATAGTTAACGAAATAAATAGTAATAAAGAAAATTATTTTCCCCATACATTTTGTATGGAACGAATTCTCCTATTTTGAAAGAACTGCAGCAATATTGTGAGGGGTATAATATTGAACCGTGCATGAATTCCAAACATTCAAAAACGTCAAATGTCAATGCGTTGATTGTTGTGCATTTTTTTTTAATCGTATAATGCTGCCCTTCTTTCTTACACACTCAATGTCAATAGTCGAGAATGAGACAAATGGTGAAAATAAGTAATAATTTCCAAAGGAAAATACAATAATTATAATAAATCTCTGAAATGAAACGCATTTTTTTACATAAGCTCCACACAGGAGGCCCCGAGGAAAATAATTTCTCTCAGGACCTATGTCATCTTAGGGGATGCTGTGTGGAGGATCTTTTTAAGGAATGGGGAGGATATAAAGTTCTCGGAAGGAAAAGGGTATGAGGGGTGGGTAGGAATCTGGGGGTCAGTGTGTCCGGAAGTGACGGATGTATGAATCCATCCCTCCAACTGTGGTGCAAGGCAATGGGTCGAGAGAGTCCGGCTGGAAAGGTCAAACTGCCAAGACCCGGACATAAGCCACCTCATGAACCCGGGCACCCCTGCTAAATCACCAAACGTAGCGAACCACTTGGGGTGATCTATGGCAGAGGTGTTGGTTATTCAATAAATGGTTCCCGGGGTGGCGGCACCCGTATCCGCCTCCCGAATTCCCGTAAGTAATTGTAAAAGTAAGAAAATCACAAAAATATAAATCCGTACACAACGCCATCTCTGATACTGACAAAAACAAAACACAGACAGTTGCGCATTGATAATTGCTTCATTGCGTAATTTTTAACTTAATAAAAAAACTGAATTTAATTCAACAGTTATTGATTCTGAGGCGGTACGAAGTTCGTCGGTTCAGCTAGTAATTTTATATGAAAGAAAAAATTTAATCCAGGGATACTGTCACAGATAATTTTAGCCGTAAAACGATTTAAGTAGTATTGTAAGTAGTTTTTCACATGCGTTCGAGCATTTTTAATGAAAAAACACATTTTTTAGTAGTTTACACACACATTTTTTTAAGTAATTAATAATATTATTTTAATTCTGCTCAATGGAAACGGTAGGAAAGGCTTCAATTTAACAAAATCAAACATTCGACATTAATCTTCGCCTCAATGATGTTGTGTAAGCCTGAACAGGGGTAGAATTTGAAGAAGAAGAAGTGAAAAGCTGAATAACTAAAAGAACTTTGCGGCAGAATAACATTTGTCAGCGAACTAGAGGTGTGGAAGCGTTCTTTTGGATACTGGGAAATGTGGCAAGATGGTAACTTTATTATTTATAAAATAATTTTCTTGGTGCCATGTTATGAGACCCTGCAGAATAAGAAAGCTAATAAACTATACGTTTTCAATTATTGATGCTCCCTCCCAGTCTTTCCGCTAAGATCGATACAGCAGGGCTGCTACCAGATCTCCATCATAATGATCGAACTGAAATAACTTTTTTTAAAGTGTATTTTTTTATGGCATTACAACGACTACTAAAAGTAGTCAATATCGACTGCTTCAAGAAGTGACTGCATAATTCACACTGACCAAATGACTGCATGAAATAAAAATATTAAAAAAACAACAAAGCAATCTGTGTATTTTTACCCGTGTGTGGTTTTCCTAGTAAAACTTGCTCAATTTGGATGGCGTCATAGCCAAGCCTGGCTGTTTAGATTGATTTCAAACATTTTTAAAGCCATTTTATATAAAAATTATAAATTTTGTTTACACCACTATTTAGCAAAAATTATCAACAGGTTTTAACACCAATGGTATGTTCATCAAGATACAAAGTAAACTAATTTTAAAACATACTTTTTATTAAATAGTTGTATGAATATAATTTTAAGTAACAATTATTATAAGCAATCATATCACCCTGAAACACTCATCTACATTGAAAAAATCTTCCGAGAAAATATACTTGCCGCCAACGGGACTTGAACCGGTGTCCTTCTGATTGCCGGTCAGGTGCTCTCACCACTGAGCTATGGCGGCTTATCTAATACCCGCCAAATAATTCAATATATACTAGTGTTTCATTCAACAATTACTGTTTATTACACTTTTCCACCTGAAAACAACCAACTTTATTTTTGTGAGAGAGACAATGTTAGTGCAAAATCTCTCGCTAGGTGGCGTCGAGACAAATTATGTCTACATTTTTTGGGGAAATACTTTAATTTGTCAAATATTGATTATTATTTTTTAATTGATAAACTAACGTTTAAGACATTATTTTGCACTTCTTAAGAAAAAGCAGTCGATATTCGAAACACACAGACTGTCGTCTTGTTTTATAATGATTTTTTCAATGGGAACTACGCAGTCACCGCTTGAAGCTAAACGATATCGATTGCTTGCGGCATCATACTCAACGTACGTATATTATTATAATCCACAATACTTCCACGGTAACCATAGGAATAAACACAATCTTCAAAGAAATCACGTCATAAAACCGAAACTTCTAAAAGCATTGTTTTGTTGAAAAAGTTCCCAAGGAACAATGGGACGGAAAAAGACTGTATTTAATGAAACCGCAGTCCATATCACAAACACTTTACCAACAGATTTATTTTCAGTTTATCTTGGGTAAATAAGGGCGAGCCCACACTTCCGTAGCGCGGCCACTGTACTAGTGTTAGCCGTGTCCAACCCTGGGAGTAAATGGCGAGGGCCTTCCGATTTTCGCCAACTTCCTATATTCAATATTAAACATTTTTGGAAGTATTACATATTAAATATTTGTGAAGGATATTTAAAATGATGCCGTAAATGATTTCGCATGCCTAGTCATGTAGCTCGATCTAATTAAGGAATTCCCTGAAGTGTCGCAAATAGAATGACAGACTCGAGCAAAAAAAACTAATTAGATTCCACTATTAAATTCCTACGAGTTTTATTTTAGGAAATCGTGGACAAACTAAATAACACCTAGTACAGTTATCGCAAATGGCGACTTGAGGAGTTTTGTGGTAGATTGTGCTACGTAGAATAGATGGCTATAGTGCTAGTGGCTCATTAAGTTTATAAAGTTCTATAAGTATACGAATATATACATCTAGTATTAGGTTTGCACCTCCAGCTCAGAACCGAAGTGAGATAGAAGGTTGGTTTCTAGCCATGGAGAGATTTTGAGAACATGATAGAGAGGACATTGGCCTTCAGGCCATCCTATAAACTCTTTCCAGAATATAAGAGTTTCCAATCAAAAGAAAGACAATGTCAAAGACAAAGAAATCAGAAGGACACGGGTTCGAGTCCCGTCGACGGCATGTATTTTTCAAGCTGATAATGAGTGTTTCAGGCTGATAATTATCGCTTATAATTTTTTTTTTTTTTTTTTATTTAAAAAAATACATACGTATACAGATTCATAGTAAAACATTTGGTTCTTAAGGCTAATAACAATATGTAAATTTCTTTTTAATGAAACTTCACAATTCAAAAGAGAAAATATTTCTCGTGCTTGAATTTTGGAGTGTAAAATGCATAGTTACACAGAGTATGTTATTACAAGTACTTATATTAATAAAATATATATTCATGAAGACAAGTGGACATAATAACTGAAAGTATTGTCAGAGTAGGTACATATAATAAAGTTGTAACAATTTGGTGCCTGCAAATAATGCGTATGTACTTGCTTTCAATTTGATATGGTGATGAAATATTTTTAGAGATTATGTTCTAGTTTTTTTTTTTTTGTTGTTATTATTGTGATGGTGAATTTAAAACTTACAATTAGTGTCGGGTTGGTCTATTAGTGTTTTTATTTGGGATTTAAAAACTTTATTTTTTTTTTCAGACTTGATTTTATATGGGAGAGCATTGAAAAATTTTATACCTTGATAAGCATAATGGTGTTGGGAAGCACTCGTTTTAAATTTTGGAATTTCTAAATTGCCCTGTGATCGTGGTCGGTTGTTTATGTTTGTGAATGTTATTGTTGATGAATTGAAATGATCTTTATGAGTTTGCAGTAATGAGTTCTTTTTGAAAATTTTATTAAGACTGAGAACCCTGAAAGAGTCAAATAGCTGTGTTGTTGTTGTTGGTTTTCGTAAGATGACTTTCAAAATCAACCTCTGTACCCTTTCTACAGGTAAAAGGTTTGTTTTGAAAGTCCCACCCCACCCGATTATACCATATTGTAGTATAGATTGGGCAAGAGAGAAATAGATAGTTTTGATCAAATTGGATGATAAGATGTTTCTCAGTCTAATAAATATGTATATAAGTTTTCTTATTCTGGTTACTGTATTTTGGACTTGTTCTTTTCATTTTAAGTGTCTATCTACTATGACACCCAGATACTTTATACTATTTTTGCAAGTTATTGGTAGGCAATTTTCATCGTTGCATTCCTTTTTATTTTCACACTGTGATGAATGGATTTTAATAGTTATATTGTTCTCGACATTTTTTTCTTTCAAAGAAAAAGGAATAAAATAAGTTTTCTCCGTATTAAGTGAGAGACAATTTAGGTCAAACCATGTTTTGAGTATGTTTATATTGATATTTGCTATACTCATTGTTTCCTCCCATGATTTACCTTTAGTGATAACTACAGTGTCGTCTGCATAAGATATGATATCTCCAACTATGGGAAGAGTGAACATTTGATTTACATATATAATAAAAAGGATAGGACCGATAATAATAATTAAAGACAATGTATTTTGTTGTGAATAAGGTGTTATTATTTGTCAAGAATGTTTCACAAAAAATTTAAACAAGAGAAAAGATTATTCTGCATAATGTGCGTTATCCACCAACCGTTTGCCAGGGGCATATCGCATAAACTTAAGTTATTTAATGGGTGAAAAATCTTACTGCATACTTTCATTTACCAACCATCTTCTCTCTCCAGTGAAGTAAAATATTAAAACTGGTGAAAGAATATCATTTAAATCGAAAACTTACTAAATGGCTTTAGACATGTTTTGTGACATAATCATGTAGCTTCCCAGGCTTCCTCTTACCCAGCGCATTCCCCTTTCGAATTTCTTCAAACTCATATTTCCCCAATTGAAGATGCAATCCGAACTCTTGTGTGGTTCTAACGTAAAGTAAAATAAAAACCCTCCCTATTACGAAAAAGTGTTAAAACTAAATCAATTTAATCAAACAACCCATTGTTTCACAGCGGTTAAAAGTCGTTGCAATCTCTGAAAGTAATTAAATTTATTTTTTTATTTTTGAATGTAGCTATTACTTTGTGGTTATCCATTATAATAAAATGAAACAATACAACTTTGTATAAACCACTTATAAAATGTGCAAATCCGACCGGTTTCGGAACAAACGTTCCTTCGTCAGGGAAAGCTTATACTAATTTGACAGTTTAGAACAATGTTTTATTATGGTAGGGGTGGAGCCGTTGTTAGTTAATAATGTAGATTGGGTGAGTAGGTATTAGTGTAGAGTGGGTGGGTAGGGGAACAAATCCATGATTGGGCTATATGAAATTTATTTTGAATATTCGCTGTCTTCAGTGGCAAAGAAGTAAGTATTAGGATTCCACGATCTCCTAATAATGAAATACTTTTCAAATACAATTAGAGCATTCACAAACGTAACACAAGGACGTGCAATGAAATCAGACTACCAAAAACGACAAAGCCAATAAGCAAAACAGTTTACTTGACAAAGGGTACGAACAAAAACAAAGCGGGTTTCGGTTTTCAGATTAACAGCGTTCAGTGCCCTGTTCCACCGGCGGCAGTTGACGTCGAGATGTGGATAAACAGAACGCGGATAAAACTTGCGCTACCTGCGCGGTAGCTTGACAGCAGCTGTCAGTTTTTACGAAATGTCGAGTTCGCAGATGACGATTATTTACTCTTGGAGAAGCCTTTCTTGAAATTAAGGAATAAAACAATGTTATTTGCTAATTTGTACCTTTAAATATGAAAAAAACCTCAGGAGAACATGATAATATGTTAAGTACGTGCCTGAAAGGAATTCACTTGTGACATTTGAGGTTATTTCAAAATTTTATCTTGTTGATTTCATTCCATCACTTGTCAACAACATTTCTAGTGCTGTGGAATGTATTTCTTTTATCCCAGATTGGCGATTGATTGAAAACAGCGGCAATTAACAGGTCGCCCATTTTGATATCAGATTCTGACCGGCGTCACCGGCGAGCAGGAATTAAGAATTCATTCCGGTAAAGCTTATCGGCGCCGCCTCGCGCGGACACAAATCTGAACCTGCCTTCACTATGTTCGGTCTGATACGTTGACATACAAACATTCTTGTCAGCACGCCTGCGCCAGTCGGCCGCCCATGCGCTGACTAATCCGAAAACCGAAACCCGCTTTGTTTTTGTTCGTACACAAAGGGATGAAACATTATAATGCGCTGCCGGAGACTATAACATTAGTAAACTCAAAATAAACACTAAGAGCCACATTAAAAAAGAAAAAAATGACTGAAAGAGCGAAAAATACTAAAGTAATAAAAAAAACATTGTATTGTTTTTTTTTTTTTTTTTTTTTTTTTAATTGTACAACAGATTTTTATCCAATTACTGTACAATTTTCTCATTTAAACAGTCTTAACACCTAGGAAGATGATTAAAATACAAAAAAATCTTAAGGCTATCTAAAGAAGACTTATATATATCTAGTGTTTCGGATATTTCGTTCAACAGCACCATTCCTCTTGTCATGCTATGCTGTGCTAGAACATCTGTTCTGCCGTATGGTATTTTGAACAAGTCGTGTCGACGACTACGGCTGAAATTTTCAGGCACGTATAAGCCATAACATTCCAAGAGGAATGGGCTGTCAATACGATTATGGATTATGTTAAAACTAAGAATTGCAAGATTTGCATAACGTCTAGTTTCCAAGCTAAATCTATTTGTTGCCTCAAGTAATTCCATATGGTGCATGAATCTCGGGTACGTTCCATTCATCCGCATATAGACATACCTAAGGAATTTTTTCTGAACTTGTTCTAGCATATTAATATATTTCGCTTGGTGCGGAGTCCACACACCACTGGCATACTCCAGCTTACTTCTTATGACTCCATCAAACTGTTGAAGACTTTACGAGAGTTTTAACATTTAGATCCGTTTTTAGCTTACTTTTTTTATTTTTTTTTTACTGTGAATACCGCACAAGAACCTCAACTGCTCCCGTCTGGAGCCAGTGAGACTATGGCATCCCCAATTGGGGTATTTTGTGAGGCTTAAGGTAGTGGGGAGGGGAAGGAGGTGAAGAAGAGGAAGGTTGGGAAGTACCTGGCTATTCAGATCTGGTCACTAAACATGGCTAAAGCCATTTTCAAGCAACGTTTCAATTCTGAATGGTGGTCTTACACCAGGGCGATACTGATAGTATCTTCCACTCTGGAACATGCCGCAAATATACTATAAATTATTTTAAATGAATTAATTGTGAAATAACACAAATTAATCAAATAAAATTTATTTGCGCATGGCGGGTTCGAACCCGCGACCTCCGGATTGTGAGTCAAGAGTCTTACCCACTGGACTACGGAGGTCGTCAAATACTCTGGTCGTACTAATTAAAACATACCAAAAAATAGCTTACCTTCTTTAAAACTACAGAAGTTTTTCTAAATTCTGGCAATGGCACAACACAGCAAGAGAGAGAAGAACCCGGTAATTCCGCAAGGAGCCATTAGGATGAACCATCTCCCGGATCTCCTCATATAAAGTAAACCCTTCAGGAGAACAGACCTCTCCCGGGCAGAGCAAAGACTCTCCGGGAATCGAAGGTGATTCTTTCACATGGGTGAGCAAGAATGCGAATTAGTGGCACGCCTGAAGAACAAACACAATGAATATTGAAAAGAAATCAACAAATTGAAGAAAGCTCGCCTTCAACAAAATTCTAGAATCGGTCTCGTTCTCGTTCAGCAACGCAAATATTTTAGCCTATTTATTTCCTCTCTGTTTTCCCTTAATGTTTAAGAAACAAATCTGGTAGATTAAAAAGATTAGGTAACTTAATAAATGGATTCAAGAACACTGTTCACTAGATTACGACAAAAACTTATATACTCGTAATTAATATGTACGAATATTGAGCTTTTTATTTTGACGTTTATTATTTATTTTATTAATTTAGCTTGTTGTTTTTTTACATAGTATTAATGTTTACTTATTCAAACTTAGCAAACATACTTTGTTGCATCACTATAATATAATGAAAATCAATCACTTTGTTTAAACCACTATATAATTTTATCAATGTCAACATGTTTCGATAACAACTTTTTCTTCATAACTAGAACATATATTATATATTAAAACTTTTGACCTCAAGTCTTTTTATCTTTAGGACAAGCCTGTGTTAGGATTATTAATTTTATAAAATAATAAAAATCATACAAAATGACATAATGAAAGAAAAAGATTGTGAAATTAATGTTTTTTACAAATAATGGGTAGGTACCTACTTATTACTCTAAGGATGCTAATAAAAATATTATAATGAGTACCTGAAATGTGAAATGATTTAATAGAATAAAATGATTATATTCATGTGATATGATTATACTAATTAAGAGTTACATAATTTTTATTTCATTTTTTAATCAGTGAATTAATAAAAAAAATGATACTATAATTTTAAATATGCTCTTAATCACATGGGATGACATTAAATCTCTTCTTAATCATACCGTGATATTAAATCTGTTCTTAATCATACGATGATATTAAATCTGTGTGTAGTCATTATATTAATGTTAATGTTACGTTCAATCATATACCATGATATTAAACCTGCTCTTAATCATTCCATGTTCTTAATCATACACGATGATATTAAATCTGCTCTTAATCAATTGATGATAGTAATTCGGCTCGTAATCTGTGTGGTATTAAATCTACTCTTAACCATTCGATGTTACTAACTCTGTTCTTATCATAGAGGGTGATACTTCTGTTCTTAATCATTTGATGATAGTAACTCGGTTCTTAATCTAAATGTACTCTTAATCATTCGATGATACTAACTCTGTTCTTATCATAGAGGGTGATACTAAATCTGCTCTTAATCATTTGATGATATTAACTCGGTTTTTAATCTAAATCTACTCTTAATCATTCGATGATACTAACTCTGTTCTTATCATAGAGGGTGATACTAAATCTGCTCTTAATCATTTGATGATATTAACTCGGTTCTTAATCTAAATCTACTCTTAATCATTCGATGATACTAACTCTGTTCTTATCATAGAGGGTGATACTAAATCTGCTCTTAATCATATGATGATATTAACTCGGTTCTTAATCTAAATCTACTCTTAATCATTCGATGATACTAACTCTGTTCTTATCATAGAGGGTGATACTAAATCTGCTCTTAATCATTTGATGATATTAACTCGGTTCTTAATCTAAATCTACTCTTAATCATTCGATGATACTAACTCTGTTCTTATCATAGAGGGTGATAATAAATCTGCTCTTAATCATTTGATGATAGTATGGATAATATAGTAATCCATATGTATTAAGAACCGAGTTACTATCATCAAATGATTAAGAGCAGATTTATTTATTAAGAGTAGATTTAGTTAGTACCATATGGTACTAAATCTACTCTTAATCATTCGATGATTTTAAATATGTTCTTAATCAAACACAATGATATTGAATCTGCTCTTAATGGTTCACTCATTATTATCCGCTCTCATTTTAACATTATTAAAGACTAGCTGGTTCCCGCCATGGGTTGCAATACCATATTCAAAGGAATACCTGAATCACCTTTCCCGTTCGTCCCCGTTCCCCTCCCGCGTCCGCATCCAAGCTAGCTTTATAAATTATATCCTGTATATTATTTTGATGTATGAGCTATATCTATATTCTATATTCTTTTAATTATAACTTTCATGATACACAAATCCATGAAATATATTTATTTATATTTATTTATTTAACGCCCAATAGGCTTTTACATTTTGGTAGTACAAATAATTCATGACAGATTATTTAACATATTATGAAATAATAAAAATAAAATTTGATAAAAAAGCACACAAGACATAAAAATACAAAAATACAGCGATTTCATAGGTTTTCAGAAAAACAGATAGGTTTAGGAATAGTTTTGGAATTAGTTTTTTACAAGATCAACAAATTTTGCCAAGTTTATGTTAAATATGTCAATATCACCTAAGCACTGATTTCCCATAGTGTGAAATCGTTGTATCGGAGAGTGGGCAATGTTTTTTTTTTTTTTTTTTTTTTTTTTTTTTTTTTTTTTTTTTTTTTTTTTTTTTTTTTTTTTTTTTTTTTGTGTATTACAGACTGTGTCCATTTACAATACACATGTAACATTAACTACATATATATGATACAAATAATACAAGTTATAGATTAATAGCATTAACATGCCTCTTGAATTCTTCAAGACTACTATTAAAAATATCGATAGTCTTGGAGGCGTTGTTTAACAGCGCCATACCTCGTGTCATGCTATGCCGAGCCAGTACGTCCGTTCTGCCACGTGGGATACAAAGCAGATCATGGTGACGTCCCTGGCTGTAGTTATTCGGTACGAACAACTTATAGCATTCCAGAAGGTATGGGCTATCTATTAAATTATTAATAATTTTGTACGCCGTTACTGCAAGAGCCCCACTCCTCCTCGAGTGGAGACTTTGGTAGCGCGTTTCGGCAAGCAAATCTTCGTGATGCATGAATCGCGGATACTCTCCGTGCATTCTCAAATACATGTATCTCAAAAACTTTTTTTGAATCTGTTCTAGTTTTTCAATATATTTTTGTTGGTATGGGGCCCATACAGCAGAGGCGTATTCGATTTTAGACCTTATAATGCAGCTGTACAAAGTCATCATTGCCTCGGGATTGGAAAATTGTTTGCAGAGTCTTATGACAAATCCGAGAAGCTTGTAGCATGATGTCGTCAACTGCAATATATGGTCCGAAAACGTAAGTTTGGGATCAAAGACTACCCCAAGGTCCTTGATGGATTTTACTTTTGACAATATATCATTTTTGATGCAATAATCGAATTTGATAGGGTTTCTCGAACGTGTATACGACATAGCGACACATTTTTTTGTATTAAAAAATAATTTATTTTCATCAGCCCATGATGAAATTGAATCTAAATCAGTTTGCAATTTGACACAATCTTGACCATCACAAATTTTCTTAAGTAATTTTAGATCGTCAGCAAAAAGCAGGCAAGTGGAATGTTTGATGCATTCTTGAATGTCATCAATTAAGATTATAAATAGTAGAGGACCTAGGTTTGACCCCTGTGGCACTCCAGAGAATGCAGAGAATTCTCTAGACCTGTATCCGTCGATGCAAACATATTGTTTCCTATTCCTTAAATACGTGACAAAAAAATTTAGGAGGGGTTTGTCGAAGCCAATTCTATGTATTTTTCGTAGCAGTACGTCATGATCAACTCGGTCGAACGCCTTGGCGAAATCAGTGTAGATCACATCAGTTTGATGTTGAGCATCTAATCCTCTTGCTACTCTCTGTGAGAGTTCTAGAAGATTAGAGACGGTGGACTTATTTGATAGAAATCCGTGTTGGTTTCCCTGAAGAAACGGTTTAATTTGTTTGTTTAGCTTTTCGCAAATTATTGTTTCAAATATTTTTGGGAGTATTGACAGAACTGCTACTGGTCTATAGTTCTGGACTTCCGTTTTTGTTCCAGATTTATGTATCGGGCTAACCTTGGTTAGTTTCCAGGATTTAGGAAAAGTGGAAGTTGAAATACTGAGGTTGAAGATAAAGCATATCGGGTTAAACAAATGTTCTTCCAACATGATAATGATATGAGGTGGGATTCCATCTGGCCCCGTGGCCTTGTTGGGCTTTTGTTCCCGAATACACGCTTTGACTTCCTCAGGCTTAATTTGTTCCAGAGATATTGAACCTGTGTTTCTAGGCACCTCTGCCCGGAGACTTTCAACATCTAGGTTAGGGCTCGTATGGTTGTATACCGACTGGAAATAGTCCGCGAATCTCTCTGAAACTTGTTGGGGACATTGGATTATTTTATCGACATTCATAAGTCCAATAGGAGTGCCCCTACCTGATTTTTGTGATCTAATATATTGCCAGAAGTTTTTGGGGTCTTCTTTGATCCCATTTTCAATATCGGATAAATATTTGTTCTTTTTTACAGTCATCTCTTTTTTGAGATCGGATCTCTTTGCAGAAAATAATAAATAGTCTGATTTATTATTAGTAGCTTTGTACTTCCTGCGAAGAGATTCCTTACATTTGATTTTTTCTATAATATTTTTATCGAACCAAACTGGGTAGTTAACATTTGCTTTCGATAATTTTTTTAAAGGTACACATAATTCAAATATACTAAATAATACAGAGTAAAAATATTCCACAGCTTCGTTGACAGATTTCATGTTGTATAAATATCTCCAGTTGAAGTGTGAGAATATTTTTAGACACAGATTAATATTAACGTGTTTAAAATTAAATTTGTTAAAGTTCGAATATAAGTGTCGTCCCATTTGATGACGGTTTGCACGCATTTCACGCCTGCTGTATTGTGTCCTCGCCAGGGTGGCCGAGATAGCCAGTGTAGGATGGTGGTGATCTTCTTTAACCAATGCTTCATCGCTGTACGTCACCTCACATATATTTAAATTACTTAGCACTAAATCAAGCATGTTATTGTACTTGTTTACAACTGTACTATGTTGCGTTAGTCCATTAGAGTTTATAAAACATATGTGATCAAGTATGACATCTTCAGGTTTGTTATGCAAATTGAAATCCCCCATAATGATAACATTTTTGTTGGATAATAGGTTGGCCTTATTATTGAGATGTTCATAAAACTTCGTGCGGATATCTCTGTCGTCTGTACAGTAGAAATATGCCACACATACCAGCGCAGTGAAATTAGTTTTTGTAATTTTGATCCAGATGTTTTCGCCCTCTGTTTCGAGTTCGGTTAATCTTTGTGATATAATCGGTTTTCGTACTGCAATGCAAACCCCGCCGCCTCGCGAGGCGTTCCCACTGCCGCTATGGCGGCCAGCGAGTGCACTTGTATTAGTAATATTACTATCGCATCTATCACGGCGATGTACTTCATACCTATTATCAAACAGTTCATTGTCATAGACAGAGGTGCTCAACCATGTCTCTGTCAACCCAATTATTTCGTTGTTTTGAGATAGCAAATTTGTTGTAAATTCGTTTATTTTGGAGTTTACACCCCTAACATTCTGGTAAAGGAGTTTTAGACGCGCCATTAAGCTGAGGGGTCTCTGTCTGATTTGATTTCAAAAATGGGAATTTGAATTTGTTGACCGAAATACCTGCGGGCCAGACTTCGGGGTTTAGAAACTTTTCCTTATCTTGTTCGGCAATCCCGATTTTGAAAGAACTGTAATTCCCGCGGGCTTGAAGCTTTACGACTTCAACGGTGTCTTGTGTGACACCTTCCAGGAATTCTTTAATGTTGTTAACTTCTGTGTTGGGACAGAATGGCCAAGCGTGAATGTAGAACTTGCGCTCTACTGCGCGTAGGGTCGTGTCAGCCTTTGTCCCTTTAACGATGTTGTTCCGCTTATGAATGCTACAGTAGAATAGTATATTTTGTCGTGTAGTTACTGTCGGTATTCGTAAGTTTATGAGTTGCAGTAGTTCGCAACAGTAATAGAATCAATCCTAGACCTTGGGGTAGTACTGGATATAAAACTAAATTTTATCAAACACATTAACGAAGTAATCAACAAAGCCAATAAAATGTTGCGATTTATAATTCGCATATCTAAACCTTTTCGCAATATTAAAACTCTGTATTCCCTTTACACCATGTATATCCGCCCCCACTTAGAATACTGCACACTAATTTGGGCACCGTTCTACCAATGCCATATTGACAGAATCGAAAGTGTACAAAATAAATTTTTTAAACACATAAATTATAAATTCAAATTGCTCTTTGCAAATAATACCGAATCCTTAAAATTTCACACAAACATGACTCCACTTCAAACACGAAGATTAATATCTGATCAAATATTTTTATACAAAATTCTGAATAACATACCGAATTCACATACCTACAAGGCCAACCACACTAAACCATTTTTTTTCATTTGCCAGCGTGCAGAACCAACCTTAGAAAAAATTCTCCAATCCCACGTATATGCGCGCAATACAACACGCAATTTAACAATATCGATATTCTTAATAATACTCTTGTGAAATACCGAAACGAAGTCAAACGAACGACCACAAATGTTAATTAAATTAATGCACAACTATAGAAAAGGTACAGCATGAGCATCTCCTGTCTCCATCTCACCTTCCTCTGCCTCTTGCCCTTTCCTATTCCTTCTTCCTTCTAATATACTTATATATTTTTTTTTGTTGTTGTTATTTTCATTTTAATTTAATGGTTATTACCAATTACAATTTTATATTATATCATAATAACCAACATTAGCATAAGAAACTGTTTTGGCTTACCTCATGTTTAACCTCTTGTATAACTCATGCTGTATATAAATTGCTGTTTGTTTCTTACAATAAATAAATAAATCATTGTAAAGCTTCATTAAAATCCATTCAGTGGGTTTTACGTGAAAGAGTAACAAACATTCATCCTTACAAACGTTCGCCTTTATAATATTAGTAAGATTATATAATAAGAGAAAATGTGAATGAAAATACAGCTCAACAACACAGGACAGAAATGACTTGGCATGCTGAAAATTGTTACGTTCACTTACGAAATTTGGACAAAAACTAATATGCTTTCTATCCATTTTTAATAGATTTCTATCTATAAGTGTGGATTTATCAACAATAAAATTACTTATTTATGTAACCATTTCCCAAAAAAGAAAAAAACCTACTTTACAACAGTTTCGAAAAGTTTTTTATTTATTCCACACTCGGAAATAAACAGACATCCGGTTAGGATTCAATAACGCCGATAAAAAAATACTTTCAAAGTCCCATTCATAGAACTTTCATTCAAAGTATTATAGTAAATCGTATTCTGTTATTTATTCATAACACCGTGGGCGGATTTACAAGTTTACGGAGATAATTAAATGCCATAATCACCTTCTCGCGTGACGTTATTACTACCTTGAAACTTTCCTAGCAAAGGATGCGCAGGTATTTCAATTCTTTTAACTTGTAATGATGTAAATATTGCGTGAAACATTTATTGTTCAGAGGTCGACTGTCATTTAAAAATCTGTATAATCTTTAATTTGTTGATTGATGAAATTAAATCATTATTTTATTTGTATTTATTAGGCATTAACAACGTAAAAATTTCTAGGCATTTTATTTTAAAGAGTTTTTTTTAACAGTGTAAGAATATTTGTTACTTAAGAGGGAATAACCAGACACAACCGGAAATACCTCATTTTTAAATCAAATTTTAGACGTATTAACTTTTTTCCACAAAAAATCGATTTCGAAAGATTGTTCTTTTATCTAGTAAAGGTACAGTTTGTCAAAAAAGAGTAAAAAATATAGGAGGGCGCCACTGTTATTCAAATGGTAATACTAAAAATATAATCATGGTGGTAATCTAAAGCTGTGTAACCTACATTTTTATTAAAATTAAAAGGTCATGAAAGTAAAAAAAAAATTCATTCCACTGATCTCAAAATTAGAATTGCATATAGGTATATATATATTTTTTAATTTATATATCTATAATAAAATATATTTACAATGGTTTTATTTGTATGCCTGTCTCACTAGGGTATACCTGTGTCGAGACTTATTATTATAACTTAGCGATTTTGTATTAAAATAATGAAGAGTAACGATATTGTAATAAAATGGAAAGCAAACTTTAGAAATTGCTCACATTTATTTAATATCAGGATAAAAATGCCAGGATAAAAATATGGTTGTATTAAATACCTGGTTTAAACTCCCGAAAAGATGGCTTTATACATGGAGATCATCTCAGGATGGAACAATCTATGATATTGTCAGGAACCAAATAGACTATGTGTTAGTTGACCATTCAGGAACTCTGTAAAGAGAGTCACCACGTACCCTGGTGCGGACATTGGTTCTGACCATGTTTTGTTAACTGCCGATATTGTTTTACGCTTAAAATAAATAAAAAAAGCCCAAAAACAAAATTAAAATGGATATCTCGAAACTCAACGAAGAAGTGGTCAGAAATAAGGTATCTCAGACCTTGAACGATAATATTAAGCTACTCCCTTGTGATCCATCGATAGAAATACAAACACAATGCGATAACCTTAAGTCAGTTATATGTGAAACCTGTGAGACAAATTTGAAAGCTGATAAGCAAATTAGAAAAAAGAATTGGATGACTGAACACATCTTGAACTTAATGGATGAGAGACGTAAACACAAACATAATGAGACACAATATAAAAACTTACAAAGAATGATTAGACGTGAAATTAAAAAAGCCAAAGAAGAATGGATGAAGTCACAGTGTGAAGAACTAGAGTCGTACAGTCGTAGTCACAATGCATTAAAACTTCACAAAAAATTGAAGGAAATTATGGGCACTTCTAGAAGAATTACTCCATCATGTTTAGTTGACGATTCCAATAAATTAATATTGGATGAAAAAGATATTTTACAAACATGGGAAAAGTATATTCATGATACATTCAAAGATATTAGACCTGATATTAATATTTCTAATGATCAATTGCATGGACCATCGATTTTAAAATCAGAAATTCATCATGCGATAAATACTTCAGACAATAGAAAAGCGTGCGGACCAGACGATATTCCAGTTGAGGTGTTGAAGCTCTTTAATGATGAAAATGTTGACTACCTGTTGAGGTTATTTAACTCTATATATGACACAGGGAATATACCCCAAGATTGGCTTAAATCCACCTTCGTGACATTGCCTAAAAAACAATACCCTAAGAAGTGCAGTGACTATCAATTAATAAGCCTGGTGAGTCATGTCGTTAAATTATCCCTTAAAATAATACATGCCAGGATACGCAATAAGTGCGAGCAGGACTTGGATGACACTCAGTTTGGCTTCAGAAATGCGTTCGGGACGCGTGAAGTATTATTGTCTATCTACGTACTATTGCAAAAGTGTCGTGACCAAAGAAAGGAAGTCTTTGCCTGTTTTATTGACTACGAAAAGGCATTTGACAGGGTAAAACATGCTGACCTAATGAAAATGCTTGCGGATTGTAACGTTGACACCAAAGACCAGAATTTCATTAAAAACCTGTATTGGTTCCAAACAGCAGAAATAACACATGGGAATGAGAGATCTAATGCAATTGCCATTCAGCGTGGAGTACGCAAGGCTGTATCCTGTCGCCACTATTGTTTAATCTCTATTCCAACTATGTCTTTAAAAGAGCCCTAAGTAATACTGAGAAGGGTCTGAAGATCAACGGAGTTGTCATTAATAACATAAGATACGCAGATGATACTGTATTACTAGCTGACTGTATCGATGACCTCCAAGACCTATTAAATCTTGTTAATAATGCTGGTGAGCAACTGGGCCTAACAATCAACGTCAATAAAACTAAATGGATGACATTTGGACGACTAGATCACTCTGAATCAGTGATACAGTTAAATGGTTGCAATGTCGAAAAGGTTGAAAGATTTAGATACCTCGGCAGTATTCTCACGGAGACTCTTGACCCAGATGTGGAGGTTAGATGCAGAATTGAAGCAGCAAGAACTGCGTTCATTAAAATGAAATCCCTCTTCTGCAATGACAATATCAGCTTAAAACTAAGGCAGAGAATGCTAAAATGTTATGTGTGGCCGGTCTTGCTCTATGGATGTGAAACATGGACCTTGAAAGTAAATACCATGAACAGGTTAGAGGCTTTTGAAATGTGGCTTCACCGGAGAATGCTCAAGGTCCCATGGACCGACATGATCACCAACACAGAAATTCTCAGGCGGGCTAGAGCAGATAGAGAACTGCTTACATTAATAAAAATCAGGAAAATTTCATATCAAAATTGATAGGGGTCCTTTTAAATAAAATAATTATCCTTGCAAAAAGCTTCACTGTTTATTTCACTTGGACATGTTATAAATGTATTATAATACGGTGTCAATACACCGGGCCAAACACTGGCAGTTGTTTACTGTTAAAACTTGCGTTGGGAAGAAGCAATAATAATGGGATGCTAGCACTTTTATAACATAAAAACCTGCACACATTTAAAGAATCTACGATTATACATTTTGACATTCGAAAGCATCTACAAAAAAATGGCTTCCTCCATAGTATGTACTTGGTAGTTAAAACAGGCTGCGAACACTCAGCGTCCAGCCAAGCCTCGCACCATTCGAAATATCAACGTCTGGGAGCTTGCTCAAGCAACCCATAGGTGCTGGTAGTATCTCAATTTTTAACATAGCTTCCGCCTCGGGGTTACTAAATCGCCCATACCGATTTAGGAACCCTTCAAGAAAACATAACAAAAACAGGGGAAGACAATCAAAGCAAAAGCAAAAAAAAACACAAATCCTAACTCTAAATACCGTACAAATACTAACAAATAATTTTACCTATTATAAATTAGCAGCCAAAACTAAATGATCCTGCACTGCTTATTATACTATTATTTAAAAATGTACATTCACAAGTTGAATTTTAAGGTGATTAACCTAAACTAATTATATAAACTTCAATTAACCAAAAAAAAATTTTTTTTTTTACATATTTAAATAATAACTTAACACAAAATACTATTATAATAGAACACAACCCAACACAAAATAATATTATAATAAAACCCAACCCAACACAACACAATTGTCTTTTTTTTTTTCAAGTCCATTGGTTAGGATCTTCTCCGGGTGCAGTCCACGATATAAGCACCACAGCGCGGGGTGCAATCAATCATCAATTTATAGGTTGTCATGTTGTTCCTGGGATTGGTATCTTTAAAGGGTCCTTTTTTTTAAATATTTTCACCCTAAAAAGTTTCATCATGGTCGTCCGGGGAGTCCGGACTGACGGAAGGGTCCGGGGCGTCCGTCACAGGTTCAGCTTCCGGGTCCAGAGGCATTAGACATATCTTTGTGATAGGCCTGACAAAGATTCCTTGAGGGGTTTTCAGGGTAACCACTCGCACTACACCATCCGCGCCGGGATGTGTAGATATAACTCGCGCCATTTTCCATAATGGTGGAGGTAAATTATCTTCCTTCAGAATAACCAGATCATCCTTTTGCAGTGCCCGTTGATTACTGGTTTGCCATTTCGTCCTTTTTTGTAGCTCCATCAAGTACTCTCGCTTCCATCTATACCAAAAGGATAACATTAGCGCATGGATTCTCTGATATTGGGTCAGCCTGTTGTCTGGTATGGCTCGGACATCTCTCTCCGGAATGATAGAGGATTTAGTGCCTATGAGGAAATGGTTTGGGGTGAGGGGTTGGTAATCGTGGATGTCATCAGACAAGGAAGTCAATGGACGGGAATTTAGACAGGCCTCAATCTGACAAATTAAGGTATACAAAAGTTCAAAGGTTAAAGCAGAATTACTAGTGACTCTATACAAATGAAACTTTGCTGACTTGACCGCAGCTTCCCACAGCCCTCCCTGACTAGGGGCTCGAGGGGTTATGAACCTCCACTCAATACCTCTGTTAGCTAAATAATTTTGAATCTTGTCGTTGTTCTCTCTCAAACTGGTATACAGCTCCTTGAGCCTATTACTGGCCCCCCGAAAGTTGCTAGCGTTATCGGAAAAGATCTTATCAGGTTCTCCCCTACGGGATATAAATCTCTTTAAACTGTTCAAAAAAGCATTGCTAGATAAATCCGAAACTAATTCCAAATGAACCGCCTTTGTGGAAAAACAAACAAAAATACATAAATACGATTTCACGAGTGGAGCTCTCCTCAGTGGCCCACTTTTGGTTGGAATCGGTCCAGCAAAATCGACTCCCGTGATAGCAAAAGGTCGGCTCGGTGTGATTCTTTCGCTCGGTAAGCTTCCCATGATCTGGTTACCAATACGAGGATTACACCTAAAACACACAATACACTTATGTAATATCTTTTTAACAGTATTTTTCCCAAAAATAGGCCAAAACCTTAATCTTATTTCAGCTAATAGCGCTTGAGGTCCTGCGTGTAAGTTTACATAATGATAGTGACGTATAATCAATTCGGTTAGCTTATGTTTAGCTGGCAATATAATTGGATGTCTTTGTTGGTACGATAGGTGTGTAGCTAAACTTAATCTACCGCCCACATATATAAGACCATCACATAAAAAGGGATGAAGAGATTTTAAGTTACTATTTTTGTTGACATTTCCCTGGTTTTTTAATGTCTTCAACTCCTTTTGAAAGGCATGTGCCTGAGCTGATTTCAGTAGACAATTCAAACTTGCTTCTAGTTCAGCTACACTTAAATTACCTGAAATTTTACTTTTAATATTTCTGCAGTTATTCACAAACCGCAGTACATATGCTGTAACCCTTTTCAATTTGATAAATGAGGAAAATTTTCCAAATATTTCCCATTCTTGAATATCAGTAGATAAAAGAATATTTTTACTCTTGAGCTCCGGAGGGTTTGAACAGGAAATGTTCGATATAGGCCAATCGTTGACTCCGTCGGTCAACCAATTTGGTCCATTCCACCATATTGTAGAATTTATCAGTTTATCCGCAGTAGATCCTCTTGAAAGTATATCCGCTGCATTGTCGGATGATGATACGTGTCTCCATTGATCTGGATCACTCAGTTCTTGTATTTCGGCTACTCGATTAGCCACGAAAGTGCTCCAACGAGTAGGTTGACCTTTCAGCCAACACAGCGCTATCGTAGAGTCACACCAATAATATGTGTTGATCTTCATTATATTTAATGCTTGTTTTATAGTTTTCATTAATTTTGCCAGTAGTACAGCACTACATAGCTCCAACTTAGGCAGTGAAATAGACTTCAATGGTGCTACCCTTGATTTGGATGTTATTAAGTGTGAATGCCACTTACCGCTGTGGTCCATTGACACCATATAGATACAGGCTCCGAAAGCCTTCTCAGACGAATCGCAAAAACCGTGTAGCTGTAGCTCTTTTGCTTGCTTGCAAATAATTTTTCTTGGTATTTTCAACACATTTAGCTGAATTAAATCTTGCAGGTAGGTCCTCCAGGGTGCTAATATTTCATTAGGTAACTGATCATCCCATGCTGCTTTGGACTGCCACAGCCTTTGCATTATCAATTTGGCTATGACTATTATCGGCCCTAGGAGTCCCAATGGATCGAAGGTTGATGCGATGCAAGACAATATCTCTCGTTTGCTCTCGGTTGGATCTGATGGCTTCATTATTACATAAGAAAAGTAATCAGATTCATTGTTCCATGTTAATCCTAATATTTTCTCAGTCTTTGGATTGTCAGTAATAATTTTGTCGGAATCGCCTGAATCGGCACACTTAGCTTGGCCCGACTCGGCTGACAACTCCAACGCATTGGACCTCCACTTCCTCAACGTCATCCCCGCAGATGACAAGATGCTGATTAATTCTTCTTTTAATTTTTTACAGGATTCCAGCTCATCTGCTCCCGTTAACAAGTCATCCATATAGAAGTCATTTTCTATGACCTGACTAGCTCTAGGAAAAATTAAATTATTATCCATACCAATTTGCTTTAAGCATCTTGTGGCTAAGAAGGAGGAAGGTGCCAGTCCATAAGTCACAGTCTTCAGACGATAATGCTTGAGCACATCCTGTGGCGACTCGCGCCATACTATCTTCTGTAGGTCCAGGTCATCTTCACACATGTTAATCTGGCGGTACATCTTCTCGATGTCGGCAGTCATGACTATTTGATGTTTCCTGAAATGCAATAGTTGGTTATATAGATCCTTTTGTATAACAGGTCCTGTCATCAAGGCTTCATTGAGGGAAATTCCATTTGAGGTTTTGGCGGAGCCGTCAAAAACGACTCTCACTTTAGTAGTAGTGCTGGATTCTTTCACTACAGCGTGATGCGGTAAAAAATAGGAGTCACGATCCCCTTTTGACTGGTCACACATCTCCATGTGTCCCAATTCTTCATATTCACGCATGAATTTTACATATTGTGTCTTTAACTCGGGATGTGACACAAATTTTCTTTCTATGTTTTTAAATCTTTTTTCGGCAGTGAGCAATGAGTTTCCCAACTGATCAATGCATGCCCGACGCGGTAAACTTACTACATATCTACCGTCATCTTCTCTAGTATGAGTACTTACAAAACTGGCTTCGCAAGCCTTTTCTTCTTGAGTTTGAATTTTAGTGGAATTAATCTCTTCCAATTTCCAAAATTTTTCTATTTGATGACTCAACTTATTTATAGATAAACTGCAAAAATCTGATACAGGCCTTTGTTTGGGGTACACGTTGATAGGACCGGACACAATCCATCCCAGTTGCGTACGTTGAAGCGTTGGTCCTGACTCGAGTTTCAATCTATCGTTGTTTAGCATCTCCCAGAAGCTCTCCGCGCCCAACAGGATGTCGATGGGTGCAGCTATATTGAAGTTCGGGTCTGCCAGCTCCAGTCCTGGTGGTATTTTGAACTCTTTTTTCGCCATTGTCACTTGTGGTAAATTGGTTGTAATTTCCTGTAAAATCAGACATGATATTTCGCGTTTATAATCCGTATTAAGCGAAGTCATCTCCACTGAAATTCTCTTTTTTATGTGTGTGATATTATTATGGATCCCAGACACGGGTTTGTTTATCCATTCACATGGTAAATTTAATTTATTAGCAAAATCAGCTCTCATAAAATTACTCTGCGCACCAGAGTCAATCAGGGCGCGAGCTTTAAACATTTTATTGTTGGCCCCCACAATTCCTATGTAGGCGGTTGACAATAATATTATTTTTTCTGCCTTTTCCGATGCAGAAAAATTCGACACTATAACCTCGTTATTAGCATCCATATTTGAGGTCTCCGGCGGAGGTACCTCCTTGTGTAATAGAGTATTGTGGCTATACTTGCCACAAATTTTGCAGGTTAGGTTTGTCTTGCAACTCTGTGCCTGATGACCCAACCTCAAACATTTAAAACACGCCCGGATTGATTTCGTAGCATCAATCCTATCCTGTAATTTTAATTTTAGAAATTTTTTGCAAAAATAAATTTGATGACCTTTATCATTACAATAAATGCAGTTGTTTGCCTTTATTGCCAAGAATACCGATGAATCTTTTTTGTTATTATTGTTGCCTATTTGCATTTTATGTAGGTTAGAAGATTTTTTCTCTGAAGCATTCATAAGCTCCAATACTTGTGCCCTAGCAGATAAACATTTTATGAATTCCTTTAATGTAGGTAATTCACCTTGCAATGTATATTGTTCCCAATTTCTCCGGGTAGCTATATCCAATTTATTTGAAATTATGTAAATAATCAAAGGATCCCAATGATCTACTTTAACTCCGATGTTTTGTAACGCTTTCAAATTGACATTAGTTTCATCAATTAAATACCTTAATGCTACAGGCTCTTCATGTTTCATATCCTTTAATTGAAATAGAGTTTGGATATGTTTATGTACGGTAGCCCTGAGATTCGCAAATCTGTCGTGCAACAATTCCCAAGCCGATAGGTAGTTTAATTCCGAAACTTCTAGATTACTAATTATTTTCAATGCGTTCCCTTTCAGCGCAGATTGTAAGTAAAAGAATTTTTGGACGTTGCTTAAGGAACTGTTATTATGAACCAAAGTTTTAAAGGTTTCAACGAAATTTACCCAATCTTTTTGATTCCCATCGAATTCTCTCAATTGGAGAGTTGGGAGTTTGATGTCGACTCTACCCTCGTTAATTGAGTCCATCGCCCCTTTAGCAGTGGCAAGGACTGAAAAATATTGATTTTCAAACGTCTCGCGCTGAATAGAATTTTCCAGTTCCTCATCCGATAAAATTTCAATTTCGTCCTGTATAGATTCGAATTGATCTAACAATGGCTTTATTCGGTCGTACCTCAGTTTAATTTCAATCGCGGACAAGGAGTTTATAGAATCCGCGAAACGCGTCAATTTCCCTTTAATCACGCCTCTCTTGGCTATTAAAGATTTGATCTTATCCATTTTGTGTACAAATACCTTTTCGTAGCTTAATCCCTGATAAAATGTGTTCCGACAATGCGTATTTATTTATTTGAGAAGCTACCCGCCTGAAAAACAACAACGACAATATTCCTGGCAATTATTAATTGAGAACCTAATGTTCAATCATTAATTGAGAATCATGAATTGCATAAAATCTTTACGTGGGTAGTGATTTTATTTTTTACAATACAATATTTATGGGATTAATCTTGTTAAAAAACTACGAATGAGTTCTGTATGGATGTTAAAGAATGGGTATGGGTGGGAAGGCACTAAAAACTTATCTCATTTCCGATGTGAATCCAGTCTTCCTTTGTTCATCTTTGTGATTCCGGTAATTGTAATATTGGCAGCTGGTTCTTGTTTTTTTTTTTATATTATTGCAGTCCTCTGATTGCAATCCGGATCGTAAGGCCCATGTTCAAAATTGATAGGGGTCCTTTTAAATAAAATAATTATCCTTGCAAAAAACTTCACTGTTTATTTCACTTGGACATGTTATAAATGTATTATAATACGGTGTCAATACACCGGGCCAAACACTGGCAGTTGTTTACTGTTAAAACTTGCGTTGGGAAGAAGCAATAATAATGGGATGCTAGCACTTTTATAACATAAAAACCTGCACACATTTAAAGAATCTACGATTATACATTTTGACATTCGAAAGCATCTACAAAAAAATGGCTTCCTCCATAGTATGTACTTGGTAGTTAAAACAGGCTGCGAACACTCAGCGTCCAGCCAAGCCTCGCACCATTCGAAATATCAACGTCTGGGAGCTTGCTCAAGCAACCCATAGGTGCTGGTAGTATCTCAATTTTTAACATCTGGGTCATATACTTCGAGGGGAGAAGTATCACTTGCTCCATTTGATATTGAAAGGCAAGATAGAGGGTCGCCGAGGGCCTGGTAGGAGACAAATGTCTTGGCTGCGTAATATACGAGAGTGGACCGGCATTAGAAGTGTGGAGGAGCTATTCTGGGTAGCGCAAGACAGAGAGACATTCTCAAGAGTGATCGCCAACGTCGGGGGGACCTGATACGGCACACAAAGAAGAAGAAGATTTAATATCAGCTTAAGTGCCTACTAGCGTTGTTCAAGCTTTAGATCATGTCTCTAATTTTAGATCTGAATATATTTAACTCATTCAGATAAGTAGTGTAACTAAACTTCAAATTTATGTTAAATTAAATCACTTTGTAAAACTCAATTTAATGAAATTTATGTCATTAAGTAGGTAACTTAACAAGAGTGCTTCTTCGATTTAATTTTTTTTTTTAAGATCAAAAAATGTATTTTTAAATGTGTATACAGTGTTTTGTATTTTCAGTGTCATTAATATTTGACAGGTAAATTGGTGTAGCCAGCCTACAAATTTTTTTGTTCTATTTTTTATATTTTCTACTCTTATTTGAGAGACTCTATGTTTTAAATTTTGAGAAAAAATGTTTATTTTTAGTACAACAATGTTATACCGTAGGTTGCTGGCAGATTTGTTAAATTTTCAAAAAAAATTTTGTATTATACAACACACATATCAAATTAAACAATCATACAAATTAAAATTAAAATTAAAATTAAAATTAAAATTAAAATTAAAATTAAAATTAAAATTAAAATAAAAATAAAAATAAAAATAAAAATTAAAATTAAAATAAAAATTAAAATTAAAATTAAAATTAAAATTAAAATTAAAATTAAAATTAAAATTAAAATTAAAATTAAAATTAAAATTAAAATTAAAATTAAAATTAAAATTAAAATTAAAATTAAAATTAAAATTAAAATTAAAATTAAAATTAAAATTAAAATTAAAATTAAAATTAAAATTAAAATTAAAATTAAAATTAAAATTCAAATTAAAATTAAAATTCAAATTAAAATTAAAATTAAAATTAAAATTAAAATTAAAATTAAAATTAAAATTAAAATTCAAATTCAAATTAAAATTAAAATTAAAATTAAAATTAAAATTAAAATTAAAATTAAAATTCAAATTCAAATTAAAATTAAAATCAAAATCAAAATTAAAATTAAAATTAAAATTAAAATTAAAATTAAAATTAAAATTAAAATTAAAATTAAAATTAAAATTAAATTTTAATTAAAAGTAAAATTAAAATTAAAATTAAAATTAAAATTAAAATTAAAATTAAAATTAAAATTAAAATTAAAATTAAAATTAAAATTAAAATTAAAATTAAAATTAAAATTAAAATTAAAATTAAAATTAAAATTAAAATTAAAATTAAAATTAAAATTAAAATTAAAATTAAAATTAAAATTAAAATTAAAATTAAAATTAAAATTAAAATTAAAATTAAAATTAAAATTAAAATTAAAATTAAAATTAAAATTAAAATTAAAATTAAAATTAAAATTAAAATTAAAATTAAAATTAAAATTAAAATTAAAATTAAAATTAAAATTAAAATTAAAATTAAAATTAAAATTAAAATTAAAATTAAAATTAAAAGTTTTTTTTAATAATAATAGTAGCTCAGAAATGCACAAAATAATTTGCAAGGCAGATTTAAACATTAAACAGCCTTACTAAAAAAAAACCACAACGCGACCAATTAAGAATTTCTTAAAAGTGATAATTTTTTATAATATTAAAATCTAATACATGTGTTCGTAAACGTATCAAAAAAATTAACGTCTTTAGAGATGCAAGAAATCTGTTTTAAATTTCGGTATTAAAAAAAACTTTTTGGCAATAAAAAAAACTTTGAAATTTTTTATTATATTTTTATTGTATACACGATAAAAAAGTGAGGTGATAGTTTCCTTTCAAATTTATTACATAAAAGGACTGTGTTTTTTGAATTTTGATTTTATTTAAATTTCTCTACATTTTGGTCAAAAATGTTGTGGGAGGAAATTTTTTTCCATGTTTTTCCGAGTTTGAATCATAAAATATGGCAGTTTTTGAAAGATAAAGTGTATTTCAAATACTCAAATCTAAAAGGTAATTTTATCTAGTTTTCGTAAATGGTATTTGTTTTTACGACACCTTCAAAAATAAGAAATATATAGAACATTCAAAATACTATGGAAAAATTACAAATATCGTTCGGTCATCAATGGTTAAAACAGAGATAAACTACCCTCTCAGGCCGTGGAAACCATGTGTATTTCTTTCAAAGAACTGGCTTTAGACATGTTTTGTGACATAATCATGTAGCTTCCCAGGCTTCCTCTTACCCAGCGCATTCCCCTTTCGAATTTCTTCAAACTCATATTTCCCCAATTGAAGATGCAATCCGAACTCTTGTGTGGTTCTAACGTAAAGTAAAATAAAAACCCTCCCTATTACGAAAAAGTGTTAAAACTAAATCAATTTAATCAAACAACCCATTGTTTCACAGCGGTTAAAAGTCGTTGCAATCTCTGAAAGTAATTAAATTTATTTTTTTATTTTTGAATGTAGCTATTACTTTGTGGTTATCCATTATAATAAAATGAAACAATACAACTTTGTATAAACCACTTATAAAATGTGCAAATCCGACCGGTTTCGGAACAAACGTTCCTTCGTCAGGGAAAGCTTATACTAATTTGACAGTTTAGAACAATGTTTTATTATGGTAGGGGTGGAGCCGTTGTTAGTTAATAATGTAGATTGGGTGAGTAGGTATTAGTGTAGAGTGGGTGGGTAGGGGAACAAATCCATGATTGGGCTATATGAAATTTATTTTGAATATTCGCTGTCTTCAGTGGCAAAGAAGTAAGTATTAGGATTCCACGATCTCCTAATAATGAAATACTTTTCAAATACAATTAGAGCATTCACAAACGTAACACAAGGACGTGCAATGAAATCAGACTACCAAAAACGACAAAGCCAATAAGCAAAACAGTTTACTTGACAAAGGGTACGAACAAAAACAAAGCGGGTTTCGGTTTTCAGATTAACAGCGTTCAGTGCCCTGTTCCACCGGCGGCAGTTGACGTCGAGATGTGGATAAACAGAACGCGGATAAAACTTGCGCTACCTGCGCGGTAGCTTGACAGCAGCTGTCAGTTTTTACGAAATGTCGAGTTCGCAGATGACGATTATTTACTCTTGGAGAAGCCTTTCTTGAAATTAAGGAATAAAACAATGTTATTTGCTAATTTGTACCTTTAAATATGAAAAAAACCTCAGGAGAACATGATAATATGTTAAGTACGTGCCTGAAAGGAATTCACTTGTGACATTTGAGGTTATTTCAAAATTTTATCTTGTTGATTTCATTCCATCACTTGTCAACAACATTTCTAGTGCTGTGGAATGTATTTCTTTTATCCCAGATTGGCGATTGATTGAAAACAGCGGCAATTAACAGGTCGCCCATTTTGATATCAGATTCTGACCGGCGTCACCGGCGAGCAGGAATTAAGAATTCATTCCGGTAAAGCTTATCGGCGCCGCCTCGCGCGGACACAAATCTGAACCTGCCTTCACTATGTTCGGTCTGATACGTTGACATACAAACATTCTTGTCAGCACGCCTGCGCCAGTCGGCCGCCCATGCGCTGACTAATCCGAAAACCGAAACCCGCTTTGTTTTTGTTCGTACACAAAGGGATGAAACATTATAATGCGCTGCCGGAGACTATAACATTAGTAAACTCAAAATAAACACTAAGAGCCACATTAAAAAAGAAAAAAATGACTGAAAGAGCGAAAAATACTAAAGTAATAAAAAAAACATTGTATTGTTTTTTTTTTTTTTTTTTTTTTTTTAATTGTACAACAGATTTTTATCCAATTACTGTACAATTTTCTCATTTAAACAGTCTTAACACCTAGGAAGATGATTAAAATACAAAAAAATCTTAAGGCTATCTAAAGAAGACTTATATATATCTAGTGTTTCGGATATTTCGTTCAACAGCACCATTCCTCTTGTCATGCTATGCTGTGCTAGAACATCTGTTCTGCCGTATGGTATTTTGAACAAGTCGTGTCGACGACTACGGCTGAAATTTTCAGGCACGTATAAGCCATAACATTCCAAGAGGAATGGGCTGTCAATACGATTATGGATTATGTTAAAACTAAGAATTGCAAGATTTGCATAACGTCTAGTTTCCAAGCTAAATCTATTTGTTGCCTCAAGTAATTCCATATGGTGCATGAATCTCGGGTACGTTCCATTCATCCGCATATAGACATACCTAAGGAATTTTTTCTGAACTTGTTCTAGCATATTAATATATTTCGCTTGGTGCGGAGTCCACACACCACTGGCATACTCCAGCTTACTTCTTATGACTCCATCAAACTGTTGAAGACTTTACGAGAGTTTTAACATTTAGATCCGTTTTTAGCTTACTTTTTTTATTTTTTTTTTACTGTGAATACCGCACAAGAACCTCAACTGCTCCCGTCTGGAGCCAGTGAGACTATGGCATCCCCAATTGGGGTATTTTGTGAGGCTTAAGGTAGTGGGGAGGGGAAGGAGGTGAAGAAGAGGAAGGTTGGGAAGTACCTGGCTATTCAGATCTGGTCACTAAACATGGCTAAAGCCATTTTCAAGCAACGTTTCAATTCTGAATGGTGGTCTTACACCAGGGCGATACTGATAGTATCTTCCACTCTGGAACATGCCGCAAATATACTATAAATTATTTTAAATGAATTAATTGTGAAATAACACAAATTAATCAAATAAAATTTATTTGCGCATGGCGGGTTCGAACCCGCGACCTCCGGATTGTGAGTCAAGAGTCTTACCCACTGGACTACGGAGGTCGTCAAATACTCTGGTCGTACTAATTAAAACATACCAAAAAATAGCTTACCTTCTTTAAAACTACAGAAGTTTTTCTAAATTCTGGCAATGGCACAACACAGCAAGAGAGAGAAGAACCCGGTAATTCCGCAAGGAGCCATTAGGATGAACCATCTCCCGGATCTCCTCATATAAAGTAAACCCTTCAGGAGAACAGACCTCTCCCGGGCAGAGCAAAGACTCTCCGGGAATCGAAGGTGATTCTTTCACATGGGTGAGCAAGAATGCGAATTAGTGGCACGCCTGAAGAACAAACACAATGAATATTGAAAAGAAATCAACAAATTGAAGAAAGCTCGCCTTCAACAAAATTCTAGAATCGGTCTCGTTCTCGTTCAGCAACGCAAATATTTTAGCCTATTTATTTCCTCTCTGTTTTCCCTTAATGTTTAAGAAACAAATCTGGTAGATTAAAAAGATTAGGTAACTTAATAAATGGATTCAAGAACACTGTTCACTAGATTACGACAAAAACTTATATACTCGTAATTAATATGTACGAATATTGAGCTTTTTATTTTGACGTTTATTATTTATTTTATTAATTTAGCTTGTTGTTTTTTTACATAGTATTAATGTTTACTTATTCAAACTTAGCAAACATACTTTGTTGCATCACTATAATATAATGAAAATCAATCACTTTGTTTAAACCACTATATAATTTTATCAATGTCAACATGTTTCGATAACAACTTTTTCTTCATAACTAGAACATATATTATATATTAAAACTTTTGACCTCAAGTCTTTTTATCTTTAGGACAAGCCTGTGTTAGGATTATTAATTTTATAAAATAATAAAAATCATACAAAATGACATAATGAAAGAAAAAGATTGTGAAATTAATGTTTTTTACAAATAATGGGTAGGTACCTACTTATTACTCTAAGGATGCTAATAAAAATATTATAATGAGTACCTGAAATGTGAAATGATTTAATAGAATAAAATGATTATATTCATGTGATATGATTATACTAATTAAGAGTTACATAATTTTTATTTCATTTTTTAATCAGTGAATTAATAAAAAAAATGATACTATAATTTTAAATATGCTCTTAATCACATGGGATGACATTAAATCTCTTCTTAATCATACCGTGATATTAAATCTGTTCTTAATCATACGATGATATTAAATCTGTGTGTAGTCATTATATTAATGTTAATGTTACGTTCAATCATATACCATGATATTAAACCTGCTCTTAATCATTCCATGTTCTTAATCATACACGATGATATTAAATCTGCTCTTAATCAATTGATGATAGTAATTCGGCTCGTAATCTGTGTGGTATTAAATCTACTCTTAACCATTCGATGTTACTAACTCTGTTCTTATCATAGAGGGTGATACTTCTGTTCTTAATCATTTGATGATAGTAACTCGGTTCTTAATCTAAATGTACTCTTAATCATTCGATGATACTAACTCTGTTCTTATCATAGAGGGTGATACTAAATCTGCTCTTAATCATTTGATGATATTAACTCGGTTTTTAATCTAAATCTACTCTTAATCATTCGATGATACTAACTCTGTTCTTATCATAGAGGGTGATACTAAATCTGCTCTTAATCATTTGATGATATTAACTCGGTTCTTAATCTAAATCTACTCTTAATCATTCGATGATACTAACTCTGTTCTTATCATAGAGGGTGATACTAAATCTGCTCTTAATCATATGATGATATTAACTCGGTTCTTAATCTAAATCTACTCTTAATCATTCGATGATACTAACTCTGTTCTTATCATAGAGGGTGATACTAAATCTGCTCTTAATCATTTGATGATATTAACTCGGTTCTTAATCTAAATCTACTCTTAATCATTCGATGATACTAACTCTGTTCTTATCATAGAGGGTGATAATAAATCTGCTCTTAATCATTTGATGATAGTATGGATAATATAGTAATCCATATGTATTAAGAACCGAGTTACTATCATCAAATGATTAAGAGCAGATTTATTTATTAAGAGTAGATTTAGTTAGTACCATATGGTACTAAATCTACTCTTAATCATTCGATGATTTTAAATATGTTCTTAATCAAACACAATGATATTGAATCTGCTCTTAATGGTTCACTCATTATTATCCGCTCTCATTTTAACATTATTAAAGACTAGCTGGTTCCCGCCATGGGTTGCAATACCATATTCAAAGGAATACCTGAATCACCTTTCCCGTTCGTCCCCGTTCCCCTCCCGCGTCCGCATCCAAGCTAGCTTTATAAATTATATCCTGTATATTATTTTGATGTATGAGCTATATCTATATTCTATATTCTTTTAATTATAACTTTCATGATACACAAATCCATGAAATATATTTATTTATATTTATTTATTTAACGCCCAATAGGCTTTTACATTTTGGTAGTACAAATAATTCATGACAGATTATTTAACATATTATGAAATAATAAAAATAAAATTTGATAAAAAAGCACACAAGACATAAAAATACAAAAATACAGCGATTTCATAGGTTTTCAGAAAAACAGATAGGTTTAGGAATAGTTTTGGAATTAGTTTTTTACAAGATCAACAAATTTTGCCAAGTTTATGTTAAATATGTCAATATCACCTAAGCACTGATTTCCCATAGTGTGAAATCGTTGTATCGGAGAGTGGGCAATGTTTTTTTTTTTTTTTTTTTTTTTTTTTTTTTTTTTTTTTTTTTTTTTTTTTTTTTTTTTTTTTTTTTTTTGTGTATTACAGACTGTGTCCATTTACAATACACATGTAACATTAACTACATATATATGATACAAATAATACAAGTTATAGATTAATAGCATTAACATGCCTCTTGAATTCTTCAAGACTACTATTAAAAATATCGATAGTCTTGGAGGCGTTGTTTAACAGCGCCATACCTCGTGTCATGCTATGCCGAGCCAGTACGTCCGTTCTGCCACGTGGGATACAAAGCAGATCATGGTGACGTCCCTGGCTGTAGTTATTCGGTACGAACAACTTATAGCATTCCAGAAGGTATGGGCTATCTATTAAATTATTAATAATTTTGTACGCCGTTACTGCAAGAGCCCCACTCCTCCTCGAGTGGAGACTTTGGTAGCGCGTTTCGGCAAGCAAATCTTCGTGATGCATGAATCGCGGATACTCTCCGTGCATTCTCAAATACATGTATCTCAAAAACTTTTTTTGAATCTGTTCTAGTTTTTCAATATATTTTTGTTGGTATGGGGCCCATACAGCAGAGGCGTATTCGATTTTAGACCTTATAATGCAGCTGTACAAAGTCATCATTGCCTCGGGATTGGAAAATTGTTTGCAGAGTCTTATGACAAATCCGAGAAGCTTGTAGCATGATGTCGTCAACTGCAATATATGGTCCGAAAACGTAAGTTTGGGATCAAAGACTACCCCAAGGTCCTTGATGGATTTTACTTTTGACAATATATCATTTTTGATGCAATAATCGAATTTGATAGGGTTTCTCGAACGTGTATACGACATAGCGACACATTTTTTTGTATTAAAAAATAATTTATTTTCATCAGCCCATGATGAAATTGAATCTAAATCAGTTTGCAATTTGACACAATCTTGACCATCACAAATTTTCTTAAGTAATTTTAGATCGTCAGCAAAAAGCAGGCAAGTGGAATGTTTGATGCATTCTTGAATGTCATCAATTAAGATTATAAATAGTAGAGGACCTAGGTTTGACCCCTGTGGCACTCCAGAGAATGCAGAGAATTCTCTAGACCTGTATCCGTCGATGCAAACATATTGTTTCCTATTCCTTAAATACGTGACAAAAAAATTTAGGAGGGGTTTGTCGAAGCCAATTCTATGTATTTTTCGTAGCAGTACGTCATGATCAACTCGGTCGAACGCCTTGGCGAAATCAGTGTAGATCACATCAGTTTGATGTTGAGCATCTAATCCTCTTGCTACTCTCTGTGAGAGTTCTAGAAGATTAGAGACGGTGGACTTATTTGATAGAAATCCGTGTTGGTTTCCCTGAAGAAACGGTTTAATTTGTTTGTTTAGCTTTTCGCAAATTATTGTTTCAAATATTTTTGGGAGTATTGACAGAACTGCTACTGGTCTATAGTTCTGGACTTCCGTTTTTGTTCCAGATTTATGTATCGGGCTAACCTTGGTTAGTTTCCAGGATTTAGGAAAAGTGGAAGTTGAAATACTGAGGTTGAAGATAAAGCATATCGGGTTAAACAAATGTTCTTCCAACATGATAATGATATGAGGTGGGATTCCATCTGGCCCCGTGGCCTTGTTGGGCTTTTGTTCCCGAATACACGCTTTGACTTCCTCAGGCTTAATTTGTTCCAGAGATATTGAACCTGTGTTTCTAGGCACCTCTGCCCGGAGACTTTCAACATCTAGGTTAGGGCTCGTATGGTTGTATACCGACTGGAAATAGTCCGCGAATCTCTCTGAAACTTGTTGGGGACATTGGATTATTTTATCGACATTCATAAGTCCAATAGGAGTGCCCCTACCTGATTTTTGTGATCTAATATATTGCCAGAAGTTTTTGGGGTCTTCTTTGATCCCATTTTCAATATCGGATAAATATTTGTTCTTTTTTACAGTCATCTCTTTTTTGAGATCGGATCTCTTTGCAGAAAATAATAAATAGTCTGATTTATTATTAGTAGCTTTGTACTTCCTGCGAAGAGATTCCTTACATTTGATTTTTTCTATAATATTTTTATCGAACCAAACTGGGTAGTTAACATTTGCTTTCGATAATTTTTTTAAAGGTACACATAATTCAAATATACTAAATAATACAGAGTAAAAATATTCCACAGCTTCGTTGACAGATTTCATGTTGTATAAATATCTCCAGTTGAAGTGTGAGAATATTTTTAGACACAGATTAATATTAACGTGTTTAAAATTAAATTTGTTAAAGTTCGAATATAAGTGTCGTCCCATTTGATGACGGTTTGCACGCATTTCACGCCTGCTGTATTGTGTCCTCGCCAGGGTGGCCGAGATAGCCAGTGTAGGATGGTGGTGATCTTCTTTAACCAATGCTTCATCGCTGTACGTCACCTCACATATATTTAAATTACTTAGCACTAAATCAAGCATGTTATTGTACTTGTTTACAACTGTACTATGTTGCGTTAGTCCATTAGAGTTTATAAAACATATGTGATCAAGTATGACATCTTCAGGTTTGTTATGCAAATTGAAATCCCCCATAATGATAACATTTTTGTTGGATAATAGGTTGGCCTTATTATTGAGATGTTCATAAAACTTCGTGCGGATATCTCTGTCGTCTGTACAGTAGAAATATGCCACACATACCAGCGCAGTGAAATTAGTTTTTGTAATTTTGATCCAGATGTTTTCGCCCTCTGTTTCGAGTTCGGTTAATCTTTGTGATATAATCGGTTTTCGTACTGCAATGCAAACCCCGCCGCCTCGCGAGGCGTTCCCACTGCCGCTATGGCGGCCAGCGAGTGCACTTGTATTAGTAATATTACTATCGCATCTATCACGGCGATGTACTTCATACCTATTATCAAACAGTTCATTGTCATAGACAGAGGTGCTCAACCATGTCTCTGTCAACCCAATTATTTCGTTGTTTTGAGATAGCAAATTTGTTGTAAATTCGTTTATTTTGGAGTTTACACCCCTAACATTCTGGTAAAGGAGTTTTAGACGCGCCATTAAGCTGAGGGGTCTCTGTCTGATTTGATTTCAAAAATGGGAATTTGAATTTGTTGACCGAAATACCTGCGGGCCAGACTTCGGGGTTTAGAAACTTTTCCTTATCTTGTTCGGCAATCCCGATTTTGAAAGAACTGTAATTCCCGCGGGCTTGAAGCTTTACGACTTCAACGGTGTCTTGTGTGACACCTTCCAGGAATTCTTTAATGTTGTTAACTTCTGTGTTGGGACAGAATGGCCAAGCGTGAATGTAGAACTTGCGCTCTACTGCGCGTAGGGTCGTGTCAGCCTTTGTCCCTTTAACGATGTTGTTCCGCTTATGAATGCTACAGTAGAATAGTATATTTTGTCGTGTAGTTACTGTCGGTATTCGTAAGTTTATGAGTTGCAGTAGTTCGCAACAGTAATAGAATCAATCCTAGACCTTGGGGTAGTACTGGATATAAAACTAAATTTTATCAAACACATTAACGAAGTAATCAACAAAGCCAATAAAATGTTGCGATTTATAATTCGCATATCTAAACCTTTTCGCAATATTAAAACTCTGTATTCCCTTTACACCATGTATATCCGCCCCCACTTAGAATACTGCACACTAATTTGGGCACCGTTCTACCAATGCCATATTGACAGAATCGAAAGTGTACAAAATAAATTTTTTAAACACATAAATTATAAATTCAAATTGCTCTTTGCAAATAATACCGAATCCTTAAAATTTCACACAAACATGACTCCACTTCAAACACGAAGATTAATATCTGATCAAATATTTTTATACAAAATTCTGAATAACATACCGAATTCACATACCTACAAGGCCAACCACACTAAACCATTTTTTTTCATTTGCCAGCGTGCAGAACCAACCTTAGAAAAAATTCTCCAATCCCACGTATATGCGCGCAATACAACACGCAATTTAACAATATCGATATTCTTAATAATACTCTTGTGAAATACCGAAACGAAGTCAAACGAACGACCACAAATGTTAATTAAATTAATGCACAACTATAGAAAAGGTACAGCATGAGCATCTCCTGTCTCCATCTCACCTTCCTCTGCCTCTTGCCCTTTCCTATTCCTTCTTCCTTCTAATATACTTATATATTTTTTTTTGTTGTTGTTATTTTCATTTTAATTTAATGGTTATTACCAATTACAATTTTATATTATATCATAATAACCAACATTAGCATAAGAAACTGTTTTGGCTTACCTCATGTTTAACCTCTTGTATAACTCATGCTGTATATAAATTGCTGTTTGTTTCTTACAATAAATAAATAAATCATTGTAAAGCTTCATTAAAATCCATTCAGTGGGTTTTACGTGAAAGAGTAACAAACATTCATCCTTACAAACGTTCGCCTTTATAATATTAGTAAGATTATATAATAAGAGAAAATGTGAATGAAAATACAGCTCAACAACACAGGACAGAAATGACTTGGCATGCTGAAAATTGTTACGTTCACTTACGAAATTTGGACAAAAACTAATATGCTTTCTATCCATTTTTAATAGATTTCTATCTATAAGTGTGGATTTATCAACAATAAAATTACTTATTTATGTAACCATTTCCCAAAAAAGAAAAAAACCTACTTTACAACAGTTTCGAAAAGTTTTTTATTTATTCCACACTCGGAAATAAACAGACATCCGGTTAGGATTCAATAACGCCGATAAAAAAATACTTTCAAAGTCCCATTCATAGAACTTTCATTCAAAGTATTATAGTAAATCGTATTCTGTTATTTATTCATAACACCGTGGGCGGATTTACAAGTTTACGGAGATAATTAAATGCCATAATCACCTTCTCGCGTGACGTTATTACTACCTTGAAACTTTCCTAGCAAAGGATGCGCAGGTATTTCAATTCTTTTAACTTGTAATGATGTAAATATTGCGTGAAACATTTATTGTTCAGAGGTCGACTGTCATTTAAAAATCTGTATAATCTTTAATTTGTTGATTGATGAAATTAAATCATTATTTTATTTGTATTTATTAGGCATTAACAACGTAAAAATTTCTAGGCATTTTATTTTAAAGAGTTTTTTTTAACAGTGTAAGAATATTTGTTACTTAAGAGGGAATAACCAGACACAACCGGAAATACCTCATTTTTAAATCAAATTTTAGACGTATTAACTTTTTTCCACAAAAAATCGATTTCGAAAGATTGTTCTTTTATCTAGTAAAGGTACAGTTTGTCAAAAAAGAGTAAAAAATATAGGAGGGCGCCACTGTTATTCAAATGGTAATACTAAAAATATAATCATGGTGGTAATCTAAAGCTGTGTAACCTACATTTTTATTAAAATTAAAAGGTCATGAAAGTAAAAAAAAAATTCATTCCACTGATCTCAAAATTAGAATTGCATATAGGTATATATATATTTTTTAATTTATATATCTATAATAAAATATATTTACAATGGTTTTATTTGTATGCCTGTCTCACTAGGGTATACCTGTGTCGAGACTTATTATTATAACTTAGCGATTTTGTATTAAAATAATGAAGAGTAACGATATTGTAATAAAATGGAAAGCAAACTTTAGAAATTGCTCACATTTATTTAATATCAGGATAAAAATGCCAGGATAAAAATATGGTTGTATTAAATACCTGGTTTAAACTCCCGAAAAGATGGCTTTATACATGGAGATCATCTCAGGATGGAACAATCTATGATATTGTCAGGAACCAAATAGACTATGTGTTAGTTGACCATTCAGGAACTCTGTAAAGAGAGTCACCACGTACCCTGGTGCGGACATTGGTTCTGACCATGTTTTGTTAACTGCCGATATTGTTTTACGCTTAAAATAAATAAAAAAAGCCCAAAAACAAAATTAAAATGGATATCTCGAAACTCAACGAAGAAGTGGTCAGAAATAAGGTATCTCAGACCTTGAACGATAATATTAAGCTACTCCCTTGTGATCCATCGATAGAAATACAAACACAATGCGATAACCTTAAGTCAGTTATATGTGAAACCTGTGAGACAAATTTGAAAGCTGATAAGCAAATTAGAAAAAAGAATTGGATGACTGAACACATCTTGAACTTAATGGATGAGAGACGTAAACACAAACATAATGAGACACAATATAAAAACTTACAAAGAATGATTAGACGTGAAATTAAAAAAGCCAAAGAAGAATGGATGAAGTCACAGTGTGAAGAACTAGAGTCGTACAGTCGTAGTCACAATGCATTAAAACTTCACAAAAAATTGAAGGAAATTATGGGCACTTCTAGAAGAATTACTCCATCATGTTTAGTTGACGATTCCAATAAATTAATATTGGATGAAAAAGATATTTTACAAACATGGGAAAAGTATATTCATGATACATTCAAAGATATTAGACCTGATATTAATATTTCTAATGATCAATTGCATGGACCATCGATTTTAAAATCAGAAATTCATCATGCGATAAATACTTCAGACAATAGAAAAGCGTGCGGACCAGACGATATTCCAGTTGAGGTGTTGAAGCTCTTTAATGATGAAAATGTTGACTACCTGTTGAGGTTATTTAACTCTATATATGACACAGGGAATATACCCCAAGATTGGCTTAAATCCACCTTCGTGACATTGCCTAAAAAACAATACCCTAAGAAGTGCAGTGACTATCAATTAATAAGCCTGGTGAGTCATGTCGTTAAATTATCCCTTAAAATAATACATGCCAGGATACGCAATAAGTGCGAGCAGGACTTGGATGACACTCAGTTTGGCTTCAGAAATGCGTTCGGGACGCGTGAAGTATTATTGTCTATCTACGTACTATTGCAAAAGTGTCGTGACCAAAGAAAGGAAGTCTTTGCCTGTTTTATTGACTACGAAAAGGCATTTGACAGGGTAAAACATGCTGACCTAATGAAAATGCTTGCGGATTGTAACGTTGACACCAAAGACCAGAATTTCATTAAAAACCTGTATTGGTTCCAAACAGCAGAAATAACACATGGGAATGAGAGATCTAATGCAATTGCCATTCAGCGTGGAGTACGCAAGGCTGTATCCTGTCGCCACTATTGTTTAATCTCTATTCCAACTATGTCTTTAAAAGAGCCCTAAGTAATACTGAGAAGGGTCTGAAGATCAACGGAGTTGTCATTAATAACATAAGATACGCAGATGATACTGTATTACTAGCTGACTGTATCGATGACCTCCAAGACCTATTAAATCTTGTTAATAATGCTGGTGAGCAACTGGGCCTAACAATCAACGTCAATAAAACTAAATGGATGACATTTGGACGACTAGATCACTCTGAATCAGTGATACAGTTAAATGGTTGCAATGTCGAAAAGGTTGAAAGATTTAGATACCTCGGCAGTATTCTCACGGAGACTCTTGACCCAGATGTGGAGGTTAGATGCAGAATTGAAGCAGCAAGAACTGCGTTCATTAAAATGAAATCCCTCTTCTGCAATGACAATATCAGCTTAAAACTAAGGCAGAGAATGCTAAAATGTTATGTGTGGCCGGTCTTGCTCTATGGATGTGAAACATGGACCTTGAAAGTAAATACCATGAACAGGTTAGAGGCTTTTGAAATGTGGCTTCACCGGAGAATGCTCAAGGTCCCATGGACCGACATGATCACCAACACAGAAATTCTCAGGCGGGCTAGAGCAGATAGAGAACTGCTTACATTAATAAAAATCAGGAAAATTTCATATCAAAATTGATAGGGGTCCTTTTAAATAAAATAATTATCCTTGCAAAAAGCTTCACTGTTTATTTCACTTGGACATGTTATAAATGTATTATAATACGGTGTCAATACACCGGGCCAAACACTGGCAGTTGTTTACTGTTAAAACTTGCGTTGGGAAGAAGCAATAATAATGGGATGCTAGCACTTTTATAACATAAAAACCTGCACACATTTAAAGAATCTACGATTATACATTTTGACATTCGAAAGCATCTACAAAAAAATGGCTTCCTCCATAGTATGTACTTGGTAGTTAAAACAGGCTGCGAACACTCAGCGTCCAGCCAAGCCTCGCACCATTCGAAATATCAACGTCTGGGAGCTTGCTCAAGCAACCCATAGGTGCTGGTAGTATCTCAATTTTTAACATCTGGGTCATATACTTCGAGGGGAGAAGTATCACTTGCTCCATTTGATATTGAAAGGCAAGATAGAGGGTCGCCGAGGGCCTGGTAGGAGACAAATGTCTTGGCTGCGTAATATACGAGAGTGGACCGGCATTAGAAGTGTGGAGGAGCTATTCTGGGTAGCGCAAGACAGAGAGACATTCTCAAGAGTGATCGCCAACGTCGGGGGGACCTGATACGGCACACAAAGAAGAAGAAGATTTAATATCAGCTTAAGTGCCTACTAGCGTTGTTCAAGCTTTAGATCATGTCTCTAATTTTAGATCTGAATATATTTAACTCATTCAGATAAGTAGTGTAACTAAACTTCAAATTTATGTTAAATTAAATCACTTTGTAAAACTCAATTTAATGAAATTTATGTCATTAAGTAGGTAACTTAACAAGAGTGCTTCTTCGATTTAATTTTTTTTTTTAAGATCAAAAAATGTATTTTTAAATGTGTATACAGTGTTTTGTATTTTCAGTGTCATTAATATTTGACAGGTAAATTGGTGTAGCCAGCCTACAAATTTTTTTGTTCTATTTTTTATATTTTCTACTCTTATTTGAGAGACTCTATGTTTTAAATTTTGAGAAAAAATGTTTATTTTTAGTACAACAATGTTATACCGTAGGTTGCTGGCAGATTTGTTAAATTTTCAAACAAAATTTTGTATTATACAACACACATATCAAATTAAACAATCATACAAATTAAAATTAAAATTAAAATTAAAATTAAAATTAAAATTAAAATTAAAATTAAAATTAAAATTAAAATAAAAATAAAAATAAAAATAAAAATTAAAATTAAAATAAAAATTAAAATTAAAATTAAAATTAAAATTAAAATTAAAATTAAAATTAAAATTAAAATTAAAATTAAAATTAAAATTAAAATTAAAATTAAAATTAAAATTAAAATTAAAATTAAAATTAAAATTAAAATTAAAATTAAAATTAAAATTAAAATTAAAATTAAAATTAAAATTAAAATTAAAATTAAAATTAAAATTCAAATTAAAATTAAAATTCAAATTAAAATTAAAATTAAAATTAAAATTAAAATTAAAATTAAAATTAAAATTAAAATTCAAATTCAAATTAAAATTAAAATTAAAATTAAAATTAAAATTAAAATTAAAATTAAAATTCAAATTCAAATTAAAATTAAAATCAAAATCAAAATTAAAATTAAAATTAAAATTAAAATTAAAATTAAAATTAAAATTAAAATTAAAATTAAAGTTAAAATTAAATTTTAATTAAAAGTAAAATTAAAATTAAAATTAAAATTAAAATTAAAATTAAAATTAAAATTAAAATTAAAATTAAAATTAAAATTAAAATTAAAATTAAAATTAAAATTAAAATTAAAATTAAAATTAAAATTAAAATTAAAATTAAAATTAAAATTAAAATTAAAATTAAAATTAAAATTAAAATTAAAATTAAAATTAAAATTAAAATTAAAATTAAAATTAAAATTAAAATTAAAATTAAAATTAAAATTAAAATTAAAATTAAAATTAAAATTAAAATTAAAATTAAAATTAAAATTAAAATTAAAATTAAAATTAAAATTAAAATTAAAATTAAAATTAAAATTAAAATTAAAATTAAAAGTTTTTTTTAATAATAATAGTAGCTCAGAAATGCACAAAATAATTTGCAAGGCAGATTTAAACATTAAACAGCCTTACTAAAAAAAAACCACAACGCGACCAATTAAGAATTTCTTAAAAGTGATAATTTTTTATAATATTAAAATCTAATACATGTGTTCGTAAACGTATCAAAAAAATTAACGTCTTTAGAGATGCAAGAAATCTGTTTTAAATTTCGGTATTAAAAAAAACTTTTTGGCAATAAAAAAAACTTTGAAATTTTTTATTATATTTTTATTGTATACACGATAAAAAAGTGAGGTGATAGTTTCCTTTCAAATTTATTACATAAAAGGACTGTGTTTTTTGAATTTTGATTTTATTTAAATTTCTCTACATTTTGGTCAAAAATGTTGTGGGAGGAAATTTTTTTCCATGTTTTTCCGAGTTTGAATCATAAAATATGGCAGTTTTTGAAAGATAAAGTGTATTTCAAATACTCAAATCTAAAAGGTAATTTTATCTAGTTTTCGTAAATGGTATTTGTTTTTACGACACCTTCAAAAATAAGAAATATATAGAACATTCAAAATACTATGGAAAAATTACAAATATCGTTCGGTCATCAATGGTTAAAACAGAGATAAACTACCCTCTCAGGCCGTGGAAACCATGTGTATTTCTTTCAAAGAACAAATTTTTAATTAGTAATGTTTTCACATCCGCGGTCGTTTGTCAATTGAATAAAATTTTCACTGGGTTTTTTAGTAAGGCTGTACACCTTTAAATTTATATGACGAGAATGCCAAGATTCTTATAAATACTAACCAGGAATTATTAGATTCCTGGTCAAATAAAATTATTCATGCAAAACACTTCAATTATCTCAACCAAACGTATGTTGACAAACTTTCGTCAAACAAATGGTTAAGTATTGGAGAGTTGAGCGCAGAAATAGAAGGATTTATGCTTGCCATTCAAGAAAGAGTCATTAATACTAAAAATTATAGGAAACATATAATCAAAGATATGAATCAAATTGATGATTTATGTAGAAAATTTTTGGCTTTTCCGGAAACTATAGAACATATTATATCGGGATGTTCTATATTAGCGCCGTCCGAGTATACATTTAGGCACAATCAGGTTTTAAAAATAATCCACCAAAGTTTGGTAATTAAACATAACTTGATTGACTGCCGTAATATAGTACCATATTATGAATATGAACCAAATTCATTTTTATAAAATGAATTTTATAAAATATATTATGATAAAACTATACTAACAGACAGAACAATTAGTCATAATAGACCTGATATAGTTTTACATGACAAAATTAAAAAAATAACTTATATCATTGATGTAGCTATTCCAAATTCCTGTAATATTCAAAAAACTGTTCCTGAAAAAATTAGAAAATACACAGATTTAGGAAATGAGATTAAAAGAATTTGGCATTCTCGGACTATAAAATATTACCATTTGTTATTTCGGCTACTGGCATTATACCTAGGTCTCTTATTCAAAATTTAGGCGTATTAGATTTGTCAAAGAATTTATATATAAAAATGCAAAAATCGGTAATTTTAAATATATGTAGGATTACAAAAGATTTTTTAAATATTTATATTGAGGGATCAGTAGGATTCATAGGTTCAATTAGGAATTCCACAGAGCCGAACCCTCTGATATGAAAATATCTGGAGTCGGTGAATTATTTTCCCATCTGGTCTCTGGTAGGTTGACATGTTGTTCTTGTATTGTTTTGTAATTATAATACTTATATAGTGCAATTGCATAACGCGGATTGACCAGATGATCATTTGGGAAGTGTGTGATTGTGCGGACATTTAAATCTAGTGCGTAAAAAAATAATATTTGTTTTTTAAATAAAAAGGTATACATATATATTTTTTAAATAAGTAGATTTTATTTGAGTTCCATTTGTCAAAATCAGAGTGTCACCCTAGTTGTTTTGAACTACCTTTGTTTCTTGGTGGGTATAGTAATTAAGGATTTATTTTATGGTCTATATTGTTACAAATTACCCATCTGGTCACCAATATAATATTGTTAATTTTTACTTTCCGCATTTAATATTTTAGTGTTTTTGATGTAGTGTATTGTATTTCAGTGATTTTTTTTGTATTTTAGTGATTTGTGTGTAAATGCATCACTCAAATTTGTGAATTTAACCTCAATACAGGCTGCTAGTCCTAGTGAGGTTAATATTTTTGTATGTAACAAAAAATAAGAACACATGTATGGTGAGAAATTATAAATAAAATAAATAAAAAAATACAATCAAATAAATCAATAAATTATCCAGAAAAGTATTTTTCAGAATTTTAATTTTAGTTCGAAAAAATCTTTAAAAAAAATATGCGAACACGCATTTTGTGACGAAAATACTTCAGTTTGTTTATTTATTTACGGTCTTACAAACTAACATATTTCAGTTTTCTTTACATTTTTATTTTGCTTAGACGTTATTGAAAAATTCTAATATTTATTATCAAAAAATAATTACAAAAAATACATAATTTTAATAGTTTTATCATCACACGTTCGAGTATTTTTGAATATAGGTAGGTATTTATCAAAGCAGATTATTATTGAAATAAAATCGATATGGAGTTATTATTTTAAAATGCTGGTACGGAGAATATTTAATCTTTCTCACCGGGACCGCCCTGTACAGTTGCAAGGGCACAATCACAAGATCGTCTTTCGACGAAATTCGAATTCTAGACCGCTGGTTAATCGCCCTTAATTGTATTTCACTGCTACCGGTTTCACTAGAAACTTACTTAAATATCTGTACTTAATAATAATTGGACAATTTGTAAAATCACCTCAAGGGAGGCAGGAATGGGTACCGCGGCCCCGGGAACCTTTATTGGATAACGAACACCTCTGCCATAGGTCACCCCAAATGGTTCGCTACGTTTGGTGATTTAGCAGAGGTGCTCGGGTTCATGGGGTGAGGTTTGTCTAGGTCTTGGAGGCGGATGTTCAGGACACACTAAAACCCCAGATTCCTACCCACCCCTTAAACCCTTTTCCTTTCCAGAGCTCTCCTCTCCTTGCTTTCCCTAAAAAAACCCTCCACACAGCATTCCCAAACAGGCCCTGAGGGAAATTATTTTTCTTAGGGCCTCCTGTGTGGAGCTCACGTAAAAAAAAGGGCGCTTGTATAATTAAGTAAGTTTTTAGATTTATGGTGATAAAACCGGTAGCAGACAAATAAATAAAGTAACGAATTTTTTATTTTGAAATAAAACTTTTCTAAATGGAATTATATCATGTATATCGCCAGATTATGATTAATGAATCAATCCATGGATAGAAAGATGGCACTAATTAAATGAGCACCAAATTTTATTGCGATTACCAAATGATAATTATAAAATATTTAATGAACCTACTCGATTTTTAACAGACCGATTGCAACCTCTAATATACAGACGCAATCATAATATACAGGCATCATAATATACAGGCATACTGAGTCAGTTCTACGGGTATTTCAACGGAGCCTACTCTAAGGAGCTAACAGCATTGATCTCCGGTGAACCAGTGCACTATCAAAGTTTTTAGTCAAACGCTTTCAAACCCACAAGTAAAAGTTCTAAAAAATCAAGCAGCTGGCGTTTCAAAGGTGTCACTTCTACAATAAATTACATCAATAAAATACAATCGTATTTTAACGAAAATGGGCACTTCAATGTAATGAAAACTGTACTTAATGTTCTGATCAAAAAGGTTTCTTTCACATTTATTATTAAACTTCAAAATTATTTGATACTCACTTTAATATTGTAATAGATTCCCTTGTTGCCTTCAAAGAAAGATTCGCTTTTAATAAGTAACTAATGCTATTATTTATTATTATAATATTATAAAGGCGAAAGTTTGAATGGATCTATGTATGTGTGTTACTCTTTCACGCAAAAACTACTGAATGTATTTAAAAAATTCTTTCATAATAGAAAACTACATTATTTGCGAGTACTATAGGCTACATATATTGGTAAGCTCTGGTGTTATGAAATTACTTATTATATTGTCCAGTCGAAAAGCAAAGCGTTTATGACGTGCGCTATCATTTTTATATTTGTTTAGGTTACTATGGAGATCCCTTTGATAGTTAAAATTTACTGCGCATGTTTGATTGTTATGTTTTAATAGGTAGCACGCGAGCTGTTTGACAAATGAATATAACTGGTATGTTGGGAGGGGTGGGGGAGGGAATCCGGGGGCAAGTCGCTTATAAATCTTTGCTTTTCATTATGTTCTTTTGTACTGATATTTTTCTAAACCATAAGAGTATTTATTTTTTGATTTTTTTTCTATTATTTAAAATGGTAAGAACTAATGACACATTGAATAATAACATTTTATTTGATCACTCGACAAATTGTTGTTCCTTCATATATTATTTTTTTTACAAATTTACTCCATTTGTCAGTGTTATTTTCAAATTTTATTATTTTGCTTTTACTTAACTATTTGATAATGACACATATTTATGGGTGTTACTTTTATCAAATTGTGAAATTATTAAGCCCGATACCGCCCGCTACCGAACCCTAGGGGGGTTAATAACTGTACTAGACGTTTGTACATAAACTAAATATAATAGGGAGCTGGCCACAATGACACGCCAATGGAGTTTGGTACGCCAGTGGATTTTGGAATGCCACTGGTCTTTTAAATGAATTTACTACTTTGACAAAAAATGCTTCTAGGTATAATGGCAAAACTGATTTGAGTACTGGGTTAAAATAAATATTTTTCACTTTGGAGACTGTGGGAGACTGGGGTTTTTAGGATTTTAGGTTACTGGGATACTGGGAGAGGTAAACTGAATCTAAGACTGATTAAAACACTTGAAAAGAGGTTTGAACTTGGAGACTGTTGGTATCTTGAGTAGGTATTGTTTCTTCTTGGCTGATAGTTTTGAACTGACTTCCTACCGGTTTGACTTCTATTTTTATAGGGCAAACTCAGGTCGGATTTTTGGGGGACAGAACCTCCTTAATTTTTCTAAGGTACTTGTTTTAGGTAATTTCCCTGGTCGCTACGATTGGAAGTCAGCTGTGTTAAAATTATGTGTGATAGTTATTGCCAAGATTTTACCAACTCAGGATCCCAAAGCTTCACATCATTTTTATTGTGTTTACAAGAAAAGGTACAAGTATACATATGTGATATAAGGTACAATTTTAAACAGTAAATATTTTTCTTAAAGTGCAACAATCACTGATAGACGTCAGTTTTTGGGTTGTTTTTGTAGTACATACTCATTTTTAGGTGATGATGTTTATTTCTTGATCCAAATTATTCCCAATTTCTCGAAATTGAGCTCCAAATTTTTCGGAAGATGAATTCGCTGTCGTAAATATTTACGATTCAGATTTTTCCTTTGTTCAGAATTGACCAATAGTGGCTCGGCTGGTCGCATGGTGGGGGTGACGTAAATAGTCAGCCATTTCCTTGGCGTTGATCATTGCTGTCTGGAGTCCCTTGTGGAAGCATTAGGTGGTTATTCAGATGTGTTTTCCAGTCCAATGAGGCTGCTGCATGTATTCATTATCAATTTCATTTATGTTTTCAATTGATTAGTTAGTTAAAGGACATAATAGCGTTGTAGACAAGTCATTTGGAAGGGGCACCACATGCACATAATTCCGCTAGCCAATAGCAGCTCTCAGATTGTCGTGCTGGCGGCATGGTACTCTGTGGGAGCGTAAATTCCATTCTTGAATTTCCATGGTTGTCAAAAGCTTTCGCGCACTCGTTAGATGCACACGGATTCCTACGACACGTTCCATACACTCCCCTCAGTGCAGTCTCGACTGTGCTCAGCTACTTCGTCGGGCGTGTCCTTTTCCGATGTCTGAGTTTTGAGTCGGGTGTCTTCGCAGAGTGTACAGTTTCATCAGTTGCTGGCGTGGCAGGCAGAATGACGGCGATTTTGACTGCCGGCCTTACGTATATCCCAGTGCTGGTTTGGATCCGGGCAGTTCTGACTTGTCCATCAGCTGCAGGTATTGCTTCGATGATACGGCCACGTGGCCAACTGTTTCGAGGCAGTGCTGGGTCCATGATGATCACTAGGTCATCCTTCTTAATTGGTGTAGTTGGATGGTGCCACTTTTGCCGGACAGCCATGGTAGGTAGGTATTCCCGCAGCCATCGCCTCCAGAAGGTGTCTGCAAGTTGTTGTCCGATGCGCCACTGGCGGCGTAGGCATGTTTCCTCTTCTTTTTTGTCGTAGAAGGATAATTGAGGGCGCTTCCCGGCTGACCCTAGCAAAAAGTGGTTGGGTGTTAGAGGTTCTTCATCACGTGGGTCAACTGAAATGTGGGTGAGTGGACGATTATTTACCACAAACTCAGCTTCTGCAAGTGCGGTGAGTAGCGTTTCTTCTTTTGGTGCTCTTTCCTTTAGTGTAGCGCTTAGGGCTTTCTTTACTGATCGTACTAATCTTTCCCAAGCTCCCCCCATGTGCGGACTTAGTGGTGGTATGAAGTGCCACTCGATGCCCTGGGTAGCTATTGCGTCAATCATTCTGGCGTCTTGACTTATTGACAGCAGGGCGTCCCTCATCTCGGTGTCAGCTCCGTGAAAGTTTGTCCCGTTGTCCGAGTACATGGCTGCTGGTTGTCCTCTGCGGGCGGTCATTCTTTGTAGGGCCATGATGGCCGAGTCAGCAGTCAGTGAAGCGGCTAGTTCTAGGTGAATGGCGCGTGTCGAGAGGCAGGTGAAGATGGCTCCATATCGTTTTTCTCGATGCCTACCGACCGTGATAGCCATAGGGCCGAAATAGTCAAGCCCACAGTGTGTGAATGGGCGGACGTGATGCATCAGGCGGGATGGTGGTAATGCGCCCATCAGAGGTGGAGTCGGTTTGCTGCGTCGTATGAAGCAAGTGGGGCAGGCGTGCGTTATCTTCCTGCTTGTTGTGCGTAGTCGTATTATGAAGAAATGATTGCGTATTTCTGCTACTGTTTTCTCAGTACTAGGATGATCCGCCTTTTTGTGGTAGTGACTGATAAGAAGTCGAGTGTAGGGTTCGTCGCCGTCCAGTATTATGGGAGTTCGGGCCACACTCTTTGTTCTTTCCAAGGCTTGTAGTCGGGTCCCCATTCGTAGTAGGTCATCTGGTCCAAAGAATGGGTTCAGGGAGTTGAGGCGGCTGCCAGCAGGCAGTTTTTGACCTTGTCGGATGATGTGTAGATCAGTTGTGAAAGCGTCTTCCTGGGACCTTTTGATCCATCTGTGTTCTGCTGCTTTTATCTCATCGGCTAGTAGTGGGCCTTCTACTGGTTTATTGGGCCCCATCTTGCATCGTCTGATAAATCGGAGGATCCAAGCTGTGGAGCGAATCAGCCGGTGCCATGAGGAGAACCGCTCTACTGATGGGAGTGCTTCGCCCCTGGTGGACACAAGGCCAACGTAGTGAGGTTTGACTTCTAGTGTCAGGTCGTCAGGCCTGTGGGCGGGTGCCCGTTCTTTTGGCCACGCACCCTCCGGGGAAGTGAGAAAGGCTGGGCCAGTAAACCATCTTCCTTCTGGTGTTAAGTCTGGCACCTCTAAGTCTCGTGTTCCTATGTCAGCGGGATTGAGTTTTGTGGGTACCCATTTCCAGTCGGGTATGTTGGTTAGTTCGTCTATTTCCCCCAATCGGTTTGCCACAAAGGTTGAGTAGGCGCGTGGGTCGGTGCGTAACCAGCATAGTACAGTTGTGGAGTCTGTCCAGAAGCAGGTGCGGGATATCAGGGCTTTGCTTTCTTTTTGGATCGTCTGGGCTAGTCTCGCTGCTATGAGGGCGGCTTGAAGCTCGAGGCGTGGAATGGAGAGAGGCTTCAGTGGCGCTACCTTGCATTTACTTGCAAGGAATGTTACTCGTAAGGATCCACCTATTTTTTCGGTGAAGTAGGCCACGGCACAGCAAGCTTGCTCCGATGCATCGCAGAAAAGGTGTAGTGTTACGTTGTTTAATTTGTTGTAGAGGCAACGTCTCGGGATTGAGATGCTGTTCGTGTGCAACAGATTTAGCCAGTCTGTCCATCTCTGGGCGTGTTCAGGGGCAATTGGTTCATCCCAGCCGACGCTTGAGCGCCACACTGCTTGCAGTAGCATCTTAGATCTGATGGTAAGGCAGGCAACGAAGCCGACTGGGTCGAAGATCTTCATTACTATAGATAATAGTTGCCGCTTGGTAGGTTGTGTGGCCGTGTCGTGGGAGATTGCCTCACGAAATGAGTACAGGAAGCGGTCTGTGGTGGGGTCCCAGATTAAACCAAGCACTCGCTCTGTTTCCGGACCTCCGCTGCTGATTTTTATCGTGGAGCTGGCACGGTCTTCTATAGGTACGCTAGCTAGGGCCGCCGGGCTGTTGGACGCCCAGTTTGTCAAGTGGAACCCTCCTTTCGCGAGCAGGGCACTTACACTTTGGGCGAGTGCAGCAGCTTCATTGGGTGTGTCTGCTGCATCTAGGTAATCGTCCATGTAGAACTTGGTGCGTACGGCTTTTGCGGCGGCCGGGTACTCGTGCTCGTATGTTTCAGCCACTTTATTTCGGACGAATTGGGCACTGCTTGGGGAACAGGTGGCTCCGAACATCATCGATGACATTTGATAGGTGTCTGGTTCGTGATGGGGTGATGTCCTCCACAGGAATAGCTGGGACGACTGATCTTCTCGCCTTATTTTTATTTGCAGGAACATTTCTTTGATGTCTGCAGCAATAGCGATGTTTCCTTCCCGGAAGCGTATTATATTCCCCAGGAGGGAGGACAGCAGGTCAGGACCAGTAAGCAGCTGGTCGTTGAGGGAGGTTCCTCGGCATCGGCTTGCGGCATCGAACACCACTCTGATTTTTCCTGGCTTATTTGGGTTGATTACTGCAAAGTGGGGCAGGTACCATTTGCGAGGTGTGGTGGTGGAAGCTTCATGGCTTGATAACTTCTTGGCATAGCCTTTGTTGATAAGTTGATTTATTTTGTCGTTGTAGGCCACTGCTAGATTTTTGTCTTTTTCTAGCTTTTTCTCCAGGGACAGAAGTCGTTTCAGCGCACACTGCCGATTGTCAGGTAACGTGGCTTCTGGTTTGCGCCATAGTAGACCGGTTTCCCACCTTCCTACAGGAAGAGGACGGGTAGTTGCATTCATAAGTGCAATTGCCTGTTGTTCGCTTGCATTGACTCTGGTGGCTGATGTTACTCCGAGGGAGTCGATGGCGAAGTTGGTTTTTACTAGCTCCCTCAACTGTATGTCTGCGGCCGTTTCTGGTTGTAGTGCCAAAGTGGTGGTCGTGTTATTATCTCTGGGGTTGACTCCCCCATGAGCGATCCATCCTAGTGCGGTGCGTGATGCTATTCGCGTAGTATCATTGCATTCACGAACTTCCCTTGACACGATCAGGTGAGCGTTATCTTGGCCTATTAGCAGCTTCGGGACGACCGACCTTCCTTGGGTCTGTTGCTCCGGCAGGTTGAGGTTGCTTATTGTGCTGGCAGATATGTGGAATGTATTACTGTTGCCTGCACCTCGTATTCTTAGTTTCACTCGTTGGGAGAGATTGTCGGAGGTGCACATTCCTTTCGCGCCGTGGATTCGCAGTCCGTGAACTGGGCCGTTTGCTCCGACTTGTATTGCGGTGTCAGCGTCGACAAGTGTTACTGTGGATCCTTCATCCAGGAGAGCGAACACTGACACTTCTTCTTTGTTTGGAGCGCTTAATATGACTGGCGCAATTTTTAATAGTACTCTCTGTCCGGAGTCCTGGCGTCACAAGTTGACATTTTCCACGGCGCTTTTTCGTACGAACTCGGGATTATGTAGCAGGGGGTGGTGTGGGGATCTGCAATCTCCTACTTTGCACCATTGGTTTATTTTGCAGCTTCGTGAGTGGTGTTTTTCTAAGCACTTGCGGCATAAACTTCCCGTGCGTACAGTTTCCCATCGGAGTTCAACATCTTTGGCTGCGAATTCTTTGCATTCGCGGGTTTTATGATCGCCGCCACATTGGGCGCAGCTTTCATCAGCAGTTTTTCTTTTTCGGCTTGGTCCAGGGTAAGTATGTTCCTCGTTTACTTTGCGTTTTATGGGGGCAATCTTTTCTTTTGGGCCATCCCTGATTTCTTCTTGATGTCCGGCATGTATTTGCTCATGGCTCGGTAGAAGCCGCATGCGATCACTCTCTTCTTCCTCCTGGTACCCGGCATGTATTTGTTCACGGCGTGGTCGAGATCGTATGTGGTCCACCATCCCACTGTTTGGAATTGCGTTTGACACCTCTTTCAGAAAGGCAGCGAGCTGGGTTATGGTGGCCGGAGCGTGTTGTTTGCGGATCTCGATTAGCCATGCCAGACGCAGGGAACTTGGCATTTTGTCAGTGACGTCATTCATTAATGCAGGATTGGTGAGATAACCTTCGGTTTTCAGGATCCGGAGAGATGCCACCAGGTTTTGTACCGTCCCGGAGAAATCTGCCAGATCCTCGAGTGATACCTCGGTCGTGAGGTAAGGTAGTTTTTTAACCTTGTCTAGCATAAATTTTGCTATGGAGTTAGCGCTGCCGTATCGCTGCTCGAGGACGCTGATGATCTCTGGGACTTGCGCAGGATCCATTAGTAGGGGACCCACGGTATCTCGTGCCTTGCCTTTGAGGGCGCGCTGCAGCCGAATGAGATTTTCACTCGGAGTCATTTGGCAGGTGGCGGTGGATTGAGCGTACTGTGCCTTCCAGGTGGGCCACTCAAGGGGGTCTCCGGAGAAGGTAGGCAAATCTTTTGCTGTGGATTGCCTGGCAATGAGGGCAGCCATTCTTGAATCATCTTCTAATGTGCGGGGGCTATCTTGCGTTCTGGAAGAGCGAAGGGCCTCTGCCATCACAGAGGCGATCTGGGCCAGTGGGTCGTTGCCATGCTGCAACCATTCTCGGGTGTGCCGTGCTGTCTGATTGGCTGTATGCGGTGGTGTAAATAATGGGGAATCCTGGCCGGAGGAGGCTGGCTGATGCTGGTACCCTGCTGTGTTGTAAAGTGGGCGCTCGGGTCCGATATGGCTGTATTCGGCCGTAGGGATGTTCTTCGCAGGGCCCGTCAGTAGTGTGTACTCTTGGGTGGCGGCGGCGGCGTATCCGGTTGGATCGGTTACAGCAAATTCATTGGTAGGCTGACCGGCTGGTGTGTCCATTTGAGTAGTTGCATATCTCGTTGCAAACTCTTCGGCCGGCTTGTGAACTTGAGTGGCATATCTCGTTGCAAACTCATTAGTAGAAGGGCCGGTTGGTGCATGCACTTGAGTAGTTGCATATCTCGTTGCAAACTCTTCGGCTGGCTTGTGTACTTGAGTGGCATATCTCGTTGCGAACTCATTAGTAGAAGAGCCGGTTGGTGCGTGTACTTGAGTTGTTGCATATCTCGTTGCAAACTCTCCGGTAGACGGGCCGTCTGACGTGTGTACTCGAGTGGCATATCTCGTTGCGAACTCGTTCGTAGACGGGCCGGTTGGTGCCTGGGTTTGAATTACTGCCTGACCGAGGTTGGCTCGCAGGGTCGGGCTGGTTGGTGCGGGCTCCTGGGTAGGTTGGCTGACTGCTTGGCGTGTTGCAGCGTTCAGGGCTGCGAGCAGATTGGCTGTCTGCTTGGCGTGACGTCTGTCCCGGATGCGCATCTCTCGGCGCAGCAATCGCAGGGAGTCTTCAGTTGATTCAGAAGTTGTTTCGCTGCTTTTACTGTTGGATCCGTGGAGGCTCTTGGCGACACATTCTGGAGCAGGTTGGTCAAGAGTGATGAGGTCAGGGTTCCTGGCAGGGTTCGCACCAGATAGATCGTGGCGGGTTCCGCTGGATGGCGTCTCATCGATGTCTACGGTGCGTGGGCCCGGGGTCCGACGGGGTGCCACTGGCATGTTTCGGCTTGTTCCCGGGGCGTTAGGTTTAGACAGCGATGTTTCGGAAGATGTCGGGGTCTTACGGCCACTGCGAAGAGACGGCATCTCCACTGGGTAAGACTGAAGGCGTGTTATGTGTAGATCCGGCTCGAAGGACCAAATGTACTAGACGTTTGTACATAAACTAAATATAATAGGGAGCTGGCCACAATGACACGCCAATGGAGTTTGGTACGCCAGTGGATTTTGGAATGCCACTGGTCTTTTAAATGAATTTACTACTTTGACAAAAAATGCTTCTAGGTATAATGGCAAAACTGATTTGAGTACTGGGTTAAAATAAATATTTTTCACTTTGGAGACTGTGGGAGACTGGGGTTTTTAGGATTTTAGGTTACTGGGATACTGGGAGAGGTAAACTGAATCTAAGACTGATTAAAACACTTGAAAAGAGGTTTGAACTTTGTTATGGTACGCCCAAACGACAAAGAATTCAAACTCCTAATTCGCCGCAAACTACACAACACCCTGCTCCCCCCCTGTTCCCTGCTTCCTACTTCCTATCCCATCCGCCCACCCGCACGCGATCCCTTCGACAGTTGAGAATGGCGAGCCGCCTCGGGCACACGTTAAGCCCGCGCGTTGATTCCCACTGTTCGCGCCCGGCGTACTATCGCTCGAGTTGTACTCAAATATAACCTGCAATGTTAATTCAATAACCTACGGGTTTAGCGCTGATATTTCACCATGCCTGTGTAAACTTCGGTTCTGTCCTAAACTCGGGAGGTCCCCCTGGAAGCCGGAAGACGAAGACCCCCAACATCATGTAAGCTGTACAATTGTTTCCTCATTTGATTGTGTCCTTTAACGATAGACTGCAAACTCCCGCGCAAAGCCATCACTCAGAGAGTTTCGTTTAGGGATCTTGAGGTTATAAACACGATAGCTAGGATTGTGTAGTATGTATTTCTTGTGTTGAATTGTACTGTAATGACCTATGTACTGTGTTTTAAATTTGCAATACATGAATCTAGTTAACTCAATCCTGTTATTATTCTGCTACGGCAGGAGGGTTTCCTAGAGGGGGAGTATCCTGCCAGACGACTGAGATGCGAAGGAATTTCTGAAGCCTCGAGCGACCCACCACCTGAATAGAGGGTAAATCATGCCTCCCCTGAGAGCTAGCTTGGGACATGTTTGGGGGCCCGCTCCTAACACTGGCGTCCATAGTGGGGCCCAGAATTTTTTTTTCATTTTTGCCATTGTCTCAGTCGCCTTACGGAGTGCTCCCTGTCGAAATCTTCCCCGCATAGGAACTGTTTGTAAACATTGATTGTACTGTGTCTTGGTGTTTTATACCCAGTGAATAATGAATTCTGTGGGAAACCACAGAAATCCATGTGCAAGTTAAGTCCATAACGCAGATTTGATTGCAATTATAAAAAAATTGCGTCAAAGTTGAAAACATGGCCATTTTGTATTAACCAGAAAGACGGCAGCATTTAAACCGCGAATCTGACTGCGCACGCGCCGACCCCTTTGTTCACAAAGCAGCGGACGAGCAACAGTAATTCGCGCCAAATCAACGGCCCGATGTTTCACGCGGTAAATACATACCTAATCTCTGAGTTGCGCGCGCACCCACGCGCATCGAAGCACAAAAGTGCGTTTATCGCGCCAAACTCCAACGGCAAAAATCCGTTTGAATCAGGCAGAACAATTCCCTGTCACTATGCAGTGTTTTGAATAATAAAATCGCCCTTCTGTCACTAAGGTCGGAAGCAATGGAGATCGCTATTGTAAATTTGGTTTTGGAATTCCAATTACCTTGTGGATTCTTTAATTAAAAAATCTCACACTCACGTTTTTTCTTGCACAATATACCGATCGGCCCACTTGTTGTGTCTGTCAAATTAGTACCACGTATATTTCACCAAATGGACAAAATAATGACTTTCTTTCCACATTCTACGTTATAGGTACCGCATTTTTTTCAGCATAAGTGTAAAGTGAATTGTGTTTTTTTCCTTACATAAAAAAAAGTGAAATAATAATAAAACCAATGATTGGTTCCATAAAAAAATAAAATGATTTTAATGTGGTTTCGTAACAAATCCCATATTCAGTTATTTTCATCCGGAAGTTTGTCCTTATTTGCCAGAAGAGTGCCTTTTGTGAATTTTAGTGCCTTTCTCAGTGCAAAGTGGTTTGTGAAAAATAAAAAACCCGTTTTCTAAAGGTCAGTCCTGGCAAAATTTTTTGGAAATAAATAAATACTTGTGAATTTCACAAGTTTTCTCAAAAGTGGTCAGTGAAACACAAAAACCTTTACTACTTAGGTCTTTCCACGCAAAATTTTTTCTTGCGCCTTCCTTTGACAAAGATTCTGGTGTCATATATACCAAATTGTAGTATGGAATACAGTTTTCTATAACTATTTTAGAAATACCAACCAGTGATTACCAAGTGAAAAGTGCCTCACAAAATTAATTTTGCGTTTGCTAAAGAAGACCCCTGGCAATTTTTTTCACCCCCTGGGAAACTCACAATGGAAAACAATCAAGCTATGGCATCATCCAATTTGGGCATCATTCCCAACGTGCACAACTTATCCAAAACTCACTTACAAACTGCTTTAAGGGATAGAGGACTCTCGCCATCAAGCAAATCTAAACCTACATTAAAGGCTTATGCACTTTTATTCAACAAAAAGTACATTAAGAGAATAAACCTCGCCCCCTCAAGCGAAAATAATTCACGCTCGGCTACGCAAGTTTTGAATAATCTTGTTCCTAACGAAGAACCTATGCCACAAGTAATGATAAAACAGGACATCGCACCCACCTTGACACAAGATAAAACCTACGATTTATCCTCTTGGAAAATCAAATATAATGGCGTCTCCGATGTACTGGATTTCATTGACCGTATTGAAGAAACGGCTACAATCAAAAATATCCCATTCGAGATTCTACGAAAAAACTTCATAGAACTCATCTCCCCAGAATTGATACCCTGGCACCGCATTCAAAAAACTAAATGCAAAGATTGGAATAAACTCAGATCTGCCCTAATCTCGAGCTTCGGAAAAACGGAAGCCCAGCACCGGATCAAATTATCTTTACTATCTATTAAACAGCTAGTAAATGAACCTGTAGCAACATTCATAGAAAGGGCTGAATCCATTAACATCAAGCTTTCACATCCCGTTTCGGAAGCTGAACTATTACCAGTCATAACTGATGGCCTTTTAAGCAAATACGAGAACATCATTACCTCACAGAAAATTGCATCCCTAGCCCAGCTAAACGAAGTCTGTCTCCTTCTGGAATCGTACCAGGATAGGAAAAACATAAAGAATGTGTCAAATAATGTAGTTGTGCCAAGCCGTTCGTCTGGTTTAAAACCAGAATTCAACAACAAAAAAGTGTGCTCTTTTTGCAAAAAAGTAGGCCATCTGGCCACTACTTGTTTCAAGCAAGCAAGGTTTCTGGAATCTAAGGAACCCCGAACTTTCAAGAGGCATCACTCTAGGGACCGCTCTCCTCCAAGCGACGAACTGCGCAACATTTTCAAGAAATCAAGGCACAACATGGAAAGGTTACAAAACCCAAGCGATGTCAGACCTCAGGTGGATTTCTCCAAGCCCCCACCAAATTTCTACATGAAGAGGCCAAAAAACTAAATAATAACTTCTCAGGCACCCATTCTGAACCAAGGTCTAAAGAATGGACTGATTGGTTAGCACACATTAAGTATTTTAACCAGACCTTAAATGTTTCTTCGGTTTGTTGCAAACAAGCTAAAGATGGGAGACCCTATGCTTTTTTCTCTGTTAACAATGTGCCCTTTTCCGGATTACTTGATAGTGGTGCATCTGTCAGCTGTCTTGGCAACAATGCTCACCTGCCTTTTGTTAACAGTGATTTTAGAATTTCGCCCCAATCAACACACCTGACGACTGCGGATAATGTTTCCCAACCGGTCATCGGTGCCCTTGCCCTGCCAATTAATTGTAACAATAAAATAGTTACAATCAATTTTCTAATAGTGCCCTCTATATCCCAGAATTTCATCCTTGGCGTTGACTTCTGGAAGGCATTCAATGTTGCTCCCCAAGTATTTAATACTCTTGGCGAAACCTCCACTGCTGCTCAAATTAGTGAGATCCGCACAATAATACCTCACGAAAATTTAAGCACGGACCAGGCTCTCCAACTAAAAGAAATGGTCAATAAATTCGAGTCAATATCTTTCGAAAAATGTGGATTAGGTTTGACAAATTTGGTTGAACACCATATCAAAACCAATGGCCCACCCATCAAGCAACGTTATTACAACTTAGCCCCCCCAAAACTTAAACTTTTAGAAAACGAACTTGATGAAATGTTAAAAATGGGTGTGGTGGTTCCCAGCAGAAGTGCATGGACCAACCCAACTCTTTTGGTTTCTAAAAAAGACGGCTCTGCACGTTTCTGTCTCGACAGTAGACGTTTAAACTCTTGCACGGAAGCTGATGCGTATCCCTTACCTCACGTTCACGCAACCTTAGACAAGCTGCGTAACGCCAAGTTCATCTCTTCTGTCGATCTCAGCAAAGCGTTTTGGCAAATACCCTTGGACGCAGAATCGTGCGAAAAAACTGCCTTCGTTGTACCTGGTAGGGGAATGTTCCATTTTAAAAGATTACCCTTTGGTCTAAAAAACAGCCCCGCCGAGTTACAAAGACTGATGGACAAACTTTTCGGTCCTGAAGTCGATAACAGCCTGTTTTGTTACCTTGACGACCTCATCATCGTCAGCGATACCTTTGAAAAACACCTATTAATGCTGGAAAAAGTTTTTCAACAACTCAAGTTCGCTGGTTTAACCATCAACTTGAAGAAGTCTGAATTCTGTAAGTCCCGTCTACGTTATTTGGGATTCATTATCGACGAAAAAGGTCTAAGAACAGACCCCGCTAAGGTGGAAGCCATGGCAAATTTTCCCCGACCCAAAAACGCGAAGGAAGTCAAAGGTTTCCTTGGACTTGCAGGTTACTACAGGAGATTCATCAAAGACTTTTCCACTATCGCAGCCCCCTTAAATAAAATTACCGGCATCCGTAAAGGTGTCAGCAATTTCCGATGGTCTGTCGAAGCTGAAGAAGCGTTTACAACTCTAAAAAATGCCCTTCAAAAAGCTCCCGTTCTGAATTGCCCGGATTTTGCACTCTCTTTTACCCTCCACACGGATGCCTCCAATGTAGGAATCGGTGGAGTCCTTACTCAAGAATTCCCAGATGGCGAACACCCTGTAGCGTATTTTTCCCGTACATTAAACAAACACGAGAAAAACTACGGAATTACCGAGAAAGAGTTATTGGCTGTATTGGATTCTGTTCACCATTTCCGCGGTTACATAGACGGTAGCAAATTTACTGTAGTTACAGACCATAGTAGTTTGAAATGGTTGATCTCTTTAAGTAATCCCTCCGGTAGGCTCGCTCGTTGGTCCTCCCGTTTGTCTCAATACAATTTTGATGTTGTTCACCGTAAAGGCGCGGACAATATTGTTCCCGACGCCCTTTCAAGAATTGAACTGGCTTCATTAAATGTTGACACAATTGCCCCCCCTCCATCTACAAAAGATGAATGGTACTTGAAAATCTTCGAAGGTTGTAAAAATAACCAACAAAAGTTTCCTAATTTTATCATAAAAGAAGGACAACTATACCGTAATTGCAAGGTACCACTATCCATCCTCGAAGATTACTCGTGGAAACTTGTCGTTCCCCTCGAAGGTAGAGAACAAATAATTATTGACAATCATAGTGTTCCCGACTCCATACACCCAGGAAATTTCAAGACGTATAAAAAGATCTCCTTGAAGTATTACTGGCCTGGTCTCTTCAAGCAAATTCGCAATTACATCTCTAAATGTGAAACTTGTAAAGCCTATAAACATAGCACGGCAGCACCTGCCGGCCTAATGGGTAATCCCAAACGTGCCGACAGACCCCTACAATCATTGTCAATGGACCTCGTCGGACCCTTTCCCCGAAGTTATGCCGGACACATGCACATACTTAGTGTAGTGGATGTTTTCACTAAATTCTGTTGGATCTTTCCTTTAAAAAGAGCCAACGCGTCCGCCATCATCAAACTTCTGGAAAAACACATTTTTATACCTTACGGAACACCCAGAACCGTAATTTTTGATAACGGAAAACAATTTATTGCCCAAGAATTCAAAGATTTTCTTGCCAAATACGGAATCAAGGATATTTACTATAATACCTTGTATACTCCACAAAATAACACCGTCGAACGTTATAACCAAACAATCAACACAGCTCTGGCTATTCTAGTTGATAAAGATCAACGTACTTGGTGTAAAAACCTAGATAAAATTCAGGCTGCAATGAACAACACTGTTAATCTGGCCACTGGTTACACACCTTTCTTCTTAAAACACGGTATGGAACAAGTCGTTCATGGTTCTCTACATAGGAACACTAACTTTCCTACGTCAATTGCCACCACAAGCAACCCTACCGCGAACTATGCCCATCGTCTGGAAGAACTGTCGGCCATCTACAGTGAAGTCACTGATGCTTTGCTCCTGGCTCATCAAAAGAGTGCGGACAGATACAACCTACGTAGGAAACATGTCACCTTCAATACAGGAGACATAGTTTGGAGAAAGAACAACACACTTTCCCAAGGAGCCATGTATTTCTCTGCCAAGCTGGCACCACGTTTCGTGAAGGCCAAAGTTCTAAGAAAGATATCAGATCTAGTGTACTCCTTGTCTGACTGCTCTGGAAAACACATTGGTAATTACCATATTAAGGATATCGCAAAATCTGGAAGTGAGGAGTCAAGTAAAACTGCCCCCACTATCTCAGCAAACTTAAAATGATCCAGTGTGTATCACCACAACCTTTTTGTAAGCACACCAAGTCTTACAATGGCTGGCGTGTAAAGTGTCAATTACATGCCCACCCTTTCGTTGATAAAACGAATATTGTTAAAAAATCATTTTTGTAAATTTATGTACAATCCACGGTGTAGTTTGCCCCGTTCATGTTCGTGAATTGGCAACCACCGTAATTTTTGTCTCACACGTTTTTTATTTTTATTTTTTTCTTTCTTTTTTCTCACCTGTTCCAAAATTGATCACTTTAGAGCAGAGACACCCCTCGAGTGACAGTGTTCGGGAAGTCATGAACCCAATCATTGCCTCTCAACCCCTCACACTACACAACGTTCATGCCATGGCACGCTTTGCCATGTAATGCAATATTGTAATTTTCACCATTTTTGTTTGTTGTTTTTTTTTTCATCATATCGGAAGGAATCTCTTCATTTTTTTCTTTTATGTTCTGTAAATACTGGAGCGTCGTTCTATAATCGATTTGGTAAACTCCAAAGCGTTAAATCACGACCCAGGACTAGTAAACCATCTCAACATGCTCCATATTTTACCCATCATGGTAAAGATAAGTGGTTACTCACATAATCACATTCCTTGTGTATAGTAGTTTTCAATTTTTTCTCAAATGTCAAAAATTGATGGCGTCCTACCCGAGCTCTTTGCTAACAAATTGGATTTTGACACATCCATTTTGAAATCATATGTATATAAATAAAGGAAAAGCCTTTAAATTGGTCTTTCCATCCTTGTACAAATCCTCATGGACTCGTTTCAACTAAAGTACGTAAAACCAAATACTCGGTCTTTTGTTGTTATAAGAAGTCCTCGATTTGTCCCTCTTCACAACATGTATGTCTTGTATTACATGCTTCAACCCTTACGGAAAAGGTTAATAAAACCTAACGGCAGCCCTGATTTCCGTACATAAATAACCGCAGTTTAACGTAAATCATCAATGTTTTGTTTGATCATCGTTTTACAAACATAGGCATTCAACTCCTGTTTCGCCATTTAACCAAGTATTTGCAACCTAAATTGCACATAACCTGGTATGTTGTAACCGCACAAAGGGTATGTAAAACCACAATTGGTCCCTTTTATTTGTCCCCACTGAAGTTTGCTGCAATAGACAGTATGTAAAACCATGTAGGTCTGTCTTTGTTTGTCACATGGTGTAAACAGAAATGTACTCTGTCATCACCCCGCCTTTATAACATACGAAGTGACATTAAATTGTTTACCTCCTTGTTATCCTATCGTACGCTCCTGGGCTACGGAGTTAGTTAATCTAACAAATCTTTATAAACTGTGTTAAAACAAGCATAGTTAACGTTTATTGTGTTGTATTTAAACGTAACCCTGTTACATTATAGGAGAGATCCTTAGAACATCCACCATTATAGGAGGGATCCTTAAAATACCTGCCGCGATACGAGAAGTTCGTCATAATCACTTTTTTCTCATAGCTAAATGTTATTGAGCTGGTCGTGTGACATATTTGTCATGAGAACCATTTTGTACATTCTATTTTGGTCGTGTGCCATTCATTTGTCATGAGAACCATTTTGTACGTTCTATTTTGGTCGTGTGCCATTCATTTGCCATGAGTACCACCCTTTTCGTATAACCTGTTCCGGTCGTGTGTCATTTATTTGTCATGAGTACCGCTTTTATGTATAACTGTGTATAAACTCTGTACACGAGACGTGGAGACGTAATAACAATACTTACCGTGATTCGTGTGAACGACATAATATCGGCTTTGCTATCTTCTTTAGGATGCATTGTATAAACTCTTTGACTTCTGTCTATAATTGAGTTATATCTTGTATGTACTTACATATTTTGTACACTATACGTGGAGACGTTAAAACACTTACCATGAGTCGTGCGAACGAAATAATATCAAACCCTTTGTGTGCGATCTACGAAATGTAGTCCACAACCCTTTGTTGTCATTCAACGCCAATGCCCGTGGACTTCCTGTTTTTTTACTTCTTTGCAAAAAGGAAAGAAGCCCAGGAATATCTACTATCCCAAAAGGACTAGTTTTCAGCTTCACTGTCAATTATGGGGCATAGTGCTGTGGGAGTTAATTGATTGAGCACAAAAAACCACCTAACTCGTTGTCTGGAGAATGAACAAGAAAACCCCCAGGTTTGTGAAATTGGAGCAAGGGTCTGTCTTTTCTCACAATCATGTAGAAGTTTTTAAAATGACCCCTAATCTTTTGCCCAATACACGCGAAAGATTAGCCTTTTTGATATAATGTGTATTCAAATGTCTCCTCATCCTTTTTGATAAATGTAAAGAGTCAGGAAATCTGCTGGTTGATTATGTTTCATTTTCACATAGAGTTTGAATCGGAAATTGGTCCAGTCTCTAGCAAGTTTCGCAACTCGTCTCCCTTCTCCCCTCCTCCTCCCATTCCCCATGTTTCAGACTTATGTTATGAAGTGAAAAATCTGTCGTTGACCATATCTCGCCCTCACTTGGAGTTCGAATAGGTAACTGTCCGGTTATCTACAGGTTTTCCCCCTCAATCTCTGCATATGTCTCACCAGTTTTTTTTCTCTCTTTTCTCAATTCCACGAAACACATTCATGAATGTTGGATATGTACGATATGCACTTGGCGTACCATCTGTCTCCTTTTGACAACCTTTATTCATGAATTGGTTTCCCTTTGCCGTGACTAGTTCACGATTCTTTGTCTCGTTCCTTGAAATTCTACGAAAATGTTACCATCTCATGTTAGCATAGGCCATAGAGGGCCGGTTGTTTTTTAACCAAGACATATTGTCACTAGGCAAACGCCAAGTCATCCTGGCAAAGGAAAATGTTCATGTAATCACAATTTAGTTAGGAATCTCTCTTCGTCACTCTCTGGGTCGGTGGTTAAAATTTCGTTATTTCATTATCTGGACACATTTTGTTTCTCTCCAAACCTTTTCTTCATTGGTCCCTAGGCAGGTAAACTTCAAGAATTTTGCTCTAATAATAATTCCTCCCGGATTTAAAAAGAAGCCCAGGCGGATGTCATCACCAACAGCCAAGCTGAGCTTCACTTCCTGACAGCACGCGCTGTGGTTACAAGGTCTCTCCTGCTGCCATTTTCTACGCAATTGTTCCTGAAAGCACAGACCATACCGCCCATACGTATGTTGTCTTGTCGTGCCACAGCAAGCTGAGTTGTCCCACTATACTTTATGACACTCTAAACTACCTTTTGGGCACGCTAGCTCTTAGGTTTGTTCTTACTCTTGCTATCAATGCCAACCTTGTCGTCTCTTGCTCTGTCATGCAATGACACATATATCGTCATGTGTAAACCATCATTACCTTGACCCACCAGTATTCGCTGAATGCGCACCAATACAAGTTATCTTGAGCTACATTATGCTTCAATAACCATTATATACGATCCGTGTTTACCATAATAACACTTAGGATTCGCACTGGCATGTCTGCAGATACTGGATTCTTCTCTTCAATGACCTCTGTAACCATAGTCGCGGCACAGCAACCACAGTCTCCACTTCGTGAACTTCGACGTCTTCAACAAAACCAAGTGTTTTCTAAGGCCCAAGTGTACTCCTGAGCGTTGTCTCAAATGGGTCTGATTACAGTGATAATGTAATCCTTAGAATCCGTGAAGTCACGTCCTTTTCTTCGAAATTCTCCGAAACCAAACAAATCCACGCTTCACAAACTTAGCTCCAAGACCAATGAAACCTTAGAATCACACACTTTTTCTCTTCTCTTGTACAAATGTATTGTCATTCTTTCAATTGCTTAACCATGTGTATTGTCATTCTTTCAATTGCATAACCATGTGTATTGTCATTCTTTCAATTGCATAACCATGTGTATTGTTATTTTCAATTGCATAACCTTGTATGTTGTTTTACACCATGTACTTTTCCCAAATTTGTCTTGTCCAAACATTTTATGTACCCCCACCCATTCCCTACAAACATTGTGACCCAAACTATAGCATAAAACTGTATGTTCTAGCTAGGAAATCTCTCAAGCAACGAATCTCTCAAAAACCCCGATGGAAGCATAAGAGGATTTTTTTTTCCCTACAGCTCCATTGCCACGTCGCTTTTTTTCCAAGCGCGGGGGGAAGTGTTATGGTACGCCCAAACGACAAAGAATTCAAACTCCTAATTCGCCGCAAACTACACAACACCCTGCTCCCCCCCTGTTCCCTGCTTCCTACTTCCTATCCCATCCGCCCACCCGCACGCGATCCCTTCGACAGTTGAGAATGGCGAGCCGCCTCGGGCACACGTTAAGCCCGCGCGTTGATTCCCACTGTTCGCGCCCGGCGTACTATCGCTCGAGTTGTACTCAAATATAACCTGCAATGTTAATTCAATAACCTACGGGTTTAGCGCTGATATTTCACCATGCCTGTGTAAACTTCGGTTCTGTCCTAAACTCGGGAGGTCCCCCTGGAAGCCGGAAGACGAAGACCCCCAACATCATGTAAGCTGTACAATTGTTTCCTCATTTGATTGTGTCCTTTAACGATAGACTGCAAACTCCCGCGCAAAGCCATCACTCAGAGAGTTTCGTTTAGGGATCTTGAGGTTATAAACACGATAGCTAGGATTGTGTAGTATGTATTTCTTGTGTTGAATTGTACTGTAATGACCTATGTACTGTGTTTTAAATTTGCAATACATGAATCTAGTTAACTCAATCCTGTTATTATTCTGCTACGGCAGGAGGGTTTCCTAGAGGGGGAGTATCCTGCCAGACGACTGAGATGCGAAGGAATTTCTGAAGCCTCGAGCGACCCACCACCTGAATAGAGGGTAAATCATGCCTCCCCTGAGAGCTAGCTTGGGACATGTTTGGGGGCCCGCTCCTAACAACTTGGAGACTGTTGGTATCTTGAGTAGGTATTGTTTCTTCTTGGCTGATAGTTTTGAACTGACTTCCTACCGGTTTGACTTCTATTTTTATAGGGCAAACTCAAGTCGGATTTTTGGGGGACAGAACCTCCTTAATTTTTCTAAGGTACTTGTTTTAGGTAATTTCCCTGGTCGCTACGATTGGAAGTCAGCTGTGTTAAAATTATGTGTGATAGTTATTGCCAAGATTTTACCAACTCAGGATCCCAAAGCTTCACATCATTTTTATTGTGTTTACAAGAAAAGGTACAAGTATACATATGTGATATAAGGTACAATTTTAAACAGTAAATATTTTTCTTAAAGTGCAACAATCACTGATAGACGTCAGTTTTTGGGTTGTTTTTGTAGTACATACTCATTTTTAGGTGATGATGTTTATTTCTTGATCCAAATTATTCCCAATTTCTCGAAATTGAGCTCCAAATTTTTCGGAAGATGAATTCGCTGTCGTAAATATTTACGATTCAGATTTTTCCTTTGTTCAGAATTGACCAATAGTGGCTCGGCTGGTCGCATGGTGGGGGTGACGTAAATAGTCAGCCATTTCCTTGGCGTTGATCATTGCTGTCTGGAGTCCCTTGTGGAAGCATTAGGTGGTTATTCAGATGTGTTTTCCAGTCCAATGAGGCTGCTGCATGTATTCATTATCAATTTCATTTATGTTTTCAATTGATTAGTTAGTTAAAGGACATAATAGCGTTGTAGACAAGTCATTTGGAAGGGGCACCACATGCACATAATTCCGCTAGCCAATAGCAGCTCTCAGATTGTCGTGCTGGCGGCATGGTACTCTGTGGGAGCGTAAATTCCATTCTTGAATTTCCATGGTTGTCAAAAGCTTTCGCGCACTCGTTAGATGCACACGGATTCCTACGACACGTTCCATACAATAACTATACGCTAAACAATGTATTTTAATTTTTTTTACATTAACTCCATAAGGGAGACTCTGAGGAAAATAATTTCCCTCAGGGCCTATGTCATCTGAGATGCTGTGTGGAGGGTCTTTTTGAAGAGAGGAAGGAATGAACATTGTTCTTGATGTTGTAGGAAGGAGGAAATACAGATGCCAGAAAATCTTTCCACAGCCGAGCTGTTGAACACAAGAACGAGTCGAAGAAGCGATCCGTTCTCATGTGACAAATGTCAACCGGGTACATATGTTGTGCACGCGTTTGGCGTGTTTCCCGACTATGCACCGGTGCTGAAGGGATCAATGACGCTAGTTCCTTCAAGCATCTTCCATTGTAATACCGGTAGAACAAGGATAGCATTCCCACCTGACGCCTGTGCTCTAAAGATTGCAATCCGTCTGTTAAGATGGGAGAATCTATCAAACAGACCGCCCGTTTCTGCACAGAGTCGAGGGTATTTTTCAAGTATTTTGGAACTCCAGACCAGAGGTGGCTGCCAAATTCAACCGTGGGACGCACTTGTGATTTGTACAGGGTTAGCAGTTGTGCACTATTAAAGTATCTGCGGGCCCTGTACAGTACGAAAAAAATGTGAAGAAGCAATAAATACATTAAATAAATTCTTATTGGAATCATTGCGGAACTTTTTTTATTAATCTAGGTTCAAATCGATCAAGAATCAATAAGGTTGGGATCTGGAAATCGTTGGTTTAATCTCTTGGATAGCATAAGTTTCATGAATAGTCAGTACTCCGAACTATCAGACTCCACTTTCGGATAATCTAGCCTTCCGAGATACTGCGCGATAACGTGTACATACAAAGAGAAACTTACTATATAAACAGATTCTCCACAATATTGCGGTGTACTGAAAAAGTTGCGTATACTTACGCTTCACAAAGAAATATTAGAAAATTCAGGTACTTCCTACATATTTTACAATTCTTTATGAGGACACCGAAAAGTCCAGCTCTTCTAAGAGACTTCGCAACTAAATTGTCTCTCAGCCAACTTTACACTTATTCTTTATGAAAGAATTTGGCAAGACAAGTTACGAGTAAGCGAAGTTTCTCTCTGACGACGCTATATTATTTAAGGGTACACACTTACACACTAAAGTTGTAAGTACGTAGAACTAAGAAGATTTTTTGGTATGTGGCGAAAGACTTACTTTGCTATGTCTGCTGGAAATACATTTCAAAAGAAAATAGAAAAAAAAATTCATTACCGTTGTAAGGGATCGTATAACCAAATATTTTTTCCACGCATATGAAAAACTATGTAAGACATGGCCAGATACCAGAATAACCTTGTAAGCGGAAAAATATTTACATGTATTTACCGATGCGAAAAAGTGTTTTCTGTATAAACGAGATAATATTTATGGAAAAATATAGAGATATACTTGTGGGTGTACAGTCAGTATTTTTTTTATTTACATCCCCGTGCCATCCGAAGTTTAGTAAGGGTTGTAATAACATACAAACGTTACAAGTTAACTCACAACATGTCTACCGAAGTCATGTATTTAGAAAGTACTAAGTCCACGTTAGGCGGAGATAAGACCGCCTTGGTAGGCCGGTTTATGGGTGGATTTGGGCGGTTTGTGGGTGTTTCTGGGTGGGGTGAGGTCCGACTGGGGTCGCCCAGTGGGACCAGGTTCCAGGCCGACCCCAGAGGCAAGATGCCAACGTGAGTACAAAGTTTTACCCCGGTTAGTTCTCAAGTTTTCTTATGATAACACTGTTATTATAAACATGTCTTGTAATGTTTTAAACGGCCGAGATAGTGGGCCAAAAAATAGCACTTACTCCTAAGAGATAAGTGCCTTCAAGGATGTTGATTCAACAATAAAACTGATTTAAATAAAGCACGTAAAAAATGTAACTTATTTTTCTTTGCTAGTTTTAACAGATTCACAAAAGAACGAGAAGTTAGTAAAACATATATTATTAACATTTAACAATTTTGAAAGCATTTTAATGAAACTTAACAGAAATTTAATGTATTTTTTTAAACATATATATTATTTTTATTTTTGTTTTTTAATACGAATTATTTCCTTTCTGAACTTTCTATAATAAAACAAATTGCTATAAATAACGGATATGAACCAAAATTAATTGATAACATCCTAAATAAAAAACTTAGCAAAATATCAAAAAATAAATATCTATAAAATTCTAATAATATTAATGATAAAGAATGGCGTAAAATTTTGTATATTAATATTTTTTCAGTTCAATGTTGCAAATATTTCCCTTCTAATATCAAACCAGCGTTTTATACAAGAAATAATATCGGTAATTTTTTGAGAAATACTAAAGATAAAGACCATAAATTGACTAATTCCGGAATATATAAACTCAAACGCAATGATTATCCCTCATTTTATATTGGAAAAACAACTCGTAATTTTGAAATCAGAATCAAAGAACATTTAAGGAGTTTTAATAATAATAATTTTTCTGAGTTCGCTAACCATAGTTTTGAAAAAAATACAGGGATAAATATTCTTCATATTAATCATAAAGGAAAACTTTTAGATAACTTAGAAGCTTTTGAAATTAAAAAAACCCTTAAAAATAATGAATCTATTATCAACAAACAAAAAATATTGTCATATAGCCCAATCATGGATTTGTTCCCCTACCCACCCACTCTACACTAATACTTACCCACCTAATCTACATTATTAACTAACAACGGCTCCACCCCCTACCATATTAAAACATTGTTCGAAACTGTCAAATTAGTATAAGCTTTCCCTGACGAAGGAACGTTTGTTCCGAAACCGGTCGGATTTGCACATTATATAAGTGGTTTTTACAAAGTTGTATTGTTTCATTTTTTTATATGTATTATTATTAGTTAGATATAGATTACATTATATACATACGGCGTGCGGCTAAATTCATTCTGGGTCATGCCATATTTTGAGATACGTTCTGTTTTACACAAAAACAACATCATATCTCTAAAACAAACACAGCAGATAACATAGTCGAAATATAAGAGACGTGCATATAGGTCAAGCATTTTAAATCTTCATTGATTGACCAAAAAGTGCCTAGAGAATCAAGTTCAAAATTTTACCAGTTAATATAGGGAGGGGAGCTTGTGTGCAAAGCTATTCAAATAGCTCAAGTGGAGAACATCATTGCATAACCTGTGATGAAGGAGCTAGAAAAAGTAACAAAAAAATATGTACCTATTTATTTATTTACGCCCGCCCGCTAAAAACTCATACAAGTGAACATTTACCTAATTTGTGTAATATACCCATAAACAGTGCAGTAGATAAGTATGACTGATTAAACACATTTCAAAATAATGTACTTTGTATAAGCACAAGAAAAATAATAATTGAATAGGAGTAAAAAAATAATATATTAAAATAATAATATATTATTTCAGATACCGAATTAATGTTAATTTACATATCCAGAGTATTTTTTTTACATTAGCTCCATACAGGAGGAAGATAATTGCCCTGAGGAAGATAATTCCCCTCGGGGACTACGTCATCTTTGGGGATGCTGTACAGAAAGTCTTTTTAGAAAAAGAAGGAGAGGAAGTTCTGGGAAGTAAAAGGTATTATAGGTGGGTAGGAATCTGGGGATCGGTGTGTCCAGGAGTGACGAACGTATGAATTCATCCCTCCCACTGCGGTGCAAGGCGATGTTCCAAGATAGTACGGCTTTATGGTGGGCAGACGCATCCGCCGCCAAGACCCGCACAAACCTCACCCCGTGAACCCGGGAACCTCTGCTAAGTCACCAAGCGTAGCGAACCACTTGGGGTGACCTATGGCAGAGGTGTTGGTTATCCAATAAATGGTTGCCGGGGCGGCGGTACCCATAGCCGCCTCCCAAATTTAGTTTCGTCAAATAAATTAGCTCTACTCGACCAAAAAAAGCTTATTGGGTATGTTGATATTGTAATATTGATGTTTTAAATAATATGTGTAAAGTTTTGGTTTTCCTACATCTTCTATCTGGATTTATTTTTTTACGACTTTGGACAAATCACCAAATTCCTAAGTCAAAATTAAAGTAATATTTAAGTACCTACTGTTATTATTAATAAAACTCCATATTCCTTCAAGATTAACCCGACAATCGAATTTACTTCATTTGCTCACTTGTAGAACAAACTTTAGAAAAAATTCCCCGATTCCTCGAATATGTGCGCAATACAACGAATTTTTTCACAACGTGGACATTTTTAATTTAAACCTTCAGAAGTATCGAATAGAAGTAACGCGTGCGATATTGGATTGATACTGTTATGCAGTTGTGCAAGGGTATTGCGGGGTGTGCAAGGTATCGAGAGCATCTCATATCCTTATCCTATATTCTCCCTCCCCTCCCCCTCCTCTCCCCTTCCTCTCCCCTTCCTAAGTCTAAATTTAGCTTAAGATAAATTAAAACTCCATCTAGAAACAATATTAGCATAAGAAACTCTTTTGGCTTCACTGCAGTTAACGTGTATATTTTTATGTCTATTGTATGTATATAAGCTGTTTGTTTCTTACAAATAAAATAAAATAAAATAAAAATAAAAAATTATTTCAAATTTATACGAATAATACTTTGGCTAGTAATAGAATTTAAATAGGACTTTCAAAGAACTCTAAAATTAACTTTGAAATTTCATGAATTGTTCAAATTCTCTGAAACAACCCGTCTTTAGGGTACGTTGAAAATAGAACAGGTTGTTTTACAGATTTTTCTGTTATTTTTAATTGCACGCTACTGCTATCTTAGTGTCCTTGGTCGCCCCTCACGTCGTCTACCATCCACATTCGCCCTTTATTTTACTGTTTTACCGTCCTCTCATTATGTCACACCATTTTCCGAATCCGAACTGGGTCGACGGGGTCACGCCGGTGATATAAAATACATCGATCCTATCCTGTGCATCCCTCCGGGAACACATTAGGTCAAAACTACATACGGATACTTGAGAAATTGAGGGCACATCAAGAGTGATGGGACATTAGCATATGATCTACAGTCTCTAAGTCCTCTAAGATTACTAAACGTCGAATTATATCAGAAAGTCGAAATATGCATGTAAGTATGCATGTATTTCCAAAATATCCCAAATAGTTAAATATATGCGGACCAGGTATCGATGCCAATTATGCACCATAGATTCTAAAATATATATTAAATGTGCCAAAATATGCATTATTTATCAATGCCAAAAGAATACAATAAGACCGTAGGGGACAGTCCCCCAGTACCGGCCGGCCCCCAATACCGGCCAGTTGCAAGTTCTATAATCTCACAATAGATGGCGCCAAGATTTTTACCGCTGTTGATTCGATACGCTCACGCAAGTATATGCCTCGCGGGGCGTCGACCTGTCACGACCGGTTTACTGCCAGTGCAAAGATTTCTGTTGTGCGAAATAGATTTACGCTACGTATTTAAAACTGTGTCGGTGATTTTCGAAGTTCAGAGATCCAGTTCAAATATCATGAAGAGGATTGGATACAGTGAGGATACTGCAAGATTTTGGTTCATGAGGCTTGTGCAAACTTATCAGAGCTATCCGATATCAGTATATTTGCAATTATTGTATTGTTTAAATGATTACCGATTTACTGGTCAATACTGGGGGCCAATTCATTAGAGTCTGATTTTTCCTAGTTTTCGAATTGCATTAATAAAGTAGATTATTTCTAAATATACTGGTTGCTTACTACTGTTGATAGTTCAATATATCTTACGCACATATCAGGAGGTAATGAACACGTAATCTTAGGTATTTCCATTTTTTGTTGATAACCCTTAAAGTGGCGGTACTGGGGGCTCTCCCCTATGTCTTTTGGGTCAGGTTGTGGTATGTGGAACATTTTTAATTTCGTGAAGGGATATGAGAAATTAGGGAGGAAAAGAATATTTAATATAATATTTATTTATTATTATTTTTAACTTAATGATTAAAACCTCAAATTGTAATATTTAATTAATGAAGATAATATTAGCGAAACTTAATCGAAAATCTGAAACGAAAAATCAGAAAAAAATACGGTCAGGTCTGGACTCGCCGGGTCAGTGCTCTACCAACTGAGTTATTATGTCCCTATCCTATTCGGTTATATTTAACTGTATCATTCTTCGACCAAGAACTACCGACATTATCTTCATTTTCTTAACGCATATTTTTATTGGCTGCTATCTTTATGCAGATTTTTTATTGATTTTCGCAAATTTTGTCTTCATTAATTAAAGAATAGATTTAATTCGAATGGGTTGTTTTCATGCTGAACAATTCGGCAGTAAAATTATTTACCCCTTTTGTGTCGCCTCTCTCCCACAACACATTTTACATGCACATTTTTTTTTTTTAGTTCCAGAACAGTTCAACGGCTGTCATATCAATGTATTCATAAATTCAATTTTACTGCAACTTGTACGGCTGGGATTACCAGGAAGAATTTGTGTGACCTATGGCGTTGCAAACAAACTGAAATATATATTGTGACAAATTGCACAGCGAGGGCGATAAATACGAGCTTCATCCAAGTTCTGCGAACAGTATCGATCTTCCACGTATTTCTATGCGGTATAGAAACATTGTCACTGGAAGCCAGCCGAATGTGGATCAAATATGAGCATCCACAATATGGACAGATATTAGATAGTAGAGGTTCTTCGTGGAATTGATAATAATAAAACACAAAATTCAACTAGCTATGATATCAGAAACACAAGAATATCTTACTTACTAGAGGATTAACACATTCTAAGTTATTGGAATTATGATCCAGGGGATAATAGAGGATATGGTAAAGGTATCTTTAACTAAACGTAACGTTATTTTCCGCAGAGGTGAGCAGAGAAGATGGATAGCCAATCAACTCTATTTTAACTCAGACACTTATGTATTTCATTTACGTTCATACATCGTCTCATACATCTCATATATCTACCTCTTGACATGGTCCGATCAAGTATTTGGTTCACTTGATCGTGCCATGTCGTCCTCGGGTGTCGCCGACTTCCTTTACCATTCGCATTCGTGTTATATATTCTCCTTACACTACTTTATTTGTTAATTCACTCTGTACACTCCTGAACGATCTATGCGATCCTTTCTTAATCTTACTCGTCGCACTTATGCCTTACTAGCTTTGAGGCCTTGTATTACATGATTTTACCATACGGAACAATTCCATAAGGAATCTTATTTCTACAGCATTCATTCATTCTTTCAACCTTCCTCTGCCAGTTCCATTTCTGACTGGGTACCTCCACTCCGTTGTGGATTGCTTCGTGGTTATGAAATTAACGTGAATAGTATGTATGTTATTCCATTAGGAAAAAATACCCTGATGACAGTCAACTTCCAAAAGAAAAAACTTCGATGAAAAATGTGAAAACTGACGACCGGTTGAGATTGAGAGATTATTGAGATGAGACAATACTCCCAACAATAGGTCAGGTAGGGTCTCTCAGTGGATCTGGGCAATGGTTGCAATGGGCGTTTTACACTAACTTGTCTTTGTCGTCATTCAGTTTCTATACGGGTCTTCCATTCGTATGGATTCAGGATAAAAAAGGACGTGTTCCTTTTGGTACCTACCGATTCTCGTAAGGAGATGGTGGACAAGGGCGGATTTAGGGGGGGCACGTGCCCCGTGCCCCCAGACGGTATTTTTGTGTACTGTGGAGATTCCATCACAGTACATACTTAGAAACTAAAACTGTATTTATTAAACATTTAATTTTTCGATTGTTTTGACACTTTCATAAACCTTTCTATACATACTTGAACTTGTAGAAATAAACTTAAAGTATCATACTTCAAATTTATTTCTAACAGAAAAAAATCTTAACAGTAATTGTTGATTTTTTTGCCCGTCCGCCACTTTTGCCCGCCCAGAAAAAAATCCTAACAGTAATTGAGGTTTTTTTGCTGCTCATCCGTCCCTTGTGCCTCCCCCCCCCCCCCCCCCCCTTATTGATTATTTTGTGTTCAGGCTTGTTTGGAAACTAATAAAATCAGTTTATTTTTAATTTTTTTGATATTTGTTGGCCAAATGAGAGAATTTGGCCAACAAATATCAACATATTCTGGGAAAACTTCTAACGATATTATCGTGTAACATACATGAATAATAAGATATATTTTTAAAAACTATTGCTTTGTTTTTACATTGATATTTTACCAGAATTCTTGAAGATAATTTTCGCCCGGTTTTTTTAAATACCATCCAACGTTCAACTGGACTTAACAAAACGCAATACATTTTGAAAGGTCCCCAAAGAAGCGTACTTTCAAATATATAATATATCTAAAATAAAGTGGAGCGTCTACTGAAACTATAATGAAAGATTACCCAAATACCTCAAACCTTCGCCGACATAATCATCATTAGAAAAGTTGGTCAAGGAGTTGGAGGCTAATACCCGGGCGAGGAAGGCTATATATATACAAAGGTATCAGGGGTAACCAACCAACGATTGAACCAACCCAACTTTCGTAATTTTATTGATACTCACATTTCAGGTTCTGTTGCTGCATTAAATGACTTAATTTAAAGTTTTCATCTAATTAAGTAAGTACTTATCAACTGAACTTCTTTTTAAAACTAGAACTTTGGTTTAAAAATTAAACATTAAAATCACTAGGCGATCGTTAGATCACTCATTAATTCAGTATGGAATTATTGGATGGGAACACGCATTTATGACAGAATTGTGAGTCCTGTAAACGTTTTAAAGTGTTCCAATTAATTAACAGTTAAATTTTTAAAACCAGAAATCTTCGTGAACAATAATGGAATTAAAACAATAAAATTGTAATGTTAGCACAAACACAAAAGGAATGCAAAAATGTAAGATGAAAGATTGCATATCATGATAAGTTCCCAGGATTCTTTAAGGTATTCCAAGCTATTTTCCTGCTGACAAACTGCTTTGGCTGTTTAACGATTGCTTATAACTTACAAATGAAGAATAAAACATTTAAATAAATTGCAAATTTCGGAGATATAAAAATCAAATTAAGTCGAATCAACCTTTTTCCTTCCACTTCTCTTATTACGACTTCTGTTCAATAAACGTATAGTTAAAACCATTTCATGTCACACAACATTTAAATTCTGAACGGAGATCAAGCAGCAGAGCAAAAATAAAAGCGTATTGAGTTCTGCAACAACTGCCGCGGGTTTTGCAAAAGTTTTGAACCAATGACCTTTGGGTTTAGTGCTAGGGTGCTTTCAGATCCGCCACAAATTTATTTATTTACGTAATTTATTTACACACTAGCTGGTTCCCGACATGCGTCGCAATGCCATATTCAAACAAATGAATTATTTCTCCCTGCATGCGTCCCCGTTCCCCTCCCGCGTCCCCATTCCCTCCCGTGTTCCCCTTCTACCTTCTCCGCCTTCCCTTTCCCCTCACCCACTCCCCCGCCCCGCCAACCCCCCTCCCGCGCTTCATATATTTAGTCCCAGTACATTCAGTTTTCAAACAACTTGCTTGCCACCCATTACAATTTTTTTAAATCAAATTTTCAGCTTCATGTATTACACATTCATTTTTGTATATTATATAAGAACAATCAAATATTATAAGAACAATCAATAAAATTCGGTACCTATTTAAAATATCTATAATTCTTGATTAGATTCAAATTATTATGTAAGTAATTCAAATTAATTAATTAATTTAAAAATTGAATTCTGATTTGACAATCATTGTTTTGCAAAATGTCATTCTCAAATTTTAACAGTTTCGCAAGAATTTTTGTGATGATTGAAAAATGTATTGCCATGTGGTTAAAATAATCCAAAAACCCTTCGCGGCGGTTTTAAGAAGTTATTTTTAATGCTTCAAACACATAAATCCCCAAACACATTTTGATTTATATATGTAGATATATATAGATTTTACGGCCAACAAAATAAAGGGATCGTCCATTTGCCTCGGGTCAGGAAGGTTGTGCGCGCCTCACATAGGTAATGGTTAAGTTGTAAGATTTTCCTCCGAGACCAAACCCACTTCAATGATTTGAAACTTTCCCTTCCTTACCTATCTTGTTATAATATGTTTTCTTTGAGAATTTATACAAGATCTTAAACAAGGTTTATTTTGCCCGTACATTTGTACTTGCAATATTTCATCAAAATCTTTGTGGATTTAGTAAAATTGCCTAACTTTTGGGTAAAATATTTGTTTAACCAATTTTCGTAGGGGCACGGGTGTAATATTCCGGAAATATCGGGGATATATTTTGTTTCCAAAATTACAACATGTTTTTCATTTATTAATCAAATATACGCTGTACCTATGTGCTTAAAAAGAATTTATAGATTCCCTTTGAATTAGAGGTGGAATAAATAGGAAAAAGGCCTCACGAAATATACGAGTACGAGATCTATACATTCTTAGAATAATATTTTGTTAAAATAAAATAGAGACGTTGGGGGTCAAAACCTATAATAAGAATGAAATATATTATAATGACGGAGAATTTAAGACTAATATGGGTTTAAACTGTAAGAATTCATATCAGGTGTAGGCGGCTGTGTGATATGCTTGGTGTGAGCAGGGATAATAAAACAAAGATTATATCAAATATTACAGTGGTTTAACATGGTTAAATTAGTCTACTTATTAACATTAATAAAAGCACAAATAAAAAGATGTTATTATTTTGACGAGGGCTAAACTGATTGAATAAAGCTGATTGGGCAATTAATAATGGAGCGGTAGCACCATGTTGTTTTGATCGGGTGATTTTTATTCTAGATGGTCTCCGTGGTTGAGTGCTTATGATCCTCGGCTATGAATCCGAAGGTCTTCAAATCCGAAGGGTTCAATTTGTATTACTTCACAATTTATTCAATTATAATACATCATATATCAGTGACGTGATACATAGACGTAGACATTTTCAGTATCGCCCTGGTGAAAGATCACTATTAAGAATCGAAGCGTTGTTTGAAATGGCTTTCGCCGTGTTTGGTGACAAGATTTTAATAGCTAGGTACTTCTTCACTTTCTTCTGAAACATCTTTTTCCTCTTTCCTCTATCGGGGAGATTATTCAGCCCTCGTTTGGGTACGCCATAGTCTCACTGGCTCCAACTAATTGGGAGCAGTTGGGACTCTTGTGCCACTCCCATTAAAAAAAAAAGTATCTAATAAAAAGTAGAACCTTTGTTGGATAACCAACACCTCTGCCATAGATCACCCCAAGTGGTTCACTACGTTTGGTGATTTAGCAGGGGTGCCTGGGTTCACGGGGTGAGGTTTGTCTAGGTCTTGGAGGTGGATGACCAGGACACACTGAACCCCAGATTCCTACCCACTCCATAAACCCTTTTCCTTCCCAGAACTCTCCTCTCCTTCCTTTCCTTAAAAAAAACCCTACATACAGCATCCCTAAAGATGACATAAGCCCTGAGGGAAATTATTTTCCTCAGGGCCTCCTGTGTGGAGCTCATTTAAAAAAATATATCGGATTTGTTATCAGAGTTTTCTACCTATTGCGTCTATTTATTTGATTATTTATTAATATAAGTTTTTTATATATTAGCTCCACACAGGAGGGGCTGAGGAAAATTATATCCCTCAGAACCTACATCATCTTTGGGGATTCTGTATGGAGTGTCTTTTTAGGGCAATGAAGTAGATGAACTTCTGGGAAGAAAAAGGGTATGAGGGGTGGGTAGGAATCTGGCGGTCAATATGTCGACCTAAACAAACCTCACCCCATGAACCCAGGAACCCCTGCTAAGTCACCAACGTAGCGGACCACTTGAAGTAGTGACCAATGACAGGGGTGTTGGTTATCCAATAAATAGTTCCCAGGGCGGCGGTACCCACATCCGCCTCCCAAATTGTAAAGGATAAGCTGCCAAAAGTGTGGCGAAATACCCCTCATGATTATTTTAATAGATTATTGCTATAATTAGTATCAGTTTAATTACAAAAGTTTTGGTTTTAAAAAGAAGAAAAAAATTATGTTTTGATCATAACAGGATCTTCTCACAAAGTACATCTATAACTTCTTCCTAGCTACTCATACGCTTTCCGATAGTAAAACTCTTCCAATGTTTTTTTTTTGTACTCAAATGTGTATTGCGTATAGCAAAACTCTAAACCAGCCTCTGAACCGACACGTCCCTATATAATTTAATTAATCGAAAACAAGCTGACCTCAGAACGGTCGCCGATAACAAAAGGTTCCCAGTAATAATAAGAAATCGTTCAATTTACTGAACATTTCCTCACTGCCGCACGCCGGACCGGCGGCGATCGCAAGAACGTGAGAAACCACATGACTCTGTGTAAAGCAATTGTCATTCCAGAGTCTCCGAATGTTTACAATTGTAGGCGGAATCCGTAATCCAATCATCGGATGGACCGGGGAGGGTGCCACCCTACCGGTTGCGACGACCCACCCTACAAGAATTGCGATCCACCCTGCCGGGGGGGTGACCCACCCTACAAGGAGTTCGACCCACCCTATTGGGGAGCAACCAATTCAGCAAGGGTGGGGAGGGAGTTGAAATGTGAAACCCGCGGCCAGGCTCAGCACGGCAGGAGACGAGTCTCGTCTAGTGCGAAGCCACCTCAAACCAGGCCAAAACACGGTCTCTTAACTTCTAAAAGAGTTTTTGAAGTGAAACTTCTTTAGCGTCGTTAGTGACTTGAAATTCGGGTGAAACGGAAATGCGTCACAATTCTACACAAATACTCGGTTCTAATATAATCCTGTAAATTAGCACCTCGGCGCTTGCCTTCCATAGCGTAGTGGGCAAGGTGCATGGCAAGTCTCAGCGGCCAGAGAGACGACATCAAGCAAACGGAGGTTCTCGAATCCTACGAAATCAAAAAAAAAACATTTTTATTTTGTGAAATCAATATCTAATCTTCACTTTAAAAAACAGCAAATACATCTAGCGACTTTCTAGTTTCACTTCTACCGTGTGTGAATTACACACTCTGATTTTTTTATGTTTTAATAAAGTAAATAAAGCTAAACTAAACATGAAACAGAACAAGACACAGAAAAATAAAAACGTAACGATCGCACCTGGAAATCGAACCCAGGATATCTTGTCTTACCGGGACATAGCCTTAAACAACCCGGCAATTGGGACCAGTAATTTTAAAATATCATAAATTCAGTAGAACTTTGTGATCATTTATAAAGGATGACCGGCCAACTCAGAAAGGATGAAAAATGATAAAAAAAATATAAAAATTGGTTAAATAGGTTACGTTAGGTTAGGGTTAACGGCTATTTTGTAAATTATTTTTTTTCATATCTTTTAACGACTTTTCAAAGAGGTGTTGAGATGACTTGATTCTGAGTTGGCATGGCAAGCAACCTTAAAAGGTTGCGCCAAAAAATATGGGAAAAAAAGTTGATGATAATATTTTATTGAAATATGAGAACAACACGTCCAAGTGGGCATTTAGATTTTTTAGTAGGACCATCTTCTTGAATGAGAATGGGGTAGAGCCTTGAAAGATATAAAAAAAATTATTCCAAGAAAATTTAAATAAATTAAATGTCTAGAGTGCAGATATGCAATCTCTGTTGTTTTATGCTAAAAAATACAAATGTTATCAAAATAAATACTTACTTTTTACAACGTTTATTAAAAAAATTATAATTATTAATAATTTTTTAAAAAAATAAATTTTTTTGTTTGTTTGTTTGTTTGTTTATTTGTTTATTTAGCACAGCAATATACATTTATATACACAATTTATTAAATTTTGACTGCCTAACTAGGAGTATTATCCCGTTTTAGGACAGTCAAATAATTATGGGTATGAACATGTGGATAAAAAGATGAAATAAAAAGAAGAGAAAGAATATAAAATAAAATAATAAAAAAAAAGTTTAAAACAAAGTACCTAACTGTTATTTGTTTAGCATAGCAAAAGAAAAAAAAAGAGATGAGAAAGAATAAAATAAAAATGAAATAACCAATTAAAACATAAAATAGTCGTGGATTGTTTAGCATAGTTGTTGAAATGGTAATAATAATAAATAAACATTTATTTACAACAAATGATTAAAATTTAAGGTGGTAACTGGGGTTTGCATTTCATATTATTGTCCTACGAACACATTTTGCATAGTGAGAACTAGAAAGAGAACAGAAACAATAAAGTAAAATAAAATAAACAATTAATGCTTGATTATTACTGTAGTTTGCTAAGCATAAATATTAAAATAATAATAAAATAATAGGTATATATATATATATACTTATAACTGGTGTTTACATTGCATATTATAAGCCTACATACATATTTTGTATAAATATGAATAAAAAAGAGAAGAGATAGAATAAAATAAAATATGCAATTAACATAAGATTGACAGCTGTTTTCTAATTTAAAAGTAATAGGTAGGTTCATACAGATAGGTAGATAGGTAGATACACATAATAATATAGATTAGAAGAAAAGGGTATCTTTTACTTAATTTATTTTTGTTGGAATTTTTGTTGCTGTTTTTGGTTTGTGTTTGATTTTATTTTTTATGTAGTAAAAGTTCACTCTCCTTTCTCCCTAATTGTTGAAACCAAGTAGTGGTCAATTTACGAAGAACACCTGTGCTTTCCTTTTTCCAAGCATCAGGCATGAAGTTGTAAAGTTTTGGACCTAAGAAAGTGAAGTGTCTTTGAGCGAGAGATGTTTTGGTTGTGAGTGTTACAATTGGATTTCTCCGTGAGTGCCGGGTGTTGTGAGAGTGGTTGATAGATGGGTAGAGGTGGCGTTGTTTATGGGTGTTTAAAATTAATTTTCTCATGTACAGTTGTCTAACATCCAGAACTTCTAAGTCTTCAAATAGTGCATCACTGTGATATCTAAATGGTTTTTTAAGGATTACCCTTAGTAGTGATTTTTGAGCTTTTGCTAGTTTGTCCAAAACAGTTTTTACACATCCACCCCAACCTAAGGATGCATAGTCTAGAAGTGACCCGCACATAGCATCATAAATGAGTTTCAATTCTTTTTTACGTAAGATATTTCTGATTGTCATAAACATGTACGTGAGCTTTCTAACCTTTGTGGTGACTAGGTCCACGTGACCGTCCCATCTAAGGTATTTGTCTAATACAACACCAAGGTATTTTATATTGTCCACGCATTCTAATTTATAGCAAGTACAGGTAGTTGAGTCAGTGCATTTATGTACAAAAATATTATATGCTTCCTTGGGTTGGCCGGCTTCTGTCGCACTAAATCGTATAAATTTTGTTTTTTCCGAATTGAGTGTTAACAGATTACTGTCTAACCAAAGTTTTAGCTCTTTTATTCCATTTTCTGCTTTGCAGTGTACATCGTGCCATGTTCTTCCTTCAAATATTAAGACAGTATCATCTGCAAATGTTATAATGTGATTGGAAAAATTGCTGTTGCATAGATCATTTATATAAATACTGAACAAAATAGGTCCTAAGGTACTTCCTTGGGGTACACCAAATTCTACAAGGGCCGGATCACTAATAGTATCATTAATTTTGACTTTTTGGTATCTGTTAGCTAAGTAACTACCCATCCATTTGTGTAGCTGTCCCTGAATACCTATAGCCTTTAGTTTTTTTAGAAGTATTTTATGTGAGATGGTATCAAAAGCTTTGGCAAGATCTAAGAAGAGAGCAATAGATTTAATTCCCCGGTCAATATTATTGGAAATAATATCCGCCAGTTTAGCAATTGCATTTTCTGTTCCTTAAACCTGGTCGAAAGCCGAACTGGTTGTTAGATAAAATTTTATGAGTTTCTAGGTAGAGGGTTAGACGATTTTTTACGATTTTCTCAATAATTTTTGAGAATGAGTTGAGCAGAGATATTGGCCGATAATTATGTATATCCGATTTGATTCCATTTTTGTGAATCAATATAACAACTGATTGTTTTAGGTGGTTTGGGAATGTACCTGTCTTGAAACTAAGATTACAAATGTATGCAATAGGATTCGCTATGAGTGATTTCAATACTTTCAGCAGATTTGAGGAAATTTCGTCTGGCCCACAGGCATTAGATGACTTATTAAATTAACACATTCTTTATTAGAATTTTTTCCGTAGGAAAGCTAATAGTTCAGAAATGCACAAAATAATTTGCAAGGCAGATAGAAACATTACACCTTTAAATTTATGTGACGAAAATGCCAAGATTCTTATAAATACTAACCAGGAATTATTAGATTCCTGGTTAAATAAAATTATTCACGCAAAACACCTCAATTATCTCAACCAAACGTATGTTGACAAACTTTCGTCAACCAAATGGTTGAGTATTGGAGAGTTGAGCGCAGAAATAGAAGGATTTATGCTTGCCATTCAAGATAGCCATTAATACTAAAAATTATAGGAAGCATATTATCAAATATATAAATCAAATTGATGATTTATATAGAAAATGTTTGGCTTTTCCGGAAACTATAGAACATATTATATCGGGATGTTCTGTATTAGCGCCGTCCGAGTATACATTTAGGCACCATCAGGTTTTAAAAATAATTCACCAAAGTTTGGTAACTAAACATAACATGATTGACTGCCGTAATATACTACTGAGGGAGCGGACTGCGGATCGCCAGAGACGGGAAGAGAAATGAAAGGCGTGCAGTCGTAGTAGTGAGTCAGTCTTTATTGGGCTACGTAGCGAAAGTCGAAGCGGATCGGAGTGACAGTGGTGCCGTGAGTGATGCTGCTGCGTTGCCGATGCGTGATGATGGTCAGGACGCGTCAGCGGTGAAGATCACAGGTCTTCAGGGAGCCGGCGTGTTGCTCTACACCGTGGCGGTGTAGAAGTGACCTTGGTCCAGGCGGTCGATCGACGTCGTGTTGACGGGATATGGCGGCTATATGTCCTTTGAGTCGGAGCTCACGCGTGACGCAGGAAGGAACCTTGAGAGGCGATGAGGATGACCTCTGCCAGTTTCGAATGCCAGAGAACGGGTTGCACCTATATGAACAGCAAGCGCGTGCTTGGTAGTTGATAGGTCGGGTGACATCTCATGTCCAGGCGCGAATGGTCCGGACAGCGGATGGTGGTTGGAGATGGAATCCTCGAAGGTGTTATGAAGATGTTCCTGGTTGTAGCCCCGCGAGGGCTTGTACTTTGTTGCGGCACTGTACTGTTGTAATCACTGCCCGGTATGTATGTGTCGACCGGTAAATGGAGGCTAGACGTGAGACTAACTGAGCTAGCGCAGTGTTGAGTCGCCTTATTTATACTGTTGCCGGCCGGGCAAGTAGTTTCGAAAGCGCCAGGTAATGTTGCGAATTCACGCAAAGCGTAGAAAGTGCTCGAACGTTCTGCGGCCGTCGTAATAAGCGGCATTTCGCTTGCTGGTGCCAAACCCGGTCAAAGGCCTTGGAAATGTCCAGTGCAACCGTTTGGGTCTCACCAAAACGTTCCAGGCACCGCCCCCTAACATGCGTCACGTACGCAAGAAGATCACCGCACGAGCGGTTCCGCCGGAATCCGTATTGACGGTCGTTAATAATTTTGTTCTTCTCGAGGTATACAAGCAGTTTGTTGTTGATTTTTGTCCATTCCTCTTTCTGTCATAGTTTCCATCCCCACACACTTACAATACATTCGTTATTTTTTATTTAACAACTAAAATATTCACTAGAAATAATTTATACGGCAGAACAACGTTTGTCGGGTCAGCTAGTATTTAATAAAAATCAATGAAGGATTCTAACAAAACTTACACATTTTAGATAAATTCTAGCAGCTTTACTAAAAAAAACCACAGCACGCCAGATAACCCGTGTTATTGCAGCAACATGAATAAAACAAAAATACACTAAAACACGATAACATTACTTATAAGATTTGGTCTTAAAACGTATTGTAAATCCGGCAACAGTGCATATTTAAGTACTAAATTGTTTGTTTTCCTTCATAACCGCTAGGTGGCGCGGCGGCGCGGCGCCTGCGCATTCGTTGTTTGCGTTCGAAAAAGACGCTGGAAGAGCGAAATGATTTCTGTGTGTGCGAAATGATTTTTGTGTGTGCAATATTACTTATATGATGGTTAATTTCTATTAATATGAATAATTTACTCTTATATTTATATCATTGTTATATTTACCGTGTTTTTGTGGTTTTTCATAAGTATTAGTCAAGTTATAAAACAATAATCGTACTTTGAAAATTGAAGTGTCAAAAACTATTTTATGTGATACATGAGAATTCAAATTTACATTTAAAGGTTTTATTTTACGATAATTTTATGAAAGTGGTGTTTTTTTTTTAAATAATAATATCTAATACATGTGTGCCTAAATGCATCAAAGAAATTAACGTCTTTAGAGATGCAAGAAATCTGATATAAAAGACGGTATAATTTTTAGGTTAGTTTTTTAGCAATAAAAAAAACTTTGAAATTTTTTATTATTTTTTTATTGTATGCACGAGGAAAAAGCGAGGTGATAGTTTCCTTACAAATTTATTACATAAAAGGACTGTGTTTTTGAAATTTTGTTTTTTTTTTTTTTAATTTCTCTACATTTTAGTCAAAAAAATTTTGGTAAGAAATTTTTTTTCATTTATTTCCGAGTTTGAATCTTAAAATATGTCAGTTTTTGAAAACTAAACTGTATTTCAAATGTACAAATCTAAAAGGTAATTTTATCTAGTTTTCATAAATGGTATTTGTTTTTACGACACATTCAAAAATAAAAAATATATAGAACATTTAAAATACTATGGAAAAATTACAAATATCGTTCGGACATCAGTGGTTAAAACAGAGATAAACTACCCTCTCAGGCCGTGGAAACCATGTGTATTTCTTTCAATGAACAAATTTTTAATTAGTAATGTTTTCACATCCGGGGCCGTTTGTCAATTGAATAAAACTTTCACTGGGTTTTTTAGTAAGGCTGTAACACTTTAAAAAAGTAATGAGGAAACGCTTCTATTATGAACACGTTTGTCGACATCTTTATTAAAGAAAATCATGATTATTTTTCTTGTACGTTTCTTATGTTAATTGCGCACACTATTGTTTAAAAGCAGGCAAAGTTAACTGGAGTTTTATTTGTATTTCAAAGGAAATTGACACTTTACTCCAATGTTATCTTTCCATTTTACCTTCACAGAATACGAAAGGCACAAAGATGAGTTTATGAGAAATGTAGGTATGCAATCTAAATATATTTCGTTATTCCTTTACAAACAAGAAGATATATTTAATTATTTTTCTTATATATAAAGAAATGAGATCACTCAAAGGCCAATGTAATATAAACGTAGGTAAGTACTTTTTAAACTTTATCTAGAAACAAAGCGTGAGCTTATATACATAAAAGTACTATCTCCACAATCATTTTCTTAAACTCAGTGATTTCCAAAACTTTTGATAAAACATCCTCAGTCAAGCAACCCTTCACTACATAAGTTTTTTTTAGATTAAAAAAATTAGGTTTGGGACTTGTATATTAATATCAGGGAAAAGAGAAAAACGTTATTATATCACAATAATATTTCGTCAAATATAGGCAGTCTGACGACCTCCGTAGTCCAGTGGGTAAGACTCTTGACTCACAATCCAGAGGTCGCGGGTTCGAACCCGGCATGCGCAAATAAATTTTATTTTATTAATTTGTGTTTTCACAATTAATTCATTTAAAAATAATATATAGTATATTTGCGGCATGTTCCAGAGTGGAAGATACTATCAGTATCGCCCTGGTGTAAGACCACCATTCAGAATTGAAAAGTTGCTTGAAAATGGCTTTAGCCGTGTTTAGTGACCAGATCTGAATAGCCAGGTACTTCCCAACCTTCCTCTTCCCCACCTCCTTCCTCTCCCCCACTACCTTCAGCCTCACAACATACCCCAATTGGGGATGCCATAGTCTCACTGGCTCCAGACGGGAGCAGTTGAGATTCTTGTGCGGTATTCACTGTAAAAAAAAAAAAAAGTCAAAAATCAATTTACGTTAACATTTAAAACACATAAATCTTCATGAAATAATTTAATATCGGTCCAAAATGTTCATCAAAACCGCGTTTCTTGATATAATATCAAACATCAAAATGCATTTTAAATGTTAAATGAAATTTTCGTATTGACCTAAGCCACGTATTGGAATTTTTCAATCCAATAATTATGCAGAGATAATGTAAAAACCTTACCGTATTACTAAAACTAACCCGCAGACGTCAGGATTAAAAAGATAATGATTTCAAATGTTACAGTATGCTGTAAAGGGTTAAATCCAAACGAAATTACCTATTTATAAAACATTTAAATGTAAAATTAGTAAAACTAAATAATTACTCATTTAAATGTGTTAAATATACCCGATCCAAAGAAATTCATTTCCCCTTTTTTCGCATTAGCTCCACGCAGGAGGCCCTGAGGAAAAAAATCCCCAGGGCCAATGTCATTTTTGGGGATGCCGTATGAGGAGATGGGCGGAGAGATTCCGGCAGGAGAGGACCAGGCTAAGTCTATCTAAAGCACCGGCTTACATTTGGAAGGTGTATTACAAAATTACACAAAATTGTATACGGCAAAATCTGTTGGTCATGTAATATTATATAAGGCAAAAAAATACTACCCAATAAAAAAAATAAAATGGATTTATGAAATGTATCCATTGGCAATAACGGTTCACCTTTTATAAACTTTAGACTAATCCTACCACTAAGAAGTCGGCCAATAGGATCTGGTGGGTATACCAGTGCTCACCAGGCTGGAATGAGAAGTTAAGAAGAAGAGGAAGACGCGAGTTATACCGGGGGTTAGTCCGCATCACGGGACAACTAGAGATCAGCTCTAAGTCTGGCTTCAAGGAACTGGGAGGAATTAAGAGTTGGAGGTGACCATACATTCACAGTTTACTGCACAATTTTTCAGAAAGTTTTACTCTAACTTGCCAAGTACATGTTAGGTACTGCCAGTCGGTTATGTCCATCTGAACTGTCTGGAAACTTTCCGGTACTTACAGTACGGTTTGATTAATAAGATCAATAATTGGGATGTAAAACTCACATGACCAGCTTAGTAGATGTACGTATACGTATGTTTTTTAAGGGAATTGTGAAAGTTGTTTCCAACTATAAACGTATCGGGGGTAACTGTACCACAACTGGGTAACTCTGAAATCAGTGTTTTTGAATTACACACTAAAATCCTAACTCTTTTTCCTCATGTTCCCAAAAGTGTGTTTCGATGGTTCAATTAGGCAACTAGGCTGGTTGTAGCAAATTTGTGGAATTGCTCACATTGCTTTCGTTGCATTTTTGTATGTAAAACTAGGTATATTATTCGACTTTTTAAATAATTTCATTAATCTTTCTAAATAAATACACCCTTTGTAGAGCTAATGAAAAAAAAAATGCGCATTCAATGGAAGACTTGCTTGTGTTAGTGACAAAAAAAGTCATTCCTTTCCCTACAACTCATAAATTTAACAATCAGTGCCATCTGTTGGTACCTCTACTAACTAGGTAACGAAGTTTAAATCATCGAAAAGATTTTTTTTTATATCCTGTAAATGGCTTGCAGCATGCATCAATAAAGCGATTATTTGTATATTTGATGTGACAGATAATTCCAACCAACATCGGCTGAAGCCTTAAACGTATGTGCTAAGTTCTTTAATATCAATTAAAAAGATATTTTCCTACTGCCTACCCGATTACGAACTATATGCAAGCCACTGGGTACAATACAAGTAGGTATGTAGTTTCATTAGCACAAAAAAATACAAAAGATTTCAATAAGTGAACGTAAGTATAATAACAAGAGTTAAAAAAGTAAGTTGGTACTACTAAATTGATACATGAACGATTATAAAATGTGTGTTTTGTAAGTTTATAAACCAGTTTATAATAAACTAAAATAAGGTAAAAAAAACTATAAAACCGTTTCTGAATAAATTTAACGTCAATTTCCAAAATGTCTTAATCAAAAACATAGTAAATACAAACTAACTAAACATCAAGCCATTTCTCCGCAGGGGTAGGCAGAGAGTATGAACCGCCAAACAACTCGGTCTTGACACATACTTCTTGTTTCAATCACATTCTTACATCGTCTCATTTTAGATTCTCTTCCGTTATTCTGACTCTTGACTCGATTCAAGTATTTGGTTCACTTGATTTTGCCTTGTAATGTATGTATGATCGTGCCATCAACATCAAAGACAGAGAGAGGAAAAAAGAAACAATATTTTTAATTTCAAATTTTTTTATTTTTTTATTTATTTATCTATAATAAAATATATTTACAACGGTTTTATTTGTATGCCTGTCTCACTAGGGTATACCTGTGTCGAGACAAATTAATAGATAACTTTGTATTAACCACTTAATTATTTACAAAAACCGACATGTTTCGTCAGCAAAGCTGACTTCTTCAGGGTTTTGACAAAACTAATTTTAAAAATAGACATACATAGGTAATAAAGAAAAATAATAGACATAAACAATAATAAAATTTGAAAAAAAATAATGTGTAGGAGACAAGGGGCAATATAGAACAATTAAAAATTTAAAAGGGGAATAGATTTAATAATGGGTCATTTAAAAACAATATTTGATTATTAATAATATTTAAATTTGCATTAACACCCTTTCTAATCTCTAAAATTTCTAATTTTTCCAACTGAATGCCATTGGACTTTACAATGTATTAATTCTATTCCACTGTTAAAATTAAAGGTATGACTAGTTTATATTAAATGGTTGGCAAACTCCGAGAAACTATTATTATTTAAAGCTTTCAAATGCTCTTTAATCCTTATTTCAAAGTTTCTCGAAGTTTTACCTATATAAAAGAAATCACAATCACAATCAGAATCAGAATCAGAAATCACAATCAGAAAGAAATCACAATCAGAATCAGAAATCACAATCAGAAAGAAATCACAATCACAATATTTTTAATAATGATCGACCACAAAATTTCTAATTTTCAAAATAGTTTTCTGTAGGTATGCCGACCTCGTTAAAACTTTAATACATAATTGTGTGCCCTGAATGTTGGTCACTCGAATTTTGCAGGGGTGGATAAGGCTCCAGGGGCAGATGAGGCTACTCAGGGATGGGGCCCTAACTCTTTGGGGTCCGGGCCCCAAACTCCGGCCTTTGGGCCCTGGCCGGCCGGAGCCGGAAGCGGTAGCTTTGGGAGGAAACGGAAAATAATTAACAAAAATTTGTTGCGTAGAACTCTCCCGGGAACATGGCGGCCTGGCCTCTGAATAATAAACAAGTAAAAATGATCCGGCGTAGCCAGGGATTTGGGCCGCTATAAAAGTGATAGAGGTACGTTATTTTTCGCTTTGATCCGGACGTGAAGGATTTATCGCCAGTGGGAGCAGAAATAAATGTCCATTGTTTATTCAGCCAATCGCGTTATTTGTAACTGGAAAGGTTTTTTTCTGTTTATGAGCAACACATTTTTTATTTGCAATATTGGAGACAAATTATTACCGATTACTAATCCATCATTTATAAATGAATAGGTACTTGTTTTCATTTTGAGTTACGTACGAGCTAACTGTATTCTGCGAAAGATGTATTTGTTTTTGGGTTTGTCCTTAAAATTATGAGTTCATTTCAGTTTTCAAATGGCGTTATATTTTATATTTCTTAACTATACAGGATAAAATCTTTTTGGATGATGCACGAATCAGCAAATAACTCTTTACGTATTGGCTTTACTTGCTTGTAATGTCAAGGTAAACGAAAGGATAAATTTTCACAACGTAATTTATGTCTACTACAAAGCCTTAAATATAAATATGTAAGTAACCATTTGATTGCCAAAAACAAAGATATAATTTATTATTAAGCCACGTTTTCAGAACAAAATTAGAAAAAAATTATTAGAATTTCCATTACGTAGACCTTGGGTATTTTTCACCAGTAAATCATATAAACCCTTAATACCCCTAGTGATTGGGATGAATAATAGCTTTTGGCATTTTTTTTTCATTAGCTCCACACCGTAGGCTCTAGGTAAAATAACTTCCTTTGTCGTCTTTGGGGATGCTGTGTGGAGGGTCTTTTAAAAGAAAGTAATTTCTGTGAAAGGAAAGTGTATGAGCCACTTGGCTGATCTATGGCATACGTACTGGTTATCCAATAAATGATTTCCGGGGCGGCGGTACCCATACCTGCCTCCCTAATAAAAAAAATTGACTGTTTCATAAAAATATATAAAGTCGTGTAAAATAAATGATAATAATCATTGAAAGACAATATCTTGTGATATTATGCGAAAAAATTAAATGATTATACGAAGTATCCAAATCACTGGCGAAGCCGGAAATAGAGATATTAGTAACATAACCTGTAGATTTTCGACGGAGGAATTCAACTCTGAACTATAAGATGTAGTATGCCTATGTACAAGCGAGTGAATAATAGACCAACCCAAACCCCGCTAGTAAAGTTATCTGAGGAAAATTATCTATTTCCCTGAAGCCTGAAAGTGTTGACCTTCGTACCAACCCGAGGATTAAGCTTTGGATATTACTAGAACTTGGTACCAATTAGATACACCTCTCCTAAAGTAGGGGAGACCTGTACAAAACCGTATACCATGGTAAAACTGTATTACTCTAAAAAAGCCTTATTACTTTAAATATTCCTGACCCATTAGGGGGCATCCATTAATTACGTGAGCTGTTTTTCTTCCGATCTAGACCCCTCCCCCCCCCCCTCCTTTGGTGAGATAAATTTGGGCCACTTCGTATGTTCTTTTCAAGTAACGTGAGATTTTGCTGGACCCCCCCCCCCCCCCCTTTTGACCTCATGTAATTAATGTATGCCCTCATACAACATGTTTTAAGCTTTTCGGTGTCCTGACGTAATTTTTTACGAATAGGCCACTTGCATGGATTTCATAACGACTTGGAAAAAATCATGTGGATAGATCTTTTTACTAAGATTAAGAAAATGTTAGTAAAATTGTTCAGAAATGTACAGTTTTTTTTTAATTTTTAAATAAATAAATCCATTATGTGGGCTCGTGATGTCACTACATGAAAATGTCCCGTCTCCGAAAATGCCTATTAATTTTGTAAAATTCCACACTGATTTATTTTTTTATATGGCATCACTTTGATTTCAGGCGAATTTTTGAATTCGTTCATTAGATTTATTGTTTGTTCTCTGCGAACTTATCATTTGGTTTGACTTTTTGACAGATCTTCTGAAGAGAACCCCGTACATTTAATGATGTACGGGGTTCTCTTCAGAATGTGAAGATGATGTCGTGTTTTAGAGGTATAATGGTGCTGATTTTAACAAAATAAAATTTTATAATATTCTTATTATTATTATAATTTACAAGTACAAGTATATTACATTGAATGTAGTAATATAGACGCTGTACATTATACTACTATATCTATGTACACCTTATACTAAGGATTCCACACCGGGGACGCATACTCCAGTGGACTTCTGACCAATGAACAAAACAACATTTCAAGAGTCTTAGCACTTTTGAAAACTTTACATATTCTTAATAGGAAACCTAGCATCTTGTAGGATTTTGATATTATGTGTTCGATATGCTTATCAAAAATTAATTTGTTTTCGAAATAAACACCTAGATCTTTACATGTAGACGTAGATTGTAAAGGTTTATTATTCAAGTTGTAAGAATAGATGATTTTATTTTTATTTCTAGTAAACGTAATTGAGTGACACTTAGAAATGTTTAAGGACAGTAAATTTGATTCACAATACGCGCATAAATGATCAAGATCGCTTTGTAATTCTATACAATCAGATAAAGACTGTACGGGTTTAAAAATTTTCATATCATCCGCATATAACAAACTATTTTGAAAGCATACGTAGATGTCATTTATGTAAATATTAAATAAGAGTGGTCCGAGATGCGATCCCTGGGGCACACCCGAGACGATTTCCGTTAAACAGGATGCGAAACCATTGACAACCGTGATTTGGTGCCGATTACTGACATATGATGCGATCCATCTATAGAGATCACCGTGAATTCCTTTGTCTAAATAACTTCTGTAAAAGAATATAGTAATTAACACGGTCGAATGCTTTGGAATAATCAGTATAGATTGCATCGCATATCCATTTGAGCATGAAGAAAATTTATACACACAAGATTCGAGGTTGTGGAGCGATTTCTCACAAAGCCATGTTGATTATTTAAGAGCGAAGGTGAGATGGTAGAATATAATTGATCGTAAACAATTTTTTCCAAAACTTTACTAAGAATGGGTAATTTGGATATAGGTCGATAGTTGGAGACATCATTTTTACTACCATTTTTAAAGATTGGGGTAATCAAGGCTGTTTTCCACTTGTCAGGAAATGTTCCTTCAGATAGCGATAGTTTGAAAATGGCAAAAATGGGGGGGTGTCAGTTGTTTACTACAATAATTTATAAATATTCCTGGAAGTTGGTCGTTCCCCGGTCCCTTTTTGATATCGATGGACTTAAGGTATTTGAAAGTTATGTCTTCATTGATCTCGTTTGAGCTTATAACGCTATTTGAATTAAAACAGTCACTGGCATTGCTTGTATGAGCAGGTTGAACATTCGAAAATACAGAACCAAAATACTCGGAAAATAAATTGGCTACTCCTTTACTGTCATTAGCAGTTTTTTCACCATAAATCATATGATCGGGTATGGTAGGAGATTTTCTTTGAGAATTGACATAGGACCATATTTTTCTAACATTATGCTGTATGCCAGATTCTATCGTAGAAATGTAGTTTTTGTAAGCCGCTGAAGCAACCGTTTTTTGTCTTTTGCGAAGCAAAGAAAATGACAGATAATCAAGAGGGTTCCGGTGACGTTTCCATGCTCTAAAGAATTTTAATATTTCAATAGTTATTTTTATTAAGGCTGCCGTGTACCATGGTGGATATTTTCCAGATTTCACAACTTTCTTGGGAATAAACGCATCGACAATTTGTTCAATTATAACGTAAAATGAATGTAACGCTGTATTTACATCCGGTGCATTTATAACGGTAGAACAGTCGGTCTCATTCAGTTTCTCATTAATCTCGGTGTAATCTGCTTTATGGAATAATTTTATTGTTCGAGGAGTTGAGAGGGTTGCATTAGTGGATGGAAATTCTAGCTCTATAACCAATGATTTATGATGAGCATCCTCTTTAACTAAAGGGTGATCGGCAAGCGACACCTTAGCTGGAGTGTTACAGAAAACGAGGTCCAAAATTCGTCCATAGTTATTAGGTAAATTGTTAAATTGGGTTAAATTTGCAAAATATAAGCAGTTAAGTAACGTGAGTGAACATTGGTCTCTGTTAGTTGACATTTGTTGATTATTCCATTTAAAATTTGGCATGTTATAGTCGCCTATGATTAGAAACTGGTCATTGGGAAAACGGATTGTTAAGTCAGAAATAGTATTTGTATGACTGGTAAATAATGCTAATCTTTCTGAAGACGTTAATTTTGAACCAACACTAGGTAAATACACGCAGCACATATGGATGTTATAACAATGATGATTTGATTTTGATGTATTGACAGTTATCCAAATATCTTCAGCGTCTGAATTCCAAGAGCGGGGGGTAACAAAAAAAATCTTTTTTAATACCTATGATTACGCCTCCACCAGTTGATTTACCAGTTCGATGGATATCCCTATCATTTCTGTAAACAGAATAGCGGTTATCAAATAATTCCTCATCTAGGATGCTATCAACCAACCAACTTTCGGTAATGAAAATCAAATCATAATTATTGAGCAGCACATTCTGATGAAATTCCAACGTTTTTAAATTTAAAAAATTATTAAAGAATCACGCATTGAGAAGTATTGTTAATTACTTATGTAACCTTGTTTTCTATAAAATATTTTTGAAGAACATCCTATTCATGAATTATGTTCATAGTCATAAGTCCACTGGGCAAAGCAAAACATAAAACTATCAATTAAAGTGTGTGAGTACATTATAGAATGCATTAGTGAGCAATGAGCAGGTTGGGTTAATGTAAAAACGGTGATATTTATAAAATTAAGAAAAAAATCAGGAGAAAAATAGTGGTTACAGGATAGATGATTTAACTTGGTAATGGTGATTATATAAGGTATTTTAGCTGCGATTCGCATGAGACATGTATGGGAGGTGAAGTGACGTTCTTCCGTAGGTAGATTTTTCCGCTTCTTACCCATAAAAACTGATACATGTGTTCATTTTTAAAGCCTTTGGCGAACCTCAGTATAGATTTATTCTTCCGCGTGAGATGGTCGTTAACGAAAATCCTCTGATCAGCTCCAGCCATTCCGACGTCCTTGGTAGTGATTCCTTTTTTTCTTCTTAATGGCCGCCAGCAGCTCATCCTTCTTCCTTTTGTTGACAAATTTAGCCACCACATTCCGAGGGCGGGCGTCACGGGGAGCCGCTGCTATTCGCTCTTCAGGATGTTGGCGTGGTTTGGCTCTGGTGATAAATTCAATGTCCTCTTGTTTAATAATTAGGCCGACATTTGTCGCAATTTTAGTTACAGTGGAAAATAAGTTTTCATCTTGCTTTTCGGTCAGACCGAAGATTTCAATGTTATTGATGAGCGACTGTTGTTCTCTATAGTTGTTTGTTTTATCCAGATATGTAACGATCTTTTTTAATTCAATTACTTCGGCTTCAAGTTTGTCATTTTTTTTTAGTTTTTCTTCCAGTACCAGAATTTTATTGGTGTATGCCTCATTATTCTCCTGTGCCATTCGTGTGGAAAACGTTCTTTTTTTAAAATGATTTTCGGCTGTGTAATTATCGTTTTTTCACACCTATAAAATTATGTCCCGTCTTTCCGGTTTATAAAAAATGGTCTGATTTTCCGGATTGAAATTTTCAAAAGATCCCCAGGGTTTCAAAAATACGACTAAAAAAACAAAACTAATACAGAATGTCTTAGATTATTTGCCTAAACCGGAATTTTTTTTTTAAAAATGTGATGCAACTGGCCTATTGATTAGTAGATATCTAGTGAAGTATACTTAAAAGCAGCAGAAACCTTCGGAGTGCTAATATTCACATTATGTTTCAATAAATACAGGAACCTGTTTGTATAAAATCATAAATTCAATGTTTGATACCCCTGATTTATTATATGTAATTTCTTTTCATACTCCAGGCAGGTCAGTCACAAGACAGTACCGACCATATTATTGTAGCAATTCTAAGTCAACAAGTCAATATTATACTCCTATGCGACGGATTCAACAGCTTGGAAACAAATACTCCGATGTTGTTGATATATTTAGTACATCAATTTTATTATATAAGCATACCTTATTGAAGTTTTTTTCATCAAATAGGGGAATATTTTGCTAAAGCTATTAAAATTGACTAACACATTGACAGTATTTTGTTGGCTGAAAGAAAAAAAAACTATTTCGGATTTTTTGTATTTTGTACCTACATACTGTGTGGTTCAAATTCAATACCTAATATTTTTACTTTGTATTTATTTTTGTGCAAGTGTTTTAAACAGTAGTTTCCTGCACTATTTACTAGTATAATTTCGTTTATATTGTTATATATATGTATGTAAAAGCCTAAATAGGCGTAAATAAATAAATAAATAAAAACAATCAAGGTTTGGGTTTATCTACGTCAAAAGGCCTAAGCCATTCTAAGCCTGCATTTTCATCATTTTTATAAGCTATACGGTTTTACCCACCCCACGGGGCAAAATCTTGTCTTGTATTTTTTTTTCGTATGTGTCTAAGATTTTTTGACGTGTATCTTTGTGTTTTGTTCCTTGGTAAATTCATAAATAAAAATAATTATTATAAACCGAACTTTATCTTATTTTACTAAACCACACAGCATCCAGCATCTACCTTAGGTATGCGGTTTTGTACAGGTCTCCCCTATAACTAACAATAAAACAACTCAAGACTCGGTGTAAACACGAGTTGAGCCCTAGCCCATGGCCCCATGGCCTGGATTAAACTACGGACTCGGGCAGGACTCAGAAGAAGTAAATATAAAGTTAACAGAATCTCAAAATTTTCAAAGATCCGCAACATAAATTTTCATTATAACTTTAACTACAGTTACTACTTTGGGTTAAAGTTTGTCAGTTTTGTCCCTTAACACCCTGTATAGCTAAAACAATACGTCATAATCAGTTGACTGCGTTGCCTTGTATATTATTCGATTGTTTACGCAATTTTTCGTTAACCCCTTAGGCTTCGATTATTTTGTCGAAAAATATTTCTGCTTTGCGATAAAACCCAAATAAATGGAAAATTTCTTAACGCATCCGAAAACAAAAGACTGTTTTTGAAAGGTGATGAAATACGCTTTCAAATCTTATAAATCGAAATTAACTTATTTTTACATGAATACCGCACACGAGTCCCAACTGCTCCCGTCTGGAGCCAGTGGGACTATGGCATCCCCAATTGGGGTATGTTGTGAGGCTGAAAGAAGTGGGGAGGGGAAGTAGATAGGGAAGAGTAAGGTGGGGAAGTACCTGGCTATTCAGATCTGATCACCAAATACGGCAGAAGCCATTTCAAGCAACGTTTCAATTCTGAATGGTGGTCTTACACCAGGGCGATACTGAGGGTATCTTCCACTCTGGAACGTGCCGCAAATATACTATATATTATTTTTAAATGAATAAATTGTGAAATAACACAAATTGATCAAATATAATTTATTTGCCACGCCGGGATTCGACCCCGCGACCTTCGGAGTGCAAGTCAAGAGCCTTACCACTAGACTACGCCGGCCGAATACATATTTTTTTTTTTATTTAAATATAAAAACTATATGCTTATTTCAATCTTATTTACATAAAAAGTTTTAAAAATGGCCCACCTTACGTTTTTTTCCAACTAAAATTACTGATTACGAAAAGAAATGTAAACATATATGTTATATTTTACTAGGCAAATGTATTATAAACGTTCTCGTATACACGGTGTTAAGGGACATACTTGACTTACGTTAACCAGTAATTTCTGACATTATTTGGAGTAACTTTTTAGATAACTTTTTTTTCATTATTTTTTCTCCAAAATCGAACAAAAAAAATTCTTCTGCATGTCGTCACTGGTCACTCCACCTAGTAGCCGAACCACCCCTTACTCCGCCTCCAACTGTCCGACACTTACCATTTTTAATGTTTTTATAGGAAAAAAAAACATCAAAATTGTCACCGGAGACCAAAATTTCATTTGCATTTTTTACTCCTAATAAAGTCAGGAATCATTGGTCAAAGTACTCGTCAGTCAAGTCCGTCCCTTAACACTCTGTATATATTCACTCTTTTGTCGTTTCATGTAAAAATAAACAATAAAAATATTACAAATTTTCTTCTTTTTTTTCAAATTGCGCGCGGAATTTTTGGCTTCATAAAAGTGTACATTTTATATCTTGTGTGGTTAATTTTTAGATTTTAATATAAAGCGAAGTGATTTTCTTTCTAACACCGTTTAGATCATATTTCTAACTATGATATTAAGGGAGGTACAACGATTTCTATGGACCTACATGAGTTGTTCCGAAAAACCAACAAATTCGCGTGAGGGGTTAATAGTCCCGTCGACACCCGACTCCTGGCGCTCAAGGCAGTTCCCACCCAACATTTTTTTAACAAGTGAATTCAAAGGGGAAAATGAAAACAATGATTGACTATTATGTTAACTATTGCCCGCAATTAAGGCTCTGCAACCGGGTTGGAAAAGAAGAAGATGGAGACAAACGAAATTACGAATGTTAGAGGAGAGCGCTAACATTTACAGCGACAAAATCAATGCGAAAATTGTGAAAATGTTTAATAAATCACGACTTATTTTAAATAGATCAAAAATCTCGCGGGCATTATCTTAAACAGCATTTAAAGAAACAATGTGAATTTTTTCATACATATAACTTGTAAAATAACTGAAACAAACGTGTTTATAATAATTTTTGGAGCATACTTTGCGATTTTTTTCTTTCTAGGGTATTTTATATAATTTGCGTTTCGGCGCGGGCAATGTCTAGATATTATCTTCAAAAATAACATATATTTCTTTAAGAGCTTTAAAACTAACCGTGTTTAAGGGAAATATGTAAGAAATCGGTAGAAATTCGGGTTGCGGGCACTTAATTAGCGTTATTAGCATTGGGCGTTGATCGCATCTAGCTATTATTTCTTACGGTCATATTTTTATACGGTACTAGTGCGAGCACACATTATTGTTATTGTGCCGTTTGAGTTCGTTTGGTGGCCATGTATCATAAGTCTCTTCTGATGAGACCGTGTGGAGGTGAAACTGGAGTTTAGGAGCCGCATGCGGTTCGCGTGCCACGGTCTGCCGACCCCCGGGTTAGGGTATCCGAATAAATCTTGGACGCGTTGCTGAATACTGGCATTCGTTCTATGTTAAGATTTCACCCGAAACTTTGTGTGACTACGAGTTATTGTGTAGTTAAAACATAAACTTAAAGAATTCGACCAATTTCTGAGCTTTTCCCAAGAATTCGTGAGTAACGGCAATTCATGTTCATAATTCTTAAGTTTGAGCCGAGCTTGAAAGTTCGAGTGTTCTTATATATTATAAAGCAAGTGTGCTTTTAGGCACAGATAACTTTAACCAGAAATTTTTAACTATTTCGAAAGGCATACTCCGCGAGGTTTACTCTCTGGCTTAGTCCGTGATTCAGAATTATGTATGGAAATCGTTTTCTTATTTCACAATTCAATAATGTAAAACAAACTGTACCATAACTCGTTTAATTATTTTACAGTTTAATTGAAAAACCGCATGACTTAGTGGATATGTCACCACAAGCTGAAAACAATTGATACATAACTTATCAACTTTCTTGATGGCAGAGAAATTTTTACTGCTTCACTTTCTGACCAATAAAACAATTTCCGGTAAATTTTGGATCGAAGTTTCCATGGTTATTACGAATAAAATTTTTTTTTAAACTTTAGATTCGCCTTAATCACTATAAAAGGAAACTTTTAATTCTGTTTTTCATAATTACGCGCCTTATCATGTATCCCACGAAGTCGGCTACAGTCGTATCTAGCTCTTGTTTGTATCAGGGATACCAACATAACAAACAGTGATGGAATGGCCGCCGGATTGTCGCCGTATCGGTTCGCGAAGTGAAATTTAATTTTTCGCAATCGAAAATTAAAATGCATCATTTTCCGCTGCCCGTGATGCAAAATGTTTCCTTTTATAGTGATTAAGGTGAATCTAAAGTTTTTTTCTAAAAATTATTCGTAATAAACATGGACTCCTCGATCCAAAAAATACCACATTTCCTGCCTTCCTGGGTTTATAATTTCTTTCCTGTCCATTCTAACCTTCCTGGATTTATAATTTCTTTCCAGTCCATTCTAACCTTCCTGGATTTATAATTTCTTTCCAGTCCATTCTAACCTTCCTGGATTTATAATTTATTTCCAGTCATTTCTAACCTTCCAGGGTTTATAAATTCTTTCCAGTCCATTCTAACCTTCTTGGATATATAATTTCTTTCCAGTTCATTCAAACCTTCTTGGGTTTATAATTCTTGGGTATCAAATTTATACAGCTATTTACTCATGTATTTGTGTTTCGAAAATTATAATTCATTTGTTTTTTCGTTAATTGTTTTTTTTTCTTTGCGTCACTTAGTTTACAAAATGGAAAACTTGAAATATCGCGTTATTTACGAGTACGAGTTCCACCGTGGCACCAGTGCTGCAGAAATGGCTCGAAGGATTAATGATGTGTATGGCGACGGTGCTGCAAAAGAAAACACAGTGCGTTTTTGGTTCCAACGTTTTCGTTCTGGAAAATTCGACCTGCAGAACAAGCCCCGTGGACGGCCGGAGACCAAAGTTGATAATGGAGAATTGAAGGCTATTGTGGAAGCGGATCCATCGCAAACCACGTCCGAGTTAGCTGCAGGCTGCGGTGTTAGTGATAAAACTGTTTTAATCCACTTGAAGCAAATTGGGAAGGTGAAAAAGCTTGAAAGGTGGGTACCTCACGAATTGAGTGAAGCAAATCAACAAACGCGCGTTGATCGCTAGACCACACACTGCATAACAGACGGCTACCAAATTAGAGGAGTTTCAATTGGAATGTCTAAGACATCCACCATACTTTCCGGACCTTGCCCCAACAGATTACCATTTTTTTAGAAATTTGGATAATTTCTTGCAAGGGAAAAAATTCAACTCCGATAGGACAGTCCAAACCGCATTCAAAGATTTTATTGATTCCCGTCCGAATGGTTTTTTTAGTAAAGGGATCGATGAACTACCTATGAGATGGCAAAAGTGCATAGATAGCAATGGTACATACTTTCATTAAATAAATATATTATATTTAAAGAAAATCGAATTTATGTTCCTTCCATACAAAACGCCAATTTCATAAGAAAGGACCTAATATGTTCGTAGCACGATGCTCTTACTTTATGGAGAAATTGAGTGTTAGAATGACCAGACTCTAAGGAGAACCCAAAATATTCGTGTGAAAATATCTCAAACCTGTTACAACAATGACTACGACGGCTGGCGTAGTCCAGTGGTAAGGTTCTTGACTGGCACTCCGAAAGTCGCGGGATCGAATCCCGGCGTGGCAAATAAATTTTATTTGATTAATTTTTGTTATTTCAGAATTATTCATTTAAAAAAATATATATAGTATATTTTCTGCACGTTCCAGAGTGGAAGATACTCTCAGTATCGCCCTGGTGTGAGACCACCATTCAGAATTGAAACGTTGCTTGAAATGGCTTAGGCCGTGTTTGGTGACCAGATCTGAATAGCCAGGTACTTCCTCACCTTCCTCTTCCCTATCTCCTTCCCCTCCCCACTACCATCAGCCTCACAACATACCCCAATTGGGGATGCCATAGTCCCACTGGCTCCAGACGGGAGCAGTTGGGACTCTTGTGCGGTATACATGTAAAAAAAAAAAAAAAAAAATTATTATTTGTAACTAGGAGTAACTAGGCATAGAAGACAGACCGCCAATCTTCTCGGTTTTGGCACGCACTCTTTGCCTCATTCAGATTCATACATCGTCTCATACATACTCTTTTATTTTTATTATGACTCTTGACATGGCCCGACTCAAGTAGCTGATTCACTTCCTCGGGCGTCCCCGAATTCTTCTGCAGTTCACATTTGCGTCATATGTTCTACTTATCTTCATTCATTCGCTCTACATGTCCAAACCATCTGATCTTTCTTAATCTTACTCATTACGCTTATATCAGCCTTGCATCCTTTGCGGATATCCACATTTTTCACACGATCATACATGGTTTTACCACACATACGCTTCATGAATTTCATTTCTACAGCATTCTGTCTACTTTCATTCTTCCTCTGTCAGTTCCGTGCCTCACTGCCATACATACAGGGTAGTTAACAGCACACTGTGGACTGCTAGCTTTGCAGCATTTCGCTTCATTATTTCAATGGGTTAAAATGAAATATTTCAATGGATAATTTTTTTTATTTCGTGCAATAAAGTTTTGTACAATAAATACATTTTTAGTTTTATTTTACCCGCCATGCTAGGGATGTCCCTGTTTTATGACAGGGTGAAGTTTACATGAATGCATTATGGTAATTATATTACACAATTCAGATTTATTTATTACATTGACGTTGTTAAAATATAGAATACGACAATTAGTATAGAAATGCGTGTGTTAAAAGGTGAGAGTTTTCAACGTCAACTGTTAAGTTATCTCGAAATGATGATCTTCAATTTGGGAGGCGGGTATGGGTACCGCCGCCCTGATAACCATTTATTGGATAACCAACACCCCTGCCTCTTAGGTCACCCCAAGTGGTTCGCTACGATTGGTCGGTTAGCAGGGGTGCCGGGTTCATGGAGTGAGGTTTGTCCACACAGCTTCCCCAGAGATGGCGTAGGGGAACATCTGAGGGGAATTATTTCCTTAAGACCTCCTGTGTGGGGCTAATGTAAAAAAACGAGTATGTTTTAGACCACACGACTGAAGTAAAACTTCTTTAGCTCCATCTATAATCTATATGATAGGAAGAGAGAAAGAAAATGTGCGCGCGCACTGCTCTCTTTTGCTCCTACAGTGTGATACAGACAATAGGCCTGCACTGTGTCTTAGATATACGAAACGTAACTGACTATGAGAGAAAGAGAGAAAGAAAATGTGTGCTCGCACCTCTCTCTCTTGCCCCTACTGTAATATACGAATCGTAACGTAAAAAAAGGAAGTGTACTGGGACCGATTCTGTTCATTATCTACATCAACGATTTAACTAACCTTACCATTAAAGGAAACGTAATCAGTTTTGCTGATGATACTGTTTTATTATTTCAAGAAGAAAATTGGACTGATACATTTAATGAGGCTGAAAAGGGGCTTAGTGCACTTCAAAATTGGCTTAAAATCAACTCGCTTACCCTTAATATAAGCAAAACAAAATATATAACATTTTCAATGAACTCAAGGGGCCAACCAATAAAATCACTAGAACTAAAATTACATGAATGCCATGGAAATAATATACAATGTTACTGCCCCGTTATCGAAAAAACACAAAACATAAAATATCTCGGAGTAATAATTGACGAAAATCTTAGATGGGACCTACACATCAAAGGTATTACGGAAAAACTCACAAGCCTTATATATTTCTTCAAAAATCTAAGAAACGTGCTAAATAAAAAGGATATGAAAAAGGTCTACTATGCGTTATGTCATTCTCGAATTGAATATGGAATCATAGGATGGGGATCTGCTGCAAATACGTACCTACACAGCCTGAATACGATTCAAAAAGGAATCATAAAGACCATATTGAAAGTACCAATTAGAACGCCTTCAACTGAAATTTTCAATAACTTTGACGTACCAAATGTACAACAAATATATTCCAAAAATATATTATTGAAGCTCTTCAAAAATAATGAATCCTCTACTAGACCGTGTATGCATAACACTAGATCGAATAAAAATGATATAAAAAATATTCCAAGTTATAAAACCACATTTGGACAAAGAAACTATACATACTTTGCAACAAAACTCCATAACATCCTCCCCCAAGACATAAAACTAATAAAAAATCCAATTGAATACAAATCAAGAATAAAAATATGGCTTAAAGAGGTCAATGAGAAAACCCTAGCGAAGACGCTAAAAACGACATAGAAGACAAATGAACCATATTTAAATAACTTTAGTCCTCCTCGGCACAGGACCCCCTAGTGAGGAGGACTAAGAAATACAATATTTTGTACTTAATTTCACATTGCATTTTGTATGTAAAATTTTTGTATATAGTCGCTATAATAAAAAAAAAATAAAAAAAACTCTCTCCCTTTATATCTTCACTAACTTATATCTCCCTCTCAACTACCGTTCGCCTCGCTTTTCTTAACGCTCTCGTCACGCATTCACCAGCTTACTCCCCAAGTCAAGCGTGCGTAAAGAAGTTTTACTTCAAAAAAATCTCAACTTAAACCATCGGTATTATCATCGACATTCGCACTATACAGAAAACGTCACATAAATTATTTATTTTTCCTGCAGAATTTAGGTTTTTTGGAAGAAATTGCCACCTGTCAGTAAGCTCACTCTCATACAACAAATATAACATACATCTTAAGTGTTAATAAATTATATAAGTTCGAGGAAGCACTCAAATTGGGACGTTTATTTGGCAGTCTCTTTAAGGACAAACGCTAATACTGCGATACAGGCCACTTGCTTTGTGCGCTCTGTGGGGAAGGGTAGTGGAATAAATGATGGATGTGGAGAGGGTGTGTTGGAAGTAGGCGGTAGTGGGTGTAGGTTGGTTGGTTGTTGGGTGAATCAGAGTGTCAGTTTTACGGTTAGCAGCCGACTGCTGGTTTGCCGAGAGACCTTTCCGCGTATTCACGCCCTATCACCACCTTCGGGAAAATCCCTTACATTAATTGTTAGGGCTTACATGTATTATTATTATTAGTGTTGTGAGATTAACGAAAGGTGAAGATAATCATAAATATTTTTACCAGTCGTAAAGATTTTTCATTGTAGCGTTTTATAGATGAAATTTTTTTTTCAATATTAATTTTAATGTTTTTAGTTAATTGTTCTGTCACTGATAGCTCTGACATAACCGCGTTTTGTTTGTGATAAACATCGAGAAGTTACATTGAATATATAAAACAAATGTCTCCTTAACTCACTACCAGGGTACCTAGCATAGTCGATCGATATAGGTTTTATCGAAAATGTCGGTAACTTGTCATCTTTCCCGAGCACGACTGCAGGCCGCTAACGAACAAACAACAGTTCACAACGACTAAGGGTTCCTAATGTATTTGACATGAACTTTTATTTTTTCGTTAGCGGCCTGCAGTCGTGCTCAGGAGCGATGACAAGTTACCGACATTTTCGATAAAACCTATGTCGATCGACTATGCTAGGTACCCAGGGCGTTTGTATTGAAATTGCCTTAAACCAAGTTTAAGGCCGGCTTTGTGAAATGAGGCATATTTCAAAACTGGCTGTACTGTCTTAAACGCTTTTCATCGCAGGTAATCTCGCCTTACTAATAAAAAAATACATCCAAACCGTTAAACGGTGTATTAGTTACACATTGAATAAATACTAAACAATCTCAGATATGCTTTTATTGCTAAAACAATCAATACAATATCAATACAAAGTGCGTAAACGTGATAAAAAGCGGGATGACAGTTTTATTGAAGACTAGCTGGTAACCGGCATGCGTTGCTATGCCATTTAATAATGAAATTGTTTCTCCCTGCGCCTCCTTTCCGCTTCCACTCCGTCTTTTCCGCCTTCCCTCTCCCCACTCCCCTCGCCCGCTTCCCCTGTCCCTTGAACCCCCCTCCCGTGTTACTCTCCCCCCTTCCGAGTTTCCCTCCTCCCTCCCGGGTTCCCCTCCCCACACCTCCCGCGGACCCCCTTTCCCGAGTTCCCCTCCCTAGTTTCCCTCCCCTGCCTCATCCTTCACCCCTCACCCATCCGCCTCCCCCTCCCACATTCCATACATTCAGTTCGCGTGGCACCAAATGCAATTTTGTATACAAATTTCATAATGCCAGAGCTCACCAGTATATATAGAAACCTTTGCGGGCGTGCTCACAACAACTCGCCAAAGTTTCATCGCAATCAGATGAACGGTTAGCAATTCACAGGAAAGTAGGTAGAACAGTTTATGTGGGAAAATGAAATTGTTGTTTTAACTATCTTCCTCGCAATTTTTCCATATTTTCTCACCGTTTAAACCTTCCCTGGACTACGACAAACATTTCAAAACCAAAATCAGCTAAAGCGGCCCAACCGTTCTCAAGTTTTAGTGAGACAAACGAATAGCAATTGATTTATATATTTATGGATTCCTTAATTTTTTTCAAAATTGTGAATCTTTTTAAATTTTTCGACGTTCGGAATTAAAAATAAAAGCGGTTTTTTTTTAAATTAATTAGTTATTCTTGTTCTGTTTGAAATTAAAATTTTAAAAATAAATTATTAATGTTATTATTAAGTTCTGCAAGAATTTTAGTTTTTTATTATTGGGACAACTGTTTCGACTTAAAAGACTATTTTCACACAGTTTGAATTGAAAATGACCTTGTAAGCCGAAACAGCTTACAAGGTCACAATAATAATAACAGAAATACTTGCAGAACTTATAACATTATTAATTTTATCATAATTTATTTATGGTTTCCTTACACTACAGGTAAAAATGATTAAAATACAATTTGTCCCCTCACTAGGACAAGCCTGTGTTGAGGTTAACAATTATACAAATTAACAAAATAACACAAAATTATACAGATATTGAAAAAACAATATTGTTGTATTTCTTACAGGTTGAGATTATTGGTACCTACTAAATTGGTTAACCTACTAAACAAGGTTTGAAATTTATCCGAAATTCCAGGAGAAATTTCAATTTTATATAATAGATAAACAACCCTCTTTGACTCTGTAAACAATATATCTCTATCTCTACATATTATAAAGAAAGTCCCCCGCGCCGTCTCTCTGTCTGTCTATCTGTCTTCTGTTCGCGATAAACTCGAAAACTACTGAATGGATTTTCATGCGGTTTTCACCAGTAGTTTTTCGTGACGAAAGTTTAGGTATGTAATTTGTCAAGGATTTGTGTTAATTGGTTGAAACATAACGATAATTGTTAGAAGTGTCCGAAAAAAGTCCAGCCGCCTGGTAGCTTTCATCGAAAACGCTGCCTAATTAATCCTTTTGGGATATAACGAAACAATTAATGGTGCGATAATTCTCTTTTATAGATCTATAAAAAAGTCCGCGAAGGCATATATCTATCTTTTACGGATAGCTTACTATACACATTATATCTTCTTATCTTATTATTCTTATCAATTGCTGTTCGTTTGTCTCGCTAAAACTCGAGAGTCGTTTGTCGTAGTCCAGGGAAGGTTTAAACGGTGAGATAATATGAAAAAATTGTGAGGAAGATAGTATAAACAAAAATTTCATTTTGTCATATAAACAGTTCTACTGTTCTACCTACTTTCAGAAGCACAACGTTATCTAGAATTGGAATGCAAAAAAAAAAAAATTCCGATTGTCATATTTCAGTCGCCGTCAAACGTTACCTGTCATTCTGTTACCATTTTAAATCTTCTATCATCAGTTTGTCAGTGCGTGAGAACTTTATTTACTGTTTTAATATGCCAAGGAAAAGACGAGCTGACATAGATCGTCGAAGTCAATCAAATGGGCGACAAGCTACGAGTACCTCACGTGCAAACCGCACTGATGATCTCTTCGCGAACTGATGAACTCAAAGACGGCGGTGGTTACAAAGGTTGGATTTTACAAAGTGTTTTATTAGCCACAGCAACGCGTGACCGGGTCAGCTAGTATATATATATCTTTCCGTGAGAGACTGGTTGAGGAAGGCTGGTTTGACCTCTCTAGCTAGACTCTCTCGACCCATCGCCTTGCGCCGCAGTGAGAGGGATGGATTCAAAAGTCCTGGACACCCCCAGATTCCTACCCACTACTCATACCTTTTTCCTTCCCAGAAATTCCTCTTCTTCCATTCCCTAAAAAGGCCCTCCACGCAACATTCCCAAATATGACAAAGGTCTTAAGGGATTTTTTCCTCAGGGTCTCCTGTGTGCAGCTAATATAAAAAAATAATTAGAGTTTCTATTTGTAAGGTTTTCACGTACACGGTGGTTAATCGGTTCACGACGAGTTCATCGAAAACGAGTTCATCGAAAACCAATTCATCGAAAATCAATTCATCGAAAACCAATTCATCTAATGATCAATTCATCGAATCGCCAATTCATCGAAAAAATATATTTTGTTGATATTTGAGAGAAATGCCGAGTGGACCGAGAAGTTAAAAAAAGCATTGGTCAACCTAAACTAACCTAACCTAACCTTACCTAACCTTACCTAACTTAACCTATTTAACCATTTTTTAAATATTTTTTATCATCACTCTTATTGTTGTTTATGAGTTGGTTTCATTATGAGTTGTCTGGTCACCGTTCCTTAGATATTCCTTTTTTGCGGTATCAGACAATCGGAAATCGAAGAGATAACCTATAAATTTAACATTGTCACTACGAAACTGACAGTTGCTAAACACATTTAACTCAGTTAAACAGACCTTTTAATTTTGACAGCTCTAATATCAACAAAAAATGTTTTTCGATGAATTGGCGATTCGATGAATTGATCATTCGATGAATTGATTTTCGATGAATTGATTTTCGATGAACTCATTTTCGATGAATTTGCCTTCGATGAATTGATTTTCGATGAACTCGTTTTCGATGAATTTGCTTTCGATGAATTGATTTTCGATGAACTCGTCGGTTACCGGTTTATCAATTGTATATTTTTCCCAAGTTTAGTAGTTAGTAAGACTCTCCTAAAAATCTCCTCAGATACAGCACAAAGGTCAACATCAAATAGCATTAATTTATCCACTGAAGAGATAAACATTCAATTGAAGATCAATCCCATGATTCAGGTGAAATCAATCAAAAATAATTAAAATTTCGGGAAAACACATAATCATTTTCATCGTTTGAAGAGTTTTTTTTTAAGTTGGTCATATTAATATTCTTTGAAGTTAGTCGGAATTTTTTGTTCGGTGTATTTATCGAAAACTTTTTAATTAACCAAGGGCAGCCCATTTCAAATAACTGCTTAACAATGTCATAAATATAATATTACCCACGATATTTTTCCCTCCTTAAAAGTCGTCAAAATATGACATGCAAACTTTCACTCCATCTTAATAAATCCTGTCGAGTTAACAATTTTTAAATCTAAACCAAACTGAAATTGGTTAAAATAAAAATTTGACAGAGCGAAAATAAAAAGGTTTTTAAATGCTATTTTTACTTATCTCGATTTAGCTGTTAATTAAATACTGTCAATTAGCTGAAGTTGCAAATTGCTTATTATTTATTACTACTAACAATATTCATATAAACTTATAAATTTTTTTCTTCAAACTTAGCAAAATAACTTTGTGGCAACATTATTAATATAATGAAAATCAAATAATTTTATAACTTTATAACAACTAAATAATTAACAATATCAATATATTTCAATAACGTTATCTTTATCAGGACAAGATGTTATTTTTTTTTAAATGACTAACAAGTTTAGACAAAATATTAAAAACGAGAGGTGATTAATTGTTTAAAAAATCTCATTAAAATAGTTACATGAAATTAAATATAAAAATTATTTAAGGATATATAAAATTGCATTTAGATAATAAAAAAACTTTTAAAACAAACAATAAATAGGTAGTCCAAATAACAAAATAAATGATTATATTTTTTTTTATTCACAAATAGATACAAAAATTACAATAAATTTTATAATTTAATTAATTACATAATATATGTATTTGATTTACCCCCATAAATAAGCAGGACTTGTGTGTATGGAGAGAGAATTGTAAGTATTAATAAGAAAATAAATTTAAAAGATCGGTATTTTTGAAAAATATTCGGTTATTTGTAATATTTCATTTACTTTTAACGCTTTTTCTAATTTCTAAAATTTCAAAATTATCTAATTGTATGCCCTTAAGAGGGTATTACCAGAGAAAACCAGAAATATGTCATTTTTAAATCAGATTTTAGACGTATTGACTCTTTTCCACAACAAAATTATAAATGAATTTTGAAAGATTGTTCTTTTATCTAGCATTCGCATGCTTTAAATGGTTTTATTGAGAAAAAATGTTTATTTTTAGTATATTAAGGTTATACCATAGGTCGTTGCCAGATTTGTTAAATTTTCAAAAAAGATTTTATATTATACCACACCCATTTCAAATCATATAATCATGCAGTAAAATAAATCAATACATTATCTGGGTATCGCATGTTTTAGAATTTTAATTTTAGTTTAAATAAAATCATTAAAAAATATTTACGTACATGTGTTTCTTGGCGAAAATTGGTCCGTTTGTGTATTTATTTGCGCACTTACACACAAATATATTACAGATTTTTTTAACATTCTTATTTAACTTAGACATTATTGAAAAATGATAAATACTTGTAATCAAAAAATAATTACAAAAGTACATTATTTTAATAGTTTTAACATCAAGCCTTTCAGCATTTTTGGGTGTAGGTATAAATTAAAGCAAATTTGGAATGAAATAAAATCGATATTGAGTTATAATTTTAAAAAGCTGGTACGGAGAATAATTAATCTTTCTCATTGTAACCGCCCTGCACGATCGTAAGAACAACTTTCGACAAAATGTGGATTTTCGGCCGCTGGCTGGTTAAACGCTCTTAATGTTAGTATGTAAAAAAAATTTAGACCTTTATTAATATCAAAAGAATGACTTGTTTCCAAAATATGGTTTGCAAATTCTGAATAATTATTATTGTTTAAACATCTTATATGTTCCTTAACTCTAATGTTAAAATTTCTAGAAGTTTTTCCTACATAAAAAAAAGTTACAATCATTACAAATTAATTTACAAACCCCAGATTTGTTCAAACATTCACATTTATCTATACTTTTTCCCCACTTTACTATATATTTTTTTTTAATTTGTTATTTGTGTAAAAAGCTGGTTGGACATTATCTGGTATGTTTTTAATTATTAAACTTGAAGTGTAATAATTTAAAAATATAATTTTTCTTCAATTATTATCGTTGTCCACAGCATGTAGATAAATAAAAGATCTAAAAACCTTTTTTTATATTTTTTGTTTAACATATTGTCTATTAATTTTGAAGTATAACCGTTATTGATGGCAATTTGTTTTATAGTATTTAATTCTATTTTAAAATTACCCAAAGATAAGGGAAAATTATTTAATCTACTGAGCAAGGTATTAAAACGGGTAATTTTTGTGAAAATCGATAATTAGATGTTTCATGTATAACGAAATCTGTAAATGTATCTTTACGAAAAATAAAAAAATGTATCCTTACGAAATAAAAAAAAAAAATAGGCATCTTTTAAATTTATTTTCTTATTAATACTTACAATAATTATAATTATATATTTAGTTATTTGGACTAATTGTTTTTATTATTTGTTTAAAAAAAAAAAATTATCTAAATGCAATTTTATTTATCTTTAAATAATTTTTATATTTAATTTTATATAACTTTTGTAATGAGATTTTATAAACAATTAATCACCTCTCATTTTTAATATTTTGTCTTTGTTCTAATTTTTCTACACTTGTTTGTCATTTATTTTTTTAAATTAACATCTTGTCCTGATAAAGATGACATTGTTATTGAAACATGTTGATATTGTTAATTATATAGTGGTCATAACACAGTTATTTGATTTTCATTATATTTTAAATTTTCATTTAAGCTTGGTTTAAATGCCAACAAACAACGCGTCGTTCACGCGTGAAGCGCTTCGTACAGATCATTCCCTAGATGTCAGAGATCATTCCGATTCTCGCGAACAAATCCATCATAATATGATGTGTGAACAATATGAATCAGAAACTTCACGATGATCTACGAAGTGTCATGACGCGACGTCATGATTCGCGGGTTGCGAAGCGAAGTAAAACTCACTTCGCAACTCGCGACTTCTGAAAGGATATTAATAATAAGTACATATTATTACACACAGGAAGTAAAAAAAAAAAATTTCCTAAAAGCCCTCAAATTTAAAATACTTTCAAATTTCAAATAGATTCAGATTTCAAAATGTCAAATTTGAAAACTTACATATTTCAAAAAAAAAATAATTTTAAAAATACTTGCTGGTTCCCGGCATGCGTTGCTACGCCATTTAGTAAGGAAATTGTTTCCCCTGCGTGTCCTTTCCCATTCTTTCGGTTCCCCTTCCGACTATCCTTCCTCTCGCGCGTCCCCTTCTCCCTCTTTTCTTCCACTTCCTCCACCTTCCCTCTCCCCACTCCACTCGCTCCATTCCTCCGTCCCTCAAATCCCCTCCCGAATTTCCCTGCCCCCTCTCAGGTTCCCCTACCCCCTCCCAAGTTCCCCTCTCCCCTGCCGCGAATCCCCTACCCGAGTTCCCCTCCCTCCTCCCGCATTCCATACATTCAGTCCTAGTACATTCAGTTTTAGAACAGCTCGCGTGCCACCTATTGCAATTTTTTGTACAAATTTCATAATGGCAGAGCTCATCAGTATATACAGAAACCTTTGCGGGCATGCACACATCAATTCTCCAGAGTTTTAATGAAATAGGTAAAGTCGTTCGCAAGTTGCGCGTACATACATTTAGGCGATTCATAGAAGATAGAAGAAGAAGATAGATAGATAGATCTTTTGAATTTCTTATTTTTTAAAAAATCAAATTTCGAATTCTTTCAAATTTAAAATATTTAAATTTTCAAAAAAGTTCTTATTTTCAAAAACTTAACTAGCGAAAGGTAGGCTTCGTATAAACAAGCCCGTGAGAAGGGGTCCGAGGCTCGTGTTTCGTGTGTAAGTTTCACGAAAAGGTTTACCATCGCTAACGCCAACTGATTTCGGCGCTAAAATGCCATCGTTGGGAGAAGAATAAGTTTATATTTTTCTTATTATGCATACGTACCTTCATATTCTAGATATTTTGAAATAATGTACCAGCGTAACTGTGAAAGTAATGATTAAGACATATTTTATCTGAATACCGCTTAAGAGTTCCAACTGATCCCAGCTGTCCGGAGCCAATGGAACCATGGCATCCCCAATTGTAGTGTACTTGTGATGAAGGGAATGGGAAGGTGGAGGAGAGGGGGCAGAAATTTTAAGAATTACCGGCAATTCATATCTGATTATTAACGGCTATAACCATTTTTCGCGATCCTAAATAGTTGACTTTCACCAAGGCGATACGTGAAGATTTTTTTAATGGGATTACCTCACAGCAGTCTCAGTTGCTTCCAACCGTCTGTAGCCAATGAGACTATGTCATCCCCGATTGGGTTATGTTGTTAGGCTTGAAGCTAGTAAGGAAGGACGGGAAAGAGATGTGAAAGAGATTGGTGGGAAGTACCTGGCTATTTGACCTGGTCATTAAACACGGTGGTTCATGCACGGGGCATGGGGATGAGGGTAACCTTGCGGCTACTCTTGCTAAGACACTTATGGATTTCGATAAGTTATGCCCAACCACCAAACAAGAAAGGTATATCACAATTAAGTGGTACTCACGGTTGTTGTCTTCTGGCTTGGTGACAGTCATAGATGTCCATAAGCGTTCGAGATTGTTCTATTTGAATGTTAGAACTTCGGTAAAGTTTGAGTCACGAGTTCACATAAAGTATACGAAAGAATACGGTAGGATTTACACTTTATGTGACAATATGATGAATAACACTTCGGCGTGGTGCGAAATGTCACGATACGATCGGTGGTTAGCAACGGACTGACGATAAAGCGCTTGACACTTATTTTCCGTGTAGGTAGGCACCCTTATTGTGCGGAAGTCCAAAATCTGGGTTCCTCCGATCCCGTATGACAATCGGAGCACAAAACGAATGAAATCCATCAGCGTTATGAAACACACGGCTAAAGCCATTTCAAGAAACGTTTGCATTCTGAATGTTGGACCAGGAGATACCGAATGTATCCATCACGCTGGAACGTGCCACAAATAATATATCTGCCGCTTACGAGTGCTAAAAAGAAAGATTACTAACTGAGAAGAGATCAACAATGGAGATCGTTGTGAAGAAGTCTCAGTTGGGCCAAAACCGCTTTACAATGATATATATAAGTTGCTCAGTTTTATTAGATTAGTTTTTAGTTTGAGTGCTACCAGTACCGACTTAGTCTTTCATATGGTTTAATTGTAGATTCATTCAGCGCTTGTAACCCCTCATAAATAACTAAGAATATTCAGCAGCTCTGAAGCATAAATCCACTGCATTAAGGAATGAAATGCATTTACATCTTGTATTCAGTGCTTACAAATAACTCGTAAGTGTGTTAATGGTCCATTCCAGGATTAAATGACACTTTTAAGAGGGCATTACCAGAGAAAACCAGAAATATGTCATTTTCAAATCAGATTTTAGATGTATTGACTCTTTTCCGCAAAAAATTATATATGGATTTCGAAAGATTGTTCTTTTATCTAGCATTCGCATGTAATAAATTTTGAGAAATTTTTTTCATTTTTTCTATAATAAGGTTATTCCACAGGTCGTTGGCAGATTTGTTAAATTTTCAAAAAAGATTTTGTATTATACCACACCCATTTCAAATAATATAATCATGCAGTAAAATAAATCAATACATTATCTAGCAAACGCATGTTTTAGAATTTTAATTTTAGTTTCAATAAAATCATTAAAAAACATGTATATACATGTGTTTCTTGACGAAAATTGGTCCATTTTTTACTTATTTGCGCACTTACAAACTAATATATTTTAGATGTTTTTTTAACATTCTTATTAAATTTTGACATTATTGAAAAATGATAAATACTTATAATCAAAAAATAATTACAAAAAGTACATTATTTTAATAGTTTTATCATCACGCCTTACAGCATTTTTGGATGAAGGTATAAATTAAAGCTAATTTGGATTGAAATAAATTCGATATTGAGTTATAATTTTAAAAAGCTGGTACGGAGAATAATTAATCTTTCTCGTTGTAACCGCCCTGCACGATCGTAAGAACAACTTTCGACGAAATGTGGATTTTCGTCGCTGGCTGGTTAAACGCTCTTAATGCTTCGACAGAGATTCAGAACCTACTCTTTTATAAAAATATTTTATACTTTTTCAAAATACAACAATAACTTGGTTTGTAACCACGATTTAACTAATTTGTTTTTAATACCGACCGGTTTCGCTTAACATAAGCATCTTCAGGGTATAAAATTAAACTGACGTTTAATATCAGATTGTTGTTCATCAGACATGATGTTTGACATTATTATACCCTGAAGATGCTTGTGTTAAGCGAAACCGGTCGGTATTAAAAAAAATTAATAATTAAATCTTGGTTTCAAACAAAGTTATTGTTTTATTTCAATTGATATGTCAAACCATAAAGTGACTGATTTCTACCAAAATGTTATACTTTTTCTTTGAAAACAGTAGAATATGTTGTTTCTCGTAGATAACTACTTGAGAGAATAAGTGTGAAATGTTGTTACGGAAATCACACAAAAATTTCAAATTATTTATTTAATTACGAGTAAGACCACACTATACCCTAAAATATATTCAGTATCTTAACGACGTAGATAAGTAAAGAAGCCGTGTATACAAATTGCGACTCGCGACCCGTGTACTGGACGGATCTACTGTCGAATTTGCCCTATCAAAGAAAGGAAGAAGAAAAATAATGTGGGAATCTTAACGACGTAAGTGAAGAAAAGGTGTAAACAAATATACGCCCGCGGCACGGCGTATTTATTACACGGACGTACGGTCGAATTCACCCTAGCAGGCCTGGAGATTCGACCTTTCCGCCGGGTTCATTTGAATTAATTCTGAAAAACGTATTACTAATATTTTAGATGTTTCTAAATGGATTCCTTCTGAAGTTATTAATTCATCGTCTAGAAAAATAAAATCTGGTGCTCACCGCTAACTTTAGTTGTACAACGTATTATAATTTTTAAAGGCGTTGTACGTTGAAAAATATGATGCCTACGAACTGTTTTTATCAATCTAAAATATAAATAACCCTTGTGAGGCATGGAAATAAAAGTGATAATTCAATTACGGATTCACCGAAATATATTAACATGTGAGCCTCGGGCAAATCCCCGATAATCGTGGTTATTTCACGCCATAATATAAATATTTTTAAAAGTAACAATAAGGAAACGGGGAATTCATAGTCGGAGACTGCAGTATATTTTGATTAAAAACCTGAAAATTGTGTCTAAAAATATCACTTTATAACTGCGTATTGTGCAATTTTTAACAGTTAATAGATATTTCAAAGTACATAGCTCATGGTGGAAACTATATAGTGGGATTGAAAAAAAGCTTTAAAACGATGTTTTTTAAATTTCTATCCAATTGTAAACCATATGAAATCATCGAATAGTAATAGTAGCGTCTGCGTGGTTGAATTTCAGAACCCAGCTACTGGTGCATATCGGACGCCACGCCATACGCGCCTAGTCACAAATAACATCTGTGTATGTGGAATTTCACACAAAGCTACTGCTATAATTCGGTTTCGAATTCAAGAATTCGACACAAGAAACCGCTACTTCCGTCGGCAGGTCAGAGGGGGACGTTTTCCCCCTAGGTATGACTGCTACTAATTTGTGAATATGTGGTATCTCTCCGGATATGAAAAGATTGACGGTAATACATGTTGTATCAAGCGGTTGTATATTACATATTACTTCATTGCTCTGTCTCGGTTACTTTGTCCCGGTGACTAGCTACAGTGGATCCGAGGAACGGGCCATTTTTGGAACCAGTTCGAATCGGATCTATAAAATGATCACCAACACTAACTGGGCGAAGCCGAACCAAAAGCCGCCCGCAGGGCCTAGCAATAAAAACCTGCAGAGCGGGTTTTTAAAAGCTAATTGTTCATTATTACTAACCTTTGCTTAAAAAATTGAAACCAAAGATAACCAATTTTAAAGCCCCATGGGCGAATAAAAGATTAATAAATAAAAATAAAAGTGCTTAAAAATTTGGAGGGAGTTAGAAACGAAGTGAAACGTTCGCATTTTGATAGTTGCAAAACCTAATAATAATGTTAAATTGCCGTCTTAATTTGAACACACTACAAAAAAAAGTAAAAATAAACCCAAGAAATCTACCGAATCTGCCAATCTGGTTCTACAAATTATGTTTCCATTTGCGGGTCTACCACAAAGTTAAGATCTCTTTGGTTTGTGGGTTCGACCCTTTTTTCATAAACCATTTTATGCTATCGCATTTAAATTTATTTATGTTCGGGCTTGTCTAATAGTAATTGCAGGTTCACTGTGTATAAAAAGGTTCTTTGACCAAACCTAGTTTGGGTAAAAGGGGTATTCAGTACTTTTATTTGAGTCTTGTATCATTGCCAGAATAGATTTTTGGTAGATAATGTCTTTATATTTTTTCAGAAGGACCAAGGATCATTGAGTGATTGAACACTGCTTACTCTAAGGATTTTTAACTTTCATAGTTTGCATGTTTTAAATTTTGCATTGAACAAATTTGTTATTTAGAAATATAACGATGTTATTTTCTTCTGTTCCGCTCGACTGTAATCTCTTTCTTTTTTGTTTTCTCGTATCCTCTCCGGTTGTTTGTTTATACTGTTTCACTCTTTTTCTTTATTTTATTTTATTTATCTAGTACGTAGATATCTCCTTAGTTTAAAAAATGAATAAACCTTGTTTAAAAAAAATTTAATTCTAAAATAATAATTAAAAGTGGGAAAAACTAAGTATTTCCTTAATTTTGAATAATTTTATGATAAGTGGGTTATTTCCTTAAATTATTTGCATCTTTCTTTGATTTAACTATTTTTTCTTTACTTTACTTTACTTTACTTCCATCCCTATCTTATAATATTTATATGTTTGTGAAATCATTTTTAAATAGAATTCTTTCTTTTTACGTGAACATAAGGTCATAAAACTGATGTCTTGAGTGGTGTCTTTTTTGATTTGTCTGGTTTTGACCCGAGTTGCAAAATACCATAATGGTGCTAGGTAAATTAACAAAGTACCTGCTGTTATTTAGCCAAGAGTCAATATCTACCCATGTAATTTAACTATTCATAAATCCTGATTTTTTTGTAGTAAAAAATCCGGATTTGTAATCCATAAAAGTTCAGGCGTGAATAGGATTTTCCCAATTTGTTTTTTTTTTTTTCATTTCAAAATATTGTTCAACCGGCGTTGTCCGAGCTGAATTGCAAATAAAATAAATACTATCGGAGATATTTTAGGTTATTTTATAAATAAATGGATGAGTGATCTTGCAAACGCGTCCAGTTGTTATTATTCCAAGAACTCGCTTGAAACCTGATTTTACATAAACAAATTTCGTGTTAGAAATAACATCCACATAGATTTTTGTAACGAGAGTAGATTTCCTTTGAAGTCCAGTCGCATTTACGAAAAGATCAAGCCCAGTCTTCTGAGCTGTGTCTGTTTTATTATTTTTTTATCGAAATCGTAATACGAAACCGAATACCTCAATTTTTATTATATTTTATTAAAATGCATCTCTTAGTAACCGACCATCGAATACAATGTTTCCACAAAAATCCAAGAGTAGATAATAACAGTTTTTTTTAATTATTAATACCGCACAAGATTCCCAACTGCACCAGTGAGGAGCGAGTAATACTATGGCATCCTCAATTGAGGTATGCTGAGAGATTGAAAGTAGTGGGAGGGGAAGGAGAGAAAGAGGAAGGTGGTGAAGTATCTGGCTATTCAGATCTGGTCACCAAACTTGTCTAAAGTCATTTAAAATAACCTTTCAATGACCAATGGTGGTCTTACACCAGGGCGATACTGAGAATATCTTCCACTGTGGAAGCTGCGTGAAATAGAAGTGCCGCAAATATACTGTACATTAGTAAGTTTAAACGAGTAAAATTGTGAAATAATACAAGATAATCAAAAAAAATTATTTGCGTATGCTGAGATTTTAACCCGCGACCACGGAGGCCATTAAAGATATGAAAGCTGTATTGAAAAGTTATATTTCAAATTCAAATAATTTCTTTAACACCACTGAAATCAAAGTGACCACTGATTACGCAACACCTTTGTTTTTACTTTTATTTTTAACTTTTATGAATAATACCTCAAATTGTAATATTTAATTAAGGCTCTGCAATCGGGCCCGAAAGGAAGAAGATGGAGAGATACGAAATTACGAATGTTAGAGGAGAGCGCTAACATTTACAGCGACAAAATCGATGCAAAAATTGCGAAAATGTTTAATAAAACACGACTCGCTTAAAATAGAGAAAAAATCTCGCGGGCACTATCTTAAACAGCAATTAAAGAAACACTGAATTTTTTCATACATATAACTTGTAAAATAACTGAAAGAAACGTGTTAATAATAATTTTTGGAGCATACTTTGCGATTTTTTTCTATCGAGGGAATTTTATATAATTTGCATTTCGGCGCTGGCAAAGTCTAGATATTATCTTCAAGAATAACATAAATTTTTTTAAGAGCTTTAAAACTTACCGTGTTTAATGGAAATATGTAATAAATCGGAACATATCCGGGTTGCAGGCCCTTAAATAAAGACAATATTAGCAAAACTCAATTGAAAATATGAAACAGAAAAATCAGAAAAAGATACGGTCATATACGGGACTTGAACCCATGCTTTCCGGGCCGCAACTCTACTAACTGAGTTAATCCAATTCGGTCATTTTTAACTGTATCATTCTTCGACTAAGAACTACCAACATTATGTTCGTTTTCTTAGGGCATATTTTTATTGGCTGCTATCTTTATATATGATTGCAAGATTCAAACCCGACCTAAATGCTATCTAAATAGGGTCTGGATGAATTTTAACCATTTTTTTAATATGCGACCTCTAATGACTTTTCTACAGGCCTAGGACTAATATTTTTTTATTTTTATGAGTAAAAGCTTAAATTATGATATTTATTACAATATTATAAAAATAAGACAATATTTGCAAAACTCCATGGAAACAGATAAATCAGAAAAAGATATGAGCACATATGGGACTCGAACCCAGGACCTTCGGCTTTCCGGGTTAAAAATGATCGAATTGGATAGGGACACATTAACTCAGTTAGTAGAGTTGCGGCCCGGAAAGCCGAAGGTCCTGGTTTCGAGCCCCATATGTGCTAGTATTTTTTTCTGAGTTTAGTGTTTCCAGATTTTCGGTTGAGTTTTACTAATATTTGTCTTCAGTTAATTAAATATTACCTTTATTGGGTATCATTAAAAAATAATTGTAAATTTACAAAAATTCTCCGCATCGTATATCTATCGTTCTGCTAACGAAATTATAAAAAGATTTAACAATCTTTTCTAGCAAAAAGTAGCGTTTTCCGTAAAACTAAACTACATGTTAAAAGTGTTTATCTATCCGGGAGTTGGTTGTTAAGTTTCTGATAATTTTATCTGATAGCAGGTGATGTTAAGCACTTATACCCTCATTTCCCTCCCCAAGCGAAAAAGTGTTTAAAGCTCGCATACAACCTGAGAAGCCAGGGAGCCGATTCACTGGTATAACGATGAAAACAAGAAAAAGTGTTGTTAATATACTCCTTAAGGAAGCTTCGGTTTAAGCGAAACTGGTTAGGTAAAAATATTATTTTTAAAGTATTTTCGTAAACCTTTAACCACGGCCTCCATGGTTGAGAGATTATGATCCTTGGTTACGAATCTAAAGGACACTGGTTCAAATCCCGGCGTGCGCGAGTAAATTTCATCTAACTTTGCTATTTCACAATGTATTCATTAAAAAAAATATAGTGTATTGCGGCTTGTTCCAGTGCGGTATATACTTTCAGCATTGCCCTGGTTAGAAACCACAATTTAGAATCAAAACGTTGCTTGGAACGGTTTTAGCTTTTTTGATGGCCAGATCAGAATAGGCAGGTACTTCCCTTCTTACTTTAACTTCTTCCCCACTTGACTACTTTCAGACTCAAAACATACCCCAATTGGGAAAGCCATAGTTTCACTGGCTCCAGGCGTGGTAAGAAGCAGTTGAAACTGTTGTGCATGCAATACTGTATCAAATATAACAAAAAGGTTCGCACATATTGTCAAACAACAAATGTTTGCTTACGACAAAAATATTATGAAAAATGTCGCTGTGTGGTTACACAAGTACGTTATTTTTTATAACAATTCTGACAACAATAAATGAATCTTGCGAAGTGCTTCTTCTCCTCACGTTGGTCAACATTATTGCCACATGAACGCTTGAAACTGTGTTCGGAAGACGATATTTTTCTGAAACTCTGAGTTCAAGCGAACTGAATCCACGAGTACATCATATAGAAAATCCAAAAAGTTCCGAATTCAGACTCGATGTACCTACTCGAAAATGAAATTCGAAAAATCAAAATCGCGTCTAAATGTGATGTAATGTCCCGCTTGTACTACAAGTGTCCGCACACCGTAATTGATATTTTAACTCTTTTCTGAATATTTAATTTGCAATGAACAGACCAACTACTACAAATGAGGTACTTAGTTAGGTTAGAACTACAAAAAAAATTGGTTTGTGGATAAATGACGTAAGCTGTGAAATAAATACCTGTTCAAAATATTATAGAATAATTAAATGGTATGTTTAAAAAATCTCGTGAAATGATTTTGTGGTTATTGTGAAACAGTTTAGTTTTATTTGTGGATTAGTAGTATAGCGCCAAAGAGCAGATTCAAATAGTCGTGTATACTTGTGTTTAAAAAAATATTGGTTATTAGCTGTCGTGCTCTCATATATAATTCAATGTCTAAAAGCACTTTCCCAATTTCAGTTTTTTGACAATATCTCCAAATAGACTGAAAAGATGCGCAGTTATGCAATATCTCCTACTTACGACTTACGAACCCCTTTTCGGATGCGGCTTTTTTTGTGTAATGTAGCCAATTTTGAGTTCTTTAGATTAAGATCGGTAAAAAAAAACGTTTGTGTCTGAACTTCACAAAATATAATTAAACATTCGTTCTAGCGATGTTTTTTTATGCAAATCAAAACAAACTTTTAATTCTGAGTGCATTGCGAATGTTACATGTCGAGGTTAGTTTAGGTTAAGTTAGGTTAGGTTAAGTTAAGTTAAATGAGGTTAGGTTAAGTTAGGTTAGGTTAAGTTAGGTTAGGTTAAGTTAGGTTAGGTTAAGTTAGGTTAGGTTAAGTTAGGTTAGGTTCATCGTCTTAAGTTCCTAACAGAAGACGATGAACAATATCATCTTTAACCATCTGTATTTCCAACAACACAGCTATTTGACTCTTTTAGGGTTCTCAGTCTTAATAAAATTTTCAAAAAGAACTCATTATTGCAAACTCATAAAGATCATTTCAATCCATCAACAACAACATTCACAAACATAAACAACCGACCACGATCACAGGGCAATTTAGAGATTCCAAAATTTAAAACGAGTGCTTCCCAACACCATTATGCTTATCAAGGTATAAAATTTTTCAATGCTCTCCCATATAAAATCAAGTCTGAAAAAAATTATAAAGTTTTTAAATCCCAAATAAAAACACTAATAGACCAACCCGACACTAATTATAAGTTTTAAATTCATCATCACAATAATAACAAAAAATAAATAAACTAGAACATAATCTCTAAAAATATTTCATCACCATATCAAATTGAAAGCAAGTACATATGCATTATTTGCAGGCACCAAATTGTTACAACTTTTTTATATGTACCTACTCTGACAATACTGTCAGTTATTATGTCCACTTGTCTTCATAAATATATATTTTATTAATATAAGTACTTGTAATAACATACTCTGTGTAACTATGCATTTTACAATGGTACTCCAAAATTCAAGCACGAGAAATGTTTTCTCTTTTGAATTGGGTAGTTTCATTAAAAAGAAATTTACATATTGTTATTAGCTTTAAGAATCAAATGTTTTACTATGAATCTGTATACGTATGTATTTTTTTAAATAAAAAAATCTTAAGTTTCTACTCGTATTGCTACCTACTTTGCTTTGGAATGATTTAATTCAGCGGAGTAACTAATTCATCAGTCCTAATTTGTACTAGCTCTGATAATTCAGTAAAAGCTATAAATAAAACGTAACATATTAATCTTAAGTTTTCCCACCGAAAACTATTGAGAATAGGTTTCCAGGAACAGTGAATACCTCCGGGTGGCTTCCTGCAATATTCAGTCGCTTCAACAGCTTGAAGCTTTCATTATCGCAGTCAGAGAAAGAAGCCTGACACGGCGGAATGTGTTCCACAACTTAGCGACCGCTCCACAATAATGAGCTTCTTAGCAAAGCGCAGCGAATGGTTCAATGAGCGAGAGAGGAGAGCTTTCAAGAGCTTCTTTAGATCTTTCACGACTGACTTCTGACTACGACAAATTCAAGTGAATTCTGAAAAAAATTCTACAGCATTTGATCCTCATTTCTACAAGTCGAGGCCACGCCTGGTTGTTCTACGAGAAATAGTATCATTATTTGGGACGAGTTGTTTCACAGAAAATCAAGTGAAAAATTGTTATCAAACGGACAAACTTATACCTTCAAATTGTTAATTTGGACAGAGCATAGGAGTCAGATGTGAATGCTGTCCTTGTTCTACCGGTATTTCAATGGAAGACGCTCCCAGGAACTAGCTTCATTGATTCCTTCGATTCTGATGCGCAGTAAAAAATATAGATACTTATATATAAAGTCAGAAAACACAACATTTTTTTTTATTTCACTTAGTTTCAGACAAGAAAATTACCTATGAAAAAAATCCTCTCAGAGTGTCATTTTTGGGGACGCTGTGTGCAGGATTTTTTTAGGTAAAGGAAGGAAAAGATATTCTGAGAAGAAAAAAGATCAGAGGAGTGAATAAAAATCTGGGAAGTGAGTGTCCAGAAGTGACAAACCTATTAATCAATACCTCCCACTGCGGTGCAAGCCGATGGATCTAAAGAGTCCGGCTGGAGAGGTCTAGGTTAGGTCTCCCTGAACCATTCTTTCCCGGTCCGGCCTACCACACACTAGGTGGCCAAATGCATTCGCCGCCATAGACAAACCTAACCATCCCGGGCACCCTTGTTAATGTAGCGAACCACATGGGGTGACGTATGGCGGCGGTGTTGGTTTTCCAATAAATGATTCCCGGGCGGCGGTATCCATAACCGCCTCTTAAATTGAACAACATCCCAACATTTGTACACAGTTGTAATGGGTTTATTCTACGACTCATTATTCAATTCGGTTTGAATTGAGCTCGTCTGTGGAATGATCCGCTAGCCTCCATTTTTCCTTCCCAATAAAACATAGGTATCTTCAAAACCCAGGTTCACTCCACCTTTTCCTCAAAAAGATACTTCACACAGAATCCAGCCGTGTGGAGTACATGAAAAAAGCTCTTGATGATGACCAAATGCATAAGGATAGAACAGCATATATTCTCGTAGGTGATATTTGTGAATAGAGTGGGGATGATGATTTTTAAATTATAATTTTTTTAATATTTTTTCCTTAGGGAGGTATTCTAGTCTAGAAAAAAATCTTCTCATATTTTCATAGTTTAGATATTCTAAAATATTTCCTTAAAAGGATTTTTCAAAATTATAATTATTTTAAACTAGCAGACCCAAAACAGAAAACAAAAGAAACACAACGCCATTACCCAATCTTTATAAAATCCACACCACCCGCTTGCCAGCTGCACGCTGCTCGCTGCCTGAATTGAATATTTGAATTTATCGGCTTTTCTCTACTATAATAAGCATGTATTATACATATAAACTAATTAACTCGCCACTAATTATACAATGCTTTCAATGCAACACTGGATATTCGAAAAGGGAAAATCAAATACCTGCTTACTCTAGGACATCTATTTTCCAATTTCTTCCGTAGAACGAATTTCAAAAGTGACTATAGTACGGCCCGCCAACCGTTTTAAATCGCACAAAAATATGTATTCTTTGAATTTGTCGGCTTTTCTCTAATATAATTTACTTGTATTATACATATAAATATTCATCTTCAATCACTCTATCTATTGGTGAAAACCGTATCGCGCACATACATTTTGAGCGACTTCATTTTCTACTATGTAATGAAGTTATAACCATTTTAGTGATTAATAGAACAAAACTTTAAACCCATTTTCCTCGAAACTTCTTTTTTGAGACGGTTTCAAAATATCTCAAGTTCTACTGAACCAATTTACTTGAAATTTGGTGTGAGCTTTTTCTATATACTACTCTATCGCTTGAACCAAAACCATAACAAAATTTCAAAAAGTAAAAAAAACTTTCTTTTTATTTCAGATTTCGCCGCCATTTTGAAAGAAAAAAAATTACTTTTCCGAGGTACATGGCATAGCAGAATTCGTTTGAATTAAGAATAAAAAATTCAATTACTAGGAGGGTTGCAATCGTGTCAACCAGAGCGCGCCATTTTATGAGATCCCCCACAGCAACACCCTGTAACTTTTGTAATTTTTAATTTGTTCGTTTGATTTTTTTTATGTATTCTTTAATGTTTAATTAATATTTGGTAAAATAATGGCAACTGAAATATTATTAGTTTTTATTGCACCTCGAAAAATCCTACAACTCATGCTTCTAGACTAGAATACCCCCTTAACGTAACAAGTTTTTTTAAATATTAGAAAGTGAATTCACAATACTATTTTAATAAAACCTTCAATTGATGATTTTTTTGTTAAATTTAAACATAAAAACATAAAAAACGTCACATTTTTTATTTTTCGAAATATGTGCTCTACCTCAGGCGAGACGGTAAGTGTGGGTAATGGGACTGACACACCTGCGCTATTCTCTCGTGACTTGGCCTATTTCCCAATGGGTACGTATGGCGAGCGTGGGCGAACGAAATCCTGAAATAGGCCAAGCGACGAGAGCATAGCGCAGTCCGACAAAGGCATAAAAGACCAAGTTATTATTTTTATAAAATTTGCTATTAGAGTATGTATGTGCCCAAGTGTCAATTTACCATTAGACTACCCATAAAACTGGGTTTCTATGTTTTACTGGATTTTTAAGGATTTTGCAACTAAACTATTTGAATAATTTGGTAAGAACACCTAATAAACCAAAAAGTCCCAACTTTATACTTCCGAAAATATAAATTTAACGAAAAAATGTCTCAAAATGGTTCAATATCCGCAATGACTGTAATCACTTGCCATCTTAATATCAAAATGGTTCAATATCCGAAATGACTGTAATCACTTGCCATCTTAATATCAAAATGGTTCAATATCCAAAATGACTGTAATCACTTGCCATATTAATATCAAAATGGTTCAATATCCGAAATGACTGTAATCACTTGCCATCTTAATATCAAAATGGTTCAATATCCAAAATGACTGTAATCACTTGCCATATTAATATCAAAATGGTTCAATATCCGAAATGACTGTAATCACTTGCCATCTTAATATCAAAATGGTTCAATATCCGAAATGACTGTAATCACTTGCCATATTAATATCAAAATGGTTCAATATCCGAAATGACTGTAATCACTTGCCATCTTAATATCAAAATGGTTCAATATCCGAAATGACTGTAATCACTTGCCATATTAATATCAAAATGGTTCAATATCCGAAATGACTGTAATCACTTGCCATCTTAATATCAAAATGGTTCAATATCCGAAATTACTGTAATTACTTGCCATCTTAATATCAAAACGTAATGTACTTTTTATTTAATTAATGAAGACAATATTAGCGAAAACTAAATCTAAAATCTGAAACAGAAAAATCATAAAAAGATACAGTCACATCTGGGACTCGAACCCAGGACCTTTGGCTTTCCGGGCCGCAACTCTACAATTTAATGAGGTCATGTTGAGGAAAATGCGATTAATTTGGGAGGCAGGTATGGATACCGCCGCGCCGCCCCGGGAACAATTTATTGGATAAACAACATCTCTGCCACAGGTCTCCCTTAGTGGTTCGCTACGTTTTGTTTTGGATTCATTGGTTGAGGTTTGTCCGGGTCTTGGCGGTGAATGCATCTGCCCACCAGCTGCGTGGCAGGTTAAAACGTTTGACCTCTCCGTAAGGACTCTCTCAGAACAACGCCCTGCAGTGGGAGGGATGGATTCGTACGTCCTTCACTCCTGAACACACTGACCTCCCGATTCCTACCCACCCCTCATACCTTTTTCCTTCCCTTCATCTCCTTCCTTTCCTCGAAAGACCCTCCACATAGCATCTCCAAATTTAACATTGACCAAATATGATTTACTTTCCCCAGAGCCTCCTGTGTGGAGCTAATGTAAAAAAGTTAAAATAATCTTTAAACTCACGGAAGATTAAAATCCTAACACCAAAGAAAGAAGAATGGTCTAGAAATATTTAATGAACTTAGCGGTGTCGTAACAAAGTCGAAATTTAAATTAATCATCCATCATTTAATACTGCTTTTGAGCCCCTTTAATGCGATGATTTTAGGAGCTTTTTAATCTGATAAAAAGCCTTTCTAGCTCAATCGTGGCGTAGTTAGTTCTTACGAATTTGCATTACAATGTACACAGTGTTGTACCTACAGCCTACAGCCTTTTCCCATTCGAATAAAATGTCTTTACCGCACGCACGGCCTTATCAAAACATAAAGACCGTTCAGACATTATAAGTACGAAAAATATTTATTAATTAACAAACTAACAATCACGCGATTGTAGGCGGAGAGTAAGATCTGCCAAAAATTTCATTACTTGATTCACATTCAAAAATTGGCTCTATTTTCTGTTATTCTGACTCGAGAATGGCCCGACTGAAGTATTTATAAATTTAAAAATACTAAATAAATAAATAAAATAAATAAATAATAATAAAATAAAATAAATAAATAAATAAATAAATAAATTCAATTAACTTGATTATACCATGTCTTTCTCGGGCGTCTCCTACTTCTTCTACCATTCACGTCTGCGTCATATATTCTCCTCGTTCATGCGCTGTGCATGCCCAAACTATCATGATCACTATAATATAACTATATCACTATAACTTATGTATAACTCATACAATCAACCTTGCATTCTTTCCCTCATACGTGGTTTTACCACACATACACCTCAAGGATCTCATTTCTACCGTGTTCAGATAACTTTCATCCTTCCGGCTTTCAATTCCAAGCCTCACCGCCTATTCCGGGTTGGTACCACCACTGTGGACTAGCTTCGCTTCTTTGTGCAATTTTTATTAGCGCCTAATAATTTATCATTTTTTCGATAATTGCCATTTTTTTCACACCACTTTTTTTATATGAATATCTCACAACAATCCCAGCTGATCCCGTCTGGAGCCAGTGAGACTATGGCATCCCCAATCGGGGTATGTCGTGAGGCTGAAGGTAGTGGGGAGGGGAAGGAGATGGGGGAAGAGAAAGGTGGGGAAGTACCTGGCTATTCAGATCTGGTCTAAAAACATGGCTAAAATCATTTCAAGCAATGTATGGCCACCGGTGACATTTTTGATGATTTTTTTTCTACAAAAAAAACGTGTTGGACTGCTATGGTCAGGGTCGGTGTGAGGTGTTGTGTAGTTACTAACAGTGACTGAGTGACTGAGTGACCAGTGAAGGTATATGGAGTATTAAAAAAGAACACATTAAAAAAGTAACTGAAGACCAAAATTTCATTTTCATTTTTACTCCAAATAATGTTAGGAATCACTGGTTAAAGTACGTCAAGTATGTCCCTTAACTCCTTGAATAAGAATAGGCAAATAATTAATACTTATTGGTCTGTATGTACTTACAAATATTAATTTTTAGTATACTTTATATCCTGACGAAGAAACCTTTGGTTTTAAAAAGTGTCGATAATTTTTAGTAAAAATAGTGGTGTAAACGAAGTTTGTTACGTTACTTAATTCATCATTTGTTTATTTCCTAAAAAAAAGTTTTAAAAGCGTGAAAATCCTTTTCATCTTCTCTTACAAAAACGACGTTTTTTTTCGCGTGCAAATAAAGCGGTTTTCTTTAACATTGAATGGGTTTTCTTTTTATGGTGTTCCTTTTCACATGTCAGAAAGCATTACAAAACGTATATTTTATTGCGGATTGTTTTTTTATTCGTGATAAAAGAAAATTGTTTAATTCTTGGATGAAACATGTTATCTTTAAATGACCAAGTTATTAAAACGGGTGCTGATTTTTTCTAATTCACCTATTTTTCCGACCTTTGTATATTCGTGAAAACGTGCAATACCTATTTTTAACAGACGGAGTTCATTGACGTATAATAATCATAAAAATATTCGTGGTTCATTTTTGTGGTATTATGCCGTGTCGCATTTCATTCTTCATTAACATTTATGAAGTTAGCCAACGTTGGCTAAAGAAGAAGGGACACGACATAATACCTTCACAATTAAAAATGGTTTTGACCATAAAAATCTCAAAGTATATAGTTTTAGGCACAACTTTGAGAGCTGTCAATATCTTAATATAAAAAAGTCGGGTTAGTTACACTATAACTCGAGATCGGCTGGACCGATTTTGATGATCTTTGATTTGTTGGATTTGTCGCCTCCCCGGATAACAGAATAACTATTAAAACATCGCAAAAATTCACGAAAAAGAAAGTTATGAAGAAAATCATTTTTTTCGTACATTTTGTATGGAACAAATTCTCATATTTTGAAAGAACTGCAGCAATATTGTGATAGGTATAATACTTAACTGTGCGTGAATTCCAAAAATTTGAAAAACGTCAAATGTCAATGCACTGATTGTTTTACTTTTGTTCTTTATCATTTAATGCTGCCCCTCTTTCTTACACACTAAATGTCAATAGTCAAAAATGAGACAAACTGTGAACGTATGCCTCTGCACCCCTCCAAAGGAAAAATACAATAATAATAAATCTCTGAAATAAAACGCATTTTTTTACGTAAGCTCCACTCAGGACCTGTCATCTTAGGGGATGATGTGTGGAGAGTCTTTTTAAGGAAGGGTAGGATAGGAAGTTGTGGGAAGGAAAAGGTCGTGAGGGATGGGTAGGAATCTGGAGGTCAGTGTATCCGGGAGTGAATCCATCCCTCCAACAGCGGTGCAAGGCCATTGCTTTAACCGGAATTGACGTTTTACCTTGACCTTAAAGTCAAGGTAAAAGTCTCGAGCCATTGGTCGATAGAATCCGGCTGGAAAGGTCAAAAGGCCTCCCTCAACCAGTCTCTCTCGATCCGACCCGCCACGTAGCTGGTGGGCAAACGCATCCGCCGCCAAGACCCGCACAAAAGTCACCCCATGAACCCGGGCACCCCTGCTAAATCACCAAACTTAGCGAACCACTTGGGATGACCTATGGCAGAGGTGTTGGTTATCCAATAAATGGTTCCCGGGGCGGCGGCACCCGTACCCACTTCCTTTCTGAGGCGGTACGAATTTCGTCGCGCAGCTAGTTGAAAATAAATTAGAACGCAGTCAATATACATTATCAATAACAACACTTCACTTAGCTTTTGACACAGTTGCATGTTAAACACTTTTTTTACTAAACATGTTCAGAATTTTAAAAACTTCATTGATTAAATTTATATTTATTTTAGGTTATTTATTGAACAAACATGATAATTAATCTACCTACTTTAATTTTATTTATTTATTTCTTCTAACAGAGCAAACTTATTTTGTGGCACCATTTTGATTCAAATTAATAAAATACTTAGTTTTTACCACTTTTATTGTTTACAAAAACCAATATGTTTCGTAAGAATTTCACTTTCAGAATTTCACTTCTAAGAATTTTAATAAGTGAGCATTGCTCACGAATCATGTTGGTTTTTGTAAACAATAAAAGTGATAAAAACTAAGTATTTTATTAATTTGAATTATTTATTTATCATTAATCTACCAATTTAATATTAATCATATAAACATGTTCATTTAAACACGCCGTAGATGCATTGAAATTTAGTTGTCATCATAATATCTAAATTTCACGAACACCAAAATCCCGTCTTTCGATATTTTTGTTGGATGATAGTGGTATGAAAGAATTCCGATATTTTGTAAGATTCATATACCTTTCATTTATCGAGGTTTCATATAACATGATTGTCAGTATTTCACAAGGGACAAGAAGTTATAAGGAGGAAAGCATCCCAGTACTTCGACGAGGATCGAATATTTAAATTTAAGAGCATTTTTGTTATTATTTCCTAAGTTAGTTACCATGTTTCGCATTACTGCTTATTAAAGAAATAACCATTCGGGTTTCCACTTTGACTCATCATATTAACGAATTGTCAAAGTTTAAGCCAAAACCCGGTCGAGAATAAACATATTAATGGAATAGTGTTGTTAAACAAAGTAACAATGTATTAATTCATTTATCCTGTCACACGATCAAGTGTTCGCTTTCAATGAAAAAAGATCTTGGATTTTATCACGTTATCGGTAGTGTGACCGCAGCACTGGGGAATAAAAATCTCCCCACTCGAGAAGTTGGACATTTGTGCTGAGTAAGCCGCTGAATGATGGATGGTGTCACGGCCATATTTTAAATGACTTTTTTGGCAAATATGAAAATGTTCCTGCAAGGAGGTACCTTCGACTTAAACAAATGATATTATGGCCTTTTACGACAGTGCTTATTTTTCATTAGAAAGCGATTGAGGATGAGGATATTAAATGTTCCGACCTTGTTCGTATTGATATTAAATATTTCGAACTTGTTCATGTGAGTATTAAATGTTCCTACCTTGTTCACGTAGATATTGAATCTCCCCTCCATGTTCATGTGGACATTGAATTTTCCGACCCTAATCAATGTGATTTTGGGGACATTGAATGTTCCGACATTGTTCACGTGGATAATGAATCTCTTGGCCATGTTCATGTGGACATTGAATGTTCTGACCCTTCACGTTTATATTATATATAATTTTCCCACTTCGTTCACGTGATATTGAATGTTTCGACTTTGTTTATGTGGATACTAAAGATCCAGTTGTATTAATGAGGACATTGAATATTCCGGTACTGTTCACGTAAATATTGATTCTCCCGGCCATATTAATGTAGAAATGAATGTTCGGACCCTGTTCACGTCGATATTATTTGTTCCGACCTCGTTCAAGTGGATATTGAACGTTTCGATTTTGTTTATAAGGATTTATTTATTATTTATTAATATTAACTGTATAAATATACCATAAATACATAGTTAAATTAAAGATCCGGTTGTATTAATGAGGACATTGAATGTTACGATATTGTTCACGTGAATATTTTAATATGTTACGACCTCATTCAGGTGGACATTGAATATTCCGACTTTTCTGGTGTGAATTCACGTTCCATCTTGTAATCTTTAGAACAGGTGGATATAATTCATCAAAAACGTTACGAGGAATTTCATTTAGTGCTCTTAGTTCTTTTAGACACTAAGAGTTAGAGAGGTTTCAAGGACAAAGACTTACAGTTAAATATAGTACATTTATACAAAGAAGCTCCGAAATTTTAGCTGTAAAGTTAAATGTATAACCAACTCCCAGGCACTATCAAATAAATTAAAACAAAAAGTAACCACATTAAGTCCATAAAATTATCGAGGAAAAAACTGACTAGCATTTTTAGGGTCATTTTTAACTAGTGTCGTTTCTAAGGCAATGAAAAAACCCTACCCAAAGGTACCATAGAAGTGGCTGAAAATACTCTATCCAAAACACAGGATCCTCCACAGCACAGGATCTCCTAGTAAGGACTATAAATATTTCCGCATTTCCTTAATAGCTATATTTCTTAAAATGTTAAAATCATCACGAAGTAATTAAATTTTTAAAAAATGGTATAAATGTTGAAAGTTTAAAAAGTTTTTGTTTTTCTATTTTTTTAAATATGTAGTTATATTTCTTAAAATGTAAAAATTATCATGGAATTATTAAATTAAAAAAACATTAAAATTTTAAAAGTTTAAAACCGCCGTAAAACATCTTATTATGCACCCATAGATTTAGGATTGCTTTCTGTCAAATTTCCCACACCAATTCCCATTGCTACACCCATTCCCATTCCCACCCCCATTTCCGATCCTTGACTAGTGGAGTCTAAATTATTTACAGTCCACGTCCCTAGAAACAAACATCAGAAAATGTGCCACAAACTAAACTTGCTTTAAAAATCATTCATTTTCCGAACTAGACGCTCAACGAGAGAAGTTTAAATATTCCAAAAATGAAAATCTGTGGAAAAAAAAATTATATTTCTTAATACAAGTTCATTTACAGGTTCAATTCCATCCGGTTCCGCCGCCCTTGGAACCATTCAATGAATAACCAATACCCCTGCCACAGCTCCACCAAAGTTGTTGAATTAGTAGGGGTGACCTATCCAGTGACACCCAGCTACCTTTGTTGACTTAGTAGGGGTGACCCAGGTTCATGGAGTGAGGTTTGTCTAAGTTTTGGCGGTGAACAATTTGCCCACCTACAGCGAGGTGGACCGGATCGGCAGAGACTGTTTGAGGGAGACCCAACCTAGACCTCTCCAGCCGAACTCTCTCCCATCTTAACAGACGGATTGCAATCTTTAGAGCACAGGCGTCGGGTGGGAATGCTATCCTTGTTCTACCGGTATTACAATGGAAGATGCTCCGAGGAACTAGCATCATTGATCCCTTCGGCACCGGTGCATAGTCGGGAAACACGCCAAACGCGTGCCCAACATTTGTACACAGTTGACATTAGTCACATGAGAACGGGTCGTTTCTTCGACTCGTTCTTATGTTCAACAGCTCGGCTGTGGAATGATTTGCCGGCCTCTGTGTTTCCTCCTTCCTACAACATGGGTCTCTTCAAGACCAATGTTCATTCCTTCCTCTCCTCAAAAAGACCCTCCACACAGCATCCCAGATGACATAGGCCCTGAGGGAAATTATTTTCCTCAGGGCCTCCTGTGTGGAGTTAATGTAAAAAAAAAAAAAAAAATAAAAAAAATCGCCTTGCACCGCAGTGGAAGGGGTGGGTCTACGTCCGTCGCACCTGGATACATTAACCCAAAATCTCAAACCACAAAATGAAAATAAGGTTTTTAGCATGATTCTTACGAAAAATCACCTCAGAGGAGCTGTCAAGATAAAAAAAATTAATCAGAACGTAGTCAATATATTTTCATTAACAACACTTAAGGTTAAACGACACGTACGTTATAATCTACGCATTCACAGATGGCGCCAAACAAATTATTTTAGGTTTTTAATAATTTTTGCACGTTACGCTTAAAAATATTAAGGTAAATTAATTGTATGCGCCCGTACATATTTAATATAAATAGTTTTGTCCATAAACAAAACCAAATCTTTCAAGAAAGGCTAAAAAATACAATTTTGTATCGGTAACTCAATCCAATATTGTATTTTTCAGTCTTTCTTGGAGGATTTGGGTTTTTTTATGGACAAAACTATTTATTTATATTCGTATTAAATATGTACGGGCGCAAACAATTAATTTATCATAATATTTTAAAGCTTAACGTGCAAAAAGTATTAAAAACTAAAATAATTTGATTGGCGCCATCTGTGAATGCGAAGTGCATTATAATATGCGAGCCTGAGGTGTGTAAATAACCCCAGACCCTCTGGGCTTAGTACCCAAAAATTATGATTATGAAAATTCTACTTGCGCGGACAAATATTTCACAAAGAATGGCACAAAGAAAAACTCCAGGGAAAATAACAGATCCACCAACCTCGTTTTGTAGTTCTTGTAGCTTGGAGGCCTCCGTAATTTCATCCAATTAATAGTTAAGTTCAATCATTGCAATCCTTTTGTGACTTGAAAACTTGCACAAGAGATGGGATTTGTCAATTAATACACAACTCATAAGTTTTTCACAATGACAAGAAAATTTTCCATAAAAACTGACGATGTCAGTTATTTTTGTTTGAATTCTATTTTCAAACCATCAGGTGTCTCTGTTAAATCCAACGAGTACCTACCTAACTACCATCCTTGAGATATAAATAGATTTATTTAAATATTAGAACAAACAAAATAACATATTGCCTAACCACGTAGATTATAACGTACGTGACGTTTAACCTTAACTTTTGACACAGTTGCGTATTATAAACATTTTTACTGGAAATAAAAATATTTAGAATTTAATGAGGTTGAATAAAATAAATGTTTATTTTAAGTTCTCTGTTGAACAAGTATTAAAAGTATGAATTTTTTGAATTTCAGGTTTCTACCCACCCCTTAAACCTTTTTCCTTCCCAGAACTTCATCTCCTTCCTTTCCTAAAAAGACCCCTTACACGGCACCCCAAAGATAACATAGGCCTTGAGGGATTTCTTTTCTTCAGGGCCTCCTGTGTGGAGCTAATGTAAAAAAAAATCAGATTGTGCAATTCACACGGGGTAGAAATGAAACTAGAAAGTCACTAGATGTCGCTTTCTTTTCTTTTGCCTCTTTTTTTTAAGTGATATTGTTTGACAAAATTAAAAAAAAGCAAAGATTGGATATTGATTTGACAAAATAAAAAAAAATGATTTCATAGGATTCGAACCTCCGTTCGCTTGATGTCTGTCTCTCTGGCCGCTGAGACTTGTCAGGCGCCTCACCCACTGCGCTATCAAAGGCACGCGCCAAAGCGCAAATTTACCGTATTATATTATAACCGTGTATTTGTGTAGAACTGAGTTGTGTCGCATTTCCGTTCCATCCGAATTTCAAATTACTAACGGCGCTAAAGAAGTTTCACTTCAAAAAGACGATCGGGTTTAAGAATTAAAAGAAAAGCGTCCACGTCTAACCATAAACAATATTTGAAAACAAAGCTCCCGATAGTGAATATCTTCGAGTTTGAGAAACCGAGAGTAAATCCTAAACTTCCATCATCATCGTAAAGCTATTCACTTTAAACAATTTATATGCGCATACTGAGTGTAAAATATAGCTGGCGTTTGCTGAAAACTTTCAAGTACAGATAGGACGATCAAACGTTTCCGAGCTTACGGTATTCTCTCCCCGTCTACAGAATTCATAGACAACATTTATAAACATATCTTTCAGTCAGCTGCAAAGAGCAGCGTTACTTATGCAAACAACCAGATATTTGCAATAATGCTATCCGATATTTTATAAAGGATATAAACCCAAACGGTTCAGTTTTCTGAGATTCTGTTTCTTATCGATAAAATAATGAACATGAATCGTAAGTCTCTGTTTTCAAGTATACACAACTGGCATTGTGCTACCCTGCTTCATCTGGTTTTCATCACCCTTGGTAATATTTAACAGCCCTGAAGCGGAAATCCGCAAAACTTTAGAATAAAAAATATGTTTAAACCTATTCAATTTACAGTAGTCCTGGGTCGATCGTGAAAGACTTGATCGTCGAAACCCGCTCACGAGCCACCAAAGAGCGAGCGGGTTATTTATTCGTCAGCACCCGGGTCTTCCGGGACCCGTGAACCGCGACACACTCCCGCAACCTACCAACTACGACACATTCCTGCACCCCGTGACTCACGGACCGATCGCCGGGTCGCCGGGTGCCCATGTGGCGAGTGGCGAGACGTGTCAGCTCCCGGAACTCTCGAACTGCAACTGCGACACACTCGGTCGCCGATTGCCGATCAACGCACACACGTGCGTGACGTAACAGTATTCTGCTTCCTGCCCGTGTGTCACGTCATAGCGGGATTGTTTAGTAGATTCGATTTTTGAATATTCGACTAGACACGGGGACGTTTTTAATAAGAGCGTATCTTGGTATTGTTAATCAAGGTGCTAAGTGCTGTTTTCATAAAAACTTTTAATTTTTCGTGTGGGTTTGAATGTAATTGTGCATTGTAATAGCAACTTTAAACTGGTAAAAGTGTAAAATGTCTGACCTTAATAAAAAGAAATTATAATAAAGCATTACAGCTTACAGCTAATTTACTTATTTAAATTCTCAATAAAAGTTTCAGAATAACACGTTTTTTACAAGGTTTTTATATCCTTCAAAACATGATAAAACATTGTTTTTTTAACCCCTGTAGTATGTCTTTTTTTAAATTTATTTCTGGGACATGACATTACTAGTTACAGGTGTGAGCTGTGAGAGAACGTTCACACAATTATAACCTGGGTTTCGTGTCGCGTATGATTTGAGCGGCCTGGGCGGCGAGCGTCTACCGCGCGGCGCGCCCGTGGAAAGTAACTGGGTGATGAGTAATCGAGTTTCGTATTTTGTGTCGCGAAAAGAGCGGGTCTTCGCGACCCGCTCGTGACGCCAGTGGGTCGTGAGCGACCCACTATATATATCCCTGTGTTATGGCGGGTGAAGTTTACAGATTTGAAATTATACATTTGTAATGGTTGATAAATAAAATTAGAAGTTGTACAGATTAAATTAAATTGAAAAATTTTATAATAATAACAATTAATTAAGTGATAATAATTATAATAAATTGATAGTAATAATAATAAGTAATAATATTATAATAATAAGTTGATAATAATAGTTATTAAAATATAACATGTAAGTAATAGAATTAAATTATTTGTTAAATTAAGGAATTAAGGAACATCGTTTCTAATTCTACTTATGATGCGGCATTCCGAATTTCTACCGATTTAGAATATATAAATTTATCATCAGAAGGACGCGGGTTCGAGTCCCGTCGGCGGCATGTATCCTTTCTCGGGAGATTTTTTCAATGTTGATGAGTATTTCGGGCTAATAATTATTTCTTATAATAATTGTTACCCTTTGTGCTACGCATAAAAATCTTGTCTTAAACATTAGTTTATCAATTAAAAATAATAACATAAATTTGCAACGATGAAACGATAATTAAATGAAATTCCATCGATAGAAAAAAAATCGCAAAGTATGATCCGGAAATTATTATTAACAAGTTTATTTTCTGTTGTACAAGTCATGTCTATGAAAAAAATCAGTGTTTCTATAAAAGCTGTTTAAGACATTTCTCACCAGATTTTCACTCTAATTTAAATGAGTCATGTTTTATTAAATATTTTCACAATTTTCGCTGCAATTTTATCTTTTTTAATACTTGCACGCTCCCTCTAACATTCTTATTGACATGCATCCCCTTCTTCTTTTTGAGCGCTCACTACCGGGCCTTAAAGAAGAAACGTGGGCGGAGTTTCTTGTAGGTATTAAGACCCTCAAAAATCTTAAATTTGCCTAGTTTGAACACCCTCAACACACGTTCAGTATACAAATTTGACTATGTACTTTTAAAAAAAGCACGTTCAGACCCAGCATATTTTCTTTTACTCAGTGAAGACTGGTTGTGGGAGACCTTTTGACAAGATCCAGCAAGATTCTCTTGGAATATCGCCTTGCACCGTAGTGGGAGAGATGGATTTATACTGGAGACACTGACCACAGATTCCCACCCACCTCCCATACATTTTTCCTTCCCAAAACTTCCATTCCTTAAAAGAATTCTTGAGACAGCATCGCCAAAGATGACATAGGTCCTGAGCGGAATTATTTTCCTCCGGGCCTCCAGCGTGGAGCTAATGTAAAAAATATATTAAATCATTCAAATTTATCAGCGCCCGTCGATTCCTCTTGTTTCGTTTGCAATTGCAAATACGAAACAAACCCTTTGGCGTCGTATCTTAATCGTTATTATAATCGATTTTTGTAAGCTATATAATTCATGAAGGATAATAATTTGACCTACAAATTTAAGTTAAAAAATTATCTGCTAATTTCAAGTTTTGTTGTTTAAGACTAAAAAAACACAGAGATACGATAGCTATTCAATTAATTTATTTATTTATACTTCCTCAATACCTAAAAATATAGCATCAAATCATTCTACGAACGCGTGCACACGTGCGAAACAATAGATTGAGATAAAAATATATTAGCCTCCCGTTAGTTAATTTACAGTCCTCGCGAACCTTATCTCCTGCGCTATTAGACCAGGCAGTCAGTCTGTATTGCACACTGTACACTGTACAGTGTACAGTATATTGCACACAGTGCAAGGAAAGGCGTTACCTGCCCGCACACGGCATTTCCGCTGCACCGGGCGCGCCGTATTGCCCTGCAACATATTTCATTACAGCCCAACATTATATTCTCATATCGGACTAACCAGGAATGACACCTTCCACCTTACCTTCAGGTTTCCACAATGCACATTCTACCTGGTCAGAAATGCAATATCTACCTGCAGTATGCACATTGCAATGGGTATGTGGAAAAACACAACTGAATATGCTTCCAAGTTCTTTTATCAGTATGACTACTGGACGGAACTAAATTAAAATTTTGCAAAACCCTTCGGAAATCGGGCGTATTTGTCTGAAGGTCAAAATATTTTCGTTTTTAATTAAAAATCAAATGAAGGGAATATTTCTGAACATATTTGAAAACTAAAAACTGTTTTTGAAAGATGATGAAACACTTTTATAACTTTTATTTTCAGAATTAAAAATATAATTTTTTAAATATTATATTTTTTAATACAAACAAAAAAAGTTTTGAAATTGGTTCAAAGTTACTGAATTGAACAAGATTTTTTTTCTGTGGTTGAACTCTAGATCTGAATATGAGAGAGAAGTTTTCTCTTTCTAACACCGTTTAGATCATATGACAATAAGGAAGATAGATTTATATATGTATGACCTGTGTGAGCTGGGATAAATTTGGTCCCTTGTGATTAAACGGGTTAATAAAATTCATGATCTACTGTTATTATTATTTTTATTATCTGTTGTTTTTAACGTTTTCCCAAATAGACCGGGCGCTGGATAGAATTGAGTGTGCAAAATATGAGTGCCGCATTCTGTGCATAGTTTTGAACTCAGAAAATCTTGCAGATTATGACTCTGAATGTTGCCAGGTGGTTTATTGGTCCAATTTTTTTACACACCATCCCCTTAGCTATTAACTAAGTAAATGGACTGAAAAAATGCTTTGGAACCATTTGATAATTGTTTTAGTCGCAATATTCAATTGTTTCTTATGATGATAGTTACTTATAGCTAGTCAATTGAAAAAAAAAACAAAAAGTTTTAAATAAAAACAAGAATTGTTGATAAGCCTTATTTAACGGGGTCCATCTTGTCACGATTTCAACCCTTCTGGTCATCCAAAAAATATAAGGAACCTAGATTCCTTCACTACAAATGTCATTACGGTAGGAACCAGGTAAAATGAAAAAAAAATCTTGCAAAATGGCGACAACTCAAAAAAAAAATTTTTTCAGTTATTTTTAACTTTTCCCAATTTTTAAAAACAGTAAAATAAAATATTTATTTTTTGTTGGTTCCTACCATAGAGGGATATATAAAGAAAATTCATGCCAAATTTCAAGATATTCGGTCAATTAGAAATTAAGATTTCGTGACAAACGTTCCAAAGCATTTTTTCAGTCCATTTACTAAATAGCTAAGCTAAGGGGATGGGGTGTAAAAAAATTGGACCAATAAACCTCCTGGCAACATTCAGAATCATAATTTGAAAGCTTTTCTGAGTTCAAAACTATGCACAGAATGCGACACTCATATTTTGCACTCAACTCCATCCAGCGCCTGCACTCAAAGAAGAGACACGAATTGTGTCTATATTAGTGGGTGTGTACAGTTTTTTAAGACATTTATTTATTGAAAAATATAAACATTTTTGATAACAGGTTAATAATTCATAATATGTAATGCATTATAGTAACATTTAATTTTTATAATTATATATCTGTATTTTTATTTAATGATGTTCCAACACATATGTGTGCCCACACATTTACCCTGATGATGGACACTGTAAAGCTGTCCGAAACATTAGCTAAAGAAGAAGGTAGCGCAACACGGCATAATACCCAAAAATAAATCACTGTAATTCTTTTGGCCGTAATAATCTAAAATCATTTCAGGTTATGTAAAAGGTTTGTAAGAACGACCCCAACCTGTTTCAGAGTATTGAATTAGGTTGATTATCTACTTATGCGATGTAGATAATTGTATTTTTTTTTAATTGTAGAACCGTTTAAAAGTAAATATCGTATTGTTTCTTCGGAATTTTATTAAATTAAAACACTATCTTCAATTACCAACATTATGTATTTGGGAGGCGGGAATGGGTACTGCCGACCCGTGAACCTTTATTGGATAACCAACACCTCTGCCATAGGTCACCCCAAGTGGTTCGCTACGTTTGGTGATTTAGCAGGGGTACCCGGGTTCATGGGGTGAGGTTTGTCTAGGTCTTGGAGGCGGATGACCAAGACACACTGAACCCCAGATTCCTACCCACCCCTTAAACCCTTTTCCTTCCCAGAACTCTCCTCTCCTTCCTTTTCCTAAAAAAACCCCCCACACAGCATCCCCAAAGATGACATAGGCCCTGAGGAAAATTATTTTCCTCAGCGCCTCCTGTGTGGAGCGCATGTAAAAAAAATAAAAAATAAAATTATCTTCAATTTCTTAACGCATATTTTTACTGGCTGCCATCTAAGCATGATATGATATTATTGAAAGATTCCAACCGAACTAAATGCAATCTAGTGTCTTGGATAAATATCTCCATAAATAAAATGTCGTAAGTTGATATGGTTGAATTAGCTCAGTGAACAAAGTACTTCCCCGGCTAGGAAGAGGTCCTGGGTTCAATTCCTAGATATGAATTAATCTATTACTGTCTTTCCTTTTTTTTACATGAGCTCCACACAGGAGGCCCTGAGGAATATAATTTCCCTCAGGGCCTATGTCATCTTTGGGGATGCTGTGTGGAGGGTTTTTTTAAGGAAAGGAAGGAGAGGAGAGATCTGGGAAGGAAAATGGTTTAAGGGGTGGGTAGGAATCTGGGGTTCAATGTGTCTTGGTCATCCGCCTCCAAGACCTAGACAAACCTCACCCCATGAACCATGAATTTCTGTCGCAGATTTTTCGTTTGAGTGATTAAATATTACAATTTGTGGTTTTACTCATTATTTTATTCAAAAAATATAGGTATTTTTTTATGTGAACAGTGAACATGATTTAAAATCAATAACCTTTCCAAGAAATAGACCATAAGAACTTGTCTAAGATATTACCAGAGTAGTTAGATAGTGTATTCTATCCACTTTCCCTACGTTACAGATGTCCCGGCCGGTAATCTGATTTGTTTACACTCTGATAGGGCTACGTATCCCCCTCAACCTTCCTTTACCCGCCTCACCCTGCCCTAGCCCGTGCCAGGGGGGGGGATTAAGGAGATCTACCACCAGCTGTAGATATACATGTGCACAACCTACTTTTGGGCAGATTTTCGAAACGTGCTGAAAAGTAGCTGCATTCGAACTTAATTTTACTTTAAAATTTAAAAAATATTTATTTTTCTAATTTTGAATATTCTGAATGTCTGAAAGTTTTTCTGATCTACAAAACATTTTTAATTATTTCTATCTTTATTTGATCTTATAAAGAAGAATTATATTTTTCGTTCAGTGCAGTCGATGTTTTTTTTTACATGTGTTTCACAAAATAATTTTCCTCACGGCCTATGTTATCTTTGGGGATGCTGTGTGAAGGATATTTTAAGGAAAAGAAGGAGAGGACAGTTTTGGGAAGGGGAGGGGTTTAAGGGGTGGGTAAGAATCTAGGGTTCAGTTTTACCTGGTTATCCGTCTCCAAGACCTAGACAAACCTCACCCCATGAACAAGGGCACCCCTGCTAAATCACCAAACCTAGCGAACCACTAGGGGAGACCTATGACAGAGGTGTTGGTTATCCAAGAAAGGTTACCGGGGCGGCGATACCCATACCCAAAATGATTATCCAAAAAAAAACATTCACGGAGATATTTCACCCCGCTGAGTAACGCTACTCGATAAGTAAATGCCTCTTTTTACCGCTTCTGATTAGTTACTTGACGAGTAGTAACTTAAAAATTTTCTCAGAGGTGGTGAAATATCCCTTAAGGCTCGTATTATTATTAATGCACTGTTTATAGTGGAATTCATGACTGAAAATTATTATTGTACCTCCGCCATATTATCTTGTAATTTAACTTACCCAGAAGGCAATTGAGGGGCCGGCCAGGGGGTGAGTAGTCTAGGGTGGACTTGGTAGACTAGGGTGGAAGACACGTTCTTCACGTTAGTTGAAGCACCCTGTATACCCTTTACCAAATCCCACGAGCCTCCAAAGCTTTGAACATTTTTGTGTGGAGTCTTTGTTAGCAATGCGTTTGATGTTTACTGTTTCCTTTCCCTTCCTTTGGGCAAGTTCTAGTGAATAAACAAGTATACAATGACGATACTTTGAGCGCGAAAGCAAACTGATATTTGAATAAATGCATACTTTGCGTTACTTACCTGCGAAAAATATGAAAAAGTTACGCAGATATCAAATTATTCAAAAAAGACAATATTTGATTTCCTCCTACTCACACCATTATAAGCGATAAATGCTGTGATACCCCGATGCTCTTGATAACTCGGCTACTAACCTCGAATATATCCATCTTTCGACAATACAAATATATTTTATGAAATATTATTTTCGAAACTAAATATTAATATCCTTAAAAAATGTTTAATACAACGACCTAGTGTAATCTTGATCGAAGGTTTATTACAATGATATATTTATTTTATTCTTTTCCATTTTATTCTTGTCCTATTTTGGATGTTTAATTCAAAGTCTTTTTTACGGAGCGTGGCGAAGTCCTATTTCATCTAGGTACCTGTAAATTTGTTTGTTACGTTCCTGTTCCGATTCAAGATACGAGCTACGAGCCGACAAATTGGAATAATCAATATTACCGGTATAAAGAAATTTGAAAAAATAATTGTTATTGAGATGTGACATTTCTTTGGACAAAAGGCCACTTCCATGGACTTCATAACGACTTGGAAAAAATCGTGTGGATAGATTTTTGTACTAAGATTACGAAAATGTTAGTAAAAAATTTTAAAAATGTACAGATTTTTTTATTTTTAAATAAATAAATCCATTATTTGTGCTCGTGACGTCACTACATGAAAATGTCCCGTCTCCGAAAATGTTCCTATTAATTTTATAAAATTCCACACTGATTTATTTTTTTTATATGGCATCACTTTGATTTCAGGCGAATTTTTGATTTTGACATTTAACGTTCACTAGATTTATTGTTTGTTCTCTGTGAACGTATCATTTGGTTTGATTTTTTGACAGATGTTATGAAGAGAACCCCGTACATTTTACTTTGTCCGTATGTGTTTTAGAGGTATAATGATAATAGTGCGGATTTTAACAAAATCAAATTTTATAATAGTCTTATTATTATTATAATTTACAAGTACAAGTATATTACATTTGATTAAGTAATATAGACGTTGAACATTATAATGATAAATAAATGATTTTATAAATAATAAATAAATAATAAATAAATATATAAATGATTTTCGGCTGTTTTTTCGCACCTATAAAATTATGTCCCGTCTTTCCGGTTTATAAAAAATGGTCTGATTTTTCGGATTGAAATTTTCAAAATATCGCCAGGGTTTCAAAAATACGATAAAAAAAAATACGGAATGTCTTAGAATATTTGCCTAAACCGGAAAATTTTTTTTAAAAATTGTATGCAAGTGGCCTAATGTATGGTATACAAAAATTTAGAATTTTAATAAATTGTTAAAGATTTTAGTATATAATTTAATAGGTAGATATTTATTTTTTTAATTTTTCTTTTTATTTTAGAGAAAGTTGACAGCAAATCAGAGATTATAAAATAATACAATAATAAGATTTTAATTATGCCAATTATGAACATTCCACTGATGATAGTTAATGATAAAGTGTAACCTTGTAAGGGTATTTTCTTAATTAATTTTTTTTAGTTACAATATATAAAAAGGGGGGAGGAAGAACATAGGAATAGGATTAAGAGGCAAAGGACGGGAATATATACGGATTGAACTTTCTAGTTTGAGTCATGTTGCTTGGTTAATTTTTGTTTTATGTCACGTAAAGTCGAGTTAAAAATGTCAATGTTGTAATAATTTAAGTTAAATGAGTGCATGGATCTGTAGATAAATGAGTTCTGTTTGGAGTTGGTCTTGCAAAGAGGGAGATTAAAGGTAAGCGACTGCCTGAAGAAGATCAGGACAATCAATTAATGTTGGTACCTAATTACTTATTTTATGATTTCAGAGAAATTTTTGGTTTTGGTTTATTAAATGAGAAAATAATTAGATTCGTACTTTTTCGGAGGCAATGATCACAAAGCTGTCAACAGAATTATTAGTTCTAACATCTAATTAATAATCTGAGGGTGAAAAATATTTTTTTAATGTTTTATTCGTACTGCGCATTTTTATTTATGATTTTTATACCCGTTTGACCATGGAGAGATATTAAAAATTGTAGTTGTTTCAACCTGACTATATCTCCTAGATATAGAATAAAATATAGAACTTTTTTTTCGTCATAACAGCTAAACATATTTGTTAAAGATATATTTATGTACACAAACACATTCGTTGTTATAAATATTCAAGGAAAATATATCTCTGAGTAGCTTATTCGGATGCCTCAAAAATGTATCAAAACTTTCAATATTTTCTCTTCAACGGTTTTACACCGTTGTCAAAACGAATTAACAATTGAACTTCGAAACAAATATTTATTTACCTTGTGTTATTTTTCGTCAGTACTTTTCTATTATACACATGTATACCAAGGTCGGTGGTGGGTAGAACACTGAATTGTGATTGTTACGTGACGTGCATCATTGTGCATTCCCCATCCCTTGTTCTATTTGACCCCCGACTCCTGGCGATATCTCCTTTGGGATATATTGGAAAGGTTATTTTATTCTTCGATTCATCGAAGCAGAGAACGATTTTTGGAAATTTTAGTACAGATTTCTATTTGTTCGACAGCGATTTTTATTTGAATTTGATTCTGAATGGATTAATATTTAAAGATAGTCAAATATTACTTAGATTGTCGGCAGACAATTGTTTTAGAAGTCAAAAATGTCTACAAAAGATTAAAATAAAATTTATTTATTGGGTATTTGTATTTCCAAATATATGAAAATTGAAACATTGTTACATCTCGTCATGAGGGGGCGAGTATTATACGATACTCCAACTGATAATTCAGGAAAAGACTGATAGAATAAATGGTACAGAAATACGCCTCAAGGGTTTTTTTATGCGAGTACTGCATAAGAGTCCCAACCTCCCAAATGCTTCCAACCATCTGGAGCCAGTGAGATAAATTAAGTTTTGTTATAAGACTGAAAATCGTGGGGTCGATAACGAGAAGGGGAAGAGGAAAGTGGGGAAGTACCTGGCTATTCAGCCGAGCGATTCTGTATCTTTTGTGGGATCGTTATGAGATAACGGACGTGATCTCCTGTCAGATTTGTGTGATTTATTTGCTTTTTCTATGTGCAACTTGCAAGAATTCGGGTTTAATACGATCTAAACTAAAATATGTGACAGTAAAAATGTAAAAAATCAAATAAATCTGACAGGAGATCACGTCCGTTATCTCGATAACGATCCCACAAAGCATTAAAAATCCCTATGCAGATACACCAAACACGGCTAAAGCCATTTAAAGCGTCGTTTATTCTGAATTCACCACTAGGGCGATAACAAAAGTATCAACCGCTTTTCAACCACAATGAAATAACATAAATTAAACAAATAAAATTTAAGTGCGCTCGCCAGGATTTGTACTGCATTGCCAGGGCTCCAATGGAAACACTTACGCCGCCCATACTTAGACAAACCTCACCTCGTGAACCTGGACACCCCTGTTAAGTCGCCAAACGTAGCGAACCACTTGGGGTGGCCTATGACAGATGTATTGGTTATCCAATAAATGGTTCCTGGATCGGCGATACCCATACCCGCCTCCCGAATTGTGAATTTCTACTATAAGAATTATCATTATTTATGTCTTACACAGCTTCTCGGTTAATACCACGGACATATGAATATATCTGGACCTGCCCTAAGTGATAAAAACGTAATATTTCCCCCTCCCCATGGAACCGGCTATAAGCTCCGCCTTGGCGCCAGCTCGCTCCATGGGGAGGGGAGAGAATCTAAAATATGTGACGTCATCATTCTTGTAGTGACCAGCGCGAAAGTAACGTCTATACGTTTTACGAAATATCACGCCAAAAACGTCAGCTTGCGCTATACATTATAGGTACATATTATATAGACATAGCGAATGTGGGCGGTTCTCCAGTATTCTCGTCGCTGGTTATAGGGGTAAGTAAATTATGAAACATTTGTAATAGTGTTTTAACTAAACACGGCAACAAAATATTGCAATGTGTATTGGGGCGAGTCTTTTTGCGGCGAGCATTTGGCCTTAGCAAATATGTTATTATCGTGGCAAGCAATTCGCGCTCCCATGTAAAAAGGTCTATTCATTCAAAGCAGATTTTGCTTTTAAGAACTAAATGGTGATATTGTAATGCGAGATGCCTATTTACTGTCAGATTGATTGTATAACGAATCACAGTCATCTTTCCCCTCTTCCCCCTTCATAGTTTGGTTTTACCCCCTCGTCTGTATCTTCTGGTCTATTGAATTCTGATGTCTATGGTTAATACGGAATATTTCTTATTCAAACGGTTAGATTTAGCTTTATTGTCACGAAAAAGGAGTATTTATGTCGGGGAGTCGTACATTTTAATTTTGTTAAAATTAATTCACTTAAGCAGTATACGAACTTCGCTACACCATTTTTATGTTTATCGTTTTTATAAGACAATCAATCAATGCTGCCAATCATAGAAGAACATGGGAAGAAAGGTATTAGAATAATTAATTGTTAGACAAACCCTGCTTGCCAAACAAACCATTCCAAACCTGGGATGTATATATAAATGATGATGACACGCAGCTTTCGCAGCTTGAACCTCAACCCATAGTACTAGGAATAATTTGAAGTAGGTATTTTTTTTGTTTTTATTTTGACGAGAATTTATTTTATAAGGTTGGTACGACTATTGTCATATTTGTTTGCCTATTAATTAAAAAAGGAATATTCCATATTATCCGTGTATCGAACTTCGACATCACGAACGTTCTGTATTATCCGTGAGGTGGGCTTATACATTTTTACCGAATTATCTACCTATAAAGAACACTTCATTATCATCATCATTACATAGTATAAAATGAAGTCGCTCAAAATGTAAGTGCGCGTTAATCTTTCAAACTACGCGATGGATTTTCATACGGTTTTCACCAATATGATTGAAGAGGAATATTTATACGTGTAATACATGTAAATTTTATTAGAGAAAAGCCGAGAAATTCAAATAAAACATATTTTTGTGCGATTTAAAACGGCTGGCGGGCCGTACTATAGTCACTTTTGAAATTCGTTCTACGGAAGAAATCGGAAAATAGATGTCCTAGAGTAAGTAGGTATCATTCATTACATAGTATAAAATAAAGTCGCTCAAAATGTATGTGCGCATAGATCTTTTAAACTACCAATGGATTTTCATGCGGTTTGCACCAATAGTAGAGTGATTCAAGAGGAAGGTTTTAGTAGAGAAAAGCCGAGAAATTCAAATATTCGGGCAGCGGGCAGCGGGCAGAGGGCAGCGGGCAGCTGGCAAGTGGGTGGTGTGGATTTTATAAAGGTTGGGTAATGGTGCTGTGTTTCGTTAGCCACAGCAACGTGTGGCTGGGTCTGCTAGTAACGTATAAAAAAACATGAGAAAATAAAACAGTTGCCATTATCAAAAACGTTGTAAAAAATGATGTTTCATATCCTGACTTTATGGTTTCATAGTTCACAGGGTTCTAGATTACAAAAGCTGCGAATCTATCATAAACCCGATAAATTCCCGCATACCAGCGGGGCACAACAACATGTGTTCGGCGCTACCCCTGGTTCCCGTAACTGATCCCGTGGCCCGGCCACCGCACCCACCTGCCCTGCGTGGTGCCCGTACTGTAATATGCCCGCGACGTGCACGAGAGCCGTGTGCACGGGTCACAGGTAATAGGCACCCACAGCGGGCAGTCGGGTCACAGTTCACAACTTGTTCGTAGAAGCGCACGGATAGTGTAAACGTTGAATTGTGGAGAAAAGGTTTTATTTTTATTAAGATTAGATATTGAGTTGTTCTAGGGAGGAAAACCATGTCCGTAGTACATGCAGCCGAAGTATTTAGGAGTCGAAATATATAAGTGGTACAAATGATATGAAAAATTCAACTACATTATTCCAGTAACAAAAACCCCGATGGCCCAGTCACAGTTTAACTTTCTTTAATCTAATCTAATCTTTAATAATTCAACAATTGAAATAAAGTCAATAGCCAAATATCACAGGTTCGATGAGTGAATGTGACAGTGCAAGTAGCCTGTTTCTCGTACTCATGTAGAGGTGTGTTTATTGTTTATATAATATGTGTAAATTTATATGTATATGTAAATGTGTGTATGTGTGTATGTATGTATGTATGTATGTATGTGTATACATTATATGAGTGCCTGTATACGCGTACAAATATATATCTTCGTGAGGGTTTATGTTTGTAGACGTATTTACTCACCTATGCATGCACACATACATTCACAGGAAGGCGTTGGTGGACTGTTTAATGAGTGAATTTGTTGTTGTTGAATTATAGAGGTGTATTTATTGTTTATGTAAGTGTAAATTTGTATGTGTATATAAATTTATGTATGTGTGTGTCTGTATGTATGTGTATGCATTACATGAGTGCATGTGTACGTGTACAAATATACTCGTATATCTACATGATGGTGTATGTTTTGTGCACGTATTTACTCACGTATGCATGCACGCACGCTTGTAAAACTAGAATTTTATACTGTACTGTATATGATCTAATGATTATACATAACTTTTCCTCTTTTCTACGAGTATTTTCTATTTTCTTTTATAAATATTCCAATCTTCATTATAATCTTTCCTCTTAATTTTTTCCAATTTTCAACATGTTTATATATTTAATCCATTTGTTTACACTAGACTTCACAACATAACTATATTTCATTGGTCACCATGAAACAGGCAGCCGCCTAGTATGGTGATTTTTTTAATCATATACGAGTATATCTAAATGTTTTAATGTATTATCAAGTATTTTATAAATAAATTACAAAAATATGTAAACTATTTCAACTGTTCCACCGAAGATTTGAAAACTTTTCAAGTTTGCTAGTGAAAGACATGGATGTGTCAAAACCGGTAGCAGATACATTAAAATGTAACAAATGTACATACATGAAAATTAAGACTCCTCAAAAGAAAACATTAAGTACACTTCTGTTTTTCTGACTCTTTACATGATCAGACATATAAAACTAACTTGACTAAAAACTATAAAAATATAACTTGGCTTAAATATCAGAGACCTATTAATGCTCTATAAGATTATACATAACTTCATTGATAGCCCGTACTTACTACAAAATATTCATTTCAGATGTCCATTAAAAGTTACTCGATCTCCAGACACCTTTTATATCCCTAAGAGCAAGACAAATTATCTTGAAAATGTATTTGTAAGAAGAAGCTGTAGCACTTTTAACAGATTATGCCCAAATATCGATGTGTTTAATACAAACCTTGATAAATTCACGGCATGCATAAAAAAATAACACTATTGAATGCCACATGTTTAACTAATAACTTAATATTTCATTGATTTCTGTATTTCTCCTTTTTATTTTTAGTATCACCATATTTTCTCTCCTACTTTTAGCAGTTCGAATTCAAATAAAATCACTTCCTGAAATATATTATTGATATCCATCAAAATTTAACTGTAATCCCTTGAAAATTTTCAGTTAATTACTTTTTGTAGATTTAAGTAAGAAGATATTATCATAATTGTTTATATCAGGTGTAGGTATTGTATATTTTTGAATTATGGTTCTAAATTGAAATTTATCGTTATTTTATTGGTCTATGACATACTCATTTTTATCACTGTCATTTATGAATTTTGTACAGACTGTTTATAACGCTAATAAAAAAAATTAAAAAAAAAACAAAAAATAAAAAAATAAATAATAAAAAAATATAACTTATTATGTTAAGTTTTATATTGACATAACACATCATTGTATTTTTGTTACTTTTGTTGTATATGATAAATGAACGCAGTCTAATATACACCTTAAAAATTTAAAACTAGGGGTTCTGTGGATAGTAGACCTCAAATTTCTAAACTTAAAATAATAAGATTTGTCAGTAGGCACTGAAAAGCCTGCTTTTTAGATAATTATAAACATTAAATTAAATGGAATTGTACATTTTTCCAAGAAAACGTCTCTATCGCTATGACATTGTTTTTTCAAACTTTCTGTAAGCAGGTATGTACCATAATATTGATTATTCCGATTTGATAATTACAATTTGGAAGGACGATTTGGGTACCGCTGCCCCGGAAACCATTTATTGGAAAACCAAAACCTCTGCCAAAGGTTACCCCAAGTGGTTCGCTACTTAGTAGGGGTAACCGAGTTCATAGGAGTAAGGTTTGCCGGGTCTTGGCGGCGGATGGCAACTGCGTGGTGGGTCGGAGCAGGGAAGACCGGTTGAGGGAAAAGTTTAGACTTCTCCAGCAGGACTCTCTCACAGGATAATAGCATCGCAATGGGAGAGATGGATTCATACACCCGTCACTCCTGGACAAACTGACTCCCAGATTCCTACCCACCCCTCATACCTTTTTCCTTCCCACAACTTCTTCTCCTTTCTTTCCTAAAAAGACCTTCCACACAGCATTCCCAAAGATGACGTAGGACCTGAGGAAAATAATTTTCCTCCGGGCCACCTATGAGGATCTAATTTTAAAATAAAATAATAATAATAATACGCTGATGACGGGTTAAAAATGTAGTATCCATCACGACCACCATCTTGAACCGTAAAAGAAAGTCCAACAAATTACAGACAGATGAAATGTCAAGCGGTCGAGTTGAAAATAACACATTTCCTTTATCTGTTATTTCATCATCATTGCCTCCGTAGAGCCCCGAACCAGACACCTGTGCGGCAATACGGTGCACCCTGCTCCTGCCTAGAGCCCAGTGTCCAGCGCCCACCTGCCGCATACCAACCAAACGCACTGAATACCCAAATAGTCCTCAGTAATGAATCGCTGCATTTAAATATCGAGTGCACGTGATTGCATTTAGCTACATCTGTTTATGTGCAATGAATTCTGTGATTTCCCAACAATCTGATATAATTTGTAACCCTGATGTACACCGTATATCTAACAAAAATGCGTTTTGTTCTGCTTTCATAATTTTTTTCATTTACATTTGGGCAATTTTCTTCGCCTTTTCTGGGAATATTAATGAATTTACTCCACAAAACGGGTGTTATTAATTTGAAATCGTTGGTGAATTTGCAGTAGAATAGGAAAGGCCGCCAAAAACATAAGTTATATGTTTGATTAAAAAAAAATTGATTCGAAAAGTGCCTGGTACTTTGTATTGTCGATTATTCATTTGATTTTAAATTAACAATTTATCCCAAACGCTGTCGAGAGGGGTGCCACTATCACGAATTAATAAAGCAAATTTAACTTTAATATTGGTTAATTTTTGTTATTGAATGTATTGTAATCATTTTAAATGATTGTATTATTATTATCAAGTTTTTTTTACATATTTTTTATATGAAAACCTCACAAGAGTCTCAGCTGCTCCCGTCTGGAGCCAGTGAGACTATGGCATCCCCAATTGGGGTATCTTGTGAGGCTGAAGATAGTGGGAAAGTGAAGGAAATGGGGAAGAGGAAAGTTGTGAAGTACCTGGCTATTCAGATCTGGTCACTAAACACGGCTAAAGCTATATCAAGCAACGTTTCAATTCGGAATGGTGGTCTTGCACCAGGGCGATACTGAGAGTAGGCATCTTACTCTCTGGAACATGCCGCAAATATATTATTTACTATTTTAAATGAATTAATTGTGAAATAACACAAATTAATCAAATAAAATTTATTTGCCCACGCGGGATTCGATCCCGCGATCTTCGGATTGCGAGTTAAAAGCTTGACCGCTAGACTACGCTGGCCTTCATTGACACTACCGTGAATACAAGAAAGAAGGAGGTAGCAACCTGATATAACATACAAAAGAATTGCTTTTTTATCTTGCTAAACAAAAAGGCGCCAGAGGGGGCTTTTGCCCCGGTTCGAAAAAGTCGTAGATCCGGGGCTGCTTCGATCTCACAACACTTTGAAAAGAGTTTTTTTTAATATATTTTGTAGATCTGATATTTAACAACAAAGTATTTATTTAGTCATTGAAAATAACATTACCGACTTTCAACCGAAAATTTGAAACAGAAAATTGAGATAAATTGATACGGTCGCATCTAGGAATTGCACCCAGAACTTAGCCTTGCCGGGGCTCTGCTCTACCACTGAACTAATAATAATACTTGGATGATTTATATATCGCCGTTTTTGTGAAAAATTACCTCAAGGGCGCTGTACAAACTTATAATGCATTTCTAAAAATCTAAAAAAAGCTACAAGCTAGACAAACAATTAAAAACAACTTATGGCTACAAATTGCATACACCGGTTGATTGATCACCGATACGAAAATATATGTACAATATTTTGACCAATGAACGCGATGCTGCCTAAAATTTTACGAAAACAGGACCATAGTTACCTGGGAGGTCGCTTGAAATTAACACTGTATATTGTGGCCCCATCTCCTTTGGTCTATGTAACTGTATCATACACGACACTATCTTCATTTTCTTAACGCATATTTTTATTAGCTGCCTTCCCGAAATAAATGCAATCTGGATAGTGTCTAGGACAAATATATCAATTTATTTACTGTGCGGCATCTATTGACTTTTCTGCAAGTCTAGGATGAATATTTCATTTATTTTTGTAATAATTTAATGAGTAAAATCTCAAATTATAATATTTCATTAATGAAGCAGTATTAGCGACTCCAATCGAAATTTTGAAAATGAAAAATCAGACAAAGATGCGGTGTAGGAATTGAACCAGAAGCTTAGTCTTGCGGGGCTCTGCCACACCACTGAGTCGCTAATATTGTCTTCAATGATTTAATATTACAATTGTGGTTTTGCTCATTAAGTCTTTCCCAAAAATAAATAAAATATTTATTTAGTCTTTTCGTTCCATAATTTTGAGTGCGAAGGCGTAAATAAAGCCAGTAAATTTATTCATTCAGGAAACCGTATAACCACTTCAGCGCTCTCCTCCCACACCATGTTCGGAATAATACATGAATATCTCACGGGTGTCGTTCATCACAACCTGTCGCATTAAAACAAGCCCGCGCGACGATTTCACGCTCAAATGAATCAATGACTCGAAGGAAGCATAAAATATGAGCAATCGCTTACAGAGACCCCACCCAATACTACCCTATAACCTGTACTTTATAATACCCATCTAGAGTTCTCCAGGTCTGCAGGTACCGAGGCTCAGATCTCAGTTCCCACGAGCGGTGTAATGATCCATGTAAACCACCCGCCCTGTTATTACTACAAAATGGCAGACTAAACGAGGTCTCACGGATATAATGTCGGATGGTTCTTGTTAGAATGATACCCGTCAAAGTTTTCCAACAAATGTAAATTTATACCCCCAAAGTATAATATTTCCATCTATTCCACATCCCTCTCAAACAGATAAAGTTTTTCCACTTTAGGCTTGGCTTTGTGCGGGGAGTGAGCTTCGCGCTTACCCAAAGACACACATCAATTCTTGACTGATTCACGGAACACGGAACATATCAAGTGTTTGCTTCGTGCTTCATCTTGACAAAATCCCAAAATGTTTATATTCAAGGCTTTTTTCCGTAACCGCGATATTAAACTTTCAAAGCGTTTGGAAGATATTTTTATTACCACCTGTGATGACTGGAGAAATGTTTGTGAATAGACATGAAAGATATGGCATGCCAGCTTACTATAAATCTAAGTACTCTAAGATCAACATAGTACGACCAGTTGATAAATTACATGTTTACCTGAAAACTTTTTGAAATTTCCAATTGTCCCCTTAAATCGATAAACAATCGGTCTCAATCAGATTTGTTTCGATCATCATAATGCACTTATATTTTAAAAATATATATGCTGAAGCGTATGAGTAAAACCGTATAAGTAAAAACGAAAATACAATCATCAAAAACACTAATTTCGGTTTTTTGGGCGTGAAATGTTAGCTACTCCTGGATAATTATTTATTCTGCATGAAAATTGTCAAGCTCAATGGACTCAAATTTGCTTTCAATTTAAGTGCCAAATTCCAAATTGAAACTGATTGTTTAGACAAGCGATAAAGTAGTTTCCTACCTTCTAATTAATCTATAATATAAAAATGAATCTCTGAATGTGTTGCTAAGCGCATAACTTTCGAACGACTACACCAAATTGTATAATTCTTTTTTTATGTGTTCGTTATTCTCAGGACAAGGTTTTTATAAAACTTTCGGTGAGCTCTGGCATTATGAAATTTGTATAAAAAATTGCTATTGGTGGCACGCGAGGAAGCGGCTATTGCTATGGAAAGCGGGAGGGAGGGAGAGATGGGGGAGGGGAACCAGGGAGGGGAACCTGTGAGAGGGGAGGGGGACCTGGGAGGGGGGAGCGGAACTCGTACGGGGGAAGGGGGGAGGAATGGAGTGGGGAGAGGGAAGGTAGAGGTGACGGAGTGGGAATGCGAGAGGGGAAGAGGACGCAGGAGAAGAAGGGGAGGTGGAAGGGGAACGGGACGAATGGGAAAGGACACTCAGAAATAATTTCTTTATTAAATGGCATAGCAACGCATGCCGGGAACTAATTAGTTATCAATAGTTATTCCGTATTTTAAATGCAAATTTCTTTGTTCAAATTTTTTACCGATTTCGTGATTTTTTCAAGTTGTTCCAGATGTGTTCAACGGTGCTCAAACGATAGGTAAATTTCTGATCGTGTCTCTAAAAAAAATAATTGTACTATAAAGAAAATTGACAAAATTTAACTTTTGAAGGGCCATGTTCATGAGGCAAATATTTTATAAATACTTTCAGTTTCACAAATTCTTCAATTATAATTTCCTGCGATTTTCAATGTTCTGCGCCACTACTTAATAAAAAGACATACTTACGTATAGCAAACTTAACACATTGATTTAAGGCCACAGATAAATAATAGGGAGTCATTAGTGTATATGTAAGACTGGACAATAAATTAGAAGTTTCTCATCTTGTAGATCACCGTTCGACTTACATTAATATGCTGTTAGTAAATACAAAAACCTTGACTTGAAAACCTTGACAGAAATGTTAATTTTAAAAATCTACCAGCTCACCTGTACGAGGAAGAAGTAAACATCTTACTAACTTACTACATATTAGAGATGTCGGCCTTACTAATTTTCTTGATAAGTACCAACTTGTTTACCACGTTATTTCTAAATGCAAAGAAAATTCAGCCAAAAAAGACAACACACTGATAAGAACTTATTAGATCCCATACTTTCCCATTCACAGAAATGAGAAGCTATATCTCAGCGATGAACTCAAACAATGCTGCGAGATTCCGAGTTGCGAAAGCAAAAGGTTGTGCAGCATTAGAAGGCGTATTTTGTTTGTTTGTATTGAGCTTAATTAATATTCAGAGTTCAATGAACAGCGCGCATCTGTAAACAATAATACATTCCTATGCGCAATTGGAAAATTAAACGAAATGTGGTTTTCATTGAAACTAACTTCATCCTTTATTACACGATGCAATACCGCAATTCAGTAATACATTATTAAATATATTAAATAACATAGCTTTGTGGACATCGCACACTACTTTATTTTATAGCAATGTATCAACCGGTTTCGGCAAAACGGTGCTTTCGAAAGCCGATTATATTTTTTGTGAGCCCTGAGTAGTGTTGTGTCTAAATTGGTCTTCTTATTATTTATTCATTTAACTTAAATAGTACATATCTACATACCTAAAATGCTTGCATAGTACGTGATAATATTTCAAATGACATAATACATAACAATAAAGTTTCAAACAAAGTAGATACGGATGTTAAAATTAGAAATTAAACTTCACAAATTACAAAAATTAAATTTTATTTCTCTCATGTTTCGTCAAATCTTATCATATTTTTCTTTTCTTTTATATTGATGTTTTTTCAATGCTCTAATTCTGTGATTTTTTCCTCTTTCGAAGAGGAAGTTGTAGGGGCGTGTAAATAGCCCCTGACACAAGGGAAAACTACCCTATGTAAATTAAGGAAAGTTGAACTCTTCCCCGTGTGACACAAAACAGTTTACACAGCAATTCCAAAATCCTAAGTGAAAACAAAACAATACTCACTCAGAGAATGCAGCTCTTGTACGATGTCCAGCACAAAACGACACTAGTTTTCATTCAAAATATCGATTTTTGCCAATGCGGTAAGTGCACCATCTCAACATGTATTTAGCATAGGAAGGAAGTTTCAACAATCAATATAAATTTGCATATTAATAATACGTGCCAAATCTTAGGTACAACAATAATTCAATTATTGGGTGAATTATTTGATAATGACTGACTAGGAGTGACATCCCTTGGCTTTCACTAACACTCACGTCGGAAGTAATTGCCTGCTTCACAGAGGTAAGAAAATGCATGAATATACTGAATTTCAATGTCACATAGGTAAATTCAATATAATTAAAAAAAACCATAGATGGCGCCCTCATGGTCTCATAGCATAAATTATTAATTTAAAAGAAATTAATGCCTAAATGGATTTAAATATATTTATGGCGCGTATCCAGAAGTCTTGTTTCGTTTTTTCTTCTTGTGGAAGGTTTTGTTGATATTGTGAAATGTTTTTGATGATACTTATATTGTTTTCGCAAAATTCTGAACTTTGTTTTCCGTTTTAAACATTTTATAAATAAAAGTTGCTTAACCCTTCGAATAATAAGAAAATAATTTTCTGTCAAATTTTGCCTATCAAGGTTTGCGCGCAAAATTCCTGGTTCTTCCCATGCATTTTAAATGTTCCTATTTATTGGTTTTTTTTAACGCTTTTGCAAAAACAAAAACTGTTCTAAAATCTAGATAAAATAAACTTTACGTTTTGTTTATTAGAAATCAACATTTTTGTTTCTAAATATTAAATTTTAATATTGGAAATTTAAATTGGCTAATAAATGCATACCTGCGAATATTATAATTACAGTAATTAAAATAGAATAAACTTAAAATTTAAAATACAGACTCCTTTTCTAAATAAAATTTGTAATAAAACTGTCACCTCACTTTTTATCACTTTCATACAATTTTATTTTAAAATTAAATGTGTGATACGTCACTAATTGGCGAAAAATTAAACCGTCACTTTTGATCGGGTTTGTAAAATATCTGAAAAACCTAGCTCATTTAATTCTAAGACAATGAGAAGCATTATTTTATCCCGCTTCTAACATAAAAGAAATCACAAATATTCGCATGACAGGAAGAGAGATATCTAACTTTTAATAATGCAGTGTCGCTCTGGGACAATCTGGGTCTCCTGTTATTATAACGGCATATGATGTTTTGGGACAACTTGGGTCTCCTGTGATTAGACGGGTTAAAACATAATACGTTATGCATACGTGAATAAATTTTATTTTTTATTGACCCTTTATATATGAGGCAAAAATTTCACATTTCTATCAGCTTTCCTCTTCATTGCTTCCAAAATACAATATCTTAAATTAATATTTTTTCTCTGAATAAATATTCATCACTTCACACGTGAGAACGTTGCCTGATATAGGTAATCTTCAGATATAAATATACGCGGAGAGAGGCTTTCATGGCGTCATCTGCGTTTAACGATATTCCCAAAATTGCCAGTAGGTAGGTACCTACCCAGCTCAAAATTCAAATATCTTTGACGTATTGCCGACTGAATTCGCAAAACGTTACATCCGCTACATCGCGTAGACGTAGATAATATTGGGTATCTGAAACTCTTGAAAACCACTCATTTTCCGATACCTCCAATTCTTTATTCAGTTACTTTTTAAATCTTTGTTGGTTTGCTAAGAAAAACACCCGAGTTGATTTAAAACTCTTTGAAGCAGAAATCAGAACTTCTAGATACCGTTCTATTATTATTATAGCATGAATTTAACTCCTCTCGGAGAATAATTCGAAACTGGATTATGAAATAAAATAGTACATTACTTTCCTTCGGTATAACAACTAAATATGAAAAAAAAACAATTGGGCTCGCCGACTATAACAATTTTCAAGCTAAAGTGTTTCGTAATCGTGTTTTTAATGTCCTATCTGTATTTTTATGGGTTCTCTACTAATTCTAGATTCTTTTGAGGGTATTCTAGTCTAGAAAAAAAATATATACCTATTTCGATAGTTTAGATATTCAAGAATATCTTTTTAAAATGATTTTTCGAAATTCGAATTATTTTTAACGTCATAGTCATTTTAGTATAGTAACAATTCGATCGAATCTGACAAGAATCTAAATAGAACAAAACTTTAAACACCTTTTTCTCAAAACTACTTTTTTCGAAGCGTTTGTCACAAAACTTCAAGTTCTAATTGACCGATTTTCTTTAAATTTGGCATGAATTTTTTTATATATCCCTCTATAGTTGGAACCACGGACATATGAATATATCTGGACCTGCCCTAAGTGATAAAAACGTAATATTTCCCCCTCCCCATGGAACCGGCTATAAGCTCCGCCTTGGCGCCAGCTCGCTCCATGGGGAGGGGAGAGAATCTAAAATATGTGACGTCATCATTCTTGTAGTGACCAGCGCGAAAGTAACGTCTATACGTTTTACGAAATATCACGCCAAAAACGGCAGCTTGCGCTATACATTATAGGTACATATTATATAGACATAGCGAATGTGGGCGGTTCTCCAGTGTTTTCGTCGCTGGTTACAGGGGTAAGTAAATTATGAAACATTTGTAATAGTGTTTTAACTAAACACGGCAACAAAATATTGCTATGTGTATTGGTCTAGTCTTTTTGCGCCGAGCATTTGGCCTTGGCAAATATGTTATTATCGTGGCAAGCAATTCGCGCTCCCATGTAAAAAGGTCTATTCATTCAAAGCAGATTTTGCTTTTAAGAACTAAATGGTGATATTGTAATGCGAGATGCCTATTTACTGTCAGATTGATTGTATAACGAATCACAGTCATCTTTCCCCTCTTCCCCCTTCATAGTTTGGTTTTACCCCCTCGTCTGTATCTTCTGGTCTATTGAATTCTGATGTCTATGGTTGGAACCATCAAAAAATCAAAAAAATAAATTTTTACTATTTTAAAAAATTCGGAAAAATCAAATATAACTGCAAAACATTTTTTTTTAGTAGCCGCCATTTGCGTGATTTTTTAATTCATTTTTCTTGGTTCCTATCATGATGATATTTGAACTGATAAAGAATCTATCTTTTTTATTTTTCAGATGACCTGAAGGATGGAAATCGTGACAAGAAGGACACCCTCCTTTTTCCCCTCTACTTCGACAGCGTGTAACTTCGTGAAATACTCGTATACACAAATATATTTCTTTGTAAATTCTTAAAATATTAATAAATAATTATTTTTTAAATGTATAATTAAAATATTAATGGTTTTTTATCGACCGCCAAAAAACGCCCGTAATTCGGGCTTCTAGGCCAGAATACCCCCTTAAACAAATTTTGAAAATTTTTCTTTTCATAACAGTAGAAAAATATTTTTGCAGGCCTTTAATTTGGCTAAAAAAACTTTAATTTAGCTAAAAAAACTAAAGAAAAGCGAACTTCTGAAAACTCATTAAATCTGCCTTTACTCGTCAAGATTAACTCCAATAAATTTAAACAAAAGAACTATACCTTTCATTTATAGAATTAAAATATTTTTTTGGAAAAAAGTATTGTATTATAAGTTGTTACTGTATCACTTGTCTAAATTTTTTTCACAATCGAGTTAATTTTGAAAATGATACGAATTCAAAACAAATTCGAGTTCACTGAATTAGAGTCACAATCAGTCACGGACAGCCACAATCGAAAATAGTACGTTTGATAATACTTCGATCATTATAATACTTTTATTATGTATTTTACCGTTTCGTGGTTAGCAAATTTATTTTGACTATCTTATATACGCAGGATGTTTTTTACATCCTATGTAAATAAACTATTTAATAGGTCACTTACAATTTTTTTTTAAATCGATCCAGACAATAATCCTAGATTTTATTATTATTATTTTTTTTTTTTTAATTTATCTTAAAAAATGGAACATGTTATATTGTTACTTTTCCTCAATTAAAAGCATTTGCTTGTGGATGGAGGAGCTTGTGGATACATTTTAAATATGTACAATTTATACAGTCGGGTGTTTCACATAATATATACTGTTAATATACCGTTAAAACACAGTTTAATCATATCGCAATCAAGATCCTTTAACTAAAAGATAAAATCATCACTGTTAATATACCGTTAAAACACAGTTTAATCATATCGCAATCAAGATCCTTTAACTAAAAGATAAAATCATCCACACGTATTCAAGAATAAGTAAAATAGGTGTAATTTTTAGTGTGAAATTCATGTGGTGATGAGGGAAGCAGCAATTTTCCCATTGGTGATTTCTCTAAAATGCTTTTTGATGGAATTATTTTTATTATTGCATGTCTTTAAATGTTTTACCTGTCAGAGGATTATTGTTTTATAATATTATAAGTCAACATGTTATGTTGTCCGATTCCTTGTACAGGGAAAGAGTTTACCATAAACATAATACAAGATTCACTCAAAATGAAGGATTGGTGGTTTCAAAATGTACCAATAAATACGGTGAAAGGACCCTAAACTATATTGTACCCAAAATATTCAATAAACTACCAATGACAATCAAAAATAATAACGTTTTTAATGGTAAAGTCAAATATAAACTAAGGAAATGGCTATTAGATAGGGATGATTTATATTGATGCCCTACCGAAGTCCTTGTATTCTTTATTGAAACTCACATTGAAGGAATTGGTAAATTCATTACAATTTTTGTAATACCTAATGTATATGAAACTTTTAATTTACTTGTGATTATATTTCATTTGTTCATACTAAATCCATCTGTCCTTTTTATTATATCATAACATACTAATTTTTTATTATATCATAACATACTAAATCCATTTGTACTTTTTTAATATTTAAGGCTTCTAGTGCTACTTACATGAATATACTATTTCGGTAATTTAAATAATCTATTTAATTGATATTTAGCATCAAAATTATAAAATTATATGTATACAATGTTTGAAAATGTACCAATGTTGTCCTTATGTACCTGCTGACAAACTACATAAGTAGTTTAGCGGGTTTAAATGTAAATAAATAAAAATAAAATAAAAATAAAAAACAAAAATTTTTGAAATCGTGGTTTTGAATCCATTGCGATTTTTTGAAAATTTGAATTCGCTAGATCGCTCTTTTTTTAAATTTGCACAACATCATTACACATAGGTATTTAGGGAAAAAAATACTTCAATAGCCTGCCCGAAAATATAAGAACAATCTAAGACGATAAATGCCTACTAAAAGAAATTGAAAAGCAATTCAATGTAAAAATAACAATATGATGAAATTATCTTCATAACCTATATAATTTTTAAATTTGTCTATTTTTTTTAAAGTTCCTACCATAATATAATTAATTATAAGATACAAAATGTATTGAGGAGTTAGTTTTATAAAATATGTAAAAAAAACAGGCAAACAAAACGATTGGTAACAAATCTGTAATTTGATCTGCCACCTAATTTCAAAACGGTAAACATTATTGTTCCTTAAAGGAAAACAATCACTTTGTTTGTAACCACGATTTATTGATTTAATTTTTATTTACCGACCGGTTTCGCTTAATACAAGCATCTTCAGGGTATAAATTAAAACTGATTATTGTTCCTCTTTTCTTTCTTCTTTTTTTTCTTCACTGATACATTACGTAGATTAAATGAATTAGATCATAGAATAGACCAGGTGGGAACGTGCAATAAAATATTATTACTCAGATAAAACCAGGCTTTCAGAAGTTTATTAAAAAGCATTCTTCAATAAACATTGTTAATGCTATATAATTATTTTAGACCATTTACACAGGTCACCCATTTACTAATGTAGAATCAGAGATGGTAAAAATAACTAAAAATGTTATATAGTTTCTTTAGTCCACAATAAAAAAAAAAATCGTTTTACAGAGAAACGAAGCTGTCAGAAGATGTATGACTACGCGAAGATTGTCATCATGGATAAATCTATTCTTGGTAAATTGTCAGACTGACCAAAACCAATTTAAAGCATTTTTCAAATCATAAGATTACTTTATAATTTTGTAATTTGCTGGCTAGGCTACACAAGTGAAGTAAAAAATTATGCCAAATGCAAAATGTCAAAGACAGCCGAACTCACGAACTCACAGTGTTGTTAAGTATATATTTAAAAAAATAGGTGTGGAATTTTATACAAATCTTTACACAGTATAAAATGAAGTCTCTCCCGCTGCCTGTGCGTTTAGATATTTTTAACTACGCAACGGATTTTCATGCGGTTTTCACAAATAGATAGAGTGATTCATGAGTGAGTTTTTGGGGTATGTAATTTGACAAGATTTTCTGTAAATTAGTTGAAATTTATAAATAAAGGGAGCGGGCAGCGGGCAGCGTGCTGGGAAGCGAGCAATGTGTAGTTGATTTAACAGGTGGCGTTGGTTATAAAGGTTAGGTAATGGCGTGGCGTTGTGTTTCGTTAGCCACAGCAACGTGTGGCCGGGTCTGCTAGGAAATAAATACATTCGAGACCAGACATTTGTTATATAGTGACGTAATTATAAAAAAATTCTATGCCTTTTAAAAAAAATTTTAGCAACATTTTTGAAATCTTAGTAGATAGATTTTTCCGCAAGATTTTTTACATGTCATCATAAAATGCACGCAATTAACCTGTTGTTTTATCAAGTGATTAAATAAAATCTTCTCTTCTTGCCTTTCTACAAAGCACCATTCCAGTTCACCCAATGTAAATACGTGTGTGGAGACATACAGAGATTAAATTAGTGAATAAGTGAAACTTCAGTCGCCCAAGCGTTATTATATCGCTATTTAAAATAATGTTTGCACGAAACATTAATTTATCGTAATGTTTATGTAAGCATTATCGCAGCTTAACAGTTGCTCATTAAATAGATTATTTCGTACGATAAAACCACCACATAATTCCATTCGTAAAGCTCGCTCCCAGGAGTGCTGAAGAATAATTTCTGTTTTCTTATAAACAAGTTATTTCCATAAATAACACACGTACATGTAGAAATGCAATGAAAATACTTTCTTCGAAATAAAGACCCGAATCGCGTGACCATTAAACAAAACAGAACAACGTTTGAAGAATAAAATGAAAAGAAGAAACGTAAAAAATAATATGGGAAATCGGATTCCTAGGCGATTGGCTTGGATAATAAAAAGCTAACACTTTTGGGGAAATTTCTATAAAATCAGCAGAATCACTGCTTGAAAGCACGCAAGTCTCACATGGAATCAGAAATCTTGTCTCTCTATTTTTATTTTCTACTTATTTATATTTTTCTACCCATATCCAAAGACGTTACATACTTTAGACGCGGGGTAGAAATCTCAAAATGGGAAGCCAACAACAAGACAATTGTAGAGTACTCGATTTCTAGTACTTTAGTACTAAACTGCCACGCGTCGAATAAGGTCGTGACCTACTAGTAAGTAAATTGCATTAAAAAGCGCCAAAATTCCCTCCTGTGTGATGAGAAAATGTTTCCATTACACGGTAAACAGTAGTAAAAGCGAATGAATAACATTTCATTTGTAAATACATGCAAATTACTATCGAACTCATTTGTCCTCTCCGTGATAGTTTACTGAAGTATCTGACATTATTTGTTCAAACCTGAAATGTTCCATGGTTTCAGTATAAAGGGGATTGGTATATTTATGGTATAAAGTATTTTGTCTTCGGAAATTGAATTCCTTAAGCAGAAATTCTGACGATAAAGTAATTGGTCAAAATGGAATTGTTTTGTATATTAATTTTAGTGCGGTGTATTTTTGTTTAAAATCAACTTCGCTATGTATTCAACACATAAATTGCACATATATTAAAAACTAACCATTATTATTATTTGTTATATACGTATATACATATAAAACTGATTTTTTTCTCTTTATTGTATAATGCTATACTTTTTACTTACCAGCTTTATTTATGTGTACCATGTGTAAAAACTATTCATGTTTTCTTTGTATTCTAAACACACCTGTATGCACTAAAACATAAAAATGTAAATGTGTGTAAAAGCCCATAAGGGCGTTAATGATTAATAAATAAATAAATAAATTATTATCGATTATAAAAATAATACAATTGCTTTCCGCCCAAAAATTTTATGCGTCATTAGAGAACTCAAGGCCTACTAAAGTACAGGTCTGGATGCGCAACAGCCAAATTACAAAGTCGATGCCATGCCGTCACTAAGTAAAATTAACTTTTTATAATAATAATCTAATGATTCTTTATTTACTTGCCTGCGGTAAAACAACATACAAATCAGTAGAAACAACAAATACAATAACAATCAACGCCATTTGCAAACTATCGTTGTTCATTATAGCTATTTGACACCTCAAAATTCGACTGGTGCCCAGGCCTCCTACTTTAGTCGGCCTTGAGACAGTATTTGACGAAACTTTTGAATTTTGAATACGAAAATGCCGCCCGCGTTCTTTTGTTTCGTCCATATGCACATATTCTTTTAAGCGTCTATCTTTATCATACACGAATAACTTTTGAATTAAGAAATTATTGAAAATCGCTGAAAACAAAAGAGTTTTGGTTAATTGCCACATTATATCTTGAGTTTGTGAGACTATGGCAAGTCTATTTATATGACGTCATTGCCCATATCATATGTTACCATACCGACAGAAATTTGACATATTATTCAGATGCAGATTTTTTTTGGAGGAGGCATATGCAGAAGAACGCCAGAAATACCATAAAGGCGTGCTTTGTGATTCAAAAGTCTGACCGTTCTTAGCTTAAATTTCATTTGCACCACTGTGTTTGCACCATCGTTGTGAAATTCAAATGGGATGGCGATATCCGATGTCAGGCAAGTGTAAGAGAGACAGAGCGCTTGCTAAATGAACGAAAACCAAAAGGTACTAAGTCAGTGGTAATATTGGTTTGAATTCAAATCTATATGGAAGTAAGACCGGCCTCAGCAGTAAACGTCTAGGTTGGTGACCACTGTAATCAATAATACGCGGAATATGTTTTTATGAAAAATAATCTCAAGGGCGATGTGTTAGGTATTATCATTCATGGCAATTCGGCGCCCTGAGCGGACTGCTCTGGCATGCGAATGGCCGGCCCTGTGTGAAAGTCATTTCTAGTGTTCTTTATTCTAAGGGGGGAAGTATGTGATGCGGAGAGAGGACTCTAGCGTTCTTAAATCGAACGACACTCACGGGCCTTGGCGAGCCTTGCCTAAATTATTCGAACCTTGCCGATCGTCGTGTGACAGTAGTGTTTTGCGAATTTAAAATGCTAGTTAAAACAAACTTATTCTTGCTTAATTAGCGGTAATTTCAATGTTGTAAAAACTCACTCGTGAAAGTCACTTCGTCGGCTTTAGAAAAATTTATGGCAACGTTTTTGCAGTAAATCAGGATTGCTGACAGTCATTCGGCTAGCAATGTGTCATACGTCGACAGTCGCTTGTAAGCTTCTGTTTGGCCCAGCCGAGCCGTGTTGCCAGATGGCACCAGTAGAGCTGAGCCACTTCGAGCGTTTCGTGTATAGTGTCTAGTTATATTGCAGTGGCGGTTAGTGCTATGAGACAGGGGAGGCCTTGCCCCCCCAAAAAAATAGAGGAAAAAGGGGAAAAAGATGCTAGCTTAAATGCATACAAAATAATATTTTATTACATGCTAAAACATTAATTTATTATTATATAATTTTATTAATTACATTAGTCTTATAGTTACTTACATTTAAATATAACCAATGAATATTTTCGTATTTCACCAGGACTTGATGTCTTTAAATTATGTAACTCATCACACTAGAGGACTAGAGCAACACGGCCAGCCACAAGTGAATTTCTGCTCACCACGCCCAGCTACTAAGCAACGCTATACAATAATCTGATAGTGAGGCATTGTATAGGGCCCGCCTCCGAGAGCCGCTGATTTCGTATAGAGGGGAGTGGGAAAATCACATAGAATCGAAATGAATGGTAGCTGTTGCATGGTCGCGCGCTGTTTAGTTTGAGGCGCGCCTCAAAAACGAACACTTCCGAAGTAGAACCGATCATTTACGATCAGCTCTAGCACTAGTGACCAAGTTTTTTATGGTTTTGTGATTATTTGTGATATTATGCGGTAGTAGGTAGCTACGAAGTACGGCTATTTTGATTATTTTAGTAAAGCAAATTTTTGGTTGTACAATCCGGTCTATCTTGTCTTTGCACGTTATTATTATATTCGTAGTGTGACGTAGGTAATAATTCGGTAGTTTTTTTTTAGGTAAAGGTGTACATAATGCTTACTTTAAAGATGTTTGTGTCACCCCACTTTGGGGTCAAATGTTTGGGTTGGGTGAAAAGGGGTGTGATTTTTATTTTGATTATTTAAATTCAAATTAAATTATTACCATGTATTATAAAAGTAGTATGCCCAAATAAAAAAATAAAATAAAAAGTAAAGTGGTTTATTATTTATTATTATTATTTATTTATTTATTTCAAACTAAAGTGGTTTATTCACAGTCTTACTCTTACTCACTGGGCATTCCTTTCCAAGGTGGACTGGAGGTTGTCAGTGTTCATATCATATCATGATTTTCTCATCCACGTGTTTGTTTATTTCATCATCTTTCGATAAAGTTAACCACTCTATCCTCATTAAAAAAATACACCAATTAGGAATCCATGGCGACTTACTTAGGTGGCTAACTTCATATCTGCATAGAAGACAACAGTGTGTATCAGTTGAGGGAACTAAGTCTAGCTTTTTTACTGTGCCTTCTGGCGTACCGCAAGGTTCTCACTTGGGACCATTATTGTTTAATGTGTATATATTTGATATTTTCAAATGTTTTTTACATGCTAACTACCTAGCATATGCAGATGACAAAAAAATATACTTAGTAATCAAGTCTATCAATGACTGCATAAAACTTCAAGAAGACCTAAATCGACTTTTTGCATACTGTAAATTAAACAAATTAGTCCTAAACATTTCTAAGTGCAACAAATTATATTTTACGCGTAACAAAAATAAAATTTCTTTTAATTATAACTTTCGTGATACACAAATCCATGAAATAGAATCAATCCGTGACCTTGGGGTAGTACTGGATGTAAAACTAAATTTTATCAAACACATTAACGAAGTAATCAACCAAGCCAATAAAATGTTGGGATTTATAATTCGCATATCTAAACCTTTTCGCAATATTAAAACTCTGTATTCCCTTTACACCACGTATATCCGCCCCCACTTAGAATACTGCACACTAATTTGGGCACCGTTCTACCAATGCCATATTGACAGAATCGAAAGGGTACAAAATAAATTTTTTAAACACATAAATTATAAATTCAAATTACTATTTGCAAATAATACCGAATCCTTAAAATTTCACAACTTTACTCCACTTCAAACACGAAGATTAATATCTTATCAAATATTTTTATACAAAATTCTGAATAACGGCCTGGACTCTCCTGAACTCGTAAATTATCTAAGAATTCACATACCTACAAGGCCAACCAGACTAAACCATTTTTTTCATTTGCCAGCGTGCAGAACGCTATGCGCACAATATAACACGCAATTTAACAATATCGATATTCTTAATAATACTCTTGTGAAATACCGAAACGAAGTCAAACGTTACCACAAATGTTAATTAAATTAATGCACAACTATAGAAAAGGTACAGCATGAGTATCTCCTGTCCCCATACCACCTTCCTCTGCCTCTTGCCCTTTCCTATTCCTTCTTCCTTCTAATATACTGATATATTTTTTTTGTTGTTGTTATTTTCATTTTAATTTAATGGTTATTACCAATTACAATAGTATATTATATCATAATAACCAACATTGGCATAAGAAACTGTTTTGGCTTACCTCATGTTTAACCTCTTGTATAACTCATCCTGTATATAAATTGCTGTTTGTTTCTTACAATAAATAAATATCTTCACGTGTGTTGACTATGTTTGTTAATATTCTCCTTATATTCATGTTTTTTGACTACGTTTGTTGATTTCCACATCTTCATTTTAATTGAATATAGGTTGTGTAGGGGTTATACAATAATGTTTCTGATTTAATTATCTTCATGTTTATTTAGTTATGTTTTGAAAAAAAAATTAAACTTGTTAATCTCTATGGCATTTTAAATATCATTTAGAAGGGCACAATGTAATTTTGTAACATGGAATTTATTTTAGAAGGGCACCATGTAATTTTGTAACATGGAATTTATTTTCGAAGGGCACCATGTAATTTTGTAACATGAAATTTATTTTAGAAGGGCACCATGTAATTTTGTAACATGAAATTTATTTTAGAACGGCACCATGTAATTTTGTAACATGGAATTTATTTTAATGGCCCGTGTAAGCTTTTTACGGACTAATGTATTTATATGATTTTTTAAATAATAAATCTAGTAGATTTTAGGGTTTAACGTGAAGCAACTGTTATCACGGTAATATTTAAGTATAATTTATTGTTATTTACAGGGGTAGTAAATCTCGTCACTAAATTAACGTCGCATGCCTAACGGCACCTTATAACTAAACTATCCCTTGTTTTTAGCAGCTCGCTGTCCTCCCATCCCGGGCAGGAACCCTAAATTATGATACAATATAATATGGACGCAGCAGGTCCATATTACATGGTAATATTTTGCCCTGCCATCATGACGCGGGCGGCATTTTGTTCATTACAGATCACCGTCCCTTCCGCTAGGAACACTGATTTATAATTCTCCAATAACCCTTTCGATATCGTTACCACATTGCGGATAGACTCCAAAATGCTTTCGTAATGTTATTCTAAAGCGTCGGACTGACTTTGGATCGATTGGCTGAATCAGTCCTATGTAACTGTAGAAAGAGCACCATGTTTTTATATGGCATCGTCAACGGCTCACAGATTTTCCCATGTTTCCTAATTTACAGTAGCTTTTGAGGAAATTCATGTGAATTACAAGTAGATACTAAGCATCGATCTGGTGAAATACCACCATTTTAGAATAGAAACTCTTCTTGAGAAGGCTTTAGCTGTGTTCAGTGGCCAGTTCTGAACACCTTATCTACCCCATCTTCTACCCTTCTATCCCCTTGTGCCTCATAATATATTCCGATAGGGGATGACATAGTCCCGCTAACTACGAACAGTTGGAACTCTTTTATGTTATTCACAATAAAAAGGCTGAAATTGCTGTATTCTTCGACATTAACCGTGTAAAAATTGGAAGGTTTTATTTTGTAAGGTTAAAAAATTCTTCTAAAACAAAAAGAGCGAAGTTGTACAAATTTATTTGAATTGTCATGAATCGAAAAGTAGGTACTGATGTGAATTTATGTGAAATATTCTGAAATGCTTCAATATTTCAATCAATCCATCAATTTTAGACCCCACTCGCACTCAAATAATATTTCAATACTAAAACTATCAACAGATTTATTGTGTGAAAGTTTCAACGAAATCTTCACAACTCTAGCAAAATTCATAGCAATCTATAAAGAGTTATATTTGTATCTCCGCGACATAATACACACTATAATACGGCGGTACCAAACTTCGTACACTTGCATGTTATTCGGGAAATTTCCATACGTCCTCATGACTGGTATATTTTGTCAAATTGAATTCCGTGGAAATGCGGTCCCTCAAAGGAGTACGGGATTGAATGATACGCTGTCTCGATGTATTGGAAGAGCGAAGAAATCGATGCTCAGCAGTGGGTATTTGATGATGTGATTTCAGATTGTGAAACGTCTACAAGGAATGTCCATTCAATATTTAAAATGGGAGGTACATTACACTTATAGAATATCTGTGTATCAGTGGCGTGTAGTCCATAAATACTAAAAGCTATATATATATATATATAATGATTTCTTTATATTCTTGAATAAAACAAAGGCGTAATTGCGTTTCTCTATAAAAACAAAAGATTTATTAACAATACGTATTTACAACTCTTAAAAATTATATTATCGGTTAACAAAAGATTCATTTACCTATAAAAACAAAAGAAACAACATTTAAAGCCCTTATTTCAGGTTTCTTTAATAAATAATAAATAAAATAAGATAATATTTTCAGGAATTGTTAATCCAATAATTCTGACAGTTATATTTTCCTAACTCGATTCATTTGTTTGATATCTAGTGGGCCACCAACTAGCTCAGTACTTACTCAGTACTTACACAGTACTTACTCAGTGAATACAATCTTAAGGAAAGCACTCATACGTGGTTTTCTTTACATCTCCCCCCCTAGGGAGAAACAATTGCAAAAGAGAATGCATGCAATTGTTCATTTACTAGCAAACACTGGACACAGTTTTGTAATGTGGTAGAGGTTTGATTCTGCTTTCCTGTGTCCGGTATCAACTTCATAGATTGAATTTGAGACCTTCTTTAGAATTTTGTATGGTCCAATCCGCAATTCCTCCAATTTCTTCCTATTTAGTCGATTTCCGTTTTCCACGTAGACTCTGTCTCCCACTTCCAATTTATATTCTTCCCTGTGTATGTCGAATATTTTTTTATTATAGTTGTGTGATTTTATTGTGTTCTTAAGAGCTAGTTCCCTATCTCTTTTCAGGTCTTCACTTGTATGTCTTGATTTCAATTCAAGTGGTAGAATATTCACATTTTCGCCTTCCAAGAGGTATTTTGGAGCAAACTTGGTGACTGTGTGTTCTGTTTCGTTATATTTTTCTACACATTTCTGTGCAATCGTAGTCCATGATGTTTTCTTATCACTTTCATTTATTTTACATCTTATCTTATTGACTAAAGTTTGATTTAGCCTTTCATTCAGCCCGTTCGAAAATGGTGCATCCACAGCAGTGAAAACCATTCTCATGTTCTCCTTCTTCAGAAATTCTTTAAATTCTTTGGAATTTATACCAGGGTATTGGTCCGTTAATACCATATCAATGTTGTATCCTTGTGACACATTTTTTATTAATTTTATAAAATCACTGGAACTTTGATTTTTTGATGCGAAAATATAAGCATATCTTGTGAAATGATCAACCAGAAGATGTAAATATTTCTTTGTTGAGCGTGACCCTCCAAAGCCTCCAATGGTATCAATAGATATAATTTCAAAGGGACGTGCTGCTGGACCTAAATGTGACATTAAACCATATTTTAGCTTCCTCCTTGATTTGTTTTTAATACAAATTTCACATTCTTCACAAATTTGTTTAATGTTTTCGATGATATTCTTTGCTGTATAGAATGGTGTTATTTTATTTGTCATCTGGGTTCTCCCAATATGGCAGTAAGTATCGTGGACATTCGTTATTAGACTTTTGCTAAGTTGTTCTGATAGTACAATTTTTTTCCTTCTTTTATTCTTTTTGTAGTATATTTCATTCTCCAATATAAGTTTTCCATTTTGTAAGTCTAGATTGGTGTGTTGGTCCTTTTTTATATCTTCTAGGTTTATTAAATTTACTACTTTTAAAAAGTCATCAGTATTTTCATAAGGTTCTAGAACTGGATTTCTGCTTAAACAGTCTGCTTCTTGGTTTGATTTTCCTGGGTTATATTTAATTTTAAATTGATATTGGGATAAATAATACGTCAAATCTCCTAGTTCTTCGTCGGTTCTAGCCTTTATGTTCATATTTTCTAATGGCTTATGATCTGAGTAGACGGTAAATTCTTTTCCCATAAGCCAGTGTTGCCAATATTTCACAGCTTCTTTTATTGCCAGACATTCTAGGTATATTGCTTTCTTCTTTTTTTGAGCTTCAGTCAATTTTTTTGAAAAATAAGCAACCGGCTTACAGTCCCCGTTTTTATCTTTTTGTTTCAGCACTGCTCCCACTCCTTTGATACTAGCATCCGTGTAAATTCTTATTGTTAGTTCAGGGTCAAAGATATTCAGAAGTGGTTCTGAACATAACAATGCTTTTATTTTATCAAATGTTTCCTGACATTCTGTGGACCATATGAATTTCACGTCTTTCCGTAATAAATTGTGTAGCGGGTCCAGGATAATCGCACTGTGTGGCACAAATTTATGATGAAAATTTATTTTTCCTAGGAATTGGCGTATATTTTTTTTTGTTTCCGGAACTGGAAAGTTTTTGACAGCGGTTAAATAATCTTTCAGAGGTCTGATTGAATTGTTTTCTATTATGTGACCTAAATATTTTGCATAATTTTTTGCAAAAGTACATTTCGAAAATTTTAGTCTAAAGCCTTCTGTTAGAATTGCCTCCATTAGTCTCGATATATGTTGCATATGTTTTTCAAAAGTTCTTGAAAAAATTAATATGTCATCTATAAAATTTACTGCAAAACTGGAGAGTTTGTATTTTCTTATGATGTTGCTCAATATTCTTTGAAAAATGGCTGGGGCCGTCCTCAACCCAAACGGGAGACACGTCCATTGAAAATGACCTTCTTGTGTAACAAATGCAGTTTTATATCTATCTTGAATTTTCAAAGGAATTGACCAAAATGCCGAATTTATGTCAAAAGTAGAAAAATATTTACAGTTTACGGTTTTAACCATCAAATCCTCAATCAACGGAAAAGGTTGTGATTGAGGGACGACAATTTTGTTCAATTCTCTGAAATCTATACATAACCTTGTTTTTTGATCATCTTCTTTTTTATATGCCATATTTACTGGAGCAGCAAATGGGCTATAAGATTCCTCAATTAAATTCTTCTCTAATAGTTTTGATATTTGATATTCTATTTGTCTTCTATCTTCTGCTGTGCATCTGTATGGACGTTTGTAACAGTATTTATCCACCATCAAGTCAATATGAGCTTCATAATCTTTTACAGTACCGACGTCGTATTTATCTTTGGCGAAGATTGGTTTGTATTTTTCTACCAACTTATCAATTTCTGATTGTTGATATAAATCTAGATGGTTTATTATCAGTTCAAATCCATCCGTGTTTATATGTTCGTTGAAATTTATTTCACCTTTGTTTATGTTTTTGGTGTCTTGTTCCTCTATTTTACCTAGTACATCAGGAATTTTGATATTTGTTATATTTGAAGTATCATTTTTTGAGTAGTTATTCTTTTTTATATCTTCATTTGAGGTCGCTTCTTCTGGTTTGTTACATTGTATGATCTTTAATTCTTCGTTTTGCATTAATTTGAAATTTTTGATACAATCCAAACCAATTAGAAAATCGTAATTAAAATGTTCATTATCTACTACAAATATGTCCACAATTCTTTCTATATTGTAGATTTTTATTTTTAGTGTTACCATACCTTTTGTTTTCTTCTCACCATTAATAGTCTTCAAGTTAACTATTTGTATATCACTTGTACATGCTCTTGGCTGTATCTTTAATAATTTTGCATTAATTAATGACACATTTGATCCCGAATCATAAATTCCAGAAATTTTTAAATTATCATTTAATAGTAACTCGACTTTTATTAATGGTGGCACATCTAGTTTTTTGGATTCTTCTCGTTTAGTTCAATTTCCAATTCAGAGTTATTTACCGTTTTTACAACTGCTTTTTTATTTTTCTCCTTAAACCAGCAATTTTCCTCAAGATGGTAACGTTTCCCTTTTTCCTCGTTAATAGAGATTCGGCATGGTTTTTTTTCTTCAATTTCTTTGGATTTAGCGTCAGAATACATAATACTTTTTTTTTCATACTTATTCTTCCCAACAAGATGTTCTAATTTTCCTATGTTATTGTAAAGATCTTCCATTCCTTGTAAAATTTCTCTGTCAATTTTATCAGTCACATAATTAGGTAAGCCAAATGCTATGAGGTCGATAAGTGTCCCAGTATCAATTGATTTCCTTACTTCCAGCAATAATTTTTCTTTTTTTAAAGCATACTCGAGCAATGAACCTGCTTGATATTTAAAGGCGAGAGCATATCTAATGGGTGACCATCCTTTGTTTGTAAAAGTATCACAAAAAAATTTTTCCCATTTGTCCCATTCCGATTCCACTGTAAGTTTCATTAGCATGCAGCTGTACCATTCTACACCGGAGTATTCCAAAAAATGTTTTAAAATTTCAATTTTCTTTTTGTCTTCGTTGATTTGGAAACGTTCACATTCTTTATTAAAATCTTCAATCCACTGGTTCGCATTTGAGCTTCTGCCAGTAAATTTGCCAATCATGAAATCCTTTGCAATTTTCCCTAAATTTTGAGTTTCAGATTTTGTTTGTTTACTTTCAAGCAATTTCTCTAACAGTTTTTCCAGTGTTTGACTTGATCCACTAAGTATAGATTCCGCTTTATTTGTGTTTTCCATAATTTCTTCCAGGTAAATATCATTAAACTGTAAGTTTTGTTCTGTATCTAAATATATTTTTGACATATCATCCGTCAAGGTTATCCATATTTTTCTTGTTTGATGTCTTTTATTTAATTTCAAAAATACATCTATGGATAACTAAAACAAACAGCTGATTCTGACAGCTCCTAATTTAAAAACAAAGTTAATTATATTTAAACAAATTTACGTGTAATCATATTTGAAACTCATAAATTAGTGATACAGTGTACTTGGTAGTGCGTAATACTTTTGAGTGGGAGAGTGTATTAACTTTATATCTTGATTCAAAAAATTTCAAAAAACAAGAAATCATTGTCATTAAAAGTCACAGACAATTTATTTTTCAAATTTGTGAAAAGGTGCAAATCCGCTACGTGTAGATGTCAAGTTTTGTCTATGCAATAAAGTCACAACAATAAACAAAACATTGTTGAAAGAATTCATTTTTGTAAGGGGCAATTCTGAACAAAGATTTTAGTGATGTCTAGCACTCGAAGCAAAAACCAAATTTCTGATGAAAAAATAAGCATGGACAAAATTATCGAATATATAGATAAAAAATTTGAAACCTTGAAGATGGACATTTTTATCAAAATTGAATCTCAGACCACAGAAACAACAAAAAGCATTGAATTTATAAGTGCTCAATATGATGAAATACTAAAAAAAATTGATGTTACAAATAATTTAAACCAAGTTATACAAACTGATTTTGAAAATATTAAAAAAGATATGAATGAAAAAAACAATACAATAAAAAAACTTGAAATTAGACTGGCAGATATTGAAACCTTGTCAAAATGTAATTCTTTAGAAATAGCTGGGATTCCCCAAAAAATAAGAGAACAACCAATTGAAATCATAAGGAAGGTTGTTGCAGCAGCTGGGATAACTATAAAACATACAGATATTACTGAAGTCATCCGAGTCCCAGACAGACGAAATGGAGCACCACCCAAACTTCTTGTCACCTTTTCCGAGAAAAGACAAAGAGATTCACTCCTTGATAAAAAGAAAGAAATAAACTATGAAGAAATTAAGCATCTGTCGACCTCTCAAATCTTCATCGGGGAAGAACTAAGCCCTTATCATAAAGAAATACTATGGAAAACAAAACAATCAGCCATAGAAAAAAAATACCAATATGTGTGGTACAAAAATGGTAAAGTTATGATTCGTAAAAAACCTGAAGATAAAATAATCTACATTAAGCACCTTGATGATATGGTGAAAATAATTTAGTAAGTAATATAAAAACATTATTAATTTAGATGGCATAAATGGATAACACAATAACAACAAATTTACCTAACTTATCATCCATAAGAAATAATTTTAACATAATGCATCAAAACATTAGAAGTATTAATAAAAACTTTGACGAACTACAAATATTGATAAAAAGTTTAAATCTAAACTGGGATATAATTATTCTTACTGAATGTTGGTTAACTGATAAGTTCTATCCTCTACAAATCGATAAATATGTCCCTTACTCTACAATTATGAATAATACCAAAAATGATGGTGTCATCGTATATATTAAAGAAGATATTGAAGCTGATGTCATAGAGATCGGTATTAATAATGCGAACTGTCTAAGGATATCAATCGGCAATGATACAACAATACTCGCAATTTACAGATCTCCATCTACAAAAAATCTGGAGCCATTTCTAAACTCCTTATCGTTTGAACTGAGTTTACTAAAAAACACTAAAGATGTATTTATTATCGGTGATATAAATATTGATATCCTTGAAAATGGCCACCCAAAAAAATATGATTACATGCAGACACTTGCATACCATGGATATGAAAGCCTAATTGTGGAACCTACACGTGTATTTAATGATAGCAAAACTTGCATTGATCATATCTTTAGTAAAACTAATAAAAAAACTCAAGCCATTATTTATACTACCACACTGACAGACCATTACACAATAATTCTATCTATAACAAAAAATAACTCTTATGTAAACCTAAATACGAAATCACTCCTAACGAAGTCTGAAACAAATTGGGAAAATGTCAAAAGGGAGTTAACAACGAATGACTGGACCGCCCTTCTGGAAAAAGATGATACTGACACTGCTTGGAGTTATTTTGTAGAAATTATACAGCACAGTATTCTATCTAACACCAAAACCACAGATAAAAAGGTATCTCATAAAAATATTCACATTAAACCATGGATCAGTCAGAATATTATAAACTCGATCAGAAAAAGAGATGAACTGCACAGAAAAGTAAAAATCAACCCTTATGATGTCCATACACTTTGATTCTACAAAAGATATCGTAATACATGTAAAAATGTAATTCGTTATGCTAAAGAAACATACTATAAAAACAAAATTGATGAATGCAATAATGATTCCCGTAAACTCTGGCAGATCATAAATGAAATTACAAATACTAAAGCCTCGCATAAAGACAAAAACATTAAAGAATTAAACATTGATGAGATTCCCACATCTTTTACGAAACACCCAGACAAACTTCTTGACTTTATAAACAACTACTTTTGCAATATAGGCTCTAACCTTGCAAATAAAATTAAACAAAAATCTACTTCTGTCGAAAAAACAATGAGGAATGATGATGTAAATCATGAAAACAGCCTCAATATAGTCAAGATAACAAGTGATGAAATAAGAAATATTATAACCTCCTTAAACACAAATACCTCATCGGGAAATGAACTGATATCAAGCAAATCAATTAAATACCTACAAAATGAGTTAATTCAACCACTGACATACCTTGTTAATCTATCAATATCTAAAGGTGTTTTTCCCGCTTGTCTTAAAATTGCTACGATCATACCATTATATAAAAATGGTCCCAAAGACGATATTTCAAATTATCGACCAATTAGTATTTTAACTCCTCTGTCGAAAATATTGGAAAAAGTAATAAAAAAACAAGTTCTTACATTTTTGGATACCAATAAAATATTATCACCTACGCAGTATGGTTTTAGAAAAAACCTGGGTACTGGTGACGCTATAGCTAATGTAACTAATACAATTATTAGAAAACTGGATGAAGGCAAAAAATGCTTAGCTGTTTTCATTGATCTTCAAAAAGCTTTCGATACAATCGATCATGAAATACTTTACTTAAAACTAAAAAAAAATGGAATAACCGAAACAACTCTAAACCTACTTAGAAGTTATTTAACTGGAAGAGAACAAATTGTACAAATTGGTAAAAGAAAGAGCAAATCTCTTCCAATTAAATTCGGGGTCCCCCAGGGAAGCGTATTAGGACCTATACTATTTCTGATATATATAAATGACCTTATGAATCTTCCCATTAATGGAAACATAATGAGCTTTGCAGATGACACTGTTATTATATTCCACGAACAAGATTGGACAAGAACCTACAAGGAGGCGGAACATGGCCTGGCTGTACTTCAAAACTGGCTAAAAGTAAACTCCCTTACATTAAATGTTAGTAAAACTAAATATCTAACTTTCTCCAAAAACAAAAGAGGACAACCAATGAATGTGCATACCCTCAAATTACATGAATGTCAAAATACTTTTCCACAATTTTCCTGCCCGTCTATAACCCAAACCAAAAGTATTAAATATCTTGGGATTGAAATTGATGAAAATCTACAGTGGAATTCACACATTGATCTTACCTCAAAAAAGCTAACAAAACTCATCTACTTCTTCAAAAAGTTAAGAAACATCTTGTCGATGAGGGATCTAAAGAGAGTATATTATGCTTTATGCCACTCTCGATTGGAATATGGAGTAATAGGATGGGGCTCAGCAGCATCTAATCACTTGAAACAACTTAAGACAACTCAGAATTGCATTATAAAGACCATTCTAAAGGTCCCCATAAGGACGTCAACAGTAGAAATTTTTAAACAGTTTGATGTTCCAAGCATACAGAAAATCTATGCCAAAAACATTCTAGTTCATCACCACAAAAATGATTCAGAGGCAGACACCTCACACGCTCATAAAACCAGAGCCAAACAAAAAGACATACTTAATATACCAAAGTGTAACTCTTCATTTGGTCAAAGAAGTTCTGCATTTTTAGCAGTAAAGTTATATAACAAACTCCCACTTAGTATCAAACAAATAAAAATAAAAAATAGCTACATAAAGGACATTAAATGTTGGCTGAAGAATCTATCGGAAAATGAACTTACTAGGATACTTAAAACATCATAGAAGTTTCTGGAAAACCTTATCCAATCAATAAAGTTAAACCATAGAAGTCGCTGAAAAACTTATCCTAAGCATAGTCCCCCTCAGCACAGGATCTCCTAGTGAGGAGGACTACGAATATATTTTATATATACATCTAACTAACATGTTTCATATAAAAATGTAAAAAATATTATATAGTTACTAAATTAAAATAAAAAAAATAAAAAAAAAAAATGATTTTTTTACCTTATCATAATTTGGAGTGTTTGTAATTCCTTGGTGTAGATTTGTAGGTTGGGATTCGTGTGGTATTCCATAAATCCGTCCATCAGGTGTAGCGATCGAGGTTATGCATATGACGTTTGATTTTCCATCTGCCGCTGGTCTCACAGCAAAATCAAACCTCAATTTTTCCATTTTTCGTGAAATAGTTAAGTATAGAAAATGTTGTCTTATAATGATTTCTTTATATTCTTGAATAAAACAAAGGCGTAATTGCGTTTCTCTATAAAAACAAAAAATTTATTAACAATACGTATTTACAACTCTTAAAAATTATATTATCGGTTAACAAAAGATTCACTTACCTATAAAAACAAAAGAAACAACATTTAAAGCCCTTATTTCAGGGTTCTTTAATAAATAATAAATAAAATAAGATAATATTTTCAGGAATTGTTAATCCAATAATTCTGACAGTTATATTTTCCTAACTCGATTCATTTGTTTGATATCTAGTGGGCCACCAACTAGCTCAGTACTTACGCAGTACTTACTCAGTGAATACAATCTTAAGGAAAGCACTCATAAGTGGTTTTCTTTACATATATATATATTTCGAAAATGTAGTGTTTTGGAATGAATGACACGTAGTTTCAGTTACTGTTAATAGATGTCGATAGGTTAGAGCTTCTGCTACATCCCAACAGATGTTCGCTGAAACAATAAGAGTCAGAGCAGTACCACCTAACGCCGTTCGTGTCGTGAACACGAACACTTACGATGAGAGTTGAAGACTTTCAGTAGAGTAAGCCGCTGCCGCCAGTGGGAGCCAGCTGGAGATCTAATTCCTAGCCAGTCAGATATGAACTTCTTATTCTTCTTCCTTGCGCTGTCCCAACTCATTGCCTAGGTAGGCTGTTGGGGTCGGCTTTTCTCGTTCTCAGGTTGTAATATCTTCTGTTCTGGGTATCGCCTTCATCCAGGCCGTTTCTCTGAAAAATTTTGGAACATTGAGTCATCCAGGAGTTCTTCGGTCTTCCTCTGGATGACTGTCGGTGAAGCTCCATAGACTAGATATGGACTTCTATCCAGTATAATATAACATTGTACTTAAATATACAAGATAATTAATGAATCAACTTGTAACTGAGAACCTAAAATTCATTGGAAGAGCCAAACACTTTGTAACGGTGTGGCCTGCGTATTCGCAAATTTTGCATGGGAGAGTTGGCTGCATTGCGCACCGAAATAATCCACGTATAACTCAGGAAAGCTTCGAGATTGTTCGAGAGTTGACGGAATTACCTCGGGTCGGGAGGTTGTGTTGTTGAGCGGGCTGTCATTGGCTGGAAACCAGTTCATCATGATCGGACTTCGAGACGTGAGAATTAAATTTTATTTGTAACAGATCGAGATATTATTTAGTCTTAGTTTTAGAGATTACTGAGTGATAAATATGTTTTCGTTTACACGATCACAGGCGCCCATCAGTTATTTCTTTTAATGGTACCTGCAAGATTCCGATAGACACGGGCAGAGAAATTAAGATCAAATTCACAGCTGGTTGCTTAATACGCATCCAGCCACCCCTGATGATTATTCATATTTTAACTTAATAAAGTCTCATTGCTAATTTTCAGAATGTTCCCAAGGGCCGGTTTTCATTATAATAAAATTTATCATTGTTCTGACTTGGCATTCTTTACTGATTACCTACCCTCAGTGTCTTGCTGATTATATTTGTGTTTTAACACTATTTTTATATTGATGGATGACCAGCCATGGTGGGTATAATATATTGGTAAATATTAAATGTTACATTTGGCACGCTTCGGCTGAACCTGTTTTTTTTGATTTTTTTTTCTCGCACGTGTTCGCAGGTATTTTATTTCACAATTATCAAATGGTTCACATCTCGATCTGTTATATTTATTTGTTTCTTACGTCTCGCTTGGGTTTATGACGGCCCGTCCCACGACCAACTTACCGTTCCGTTATTTTACACGTAGTTTCACACAGTTTATTGCTTTGGTTTCCGTCAGCTCATCAGCGTTATTACGCTTTTAAATTATTTTGCTGTTCAGTTCGCTGGCAGCATACCTTACGTATTTTTTTTCTTAGAATTGGCGATTGCATGTGCATTATCTTTTTCATGTCGTGTTGTTGCATGTGTACTAATAATTTTTTTTTCTACCCTACAATCGAGTTCTAGGTTATGAACGAAGGTGTAGAAACTAGGAGTAAATCTGCGGCAAAAATTATCATGGCGAAACAGGATGATACATCGGCGGGTTCTAGTTCGGCATTGTCTTTTCCGTCTCCTCCGTCGTTTCCGGTACACAAGTGGAACCTTACTTACGATGGCTCTACGGATGTCCGCAATTTTATTGAACGGGTAGAAGAACTTGCTGTCGCTAGAAATGTAAGTTATGCTTCACTTTTTTCTTCTGCAGTCGAATTGTTTTCAGGACAGGCGCTACAATGGTTTAGGGTAAATCGCTCATCCTTCTCATCTTGGGCGGACATTGTGGTCGCGTTAAAAAACGAATTTGAACAATTAGATCATGAAAGGAGATTATTGTCACAAATCAGAGCGACGTTTCAATTTCAGAAAGAGAATTTAAGTTCTTTTATCACACGTGTTCAATCGCTTAATAATCAATTGTCCACAAAGTTGCCGGAAGATGAAATTCTGGAGATTTTACTGAGTAATATGTTGCCGAGATACATTCAGAAACTTTCACTTTCTGAGATCCCTGATTTGTTAACCTTAAAAAAATTAGGTAGGATGATTGAATTGGCTGACAACCGTTCAAACGATAGAGCTCATACTGGTAATTCTCATCCTAATAATTTCAATTCTTATTTTTATTTTTACTTTATGAGTAAAATCTCAAATTGTAATATTTAATTAAATGAAGACAATATAAGCGAAACTCAATCGAAAATCTGAAAACAGAAAAATCAGAAAAAGATATTGACACATCTGGGACTCGAACCCAGGACCTCTCGCTTACCGGGCGAACGCGCTAACCACTGCGCCACCGTGTCGATATCCAATTCGGTCACTTTTAACTGTATCATACTTCGACTAAGAACCACCCACACTATCTTCATTTTTCTTAACGCATATACTATTGGCTGCTATCTTTATGTATGATTGCAAGATTCAAACCCGAACTAAATGCTCTCTAGATAGTGTCTGGATAAATCTTTATCCATTTTATTTAATATGCGACATCAATTGACTTTTCTGCAAGTCTAGGATGAATATTTTTATTTTTATTTTTACTTTATGAGTAAAATCTCAAATTGTAATATTTAATTAAATGAAGACAATATAAGCGAAACTCAATCGAAAATCTGAAAACAGAAAAATCAGAAAAAGATATTGACACATCTGGGACTCGAACCCAGGACCTCTCGCTTACCGGGCGAACGCGCTAACCACTGCGCCACCGTGTCGATATCCAATTCGGTCACTTTTAACTGTATCATACTTCGACTAAGAACCACCCACACTATCTTCATTTTTCTTAACGCATATACTATTGGCTGCTATCTTTATGTATGATTGCAAGATTCAAACCCGAACTAAATGCTCTCTAGATAGTGTCTGGATAAATCTTTATCCATTTTATTTAATATGCGACATCAATTGACTTTTCTGCAAGTCTAGGATGAATATTTTTATTTTTATTTTTACTTTATGAGTAAAATCTCAAATTGTAATATTTAATTAAATGAAGACAATATAAGCGAAACTCAATCGAAAATCTGAAAACAGAAAAATCAGAAAAAGATATTGACACATCTGGGACTCGAACCCAGGACCTCTCGCTTACCGGGCGAACGCGCTAACCACTGCGCCACCGTGTCGATATCCAATTCGGTCACTTTTAACTGTATCATACTTCGACTAAGAACCACCCACACTATCTTCATTTTTCTTAACGCATATACTATTGGCTGCTATCTTTATGTATGATTGCAAGATTCAAACCCGAACTAAATGCTCTCTAGATAGTGTCTGGATAAATCTTTATCCATTTTATTTAATATGCGACATCAATTGACTTTTCTGCAAGTCTAGGATGAATATTTTTATTTTTATTTTTACTTTATGAGTAAAATCTCAAATTGTAATATTTAATTAAATGAAGACAATATTTTTATAAATAATAAAAAAAAAACTGATGGCCCGTCGTCAAAAAAACTGATGGCCCGTGAGGTCCTTTCGGTGGGCGCTAGGACGTCAGCGTTTGCCGAGACTACTTCACGGGAATGGGTTTTGTGGCTGAATACCGTAAGAGATTTTTATAACAATTTAAGGTCTTCGAAGGAGGTGCGAGCGGCCAACAGGGACGGCCGTCCTTACATCTCTTTCCAAGTTTTGAGCACAGGCTACTCCGGTCTTCTAGACTCTGGGTCGCACGTATCTATTTTAGGGAATAACTTTCATCGTAAATTTTTAGATTTAGGTTTCAATTTGTCAAAGTTGGACTCTGAGTTCTCTCTAGTATCGGCAACTGGTCATTCGGTTACCTGCTCTTACAAGTTAGCTCTTCCGGTGCGTTTTGAAAATGTTGTTAGAACTTTCAATTTTGTTATTATGATTAAATTAAATCTGACATTATTCTGGGTTGTGACTTTTGGAAAATGTTCAACATTTGTCCTAAGATTTCGAAATTAATGTCTTGTAAGGATTCAGTCAGTAGAGTTCAAGCATCTAATCTTATTGGGCTTGATAGTGAGAAAAATTTATCTCAATCCCAACGTTCCGTCTTGAACAAAGTAGTTCAGGAGTTTGTGGATTACTCAGGAGATCGGTTAGGCAGAACAGAGTTAGAACATCATGTTATAGACACGGGTGAAGTGCCTCCTATTAAACAAAGGGTTTATCCCATTTCTCCGCACTTACTTCCGGAAGTACATAGGGAGCTTGACAGACTCCTAGATTTAGGTGTTGTAGAACCGAGCAACAGCGCATGGAATAATCCCATTGTCTTAGTACCCAAGAAAAATGGCACTTTCAGACTTTGCCTTGACAGCAGACGTTTAAACGCCGTCTCGAAACGCGACGCCTACAATTTACCGTTAATCTCAGACATTCTCAACAGCTTAGGTGGTGCTCGTTATTTGTCAACTTTGGACTTAAATGATGCCTTTTTCCAAATTCCACTAGAAGAAAGTTCTAAGGAGAAAACCGCGTTTACGATACCCAAGCGTGGGTTGTTTCATTTCGTCACAATGCCGTTCGGTTTACATGGTGCAAGTTCCCGGATGATGCGATTGATGGATAAAGTGTTAGGGCCTGAATTTGATGGCAAAGTCTTTTGCTACTTAGATGACATTATCATTATTAGTTCATCTTTCGAAGAGCATATTTATCTGTTGAGACAAGTTAAACAGAGACTACAAGCCGCCGGTCTTACGATTAATGTCCAGAAGTCCGTTTTCTGCAGGGACTCCCTTAAATACCTTGGTTTTGTCATTGATGACAAAGGCCTCCGAACTGATCCGGATAAAGTCAAGGCTATTGTTGATTTTCCCACCCCTACGTCACAAAGAGCCTACGTAGGTTCATTGGGGTACTCTCGTGGTATAAGAGATTCATTTTCAATTTTTCTAGCATTGCGTCACCTTTGTATGATTTAACTAAGAAAGAATTCGCGGGTAAGAAATTTGTGTGGAACGATCAAGCGCAATCAGCATTCTCAAAACTTAAAAACTTTCTTGTAACCGCTCCGGTTCTCGCATGTCCTGATTTCAAGAAACCGTTCACGATTAGCGTAGACGCGTCGAATGTAGGGCTCGGAGCATGTCTTTCACAACTGGATGATAAGGGGTTAGAACACCCTATTTCTTTCATTTCAAGAACACTTTCTGCTCAAGAGAGGAACCACTCAACCACGGAAAAAGAGTTAAATGCCATGATTTTCGCGTTGGAAAAATTCAGGGGTTATATTGAGGGCTCGCCTATTCCGGTAAAGGTCATAACAGACCACTACAGCCTGAAGTGGTTGACCAGTTTGAAGTCGCCCTCAGGACGTCTCGCGCGCTGGGCAGTCAGTTTGCAGCAATTCAACTTTGAAATTATACATAGGAACGGTAAAGACAATGTAATTCCTGACGCATTATCACGGGATCCTTTACAGGTAGATACGATTAGTCAAAATTTTTCTACCTCGGACAATTGGTACGTCAAATTAAAGGAGAAAATTTTGGCCAACCCTGAGAAGTATCCGGCGTGGAGAATTTCCAATGATAGGCTCTATAAACATATCCAGAGTATGGAGGCTTTACATAGGTCCTACGACTGGAAAGAGGTAGTTCCGAAGGAACTCAGGAATAGTTTGATTGTACAGCACCATGTTCCTCCTACTTGCGCCCACTTCGGGATTTTGAAAACCCTAAATAGAATTAGACAAAAATATTATTGGCCTAAAATGGCTGCTGATGTAAAAGCTTTCATCGGTAAGTGTCAAATTTGCTTAGGTTACAAGAGTACTAATTTGTTACCGCCAGGTCTCATGGGAAATCCCAAATTGGTTCAGCGCCCTTGGCAAATGATTGCGACTGATTTACTTGGGCCATATCCGAGTTCATACAAGAAAGGTTATACTTATCTGTTGGTAGTGTCTGATTTCTTCTCTAAGTATACTAGGCTTTTCCCGCTGAGGAAGGCTACTGGATTGAATATTGCTACTATTTTAGAGAATGAGATTTTCCTGAAATTTGGAGTTCCGGACACCATTGTTTTGGACAATGGTCCTCAATACATTTCGCGTGATATAAAAGCTTTGGCCAATAAGTTTCATATACGTCACCTGTTTTATAATTGCAGATATCATCCTCAGAACAATCCTGTGGAACGTGTTAACAAGGTTTTGGTAGCAGCGCTTGGTTCATATGTTGGATCTGACCACAGAACTTGGGCGAATCATCTTCCAGAAATTGAGTTAGCCATTAACACTGCAGTTCATGAAGTTACAGGTTTTACTCCGTTCTTTCTTAACTTTGGTAGAGAGATCATCATTTCAGGAAAAGATTATTTAGGCACTGACTTCAATGCTGAAGAAATTACCTTTGCTAAGCGTGACTCTTGGGCATCAGGTTTGGAAGAATTAAATGACATCTTTTCTCAGGTACGAACGTCTTTAAGACAATCCTACGAGCGCAACAAGGTGCACTACAACTTGCGTCGTAGAGATATTCAATTTAGTGTCGGGGACACAGTTTGGAGACGTTCATTCGTTTTATCAGATGCAAGTAAAAACTTTTCAGCAAAATTAGCGCCTAAATTCATTAGGAGCAAGATTATTGGTAAAATTTCTCCAGTAGCATATCAGTTGGCTGATATGAGTGGTAAGAAACTTGGTGTTTATCATATAAAAGACATTCTTAGGTCTGAGGACTCCAGCTGATCCTTTGGGTTATTTCAATCGGGGTTGATTTTTTTTTCTTATCTCCATTGTGAGATTTTCTTTGTCATTTTATTTTTAATGTTAAGTGTGTTTAAGTTATTTGCATGCATATCCAGCACTTGCATGTAAATCTTTCAGCGTGGTGACGTGACTAATCCTTACTTCCTCACGTTGATTGCATTGTCCTGTGTGTGTGTTTGTGGTTTCTTATTTAATGTATGTGTAGTACTTTTGCAACTGTATAATGTTTATACTTAAGTATTTATATAATTCAACGTGTGAAAGTGACTGGCCATTATTTTCATAAATTGAATTCACCTGTTATTTCGGTTTGTTTTCCCTGTAACAACCGTTTATTCAAACTTTTCGAAACCCTTTATTAATTATGTTATACTTTTTTTACGGTGGATTACCGCGGACATATGAATGTATTATGCGTAGTAGTATTTATGCTTTAGTGTGTAGCAACCTATAATACTTTGTTGTTCCACTTACTTTATGTTGGTTCACTATTGGGATAATTTCCATGAAAGAATTAAATAATATAAAATAATTAATATTTATTCTAAGGCGATAGCTTCAGACGCTTATAATTATCTATTTTTGATATCGTTTTAGGAAACGTATTACATGGGCATTGTTCCAAATAGTTTACCCTTGTATATGGTGGTGGTGAGGTTGTTGGTTTCACACGTATTAGTGAACATTTATATAAGGGTCTATTCTGGCTTACTTAAGTTTATTTTGTTATGTGCACAATATCGGTATATATTTTATGATTAAGCAAATTATTAATCTATTAACATAATTAAATTCCTGTGATTATTTCCTAATGTTTATTATTAAGGGTTTTGAATTTGTTTTGTTTTTACAATGATTGTTGAGCAATTTATATTTTTTTTTAATTCCATGGTCAATTTTCTAAGTGCAATTATCCTACAATTATTACAAAAGTTTTTTTTTTTTTTAAATTTGCTTGTTAGTACAATTTTTATAATTTTTATTTCTATATTCGACCATGTGTTGGAACTTGCTTAAGGGCTCGGGCAAGCTTTAACACCTTGTCCAATGTGGGAAAATAATTCTGATAAAAGAGATTAATATTTATTACAATTTATGTACAAGCATTTAATTGCTGTGTTTGTTTTTAATGTGCGTTATGGCATTTATTACAATGGGGGTTGTTTCATGTGATTATTCAATTTCTTATGGGAACTTCTAATTGGGCAATTTTTGAACAGATGTCGTCATTCTGTATTTTGGGGTCATTGTTTTCCCACAATAGATGGTTTGATTCTCGGGTATTACTTTATCTCTTGATCCACAGGTGTCAGGGGAAGTTCTTCATCTTGGGTTTCTTTAAGTAACGTTTGATTTTGCATTCATTTTGTAACTGTGCTGCTAATATTTTATGTCACAATTTTTGTTATGTAATATCTACTTCATTTAATTAAACTTTATAATGTTATTTAGGGATTCAGGCTTGCAGGTTAAATATGTGAGTTATTTATTACGTTTTTTTCTCAAAATAATTTTCCTTTAGTAGTTAAAGCAGATATTATTCTTCATTCAAGTTAGCTTTCACTTGCAATTTTACTCAGTAACATTATGTAAGCTTTAGAGTAGCGGTTATTTTGAAATCTCACTTCTGGAAATTCTTCACCTTCACAAGATGCAGTCTTGATCAACATATATCTTCATTCATATTGGGCGGCAGTGATTGCAGCACGTATAATTTCTTCATTGTATGCAGAACATCACTCAAGGATCTTCTTCAATTCTCACAAGATGCAGTCTTAATCAACATGCATCTTCATTCAAATTGTGCGGCAGAGCTCGCAGTGCGGAAAATTTTTCATCACGCAACACAGAACCTCACTCAAACTTTTTCTTCTACTCCAATTTTGGATTATTCATCAGAAGCGCAAATCAAGATCCATTAAGTGCGGTGAAACACGCAGATAGTTGAATGATCTGATTATCGACATTTTATGATCCTCTACAGTGGGCCATCTTGGGTCATTAGGTGATTTGAAGGGATCTTTATCAAATAAATCCTATCAAGATTATGGACGCTGGTCTCATGACATCGTACCAGAGTTTCCATCTCTACCTTGGGCCACTTTGGGTCATCAAGTATTTGATACATCATTATTGGAGAGATGCTGTTTGTATAATGGAACTTCTCTTGTTCATCGCCTTATTTTGACGTCATGTCAACTGGATTACAGTACGGTGGTCACCGTTTCTTCCTTTATGTACAATTTATGTTTTGGGAAGTACTTCTATCAACCAGGATCCTACAGTCTGACAATCCTTCAAGTTTGGCACTCATCGACGACAAAACTCTACGAGCAAGTCTCACAAGGCAAGCAGTTTCTTTCGGAAGGTGCCAGGTGGACCTCATTATTTCCAGGAGGAAATATTTTCTTTTGGGTGAGGGGGTAATGTAACGGTGTGGCCTGCGTATTCGCAAATTTTGCATGGGAGAGTTGGCTGCATTGCGCACCGAAATAATCCACGCATAACTCAGGGAAGCTTCGAGATTGTTCGAGAGTTGACGGAATTACCTCGGGTCGGGAGGTTGTGTTGTTGAGCGGGCTGTCATTGGCTGGAAACCAGTTCATCATGATCGGACTTCGAGACGTGAGAATTAAATTTTATTTGTAACAGATCGAGATATTATTTAGTCTTAGTTTTAGAGATTACTGAGTGATAAATATGTTTTCGTTTACACGATCACAGGCGCCCATCAGTTATTTCTTTTAATGGTACCTGCAAGATTCCGATAGACACGGGCAGAGAAATTAAGATCAAATTCACAGCTGGTTGCTTAATACGCATCCAGCCACCCCTGATGATTATTCATATTTTAACTTAATAAAGTCTCATTGCTAATTTTCAGAATGTTCCCAAGGGCCGGTTTTCATTATAATAAAATTTATCATTGTTCTGACTTGGCATTCTTTACTGATTACCTACCCTCAGTGTCTTGCTGATTATATTTGTGTTTTAACACTATTTTTATATTGATGGATGACCAGCCATGGTAGGTATAATATATTGGTAATATTATTTTAATGTTACAACTTCACTAGATGTCTGAATGTGAATAGAGCAGATATCAAAGAAATTAAATCAAAATAATTTTATTATTTTGATTTATTTTATAAGAAGTCGCACCACGCCATGGTACGCATTGAGAGCAATAGGCAAAACACAGTGGGTCGCCTAAGTACGCTATTTATGCATACCAGTTTTGTACAACACTACTACATGTACTACAAGCAATTTGGGAGGCGGGAATGGGTACCGCCGCCTCGGGAAGCTTTATTGGATAACCAACACCTCTGCCATAGGTCACCCCAAGTGGTTCGCTACGTTTGATGATTTAGTAGGGGTGCCCGGGTTCATGGGGTGAGGTTTGTCGAGGTCTTGGAGACGGATGACCAGGACATACTGAACCCCAGATTCCTACCCACCCCTTAAACCCTTTTCCTTCCCAGAACTCTCCTCTCCTTCCTTTCCTTAAAAAAAACCCTTCACACAGCATCCCCAAAGATGACATAGGCCCAGAGGGAAATTATTTTCCTCAGGGCCTCCTGTGTGGAGCTCATATAAAAATTTAAAAAAAAAACGGAGTGCTGTGGTTTAATGAATTAGCAATAGAGCTGAGACTATAACATGACTACAATAAATTCAAAATTAAAAAAATCTTTAGTATCTTAAATAATTTAACTACCTATAATCACATTAACAATTGATCAACTTTTTTTTCTTTTTTTATATGTTTTTTATGTATTTGATGTATGTATGTGAATATGTTATAATTTTTTTTTCCTTTGCACACGAGTAGTTACACTCTCGTAAAATACGTACACTACAGCTAGTTTTTGTCGGGTCAGCAGTGTCAGAACCCGACAAACGTTGTTCTGCGATATAAATTATTTCTAGTGAATTTTTTGGGGGTTAAATAAAAAATAACGAATGTATTGTAAGTGTGTAGGGGAATAACCGTTTTACGGAGAACATGGAAAAAAATAAATAAAAATAAATAAATAAATTACACAGGCCGTGTGGAAAATTATTTTCCTCGAGGTCTCCGGCGTCGAGTTAATGTAAAAAAAATATGGATATTCTTTTGGTTTTCTTTATATTTTATAATGTTCGATACGTTTTACGTTAACATACTAAAATCGATTTTCTTTATGTGGTTGTTTGTCCCCATGAAATCTGGTTAAATTAACTAAAATTTGCTTTGAATGTAAGCGCCACTTTCACAATTGGAACCAGTTTAATCTTTGGTATATTTTTTTATTATTTAGAAATGATTTGTCGAGAATCAAGATTTCAGATTATCTCAATTTTTCATGGGTCTGCGCTAATCAAAGATATTGCAATACAATTTATTTTATTTATTGTATTTCAAAATCTTTGACGCTAGTACTTTATTATTTATTATTTTATATCGCTTACCTATTAACATTTCATTCGCTGAAAATAACTTTACACATGAAATAACTTTTCTTAATTTGTATAAAACCATGAACATTATGTACAATATTACCTTATCATGGGGTACCCCAATAAGGACACATTTTTCCTACGATGGGATGGGTGGTGATACTTCGAAATCTCATGTAGACTATGACGAGAAACCTACACCGGAACCCTAAGTATTTATTTATTTTATTTTAATTTTTAATCTTAAGTTAGCGCATATTGTCGTGTACGCTAATAATTTTAGAAACATTATATACTTATAGTTACAATTATTTGACAAACAAAACAGATCTTTAAATATTTTTAACATACGTGTATTCAATTTTTTAACAAGACAGAAAAATAGAAAAAGAAAATGGTCGCAACGGGGACTTGAACCCAGAATCTTTCGTCAAACCGGCAAGAGCGCGTTTACCAACTCCGCCATTGCCACCTTCTGTCAAACCGTCATATTAGTCAATCTCAAATTTCAAATTTTAGATTTAACAATATTATCTTCAACTAATTTTCCCCATATTATATATATTGCATTTATGGGAATAACCTTCAAAAGGTATAAAATAAATGAGCAAAATTAAACAATTTGTTGATAACCACAAAAACCCATTTAGGTACCTCTATGGATTTGTTTAATTCTATACAGGAATGCATGTTGGTGAACCCACATAAAGACAATATGAGGAGCATTAACAGTACAAACAATTAAACTCTACTTTATATTTATATCAATTTTGTCTCAGTTGACCTACTTTAACAATCCCGACAAAATATTACGTCTTTCACACTGTTGCCTCTCCGTTTCGCGTGTTCTCAAATGAATTTAAAAATTGTTAGAATCCTCGTGTCAGGTGGCCATTCATGAATAAAATCGCTTTCCACGAATATTTTATAGACACGAAATATTTTATGGCCGGTCTTTTAACTAATTTATGCATCAAACACAATCGAGATGGAGATGCATAATGCCCCAAAACTCAATCCTTCTCACTAAAGGAGGGATTATTCCTCGGATTCATTTATTAGATCTCCATTAGAACTAGATGATATTTGCGTCACTCTATTCTACATCTTTCATTAAGCCGAGTATACTCGTAATATCAATATATATCATGATAACCCCGTTAATATTTTTACTGTCAATACGATTATTGAGATTATTGGTCATATTGGATTATGAAAAAGAATTGGTGTGTAAATTAGTATTTCCAAGCAATTTCAGAAGGATTTTCACATTATATGAGCAAACAGTGACCCAAGTAACCGGACGTTCCAGCAGACAGCTCTACAACAAAGGTGAGTATGTATCTTGCCGTACCTGGTTAATATATCGTTTCCGTATCCTATATTCCTCTTCCTGCCCCCTTTACCTACTAATTTGTTTTAAGGCATAATAAAACTTCTATCTCTGAACAACTTTAGCATTAAAAAATTTTTTGGCTTCACTTTAATTAATTGAAAATATGTATAATACTCGTAGATCATTGAATGCTGTTTTTAATGAATAAATATAAATAAATAAGGTATGCGGGCGGCTCGAAGAGGAACTGAAGAAAACGCATTTTGTTTTCAAATGGGTTTCTTAAATTGTTCTTCTAATTTTTTATGATTTAAAGTATAAAACTGTGAAAATCCGTGTAAAGCGATACATAAATTATTTTCAAGACTTTGGCGTGTATAAAATAGCTATCAAAACTTTTAAAAAATTCCTGATAAATCCAGTTTTACAGCGAGTTGTCGTCGGAAATGGTGACGGTAATAACGGTAATGACGATAATGACGACGATGACGATGATGACGATAATGACGATGATGACGATAATGACGATGATAATGATGATGAAGAGTGATTAAAATGAGTTACTTTCCCACTTACAAGATGGAGTGACATACTCAACAATATATTCAACAAGATGGGGTACAAATTAGCTATCCAGTATAATAGGCATTATTCACAACGATTACGATGAATATAATGATGATGATGATGATTATTACAACTATTATGACAACTATTATAACAACGATGATTATGACAAAGGTGATGACGAGGACAACGATGAAGCCGATGACGATGATAAAGATGGTGACGATGATGACGAAGATGATGATAATGATAATGACGATAATGATAATGATGATAAAAATGGTTACGTCCCCACTTGATAGACTCAACAAGGCGGTGTGCAAATTGGCTGGCCAATATAAATTGGGCATTACTACCAACGTTCCGAGAACGTGATGTGAACAACCTAAAAGGGATGACAGTTCAGCCGTTCCATTTTAATGATTGTCAATTACACGCTGTAATGGTCCGCCACTCCTGGCTTTGACACCAATTGTGATGAACCCTACCTAATTGATTTACTTTTCTAAGCTTCTACCTCGTAGTTCAACTCTCGTAGCTACGTTCATAGTTCTACCCTTATGTCCTACTGATCACACCACTAGGTATGATGGCCTGACTTAACCCTCTTTCGATTTGTTTCTACCTCAGGCTCGTGATTTTTCTAACCCCTATACTTTATAATCTAGCTGAACCTACCCTATTTTCTCAAATCCCTGCGATTTTCTCGCAGTAAACAAGATTTAAGATTTTTGTTCACATTATTTCTATATTCTTCGTTGTGTATTTTTTTGTTTTAGAATTTACATCTGTTTGCATACTTAATATGCACACATATGTAGAGAATATAATGTATTACGTGTGGTAACCCCTAGATTCTTTTAGAGAAAGTGTGAGAATTTTCCGATCTATTTAGTTATTATTATTTTAGTATATTAAACCGAGTTTGATAAACTAGCCTCACCCTTAAACCTCGTGTCTACTTGATTTCCGTAGGAATTTTGTTTGTTTATTTAATTCTTCCTATCACCGCTGATGCGTCGATAACATAAACTAACAGTTAATAAATTAAACATTTCAAGAAAGAAATCCTTACCTTTGTAGGATGGTCGTATTTGAAGGTCCAGTTTTATCACTCGAAGTCCTTGTCTGCAACTTCCCCTAACATAGTGTTTTGTGTTCATGGTTAGTATTCATGGTTAGTACCCGCAAAATTGTTGAAAGGTAGGAATGGATGGACATGGGTGGATATGGGGATAATATGTTTGCTGAAAAGTCGGCTCCTCCGCTAACCAAGTGAAAACCGATGAACAACAATTACAAACCGGATTCTCCCCAGTACGTTTGCTAGGCTTGTCCTTAGATCCGAGTTTTACCCTCTTCAACGGGCGTCTCATGCTATGAAAGGGGCCCTTCACGCCAGCAAGGGGAATACCTAGTCTTCATGCCGTTTTTCTGTCTTACTCCGACTTCCGTCTCCTCCGGATTGAATTTAACTCTACTGAGTCTAGAAGGGGTATTTCATGTCTTCCCTTATCATGCCTCTATCCGTTGAATGTGGCGTAAGCTTGTGACGGGCAGATCCATCCTCCCACGTGACCGACCCAGCGTTACACTCCACCTCTGACTAGCTGACATAAAACGCACCTCGTGAGCCTTATGTTTGCTTTCAGGTTCGACAAGGACTTACGGTATGCAAATAACCTGCAGCTTTAATGCCGCGTCAGCGTACTGTCCGCATACGTCCTTCCTCTTCCCCGTATGCCCACCTCGACAATACCGCCACAAAATCAAAGCTCTCCGACCAGAAAGGTTGACACTTACATTTCCGGATAGCTAATATTCACATACAGAAGCCTTGAAGTCTAGATACGTGTGCAAATTCAGGATTTAGGACTGTATGAGTATTTGAACACCAGTGTTTTTTAAATGAGGTCACTAGTTCCTCGTGTGTTAGGTATTTAGGATTGCGGATGGTTATGGATTCCTGGATACCTACTTCCTATAAGAGAAATTCATAAAATGAGATAAATCATATTGTCATTGAATCAATGACCTCCTGAATAATTATGATGAGCTCTTTTTGAGTTTGAAGCTAGTCGCGGTACTTTACTTTGCGAATTTTTTGCATGCTGTAACAATGCTACCTATTGGCGATCGCTCTAGTATAATCAAGTTGTTTAGAATTGAATGAATTTAACGTCAATGTTGCTATCACATATTGAATGCAGATTTCGTCGTAAGCTATAATTGATAAACTTGTCCCTTGGCATTTATGCTTTGTTTTGTTTATCTATTGATGGGATCTAGGTGACTGTGTCAATGGATGACATTGAACTCCAAACGAATTTTTAGATACACAATCGAAGAATATCAACATACCCTAATCATGCTGGTGAGAGGAAGCTAATAGGTATTTGTTTTACAAGTACGCTAGGATGCCAAAATTGATTTAGTGATGCGTTTCTATCTAATTATGTGTTAAGTATTTGTTTTATTTAATGTATGTGTTGTTGTTAATTATTTCTCCCTCATCTTATTATTGTCTTTATTTGGTAATTTTAAAATATGGAATGTATTGCATTGCACTTCCCCTGCATACATACTGGAATAAATCATTATTATTATTATTATTATTCAAATATGCCAATGTAATTTCCTAAAATTGATTGAGAGGTACATTTCTATTAAATCGTGTAGTACCTAATTACATTGCGCCAATAGTTAATTAACTCCGATGAACGAATGAATGATAAGGGATAGATACATCATTTTTTTATGGTTTATTTGTTTACACTTCACATAGACGACCTTCGGTTTACTGACCTACTTTGGAGATTGTTTATTTCTACGGTCATTGTCCTTTTGAAACACGATTCATTGTTTAACTAATTCTTTTATATTTTATTTGCCCTAGTTTTTACCCAAGCATTGGTCGTTTAAGTAGGTACTTTGCTAACCTAAGAGGTATCTGGATGACCTGATTTCAACTAAGGTATAATTTGCTTGACCTAGTTTTGAGAAATATAGGTATTTCGGTTACGAATCAAACTGATATCTTATGTCGCCGTATCCTTATGCGCGCTTAAATAAACAATAGACCTACCTAACTAAAACGAGTACTTGTACGACCTAATTTTTAAGTAGGTATTTCCTATTTGACCTACTTTCGAGCAAGTGAGAATTGTTATCAGTGTGTTAGTGACAAAACTTTAAAGCTCCGATTGATTTATTGGTGATGCCGCCTGTCCCTTCCTTCTCTGTCTCTGAAAATAATTAATAATTGGTTAAATCTTACCAGCCTCGATCGATTACAATTTTTCAAGTCGGGAATTTTATGACAACGACATTGTGATCAAGGCTTCCCTTTTTGTTTCCTAGCTAACGGATTCCTATCGGTCTTCTTGAGAAATGACTCTGATGATGAAAAACTCTTCAAATATCTGTCTATTTAAGATTCACTTCGGTATTTCAATTAGTTTCTCAACCTCGTACTAACTATTGTTTTTATTTCATTCGATTCGAAAAATGATTTATCAAATTGAAAATCAGATGTTTTAATTTTAAAATCCGGAGTTTGGTAAATTATTATTTATTCTCAATATTTTAAAATCACTTTAGAATTAATAACCGTAGATACGCACGTTTTCTAAGTGTTCGAATTATTATCACTATTGTTTAATGTAATTAGTTATTTAAATCACAATGAAATTTTAAGGCATCTTATTATAGAGACACTGTGGTAAAACCATGACTCGAGCAATTTGTTAATGTTATTAATTTCGCCGATGTTAAGTAATTTAAAGTAAAATTATAGTTTAATTATTATATCACCTTTAGTTAGTTTTAAAAATAATCGCGTGGTGTGTTTTCTTTTATCCGGTAAACTGTATTTATTTTAAGACACTGTATTTTTGTTAAATATTAGAAAGTCAATAACGAATTTACTCCTTTGCAAACACTTGTAGAAATTTCAACTTTTAATAAAGAGTTATACGTTTGTTCCTGGACCCCGGTCTGTATCCCAACTGCCAACGGACTCCCAACGAACTCTCAAAAAAACTCCCCCAACGAACTCTCTCAATGAACTCTCAATGAACTCCCCTTTCTTTATCAAACCATGGCGTTTTAAAGACTTCTTAAAGCTCTCCTTTCGTAGGAAAATGACTTCTGATCACCCAGACCTTCATAGAAAAAAAAACCAAATTCGGTTCCTCCGTATACGACCTTTTGTCAAATCTCTGATAATCTCCTATCTCATGTTTTAGACCGAAATCAGTCTAACATCTCTCTCACGTAGGAAATCACATAAATTTCTTCATTGACATGTATTTATTTAAAAATTTTATGTACTTTGGTAATAAGTCATTGTTAATGTGTTTGTAATCAAGTTTTATGAATTCTGTAGTCTAAACATTACGTTAGAGCCATGTTAATTTTTATTGCCCTTTTTAATCGATAATGGGACTTGTGTAAATAAAAGGCATGTTCGGATCTTCATTGTTTTTGAAAACAAAATACATGTGTGGTCGACAACCATTTCCTGCGTCCACTTTGTCAGTAGCCAAGCTCAATTATGTGATCCTTTCAACGGCACAAATGACATAAAACGACCATTTCTGTTGAATAAAATCATCCGTAATTTGTCCGGTATTGTTACTCGACCCCAGACACTTAACAATACTAATTGTATTTCCTTTGAGATTGCAACTAGCACACAACTATGCCCCCAACGAAACCACCATCTTTTTATTAAATTTTCTTCTAAAAATCGTCTTTATAATATCTCCGCTTAATTTAGAATTGATAACAATAATTTTCCACTGTTTTATGTATATTTTCCATTTTTCCTTTCGTCAGACTACGTTAAGCATCTTTTCCTGCGATTATTCCAGGTCGGTTTTAATTAAATCGTCCCCCGGGACCATTCATGTTACGTTTTCCGTGCCCTTATCGATGTTATTTATTTTCAACATTCCCGTCTAAGATTTTTTTGTTTCCATTTGAAACTTTTGGCACCCAAAACCTCCAGTTCTCGATCTCGCCTTATGTAAACACGATCCGGGGTCAATAATCGTCCAATCCTTTGTCTAAAGGTTTGTTTATTATACAGTTCGTTCACCCATCGTTCCTGTGAGAATTTATTCAAGGCCGCTCAATATGATCAAAGTCCACTAACCCTATACACGCCTCTATTTTCTCTGATTGGTTCAGATTATTATTAATCGATGTACACAATCTCTTATTGGTAAAATTTAAACTTTCTTTGTTCTCGAGACAATTATGATATGGGGCTTCCCTCGCTTAAGTCTTTATACAGATCTCTGTAATAGTTCCCAACTGCTCGGACAGATGTCGCCGAATGTACCGAATTTTCTACATAGTATTAAGGAGAAAAAAAATTCCTTGTGGGCTTCTCGTAGATTGAAGGTTAGCATTCATCACAGCCCCCCTATAGTTATAATTCCAGCGGTAAACACGCCTCCTAGTGTTAGTTGATGGAATTAGAACTAAACATAGGTGATCTAATTTTGTACAATTTTCCTTAAAATCTTCCTTTTTTTTTGTTTTTTCTTCTTTTTTTTCCAAACTTGTTGCGCGCCCCTGCCTTTCACTATTTTATATCGTAGAATCTTGTTCGGTTTTCCTCTATGCTGAAACCATTCTTCAACTTACTCTTGTCCTCTCAACGACCTATTTGAGTTAACTAACTCATGTCAGTTGCTGTTCCTACCCTTTGTTCTACCCCCCTAAGATTTTTACCCCTATACCTTCCTCCCCATGATTCTTATTTCCACAACTCCCCCCTAAGACTCTTCTTCCGTAACCTCCCCCCCCTAAGATTCTGCTTCCGTAACCCCTCCCTAAGTTTTCCTTTATTTTTCTCAACCGCAACAATGTATCTAAACCACATTCGAAACAAGTCACCACCTTTAGAATTCGGATGCGTTTTAATCCATTCCGCTTACTTGCTCTATATTGCAAATCGGAAATAATCCGGTCACCGGAGAAATATTGCCAATCCCCGGTAAGTCTAAACTTCTAATTTATTCAGCCGGTATCCATGTAATGGTGTATCTAAAGGTCCAATCCATCCCTGTTAAATGTTTGAACGCAACGATTTGAAAAGCGCATTTTATGTTTATGTGTAGTATTTTATTTTATTTTTATCCGTCCTTTGCTGTGTATGTTATGTTGATTTTATTTATTTTTATGTCACCATGTCAAAGAAGTATTTATTTTAAAATCCTTCAACTCGAAAGAAACAATAATATACTCGACGTTTGTTTGTTTAACTTTATCGTAAGTATCTCTTTTTTTCACAGAAATATCTCGAGATGTTCAATAACAAAGATTTCAGTCACAAAATCTTGTCACAACCGAACGTGTTTGTGACCGTATCACCATTTCCTCGCGACAGTGTTTATTCAATTGTTTGTTTACATAACCGCGTTTCTTACTATTAGTGTTATTGGACTGATTCGAATTCGAGTGTTTTAGTTCACCGGAGGAATGCAATGTTGTTTATATAACAGCTTTTTTTTGTTTATCAATTAAGCATCACCCTTCTAAATTTGGGTCAATATTCCTAGGTGTTATGAAATTTATGAGTTTTATCTGGTTTAAGGCACGTTTTTCCACTTTGGTTTCAAATTATTTGGTTTTTTTAGTTTTATTATTTTTTTTCCGACTGTATTATTTAATGATACGTTTTTTTTCACTTGTTTTACGTTTCACGAAGATGTTTTAATGGCACGTTTTTCACTTTTCGTTTAATCACAATTTTTTATTTTTCAATTAATTATAATTTTATTATTTATTTATTTGTTCATTCCATTTTATTTTTAAAATATCTCAGAATCTTCTCAACTTGTAAACCTTTACTCTCCTGGTCACGCGGCAACAGTTGTAATGGTCCGCCACTCCTGGCTTTGACACCAATTGTGATGAACCCTACCTAATTGATTTACTTTTCTAAGCTTCTACCTCGTAGTTCAACTCTCGTAGCTACGTTCATAGTTCTACCCTTATGTCCTACTGATCACACCACTAGGTATGATGGCCTGACTTAACCCTCTTTCGATTTGTTTCTACCTCAGGCTCGTGATTTTTCTAACCCCTATACTTTATAATCTAGCTGAACCTACCCTATTTTCTCAAATCCCTGCGATTTTCTCGCAGTAAACAAGATTTAAGATTTTTGTTCACATTATTTCTATATTCTTCGTTGTGTATTTTTTTGTTTTAGAATTTACATCTGTTTGCATACTTAATATGCACACATATGTAGAGAATATAATGTATTACGTGTGGTAACCCCTAGATTCTTTTAGAGAAAGTGTGAGAATTTTCCGATCTATTTAGTTATTATTATTTTAGTATATTAAACCGAGTTTGATAAACTAGCCTCACCCTTAAACCTCGTGTCTACTTGATTTCCGTAGGAATTTTGTTTGTTTATTTAATTCTTCCTATCACCGCTGATGCGTCGATAACATAAACTAACAGTTAATAAATTAAACATTTCAAGAAAGAAATCCTTACCTTTGTAGGATGGTCGTATTTGAAGGTCCAGTTTTATCACTCGAAGTCCTTGTCTGCAACTTCCCCTAACATAGTGTTTTGTGTTCATGGTTAGTATTCATGGTTAGTACCCGCAAAATTGTTGAAAGGTAGGAATGGATGGACATGGGTGGATATGGGGATAATATGTTTGCTGAAAAGTCGGCTCCTCCGCTAACCAAGTGAAAACCGATGAACAACAATTACAAACCGGATTCTCCCCAGTACGTTTGCTAGGCTTGTCCTTAGATCCGAGTTTTACCCTCTTCAACGGGCGTCTCATGCTATGAAAGGGGCCCTTCACGCCAGCAAGGGGAATACCTAGTCTTCATGCCGTTTTTCTGTCTTACTCCGACTTCCGTCTCCTCCGGATTGAATTTAACTCTACTGAGTCTAGAAGGGGTATTTCATGTCTTCCCTTATCATGCCTCTATCCGTTGAATGTGGCGTAAGCTTGTGACGGGCAGATCCATCCTCCCACGTGACCGACCCAGCGTTACACTCCACCTCTGACTAGCTGACATAAAACGCACCTCGTGAGCCTTATGTTTGCTTTCAGGTTCGACAAGGACTTACGGTATGCAAATAACCTGCAGCTTTAATGCCGCGTCAGCGTACTGTCCGCATACGTCCTTCCTCTTCCCCGTATGCCCACCTCGACAATACCGCCACAAAATCAAAGCTCTCCGACCAGAAAGGTTGACACTTACATTTCCGGATAGCTAATATTCACATACAGAAGCCTTGAAGTCTAGATACGTGTGCAAATTCAGGATTTAGGACTGTATGAGTATTTGAACACCAGTGTTTTTTAAATGAGGTCACTAGTTCCTCGTGTGTTAGGTATTTAGGATTGCGGATGGTTATGGATTCCTGGATACCTACTTCCTATAAGAGAAATTCATAAAATGAGATAAATCATATTGTCATTGAATCAATGACCTCCTGAATAATTATGATGAGCTCTTTTTGAGTTTGAAGCTAGTCGCGGTACTTTACTTTGCGAATTTTTTGCATGCTGTAACAATGCTACCTATTGGCGATCGCTCTAGTATAATCAAGTTGTTTAGAATTGAATGAATTTAACGTCAATGTTGCTATCACATATTGAATGCAGATTTCGTCGTAAGCTATAATTGATAAACTTGTCCCTTGGCATTTATGCTTTGTTTTGTTTATCTATTGATGGGATCTAGGTGACTGTGTCAATGGATGACATTGAACTCCAAACGAATTTTTAGATACACAATCGAAGAATATCAACATACCCTAATCATGCTGGTGAGAGGAAGCTAATAGGTATTTGTTTTACAAGTACGCTAGGATGCCAAAATTGATTTAGTGATGCGTTTCTATCTAATTATGTGTTAAGTATTTGTTTTATTTAATGTATGTGTTGTTGTTAATTATTTCTCCCTCATCTTATTATTGTCTTTATTTGGTAATTTTAAAATATGGAATGTATTGCATTGCACTTCCCCTGCATACATACTGGAATAAATCATTATTATTATTATTATTATTCAAATATGCCAATGTAATTTCCTAAAATTGATTGAGAGGTACATTTCTATTAAATCGTGTAGTACCTAATTACATTGCGCCAATAGTTAATTAACTCCGATGAACGAATGAATGATAAGGGATAGATACATCATTTTTTTATGGTTTATTTGTTTACACTTCACATAGACGACCTTCGGTTTACTGACCTACTTTGGAGATTGTTTATTTCTACGGTCATTGTCCTTTTGAAACACGATTCATTGTTTAACTAATTCTTTTATATTTTATTTGCCCTAGTTTTTACCCAAGCATTGGTCGTTTAAGTAGGTACTTTGCTAACCTAAGAGGTATCTGGATGACCTGATTTCAACTAAGGTATAATTTGCTTGACCTAGTTTTGAGAAATATAGGTATTTCGGTTACGAATCAAACTGATATCTTATGTCGCCGTATCCTTATGCGCGCTTAAATAAACAATAGACCTACCTAACTAAAACGAGTACTTGTACGACCTAATTTTTAAGTAGGTATTTCCTATTTGACCTACTTTCGAGCAAGTGAGAATTGTTATCAGTGTGTTAGTGACAAAACTTTAAAGCTCCGATTGATTTATTGGTCATGCCGCCTGTCCCTTCCTTCTCTGTCTCTGAAAATAATTAATAATTGGTTAAATCTTACCAGCCTCGATCGATTACAATTTTTCAAGTCGGGAATTTTATGACAACGACATTGTGATCAAGGCTTCCCTTTTTGTTTCCTAGCTAACGGATTCCTATCGGTCTTCTTGAGAAATGACTCTGATGATGAAAAACTCTTCAAATATCTGTCTATTTAAGATTCACTTCGGTATTTCAATTAGTTTCTCAACCTCGTACTAACTATTGTTTTTATTTCATTCGATTCGAAAAATGATTTATCAAATTGAAAATCAGATGTTTTAATTTTAAAATCCGGAGTTTGGTTAATTATTATTTATTCTCAATATTTTAAAATCACTTTAGAATTAATAACCGTAGATACGCACGTTTTCTAAGTGTTCGAATTATTATCACTATTGTTTAATGTAATTAGTTATTTAAATCACAATGAAATTTTAAGGCATCTTATTATAGAGACACTGTGGTAAAACCATGACTCGAGCAATTTGTTAATGTTATTAATTTCGCCGAAGTTAAGTAATTTAAAGTAAAATTATAGTTTAATTATTATATCACCTTTAGTTAGTTTTAAAAATAATCGCGTGGTGTGTTTTCTTTTATCCGGTAAACTGTATTTATTTTAAGACACTGTATTTTTGTTAAATATTAGAAAGTCAATAACGAATTTACTCCTTTGCAAACACTTGTAGAAATTTCAACTTTTAATAAAGAGTTATACGTTTGTTCCTGGACCCCGGTCTGTATCCCAACTGCCAACGGACTCCCAACGAACTCTCAAAAAAACTCCCCCAACGAACTCTCTCAATGAACTCTCAATGAACTCCCCTTTCTTTATCAAACCATGGCGTTTTAAAGACTTCTTAAAGCTCTCCTTTCGTAGGAAAATGACTTCTGATCACCCAGACCTTCATAGAAAAAAAAACCAAATTCGGTTCCTCCGTATACGACCTTTTGTCAAATCTCTGATAATCTCCTATCTCATGTTTTAGACCGAAATCAGTCTAACATCTCTCTCACGTAGGAAATCACATAAATTTCTTCATTGACATGTATTTATTTAAAAATTTTATGTACTTTGGTAATAAGTCATTGTTAATGTGTTTGTAATCAAGTTTTATGAATTCTGTAGTCTAAACATTACGTTAGAGCCATGTTAATTTTTATTGCCCTTTTTAATCGATAATGGGCCTTGTGTAAATAAAAGGCATGTTCGGATCTTCATTGTTTTTGAAAACAAAATACATGTGTGGTCGACAACCATTTCCTGCGTCCACTTTGTCAGTAGCCAAGCTCAATTATGTGATCCTTTCAACGGCACAAATGACATAAAACGACCATTTCTGTTGAATAAAATCATCTGTAATTTGTCCGGTATTGTTACTCGACCCCAGACACTTAACAATACTAATTGTATTTCCTTTGAGATTGCAACTAGCACACAACTATGCCCCCAACGAAACCACCATCTTTTTATTAAATTTTCTTCTAAAAATCGTCTTTATAATATCTCCGCTTCATTTAGAATTGATAACAATAATTTTCCACTGTTTTATGTATATTTTCCATTTTTCCTTTCGTCAGACTACGTTAAGCATCTTTTCCTGCGATTATTCCAGGTCGGTTTTAATTAAATCGTCCCCCGGGACCATTCATGTTACGTTTTCCGTGCCCTTATCGATGTTATTTATTTTCAACATTCCCGTCTAAGATTTTTTTGTTTCCATTTGAAACTTTTGGCACCCAAAACCTCCAGTTCTCGATCTCGCCTTATGTAAACACGATCCGGGGTCAATAATCGTCCAATCCTTTGTCTAAAGGTTTGTTTATTATACAGTTCGTTCACCCATCGTTCCTGTGAGAATTTATTCAAGGCCGCTCAATATGATCAAAGTCCACTAACCCTATACACGCCTCTATTTTCTCTGATTGGTTCAGATTATTATTAATCGCTGTACACAATCTCTTATTGGTAAAATTTAAACTTTCTTTGTTCTCGAGACAATTATGATATGGGGCTTCCCTCGCTTAAGTCTTTATACAGATCTCTGTAATAGTTCCCAACTGCTCGGACAGATGTCGCCGAATGTACCGAATTTTCTACATAGTATTAAGGAGAAAAAAAATTCCTTGTGGGCTTCTCGTAGATTGAAGGTTAGCATTCATCACAACGCCCAATAAAATTTCCAAAATACTTGCATGTTTGAATATTGTTAATTGCCGAAATATAATTATAATTCCTGAAATTTGATGACATTTAAATTCGTCTACATGTCCCTTCTACTATTGTGATTCCATTTGAGTTTAATGTGGCGAAATCATTTAATTCTTCGCCCATTGTTCCGCTTTGTCGAAATAATAATTACTGAAAATTATTTATTGTCGCCGTTGGGGATTGAATCACTATTTTATAAATCGTTTTATAAATCTATTTATATTCACATGAAGGTATTGATAATACATTATGTTTGTATACTGCGTATGATCTATTGTTTGAATTTACGGAATTAACTGTTGCTTTGCGGATAATTAGTCGAACAACTACTTTTGGCATCAAAATAAACCCGGCTCTGCCTAAGTTTTTGTGCTTAATAATAATAATAATTTGATAATTTCTGTAGCACCTTTTTTGTGAAAAATCACCACAAGGGCGCTGCATTTTAAAAGAACTATTTTCCTTATTGAAAAATAATTGAATATTACAAGGCTTCACGTCTTATCAGTGTAATAGTTATATATTTTCAATGATGTTCAAGTATTAATGTTTGCAGACGACCTGAAATTATTTAAAGCAATCAGAAACATTAATGATTGCCATATATTGTCAAATAACTTGTTAAGATTTATTATATGGTGTCATGATAACCGCTTGCAACTTAACATAAGCAAATGTCAAATTATGTGGTTTTATCGAATAAAGAATCCAATATTTTTCGATTATTCCATTAACAATATGTCGTTAGTATCGGTCTCGGAAATCAATGACTTAGGAATTTGGTTTGACACGAAACTCAACTTTATCAAGCATATAGAAATAATAACCAATAAAGCTTTGAAAATGTTGGGATTTATTTTAAGGATATCTAGTGATTTCAACAATGTCAATACTGTAAAAACATTATATATGTCACTCGTAAGGAGTCATTTAGAATACAATTCCACGGTTTGGTCCCCAAATTATGAGGTTCATTCACATGCGATTGAAAGAATCCAAAATAAATTTTTAAGATATGTGAATTTTAAAATGGGCATTCCTAGTGAATGCCTAAATTACGATAACGTACTTTGTTCATTAAATTTAATAAAATTATCCGATCGTAGAATCATTTCCGATTTAACCTGTTTGTATAAAATCATAAATTCAATGTTTGATACCCCTGATTTATTATATGTAATTTCTTTTCATACTCCAGGCAGGTCAGTCACAAGACAGTACCTACCATATTATTGTAGCAATTCTAAGTCAACAAGTCAATATTATACTCCTATGCGAAGGATTCAACAGCTTGGTAACAAATACTCCGATGTTGTTGATATATTTAGTACATCAATTTTATTATATAAGCGTACCTTATTGAAGTTTTTTTCATCAAATAGGGGAATATTTTGCTAAAGCTATTAAAATTGACTAACACATTGACAGTATTTTGTTGGCTGAAAGAAAAAAAACTATTTCGGATTTTTTTTGTATTTTGTACCTACATCCTGTTTGGTTCAAACTCAATACCTAATATTTTTACTTTGTATTTATTTTTGTGTAAGTGTTTTAAGCAGTAGTTTCCTGCACTATTTATAAGTATAATTTCGTTAATATTGTGATATATATGTATGTAAAAGCCTAAATAGGCGTAAATAAATAAATAAATATTTATAAGATTCATGGCTAATAATGGAAAAGATCTTGCGAGCTGAAAATTATACGCTTACCTAGACCTAGAGGATCAAGTGAAGACCTATGCGAGTTTCATAATGCCAGACTTCACCTTTCCAGGGTATGTGGTTGGCACACTAAAATTTTTCCTTTTTTGCTTTATGTATGGATATCGAACTTTGTAGGTACTTACACAGCTTAGGAAATTACAGAGTTTTGGATACATAATACTTTTACTGTTTACGGACATAACTTGATAAATTTGCGAAGAAAACATTAAATCCTAAATCACACTTATCAATGCTCACTAACAGAAAATTACAAGAAGCGTAAAGCGATTTTTATGAAAACTGTCACCACTTACAATTTCTGGGTTCCAGGCAGGTCAATAAAACTTATTATCTGTTCGAGATATCAAATTCATCAGAATAAGGAAAAATCGAGCTAAAAATCATTAAAAAAACAAAAATTTGATCTGAATATCTTGTTTTGTTTTAGACCCATAAAAAATGATTAAACCTCTGATAATAACCCCCTAGCGACCGATTGCTTTCAAATTTGATCTTAAAAATGTATCACAATATGGACTCTGAATGTAATGTAGATTCACCAGTTCACCGCTTGTACTACGAGTTGCCGGACACTGTGCAAATAGGGTAAGTGGACAATTCCACGACATATCTCTTCATTGGTAATTTCAAGCTTCTGTAATGCGGTAAAAGAATTCATTACTTTGATAAAACTCAGAAATCAAAACACGCCGTAAACAACAAAAAAATAAGTAATCATTTTTGTTATTTATTTTTGGGGTGTTATGCTGTGTTGCGCTACCTCCTCCTACCGCCCTGATGATGGACAATTTATCGCTGTCCGAAACGTTGGCTAAAGGAGGAGGTAGCGTAAAACGGCATAACACCCCAAAAATAAATAACAAAAAAATTTTTGGCCGTGAGAGTCTAAAATCATATCACAAGTAATCATACTTTTTCATTGGATGATGAGTTGAAAACATTAGCATCCAAAGGTTTATTTTTTTATAATTTGTACGAATAAGATAAAATACATGACAAAGCACGATATCTACCGGCATTCCATATTAATTCATTCATTTTGACAAATTTTTGAAAAGAAATATAAATATGTGCATGAACGAGGTATATAATTGGTTATCATAATTTTATTGGGCAGCGAATTGAAAACAAACCATTTATAAAATAAATTGAACCATGTTTAGATACAATCTTGGAGAGTGCACAATATTCCAGCACCCTGAAATGGTATTAAACATTCGATATTGCATTCATTTTGGCAATTATTTGAAAACAAATAACGTGTAGGTACTTAAAATCTGTCAAGGAAATCTATTCAGGAAATGAAAATATTTCTTTAAAATGTTCCCTCGTATATAATATTCAAACACATTTAGAATGTCATATCTGATCGGAGATATGAAAGCTTTTAGGTTGTAGCACGCCACCCAACTAGCGCCACTTCTAACAACTGGGTACTTAAAAGCCGAGGTGTTGGTATGGCCACCTAACAGAGTTGTCTTTTAAAATGCCACGAGTTTAAGGGTAGTTCCAACCCTCAGGACTAATTTACTATACAGTATGAGACAGTGGTGTACTATCCAGTTAAACAATTTCACGGTAATGCTATGATGAACTTTTTTTAAACTTATTTATTTTAATTATTGAAAACGAAACGGAAACAAAAATGCAAACACATTTGAATGAGCTTTATAAAATCCATCCGACAATAATTATTTATTTATGTTGTATAAATTTGTAAATAATGAAGTCTATGACTCACAGCTCTCCAAATAGATATAAAATGATTTGAATGTTTGGGTGAGAACTAAAATAATTAGTTATCCATAGATATCAGTAGGTGCAAATTTCCATTTGGCCAGGGAGGTAACGTTATAAAAACCTCGTTTTTAGGTTTTAATATTCTTCTCTTCGCTATAGCTTCCTAACAAGTAAACATAAACTCCTTGGTCTGTCTTGGGTAGTTTGGATCTCCTGAAATTCACAATGTAAGTGGGAATAGAGCAAATAAAATTGCGAGTCCTTTTAAAGTTTCCTGAAGATGCGTTATTATTTACATGTTCCTTCCTCCAAAATTTTACATATGTTATTTTGGGGAAATCAGTAGTTTACAATAAGGTTGGTTTATACACGTGTAATTTACTTAACCTTCTATCAGGCGCAATGCACACTACCGGGAGCAATTTATCTGTAAGATTAAATCACAGATAAACAGGTCAAAATTGATTTTTTGCTCAATTTAATTGTATTTGCGTTCCAAAAGTCATATAAAAGCATATAACAATAGATAAAGTTACCTTTACAAAAATCAAATAACGTAAATGAAATCAGCAAAGGTACTGATAAAAAGTTCCATTACTGTGTGGTAACACTTTTTTTAAATAGGTAGGTAACATAACAAAATTCCATAAAATGACGTTGTGACTGGTCAAGAACAAAAAAGCAATAAACAGGCTTCAGACTGGAATGCAGTATTGAATAAATACATTAATATTACTTAAACACAATTATTACAATTAATCTGACAGATTACTGCATACCTAGCAGCGACCTACAATGAGCACGAGACGAACGGAAACGGGTCCTCTGTGAGTGGTGGGGAAGGAGGAAGTAAGGAGGCCACGCCCCTAGATCGGTGAAATTTACCTACCCTTTGGCACAAAAATAATAGATCACTTCATCTCACAGATTAGTTGCGCCTGACGGAAGGTTAACTGGTTTCTCAGTTAAGTAAATTATGGATTTCCTCATAAACATTATACTAATACATTATGCATTTAACAATAAAACATGTAGGATTATAGGATATGTAGGAAAAGTATGTATGTAGGAAATGTGTAGGAAAAATATGTAGGATTAACACCGGTCGATTTTTGCGCGAGTCGCTTCGTATTCTAGCGACTCTCCGTACAGCCACTCCATTTTCACAGTCGATTAATATAAAGTCTTGGGGTGAGGTTTGTCTAGATCTTGGCGGCACACGCGCTTAACAAACTACTGCGTATCGGATCGGATCGGGAGGAACTGGTTGATGGATTTTTGTGGACATTTTTACCTCTCCAACCGTACTCTCTCGACCCATCATCAAGGATGAATTCATTCGTCTTGACACATTGACCCCCAGATTTCTAAACATCCCTCATACCTTTTTCCTTCCCGGAACTACCTTTTCTAAAAATTCCCACCATTCAGCATCTTACATAAACCCCGAGATGCTTGTAGAATAAAGAAAAATAAGAAACGTATAATTTGTTCTGGTTTAGTAATAAATTTATGCGGAAAGTGATCGCCTGCGGTCAGTCGAGAGAACTATTTACACGGTCTAGTATAAATCCCGCATTAGTATAGGTATTACGTTTATATTTAATTGCAAAAAGAGATACTCCATAATAAATTCATCGTCACATTTTATATGATATGGTTTGGTGGGGAAATTACGTTTATTTGAACAATTTATTGTATAATCAACATGATCACCCCAAGTAGTTCCCTACGTTTGGTGACTTAGCAAGGGTGCCCGAATTCATTGAATGAGATTGGTCGTGGGAGGCGTTTTGACTCTCTCAACCCATCGGCAGGCACCGCACTCGGATGGATGGATTCATACGTCCGTCACTCCTGAACACACTGACCCCCAGATTCCTACCAAACCCTCACACCTACTTCCTTCCCAGAACTTCGTCTCCTTCAAAAATACCCTCCACACAGCATCCCCAAAGAAGACATAGGCCCTGATGCAAATTATTTTCCTCAGGGCCTCTCGTGTAGAGAAATATATACGTACTTATATGAATACATTTTTAACAGTGGATAAAAATTTCTTTTCGTAATACATATGGTTATGTATTAGTATGTACCGCACGCCACTGGTAACAGGTCCCCCCACCACGCAAGTGACGTGCTAGTTAAGCAATTATGAAAATGGGTTGCGGATGGATCTTTATCTGGGATCTCAAATCTATCAGGGGAAAATGTGCTTTTTACCATTTCCCCACAAGTGTACGAGTATAGCTATTGAATATTCCCATCACGCGTTCGGTTCCCGGCTTTAGAATTAAAACATCAGAGCCATGGCGTGCCTCTCCGTGATTCTCTAACGATACGGTCACTTTCAAACGCCATATTTCCGTGACACTTGCGATTTTGAAAATATTTTTCCACTATTTAGTTAAATATGCCAATTATCGTATTGGCCAATCACCGGGGGGAAATCTGACAGGTTCGGTTTTTGAATCAGATAAATATCGACTGAGGTTTAACTGTGCAAACTCGCATGTTGGCTACGAGTTAATAATGCAAATCCTTAATACAATATGAAAATCAAATATTCTAAAATTCGAAATCAAATATTCAAAAAAAAAATATTCTAAAATGGAAATATTCTAACAATAAAAATCCCCATTTAAATAGCAATACGTAACTTCGAATGAAATCGATGATACAATTTTTTAAATTAATGTAAATAGTCGACAAAATCGCAAATATCTACTGAGAAGAAAAGTTATTGATCTCACTAACTGGAAATAAGAAACATGGTAATGATACGAGTAGTTTCATAGTAGACTGTTGTAATAATAATGATATAATAAAACAAATTTCACTTAGAAAACTATAAAACTTTTTTCACTTAGATTCGTTTTAAGATTTTCACGGCCAAAAGTATTTTCGTTATTTATTTTTGGGGTGTTATACCTTGTTGCGCTACCTCCTTCTTTAGCCAACGTTTCGGACAGCGTTGCAGTATCCATCATCAGGGCAGATGATGTTTTTTCACTTAATTTATTTGTGACCGTAACCGGTTTCAGCTTGTTAAAGCCATCTTCAGACCGATACAGTTGTTTCTTAATCTGTGAGTGGAAGAGGGAGGAAAGTAGTCTACAATGATTTTATTAAATTTTTATGGTTTTCCTAAAATTGTTGCTATCTCGTTGCGATTTCTAGTTATTTAGTTATTAGCGGTAGGGTTTACCTCGGGTTTATAGATTAATTCAATATGGTTGGAGGAATATCTTACTTTTTAAGTATATGAATTATTAACAAGCCTTTTTAATATTGTCTTGTCTATTGTCTATTAAAATGTTAATGTGTTTATGATAACATGGAATTTTTTGTTTGGTAGTTTATAATTTATAATCGATTTTAAATGGACACATATTTTAGATTGAAGTAGGAATAATATTACATGTATTTGACTCTTGTATAAACACAACACATATTTTACTTTGGAACACGTGATTACAATAGACATAGGAGCGGAAATTTAGCATATGATTCTAATTGTTTATTTATTACAAAGTTAGGCGGCTTATTTCTAATGATTTTAGCCTACCACAAGCCTCTAACAAGCTGAAACCGGTTTCAGTCACAAATAAATTAAGTGGAAATAAGTTTCACATTTGTTTTATTATATTATGATAATGGAATTCTACCACGAATTGTCAGCATCAAAATTATAAATATTGTAACCATAGTGCCTACTACATCTCATCTATGGTACAAACAGTCTCGCATATTTTAAAAAGCAAATTAGCGTTCTAACGAGAATAGTGGTGTTATTAGAAATGTTGTAATTTTATCTTTTCTTCTCTTTCTATTTCTTATATTACGCTTTTGGTTTCGTTTTTCTTGTCACTTTTTATTGTATTTAATGTATCTTTGTAGAATTGTTTTGCATCTCTACCTAGTGATAGCTGAACCATACAATATATAATGAATATTTTCACTGGATTGTTTACACGTAGGTACTCCTCAATGCCAATATCTATAATATAAAAATGAATCGCTGATTGTGTTGCTAATCGCAAATCTCGAGATCAGCGGAACCGCTTTCGCTTATTCTTTTTTTAGAATATTCCTTGAAGTACGAAGATGGTTTTGGGCATGGGACAGAGGAAGCGGGCGAGGGGAGGAGTGGGGAGAGGGAAGGCGGAAAAGGCGGAGTGGGAACGCGAGAGGGGAAAGGGACGCGGGAGAAGAAGGGGAGGCGGAAGTGGAACGGGATGAATGGGACGAATGGGAAAGGACACGCGAGGATAAACAATTGTATCAAAATTCATTACAATAAACGATGTGTTTTTGAATTATTTTTTTTTCATTACTTTTTTCAGTTCGGGGAGTAGAGTGAGGAGAGGGAAGGTGGAGGAGGACGAGTGGGAACGCGAGACGGGAAGGGGATGCGGGAGAGGAAGGGGAGGAGGAAGATGAACAGAACTGAATGAATTTCTTTATTAAATGGCATAGCAACGCAAGCTGGGTACCAGCTAGTCATAAATGAAATCATTTCAGTACTCTGTAAATGCTCCAAAAAAATAAATCAATAACTTATCATCTTTCAATCAAAAACTATTGAATCTGTGGTTCGGTAACTGGTGAAAGTAAAATATGATATTTTTTGGACTTCGGAAGTACATAATACTTTAAAAAAATAATACTTTAAAAACTTTATACTTAATGTTGAATATAATATCATTAACGTGGGTGTGAGCTTGTATAAAATAACTAGAATCATGTATTAAGGGTGCGATTCAAGGGAGGCAGATCGCGATTGATTTATTAGGGGTGGGTAGACTGGGGGTAGTTTCTTAGAAAGAGTTAACTTCTGACTTCCTGCTGGCGAGAGTTCGTTCTCCCTTTATCCGGCTTCATCAACACGGAGCCTCATAATCATCACGCAGGATATGAGGCTATTCCAATCATTATGTCGGGGTGGGGGCAGGCAGTAATCAACAAGCCGCTGAATTATGTAACAATGCCATCCAGAGGCATGCGTGCTCACTGCTCACTTTGTTCTACCAGGGTGGCAGAACTACGGAGAGGCGCACGCTTCTGCTGAAAGCTTGAAAAGAACAAACAACAACGCTCACACGAGAATTTATGAAACCGGTCGGTGACACAAAAATAAAATGGTTCTAAATCAAGTAATTTTTTTATAACTTGTCATGGTGCATTACCAGCACATATGAATGTATGATATGATTTATTTTTTTACCATTTTAGAAACAAACAGTTCATAAATGAAATTAATGATCAAAGTTTTCTATCTGCTGGGTAATGATTTGAGCGAAAGATAAAGATATATACATTTTTTTACATTAGCTCCACACAGGAAGCCCTGAGGAAAATAATTCCCCTCAGGGCCTATGTCATCTTTGGGGAGGCTGTGTGGAGGGTTTTTAAGGGAAAGGAAGGAAAGGAAGTGGTGGGAAGGCAAAAGGTATGGGGGATGGGTAGGAATCTGGGGGTCAGTGTGCCCAGGAGTTACAGACGTATGAATCCATCTCTCCAACTGCGGTGCAAGGCGATGGGTTGAGAGATGGAAAGATCAAAAGCTCAACCAGTCTCTCTCGATCCGGCCCGCCATGCAGCAGGTGGGCAGACGCATCCGCCGCCAAGACCTGGTCAAACCTCACCCCATGAACCCGGGCACCCCTGCTAAGTCACCAAACGTAGCGAACCACTTGGTGTGACCCATGGCAGAGGTGTTGGTTATCCAATAAATGGTTCCCGGGGTGGCGGTACCCATACCCACCTCCCAAATTAAAAAAAATATACGATAATGGTATAAAAATATGTGGTATAGATAAAAGTGTAGGTGTGTAAGCGTATGTGTGTTTGTGTGTATGTATGTAAATGTGTATGTGTGTGTGTGTATATGTGTTTGTGTGTATATGTGTATGTGTACATATATCTGTCTGAATCGAGTAAGTACAGCGTTGTGAGTGCGCATTGATTAAGTTACCGGTAAAGTTTTTTCGCAAATGACAAAAGAGAGTCAAAAAATATGACTAGAATTGAATTGGGACAAATATTGTTGAATTGTTGGCGCCCCAATAGGGCCGATATTTTATTTTAATAATAAGTTAAATTAGTGTGGTTTTTAGCGTATAATTTTGCATGTAACCGTCAAGTACCGGATACCAAGAACTGGTCGGGCCGTGATCTCTATTAATATTAATGATTTTTTTGTCGATTTCAATTGTTAACAGTATATTAACGAGTAAAACATTTCTCAGTAGCTTTTGTCAGTTTACGTTCGACAGAACATTTTGATTATTTTAAACAGCGTAGTGAAACGCGAATAAACAAAGGCTTTAACATTACCTTCTTAAAAGTTTAATCCAAATATTGTTCAACTTTATGTAGATTAGCAAGAAATTTAAAGTGGATTAGAGCCCGTCGTTCGGCTTATCGGAATGAGTTGAGAATTCGGGTACTAGCGCAGATATCTAATATACTCGTATTTACATTATATTTATACATATATAATCTTCCTTTATTCCATTCTTAATCTACTACAAGTCATCCCCTAACTTTGTGAAATAATATCAATCAGCTTTTTCATGTCCCAATACCATAAAGATTTTTAAGGAATTGAAATTCAATAATCCTCAATAAATAACAGAATTCATTTTGTTTTATCCCATTGGTAACTAAAAAAGTGTTAGCGTTGTTATCCTAGTAATTTTGCGAACAAGAGAAAAAGTGTTTTTCTAATTTTCTTAAATAAAATATGCTTGCTTCTATGTATGTATGTGAGTTATCTATGCATTGCTAAACCATTCATCCAATTGCGATGAACCTTTGGGGATTTGAGGTGCGCATGCCCGCGATGGTTTCTATATACAATGGTGAGCTTTAGCGTCATGAAATTATACGTTGCTTACCATTCATCCGATTGCGATAAAACTTTGGGGATTTGATGTGCGCATTCCTGCGATTGGAGTGGGGGGGGAGCGGAAGGGAGGTTCAAAGGGGGAAAGTGGGAGAGGGAAGATGGAAGGCGTGGAAGGCGTGGAAGGCGGAGTTCGATCGTGTGAAGAGAAGAGGATGCGGGAGAGGAAGGGGAGGCGAAATTGTAACGGAATGAATGGGAAAGGACACACAGGAAGAAACAATTTGTTGCAACGCATGCCGGGAACTCGCTAGTATTTAATAAATCAAAACTAAAACTTACTCTAAAGTCATAATATTTGTAAGTACCTATGTTCTTAAATACTTACCTAATTAACTATAATATTACTAACACTGTGTATATATTTTATTTAACTTTGTTTATTTCAAATAAGGAATTTTAATATTTGTTCAAAGAAACGTCACTACTCACTACCTCAATGGCAATTCTTTTTTCAAACTTTCACAATATTGAAAATACGCTAATAAGAAAGATAAGATAACCAAAAAAAGAAACATTATTAAACCATAGTCGAAGTTAACCACCCACCTTGCTTGAATAATAAAGTTGATGGAGAAAATTTTCGAAATCGGAAATAGAACACACAAACAAATGAACTGATAAAAAAATATATTACAAAAAAAAATAAAAATAAAAATAAAAAAAAAAAAAAAAAACGGTCGAGTTTCAATTACATATAAGGGCAGAAATGATATAAACTTAACAGAAATATTGTATCAAAATTTTCGGCAATTGGGTGGGCCGGTGGGCGTACAATTTTTTTTGTTAAGTAGGTGCCTAGATATTATAATACTGTTTACATTCAGTGAGTCAACAACATTTTAGCTAATCGAATAAAACCTTCAAGGCTGTTCCGTTTAATACATCAAGCAGTTTGAAAATCACATTAAATTAATTACCAAGCTCACATAATAACTTCTCAAGCTTTGCATAATCCATAGAATCGATTGCCTCGCGTTGGCAAAGCTCATAAAGTCAAATCTGAAAAGTGAAACCGCCCAAAAGCACACGCGTCAAACAGAAAATTGCTATTGGCCCGTGATCGATGACGCGTTTAAAGTTTATGATTTGTGTTGATTACGTGTTTACGGCAGGATTTATTAGCTCCCGTTTTGCTCTATATTAGCCGGCGCAGTTTCGGGTGATTCATCTACCTTGCTGACAGATTAATGCCGCTACAATTATGCATTCATAAATAATTCCGAATAAATCTCAATAAAAGAGTGTTCCCGCGTCGGCGAACAAGCCCGGAATATTAACCCCCTTGTTTCGTTAGCGCCTTTTTTCGGTTTAACAATTTCACCCGCGTGCCTCGGAGCCCGCTATTACATGATCTATGTTTCACTTACTTTGGTACGAGTATAAGCAAGACTACGTGCCTTTAACAATGAAGGCGTCGCTATTATTGTTGGCTAGTAGTTTACCGACTTTTCTACGGCCTTAAGCATTTGGCCAAGGGCGATTGATATCTCTCGATGTCTTTCGCTAATGTTTCCTTACAACCAAAAAAACACCCGAATTAAAAACATTTTAACGACCATAACCTATTTCACTTAAGCATAAATCCTGGCTGTAATTAAATACTTCCACGCCATACTTGCTGCCTGATCTTAATCATTTACCAAAAAAAAATATCTACTGATTTTATCGAAAACCTTTTCATAAAATATCTATATACTTGTACCTATCCATAAAGAACAAAATTATTCAATATACGTAGGTAGGTACTCTTTCAGTTTATGAAATATATCCCCCCATAAATCATTCGATTGTTTTAAAATCGTGATAAGCTGTTTCTGCTCCCCTCTGTCAGATTTTTAACTTTGGGCGAATAAATCACCGCGGAGTATGATCGCATAAAAAAACACTCGCCCGTTGAACAGTAATTTTATAATTGGTAAAATTCCATTAGGGAATGCAAAACATCCGATAAATTCCGCGGAGCAATTGAAGGGTAAGAAATTCCAGGAGAAGCAGCGAATATCTCCTAGTTGGAGTAGCAGTACAATGGAGTCGGGGCTGTGCACTGGTGCTGGTGCTGGTGCAGTGTGCATATAGATATGCACTAATTGCACAGTTTGCAGCGCACGGAAGCCTCTGAGCTAGGGATGGGGAATGTTTCTACCCTTCCAAAAGACTATCCCGCTCAGTGCCTTACCATCTTACTTTCTAAATATTATTAACATTATCTATTATTAATACACAAGAATCCCAACGTCTTCCAAGCATTTGGCGCCAATAAGACTGTTGTAAGAGGGTAGTGAAGGTACTGAAGGTAGTGGCGAGGGAAAGGAGGTGGAAAGAGGGAGGTGTAGAGTACCTGGCTGTTCAGATCTAGTCACAAAACACAGCGAAAGCCATTTCAAGCAACATTTCAATTCTGAATGGTGGTCTTGCACCAGTGCGAAGCGAAAGTATCTTCCACTCTAGAACGTGTCGCGAATATATTTTATATTATTTGAAATGATTAAATTGTGAAATTACACAAATAAAATTTACCTGCGCACGCTGGGATTTGAACCCGTGACCTTCGAATTGCTAACCCTCGATCACGGAGGCCGTCTAGGTAGAAGATCTGTGAACAGTAGATCTAGTGTCCAAAAAAGTATTTATCTTTATTTAAAATATAAAAAATAATATCCTCTGAATTCATAAAATTTGTAAGTAGGTATTTAAAAACATGCCTACTTAATTATAAACCATATTATATTTTACGAAAAGGAAAAGTATTTCAAATCAGGAATTATATTATACTAGCGGCATGCGTTGCTATGCCATTTAATAAAGAAATTGTTTCTCCCTGCCTGTCCTTTACCATTCGACCCGTTCCCCTTCCGCCTCCCCTTCTTCTCCCGCGTCACTTTCCCTCTCGCGTTCCGCCTCCTCCACCTTCCCTCTCCCCACTCCTCTCTCCCCTTTCCCCGTCTTGCGTACCTCCGTCCCGAGTTCCCCTCCCCCCTCCCAGGTTCCCCTCCCCTCCCCGGGTACCCCTTGCCACTCTCCCGCGAACCCCCTACACGAGTTCCCCTCCCCCCTCCCCCCAACCTCTGGACATTTTGGACATCTTTTTCGTCTCAAAATTCTTCCAATACTCGCAGCTTATAGAGAAAAAACAACAATAAACCCTTACTCAATCCTCTAATTCCCATCCCTGTATCAGGTGGTGTGGAGGAGAGGGGGTGGCGGTGATACGCCCGAGTTATGTATACACATCTCAGCCAGGCAATAAGCAGCCCAATGCCTGCTGCTTCCCTCAACCAACAGGGGCGGCCAACTGCGGGCCGCGCCACTAATGCGAATCGCCAATCGCTAATGCGAACTTTTAAATCGTCAGCAGGCGTTATCCATATTCTTTAACTAAATAGAAATATAGCAAATCCCCGATATTCCTTAATAGATAATAGATACCCCTCTTTCCTGTGTTTGTAAAATTAACCTCTTTTTATCATTTATTAATTATGTTTAATAAATTTAATAAGCAACTCCAGTGAAAAATATTACGTCTTAAAAAAAATGTTCATATAGACCAGTAAACGCTGATTCTGAATATATAAGTTTTATTTAATAATATTAAACGCAGAGTTTTTAAAAAATTATTAAAAAGTCCATTTTTAATCGGGTCGTAAAAACACGCCGTCAAGTTGGCATTATTGAAATTTTAATGGTGACGTCACTGTTCGACGTGTCGTAACGTCACAGTAAAGTCATTGTATGGGAATGTATGATATGACACAAGCCATCGTATTAATTTATTAGTTTATTTACATACTGCTTACAGAGATTTAGTTGTTGTGTTTATTGTTTATTATATAAAAATAAAGGGATCTCTTATTAGTTTATCTCTATTATTGAAAATATTCAAAAACTACTGCACAATAAAAATAGTAATGCTACTAGGGAGAATGCTTCGAACAACGGAATTCAAAATGGGGGTAGTGGATCAGCTGAAGCCCGATCCTATAGTAATTTTTCAGGAGTGATGACGTCACACGATTCACCATACATACGGTGGTTTTCGGGGGTCTTTTATTTTAACTATTAAAATTAAAATATAAATGCAGTTATTTAAGTTGGAAGGTCATTATTCATAAAAAAAAATTATAAAATTGGACTAGAGTTCTCTATTATGAAGTTGTTAATAATACTTTCAGAAGTAGTGATTGTGGTAGGTGACCAGACAACTTAGAATGAACTTTAAACCAACTCAGAAAAACCTCAGAAAGGACATTAAGGGGGATGATAAAAAAATATAAAAAATTGGTTAAATAGGTTAAGTTAGGTTAGGGTTACAGGGTAATTTAAAATAATTTTTTCATAGCTTTTAATGACCTTTCTGAGGTGTTTCTGAGTTGGTTTCATTCTGAGTTGGCATGGAACCAGTGCGGTACACTAAGAGATGTTTTGGTTCCTAAGAAAGTAACTAGATCAGCCAAATTTCCAGCACGGTAATCTGAAGCTTTAATTAATATAACGAAAGAAAACAGTTTTTTGTGTCTGGAAACGGATTATAAATCTTTTTGGACAAAAGAAAATTTCCGATCTTAGTGTACAAACAGAAAGAACGCGGGTTTCGGCTTGCCGATTAGTTGGCGAACGGGGGGAGGCCGACAAAGCGCGCCGGTAAGAATTTTTGTATATAAACAGGCGAAACCGCACAGAGTGAAGCCAGGTTCAGATGTCTACAACTCGGTGCCAACTGCCGCCGGCGGACTGGAGCACTGAGCGCCGGTAATCTGAAAGCCGAAACCCGCGTCTTCTCTGTTTATACACCATCTTATAAATCGTTTATTGTTTGATTGGAATCCGATATAAAAATAATGAAAAAAATGACGTTATGTTAAGACAATCAATCAAAGAAAATCTCGAAGATAGCAAAGAAGTTACAGACGTGTTTACTTCCCAACGGTCTTTACAAATGAACTTCCAACATATGATGCTAAGAAAGATCCTCTTAACAATACATTAATATCTTCAATGAGATTAAAAGAACCACCTATCAAGCAAAGACATCAATTTGGGAACCATTTATTGGATAACCAACACCTCTGTCATAGGTTACCCCAAATGGTTCGCTACGATTGGTGACTTAGCAGAGGTGTCCTGGTCACGGGGTGATGTTTGTCAAGGTCTTGGCAGCCGTTGTGTTTGCCCACCTGCTGCGCGGTGGGCCGGAATGAGAGATATAAACTGTTTGGTATAATATTATAATAGCCTCTCTAATAAATGTGTTTTAAACTTTACACATCTGATAAACAAGCATTTGTGCGTCGTAAATGGTTGTTTATTATTGTGTAAAATTTAAAACACATTTATTAGGAAGGCTGCAAATGGGTTTTATATTTTCAAGGATTTTCATACTTCACCGCGACATAAATTGCTGTCATGGGAAAATCTTACTTGGAATGCTTTTTTTTACTTTTTTAATGTGAAAACTGCACTAAAGTTCCATCTGCCCGGAGCCAGCGGTACTATGAAGTGAGTGGGAATGGAAAAATATAAAAATATTTTTTAATAATGTTTGTAAAAAGGAATAACGCAAAGAACATAAAATAAAATGAAAACCAGCATACTTTACTTCGATTCTTGTGTTAGGTAGGTATGTTAAAAAACGTCAAGCTGTCAAAACGGCTAACCGGACAACTCAGATTCAAGCAACTTCAACACCTCCTTTGAAAAGTTTAAAAGTGATGAAAAAAAATTGATTAAATAGGTTACATTAGGTAAGTTTTAAGATTTTCACGGCCAAAAGCATTTTCGTTATTTGTTTTTGGGGTGTTATGCCGTGTTGTTATGACGTTGGCTAAAGAAGGAGGTAGCGCAACACGGCATAACACCCCAAAAACAAATAACGAAAAAGGTTACATTAGGTTCGGTTATGGGCTGTTTTTCGATTTGAATTTATTTTATAATTTTTAATGACTTTTCAAAGGCATGATTCTTTAATTATGACTTGTCATGGAACATGAAACTGAATGCCATGTATTTAAATTATCTCAGGAAGGTGGTACGATTGTAAATCAAATTCTAAAAGATCATACTTATTATTTTGTCGCACGACCCCGAATGTAAGAATCATTATATAACTTCGATTAAAAGTAAATCAGAAATCCCCTCTTTGATTAATCCCTCTCTATTTCCCTGGGGACTTTCCTTTAATTCCCTCAGTCTAACATATAATATACACTAACCTCTTTTCATTACAGTAATAATAACGTAAAATTGACAGCTGTCACTCAAATCAGGGACTTGGGTGTTATATTTGATGAACAGTTAACATTCAATCCGCATGTAAATGAAATCACAAATAAAGCCTTAAAAATGCTTGGTTTTATATGTAGAACCGCATGCGACTTCAAGTCATTAGAATGTTTGAAAACACTGTACACATCTTTAGTAAGAAGTCAAGTAGAGTATAATTCGCCTATTTGGTCCCCCTTTTATAAAATACATTCCAACAATATTGAAAGGGTACAACACAAATTTCTACGATTTATTAACTTTAAACTAAATATTCCAATCCAAAATATAAATTATATCCAGCTGATGCACCAACTAAATTTGATTACGCTGTCAGATAGGCGAATTATCTCCGACCTTGTTCTACTAAATAAAATTATTAATTATAGAATCGACAGCCCTGAAATTCTGGCCACAATAAAATTATTTGTACCTTCCAAAAATACGAGACAAAATTCCACGTTTTTCTGTGACAATTTCAAAACAAATTATCAAGCGCACATATCCCTAAATCGAATACAAAATTTTGGTAATAAATTTGGTAATGTCGTTGATATATTTAGAGATTCCGTAGCAGTGCTTAAACGAAATCTACATAAACACTTTGCTGAAATGTATGACTTCACCATTCCATAGTGAAAAACCCTTTTTAGCTTCTATTTATTTCACTCTTTTCTTTTAGACTTTTAAACTTTAATATATATATGTAACTTTACAAATTAATATTGTAATTTAATTTATATTTCGATTATGCTTAAGTCCCTACTAATGCTGATTAATTTCAATCCCGTTATTTTTGTTTGTAAGTACAAAAAAAAAAACTGTTCTCCATAATGGTATTCTATATTATTTGTAAAACATTTATGTAGGTACTACACATATAATAATTATTTTATTCATATATGTACTTAAACTTTTATATGCCATATAGTTAATGTAATAATACTAATAACAATGTATGTAAAAGCCCAATGGGCGTTTAAATAAATAAATAAATAAATAAATAAATAAATTACAGTCTGCCGGAAGAAATGAATAAAAGGGAAGAATATTGGAGAAGCTATAACCATCTGGCTGTTGAGCGCTAGTCACTAACCTAATAATAATATACAGGGTGTTAAGGGTCGTATTTCATTTACTTTAACCATTGATTCCTGACATTATTTGGAGTAAAAATGTGAAAGAAAATTTATTGACAATATTTATGTTTTCCCATCAAATACAAACAAAAAAAAAACTTCCACATATCAACACTGGTAACTCAGCCGAGTAATCAATACAAAAACCAACTGTAGTCCAATACATTGTGATTCTTTATGATTTAAGAATGAAAAAAAAAATGAAAAAGTTCACTGGAGGACAAAATTTCGTTTACATTTTTTTACTCCAAAAAATTCCAGGAATCGTTGGTTAAATTAAGTCAAGTACATCCCTTAACATTCTTTGTAATATCTCAAGAAACATATTATGAATATATATTTATTAGTGTTTTATCGCCTTTAAGGCTTTGCCTTTTTTCAAACGCTAGATCAGACTAGTCAGATTTTCAAAAATATCATGTTTTTATTAGGTTTAAACGTTAGAGTGTTTAATTTCGTATTTGAAAAAAAGTTAGGTTACTTTTTTTAATGTGTATAATTTAATTACCTGGGTGAAATTATTTCCGCGTGTAGTTCTGGCAATGTAATAACATTGTTACGTGAAATTCACACCTGTGTAATTTCGTCGTATAACCCATCAGGAGCATCGGTGACCCAACAGTTGATCCCCAGACATTTTGGCCCAAAAATCATAATTATTACAAAATTATAATTTTCTGTGCATTTATTACGAATTTACATACCTACAAGATCTTTTTGAAGCAAAACTTCTTTACGCACGCTTGACTTGGGAAGTAAGTTGGTGAATGCGTGACGAGAGCGTTACGAAAAGCGAGGCGAACGGTAGTTGAGATGGAGATATAAGTTAGTGAAGATAGAAAGAGAGAGAGTTACGTTTCGTATATTACTGTAGGGGCAAGAGAGAGAGGTGCGAGCCCACATTTTCTTTTTTTTTCTCTCATAGCCAGTTACGTTTCGTATATCTAAGACACAGTGCAGACCTATTGTCTGTATCACACTGTAGGAGCAAGAATGAGCAGTACGTGCACGCATTTTCTTTCTCTCTTCCTATCATATAGATGGAGCTATAGAAGTTTTACTTCAGTCGTGCAGTTTAAAGCACACTAGTTTTTTTTTCCTAATTTGTTGGTATATAGAGCAGTGGCGGTTCGTGAGTTTTCACTGAGCTGGAGTACTAAGATTGAAAAATAAGACGTTAATGATGTTGTTGTATCTGAAAATGATTTTTTTTTTTCAAAATTTAAACATTTTGTAAGAAAATCTTTCAGTTTGGAGACGCGCCGCATCCACGAACTGAAAGAATCCTAAAAATCTTCACACAAAATACTGAAATTTCGAATAAAAATAAAATTCATTATCAGCTATCACGTAATCTAATCCAAACTCCATCGCCCTCTGTTGCACACGATTGCTTTGTCAAAAATCTTGGGAAATTCATCCTTCCAGGCGATAGGCAGCCGCTGGTCGTCGCCCAGTGAATTCTATTGACAACTAGCTTTTTCCCGCGGCTTCACTCGCATGGTGTAAGGGGGGTTCCCACTCCGCCTCCTCCACCTCCCCCCCCTCCCTCTCCCCCCTCCCCCCCCCCCCGTCCCCCTCACCTCTCCCCCCCCCCCCTTCCATAATCTCTCCCTCTTTCCATACATTCAGTTTTAAAACCTCGCGTGCCACCAATAGCAATTTTTTTATACAAATTTCTTAATGCCAGAACTCACCGGAAGTTTTATAAAAATCTTGTGCTGACAATAACAAACCCACAAAAACATAATTATCCAATTTGGTGCAGTCGTTCGAAAGTTATGCGCTTAGCAACACATTCAGCGATTCATTTTTATATTATAGATGGCATATGTCTTCTTGGGTTTTGATGAATTTGCTTCAGCTTCTCTTTAATGACATCTTGGGTTTTTCTGAATTCTGTTCAGCTCCTCATAAATGGCTTCTTGGGTTTTGATGAATACGGTATAGCTCCTCGTAAATGGCTTCTTGGGTTTATGGTTCCTTGGGTTTTGATGAATTCGGTACAACTCGTAAATGGTTTCTTGCGTTTATCGCTTCTTGGGTTTTGATAAATTCGGTATAGCTCCTCGTAAATGGCTTCTTGGGTTTATGGCACTTGGTTTTGATGAATGAATTCGGTAACACCCCTCACAAATGGCTTATTGGGTTTTGATGAATTGGGTACAGCTCCTCGTAAATGGTTTCTTGGTTTTATGGCTTCTTAAGTTTTGATGAATTCGGTACCGCTCCTCGCAAATGGCTTCTTGGGTTTTGAGGAATTCGGTACTGCTCCTTGCAATGGCTTCTTGGGTTTTAATGAATTCAGTACAGCTCCTCGTAAATACATTCCGTTCAAATTTACTCCCGCTAAAGTTTACCACCTTTTTACTCAAAATCTTTTTATCCTTGGGACATCAGGAAAGTAGAATTCATGGTTCATAATTATTCAAAATTATTCATTTGCCCGCGTGCAGAACCAACCTTAGAAAAAATTCTCCAATCCTCCCTATATGCGCGCAATATAACACGCAATTTAACAATATCGATATTCTTAATAATACTCTTGTAAAATACCGAAACGAAGTCAAGCGTACGACCACAAATGTTAATTAAATTAATGCACAACTATAGAAAAGGTACAGTATGAGCATCACCTGCCCCCATCCCATCTTCCTCTGCCTCTTGCCCTTTCCTATTCCTTCTTCCTTCTAATATACTTATATATACATTTTTTTTTGTTATTTTCATTTTCATTTAATGGTTATTACCAATTACAATTTGGTATTATATCATAATAACTAACATTAGCATAAGAAACTGTTTTGGCTTACCTCATGTTTAACCTCTTGTATAACTCATTTTGTATAAAAATTGCTGTTTGTTTCTTACAATAAATAAATAAATAATTAGATTGATATTTTAATACTAATTATGTAATTTATTATTGCATCGGGTTCGACAGTCCTGGTTGAAATGTCGCCTTGCTTCAAACTTTCCTCGTACCGGCAGAATGCCTCGTACTTGATTCACACGGGGAAATTGCTTTATTAAAACATACCCCCAGTTAAGAAAAGCAGGCGGTGACTTCATACATACTTCATTGCAGTGCACCGTGTTCCGAATTTCACTGTTTTGGAACTAACGAACATACAAACTAGGAATATTAATATAATACTACCGTAGACCCATGAAAAATCATGAAATATTTTCTTTCATTTCTTAGTTTCTAAATCTCTGAGTCTACTATTGTATAAATCTTGCGTTCTTTCTTACGTATCCTTTACTTACTTATTACAATAATTTTTGTTACTAACTTACATGATTCTTCCAATTATAATTATTTTTTAATTTACATTATGATTTTTTTAAACTCTTCAGTATTTTTATTTTTAAATTTATACAAGATTTTTTAACCTACTAATTATTTACAATAGCCGTTATTACTAACTTACACGATCATTAATTTACTAATTGAGCTAGAACTCCCTCACCAAACACAAGAGCATTGTCTCTTTATGGTGAGGAAAGGCTATTTTTTTATTTTTTTGTTAACCTTATGTAACTATGTAACTGTTATAACTTCATATGTATTTTTAATAAACATTGCCAATAAAAAAATTTTAAAAAATATATTATAATTGTGGGGATTTGTGAAGCTGAAAGCATTTATAAACAAATATTTGGCGCAGGATCATTGCCTTAGAAATTTAAACTTTAAAAATTACAACGCCTAACTAATTACATTATAAAAATACAAGACACATTACATGAACAAAACACATAGAATATTAAATATTAAAACATGTAGTCATTCAAATAGCTATACGAATGACAAAATGACGAATACAACTGACTTGGAAACTTGCATGTTTTGTTTACTGAAGGGTATTTTTTTAATGACATATTTAACCTCAATAAAAAAACAGCAGGAGCAGGAGAAAAATAATCTTATTCAAGTCGAAAATGATTACTACGATTCGGCAAATGTAACCGCCAATAAATTTTCCTACATAATACCTACATTATGCTGAGGAGTTTGGAGCTACAGCATCCCCTAAGATAACATAGGCCCTGTGGAAATTATTTTCCTCGGGGCCTCTCTTTGTTTGGAGTTTGGAGCTACTGTAAAAAGAAAAAATGTTTAAATAAAGTTTTAAATTAAAAATATAAATAACTAGCTGGTCCCGGAAAGCGTTGCTATGCCATTTAATAAAGAAATTGTTTCTCCCTGAGTGTCTCTTCCCATTCGTCCCGTTCCCCTTCCGCCTCCCCTTCTTCTCCTGTGTCCTCTTCCCCTCTCGCGTTCCCACTCCGTCAACCTCACCTTCCCTCTCCCCACTCCACTTCCCCCCCCCCCCTTCCCCCGTCCCGCGAACCCCCCTCCCGATTTCCCCTCCCCCCTCCCAGGTCCCCTTCCCCCTCCTGCGTTCCCCTTCCACCTTTTCCGCCTTCCCTCTTCCCTTTCCCGCTCCTTCGTCCCACCAACCCTCCTCCCGCGTTCCATATATTCAATCCCAGTACATTCAATTTTTAAACGGCCCGCGTGCCACCTTTTACAATTTTTTTTCAAATTTCCATTTTTCATGTATATTAAATTTAGTACCTAACATAGGTACCTATTTAAAATATCTAAAATTCTTGATTCGATGCAAGCTATTAGGGGAGTACCTACTTTAAATAAATTTATCACCTTAAAGTTTTTCAAAAATAACATTTTGCAAAATGTCATTCTCAAACACGCGAACTGTCAAACGTGCGGGTTTTCTGAAATTATCCAATTTTCTGCCAAATTTTCTTAATTTTTCTCTCCGTAAGAACCATCCTCGTACTTCAAGGAATATTCTAAAAAAAGAATTAGCGAAATCAGTTCAGCTGATCTCGAGATTTGCGCTTACCAACACATTTAGCGATTCATTTTTATATTATAGATATAGTATATCGGCGATATGTTGCAGAGTGGTAGATACTTTCAATCCGTCCTGGTGAAAGATCTCCATTCAGAATCAAATCTTAGTTTTAAATGACTTTAGCTGTGTTTGGTGACCAGATCTGAATAGCCGGGTACTTCCCCGCCTTCCTCCTTCCCATCTACTTCCCCTCCTTACTACCTTCACCCTCACAACTTACCCCAACGGGGATACCATAAGATCAAGATTCCAGACGGTTAGGAATATTTTGAACTCTTATGCCGTACTCACATAAAAAAAAATCTCGGACGAAACCGAGCAGTAAAGGCATCAAAATTAAACCTCTGTCATTCGTCAATTAATATATTCAATATTCAGTGCACCAAAAAAATTAAATGAAATTTTATGTTTTGGGTCTTAAATAATGTGAAAATATTATCAATATCCTTTTCAGAATGTGGTTATGCATTGTAATATTTTTTTTTTGTTTTATTTACTCAAAAATAATAATTAAATACATTTATGTCACAAGAATGGAGATTGGCGCACTCTCTCTGGGTTTTCAGCGACATTACAATATATGGTTCGAATCACTGCTAAATTATCATGATTAATTACAATGGATCAGAGATGTCGCCCGCTTGTCGGATTGAAGAGAAAGTACAGTGAGGAGATATTTATTTTAAGTATGTTATTTTAACTTGTGAATAATCCATATCATTCTATGGTTTAAAATTTTTGCGAATCATTGTGAATTTTACTTGTGTTGTGTAAAGTTTGACAACTGGCTTTGTGCGTGTTTCGAGTTACGAAAATTATACGGAAATTGATTCAAGTGGATGGATTATTTTTCGGAGGCCTCTGATGTTGCAGAAATCGACAATTAAAATTGGTGAAGCTGTTTTTTCGTTTAAGGTTCTGCCGGATCGTTATTTCTTGTACTTTTGTTCCCGCTGGTTAAATCCATAATCAATAATATTTTTTTGAGTATTAAGCTCAGAGAGCCTGGAGAACTTAAACACCCCATGCTTGCAAATTATAATGCAGAACGGTTTGCTTTATCTTCGACAATATAAAATTATTAATCGAACCTACAGCTTACGTCATACAAATATCGCATCTACATAATGATAATAATATTAAACGTATGCATTACCAAGTAAAAGCTCCGCGCTAAGACTCTGAATTTTATGGGCCTGTAATTCCCAAACGTCATAAAAGGGATTCCGGAATTACGTAAGCTCGACTACGTACCGTATTACGTGTAGAGGAACATGTGCAAAAACTGCATCGAGCTTTAGATACCTAGCAGGTGAGCTTAACATAAAGCTCCCGCTCAGCCGGGCTCTATTGACTAATTCTACATTATTAATTTTTGGACCACGCACACAAAGTTTATGAAAACGAGTCGTTTTTAATTATTTTTTCAAAATTTTTAGTCGTTTTCAGTTACGTTACAAACACGTCATTTTTTTCAGAATTTTTGGTCATGTTCAGTTACGTTACAAACACGTCATTTTTTTCGGAACTTTTGGTCGTTTTCAGTTACGTTACAAACAAGTCATTTTTTCAGAACTTTTGGTCGTTTTCAGTTACGTTACAAACACGTCATTTTTTTCAGAACTTTTGGTCGTTTTCAGTTACGTTACAAACACGTCATTTTTTTGTTTTATTCTGTTTTAACTCAACAGTTTAACATTTCATCTATGTGTAAAATTATGTACGATAAACTATTTTTTTTAAGATGGTGGACGCTTTAATAGTTCAGTACAGCTTATTTATTCAAATGTGAAATGGTTGTGTATAATTTTTGTTATTATTAACTTATTTAAAAATTTAATTTTTTTATTATGAGTAAAAAATAAATACATTAGCTCTACACAGGAGGCTCTGAGGAAAATAATTTCCCTCGGGGCCTGTGTCATCTTAGGGGATGCTGCTGTGTTGTAATATAGAAGATGTTAAATATATGATATCCTCATGTATGATAGTCAAAGTGTAACGATAAGAGATATGTGAGTGTAATGTGTAACCTGTAAAAAATACATGAATAAATATATGCCCAATGAAATGAAAGATGGCTAGCTCAGATAACATCGTATCAATTTATTACAAAAGTTACAAGAACATTATTAGTGCAAAATTAGCATTTAGCATGAGACTCTAAATATTAAAAGGTATTCATAAAAATTATCTCAAGGTCGCCTAAGGCTCCAAGATAACCTTAGTTACGAGTTAATTGTTAAATAAGAATAAGAATATGTTACGTGATAAATTCTAGAAAAGATCTAATCGGTATTATAAAGTAATTGTGGAGAGAAGTGTGGACGCCATCTCATTGCAATTTTACATCCCAATGAGATAGGATAGTGAGATTAAATTTAAGAGTAAACCATGATAGAATAAAATAAACTAAGATATTATATTACGTAGTAGTCGCCCGCCATCTCGCGTACGCAAGCCGTTGGCCGGTGTTGGAATTCTGGATTGTTGGAAGATCCATGTCCTAGCTCGCTCCTAGACTGACTCATCCGAAAAATTCTTTCTTCTCGCCTGCCGGTGTCACTGCAAGCATTTAGTGTGGCCCGCACCCATTGTATTACCGTGGTAAAATTAAATATTACCATCGTAGCGGTAGGAACTGCTACAGTGTTGAGGGTTTTTACGGAAAGGAAGAAGAGGAAGTTCTGGGAAGGAAATAGGTATGAGGGGTGACAGATGTATGAATCCATCCCTCCACTGCGATGGATCAAGAGGGTCCAGCTGGAGAGATAAAAAGGTCTCCCTTAACCTCTCTCTCTCAATCCGGCCCCCCACGCAGCAGGTGGGAAACACATCGGCTGCCAAGACCTTGACAAACACAAAGTCAAAGAAAACTTTTACAGGACAAGACCTTGACAAATACAAAGTCAAAGAGAACTGTCACAGGACAGCTTGTCTGTAGTTCTGCCAAATCAATAGGTCTTATTATTCAACACATTATATAATTTTTCTATATGCCTTAAGTTAGAAAAATAGGTATATTTTGCTTAATAATAAGTACATACATATATATTTTACATACATAAAATTTCGAAGTGATACATTTATTTTAGTTAAATAAATAGGTAGGTATTTAATATTTTGCTTTTTTACAAATACAGATTCCTAAAAACAAAGAATTTATGTGGATTGAATTTTCTTTTTTTTCAATATTATGGTACATACCTGCCTGAAAAAAGAATTGTCATTGAGATAGTGACGTTTCTTTGGACAAATTGTGTAAGCTCTTATTTGAAAATATGAAAACGTTGTATAAAAAAAGTGGTTTTTAATTAAGAAGATATGAATTTACAATTTGATATCACAAGAAATTTTGGTTTTGATTTATTAAATAAGAGAAAATTCGAAACATACTTTTTGGACGCGAGACCTTCTGTTAACAGAAGTACTAGTATTACCTGTTTACCACTTCGATTTTATTATCATGTATATTATTGAAATACTCGTATTACTTATTTTTATATATATATATATATATATTCCAAAAAGTTGCCAATTAAACCTGACATCCTCAGTTAATTACAAGCCCATATTTCTTGCCACCATAATAGCAAGAATATTTGAAAAAGTGATTTTAAATTTAACGGAAGACAAGCTCATTACAGAGGATTCCCAAATGGGCTTTAAAGCTGGGTGCTCTACTGATACAGCCATATATAGCATGAAACTATCAATAGAATATTACAAAGCCAGAAAAACATCGGTATATGCATGCTTCCTAGATCTAAGCAAAGCTTTTGACATGGTTTGCCATGATAAATTATGGAAAAAACAGACGGACCGACAAGTACCACCACAAATTATAAATATATTGAGTATATGGTACAAACAACAGGAAAACTTCGTCAGATGGAATGACAGCCTGTCAGAAGCAGCAAAATTAAAGTGCGGCGTTAGGCAAGGAGTCTCAATGTCCCCAGTGCTGTTCAACGTACATACGGACGAACTTAGTAAAACACTGAACAAAGCAAGAATCGGATGCCACGTAGCCGGAGTATGTATGAATAACATAAGTTATGCAGATGACATGGTCATACTAGCCCCATCAGTAAGGGCAATGAGAAAACTTCTGGCCATTTGCCAAGCATACGTCGATAGTCATGGTTTGATGTACAATGCCAAAAAGTCATCATTGCTGGTGTCCTACTGTCATTCCACCCATTCTCCTCGACGGAGACAATGTCAAAATCTGCAGTGAAATAAAATATTTGGGGCATGGAAGAGTACTAAGCGTGCGAGCCAACATGCTCGCCAGGAGATTCAACAGGTGCAGTTCTCCGGTGAAGAAGCAAATATTCCAGAGCTACTGCATGAGCTTTTACACCGGCGAACTATGGACAAGATACTCACAAGGCGTCATGAACACACTTCGAGTACAATACAATAACGCATATAGGGCGTTATTCGGCCTACCTTGGCGATGCAGTGCCTCGCAGATGTTCGCAGAAGGAAGGGTACATGGGTTCGCCGCTTTGATGTGCCACAGAATAGCCGGGGTGCGACAGCGCTACCAAAGATCGGAGAACACTCTCGTCCAGGCCGTGGCCCAGTGGCAGGGCGCGCCTCTTCACCAAACATGGAGAATTCATCTGAAGCCCCCCTAGTAGATATACGAGTACTAAATGTGTATATATATTTCTTTTAAAATCTCTTTTATATTATTTTATTTTTTCTTTTTCATATAGTATTTAAATCCATTTTATGTAATGTATACTTTTATATGGCTGACAGAGTATTGCACCCACCGCTCTGTTCGGCTGAAATAAATAAGTTATTATTATTATTATTAAAAGAAAAACACATGTTATTTAATAGAAGACAAAGAAAATTATAACTTAGAAAAAAAATAAGAAAACCTGAAAAATACGAAGAGCACGTCCGTTACGTTGTCATGGATGTTATTACAATTTAAATTTGATTTACTACTTTGTCATGTTTTTAAGTTAAGCTGAAATTTTAAAGTTCTATAGCACATGATGGAATAACACTGCAAGCTGAAAACAATGAGAGTTTTTTTACAGAACAGAAGAACTTACCGATTAACTGAATTTGCAACCGCCGATTTTAGAACTTGGGCTCCGTATTCTTTCAAATGGGTAAATTTATTTTGGTAAACATTTACTTCTGATGCAACATCTACAAATGTATTAAGCACTCGGGCCTCGGGCCTATTTTGTCGGACTGTCAAAATATTTCCACTTTGGAATAAAATCCAAATAAATGAAGTATTTAAGGCTCTGCAACCGGGCTCGAAAAGAAGAAGATGGAGAGATACGCAATTACGAATGTTAGAGGAGAGCGCTAACATTTACAGCGACAAAATCGATGCGAAAATTGCGAAAATGTTTAACAAAACACGATTCGTTTAAAATAGAGCAAAAATCTCGCGGGCATTGTCTTAAAAAGCATTTTAAGAAACACTGTGAATTTTTTCATAGATATAACTTGTAAAATAATTGAAACAAACGCATTCGAAAACTAAGAACTGTTGAAATGTGATGAAATAAATTTTCAAATTTTATGATTCGCAATAAACATATTGTTTTTTAAATGTAAATATTTTGAATGCAAACATAAAAAAAACATAAAAAAAGTTTTAAAATTGGCACACCTTTCGTTTTTCGAACTAAAATAACTGATAACGAAAAAAAATAAACCACACAGACATTTTATTGGGAAAACGTTATAATTATAAAGGCAATCGTCTACTCACTTTTTGTCGTTTTATGTAAAAATAATTAATAAAAATTCCCCAAATTTTTTTTTCTAATTGTAGTCAAAATTGGTTTCATAAAGGTGTACATTTTAATTTATTTGCGGTTAACTTTTAGATTTCAACAGAATGCGTGGTGTTTTCCCTTTTTAAAACGCTTTAAAACCATGATAGTAAGGGAGGAACAATATATGAATTGTTCCACCAACCGAACAAAATAACCAGAGTGGTTAAAGAAGAGTGTCTGTGGCGAACCGTGTGTATTTAATTTGTATACAAACCTAAAGTTTTATTCCGAGATTGGTGAAATTTTGCACACTTGACCTTCAAAACGAGAAGAAGGTTTAATTGCCTACTTTCTAAATTCGAGATTTCGGAAAACTACCCCATTCGCTTTTTCTCCCCTTAAAGCAGAATTTTTATACTTCATCATGAAATTTGCAAGTTTGACGTTCGAAATAAGCCGAAAATTATTGTATAGTAGTAGTATCTGCGTAAATCCCGGGCAGCGCCGGAGACTTCAGCAAGAATTATATAAATATACCTAGCCGACGTAAGCTTAACCGCCAAAGTAAGAAGATACCTTCCGCGCGCATAAAACTTCTTCTTAATTCAGAAGAGAGCCAAACAAAGTAATTCCAAGTAAAAGTTGCAATCGTTCGGTCGACTGGGATCCTCGTCGTCTTCTACTGGGTGCACAGCGGGCCGAATTACTACTATATACGTACAGCTGGCCAACATTATTTCCTTAAAAAGGTTAACAAATTAATTACAAAGTGAGCACACGCTGTAAAAAATTATGGTAATTTTCAACTTCTTCCAGCGTTTTCGAAGTTTTTATTTTTTTATGCAATAGCAAAATTTATTCGACGATGACGACCATTTTCGGGTGTAGATACTAATTCATAATTTTGAATAAGAGCTGTTTAAGATGCCATAAGAAGAAATTATAATGTGCAAAATGTCGAAATAACGCTTTTTTATGTGAGTACCAAAATCCCAGTTAGACTATAGCATCGCCAATCGGAAAATGTTGTGGAGAGGGGAAGGAGATGAGAAAGAGTAAGTGCCTCCGTTCACGGAGATACTTACAAGATACTTGATCCTCGTGAGCATATCATACGCGCCGATCGTAAGTACCCCACGTACGATTTTGCTGGTGCCCGTTCACAGCGCTACGCGGTGGCTGTCGGTTTCCAATCAGTATCACGATACCGACAGTGCTGATCGCACGCGACACGTCGCATCATTTGTGTCTGATACTTATTCGTTTGACGTTTGACATAAATGGCGTCGGAACATGAAAGTAATGTTATATTTATTCTGGAAGTGGAAAAAATGCATGTTTATATAACTATACGTTACCAGAATACGTAAGAAAGGATTTAGTGGAGAAGGCATGGATAGACGTTGGAAAAAAAAGTCATATGGCATCGCTTGATTGCGTGTAAACTCCACGGCTGCATGTGAAAAATGATCAAGTTCAGTATATTTCGGATAGCGCCGTGTACGGAGACTAGCATTAAAAAGTAGTATATCAGCAGGGTACTTGTGGTTTCTGCCACGATCTTGTGGGATCTGCCACGGTTATAGTAGTACAATTAATTCAAGATAGATAAATTTGAAACAAATAAAGAAATAATAAAAATAAAATTAGATAAAAAATGCACACAAATCATAAAAATACAAAAATACTGATGTGTTTAGTAATAGTAGAATATATTTTTTACAAGATCCACAAAATTCACCGAGTGGATATTAAATATATCAACATCACCTAAGTACTGATTTCCCACAGTGTTGTATCGGACAATGGGCAATGTAGTTCCGCTTATGAATGCTGCAGTAGAATAGTGTATTTTGTCGTGTTGTTACTGTGAGTATTTGTAAGGTTATGAGTTGTAGGAGTTCGCAACAGTTTAATTTAGATACGATTTTAGATTTTCACGGCCAAAAATTATTTTTTTATTAGTTTTGGGGGTATTAGGCCGTGTTGCGCTACCTCCTTCTTTAGCCAACGTTTCGGACAGCGTTGCAGTGTCCATCATTATCATCATCACACATCTGCCCTGATGCCCTTTTTATTGAAAATATTTAACTCTAAATTAAAATTTTTTTTTTTTTAGTTATTAGTTTTTGGGGTATTATGCCGTGTTGCGCTACCTCCTTCTTTAGCCAACATTTCGGACAGCGTTGCAGTGTCCATCATCAGGGCAGATGTGTGATGATGATGATGATGGACACTGCAACGCTGTCCGAAACGTTGGCTAAAGAAGGAGGTAGCGCAACACGGTATAATACCCCAAAAACCAATAACAAAAAAAAAAGTTTAATTTAGAGTTAAATATTTTGAATAAAAAGGTTAAGTCGTTTATTTTACGTCTGTCTTCTAATGTATGTATTTTTAGAGTTCTTAATAAAAAATAATATTTTAAGTCTTCTAGTGCGATAAGTATAGTATAGTATCCAGTATATTAAGGTAAGATATTATTTTTCATTCAACTTCCTTACATAATTTTTTTCATTATTCGACCAATAACTTCTAAATTGGTTAACGTTTAACCCAAACCTATCTGTCCCTGGTATTTTGGGAATGCACCTATGTTTACACATTTTAAAGGATTTTTGATGCTTGGTTTAGTATCCAGATTTCCAAGCCATACAGAAGAATAGTAAAACAAACACAATAACGAACCATTCTGATTCTTAAATTAAGATAAAAATTCACCGACTGACATGTTTTTGTTAGATTTATCCATCGTTCAAATCATAATTTTGGCCTGCTAATCTTGTGAATCTTATTCTGTGTGGTACGGAAAGTACCAAAATTAAAACAATAATTCAATTAACTCGCTTTGTTCTGTGGTCGTCGGCATGAAATATAACTCCAAATTTTACACAGATATAATAAAACAAATTAATTTGGAGGGGGCACCAATTATCCCAGCTGTTTGGGGAACATTTTCGACTTCACAACGAGGGCGGGAAAACTTCGACGAAACAAAGATGTTTCGATTACATACAATTTCTCGCAATGAGTTATTACATTTATTGCGGTAAAACAATATGTTTTTAACGAAATATACGCCGTTAAAGAGACAATTTAGTCGTTATTTAACTTAAAGGAATTTGGATGTTCTTAGCATTTAATTATGATATATGATTTTCTGGGTCTTATTGTTAAAATGGACCAATTTGAAGTGGTCAGCACCGCGATGGAATTTAGCGTCATATACCTGCAAACCCCCTTTCATTTTTCCACGGACGGTAACTATAAAGTCAGAACTAATCATAACCTAAGAAAAAAAGGAACTAAAATATTAATTAAAATAGTTTAGTGTAGTGGTAAAGCATGTCAAAGGTAGTATTAAAGGGATGTATTTCACTAAACAGACAGCCATGAATGCAAACTGCCTTAAATTATTCTCGCCACCCTATCGGTGCATTGCTAATGACTTCCCTCCCGACGACGGCATTCCTTTTGATTTCTCTCGGGGGAAATCATAATATGAATTTAGTATGATGTTGAAAGCCCGTCAATTATGTGTTTATTTATAAAATTCATGCTATTTAATTACAAACCGTGACAAATAATAGACAAAGATTAAATCACCACACTGCCTGTTTCATGGTACCAACACTCTTAAAATGTCACACTTTATCATTCACTATCATCAGTGGAAAGTTCATTAATTAACTATCTTATCATTGTATTATTGTGTAATCTCAGATTTGTTGTCAACTTTCCCTAAAATAAATAAAATACAAATAAAAAATAAAAATGGTGACCAATAGATCATAATTATATTGTACACTGTGTAAAAATATTATTTAACAAACAGAAGACCTCGGCTACTCCAGCCAGACTCTGCCGACCCATTTCCTTGCACCGCAGTGGGAGGGATGGATTCATAGGTCTGTATTGGACACATATTTCTGCCCACCTCTCATACCTTTTTCCTTCCCAGAACTTCCTAAAAAGACTCTCCCCATTACCAAAGGATATGTGGGCAATGAGATTTTTTCACCTGTGCCTCATGTGTGGAGCTATTGTAAAAAAAGGAGATTTGTAAAAATAAATATAGTATATTTTAAGACGGGTGAAAATAAGAATTTTACTTTGGTGGGAATGTTTGGCAACGCCGTTTGTTATCTATTCGGTGGCAATCGAAAAAAAATTTAAAAATAACTTATGCATGAAAATGTTTAGCAATGAATTGGAGTATTCAAAAAGGGTTTCAAATTAAATAGAATCATACAAGGATAGATAGGTGCCATCTTAATTAACGGGTTTTTTTATTATACGGCCTGAGTGTCTAGCATGGTCGATCGATAAAGGTGTTATAGATAATGTCGGTAATGTATCATCGTTCCCGAGAGCGCTTTCAGATCGCCAACGAACAAACAATATTTCACAAAGACCAAGTGATCTGCAGTCGTACTGGGGAATGATGTTAAATTATCGACATTATCTGTAAATCCTCTGTTGTTCGACCGTGCTAGATATCCTGCTGGGTTGAGCAGTTAAGATTCTCGACAGCGAATCCAATTTACCAGGCATGCCACGATGCAACGTTATCTGGCATTATTTCAATAACTCTATAATAGAAATTACGTACAAACTAACGTTGGGGAAATGCGGGTATCTATCATTTTTCTTTGTGTAAAAAAATATGTTTTAGAAGTCCGTCTAATTACTTTATGTTTTCACAAAAAAGAAACCGTTTTTTGTTTGCTCTTTTACAGAGTATGTTTCGGGGGTTTAGGATCACAGGGGCCTATCTACCAAACACAATTTTCTGATAAACGCAATTAAAGGTTTGAATGCTTTAAAACTCTGAAAACAAATGACCTTGTAGTATAAAAAAAATTGTTAACCACTACATTATCACACTTTGAAAAACATTTTTTAAAGTAATTATTAGAGACTTGTGATGATTAAAAATATATATTTGTGAAAAATGACCGAGATATGCCTTTGTCTTCCTAACTTTACAGCAATACTAAGAATCACAGGGGCATATCTACAAAACATTTTTTTCAGATAAAAGTTTTGATGCTTTGAAACTCAGAAATTAAAACACTTTTAAGAGCGTTTAACCAGCCAGCGGACGAAAATCCACATTTCGTCGAAAGTTGTTCTTCCGATCGTGCAGGACGGTTACAATGAGAAAGATTAATTATTCTCCGTACCAGCTTTTTTAAATTATAACTCAATATCGAATTTATTTCAATCCTAATTAGCTTTAATTTATACCTTCATCCAAAAATGCTGAAAGGCGTGATGATAAAACTATTAAAATAGTGTACTTTTTGTAGTTATTTTTTGATTATAAGTATTTATCATTTTTCAATAATGTCTAAATTTAATAAGAATGTTAAAAAAATCTGAAATATATTAGTTTGTAAGTGCGCAAATAAATACACAAATGGACCAATTTTCGTCAAGAAACACATGTACGTACATATTTTTTAATGATTTTATTGAAACTAAAATTAAAATTCTAATACATAACTTTGCTAGATAATGTATTGATTTATTTTACTGCATGATTACATTATTTGAAATGGGTGTGGTATAATACAAAAACTTTTTTGAAAATTTAACAAATCTGCCAACGACCTATGGAATAACCTTATTATACTAAAAATTATAAAAAAATCTAAAAAGTTATTACATACGAATGCTAGATAAAATAACAATCTTTCGAAATCCATTTATAATTTTTTGTGGAAAAGAGTCAATACGTCTAAAAACTTTTTTGAAAATGACGTATTTCAGGCTTTCTCTGGTAATGCCCTCTTAAGCGTACTATACATTTTTTTGATCTTTGGAAACTAAAAATATAAAATTATGAAAATTGATTGATTGCCTTTGTGTTCCGGATTCAGCAATACTTGTGTGGCGACACATCATTATCAACTTCGCCATCAAAAGAAGACACGAGAAACATCTAATATTCGCGCGGCGCCGGCACTTGCCTAGGTACCTACTTATGCCGGCCGCGATGTACTTTGCTCGCCTGCCGCGGCCGTCTCGATGAATGATAATATCGCCACCGCCTAGAAAGGTCTGGAGTTTATAAGCCGCCTGAATATTCAGTACCGGGTATGTTCGAGTACCTTCTAGTGTACACATTGCCGGCGAATGGAACATTACTCCACCGGTCGCGCTGGTATATTATATAAAGCGACTAAACTCGGCGCTCGCTCAGTCAGTATCAGTTCAACAGTCGGTCAACAGCTCATCATGTAACAGCACTCACACGAGAGCCCAGTGCATCTCCGCTCTCTCCAGGGCAGCTTCCCGAGGTCCATCACCACGTCTCAGCTCTGAGGCCCACCGTGTCTCCAGCTACGCAGAACAGCTACATCCCGCGACTTACAAGGTGTGACGCCACCTTCAGTCCAGGGATCAGCTCACCATTTCATGGCACCCCGAAGCGCACTGTGCTTCGCTGCCATGGAAACACGCTTCGTCTCGCCAGGACTACCTGCTGGTGGCTCAGCTCACCGAGCCACTCACCGTTCATCTCCGCGACTCAAAGCGTCGAGCAATGGCCTGGAAGATAGGTCCTCTCCACCGCCAAGGTGTTGAGCAACTCGCTGACCTTCACCACACCATCTCCATCTCCTCCGAGCGCCTGCAGCATCTCATCTACGGCACTCCGCATTACATCATGTTATTGTTTTACCGACCTCGCTACGTAGCCCAATAAACGACTGACTCACTACACCGACTGACGCCTTTTATTTCTCATCCCGTCTCTGTCGATACGGCCCGCTCCCTCAGTTGTACCGGAGATGATTTGGGTCACAGGGGCCTTTCTCCATAAATATAGTTTTGAGATGAAGATTTTAGATTCTGTCCATGATTAGTTCAGTTCTTGCCTCCGTACAGGTCGCACGTACTTAGCTTTCTCTGTAATATAATTACAAAAAAAAACAGTTTATTGACGCTTTTCGTAGTGCAAAATTGTGTTATTTGGGTTTTAAAACTTATTCCCTTTAAATAATTTGTGCAAAATAGTGTGTGTTTTTATTAGTTTTTGTCAAAATTAATTTAATTTTGACGTAATATATTTTTTTCTGACATTCTGCTCAACATCAACTATTTGGAATTTGAATTTCGTTCTTTCGTGTCGGGGACTAAAGTCCCTGACAATAAATTGCGTTAAATAAGTACCATAACAACCGACTGTCAATGTTGTTTTATTATTTTTAATTTTAATATTTTATTTGATTTTTACTGTGAAAAATAGGATTTGTAATAAACAATGGCATCTTCTGACTCTGAAGATGATGCGAGTTTCAAACAATTAAAAGATGACTTTCCTAATTTAGCCATTAGTAGTTCTGTTCGACAATCAACCTCTACATCATCAGTTCCTGAAACTACCAACCAAACCAAAAATTCTGAAATAAATACCGATGTTGAATTTTCAGTAGACATTCTTAAACCAATATTTGAGCAAATGTTGTTAATTTCTAGTGTTGTAATTGACGGTAAAAACAAACTCAATAAGGATGACCGATCCTCCATACTTAGTTCTATTGAGGAGATGAGGAGATGCCTCACATCATTAGCAATCTCACATGCTGCGGCAGTTTCAAAAGCGGAAACGCTTTCTAAAGTTGTAATTATTCAATCGAACATTACCGATAAAATTGATGTATTAATAAACAAAGCGAATAATTCATCTGTTTCAGAACAACCAAAGAGAAATACTTATGCGGGAATCACTTCTGGTGAAAATCAATCAAAAAAATTATATCTAAATGGAACAGAGCGACCTACTCCTTCCCTACAGCCGACTATTCTTTTTTACCCAACTATTCCGGAGGGTAAATCATCGGAGGACCTCCAAAAAAAGTTAACCTCTGTACTTAATCCTAATAATGATGGTTTTCAGGTTGTCCGCACTAGGAAAATAAAAGGAGGGGGTATTGCACTACAAACTACCACTTCAGTGGGAGTTAATAATATTAAAAAGGCAGTTGAGAAACTTTCTGCTAAAGAAATTAAATTAGTAAGTCCACAGGGCCGTCTACCTAAAATTGTCCTTTATGATGTGCCGAAAGAAGATTTATCTTTGGACGCTGCTCTTTTTGAGGAAATCTATAATAATAATATTGTCGACAAATGTAATATTTCCAAAGAAGACCATCTGAGGACCATGAGAAGAGTTTCACTCTTTGGTAAGAGAGACAGTGCCAATATGAATATGATATTAACATGTCATCCCGAGGTAAGGAAAATTCTAATTGATAGTGGTTTGTGTTTCCTTGGGTGGAATGCCTGCCGTGCTCGGGACTATGTTGGCGCTACCCGTTGTTTTAAGTGCCAACAATATGGGCATATTAGTAAGGCATGCACGCAGGAGAATTCTACTTGTCGCCACTGTGCAACTACTGGCCACGATGTGGAGAATTGCCCCAGGAAAGCGCAAGCTGCTGTTTGTGCAACCTGCACAAGATTTAAAAAACCTGCCTCACATGTTACTGGTGATCGGCTATGCCCAGCACAAATTGCTGCCATTGAAGCACAAGTCAGACTAACCGACTATGGCTTCTAATAGCATTCTTTCCCTTGGTCAGATAAATCTTCAGAGGTCTAGAGTGGCCACGCTTGAGGCACTGAAGATTATGACTGACAAAAAAATTGACATCTTGCTCATTCAGGAGCAATACACCTGGTTAGGTAGAACGCCTGTTCAATATCCGGGTGCGGTACTCGAAATTGGCCCAGCACCGGGGGCGGGAGTCCTGGTTAACATTTCGTTAATTAGTCCCCTTCTTCTAGTGGGACTGTCAAACGAGTACCAAACTTGTGTTTCACTTAATTTTGGAGACACTGAAATTATTTTAATTTCAGTCTATTTCAAACATTGTAATCCAGTTGGACCTCATATCTTGAGCCTGACGCGCGCACTAAACGCGCTTAAAGGACGTAACATAGTTATTGGAGGAGACTTTAATGCTCGCTCACCGATGTGGTTTGACAATTTTGAACAACGGACGGAACGTTCAGACGCCGTCGAAGACCTTATTGCGACGCAAGGTCTTTCTTTAATAAATGAATCTGGTAGTATTTTTACTTTCAGTAACACACATGGTGAGAGCAATATTGATTTAACTCTTTGCTCTGGATCGATTGCGGCCAAGATTTCTAAATGGAAGGTCCACGAATGTGCTATTAATTCTGACCACAGATTAATAACTTATGTGGTAGGTGTCAAGAAGACCGAAGCTCCAAGATCCTCCTGGAACTTCAAAACTACTCGGGCGAATTGGGATAACTTTGGGGATGCTCTACGTGATACTTTAAGGGGTTTTCATGACGTAGCAGCAAGAGATCCGGACAATTTGGGGGATTTTTTCAACGCAGCCGTAGTATCAGCTGCTGAATCGGCTCTGGGAAGAACAAACCCGAAGACGATTATTAGGTCTCCGTGGTGGTCGAATGAGCTGACTTTGCTAAAGGGCACCTTTAAGAGAGCTTACAGAGCTTTAGGTGTCTCTAGACGGGTTGGATGTACGGAGGAGGAGACATCCACCCTCAAGAGACAACTTAGTAGCTCTCGTAAAGCTTTCAAATCGGCTGTACTTTTGGCGAAACGAGCTGCTTGGCATAATTGGGTTAAAGATGTTGGTAACTCTAACCCATGGGATATTTGTAGCGCCATTGAAAAAACGGGTAAAGGTTCTGATCGGTTTTTATCTAGTGTTATCGACAATGATAACGGGAACGTTGAGAGTATTAACGTGATGACTACTCTCAATACACTTCTGGGAAAGTTAGTTCCCTTAGATTCAGTCATTGGGGAAAGCGACCACCACCAACAGATTAGAAATCAATCACGGATTCCTCCAATCCTCTCCCAGGAGAAAAAAATTTCTAAAATTACTAGAGCTGAAATAGAAATTATAATTAAGGGTTTGAGTCTTAGGAAGGCACCAGGGCATGATAAATTGAATTGTATAATTGTGAGGTATGTATGGATCCATGCCAAGGAAGAACTCTTTCAGGTTATGGAAACGTGTATGAGAAGAGGAGTTTTCCCTTCTGTATGGAAGAAAGGCGTGCTCAGGATCATACCTAAAGGGAACGACAAAGAAAGAACTGATGTTAAAGCTTATCGACCAATAACACTTCTTCCAGTATTGGGGAAAATATTGGAAAAAATTATTCAAAATCGTATACGAGAAACATTAACACCATCATATGTACATCAATATGGATTCGTCCCAGGTAAGTCCACGGAGCACGCCCTTATGACTGCGCTTGACTGGGTGAAGGTCTGCACAAAGAGGTACGTAATCGGTATCTTCTTAGATATAACTGGTGCCTTCGATAATGCATGGTGGGAGATGATTTTAACTAAATTAAAGAATCGCAATTGTCCAAGAAAACTTTTTCAAATATCTTGCGATTATTTTAAAGATAGAAAAATTATAATTTATTTTGGTGATTGCATCATTGAAAGAGATGTGGACATGGGTTGTCCCCAAGGTTCTCCCCTTGCACCGGATTTCTGGAATATTTTATTCGATGACTCCTCCAGGTTACCCTTACCTGAAGGCACAATTGCGATTGATTACGCAGACGACAAATTGTATTTGGTCTCTGGGGACAGTAGAAAAGAAGTTGAAAATAAAGCTGAAGAAGGTTTGAATATGATTCTTAACTGGGGAAAGGAAAACAGACTGACTTTTGCTCCCCATAAGACCGTGGGTCTCCTTATGAAAGGCTCCCTCAGTAGAGGTAGAAACCTTTTCATAAAAATGGGAGATACTGCAATCCGTTTTGTAGAGAGTACTAAATATTTAGGCGTTACATTAGACAGATCATCCTCGTTCTTGACTCACGTTAAAAGCGTTTCTAGTAAGGCCCAGGCTCTCTTCTTAAAACTAAGAAGAATCTCAACTGCTGAATGGGGTTTACGTTTCCCTGCGCTCCGTCTATTATACAGATGCGTATATGTGGCACAAGTTTCATATGGTGCCTGTGTATGGGAACATCGACTGGGTAATTCACTTATTCATTCAGCGCTTAAGAGGGGCCAGCGAATCCCCTTACTGGCGCTTTCAGGAGCCTACAGAACAGTATCATCGGATGCTTTGCCAATTTTGGCCGGCATTTTGCCAATTGATTTAGAAATTAGGGAAGTTTTGACAAAGAAGTGTCTGAAAAGAGGAAGACCCGTAAACCACCTTGGTATTGAATTAATACCTGGTGGAGCAGTGCCTCTCCCTGAACTTCTAAAGATGATGAGAATAAAAACGCTGAGTGAATGGCAGATGAGATGGGATAGATCGAATATGGGAAGATGGACCTTCTCCTTCTTTCCATCAGTTAAAATCAGAATGGAAGGGGCATATCTTTTAATGGACCACCATATCACCCAATTGCTTTCTGGACATGGGGAGTTTAGAGGTAGACTTCACAGACTGGCTCTATCATCCCATCCCAATTGCGCTTGTGGTGATACCGACCAAACAGCCGAGCACATTTTGTGGCACTGTGAGATTTTGACGGATGCTCGAGACGAAATGATTGATGGTTTACAAGTTATTACGAGACCTGCTTGGAATACAGATCTCGTCTCGAATAAGGTGAATTTTGAGTGCCTGAGGAAATTCACGAAAATCTGGGTTGAGAGATGGCCTGTTCTTAGAGTCGCTGAGTAGCTGTAAAATAACTTAGGTACCAGGTGTATTTTGCTTCTGAATTCACGGACACTCTTCATTATTCCTTTACATTTAGCGCTTGGATTTATTTTTTTATGATTTATGTGTTTTGTGTTTCTGTAATATGTTATTTCTTTTATTTTATTATATATTATAAGTTATATGTTATATTTTACATTTGCGTTACGTTATTTTGTTCATTATATTTTCAAAAATGTATATAATTGCTTTGCGATTTGCTTTGTTTATATTTACTATACAACCTGTTAATTTATGCCATGTTCCTTATTTTGTTTTGTTTGTCTTTAACTATTTCAATGTTTTTTGGATGAACTGAACTCCAAATTTTTATTTTTTTTCCCTATCCCCGTATGGGGGTGTGCTGGACCTCGTCCCTGCTTCATCTTTAGTTACATTATTAATTTTGCAGATCCTTCTCAAATCTATCTGCGCCTCCCCCAATGACATGTGCAGGCTTGAGGTTTGATCACACGACCTTGACTGTCCTTTGTCCTGCCTCTGACTACCCAACGCTGAATTTTCTTTTAGTCTTCGGGTATTTTACCCCAAATATTCAGGTAACATTCTTTGAAGCTTCACTGAGTGGTTGGCTAAGGGACACGGAAAGTGTAGTTTATGGTCAGACCGAAAGCCATTCACATTTTTTGTTGGTACTTGCCAATTGATTTGAGATTTATTGTATTTCTTATGTTCTCTATTTTATGCAGGTGCTTGCAGGTTTTTTACAGATGCAATTCCGCGTCATGGAGTCTCATGAATGAGTTTTTCTTTTGCCCTGTTTAATTTATCTTTGTCTTACTAACCTATTTTTTTGCATTTTGTTTTTCCTGTTAAGCACTTGCATACTGCTTACTAACAACGTATGCATGGACACTGGAGGTCTAGATTCGTTCAAAATAAATAAATGTAGCTTCGTTTAATCAAAAAAATTAGAATCTTGCGAGAGCCTTGAAGGAGTAACCATCAGTTACTTATACCAGGGCGGGTAAGAGGTGGATTACCTCCACTGTCCAACTCAAAAAATATAGCATCTATCAGTCCAGCACCACAGTCCAGTCCTGCATAAAAAACACTTTTTAAAAATAATTGTCTAAGGCCCGGTATATATATATTTTTTTTAGTATTTTGTATATTTAAGTTTACAAATTTCTAATTAATTATAAAATTTCATATTGCAAACAAAATTTTATGTAGTTTTATGTAGCTCCTACAATACGTCTTGAACTTTCCAATTGGTGTGGACTTTAAAGTTTCTGGTAGCGCGTTAACTTCATCCTGGAGAGAAATGGATTATAAGTATTGGACGTCACACTACTGTTAACATCTGTAAAATAGATTACAAATAGACAGAATTACCATCTCACGTATGTCCTTACCCTTATTAAAGAACTTAAAATAGTAAAATCCTATATGTATAATATAACTCCCTATATAGATTCGACAGGATTTACTACTTTATTCATCTCTTCCTTCACCTATATAATGCTATCTTTATGGTATTAACCCTCAATTTAAATCATCTTTCTCTTTGAATTGTATAAATCAGTATGTATCTTACCTTAAATATTCTTATTTTATAATTATATATTCTTATGTATGATACTCATTTATGTACCTCTACGCCTGTCTCAACACAGGTATACCCTAGTGAGACAGGCATCGAATAATGTAATGTAAACATACCTTATATAGATAAATAAATAAATAAATCCTTTTGTACAGTAAACTGTTCTGCATATTGGCCTTGTCCTTTTTTTGAAGCCTGATTTTCTTGCACGTCCTTGTGTTATGTCTGTAAATGTCCTTGTTGAATATAATTTTATTTGTGAAGTATTTTGGTAAAATATTGTTAGTTACTTTATGTATAAATATCAATGTATTCAAGATCAGCGTCTGTTTCACGGTTAGCCAATTCAGTTCCTTTAACATTTTGCTTACTTATGAAAATCTATTTCGCCGTAATATTGCCCTATTTTGGAGAATTTGAAACTTATTTTGTTCTCGTTCGTTACATAGGAAAAGGATAGTTGAGCAATAGTTAAAATGTGGAGCAATAATTGATTTGTGATTGCAGTTTTACTAGATAGTTTTTGCCGAATTCTTCCCAAAAAAGATATTTTTTGCCAATTTTCTTTTGTGTTTATTCAGCATGCTTGTTGCACTTGCAGTTTTAGTAGATAGTTTTTGCCGAATTTTTCCAAAAAAAGATATTTTTTGCCAACTTTCTTTTGTGTATATTCAGCATGCTTGTTGAATGTTAGTTTGGTATCTAATATACCTCCTAAGTATTTCATTTCAGTAACATTTTCAATAATCTCACCATCAATTTTAATTCTGCTTTCACTGGATGTCTTCTTATATCCAATTACCATACATTTTGTATTTTTTTGTATTTAATTTAAGCTTATTTATTTTTAGCCATCTTGATACATTGTTTAGCTCATTATTTAAAATATTTATTATTTCTTCATAGTTATCTCCAATTGAGCATATTAGTGATTACGATTAATGATTACGATAAAGATTGCAATCCGTTTGTAAGGACAGGAGAATCTATCAAATGGACCGCCCTTTTCTGCACAGTCGAGGATTTTTTTCAGAAAAATGGCTCCAGATTAAAGGTGGCTGCCAAATTCAACCATGGGGCTATTTGTACAGAGTTAGAATTCGTGTATTTGCTGGCCCTGTACAGAACGCCCTGATTCGGAGAGGCTAACTTGACTTTGGCTTTGATGGAGCCTCCGTTCCTGAGCTGGTCATTTAAAGTTACAGCAACCACATCAATGGAAGGCTCGTTGGGAAGATAGCTTCCATTGAAAGAATAATACCCACTGTTGAAAAATCCTTCAAATCTTTAATATTTTCCACTGTAATTGGTATTGGAGCATTATATTGAGCGGTCTGTGGCTGAGTTAGCATTACGTCTGGATCCCATCCAGGAGCAGGAGGCGTAAGTTCAATTCCTCGGCGAAGTCCTCCATCGATAGGAGGAGTCTTTAAAATATTTTCAGGTTATTCGTAAACAAGGAATGTTTGTCTTTCCTTTTAAAAAAGAAAAAAAAGGAAACGTTCTTCAAATTCGTAGAAGGGGTCTATACGCTTCATCAAAATTATATGAAAAATCGATCATGTGTGGATTATTTTTTCGGTACCTACTGAAACTATTTGATTATCAGCCAATTAATGTTTTGTTCTTCCCTGAATAAAAAGTGTTAAGTCAGTGCGGCGCTAATTTTTTTTTTTTTTTATTTGAGCTCGCACAGGAGACCCTGAGGAAAATTATTTCTCTCAGGGACTATGTCATCTTTGGGGATGCTGTGTGGAGGGTTTTTTTAGGGAAAGGAAGGGAAGGAGAGTTCTGGGAAGGAAAAGGATTTAAGGGGTGGGTAGGAATCTGGGGTTCAGTGTATCCTGATCATCCGCCTCCAAGACCTAGACAAACCTCACCCCATGAACCCGGGCACCCCTGCTAAATCACCAAACGTAGCGAACCACTTGGGGTGACCTATGGCAGAGGTGTTGGTTATCCAATAAAGGTTCCGGGGCGGCGGTACCCATTCCCGCCTCCCAAATTGAATAATAAGATTTTTGTTTAATGTCACAAAGGCATAACAGGCGATATGCCCTTATTTTATATTTGCCTATCATTAACTTTTAAACGGCTGTATATTTGAGATAGAGATAGATATATTTGTGTCACTAATCGATATGATTATGACATTACCGAAACCAAGCTTAACTCAAAACACCATTTTTGTAGTTAGGCCCCTGTGATCCTAAGCCCCTGGTTTTATTTCGGCAAAATAATAAATAACGTTGCTTTTAATTAAAAAGACCCTCATCTAAAGGGTTCATAACTCAAAGAAAGCCACCGAACCATTCCGAGGTCCAGCTCTAATGTGCATACTTGACATAAGATCTCAGGAGAAGGGGAAAACTTCTCATAAAAAAACCCTGATCCAATGTTTTCAGGATGGGTTAAAATTCACCATTTCGCTGGTAAAAATTGTGATGGCATTATTTTCAGTAAAATCTTAGATAGGTACTTACTTAGAGGAATACACAAGCCAAAATGTGTTTATATTTAGTGTGGCTTATATCACCACGATTACAGGTAATATTCACGCAAATCTCTTGGCAAACGGAGTCTAGAAATGGACGATTTTAGCATAAAAGTAAAAGTTTTATAACAAAGAAAAAAGTAAATTATGAAAAACTGTCGCAGACAATTTTAAACATTACTCTATTTTTATTTTATTGAAATTGTTTCCTTTTTACAATGCTCCACACAGGAGACCCTGAGGCAAACAATTTCCCTCGGGGCCTGTGTCATCTTTGGGGGGCCTTTTTAGAAAAACGAAGGAGAGGAAGTTCTGGTAAGGAAAAAGTTATGAGGGGTGGGAAGGAATCAGGGGGTCTGTGTGTCCAGGAGTGACGGGCGTATGAATCAATTCCTCTTACTGAAGTGCAAGGCGATGGGTCTGTGTGTCCAGGTGTGACGGACGTATGAGAATCAGGGTGTCTGTGTCTCAAGCAGACACGGACGTATGAATAAATTCCTCCCACTGCGGTGCAAGGTGATGGGCCGAGAGAGATGGGAGAAATCAAAAGATCTTCCTCAACCATTCTGGTTCACCTTCCAATCCGGTCCGCCACACAGTAGGTGGGCAAACACATCCGCCACCAAGACCTAGATAAACCTCACCCATGAATCCGGGCATCCCTGCTAAGTCACCAAACGTAGCGAACCACTTGGGGTTTATTTTTATTTTTATTTATTTATTAATTTTATTTTAGTAATTTGTACATTGAAGTTTCTAATAAATTATAATATTTCATATTGCAAACTAATTTTTATGTAGTTTTATGTAGCTCCTACAATACGTCTTGAACTTTCCAATTGGTGTGGACTTTAAAGTTTCTGGTAGCTTATTATATAACTTCATCCCTTTGTACAGTAAACTGTTCTACATATTCGCCTTGTACTTTTTTTGACGCCTGATTTCCTTGCACGTCCTTATGTTATGTCTGTGAATGTCCTTGTTGAATATAATTTTATTTGAGAAATATTTTGGTAAAATGTTGTTAATTACTTTACAATCAACGTATTCAAGATCAACGTCTGTTTCACGGTTAGCCAATTCAGTTCCTTTAACATTTTGTTTACTTTTGAAAATCAATCTTTTAATAAATGGTTCCGCTTATTGATACCCGCTTCCCAAATTTACACTAACTTTGAGGCATGTTCCAGAGTGGTAGATACTCTCAGTATGGCCCTGGTGAAAGAGCAGCATTCAGATTCCAAAGTTTGCTTGAAATGGCTTTATGCGTCGTAGGTGGGTACTGTTTATTCTATCTTTGTAAATTATTCACTTCAGATGTCATTTTGTATACAGGGTGTTAAGGGATGTGCTTAACTTACTTTACCAGTGATTCCTGACATCATTGGAGTAAAAATATAAATGGAAATATGGTCTCCGGTGACATTTTTTATGTTTATTTAAATATTATACATAAAAATTGGTATTGGACAGGTAGAGTCGAGATGAGGGGTTGATCAGTGATGGATAACATAAAGAATTTTTTTTTATTTGGTTTTGAAGAAAAAAATTAAAAACGTAAAAAAGATACCGGAGACCAAAATTTTATTTACATTTTTTACTCCAAATAATGACAGTAATCACTGGTTGAAGCAAGTCATGTTTATGAGGTTTTGATATTGAGTGAAATAAAGTTGTAACTTCTACTAGTAGATCAGTGATAAAAAAAACACATAATACGAGTATATTTTCAAACACAGAGATGAGGGTTTTTGCCAAGGGTATCATTCCTATCCCCTTATCAAAATTTAACGCCAATATAAAGGACTGGTTACAAGAAGTAGTTATCCTCAAAATAATACAGCCAAATTTCGCGGTCGAAATATCCAAAGCGCGGGTTGTTTTGCGGAAATTCCGGCACAACGGCTGACCGGGTGTTTACCGCAAACATTGGACACGAATGCATTGTATAGAATTATATATAACCCCGTAATTCCAAGCCACAAACTACTACAAAGCGTTTTTCATTGTTTCCACCGAAAAATTTAACTCACTTATTTCATTATTACAATTGCTAAGTTTACTTAAAGCCTGCGTGGAATAGTTGGAATGTTTACTTAGGTTCGTAGTTTGTATCAAACCGCCGTGAACCCGAGAGGAATTCACGAATTAACATGTTATAATATGATTTGTTTGATATATTCAAGGCGTTATTTGAATAATTTGTTGCGTTTTGTTTACTTTGCACCTATCCAACTAAATGTCGATTTATTAAAGTCCGTTGAAGTCAAGGAGTAATATTTATTATCCGAGGTTTCGGTGGAATGGATTTTGTTTTGCAAACCATAAGTAAATAGAATCAGAATTCGGCTTCCCAACCTTTCTCTTTCCATCTTCTTTTCCTCCATAATATAAAATTCCACTGATTTCCGTCAGTTGGAAGTTAGAACTCTTGTAAGGGGATCACATTGACAGCCTCCGTGGTCGAATGGCAAGGCTCTTGGCTCGCAAATCCGCAAATAAATTTTATTTGTGTTAATTCACAATTAATTCTTTTAAAATAATATATAGTATATTTGTGTCATGTTCCAGAGTATAAGATACTCTCAGTATCGCCCTGATGTAAAAAAACCATTCAGAATTGAAACGTTAATAAATAGCCAGGTAATTTACTTCCCCTCCCCACCATCTCCAGCCTCACAACATACCCCAATTGGGGATGCCATAGTCTCACTGGCTCCAGACGAGAGCAGTTGGGAGTCTTGTGAGATATTCACATAAAAAAATAATAAGAAACAGACAAAATTCTGACTTATGTTTAAACTGTGGTCTTCGGAAAAGAGGGCCGGCTCTACGCGGGTGCAATTGGAGCGGTCAGCACCGGGCGCCGAATTGGAGCGGTCAGCGCCGGGCGAATTGGAGCGGTCAGCACCGGGCGCCGAATTGCCAGGCACTGATAAAACCCAACATCTGTCTCCCTTGAGATATAAATAAATAATAGTAATAATCTAAATATTATTAATTAAAGTGTTCACCTACCTAGCTAGGCGTCTACTAGTTTTGAAAAGGGGTGCAAAAATTTAGCTCGCGCCCAACGCCGTGTACCTATCTCAGAACCGGAACTGGGAACTTATATCAGGTTCAGTGACTTTTAGGAAAACTTACGGGCTCCCAGCATTCCCAGAATGACACAACGTAATCAAAAGATTTACTTACTTACCTATAACCTACAGGCGGTATGTAAAAGTGGTCCATCGTATTACGAATTTTCCAGGCGGCCAAAGAATTAAGAATTTTTTGCACAGATACCTTATCACAAAATTTTCAATAGCCACGTCCCCGACTGCAAAGATGAGTTTGTAGGTAAGTAGTAGGTACCTACATTTTAAGATGAATCCACATTCAAAATGACTTTGGCAAGTCTTGACAATGAACATTTTCGTCGATGCCATTGACCAAAAATATACGCTGAATGCTTTTTTATTCCGAACCTGAACAACGCTTTATGTAAGTATTTTTTAAATCGGTTTAATATGTAGGTAGGTACCTACCCACCGGCCACTAACTGCATCCTCTAAAAAATAGATTTACAAACATTTATAAAGATTTAAAAACAGATGAATAATATTGTGCTGTATTCAATATATGTATAAATAATAAAATTAGATCATTGAAGAAGAAGATAATAATAATAATCTAAACGAAAATATGAAAGAGAGCAAGACACAGAAAAAGATAATGGTTGCAACTAGGACTCGAACTCAGAACCTCTCGTCTATCCGGGACGTGCGTTCATCAATTTCTTTGTCTTATTATCTTTCATATTTTCGTTTAGATTATTATTATTATCTTCTTCTTCAGTGATATACTACATTGATGGGAATAACCTTCAAAAGTTATAAAAAGAGAGTTTTTCTTACAAAAATTGAATAAAATTAGATCCTAAGAACTAATTTTAAAGTAAAATGAACGAACTTCGATTTGCGATGGATATTCCTTTGACTATTTTTGACTAAAATCAAAATTACTTGGACAGACTCACAGACTGCATTCTTACAATATACAGGCACAAAGATAATTAAGGGGGCACACATTAATTAGCTCAAAAGAGGGGGGGGTCCAGTAAAATCTCCCGTTACTTGAAAAGAAAATACGAAGTGGCCCAAATTTATCTCACCAAGGGGGGGGGTCTAGATTCGAAGAAAGACTGCTCACGTAATTAATGTATGCCCCCTAAGGATGGGGTGTTTCACAGAAAATCAAATACAAGATTTTCTTCAAATGGCCAATCAAGGCAATTTTTTTATTACACTTGAAACGTGTTATTTGTCCAAAATAATTTAATTAACGCCAACTACGAAGGCGAAGATTACGACATGTGTTGTGTTTCGTTTACCCAACACTGATTCCAGGTCCTTTTCAGATTTAGCAGGCAAACATAACGACAATTATTTTGCTTTTTTCTGGTGATCACAATTTGTTCAAAAGCTGCAATGGACATGGATTAAATGTTAAAACTCATAGTGGTTCTCATAGGCCAGGCGAACCTTTACGTATCAACGTGCCATTTTTCTAAAGAAACGTTTAATGAGGCGTGCCAATGAATAATTTTCACTTTGTGATTATTGGGAAAATGATAATAATAAATACTTACTATGAATTAAAAACTCTTTATTTACTAAAAAAAATAGGAACATTTAGCATTATACGTGTAATTTAAATTAAATTAAAATTCCTGTATTGCAGGTAAGATGACAAATAACATATATTAGGGTTGTAGGATATTACTTTTAGCAGAATGCATGCATAACTGGAGTCATCTGACAAACGGTTTCTAACCGACTCTTTAATATTATTCATCTCTGAAAATAATGACTCGTTGATGAAAATATTGTTAAAATAGCATGAGCCAGCTTTTTCAAACAATTAAATGTGTCGTGTAACGCATTCCATGTTTCCAAAATTTTATTATTAGCATTTTCACTTATATTACCTGTCAATCTTTCTGTTTCAATTAATTCTAACTCTCCCCTTGTTTCAAAAATTTTTGAATCCATATTGAACTAAACTGGAAATCAATCAGCTACATTTCAATTCATCAATCACTGATCAGTGACTTGCCCAAAATATTGTGTCGCGTGCCATTGGTTCGCCATCCCTGTCATAGGCCATTTGGTTGCAATGTCTCATTTGAATTTCTGTGAACCTAAACCTTAGTATGCTACCTGCCTGCCCTGTCTTCGAGTAGGTATATTTTCCTTTGCTATACTCGTATCTAAGGGAGAATTTTGGCCTTTCAAGGCTGACGCCCGCAACCGCAAGCACTGAAGAGATAAAACACACTAGAAATGCTTTCCACGAAGATTTGAATAGAAACCAATATCGCCTTTGAATTTGTTTACTTTAGCTCCACACAGGAGGCACCGAGGAAAACAATTTCCCTAGGGGCCTATGTCATCTTTGAGGATCTGTGTGGAGGGTTTTTTAAAGGAAAGGAAGGAGAAGAAGATATGGGAAGGAAAAAGGTATGAGGGTTCAGTGTGGCCAGGAGTGACGGACGTATGAATCTATTCCCCACACTGCGGTGCAAGGCGAAGGGTCAAAAGGCCTCCCTCAATCAGTCTCCTCCGATCCAGCCCGCCACGCAGTGGTTGGGCAAACGTATCCGCCACCAAGACCTAGACAAACCTCATCCCATGAACCCGGGCACCCCTGCTAAGTCACCAAACGTAGCGAACCACTTGAACTGTGGCAGGGGTGTTGGTTGTCCAATAAATTATTCCCGGGGCGGCGGTACCCATACCCGCCTCCCAAATTAGTACAAATAATGACTTAGTACATGTTGTAGCGCATTTAGCACACGCTCTATCTCTCGTCGTGTATCGCCAACCCATTGAATTTCATACAATAAATATTGCATAATTTTTACTAATCATATGTGAAAGCCCTCGAAAGGGGCGTAAATAAATTTTAAAAATTATGATTATAATTATGACACGCAGTTTTGAATTTGAAATTTAAGGCCCGATTGGTCAGACTTTTGGATCACGAAACACTCCCAAATCGCTTTTCTTGTTCCTCTTTATTTTCTATGCCCGCAACTATAGAACAAATAAAAACACAAGAAATGCTATAGGGGAGTAATTCGTGATTCGAGATCCAAAAGTCTATGAAATTCAAATGGATGGCGATATACGATGTCAGACAGAGACAATGCGCATGCTAAATGGGCTAGATCCAAAACGTACTAAGTTAGTGGCAACGTTGGTTTTCATTCAAATACATTTTTTTCTACATTATGTTTATCCAATATGCCAAACATAATACATAGGTACTTCATTTATTGTAAATATAGAGGTTCCACGCGAATTCAAGCTGCCATTAACCTTGCCTGGTCTCCATTAAATCCTAACAAGACAACCTGTTGAAATAAATTATTATTCTGGTGGTTAAGTATAAAAATCTTGAGTTCAGTTGTAATGTGTCTTATTTTTGTAATTATTATTATATTTTTAATTTATTGACCGTTGGTTTCCAAAATTGTACTTAGTGTGAGTTTAAAAAAATAATAAATTATAATTTGTAAAAGAAGAAAAGAGAAATAGAAGTTTTTAGCAGTTTTTCGGACTCTTTTCTTTATGGTATTTTTTGTAACAGTTTCTTACCACGGAGAGTTTGTTGTAAAGTATATTTTTAGTCCAAGATAGGCGTGTGATTTTTTTATACATTGTGGTAGCATTCAGCTCACAGACTCTGATTGTCAAATAATTTCTACTACGGTTTCTGGTTTGATGATATGTGTGTTCGATTTTACTTTTGCGTTTTTTTTTTTTATTTTTGGTTACACCTGTACCTATTTTTTTAATGAAACTTTGTCGAACGTCCAGACCATTAAAATCTTTATAGGACAATTCACTGGGACACCTGAAATGTTTCCTAGTGATGACTCTAATTCCTGCTTTCTGTGCCTTTGGTAGTGGGTCAATTTTGGTTAATTATTTTAGATCTAAGGTCTGCCCCCCTGGCACGGTCGAACAATAAGTTATCGATAACTTTCGGTAACTTCTCATCTTACCCTAGCATGGCTGCAGATCGCCGACGAATTAATAACAGTTCACAATGCCTAAGTCTTCTTAATACGACGTCAACTGTTGTTTGTACGTTAGCAATCTGCAGTTATCCTAGGGAACGTCACACAGCCCAAAACACAATTTTCTTAAGAATAATTTTGTACATTAGCTGCACACAGGAGGCCCTGAGGAAAAATGCCTGTGTCATCTTTGGGGATGCTGTGTGGAGGGTCTTTTTGGGGAAAGGAAGGAGAGGAAGTTCTGGGAAGGAAAAGGATGTGAGGGGTGGATAGAAGTCTGGGGGTCAATTTGTCCAAGAGTGACGGACGTATGAATCCATCCCTCCCACTGCGGTGCAAGGCTCCCACAAGGTTAAGTCTCCCTCAACCGATCTCTCCCGGCCTGCCACGCAGTAGACGGCCAATGCATGGCCGCCAAGACCTAGACAAACCTAATCCCCATGAACGCGGGTACCCCTGCTAAGACACCACGGGCACCCCTGCTTTGTCACCAAACGTAGCGAACCATTTGGGGTGACCTATGGCACACGGGTGTTGTTACCAAAATAAATGGTTAAATTTACTTCGTTCAAAACATTTCGAAGGCATTTCTAGTGTCATTATTCTGTGGCCCTCAACCTTCCCCAGTTAATATTCGTGTCCGCATTCATTGCGCCTGAGACTACGTGGATTTCTTCAGGCTGCAATCGGTTCTCGGCGGATGTACGGGGTCGAAGCACCACAGAACTTGGTCCGTATCCCCGTAGGTCCGTGGAACCGACGACGTAGTCCCGTAGGTTCGTGGGCCCGTAGCGTCTCAGCACGTCGGCGTCGTGACGCCGCGCACACTCGTCCTTGTGAGGCGTCGTTAATCTTCGTTACGGGAGGCTGTCGTGAGCACCTTACAAAATACCCTTCATAACTTTACGATGCCGCAAATCAGGGAAAACCGTTGTGTTTACCTCGTAAGGATTTATACAATCCACAGGCTATATTAATAAATAATTATGGTATAATGTAGAAACTCACAATGCCTATTGCCAATGCAACATAATTTATTTTGTACTTGATTTAGGTTTAGGATTGAAGGGTGTTCTTTGCAAGGGCGGATCCAGCTTTGGCACCAGGAGTCACATAGCGCCAGGGGGGGGTCACATAGTCGTGGTCAAGTCACAGGAAGTTATAATTTAATTTTGTTAATAATAAATACAAGTAAAAAGTAGGTAGGTAATTTTGATAATAATAGATACAAAAAATATATAAAACATTATGTTTAACAATTTTAATTAGTGGTCTATATTGGTCTTGGACCCAGCCCAAGGGGGGGGGGTCATGACCCCCATGATTCCCCCCAGATCTGCCCTTGGTTCTTTGTCATTTTTACAAGTTATGTGAATACCGCACAAGAACCCCGACTGTCTGGAGCAAGTGAGTATGGCATCCCCAATTGGAATATGTCATGGGGCTGTAGGCAGTACCGGATTATCAATAAGGCAGAGTAGGCAACTGCCTAGGGGCCCCGCATCGGCTAGGGGCCCCGCGTCCCGAGAAAAAATGACTTGCTTCAATTAGTGAGCAACGAAGTTTCGGAAAAAGCTTTCAAGATGTTTTAATTTTTTTATTAGGAACATTTACAGGTTAATAACATTAGGTATACGCATTAAAGTAAACAACAAATTATAATAATAAGGTTATAGTCCAATAAATAACTAATGTTCACATCACGCACAAATAATAAATAAAAAGTCTATAATTAAACAAATATATAAACATGGACGTATTTTACTTTTCCTTCCTTCCATTTGTTGCAACTTTACTTAGTATCTAAAGTGATTGAAGGTGCCGTGAGTGGTTTATATTGGCATTTGTTTTGATTTATTTTTTGCCTTTATTTCTAATTATATGTTTAAAATATAAATGTTGTACAAGCTTCAGTATGCACTACCTATCTGCTTGCTAAAAGGTTGGGAAAGGTTGTCTGGAAGAAATCACTTTAGTGACAAGACGGCTCATTGTAATGTTTTTTTTTTTAATAATATATATTTTTGTTTCTATGTATGTGTCCTTTTTTGTGCAATAAAGGGTTATTGTATTTTATTGTATTGTATTCGTTTTTTATTGAATGGGGTGATGGCATACCTTTCGTTATGTAGTAAAAGAACCGATTAATTATGAATAAAATTACGTTTTGGTAGAAAAAATAATAATTTCGGAAGTTAGAAAAGGCTAAAGTGCAGTGGCGGACTAAGCCCGTCAGAAGCCCGGGGTGGCAAAACTGAATGAACCCCCCCTTAGTGAAGTTGGTGTAATTTCACAAGTTTTTTATTCAGTTCACACGGGCCTCTGACTGTGGGGGGGGGGGCTCCAAAAGCCTCCATGTTCTCTTGATCAAATCCTAAACAAAGCTTTAATTGCACTGCCAAAAAAAAGTTTTTTTTTTTTATTCATTTTGGCATCAAATGTGTAGTTTTTTTTAATATTTTGTCAACCAGGTTGAAAAACGTGTTAAAAAAGTTTCGACAAAAACGCATTCAAAGTTTTTCTGAAGGATATTTCAACACACAAACTATTTTTAGAATTTCAAAACATTTGGTGAGAGCATTTTTAACAAATGCATCTTTCAGAAAATGAAATAAAAAAAATAAAAAACAAAGGTATTTTACAAAGGTGTTTTGGTGCCTTAAGGGGGGGGTGAGGCTTAAAAGCCGAAATAAAGGCATATTGTCTGATTTTTTTTTTTTGAGATATGAATAATGTTGGTTTTATTTTTTTCATACACACTTCATAGTATAACATCTGAAGTATCTTTGAAAAAATTTTCAATTAAAAATATGAAAAAAGTCCGTGAGAGCGAATCTCCGGAGGTGCCTCGAAAAAAAGTTGTTATGCGGTGAACTCCATAACTCGTCACCGAATCATTTGAAACAAAAAAATCGAAATGCGTTTTAAAGGTAATATGTTTTCCTAGGTAGTCAGAAGGAGTTTTTTTCGATTTTTTTTATTTTTGACAGCATTTTGAAGTGAAAAAAAATCGGTGAATTTAAATGGTAAAAAAACTCCCTCTGACTACCTGTTGATTTATGTGTAGAAATAGTGTACGAAATTTCAAAAGCATCGGTCAAGTCAAGTCAAGATTTTGAGTTATGATGTTCACGAACTTCAGAAATGTTGTTTGCTAGAAAACCGATTTAATTTTTTTTATTTTATTTTTTATTTTAACTTTATGAGTAAAACCTTAAATTGTAATATTTAAATAAATGAAGACAATATAAGCGAAACTCAATCGAAAAAATCTGGAAACAGAAAAATCAGAAAAACATATTGACACCTCTGGGACTCGAACCCAGGACCTCTATATATGCGTTAAAGAAAATTAAGATAATGTAGGTGGTTCTTAGTCGAAGTATGGTACAGTTAAACATGACCGAATTTCATATCGACACCGTGGCGCAGTGGTTAGCGCGTTTGCCCGGAAAGCAAGAGGTCCTGGGTTCGAGTCCCAGAGGTGTCAATATGCTTTTCTGATTTTTCTGTTTCCAGATTTTCGATTGAGTTTCGCTTATATTGTCTTCATTTATTTAAATAAAAAAATTTATACCAGAAATATACTTGAATCGAGCGAGGCCCTGTCGCTTGAAACGTTGTATCTTCATCAGTTTTACTCTATACACTAACATGTTTTACATTCAGCAAAAAAATAAAAACCTTACCCCCCCCCCCCCCCCCTCCCATGATCGAGGGAATAAGGAGGCCCCTTCACCCCCCCCCTCCCCCCCCCGTTAGTTTACCATTGGTAAATCCCCGAGACGTGCATTGCCTAGGGGCCCCGACATGGTTAATCCGGCCCTGGCTGTAGGTAGTGGGGGTAGGAAGGAGATGGGAAGGAGGAAAGTGAGGAAACAAGTTGCTATTCAAATCTGGTCAGCAAACACGGCTAAAGCCATTTCAAGCAGCGTTTCAATTCTGAATGGTGATCTGTCACCAGAGCGATGCTGAGAGTATCTTCCAAAACAAATATTTTTTATTTTTTATTTACTTACGCACGCCGCGATTTGAACCCGCGACTTCCGATTGCTATTCACGAGTCTTAACTCTAAAGTTATGTAAGGATGAGAGGATAATTTTTTTTATATATATAACAATTTTTTTATATTATCTATTCATATAAATATATTGAAATATTACAACATTTGAAATAAATATTACCAAATTTGAAAACTTACAAAAAATATATGTTTTAGGTACAAATAAATTTCGCCTATAATTGAAATTTTTCCTGCCTACAAAAATTTTAGTCCTACATTTTTTTTTAATTTACGAATTATTACAAATAAAATTTAGTACTTTACGAAAACGCATATTATTTGAATTTATGAATTGAATTGAATTGAAAATACCAAAAGAGAAAATGAATTACAATCAATCATGCCAAAAAGACAATCTGAATATTCCTGGTAACATCGTTAGTTTTGCAGATGATACTACCTTAATATACAGGTTTAAGAGTGGTAAATAGTTGGTTAAATAATAGTATTTTAACTTTGAACATACAAAAAACCAAATATATCACTTTTAGCATTTCAAGTAAAAGTCAACCTTCCGCCACTCATAATTTAATAATACACAATTGTTTGCAAACCTGTAACCCTTTAGAAAATGTAGTCAGCATCAAATACCTTGGCGTAAAAATAGATAAATTTTTAAGATGGAACGATCATGTTAATATGTTGGTAAATAATACTAGGAGACTTACCTATATCTTTAAAGAACTCAGACATATACTAGACAAGGAAAAATTGAAGACGGTTTATTTTGCAATAATCCAGTCTCTACTTTCTTATAATATAGTGTGCTGGGGATCTTGCCAAAAGACTTATATAGAACCACTTAACATTGCCCAAAAACTGATCCTTAAAGTTATGTTCAAGAAAAAGTTTAGATATCCAACTCATATACTTTATAAGGAATGTAATGTCATGAATGTAAAACAGCTGTATATTACACAAACACTTTGTAAATTTTTTAATAATATTAATATTGCAGAAAGAACTCAGCCTTAATGTGCTATAATAACTTATAACTTATAACTTCAATGTGCCTATAATAGACAAAATCTATAAAAAATATTCAATTCTTCAAATTTACAAAGAAATACAGTTAAATACTCGTAACTTCCAATTCAATACATCAGCAAGATACCAGAAAACTATTAAAATTCCTAAATTTAATACTAAGCACATCCAAAATTCCTATCTTTATCTGGGCATAATCTATTATAACAACCTCCCATTAAAATTAAAAACCATCGAAAATATGCAGGAATTTAAGCCGAAATTAAAAAATTACCTGAAACTACTATAAAAGTCCCAAATATGTTTACTTTGTATCTTAAAGTCTGCTATTTTATAAATCATTTATTCCTTCTTTTTTATTTCATTTCTTAGTTTCTAAATCTCTGAGTCTACTATTGTATAAATCTTGCGTTCTTTCTTACGTATCCTTTACTTACTTATTACAATATTTTTTGTTACTAACTTACATGATTCTTCCATTTATAATGATTTTTTAATTTATATTATGATTTTTTTAAACTCTTCAGGATTTTTATTTTTAAATTATACAAGATTTTTTAACCTTCTTATTATTTACAATAGCCGTTATTACTAACTTACACGATCATTAATTTACTAATTGAGCTAGAACTCCCTCACCAAACACAAGAGCATTGTCTCTTTATGGTGAGGAAAGGCAATTTATTTTTATTTTTTGTTAACCTTATGTAACTATGTAACTATGTAACTGTTGTAACTTCATATGTATTTTTAATAAACATTGCCAAAAAAAAAAAAAAAAAAAATCGTACTACTAGAATTGGGTCTGGTCTTAACTTTGTGGCAATTCAAACTAAATCTTCTTTTGGTCAAAGAAATTACTTCTATCAGGCTCCACTCATATTTAATAGCCTTCCAGAACATATTAAGTCATCTAATTCCTTTTGCACTTTTAAAAAGATGGTTAAATTATTCGTATTAGCCGAGGATTGCCAATTGATTTTTTCTACATTGTCATTTCTATATTAATAGCATTTTGATTATTTATTACAGTATATATTAATTACTGTTAATATATTATTTTTTTATTTTCTTATTAACTTACCATTACATATTAATTTTCTAACCGAACCTAATTTTAAATATTATAGATTAAACAACTTACAAAAAAAATGTTATTTCAAAGCTAATTTCAACATACATATGGTCACTCTACATGTTTTACGTTGTAATGTATTTGTTGCTATAGTGCAGTAGAGGCCCATTCTGTGAGAAATATTATTGTAACAATATTGTCTTTCAACACATTATTTTGTGTACTCTATAAAATTGTTAATCTCAAGTCAAAATGAAGTTCAAAATTTCAATTTAAACAATAACACCTAAATTAAAAAGGTAAAGAAACAATAAATAAATAAATATATATGGGTTATCGTATCCCATAACTTTGTCAAAACTAAAAGATCACACGGATGGCATTTCTAAGGTGTCACTTACACTATAAAATACAATCATATTTTAATGAAAACGGTCACTTAAATGGAATGAAAACAATAATGTTGTGATCAAAACGGTTTCTTTCATATTTATTTCATAATTATTTGATAGTCACTTTAATATTGCATAAGAAAGATTCGCTCTAATGTAATCGCTTATAAATCATTGTTTTGTTTCACTTTTTATTTTATTATTTATGCATTAAACGGCTTACTCGTTAATACGGAATACTTTTTATCCAAACAGTTAGATTTAGCTTTATTATTTCGAAAAATGAGTATTTGTGTCGGGGGAGACCAAAAAACATGCAAAAAATATGCATTTAACATTTTAATTTTGTTAAAATTAATTGACTAGCGCGGTAATGCCATGTTTATTCATCGTTTTAATTTAACATTTCATCAATGCTGCCAATCATAGAAAAAATATTTTTGCGTAAAACAAAGTGAATGCATCATTGACATGTTTGTACCAGTATTATAACAGTAGAACATGGAAAGAAATGTATTAAAATAATTACACAAACCCGCTAGACAAACCCTACGTAGCCAAACAAACCATTCAAAACCTGGGATGTTTTTTAAAAGTATGATGAAAAGCGAGTTTATTTTAGAGAATTTATTTTATAAGATTGGTACTTCCGACAAATGTCATATTTGATTGTCTATTAGTTAAAAAAAGAACATTCCGTATTATCCGTGCATCAAACTTCGACAACACGAACGTTCCGTGTTATCCGTGTGGTGGACTAACTGCACATTTACCTTTATTTTTTACACATATTTAAAAAAAAACCTAAGGACATATATTTTTTTAAATTTTATCTATTGTTGATAATGGTATGAACTAATGATATAATGAATGAGAACATTTTGTCTGATCTCTTAACACTTTGTTATTAATTCATATATTTTTATCACTTATTATTTTCTCTGTTTATCATTTTATTTTTAAATTTTATTATTTTGCTTTTACTTAACTGTTTTGCATGACCGATATTTGCGTGTGTTATTTTCATTAAATTGTGAAATTATTAACCCCGATACAGGCGAACCCTAGTGGGGTTAATAATTACATGCTAAAAATATATGTACATAAATTGTGAAGAAGCAATAAATAAATAAATAAAATTTGCGTTTTTTTGGAAAACGTGAGTCAGTGCTAGCCAAGGTTCAAAGAAAATGTATATTTAACATTATATAAGCAGTAAATTCAGCATTATTTCCAAATTATTGCAGATATTGACATCTACATAGGTGGAAATAAGATGTGGTTTTTGTGGGGAGATATTCAATTATAAATAATAGTATATTATGCAATAAATAAATAAAATAAATTAACATAATATAATATTACGAGTAAATATTGTATTATGACAATTTAGCGTCAAAACCCCAAAAACGTTGCATACTGCCATCTAGTGGCCTGGGTGTTAAAATATCTATTCTGTCCAACAACTTACTACAGAACCAAACCAAAAATCAAAGGCTTATTAAATAATTAGGGGCAAACATAAAATAATTTATAACCTGCTCGTTCATAGATGGCGGTAACTTAAATTTTTAAACAAAAAAAAACCCTTTTTACAAGTAGATATATTAATATGCTATCAAATTTAATTTAAATATGAATATTGTTAAACACGCATTTGAAATAGTTTTGTCCATTAAGAAAGGCCACTTAGAGTGGAACCTTTTTGTGCCGAATACCTTCTTCGATCATAAAGGTATCCACCAGTTTACGTGAGAAAGAGGAAATGATAGGTCGATAATCGATTTTGTAGTGATTGACTCTAGGTTGAGAGCCGTTACCGAGGACACAAGAGTTTTCAGAGGGGCTGAGGTTGAAACTGATCACTTTCTGGTAGTGTCAAGAGTTAACCTCTTTCGCGGCTGGCACAAGAGTCAAAATAGAAAAACTACAAAACGATAATATTAGAAGTGAGTATGAGATTTGTGCAGAGATGAGATTGAATGAGAAAGAAATAAACGGTCTAAGCAGAGAGGAAACATGGTACCACCTAAAGGTGAGTCTATGTGAATCTGCTAGAGACGTGTGTGGGATAAGTAAGCAAGGTAGGTGATGTATGGTGGGATGTTTAGATTAAAGCACTGGTCTCAGAGAAGAAGAAAGCATGGTTATGTCTGATGGCGACTGACAATGCTTCGAGTGAAGAGCGAAAGAAGAAAAGGTATGTTAGGTATGCAAGAAAAGAATAAGTATTGGAGTGAAAGAACGAAAGAAACGCCAGGAAGAGGGAATCAAAATGAAAAACCACTTTCAAGAAAACATCAAACTATTTCGGAAGGAAGTCAAAAAGTCCCGGAGTGGTCCAGAGAACGGAAGGATGAAAGTGATAAAATAAAAGATGGACAAATGTTGACGAATGAGGAAGAAATTAAAGAGAGATAGATGAAATACTTCGAGGAAGTCTTTGAAAGTAACCCGGGTGACAGTGATTCCAGCGGTGAATCAGTTATGAACGATGATGGAGTGGAATGTTACCAAAATCAGCATGAATGAAATAAAAAGATCAATTAAATGTATGAAGAATGGTAAGACTGTGGGGTTCGACAGTATTGCTGATGAATAGCCGTATTATTCTCACATGGTTGTGCAGACTTTTTAACCAGTGTTTAGAGGAGGGTTACACTCCATTAGATTGGAGAAGTGCTTGACTCATGCCATTATACAAAGGTAAAGGGTCACGTTTGGATTGTGGGAATCATAGGGCAATTAGTTCAGTCGGCAAGCTGTGCGGTAGAATATTGATTGAAAGGGTACGCATGGAAACAAAGGATAAAATATGGGATGTGCAAGGAGCTTTTATGAGTGGAAGGGGGTGCATGGACCAGATCTTCTCATTGCGTATGCTTACCGAGAATTTTCTTGCTAAAAACCAGAAACTTTTCTGTGTCTTTGTAGATCCACAAAAAGCATACTACCGAGTCGATAGGAAAAAGCTATGGAAGGTGTAGTCCAAGTATGGAGTGAGAACGAATCTCATACAGGCAATTGCGTCTCTATACGAGGGAAGCATTTCATGTATTAGGGTGAACGGAGATTTGACGGGGTGGTTTGACATCACAAAAGAGGTCGTCCATTAATCACGTGATGTTTTTTAGCAACTTTTGAAGCCCCCCCCGGTGATATGTGGTGAGGTTTGATACTAACCCCCCCCCAAAATGACGTGTATTTTTTAGTACAAACATTTTGAAATTTTCGGAATATTATCACGAAAAATAAATACACGTGATATCTCATTATACCCCCCCCCTCGTGATATTTCGTGATTTTTTCCGAACCCTCCCCTTTCAAGCCTCACGTGATTAATGGACGACCCCAAAGGTGTTAAACAAGGCTGCATAATGTCACCGTGGTCATTCAATCTATACATGGATAATTGTATGCAAGAATTGAAAGAGATTATAACATAATATTGATATCATCATAATTAATTATTAAATATTATTAGGTTATGAATTATTAAATATGCATTCAGAAATTTATTTGGATTTTATTACAAAGCGGAAATATGTTGACCTTCCGACAAAACAGGCCCGACACATTTTCAGTGGTTTACTAAAATTTTATTTGCATTGCATTTAATTATTATCAAAATAAAACAAGTTTAGTATTCAAAAATATATATTTGTTTTTAAACAATTCGTTATAATTTTAAAAAAAATGGTTTCCTTTTATTCACTAATGTATTACATAATATAATCATTTTGTAGAGGTGTTTATTGTGATGTCAATATTTTTGATTTGGCGAAAAGATAATAAACTTTATGTCATATTTAACATTATTAAAAAAAAATTTCACCTTCCACATTAAAATTAACTAATGTTTACATACATACAAACACTTATACATACAAAAGTAAAAATAATAAGATTAAAAAAGCTACTTGTTATAATGCAAAGATTAATTGCATCGCCAAAAAAAATCTTTAGACAATCATATCAAAAGCAAGAAAAGTGATGTTATTTACTCTATTAAACATTTATTTCGTCTTGAGTAAGTTTCGTCAATAATATGTTGAAAAAAAACTGTTTGGCGGTGTTTGGCGATGTTAAATGTTAGGAACGTATTATTAAGAAGATTCATAGGTATTGCAGTGAATGTTGATGCAAACATGGTACTCGCAAAGATGCATTGCTTGCACAATGCATGTTATTACACTTCAGGAAAAAAATTCAGCTGAATTAAAAAAAAAACTATCTTAATGTAATGCAATAAAAACAACTCACCATAAAACTTTTCAGTTAACTGTAAAAATATTTTTAATATTCAAATTCGTTGATTGTCCGTAAAATATGAATATTTTTCCTTTTATTTGGTAAGCCTTACATAATCTGTTTCTCAGTATGTTATGCTTCTCAAGGATATCGCTTCCGAAACCATATAAAGATACAGCAATACACATAACCCTAAATACGTACTATATGCATCAACTCTAATTGCGCACAGAAATGCATTTTGAATGCTGAAAATTATTAAATATATCATTTATGATAAAAGAGTGTATCACTCAGACAGTAATAAAGGCAAACTGCTGATAGCTCCATTCAAGGGTGTAGCTATAGCGTTTACATGGCGGGGGGTTCTACCCTAAGGGGGGGGGGGGTTTGTTCCTGGAGGGGGCAATCAACAAAGAGTGGGAGGGGGGGTGGAAAATTTATTAGAAAGTTTTATGGAATCACATTGTTGAAATAGATGGTGCAAATAATATTGTGGTATTTTCCAGAAATGTAATCTTTGACTATTCTCTTTTTATCCTACGCAATATTGTGGCCAGTGCAAGGGCGGATCCAGGGGGGGGGTCATAGGGGTCATGACCCCCCCTGGGCTGGGTCCAGGACCTAGGTGGACCACTAATTAAATTGGAACGACTAAACTTTATTAATAACTAGCTGACACGGCCACGCGATGCTCTGGCTAATTAAACACAACGCCATCTACTGGATGGTTATCCAACCTTTATAACCACCACCGCAAAGAGACAGACAGACAAACAGACGCCGCGGAGGACTTTAATTTATAATACGTAGAGATGGTGCGAAAGATTATAATAATGTGCATGAAATGCTTGAGGTAACTAACGTATTTAAGTTGATAAGAATTAAGCTGTATCAGTCTAAATAATTTTATAATTACCTCATTGTACGTGACCATTTGTTTGACAGAATGGGTGTGGTAAGCTCTCCGTTAAAAATAGATATCGCGAACAGGCAGATAGACAGATGACGCGGAGGACTTTAATTTATAAAATGTAAAGAAGATGTAGAGATAGTAAGCTATCCGTAAAAGATAGATATCGCGAACAGGCAGACAGACAGACAATGCGGAGGACTTTAATTTATAAAATGTAGAGAAGTACTAAGTTAAAAAAACTTAAAAATAATAGATACAAGTAAAAACCTACTCTTTACTTGTATTTATTATTATCAAATTAAATTATAACTTCTTGTGACTTGACCACGACCATGTGACACCCGCCCCCCCCCCCCCCCCCCCCTGGCGCCAAAGCTGGATCCGCCCTTGGGCCAGTGGTGGGGTCTTAATCCCCTAAACCCCCCCTTGTACCCGCCCTTGGCTCCATTATAACCTCTCCCTCTTTCTCATAAACAATGCATCTAACAAAAAGAGACATTCCAACAGAGATCTTAATGATAGGCCCATAAAACTTGCAATGTTTAAACTTATACACAAATCAACGGTTTCAACGAACAATGTCTGATATGCAAATAAAGAATACATTATTTTAACAATGCAATAAACAGGGGTTTTATACATAAATCAAATATTAAATCATATAATAACCAAAGCAAAGCCCTCTTGCTCCCAAAAACAGTAAAAATGCAGGCAGGAAACTTTTAAACATATAAAAATGAAATTTTCAGAGGTTCTGAAGCAAATTTATCAATTTGCACATTATTCAACAATTCGCACAACAATGTTCGTTGGGACCATTGAAATTATTACACATCAAATTATGAATCTATTTACAAAATGACAATAGTGTTTGACTGTACTATAGATATTTTTGTCACATTGGGTATTTAAAAGTCCAAATACTATATTGACGCATTACCTTATTTTAATAATCATTAATATGTATTAAATTTCACAACATACCAAGATGTGAAATAGTATTTTGTGGTACTGGTTTGTAATTTGCCTTAATGTGCGATGGATTTATAATGTGGCTAGACGGATCTGAGGTGAAAATGCCTGGGCACGCGTAGCACACATACTTTTTTTCATCTATAAATTCCATTTGGTGTTGTTTGAGGAAATATTTTTTCTGAATTTTGTTTGTCCTCCATGTTTTATTCTTAGCATTAATGGTTTCACCTAGATTTTGCGCTAGTTCATCAGCATCATTGTTCTGATTACTGGGTCCATCTGCATTCATTGCTGAATTGAAATCATCGCTTTTCTGATTACTAGATTCACTTGAATTCACCACTAAATTGCTAGCAATGCTTTTATGATTATTCGGCTCACCTAAGTTTAGAGCTAGTTTGGTAGCAGTTATACCTTCCTTACTCAAATTATGTTTCATGAATGTTTCTTTGATTAAACTGTCAATAATGTCAAATGTTTTTCCCGGCAGTTCAATATTGCATTTGAGTTTCTTAATGCTATAAACTATTTGTTTCTCCAAAGCTAGATCGAGTTTACATAATAAACTGTAGAGTCCTAAAATTAAGTAAATATTGTCTGATTCATGCATCGATGATGACAATCTACCGACTATCACTCCATTGGGGAAGAGGTTATGAATGCCGCCAGAAATGACAGATAAAGTGTTGAGCACATTTTGGGTAGATTTTCCGGGGCCTGGAAAAGCAAACTGTTTACATTTAGTTTCAAAAGTCTCCAACATGGTGAGCAGGTCCAAGCTTCCTCGTGATGGTTGACTTATCTCCGTTTGAATGTCTACTTGGGAATTTGCTCTGCTTTTGGTAGACTTCTGCTTACTGGTGGAAGGTTGTGGGTCTTTATGTTCATCGTCATTGAATAAAGTGCTGATGTACATTCCGTGATAGAAAAACCTTTGCCCATATAACTTTTCCCCTGCAGCCCATGCAGGCAATATATCATTTCCAGGAATACTTTTGTTTACATTCTCTACAATGATTTTGTTGTTCATCTTGACTGCCTCTGAAAGATATAATTTTGTACAAACAAATTTATACATATATTTATTAGAAAAAAAACATTCCCGGGTTAGCCAGGAGAGGAAATAACTCATGGCCCCTGGGTGGAATCCAAACGCGATGCCAACTCAGCAAAGACCGGTCATATAATAATCATTGAATAATATCAACAATGCAACACTACATACCTATGTGGTTGATTAATTTATCACAAATGATAGTATAGAAAACTAGTGACCGAGATTTAAATTATCCTTATAAAATAAAAACACAATATACAGGCATTATTGGGATATTTTATAATTAACTCACGTAATGATTTGTAATTTATTAAATTATTTCGGTTTTTTATTTCGTATAGTTTTCATGGGTTCTTCAAAAGTAAAGCAGAGTTCGTACAATTATTTTGACAAGCAAATTCAACGTTAATGTTGAGGCAGGAACAGAACTCGGTAGTAATGAATGATGTATTTTAATTATTATAAGCGAGATCCAAAAGTTTACTTTTCTTATCAAGAGACATCAATGAAAACTAAAATAATGTAAAAATATTATTCTAAACACCGAACGTCAAAGTTTCATTTCACATGTCAAAGATAACTTATATCATAGATAAAAAAAAACACTTACACGATATCAACTTGTCTATTGTCAGTGTTGTTAATTTTTTTTTCTAAACCTCTCACCAAGAGAAACATCTCTCCGAAAATATTTTTTATTAAAATATAACGTTAGTTTTCAATAGGAACGTGTTTAGATAGTTCCAAATAATACACTCAGTGGATTGAAAACGCGTTTTCCTGAATTATTTTTTCAAACTCCCATTTCTTTATAATATCAATGTAAATATTATGGTAAGTCCACACTGCGGCCAACGTTCCAACTGGAAACGTTTGGACGATCGTGTGGAGGGGTGTTCGTGCGTTGGAAGTTCGAGTTGGAAAGTTGGAGTTCGAGTTGGCCCGAGATCGCCTTCGAGGCGATCCCGACGGCCAACTCACAGGAACCAGCCTGCCGCAGCTGTCCACACATCAGTTTGCGAACGGCAGACGTTCAAGACGCGCGTGCTGCGTACTATTAAAATTACAATATTATTACGGAGAGTGGCATAACAATTGTTTGAAAACATGTCGTGTATATAAGTATATAATTATACATACGTAATAATTGTAGGCAATTAATAAGATACAGCGTAGCTACAGCTATTCGATGACCGCCATTTTAAAGTTCTGAATTCGGGGTTGGAGCCAACCTTCCAAATCCGAACTAAGTTCCAACCAGTCTGGACTTCTGGACTAGAACTCTTCAGGAATCAGAATCGACTGGGACCGATTCATAGACGATTGTCGTTGAACGGTTTGATAAGTCTATATTTAATGATAATATAAGTAATAATAATATAAGTCTACGTCCAGAGTTTGGACGTAGTATTAAATATGACTCCAGATACTAATATCTACAGCCTGTATGTCGGACGAATATCTAAAGCTCATATGTTGAACTAATGTCTACGAACTTCAGAGTGTTGACTAATATCTACAGAGCTAAGGTCGGACGAATATCTATGACGGTCCCAGTGTTGACTAATATCTATAGAGCGTAGGTTGGACTAATCAGCTAAATGTGTCCAATAGTTCGTTATTAGGGATTTTTACATACATACTTAAATAAATTAAGTTTTTTAAACTGCATACGCAATATTACGTTATTCCAATATGCTGTACATAATTGTAAATCCAACTTCTGCCAGTGCTGTAGATATTCGTCAACACTTTGGTTCTCATAGATATTAGTCAACAGTTTGAGCTGTAGATATTCGTCAACACTTTGGTTCTCATAGACATTAGTTCGATTTTTTCAGTTTTTGGAATTCCTGTAGATATTAGTAGACGCCTCCTTAAATACTTATCAAACCGTTTAATGACAATCGTCTATGGGTCGGTCCCAGTCGCTTGATTCCTGAAGAATCTCTATGGTCATTTTTGTTTTTTGAAACTGGTTGTTCATTTCTTTCTTATCTATAATTTTAATAATTCTGCGCACTTTTTCTGTGTTTGTCCTTTTGTCGATCGTTGTAAATCCTTGTGCGCGATTTACGTCAAATTAATTCAATCTACTTCTGAACTTCTCTAGTGGTGAGCACCATTTTCTACATTTCTAGTTAATTTCTAAATAATTTTCTTCACCTCCAATACGATTTCAGTTCTTATCTCAACACATTTCAACGTTATTGATTGTTACATAATATGGCAAATGTCATTATTTTTTAGTCAAAATGGGTTTACATTTTGGAGAATTGGCCAAGATTCGTGGAATCATCTACTTCAAGCTATCGCCCCATGAACAGAAGGCCTTCACTGGGTACCTTACGCATTCACTTCCAAATGTGTTCAGAAGGTTCCGTTCCAATGTCTTCATAGTCGCACCACGTAAGTATTTACATCGTAAATTTCTCAGTTTGTCTCCGAAATATGTCCTAATGAATATAATTATTTGTAAAAATTTTCATATTTCGCTTTCAGATTGAGTTGATTTCAAAAATCCTCAATCTGGCAGGGTATTCAAATTTTGCCAACCATCTGCCAACCCTTACATAGCAAAGTATAAACGTTTTCTATAAATAAGTGGCCTCACACAGATTAATTCATTTCACTCATGTCAAGCTATTAACACTTTTAAAACAATTATATTTACACTAAATTGCCCACAAGTTCTGCAACTTCAAGCATGCTGAAACAATTGAAAATATTTCAGTCTAAAATGAATTAGGGATACAAAGTTACTCCTTTTTGCCGATATGATACCGATTATTCTACTCAAATATCGACAGTACCGATACAACCAGTACTCTATGACCCAATAGATTACAATATTGCTCTTGCTCATAAAACAAAGTTGTTTATTTTTAAAGTAAGCGGAAGAAGATAAATGATATCATCGGGTAAATGCCAAAGTCGCGCATCTGCAAAAACATGGAGATATTGAGGTTTGTAGTTCAGAATTGATATCATAAATCGATTTAATTATTACTAAACCAGCTTAAATAAACCTATAGATACATAATAATGTGTAATTTAAAATAAATGGGCTCCATTTAAAATGAAAAAAATGGTATATTTCTCAAAACTGGCACAAATGCAGATTTGCAACATTGGCACTGGACTAACGATATATATTTTGGTTTCATTTCAAAGTTATTTTCTAAAATTTGGAAAGTTTTGCAATACAACTTCAACAACAAAAAAAATTAAGGTAAATATTCGGAACAAACGTCAACGGTTATGTAACGGGATTGTGTATGTTATCTTGACTTTAAAAAACAGCCTACGTTTTTGAATGGTTTGTCTGGCAAAGCAGGGTTTGTGTAGCGGGCTTGTGTATATTATCTTAATTTTAAAAGTTTTATCAAAAAAAGTGCGTATTAACCGTTAACGTTTGTTCCGAACTGCAAACAGAGTGATTTGACAGTGTGAAAGCAAATTTTCAATTTACGTAAATAAAATTAAAAATGTAACATTTTCAACCTCCCCGAATGCAAATAGTTGTCTTTTTTTGGTAATTAAGAAGAATCTAAAAGTTTTATCAAAAAAAGTGCGTATTAACCGTTGACGTTTGTTCCGAACAATTACCAAAATTAAATAGAAGATAATGTGACGTTTTTTTTTAAACATTAACATGAAATAATAACGTAAAATATTACTCCTCAAAAATACCCTCCACAAATCATCTTCAAAGATATAGGACATGGGTCCTGAGGGAAATTATTTTTCTCAGGGCCTCCTGTGTGGAGTTATCTAAAAAATTAATAAAAATATTGCTATTCTATTTATAATTTGAGGTTTGAGTAATTTCATGACAGTTTTCTCCAAATAACCTAAAAAAAATATGCAATAAATTTAAGTAGTTTTTGGTAAAATGTCTTTCAGAAAAAAATCAATTTACCATGTTATTCTTTGAAAACTATTCTATATCAAAGCACTGAAAAGTGACATTCCCAAAAATGTGGCTTGAAGGGTTTTATCAAAACACAGTTGATATTATATTATTATCAGCGACGCCAATTTGTAAAGTTATATCCATACTACTTGTGGTTGATTGAACCTAAACCAGAAATGGCTAAAAAGTGACTAATATCAATTGTTTCAGCTTTCATCATCGCTTACGGCATTTACGACTGGGCCAACAGGACCTACGCCGCTTCCCAGCGCAAGAACCCCAAGGACTTCGAAAATGATGTTTAAATAATCAGTTCAATTATTTCCTTAAAATGTAAATTTTATTTATAATTCTGTTTAAATATCTATGTAATTAAAAGATAGTTGGAAAAAAATTATATCACCGCATTTCTGTTGTACCTACTTATACAATAGATATATACTGCACGAACTGTCAAAGCGGCGGAGTCAATCAAAGTTTTGCATTCAGTATATGGGTAGAAACAAAGACAGAGCACTGCTGTGTGATTTTTATGGCTGTTATTTCCTTTTTCTATGTACAACGTACAAGAACATACAAATAAATAATCATGCATACTTGCAGGAATTCATGTTTGAATCGATCTAAACCAGAGGTTCCCAAACTTATTTTTCTCGTAGACCCCTTTCAAAATTTTACTGATTTCGGTGGACCCCCTGCTGCTATATTCTACCACATTCCCAAAACTTGTGAAGATTAGATCTAACGATGGAAATTTGCGTCGTGGCTGAGTTCCAACCCTAAATTCGGAGTGGTATAAATAAAAATAAAAATAGTGTATTTTCTTGTGTTCTATTTATTAAAATAATATGATTACAGACTTAGGGGGGAAATACATGTAGATGACTCAAAGAAATGTTTTTATTTCATAAATTGTTAGTATAACTATTGAATATGTTCCCAAAGTTTTAAATAAAAATTTCAATTCGTTCCGGTGTTATGAGGGTGTTTGTGCCGAACCGTGCGGTAAACATGAAATGCATTTTTCTCGAAATGACTTTTTTTAATTTGTGTGCACTCTAGCTCAGAAAGTTTTTAACTAAAAATTTGCAAATACCTTATTATGAAAAAATTACGAATTAAAATATGCCTCTGGCCGTGCGCCGTCCGGCGCATACAAGATAAGAAGCGCATCGAAAAGGGCTTAAGAGAAACAACTACTATTCTTGCTGGTTTGAACAGGATAGTAATACTTAGCTTGCAAAATTCAAACATAAGTCAACGGGTTTTTTTATGCTTGGGATTTAGAGAACATATTTGACAATGAAATTAGTTTTTCATATAATTCCTTTTATGTGTGTACGTTTTAAATGCGCTACACGGGGTACTGGGAAGAAGCTTACTGAAAACATCGGGTGAATGATGTCTTAAATCGGCAAAGGGACCCAAGAAGTTTATTTATTTTTTCTCTAAATAGGATAGCTACCTACCTCCAAATAAATTATATATTATTACGTGTTTGATTTATTGCTCGATGAACCAGTCACAATTTTTGGCACGAGCCGCGCCTGCTCCGAATATACAGAAACATACAAACTGCTTACTGCGCTTGAGGGAATAATCAGACACAACCGGATATATGTCATTTTTAAATAAAATTCTTGACGTATTGACTTTTTCCCACAAAAAAGTATAAATCGATTTCAAAAGATTGTTCTTTTATCTAGTAAAGGTATGTTTTAAATTTTGAGAAAAAATGTTTATTTTTAGTATAATAAATAATAAGGTTATACCGTGGGTCATTGGGAGGCATTCAAGTATTACAATTTTTGACCCCCCTCATGCGTGCCGTCTCTTCTGTACACCCCCCCCCCCCCCCCCCCCACCCTAAACGTTACGTAACGCCCAAGTGACAATTTTTACCTGAAAGTCACAATTAAGTTGCGCAAAGTACTGGAAAGTCGCTTAAATACCGTTTTTCTTATTTTAATCGCTTATATAAAACATTTATATGTTCCATAAATTTTTCTTTATTTTTTCTTTTGCCGTTTTCCAAATTTCGTTGGCATTGCTGCGCTGGCAAGTCAGCATGAGAGCCTTTATAGGCCAAGAACAGCTGATGGTGTAAATCTCCCGCTTTTGAAGACATTGTAGTACCTGAGGGTAACCAGAGAAAACCAGAAATATGTCATTTTTAAAAAAGATTTTAGACGTATTGACTCTTTTCCACTAAAAATTATAAATAGATTTCGAAAGATTGTTCTTTTATCTAGCATTCGCATGTTTTAAATTTTGAGAAAAAATGTTTATTTTTAGTATAATAAGGTTATACCCTTTGATTATATAAATGTCTAGATAGAGTGTTGCGCTATAACTCTGAAACAAAGAACAGGCCAGATTTGAAACGCTTGTGTGCGTGACACGCACACAGTATAGGTAACTTATATTGTTAACGTTAAGCGCTCAACGTCACTGTAGGCGTGATGAGTGATACCAGCTCCCGAGTATTTCCCATAAAAGTGAGTAAAAAATATGTTTCGGTTTAGCGGGACCTATAATTCGTTTAATTTTGAATTCATTTAAGTAAGATAGTTTTCTACATATAATGATATAAATGAAAAGAAAATCATTGTTAAAAGAGATTTATTTTTGTTTGATTATTTTTTAAAAATAAATAAGGAATACATAAAATAAGAAAGATACATTCATAGACGCTGCCAACTGGCCGGCAGGTATCGTTGTGTCTAAATTTAAATTTTTATCATCATCAAATAAAGAAGGTGGCCCACATCCAGGTAAATCCCTAAAAATGGTAAAACTATCTTGTCACACCAAAAAAGACAATGCAACTTTTTAAAACTAAAGCTATCGATAGTTATTATTTATTCTTAATGACCTTCCCTTTTAATTTGTTTTTTAAACAGTTTTCGTATAGATTTTACATCCCTGCTAATATTATCCAATTTTGTCTTATAGTGATATTTTAAGGCCAAATATTTTTCCACGGCCAAACTTTTCAAATTAACTTGATGCAGAAGACCGTAAATCTGATCGGTTTTTACTTCGAAATAATTATTGGGAAAATTTAATTTGAAGAACAGGCAACCCTGTAAACATGGCGTCAAAACATGGGGTCAAATGGCGTTGTCCTAAGACCAAATTACACTATTAAAACTGAATTGTTTCTTTAACTGAATGGTTATTTAAAGGTTATTAACCGATGATAGGTCATGCTCGCAACAATAACATTTGGCTGTCAACAGTTCTTTTGTTTTGCTCTTTCAAAAAATATTCTTAAACCAATCTTTTTATTGTGTTTTGGCTGTAAAAAGTTTAGTGTGTTGGAATCTTCTCCCCCCTGATCTTCCAGGAGTCACTTCTTGCTGCTCATTTTCAGATATTTATATAATTTTTTTACTTCTGTCACTTTTTATATTAGCTGTAATTTTTTGAACAATGGAGGAGGATTTCCCTCCTGTACCCCTTACAAAGCCCCCAGATCCCCCTCCTGACCCTCCAGATGGAGACATTTCAGATAAAATAGACTTTTCAGAACATTCAAACATTTCAGACAATGAATCTGTCATCCTAACCTCAATTAAAAAAAGAAAATTTAGTCCCCTTTCCCCAAAAAAAACATGATTCGCCTTTGTCTTCTCAGTCCCCTCCAGCTCTTCCTCAACCTCCTCCAACAATCTTTTACTCTACTCATTCCCGTGGCCCTTACATTGTATATGCGCAAAAAACTGAACAAGGTAAAACCATCCATCCTCTTGAATTTGGTAAATTTCTTTCAAATAACAAGAACCTTTCGATTAAACCTGGAGGTGTTAAAGCCGAGGGTCGCTTCCGAATCTCTGTTGAATTCCTGTCAGGTTCAGCCGCCAACAACTTTATCAAAAATATATTTATTTCATCAAATTCTAAATTCAAGGCGTACATCCCAACTTTCAATGTCACTCGAATGGGCCTGGTCAGGGGTATCTCGACCGATCTGTCCATTCCAGAAATCCTGTCCTCACTTTCAACCCCCCAACATATCGGCAATCCCATAAAAGCCAGGAGGCTAAATTATAAGGACACCTCTGAGGGCATCGTTTCCTGGAAGCCCTCCCAATCTGTCGTCATCACATTCGAAGGACAATCTCTTCCCTCCCATATTTATTTATTTTTCAACTCCTTACCAGTTGAAATGTACACTTATCCCACCACTCAATGTTACAACTGCTGCCGTTTTGGTCATACCAAAGCTGCATGCAGATCCCCTCCCAGATGTTTCAAATGTGGAGAAAACCACTCGGCTGACCAATGTTCTTCTCTCTCTTCACCTAAATGTTTTAACTGCTTAGGCGCTCATTCCGCCATTAACTCTTCTTGCCCCGAACAATCTCGCCAAAAAAATATAAAAATTTCTATGGCCTCTGAGAACTTGTCTTTTCTGCAGGCTTCTAAATTATTCCCGCCTGTCAAAAAATCATTTTCCGAGGTTTTATCCATAACTCTTCATCCAACCCTCTCGCCTCCTCCTCAACATCTTCCCGTTCAACAAAATTCACATACAAAAACCCTATCTCTAAACAGGCTCGTGGATACAATCAGCAACAACACAACTCACTTCTCTTAAATCCCAATGGTTCTCCTCTTTCACACGCCACAAATGGGTGCGCAAACAATTATAATTCATCCTCAACAAACTATCAAAAGCTTTCTGAACAACTCTCCCAAGATAATTCTTCATTTATTCAAACTCTTATTATGCTTCTAATTGACCTAATTTCTTCTCAAACTAATCTACCGTCCAACGCTGCTTCTATTATTTCCACATTAAAATCATTTATTCAAAATGGCTCTTCAAGATGTCAGAATTCTTCAGTGGAATAGCCGCAGTGCTATTTCTAACAAATCAAACCTTCTTAACCTATTAAATTCAAACCTTGTTTCTGTGGCTGCTGTCTCGGAGACATGGTTTACTCCATCCACCCACTTTAATGTGGGAGGGTACTCCTGTCTCCGCGATGATCGCCCGGAAGGTACGGGCGGTGGTGCTGCCCTTTTTATTAAAAAATCCCTTCCGTTTTTCCCAATAAATAATATCAAACCCCCCAATGCTGACTTTCAAATGGTTGCAGCTAAAATAAAGGACACTTCCTTTGTTTCTATCTATCTTCCCCCAACATCGCACTTCAATAAACAAGCGTGGTTGCAAATTGTCCGTCAACTAAGCCCTCCTTTCTTTTTATTGGGTGATTTTAATGCCCATTCCCCCGTCTGGGGTTCTGCTTTCTGTGATCGAGACGGTCGAAGTGTGATGGATTTCCTAGATGAATCCAACCTTTTTCTTTTGAATGACGGATCTCCTACTAGAATCTCTCGCCCCAACACAAACCCCAGTGCAGTGGATCTCTCCATATGCTCTATTAATCTGGCACCTCTCTCCTCGTGGGTGGTGTCCCCCGACCCATGCTCCAGTGATCATTTCCCGATCACCATCACTTATCAAACTTCTTTCCATTCAGACAAGTCCCATATTTCGACAAAGATTAAAACAAAACACACCAAATGGGACGAATTTAACTCACATATGGATAAGTTTATACAAAATTTATCCTATACCAATACATTATCTGTCAAAGATGACTACGATAACTTCAAATCAATGCTCGTAACTGCAATCAATAAATCAAATCCTCCCCCTAAAACCAAATCTCTCAAAAAACTCCCTCCAACTCCCTGGTGGGATGAGGAATGTTCCAAAGTAGTGAGAATTCGGAAAGCTAAATCTCTTTCCTATCGTCACAATATGACTATGGAGAACTATCTCATATACAAAAATGCCGAAGCCAATGCCAAAAGGGTATTGAGGTCAAAAAAAAAATCCGGGTGGTACAACTTCTGCAGTTCAGTATCTCCGAACACTCCGATTTCGGAAGTTTGGTCTATGATTCGAAGATTTCGATCCTCCTTCAGTCCAACATCTCCTCGAGCTTCTCATTCTAAATGGATAGACGAGTTCTTGGACAAAATTGCCCCCCCTTCTGTACCTAACTTAGATGAAATAACTCCAATCCACAACACTCCTATGTCTGATCATTGGCTTGACTCTCCATTCACTTTAATTGAATTAAAAAATTGTTTATCAACAGTCAAGGACTCATCTCCAGGCAGAGATGGTATACCTTATAGCATTATCAAAAATAGTAATGATAATGTTCTAAATCACTTTTTAAGCATCTTAAATAAAATCTTCCAGACTGGCATAATACCTGATGACTGGAGTTCTCAAATAATCATCCCAATTCTAAAATTAAACAAATCACCCAATTCTGGATCCAACTATAGGCCAATTGCTCTTTCATCCACCCTTAGTAAAATTTATGAAAAATTAATTAAAAACCGGCTAGAATTTTTTGTCGAGAGTAATCATCTTCTCTCTCCATCCCAATTTGGATTTAGGAAAAAGAAATCTACACAAGATAACCTTGCCATCATCAGCACTGATATTAATTTATCCATTTCTAACAAAGAAGTATGTCTTGCAGTCTTTATAGACATAGAAGGCGCCTTTGACAATGTTTCCATCCCAATTCTTAAAAAAAAACTTTTAGGCCTTGGCTTACCCCTCATGTTTGTCCAAACTATTATTAATCTTTTTCTCGATAGGAAAATTTTCATTGAGCTACCAGATGTTACTCCTCAGAGTAGGTCAATTTGGAAGGGTTTACCCCAAGGCGATGTATTATCCCCCTTACTGTATAATATATACACACACGATATGCATGTCACCATTCCCCCTCAAGTAAAAGTTGTTGAGTTCGCAGATGACATAGCTTTCTTCTTATCATCCAAAATCATTCCATCCGCCGTCAAATATCTTAATGAAGCCATGGATGCCCTTTACACATGGCTTACTTTAAATGGTCTTGAACTTTCAGTACAAAAAAGTCAGTGTGTTACCTTCTCAAATCGTCATAATAACCCCCCTGTTCAAATTTTATTTAAAAACTCTCCAATCCCCAATGCTTCTGAAGTAAAATTTTTGGGAGTAACATTTGATAGGAAACTTAAATGGTCTTCCCACATTAATAATATAGTTACTAAATGTGAAAAAAATTTAAATATTATCAGATCATTGACTGGCGTTTGGTGGGGTGCTCATCCTATCTGCATTAAGTTGCTCTACAATGCACTTATTCGAAGTCATCTCGACTATGCCTGCCCACTTTTTAGTACTGCATCCAAAAATGCACTCAGTAAATTAGACAAAATTCAATCTAAGTCATTGCGAATAATAACTGGCGCGATGCAATCGTCGCCCATCAATTCCCTTCAAGTAGAATGTTCTGATCCTCCTCTTTATTTAAGGCGTCAATTATTTGCTGACAAATTTGTTCTTAAATGTTTAAATTCTAAAAGTCATCAGATTATTCCCAGAGTCTCGTTGTTCAACGACTCAACACATTCATCTACAATCAGAGCTCGAACTAAACCTCTCCCTGCCATCTGTAAAAATTTTCGCTCTCTCTCAGAGCTTCAAATTATCAAAAATGATCTTCTTCCTTTGTATAAATTAAAATATAGTCACGTCACCCTATCCCCAACGATTTTAGAAGGGATCGGCATCCTTAAAAGTCATTCCAATCTCCCAGCCCGTACTGTCAATAATATGTTCAATGACATTATTTCTTCTAAATGACCCAACTCTTCTCTTTTATTTACTGATGGCTCCAAATCTCCGGACTCTCCTAACTGTGGTATTGGTATTAACGTTTACCACAATAATTCTAATGAAAGAATATTTTATTCAATTTCAAACCAATTTTCAATATTTTCTGCTGAGTGCATTGCGATTATTGAATCTCTCAAATATATACACACAATTACCTACCTACCAAAACTAAATAACACACAGTAAAAGTGATCCGTAAGAAACATCGCATAATTGTGTATAATTAGTAAACAATACAATCCGAAACACTGCGAGATTCACCCAAGTGTCCACTACATTAATGGTGATATAAATTTTGTACATTACAATTAGATTATTCAAGTGAATTTCGAATAATTAATTTCGGAAAATAGTGACAGTGGAATTGAAATATATTTGACAGTTGGTGGAGCTCTTGTGATTGGCCAAAACCGTCGCCATCTTTCTTACTTCTTACACTGACCGTACAGCTTGCTCGCTTTACTGCTCAGTCAGTACTTACGCATACTAGGTATTTCTGCCAATATACAATACAAACTACTGCTAGTGTGACCATGAGTTCAAGCAAAAAAACCGGCTCCCAACAACAGGAAAATTTATACACAACCACAAGATCCAAAAACAAAATGAATACACTACCTGAAGACATTAGCACAGAAGAAGATGGCTTTTCAAAATTTGCGTCTTACATAGATGTAAAATTAGAGAAAATAAAAACCCAAATTCTCGAAAACATTGACCAAAAATTGTTAGAATTTCAAAAAACAACCGAATTTATTTGTCAAAAATATGACGACATCATTACCCGCTTAGACTCCATGAATGAGGTTAAAGGAGAAGTTGAACGTTTGAAAAATGATTTGGCAATTAAAAATAAAACTATTAAGCATCTGGAAACCAGAGTGGCTTGCTTGGAACAGTCGAACCTTGATGACTGTATTGAAATTACAGGCATTGAGGAAAAGACTGAAGAACATCCCAAAATAACCGCTATAAAACTGATAGAAAGTGCTAATATCAAAATTAATTCAGAGGATATTGCCTCGGCAATGAGGCAATATGACAGAAGACCAGGACATCCAAAAAAAATTATCCTAAAAATGAAAAACCCAGAAACCAGATTAAAATTATTAGCAAATAAAAAGATAATTTCTAATCGTGAAAACATGATATTCCTAGGAGAGTCATTATCTCCTTACTATAAGGAACTACTTTGGAAAGCCAAAACAAAGGGAAAAGAATTAAAATATAAGTATATTTGGTACAAAAATGGAGCAATTCTAATGAAAGAAGAAGAAGGCAAAAAAATCAGGGAAATCAAACACGAAGATGACCTCAATAGGTTATAATAGAAGTTTAATAGTGAAAGGAACCGAAAAATATTTTCATCATCAAAATGGATATCGATTTTGGAAAATACATTGACTTGATTGATAATACAGAATCTAATTTAACCATTACAGATTCATTAACTTGCAAAAACTTTTTAAAACATTCCAAATTTTCATTACTTTGTTTAAACGTCAGAAGTTTAAACAAAAACTTTGATGAAACCATAACCATGCTGGATAGTATTGAGCATCGTCCTGAGGTACTTGTTTTTACAGAAGCTTGGCTGAAAAATTTTACCAATATACCTAACATCCCCGGATACGCAGTTTACAACACAAATAATAACTATTTGCAAAATGATGGTGTAGTTGCCTATGTAAAGCAAAATGTTCACGTGACTGTTGAGGAAGTTGTTTTCCCTGGAGCAAACTGCTTAAAAATGCAGATATCGAGTACCTTGTGTGTAATAGCTGTTTATAGATCTCCGTCCCTGGCTCATATAGATAATTTCCTTGAATCACTGAGTGCACTGCTTGACTCTACATCTATAAAAAATAAGGAGATCATTTTATGTGGCGACATAAATATTAATACTTTGGATTTGAGCGATATGAAAACTCAAAAATACCTCTCTCTTTTGGCTTTTCATGGCTTGAAGCCAATCATAATTTCACCTACCAGAGTTTCTTCTACCATTTCAAGCTGCATCGATCATATTATGGTAAAATCTAAATTTGAACCAGAGGGAGCTGTCTTCACTACTGCCATAACAGATCATGATGTGATATTGCTGAGATTTATGAGCTTTACACTAAATAAAATAGCAAAAGATAATGAAAACTTGAAAACCGTCATCGATAACAATCTTTTGAAAGTCAAATTAAAGAAAGAATCATGGCAGTCAGTTCTGTCATCAAAAGATGTTAATTTAGCGACTGAAAATTTCATAAAATGTTTAAAAATGCATGTGGAAAGTTGTTCGTCTGTACGAAGTGTAAAGCATAATATGAAATATTTAAAACCTTGGATAAATAATGGAATTATTAAATGTCTCAGAACCCGAGACAAATTACACAACAAATGTCGAGCAGATTCAAATAATATTCAACTGCTGGATTATTACAAAAGATATAGAAACTGGTGTACAAAAATTATAAAATATACAAAGCAAGCATATTACAAAAGGAAACTGGATAACGTCAATGGAAATACCAAGCAACAGTGGAAGATTATAAAGGAGGCTGTAAATATACAAAAGGAGCAAGTGTCTATAAAAAAATTAAAAATCAATAACAATATCATCTCAATGGAAGAGAATCCAAATATAATCACTAATCACGTAAATAGCTTCTTCAGTGATATTGGTCCTAGATTCGCAAAACAATTGTGCAGTGCAAATAAAACTACCGAAATGTGTCTTGTTAACAATTTTATACCTTGTACTCAATTTTCAGGAGAGAGCTTTGAATTTAAAACTACTAGCATTTATGAAGTTTCAAAAGTGATAAATGAATTAAAAATGTCTTTTTCCTGTGGTATTGATGGCTTAAGTATCATGGTATACAAACAGCATGTTTCTGTATTGGCTGCTCCCATATCTCACATTGTTAACCTTAGTTTTAAGAGTGGCATATTTCCTACTCATTGTAAGAATGCTAAGGTTGTACCTCTTTTCAAAGGTGGGGATCACCTAGAGGTTAACAATTACAGACCCATATCTTTACTCAATACTCTCTCAAAATTGATAGAAAGATTGGCCAAGTCAAGATTAGTTTCATTCTTAGAAAAATACAAATTACTCTCTGACAATCAATTCGGTTTCAGAGCAAATAAAGGTACGAGTGATGCTGTTTTAAAGGTATTGACCAAAGTTACAAGAGCGCTGGACTATGGCAACAAAGCCATAGCGGTGTTCTTGGATTTATCAAAAGCATTTGACACTGTTTCCCACGAATTGCTACTTAAAAAATTATCATCTTTAGGCATTAATAATACAGCAATGGGCTGGTTCAGATCTTATCTTAGTGACAGAACACAACAAGTGGAAATAAATAAGATGTTAAGCGAGGGTAAATCAATCTCCTTTGGAGTCCCGCAAGGTAGTGTGCTTGGGCCAATATTGTTTCTTATTTATATAAATGATTTATGTAGTCTGAATATTCCTGGTAACATTGTTAGTTTTGCAGATGACACTGCCTTAATATTTGAGGGTAAAACTTGGAATGAAACTTTCAACAAAAGTAATATAGGTTTAAAAGTGGTAAATAGTTGGTTAAACAATAATATATTAACTTTGAATGCACAAAAAACCAAATTTATCACTTTTAGCATTTCAAGTAAAAGTCAGCCTTCTGAAACTCACAACTTGATTATTCACAATTGTTTTCAAACATGTAACTGCAACCCTTTAGAAAATGTAGTCAGCATCAAATACCTTGGTGTAAAAATAGATAAATTTTTGAGATGGAATGATCATATTAATATGTTAGCAAATAATACTAGGAGACTTACCTATATCTTTAAAGAACTGAGACATATACTAGACAAAGAAAAATTAAAAACTGTTTATTTTGCAATAATCCAGTCTCTGCTTTCTTATAATATTGTGTGCTGGGGATCCTGCCCAAAGACTTATATAGAACCACTTAATATTGCCCAAAAAATGATTCTTAAAGTTATGTTTAAGAAAAAAATTAAATATCCAACTCATTTACTTTTTAAGGAATGTAATGTAATGAACGTAAAACAGTTATATATTACACAAACGCTTTGTAGATTTTTTAATAATATTAATTTTGCAGAAAGAACACAGCAAATTCGTACTACGAGAATTGGCTCTGGTCTGAACTTTATGGCAATTCAAACTAAATCTTCTTTTGGTCAAAGAAATTATTTTTATCAAGCTCCACTCATATTTAATAGCCTTCCAGAACATATAAAGTCATCTAATTCCTTGTACACTTTTAAGAAGGATCTTAAATTATTTGTGTTAGTCGAGGATTGCCAATTGATTTTCTCTACTTTGTCCTTTCTAAATTATTAGCTAAATGAGTATGTTTATAATAATAAGCTAAAATAATATTATTTTTGTTTGAACCGTTTTTGTTCATCTTCCTCTTGCCAAATCTACAGCATGTTAAATTATATACATATATTTATTATTCACAACTTAATCCTTAAAAAAAAAAAAAAAAACGTTATTTAGTTATTTTACCAAAAAAATTGACACATAGTTTACCGCCAGTGAGTGAATATTTTGCAGATACAGTAATTAATAATTATCTATTACACTGGTGACTGTGAAAATATTAAATCATATCCAGAAACTTAGATATCTATAGTGAATTTATAAATAAATACAGTGAATCGTGTGTAAAAAACAAACAATAATTATAAAAACACATATCTCTTTGACATTTCCAGAATCATTACAGTTTATTATGTGATTTAATCTCGGTACCAGTACATTAGCATTTGGCCCTGTGGCTAGAGTTTCTGACTTTGGTTCCTGTCGACCCCAGTTCGAAACTGATTGAATCCAAAATAATTTTTTGTTATATTTACTAAAATAAATTGTAAATAATAACAGCACCACCTATCTACAAAACTAAAAACCCTCATCACTACTAGTCCATAGATGGCGGTATACAACAACCTACAAGCATTAAACGAAAAAATTAATAAAAACGTTCCACTACCTGTCAACAGATGATAATACATAATTAATTAATTACCGCTTTTGTTTAACAGATGGCACTAGGCGTTTAAATAACAAAAATAATTTGATTAATATTCTAAAATGGAAAAAGATAATAAAACACCGAGAAATGAAAATTCATACCCTTTCACGAAATCATTTTTGACACCAAGATCGCCAAACGAACACGATGAGGATATTATATCGTCCGATTCGGAAAATGAGAGAGATAAAGAAGAAAAGAAATCTATATCGATAGAACCTGACCAATTAGTGAATAATGAACTAATCAATTCAAGAACCATAATAAATTCTGTGAAAACAACACTAACAGAAAATAAAGGAAAAATATCCATTAGCCAAAAGGAAAAAATAATCGAAGGAATGGATGAATTATTCGATATTATAGCCCACTTAGTGGCTGAAAAAAATTTAATAAAGGGCGAATTGAAAATACTCCGGCCGCTATCAAAAAAAATTACCCAAAATCTTAATGAGTTTAAACAAATAATGGAAGAAAACAAATCGCTCGTCATAAATATGAATGATAAAAACGATGAAATTAAAAAAGATATCTTAAAGGAAAAAATGGCCCTGATGCATAAAACGGCCACCACTCCAGTAGCTGGTTATCATCAGAATAACCCCCCTTTAAACAGCTATGCAGGAATCACGGCTTTTGGAAGGTCATCACATGCGGTCATTATCAGTGCGACCGATAAGACAAGATCTACCTCTGACATCAAGGCCATATTAAGACAGGATGTCAAACCATCTGAGCTCAAGGTAGGCATTAATTCCCTTATTGCCGCTAAAGACAACAAGGTTATCATCAAGTGTCAGACCTCCAACGATGCTAATAAAATCAGAGCTGCAATTCCAGGGCTGACCAACGGTAACTTGGTTGCTTATGAGGGCAAACGTCTTAGACCTAATGTTATCTTGAAGGGGATCGAAAAAGAAACACAAGATTCCGAAATAATAGACATGATCTTGCAACAAAATGATACTATCTACGAAGCCACTGGAAATGATAAGGAAGCTATTAAAATTCAAAGATTCACCAACAGCAGGAAAAACGATAGGCTACGAAATGTTATTCTGATCGTCAAAAAAGAAGTACATTCGGCTATGTTAAAACAAGAAAGAATAAATATAGGTTTCCAGCGAGTCCGAGTCGAAGACAGCTGCCCAATCATGCAGTGCTATAATTGCATGGGATACGGTCACTTCGCCGCGAGATGTACTGAATCAAAAGATCGTTGTCTACACTGTGCTGGCGAACACAAATCATCTGACTGCACAAAGAAGGAACAAAAAGAAGAATTCCGTTGCTGGAACTGCTTTAAAATGGCCAAAGGCAAAATTGAGGCACCAAAACATAGATCAAACGATAGGGACTGCCCCTACCGTACCATAATGATGTTACGCACAATGGAGAGAGTTGACTATGGCTAACTCAACTGTAACTACAGCATCCGGGTCCCAGGCCAGCATAAATGAATACAAATATGAGAAAATTGAAGATTATAAGCCAAAAAAAAATAGCCTTCGAATAATGTATCTTAACGCGAGAAGTATCAGAAATAAAATTGACGAGATTGAAGAAACTTTAAAGAGCATCACACCGACTGTACACGTACTTGCAATATCCGAAACCTGGTTGGAAGATGGTGAGGAGTGCTTCTTCAACATCGACGGCTACCAAAGTGCATTTGCGTCTCGCACCAATGAAAGAGGAGGAGGGGTGATTCTCTACACACACCATTCATTAAATGCTACAACTATTGAAAAACATTGTAGTGAAAATTCCTTCCTAGGAATTAATATCCGCAATAGAAATTTTAAACCGTTAAATATCTATGTTATCTACAGAAAGCCTACCTCAAACATTAACGAATTCTTAATGTATCTTGAATCTATTTTAAATAACTGTAGAAATGATACCCTTATTTTTGGTGATTTCAACATTGACATTCTTCAAAAAAATAACACATCTCTTAAATACATCAACACGCTAGACTCTTACAACTGTTTTATATGTACACATCCTATCCTACACGAGTAACAGATACCTCTACTTCTCTAATAGACCATATCATCTCAAACAGACAAAATATCTCCTCAACTACTGCAAATATAGATACCTGCCTAAGTGACCATAACATTTTGATATTAGATTACCAAAACAGCTTGAAACATCACACTAATAATAGAATACATTCTTCTTCAAACAACACCAAAACCGATAAAAACATGTTAAAAGCATATTTAGAATCCCACAACTTTCCACACGAAACCACCAGTAATGCCAATGAAAACTTTAATAATTTTAATGAATACATCAAAACAGCAATAAAATCATCCCAACATAAATCTGAGTTACGTATAGGAGACCAACGGAGGGGTAATACTCCATGGTTTGATGCAACATTAAATGCACTTATCAAACAGCGCAACAATGCGTTTAAACTCTGGAACAAAAATCAGCAAAGTGATATATTCACAGCACTGAGAAATAAAACAAGAAATCAAGTTACCAATTATAGAAGATATGCTAAAACTAAATACTACACGAATATACTTAAAGAAAACCTGCGTAATCCGCGACAGACATGGAAAACAATAAATGCAATTCTTACAAATAGTTCGACACCCCAGAAAGATGAAATTAATTGTCTTTTGATTAAGAATGAAGAAATAACATGCCCAACACAGATAGCTTCAACTTTTAACAACTTCTTTATATCAGTTGGGGAAAACTTAGCAGCTACAATTGCATCATATCCAGATGATTCTATCACTATAAACACGGATCAAAAAGCAATCCAGTCCCTATATATGGCCAAAACAAATAAAACAGAAGTTCTCAGTATCATCTCTCAACTAAAGTCTAATGCATCTCCAGGTTTAGATGGAATTACACCCGTGCACCTGAACTTTTGCAAAGATGTATTAGCTGACCACCTTGTTTTTCTTATTAATCAATCCCTGGATAGTGGAATCTTCCCAGATCAACTAAAGATAGCAAAAATAATTCCGATTTACAAAGATGATTGCAAAAAAAATCCTTCTAATTATCGTCCTATATCCATCCTCTCTGTTTTCTCTAGAGTTTTTGAAAAGGTTATTAAGCTTAGGCTCACTAAATATCTCTTATCAAACAATTTACTCGCATCCCAACAGTATGGATTCAGAAACCAATCTAACACAAAATGTGCTGCTTTCGATTTTGTATATGCCCTCCAAAAACATATAGACCAGGGTAAGCATACTGCAGGCTTATTTATAGATTTAAAAAAGGCTTTCGATACGGTTGACCACGGGATACTACTAAAGAAGTTAGAACACCTAGGCATAGTAGGCACTCCCCTGAAGTTACTGTGTAGTTACCTCTCTAACCGACACTGTCAGACCTTTGTTGGAAAAGGGACAAGCAGCATGGGAACGATAAAATGTGGTGTGCCTCAGGGCTCCGTACTTGGACCATTACTATTTTTAATATATATAAATGATATTACTAAATGGGGACTCAAGGGTACAATACAACTTTATGCAGATGATACAGTGATTCTTTATCACAATAATGATTTAAACGAACTAGAAAAGGAAATGGAAAGGGATATAGCTTGCCTGGCAAACTGGTTGCGATTAAACAAACTTAGCCTAAACATAAGAAAAACACATTACATATTGTTTGCAAATAAAAAAAATGTAAGTCTTAATATAAGTCTTGATAATAACCGCCTTGAAAGGGCTGATGTTACAAAATATCTTGGCCTTTTCATTGATTCACAACTCACATGGAATCACCAATTTAAACATGTTCTATCCAAAATTACTCCTATAACTGGTGTTTTATATAGATTTCGCGGGTTACTTCCTCCTTCTCTATTAAGATCGATTTACCATGCTATGATTCACTCACATCTAATATATCTTGCCGGAATCTGGGGATTTGCTACAAAAAAAATGATTTCAGAAGTCCAAGTCGTCCAAAATAGAGCCCTGCGAAATATATTCAGTCTACCTTGGGATACAAACGTCAAAGACATTTACAGAAACACCCAAATACTTCCTTTTAACACCATTCCCACTTTTGAAATAACAAAAACTATATTACAAGTAATTCAACACTCGGCACATTCCAACACTAAACTCAATTACAATTGCGACGTACACCAACACAACACAAGAAATCACAACAAACTTCATATACCAAAAATCAAATCAACAAAATATGGACTAAGATCCCTAGAATACATAGCTTACACAAAATATAATCAACTACCCAACGAGATCAAATGTGCAAGTCAATGTAAAAAGACCCAAACTAACATGCTCAAACTTCATTTTATGAATGACTATCTGAAATAATAATGTTGTGTATGTCCTATGATATGTCCACTTAATACATACAGCTATATGTTTCATGTAATGCGTATCATTCCCGCAATGAGTTTATTAACTCTTGGGAGTACAATGCTTTATATAATGTACTATATTCTGTATTGTATTTTAATAAATAAATAAAAAAATAAAAAAAATAAAAAAAAAATTTATTTTATTTTAAATCAGATCTCAAAACTGTGGTCACCCTAAAAGTCTACATTAATGTAGTACCTAGCGCCATCAGTTTAGTAGGTACCAGTAGGTACCCATAATCTAATCTCAATCTGTAAGAAATACAACAATATTGTTCTTTCAAAATCTGTATAATTTTGTGTTATTTTGTTAACTTGTATAATTATTGTTAACCTCAACACAGGCTTGTCCTAGTGAGGTAACAAATTGTATTGTAAACATTTTTACCTACAGTGTAAAGAAACAATAAATAAATAAAAAAAAAATATAATAAAAAATAATTTTGAACATTCTCTTGTTCTCTCTGACTCTCTCAGTTCCCTCCAAAAACTTAAAACAAGTCCTCTTCTTCATCCTGATGATCACTTTGTATGTCTTATTCGAGTATTGATAACCTCCATTCAAAGCTCTGGAAAAACAGTCACTCTGATTTGGATTCCTGGACATGTTGGCATAGTGGGTAACGATATTGCTGATTCCTTGGCAAAACAAGGAGCGTCTAACCCTACCGTTACCCTCGTAAACCATATTCCCCTGTCTGATATTTTTTCCATCATCAAAGATAGATCCCGCAATGTTTGGACAGAGTATTGGAACATTGCTAGTCAATCCAAGGGTGCCCGTTACGCCTCAATACAAAGGACTATCCCATCAAAACCGTGGTTTCAAAAATTCCCTCATTTTTCCAAAAAAGAAATTTCCTTACTTATTCGTATGAGAATCGGACATTGTTCCTTTCCTTCTCACCTTTATAAAATTCATGTGCTTGACTCCCCAGATTGTACGTTCTGTGGTCTAGATGTGGGAACTTTAGATCACATATTTTTTGATTGTCCCTCTCTAAATAAATATCCTCTCTTCTATCAAGCGTTATCAAAAATTGCCTCTCCTCCATTCAACATCTCATCTCTTCTAAGTCTGAACTCTACTCCAATCTTCCATAAAATTCTGAAATTTGCACATTTAAATAAAATTAATATATAAATTCACCTTTCCTTTCTCTGTAATTATAAATGATGGCCTAGAACACCCTTGAAGGGTGAAAGCCAGAAATAATTGAAGAAAACAAAAAACCGATGATAGGTAACATTTTTATTTGTTTTCAATCGTCCTATGTAATTCCTGCACACTGATATAGCGCAAATCGTCATTTTCAAATGTCACACAACACGTGTTTACCGTACAACGATAGTGTCGCCACTGAGCGGACAGGCCGAGCTTATCTGCCAACCTTTGGCAGATATTTTTTTTAGCGCTTCGTCACTCGAGCGCTATATCTAGACATTTATATAATCAAAGGTTATACCATTGGCAGATTTGTTAAATTTTCAAAAAACATTTTGTATTATGCCACACCCATTTCAATATATTATCATGCAGTAAAATAAATCAATACATTATCAGGGTATCGCATGTTTTAGAATTTTAATTTTAGTTTAAATAAAATCATTAAAAAATACATATATACATAAAAAAATATTTGGTAGAAGCTCGTCTACCACTTCAAATCTAATTTTCAATTTCAAATTTCGCTTTGAGATTTTTACAAAATTTTGTCAGCAGCGTCGGGGTTAATGTAAACACGTGATAATTAGCACAATTACACTAGTTTTTGCAGTTGCATGTAGCGTATTGTAATAGTGGCCATTTTGTGTTTGTGCTCTATCATTCAGCGAGTTATGAGACACACCAAGCTACATTCTACAGATGCATTCAATTTTGTAATTTTTTAGAATTACAGTTTTTTTGCAGAGGTAAACTTAACTAATTTGTTCCTTATTTTTGAAGATTGATACTTTGATATTTCTCTTAAAAATCGCAGAGATTGTTAATATTTCTAAGACAAAATTACTAACACACCTTGAATAGCCAGGTATAACTCTCAGGTATAATAGGTTGTAATAACTCTATTGTATGTAACTCTCTGGATCCTACTCGAATTGAAAATCGGTGGGCTATAGTTAACCTGTTGAATGCCCGAGGAACAACACGGAAATTTACGACCTTCAATTTGAATTGAATGTTTTGTGGATTAATTTTTACCTATCGTATATTTTATTGACCGAAACACATTCTTAGAACAATAAACTATGTACCAAAACAACATTACTTGCATTAATTACGTAAATTGATAGGTTTTACGATGTTTTAGTCGAGGAACACGCATAAATTGTGACGGCTAAAATTCGTGGCAAAAATGACATTTCTATGTCACAGATAAAAATTATTTTAAAATATTCTGTCCTTATACAAATTTTGTACATAGAAGGGTCAAAATCGCAGAAAAACGTATTTTTTCCCCGCGCTACAGCAAATTAAATATAAATTACTCTGAGTGACTAGACGCATTGCGGGTTTCACTATGGTAAAGGACGATAATAGAGCAAGCGTTTCTGACCTTGTTCTTCATACACTTTCTTTATACATAAGGGTCAAAATTGCACTTCAAAGTGCCGCAGCCACCAGGTGACAAGTGGCAAACCAGAAGTTAAAGCAAGACAAGCACAACAAAAACGAAGCTGATTGAGGCAGTAATTTAGAGACACGCAAATATCAGAAAATTGTTGTTAATGATTGCCAAACCTTGTACAAGAAGGTATAAAAGTTAAGGGAGGTCACAATTCGTATTAAAAAAAATTTATTGTAATTGTTTCTCTATTTTTTTCTTCAATAAAGAATATTTATTATTTTTTCTAATTAAACACTTGTATTCACATTAATTGGCACAGTACTGTAAGACCTAAAAATGGGTAGCCATCGCCATTTTGTAGAAAATCATTTTAACCTTTAAGTGCGCAAAAGTGTAGACAGGGCTGGGCCTGTCTACACTTTTGCGCACTTGAAGTGAAATGACCCTAAACTGCGCTATATACCTAAATATTACATTATTATATAGTGCCGCGCTTGTTTGGATTTTGGCGCAGTCGGGTAACCAACCGCGCCACACAAATATGCGTGGAAGATACTATCAGTATCGCCCTGGTATAAGACCACCATTCAGAATTGAAACGTTGCTTAAAAATGGCTTTAGCCGTGTTTGGTGACCAGATCTGAATAGCCAGGTACTTGCCAACCTTCCTCTTCCCCACCTCCTTCCCCTCCCCACTACCTTCAGCCTCACAACATACCCCAATTGGGGATGCCATAGTCTCACTGGCTCCAGACGGGAGCAGTTGAGATTCTTGTGCGGTATTCACTGTAAAAAAAAAAAAAAAATGCGTGGAATTTACACATTCACAGGCACAAGCCCCTCCAAATCGAAGGTTTGCAGTCATCTATGGGTGCCATAGAACTTTGCTGCCATCCACAATGGAGTTCTGATACCAATCGTCAATGGAGCTAGCGGGTAAATAAAAGTAGACAAAATGTAGTAGAAATGGGATCCTCGAGTGTAAAATTACATGTAAAACCACCATTGCCATAGAAGAAATAAAACAATAATTATTAGGTAATATATATTTTATTGAACAAAAGCCAAAAGTGTTCAAATAAATAACTTGTGTTGAATATTCATCCACTCAATTACAAATAAACCAACTCACAGACTGTGTTATTTCCAGATGCTTTCTAGTACGAAGCCTGATTATATATATATACACTGAATATTTTCATGTCGGTGCTATTGCTGAAAACAAATTTCCCAAATCACCTTTTTCTTCACAAGTTTTATGTTAATTGCATCACTAAGCATGATGGACGTTAGGAACACCAGTTGGTGATAAGTTAATGCACTTAAAACATAAGCAAACTCTCAAAATTATTTCTACCATCATGCACACTGCATTTTTAGTTGACTAAGAATCGGTTTTACACTTTATCAATCGGAATACAACCAAAAAATTAAAAAGAATAAATTAATTTATTAATTAATTACTTCCAGTTTGCAATATGCTTCAGTTGCACTAGTAAACTAGCTGAAAAATAAATGCCTTATTTCAAATATTTATGTAAATGTGATTCGAAAACTCAGTCAGTGCCATTTCTCGGTTCAGATGAATAAGACTTTTTTTTGATAAGCAGTAAAAACTACACATTTATATTTAATGAGACATCAAATACATAATGAATGTAAAATTATACTTTCACAAAAATGTTTGAATATCAAGGTCAAACCAAAAAATAAATAATCCAATTTCTTGAAGTAGTAAATATTTTTATTACATATTAATGTGTATTTTTTTATTAAAAGAAGATAAAAAAAAAGCAAATATTTTATCACTAGAAATTAGTTCATTTTAATTTATTATGGAGGTAAAACATAATGATGGAAAAACTAAAAGGGTATCTGCTAAAAAAATTACAAAAATAACACACAAATTTGTAATTAAAAAAATATGTTGTACTTATAAGTGATTAATCTGCATATTACAAAAGGAACAGGCAAGCAAAACTTGTAATTGCAAAAGTTATAAGATGCAACAACCAGTGCACTTTTAATAGAAAATTGATAAGTAGTGTGTACCCCTCCCAAAGAATATGTCAATTACATAACATGGGCATTCATAAAACAGTCGGATCAACTGGAAAATACATTGCACTTCCAGCCAGGGAGGTAACAACATCATTAATAATGTATGCCTAATTAATACATTCTTTGTTCATAAAATCCTTATGAAATATTAAAATAAATTTATAGTCAGCAGGGATTATCTACATGTCAATTTGGAGGCAGCTGAATTCTATTCACCGTGGTTAAAACCAAATTGAACAATCATCAAGTTGTCTTGCATATTCATTCAAAGAGATTCCCTGTTGTGAAAATTGAATGACCAAACAGATTTAACCCACTGAAATATTTCAGATTCCATGAAGACATTAATCATTGATAGAATAAGCAATGTTGAAAGATTGCAAGTGACTCCAGGGGGTGATTGCAAACAGAAATACAATCTAGTAATACAAACTGAGCCATATTCAGAGCGTGGACATGAATGTATGTGATAAGTAATACAAACAAAACGAAGCCTAGTTAAGTTGAAGTTAGAACTAAAGTTATTGTGGCCTAATGGAACTGGGGGATTATTCTACGTCCATCTGGTTGTCGGGGGGCGTGGGGGCCTGGGGTTCCTCTGCGGCAGGGGGGGGCGGTGTCTTCTCCTTGGGTCGTGGCTTGTTGGCTATTGGATTCACCACTGAGTTAAACGCCTGTAAAATGTCAAATAATCTTATTGTTTTCATCTTGATTATGAATCGCCACAAATATCTGTATTTGAATCCAATGCTTTCGGGGTGGATAATTTTTCAGTTATTTTTTCTCAACTACGAATCCAAAGGACACGGGTTCAAATTCCAAATTTTGTTTTTAATATGTGCTATTTCATAATTAAAAAATACATAGTGTCAGTTCAGTTTAGTGTCTGGCTGGAACAATTCATATAATTTCCAAATTAATATTCTAGTTGGATTATTATTTCATCACGGGTCAGTTGTTTCACAAAACTGAAATAATAACAGAACTTTCAACTCCCACAGGATGTTAAGGATGGGCTGTTTCAAAAAATTAGAACAATTCATCAAATTGAAAATTCATCAATAGAGAACTCCAGTCCAATTTTTTTATTTTTTTTTAATGAATAAAGACCTTCAAACTTAAATAACTGCATTTTTATTTTTATAGTTAGTTTTAATAGTTAAAATAATTGTCAAAGTTTTAATTTTTAAAGACTCCCAGAAACGCACCGTATCTATGGTGGTCTTCACCCACCGTCCCCACCGTTAGTTTTTTACTTTTTAAGTTGTCATTTTGAATCAGTGATGTCATGTCGAGGGAAATTTCCCTAGATCTAGGGGAGAAAAATATTTTTTAGGGATAAGGGAAATCAGGACAAAATCTAGGGAAATTTCGAACTCTGGCAAAAATTTTGGTAATTATCGGTTCGGACTGGCCACGCTTATTACGAATAATTTTTAGAAAAAAACTTTAGATTCGCCTTAATTACTATAAAAGGAAACTTTTTGGCTTTGGGGCGGCGGAAAATAATGCATTTTAATTTTCAATTGCATAAAACCAAAATTCGCTTCGCGACTGACACAGCGAAAATCTGCGGCCGTACATGTCACTGTGATGTTGGTATCCTTGATAAATTAACAAGAGCTAATACGACTGTAGCCGACTTCGTGGGATAAGGCGCGTAATTATGAAATTTGTCTAGCGGGCTTGTTTGTGTAACATGGTTTGTGATAAAAAAGAAAGTGCCCCTTTATAACGCCTACTCGCGTCAAGGCAAGAAAAACATCCCAGTTTTCCAGTGGCTTAGCGGCTACGCTAGGTTTGTGTAAAATGGTTTGTGATTCGCGGTATTTCATGTAGGTATCCCACGAAGTCAGCTACAGTCCATAACAGTGACAGCAAGTGACAGCTACGGCCGCGGATTTTCGCTGCGTCGGTTCGCGAAGTGAATTTTGGTTTTATGCAATTGAAAATTAAAATGCATTATTTTCCGCCGCCCCAAAGCCAAAAAGTTTCCTTTTATAGTAATTAAGGCGAATCTAAAGTTTTTTTCTAAAAATTATTCGTAATAAGCGTGGCCAGTCCGAACCGATATTTACCAAAATTTTATTACATATGACAGTATTACTGGTAATATTTATATATATACGTATATATATTTTTTGGAATTCCTATGAATCTTAATTATTTTTCATGTACTTACATGCCATGTTATTTTTAACACTGACAACTCAAAATGATATTAGGGAACGTACCCATACTACGTGACACGTTCGGGGGGGGGGGGTCTTCAAAATACCACGCTTGGTACAAATGAGCGACGGTTTGCTTATGATTTTTATTTTGCAAAGTGTTTTTTTTTTTAATTTGGAATTCAGTTTCTAATTCACTGGTGAGTGTATTCGTACTTTTAAATTATTACTTCACGTAGCAAAAAGTGTTTTATTTGGAAAATCACGGTATTATTAGTATATTTACCAAGTTCCGATATCTTTCCAATTAATTAACATATAACAGGATTAGTGTTACACAATCAGGTGGCTACGTAGGTAATTGCGTAAATGTGAAATTCTAGGGAAATTTCACTTCTAACTGTTGGCAACACTGTGAAGAACCCAGAATAATCATGGCGGAATGCTTTGTAATGATTTTTAGGTGTGAGGTGTGTTTTTTATTCAAGATTAACTGCTTTTAATATAGAAAAACATTGGTAAAATGTCCACATTTCACCGCTACTGTTATTGTATTTAATCAAAGTGCAATATAAAAACAATAAATCATCTCTTTCATTGCAAATACATGTGACATCGTGTTTTGTGTCAGGCGTTACTTTGTAGGTACATTGTTTTATGTATAACACATACAGAAACACTGGTATTTATAATACACTGATCATGACGAGTGTGTAACAACTTGTATAAAAAGCCCTACACTAAAAACAATTTGAAAATACATAACTAAATGTCAAAACATGACATGACTTTAACCTCAAATAGACAAAATTTATTGCAGATTGTCCGCAAATATAGCCCTTTTCATAAATTGTTGAGGGCCTAAATTATGTTTCAATAAACACAATAACTATTATTTATCTAAATCTCTATAAACAGTATGGAAATAAACCAAAAACACGAAATGTTGAATTGCATAGGTACGTGTGCACTTCAAGTAATTTCAAATGTCAATACAATACAATACACAGGTGACAGGTTAACTGTGACGTCACAGTTAACCATTTCAGTAATGCCAACTTAACGCTGTGTTTTGGGAAGAGGTTTAAAAATGCACTTTTTAATAATTTATTAAAAACTCTGCATTTAATATTATGAAATAAAACTTATATATTCAGAATCAGCGTTTCTTGGTCTATATGAACATATTTTTTTAAAGCCATAATATTTTTCACTGGAGTTCCTTATTCTGTGAAAGTTCTATTCAAGTTCTGTGATTATTTCAGTTTTATAAGCAACTGGCCTATAATGATGTAATAACAGAATTTGAATAGAACTTACACAGAATGTGAATATTAACCTTAAAAAAATTGATGAATTGTTTGAAACAACACGTCCTAACTTTCAAATTTGACAAATTGTTCAATTTCTGTGAAACAACTGGACCATAGCATATTTGCGGCATATTCCAGGGCTCTCGACAGATACTCTCAGTACCGACCTGGTGAAAGATTCAGAACCGTAATGTTGCTTGAAATGGCCTTAGCCATGTTTGGTGGCCTAATCTGAATCGCCAGACACTTCCCAACCTTCCTAACCTCATCTATTTCCCTTCCCCACTTCCTTCAGCCTCGCAACGTTCACCCCAATTGACACTTGAAACGGTGTCATTGGCTCTGGACAGAGTGAAGAGCAGTTGGAACTCTTGTGTGGTGTGTAAATCAAAAGCATGTTGAATGTGATACCAATACAACTCGCAGCCATACAGCTACATATGTGAGAAATTCAGATGTAAAATGCATCTGAAAATTATTGTTACATACCTTCAGTTGCTCCCTGATGGCTTCTACGGTGACAGTAGGATTCTGATCATGGGGAACAGAGTTGAGGGCCTGTCGGGTCTTCTCCAACCAAGAATCTTCGCTATCTACCTTCTCCGTCAACTTCTTGACTTCTTCTTCTGTTAAATGAGCAAATTTGGGATCTTCTTGTCTAGCAAAAAAGAAGAAAACAAATTAATGATATTAAAAAAAACAAACAATGTTTGCAGTCTTCAACTGCTGCGTAAGTTTTGTGGTTGTCAATACAAGAACAGATTAAAGAAGTATCGTCGAAATAAAAAATCCTTGCAATTCTTACTCCGAATGTCAACTGAACAAACTGCTTTACCTTCTGCAATCCGCTTCACAATTAAAGCTCTATAAATGAAACATTTCTGAACGTAGCCGAATATTAAAAACTGTTTTTGAAAGGTTACGAAATAAGCTTTAAATTGTTGTATTACAAATAAATATTAACATTTGTAAATATTTAAATTTAGAATGCAAATATAAAAAAAATGTAAAAATGACTCACATGGTGTTTTTATGTGAAAACGGTACTAAAATCACGGATTATGTATAAAAAAAAAAAAAAAAAAAAATACTTATTCTATTGTATAAATGTACAATAAACAATTTTGCCACCTCACTTTTTTATCATTTCATATAAAAATATTTAATAAAAATTAACAATGTCGAGCAGCCCGTAGGGGATTTGGCGGGTAAAATAAATGTCAACTGTACGTCTGACAGAATAGGTCTTTTTATGTATTTCTATGGACAACTTGAATAGGGATGTACAGCTTGATCCACTATCGACTTTTTACTTTTTGTTTTAGGGATGTCACTAAAACAATAACGGAGTTACAACGAATTCTGTGGAGACACACGCGTTGACGTGAAAACACGCTGATTTTACTTGCCTGCTGTTGTCATTTTAACGTGTATATCTGCTTATGTTGCTGAGTGGTTAACAAGCAGTAGTTGCTATTATAAATGTTCAAAGGCTAGCAGTTCACAATGGTGCTGATATAAACCCTGATGGCAGTGGCATGGAACTGATAGACGAAAGATGAAAGTAGACTGAATGCTGTACAAATGAGACCCCACGGGTGTATGTGTAATATATTATGTAATACGTACAGATGCACAAATAATAGAAAACTGACGTAATCGATTTGGGAGATGGGTACGTGTACCGCCGCCCTGGGAACCATTTATTGGATAACCAACACCCCTGCCATAGGTCTCCCAAGTGGTTTGCTAAGTTTGGTGACTTAGCAGGGGTGCCCGGGTTCATGAGGTGAGGTTTGTCCAGATCTCGGCGGCAGATGCGTCTGCCAACCAACTGCGTGGCAGGCCAGATCGGGAGAGACTGGTTGAGGAAGACTTTGATATCTCCAACAGGATTCTCTCGGAATATCGCCTCACACCGCAGTAGAAGGGGTAGATTCATATAACTGTCACTTCTGGACAAACTGACACCCAGATTTCTACCTATCCCTCATACCTTTTTCCTTCCCGGTACTTCCTCTCCTTCCTTTCCTAAAAAAACCCTCCACACAGCATCCCCAAAGACGACACAGGCCCTGATGGGAATTATTTTCCTCAGGGCCTACTGTGTAGAGCTAATATAAAAAAAAAAGTTTGTCAATAAGATTAAGACAGGGTTGCTTAGATGGTTTGGACACGATAACGGGATCGATGGAGAAGGGAGTGTGAGGAGAGTATATGGCAGTAGAAGGCGGGGACACCCGGATACAGGGTACATCCATGGTATGATCAATGAATCGCACATGTACTTGAGTCAGGTCACATCAAGAATCTGAATAACAGAAGAGTATGTATGTATGTATGGTCAATTCCCTCAGTGTCAGTCTAACCCTGCGAAGAATATGAATTAGTGTTCAGGCATGTTTGTGTCTTACTTGCATAGTTCTACAACTTTCCGGGCGAGCTGGATGGCTATTGCAAACTCTTCTAAAGCCGCTGGTCGATACTCCCATTGGAAGTGACGCATTTTGATTGGTTCTCCTTGATTACGCAGTTCCGATAGCTTCTCCTGGTAAACCTGTAATTTTAAAATTTCCATTGAAATCAAACAAGTACGATTATTCACCACTGTCAAATCAAAAGTTAGTCTGAATCATGACAGTGAAGTAGAAAAAATTGATAAATCGTGACATTTCTAGGTCAATGCAACTATTTTCAGCTGATATCATTTCAATCATGAACTGTGGAGTTTTGAAAAATCTATTTAAGGCCAAGTGTAATCATTTTTTAATTTGAAATAATGATTATATTATAACGCAAATCGATAAACATAAACAGCCTTACTAAAAAAAACCCAGAGAAAATTTTATTCAATTGACAAACGGCCGCGGATGTGAAAACATTACTAATTAAAAATTTGTTCTTTGAAAGAAATACACATGGTTTCCACGGCCTGAGAGGGTAGTTTATCTCTGTTTTAACCATTGATGTCCGAACGATATTTGTAATTTTTCCATAGTATTTTGAATGTTCTATATATTTCTTATTTTTGAAGGTGTCGTAAAAACAAATACCATTTATGAAAACTAGATAAAATTATCTTTTAGATTTGTGTATTGGAAATACACTTAAGCTTTCAACTGCCATATTTTAAGATTCAAACTTGGAAAAAAATTTCCTCCCACAACATTTTTGACCAAAATGTAGAGAAATTTAAATAAAATCAAAATTTTAAAAAACACAGTCCTTTTATGTAATAAATTTGGAAGGAAACTATCACCTCACTTTTTCATCGTGTATACAATAAAAAAATAATAAAAAATTTCAAAGTTTTTTTTATTGCCAAAAAAAATAACTTAGAAATAATACCGAAATTTAAAACAGATTTCTTGCATCTCTAAAGACGTTAATTTTTTTGATACGTTTACGAACACATGTATTAGATTTTAATATTATAAAAAATTATCACTTTTAAGAAATTCTCTTAAAATAAAGATCTTAAAATGAAAATTTTATCTTTTAAGTAACCCGTAAAAAAACAATATTCTGACAGTTCAACTTTGAAAGTACGGCGTTTGTACAATAACTTGATTAAACTGATGTAAACCACACAAATAACATGGTAAATATATCAATTATGTGAACAGAAGAGTAAATTCGTCACTACAATAGAAATTATTAAGTAAAATCACAAAATTTTCGATATCCCGCCATAAAACACACCGAGCTGTTTTGTCATCGCGGGCTGTCGCGGGTCGAAGAACTAATGCATAGGCGCGCTAATAATGCCCCTTGTGGAGAAAAATTAAAACAACTTTGTTTCCTAGTAAATTAAAACCATATACAACGTTGTCACATCTTCAATGCGTTTTAACAGCGTGACCACGTAAGAAACGTTATTGGTAATAAAACGTGTTTTAGTGTATACGAGGTTTATTTATGTTATTGCAATGACTGAATGTTTTTAATAAGAAAAATATTTTTTTTACATTTTTTAAATTAACATAGGCTTAGCATTTATCACAACCAAATCAGAAATACAACCTTATTCTGACCGTTTTTCATATGTTTTAAAAAATATTTTTAATTGCTGAATATCCTCAAAGTATACCTTCAGGGGTTTTCTTTAAAACCACGTAAAGAAATTAAAAGAAAATAAATTAATATGTTTTTAGTAAAAATTTTTCAAAAACACCAATTTTCGTGTATTTTTAAACGCTGATAACAAATCTTTGGATTTGTTTATTTAAAAAACGTTACGATAAATTGTAGGTATTATATTTTTCCATTTTTTAAAGACAATTTTATAATTTTAAACTTCAATTTAACAATGAAAACCGGGAACTTTAGAGAACTCCAGTCCATTTTTTTTATTTTTTTTAATGAATAAAGACCCTCAAACTTAAATAACTGCATTTTTATTTTTATAGTTAGTTTTAATAGTTAAAATAATTGTCAAAGTTTTAATTTTTAAAGACTCCCAGAAACGCACCGTATCTATGGTGGTCTTCACCCACCGATAGTTTTTTTACTTTTTAAGTTGTCATTTTGAATCAGTAATGTTATGTCGAGGGAAATTTCCCTAGATCTAGGGGAGAAAAATATTTTTTAGGGATAAGGGAAATCAGGACAAAATCTAGGGAAATTTCGAACTCTGGCAAATTTTTTATTACATATGACAATATTACTGGTATTATTTATACACGGTGTCCGGAAACTCGTAGTACAAGCGGAAAACTGGTGAACCTACATCACATAGAGAACCCAAATAAACATAAAGATTTTCAATTTAAGCATTTTTAAATTTAAAATTAAGAAAAAAAAATTATTTTAAAAACATTTCGGCTTTTTAGGGTTAAAATTTTTGAAAAGCGGAAATGTCATGATGACAGATGGAAGATGTTATTCTAAAATTATTTATAAGTTGCTTAATCTCTTTTCGTGTCCATAGTTTATTTATTTTCATCTTAACCCTTCAAAAATTTGGCTTTTTTTTCGGATGGTCAAAATATTTTCGCTTTACAATAAAATGCAAATATTTGGAATATTTCTGAACACATTCAAAAACCAAAAACTGTTTTAGAATGGTGATGAAATACGCTTTCAAATTATAGAATTCGAAAAATATATATTTTTTTTAAATTATAAAATTTTTGCATACAAACATAAAAAAGTTTTCAAAATGGATCACCTTATGTTTTTTCGAACTAAAGTTATTGATAATAAAAAAAAATAAAAACAGATGCACATTATATTAGACAAATGTATAACAAACACATTATTGTAACCTCAATTTTTTGTCGCTCTATGAAATTTTTTTTAAAAAAATTCCCGAAGTTTCAAATTCTTTTTTCAATTTGCGATTCAAAACTTTGTGTACACTAAAGTGTACATTTTATTTTTTTGGTGGCTATTTTTTAGATTGGAATATAAAGCATGATGTTTTTCCTTTCTAACACCGATTAGAACATATTTCTAACTATGATAGTAAGGGAGTTACGGCGTCTTATGTGAGACCTATGTGCGTTGGGACAAATCTGGTCTCCTGTGATTAAACGGGTTAATAATTTATTCTCCCACCTCTTCTAGGCATTGCAATATGGTTAATTAGCGGGTAAATATGCAGTTAGTCCACCTCACGGATAACACGGAACGTTCGTGTTGTCGCAGTTTGATGCACGGATAATACGGAATGTTCCTTTTTTAACTAATAGACAATCAAATATGACATTTGTCGGAAGTACCAATCTTATAAAATAAATTCTCTAAAATAAATTCGCTTTTCATCATACTTTTAAAAAACATCCCAGGTTTTGAATGCTTTGTTTGGCTACGCAGGGTTTGTCTAGCGGGTTTGTGTAATTATTTTAATACATTTCTTTCAATTTTCGTTATTTGTTTTTTGGGGTGTTATGCCGTGTTGCGCTACCTCCTTCTTTAGCCAACGATGTCCGAAACGTTGGCTAAAGAAGGAGGTAGCGCAACACGGCATAACACCCCAAAAACAAATAACGAAAATGCTTTTGGCCGTGAAAATCTTAAAACTTATCATTTCTTTCAATGTTCTACTGTTATAAATACAGGTACAAACTTGTCAATGATGCATTCACTTTGTTTTACGCAAAAATATTTTTCTATGATTGGCAGCATTGATGAAATGTTAAAATAAAAACAATGAATAAACATGGCGTTACCGCACAAGTGAAATTTTAACAAAATTAAAATGTTAAATGCATATTTTTTGCATGTTTTTTGGTCTCCCCCGACATAAATACTCACTTTTCGTAATAATAAAGCTAAATCTAACTGTTTGGATCCGTATTAACGAGTAAGCGGTTTAATGCATAAATAATAATTAGCGTACCAATTTATTTTATTGTGTGGCAGCTCCGCATCTGGTTGCAATGTTTTCAAATCCAAAAACACATCACAAACATTTGTCACCAATTGTTCAACTTTATCACAACTACATAGGAGGGTACACACCGCTTTCCCGCCCTGGTATAAAAAACAGATTACTCACTAACTAATAATTCAATTAATTTCATTCACAATTAATCACACAAAGAAAATAACTTAAGAGTCACAATGTTACGCTATAATTAATAACGCACTATTATTTACGTTTCAAATAAAACACAAGAAACATCCCACAAAAGAACATCCCACGTCAAAGCGTAAATACAAACTGATACAAACTAATTGGGCGGTCCAGAACACGAAACTGTTTGGATACAACTCGAGTGAAATAGCGCTGTTTCGTTTTTTAAAACGGTGCTAAAAGGAGACGCATGCGGGAACTCTCGGGCGATCCCGAGGATAAAACAGTCCAAGTCCGAAATTTGAAGAAATGAGTTTTTGATGATAATTTACTTGAAGTAAATACGTTTTACGTGAAGTAAAAAATGATAATTTACTTGAAGTAAATTATCATGTTTATTAGTGGCAGAAAGATGGAAGTCCCATTATGAAGAAAAAATACGATTTTCAAAATTGCATGTGGATGCAAGTACCATGATGCAACAACTATCTTAGAAGCAGAAGGGTGTACCATGGACTTTATTCCTTTTATAATACACCACATGTCATAACAAAATAGTCCACTTCATTTAGAGGCAGTAGGACTCAAGTCCATGTTTTTGTTTTTTTTTTACATGAGCTCCACACAAGAGGCCCTGAGGAAAATAATTTCCCTCGGGGCCTATGTCATCTTTGGGGATGCTGTGTGGAGGGTTTTTTAAGGAAGGGAAGGAGAGGAGAGTTCTGGGAAGGAAAAGGGTTTAAGGGGTGGGTAGGAATCTAGGGTTCAGCATGTCCTGGTCATCCGCCTGCAAGACCTAGACAAACCTCACCCCATGAACCCGGCACCCCTGCTAAATCACCAAACGTAGCGAACCACTTGGGGTGACCTATGGCAGAGGTGTTGGTTATCCAATAAAGGTTCCCGGGGCGGCGGTACCCATTCCCGCCTCCCAAATTGAAAAGTTGACTCAAGTCAGCGTTTTTTTTTTAAACAATTATTTTTAATGGCTTTACTATAAAAATTTCGTTTCATTTGCTCCTTCTTAAAACAAAACTAATTGAGTTAATAATTAGTTTTTTTGTTATCTATCATACAACATCTCCTGAACATTTACCTTTTTGGACTTGCTTCCGTACAGAATTTGGTTCGCAAGTTCACAGTTCAAGGCCAAGCCATTAGTAGCTTACCCCTTCTATTGTGTTGATCGAACCGAGCGCAGAAAGGGACAGCAAATTTCGCATTGCACTTTGACTTGGAAGCGCGAAAATAATGAACAGCTGTTTTTAACCGTGAAACGACCGTACTACACGGAATAAAATTATGAATAATTTCAAAATAATGCTTTAAATCCGGATTGATTTGTTTTTTTTCTTTTAATTAGTTTTTATTAGTTAGGTACTATGAACGTCAGTAATAATTTATAAGAATTTGACCAAAAAAAAAATCAACTTCTGACTCGATTTACTCGAAAACGAAAGCTCAAATCAAAAAAAATTATACCACAAAATCGACTCCAAATGTGATGAGGATTCCCCAGTTTCCCGCTTGTACTACGAGTTTTGGGACACCTTGTATATACGTATATATATATATTATATTACTGGTATTATTTATATATACGTATATATATTTTTTGGATTTCCTATGAATCTTAATTATTGTTCATGTACTTACATGCAATGTTATTTTTAACACTGACAACTCAAAATGATATTAGGGAACGTACCCATACTACGTGACACGTTCGGGGGGGGGGAGGGGGTCTTCAAAATACCACGCTTGGTACAAATGAGCGGCTGGTTGCTTATGATTTTTATTTTGCAAAGTGTTTTTTTTTTTTAAATTTGGAATTCAGTTTCTAATTCAATGGTGAGTGTATTCGTACTTTTAAATTATTACTTCACGTAGCAAAAAGTGTTTTATTTGGAAAATCACAGTATTATTAGTATATTTACCAAGTTCCGATATCTTTCCAATTAATTATCATATTAATTAACATATAACAGGATTAGTGTTACACAATCAGGTGGCTACGTAGGTAATTGCGTAAATGTGAAATTCTAGGGAAATTTCACTTCGAAATCAAGGGAAATAATTTTTTTGGGCAGAACATCCCTGTTTGAATGAAGAATCATGGCGGAAGGCGGAATGCTTTGTAATGACTTTTAGGTGTGAGGTGTGTTTTTTATTCGAGATTAACTGCTTTTAATATAGAAAAACATTGGTAAAATGTCCACATTTCACCGCTACTGTTATTGTATTTAATCAAAGTGCAATATAAAAACAATAAATCATCTCTTTCATTGCAAATACATGTGACATCGTGTTTTGTGTCAGGCGTTACTTTGTAGGTACATTGTTTTATGTATAACACATACAGAAACACTGGTATTTATAATACACTGATTATGACGAGTGTGTAACAACTTGTATAAAAAGCCCTATACTAAAAACAATTTGAAAATACATAAACTAAATGTGAAAATATGACACGACTTTAACCTCAAATAGACAAAATTTATTGCAGATTGTCCGCAAATATAGCCCTTTTCGTAAATTGTTGAGGGCCTAAATTTTGTTTCAATAAAAACAATAACTATTATTTATCTAAATCTCTATAAACAGTATGAAAATAAACCAAAAACACGAAATGTTGAATTGCATAGGTACGTGTGCACTTCAAGTCATTTCAAATGTCAATACAATACACACTATCACCAGGTGACAGGTTAACAGTGACGTCACCGTTAACCATTTCAGTAATGCCAACTTAACGCTGTGTTTTGAGAAGAGGTTTAAAAATGCACTTTTTAATAATTTTTTAAAAACTCTGCGTTTAATATTATGAAATAAAACTTATATATTCAGAATCAGCGTTTCTTGGTCTATATGAACATATTTTTTTAAAGCCATAATATTTTTCACTGGAGTTCCTTATTACTAGCAAAAGCCCTCTGTCGTGTGGCACCCATTTATCTTTCTGTTTACGGTTAGATTTGAAACTAAAAGCTTTTTTCAAATTATTTCAAAAGATGGCAGTAATCAATCGCAGTGAGAACCTAAGATATTATTATGTTCATTTTTGGAGAGACAATTTCAAACATCTGCCTATACATGTAGGTACCTATTCGTTTTATGGTATGATTTGTGCATGGTGTTTTACCATTTGAGAATAGTTGTGCATGGTCAATGGTGTTTGACCATCATAAACGATAATAAATCACTAGGTATGGGATCTCTGTCTTAACACATAACTCCGTGCTAACAATTAATTCCGACTAATTCGACAGAAACATAAAATGTGTTTTTTGTAGGTTTCAAAAGACATTTTGAAATAGATGGATTATAGAAAAAAAAAGTTTTTTGTGGACTGATATTTATATTTTTGTTTGTGGTTTTATCAAATAGGTCGATAGTTAGGTACCTATTGTCCTAATACAATCCTTATTTGTATGTACCTACATTATGTTTAAAACATTTTTTTTAAATTGAATCAATCACATATGTCAGTAAATTAGAGTTAAATTTATTTACATTTCCTCTTAATTTTATTTGCTTTGGTATTATAAAAATAATGAAAATAGTGAAGAACAGGACGTAGTAGGTAGTTACTCTCAGTATCGCCCTAGTGTAAGACCACCAAACAGAATTGAAACGTTACTTGAAATGGTTTTAACCATGTTTGGTGACCAGTGTTAGGGTCAAGGGAATTGCCACAAGTTGGCTTATTTATTAAAGGGATTTAATTAAGGTGAGTGGACGAAATGGCTTTGCCGGTTAGTACCGGACGCGCCAGGATCTGATCCCGAGGAATCCTCAGCATCAGACCCGCCAAATCGACCAGCACAGCGGTAGAGCAGAGATCCCCCCTCCCAGAGCGGGGAATTAAGTTCTAAGATGTCAGGCATAGGCAGGAATTACCAGGTTTTGTAAATAAAATAAGGTTAATTATAATTGGACTAACCGTATAGGTTTATTTCAAATATTGCAAATAATAATACAGATAGGAAAGAACTTACCCCCCACAGACCATAACCGATAACTAAAGCTAAAGTAATCTGACTATTAACGCGGTCGTTTAGACGATGAGGGATCCTCCCGGTGACTAAGGTTGGTGCAACTGCCCACGTCCCACGGTGATGCGAGCTGACTATATTGGCGGCAGGAATCCTCTGGCCTCTGCAGCATGAGCAAATACTCTGGCGCGAGCAAATAAGGCTACTCCACGTCCCACGGTGGAGTAAGCTGGCGCGGATGGCAAACGATGTCCTCTGCAGCATGAGCAAATACTCTGGCGCGAGCAAATAAGGCTACTCCACGTCCCACGGTGGAGTAAGCTGGCGCGGATGGCAAACGATGTCCTCTGCAGCATGAGCAAATACTCTGGCGCGAGCAAATTAGGCTACTCCACGTCCCACGGTGGAGTAAGCTGGCGCGGATGGCAAACGATGTCCTCTGCAGCATGAGCAAATACTCTGGCGCGAGCAAATAAGGCTACTCCACGTCCCACGGTGTTTCTGGGACTAAAGGCAGGGGCGTTTACTGTCCAGAACGAAATTTCCTATTCCTCGACAAAAATACAATTCGGCCATTGTGTGAACACAACATTTATTTCCGGAGCGCGACTCGCGGGGTCGAAACCATAACGGGAACTCAAATAAACTTGTAACGGCACTATAATAACCGCCCGAACTTTACGGGAACTTCGAATCTCTCTGATTAGGCACCGATGCACTCCATCTTGCCCGATTCTCTCCAAAAAACTCTCACGACCTCCGGCGGGCCTTACGCCCGCCGGGGGAAGTGCCACCATCCCATTTCCGCTCCTCTCTGGTGTTGCCAGGATGAAAAACAATAGACAATGCTATCGTGCCGCCTCATAGATTCCAGTTCTTACTTAAAACGACAATTAACCTATGTTTTATACATAACATTACCCCGCTCGCTCCCAAGGTGTTTGCCCTCAAACACAAGGAGAACAAAAGAAAAGCCTGAGCTAAGAGATACCCTAACTTGGTCTGATGGGTTCCTAAAAACATACATAAACATAATATCATAAAAATGAGTTGTACATCAGAAAAAACAAAACTACTAGCAACAGTATGCTTGCAAATGGGTGCGTGACAAAATCAGTCGCGCCCATCATGCTGAAGACATGATGGTAGAGTCTGCGACGCATCCATTCGAAGTTAGACAATTAGATATAATTAAATCAGTACTTAGAGTTAAAGACCTTAATTGTAGACAATTTGTAGACAATAAGAAGATACGTGAACGGGGCCCGTAATCACCCACAGCATATAAGACGCTGGGTGATGTATTCTGACTCTCGTCTGGGACTACCGTAGACGTAGCATCTATAACAGAATAGAACTTAATATTAAAATAGATATTATCACCAAGATATGACATCAATAAACATCAACACATTAAATATGCGTAAAGCATCACTGTTCAGAACACTTTTAAGTAAGCCAAAGTAGGCTATACACTTAGATGGTGTACCATCTGCACTTCAACACTGATTTTAAATCCATTCTGGATAAAAGAATTCCTCTTTAGAAGAGCCTACCTATCTAACTCTCTAACTGGTCTCGTGGGATAAGTTTTTCTGACAGTTATATAATAGAAAACAAAATATAGGTTTATTAGAACATTTGTATATGAAATACAGGATATAACCAACCATTGTAACTGAATGGTGTTAAGGATAGTCATACAATCATCGCATGAATGATGCCAATTTATTTATTATTCAACCATTGTTAAAAATGGTGACAATAGAATGGTTAGCGACCATCGTAAATAAATGGTGCTATCAATAGTCAACAACCATCGTTAAAAAAAATGGTGCCAATTAATTAAGTATGTGACTTTTGTACCAGAAGGTGCAACAAGAAATTTTAAAATTAGTGCATCGTAACTAATTACTAAAGTTCTCGCAGGAACTAATCAATCACACTCATAGCTTGGGAATTGATTAAATTGTTCGAATTAATGAAATTCCTGAATAATTATAGTAAGTTATTTTTATTGTTTAAGCAAATGTAATTAAAACATTATTAAATTGAGAACATATTGAAATTTTGGGCGAATACCTCTTAATGTTCTTAATTAAGTTTATGCAATATAAAAGTATATTAACACAGTTCATATGAGATTGAACTTGGAATACACGAGGATATGCGGGTTCATATTATCGTATATTCCAAGTTGACAAAAACTTAGTAGGACAAATACAGAGTATTTTAAACTGTATGGACTCAGAATACAAAAGGATAAGCGGGTTCATATCGTCATGCATTCTGAGTTGACAAGGAAATAAACTTAAAGATAAATATAAACCATAGTGAACTTATTATATATATATATATACATATATGTATTTGTACTTCGAGGCATCTCATAATTGTACATAAATAACCTAACAAATCTTAATTATTATTTTAATGTGAAATTATACTCGAGTAATCAACTGGAGTAAGATTTTAATTTTCTACAAAAGACCACTTAAAAATTAATTATTTACTTATGTATTTTATGTCCAATACTGGTCAAAGCAATCCGGATGATCAGGCTGAACTGAAATGAGCTGTATTGAAGAGGTTTAAATTAAAGATAGCGCCTGTGAAGATGCTTTATGATAGCCGACTAAGCTGGTATGCTATCTGATTTAAGTATATCCTTAACATGAAAATCGCCTGTTACTTTTCCATTTAAGTCAGACAGGGTATAAATTAAATCTGACTTTTTCTGTACTACAATGTTTTGAACAAAACGAGGTGCCAATTTTTGTGAAAAATAGTTCAAAGCATTAGATAATACAAAATTCCTTCTCCAGACTACGTCTCCTACCTGGAAGGTAACGTTTCTTCTACGTAAATTATAGTGATTAGCGCCCTTTTTAAATGCCGTAAAAAGGGCGTTTGAAACTTGTTCATAAATTGATGACAGTCCATTTAATCTGTCGGAGTAAACTTTGAGATGAGAGGAATCTTGTGGACTGGATTCATCATCTGCCAATGGATTACGGTGGAGATCCCCATCTAATATTTGTTCTCTACCGTGCATAACAAAGAAAGGAGTAAATCCGGTAGTACAATTTACAGTATTATTCATTGCCGATTGAATTTGTGGGAGAAATTTGGACCAATTACGATGATCAGATTCCGTTAATATTGATAGTGCCGTGCCTAAAGTTTGATTGTATCTTTCAACAACATTGTTTTGAGGGGTGTACAGTGAATTGTAAAAAGGAGGGTTTATATTGTAGCTTTGTAATAGTTCCTTAAATTCTTTCGAAATGAACTGACGCCCATTGTCACATACAATGGTACGCGGTACTCCGTGTACAAGGAAAATATTTTCTTCTAAATTTTTAATAATACTTCTCGCGGTACCTTGACGTAACGGAAATAGCCAGGTATATTTAGAAAAAACATCCACGCATGACAATATAACGGTAAAACCTGAATAACTTCTAGGCAGAGGGCCTACCAGATCCACTGATAACATCTGCATAGGTCTCGTAACTTTTTTATAATTTGATGAAATTCCATTCGGCGGGGCTGTACTGATTTTGTGTGCTTTACAGACAGCACATTGATTCACAAATCTTTTCACCTCTTGGTACATTTTTGGCCAAAAGTAACGGAGTTGTAATTTTTTATAAGTCTTAAAGACTCCAGGATGACAAGCACGAGAGGATTCATGTGATTCTGACAAAATTTCCCTTCTATTTTCTAGTGGGACTACTTTTTTCCAAGACGTGTCTTCACAAAGAGGTAAACGTGTTTTTGTATGGCGAAACAATTCATTTTCGCGTATCTGGAAGTTTTGAAAACGCTGAGGAGAATCTATGCAGCCTTTCCAGATATCTATGTACCACTTATCGGTGGACAAGTTCGCATCAATGACCGATATTGTAGCGAGGTCCATTCTTGAAAGCACATCCGGGACGATGTGTTGTGTGCCTTTACGGTGTATAACATCGAAGGAGAATTGTGAAAGGCGAGAACTCCAACGTGCAAGACGTCCACTAGGGTTCGATATAGATCCTAACCATTTTAAACTAGAGTGGTCAGTGATAACAGAAAAATGTGCCCCTTCTATATATGGTCTAAAATGAGTGACCGAGTCTAACACTGCTAACAGTTCTCGCTCCGTAATTCCGTAATTCCGTTCATGTGTATTTAAGCACCTAGAATAATAAGCAATAGGGTGGTCCATTCCCTCTATTGATTGCATAAGAACACCCCCTATACCGATATTGCTTGCGTCACAATGGATAGCAAATGGCTTAGTAAAGTCCGGACAACTAAGGACAGGAGCAGTCGTAAGTGCTTCCTTTAATTTATTAAACGCTGATTCAGCTTCTTCCGACCATTTAAATAAACTTACTCCTTTTCTTGATCCTGTAAGTTTCGATAAGGGAGCAGCTATGCTAGAAAATCCTTTTATGAATCGTCTAAAATAACCACATAAACCGAGAAAAGCTCGTATTCCTTTAGCATTTTTAGGAATTGGAAAATTTTTTATACTTTCAATTTTAATTGGGTCGGTGCGGAGACCTTTGGAATCGACCATATACCCCAAATATTTAAGTTCTGATTTACAGAATTCACATTTTTTTAAATTAATCGTTAGGCCTGCGTCTCTTAATCGTTCAAAAACTTTAGTTAGCAGTATAAAATGCGATTCTAAATCTTCCGACACTAAGATTAGATCATCCAAATAACAAAATGCGTTTTCATCGAACTCTGGTCCAAACAGAGCGTCTGCTAGTCTTTGAAGTTCACTCGGAGCGTTTTTTAACCCGAAGGGCATCCTAGTGAATTCGAACAAACCGCGACCGGGTACGACAAAAGCTGTCTTTTCACAAGAGTCTTCGTCCAGGGCGATCTGCCAAAAAGCCTTAGACAAATCTATTGAGCTTATATATCTGGCTCCACCGAGTTTATCGAGTATTCGAGAAATATACGGCAAAGGGTAGCTGTCACGGATCGTCAGATTGTTAATTTTTCTGGAATCGAGGCAAAAACGTCCCGTTCCATCTTTTTTTGTGACTATTAATACTGGACTAGACCAAGGTGAACGTGAAGGACGAATGACTCCTAATTTGAGCATTTCATCTACTTCCTTATCTAATTGTTTCTGTCTAGCAGGAGAAAGAGGGTAATATCGTTGTTTAACCGGAGGACCCGTAGTAATAATTTTATGTTTTATTAAATGTGTTAACCCTAAGCCTTTCTTTTCATAAGAAATGGATTCGAATTTCTTTATAATTTTGGTAAGAGTTTTATTTTCCTTTTTGGTTAGGGAAGTAGCTGGCTGAATAGCTCTTAACTCATTGACTTGACCCATTCGCTGAGGAATTGGATCCTTTTGGAAAAGCTCCGGCGCGACCTGGAACATTTTCCAAAAATTGACCCCTAAAATAAAATTAGGAGATAGAGAAGGGACGACGTAGAAAAGTACTTTATGTGTAGTGGACTTATACGTAACAGGCAACGTCATTGTACCTAATACCTGCTGATTTGTTCCATCAGCGGTTGAAATATTGAAATCAATATTAACTAATTCATAACCCGATTGTAAGAATACTAAATGAATATCTCCTCCTAAACAGGAAATTGAAGAACCACTGTCGAGCAGTGCTTTATAAGAATTATTAAGAATAAGGATATCCGCGAAAGGTCGATTATCTCTTTCAAGCTCGGGATCCTTCGGCGGCGGTACCTCCACCTCAGAACTCGAGTCCGAAAGAAACTGATTAACTTGACGGAGCCAACTCTGCCACTCGCACTTCCTCTGCGCAAAGGAAGGCGCGTGAGCAGAGCGACTCACATCTAGTTTTTTGAATCCCCATGTTTAACAGAAGCAACTTTCGGATTGGAATTGTTTTGTCTTCTCTTCCTACAATCCGATAGTAAATGACCTTTTAATTTACAAAAAGAACAATAAATATTGTTCTTGGTAGAATTTGGTTCAGGATGACACATCTCCTTTTCTCTACAATCATTAGAAGTATTCTTTTTAGATTGATTATTATAGAAAAAACGAGTATTATTGATATTAGCAGAATTGCCACTATATTGTTTATTATTATTATTATAATTATTATTATTATAATTATTATTATTATAATTATTATTATTATTTTGTTTATAATTATAATCCGTAGAACGATTATTGTAGGTACCACGATACGAGTTACGATTAGAATTGAAATTATTATTATTACTGCCCCGTGAATTAGTGAAATAATAATTTTTTTTATTATCCTTAAGTGGATTATCATTAGAAAAAGAAGAAGAATTATTTTCTAACAAATTAGACGTTGAATAAGACTCCAGTTTATTTGTAGCTTCGGTAAGTTCTGAAAATGAGTTGAAATCTCTAGATGCCAGAAGGTTGATATAAATGGGTAGTAATGCCCTCATGCATAATTGTAAAAGTTCAGAGAGTGGTAATTTAGAATCAAGCATATTATTGTGCTTCTGCATTCTTAACGTAAATTCAAAGGCTGACATACCAGCTGGTTGTTTCATAGAGAAAAGTTGTGATTTTAATTCAATCTGTCTATTATTTGTTTCGAATTGTTTTATAAGTAATATAGATAATTCATTCCAAGTCAAATCAGGTGTATAAATTGATCTGAACCATAATAATGCCAATCCATCTAAAATATCAGGAAAACATCTCACTAAATCGTCATGACGAACGTTCCTAATTCTACATTTCTCTTCTATTTCCAGTATAAAGTCTCTTACGCAACTATTACCATCAAATTTAATATTCCAATTATTAATAGTACTTGTGGATGAAGATGAAGAAGAGTTTGATTCATTATAAATAACTTTTGTATATTTAATGTAGTTTGAGCCAAATTCGCTGTCATTATCTGGGTTAACACTTATCTCATGATGCTCGATAGCTTCAGATATTTTAATATTTTTGTTATGCCTTCTGGCTTGAATCCGCATTTCTTCTAAAGTACCGTCTGGTGTTATATTCCTGGATAAAAGTTCCGCAGAAAGTTCATCTTTCGATCTACTATTGATGTTGTCTATTGTAGTCGACATTTTGAAAAGTATAATTGTAAAATTCCAATAATTAAATGTACAATGTCAATAAATTAGCTAGTAACGATAGCTACGAATATATTGCTTACCCGCAGAGCAATTATATAATTAATCGTATTTATAAGCGCTTAATAGTATTCATTGTACACGACAATCTTAAAAACTTAAAGGTGTAATTACATTATGACAGTTGTTGTCAAAATGCAATGTTTGTTTACGATTGACATAGCCGTCTGTCAAATTGACACTTAGTATTCGTGTTGCCCGTAAGTCCGAATAACTTAACCCACAAACAAATATATAATAATAATGTGTACAGAATTATCATCAAGTTGGCTGTATTGTTGACAGATTGATAACCTCGCAATATTTACGTGTATACCGGAATGACATTTAAAGGTTATGTTTTATGTGAGATGCTTCGAAATAACAAAAACAATTATTGATCGATTACAAAACAAAACTATAGTAACTCCAACCCAAAACCTAGACAAATAGGAATTATACGAGCCCAGAACACAGTTGTAGGCGCCATGTTAGGGTCAAGGGAATTGCCACAAGTTGGCTTATTTATTAAAGGGATTTAATTAAGGTGAGTGGACGAAATGGCTTTGCCGGTTAGTACCGGACGCGCCAGGATCTGATCCCGAGGAATCCTCAGCATCAGACCCGCCAAATCGACCAGCACAGCGGTAGAGCAGAGATCCCCCCTCCCAGAGCGGGGAATTAAGTTCTAAGATGTCAGGCATAGGCAGGAATTACCAGGTTTTGTAAATAAAATAAGGTTAATTATAATTGGACTAACCGTATAGGTTTATTTCAAATATTGCAAATAATAATACAGATAGGAAAGAACTTACCCCCCACAGACCATAACCGATAACTAAAGCTAAAGTAATCTGACTATTAACGCGGTCGTTTAGACGATGAGGGATCCTCCCGGTGACTAAGGTTGGTGCAACTGCCCACGTCCCACGGTGATGCGAGCTGACTATATTGGCGGCAGGAATCCTCTGGCCTCTGCAGCATGAGCAAATACTCTGGCGCGAGCAAATAAGGCTACTCCACGTCCCACGGTGGAGTAAGCTGGCGCGGATGGCAAACGATGTCCTCTGCAGCATGAGCAAATACTCTGGCGCGAGCAAATAAGGCTACTCCACGTCCCACGGTGGAGTAAGCTGGCGCGGATGGCAAACGATGTCCTCTGCAGCATGAGCAAATACTCTGGCGCGAGCAAATTAGGCTACTCCACGTCCCACGGTGGAGTAAGCTGGCGCGGATGGCAAACGATGTCCTCTGCAGCATGAGCAAATACTCTGGCGCGAGCAAATAAGGCTACTCCACGTCCCACGGTGTTTCTGGGACTAAAGGCAGGGGCGTTTACTGTCCAGAACGAAATTTCCTATTCCTCGACAAAAATACAATTCGGCCATTGTGTGAACACAACATTTATTTCCGGAGCGCGACTCGCGGGGTCGAAACCATAACGGGAACTCAAATAAACTTGTAACGGCACTATAATAACCGCCCGAACTTTACGGGAACTTCGAATCTCTCTGATTAGGCACCGATGCACTCCATCTTGCCCGATTCTCTCCAAAAAACTCTCACGACCTCCGGCGGGCCTTACGCCCGCCGGGGGAAGTGCCACCATCCCATTTCCGCTCCTCTCTGGTGTTGCCAGGATGAAAAACAATAGACAATGCTATCGTGCCGCCTCATAGATTCCAGTTCTTACTTAAAACGACAATTAACCTATGTTTTATACATAACACCAGATCTATATAGCTAGCTAAATTCCCCACCTTCCGCTTCCCCATCTCCTTCCCCTCCCCACTACCTTCAGCCTCACAATATACCATAGTCTCATTGGCTCTAGACGGCAGCAGTTAGGACTTGGGGTGACTTATGGCAGAGGTGTTGGTTATCCAATAAATGGTGCCGGGGCAGCGGCAACCACACCCACCTCCCAAATTTATTGGATAACCAGCAACAAGAGGTTCGCTACGTTTGGTGACTTGTTTGTGACGTCACACTAGAGGGGAGGGGGTCCCACATTTTTTTTTATATGAATACCACAATTGAGTCTGCTCCCGTCTGGAGCCAGTGAGATTATGGCATCCCCGATTGGGGTATATTGTGAGGCTGAAGGTGGCGGGGAGGGGAAGGAGATGGGGAAGAGGAAGGTGGGTAAGTACCTAGCTATTCAGATCTGGTCAGCGAACACGGCTAAAAGCCATTTCGAGCAACGTTTCAATTCTGAATGGTGGTCTTACACCAGGTCGATACTGAGAGTATCATCCACTCTGGAACGTGCAGCAAATATACTATGTATTATTTTCAATGAATTAGTTTTGAAATAATACAAATTAAACAAATAAAATTAATTTTCCATGCCGGGATTCGAACCCGCGACTTTCAGATTGCTAGGGACAGGGGGGGGGGGGGTCAAAAATCTTAAAATTCATGTGACGTAATTTATAGATGGCCCCTAATGAGGTATTCACAATAAAAAAAAGTTACTTTATTTATTTTCGTTATGTAGACCTATCGCTAGGTATTTATGAAGTCTATATATATAACTCTATATATATATATATTTATGAGGTCTATGAGAAATGTGGATATCCGCAAAGAATGTAAGGCTGATGTAAGCATAATGAGTAAGATTAAGAAATGGACCCTCAGATGGTTTGGGCATGTAGAGCAAATGAACAAAGAAAGTAGTGTAAGAAGAATATACGACGCGAATGTGAACGGTAGAAGAAGTCGGGGACGCCCGAGGAAGACATGGCACGATCAAGTGAATCAGATACTTGAGTCAGGCCATGTCAAAAGTCAGAATAATAGAAGAGAATGTATGAGACAATGTATGAATGTGAGTGAGGCCAAAGAATGTGTGCCAAGACCGAGTTGTTTGGCGGTCCGTCCTCTCTGCCTACCCCTGCGGCGAAACGGCGTGATGGTTAGTTAGTTATACAAGGTGTCCGAAAACTCGTAGTACAAGCGGGAAACTGGGGAATCCTCATCACATTTGGAGTCGATTTTGTGGTATAATTTTTTTTGATTTGAGCTTTCGTTTTCGAGTAAATCGAGTCAGAAGTTGATTTTTTTTTTGGTCAAATTCTTATAAATTATTACTGACGTTCATAGTACCTAACTAATAAAAACTAATTAAAAGAAAACAAACAAAGAAATCCGGATTTAAAGCATTATTTTGAAATTATCCATAATTTTATTCCGTGTAGTACGGTCGTTTCACGGTTAAAAACAGCTGTTCATTATTTTCGCGCTTTCAAGTCAAAGTGCAATGCGAAATTTGCTGTCCCTTTCTGCGCTCGGTTCTATCAACACAATAGAAGGGGTAAGCTACTAATCCGAATGGCTTGGCCTTGAACTGTGAACTTTCGAACCAAATTCTGTACCCGAAACATACGGAAGCAAGTCCAAAAAGGTAAATGTTCAGGAGATGTTGTATGATAGATAAGAAAAAAACTAATTATTAAATCAGTTAGTTTTGTTTTAAAAAGGAGCAAATTAAACTAGCCTTTAAAAATAATTGTTAAAAAAAAAACGCTGACTTGAGTCAACTTTTCAATTTGGGAGGCGGGAATGGGTACCGCCACCCCGGGAACCTTTATTGGATAACCAACACCTCTGCCATAGGTCACCCCAAGTGATTCGCTACGTTTGGTGATTTAGCAGGGGTGCCGGGTTCATGGGGTGAGGTTTGTCTAGGTCTTGCAGGCGGATAACCAGGACATGCTGAACCCTAGATTCCTACCCACCCCTTAAACCCTTTTCCTTCCCAGAACTCTCCCCTCCTTCCCTTCCTTTAAAAAGCCCCTCCACACAGCATCCCCAAAGATGAAATAGGCCCCGAGGGAAATTATTTTCCTCAGGGCCTCCTGTGTGGAGCTCGTGTAAAAAAAAACAAAAACATGGACTTGAGTCCTACTGCCTCTAAATGAAGTGGACTATTTTGTTATGACATGTGGTGTATTATAAAAGGAATAAAGTCCATGGTACACCCTTCTGCTTCTATGATAGTTGTTGCATCATGGTACTTGCATCCACATGCAATTTTGAAAGTCGTATTTTTTCTTCATAATGGGACTTCCATATTTCTGCCACTGATAAACATGATAATTTACTTCAAGTCTACATCAAAAACTCATTTCTTCAAATTTCGGACTTGGACCGTTTTATCCTCGGGAACGGAAATAAAAATGGTTGCTTAGTGGCACACAACGCAACAAACATGGCCGCCATTTGACTACAGTCGTGTTCGAACCAATTTGAACAAGGTTTTTTTATTATTTTTTTATAATGTAATAAAATTTATCAATTTAGAAGGCGGGTATGGGTACCGCCACCGCGGGAACCATTTATTGGATAACCAACACCTCTGCCGTAGGTGACTCCAGGTACTAATATCTACAGCCTGTATGTCGGACGAATATCAACAGCTCATATGTTGGACTAATATCTACGAACTTCAGAGTGTTGACTAATATCTACAGAGCTAAGATCGGACGAATATCTATGACGGTCCTAGTGTTGACTAATATCTACAGAGCGTAGGTTGGACTAATATCTACAGAGGGCAGCTGAGCAAGAGGTTGTACGGAGAAGCTTAAATTACTTCAATTACGTAATTACTAATTACGTAAAGGCTTAATTGTTTAAAGTACATGAAGTTTTTGCATAATATTACGTATTTTGCTGTTTACGAGGACAATAATTTATTGAACATAATTTATTGGTCATAATACAAAGATATTTATTTATTTCGAAATACACGGCACCTCAACCTAAACTAACCTAACCTAACTCACATAGAAATAGTTATGGTAACAGACTACATAATTTAGAAGCACTCGAAATAAAGAAAGCTGTTAAAACAAAATCCAAATCCTTCAAATCAGCTAAATGTGTCCAATAGGTCGATATTAGGGGTTTTTACATACATACATAAATAAAGTTTTTTTTAAACTGCATTATTACGTTTTCCAATATGGTATACATAATTGCAAATCCAACCTATGCCAGTGCCGTAGATATTCGTCAACTTTGGTTCTCATAGATATTAGTCAGCAATTGAGCTGTAGATATTCGTACGCACTTTGGTTCTCATAGATATTAGTTAGATTTTTTCAATTTTTGGAATTCCTGTAGATATTAGTGGACGCCTTCGTCGTAGATCACCTCAAGTAGTGGTGACTTGAGCAGGGGTCCCCGAGTTCATGAGGTGAGGTTTGTCCGAGTCTTGGCGGCTTTTATTTGTCTGCCTACCAGCTGCATGGCAGGAGATCGTGAGAGTGGTTGAGGCCGTACTCTCTCGAAACTCGAGCTAGTTTATACTTCCATTCAATAAATAAAGTTATAGATTTTAAACTGAAATACTCTGGCATTTTTAGTTGCTGAAACTTGAACTGATACCAGTAAGCATAATTTCACTTCTTCAGTATAACCAAAATTTAAAACAATTGACAAAAAATACAATTAATGAGTATAAACATCATACATGAATAGTGCGGTAAATCGGCTGCCGCGGAGCGACGCAGAGATGGTGCACCATGCATTCACGGTTGATATCTGATGTTTTCTAGCCATAAAGTACACATTAAAATATATAACTTTACAGCTCATAGAAAGGGCTACAATCTTTGTAGGAAACATTTTTTCTTAAAATGTCGGCCTGAAAAGTTCTGTGACAAAATGTAAAATTACATGCCAAAAAATATACAAATTTTTACCTTTTCATACGAATTACAAACAAACGGTAAAAGTTACGACGAAAGTTAACTGAATATTAATTGTAGACAATGTTACAGCAAAGAGAATAAAAAAAAATTCAACCCGATATGTTGTTTAGTAATCGAGATAGACGTGATTTACAAAACCCTTACACTTTTCATGTTTGGGCGGGCACAGGCGGGGAAGCAAGAGGCGTAGGAGCGGGGACTTTTGGCTAAACACTTGTCTAAATGGTAGTAATCGATGGTGTTTCAATTGGTGTTCTACGACTTAGGCTGACTGGACTATTAAAATCATATTCCACAGCCATGGGAGGAATGAATTCATGCGTCCGTCACTCCTGGATACACTGACTCTCAGATTCCTACCCATCCCTCATACCCTTGATAGGTATACCTATTTTTGTTTGATGTCCGCAATAATTAACTCTGCAAAAATCATACCTATGCTGATAAAATAAATTAAATAATATTCCCAGTGTTCAGCGATAATTTAATAGGACTGACCGGATATTTGTCTTCGCCACAAATTTATTTTTTTATTTTTCGTCAGTTTGTTTTGTCTCTTGTTGATTGCGGTCGTTGACGTATGATGAAGATTGCGGTCGATTGATATCTTTTCTTATTGAACGGCGTACAAACCCTTCATTTAACAAGGTTTAAAATAAACTGTGTGTTATTTTCATATTTAAATGTGATTAATTAAATACCCCAGATACGATTTTAGTTTTCACGGCCAAAAGTATTTTTGTTATTCGTTTTTGGGATATTATGCCGTGTTGCGCTACCCCCTTCTTTAGCCAATGTTTCGGACACTGTAACGCTGTCCGAAACGTTGGCTAAAGAAGGAGGTAACGCAACACGGCATAATATCCCAAAAAGTAATAACAAAAATTAAATACCCTTTCATTTAACAAACATTAAAACAAAGTTTGTGTTACTTGTGTGTTATTTTCATATCTAAACGTGATTAATAATACTTGTGCGAGATCAATCAAACACCATTTCATCATAACAAACTCTAAAACAAAGTGTGTGTTATTTTCATATTTAAACATGATTAATTATTGTGCATTACGATGGAATAATACCAATGCTGTTGGACGCTCACATGCTCCGCTCGGGGCTACTATCTACATAACAAAATAAACAGGTACGCTAATTAACCATATTGTTTAGAAGAGAAGAGGTGGGAGAATAAATATTATTTTTTATGTATTAAACCGCTTACTCGTTAATACGGAATAATTTTTATCCAAACAGTTAGATTAAGCTTTATTATTACGAAAAGTGAGTATTTATGTCGGGGGAGAACAAAAAACATGCCAAAAATATGGATTTAACATTTTAATTTTGTTAAAATTAATCCACTCGCGCGGAAACGCCATGTTTCATCGTTTTTTATTTTAACATTTCATCAATGCTGCCTATCATAGAAAAAATATTTTTGCGTATAACAAAGTGAATGCATTATTGACAAGTTTGTACCTGTATTTATAACAGTAGAACATGGAAAGAAATTTATTAGAATAATTACACAAACCCGCTAGACAAATACTGCTTTGCCAACAAACCATTCAAAAACCTGGGATGTTTTTTAAAATGATGATGAAATGCGAGTTTATTTTAGATAATTTATTTTATAAGATTGGTAGGTACTTCCGACAAACGTCATATTTGATTGTCTATTAGTTAAAAAAGGAACATTCCGTATTATCCGTGCAACGTTGAACGTTCCGTATTATCCGTGAGGTGGAACATCTTCCATCTGTCATCATGACATTTCCGCCTTTTTAAAATTTTAACCCTAAATAAGCCGAATTTTTTTAAAAATATATTTTTTTTTAATTTTAAATTTGAAAATGCTTAAATTGAAAATATTTATGTTTATTTGGGTTGTCTATGTGATGTAGGTTCACCAGTTTTCCGCTTGTACTACGAGTTTCCGGACACCGTGTATAACAATCTGAATTCGGAAACATGGTCTTTCAACAGGGTCATTTAGGTACCATACTGTGCACAAATGATGCCATTGCCACGTGGTCGTGAACTTTCAAATGTTTGAGTCTAAGATATTTGTTTGTGTTGTAAAAAAAAAAATTTTGATGTATTTGATGTATTGACCTACGTCAAATGTGCTGAGTACTAATACCATATTTACGGCACGTTCCAGAGTGAAAGTTACCAGTATCGCCCTGGTGTAAGACCACCGAACAGAATTGAAGTGTTACTTGAAATGACCTTAGACGTGTTTGGTGACCAGATCTGAATAGTCAGGTACTTCCCCACCTTCCTCTTCCCCATCTCCATCTCCTTCCCCTTCCCGCTACCTTCAGCCTCACAACATTGGGGATGCCATAGTCTCACTGACTCCAGACGGGAGCAGTTGGCACTCTTGTGCGATATTCACATAAATGTTTTTTTTAATCTGAAAAACGGTTAAGGTATAATTTAGGAGGCGGGTATGCAGACGCATCCGTCGCCAAGACCCGGACAAACAACACCCTTACAACGAAAATATGAAAGAGAAAAAGACACAGAAAAAGTACCATTTGTGACCGTTATCTTTTTGTATTTTTCTGTGCCCCGTCCGGCCTTTCCTCCCTGCCGCTAAAATATATAAAATACATGTCGTTGTAAAGGACCACCACGTCCAAGTTTTGCTATGGTGATAAAATTAACGAAAAAATATAACTTCATGGAGTTCAGGTAGTAGGACACGTGCGCTGTAGCATCTGGTAGCAACCCTAGCCGCCCGAATCCTGCTGTGACGTGATCAGTGACCACTCGGTGAGAGTATGTGTGACAATACATGTTGAAATAAATATAAATATTTATTTTTCTAGTGGCATCTTTCGGATTTTAAAGAAACTTTTTGAAGACAAAATAATCTCAAAATGACTGATAGAGACCGTTCTGACCGCTAGAGTGCTCTGATGCAGTTTTATACGGATATTTATACCTATTACATTTGGTGTTAACCTGTCAAAGGCCCGCAAATTCCAGGAAAAATACGGAAATTTCGTAACAAAACACGATTTTGAATTTTGAATTATATGTTTTGTTGATTAATTTTGAGCTATCGTATATTTCATTGACTGAAATACGTTCCTAGAACAATAAACTATGCACCAAAACAACATTACTTGCGTTAATTACGTAAATTAATAGGTTTTATGATGTTTTAGTCGAGGAACACGCGTCAAAACTGACAGCTTCAATTTGCGCCAAAAATGACATTTCGATTCCACAGATAAAAATCATTTAAAAATAATCTGGTGTTGTCAGATGGATGAAACTAGTGGCTATATCATCAATGATGTTGGCGCAAGCGATTCTGACCTTGTTTTCATACAAATTCTGTACATAGAAGGGTCAAAATCGCGGTCAAACTTTTTTATTTCGAAATATTTTTTTCGTGCATGCGCAAAAGCTGCGCGCAAGTCCGCGTCTCCGGCCGTTTAGAGGTTAATCATCAAAAGGTAAAAATTGATGATATTGTAGGTTTTGATAGGTACATATTTTTTAAATGTTCTACAGAAGAACAAAAAGAGTTTTAAACCTCCAAGCAACCAGTTTTGATAAACAATTGATGTTTATAAATTGATTTATGATTATAAAAATGATGTTTATAAATTGATTTATGATTATAAAATTGATGTTTACAAATTGATTTATGATTATAAAATTGATGTTTATAAATTGATTTATGATTATAAAATTGATGTTTATCATAAAATGCCCGAAAAATGTATGAATTTAAACTAAAAGAACCAAACAAAACCGTTTCTCTTATTCTCGGTACTACGCGTAAGAGAGAGGAGAGGGAGAGGAGGTAGATGGGAGGAGGAAGGTTGGTAAGTTATCAATAAGGGCTAATGCTATTTCAGGCATACTTTAATTTCCGTTTGTTTTATGAAAACTTACTTGTTTGTTGCAATCTTCCCCATCACCGTAGAGCCAGTCTACAGTGCTGTCCAACACGTGGGTGAAAGTGGCACGCTGTGCGGAGGCCACAAAGTTGTAGAGCGCGCCGCCCTCGGCGATGTGGTTGCGGATCTCGTACACATACTCCTCCAGCGCGTTACGCGCATCAGCCCGCTCCTTTTCCTCTCGGTCGGCGTTCTGCATCGTGGTCTATCAACAAATTCATTTTACAATCAAAATTTAACCTTCCCTCACCTTGCATAAAACTTTGGATCTTATTACGCATTTCTATTTATTAATAATTTTCTGAATAAGTTTCTATACCTTTATAAAAATATACAGTGAAAAAAAAATACAGTATGGATAAAACTATAAGGGAAAACCTTAGATGTTGGATAAATCGAGCCATTTTTAAAATTCGGTCTTTAAGTGTATAATTAGTGAAAGCGGCAGATACTAATGCACACATACAAAATATGCAAAAAAAAATTAAAACAGATACATATTTCGTAAGACAGTTTTAATACATAGTGAAATTTGTTTATTTAAAGTTAAGTTTACAAAACTTGGCACCCGATGTTACGCATCAGAATACTGACTTTGAAAAAGGTATGAATGAGCTGGCAAATTACAGAGCTCGATTTTGTGTTTTCAACAAGAAAATAGATGGCACCATGGACAGAAATATTAATAATATAATATTTTTATTTTATGGAAAAAAGCACTTAAAAAATGTATTTATTATTTATTTGTTTGAATTCTTGAAAGTTTCTCGGTGAAAAAAATCAAAATTTACTCCTAGAAGTGTGTGTTCGATAAAATATTACAATAATTTTTTTTATATAACTTAGATTGAAAATGATGCATACCTCTTTCTCAGAGTAGGATTTCAATTCATTTAGAGAGAGTCCGGATAGGTGGGCCTTGATTGGCAGCTCAATGGTCTTCACTAGCTGCTTTTTTCCTTTCTTATCCTTTTTTTCCACATCGGTCATTTCCTAAAACCATGAACAAAGCTTGACATCTTTAAGAATGAGACAGTGCCACTCTGCCCGCAAACATACACACACATTATTCTTCTTATAATTTTGAATCTTTGAGAAATTACTAACTGCTGTCTAACTTAAAAAGCAAAGCACTGTTTTTTTTCTACAAGCAATTTTTTCTAAAAAAAAATTGCCCATTTTTACGCGCTTTCCTCTAATGATTCATTCCCACTAATTTGTATTTTGTCACTAAGGTCAATTTGTTCTTGCAAATTACCTAACATTTGTTTGAAACAATAATTGAGCTTGGTGACAAAGGTAGAACTAAATAGGATGCATCATTAAGTAAAGAAATTCATAACATCATCAAATTGCAAGAATTTGGTTTTGCATACTAAATTTTGTTTAGTATCCCATATCAAAATCTCAAATGCCACCAACTTTTATTGAAATAAAAAGGAAATTGTTGCACATAATTTCTCAATGTGAGTATGCGGCACAGTTTTAAATTATCTGCAATTACACTACAGTGTTGTAGAGATGTTTGATAAGGGATAGCGAATAATCGAACATAAACAGTGCAGAAGCTAAGACAAAGGTCTGCGTAAATGCAAACATTTAAAACACTCTGTGAAGACGGATGATTTGTAGCTATCTATAATCTATATAGACCTGAAGACCGTTTGCTTTCATAGAAAAATAAATAGTTTGAAGGTATGGAGAGGTACGGTCATTTTGTATTCATAACTAGAAATGATCTAATCACAGCGCATTTTTTAAAATTAAAATGTGCCATGATGAGGGATGATTTTTAGCCTTTTAAATATAAAGACCGTTGGTGTCAATAGAAAAACAAATATTTTGGTCTTAAGATACGTTCAATTAATGTCCGTGGCTACAAATAATTCCGTCATCACAGCGAGTGGCGTTTCCGCAGACCTTAAAGAACATGCAGCAACAGAAAACTAAGCGACAGGGTTAAATAATGACTGGTCCAGAGGAAAGTAACGAAACAAAAAGACAAACAATAGGGGAATAAAAGTGTGTGTATGTCTGGCGGGCGTAGCGGTCACTGACGGATAAGTGTGGGACGTACCGATGAGAACCATTGGGTAATTTTCCGTGTCCACGATTGTTGTTTGTCAGGTGAAGCTGGGTTGCTCACCTCGGTCCCGGGCTCGGCGGCCCCGTTCTGCTCTGCCCCCTCCTCCGCCCCCCCCTCTAGCTCTGTCTCCCCCTCCGCCACCTCCTTCTTCTCTATGAGGCTGGCGCTGGCCACCGCCACAATGCCGTGCAAGTTCACGCGCACCTTGATCTTTAGCTTCTGCGATGTACCCTCGGGAGTAGGCACTATATCGTTGATCATCCACTTGCCTGCAATTCAGAAGGAAGGAAACATCTTCTTAATAATTTCAAACCCTACAGAGAATGCTTTCCCCCATTGATAGGCTGTACCCTTACATTTCCCTGGAATACAGGTAAAACGGCAACTGCATTCTCCCAGAATGTCTGGCGAGTATATAGTAGGCAATAGAGCACTAAACACAGCTTGTATTCAAAATGAAGTAAGTCAGTACCCCGTAAAGGGTTTCAATAAGTGGGGCGCCAACTAATTCAGTATGGGATTATTTATTATAGCAATTCTTACTCACCAATAAGTTTATCAGGGAATGGAACTTGGTCAGTGTAATAGGCACTGATGCAGAATGGCTCTTTGCGGTAGAATGTCAAGAGTTTGGAGAAGGGAGCAGGTTGGTTGACGGGGAACACCTGTAATAAAAAATATTATAGACATTTTATTACTACATTGTACTAGACACATTTAAGATGTCCAGTACCAATTTCCAGGACACGTCTTTTGGACAATGGTGATATAATTCAATTATGGTGAATTTGATATTATTTTGTACCGAAAACTGCATTTTCTTACCGCAATTCTTGTTTAAAAATCAGTCCAATCATTCAATCAAACTGCCTAGAATAAGGTACAGTGGTGTGTAAAACAGATTGAACATAAATGTTTTCATTGATTAATTGATGAAAGCTAACCTCCATTTCTCCATCCTCTCGGGTGTCGGCATCCCAGCAGAGCCTGACGGCGTAGGGCTGCACATCTGTGACGGAGAAGTCCCTGACACGAACGGCTGGCGACAGGATTGCGCACTGCAGGGCTGCCCCACGTGCCACAGCTTCATCCTGGAAAAGCATTACATATATTAAAATGACATGACAATATCATTTTGCCGGAATGTAAAAAGTTGTAAATCATGTTTAGGGAAGAACCCTTCAATATGGTCCCTAATAATAGTATGTATATCCCCTCTAATATTCAGGCAAAAGGCTGAAGAAATAATCATAAATACTAATTTATGATGAGGTTAAAGTTTACACCTTGTACATATTTTTTCAGAATAGCTAACTTTAAGACATTATAAGGGCATAATGGCGATTTTCAGAGGGATATAATCGAAATTTTATTTTTGTTGTCCCTTGGATTTCGAATTAAAAGGGGTTCTACTGTAGGTACCTTGAAAACTCAATATGTTTTTTCTTCTTCAATATTTGCGAATTCACTCTGTGGTATAATTTTTATTAAAGGACAACAAATCACTTTGGGTACACCACTTTTAACCTCTGATTTGCCGGAGACGCGCCGGCGCACGCGTCGTATATGCGCGAGAAAATAATTCGAAAATTTGAATAAAATTTTCGACCAAAACTTTTTGTCTGCGATTTTGGCCCAGAACAGAATTTGTATGAAGAACACGGTCAGAATCGCTTGCGCTAACATCATAGATAATATTATAGCCACTAGTTTCATTCGCCTTGCAAACCCAAAATATTTTTAAAACGATTATGTCTATGACTTAGAAACGTCAGACTTTACCGCGATTTTACCCGTCGCAATTTATGCGTGTTCCGCGACTAAAACATCGTAAAACCTATTAATTTACGTAATAAATGCAAGTAATGTTGTTTTGGTAGATAGTTTATTGTTCTAGGAACGTGTTTCAGTCAAGACGGGTCGATTGCGCAGGAAAACGCCAGACTTTTGCTTTGATAGTCAAGTTCAAAACATTCAAGGTCATAAATGTTTGACAATTTTTGTAGTGTTTGAGCTTCCCATGTTCGGCGTTTGAAGGTCATTTCGGCGTTTGGAGGACTTTCAAACAATTAATTAGGGTGAAGTTCGCGCAGTTCACACAATTTGACAACTGGTCTGGAATACGGACATCCACGCGTACGCAATACTTGACGTTTGGCGTTTATTGCATGTCCTAAGTTACTATTGAATTTGAGATGCACAGATATTTTAATAGATATTTATTTATTAGGAAAGATTTCCAACTAATATCGATTACTATTGAATTTAGAGTGCGTGAATAATTACGTAGCATCATAAATAGAATAAATTTAAATTGGTCAATTTCTTCCGTGTCTCTGAAACCGATTTATAAATTAATAGACTTTATTTACAAGTGAGTTCACGAAAGAAATAATCATCCATTACGACAGTGTGTTTATTTAAAATCATAAATAATAATTTAAGGTCCGCGCAGTTGATAACCAAAAAACTTGACGTTTGATGTTTATCGTTTACGTAAATGTTAAAATGCGTTCGATGTGGAAAAGATACTACACCAGGAAGAAAACACAGACATTTATTTATCAGGAAAGATTTCCGACAAATATCGATTATTGCACCAATAACATTATACACGGTGTCCGGAAACTCGTAGTACAAGCGAGAAACTGGTCAATCCACATCACATTCGGAGTCGATTCGTGATATAATTTTTTTGATTTGAGCTTTCGTTTTCGAGTAAATCGGGTTTGAAGTTGGAATTTTTTTGGTCAAATTTGAAAAAATCGGTCACAAGAGGGTTAATATTAGTGTATAATGTCTTTTAAAATGCACTGAATGGTAAACCAGACTCGAAATTTTTTTTACCCCTTTAGTTGCCAAAAAAATGGAAAAATTGTTAAAAAATAATATAAAAATCGAAATGCTCAGATCGAAAAAAATAAGTTTTTTGGGTTCTCTACGTGATGTAGATTCACTAGTTTCCCGCATGTACTACGAGTTTCTGGAAACGTTGTATAATAACGTCATTGTATTGCACGACCTAAAATTATTAGAATTTAGAGTGCGTAAACATTTACGTCAAAAACAGAATAATTATAAATATTTGATATTATATTATAATTTTATTATCAAATATTTTGATTATTATATTATATTTAGGTATAATAATATTTTAAACTCGTGATTATGCTCGCTCATTGCACATAACCGTAAAAGGCCATTCCGTTTTCCCCACACACGACCGCATCGCGTATCTTCTGTCAAAAAATGAATTCTCCCCCCCGCCAGCCTTCCCGCTTCACCCGAGATGGGATGTTTTAGTTTTGTTTTTGTTTTGTTTTCCGCCGAACACGGGAAGCTCAAACACTACAAAAATTGTCAAACATTTATGACCTTGAATGTTTTGACCTTGACTATCAAAGCAAAAGTCTGGCGTTTGCCCGCCCAATGGACCCGACTTCAATGAAATATACGATAGCTCAAAATTAATCAACAAAACATTCAATTCAAAATTCAAAGTGGTGCTTTTTTAGTGAATTTTCGTGAAATGGCGTGGCCTTTGACCGGTTAATAAGTGGTGTATATGTTACTGTAAAAACCCGTAAATTGGTAAATCTTAGATTTTACTAGTACATAAATCCTAAGATTTACCAATATTCAAAGTTGGTAAACTTTAAGATTTACTGGAAAATCTTCAGATTCAATAACGTATACAAAGTGATTTGTTTTCATTTAACTCTAAATTATCAATTTTCATTTTTCCAACACCGTTTTATGAAAACGAATTTTGGCATTCATAGACAATTCATTTGGAGAGCTGTCACAGGGCTACATACATGAAATAAAAAAGTAGAATCAACAGTGTTATTAAAGCGGAAGCAATTCTGATGTTGTCTTCTATATAGTTTTCAGGGCTCAAATCGCATTGCAAAAAATTCCTGAGCGGATGGTATTAAGACAGGTCTCCGGAGCACCATCGGCAAGTACAGCCATTTAAAAAAAGTCTCTCCTCTCTCTCTTACAAAATTGTGATAAATTAGCTCTATAAAATATAACATATGTATAGTAATAATAACACTAAGAATATTTTTTTAAATTGTGCTGACCAATCGATTGATTGGCCTGATTTGTTATTTTTATTTCATTTAGGTGTGTCTAATTGATTACTAGGTCAACCTGGCATATTTTATTCTAATACTTTAACAAATGCCACAATGCTCATTCCCCATTACCTAGTCTTCACAAATGAAGTTGTAATCAAAAGTAACTCACTTGGTTTAGTGTCGTAGATGGAGATTTTCCAAATACGTTTTCTATCAAACCCTTAATGGCTGGAATACGAGATGAACCTCCACAAATTTCAACAGAGTGAACATCGTCTGACCGCAGTTCTGTAAAAGAAAATACATCACATTATTCAACAATCATTACATAAATCACCAACAGTATTAAATAACAACGTTATGTAAGAAATACAAAAATATAATTAATTTTGTCCCTTATTAAAAATACCACTGAAACCCGTTGAAAATAGCCAACATTTCGAAAAATATTCGAAAGACAAGCAAAAAAAAAAAGATTAATTTTATGCAATAGAAAACACGTGCTCCAATTTTTATCCCCTGACGCAAGGAGCGGTGTTTTAAATTTGACGTGTCTGTGTGTCTGTCTGTGGCATAGTAGCACTTAAACGAATGAAGCGAGAATGGACGGGTTTTTTGAAGTAAAACTTCTTTACGCACGTTCGACTTGGGGGGTAAGCTGGTGAATGTGTTACGAAAAGTGGTGATTGTTACAAAAAGTGGTGATTGTTACGAAAAGTGGTGATTGTTATGAAAAATGTCATGCGGGCGGTAATCGATGCAAACGGTGATTGATTGCTAGGCGAAAGGTCGGGCCTTTACGCAAACTTGACTTGGGGAGTGATAAGGATGGTTACCCCAAGATCGTAGGTCACCCCTATGGTCATAGGTCACTCCGTTCGCTATGTTTGGTAACTTAGCAGTGATATCTGGGTACACTGGGCGAGGTTTGTCTTGTAGTTTTACTTCAGTCGTGTGGTCTAAAGCACACTCGTTTTTTTTTTGAAAGCTGACGTGATCGAGATGGTTCTTAGCTACAATTCATGAAAATCTGTTCAGGCGTTTCAAGACCATCAGCTCTTTTTTGTGTCGGGGGGTTAATTGGAATTTTTAAAGAGTAATTAAAAATTTCAGTTATAATATTCTCCTGACGAAGGGTGCTTCCGAAACTGGTGGAGTGTGAATAAAATAAAAGTGGTCTACAACAAATTTATGTTTTTATTATAAAAATTTTAACATTGAGATTTCCCGGGAGAATAACAAATTGTAAAAATCTTAACAGTGCACAATTTTCATAAAACTGTTATAATAGCTTTGGATATGCAATATGTTATTACTTCATTATCTTTTCGGGGTTTGGCAGAAAACTGGACCAAGTTAGAAACAAAGTAGCTCCTTTGAGCTCTGAGGATGAAATGCAAATCAATACAATATAATGTGGTTTTCAACAGCCTTCAGAGATTCATGAATATATTGCAAAGAATGGACTAAGGATGCAGGTATTAGAGGGTGTGAGAGGAGAGGCCGAGTCTACTATGAATGGAGATGGGTAGGGACCCAATAGGACGAGGTTAATGGGACAAGAGGAAGAAGTTATGTGAGCTATTGTATATTTTATTGACTGAAACATGTTCCTAGAACAATAAACTATGTACCAAAACAACATTACTTGCGTTAATTACGTAAATTAATAGGTTTTACGATGTTTTAGTCGAGGAACACTCATAAATTGTGATGGTTAAATTCGCGGCAAAAATGACATTTCTAATGTCACAGATAAAATCGTTTAAAAATATTCTGGTGTTGCAAGGTAAATGAAACTTTTACGCGTCTCATGGAGTAATGTTGGCGCAAGCGATTCTGACACTGATCTTCATACAAATTCTGTACACAGAAGGGTCAAAATCGCAGACAAACAGTTTTTGGTTGAAAATTTTATTCAAATTTTCTAATTATTTTCTCGCGCATGCGCATAATACACGCGCACCCGCGCGTCTCCGGCCCATTAGAGGTTAAGGTACTAACTTGATTGCTGCAGGCAACTACGGAAGACTCTTTCCACCTTCTGGAACAAGTCAGCGCACAAGGTCTCCATGAGGGTGCGCTGCATCTCTCCGGTGACATCCTTCTCGTCGATGAAACACTCAATGTTCAGGGGCAGTTTGGTGCTGTTGGCTGACATCTGTTTCTTTATCTTCTCTACCTCTTGCAGTAGCCTCAAGTAAGCCCTACAAATTGACATTTAATTGTTATTGTTAAAATGTTAAATAAAAAATTTCGATTATACATGTAACAATTCTGGACTAGGCTAAAGAAGAATTGGTGAAATAAAACAAAAAGTGAAGTGATCAATGTAAGTGACATAAGACAGAGATGCCATGATTACCATCCATGCTTTCTTTAATTTGAAGTAGAGTGACCAGCAATTTAGATTCCTTCCTGTTATATAAGAAATTGATAACTTGAACATTTAGAATGTATCCTGCTATATTACTACATAACAGGATAAATTCTAAATATTCTGGAAGAACCCACAGAATATACATACTCTCATTTAAGTCCCAGAAGGTACAATTCAATAAGCTATTTAGAGGGTATCCAGTAACAACTATCGCCTATTAAAAGTAGCAGCGAATCGATTAGAACATGTTCAATTCTAGTTGCCAGTGCCGCATGTGCACATACCCAGTGCGAGTGACCCAGTGGCGACTACACAGCTCTACTATCGCCTCACCAGACACATCAAGTCACTTGGCAAGTTATCAGCTACTCGCAGTTCCAGTAGTTAGTTAAATCTGTTTAAGAACCTGGGGTTGCTTCGGGTGTCCATCTTGTAGCGCGTCTGGAAGTCCTGGCAGAAGTAGCCAGCCAACGCGCGGTCGATGTCACGGCCGCCGAGCTCTGTGTCGGAGGCAGTGGCTAGGATCCGCAGCTTGCCGCGGTGGAAGGCGCAGGCCCACACCTGCATGGAGGTGTGGCCCATGTCCACAAACACCACATTACGAGCCTTCTCCTCCGGCGCGGGCAGGTCCTGCTTGTAGATGCCATATGCCAGCGACGTGGCCGTGGTCTCGTTCATCAGCCGCAGGACATTCAATCCTGCAAATTCAAGGGTAAAGAACCCACACACACTGTTTAGACATAGAACTTTAAGGTGAACTTACTATTTAAACCAACTAACAATTTCTCCGCAGGGGAAGGCAGAATAGATAGACCACCACAGAATAGATAGCACTTAAATAATAGAAATTATAACAGATTCATTAACCCAAAAGAAACTTATTGAAAAAGTGGCCAGAGATATAAAACATAAATATGTGATATTTAACAATCATAATGTATTATACTTATAAAAGCAATGTTGTAATTAACAACATCACAGTAACTCTAAAATAACTTACGATAATGGTGTTAAATTCATTAGTCAACAATGAAAAGATCAATTAAAATTTGGACTGTCACAATGAGGGAATGCTCATAGTCTGGGCATCGTAGGTGTAGAACGGTAATCAGAAAAAACAAAATGGTGACAAAAGAGAAAATGAAAAAACATTATGTTAGGTTTATTTGTTTCTTCTTTTTCGTCAAAGTTCTGTTTTGCCATGAAACCATTCCAAAACCCGTAATAATTTTTAAGCTGAATAAAAAAACATTTAAAAACATGTACAAAAAAAACTGGTCTGAGGAAAATAGTCCTAAATTACCTGAAATGGCAGCGGCATCGAGAAGTGCTTTCCGTTCAGTGTTGGTGAAGTAAGAAGGGACGGAGATGACGCAGTCGTTGACCTGCGTCTGCAGGGCGGCCGCCGAGGTTTCCTTGAGCTTGGTGAACAGCATGGCCGTCAGCTGCTCGGGCGTGAACACCTCGTCGCGGTCCATGTAGTTTACCTTTACTCCCACTCCGCCGTCGCTGCACTTCTCAGTGCGGAACGAGAAGTGTGGCAGCTCCGCCTGAACGTGGGGATCGTCAAACTTCCTGCCGAGGAGTCGCTTGAAACCCGTCACCGTGTTCTTCATGTTGGTGACCATCTGGTTTCTGGCTGCCACGCCGAGGACTCGTGTCTTTTGTGAGAAGGCTACGCATGATCTAAAAAAACATGCAAAATAAAATCAATGCTCAATTGGTAAAGACGCCAGTCCCAGATAGACTAGAGGTTCTGAGTTCGATTCTCAGTTGTCATTGTCCCTTTTTATTTTCTTTGTCTTCTGTTTCATAACGTCTTTGAGAGTAAATTGTCGATATTAATTTCAATAATTAAATCTTAACAAGTATCAAGCAATGGTTGAACATTGATGGAATGGCCTGAAAAATTGATTTCGTTTGCCCTTTTGACCGGTATAAAATTAATTTGTTGATTGGGAACTGCCTCGAATGCTAGGAGCATGGTGGTGAAGTGGACAAGCTTTTTTTAGGTTTTCTATAAGCAGCCAAACAATAGCTGTATTTGAGCAAATTTCGTAGAGTAAGAGAAACAGCAATGGTTCAAATTAGTGTTGGCTATCTCCAATGTTACCAGTAGACTGGGGGTGTATTTGACCTAGCGAAGCAATTCCTATTCATCGTTTCTCTTGCTAGTAGAATAGGCCACTAAATATGTCAAATTGCAATACATAGGTTAAAGTTGATGGCCATTTACAGACAAATTTGCAGGTAGTTAAGGTGGCTACAATAAATAGGGCAAAATATATTCTCTCCATAAGAATAATACTTTGATGTGTAAAAAATATGATCAAATGGCGTGATCTGGATAATTAGCACTAGTAATAAAATTTCACTTGTATGAATGGGGATATCATTTCTTTTGAATATCGCTACTGAACCCCATTGATTTTTTTGATGAGTGGTTTGTTTTCTGTACACCATTATAACGAAACGTGGGCTAAAGTAAAATTAATATTTCCTTATCCACAATGTAATAAAAAGGAACTGGGAAAATTATGTTGGACTCTGAAACTCTTGGAAACATGGAATTGGCTAACGTCCAGTCCACTGTGTTCGATATGAACGGAATTTCCGACAAATTAAAGATCTGGAGTGTTCATTTTTCAATTATGCTGTCAGATATACCTCAAAAGAAACACACCAGGATTTGAAGGCTGCGTGAAAATTTTGACGACACGAGGGTTTATCTGACATTGCACCGGGAAAACACAGCGTGGAAAAACATGGAAAACCGGCAGAATGTGAAATTTAGTAAAACACATGTACTTACGGGGTTCCGCGCAAACTGTAGTCATTGGCGATTGTTTCAATTCCTCCAGCTTTGGCGACGGCAACATAACACGATTCGTTGCCGAAATCAATTCCAATGACGGACATTGCAGCCATTGTGGAAAACTTTTTCAAAACACGACACTAAACAACGAGACGTATGAGACAGATAAAAATCGAAATACGGAATGATCGGAACAGTTGCAATCGGTTTACCGGCGAATTGAAGTCCCTAAAAGGAAGTTTCTAGAACAGCCGTATACTGCACTACCATAGATATACCCATGATAAACCAATCTACCACAACCACATTCTCATTCTACTGTCGAAATTTCCAGTAGGTAAATCATAGTATCATAGACAACCGGAAAAATTATTTTACGATCATAATTTTCATTTTTTCCTTGAAAATAAATTCCTTAATTTTTCAATTTCAAAATAACACACGTATAAGAGAGAAACGTCCCTATGTACAGACACTACTCAAGTCAAGAGGAATTGTAATAATTATCCGTGCAAACAGATGAATATTTACTAATCCACCCATCATAACAGGATTAATAAATATTTTTATATGGTCCCGTTTTTAGCGATGAAATATGCAATATGTAGAACTAGAGTTCTTCTTGCATTTTTCCTGGTTGAGCGGTAGCAATGGGGCCGATTGTTTTATCTCTAAATAGTAATTAGATGGCCAGTCTTCCTCATGAATGTGATCGAAATATTCTGAAAAAAAAAATTTTTCAAGATATATTTTGGCTAAAGGTAGGAAATTTTCTTACAGGTAAAAAAAATAAAATAACCTTTTTTGGATATTTATAGGCGCGGGAAAAGCGTTTTCCAGTTATTGGGGGCTTCCAACTTTCGGGCTCCGAACTACGTTCGGAGTTGGAGAGTTGGTCACAGCCATCACAAGATCGGCCAACCTTGGCGGACGTCGAACAGCCGATTCAGCGCTGTATCTTATCAGTTGCCTACAATTATAATGTAGAAGTATATACACGACATGTTTTCAAACAATTGTTACACCACTCTCCCGTAATAATATTGTCATTTTAATGGGTCGCGGCACGCGTGTCTCGATTGCCTGCCGTTTGCAGACTGATGTGTGGATGACTGCGGCAAGCTGGTTCGTGTGAGTTGGCTGTTGCGATCGCCTCGCAGAACGATCGCGCCCATGAACTCGCACGAACCAGCCGTCCGTAGTCCGTAGCCGTTCCCGCATCAGTCCGCGAACGGCAGGTGGCGATCAAGACACACGTACCGCGTACCATTAACATGACAATATTATTACGGGAAAGTGGTATAATAATTGTTTGAAAACATGTCGTGTGTATACTTCTACGTAATAATTGTAGGCAACTAATAAGATACAGCGTAGTCACACCAGTTCGACGTCCGCCATTTTGGAGTTCGAAGATGGAAGGTTGGCCGCAGGGTAATCTATAGCCACCATACGATCGACCATCCTTCCAACTCCGAACTAAAGTTCGAAGTTGGAAGGTTGGCTTCGGTGTGGTAGTAGCATAATATCTTTTTCTAAGAACCAAGCACCAGACGCCAGACGGACAGAAGCAGCCGTTTGCTTCAAAGCTGTCCAAAGGTCTGGTCGCTGGTCGCATAGCATAGGGCCGGCCCTGGGTCTCAGGCGATGAATTTGAATTTGCGTTTTTTGTCAGTTTCGAAATCCGTGCTTCGATTATGGATGGGTTGAAATTCGATTTTCTTTGTCTATGAATTTTTTTGACGTTTACTTGTAAAGATTTTGCCTATGGTCTTGGGCCCAGTGTTGCCAACTTAACGGATTTCCCGTCATATCTGGCGGATTGGAGTGTCCCGAAACGGGAAAATTTTGTGTATAACGGAATTTACAGTATGACGGATTTTCTGGCGGATTCGAAAAAAGTGACAAATTACATACTTTTATAGGCGAAAGTCGCCTATATTTATGGATTTATGGAGAAATTTTGATCCCTGAAATTCTCTAGCCAACCCCCTTCCCCCCAGAATGGACGAAAATTTGTGTATCTGACGGATTTCTGACCGTTGATCCGTCACGATTTAGCGGGAACAGAGATTTCGAGTTGGCAACACTGCTTGGGCCTTTGTGAAGTGAAGTAGTGAAGTACGAAAATCTAACCTGCAAATGGTATCGAATTCTGTACACTTTGATTATTTATAAAGTTTATAAAAATGCAGAGCTTACTTAAAATAAATAAACACGTTCTTCTACCATGTCAAGAATCTTTGGGTGCAATGCTAACAGCCAAATTGCACCTGGATTCGCCTTCTTACTCCTGGAGGAATGTCAATGAGCCAAAACGTTTCCTAAATTACAACAAAAAAATTTATCCTCCACAAATGGAGGGAGAAGAAAGAAGACCGGCAGTAAGTTCATTTAAGTTTAGCTATTATTTAATCTTTAAAAAAGGGATCTATATTTTTGCATTACATATTATATCATTGGCTTAGTAATAACGTAAAATGATAGGGCTACAAGCTATGCAAATTCATTTAATTATGTATGTAGAAAGAGGAGAATCTGTCCATCTTATATGCTTTCTGTCAATGATACGAAAGAGAAAGAATTTTGGTATGGGTATCTCTATGCTCGGTAAATTTTGGGGATCGCTGGCAACGGTTAATATGCACTTTAAAAAAAAAAAAATCAACACTTTAAAAAAAAAAACCTTTTGATTCACCTTAATTACAATTTAAGGCAACTATTTGCATTGGGGGAAGTGGAAAATATTTCATTCTAAATTTCGTTACGTAAAATTAAAATTAGCTTTCGTCTTGCGAGATTGTACGCCAGAATCACAAACCATGTTACACAAACCTAGCGTAGCCGCTAAACTACTTGAAAACTGGGATGTTTTTCTTGCCTTGACGCGAGTAGGCGTTATAAAGGGGCACTTTCTTTTGTATCACAAACCATGTTACACAAACAAGCCCGCTAGACAAATTTCATAATTACGCGCCTTATCCCACGAAGTCGGCTACAGTCGTATTAGCTTTTGTTAATTTGTCAAGGATACCAACATAACAGTGACAGGTACGGCCGCGGATTTTCGCTGTGTCGGTTCGCGAAGTGAATTTTGGTTTTATGCAATTGAAAATTAAAATGCATGATTTTCCGCCGCCCCAAAGCCAAAAAGTTTCCTTTTATAGTAATTAAGGCGAATCTAAAGTTTTTTTCTAAAAATTATTCGTAATAAGCGTGGCCAGTCCGAACCGATATTTACCTAAAATTGATTATATTGGTGGCCATTGTCATTGATGTCTAGTTTTAAGATTAGTTTTTTCTTCTCTTATTTAATCTAAAATTTTAATCTATGACCCTAAAATAGGTTCTTAGTTTTTGTTTAATTAAAAGAAGACAAAAAATTAGCCTGTAAAAAATTGTTTAATTTATGTCAAAACATGGCGCTATGCAGCTTTGTGGAAGTTATTTGGGAATCCAGAATAGAGATTTTTTTCCACCCGCCACCTACTAAACTCAGTTTCTGCGCATCAATCATATTCTATTGTTTATCAGAGCAGTGCATAAATAGTGGGAAGAACATTGTTTAGACAATTTACACTAATTTGCTTTCTGAGCTAGCTTTTGCTCCTAAATTGGCCCCACGTCTAACAAGCTTTAGGATCAGTAACTCTTACAGTTGTGTTACGTATATTATATTTCTAAAACATTACCTGTTTTCTTTTTCAGTTTGTGTGCCACCAAAAAACCAATATCCGATATAGCCCCAAGAAAATGTGGTATGTGGCTGCCTTCGTTCGCGGTATGGCAGTCGATGAAGCCATTAAACAGTTGAGTTTTGTTTTGAAGAAAGGTGCTGCTGCTGTAAAGGAAACCATCTTGGAAGCTCAGGAATTAGCAGTCACTAAACATAATGTAGAATTCAAAAGTAACTTGTGGGTTGGTAAGTAATTGTTTTGTGAACTTTACGTTGAACTAGAATTTGTAATTCTACTTACTCCCTATTTATTCCCCTCTACAATTTGGGAGGCGGGAATAGGTACCGCCGTCCCGGGAACCTTTATTGGATAACCAACACCTGTGCCATAGATCACCAGTGGTTCGCTATGTTTGGTGATTTAGCAGGGGCGCCCGGGTTCATGGGGTGAGGTTTGTCTAGGTCTTGGAGGCAGATGACCAGGACATTACTTAAATATCTCAAAATGTCATATAGTTAGATTTTCTCCAATAAAAAATCCAGTGATCTCTAATTACAACATTGATAACAATACTCTGGAAACATTAACACGAATTAAAGACTTGGGCATCACTTTTCAATCAAATCTTTCATTTGTTAACCACATAACAGAAATCTCTAATAAGGCCTTAAAAATGTTGGGATTTATAACTAGGCTAACTAGAAATTTTAACAATATAAAGTGTATTAAACTGTTATATTTTGCATATGTTGGAAATCAACTTGAATTCAATTCTCCCGTCTGGAATCCATATTACAATATACATGTACAATAGTGTGGGCCGCAACTGTATGGCGAAAAAAAGAAGTCTTATTTCCTTGAGCGCTAGTGATAAAAAGTTGTCTTAGGTCTTTAGTGTTAATAAAAAATAAAAATTGTTAAATAAAATTATCATTTTTAGGTTCCCCGAAGTGATCGAAAAATGATTGAAAAATATTTTTTGTGAATTATTCCCAAGTAGTAAGGAAATGAAAGAGTTACAATGACAACATTCACAATAACAATTTATTAACTTATTAAAGCAGTTACAACATTAAAAATTACAATCATAATTAAAAATTAAAATCACGTTTGTTACAATTATTGGCATATTTTTCCTTGAGTTTTTGGTTGTAGTAATAAGGCATTCCCTGTTCTTCTTGCCACACTCTTTCGACGATATTTCAGTCACAACCTTACACAACGTTCTACAGATTGTGTAAGACAGGGGAACCTGTCAAAGTTCATGAAAATGGAGCTGACTTCTGAAGTTAGGTTAAGTTCTTCTAATTCTTTTTCCGTTACATCTTCCAAAATGGGAGGATATGTGGTTGGCGTATCTTGCCAAAATATTATATCATAGTAGGATTGTGCATCAAAATCCAATGAGGGTACTTTAAATATTCGGTTTTCTGTCCGGATAACTCTCTAGCTTTCAATAAACGCCTTATTCCAAGTTCTTTGATGGTAGGTGACTCATCGGTTATTATTGACAAGTGTAAATTTTCAGGATGAGCGAAGTAAGAGTTTCGCTGTATCGTAGGATTAATTAATGCTTTTAATTCATCCGGAAGATAGCGCGAATATTTAATTGTGCTAAAAACACGCCTTGCACCTTTTTGCACGACCCATGTAGTTTTATATCAAACCACATAGAAACGTATTCCCTCATGAAAAACGTGGCTAACATAACAAAATTTTCTGATGGCGTTGCGCTTACAAAATATAATCATAGGATTCGACTCACTGTAGTAATCACTCCTGGGTTCTTCTGGCAATATCAAGATAAAAACGTCCGTTGGAAACTGCTTTGAAAATATCAAGCAAGTATTTTTGATTGGTGCTTAAATTTTGATGTTGAATACTCAACATCAATTTGAAAAAAAGATTGTACCGGTAAATTATAGCAATTATGAAAAGTCGAACCTACGGGGTCGGAAAAACCACGAGGTCCAGTGGTTGTACCATCCGACTTCATAATTGAAAGACGTAGAAGCAGTTCGTTGCAATGAAAAAAGCAGATCAGCAACTGTACCGGTCCATTCAAGTGTTTCATCATCGTTCGAATCACAGCACCAGTTGTTCTCGTATTAAAATTTGTGCCATCACACCCAATTGCTTACAAATGGTAGAGTGAAAAGTGCCTGGCCTAGGCGTAATATGCGTCAAGAAATGAGATCCTGGTTTCCACAATTATAGATACGTGTTCTTCAAGTGCTGTGCTTTTATATTATTTGTGTATTTTTATGTTAGCTAAGGTCTTGTTCTTTCGACCATCAAAAAATAATCCAATTAGTTTATGCACTTAGCTTTGATGAGTACAGATCTGGTACGCAGACGTCCGTAATGCAGTCTTTTTTGTCTATTACTTTATTATTATTATCCTGCGTGATTATGTTGAAATCATTTAAGAAGGCAGAAGCGATTGCTGCTCCAGCTCGATCCAACATCCTGAACCTGGTGAAAGACGGAGAATTGCTTGTTGTCAGAAAGGCGGTGTTATTAGTTTAAAGCAGCTGACTTGATTTTGCCCCAGGAGAAGATGATTTTGATGTTAACGTGGAAGATAATGATACGCAATGATAGACAATGATAAAAAGTGTCTACAAATTTTAAAGCTTTTTCTTCTCACACCTGTTCATTTAATTTGGTAAGATCTTTTCATTTTCTCTTCATGGGCTTTTCCAATTGTTTCGTAGTCGGTATATCAACACTGCCGATTAACATTTTTCTCTCACCTCTTTGGTTTTTTTTTTCTTTAAGGGAAACTTTCATTTATTGTCTATAATATGCATTAATAAATTAAATTTATTGACTTAAAAATTACAATAACTGATATCAAACAGTAGGGAACTTGTGATTTTAAATGGAGAGACTCTTCTTTGGAAGAAAACTGTATTTCTTCCACATTTTTCTGACTTCAACAAGTTTATATACTTATGTTGATATGCCTTAATAATGTTTGTAATTCTTTCTTTCAAAATGATTGGTAAAGAATCTTTTTCCCTTATTTTCAAAATACTTTTAGTTACCTACACAACAATATCATGAAACAGAGGGTCCTTGATCGACCAATGAACGGCCAATACGGCGTGCTGCTCAAGCGCGGGTGGGTTTGGGGACTGCGGGCGGAGGTGTTTTAGTGCCATATTACTATAAAAATAACAGGTGGTTGTTATATACATCGAAGCTATGGAATTTATTTAACAAGATCTCATAAATGAAAATCTTTAAACTATTTCAGAATATTTTGTGCAAAGGCTGAAAAAATGGAAATATTTCGATATTTTCTCAAACTTCAAAGGACCGCCGGAGCCTTAGGATATTTTTAGTTTTTTTTTTAAACTAAATTTTTTTGATGTTTTAGACACAAAGACAACTTTTTATTACTAGCGCCATAAGGAATTGCGAAGAAAAAAAAATTCGGCCCACGCTAATGTACAAGCTGTTGAAAGAATACAAAACAAATTCTTACATTTTCTTAATTTTAAAATGTGTATTCCAGCAATTATGTTGAACTACAATACTATTTTGAATGATATGAATATGCTCAAATTGTCAGACAGAAGAACTTTCACTGACTTGGTATTTCTGTATAAAGTTCTAAATGATTTAGTTGACAGTCCGGTATTGCTCGAATTGATCAGCTTCCGGATTCCACTATGTAATACTAGAAGTCAGGATTTATTTCAGTGCAGTAATTCTGGAACTAACTACCATATGTATTCCTCTTTGCCCAGAATACTAATGGAGGGAAACAATTATACCAAGTCAGTGGACATCTTCAATTTATCTTTAACCCTTTGATTAGTGAGTTATTTTTTTGTCATCTACATCGTGGGAGTGAGTTATTTTAATTATAATTAATTATCTTCTTACCTTGTTTTACTACACAAGTTAATTTCGGAGCTTTTTTATTGCTATATATAACCTTTTCTTATTGAATAAGTAAGCATTACGTAAATTTAGTTGGACAAATTCAGTGGTTCTCAACATTTTACAAATAGGGTTGTGAAAATTTAAAAAAAAAAAAAAATGAAATGTACAGTACCTAATAAAAAGTCATAAAACATGTTACTAAAAATAAAAATAAATTATAAATTCAGTGGTTCTCAACATTTTACAAATAAAAAGTTTTCAAATTTTTAATTTTTTTTATTTGCTTACATAAAAAGAAATATACAATGTAATAAAGAGATAATACTAAAAATAAAAAAAGTGGATCTATTCAGTGGTTCTCAACATTTTACAAATAGTTTTTTCAAGAAAAAACAATAAAAATATGTATAAGAACAGAAATGTACAGTAATAAAAATATAATACTAAAAATAAAAATAAAGTATCAATTCAGTGGTTCTCAAAATTTTACAAATACAAAGCTTTCAGATTTTAATTTTTTTTATTTATTTATATAAAAAGAAATATAATTTGTAATAAAGGGATAATACTTTACTTATTCAGTGGTTCTCAACATTTTACAAATAGTTTTTTTTTTTTTTTTTAAATAAAAATATTTATAAAAACAGAAATGTACAGTGGAGGTAATCCACCTCTTACCCGCCCTGGTAACTGATGGTTACTCCTTCAAGGCTCTCGCAAGATTTTAATTTTTTGATTAAACGAAGCTACATTTATTTATTTTGAACGAATCTAGACCTCCAGTGTCCATGCATACGTTGTTAGTAAGCAGTATGCAAGTGCTTAATAGGAAAAACAAAATGCAAAAAAATAGGTTAGTAAGACAAAGATAAATTAAACAGGGCAAAAGAAAAACTCATTCATGAGACTCCATGACGCGGCATTGCATCTGTAAAAAACCTGCAAGCACCTGCATAAAATAGAGAACATAAGAAATACAATAAATCTCAAATCAATTGGCAAGTACCAACAAAAAATGTGAATGGCTTTCGGTCTGACCATAAACTACACTTAGCTTCCGTGTCCCTTAGCCAACCACTCAGTGAAGCCTCAAAGAATGTTAACTGAATATTTGGGGTAAAATACCCGAAGACTAAAAGAAAATTCAGCGTTGGGTAGTCAGAGGCAGGACAACAAAATGTACAGTAATAAAAACATAATACTAAAAATAAAAATATGGTATAAATTCAGTGGTTCTCAACATGTGATAATGTTAGATTTAAATTACTAGCTAAAATATTCTTTTTGTGTGGTATTCCTCAAAACACGGATACATACATAATGGAACATTACATCAAACACATAAATTTTGTCCTTCCTTTGCACTGGACGAATTTTGGAATTACTGCACACAAAACATCTCCTACGTGTCCTACCTACAGTAGCAACGGTAGCCCCCTACTGTTGCTATGCCGTATGCCCCGGGCATGATGGATTCCTGGAAGCGAACTGGAATTGATTCCTGGAACTGAACAAAAGTGCTTGACGACTGCGCTTTATTTTATTTTCTTTTTTATAAATAAAAAAAAATAATTTTTGAAAACACTATTTGTAAAATGTTTGAGAGCCACTGGATTAGTCCACTTTTTTATTTTTAGTTTTATTCCTTTATTATTGTATATTTCTTTTTATACAAATAAAAAAATCAAAATTTTTGAAAACTTTTTATTTGTAAAATGTTGCGAGCCACTGGATTAGTCCAATTTTTTTTTATTTTTAGTATTATCCCTTTATTTTTGTACATTTCTTTCTACATAAATAAATTAATTAAAATTTTTGAAAACTTTTTATTTGTAAAATGTTTAGAGCCACTGGATGAGTCCACTTTTTTATTTTTAGTATTATCCCTTTATTATTGTACATTTCTTTCTATATAAATAAATTAATTAAAATTTTTGAAAACTTTTTATTTGTAAAATGTTGAAAGTCACTGGATTACATAATCTGTAACGTGAAATACGTAACAATTTTGGTAAAAAAATGTAAAAATGTTTGACAAATATATTTGAATTATCTCTAAATCATAATTTAATCGAAATTACAAACACGCATAGAAAAAACTAAATAAAGTCGTGCTGCCGCACGTATGCGACAATACTCTATTTGGATCGTCCGAGTGCTGCCGCATACGTGCGGCAATACTCCTCAAAGGGTTAAACAAATAAAAAATATTGTTACGAAGGCAGTTCAGTTATGTACAATAAATACTGTATATTTCTTATATTCATATGTAAAAGCCCCGAAAAAGGGCGTTAATAAATAAATAAATAAACATAATGAACCCCAGATTCCTACCCACCCCTTACAATCTTTTCCCAGAACTCTCCTCTCCTTCCTTTCCTAAAAAAAAACCTCCACACAGCATCCCCAAAGATGCTGTGTGGAGGGTTTGGAGGTTGTGGAGCACACGTAAAAAAAAAAAAACTCCCAGCAGGGTGAACACAAGTGTTAGAATCCATACTAAATCAGTGTGGAAATTATTTAGCATTTCGCCAAAAGAATCTCAATAGAGAACTCCAGTCCAATTTTTTTATTTTTTTTAATGAATAAAGACCTTCAAACTTAAATAACTGCATTTTTATTTTTATTTTTATAGTTAGTTTTAATAGTTAAAATAATTGTCAAAGTTTTAATTTTTAAAGACTCCCAGAAACGCACCGTATCTATGGTGGTCTTCACCCACCCATAGTTTTTTACTTTTTAAGTTGTCATTTTGAATCAGTGATGTCATGTCGAGGGAAATTTCCCTAGATCTAGGGGAGAAAAATATTTTTTAGGGATAAGGGAAATCAGGACAAAATCTAGGGAAATTTCGAACTCTGGCAAAAATTTTATTACATATGACAATATTACTGGTAATATTTATATATATATATATATATATATATACGTATATATATTTTTTGGAATTCCTATGAATCTTAATTATTGTTCATGTACTTACATGCAATGTTATTTTTAACACTGACAACTCAAAATGATATTATGGAACGTACCGTCTTCAAAATACCACGCTTGGTACAAATGAGCGGCGGGTTGCTTATGATTTTTATTTTGCAAAGTGTTTTTTTTTATTTGGAATTCAGTTTCTAATTCAGTGGTGAGTGTATTCGTACTTTTAAATTATTACTTCACGTAGCAAAAAGTGTTTTATTTGGAAAATCACGGTATTATTAGTATATTTACCAAGTTCCGATATCTTTCCAATTAATTATCATATTAATTAACATATAACAGGATTAGTGTTACACAATCGGGTGGCTACGTAGGTAATTGCGTAAATGTGAAATTTCACTTCGAAATCTAGGGAAATAATTTTCTTGGGCTGAGCATCCCTGATTTTGAATTTAAGAAAATGGCGGAATAAAATTAATATAGGATGACTCAATGACTTTTGTGTGAGAAATTGAGGCGTTTTTATTTAAGATTAAAACTGCTTTTAATATAGAAAAACATTGGTAAAATGTCCACATTTCACCGCTACTGTTATTGTATTTAATCAAAGTGCAATATAAAAACAATAAATCATCTCTTTCATTGCAAATACATGTGACATCGTGTTTTGTGTTAGGCGTTACTTTGTAGATACATTGTTTTATGTATAATATATACAGAAACACTGGTATTTATAATACACTGATCATGACGAGTGTGTAACAACTTGTATAAAAAGCCCTATACTAAAAACAATTTGAAAATACATAACAAAATGTCAAAATAGGACGACTTTAACCTCAAATAGACAAAATTTATTGCAGATTGTCCGCAAATATAGCCCTTTTCGTTAATTGTTGAGGGCCTAAATTATGTTTCAATAAACACAATAACTATTATTTATCTAAATCTCTATAAACAGTATGAAAATAAACCAAAAACACGAAATGTTGAATTGCATAGGTACGTGTGCACTTCAAGTCATTTCAAATGTCAATACAATACAATACACAGGTGACAGGTTAACTGTGACGTCACGGTTAACCATTTCAGTAATGCCAACTTAACGCTGTGTTTTCCGAAGAGGTTTAAAAATGCACTTTTTAATAATTTATTAAAAACTCTGCATTTAATATTATGAAATAAAACTTATATATTCAGAATCAGCGTTTCTTGGTCTATATGAACATATTTTTTTAAAGCCATAATATTTTTCACTGGAGTTCCTTATTGTGATTAGTACAGTCAATTCTGTGGTTTTGGTATAACACGGTCAATAAAATGAAAAATCTGTGTTATGTTAATCTGTGTTAATCAATTAACAACAGTATTTCGTGGAAAGTATCCCCGTGCAACTGTGTACAATACAACGTGGGTGTTGTGTCGTGGCAGTTTAGCAGAATTCACAAAATAAAACGTCGTTTATTATCCATGTTGAGCCGATAGAGCGGGTAAATTTCCCTGGTCGTAGGAGTTGGTTTCACTTATGTGACTCTTCACACGGAGCGACTGCAGATTTTGTCCACTGCGGGGTATTACAGTATGATAATTATTAAATTTCCTGCGTGATAAGAAAAACGGTTCCATGGGAACTCTTATAAATTAATCACTCTTATTTTTTTTTATTTGTCACCTTACAAGAGCGACAGTCTGTATAGTGTAAAGACAGGGGAACTATGTCGCCAACCGGTTGTTCAAAATGTTTATCTGGATAACTTTTTTGATTTGAGGTGGAAATATATAATTAAATGTATGCACGCCATCTGATAGACTCCCATGTCAGCAATTGAAGGTTAAGGTATATGCTGATACATCACGTATATACTTCATTATTTATGAGTAATTTTGTAACTTCTTGAGTAATAGCTTAAGCTTAGTTCTTAGCAGTATCACAGATATCATTACATATATTATAAAAAATATCATTACATTCCTAATATGTACGACTACCTTATTTAGAAACTAATCTTCTTATACTTTTGAATGTAGCTATAAATTTGTGGTTATCCATTATAGACAAATGAAACAATTTAACTTTGTTTGAACCACTTACATAATGAGTAAATCCGACCGGCTTCGGAACAACCGTTCCTTCTTCAGGGAAAGCGTATACTAATTTGACAGTTTCGAAATATGGATGGGAACAACGTTTTATTATGGTAGGGGTGGAGCCGTTGATAGATATTAATGTAGAGTGGGTGGGTAGGGGAACAAATCCATGATTGGGCTATAGGACAATATTTTTTGTTTGTTGATAATAGATTCATTATTTTTAATATCTAGCAACGGCTCCACCCCTACCATAATAAAACATTGTTCCCATCCATATTTCGAAACTGTCAAATTAGTATACGCTTTCCCTGAAGAAGGAACGGTTGTTCCGAAACCGGTCGGATTTACTCATTATATAAGTGGTTCAAACAAAGTTAAATTGTTTCATTTATCTAATCTTCTTATTTTTATTTCAGCTGAATCTTTGTGCAGCAAGGGAATGATGATAAAGGGACTCCGCAGGCATGCCAAGGGGCGAATGGGTGAAATCCGATACATTTATACTCACTATTTTGTTAGACTAGAAGAAGGTCCTCCCCCAAAGAACTTCAACAAAGAAACCCTTCAGACACCTCAAGAACAGCTGGATTCTTGGCTAGACCAAATGAGGAAGAGAAAAGTTATTGGATCACTGTAATTTAATAACAAACTCATTGTATTTTTAAATGGTTAGGTTTAGAATAAAAATTGTACTAAAATTTCATTTTAGTTTTTTATTTATTTAAATATAAGGACTTTACGGAGAGTTTTTCAAGTCAGATGTACGTGTTGTAATTTTTAACCTACTGCGTGGCGGACCAGATCGGGAGACTGGTTGAGGGAAGCCTTTTGACCTCTCCAGTCAGACTCTCAGAACTTCCTCACTTTCATTTCCATAAAAAGACCCTCCCCAAAGATGCCACAGGGCCTGAGGGATTTTTCTTCTTCAGAGCCTCCTGTATTGAAAACATAAAAGGGAAGCCAAAATCTCTGAAATTACTGTCCTTCATAAATGAATTTATTGTATTGGTATTTTTTTGTTTTGCTCAAAGCTCATAATACACTTTGTCAAATAACTTGCATGGGGTATCCAAAAGTGGTAACAAAAGTTTTGTTTGCATCTTGACATGCCGAAGGTTAAGATTAATACTGGTGTCAGAGGGCAACGAAATATTCCTAGCGGAGAAGGTAAATCGTTCATCTTTTTGTGAAGCTTTCACACAAGAGTCTCAGACCCATTCACATGGAAAAAGCCTATCCTTTTCTAGGATGGCCGAGTCATGATAACATTGTGAGTCACAATTACCCCTGAAATCGCGATGACATCACAAGCAGTTGCAAAATGAAGAAGTGTGTCGTGTTTCACTTCGCAACTCATCCATTCTGATAGTATATTATTATTACCTGCAGGAAGGCCACTTCAAAAATTTCAAGTATTAAAAAAATTTAATTTAAAAAGTTCAATGATCAAAAGTTTAAATTTCAAAACATGTTTTTTATCACCTCTGTTGGGTGCAATGGGCAAAAGCTACAAGTGTAGGCACATACTCCTTGCTTCATCCACATTCAAATGTATACATATATATTTTACAAAAATGGCACTATATAAATTTTTAGATTTTTATTATTCTTATTACTACGTTTTCAAGGAAGCATCTAAAAATGGAAAACAATTACATACATACCTACCTAACAAAAAATAACGTATATCACAATATTATTATTGCTGTAGGTATTCTAAACTAAAAATTAGTAAAACATGAACCGGCTTTGGCAAGTCGAAATACAATATTAAAGTGCTTTCCTTTTCTGATGTTTCTTTTTACGTGGGTGTTAATTAGTCGACACGGTGAAGTTGTAATATTAATCGCGCCACAGAAATAAGGGGAATAGTAATCCTTGATTGGTATTCGTATATATGAAGTTTCTGCATGTTATGTTTAATTTCTTCATATATTCAACTGTAAGATGCGATTCACATAGTCGACATACGGGAGGAGTGATTATGTTCATTAAAGATTGTATATCTTTCAAAATAATATCAAATGAAGTATTTGATGGAAAAAATACGTGGATTCTGGCAATACAAATAACAAAAAACTTGATTAAAGGAACCTACTCTGTATTATACCACTCACCAAACCAAAGCCATTCGAAATTTTTAGATTTCTTCGAAAGTTGGTGTATTAAAAATATGAAAAACCAAGATATGTTTTACATAGCTGGTGACTTTAATATTGATATGAAAGTAAAGAATACCTACAGTAATAGACTCCAAAGTTTAGTGAATGATCTAGGAATGAAACAACTTGTGACAAAACCAACGAGAATATCAAACGCATCAGCAACCATTATTGATTTGGTTATATCAAATCATTTTTACTTGAACGTGGATTTTTTGTGAACGTGGATTTTTACTTGAACGTGGATTTTCGTGGATTTTTACTTGTTGTGGATACACCAAAAATATCAGACCACGAAAACATAATAACACTACTTGAAACGAGTGTAATAAAAAATGAGTCAAGGGAAATTATGTATAGAGATAAAAGGAACTATGATCACTTTAAATTCTGTGAAACTTTAAAAAATGGTATCTCACAAATTACTGAGTCTAAATCGTTAAATGACAAAGCAGAAAATTTCGTCAAAATTTTGACAACCGCAATCGATAAAAATATGCCGATAAAAAGGGTTAAGTTTAAAAATACTAACAGATGGTATTCGATACCGTTACATAACCTTCAAAAACAGAGAGATAATGCATATAAAGCGGCAAAATTGGAACCATCCAATGAAAAATGGAATGCATATAAAAAAATTCGCAATTTTTATTCAAAACAAATTAAAAAACATAAGTGCGATTACTATAAACAAAAATTAGAAACACAACAGAATGAGCCAAGAAAACTTTGGATAACACTAAAATAAATCATAAAGGGCAAACAAAAAGAAGTTGTAAAATCGATTGATTTCCCAGATGGAAATGAAGAAGAAATTGAGAATATAGCGACAAAATTTAACAAGCACTTTATATCGAGCATAGATCTTATAAGCGAAAGTATTCCAGAATGTCCTGTTAACAACCTAGACATAGACAGGCCTGTATGCACCGATGAAGAGTTTAAGTTTAAAAATATAGATTTACCATACTTAAAGAGTCTTAAGTAACATGAAATCGAAAGAATCTCCAGACGGTATAACAATAAATATAATCAAAGACTCCATTAATGTTATTGGCGAATCGATGGTCCAAATTATCAATGAATCTCTGAATAGTGGAGTGTTTCCCAAAACTTGGAAGACATCTGTAATAACTCCTATTCCGAAAATCGATAACCCAAAAAAATTTGACGAATTCCGACCGATAAATTGCTTACCCAAATATGAACAAATACTTGAATACATTGTAAAGGAGCAATTAACTGATTATATTGAGACAAAGCAGATATTAGTTCGACAACAATCGGGTTTTAGAAATAAATTTTCCTGTGAAACCGCTATTAACTATGTAATACAAGATTGGAAAAATTATAGAGATAAAAACAGTAAAATTATTGCAGTATTTTTAGACTTAAAAAGGGCATTTGAAACAATCGATAGAGACAGATTAATAAAAAAATTAAGAAATATTGGAATTAACGGTAAAGAAATTAATTGGTTTGTTGATTATCTATCAGAAAGAACGCAAGTAACAAAATATGGTGGAATAACATCGGATCCACGTCATACTAGCAAAGGCGTTCCACAGGGATCTGTCCTAGGTCCATTGTTATTCATTATATATATAAATGATATTGTTAAAGTTTTAAAGCATTGTGCCATTAAATTATTTGCTGATGATACATTGTTATATATAGCTAGAAAAAATTTACAGGATGCCATTGAAGAGATACAAAATGACTTAAATAATGTAACGCTTTGGTTAAACATAAACAAACTAAAACTGAACGTTATGAAAACTAAATTTTTGATTATTGATAGTCAAGGTGGAACTGAACATGCAATACTAACCATTGATAACATAAATATAGAAAGGGTTAACAATATTAAATATCTGGGTGTAATATTAGACGATAAATTAAAATTCGACAAACACTTCGATTACATATCTAAGAAAATTGCTAAAAAAGTTGGCTTCTTAAAAAGGATTAGGAATAACTTGGATCTCAAGACAACGCACCTTGTATATAATTCTATTGTAACTCCTCATTTAAATTATTGTTCTAGTGTTCTATTCTTATGTAACGAGACCCAAAATAATAAACTACAGGTTATACAAAATAGGGGAATGAGGATGATTCTGAAATGTAATATCTTTACTAGAGTTAAAACTATGTTACAAAACTTAAATACGATGACAACTAAACAACATATAATATATAATACGTTAACAATGATGTACAAGCTTAAAAATAACATGCTCCCTAAATATCTGCAAACTAATATTATATAAATTTTTCGAAGAAAACTTCTTCTAAAAGGTTGTTACTTTGTGATGTCATTATTTATTTATTAAAAGAAAATAACTTAGTTTACATCACTTTATTTTTTTATATTTTATAATATCAACATGTTTCGTGAACCATGTTCACTTCTTCAGGAATAAAAGTATACTAAAGTTAAAAAATTTATTATAGATTACATATGGAGAGAAGAAATTGAAGGAGGGGGAAGGGTTGACAATGGTGGGAGTTTCGAAGAATTGGGGATTACCAAGCTATTAGAGGTAAAAGGCCGGTTAAGTGGGAAGATATTTAAAACAGGGTTAACAAAAATTTTTTGCTTATTAATTATGTCAGCTTTGGAATTTACATTTTTTCTTATTTCTAAAATTTCTAAATTATTGATTAGCGATGTTTTATATCCTGTATGTAATATTTGAAGACCTGAATTTATGTCAAAGCTATGATCATATTTTAATAAATGGTCTGCGAACTCAGAATCGCTATTGCCATTTAGTGCTCTGAGGTGCTCTTTAACCCTAATCTCAAAGTTTCTATAAGTTCTACCTATATAAAACGAACTACAATCATTACAATTGAGTTTGTAAACCCCTGATTTTTTCGTTTTAATTTCGCTATCTTTATTGTTAAGTATATATTTCTTCAGTTTGTTATTTGTGTAAAACGCTGGTTGAATAGTACCGGGAATATTTTTACTAATAATTTTTGACGTATCGTTGTCGACAAATAAAATTTTACGCCAATGTTTATTGTTATCTTTAGATATAGGGTAAATATATAATCTGAAAAAATTCTGTTTAATTTTTTTATTTAGTATTTCATCTATCAAATTAGTAGAATAGCCATTATTAATTGCTATTTGCTTTATGAGATTTAATTCAAAATTATAGTTAAGAGCTGACAAAGGAATTGTAATTAGTCTATTAATATCCCTTTTCTCAAAAACTAGCCGCTTTCCACTCTATGATTAATAACCCTGTTTTAAATATCTTCCCACTTAACCGGCCTTTTACCTCTAATAGCTTGGTAATCCCCAATTCTTCGAAACTCCCACCATTGTCAACCCTTCCCCCTCCTTCAATTTCTTCTCTCCATATGTAATCTATAGTAAATTTTTTAACTTTAGTATACTTTTATTCCTGAAGAAGTGAACATGGTTCACGAAACATGTTGATATTATAAAATATAAAAAAATAAAGTGATGTAAACTAAGTTATTTTCTTTTAATAAATAATATTATATACCATGAAAATATTCACAATTATCCTACGAGGAGTTGCCGAGACTTCAGGCTTCCCAAAACTAAACTGACGTGTACACAAAACAGCGTGTTTTATAAAGGTCAAAAACTTTATAATAACCTACCAAATTCCATAAAGGAAGCCTCAAGTCTTAGCACTTTTCGTAAAACATGTGCTACATACATTAAGAAAAATTTATGAATTGTATTTATTTGTATTAACTGTATGTCTTAAACCCTATTGTTTGTATTTCTAACTGGAGTAACTGTATTTCTTTTTAAAACTGTATTCTTTCCGTTATAATTTTATGACTATATTCATTTTATTATGTATTTTATATGTTTTTTTTAATACTAGATGTATGAAAAAATTTGCTTACATCTAAATAAAGTTACAAAAACAAAAAACAAATATGGTTTACAGATCATGTTATGATGGATTTGTTTGCGAGAATCAGAATGATCTGTACGAAGTGCTTCTTGCGTGATTGAACAGGGCTGGGAAAAATACATGCTTTGCTGTAATTGAAATACAAATTATAAAATACTTTTTCGCATGTATTTAAAATACTTTCAAGTCGTGTATTTGAAGTACAAAATACAGTATTTTAACAATTTTTTTTAATTTCAAATACAAAATACATTTGGTTTTGGTAGAACCTTTGGTTGCAATAAATTGTCATAAGTGCCCTTATCTAAGGGTGCGTTTCCATAGAAGCAAAGCTGAGCAGAGTGAAACAGAGACATTCAAAAATTGACCAATCTAACCAATTATATTGTTCAGAAGACACATCTTGTCTCCGCTCCACATGTAAAGTTTTGTGGTATAGGACTTAGGTGTTAGATAATAATATATTTTTTATTCATCTTTATTAATATTTGACAAACTATTTGTTTTATTGTATGCCTGTCTCACTAGGAGAACCTGTGTTGAGAGCAGGCGCTTAGAATGAGCAGTTTATAATAATAACACATACAAAGTACAAATAATAACACAATATTACAACGTAACATTGAAACAATAAATACATAGTTAGTTTTAATAAAATCTTTGATGTTGGATCTGTTTTGGCTGGTAATCCAGGACTTAATATCAGGATACATTGTGTTTTGTCTAATTGCCAGTGGAAGTGTATTATATAGTTTTGTTGCAAAGTATTTAAAATTTCTTTGGCCAAAAGTTGATTTAGCAAAAGGGATAAGCAGGAAAAGCTAGTGTTATTATTATAATAACACTAGCTGGTTCCCGGCATGCGTTGCAAAGCCATATTCAATGAAATAAATTGTTTCTCCCTACATGTTCTTTCCGTGCGTCCCCGTTCCCCTCCCGCATCCCCTTCCCCTCCCGCGTTCCCCTTCCACCTTCCCCACCTACCCACTCTCCTCTCCCGCTCCCCCGTCCCACCAACCCCCCTCCCGCGTTCTATATATTCACTCCCAGTACATTCAGTTTTCAAACAACTCGCGTGCCAGCTATTACAATTTTTTTATTCAAATTTTCATTTTTCACATATTAAAAATATTAATTTTTGTATATTATAAGAACAATCAATCAAATCTGATATCTAACATGGGTACCTATTTAAAATATCTATAATTTCAAAAATCCATAGACAATTCTTTTGTTGCAAAAACAAACAGCTGCCTGCTAAATTCAATTTCATCAAACGTGCAAAGTTAAAATAGTCGTTAATTTTTCTGAAATTATCCAATTTTCTGCTTAATTTTTCTATTCGTAAGAACCTTCTACAAAATACAAAAAAATCAATGAAATAGGTAAAGTCGTTCTGAAGTTATGGAGTGACCAAGGGAATCAAGGATTCATTTTTATATACATAGATGACATTTGTATAGCGCAATTTTGTGTTATTTCACTTCAAGTGCGCTCTACAGTTAAAAATAATCTAGTACTCAGTCAAATTATTCCTGTAGTGCTTGATCTAATACAATGATACAAAAATGTACAATACAAAGCAATGACAAGTACAATATAATTTGATACAAAATCTACCATAATAATAATAACTAGCATGACATAAAAAAAATTGTACAGTTCATTATAAAGCAATGATAAGGCAACGTCCGCACAGGCAGGCGGCTGGCTTAGCGCTTAGTGGCAAAAAACCAACACGCTGGTTTACCTGGATACATATTAAGCGGCTATCTACTACCTATCTAGGCTCTAGGTGCTAAGCAAGCCGCCTGCCTATGCGGACGTAGCCTAAGAGAACTACAAATAATCATTAGTAAGAGTGCTATAGCACAGGAAAATAGTAGGTACAGGATTCTAGCATTTTTAGTCTATGTATTATCTATGTCAATTTATTTTTCATTATCATTATTAAGATTGTTAAATTTATTTCAAAATGTATTTTGAAGCCACAAGTATGTGAAATACAAATTACAAAATACCTTAGCAGCAGGTAATTGAATTACCAATTACAAAATACATTTTTAGGAAGTAATTGAAATACAAATACGTATTTGTATTTCAAATATGTATTTCAATTACAAGTAATTCAAATATTGCCCAGCCCTGTGATTGACTCATCACTAATTCCTCGATCAAAATATGCAGTGCTATGGAAATACGTAATAAAATGCTGAATTGAATTAAATATTATTTATTCATAAACTATGCTACTAAGAAATACAAGTCTTTATTGGTGACGGTTCTGAACTTCGGGTGGAATATAGTTTTCTTCTGCAGCCTTAGAGACCTTCTTCTTTCCAAACCACCGCTTGGGATAAAATATTTTGTTGCTGTCTATCTTCAATTCGAACTTCTCCTCGTTATCGAAGAACCAGATTTTCTCATCAATAAGCTGCAGCTCGTCTAGCTGGGCCTTCTTGTCCTTCAAAATCTGGGCTTCCTCCAACTTCTTCAATTGCTCTCTTAATAATGATTGTCTTAATGTGTCCCAGTTTCCGAACAACTGAAAAAATACAAACAAGCATTACTTTAAATTTAACAGCAAAATGTGTGGAAATTTGCATCTTGTGGGTATAATGGTATAACGCATACTTTTAGAAGAGTGTTGTTAGTCAGAGGCGTTGCTTCACAAAATCACTGCCTATCCTGCTTTACTCGCATGAAGATATAAATAAAAAGATTATTATCACCCTATTATAATGTGTCAAAAGCAGGAACTAAGTATGCAAAATGACATAGACATCATATTCAAATGTTGACTCTATTCCAAATACAAAACATGCGTGGGCAAGGGAGAACTCGTATTGTGTCTATAAAGGCTGTTCTAAATGATGGTCACCGCTGGTGACTTAGCACCCCTGCTAAGTCACCAAATGTAGCAAATCACTCGGGGTGACCTATGGCAGAGGTGTTGGTTATCTAATAAATGTATTTTTTCCATTATAGTCTGTATTTTTTTAAACTAAGGTAAGTTTATTAGTAAACTTAAAAAGATGTTTGTGAGCACTAAGCTTTGGAAATGGAAATGTTAGGTACTATAAATCTACATAAGTTGGCAATTAAATAATATTCACCTGGCTGTGACGCTGTATGTTCTCTTCTTCTGATTTAGTTATTGCAAGTTTGATGTTTTCGATGAGTGTTTCCTCCATAGATTTAGATTGATCTATGACTTTTGTATTTTCCAAATCTGCTAGTATTTCAGTGCAAGCTTGAAATGTTGCAGGATCATCCTTGATATGAGCTAATTCCAAAGCATCTTTGAAGATTTTGAGGAAGTCTTTTAAAAGCATATTTTTATCCTTTATAATTTTAGACACCTGCTTCATTTTATCGACTTTTTTGTAATATAGCCAACCGATAAGTTGACAGTTTAGGCTGAAGGCATCGGTTTTGTTTTTAGTTAATGCAACCAAAGTTTTACCAGCTAATAATTTCAAATCGCTCAAGTTAAAATGGTCATCAAAAAAGGGGTTTCTAATAAAGCCAACCCTCACCTTGACTTCCTCTTCCTTTTTCTTCTTTTTGGTTGGAGCAGCCTCGGCCACAATCTCTACCTTAATTTCCTCTACCACCTCTGGTTCAAGGGTACTTAGATATTTGAGACAAGCGTACATGCACAGACTTTCTGTAATTTCGTTGTTCTCAAAATCTTCTTGAAGCATGAAGAAACTAGCTACTTTAGCAGCCGAAGAGAAATTACCAATTTTAATCAATTCATCTAGTAGTATATTGCCAGTAAATTCATCAAGAAAAAGCCCATAGTTCAGTCTGTCATCTAAAATTTCAATAAGTTGGTCATATTGGCCATTGTCCATGAAACAACGAATTGCTGCGTATTGAGTAGAATTCAGAGTATTTCCAGTCTCCATGGTGAGGCGAAGTTTGTGCAAGATGTCCCTCAGTTCGTTCAAATAGTTATCGTCGGAAATAGCATTCACAAATATGTCGACGTCAATCGCACTCACCAGGTCACGACGGGAGAACCTTTGGTCTATATTGTTATACAACTCTTCTATTCGAACTTTCTGTAAAATCGGCAAATTTAGTCGGGTATTCCAAGCTTCCGTACATTTATATGACTCTGAAAGAAAAGTTCTTGCATTCTTTGCACGGTTACTTTTGAACGCATTGTTACAACAATGGGCGAATAGCCTCAACATTGTAAACAAATCAAATTTGGAGGATAATAATATAAGATAATTGTTTTCTTTAGACGCGAACTAAACTAGTAACGAAAATACATAACCCCAAAAAGTCAACCCCTCGTACCATAAACAAATTTGACGTTTTCAAAGAAAATCAAAATCATAGAAAAATCTGCAATCTAAAGGGACTAGCGAATCGTTATCTTTGGTTTTGGTAAACACATGTTTCAATTTTCAATCTATGGTCAAGATTCAAGATTGATAAACAACCGACAACGCCGAGTTATGTCATGTCACTTTTTTGATTTTTTGTTGTGATGTGATCTGTGTTAGTGATTTTTCAGTAAAAAAATCAAGATGTGGCCGTGGAATTCCTTTATGAGACACGTTTACAAAGCGCGGTTATTCTTTTTTAGAGCGCACAGTTTCGTAAAATCCTCAAATGTTCGTTATAAACCATTCATAAAATACAGCGATTATTTCCACCAATTTCGTCATCATCGAGCATCTTACTTAGGATATTCTTTTTATCCCCTTTCCTATGCCTGTGGTATTGGAATTCTTTACGTTGGTGCACCGACATCGGATCATGGTAAAGATAAACTTGTACACTTATTGTCTTACTTATGTTAGGTTGAGTTTCCGAAATCCGCCTCTCGTGATAATAATAACGTTATGTTTATACGTGATACGCCAAAACAGAAAACAGTAATTATTCCACTAACCGCTAAACTTTAGACACAGGTTACGGAAATTATACTTTGTATTAACAATTACTATAAGAAACAACATCATGCACAAAATAGGTTATGTAGGCGGCTGGCGGAGGCAAAACGAAAATTCCAGAGCCGCTCAAAGCCGCTCAGGCAAAACAATTAAATCATAGTTATTTAACCGGTCAAAGTTGTTTTATGGGGCCAACAGACATAGCTTTAAAATATCATTTGGTTTTGGCCTATTTTAGCATATCGCTCGCCATACAATCCCAACGTTTTTGCCTCCGCCAGCCAGTTATTAGGTTCTTAGTTTGGATGAACTAAGTAATTTGTGGCGATCTGCATAGATTACAAGGTGTGGGAGAGTTAAGTGGTGCGTGGTTGCGACAGGTCACATGTAGAAAGCTCCTGCCTATCTGTTCAAATAACGATTGTTTTATTTGAGCTACACTACCGAAAATTGTCACACACATGCATACCTATTTGCGTTACCTGCCACACTTCGCGAAATAATTTTAGCTGTTGTGGAACAATAGTTATGTTCAATTCAATTTTGAGTAAATGAATTAAATATCTCAGTTCTTTGTTCACGGTTTTCGAATGCAAGTTTCTCTGGTGCCGTGCAAGTGGTTTTTAGTGAGCTTGTCTCGCTGTGATAACAAAAAAAACTTCGGTAAATATGCAGTTAGTCCACCTCACGGATAATACGGAACGTTCGTGTTGTCGAAGTTTGATGCACGGATAATACGGAATGTTCCTTTTTTAATTAATAGACTACCAAATATGACATTTGTCGGAAGTACCAATCTTATAAAATAAATTCTCTAAAATAAACTCGCTTTTCATCATACTTTTAAAAAACATCCCAGGTTTTGAATGGTTTTTTTGGCTACGCAGGGTTTGTGTAATGGGTTTGTGTAATTATTTTAATACATTTCTTTCCATGTTCTACTGTTATAAATACAGGTACAAACTTGTCAATGATGCATTCACTTTGTTTTACGCAAAAATATTTTTTCTATGATTGGCAGCATTGATTTTCATCATAAAATAAAAACCATGAATAAACATGGCGTTACCCGCGCGAGTGAATTAATTTTATCAAAATTAAAATGTTAAATGCATATTTTTTGCGTGTTTTTTGGTCTCCCCCGACATTAATACTCACTTTTCGTAATAATAAAGCTAAATCTAGCTGTTTCGATAAAAAGTTTTCCGTATTAACGAGTAAGCGGTTTAATGCATAAATAATAAAACTTCAAGTGCATAGTGTTAAAAATGCTTTGAACTGTTCATCCACTGGAGTAACAGGACCACGAAGGCCATAAATCGATATAAGATTGTTTCAATTATTATTTTAAATCTAATATTACAAGGGTTTAAATTTCAACTGGATATTATCTACTCAGACAGGGCTGCACAACATAAATTATTTATTTTTTATTTAATATAATGGTATCAATTACATGTTTATATACAAGAAATAAAGTTTTTCTATTAAAATACATTAAATAATAATACGTATTACACCCTTTTTAAGAGCAGAGCTCGAGTTAAAAAGGCGTAATACGTATTAATTAGTTAAATGATTGCTGAACCTTCTGATTTTCTGAATTTACGAAGAAATACCTATTTTATATTTATATTTATATTTAATATTATATTTTCTCCTCTGACGTGTACAATATAAATAAATATTTTTTCTTTGTCTTAAGGTTTTTGGTTTTTAGGTTTTTTTTACAGGTTTAGTCGAAATCTGAAAGAAGTGCTATTCAAGTACCTACACCCTTTATCTTTATTTAAAATGTTATTGATAATTCAGTCAGGTTATTACTCCGAATTATTACTCTTATTACTCTACTCTTCGGATGAGTTCCTCTGTTCTCCTTGGGATTATCTGATTTGAATATTCAAGTAGAGGATAGAATATACAAGAAGAAACATGAAGAGCAAAATCAAAAGTGACTAAAAGATTCACGAAAAGATAAAAAATGCCAATGTGGCTTCAAGTCGAGAAAAGTCAAGATGATGTAAGAAGACTCCTGCAGGGACTAGAAGGACAAATAAGATGCAAGCAAAATTAGGAGAACCAAGAAAAACCAAGAAAAATAATAATGACATATGTATAGCGCACTTTTGGAATATTTCACTTCAAGCGAAATGAAGTAAGATGAAGCAAGTTGAAGCCAGAAGAACCACGAAGGGGCTAGTAGAAGCAAGAACTTCTAAGCAGATACTAGAGTAGACTGAAATTGACGAAAAAGAGGCAAAAGGAAGCAAGAATAGGCAAGAAAAGACCAGAAAAATCAAGAAACTCAATCAAAATCTTTATTCTTGCCCAACCTAGTTTGAGTATTAGCGTATTAGGTTGACATGTATAAAGACAAATTAAACTTCGCAAGAAGTCGCAAGAAACACCAAGAATGAGCGAGGAGAGATAAGAAGCAAGAAGAGACAAGAAAAAATTCAAAGAAACAATAAGATACAAGAAAAGGCAGGAGGAATCCAGACGAGCGAACAACGGGTGAAAATTGGAAAGAAGGTGCATTAAAAGCAAAGGTGAGTTAAGAAGAGCCAATATTAGACGATAAGAGATGAGAAGTAGCAAGCAGAACCGAAAAGAGACGAGAAGATCCAATAAGATCCAAAAAGAGACAAGAAGAAAAAGAAGAGATGGGAATATTCGAGAAGAGATAGTCAGAGACAAGACAAGCTGAGACAAAAAGAGATAAGAAGAGGCATGAAGAGATAAGAAGAGACGAGAACATCCAAGAAGAAGCAAGAAGAGCCAAGAAGAGACAATAATAGAAAAGAAGAGATAATAAGATGCAAGGAAAGTCCAGAATAGCCGATAAGAGACGAGAAGATCACAAGAAACAGCAAGAAGAGACAAGAAGGGACAAGGAAAGCAAAGAAGAGATAAGAAGAGCCAAGCAGGACCAAGCGGAGCCAAGAAGAGTCCAGAAGATCCAAGAAAAAGCGAGAAGAAACAAGAAGAGCCAATAAGAGACTAGAAGATAGCGCCCTTGAGGTGATTTTCCACGAAAACGGCACTATATAAATTAGCCAATTATTATTATTATTAAGAGCCATGAAAAGACAAGAAGATCCTAGAAGAGGCAAGATCCAAGAAGAGCCGAGAAGAGGCAAGAAGGAGGAAGACAAAAACAAAGAAAAAAAAATTATAACGCTCCATCCATTCCTTTATTCCTGACCATCCTTAATTCCAATATTGGCTTATAAGGTTGCCACGTATACCGGTCGATTAAACTCCAACCTCCTTCCTATCCTCAGAGCATGTGTTCCAAGTCCTAACAAATCAGTGCCCCCTGGTGTACCAGTCTCACCGGGACAGGAGTGCTCCTGGCTGGGGTGCTACAATTGTATCGTATTTGCGTAGATTACAAGGTGTGTAGTACGTACCGCAGTTAGGGACACCGCCTGACACGTACTATAATTTGAAAACCAATTCGAAAAATATCAATCACCTTCGCTTGTTGGTTGTCAGGAAAATAAACCGTTTTGGTAACCAACAAGCGAACCTTGGTAAAAACAATCAACACAATTCGGGGTATTTTTTAATGCGTTATTGTTTCCCTTGTAATTTTTAAATAAATAAACATCTACATGATTCAATAAAGTGTTTTAGTTTAATTTAGAACCCGCATAGGTATTGTCTAAGCAATTTTGAAAATGGCTTTAGCCGTGTTTGGTGACCAGATCTGAATAGCCAGGTACTTCCCAACCTTCCTCTTCCCCACCTCCTTCCCCTCCCCACTACCTTCAGCCTCACAACATACCCCAATTGGGGATGCCATAGTCTCACTGGCTCCAGACGGGAGCAGTTGAGATTCTTGTGCGGCATTCACTATAAAAAAAAAAAAAAAATACTACTAAAGTGGTGACCCCCAGATGTTTATAAAACATACGTTCATAAATTAATTAGACACTCAACATTCGTCATCGTGTAATTGTAGCTCCCATTGGTATAACGTAACGAATTGTCTACACCAGTTATGCCGCCAGAGGTTAACCAGGTAGCAGTAAGAATACCGCCTTTTTGCCACAACGATCTAGAGTTATGGTTTGCGATGGTAGAAAGGAGTTTTGAGGCTTCAGGTGTCACGGCTGACGCCACCAAATTCGGATTCGTCCTATGAGCCTTGGACGCACAGGAAGTACAGGACATTATAGTCAAACCCCCTGATACCGGAGCCTACGCCCTCTTGAGGAATGAGCTGACTAGACGCCTCAGCTCCACCCAGGAGCAAAAGACAAGGGGACTTTTGGAGCACGAAAAGCTCGCGGGCAGCGCCGTGCCTGATGAGGTGCTAAGAGCTCTTTGGATGGGCAGACTTTCCCGGAGCATGCAGGTTGTTCTGACCACACAACAACAAACCTCTCTAGACGAGGTAGCAAACCTTGCAGACGCCATTGACGACTACGCCGGAAGGCCAGTAATCAACGTAGTTTCAGAGCCGACTCTTGATAATAGCCTGATCATCAGGTTCGAACGAATGATGCTGCCACTCCAAGAGGAACTGACCACCCTAAGACGGGAGATAGCAACGCTGCGCTCAAAAGGACGACAATAAAGGAATATAAGTCCTCATTGGCGGAGAAATTCCTCCCGCTCCCGTTCGAGGGATCGCCAATTCGAAGGCATGTGCTAGTATCACAGCACGTTCAGGGTGCGTTCATGCAATCAACCTTGCAACTTCGTGTAGTAGGGAAACGCCCCGGGCTCACACTGATGGCGACCAGCACCAGCAGCCCGACTCAAGCTCGACTTTAACCGTGGTAAATGCAATTTCTAGCAGCATGGACAACCATGCCACATAGCAAAACGAGCGTGAAATGTTAACAGAACATTGTTGTTCTACTTTGGCCAGGAAACCATCTGAACTTGAGTCCTATTGAAAATCTCTGGTCTAGATTGAAAATACTGGTTTCTCGTCGCAAACCCAGCAATAAAAGAGAAATAATTGAAGCGATTATTCAAGCATGGTTTCATGTCATCAAACCTGAAAATTAGTGATGTTTGGTGGACTCCATGCCTAGAAGAATTGAGGAAGTTATTAAATTTGAAGGATTTCCAATGAAAAACTAATGTTAAATGTTAATTTAAAATATTATACAAAATCTTCGTAATTATAAATAATTTGTGTTTTGCCATGTCGTTTGTTTTATTCAGCATTTTTGTTATTTTTCTAAAAAAAACATTTAAATCTATTCAAAATATAACAGTATAATATGTTTGTTCATACGAAGCAGATGCTTTGTGATGTGACATTATAATTTAAAGTAAACAAAAATTTTAACAAAACAAAAAAACTACTTAAAAGAATGCACTAAAACGTAAAAAAATTATTTCGTATTCTTCTGCAACTTAATAATCAACTTACTTTTTCTACTCATCAATATGTAGGTACGATTGTTATTTTTGGGGTCGGTGTCAGCAAAGGTAGGTTTGTAACTACATACATAGTTATAGGTGAGATGTGCTTGTGTCACACCAGCGACTTGACAAGGCGCGAGGCGAGAGCGGGCCCACAGCGGGAGGGGAGCTGTTAAGTGAACACGCCGGGTCAGGTACCTTGGCTGACACCGACTCCAAAAATAACAATCATACCTACATATTGATGAGTAGAAAAAGTAAGTTGATTATTAAGTTGCAGAAGAATACGAAATTATTTTTTTACTTTTAAGTTAATTTTTTGAAGTCGTTTTTTTGTTTTGTTAAAATTTTTTGTTTATTTTTAGATTTTTAGTGAATCTGAAGTACATTAACTAATTTGTCTGAATATGGGTAGACCTATTAAACGTGCTGCTCATATCAGACAGACATTACTTGACCATAACGACGTTACGGTAGGTGACTCAAAGATCCGGATAGCCTATTAAAGATTCGGCCGAGTATCGTTAATTTGCTCCTAAAAATTGAAGAGTTCCGTTACTTTGTCATGGATCCTATAATCAGAACCTAACCAAACTCTCATTAAACTACCCTTGAAGTACATCCTTTCCAATAAAAAAAGAATCATCTAAATCGGTTGGCTTGATATTGAGTTATTCGTCCATTTGTCGCGCACATACTTAATGCAAATTTAAGACTTATATGGTTTTCTCATGGATTGGCCATTATCAGAACTGGACCAAATTGAAATTGGACCACATGGGAAGCACCAGCTTTCAAATAATAAAAGAATCATCAATATCGGTTCACCCAGTCGAAAGTTCTGAGGTAACAAACATAAAATAAAAAATACAGTCGAATTGAGAACCTCCTCCTTTTTGAAGTCTTTTAATAAAACAATAACTTTATTTTTATACTCTATTCCGACCAGGTTTCGCTACAACCATAGCTTCTTCAGGGCAGTATAATACTCTACTAACATTAAGTTACATGTGTGTTACAGGTAATATATGATTTAACAAAATGGGCTGGACTCCTCAAGTGAAGGAGGAAGAAGGCATAAGTGTAGATGGAGAATCGGGAAGGGAACGGGAGAGAGGAGAGAAACTCTTCATCTGTTGACACAGCAGTTTTGGATTCTGTCGCCCAAGCGAGCCATCCACCACTCCTTGTCAAATTGTATACAATGTTATCGCATAAATCCAGCCTTTCTAGAACCTTTCATGAGTGACCTACCCGCTGCTCGTGTTAATCAGATTAAACCATTCTCAATCGTGGGCGTTGATTACGGTCGTCCGTTTCACATACAAGCTGGTAAATACCGCGGCGCTAAGATAGACAAAGCTTATCTTTGCTTATTCGTATATCTTACCACCAAGGCTCTTCACTTTGAAATAGCTTCAGACTTTTCTACCGAATCTTTCATTGCAGCGCTATGTCAATTTGTAGGTAGGTGAGGTCGTGCAAATATCACTTAATTTAAGTTACCTCTGAGTTAATCGTATCATCTAGTTTCGTGTCGTTTAGTTTATCTATATCTAGTTATCGTCTAAATCTATTTTAAGTTCTTTATTCGCATGTCTCTTCATTCACGTAACATTTCATAGCATTGTGCGTATCGGTAAGGTTCAACTCATTTTAAAAAATACACTTTGCTGTATTTTGGTGGGCGAAATGTTCCGCAACGCTCGATGGTTTATCGATGAGTTTTTGAGGGCCGGCTAGCGTTCATTGTGTCTATGGACGCGCGCATGTGGTACCTTCAATCTTACCTTGAAGTTATCGTGGCAGGTATGCACGTGTGACGGATATATCCAGTGTATCTCGTATTCGATCTCGTACCCAATCGGATATTATTATGGGCCTATCGTGTTTCGTACTGAATCGTATAAGATTATTGGACTATTTTTTTATGTGATCATCTGTGTATTCGTAAATTTATCACTTATCACTTTAAAAGTAAAAAAAAAGAAAAACTCTAAATAAACCAGGGCTGCTGGTGGAGGAAGACGCCAGACCAAGTTACCAAGTGCATCAATCGGAGATCTAAACGTACATACTATTGTGATATACCGGTGCATTTTGGTTGGTAGTTATGCGTGGATATTCCATCGGCGTAACAGCGAACAGAGTGGCCCTACCATACTTAAGTCCACTAGTGCTATATATAGTATATTTGCGGCACGTTCCAAAGTGGAAGATACTCTCAGTATCGCCCTGGTGTAAGACCACCATTCAGAATTGAAGGGGCCGTGTTTGGTGACCAGATCTGAATAACCAGGTACTTTTCCCACCTTCCTCTTCCCCATTTCCTTCCCCTCCCCGCTACCTTCAGCCTCACAATATACCCCGATTGGGGATGCCGTAGTCTCGCTGGCTCCTGATGGGAGCAGTTGGGGACTCTTGTATGGTATTCATATAAAAAAGAAAAAAAGTCCAAATTCTCAAAATCTGTGTCTAATGAAAATGCGGCGGTTAGTGGAATATGTATGTATGGAAAAATTTTAAGGATGCTAAGGTAAAATTTTTTCTCAAAGTTAAGTTTGAAGGTTAGGAAATACACATAAATTATTTAAATAACCCAAACTAAGTTGTTTCCAGTAGAAATTAAGTTGAAATTTTTTTAAATTGTGCGTGAAGCAGAATTCGGCATCTTTATCTTTATCTTTTTGAATGCTCAATTTTGAATACAACCCAATCGATATTTGATATGTTTTCGGTAATTACAACCTACAAAAAGTACAGACGAATATTTGGTACCCAATGTAAAAGTTTATAAAAAATGTGGGTATATTTTCGATCGCGCTGGCCATGCTCAATATGAATATTTTTTAGAAAAAAAACCTTTAGATTCGCCTTAATTACTATAAAAAGCAACTTTTTGCATTTGGGGCGATAGAAAACAATGCACTTAAAATTTCAATTGCGTAAAGTGAAATTTTACTTCGCATACGGAATTTGCACCGCCATTTATGATAATCTGTCATTTTGTTCTGTTGGTATTCCTGATAATATAAGCAGGGTAGTTCGTAGCCGACTTCATACGAAAACGTGAGATGTCGAAATTATAAAGACAAACGTAATTAATAATATTTAAATATGTATAGAATAGGTTTTAAGCAAGATTATTTTTACTTTAAAAAAAAAAATTTGCATTGAAAATTTATTTTTTTAAGTAAAAAAAAGGGCATTTTTTTTTTTACAAAAATAAATTTTCAAGTAAAAAATTTTTTTTTGAAGTAAAAATAATCTTGCTTAAAACCTGTTCTATATTTAAATATTATTAATTATGCTTGTCTTTATAATTACGACAACTCATGTTTTCGTATGAAGTTGGCTACGAACTCATACAAATTACTTGCATATAGTATCAAGAATACCAACAGAACGAACAGATCAATATGACAGGTATAATAAATGGCGGCGCAAATTCGGTAAGCGAAGTGAAATTTCACTTTACGCAATTAAAATTTAAAATGTATCATTTTCCGCCACCCCAAATGCAAAATGTTTCCATTTATAGTGTTAAGGCCAATCTAAAGGTTTTTTATAAAAATTATTCGTAATAAGCGTGGCCAGTGCGATCAAAAATTTACCAAAATGTGATATTCCTTACAGAGAAAGAATTATTCAAAGCTGCTCAGTACGGGAACGTTGCAGAAATAATGAGGTATGTTTTCTCCTGTTGTATTATATTATTAACCTTCCTATACCCGCGCATTGGTCTCTCAGACCGAGAAACCAATAATTTGTTGTTTTCTCAAAAATTAACATCTCTGGGACGAGGTTTTTAGTACTTTCTTAATTTGTTGTTAGGCATTGTTTAGTGCGGCACGGGCGTTGGTGCTGCGTGGATTTGTGACACTTTATTAGTGTCACTGGTCCGTGAGACCGATGCGAGTATAATTGTTATTATTTTAGGTAAGTAACAATTACTACCCAAAAGTCTTAATAATGATTAATTCTTATTTTTATAATATTTTATTATTCTTGATGCTTTTATTTATCAGATTTCTGAGTTTTTTTTTTTAATGAACATGTGAAAAAAAGTATTTAAAGTTAAAGTATAAAAAAATTATAATCTTTTTAAAAGGCAGAGTTAAAAGTCTGTTTCTACCAAATAAAGTAGAAGTTCTAATATATATATATATTTTTTTTTTCATTCAATTATACCCCCTTCTATACAGGGTGTTAAGGGACGTACTTGACTTACTTTAACCAGTGATTCCTGACATTATTTGGAGTAAAAATGTAAATGAAATTTTGGTCTCCGGTGACTTTTTTTGATGACTTTAAATAATACAGACGAGATCAAATTTTAGTCTGAGACACCATGCGCGAGTAAACGTGTAATGCAGACGAAGGTTGACCTTTACTTACTATAACTACTGTCAAGGCCAATCAACCAGCGGCAGTGTCTTGCGATCGTACCCTTGCAACTGTACAGGGCGGTTCCGATAAGAAAGATTAATTATTCTCCGAACAAGCATTTTCAACTAATGACTCAATATCGATTTTATTTCATTCAAAATTTGCTTTATTATACAGGGTGTAACAGGACGTACCCGAGGGATTTTAACCAGCGATTCCTGACCATATTTGGAGTAAAAAATGTAAATGAAATTTTTGTCTCCGGTGACTTTTTTGATGTCATTTTTTTTTAATTTTTAAAAATTTTTTTCTTCAAATTCTACCAAAAAAAATTCTTCCCCTTGTTGTCATTGGTCACTCAGCCGAGTAACCGACCAACTCCTCACCCCGCCTCCATCTGTCCAACACCTACCATTTTTTAATGTTTTTGTAGAAAAAATAAATTAAAAAAAACATCAAAAATATCATCGGAGATCAAAATTTCATTTACATTTTTTACTCTAAATAATGTCAGGAATCGATGGTTAAAATCTCTCGGGTACGTTCTGTTACACCCTGTATACTTACATCCAAGTTAGCGATAAAAATGCTCAAACGCAAGAAGATAAAATTATATACTTTTTGTAATTACTTTTTTGGTCATAAGTATTTATAATTTTTCAATAATGTCTAAGCAAAATAAGTGTGAAAAAAAAATTTGAAATATATTAGTTTGTAAGACCGTAAATAAATAGATAAACTGAAGTATTTTCATCACAATTTCACACGTGTGCAGATTTTTTTTTTAATGATTTTATTTGATCTAAAATTAAAGTTATAGTAGCATTCTCAGACAATTTATTGATTTATTTTACTGCATGATTGATTACATGATTTTAAATGTGTGTTGTATAATACAACATTTTGTTGGAAAATTTATCAAATCTGCCAACGACCATAGGTATAATCCTATTACAATAAAAATAAACATATTTTTTCAAAACTTAAAACAGAACTTTGCTAGATAAAATAACAATCTTTCGAAATCAATTTATATTTTTTTGTGGAAAAGAGTTGATAGGTCTAGAATTTGATTTAAAAATGACTATTTCCAGTTGTGTCTGGTTCTTCCTCTTCTTCTTCGATGGCGCTACAGCCCATTTCGAGTCTTGGTCTCCTTCAAGACAAGCCTCCACCGCCCTCTGTTCTCGTCCATCGTCTTCCAATCTGCAACATGGAGTAGTCCTCTTGCATCCTTCCTGGTATCATCCTCCCACCTCTGCCCGCCTTTCGTTTGCCTCCCGGGTGAAATGTTAGAACCTTCTTCGGTACTCATGTTCTTGGCATTCGGTGCACAAGTCCGGCCCATCTTAGTCTTTGGAGCCTTAAATGGGTAGAGTCTGGGAGCTTGGTAGATATCATAGAGCTTATTATTGTGGCGGATTTTCAGTGCCTCTCCCTCTCGCACCGCTCCTAAGATTCTTCGAAGTACCTTTCTTTCGAAGGTGTCGAGCTGTTTCGCAGACTTTGCTGTCAACACCTCTCTTACAGCCTGTAGAGGATCTTCCGATAATTTTAAGGTTGCCTGCATAGCCAACTATTTGATTGCTTCTGAAGCAAATGTTTGAGTCGGTACTGATCATTGTCTTCCTCATGACGTGCTCCAGTACAATATTGAATAGAGTGGGTGCTAAGCCTTCACCTTGTTTCAGCCCCTGGGAGACATTAAAATCCTCCGTTGCTTCACCTCCTATCCTTACTCAACACCGTGGGTTATATAAATTTTAAATATAACAAAGCCTTTCAACTCTAATAAAGAATATTATAAATTGTGTCAAAAATACAAGAAAATGAGGAATATCAGGCACAGCCAAGTAAATCAAACACTTGAGCCTGGCTAAGTCAAGAGTCATAATTACAGAGGAGTATTCGTGTGATATCCATTAGATGAGAAGTAAGTATTTCAGTTTGCAAAAAAGGAAAATAATACATTTTAATAGTAAAACGTTAAAATTAAAATTGATTGTTGTTATTGAGTTGTTTTTGTTATTGGCCGTTGTTATTGAGTCTTTTTAAGGTTAGTTTTGTTTTCTTCTCTTATTTAACCCAAAATATTAACCTATGATCCTAAAATAGGTTCTTACGGGGTTCTTAGTTTCGGTTTACTTAAAATAAATGAAAAACTAGTCTAAAGAACTATTTTTATATTATTATATCAAAACATGGCGTGACGAAAAGACATCAAACTATCCATTATTTTTTAACGAAATAGCTACTAAAATTCATTATTTTCCATTTTCAAAAACTGAAATAGATACATACGTAAATATCATTATTATTATATCGTCGCCTCAGTTCTCATTTGTCCAATAGACCATTTTAGTTTTTGTTCAATCTCCACTTTAAACTAAAAAATAAGGTATAAAAATGATGGTTAATCACTTAACTAAGAACTATTTAAACTAATGAAACCTTTAGCTTTACCGAAATGGCTTTATCTTACACCTATCATAATGTTTCATTGAAATAATGAAAGAAAACCTTCTCCTCGTCTAAAATTTTCCAATGGTCTGTTGGACAAATACAAACTAAGGCGACGATATAACTGACAGAAAATGTGAAGAGTGTATTAGGCACGTCCCTATTTTGTGCATGTTTACCGCACAATTTACTTAATAGTTATTTTAAAGAGCAATATGTTTAGGTTATGCAATAAGGTTCCGGAAAAGGTGAATCCAAATGTGCGGCACACGTTCGGATGGACTCCTATCATGGTGGCCGCAGCCAACGGGCAGGCTGATGCTGTGGAGGCTCTGATTAAGTGCGGCGCTGATGTGGACCTGCAGGACTTGTACCAAAACCCCCAGAAGATGGCTCACAGATTCAAGATGCACAGCCTCGATGGTAAGTTCTTACATTCTTCTCGTCTTCTTGTTAGTTATATTGATGCATTCCATTTTCAACATTCAATTCTAAACTTGTGTCACAAAAAAAGGTATTGGAAATATTAACCTAACCTACGCCATCCATAATATAATCTATTTTTTAATCACCCCGGTGAAAGACAATCATTCAGAATCGAAATGTTGCTTGAAGTGGCTTTTAAAAAAAAATATTTTATTTCTTTTTACATTTGCCCCACACAGGAGGCCCTGAAGGAAATAATTCCCCTCAGGGCCTATGTCATCTTTGGGTATGCTGTGCAGCGGGTCTTTTTAGGAAAAGAAGTTCTGGGAAGGAAAAAGGTATTAGGGGATGTAGGAATCTGGGGGTTAGTATGTCCAGGAGCCTTATGTATCCCTCCCACTGGGGTGAAAGTCTTCCTCAACCATTAAGCCTTACAACATACCCAAATTAGGGATGGCCTAGTCCCACCGACTCCAAACGGATGGGACTTTTACGCGGTATTCACATTAAAAAACTCAATCTAATCTACTTTTTAATGATAGATACTCTCCATTCTAAATCTCCATTCGGAATCGAAATGATGCTTGAAATGACATTAGCCATGTTTAGTGACTAGATTTGAATGGTCCCTCCCCACTTCCTTAAACTTCACAACATATCCAAATTGGGGATGTCATAGTCGCACTAGCTTAAGGTACTTGGGTCTCTTTTGCAGTATTAATATTGAAAAAAAATTCTACCCTAGCCTTAACTTCCTAACCTATAGGATAAAACTAGATACATCCACATAGTTAACAAATATACAAAATGATGTATCATTATTACATATATTTTCTGTTATTTTTATTATGTGTCACCACACTATCACCCCATTTTCATTATTATATTCACTTCTGTGAATATTCTACAAAACTATATTGTTATGTAATAATCTATGTTATAATATTGTGGTTGTTAAGCAGGGTCTCCTGTGACCGAAAACGTGAACATTTTCTTACACATTACTTTAAACTTGCACATTTTTGTAAGCATTTGCAGTAAGGCCACGCCCCCATTGCCAATTATAGTAATGTGTAAGCAAATATTCATGTTTTAGGTCGGAGGAGACCCTACTTTATAAAGACATACGCTCAAGAAAAACATTCTCAGTTATAGGAACATTTAATATATTATTGATGTGTTGAATTCATGAAATTTATTTCTTTTTACTAAGAAGGTATGTAAACAATTATTTATTTTCAAAATTTATGTATTTATGTTAATTCTTTATGTATTGTTATTTTCATTTTGCTCTCTTATTATAATATTATTATTATCTATTATTTATCTATGTACATATGAGTCGTATAATTCCTATCTATGATAAGTCCACTCGGGTGTAATGTTGGCAAACCATTTGTTTTTCTGCTATAACTTAAAAATAAACACCTGTAAAATCATTTATTTCATGAGATTTTTTGTTGGACTACCTATGATTAGCAAACTAAATAAATAATTTTCTAAATTTTAATTTTTAACAGTTAATAGAAAAACTAATGGTTTGCCAACATTTTACTCAAGTGGACTTATCGTGGATAGGAAATATACGACTCATACATATTCAATATGTTTGTAATACTCGTAATTATTATGTTTATAAAATTTTCTCCCAAATAGCTGTTAACATAACATTTACATAACAATTTTCAGAAAAAAAATTCACATATGTGTTTGATATTAATATGTATGTATTTATAATAATTATGAATTAAAACATGTTTTTAGTATACATTCAACTATTATTTTTGATAAATTATTTAGAGTTAATATTTATGTGTGGTGACCATTTTGAGGAATTACATCTACTTCACATTTTCATTAAATTCATCATTTCACCTACTATACCGAAATCGTTTATTTCAGAGGACGAATTGAAAGTTATAATTAAAAGTAAGTACTGGAATATCACACGGAATTGTCAGTGAAAAGGCAGCACACACTACAAGCAATCAATACCTATTCAACTACAACGAGTACTCAAATACATTCATAACCCATATTTATTATGAATTTAACCAGTAGGAGCCGATAAGACCCTTTAAAAAATAAAAATATATTTTTTTGTTAAAGCCAAACCATACCATACTTGATAAAGTGAAATTTTTATTTTTACCTTGAATAACTTAGTGCAAGTAATATCCAAAGACAAAATTATTAAATAAGATCAACACTGCAATTGCAGTGCTTCGGCACGATTCTTCAATACTGCAAATGCAGGTCTCAGGCTCCTACAGGTTAAAACATAAAAGTACAATGTCAGCGAGATATTTAAAAATACCTTCCTGGTATTTGGGCTTTAGTTGCACATTTATCTTATTATTTATAAAACATAATTTTGCACAATATTTTATTAAGGTACAATTATTGTTTAAACATAACACTATAATTGCGAAAGATAATCTTTTAGTTGATAGTAATTATAATTTCATAATTTGTATAGCACCTTTTTTGGGAAAAATCTCAAGGGTGCTGGTAATGTAAATTTAGTAATTTGATGGTGGAAGAATATTATTTATAAATAAAGACACTAACATTTTAGACACCAATTTATTCTTGGTTCTCCGTGTTGCCATTCAGTTTGTTTCCAAGAGTTTCTGGAAATATTTTATTCAAAATTTGTTATGTGTATCTTCAAATATGTTTAAAAATTTTTAATTTGGAACTTGTATTGGAATTTTATTGTTTTGGAAACTCTATGAAAATTGGATGACACCACGGGTTGTAGGCATATTGGATTGTTTCACATTAATAATAATAATAATTGGATAATTTGTAGAGCGCCGTTTTTGTGAAAAATCACTTCAAGGGTGCTATATTGTATATATTATTGGATTGTTTCATTTTTGTATATTATTGAAGGAGCAAACACTACCCAATTCAGCAGAATCTAAACACCTTTAGTCTTAATAAAAAACGTCATTAAAATTTTATTCAATTGAAAGACAACCGTGTATGTGAAAACCTTACTAATTAAAAACTGACAAAAAATTGTTCATAGAAAGATATATATACAACGTGTCCTGAAACTCGTAGTACATGCGGGAAACCAGTGAATCTACATCACGTAGAGAACCCATAAAACTTATTTTTTCGATCTGAGCATTTTGATTTTTATATTATTCTTTTAACTGTTTTTCAATTTTTTCGGCAACTAAAGGGTTAAAAAAACTTTGAGCCTGGTTTACCATTCGATGCATTTTAAAAGACATTACACATCTGATATTAACCCCCTAGTGACCGATTTTTTCGAATTTGACCAAAAAAATTCCAACTTCGGACTCGATTTACTCGAAAACGAAAGCTCAAATCAAAAAAATTATATCACGAATCGACTCCGAATGTGATGTAGATTGACCAGTTTTCCGCTTGTACTATGAGTTTCCGGACACTGTGTATTTTCCAGCCAAAAGGGTAGTTTATCTGTTGTATACTTGTTTTATTAATAATTTCTCAACGAATTTCGAAATTTTTCCAAGGTATTTTAAATGTCCTATACAGGGTGTAATAGGATGTACCCGAGGGATTTTAACCAGCGATACCTGAGCATATTTGGAGTAAAAAATGTAAATGAAATTTTTGTCCACGGTGACTTTTTTGACGACATTTTTAAAATTGTAAAAATTTTTTTTCTTCAAATTCAAACAATTTTTTTTTTCTTCTGCTTGTTATCATTGATCACTTAGCCGAGTAATCGACCAACCTCTCACCCCGCCTCCAACTGACCAACACCTACCATTTTTTAATGTTTTTGTAGAAAAAATAAATAAAAAAAACATCAAAAATATCACCGGAGGCCAAAATTTCATTTACATTTTTTACTCTAAATAAAGTCAGAAATCGATGGTTAAAATCCCTCGGGGTAAGTCCTGTTACATCCTGTATATTTCTGTCGTAAAAACAGATACCATTTTAGAAACTAGATAAAATTTCCTTTTAGATTTTTGTACTTGAAATATTCTTTTATATTTAAAAATTGCAATATTTTAATTTAAAATGTGAAAAAAGTTGAAAAAAATAAATCTTACCACAGACATTTTTTATTAAAACATTGAAAATTTTCAGAAATTCAAAATTTAAAAAATGCGGTCGTTTTATTTAAGGAATTTGCAACAAACTTCACTTTTTCTCTCAATCATAGAATTAAAAATTATAAAAATAATTCCTCGAGAATAACGAAACAAATCTGACATTTTGGATTAATTTTTAGCCAATATAAATTTTGATTTCTTAAATTTGTATTTACTTACTCATACACAAGGCATTTATGTTATTAAAAACATCACTTTCATGGAATTTTTTTATTAAATCCACGGTAAAAGTCATTTAAAAAATAATGGTTCAGAAATAAACCATCTTTTTATGTTAACAAAACTAAATTTACAACATGACAATATTAAAGGATTAAAACTGTCAAAAAATAATACAAATAATAGTAATTATGTTGAATTATACTAATATAATCGTGAATTGGTCATAAGAATAGAAATTATGTACAAAAACATTTTATGAATCGCATATTAAACATCACATGTCAAAACTGTAATTTTGCCGAGCGTGAAAAAAAAACCTGACGAATCCACCCATTCGCCTATCTACCGATGTTCAATGTTGCCAACATAATAATGAAATTTTTTATAAGCAATAATCTGAAAAAGAAAATTTTCAGTCTTTATACAATGTGTAACAAAAACACCGTTTAACAGTGGTGAAGTGTTGTTTTATAAGTAAGGCTGTTAGTGTTCATATTACCAAACTTTGGAGAGTCACATTATTGATGAAAGTCTTTATTTCAAAATGAATTCTCTGTTGGAAAAAGATGCATGCTGGTACGTAGAAAAATCCTGTTTTGGATTTTTGGTCAGGTATTAAATGAAATTCAATATTGTTGACAAATTCGTTCTGTAACATCTTAACTAACAATACTTGTGTACAATACAAAGATATTCAAATACAGAATAGATATGCTATGGTGTCCGCGCAACTGTCGCCGGACTACGGTCTAATTAGCGTAGTTTCCATACAAAAAGGATTTGTTCATTTTGTTGATTTTTTGAAAATGTGCATTAATATTGGTTAACAATATATTTTGAATAAGGAAAGAATTCTTTCATTTAGTTTAACGTTCGTTTGGTTTATTCGTTAATTATTTGTTCTTTTAGTTTATTTGTTAATTGGTAAACAATATCGGCGACACCCGGAAGCGCAGACCCACATAGTAAAAACAGCAGATAGCACATCTACTTATATTTCAATATCTTTGGTACAATATTACCAGATAAATGTTAGAACTGCAGTTGAGTGTGATTAACCCGAAAGTAACTTCATGTTAGAATAATATTAAATTGTTCAATTCATACTGACTGGAAGTTTTTTTTTTTGGAGGCCCTGAAGAAAATAATTCCCCTCAGTGCCTACGTCATCTTTGGGGAGTTAGAGGGTCTTTTTAGGAAAGGAAGGAGAGGAATTTCTGTGAAGGAAAAAGGTATGAGGGATGTGTAGGAATCTGGTGGCAGTGTGTCCAGGAGTGATAGACGAATGCGTTACACTGCGATACAAGAGAGAGTTCCGAGAGAGCCCTGCTGGTGAGGTCAAAAGGTCTCTCTCAACCAGTCTCTCTCAACCAGTCTCTCTCAACCAGTCTCTCCCGATCCGGCCTGCCACACAGTTGGTTAGCAGACGCACCCGCTGCTAAGACCCGGACAAACCTCACCCCACGAACTCGGGCACCCCTGCTAAGCCACCAAACATAGTAAACCACTTTGGGTGACCTATCGTAAAGGTGTTGATTATCCAATAAATGCTTACTGGAGCGGCGTCACCGATTCCCGCCTCCCAAAGATGTATACTGATAATGTGCCTACACACCTATATACAGATGACACGTTTAAGCAACCTACCGACACTCAGCCGACGTTCCATCAGTTTTCTGGCATTGTAACATCTTTTTATATATCAAAATTTAATATTTGGTGCATGTAAATTCAATATGTGAACATTTGATCAGTGCTAGTGACCCGCGAGGATGAGTTTAGCGAGACGATGAACGGGCGTGCTAACTATTCTGGGTTCACGGCGTTGCATTACTGCGCCCTGTCCGACTCGGAGGCAGTGGTCCGGCTGCTGATGGCCAAGGAGGCCAACCCCACGCTGCAGGACAACGCGGGCCGTAGGGCCGTGGACTATGCCAGGGAGGGCAGCACCATTCATGCTCTCCTCACCAAGTATACCGCTAAGGTAATCACACACCACTCATTATTTGCACACCAAGTATACCGCTAAGGTAATCACATACACCATTCATTTTTTGCACACCAAGTATACCGCTGAGGTAATTACATACACCGTTCATTCTTTTGCCAAGTACACCACTAATGTAATTACTATTAAAAATTACCACTAATAGCTCTCAAATATAGCAAAAATTTTTGAAAAACTAGTTAAAAAAGAATGAGCCAATTTATAAAATGCAATGATATAATTAATGAAAACCGGTTTGGTTTTATGGAAGGTAGAAGCACACAAGATGCAATTGCAAAATTAAGTAGCCTTGTACATAGTTCATTAGATAAATCATTTAAATGCCTGGGAATTTTTATAGATCTCAAAAAAGCATTTGACAGTATATCACATGACAAACTTATAAGTAAATGAAGAAACATTGGATTAAATGGTTCAGCTCTAGAATGGATAAAAAGCTACCTTTTCAAACTCCCCCAAGTTGTAAAAATTAATGGTGTGCTTAGTTCACCAAAAATGAGTCATTTCGGCATACCTCAAGGTACAGTCCTGGGACCGTTACTGTTTATTATCTATGTTAATGACATATTCATACAAAAACTAAACGGAAAAATAATATCTTATGCTGACGATACTGTCATAATAATTGAAGGTACGGATTGGAATACTGTTAATAACCTAGCTAACATTGATATTAACATATTGAAAAATTGGTTCGATAAAAATCTCCTCTCTCTAAACACTGAAAAAACAAAATTTATCCCATTCTCTATCAATAAATTCAACTTAGAACCAAATTTAAACATCATAATACACCAAAGTAAATGTAATAAAACTAACTGCAATCAAGATTGTGCTATACTTAGTCCAACTCCCAAAATCAAATATCTTGGTGTATATATAGATCAACATTTTAAATGGAAAACACATATTTGTGAACTCGTCAAAAGGATTAGGAAATGTATTTATATATTTATTAGACTTAGAAATATTCTGAGCTTAGAAAACCTAAAAAGAGTGTACTATGCAACTGTTCAATCTATATTGCAATATGGTATTATTGGCTGGGGAGGAACATATGACAATATTTTAAATCCCCTCAAAATTGTTCAAAGGTTGATAATTAAGGTAATCTTGAAAAAACCGTCTAAATTTCCTACTGAAATTCTTTTTTCAATATTCAATGTGCCTGTAATAGACAAAATCTATAAAAAATATTCAATACTTCAAATTTACAAAGAAATACAGTTAAATACTCGTAACTTCCAATTCAATACATCAGCAAGATACCAGAAAACTATTAAAATTCCTAAATTTAATACTAAGCACATTCAAAATTCCTATCTTTACCTGGGCATAATCTATTATAACAACCTCCCATTAAAATTAAAAACCATCGAAAATATGCAGGAATTTAAGTCCAAATTAAAAAATTACCTTAAACTGCTATAAAAGTCCCAAATATGTTTACTTTGTATCTTAAAGTCTGCTATTTTATAAATCATTTATTCCTTCTTTTTTCTTTCATTTCTTAGTTTCTAAATCTCTGAGTCTACTATTGTATAAATCTTGCGTTCTTTCTTACGTATCCTTTACTTACTTAGTACAATAATTTTTGTTACTAACTTACATGATTCTTCCATTTATAATGATTTTTTAATTTATATCATGATTTTTTTAAACTCTTCAGGATTTTTATTTTTAAATTTATACAAGATTTTTTAACCTACTTATTATTTACAATAGCCGTTATTACTAACTTACACGATCATTAATTTACTAATTGAGCTAGAACTCCCTCACCAAACACAAGAGCATTGTCTCTTTATGGTGAGGAAAGGCAATTTTTTAAAATTTTTTTGTTAACCTTATGTAACTATGTAACTGTTGTAACTTCATATGTATTTTTAATAAACATTGCCAATAAAAAAAAAATAAGCTATCATTCATTCTTTGCACATCAAATATACCATAATTGTAATTTCACCATTTATTCTTTGCACACCAACTATACTGCTAAGGTAATTACTCCATTCGTTCTTTGAATACCAAGTGAACTGCATCCCACAAACTAAATGCTTCACTTCATAAACATAATTATGGTTCCATTCCATAATTATTGATACCATTAATTCACCACTTGTTTTTTCAGGCCTCCAATTATTCTTTTTACCAATGTTTATTATACATATTTTAGATGGAAGTAGTCCTCAAAGAAAGACAAGCCGAAGAAAGACGACGCTTTCCTTTAGAGCAACGGCTCAAGCAATTTATTGTTGGACAACAAGGAGCAATAAACACAGTTTCTGCTTGTAAGTTACCTCATTTCAATTCTGTATTACATTCAATCTTTCAATGGTTGATAAAGTTACCATCGACACACAATAGGAATCTTTTAGTGTAAAAGATTTACAAATCTCTCATTTATGACTTGCTAATTTTTGTATCATAAATAAATATATCTCACGTGTTATCAAACTTTGTTTCCACAGCCATCCGAAGGAAAGAGAATGGTTGGGCCGATGATGAGCATCCGTTGGTGTTTTTATTCCTGGGCAGTTCCGGTATTGGAAAAACAGAACTGGCCAAACGACTGGCCAATTACATTCACAAAGATAACCCGGAAGGTTTTATAAGACTGGACATGTCGGAGTATCAGGATAAGCATGAGGTACGTGCTTATTATTACTAATTTTACTACTGGAACTCTCCTGTTTTGCGTAGTCTCACATAAGGTGGCCAAAGATCTTCCGATTGATCCCGATCTTCAGACTGATCCCCCATTCAAACTTCCCATATCATGCGAGCGGAAAAGAATTGATTTCTTTACTACAATATTATGTAATTAATTTATACCAAACAAAAAAACATCAAGCGAAATGGTGCACACATTGAGATATGTTCAAATGAGTGTAAAACCATCAAACATGAACGGACGTGGTTACTTAGCATAGCACAGGTATTATTACATTTTCTACATTGGCTCCACACAGGAGGCACTGAGGAAAATAATTTCCCTCAGGGCCTATGTCCTCACAAAATGTCTGACACAAGTGACATCATGTTTAAAGTCTTGACGACGCGAGTGGCGACTATCTAGCACAGCTGGTCTCAAGAGTCTGGCGTTGCCTACGAATTTATAAAATGTTGGCAACTAGTGCATGAGTACTCATCTCCGCGCAGATGTATTGCGATAGTCGCTAAGATACTTGGATCGTCTAGTATAGAATACGTGCGTATCCCTGTGGTCAAGGGCCGAAGAAATATTTTTGCTAACTCTAAAATGCAGCAAGTTAATTCATCTCTGACAACTTTATTAATCTATTTTTTATTTATTTATAAAATACATGTTTCATATAAGTAGATTAGATTTATTAAAACTATTATTTATTAACCGGTCAAAGGCCATGACATTTAGCGGAAATTCGCGGAACTTCGCAAAAAAACACAAAAAAACCACCACTTTGAATTTTGAATTGAATGTTTTGTTGATAAATTTTGAGCTATTGTATATTTTATTAACTGAAACACGTTCACATCACAATAAACTATCTACGAAAACCACATTACTTGCATTTATTACGTAAATTAATAGGTTTTATGATCGTTTTATTCGCGATACACGCATTAATTGCGACCGTTAAATTCGCGCCAAATTCTGACAGCCGATTGTCATAGAAGAAATCGTTTTAAAAATATTCCAGGTTGACAAGGTGAATGAAACTTGTAGCGTCTCCGAGAGTAATGACGGCGCAAGCGATTCTGACGCTGTTCTTCATACAAATTGTGTACATAGAAGGGCCAAAATCGTAGACCAAAAGTTTTTTGTCGGAAGTATCATTCAAATATTTGAATTATTTTCTCGCGCATGCGCATATGACGCGCGCGCCGGCGCGTCTCCGGCCTCCCAGCGGTTAAAACTATTTATTAATTATGTATTCTTATTGTAGATATCTGTGCCCTTTTTATTTTTATTTGTATACATATTTTATTTTTTACTAGCTTTTGCCCCCGGCTTTGCTCGCATATTCCCCCCCCCCCCCCCCCACAAACATCCCCCCCACCCCGTCCCACACTCCCCCTCCTCCTCCCCTCCCTCGACGCCCCACACTCCACCTCCTCCTCCCCCCCTCCTTCACGCCCCACACTCCACCTCCTCCTCCCCCCCTCCTTCACGCCCCACACTCCACCTCCTCCTGCCCCCCCTCCACGCCCCACACTCCTCCTCCTCCCCCCCCCCCCCTCTCCCCCTCTACCCCCACATTTGACAAAGATTTTTTAAATTTTTGTCTTGAACTAACCCGGTCAATTTAATAATTAATGTATAAGGTCAACATTGCAATTGCAGCTTGCATGCGGGCAAGATTCTTCAACACTGCAAATGCAGGGCTTGGTCCCCTAGGAGTTAAAAATAAATATAAAACAGTAAATTCTTTATGTAATTTGTATCTTAACCCCTCCGCAACGTAAACAGATATATGCGTTAAAAATACGACAGCAGTCAAGTACAATAAGCGTGTTTACATGTCAGCGCGTGTATCTCCATAGAAACCGTTATAACTCCGTTATTGTTTTAGTTACATTCGTAAAATAAAAAGTGAAAGGTCGATAGTGAATCATGCTGCACATCTCTATTCAAGTTGTCCATAGAAATACATAAAAAGAACATTCTGTCAGACGCGCAGTCTGACACATAATTTATCCCGCCAAATTTCCTACGGGCGCCCGACATTGTTAATTTCTATTAAATATTTTTATATGAAATGATAAAAAAGTGAGGTGACAAAAGTGTTTATTACACATTTATACAATAGAATAAGTATTGTTGTTTACATAATCTGTGATTTTAATACCGTTTTCACATAAAAACATCACGTAAGTCATTTTCACATTTTTTTAATGTTTGCATTCTAAATTTTAATATTTACAAATGTTAATATTTATTTGTAATATAATAATTCGAAAGCTTATTTTGTAACCTGTCTAAAACAGTTTTTACTATTCGGCTACGTTCAGAAATGTTTCATTTATAGAGCTTTAATTGTGAAGCGGTTATAACTAAAAGTTTTCGTAAAATGTCATTTCGTTTAAGACACCAAAAGCTAATATTCTCGAAAATTCGGAGGGGTTAAGATTTAAAGAAGTAAAAAATAAAATAAAAAACTGCAAATGTATATAGTGTAGGTAATATAAATATTATGCATTTATTTGTTGTTTCAGGTAGCTAAGTTAATTGGGGCCCCTCCCGGCTATATAGGTCACGATGATGGAGGTCAGCTGACATACCATCTAGCCAAGCAAAAAGATGCTGTGGTGTTGTTTGATGAAGTGGACAAGGCACATCCCGATGTCCTGACGGCCTTGCTGCAACTGTTTGATGAAGTATGTCATTGCATGTCTGCCATATATCTATTACGAGTTTTATTACTTGACTTCGTCCCTGATACTCATTTTTTACTGACAAAATAGCCACATAATTGAACCACATCTCTTTTGCATTAACTCCACAAAGTAAGACTTGAGGAAAAAAAATCCTTCAGGGCCTATGTGATCTCTGGGGATGCGTGATCTGCCACGCAGTAGGAGGGCCAAAGCATTGGCCACCAAGACAAATCTCACCCCATGTTTGTTTGTTTGTTTTTGTAACTTTATTTAGATGTAAGCAAATTTTTTCATACATCTAGTATTAAAAAAACATATAAAATACATAATAAAATAAATATAGTCATAAAATTATAACGGAAAGAATACAGTTTTAAAAAGAAATACAGTTACTCCAGTTAGAAATACAAACAATAGGGTTTAAGACATACAGTTAATACAAATAAATACAATTCATAAATTTTTCTTAATGTATGTAGCACATGTTTTACGAAAAGTGTCAAGACTTGAGGCTTCCTTTATGGAATTTGGTAGGTTATTATAAAGTTTTTGACCTTTATAAAACACGCTGTTCTGTGTACACGTCAGTTTAGTTTTGGGAAGCCTGAAGTCTCGGCAACTCCTCGTAGGATAATTGTGAATATTTTCATGGTACATAATATTAGTTTGCAGATATTTAGGGAGCATGTTATTTTTAAGCTTGTACATCATTGTTAACGTATTATATATTATATGTTGTTTAGTTGTCATCATATTTAAGTTTTGTAACATACTTTTAACTCTAGTAAAGATATTACATTTCAGAATCATCCTCATTCCCCTATTTTGTATAACCTGTAGTTTATTATTTTGGGTCTCGTTACATAAGAATAGAACACTAGAACAATAATTTAAATGAGGAGTTACAATAGAATTATATACAAGGTGCGTTGTCTTGAGATCCAAGTTATTCCTAATCCTTTTTAAGAAGCCAACTTTTTTAGCAATTTTCTTAGATATGTAATCGAAGTGTTTGTCGAATTTTAATTTATCGTCTAATATTACACCCAGATATTTAATATTGTTAACCCTTTCTATATTTATGTTATCAATGGTTAGTATTGCATGTTCAGTTCCACCTTGACTATCAATAATCAAAAATTTAGTTTTCATAACATTCAGTTTTAGTTTGTTTATGTTTAACCAAAGCGTTACATTATTTAAGTCATTTTGTATCTCTTCAATGGCATCCTGTAAATTTTTTCTGGCTATATATAACAATGTATCATCAGCAAATAATTTAATGGCACAATGCTTTAAAACTTTAACAATATCATTTATATATATAATGAATAACAATGGACCTAGGACAGATCCCTGTGGAACGCCTTTGCTAGTATGACGTGGATCCGATGTTATTCCACCATATTTTGTTACTTGCGTTCTTTCTGATAGATAATCAACAAACCAATTAATTTCTTTACCGTTAATTCCAATATTTCTTAATTTTTTTATTAATCTGTCTCTATCGATTGTTTCAAATGCCCTTTTTAAGTCTAAAAATACTGCAATAATTTTACTGTTTTTATCTCTATAATTTTTCCAATCTTGTATTACATAGTTAATAGCGGTTTCACAGGAAAATTTATTTCTAAAACCCGATTGTTGTCGAACTAATATCTGCTTTGTCTCAATATAATCAGTTAATTGCTCCTTTACAATGTATTCAAGTATTTGTTCATATTTGGGTAAGCAATTTATCGGTCGGAATTCGTCAAATTTTTTTGGGTTATCGATTTTCGGAATAGGAGTTATTACAGATGTCTTCCAAGTTTTGGGAAACACTCCACTATTCAGAGATTCATTGATAATTTGGACCATCGATTCGCCAATAACATTAATGGAGTCTTTGATTATATTTATTGTTATACCGTCTGGAGATTCTTTCGATTTCATGTTACTTAAGACTCTTTTTAAGTATGGTAAATCTATATTTTTAAACTTAAACTCTTCATCGGTGCATACAGGCCTGTCTATGTCTAGGTTGTTAACAGGACATTCTGGAATACTTTCGCTTATAAGATCTATGCTCGATATAAAGTGCTTGTTAAATTTGGTCGCTATATTCTCAATTTCTTCTTCATGAACCAGGGCCGCCCCCCTTGCTAAGTCTCCAAATGCACCAACCACTTGGGGTGACCTATGGAAGGGGTATTGGTTATCTAATAAATGGTTCCCGGGGCGGCAGTACCCATCTCCCAAATTGTCTCAATATAAAGGGTGTTTTTTTTTAGAGGTATACAAATTCAAAATGAAAAAAAAAACACATTAAAATATTTTTAATGTCTGGCTTTATTCAATAGATAATTTTATGCCATTATTGTTTAAATATGATTTCGGGCATATGAGCGCCACAGTTAGCTCGAATGAAGCACAATCGTGAAGTTCAATTTTCGACAACGTTATCGAGCAACTGTGGCCATATATCGGCAATAACATGGCGAATGTTGACTTCCAAATGGTCCAACGTCTCTGGTTTATCAGCATAGACTAGTGACTTCACATACCCCCAAAGAAAGTAATCTAATGGTGTGAGATCACACGATCGTGGAGGCCAGTTCACAGGTCCATTATGTGAAATTATTAACTCACCAAATGTTTCCCGCAATAAACTAAATAAAATAAATTTGCACAATTTGAAAGCCCTGTTTTGACATCAGTCTATTCATGGTGAAATGGCAAAACGTACTGACTACAAATCAACTGTCAAATTGACAGTCTGTAGAAACAATGTTGCTAGTTTAAAAACTAAACCTCTAAAAAAACACCCTTTATATTGTGTGAACGTTTTCAGGGTAGACTGACTGATGGTAAAGGAGCGACAATAGAGTGCAAAGACGCAATCTTTGTAATGACAAGCAATTTAGCAAGCGAAGAGATTGCCAAACACGGAATGGAGTTGAGAAGAGAAGCTGAAATTGAGCTTAAAAAGAAACTTCAGGGTAAACTTGCATCTGGTAAGTGTTGAACCATTTAATGAAAAATATACCACATTACTGACGTCCTATTAATAAAATGGTGAAATCTAGTTTGTGTCAACAAACTCGGTCTTAACATAGTTGTTGTAGGAGAGACGAACGAGGAAGAGAATGCCGAAATAGCCGTCTCCAGGCACTTCAAGGACAACATTATCCGTCCCATCTTGAAGTCACACTTTTGCAGAGACGAATTTCTCGGACGCATCAATGAAATAGTCTACTTTTTACCTTTTTCGAGGCAAGAACTGTTAACCCTAGTAAAAATGGAGTTAAATCTTTGGGCCAAGAAGGTAACTATTACCTAATTAATTATTATTATTTTATTTTAACTTTATGAGTAAAACCTCAAATTGTAATATTTAACCGGTGACAGGCCGGAGACGCGCCGGCGCGCGCGTCACATGCGCATGCGCGAGAAAATAATTCAAATATTTGAATAATATTGTCGACGAAAAACTTTTGGTCTGCGATTTTGACCCTTCTATGTACAGAATTTGTATGAAGAACAGTGTCAGAATCGCTTGCGCCATCATTACTCTAGGTGGTGCTAAAAGTTTCATTCACCTTGTCACCCTGGAATATTTTTAAAACGATTTTATCCATGACAATCCGCTGTCAGAATTTGCCGCGAATTTAACCGTCACAATTAATATGTGTATCGCGAATAAAACATCGTAAAACCTATTAATTTACGTAACAAATGCAAGTAATGTGGTTTTGGTAGATAGTTTATTGTGTTGTGAACGTGTTTCAGTCAATAAAATATACAATAGCTCAAAATTTATCAACAAAACATTCAATTCAAAATTCAAAGTGGTGGTTTTTTAGTGTTTTTTTGCGAAGTTCCGCGAATTTCCGCGAAATGGCCTGGCCTCTCAGAGGTTAATTAAATGAAGACAATATAAGTGAAACTCAATCGAAAATCTGAAAATAGAAAAATCAGAAAAAGATATTTCTGATTTTTCATTAGTATGATGTTTCGAAATATCTTACTAGTGACCCAGAAAACATTAACATTTTGTTAATTCACTACAAGTGCTGCATTATAAATTGATTTGATGGTGTTTATGAGTAATATTACATGTACATAACTGCAAATATATCTGGTATAATACTCAGATTATGTATTATTAGGATGATATGTAACTCAAATTTAGATTTTTCGGAGATGTCTGACTAATCAAATGGATGATCGACATATTTTTTGTTTTGTTTTTATTTTTTTTTATAATGGCTGGCTGCTAACAAAAAAATGTTTTGTAAATTTGTACACCATTTTATGCTAGGTTTAAACCTATTAGTTTCAAACACTGTCATGCTTTCTTATGAGGCACTGCTGAAAACCAGCTGCTTTCCAGGAGAAATCCTGAATTGTAGCTGAGCAGTGACCTTTTCAATAGAATCAATGATAAAATAAAAAATATATATTGTAAAAAAAATATTTATCTATTGATGAATAAACGTTATTATTATTATTGTGCCATGAACCTAAAATATAATGGTGTATCTATACAAAGTCAAATATACTTTATTTTTATTTGTCTCAGTTTATTTTCTGAGTGGATATGTGTTTCTGTTTTTTTTTTATACGATGATTGATTCATAATGTAGCAACTTGTTTTAGGCTAAAACCCGTCACTCTATAGACATGACTTGGGAGAATGGGGTACTGGGAGAATTGGCTGATGGGTACGATGTTCACTACGGAGCGAGGTCCATCAAATATGAAGTGGAAAGAAGAGTAGTCAATAAAATTGGTAAGTCTCCTTCTTTCTGTACCAATCATTTTACAAGATATAATATTACCCTCGCTTTCTACAGTCAGAACTCATAAGCACTCGGGTCACAGGTTTATCTCCCATCGTCGGCTCATTGGCCCGTTGTTATCTCCCATTGTTGGGTCATTGGCCCATTGTTGTCTCCCATTGTCCGATCACAGGACCGGACAATCATTGTTATCTCCTATTGTTGGGTCATAGGATCATTGTCGGGTCATTGGCCCGTTGTTATCTCCCATTGTCGGATCATTAGCCCATATTTTAGAGTTAGGATACATTGTCAAACATTGATGACAACCCTTTGAAGCTTTTATAAAGGAAATGGGATAATGTCAAAGGAATAAGGTGAAACATCGGAGATAACAGTAGACCTATGGACCCGACAATAAAGGTCCTGTGACCCGACAATGGAAGATAACAATGGACCTATTACCTAACAATGCGAGATAACAATGACCCTGTGACCTGACAAAGTTATTTCCCATTGTTGGATCATTGGCCCATTGTCAACTCCCATTGTCCGATCACAGGATCATCGTTATCTCCCATTGTCGGATCACAGGTTCATTGTTATCTCCCATTGTTAGGTTATAGGCCCATTGTTATCTCCCTTTGTCTGATCATAGGCCCATTGTTACCTTCGATGTTTCATCTTATTCCTTTGACGTTATCCCATTTCCTTTATTAAAATTCCGAAGGATTGTCACCAATTTCACCTTATTCCTTTGACATTATTATCCCATTTCCTTTATTAAAGTTCCAAAGAGTTGTCATCAATGTTGACAATGTCTTCTAACTATGGCTCCCCAGGTATTTGGCCTTTTCCCCCATCATTTTTGACATCATAGTGAAACGTATCATGTTCATATAAAATGTAACCTTGCGGCAGAGCAGAGACCATGGCTCAGGATAGTGGGCCAAGTAGTTATCTGTCATGTAGGTAGGGTTTTCAGTCAAATAAAAGAAGAGGAACTTTATAAAAATGTATTGAATCCAAACCAAAAAGCAACAAGGAAGTGTACAAACTTCATACCAAGGTAACAAAAGGAAATATAAAAAATACACATACCAGATGGACTCCTAATGGACACGCTAAACTAACTATACGGAAATAGCCCCAGAAGACGAACGCGATCTTGCTTCGCAGAGAGAGAACACGAGACGGGACGGGAACACCAGCCTTCCCATCCGGGAACGGCGCGGAATCCAGAGCACCAAGGTCGTCCTTCTAATTGGGCAGGAGGCCGCTATACCTCCAAGGAGCGCATTCAGCCACGGGCCATCTCGACGAACTCCAATCAAAAGGCACGTGGCCCCCAACAGTATCCAAGTCTGGCGTAATACGGTAGTACGGTTAGCAGACCGTGACTTTGCGACACGGGGTCGTGAAGGCATATTATAGTAGCCAACACCAGGACCAATTCACTTCACGATTCCTTTTCCAGAAATAATTCCACAAAACGGCCAACCAGCCACATAGGAAAAAGGTGGGACTTTCACGTCATCCACAATAAATAACTCGTACACGAACCTCGCGTGTTACGTAAAAACACCCCGCGTTCTTTTAGGTTTTAAATCGACTTAGATTCTCATGATAAAACGTAAATTTAAACACCTAGATGGTGAGTGACTAATTTCCGAACCAGCTGCCCATGCTGATCCGGGAGGAAGTGACCATAAACAAAAAGGAAGCTCTCTCTTTTCCAAAAATTACCAGTGTCCAAAAAACACCATAGACAAAATAACCACCTAAGCAAGAACTGCATTAGTCACATAATTATTTATGTGACAATAGGTGAATCAATATTTCTTTATTTTCTTTACATTTTCTACAACTATCTGTGTTTTCCAGTCCAATGTCCTGTTAATAATTCTACTACCTCCCACGGTGAGTTTCTAACCTTATTGAGTACAGTGAAATCTCGATCGATCGTTCCTCGAATAATCATTTTTCCACATGTGTCATTTATTTATTCCAGTCCCAAATTAATTTCATACAAAACTTAGATTGTTTCTATACTCATCATTTTATCTCATTAATCATAGCCTGCAGTTTTTGTATTATTTTACTCGATCGATCGCTGCCGACAGCCCCTTCTGACCTCAGTTGTCACTAGAAATTTAAACACAGCGGTGCGTGCTTGCGGTTATCTTTCTAATTTTTTAACGTTTCAAGCTTTGGTCTGCGGGCGCACTTTCCCGTGGTCAGCTGTCTGTTTTCGTACTTCGGATTCCTCAAGTTGTGCCCAAGTCATCACGTATGGGTGGCTTCATTTAATCCACTGTGAAGGAAACTGGTGTGGGCTCAAAGCCGTGGTTCAGTCGACAATGCTCTGAAGCAGTGCGATGAAAAAACGCAGCTTACCGAGCCTACTACACATCTCAAACTCGAATTTGTATTTTCATGATCATAATGTATGAATTTTCAATTTCAATATGGGAGGCAGGTACCCATTTATTAAAAAACCAACAGCTCTGTCACCCCAAGTGGTTTGCTACGTTTGGTGACTTAGCAGGGGTGTCTGGGTTTGTGGGGTGAGGTTTGTCTAGATCTTGGCGGTGGATGTGTTTGCCCACCTACTGCATGGCGGACCGAACCGGGAGAGACTGGTTGAGGGATACCTTTTGAAATCTTCAGCCAGACTCTCTCGACCCACCGCCTTGTACTATAGTGGGAGAATGGATTCATACGTCCGTCATTCCTGGACACACTGACCCCCAGATTCGTACCTACCCCTCATACCTTTTCCTTCCCAGAACTTCCTCTCCTTCCCTTTCCTGAAAAGACCCTCCACACAGCATCCCTAAATATGACATAAGCCCCGAGGGAAATTATTTGTGGAGCTAATGAAAAAAAATCGGGAGGAATGCAGATCCCGCCAATGTGGGGGATTTTAATAAAAATGCACTTTGTAGATGAGAAAAGTGTGGAAAAGTTGAATAAAAAAGAAATTAAGGTGCGCTCGGCAAAATTGAGGGAGATACAGCCGTTTAAAGTATGAATAAAATGTCACTTCCTGAACCGATACTACGCCATTGCCAATGTTTGATTTATGGCGAAAACAATGTTTTTACCGCGTTTTAAGTGGAGAACTTTAATCTGGAAGGTGAAAGAAAGCGCGGAAAGCAATAAAAAAAAAATTGAATAAGTAATTAATTTGCAATTGCGTTAAGTAAAATTTTACTTTGCCAATCAACACTATTGACAGCCCACCCGCCATTTTTTCAATTGTCACTATAATGTTGGTATCCCTGACCTGATGCAAACAACAGCTAGACTGTAGCCGACTTCGTGAGATACATGAGGCGCGTAATTATGAAATTTGTCTAGCGGACTTTTTTTCAACGATTTTTTAAACTGTTTATCACCTTCTAAATTAAAGTAACCTAACCTAAGACTACGCTAAACATGGTTTGTGTAACATGGTTTGTGCCCCTTTATAACGCCTACTCGCGTCAACGCAAGAAAAACATCCCAGTTTTCAAATAGTTTAGCGGCTACGCTAGGTTTGTGTAACATGGTTTATGTAACATGGTTTGTGCCCCTTTATAACGCCTACTCGCGTCAACGCAAGAAAAACATCCCAGTTTTCAAGTAGTTTAGCGGCTACGCCAGGTTTGTGTAACATGGTTTGTGACCATTATTAATTCTGTTTTTCATAATTACGCGCCTTATTATATATCACACGAAGTTGGCTACAATCGTATCAACCTTCGTTTATAGCAAGTCTGAGATACCAACATAATAGTAACAAAATGGCGTAGTATAAGTTCACGAAGTGTCATTTTATTCATTCTTTAAACGGCTGTATCTCCCTCAATTTTGCCAAGCGCACCTTAATTTCTTTTAATTCAACTTTTCCACACTTTTCTCATCTAGAAGGTGCATTTTTATTAAAATCCCCCACATTGGCGGGATCTGCATTTCACCCAAAAAATCAATGTAGCTTTAGCTATATTCGTACATCAGGACCCTTCAAAAACGATAGATAGAGGTTTCACTGCAGTTGCTTGACTTAACTTGAAGTTTGGACCGTCGGTGAGAACTTTAGACTATTTCGTACCAGATGCTTTTTCCACTTTCTTTCCAGTGTAGAAATTTGACTCACTTTTCAATATAGTTACGGCATTAAACAACATGCTTTTTTTTTTAGCTTTGGCTTCGGAGCGAGGGATGCTGGGCAAAGGATCCAAGATTCATGTGACTTGTTCTGACCTGGGAGTTATCGATGTAAAGGTTAAGAAGAAGGGAGAACTAAAGTTCACCATTGTTGTGTGAATCTGAATGAGAAACCTCACATAGGCTGTCAAATCTTTTCATTGATGAATCGGATATTCATTTGATTCTATTTGTGAAATTTATTTACACTATTTTCTACATAAGTTCCTATCTTTTATATTTCTAATTTTATTAGTGAATCTACATCTATTTACAAAAATAATACTCTCTCTTCCTCCCTTGACTGCAAAAGATATGCAACTTAATTTTACAATATTTTATAAGTATTTTTTTATTAGTTTTAGTGTTTCTTAAAAACAATTTTTTTTGTTCTCTTTGTTGGAATACAAATAATACTTCTATTTCACACCAGTTTTTAGTTCTAATAGGAAAATATTTTAGCTTTAAGTACTGGGATTGAATATTGTTCAACTTAGTCAACTGAGTGTCGAGTGCATTATTTTATTATTATATTATGTTCAATTAAACTAGACTAAAAAAACATATTTTTAGTATTTTATAATATTATATAAATTACAAAATAGTTTGATTGTGTTGTATTTATTTTATTGATAAATACGTAAATAATGATTATTAGAAGCGTTACCTCAAATGTTCCTTTGATCTTCTCAGATATTGAGAGAAAGTATTATAAGAGTAACAATATTGTAATAAATAAAGTATTACAGGAGTACAATATTGTAATTTTAATTAGAAAGATACTAAGAAACAAGGACAATGGGGACGCTTGGATCTCTTCTTTTAGATTTACATAACGATATGTATTTTTTATAATCCCTTGAATTATATTATTAATAATATAAAAAAATGTTATTATATACAAAGGCCATTCTCATACATGGAGATACTTACAAGCGACTCGAGTTTCGTGCGCAAAGCATATGCGTCGCTCGTGAATATTATTATATTGTTTTGCTAGTGTTGGTACACAATGGGAGTTTGACGTCAGTTGCATGCTACTGATAGTGCTGGTAGCACGCTATACAAGTTGCATTCGCATCTACTCCTCGTTTAACAGAAATGGTGTCCGAGCATGATTTGAATGTTAAGTTTCTTCTAGAGATGGGAAAATATCCCTGTTTAAATGTATAACCACTCGAGCCATGGTTACCCAAATTTGGGTAGGTGGATTTTTACACATTACAAATTCAAATTTTTTTTTTAAAGAATCTAAAAATATGGGATAAACTGTGAAATCTTGGTGAATATATTGACTTTAAACCACGTTATGCAGTTCATATGCTTCCATATCAATATTTTTGGAGGTATGATATTAAGTAAATCGAATGGCCTAATCGAAAGCCAAACACCCATCGCTCGAGTGGATAACTACAATTTACCAGAATACGTAAGAAAGGATTTAGCAACGAAGACGTGGATTTAAGTTGAAAAAAAAGTCAATTTAACATCTTTCTCATGTAGTTCCCTGGTGGTGATGAATGCCCTACAATTAATATTTATTTCTTGTATGGGTGAACTCAAATTCTTATTTTATATAATTTTTTATGCTTATAATAAAAAAGATTGTCTTCATGGCTTGGTATCGTTTTAACTCCACGGCTGTGTGTGGAAAAATGATTAATAAATAAAGTTTCGAACAATTCGGGTAGCGCCCTCTGCGGAAACCAACATTAAAGAGTAGAATATCGGTATATTCGATTTGTTGTTACATTACAGTCACGTAGCTTGTAATGTTATTATCTCTGTGTACAAAGGGCCCTAAGCCTCATTAAAATATATTTTTTAGTTTGATCCTTGGAAGCCAATTTTAGCCAATAAAACAGAACATAGACAATAAACTGCAGCATCTAAATATGGTGTCACAATGCTGATAAACTCTCGCTCTTTTTCATAAACAGCACTTGTTTAGAGAGGTTTCCAGCAGCAGGATCAAATGCGAATATGAAAATATACTTTCGCAATGTATACATGTTAACAGATGAAAAAAAAGTTGTTTTAATAATATTAGAGAGTAATAAATAATAAAACCAAACTTTAGGTATAAACTTTATTTACCGTTATGTACAAATTAGTTATTCTTTCTTGAATGTGACATATAGCTAGACAATGATTTATGATTACAAATAGTTGCATTCGAGTTTAGAAGATATTTTTTTTGTCTATTTTTTGACGGTGTATGGTGATTTGTTTTTACCAAGTCTAATAATGAATGTATTCATTGTGGGAAGCCGTGTCTTGTGAGGTCTGTGGTGTTCCAAGCTACAGTGAAATACATAATACATACTGTGAATAGAATTTCCTCAATAGTTTATATTTAACAATATGGGCTACACCAAGATTCTGAACTGCGAAAATGTTTTTGAATATGTTTCCTAAAACATAATATTTTTTTCTTTATTTTGAACAGTGACTTTTCGTGGAGGTGGCTGCAAAAGTAAAAATATTTTTACTCTATGATAAATTTACAACAATTTTATTATTCTTCTGGTCCACTAAACATGAAAATAAAATTGTTAGTTTATGTTTTGAATTCAAATAATAAACATACATGATATAAACTATACCACATGTTTTATTTTTATTTCCAAGTATGATATTTCAAATATAGCTACGATTACTGTAAAATTAAGCAAGTGAAAATTATTCTTCAAAAGTTGTTTAATGTTATAGTTACTTACCTACACCCTTAGGTTATTTTCTTTTCCCAAAAATATATCTGGCCCTAAATTGCAAATATGAATCAAAATATGTATGTATCTACCTACCTACCTACCTACCTACCTACCTACCTACCTTCCTTTGTTGAACACATTTCAAATTTCTCACCCTCAAACTAAATATTTCATTTAAAATATGTAAATGTGATGCATTAACGAGGTGTAGTTATCATTATATATTATTTTATTAAAATATTCTAAGTAAGTTCATGTTTAACAGTTAATTCCCTGTTTTTCAGATGATAAAGAAATCACATAACATTATGAAATGTACAAAATGTCAACTCTTAACGCTGATTTATTATAAATTTAGAAGAAAGAGCGGAAATTCTTTCTCCATTTTATTTGTACGAGCCAGAGTTTTAGTCTTTTACCGTGGTTAGTTCACAGTATGTTTTATTGTGGTTAATGTTATATACTTGACCAAGGTAAAATTTGAACGTATCGATTAAGGATTCTTTAACAAGGGACAATTGTTAATGTTTATAATATGTACGAGGTCATTCTTGCTGTTGTATGTAGTAATTAACAATACGGATATTGGAACAGTTTCAAAAGATACTTTTGGTCAGCCAATTAATCAGTAATTCTTAACCTTAATTGTACAACAAATGTGTTCTTGTGCTCCAGAAGGGTAGGCAGAAAGGATTGAATGCCACACTAGCCTTTTTATAGTTTGTTTTTTTAATTAACGGTTATGGCTGGCTTGAAATGGGTACAAAAGGAAACAAACTACACTCCCTGAATGACCACTACTAAACCTTTACAACTAACCCATTTGACTTCAGTCATTTTTCTCAGTTGGAAACATTACTCTTAAAAACAAACATTTAAAAAAGTAATGTTTCACAAATGGATTAATTTAAATGACAAAAGTTTACTCTCAAGACTTTTGTTTCACAATGTCTGTCAAAAAAGAGTAGAAAATATAAAAACTGGAACTTCTAAATTTGTAGACTGGCAACACCAATTTAACTGTCAAATATTTTTTTGAAGTGCAATGACACTGAATATATATAGAACACAGTAAACCACATTTAAAAAAAAACATTTTTTCTTCATGACATTAATTTGATTAAAAGGTGATTTATAAAGCGATTTGCTTTAATTTAATTTAACATAAATTTGAATTTAACAATAGATAGGCAGGAAGAATCACTAATGGTGAGTTTAATTATACTACTTTTAGATCTGAATGAGTTAAATATATTTAGATCCAAAATTAGAGACATGATCCCAGCAGACATAGCCCAGGCAACGCTGGGTACTTTATCTAGTATTAAATAAATATGAGCAATTTCTAAACGTACTTTATATTTTATTACATTATAGTTATTCTTCATTATGTTAACACAAAATTTCAAAGGTATAATAATAATATACGCAATTCTAATTTTGAGATCGGCGAGTATCTATACTGCAATGAAAAAATATTTTTTCCACTATTATGCCTTTTTTATAAAAATGTAGGTTACACAGCTTTACTTTAACACCATGGGTTATGTGTTTAGTGTTGCCATTTGATCAACAGTGGCGCCCTCATATATTTTCTACTCTTATTTGACAAACTGTATCTTATGTCATCTTTTATTTTATGAACATTCAAAGTTTATACCAGCAAATTGGCAGCACTGCGAGGCCTGTAACACAGCTTTGGTGTATCAATACAGGTGATCAGCTCTCTGAGACTAAGATGGAGAAAGATTGAGGACAGGACTAATCTACCCTTTGTAATGCCAACATTTCCATAGTCGTTAGCTAAAAAAAGTGTATTATCAAATCTACATACCCGTAAATCTCTTGCTTCTCAAGTCAACAAAAACATAATTACAAATCTGTTTGGCATTTTGCCAAATAGCAACCCTCACTTTCCCTCCTCAATATTTTTCATAGACACATTTTTATCAAAAAAAATCTTTGCTCCTCACATAAAACACACATTTCCCCCCCAATATCTAATAACTGAGTATTAAAAAATAAACCCTTAACATAAAAGCTGCCCTGCCATGTCTTCTATGAAAGCTTTTTTGTTTATCAATTTCTTATCCATTGTAAACCATAAAAAGTTATTGGAATTAAAGGAAAATAATTGTATAACGTCATGCGATAATGAACTCTAAAGTAGCTTACTATAAATCCTAATTATTATTTTTAATTTATAAACTAACATTTAGACAAGATTTGTATGCATAGCACAAAGGGTAACAATTATTATAAGCAATAATTATCAGCCTGAAACACAGCCTGGAAAAAATATAATAAGCAGTAATTGTTGAATGAAACACTAGTATATATTGAATTATTTGGCGGGTATTTGATAAGCCCCCATAGCTCAGTGGTCAAGAGCAGCTGACCGGCAATCAGAAGAACACGGGTTCAAGTCCCGTTGGCGGGGAGTATCTTTTCTCGGAAGATTTTTCAATGTTGATGAGTGTTTCAGGCTGATAATTATTGCTTATAATAATTGTTACTATAAATCCCATTATCGCATGACGTTACCGTGATAGATGGAACCTTGTTATTCCAAGGGACATTATTTTATCTGGTTTTATTTAAAAATTTATTGGACTTTGAATTAGATGTAAAACTATAGCACTAAATTAAAGTTGAAAGAAAATTGGTTTTCAATTGGGATTAGAGGTGGATGAGAGGAATTTATGTTTTCTATCTTGTGTGTAATATGTATGTTGGTCCCATATTTGTGTGTTATATTTGATTATGTTTCTTCATAAAATTATGTTATAATTATACAAATTTCAAAAGGTTGCCTAAAAATGTGCACAATAAATGTGTCACTTTAAATTTTATATTCGAAAACATAATATTGATCTATATTCTCTCGGTTATGGCAAATTCTAACTGGGCCAATTGATAGGGGTTTTACTGTTAATAAATTTTCAAAAAAATAATGGACCGATCGAACATTCCAAAAATTACAATACCCCACAACAATTATTTGATAATATCAAAACATTTTCAATCTCTTCTTTTTATAATTTTTTTCTACTTACAAATAATTTGACTAGAATTTAACTGATTAATTGGCTGCACCTGCAAACTTTCTTAAAATTAGTTATAAATATTACAAAGTATTACAGTATAGTTGGTTCTTCATATTAAAAATAAAAATGTAATATAGGCGGTTGAGTTCACCCTGCTCTGCAAAGTATATAATTAAAATTCATTAGATTATAAATTCATGTTGATATACCTCCCGGCTTCTTTATAAGATACTCAAATATGTATGTTTTAATAATTTAACTACAGGCACCACGTAAGGGGCTGAAGATTGAAACAACTCCCGGACGAAGAAGGCTTACTTTGTGGCGACAGGTAATCAGACTTATCGCTTATCCTACTGTGCCACTAGCATTTCCACCAAACGAGAGAAGAGGAATCAACAACTCATACCCATTCAACTTATGTTTAAATATTGTTTTAAAAACTACATTAACTAATTTAGTTTACACTGAAACACAAAATGGCATTTCCATTTAAAGTCCTACGTATGATGGAAAACCCTTATAAAACTGAGTATATTATAATGTATTGTGCTTTTGATGTGCATTTTGTGCATATTTTTTCAGTCACTGTATTAGTTTAAACTTCTTCCTAAAGTGTAGTCCGCCCGGTGTAACGATGGGTTGGTTAGACCATGTTGGTACCACTGTTAGAGCCACCCGGAAGGCTGATTGTGTCCACTGAGAGGGACGATGCCGGGAAGCCTCGGCAAAACAACTATCTTTCCATTTCGATGACCCTGAAACCAGAAAACATATATGTACGTGAAGATTGGTGGCATTCAATATTGAAAAAGTTTGTTTTGCCTTATATTACAGGTTTTTTTTTTTTTTTTTTTACTACCCTTCCATTAAAAGCATTTGCTTGTGTATGGAAGGGGAGTGTACATAAATGCTATTAGTTATTAGTTAGGTATAAGTTAGTACTTAAATAATTAATTGTACATAAATATATGTGAGCTGCAGTATTTATTTGATAATGGTGTGTTTTTTTTTTTTTTTAAAGAAAGAATGTTATGGAGAACTAAGATATTTGTAAGATTAATTGACAGTAGTTCTTTTCTTAAGAACATCTTTAAAATGTCTCTTGGCAGAGAGCAGCATTCGGGCCTTATCATTGATGCTTCTGATTTCCTCTGGTAGACGATTGAAAAAAGTTCTTCCCTGATAAGTATAATGATGCTGTGCAAAAGACGTATTTAGTTTTGGGCATAGAAAAACATGTTTAAGTCGAGTTCTGTTTTCATTTAAAAATGGATATTTATCTTTTTCTTTTATTATTTGAATTACTGAATTTTTAATATATAAATCTTTAAATGTGGGTACTTGAAATTCTTCAAACAGGCGTTCTGTTGGGTAGTCTAAGGATTTTTTTAATATAATTTTAATAATTGTTCTTTGTACAATTTCTATTGGAAGAAGGTTACATTTATACGCGGATCCCCAACTAATAATAGTGTATTGTAGAGTGGATTGAACTAAGGCATAGTAGATTAAATATAGATTTTTTATCGACAGAAAATTTCTAATTCTTAGAAATATATATATTAATTTTCTGATTTTGTTTACTACTTGACACATTTGTTCCTTCCATTTCAGATTTTTATCGATAATTACGCCGAGATATTTAATTTTATTTGTTGTTTTTAATATTGTACAGTTTGATTTGCAATAATGTTGGTTGTGAATTTTAGTGTTATCGTGTATGACAATGTTAAAATTTTTGGGAGCGTCGTTTGGATGGATTGCAAATGGAATTACAAATGTCTTTTCACTATTTAGTGATAGTAAATTAGTGTCGAAAAAATTCTTAAGCGTATTGATGTCTTCTGTGGCCTGTAATTCTACATTTTCCCAAGTATTTTCACTTATTATTAAAACTGTATCGTCGGCGTATGATGTAATTTGACCATGTAGATGTTGAAAAAAAATATCATTTACATATATGGTGAAAAGGATTGGTCCAAGCACTGTACCTTGGGGGACTCCAAAGCTTGAAATCTCTTGATCACTATTAATACGATTGATTTTTACCACTTGAGGGCGGTTTTTTTAAGTAGTTGGTGATCCATTTAATCGCGTTGCCTTTTATGCCAATATCATTTAATTTTTTTACTAGTATCTCATGGGATATGCTATCGAAAGCCTTTCTGAGGTCAATAAATATGCCCGCACATTTTTTACCTTTATCTAATGATTCGTAAATGTATGAAGTTACGTTAGCAATTGCATCATGTGTGCTAAGTGATTTAATAAAACCAAACTGGTTTTTGTGTAGTATTTTATTACTATCTAGGAAATTTACCAATTGTTTTTTTACTATTTTTTCAAAGATCTTTCCTATGTTAGAAATTAGACAAATTGGGCGATAATTCGTTACTTGGTGTGGATCACCAGATTTGTAAATAGGTGAGATTATTGTGTTTTTGTAGTTCATTGGAAATATTCCTTTCGTTAAACTCAAGTTTATTAAATGAGTGATGGGTTTTATTAAGTAAGATTTCATAGATTTTAACATGTGTGCCGTAATAGAATCAAAACCGGGAGACGAATCTCCTTTCATATTTTCTATTATTTTTAAGATTTCACATTCTGTTGTTATTTCAAATGTTGAAAGTATATTACGTTTATGTAAATTTTTATTTTTATGTTTTTCCGGGTTAGAAGGTTTATGAATATTTTTCGCAAGATTTTTTCCAACATTTGCAAAGAAGGAATTAAATATGTTTGCACATTGTTTAGGCTGTAAATTGACATCTATAATTTTTTTATCGTGTTCGATGTACTTAATATTTTGTGTTTTTTTTGTATTGTCTATGGCCAAATTCACAGTTTTCCACATTTGTTTATGGTTATTTTCTGAAGATAATATTTTATTTTTAAAAAACTCTTCCTTACTTTTTTTAATATAAGATGTTAATTTATTTTTATATTTTTTATAAAAAATATATGCTTTTTCATCATTATATTTTTATAAACTTAGTTTATTTAAATAAAAAATATTTTCTCTGGGCAGTGATTGAACCCACAACCTTCTGACTCAAAGTTAAGTGCGTGCATTATTTATGATTGCAGTTGGTGGGTAACTAGCCGGTTACTGTATTACAGGAACCCACAACCTCCTGACTCAATGTTAAGTGCGTGCATCATATATGACTGCAGTTGGTGGGTAACTAGCCAGTTACTGTATTACAGGAACCCACAACCCAGGGCCGTATTTATACTTTTCATAAGTAGAGGTCACTTCATTTGCGCCGCCCCTTCCTCCTTAGAAATTGCCACCTATCATAATCACTCGTTTGTGGTCTTTTATAAAGTGACACACAATTTTCAAAATAAATATTCAAATATAGGTTCAAAAATGAAATAAACGAATGAATTATTCGCAAAGGAAAATGAATGAATCAGGAATTACAATTTTTTACTGGTTTTTTTAATCAATTTTTTTGACAAAATCATCTATAATATCTTAAAAGTTTACAATATTTATTAAGTCTGCTTCTATGCATACAAGAGTCAAAGAGTTAAATTTTTCTTAGGACAATGAAGACCTTTGGTAACACTTGCTTTAAACAGGAAAAACTCCTTTCTCCAGAACAATTTGTGGCCGGAGTGCAAAGTGCGATGCAGAGAGCTATATCTAAGTTGAGTAAACGTTGCACAGAGATTGTTTCCTCAAAAACTTCAAAAGATTCAGTAATGATGTAAATTCAGGTTTCTCGGCCGTCTTAGAGGAAATGTGACTGTGTAAGTGTACACATTCCTGAACTAAATCGTCTTCTAAATCATTGTAATAATATTGCACAAAGGACCGAGCTTTTTCTGAGACTCTTTGGCAGTGGCGGTTCGAGCAATTTCTCAAAAAAAAAATGTATGGTCTAATCTAATGCTAATCGGATATCTAAAATAATATAAAATGTCTATTTATATATAGGTATGTATACATACTAATTTGCAAGACAGTACAATAAAAATAAAGCTTTATCTTGCAAGATTAATATCGAACTTAATTTGAACGCACGCGATTCCCGCCTGTAACTCCGCAAACAAATGGTTCATAGGGGATTCAAAGAACTGTCCCCGTGGCATTTGAATTCACATACGAGTGCGCATGCGCAGTTGCATACGATCGCGAAACAAAGCAAGGAATCTATTGGGATAGCTCAGATCGTCCCCTAAGTGCGTATTAGGTTCTGCGCACTGAGAAATAGACTCGCTGTTCTCATGCGCAGTACATTGTTCGCTGTACGCGCGTCAAGTCTTTTAAAATCATGCGGAATATATTTTTGTACTTTATTTCTGCAAATATTAATTACTTTTATGTAGAATTCATTCATTTTGGCGAAGACAAAGCATCGACTGTTATTTCCTTCAGTAGGTTTCGAGTGTAACTGGTGGGGATTGTCCCCATTGTCCCCCTGTGAAGAACCGCCACTGCTCTTTGGGTTTAAAATAAAAAAAAATCTTTGAAATTTACTTTCGCATTGTGCCTTCTCTCTAATTCAGCTGTCAGTCTATCCAGGATGACCAAAAAGGTGTTTACTCTGAAAGAACCTCCGTTGATTCAATTTCCTCATTTGATGATTCGTCTATAAAGTTTTTTCTCTTAGGGTTCCTCTTTTTCTTAATGTCGCCCTGGTATTGCTTAAGTGCGGTCATTTCTAATGCACTTTCTTCAAAATAATCAAAATTTTCTCACTCTGCTATAATAAACTCGAGAAGAGATCTATAAACAGACAGTTTTTGATAGATAGTTAAGCTAGTAGTTCCAGATCCTTGGTTTGCGTGTCTTTCAATATGCTTGGCTAAAAACGGATCAAACTGCTATTAATTCAAGTAGCATTATGTCATTCCCACTGTGCGGGTCCCCAAATATTTCATTAAATCCTCTGAAACCGAGACCTCTTGATGCCAATCCTTTCATTACATCAACAACCCTCTTTAAAATGTTCTCCCAACAAGCAATTTCCTCGTTTAGTTGGGCAGTTAGTGAAGATTGAACACAACCGTGAGTCAAACCAGTAGATCCTAAGACGAGAATACAGGACTTATGGTTTGGATAATTTTCGTATTGAGCTACTCGAATTTCTGCATTCTTCCAATCATTGAAACCTTGCTCTTGCTGGTTAAATTGTGTCCTGTTTTCAATAGATCCAAATTCCAAAAAGGGTCGGCAAAATTCGGAGCCTTTGCTTTCCGAATAGACAAACCAATTCCTTTCTTTTACTCAATTTTTCTGAAAAATAGATTTTTTTTGTAAATAACGGCAATGATCAGAATACATCCCACTTTTTGGTTCTGGGCTAGATGACGCTAAGGGTCATCCTTACTACCCGCGCAGTAGCATAAACATATTAATAACTATCTAACATAGGATAGGAATAAGTGCTGGGAATTAGCGACTATGAATTATTATTATTATCAAAAATGAGATTTAACATTTAATACATAAAAAACGCTATCTATCAACAGTGGTGTGTTTTTTTGTTTATAAACTTAACAGCTTACAAAAGCGAGCGAGCGCCGCCCCCCGAACTCTGCCGCCCCTAGGCCGCGGCCTATAAGGCCTATTGACAAATCCAGGATTGCCACACCTCTTGACTCAATGTTAAGTGCTTAATTACATTATATATGATTGCACTCAGTGATAACTGTATTAGGGGAACTCATAACTTCCTGACTCAATCTTAAGTGTGTACATCGTATAATATGATTGCCACGCAGTAGTAACTGGTCAGCTATTGTATTAGAGAAACTCTACAACCTCCTGACTCAATGTTAAGTGTGTACATCATACTGTACTCAGTGTCAATTTCTGTATTAGAGGAACCCCCACGACCTCCTGAATTTTACCAAACCCAAACCCTTTTTTGACCATGTCAATTGTACGATCCCGCAGATGCTGTACAAAAAAACTAAATATTGTAAATATAAAATACCTTATATGGAGATTCATCTAAAGATGTCAGGAGGGGTTCCAGTGAACTCCCCGCCGGCTTAGTTTCAGCGTGCTGTGCTTTTCTGGGGCCCACCTCTCCTTTTCCCACAACACTCTCCTCTGTCGTTGATGGCGTCATTCCCTGTCGCTCTGGAAAGCAATTACATCATTCATTATTGAAACTCACCCAGTTGTCCGAGTGCCATAAGACCCTGTGCAGAAATGTTAAGTTTGCTAAAGTAAGGTGTGACGAACCTGCTTTGTTGGATGGATGACGAATATTTTTTTTTATTACGAAAATGATCACACTATCGACATCTATTGGTTAATTTTGAAAGCAATATTAAGGGAGACTGTAATGATTGAACATTTTTTCTGCTACGAAGGGTGTAAACAAATTTTGGAAGAAAAAAACGACTAGCAAATCCTAGTATGGTTGGAAGCCATTAGACGCATATCAGCCAATCACATCTCGGGGCGTGGTGTGAGGGGGTTGTGTCAAATTGAGACGCAAAAGTTGTCCCACGGTCCAAACTGATAGTTATTTTAAGTGGTAAACACTTCTAACTTGGTCATAAATCGCATTTTTATGGGGAGCACGAGGGAATTGACAACAGTTGATTTCGCATCGGGGGTCGGCAAGTTTTGCAAGTATTTCGTTGACGGAGGTTTTAAAAGGAACAAAAATCATGCGTTAATTAAACATGAAGTAACGAACGATTTCGATTGTATGAGAATAGAAACGGGAGTAGGCATTGACAATCAATATCGCTTTTCCCAAACAAAATTCTAGCAGGATTTGCGTGTAGGTATTGGGAACGAGCGTAATATGGTAGTCAAAACACAAAAGCTGATAATCTCAGGGTAGTCGGGAAGGAATCGATTACGTTAACGACCAAATAAAATCTAAGATTTCGGGTGGATTTTATATATTTGTTAGTTTAGAGGGGAGGAAATGTTGTTGATCTCTTGCGTATTGAAGTGGTTTCAAGTGAGAAATATCTAACACAGTTTTGAGTCATTAGGATATTCATTAAGCTGAAATCACCACTCGAGTTTATACGCGAGATATAGGTAATAGGAAATTAGGAAAAGCTATAAAATTTAACGGCCTGTCAGGATTTAAAATTATTTGAATTCTTAAGTATTTTTCTCAATTGCTAGGTGCATAACAACAGAGATTTATTGGGTTTTACGCCAGAGGGAGATGGGGTATGATAGGAGGAACTAGAGATGCAGATGAAAAAACGTTCGGAGGCAGGTATGGAATTAGACTTCGGTAGAGGTTACGGCCCGTAAAAGGAAGAATCGAGATCATAAAAGTTTAGGCTATTACTAAATAAGGTTCTACGAGTGTCGCGACCTTGTTTAGGAAGGGGTCAAATGACTAGAGATTGTACTTAGGTATTTGAGAACGCGAGAAATATTAAGAAAATGTATGCGAACACAAGGAACGCGTCATATAGCCAGGGACAAACACAGACGCATGTCCACATAAGGGGTACGTCTGAATAAGAATATTCGGTCACTAATTGTTAGAAAATCCACAGTCAAATGCTAAAGTGACAAAATACCTAGAAGGTGACGTGTTATGCGATTTGTGCGATAATAAGATGCATAGTAGGTGACGGTCGGAAAATGTTGTAAGTTGCCGAGTTGAAATAAGACTTGGGGTTACCGAGAAAAGTATGGAGAGTATATCAAAAATTCAGGATACACCGTACCTGGAAGCGATTTTAAAAATGGTAGAACGGACACGATAGATTTTCGAGAAAAGTTGAATTAATTATTCACATGGTAAATGATATCTTGTAGGCGCTAGTCCTGCAGAAGATTCGTGTGTATATCTAAGGGACGAGACCGAGTACGCCCCTGTCCGATTCTACGAGATAGTGCTTTCGCGCAATACGAATTCTGTGTTGGGAGCACCGTTCAGGACGAAATGTCGTAAACCGCGGGATACGATACTGGATTTGGAAAATATGAAGGTTGTGCGTTTAAAGGTCGGAATTGTAAAATTTAAGTTTGATTAATGGGTAAGCGGGGGAGACAAAAAGGGCGGTTTTAGACAAGAGAGGGGGAGTTCAGGGTGAGATCTCGGGAAGGAAAGGCTGTCAAAAAGGGCGCGCGAAATCGAAGTGTTTGGGAATTTTTTCGGAGACTTAGCAAAAATCGTTCCGGCGGTGTGTCGATCTAACTTCAGTGGATTTTGTGCAAAGTGTTAATTAATTAGATTCAGGAAAAGGGGTACGAGCCAGTGGTGAAAAGCTTTTAGGAACTAAAAAAAAAAATTGTGAAAATTATTTAAGGACAGTGAAAATATTGAGTTATAATAACAGATATTAGTTCGGTTTAAACAGGCGTGATCTAATAATAAAAAACTTCAGTATTACTACAATTTAAACGGGGTCGACAAATAAATGTTAATAATAAAATTGCGGATTTTATATCAGAAATAATAATAAAAAAAAAAAAATCTTAATTACGATAAAAAAATCGTTCTTTTGAAATGGAAAAAATGTATAAGTACCGAATAGTTTAGAAATAAAGCAATAATAATAATAATTTACGAAAAACGTTCAATCTAGTGGTTTCGATACCAAGATATAGCAAGTGTTAATTTAACCTTAGGGAACACACATATTTAAGGAGGGACGATATATTTGAAATAGTCTACAAACATCGGTCAACCGGAGTACATTACAATTGCGAGATAGTCAGATGGGAGCGATAAAGATACCTCCAATCAGATTCAGGTTATAAGGAAAGGGGGTTAAATTTATAAAATTTAGGAAATCGTAGGGAGGAACCTTTGTGTTTTCTCCACAGGTACAGGTCTACAGGATACGTAATTAAGATGCAATTGGTCGTGTTTTCCCGACCGGAGAATTAAACAATTACGTACGGGTAAGTTAAGGAATCTATATTTAAATTACAGGTACCTGGTTGCAGAGTGACGTGAATGGAACGCGAGCCCTGGAGAGTAAATTTCAACAGCTCCAGCGTCGAGAAAATTTAATATTATTGTGGCAGCTGATATGGATATGTTTAACCGTTATTATCATTTAGGGTAGTGACGTTTTCTCCCAGACAGCTGATGCCGGGCGGTCGGAGGAGCACACACATACAAAAAAAAATGAACGAGCAAGCGAGGTACTTATGTACATCTCGGGGGTATTGTACACTCAATCAAATGGTGGGCGTTCCGAGAGTACGACATATCAAATTGAAGGCGATTACCTGCAACCCGAACAGCTGAACATCTTTAGACAAGAGAACAGAAGAGCAGAATCACAATATTAAATATGAAACAAATAAAACTAACAGGTACTCCGCTGAATTCCTACTTGTTGATTTACGCTTTTTAAATCTTTATGATTGAACAATGTGATGACGACACCGAGGCCACACATACGTGTCAATTGGTGGTCCACCGGTAAGGGTCTTTCCGCATTGTCATGTTGGAGGATGTTCACCATAGACTGATCGGGTCAAGCGAGGTCCTGGAAGCAATTCCCTTTCGCGGGACGGTGTCGAGTGATTGGGCGCGAAGGACCGTATGAAATGAGGTGCCAATTTGTATGAAAGGGCATGGTTCGCTGTCGGAGGCGTCTTGGCCAAAAGCATCTCGAGTTACCGGCAAGGTAGTGTGGATGGAGGCATGGGCATGACTTCTTGCGGAGAGATTCCTGCAGCATCATCACATTTTTTAATCCTATCGACCTGGAAGCAAACGTATCTCTTACAAGGGTGGGGATACGTCGGCTTCTAGAGGTGGTCTGTAACGCTAGGTCGGTCACGCGGGAGGAAGGATCTGCCTGTCACAAGCTTACGCCACATTGTACCGTGAGTAGAGTCTTGATAAGGGACGAAATAGATTACCCCTTCTAGAGCCAGTAAAGTAGTTCCGGAGGTGTTCGATACTGGAGTTGATCAGGAAAGGTTTGAAGGCATGTCGTTCTTCTTTTGTTATGGAGGGGTCCGGGTATCTGGTTTATCGTCAAGAGATTTTCCGGGTGCCATGGGTATAGCCTCATCATGCATTGGTCGGAGGGTCGTGTCCTGAGAGCTGACCACCTAGTCAATTTGGTCAAGTGGAGGAGCCAGTACTAGTTTGCAAAGAATTTCTTCCCCATCACCATCCATCCTATCCTCTATCCCGTCTTCATACTTGCATCCTTGGTATAAATTTGTGCTTACTAACAACAGAACATATTATCACGATTATGCATAGGATATAGCCATGGAGAGCGGTGCAGAGAATTCGCCAATTACCTGAAATGAAACATTCCATGTATGTACATTAAAACTTATTAGGGCGTAGAGGGGGAGAGATCAATTTTATAGCCTAGCGAGAGTAATAAGAACAGTGTTCATAATGTGAATATTGGAGCAGTGTACATCATTAGGATCATAGCGGGGACTAATTCAGGATAGTTTAGACCGGACGTGTCCTTCAGACGTTTAAGAGATACAGAGAAATTCTTCCACACCTTACCTAAAAGAACCGAAAGTTACCACGAAATACATTAAATACCTATCCTAGATGTCCTAGGTGCTCCGAAGCAAAAAATCACACAACGTGGAGAAAAGGGTTTATTGTAAGAATTTCCCGGAAAACTACCTTTTACTGTGTTCAGTCACAGGGGTGGGAAAAACGAGTCATGATTCAAAACATTATTGGCGAATCTTCCAGTAGGTAAGAGAGGAAGATCTACCAACCGGAGATCTGAACGCGCGAGAGAAGGGGGGGGGGGGGGGGTATAAAACCCGAGGAAAAGGGTTGCAACATCACAAGTGGTTCTGTGACCGAGGAGAGATCGTCACCACCGATCTTTGTTGTAAATCTTCTAATTCAATTTCGAGAAGAAAGAATATTGTAAAGTTTTCATTAGGGGGGGGTGGCACCATCACAAAGGTTACGGTCTGAAGTGCAGTTCACTGTGGGGCTGCACTGCGAGGGCTTCAGCGCTTGGTTTATGTCGATTCCTTACTGACCTATGAGACCACAGCCTAAATGTTAACTCTCCCAGATTGTATGGTAAATGATCAGGATATGAACATGATCATGGTATAATGGTGAATAGTACTGTAGTATGCAGTGGTGTAGCTAGGGAGGGCGGCGGGGGCGGCCCGCACCGGGTGCAACCCGATGGGAAGTGACACCCGACCATGAAAAAAAAAACTTGTGAAGTTTGAATATTGCCACAAAAATATTTTACACATGAACACTATCTTGTCATCTGTGTCATTCTCAGTTCTTTCGTCCATTGTGATTGACGTGAACTCGTGAAGTGAATTGTTACCTATCGATTGACGTGAATTAGTGAAAAAGTTGTTATTCTGTAAGTATTTTTTAAAGTGTTGAAAGACATCTTTCCAAAAATAAGATAAGTGGATTGGATAGTTCATTTTTTGTATTAAACGATAACTAATAAACGCAAAACCTGAATACAATTATAGCAGAATCATTGATAACTGACTAAAAAAAAAAAGATCAATCATCTGTATGTTTTTTTCTGTATATCATTATTGTGTGTTTTTAAATAAATAATTAAGGAATAATCAAAAATAATAAGTAATTTGGAGGTTTTCAAAAACGTTTTTAACATTTGACTGTGGTGGTATCGTTGTTAATTCGTCAACCAAATGTAAGAGTGCCTCAGACTTTGTTCAGTTGTCGATTCTTTGGATAAGAGGCCACCCTCGCATTACTAGCGCTGCCAATCAAAATACCTAAATTATTATCTTCAATATTAGGTAGGACATTATCTAAAAACTAGTTTGAGAATTACTTATTCTTGGGGTGACACCATGTTTATTCTTGGTGGTGACACCACGTTATCCTTATCCGTTATCATTTTTAAACGTTATGATACCTGCCTGCCTGAAGAAAGATGGAAAAGAGAATTGTATTGAGATAGTGACATTAACAAAAAAAAAAAAAACCACCTTTAAAATCATGAATTCAACAAATAACAATAACATAATTATTACAACGGCGAGAAGTAGGAGTCCCCGGTGCAGGCCAAAACTGTTGGTGAATTTCACCAACATTCGCGGCCTGCACAAAAACTTAAACTTCGTCCACCACCACCTTCTCTCCCAACGTCCTAACCTTCTTTTCCTTTCTGAGACGCAGATAGCCGAGCCTACAGACGCCTCCTATCTGGATTGCCCGGGCTACACTCTCGCAGGCAAATTCAGACCCAAAGGAGGTGTCTGTCTCTTCAGCCGAGCTAACGTCAACTGTGTGCGACTGTTGAATCTGGAGAACTCCAGATGCGACGTAATGTGGGTGCGTGTCAATCTTGCCAGTACTGTAAGATTTACGCGTGTTTATACCGCTCACCGAACCTTAGCGTTTCAGATATGTTCGAACTCTTCAAACATCTAAGTAATACTGTTGATGACCTCTTGCCCCGCTTCCCTACGGCAGAATTTGTGGTCCTGGGGGACTTCAATGTTCATAACGAACCTTGGTTAAAGTTCTCAGGACCAACGGACTCTGCTGGACGAGAGGCGGAATCCTTTGCCCTCTGCCACGGACTGGAGCAAATGGTTCAGGAGCCTACAAGGGTTCCTAATGTCCAGACTCACCGCTCCAATCTGTTAGATTTGTTTTTAACCACTGTGCCACACGGTTACAAGATTGAAGTCACAGCGCCTTTAGGATCGTCCGACCACTGCCTGGTGACGACGTCAATCCCTGTAACCTTCAGACCGCCTAACGAGCAGCTGAAGAGAAAAGTGTGGCACTATAGATCAGCAGATTGGTTTGGTCTGCGGGCACATTTGAATGCTTTCCCGTGGTCAGCTGTCTGTTTTCGGACCTCGGATCCCTCAAGATGTGCCCAGGAAATTGGCGAAGTCATCACGTCCGCGATGGATGGCTTCATCCAATCCACTGTTAAAGAAACTGGTGTGGGCTCAAAGCCGTGGTTCAGTCTGAAGCAGTGCGACGAAAAAACGCGGCTTACCGAGCCTACAACACATCTCGAACGTCCGAAAACAGAATAGTATATAACAAAATGGCAAAGGAAAGCAAGAGGATCATAAACAGGTCAAAATTCGAGCACGACCTGCAGATCAGCAGAAAGCTGGCTGCCTACCCGCACGGCAGCAGAGCGTTCTGGTCGCTTGCGGGCTCAATAGGTCGCAATTTCTGCAAACCCAGTCTGCCACCTCTTACCAGACCTGACGGCTCTCTAGCAAATACCGCCGCCGAAAAGGCAAACTTATTAGGCAAAATGTTTGCAGAAAACTCGACCCTCGATGATCGAGGTGCTACCCCGCCGTCGGTTCCTCATTGCGGTTTTCATATGAAAAAGCTGAGGATCCGGCATCGGGATGTACTCCAAGTCTTACGAGGGCTTGATATTAATAAAGCTGGCCTGACGGAATACCTGCCCTGGTATAATAGAAATAGAAATAGCTCCAGTTTTGACAAAGCTTTTCAAAATGTCCCTGAAGTCTGGCTCTGTGCCCTTTGGTTGGAAAAAAGCGATCATTCACCCTATTCCAAAGAAGGGTGACCGCTCGAACCCAGCCAACTACCGCCCCATAGCGATCACATCAGTTCTGTCTAAGGTGATGGAACGTGTGATCAACGAAAAACTGCTCACATACCTCGAGAAGAACAAAATTATTAACGACCGTCAATACGGATTCCCGCATCCATGTGTACGTGGATTGCCGACTTTTTGAAGGAGAGGTCGATTCAGGCAGTTGCTGACGGTTTCACCTCTTCCTCGCATTCGATAAATGGTGGCGTTCCACAGGGATCGGTTCTGTCACCGACTTTGTTCCTGTTGCACATCAATGACCTCTTGTCATGTGCACCGATTCATTGTTACGCGGATGACAGTACAGTCCATGATAGCTTTTTGTTTGACAAGCACCCAAAGGGCACACAAGAGGGCTTTGAAGCAAAGAATGGACGGTTACCTCAAGAGTGTTTTCTCTTGGGATAAGAATAATCTCATCGAATTTAATGTTTCAAAGACCCAATCATGTTTGATAATGTCTAAAAGGGATCGAAATGAAAATCTAGTCTCCTTCAACGGAAGCAATCTTCCGAACAGGACCTCCATTGATATGCTTGGTGTAACTCTAAGTGACCAGCTCAGGTACGGGGGCTCCATCGAAACCAGAGTTAAGTTAGCCTCTCAGAAACTGGGCGTACTGTACAGGGCCCGCAGATACTTTAATAGTACACAACTGCTAACCCTGTACAAATCGCAAGTCCGCCCCACGGTTGAATTTGGCAGCCACCTCTGGTCTGGAGCTCCAAAATACTTAAAAAAAACTCTTGACTCTGCAGAAACGGGCGGTCCGTTTGATAGATTCTCCTGTCTTAACAGACGGACTGCATTCTTTAAAGCACAGGCGTCAGGTGGGAATGCTGTCCTTGTTCTACCAGTATTACAATGGAAGATGCTCCGAGGAACTAGCGTCATTGATCCCCTCGGCACCGGTGCATAGTCGGGAAACACGCCAAACACGCGCCCAAAATTTGTACACGGTTGACATTAGTCACATGAGAACGGGTCGTTTCTATGACTCATTCTTGAGTTCAACGGCTCGGCTGTGGAACGATTTGCCGGCCTCTGTGTTTCCTCCCTCCTACAACATGGGTCTCTTCTTGACCCGTGTTCACTCCTTCCTTTCCTCAAAAAGACCCTCCACACAGCATCTTCAAAGATGACATAGGCCCCGAGGGAAGTTATTTTCCTCAGGGCCTCCTGTGTGGAGTTAAATGTAAAAAAAAAAAAAAAATTGTACAAGTATTATTCTATACATAATTATAATTCCTTATTTGAAATATATAATTCCTTTTTGAAATATATAATTTCTTATTTATAATAATATAAAAATGATTAATTTATGCATAAGCCCAGTGGCGGACTAAGGGGGGGCGGGGGGAGCGGTCCGCCCCGGGCCCCTAGTCTTGGGGGGCCCCCAAACGCCTCCATGTTCCTTTTATCAAACCCTAAACAAGGCTTTAAGACACCACTGTAAATTTTTTTTGTAATTTTTATTTCATTTTTCGATAGATGCACTTGTTAAGAATGCTCTCACCAATTTTTTTTAAGGAAATTCGAAAAATTGACGGAGATACAGCATTTTATGTGAAACCTGGAACAGTTTTTTATGTTGAATTATTATCCTTCAGAAAATTTTGAATGCATTTTATTTTTTAATGAATTTTATTTTCTATTTTTTATGGTAAATTTCCCTACTCTTTACCATAGGGGGGCCTAGTCGATGCGTGGCCCCTAGGCAGTGGCCTACACTGCCTTGTGGACAATACGGCCCAGCCAGGGCATGTCGGGGCCCCTAGGCATGTATCGGGGCCCCTTTACCCTAGGGGCCTCTACCCGATGCGGGGCCCCTAGGCAGTGGCTTACACTGCCTTATGGACAAAAGGAGCCTGCCAGGGCCGGCTTAAACATGTCGGGGCCCCTAGGCAATGCACGTCTCGGGGCCCTTTACCCTAGACCCCTAGGCAGTTGCCTACACGTCTTATGGATAATACTGTAATGGCTATAGTGACTGGATTATCGAACAGTTTAAGACTTGGTGCATGGTGCATGCAAATAAGATGCATGGGCGCCCGCAGAAAATTTTCTAGGGGGGGGAAAAATATTTTTAGTAATGTTTTAATGTAGTTTTAGTTTACTGGAGTGTATTTGTATGGAGAACGAACGGTCAGGACACTGTAGTAATGAAGGGCATACTGTAGCAACAATTTTTTTTTTAAGAGTTTTAATTTTTAACGTACATTTGTTACGTTAATTTTAAATTTCTGCAACCGGTTTCGACACATCCGTGTCATTCACGAGCAAACTTAAAACTAACTTGAAAATTCTATACAAGTACAAAAATTAAGTAGGCGCGGGTAGTGGGAGGGGGGATTTTAGTGGAGGGGGGGAAAGTTGGGAGGAGTCAACATTACATGGAAACAGCGTAAGTGGAGGTGATTTACATGGTGCTATTATTTTATTAACTAAATTAATTTTTGATTTATTTTTTTTGTTAATTTATAAAGTTTCTAAAGCCCACAAATTAAAATATCAATTTACATTGCAATGTTTAAATTTAGTTTTTTTCTTTTTTGAAACTATGACCTGTCTCTATTAGATGGTTAGCAAACTCGGAGTAGTTATTATTTCATAAACAAAGTTCATGTTCCCTTATTCTAGTTTGAAAATTTCTAGTAGTCATCCCTACATACTGTGCATCACAATCGTTACATTCTAAAGTGTGTATCCCGTTTTTTTTTCAAATTTATTAACACAATATAATACCTATACCAAAAAATATTACAACGTAAATTTAAAATAAAATGTATTCTTTAAACAAGAACTGGAGTCGTCAGTTATCGCTACCAAACATATCTACAATTTTGTCCATAAAGTCTTTTTTGTTGCAGTTCACTTTGTCTCTGTGTACGCTTAACATGCACAATCCAGACAGACGTTCATATGACATTGTAGATCTAAGCCAGAGGTTCCCAAACTTATTTTTCTCGTAGACTCCTTTCAAAATTTTACTGATTTCGGTGGACTCCCTGCTGCTACATTTCTACCATATTCCCAAAACTCGTCAAAAATGTGAAGATTAGATCTAACGGTGGAAATTTGCGTCGCGGCTGAGTTCCAACCCAAAATTCGGAGTGGTATAAATAAAAAAGAAAAATAGTATATTTTCTTGTGTTCTATTTATTAAAATAATATGATTACAGACTTATGGGGGAAATACATGTAGAGATGACTCAAAAAAATATTTTTATTTTTTTATTTCATAAATTGTTAGTATAACTATTTAAGAACATGTGGTAAACTTGAAACACATTTTTCTCGAAATGACTTTTTTGGAATTTGTGTGCACTCTAGCTCAGAAAGTTTTTAACCAAACATTTTAAATATGTGCAGATACCTTATTTATATAATGACGCTGTGAATCGAAATTCGTAGTAATATCATTGTCAAAAGTATTTTTAATTGCAAAAAGATGTTTAAAAAAAATGGCTTAAAATCAAGGTTTCCTGTTTACACACCCGTTAAAAATTTAATTTCCACTTTTTTGGGAAAATTTAGGTTTACATAGAAGAGACACGTGTTCTTAAATTAAATTCAAAACCCTATTGATTTGAGATGAAAACTGTGGCCTCCAAAATGCACACAAAAGCTACGTCTGATGATGACGTTCGATGTATAGCAGCTGATAATTTTCATGTTTTCCGAGGAAATGCTTTGAAAAATTGACAATATTTTCATAGATGTATAAAGTTACCTCAAAGTTTCAATAAATTATACACATTTCTTCCATGCCAAAAAAATTATAAAAATCATTAAAAAAATCTAGTCGTGTATTTCCCACCTTAATAGAATTAAATATCGAATATGCAAGTTTTTACAAGTAACAGTCGCTGACCTTCTTAAAATACACTACTTAAAAAAAATAAGGGAGGTTTTAAAAAAGGAAATTAATCCTAAATATTAAGGCTATCAGCTGGAAAAAAAAAATTCAAGCCTGTGTACAAAAAAATAACAAAAAATTAGGATTCATGAGAAATGTAGCGCTGTCTATTAGGATTGCATAAGAACCGTAGCTCCTAAAAAATGCCAAAAATATGAAAATTATAATCTTAAAGCTTCAAAATCCTTTTTTTTAAAGTCTCAATACGACAATTTTTCACCGAAATACTAGCCTGTCAAAAATCAGCGAAAAAATTGGATTTTTTTTTTGCTCTCTCAATTTTTTGGATATCCTACTGTATTATCTGCTTACATTGATATGTCAAGCCAAGCCAACATTTTTTTTCTTTAGAGCGTGTTCACACACAGCTATAATATGCGTGGGATGGCGTATTTCAGCATATCGCTCGCCATATATTCCAATTGGGAATGTTCGGCGATCGATATGCCGAAATACGCCATCCCACGCATATTATAGCTGTGTGTGAACCCGCTCTTACTATCGAAATCAGATAAATTTTGTAGTCCCCCACATACCACTTGTGGACCCCCATTTTCTTATCACGCCAACGTAGACCCCCGTCGAGTCTCCCATGGACCCCTAGGGAACACTTTGGGAATCACTGATCTAAGCCATGTTTTTACACGTCGTAATGTGCTGAAGATCGCTCCACCGTACATGTTGTTGCTGGTAATGTTAGCAAAACTAGTAAGGCATACCTGACATTCGGATAAAACTTTGTAAAAGGTAACAAGTCTTGGCTACTTTTGTGTTCTCGCGTTTTCCAAAAATCAAACCAACTCAAGGCTTCAGTTACAAAATTATCAATGTGGTATACCTGATTAATAGTAGACATTATATCCTTAATTTAAGGATTAAGACGATTTTTGATTAAGACGATTCAGTTTGCACATTTTCGAAGGATGTAGCAACGCTAAGTTAAATTGATTACTGTTGGCTTCACAAAATCGACTCTCCATTGAGTTAATTTGTGAATCTGACTATTTTCAATCAATCCAGGGGGCGGCAAGTGCCCCCCCTTGCGGGCGCCCATGATAAGATGTATAGTTTTTCTAATATGTTGTCAACCAGGTTGAAAAACGTAGTTTTGAGAAAAACGCGTTCAAAGTTTTGCTGAAGGATAATTCAACAAACAAACTGTTTAAAACGGTTTCATATAAGATGCTGTATCTCGTCAATTTAGCGAATTTGGTGAAAGCATTATTAACAAATGCATCTTTTGGAAAATGAAATAAAAAGTAACAATTTTTTTTAGTGTCCTGGTGCCTTTAAAATATGCTTAGTACCTATCTAAGAGGTGGTTTGAAGTTGGGAGGAGGAGGACCCATACAAACATCATTCTATACATATAAAAAGGAATAAATAAATACAGCCTGAACCGGTTTTTTACAATTTTTAAAATAAAATTACTACTATCAATCTTTCTAATGTCTGTACAGTTTTAGTTCCAGTTTCACTTATGTATTGCACTTCATATTTTTTTACTATCTTAGGCCCTTTGCTATCTTATCATTACAGATAATAAGGATAGTAATAAAATAGGTAAGTAATTAAAAAGATTCAGTGGCGGACTAACGGGGGGGAGGGGGGCAGAAAGGGCGGCCTCTGGTCCCTGGGGGCCTCCGAACGCCTCCATGTTTCCTTGATCAAATCCTAAATAATGATTTTTAAGGCACCAGTAGCGCGATTCCCGTTCTTTTTGCGTTAACCTTAACGCTAGCATTCGCCAACAATGTAAGGTTGCGCATTATGCGCCGCATTACAAGCAAGCGATTCCCGTTCTCCCACATTTGAGCGCTATCCTCACATAATCGTGTTAAGGAGAGAGACCTAGTAAAAAATCCCAAAACATTGGGTTAGAGATTTTTTTGAAAACACTGATAAATGAAATACAATCTAATAACGCAAGGTTGTCAACCAAAACTTTTAAAACAATGATTTAACATTGTATTGCATTTTAATCACATCTTATTTTATTTTAAAATAACGTATAAAGCCGTTTATCGAAGATTTTCGTTTCGTAAAAAGGTACCTACCTCGCTAGATAGTAATCACTTTGTTATTCCTTCACCACTTCTAAAAGTGACAGATGAATACAGAATGCCGCCCGATGGCTGTCAAGATTTCAGTATATTGAGGGGATTGGTTTATTTATGATATTGAGTATATCAGTCATGTCGGTTCGCTTATTTAACTATATTTTGCTGCACAAAGCAATAATGAGGTAAGTAAATGCTATATAATGTATCTAAAAGCATATAAATGTACTCATATTTGACTCTAACCCAATTGTCAACAAGATTATGTCTGAAGTTCGACATTTGAGATAACCCTTTTCAAGTAAAAATCGAGACAGTTCATTTAATATTTTACAGAATAATATTATTTTACTGTATTATTTTGTTAAGAAACATAAGAAAAATATATGTAATTAAGTAATGTGACGTTAATTGGCGTAAAATTATTTTTCAGCGTTTTGATCATCAAACTGTTTATTCCATATATATGCTCCTGGCGGATGGAACGTGTATGAAATGGAGAACACAGGCAGTTGAAGGAATCAAGCCCGAATACCTTCCCAATGATGTATGTAACGCTGTCCACATTTGTCACATCGAATCCGTACAACATCGTTTCCTAAGAGGAATTGCTTGGAGGTTGGGTCTTGAAAGAGGCAAGTACTCATATGATGAAATTGAACACATTTTAAACATGTCTTCTTTAGAAAAACGTCGAAAGGACTGATCTAATTTGCATATTTAAAATTATCAACAGTATTACTGATACACCTGCATTGTTACAATTCATCCAGTTTAACATCCCTTCCCGTAGGCTTCGAAATAATAGATTGCTGTTCCTCAATCAACATTCTACTAATTACGATACCATTCTCCCTTATCCAGAATATCGAGACTTGTCAATGTAAGTCAAAGCATTGATTTTTTTTGGTGTAAAACTAAATGACTTTCGGCAGTCGATATGCAATATTTAAATGCTTCTTTATGCTTTGGACTTGTAGGGTCTCTATATGTACTTTTTATATTTTATATTGTCATTGCTATTAATTTTTATGTGCTCTCCCTTCACTGTCATCTCTGTTTTTTTATTTGTGTTATTATTATGTTTTTAATGGACTGTTGTCTGTAAAAATAAAAAAATAAATGTATTTTTATATTTGTATGGTGCTGTATAATTCAACATGTGTTGAACTGTTTTTTTTGGTTAAAAGCAGCACAGCCTATGCCACCTTCTGCAGACAGAATATGCAGAGTCAAAATACCAGATTCTGAGAAACAGAAATTTATTTGCTAGCTAAAATAATATGTGTTATTTTAAATATTATGCAATTGAATGATACAATTTGTTGTTTATTTCTTTTACAGACACTGATGCGAGTGGCAGTAGAATTCGCTGTAGCTGATGAGTGATGATTGAAGTTTGACCGCCTGCAAATTGACAGCACGAGGACAATTATCTGGACGTCAACTAGGATAATTCTTTCATGAACAGAATCAGTCGAATGGCAAATGTGCTGGAAGACCTTCTCAATGATGAAGTACCTATGTATTTTGATAACAAAAAAAACTATGGTATATTGTGTTTCGTAGTGAAATATATCAACTGATATTGATCATAAATTGTTTTTGGTTAAGGTTTAATGGAACCTACGTTAGAATCTACGCATTCACAGATGGCGCCAATTTGATTATTTTAGGTTAAAACACTTATTGCAAGTTTTGCTTTAAAATACTAAGATAGTTTAATTTTTTGCGCTCGCATTTATTCAATATGAATATGAATACATAGTTTTGTACATAAACAATCGTTCAAGGAAGGCTTACAAGTCCACTTTTGTATCGGTCACTCAATCCAATATTGTATTTGTTAACCTTTATGGAAAGATTTGAGTTTGTTTTTAGACGAAACTATTTATTCATATTCATACTGAATACATAGAGCTCAAACAATTAATTTACCTTAATATTTTAAAGAGCTTGCAAAAAGTATTTTAATTAACCTAAAATAAATAAATTGGCGCCATCTGTGAATGCTTAGATTATAACATTTCCATGTTCCGTTTAACCTTAAACGCAGTATATTAAAGCGTATGTCACCTGTGAATGTAGAAGTAGAAGTCGAAGACGCCCAAGAATGACATGGCATGACCAAGTGAATCAGATACTTTAGTTGGGCCATGTTTGACATGGCCCGAGTCAGAATAATAGAAGAGCATGTATGAGACGATGTATGAATGTAAACAAGGCAAGGAAGGTATGCCAGTCTTGAGTTGTTTGGCAGTCCGTCCTCTCTGCCTACCCCTGCGGAAAACAGTGTGACGGTTAGATATTTAGTTAAATTTCATGTGATACAATTTGATACTTTTTTTTCTTTTTCAGAGATTTCTTCTGACTGATGGAAAAGGGCAGTGATCAATGTATGGTACTGTTGCTGATGACTGCTCTAGAGTTATGAAGAAATGCTGGTGACTGAGGCGATGATATCATTGGGATCTCCTCTGCTGAGGATTTCATTTGCATTTTAATATTTAAAATTATATAAATAATATGAAGTTTCTGAAAGAATTATAAATATATTTTGTGATGTTTTTTTTAGCTCGATCGAGTGTTTGTACAGGAGTTTGGTTAAGAGTAGACTTGAGAGTGGGTCGGTGGTTTGGAGCCCACACCAAGTGAAGTATTCCCTCATGTTGGAGAAGGTTCAGAAGAAATTTCTGAGATTTCTTTACCTGAGGGAATATGGCTACTACCCGTGGCTCTACCCTACCAACTTTCTCCGTCACCGACAGCATAGACTGTTTTATCTCCCGGCTTGCAGAACTAATTTGCGAATGGTTATGCCAGTCGGGAGAGCTGTCTGGTTGTTAAATGAAATCACTTCGAATATCGATATGTTTAACATCAATGAAGCACAATTCAAACGACAAGCTTTGTTGCTGTTAGTCTAAATCTGTTTATCTTAATATCTGTAAATATTTTCTCTTTTAAAAACACTTTGAAATTGTAATATTTTAAAATGAATAAATAAAATTGAATTGAATTGTATGTTTTGAATCCACCTTTTTATTTGAGTTTTTAGTTATAATGTTGCTGTTGATAGTTAAATGAAAGTAGGGTTTATTATAGTAGTATTGCTTCACAGTAGAATTGTTTAGTTAAGATTATTGATACGTCAAGATTATTAATTGATTATTGACGGCGCTAATCTTTTTAAGATCTTTTAATATAATTTTCATGACAATTTTTTGGGCTTTAATTAGTGAATTTATTGATTAGAATATTATAATTACAAACGATAATATAAAAGTTCAGGATTCCCCAATTTTTTTTTGTATTTTCTCAACAGGTTGAACAAAAAAACCTTTCCGGGAAGTACAAAATTACAAGTAAACACAAGAAAGGCTTAAGTTTATGTAGGGAAACCTAAGACAAAATAAAGTTTTGAGTAATTATTTGATTTATTATCCTTATGTGTTTTGCAATTTATGAGTATTTTTAATAAAATATATGTTTCACTACATGCCATTTTAATTATTTTTACCTATGAACCATGTTTTCCTATCTCCTTCAGCCAGATATATCACACATACTTTAAACATGTAGTTTATCGTAAATTAAATGACTCTAATCAGACATTTTGCAAGTTATGTACTTTAAAACCCCTCAGGCTAATTTATTTGGTTTTCGGAACAACTCACACAGGTCTCATAAAAATCGTTGTATCTCCCTTACCATCATGGTTAGAAATATGATCTAAACGGTGTTGGAAAGATAAAATATCTCGCTTTTTATTTAAATCTAAAAGTTAACCACAAAATAGTTAAAATGATCACCTTTATGAAACAAAAGTTGCCAGTGGCGATTTGAAAGAAAAAACAAGAAACTTGTGAATTTTAAAAATATTATTTTACAAGAAACGACAAAAAAGTGAGGTGGTGATAATGTTTATAATACATTTGTCTAATAAAATATGTGTGTGTGTGTGTTTTTTTTTCAGTTCCAGTAATTTTAGTAGGAAAAAACGTAAGGTGAGACATTTTTTATGTTGTATTCAAAACATTTATATTTAGAAAATAACATGGTTACTTCTAATAATAAAATTTGATAGCGTATTTCATCACCTTTCAAAAAAAGTTTTCAGTTTTCGGAAAGGTTCGCAAATATTCCATTAATTTGGAATTTAATGCGAAGCAGAAACATTTTGACCTTCTGAAAAATAGGCCCGAGTTGTGACTAGTTCAAACATCGCAATTACGGTAATTCGGTAAATTTAATACCATTATTATGTAAAGAATACTTCACTAATCAGGTTTACAGTCAAAACTTACGACAATATTAAGTTTTCTTTTGTTAAAATACGCAAATATCGATAATCGTCGTCAATGTCACACTTTAATGTCAGTCAATTCCTCGCTAATGACAGCCCGTACGGTCTCCTTTAGATCCTTTCCTTTGCGAAGCGCAAAGGAAAGGATTCAACTGTCATCGAGAGAACGTGAATCGCAATTGACGTTAATTTGAAGGAAAGGAAAGGAAAGGATCACTGCGTTAAAAAGAACCAGAATCGCGCTCCAGGACACTGTAAAAAAATGTTTGTAATTTTTTTTTAAATTCATTTTCTGAAGTTAACAATGCTCTCACGAAATGTTTTTTTATAGCATTTTATGTGAAACCGTTTGAAATAGTGTGTATGTTAAATTATCCTTCAGCAAAACTTTAAATGCGTTTTTACCGAAACTTTTTAAACTCGTTTTTCAACCTGGTTGACAACATATTAAAAAAACTATACATCCGCCTGTATGCATTTTATTCCATTTGCATTTACTTTTGCATCTACCAAGTCTTAAACTGTTCGCAAATCCAGTGTCTATGGCACCACATAGAGGAATTTTGATATCTTAAAAAAAGGAAAAATGGCGGACCAGTGAATTTTATATTCGAATTTTTATGGAAAATTTTCAGCGTTCTTAAAAAATATAGAAGGGGGCCCTTTATAAAAAAAACCCTATGTGGTGCCATACTGACGGGATTTTCTAACAGTTTAAGACTTGGTGCATGCGAACCAGATGTATAGTTTTTCTAATATATTGTCAACCAGGTTGAAAAACGTAGTTTCGAGAAAAACGCGTTGAAGGTTTTTGCTGAAGGATAATTCATCATACAAACTGTTTAAAACTTTCTTTAAATTTTCTTATAATTTCCTTGAAACTTTAGGTGATGGCATTATTAACACACGCATCTTTTAGAAAATGAAAAAAAAAAGACATTTTTTCTTTACAGTGTCCTGGTGCCTTAAAGCCTTGTTTAGGATTTGATCAAGCGAACATGGAGGCGCTTGGAGGTCCCCCAGGACCAGAGGCCCGTGTGAAATGAATAAAAATCTTGTAAAATTTCATCAACTTTTTAAACTAGGGGGGGGGGGCCTCATTCAGCTTTGCCGCCCCGGGCCTCTGACGGGCTTAGTCCGCCACTGCATAAGCCACCGCATTTTCAAACTTCACAAATGTCAAATCCATACAAAAAACATGGCCGTCATGGAGATGGGGATTTTTAAACTTTGAATGAAAATCGAATTTTAATGCATATTTTTCCGTCTATCCCGACTGAAGCCGATGGTTCTTTTGGTAATTAAGTTTAAAAGTAGTTTACTTTTCAAAATTTATGCCTATTAAAAACGTAGCGGCATGCGGCGGCTCTTGCATAATTTACCTAAAAATGTTATGTGGATAAAATACAATAGTTCTTAAATAATATAACCACATTATGGTTTATAATTAAGTTGGCAGATATTAAAGTCTGTAATTATCAATCTTATGATTTCTGAAGAAATTTTGGTTTTGATTTATTAATATGTCAGGTACACCTGTGTTGTTGGTAGATTGAAAACAAGCTTATGGGTCCGAGTGGTTAAATAAGAGAACATTAGAAACATTATTTTTTTTGACCCGGGGTCTACTGTTCACAGAATAACTATTGAGAATAATTATCAGAAAAGTTATTTTTGCTTAGTATTTTCGATTCCAGTAGTACCTTAGGGAACGTACCCATGCTACATGACCCGTTCAGGGGGGGAGGGGGATCTCTCAAAGAACAGTAAAATACCATGCTTGGTCACAATTAGGGGTGGAGGGCTTAGGTTTTTATCACATAGTCAATCTAGAAATCTCAATTCTGGTTACAAATATTTTGACATAAGTTTTATCATGATAATATTTTTTCCATTTGTAATTATAGGTATTTTTAATTTTTTTTTTTTTTACTTGAGCTCCACACAGGATGCCCTGAGGAAAATAATTTCCCTCAGGGCCTATGTCATCTTTGGGGATGCTGTGTGGAGGGTTTTTTTAAGGAAGGGAAGGAGAGGAGAGTTCTGGGAAGTAAAAGGGTTTAAGGGGTGGGTAGGAATCTAGGGTTCAGTATGTCCTGGTCATCCGCCTCCAAGACCTAGACAAACCTCATCCCATGAACCCGGGCACCCCTACTAAATCACCAAACGTAGCATGGCAGAGGTGTATGCATGCACTTTTGCCATCACGCAGCAAGCGCCATGGTTGCGGCTGTTCTAAACCCGAAATGGGGTGCAAAAACTTACCAAACTGCACGTTCTACAGTCAATCTCAGGCCACTGGTTTAGTCTCTTATAACATTTAAACAGTTCGCAATACACAAGTACTCGTAAATGCTTCACAAAGGTTCACGTTGCGGGTTCACAATTCACAAACAAAAAAAAACACAGCTGCTGTTTGCAGCAGCGGCGAGAACGAAAAAATGAACAATTCACAAATTGAACTGTTGCGGGTATTTCAATACCACAAGCGTATCAATAAAGATATTTCACAACATCGCGTGGCGGGAATCAACAAGCACGGGCAGCGGAACAACAAGAATCTTCACTGCGGACGGTAGAAGATTTTGGCGGTTTATTCACTTGTAAATCACAAGGGCGGGCAAAACAATCTAATAACCACGATGGACACACAAGGTGCTGGCCAAACCATACCCACTTACGCGTGGCGGGAAACAACAACAATACAATACTCGTGGTGCAAAAATACGTTGTTTTAAAGCGGCGGATCAAAATACAATAGCAGGAATGAATCTTTGCCAATATCACAGGCGGTCAGAGTTTTGTGTGACAACACTACTTAGCGCAAATGCAAACAAAGCTGTTTTGTTTTGGCATTTGATATAGGTAGGAATTGGAATAAGGGAACGAAGCAGTTACTCAGTTACTATATCATAGACAAACAATAATTCAAATCCAAACTGGCGCAACCACGCCATATTAATAAAGACAAATATAAGCCAAATAATATTTTTTAAGCTTTTTGTTAGCAAGAAATGATTCAAAACCATATTTATGAATTACTATGTGATAACTGTAGGGGGAGGGGGGATCTTGGAATATACTACACGTGGTCACCGAGGGGGGAGGGGGGGTTAAAAATTGCACAAAGAGGATCACGTAGTATGGGTACATTCCCTTACATGTATGTAAGCATCTGCTTCCAGGTTGTAGGTGAATATATAACTAATATATTTATCTCTGGCTTGCCATTGAAGTTAAATAACGTATGGTTCATATTGCTTTCACACAAATGAAGTAATGAATTCCGTAAGACTAAACTTAAACTTTAGGTCGCACAGTTTACACCTGCGCTGTGCATGGGGGTTCCCGACAGAGCGTCGGACCATCCCTATTTATACAATGTAGAGGAATTCTTTCAATAGATATGCAGTTGTTGACATTTTGAGACATACTGAGGGGACTCCTACTCGTGTGCATTTGTATTTGATTTTTGCTTCAATTAATAACTCTTAGATAGAAAAAAAAAGACACCACATCAATAAAGTAAGTATTTTGACTGACCAGGCTGTCTAACAGTCTCGGTAGAGTCCTGACCCTGGCTATGTGCTGTGTGAACTGCGTCTGCTACTCTGATGGGCACGCTGCAGGCTCGCTTCAGAATCTGTGGTCAAATTAATACATTCAATCTAAGATATTACCTAACATTCTAAAATAAAGATCTAGAATAGGTCCATAATATCATTTTAGCAACAGGGACAGATAATCTGTTCTTGTCGCTTATTGCTACTAGTTTTTTTTAAATTTAAATTTGTGGAAGTATTAAGGAAAACTTAAAAGAAAATGCATGATTGACCTTTTTGGTTGGTTGTTGATTTATTGGAGGAGGGTCGGGACTGGCATTACGCGAATCTGAAAACTTTTTCCGTTTTTTCTTGAGGGCTACCAATGCACTGATCCCTGGAAAAAGCACCATTTCTTTTAATTCACATTCTTTATCTCTATGTTGAACAGAAGCGTGCCGTGAATTCTTTCATATTTTTGTGATTTTCCAGAGCAAAATGTTTTATAGTTAGTATTTTAATAGCTTGTACCAACTTTTTGTATGTAAAGAGTCTTACTCCAGACCAATGACGTTATATAAATAGACTCGCCATAGTCTCACATACTCGCAAAATAATGTGGCAAGTAAGCAACAGTCTTTTGTTTTCAGCGATTTTCAGTAATTTCTTAATTCAAAAGTTATTCATTTATTAAAAAGATATGTTATTTCCACACCGAAGCCAAATTTCCAACTCGAACTTCCAACGCACGAACTACCCTTCTACACAATCGTGCGAAAGTTTGAAGTTGGAAGTTGGCCTCAGTGTGGCCGTACCATAAGACAATCAAAGAATTTGTGTTTTTTCTCTAATGATGCACAAAATTGTCAGACGGGGAACATGAAAATTAATTGTATTGCTTATAATAATCGATAATAAAAAGTAATTTGTGTGTACATATAAATGAAATGTTATTTCTTCACTTTTACTACTGTTTGCCGTATAATGGAAACATTTTCTCATCACTCAGGAGGGCATTTTGGCGCTTTTTAAATGCAATTTTCCTACTGTTAAGACATGCCCTTACTCGACGAGTGACAGTTTAGTACTAAAGTATAAGAAATCGAGACCAGTGCAATTGCCTTGCTTTTGGCTTCCCACTTTGATATTTATACCCCGCGTCTACAGTAAATAACGTCTTTGCTCCAGACTAATTTTTCTATACTAAGTTGGAATAAAGATAAAATAAAACTTTTCATATTAATAAGTCAGGTACGCCTCTTATGTCATTACATATATGTCTGGTAATGTTGTAGGTAGCTTGAAAATAAGCTTACGGGTCCGAGTGGTTAAAATACCAATCAAAAGTTTTTGTTTTAGAAAATCGCACAATGGAAAAATGGCACAGCACGCCACTGATATTTAAGAGTAACATCTCTAATCTGTGCGTCGTAGCTAAAGCTAGAAGTATTCAGTGCATAATGATAAGAAGTTAGTAAAAATCTATCTACAAAATATTTACCTAAACCGAGTAGGAAAAAGGTGTGATAAAAATAAAATAAATATAAAACATTGTTTTCAGTATGAGGGTAATAAAATGATGCCAAGATGTATATCCCTTTATCAACGTTTCGTTTGTCTTTGAAAAAATCCTGACAGAAAATAAATCTGTTTTTGGGAACGGAATCAATGTCGTTTGAACGTGCGGTAGCTACTTATTCAGGGCACCTTCAAGCACACCTTTGGCATCATAATTAACCCCACAGGCAAATGTTCGCTTTTGGGAACAGCTCATATAGGTCTCATAGAAATCATATCTTCTTTACTGTCAGAGTGAAAAATATGATCTAAACGGTGTTAGAAAGAGAAACACAACTCTTTTTATTCAAATCTAAAAGTTAACCACAGAAAAAACCAAATGTACACCTCTGTGAAACCAAAGTTTGCTACCGCAATTTAAAAAAAAATTATTAATGTTTGTGAATTTTTTATCAATTATGTTTATACAAGTGAGGTGACAATAACATTTATAATACAATTGTTAATTAAAATGCGTATTTATCTGTTTTTATTTATTTGTTTTTAGTTAGAAAAAATGTAAAGTGAGCAATTTTAAAAACTTTTCTATGTTTGCATTCAAAAATTTTATATTTCAAACATTATGTTTATTTCTAATAATAAAATTTGAATGCATATTTCATCACCTTTCAAAAACAGTTTTTAGTTTTCTGATACATTCAGAAATACTCTATTTATTTTGGATTTTATTGCAAAGCGGAAATAATCTGACCATCTGACAAAATATGCTCGAGACATGAGTGGTAAAGAGGTTTACTAGTGTGGCCCAACAAAATTCAGAAATTTTTGGCCGGTTGCAAAGGGATATATCAAGAAGCTCTTCAGGCGTGCAAATTATTAATAAAATTTATTTGAAAGCTCTCCCTAGAGTTAGAGAGTGGATGCAAATAAGGAAAAATATGTTAAATGTATGATAATAATGAGAGAGAAGAAAACAAGAGTTTGTGTAATACTTTTCCTCTAGAATTTGAAATCATTTTTATATACAAATCTAAGATAAAAATGAATTAAGAAAAATGAAATTGCAAAAAGCTGATTGTTAGGAGTAGTTTGTACTAGAGATGTGTAAGTTCTGCATTTTGCCGGAGGTCTCCGAGACGTGCTGCCTTTTAAAAATACTTGAGTTCTTGGAGTAGGATCCGGGAGCCACTCCTGACTCGCGAATGGCCCGGACTGAGACGCACGGGTTCACACCTCGGAGCCTGAGCCTGCAAAAGAACCCGACTCAACTCGAATGGCTTGAACCGAGAGGCATGGCTTCCACCCTAGCAGGACCTCGGAGCCGGAACCCGCAAAAGAATTTGAACGCGTGACCTACTCCCGACTCGTGAGTGGCTCGTACCGAGACGCACGGGTTTGACGAGTGCGAGTGGCTAGGACTGCCGTGCCGAGGCGGTGATGCTCCACACCCGACTCACGAGTGGCTCGGACCGCCGAGTTCCGGGTACAAGTACTGTACCGGGTTCTTTGGGAGTAGTCGATTTGAAAAGGGAGTAGGAGTAGGATCCGCTTCGCGCGAAGAACCCGAGTTCGCGCGAAGAACCCGAGTTTAAGAGCCCACTCCAGCTGAACCTACACATCGCTAGTTTGTACCCCCAATTTTATCACCAAGCTGATAAGAATTTAAAAAGTATAGAAATATAATAAAATTATATACATATGCAGTTTATTAGGTACTAACCGTGTGAGTGTGAACGATGTTCATGTCCTTGTGAGTCAAACTTAGCTTTAGATGGTTGGGATCTCTCGAGACTTCTGTTGGAGTCGCTTGGAGAATCGGTATTGTCGCTCGGCGGGCTGTTGGAATGGCTATGGGAAGAGCCCTGCCTACAGTGTGAGTTACAAACTGAATCTTCAGATCTGAAAAATTCAAATGACACACCCAGTGAACCTTCAACCTTTGAAATTCTGCTTTTCTTCAGAAATCAATGTCTGTCAGCCCATTACAAAAGAATATAATACTTTGTAGAAAACATTACGCATCTATCGAGTTTTATAACAAACTACTAGAATTAGTTTTGATAGTGTGCTATCTCAGAAAGATTTATTCAAATGCAAATTATTGTGATATATATATTTTTTTTAATAAGAAGCAATTATTATGCTGATAGAAATTATTAAAGTATTGTTAAATTTATTTTTAAATAACAAACACTTTAAGGTCAACCAGTTTTGTTTGGACTAAACTTCTTCAATAATAATTAATGTTTTAATGAAGTTTGGTCCGAGCGAAACCGGTTGATGTTAAATATGATAAATTTATTGGTTTAATACAAAGCGTTTATTTTATTTATTTTAACGTACTTAACCCCTCAAGCTAATTTGTTTGGTTTTGCGAAAAGCTTGTAAGGTCTCATGGAAATCATTGTGTCTCCCTTACTGTCATGGTGATAATTACGATCTACATGGTATTAGAAAGAGAAAACACCATGATTTGTATTAAATCTATAAGTTAACCACAGAAGAATTAAAATGTATACCTCCATGAAACCAAAGTTTCTGGCCACAATTTTTGATAAGCGAATTTGAAACTTTATGAATATTTTTATTAATTATTTTATAAGAAATGGCAAAAACGTGAGGTTACAGTAATGTTTATATAACATTTGTTCAATAAATTTTTTTTTTTCATTATCAGTAATTTTAGTTTAGTGTTTAGACAAAAAACATAAGGTGAGCCATTTTGAAAACTTTTTTCTTTATGCAATCAAAATTTTAATTTAAAAAAAAATTACATTAGTTTATTTCTAATAATAAAATTTGAAAGCCTATTTTATACATTGATGTATTATATTTAAATGGGACATGGAGTGATAAAATAGGTTCCATTTTTATCTTGTTTCAATAGTAGAACACGTTTCGATGATTAGTACGCAATCGCCTTTAATTGTGCAACTCTATGATTTCATCCCTTTTCAAAAACAGTTTTTAATTTTCGGATACGATTAGAAATATTCCATTTATTTGGATTTTATTTCAAAGCGGAAATATTCGATACGCCAGAGGCCTGAGGGCAGTACCGGATTATCCCTAAGGCAGAGTAGGCAACTGCCTAGGGGCCCCGCATCGGCTGGGGGCCCCGCGCCCCGAAAAAAATGACTTGCTTCAATGGTTTGATTCTCTATCAGTAAGCAAAGGGATGCCGCGCCGGAGTTTTGATCGGCTTAGAAAAGATCTAGCGAGGTACGAAAACACTGCTTAAAATATTACAGAGTAATTAATTCTTCAGACACAGGGTAATAGTTCAGAGATCTCAGGGAAAATCTAGATATCGTCAATTTTAATCCAAATCTGAATGCATTGTAAATGCACACCTACTGCTATATGTATTTATTTATTCTATGCCCACTTTCATAAGGTTGGCAGTACTATTTGGAATGACAAAGAGCATTGGGGACCCCGGATTTGGGTGAGTCTCCGATTGACTCCGATTCGTTCGATACGTATGTTGTGTCATGTGTCATAAACAAACTTCATTTCATTTTCTAAAAATCGGCGACCCTACGAGTGTAATAAACTGAAGTTACATTACGATACCACGTATGTTTAATTACCAGATTTTATTTAACATACTTATTTCATTTAATATTATAGAATTTGAATTGTGCCGTAAACACATTTCATATCGTTTTGTCTTAAATTACGATTTGGGAGTTTTGCGACAATGATTTAATTTAAACAGTTTTACTCTGTTCGATGTTTCAAAACTTTCGAATTTTGTTAAGAAGTGTTATATTTTTATAGTTTGCAAGTGCTTCGAGAAAATCGGCGAGACGACGAGTGTAATAAACTGAAGTTACATTACGATACCACGTAAGTTTGATTACCAGATTTTATTTAACATAAGTATTTATTTCATTTAATATTATAGAATTTGACGAGTGTGAAGTTTTTTTTGTGAAGTTTTTCTTGTGAAGATTTTATGAAAATTGTTACTATTTCATCTCGTGCCGTTTTCATTTTCTCTCCGTCCGCCTAATAGTACCTACCTAAGTAGTAAGTTAGAAAAATAATAAATGATGTAATGATAAAAATATCTAGATAGGTAAGTATTTGGGTTCAGTTAATTTTATTTAAATAAATAAATGCTTTCCTGTCAAATGTTATTTGTAAATTTTTCTTTCAGGGACAAAATGTCGGAGGTACCCTTAAAGAAAAAACACCAAAGTGGTTCGGAAAAACGTAAAAAGCGGCAAGGGCAACAAAAAAAGTGTGATGAACAATTGAAGAAAACACAAAACCCTTTTCAAGTAGGATTTAGTCGTCAACCAATGGAAAATCAACCTTTAAGTGTCCGCCACGTACTGCCAGCCTCACGATGGGCGATGGCGGTGAACGCACTGACCCGGTAGAGATTCCTTGCGAGCGTTCTGAACAAACTGGCCAGGATCAAGAAACAGCTACTTTAGTGGGTGCAGAGGAAAGTAAGGCCGAGTCCGAGGTCCAATTGCTACATCAAAACGTACTCCATCTAGGAGTAGAATACCAGAATGACATTGGATTATGGCTTAATATTACAGACGAAATACAACATTTTTGGTGTACTAGAGACCCTAACGAATGTCAACATTTTGACTGTGATTTTTCTGTTTCAAGCCGACAATACGACGATAGCAAAAGATTTTTTTCTCAATCTATGTTTTTTCGGAAACATAAGTGGTGGTAAAATTAAACGAGAGTGGCTCATGTATTCTCCGTCTACTGGAAAAGTATACAGTTTTCCATGTGTTCTTTTTGGTGAAGCTCAAAGCAAATCACAATTTAAAAATGGATTTTCTGATTGGAAAAATGCTTCGCACCGAATTCAATCGCATGAGAATAATACAACGCACCAAGTATGTGTCCAGACACTGATTAGTAGACGACGTATTCACGGACGAATCGACACCTCTTTGGAAATTACATTCAACAAAGAAAGAGAATATTGGTTGAAAGTTTTACAAAGAATGGTCTATGTGATTAAATTTTTATCATCCCGTGGATTAGCATTTCGTGGTGATAATGAAATTCTTGCTTCTCAACATAACGGCAACTGATTGGGAATTTTAGGGTTAATTGCAGAGTACGACCCGTTCCTTAGTTCGCATTTAGCCAAATACGTTAATGAAGGCAGGGGAAAACAATCATATTTATCTTCAACAATTTGCGAGGAACTTATTGAAATATTGGGAAATAAGGTTTTAAAATGCATTGTTGATGAAATTATTGAAGCTAAATATTTCTCAATAAGTGTCGATTCAACACCAGATATATCTCATACTGATCAGTTGACTGTAGTGCTGAGATACGTTATGTCAAATGGAGAAGTAGCAGAACGTTTTCTTGCGTTTATTCCCATAGAAAGTCACAAAGGGGAAGAACTAGCCACCACAATTTAAAATTTTTTTAACCAATGTAACATTGATATAAAAAAATTGAGAGGCCAGTCTTACGATAATGCGTAAAATATGTATGGTTGTTATAATGGTCTATAGGCGCATATTAAGAAAATAAATCACCTCGCACACTACGTTCCATGTGCAGCGCACTCACTGAATTTGGTTGGAGTGCGTGCTGCGGAGAGCTGCGTTGGAGCAATCTCATTCATCGGATTTGTACAGGCACTATACAACTTTTTTTCGGCGTCAACTCATCGCTGGGCAATTATGCTCAAACACCTTAAACAATACTCGTCATTAGTTCCGAAAAGAGTATCCGACACAAGGTGGTGTGCAAGGGCCGATGCGGTTAAGGCTTTTTCAAGAGTTTACAACGGTTTACAGAAAGCTTTGCAATCTATTGCTGAAGATGAGACTCAGATATCACAAGCGATTCACGAGGCCAGATGTCTATTAAAGGACTTGGAAAAAAAAGAAAATGCCGTAATGGCAGTATTCTGGGCTGCCATACTAGATCGAATCAATGTTGTCAGTATATCACTACAAAAACCAACTATTGAACTTCGAACGGCAGTCGATCTTTTAAAGTCGCTTTTAGATTTTTTGCTTTCACAGCGAGAATTATTTGACGATTACGAGATGAAGGCAAATGAGATAACTGATACCCAATACAGTGATGAAAATCAGCGTGTGCGAAAAAGGAAAAGACATCACGATGACGGATCTGCAGAAGACGTTGTCCACAGAGGAAAAGAGAAGTTAAAAGTTGAAACTTATTTGCCTGTACTAGACACGCTGTGTACAGAATTGTCGCGGCGACTAGATGCTTCCCGGGAAATTAATTGTCTGTTTGGATTTCTTACAGATTTCTCGACAAAGTCCAACGATGAAATTAGAGAGGCTTGTACAAAGTTTAGGGAACATTATTCCGAGGACATTGAGCCTGAGTTTTCAGACGAGATGGTACAGTTCAAGTACTTCATCTTACAATTAGAGGATTCATTAAAAGATAAAATTGTACTTGCCGAGGATTCATATAAACTCATTTTTGGTAATATGGCACAATCGACTTTTCTGAATGTAATGACAGCATTGCAAATATATAGAAGTCTGATGATTACAAACGCCACGGGTGAACGCAACTTTTCCAAACTAAAACTAATAAAAAATTGTCTTCGTTCATCTATGTCTCAGAAGTGTTTAAATTCATTGGTGATAATGTCGATTGAAAATGATATTTTGGAAAAGGTCAACTTTCAAGATGTTTTAAACGATTTTGTATCTAAAAAAGTTAGAAGAGTTAATATTTAAACGTCATTGTATTTTTGTTATTAGTTTTTTGGGTGTTATGCCGTGTAACCAAAGAAGGAGGTAGCGCAACACGGCATAACATTCCAAAAACTAATAACAAAAAACTTTTGTCCGTGAAAATCTAAAAACGTATCATTGTTGTATTTTACTTTACTTTTATTCGTTAAGCAGCATTACTTAGTATCAGGTAGGTGCCGAGTGCGGCTTTTATTGGAATTTATTTTGTTTCAGTTTTTTTTTAACTTTTTATTTCTAATTATGTGTTTAAAATATAAATGTTATACAAGCTTATTTCCATACCAAGGTGGTCTGGAAGAGATCACAAGAGTGATAAGACCGCTCATAGCACTGTTTTAAAAAATATATATATTTTGTTTCTATATCTGTGTCTTTTTATGTATAATAAAGAATTATTGTATTGTATTGTATTTGTTTCAATTTTTTTTTTATTGGATGGGATGACGGCATTACTTCGTAGCCGGCCGGCTTAGTCCAGCGAAGGCTCTTTACTCGCATTTTGAAGGTCGCGGGATCGAATCCCGGCGTGGCAAATAAATTTTATTTGATTAAATTGTGTTATTTACAATTTACTCATTTAAAATACTATACATATAGTATATTTGCGGCACGTTCCAGAGTGGAAGATACTCTCAGTATCGCCCTGGTGTAAGACCACCATTCAAAATTGAAACGTTGCTTGAAATGGCTTTAGCCGTGTTTGGTGATCAGATTTGAATAGCCAGGTACTTCCTCACCTTCCTCCTCCCTATCTCCTTCCCGTCCCCACTACCTTCAGCCAAAACATACCCCAATTGGGGATGACATTGTCTCACTGGCTCCAGATGGGAGCAGTTGAGACTCTTGTGCGGTATTCATATAAAAAATAAAAATAAAATATTAAAAAAAAAAAAAAAAAAATATGAATGAAAATACGTTGTGGTAGAAAAATATTTTTCATAGTTTGAAAAGGGTGTAGGTAGGGGCCCCGAGACGTGCACTGCCTACGGGCCCCGACATGCTTAATCCGGCCCTGCCTGAGGGGTTAAGTTATTTTAATCGGCAGCCAATAGAAGGATTTATTTGGAAAGCTACTTTGTACACAAAAAGCGTTACAGATTAATAGGAATACAATCACAAAGAAAGGATGATTACAAGCAATGATTAAACGACAGAACAAGGACAATAGTTGCTTAGTGCTCCTAGAATATGTATTAAGATGTAAATATCTAAAGACTATTGCATCCCTTCATTCAATGATTAGAGACGAGAAGACATGGTTCAAGTTGTGTAGGATTAGGGGCAACTACTGTTTGTGTGAATACATTTGGAATGTGTTTGTTTTGTGTTTAGTGTATTGTAAGAGAGGAAGCTGTGATGTGCTTGTTAGAGATGTTTTAAAATATGACACTTTGGTAAATATGTATTTGGTTATGAAAGTTGTGAAAAAATATTTGAACTACTAGAGTGCCTAGTGCCTACGGCATGTATTCATGTATTCAAATTGATCAGATTTAAATGTACAATAATGTCAGGAAGTACATTGTAGCTTGTTAACAGTATCTTCGATGGCATGCATCAAAGCGTGTGTACCTATTTCTGGTGTCCCCAAATCATAGATTGCTCCCAAAAAGTTAATAAGCGATTATACGTGGAGCTTTAAACAAATTATGTGCAATATTTACAATACATATTCTAATTTAATTTTTAGAAGTTTTGAAAATAAAATTCTGTCATAATCTTTTGGAAGACCCTTGGATGACAATAATAATTCTTCAATTTGGTTAGGAGGGTCCCAAGAAGTATTTCTCACCAGGGAACTTATTGATTTTGAAAACAGCCGGAACCAAACATTGTGACAATACGGGGCCGACCCACAGCCATGCCTTGGCAGAGTGCTCCGATTGCACCCGCACTGAGCCGGTCCTGTGACGATATGTATAACCACATATATATGTAAAGATCGTAAGCAATGTTCTAGAATGTTCCGGTCTAGATATACTGAGAGGCGGGACTCCCATAGCCAATTGAAGAGTGCATTCTCCGGAGTAAAGAGTTGCTGAAAGCTGAAACACACCTGCTCCTGCCAATGAGTCTGCCCATTCGGCCCCCCTTTGCTGCCTCTATAAGAGTTCCCCAGCGCCGCTTGTGGGTTGCCGGTCTCTTCATGTGGAATCTGATTTCAATGTGACACATTAAATCTACCTTCTCTCATTTGCGGTTAATGATATTGTGCTTAGTAAAGTTGTCAATCATGTTAATTCTGTGGGTGTGTAAACAATGCAGATACCACGCTTTTATAATCTAAATAGAAGTCATCAAGATCAATTTATAAAATTCATTTCGGGTGCAAAAATTGAGAATTTGTTGATATGTATTTAATTTAGTTGAACTTTTCAAAAGTTTGGTAGTGCATTTGGATAGTGTATTAGGTGTTAAATAAAATGTGTTCTATCGACACATTCATTTTCAACCGCCAATGTGTAATTGTCCAGTATGTTTAATCAGTGGTGTAGCTAGCATGGGTGGCACCTGGGGCGGATAACGTGGTGTCACCCCCCCCCCATTAAAGTTGACACCCCCCCTTGCTACACCTCTGTGTTTAATAGTCCTTTGACATTACAACTTTAACTGTTTATCCAACATTTGCGGTTGAAGGTTTATATCAAATTCCTAATCTAAAAATTTTAACATCACTCAAATAAAATTATGGGAACATCTCAGTGACAAAAAGATGGCTAAATATGGGTACACATAAATCACAATAAAGTGTTTGTCAAATATAATGTAATGTATTTTTTAAAGTTTTATAAACATGCTTTGTTAAGGGTCTTCTTTGGCTGTAATAATAATATGAGTAATTCGTCCTTTGAAATGTTAACTGAGTGCTTTTGTGATAGATGGACAACATAACATGAGACTGTTTTTGTTTTTTGTGAAATGAGCATTGAATGCAAGTGCTACAAATGATCTGTCACAAAGAAGGAGAAGGTGAATAGTAACCTCCCCATGTTGAGAGTGAGCCCCCGGTGATAGGGGTTGGCCTCACTGCTGAGGGAGCTCTGGGAGGTGGTCCTCATGTGGTGAGGAGGCTTATGGACACTCCCTCCGCCGAATATCCCCGACAGAGTGGAGCCAAATATTTCATGGTGGCCGTGGGTGTGGGCCTGCTCGGAATGCTGAAAATGGAGACACACCAATTAAGAACAAGAAAATCGCAATTCAAAACCTGTTATTTGTGGTAACTTCTATAAGTTGAGCTTGCTTTGTGGGGAGTGTTAATATTGTTTTAGATTTAGTAAACCAACTGGATAGGTAAGGGGCCATTCAAGTAACACGTAATGCAATTTGGGGGGAGAGAGGGGTCTTGTAAAGCGTTACTGTGCATTGCCGGGGCGGGAGTTGGGTTCGAACAACGCGTTACGTAACATGTTTTTTTTTATTTGAATAAAAAAATTAGGGAATTAAAATCTTCCAAGTTGGCAACCCTTTCTGTTTGTGTTTTACGGGGAAACCCTCGATTCGAAACCTTCTCCCAAGTTGGCAACTAACTTATTAATAACAATATGAATAAATAAAATAAACAATGTGCATATGTATTGCGAGTTAGAAATTTCTCGTTTTATTTATTACCGCAAACGTGATTAAAACAAGAACAAAGGTAGGGCGACTTTCCAGTAATTTGCGCAACTTAATTGTGACTTTTAGGTAAAAATAGTCACTTGGGTGTTACGTAACGTTTAGGGAGGGGGAGGGGGGGGAGTTACAGAAAAACGTTACGGCACGTTACATGAGGGGGGAGGGTCAAAAACTTAAAAAATTGTTTTACGTAATACTTGAACACCCCCTAAAGACAGGCCGCTGATTTATCAGCTGTAACCTCTCCGCCTCTATGTCATAAATGTTCTAAGAGAAAGAGAATTACAACAAAACTCTCAGCGGCAGGACCTTTTTATCCTTCATATTTCCATAATATGATTGTTTGTTTTGTTTTGAAATTAAGCAACATCTTTTTTGTGTGGCTTCAATTTAAAATATATATTTGTAGTAAACTGGGAAGGTTTCCAATAATTGTAACAAAATTCTAATAATTTTACTTATTTCATATGACACACAACTGTGGTAGAAATAAAATCAATCAAAAGTGCTCAAATTTGTGATTTTTTTTTGGTTCTAGCGATTCTTTCATCCAGGTACTAATTTAACATGTACTTAAATTAAATCTACATTTCATGGCAAATTAGATGCTTTCTTATTATAGGTATTGTTAACATAATTTTGTTAACTGTAATATTTATTTTGTGAAATATAATTTACAATAATATTCATTGTGTTAAAAATGTGTAAATAATCTGTAATAGGTGCAACACTTACCAAATGATAGATAAGTTACCCTTTTCATTAGGTTGTTAAAAAAGTTTTTGTGATAATAAATTAATATTATGTTTTGTTGTGTAAGTACAATATAAAATCAATTAGTATTTTTGTACAGTTGAAATGTGAGAAAGCGTTCTAGATGTGGGGCTGGTTGACATATCAACATTTACGTGACAATATAAAATAATATATTATTTTTAATAAATATACATGTGCTGCGCTCATCCAAGTATGATACATTGCTGAAAAGTGGAATAATAATAATAATGTGAAGATAACCATAGATTGTAGTATTAGTTATCAGGCTGTTGTTAGTGGTAAAGCCATGTTCAGTAAAGTGAGGTTAGGTTGGGATAGTGTGAAGCTCCGTGTTGTGGGATCTGGTCCCGACAAACCTGATGATGCAAGGAGGCTATAAACTCAGCCACCGGAGGGAGGGTTACATTATTAGCCGGGGCAATGTTGAATCCCTTCATGAGGCGGCGCTCCTTTTGCCGGTTCTTCTTGCCGCCAGAACCTGTGAAAGAAAGTTCTGTGTCGGCATTTATATTGATGAATTCAAAAGGTTTCATGAAAAGCTTATTATTTATCTTATCTACAGTAGAACTACCGATTATTCAAAAACTATTATGAAAAGCTTTTACGGATTTAACATTTAAAATTTTTCAATATTTCTGTTTTTGAAACTGACAGTAATTCGTTGTGAAAATCCATTATGATAATTACTAAAACGATTTGAAACTTTTTTCCACATAATTTATTTCTGACTGTAACCAGTTTCAGCCTTTTAATTCCATAATTAGGCACTTCTTTGATGTGGGGATTTACATTTTTTACATGTACCTACTGTACCGTAATCTCACCACCCGGAGAATATACCTAATATAAAATTTCTCAAACAAAAATTTTGATGGTCAAATATTGGTAATCGGATATCTAAACGCAAAATAATATAAAATTTCTGTATATATATACCAATTTATAATAAAAATAACACTATATCTTGCAAGATTATTATCGAAGTTATTTGAACGCGAGCGATTCCTGCCTGAAACTGTGCAAACAATGGTTCAGTATTCTGTCATGAAGGGAAAAATAGGATTATCCCCACGGTATTTGAAATTCACATACGAGTTCACATGCGCGGTTCTCGGATTGCCTCTACGACCGAGAAAGAAACGCAAAGAACTAACCAAAATGCTTTGGGGGACAACTTGGATTGTCCACCAAGTGCGCAGTAGGTTCTGCGCACTGAGAAATGGACTGAGATAGTTCATGCGCTGGTACGTTGGTCGGCTATCATTCCACTCCCGCTGGTCAGCATGGGTGGTCGCCGGGATGATGCATTAAAATGATCCGGAATAAATTTTTGTATTTTATTTCTGCAAATGTTATTTGCTTTTATGTTTAAATTTTTATCCATTTGTGAATAGTAAAATTAGTTAGAACCTAAGCATTCCTAATAAATTGTACAGTGCCCTTGAGGTGATTTTTCACAAAAACGGCGCTTTATAAATTATCCAATTATTAATTATTATTATTATAATTATTAAAGAATTCATTCATTTTGGTGAAGACAAAGCATCGACTGTTATTTCCTTTAGTAGGTTTCGGATGTAACTGGTGGGGACTGTCCCCACTGTCCTCCTGTGAAGAATCGTCACTGGGTGTGAGGCAACATTCGACAATTCACAATTATCGTTCACCCAGTTTGTGAAGATCCTAGTCTCAATTCCAATTCCTTTATCTCAATCCCAATCACCCAGTCTGAAGATGGCCTTTAAATGTTGAAACCGGTTACGGTCAGAAATAAATTAAATGGAAAAAAGTTTAAAATCGTATTAATATATTATTAAATGTTATTTTTTTTATTTATTTATTTTTTTATTATTTTTTTTTTTTTTTATAGTACAGTGGTTTTATATAAATTACATATCGGTACACAAATTATTTAAAATTGCAATCTCACCAAAGAAGAAACTAGTTCTTGTGCTTGATGAGCGAGTTACACTAATTATAACAGAAATAGAATAACATTATGCAATAGGTAAGTATATTCAATATATATGTTTAAACACAATTTCACGTAAATTAGAGGAGGTAAGTAATGTCAAAATTTTAAATAATTGGTTTCGATAAAAGGTATTCTACGGTAATTTTGAACCTGTCCTGTTTTTAGATATTTTCTTGGTGATTTTCCTGCAAAATATTTACATTAGGGAAAGATTTTTTAAATATCTTAAATTTATATTAAATAATATGGGAATATTTGTATGGGGAATATAATATTAGCTTTAAGACATCAGCAGCTTAAAATATCAAAAGTAACACTTTCTGAAATATTTATTTTTAATGTGTGATAAAATGATAATATGACTCCAAACCAATATAATATTGTTAAAAATAACAAAATCAGACTGCAATGATTTAGTGTAAATTTTTTTTTTCATTTAATACTTTTTTGGATATACGAATACATACTCGCATTACCATTTTTACCATACGACAATAGTGTATTTAAGCATTTTTGTTAAATTAAATTTTTAGCATTAAAAGTAAAACAAGGAATGTGTAACTCACCAGAGCCGGCCCCACTGGCCGTAGAGGTGTTCATGCCGCTGTTCTTGAGGATCTCCACCAGCTCGCAGCGGAAGGCCGAGATGTCCTGCTTTATCTCGTTCACGTCGTCTTCCGTTACCCCCTGCGACTCAGCCTTGCGCTGCTGGACCGTCACATATCTCCGCACAAGATTACGCATTATACTCTGGAAATTAGTAACAAACATTATGTAGTGCTACTTGCCTTTTGTTGAGGTTTTTAGTTGGTCGTCTTTGAGATTTTGTCTTTGACATTCCAGACTTGCCAGAATAAACTGCAAGCATTTGGAATGAGATAATTTATGGTGCTGATTTAGAACGAGAAAATCTACAGGTCATTTAGAATAAGACAATATATAGGTCATTCAGAATGAGACAATCTATGGGTCATTCAGAATGAGAGAATCTATAGGTCATTTAGAATGAGACAATCTACAGGTCATTCAGAATGAGAAAAAGTATAGGTCATTCAGAATGAGACAATCTATAGGTCATTCAGAATGAGAGAATCTATAGGTCATTTAGAATGAGACAATCTACAGGTCATTCAGAATGAGAAAAAGTACAGGTCATTCAGAATGAGACAATCTACAGGTCATTCAGAATAAGACAATCTATAGGTCATCAAAGTTAGACAATCTATAGGTCATTCAGAATAAGATAATCTGAAGGTCATTCAGAATGAGACAATATAGGTCATCAATAGACTGTTCAAAATTCATGTGAGACAGGCAACTTACTTAAAATGGCATAGTCAAAGACTCTATGGCAACTCCCGTAAACTTTAAAGGTATTTGGCTACCACCAAGGGAATAAAGTGAAACATTTGAGATAGCGCAATGGGCGTACAGCCCGAGTGGCCACCTTAGCTATACAGACCATCTACATGTATAATAATTTCAGGATTAATTAATGATTTTACTAAGTTATCAATTTTGATCGGAAGGAATAATTTTTAAACAGTATTATTAAATACAAAGTTACTTATATGGGAGATAAAGTTTAAAAAAATGAAGAAGTTTCGCCAAGATAGTAGGTACTTTTACAGAAGTAGGTCAGTTGAACTTTCAACGCAACAGTGAAGGTTCACTTTACAAGATAATAATACAAATACAATACATTTCATGCGATTCCTACAGTTCAGTTGTTGTAAAGTTAATCGCAAGATTGTCAGTTGAGATAACTACATTTTACTTTTGCTCTATGGAATAATGTGTAGCAGATTTTTATCCTATTCTGATTCTGTTACAAGCTTTAAAGAAAATTTTAAGAAAAACGTATCTATAAACTTAGGTAAAAAAGTAGGTACCTATAGCTATTGTGTGTATTTGAATAAATCGGAGAAATGCTGTTCTTTCTTAGAGCCATAATTTAACGGGCTATTATTAAGAGTACTTGAAGGAAAAATGGTATACACTACAACTAATGTTAGAAAAGCTGTATATTAACTGCAATAAGTAACTTTAGTTATTTAAAAAAAAAAAAAAACTCGTAAAAAGGCAGTCAAAGAAGGTAAAAATATGGCTGATTATTATAATTGTTAAGATGAAGATGTTTTAGTCTAGTTAATGACATGCAACGAAGCAGTCCTAGCGTCAGTTAGGTAATTATTACATGAATAAGGCAACTACGACTTACCTGGTATCGGAAATCGCGCTCATTAGCCTGCTTCACCTTCCGCTTAAACAAAAAAATCAAATATACTCTCCAATTTGTCATATCCGCAGGAAAAAAAACACTTTTCCTTTCCTACACAGCTGCATCAAAGCCGCTGTGATGTAAAACAGCATATAAAAAATGGCGGATTTAGGGGGGGGCGTGGGGGCACGTGCCCCCCCAGACGGTATTTTTGTGTACTGTGGAGATTCCATCACAGTACATACTTAGAAGCTTATACTGTCTTTTTTAAATATTTAATTTTTCGATTGTTTTGACACTTTCATAAACCTTCCTATACATACTTGAACTTGTAGAAATAAACTTGAAGTATGATTTTCGTTATTTGTTTTTGGGGTGTTATGCCGTGTTGCGCTATCTCGGCGATGTTGATCTGCCCTGATGATGGACACTGCAACGACGTCCGAAACGTTGGCTAAAGAAGGAGGTAGTGCAACATGGCATAACACCCCAAAAACAAATAACGAAAATTCTGTTGGCCGTGAAAATCTTAAAACGTACTTGAAGTATGATACTTCAAGTTTATTTCTAACAGTAATTGTTGATTTTTTTGCCCGTCCGCCCCTTGTGCCCCCCCCAGAAAAAAATGCTGGATCCGCCCTTGGATATAAATAATGCTTAACTATATAATATTATATGTACCTATACATGTAAGTGTATGTGTATATATACATAAATGATATTATAATATGTACCTATACATTTTGTATCGATCATTCGTGTGAAGAGATTGAGTAGTCTAACATAGAATAACCACTGGAGTAATTTTTGCCATAAATTGGCGCCATTTTAAACGACTCCGATTGCTTTTCGGATAAAAAAGGCAATTACCTCCTTGATTCGGAAAATTAAAAAAATATATGTATTTGTAACTCCTACGTTTGTTATTTTGAACTTAAAATGAAGCTATTGAAATGCTTTATCTATTATGACCATAGATGTAGCAAATCCGAACTTAGTAGACTATTTTATAACAATGAAATAATTAAATTTTTTTTTTTTTTTCATGCAGAATTTCTGATCAGCTGTTTATGATTTAAATTAAGTCCCTTTTCCATAGATATGCACCTTTCATTAACAAGTATACCACAGACAATATACAGAAATCGAAAATATTCAATGTTGACTCGAATAAGTACCTCTCACGGCAGTTTAAAAGTAACAATCACGTAAACTTTACGATTTTTGAATATATTTTTTTAATAAATCCTACAAATATGAGACAAATGGTAAAATACAGGTTAATTCATTGACTATATAGCAGTATAAAAAGTTTTTATGTGTCCATGTTAAAATTCGAAGGTATGATTTTTTTAATCTTGGCAAAAAAATTAAAAAATGATCTTCTGAAAATGTCGAGCAACGGAGAAAAAACTTTTAAAATGCTCTGTCGCTCCAGTGGATAAACTTTTTCCCAAAAATTATATTTTCAAAAAAGAATTTTCACTTTTTCTAACCCCAAAATGATTTTAGAAAGTCGGTTTTTTAAACCATTATTATTAAAGTGTTCCCAGGCAGAGCTTGTATCTACGTCATCATGGAGCATTCAAAAGGAACCCACGTCGTAACTTCCTTCTTTTAATATTGATGGAAGACAGTGACAATTCTTCTATAATTAACGGTACCTTTAAAAAAGAATATATTTATGTAAAAAATAAAATATTAATAAGTACCTATGTACATCGATGATTTGATACCGAATATTTTATTTGTACGCATACATTAAAAAAATATGTGGAATCGACCAAAAAATGCAATTTAAATTTTGTTAATTCGAAAATGTATGTCTGAATCAAAGATATTCAAATACAGAAGAGATATGCTATGATGTCCGCGCAACTGTCGCCGGACTACGCGCTAATTAGCGTAGTTTTTATACAAAAAGAATTTGTTCATTTCGTTGATTTTTTGAAAATGTGCATTAATATTGGTTAACAATATATTTTGAATAAGGAAAGAATTCGTTCATTTAGTTTAACGTTTGTTTGGTTTATTCGTTAATTATTTGTTCTTTTAGTTTATTTGTTAATTGGTAAACAATATCGGCGACACCCGGAAGCGCAGACCCACATAGTAAAAACAGCAGATAGCACATCTACTTATATTTCAATATCTTTGGTCTGAATAAATAATTATGAAAATACAGAAATGGGAAATTCTGTCGAATAAAATTTAAATAGTTACAAATACACAAATAAAGCATGTTAGGGAACGTACCCATACTACGTGACCCGTTCAGGGGGGGGGGGGTCTTCAAAATACCACGCTTCGTACAAATGAGCGGCGGGGGGCTTAGGTTTTTAGTCACCGGGGGGGTTAAAAATTGCAAAAAGTTGGTCACGTAGTATGGGTACGTTCCCTTATGTATGTATTCAATACTTTTTTTAAGTGTTCTAAACATTCCAATAGCGGGTCACCTTTCAATTTCATTGAGATAACTTTTAAATTCAAAGTGTTGCAAGTTGCAAATAAACCTAGAAATAAGTCATCACGGAATGGAACATATACAAACTTTACAATGATAATATCATTTTATTTTTACCGTAAAATTATTACCATTTTGTGCGTTTTATGAAATAACACACTTAATTTTTATGCTTGCTTTTATAATGGGCAATACCATAATACTTATACAATTCGAAAGAAACATAGGGAATGTCTATTATGATTAAAGACATTCGATTTCTAGTACCTTCTGCCTTTTTTATTTTCACATGAGATGCGTGAGAAGGGAGATGGGCGGCTTTTACGATGATCGTTGATGACATATATACGATCTCTCCCTAGGAGTAGAATAGACATCATATTAAAAAAATGTACATACCTACCTACAAAATATTACACTCAGTTTCGGAAAACTGTGTTATAATACAGCCTCTCCTCGGTTTAGCGACTTATTCTAACTCATTCAATGCATTCATTTATGCTAATGATATTATATTTCCATCTAGTAAAAGCCACCATCTAAAGTGGACCATCACCATTCAGTTGCAACTGGTATGTGATTGAATATGTTGCAGGTATGTACAGAATATCCAAAGTCACATAAAACACTTAAAACTGGAACCAATTTCTTGTCTCGGTTTCAAGAATTTTGATATGGCTTTGGTAATACGTGCTATTGCAGATGATGGTATGAAAACCATGGATATAATAATACTGGAATGATACGAGATTGATCTTGTTAAAGGCACACCGCTGATAGATCTTTTTTAACCTCTTCTTCTTTCAGAAAGAGAGGTACCACTAGCTGTCAGCGGCAGAACCACATCTATTCATCGAAATCAGTTAGCAGATATTTTACAATTGAATCTAGTGTACAATATTTTACGTCAATATGTCGTATCATTTCTAATATTAAAACATCCATGATGGTAACCTATTTCTAATGAACAAAACATGTCTATTTTAATACTTCCATGCCAGTTTGTTCAATGCCTTTATGTCTGAGTAAATATTATAAAAGCATAGTATATTATGTTGACTCGTACAAATCGGTTGAAATGATTGAAAATGACGAAGAAAGAATTACTTTTAAGTTTGTTCGAAAAGGCATTGAACGTAGCATTTTGAATGAGTTGTTTGTTTATGTAGCATATTATATTGTCTCAAGCATATCTGGGATAAGAAACTGACCCTGATGGTACGCATGTGCTCCTTCTTGGCCCGCGAGTGTCCGCACATCTTGCGCTGGACCCACTGGGAGGCGTACCACAGAGACTTGGGGGTGGGGATGATGTTGAAAGGGGGTGGTACCGTCCCACCCTCCTCAAAGTAGCTGACCCATAACTTGCTGCGGGCGAATTTCCACTCGATATCGGCTCTTTCCTAAAAAATTAAAAGTTTATTTATGAGCATATTTATTTATGAAATGAATATTGACTTAACTAAAACTTGAAATAATTGTGAAATTGTGAATTCAAACAGCACATTATATATACATTAAGGTGGGTCACGACTGTATGAGAAAAAATATTATTGTTTTGATTTGTCTAATAGTGATAAAAGGGTGTTAAATGAAGATATAAAATCAGACAATTTTTTTTTAATAATATTTGGATACCTATCATCTTCTTCCTCTGGATTGACTTTGAAATTTCACATAATAGAGAAAAACCCACCCTTGTTAAATCTTTAAAAAATTAACTATTTTTCAATAAAACACGAATTAGAGGGAATATTTTGATTTATTTATTTAAAAAATATATTAATATAATTCAAATTTTCTCAAGGCAGTGTATTCAAATATCAGCAAAAATCCTTATTACTCTCAAATTTCAGCATTATTTTGCGAAACTCAATCAAGGGACTTTTTGTAAATGATTTCGTAAATACATACCACATTTGCTATGGAAGATTACAAAAAATATGGTTTAAATGACTTATAGTAACTTTTATATTTACTAGAAATAACCCCTTAATATAAAAATTTTCAAAACTTTGAAGTGAATCTGGAGGAAGAAGATCGTATCAGAAATTAAAAAAAATTTAAACATGTCATTTTGTACCCATTTGGCACTCTTCTATCGCTTTAAGAATTAAAAAATAATGTTTTTTTTAAATGACCCACATTATACAATACATTATGAAGAAACACTGCTGGTCTGAAGGTTGCCGAGATATTTAGTGATTAGAGTAATAGTAGTCACCCAAATAGTGGAAGGTCCCAATTTCAAAACTTTATTAGTATTATGGGCTGGTAGTGAGGGCAACGACCGGACTGATGAACTATTCACAATGTTTCCATGTCCGTTTGAAAAATGGACGACATAAACTGGACATTGGACGCCCTGTTAACTTTCGTTATAAAACAGAATGACAAAAAATCAGATGATCACGCAGACACGTAGATTATTACAGATTATAAGGATGGCATAGGCCCTGAGGGGAATCATTTTCCTCAGGGCCTCCTGTGTGGAGCTAATGTAAAAAAAAAAAAACACACACAATTTTTAAATGGACGCGCTGCGCTGGCTATCTATCCTTCCAACAAAACGAGTCGGATCCATTTTTTAATCGTGTCGAACATGTGTGAACAGCTCCATATAATCTCTACAGCCACTAGCATCCGTATCCGCTTCTTAAACGGAATGGTGTCTATTTTTCAAACATGAAAATTTTTCAAACATGGGCTCTTTAGTCATACAGGTGCGTCCAGTGATCCGCACCGGACGGGCTTCACTAAGCCTAATAAATCTGTGATGCGATCAGTACGATGCCTAAGATGCGGATCTGTGAAAGATTACCCATAAAAGAATGTCAATTATAGCTAATAGCATGTGCATATGCATAATAATAATATTTAGATGATTTATATAGCGCCGTTTTTATGAAAAATCACCTCAAGGGCGCTGCACAAACTTATAATACATTTCTAAAATCTAAAAAAAAAACTACAAGCTAGACAAACAATTGAAAACAACTTATGGCTAAAAATTGCATACACTGGTTCATTGATCACCGATATGAAAATATATGTACAATGTTTTGACCAATAAACGCGATGCTGCTGAAAAATGAATGAAAAAAGGACCATACTTTCCTGGGAGGTCGCTTGAAATTAACACTATATATTGTCTATTTAAAGAAATTTAGGTAGAGTTCGCACACAGAGGACACAATAGTGAACACATGTTATTTAATCCTGAAAAATATTTTTTATTAATATGTAATATATTCTTTGATGAGTGTATTTTGGAAAGTAAAAGCAACATTTAATGGTAGGTGGTGCAGTAGTACCTATAATGATTTGATCTTCCTAAATGTGATTTGTCAAGAGACAGATTGATGTGTAAGGACTCGAGTAATTTTAATTCAGTAAGAAAAGTGTGATTAAGACGATACAAGTATAGGTATATTTAAATTAAGAGTATGAGAGCCCAAAAAGGTAGGTTTTTAGTTTGGACCTAAACTCTGTTGGGCTTGTTATGCATCTTAATTCCGGAGGGAGTCTATTCCAAGCCTTAGGCCCAGATACTCCGAATGCACAATCTCCAAACTTAGTATTTGGCTTTCGTTTAGGTTCTATTAGTCTGCCTATAGCAGATGAAGTTGCTGATCTAAGGATTAATTACCTCGGACCGGTATTTTCCGGGACGCATAATTCGGAGATGTAAGATGGGGCCATTTCGTTGATTGATTTAAAACCATCAAGCACAATTTGTACTGGATTCTTTCAGGACACTTGAGCCAGTGAAGGTTACAAAGGTGTTCTGAAATGTGCAAATATTTAGAGACCCCGGTTATGAGCCTTGCCGCTGCATTAAACACGGATTGAAGTTTGTCAGTTTGATATTTAGGAAGACTAGCGTATATGCCGTTACAATGATCGAGCCGTGAGACTACGTAAGAGTTGATTAATAGTTTTGTCGCCTCTGTAGGAAGGTTTTTTCGAACCGACTTGAGTTGTCTTAGGTGAAAAAAACCGGCGCTTACTATCCTATTTATTTGACTTTTTAGCGAAAAGTCTGAATCTAAATTAATTAAAAAAATAGTACTGGATTGAAAAATAAATGTTGCAAACTTTACTTCAATTATTATTATTATTGCTGATTATGTTTGAGTTTGTGACAATAGTGGCGAGAGTGATAGTTTTTCCAAATTAGAAGTTTTGAAGTGTACTGTGATATGGAGAATTAAAAACAATATTGAAAGGTAACATACCGAAATGAGCTGGTACGAGTGATTCATCATCGCAATGAGAAGGTTGAGTAGAACGACGATGTTGATGACAGAGTACGTGCCGAACATCAGCATCCCCCAGAAGCGAGTGAAGATCTTTATTCCCTCCAGTTCGAAGGACTCCAAATCAACGAGACCAAAAACAGCCCAGAATAACGTCTGAGCTGTCTCGAAGAGACTGGAAAAAAAATTAAAATAATGAATAATTACGAAAACAACAATAAGTACTTACAAGATGGAATAACCGATCACGTATGGAAATATGTCATTTTTATTTACCAATCACATATGGAAATATCAAATTTTAGATGTATCGTCTCTTTTCTACAAAAAAGTGTAAATTGATTTCGAAAGATTTTTACTTATTTTAAAGCTTATGTTTTAAATTTAAAAAAAACGTGTTCATTTTTATTACAATGAGGTTACACCGTTGTTTGTTATCAGATTGATGGTCTTACAGACATATCTTGTATCTTAGGGGTCGTCCATTAATCACGTAAGGCTTGAAAAACGTCACGTGATTAATGGATGACCCCTTATCTTATATTTTATTTTATTTATTAGTGAAAATCAACAGATATTTTACACTATAATAATAACATTAATAATACACATAATATCCAATAACAGATTTTCACATAATTAAAATTATATTTAAAAAGTAAAAAAAAAGTAAGGGTCCTGAACCCGTAAGAAGTTAACAAAAATATAACCTTGAAAATTATAAAATTATAAACTATAATAATCTGCTTAATAAATTTCAAAACATAAAGTAGTCAGAGTCAGAAATCTATTCTCACTCCACAACAGCAATAATAATAACTTGTACATACCTACAACTCAGAGTGAACACAATAGTAAGTCGAATGACAAGTATGTAACTGGAAAGGATTCACAGCAATATCATGATAACTTAAAATACGGTCAAAAAATTATTTAATGTTGGCTTTGACATACTTTTTTAAGGTACTAAAATTACATGAGAATATGTCTATATTATTAAAATTCTTATCAAATACATTGCATGCTCTGAATATAAAACCATTTTGTCTGAGATTAGTAGAACATTTTTGAAGATGAAAAAGTGATTTTTCTCTGGTTACGCACGGGACTCTAAAATTAATCTCAGCCGAAAGGGGCATATTCAGAAAGTAAGTGTACTGAATTTTTATTTATTTTTTTCAAAAATCGTATTGGAAAAAAAATTACAGGATATTGTTGATAGACTTGTTGAATATTTTTCTAAACAATCGCCAACCTGTACAATGCATGTGGTGAGCCGTGGCACAAGTTTCTTTATGCCCTCTTCAAAGATTTCTCCCGCCAGCTCCTTCCCCTACTTCAGGCCACTTTCTGCACCTGCTCGCCGGTTAAAAATTTATTTTCATCCATATATGCCTTTAGGAAGGTGAAAAGATGATAATCTGAAGACGCCAAATCAGGGGAATACGGGGGTGGTTCAAAACGTCCCAACCAAATGAGTCCAAGAGCGTATTGGTGGCTAAGGCTGTGCGAGGACGGGCGTTATCGTGAAACAAGCACACTTCTCTGGTCAGCATTCCCCTCCTTTTGTTTTGAATTCTCCTTTAGAGTTTTTTTAGGGTATCACAATATTGTTGTGCATTGATGGTCTCAACCTGAGGCAGAAAGAAATTTGACCAAAATGATGCCTTTTCGGTCCCAAAACATGGCCATGATTTTTTTGCCCGAAATTGTTTGGCAGATGGGGAATTGGTGTGACGCCACTTTTTTACTTTTTTTTTTCCCCAGGCTTGTAATGAGTCACCCATTATCATCTCCAGTCGCAATAGAGCTCAGAATTCCTCACCTTTTTTTCTTGTAGGTGTAATTTCGGCGGGATTTTTTGCTGACATCTTTCACGCAACTGGACACTACAACGTGAGTTTACGTACTACAATGTTCCTGCAATGCTCGTTCTGGTCAAGAGACCCCCCTCTAACACTCAGTGTTGCCAACCCCCAAAAAACTAAAAACCACCATGGTCATAGAACACTTACTTCTTACTTCGCTCAGTATCTTATATCTTATATTCACATTATAAACTCAAAAGTTTCACGCAAAAACTACTGAATGGATTTTAATGAAACTTTGCAATAATATAGCTCATACATCAAAATAACATACAATGGTAAGCTCTGGCGTTATGAAATTAAAAATATTAATATATTATATTTATTAAACGTTTATTGTCACTTACAAAAGTGAGTTATTTATAACGTCAGTCGAAAAGCAAACCAAATGTCTTGGGAACTATGTTGATATATTTGCGGGAAATTATATTTCAGGCATCTTAGTTAAAAATGAATCGATGAAATGTATGTAAATGTATGTATGCGTGTAATGTACATAACTTCCAAATGACTGCACCAAATTGGATAATTTTTTTTGTGTTCGTGATTGTCAGGAAAAGGTTTGTATATAACTACTGGTGAGCTCTGGAATTATGAAATTTGTATAAAAAAAATGCAATAGGTGGCAGCTCTTCGAAAATTGAATGTACCGGGAATGAATGTATGGAATTCAGGAGGGGGGAGAGGCGTGGGGGAGGGGGAGTGGTGAGGGGTGAGGGGGAGGTATAGTGGGGATGGGGAGGGTGAGGAGTAGAGATGGGTAAGTTCTGCATTTTTCGGAGGCCTCCGAGACGTGCTTCCTTTTAAAAGTACTTGAGTTCTTGGAGCAGGTCCCGGGAGCCACTCCCGACTCGCGAATGACGACAAAAGAATTCGAACGCGCACCCTAGCCGGAATTCGGAGCCGGAGCCCGTACGCACATGTGCCTCGGACCGTGAAGCACCGGTTTGGCCGTCAGATTTTTCCAACCGATTGTTGGGTCAGACAAAATTCGATTGGACCGTGGGCGCGGAAAGGCGTGGCCTATTTTTAAGGGGAGGCGGAAGGGGAACGGGACGAATGTGAAAGGACACGCAGGGAGAAACAATTTAAATGGCATAGCAACGCATGCCGGGGACCAGCTAGTATTTCATATTTCTTTTACACACTTATTTTGCTTAGACATTACTGCAAAATTACAAATACTTACAAGTCTGAAAATCCCAAGACTGAAAATCTTTCGACGAAATTTGAATTCTCGGTTGTCTGCCGGAGTCTGAAGTACGGACATATTAAATTTAAAGTCGTGAGTTCAGGAATTTATTTTCGGATATTTATATAGATTAATAATTATTGATTCATCAGGTGTTATTTAGTTTTTCAAAGATGTATTTATAAAACACACAACCAGGTGAAACTATTTGCTACGTTCGACTCAAGAAAATTATTGACTTGGCAGCCAATCAACCTCAATTGGTGGTCAGGTTATAAAATAAAATGTTGATAATGTTGGTCCTAAATGTAGTTAAAAGTTGAGAGAAAAATTGGCGCTTTGCCAATGCTTTTATTGTGGCAAATAGAATCGACATTTTAATAGATCGGTTAAAACATAAAAAAATTAATCGTGAAGGTCGGCGCTTTGAAACAGCTGAGAACTGAAAGAAAATAACAGACAACTTATTCTGATGTGGTCATAATATAATGGTGTGGACTCGCGAATATCATATTGGCTCTTCGCACACCAATAGAGATAATGAGTCTTTTCATCCTTTAGTTTTTCGGACAACCGGCGTCGAACGAAAAAGAAGAACCATTCTGTTCCTGATTGTCGCCGATCCAACAGCTCGAAAATCGCTTCACGTTCGCAACCCACTATTTCGATAAAGATTATTGTTCAAATGTAAATTATGGTACATGGTACGGATGTAATTGTTTAAATAAACTTGTAAGTAAAGTGCAAATGCTTACGAGTAATTTGATTTGTACACGATCATACAAAATACCGCCATAATAGATAACAAATAAGTAGCTGCAAGGGACACTTACTTTGCGAATCTCCTCCACACAACACACGCATTTACGTCATTTGTTTTAGGGTCGGCACACTTGTTTTTCTCCATCACGGCGTAATACCACAACAGTTGATTTAGACCTGAAAATGAAAAAAAATCACGTTAAATGTAATATAATATTCAAGTAAAAAAAACCACTAGAGAAACTAGTTGTAAGGGGTCGTCACGTGATGTTTTTTAGCAACCTTTTAACCCCCCCCCCCCCGTGGTGATATGTGGTGAGGTTTTAGACTAACCCCCCCCCAAATCACGTGTATCTTTTTAGTACAAAGTATTTTGAAATTTTCAGAATATTATTACGAAAAATAAATACACGTGATATCTCATTGTACCCCCCCCCCTGGTGATATTTCGTGATTTTTTCCGAACCCCCCCCCTTTCGAGCCTCACGTGATTAATGGACGACCCCTAAGGAGGAATCCGAAAATTTTGCATGTCATTTTTTTCTAGGTTTATTCAAATATACCATAGACATATGAATATTAATAGACCTGCCCTAAGCGATAAAAGCGTATTAGGCATTTGCCTAGCTTGGTAGTCGAAATACCATGTAAAAAAAAAATCCTGTAATAAACAAAATGAATAAAGAAAATTAAAAAAAAAAAAAAAAAAAAAGTTCCCCCTCCCCATACCGGTTCCATTGGAACCGGCTGGGATCGAGTATGGCTTCGCGTGAATCTAAAAAATGTGACGTCATCATTCTTCTGCGAGCCAGCGTCGAGCACTTATCGGTGCATTTTACGAAATAACACGGCAAAAATAGTGGCTTGTGTTTTGAAAACGTGTAAAAATAGAAGTGAAAAAGAGAATAAACCCAATTGTCGTATTACATTCCATAGGCAAGCAGTATTTTACTTTATTATAAGCTTATTCAGATCACATAATATGGTCGTTTTTGTAACACACACTATCACTCGAGACACATGGCGTGTGCTAGTCGCTGTTTTGTGGGGTGAGTAAATTATGAAACATTTGTAAAAGTGTCTTAACTAAATACGTCAACAAAATATTGGACTATGAAAATAGGCGAACTTTACTTTGCTGTATTTGGAATTTGTAAATTTGTTCATTTCGCGGCGAGCATTCGCGCTCCCATGTAAAAAGGTCTATTCATTAAAGAGCAGAGTTTACTTTTAAGAACTAAATGGTGATATTATAATGCGAGATGCCCATATACTTTCAGATTGAGTTATTGACGAATCACATACCACCGAATTCATCTTCCCGCTCTGCGCCCCGCTGTAGTTGGTTTCTTCCCCTCACCTTTAAGTTCTGGTCTATTAATATTCATATGTCTATGAAATATACCTTTAAACGGTATCCGGAAAGTGGTATTTAAAGCAGGAAACTGGTGAAACTATTTCACGTAGATACCAGAATTTTTTTTTTTTTTAGATCTAAGCATTTTGATATTTTTTAAAAATCTTTATTTTTGACTACTAAAGGATTGAAAAAGCTCTTGGGGCCGGACCTACCCGACGCACAGTTGGGCAAGATGGCTCGAAAACGCCCTTTATTACCTCGACGTATTTTAACAACTAACATTAAACGATCGATATTAACCCCCTAGCAGGGCTGGGCAGTATTTGAATTACTTGTAATTGAAAATTGAAATACGTATTTGCATTTCAAATACGTATTTCAATTACAAGTAATTATATTATCTATATTATCTAATAACAAAAATTAACCAATATTAAAGTTTTCCTTGCTTTCCGTGTTTTTTTGGTCTTTTTTAGACCATATTTTTTTAATTGTCCAGCCCTCACTGGTTATCTCAACGCCCTCTAAATTTTTCTGGGTCTTCTACTGCCCCCTGAAAGTCTCAATATATGACAAAAATATATAAGAAAACGGCGGATATTTAGAAATCAGATATTTGTGCGAGCCGTACAAATATCTGCCACGGGCCGCATGCGGCAATTAATTAAATGTCTATTTATTGTTATCAGGTTTAATTTGTAGAACTCCATTTTAATTTTTTTATTATATAATCAATAATATTATTATTAAATTAATAAAAACAGTTTATTTTTTAAAAAGGTCTGCTGTGTAATTATTATTACTATTACGCGTGATTATTTTTACGTTATTATTATTACGCGTGACAGCTGTTTCGCCTTCTGAAGGAATTATCAAACTGATAATTTTCTGCGCAATTTTCTTAATTTTTCTCTCCATAAGAACCATCCTCGTACTTCAAGGAATATTCTAAAAAAAGAATTATCGAAATCGGTAAAAACTGATAGTTTGATAATGCCTTCAGAAGGCGAAACAATAACGTAAAATAACAATAACGTAAAAATAATCACGCGTAATTGTAATAATAATTACACAGCAGAACTTTTTAAAAAATAAACTGTTTTTATTAATTTAATAATAATATTATTGATTATATAATAAAAAATAATAATTAAATGTCAATCAATTAAAATCAACGTTTTAAAATCATAAGGCTATACGTATACAAAATATTTGAAAAAAACAGGTTAATATAATTGTAAATGAAAAATATATATTTAAAAACAAAACGGCAGATATTTAGATATCAGATATTTGCGCGGGCCGCACAAATGTCTGCCGCGGGCCGCAGTTTGACGACCACGGGGCTAGAGAGTTAGGTCTTCCTCAAACAGTCTCTCCCGAACCGGACCACCATGCAGTAGATAGACAAACGCATGTGTTTGCACGCATTCATTCGCCGCCAAGACCTAGACAAACCTCATCCGATGAATCCGGGTGCCCCTGTTTATTTGTAGCGAATCAGTTGGGGTGACCTATGGCAGAGATGTTGGTTAGCCAATAAATGGTTCCTGGGGCGGCAGTACCCATACCTGCCTCCTAAAGTGTTCCTATTCTTAAAACTATTTAAAATCGCATCAAGCTTGGAAAAGCACGTAGTTTTTTTCTTGAGTCAAGCTTTTTGATCGTTTATGCTTGAGTCAAGCACTACGTATATTGTGTACGTGTGTTTATGTATTTGTATGAATGTGTGTATGTACACGTTATATTTACATATATTCTTTAAATTAAGTAGTATAATAAGTTTTTTTAAAGTTCAAAGCACCCCCATTGATAAAATAAAGATGGGTTGTTTAAAAAAAATTGATGAATTCATCAAATATTTTAAGTTCATTTACACGTTCTTTGTAAGTTCTATTCAAGTTCTATTCAAACTCATCCTAAAAATTAGTTTACTGTAACTTTTTTTCTTTTTTCTTTTGAGATGGTAGCAGGGCTGCCACAGTTATATAGGTAATGTTTCTTATTATTATATGTTTTCTTTTTAATTAAACCGATTTCGCTAATTCTTTTTTTAGAATATTCCTCAAGTACGAGGATGGTTCTTACGGAGAGAAAAATTAAGAAAATTGGATAATTTCAGAAAACCTAACGAATATCGCACGTTTGACAGTTCGCGTGTTTGAGAATGACATTTTGCAAAACAATGATTGTTAAATCAGGATTCTATTTTTGAAAATCTTTAAGTTGATAAATTTATTTAAAGTAGGTACTCCCCTAATAGTTTGAATCGAATCAAGAATTTTAGATATTTTAAATATGTACCTATGGTAGGTACCAAATTTAATATACACGAAAAATGAAAATTTGAATAAAAATTGTAAAAGGTGGCTGTTTAAAAACTGAATGTACTGAGATTGGATATATGGAACGCGGGAGGAGGGTTGGCGGGACGAGGGAGCGGGAAAGGGAAGAGGTAAGGCGGGGAAGGCGGAAGGGGAACGCGGGAGGGGAAGGGGACGTGTGAGGGGGTAGGGGAACTCGGAAGGGGGGTTCGCGGGACGGAGGAAGGGGGGGGGGGGAGTGGAGTAGGGAGAGGGAAGGTGGAGGTGACGGTGTGGGAACGCGAGAGGGGAAGAGGACGCAGGAGAAGAAGGGGAGGCGGAAGGGGAACGGGAAGAATGGGAAAGGACACTCAGGGTGAAACAATTTATTTATTAAATGGCGTAGCATATAATAAAAATGAATCGCTAAATGTGTTGCTAAGCGCAAATCTCGAGAGGAGCTGAACCGATTTCGCTAATTCTTTTTTTAGAATATTCCTTGAAGTACGAGGATGGTTCTTATGGAGAGAAAAATTAAGAAAATTGCGCAGAAAATTGGATAATTTCAGAAAACCTAACGACTATCGCACGTTTGACAGTTCGCGTGTTTGAGAATGACATTTTGCAAACTAATGATTGTTAAATCAGGATTCTATTCTTGAAAATCTTTAAGTTGATAAATTTATTTAAAGTAGGTACTCCCCTAATAGTTTGCATCGAATCAAGAATTTTAGATATTTTAAATAGGTACCATGTTAGGTACCAAATTTAATATACATGAAAAATGGAAATTTTAATAAAAATTGTAAAAGGTGGCACGCGGGCTGTTTAAAAACTGAATGTACTGGGATTGAATTTATGGAAAGCGGGAGGGAGGGAGAGATAAGGGTGGGGGGGAGGGGTGAGGGGGGGGGGAGGTGGAGGAGGCGGAGAGGGAACCCCCCTTACACCATGCGAGCGAAGCCGCGGGAAAAAGCTAGTTATTAATAATTATTTTTAACTTTGTGAGTAAAATCTCAAATTATAATATTTAATTAAATGAAGACAATATTAGCGAAATTCTGTAAATAGAAAAATCAGAAAAGGATACGATCACATCTGGGACTCGAATCCAGGACCTTCGGCTTTCGGATCTTTTGATGTAAACAAAGCCAAAAAAATATGCGCTGAGAAAATAAAGATAATGTTGGTAGTTCTTAGTCGAAGTAGGATACAGCTAAAAATTACAGAATCGGATAGGGACACATTAGCTCAGTTGGTAGAGTTGCTGCCCGGAAAGCCGAAGGTCCTGGTTTCGAGTCCCAAATGCATCCTTTTCTGATATTTCTGTTTCCAGATTTTCGATTGAGTTTCCCTAATATTGTCTTTATTTAATTGTTATAACTATCGTTGTACTATGATGCACCTGAGCTCTAAGTTTGACCTGCAACGTCGAATAAGTACTAAATGCCTCTTGTTTGCTCAAGCAGCTTGACGCATACATCAAGCGGCCTGACAAATTCGTCAAGCTGTTTGAGCGTATACCACAATACACAACAAATTTATATGCTTGTCGTCAAGCCGCTTGACGGTGTCGGAATTTGTAGAAGATAGGCAGACACCTACTAAACTAGCTTCCACGTAGTTACAATCTACAACGTATTAGGTATATTACCGTATGTTGTTAGGATTAAATTGTTAACCAACTCTGTAAATCTTACGGGGCGTGAGTCTGCGAGTCAGATTTAACAAGTTTCTCGTTTAATGTGCATTGTTTCCAAGCCATATAGTATACAAGCAAGTCGAAAGGCTCTTGGTTTTTCGGAGAATAACGAAGTTACCGCAGATGTGAGGCCGCTAATACGTTTACAAATAACTCCCAAAAAGTTAAGACTGATTATATCACCGGCAATATGTATCTAACCTAACTTACATAGGTACCTATTCGCAATTAGAGTTCGCCAAGATACGAATTCTATAGGGGTTCTTAATTGGTTGGTTTCTCCATCTAGTAGTAAACTATGGTATCTCCTCTCATAGAAGATCCATAGTTCGTTATGGAATTGACTTTGCGAGTTAAAGCTAATTGCGTAGACCTAGAAATTTCGGTCAGAAACAGCTGCGCGAATTTTGTGATGTCAGCTCAACGTATGAGAGTTTTTAGTGGGGCACGCACACACGCAGGTTTTCTGCCTTAGCCGGCTTTCTCACGGGTCGGTAATCGGTAAGGAACCTATATAAACCGCGAGATACCGAACCTGCTCTATTCCATGTACTGTGGACCCGCGGTAATCTGGCCCCTGGCTAATCCGTCGCCCCCTGTAATCCGACACATCAGGATCGGAATATTATTCAGTTTGTCAAGCAAGATTACAAGAAAAACTTACTTCTGAGAGCCGTATCTAAGGACCAGCCTATAGAAAAAACTTTAAAAGAACTCAATTGAAAGATTTTGTTTTTGCTCTTTGTCAGTTCTGCCCCCAGAAACACAGATTAATTCGGGAGATTTGGAGTCCTGATGTATATATAGTATGATTCGTAGTTCAAATAGATTCTTTGATTTCTAATTTGTCGGATTACAAGGTACTCTTATTAAAAAAATTCCGGACTATAGAGAATCTTAGGCAATACGTACTCTATAATCCGTCATCGCCCTGCAAAACGTTTGTCGGATTACCGCGGGTCCACTGTATTTCTATTGGCGGCATTGGCGCACGTACACGGATCGGTTCGAAACGGAAGCGGTACCAGAATCAGAATCTTTACTGCAACCGGTTTATGTCTATTCCTTACCGATCCGTGAGAGAGTATGTTTCCTTCAGGCCCGATGTCATCTTTAGCGGTGCAGTGTGGAGGGTCTTTTTGAGGAAAGGAAAGGTTCGAACCCGGGTCTCGGAGATACCTGTAGGATATACAGATTCTAAACTAAAAAGTGGGTAGATCAATTATCTAAATAGGCATCCGTTAATATTTTACCAATGTCTACCCATCTAACGCGCGTTCAACGAAGTATGATTACGAAGTGAAAGATTTATAGCAGAAAGAAAATGGCACAAAAGAATTTGACGTAATAAGGAGAAAAGGAAAAAGTATTTTACGGATCAGTAATAAAACACTGATAGCGCATTGTCCGCGAAATTATATGAACTCAAATGGCCCCTCTGAAATATAACGCCGACCCACCGCCACCGGGCCATTTAAATTACCAGATGTGTGGATAAGTCCGGTGAAATGGAAAAGGGGATGAAATTAAAGTCGTTGGAAATAAATTATGAAGTCTTGTCTGAAATACGCGGAATGAGCCTTTTGCACGATGATTTATTTTAGATTAACGAAGAATATTTGGGGTATTCCTTATTTTTGAAAACCATTTAATAATATTTTGAAAACCGTACCAACCTTTCGAAAATATTTATAAGTAATTAACACATATTGATATTTGAATAGCCACACACATTGTATCGCCGCCCCTGGAACCATTCATTGGAGAACCAACACCCCTGCCATAGTTCACGCTACGTTTGTAAGTGGTACCTACGCTACGTTAGCAGGGTGCCCGGGTTCATGAGGTGAGGTTTGTCTAGGCCTTGACGGTGAATGCTTTTGCACACCTAATGCGTGGCAAGCCGGATCGGAAGAGACTGGTTGAGAGAGACCTTTTGACCTCTCCAGCCGGACTCTCTCAACCCATCGCCTTACACCGCAATGGAGGGAGAGATTCGTACGTTCGTTGTTCCTGAATATATTGATTCCCAGCCACCACTTATACCTTTTTCATACAAAAAACTTCTTCTCGTTCTTTTCCCTAAAAAGATCAGAGAAAACAAAGGAAAAATTTCCTCAGGGCAACTCAGGAAACTCAGAATGAAACCGACTCAGAAATTGCTCAGAAAGGACATAAAGAGCGATGATAAAAAAATATAAAAAATTGGTTATGGCACCGCGACCGCTCTCAAAAAGAAGAAGATAGAGATATATGTAATTACGAATGTCAGAGGAACGCGCTAATATTTAAAGCGATTATATCGGTGCAAATTGTGAAAATGTTTAATAAAACACGACTTGTTTAAAATAGAGCAAAATTTTCTTGGGGGCTATCTAAAACAGCATTTAAAGAAACGCTGCGAATTTTTTCATACATATAATTTGCAAAATAACAGAAACAGACTTGAAAATAAAAATTTTCGGAGTATACTTTGCGATTTTTTTCTATCGAGGGAATTTCATATAATTTGCGTTTTGGCATGGGGAATCTATAAATATTATCTTCAAAAATAAAATATATTTTTTTAAGAGCTTAATAACTTCAAATGTTTAAGGGAGATATGCAAGAAAACGGTAGAAATTCGGGGAGCGGCGGCTTAAATAGGTTACGTTAGGTTAGGGTTAACGGTTATTTTAAAATTATTTTTTTCATAGTTTTAATGAATTTTCAAAGAGTTGTTGAGTTGACTTGATTCTGAGTTGGTATGGAACAGAAAAAAAAGTAATTATCACGTGGTGTACAGCTGTCAAATTACGTATCTGAAATCGAGTTATATATTTTAAATACGTTTTTGTTAACTATCATAGGTTTTGTGATGGTAGAAACAATCAATTTTTTGCAATTTCGTTAGAGCAGCGAACGCTAGCTAAAAATTTATTGTAAAAAATTACTGTCATTTTTAATTTACTCGTATCAACATCGCAAAAACAATCTGTGTTGTTTTTACATTTCTTTAGCACCGTTGTGATTTGAAACTCGATGAAACGAAAAATAGCAACACTAAAAAGAGACAAACACATACATCAAGAGGATGTAGCCTGCGAGATAATGAACGGTCTCCTGTTTGTGCAGTGCTTCGTAGCCTATCGGTCTCATCTTCGTGCGGTGCTTCGTAGTCTCACCACTCTTGTCTACCTTAGTTTTCCGAAGGTTTCACTTCTACCGCATGTGAATTGCGCATACTGATTTTGTTTAATTTATTAAATTAAAAAAGTTGTGTTTCCTCACCAGTGGTATATTCTGGGTAGTAAAAAAGCGAAATATTCTTGTCTCTAATTTATTTATTTATTTATCTATATAAGGCACGTTTACATTACATTATTCGATGCCTGTCTCACTAGGGTATACCTGTGTTGAGACAGGCGTGATTGAATTGGCGCGATTGAATTGAATTGCGTAGGTAGGAATCATAACTTTTGAAATTAGCTTATTCAAGTTCTAAGGTACCTACGTAAGAACACTTGTAAAACCTATGTTTTATGTTTTCAATTTGGGAGGCGGGAATGGGTACCGCCGCCCCGGGAACCTTTATTGGATAACCAACACCTCTGCCATAGGTCACCCCAAGTGGTTCGCTACGCTTGGTGATTTAGCAGGGGTGCCCGGGTTCACGGGGTGAGGTTTGTCTAGGTCTTGGAGGCAGATGACCAGGGCAAACTGAACCCCAGATTCCTACCCATTCCTTAAGCCCTTTTCCTTCCCTGAACTCTCCTCTCCTTCCTTTCCTTTAAAAACCCTCCACACAGCATCCCTAAAGATGACATAGGCCCTGAGGGAAATTATTTTCCTCAGGGCCTCCTGTGTGGAGCTCAAGTAAAAAAAATGTTTACCACTTTTACTGAATTTAAATTATCTACAAAATATTTTATTTTATTTTTTATTAGAGATAATATATAACAAAATTATTACATAAAATTTATAATACATTACTCCCAATGAGTTTAATAAAACTCATTTTGGGAAGGACAACATTATACATCTAAAGGAAAATTATTTTTACATAAGAACACGGAAATCAATGAACAATACATAGATTTTTAAATGGACTAGACACACTTGATACAGGTAATTGAAGAATATACAAGAGTTACAAAGGAAGACAGATAAATTCGTCACTGGTTAATAAAGTTGCTGAGAAAATATCCTTTTAGAGCCTTTGCCAATATTTTTTTGTTTGATTCTGGTAGTTTTAGGACATTAGGTAATGCGTTGTATTGCGTATGTGCGATGTATTGTAAGGAGTAAATTCCAAATTTAGTTGTGTGTGTAGATGACGATAGGTGTATTTGATTTTGTGATCGTGTTTTGTGCTGGTGTATATCGGAATTAAAGGCTGGTTTAGTGGTGGTGTGTGACGAGTGTTGAATTATTTGTAGGATGGCAGTGGTGATGCTATATTTTGGCAGAATGGTAAAGGGAAGAATTTGTGTCAGTGAGTATATGTCTTTGACATGCGTATCCCATGGTAGATGGTATATATTTCTTATGGCTCTATTTTGGATTACTTGTATTTCAGATATTTGTTTCTTAGTATATTATATATTTAGTTTATATTTCTTAATATATTATAATAAAACGAATATAAAAGTTTATTCCACTTATTTTATTTGACCGTAACCGGTTTCAGCCTGTCAAGGCCATCTTCAGACTGGTACAAATTATTCATAACTCACGGTTTATGTACACAAATATGGGGGAGGCGGAGAGGAGTGGTCTTCAAGGATTTTATTTGAATAAATGGGTTTTCTTACAATTGTCATTAAGTGGTCTTTGGATGTCTAATTTCTAGATAAAATAATTAGAATAAACTTAATAATAACAAAATAAGTGGAATAAACTTTTATATTCCTTTTATTATAATTTATTATAATGGAATTCCACCTTGAACTGTCAGTCTTAAAAATAGAAATATTATCTACATAATTATGCAAAACATACCTATTTTCATTATTTTAACTCGCCCTCCCCCAAAAGAAAATCCTGGGTCAGAAAATCAGTTCCTCACTCCTAAAATACGGTTCAAGACCCGGATTCACTCTATCCTTTCCTAAAAAGATCCTCTACACAAAATCTCCAAAGATGAAACAGGCCCGGAGGGAAATTATTTTACACCGTAGCCTCGCGCGTGGAGTTAATTTAAACAAATATAACACAAAAAAGTTTATTTTATTTTTGTAATTCTGTATTCTCAGCAGACATATTTTCTTTCGTTTTTTAAATCAAATTGAAAATGCATGCAAGACGCCCGTTATAATAGAGATAATTGGCAAGCTCGTTAGGGACAGAGAGAAAAAGGTACCGATTAATAATTTGGCCTCTCCCCAGAGGAAACCTAAAAAATGTACCGTTTTGCGGAGTGCCTGAGTTTTGGGATGAGCGAGGGATAACGCGTGATGAGTCCTTAGGGTTAAACTGGGATCTACCTTCCCGCCTTCCTCGCTGGCTTGAAGGAATCTGCACTTGAGTTGGAGAATGAGGTTTTAGAATAATCTGTAGGTCTTTGGTCCCGAGACTTGGGAAAATAAATAAAACACTAATCCTGCGAGTGTTGTGAAAAAATGGGTTTACGAGCGCGGGAGAAAATTCAGGGAATTACGAAATCTTTTAAATTGGAAAAATAAATACGAGGGCTGCCCGTAAAATAAGGTCTCCAAGGTGCTGCGGTCGCGAGGAACAATTTTACGCGAGATCCGGTAACGACACTTAGTCTCGGCGTGGCAGCTGTTCGCGATGGAGTTTCCACTCGCCACATCCTCCGGATGTGAATTACGCTCTACAATCAGTTTTTTTGTGCAAAGAACAAAACCCCGATAGAAATTAATTTTGCGGAAACTTGAAGTGTACGGAAAAGAGTGTATGAGTGCAAAAACGTGCACAAATGGTGCAGAGAATTTAAAAGCGTGCCGGACGGCCATCGGTTTCAGACGACAAAAATGCCAAAGTGGAAAAAAAAATATTGCAGATCGACGGGTGACGGTTCGGGAGCTCTGTGATATGATCCCTGATGTTAGTAAGACCACTATTGACAAGATTTTGACAGAACATTTGGGAGACCACAAAATCTGCCCAAGGTGGGTCCCAAAATTCTCACCGAAGATCACAAACAGCCCGCGTTGAGCAGCCCGCGAATTCCTTGAGTGCTACGACATCGATGGCGAAGAATTCTTGGACTCAGTTATGACTGGGGACGAGACCCGGATATACTACACGACACCAGAGACAAAGGAACAATCCCAGTGGCGTCATTCGGATTCGCCGAAGCAAAGTTTAAAAACGAATTACAGAGCGTAACTCACGCCTGGCGGGTGCGGCGAGTGAAAGCTCCATCGCGAACGGCTGCCACGCCGAGACTAAGCGTCACAGAGGGTGCAACGTGGTGGGGATTTGGCAAGGGGAAACCAGACTACACGCCAGTGTTGCAGGATTGCGCGTAAAATTGTTCCTCTTGGTCGCAGCACCTTGGAGACCTTATTTTACGGACAGCCCTCGTATTATCATTTGTGTTGGCATAAATTTGCCTTTATATACTTTGAGGCCTTTATAAACGTGTCAGTGATGATTGTATAAATAATTTGAAAAACTTTTTAATAAATGGTATTATAAAATTATATATCAATTTGGGAGTCAGGTATGGGTACTGCCGCCCCGGGAACCATTTATTGGATAACCAACACCTCTGCCAAAGGTCACTCCAAGTGGTTCGCTACGTTTGGTGATTAGCAGGGGTGCCCAGGTTCATGGGGGTTCGGTTTGTCCGGGTATTGGCGGCGGATGCGTCTGCCCAACAGCTGCATGGCAGGCCGGATCGTGAGAGAGTGGTTGATCGAGTCCCTTTGAAAACTTCAGTCATTCAGTCATACTTCAGGAACATCACTTTGCGCCGCAATGGGAGAGATGGATTCATACCCTTATACCCGTTTCCTTCCCACAACTTCCTCTCCTTCCTTTCCTAATACGACCCTCCACACGGCATCCCCAAAGATGACATAGGCCCTGAGCGGAATTATTTTCCTCAAGGCCTCCTGCGTAGAGCTAATGTAAAAAATATACGTAACTATTTAATGTAACGTAACCATGGACATATGAATATATCTGGACCTGCCCTAAGTGATAAAAACGTATTATTTCCCCCTAAAACGTATTATAGCTCCGCCTTGGAGTCAGCTGGGTTTACGAGAGCGTCGCTTGAATCTAAAAAAATGTGACGTCATCATTCTTGACCTGACCAGCGCGCTGGTCACATCGCACATTTTACGAACAAAAGTGAGAGCTTGTGCTATACATTAAACCCTAATATATGTGAACGTAGCGAATGTGGGCGTTTCTCCAGTGAGCTCGTCGCTGGTTACAGGGGTAAGTAAATTATGAAACATTTGTAAAAGTGTCTTAACTAAACACGGCAACAAAATATTGCCGTGTGAAAAAGGGCGAACTTTCCTTTGCCGATTTCGACTACGCAAATATGATAATAACGTGGCGGGCAAATCGCGCTCTCACGTAAAAAGGTCTATTCATTAAAAAGCAGTTTTGCTTTTAAGAACTAAATGGTGATATTATAATGCGAGATGCCTATATACTGTCAGATTGATTTTTTAACGAATCATAGACATCTTTCCCCTCTTCACCCTCCATAGTTTGGTTTTACCCCCCATCTGTACCTTCAGGTCTATTAAATTTGGATGTCTATGAACGTAACCTATTTAATCATTTGTATACATACTTTTCCATCACTTTTAATGACTTTTCAAAGAAGGTTCTGATTTCATTCTGAGTTGTCCGGTCACCGTTAATGTTAACATGTAGTTATCATTTTGCTGTTTTTTTTTTTTTAATAAGAACGCCACAAATTAATTTCTACCACACATATTTCTAGCACAAATTTTCTATCACATTTCACAACACTTTAAGATTTGTCGCACAACGTGGCAATCACTCCGTCTCGTTCTCGCGGCATTGAATAAAAAGGGATGAGGCGAGTATGAGCTGTATTTTTTAATCGCAAAAAAGTCATCCGATAGCAAAGTGATAATTATCTCAGGAATCGCTGGTTAAAGTTTGTTGTTCTGACCTGATGTTCGTCTGATAGGGGAGACCGGGGCTAGTTGACCCACTTTTCACTCCGTGATTTAAAAAAAAATGAAGGCTCGTCACCATGGACTGTTAAACCAATAATGTAACTTACACATTTGACTATGTGATCATTTGATAAAACAAGTTAAAACATCCACTTACAGGTCAGCAATTATTTTTACAAAAAACCCCCCCGCTGAGTCAACAAACCCCGGGTGTGGGGCTATTCGACTCATAGTAGTGGATTAGTTGATTCAAATGAGTCAATATCGAATTGAAAAAGAATACAGTCCAAATTTACACATGAAAATTTATTACACATAAACATTACATATCGTCATCTGAATTACAGTTGATGCATTGGTAGTAGGTAGCGTTGCCAGATACACATTTTTTGTGAGCCCATAATTGGCAGATCATACACTTCACCCATTCTTTCCAATGAGTCGACTAGCCCAAGTGGCCATTTTTAATTTTAAAGCATTATTTCCAGTAAACGACCAGTCCCACAAAAACACAACTATCGCTATTCACTCACAAAAGAAGCACAATTAACACCCAGTATATGTTTATATGATCTTGATTAATTAGGGAACAGCAATCTTAATATATAAAACAAAGTCGGGTTAGTTACACTATTTATAACTCGAGAACGGCTGGGCTGATTTTGATGATCTTTGATTTGTTGGATTTGTCTCCGCCCCGGATAGGATAATAACTATTAAAACATCACAAAAGTTAACGAAATAAATAGTTATAAAGGAAATTATTTTCCCCATACATTTTGTATGGAACGAATTCACCTATTTTGAAAGAACTGCAGCAATATTGTAAGGGGTATAATATTGAACTGTGCATGAATTCCAAACATTCAAATGCGTTGATTGTTGTGCATTTGTTTTTAATCATATGATGCTGCCCTTCTTTCTTACACACTCAATGTCAATAGTCGAAAATGAGACAAATGGTGAACGTATGTCTGCACACCTCAAAAGGAAAAATACAATAATAATAATAATAAATCTCTGAAATGAAACGCATTTTTTTACATAAGCTCCACACAGGAGGCCCTGAGGAAAATAATTTCTCTCAGGACCTATGTCATCTTAGGGGATGCTGTGTGGAGGATCTTTTTAAGGAATGGGGAGGATAGAAAGTTCTGGGAAGGAAAAAGGTATGAGGGGTGGGTAGGAATCTGGGGGTCAGTGTGTCCGGGAGTGACGGACGTATGAATCCATCCCTCCAACTGTGGTGCAAGGCAATGGGTCGAGAGAGTCCGGCTGGAAAGGTCAAAAGGCCCCCTCAACCAGTCTCTCTCGATCCGGCCCGCCACGCAGCAGGTGGGCAGGCGCATTAACTGCCAAGACCCGGACATAAGTCACCTCATGAACCCGGGCACCCCTGCTAAATCACCAAACGTAGCGAACCACTTGGGGTGATCTATGGCAGAGGTGTTGGTTATTCAATAAATGGTTCCCGGGGCGGTGGCACCCGTATCCGCCTCCCGAATTACCGTAAGTAATTGTAAAAGTAAGAAAATCACAAAAATATAAATCCGTACACAACGCCATCTCTGATACTGACAAAAACAAAACACGGACAGTTGCGCATTGATAATTGCTTCATTGCTTAATTTTTAACTTAATAAAAAAACTGAATTTAATTCAACAGCTATTGATTCTGAGGCGGTACGAAGTTCGTAGGGTCAGCTAGTAATAAAATAAATTGCAGTAAAAAAAGTTACTAACCAAAGCAAAATATCGAACATAAATACTAATCCGCACCGGCTATTTTCAAGATGGGAAGGACTTAGAGCGCCCTCTCTTGAGAACCGTTCAAGTTATCACCGCTGAGTCTACTAAGGCCTATAGTCAACTAACCCCGGTCTCCCCTACGCTCTGAATGGTTGACGATTTATTTAAAATGCATATTTTGTTATATAGATTACTTGGTTAAGTATTTTAACAAGGATCAATGTTGAATGTTTCTTAAATTAAATTCAGAGTAGATATTATACTATGATATTTTAGGTGATTCATTTACAATATTTGTATATTTATCGTATTCTTTTTCTGGGTTAGGCTAGGTTAGATTCTGTAAGTTTGGTCAGGTTTTGTGAGTTAGGTTAGGTTAAGTCACGTAGGTTGCAGAGATGTGTAGGTTAAATCGGGCCACCATCGACCTAATGGAAAAATACAAATTAAATTACATTGGGTGTAGCCAGAAGGTTTTAGGTTTGCATCGGCCATAAAAAACAAAAACATTGTGGCCCTGCCCCAATGTTTTATGTTTGCACAAACATTTGGTTGAATGTTTGTGGTAAAATGGTCCCTGGAGAAGCAGCTTTATATTATGTTATTGTAATAATGAATAATTAAATTTGTAATTTTTTTTGTTTGTCTATTTGGCTTTGTGTTTCCATTGTCACATTTCAGTGGAACTTACCACAAGAGAAGGCGAACAGGACGAGCACGTAGAGGAAGAAGAACTTCATGATGTCCATCACCATCCGAGATAAGGACACTTGTAGGGGACCCAGGTGGGGATTCACAGAGAAAATGTACACCAACTTGAGGGAGCTGTAAACCAATAAAAAACATCCCCTGTATAGTCTGTCAAATAAGAGTAGAAAACATAGGAGGGCGCCACTGTAGTTCAAATGGCAATACTAAACATATAACTCACGGTGGAAATGTAAAGCTGTGTAACTTACATTTTTATAAAAAAATAAAAAGGCATAAAAGTGAAAAAAATATTTTTTCATTACAATATAGCTACCCACTGATCTCAAAATTAGAATTGCGTATAGGTATATTATTATTATACCTTCGCAATTTTGTGTTAACATAATGATGAAAAATGATAATGTAATAAAATATAAAGCACAGTTTAGAAATTGCTCACTTTCATAGCTAAGTACCTAGCGTTGTCCGGGCTTTAGATCGTGTCTCTAATTTTAGATCTGAATATATTTAACTAACTCATTTAGATCTAAAAGTAGTGCAACTAAACTCACCGTTAGTGATTCTTCCTTTCTATATACTGTTAAATTCAAATTTATGTTAAATTAAATGAAAGCAAATCGCTTTTTGAAACACCCTTTAATCAAATTTATATCATGAGCCAAAAATGTTTTTTAAAATGTGGTTTACTGTGTTCAACACATTCAGTGACATTGCACTTTAAATGAATATTTGACAGTTCAGTTGGTGTTGCCAGTCTAAAAATTTTGTAGTTCAATTTTATATATTTTCTACTCTTATTTGACAGACTATAAGTACGGTAGACGTAAAGTGAAATAATATAAACGAACACCTTGAAATATGCTTATTTTTTTCACGTTAACATTTTCTAGGTGACCCACCTGCTAACATTGAAATAATTGATTAGGGGGTGCGAAAATAACTCGAGATTAATCAAAACCACCAGAGGTGATGATGGTTAAACTTCTCAGCACTCCTCTGGTCATCTCCTACCCTCCCTACTTCCAATCTCTTGATATCAACCATTTGCATAATTGAAGATAAATTCTTTCATGACTAATTAGCTCCAGATAGTTAATACTCTTATATGGTTACACAAATAAATAACCCATTTTTACACTGTTTTTCCCATACACTTCAATATTTCAGAAAATTGCGGTTGCTGTACCTAGTCATTCACTTGGCGTTGAGCAGTTCGACTTCGACTGTTATATATTATGTTGATGTTAGCAGTGAAGTTATATGTTGATGAGGAACAGTTCCTGTATACTCCACATTTCATTCACATACTTCCCCAGACTTCTCTTCCTTCACACGAACTAACCTGAATATGTTGGCTGCGGAGAACAGTCCCTCCGATAGCAGCATCGGATCCCACGAGTCCCAGTTCTCCCTGGGCTGCGAGGCTGTCTCCTCGCCTCGCATGATCTCTTTCTGCACCTTGTAGTATGACACCAGACGCAGAGCCACCGTGGCCACATACAGCGAGTTGGTCACAAAGTCTATCACGTTCCACATGTCATTCACATACTCCTCCAGTCCCACGTCCCATAACTGTTTCACTTCACTCCATATTAAACCTAGAGAAATAAGGTTATTTTAATATAACAGATAATTTAAATACAACAAAAAAAATCCTGAATACACATACGAGTACATAATAGTAGAAACACTGTTTTTAAATTTCAGCAGATTGCAGATTTTGAATGAGATTAGGAGAAGAGCCCTGCGCTTAAAAGGGGTCCCCGATCCAAAAATAATTTGCCGTTATGTTGAGCCACTAAAAATCCACCAAAATGAAATTTAAGGTAAGCACATATTATACAACAGGATTTATATTAGGTTTTTACATGTGATATTTTGAATACTATTCTGCCATGAAGGCATTATACATAAACTAGCTTTTGCCCCCGGCTTCGCTCGCATAGTATTAGGGGGGTACCCACAGCGCCTCCTCCACTCCAATCCCCCCCCCCTCCTCCTCTCCCCCTCCCCCCTCTCACCCCTCTCCCCCCCCACCCCCTCCACCCACAAATCCCCCCTCACCTTCCCCCTCCACCCTCCGCCCTCCCCCACATCCTATCTTCCCCTCACCCCCCCTCCATACCCGTTACATTCATTTTTCAAACAGCTTGCGTGCCACATATTGCAATTTTTGAATACAAAATTTCATAATGCCAGAGCTATAAGCTATAGCCTATAGCCTATTCTGATGTATGAGCTTCATTATTGTAAAGTTTCATTAATATACATTCAGTAGTTTTCGCGTGAAAGAGTAACAAACATACATCCATACAAACTTTCGCCTTTATTATGCACCAGATTTAAATGTCCGGGTTAAATTTTCCCCACAGGAAAAACTAAACCCTTTCACACACTTCCCAAATGATCATCTAGTCAATCCACACTATGCAATTGCACTATATAAGTATTATAAATACAAAACAATACAAGAACAACATGTCAACCTATCAGAGACCAAATGGGAAAAATAATTCACCGACTCTAGATATTTTCATATCAGAGGGTTCGGCTCTGTGGAATTCCTAATTGAACCTATAAATCCTACTGATCCCTCAATATAAATATTTAAAAAATCTTTTGTAATCCTACATGTATTTATAATGACTGATTTTTGCATTTTTATATATAAATTCTTTGACAAATCTAATATGCCTAAATTTTGAATGAGAGACCTAGGTATTATGCCAGTAGCCGAAATAACAAATGGTAATATTTTTATAGTCTGAGATTGCCAAATTCTTTTAATCTCATTTCCTAAATCTGTGTATTTTCTAATTTTTTCAGAAACAGTTTTTTGAATATTACAGGAATTTGGAATAGCTACATCAATGATATAAGTTATTTTTTTAAATTTTGTCATGTAAAACTATATCAGGTCTGTTATGACTAATTGTTCTCTCTGTTAGTATAGTTTTATCATAATATATTTTATAAAATTCATTTTCTGAATGAATTTGGCTCATATTCACAATATGGTACTATATTACGGCAATCAATCAAGTTATGTTTAATTACCAAACTTTGGTGAATTATTTTTAAAACCTGATTGTGCCTAAATGTATACTCGGACGGCGCTAATACAGAACATCCCGATATAATATGTTATATAGTTTCCGGAAAAGCCAAACATTTTCTACAAAAATCATCAATTTGATTTATATCTTTGATTATATGCTTCCTATAATTTTTAGTATTAATGACTCTATCTTGAATGGCAAGCATATTTCTGCGCTCAACTCTCCAATACTCAACCATTTGTTTGACGAAAGTTTGTCAACATACGTTTGGTTGAGATAATTTACGTGTTTTGCGTGAATAATTTTATTTGACCAGGAATCTAATAATTCCTGGTTAGTATTTATAAGAATGTTGGCATTCTCGTCATATAAATTTAAATGTGTAATGTTTCGATCTGCCTTGCAAATTATTTTGTGCATTATTATTATTATTATATTATATTATTATAGTAGGATAGTAGGAAGTAGGATAAGCGAAATGATTAAGAACTTACGAAACCTTTATTATTTTACGTAATAATTTGTCTTACAAAGCCTCAAAAATGCACTCAACATGTCGCGTCGTGTTGAAATGGTTTTGATGACAACGGCATGGTTCTCAAGATATTTTGAGGATTCAAAGAAACGCAATGGAAAACTTATGTGGTTCATACTAACCGCTAACCCAAGCTAAAATAAAGCACTCCACAATTGAAGGTAGAGACCCCCTCTTGGTCCTCATGTCTTCCTCTCTGTCTGGCTGCGCGTCTTCCCAAAACAGACCGCCGATCACAGACTCTATCCGCTGTGAAGCCAAAATTAACATAACTGGAACAAGAAGCAAGGTTTCAATTAGTTCAACGTTAGTAAACATCTCGAAAAATAAAGCAAGAATTAAATATGTTTACAGTTAGTGGTTTACCGCAGTAGCGTAGCTAGTGTGCTACCAATATTGTGCTACGCTACCGCAGTAGGGTGGCTATTGCGATAGCGTAACACATGATTGGTAAATGGAATCCTGGGATCAAATTTATTATTATTATTTTTATTTAGTGAGTACCGCACAAGAGTCACAATAGTCAGCTCTTAACTGGAGTCAGTGAGACTATGGCATCCCCGGTGACCGGCCAACTCAGAATGAAACCAACACAGAAGCACTTCAGAAAGGTCATTAAGAGTGATGATAAAAAAATCGGTCAAATGGGTTAAGTTAGGTTAGGATTACCGGCTATTTAAAAAAAAAATCATAGCTTTTATTGACCTTTCTGAGGTGTTTCTGAGTTGATTTCATTCTGAGTTGGCATGGAACCGGCATCCCCAATTGGGGTATGCTGTGAGGCTGAAGGTAGTGGGGAGGAAAAGGAGATAGGGGAGAGAGAAGGTAGGGAAGTACCTGGCTTTTCAGATCTGGTCACTAAACACGCCTAAAGCCACTTCAAGCACCGTTTAAATTCTGAATGTCGGTGGTCTCATACCAGGACGATACTGAGAATATCTTAAGCGTATCTTATATAGTAAATAACTCCAAGATGTAAATTATTATTATGATGTATTTATACGGTAAATAAATGAATAATTAAATTGTAAAAAAAACTAATATATATATAAAAGGTGTAACAGGACGTACTCTAGGGATTTTAATCAGCGATTCATGAGCATATTTGGAGTAAAAATTGTAGTTATCATTTTGGTGTCCGACGATATTTTTTTTCTAAAACAAAAATATGTTTTTCAATTACACCGCGCTACTGTTCCCATCGCTATGGGAATTATTCCGCCCTGATGTATGTGAGCGATACGCGCTCTTTCGTGTGTTATATATGCTGTTAGAACGAGACGCAACGCTAATCAAGTGTCCGCTAGGCTATAAACGCGCTACTTTTCAACTAGTGGATTGCGGCGCGTGATGGAATAATATTTTTATTGTTTTTAATAAAAAAAAATGTCATCGTACACCAAAATGACATGTACATTTTTTACTCCAAATATGCTCACGAATCGATGGTTAAAATCCCCCTGGTACGTCCTGTTACACCATGTTTATCGCTTGTTTTCAATTACTACATAGTTTCACAGAGTAGATACCTACGAATCTGGTACTGACACTTACTAGCGTGATGATGACCACTGATCGTTTACAAACATGTTAATTGTTTTTCATGGCGGATAATTATTTATTTATTTTTGAATGTAGCTATTACATTGAGTAGTCAAATATGAAAGTTCAGCAAGGTAATTTATTACACACTGTTAAAAAAACCAATGTAGAAATTGAACAAGATGGCCAATCATCTACTGTTAGAGGCACTATCACTATTAGACCCTGTTATAATTACCGTAACGATTCACGGTTAAGGTGACGCGACAGCATAAAAAGCACATACGTTTCTTTATCGCCATAATGCTGCAGCTCTTTCAAAAGATGAGATACACAATGTACGTAGGTCTGTTTCCTCCAAAGGAAAAAAGTCATAATTTTCTTACATCTCCCTCACACACCACACCGTGACGAAAATCTCCGTAGACCCTACCAATTCTACTAGCCGTGACGATAAATTTGAAAGTATGGAATATAGTTACAAGGATAATATTGAAGTGTGAGCGAATTCCAAAAATTCAGAAACGTCAAATGCGCTAATGGTTTTTCTTTTGTTCTTAAACATATAATGTGCCGCTCTTTCTTACACACTAAATAACAATAGTCGAAAATGAGACAAACGGTGAAAGTATGTCTGCACCCCCTCACCACATGAAACATGCAATCATTATCATACATCTCCCTCACACGTATAAAGAAAATGAAATGCATTTCCCATCGCAAAAAAGTAGTACTCTGGAGGAAACCGTCACACGTATTTTGTGTGTCTCACCATTATTTATTGTGTAAGAAAGAGCTGCAGCATTATAGGGATAAGTAACGTATGTTTATTGCCTTTTTGGCCATCACGGTAACATAACCGTAATTATTAAAGCGACTGTCTGTCTGGGCCTTTATAATTGGAAGGTTATATTTAGATATATAGTTTGGCAATTAAGTGCAGAAATTAAATAAATTGGAACTACACGTTTTCATTACTATGGCAGCACCAAATTACTCGCTTTGCTATGACGTTTCCTATGGCTGTCTTGTTATCGCATGTCACGGTTGATTTATTGTCTTAAATCTAAGAAGAACATCGCTGATTTGATAATATTTTTATTCATTGTTTGCCTGAATTTAATTAAAATGAATAAACCATTACATAGTAATGCAATAGGGGTTATATTCTGCGTTTTTCAACGCTGCCTAGCCGAGTATCACACGAAGAAGCTTCTGTCTAATTTAGAAGATGTTTACAAATGAACTGCAGAAATGACTGGTACGTAGTATAGTTTGTTTAATTAATTTCATTAGTATTACAAGATTTATGCCAATTTTCGAGCGATAATAACCATTACAATTTGATTGGAGGTTATGTTCAGAAATCCGAATTTGACACTTCCATTTGACAGTTTCTTTCTTTCTAAGTGAATATTATCAAGTGTGTTTTTTTAAACTACCTTCTATAATAATAATTTTAATGATGTTTTTCACACACAGGTAAATCTGAATCAACGATAAGACGAATCGCCAAGGAAGGGGAAAAGGCAGATGGAAAATTTGAAACACCGGGAAAACGGAAAATGGGCACAATAATAATAATATGTAATAGCATAAGTGTTGATGATTGAAAAAATTGTTGCAAACACGTGATGAAAATTGAGGCAGAATATTATGCACGAGGCAGTACTATATATGATGATATCGATGAACTGAGTTTAGATGAAGATGAAGATACGGAAGAAGAAGAATCACACGAGGACGAAGACAATAATTACATGTCGGATGTTGAATTAATAGACTTAAATTTTTAGTACCTACGTTTTTATATCGAAATAAACGCCCACTTAAAACTTGTTTTGTTTTATTTTACTGCTATTAAATTACAGTTTTTTGTGCAAAATTTTTGAAAATACAAATACGCTATGAAATATGCATTTTGGCAGAAGCGTTTTTTAAAACATTTCTTATGTTTTAAAAAACGCTTTAAATGGCAAAAAAGTTTTAAATGGCAACACCATATTGGTGTTGCCATTTAAAACTAGAAAACGATCGCAGCGCCATCACTTGACACTTATTTTCTACACTTAATTGCCAAAATGTAAGTAGGAAAGGAAAAAAAAATCTACACGATAATAGTTGATTTCGGCGAAAATTTTGAGTCGTAAGAATAGACATTTTAAAGTACGATTTAATTTTGAATACTTACACAAAAACGTAAAGTAACTTGCAGAATGGCAGATGAACTTGATGAATGGTTTCCTCATGGTCCTACCCAGCGCGGAGTGTGGGGCCAGGATGTAGGAGACGGAGAAGAGCGGGAACATGATGCCTATCCTAACTATCTCCAGGGCCTGCAGGGCCATGTTCTTTCTCCGGAAGCCTGGCAGACCCTCGTACCAGATGGAGGCCAACAGCTGTTGGACGTTCGGATGCGCCACAAACTGGGGAAGAGAAAATAGTTTAAAAATACATATACCTACCTATTTAACTATTTTTTCATTCGTCATATTTTTAAAAGTTATCTCGTAAGTACATGGTTTTTCTAAATATGATTAAATAATATCGGTTTAGTATGTTTTTCGTGTAAATTATTAGTACTCATTGAAGAGATAAAACAATAGAAGAGTGTTGTGGGCGTGTCTAAGTGCCTAAAGCAAACTTAATTTCGCATTATTTCTGGAAAAATTGATCAAGCATTTTAAAATATTGAAATTTTTTCGTGAACAGACCATCGATTTCATTGGCCTGTCAGGAGCCTGGGAGTCGAAAAGTCTTATGTAAACTATCGACATCGGATTTCTGTCAAATCGGTATGGATCACATCTCTCGGTAATATCTTTTAACGATTTTTATATATTACGATTAGAATTCGATATTTTCACCCTTTAATTTTTTCAACTTGTAATTTTTTTAACGTACCTGTATTTATTTATTTATTTACGGTAAACATACCTTTAAATACAGAATAAAACATTTTTCTACATTAAAATAGATTATGCAGTGTAAACATATTAATATGATTTACATTAACTAAAATTTAGAGACAGGCTTTTGGAAACAAAATAAAAACTAATAAAGGTTTTCAAAAAATATTTAAAATACTTTTTTGTAAGTTCTTTCGGTGCTGTTAAAAATATCCGCCACTTCTGCGTATTGGTTACCTAAGCTGTGTAAGTGTGGTATAAGGGAGTTCATAAACAAATTGGTATTGTGACTATATTAGTAACATGAAAAAAAATCAATTGCAATAATGCAGGGATGTTAAATTATCCAACAAAGGGCATTTAAAACCAGATCCGCACTGAACGGTTTGACGATGCATGTATGCAGCTGGGCGAAACCGGTAAAGTTAAAAAAGTGTGTTGTGGAAATATAAGATAGCATTTTCATTGGCCGAAGGGGCAACGGTGTATTTTTTAAAATCATTTTATAACCCTTATTTTATAGAAGTTTTGATCGTCTATTCTAGATTGTTCAAGATATTTGCACCATTGCAATAAGGAAATCCAGTGAAAAATATTATGGCTTTAAATAAATATGTTCATATAGACCAATAAACGCTGATTCTGAATATATAAACATTTTATTAAAGAGTTTTTAAATAGTTATTAAAAAGTCAATTTTTAATCGGGTCCTGGAAACACGCCGTCAAGTTGGTAGTATTAAAATGTTTAGTGGTGACGTCACTGCTCATCGTGTCATGACGTGACCGTAAAGTCATTGTGTGAGAATGTAGGTATGACACAAGCCATCGTATTAATTTATTCGTTTATTGACATACTGTTTATAGAGATTTAATTGTCGTGTTTATTGAAACATTATTTAGGCTTAAATTATTCAGTTTCAAAAGTAAAGGTATCTCTTATTAGTTTATTTCTATTATTGAAAATATTCAAAAACTATCGCACAAAAAAAAGTAATGCTTCTCTAGGGAGAATACTTCGAACCCCGAATTTCAAAATGGCGGCAGTTGATCAGCTGATTGCCCGATCTTATAGTAACTTTTCAGGAGTGATGACGTCACACGACTCACAACACATACGGTGGTTTTCAGGGGATCTTGAAAAATTAAAACTTTGACAATTATTTTAACTATTAAAACTAACTCTAAAAAAATGCAGTTATTTAAGTTAGAAGGTCAATTCATTAAAAAAAGGACTTGAGTTCTCTATTGCAACATTTGTGTTTTAAGATTTTTTTCATAATTACATATAAAAAGTTCGATGTAACAAGTCCACGAAATTTTTGAAACGGGAATAGAATTCTCTAGTGTGCAATCCAAATAATTATATTACCAATGTTTCATTAGGTACATGTCTACGAAATACGAATATTTAAAGTGGAAATATAAAATTTTTCTTTTACCATGTGTTCCGCAATAAAAGTACTTTTCCGCTCGAGATCAAAGGAAATAACGATACCTCTATCCCGAGAATTTGCTCGTGGTATTCGAAGACTTGTAAGTTAATGCATTACGCAGAGCCGTTAAATCCTATGACTCGAGACGGCAGAACCCGCTTATCCAACTTCTGCGACCATGATAGTTTTTAGCTACCAAATGTAATATGTAAAACGGAGAATATTCACCTATGGCTTGATGACAGAATAGATATAATTGTCTGAAAATGTTCAAAGCACTTTCACAAAGTGGAATTCTGGAAAAAAACCTACTGTGGGAATTGCTGAGAGGGGGAAAATGTGGCAGGGAAATTCGTGAATGTTTTTATCCCAGACTATGTCCAGCGAAAAAAAACTCGTCTGGTATGGGGCAATGGTAGGAATGTTATAAATGTAAGAAGGTAAGTATACCGAATATTTTTGACTGAATTTTTAAAACGTTTCGAAAATCTTTGTTTCTCTATAGATGAAATTAAAACGCATTGACAGTTTTAGATAGTAAAGTTATTGTGAAATAATTTATAATAATGTTATTATACGTTCTTCTTATTTGTTATGAACAGTGAAAGCGAACCTAAATGAAGAAAAATGTCTGCAAATTTTTGTGACCTTTCGTAAATATTATTTCTTTCAGGAAACGCATTTTATTTATTTATTAATATTAGCGGTGTAATTATACCATAAACACAGATTACATGTCACCAAATATTAGTTGTAGATAAGAAATAATAAAAAAGAGTAAATCAGTTAATTGTGGCATTTGGTTGAGAAATGACACAAAGAGCTACAATTACATCCAATACTTATAAATAAAATTAATATTGATTGAAAATATATGATAGAATAGTCTTCTTTTACCTAGCTTTCGTGCAGCTAAATAGATTCGCCACATCTGCGTATCTATTACTAACTTCATGTAATCTAGGTACAAACGAGTGTTTCGTCTACTCAGTCCTGTTGTTGTTTTTAATATATAATAATAATCTTTATTCAATGAAATAACAACAATATAACTAAAAAAAAAATAAAAAAAATTACATACTCAATGTAGTTTACAAATAGATTACATCAATCAGTACAGAAAAATTAACAAAGAGAAAGTAACGTAAGAAAGGTTACACAGGAGTAGTATAGTTATACAGTATTTTTAGTTGTGCTTTGCCTGCCTCACTAGGTGAACCTGTATTGAGGCAGAAATTTTGTTAATTGTTTCTCGCAATTTTATCTATGGTTTTTTTATAAATGTGTAAAGTAGGTTTTCATACAGCAAAAACTTTATTTTAGTTAACATATATAAGGTGTAACAGCACGCACCGGAAGGATTTTAACCAGCGATTCCTGAGCCTGTTTGGAGTAAAATATTATTTATGTACAAAAAAGAAAGACAAACATTCCCAGGTTACGAATAGCTCAAGAATGTTTGAAAATCTCCTACCACCGCCACAGAAAGCCGAAATTGTTGCTTGTGTTGTGATGGAGGACTTAGCCAGCCGAGGAATCGAACACGCGACGCCCATGTGGGACCTAAGCGCTATGCCCACTCAACCACTGACCGAAAATGTTTATGTAATTTGGTGTCCGATGATAATTTTTCAAATGAAAACAAATAAAAATTCCATCACACTTCACAACTGAGTAGTCAGCAAGGGTCAAGAGAGGAGGGAGAACGCGTGATCCCGTCGCCACGCGTAGCAGGGTGATCAGTGGCAATAACTTGTGACGGAAACACATATTTTTTTTATTGTAATTGAACAAAAATATCACCGGACAGCAAAATAACGTCCACGTTTTTACTCTAAATATGCTGATTAACCAAATATGCCTGATTTGTTGATTAGCCAAACATCTCCGAAAAATCGAAATTTGAATTGAGTATGCTGTTAATGTAAAAGTGTACCCTCCAATTGGTACTATCCTCAGGATACTCATAAACATCACCAAATCAATTAAACGAAATTTTAATGTTTTCTGGGTCACTAGTAGTATATTTCAAAATGTCATATTCATATACCGATTCGTTCTGCCTCCCGATATTATTTTATGGCATATTTAATAAGTAAAACACGGACACGTGTAAATAATATTTGATTTATGGTGAGCATTCGAATGCTGCTTTCCTCATTATCTCAATACTCGATATTTGGAGATGTCTGACTAATCAACTGGAATGAACATGAATTGAAATTGAAGATATCTGACTAATCAAAAAGATGACTCACTAATGCTCAGGAATCGCTAGTTAAAATCCTTCGGGTAGGTATGTGCTGTTACATACTTCATTTTGCTTGTAAGCTGTAATGATGGTAAAACTGGTACCTACCTACTGTGTTGTTAGTTTTTCACGAACATATATGAGATCATTAGGAATAAATTGGTTTAGAAACTTTTTTTGTATATTTTCTTGATACTTTGTTTAAGTTTTACCATTTTCATTTAATAAAGGGAAAGCTCAACGTTTTAAGATTAAAAAAACTTGATTACTTTGTTCCACTGCGATTTAAGTTCAAAAGTATTTGGTTATTACGACGGTACCTACTTGCATTATGGGAAATAAACTTTGTCTATACATCACTCGTCGTCAGTTTCTCCGTCAGTAATTAATTCAGATATGAAGTGTTTTCATAATATTTTGTCGGTAATTGGAGTAATTTCCAGTTATTAAAATTAATCTAATGTTGCTTCTATATTTTAGATAATATTCAAAAAATTTCCTCTTCTTACAGGTGAATTTTGATCGAATTTCCTTTTTTTATGATGCGGCAAATGAGGTTTTTAATATTTAATAATATTATGTTTAAATAATAAAAAAAAGTTCTGCTGTTATTTATTATAATTACGCGTAACAGCTGTTTTGCCTTCCTTAGACATTATCAAACGGCGTTGAAGTCACGATACATTTATATTATTTCTATATAGGTGCCAACAAAGGAAATTAAAATCAAATTTGTAAAAAGCACTAACTTTGTGGCTCGCCATAATTTACAATAAAAAAACACATAAATTTGTTTAAGACCACTTTTATTTTAAAACACTCTACCGGTTTCAGAAGCACCCTTCCTTCGTCAGGGGAATATTTCTCCTGACGAAGGATTCTCCTGACAAAGGAAGGGTGCTTCTGAAACCGGTAGAGTGTTTTAAAATAAAAGTGGTCTTTAACAAATTTATGTGTTTTTTTATTGGAAATTTAAATAATTTAATAAATTGCTTTTATTTATATTACCCAATGATTTTCAAGTAAATTTTCGCAATAATGGTTATTATCAAACATCAAAACATTTTTATAAAAAAAAAAACATTTTGTAAACTTCAATAATAATATTATTCAATACAAAATAAAATACCATAAAGAAATAAAATGAAGTTCCACTAATTAAACTTGAAAACAATAAATTAATAAAGTTGTAAAATTTCTAATTGAAAACAAAATTATATTTATTCTTGAGCTTTACAAAAAATAAAAACGTTTTGGCGATTTTTTTGCGTAAATCGAAGAAAGCGGTTTGCATCTTGTGGCAATTTTAATCCTGTTGCCCCCAGGGTGGGTAGTGTTCGATTTTGTCAGCGTTATCACGATTGACTTTTGTCGCTTCTACGACTCGTTCTTGTGTTCAAAAGCTCTGCTGTGGAATGATTTGGGTTTGTGGATTGTGGGTCTCTTCAAGACCAATGCTCATTCCAACATCTCCTCAAAAAGACCCTCCACACAGCACCTCAGATAACACAGGCCTTGGGTGAAATTATTTTCCTCAGGGTGTGGGTGGAGTTAATGTAAAATAGGGCTTTTACGCATTCCATACCTTCTTCTGCCTAAGTTTGATTGCAAGCTTGAGCCTGTTGAGTTGCATGCGCTCCCCGTGCTCGAAGGCCGGGCCCGTGGGGTCGTGGTTCAGCAGCACCTCCAGCTCGTGGGAGCTGCGCGTGTGGTCGAGCAGGGCCGTTGCGAACTCTTGGCACTGCTTCCTCAGTTCCTGGTATTCTATCTACAAAAAAAAATTTTTGCGGTTAGAATATTCAATTAACATGGTCTTAGGCCTTGTGCGCACTAGCGGCTAGCCGCGTAGGCGGTCAACCGCGCGGCCAGCCGCATTTTCATTTTAGTAAGAAATTTTTCGGCGGTTGGGTGCGTACGGATATGAGCGGTTGCATACTAAAATAAAAACGCGGCTGGCCGCGCGGTTGATCGCACAAGGCCTTACAGGTGGGTTTATGGAACACTCTCTAATATCGGGGATCCTTTGGTGGAAGTACACAGTGGGGAGGTGAGGGGGGGGGGGGGTAAAATAAAAAGAGGAAGGGTAATTATTATTTATTTTTTCAAATTTAATTTTTTATTCCAGCAGTACTAGGAGGACCTCTAAACCACTCTCCCATATTGCTAGAGACGTAAACAGTTATGATAAATACAAATAATAATAAAATAAAAATAAAATAATAAATAAAGACAGTATAAAAAAAATATGGATCGTCCTTTAAGGAGGTCGTTGCATCAGTATATTAGTATATTAAATAATTTTTGAAATATTAGTTAAACCAACAATTTTTGTCTCTCTTGTACCATATTTTTTAAAGATTTTGAAATATAAGAGATGTAATGTAATATCGGTTGCGATATGTTGATATCAGCTCTACAGGCTGAGTCTGTTGTAAGGTCCAGCGGACTTACATTGGAAGTGTAGACGAATATTGGTAGGTAGTATTCAAAGAAGAGAGAGTAACGGAATACTGTACTAGTATTTATTGTGGAGCTGCCTAACACAAAAGAGGACGGATCTAGCACGCATCGCCTTATATAGATTCGCGCAAGCATGCTATCTCGCTTGCACTCATACAATTCACACAGACATTACATGTACTATCGGCAGTTTTTACTGGGTGGGACTGTGTTTCCTGGCATCGCCGATATTGTTAACCAATACTGCTGCACACCTTAAAAAATCAATAAATGAACGAATTCTTTCCATTCAAACTATTCCCATTAGACGGTAGTCCGCCGACGACGGTTGGGCGGCCATCATAGCATTTCTCTTGTATTTCAATATCTTTGATAATTTTAGAGGGAAATTTTATTAGAGAATAATTATATTTATAGAAAGTGAAAGTACTTTCGAATATGATTAATTGATAATAATTATTTAATAAATAATAATGTTATTCGATATGAAATAAAACTTTGGTCAACAGAACTACAAATATCTAACTATAAATAGAAACATCTTTTTGATAAATTGCCAGAAAGTATAAGAATTAAAAAAAATTACTGAAAGCTTCAAAAAAATAACAAAAATAAAGAAATATTTTTTATATTAAAAATTAAAACTACAAAAAACAACAACAGTAATAAAAAATCTTAATAACTAAATAAATGACACCTACCTCCCACACACATAAGCATAGCTTTTTATGGAAGTACATCTTTAAAATAGTATATTAAAATATAAGTGGATAAACAGGTCTTTAAAACACGCGCGATTTTTCGAGCACGACGGCGTAGCAGAGTGCTCGAAATAAAGCAAGTGTTTTAAAGACCAGTTATCCACGAATACTTTACGCTATTTTTTTATTGGTACACTTTGAAAATATAAATATTGATATTATTATTAAAAATTTGGAAATAAGAACTATTAATGAATTCGTGATGTGACATCACAATATCTTGTTGTCATGGAAATGAAAAACACACACATTAATTTGCAATCTGTCACATAAGATTAATAGTTGACATCACCATTTTTACTAGTTATTGTGTGTTGCAAAATGAGTTCTAACATTGATAATTTAAATACCAAAGCAGAATCGCGGTTAATACCTGAAAAATCCAAAGACGTTTATAAAAAAGAATATGAAAGGTTCATAACATGGATGGAGGAGCAAAACGTAGTAGATGTAGATGAACGAGTTGTGCTTGCTTACCTTCAGAAAATGTCGGAACAGTACAAAGCATCGACTATGTGGGCCATACATTCGAAATTGCAATGTCTGTTGAGGATAAATAAAGGGGTTGATTTTGTGAAAGTGCATGCATTCATGAAGGCAATTAGCAAGGATGACGTTGCTAAGAAGGCGTATATATTCAAAGTGTTTGTTTTATTTGACGTTTAAAATATTCCTGTCAGATTTATAGTTAAAAGTTGACATTTAGACTTCACATTTTGTTGATTTGTTGATATTGCCATGGTAACTTAAAAAAACGCGCGTTCCATAAAGTGCGATTTAAACACGCTAGAGCGTACTTTAAATGAGTAAAAAAGGGCACCATTAAAAAAAAAAAAAAAATGTATGTAGATACAAATCACTAACTCCAGAACAGAATGCAAAATAAAACAATTCTCTATTTTTTTATTTTTTATTTTTTATTTATTTATCTATAATAAAATATGTTTACAATGGTTTTATTTGTATGCCTGTCTCACTAGGGTATACCTGTGTCGAGACAGGCGTACAGGTATATAAATGAATATAGTAATTACAAGGATATTTCAGGTAAAATACATATTATGAATAGAATTAAAACAGAAGGGTGATTGGAAGGGTAATAAATCTTTTAAAGAGAGTTATTTTATAAATGTTGGAGATGGAGTACTGAAATCAATTCTGCCTAGTCTATTTATAGGTTAAATTTGACAGGATTCCATTATTTTCATTTGTTTTATATGGGTTAGGTTGTATGTGAAAAGTTATTTATGTCTATGTGTGATTTATTTTACAGATATTCGTGATAGTGTGGCGTCCAATACTTATAATCCATTTTTTAATATCTTGTTTGAATTTTGTAAAGGAGTCACTTTGTCTGATCGTAGTTGGTAGTGTATTGTATAGCTTGCAAGCTATGTATTTAGAGTGTCTTTGCCCGAAGGTGGTTTTGAAAAAAGGAGTTTGGAGAAGTTCGTTGTTTTTGGCTCGGGTATTGTGTATTGTTTGTGTAGCTTTGTATGGTGTTTTGTTGTTTTTGTGTAAATTAAGTAATATGGATCTTGAGTAGAGCTGTTTTATGTCCATAACGTTGAAGGAATTGAAGATAATATCAGTGCTGGTAGTAAGCGGCATTTTAAGAATTATTTTTATGATTAGTTTTTGTGCTTTCATGATGGGATCAAGGGCATTGGAATATGCATTACCCCAGGCTAGAATTCCGTATTCGATGTGAGATTGGCACAATGAGTAATATACTGTTTTTAAAAGTTTTAGGTGAAGGAAATTGCGTGTTTGTTTGAAAAAGTATATAGATTTTCGGATTTTGTTTGTAGTATTATGTATATGTTGCTTCCAATTCAGGTGTGTATCGAAGGTTACTCCTAAATATTTGATAATGTTTACTTGCTCTAGGCATGGGCAGTCACAGTTCCGGTTTAGAGATGAATTTTTACATTTGTGTATTTTTAATGGCGGGGCTGGGTTTGACTTTGGGATATTGGTGAGACTAGACAGTAAGTATTTGGTTTTCTGTACATTTAGAGTTAATATGTTCGAGTAGAGCCAATATTTTACCTGTTGGATTCCTTCCTCCGCTTTGGAATATGCGGTAAGCCAATCTTTTGCTTGGAAGAGTAGGACAGTGTCATCGGCGAAACTGACAATAGTGGCATCGATATCTAGGTTGCATAACTCGTTAATATATATTAGGAAGAGCGTTGGACCTATAACACTGCCTTGAGGAATCCCGTAACTAATGGGCAAATTCTGGCTCTTTGTGGTATTGAGTTTAACGCATTGGGATCTGTCAGATAAGAAGCTGGAGAGGAGGCCTAATTCTTTGTTCCTAATACCTATATTAAACATTTTGCGTTTTAGTTTGCTGTGTGAGATTGTATCAAATGCTTTACATAGGTCGAGAAATACCGATAGACATTTCAAGCCCTTATCAAGGTGGCCAGAAATATGGTCAGTGACCGTGGCTATAGCATCATTGGTACTTTTATGTTTTCTGAATCCAAATTGCCGCGGCGATATTAAGTTATTGGTTTCCAGATATTCCATGAGACTATTATTGACGATCTTTTCGAATACTTTTGAGAGGGAATTTAGCAACGTAATAGGACGATAATTACTAATATCAAGTTTGGAGCCAGTTTTAAAAATAGGGATAGTGAGACCTTGTTTTAGAATGGTGGGAAATAGCCCTTGGCGGATGCTAATATTAAGTAGATGCGTTAATGGTTGAAGTATACCAGGGGCAATTTTTTTAAGAACATTGTTAGATATTTCATCAATGCCGGTTGATGAAGAGTTTTTGAGCGAGTTTATTACTATAGAAACTTCTTTCTCTGTAATCGTTTTAAGAACAAAGCGGGTTGGGAAATCATCATTGGTCGCGTGGTCACTTGGACCAAGCGTATCGTTATTTATTTGGATTTTTTTTGCTAGTTCCGGACCTATGTTTGTAAAGTACTGGTTTATGTAATTGACAATTGTGTTGGGGTTCGATGTAAAGTCTACAGTGATATCTTTGATATTGAGAGAGTTTAAGGTGTCGGTGGCTTTATTTGAATTGGTAGCTTCCTTGAGGACTTTCCATATTTTTTTAGGGTCATTGTTGCATTCGGAAATTTTTTTGTTGTAATATAGATTTTTGGCTTTCCTAATGACTTGGGTGCAGATATTACGGTATCTTTTGTAGAAATTATGGAGTGTGATATCATATGGATTTGTGGCACATTTTTTGTGTATGGAATTGCGTTTCCGAATGCAGTTGATTATAGTATGGTTTATCCAAGGTTTGAGAGGTTTGATCGCTTTAGGAATGGTGTTTGTGGTGATTTTGGTGTTTTGGACAAGGATATCTTGTAGGTAGGTAGAGAAGTAGTTCCAGGCCTCCTCTATGTTAGTTTTGTTATAGAGTGTGTCCCACGATTTGGAGTTAATCGTTTTGTTAAGATTGTCATAGTTGATTGTTTTCTTCGTTGTTTTAGTTGGAGGTTTGCTTTGTACGTTGTGTTTGGAACTCATTGTGAAAGAGGTGGCGTAGTGATCTGTAACTGATGATATGTGGATTTCGGAGGTGTATTGGTTGGTTGATTTAACCATAATATGGTCGATGCAGGAGGAGGAGTTTGGCGTACATCGTGTTGCTGAATTGATTGTGCTTTCCATTCCGTGGAACATCAGTGTGTTTAGATAGTCTTGGCATTGGGGATGTTCGTTGTTTTTTAAAATGTTAATGTTAAGATCCCCCATTAGAATTAAGTTCTTTATTTTGTGTAGATCCGTGAGATAGCAGTTTATGTCGCGCAAAAATGAGGAGATGTTAGGTTGAGAAGGAGAGCGGTAAAGTGCAATGATACATGTGTTGACATTGTACGTTATTTGAAGACAGTTTGAGTTAGTAATATAAATTTCTTTGACATTAAATGAGTTAAGAGTGTTGTTTAATGTATATGCTACTATGCCATCGTTTTGTCTATAGTGATTTGAGGTTTGATGGTGGGTATAATAGGGGATGTTTTTAGGAGTATAGTAAGGTGTTAGCCAACATTCTGTCAGGATAATTATGTCATATTTGATTTTAGTAAGGTCGAGTTCGATGAGGAATTGGTCAAAGTTTTTGTTTATAGATCTAATATTTTGATGGTATATTGATAAGTTTGTTTTGTTAGATGTTGTGGTAGTATTATCCATTTTGTATGATATGTAGATTGTGTGGAAATATGTAAGGGTAATTACCCGATATTTTATGTAATTTTTTTTAAATCATCTACATGTTTAATATAAATAATTTTATCGTTCGTGATGCGCCTCATCATGATTCTCCCTTCTTTGTACCAGACATAGGCATAGTTTTTTTCTTTAGCAAATTTTTTTGTATGCCATAGAAGTTCTTTGTGATATGGGGAGAGTTCTTCTCCAATGTAAATCTTGTCGTCTGTAAGTCCTTTGATGGAAGCGTAGTTTATGTTTCTTTTCGCGGCAATGAGGTTGTCACGTGCAGTTTTGTTCTTGAACTGAACCAGCAGTTTGGGGGGGGCATCAGTACGTCGGTCCGGTATTCTTTTAGCTTCGGTTATTTCATTATATTTGATTTCTACGCCAGCCGCTGCAGCAACTCTTATAACTATTTCAGTCGCCTCTTCGCCACTTGAATGTTTAATCCCGGCTATTTCCAAGTAATTTGAGCGGAATTTTGCGGAATTTAAAAAAAATACACTAGACAATGTTTTGAATCTAACGACTGAACTTTGATGAATTCAAGGCATTGCTTTCTAAGCTTCTGCTATTTTCTATAAAAAACACATTTTTGTATAATCTGTAGATCCCGGGGTAATCCCACAGGCGATTTATGACACCCGGGGGATAAGGCCCGTAGAAAGGACCCGGCCAGCCTGAGGTCGGGTCTGTTTGCACAAGGCCGGAACCGACCCAGGGCCTTGTGTAAACCCGGGGCGTAGGGCAGCTGGAAACAATCAGTGGGCGGGCGGCTTAAAATAAATTGTGTGTTTCAGGAAACATTACAATGACAAATTGTTTGTTGCAGTAGAAGTTTTATTTTATGTTTGACTTTGTTACGTATTTTATTTTCAATCTGACTTTGGTAATACACGCCAATGGTCTTTTTGTATACAAGTACATTACGTGAGTAGAAGAAAAATATATTTTAATGGAATCACCTTTTTAATGAATTGTGTTCTCAATTAGCAATATTCCCATTTGAGAAAGATGGGAAAAGCGGGAGAGGAAGGTTTGATCAGTCTTTTTAATTTATTTATTTTATATATTTAATAATATTATTATTCAATGTATAAAAGCAGTTTATTATAAACAAACTCTGCTTCTGCTTCGTAATTATTATTATAATAAATAAATATTAGTATACACTAAGTAAAATGTATGTTATAAAAATGAAAAATAGTAGTTTATATATTATATTTATATATAGTTTATATTTATTGTATACTGTAAGTAAAATGTATGTAATAAAAATGAAATAGTTGTAAAATAACTCCTACGCCAAGCTCAAGAGCTAGTACTCTTCATTGGCGTAGAAATTCACAAAATCATGTTCTTTTCATTAAATAAAAAAAAATTAAAATGGAGTTCTACAAAATAAACTTAATAACAATAAATAAATTAGATCAGTCTATTTAGATATGGTCTTTAAATATAGCTAAAGCCATTTCCAACAACGTTTCGAATTCGAAACATCATCAGATCTGTGATGAGAATACATGCTACCAAAGATAAATTAAATTATTTAATACTTAGATTATACATATGTAGAATTTTCAAATTTTTTAGACATTTATTTGCTTTACCCGCTACCTCTGAGTGCAGTCAAGAAGTTTACCACTCTACAGATGGAGATCGTCCTCCGATAAAAACATAAGATAGTGTTTTTGAAAAAACGTTTTATCCTAGGTTAAATGCCTTCTTTGTGGCAGATGTTATAACTTATTCACACTTTTTCTGGCAGCTGGGAACAGCGTTTTCTCATATGAATAATGAATATTGTCCGGAAACTTGTGTTGAAAGAGGGAATTTGGAGATTTACATCACATTAATGTTCAATATCGCGCGATCGCGAATTCAAAACCCGTCAAAAGATGTGTAAAATATAATTTATTTTAATAATTGAGTTTATTTGATGATATTAAACACATAAATAAATATACTATTCAGAAATGAAAAATTACTTGGATCAGTTTTACCTTTGTTTTTAGTAAAAAGCACCCACGCGTATGTACCCACAAGTAGGTACCCACTCCCCAAATAACCTGTTCCCTTTCTCCTTCATTTCCCCCAACAACCTTTTACCTTACAACATTCCCCGAATTGGTGACGCCAAATTCTTATCGCAAGTTGGGATTCTTGCGTGGTATCACATAGTTCTAGCCTTCTGTATATTGTGGTAGTACCAGCAAGGTTTTCTATTTTTATTATAAACCTCTTGTTTTTAAACATATATCTAAGATATGATGAAAGTGATCAAAACAATTTTATTCACAACCTTTCACGAGTATATGCATTTGTTTTTAATATAAAAGTTAGCATCGTTCAGAATAAATATTAATTATACATCACCTACTTCCATAGAATACACTGTAAAAGTGTTTACCTCAAAATATATTCCATGAACGAAAAATGGGATGTTTATTCTTTGATCTAAAGTTGATCTCCATAAAGTTGTGGCAGAATGGAAAGCAACTCAAAGAATGACCTTTAATTCATTCTATTGAAGTTAAGGAGTGTGGAACACACCCCGAAGAAAAAATCTTTGACTGCTAACGCATGCAATAGAAGGCACCCTAAAGAAACATTCCCTGACCTTAAATTTGTCATCCGTGAACCTGAGAAGTGTGGAAGACATCAGAATGAAACGTTGTCTAACCTCAAATTCTTGTTTTCGTGAAACAAAAGGAGTGTGGAAGGTACCCCAAGAAAAAAATCTTCAAACTTAAAATCGTAGTTGATCATGCTGAGGAGGAACAGAAAGCATCTGCGGTAACATTCTCGGACTTAAAATTTATGCTTCATGATGCTGGAGAAATGAGGAAGGTACCCCAAGCCAAAAAAATATTCTTTGACCGATAGCATTCTGCGAATAGGAAGAAGAGGAGAAATGTGGAATTACAGAAGACATCCCAAGAAAACATTCTCTGACCTTAAACTCGTGTTCCATGAAGCTGAGCCTCCTTAGCTCCCAGGAGAGTTCAAAGGCCGTGAGGATGGGATCCTTGGAGGATAGCGCGATGAGACTGGGGGAGGCGAGTGCGCGATAGGCGTTGATCCGTGACCGGGAGTGCCGCAAGGAGTCTTCCTGGCGGGATGTCACACACTCATCACAGCCGCATCTGGGGAAAAGATATCATTTTAAATCCTTTATAAAATTTTTAAACATCTGCTGCGTAAATAGCACCGTAGCCGAAATATCATAGAGTGTCCGCTCTCAAATTTTATCATTTCTCGATATTGACAAATGAACATAACCTCCCGAACTTCAATAATTTCTCCCGGAAGTATTGCCTTCCCCGTTCGAGTACCTAATCTAGAGCATGCAAACATTTTATTTTATTGGAACAAAATAACTTTTATGTTTTGTTTTCCTTCATTTCGTGTGAAGTTTGATAAAAATATGAAATACATATATATGAACTACTAACATGAGAACTGCATTGTCTTTAGAGCTTTGGAAAAATGCTGCCCCATTAAATTTGTCACCCTAGGGAACTGCCTAGGTGGCGTAACTACTGGAGCGCTTTTCGCCACAATATGGCACTATTTAAAATACCCCGGATTGCTTTGCTGCCAATTTTGGCAAATTTTTTCCTTATTTGTAACTAATTAAGTAGAAATTTTTCAAAAGAAGCAAACACATTGTGACTTGACATTTTAAATAAATAAAAAGAAAACACTTTGTTTACGTCACTTTATTATTTCTTCCGTCTACCGGTTTCGGTACCTCCGTACCATCATGATGGTGACGTAAACAAAGTGTTTTCTTTTTATTTATTTTATTTATTTAATTAAGTAGAAGTTTACGATTTTATTAGATATTTTTTATAAATCCTACGAATATTTGATAATCGACCAAACATAGGTGAATTCATTCGCTCTATAGAACTACAATCAGTTTGTATGTCTCCATATTAAAATTCGAAGGCATGATTTTTTTATTGTGGGCGGAAAATATTCAAAACGGTCACCACAAAAATCTCGAGCACTCGGAGAAAAAAGTTTTAAATTGCGTTGTCGCTCTTAGGCCTAAATACGGCCCTGTTCAGAGTTTATATTGTAGATTATACGTACCGTGACTGGTTGAATTTGAGCACCGAGCACACCACAATACACTGAAATGTTCTGCCATAAACCTACTGTACCGAGAAACGTGAAACCGAACTATATTTAACCCTTTAAATGAAATGAATTACGACCGAAAGCCCCTCAATAAAACAAACGGCTTCGAGCCACGTTGAGATATATTTAATGGAGTTTTAATCTTCTTCATAAACCATAATATCCAAATGACAAGTACAATGAATGGTTGCATTATTCGTAGCTCGTAGCTCTTTTGACCCAATTCTGTGGAATTACTGTAGGTATTGGGACTGGAATCCACGAGGTATTTTTGTAAGCAGGCCGAGATCTGGTTTGAAATGGCTTTGTTTGGCAGGAATTTATCGTAGCATCATATTAATTCACTTATTTGTGAAATGTCCAGTTATTTAGTACCTACCTACGTGGGATTATTCACACTTGAAGTAGGTAGGTACCTACCCAGCCAATATAAAATGTCGATAAGTTACAGGTAATGTTACGCCTGTCTCGACACAGGTATACCCTAGTGAGACAGGCATACAAATAAAACCATTGTAAATATATTTTATTATAGATAAAAAAAAAAAAAATCCATACTTCATATTTGTTTGATTTTTTATTGTTGTATAGGTACTTATACTGTACTTTTGCTATAAAGAAACTTACATTATACATTTATAAAAAACCATAGATAAAATTGTGAGAAACGATTTACAAAAAATTCTGTCTCATTACAGATTCACCTAGTGAGGCAGGCTATGCACAACTAAAAATATTGTATAATTATGCTACTTCTGTGTAACCGATCTTACATTACTTTCTATTTGTTATTTTTTTTGTACCGATGTAATCTATTTGTAATCTACATTGAACATGTACTTTTTTAGTTATAATGTTGCCAATTTCATTGAATAAAGATATATTAGTATTATTATTACACGCCCTAGTGGAATTTTACATTCTGTTGTATAAATTGTTTGAATCACTGTTTTTGTAATACTTAAAATACTTTAAAATTAAAACAATAAAGATTTCTTCTCCAACTACAGCAAATTTATTTTGTGGCACCATTTTAATTCAAAATTAAAAGATTTCTTTGTTTTAGCCACTTTTAACTCTATAAAACCAACATGTTTCGCGAGAGATGCTTTCTTCCTCAGGGTTTACTAAAAACTTTACAATGAAAAATAAACAACAAAAACCAAAAATAAATTGCAAGTGAATTTTCGATGGGATTTTTTTATATTCACGATAGTAAAATTCACACGTTCACACGTTTGTAAAATAGGTATGCTTATAGCTTGTCATATGTAAGTAGTTTACATTTCACAGACCATTTTGTTCGCTGTAGGTACCTACTAGTGATGTAACGAATGTCATTTTTTGAGCATTCGCGAATGCGAATGCGAATATTGAGTTTTTTTTTAATTCGGCACCAATTATGTATGGCTTAGCGGCTCACGTTTGCATCTTGTTCCGAGAATTTCCGAGATGATCCGAAGAAAGCCTATCGGTTGTTTTATTTCATTTGTCGTCTGCTCGTAAACAAAAGTTAGTAAATTTTAAGGTTAGAGTGAGATTGATAAGTGATTAACATTAGTAAATCAAATCCTAGTGAAATTTGGACTTATTTTACACTTCGCGACGCTGAACGAGCTAAAGGCAGGCTGTGTAACAAGGAATATTCTAGAAAAGGAAGAACTACAACGGCTGTGAGAAATCAATTGAAGGCAATGCATAAAACAAAGTCTTCCGAATTAGAAAATGAAAAACGAAAATACGATGCGTTTAAAACACTTGAAGTGGCATCATCTTCACCTCAATGTACCAAATACGATATGAAACAGATATCGCTTCAAGAATGTGTCGATAAAACGAAACAGTGGGATAATAAATCTATGAAGTCATTGGCCGTTGATAACTTTGCGAATGCGAACATACAAAAATATGCGAATATTCGTTACATTACTAGTACCTACATATTTACGACTAGTTTCGGAAGGATCCTTACTTCCACAGGACAAAACTTACATAGGGCAAATTAAAAATTAATAATGACGGGTTCTAATAAATAATAACCGGTCGATTAAGTTTATTTTTATTTTTTATTATTAAGTTAAAAGAAATATAATATTTCGCTTTCTTAACTTAAGTACATAGTATATATAGTTTAGTAGTATATATATAAAGTAGTGTATAGCGTAGTAGTAATATTTTTAATTTTGTTCCGACAACTTAAGTTTAAATAGCTTTTTTAAAGGTATGTATTCTTCTCCGTTTTAAATTAAAGATGTGGTTAAAATACAATATTCTTGTCATTCAACCTGAATTATTTTAACTTGGAAGCTTTGAGAAAACTTTCTAAAAGCTTCTGCGGATGAAATAAACTACGAACAAGAGGGCGATAAGAGCGTAATTGTATAGTATTACAATGTGCTTTTGCGGAAATACGAATAGAGGATACAAATTGAACGGTGGGTGGAAAACGACCATTACAAGCCCAATCGTTTTGCTTGCATCTAGTTTGTACGGAGGCGTCTACTAATATCTACAGGAATTCCAAAAACTGAACAAATCGGACTAATATCTATGAGAACCAAAGTGAGGACGAATATCTACAGCTCAAACTGCTGACTAATCTATGAGAACCAAAGTGTGGACGAATATCTACAGCACTGGCAGAGGTTGGATTTGCAATTATGTATAGCATATTGGAATAACTTAATATTGCATATGCAGTATAAAAAACTTAATTTATGTATGTATATATGTAAAAATCCCTAATATCGGACTACTGCACACATTAGCTGATTATTCAGGATTAATCTTGTTTTAACAGTTTTCTTTATTTCGAGTGCTTCTAAATTATTTAGTCTTTTACCATAGAAATATGTCAGTTAGGTTATGTTAGGTTAGGTTGTGGTGCCGTGTATTTCGAAATAAATAAATATCTTTGTATTATGACCTCCATGTTTGTTCAATAAATTATTGTTCTCGTAAACAGCAAAATACGTAATATTATGCAAAAACTTCATGTACTTTAGTAATTTATACTTGCTCAGCTGCCCTCTGTAGATATTAGTCCAACCTACGCTCCATAGATATTAGTCACCACTGGGACCGTCATAGATATTCGTCCGACCCAAGGAACTAATCCATACTCTTAGGTCCGACCTTAGCTCTATAGATATTAGTCCTCACTCTGAAGTTCATAGATATTAGTCCAACGTATGAGCTGTAGATATTCGTCCGACATACAGGCTGTAGATATAAGTATCTGGAGTCGTTTGTACGGGAAGATGTGGTAATGCTATTTTTGCTTAAATTTCTGCTTTGTATAATATATAAGATGAAGCCATACTAAATAATGCAAAATCATACAAAATCATATGTTTTTGTTTTGAAAATTTGACCGCTTAGAAGTATTATAGATACTTCAATTAAATACTGCGTGTAGAACATACCTTGGCCCTTAAAAATATCGGTCATATTTTTAAATAAGTCTTTTAATAAGCTTAGAAAAAAATAAAGTATTAGGTCTATAAAAAACTTTTTCAACTGCAAACTCTCCTACTTATAAACACTTTTTCGGAAATGGTTTTATTGCATAATGTGGCAAATTCAGTTTCTTATATAATTATCGCAAAAAAAATTGATATTTACCCCCGAACTTCACAATATAAAACAAAATATGCATTTTTCGCTTTGTTTTGCTTACGTGAGTAAATAGGAATAAAGTAGGAGGAATTCGGCAAGAAATAATGAACCTTATGCCTACCGCGTAAGCATCATACGCCAGCATCACAGTATTCCAGTCAGTCGCCGCCCTTTTCTTCTGGCGAGTGGTTGTCCCTTACTCAGTGTCGCTCTATTCCGTGAAATCCTTTCAACTTCTTTCGATTTTTAAACTTCCTTGTGAATATATTATATGCAATGGGTAACAAAGCAAATAAAAAACTGGTGAAGAACAGCGGACTAAAGAAAAGGAAAATCCACGCTGGAATGTTTGGGTAAGTTCTTATTATCATTTTTTTGTCATAATTAGGTACGTACGTAGTTACTGCAAGAAATATTTGTCTATTTTATTATATTTAGCAATCAAACATTTATTTGAATGCTGAAACAAGTTCCATTGATTATCTCGATATACAAATAAATAATTATATAATATATAATGTGCACCTTGATGTCACTCGATCTTTATGCTATAATTTAAACAAAAATAATAGATCAATAATTGGTTAATGATATAATTATTATAGGCAAGTAATGAAGGTGAAATAGTCTACATCTTGTAAGGTGTTGAATGTTTTACAGATACGTCCCATTAATGAGTGAGGCGCTAATTAAACTAATTAGATATTCTCACATAGGAACACAATTTTATTTTATCAATGTATGTAAATGTTTTTTACAGGCCTTTACGAAATCTACAAACGCAAAAACAACCCACTAAAACCACAGAAAGAGAATTTCAAACTATCAATGAAAATATACAAGTAAGTTGTTTGAATGTACCTATTTAGATACTTATTTATTTATTTATTTTGTTCTTTATAATTTAGTTGATTTATGCAATAATACTAACATTTTAAAAACAACCACAAAATAATGTCCTTGTCCTTAAATAGTTGAATTAAATCATTATTGCATTGAAACCAATTTTAAAGCTCGCGCGCTTTTCGTACATATAACTTGCCGCACAGTGCTTAAATTTTATGGACATAAATTATTTAATTATTTTTAATATGTTTAATTTTTCCGTATAAAATAAATGAAAACGAATTTCACCTACTGAAGAATACAATTTACATTTGTAATAATAATTATTATTTTCATTCTTAATGCGATTTTTAAAATTCCGCTGTTATATTGATGTAATTATTTTTGCATTATCACTGTCAGTGAACAAAACTGTGTGAATCAAATCTATATAGAAGATAGGTTTTCGAAAACCCTTTTGCCAAGTTCCTGGAAATAAAACCTTCCGAGGGAATTATAACAACAATTATTTTTGTTTAATACCTAAACTACAGCCCAAAGTTTCCCATTTAGGTGATTACTGCAGAGCTATGGTTCTTTTTAAAGTTTATTATCCCCGAAATAATAAAATTAAATAAAATTATGATAAAAGCGAAACCGGTAGATATATAACATAATAAATTCGTGGTTAATTACAAAGTGTTTATTTTATTTATTTTTATAATATAATGTCTAACCGCAAAGTCATTGCTTCTTATGAAAAAAAAGAATAATTTTATGTTTCTTCTTTGTGCATAAATGCTTTTGCTTACCAAGAGCTTAGTCATAGAGTTCTGAATTGTTTGAATGTAATATATATTTGTCTTGCACGAGTTTCCCAATAAGTTATTCCGTATCTGATAGTAGATTCCGCTAGTGACAAATAGATTATTTTCTACGTACTTATGGGTATAAAATATTTAATTTTGTAAATTCGTCCCGCAATTGTTTGCAGATGTTGCTTATGTGAATATCCCGTTTCATATGCGTGTCTACTGTTATCCCCAAATATACATATGTTTGTACAAGTTCAATGGTTCCGAATTTGCACGACTGTGAAGAATTGTGTGTACACTCAAATGTATGCGACTTTATTAAAGGCGTAATGGTATATTTGGCATGTGGAGATCGTATATGCATTAATTTAGTTGAGGTGACTAAGGGACATAATTCGTTCCGCAGTTATAAAATTACTACACTTTAGTACAAATCGTAAGATGTAAAATAACTGTATCTATTCTCTATTGTATAACCTATTATGTTGGTGTTTTGTACCTAACTTGAATATTAGTACCTACCAAAAAAAATTACCTAATAAAAAATAAAAAAAAATATTGCATTATTTTATTATACAAACCGTAAAAATTTCAAGTACCTCCAACAATTGAATTTGGAGTCCCAAAATACTTGGCTCTGTGCAAAGGAGGGCGGTCCGTCTCATTGACAATCCGATGTGACCAACAACTGCCTTATCTAATGCACATACAGAATGTAGGCATGCTGAGTGCGAAATGCTAATGAACTAGCAGCATTGATCTCCTGTCCCCTGTGATAGTGCAGACAGAGGCAGGTGTCGCTTAGGTGTCGCTTACGTACCTATATTTTTTTCAATTTACTTTAAAATTCATAATAGTTTCAAAAAAAGTTTTTTTGAGCCTCCTGTAAAATTTGATGAATGTAAATTACTCATTCTAACAATTAGGGTAACGATACTTGAGTATTACTGTGTATTTTGGTACTCATAACTAATTATTTAATTTAATTATAATGTTCGTATTTTTCACAAATGTTACCAATGTGCGTTTAGGGCGTAAACCGAGAAATTACAGGTAAGGCGGATCCCTTCTTCTATTGGTTGTAAGGTATTCTGAAGTCTCGTAAAATATTTTACAATCGCTCCAATAAACAGGCGCGGGATTTACGATTTCGAATTTTTTCGTTTTTGGGGTATTATGCCGTGTTGCGCTACCTCCTTCTTTAGCCAACGTTTCGGACAGCGTTGCAGTGCCATCATCAGGGCGAATGTGTAATAGTTAGGGTACTCAATAGTTCTTGGTATCCGGTAATTGACGGTTACATCAAGGCTAAACGCAAAAAAACATGTTGAAGTATAATGTAGCGTCAGCTCGTAGAGGAGTGGAGCTGGCGACACGGTATCGCTCCTAAGTAGATAAGTACTAACATCACCCCTAACTATTACACATCTGCCCTGATGATGGACACTGCAACGCTGTCCGAAACGTTGGCTAAAGAAGGAGGTAGCGCAACACGGCATAATACCCTAAAAACTAATAACAAAATAATTTTTGGCCGTGAAAATCTACAATCGTTTCTAATAATTATTATTATTTATGTTTTTTTTTCATTAGTTAACTAAGGTTCTGGTATAATTAATTGCTATCGATTATCTTGATTTAAATGCGGATGCAGTGCATAAGGTTTCTAAGTGTAAAAAACAACATGATTGTGCCCTAACAATAATATCTGGGATTGACAATGATTGGCCCCGACAGTTGGCCCCCCGAAATCATAATTTTAATTTCTTGTGTATTATTTACCAATTTCAAACGTAAAATACCTTTAATAATAAGTTGGTAAGAATATCAAATTTATTTACGGTGTCAAGTTTTAGTACTTAAACGCTGGTATATACAGTATTATATACAGACAAGTAGTTTTTTCTTTGGTGCATTTGAATGAAAATATGTACTTTTAACTTGAAAGTATAAATGAAGATCTGCAGATTCGACCCAAGAAAAAGGTGGTGAAACGCCCATTTAAGAGGAGGGGGAAACACACTAGGTTGAGTGAGTTTACAATGTCTTCATTCGTGCTGAATCGAATGAGATCACTTACAAATCGATAGTGTCAATATTTGGTGAGATAAGACAGATTTTTAGAAAAGACACATGAAAATATCCAAAGCGTTAACCTCCTAGAGACGTGTTCCTTCACAATATCCAAAGCGTTAACCTCCTAGAGACGTATTCCTTCACAATATTCAAAGCGTTAACCTCCTAGGGACGTATTCCTTCACAATATCCAAAGCGCCTCCTAGAGACGAATTCTTTCACTTTATCTTGGGCGGACTTTGCAGGTATTTATTTCAACTGCCAAGAAGAATATTTGAGCAAATTTTCATGAATTCATGTATTTTGTAATTTATTAGCCCCTTGGCCTATTCCGTCAGTAGGTGAGGGTATTTCCGCTTTCCAAAAAAATTAAATAAATGGAATATTTCGGAACATATCCTAAGTAATGTTAATGTTTTAAAAATGGCTCATATTACGTTTTTTTCTAGCTATAATTACTGGTAATTAAAAACAATAAAACAGGCACATATTTTGTTAGACAAGTGTATTCTACACGTCATAATCTCCTCATTTTTGTATTGTAAAAATAATTGTTAAAAAGTCACATTTCATATAAGATATATTTTTTTTAAATTGCGGTCGGATTTTTCCACGGACATATGAATATACATGGACCTGCCCTAAGTGATAAAAACGTATTATTTCCCCCTCCACATGGCGCCGGCTGAAGCACCTCCTTGGAACCGGCTCGCTCCATGGGGAGGGGATAGAGCCTCGCTTGAATCTAAAATGTGTGACGTCATCATTCTTGCCGTGAACAGCTAGAAGGTAACATCCATACATTTAACGAAATACAACGCCAAAACAGTAGCGTATTCTATACAATATATCTACATATCAATGTGCACATAGCGAATGTGGGCGGTTCTCCAGTGTGCTCATCGGTGGTAACAGGGGTAAGTAAATTATGAAACATTTGTAATAGTGTTTTAACTAAACACGGCAACAAAATATTGCTATGTGTATTGGGGCGAGTCTTTTTGAGGCGAACATTTGACCTTAGCAAATATGTTATTATCGTGGCAAGCAATTCGCGCTCCCATGTAAAAAGGTCTATTCATTCAAAGCAGATTTTGCTTTTAAGAACTAAATGGTGATATTGTAATGCGAGATGCCTATTTACTGTCAGATTGATTGTATAACGAATCACAGTCATCTTTCCCCTCTTCCCCCTCCATGGTTTGGTTTGACCCCTCACCCGTAACTGCTTGTCTAGTCATTTGGATGTCTATGGATTTTTCTAAATAAATAATGAATCGCCGAAATGTACGCGCATAACTTCCGAACGACTGCTCCAAATTGGATAATTATTTTTTTTTGTGTTTGTTATTGTCTGGATAAGGTTTGTATAAAAGAAGCGGTGAGCACTGGCATAATGAAATTTGTATAAAAAATTGCAACAGGTGGCATGCGAGCTGTTTGAATAGTGAATGCTCCGGGACTGAATGTATGGAATGCGGGAGGGGGGAGGGGAACTCTTGAGGGGGGAGTGAACTCGAGAGGGGGGTTCGCGGGGCGGGGAAAGCGGGAGAGGGGAGTGGGGAGAGGGAAGGCGAAGAAGGCGGAGTGGAAACGCTTGAGTGAAAGGGGATGCGGGAGAGAAAGGGGAGGCGGAAGGGGAACGGGACGAATGGGAAAGGATACGCAGGGAGAAACAATTTTTTTTTATTAAGAGGCATAGAAACGCATGCCGGGACTCGCTAGTTATTAATATTTCATAAAGGTAAACATTTTAATTATTTTGTGGTTAACTTCTAGATTTGAGTAAACAGCCTTGAGTTTTCTCTTTCTAACACTTTTTCTCATTATAATAGTAAGGGAGACACAACTAGTTCTCTATGAGATCTACTCGTATAAGAGTTGTTCCCAAAAGCGAGAAAATTAGCCTGATAGTTTACACAATATTTTACCTGTACTGTGCGCGGTTGATAGTGGCTACGAAGGAATGTTGAGATTCTTCAGCTATTCAATAGCATTCGGCATCCTGTTTGCAGAATTGACTTATCCCAAGGGAACTGGGGTCGACCGGAAAGCCCCCAACAATCCACTTGAACCTTGTCCACATTCACATAGTTCTTATGCCTCTGTTTGTATATCATGCACATATGGCCCCTATTAGGGGTCAAGGGCTTTGTGTAACTAGGTGAAATGGGTGATTTGAGTGGGATGACATTAAACGACTTCATTAGAATACAGGACTCTTAAAATAGAAAAAAAACATAGGCTTGAATGAGGGTAACTGCAGCTTCTAGGGTAAGAAGAAGGAATATAATTCTTCTAATTACAATAATTATAAAAGTAGGAATCGAACTATAAAGATTACTTAGTAAAGTAATTAGTAAATGACCTGCAATTATATTAGCTATTAAACGCACTGCTAAAGTACCAGGGCGAATAACATTACTACTAGTTTCAATAATTACTATAAAGAATAAAAGACCAATTATGTCGTGAATGCATTGGATGCAAATTTTGTCTACAATTTCTGAGAGAGAGAACCTTGGAATCTGAATAGTGAGATAAAAAATATAATATTATTTTGATCTGTACGTCGTACAGAAAACGTTTAGTTGAAATAATAATTTCATAATAATTCTGTACACAAGGCCTACCTATATTTATAATTTAACAAGCAAAATTTGAATATTAAGAAAGGTGATTTTCTAGTGTGTATTTTCAATCGAACAATATATTTTTTTAACATTTCAATAATGATTCAATTTGGATGCGGGTATGGGTACCGCCACCCCAGGAACATTTTATTGGTTAACCAACACCCCTGCCATAGGTCGCCCCAAGTGGTTCGCTACGTTTGGTGACTTAGCAGGGGTGTCCGGGTTCACGGGGAGAGACTGGTTGAGGCAGACCTTTTGACCTCCCAAGCCGGACTTCCGCAGTGCGTGGGATCGATTTATTTGTCCGTTACTCCTGGACACATTGACCCACAGATTCCTATCCACCCCTCATAACCCTTTCCTTCCCAGAATTTCCTTTATTTCCTTTCCAAAAAAAGTTCTTCCACAACAGCATTTTTTTTTTTACATTAACTCCACACAGGAGGCCCTGAGGAAAATAATTTCCCTAAGGGCCTATGTCATCTGGGATGCTGTGTGGAGGGTCTTTTTGAGGACAGGAAGGAATGAACATTGGTCTTGAAAAGATCCATGTTGTAGGAAGGATTAAACACAGAGGCCGGCAAATCATTCCACAGCCGAGCTGTTGAACACAAGAACGAGTCGAAGAAACGACCCGTTCTCATGTGACAAATGTCAACCGTCTACAAATGTTGGGCACGCGTTTGGCGTGTTTCCCGAAGATGCACCGGTGCCGAAGGGATCAATGATGCTAGTTCCTCGGAGCATCTTCCATTGTAATACCGGTAGAACAAGGATAGCATTCCCACCCGACGCCTGTGCTCTAAAGATTGCAATTCGTCTGTTAAGATGGGAGAATCTATTAAGCGGACCATCCGTTTTTGCACAGAGTCGAGAGTCCCCAAAGATGACATGAAATAGAGGCAAGACCTTCTGGGTGGAGCTAATATGAAAATAATAACTCTTTTAAGTTATACATAAGTTAAAAAGTAAATGAAGTACCTGACGTCGTGAGGCATGGGTAGGGTGGCCCCCCGGTCCAGCAGAATCTTAATGATCTCATAGTTGTCCCTGTGCGCCGCCAGGATTAGCGGGGTGATGTCGGGGGTGAAGGTGGCGGTGTCCGGGGGGAGGGCCTCCCAACTCTAAAACAAACAAAATACCATTATTATAGGCATGCACAACTGAACACCATTATTAATATTGATTTTATGAACAACTGTCTGCCTTTGGCCACCAAGGGATTAGGCCGGCCATACACCTTCAAGTAAAAATGCTACTTTTCAAGTATACTTGAAGGAGTATGGACGGATGCATACTTGTCATGTGTACTTGAAGGAGTATGGATGGATGTACTACTTGTCAAGTGTATCTGAAGGAGTATGGACGGATGTACAACTTGTCAAGTGCACTTGAAGGAGTATGGACGGATATATACTTGTCAACTGTACTTGAAGGAATGGACGGATGTACTACTTGTCAAGTTTACTCGAAGCAGTATGGACAGATGTATACTTGTCAAGAGTACTTGAAGGAGTGTGGACGGATGTATACTTGTCAAGTGTACTTGAAGGAGTATGGAAGGATTACGAATCTATACTTGTCAAGAGTACTAAACTTGAGCTGAAGACTGACATCAATCGATCTGCCTTAGGACCATTCACTTTCAATTTTACTTGTGCTATGCCATTTTTGGCGAACAACAGACGAAGGTGGATGTGCTGCTACGTGCCATCAATTTTATCCATGGCATCTGTTGACGATTTCGGGTCATAACATGTTTGCTTTGAAACAAGCTAGAAGGGCAGAAAACTATATATTGTTTGGTGTAAAGACAGGATTAAAAAAGAACTGGGTATATGTATTCACATATAAATTTAATGTAATCAGTGAATTGAAATTCGCTCCGAAAGACAAAAAAACGAATACTCTTATTTATAGCTAATGTTATTATTATTTTAACGACACTTTATGCAAGCCAGCAAACTTAATAAAACCCGCGCAATATTCAACCTATACACGCTATGGTCTTATACTATCACAAGTACATAGTCCTATACTTGCACAAGTTTCTGCTTAAGTAGGCTTAATTCATCAAACAATGCTTTGTGGCGATCTTCATACGAGTATTATACGATATTATGACTTTGCTAAAGCAATCATTTCTATTTAAAACATGAGCATCGGTATTCCGGTACATAAATTTCGGTATGCCAACAAAATTATTTTTTAGTTATTTATTTACGGCACAAACACATTTAAACAGTATAAAACATTTTAAAAAATATAAAAATGGATTATAAAATAATTATACAGTGTAAACATACTAACGTGATTTAAATTAACTAAACTTTACGATCAGGTTATTGGAAACAAAACGTTTACTTTTTTTTCACAATGGCTCCACACAGGAGACGCGGGGGAAAAATCCTTTAGGTCCTAGAGATACTATGTCATCTTTGCTGTGTGAAAGGTCTTTTTATGGAAAGGAAGGAGAGGAAGTTCTGGGAAGAAAAATATAAAGAACGGGTAGTGGGTTGTGGGGTTTAATGTGTCCAGCAGTGATGGCGTATAAATCCAACCCCTCCCCACTGTTGTGCAAGGTGAAGGGCCGGAAGAGTCCGGCTGGAGAAGTCGAAAGATCTCCCTCAAAAAGTATCTCCTGATCCCCTCAACTAGTAGGTGGGCAAACGCATTCGCCGCCAAGACTAAGTCAAACTATACCACACGAGGATTCATGGGGTGTAGTTTGACTAAGGGTGGGCACCTCGGAAAAGTCACTAAACGTAGCGACCACTTGGGGTGACCCATGGCAGAGGTGTTGGTTATCCAATACATGGTTCCCCGAGCGCGTCGAACTTTGCTACAAAAAAGAAATTGGTCTTATCTTGTCCAAACTAACCAAGCCCAACATAACCTAATCTAAACAAATTTATGATAATATTCAATTTATGACCATTTCATTTATTTTTGTGCACTTTGGCGCTCTTTTATTACATATTTATTAATCGTCGACTACTTAAATTATCTTTAACAATTTAATGACCAAGAAATGCTTCGGTGCTCATTCAAATAGTTACATTTAATATATTGTATCGCACGTCATTCCCCTTTCGGAAAATACGTATATTTTCTATTATTGAGAAACGAGTGATTTATTGGATCGAACGAGCTTTGTTCGTTTTTCTCGTTTTAGTCGTCTTTCATTCTTGTAATGTTGAGAGAGAATAATATGTTATTTCTATAAACGTTCGACGATGTGTTTAATGTTTTTAATAACCTAGTACAGCGAGCAATGTGTTTCTGGAAAGCGAAGATAATGCCAAGTCATCATTTTCTTCTTGCCGAGAAAGCATATCTTAGAAATATCGCCGAAAATATTTATTCATGTCTGAGATTGTAAAATTGTACTTTTGGAAAAACCAGAAAGAATTATGTCCAAAAATAATTTTCTTTTGGTAGAGTGTTAAAAATGATCAAACCTCACGATGTGACAACAATTTTTCATAATAACTTTAACCATACAGGGTGTCCGGGAATAAAGTGCACAAACTTCGATCGGGAGGTGATTTTTCATGATGGTAGAAGTAAAAAATATGAATAACTTTTTTCGAAATTTCAACTTGTTTTTTTCACACAAAAATATTTTTCCAAAGAAGAATATAATTTTTTAATTGAAATTTTGAAATAAGTCTTTTTTAATCTCATAATATCACGTAGAATCGGTGACCGGACGACTCAGAATGAATGAAGTCAACATTTGTTTTTAAATCATAAAAGTAATGAAAAAAATGTTAAGTAGGTTACGTTAGGTTAGGTTATGAGCTATTTTTCATAGCTTTTAATGACTTTTCAAAGAGTTGTTGAGTTGAGTTGACTCTGAATTGTTACGGAAACGCAGAATCCCCCCCGAAGTTTATGCACTTTATCCCCGGACACATTGTATTGTTAAAAAGAAATCTACTTCATGGCAAATAACTACAGATGGTTTTAAGGGACGCACTTAACTTATTTGTAACCAGTGATTCCAAAAATTATTTGGAGTAAAAAACTTAAATGAAATTTTATTGTCTGGTGTTCACCGATGTTTTCTTTTTCAATTTTTTTTTCTTCAAAATCATAAAAATAAAATCTTGTGTGTGTCGTTACTGGTCGCCCCCCAGAATATTAATAAATAACCTACGATACAGATTGACAAACATACACATAATTTTTTTTTCAATGTTGTCTCTAACAAATTTACATTTTTAATGTAAGTTATGGCGAGCCACAAAGTTAATGATTTTTACAAATATGGATAACGTAGTGTTTGTTTAAAAAAAATGATATTATATGACAGGAAACTTTTTTAACTTTTGTATTGGCCATTCTATCCCATCTTGTCTACCAAAAAACAAACGTGTTCGGTTTAAATAGCCTAGTTGCCATTTGCTAAATAAAAGACCGGCTTCGTGGAAATGAATAAATTCTCCTTGTATTGCGAGAACAGGTTCGTCCAATTTATTTGCCGTATTGGGAATAACGATTCCCAGCCCCGAGGCAATCCGAGCTTTTATTCTTGGCACGAAGGCGAATCCTTCAACTATTTTCTAACCCCAAGTCCCCTGACACGGTATTTATGTAGTGAAATATCTTTGGAACACAGTTTTATCTCAATACTACTAACATTCTCTAAAACTAAAACTGTCAACACTATAGACCAAACGGAAGCTTTTAATTTTTATACAAATTACTAGCAGAAGTCTGAAGTAAAGTTTTCAGGTTGTGAATAACTTGGTTTATTAATTTATTTTACGCCTATAATATAAATAAAGTTACGATAGAAAACAAAAATTCATACATGAAATAAAAATAAAAGGAACAAAAATTTTAAACAATGGTGAGAAATAAATCAATAAAGTTGCGATTAAAAAAATATATAGGTACATGATAAAAAATAGAAGTAACAAATTTTTTTAAGTACGGTGATCAGATATGCTTACAAAATTAGGTACAACATTAAGCAAGAATAACACCTAAGTACTTATCGGTTTCTCTTAGCGTAAAACCGCTGTGTCGGGGAATGAGCAAGAGTATTGTATCGTGTTATTTTTATTGGTATGTGTAGGTTTTTAAGTTGCAGGAGTTCGGAATTGTCCGATTTGAATTTTAATATATTAGATAAAAAAAATGTTAATTTGTCGATGTAGTTTATTAAATTAAAAAAAAATTCTCTAGTGAGTTCTTGAATTATGGATAAATGATTTCATTATATCATGTTTATAGAGTATCAGCGACATATAGTGTATTCCATACATCTATGTGCGAATACATATTACCCAAGTTTTGTATTCTGTGTAGTGGTATATTGAATTGTGCCCTTGTCGTAGTATTGCCACAATAAAACGGTAGTACTGATCCGTGTTTCCGGCTGGCACATTAAAATTTATGAGCGCCAAGAATTCAGTTTAGTTTTAAGTTGAAAATATTGTATTTGTCGTATTAGGTTTTCGATTGACTTCGTCGTGTCATGTCTTCCTCGGGCGTCCCCAACTTCCTCTATCATTTTCATGCAATCTCATAACACTACTTTATTCGTTCATCCGCTCTCTATGTCCAAATAATCTATGCAACCCTCATTATTTCGTTTACATTAGCTACATACTCTTCACTTTGCCACAAATAAGTATTTGTTTCATATCTCAGGCGACCTCGACTTCTTCTACCATTGACTTAGGGCTCGATTTGCTCGAAAACGGAAGCTCAAATCAAAAAAAAATTACACCGCATAACTACTCCAACTCTGGTTTAGTATTTACTTATTTATTTAGAATTTACGGCACAATGCCATTTACATATATGCGTTTTTTATTATTTTTTAAACAGTCTTAGTAGTACAGTGAAGTAAGAAAGGAAAAATGAAAAATTAAATAATTTAAAAAAATTAGAGTGTGTGCACACACGCGATAGAAGTGAAACTAGAAAGTCGAAACTAGATGTCGCTTTCTTTTGCCTGTTTTTTTAAAGTGGTTTGAAGATTGGATATTGATTTACAAAAACAAAAATGTTTATTTTTTTGGATTTCGTAGGATTCGAACCTCAATCCGCTGGATTTATCTGGCCGCTGAGATTTGCGACGCACTATACCGTTGCGCTATGGGACGCGCTCGGCGAGGCGCGAATTTACGCATTATATCCCGGCGACCCGTAAAAAAATAAAGCGGCCAAGTAGCGCAGACCTATCGTCGTTTCCGTTTTATATCTCAACCAATAGGAGCCTCGATGATGCTTCGCAGGTGCCGTAGTGCGTCAATTCCATTTCATCCGAATTTCAAATCACTCTAACGGGGCTAAGGAAGTTAAAAAAAATAACTTAGATAAGTACAAAAAATTAGTAAATGGCTAATGAAAGTGATGAAGAACGAAATAAAAAACAAATAACCTGTTTTGCAGTCACCTCCTTTAATATGTACTGTTAAAATGTTTAGTCAGTACAGCTTTACAATTCAATAGAAGAATGTTAAAAAATATCCGCAACATTGGCATACAAGTTACTAATGGTGTGTAGTCTATTTATAACAGAATTCTAACCTCAGACCGACCATCAATTTCCAACTTCTACTACGAGTTTCCGGACACCCTGCATACAACACGAGAGATTACATTAAATATAATTAATATGTTTTTTAGTGACAAGATCTAAAAATCTAGGCCTACTATTTAATTAATCATAAATTATAACTTAGGTAAATGATTACACTAACCCATGTCTTATATTTGGATAAATACTTTGCCTTTTCAAAACTCAATAGCCCATGACGTTGTGAGCTGAAAATGATTATTGCATTGACCTTGAGATTCTAGACTAAAAATCTGTTAGATTTTCATAACGCCAAAGTTTTTTGTGATTTAGAACATAGATATTGAATTTATATACATTATAAATAAAATAATATAATTTGTGGCATCATCTTAATATATAAAACAAAGTCAGGTTAGTTATACTATGTATAACTTGAGATCGGTTGGACCGATTTTGAAGATCTTTGATTTGTTGGATTTGTCTCCACCCCGGATAACAGAATAACTATTAAAACATCGCAAAAATTCACGAAAAAGAAATTTATGAAGAAAATAATTTTTTTTTATACATTTTGTATGGAACGAATTCTCATATTTTGAAAGAACCTCAGCAATATTGTAATAGGTATAATATTTAACTGTGCGTTAATTCTAAAAATTCGAAAACGTTAAATGTCAATGCGCTGATTGTTTGCTTTTGTTCTTAATCATATAATGCTGCCCCTCTTTCTTACACACTAAATATCAATAGTCGAAAATGAGACAAACGGTGAGCGTATGTCTCCGCAACCCTCGAAAGGAAAAATACAATAATAATAAATCTTTGAAATGAAACGCATTTTTTTACGTAAGCTCCGCTCAGGACCTATGTCATCTTAGGGGATCCCGTGTGGAGGGTCTTTATAATGGAAGGGTAGGATAGGAAGTTCTGGGAAGAAAAAAGACATGAGGGGTGGGTAGGAATCTGGAGGTCAGTGTATCCGGGCGTGAATCCATCCCTCCAACTGCGGTGCAAGGCTGTTGCCTTGACCTTTTACCTTGACCTTTCCAGTCGGACTCTTTCGACCCATTGGTCGAGAGAATCCCGCTGGAAAGGTCAATAAGCCTCCCTCAACCGCCACGCAGCGGGTGGGCAGACGCTTCCGCCGCCAAGACCCGCGCAAAACCCAGGCATCCCTGCTAAATCACCAAATGTAGCGAACCACTTGGGGTGACCCATGGCAGAGGTGTTGGTTATCCAATAAATGGTTCCCGGGGCGGCGGCACCCGTACCCGCTTACTTTAAAAAATTCCCGTAAGTGGAAAAGTAAGAACATCACAAAAAATATAAATCCGTACACAGCGCCATCTGTGATACTGACAAAAACAAAACACGGACTGTTGGGCATCGATAATTGCTTCATTGTGTAATTTTTAACTTAATGAAAAAAACTTAATTTAATTCATCAGTTATTGATTCTCAGGCGGTACGAAGTTCGTCAGGTCAGCTAGTTATTAATATAATGAAAATAAAATAACTTCGTTTAAACATATTTTAAAATAATCGCACTTCAAATTTAATGATAAAAAACATGCCAGATATATCCAACCAGCTTTGTACATAAATAACAAATAAAAAAATTATATAGTAAATAATAAGGATAAATGTGATTTTTTTTTAACAAATCTGTGGTTTATAAACTAATTTGTAATGATTGTAACTTTTTTATATTGGAAAAACTTCTAGAAATTTTAACATTAGAGTTAAGGAACATATAAGATGTTTAAATAATAATTATTATTTAGAATTTGCCAACCATATTTTGGAAACAAGTCATTCTTTTGATATCAATAAAGGTTTACATACTAACACTACAGGCATACAATTAGATAATTTAGAAACTAGAAAAAGCGTTAATAGTAAATTGAATATTATAAACAACCAAACATTTTTTTAAAATAGCCATCTTTTAAATTTATTTTCTTATTATTTAGACTACCCGTTTTTATTGTGTTTTAAAAGTTTTTTTTTTATCTAAATGCAATTTTATTTATCCTTAAATAATTTTTATATTTAATTTTATGTAACTATTTTTTAAGCAATTAATCACCTCTCATTTTTAATATTTTGTCTATACTTGTGTGTCGTTTATTTTTTTTGAATTAACATCTTATCCTGATAAAGATAACATTGTTATTGAAACATATTGATATTGTTAATTACATACACAGTGGTTTAAATTATATCAATCCAAAATTAATTATAAAAAAAATGTTAGACAATACTAATCTGCAGATTAACTTTTATATTTGCTCTTGAATTGACTAAACGAGCTTTTTCAGAGTTTTCCATTAAAACCAGAATAAAAGCCTTATATTTAACTTATCAACCATCAGCATAATAGAAGCCGTTACTTTGGGGCCTTAGTCTATCACAGAAAGCCCCACATGAAAAATGTAATAACGTCACAATAAATTAACTACCCGTAAAAATAAATGAAGCTGGAATTTGAAATACCGCCGCAAAATCCACTCTGAGACGAAGATCCAGAAAGAACTTAGTCAAAGCGGGTCGGAAAATCTCAAGAGTAATAGATGCAAATGGCAGAATTATTTACATAGATTTAATGGTGGATCGTACTTTAAAAGTTAAGAAAGCTTTTATTGCCCGGCGTTAATATCGCCTCTGTAAATTCCAGTGGCGTGCACTGCCCAAAAACGAAAGCTAGGCAATGCGCAGTTCTCAACGGATTTCTATTCGTTCTGTCAAAAATTTTCAAAACTTATATCATAATATTAAATATATGACAATTCATGTATAGGTAAATGGAACCCTAAGGCGTATTAGGTAACGAATACTTAAAAAACATAAGCGGTAAAACCGTAGAAAAGGTGATGGTTTAATACTATTTAATTCTTTAATTATATATTATAACGCTAATATTTTTTTTCCTGCACGGATTACGGCACCGCAAATAAAAAAAAACCTTAATTAAAATTTTAGTCTGTACTATTAATTACGTAGGTATCTACATAATTTTCATACTCATATTTTGTATCAAAAAATTATCTACATAATATTACTATTTCATTATCATAAGGCAGGTTGCAACAAAAAAGTATAAACTTCTTCAAACACAGCAAACTTATTTTGTGGCACCATTTTAATTCAAAATGAATAAATATTTAGTTTTAACGATTTTTATTTAAATAAATAAGTTTACAAATGATCATTAGTTTCTTTAACACTTTTGCTTTTTTAGGCGTACTAGCTAAAATCACTTCTTCAACTACAGCAAAACTTATTTTGTGGCACCATTTTAATTCAAAATTATTACTTAGACGTTATCTTACATAAAAATCAATATTTGTTTCTTTGTTCGTATTTTATGCGCTGCCGTACTGTTCATTCGATTTCAATGAAACTGTAGTGATTTGTTGTGAGCAACCCCGCGAAGGTTCCTATATATAATGGTAAGCTCTGGCGTCATGAAATTTGTATAAATGAACATGTGTGCATTTCATATATTTTAGCGGCAGGGAGGGAAGGAAAGAGGTGGAGGGTAACCAAGAAGGTGCGGTTGCGGGAGGTTTGAGTAGGGTGGGGGAAGGCGGGGAAGGTGGAAGGAAAACGATGGTGGGGAAGAGGACGCGGAAGGGGAACGGGGGTGCATGGGAAAGGAAATGAAGGGAGAAAAAAATATTGATTTGAATGGCATTGCAACAGCTAGTTTTTTTTTATTTTATTTTTTTTTTTTTTATTGAAATAATAGATAATACAAAATATAATCAACAAACAAGTCCTGCTAAGCCAATTGTATCGGCTTGTCAACAGGTGCTTATATTTTAGTTAATAATAAAAGTGGTTAAAAGTAAATATTTATTATTTTTGAAAATGTGTAAATTGATAAAATGGTTTTGATTAGTAATTTGTCCCAGATTTTTCAAATATTCTTTTATGATTGTTTTTTTTCGTTAGTTAGTGTGTAGGAAAAGCTTTTTAGCCTTTGTGAACTGCACGCCTATCTATCTAACGCGACTTTATTATAAAACCCAAGGTTTCTTTCTGGATTTCAATTTATTTTAATTGGGTACCTAAATGTCTAATCTTTTAGAATAAAAAAAAAACAAACATTTCAGCCGCTTGCGACATATTGCAAATACTCACTACCTCGAAACGCAAACGAGTCATTTTGTGTCTGCCGAGTTTGGATCTCCGCGGGTAGACGTGTGCACGTCATCGTGATAATTCAACTATAACTAGTGTGTTTTTCTGAATCTTTATAATGCAATCTAGGAAATCAGGTGATTATTATAACTATTAAACTTGTGTTTTAGTGTGATAGTAACGATTTTTCAAAACGTATATTTTCCTTAAGTTGAAATTCATCGAGAATTTTAAAAAAGTATCCGAATGTATTCGGCAACATTTTACGTTTTCTGTGGATATTAAATGTGTCAAATTAACTTTAGTTTTGTGATGTATTTAGGGTTTACTTTGACAACTTAAATTTTTTTTAGCACCAAGGCGATTTTAGTTACACATATCGAAATATACAAATTTCATAATGCCAGAGCTTACCATTATATATAGAAACACTCTCATCAGTCAATAAATCGATTACTTTCCGAGATTTGCGAACACAAACATACGGAACCAAATTTTTTATATATGTAGATTGCTGTAAGTATTGAAAACGACTGTACCGATGACTGTAATGATAATTTGTATAGTCCCAAAAACGTACTAAAATAATAAAGTTATGCTAGATACTCAAAATTACTAACTGTGCGCCACTGGTAAAATCTACAAATTTTACTTGGTATTATTTTTAGATTTATTATTCATAACTATTAAAACAAGTAGTCTACGGCGACCGCACTCTCATCCCGGTATTATGTTCATCTGTATTTGGTTCTGGAAGTTTTGGAATACCTTTATGAGAGGTGAATTTATGTTCGGCCGATGGTGAGGTGTATTATACCTGTTAGTCTGTTCTACAACAAGTAGAACACGGGTCTGACCTAGGTCGGGGTTAGTAATGCCTCTAGGAATGCTTGTACAGTAGTTTGTCCCAAGCCATTAACTATATTATACTCGGAAATCTATACCTATTAAACTACCTATAATGTACGTGGTACGAATAGTAGAGATTATTGTTGTAGTGGTAGGGAGTGCGAATACAAAGGGTCTGTGGAAATTCAATGGGATATAAAATCTTAAATATTGGATTGGGTAATCTGCGGTGTTGCGTGAGTTTCGTCGCTAGTTTCGGATACAGGGGTTCGACATTTGAATGTATATTTAAGTGTATTTCAAGTATTCTAACGATTTATGTGCTTTTGGTTATTACTATTACGGACCGTTTGGAGATATTCAGTTTGGGGATTGCCTATGTAAGACCTTTATACCAGTCCATTGATTTAAAGACTTGAGTAACATTTCGAAGCTAGTTATTAGTGCAGATTCCTACCTGCAGCGGCGGTATAATTTCGAAGCTAGTTGTAGTGATAGTTGGTAAAACAGATTTCTGTATATCATAGTCTGACATATGTGTGTCATTGTTTATTTGTTGGTATGAGTTTTTTGGTTATAAATACTATGTTCGGTTGAATAAAACGCTTCTAATTTCTTGAAAACAGCTAGAATCAACTAAGTTAGGGAACGTACCCATACTACGTGACACGTTCGGGGTCACGTAGTATGGGTACGTTCCCTTATGGTCTGAAGGCCTTTTTTAGTGCTTTGTCGGGTCGGGAAAAAGTGTTGTTGTAAAATGTGCTTATAATTTAATAAATCAGTTGGTTAGCCAGTGAAGAATTTTTGCGCCTTTATTGAAGATGTTCTACCATAAAAAAACCGAAACCAAACAACTTTTAATTTAGCATTTTATATATCCAAACATGGGAACGGTTCCGTACAAATTATAAATATTAGACTACTAGAGTACTAGCCTAGACTGAACTGTGGCGCGGCGCGCTGCGTTCATCACCTCCTGAAGTAATGCGTTAAAATGCATTACTTCAGGAGGTGATTTTACATGATGATAGAAGTAAAAAACTTTTGTCGAAATTTTGTTTTTTTTTTCAATACAAACATATTTTTGGGTAGAAGAATATTTATTTTTCCATGCAAACAATTCACCTTGTTTTAAACTACTATATTATCATGTAGAAACACCTCCCGAGTTAGTGCACTTTACCCCCGGACACTTAGTACATTAGCGCTCGGTGCCTTGAAGAGCAGCTATGAAAATGTGCGAAGAGACTAGTTTAGAAGCTGTGTGAAAGACCGGCGTGTTCTCGCCGCCAAATCTCGAAGATTCCTGATGGAATTGCGAGCGGCAATCCGTACTGTAAGTACGATAAACTAATGAAATCGATTATCCCTTCAAAAAAGAATTTAGATATTTGAAAATGTTCATTAATCAATAAGAAATGCTTAGTTTTTGAGATTCAACATTATTATTATGCAAAACGTTTAAATTCCTTACATGTGGTTCTCCGACTTTATGTCTGGTCTCCTCGTGGTCCAGGAGGGCTTCCACAGCCTCGACGAACTCCTCGGAGATGGCGTGCAGCAGGGCGTCTCTGGTCTGCACGCGGTGCTCGATCAGCAACTCCACCATCTCCAGGTTCTCGTTATCGATGGCCATCAGCAGCGCGCTCCTGCCAAGGGGATCCACGCAGTTTACGTTGATGTAGTCAGTTTCTGTGGCCCGCTGCATCATCCTGGAAAAAATAACAAGTCAGCATCACGTTACAGGAAATACCATTTAGGGGTCAGCATTTTTCTACCCTTCATTTAAATGGTTTGTCTTAACATGTTTATCCTTCCATCTACGAATATTCTACGGTCATTCAAAATTCAATTGGTTTAATTTTCGGTCAAATCTTGTTGAACTTTTTCTTGGATGTCTAATGAGATTCGACGTAGGATCTTCGAATCCTACTAACTATAATATTATAAACGCGAAAGTCTGTGGATGTATGTGTGTTTGTTACTCTATCACGCAAAACTACCGAATGGATTTTAATTAAACTTTTCAATAATATAGCTCATACATCAAACTAACATATATAATGGTAAGCTCTGGCGTTAAAATGTGTGTATTTCATATATTTTAGCAGCAGGGAGGAAAAGCAGGGGGAAGGGGAACGGTGGAGGTGATGTTCGCGGAGAGGGAAGAGACGAGGGAGAGGGAAGGCGGGAAAGGTGGAAGGGAACGTGGATGCACGGGAAAGGAGATGCAAACAAAAACATGCAGGGAGAATCATTTTTTCTTTGAATGGCATTGCAACGCATGCCGGGAACCAGCTAGTATATACCAACCATTTCACCATTTATTGTGAAAGTAAAAAAATGATTTTACAACGAATTTGAATGGCAATTGAAATAAAGTAGTAAACCCTCTACTTACATAGATATCAGATACCTTAAAATATTCTGAATGATTTTATCACAAAACCAAATGATTTTTGTAAAAAGGTGTCAGAAAGTTCCATAATGTTAAAGAATGATTATTGAATTACTATTTTCAGAATTGGCCACACTTAAATTAGGTTAAAAAATTAATCCTTAGTAAAACTTGGCAGACGGGAAAGGAATAGAATCAAAGAAAGGCCAAAACTTAATTAAATGTTTGGTCCTCGAGTTCTTGAAATATCGAAACTCGGCCATTTATTAGTTTGGGTGAATAGGAAGGTGAACGTTATTTTCAGGTCTTTCTCTGAGTACTTTTAGTAACTTTACATTCAAATCCAAAACAATATAAATCTCCGGTAAAACCATTGCATAATAGCAGAAGTTTGATACAATTACGAAAGATGGCGAGTTATTCCGATTTGCCAAATCTTTCTCACTTTTAAACCGAAGATCTTTATTGCTGTAAAATCATTTTTTCACTTATGAACGATGCTTAGAGTCGACAATTACCTAATTAATACAAAATATGACAGATATTGACGCAGTGCTTTCACAAACTAGGGATGCCATTAAAAATGTGTAGAAGATTTAATGCGTATTAGATCATCATACTTTAGTATTGGCAATCATAATCATTGATTTAATACGACGACTTAAAATCACACATTCCCAAAAAGTTCAAACTGGCCACGACGTCATTGGCTGCTGTCATGACGTAGGCATTTGGCTGCTAACACAGCTGCAATTGGCTATTGGCTGCTAACACAGCTATCACCGGAAACCTCCCAACGTTGGCCGGCCTGACGTCACTATCGCTATCCACATGACCGAAAACGAACATATCGTAAAAAAGCATTTTTGAAATCGTCATAAAAAATGTGTTCGTTAACATGAAAATAAACTAAAAATGTTATTATTATTGTAATTTGCTGTGTATTTTTGCCTACATGCATAGTTTGTAAAACACATCATATCGTATAGTGCTTTCAAGTATTAGAAAATCCGTAGAATCTGGAATGCCAAAATTTTCCGAATTCTGCATATTTTGCAAAATAAGAAAAAGCATTTTTCAAATAAAATACCACCCGTCGAAAATCTTTCTCTCCAATTTATTCTAACGATGTGGCACAAAATGTGTCAACGTCTCTATGGCCCATAGTTCCCGATATTCAGACCAATACACCTGGATATTAAATACGGAAATTCCAGGGAAATCGACTGAAAATTGTTGGAATAAATCATGTTGATATCTCCCATATTTATATTGAACAAACTTTTGATGGAATTTACGTAAGTTCTAAGAAGAAGTCTTGGTAATACAGTTAGCACGTAATGTAATGTATTTCAGAATGAGTATTTTATTAAAGATCATTGAAGTAGCATAATATCTATCTATTATGTTAAAATAATATAAGAAAAAGTAGCATAATATCTATCTATTATGTTAAAATATATAAGAAAAAGTAGCATAATATCTATCTATTATGTTTAAATAATATAAGAAAAAGTAGCATAATATCTATCTATTATGTTTAAATAATATAAGAAAAAGTAGCGTACTATCTATTATGTTAAAATAATATAAGAAAAAGTAGCATAATATCTATCTATTATGTTTAAATAATATAAGAAAAAGTAGCATAATATCTATCTATTATGTTAAAATAATATAAGAAAAAGTAGCATAATATCCATCTATTATGTTTAAATAATATAAGAAAAAGTAGCATAATATCTATCTTTTATGTTTAAATAATATAAGAAAAAGTAGCATAATATCTATCTATTATGTTAAAATAATATAAGAAAAAGCGAAAAGCTATGGAACGATGAGATGTGAGGCGTGGCGTCATGAATTTTCCAAAGCGTCTTAAAGGAATTTATAGGACAACTCAACTCCTTTCAGGTACCAATATCACTTCCATCATGCGTTAAGTAGCTTTAAAACATCCATTTATTTGTCGAAAACTAAGACGAAACGCCACATTGCTTGTCCCATATTCGAGGTGTGTATCTCAATTTTTGGTAAAAGAGTGTTAAAAAGTATGTACCGAGTAGAGAAAAAAAAGTCCCGTAGTAATAAAGCGTGTCATACTATCACGGTATAAATAATGATTTTTTTTTTAAGTTGGAGTGAAATCGAAATTTTTTAAGAAATAAATTATTATTGGAACATAATAAAATGAACCACATTTATAAAATTAAATTCTCGATATCTACCAGAAGTCTTAATCATACAACATTACAATTGCTGAATATGTATAGAAAAGTAAGAAATGTTTCTTAGTTTTCAAGGATCACAATTCACAATTTGGGAGGCGGGATTGGGTACCTCCGCCCCGGGAACCTTTATTGGATAACCAACACTTCTGCCATATAGGTCACCCCAAGTGGTTCGCTACGTTTGGTGATTTAGCAGGGGTGCCCGGGTTCGTGGGGTGAGGTTTGTGTAGGTATTGGAGGCGGATGACCAGGACACACTGAACCCCAGATTCCTACCCACCCCTTAAATCCTTTTCCTTCTCAGAACTCTCCTCTCCTTCCTTTCCCCCAAAACCCCTCCTCAGAGCATCCCCAAAGATTACATAGGCCCGGAGGGAAATTATTTTCCTCAGGGCCTCCTGTGTGGAGCTCATGTAAAAAAAAGGAAAATAATATAAAGAGAAGAAGAGCAGGACAAGCATTCTCAGACAAAGGGAAGCAGGCTCGTCCCTAACGTCTAAATCTTAAGTCGCTAAATTGCCAACTAGGAAAAAATTTATGTTCAAAGGGGCGTTTTCTGAAATGGTCCCAGCCTCTGAACTTGGAAAAATTTCCTGATATTGAACTGGAAATTATTATCGTCTGAAAGTTTTGCGAGAATCGTAATGTTTTATCAAGAAATGCAGAGAGGTTCGAATATTTTCCAAGAAAATTGTACTAACTTTTTGGTTTAGTTTAGGAATTGAAAGGTTTTCCATAAGAAAAATTCAGAAAAACATGTGGCTTAAAATACGTATTACTGATTTTTTTCTATTCAAATATTGCTACAAGAAATGTAACGTTTTACACAAAGCTGAGCTATTATTTGCGATCATTATAAAAGTTTAAAATAGTTTTTAAAGGTGTACTTTTATACTGAGACGTCTTGGTCGTAGGTTCATTTCTCTGTAATCTAAGTCGTCCATCATTTCACGCAACATTTTCCGCTTATATGACGGTAGTAGGTTTTTTTTTCAAATATTGTCAGTTTTTTCGTGCCCTATTAGAATAACTCGATATCTAGTTTTTAGTAAGCTATGAAATCATTATGAAGTTATGTTGATGGATATCAAATGTGAGTTTACAAATAATTGACTGTGACAATCGTGTATTAAGTACCTACCCTATGTTGAAATTGGATGCCAAATCTTTTTTTAATGACGTCCTGAATCGTGATTTGAATACGAATTTGTATTTGAATGCAAATCCAAAAGTACTCACATCATAATGTCAGCTTTATTGTGAATGCATTTACGTAATTGATGGCAATTCTAATTTAGAAGTGATATTGGGTAATGTGATGGAATTCAAAACAAAATTATTGCGAATAAATCTTAATATATAAAACAACATCGGGTTAGTTACACCATTTATAACTATATAACGGCTGGACCGATTTTTATGATCTTTAATTTGTTGGATTTGTTTCCGCCCCGAATAGCAGAATAGCTATTAAAACATCGAAAAAATTTACGGAAAAAATAATTAGGAAGAAAATCGTTTTCCCCGTACATTTTGTAAGGAACGAATTCTCATCTTTTGAATGAGCTGCAGAATTATTGTGATTGGTTTAATATTGAGTAGTGGGTGAATTTCAAAAATTCAAAAACGTCAAAATGTCAAAGTGTTGATTGTTTTGGTTTGTTCTTAAACATATAATGCTTCCCCCCTTTCTTACACACTAAATGCCAACAGTCGAAAATGGGACAATCGGTGAACGCATGTATGAACCCCTCCAAAGGAAAAATATATAAAAATATAATAAATTTCCCACACAAGTATTAAATAAATGAAACGCAATTCCCATAAGTAAGTGGAAAAGTAAGAAAATCAAAAAAATTGTAAATCCGTACACAACGCCATCATTGGCAAAAACAAAACACGGGCAGTTTGCATATCGATAATTGCTTCATTGTGTATTTTTTAGCTTAATAAAAACCTGAATTTAATTCAGCTAATAAGTTAACACGATAGTTATTGATTCTGAGGCAGTACTCCGGGTCAGCTAGTAAATAATATTCTGTATTTTGGTAGAAAGTAGTCACTTTGTGGTTTTACATATTAATGAAGTAAAACAATCACTTTTTTTAAAACAACGAAATTTGTTTAACTTATTCACGCGCCGTATACCCTTCAAAAAGAAGAAGATGGAGAGATACGTAAATACGAATATTAGAGAGAGCGCGCTAATATTAAAAACGATAAAATTTGAGGGAAAATTTTGAAAATGTTTAATAAAAAACAATTCGTTAAAAATAGAGCAAAAATCTCACAAAGAACACCTAAAATAGCATTTAAAGAAACAGTGTGAATTTTTCATAGCTATAACTTCTAAAATAAGGGAATAAAACGTGTTTATGATAATTTTTGGAGCATACTTTACGATATTTTTCTATCGAGGGAATTTCATATAATTTGCATTGAAATGCAAATTATACGTGATGAAGATAATATCTAGACGTTCCCCACGCTGAAGCGTGGGGAACGTCTAGATATTATCTTCAAAAATAAAATATATTTTTTTAAGAACTTAAAAACTTCAAATGTTTAAGGGAGATACGTAAGAAATTTGGTGGCTTAAGACGGACCGGTTTCGCTTTCCACAACCAGCATCAGATTACAAATTAAACTAATCAAAAATACATGACGTGTATGCTTATATGTATGCATATACGGAGTGAGACAATATATAAATTCGAATAATCATTGGATTGACGACGATCAATTTCTGCCGGGAATTTTTTAAGCATTAGATTTGGAAATTTTCCCCCCCATTAAAAATTCATACCTCAAATTTGAATACAGAAATTTATAAACTGCCTATAGTGTTAGAGTACCATTGAATGCACCGATATTTGACCGTTCATACTACATGATATAATATATGTTTATAACTAATTCATATTAATTTATTATAATTAAATTATAATATGTAAATAAAATCCTCAGCACGGGAGATCTAAGTGAGGATATCATTATCTCTACATCTTACTAAGAAACGAAAACAACAAATTTTACGCACCAAATTTAAATGTCCGGGTTAAATTATCCTTACAGGAAAAACTAAACCATTTCACACACTTCCTCAAATGATCATCTAGTCAATTCACGCTAAGCAATTGCACTATATAAGTATTATAAATACAAAACTATACAAGAATAACATGTCAACCTACCAGAGACCAAATGGGAAAATAATTCACCGACTCCAGATATTTTCATATCAGAGGGTTCGGCTCTGTGGAATTGGACCTATAAATCCTACTGATCCCTCAATAAAATATTTAAAAATCTATTGTAATCCTACATGCACTTAAAATGACTGATTTTTATGATATATAAATTCTTTGACAAATCTGAAATGCCTAAATTTAGAATGAGAGAGCTAGGTATAATGCCAGTAGCCGAAATAACAAATGGTAATTTTTTTATTTTTACATTAACTCCACACAGGAGGCCCTGAGGAAAATAATTTCCCTCAGGGCCTACGTCATCTGGGATGCTGTGTGGAGGGTCTTTTTGAGGAGAGGAAAGAATGAACATTGGTCTTGAAGGGAACCATGTTGTAGGAAGGAGGAAACACAGAGGCCGGCAAATCATTCCACAGCCGAGCTGTTGAACACAAGAACGAGTCGAAGAAACGACCCGTTCTCATATGACAAATGTCAACCGTGTACAAATGTTGGGCAAGCGTTTGGCGTGTTTCCCGACTATGCAACGGTGCCGAAGGGATCAATGATGCTAGTTCCTCGGAGCATCTTCCATTGTAATACCGGTAGAACAAGGATAGCATTCCCACCCGACGCCTGTGCTCTAAAGATTGCAATCCGTCTGTTAAGATGGGAGAATCTATTAAGCGGACCGCCCGTTTTTGCACAAAGTCGAGGGTATTTTTCAGGTATTTTGGAGCTCCAGACCAGAGGTGGTTGCCAAATTCAACCGTAGGGCGCACTTGTGATTTGTACAGGGTTAGCAGTCGTGTACTATTAAAGTATCTGCGGGCCCTGTACAGTACGCCCAGTTTTTGGGAGGCTAACTTTACTCTGGCTTCGATGGAGCCCCCATACCTGAGCTGGTCACTTAGGGTTACACCACGCACATCAATGGAGGGCCTGTTCGGAAGATTGCTACCGTTGAAAGATACTAGATTTTCATTTCGATCCCTTTTAGACGTAATCAGACAAGATTGGGTCTTTGAAAAATTAAAATCAACGAGATTATTTTTATTTAAATTTTTTAAACTTTATGAGTAAAATCTCAAATTATAATATTTAATTAAATGAAGACAATTTTAGCGAAACTCAATCGAAAATCTGGAGACAGAAAAATCAGAAAAAGATATTGGCTCTGCTGGGACACGATATTACTCTTGCCATGTAAGCAAAGGGTCCTGGGTTTGTGTCCCAGCGGAGCCAATACCTTTTTCTGATTTTTCTGTCTCCAGATTTTAGATTGAGTTTCGCTAATATTGTCTTCATTTAATTAAATATTATTTTTACCACAAGAGAAAACACTCTCGAGGTAACCGTAAATTCTTTGTTTCAAAGTCCTCCGAGCCGTTGGAGTTTGTGAGCCCTTTGGGGGCTTGTCAAGCAAAAAGCTATCATGGACTGTACTGTCATCCGCGTAACAATGAATTGGTGCACATGACAAAAGGTCGTTGATGTGCAACAAAAACAAAGTTGGAGACAGAACCGATCCCCTCAGGGCCCCTCAGGGCTCAGGGAGAATGTTCCCCGCGGTGAATGTTTTGCAGTGAATTGTGGCGGTGAATATACCGGTTACCCAATGACATGTTCATGAGCTTATGGAACTAGAGAAAGACGGCAAGAAACATTTTTTTACATTAGCTCCACACAGGAGGCTCTGACGAAAATAATTCCCCTCAGGGCCTATGTCATATTTGGGGATGCTGTGTTGAGGGTCTTTTTAGGAAAGGAAGGAGAGGAAGTTCTGGGAAGGAAAAGGGTATTAGGGCTGTTCGAAATCTGTGGGTCAGTGTGTCCAAGAGTGACGGACTTACGAATCCATCCCTCCCACTGCGGTGCACGGCGGTGTTCCGAGAAGGTATCAACTATTCTCTCCCGATCCGGCCTGCCCTGCAGCTGGCGGGCAGACGCATCCGCCGCCAAGACTCGGACAAACCTCACCTGAGCTTGGGGTGACCTATGGCAGAGGTGTTGGTTATACAATAAATGGTTTCCGGGGCGGCGGTATCCATACACGCCTCCTAAATTAAAGAGTCGAGGCATTTATGAAAAGCGACGATGATAATGACAACTCACATGTTCATTGCCCGTTTCTGGAACAACTAAATAAGGTTTCCACATATCTTTTTAATAATATATAAAACAAAGTCGGGTTAGTTACACCATTTATAACTCGAGAACAGCTGGACCGATTTTTATGATCTTTAATTTGTAGGATTTGACTCCGCCCCGAATAGCAGAATAGCTATTAAAACGTCGGAAAAAAAAACTTTTTCTCATACATTTTGTATGGAACGAATTCTAATTTTTTGAAAGAGGTGCAGCAATATTCTGATAAGTATAATATTGAGTAGTGAGTGAATTCCTAAAATTCAAAAACATTAAATGTCAATGCGCTGATTGTTTTGCCTTTGTTCTTAAACATATAATGCTGCCCCTCTTTCTTACACACCAAATGTCAACAGTCAAAAATGGGACAAACGTTGAACGTAGGTCGGCACCCCTCCAAAGAAAAAATACAATCTTAATAATAATATAAACGCGAAAGTTTATATGGATGTACGTGTGTTTGTTATTCTTTCACGCAAAAACTATTGAATGGATTTTAATGAAACTTTACAATAATATAGCTCATACACCAGAATAACATATAGGCTATAGGTATATAATGATAAGCTCTGGTGTTATGAAATTTGTATACCGATGCACGGGAAAAGACATACAGGGAGAAGAGCATGCCGGGGGCCAGCTTATTATTATTATATATATATATATATAAGTCCCACTACACTTACATATATATATATATATAATGTAATTTTTTACAATATCTTATAGTCACCGAAAACGGACGCCTGCAATGAAAATATTTAATCATAATTGAATGAATAAGACTAAACAACAAAATACATGAAAAATCTTAGTATTTTGATAAATTCCCGTCGGGTCAAAACTTTAAACAAATTGATCAAGATATGGTAAATAATTGTTGGTACCAAAGCGTTGAGAGACGTGATCTAATTAAAAAAAATAAATATGTATTTTGACTTTAAATCATGACCAGTAGATCTTAATAAATCAGGTTGCTGATAAGACAAGCCATTGTCTTGTGTTATAACGGAGGAGGAATGTTTTGAAATTTTACAAATGGAGGAAAACTAGACAAACGATGTTATTTGTTATAATGATCTCAGTGTGCCTACTTATAATACAGAGTAAAAGGTAAAATAAATACATAAGATTTTTTCAAAGAATACCTTATCAATAAACCAGGATTACATAAAAATGTACAAGATATTGTTGGTTTTGTCTACCCGATGTATGGGCTGACTATAGTGCCTATGGTAACTTGTAGGGCTGTGTATAGGGTTTGCAATACCTCATCCCGCAATCCCGTGATTTCAGTAATATTTGATCCCGCGGATTAGCGGCATTGAAAAAAATACCAAATCTATACTGAAAACATGCTGTATGACAGTCCCACCAACCAATGTTTGCGTGTTTTTACAATAATTATACATTTTTTTACATGTTAAATGGATTTGTAATATGAATATAATAAAACCCTTTCCTCACCATAAAGAGACAAGGCTCTTGTGTTTGGTGAGTGAATTCATGCTCAATTATTTGTTATAATAATAATAATAATATTTGGATGATTTATATAGCGCCGTTTTTGTGAAAAATCACCTCAAGGGCGCTGTACAAACTTATAATACATTTCTAAAATCTAAAAACTACAAGCTAGGCAAACAATTATAAACAACTTATGGCTAAAAATTACATACATCGGTTCATTGATCACCGATACGAAAATATGTGTACAATATTTTGACCAATGAACGCGATGCTGCCTAAAATTTAATGAAAACAGGACCATACTTACCTGGGAGGTCGCTTGAAATTAACACTGTATATTGTCCTAATTTGACTGTTATAAACTGTTATAATTTGAGTAAGCGAATAATATATTGCGACTAATAACATGATATATATCAGATATATCAACAAACAGATTTCAAGATTTAAATTAAATATTAATGTACACTTACAGTTGTTTCAGGTAATTTTTGAATTTTAATTTAGAATTAATGTTTTTTTTCCAATATTTTAAATTTTAAATTGGAATTTGTTGAAATAGTTTATGCCTAGATATAGACAGCATTTTTCACGACGTATTTTTATTCAAAGTTTTCTTAAAAAGATACTTATTACGTTATGATTTGCAATGTATTTTTTATAATACTACTAGCAGACTCGGACACACGTTGCTGTGGCTAACGAAACCTTTACAACCAACGCCATCTGTTAAATCAAATCCACACCACGCTGCCCACTGCCCGCTGCCCGCTGCCGCTTGGTCAGATATATGATGTATTTTTAAGCAATTTACACTAAACCTTGACAAATTATGTACGTAAAAACCCGTCTCATGAATCACTCTATCTATTGGTGAAAACCGCACGAAAATCCGTTGGTTAGTTTAAAAGATCTAAGCGCACATACAGCGTGAGCGACTTCATTGTATACACAGTAAAGATAATGATTAGTAAAATGAAACAATGCAACTTTGTATAAACCACTTATAAAATGTGCAAATCCGACCGGTTTCGGAACAAACGTTCCTTCGTCAGGGAAAGCTTATACTAATTTGACAGTTTAGAACAATGTTTTATTAGGGTAGGGGTGGAGCCGTTGTTAGTTAATAATGTAGATTGGGTGGGTAGGTATTAGTGTAGAGTGGGTGGGTAGGGGAACAAATCCATGATTGGGCTATATGACAATATTTTTTGTTTGTTGATAATAGATTCATTATTTTTAAGGGATTTTTTAATTTCCAAAGCTTCTAAGTTATCTAAACGTTTTCCTTTATGATTAATATGAAGAATATTTATCCCTGTATTTTTTTCAAAACTATGGTTATTTTCAATGATATGGTTAGCGAACTCAGAAAAATTATTATTATTAAGACACCTTAAATGTTCTTTGATTCTGATTTCAAAATTACGAGTTGTTTTTCCAATATAAAATGAGGGACAATCATTGCATTTGAGTTTATATATTCCGGAATTAGTCAATTTATGGTCTTTATCTTTAGTATTTCTCAAAAAATTACCGATATTATTTCTTGTATAAAACGCTGGTTTAATATTAGAAGGGAAATTTTTGCAACATTGAACTGAAAAATTATTAATATACAAAATTTTACGCCATTCTTTATCAATAATATTATTAGAATTGTATAGATATGATCATGCACGGGGCATGGGGGTGAGGGTAACCTTGCGGCTACTCTTGCTAAGTCGCTTATGGATTTCGATAAGTTATGCCCAACCACCAAACAAGAAAGGTATATCACAATTAAGTGGTACTCACGTCTGTTGTCTTCTGGCTTGGTGACAGTCATAGATGTCCATAAGCGTTCGAGATTGTTCTATTTGATTGGTAGAACTTCGGTAAAGTTTGAGTCACGAGTTCACACAAAGTATACGAAATAAGACGGTAGGATTTACACTTTATGTGACGATATGATGAATAACACTTCGGCGTGGTGCGAAATGTCACGATACGGTCGGTGGTTAGCAACGGACTGACGATAAAGCGCTTGACACTTGTTTTCCGTGTAGGTAGGCACCCTTATTGTGCGGAAATCCAAAATCAGGGTTCCTCCGATCCCGTATGATAATCGGAGCACAAAACGAATGAAATCCATCAGCGTTATGAAACATTCCGCCCACCAAAATACAGCTAATTGTATTTTAAAGAAAAGTTGAACGTTAAGCGAAACGCAGAATGCCATGAAACGTGACGTAGATGAAAAGAAGACGAAGCAAACGAAGTCATTTTAAACGATAACGAGATATAGACAAGCTAGACGATAAGAAACTAAATGATACGATTAACATAGACGTAAAAAAGAATAAAACGAACCGCGAAACGATGATGATTAGTCACATTGCCTAGGCAATGGATACGATTTGGTGAATGGTATTGTAAGAGAAGATCCATTCAAAGTACGAAACGTAGCGATAAGCACAAGATTTTTAATTATGATTCTAATCACCTCATCCGTAGAGAGTGATGTCCAATGTTTGGTTAAAGATAGAATACGAATTTCGAAATGATTAAGTAGAAAATCCGAACGACGAGAGGCTTTGTTATGAAAGTTGTGTACGAATAGATAACAAGAACCCATAAGGCGTTGGAGTTTCCGAAAACGATATATATTTTTTAATAAAAGTCCAGCAGAATATCATCATGTTGGACTAATGACGATTGAACTCGTTCCTCAGAGTGGAGTTCAGTTTTGTTAACATGGCCATCTAAAATGGACCAAGAGTCGTTTGGCTGGACAAACCCGGAGGGCTCCGCCCACCATAACACGTTACGGTTTAGATCGGCCGGAGAATGACCACGTGAAGCGGTATCCGATGAATTATCAACCGATGATGCTTGACGCCGATGGTTAGATGCGATAACTGTCAAAAGCGATAATTGGTCGGTGTAACGATTCCCGTGACGAGTATCATCGGGTGAAGCATCCGGTGGCCTCCACTTCCATCCCAATACTCTGAGAGTAAAAGAATGATCAACATTTTTTAAGATTACATCAGTGAGATAGTAGTCCGACGGTAGAAAGGCGCGAAGTTTCGGTTTGCTACAATCCCACTTCTGCAGTTCAAGTTGACCTCGTTTGGTATGTTCGATGACTTCGGATTGCGTTAGTTGAACTTGTTCCAGACTGGAACAGCCAATGACGATAGAATCGATATTTGAGTCCGAAGTGATCGCGTGGCGTGTGAGTGATAATCCGTAACCTTTCTTTTCTGTCAACGATCTGACAATACGATAGGACAGAATAAAGGCAGAGATATCAGAAGTCACAGGGTGTAATGGGTAATCCGGGGTAGATTCCGATAATTGATGACGCCAAAATATTCTTTGGAACGCGTGATTTGGCTCATGAAGAAATATTTGGCGATACATTTGCCGCACCTCAGCAATGAACACCACAGACGGTGAACGAAAGTTTTGCAGAAGTTCAGCAATGTTCGTTTGGAGCTTGGGAACGATAAGGAAGGCGTCATTTGACGATGATTCATTCACCTCCGTCACCGAGGCATCGAAGACCATTCGCAATATAGTGGTAACGGTGCCCGGACGAAGAATGCAATGACGAAGTATGTGATGCATTTCCTTGAATAAATCTTTTCCAGGAACGCGTGTCATGTGACCACTGTGCAAGTAGTCAGTCATGAAAGCGAAGTACGGTTCACGTAAACTGAGCTTTAATGTCTGTTTATGTTCGAGTGAAAGGATGATGCGCGAAGAGGCTTCACGCGAACCTGGGGAAGCGATATCCTTATCCTTTTCACTAAAAGGTAAGGCTACGATGAATTGTCCCGAAGGGTCACGTAAGTGATGAGTGTGATGGACCTGCTCATCACGTTGTTCTTCAGGGGTGAGATGTGAAGACTGAGGGAATGTGTCCAACTCCCTCAGTTTCTTGACCTTTTCAGGAAGACGGTACTGGTTGGTTTCGATAAATTGACTAGAAAAGTCACGTGAGCGATAAATGCGATACACTTGGTCACTACGTTGTTTAGTGGGCTGTGAAGACTGAGGAAATATGTCCAACTCCCTCAGTCTCTTGACTTCTTCTGGAAGACGAGACTGGTTGGTTTCGATGAAGGAGTTTGTTTGACGATCGGTAGCAAAACCAACCGAATCCAGAGGAAGCCAACCGAATGGTGAATGGATAGCTGAAGGCTGGTGAAGATCACCCGTTAATTGGGGTCTCGGTAAAGATGGCAAGATCTCAACATCTCGAAGTAGGTCAGTCGCTCCTGTGTCAGTTGTCAGTTTGTGACAGTCAGAGTCGGCATGAAGTATGTCTTGGAACAGATGATAAGATAACTGGTCGAATTGAATCGTTGGCGATGGAAGTAACTTCGTGTTGAAGGTAGTTTGTCCCTTAACATCGACATCGAAATTAGTGACGCCTGACGCGGTTATAGAAGATTGGCCTAAGCCACGGATTTTCTGAGAGCTGACTGGACGCTCGGCAGTGCGATTAGATACGAAGTGTGCTTGACTGTCTGAACAGGTCAACCCACGAAACGTTTGAAAACTGCCGGAGGGATCACGATTGATAATATGAGCAGTAGGCAAACGTACCATGGATCTGTCACAGAAGTTTGCGAGGAAAAGAACTGGAGGATCTGAAATAGAAGCTCCTTGAATGGCAAATGTGGTGGGTCGTTGGTACTCCTCTTCAGCAGAAATGTTGTCTTCCCTATGAAGAAGAGTGTGGTGCTTACGATGACATTTCTGACAATCAAACACAGATTTGCAATTCGTGAGAGAATGAGAAGGCGTGAGACAATTCAGACACCAACGGTGTGCCTTTGCGAATTGAGCACGTTCCTGAACCGATTTGAGTGCAAATGATTTGCACTTAGCGATATGGTGAATACCCTTGCAAAATGCGCACTTTGAAGTGAACGCAGTCAAGGACCCTTTGATTTCAGGTTTTGCCTTATTCATGTCACAAGTAAGCGATGAAGTTTGTTTTATGACAGCTTGATTATGAAATGTTGAAAAGTTTTGTACGATAATGTTCGCGGGCTCCGATTCGAAAGATTGATTCGTTAATTCCTTGTGAATTACGACGATTTTGAAATAAACATTATCAAAAGCTTCGCGAACTTGATTTTCAATGTCCTTGTTTGCCTCATCTAAAGCTAAGATGTCAGCGTGAACGGTTTCAAAATCATTAACAATGTTTGGCAACCTCGTATAATACGCTAAAAATAATGGGTAATTGGTTGCATCTTGCAAAACGCTTTGACCGACCTCATACACCTTGTTTATTCTGCTAATGGCTACGTTCCGTCTTCTACGCAAGCCTTGTAAAGTACTAGCCATTTTTTTTTTAATAAACAAATGTACTAACGAAATAATCAGGAAAACTTTATGAATTAAAAAGTAGAATTCCATATAATTTAAATACCCGTTAGGTCGTTAATAATTAAGAACTGTGTAAACTAATTCTACGATTCACTGTTTGAATTCGTTCTTTGAAATGACATTTCAATTCACGTAATATTTCATAGCATTCTTTCGTTTTGCCAAAGAAAGAATTTATTATGAGAATTTATCTAAAGGTTCGCTGGTTTCCGGCACCAAAAATGATCATGCACGGGGCATGGGGGTGAGGGTAACCTTGCGGCTACTCTTGCTAAGTCGCTTATGGATTTCGATAAGTTATGCCCAACCACCAAACAAGAAAGGTATATCACAATTAAGTGGTACTCACGTCTGTTGTCTTCTGGCTTGGTGACAGTCATAGATGTCCATAAGCGTTCGAGATTGTTCTATTTGATTGGTAGAACTTCGGTAAAGTTTGAGTCACGAGTTCACACAAAGTATACGAAATAAGACGGTAGGATTTACACTTTATGTGACGATATGATGAATAACACTTCGGCGTGGTGCGAAATGTCACGATACGGTCGGTGGTTAGCAACGGACTGACGATAAAGCGCTTGACACTTGTTTTCCGTGTAGGTAGGCACCCTTATTGTGCGGAAATCCAAAATCAGGGTTCCTCCGATCCCGTATGATAATCGGAGCACAAAACGAATGAAATCCATCAGCGTTATGAAACAAGATATTTATTTTTTGAAATTTTGCTAAGTTTTTTATTTAGGATGTTATCAATTAATTTTGGTTAATATCCGTTATTTATAGCAATTTGTTTTATTATAGAAAGTTCAGAAAGGAAATTATTATTAGACATTGGGACATTTACTAAGCGGTGTATCATGGAATGGAAGGTGGAGTGTTTTTGTGAGACAGGGTGGTTGGAGGTCTTATGAATTACTATGTCAGTGTATGTTGGCTTGCGATATATACTAAAATCGATTTTATTATTTATAATAGATAAAGTTAAATCCAAAAAGTTTAATTTTTCATTGCCTATTTCTATCGTAAATTTTATTTGATTATGAAAGGAATTTAAAAGGTTAAGAAAGTTGTTGAGTTGACGTTCGGATCCTGTCCAAATGACAAAGATATCATCCACATATCTCTTCCATAGTAAAACATTGTTTAAAAGGGTTGATTTTGAATTAAAAACAGTTGTTTCCAAATCATTCATAAATATATCAGCAATAAGAGGGCTGGTGGGGGCTCCCATTGGAAGGCCTTCTTTTTGTTAGTATATGACATTATTGTATTGAAAATAATATTGATTTAAAACTAAGTTAAATAAACGAGTTAGGTCACTGGACAGATCTGTAGGTAATTTAGAATCTTTCAATAATTTGGAAATAATTGCTTTACTTTCAGTAATAGGCACATTAGGAAACAGATTAATGACATCAAAAGACACAAGTTTGGCATTAATGGGAAGTACAAAATTTTTCAATAAGTCAATCAGTTCAAAAGAGTTCTTAATTACATATTTTGGTGTAAACACATTACTTTTATGAACTAAATCAGTTATTAATGACGATAGTTTAAAACTTGGTTTATTTATTTTATGGATTTTGAGAAACCCATATAATTTAGATGATTTAGGATTTTTTGATAATATGTTATCATCTTTAAATATGTCAGATTTACAAGATTTTAAAGCATTTGAATTCCATGATACACCGCTTAGTAAATGTCCCAATGTCTAATAATAATTTCCTTTCTGAACTTTCTATAATAAAACAAATTGCTATAAATAACGGATATGAACCAAAATTAATTGATAACATCCTAAATAAAAAACTTAGCAAAATTTCAAAAAATAAATATCTATACAATTCTAATAATATTATTGATAAAGAATGGCGTAAAATTTTGTATATTAATAATTTTTCAGTTCAATGTTGCAAAAATTTCCCTTCTAATATTAAACCAGCGTTTTATACAAGAAATAATATCGGTAATTTTTTGAGAAATACTAAAGATAAAGACCATAAATTGACTAATTCCGGAATATATAAACTCAAATGCAATGATTGTCCCTCATTTTATATTGGAAAAACAACTCGTAATTTTGAAATCAGAATCAAAGAACATTTAAGGTGTCTTAATAATAATAATTTTTCTGAGTTCGCTAACCATATCATTGAAAATAACCATAGTTTTGAAAAAAATACAGGGATAAATATTCTTCATATTAATCATAAAGGAAAACGTTTAGATAACTTAGAAGCTTTGGAAATTAAAAAATCCCTTAAAAATAATGAATCTATTATCAACAAACAAAAAATATTGTCATATAGCCCAATCATGGATTTGTTCCCCTACCCACCCACTCTACACTAATACCTACCCACCCAATCTACATTATTAACTAACAACGGCTCCACCCCTACCCTAATAAAACATTGTTCTAAACTCTCAAATTAGTATAAGCTTTCCCTGACGAAGGAACGTTTGTTCTGAAACCGGTCGGATTTGCACATTTTATAAGTGGTTTATACAAAGTTGCATTGTTTCATTTTATTATAATGGATAACCACAAAGTAATAGCTACATTCAAAAATATAATGATTAGTGCTTAACAAACACGATTTCTCTCAAATGAATATTATACGGAGAATCCTGTCAGTAAAATTAATGTTTTTTTTTAAATATATTTGCAATTTTTTTTTTTTTATACAGACTTCTTGAATACTTCTGACGTTATGTTTTCAATACGTTTTTTATATTATTACTGGCACCAAAGATGATTGATATGACAGGCCCTCTTAAATGGCTTACTATTTTTACCTTCCAACGTCGTTTTATAATATACTAGTTTCAAAGAAGATTGATACCAACTAATAAAAATCTACACAGCAATCCCGCGGGATTTGCGAACCCTAGCTGCGTACCTACTCTGTCTTCCTCTAGCACGTGTTTCACATATGTACGTTCCCTAGCTGCGTACCTACTCTGTCTTCCTCTAGCACGTGTTTCACATATGTACGTTCCCTAGCTGCGTACCTACTCTGTCTTCCTCTAGCACGTGTTTCACATATGTACGTTCCCTAGCTGCGTACCTACTCTGTCTTCCTCTAGCACGTGTTTCACATATGTACGTTCCCTAGCTGCGTACCTACTCTGTCTTCCTCTAGCACGTGTTTCACATATGTACGTTCCCTAGCTGCGTACCTACTCTGTCTTCCTCTAGCACGTGTTTCACATATGTACGTTCCCTAGCTGCGTACCTACTCTGTCTTCCTCTAGCACGTGTTTCACATATGTACGTTCCCTGGATTATCAGTTCTATTTTTAGCTACTCTAGTACGTAAATGTACATCTAGTACAATTTTGCAATGTTTGGCCAATCGGCGACAAATCTCTAACAACATTTTTAGCTTCTGTGTCAATGTTTGGTTAAGTGTCCAGGTTTCCACGCCATAAAAAGATGATGAAATCAGCTATTTATTTTGTTACTTTTTTATTTTGAGTTTTCTCTTCAAAGGTAGTAAAGCTACTGCAAAGAAAGATAGGATCACATAAATAATTTATTTTCTAATTTTATTGAATTCATCAGAAAAGCAAGCAAAATCAGGTCAAATACATATACAAAAACTCCATGCCAAAATATTTATTCAATCGAATTGAAAATCGATTCCAGAACCCACAAATTGTGTGTTAACACATGCCAGAGATCATCACCAACATCTTCACTGACTCAAATAAATGTTATGAAAAATTCAGTTCAATTAAATTTATTTGTTTCTCTAAAAACATTACAAAATTGAATATTTAAATGCGTTTTTAAAATACATTTGTAAAAGAGTATTACATAAAATGTAAGCAGTGGGTATATCAACTACACTAGCATTAATAGAGCATGACTTTTAAAAGCTGTTTTGATTCTGTTCAACAGGAAGATTTTTTTTTCTCTGTTTTACAGTATTTTTAGAGAAAAAATGTGTCCTTACTGGGGTACCCCGTTCTAAGGACATATTGTACAAGTTTTCTTGGATGAAATATAAGTAAATACCTATGTTAAAATATTACAGAAGAAAATTATAAAGTTAAATCTAAAAGAAAGTATAATACAAGCATTAATCTTTGTTAGGTTGCAAAATTGTATTGGTATTCTTCCTTCTCATGTCCATAATCCATATCTTTATGCTTCTTTTGAAATCGGTCATTTTTTAAATGGTTTTTATTGCAAAAGGGAGTAAATTAATTAATTTTATAGAGAAGTATTGCATATTTTATGTCCGAAAGTCATTTTAATTGTAGGTTGGTGGAATGTATGTTGTAACGTAGATCTTGAGAATCGGCCCGAGTTCGTTTGTGTTAAGTTATCCTGGTTTTTGAATGCGTACATTAGGACTCTAAGTATAATTTTCAAAATTGCCCTTTGTGCTCTCCCGACCGGGCGTGACCATTTGCAAGTTAGTCCTGCAGGTGGGGAGACAGAACAATCTATGCTGTCGGTGGCGGAGATAACCATTGGGAATATAGAAATGAATGCTCTTCATGATAGCCGAGTTTTCAAACAAATGTGAAGCAATGTGTACAAACCTTCTGACCAGTTGATGGTTCATCCCGAGCATACCACAAAGAAAGTCGGTAGGATGGAGCCAGGGGTAATAGCCGTACTCCCTCATGTAGAGAAATCTCAGAAATTTCTTCTGAACTCTCTCCAACATAAGGGAATACTTTACTTGGTGTGGAGTTTACTCTCTACTAAATTACCGAGTTGCTTTTAAGTCTACTTTTTACTAAAGAATTGAATAAAATTATGAAAACTCGGGTATCTCTAAAATTTATTGTGCAAGTTGCAGTGCGCAGAATAAAGCCCAGCAATCTCAATGAAGTGCTACAAGCCATCCCAATATGAGCATGAAATATCAGACTACTATCAAACATTATTTCAAGGTCCTTTATAATGGAGAAATGTTTTACACTTCTTATATAACCTTATAACGGTTAAATAATGAACATAGTGGCGGTTTTAAAAACTCGGCACAATCTTTAAAGAAGAATACTGGAAGAAAATCTGGATTAGGTGAATGAGTATTTTAAATTTTTCTAATGGAAACTTCTATATCCGATTCATCAACTTAATCAATATCGATATTCTGGGCTCCCTTTATATTTTGGCACCAATATTAGTATTTAGTAAAGGAGACTCATTACTATACCTACACGGATTAGAAATGTGTTGCGAAAGCGTTAGCTATGTAGCGGTCACTTAACCCACTCTGATAAAACCATCGCAGCGCCACTGGTTAAGGAACACGCCAGAAATAAATACCTAGATGCAAGCCGCTACTGGAGCTACCTACAGCCGATAGTACATCTATCACCTGGTAACAATTAGTGCGGCAACCTACTGGAAAGTTCCCGTCTCCACAATAATATATCAGCACTAGCGACTGGAGTGTTCGCGAACTTTCTCACCTTGGCGCGGCGGTCGAATTTCACACGCCGTTCTCGAAACTACTTGCCCGGCCGACAGAAGTATAAAAGTCAGCGCGGGCCGCATACAGCTCAGTCTCAAGTCTAGTCTCAAGTAATACAGTGCCTATCAGTGAATTCGCTCCAGTGCGGTATCGGCCGAACGACAGAGCCGGCACCTGTGCCGATGCGCCACAACCTTCGAGGAACATTATCTCGCAGCTCACATGGTTTGCAGCGGACACTTCGCCTCCCAAGGTTCACCGCTGTCCATCTCCGCGACTCAAAGCGTCGAGCGACATCCTGGACATCATGGTCTTCTCCACCACCACGGTGCAGAGCTACATGCTGGTGACATGCAGACCCGTGGTCTGCTCCACCACAGCATCATTGACCATCATCATCAACTTCACTGCCAACACCACTTCTGCTTGCACTCACTACTACTCGTGTCAACACCATCTGTCTATCTGCTACGTAGGTACAAACAAAGACTTCGACTCACTACTTCGACTTGCCGTATTTTATTTCTCGTCCCGTCTCTGCCGATCCGGCCCGCTCCCTCAGCTACATCCACTCCTCCAACTGCCGTGTCGAAAGGAGTCTTCAATACTGCCATCTTTGCTTAAGGATTTGACGTTGTCCCAAAACATGTTGGGATCATGCTTGATATCGTGTTCAATAGAATTTACACGTGAATAGATGATCTGCTGGATGATATTTAAGTCACTTAAAGGAATGACTCCGGATTACTTATCGGAACTGTGTATTTCTAAAAATGCCAATTTACAACAGTCAACCCTTAGGTCAGCAGCTATTAGAAGGTTAAAGGAATCGAAGCGCACAACAGATACTAATTTCGGTAAGCTTGCTTTCGGAGTGTTAGGTTAGGTTATGTTGGAATTTTAATTAACTTTTGCCTTGAATAAGCTGCCGCACGATTTAAAAATGATCACAGGCTCGACAGAATTAAATCTAAAATTCATCAATCATATCCAGAAAGACAGAAACTTTTCACCTCTACAATATGTAAAAAGTGTAGATAGCTACTGATAATTTAATGTTTACCTATGTAGATGTACCTATTTAAGCCTGTGTAATTGATAGGGCCTTGAAAGTCTATTTGTACAGCGCCTTTGCGGTGATTTTTCATAAATAAACGCTTTACAAATTGTCCGATTATTAACATTATTATTCATATAATTACCTAGGTAGGTGCGTAAAAAATCTCATCCTCCTTGGCACTTTTTTATCCCTTAAAATAAGCCAGTCACATTTTGGATGATCTGAATAACTCTTTAATTTGGCGATTTATCAAACCATCTCGTCTCATTATACGGGATTTGAGCGATCCTGTCAAATTAAAAACCAAAGCGTATATCTTTTCAAGTCTTTGAGGTTCTCATACAATCCATTGGGGTGGAAACTGAGGCCGAGAAATAATGATAAATGATAAACGCAACGAAGAGAATATTACAAGGAAGAAAAAAACCAGGCCACGTGATATAATTTTATATATTATCCCTTCCCTTTATTGAAATTAGTGGGAAGGGGATAAAAAGAACAGGGTGTTGCTTCGTGAACCGGAACAGCTTATCTTATGACTTTATTTTTTATTATTTATTGAGCTGTAACAAGATTTAACCGGTTTTTTCCATGCCACAAAGAAAACGGTTTTTAATGGAGAAGAAAATGTTAGAAAAAGATACGACGGGCTGGCAAAACCATTTTAAAATTTGTTGAAGTAGTTACCAGGTACGATGGGAGACGTCTACTAATATCTACAGGAAATCCAAAAACTGAAAAAATCGAACTAATATCTATGAGAACCAAAGTGTTGACGAATATCTACAGCTCAAACTGTTGACTAATATCTATGAGAACCAAAGTGTTGACGAATATCTACAGCTCAAACTGCTGACTTATATCTATGAGAACCAAAGTGTTGACGAATATCTACAGCACTGGCAGAGGTTGGATTTGCAATTATGTATAGCATATTGGAATAACGTAATATAGCGTATGCTGTTTAAAAAACTTAATTTATGTAAGTATGTATTTAAAAATCCCTATTATCGGACTATTGGACACATTTAGCTGATTAGTCCAACCTACGCTCTGTAGATATTATTTCAACCTACGCTCTGTATATGATATTCGTCCGACCTTAGCTCTGTAGATATTAGTCAACACTCTGAAGTTCGTAGATATTAGTTCAACATATGAGCTGTAGATATTCGTACGACATACAGGCTGTAGATATTAGTATCTGGAGTCGGTACTATGTACATCATAAACTCATTTCTATATAATCTCACCACCCAAAAGAGGCCTTCCTATTGGAGCACTAAATCGATAACAAACATTGGATGTTGCCCACCACTTTCCCACGGCGTTCTAAGGAAACAGATGGTTTTCTCCTTCACCGTACACTTCAGGACTGTAATTTTTGTTTTTTAAAGAAGCTCATTTTTATTTAAAATTACTCTAGACCCCCAATGTCCGGGCATACATTGTTAACAGGCAGTATGCCAGTGTGTAAATGTTGTTAGTTGTTTATTTTACAGTAAACAGTCCATAACAAACACTAGATAAGTCTTCCAGGTAGATTTTAGGAGGCGGGTATGGGTACCAATACCCCGAGAACAATTTATTGGATAACCAACACCTCAGTCATAGGTTATCTAAGTGATTTTGGTGACTTATCAGGGGTGCCCGGGATCATTAATTGAGGTTTATCAAGGTCTTGGCAGCCGATGTGTCTGCCCACCTTCGGCGTGGCGGGCCGGATCGAGAGAGACTGGTAGAGGATATCTTTTAACCTCTCCAGCCAGAATTTCTCAACCTATCGCCTTCAACCGCAATTGAGGGAATGGATTTGTACATCTGCCACTCCGGGTCCTTCAATTTTCTAAAGGGACCTTCCTGCGTTTAGAATGACGTACAAATTAAACGACATCTAAGAGTACGCATCAAATAAATAGGAATCTTCTTGAGATTATCTCTGTTAATAGTTCTCTTTTCAAGACTAACTGACCCCCAGATTCCTACTCACCCCTCATACATTTTTCCTTCCCAGTACTTGCGCTTTTTCCTTTCCTTTAAAAACCCTCCACACAGCATCCCCTACGATGACATAGGCACTGAGGAAAATTGTTTTCCTTAGGGCCTCCTGTGTGGAGCCAATGCAAATCATTGCATTCATGGCCACTGACTTTTTTTTTGCCTTTTATTTCTGGCCCACTTAGCATGTGCCCTCTCTCTTTTATACTTGCCTGACATCGTATATAGCCTCCCGTTTGAAATTCACAATGGTTTATGAAACGGAATTTGAAATTTAAGCAAAAAATGGTCAGACTTATGTATCACGAAACTCATCCCACATCTTGTGTTCTTCTTTATTCTATGTATTGGAGTATTGACTTTTTATTTATTATTTGGGCATGATGTGAACATTTGTTATTGGGTTGTAACCTAATTATTATAATTTATTGTTTTGTTTAATGCATGTAATGTTATTAACCTGTAAATGTTCATAATAAAATAAAAAAAAATAAAATTAGCGAATAGTAAGAGTACCAACTTTGGATACGTGGAGGCGCCAGTAATACATTTTGTTATATCTTAAAACCCCGCGTTCAAGTGAATTATAGATTTTAATCATCAGGATCGCACACATCACACATCTGCCCGATCGGCCCTGATGATGGACTCTGCAATGCTGTCCGAAACGTTGGCCAAAGAAGGAGATAGCGCAACACGGCATAACACCCCCAAAACAAATAACGAAATCCTTGTTTTCTATTAAATTCTCCTCCACGCATTCTTCAGTTCCGCTTTTCAAATGACCTGCTAAAGTAAGCTACATTTACGGAATATGGACGCATATTTCAAAAAAAGAATTAAGTTAATTTATTATATGGAGAAATAATTACAGATAGGTACTTTATCCTTCTCTGAATTTGAAAAGATTCTATTTAAAATTTGATAATTTTTCACAAGCCATTAGTTCTAATTTTGAAAATATCACAACCACAAGGAAATTATAATCCAGCCAAGTAGGTATTACAATAAAAATGGCGGTGCGTGACACTTGAATGATTTATTAAAATGCCTCTAATACGACTTCTCCACGACGTTTTGGAGAAGTTCCGGAGAGAATGGCGAACGCCCACTCGGCCGAGAGATCATTAGTGGCCTATATGATTCATTATTTTCCCTGTGAGATTCTTACTAGTGAAGATATAATTATTTTCGAGGCATGAGAAAGACGATTAATGGACTCCATAAGAAGAATGTGTAATATATGATGTACATAAGAAAATTTAAACGAGAAACTTACAGAAAAACAGTTACGAATGTCATAATTTTATCTGTCATTATCACAATTTTCAATCAGTTTATATAAGCTCTGTTAAAAATTCTTCTGTAAAAAGATATTTTTCAAACTTCATAGAAAACATAATGGAAATAACACGAACTAGGAATGGTTGCGTAAACCCGATAATTCCACAAAGATTGCAAATTTCCTGACATCTGATGCAAATGTGCTATAAGAGTGTTAAAATTTAAAAACATTGGCCTTTATTATGTTGTTGTAACTGAAAAAAAACTTTTTATTCGATTGTTTGTACGAAGATATTCAAGAAATCGATGCAGTGCACCGCCAAACTGAAAATCATGAAAATCTTCATACAATAAAACTGAATATTTAAAGGAAAAAAAAATAATTTTGCTCTAAAACAACATCATAAATGTGGTAATTTTCAATCATAGCACTCTATCACATTCAAAATTCAAGAGCCACCACTGCTCACAGCTCACTGTTAGGGGGTTTTTGCTGTTCCAATACACACAGGTTTTTCTGTTTTATGGTAATATAATTAACAATAGAATTAACATGATATAAATAACACTATATACTATCTATACCCATTTGAAAGAATACTGGTGTCGTCAATTTATAAGACCTACCGACTTCTAGATCCGAGGCAAACCAATTAGACTGATTAGGTTAAAAGAATTTCGACATTTAATACCATCTGACCAATATAACCCGAAGACTTCGGTGGCTGTGTCATGTAGAGAGAATGACCGAGCATCAAGCACTAAAGTCCCTGCTGAACTCAAGACCGATAGGGCGAAGGAGCCTGGGAAGACCAAGATTAAGATGGAGCGACAACGTCCTCAAAGATATTTCTACCTTGGAGCTTCTAAACTGGAGAGAGCTGGCACAAAATCGAGATGAGTGGAGGAAGACTCTTTAGGAGGCCAAGACCCTTCAGGGGTTGTAGAGCCAAGAGTGATGATGATTACGATAACCCAAGTAAACTAAAATTGACATAAGCACTTTAAGAAGATTAGACGACAGCTCACGTACATTGGTTGATCTCAACAATTGGTAAACACCATTTAAAAATAACGGGATAAAATTTCAAAGTTTTTTTAGGGATTCAGGCATAAAAAAACCTCGTCCCAACTCCACCAAACTCATTTATTTAGTGCACTTAAGAGGCATTAGTCAGATTGACAATGAACGTCTGTTATATTAGAGTGCATATACGAGTATACTGGAAAGTATCTGATTTCAGGCGTCGCGACGCGTCGGAGGGTGAAATATTGACTTTGTTTAAAACTCTGGAAATCGACAGTTTTTGTAATTAATGATGGAGATAATGGATGGTCCGGAGTAAAATATTGACAACTGATAAGTTATAACATAAAAGTTGTAAATTTAAAATGACAGCAATTGCAAGAAAAGTTAAGACAAAACATTTTAAAAACATCCACAAATTCAGTCGATCTTTAGAGGTGGAACTGCTGGGCCTTCCAGACAGTTATCCAAATTTTCCAATTTGGAATATTGTTGTGAAATGTTTCCGTCTTCATTGAATTTCTCTATGCGCTGGTGGTAGACTACTAACCTTCGTGTGTGTATAGGTGAAAATTGTACAGCGTGCATTTGAATCTTTGGAAATATTGCCTTTAACCTAAGCAAATATTATTTGATATACGCTTTTTTGTACTTACAATTTTATATCTTCAATCTATTGCCATGTTATGATTATTACTTTTAATTTATTTATTTATTCAACGCCCAGAGGGCTTTTACATGTTTGGTAGTACAATTAATTCATGACAGATGATTTTTCAACAGATAAAGAAATAATAATAATAAAATTAGATAAAAAATGCACACAAGTTACAAAAATACAAAAAAAATACAGCGATATGATAAGTTTACAAAAATACAGATACGTTTAGGAATAGTTTTGGAATAAGTTTTTTACAAGGTCCACAAAATTCGCCAAGTTGATGTTAAATATGTCGACATCACCTAAGTACTGATTCCCCATAGTGTGAAATCGTTGTATAGGATAGTGGGCAATGTAGTTCCGCTTGTGAATGCTGCAGTAGAATAGTGTATTTTGTCGCGTGGTTACTGTCGGTATTCGTAAGTTTATGAGTTTTAGGAGTTCGCAACAGTCGAATTTTGAGTTAAGTATTTTGAATAAAAATGTTAAATCGTTTATTTCACGCCTGTCTTCTAGTGTATGTATTTTTAGAATATTTAGTAATAGATTATATTTTAAGTCTTCTAGTGGGATACTTAATTTAAAATTTATAAAATGCAGAAATTTTTTTGTATTCGCTCAATATTATTAACGTGAATTTTGTAAGATGGAGACCAAACTACCGAGTTGTATTCTATTTGGCTTCTAACTAGAGATACATATAATAGTTTAATGGCTTCTATGGAACAAAAGTTTTTAGTTGTTCTTAATACGAAGCCTAGTGTTTTTATACCTTTGTTCATAATTTGGTAGATATGATTGGCGAAACTTAGTTTTTCATCCAAAATAATTCCAAGATCTCTCATTTCCGTGACTCTTTCTAAAGCTGTGTTATTGATGGAATATTCAAATAAAACAGGATTTTTATTTCTGAAGAAAGTCAAGGTTTTACACTTTTCTACATTTAAAAATAAGTTATTTTGAACGCACCAATCTTTAAACCTACTAATATTTGACTGTAGTATATGGCAATGGTTTATATCTGTTATTTTCTTGTATAGCTTGATGTCATCAGCAAAGAGCAATAACTCGACATCATTGAAGCAATTGGTTATATCATTGATGAAAATGAGGAACAAAACCGGGCCAAGGTGACGACTACCTTGCGGTAGGCCACTTGTAGCCCAGAAAGCTTTCGAAATCCAAGATTTTATTTTGACGAACAGTTTACGATTTAATAAATAGCTAGTAAACCATTTTAGCATGTTATCCCTTATTCCTAGAGCAAATAGTTTTTGGATTAGTAGTTTATGGGATACTTTGTCAAATGCCTTCGAAAAGTCTGTATATATGCAGTCGACTTGTTTATTTTCTGCAAAAGATTGTATTATGAAGTTTTGAAATATTGTTAAGTTAGTTGCGGTAGATCTACTGTTGATAAAACCGTACATTTTTTGGTGAATTAATTTTATTAATTTGGAATAGATTTCATCAAGGACCAGTGATTCAAAAAGCTTAGGTAGTACTGACTGTATACAAATGGGGAGATAATTGGCTATATTAGTGTCGTCTCCTTTTTTGTAGATAGGTGTAATGAAGCTAGATTTCCAGCGGTCTGGAAAGTGTCCAAGGGACAAGAGACGGATGAATAATAAATAATATGAGTACTTTAGATAATATATTAGAGCATTTTTTGAGGAATATTGGTGGAATGCTGTCTGGGCCAGCGGATTTGTCAGTGTCTAAGGAAAGTAATTTCTGTTCGCAACATTTTTGCGTGATATGGCAATTTGTTAAGTGTGTAGTCTTACTAAATTTGTATTCAGGTATTTTATCATCTGGGGTTTCTTTATCATATACATTTTTGAAGAAGTCCGAAAAAAGGTTTACAATGTCCTGTGTTTTGTTTTCACTGGTTCCATTCATTTGTTTAGTTTTTTTAAGAAATTTTCAAAGATTTTTGGATTTAAAGACAGTGTCCTCGATAGAGGTTATATAAATTTTGTAACATTGTTTGGAAAGATCTTTACATTTTTTCCTGGTTTCGCTAAAGATTTTTCACTTATGGATTTGCTTTGTTTGATTTTTTGTGTTGACTCTTCCTTTGCTGAAGAGAGACAGTAAGCTCGGGTGAGAAACAAACCGGGTAGATATAGCTTCTCTGTGTATAAAAAGGTACATAGGATTCAATAATATTAGAAAAGTATAAATAAAGTTGGTCTAAAGATTCATCAATGTTTTTATGAGAGATGGCTGTTAATTGAGTCGAAGTCGGCTCGTTTAAAGTTTAGGACTCTTTGTACAGTTATTCTTTCATTATCACATGTAATATTTAATTTAATGTATAGGGGAGGATGGTGATTATCTATTGGTAGGAGTGGATCATTTGAAAGTTCTACAGATATTTTAGGATAGTTTGATAAAGCTAAGTCTAATAAGCGATTGTTACTGTTATAAATAAAATTATGTTGGTGAAAGTTTAGAAAGTTTACCATGTCCAAAACTTCACGTGCACGATCGTTTTCACTTTCGTTTGTGATGAGACCACAGTTTTTTGCTTTCCATGTTAGGTTTGCAATTAGCAAACCTAACATGGACAGCAAGTTTGCAGTTAGGATAACAATTTTCGAGTGAGAATATTTTGATGAAATTGTTTCGATGTCTTCACAGTGGTTTATGTATGTTTGAGGGTCAGAAAGTATTATTATTATGAAGTTTTAAATATATTTCTTTACCTCAGATGGAATTTAAAAATGACAATTTACTATGTACGGAAGCTAAAGCAGTTTTCGCACAGATTTCACTGCATAATCCGGCTGACCTGAGTGTTCATTGCGAAGAATTCGGAAAACAAATCTACTATAGATGGATTTAATATATTATTTCACCACAGATATAACCGATATAACAGCATGTAGTATTTTTAAAAACACTTCATAAATCTATCAAATACTAGATAATTTCTCCTGTATTGTTTACGATTAACCCACGCTAGAATAAATTCTATGATTGAGGTGAAGAAGTCATAATTTAGAAGAGAAACAGCGTTGTTATTAACAAATTTTCTAGAATTTTTAAAAATCAAAATTGGAAATATGAAGATTTTTGGAAATTATGATAATCGTAGAGCAAGATCAGTAGAATAGGATGGGTGTGGAATAACCTACCAACTGAGCTCTTGAATAGTCAGTTTAGAAATATTAGAAGTACAATAATACGAATGGTTCATGCGGCCTTCAGTGTGTTAACACCTGTGTTGAACTAAACAAAAGCATTTTTAAATAATGTTAGTTTTTTTGTGTATAGATGATACCCTGTTTTATTTGGCCAACAATTTACATATTAATAATTTAGCACGTGTTTAATACAACAATACTATGGAATTTCCACGACATTGACATTATTTCAATTCTTTCCAAAAGCTCCATGCTACAAAACCATTGTTTGCATTGAATCCAAAAACGCTACGAACTTGTGCAATATTCCATTATTTTCAGGTGGGATATATAAATTATTAGCCGTATACTATTTCTGAAAAATAACATAAACACAATGAAAGCCAAAAGATTTGAAATGTAAACTTACCGCATATAACAACGTAACCGTTTGTGCATTTTGGATTAGTGATAAATGTTTTAGTTTATTTTTTAAATGAAGTTTTTTCAGGTTTCCAACACAACTAGAGATCACAGCGTCCGAACCAATTGAGTAAATGTTATAGACTGTTGAATTTGCTCTCGTTGTTCAAACACGTCTAGTGTCCAATATACACCTAAAGGAAGTAGTGGGAAAAGTGTTGTTCTACAGGAAACCTGGTAGAAATGGACCACCTCTTTTTCTTGTAAAAAAAACGAACGTTCAAACTAAACCTCAGGTTGAAATACAGGATCATTGATCATTGTTACAACCGTGTTTTGACCTACAATCATCAGGGTAATTAATTATTTAAGTACACAAGAAAATAACGACGGTTAGAATAATTAAGATCATTAATATTGTGCACAAATGTACCTACATCCTATATGGATACTGTATAGGAAATACAGCTCTTTTTGAGAATTGAGAAGGCGGTAGTATTTTACTATTATGAAATATTATACAATTTTTTTAATCATGTTCCCTACGTCCGCTGAATTGTCATTTTGGTAGAGTTTATCCAACATAAAATTCAATATCACATCGTTCAAAAATGTTTTTAGACTATTTCTTTCAGTAATTGTAAAGAAAGAAGCATTTTACGATGGCAAGAGATTAAATTTTTGGTTCATCAGTGTTATTTTCGCATGAAACGAACCAGCAAACTTGACAGCTTGCGATAGAATTGACAATTTTCAGACGATTTTCTGAACTAAAATTTTGAAAAGTTAGGTTAACTCAAGTTTTGAAATAGTGCTTATATATATTTATATCGCTATTACAACACGTTTTTGTTCCAATTAGAGTATTCTTACGATTTTAATAGATTCTAGAGGCATAACATTAAAAAAAAATTAAAACTTTCGGCATTACGTAGGAAAAATGGCTGACAAGCTATCCAACTACAGCAGCGCCAGCGACTGATTCGAGCATTTCAGATTACCTGCCATTGCTCAATAAATGCAGAGTTACGAGTTTCAAAATACCGTAAATAAATTTGAAAATTTACTGCGGCGTTTAATTACACATGATAATTATATTAAAGTGACGATGAAATTATGTATAATAATATACATTTAAACTTTGTATAAACCACACCTGTTATTTTAATCACCAACACGATTGTTTATAATGTATAATTCACAAAACAGCGTATTTTAAACAGATTAAGCAGTACAGAAAATATGTTCAGTATAATCAAGTTAAAATTTTAGAAAATTACTTTGATAAATGAGAAGAGATACAAAGATAGTAAGTGGTATTGATATAAAACAGTGTTTTAGTTATATCAGATACTATCGATTTCCCGGCACGCTATGTAATGCCATTTCATAAAGAACTTGTTTCTTCCTGCGTGTCCTTTACCATTCGTCCCATGCCCCCTTACTCTCATGCGTTCCCCTCCACCTTCCCCGCCTTCTCTCTCTCCTCTCCCGCTTCCCCGTCCCGCCGACCCCCTTCACGCGTTTCATATATTCAGTTCCAGTACATTCAGTTTTTATTCAGCTCGCGTGCCACCTATTATAATTTTTTTATTAAAATTTTCATTTTTCATATATTAAAAACATTATTTTTTGTATATTATAGGAACAATTAATCAAATTTGGTATCTAACACACTATTTAAAACACCTATAATTCTTACTTAGGTACTTAGTACTTCAAGTAATTAATTTAAAGAGCGAATTCGAAAATTGAATTTTGATTGAAAAATCGATGGTTTGCAAAATGTCATTCTCAAATTGTGACATTTTTGACAGTTTCTTAAGAGTTTTTGTAATGATAGAAAAGCTTTTCAGATGAATTGTCACGTGGTTGTAATAATCCAGAAACCTTCGCGAGGGTGGAAAGAAGGTATTTTGAAAGTTTCAAACATTTCCTATGATTAATATAGCAATACATAAACAACTTACACACATACATATAAGCAAGCAAGTTTTGATTTTTATATATAACTAGCTGGTCCCGGCATGCGTTGCTATGCCATTTAATAAAGAAATTGTTTCTCCCTGAGTGTCCTTTCCCGTTCTTCCCGTTCCCCTTCCGCCTCCCCTTCTTCTCCTGCGTCCTCTTACCCTCTCGCGTTCCCACTCTGTCACCTCCACCTTCCCTCTCCCTTTCCCTCCTCCACTCCCCCCCTTCCCCCGTCCCACGAACCCCCCTCCCCCCTCACACGTCCCCTTCCCCTTCCGCGTTCCCCTTCCACCTTCCCCGCCTCCCCTCTTCCCTTTCCCGCTCCCTCGTCCTCCTCCCGCGTTCCATATATTCAATCCCAGTACATTCAGTTATTAAACAGCCCGTGTTCCACCTTTTACAATGTTTATTCAAATTTCCATTTTTCATGTATATTAAATTTGGTACCTAACATAGGTACCTATTTAAAATATCTAAAATTCTTGATTCGATTCAAACTATCAGGGGAGTACCTACTTTAAATAAATTTATTAAAGATTTTCAAAAATAGAATCCTGATTAAACAATCAATGTTTTGCAAAATGTCATTCTCATACACGCGAACTGTCAAACATGCTCATGTTTTCTGAAATTATCCAATTTTCTGCGCAATTTTCTTAATTTTTCTCTCCATAAGAACCATCCTCGTACTTCAAAGAATATTCTAAAAAAAGAATTAGCGAAATCGGTTCAGCTGATCTCGAGATTTGCGCTTACCAACACATTTAGCGATTCATTTTTATATTATAGATAAGGAACTCCAGTGATAAATATTATGATTTTAAAAAATTATGTTCATATAGAACAATAAACGCTGATTCCGAATGTATAAGTTTTATTAAATAATATTAAACGCAGAATTTAAAAAAAATGATTAACAAGTCCATTTTTAATCGTCTCATTGAAACACGCCGTCAAGTTGGCATTATTAAATGTTTAGTGGTGACGTCACTGATCACCGTAAAGTCATTGTATGGGAATGTGGGTATGACACAAGCCATCGTATTAACAACATTTCATCTTATTCGTTTATTTAAATACTGTTTATGGAGATAACATGGAGTTGTTGTGTTTATTGAAATATTATTTAGGCCTAAAAAATTCAGTTTCAAAAATAAAGGTATCTCTCCATTATTGAAAATATTCAAAAACTACTGTAAAAAAAAAATAGTAATGCTACTTCTAGGGAGAATACTTCAAACTCCGAATTTCAAAATGGCGCCAGTCAAACAGCTGATTGCCCGAAATTATAGTAGAGGAACCCAAGAGGCTAAAAGGGTGCCCTAACAGGTCCACAATCCAATAGGTCCTCACGACGGGATTGAGTAAATCCCAAAATCCCCGCTTGGGCTCCTCTACTATTATCAGTTCGGAGCTTCCGTTTTCATTAGTATCGATTTCGATTCTTAAAAGCCAAAAAATAATATTTTTTATACCATTCTCCCCTAACAATATTGAAAAATTTGATGATATAATAAATATTATATAATAATTAAATAATTCCACCAAAATAGTGTTTTTGAAAAATCATTTGTCATTTAGTTGGATTATAATTGTGTAATTTCTACTATTTAAGAAATTCTAAAAATTATAGTACTTTATTAAATTATAAATTAAATAGTTATAAATACATTGGGAATTCATATGTCAAATATTGGTTTATAAATGTGTAAATTCTGACTATGCAATTGTAAATGCTCTCTAAAATGGCCTGGAAAGAATCTCCTACTTGTGATCTCACTAAAGAAAACAAATCCAAAACTCCAAATTGACCTTGAAAAAAATCACATCTTTGCGATTCTTTTAAAGACATAAAGAAACCATCCCTTAATTATATACAATTCTTAATGTTCTCAAAAGTTGTCTTGACAAAAGCAAATTCCCGTGATATCTTGAACGAAACCATTCCTTTGTTAAGAATATTATGAACTAAATATACAATTTGGCTGTCCTGAAACGGGTATTCTGCCCAGTTGGACAGACAAAGTATCACATTGTAATGTATTGTAATATATATGCATATGTAAATAAATAAATAAACTTATCGAATAGTATCATACTTTCTTCCATATAACTGTCATACAAAATGACAACACCTGTTGAAAATAAAAATAACTTTTCGGGAGTGTTGACGTCACACGATTCACTACACGTACGGTGGTTTTCGGGGGATATTGAAAAATTAAAACTTTGACAATTATTTTAACTATTAAAACTAATTCTAAAAATAAATAAAAATATGCAGTTATTTAAGTTAGATGGTCATTATTCATTAAAAATAAAAATTGGACTGGAGTTCCTTATTAGCTCAATTATTTTTCACATTGTAGCAATTTATTTCCAATATCATATTTTAATGGAGTGCTTCTATCATAGTTTATGAGCAATAAGAATGCCATTTCGCAAAGCTATTAAAATTAATGCGATTGGATTACTTACGAGCTTCAAGACAGAAGAAAGAAGACAAAGAAAGATAGCATTCTCTTGACGAAATTAAATCAATTAGATAAAAATTTTCCACTCGGAACCAGAATAAAATTGTCATTTTATATTTATGAATTATTAATAAGTAGATAATAATAGGTAGTAATTAGAAAATAGTTTTTCTCTTATAATGTATTTTAATTAAAATACAAATAACTTTACATATTTAGAAATACTTTTTAGGTATTTGAATAGGACGTGAACAAAGGGAAAGGGATAATATTATATATATTTTTTAACATTAACGCCTGACAGGAGGCCCTGAGGAAAATAATTCCCCTCGGATCCAGAGAGCCAGCCTGTGTCATCTTGGAGATGCTGTGTGGAGGTTCTTTTTAAAAAAGGAAGTTCTGTGAAGGAAAAAGGTATGAGGGTTGGGTAAGTAATCTGATAGTGAGTCCAGGAGTAATGAATTGAATATGTGTATTATGAATTTAAACCTCCCACTGCGGTGCAAGGTGATGTTCCGAGAGGGTCCCTCTGAAGGGATAAAACAGTCTCCCTCAACCAGACTTTCTCGATCGGGTCTGCCATGCAGTTGGTGGGCAAAGGTGTTCGCCGCCACGACCCTGACGAACCTCGACTCATGAACCCGAGCACCCCTGATAAGTCACCAAACGTAGCGAACCACCTGGGGTTACCTGCGGAAGAGGTTATGTAGATACCCAATAAATGGTTTCTGGGGAAGCGGTACCCATACCCGCCTCACAAATTGAGGTTTTTTTTTTTACAGTGAATACCGCACAAGAATCTCAACTGCTCCCGTCTGGAGCCAGTGAGACTATGGCATCCCCAAATGGGGTATGTTGTGAGGCTGAAGGTAGTGGGGAGGGGAAGGAGGCGGGGAAGAGGAAGGTTGGGAAGTACCTGGCTATTCAGATCTGGTCACCAAACACGGCTAAAGCCATTTTCAAGCAACGTTTCAATTCTGAATGGTGGTCTTACACCAGGGCGATACTGATAGTATCTTCCACTCTGGAACATGCCGCAAATATACTATATATTATTTTAAATGAATTGCATGCCGGGTTCGAACCCGCGACCTCCGGATTGTGAGTCAAGAGTCTTACCCACTGGACTACGGAGGTTACTGGATTTCCTGCAAGAACAGAGCGGTTTACTGGAAATTCGTAACTGTAATAATAAAAGTAAAAAAAAAACTAAATTACTTAAAAGCTCTCGTAATTAGAAAATCTAATTTCGAGTGCTTTTAAGTAAAAGCTAAATAGTAACTTATTTAATAACCGAATTAATTTATATTTTAATCCTTTTCTAGATATATTTCCAGTAAACCACTTCTTGTCGGAAATTCCGTAATTACCCCTTCCCCTTTGTTCACCTCCCACTCGAATATCTACATTTTTTAAAATATATATCTGTAGGTTAGTTTTTAATTTCTCCTGATGAAGGAATGGATCTTCCGAAACCGGTAGAGTGTGAATAAAATTTAAGTGGTCTGTAACAAATTTATGTGTGTTTTATATTGTAAATAATGGCGAGCCACAAAGTAAATGCTTTTTACAAATACAAATTACTGTAAATAAATGAAACTATGTTTGAACCACTTAACTTGTTTAACTGTCAAATCAGTATACGTTTGCCCCGAGGAAGGAACGGTCGTTCCGAAACCGGTCGGCTTTAAACAAATATACAAGTGGTTCAAACAAAGTAACATTGTTTCATTTATCTATAATGGATAACCAAAAAGTTCTATAGCTACATTCAAAAGTACAAATAACTGTGTTTATATCACTTTACTTTGGTTCGCAATCAGTTTCGTGGACGATGTCCACTTCTTCAGGAATAACTGTATTCTTGTATTTTTTTTTACATTAATTCCACACAGGAGGCCCCGAGGAAAATAATTTCCCTCAGGGACGATGTCATCTGGGATGCTGTGTGAAGGGTTTTTTTTTGAGGAGAGGAAGGAATGAACATTGGTCTTGAAGAGACCCACATTGTAGGAAGGAGGAAACACAGAGGCCGGCAAATCATTCCACAGCCGAGCTGTTGAAAACAAGAACGAGTCGAAGGAAGAAGCGACCCGTTCTCATGTGACAAATGTCAACTGTGTACTACAAATGTTGGGCACGCGTTTGGCATGTTTCCCGATTATGCACCGGTGCCGAAGGGATCAATGAGGCTAATTCTTTGGAGCATCTTCCATTGTAATACCGGCAGGACAAGGATAGCATTCCCACCCGACGCCTGTGCTCTAAAGAGTGCAATCCGTCTGTTAAGATGGGAGAATTTATCAAACGCACCGCTCGTTTCTGCACAGAGTCGAGGGCAATTTTCAGATATTTTGGAGCTCCAGACCAGAGGTGGCTGTCGAATTCAACCGTGGGGCGCACTTGCAATTTGTACAGGGTTAGCAGTTGTGTACTATTAAAATATCTGCGTGCCCTGTACAGTACGCCCAGTTTTCGAGAGGCTAACTTTATTCTGGCTTCGATGGAGGGTGTGATGTGATGACAGCGGATATGACTGCCCACCAACTGCGTGGCGGGCCGTTTCGGGAGTGGCCGGTGTGGGGATAACCTGTGACCTCTCCAGCTGGACGCTCTCGACCCATCGTCTTGTAGCGCAGCGGAAGAGATGAATTCAGACGTCCGTTACACCTGGACCTCATATCTTTTTCCTTCCCGGCAGGGGAAGGTTCATTAAAAAAAACATCTACACAGCATTTCCAAAGATTTCAAATGACATTCATTTCAATCCTTCTAATTCAGAGTGAGATGCGTATTTCACTGTGCTACAGAGGCCTCCATAAATATTGAAATAAAATGGAAAACATTTTACCAGAGCAAAAAGTTAAGACTTTTGTGTATTGAGATAACAGGAAAGTGCGAATTTTCATAAATAAACATTTGTTTAAATTGCTTCGTAATGTAGGTTATATCAGGAAATAAAATAAACCGAATGCTGCCATTCAAAATAATATTGGCAGGCTGGCTTTGAAGCGCGTTCTGAAGAAATGAAAATTCGATAGGAGATTCGAAGTACCTGCGCATTTTCATGATTCATTCGACAGATTATTTTTACCCTCCGCACGGCTCATGAAAAAAATAGTACCATCATAAACTCCGTTTTAGGGATTTTTAACGACAATTTATTGATACTTAATAATTGACGTGTTTAATAACAACTTTTTTCTCTTCAGGTAACTTGAAATTTCTCAATTTGGGAGGCGGGAATGGGTACCGCCGCGCCGCTCCGGGAACCTTTATTGGATAACCAACACCTCTGCCGTAGATCACTCCAAGTGGTTCGCTACGTTTGGTGATTTAGCAGGGGTGCCCGGGTTCATGGGGTGAGGTTTGTCTAGGTCTTGGAGGCGGATGACCAGGACACACTGACCCCCAGATTTCCACCCACCCCTTAAAACCCGTTCCTTCCCAGAACTCTCATCTCTTTCCTTTCCTTAAAAAAACCGTCCACACAGCATCCCCAAAAATGACATAGGCCCTGAGGGAAATTATTTTTTTCAGGGCCTCCTGTGTGAAGCTCACGTAAACAATTTTTTGAAAAATTTTAGGGGAAAGTAATTAATGAATTTATTTTTATTTGTTTTAAATGTTTGAAGCGAAAACTTCCTTAGCCCCGTTGTGATTTTAAACTCGATGAAGCGAAAAAGAGACAAACACATACATCTATAGGATTTAGCCTGCGAGAGAATGAGATAGAATAATCGGTCTTCTCTTTGTGCGGTGCTTCGTACCCTCCCCCCCTCTTGTCTACTTTAGTTTTATGAAGGTTTCACTTTTACCGCGTGTGGACAGCACAATCACAAAGTCCTACTAAAATCCTTACAAAAATTATTTAAAAAAACAAAATTTCAGTAATTAAGGTTTGAATGTGTTATTTTCTTCTAATTTTATTTCCTTTGATAATTCGCCAAACATCTTAATTGCTTTGTACGTTCAACGATTTTTTACCCTGGTTTTTTTTTCGAATGGGAGTCTTATTTAATTTCTTTTTCTCGTCTCAAGTGTGTGTTTCTGCTGCAGGTTTTAATTTTTTAATTTCAAATTCAATTTATGAAGGCCATTAATTATTTTGTAGATTAAAAATAAAGTAGGTAAATTATTTGTTTAAATGACAAGATATTTACCTCCTTCAACATTTCCTTAATCTGTTTTTCTTACTATTATTAATGATTTCAATCAGTGGTTCCCAACCGGTGGTCCATGGGTCACATGTGGTCCGCGAGATCTAAAATGTGGTCCACGAATACCGCATTGAACGAATTTCGAACGAATCGAAAGGTATCCAAAAACTGATTCGCAACCCTTTTGGTATTAATGATGGAGAGGTAGCTGAAGAAGTCCAAGAAGAGCACATTGAATTGAAAAATGATAGTAATTGCAAGGACGCGATTAACAGTTTATCATTATTGTACCTTGTGGTCCCTGTGAGAACAAATAAATGTTATAGTGGTCCCTGGTCAAAAAAAGGTTGAGAACTACTGACTTAAAACAATACCCGTTATCCAGAATGGAAGATTTTCTTGATACCACCTTATCGATAGATTACTAATCAGGTTTGCAGGCTTGCTTGAAACGGTTTGAGCCTTGTTTAGTAACCTAATAACCCATTCCTGTCACGTCACGGAAATCCCCAATATTTACGGTGATAAACTTCCCCAGTTGGAATTCTTATATGTTACCTATATAACTATACCTACGGGATACAGGTATATAATAACTATATCTATAAATACAGGTGTATAGTCGACTTTATTGGTCCCTTTTCCCTCATGATTATTTTATTCGGCGTGTAAAAACATCTGTAAAAAGGTACAAAAAACATAAAAGATACCACCCTTGTCGACATAAAACAAATGCCAACAAAATTGGTCACAGAGAGGAATTTTTTGTTTTTGAGTGTACAGAGGTAGTGTTTGTTTTACCTTCCATCGTTATGGGAAGTGTGTACGTTGTAGATTTTCTATGACGAAAGAGATTCAGAAGTTTTGTGCATAGTTTATCTCAAATAAATGAGTAGAAGTAAATTACTAGTTTTGGATAGTAGGTCTTTCGATGCATTTTGCAGGTTTTGGTGAGCAGTGATTTATTTAAGATTTTTATTATTTCCCTAGGATTTTAAGAAAAATACTTTTAGGTTTAGCTTGCGTTAGGCTGGGTTAGCTTAGATTACAATATAACTAACTGTGCCTAACGAAACACAATGCCATTACCCAATCTTTATAAAATCCACACCACCCACTTGCCAGCTGCCCGCTGCCTGAATTGAGTATTTGAATTTCTCGGCTTTTCTCTACTATAATAAATGTATAAACCTTCCCCCTGAATCACTCAATCTATTGGTGAAAACCGCATGAAAATCCGTTGCGTAGTTTAAAAGATCTATGCGCACATACATTTTGCGCGACTTCATTTATACTTACTATGTAATGATAATGAAATGATGATATGTTACACCAACAAAGTTTCTGCATTCCACATATATTTTGAGACAGATTTGGTCTGAAAACACTACATCGATTACGCCTGAAGTTTTTAATTTGCACACTTGCCATAATAAAATGTGGATAACTTCATGACAAGAGGAAATTTCTTTTATGTAATATGCTCACAAAATGCAGTATTTTAAAAGCACTAAGTAGAGTTGAGTAGAATTTACAAAATTCCTATCTAGACCGTTCTTAATTCCTGTATCTTCTCAAAAGTAAAGTTAAATGTTTGGTTTTGTTGCAATAACTCGGAGAACAATAATTATCGCACGCATTGACACGTTGGGAAATTAATCTATATGTACATCAACAAAAGTTTCCCGGAGGGTGTTTGTTTTTTAACAAATTTACGATTTTATTCCGTGATGAAGAAATTTTGCATAGTTTCAAAAAAAGTTTAGTAGGAAGGTCACTGTTTACATAAGATTTCGAAAAACCATCCCCTTAAAGCAAAATTTTGAAATTTCCGTTAAAATTTTGCACAATTCACATTGGAAATAAGAAGAAAATTACAGTCTTCGCCTGATATTGAAAAACTCTGTACTAAGCTCAGGCGACGCCGGGGACTTCAGATAATGTAAATATATTTTTATGACTTTCTTAATATGTAATTGTGAATCCATGGTGTCTACTAGTTGTTATTTCTTCTAGCAAAATTACGACTTTTATTTTTAGAGTGCAGCATTACTTAAACCGTTATGTACGTGGGCTAAATATATTCAATATAAAAGCACTATAATATATTTACAAGACACTCTACAGGGTTTTAAGGGAAGTGCTTGACTTGCCTTAGCCAGTGACATTATTTGAAGTAAAAATGCTAACTAAATTTTGGTCTCCGGTGTCATTCATAATTTTTTTTGTTAAAGTTTTTTTTTCTAAAAAACCAAACAAAAAATAATTATTCTTCATATCACAAATAATTCTATCACCGGTCACTCAGCCGAGTAACCGCACAATTCTTTACTGATACTCGGTCCAATATATATTTAGATTTTTTATGTTTTAAGTTGAAAACAAACAACATTAAAAATGTTATCGGAGACTAAAACTTCATCTACAGTGCATAATCCAAATAATGTCAGGAATCACTGGTTAAAGTAAGTCAAGTACGTTCCTGAACATTCTATATAAAGGAGTCTCCAATAATAAGAACAGTAAGTATGTAGTCGGGTAACCACATTGTTAAAGTACCAACAAATTTTCATCATTGTGCTGCGGAATTCCCATACATTACCTATACCATCCCAAGCGTACCTAGGCGGTTTACAAGATTGATAAACTCCAGCGTTTTCATTTTCGTTAGTGAGCTTTTTCCGAAAATATTTGTCCAAGTATCTGGTGTCTCTGTTGACATGGCGTTTACTTGGAAACGCTCTTGTCATGATATTTTGCTCGTGGCTTTTAGGCGAATTAATGCAGCCATAAACTTCACAAAAGTGCTTTGTGATATTTTAACGACAATATATTTTTAAAAGAATGCAAAGTACGTGTTTATGGTAAAAGGAATTAAATTGAGCTTAGTTTTATAATGTCGCTAATTTTCATTCTGATAGAAGTGTGGGCGTGTTAGCATGCCCGAAATAAGGTAACTTTTGTCTTACTTTGGGTGAAATTGCCCAAACATTTACGATCATCGAAATTCTTTCTTTAACAATTTAATTGACTTATCTGGGGCCTATGAGACGAAAGGTGTAAGTTAACGACATCAGATTCATGGATTTACCTTGTTTAATCGAAAACATGAATAAATGCTAAATATAAGTGGCGGTAGGAATTAAAACAAATGTTTGATTAATGAAATAATCAAAAACGTTTTAGGGTTCTGAAAGGAATTAAATTATGAACACATTGAAAAGTGCAATTTTCTTGTATTGGAAAGTTATCGAAATGCTAAATAATTAACAACTTTTTTACGTAGAAAAGAAAGGTGAATCAACTTTTTTTTCCATCATTAATTTGTTAATGATTAATGACTTTATAAAGTACCGGCATTGCCCGGGCTTTAAATACAGTTTTCCGAAATCATCGTAGACTGTGACCGTCCTCGTGTTTTGAAGGTCAAGTGTGTAAATTTTCATCAATCTCGAAAAAAACTGTAGATTTGTATGCCAATCAAATCCGACCGCTCGCCCGCCAGCCTCACATTCCCCTTCTTTATATAAATATATATAGACACCCGGCGTTGCCCGGGCTTTATTCTGCTTTAAGGGGTGGGAAAATTAGATGGGGTTATTTTTCAAAATCTCACATACATAGGCTTCCTCAAGTTTTGAAGGTCAAGTAGGCAAAATTTTCACAAATCTCGGAAAAAAACTGTAGATTTTTATAAAACCAAAACGTCCACCAGAACAATTTTCTTTATATATATATAAGTAGAACATATCCGAAATCCCCAACGTTGCTCGGGCTTTATGTAGAAATTATCGAAATCATCTGTAGGATGTAATTTTTTTTTCTAATCAGAAAGCCATTTGTTCAAAAATTCATCTAGTAGAATAACAATTGGGCTTCAAGGGGTTGGAAAAGGGGCGATTTTATCTTATGAAGATAGTAAACTATATCTTATTTTGAAAGTTGAGTGTGCAAAATTTCATCGATCTCGAAATAGAACTGTAGTTTTTTGTAAGAAAACAATCGAAATTTCATCTATTTAGTGACCTTCCTCGTTTGTACACTTTACCCCCGGACACCCTGTATATATTCGAATAGATAGTATTTAGTTGTGCATTTTCTATATGATCGAATAAATATTGGAAAAAAAGAATAGAAAATTGAATTGAAATAACAGAGTCAAAGCTTTTTCAAAATACGTCACACCATATAATTAATAACCAAAAAAATGTTTTCTGAACTCTAATTCATATGAATCAGAATAAATTTGTAGGTTCATCATGGAATCAACCAGAAGCTTAATTTATTATTTTAATACGGTAGAGTTTAATACATTATCAGTAATAGATAATAATCGAAAAATTATTATTATTATTTTGTAATTATCGATGAAATATTAACTTGTTTTGCTCAACGGATACAGAATACCAACTGATGCGTTAATAATATAAATCTAATTAATCGTAAATTTAAATGCGCATTTTAAATTAGTATTTATTGGGAAAGTATTAACATTTCGCGGAAAATAATATAAATAGGGAGAGCCTTATTAAATCTTGTAATTTATTTATTTATTTATTTATTTGTTTATCAGTTTATCAAGACATACACAGTACATTATAATACAGATTATAAGGTATGTTAAATTAAATAATTAATTCATGGTTATGTACCTATTACGTAAGTCCATAGAATGTCATTTGATAATTACGCCTGAGATAAGAACCGGTCTAAAAACTTAATTATTGAATGAATGAAGTAATAATAATAAAAAGGAAGAAAAGGGGGGGGGGGGGGGAGATAAGGAGACATTTTGAAATCAAGAATTATATGCTCACTTATTGTAATTGATTGATTAAAGTTTAATGAAAAGTTAAGTGTAAGTAATTTTAAAACAATTATATCACGCCAAGAAATTTAATAAATTAGTTTTGTATGTTTGCAAGGAATCATGAAAAATGTCTAAGTGTAGTAATTTTTCATAGTGGTTATAAGTTATGATTGCGCGAGTAATTGGTGAGCTACTCGCTGCATTAGTGTTATTGGATTCTATATGAAAAAGAGAAGTGTGCCTGGTACGCCTCATTGGGACATTTAAACCAATAGTGGATAGCAATTCAGGACTATCTATTTTATTATTTAGCAGGTTATACAGAAACAGCAGATCTGATAATGTGCGTCTTTTTTGTAAACTTAACATGTTATTTGTAGTTTTGTTGTATTTCTTGAATAAATATTTAGAGAATTTATTCTGTATACTTTCTACTATATCTATGTACACCTTATATTGAGGATTCCATACCGGGGACGCATACTCCAATACGTAATACGTAAAGTTGATTATTTGTTCGTGGCTCCGTGGCGGGGGAATTAGATTTGTATGCAGGTATAGATTTATTATTATATACATTTGTATACGATGATGAAACTTTGAACACTTGACCTTCAAATCAAGAGAAAGATCGCTGCCTTCACGAGATTTCGATAAACTACCCCCATCCTCTTTTCCATTGCAGCATAATTTTGATAATTTTTTATTTTTTTATTTTTCAATTTGGGAGGCGGGAATGGGTACCGCCGCCCCGGGAACCTTTATTGGATAACCAACACCTCTGCCATAGGTCACCCCAAGTGGTTCGCTACGTTTGGTGATTTAGCAGGGGTGCCCGGGTTCATGGGGTGAGGTTTGTCTAGGTCTTGGAGGCGGATGACCAGGACATACTGAACCCCAGATTCCTACCCACCCCTTAAACCCTTTTCCTTCCCAGAACTCTCCTCTCCTTCCTTTCCTTAAAAAAAACCCTCCACACAGCATTCTCAGAGATGACATAGGCCCTGAGGGAAATTATTTTCCTCAGGGCCTCCTGTGTGGAGCTCATGTAAAAAAAAAAAAAAAATTTTTGCACACTTGACGTTCAAAATAAGAGGAAAAATACAGTCTTCATCTATTTAAAAGAACTATGCACAAAGCCCAAGCAACGTCGAGGACATCAGATATATTATGTCTTAAATCTATTAATACCTACAACCTACATATATAAAGTAATCTACAGTTTTATGCCGAGAATGATGAAATTTTGCAAATTTGACCTTCAAAATAAGAGAAAGAACACTGTTTGCACAAGATTTCGTAAAACTAACCATATTTCCCCTTCTCATCCCTTAAAGCAAAGCAAAATTTTGATACTTCTCGATGAAAGTTTGCACTCTCTAAATTAGAGAAAAATTACTGTCTATGCATATATTTGTCTATGTACGTACACAATTTGAAAAACTTTGGCTACAAAGCCCGAGCAACGCGGTATATCAAAAATACTGAATCCTCTACTAGAGCGCGTATCCATCACGATATAGATCGAATAAAAATTACATAAAAAACATTCCAAGTTATAAAACCACATTCGGAAAAAGAAACTATACTTATTTTGCAACAAAACTCCATAGCATTCTTCCAAGGCATAAACTAATAAAAAAAAATTATGATTACAAATCAAGAATAAAAATATGGCTGAAAGAGGTCAACGAAAACACCCTAATGAAAATACTAAAAAAGTACATAGAAGACAAATAAACTATAATTAAACAGCTTTGGTTCGCCTAGCCACAGGAACCCCCAGTGAGGAGGACTAAGAAATACAATATTTTTAGGGGGCATACATTAATTATGTGAGCTAAAAAGGGGGGTCCTGCTCAAAAATCTCACGTTATTTTTTTTAAAATCCACACCGGAGGCCCTGAGGAAAATAATATCCCTTAAGGCGTATGTCGTCTTTGGGGATGCTGGGTGGAGGTTTTTTTTTAAGGAAAGGAAGGAGAGGAGTTCTGGGAAGGAAAATTGTTTAAGGGGTGTGTAGGAATCTGGGGTTCAGTGTGTCCTGGTCATCCGCCTCCAGGACCTAGACAAACCTCACCGTATGAACCCGGGCAACCCTGCTAAATCATCAAGAACCACTTGGGGTGACCTATGGCAGAGGTGATGGTTATCCAATAAATGTTCCCGGGCGGCGGTACCCATTCCCGCCTCCCAATTGTACGTTACTTGAAAAGAATATACGAAGTGGCCCAAATTTATCTCACCAAGGGGAAGGGGGGGGGGGGGAGGGGTCTAGGTTGCCCCCTTACCTAACATGACCATCATATTTTGTATACTAATAGAATTATTTTATTAGGTCGCTTAAATAAAAAAATAAAATAAAACGAATTTCTCTAACTACATAAAGAAGTTTGGCATTGTTTTATTTTAACATAAATCTTATTTTATTCCGAGATTGATGACATTTTGCACACCTGTCCTTTAAAACATGAATAAGTTTTCTGTTCCTGAAAGATTTGAAAAATCGCTCTTCCGCTTTACCAACCCCTGAAAACAAAATAAAGCCCGACAACGCCCGTTGCTTCAGCAATATATAAGAAAGAAAATTTTAAACAACAGGGTTCAATAAATTTGCAATTTTTTTTGTGTGGATTTCGAACGAAATTAATTACTTCCTCCCCATCAATTTTATCATGAGCTATGGGTCTTTGACATATACATTTAACGGTTCTAAAATAAGTAAATACGTTTGTCAATTATTAAATGATATTCATTTTGGAGGCGGGTATGGGTACCGCCGCCCAGGGAACCATTTATTGGGTAACCATAAACAGGGGTAATCGGATTCATGGGTTGAGGTTTGTCTAGGTATTGGCGGCCGATGCGTCTGCCCCCTGCTGCATGGCTGGCCGGATCGAAAGAGACTGGTTGACCTCTCCAGTTAGGTTCCCTCGACCCATCGCCCTACACCGTAGTCGGAGGGATTGATTTATACGTCTGTCACTCCTGGACAGCTATTTACTTGTACACCTCATACCTATTTCCTTCCCAGAACTTCATCTCCCTTCTTTCCTCAAAAAAACCCCCTCACAGCATCTTCTACGATGATAGTGTGGAGCTAAAAAAAATGAGGAAAAAGAGCGTTTGATCTATGGCAAAGCCGGGTTAAATTATTATATTTAAATCCTTGGAGGAAATATTAAATTCCCACTTAACAGACTTTCCCCAAAGTGGGAAATTATTAAAGACAACTATTTACATTCGGGGCGATGGAAAATAATGAATCCAAAATTTCAACTACGTAAATTAAAAAATATATATTTGTATTAAGCCTGGCCAGTCATCCCGAAAGTTTACGGAATATCTAAATAACAACATACGCAAAAGAAAATCATTATCTCCTAATTAACTATGATATTTTTTTGCTTATAACTTCACGCAACCATAAAGGGTCTCATAAACGGTATGACTTTGGAAATATAAAACATAAGTACATGCCTGGTTCGGGGCTCGGGCAAAATGGTAAGTCATTGAATTTAATATATCTTTTGAGTAGGAAGGTTGTGACAAGGCAAAAAGCGAGCAAAAAGGTTTCTTTCGGGTTATTGGGTGGAAAATTAAAGCGAAAGACTTAATTCCGATAAGCTTTATGGAAATATATTAATTATGATACGAATTAAGTGTTGAAATTTTGAATGGCGAAATATTTCAGCACAGTGTATTTGATCTCTAGGGGTTGTGATAAATTTCTTAGATGATCTTAATTATTATTAACTAATGATATTAGCATTGAATATAATTATTTATACGATATCTACACATATATTAAGTAATTACTACTCGGATTCGCTTAAGGGCCATTAACCAGCCTGTGGCCGAAAATCCGAATTTCGTCGAAAGATTTTCCTACGATCGTACAGGGCGGTTTCAATGGGTAAGATTAATTATTCTCCGCAACAGCTTTTTAAAATTATAACTCAATCGATTCTATTTCATTCAAAATTTGCTTTACATAAATCCAAAAATGCTGAAACGGATGATGATAAAATTATTGAAATTATGTACTTTTTGTAATTTTTTTTTTTTATCATAAGTATTTATAATTTTTCGATAATGTCTAAGCTAAATAAGAATGTAAAAAAAAACTTAAATATATTAGTTTGTAATATCGTAAATAAATAGACAAAAAAAATCATCTCAAAACACGAGCGCGGATCTTTTTTTAATGAATTTATTTAAACTAAAATTAAAATTCTGAAACATAGCTTTCCGAGATAATTTATTGATTTATTTTTCTGCTTGATTATATGATTTGAAATGTGTGCTGTATAATACGAAATTTTGTTTGAAAATTTAACAAATCTGCCAACGACCTATGGGTTAACCTTATTATACTAAAAATAAACATTTTTTCTCAAAATTTAAAACATATTTTTACTAGATAAAAGAACAATCTTTCGAAATCAATTTATAATTTTTTGGGAAAAAGAGTCAATATGTCTAAAATTTGGTTTAAAAAATGACATATATTCGGTTTTCTCTGGTTATTCCCTTTTAAGGTATAACCTAAACCAAATAATTAAATTGTTTTTCGAAATACTCTTAATTTTTTTTACAGCCGAATGGATATTTGAAACGTGTAAATACAACTCACAATATAATTTGTAGTCGCTAGCTCAAAATAGTTTCGTTAGTCTAGAATTTCTTTCATGTCGCAAAAAGATATTTGGTTTTACAGTTAACTTTGAATTTGGTTCAAGTTTGAAATTTTTTTTAACTTTATTACTCATCTAAATTAAAAGCACACGTTGGTTCTATAAATGTAGATGTAAGAAATTCCCTTACGTAAGTTTATTATTTGCTTTAGTGTTACGTTAACAAACAAATTTAGTGTAGTACAAATTTAACAAAAAAAAAAACTTTTATCAAAATAATCGACCTGTTTCGATAAACGTACAATAAAAAAATATCCGCATAGAGGATATAAAAAATGAAATTGCCAACTACTATTTTTTTAATTATTATTTTTTTAATTTATAAACTAACGTTTAGGCAAGATTTTTTTGCGTAGCACAAAGGGTAACAATTATTATAAGCAATAATTATCAGCCTGAAACACTCATCTACATTGAAAAATCTTCCGAGAAAAGATACTTGCCGCCAACGGGACTTGAACCCGTGTCCTTCTGATTGCCGGTCAGCTGCTATCTGTATCTTTTCTCGGAAGATTTTTCAATGTAGATGAGTGTTTCAGGCTGATCATTATTATTATTATTTTTTTTACATGAGCTCCACACATGAGGCCCTGAGGAAAATAATTTCCCTCAGGGCCTATGTCATCTTTGAGGATGCTGTGTGGAGGGTTTTTTTAAGGAAAGGAAGGAGAGGAGAGTTCTGGGAAGGAAAAGGGTTTAAGGGCTGGGTAGGATGGGGGTTCAGTATGTCCTGCTCATCCGCCTCCAAGACCTAGACAAACCTCACCCCATGAACCCGGGCACCCCTGCTAAATCACCAAACGTAGCGAACCACTTGGGGCGACCTATGGCAGAGGTGTTTGTTATCCAATAAAGGTTTCCGGGGCGGCGGTACCCATTCCCGCCTCCCAAATTGAAAATTGCTTATAATAATTGTTATTATTTTTTTCTTTCTCCATAAGGAGGCGTCTACTAATATCTACAGGAATTCCAAAAACTGAACAAATCGGACTAATATCTATGAGAACCAAAGAGAGGACGAATATCTACAGCTCAAACTGCTGACTAATATCTATGAGAACCAAAGTGTGGACGAATACAATAAGCACTGGCAGAGGTTGGATTTGCAATTATGTATAGCATATTGGAATAACGTAATATTGCGTATGCAGTTTAAAAAACTTAATTTATGTTTGTATGCATGTAAAAATCCCTAATATCGGACTATTGGACACATTTAGCTGATTATTAAGGATTTTGGATTTTGTTTTAACAGTTTTCTTTATTTCGAGTGCTTCTAAATTATTAAGTCTGTTACCATGACCATTTCTATGTCAGTTAGGTTAGGTTAGGTTAGGTAAAGTTAGGTTAGGTTAGGTTAGGTTGTGGTGCCGTGTATTTCGAAATAAATAAATATCTTTGTATTATGACCTCCATGTTTGTTCAATAAATTATTATCCTCGTAAACAGCAAAATACGTAATATTATGCAAAAACTTCATGTACGTAGGTACATTAAACGTTTAAGCCTTTACGTAATTAGTAATTACATAATTGAAGTAAATAATGATTTTTCGTACAACCTTTTGCTCAGCTGCCCTTTGTAGATATTAGTCCAACCTACGCTCCATGGATATTACTCACCACTGGGACCGTCATAGATATTCGTTCGACCTTAGCTCTGTAGATATTAGTCCTCACTCTGAAGTTCATAGATATTAGTCCAACATGTGAGCTGTAGATATTCGTCCGACATACAGGCTGTAGATATTAGTATCTGGGTATAAATTCGGTGTTTGGGTAAAATTCCTAAAAAATAAAACTAGTTATTTTTATACTAATTTGGGGTCGGGGAATCCGAATCTGAAAGAATTAGGCGGCGGCAAGCAATATTAACTGAATTAAACGACTTTAAAAAATTTTATACACATACAGGAAAATAGCCATTTTGGAAGCATTTTGATTCCTAGAAAATCAAACTAGTTATTTTTATACTAACTATGGGCTGGGGAATCCGAATCTGAAAGAATTAGGCCGCGGCAAGCAATATTAACTGAATTACACGACTTAAAAATTTTCTATACACACACACTTGAAAATAATCATTTCGGAAGTATTTTGACACACGTAGTACAAAGATCATAGAAAAACAAGAAATATACAAAAACATGTGCCGGCAGTGTTACCAGCTCTCAAAAACATACCTTATAAATCGAGTGCCCCTTTATACCGCCTGCTCGCGTCCCTAACCTATCCTAACCTAACGCTAGGTTTGTGTAACATGGTTTGTGCCCCTTTATACCGCCTGCTCGCGTCACGGCAAAAAAACATCCCTGTTTTCAAGTAGTTTAGCGGCTACGCTAGGTTTGTGTAACATGGTTTGTGCCCCTTTACACCGCCTGCTCGCGTCACGGCAAAAAAACATCCCTGTTTTCGAGTAGTTTAGCGGCTACGCTAGGTTTGTGTAACATGGTTTGTGCCCCTTTATACCGCCTGCTCGCGTCACGGCAAAAAAACATCCCTGTTTTCGAGTAGTTTAGCGGCTACGCTAGGTTTGTGTAACATGGTTTGTGCCCCTTTATACCGCCTGCTCGCGTCACGGCAAAAAAACATCCCTGTTTTCAAGTAGTTTAGCAGCTACGCCGGGTTTATGTAACATGGTTTGTGATACAAAAGAACGTGCCCCTTTATAACGCCTACTCGCGTCAAGGCATAAAAACTCCACAATACTAGTTGGTGTACCTTCCTAAAATATTTGAGAATCAATTATAAAAAATAAGTACTTAAAATATAAACATGTTATTTTACGTTATAAATATTACTGCTTAATGGCAACACTTAATTTTGTGTGGTAAAAACATCTATGTTATCGTGTTTTTCTATGATCTTTGTACTACATGTGTCAAAATACTTCCGGAATGATTATTTTCATGTGTGTGTGTATAGAAAATTTTTAAGTCGTGTAATTAAGGTAATATTGCTTGCCGCCGCCTAATTCTTTCAGATTCGGATTCCCCGGCCCATAGTTAGTATAAAAATAACTAGTTTGATTTTCTAGGAATCAAAATGCTTCCAAAATGGCTATTTTCCTGTATGTGTATAAAATTTTTTAAAGTCGTTTAATTCAGTTAATATTGCTTGCCGCCGCCTAATTCTTTCAGATTCGGATTCCCCGACCCCAAATTAGTATAAAAATAACTAGTTTTATTGTTTAGGAATTTTACCCAAACACCGAACTTTAGCCAGTATCTGTAGTCCTCCATAATACATTTGTACAGTAGCGATGTCTCGACATCAGAGATAAATTAAGTCAGGTTTTTATTAAATTTAATTTGTTCTTTCCTTCCCAGTATACTTTTAATATAACGCATACACAAGGGATGCTTACACAAACACGAGAGGACAAATTGAATACATTATTATTTATCTAACTACTCTAACTGTTCCAGAATTTCTATCAAATCCTCTGTTATTTCAATGTTTATTTTGCACAAATCGCTTCTCGACCCATCGCGTAGTTTTAAATAAACAAATCTAATAGCAAACCACAGCAAGTTATAGTACATTGTATTAAAATACAAATTAATACTAGACAAGGATTCATTCATATTTATGAAAGGGTAAATGACTACACATAAAAATGCAAGTTTTAGCATGACTTTATCGACTTGCTTTCTTAGTTAACGTTCCTCTTAAACTAACCTACCTATCCTAACCCTATTTTATCCCAACATTCAGAATTTAAACGTGGGTGCTTGGAATGGGCTTCTCACGTATTTGGTGACCAGTTCCAAATAGCCAGGTCCCATCATTCCTCTTCCCCACTTCCTCCAGCCTCACGACATCGCCAATAATGGGCAATCTGAAAGCTCAAAGCAAATGGCGCTAGTGTGGTCTGCAGTCATTTGCATGACATACCTACAGCTATGTGTGGCACGATTTATATTTAGATATTGCTTTTTTATTTAAAAAAACTAAAATAGTTGACAAATATGGCGGTTGAAGTATCAAGGAGTTAAACAATGAATTAAGAAAAAATAAATGCTAAAGTGATTGGACAAAGGCAGACTTACTAGTTGTTTATAACCCCAAATTATTTCAGATTGGTTTCCTATTAACGTATAGTTTTAGCAGAATACGATGAGAGATAACTGTAATTTTAGATTGGCGACGTACGACAGAAATAACAATTTCCAAACAATTTTCCCGGAGGCAGATAGTTGAAAAGTGAGGTTACTAAAGTTTTAAAGTGGTGTACTCGTACTTATACGTACGAGGACACCCATTGAGTACACCACTGTATTTATTTACGAGTATATTGCTATTGAAATATCGTTTCGACAGCAATATAAGTATTATATTGGAATTGAAATATCGTTTCGCTCCAATTAGACTGTACTTACGATTATAACAGATTCCAGAGGCATCGACATTTTCTCCGATTCGCTGCCCAAATTTAAAAAGAGCATCATGTCAATAATATAATTTGTTCAATGTGCATACATACATACACATATACTCACACACACACACACCCTCCCTCACCCTCAAACACACACCCTCACACACACACACACACACACACACACACCTTCCCACTACACACATCACCCGGTAATTACTTAATACGCATACCATAAATAAGACACTACAATGAAACACATAATAGGTACCCAAGTACCCACTATTTTTTAACCAAAGTATCTAATGAACTGTTGGTGTATGTTAATAAATAAAATGAAATAATAAAATCACATAGTCTGATTGATGAAATTTGTGTCGGTTTATAACAATCCAACTTTTCATTAATTATAACTGTAAAATCACTTGGAAACCTATGTCTAGACCGTCTAGAGGGGCACAAAGGTACAACACAACATTGAGGCATTTTAATTAGGTACATTGGAGGAGACCCACCGCTTTCCCACAGCTGTGTGAGGAAACTGATTGTTTAACCTCCTTAGCCGCTTTTAATTAGGTACAGTTATTAATATATGTAAAAAAATAATATTTGTAAAAAAAACTTTCGTCGCTAACAAAGATTGACAGCTAGCATGACCGCCAGCTAACAAGCGCCAACGGCTGATTCCAGTTTTCCAGATTTTTAATTTTTCTTTTTAGATTAGCTCCAGACCCTGAGGAAAATACTAAGCATTTTCCTACATAGTCATACGTCATCTGTAGGGATGCTGTGTGGAAGGTTATTTTAAAAAAGGAAGGAGAAGAACATCTGGGAAGGAAAAATGTAGGGGTCTGTGTGTCAGTGTGTCCAGGAGTAACGAACGTACGAGTATGTATACATCCCCACTGCCGTGCAAGGCGATAGGTCGAGAGAGTCCTGATGTAGAGGTAAAAAGGTCTCCCCTCAACCGGTCTCTCCTAATCCGGCCCGCCACAGAGTTGGAGGATAAATAGTCCTTGAAAATCACGAACCCGGGAACCCATGCTATCAAATGTAGAGGTGTTGTTTATCCAATAAATGGTTCCTGAGGTGGCGGTAACAAATTGAAAAAAATTGAATATCTGCCATATAGTCATACTGGCTCCGTACAGCAGGGACTCGTACACGCGCCCCCTCGGTTTCGTAAGGTTAGGTTAAGAGGGGCATGCAACAACCACGCATATAAAGCCACCTAAAGTTTATTTTCGATTGTATTTTTGACATAATTTAACTGATAGGTACAAATACATATATTTAATAAAGAAATTCCGTTAGGGTAGATAATAATCAATGAAAAGTTTAAAGAAAAAAACAAAAACTATTGATTTGAAAACAACGTACGAGTATAAAGTCTCTTGGAAAAGTGGGTTAATTTAATTTTAACGTGGGAAACGCTTTTGATATGTGTTCCAAAATAAATTATTAATATTATGTACATTGTATACCAAAGTGATAAATACTCCCACAGGGTAAGGATGAGTCACTGATGGATGTCGTGAATTAATTGTGCCGAATAATAATGCCACACGTTCACGTATTTAAAGCAAACGTAATGTGTTGAGCGTTATTGGATTACAGTGCTGTGGTTAAGGATCAAAGGGGGGGTTAATTAACCTAGGGAAATGTATTATTATAAAATAATTTGGATAAGATTTTCCATATGTACTGCGTGGGTTCCTTGCTCACTGTTATCAATATCGTTTAATAAAACCAGGAAGTACACATATTTTTAAACGTGAATATATTAAAAATATATGAATTCGCAAGAAAATATATGAATTCACAAGTTGAATATGAAGTTTAAAAAAATTTTTTGTCCTGAGAAATCTTTAGAATAGTGATATCTTAAAGTTGCATGGATTTTTACAGAACCTCATTATCTTAACTATTACACAAACAGCTGTGGTGTCATGAAATTTGCGCAGTTAGTTTTCTCTAGATTGCAAAATTTGCAAAATACGTATTTAATAACTGCGGTAACTATTGACTTGTCATAGCCGTTCATACCTAAGGCACGAACTGCGGTAGATGGTACTCTTCTGATATCCAACGCAGCTGCCATCTGTTGGGATACAGCAGAACTGTACAAACTAACCTATCGACATCCATTGGAAAAACTGAAACTACATGTGTAATTAATAAACTACATATACAGGGTGTTAAGGGACGTACTTGACTTGAGTGATTTCTGACATTATTTAACACTACTTAAGGACTCGCGCGTCAATTTGTAACACAAATACTCGCTACCAGGTGCGCTGGACCCAGTATAATATCATATGTTTATTCCAAACTAAAAATGAAAGTGAATGTTTACTTTCTTGTAAGGATATTTAAAGCAAAAAAAATATAAACGAAATTTTGGTCTCCGGTGACATTTTTCTAAAACATAAAAAAAATATTTTTATACTAATACATAAAAAAAACAGTAGGTGTTGGACAGTTAGAGACGGGTGAGTGGTTGGTTGGTTACTCGGCTAAGTGATCAGTGATGACATGAGGAAGAATTTTTTTTTGTTTGATTTTGAAGAAAAAAAAAACATCTTAAAAGTCACCGGAGACTAAAATGACTGTGCAGTCAGCAATTATTCTCCGCAGAGCTTCTTGAGACACTGATGTCGATATTCGAATAGACAGTGAAATATCATTCCAAAGTTTGATGCTGAAGAGCTGAAACTACCCTCAAAAATAGCAGTTTTATTGTCAGGGGAGAACGAGTAAGCGGACTCTTTGGTGTGTACCGTCATATGTTATGTTATGTAAAAAATGCTTATTTAACAACTTGGATTCTGTTGATGACAACACGTACAACAGAGTGCCTGGGCAGCTATTAAAAAACTATTATCGTCCACATTTCTTCATCACTGGTGGCAACCGATTACTCCGAACGGTGGTGGTTTTTGAGGTTCGCATTTCGCGTTTCGATCCACGCACCATTACGTTTACCAGAAACCAAATGGTCTAATGGATTGCTGATATCATTACACGTAGGCGTAATGCCTGATTAGAGTTTAATTTGTTTTTCTCGGCTGGTTGATCCTTGACGTCAAATCCCCCCTAACGTGGTATTTGAAGGAACCAAAAAAATGAAGTAGTATTCATCACTTTTTATGACTTTATATAACTTTTCAAAAGGGTTCTTTTTGTTATCGTTTTGCTCGGTCCGATTATCTTCAAACAATACATTTTTGCGAACGATAGCCTTATCTACTGTATTATGAAAAAGGGGTGAAATTAATTCAAGTATTTGATGCACTTGATCGTGCCGCGTTTTCCTGAGGGTGCTGGGTTTCTAAACATTCTCTCATATCGGCCATGCGTTATAATCGGATCTCCACATATTCCAGTAATTATTTCATATCTGTTGAATGAATTTGAAATTTTAATCCCAATTTAACATTGAAAATTATTATTATTTTTCCAAATATGTTTATTCTGTTTTTAATTTTACAATATTTTATCTAACAAATGTTACAAAACTGATCAAGCAGTTTGATTGTAAGAAATCTACTTCTAATTCTAATGCGCACTATACACATAAAAATTGACTGTTCGAAAGTAAAGCAGGAAGAGAATACTGTTTTGAATTTTCACAAAATAAGCTTAATACTCCCTAAGAATACCCTTTTAACAATATTATTAAACTATAGTGGCAAAAACTCAAAGCAAAACGCAGTCAGATTGACGATTCGATTTTGTCCGGGGTTATGCAGTCGAGAACTTTTATATAACATAATACGCAATAAAATACCTCTGTTGATATAAGTGTAAGGGCCAACAAAATTGACTGTTCGAAAGTGAAGCAATAAGAGAACACGGTTTTGAATTTTCACAAAATAAGCTTAATACTCCCTAAAGACACTCCGTTAACAATATTATGAAACTATTGTGGCAAACACTCAAAGCAAAACACATTCAGATTGACGATTCGAATTTGTCCGAGGTTACGCAGTCGAGAACTTTTATAAAACATAATATGCAACAAAATATCTCTAATGATATAAGTGTAAAGGCCAACGCTTGCAGAAAAACACCACGATAACTATCTCCCATTTTCCTTACATAAACAATTGTGTTTTGAAGTGAAGGAGAATACACGAGCACAAAAAAGATGTATTTTTTAGTGAGCATTATTCACCACGAATATAGGAAATAGGCATAAAAATCGCTTGGCAAACTGAGCCCAAAAACAGGCAATGTTAGAGAAAAAGTGTTTTTTTTTTTACTTATTTTATGGATAATTTCAAAAGAAAGAAAAAAGTAAATAAAGGGAAACTCTCACAGATAATTTAGCCATAAAATCGTATTTTTTAAAATTAGTTTTTATATACGTTTGTACATTTATAATGAAAAAATACATTTTCAGTAGTTTACGTAATTTTTTTAATAAAGTTATTAATACCTTTATTTTAATTATACTCGAAACGATAGTAAATTCTTTAATTTATCCATAGGTAATTTTTGGTATCCATAATCTAAACCGATTTGTAGTAAAGATTAATCGAAAATAGTATTTTCACAGTTTCACAATTTTTCCAAGATGGGATTTTTAGACACTCCCTGAACACATAAAATGTAAGAGTACAGGCAAGCACTCGAAGCAAAACACAGTTAAATTAGCAGCTTACCGTCTGGTCGAGGCCACATCTCCCCGCTCCACTGCGAGGAGGAACTTCTTCTCGTCCAGCGAGAGCTGCGCCATCTCCTGGTGAGGCCGCACCACGTTCTCCTCCTCCATCATGCCATGGATGCTGTGCCTCTGGAATTATCATCATTATAGTCTATTAGCTATCTGAAACGCTTTTTTGTAATGGGTGGAGGGAAAGGCGGGCAAAACATAGCATTTTTATAAATTTTTTAACAATTTTTTAACAACATAACGCGACGAAGGTTTTTTCAAAATTTCTCTGATAATATTCTATTATTGATACTAATGTATCAATTTACTTAAGCGAATTCATAACTCGGTAACCTAGGTTCATAAAGCCAGTACCGACGAGTTTTAATAATCATTTCTAAACATCATCAAATATATTCATTTCGTTTGTCTGTGAACTGAAATTTGCTCTGAATTTAAGTTAAATTTTCAAAATTGAAACTGTTTCATACAAGGATTAATAGGATTCGTACAAGATAATAGGATAACAGGATTCAAACAAGCGTTAAAGTAGGTACCTATGCGTAAAATAATATTTTGACAGAAAATTCTTTTATTTATTTATTTTTCTATTTTAATCGTCTATTCCAATTTTAATATAATAATAAGCCTTTTTATTAGGAATGAATACTAGACATGTTCTTGTTTGTTATAATATATCCCGAAGCTCAGTTTGCCTCTTGGCATATGCCTCCTCTAACATTTTCCACTGGAACCTGTCACGCGCTACTCATATCCAATGATGTCCAGTTGCATGGAGTGAAATTTCGTTTTTGAGAATTTCGAAATCGGCATAGTTGGAAAAGATGCTCCATATATTAACAATTACAACAAAAATAATAAAAAAATATATTCATAAAACCTGGACATCGCCAAAGCTTTGTATTTTTATCACTTTCACGATTTTACCTAAGTATTTATAGCTTATGTACGCGAAATAAAAAACACGTAAAATTTGTGTTTTACCATTTATTTTAGAGATAATACATTCATAGATTGGTAGAACGAAAAAAAAGTGGAAATAAAAAAAAAATGTTCTCATATTATTTACCGCATTGAAAAATTTCAAAAGTTGCTATGAACGTGGCATAAGGTTTCGTGACTATAACCTTGTTTTTATTAAGTCATCTCGTCTCAAGGGTTCACTGACAGCAGCTGAGGCTTCTGTTACAATTTTCACACATCTCTCTATGCCTTGAGTGGGCAAGGAAAATTCTTTACAATGACATCGACAATTATCGTGTGATCGGTAATGGCTTTTCAAATTGTCTCGTCTGTAACATATTTGATGAGCGGTGACTCGGTTACACTATCCCAATTCATAACACCATATAATTATCTACCGAAAAATCAAAAAGGCACTTTGAATGGACGAATAACGTCTGATTGCGTTTTCATTTACCGGGCTTCCAATATTCTTCTTAACGCCAACTCTCTTAATCATTTTCGGTTATCGGGTAAGATGGTTAACAATAAGTTTGTGATACCCAAAAAACCATTGGGGTGAATTACCGTATTACTGATTATTTAAAATCACTGGACAAATATTGTGAAAGCAATATTGTTTCATGCAAATGTCTAACTCCGGAAATAGATATTGGTTTGGTCTTAACGTTGAACCACATAGGTGCGTATACTGTCGTTAAAGTTAACAAATTTTCTGATGGTTTTAGGGTAGAAATGTAAAGCTGAAGAACCCGCTTCGTTTTTGTGAGCCACCTGGAATGTACAATTTTACCGTTTTTTTGACAACTTTTCATTGCGGAATCTGGAATTATCAATCTCATCAATCAGTCAATGGTTTTACATATTTTCCATATATACAGCTGAGCTGTACTTAAATCCTGTTAATTTTTCACACCTTACAAAATAACATTGAATGACTTTAAATTTCAGGATTGGAAGTTGTTCACACTTAATTAAGGATTTTCCAATAATTCCAGTGTAACTTTGCAGTCCAGTCGATGCAGTTAAAAAGTAGTCGCAAAATGAGCCCGCTTGTGTGTAACTGACATACAATCCAGTGTAAAGGCCGTTTGAGAAGTGATTAAAGACACCAAATCTCATTTGTAGCCATTATTGACTGCAGTTCCATCGCATCCAAATTGCAACAAACTATATCGACGAATATTACTCCAAAACACAACATGTATCGTTCTGTGAAATTGAGCCAACATCTTGTAAAATAGCAGAAAAAATATCTGCCTAACGTTCTAGCTACAACAGGGAAGGCTTTCACTGCAGCATGGTCAGCATGACGCTGAATATTTTTTCGTTATGCTTCATTCACAAAAAACCTCGTAATACATCTTCACAAGTAGGCAAAACATTCAAAGGTAATTCTCATACAGATGTCACATTGTCTTAATGTTAAAAGTTCAAAGAACAGTTAATATAAACCCTTAAATAGCCCATCGAAAAATAGTTGAATATTCTAATGCAGCACACAATTAAAAATACTATGTAAACTGTTATTCGACCGACGCGCCCTTTGATAATCCAAAATCATCGAAGAGACGAAGGCCTAACACATACCCCCAATAAACACAACAATTCTCTGAGTTCCTTCAGAAGGGAAGGTCCTAGTCCGTTTAGAGCAATGGTTCCTAACCGGTGGTCCATGGACCACAGGTGGTCCGCGAGATCTAAAATGTGGTCAGCAAAACATTTGTTCATTTTACTACAAAACCGAATCGAAAGGAGTCCTAAAGCTGATTCGTAACCCTTTTGGTATTAGTGTTGGAGAGGTAGCTGAAGAAGTCCAAGAAGAGCTCATTTTTGTACCATGTGATCCCTATGAGAACAAATAAATGTCATGGTGGTCCCTGGCCAAAAAATGGTCGGGAACCACTGGTTTAGAGGGAAGCCCAATCCGCTAGATATGATGGAAAATTCATCTAGATTCTAGATCAAATCATCTGTTTGAAACACGTTTGGGGTGGGAGGATGAGTCTCTGGGGGGAATAGTTTAACTGTTGATACGGTGTTTCTATATAATTATATCAAAGGAGAATAAATAAATACATGTTCTTATTTTTACATAAATTCAAGCGTTTATAAGAATCTGGAGAACATTTTTGTGTTTTCAATATTTTTATGAAAAATTGAAAGTGGTGGCGATGTCCTAATTATAAATATTTATTTTTTATTTAAGATAAGTACATAACGGAGCACCAATCCCGCTTATGCCGAATACTAGACCGCTCCACCCTAATGTCCAGCCGTGAGTTTTAGGTCGTCTTCCCAACTTCTTTGTTGACGTCCTCTACCTCTCTTGCCAACTCTGGGATACCATTCAGTGATATTCTTGCACCATTTTTCTTGTGGATTGCGGATCATGTGGCCTGTCCATCTCCACTTTTGTTGGTCTTTTCGGGTAACTATATCGGCAACTTTAGTTTTCTCCCTTATTATGCTACATCTTACTCTGTCCTGTTTCCTCATTCCTGTCAAACTTCTCTCCATGGCTCTCTGGCAGCGTTCCAACTTTTCTATGTGGCGTTTGGTGAGTGCCCAAGTTTCACATCCATAGGTAATGAATGGAAGTATACATGTGTTGAAGACTTTTCTTTTTATTTGCATACTTAACTCCTTGGATTTCAAGACTTCTTTCAAAGACCAGTATTTATTCCATCCATTTGCTATTCTTCGCTCGATTTCTTTGGTGGTTTGATTTTTGTGAGATATTATCTGTCCTAAATAGATGTAATCTGACACATATTCGAGTGGTTGGTTGTCAATTTTTATAGTTACTGGTTCAGAGTTTGTAAACATTTTTGTTTTGTCTTTGTTCATGCATAGACCGACTTTCACGCTTTCGTCATTTAGTGATTCTATCATTATTTTTAGGTGCGTTGGGTTTTCCTCGAATAGTACTATATCGTCTGCAAATCTTTGGTGGTTCAGTTTTACACCTTGCACGTTAATCCCATATTTTTCCCAATCTAGTTTGCGGAAGATACTTTCCAGAGCAGCCGAGAACAATTTAGGTGATAGAGGGTCTCCCTGTCTAGTAAGACAGGGAGACCTCTCTCGATCTTGAACTTTTGTCCCAAGGTTTCTAGTTTTATTCTCGCTTCGCAATTCAAGTATATGTTGTTTTATAATATTGCTGTAGTTTAAAGATATCCCCTGCTGTTCAAGGCTATCCCATACAGCTGTGTATCTTATGCTATCGAAAGCTTTAGAGTAATCGATGAATGCCATGTATTTGTATGGTTTCTTATTATACTCGTTATATTTTTCTACTATTTGTTTCACTGTGTGTATGTGGTCCAGGGTAGAGTATTTTTGCCTAAAACCAGCTTGCTCCCGTGGTTGGTTTTCGTCAAACTTTTTTCTTATTCTTTCCAGGATAACTTTGGAAAATACTTTGTAGATATTTGACATCAAACGTATAGGTCTGTAGTTCCCTATATATTCCTTTTGTCCTTTCTTAAATATAAGAATGATGTTTGATGTTTTCCACTGTGTAGGGATAAGACCAGTTAGTATTTCATTGAATATTGAAGTGAGTATTGGTAGTAATTCTTTCAAGGTGCCTTTAAGAAGTTCGTTTGTCACTTTGTCAGGACCTGGAGCTTTTTCCATCTTCTGATTATATATGGCTTTTTCTACTTCTCTGGAAAGTATTTTTGGTTCAGTTATAAAATTTTCCAGCTCTTTATTGACGTCTGTCCTCGGATCGTGTTTTTGTTTGTCGTTTGGGCTTGAATAGAGGTCCTGGTAAAATTTTGTGGCTATTTCGTTTAGGTTTTTTCTATTTGAAGAAGTAGTCCCCTTTCGGTATCCATTCTTTATTTGATTCTTTCAGTTCACTACATGCTCTTCAAATTCTCCTGTTTTCACTATATGCTCTTCAAATGTTTGCAGCCTCCTGGTCTTCCTATCTTTCCTGATGTTCTCTCTGATTTCCTTACTTAATTTTGTTATAGTTTTTATGTTATCTCTTTTAGGATGTTTTGAAAGTAGATTCCAATTTTAATAGTATTTTTCAATTTTCGTTGTGAATTTCAAAATTAAATTATTATTATTATTTAATTATCTTCCTCAATACTTATTGAACTTATAATATCCCGTTATTTTTCATGTGAATATTCTAGTTTGAAAATAAATTAGTAATTTGATAAATGATAGTTGATAATTGCGTAATTTTTATTGGGTTCATAAAATACCTACTTTACAGACGACATTAAGAATTTTTTAACCTTCTAAATTTTCATATTAGTTAATGGTACTCATATTATCATTCCTAAAAAGCTTTTTTATCGTGCTCAGTGTTATGAATTTACATGATAATAAAAATGTGAATAATTAAAAATACATGTTGCTTGTTTAGGAATAAATACATCCCAAAACACGTAATCGCGTTATACTTTCATAAGACCAAAAACGTCCCAGAGCGACTTTACATTTTAAAACCTATATATCTCCCTTCCTCTCATGCAAACATATGTACTTTTCTTTTAACCAGAAAGAGAACGAAAAAATGCTTCTTATTGTCTTTGAATCTTGCATAGATATTTTACGATCTCGATCCAAAGTGACGGTTTCAGAATTTACGAAACCGAGGCTTCCGATTGTGAGGTGCAAATATATTGAACCAAGCAGACGGGTTAAACTTGAAAACTAACTTTACGTATTTTTTTTACTTTTGCGATTGTTTATGTTGTCTTTTTTTTAACATTCAAAAGAAATGATTTTTATTTATGAAACACACATTTTTATTCGTATACAATTGACGAAATAACAATAACTAATACTCCCCGCTCTACTCTAGTCCGGAGTTTCTTTGAATTCGTGAGAAAAAAACTAAAGAGCTTTATGACTAAATAAACATTAATGAGGAATAAAAAGCATGATACTCTCACTGGGAAGTGCTTTCTGATGGGCAGAATACTAATAATACTAATACTAAGATCAACACGTTACCAAACATGTAACACATTTTATTATGTCTATCGATTATATGAATCATTACGGTCTAAAGGAGCCTTCAAATCTACTGGTATTAACTAATTTATTTTATTTTACTCACTTAACGCCCATATTGAAGCCTTTTCATTTGAAACATGAGATGGTTAATTTTTTTTATACAAATACTAGCTGACCCAACGAACTTCGTACCGCCTCAGAATCAATAACTGTTGAGTTAAAATTCAGTTTTTTTATTAAGTTAAAAATTACAAAATGTTTCGTACGGATTTATATTTTTGCGATTTTCTTACTTTTACACTAACTTACGGGAATTGCGATTCATTTTATTTATACGTGTGAGGGAGATTTATTACCATTATTATATTTTTCCTTTGAGGGGTGCAGACATACGTTCACCGTTTGTCTCATTTTCGACTGTTGAAATTTAGTGTGTAAGAAAGAGGGGCAACAACATATCAGTACTTACGTTTTATAATACTTATTATTTTACAATATATACTTATTATTTTACAAACATAATACGTAAACATGTCAGTTATATTCACAACTAAGTCTAAGAGAGATCTAATCTTCTAAGGAGAGATTTTGAAAATATTGAAAACATATGTAATACACATGTTGGCAGTTCGGCGATATCGCACTATCCGTGACTTGTATAAATGGTTAGGGCTATAGTTGTCACAGTGGAAATGGGAATTACCTTAAAAAGATATTACTTATAACATTATTCTAATAAAATTGAATATTCGTTTAGACCATAGGTTCTCAACGTGGGCGATAACGCCCCCTTGGGGGAGTTTCAGATCTTCAAGGAGGAGTACAAGACCAAGAGAAAATTGGGGAGCGTTTCATACTTCTGGGTCAAGTTGGGGTACACGTGCCCCCCCGAGCAGGCCGGGCAGTACGACCTCACCCCGAGCCGCACTCCATTCGCGAACCCGACCTCCGAGAAGCCGGATTACAGAAGTTGCCAAACCCCCAGTCAAACCTCCTTTGACGACCTCCGTAGTCCAGTGGGTAAGACTCTTGACTCACAATCCGGAGGTCGCGGGTTCGAACCCGGCATGCGCAAATAAATTTTACTTGATTAATTTGTGTTATTTCACAATTAATTCATTTAAAATAATATATACTATATTTGCGGCATGTTCCAGAGTGGAAGATACTATCAGTATCGCCCTGGTGTAAGACCACCATTCAGAGTTGAAACGTTGCTTGAAAATGGCTTTAGCCGTGTTTGGTGACCAGATCTGAATAGCCAGGTACTTCCCAACCTTCCTCTTCCCCGCCTCCTTCCCCTCCCCACTACCTTCAGCCTCACAACATACCCCAATTGGGGATGCCATAGTCTCACTGGCTCCAGACGGGAGCAGTTGAGATTCTTGTGCGGTATTCACTGTAAAAAAAAAAAAAAAAAAATACTTTCAGGGAGTCGGTAGGAGACCCAGAGAAACCCATCCCACCCCATCCTTTCTTACCCCATCCCATACCATTAGGGGCCATCCATCCACAAAAATATTTTCCCTATCCCATTACGCCCCCGTTGTTACCCTGTCGTGGTATCCCATCACGCCCCCTTCGTCGTGGTATAAAATAAAATATTCTCAAAGTGGACGGTGGGGAAAAAAAGGTTGATAATCTGTGGTTTAGACTAAAAGTCAACGGGTTTCTACAAATAAAATATGTTTATAAAATATCTTAAATTCGATACAACTTTATTATCATTTTAAAAAATAGAAGCCAAAAATGGGTTAAAATAATTAGATGCCAATGGACACAAGTGATCGTGCATTCGTTTCCCAGTTGCGGCCGTTACCTATAATTTTTCTGTGTCTTGTTCTGATTCATATTTTGTTTACATCTATGAGTATTATCTTCCACGTATATCATTCTAAATAATGAAATTTAGAATGATATACCTAAAATAATGTAGTTGATCAAAAATGTTCCCATACGTAAGTGGAAACGATGTTTTTCACAGACTTTTGCTTTTATCTATAACTGTTTCTTTTTCATTTCATCCGAAGAACGCGCTCCTTTTTTATGTACATGCTAGTGATACTATTTTCAGCTTACAGCATCAGTTCTCTCCAGAGTTTCATCCATTGAAGTTTCCATTGTAAACATCTAATATATTCTTAATTTCGTTCAAAACATAATTTATCAGTATTTTTACAAACGGATACAACTGTGCAGTTGTAAACATTTCATCATTTTGGTTGGTTTGTTTCTAAGATCACTTTACCTTGTTCTGAGATACGAGGTGTCAAATTTTGCATAGACTGTTTTTTATAACCTATGTTATGAAGCAGTGCTGAAATCATTACCTTTTCTTATTTTAAAATATGAACACTGCTTTATAACGTCGAACCTAGCGGCACGAACTATTGAGTTAATTAATTGTTGATAGTTACAACAGGAGGACTGGCAACACAAGTCGTTATGGAAGGGGGAGTTTTTTTCTTTTCCGGGTCCGGTAATGGAACCCACTCTCGCCGGCATGATCTTTTGGGCCAGATCATGGCTGTGACAGTCGTATAGTATTAAGTTATTTTAAGGGACGAAGTTTTAAATTTCAGTCGATTGGCGCGTGAAATTAATGTGGAACGATCTTTGATACGTGATGCGAAAGTGCACCAAAGATTTAAATGAATAATGTCGCGAGATTGCTCTCCGCGATAGTTCGTATATTACGAGAAGTTTATCGAAAAATTATCGAGGCGATCGGTATGAGTATTTACGCCGCACGAGATGCGCCGGAATGTACGTGTCGGGTGCCGACAATAAGAATGCAGAAGAATAATTCCGCTCACCGGCTTGTATTAGAGAAAATGCACGTGCGGAAATACTAACGGTCCCGCTTGCTTGCTACGTAAGCCCCGTAACATCGTTCCCTTGGAGTTCCACCTCCCTTGGAGCCCTGCTTTGCTGAGAGCCCTGTCTTGCTGGTCATCCTGTTGCGAACTTGCCGATTATCCTGATGCGATCTGTTGAGATGAGGATCGGCTGGAGGTCCTGCCGATTATCCTGTTGCGGACTGGCCGAGATGAGGATCGGCTGGAGGTCCGGCCAGTCATCCTGTGGCGAACTACGAGACGCGGTTCGGTTAGGAATATTGTGAATTTAGCTAGATAGTATAACCTCAATCGGTCCCTGAGGGTGAGTAGATTCTGTTTCGTTTATTGTACCCGACACAATTGAAATAATATATAAGTTCTTTTACATTTAAATTGGAAATGAGATACTTGTTGTTATTTAATTCCCTAACACGCTGGAGATCACATACATATGCTCACTCCTGAGATGAAGTTTCATGTTTTATTTCACCACGGGCATAATTCTGCACAAAGCAGTATTTTGGCGCTCGGTATAACAGAAAAGTTCGTGGTGAAACCATAGTACATACAGTATTATACTCAACGCTTAATTACAGCGTAACACCTATTTAACGATTTCTGATTCTGAATTTTATGTAAAGTATTTTCAACCTATACTTACCATTTTACAACATACCTAAACGTGCAGATATAACCTTATGCAACCAGTTAGGCAAAATAATTCATTGCATAAACTTCTAACTATATTTTACCAATGCCATTCCAATATAGGACCACGTTCTAATTAATTTGTTCGATTTTGCAATCTTTGATACCTTAGAATTAAGTAAAAGTTAGAACCCCATGCAAGTAAAGTGGCGAACTAAAATCAAATGTCAGACATGAACAAAATGGCATTTGCAAAAGGTTCAAAGCGATGATAAAAAATCGGAAGCTTTAAAAACGTGATGTTTTCGCTTCGGCACACATATACTAGTAGATGGACCTGAAAATTATTTTGGTTACACAAATGATCAAAAGAAATAATTTTGCATTCAAAGGTCAATTTTGAAAAAAAAAAACTGCGTCGGTTCGAGCTTTGTCCAACAGAGGTGAATTTTGGATTTTAGGTCAAAATAGCCAACGATACTGGCTAATATTTTTTTTAATAATATAAAGATATAGCAAATAGACGTGGGCAAAATCGAATGACCGAATTAAATGAATAAATTCAATCTTGTGACACACTCAATCTAATTCTCAATTTCAAAAGGAATTGATTCTTCATTCCTTATCTTTGGCCTTGCATCCTACGATTTTTAATGACACCATACATTTTTAATTTCCATTTATTTTACTGTTAAATTATTTCAATGAATAATGTGTTCTGTAAACGATTTAAATATTATATTGTTTCATAGGTATTTAAATATTATTAAACGGACCGCGCGCCGCGAAGTGGTCGACGGACGGTATTGTGAACGACTCGCCTATTACGATTGTATTCCGCTACCGCCGCGCCGCCATTCTAAAAACACCCGAACATCATCAAAGTCCATGTCCCAAAATGGCCAAAACGCGGCCGCGATTCATCCGGGTTGCCCGAGCATCTCTTTCACGCAATGAATTAATCATTCATCCTAATCAATAGTCCTGAGATTGTACTAAGGTCCCCGCCGTCCCAGGTCCGTGTTCAATGTCCGCGTCCCAGGTATCTAGTCTGTCGAAATCGAGATTGTCCGATTCCGACAGACAGAGGAATTAAAACAAAAGTCTTTTTCACTTGTGACGTCATGCGTCATCGTCACGTCAATGTCACGATATGTCCCAAACGCATCCCAGTCCTAGGTCCGCAGCTCGCGAGTAAATCAAGTCACTGCTAGGTAAGACACAAAACATTAGTCAAAAGTTACTAATTCATTCCTCAATGCCAGCCCTTAATCCGTCCGCGCGGTTCATTTATTCCCCCGCGCGCCAAGCCGTCAATTTCATTACATAGTTAGTCGAAAACTTTCGACTTTGAATCTGAACATCAGCAGTGAGAAGCTAAAATGATGCTTATCTGTTTTTTGGTACGTACGGAAGATATTGTACCTACCTACTTTTAGACGTAGATCTTGGGTCGATATAATATGTAAATTTGCAGATATTATAAGGCCAATTAGCTGTGGTTAGCTGTCATAAAATACTCATCTTAATGTTAAATGTATGTTTATATTAGATCACGTGAAATAGAACAAAATTATAAATTTAATAAATGAAATAAAATCAATAAAATTTTAAGGGTGAAACGAAAACTTGTATAATTTTAAGATATAATTGCTAGCAATAAATACATTTTACATACGAAAAATTACGACACTAAAAAAAGACAAACAATATAGGATTTAGCCTGCGAGATAATGAGATAGAATGTTCGGTCTCCTCTTTGTGTGGTGTTTCGTAGCCTATTGGTCTCCTCTTTGTGCGGTGCTTCGTAGCCTCCCCACTCATTGTGATTTGAAAACCGATGAAACGAAAAAGTGACACTAAAAAGAGTCAAACACATTAATCTATAGGTTTTAGCGAGATAATCAGATAGAATAATCGGTCTCCTCTTTGTGCGATGCTTGGTAGCCTATCAGTCTCCTCTTTCGCGGTATTCCGGGTACTCCGTGGACTCCCGGTCTCGTGTGCGGTGTTAGCCTCCCCATTCATTTAATTTTAAATTTTTTTTTTTTCCTTTTTTTTTTTTTTTTTGGGATTTAATTGAATTAAATGAATGAATTAAAGGAATCAATTCAAAAGGCTATGGGAATCAGACTGAATCGATTCACTCCTGGGAATCATTCTGCCCACGTCTACTCCACAGACCCACCAAAATACTTCATCCAAGGGTTGACGTAAAAAACTTTTTGACATCGTAATAAACCGTTAAAAACCGTAAATTTGAGTTAATTAAAATGAAACGTTGGCAAACGTGATTAATGGTTGAAACAATGTAAAAACTTTTGCAATAACTATAAAGATGAGTATTCCGATGTAATCCGTGCTTAAAATGCTAACCTGAGATAAACTGACTAATTTAAATAATTTTACATTCCTTTCAAAGAATAGTTTTATACTCAACTCTTAAAATTGTTACGATCTGAGCTAACTCAGAAAAAGGATTAAAATGGCTATGGAGCAGTAATCTGGTTGTTTTTCCGAGCGATGAAAAATTCTCGAACGGTGAGCTGTGACGTTATAAATTTTATTCGTCTAAAATTTTTAGGTTAACGCAAATTTTTCACCATATGTTTTGAAGGCGTACACAAAAACGCATTTGGACAAAGACACCTCAAATACAAGGCAATAATTTTCTTTAATAGTCATTAACAAACTCTCACTCGATGCAAAAATGAGGAGAACAAAACACATTTCAGATACAACATTAAAAGATGGATTAAAGAACAAAAAGGCAATAATATAAATAAAATTGTATCATTAAAAAATAAAACATACTCGTACTTAGGTAATACACAATTCCATATACAAATTTCGTTATATTCAACCGTACTTCATAATATCGATGTTTATTTTTTTTTCATTACCCCCTTGATTATTGTATTTTATCTTATTTCATTTCAATTTTATTTTAATTTATCTCAATATTTATTATTTGTGTTCAATAACCCGCGTACAGTAATAATGTTATATTTTGCATTAGTCAGAAGTACACTGGAATATGCTTCGCCAATTTGGAACCCGCAATACAAAGTAAACATAGATAGCATAGAACAAATTCAAAACAAATTTATAAAATATCTTACCTTCAAATTCAATAATAGCATTGAATGCACTTTTTAATCTTTGCAAGAAGGCGAGCAATAGCTGATTTGACATTTATACACAAAATTTTAAATAATAACATTGACTGTACCGAACTTCTTTCCTAGTTAATTTTAACATACCATTAAAACGTACACGCCATACAGAACTATTCCACACGCTTAATTACAAGACAAATGCAGCATCTAATTCGCCAATCAAATGTGCTCTTCATATGTTCAATGTTATTGGTCTAAATTCTAACATCGACATTTTCTCCGATTCACTGCCCAAATTGAAAAAGAGCATCATGTCAATAATATAATTTGTTCAATGCGCATACATTCATACATACACACATACTCACACACACACACTCACACACACACCTTCCCACTACATACATCACCCGGTACCCACCATGTAATATACTTATTAATTGTAATTTTTTTTAACCAAAGTACCTAATGTTCGTTCTGTTAAAAAACAAAATTCTAATCTAATCTAAAGTTCGTTTCTGTTAATAAATAAAATAAATAAATCTCCATGCATTTTTTCATTTTATCTATTTATTGAATTTTACTAAAATGTAAGATGGGGACCTCAGCACGGGTAAAGCACCCAATAAGGCCGATATTATCAAATAATGTTATAAATACGTTCATTTATTGTACTAAAATATATGTTTATCCATTTAACTATCAAAAAACGGTCGAAATTTAAATAAATGCCATAATATTTATTCACAGCACCCTTGAGGGGATTTTTACATCTCCAGCCGGACTCTCTCAACCCATTGCCACGCACAGCAGTGGGAAGGATGGATTTATGCGTCCGTCATTCCTGGACACATTCCAGATTGCCACGTAGCCCTCATACCTTTTTCCTTCCCTGAACTTCCTTTCTTCCTTTCCATAAAAAGACCCTCCACTCAACATCATCAAAGATGAAATAGGCCCTTAGGCATTTATTGAAGTGAAACTTCTTTAGCCCCGTTGTGATTAGGAATTCGTATGAAACGGAATTGACGCATTACATCACCTGAGAAGCATCAATCTCCTATCAAGGCTCCTATTGATTGAGATATAAAACGGAAATGACGCTAGGTCTGCGCTCATTGGCTGCTTTGATTGTGACCTCACTTTTCAAGGCTCCTTGGTTCGTCATTGGCTGAATTTCGCTTTTTCCACGTGTTAACTGCACTCGAATTTTTTAAGGGCTTCCTGTGTGGATCTAATGTAAAAAAGATAGGCCAATACAAACGATTATCTGTTCAGGAAACAATTTTTATATTAGAAAATGTTTAAAATAAGGAAAAAATGTGCTTACTTAGGGCACATCGATATGACCACAAAAAACTTCAATCTATTTATCACTCCAGTGACATATTATTATGGTATTCCCACTGCAAAATAACGTTTAACTTCACGAGGACGTAATGTGATCTACGGAATTTGCATATAAATGGATTCCTTACTCATATTCGTAGTCCAACGCGTTATTTTTCTTGGAGACGAATAAATTAAAATATAGGGCGCAGTAATAATATCGCATGCACTGAAAACTGACTAAATAGGAAATGACAGTAAAATAATATTCTTAGAAGATGCAACTGAAAATTTTGATATATGAAGTTGAATAAGTTGAAAGCAATTAATAATAAAAAAATAAAGTCTTCATTTTGTCGTCAATTCGAAGCACCACGAAGTAATACCATTTAAAAATTTGATTGTTTATAAATATTTTAGATGCTTTAATTAAATATTTTAGTAGAATAATTTGGGGGGGCGGGTGTGGGCACCGCCACCTCGGGAAACATTTATTGGATAACCAACACCTCTGCCGTAGGTTGTACTACCAAGTGGTTCGCTACGTTTGGTTACTTAGCAGGAGTGCCCGGGTTAATGTGGTGAGGTTTGTCCGGGTTCGACGGCGGATGCTTCTGCTCACCAGCTGCATGGCAGGCCGGATCGGGAGAGAATGGTTGATGGAGTCTCATTGATTTCCCCAGCCTTATTATCACGGAACATCGGCTTGCACTCGAGTGGGAGGGATGAATAATCCCACATATCGCAAGTAAAAGTATCGTGACTAATACAGTCCTACAAATGCGTGAACAAACCCAGCCAAGATAGCAGAGAGTACCACAAGGGTCCGCAGTAAATCATTTTTTCCTTTCCTTAGTGTATTATTTCAACAAGCGCAGTAATCAAAACACATAAAAAACATTCAAGGTCCTTCGACATCCGCATCTACATAAATCGTATATCATTTACATTCTTAAATCCATTCGTATTAGCGAGGTAAATCTTCAATAACATGCAAGGAACGTATTAATTTTTTAAATAATTTTGGCACTTCGACAATGATCACAAGCTATATAAGTGAAGAAAGTAAATTTATATTTTCCGTAATACTGCGCCGTCAACTTTAACGTTTTCCCACAATGAATCAACTCGACAGTAAATTATGAATGCTTACCAATTCCGAAGTTAACCGGGACGAAAGATTCACTATTTTGAAACCAATTTTCCCCGGGAAATACATGAATAATTTACTCCCTAAAACAACAATACAATAATAGTATTACGTACTTGAAATTTAACGTATTAAGTTTAAGGATTTATGACATGTAATCTGAAATGGTTCCGGGGTTTAGGTATCTCGCTATCTCGCTCAGCTCCGGTGATGTTTCCCCCGGGTCCCATACACCCGGCTTATCTGAGAGGGATGAGAGATCACGTAGTCAAGGTTTGCGCCATTATTTGGGGAACACTTTTCCACTTGCTTATTCACCTGGTCGCGGGAAGAGTATTATGAAATTCCAAACTACGGTGAACTCAGATATAAGAGGGGAAGCGTCTTATCAAACACGATTTAGAAGGGAATGCAAGGCTCGTGACTTCACTTCATTGTTTTACTATTTACCTGTAATAACAATAGAGAACAGTTCAATACTTTAATTTTTTTTAATGAACTTTATTTTATTTTTATTTTTTTTTATTTACCAAAAGATACATAAATTATAATAATTTTTTTACAATAATTAATTACATAATACATGTATTTGATGTAACCCCATAAATAAGCAGGGCTTGTGTGTATGGGGGGTATTTTTACAATGGTTCAATTTATTATTTTTTATTCAGTTCAAATTTTCAGCTTAATTTTTAAGCTGAGTTTTAAATTTTTTTATGTTACTGTTCATGTTTCTGATTTTTCAGGTAGTGAATTAAAAAATTTAACTCCGAGATATTTATGACTTAACTGTCCTATTGTTTTTTAAATTTTGGAATAAGAAGTATTGATGTTTGTCTAAGATTTCTGTTATTTTTAAAGGGTGCAACTTTATTTTGAATATATTATCTTTATAAATTTGTAATGTTGCGTGTTAAAAGTATAATGCATTTAATTTTCTGACCTTAAATTGTTTGAATAACAGTTCTGATGAATATGAGAAGGGTTTTTTTTAATTCTTTTTATGATTAGTTTTTGTGATACTATGTAAATTGTTGGTGTTTGATTTGTACATGTACCGCTCCATCCTATAATGCCGTATTGTATAATTGATTGACAGAAAGCGAAGTATATATTCTAACTTAAATAACTGCATATTTTTTTTAGAGTTAGTTTTAATACTTATAATAATTGTCAAAGTTTTAATTTTTCAAGATCCCCGAAAACCACCGTATGTGTCAAAAAATCGTGTGACGTCATCACTCCTGAAAAGTTACTATAAAATCGGGAAATCAGCTGATCAACTGCCGCCATTTTGAATTTCGGTGTTCGAAGTGTTCTCCCTAGAGTAGCATTACTATTTTTTTTTGTGCAATAGTTTTTGAATATTTTCAATAATAGAGATAAACTAATAAGAGATACCTTTATTTTTGAAACTGAATTATTTGGGCCTCAATAAACACAACAACTAAACAGTACGAAAATAAACGAATAAATTAATAGGATGGCTTGTGTCATACCTACATTCCCATACAATGACTTTACGGTGACATCACAACACGATGAGCAGTGACGTTACTACTAAACATTTCAGTAATGCCAACTTGATGGCGTGTTTCTACGACCCGATTAAAAATGGACTTTTTAATAATTTTTTTAAAACTCTGCGTTTTATATTATTAAATAAAACTTATATATTCAGAACCAGCGTATATTGGTCTATGTCTATATGAACATAATATTTTTCACTGGAGTTCCTTATTGTATTGTTGACAGTAATTTGCTGTCCCAACTTTTAATCACATTATCACTTTCAGTCGAGAGCTTCGCAACTTTAAACATCGGAAACAGGTGCGGCGCTACTCCCAGGTACAGAGCACAGTTGTCAGACTGGCATGTAGTTATCCCACCGTTGTAGTGATGCAACAAAATTAAATTATAAACTTTCAGTGGATGTTTACAGCTGTTTGTTATACGGAGAAAATGAGAGAACATTCTGTGGATTTTCACGTAGACGACAAACCGTCCAGGTGTAGTGAGATTAATTAAGACGCGAGGATATTTTTCCCTCTATAAAACGCATTAATAGAATAACGGATTCACTGTAGTCCACTAGCTTTCAGGTACATTTTAATATAAGAATGAATACCAAAAGAAAAAAGTTGGATTGTTAAAGCAGAGTTGCTTCTGACTTTTTACTATCATTTTTAAATGGCCAACAAAGGCATTGCAGAATTAAAAAATGTCGCTAATTTTGTAATAAACTGAGTTTTTTTTTAGAAATTATGAGAGGCGAGGTTGTAAAAGAATGAACGTGCCGGTAGGTATAAGTACAGCATGGTAGGCATGTAAGGTGTGTGGTACATGCCACATTCAGTGAAAGCCACCACCTGTTCACTGTTCATCCTATCTGAAAAGTGTTTCTGGTCCATTTCCTGCTCGTGCTATAAAATTCGTGACTGGAAAAGAAAATGTTTTCCATCCGCATTCAGGTAATTGCCACATTACATAATCGGAATCAGGATCAAGAATCGACACTCTGAAGTAAACGTCAACATGGTATGTACTTACTTCAGTAAAAGGTTATCACAAAAACTTATATATCAGACGAATAAACATAGTTTAGTCTATAACCCAAACAAAAAGTATTAAATATCTGGGGATTGAAATTGATGAAAAACTACAGTGGAATTCACACATTCTCAAAAAAGCTAACAAAACTCATCTACTTCTTCAAAAAACTACGAAACATCTTGTTAATGAGGGATTTAAAGAGAGTATATTATGCTTTATGCCATTCTCGATTGGAATATGGAGTAATAGGATGGGACTCAGCAGCATCTAATCACATAAAACAACTTAAGGTAACTCAGAATTGCATCATAAAGACCATACTGAAGGTCTCCATAATGACGTCAACAACAGAAATTTTTAAACAGTTTGATGTTCCAAGCATACAGAAAATCTATGCCAATAACATTCTAGTACATCACCACAAAAAATATTCAGAGGCAGACATCTCAAATGCTCATAAAACCAGAGCCAAACAAACTTATCTCTTCATTTGGGCAAAGAAGTTCTGAATTTTTAGCAGTAAAGTTATATAACCAACTCCCACTTAGCATCAAACAAATTAAAATAAAAAATAACTACATTAAGGACATTAAATGTTGGCTGAAGGAACTATCGGAAAATGAACTTACTAGCATATTTAAAATATTGTCATAGAAGTTTCTGGAAAACCTTATCCGAACAATGAAGTTAAACCATAGAAGTCGCTGAAAACTTATCGAAAGCATAGACCTCCCCAGCACAGGATCTCCTAGTGAGGAGGACTACGAATATATTTTCTATTTTATATATATATATATACATATATATACCTTACATGTTTGATATAAAAATGTTAAAAAAAAATAAATATATAGTTACTAAATAAAAAAAAATAAAAGTTAGCGCCAAAGTTAAAAGTTCATTTAGTAGTAGAATCAATGATACAAGTCTCATTAATTTATTAAGAATAATTCTAGATTTTATAGACGTTTGACCTACTTACGTGCCAATTAAAGCTTTCCGAACTCAGGTACGAGTGGCAGAAAGAATTCCCTGAATTCAGTGTAACACCGCTCGTACAATGAAACGTCCCTTTAAATTTGTGGGAATAGTTACAGTAGCTACATGCTTACTGTGTCAAGAATAGGAAAAAGTAATAGACAAAGAGTCATAAATCATTGTCAGAGTTTGTGAACAGTTCGAAATGATAACAACGTATGAAGAAATGTATCGTTATCGCTGGTTAAAACAAGGAATGAAATACTTTCCAATATTGTATTTTCTGACCGCGTGAAAAATTACATGCATTATAGAAAACAATACTAAGTTATCCTCATGCGGTGTTTCGCTAGAAAAATAATCAGTTTACCCTGTCAGATGGTCTATCCATTACATCGTTTATAGCACATTATAATAAGCCGCTTGCTATGCTGTGGTGTCTGGTGAAATTTTCAGTGCTTTTTAAGCGTAGTATGTCGGTTCATTTTCACGTTGAATTATGTTCTCGTAAGCGAGATACAGGTCTCAACTGACTTCATTAGACCTCTCAGAGGTACAAGAACTTCTCACTCTGTTAAATTGTAGCAACTTGTTGGAAATATGTTTGCTCAGGCTGAAGGCTGCCATGCCATTTTCATTCCGCGAATTAGAGGAATTTTGAATTTCGTTGTAGAATTTTATACATATTCTTCGGATTGACGTTACTTCAACGTCAGAAAAATTTAAGCATGGAATACAAATGTCAATGATTTTTTTATTGAAAATGCAAAACAAGTTTCAATCTTTTTGGCAATCGACAATAAATAACAATTATTATAAGCAATAAATATCAGCCTGAAACACTCATCAACATTGAAAAATCTTCCGAGAAAAGATACTTGCCGCCAACGGGACTTGAACCCGTGTCCTTCTGATTGCCGGTCAGCTGCTCTTCACCACTGAGCTATGGGGGCTTATCAAATACCCGCCAAATAATTCAATATATACTAGTGTTTCATTCAACAATTACTGCTTATTATATTTAAAAAAAAAAAAAAATAAAGTTGGTTGTTTTCAGTTATGGTTGGTTGGTTCAAAAATAAAGTTGGTTGTTTTCAGGTGGAAAAAATATAATAAGCAGTAATTGTTGAATGAAACACTAGTATATATTGAATTATTTGGCGGGTATTTGATAAGCCCCCATAGCTCAGTGGTGAAGAGCAGCTGACCGGCAATCAGAAGAACACGGGTTCAAGTCCCGGTGGCGGCAAGTATCTTTTCTCGGAAGATTTTTCAATGTTGATGAGTGTTTCAGGCTGATAATTATTGCTTATAATAATTGTTACCCTTTGTGCTATGCATAAAAATCTTGTCTAAACGTTAGTTTATAAATTAAAAATAATGAGAATAAATAATTTAGATGAAAGATTTTGAAGCTCTGAAAACACACAAGTAAACACAGATATCTTAAAATATAGGTGATAAATGAGAATATTCATTTTAATTTGTTAAAAGTAGATTCTTCAAATTTATACCTAAATGAAATCAAAAGAAGTCGAAGAAATTGCTTTATTTTGATTGTAATTCTTGTGAGACTTCAATTGTCAGGCATTAATGAGTATAGACGAGCACCATAAATAACAGAGAAGAGATAGCGAGATGGGAGAAGAGTGACACACAGCTTCTCATGGGATATATTATATAGAGGGTTTTCTAGAACAAAGAAACTTTGCGAGAAAGCAGTTGCCTAACCGCTAATACGAGGGAGATGGAAGGCGAGTCTTGTAGACAAATTGATTTCGATTTTTCACTTTGTTGACTTGGTTCTTTATTGTGACAGATTAACGAACCATGACTGCTTTTATAGCGCTTATCTTGTCCTTACTTTTTAATGAAAATAAGTGGTGAATTGTAATTAAATCTGAAGCAGGGAAACACTACGCCACTGAAGTCAGCGGTTGATGTGAGGGTTTTTATGTCCAAAACACGTTTTAAGACGAGTCATTCCAATTCAGTTTTATAATGTTGTAAATTAATTTCGGCTTACTTTTAAAATTTTCTTCCAGGTTCTCAAACTTACAACGCAAAAACAAAAGTTTGTTTAAATGAAAAAAAAACAACCAATGAAATGCCGTTTTTTCTAAGTGTATGAAATTCCTCTACATAATGCAAATGGAAACATAAATATGAGTCTGAATTGAATTCTGCGGTTCCGCCACTCCGAATTGTTGCGTTTATCGCCTCATTTAAAGCGACCGTTGAAGTTTTTTTGGATGGAGTCCAAAAGATCGAAAAGTAATTTAATCGGAAAAACAATCGGCAAACGGAAAACGAAATGAAATAGCAAGCGAGGATTTCAAAGCCTATTACAATACTTGAATATTCAAATCGATGGCACGGTCGTTAGCTCTCTGCTCCTTGAAAATGAATACCGAAGGGAGGCTGCCTACTTACTGCCTTATCTCTATAAGAATAAAGATTGCCACATTATGGGAAAAAGGGTGAGTCTTTATGTATTTATATTTCATAAACGAAAACGTTTTCGATGAAACTCTTTCAAATTTACCTGAAAATCGCGTAGAACTCGAGGTAAAGAGTGTTCGTGATAATCCTTTTGACTTTCTTGTAACGTAATTCCCAAGTCGATTATTCAATATCCCAAACCTGAGCGCCTTAATGCTCGTAAAAACATCAAATATTCCAATGCGTAATGTCTCTGACAAAAGAATTTTTATTTAGAATTCATGCAATAATACCAATAAAGAAAGGCGAAACAAATAAACTATTCATAGAAGAAGGTAATACTCATAATCTAAACGAAAATATAAAAAAAGACACAGAAAAATCGACCACCATTCAGAATTGAAACGTGGCTTGAAATGGCTTTAGCCGTGTTTGGTGACCAGATCTGAATAGCCGGGTACATACCCACCTTCCTCTTCCCCATCTCCTTCCCCTCCCAACTACCTACAGCCGCATAACATACCCTAATTGGGGATGCCATAGTCTCACTGGATCCAGGCGGGAGCAGCTGGGACTCAGTGAGGTATTCACATAAAAAAAGAATCCAGGATCTCTTGGCTTACCAGGACGAACGCCTTACCAATTCGGCTACTGAGACCTCTTATTCAAATGTCATTTTTGTCAATTTTTGAACAATAGTTTCCAAATAAAAAGGTAGCTGCAAATAATATGGGAAAAAATTAGTCGAAGATTGTTTATTCTGAAATTTGAAATATGATACTCGTATCTTGGATTCGAGTCCCCGTTGCGGTCGTTATCTTTTTATTTTTCTGTGTCTTGTTATTTTTCATATTTTTATATAGATTATTAGAATTATCTTCTTCTTCAATGATGTATTACATTGATGGAAAAACCTTCAAAAGTTATAAAAAGAGAGCTGTTCCAATAAAAAATAAATAAACTATTTTTCACTATGTCGCTGCATCAATGAATTATTAAAAAAAAATCTTTACGAGATACCGAAAAAAGCAAATAACACGAGAAAACAAACATCACCAGATTTCCTAGAATAAAGAAAATGAACGAAAGTAATATATTTTTTTTATTAATAATTTTTTTGGTACATACATTGGTAATTTTACAATACATACAGGCTTTTCTTACATAAACATTTAAAAAAGTAGAGAAAAATACAAATTAGCAGATTAACCAAAAAAATCCCACATAGGCATCGCCAGTTCGTGGGTATATTTATGTGTTTTTAAAACAGTTAAAATTTACTCATATACATAAGTACATTATATCTTTGAAGAGATTAAAAAAAAAAAAAATTAACAACAAAATAAAATAAGTGCTTACTGAATTACAATTCAAACGATATTTTAAGTAACATCGGGTTGATGTGGCATTACAGCAAGTAAGTGTTTGCATCAACGGTATTTATCCAAGACTTTATAACATCTTTGTATTTGCTGTAGGAGGATATGTTTTTACAATCAATTTCTGTAGTCTTATAGAGAGAATTATTTATTTATTGTTGTTATACGCCCGTAGGGGCTTTTACATAGATTAGGATATGTAATTATTATAGATAGTTAAATTACTTAAGGTAGATCGACCTCTGATAAAGCCATGTTGGTTAGGAACAATAATATTGTTGATAGGTTTTACAATGGTATCTAATACTAATGACTCAAAAAGTTTGGGTAAAGCAGACATAATACAAATAGGTCTATAGTTTGATATATCGCTTTTGTCTTCTTTTTTATGAATAGGCCTTTAATAACTCTTTTTCCACAGAGCCGGAAAACAGCCAGATGCTAAGGATTTGTTAAAAAGTTTGTGTAAGGGATGTATCAAACTATCAATGCAAGTTATTAAAAATATGGGAGGAATACCATCCGGTCCAGCAGATTTATTACTATCCAATGCATTTATGCCCCTTTTTAAAGATTCTAATTTTATGAAACATTGGCTTAGGTTTAATGACTCTTCTACTGAAGTACTGGAGACTGCATTGACGGGAATATCTTTGTCGTAAACACTTTTAAGTGAGTCAGCAAAGAGATTAACTATACCCTCGATACTATACATTTTTGGTGAAATAAAATATGCGTGTCTTTGCGCTAGCAATGAAATGCCTGTTGAAATTAGTCAAGTTTATCATCTTCGTATTTAAAAAAATGGAATCATTTGAAAATAATTAACATTAATGGATGTTCGTCCAAGTTTGTACCTACATTAAAATGGAGCCCCGAATAACGTCGCTTTTTAACTCATGATTAATAAATAGTTACATTATGATATTTATCTTAAGATATTAATTATATTCACCATAATTTGAGATAAAACAATGAATAACATTATTTATTATTCCGAGCCACGAGTATGTTATTAAGGAAGCGTAGAAATTCTTTGAAATTAATTAAAACGTGAACGCTTCTCAAAGGGAAGAAATTCTTAACATGATGCGTTATGTTATGCTTTCAAGAAACAATTTTATTTTGTAATGTTTTAATTAATATTCTGTCAGTTGCCGTGGAAATTACAAGACCTTCCCTTCTGGAAACAGGAAAGTAAGCTGTTTTCCTCTATTAAGTTTCTAATTTGGAAAAGGCGTCTGCTTTCAATTGGTTGAATACAAAATGCCTTAAATGAGGAGCAAATTGGAAGGCAATTTGCTCCAACTCTGTAAAAAAATATTGGAGCCTCACCCTATCTATTGCTTAATTAACTGAACTTCCCTAGTGCAATTATAAATAGAAAGTCTACATGAAGAGATGATCTTGTAATGAAACGTGAAAAGAAAAAAAATATCAGCAAGAATGTGATTTTGTATTTCGTGCCTAATGGGTTCGCGCAAAATTCAATATTCAATTTCTGCAATTCGAGTATCAACGTGCCTTTACTTAAATAGTTTAAGATACTCGTTAATTCGAATTCGTTGACTTTGCGAACAAATTGAATGACAAAACCTTGTTAAATTGGAGTACGGTGTGTAGTGTGGAGTAATTACTTTCTATTCTAGTTCATATAATACAAAGCTTTTGAAACTACTCTAAACAAATTAGTATAGTTATCACAACCAAGGTGTACATGAAAACCATACCGTCGATACGGGTAACATTACCCCAAATCGTAAAAAAGTCTGAACTTCTCGCCACATCGCCAACAGCTTTAGTTATAATCACAAATAATACTATAATGTTGTACAACGCATTACGTAACAATAGGTTTATTATGTTTGTTGCACTTCCATTATTATTTTATTTTTTTATACTTAGTTCTGCTTTTTACATTTTAATTAACATACACTGAGTACCTCGGTACTTGGTTTAATATTTAAAAAAAAAAAAACAATCTTTGAACATTATTAATTGGTCTTTATTTTGTCTACTTTCTCTGTATATTATATTATTTAAGTCTGTTAATGTTTATAAAATAAATAAATAAACTAATATGGTTTCTTTTATTTAATTGTTTTTGGGGGTGTTATGCCGTGTTGCGCTACCTCCTTCTTTAGCCAACGTTTTGGACAGCGTTGCAGTGTCCATCATCATGGCAGATCCGGTTGATATGTCACATCGCGGTTGATGTGTCACATCTACCGGATCTGCCGGATCTGCCCTGATCCGAAACGTTGGTTGAATAAGGAGGCAGCGCAACATGGCATAACATCGCAACACGGCATGAAAATCTAACAACGTATCCAATATGGTTTATTGTTTTCGGAGAATAACATTTTTAATATTTTTAAAAATTAAGCAAGCGAGGCGTTTGATTTATAACTTTGTTCAAAAACTGAATTTATGAAACATATGGAAATTACATCAAATAAAGCTTTGAAAATGTTGGGCTCTGTAATAAGAATTTGCAGCCAATTAAAAAATATTCAAACCTATAAAAATGTAACATGTTAATATTACATTGTTAATGTACATAATATCATTGGTTAGGAGTCAAATTGAGTACAACTCGACAGTGTGGGCACCTAGTTACGCTAGTCATTCGCTCACGATAGAAAGAATTCAAAATAAATGCTTAAAATTTATTAATTTCAGAATAATACCCAAGGGAATGTGTCAACTATGATTATCTACTATATCAACTCAATTTATTAAAATTATCTGACCGAAGAGTAGTTAATGACCTAACAAGTTTATATAAAATCATAAATTCAATATTTGACAGGCCGGAAATATTATACTTCATTATTTTACAGACACCTCGCAGATAAACATCGAGGCAATATCTACCGTTCTATTGTGATAACTCCAACACAGAGTTACAATTGTATACCCCCGTTCGCCGTATACAAAATTTTAGTAATGACTATAAAGATGTTGTTGATATATTCAACACACCATTCACCAAATATAAATAAGTCTTTACTCAATTTATATCGAAAAAAAGAACATCAAAATTAATTTAATTTAACTAAACAAACTACGTAGCTCTGCATCGACTTATCTTAATCTTACCAATGTATAGTAATTTTCCTAGTATTATATTTTTCCATCTTGCATGGTGGAGTTTTTAGTTTCGATTTTGACCCTGTTTTTGTTTTAGATATTCTTTTTGATTTTGATTTTGATATGCCTATTTAGATGTTCTTTGTAATGAATAAAAAAAATAACATGTAAAAGCCCAGCCGGGCGTGAAATTCAAAATAAAATTAGTAAATAATTTTTTTCATACTTTTCTTTGGGTTTTTTTTTTAAATAACGATGGATAAGAAATAACGGCCGCAATCGATTTTGAAACCTCTCCCTATCGACCGGTCGATCGCGATAAACAGTTTGGACACCCCTGCGGTAGGGAATGTCTTTCATGCGATTTTCACGTCTGAGCCGTCGTCATCTCCTCTGAGAGGAAAAAGCTGACAACATACGGTGCGGAAGGCGGGACTAGACTTTAGCGCCAGAAAGTTTGTCGTGCCATGTCTCACCAAGAATTCGTCGCAAGTGGCGCAAGCAAAAGCCATTTAGTCTTCACTCCTAAAAAGTTGTCGGGTTTTCGCCACCGTAGAATCGCGCACTCAGAACTCCGGAAAACAATTTCAGTAGATAAGATGGATTCTCAGTAATTCTCACCGGAATGTTTCTCCGATACGTTTATTATGTACGCTGTTTTTTTTTTAAATAATTTAAGATGTTTTAATTTTTCGTTTTTTGTTTATGGGCTGTTATGCCGTGTTGCGCTACCTCCTTCTTTAGCCAACGTTTCGGACAGCGTTGTAGTGTCCATCATCAGGGCAGATCCGGCAGATGATGATTATGATTATGAATACATAGGTAATACATAAAAAAATACTCAAATCTTTCAAGAAAGGCTAACGAATACAATATTGGATTGAGTCACCGATAGATTTCGTATTTTTTTTAAACTTTCTTCAAAGATTTGAGTCTGTTTATGTATTAAGGGGTGTTCAGACGTCTAATATAACCGCTAGCAGGTATCTGTTGAACCGCGAGCGCTTATGTTTCGTGCCGTTCACACGGCGCAGATAAAATATTTCTTCCTATGGTAGGAGAGGGGGTCAGTTGAATTAGCGAGCGGCCACGGAGTGCGCATTTTTCGTACTGAATCTATCAACTTGACATCTGTCATCCACCGGTCTTGGCAGCTCCGTAATTAAAATGACCCCCTCTCCTGTTTTTGTCGGAGTGGGGGGCGCTTAACTGTTGGCATATCGCCTCAGGAGCGGTTGCGGCGTAAGATGTGCATTGTCTATGGTTGATCTGTGCATAAAGCGCTCAGGTGTGAACGGTCTGAAGGGATTGTATGTAGAGCGATATGTGGCGTGCTATGATCTTTTATATTTATATGCTCAATGTGAACGAGCTCTTAACTGTTGATTAATATTGAGTATGTATGTGAGCAATAATTTCATCTTAATATTTAGAAGCATAACTTATAAAAGTGTTGAAACTTAAAATAATTAAACTAGCGCCATCTATGAAAGTGCTAATTCTGAATTATTTTAATGATCACCTTAGCAGACCCCTGGATACCATAAAATACCATGTTAAAATCTTGATCGTAACAATAAACTTTTTTCTTATATATATATTATTTTTTAATTTATTTTTCTTATTTATTTATCTTATTTTATAAACTTTTTATATTTTTAGAACGTGGTCTTGTTACTCCTCTCTCGATATTCACGACTCGTAGTTCAGTGAACAGTAGACTTCGCGTTTAAAAAAGTAACTATCTATCCATCACGCCGTTTCCCCGTAGGGATAGGCAGAGAGGACGGACCGCCAAACTTCTCGGTCTTGGCACACACTCTTTGCCTCGTTTACATTCATACATCGTCTCATACATGCTGTTCTATTATTCTGACTCTTGACATGGCCCGACTCAAGTATCAGATTCATTTGGTCGTGACATCTCTTTCTTAAGCGTCCTCGACTTCTTCTACCATTCACATTTGCATCGTATTTTCTCCTTACCTCGTTCATTCGCTCTACATGCCCAAGCCATCGGAGCGTCGCTTTCTTAATCTTATTCATTATGCTTTCATCAGCCTTGCATTGTTTGCGGATCTTCACGTTTCTCACACGATCGTACATGGTTTTACAGTACTCAGGGATCTCATTTCTCATTCAGTCTGCTTTCATCCTTCCTCTGCCAGTTCCATGCTTTACTGCCATACATCAGGGTAGGTATCAGTACTCCATTATGGACGGCTAGCTTCAAGTATATTTCTAATTTTCTCTTATTCAATACATCAAAACCACAATTTCCAATGAAATCGTGGTTTTGATGTAAAGGTACGTACTATCTACTTAAATTAAAGATCATGTATTTTTATTTATTTAAATGAGGAATTATACAAATTGTGACTATCGCAATGACAATAAGGGACTCCAGTGAAAAATATTATGGCTTTAAAAAATATGTTCATACAGACCAATGAACGCTGATTCTGAATATATAAGTTTTATTTCGTAATATTAAACGTAGAGTTCTCAAAAAATATTAAAAAGCGCATTTTTAAACCTCTCGTCAAAACAACTGTAAAATTGGTATTACTGAATGGTTAGTGCTGACACGCGTCACCATTCGTTGTATTGAAACTTTGATTATGTAGGTATGACATAAGCCATCAGTATTAAAAACATTTCATGTTATTCGTTATTTCATACTGTTTGTAGAGATTTAGTTGTTGTGTTTATTGAAACAATATTTAAGCCTAAATAATTCGATATAAAAAATAGAGGTATCGCTATTAGTTTATCTCTATAATATGCTACACCAAAATGCTACCTAGAGACGGGCAAAGCGGCTCAGTTGAATGAGAATGAAAAGATCTCACTTCTCTACGAACTTCGATTTCAAAATGACCGTCGTCGATCAGCTGGTAGGCGCTGTATCGCCTGTATCTTATTTACCTACAATTTTTGCAGTGTGCAGGTGATAATAATTTCAAACAATTTCTATACCACTCTCCCATAATAATATTGAAAAATATAATAACATATAATAAATAAATAATTCCACCTAAATAATGTTTTAACTTATCGAATAGTACCATGCTTTCTTCCGTATAACTGTCATACAAAATGAACACCTGTTGAAAAATTTTTCAGGAGTGATGACGTCACATGATTCACTATACGTGCGGTTTTTCGTGGACCTTGAAAAATTAAAACTTTGACAATTATTTTAATTATTAAAAAAAAAATAAAAAATTGGACTGGAGTTCTCTATTATCTTTTCAAATTTTCTTCATATCAGGCAGGCAGATACCATAATACTGAAAAAAAATAGCACAAGAAAGTCCAATTATATGTCGTTTTCAGGTTTGAAAAAAGAAGTTTTAATACTGTACCATCAAAACCACCCATTATTTTCTTTTTTTGTACATAAATATGTATTTCTTTTAATTGAATTATTTTGGTTACCTTCACTAAATATAGGTCTCTTTAGCACACTTGTTATAATATTATGCACATATTACTGTTGAACTTAATTTTTGTGTACCCCATTATTATTATTTATTTATTTACTTATTGTTGTTATACGCCCGTAGGGGCTTTTACATAGATTAGAAAATAATATTTAAGATATCGAGGATTACACATACATATAATTTATACCAAAAGTTATAAAACTGAAAAAACTTTTAAGAATATACAAGTAGTTTTTAAAGAAAAAAAACCACTTGTATAATCTTTTGGAAAACCGTGAAATATTTTTAACAATGTAATATTTAACAATAACATAGAACAAAATATAATAAAAACATTACAAAAACAAATCAAATCGTTAAATATATTATACCCATGTTACAATAATTTGCAGGATTCCACAAAGTGCTGATTTAAATTGCATTTTAGAATGTAAAGGGAATCAGCGAATACATCTAAAATACCACCAAACTTGTTGCCTAAATAATGAATCCTATTGGTAAGTGAGTGTGATTGATAGTTAGTTGTGTATGTGTTGCAAAAGAATGTTATAATTTGTCTAGTATTCCTTGTCGGTACATGAAGTTTAATTGTAGCAACGATGGCAGGGCTGTCAATTAAATTAGGTCTGAAATGATTCTTCTGTCAGACAGCGTAATTAAATTTAGTCGATTCATTAAACTTAAATAATTTATGTTTTCTATTGGAATTTTGAGTTTGAAATTTAAGTACCTAAGAAATTTGTGTTGAACTCTATTTTGTTAGAGTGTACTTTATAGAAAGGGCACCAAATAGGTGAATTATTTTCTACTTGACATCTAACTAATGAAATGTAGAGTGTTTTCATGCAATCCAAGGACTTAAAATCAGTTAGGGTTCTACAAAGGAAGCCAAGAATCTTTAAAGCCTTATTAGTTATATTATCTATATGTGGTGTGAATTTTAAGTTTGAATCGAATATAACTCCCAAGTCGCGAATTTGTAATACTGGTGTTAATTTAACATTATTTAAATTATATTCATGTAAAATATGAGAATGAGTTCTGTTAATATGTTAATAGTTCTTATAACTATTAACAAGATTTAATGTACATTTCTCTTCCATTCTCAAGCAATAATGCTTCTAATTGAAGTGAAGTAGAAATAATAAATAACACACTAATTCACGCCGTTTCTCCGCAGGGGTAGGCAGAGAGGACGGACCGCCAAACAACTCGAACTTGGCGCAAACTTTTTACTTCATTCACATTGATACATCGTCTCAAACAAACTCTTTTGTTATTCTGACTCTTGAAATGTTTCTGGTTCACTTGATCGTGTCATGTATTTCTCGAGCGTTGACGAATTTTTCTACCATTCACATTCGCGTCATACATTCTCATTACACTCCTTTTTCGTTCATTTGCTCTGCATGCCCAAACTATCTAAGTTTCCCTATCTTAATCTTACTCATTGCACTCACATCCGCCTTGCATTCTACGCGAATCTCCTCACAAATTATAAAATGTGAAACGTAAAACTTAATTTCGATGGTAAAACATAATTTGTATATAATCGAAAACAATTATACTTCTTCTTCTTCGTGTGCCCTGTCAGGTCCCCCGACGTTGGCGACTGGTAAATGTATCCCTATTTTGCGCTGCCCGTAATAGCTCCTTCACACTTCGAATACCGGTCCACTCTCGTACATTTCGCAGCCAAGACATTTGTCTCCTACCAGGCCCTCGGGTAACAATTATACAGCAAGACGATATATGAGCGGTTGAGTGGAATGTGTGTGGTTTCTTACCTTGACCTTCTTGTCATCCGGCCGATGGTCTTGCGGATGGTGGCTCAGTAGTTGCGGCATGTCTAGGCGGCAGGTGGAGGGGCGCCTGCCCTCCCCGCAGCCCCCTCGCCCCTCGCCCGTCAAGGGGTTCGACGTCTCCTCTTCATCCTCGCCCGCGCTCTCTGAAACACAAACATATACAACATTAGTCATTAAAATAAAAAAAAGGCAAACGTAATACAAATAAAGGTGTTGTGTGGAACTATCGTTGAACTAGCACCAAACTCACGGAATATCAAAGCGCGTCGTTTCCATTGAAAGTGAGCGGTATGGGTACCACCGCCCAGGGAATCATTTTGTTGCATATGTTACCCCAAGTGGTTGGCTACGTTTGGTGACTTATCAGGGTTCATGAGGTGAGGTTTATCCGGGTCTTTCAATTCAATTTAATTTATTCATTTTTAAAACATTACAAAATTAAAATATCCACGTGTTTTAAAAGAGATTAAGTATTAAAATTCAAACAGATTTAAGCAATTTACACGTCAATGAAGCACAATTATACTATCAACAATAAAGCTTGTCGTCTGAATTGTGCTTCATTGATGTTAAAGATATCGATATTCGAAGTGATTCTATTTAACAACAAGACAGTTCTTCCGACAGGCATAACCATTGGCAAGTTAGTTCTGCAAGCTGGGAGATAAAACAGTCTATGCTGTCGGTGACGGAGATAACCATCGGGAACATAGAAACTAGTCCTGGGTCGATCGATCGTTTTACACGACCCGGGTCGCTCACGACACACTGGCATCACGAGCGGGTCGCGAAGACCCGCTCTTTTCGCGACACAAAATATGAAACTCGATTACGCTCACCCAGCTACTTTCTACTACCTGAGTCGAGAGAGCGGGTGGCGAAACCCGGATGTTGACAAACCGTTCGCTCTCTCATACATCTATCTATCGTTGCTCGCACCGCCACATCCGCACCCGAAACCCAGGTTGCAGTAGTAGAGCGGTTGCGAGAAGTGGGTCGCGAGACCCGGGTGCTGACGAAAAAATGGCCCGCTCGCTCTTTGGTGGTTCGTGAGCGGGTTTCAATGAGCGGATTATTCACGACCGACCCAGGACTAATAGAAACTAATGCTCTCCATGATAGCCTAGTTTTAGAACCTTCCACAAATCAGACTGAAGAAATGTGTCTCAATGAGCACATCAATTCTGACCCGCAGAAGGTTCATACTAAGCATGCCCAAGAGAAAATGGCGGCGGATGCATCTGCTCACCATTGTGAGGCATGTATTCAAACGCCCGTCATTCTTGGTCACACTGACCCAGAGATTTCACCCCCCACGTGTGTGTGTACCGTATTTATGTAGAACTAATCCTAATGCTGTGGGAATGGGACGGGAACTCAGTCACTCCTTTGATAAATGATTTTTTTTTCCCGCTAAATGTATCTTTAATCTAACGTTCGCTTAGTTTTCATTAATTTTTTATGGTTTTTCATTTATTGATTAGACATAGTAGACGTAAGACGCAATTATTTAAAGTTTTAAATATTGATGTGAAATGAAGACAAGTTTAATTATTGATGTAAAATGAAGACGTAAGTTTAAATATTGATGTAAAATGAAGACATAAGTTTAAATATTGATCTGAAATGAAGACAAGTTTAAATATTAATGCGAAATGAAGATATAAGTAAGTTTAAAATCCTAAAACCCAATATCGAAAGAATCCATCGACTAAATTGATTAAAATATGTTTTCGTATGGAAAACGGAGGTAAGGTAGTTAGTAGCACGATACTTGTGCATTACGTAATTGGTAATGCGAATAAAAATTCTTTTATAAGAATAAAATTATGGCTTTTGTGCACCGATATAATCCTATATCTGCAAATCTGCCACAATCTCAAGAACATTCATTGTTCGTATTATGGGGACTTGGCAATAATATTACGTTCAAGGAAACGTCTCATGGTGCCAGAGCTATTAAATAAGACATTTTCCCTCAGCGATAGGAAGACATGTTGAATAACGCATTTCTGTAAGTACTACAAGACCAGACATTTCTAATGGCGTACTTAAGTTGGTCCAGTTTCAATGGGTCCGGACAAAACATTCAATCTTGTACGGGAAACTGTGGAAAGAAATGTCTTGTAATTTATTATAATTTTTCGAAAATGTTTTTCAAAGAAACATAAATCACGATGTAATTCATCAAGATGTTACAAAAGTTTGCGAATAATAATAATAATAATAAATCGTGTAGGTCAAAAAACGAAAGGAAAACACACTTGAACAGCTAGTAGAATGGATGAACAGAGAAATTAACATAATAACAATAAGTGGATGGACGTAAACACGTATATCGGAGACTTTGCAGGAAGACATGTCGTGATTAAATGAATCAAGTACTGGAGTCATGTCAAGAGTATTAATGACCGATGAACTGTAGAGTATGTATGAGAGTATGAATATTCATAAAGCAAGGAGTCTTTAAGTGTGACTCAATATAATTGTTCACAAAATTAAAGTAAATTACAAGGTTTGTTAAATCCTTTGAATTATGTATGACAAAATTAAATTTTGTTGTGGTTGATTCAATGGAAAGGGACAAGACAAGCACAAACAGCACGGAACACCGCGGTTACCATGAAGGAATTTTTTCGTAGTTTCCCATAAATCGTGGTCTTTCTCGCGTTGCGGTTCACACGTGTATACGTAGCATTAAACGAACGTTATAGAGTCCTAAGTACTTGCAAGTCTTCTTGTGCAACAGAAAAGTATCTTTAGTTTTGCAATTAAAATATAAGGTATTGTGTGAAATACGATCTAGGGGGAAAACCAAATCGGCAGAAAAATTGATGAACGGTGGAAGGAACGGGAGTGGGGAGAGGTAATTAGGGAATCAGATGGTCGTTACAAGGGGAAAATTGGTTAAGTGGAAAATAATCAAAATAGGATTTTTCGCAATTTTTTGACTTAATATTATCATTTTAAGAAAATAATCACACACTTCACGTACCATAAAAAAGAATGTTTCAATGAATATCATTAAAACAATGATTTCGATTTTGCGTAAAATTTTCACGTATGGACTGAAATTTTGTCAAAGTTTTTCTTTTTTTCAAAATTGTAACTGCTTGTGTGCATAACAATTCAGATAACCAATTAAGGAGGTACTTAGGTACCAACTCATGAAATAATATTTTAAAAGAAAATTATTTTAATTGTCTTTTTCGAAATGGTAATTATAATATCCCGTGAATTTTAACGGGTCTGCGCTAATGGTGAAACATTTTATAATTCTCGCACGGTAATAACTTAATATTTCACATCCAACAATCCTTTGTACGAGTATGCCGGAAGGGAAACACCGACATAAATTGCACGGAAAATATTTTCTTTGGTAACACACGGCCACTACCCCTACAGGCTAGCCACCAGCCAACCCAACTCCCCAACTCAGTTCACTAACTTCCCATAATGAATACGAATAGCAAAAAGTCTAAGGTCCGGTGTACACAGGGCTACTCAAAAGAAACAAAACTCGTTAACCATTCCGCGATGAGTCAGAATCTATCTATTTGAAAGGGACACCGCAGCCTTGTGACTAACCAGTCAGTAATTAAAAAAAAAAAAATTTAAAGAAAGACAAACATTCTCAGGTTACAAATAAGCCAACAATGTTTGCAAATTTCCTACTACCACCACAGTAAGCGCAAAATTTTGTTTGTGTCGTGATGGAGGACTTAGCCAGCCGAGGAACACGCGACGCCCGGGAGGGACCCAAACGCAATGCCCATCCAGCCACTGACTGGACAAATACGCTTATAACCATTAGGAGGCTACTCTACTTTTATTTATTTTGTTTACACTACCTCCACACAGGAGGCCTGTCGGAAAATAATTTCCTTCAGGGTCAATGTCATCTTCGGGGATTCTGTGTGGAGGGTGTGTTACAGAAAAAGAAGGAGAGGAAATTCTGAGAATGAAAAAGGAAGAGGCGTAGGTAGCAATCTGGGGGTCATTGAGTCCAAAAGTGACGGAAGTATGAATTCATTCCTCCCACAGCGGTGCAAGGCGATAGGTCGAGAGAGCTCTACTGGAGAGACCAAATGGTCTTATTCAAACAGCCTCTCCCGAACTAGCCCGCCACGCAGTTCCTCACCCCATGAACCCAGGCACCCCTGCTAAGTCACCAAACATAGTAAACAAATTGGGGTGGCCTATTGCAGAAGTGTTGGTTATCAATAAATGGTTCCAGGGCGGCGGTAACCATATCCGCCTCCCAAATTATGCGCAACCGGTCGACACGTTTTTGATTCGAGTCACCTAGTTTCTCATCCTATGAATACATCAACGTTTCTTTTACATATTATGATTTCATAATATTTAATTTGATACCTAATAATATCATTTTGGATCCCGAAAATGAATGATCAACTAGTACACATAAAACTAACGACTTCGATCACTTCCAAGTAGGACTCGTGTCCAGAACTGCATCACTAATGAGTTGGTAACCGGATAGTAATTTCAATCACAAATCAATTCAATTTGTTTTGAATAACTCCGTGTGCACAGTGCCTGAGTTTTACGAGGGTCTACTAGGCTTGTTGAAAAAGTATCGATATATCGATGTATCGATATTTTCAATTCAATACATCGATATTTTTAGCCGATATATTTTGATCCGATATATCGATACAAAATATCCAATATCGAAAATTGAATCAAAAACGATATTTTTTACATTTATGTAACTTAAGTCACTAGAATCCAAAACCGTATAGGAATGAACGGAAAAAAGTAACTGTATTGGGTCATGACATCTGTAGGTTGAATTTTAATTATTAATAGCTTACAAATCTATTGTCTTTGCATTAGTATTTGTAATCACTAATACCATCTCATATGTGTAGATACATACATGAAATGTATGCTATTTTTCGCCATTTTTTTCTAAGCCTGTCCTATGTGTTGGTTCCCAATTGTCTATGATTATTGACTATACCTTGTTCCAAAAAAGAAGTCCCTTTTAAAAGATTAATACGCCAATAGAATGTTATTGAGACGCAAACAAACTTTGTATGCGTCTCAGTTTACGTATAAGTTAGAAGACAGCTTTTTAGTTTTTGAAATTTTTGTAATTATTACCTAATAAAAATGAATACTGATAAAAAATACCTTAATTTTTATTGAGATTTTTGTATATTAAAATAATGTACATTGTGTATAAAAATTACTATTGATAATATTGAGCTGAAAACACTATTATTTTAAAAACACAAAATCTATTGAAAATTTGACCGATATATCGATATTTTTTCCTCGATATATCGACGTCGATATTGATATTTTAATAAATATCGATACATTGATATATCGATATTTTTTTCACTTTCGACATCCCTAGGGTCTACACTGAAAATTCGGAAATTTACTAAAAAGAACTGAATGTGACAAAATGTCTATTGCATTTCCTTTGCCTAAGTATGCTATTTTTGTTTAATTTGTATTACCCACTTCCTGTGACTTGAATTAAATTAAATGAGTTATTAAAGTTTTTATATGATCTTATTAATTCTGACTAATACATGTATTCGACGAAGATGCCACATTTTAGGACTCCGAAACATAAGTGACTTGTATAAGTGTAGTTCAGATAAGCTTTGGACTTCATATGAGTGGTCTCTAGAAGATGAAGAAATTGTAATAATTTCATGTAGTGTAAAAGCCCCATGTGCGTATAAAATTGTGAAAAAGTAAATATATGCGAGTACATATAATACGCAGACGCCCCCAAAGTAGAATCTAAGCTGACATTCGATATTGCTTAGACTAAGACATTTAAAATGAAAGTTTTGTATCACATAACGATGATCAATTTTTCTATGTTTACAAATTAACTGAGAGGGTTCGCTATTGAGGGCTGCCAAAAAAAAAAACTAAACGACGTAGAGCTTTAAAATTTGAAACTTAAGTCTTATAAGCTTGGTGCTTTCTACCATACATTTTTTTAAAGCAACAACCACCAAAAGTCAGGCGGTTACTTCTGAGACAACCCTCGTTCGTATGTGTTAAGTCGTCCATCGGACCAAAATAAACCTCATGTCAAATATTGAGATAAAATGAGATGTTGGTTATTATATAATTACACATCTTGTAAGTTACAAAGCTAATTCTTGACGTAACCCAACTATTTGAATTACTTGGTCATGCGATGTGTTTAAAAAAAAAAGGTTCAATCGTTTTGAAAATAAAACAACAAAGTTCCAATCAAACTGATAAAAATTTCAAATGTAATTATTTACAAAAGGGTATATATGCTACATCGAATAAGTAGAACATGAACTTTATCACCATGTTTTATGATAATTAAATACAAAAAAGCCGAATTTTTTTATAAAATGTTGAGAAATACAGATACAAAAATCTGAGCTTTTGGATAGAATTACCGTCCCTTAATAAAACAATAAAACTCTCGTAAAAAATTCGAATTGTTTATTTAGAATTGTCCCTTGTGGGGACGTACGTAAAGGTTAAGTGGTAAAATAGGTATTACGCCAAAGAATATCGGTTTTGAAAGGTTGTTCCAAAGCAAATCCCCGGAATAAAGAAGGAATTTATTTTCAGGATCGTGAAGACGACATATATTGTGAAATATTTCGTTTTTATTAAAGGGAATAATAGAAAGCGCAGTGAAGAAGTTTCTTAGTAAACGGTCCTTTGTAGCCAAAGGTGGTTTTCCGGAGATGAGCATTATCCAAAAGTTTCGTCTTATTTAAGGAAAGAAAGATTTTATAATGCAAAGACTATGAAATGCCGGAGGGTTTGGCTGCAGTTTTTCTCCTTTGTGATTCTTTAGTTCATCATCTATCTCGTAAATGTGACATTAATATTTTACAAGGAAAAGAAAAAATGTAAAAAATTACATTTTTGTAATGTTCAAATTGTTGAGAGACCCTACAGAAATAGGAACAGTACCCAATATGGATTACCCATTCTTAAATAAATTTAAGGGCGTTGTATTATACTTTAACCACAAATGGTGAACCCGCATACATCCCCAGATACATTTCAAAATGGTGGAAAATATATTAATTTAAATAATAAAATGAAATGGCAATACCATTGCGTACCACCACACACAACCGCGCTGTCAACTAGTTTTCGCTCGAGTATAATAAATCTTGTAAATAGGAGTTACATAATTTATATTATAATAACATTCTTCGACATACAAGTCGTATGACTCATACACGAATTTTATACGAAGTATCTGAATTCAAGGAATGCGGGTGGTAGAGGGTAGGAGGGGTGATAAGAAAAGTTTATAATGCAAACAACCAATGTACATTGTACACCCTAAACTCCCCACACGAAGGGCGGCCCAGTTTTCGATAGAATTTTGAGCATAGTTGAAGATGTAATTTATTATATCTTTCTTTAATAAACATCGGCATACTTGAGTAAATACTGGGATGGAAGGTAATAAGGAACTGGTCTCTAAACTTTTTGGCCTAAGGGCTACACTGACTCCTCCACTAAGTCCCAAAGGCTACCTAGCTATATTGTAGATAAATCGTACCTTCTAATATTCTCTAGCCACCCCACCAGAATAAATAATTTGACCCAATTTTGCAACTAACTCACATCTACCTGTAGATATTTACAGATCCAAATTAACTGGTGAACATGTCAAATCACTGCTGATAATTTCCACCAGTAAACTTGACCCACAACGGCAAAAATTGTCAGTGAAAAATCACTTCTACAAACTCATTAATCTTAATTTAATTTTGTGAATTTTATTTAATTTATTTATATTTTTGCCAATACCGATTAAAAGTACGTATAAAGTTACATTGGTTACATAGTTACATAAGTTTTTAACAAAGAAACAAAAATTGCCTTTCCTCACCATAAAGAGACAATGCTCTTGTGTTTGGTGAGGGAATTCTAGCTCAATTAGTAAATTAAAAGATCGGGCAAGTTAGTAATAACCCCTATTGTAAATAATAAGTAAGGTTAGAAAATCATGTATAAATTTAAAAATAAAAATCATGATGAGTTTAAAAAATCATAACATAGGGGCAATACGTGTTCCTCTGGACGATTGTTCCTCTGGACATTAGTGTTATTTCATAAACTATCAATTTTTGTATTAATTAAGTACAGCCAACAAATGCGCATTTTAAAGTTGATAACACTGATTTAATCTCAATTCTCTCCTGTTAAAGCTAAAGTGATAAAGTGAGAGACGATAATTATATTTTTTTCATCGAAAAGTATTTTTTTTTTGGTTTTTATTGAGTGACTTTATGCTGTAAAGACTTAAAAGTCTGTATTATTTAAACTCTACTTTGGAATGCACGTTTATCCAAGAAACCGCAAGGGTATTTATCTTTCTTATAACATAACTTCAAAATGAGAATCTTTTGAAATTGTAAAAAATGACCACCCCGTGTTCCTCTGGACATTTTTTTGCTTGTTCCTCTGGACACGTCCAGAGGTACAATCTACAATATTCTTATGTACAGCTTGTATAGAATATATTAATATTGAGGATTTTTAACTGTTAATTAATATTTTAGTGCCACGCAGTAAATTGGGAAGAACGAGGGAACACCTCCTTAACCACGATTTGTTGGAAAATGCGGCATAAATAAATGTATCTTTTTTACAATAAAATATTGTTTTGTTATGGTTAGCGAAATTGTGTAGGCAAAAATCAGGAAAAATACTTTGGCACGTGACTAATAAGCCATTCATTTTACCCCAGTAGTTCTTTTTGTGAATATTTTGTCACCTATATAAAAAAAATAGATGACTCTAAAATAAGTTTTACCAACCTAGGATGATAGTACATAATCTAGAAAAAATTTGACAGGAAAAATATTCTAGACTATAGCAACTGATCTATTATTTAAATAAACTATGTATTTCTGTTATTGTTTTATTGTGTTTATGACTTAGAAAATATTTATTGTTCACTGTACAGAGGAACAAGTACTGTCCAGAGGAACATTACACAGTGACCAGAGGAACATACAGGGTATTGTTCCTCTGGACAAAAAACAAGTTTTATTTCAATTGCGTTTATTTCGCAATGTACAAAAAAAGTAGCAAATAAAAAATCAGATTACAATAGATCGTTTATCTGACCTCCAAAATATGTCATTTAATAAAATAAATTGCTAATAGTTTAGAAGAAAAAAACAAAGTTTACTAAAAACTGGGAAATGTCCAGAGGAACACGTATTGCCCCTAAATTTAAAAAATCATTACAAACTAATGAATCTTGTAAGTTAGCAACAAAATTTTTTGTAATTAGTAAGTAAAGGATATGTAAGAAAGAACGCAAGATTTACACAATAGTAGACTTAAAGATGTAGAAACTAAGAAATGAGAGAGAATGAAGGAATGGACGATTTATATAATAGCAGACTTTAAGACATGTGGCGGCCACTTTTGCCGAATTCATTGCGCCGCCACTGGACTCCACCGAACGCGCTAGAAGCACACTACGAAATACCTACAGTCAGTTACTATCACCGGCCGCCTCGTAAATAATAATTCCGCCACTTACGCCTTATAAGGCCTAGAACGTGTGGCTGTACCATACAAATGCCCACAGAAGGTTCGAGCGATTTCTCAGCTTTGCATGAATTCACCCAACATTACCTGGAGCGCTAGCCAGCTACTCTGCCGATCGCGCGAGTATATAGCAGCCGATCCGCTCGTCCGCTCCAGTCAGTTAGTACCTTTCCCATTCATCGGTCAAGCAACACAGTCCGGCCAGTGCCGCGACCAAGTACGTGCCTGCCCGGGGCACTTGTCCGCGCAGTCAACAGCAGTGAATAACGTTTGTCCAGTGTGACTCCAGGAACATTTCCAGCACCTTCGAGGATCTCTTCTCCAATCACCATCCGCTGTCCGACCCATTCGCGCCTCGACATGAGATGTCTCCGTCCGCAGCACATAAAGCCCGCCGTGCTTTCTGCTTGGGATGCAAACCGTTCTCTGGCAAATCGAAACCCATCGCGTTCCGTTGCCAGAGATCATCCTCATCGCCTCTCAAGGTTCCTTCCTGTGTAACGTGTGTGAGCCGACTCAAAGGACACACAGCTGCCATATCTCGTCAGCACGACGACGATCGACCGCCTGGACCAAGGTCACTTCTACACCGCCATGGTGTAGTGTAGAGCAACACGCCGGCTCCTAGAAGACCAGTGATCTTCACCGCCGTAGTCTCCTGACCTTCTTCACTCATCAGCAACGCAACGGCAACACTAACGGCACCGCTTCGCTTCGACCCTCGCTACGTAGCTCAACAATAAAGACTGACTCATTACACCAACTGACGTCTTTTATTTCTCGTCCCGTCTCTATCAATCCGGCCCGCTCCCTCAGACATAAAAAGTAAACATATTTGGGACTCTTATAGCAGTTTAAGGTAATTACCTATGTATATCAGTTAAGTTTTTAGGATAAATCTCATATCATTACTTACAGTTGTTATGTTCAATTTCATTATGTATAATAATGAAATTGAACATAACAAATACAATATTGTATATTCAAAATATCTTACTTTCAAATTCAACAATGACTTTGAATGCACATTTCAAACTTTGCAACAAAGGCGAGCAATAGCCGATTCGACATTTATACACCAAATTTTAAATAATAACATTGACTGTACCGAACTTCTTTCTCTAGTTAATTTTAACATACCATTAAGACGTACACGCCATACAGAACTATTCCACACGCTTAATTATAAGACAAATGCAGCATCTAATTCGTCAATCAATCGTGCTCTTCATATGCTCAACATTATTGGTCTAAATTCTAACATCGACATTTTCTCCGATTCACTGCCCAAATTTAAAAAGAGCATCATGTCAATATTATAATTTGTTCAATGCGCATACATACATACATACACACATACTCACACACACATACACACACACACACGCTCATCCTTTCGCACTACATACATCACCCGGTAATTACTTAACACGCATACAATAATTAAGACACTACAATGAAACACATAATAGGTACCCACCATGAAATATACCTATTGATTGTAAATTTTTTAACCAAATTATCTAATGTACTGTTTATTTCTGTTAATAAATAAAATATCTAATATTGTGTTTCAGTAAAAGATTTGTAAAAAAACCTACCTAAACGAAAATTTTGAAAATAAGTTATTTCAATCTTCAATAATTTTTCCATGTGTTTTTGAAGAGTAGGTAGAACTACTAATCAAATATTATAAAAATACCATTTTCGGCTGTGACTCCATCTGTCTGTAACTCTGGTACAATAATTAACTCTGAAACTTTGGCTTTGAATTTAAGTGCCGTATTAAATATTGGAAGTGTTTGTGTGGAGAATTCAGACGAGAGATACAATATTTATTTATAATGTAATATTTTTAACGGAAAATTGTTTTAATTGCCATTTTCAAAATTGGAACTGGTTTGTCGAGAATTCGGACTATTCGTTATTTTTTACGGTAGTGTATTATGATATAATTAATTTGTCCATTTTTAATTTGTTGTAGATCTTCTAAATGTGGCGGATAGCTCATTTATTAGAATGCTGGCTAGCAATCAGACTGGTTGAGATCGATTCCCATGGCGCATACGCATATAAATATAATTACTCAGTAAAAAGATTAGTACTTTCCGTACATTTAAATAAATACCATTTTTTTCATATGAAACTCATACAAATCTGAATTTTCACTTATTATTGAAGGCCCGACAAAAATAAATAAAACTGTGTTAATCAGATCAAGATAAAAATTTGTTCCTTTCACAGAAAATGTTCATTTCAGTAAGTCAAGTTGAATTGGTAAACTTCGTTTAAATTTAATAAAATTTGAGTTGATCATAGATTATTTAATAGAGCTTGGCTTGATCATAGATTAATTAGAATCCTTAAAATATCTACGCTTCTTTGTGGTAATTGCTAATTGCAGTCGTCAAACATTTGAAATCCATATTTTCACGACATGGGATACGTTTAAAACTGGTTAGTGATAATGGACCTCCATTTCAATCGGCCATTTTTAAAAGCTTTTGTTATGATTGGGATATAGAACATATCACGACCAGTCCAAATTATCCTCAGCCAATGGTCAAGCTGAGAGTTCGGTAAAAATTGTCAAAAATATTTTAAGAAAATGCCTTGAATCCAAAACGGATCCATATCTCGCTATGTTACATTATAGAAATATTCCGAAAAATGATTTTCCATCCCCTGCAAGTCTTTTGATGTCACGTCAACTGAGATGTAATTTGCCGGTAACAGCCAATCAACTCAGACCTAAAGTAGAACAATTTAAAGATTATGAGATTAAATTTCAAGATCGTCAGAATAAAATGAAAAAATATTTTGACAAAAAGGTTTGGAACTTGGCTGAATTAAAAGTAGGAGATAGAGTAGTATTCAAAAAGAATGCGTCATGTTCATGGTTACCTGCCACTGTAGTAGAGGTTGTAAAAAATTGCCCTAGGTCATACTTTATAGAAACTCCTGATGGTTCTAGATACCGCAGGAATAGAAAACACTTAAATTTAGACAGATCACTTCAAGAATCATCATCGCTACTGATCGCTACATACTGAAAATAGTTCATCCAAGGGGGGTGAACTTTTTGACAATGATTTCCATTCCGTCCCGTTCTATCCAGGTCCTGAAGAAACGACAAGCAGTGAGACAAGCACTCGAACCCGTTCAGGCAGAACTGTCAATAAGCCTGATAGATATAATCCATCGGATTATAATTAATTATTCACTGTGTTTCATTGTTATATTTGTTCTTATGTTACTTGTATGTTTTTTGACTTTTCGTTTTTTTAGGAAAAGAGGGATGTTGAATATAGTAACACTATATCATCTATGACTTGTCTATGCTATGTCTAGTTCTTATGATTGTCTTTGATCCGCAAGCCCGGGCGGTGAGGAACTTGCGATACGATTGTCAACCAGTACGGTTTATTAAACAGGTTACAATTAAATCGTGTTCTTATTACACCACAATATAACACACATATATATATATATATATATATATCTTTTTGACTTTTTTTTTCGGAAGCCCAGTTCGAGTCAAGCACGTGATTTAAAAATGGAACGTGAATCTTCGGCATAGAATAAAGAGCTTTCGAAATAAATCCCAACGGGAAGCTCCCGAAGAAAAAAGTTGAACCAAAGCTTAGAATTCGAAACTCTCGCCTTTTAATAAGGCCCAATTAGTCTGAACCGTTCTAGCATAGAAATAGAAAAAGAGGAAATAAATTTTTACCAAACATTGTGGTATAAAGACGTACCGCCGATAGATCCCATGTTACTTCTCTCTCTTTCTCATTAACGAAGAATGGTTGAGAAAGATGGGTTATAATGAAGCTCTCGGTGGCAGGAATATATCTGCGGAAGTCGACGGTGGCGGAGGCTGCTTGATGAGGGTAAAATTGAAGGAGGGGGGTGAGGAAGGATGAAATAACTATAAAGCCTTGTATTTTTTGATGACATTAAAAGGATCACCTGCGAATCAGGAAAAAAAAATCTGCTATTATGTGTGTGCTAACCATTAACCATTCGGATATACCTACTGATGAATAAATATTTTTTTGTGAGAACCATCTATTTGAGCGCGTTTAAACATGCCAAGTAAAACTTATGAAAACCGAATTGGATTTTTAAAAACTTAACAGTTCTAACAGACTCCAAGTACGCAAGAAAATACGGCTCTTAAATAAAATGCTTGTTCTACATCAAATATCTATGTTTTGAACCAGGAAAGAGTGACAAGATATATACCCGTGAATCAAGCAAGGAGTGTGTAGATACCGTCAAGGATGCGCCATAGAAATTTCATTCTCACTGAAACATCACAATTTAATTAACTAAAATTTACTTGAGCGTGCCGGAATTTAAACCCGCAACCTCTGTTAGCCGAGAACGTCCATGTTAAATAATTAATCTGTCATACTGAATGTCTTGTTTATACTATAGATATATAAAAAAGAGAGATGGGCCATGGGTCATTTTTAGTATGAAACCGCTCCCACAGAAGTGTCGCCAATATCAGTTAGCTATACCACCGCAAATCGCTCTAACTACTCCGCACAGCGGCGCTCGACCTTTGTTTCTACCTACATATCGTACGCAAATTTTCACATTTTTTTTTTTTTTACATGAGCTCCACACAGGAGGCCCTGAGGAAAATAATTTCCCTCAGGTCTCAGGCCCTCGTGTCATCTTTGAGGATGCTGTGTGGAGGGTTTTTTAAAGGAAAAGAAGGAGAGGAGAGTTCTGGGAAGGAAAAGGGTTTAAGGGGTGGGTAGGAATCTGGGGTTCAGTATGCTATATCACCAAACGTAGCGAACCACTTGGGGTGACCTATGGCAGAGGTGTTGGTTATCCAATAAAGGTTCCCGGGGCGGCGGTACCCATTCCCGCCTCCCCGATTGCACTCGCTCAAACGCTTTGATTTACTTCATATTACATGTCCATTTTTTTCGTTATGTTGGTTTATACACTTTCATCGCTGTGCTTTGCCTCTTCATCCCTTAAATCGTTAAGGGTGAAACGCCTGAAACGTCATTAGCAGCCAGACCCACCAAAATTATCAATTCGCGGCACGACCCACTGGGGGACAAATCATCCCCTCTAATCAAAATATCGGTTTGTCCCACGGCTTCTGATTGAGGCCCGCCGAGCCACAAATAAACCGCGCCACTGAATGGGAGAGTTAAAATATAATTAATTTTCAAACCATTTTGCGGAAAATTTTAATTTTTCGCTTTTCACCGCACGATAATGGTCCAAGTCTCATTTTTATTTGACGATGAAGTTATCCAAGTTTCGCGGTAATTTTGGGATTTATCGTTTTTGGGAACAGATAGAGTTTAATAAAATAATGTAACACGAACGTCCGTAGGAACATTATCTCACCTTCTTTCCTTATTATATCGCACCATAAATTCTTTGTTGTAATAAATCAAAAGTTTGGTTTTGAGATATTATGAGCGTTGGTTAGTAAACTGAGTTGAATTAATAACTATTCAAATAGATTAAATTTTGGTTCTTGTTTTAGATTTGTTTGTTTACTTGTATCACAGGTATTTACGAAAAACAATATACAGCACCTATATTATTATATGTTTATTTGCATTATATATTTGCAGCACGTTCCAGAGTGGAAGATAATCTCAGTATCACCCTGATGTAAGACCACCATTCAAATTGCTTGAAATGGCTTTAGCCGTGTTTGGTGACCAGAACTGAATAGCTATGTACGTTCCCACCTTCCTCCTCCCAACTCCATCACCTCCCCGCTACCTTCAGCCGCACAACATACCCCAATTGCGGTATTCAAATAAAAAATATTTTAATTAAATGAAGACAATATTAGTGAAACTCAATCGAAAATCTGAAACAGAAAAATCAGAAAAAGATAGGTCATATCTAGGACTTGAATCCAGGGCCGGTACCTTGCCGGGGCGGAGCTCTACCAAATGAGCTAATATGTTCCTATCCGATTCTGTCATATTTAACTATATCATACTTCGACTAAGAACTATTAATATTATCATATCATGCGTAACGCATGTCCCCTAACTGTCCAATACGTAATATTTTTTTAAGTTGAAAAAAACACTAAAAAATAACACCGGAGACCAAAATTTCATGTACATTTTTTACTCCAATAATCACTCAAGTCCAGCGTGGCCTTTTTAACACTCTGTATAAAGCACAACTGGTGGTATATTTCGAAATATTTATTATACCATCACTAACAAATGCACCAAATTCATCGAAAAATGTTTTTATCATTATAAAATTTTATTTGAATACTTAATTTTCCTGAAAATCACGGAGAAAGGCAAAAAAAAGTGTAGAGTGGAGCTCCTCAGACTTCAGTCAATTGAAGCGGCTCCGCCCGGTCGAGGAGAACACAATGGGCCGTGGGTGCTATACAGAGAGAAATTTTACCGAATTTTGGAGGGGCCTTACCGATTCGTAAGTGCCTACCGCCAAATTACATAATTTATTAATAGTGTTTAATTTTAAATAAGTTTATTTATAAAATGAAACAATGCAACTTTGTATAAACCACTTATAAAATGTGCAAATCCGACCGGTTTAATAATAATAATTTTTCTGAGTTCGCTAACCATATCATTGAAAATAACCATAGTTTTGAAAAAAACACAGGGATAAATATTCTTCATATTAATCATAAAGGAAAACGTTTAGATAACTTAGAAGCTTTGGAAATTAAAAAATCCCTTAAAAATAATGAATCTATTATCAACAAACAAAAAATATTGTCATATAGCCCAATCATGGATTTGTTCCCCTACCCACCCACTGTACACTAATACCTACCCACCCAATCTACATTATTAACTAACAACGGCTCCACCCCTATCATAATAAAACATTGTTCTAAACTGTCAAATTAGTATAAGCATTCCCTGACGAAGGAACGTTTGTTCCGAAACCGGTCGGATTTGCACATTTTATAAGTGGTTTATACAAAGTTGCATTGTTTCATTTTATTATAATGGATAACCACAAAGTAATAGCTACATTCAAAAATATAAGTTTATTTATAATTTATTCTTTTTTCGACTTTTGTTTTTACTTACCATGCAACATTACATACATTTTAATTTTTCTGCTGCCGGTTTCGACACATCTGTATCTTTCACTAACAAACTTTAAAAAAATTAAGTAATAAATGTACATGGAAAGTAAATCTCTTCAAAACAAAATGTCTAGAAATTGTAACATAGTTGCCCGACAAATACAAAATATTCTATTTTTGTTATTTTTCACTGTTTTATTGAAACCGAACCAGACTTATCGTACGACCGACATATTCAAAGAGTAAAATTTAAAAGTAATGCGATAGCATTAATATAATTAAAACTGAACTAGGTGTTTTAGAATGTACGAGAAAAGCGAAAGCTCGAAATGAGCGCTGACCCGGGCGACCGAAGTGGCTCAGTAGCTGACATGGGTATCAAACCATCAAACGACGTACATAAACCTACATAACCCGAGTAGCATTCAGAAGTAAAGAACCCAAAAAAAAAGTATGACATTGTTCCTGGGTGGAACAATGAAATCTCCACTTTGTACCGCAAATCAAGACATGCATTCCTATGCTGGGTTGAAGCCGGAAGGCCCACGGAAGGCCGTTTCGCAGACGAAAGAAAAACAAGTAAAAAATCTTTTAAAATTGCTCTCCGAAAATGCCAACACTCGGAAAACAAAGCACGAATGGATAGCATAGCCACATCTATGCATAACAAAGATTTCAGAAAGTTTTGGCAAAAAACTTCAACCGTTCTGAAAGCCAAGAGCAAAGTTCCACTATGCGTCAACAACATCACGGGGGATGAAAACATAGCTAACGAATTTAGAGACTTTTTCTCCTTAAGCGAGGATCAAGGAGATACCACGAAACCTTCGATAATGACATGTCCACCTGCGGCCAATGATGACCTGGTCATGAATGTTACTCCTGAAATGATTGAAAGCGCAATTAAGCAAACCGCCCACGGTAAAAGTCCAGGACACGACGCTATTGGTATTGAGCACGTAAGATACGCAGGAAATCAACTTCATGTTATTCTAGCCGCCCTGTACTCAAGCCTCTTAAGACACACACATATGCCGATGGACATGAGCCAAACTATTATCGTACCAATCCTGAAATCCAATCAGCTGGATGCTTCGATATTAGGAAATTACCGACCGATTTCCTTGGCGACAATGCTTTCAAGACTATTTGAAAAAATCTTATTCGCGCTAGTCAAAGAAAAACTATTTACCCTGGACAACCAATTCGGCTTCAAGAGCGCCTCATCAACCGATATGGCCATTTATGGGGTAAAACAAATAATAGCCTACTACAAAAAAAGAAAAACCACCGTTTATGGGTGTTTTCTGGACCTAAGCAAGGCTTTTGATCGGGTTTCCCATCAATTGTTATGGGAAAAACTCATAAAACGAGATGTTCCAGCAGCAGTGGTCAATATGCTGGCTATTTGGTACGGACAACAGGAAAATCACATACAATGGGCAGGAGCTTCTTCAAGACCTTTATTCCTTAAAAGCGGAGTCAGGCAAGGCAGAAATATGTCTCCAACTCTATTTAATGTGTACATTAACGACCTCTTACAAGAGTTGAACGATACACGAATCGGTTGTCATATCTGCGGACAAGGCAGTAATAACATTAATTACGCGGATGACATGGTGCTGCTTGCACCTTCGATTAAAACGATGAGACGACTTGTGCAAATATGCGAAGAGTACGCAAACTCTCATAACTTGTTGTACAATTCTAAAAAGTCAGTCATCGTCGCTTTCAAACACAACAAGGAGCCATTGAATATTCCTCCAATATATCTAGAAGGAAACGAACTGCTTGTGGCCTCACAGGTTAAGTATCTGGGACATATCCTAACCGAAGACATGAAGGATATAGAAGATATGGAACGACAAAGAAGAGCAATTAACATACGGGCGGGAATGCTCTCAAGGCGGTTCTACCACTGTAGCGACGACGTCAGAAAATTACTCTTCAAGACATACTGCACTGCCTTGTACACATCTGAACTCTGGACGCAATACCCAGCAGCGCAATGGGACAAACTGAGGGTGTGCTACAACAATGCATACAGGCAACTTATGCAACTACCGAGGTTCTGCAGCGCCTCCACGATGTTCACCGAAGGGAGGGTGCACTCATTCCCAGCATTACTTCGCCACCGGCTAGCCAGCTTCTGGAGCAGGACACGAAAATCAAACAACATCATTGTCGTGGCTGCATCCGGGTGGCTCAGCTCCCCACTGAATGAGCGATGGATGCAAATGATGAGGCGACCTCCCTGATGGACGATAAAAAAAAAAAAACAATATTTCTTTTTTAAATTTTAATTTCTGTTTTATTTTTGTTTAATTTTATTTTGTTTTTAATTTTGTGATTAATTTTTATTGCTATTATTTATGTTCGAATTTTATTTTCATTTTTTATGTAATATGGCAGACTGGGATTGCACTACCCTCCCAGCCCTGCTGGAATAAAAACTTAAATAAAAAAAAAAAAAAAAAAAAAAAATATATAGTAAGAATTGAGCAGTAAGCTCCTAGGCCTCTTTTTGCGAGACAAGAGCCTTGACTCGGGCGACCAAAGTGGCTCAGTAGCAGGTATACTAAATTGAGCGGTTAACTCCCTTGTAGGCAAAATCCAATTGGTTTCCTGCAACGGGAAAAATTTAAGTGTTGGCAATCTCTTGATCAACAAACAAATATATGTATATCAATAAATTTGTAGACACACACTACTTGCTTCATCTACATTCAAACATCACATTACTCACTATTTTTTACCAATAAGTTGCCATTAATACACTAATATAGTTATCACTAGCTTTTGCCCCCGGCTTCGCTCGCATATTCTCCCCTCTCCCGTCCAAAAACGTTATATTTATTTTTCACGATGCCACCATTCATAATATTAGTATGGCTATCAAAGGATTCTCCATAGTAACCTAAACAAATAACAAAATGACAGCGCACGTCAAACAATTACTTAGCAACGCTTTGCTTTTCGTCCGGACAATAAACGTATAATAAATCATTTCATAATGCCAGATCTTACCAATATATAGGTACAGTCTATATTACCTGCAAATAATGTAGCTTTCTATTAGTGAAAAGTTCATTCAGTATTTATTGCGTGAAGAGTAACAAACATCCAAACATCCAAACATCCATACATCCATACAAACTTTCTCCTTTTTAATATTAACTTAAAATAAAATATGATGAATACACTAATATATGGTTTTGAATGTACCAGTCTGCATATGACAGTAGCACGATATAACGTGTCGGGAATAAAACAAAGACACGTGGAGAAAAGTCATTAGAATTTTAAACATAATATCGCAATGGGATTCCACCACATACAGTAGTTATTAATGGAGATATATTATGAGTACAAGTGTAGAAGTCTGGTGGTGAGTATAATGTTTCACCCGTTTTAATTACTGGTGCGGTAATTCACCACCCGGATGACACAATCAGTTACAAAGCATTTTCTTTTGTATTTTTCTGCCGTTAGAAAAAGAACATATGAACCAAAAGATATTGCTCTTTCAAAATTTTCCGCAAACATCTCGGAATAAACAGGGAATAATATCTCAAAATCTTTAAATGGAATGTTTTTAAAACTTCCCCGACTGAAAACGAAAGTTCTATAGTTGTAAAAACGATTCTTTAGATCGTCTTCATTTATTCTTCGGGTTATCAGATCGACAAAAAAAACTACACTAGTTTTTAAAAGTAATTTGTGAGGCGATAATAATTATTCGAAAACTTTAAAATGGTTGATAGTGTTTATCGAAAACAGTAACGATACTTCCCCGACTGAAAACGAAAGTTCTATAGTTGTAAAAACGATTCTTTAGATCGTCTTCATTTATTCTTCGGGTTATCAGATCGACAAAAAAAACTACACTAGTTTTTAAAAGTAATTTGTGAGGCGATAATAATTATTCGAAAACTTTAAAATGGTTGATAGTGTTTATCGAAAACAGTAACGATACGCATACCTACCATGTACTGAAAATTTTAATGATAAAACTGCCGGGGTTTATCATGTCGTTTTAAAAAATATTTCTGGAGGACTACAGCCAACACAATATCGGATAATAAGTTTCCATTATCGGTCTGTCTTTTATCCCTGCAACAGTGCTGAACCTTTAGTAGCCGAGTGTTCAAATAAATCGGAATCCCATGCAGGCGTTGTGGGTTCAATTCCCTATCATTGCACAATACATACAATACAAGCAATGTTTTTCGCTTTTAAATATGATATAATATCATTATGGAAGTAGGTAATTTGATAGTACACAATAAATTGCTGACCCTACACAAATCACCGCCCGATGTTGAATTTGGCAGCATCTGTGGAGAAATGGGTGGTCCGTTTGATATATTCCCCTATTTTAACAAATGGGTTGCAATCTTTAGAGCACAGGCGTCAGGTGGGAATGCTGTCCTTGTTCTTTCAATGGAAGACGCTCTGAGGAAATAGTGTCATTGATCCCTTCGGCACCGGTGCCCAGTCCAATTACAGACGCGCGCCCAAAATTTGTACATTTGTCACAAGAAAACGGGTCGTTTTTTCTTGTTCTTGAGATCAACCGCTTGTCTGTGGAGAGGTTTGCCGGCCTCCGCAATTCCTGCATCCTACAACATGACATGTCTCTTCAAGACTCAGCATCAGATCAAAGATGACATAATCCCCAAGGGAAATTATTTTCCTCAAGGCCTCCTGAATGGAGTTAATGTTGAAAAAAGCGCGAGTTTTCAAATACGGTATGGTTATTCATAACCCGTTAATGTTTGTCTGTCTATAATTATTAATAATTAATTCTAATTTAAATATAATCACAAATTTTTAATATGATTGAATTAAAAATTAATTCATGAGATTTAATTTGTAATATTTTTTCAAATTATTGTCAATCACTGAGATTTAAGTCACAACTTCCTGTAACCCGATATTATAATCTTCTAACTTCTAAGCGCTGCAAGTTTAAGCTAAAACATGTTGATTAATTCTTGTTATTATTGTTTTCTGCCTTCTACAATTCTTTTAAAAGTTTTAAAATCTGAACACGGTTTTGTATATTAGGTCCTTACTAGGGAATGCAATCTCGTTCTCGCGAGATCTCGTTTTCACGAGATCTCGGCCTTTTTTAGCGAGATTGTTCTCGGACGAAAAAAGGGCGAGATCTCGCGAGTTTAACGAGATTGCACTCGAGCATAAAAACATCTTATTTGAAGCGCGGACTGACTCGGGCGGAGTTGCGATCTGTCGGTTTCGTTCGGTGCGCGTGAGGCGGCGGCCTGAGGTAGCCTGAGATCTATGGTTCTAACTAGCGTTGAATCCGAAAGGGCCTTCTCAGCGGCTGGTTATCTGGTCAACAATATAAGAAGCCGTTTAGCAGATGATTCATTGGACATTTTGTGCTTCTTAAGGAGCTATTTTCAAAATAATTCGTAATAATGGCTTATGATTTGAACTGAACTGAACTGAATTCGTGAGGTACCCACCGCAGCCTGCAGCTAACTCGGACGTGGTTTGCGATGGATCCGCTTCCACAATAGCCTTCAATTCTTCATTATCAACTTTGGTCTCCGCTGTCCACGGGGCTTGTTCTGCAGATCGAAATTTCCAGAACGAAAACGTTGGAACCAAAAACGCACTGTGTTTTCTTTTGCGACACCGTCGCCATATACATCATTAATCCTTCGAGCCCTTTCTGCAGCACTGGTGCCACGGTGGAACTCGTACTCGTAAATAACGCGATATTTTATGTTTTCCATTTGGTAAACTAAGTGACGCAAAGAAAAAAAAAACAATTAAGGAAAAAACAAATAAATTATAATTTTCGAAACACAAATACATGAGTAAATAGCTGTATAAATTTGAATTTGGAATTCCTAACCAAAGAGAAGATATTTGAGATCAAAGTTGCCAAGTTGTGGTTTGTGGACATTTCAAATCAACTGCAATACGACTGTAAAAAACTTCATTGCAATCATTGAGACTTCACTAATGAAGTGGACAGTGAAATAATAAAGTTTGCCCTTTGTATGCGAAGCATTCGAGGGGAGCTAAAAAGAATTTTAAAAACTAACTTAAATCACTTTTTCAAAATTCTAATCGTTGTTTGTTGCTAACAAGCAACTTCGCGGTTACTTAAACAATAATAAAGGGTCGAGTTTCGAAAATAATGAAAAGTTTTTAGGCACTTGAGAAATAAAATCACCTTAGTTTCCGCAGTAGGATGAAAAAGAAAAGTCAATTAAAATAATTTTTCTAGAGGTAAATGCAAATTTGCCACAAAAGTTTTAATTGAAAAATGATGAAAATTAATTTGGTACTCGGATTTAAATTAAAGTTTTTAAATGAATACGGTTCTTTAAAGTAAATGATACCTGTGTGTGTATTTGCTGACCTCGGTTATAAAGAAGGAAGTTTTTTGGCTCAGGACAGTGGCGGATACAAAAAAAACTCAAGGGGGGGGGGGGGGGGCGCTAAAGATATACCTAAGAAAACTGAAAGTAGACAACAGTGGGGAGAATACGAAGCACCGCACAAAGAGGAGACCGACTATAGGTACTATCTCATTCTCTCGTAAGCTCAAACATTTAGATGTATGTGTTTGTCAATTCGCAACTGTGCTAAAAGTTTTCACTTTAATAAATAAATAAAAGATTGGCGGACCGCACATTTAAAACTTGGCTGGCCACTGGTTGCAGTAGAGCTACATTCCACGATCAAGGGAATCAAATTCTTGAGTCGGGCCATCTTCAGGGTACCTTTATATGAAACGACGTGTGAATGTAAATGAAGCAAAATTTTCAATTTAGGAGGCGAGTGTGGGTACCGCCGCCAAGGGAATTATTTATTGGATAAACAACACTTCTGCTATAAGTCATCCCAAGTGGATCGCTAAGTTTGGTGACTTAGCAGGGATGCCTGAGATCATGGGATGTGGTTTTTCAAGGTGGCGGCGGATGTGTCTGCCCACGCTTCTAAGTATGTTTTCGAGAGATGGGAAAGTTGATAGAGATATTGAAAGAAGGGTAAATGCATGTAACTCCGCATTTATGGAGGACTGAACGCCGTTGGCGCTAACAAAAAACTGTCGAAAGAAGCGAAGCTAGCAGTCCACAATGGAGTGCTGGTACCGTCCCTGATGTATGGCAGTGAAGCATGAAACTGGCAGAGTAAGAACTAAATGCTATAGAATTGAGATCTTGAGAATTGATATAGTGTGGTAAAGTCATGTACGATAATGTGAGAAAAATATGAAAAGAATGCAAGGCTGATGCAAGCGTAACAAGTACGATTAAGAAAGGGATGCTTAGATGGTTTAGACATGACACGAATTATTGAAGAAAGATTTTCTTATATTTAGGGAGGGGACAAGGGGGGAGGGGCGCCCCCCCTCTGTATCCGCCACTGGCTCAGGAGCTAAAGGTCGCAGGTTCAATACATAGTTACATTGACAAAACAAGTAAAAATCGGCGATACCAACGTATTTTCCGCGTCGGAACGAACAGCAAACTTAAATTAGATAAGTAAATTTATAAAAATTGTATTTGATTACAAAAAACATGTATTAGCCCTCTTCTGAATGTGAATGCATATCTTTTCTATCACTCTCCCACGTTCCAACGGTGTCAAAACAACAGAATTATTATTACTATTAATTTGATAATTTCAAAATATTACAATTTTTCCATTGTTTGGGAAGCAAACGAAATCCGTAGAAGTTTCGTAGATTTGATTATACATACAGTAAACAAGAGTATAAGAGTGTTAGGGTTAATGCCACTACGAGTATACCATTGCTTCATAAATTTGTTCGGCAGAATGTCGCTAAAAGAAAGGCGGATCTATAAGTTTGTAGGCGAAATAAAAAATAGCTTACTATCTAAACCAGTAATGCCAAATATCGCGTCGGTGGGTATTTAAGTCCTCAGGCCTCGACCATATTTTGTCAGAGGGTCAAAATATTTCCGTCCAAATAAATGGAATGTTTCTGAACGTATCCGAAAACTAAAAAAAAAATTGAAAGGCTGTAAAATACGCTTTGAATTTTATAAATCGAAATAAACATGTAATTTTTGAAATATTAAATTTTTGCATGCAAACATAAAAAAGGTTTAAAAGCGGCGCAACTTATGTTTTTTCTAACTAAAATTACTGATTAAAAAATAATTGATTAAAAAATTCCAAAAGTTAATTTTTTTTTTTAAATTGCGATTTGCGACTTTGGTTTCATAAATACCTGCAAAGTACTTATTTTGTGGTTAACTTTTATATTTGAATATAAAACGTGTGTTTTTTCTATCTAACATCGGTTATATCATATTTCTCGCTATGGAAGGAAGGCAGACACGACGATTTTTATGAGACCTATATGAGTTGTTTCGAAAAGCTAATAAAAATTAACTGACGACCTAACCGGCATATTATTAATTATGTAATTATAAACACTATAGATAATTCCGAGATTTTTGTGGTCGAGATCCCCGTTTGATGCAGTTTAAAAGTTTCCATTGTATAAAATTCCTAAAATCTTAGTTAATTCTATTTGGAATCTGACCTTCCGATCGATAACAATGGGTTTAAGAAGATTGGGAACCTCTGATCTAAACAATCTCTTAAATATATGTAATAATAAATAATGTTTATTGTATTTGACCAAACCACATTGAACCTGAACAAATAATATTTACTGAAGTGACAGGAAAACCCTCGAACATTCCCAAGAAGCACTCCATATCGTTCACATTGCAAGCAGCACGTCTTAGGAATGAACTCTAGGGAGTTCCCCTCACACCTCCACCTTGTTATACCGTACCACCATCTATTCCCACCTTCTCTGATTTCTGCTCACCTGAGCTTATTTTGGACCTTTTCCCTACCTCACTCCTGACGTCAAATGAAGTTAATTTTAATTAGACAATCATTATAAACATTATAAACTAATTTTAATTTTAATTAGACAAATCATTATTAACATTATAAACTAAATTTCATTTGTAGTCCCCCACCGAACTGATGAAAGTAGACTGACTACAGAAAAAAGAGTCCTACGAAGCTGAAATGAATGCATCTGCAGGACCAGCTAGAAAGATGAAATAAGGAATTTACTTTCCCCAGGGCCTCCTGCTTGGAATTAATGTTAGAAAACTAATCTACCGATATAGGAGTGTCAGGAGAATATATGAAGTGCAAGTAGATGAAAGAAGAAGTTAAGGAGATGCGAATCCACGGCACGATCATGTGAATCAAATAGTTGAGTCGGTCATGTCAAGAATCGGAATAAAATTGTAGATACATTAAAAATGTGGATAAAGAAGCAATGAGTGTGTTCCAACAGAGTGGTAGAGCTTTCTGTTCACCGTTAAAATGACGAATTAGTGAGATAATTAACATATTTTAAAAGTTGTATTTAACGTAATAAAACACGTTTTAGCTCTTAGAATGGGTTATATGACCAGAAAAATATGCGACGACACATTAAAATGATCAGCGTAAATTTGAAGGTAATAAATGCGGCAACTTTAACACGCTTTCCTCATTGTACCTATTTATTTTTTTTTTATTTCAATTTCATTCCGAGTAATAACAATGATAACGACGAAGGGTAATGACAAAATAAAATTATCGTGTTGCTTAAAAAATAACGATCACTCAATTTAATGAAATCGAAATTACGATTGAATATAAAACAAAATTATTATTTACATAAAGCATAATATTAAGATTAGGTAACGATTATTATCTACAGATATCGAAAGAAACGTTTGTTATTGATAGGAAAAATCAATTGGCATTCTTATATTTTATGATAGGAGGAGGGATGAGAATGGGTGCGTTACGGTATTATTCCTGCAATTAATATTAATTCGAGAGGGAATAACCAGACAAAACCGGAAATATGTCATTTTTAAATCAAATTTAGACGTATTGATTCATTTCCACAAAACAATATAAATTGATTATGAAAGAATGTTCTTTTATCTAGTAGAGCTATGTTTAAAAATTTGAGAAAATATGTCTATTTTTAGTACGATAAGGTTTTACCGTAGGTCGTTGGCAGATTTGTTAAATTTTCAAAGAAAATTTTGTATTATACACACATTTCAAATCATATAATACACATTTCAAATCATATAATAATGCAGTAAAATAAATCAATAAATTATCTGGAAAATCTTTGATTCAGAATTTTAATTTTAGTTTAAATAAAATTATTTAAAAAAAGATCGACACATGTGTTTTGAGACAAAAATACTTCAGTTTGTCTATTTATTTGCGGTCTTACAAACTAATATACTTAATTTTTTTTTTCTTACATTCTTATTTTGCTTAGACATTATTGAAAAATTATAAAAACTTATAATAATTACAAAAAGTACATACTTTTAATAGTTTTATCATCACGCCTTTCAGCATTTTTTAATGTAGGTATAAATTAAAGCAAATTATGAATGAAATAAAATCGATATTGAGTTATTACTTTAAAAAGCTGGTACGAAGAATAATTAATCTTTCTCATTGGAACCGCCCTGTACGATCGTAAGAACGTCTTTCGACGAAATATGAATTCTCGGGCGCTGGCTGGTTAATGGCCCCTAATTTTACCCTATCTTTACTTATATGTTTTGTATGTACCTATGTATATCTCTTTTATGTTTCCATGGCAACTCAGAATGAAACCAACTCAGAAACACCTCAGAAAGGTCATTAAAAGCTACGAAAAAATAATTTTAAAATAGCCGGTAACCCTAACCTAACTTAACCTATTAAACCAATTTTTTATATTTTTTTATCATCACTCTTAATGACCTTTCTGAGGTGCTTCTGAGTTGGTTTCATTCTGAGTTGTCTGGTCACCCTCTTTTATATCCTTCAAGAGCGTGTACTCATTTTATATTTAGTGTTGTCATTGTACGATCTAATTCCACATTTAATTGTTATTTTAAAATTATTTTTTGGAATATTCTGACGCTTGTATTTAACTGCCATAAGTAAGAACTATTTATGGCTTATTTAAAACGTTGATTTAAATAAATAAATAATTAATGAAGAATAAAATGTTCCTGACAAAAACGGTCAAATATTATAACTAACCACGGAGATATGGAGACGATTTAAGGTTACACCCAGATTCTTCCCCCATGTGCGAAGAAATGGGTGGGGATGGTTTCATGAGTGTCATATTTCACATATTTTTTTATTATATTGGTGTAAATAATATTTAAGGAGAAGAAAAATAACAGAAATAGAAAATATTATGATAAAATTAAAAATGATACGCCAGCTTGGGCCATGTTGTACTAAGTACCCCTTAAAATTTGGAGAGCAGACATGTTCTCGAAAGACAAATTTTTCGAACAGCAATTGGCCGAAAGAAATATTTTTCGAATTTGTTAATCAACTTTTAAGATATATATTTCACTTGCTTATGACTAACGAGATACTGTTAGGTTATGTTAGTTGATATTGTCCATCCTATAATAAAATACTCTTATACGTACTGTATACCTACATACTTATATCATGATATAGTGTTTCGGTCAATTGATGGTCGAAAAATGTATTTTCGAAAAATTGAAGTTCGAAAAATTGCAATTCGGTCAATTTACCTAGACCCGAAATTTGTATGAAAACAAATTGATCAATCCAAAACATTACTTTACTAACATAAAGCAAAGGACTAGGAGACGATTATCTAAGCCAATAAAGCAACACTCACATTCCCCATGATGCATGTAGGAGTGAGATGTGAGGGTGCGTTATGGTTTCTTATACCCCATGATGCGTACAGGAGTGAGATATGACGGTGGTTGCGTTATGGTTTCTTATACCCCATGATGCGTACAGGGGTGAGATGTGAGGGTGGTTGCGTTATGGTCTCTTGCCTCTAGCGTGAAGCCTCTAGCCTCTAGATCTAGAGCGTAACCCCTAGCCCTAGCCTCCAGTGCTTGAGTGGTACTGCGGGCAGTAATGGCCGGGGGTATTGTGCTCCCCACTTAGGGGATTAAACATCCCTAATGCCTGTTATGGCCGATAATGCTAATAGCCCATTGACAGCCTGAAAGACGGAAGTAAGTGGCTAATTAATGTGATATGGGTTATTAGATGCTGATGGAGAATAAAGGGGAGAAAATCGAAAAATTATATGATAATTACTCTTAAAGGGGTTTATTATAAATTTATTGTTTCTGTAAGAAATACGTTTTATTATTGACTGATTGGACTGGACAAACGGGAAGTGCATTACAGGCCACTTGCATCAATTAAAAAAAAAAAAAAAACTTTTACACACGAATGGCATAGGAGAATAACGAGGCATACCAAAAATATTACATCTCGTAAATATTGTTTTCCTTGATCCATCTTATGGATCATTAATCATTATAATGTTAAACGTCTATATATGACTAAATCCAATGTAATGTACTTGTACTTGTAAATTATAATAATAATAATATATTATAAAATTTGATTTTGTTAAAATCAGCACCATTACCATTAAACCTCTAAAACAGGTACAGTAGGTAAAAAATGTACGGGATTCTCTTCGTAAATTCTGTCAAAACGTCAAACCAAATGATAAATTCGCAGAGAACAAACAATAAATCCAGTGAATGTTAAATGTCAAATTCAAAAATTCGCCTGAAATCAAAGTGTTACCGTGTAAAAAAATAAATCAATGTGGAATTTTACAAAATTAATAGAACAATATCGGAGACTAGACATTTTCATATAAATAAAAAAACTGTACATTCTAAAAAATTTTACTAACATTTTTTCCAAGTCGTTATGAAATCCATGCAAGTGGCCAATTAGATTCAAATTACATGTACGATGTTATAATATTAAAATACTTCTTCAAAATCCGCACAACATTTCATAGTGAATATACACATTTCATTTAACAACCACAAGCCTAAAGAAAGGGTTTTGGATAATTGAAAATCTAATTTAAAGAAAGAAAATCTATTTATTCCCCGCACCTTGGTATTTTTACAAAACCATAACCATATAACACATTTAAATAAGTCAATAGCAGTCAAAACATTATTATACAATTAAGAACATATTAACATTTAATGCGCGGAAAACAGATTTCTAAGTACACCGCAAATATTTTCTCAATAAATCGGTTTAACCCGGTAATAAATCAATTTATGCATCTTCAAAATTGAAATTTAGAATCCTATAAATAAGTCGTCTCAAAGTGGTCCATCCATTGTATAAAAATGGCCTTGTAAGCTGAAACAGCTGTCAAAATAACATAAAACTAAATTACTTGCAGAACTTAATAATATCATTGTTAAATTTAATTTAATAAATAAAAATAATGGAGTTCTAGGAATCAAACACAAAAATCAATTTATAAATACAAAAACAACTTACACGTTCACGTTCAAAAAATTGTCACTGTAAATAAATTAGATTGATATCCATACTAACTTAATATTAGAGGCATTATTGAGGTCGATTTTAGGTTTTTAATTAGTAAAAAAATGTACAAGTACCTTTACCAATAGTGCTATTGAGACCTATTTACATTCGGTAATTTTTTTTGATCTTTTACACCGCTTTGAAAATTTTATTATATTGTCTTCAATAATAATTTCCCATATATTATTGATGACAATATAAGCTGCCTTCTTTTCATTTGAGTACAAATTTGCTGGCAGCGTCTTCTTCATTGATTAATATGATAATAAGGTTTATGAGTTTCAACATCGTCATAAATTTAAAATGTAGTGGTGAGATTCAGTTCATTTTGGAAGGCGGGTATGAGTACCGGCACACCAGGGACCATTTATTGGATAACCAACACCCTTGCCAACCAACCTGTCGAACCAAGAGGTTCGCTACGTTTGGTGACTTAGCGGGGATGCCCAGATTCAAGGGGTGAGGTTTGTCGGAAGAGACTGTTTGAGAGAGAACCTTTGACCTCGCCAGCCGGACTCTCTCAACCCATCGCCTTGCACCGTAGTGGAAGGGTGGACTCTTACGTTCATCCAGACAAATTGAATCCCAGGTTCCTACCCACCCCTTATCTTTTTTTCTTTCCAGAACTCCATCTCCTTCATTTCCATGAAAATACCCTCCACACAGCATCCCCAAAGATGACAGGTACTGAGAGAATTTTTATGTGGAGCTAATATAAAAAAGTGGTAACCGTAGTCATCTCTCTCAGAACGGCTTAACAACCTGTTTCGAAATTAGGGTATTTTCAATTAGGTAAATTTATAACTGTTTTTCTCAAGAAAATTCTTGAACACACAAGCTAAGACGCAGTATACTAGGGATGTCGAAAATGAAAAAAAATATCGATATATCGATGTATCGATATTTATTAAAATATCAATATCGACGTCGATATATCGAGGAAAAAATATCGATATATCGGTCAAATTTTCAAGAGATTTTTCGTTTTTAAAATAATAGTGTATTTAGATCAATATTATCAATAGTAATTTTTGTACACAATTTGCCTTTTTTAATGTACAAAAATCTCAATAAAAATGAAGGTATTTTTATCACTATTCATTTTTATTACGTAATAATTACAAAAATATCAAAAACTAAAAAACTGTCTTCTAACTTATATGTAAACTGAGATGCATACAAAGTTTGTATGCGTCTCAGTAACATTCTATTGGCGTATTAATTTGTCAAAAAGGACTTCGTGTTTGGAACAAGGTATAGTCAATAATCATAGACAATTGGGAACCAACACATTGGAGTGGCTCAGAAAAAAATGGCGAAAAATAGCATACATTTCTATGTATGTACCTACACACATGAGCTAGTATTGGTGATCACAAATACTACAGTTAGTTTTTTTCCGTTCGTTCCTGTACGGTTTTGGATTCTAGTGACTTTAAATACACAAATTTAAAAAAATATCGTTTTTGATACAATTTTCGATATTGGATATTTTGTATCGATATATCGAAATTTTTTCAACAAGCCTACTACACAGTATATAGGATTTACCAAGGGTTCTATATAGATAATATAACCGTTATACAATTATCTTCTAAAATATACTCTTCAGTTTTGACGAATCTTAGTTTAAAGGTTGTATAAAAAATTACTCACGGTCGTAATAAAGCTATTTTCTCCGCGGTAACTCTATAATATTTTCAAGTTCATGAAGTGGCTCTGTCGACATGTGAATTTCACGGTAATTTACGATCTAAATTTGAAATTACCGCTCATATTCTCGCAAAGCCGAAGCTGGGTGCATTCTGAATAACGGAAAATGATGAATAATGATTGTGGTCCATGAAACATGAGACTGACCTAGATTTCAAGAAAAGCAAGATGTATCATTTTCTATTTCGAGAAAGCTCCTATAAATTTTTCTATCGAAAGCACAGGTGAGTCGTATTCGTTGCAATAAACACTTAACATAAAATATCTACCCATATCCAAGAATTCGCTTTAAACAACAACATAAAATTTTTATTAATCCATAAATTCTTTAATAAAAGGAAAGATACAACGTTTTTTAAATTAACCCAGCAAAAGGTGTTCAAGGTTATTAATAATAAATGATGATCATGCTTGTAAAATTTTTATATGTTTAACCGAATTTTTAACAGTAATTTTCGGAAGGGATATTTGATGCAGTAAAAAGAAATGTTTTTTTAACACCGCCATGTACAATTAGTTTTCATACGTCGACCAGGTTTCTTGTTGGACTCAAGTTTTATCAGTCTTTTGGGAGAAATGTTTGATAATAATTTCCTTATCAAAAACATTATTATCCAAGCTCACAAGAGCTGTATTTTATTAACCGTAAGAATTACAACAATAATACTTTTTATGCAGTAATAACTGCAGACAAGCAGCCATGTGGCAGATTCGCGGGACTACCGATTTATTGCCTAAATTAAGTATTTATGTAAAGCGTGTTTTGTTGGATTTAATTAAAATATATTCGCAAATTCATTAACTATTATAAATAAATGAAACAATTTTACTTTGTTTGAATCACTTTTATATTTGAGTAAATCAATAACTATTGTTCAGCTTTTCTAAAGCCTCAAATCGAAATCCTTCAAAGCTTTCTATTCATTTTATAATATCACACCACAGAGTGTTTGTTCCCCATATTTTTAATACTTAATCATTCAAATTGTATTATTTTTTTAGCAGGGCATCGACAATGTTTACGGAACTAGGACTGAACGGATTCGCCAGCCTGATAATGAATGGTAGGTGATAGTTGAATGGTGACCGCAGCTTTCCAGTACCAAGCGCCACTCCTGAGTGAGCGCTGGGCCCGAGCTCTCTCCAGACCACGCCTTACATATTTTATTACTATTTTTTTCTATTCTATGTACTTGTTTTTTTTAAGCTTAAAATTTGATGACTAAATATCTATAACTGACTATGGGACGTGTGGGGTTGCACTATCCTCCCCGTATCCTGGAATAAAAGCGTACTTATTATTAAGAAAGGGCTAATTAAACCCGAACTTGTTGCTCTAAAATAAGAAAGTAAACAAGTTCCTGAATATTTATTATCTAAAAAATAGATAAAACTGTTTAAAAGCTCCTGCTTTTACAAACTCTTTCAATAAGTTACATACACGTAAAACCATTCCCTCTTGCATGCGGATGCAAAGTAGACACGTCATGTTCACTTATAACCTTATTTAATTATTATCAGAAATTCGAACACTAAATAACCGAGTCTTGATATTTTAACATATTATTTAATTTTTTTTATTATTTCTTTCAATGTGTCGGAAATTCAGCTTTTATATTAATTGCAATTGTATCTAAAGTATTAAAGCACAGTAACCAATAAAAAATACGTCACAATGTGTTCGAGTTTTACAACATTTCCCCACAAGGCTAATTAATAACTAACAACAAATCATGTCGGTGAAATTTGATGATTTATAAAATTAATTAATGCATTGTTCAGTTCACACAGATCTAATAAAGCTTTAAAAAAGATAATGTCCGTACCTATTTGGCGCATGTCGTAACATTCTTATTTATGTTGTTGTACGAAGTTGATCCTTTCACGTGTGATTCACTCAACAATTTATAACACTTGACCTCACAAACGAATAATATTTGCGATGAAATATTCACTTCCCGTCAATACACGCGCGAAAATTGCTCTGAAAGTGTGCACCGAGCGTAAACAAGGCATTCCATTCGTATGAAAACACAAGAAAACCCGATCACAATTCGGTAAACAGATGCCAGCGATCGGCGTTCGGCGGGCCGCACGAGGCGGGTATTAACTCTTAAGACCGGGTAGGAAGCTTAACGAGGATTCCTGGAGATATCGCCTGGCGGGAGATGCGAGCGCGCGGCGCGGAGGAAGTTACGACGCGACTGGACCCGCGCCGTGGCCTCGAGCGGAAGACGCCGGCGGAGGGACGCCGTACGTCGGACGCCGACGTCGGATGCCGGACGCCCCGCGAACCCATTCCACACGCTTCGAACAAATTTAAACTCGCTTCGATCTCCCCCAGGAAACGTCTGCGGTTTTTAATGTGAATACCCCATTATTAGGGTGACTTTAAGGCTGAAGAGCCACTCTTGACCCATTATCCTCCGGGATGAAAGAATTATCATGACGTTCGAGTTTTTTCAACAACAAAAAGGCTTGGCGTCTATTATATTATTATTTTGCTTATTAGTGAAACACATTTATCTTGGCTCTAAAGCAAACAAATATTTTTCTAAGCATTCTAAATTCTCACGAAAGGTTGAACTCTCGCATCAAGAAACTGAGCGTGGATTTTCGGAATATGGATTAGTTTGCAACTAGACGCCATATTGTTTATTCTTATTTTTTCAACTTAATAAAAAAGCCAGGTAGATAGCACTTTACGAATAAATGAATAAAAATACACGGAACATGAATTGATGAATAAATAAAAAGCTTCCGCCAATATTTTACCACGATTTTCGTCTTCGCAGAACGTATTTGGACGAGCACTGTCATTTGCATTAATTTAAGATAATGTGTTTTATTAGTCTTTTATACATGGTGAGAGCAATGAGCGTGGCAGTTATTAACAGCGGTAATTGTCCACAGGATTGGTTGGTTTCTAGTACTAGGTAGTAGCGCACCTCCATATTTAATCGATGACCGTGCCAGAGGATAAGTTCTTCATTAAGCGACATAATTAAATTAGTTCAAATTAACTGGGCTTGGCCGTTGTATTGGAAATGTTCAATAAAATTCCTGTATCACGCATGAAATTTAATATTTATGGCAATTGGAGGCATCAAACATCGGTTGTGTTTCGATTAATGTTGAAACAATCGTTCCACGTTCCACAGTTAAGTCACTACTTAATTACAAAGCAATGAAGAAGGGGAAACCATTCTTAGGTTAATAAATGAATTTTACAACGTGTTTCTCGTGGTAATGAGCTGTAGACCCAATTAAAGGTGTTCTCTATACTATTTCAAAAGCTATTTTAGTAACAATTTCATGTTTTAATGTAGCATTCGTGTTTTTAAACTATAGGTCTCTTCGTATTTCTCAGCTTCTAGCTGGTATCAACGAATCCGATCCTTCGTACAACATGAACCAGGAAATTAGACTGGGTTTATGAGCTTTAACAAAGGACCGCATCATTGTCTAGAAATATTAATTTAAATGGAAAATTTCCATCAAGGGCCATTAACCAGCTAGCGTTCTTACGATCGTACAGGGCGTTTCCAATGATAAAGATTAATTATTATTCTCCGTACCAACTTTTTAAAATTGTAACTCAATATCGATTTCATTTCATTCCAAATTTGCTTTAATTTATACCTAAAACCAAAAATGCTGAAAGGCGTGATAATAAAACTATTAAAATTATCTACATTTGGTAATTATTTTTTTTATAATTTATAATTTTTCAATAATGTCTAAGCAAAATAATACATTAGTTTGTATATTTCGTCGAAAGATGTTCTTACGATCGTACAGGGCGTTTCCAATGAGAAAGATTAATTATTATTCTCCGTACCAACTTTTTAAAATTGTAACTCAATATCGATTTCATTTCATTCCAAATTTGCTTTAATTTATACCTAAATCAAAAAATGCTGAAAGGCGTGATAATAAAACTATTAAAATTATGTACTTTTTGTGATTATTTTTTGATCATAAGTATTTATAATTTTTCAATAATGTCTAAGCAAAATAATACATTAGTTTGTAAGTGCGCAAATAAATTTGCAAACGGACCAATTTTTGTCAAGAAACACATGTACGTATATATTTTTTAATGATTTTATTTAAACTAAAATTAAAATTCTGAAACACAGCTTTCCCAGATAATTTCTTGATTTATTTTACTGCATGATATATGATTTGAAATGTGTGTATTATAACACAAAATTTTGTTTGAAAATTTAACAAATCCGCCAACGACCTACGGTAAAACGTTATTGTACTAAAAATAAACATATTTTCTCAAAATTTAAAACATAACTTTACTAGATAAAATAACGATCTTTCGAAATCAATTTATGTTTTATTATGGAAAAGCGTCAATACGTCTAAAATTTGATTTAAAAATGACATAGTTCCGGTTTTATCTGGTTATTCTATCTTAGGAATTTTGGAAATAAATATCATCTCACCTCAAATCGGTACTGAGCTTTTACTATTAACTGTTATGATTTTCCATAAATACTCTACCGCGAAGTAGTTTACCGGCTATTTAAACAGATAAAAAACTTGTTTTTTCGTAAATAAGAGTGTTTTTAATATTCTTGTAAGATCTGTAGATATAAAGAGTAAGGCGTACACCATTACGATCACTCGGCAAGGCATTTGACATCAATGGAACTCAATTAATTCAAGAGTCAGTCAATATTTGTTTTAATGAGGAGAGAAAATCAGTTCAATTCACATAGTTGACAACTCTCAATTGAAAAATACTAAACTTTAAAAAAAGATTTTTCAATCATTTATTTATTTATTTAAAAGGTGTTTAATGATTTAAATCCATTCAAACCGATCTAAATCCAGAAAACTAAAAAGCTATACCCTCAGTTCACTTCTATAGATAGATATTATGATACTGAATAAACACTGATACTGCATTAAAGTAACGTTCACAGAACTCCGATCAAACTCTAATTTTGTTTTTGTCTGCCATATTGCGACTTGTGTAAATATGAACCACGCGCGAAAATGTACGCACGTAAATTGTTTCTTAAAAAATAATGAGACAGTTTCCTGAAGCGTTGTGCGAATATTTACATAATCCTATTTCACCCCTTATTATGGGAGGTAGCGGCGTGTGGAAAGATTGAGAAGGGGTGGTGAAGGTGGGTTGGATGCCACATTCAAAATTCTGGGATCAGAGAATGTTTTAAGAAAATTATTCCCACAAATAGGTAAGATATACAATCTAAGACTTTTAAGAATAACGCATTTTACTGTCAAAAGAAAATGTGAGGTTAATTCACACGAAAAAATTGCTGATTCAAATATTTTGTGCAACATCCCAGAAAGTGTTATTTTTATGTGACAACATATAAAATCTACTCATTGCGTATTTATGTGGGTAATCTTAAGTTTCCGATTTATGCTACGTTACGCCTGTTAACATACTTGTAACATTGCTATGAGAAATGAATAGTTGACTGGTCAACAAATCTCAGGAGAAGGTTAATGGAATACGTCGCAATGTATGTCTTCGAAATCATTATGACTGGTAAGAGAACAGTTTGGCTGATTTGTTTCTACAGATATTACTGTTAATTAAGATTATTACGTTAATAGACGATTATTAACGATTATTCTGATAATAGCGACCATATTACGATAAAAAGGGGGGCACCAGAAAAAAAACCTAATTTGTAATGGTTAAAATTTGAAGCTGCGTTCTGGGATGAAGAGGGTACAGAAGCAAACCAGGAATATGTCATTTTTATCAGATTTTAGACGTATTGACTCTTTTCCACAACAAAACTATAAATTGATTTCGAAAGATCGTTATTTTATCTGGTAAAGTTATGTTTTAAATTTTGAGAAAACTTGTTTATTTTTAGTACAATATCGTTTTACCGTAGGTCGTTGGTGGATTTGTTAAAATTTCAAACAAAATTTTGTGTTATAATACACACATTTCAAATCATATATCATGCAGTAAAATAAATCAATACATTATCTGGTAAACGTATATTTCAGAATTTTAATTTTAGTTTAAATACAATCATTAAAAATACATACATGTGTTTCTTGACGAAAATTGGTCCGTTTGCAAATTTATTTGCGCACTTACAAACTAATGCATTTCAGATTTTTTACATTCTTATTTTGCATAGACATTATTGAAAAATTATGATCAAAAAATAATTACAAAAAGTACATAATTTTAATAGTTTTATCATCACGCCTTTCAGCATTTTTGGAAGTAGGTATAAATTAAAGCAATGAGTTATAATTTTAAAAAGTTGGTACGTAGAATAATTAATCTTTCTCATTGGAACCGCCCTGTACCTTCGTAAGAACATATTTCGACGAAATGTGGATTTTCGGCCGCTGGCTGGTTAAACGCTCTGAAGCAATGCATATACCATCAAGGGACGCAGGTTGGGAACGAATAGGAAAATGGACGATTAGAAACGGAGAGAAAGTTTATTCCTAAGGGACGAGGCATTTATTGCTGGGATGTTTATTTTGCTCAATAAAGTTTAGCTTGGAATTTAAAAAAAATATGTCTCTCCCGTAAGAGTTTTCCGAACAATACGAAAGACACATCCTTATATTTTATTATAAATACATCTTTTCTTCGCAGCACTAAAAGCAGAAAACCTTCATTTTAGTGCTGCAAAAACTCTTGGATGATTGGCTTTGGTGTCATAAAATTTGCACAGGTTTTCCGCCTGATATTTATAGGTTGTGTTTTCAGGGCACCATGTCATTTCCATCTCATGTTCATTTAACTGACAGAACAAAAGGCAAGACGCCGTTAGTTTATTCCATTTTTCTAATTTAAAAAAAATGATGTTTAAATCTCGAGAGCTTACCGGGTAAGAAGTAAAACCAGTAATAATATATTTTATAAGTAAAACTTCTTTAGCGCCGTTAGTGATTTGAAATTCGGATGAAACAGAAATGCGTCACAACTCAGTTCTACACAAATATTCGGTTCTAATATAATGCGGTAAATTCGCGCTTTGGTGTGCCTTCGATAGCACAGTGGGCAAGGTGCCTGACAAGTCAGACAAGCGGCCAGAGAGACAGACATCAAGCGAACGGAGGTTCGAATCCTACGAAATCCAAAAAAAAAAACATTTTTATTTTGTGAAATCAATACCCAATCTTCAAACCACTTAAAAAAACAGGCAAAAAAGAAACCGACATCCAGCCACTTTCTAGTTTCACTTCTACCGCGTGTGAATTACACACTCTTTTATCTATTTTTATTTTAAGAGTTTTATTCACAGAGAAACATTTGTTACTTAATTTTATTTATTTGCTACCGGTTTCGACGTATTATTAGAACTAGAAAATTGTACAAATACAGAATTGATTTGATATTATTAGGTGAGGGTGGTGGGAGTGGTGATTTGAGGGGGGGGGAACGGTGGGAGGAGTCAAATTAATAAGGAAACATGGTCAACAAAGGTGATTTACATGGTGCTATTATTTTTTAAACTAAATTACTTTTTGATGTTTTCTTGTTATTTTGAAATCTCCCACCGTTCTCCCCCCGCCCCCATCACCACTCCATCTGCTCTCACAAAATAATATAAATTTATTTCTGTAGTTGTATAATTTTTTAATTTACTTTTAAGAACGTCAGAGAATGACACGGTTGTGTCGAAATCGGTAGCAAATAAATAAGATTAAGTAAGAAATGTACAATGTGAATTAAATTCTTCAAAACGAATGTCTAGAAATTGTTACACATTTAATGGTCAGGAAATGCAAAAAAAAATTTAAAAATTAATATCACATTTAACTTACTATTTTAATGTATATAAAATTTTTTATTACTCCAAAATTTTCAATATATTTTATTATATAATAAATTTATGACTATTCAAAAAAATGTGCAGTTCATACGCTGTAGAAGTGAAACCTTCAGAAAAGGAGGCTACGAAGCACCGCACAAAGAGGTGACCGATTTTTCTATCTCATTCTCTCGCAGGCTAAATCCTGTAGATGTATGTGTTTTTAGTGTCTCTTTTTCGGTGCTAAAGAAGTTTTCACTTCAAAAATATGTTTAAATAAATGAAGACAATATAAGCGAAACTCAATCGAAAATCTGGAAACAGAAAAATCAGAAAAACATATTGACACCTCTGGGACTCGAACCCAGGACCTCTTGCTTACCGGGCAAACGCGCTAACCACTGCGCCACGGTGTCGATATGAAATTCGGTCGTGTTTAACTGTACCATACTTCGACTAAGAACCACCTACATTATCTTCATTTTCTTTAACGCATATATTATTGGCCACTATTTTTATGTATGATTAGTCGAAGTATGGTACAGTTAAACATGACCGAATTTCATATCGACACCGTGGCGCAGTGGTTAGCGCGTTTGCCCGGAAAGCAAGAGGTCCTGGGTTCGAGTCCCAGAGGTGTCAATATGTTTTTCTGATTTTTCTGTTTCCAGATTTTCGAATGAGTTTCGCTTATATTGTCTTCGTTTATTTAAATATTACAATTTGAGGTTTTACTCATAAAGTAAAAAATAAAAAATAAAAAATCAAAAATATGTTTTGTCTTCAATCAAGTTTTGAGTAGACTAATCGTAATAAGTAGTTACTTTAATATTATTTAGTTTGAAAAAATGGTTAAAATTTTTTTATTGTTAAAATCTATGTCTTAAGATTAATTAGAGTCCATTGCGTAACTTGCCAGAGTAAAATGCGAGTCTATATCTCTAGCGACTGCCAATCGACCGTGAAGAAACGATATTTTTAGATCTTATTGTAAATATTTCTATTAGAAGTCAGGCGAAATAAGCGCGAATGCTGATATTCCCGCAATCAATTTGCCTTCCTTGCACCAATTGAAATGTTTTGAATAACCTCTTATCCCGGACGGGGAAAGGCGTAGTACTAAATAAAAACGCGTAGTGAGCTGCTAATTGCTCGTCTGACAAGGTGTATTTGCTGGAAGTATGAATGACTTATAGTAATCTATAACCCTTCAGGTCTGGACCATATTTTGTCAGATGGTCAAAATGTTTCTGCTTCACAATAAAATCCAAAAAATTGAATATTTCTGACGTTTCCGAAAACTGAAAACTGTTTTTGAAAGGTGATAAAATACGCTTTCAAATTTTATTAATCTAACTAGCTGGTTCCCGGCATGCGTTGATTGCCATTTAATAAAAAAAATGTTTCTCCCTGCGTGTTCTTTCCCATTCGTCCCGTTCCCCTTCCGCCTCCCCTTCCTTTCCCGCTCCCCTTCCCCTCTCGCGTTCCCACTCCGCCTCCCCAACCTACCCTCTCCCCACCCTCCGCACTCACGCATTCCATACATTCATTCCTGGTTCATTCAGTTTTCTAACAGCTCGCGTGCCAATTGCATTTTTTTTATACAAATTTCATAACTATGCAATATTTACAATAGCGTTTTATTCAAGGTGGACATTTTCAATTCCCAACTTACCAAATATAAGGGGTACATGAAGAGTATTTCTCTGATGTTTCATGAATATGTTTTAAGTCTATGTTTCTATCGTTTATACTTATAATTCTGTTATGATTTAATTTATATGTACAACCTGGCTTCTTACGGTTACCAATGTATTGATATTTTAATGTTTTATGTAAATTTTAGTTTCGTTTTAGGTACCTACTTATCTTTTGTTTTATAAAATTTTTGCTCTCATACTCCTTTATTATACATTTTATTATTTCAAATTTTTTATTATGCTGTTTAATCAGAGCTAAAGTAACAAGGAGAAAATTCATAATTTGTTTTATTTTGGCTATACAAACATGTACCTACAAACTGGAAAAATGTTAACTGTCGATTTTCCGAAAATAAATAAATAATGCCAGAGCTCACCAGTAGTTTTACAAACCTTGTCCTGACAATAACAAACAGAAAAAAAAAGTTTATCGAATTTGGTGCAGTCGTTCGGAAGTTATTCGCGTACATACATTTCGGCGATTAATTTTTATTTATATAGATAGATAGAAGATAGATAGATAGAAGATATGAAACATAAGCTTGCAAACAAAAAAATGTTTTAAAAATGGCTCACCTTACGTTTTTTGTAACTAAAATGACTGATGACGAAAAAAAATAAAAACACATTCATATTTCATAAACTTATATTTTCTAAACGTTATTGTCACCTCACTTTTTTGTCGTTCCGTGAAAAAATAATTAATAAAAATTCCCAAAATTTCATGAATTTTTTTCAAATGGCAATCCGAAACTTTAGTTTCATAAAATCTTTATTTGACTTCTTTTGTGGTTAACTTTTATATTGGGTATAGATTGTGGTGTTTTCTCCGTCTAATACCGCAATATCATATTTTTCACTATTGATAGTAAGGGAGACACAACGATTTCTATGAGCCATATATGTGTTGTTCCGAAAAGCGAACAAAATAGTCTGACTGGTTAAAACGGAAGAAATAATATTAATTTTTGTCTTCTACTAAAAATAATAAGCATTTTCTGAGAGGCTGTGGCTGAGAGGTTAAGTTTCTTGGCTACGAATCGGAAGGTAGCAGGTTCGAGGGCTGACGTGCTATAATAAGCATAAAATTAATATTTTTACTTACCTTGTATCATATATTGTATAATATATCCGCTTATTCTCGGCGGGACTGCCGGTTGACTGTAGCTCAGCTGCTTTGGTTAAGTTAAACAATCTCATCATAATATGTATTTTTTAATTTTTTATTCTGCATATTAACAAACTTTAATTTCAGCTACATCAGGTGACGGAGATGAGACGTGATACTGTGAAATAAATAACTAACAACATGTACGCACTCGCATACTGCCTGCTAACAATGTATGCCCGGACATTGGGGGTCTAGAGTCATTTTAAATAAAAAGTAACTTCATTATAAATAAAAAATTAGAGTCCTGACGAGTACGGTGAAGGAGGAAACTATCTGTTTCCTTAGAACGCCGTGGGAAGGTGGTGGGCAACCTCCAATGTATCATATAGTGTATCAATTTAATTGTATATTTGCGAAACTATTTAAAAATTGTATTATTAGATATTATTATTTTACGGCACTTTCCAGCGCGGTAGGTACTCTAAAAATCGTCCGTGTGGCAAACCGCCACACAGGACAGGTTGTTTCACAGAAATTCAAATGGCCATTTAACGCCATTTAATTTTTTTGTCATTTGAAAGGTCCCCGTAAAATGACGATTATAGGAGCGTTTCAGCTTTCTATCAAATTGTCATCAGCAGAAGAGGATTATTACAATTTGATGGAAAGCTGAAATGTTTAACGGGAACCTTTCAAATGTCGAAAAACAAAATGGCGCTGAATGGCCGTTAGATGATTTTGTCACACATGAATTTCTGCGAAACATCTGGGCCTTAGATGCGAGAAGCTGCCCGCTTGAAATGACTATAGTCGTGAAGAGTGACCAGATCTAAAAAGCTAGATCTATATCAGTCAATATCAATCTTCCTTTCCTAAAATCTCACTCTCTTCACATGAAGAAGTGTGATCTATATCAATCTGAAGGAAAACGATTGTCGCCAATTAGCATAAGATATTTTGAACCCTAGGCCACTGAAATTTCTTAATTGTAAGATAAAATTGAGCCTACTTCGGGCACACGGCAACGCATTTAATTTCTGTTTATCCCATCAGTTTAGTGTATGAAACCGATGTTGCATACAATTTACACGAGGTGTAGTTGTTGGAAAAATGAACCAATTAAAATTGCAAATATATGAAAAAACATTTTTACCGTTCAGTAAATTGAATGAATTATATCACAGCTGGGGAACCGATATTGAATAGCCAATATTGCATGAATTGTATGTATGGTTAAATTCAAGAGCGTACTTCTACGATGAGCTTTTATTTCATTTGGTATTGCAGTGGAAAAACTATGCATATTTACAAAACGTACCATATTTTTAAAACGCTACTAGATTTATTGAATCAAGCTGTAATTCAATGGAGGATTGTTTGGTAATACTCGTCCTCCTGTTCAAATACGGTGCAGTTGACGTGAAGCGGTTAATAGTAGAGTCACGTGGGGTAACCGTACGCAGTTTTTACATTGGGATATTTGTATTAAAACTCTTTAGGTATGTATTTTGCTCATTTTTTGTTTGTTTATTGATATGATTGATCATTAAGGCATCTCAAACAAACATAAAAACCTTATGTAGTTCATAAATCAAAAAGTTATATAAAAATGTTTACATGCATGTCGATTACGAACACTTACCCTACGTGCGGGGTTAGTATTCGCATACCGTAGAGAAGTGTTCAAATCAGATTAGTGGTTATCTTTAATAGAATCATCACTTTGCACCCGTGTAACTAACAATATTTTACCAAAAATTATCATAGACCACATCGATCTGACTCAATTGGTTACACATGTCGATAGCAGATGACAAAATTTAAGAAAAAGCACGAAAAACACTAATTTACCTACCAATTTTTATTTTCAAATTAGGATTCACTGTACTCATATCCTGCTTCAATGCGACCCAATTACGAATTAAGGAACGTGCGGGCGCGTAACAGGCACGACCACCTCGGAAACATCATTGCGAACACTTACACTCTGCGTACGGTTACCCCACGTGACTCTAATGTGGATTTATTAATTTAATCCGTAATTAATTCACAGATTATTCCCTGCTTAACCCTGCAAACTCCGAAATTATAATTATTTTAAAGTTATAATTTTTTGTGCATTATTTACAAATTTCAATCCTAAAACCTTCTATACTTTTAATCATAAGTTGTTAAAGATATCATACGACTTTATCAGTGGCGGTTTTTTTTTGCTTATACGCGGGCATGTGCACTTTATGGATAAGTAGTTTTTTTCTTGATGCATTGAATGAAAATATGTGAAATACTTTTGTTATTCGACGGTACATCCTCTCTGCATACCCGTTCGGGGACACTTTGTTAAATTTTGTGTATGTAGTAGGTATATTTATACCGTTTTTAATTTATTAAGGGCCATTAACCAGCCAGCGGCCGCGAATTCGTATTTCGTAAGATGTTCTTACGATCGTACAGGGCGGTTCCAATGAGAAAGATTAATTATTCTGCGTACTAGCTTTTTAAAATAATAACTAAAAATCGATTTTATTTCATTTAAAATTATGTCCCGTCTTTCCGGTTCATAAAACATGGTCTGATTTTTCGGAATGAAATTTTCAAAAAATCCCTAGGGTTTCAAAAATACGACAAAAAAAAACGGAATGTCTTAGAATATTTGCCTAAACCGTTTTTTTTTTAAATGTGATGCAAGTGGCCTATTATCTTTGAAGTGGTCAACAATGGTTTTGTTGCCCTTGATATGAAAGTGGTTCTGAATCATTTTATGCCTATAATTTATCAAACTATGAATGCTTTTGGAATATTAAACTTTTTATTTAAATCCTTATTTTCTTATTACACTATAAAAACAAAATGAAATAACTAGTATATTCTTTAATTTCAATTTTTTATTGAAAATAATTACTAATTGTTGTTAATAATGTAGGTAAAAATTTAGTGTTTATTAATTGTAAGCAAAAATAAAAAGGGAGAAAACTTCGTAAAGCTTATGTTATACTTCAAAGAAACACCTTTTACAAGCTTTTCTTCCATATTTTTCTCTTTTTAAACACCTGTAGTAATTTGCCACCATTCCACGGTCCTCCCATCTATCCTGATACCTTTCCTCCGTCACTTTTAAGTTATGGTGGAAGCGCTCTCCTTGTTACTCACTATACTTTCCCAGATTGTCAGGAAATCTATCCAGGTGACTGTGGAGATAGTGTAACTTTTGGCTCATATTCGCTCCTAAAATCTGAAAGCTTTCCAACATCTTTTGCACAATTTTTCTGTAGTTTGGTGCTTTATAGTTACCTAAAAAAATTTCCACCACCAACAGAAACTCCTCCAAGCCTCAAAATCAGTCATAAATTTATAATTTTTTTATCTTTCATTAATGTCCAAATTTGTGTACCATCGAATATTCCAGCTTTTAACTTTTCAAGTTTGATTACTTTATTTCACGAAATAAAGTCGCAGAAAGCGAATTTCACCAAAAAACTAAACACTTATTAATAACTCGTGTTCTGAAGAGCTGAAGAGCCAACTTAACACTGTTAATTATTTTAAACTGGCAGACCCGGACACAGTTGCTGTGGACATAACCCAACCTTTATAATCAACGCCATCAGTTAATTTGCATACATGTCAAATCCACACCACCCGCTTGCCAGCCCGCTACCCGCCCGCTTGCCATCCCGCTAGCTTTATATATTATATATTTCAATCAATTTACACAAAACCTTGACAAATTGTATACCTAAATCTACCTCATGAATCATACTATGTATTGGTGAAAACCGCATTAAAATCCGTTGCGTATTTTAAAAGATATAAGCGTGCAGACAGCGGGAGCAACTTTGATTTATACTATGTAATAAAGGTTTCAGCTACGCCAAAATCATAAAAACCAGAGCCAATTCAGGAATTTCGTGAATATATCCGTAAGCTGGGTACTTGAAAATATAAAAATCCGCAGAGATATCCAGGGCAACAAAAAAAAATTGTTAAGCTGTGAATTTATTGATTTATTTTACTGCATGATTATATGATTTGAAATGTGTGTTGCATATTACAAAATGTTGTTTGAAAATTAAAAAAATCTGCCAACGACCTATGGTAAAACCTATTTTAAGTACTAAAAATAAACACATTTTTTCAAAATTTAAAAAGAACAGTCTTTCGAATCGATTTATATTTTTTTGTGGAAAAGAGTCAATAAGTTTAAAATTTGATTTAAAAATTACATTTTTTTGGTTTTGTCTGGTTATTCGCTCTTAACATCTTTCGGTAAAAAAAGTAGGTACGACCTAGATTCCTACATAGTTGTGTAGAATTTGTTTGTTCATTCAACTATCTAGGAAACGGCGATATTCGTTTAATAGAAACTAGTATTAATTTAGGTCCATGCAGAACATTTTTTTTTCGGAATACGCATCTCAAGAGATGAATGAGCCGATTCCTGTTCACCACCAATATTTATTTATTTTATCCGACCGTCAATTCAAATGGTATAACTTTAATGACTGACAGCTGTTTAACAAATGTTATAACTTTAATGACTGACAGCTGTTTAAAAAATGTAGTAAAAGCTTATTTATTTTCTTTAACTACAATGAGTTTAAATCGCTCATCGTTGATATGGTTTGTGTTGAAAAAAATCAACCAATGATTAATTAAACTCCAATCGAAAAAATACAAATCGACTGCTCCGAATTAAACTGTACTCGTTTTTTGTTTAATAACTTAATCAGGCAGTTATGTAGAGAAACTTACGACTTTTACAATGCCAGAAAACTAATATTCCGCTTTTATTAGTATTTTGTCGATTTGCCGTGTCTGTTTCCACAATTCTATATATTTATTTATTAACGGTATAAATATACCATAAATACATATTGCATGTTACAAAATATTATTTGTAGGTACATAAGAAATAATTAAAAAAAGAGTTAAGTTAATTGTGGCATTTTATTAAGAAATGACACAAAGGGCTACAATTACATTCAATACTACAGTATAAATAAAATTAATATTGATTTAAGATATATGATAGAATAGCCTTCTTGTACCTAGCTTTCGTGCAGTTAAATAGATCCGCCACACCTGCGTATCTATTACTAACTTCATGTAATCTAGGTAAAAGCGAGTGTTTCGCGTACTCAGTCCTGTTGTTGTTACATTGAAACAAGATTTTGGAGCGAGTTGCTCTAGTGGGTATATGAAATTCGATGAGCTTAGTTAAATCAGGACTGTCTATTCTACCATTTACAAATTTGGACATAAATATTAAGTCGGATATAATTCTTCGATCTGAGAGTTTTAATAAATTTATCTATTAAAACCACTCGGGTCACATAGTGCTATATCAGTCACCAAATGACGTGTCTTCATAAACCTCATTTTATCTCCTTTTCTATTATGGCCAGAGAGGGGAATCCATTACTAATAAACTCATACAAATGATAAACAAACCGTCAACGTTTTTGAATCGTCAATGGTTGTTTATCAGTAAGAGACAACATCTAGATTTCTCTTTGCATTAAAAAAAATATCAAGGGCGGTCCTGTATAATTTGAAATAAATCAAAAGAACAGAAAAATTCCAAACACAAAGTATAGTTCACTCGGTCAAGGTTAGCCAATTTTTTAAATAATTATTTTTTATCGTTGAAGAAAAAGATAATATAAATCCCACTCAGGCTTCGCGTCGTCCACCTACGAAATAATCTTTATAATTCGTTTGTCTAACTAAATTTGTCTTTGGTTTCATATAAATTGGTAAATAAAGTTTAAAAAAAACATCGGTAAACAATTTTTAAGACTTTAGCTACGTTTGAGTTATTTAAAAAAAAAATTGTTTATGTCCCTTTTTTATTTTTAAAAATATAGACAAACTTTCCCGGATTACGAATAACAATATTTGAAAATCTCCCACTACCACCACAATAAGCGAAAAATGATGCTTGTGTCGTGATGGAGGATTTAGCCAGCCGAGGAATCGAAAACGCGACGCCCGGGTGGACCCAAACGCGATGCCAACTCCGCCACTGACCGGTCAAAAAATTTAAACATATTTCTATATTATTGGAATAACACTTGTTATAATAACTTTTGAAGGTTATACCCATCAATAATTTCTGTATATCATTGAAGAAGAAGATAATACTAATAAATCAAAATGAAAATATGAAAAACAACAAGACTCTGACAAATAAAAAGGAACCCATGACCTCTTGTCTTACCGCGACAAATATCTTAACTATTCGGAAACTGGAACGTCTTACTTTGTAATATTAGAATCGGAACGAGTCTTTTAACTTACTTCAATAACGATATTTCATTTTACGATACGTTCAAAAACCGCGAACCTATTTGACATTGAATGTCAAACGGGAATATTTGATGACATGAAGTTTTATTTGTCCAGACCCGAGAGGTTAAATAAATGCAACATCTGTACGTTACGTAGTAAGTCCCCATTAGAGGATCCAAAAACAAATAATATGAATAAATACCGTAATAAATAAGTAACAATTATTATAAGCAATAATTATCAGCCTGAAACACTCATCCACATTGAAAAATCTTCCGAGAAAAGATACATGATACTTGAACCCGTACCCTTCTGATTGCCGGTCAGCTGCTCTCCCAATTGAGCTATGGCGGCTTATCTTATACCCGCCAAATGATTCAATATATACTAGTGTTTCATTCAACAATTACTGCTTATTATATTTTTTCCACCTGAAAACAACCAACTTTATTTTTGCGAGAGAGACAAAAAAAAGTAATAAATAAGATTAAGAAAGGGAATCATTATTTATTGGTTTGTATATGTGAAGCAAACGGACGGCGAAAGTTTCAGGATAACAACATATGATGTGCAAGTGTAAGGAAGAAGAAGTTGGAAAAACCCCAGGAAGGTACTATTGAGTTAATCACGTGTTTGAGTCTACTCATGGCAAATGGCAATAGCCGGAATTTAAGACATTTATGGGACAACATAATTTATGAATTTGGATGTAGCAAAGAATGCTTGCCAAATCAGATGTTTGCGGTTATCTGCTACGTATGCGGCGAATGGCTTTCGGAAGGGACCTACTGTCGTTCAAATCCCGGTGGCAGACACATAAACCGTATTGTAATTTTATTTTTTATTATTCGTCATTATTAATTCTATTACAATTGATTTGCTACGTCTAGGAACTCTTGTGCTGAGAGCACATTTGCATCGTTCCATTAGAAATGCATATTTATAAGTGAAGGCTAAGTTTATAATAATAATAATAATAATAATAATGTTTATTCCAGGATGTGGGGAGGATAGTGCAATCCCACACGTCCCATAAAGTTGTACATATTTACACAACAGATAAAGTAAAAAAAAAAAAAAAAGTAAATAGAACAAACAAATATAAAAGACATAAGCGATAATAGAAATAAAATAAATAATCAATTATAATGTAGGACGTGGTCTGGAGTGAGCTAGGGCCCAGCGCTCGCTCAGGAGTGGCGCTTGGTGCTGGAAGGCTGCGATCACCACTTTGTTATCGGAAGCCATTAGCCGCATCCTGGCTCCAGTGACCCGGTGTCTCATCAGACCGGCGAATCCGTGTAGTCCTAGCTCCGTAAACATTGAAGATGCGCTGCTGTACCTTCTGTATCCAAATATAATTCTGCAAGCATCATTATATTGGATCCGCAGTCGTTCTATTGAGCTGGTACGGTAGTGACACCATGTTTCACATGTATATAGGTTAGTGCAAAATGCATTGAACAATGTTTTTTTTACATTGTTACTGCATTTGAAGAATCTTCGGGCAATCATATTAGACAGTATACTGATACTTCTCCGCTGTCGTTCAATATCACCGTCATCCGAGAGGTCTTCAGTAATAATGTGTCCCAAGTATTTTACATTCTTAGATGCGTTTATATTTTCCTCATTAAGTTTTACAGGGAGCATTTTCTCGGGATTTTTTCCATGGTGGAATGCGATTAGTTCCATCTTCTTGGGGTTGTACATCATGTTGTGGTCATTTGCATATTCTTCACAGATTTTTAATAATGTTCTCAACCCCTTGATCGACGGAGCTAGGAGAATCATGTCGTCCGCATAACTTATGTGATTTAGGCATAAATTATTAATACGACAGCCCGCCCTGGTGTCCAGGCGATTTGATAATTCGTCCATGTATACATTGAACAGGATTGGGGACATACACCCTCCTTGCCTTACTCCTGATCGCAAATATATCGGTTGGGAGAACGTACTTGCCCACCTTACAACGTTTTCCTGCTGAGAGTGCCATCGGGATAGTGTGTTGATATACATAGTAGGTATATTTCTAGCTTTCAATTTCTCCCATAAGGTTTTATGACAGACCCTGTCGAACGCTTTGCTCAGATCTAAGAAGCATCCGTATACAGTAGTTTTTCGTTTCTTGTAATATTCTATTATTTGCTTAGCGGAGTATATTGCCATATTAGTGGATAATCTGTACTTAAAGCCCATCTGATTGTGTTTAGAATTGAGTTTACCTTCTATTTCAATCAGAATTACCCTTTCAAATAGTCTTGCAATTATAGTTGCCAGGGATATTGGCCGGTAATTGCTGGAGTTGGTCATATCGGGCTTTCCTGATTTCAGGATCGGGGTTATAATGGTTTTCGTCATTGCACTTGGTAGATGGTTGTGTTTGAGGATTGCATTGAACAGAATGTTTAGTAGTTTAGGTATGTATCTACCTCCGTACCTTATGTGTTCAATACTTAAACTATCATGTCCCGGAGATTTACCAGCCTTAGTAGCTTTGATGGCCTTCATTATATTATTTTCAGAGAGGAAGACGTTTTGTCCATCATATTCCATAATATCAGGAGCAGTCGGTGCTTCGTTTCCAGAAATATCTGCAAAGGTTCTTCTAAATGTCCTGGCAATTTCCTCCGTATTTGTGGACCCGTCAATTTGGCTGGCGATTCGAGCGTTTGGTTTGATCAGATTGTTGCTTTTCTTCCAGAATTGAGCAAACTGTTTTGTGTCAAGCGATTTTACGATTTCGTCCATCTTTGTTTGTTCGGCAGAGCTTTGGCAGTGTTTGAGGGCTCTTTTAAACTCCTTCCTTTTCTGTTTTCTTTCATCCGCAATGGGGCCTTGTGATGGTCTCCCGTTTTGAATCCACGTCATCAATGCCGATCTCGATTTTTCGTAGTGTTCCTTGACTTTTTGATTCCACCCGGAAATGTGACGATATGTTTTTGGTTCGCTTTGATTGCTCTCCCGATAGAATACAATGTCGGCAGCCTTTCTTAGGGCTTCCACGATATCTGTGTACATATTGTCCATGCTTTGCATATGATCGCATTTATCACATGTAGACTCAGAATTACATATGGATTCTGAGTGTCTTTGATATGTTACATGGAGTAATGCTTCTGCCACAGACGTATATTCATTGATTTTCTTGTTGTTAGTCCTTCGCCAAATTATATTATTAGGCTGTTTCGGGGCATTAAAGACGGTAGCAGGTAAGTTTGCAGCAGCGATTATGCAAGATGTCGGCCGGTGATCGGACCAGTCAGTATCGTAGTGTATATGCAGATTATGTATTTTGTCCTTGAGATTATTAGTGCATATACAATGATCGAGCCAGGAAGTGGTATTGTGTGCATCACTAACATATGTATATGTATCGTTGGGTAGTCTTTCCTTATCGATACAATTGTAGTTATTTTCAGTGTAGAAAAATGATAGTTCTTTCCCAAATACAGAAGATGGGTGAGCGTTGAAATCTCCCATCACGATGGTTTCAGAGTATTCATTGTCTTGAATGATCGTATGTATTTTGGATAGGTAGTTGGTGAAGTCAGTAAGGTTGTCCGCATGACATACCGGCATGTAGACAGTCAGTACACATATTGTCCCTCCTTTGGTTGTTATCTGAATACCAGCGATGCGGTCATCTCCACATGGTATTACGGAAGCTTGCAACTAATTCCTCCAAAGTGCCGCGACTCCTCCATAAGGTCGTCCCCTCAGCGGCCCGTTAGCTAAATCTACGGCAGATGTGCCCCATCCCTGAAAGTTTGGATGAATTTTGGATAGATTAGATGTTTCGTTTTGTAATAGCCACGTTTCTTGCAAAAGTATTACATCGTATATATCGCACATATCTATAATGAAATTAATATTTCTTTTAAAGCTTTTGCAGTTTATCGAGATTATTTTAATTTTGTTCCTTTCCATTGTATTTTTTTTCAATAAATTTTCGGAAAACGGTACCTGTTGGCCAAAATTCTTTGTTCATGTAGGTTTTGAAATCCTTATTCGGTATAGTCAACTTAAAGGATCCAAACTGTGTGGGATTTCGTTGAGTAATTTTTTCCACTTGGATGTTATTCGCTGTTATTTTACTATCAATAAAGTTTCGAATGTTATTCTCAGTTACACTATTGTCGAACCTCGATACGTAGAGCATTGTTTTTAGTTCGGCTATTTTAAGTGAGTTATCCGTTGCTGTGCCTGTTATATTTCTCGATCTACGTGGTTTTCTGGTAACAGTTTTGAAACCTTCCGCATTAGAATTCGTTGTCACTGATTTGTACGCATTTTTATCATATTGTGTGCGTATATTTTGAGCTAAATCAGGGTGTTGTACCTGTGATAGTTTCTGTTGTGCATGAGAGTTAGATGCAGCTATTTTATTCCATTGTTTAGGGGTATGCAAGAGAGGCGGCGTGTGCTGTATTATTACATTACTGCAGTGGGCATCGTCAAATTGTAATTCTTTAAGTGGCGGGCTTGGGATCGAGCGGTTCTTCTCTAGTGCTACTGGTATGGTGACCTTTAATGAATTCAAGGACGGCGATGTATTTACGTCTTGATTTCGAACATGGTTGTGATTGTTTGTTTTCAGTTCTTCCCTTAAAAGGGCCATTTCAGAGCGCAAAACTTCCAGATCGCTTTGTTTGGACATTTGCGATTGGATTGTAAAAAGTTCACCCTTTAGTAACATGATATCTTTTAATAGACATGTTACGTCTATGTAATCGAAATTTACAGGCGGTAATTTGTGCAGATTCTGAGCCACAAAGGTTGGTAGGGCTTCATTTTCTGTTTCCTTCAGTATTTTAATAATGTCGTATAGATTCTTGCACTTCTTACCTTCACCTTTCCTCATAATTCTGCGCCCAACTGTTTCACTGCACAGAATATCTTTCGCTGCCTCCACAGCGTCTTCGGAGAAATGTGTGGAGCATATTTGCACAGCAGTTAGTTCATCTAAGACATCAATTTTATTTTGAAGAAACGTTAAAAGTTCGTTAATAATCAGTTTTTCACTTTTTTTCGTGTTATTCATGTTGTTTTCGTAAACTGCGGCGGCACATGCAATTCGATCCTGCGCCCGAGCAGACAAAATGCTGCAAAAACTACTAAAACTTGTTTAAAAACATTAGTTATTCGAGAGCAAAACAAAAACTCGACAGCTGTCAATGACAGATTATTGTCGCATTTATAAAATAAGCAGCTTATAACAAAAATACATGTAAAGAAAAAATAATTTTCTTTAATTTAAAACAATGCAGAGCTTGACTCGTCATTGTAGCTGTATGTATCGTGGACTGTCGATTCGATATTTTATAGTCCCATGGACTACCTACAATTATACTGCAATTATCCATATAATTAAAACGACCCTAAAAATAATCTATGAGCTATGATAAAGCAAATTAATAAGATTAATTTCAATAATTAGAAGAAATTACTATCGTGATTGTGATTAAGGAATCGACATTACAATTAATAACATTAAATGTCGTTTCTTTCCTTACAGGTAATGTTTTGTTACTATATACTTTTCTTTATGAAAATCTCGTAAGATTAACAAAATAAACCTCCTATTTCCTAACAAAGAAACTCGATTGTGTTTTAATTGATTGTGTAGTCCAAATCACAAAGAAAATATCATTATATACAAATAACAAAGTTGCGTTTAAAATAAAAGACAATCAGCATCATACATTGGGGATACATACTTATAAAATAGTTTTGACAAAATGTTAGATCTGTTCTAGCCTTGTCCCTTGATCGAAGGTTCTAGCTGATGATCGAAGACTTGATGTCTGATTTTGTGTTCTGTGTAATGGCCAGTGGAAGTGCATTGTTATAGCTTTGTTGCAAATTATCTAAAATTTCTTCAGCTAAAAGTTGTTTTAGCGAAAGGTATAATAAGTAAGAGATTTGGTTTGGTTTGGTTCTAGTATCTCAAAAAGTTATTATTTTCAAAAGCAGTTATGTATTGGAAGAGGTGTGCTAGTATGTTTTAGCATAAAGTTGCCTAATGTCTAAACACTGATCCTCTTGAAGATTTCATCCGAGCTGCTTGTGATCATTAGTTTTAGAAAAATCTTTATAATTAGTTTCTGAACTTTAGACATAGGATCAAGGGGGGATATTGCGGATATATCTAATCGTGTATTTATATATCGTGTGAAAAAACTTCTGAATATACTCGAAAGAATATTAAAAATGAAGTTTCTCAAAAAATATTTATTTAATCCTAATAAGCCAATAGAAAACTTGAAAGTTGAGTTAGTTTTAATTCATTGAAATCAAATATTTAGTTACAAAGTTGATTCGTGCTTAATTTCGTCTCAGTTCAAATGCTACCCAAAACAGAGCGAATCATAAAATGATTTCACTGTTATACATTAAACAAGTAATAACTCAAAAAACAGTACAGGCAGTAGAACTTTTCGTTTGTTCATTAATTTGGCTCCTGGCATTTTCTCCGAGATCGTAAATCAATCATTGCAAATAGACGAGTAGATATTGTGTGGCCTTCAGTCGCCTTCAAAGAAAGCTCGTGCTAAAGCTTTGTTGAAAACTTTACATTCATATTTACTGCGGTTCTGTTGACAAACACCATTCGAAATTATTGCGCATTTTGAACAATCAAATTGCCGTAATTTTGTAAACGAATTCAACGTGTAATTTTATGGGACTATGATTTGGCTTTTGTGTACAATTTCAACTTAATTTTAGCATTTTATGCTAACATTTTGATGCAAATGGTTTTATTACCAGTTTTATAGGTCAAAAGTTCAGGCATTTAGAAATAGGTTGGAATTATTGTGAAACTAAATAAAATTAAAAGTTTAGACAGCTGATGCCTCCATTGTAACTGCTTTGTCTGTTACATGTTTATAAAAAAGATGCAAAGTTTACAACAGAACTATCAACATATTATTTAAAAACCTTATGTTTTAGCTTTGCAAAAGATTCCCACAATGTGAGACAACCTCCGATATGAGAGGTAAACCTAAGAAGGAGAGCACCTACGATTTTTTATTTAGGCACTTAAAACGATCGGTTAGTTGAGCGAGCAGTCTAATGTATTGGCTTCCCATGCAGTCCTCCATGATTGCTCCAGTAATATTTTCCACTAATAATTATGATAGTAGGAGAAAATGAAATGTTTTCGTGATACTCAAAATTAGAAAAAAGTCTATCTTTTAAGAGAAAAAAATATTTGTTGATATATCGTATATAAGACATTGATATAAGTTACAACGGAGTTTTTAGACTTCTATACCAACAAAAAATACTTCGGCATAAATATTTCAATATAATTTTAGCACTTTATGCCGGTATTTCGACGCGAATGATTTTATGGGCAGACTTTATAGGTCAAGAGTTCAGAAGCATATCGAAATAGGTTAGATTAGGTTAGACTTGTGAAATAAAATGGAAATGCACAGAAGCGACGCCGACGCCTCTTGCAGTGGCGGGAGGCGCTGAACAAATAGTCGGATTGTCTTGGAAACAGGAGAATTATTTAAATCAGTCGTATAAAATCTGCGCGGAATTGAAATGATAAATTTCCTTGCAACTATGTACCCATTGTTATTCGTTAATGTGAATGCGCACGTAGTTGGTAGTTTTAAAGGCTCATTTTTTTAAACTAACCTATTAATGTAATATTCAACTACGATTTAATTATTACGCTTGAATGGTTTTTGTGTTTTTTTTCTTCTTACTTATTTAACTTCTAAATGATTTATTTTTAAACAATGACAGTTCCAATAACTCAATCATCTCACACCACGAGCTATGCAGCTTTAAAAACAATTTATCGGTTAAAAAGATAAAAATACTTTTTTTCGATTTTTGATACTGATAATTAGTAGTGGAATTCCATTGTAATAATATATTAAAACCGTTTTTCGATAATTAACGATTTCAGCGGCCATCTTCAGACTGGTACAACGGTTCCTTAAACTATGGATTATGTACACAATATTTGGGGGGGGGGGGGGGGGGTTAACAGGGCTGGTACAGAATAACTTTAATAAAATTAAATGGATTTTCCCATCTTATTTCCTATATCGTATTTCTCCGTTATTACCAGTAAGCATAATCACCCCGACTTTACTATTAATTTGGGGAACACCAAACATGAATTATTTTCACTCTTTTTCAGTTGACATTTAGGTATCTACTATTATTTTTTTAAATTATTATTACTATTATTTTTATACGAAATTTATCATTTCAATTCTGCGCAGATTTTATATTCCAGATGACATGTGATTTTTAATTGATATTTGCAATGATATTGATTTTAAAAAGTGTGGCCAATTTTACATTGGAGTAGGGACTTATAATGGACTCTAAATTTAGAAAATACGTATTTTACTTCTGAACATGATTTGGCATATGATTCTAATTTTTTATCAATAAGGAACTCCAGTGAAAAATATTATGACTTTAAAAAAAAGTTCATATAGACCAATAAACGCTGATTCTGAATATATAAGTTTTATTTAATAATATTAAACGCAGAGTTTTTAAAAAAATATTAAAAAGTTTATTTTTAATTGGGTCGTGAAAACACGCCGTCAAGTTGGCATTATTGAAATGTTTAGTGGTGACGTCGCTGTTCGTTGTGTGTTGAAGTCACCGTAAAGTCATTGTACGGGAATGTAGGAATGACACAAGCCATCGTATTAATTTATTCGTTTATTTACATACTGTTTATAGAGATTTAGTTGTTGTGTTTATTGAAACATTATTAAGGTCAAAATAATGTTTAAAAAATAAAAGTATCTCTTATTAGTTTATCTCTATTATTGAAAATATTCAAAATCTACTGCACAAAAAAAATAGTAATGCTACTTCTAGGGAGAATACTTCGAACAACGAAATTCAAAATGGCGGCAGTTGATCAGCTGATTGCTGATCCTATAACTTTAAGTAACTTTTCAGGAGTGATGACGTCACACGATTCACCATGCATACGATGGTTTTCGGGGGATCTTGAAAAATTAAAACTTTGACCATTATTTTAACCATTAAAACAAACTCTAAAAATAAAAATAAAATTGCAGTTATTTAAGTTAGACGGTCATTATTCATTAAAAAAAATTAAAAAATGGACTGGAGTTCTCTATTACAAAGTTATGATCCAATTTTTTTTAGTTAGGCCGGTTATTTCTAATGATTATAGCCTCTTTAGTTTATGTACTTTACTGCAAGTTTGCAAAACTTTAACATCTCTGTTTTGTCAAACGAGTGTTTATTGTCTAATAGGTGTGACGCAGCATTCGCAAATCACCTTTATCATTCACACAATTTGTGAAGCGTTCTATTTGCGGGTTTTGATCGCTCTACCAGTTTGTCCTGTGTAATATGACGTCCAATTGGAACAATTATAGACAAATGAAACAATTTAACTTTTTTTGAACGTGTTATCTAAAAAGAATTACCTTTCATTTCAAAATTTATTTTTACTAAAAATACCACGTAATTTCATTTTTGTGGAGATATGATTACTCTTTTGTTGTTCTCATTATGTCTTTATATTTTATTTCGTTACAGCTTCCATGGAAAGGCAAACAAATAAAAGCAAATTTACTTTTCCGTTTTTATGTCACCACACAGCCAAAATTTTTAACAATTTCTAACTTGTTTAACTTAATCTAAATTTAGTTTCATGGACACGTGTTCACAATTAGTTCAGCTTTCAAACTATAGGAAAAGTTATCTGTTTCTATTTTAATAAATTCATTTTGGCATAAAGAGTACCTGCAGTGGACGGAATAAATCAATAAATCAAAACCTAGATATCTAATGACTCAAACTTGTTATTGCAGATGCAGTAAATGCATTCGATTTAAAAACAGAATTAAATGAAAGCCATTCGAGTCACAAACAACATAAAATACTAGGTGGGCGATTTATATCCCTTTGAAAGAAAATCACTATATCCACGTCAAAGACCTTTCGGTTTTAGACCATCCAATAACAGCGTTCTCCGCTAGAAAACTTTCTACTACGCTTTCATTACTGCATACCTTTAATCTCTACATAATATACGAAAAATAAATATGAGCGGCTCGCCACTCAGAGGCAAAACGGTGAACTAAAATAATGTATTTCAGTTCATTTTGCTACCAAAACTGCGTCTGGCTTATTTTCTATGGGGGATACAGGAATAAGGAACTCTTAAAATTACGTGTCCAATCCTGCGTCCGTATATCAGACGCTGAATGACTGTCGGACGTAGGATTAATTCAAATTGTCATATTAGAAGACGCCGCAATGATGACTCGGACATTTATTTTATTTTCATTTATGTACAGTGTTTTCTTTTACTCGCCTCGCTAGACTAAATCTGTTCCGAGGCCCGGGTTGCCGGCACTGAAACCCGAATTTATTGCAGTGTCAATGATGATTTATTTATTTTATTTATTTATTACAAGAATATTGTACATTGCTTAGTTTTTTTGTGGTATTTCATCCGCCATGCTAGGGATTTCCCTGTGTTATGGCGGGTGAAGTTTACAGATTTGAAATTATACATTTGTAATGGTTGATAAATAAAATTAGAAGTTGTACAGATTAAATTGAATTGCAAAATATTATAATAATTATAATTAATTAATTAATAATTATTATTTTAAAATATTATATTAATTAATAATAATACGATGATAATAATAATAATAATAATCTGGAGTCGGTGAATTTTTTTTCCCATTTGGTCTCTGGTAGGTTGACATGTTGTTCTTGTATTATTTTGTATTTATAATACTTATATAGTGCAATTGCATAGCGTGGATTGACTAGATGATCATTTGGGAAGTGTGTGAAAGGGTTTAGTTTTTCCTGTGTGGAAAATTTAACCCGGACATTTAAATCTGGTGAGTAAAAATAATATTCAAAAATCTGTTTCTGAAAAAATAAGAAAATATACAGATTTTGGAAATGAGATTAAAAGAATTTGGCATTCTCAGACTATAAAAATATTACCATTTGTCATTCCGGCTACTGGCATTATACCTAGGTCTCTTATTCAAAATTTAGGCATATTAGATTTGTCAAAAAATTTATATATAAAAATGCAAAAATCAGTAATTTTAAATACATGTAGGATTACAAAAGATTTTTTAAATATTTATATTGAGGGATCAGTAGGATTTATAGGTCAAATTAGGAATTCCACAGAGCCGAACCCTCTGATATGAAAATATCTTGAGTCGGTGAATTATTTTCCCATTTGGTCTCTGGTAGGTTGACATGTTGTTCTTGTATTGTTTTGTATTTATAATACTTGTATAGTGCAATTGCATAGCGTGGTTTGACTGGATGATCATTTGGGGAAGTGTGTGAAAGGGTTTAGTTTTTCCTGTGGGGAAAATTTAACCCGGACATTTAAATCTGGTGCGTAAACAAGTTGATAATAATAGTTATTAAAATAAAACATGTAAGAAATAGTAATTTCATTATTTGTTAAATTAAGGAATTAAGGACTATCGTTTCTAATCATCATTTCTAGTTGTAAGGATCCATTGTGATAAATGTTTTTTAAAGGTGAGCGGTTGGGTTTCGGTTTTTAAGTTCTCAGGGAGAAGGTTAAATATTTTAGGAGCTAGGTAAGAGGGTTTCTTTCTTATATTTGAACATATTTAGGCTTTCAAAATATTGTAAAAGAGTTTACAATAAATTGTAGACTTCACAGTTGAATTTTACAGACATATCCCAAACGAATATCTTCCCTGTGTGAAATTTACGGATTGTGAAAGCTTAAAAAACACATTACTGATAGTTTTTCTCTTTTGTATAATTTTACATAATTTCATTCTACGTATTGTTTTACCAAGTAGCTTTTAATCTTGCACGTAATAACTTGGTATGTTCAAGGATTTGTGAAAAATCTCTGAATGGAGTGTGAACGTTCCGAACGTTCGAACTGAAAATCGATCCCTAAGTGAGAATCTTTGATCGAAATGCTCATTTGGAGGCGACGCCGATGCCAAACAAGTTCACATCAGACTCCTAGATTCTTATTTGTTGTGAGCTTTAAACTGTACAATTCTTTTGTGTACTTAATCGAAAACAAAAAAATACCAAAAAGGGCAAGCGCAAGTGCAAACCTTGAATTGTATTGGCAAAATAACCAGACTGGTTGTTTTGTCCAGTGTTTTTTTAGCTAGTATTGTGTGTTTGGTTGGATCTACAAAACACACGGCAGAACAATGGGTTTGATCATCCCCGATTAAAGTGGAAGAAAGAATTGTAAAGTGCCGACTTCATGAATAGGAATGTATCCAGACAGTCAACACAATACACAGCGTCGAATTGAAAAGTCCTGGGAAATTCTTTTGTGGCGATGCTACAACTTAAATCGGTTATTTGATGTCATCTATAAGAGAACTTATTGAATGGCGAAGGATATACGAAGTCATATGAAGAAACTGGATATGATAATAGTTTTGAATTTCAGTGCAAGTATTTTGTTTTCCAAGGACGGAAATTCCTTATTATATAACGCTTTGTATCACAAGCTTTGTGAAATCGTGTTACAAAATGCTTGAGAAGTTATCGTACATGGATAGAAAACTGAGTAAAAGTATTTCGTCGAGCAACCAGAAACAAAGGGAATACTTTATTTTCAATTTTAAACTTATTGTAATTTAATTTTCACACTGGGAGACGAATGTGCATAGTGCATAGGTATCGCCGCCTTGGAAACCATTTTTTGGATAACCAATACCCCTGCCATGGGTCATCCCAAGACTTGCCCGGGGTTCATCGGGTGAGGTGTGTTCAGGTTCACCATTTGCGTGGTGGGCCGGATCTGGAGAAGTCGGTTGGAGACATTTTGACCATTCCAGCTAGTCTATCTCTCTATCTCGACCCATCGTCATGAACCAAGTTGGAGCGAGTGATTCATACGACCGTCACTGCTGAACACACTGACCCCAGATTCCAACCCATCTCTTGTACATTTTTCCTTCCCAGAAATTCCTCTCCTTCCTTTAATTAAAAGAACTCCCAAAGCATCTCCTAAGACGACTTTCCTCAGGGTCTCGTACGTGGACTTTTTTTATTCATTAACTCCACACAGGAGGCCCCGAGGAAAATACTTCCCCTCAGGGCCTATTTCTTCGTTGAGGATGCTGTTTGGAGGGTCTTTTTAGGTACGAGGGTGGGTAGGAATCTAGGGTCGGTGTATCCAAGAGTGACGGATGTACGAATCTATCTTTACCACTGCGGTGCAAGGCGATGTTCCGAGAGAGTCCTACTGGAGAGGTCAAAAGATCTCCCTCAACCAGTCTCTCCTGATCCGGCTTGCCACGCAGTTGGTGGGCAGACGCTTCGGCGCCAAGATCCGCACAAACCTCACCCCATGAACCCGGGTACCCCTGCTAAATCTAAAGGGGCGACTTATGACAGAGGCAAAAAAAGTTTTTATCAGTGATTTACTTATTTTAAAGAATACATTTTTTTCCAGATAACATGTAAGAAATTCCAATATAAAAAATATTGTTTGTTAAAGCTAAAGCAAATAGGAAGTAAATTTAGGGGATACAGAATCTTTCTAAAAAATGTAGATGCTTTTCAAACAGCGCGCAACGGTAGATTTTTGTTGGTTTGTGTCGATACGTCGAAGTCAAACATTCTGGAATTCTACTTTTGGATGTGGTATTGAAAAATATTTTTCTAGGATTTATAAAAGCATTCAATCAACTTTACCAGCTGTATTCACAGCCACAACTAGAAGCCTCGAATAAGGAAAGTAACACATAATAAAACAAATAACTACACAAAAACCGTAGAAGAACTATAATTATTTCTCCAGAAACTTTACACTTTTTCCCTATTAACTTTTCTGAATGGTGGAACAGAATTAAGAAATAATAAAGTTTGAGTAGCTAGCGGCCCGAATGCGAGACGTGAGAATGGAAGAGGTGGGATTAAGGCGAACAGAATAAATTAACAAACTTTCAAGATGCACAGAATAATTGAGAGAGGAATGAAACAGAATAATTTCCTGAATACAGGAAGACCGGTAAATAGAATACAGAATGAAAATAATTAATTTACGGTGACCCGACAGTTGATCCCCAGACAGTTGGCCTTCCAAAATTAATTATTATTAAATTTATAATAATAATTTGAAATTAATATTAATTAACAATAATTATTACAATACTAATTACTTCATTAATTAAGAATAATTAAGCAATTAATTAATTAATTAATTAACAATAATTAATAACGCAAGATTTATACTATTGTATAACTCTTGCGTTCTTTCTTACGTATCCTTTACTTACTTATCACAATAATTTTTGTTACTAACTTACGTGATTCTTCCTTTTATAATGATTTTTTAATTTATATTATGATTTTTTTAAACTCTTCAGGATTTTTATTTTTAAATTTATACAAGATTTTTTAACCTACTTATTATTTACAATAGCCGTTATTACTAACTTACACGATCATTAATTTACTAATAATTGAGCTAGAACTCCCTCACCAAACACAAGAGCATTGTCTCTTTATGGTGAGGAAAGGCAATTTTTTTATTTTTTTGTTAACCTTATGTAACTATGTAACTGTTGTAACTTCATATGTATTTTTAATAAACATTGCAAATTAAAAAAAAAATAATTATTATTATTATTACAATACCCGCTCCGCAGGTTTTTACAGCTAGGCCCTGTGGGCGGCTTTTGGTTCGGCTTCGCCCAGTTAGTGTTAGTGACCATTTTATAGATCCAATACAAACTGTGTAATAGCGAAGACGAACTGCAAGAGACCTTAACAACCATGCAAAGCATTCTTCAAAACAATTACAACTAAGATAAATAAAAACAAAACAAAGCTGCTGACTTTAGACCGAACGCAACATCAGATGAGAGTAGAGATGTCAGGAGTTCCACTAAAGAACACCAAGGAGTTTGTCTACCTCGGGAGCAAAATAACATGGGACGGTCGGTCTAAGAGCGAGGTCGACAGCCGTATACACCAGGCAAGGCTTGCATTCAATAAAAGGTCGAAAATAATAGAATCGAATAATATATACCCAAAACTGAGAATACTCCTAATCAAGACCTATGTATGGAGTATCTTGATGTACGGCTGCGAAACATGGTGCCTATCCGAAAGAGATAAACGGAGACTAGATGCTTTTGAGATGTGGTCCTGTAGAAGACTATTAGGAATTTCCTGGAGAGACCATATTAGAAATGAGAAGTTTATCCAAAGAATCGAAGGAGGAAGGCACCTGCTCAGGACCTTGTCCGAAAGGCGTGCAAGATGGATCGGCCATGTAATATGACAAGAAGGCCTCATGCATGCCATAATGGAAGGTATGACCGAGAGTACCTGGAGGACCTGCTGGTGGAAGTGCGCTGCTCATCATAAGCAGACTTCAAAAGAGCCGCCCAAGACAGGGAAGAGTGGAAGAGACGAATAATGGAAATTGCTGCAAACATATCCCAGGATTGAAACCAGAGAGAGAGAGTCACCAGTGTAGGTAGTCACCGGGACAAAGTAACCGAGACAGAGCAATGACGTCATATGTAATATGATGACCGGCCAACTTAGAATGAAACCAACTCAGAACCACCTCAGAAAGAAAGGTCATAAAGAGTGATGATAAAAAATGGTTAAATAGGTTAAGTTAGGTTAGGATAAACGACCATTTAAAAAAATCATAGCTTTTAATGACCTTTCTGAGGTGGTTCTGGGTTGGTTTCATCCGAGTTGGCATGGAACCATGAAATGTATTGTTAGCCACTTGATACAACATGTACTACCGTCAATATTTGATATCCGGAGAGATAGATACCACCACATATTCACAAATTCGTAGCAGTTATACCTAGGGGGGACACGTCCCCGTCCGACCTGCTGACGGAAGTAGCGACATCTTGTGTCGAATTCTTGAATTGAAAACCGAATTATAACAGTAGCTTTGTGTGAAATTCCACGTACACAGATGTAATTTTTGACGCGGCGCGAATGGTGTTGCGTCCGACATGCACTCGTAGTTGGGTTCTGAAATTCAACCTCGCAGACGCTACAGTATTAATAGTGTTCGATTTATCAATTTCTAACCTAAAAACGACTTCAAAATATCTTTAATAATAAGTTGGTATGGTTATCAAACGGATTTTTTTAGTTAAGTTTTTAGAATTTTTGTATTTATACGGATATATGGTATGTTAATAAGTAGTTTTATCCTTGATGCATTTGATTCAATTTGGGAGGCGTGATTACCGCCATCCCAGGAATCATTTATTGGATAACCCATATTGGATTGCCATAGGTCACCTCTAGTGGTTCGCTATCTTTGGTGACTTAGCAGGGGAGCCACAGGTTCATGGGGTGAGGTTTATCCCGGTTTTGGCGGCGGATGCGTCTGCCCACCAGCTGCATGGCAGGCCGGATCGGGAGAGGTTGAGGGAGTCCCTTTGACTCCTCCAGCCGTAGGTACTCTCTCGGAACATATCCTTCCACCGCAGTGGAAGGGATCGATTCATATGTCCTACACACCTGGGCATATTGACCCCAGATTCCTACCCACCCCTCACACCCTTTTTCTTCGCAGAAATTTCTCTATTTCCTTTCCTAAAAAGACCCTCCACACAGCATCCCCAAAGATGATATAGGCCCAAATGGGAATTATTTTCCTCAGGGCCTCATGTGTAGAGCTAATGTAATTTTTTTAATGAAAATATGTTTTATTCATATGTTATTCGGCGGTACATCCTCTCTGCACACCCCTTCGGGGAGACTTAGTTATATTTTATGGAAGTTAATCGACCTGCTTATTGCATATAAGTATTCCAGGAGGGGCAAATGTCGGGGGACCAACTGTAACGGAATCTTAATTTAGGTATAGTGGTTATATACACTACATAATTATTTATTATGTACTTGTATCTTGAAAGGAATTGTTTGGTATCATAGTGCAGAAGGTATTAAGCAAGACCACGGAGAAAATTCCTCAATCAGCAAGACTTGACCGGTCAGTGGCTGAGTTTGCAAATGCGTCTGGCACCCACCTAGGTGTCGTGAGTTCAATCTTCGTCTGGTTAAGAGATAACACAATTAACATATACCATATCATTTTAGTAGGAAATTTTCAAATAGTGCCAGGTTATTCGAAAACGGGAGTGTTAATATTTTTAAAATTAAAAATACTGAAGTCAGGTTGTCATCTACATTTTTTATGGAAATGTATACTGAAGAGTTAATAACGAAAAACAAAAATATTTTTTTGGATTTCTCCAAAAATGACGAAGTTATGAACTTTCGAAGTAAACTTGGGTAAAACGTATGCAACCTTGTCTAGTGACGTCCCACGAGATACGATTCGCTGAAAACTCATTATTCGAATCGCAGTGCTGCAATATCACGTTTCTTGTCCGGCGACAAAAAAAATCAATATGTTCACGACTTATAATTCCGGTACTATTCGGTATTTTCTAATATTAAAAAAGTTATTTCCCCAGGATGCTCTAAATAATATGATACATCGTAAAAATATGAAATTTCTTTGTAGGAGGCAACATCGTTGTACAAAAAAAACTAGAATGAGGCTTAGGAGTAGAAATGAATAATTATTGTTGCCCGATGTACGAAGAAGATGTGGTGCTTGAGATAACAGTTTGAAAGATGTAAAATTATCTTATGGTTAGGATGACGACGACATATGTTGACGCAACTATATGCATCTCCCTGTCACCCGACCTGCTATCCAAAGTCTGTCCCTATCTGACAGTGTATGGCCAATTTACCTACTGTGTCGGCATTTGAAAATATATCTGGAATTTTAACATCGACTCAATTAAGAAACCTGGCCAGTGACCACCTGGCACTTCCACGGTGTTTATAATTTCGAATCTCTTTTATGTGAATATGCAGTGTATCAGCATTAGCTTGCGTCGGTCTCCATAGACAGAAAAAGCCTCCATTTTAAACGTCTGGGGTATCAAAAGTTGCGTATGATCTGTAGCAATTCGAAAACGTAAAAATAAATGAAATTGGCATTCATTGTTGACTCGATAAAATGGCCGGAAACTTTGAAAAAAAAATTTCGTGATTTGGAAAAAAATAAAAGAAAGGGTTCATATTTAATATCTTGTAGAAAAATTTATTTTTATTCCATTTTTTTTTTTTACAGTGAATACCGCACAAGAATCTCAACTGCTCCCGTCTGGAGCCAGTGAGACAATGGCATCGCCAATTGGGGTATGTTGTGAGGCTGAAGGTAGTGGGGAGGGGAAGGAGGTGGGGAAGAGGAAGGTTGGGAAGTACCTGGCTATTCAGATCTGGTCACTAAACACGGCTAAAGCCATTTTCAAGCAACGTTTCAATTCTGAATGGTGGTCTTACACCAGGGTGATACTGATAGTATCTTCCACTCTGGAACATGCCGCAAATATACTATATATTGTTTTAAATGAATTAATTGTGAAATAACACAAATTAATCAAATAAAATTTATTTGCGCATGCCGGGTTCGAACCCGCGACCTCCGGATTGTGAGTCAAGAGTCTTACCCACTGTACTACGGAGGTCGTCATAATTTGCGTTCCATAATTGCAGTACAAAATTTTTTTTAAACATATGTGATAATAATAATAATATTAATAATTGGATAATTTGTAGAGCGCCGTTTTGTGAAAAATCACCTCAAGGGCGCTTAAATGTCATGTTTTTGTTAAAAATATAAAAGGGGAAAATAACACTTTTTCTGGATAAAATCTTGTAGACTTACTTGTATTTATAAACTTTTTTTTTTCATTTTTGTCAGCAACACGCAGTTTTTAATAGTAAACAAACGTTAAAGGGTTAGATTACTGAAAAAAATAAATGAATAACCATAAACGCAACTTTTGAGATATCAGGCGTTTCTGAAATCAAAAGTTGAAATAATTAACACACCCTATCAGTATACCTCAAGGCCACAACAACTATTCTTATAAAAATTTCAGAACATGAGGATAAGTCAGTCCCTTACATTTACAATATCACAATTCTCAATCTTAACCAACTCCCATAATTGCGTTCACTTAAAACGATTTATTATTGATTACAGACCACAAAACAATTCGCAGATTACATGCGCCACAGCGTATCTTCCAAAATGTGCAAGTAAGTCTAAAGTCGTGTCCTTAGCAAGAGAGGATACCAAAACTCTGCAGTCTAAATATATCTACGTAGTTGTGCACGGCGAATCCACGGAGTGAGGGGATTAGTTGGTGTATTTGGAAGTATGTTCGTGACAGACGGGAAAGCTGTAAAGGACATTGATAGATGAGTAAATGCAGGAAATTCAATTAATTGAGGAGTGAATGCAGCATGTAGTTCCCAATAAAACACTATGTCATGGAAAGCGAGTCTAGCAAATCTAAATGGGATTCTGATACCAGTCCTTACGCATTAGTCTTCGTGGTTGAGTGGTTACGATCCTTAGCCAAGAATATTGAGATCGTTTCGATCGGTTCAAATCCGGGCGTGCGTTTATTATATAGTACGCAAGAAAATATGATTTGGATAATTTGTATGATTTCACAAATTATTTATTTAAAATAATATAATGTATTTTTGCAACACGTTCCAGAGTGGTAGATATTTTCTTTATTGCTCTGGTAAAAGACCATTCCGAATCGAAATATTGCTTGAAATGGATGTTTAGCAGTGTCTGGTGATCAAATCTAAATAGCCAGATATACCACCTTCACGCTCACAGCATACCCCATTGAGGATGTGATTGTCTCACTGGTTCCAGACGGTTGGGAGCAGTTGAAACTCGTGTGCAGTGCTCATATAAAAAAAGAATTATGGTGAACCATGGTACTGGCAGATGAAAGTAGACTGATTATGTGCATAAAGTGCAGTCAAGTGAATCAATTTAGTCTCCATACGAGCATGAAGTCGGTTCTTGTCTTATTCTACATTATAAAAATTAATGAAAGACCGGTTATCGGCTGAATTGACAAATGCATCGTAGGTTAGGTACCTCTACCACCCATGTGCTCCATCACGGCAGAAGCAACATTTCCGCCTAGTGTGATGGTAATAGAAGTTTTTCAAGTATTGTTGGGTTTATACGTAATCAGACAATATTCGTCTTGCTCTAAAATAACAAGAAGTCTGTTCTAAGACAGAGTTGTATGGCATTTAATAGGACACTTGCATGGGTTTCATAACGATTTGGAAAAAATCGTGTGAATTGATTTTTTTAATAAGATTACGAAAATGTTAGTAAATTTTTTTGGAAATGAACAGTTTTTTTTTTTTTTAATAAATAAATCCATTATTTTGCTCGTGATGTCACTACATGAAAATGTCACGTCTCCGAATATGTTCCTATTAATTTTGTAAAATTCCATTCCGATTTTTTTTTATATGGCAACGCTTAGATTTCAGGCGAATTTTTGAATTTAACATTTAACGTTCACTAGATTTATTGTTTGTTCTCTGTGATTTTATCATTTGGTTTGACTTTTTGACAGATTTTATGAAGAGAACCCCGTACATTTTATGCTGTCTGTACGTGTTTTAGAGGTATAATGGAAATGGTGCTGATTTCAACAAAATCAAATTTTATAATATTCTTATTATAATTTACAAGTACAAGTATATTACATTGGATTTAGTAATATAGACGTTGAACATTATAATGATTTATGATCAATGAGATGGATCAAGGAAAAAAATATTTTTGAGGTGTAATATTTTTGGTATGCCTCGCTATTCTCCTGTGCCATTCGTGTGGAAAACGTTATTTTTTAAAAATGTTTTTCGGCTATGTAATTATCGTTTTTTCGGACCCATAAAATTATGTCCCTTCTTTCCGGTTTGTAAAAAATGATCTAATTCTTCGGATTGAAATTTTCAAAAAATCACCAGGGTTTCCAAAATGCGATTAAAAAAAATACAGAATGTCTTACAATATTTGCCTAAACCGGAAAAAAATGTGATGCAAGTGGCCTATTGTCTCTTGCTACCATTGCGGAGAAATGGGGCCAAGGTTAGTTATACCTACCAACAGTGAAATTTAAGCTAGAATGGCAGGGATTAAATCGCGAATAATGTGGTAGATATGTACATGTAAAAATAACAGTGAGTGGTAAAAAAACACAGCGCTTCGTGTTTCATAAGTCAACAGAATTCCTGAAAAATTGTTCATATTTCAGTTTGGCACATTTCGTGTTTCAGTATAAAATATGTGAAACTTTGTTATTTTCAACTTTTTCTGTAATACCTTCTCAATACGCTGGAAAATATGGTAGTTACTCCGACATAACATTTAAAGCTGAAAAAATTCTCCGGAATAACGATTTTGCGGTTTTTACATCGCGATCCTTAGAATAATAAAATCTTGTAAAGCCGTTGAAAAATGGTTCACCCTTTAAGGGTTTAAGTAAAAACTTATATTTTTTGCGACCTTTTCACAGCTTACTTTATTTACCAAAGTGGTTCGGTATTATTAATATATCAAGATTTTAATGCATTTGTATTCACTCTGGAAGCTGGGTTAATTTTGATGTTGTCGCCTTTATTTAACACGAGTAAAATAAAACAGAGAAATGTCATCTTCCAATAAAATAATTCAAAATCATTCAGTTAAATCTGTTTTTTATCAATTAAATAGAGACCGAGGAACGAACGACTCGCAAATGTGTTTTATCTATTCTCAAAAATATCATTAGGTACCAAACATAAATAAAATAATCATTTAACAAAAGATACTAATAAATACAAACGAAACACGAAACCAAATAAGATACAGAAAAAAAATAACGGTCACAACCAGATGAAAAATGATGAAAATTGATGGGTATAACCTTTAAACAAATATATTTAAAAAAAATCCATTAAAATTCAATATTCTTTTAGAAAAAGTCTATAGGTGTAGTTTATCAGAGACTAACGAGTTCCCGGCATGCGTTGCTATGCCAATTAATAAAACAAAAGTTTCTCCCTGCGTGTCCTTTCCCATTTGTCCCGTTCCCCTTCAGCCTCCCTTTCCTCTCCCGCATCCCTATCCCCTCACGCGTTCCCACTCCGCCTTCTCCGCCTTTCCTCTCACCACTCCTGCTTCTCCCGCCCCGCGAACCCCCCTCTCGAGTTCCCCTCCCCCCTCCCGCACATTCAGTCCCGCTACATTCAGTTTTCAAACAGCTCGCGAGCCACATACAAATTGCATTATGCCAGAGCTCACCGCTTCTTTTATACAAACCTTGTCCTGACAATAAAGAACACAAATAAAAAAAGAATTATCCAATTTCGTGCAGTCGTTCAGAAGTTATGCGCGTACATTTATTTCGGCGATTCATTTTTATTTATATAGATAGATACTAACTAGGATACAAATATTCTTTAGAACTATAAATCGTTCAAAAAATAGCAGCCAGGAATGTGGGAAAAAAATAATTTAAGATATTATTGTTAACTAGCAGACCCGGCCACACGTTGCTATGGCTAACGAAACACAACGCCATTACCCAACCTTTATAAAATCCACACTACCCGCTTGCCAGCTGCCCGCTGCCCGCTGCCTGAATTGAATATTTGAATTTCTCGACTGGTCTCTACTATAATAAGCATATTTTTATACATATAAACCTTCCTCTTGAACCATTCTATCTGTTGGTGAAAACTGCATGAATATCCGTTGGGTAGTTTAAAAGATCTATGCGCACATACATTTTGAGCGACTTCATCAAATAAAATAATTCAAATCAAATATCCTACTTACTCTAGGACATCTATTTTCCAATTTCTTCCGTAGAACGAATTTCAAAAGTGACTATAGTACGGCCCGCCAGCCGTTTTAAATCACACAAAAATATGTTAGTTTAAATTTCTCGGCTTTTCTCTAATATAATTTACATGTATTATACATATAAACATTCCACTTCAATCACTCTATCTATTGGTGAAAACCGAATGAAAATCTGTTGCGTAGTTTAAAAGATTAACGCGCACATACATTTTGAGCGACTTCATTTTATACTATGTAATGATGATAATGATAGTTTAATGATAAAATATTATTGTTTATAATTAGTGACAAAAATGACGTTAAATAATAAGGTCCCACTTGCCACGTTGTTTGAGGCACTGTCCCGGTAACATCCTGGGTTCGATTCCCAGTTGCGACCGTTAGCTTTTTATTTTCGTGTGTCTTCATCAATTTTATGTTGGGTTTTATGTTTCGGTTAGATTTATTAGTATTATCTTCTTCTTCATTGATTAATGGTACATTGATGGGTATAACCAAAGAATTCATTCCAATAAAATTGAATAAATAAAATACATTGATGACAATAATTATAAAGTAACACCAATACAACAACCTACAGTACCTACTACAGTCCGCTCGAAACAGAAGATCCTTGTGAATGGGACTGTGCATCATATATTACCTACGCTAGGCACCTTTAATAGTCATTCATAAAATAAAACAGAGTGTGCAGTTCATACACGGTAGAAGTGAAACCTTCAGAAAACTAAAGTAGACAATTCCCCCGAAGGCTACGATGCACCGCACAAAGAGGCGACCAATTAGTCTATCTAATTCTCTCGCAGGCTAAATCTTATAGATGTATGTGTTTGTCTTTTTTTAGAGTCGCTATTTTTCGTTTGATCGAGTTTCAAATAACAACGGTGCTACGGAAGTTTTCACATCAATAAAAAATAAAATAAAATAAAAGTACTTCATGAAGAAACCTAATATCCGTAAATCGATTGGCTAACAGCACTGAGTAAAAAGAGAAAACTGCAAATTGCAGCCATAATAAATCGATGTCTTAAAGGAATATCGTGTGACGCCCGTACAGAGCACTTTGTCCATCAGCTCCGTTCAAAACGTCGTTTAGGGACAGATAGGTAACGGGGTAGACAGAAGAAAGCAAAGGTAGATGGTACTTGGTAGGTAAGAATGACATTTTGATAAATCAGGTTCAGCTATAGCTCTGTTCACATTATCTCTGGCCGAGTAGAGCGGGTTAGAATCGATCCGAGGGAATATAATAATAATAATAATATCTGTATTCAATAAAATTGGAATCATTAAAACTAAAAAAAATTACATGTTCAATGTAGTTTACAAATAGATTAAATCAATCAGTTCAAAAAAAATAACAAATAGAAAGTAATGTAAGAACGGTTACACAGAAGCAGTATAATTATACAATATTTTTAGTTGTGCATAGCCTGCCTCACTAGGTGAACCTGTATTGAGGCAGAATTTTTTGTAAATTGTTTCTCGCAATTTTATCTATGGTTTTTTATAAATGTGTAAGGTAGGTTTCTATACAGTAAAAACCTTATTTTAGTTAACATTATTGTTTGCATACCTATACACAATACAAAAACTGCAAGGTTATTACTACAATAACAACTGTCAATGACTGGGCGTTTGGGTGAGGGCACCAGTATAGGCTCGATCAATATATTCTACAAAGAGGTTAGCATTTTAAAAATAGGTTTTAAAAAGGGTTTATTTACAGCGCCCTTGAGGCGATTTCTCTCAAAAAACGGCGCTATATAAATAAAGTATTATTATTACTGTATAACAGCACTGAGTAAACAAGGTTATAGTAATCAGACAACGGCAAAACAGGTAACTCGTTACATAGAAGAAAGCAGGTAGACGGTATGGGTATGAATTTTATTATTTTATCTATTTTTTATAAGAGAGTAGCTGGTATTCGGCATGCGTTGCAATGCCATTCAAAGAAATAAATTGTTTCTCCCTTCATGTCCTTTTTCGTGCGTCCCCGTTCATCTCCCGAGTCTCCTTACCCTCCCGCGTTTCCCTTCCACCTTCCCCGCCTTCCCGCTCCTTCGTCAACCCTCCCGCAAACACCACCTACCCGTTCCCCTTCCCCTGCTGTATTTACTCCCTGCCGCTAAAATATATGAAATACACACATTTTCATTTATACAAATTTCATAACGCCAGAGCTTACCATTATATAGAGCCTATGACCTTCGCGGGCATGCCCACAACATATCACCAAAGTTTCATCGTAATCGGATGAACGGTATAGCAGCGCATTCATCAAACGCGCGAACTGTCAAACGTGCGAAGTTAAAATAGTCGTTAAGTTTTCTGAAATTATCCAATTGCATTTTCTTAATTTTTCTTTCCGTAAAAACCTTCTACAAAGTATTAGAAAACTTTAAAAAAAGATTAATGAAATAGGTAATAATAAGTTGTTTTGAAGTTATGCCATGACCAAGGGAAACAGGGATTCATTTTTATATATATTTAACTAATAGTTTTGTAAATAGTAGTAGATCTCACGTCCAAAAAATTACTTTTACAATTTTCTCTGATTTAGTAAATCAAAACCAAAAATTTCCTAATATAAACCATATAATATTTTCTTGGGTCAGGTAGGTACCATAATAATGATTATTCCGATTTGATGCTTGTAGAAAGAAACGCTCAGGCGAACTCTGGCCGGATAAAAATGCAGTAGCCAACACGGCCACCACCATTGAACGCACGAATAAATTTACACACAAATGAAATGCCAAAGGTCGAGTTAAAACAACTCTTTGCTGCGCTCAGTGAAACCATTTTGAAAGATCATCTGTTATTTTTTTCCATTATAACCCCCCCCCCTCTCTCCCCTCATTCCTCCTCCCACTACATCTTTAAGAACTATTTGTTTCACGGAATTTGAACAATTCATCAATTTCAAAGTTAAAATTCAAGTTCTGTTATTATTTCATTATGAACTGGTTGTTCCCCAGTACTTGGATAATAACAGAACTTCAATAGGGGGCATACTGTACTGTACAGGGCCCGCAGATACTTTAATAGTACACAACTGCTAACCCTGTACAAATCACAAGTGCGCCCCACGGTTGAATTTGGCAGCCACCTCTGGTCTGGAGCTCCAAAATATCTGAAAAATACCCTCGACTCTGTGCAGAAACGGGCGGTGCGCTTAATAGATTCTCCCATCTTAACAGACGGATTGCAATCCTTAGAGCACAGGCGTCTTGTTCTATCGGTATTACAATGGAAGATGCTCCAAGGAACTAGCGCCATTGAACCCTTCGGCACCGGTGCGTAATCGGGAAACACGCCAAACGCATGCCCAACATTTGTACACGGTTGACATTTGTTACATGAGAACGGGTCGTTTCTTCGACTCGTTCTTGCGTTCAACAGCTCGGCTGTGGAGTGACTTGCCGGCCTCTGTGTTTCCTCCTTCCTACAACATGGGTCAATTCAAAACCAATGTGCATTCCTTCCTCTCCTCAAAAAGACCCTCCACACAGCATCCCAGATGACATAGGCCCTGAAATTATTTTCCTTAAGGCCTCCTGTGTGGAGTTAAAGTAAAAAAAAAACATTAATTACTCAAAAAGTGTGGGGTCCAGCAAAATTTCACGTTACTTGAAAAGAAAATACGAAGTGCTCCAAATTTATTATTATTCTAGATTGGAAGAAAAACTGCTCACGTAATTAATGTATGCCCCCATAGGACTTTCACAGAACTTACAAATTAACTTCAAAATTTTATGAAGTGTTCAAATTCCGTGAAAGAACTCATCCTAAGTAAATATGTGTAATTTAGTTTTAAGTAAACCCTGATGAGGTGAGCATTGCCTACGAAAAGTATCGGTTATATGAGTATCTAAACAACAAAAAGTGGCTAAAGTGAAGTGTTTATTATTTTCAATAACTTTATAGCATAAAAATTATACTACATCTGTAATATAATAATGAAACTACATCTACAAAACAGAAAACAAAGAAGGAAAAGTAGAATATAAATGTAGTAAAACAAAGTTATTATTATTGAATTTTCTTTAATAGGTAGGTGGTAGGTACTTAGATAGGTACTTAAGAGTTGGTTCTAGAATTGTGGTGAGCATATAAATTGAAATAATAAGCACATACAGATAACAGCCTCCGGCCTTGTCGTCCTCCGAGGGACAAGGCTCGCAAGCGATCTGGAGATCGCGAGTTCAAATCGCGGCGTCCGCAACTAAATTTAATTTGATTGATTTGTTTTTTCACAATTTAATAATTTAAAATGATACAAGGTTTATTTGTTCCAGAGTGGAAGATACTCTCTGTGTCGCCGTCGTGTAAGACCACCATTCAGAATTCAAACGTTGCTTGAAATGGCTTAGCCGTGGTTAGGTGACGAGATCTGAATAGCCTGGTACTTTCCCACCTTCCTCTACCGTATCTCCTTCCCCTCCCTACTACCTGCAGCCTCACAACATACCCCAATTGGAGATGCCATAGTCTCACTGGCTTCAGGCGGTTGGGAGTAGTTGGGACTCTTGTGCTGTATTCACACAAACAAAAAAGTTCAAGTGTGCAGTTCACACGCGCTAGAAGTGAAACCTTCAGAAAACTAAAGTAGACAAGAGTGGGGAGGCTACGAAGCACAGCACAAAGAGGGGACCGATTATTCTATTTTATTATCTCACAGGCTAAATCCAATGGATGTACATGTTTGTCGCTCTTTTGTTTTATCGAGTTTCAAATCACAACGGTGCTAAAGAAGTTTAAAACACAGAAAATTTTAAATCATAGTTACATTCGATTCATGAGTACCATATTGAGATGTGCAGCTGGTGTTTTTATGTAATACATTATTTTTTTAATAAATAAATAAGATTTCTAAAGCTGATATAACATTTCTAGATAATATGTTAAAATTTTATTTTGTTTTTAAATCTTACTGTAATATTATAAACGCGAAAGTTTGTATGGATGTATCTATGTTTCTTACTCTTTCACGCAAAAACTACTGAATGGATTTTAATAAAACGTTACAATACTATAGCGCATGCATCAGAATAACATTTAGGCTATCTTACGAATATTATAAATGCGAAAATTTGTATGGATGTATGTGTGTTTGTTACTCTTTCATGAAAAAAACTACTGAATGGATTTTAATGAAACTTTACAATTATAGGTATAGCTCATAAATCAGAATAACATATAGGCTATACTTTATAAGGCTAACTATGGAGGGGCCGCGGGAGGGGAACGGGGACGCACGGGAAAGGTGATTCATGGAGAAATAATGTTTTTTTTTTTTAATATAGCATTGCAACGCATGCCGGGAACCAGTTAGTTACTTATATAGGTTAGAATGACATTTTGATAAATCCGGAACACATTATAGTTCTGTTCACATTATCTCGGGGTAGAGCGGGGTAGAATCGATCCGGGGGTAAAATTGTACAAAGTGCGAGTTAGCGTGCAGCATGAAGTCAACGGGGTCGTTCCTCCGGTGCCGTGCCGTGAATGCACCAGGCCAAGCCGCCTGTATATATATACTCGATTTCCGATTCTTTTGCTACTACAGTAAAAGTATAAAAATCAACGTTAAATGGATATTGCGGAAAGCAGATAGTTTTCCATGATTTTTTTCATCACTGCAAGATATATGAATATTTTTGCTTGACTTGCCATTTATTTGTTGTTATTCGAATAAGAGAATAACCTACGACTCGCATGGAGTTATGAATACAATATATTCTTTATTTTATTTTATTTGAGATACCAACAGCATAATATTGAAATGAAGCATACTCGTAGGTCACACTAATTTTACCAATTACAGGTTTCCAGGTGGATTTTATAATAGGGAAGTGAATTTGGTGATTTGAAAAGATTAATTAAGAACACTTACATAATAGGAAAGATGTTTAACCACTGGAACGACAGCGCATTTTAAAACTTTTTTCTCCGTTTGCTCGACATTTTCAGAAGATCATTTTTTAAATTTTTGGCTAACATAAAAAAAAATCATACCTTCGAATTTTAACATGGAGACATAAAAACTTATTATAGTGCTGTATTATAGCCAATAAATTAACCTATATTTTACCGTTTATCTCTTATTTGTAAAATTTATAAAAAAACGTAAAGTTTATATCCGCGCGAATCCTGCATGGTTGTAACTTTGAAATTGCCATGAGATGTACTTATTAGAGTCAACATAGAATATTTTTAATTTCTGTGTATTGTATGTGGTGTACTTGATAATGAAAGGTGCATATCTGTGGAAAAATGACTTAATTTTAACCGTAAACAGCTGATCAGAAATTCTTCATGAATAAAATATTTAAAAAATATATTTTTAACATCGATATAAAATAGTCTATGAAGTCAAGATTGGCAACATATATGGTCATAATAGATAAATAATTTCAATAACTTCGTTTTAAGTCCAAAATAACAAACGTGGGAGCTACAGATACGAGTATTTTTTTAATTTGCCGAATCAAGCAGGTAATTGCCTTTTTTATCCGAAAAGCAATCGGAAACATTTAAAATGGCGCCAATGTATGACAAAAAATTGCTCCAGTAGTTAAGTGGGAATAGGGAGGGGTAGAACGGGGGAGGGGGGGGGGGGGAAGTTCAGTTTAAAAATAATAAAAAGCATACCAGAAATGAAGTTCATTGAATGGTGGTAGGATTCGTTCAGTATCTATAGTTATGAAGTATCGAGAGATCGACAGTGAGACTTTAATTGTCGTGTGGAATTAAAAATGTCAAAATTTGAGTAGTGGGTATTGAAAATGTGGGATGCACGATAAATGAAGGGGTTTTGGTTAGAATTGCTTTGAATTAGATTTGTTTTGAATTAGAATTATCGGGCATCTCTGCAAAATTCAATAAACTTTAGCGGTAGAGCCCTACATTTTGATTCAGCCCTATTTGAAAAAAACTTAATTTATGATAAAGTAGTTAAATAATAGTTGACTTTAGAAATGTCAATATTAGAATTAAAGAGCATGGCAGATGTATAAATAATAATGGCTTTTTAAAATTAGCCAATCACCTTATTGATAAAAATCGTGTCTTCAATCAAAAAATCAAAAAAAGCTAACATTCTGCACGAAAATGGTCACGTCAACAGATCCTTGAAATAAAGAAAGTCATTAAAATCAAAAGCTAAATTCTTAATAATCAATTAAATGTGTCCAACAATCATCCAATAAATTCCCATTATTCCTTAATCACCTGTTCAGGTGACGCTTTGTCTCTTCAGATATAATTTATGAAAACCTATTACACACCTGTCTCTTTATCTCTGTTACCATGATAGATTTTAACTTCTTACCATTGTTCCCTTATTCTATGTTATGTTTTGACTCATTCTCTATTGTATTTTTTGATTACTTTAATTTTGTACCCTGATGATGCTTGTGTTGGGCGAAACCGATCGATCGTAATCTATATATAAAAATGAATCCCCGTTTCCCTTGGTCACGCCATAACTTCAGAACGACTTTATCTATTTCATTTATCTTTTTTTAAAGTTTTCTAATACTTTGTAGAAGGTTCTTACGGAAAGAGAAATTAAGACAATTGCGAATAAAATTGAATAATTTCAGAAAACATTTCGCGTTTGACAGTTCGCGCGTTTGATGAAATTGAATTTAGCAGTCAGCTGTTTTTTTTTTGTATTTATAAAAGAATTGTGTATGGATTTTTTTAAATATAGATTTTTAAATAGTATCTATCTATGTTGGGTACCAAATTTGATTAATACTTCTCATAATATACAAAAATGAATATTTGTAATATACGAAAAATTAAAATTAAAAAAAAAAAAATTGTAATAGGTGGCACGAGAGCTGTTTGAAAACGGAATGTACTGGGACTGAATATATGGAACGCGGGAGGGGGGTTTGCGGGACGGGAGAGGCGGGAGAGGGAAGAGGGTGGGCGGGGAAGGTGGAAGAGGAATGCGGGAGGGTAGGGGATGCGAGAGGGGAACGGAGACGCACGCGATAGGACATGCAGGGACAAACAATCCATTTCTTTGATTATGGCATTGCAACGCTTGCCGAGAAACAGCTAGTAAATTAAATAAATTTAATGGTTTTAAACATAGTAATTGTTTGGCTTCATGAGTATGTTTTCTATTTTCAGAGCTTTTATTTGAGATTTATATTACGAGCAATATTGTCGTTATTTTTTAATGAAAGTGGAATTTTGTTGTAGAGTTTATATTCGTTATATTCGTAGTTACGAGTACCTACTTGTTGGATATGTTTATTATAGCCATCAGATTGAGTTTTTCCAATAAACGTGTTAGTTGTTATTTCTCGTGATTTTTAAATTATTGTGAAGTATGTAGTATTGTTTCAGAATAGATTTGTTTAAATGATAAGATTTCGTCAGTGCCAGTAGTTCTCACAGGGATTTTCAGAATAATTTTCACTAAGGATTTTTGGATTTTACGGGGCTACACTCTCATAGCGAGCCACGAGAATACAGCGCTCGTATACCCTGGTCTGACACATGCATTAATTAGTAGATTTAGAATATTGACATTTGCACTGTCCCATCGGATTATACCGTATTCCAAGAGTAATTGTCAAATAACCATACAGATTTTGTTTAGTTTTTTTAGGACATTCCTGATTGTTTTAAAAATACTTAATACTACTAATTTGTTCAGTCCATTTGAAATATTCAATTTTTACACCTAGATACGTTATATGGTCTACGATTTCCATATAAATTTTCCTTCTGAGTTTTTTATGTTCAGGTTTCCTTCCGAGTTTAAATTTTTTTATAGTGATGGATTAAGCATAAGTGTCTTACGCGTTGCTTGAGAAATCGGTAGAAATTATGGCACAGAATAGATCAGGCCATTTAATTAAAAAAAAATAATAATCTATTTAAAATAATGATAATAGGAAATACCAGACAACGAAACATTTCGGATCGCTGCAATTCAAATGGGCCGCCCCAACCTAAATAGATTGGTACCAGGAACGTTCCGTGATCCATTTCTCTATTTTTCGGAAATACAGTTTATTGCTACTATTTTTTACAGAAAGAAGAATTTCAACTTTTCAGACTTTCAAAAGACAGCTTTTTTAAAAACGCCTAACAGTAATATCTGTCTTTTATTATCTCCTAGATAATATTTGAATAATAAAAATTATAATACAATTTGGGAGGCGGGTATGGGTACCGCCGCCCCGGGAACCATTTATTGGATAACCAACACCTCTGCCGTAGGTCACCCTAAGTGATTCACTACGTTTGGTGTCTTAGCAGGGATAACTCATGGGATAAAGTTTGTCCAGGTCTTGGCAGCCAATGCGTCTGCCTGCCTGCCACGTGGAGTGCAGGATCAAGAGGGACTGGTTGAGGGAGGTCTTTTATCCTCTCCAGCCGGAATCTCTCGATCCGTCGCCTTGCACCGCGGTTGGAGGGATGGATTCATACGTCAGACCCCCAGATTCCTACCCACCCCTCATACCTATTTCCGTCCCAAAACTTCCTCTCTTCCTATTTCTAAAAACCCTCCACACAACATCCCTTGCGATGACACAGGCCCCGAGGGAAATTATTTTCCTCATGGCCTCCTGTGTGGTGATAATGTAAAAAAAGTTGTAATATGGTACGTTCTGGAACCTGTATTCTCCAGTACTTATAATTGGATGCTAATTAATTAATTAATTTTATTGACGTATCCTTATTTTAATAAAACTTCAGAGGACGAACGTCCTTCCTTCCTAGTTCTGATCTGCCAAAGCTCATGAGACATAGACTCCATGCATTTACCTTCGATTACTTTCGGCACAACTCGGCAACGCGATCACGTGACCCGAAGGGCCCATAGACTCGTGTAGTAAAGTAAAAACTAAATCATAGACTATTATGATACATTACACTAATAAAAACTTTTCATTTTGAAAAATAGCAATAAAATCGTTTGTGTACCTTCTTGAAAATCGGAAAGAATGTCTCGAACTCCACTGATTCTGAAACACAGAACCTACTTTGCGTATGAACTAGGAACATAGAATAATGAAATTATTTCTGGAATGAATAATTTATAAAACCATATTTCAGTGTAAACTTTCTTCTAAAAAGACATATTAATTTATCAGCTATTCACATCGACGACGAGCAATAAATTATATCATCACTTTTACAAAAAAAAAAAAAATATCGTAAATAACTCGATCTTGTATTTCCCATGAATACAAATCCCAGACAACAAAGAATCTCTTTTTTAAAGTTAAACAAATTAATCAAAGAAGTAGGTAGTTGTATCCAGAATTAAATTGGTGTTTAACATAACAGCGTAAATCATCAAAGGGCGTCCTTTTTATAAAGGGATTTAAAATTTTATTTCAGCTCTTGTTAGATGCCCCGATCAAATAAAAAATACATGAAGCCATCTTTTATTTTAGCTTCCCTCTTTTCTGAAGTGATTTGATTATTCTACCGAAAAAGATTTCTTGCGGGTCGGAATGTCGAAGGAAATTTGATATCTGTATATTAATGATATCACCTTATTTTAAAACACCTTCACAGTTCATAGGCTGTAATAAAACACTCTGTAATTCAGGATTCGATACATTCTATTTTTACAGTATCGTAAGTGTTCAAATTTGCTGCTAAAGGGGTTAACTTTCCCCATTTAGAAAATGGTGTGATTTAAAATATATTTAGCCATATACGTTATTTGTTTTTGGGGTGTTCCGTAAATCCGGCAGATGTGCCCTGCCTGGTAGATCTGCCCTGATGATGGACACTGCAACGCTGTCCGAAACGTTGATTAAAGAAGGAGGTAGTGCAACTTGGCATAACACCCCAAAAACAAATAACGAAAATACTTTTGGCCGTGAAAATCTAAAAACGTATTTAGACATGTTTGGCGACTAGATCTGAATATTCACCTTTCTAATCCGCACTTCTTTCAGCCTCACGACATACTTGTTCTGAAAATAATATTCCTATTTACATATAAATATTTTCTTGATTAAAATCCATTAAATATTTATTGACTATTTCACCGCATTCATTTACACATAGAGACCATATTTTATGCTTTATAACACTAAATAATTATTAGAAATTTTTTGATGCATAAATTTTTATCTCGCTTACTAATGTAGATTTTTATTTAATTGATTTTTATTAATTTTAGGTCTCAAAGTTTGTACGCAAGGAAAAAAAATCAGAGTGTGCAATTCACACGCGGTAGAATTAAAACTAGGAAGACGCTAGGTGTCGTTTTATTTTCTTCTGCCTGTTTATTTTAAAGTAGTTTGAAGAATCCTTATTGCTACTACTGCACCTCCCACCTTTATATGTTGCTTTTACTTTCCAAAATACACTCGTCAAAGAATACATTACATATTAATATTAAAATATTTTTCAGGATTAAATAACATGTGTTCACAATAATGTCCTCTGCGTGCGAACTCTATCTAAATTTCTTTAAATGGACAATATACAGTGTTAATTTCAAGCGACCTCCCAGGTAAGTATGGTCCTGTTTTCATTAAATTTTGGGCAGCATCGCGTTCATTGGTCAAAATATTGTACACATATTTTCGTATCGGTGGTCAATGAACCGATGTATGCAATTTTTAGCCATAAGTTGTTTATAATTGTTTGCCTAGCTTGTAGTTTTTTAGATTTTAGAAATGTATTATAAGTTTGTACAGCGCCCTTGAGGTGATTTTTCACAAAAACGGCGCTATATAAATCATCCAAATATTATTATTATTATTGGATATTGATTTTACAAAAATAAAGCAGTTTATTTTTTTTTTCGATTTGGTAGGATTCGAACCACCGTTCGCTGGATGTCTCTCTGGGCGCTGAGAGTCAGGCGCTTTACGCCGCTGCGCTATCGGAGGCTCGCGCGGAGTCGTGAATTTACCGCATTATATTAGAACCGAGGACCGGTCAAAAAATAAATTTTAGTGACGCACATCCGAATTTCAAATCACAACGAGGCTAAAGAAGTTTCATTTCAAAAACAATCACGCAAAAAGTTGAGAGGCGGGTATGGGTACTGCCGCCCCGGGAACCATTTATTGAATAACCAACACTTACGAGTACATCTTGTGGGTGTAACCCAACACAATAAAACAAGAGAAATATTAATTTTTATCTTCATGTTTCTCGAAAGAACTATGGATGACCCGAAAATAACATATTATATGACCTTGCGTATCGTTTTGTTTGTTGTCAAATGATTGACAAGTTCCGTTTCTACATACTGCTTTAATTTGCAACACTGAACGTGTACAGCTCGGGTACAGGGGTTCCATCGAAACCAGAGTTAGGTTAGCCTCTCAGAAACTCGGCGTACTGTACAGGGCCGCAGATACTTTAATAGTACACAACTGATAACCCTGTACAAATCGCAAGTGCAACCCACGGTTGGATTTGGCAGCCACCTCTGGTCTGGGGCTCCAAAATACCTAAAAAATACCCTTGTCTCTGTGCAGAAACGGGCGGTCCGTTTTTAGATTCTACCATCTTAACAGACGGATTGCAATCTTTAGAGCACAGGTGCTAGGTGGGAATGCTGTCCTTGTTCTACCGGCATTACTTCCATTGTAATTATTGTAAGTAATAACTAGCGTCATTGATCCCCTAAGCACCGGTACATAGACACGCCAAACACCTGTCCAACATTTGTACACGGTTGACATTAGTCACAAGAGAACGGGTCGTTTCTACGACTCGTTCTTGAGTTTAACGGCTTGGCTGTGGAACGATTTGCCGGCCTTGACCCTTTTTCACTCCTTCCTTTCCTCAAAAAGACCTTTCACTCCTTCCTTTCATCAAAAAGACCCTCCGTACAGCATCCTCAAAGATGACATAGGCCCTGAGAGAAATTATTTTCCCCAGGGCTTCAAAATAAAAATCTGAAGAAATGTGACACTGAAAATATAACTCCATTAAATGTGACAATATTTTCAATAATACGGAACGATAAATATTATATCTACTACATCAACTGATTATACCAACTGAAGTCAGTCAAAAAAGTCTCTGATTATATCAACTGAAGTCAGTCTCGGCTGATTATATCAACTGAACTCAGTCAAAAAAGTCTCTTAAGCGAATATTGCTTGGGGTTGGAGCCTTCTTGTTCCTTAAAATTAATATAAGGTAAGGGGGAGAGGAAGAGGAATATAGGATAAGGATAGGGGATGATTCCGATACATCCCATACTCTCGTATTAATTTACGATCGTATTCGCTACTTCTGTTCGATATTTCTCAAGGTTATTGCTAAAAATGTATACAATAAAATTTTGTGTTACATTGCTTACGTACGAATTGGCGATTTTTTTCCAATATTGGTTCAACATGTGGGCAAATAAAATAAATTGGATTGTCGTGTTGATCATGACGGAATATGATTTTTTTATTAAATTGGTACGCTCTGGTGAGTTCAGGCCATTATTCAGAATTTAAAATAACAATAGTTGGTAAAAAATTAAACTTTTACATACATAGGGAGTTGAAGTTATGAAATTTATATTAGTAGAATATGTGTAAAAGATTAATTTATAATTTATGCGCTTAAATTTTCTTAGAATTCTCTCGATTATCAAATATATAAACACAAAAACAAATAATCGTGTATATATATAAACATTTAAAAAAATCGATCAATTGAGTTTTATTGGTTGCGTACTTTAAAAGCAGGGTACCCTTGTGAGCTAACGCAAAAACATAACAAAATATTATGAACGATATTCAGACATTTGAACCAAATAATATCATACTAGGCAATGTTACCCCATTTAGTGGCAAAGTTTTGAATTTTTTCGGTTAATCTTATCCAACTTCACACCTATCCCTCGCAGTTTCCATTTGAATCCATTTAGTTTGTTCGTGGAATAGAGTGAGTAGATTCCCGTGGGTCGGTTGGTTGGCTGCACCGGGCGCCTGTATATTAGGGATTGCAACACTCTCACCGCGAGTGTAATGAAGTTTGCGGATCCGTCAGGGCAAGGCGCTCCGCTGAGAATCAAAGCGATACGTTTTTTTGCGAATTTGGGTTTCATAAGTGCGGCTATAGTATAATACATTTGGTTGACGTAGAAAAAACACCTAGTATACCCCGAATTTATTAATCCTTCTATTTGGCAATACATACCACATTCACGCCATAATAAGGTTTGAGTTTTTAATTTATTTTGCTTTTATTAGAATTTAAGGGGGCATTCTAGTCTAGAGGCGTGAATTGTAGGTATTTTTTCAGGTGCAATAAAATAAAACAAATAATATTTTTAGTAGCCATTATTTTAACATATATTTAGTTTGAAGAATCCTTAAAATAAAATCAAAGGAAAAAATTAAAAATTCAAAAAGTTACAAGGTGTTGAAGTGGGGGGTCTCAAAAAATGGTGCGCCCTGGTTTACACGATTGCAACTCTCCTAGTAAGCCGAAAAAAAACAAATTAATTCTTAATTCAAACAAATGCTGCAATCGCCGAAAGGAAAAGAAAAAAAAATACTTTTCCGATTTTTTAAAAAATAGTAAAAATTGAAATTTTGTTATAATTTTCGTTAGTTAGTTCGAAAGAGTAATGTATAGAGAAGGCTCACATTAAATTTCAAGTAAATTGATTCAGTAGAACTTGAGATATAATGTCAACTGTCTAGAAAAAAGTAGTTTCGAGAAAAATGTTTTTAAAGCTTTGTTCTATTTAGATTCTAGTTGGATTCCGTCTAAGCCACGACACTAAAATGGCTATAACTTTTAAAATAATTCGAATCCTTTTAAGGAGATATTTTTGAATATCTAAACCATGGAAATATGATTTTTTTTTCTAGACCAGAAAAGAAACTATACATCTTACTCAACGTGCACTGATGTCACCCTATGAAAACTGTTGTATTATTTTAGTACATGCGAGGGTAAACTTAAAATAATTCATAATCTGCTTGTTTCAAAGTTTTAGAAAAAAAACCCTTACCGCAAGTTATGCTGAAAAATATGAAGATGACTTACTTGTTGGCGCTCATTACACATGCAATATGAAAATTGATAAATAGTAATGTCCGTATAAAAACTCAATTCTTCCAAGAAAGGCATGCAAATACAATATTGGATTGAATCACCGATGAAATATTGTATTTATATGAAAGAATTGGGTTTTTGTACGATAAAAACTATTTCTTTACATGCATGTTGCGTATATACGAGCGCAAACACACAATTTCTTCTTAATATTTTACAAGATAGGTAACTTGCGATAAAGAAATAATTAAATTAGCGCCATCTATGAACGAGCAGAATAACACTTTTTTTAACTATTAGTAGAAGTAAAAATATCACGTGCAGTTAATTAGCCAATGTTTTCTATTTTGAGGTTCGATATATATTTTGAATCATGTTGTAGATAAAATTTGAAATACGAGTATTTTGAATATTATTATAAACGCATTTAGATTTGTAAATGTTCTATAATATGACATTACTTGGATGGTTGCATAGTGGTTTTGATTTATTTATTTATTTGTAAGAAACAAACAGCTTTTACATGATGTACAGTGATAAATATACAAGTGAACTGAAGTCAAGCCACAGAAGTTTCTAGTGCTAAAGTTCATTGGAAATGAAGTTTTAATACCTTAAAATTAATTTTGGGTTATAAGAAGTGGAGAGGAAAAGGAATATAGGAAAAGGATAGGAGATGCTCCCTATACATTCCATACTCTCATATTAATAATCGATCGTACGCGTTACTTCATATCGATATTTCTTTAGGTTATTACTAAATGTCAATGCTGTAAAATTTTGTATTATATTTTGCACATACAGGAGGAATTGGGGAATTTTTTTTATTTGTTTATGTAACAACATTTCAACTCTTTGGGACAACAAGGATTGATAACAAAGCAATGAGAGAGTTCATTATTACATAGCTTTAGAGCACAATATCACCTGTTACGTGTCAGATAGAACCTAATTTTTTCAAGTGACAGGTTTGTTTTTGTTTGAAATTTAAGTTAAGAAATTCGGATGACACCATGGCTTACACTTAGGTCTTGGCAATAGATCCGAAAAAAGCCGACTGTCTCTAAAAACACCGACACACTCGTAGTTCTGTGAACATATTTCGCGTAATGTTGATCACTCCTACCTGACAGCTCGTAACGGTTGAACGCTCATGTGCTCCGGCGGGTTAAAAAGCTACTATCAAACACAGGTGTGATCATGTTATGATTTAAAATTTTTTTTTTCGTAGCTTTTAATTACTTTTCGATTCTAAGTTGGCATGGAACCCTTGAGAGGATTGAACGGACACGCTAACACACAAACAAATTTACAGACAGCCGTAATGCAAGTGGTCGAGTAAGGCTAGGCACAACCGATTATACATATAATTATAATATGGTTATCTAAAAACAGCCAAGTCCCAATAATAAATTGTAATACCACCTACCCATAGGTACCTACAGACAGACCCTTGCACCCCAGCCACACCCATTCCCGAATAGATGCCAACTACACCAAGTTGTGTCTAGAAAGTAGCGGGCATTGTCAGTCTTGTCAACTGGCATTATTATATTCAGCAAACAGCGCCAGCGTCGACAGTTACCGCTGTTGACATTTTGATGTTATCAACGCTTGTCGCTAGGGGAAAATGTACTCGTACATCGGGGTGTCCTGATTTGTCATGCTGCAAACATCGGCCCGAACGAGCCGAATATTATACAATAAAAATATGTAGGTTACAGCGCATATTTTGTTGGCCCACGATAAGAAGGAACACAATTTCAGCCTGTTACCTAAACATATGATTAAATACGTAAAGTTCGAAGAAATTTTCATCACTTGGAGAACGCTGGTCTAGCGGGAACATACCGCCCACCAATGATTGGATAACCGACACGTCTGCCACATAGGTCACCCCAAGTGGTTCGTTACATTTGATGACTTAGCAGGGGTACCCGGGTACATGGGGTCAGGCTTGTCCGGATCTTGGCGGCGGATGCGTCTGCCCACCAACTGCATGGCAGGCCGGATCGGGAGAAACTGGTTGAGGGAAATCTTTTGATCTCTCCAGCAGTGCTCTCAGCAAGATTTGCTGGATTGGACTGTAAAAAAATTTTTTTTAGCAAAGCCCGATTTGATTAAAAGGGTTAAAAACAAAATGAAAAAATAAATAAATTAGAAAGTTTGGAATTAAATATCTTACAAACGGTGTTTTGCGTATATATACCGCGAAATTTGGGTGATTTTATTTTTTTGTGGGATTCCAAATTAGTAATGTAATATTAATAACTATCCTTATTTGCGTCCTTTTAACAAATTAATAGTAAAAGCTTCACAATGAGCAGAACCTTTTTATAAAAATATTTTTTCAATATTATATCATACTAATATTCTAAGGTGAATCAACGTGTTATTATTTCGTATTAAAAAAATAATAAAAATAAGGGCAAATGTTCGCGGGTAACGAATAACAATATTTTTTCATTCATATTAATAGATAACTTTATATTAACTGCTTAAAACCCCTCCGCAAAGTAAGCAGATATAAGCGTTAAAAATAGGACAGCAGTCAAGTACAATAAGCGTGTTTATACGTCAGCGCGTGTGTCTCCATAGAAATCGTTATAACTCAGTTATTGTTTTAGTTACATCCCTAAAACAAAAAGTCGAAGGTCGATAATAGATCAAGCTGCACATTTCTATCAAGTTGTCTATGGAAATACATACCAGGAATCAGCTGTCAATCGTGTAGTTGACAAAAATATTTTCCCGCGCAAATTTGCTACCGGCTCCACATTTTAAATTTTTATTAAATATTTTTATATGAAATGATAAAAAAGTGAGGTGACAAAAGTTTTTATTACACATATATACAATAGAATAAGTATTGTTGTTTGCATAATCTGTGATTTTAGTACCGTTTTCACATAAAAACATCACTTGAGTCATTTTTACCTATTTTTAATGTTTGCGTTCTAAATTTTAATATTTACAAATGCTAATATTTATTTGTAATATAATAATTTGAAAGCCTATTTTGTAAACTTTCTAGAACAGTTTTTACTACTCGGCTACGTTCAGAAATGTTTCATTTATAGAGCTTTAATTGTGAGCGGTTATAACTAAAAGTTTTCGTAAAATGTCATTTCGTTTAAGACACCAAAAGCTAATATTCTCGAAAATTCGGAGGGGTTTTATTTACAAAAACCGACATGTTTCGTCAGCAAAGCTGACTTCTTCAGGGTTTTAAATAAATTTTAAATAAAAAATAAAAATAAAAAATAAAAAATTCAAATTTTAATATTAAATTAAAATTTTTTTGGTATTAAATTTTTATTTTATTTTTTTAAATATTTTTTCAATCTAATACTACCACCACAGTAAGAGGAAAATGTTGTTTGTGTCATGATGACGGACTTAACAAGCCGTAGAATTGAAACCACGACGCCTGGGTGCTAACCAGAAGCGACACCAACTCAGCCACACCTTTATGAAATGAAAGTTTCCAACCGTAATTTGGAAAAAAAATAAACTTTGGGAATTTTCAATGAATTATTTTTACATGAAACAACAAAAAAGTGAGTTAACGATAACGTTTATGATACATTTGCCTAATAAAATATGTTTGTGTTTTTAAATCAGTAATTTTAGTTAAAATTTTTTATATTTCAAAAAGTATGTATTTATTTCGAATTATACAATTTGAAAGCTTATTTCACTACCATTCAAAAACAGTTTTTCGTTTTTGGATGCGTTCAGAACTATTTTGACCACTCGACAAAATAGGCCCGTGGCCTAAGGATTTATCGAAAGTTCCGCGACTGCAGTGGTTTATATATAATATTTATATTTTTTATGTGTTTAGGAATAGAACAATGATACACAACCTTTTAGACACAAGTATCAATTTCCTCATGTTCAAATTTATCGCCGCCCCAAAGAGCTTGGGCTACTAAGCTGGTATAGGCAGTTTTTGTCGATATAAAAAATCTACGAATTAAAAAAAATCCTTAGTTACTCCTTTGACACCATGCAAAGTAAATTATGTGAAAACAACGATCTTTATAGTCCACACCTGCACAGAAAAAAAAACTAAACTGAACTGTATTGATAAAAAACGCGTTGCCTCTTAGCACGACTCATCTTTTAACGTGATACTTAAAATAATTCATAATCTGCTCTTTCATAGATGGCTCTAGTTTAAGCTACTTTTGAAAAAAGCACTTTTTGATAGTTATACTTATAATATTAAGATTAAATAATAGTTTGCGCCCCTACAGAAGCCATAGGAATATTTTATTTATTTATTTATTTATTCTTAGTACATTAACATTACAAAGGTATAATATATTGTCCTCCACACTAGGAGTTCACCTGTGTTGTAGAGGACATTTTTCAGTTGTAAATTATAAATTATACATTGTGAATAGTAAAACAAAAGAGTGTTAATAGCTAATATAAAAACAGAAACAATAAAAATCAAAATATAAAATCGACTTCAATTCGACAAAAAATATAAATTAAAAGTTAAACATCATATGAATTAACAGTTTTGTCCATAAACAAACTTAAATCTTCCAAGAAAGGCCAATACAATTTCTATATTAAAATAATTGAGTTTTCTTACGGTCAAAACTTTTGATTCATATTACGTAGGTACGGGCGTGAACAAATAATCTTATTACGTTAAAGCATTAAAAAAAATCCTAAAATTATTAAACTAGCGCCATCTACGAAAGAACTTAAAAGAAAATAAATTATTTATGCTTTGAACCGCTAACTCGTTAATACGGAATATTTTTAATTCACACAATTAGATTTAGCTTAATTATTACGAAAAGTGAGTATTTATGTTGGGAAAGACAAAAAAACATGCAAAAAATATGCATTTAACATTTTAATTTTGTTAAAATTAATTCACTTACGCGGTAACGCCATTTTTATATTTATCGATTTTATTTAACATTTCATAGACAATCAATCAATGTTGCAAATCATAGAAAAAATATTAGTGCCATGTAAAACAATGTTTATTCACGTTATTGAATGCATTATTGACAAGTTTGTACCTGTATTTATAACAGCAGAACATGGAAAGAAGTGTATTAGAATAATTACACATACCCGCTAGAAAAACTTAACCCTGCTTTGCCAAATAAACCATTAAAAACCTGGGATGTATATCTAAATTACGATGACATGCAGCTTTCGTAGTTTGAACCTCAATCCAATAATTCGAAGTAGGTAGGTACTTTTTTGTTATGATTTTGACGAGAATTTATTTTATAAGATTGGTACTTCCGACAAATGATATATTTTTTGATTGTCTATTAGTTAAAAAAGGAATATTCCGTATTATCCGTGCATCAAACTTCGACAACACGAACGTTCCGTATTATCCGTGAGGTGGAATTTATGCATATTTACCGAAAATAAGACTTTCAATCGGATAGACAGAAATTTCTTCGATATTTTAAGTTTGAGCAAACTGAGTCACAATAAACGTCCCCCCCCCACCCCCCTCACCCACCCTCACCAAACTTCACTCCCCCCTCTCACCCACCCTCCTACATACCCGTTACATTCATTTTTCAAACAGATCGCGTGCCACCTATTAAAACGTAACAATCAAACACGCGTAGTAAATTTTAACTATCAAAGGGATCTCTATAGTAACCTAAACAAATAACAAAATGACAGCGCACGTCAAACAATTACTTAGCAACGCTTTGCTTTTCTTTTGGACATAAATAATTTCATAACGCCAGAGCTTACCAATATATACATATAGCCTATAGTACTCGCAAATAATGTAGCTTTCTATTAGTGAAAAACTTCCTACTTCTTCTGGCGCTAATCTTAAATGTAAATATGTATGTTATTAAGTCACCAGTTTTAAGTCAGAATCTATATGTCTTAGTCATAAGTCACTATCTATAAGTCTTAGATGAAGGTCACTAGTTATAATTGCAAATATTAGTTGTAAGCCAGTAATATAAGTAGCTATAAGTCGTAGATGTAAGTCGCTAGTTGTAATTGTAAATCTTAGTTATAAGCCAGTAATATTAATTATGTTATATATTTATTTGTACAGCGCCCTTGAGGTGATTTTCCACGAAAACGGCGCTATATAAATTAGCCTATTATTATTGAAAGAGTAACAAACATGCATACATCCAGACATCCATAAATCCATACCAACTTTCGCCTTTATAATATTAATAGGATATTAACAAATATATTCAAATTTCAATATCTTTGGATATTAATATTTTACCAAAGCTTGCATTTGTACCTTACATAATTTGTGTTGGTATTTGTGTACGATTGTATCAGAAAAACAGGTAGTCATTATGCGATGAGATATTTCAGTGAGATAAGGCATTGAATTCAAACACTTAACCAGTCATTAGGGGTTGTTATGGGTCAAAGGGAGGGTTGCTGACCCGGAGCTATAATATTGCACTTAAATAGGTCGATTGAATCACCGATAATGCATATTGGAATTTAAATGGTTTACGGTTAATTATTCTTTACTCGAGTTTAAGTTATAAAATGGAGTGGGATTTAAAGGTGTGGTTAATCTGGCCATAATGGATTTTTGGAAAGTCGTTATTAATTTATGTGAGAGTCAAAAAAATTGGTTAACCACTCTACTTTCTTGAAATATTTCTTACCTTGCTATCATGTATCTACATGAAACATAACCAGGTTTGACACATCACTCAAACAGATGCATAGCTTGCGTATTGCGTGTTTCAAACATTTTTTTGTTTTTTAGAAAATAAAACTCTAGCAACAAATTTCGTTTCTAATTATTATTTAAACAACATAATTTCGGATGTGATGTACGTAACATTCAAATTTCCAAATTGCACACATCATATTATTTTTAGGACACATATTGTTCTTACTATAGTTGGTGGTGGAATAGCCAGCATAGTTGCCTTCAGCGTAGTTGATCGGTGTTCGATTCTCAACCTTGGCAAAAAAAAAATTAAGTTTTAAAATAATTTTTCTGTAAATTAATTTTTAAAAATACAGGGGCGTACCTCATAACACATAATACGCTTTTCATTCAGGAAGACGGAGAAAAAAATCTATGTATCCCGTGAATTTTTACAGACCAGCGCCGGGATATTATAAAGGAACACACACCATTCGAATAATTGTGAAAACTTTTCGAAAATTTAATTCAGAATAATGTACGCCTGCACTCGTTTTCTCTTCAAGCAGTAAGTAGGCGTATAAAAGACGGAATGCTGTTTCTCAGTGACATTTATCAAGGGAATCACTGTCGGAAGTGTATAAAAATGGAGAATATAACAGGGAAATGCCTTTCATAATAATTTTCGATTGTAAAATATGTAGTTAGTTTAGACTATTTCAACTCCAATGTAAACACGTATCCCTTCAAAAAGCAATAAAAAATACCAAACTTCATAAATATGATAACGATTTGGCAATATAATTAGGTCATTAGTAACTCATATTACTTGTAAGGTTTTTCCCTAATCATCATTGAAGTGAGCTGCAAACCCAATGTAATTAGCTTACTGGAATAACCAAAATATTTACAAATTCGATAGTCTAAAATGACTTAGCAACAAATATAATTATTGTAATTGATTAAAATCCTTGTAGACCACCCCTCTCCCCCTCCCCAATATGTTGTGTATATAAACCGTAGACTAGGAAATATTTGTACCAGTCTGAAGATGGCTTTGACGAGCTGAAACCGGTTACGGTCCAATAAAATTAAGTGGAATAAAGTTTTATATTCGTTTTATTATAATATGCCTTATGGAGCTTTTAGCCTCACCGCTGATAGATCCAGCCAAACGGCCTCCGTGGTTTAGAGGCAAGGCCCCATGTTCAAATCCCGACGTGCGCATGTAAATTTTATTTGAATGATTTGGGTTTACACACAATTTAATCATTTAAAATATTATATAGAATATTTCCTAAACGTACCAGAGTGGAAGATGCCCTCAGTGTCGCCCTGGTGTAAGACCACCATTCAGAATTGAAAGATTGCTTGAAATGGGTGTAGCCGTGTTTGGTGACTAGTTGTATAGCCAGGTACTTCCCCAACTTCCTCTTCCTCAACTCCTTCCCCTCCCTACCTGCACGGCGGTATGCAGTTGCTGATAATGTTTCAACAACTGCGTACTGACATACTCGTACATACCTACATACCTTCAGTCTCACAACATATCCCAATTGGGGATGCCATGGTCTCACTGGCTCCATTCTTGTGCGGTAATAAAAAAAACCTTTCAGCCATTCTCATAAGGACGCACGTACAACAATGAACAGACCATAAGTTGTGCATATTTCATGTTTATAATGGCAAGTTACAAAGTGATTGCTTTCCTCTAAAAAAGGACTGCGAAGGCATAATTTAATTCTGAAATTTTATCTATTCTCGTATTCCTTGTCATTATAACATTTACACCATTTCCACGAAATTAAATTAGTATTTAGCTACATCACGCCACGGCACAAAAATGCCGTAATATTGAATATTAAAAAAATCTCATTACAAATTCATGTCAACGTTATGTCACACGTTCTCTTGTAATCAAGGCTCTGGCGGATTCCAGAAATAATATTGTTAGGTTTTTATGATACCACTAATTTCTTACGCATTCCACATTCAGGTCACGTTTTTCTGCTGGAAAAATATTTCCCTGGCATAAGCTTTTAAAGCAAAAACCATCAAAAGCTCACTTTTTATGCTACCATGATTAACACGTTTCACTTCTTACTTCTTACCCTTTTAGAATTTGACCACATTATGAAATGTCAACCAAATGTTTTTTTCTGAAAACATACGGTATAGTTTACCTCAATCTTAATATATAAAGGTTAGTTACACCATTTATAACCCGAGAACAGCTGGACCGATTTTTATGATCTTTGATTTGTTGGATTTGTCTCGGCTCTGAATAGCAGAATAGCTATTAAAACATAGCAAAAATTTACGAAAAAAATAATTATGAAGAAAATTCTTTTCCTTATACATTTTGTATGGAACGAATTCTCATCTTTTGAAAGAACTGCAGAAATATTTTGGTAAGTATAATATTGAGAAGTGAGTGAATTCTAAAAATTTAAAAACGTCAAATGTCAAAGCGCTGATTGTTTTGCTTTTGTTCTTAAACATACAATGCGCCCCCTCTTTATTACAGACTAAATGTCAAAAATCGAAAATGGTATAAACGGTGAACGTATGTCTGCACCCCTCCAAAGGAAAAATACAATCTTAGTAATATTATAAACGCAAAAGTTTGTATGGATGTATGTGTATTTTTAACTCTTTCACGCAAAAACCACTGAATGGATTTTAATAAAACTTTACAATAATATAGCTCATACATCAGGATAACATAGAGGCTATATATAATGGTAAGCTCTAGTGTTATGAAATTTGTATGAATGAAAATGTGTGTATTTAATATATATTATAGCGGCAGGGAGGAAAGGCAGGAGAAAGGGGAACGAGGGAGGTGGGGTTCGTGGAGAGGGAAGAGACGAGGGAGGGGGAAGGCGGGGAAAGAGGAAGGGAACGGGGACGCACGGGAAAGGACATGCAGGGAAAATCAATATATTTCTTTGAATGGCATTGCAACGCATGCCCGGGATCAGCTAGTATTAAATGAAATAAACTTTATAAAAATATGGGTAATGGGTAAGTGTTGGGTAAAAGATATACAAATTCAAGATATCCCAATTTTTTCAAGGTATGCAGTAGTATTGGTTTACAATATAGTTTGACTAAGGAGTGCATTCGTTCATTTAGTTGATTTTTTTAAGGTGTACAGAAGTATTGGTTAACAAAATCGGCGATACCAGGAATCCCACCTAGTAAAAACTGCCGATGGCACATCTCTTATATTTAAATGTCTTTGGGTTGGGTACATCAATTGAAGATCTTAATATCTGTGAGTTATTTATGAATTAATTATTTTTTTAATTTTTTTTATTAAATGTATACCTATAAGTGTGTAACTTTCTTTTTTATTCCAGAGATACTTCAAATTCAGAGGTTCCGGCGTGCACAAATTAATTTTATTGAATTAGTTTGGGTAATTTCACAATTAATTAACTAAATATGAAATATATCAAAAATCTCATGTCACGGTGTTTGTTGTCGCACTCCTCCGAAACGGCTTGACCGATTTTTATGAAATTTTTTGTGTATTTGGTAGGTATAAGAATAGGTTTTAAAGAATATTTCATACCGCTAGACGATTAAGGTGTCCCTATCCAGAAAAAAAAAATTTTTTTTGACAATATTTTTTGTTTGTATTTTTTTATTTGGCATCAAAAAATACTTATAACCCCAAATTTTAAACCTCCTACCCCCACCCTCCCATTTTTAAACGCGATTTTAGTATTTTTGTATGAACAAATTTAACCGTCTTTCGTATTTCGAACAGAACAAAATTATTTATATTGTTGAATGACAGATGGCGCTACGTCCGCCTCATCTAACTTTCATCCACACATGCGCAAGGCATTCACGAGAAGCGTCGCGTCATTTTGATTTCATTCGGCATCATGTTCTCGCGTGGGCAAACCTTCGAGCTTATTTGTGTTGGCTAAAGACGGACTGACAAAAATATCGTACACACGATTGCTATTCGAAATTCATATTGAATTTCTTTATATCATTTTCCTACTTTAGTTGGTGTTTTTTTTGTTTTATCGGCGGTCATCGTCTACAGCGCATCATTCCTCTTTCTATCATAGATCCTTTCCCCACCCACTTACAATACATTCGTTATTTTTTTACCAAAATATTCACTAGAAATAATTTATATGGCAGAACAAACAATGTCGGGTCAGCTAGTATAGTATAATTACGAAACGTTCTATGGTAGTTAACCTCAATATCGCTTTGCTGAAAGACCACCGTATAGAATCAAAGCTTTGTTTTAAATGAATATAATATAATATTTATCGGAATCGGATAACCAACACCTCCGCCAAAGGTCACCCCAAGTGGTTTGCTACGTTTGGTGACATTGCAGGGGTGCCTGGGTTAATGGGGTGAGGTTTGTCTTGGTGGTGGCAGGCCGGTTTAGGAAGACCTTTTGACCTTTCCAGCAGGACTCTCTCGGAACATCGCCTGCACCGCAATGAGAGGGACGGATTTATACGATCGTCACTCCTGGAGAAAATGACCCCCAGATTCCTACCCACCCCTCATACCTTTTTTCTTCCCAGAACTTAATGTCTTTTTTTTTTACCTCAAAAGACCCTCCACACAGCATCCCCAAAGATGAAGTAGGCTCTGAGGGGAATTATTTTCCTCAGAGTCTCCTGTGTGGAGCTAACTTAAAAAAAACTATACGCAGCAAGATGTTCCATAATATTATTAGTATTTTGTTCAGAAGGAATGTATTTACTAAGGTTTTCAATTTCATGGTACCTATGTGCCATTTATGTGCATTCATGTGCATTTATGTGCATCATTTTGTGGTAGGTTTATAAATCCTATATATAAAAATTAATAGCTGAATGTGTTGCTAAGCGCAAATCTCGAGAGCAGCTGAACCGATTTCGCTAACTCTTTTTTTAGAATATTTCTTGAAGTACGAGGATGGTTCTTACGGAGAGAAAAATTAAGAAAATTGGATAATTTCAGAAAACCTAACGACTATCGCACGTTTGACTGTACGCGTATTTGAGAATGACATTTTGCAAAATAATGATTTTTAAATCAGGATTCTATTTTTGAAAATCTTTAAGTTGATAAATTTATTTAAAGTAGGTACTCCCCTAATAGTTTGAATCGAATTAAGAATTTTAGATATTTTAAATAGGTAGGTAAATAATCTATGTTAGGTACCAAATTTAATATACACGAAAAATGGAAACACGCGGGCTGTTTAAAAACTGAATTTACGGAATATGTGGAATATGAATATGAATATATGGAATAATAATATCTGGCATTATGAAATTTGTATAAAAAAATTGCTATTGGTGGCACGCGAGGAAGCGGCTATTGCTATGGAAAGCGGGAGGGAGGGAGAGATTGGAGAGGGTAACCAGGGAGGGGGAGGGCAACCTGGTAGAGGGAGGGGGACCTGGGAGGGGGGAGGGGAACTCGGGAGGGGGGTTCGCGGGATGGGGGAAGGGGGGGGGGGAGTGGAGTGGGGAGAGGGAAGGTGAAAAAAAGGGGAGGCGGAAGGGGAACGGGACGAATGGGAAAGGACACTCAGGGAGAAACAATTTCTTTATTAAGTGGCATAGCAACGCATGCCGGGACCAGCTAGTAATTAAATATTTTTCCATGTGGATAAACTGAAATGGATAACTTGCAAATTCTCCACACAAACATTATGTGGTCACTTACACTGAGTTACATAATTTGTGCAGGTATAACACAAGAATTGTGCAAAGCGATTGCACGGTGTGCTATTCTTATGCTCACGTGCACTGTTTCTATTCAAAAGTTCTACTTTAGAAAAGAATAATACAGGGGACAAAGGCAATGAGACAGTTTTCATACATTGGATTCATAACAAGGGCTTTTGGTTACGTCGCGCATAATGAGAACACTCACCCGACAGCTGTAAGGGAATCACACAAACTGGGCCATTAGTTAACCGAGCGAGATGAGAAACGTAGTTTCACAGTAAAAGATTACTGGGAAATAATGAATTAGCCAACCAAATTAATAATTTAGAAATTTTAGAAATACGGTATAATTAATAAGCAACACATTTTTAAAAACCCTCTGTTGAACAATTTCCCACTTAACCGGTCTTTTCCTTCAAATTATACATAAATCCCTAATTCTAATAAACTTCCCCCACTCTTACCCCTCCCCTTCCTTCCACCCCTTCTTCTCCATAGGTGTTCTACATTTAATTTTTAACTTTAGTGTTCATTTACTTTTGATGATGTGAACATTGTTCCTGAAACATGTAGATAGTGTAAATGTAAACCGAGTTATTTGTCTTTTTAATAAAATGAATATTACATTAGACAAAATAAATATCTATACAATTGGTCTGTGTACATGCTGTAAATTCGCCACCATTTGTAATCTTTTGAGGTTGAACACGTCTTTAAGCAGACTATCCCCATCTTTTGATAATAGCGTATCAACTTTGTTTTAGCAATATTGAAATAAACGTTCCCAATTCCCGTCGTGTAAGACGCCATAACAATATGTTTCACCTGAATACATTTAAAAATGATAACCCCTATTTTAGCTCTCTGACCCAAATGTGGCGACTATATAATTAGATAGAGTGTGCAGAGTAGATATTTTTGTCGATAATCTATATGAATTCAGAAAAAATGTGCAGAAATTATTGCTAAAAAATAGTTTGTGCTAATAATACGAGGGCTGTCCGTAAAATAAGGTCTCCAAGGTGCTGCGGTCGCGAGGAACGTTTTACGCGCAATCCTGCAACACATGCCAGTGTTATTTCAGCCTGGTTTCCCTTTGCCAAATCCCCACCATGTTGCACCCTCTGTGACGCTTAGTCTCGGCGTGGCAGCCGTTCGCGATGGAGCTTTCACTCGCCGCACACGCCAGGTGTGAGTTACGCTCTGTAATTCGTTTTTAAACTTTGCTTCGGCGAATCTGAATTACGCCACTGGGATTGTTCCTCGTCCCCAGTGATATTTGAGTCCAAGAATTCTTCGCCATCGATCATAGCACTCAAGGAATTCGCGGGCTGCTTCAACCCGTTGTTTTTTGTGATCTTCGGTGAGCATTTTGGGACCAACCATTTCGCAGACTATGTATTCTCCCAAATGTTCTGTCAAAATCTTGTCAATAGTGGTCTTCCTGACACCAGGAATCATATCACAGAGCTCCCTAACCGTCACCCGTCGATCTGCAATCATCGTTTTATCCACTTTGACAATTTTTTCGTCTGAAACCGATGGCCGTCCGGCACGCTTTTAAATTCTCTGCACTATTTGCGCACGTTTTTGCACTCATACACTGTTTTCCGCACACTTCAAGTAGCTGAAAATGAATTTCTACCGGGGTTTTGTTCTTTGCACAAAAAATCTAATTAGAGAGCGTATTGCGCATCTGGCGGGTGCGGCAAGCAGAATATCCATCGCGAACGGCTGCCACGTCGAGACCAAGTATCGCGGAGAGTGCAGCTTGGTGGAGATTTGGCGTAGGGAAACCAGGCAACACGCCAGTGTTGTCGAATCTCTAGTAAAATTGTTCCTCGCGACCACAGCACCTTGGAGACCTTATTTTACGCACATCCCTCGTATTATGTTTCATTTGTGCCTCTGTGTATCTCGTGTAGAGAGTGTCTGTTGTGTCTCTCGCGTCTCGTGTGTCTCTTGCCTTTCTTTGTATAATTTGACATGTGAGTAAACATTTAGGTAATTTTATAATTTTCTTTGTTTTTTTTTTTATTTTGTATTTTAATCTTCATCAAGATGTATGCAAATGTATAATTTGTCTGATTAGATGTATGTAATTGTGTGAACCTTTTTGTATAATAACTTTTTTATATTATTATTTTTGTATTATTTTAATAAGTTTTTATAACTGGATTGTTCTCACGTGAGTGTACGCAAAGGAGCAAGAACATGTAATATATAAACTATACTTTCCAGGATAATAATAATAATAATATATATCTTTATTGAACAAAAATTTAAAGATTTAAAACCACAAAAAAAGTATATAATAGTTTAAAAGTTGCATAAGTACAAAAGTTAATAATGGAAAACAATATACATGTAAACAGTAGGTACTTAAAGAATAGAGATTTATAATTATAAACGTAGGTTTCTCGTAATCTGCCTCACTAGGCTAGCCTGTGTTGAGGCAGTAATTTTACGTCAATTTATAATTCTGTGAACATACCTACACCTATATTAGAATATAATCGCACAATAGATTGGTTGCATTAATAATACCAAATTACGCAGTTAAACAACGACGAAGAAAATCGTGCATTCGGTAAAATTTAGTTCTCTCCGCTTCCATTAAGTTCGTTACAGCTAGTTTGGAAGCGATTTAAAAAAGTAGGTCACGTACACGAAAGTTTGAAAACACCTGACTTAGAATATGTGTTACGTATTTCGCTTTGGTATGCTCTGTACAGTAAAATAGTATCACGTGAAGTTTAACTAATGAGTTAATTTAAATTACACTATCCACAAAGCTATCAAATTTTACTTGTCTATATTTAAGATAATTAGTGGCGTTTCTCGCCCCATTAAAGATGTAACATCGTGTTCAAACAGCAAATAAAAGTGTCAACCGAAATTAGACCACAACCATTCATAAAAACGAGGTGTGTGTCTACTTTATTTATGATAATCGAAATAGTTTACCTGTAGTATACAATTATTATTGTTAGTGTATGGCGGCCTGACACGCTACATTCCAAACCATTCCACACACATCGGCAGTTGTAGATTGTACACTATACAGTCTGTCAAGAATACTCGTAGTAGTAAAAAATTGAGAGCGCCGCGATCATTTAATATCGTTTATAACATATTTTCATTGAACATTTTATTATTTTTGGTCTTAAAAAAATATTTGTTATTTTTTTAGGATAATATCTATAGATTTCCTGAGCCAAAACGGTAATTATAAAAAAATCGCAAAGTGTGCTCCAAAAATTATTAAAAACATATTTTGTTCTGTTGTGTATGAAAAAATGAACAGTGTGTAGCAATTACGGGGTCACCAATGTAGCAATTATACGTGCTACGTAAACACAGTTAAAAGAAAACTCTAGAATCATCGGTTGATAGTTTTTTTTATGTGCCATTAAAATTTTTACAATGTTATCAACATATGGAGAGTGACAGACTGAAAAATAAAATAAGAATAGGTACCATTTGTTTCAGCTTGCTGTTCAAAAGAATTGGAATTTGAATTGCTTGAATTTGAATTCTTAAGTAAGTACTTCTCAAGTAAGTACTTCTCACAGCGCAGGTAGTTAAGTTGACTCGCCACATATCGATCGTTTCGGGCGTAATCCAATACGTGACGTAGCAACAATGCGTGGTTGCTACAAGTGTATCTTTAAATGCTACTTTAGACATTTGAAAAGAGATTTTTGCTCTATTTTAAAGGAGTCATGTTTTTTTAAACATTTTAACAATTTTCGCTTGATTATAATCGTTTTCTTATATCAGCTCGCTCCCTCTAACATTCGTATTTGCACATTCCCTTTTAACCATATCGTCTTATTTTTGAACGTTTACTATGGAGTCTTAAATGACATCACTAATATGGTTAAAAGGAAAAAGCACCATAGTTCAAGTGAATATTTTTACATCAATGTTAAACGGTGTTCATAAATAGTGATACTTCCTAAAAGGACATGATTCCACACATATTCCAAGAAAATTTAGTGTTCGAAATCGTTTGTTTTTAACACTTGGCGAGTTTATTAGGAACATAAAATCATTTATTGGAAAGAAATGCGCTCTTTTAGTAATAACGGAAGGTAATGTTTCATATTATAATTTGTTCTAAAATCGACTTTGCCAAACTCTATGTTGCCAAAAACTACATTTTTTTGTTATTTGTTAAGCAATTTATTAGATTTCTAGAATTTTTTGACAGGGTGTACCTAGGTCCTACGTTCTACGGGGGGTGTGTTAACCCAATTTATAAGGCTGTACGGAGCAGCCCCGTTGCATTGAATTTACGGGAAACGCCAAGGGGTCGTCACACCCTCCTGGCCCATGGAAATTGTTAAACCTCATTCAGTTTACCCTTCTGCGGAAGATACATTTTTCATTCGGCTGAAATTGATTTATCGCTCGAAAGCCATTAATATCAAATCAACTCATTGGATTCTTAATAGCTCGTTTCACGACTTTTCGTGAATTAACTGAAACATTTCGTGTTTAATCAGAATGTGTGAATTTAATAGAATTTTAACAAAAAAACAGAGTATGCAATTCACACGCGGTAGAAGTGAAACTAGAAAGTCGCTAGTTGTCGCTTTATTTTAATTTGCCTGTTTATTTTAAAGTGGTTTGAAGATTGGATATTGATTTTACAAAAATTAAAAAGTTTTTTTTTGGATATCGTAGGATTTGAACCTCCGTTCGCTGGATGTCTCTGGCCGCCAATATTTGTCTACGCTTACGGAGACTCGGGCGGAGCCGTAAATTAACCGCATTATATTAGAAATGAGGACCCGTCAAATAATACATTTTAGTGACGCACTTCCGTTACAGCCGAATTTCAAATCACAACGGGGCTAAAGAAGTTTCGCTTCAAAAATGATGCAATGTAAAATAATGACTACTTAATAATATTTCAACTATAAAGCTGATTATCTCAGGAATCGAGAGTTCAGGCGTTTTGAAATGTACACAATATTTTCCATCTGGAATATTTAGGTCAACGTAATTATTGGCAGACTCATTTTGATCCACCAGCAATAGAGTTTTGAATTAAAAAATAGATATGATGTCAAACAACCCTGTGACAATTTTATAAGCCGGGTAGTAAAACTTGTAAATTGCAGGGTTTAAAATATTATTGAAAAATGGCATTTCTTTGATTAATTAACATTAATAATAACTTAAAATTATTATTTCAGCATGATAGAATAAAGTCTTGGAACTTCGTGAGATAAAATGTGACGTTTTAAGCAGCGATGACAGAATCGAAATCATTGTCAATGTGTCAAATTAATAAATGAAAGTCTCGGAGAATTCTTATCAGAATTTTTATACATTTCACCCCTAAAGGTTCAAAATTAAACGTACATTTTACGTAACATTTACAGAATGTTCCTCATCACATAAATTTAAATAGGTAATACAATGAATATGCCGTCATCGCAGGAGAAGGGCTCGTAACTTCTGGCGATTAAAACGGCTGTTTCACATTGTAACAACAGCCTGTCCCGTACACTAGTAATGAACAAAAAGTGAAAATCCTTATAAATCTTCTTTCTTCCCCCCTGTAGCAGATTCCGTGAATAGTTACGGCATAAAAACGACGGAAGCTGACCACTGTTGTTACATTTAATGTCTTTTGTAGGAGCCCGCTTCACCGAAGCAAATAATAATTCCTCTTATTTGTGTTCTGTAAATAAGAAACAGGAGTCAGAATCTGTCACCGCCATAAGGCCAATCCCTTTGTTTTGAGTCGTCGCTTATTTATTAAGATTATTCTGTGTCTGTCTGGTGATTTTAAGAGTCTTCAGGGGATTTATGGCAAGAACGCTACAATTTAAATGAACAATGGATTATTTTTGTGTTTTAAAGGAGGATTTAGTTTATTTCTTGGGGACAATAATTTATTATTTCTGCTTACCTACTTCCGATTCTCCCTTGTTAATTTCTTCTTATATCACTCATTTATTTCTTCTCAAGTGTTATATTTTAGCTGTTCATTCGAAAAACATCCCTGGTTCACCTAACCTAGTTCTGAATAACAATCAATAACAGCTGCTTAGGCATTAGCTCCATAATGTTTTACCCTTTTGCTGAAGAATTACGAGCCCTTTAATTATGTTATTATTCAGCATTTCGGACTGCCAATAGCCAACTAACCAAATTTGATCCAATTTTCATGGATGAAACATTTTCACTGTCGTAAAACTGTTTGGCGGCGGTCTACTTTTTTGTGATCTGCATTTTGTATGATATTACATTGAATATTCGAACGTTCACATAGCAAAACAAAACTTATTCAAGGTGATGCTTAAAAAAATTCAAAATCTACTCCTTCATAGATAATTTAATTATTTTAGGAGAAAAAAACCCATTTAAAGTTAGGCTTTAATGTATTTAGATGGATTAATTGTTTGCGCCTGTACATCATTATTTTTTATTGCGATTATTTCAATTGCAAATATGTTTTCTACTCGCAGTATTTAATTAGAGCACCTAAATCATTTTTTAGCAATCCAATTTACTTAGTAAAGCATCTTCTTAAGTAGGAATTCATTAATTCCGCGAAGAACAATTTCATAAAAGCATTTTACTTTTAAACTCAAAAATACCAGTGAGAAAGTTTTTATATATTATAAATTTATATAAATATGTACTAAATAAAAAAATCTACAAAAAAAGATATTCGTATGGTCCTAGGTTCATAGAAAAGATATTCATATAGTCCTAGGTTCATAGAAAAGATATTCATATAGTCCTAGGTTCATAAAGATATTTTACAATAGCTCCACACTGGAGGCTTAGACAACCGCGTCGGGAACACGGCGTTATTTTAAAAATTGCCTTTTTGTAATTTTGCATTAATAATTATAATCCATTTTAATAATCAAACAAATTAACGGGTGTTAAATTTTAATTATTAATGAGAATAATTTTTAACGCCACGAGTTGATTTCATCAAATTACGTAACAAAATTCCACAACTATTCTCATAAAAAACTAAAATTTGGAATTGAGTCCAAAAAACCGAACTAAACTGAATAATATTTTTTTTTTACCCAAAAAACATAATAAATATTGATTACAGATATTTGTTACTCTATCTATTTAAGTTTTAAATTATGATATATAAACCATTAAAGAATTCAATTTGGCATTTTGATTTAAGGGACAACTTTTGCATTTTTTGTGAGAAATTTTTAATTATCAAAAAAAAAATAATCTAACCCCACCTAACGTTTAATTTAATAATAATTATAATATAATTATGGTATATTTGTGTTCCAACGCAAATCGGTATTTTTGTTAATTAAGCGTTTATTCAAATGATTTTTTTTATTTTTTATATAAAATATATTATTATTTCGCTCAAAACATAAAGTTAAAAATTTATAAACTTACCAAATTTTCATATAAAATCAAGAAGAATTAAATTTTCTACCGGCCTATATTTTATGACATAAAACAAAAATAAATAAAATAGCACATAACCGTACGTTTTACTTTTTGCTTAAAAAAAGTACAATGTATTCAGATTGGTGAAGTATGTTGGCCTCAAATCCAAGTTTAAAATTTTGTGTGCAAAAGACCGCGCAACCATTCTTCTCCTCACCACAAAGCAGAAACACAAACATATTATTATAAACAATAAAACAAACACTTTGTATTTAACCACGAATTTATTATTTTATATATCTACCGGTTTCGCTTCGACCAAGCTTCCTCAGGATATAATAATAACTAAATATTAAGACAGAGTTATCAGTTATATATAAGTTGAGCGACAGAGGGAGAAAGAATATGACAAAAGAACATAGTTAGACAGAGACAAAATATTTGAAAGCGGTACAATAGATAATCAATTAGAGGGAGGGAGACAACAATACACATTTAATCACAAGTATACAACAGTTAACGGGATTCAATTAAATAATAAAAGTTTGATGTATTCCACATATATAACATAAAGGACAATATTTAGAGTAATGCCATTTTATTAATAATTAAGGACCTCAGAATAACAATATAACACATATATACACATCATGGGCTGGGATGGATTGTCGGAAACAAGTTAAAGATATGGCTTTAGGGTGTATTTTTTTTGGTTTGATAAATTTATTTAATTTTATTTGATAAACTTAATAATCAAACTATGTTCTTTTGTCATATTCTTTCTCCCTCTGTCGCTCAACTTATAACTCTGTCTTAATATTTAGTTATTATTATGTCCTGAGGAAGCTTGGTCGAAGCGAAACCGGTAGATATATAAAATAATAAATTCTTGGTTAAATACAAAGTGTTTGTTTTATTTTTTATAATATAATGTCTAACCACAAAGTAATTGCTTCTTATGAAAAAACAGACATATTATATTTGTGCTTTGTATTGGGATGACAAACATGTTTGACGTTTCATTGCTTTTCATTTTGCATTTTCGTAAAAGTCGCAAATGTGGGAAAATTTTAATAAAAGTAGTTTGTATTGTTACTGTAAGTTTTTTGTTTTTATGGTAGAAGTCGTAATGTGCACAATTCACCGCTCTTTTGATGAAATATACACAATTTAAATATGTTTACCGGGAGTCGGTCTTAATTAAAATTTTCATTATTTATGAACTGTCATCGCCGTGTTTGTGTGCATGCTAATTGCCAGTATGAAAAATGAATTAAACAAATTGCTTTTGTAAAAACTTTTGTGAATTTAATTAACGTTTGCTAACAGCATGTTAAAGTAATGACACAATACATCACTGTGAATTTTACATATCTATAATGCATTAAAACCGCAAATTGTTTTTTTTTTTTTTATAATGTCACTTTGGGATTTTGGAAGATACGTTCAATGTGACAGGAATTCTTTCTACATTTTATGTTGCAGCGATACGCGCAGTGCACACATATCGATCGTCTAGTTGATTAGTCATAGATCTCCGAAAAATCTGAATTAGTATGCAGTTATATGATGTAATAGTGTACCTTATATCTGGTACAATACTCAGATTATTCATAAACACAAGCAAATCAATTATAATGCAGAAAAACTTGAAGAGAATCCAACAAAATGTTGATGTTTTCCTGGAAACTAGTAGGATATTTCAAAATGTCGAACTAATATTTTTTTTAATTTTAATTTTTTTTTAAATTTTTTTTTAAATTTTTTTTTAAGAAAGAAACATTCTCGGGTTACGAATAATCCAACAATGTTTGAAAATATCCTACTCCCACCACAGAAAGCCGAAAATGTTGCTTGTGTTGTGATGGAGGACTTAGCCAGCCGAGGAATCGCACACGCGACGCCCAGGTGGGACCCAAGCGCTATGCCCACTCAACCACTGACCGGTCAATGTACCAAACTGTTATGCCTCCTATTGCTATTTTATAGAATAATTAGTATGTAAAACCCAGACACGTGTAAAGAATATTCGATTTGTGGTGAGCATTCGAATATTTATTTCCTCATCATCTCAAAATTTAGTCTGATCACGATCGATATTGTCTTTTAATGTTGTCGGTGGAAAATTTAATAACAGTCCTACGATTCTATACAGTTAAGGGTTAAAGCGAATAATCTCGGGCGAACCCGGTAGGATGTGTAATAATATTGTAAAAATCTGTTTCCCCAAGCAACAACAATGAATCAAGAATGGTTCTGGTGTCATAAAATTTGCACAGCGTTTTCTGTCTGGTATTTTTAGGTAAACACAACTATTTTCATGAGTTAAAAAAAAATCCGTTTAAACTCGAGCAAGATGGGCTGTATCTCATTGCCAGTTTATAATATTTTACAGTTCTTTTGACTATGACATGCATCGGTAATATTTTGAAATTGAATGGTCGGCACTTAATGTCTATTTTGTTCGAGTTCATTACTTATAAAGTGGAACAAAGCAGTGTCAGTCGCCATCATCGCCATCAATCCAGACCGGAAGCGGGAAATATTCGACGGGAAGTTCGGGGGGCGGAAATGCCAGCTGAGGTCAGCCCCCCGCCCCTCACTCGGGGCGAATGAGGCAAGCGTAGTCATAGTATTCTCGGTTGCATTTCTTAGTAAAGGCTGCGCCGCGCCGCTTTATGAAAAGTGTTTGGCGGCATGAGGCATAAGGCATGAGGGATGGTGGCCGCAGGTGAACCAACCCCATCTGGGTCAGGCCGGTCACTGCGCCAAGCTAAATGTCAGGAATTGAGCGCCGCAATCAAAGCTAGGGGAGAAATGAGCAATGCATTCAAAATGGCCGAAGGATTGAGTGAGACAATCAATCTGATACAGTTGATCATGGTTCCCGAAATGTGATATTGTTAGGGTTGGGGGAAATTAATATCTGATGAAAACAATGGTAAGTAGGTACATATTCATTTCACGAGTATGTAGAAAACTCTGCCAATAGAGAAGCATCTAGCAGGAGTAAAAAACAGTACCTAATTCAACACATTTTATAAAAAAAATTCCGGTTTAGGCAAATATTCTAAGACATTCCGTATTTTTTTTAATCGTATTTTTGAAACCCTGGCGATTTATTGAAAATTTCAATCCGAAAAATCAGACCATTTTTTACAAACCGGAAAGACGGGACATAATTTTAGGGGTGCGAAAAAACGATAATTATAAAGCCGAAAATCATTTAAAAAAAAGAACGTTTTCCACAAGAAAGGGCACAGGAGAATAACGACGCATACCAAAAATATTACATCTCATAAATATTTTTTTCCTTGATCCATCTTATTGATCATAAATCATTATAATGTTCAATGTCTTTATTACTAAATCCAATGTAATATACTTGTTCTTGTAAATTATAATAATAATAAGAATATTATAAAATTTGATTTTGTTAAAATCAGCACCACTACCATTATACCTCTGAGGGAGCGGGCCGGATCGGTAGAGACGGGTCGTGAAATAAAAGGCGTCAGTCGGTGTAGTGAGTGTTGAGTGTGAGACTACGGCGGTGAAGATCACAGGTCTTCAGGGAACCGGCGTGTTGCTCTACACCATGGCGGTGTAGAAGTGACCTTGATCCAGGCGGTCGACCATGGCGGCTGTGTGTCCTTGAGAGGCAATGAGGATGATTTCTGGCAGCGGAACGCGATGGGTTTCGAACGGGTTGCACCTATATAAACAGCAAGCGCGAACGCTGCTTGGTAGTTGATAGGTCGGGTGTCATCTTATGTCGAGGCGCGAAGGGCCGGACAGCGGATGGTGGTCGGAGAAGGAATCCTCGAAGGTGTTGGAAATATTCCTGGAGTCACACTGGATAAACGTGAATCACTTGTTGCGAGACGGGCAGCCCGCGTGGGCTGATATGGCGTTGCAGCACTGCACTTATTGTATTCACTTCCCGATGTGTATTGTGTCGACCAATGAATGGAGGGACTGACTGGGACTGAGCGGGACTGAGCGAGCGAGCGCTTGGTCGCTTGCTTTTATATGCGCGACCGGATGAGTAGCTTGCTAGCGCGCCAGGTAATATTGCGTGAATTCACTCAAAGCTGAGATATCGCTCGAACTTTCTGCGGGCATTTGTATAGCACAGCCACACGTTCGAGGCCTTTCGCGTAAGTGGCGGAATTATTAACCGCTGTAGGTAGACGTACCGGCCGGCGCGCGGTACCTTACGCTGTAAGTATTTCGTAGTGTGTTTCTCGCGCGTTCGGCGGAGTCCAGTGGCAGCGCGATGAATTCGGCAAAAGTGGCCGCCACACCTCTAAAACACGTACAGACAGGGTAAAATGTACGTGGTTCTTTTCATGACATCTGTCAAAAAGCCAAACAAAATAATAAGTTCGCAGAGAACAAATAATAAATCTAGTGAACATAAAATGTCAAACTCAAAAATTTGCCTGAAATCAAAGTGTTGCCGTATAAACAAAATAAATCAGGGTGGAATTTCACGGGCCCAAATAATGGATTTATTTTTTTTTTTATAAAAAAAACTGTACATTTCTAAAAATTTTTACTAACATTTTCGTAATCTTAGTAAAAAAATCTATCCACAATCTATTTCCAAGTCGTTATGAAATCCATGCAAGTGGCCTAATCGACATTTCTACAAGATCTCAATTGGCGAGTGACTGGTGAATTTGGTCGTCGATAAGCTCATTGACTCTGGATTTGAAATATGCTTACACCCCGTCACTGAGTGGGAGATACTTTCTGTATCACACATCACTCATCTATGAAGATTTTAGTGAAAGACCACAGTTTGGATTCTAAAAATCGAAACACGCGGAATAGCTAGTAATTACTTCATCTAATTAGTTTAGTTACCAGATCAGAATAAGCAGGTAATTCCCAACCTTCCTTCTCTCATCTTCTTCACTTTCAGACTATTTCCCTTACCATTATTTTGTTTACTATCCCAAAACGAAGATTCCACAATAGTTCCACTGACTCTGCGCAGTTGATAAAAAATAGTTCTTCAGAATCGTCATCTACACTTCACCTTTACACACCCCCATTTATTTTATTTTAATTAATTAATTTATATTATTTTTATAAAGAAAGACAAATATTCCTGAATATATATATTTACGAATAACCTTATTATATATAAGTAATAATTATTAGCCTGAAACACTCATCATCTCACTCATTGCTCAGTCGTAGAGCATTTGACCGGAAATCAAAAGGACGCGGGTTCGAGTCCTGTCGGCGGCACGTATCTTTTCTCGTGAGATTTTTCAATGTAGATGAGTGTTTCAGGCTAATAATTATAACTTATAATTTTTACCCTTTGTGCTATGCATAAAAACCTTGTCAACATTAGTTTATCAATTAAAAATAATAATTACGAATGACCTGACCATATTTGAAAATCTACTACCATTCTTACAAGTGGAAGGTGTCGCTTGTGATGGATATATGAAGCTTTTTCCAATCTCAGCCATTGACCGGTCTATCTATTTACCAAACGTACGTTTTTTACCCTACATAGCTTCATATCATTAATATTATAGATATATTCATGATATGAAACTATGTAGGATAAAAAACGTATGTTTGGTAAATAGATATGTATTTATTTATTATTAACTATGCATTCTCCAAACAATACCAATATGATATATTATAATAAAACGAATATAAAACTTTATTCCACTTAATTTTATTGGACCGTAACCGGTTTCAGCTCGTCAAAGCCATCTTCAGACTGGTACAAATATTTCCTAGTCTACGGTTTATATACACAACATATTGGGGAGGGGGAGGGGGGTGGTCTACAGGGATTTTAATCAATTACAATAATTATATTTGTTGCTAAGTCATTTTAGGCTATCGAATTTCTAAATATTTTGGTTATTCCAGTAAGCTAATTACATTGGGTTTGCAGCTCACTTCAATGATGATTAGGGAAAAACCTTACAAGTAATATGAGTTACTAATGACCTAATTTTATTGTCAAATCGTTATTATATTTATGAAGTTTGGTATTTTTTATTGCTTTTTGAAGGAATACGTGTTTACATTGGAGTTGAAATGGTCTAAACTAATTACATATTTTAATATCGAAAATTATTATGAAAATTAGACTGGATACAAAAGCGGGGACTTAGCAAATGAATCTAATTGCTTTATCTTTACAAAGCTACTTTATGAAGGGGTACATGTTTACATTGGAGTACGAATGGTCTAAACTAAATACCTATTTTAATTTCGAAATTATTATGAAAATTACAATGGATACAAAAGCGGAAGATGGCTTTGACGAGCTGAAACCGGTTACAGTCCAATAAAATTAAGTGGAATAAAGTTTTATATTCGTTTTATCATAATATATTATAATGGAATTCCACCATGAAATATCACTCTCAAAAATAGAAATAATACCAATATGCTTCATTTTCGGTATTATAAAACATTTTTGGCCGTATTATTTGTTAGTAAACACGATTCACATACTCGTTTGGTATCGATATGACCTTGATATTGCATAAATATCCCAACAACTGATAACAGATAAAACATGTATTGTACAACAATATTTACATTGTGTAATCATTATTAACAGTGATTTCGGCTTTGTGAAGTATTTTCTAAATCATTAAAAAAGTCTGTTGGGACGCGTAATCCATTTGAAAGGAAACTGTTAAAAGAAACAGTAAAATGGTTTCCATTTCACGTCATAATAAACGTTTTTACGAGCAAAATTGAATTTTTCGTATAGCTTGATAATAAACCGAATCATTGTATCTCACATTTACAACTCTATATTGTTCTGGCATATAAAATTTAATGCTGCTTTTTAAATCCCTTTAGTAGCATTAAAAAAATCCGGATTACTTTGATCAATTTGAGTAAAAAGCTTTATTTGACAAGGTATATGTATTTATTTAATTCCAACGTAAACTTCTGTAGGTACAGGATACACAAAAAAATTGAAAATTAATAACATTTGTTATAAATAGGTATGTTGGAAATTGAATTAAAATAATGTACGTTTTCTTTATATTTTTATTATTATTTAATATAATATTATTTAATATAATATTATTTTTAATATAATATTATTTCATATAATATTTTTATTTTATTTTTATTTTCTTTACATATAATATTTCTTATATTATTCTAACTTATAAATTGACTCGACGAAATATTTGATTCATTTATCAGGGTCATTTCTTACTGTGATATAACGTCTTCTATCCATTTGTTACACCGGCATTATATTCTTCTCATATAATTTTTCGCCAATGTCCCCACACGAGTCTAAGGCCCAGTTGTCTCGTAGAAATTCAAAGTTGTCATCAAATGGCCATTCAGCGCCATTATATTTTTTTGAAACTCGAAAGGTTCCCGTTAAACGCCGATTTTAGCTGCGTTTCAGATTTCAATCAAATTGTAATAAGCTGTCAAGCTTAACGATATGATTTCTGGTGATCAAAATGTGTTCAAAAGCTGAAAGTTACTTAGCATCGCATTTAACCCGGCGAGAGTGTGGCAGGGTATGTCACACCCACCATGTTACTTGTTTGCGTGAATTTTTTGTTTGTGACCTTGAAACCTGTTGTTATTTTGAGTAGGTGGAGTAAAAGGGCTGCGGGAGGGGATAGAGGCGTGATAGCAGTGTCGCGGCAGCCTGCGCTCGAGTTATATGCTTACAAACTGCGTTCGGGTATGTGATACCCTGCCACATACTGGTGTACATGTTTCGTGACGAAAATTAACATAACTTTTTCTCTTATTTTAACTTTCTTTCGAATTGTAGATTTTAATGGAAAATAGACGTTGCCAGTGAATAAACCCGACTTCGGTCAATGCTGGAAGAAGTATTTTCAAAGTAAAAACTGCACTGTTTTGAACTCCAGTTCCTAAGATGTGCCTAATATTTTTTGTTATTTTTTTAGTTTATACAGTTACTTGTTTCATGTTCTATCATATCTTAAAGTTTTTTTTCATAAAACCTGTTTTCTTTAGTTCCTTTGTAGTTTTTTTGAGAGCGAAAAATTTTGTTGAAAATTTATAGCGACTTGTTTCCATTCAAGTAAAATATAACAATTGTTAAAATGGCGCAATTTTTTTATTTCCAATACGTTAAAACATAGTCTTGCCATAATAAAAAATAATTAATATAATGCTTTTTCTTAAGAATCAAGTTTTACAGTCAAATTTTTAAAGGGGTATGTAATACCCTACCACATACTTCTTGTTACATTTTTTCACCACACTCTTGCCGGGTTAAAGGGAACCTTTCGACTGTGAAAAAATAGAATAGCGCTGAATGGCCATTTGAAGATAACGTTAAATTAGAATTGTTGCGAAATAATTGGTCCCAAGAGTTTCTTTCATAGTCTTATTTATTACTCACTAGCTGGTACCCGTCATGCGTTGCTATGCCATTTAATGAAGAAATTGTTTCTCCCTGCGTGTCCTTTCCCATTTGCCACGTTCCCTTTACCCTCTCGCGTTCCCACTCCTCCTCCTTCACCATCCACCCCCCCTCCTCTCGTGAACCCCCTACCCGTGTTCCCCTCCCCCCTCCCGCATTCCATACATTCAGTCCCGGTCATTCAGTTTTCAAACAGCTCTCGTGCGATCTATTGAAATTTTTTAATACAAATTTCATAATGCCAGAGCTTACCAGTAATTTTATACAAACCTTGTCCTGATAATAACGAACACAAAAAAAAGAATTATCCAATTAGGTGCAGTCGTTTGGAAGATATGCGCGTACATACATTTTTATTTATACAGATTTATACAGATTCATAATTTTCAGGGACCTCATTTAATCATTCAGTTCAGTTTCGTCCTAGTGCTGTTAATTCAGTACCTTATTATTAAAAAAATATTAATTTTTATAGTTATTTTACACAAGAAGCCCTTTAGAAAATAATTTCCCTCGGGGCCTTTACCGTCTTAGGAAATGTTATGTGGAGGGTCTCTTGAAGGAAAAGAAAGAGAGGAAGTTCTGGGAAGGAAAAATATGAGGGGTGTTAGGAATCTGAGGGTCAGTATGTTTAGGAGTGACGGACGTACGGATCCATCCCTCCCATTGCGCTGCAAGGTGATGGGACGAGAAAATCCGGCTGGACTGTTCAACGGCCTCCTCCTTTTGCAGAAGGTATCCGTCGCCAGAGAAACCTCACCCCACGAACCCGGGCAGCCCTGCTACGTCTTCAAATGTAGCGAACCACGTAGGTTAACCTATGGCAGAGGTGCTGGATATCCAATAAATAGTTAATAGGGCAGAAGTACCCACATTTTTGCCAAATAGATGAGCTGATTTGTCAAGGTCGTTATTAATGGTCAAAAATATTCGACATTTTCAATGATTTGTAACATAACACCTTCATCCACTCGTGTTTTCAATATTAGAAGATGACTTAGTAAGACCGAAAACAGGGAAAATACAGATATTTCCACTATGCCTATGACATGACATGACATGTTGAAGTTGTTTGTGTACACACTACATACATTAAACAAGCAGATACGATATCTTTTAGATCATTGAAAACGTGCTGGCTATAAGCACGTAAAATAAGACGTAATATCTTTATGTAAGAACCGATTTGTGGGTTGTCATGCAATATCTTTCCAACCACCCCTAGAGAAAAACCATGTTTGTGAAAAGGTTTCAAGTGAATGAAATATCCCCGCCACATGTGTCATAATATATCAGAAAGATTAAAGCTCGATTTTCTAGGGTCAAATCCCTCGATAGTCAAATGTCCTATGAGATTCCTTCTTTCATGGACTCGAGCTATATAACATTATGATGGACGTCCATTTGACCTTTTCTCCTTTATGTGACCCTGGGTCGAGAAGTAACGACCTTTTTTCCTGTCTGTTCTCATTGTCTTTATTAAGGAACAAAACGAAATGTTTGAGTTTAAATGATTAATGTCCAAAAGGGTGTGAACATTGAGACATAAATTTAATCTGTGCTCCGAACAGAATGGTAAACGTGAAATGTTTCTACCTTTATGATACCGAATTGAGAAATTTAATGGATGCGGAAAACGCCAACGCAATCCATTGGATAATATTTCATGTCATTTTAAAAATGTGATTTATTGAGGTAGGAGAGTCCCTAATATAAACCGTTATTAAAATTATTATTGGAGAACTACGAAGTCGAAATATTAATAATTCAGCGGATTAATACGTCTCAAAGAAAAGGTAAATAATAGCTAGGTAAGAAATATTTGATATTTTAATAGAAATGTAATATCAAAAATGTTGTTTTTTGGGTCCATTAAAAAACTTCATTAGATTGTCATTATTATTTTTTGATTTGATGTATTCTTTTATTATCCCGGAATATTATTATTTGTACAATACAACACATCCCAGTACATATGTAAATACTCGACTGAAAATGCATAAAAATAATAATGGTAAACAATGTGTTTTCAAATAGGTGTACGGTATGGGTACCTGGGAACCGTTTATTGGATAACCAACACTCCTGCCGTAGTTTACCCCATGTGGTTCGTTACTTTTAATTACTTAGCGTAGGTGCCCTAGGTCGTGAGGTGAGATTTGTATAGATCTTGGCGGCGGATGCCGTTTGCCCACCATCTGCGTGGCGGACCGGTTCGGGAGAGACTGGTTGGCCTTTTGAAATCTCCAGCCGGACTCTTTCAACCAATCACCTCGTACCGCAGTGTGAGGGATGGATTCATACATCCGTCACTCCTGGACACATTGATCTCCAAATTCCTATCTACAGCTCGTACTTTTTACCTTCCCAGGACTTAATTTCCCCGAAAAACCCCTCCACACTGCATCCCCATTGATGATGTATGCCCTAGGAGAGAAATTATTTTTCTCCGGCCTTCTGTGTGGAGCTAATGTATCACAAAATCGCCTTGCACCGCAATGGGAGGTTTTTATTTTTATTTTTATTCTTAGTACATTTACATTTCAAAGGTATAATATAATGTCCTCCACACTAGGAGTTGACCTGTGTTGTACAGGACATATTTCAGTTGTAAATTATAAATTTTGAATAGTAAAACAAAAGAGTGTTAATAGCTAATATAAAAAGAGAAATAATAAAAATCAAAATATAAAATCGATAATAATTGTTACCCTTTGTGCTATGCATAAAAAATCTTGTCTTAAACGTTAGTTTAACAATTTAAAAAATAATAATAATAATAAAATCGATTTCGATTCGACAAAATTTACAAATTAAAAGTTAAAAAGATTGTAGCCAGTTTCTTATGTTTTTTTTTGTATTCAATAATATTAGTTGTTTTATATTGTGTAGGAAGAGAATTGTATAGTTTTATAGCCTAGTATCTGTAGTGTTTTTGTCCAAAGGATGTGTTTGTTTTTGGTATTTGTAGTTGGTGAGCATGTCTTGTTCTAGTATTGCGAGAATTTTGTGAAGTGTTAAATGTGGATAAGTTCTTGTAAAGGAAAGTAAGTATTTGTTTTGAATATAATTTTTGAATTTTCATCACTGGGAATTTTTCGAATATAATCGAAGTGGGTGTTAGTATTGGTAATATAAGTATTAGTTTTATTAGGGTTTTTTGAGCTTTAAACAGTGTATTAATGTATTTTTACTGGCACAGCCCCAGGCAATAATGCCCTATTCCATTATGGATTGTGCAAGTGCGAGGTATATATTTTTTATATCACATATTTTTAAAATAATTCTCAAGTTTTTAAAAAAGTAAATCGACTTGTTTAGTTTTCCTATTACCGAATCTATATGTTTATCCCATTTTATATAGCGGTCGAAGTGTATACCAAGATATTTAATATTTTCCGTTCGTGTAATTGGGGGGAAATCGCATGAGGTTTGTGTTGATATATCAATGATTGATTGACAGGAATATATTTTAAGGTGGATGTTATTGAAGGGTTGGCCTCTCGAATTTATGCTGAAAGTTATGAATTTTGTTTTATCTATATTTAAAGTTAATAAGTTAGAGTCGAGCCATTTTTTAGTAATATTTAAGCCAAGTTCCGCTTTTGGGGTTAATGTTTTCCAGTCTTTGGCCTTAAAGAGTAACACAGTGTCATCAGCAAAACTTATAATTTCCCCGTCTATTTGGAGGTGACACAGGTCATTAATATATATAAGGAATAGGATTGGACCAAGTACGCTGCCTTGGGGTACTCCGTAGGATACTTGTTCCTTGTCACTACATGTGTTTTCTATAGAGGTATACTGTGTGCGATTTCCCATATAGTTTTCAATTAATTTGAGATCTATTCCCGTGATTCCAATGTTTTTTAGTTTATCAAATATGTTTTGATGATGAATTGTGTCAAACTCTTTTGCCAGATCTAGGAATATTCCAAGGCATTTTTTGCCCTGGTCTATATTTGTTTTGAGGAAATCTGTTACAGAGGTTATAGCATGTGAGGTACTCATATTTTCTCTGAATCCATATTGATTGGGTGAAAGTATATTATTTTTGTTGAGAAAAGTTAACAGATTATTTTTGATATGTTTCTCAAGAATTTTTGAAAGTGTGTTTAAAATTGTAATTGGTCTGTAGTTATTTATTTCTTCTTTGTTTCCGTTTTTGTGGATTGGAATCACTTTGCACGTTTTTAAAATTGTTGGGAAATTGCCTTCTTTAATGGACCGATTTATAAGTATAGTTAGGGGGATATGAAGTGCGAAATATTTTAAATGTTATCGGTGAAATTCTGTCACTGCCTTGTGAGTTTGTATTTTTTAGGTCATTTATAAGTTTAAGTGTTTCTTTTCGGGTAATGTATGGTATTTTAAATGGAGCAATACCTGTGTGTATATGGTGGTTTGCGGATTTAGGTGTATCGGAGTTTGTCGTGATTTTACTCGCTAAAACCTTGCCTACATTAGCGAAATAATTGTTTACATAATTACATACTTTTTGTGGTTGATCTGATATTTTAATAATTTCTTTATCTATTTTAATCTCAGTTATGGCTTCGTTTTTCATTGTAGTTGTGTGGGATATTTCTTTTAGAATTTGCCATATTTTTTGGGGTCCTTGTTGCATTTAACTAATTTATTTTTATAATATATTTCTTCGAAATACGTGCAAGCCGTGTGCATAAGTTTCTATATCGTTTATAGAAATTTATGAGATAGATATCATATGGGTTTGATTTACATTGTTTATGAAGTGTGTCTCTTTACTGAAACTTGTTAAAAGTCCCTTTGATATCCACGGTTTTAGAAATTTAAGTTTACTTGGAGAACTTTTTTCGGTGACGACAGTATTATTATTAAATTCGTCTTGAATACATTGTATAAAAAGTGACCATGCTCTATTAATTGTATTATTTTCTACAAGTTTTTCCCATTGTTTATTATGTAATGTATCATTTAGTTTTAAAAAATCAGTTTTATTATGTTTTTGAGGTATTGGAATGTTTAACTTGTGAATTATTTACGGTATTTATTTTTAGGATAAGTGAGTAGTGGTTAGTGATTGTTGAGTGATGGATTATGGATTGGTACGATCTTTTTGTTTTTAACATAATATGGTCAATACATGCTTGGGTGGGTAAAAGGTTGCTTTGATTGAAGTTAACTCTCGTGGGTTCATTTATGGTGCTAATGAGTCCATGAAACAACAAAAGGTTTAAGTAGTCGTTACTTTGAGGATGCTTTTTATATTCTAAAATGTTAATATTCATAAGTCCGTCACTCCTGGACACATTGACCAATCCTTCATATATTTTTCTTCTCCATGCTTTCCCCAAAAAGACCCTCCACACAGCATCTCTAAAGACGACAAATGCCCTGAGGGATATTTTTTTGAGGGGGGGTATGTTTAAAAAGAATGTAACTAAGAAAATAAAACAATTAGATAAAATACATAAAAAAACCGTAAGATCGATGTCATGGTCTGTAATCAAAGACATCATGCAAGATGTTGACATTGCTGCTATTCAATATTGCTAAAGCTATTTATTACCTGGTTGTGGTCCCATAGATTAAGGGTATAAATTTATCAACAAAAAATGTAATTTTTTCGTAGGTGGAAGATCCAGAGAGGAACAAAATTTCTCGTGAAAGGAAGATTCCTACCTACTAATAAAATGTTGATTTTATGTTCGGGTGGTAAATTTCTCTTTTAAGGATAACACGTTATCACATAGCCAGTTTACGCAAGGTAGATTTTTAAATGTCTCACGCTTTTCGTTCAGCATTATAGCTCGCTAAAACGCAATGCACGAAGTTGCTATTATCGTAGATTACAACCAGACGCCTCCCGATTATAAATTATTATTATTGGCTTTGGTAACAATGACGGAGAACCTCGTGCCAAAGAATAACAATGCTTTCCAGTAAAGCGGATTGGTCCAGATATAAAACCGTGTAGATCCAAGGCCGAAGCTAATAGGCGACCTCTCATCGTGGATGTAAGTACCGACAATAAACATTTATCTATAATTCAATTCAATTCAATTTATTTATTCTTTCAAAAACATAACAAAGTTTAAATTCTAATGCGTTTTTAAAATATATTTGTAACAGCATTATATTAAACATAAATATAAATGGTAGACAAAAAAAACTATATAAGCATTAATTGAGCTTGCCTTTTAAAAGCAGCTTCACTGACGCTAAATATGTCGATATCCGAAATAATTCTGTTCAATAGCAAGATTGCTCTCCCGACTGGCATAACCACTGGCAAGTTAGTTCTGCAAGCCGGGAGATAATATAGAAACTAATGCTCTCCATGATAGCCGAGTTTTCGAACCTTCCACAAATCAGTCTGAAGAAATGTGTTACAATGAGCGCATCCCTTCTGACCCGTAGAAGGTTCAAACCAAGCATGCCCAAGAGAAAGTGGGTAGGATAGAGCCACGGATAGTAGTCATACTTCCCCAGGTAAAGAAATCTCAGAAATTTCTTCTGAACCCTTTCCAACATGAGGGAATACTTCACTTGGTGTGGGCTCCAAACCACCGACCCACTCTCAAGCCTACTCCTAACCAAAGCATTGTATAGTACTGTGAGAACCCGGGTGTCTCTGAAGTTTCTCGCAGTGCGTAGGACGAAACCCAACATTCTCAGTGAAGTACTACACGCCATTATGATATGAGCATGAAAAGTTAACCTACTATCAAACAAAATACCAAGATCTTTCATAGTGGAGACAAAATTTAGAGCCCTCATAATACCGGTAAAACCAGGTATGATACACTCTAGTGAAAGAAAGAATGAAACATTTAGAGATATTGAATTCAACCTGATTCCGTTTACTCCAGTCAACAATTCTATCAATGTCTGATTGGAATCGAATGCAGTCCTCTAAAGTTTGTTTTTTTCCAAGAAAATTTTAGATCATCAACGAAAAGAAGTGATCTGGAAAGCAGAATAATTTCCGTTATATCATTAATAAATATCAAAAAGAGGAGTGGTTCTAAATTAGAGCCCTGAGGTACTCCTGAGAAAACAAGAAATAATTTTGATAAGAATATTCCATGTGATACAAATTGTTTTCTTTCAGTAAACTATATAGCTGGCAAAGAATATAAGAAACCGGAAAGAAAAACCTATCGTTGACAATTTATTTATATAATAATGGGATAATTTGTACAGCGCCATTTTTGTAAAAAATCACCTCAAGGGCGATGAATATATTAAAAAATATACTTATTTCTATTTATGTGGGTTGTCTATGAATTGCTATATAAGCATAGGAAATGTTTGAAACTTTCAAAATACCTTCTTCCACCCTCGCGAAGATTTCTAGATCATTACAACCCCATGACAATACAGGGTGTTAAGGGACGTACTTGACTTACTTTAACCAGTGATTCCTGACATTATTTGTAGTAAAAAATGTAAATGAAATTTTGGTCTCCTGTGACATTTTTGATGTTTTTTTTTTTTTATTTTTTCTACAAAAACATAAAAAAATTATAGTTGTTCAACAGTTGGAGGCGGGGTAAGGGGTTCGGCAGATACCCGGCTGAGTGACCAGTGACGACGTGCGGAAGAATTTTTTTTTGTTTGATTTTGAAGAAAAAAATTTTGAAAAAAAAAAAATGTCGTCAAAAAAAGTCACCGGAGACCAAAATTTCATTAACATTTTTTACTCAAAATAATGTCAGGAATCACTGGTTAAAGTAAGTCAAGTCCCTTAACACCCTGTATATCTGATTTTTTTTTTATTATTACAAAAAATCTTGCGAAATTGTCGAAAACGAAACAATTTGAGAATGACATTTTGCAAACATCGATTGTTCAAACTAACTAACTAACTAACTAACCATCACGCCGTTTCCCCGCAGGGGTAGGCAGAGAGGACGAACCGCCAAACAACTCGGTCTTGGCACACACTCTTTGCCTCACTCACATTCATACATCGTCTCATACATACTCTTCTATTATTCTGACTTTTGACTGATTGTTCAATCAAAATTGATATTTCGAATAAACTCTTTAAATTAATAAATTTAATCGAAGTACTCACCTACTCGTATGGTACTAACCAAAATTAAATACTTAGAATCTAATCGAAAATTATATTTATTTGAAATAGTACATATGTTAGGTACCAAATTTGATATATTGTTCTTATAATCTACAATTAATGTTTATAATATGTGAAAAATGAAAATTTGTAAAAAAAATTGTAATATGTGGCACGCGAGTTGTTTTAAAATCTGAATGTACCGGGACTAAATATAATGGACGCGGGAAAGAGGAGGGAGAGTTCGCAGGAGAGGGAAGGCGGGGAAGGTGTAGGGGGAACGGGTCATTAGGGGAAGGGGACATGGGAGGGGAAGGGGAGGCGGAAGGGGAACTGGACGAATGGGAAAAGACGCGCAGGGAGAAACCATTTCTTTATTAGTGGCATTGCAACGCTTGCCGGAACTCGCTAGGTAGAAAAGTACGTAAACTGTTGTCAACATTATAGTAAGCATACAAAGTTTGACGAAATAAAAGGATTTATGTACTACGTTTATAAATGCATAAGAATGAGGCTACTGTCCAACGCCTGTTTCTCATCAACCCGAATTTAATATTTTTTAAATATACCGGTACATATTTTTCATTATTTTAACACATTTATGTTTTATTTTGATTTAACAACTAATACCTATCATTTTTGTGTGTTTTTTTATTTATTTTCTGAAGATCTAATTCTCAGCTGTTCATTAACTCTACTCAGAATGAAATGAACTCAGAACCTCCTTTGAAGTAATTAAAAGTGATAAAAAAACATATATAAAAAAATGCTTTTTTTTCTTTTGAAAATAAAATGTTTAGAGGTTAAGATAGGTTACGTTAGGTTAGGGTTATGGGGTATTTTAAAATAATTTTTCTTCATAACTTTTAATATCTTTTCGAAAAGGTGTTGAGTTGACTTGATTCTGAGTTGGCATGGAACCATCAGAAACATATCAAATAAATAAAAAAGATTGACGCGGTTAATTAAACATAAAAAGGTTAATTTGTATTTAAAACCAGCAAAACTTAAACAAAGAAATTATTTCTTCCTGCCTGTCCTTTCCCATTTGTAACCATTCCCGTTCCCCTTCCGCCTCCGCTTCCCCTTCCGCGTCCTCTTCTCCCTATTCTCTCCCGCTTTCCCCCGTCCCGCGAACCACCCCTCCTCCTACCCGAACTACCCGTCCCGCGTTTCCTTCCCCGCCTTCCCAGCTCCCTCGGAATATGAAATACACACATTTTTATCCCGAATATATTATTTATTTTTATACGAATTTCATAACGCCAGAGTTAACCAGTATATATAGAAACCTTCGCGGGCATGCGTACAACACTCACCTAAGTTTTGTAGCAATCGGATGAATAGAATGGGAAATAATTTCATAACGCCAGAGCTCTCTATAATACACAGAAACCATCCAGGAACCATGCGCATGTTTAGGAACGCATAAGGGACAAATAAAGGAACATTCATTTTTATATAATAAGGTTAAGACTACGGTAATAATAACGCAGAACCTCGAGCCAAAAAATAACTGTTGTGAACGTATGTCTTGCAGTGTGAAAGAGACATGCGTGTATGAGTGAGACAGCATGCGGAACGTATAAAAGGCGTGAATGTTGTCCATTCATCCTCTCTTGTTATCAGCTTCCTAAGAAGAACCTTGTACAGTATTCTCGGATTAAAATACACATAGTCTACCCACGTCTATTATTGACATACACCCCATACTGAGATCATCATATCTGAGGAATCTGGATCCATCACTAAGGAGTCCCAGAGGTAATGGGATAACCGGCCACGGTCATCACAATAACAATGTTTTATAGCGAAGAGAATTCGTCCAGAATTAAAACCACGTAAAAATGTAAATGAAATTTTGGTCTCCGGTGACTTTTTTTGACCCCTTTTTTTCAAAAAATTTTTCTTCAAAATCAACAAAAAAAAATTTCTTCCGCATGTCGTCACTGGTCACTCAGCCGGGTGTCCGACGAACCCCTTACCCCGCCTCCAACTGTTCAACAACTACCACTTTTTTATGTTTTTGTAGAAAAAAAAAAAAAACATCAAAAATGTCACCGGAGACCAAAATTTAATTTACATTTTTTACTCCAAATAATGTCAGGAATCACTGGTTAAAGTAAGTCAAGTACGTCCCTTAACACCCTGTATAGGATGTGTGGGATTGCACTCACCTCCCCACATTCTGGAATAAAGACCTTTATTTATTATTATTATTTATCTTCTATTATTCTGACTTTTGACAAGGCGTGGCTCAAGTATCTGATTCACTAAATCGTGCCATGTCTTCCTCGGGCATCCCCGACTTCTTCTACCATTCACATTTGTATAGGTATTCATCTTACACTACATTCTTCGTTCATTCGCTCTACTTGCCCAAACCATCTGAGGGTCCCTTTCTTAATCTTACTCATTACGCTTACATCAGCCTTACATTCTTTGCGGATATCCACATTTCTCACACCATCATACATTGTTTTGCCACACTTACGCCTCAAGGATATCATTTCAATAGCATTCAGTTTACTTTCATCCTTCCTCTGCCAGTTCCACGCCTCACTGCCATACATCAGGGTAGGTACCAGGACTCCATTGTGGACTGCTAGCTTCGCTTCTTTTGATAGTTAAATGGAAAACATTCTCCTAAAACAATGCCTTCCAGATAAAGAATTAGTCAAGCAACAAAACCGTGTAAGTTCAAAGCTAGAGCCAATGAACAACAACTAATTGCAAATACATCTACAAACATCCACAAAAAACATATCACAGCCTGGATCAAAAATCAAGATATTCACTTTATTCAAAATACTTTAATCCCTAACCAAACATAACCAAACTATAACAAGTGTATAATAAATAAACATGTCTATCAAGAATTTACCAACTATTCATATGGACTTATAATATACATATATACCTTATATATATATTTTTTTTCTTCTCAGTAATCTATGTACAATTACCATTAAAATGTAAAAAAAAGAAAAAAAAACTAACTTTCTACTACAACACATAAATACCTGTACTTGTCACACTTAATCATAAACACGTAAACACCTCAGCACAGGTTCTCCTAGTGAGGTGTTCACGAAACATACAATATTACCAACCAACAGTTTCACCTTCTCAAACCTACCGAACACACAACTTAATGAAATGTAATATTAATATGTAAAAATGTTTTTAAAATATATTACATATGTAAAAATGTTAACAATAAGGTGTAAACTGTAATATATAGATATAAATAAATAAATAAATATAAAATGATAATAAATTATTTTGATCGGCTTTGGTAAGAATAACGAAGGACCTCGAGGTAAAGAAAAACAAAGGTTTTCCAGCAAAGCGGATTAGTCTCGACTCAAAACCTTGCAAGTCCAGTGCATGAGCCAATAATTGTGGATCTTTCTAAAACACACGACCTAAGCCGCAGCTGAACGGATGGAAGCTTAGCGAAATAATTGCCCAGTATTCACACTAATAAGTGTTTTCTTGAGATACGGAGCTTTGAAAATGAATATTATGGGTATTACATTGTTGGTTTGCCTGGGTAAGAACACAGTTTGCTCTCTTGTTTGGAATCCGCAAAGTAAATTCAAAGACATGTGTGCGACCGAGTTGAAATAACTTTACTTATTCATATAATTATGGAAATATGTTTGTTTAAAGTCGGGGTATCCTTACGAACGTTGATTACCTTTATTTGTCGTAAATGTGTAGATCAACGAATGTTTTCATTTCACAACATTATAATGAGCCTTAATGAGGCTCATGAACATAACTTTAACCGTTAAAGAAATAATATAGATGTCATGCATTACTTGACCCATATTTTAAAGTTTTTCGGTAACCAAAAAGATCATGAAAAAGATAATTGAAACTCGGCTGAAATCGAAAAATAGTTAATATTATAGTAGGTTGATGACCCGACAGTTATGGCTCTGTAGCCCGACTCGAAAAGAAGATGGAGATATACGAAATTACGAATGTTAGAGGAGAGCGCTAAAATCGCTAATATACTGCGACAAAATCGATGCGAAAATTGCGAAAATGTTTAATAAAACACGACTCGTTTAAAATAGAGCAAAAATCTTGCGGGCATTATCTTAAACAGCATTTAAAGAAACACTGTGAATTTTTTCATACATATAACTTGTAAAATAACTAAAACAAGCGTGTTTACAATAATTTTTGGAGCATAGTTTGCGATTTTTTTCTACCGAGGGAATTTTATATAATTTGCGTTTCGGCGCGGGCAAAGTCTAGATATTATCTTCAAAAATAACATATATTTTTTTAAGAGAAAATCAAGAGTAAAAGTAGAAATCCGGGTTGCGGGCCCTTAACCCCCCAATATTAAAATTGTTATAAAATTACAATTTTTGTGCTTTATTTACCAATTTCAAACATCTTCGAAAATACGTTTAATAATAGTATAGATATCAAAAGAATTTATTAACAGTTTTTTTGTACTTATACGCTGGTTTATACTTATATATGGTATATATATATATATATATGTAGAACAATTTTCTCGGTTTACCCGCGTAACGTAGTCCTTAAAAGGACTTTTTAACTCCTGACGTTTCGGACAGATCACACTGTCCATCTTCAGAGGCCTTATGTCTTGAGTTTTTGTCTCAAACTGATAGCTTTCGCATGTCTGTTCGGTCCAAAAGCTAAAACTTAAGTGAGTGCAAGTCACTTCTTATGTCTAGAACGAAGTACCCGGGTTGCAGGTGATTGATGGTGGAGGGGGTGGGGGGCGGGGCTTACAGTAGATACCTGATTGGTAAAGCTAATTGGAGACACTACTGGTAATTTTGGAAATGCCGTTTTTGGGGTATTTTCATCGATTAAGACTTTCCAGGTGTTGGGAATTCTGATTGAGTCATTTCTAGTATTCATGAATACTAGAAATGACTCAATCAGAATTCCCAACACCTGGAAAGTCTTAATCGATGAAAATACCCCAAAAACGGCATTTCCAAAATTACCAGTAGTGTCTCCAATTAGCTTTACCAATCAGGTATCTACTGTAAGCCCCGCCCCCCACCCCCTCCACCATCAATCACCTGCAACCCGGGTACTTCGTTCTAGACATAAGAAGTGACTTGCACTCACTTAAGTTTTAGCTTTTGGACCGAACAGACATGCGAAAGCTATCAGTTTGAGACAAAAACTCAAGACATAAGGCCTCTGAAGATGGACAGTGTGATCTGTCCGAAACGTCAGGAGTTAAAAAGTCCTTTTAAGGACTACGTTACGCGGGTAAACCGAGAAAATTGTTCTACATCTTACACCCGTGAAAACCTTAATCATAACATATATATACTTAGTAATTTTTGTGTAAGTAGGTACACTGTATTTTTCCTAAACTGACCGTATAAGTATGCTGGGGATCAACTGTCATGGATTCAATAGGTTAATAATGTTAATAGTGTAATAATAATTGGATAATTTGTAGAGCGCCGTTTTTGTGAAAAATCACCTCAAGAGCGCTGTACAATTTATTAAGAATTTTTAGGTTCTAATTTTTCTATTTACAAATAGATACAGAAACATTCTAACCTGGCAGGTCACTTCCGATAAACATACTTTAAATAGAAAGTTTATGCTTGGAGGAGATACGGTTTTGCAAACCAGAGGACATTGTATTTAAATCACTGGACATTACATGGTTTTACATTTGCTATTAATATTACATTTACTAGAAGATTAGTGGCAAAAGTAAAGTTGATATTTATTTTGAAAGACTGGAGAATTTAGGACTCTTTAGGGCTGGAGAATGTTCAATAAACGAACTTTACTGGAGAATTTAGGGCTCTTTAAGGCTGGAGAATGTTCAATAAATGACCTTTACGCTTCCAAATAAGATTTTTTTAGTAAGTAGATAATACGATGTAATGCTAATTTTACAATTTAAAAAAATTGCTCAACAATATTTATTGTTAAGGTTAAAAAAGAAGAAGGTGCATCCTACAAAATAATTACAAAACTATTACGTATTTGCCTTAATACAGCAAAGTATAACAAATAACAAATCAATTTTATGTACCTGTCTCAATTTAAAAAAGTAATTGTCAAAAGAACCCGTTGACAAACTGATATCAATCAGTTTAACGGGACTTAATTTAAAAATGTTAAAACAAACTGTAAATAAATAATAAATGAATTTTATTAATACACAAAAAAATAAATATTTTACATATATAAATTATACATGAAATATTTGTTTTTAAAATTTAACATGGTTTCGTCACACAAACTTTCGATCAAATTTGAACATGCTCCATCCCGGCATTAGTAAGAAAATCGGGTAATCTGGCTTGTTCCATTTCGTGTATCTATTTCCTCGGCCCTTGCATTAGGCTGGGGCTAGGGCTCGGGCTAGGGGCTAGGGGTGGTAGAGCCGGCAGCAGCCTACATTTCAGTAAAAGTCTTGGCTTTCCTCCCCCGCAGCGGAGGGCGAAACCGGGTCAGGCCGGGGGGCGCCCTCTATGCAAATTAGGTAGGAACCGGCGGATGTTACCGATACCAATTTACGAAGGGGGTAATTCCACCCCTAATTGGATGCATTGTACACGGGAACGAGTTTCATTGTGAAAGACTGGAAAGTTTTTTTATTACAAAAGTTTCTTTAGGTTGCCTAAATCAAGTTTTCTTTTGTGGGCGTTTGTGATTCTCCCTTTTAAATTGAATGAAACTGAAGGGAGTGGGGAGGGAATGAGGTGGGCAAGAGAAAGGTGAGGAAATACCTCAATATTTATATCTGGTCACCAAATAACGTTAAGTTTCGATTCATAATAGTGGTTTTTCATTAATGCGACACTTAGAGTAAGGATCAGGATCAATATTAATTAAATGTGACACTAAAAATTTGAAAAAAAAAACTTGTGCGCTCCGGGATTCCAACCCGAGGCCTTTCTAAAACATCACCAAAGAACTTTGGAGGTATTTTCGTAATTAAAACACCACTCTTGCACTACTTGCCAAATTTTAATTTGGGAGGCAAGCATGGGTACCGCCACCCCGGGAACCATTTATTGGATAATCATCTCTGCCATAGGTCACCCCTAGTGGTTCGCTACGTTTGGTGACTCAGCAGGGGTGCCCGGGTTCATGGGATGAGGTTAGTCCGGGTCTTGGCGGCGGATGCGTCTACAAGGCAGGCCGGTTCGAGAGAGAATGGTTGAGGGAGTCCCTTTGACTTCTCCAGCCGTACTCTCGCGGAATATCGCCTTGCATCGCAGTGGGAAGGATGGATTTATAAGTCCGTCACTCCTGAACACATAGACCCCCAGATTTCTACCCATCCCTCATACCCGTTTCCTTCTCAGAACTTTCTATCCTTCCATTCCTAAAGAAGACCTCACACATTATCCCCAAAGATGATATAGGCGAGAGGAAAATTATTTTCCTCAGCACCTCCTGTGTGGAGCTAATATAAAAAAATACAAGTGTACTGTCAACACACGAGGTAGAAGCGAAACCTTCAGAAAACTAAAGTAGACAAGAGTGGGGATGCTACGAAGCACCGCACAAAGAGGAGACCGATTATTCTAACCAGTTCTCACGCAGGCTAAATCCTATAGACGCACATGTTTGTCTCTTTTTAGTGTCGGTTTTTCGTTTCATCGAGTTTCAAATCACAACGGTGCTAAAGAAGTTTTCACTTCGTCCATAATAGGATGAAACCGGTACTGGTAAAATAAATAAGTGGAAATAAGTTAAAAAGTGTTTAAATTTCAATTTTAATACAATTTAATTCCACCACGTATAACAGAACAATTAATAAACACATTTTAATATATTTATTGGAGAAGCACGGTATTGTAAAAGGTTAACGCGATAGAATATTTTAATTTAATATTTACTATATTGATAAAATATTGTTTATAACGGATACTTGCATAATAGAAGTTCTCGAGTTCAAATCCCAAATGTGGAAACAAAAGTTTTCCATATGTATTTTTCCCAAATACTTATTTATGTTATTATTTTTATTTGATAAACTAACGTTTAAGACATGATTTTTATGCATAGCACAAAGGGTAACAATTATAGCACAAAGGGTAACAATAATTAATATTTGGCAAGTTAAAGTATTTCACCAAAAAATGTAGACATAATTTGTCTCGACGCCACCTAGCGAGAGATTTAACACTAACAATGTCTTTCTCACAAAAATAAAGTTGGTTGTTTTCAGGTGGAAAAAATGTAATAAACAGTAATTGTTCAATGAAACACTAGTATATATTGCATTATTTGGCGGGTATTAGATAAGCCGCCATAGCTCAGTGGTCAAGAGCAGCTGACCGGCAATCAGAAGGACACGGGTTCAAGTCCTGTTGGCGACAAGCATCTTTTCTCGGAAGATTTTTTCAATGTAGATGAGTGTTTCAAGCTGATAATTATTGCTTATAATAATTGTTATTTATGTGTTCCAGCCCCCCTAGCATGGTCGATCGATATAAGTTTTATCGAAAATGTCGGTAACTTGAAATCGCTCCCGAGCACGACTGCAGGCCACTAACGAAGAAATAACAGTTTACGTCAAATAAATTAGGAACCCTCAGTCGTTGTGAACTATTGTTTGTTCGTTAGCGGCCTGCAGTCGCGCTCGGGAGCGATATCAAGTTACCGACATTTTTGATAAAACCTATATCGATCGACCATGCTAGGACCCCTGATGTGAATTAGTATTTGAAAATCCTAGAATAATACTAATCTATTTTCAGTGAAGAAGACATAATTTTAGCAGAAATACCCGATTGAAGTACATGAGCAATCACAGAACTAATTGTTAATAATAACAAGAACAGATAAATTTTATTTGTTCGTGTTATTAAATAACGAACACGAGCCAGGGATTTATTGATGTGACGTGTTATTGAAAATCTTCAAATAAATTGTTATTTATGTTCACGGTGTGGGTTGTTCAAACGAATTTATTAAAATAATAATAAGGTTTTTGAAGTTAGAAACACGTATTATTAATCGATTCTAAGTAAGATTATTTAGAATTAAGACCAGGTATTTAACAGAATTTGAACTATTCATTTTTATTTGTTCATATGAAGCAGATACTTTGTGATGTGACATTATAATTTAAAATAAAACAATAACTTTGTGAACACCACTTTTATTTTATATACTTTACGCCGACCGGGTTTCGCTACAACCGTAGCTTCTTCAGGGCAGTATAATACTCTACTTACATTATGTTACATGTGTGTTATAGAAAAAATTTGATTTAACAAAATGGGCTGGACTCCTCAAGTGAAGTAGGAAGAAGGTATAAGTGTAGATGGAGAATTGGTGAAGGAACGGGCGTGTTTTTTTATCAATAGGGAATGAACAATCTTAGAATGGGACTTTTAGTAAATTTAGTTGGTTATTAACTATCTTACAGTGTGTACGGCTTTCCTTAGTTCAAGTGCCTCTAAGTTATCCAACCTTATACCTATATTGTTTTTATGAATTATGGTGGGGTCTAAGTTTCTATCAAATTTATGGTATTTTTCGATCAAGTGGTTTGCAAATTCCGAACATCCAGAGCTGTTTTTTTTTTTTTTTTTTTACATTATCTCCACACAGGAGGCCTCGAGGAAAATAACTTCCCTCAGGGCCTATGTCATCTGGGATGCTCTGTGGAGGGTCTTTTTGAGGAGAGGAAGAAATGAACATTGGTTTTGAAGAGACCCATGTTGTAGGAAGGAGGAAACACAGAGGCCGGAAAATCATTCCACAGCCGAGCTGTTGAACATAAGAACGAGTCGAAGAAACGACCCGTTCTCATGTGACAAATGTTAACCGTGTACAAATGTTGGGCACGCGTTTGGCCTGTTTCCTGACTATGCACCGGTGCCGAAGGGATCAATGATGCTAGTTCTTCCATTGTTATACCGGTAGAACAATGATAGCATTCCCACCCGACGCCTGTGCTCTAAGGATTGCAATCCGTCGATTAAGATGCGAGAATCTATAAAACGGACCGCCCGTTTCTGCACAGAGTCGAGGGTATTTTTCAGGTATGTTGGAGCCCCAGACCAGAGGTGGCTGCCAAATTCAACCGTGGGGCGCACTTGTAATTTGTACAGGGTTAGCAGTTGTGCACTATTAAAGTATCTGCGGGCCCTATACAGTACCAGAAACTGGGAGGCTAACTTTACTCTGGCTTCAATGGAGCCCCCATACCTGAGCTGGTCACTTAGGGTTACACCAAGCATATCAATGGAGGGCCTGGTTCGGAAGATTGCTTCCGTTGAAAGAGACTAGATTTTCATTTCGATCCCTTTTAGACGTAATCAGACAAGATTGGGTCTTCGAAACATTAGAAATAAAGCTGTGTAAACATCTAAGATGTTCTTTGTCACGGGTGTTTATATTGCGTGTATATTGTTACTCTGAGGTTGCGTGCTGTTTTGCCTTTATAAAAAGGGACAGTCACTGCATTGGAGTGAATAAATCTCCGAGTGAGATAGACTATCTTCCTTGTCCTTACCGTTCATCAAAAGCTTACCTATATTATTACTAGTGTAAAATGCTGGTTTGTTATCTGATGGGAGATTATTAACACTTTTTTGGGAAAAATTAATGATGTACTAGATTCTACGCTATTGATAAGGTTGATTATTATTACTGGGTATATTATTATTATGAGGTGGACTGTTGTATAAAAATTTATTTTTCGATATTTTATAAATTTTTTTATTTAGAATCTTGTTGACTATATTTGGATTGAATCCATTATTTATTGCAATTTTTTTGGTCGTAGATAGTTCTATTGCGAAGTTGGTATTTGATAAAGGAACTGTAACCAAACTGTGTATCATGGAATGTAAAGCTGAATGTTTGTGGGAGTTGGGGTGGTTAGAGGAATTGTGAATCGTTATATTTTTAAGTTCTATAAAGATTATATTCTAGTTCTCTTATTGTATCGCTACTGGCCAGCTGTTTCACTTGATAACAAAATTTTAATAGAACTTTTACTTGAAAATGAACTTTGAAAATTGATGAATTATTTAAATTCTGTTAAAAAACTGGCCCTTAGTATACCAGTCTCCACTCGTCATCTTTGAGGATGCTGTGTGGAGGGTTTTATAATAATTTGATCATAGTCATAACATTATATAAAACAAAATAGGTATTTTACGCCCAGTCCCCACCTCTTTCTTGAACCACACAATAGACATTAACGCAATATTGAAGGAAAAAACCGCGAATCACCTGAAAGGGGTGACTAGGTCCCCCATATGCAGCGGAGCTATTGTGTCTCTATATTTCTTTGCCGTTTTCAGTAATACTAAACTATTATGTTTTATTAATTATTATTAGCACCCGTAACTTGTTCTACGCAAAGAACAAACAACTTAAAATTACAGATAATGTAATGTAAAAAGCATCTTAGATTTAAATGACGTATATTACCCCCCTCCGATGCGGGAGGGTTAGTAAAAATTTCACTTCAATTTCATCATGCAATTTCAGACCTTTATACCAAAAAATTCTGTTTACCTGTTTCAGTGTTTCTATTAGAAATGTAAGTCAACTCTCGTAATAAAAGGGTTCCGCGACATTTCATCCCGCGAAAAAATATCCCCGAAAAAATATCCTCCGACAAAATATCCTACGGACACAACATCCCCCAACAAAATATCTACAAAAACCTAACCATACCTAACAAAAAAGGAACAAAAATAATACAGACATCTTGCAAAGACGATAAATATTGTAATCTGTATTATTTTTTTCCCATTTTACTATTTTTGAACGACAGGGTGTTGGTATTATTTTTGTGCCATTTTTTATTAGGTTAGGTTAAGTTAGGTTTTAGTAGATATTTTGTTGGGGGATGTTTTGTCCGTAGGATATTTTGTCGGGGGATATTTTGTTGGGGATATTTTTCGCGGTATGAAAACGCGCATTACCCTCGTAAAGTCCGTCAACATTGTGATTTTTTACATTTTTTTAATGATATTTCGCAGCTTCACGTCGCTTAAATATTGTCTCATAACAACACTAAAAACACGTAACTTATACTACTAAGTAAAATCAATAGGTTGTGAAAAGAACTCAAGACGTAATTTAAAGATGAGATATGGGTGCTTCAAAGACCCCCGTTGCGGTTAAATCTCTCTCGAATCGTGTTGGTGATGGCAGAGTAAAAGTTCCTTCGCAATCCGTCTTCGTTGCGAGGACTAAATGTCAACACATTATGGGAGTTTACATCCCAATTGTGATTGATTCACTCATCACGCCATCTCAACCAACTCTACCAAAGGGATTAGGACGACCTTAGTGAAAAGAAAGGAATATAGAGCGATATAAGTAATTTACAAGATGATACACTTAATAATATCAATAAAAACTCGAGGGTCGCAGAAGAGAACTTTTGTCGTTATATTTGATCACTTTTGATTATTGAATTCTTGGTGGAATTCCATTTAAATATGAATTTTTTATGAATAAACACCTTTGTACATAACTCTCTTCCACTTTTTAATTAAGAGCGTTTAACCAGCCAGCGGACGAAAATCCACATTTCGTCGATAGTTGTTCTAACGATCGTGCAGGGCGGTTACAATGAGAAAGATTAATTATTCTCCGTACCAGCTTTTTAAAATTATAACTCAATATCGAATTTATTTCAATCCAAATTAGCTTTAATTTATACCTTCATCCAAAAATGCTGAAAGGCGTGATGATAAAATTATTAAAATAATGTACTTTTTGTAATTATTTTTTGATTATAAGTATTTATCATTTTTCAGTAATGTCTAAATTTAATAAGAATGTTAAAAAAATCTGAAATATATTAGTTTGTAAGTGCGCAAATAAATACACAAATGGACCGATTTTCGTCAAGAAACACATGTACGTTCATATTTTTTAATGATTTTATTGAAACTAAAATTAAAATTCTAAAACATGCATTTGCTAGATAATGTATTGATTTATTTTACTGCATGATTATATTATTTGAAATGGGTGTGGTATAATACAAAATCTTTTTTGAAAATTTAACAAATCTGCCCACGACCTATGGAATAACCTTATTATACTAAAAATTAAAAAAAAAATCGCAAAATTTATTACATGCGACTGCTAGATAAAAGAACAATCTTTTGAAATCCATTTATATTTTTTTGTGGAAAAGAGTCAATACGTCTAAAATCTGATTTGAAAATGACATATTTCTGGTTTTCTCTGGTAATGCCCTCTTAACGACTGATTTCACTTTACGAAGGGCATCTTCAGCCCGAATCCTGAACTGAATAAAAAAGTGGATGAAGGCTATAAAGTATTTTAATTCATAAAAAGACTTGACATTTTTCATGGATTTTGGTTTTTTTTAATCGGAAAAATTTCAAAATATTTTAATGTGAATACCGCTCAAGTTCCAACTGAATCCACGCCTGAATTCTCGTCAAATTGATTCCAATTTTATGGTAATTAAAATAATAATAAACAATTAATTAAGAACATGTAAGGTGTCTTAATAATAATAATTTTTGCGATTTCACTAACCATATTATTGAAAATAATTATAGTTTTGAAAAAAAAATTACGTGGATTAATTCATCTTGACCATAAAGGAAAACGCTTAGATAACTTAGAAGCCTTAGAAATAAAAAAAATCCCTTAAGAATTATGAATCTATTATTTACAAACAAAAATATTATCTTACAGCCCAATCATGGATATGTTCCGCTACCCACCCACTCTTCATTAATTCCTAACGGCTCCACCCCTACCACAATCCTTAGTAATATAATAATACATTGTTCCCACCCACTATTTTGTAATTGCCAAATCAGTATACGTTTGCCCTGAAGAAGGAACGGTCATTCCGAAACCGGTCGGCATCAAACAAATAAACAAGTGGTTCAAACAAAGTAACATTGTTTCATTTATTTAAAATAATTTTGTGTTAAAAATATAATTTATTTTTATTTTTATTATAATCTATAATCCAATAATGTTGGCCTCACTCGGTTGCTTACCCGTACAGAGGCACCTTTCCTGTGCTGAGGCATCGAGGCTTGAGCATTATAGGTAAGTACTTTATCGCTCGTCTGAATTCTTCAAAAATTTTTGAAAATAACGCTTAATTTTTAAGGATGGGTTGTTTCAACAAATTCAAACAATTCATCAATTTTTTTTAATTAATTTTCTCGTCCTGGGAAAGTTCTATTCAAGTTCTGTGATTATTTAAGTTTATAAAGGAACTGGCCTATAAAGATACGATAACCGAACTTTAATAGAACTCAAATAGAACGTGAAAATTAACTTCAAATATTTGATGAATTATTCAAATTTTTTGGTACAAAGCAAATCAAAGTGTAGGTCTAGGAAGTTCATAAGGTAGGCGTTGGGTACTAAAAAGAACTTAACATGGCATCAGTAATAGAAAAGAGACTCGAAATTTTTTCAACTTGTTACCATAGGTCACCCAAAGTGGTTCGCTACGTTTGGTGATTTAGCAGGGGTGCCCGGCTTCATGGGGTGAGGTTTGTCTAGATCTTGGAAGCGGATGACTAGGATACATTGAACCACAGATTTCTACCCACGCCTCAAATCCTTTTCCTTCCCAGAACTCTCCTCTACTTCCTTTCCTTAAAAAACCCTTCACACAGTATTCGCAAAGATGACATAGGCTCCGAGGGAAATTATTTTCCTCAGGGCCTCCTGTGTTGAGCTCGTGTTAAAAAAACATCTCTAAAAAAAAAAAATTAAGCATTTTAAAAGGGTTTGAGGGCGAGTTAGATTATTTCACCCCGAATCTCAGAAATGGGGCATCAGGTTTGAAAGGTTATTTTTGATGATTTAATGAATAAAAAGTAACAAAAAACAACGGCGAACAGATATTCGAATGATGCTGGATGTAAAGGATATTTTCAGTGTGAAAGGGTAGATTTTTCTGAGCCAAATTAGGGTAACGAAAAGCAAACCTTTCCCTTTCGAACTATGATGCAAAGAAGGGGAAAAGTCTTCCATCACCTTTTACGTAATCTTCAGCATCCTATAAAGGACTCAAGTAACAGGACGGTGACAAGGATTGCGCCATTATTACTCGTAAAAATATAGAATAGTCTAGAGTCAGAAATACAGGCTCAGAATATATCTCCTAAGGCTTCTGAATCTGCCACCTGGAGGCATTATGTAATTCAAGACTGAGCCTTTTGAGAGCTGAGCGGGTGGTATATGTAGAAAGATTATCAGTGTGTTGTTATTACAACAAAATTAATAATTATTTGATTTTATCTCAACTACAAAGCCGATATATGATTATGTGAAAAACCATCGACCAGTGAGTTCAGGCACCATGAAACAAAACGGGCTCAATGACAGTCGATCCCCGATAATTGCCCCCCCCCTGGCATACTTATTTTATTTTAATTTTACACATAATATCCAATAATAGATTTTCACACAATTAAAAATATAATTAAAAGTAAGGGTCCTGTACCCGTTAGAAGTTAACAAAAATGTAACATTGAAAATTGTAAAAAAAAGATATAAACACACAATATAAACTAATAATCTGCTTACTAAATTTCACAACATAAAGGAGTCAAGAGTCAGAAATCTATTCTAACTACAACAGCAATAATAATAATATGTACCTACAACTCAATAATGAAGTGAAGACAATAGTAAGTCGAATGAATGGAAAGGATTCACAGCAATAACATGATAACTTGCAAAATGGTCTAAAAATTATTTAATTTTAGCTATCGCATACTTTTTTTAGGTACTTAAATTACATGAGAATATGATATCAAATACATTCCACGCTTTGAATAGAAAAGCATTTTGTCTGAGATTAGTAGAAAATTTTTGAAGATGAAAAATTATATACAACTAGCTTTTTCCCGCGGCTTCGCTCGCATGGTGAAAGGGGGGTTCCCAATCCGCCTCCTCTACCTCCCCCCCTCACCCCCACTTCCCCCCCCCCCTCTCCCCTCCCCACCTTCCCCCTCCCCTCCCTCCCCCCATCTCCTCCCCCCATCTCCTCCCCCCATCTCCTCCCCCCTCCCCCCTCAATAATATTTAATATTCAATCCCAGTACATTCAGTTTTTAAACAGCCCGCGTGCCACCTATTACAATTTTTATTCAAATATCCATCTTTCATGTATATTAAAGTTGGTAGGTACGTAATATAGGCACCTATTTAAAATTCTTGATACGATTCAAACTATTAGAGGAGAACCTACTTTTAATAAATTTATCCACTTAAAGATTTTCAAAAATAGAATCCTGATTTAAAATGTCATTCTCAAACACGCGAACTGTCAAACGTGCGATAGTCGTTAGGTTTTCTGAAATTATCCAATTTTCTGCATAATTTTCTTAATTTTATTTTCTTAACCATCCTCGTACTTCAAGGAATATTCTAAAAAAGAATTAGATAAATCGATTCGGCTGCTCTCGAGATTTGCGCTTAGCAACACATTTAGCGATTCATTTTTATATATAAGAAGATAAACAGCCGGTTTAGGCAAAATACGGTATACCTACTTTCACAAAATATAGTGACTCTTAAGGGGCGTGCAGAGAGGATGTACCACCGAATAACAACAGTACATCATATAAGACGTATTTTCATTCAAATACTTCAAGAAAAAAAAAACTACTTGTCTAAAGTAAAGGGTGTTAAGGGACGTACTTGACTTAACCCGTGATTTCTGACATTATTTGAAGTAAAAATGTAAATGAAATTTTGGTCTCCGTGACAATTTTGATGTTTTTTTACTATAAAAGCATAAAAATATGTAAGTATTGGACAGATGGGGGCGGGGTAAGAAGTTAGGCGGTTACACGGCTGAAGGACCAGATTGAAATTTCGTTCATATTTTTTACTACAAATAATGTTAGGATTCACTGGTTAAAGTAAGTCAAGTACGTCCCTTAACACCCTGTATATCGGCGTATAAGTATAAAAAATTGACAAGGTCAATATAAATTCGTTTGATATCCGTACCAACTTAGGAAAAAGTTCGGTTTATGGGCGAAATTCCTAAAAAATAAAACTAGTTATTTTTGTACTAACTATGGGCCGGGGAATCCGAATCTGAAAGAATTAGGCGGCGGCAAGCAATATTAACTGAATTACAGGACTTTAAAATTTTCTATACACACACAAATGAAAATAATCATTTCGGAAGTATTTTGACACACGTAGTACAAAGATCATAGAAAAACAAGGAATATACAAAAACATGTGCCGGCAGTGTTACCAGCTCTCAAAAATATTTATCCCTATATCAATAATTTCCGACACGATAATTCCTCACATAACACATTAACCTGATGAATTACGACTATCTCAACGGCCGTATTCTTAAACCAAAAGTATGAAAATTCGTAGTCTTAAAAATCCGTAACCTAACCTAACCTAACGCTAGGTTTGTGTAACATGGTTTGTGCCCCTTTATACCGCCTGCTCGCGTCACGGCAAAAAAACATCCCTGTTTTCAAGTAGTTTAGCGGCTACGCTAGGTTTGTGTAACATGGTTTGTGCCCCTTTGTACCGCCTGCTCGCGTCACGGCAAAAAAACATCCCTGTTTTCGAGTAGTTTAGCGGCTACGCTAGGTTTGTGTAACATGGTTTGTGCCCCTTTATACCGCCTGCTCGCGTCACGGCAAAAAAACATACCTGTTTTCGAGTAGTTTAACGGCTACGCTAGGTTTGTGTAACATGGTTTGTGCCCCTTTATACCGCCTGCTCGCGTCACGGCAAAAAAACATCCCTGTTTTCAAGTAGTTTAGCAGCTACGCCGGGTTTATGTAACATGGTTTGTGATACAAAAGTGAGTAAAATTTATAATTTATAAAAAATAAGTACTTAAAATATAAACATGTTATTTTACGTTATTAATATTACTGCTTAATGGCAACACTTAATTTTGTGTGGTAAAAACATCTATGTTATCTTGTTTTTCTATGATCTTTGTACTACGTGTGTCAAAATACTTCCGAAATGATTATTTTCATGTGTGTGTGTATAGAAAATTTTAAAGTCGTGTAATTCAGTTAATATTGCTTGCCGCCGCCTAATTCTTTCAGATTCGGATTCCCCGGCCCATAGTTAGTATAAAAATAACTAGTTTGATTTTCTAGGAATCAAAATGCTTACAAAATGGCTATTACGAAATGTATTACGTATGTGTATAAAATTTTTTAAAGTCGTGTAGTTCAGTTAATATTGCTTGCCGCCGCCTAATTCTTTCAGATTCGGATTCCCCGACCCCAAATTAGTATAAAAATAACTAGTTTTATTTTTTAGGAATTTCGCCCATAAACCGAACTTTACCCCCAACTTATTATTAAAGGTGATTTTAGATTTGAAATTGGTAAGTAATGCGCAAAAAACCGTAATTTTATAATCATTTTAATTTCTGGAGGCCAACTGTCGGGTCACCAAACGAAACCGATTTCAGTCTCGATTTTCTGGGTCAGCCAAAATATTTGTAGTGTGGAATGCCTTTTTTATCATTAGCTATGCTCCGGAGTAAAAAACTGATTTCCCATTTCATTGAACACAAATTCCACAAAAAAGTTAAAATTTCGTATTATCCCCAAAAAGGTGTTTACGCGTCGTCTTGCAATTATCTAGAATGCGTTAAATAATATTATTTGAATGCCATACCATCTGAATATCCGACAATTATAAACTGACCTGACGTTGAAAATATTTCATTACATTCATTATATTTCATTTTGGGAGGCGGGTACGGGTACCGCCGCTCCGGGAACCATTTACTGGACAACCAACACTTCTGCCAAAAGGTTCGCTACGTTTGGTGACTTAGCAGGGGTGCCCGGGTTCATGGGCGTGAGGTTTGTTCAAGTCTTGCGGCTGATGCGTCTGCCCACCTGCTGCGTGGCAGGCCGGATCGAGGGAGACTGGTTGAGGGAGGTCTTTTGACCTCTCCAGCCAGAATCGACCCATCGCATTGCACCCTAGTTGGAGGGATGGATTCATACGTCCTGGACACACTGACCGACAGATTCCCACCCACCACTCATGCATATTTACTTCCCAGAACTTCCTCTCCTTCTTTTCCTTAAAAAAACCCTCCACATAGCCTTCCCAAAGGTGACATAGGCCCTGAGGGAAATTATTTTTCTCAAGGATCCTGCATGGAGCAAATGTATGAAAAAAATACACTAATAATTTCGTATACGACGAGACTCATTTACTCAAAGTAAAAGTTATTTTCTAGTCCACAACACGTTGAGTTGATGTGGACTTAGTTTTGTTTCGGGGAAGTCATGTTTTATATCTGTTCTGAATTTAAGAAGGAAGCGGCGGAAAAGCCTGCAAACATTAATTCACGTGACCGTTCTGCCTAACTGTCTTAAACAATGCACTGCAAAGCTCGTTAAGCTCGGCTGCAGAAAGAAAAAATTAGGACAAACTTTGTGCTGCTAAACATTATTAATGGCTCGGCCCAGAAAAAAATTCTCCTAAAAGTTTTGTACACGTGAAATTGAATAAATAGTTCAGAATTATAACAGTGTTGTTATTCTTCCTTCTGATAAATTAGAAAAATACCGTGAAGGTTGGTAAATTATAATATATAAGGTATGCATTAAGTAATTTGTGTTTTCCTATGCTGCTTGTATTTAATTAGCCATTATCATGTGTTTTATTTTTAAAACAATCTTTTTTAATTTTTTTTTTCAAAGTACAATCCTGTTGAAACGCAACTAAGCAGTTTGTCAACAGGATATCAACGTTGAGTTACAATGTGTACAATTATAGATATTAATTTTGATTATTTCATTTACAAAAAACAGTTTTTTTATAAACAAGTTCTGTTATGTAATTATTATTATAAAAAAGCCGTTTTCATAAATTAAATAATTACATTATCGATTACATAAAGGAAATTAAAATTAAAATGAAGTTCCAAATCAAACATGACATCAATAAATAGATAGAATGTAAACATACGAGTGTATGGCGTATGCAGAATATTATTACTAATTATAATATACAGACTGCCACTATTCACCTACGACTTAATATAAAGCATATCTACTAAGTAAACATGTTTTTGGCATACATCTAAGTCTAATTGGTGAATCGCAATTTTTCATATTACTTGGTGACCTGTTAAATATTTTGGGTATATTATATTCCAGGATTCGCTGTCCGTATTTATTGTTACATTTTGGAACAAGCATTCCTTCATTCTTTGTGAACCAGGGGTCCTAACATGGTCGATCGATATAGGTTTAATCGAAAATGTCGGTAACTTGTCATCGTTCCCGAGCACGACTGCAGGCCGCTAACGATCAAAAAACAGTTCACAACGACTAAGGGTTCCTGATTTATTTGACGTGAACTGTTATTTCTTCGTTAGCGGCCTGCAGTCGTTCTCAGGAGCGATTACAAGTTACCGACATTTTCGATAAAACCTATATCGATCGACTATGCTAGGGGGGCTGGTATTATAATCATGTTTTACTTTCCTCTTATATTCAGAGTCATATTTACGCTGAATCAATGTCATGTACCAAAATAAGGCCTGCACCGGTAAGATAGTTAAATTCCGATAGAACAATGATAACATGTTTCGTCCCTGTGAAAAAATATGTTTTGAATAAGTAATTTAACCATAGAATTTTGTACTGATTGCGGTTAGTTTTAATTAGTTTTCAAGAGTGTCCCCAAGTGGTTATTCCACACCTTAAAATTGATTCAAATCAAATCATGCAAAATATGATGGAGGTATAAATTCGATTTGTTATCGGACTGAGACAAAAGTTATATTGAGAGACTTGTGATTGATGGCTTACAGGCTTACAGTATTATGATTTGGAACGAAGTCTTGCGATTGGACAAATCTTTTTGAACGTTATGATAGTAAAAAAGTGCTACCATGTTGCCCCATTACAAAAACCATTCATCAGATTGTCAACTTTTATTTTCTATAAATAATCTATACATCACTAGATTTAATTTTAAAATTAAAATATTATTTTCGAATAATACGATTCGTTTAAAAACAATTTCGAATGCGGCTGAAAGATTGTAGCACGATATTTTTTATGCTGCACAAATAGGAGAGTTAAACTAAATGCTAGTAATAATGTAATGTCCGTTCTAACAATTAATGATATTCTCAAGTGACTATTTAATTAGAATTTCTCTCTCAATGTCGAATGCAAATGATCCAACTAAAGGTGTTTGCTCGATGTCAGCAATCCGTCCATTTCTCAATCCAAAGTGGAAACTGTATGCAAACGTTTTTAACTACATTTTAGCTACGCCAACATCTCAACTATTGAAACTATTTTACTAGTTGGTGATATAAATAATCTTGGCCTACAGGTTAGCTAAATAATTTGAAAAATCACGGGATTTTTAAATTGTAGGATGCTTCAGGATAATTGCACTTCAAAAGAAGAACTAAACCCTTCGAATGTTGATAAACTTGGAAATTACGACATCTTTCCAATTAAATTATAAAAAAGTATTACAGGACACGTTATATTTATACCAATCAAACAAAAAATGTAAAAATGAAAAGGATATCCATTCCAAAAATATGTGTGCACGAATGAAATAGCTATATGAGCGGACAGTATGTCCACTAGACTTTTTTTTTTTTTCAATTATTTCTGGCTTTCACCCTTTAAGGGTGTTCTAGGCCATCATTTATAATTACAGAGAAAGGAAAGGTGAATTTATATATTAATTTTATTTAAATGTGCAAATTTCAGAATTTTATGGAAGATTGGAGTAGAGTTCAGACTTAGAAGAGATGAGATGTTGAATGGAGGAGAGGCAATTTTTGATAACGCTTGATAGAAGAGAGGATATTTATTTAGAGAGGGACAATCAAAAAATATGTGATCTAAAGTTCCCACATCTAGACCACAGAACGTACAATCTGGGGAGTCAAGCACATGAATTTTATAAAGGTGAGAAGGAACGGAACAATGTCCGATTCTCATACGAATAAGTAAGGAAATTTCTTTTTTGGAAAAATGGGGGAATTTTTGAAACCACGGTTTTGATGGGATAGTCCTTTGTATTGAGGCGTAGCGGGCACCCTTGGATTGACTAGCAATGTTCCAATACTCTGTCCAAACATTGCGGGATCTATCTTTGATGATGGAAAAAATATCAGACAGGGGAATATGGTTTACGAGGGTAACGGTAGGGTTAGACGCTCCTTGTTTTGCCAAGGAATCAGCAATATCATTACCCACTATGCCAACATGTCCAGGAATCCAAATCAGAGTGACAGTTTTTCCAGAGCTTTGAATGGAGGTTATCAATACTCGAATAAGACATACAAAGTGATCATCAGGATGAAGAAGAGGACTTGTTTTAAGTTTTTGGAGGGAACTGAGAGAGTCAGAGAGAACAAGAGAATGTTCAAAATTATTTTTTATTATATATTTGAGAGATTCAATAATCGCAATGCACTCGGCAGAAAATATTGAAAATTGGTTTGAAATTGAATAAAATATTCTTTCATTAGAATTATTGTGGTAAACGTTAATACCAATACCACAGTTAGGAGAGTCCGGAGATTTGGAGCCATCAGTAAATAAAAGAGAAGAGTTGGGCCATTTAGAAGAAATAATGTCATTGAACATATTATTGACAGTACGGGCTGGGAGATTGGAATGACTTTTAAGGATGCCGATCCCCTCTAAAATCGTTGGGGATAGGGTGACGTGACTATATTTTAATTTGTACAAAGGAAGAATATCATTTTTGATAATTTGAAGCTCTGAGAGAGAGCGAAAATTTTTACAAATGGCAGGGAGAGGTTTAGTTCGAGCTCTGATTGTAGATGAATGTGTTGAGTCGTTGAACAACGAGACTCTGGGAATAATCTGATGACTTTTAGAATTTAAACATTTAAGAACAAATTTGTCAGCAAATAATTGACGCCTTAAATAAAGAGGAGGATCAGAACATTCTACTTGAAGGGAATTGATGGGCGACGATTGCATCGCGCCAGTTATTATTCGCAATGACTTAGATTGAATTTTGTCTAATTTACTGAGTGCATTTTTGGATGCAATATTAAAAAGTGGGCAGGCATAGTCGAGATGACTTCGAATAAGTGCATTGTAGAGCAACTTAATGCAGATAGGATGAGCACCCCACCAAACGCCAGTCAATGATCTGATAATATTTAAATTTTTTTCACATTTAGTAACTATATTATTAATGTGGGAAGACCATTTAAGTTTCCTATCAAATGTTACTCCCAAAAATTTTACTTCGGAAGCATTGGGGATTGGCGAGTTTTTAAATAAAATTTGAACAGGGGGATTATTATGACGATTTGAGAAGGTAACACACTGACTCTTTTGTACTGAAAGTTCAAGACCATTTAAAGTAAGCCATGTGCAAAGGGCATCCATGGCTTCATTAAGATATTTGACGGCGGATGGAATGATTTTGGATGATAAGAAGAAAGCTATGTCATCTGCGAACTCAACGACTTTTACTTGAGGGGGAATGGTGACATGCATATCGTGTGTGTATATATTATACAGTAAGGGGGATAATACATCGCCTTGGGGTAAACCCTTCCAAATTGACCTACTCTGAGGAGTAACATCTGGTAGCTCAATGAAAATTTTCCTATCGAGAAAAAGATTAATAATAGATTGGACAAACATGAGGGGTAAGCCAAGGCCTAAAAGTTTTTTTTTAAGAATTGGGATGGAAACATTGTCAAAGGCGCCTTCTATGTCTATAAAGACTGCAAGACATACTTCTTTGTTAGAAATGGATAAATTAATATCAGTGCTGATGATGGCAAGGTTATCTTGTGTAGATTTCTTTTTCCTAAATCCAAATTGGGATGGAGAGAGAAGATGATTACTCTCGACGAAAAATTCTAACCGGTTTTTAATTAATTTTTCATAAATTTTACTAAGGGTGGATGAAAGAGCAATTGGCCTATAGTTGGATCCAGAATTGGGTGATTTGTTTAATTTTAGAATTGGGATGATTATTTGAGAACTCCAGTCATCAGGTATTATGCCAGTCTGGAAGATTTTATTTAAGATGCTTAAAAAGTGATTTAGAACATTATCATTACTATTTTTGATAATGCTATAAGGTATACCATCTCTGCCTGGAGATGAGTCCTTGACTGTTGATAAACAATTTTTTAATTCAATTAAAGTGAATGGAGAGTCAAGCCAATGATCAGACATAGGAGTGTTGTGGATTGGAGTTATTTCATCTAAGTTAGGTACAGAAGGGGGGGGGCAATTTTGTCCAAGAACTCGTCTATCCATTTAGAATGAGAAGCTCGAGGAGATGTTGGACTGAAGGAGGATCGAAATCTTCGAATCATAGACCAAACTTCCGAAATTGGAGTGTTCGGAGATACTGAACTGCAGAAGTTGTACCACCCGGATTTTTTTTTTGACCTCAATACCCTTTTGGCATTCGCTTCGGCATTTTTGTATATGAGATAGTTCTCCATAGTCATATTGTGACGATAGGAAAGAGATTTAGCTTTCCGAATTCTCACTACTTTGGAACATTCCTCATCCCACCAGGGAGTTGGAGGGAGTTTTTTGAGAGATTTGGTTTTAGGGGGAGGATTTGATTTATTGATTGCAGTTACGAGCATTGATTTGAAGTTATCGTAGTCATCTTTGACAGATAATGTATCGGTATAGGATAAATTTTGTATAAACTTATCCATATGTGAGTTAAATTCGTCCCATTTGGTGTGTTTTGTTTTAATCTTTGTCGAAATATGGGACTTGTCTGAATGGAAAGAAGTTTGATAAGTGATGGTGATCGGGAAATGATCACTGGAGCAAGGGTCGGGGGACACCACCCACGAGGAGAGAGGTGCCAGATTAATAGAGCATATGGAGAGATCCACTGCACTGGGGTTTGTGTTGGGGCGAGAGATTCTAGTAGGAGATCCGTCATTCAAAAGAAAAAGGTTGGATTCATCTAGGAAATCCATCACACTTCGACCGTCTCGATCACAGAAAGCAGAACCCCAGACGGGAGAATGGGCATTAAAATCACCCAATAAAAAGAAAGGAGGGCTTAGTTGACGGACAATTTGCAACCACGCTTGTTTATTGAAGTGCGATGTTGGGGGAAGATAGATAGAAACAAAGGAAGTGTCCTTTATTTTAGCTGCAACCATTTGAAAGTCAGCATTGGGGGGTTTGATATTATTTATTGGGAAAAACGGAAGGGATTTTTTAATAAAAAGGGCAGCACCTCCGCCCGTACCTTCCGGGCGATCATCGCGGAGACAGGAGTACCCTCCCACATTAAAGTGGGTGGATGGAGTAAACCATGTCTCCGAGACAGCAGCCACAGAAACAAGGTTTGAATTTAATAGGTTAAGAAGGTTTGATTTGTTAGAAATAGCACTGCGGCTATTCCACTGAAGAATTCTGACATCTTGAAGAGCCATTTTGAATAAATGATTTTAATGTGGAAATAATAGAAGCAGCGTTGGACGGTAGATTAGTTTGAGAAGAAATTAGGTCAATTAGAAGCATAATAAGAGTTTGAATAAATGAAGAATTATCTTGGGAGAGTTGTTCAGAAAGCTTTTGATAGTTTGTTGAGGATGAATTATAATTGTTTGCGCACCCATTTGTGGCGTGTGAAAGAGGAGAACCATTGGGATTTAAGAGAAGTGAGTTGTGTTGTTGCTGATCGTATCCACGAGCCTGTTTAGAGATAGGGTTTTTGTATGTGAATTTTGTTGAACGGGAAGATGTTGAGGAGGAGGCGAGAGGGTTGGATGAAGAGTTACTGGATAAAACCTCGGAAAATGATTTTTTGACAGGCGGGAATAATTTAGAAGCCTGCAGAAAAGACAAGTTCTCAGAGGCCATAGAAATTTTTATATTTTTTTGGCGAGATTGTTCGGGGCAAGAAGAGTTAATGGCGGAATGAGCGCCTAAGCAGTTAAAACATTTAGGCGAAGAGAGAGAAGAACATTGGTCAGCCGAGTGGTTTTCTCCACATTTGAAACATCTGGGAGGGGATCTGCATGCAGCTTTGGTATGACCAAAACGGCAGCAGTTGTAACATTGAGTGGTGGGATAAGTGTACATTTCAACTGGTAAGGAGTTGAAAAATAAATAAATATGGGAGGGAAGAGATTGTCCTTCGAATGTGATGACGACAGATTGGGAGGGCTTCCAGGAAACGATGCCCTCAGAGGTGTCCTTATAATTTAGCCTCCTGGCTTTTATGGGATTGCCGATATGTTGGGGGGTTGAAAGTGAGGACAGGATTTCTGGAATGGACAGATCGGTCGAGATACCCCTGACTAGGCCCATTCGAGTGACATTGAAAGTTGGGATGTACGCCTTGAATTTAGAATTTGATGAAATAAATATATTTTTGATAAAGTTGTTGGCGGCTGAACCTGACAGGAATTCAACAGAGATTCGGAAGCGACCCTCGGCTTTAACACCTCCAGGTTTAATCGAAAGGTTCTTGTTATTTGAAAGAAATTTACCAAATTCAAGAGGATGGATGGTTTTACCTTGTTCAGTTTTTTGCGCATATACAATGTAGGGGCCACGGGAATGAGTAGAGTAAAAGATTGTTGGAGGAGGTTGAGGAAGAGCTGGAGGGGACTGAGAAGACAAAGGCGAATCATGTTTTTTTGGGGAAAGGGGACTAAATTTTCTTTTTTTAATTGAGGTTAGGATGACAGATTCATTGTCTGAAATGTTTGAATGTTCTGAAAAGTCTATTTTATCTGAAATGTCTGCATCTGGAGGGTCAGGAGGGGGATCTGGGGGCTTTGTAAGGGGTACAGGAGGGAAATCCTCCTCCATTGTTCAAAAAATTACAGCTAATATAAAAAGTGACAGAAGTAAAAAAATTATATAAATATCTGAAAATGAGCAGCAAGAAGTGACTCCTGGAAGATCAGGGGGGAGAAGATTCCAACACACTAAACTTTTTACAGCCAAAACACAATAAAAAGATTGGTTTAAGAATATTTTTTGAAAGAGCAAAACAAAAGAACTGATGACAGCCAAATGTTATTGTTGCGAGTCCGTCCACTAGACTTAGTTACCATGTGTATTGTGTTACTGAGAGTAGTAGCATATCTTCACTCTATAATTCTTCTAAACATATCTGTCAATCACGTAAACAAAATAAATACACATTTCAAATACAGAATTTTTAATGAATAAAATAATTTTATTGCCTACTTTATTGCTTGTCTGATATTACTTATACTTATCAGTTTCAATTTTTTTTAAATATTCATTGATCTTGAATAATTTTAGGCTTTACGCAGGAATAAAATTACAAATCACGCACCTATGCACCGACAACCGTGTTTAATAATAATGTTCTGAGCTTCATAGATATTTTTTTCTTAGAAAAAAAATTACTCAATATTTTTACAAAACAGAGTCGCTCATTATAAATAATGGTTACTCATTAAAAAAAAAACATAAAAGTTTAGGAAAAAAAATGAAAGGTTATTTTATAAAGAAATGTTGTGTATCCCTGCATTAACTTCAGTGGTTAGATAATATTGGTCTAAGGAATTGTTACGGACAGTAGTGACCATAATCTTCCCTCTCTCAACAAAAGTCCGACTTCTCGGTACAGATGAGAAGGTTATTTGCTTTTGTGCTGATCTTGTTAGTTTCGTCGGAGCCCAACTTACATTCCGTTCCCTAAATCACTTACTTCCAAACGACTTACTTTCATATCCATTTTCCTCTATCGGATTTACGTGTGAAATTACGCACTATCTGATTTCGTCCTTTGCAGATTTCCGTTTATATTATTAAATCTTGGGTGAGACTCCTTCGGGACCTATTTGATGAAGGAGAACTTACGAAGCATATTACCTTCATTGAGAAACTATCCTTAAAGGGTTTCATTTGATGAAAATAAAATTTTGATCGCATATTCACTTTGCAACTTCAATCTTTGTCAAATTTTTTTTTTTAATATTCCTTCTTCTTTGTGTGCCGTATCAGGTCCCCCCGACGTTGGCGATCACTCTTGAAAATGTCTCTCTGTCTTGCGCTGCCCGGAATAGCTCCTCCACACTTCTAATGCCGGTGCACTCTCGTTTGTCTCCTACCAGGCCCTCGGCGACCCTCTATCTTGCCATTCAATATTAGATGGAGCAAGTGATACTTCTCCCCTCGAACTATATGACCCAGATATGAAATTTTCCTGATTTTTATATTCCTAAATATTCCTGAATATTCCTAAAATCAATTTATTATTTTAGGAACAACCCTTTGTGCAAGATGTGCTGTAAAATATTAATAAGGCGAGTTGTTTGTTTGCGCCGGTCATTTATTTTATTTTATTTTTATGACGACCTCCGTAGTCCAGTGGGTAAGACTCTTGACTCACAATCCGGAGGTCGCGGGTTCGAACCCGGCATGCGCAAATAAATTTTATTTGATTTATTATTTGTGTTATTTCACAATTAATTCATTTAAAATAATATATAGTAAATTTGCGGCATGTTCCAGAGTGGAAGATACTATCAGTATCGCCCTGGTGTAAGACCACCATTCAGAATTGAAACGTTGCTTGAAAATGGCTTTAGCCGTGTTTGGTGACCAGATCTGAATAGCCAGGTACTTTCCAACCTTCCTCTTCCCCACCTCCTTCCCCTCCCCACTACCTTCAGCCTCACAACATACCCAATTGGGGATGCCATAGTCTCACTGGCTCCAGACGGGAGCAGTTGAGATTCTTGTGCGGTATTCACTGTAAAAAAAAAAAAAATTCTCCTCCTCATTATATTCTACATACATATACTCCACACAAGAAAATAATTTCCCTCAGGGCCTATGTCATATGTGCAGATGATTGTTGAGGGTCTTTTTGAGGAGATGAAGGAGTGAATATGGGTCTTGAAGAGATTCTTGCTATAGGAGTGGGGAAACACAGAGACCGGTAAATCATTCCACAGCCGAGCTGTTGAACTCAAGAACGAGTCGTAGAAGCAACCCGATTTATGACAAATGTCAACCGTGTGCACATTTGGATACGCGTTTGGCGTTTTTCCCGACTATGCACCGGAGCCGAAGGGATCAACGACGCTAGTTCATTTTCAAGCTTGTAATACCGGAAGAACAAGGACATCGTACCTACCTGATATGAATAAGAATAAATAGTTTGGTCCATGTAATAAGAAAATTCTTCTAAGGAAGACATCAAATACAATATAGGATGAATCACCGGTACAATGTCGTATTTCGATGCCTTTCTTCAAAGAATTGAGTTTTTATAAGAACAAAACTATTTATTCATATTCATATTGCATATTTACGGGCGCAGACAAATAATTAATTAATATTTTACGGCATAACTCGTAAAAAGGGTTTTCCCAAAAATAATGAAATTACTTAATTACTATCGGTGTGCATTACAACGTGTCCTCTTTAAAATGATTTGTCTGAAATATAAGGCCTTTTTTCGTATTTTTTCATAGGAACGTCTTTTAGCTCAGCATTGAAATATTTTACGAGTTCCTGAAGAGTGTTTCTTCCTTGTAAATCTCACAGACATGAAAATGCTCACCCGTGTGCATATTTCTCAAGAATGTCTGAGATATTTCTTTATTACCGCGAGTATCTATTTTACTCAAATACCTCTTTTGAACAATTTGCATAAACAAGAAGTAATTAGACTGTAAAAACATTATATTGGACAAGTGTAAAAACAACGAAAGATGAAATATGTTTGATTTCCAGCCGATTGGTCGTAGTCAACACAGAAGAAACACAATATGCAAATTTAAAGATTTATTTATCTCAGTGAAAATACAAAAAAATTATGAAAGCAGCTTTGGTCGGAGGTACCTAATTACATAAAAAGGGATGTATCATTATAGTGAATTTATTAACAGTTTATTCGCTTTATTATAAAATTTACAAAAAGTGGACAGATATTAAATTGTTTTTGTAAATCCTTGAAATGAAATTGCATCATGAATTATTGTAAGTATCAAAAATAGAAATAATAAACTGGGTTATTTCCTCAGACGGAAGGATGTTAACTTATTGAGTTTCTTCATTTCGTTTCATTTGAATTTCAGGAAGACAGGAAGCGGAAAGTAAATTGAATTTATTAAAAAACGTTACATGTTTTGTGAAACCGAGTAATTTAATATAAAATAAATCACCATTTGCGAACTAGTCTAGAAGCATGAATTGTAGGTATTTTTTCAGGTGTAATAAAAAAACAATAATATTTTTAATAGCCATTATTTTACCAATTATTTATTAAACATTAAATAAAACAAACGAAAAAATTAAAAAATTCGATGAGTAATAGGGCGTTGAAGTGGGGGGTCTCACAAAAATGGCGCGCCCTGGTTGACACGATTGCAACCCTCCTAATAATTAGAAAAAATAAACCAAATTAATTCTCAATCATAATCTTAAAATGGCGGAAAAAAATACATTTTTACCAGTTTCTTTAACTTTTCTGAATTTTTTAAAAACAGTAAAAATAGAAATTTTGTTATAGTTTTAATTAGCGCGATAGAGTAATTTATAGAGAAGGCTCACACCAAATTTCAAGTAAATTGGTTCAGTAGAAGTAGAACTTGAGATATCGTATCAACCGTCTTGAAAAAAGTAGTTTGGAAAAACACGCGTTTAAGTTTTGCTCTATTTAGATTCCGCCTAAACCGGTCGAACTAAAATGGCTATAACTTTTAAAATAATTCGAATTTTGAAAAATCCTTTTAAGGAGATATCCCTGATTATCTAAACTATCGAAATATGAAGTAATTTATTTTTATTTTTAAAAACTAGACCCTTTAAATTAAAATTGAATCAGGATAATTTAAACTTACGTATTAATTTTTATTCTTCATAGATATGACAAAGTTTGTAATCACAGTGAGATTACAGGTAGAAATATGTGTAAAACAGATTAAAATTAAAGGTGTGGCTTAAATAATTAATCAATCACTGTCATATCTGAACACGTACAAAACTAGTTAAGGGTAGGTACCTAGTTCCTACCCTTTTTACCTGAAAAGTTTGTAATCAACGTGATAACACTCTCAAGGTCTTCCGTGTGTTCGTATCACCCTTTATATTAATCTCATGGTGTTTTTGATATAATTAAAAAAGCATTTTTTGTTTCATTTTCTAAAATTAACAGAGTACTTGACCTTATCAACCTTTTTCCCACATAGCAGCTTCAATCGTCATCAGAATTTTTGTGATCTGTTGGTTTTTAGCGTAAAAAATAATTAAACCTTCCTTTGAAAATCTTGATAAATGTTTAATTTGATTGGGAAACTGACTTTTATACAGCTAGATAGGTACAAAGAAAGGGCAACGCGGCATGGTACCTTAAAAATTAAAACACGAATATGCATAAAAAATTGTTCTGCAGCTACTAAAATGTAGGTTTTTTTCTCAAATTTTCTGGCTTCCGTTTTTCAAAAGTGATCTTGGCATCAAGGCCATCATTTCAAATTATGGAGAGAGGGAAGGAAAATTCATACATTATTTTTTATTTAAATAGGCAAGTCGAGTTAAGAATTTGAATGGAGCAGGGGCGATTAAAAAAAGGCTTGATGGAAGAGCGGATATTTATTTCGATAGGGACAACCCAATAAAATGTGATCTATTGTTCCCTCTTCTGGACTACAGAAGATGCATTCTGGGGAGTAAAGCATGTGAATTGAACGGAAAAATGTTCAATTCTCATTGGAATAAGTGAAGTTTTTTTATGGGAGAACTGCTGAAACCACGGTTATGATGGGATGGCTCTTGTATCGAGGCATGGTAGGCTCTTTTGGATTGATTAGCAATGTGACAACCTCTCTCCAAGCATTGCGTGATTTATCCTTGAAGATGGAAAAAAGTCAGGGGGATGTGGTTTATGAGGGGAAAAATAGGGTTGGACCAAAGTAAAAGGAAAAGTAAAAGTGTTTTCCAGACAGATTTGAATGGAAACTTATGTCGTCACCACAACCTTTTGGTTTTAGCCCATTTAGTACGCAATCTTTCTCTCTTTCACTTACCTGCCATTCCATTTGAATTTCATAATGATTGTGAACCAGTTCTATCATATGATCAACAATTGAATTTGAGGTGGAGAATCCTTAGGATTTTGGATCACGAACCCGCATAGCATTTCATGTTTTCTTCTTTATTATACGAGTACATATTGGATAAGCCTTGTTTTGCCAAGGAATCTGAAATATCTCGAATAAAACCAATGATATATTGATGAATAATTTGCATACACTAAAAATTGACGTAACGTTTATTCAGTAAATTGTCGAATGAATGAACATTTCAGCATGGGGCTTCACAGGTTTTAAATATTCAGGAGGTGTGCTGTTGGGAAATGGGATTGGAAATGCCTCGTTGCCCCTTGTGTTGTCGTCTCGTTCTCGGTCTTCAGGGATGCGGATGAGGCCCCAGGCAATTGGAGAATAGTGACATGTGGGAAACGCTTGAAATACGACAAGGACGGGGAGAGGTATCAAATTTATAACCACGTATTTGTGATTCGATTTATGAGCAAGTGCTTTTTTAACACTTGCTGTCAAAATATGTAATCTCACACAATTGCCCTGAATCAGTGTGACTATAGCATCCATAATAAAGGGAAAGTTTTAGAGCTGTTGGAAGCGAGGAGGGAATGAAGGAGTGAAAGATGAAAGTCTGGAGCATTTGGAAATTCAGATCTCTTCACAAAACAAGAAATAATATTATATTATGTATGTAAGAGTATTTCTGCTTGGTATATGTAGAATATGTTGCACTTTCAAACATATATCTTTACGTATGATTTTTAATTAAGGTATGTCTTTTAGTGAATATACAAAATAAACCATTAAAACACTAGAAAGACCAGAGTGGTCAAATGATCCCAATGAAGTTTATGATCAATCATATTATTAAAGCCATTGCATTGTAGTCATTGTCGTTTCATGTCATTTTACATTATTTTAATATGCGTTTACCGATAGCAAGATGAGTATTTATTAAAAATGATTACCTACCTAGAAAGACCGCTGATGATCATTTGACCACTGCGGTAAATATTTACATTTCGTTGAATAAACTTGAGTCGTGGGTAGTGGGTAGTTTTCGTTTCTTATCGTTTTCATTTTTATCACTTAATTATTGTTTATTAACTATTAAGTTCTTTTATTTAGTATTAAATTTAGCAATTAGTAAAATATAAATAAAAAACCATAACACACGAATAAAACATTTCAATCTATGAATGAGTCATTTGACCCCACTTGGTCTTTATAGGTAGTTCAAAATTTCGATCTTCCTAGTGTTAAGTTGAAACTATTTTAAGCACAATTTTAGAGCTTACATTATTAATTTTAAAAATGCTGTAGATAAAGTGAAGCTTTTCCAATCCTTTCCATTGAGTACAATAAAAATAAAAATGTTGATTACTTTATTAAAAAATATAAACGTGAATTACTAAAAAATGTATTTTTCATTAGAAATGTATGTACGCATGTAAGAAATAACTTTTTAAAATTACAAACTTATGGTTTAAGTTATCTGTAACAGTTTAATTTTTTTTTCTCATAAAATTATTCACAAAAATTGAAAATTTTTCACTAGAAATCGTGACTTTCAAGCGATCCAAGTGACCCAGCGATTTTTATGCCTGTTATCTATATTCGTGGCGATATAAAAACATACATTTTTGGCTTGTGGCTTCCTCTAATTAATACATAGTTGATAGTTAAATTAAAAAATTGAACGATTAATTTTAAACTTCACTTGCCATAAGGTTTTTATTATTTTTTATTTAGAATTTACGCACAAGTGCCATTGCCACACCTGTGATATTTTTTAATTTTTATAAACAGTCTTGGTACAGTGAAGAAAGACAATACGAATTTATAAATTACATAAATAAACGTAATTAAAGAAAAATAATATTTATTAGTAACAAGTTAATGCAAGAAACAAAGAGTTTTTGAACATATTAGCACACTAATAAAATAAATATCAATCCGTAAACCAGAAAACGGTTAGTACAATGATCATTAAGTACTGGACGTGAATAAACATGTGTTCGTAACCAGAGACATCAGAGATAAGCCATTAAAGTTTAAGCATTTTGGTCCTCCTATTTTGAAACATTAAAGACATTCACTACATACTGCCAAATTTAGTTTTACTTGAGGCTTGTAGTCCGTACAGATTGTATACATAGATGTACCTGCCTAAAGGAAAATAATATAAGATAGAATAAGATAACTCCTTGAAAAAAAATACTAAGGTTTTATACACATATAACAGAAAGTAGAAGAATAATAACAGAATTGTCCTAAGTATTTTTTCTCTGTAAATAATATTATATCCACATAATACGAGCACAATTTAATAAAACAATACAAATGTGAATGCAAAACACTTCGAATTTGTTATTTCTCTTTAAAGTACATTCCATTTTTTTTTAAACTAGCGCATACCCAATAATAATAACAATAATCGGACTGAGTATACGAAACACTCACTTTTACCTAGGTTGCATGAAGTTACTAATAGATATGCAGATGTGATAGATCTATTTAACTGCACGGAACATTTCTCTTTAAAGTACATTCCATTTTTTTTAAAACTAGCGCATACCCAATAATAATAACAATAATCGGACTGAGTATACGAAACACTCACTTTTACCTAGGTTGCATGAAGTTACTAATAGATATGCAGATGTGATAGATCTATTTAACTGCACGGAACATAGGTACAAGACGGCTATGCTATCATATTTTTTTAATCACTATTAATTTTAGAAAAATGAAACAATACAACTTTGTATAAACCACTTATATAATGTGCAAATCCGACCGGTTTCGGAACAAACGTTCCTTCGTCAGGGAAAGCTTATACTAATTTGACAGTTTAGAACAATGTTTTATTATGGTAGGGGGTGGAGCCGTTGTTAGTTAATAATGTAGATTGGGTGGGTAGGTATTAGTGTAGAGTGGGTGGGCATAATAAAACATTGTTCTAAACTGTCAAATTAGTATAAGCTTTCCCTGACGAAGGAACGTTTGTTCCGAAACCGGTCGGATTTGCACATTATATAAGTGGTTTACACAAAGTTGTATTGTTTCATTTTTCTATAATGGATAACCACAAAGTAATAGCTACATTCAAAAATACTATTAATTTTATTTGTATTATAGATTTTTGCATGTAAATGTATCTCTGGTGTCTCTTCCCAATGTATCGTCACAATTAACTGTTATACGTACACTGTTTTACCATTACTAATATTTTGAATATGAATTTGTGACATGTTATTAATGTTTATGGCATACTTATGCCGTTTGTATTAAATAAATAAATAAATACCCGTGAAAATCAAGGGATGGTCGTAGAGACGATTTTGCGTACTAATGACTCGTCGAAACGTATTCCACCGGATTCGGTAGTTTCAGGTCGTTTAGCGTTAGAATTATTAGACCATTAGAAGTGTTAGCGTTGGAGGTCAAATTGGACCAATTGGAGGTAAAAAAAAACAATTCGAGTGCAGTTTACACGCGGTAGAAGCGAAACTTTACCAAAACGATCTCAACCAATACTTGAAAAATGAGGTCACAATCAAAGCGACCAATAAGCGCAGATCTCGCGTTATTTCCGTTTCATAGGAGCCTTTAAAAGTGACATCCATTTCCATTTCATCCAAAATCTAAGTCACAACGGGGCTAAAGAAGTTTCGCTTCAAAAGGAACCAGATTTTTCGCTTCATTGTAAATACAATATATCAGTGAAGGTAGTCTAAATTTTCATCAAATCAGTTTCAATTTTGAAAATGATAATTAAAATAATTATATTGAAAAAATATTATATTATGGGTAGGTGCTTTATGCTGAATTCTTCGAACGAACACTTGCAATTTTGAAAATGAAACTTGAATTCAAAACAAAGTTCTAGAGTTCATTGAACGGGAGTTCATAGACAGAGTCGTAACCGAAATGAGTATTTTTAATGATAAATCATTTTTATGAGAATAAAAAAGGTTTCTGCAAGTATTATCTTAGTCTAAAATATCTTCATAGATAAGGGAGATTATTTGCTGCGTGTTCTACAGAATGTTTGCTTTATTGAGGCCGTTTTCGAGTCCATGAATGGATAAAGTTCATTTCATCGGTTTCAAAAGCAGAGGGTTTCATTGAACATCTCGGCAAGTCGATCCTTTATACAAACTCATAATTAACTTGCTACAGATTGGTATCTGCCAGTTACCCTCAAAAAGAGATAACCCCTTTAATAACATTGTTTATTATTCAATATATTCGAGCCTATGAAAAGTTAATTACTCTTCAGAGTAAATAAGTATTTTTCCATAGTGGCATGCAGATGTTATCAGTATCGCCCCGGATAAAGACTGCCATTCAGAATTAAAACGTTGCTCATAATGGTTTTAGCCGTGTTTGTGAACAGATCTGTAAATACAGCTAGACACTTTCTCATGTTTCCTCGAGACCCCGGAAATATACAAAAATGAAAACTTCGAACAAACCATATTATGAGATTTTTTTACAATTTTTTGGGAGCATATTGTTTTTGGGACTTCAGTGGGAGACACTGACCCTCACATTTCTACCCACCTTTTATATATTTTTTCCACCCAAAACTTCACATCCTTCCTTTCCTCAAAAGATCCTCCACACAGCATCCATAAAAATGACAACGACCCTGCGGGAATTATTTTCCTCAGAGCCTCCTATTTGAAGCTAATGTAGAAAAAATCTTGCAATGTTAACAGCACGGGTAAACCGTAGGAACAGAATAATGTTCATGCAATAATTAAAAACACTTTGTTTTTACCAAAATAAACTTTATTAAAAAGTCAACATGTTTCAAGAACGATGTTCTCTTCATCAGGACATATAATGTACTAAAAAAATGATCGAACATAGAAAGACAGGCGTGGGTAGAAATGGAAGTAGTGGGGCAGGAGAGGTGGAAAGGGGAGGTGCTTAGAAGATCAACAAGGGGGAGGGGGGGGGAGAGGTGGAAAGGGGGGTGCTTAGGAGAACAGAGACAAAAATTACAATGGAAATATGTTTAAGATAGGGTTATTCACAAAATTAATTTGATTGTTAATAATATTTCAATTTCTATTTACATTTTTCCTAATTTCTAATATTTCTAAAAGATCTAAGTGAAAATCACTAACGTTGGTGTGTAAAATTTTAAAACCAGTTGATCTTCTAAGCACCTCCCTTTTCCACCTCTCTCCTCCCCCACTACTTCCATTTCTCTCCACGCCTGTCTTTCTATGTTCGATCATTTTTTTAGTACATTATATGTCCTGACGAAGAGAACATCGTTCTTGAAACATTTTTAACAAAGTTTATTGTGGTAAAAACAAAGTGTTTTTAATTATTGCATTAATAAAATGGTGCCACAAAGTGAATTTGCAAAATTTGAAGAAGAATAATGTTCACTTAATTATGAAGGTAAGAAGCAGCAAAAAGGACAATTTTTTAACTATTCATTCACAAATCTTCAACACGTAACCCAGTTTCCTTTTCAAACCATTAAAGCTCGAATCAGAGAGTAAGTTATGCTTATATTGTAACCGATTGGTTACTTCGGTACCATCCAATCCAGATTACGAGTCGAAATTCATATTGTGGCGTTAGCGACATGACATCCCCGCTACAGCTACCGCCCGTGCAGAGAAACGGTCCTGCACGATCTTCAGTTCGGAATAATCAAGCCCACGGGAAGGACCTTTTCTACGGCCGTCAGAATTTAACACACCATGGCGTTCCGGATTCGTAATATAGCCTTGTGGCGTAATATATATATATATATATATGTATAACGTATTAGTTAATTTACTATATTGACGGTTACCATTTATTTATTAGAATACTATACTTGGGTTTTGATAGTTTAAAAACTCTGGCGCTCATTTATATTAATTTAATCATGCTTCCACATAACGTACTTTTTCATACTTGCTTTCTAATTTGACTGTTGCAATTCCCTCTTCGAGGATTGCAAACACTTTTGAGTTCACATTAATTACTTAAAGAGTCTAATCGTTCAATATATTTTGTCTTTTGAAGATTAACATCAATTACCCTTTTTATATTACGATTGCATCAGTCTTTTATTTGATCTTATTGAATGTCATATAATACATGTTTTACCTTTCAGAATTCACAAGCTAGCCACTCATTAAAATATTATTCACATATTAATTAGTAAAACGAGCCGTTGCATTGGTGCAACACAAATATAGCCGTCATAATATTTAGTACTATCGAGAGGTTAAAAAGGTTCAATCAATAACGATATAATAGCCAACTTTGCAGCAGGGCCCAGACCGGCCGGCATTTTTCATTCATTCTCAGTGTACCCTGTATTCGTGTCACGAAGTCCACTTTCCCTCTCAATCCGTTCAAAGCCCGACCCACTAGTGACTGACGTTATGCTACCAATCTCCATCTCCACCCACCACCCAACAACTACCACCCCTTCAACCCAACCACTTCTTTTATCACTCTGAAAGGGAAGAACCAACCCCAACGAATGCAAAAATATGAAAATTCTTAACGGCGCGCGGCGGTTGTCAAGGAATTTGCTTATTGTTGTGATATAAGTATTCTTTGAAAATATTAAGAATTTCAATGAAACCTTCTCATAAAAATTTCGAAATATTTATTTTTGGTTCTCCTCAAATTTTCTCACATTTTTTATTACCTTCATGTTAAATGTTTTAAATAACATTTAATAACATAAATTATGTATAATGGGTCATTCGCTGTAAATTACAAATGGAATATGTGGAAAGAAAAAAAAATTGTATCTATCAATGTAATTATGTAACCGTTGTCTTCAACGGGATCCGGTTCATTCTCCTATAATTTTTATTGTATGTATATTGTATTCTGTATCTGGCTAACATGTCGATTAAAGTCAATAATGTCAACAGCTCTCGATGATAATAATTCTCTTGTCTAAATGGGATTGGTATCTCTACCAAATGAGCTAATGAAACCGTTTTAAATTCGGTTATTTTTGTCGATCTCATTTTTCCATTTAAGTAGTTTCATATTTCAATTTTGTTAGCTACGAGTATCGTAGAAGCTTTTGTTAATAGGGCTCATTTTCATAAGGTTCGTATATTGAATCCTCTTGTAATTTGATTCGTCTTCAGAACTTAATTTTTAGAAAGAATTCAAAATTTAAATCAATTAAGCACCATGGTGCATAAAAACAGCATTCAAACGAAGTCTTGCGTTATATTATAAGAAGATGCTTATTCCATAACCGGTACTTTTAGCAATTTGTGTTATTGATTCCTCCTCAGACTAAATTATTTCGTAAGAATCCTCAATTTCAGTCGATTCGGCGCCATAGAACGGCTTTTTAAGTTCGACCCCAAGCCTTATATTATGCCCGTAAGAATGATGACTTTTCCGCAAACGGTATTTTTTGCAAATTTTGTCAATAACTTCTGTTCAGACCATTATTTTTTAGTAAGAATCCAAAAGTTCAGCCGGTTCGGCGCGTTGGAGCACGAGAAAACGCCTTTCAAAGTTCGACCCCAAGCATTGCATTATGCCCGTAAGAGTTATGATTTTTTCCACAAAAGCTACTTGTTCCAGATTTTGTCATTAATTAGACGGTGTCACTTATTGAGGCCCACATTTACCAAATAATGTTTAAAAAATATGTTGTTAATGCATCAATAATAAAATAAAATGTTTTTCCATTTTCCGGAGATCGCCATTGACTCCTATTTATTAAACCTGCATAACTAATTATCTAAGACGATAATCTTTATTTTTTTTCAAAGGTTAATTAATTAATTTTCATTTACCTACCCAATTTAACATAATAAATAAAGTATTTAAATTTACCATGAAACCTTTCTCATTCATAAAACAATAAAATAATTTTTTTTTTAAATGAGGGCTGATCTGAAAAGATTAACATTGAAAGTTGTAAAAGGAGTGGAGTTATTCGAGTAAAGGGTTTTATTATTTTCATTTTTACTGTCTGTAAAACCCTATTACGGATAAAGCTCAGGGGACACCTTTGACATCCTATGCCTTCCACAACCTACATCTGCTGAGTGGCCGGAAGCTGACGGTTAAGGTGAACCCTTTTCCGGGTTTAAGATCAGTAAAACCCGGAAACGAAGTGATTATTTTATTTCTCTTTGTTTGCTTTACAAGCGAGCAAGAATCGCCTGTTAAAATAATGGCTCATTTTAAACCAGCAAGCTTTTTGATAAAATACAAAATATTTTCTTGTGATTTACAGCAAACATTTACGGTACAGAATGATAAAGGGTTATAAATATTTTGATGTTTGCAGAATTTGCTTATTTTGGCATTTTTATTAGTTAAACGCCTACCAAGGCCAGATACCTATCATGTTTTATTGCGACGTTTTTTGCTGACCATTTTTTAAATTTAATAATCAGGCAGCTAACAGAAAGACCAAGGATCCTAAAGCATGCGTTTTTAAAAACATATATGATATTAGTACCGTTGGCACTACGGCTCGCCTATTGGACATATGCATACAATGCATATCAATGTTGTAATTAAATATCACTGGATTTTTTATTCGAGAAAATCTAACTACTTGGCATTTTGAGATATTTAAGTTAAGTCTATTTTTAATACACCAAATTAACAATTATCTTGAAGAATGTTGCAATGGTAAATATTTTGAATAATTCTAAACATTTTGAGGTCATCAGCAAAAAGTAAGAAAAAACAATGATGAAATATTTTTGTTAGATCACTTATAAACAAGGTAAATAAGATTGGACTAATGTGTGAACCCTGTGGAACTCCACTTGTTGCATAATTTTTTTCCGACAGGGAGGATTTTATTCTTACAATTTGTTGTCTACCAGTTAGATAGCTTTCAACCAGTTTAATATATTACCACGTATAACAAGTTTTTCTAATTTTTAAATGAGAATTTTATGGGAAACTGCATCAAAAGCTTTACTAAAGTCAGTATAGACAGAGTCTACTTGGTTTTTGCCTATGTCATCTTTGGGGATGCTGTGTGGAGGGTTTTTTTTTAAGGAAAGGAAGGATAGGATAGTTCTGGGAAGGAAAAGGGTTTAAGGGGTGGGTAGGAATCTGGGGTTAAGTGTGTCCTGGTCATCCGCCTCCAAGACCTAGACAAACCTCACCCCATAAGCCCGAGTATCCCTGCTAAATCACCAAACGTAGCGAACCACTTGGGGTGACCTATGGCAGAGCTGATGGTTATCCAATAAAGGTTCCCAGGGCGGCGGTACCCATTCCCGCCTCCCAAATTGTAAGACTCTTGACTCACAATCCGAAGGATGCGGGATCGAATCCCCGCGTGTACAAATAAATTTTAGTTGATTAATTTGTGGTTGGGGATTTATAAAATACATAGCTACACTTACCGACATACATATAAATATCATAAACCCTGTACTTGTAGTTAATATTGTTACATTTCCTTCCCATCCTTCCATATAGATCTGTCATTTTGCTTACCCGCTTACCCACATCAGTCATAAATTGATTCCCTCCGCATAAACACCCCCCCTTAATATTCCCACATACCGCATACCGCAAGGAACGTACCGCGACTTAATTATAGAAAGTGTAAGATAAAATCAGCCAAAAATAGAAGAAAGTGCCACAAGCTCCGCAGTAAGTCATTTCTCTCCTTTCCTTAAATGCATATTTTCAACTTGTGCAGTGGTTAAAACACACACACACATTTCAAGGTCCTTCGATATTCAAAATTTACATAAAACACATCAATTTGTGTAATTTCGCAATAATTCATTAAAAATAATATTAGTGTATTAATTTGCAGTATGGTCCAGCCCCCCTAGCATAGTCGATCGATATAGGTTTTATCGAAAATGTCGGTAACATGTAATCGCTCCCGAGAACGACTGCAGGCCGCTAACGAAGAAATAACAGTTCATGTCAAATAAATCAGGAACCCTTAGTCGTTGTGAACTGTTTTTTGTTCGTTAGCGGCCTGCAGTCGTGCTCGGGAACGATGACAAGTTACCGACATTTTCGATAAAACCTATATCGATCGACCATGCTAGGACCCCTGGTCATGGTCAAGATACTCTCAGTATCAACTTGGTGTAAGACAACCATTCAGAATTGAAACGTTACTTGAGATGGCTTTTTTCGAGTTTGGTGACCGGATACTTGGCCAGTACCTCCAAGTACCTCCCCACCTTCCTCTCCTCCATCTCCTTTCCGACCCCACTACCTTCAGCCTCATAACGTACACCGATTGGGGATGCCATAATCTCACTGATGACTCCAAACGGGATCAGCTGAGACTCTTATGAAGTATTCACGTAAAAAAAACATACAAACGAATTTATCCATTTGAATGAATTTATGAATCCATTTGTCCATGAAAATTTGTATTTTTACTTAACTTCCTGATTTACAAAGGTGGACGTAAATTTAATAAGCAATAACTATTTTCTCTGGCTCTATAGTCTTAGCCCTAGAACGCACTCGTTGTGCAGGTTAAAAGGAATAGTGGTCTTATTGATGTGTTCGCAACCCGTCTGCTTGGTTTATTATATTCGCACCTCACAATCCGGAAGAAGCATTATTATGTTCTCTTTCTGCTTAAAAGAAAAATACATATGTTTGCATGAGAGGAAGAGAGATATAAAGCTTTCAAAATGTAAGGTCGCTCGGACGTTTTTGGTCTTATGAAAGTATAACGCGATTATGTGTTTTGGGATGTATTTATTCCTATACAAGCAGACGAATTAAAAATAATATTTACTGCATTCAACGAGAAGACGTCATAATAAACATACGAATGTTGTACTTCTGTTATGTGATAGTATAGATATTAGGTAGATAGAATGATATGTTACACAATATATAATATTTATGTAATGGTAATATATCAAAACGGAATTTAAAATAAACGAAAATTGTTTTGACGACATTATCGTACTTTTAAATAATTATACGAGTGTATCTAAATCCAAGTGAACAATACAATTTGCAATAAAAATAACAAAACAGAAATGTAATATCTGCTTTATAAAAAGAAACATTGTATATTTTAGCCAAAATATTGCTTGAGTGGAGAGCACTTTGGAAATGTAGGCGTCTTCTTTGACATTTAATAATTATTATCATTAAAATATGCAACACGACCCGGCAAAACCAGTATTATAATAAACGAACATTAATCCAACCCCCAAAATAACGACAATAGACACCTGCGTTATGGATATCGTCAGTACATACATTGAAAAATAAAATAAAATAAACCAAAATTAGCCTTTATTGCTGTTAAACTTATAAACATTTTTCTCGTCTAATTAATATTTTTTTTTGTTTTTAAATTCTTATTCTCGATCATCAACGTTCGGATCAAAAATTTTTAGAAACAGCTTGTCTTTCGACATCGGCCTCCTGTAAAGATTTCCATTTTTTTACAACTCTGATCCATTCTGGACTAACCACCAGATTTTTAGATCATCTTCCCACCTTTTCGTTTGTCCACCTTTTGTTTCTGTTACCGTCTCTTGGATACCACTCTGTTACTATTCTGGTCTATTTATTGTACCTTGGATGGTTGCTTGAGATTCGAATTTTAGTTTAATTTCAAGTAAATATTCATGTAAAAATAAACTATTTTCTACAATTGGGTCTAAAGTTTGGATAGGAAGGAATGGAATGACGTTGTTTTCCTGTGAGAAAACTGAACTAATTTTGGAACGGAAGGCGATCCATAAAATACACATTATTTATATGCAGGGGAGGAGTCTAGGTGACCAGGAGGAGGGGGTGGTGCATCTGAAGAGCCTATATTATTCGCTCACGATGGCGTAACACCTTTAATTTAGTGCGATGTAAAAACTCTTATTTAGCGATAGTGTATATTTAAAGATATTGAACGCTTTATTATTACCGTGACGATTCACTGTTACGGTACCGCGATGGCAAAAAAGCAAATAAACATACGTTCCTTATCGCCATAATGCTGCAGCTCTTTCAAAAAATGATATACACAATCTACATAGATCTGTTTCTTCCAAAGGAAAAAAAAGTGATAATTTTCTTGTATCTCTCTCACACACCGCACCGTAACGTCTCCATAGACCACCACTACAGTACTACTAGCCGTGACGGCAATTTTGAAAGTATGGAATATAGTTACAAGAATAATATTAAAGTGCGAGTGAATTCCAAAAATTAAAAAAAAAAAACGCACACGCCAATGCGCTGATGGTTTTGCTTTTAGCTGCCGCTCTTTCTTATTGACACGTATTTTGAGATGAACGTATTTTTCACCCCCCCCCCCCCCCACAACATTGACATTACTCAAGGCCAACCGACTAATGAATTAGGGATGGACGTTGATTTACTCAGAATCGTGTATTTTCCACTTATGAGTCACAAAAACCAATATTCCAATATTTTTCTTCAAATGGATGACTGTTCAAATGTATACTGGCCACATATGTGCATATTCGTATTTTCTAGGTTTGAAATCGCGATAAAACGAGAACGGTGTTTCGTAGAGAAAAAAGTATAGATATCATTTTTGTAGAGAATTTTACAATCTACAAACCTTTACTCAATATTTTTTTCGATAGCTCTTACCGTTTCAGAGATATACGCAAAAAACAAAAAAATGTGACCTTTGACCTCGAAACAAAAAAACCTTGCCAGAGCGGGATCGATAGGGACTTTTGACATAGCATTCGTAATGACGTATTCAAGACTTGTACAAAAATTCAGCTTGTTAAGAATTAATGTGAGGTCGGCACCTTATTTCTTTTATTTTGACTGGAGTATAAGTTCTGTGTAGGAAACAGTCACACGTATTTTGTGTGCCTCACCTTTTGTCTTACCATTATTTAATGTATAAGAAAGAGTTGCTGCATAGTAGCGATAAGGAACGTATATATACATTGCCTTTTTTGCCGTCACGGTACCGTAACCGTGAATTGTCACGGTAATTATAAAAGTGCTCATACGAAATTTTCCGCCTCAGGAAAAATACATAAATATGTGACTCGTTCGATTCCATGCGGAAATGTTGAAAAAGGAAAACAATTTAACATGATGTCGGAAAACGCTGTTTTTATTTGGCAATTTATTTAAAGGGTTTTATAGGGAAAGCAATGGAATGAAGGGTTTTACTTGAGGCGTCGTTATTTCAACTCGCCACGGATTTCTTTTGTTACAGACCACACGCGAGCCAGAAATTCCTGGGGTTTTGCGGCCGGGCTTACCCGCGGTAAGTTGTTCACTCTATTTTATACCGGCGTATAAACGTAAATGCGAAATTGTCTTGTTTGAAAAGCCGGACGAAAAATGTTTAAAAAAAGGTTTCTACGGCGAAACGGTATGTAAAACAGAAAAACCTGATCGATCGAAAGCCTTCCACGTTTTATATTGCTATAAAACATGTATGTTACATCTACTGTGTTATGACAAGCTAGGGCTAGGTGATTTTGCAGAACCTAAGGTTTTGTTTAGCATTTACATATTTATGTAAGCCAATAGGATTTTATGTGGATATTTATTATTCAAACTACGTCCAGTCTTTTTTTCTAAAAGTTTGTTATTCGTAACCCGGGAGAGATTACTTCTTTAAAAAAAGGTATGCGGTACGTGTATGCACATATTGTGTAGATACATGGCTATAAAAGCATTCAACAATATTACAAACGATACAAAAATAATGGAAACAAACAACATTTCACATACACATGTAGTATTATTATTATACGATAGTGAGTTCTGGCATCATGAAATTATGAATTGCTAACCGTTCATCCGATTGCGGTGAAACTTTGGGGATTTGATGTGTGCAGTGTGCATGTCCACGATGGTTCTTATATATATAATTGTGAGTTCTAGCATTATGAAATTTGTATAAAAAAATTGCGATATGTGGCACACGAGCTGTTTGAAAACTGAATGTTCCGGTACTGAATGTACAGAATACGTGAGGGGGCAGGTGAACTCGGGAGGAGGGTTCGCGGGACGGGGAAAGCGGGCGAAGTGAGTGGGGAGAGGGAAGGCGGAGTGGGAACGCGAGAGGGGAAGGGGACGCGGGAGTAGAGAGGAGGCGGAAGGGGAACTTGACAAAAGGACACGCAGGGAGAAACAATTATATTAAAAAAAGTATTACAACAAACATGACGTTTTGAAATAATATTTGTTTTATTATTATTATTCCAGTTCGAATGGAATATTCAAACTAAGACAGGATAACGCCTGTCGGGTCAGCTAGTTCACAATAAAATACCTAATAATAATAATAACACGTTTGGCCGCATTTTTCATTACTGCCTTTATTATTTTATTTCTTGACATTTATTTTAATTTAATTTAATTTTAATGTAGTTCATTTTGTTTACAAACTTATTATTGTACTTTATAAAATTATAAAATAAGATGGTTAAGCAAATATAAAATTTAATTTATTTTTAAACGACTTCAAAAAGGAGGAGGTTCTCAATTGGACTGAATTTCTTTTTTTTTATTTTATGTTTGTTACCTCAGAACTTTCGACTGGGTGAACCGATATTGATGAATTTTTTTTTATTTGAAAGTTGGTGCCTCCCGTGTGGTCCCATTTTAATTTGGTTCAGTTCCGACAATGGCAACCATGAGAAAAACATATAAGTCTTAAATTTGCATTAAGTATGTGCGCGACAAATGAAAGAATAACTCAATATCACGCCAACTAATTTCTATGATTCTTTTTTTATTGGAAAGGATGTACTTCAAGAGTAGTTTTATGGGAGTTTGGTTTGGTTCTGATCATGGGATTCATGGCAAAGTAACGGAACTCTTCAATTCTTAGGAGCAAATTAACGATACTCGGCCGAATCTCTTAATTTGACCCTAACGTCGCTATGGTAAAATTATGTCTGTCTCATATGAGCAGCACGTTTAGTAGGTCTACCCATATTCAGACAAATTAGTTAGTGTACTTCAGATTCACTAAAAATCAAAAAATAAACAAAAATTTTAACAAAACAAAAAAAACGACTTAAAAAAATGCACTAAAAAGTAAAAAAAATAATTTCGTGTTCCTCTACAACTTCATAATCAACTTACTTTTTCTATTCATCAATATGTAGGTACGATTGTTATTTTTGGAGTCTGTGTCAGCAAAGGTACCCCGGCGTGTTCACTTGACAGCTCCCCTCACGCCGTGGCCCCGCTCTCACCTCTCGCCTCGTCAAGTCGCTCGTGCGACACAAGCACATCTCACCTATAACTATGTATGTAGTTACAAACCTACCTTGGCCGACACCGACTCCAAAAATAACAATCGTACCTACATATTGATGAGTAGAAAAAGTAAGTTTATTATGAAGTTGTAGAAGAACACGAAATTATTATTTTACTTTTTAGTGCATTTTTTTAAGTCGTTTTTTTTTGTTTCGTTAAAATGTTTGTTTTTGTTATGGCTCGTTTATAATTACATAAGAGTTTTAAAAGTACGTGAAAGATTGTGTTTCAAGCCTCTATGTTTTTATAATGATCGCTAATCTGGTAGGTGCTTACCCGAATGCATAACAAATGGCATATAGTCTATTTTGGATGTAAAATAATTCAAACTAAGAATTGTTCTCTTCCTATTTATAGGTTATCAATCATTATTTTTTATCTTTTTGAAAAATTGGTATCCTGAGAGGAAGAATCAAAGGTAAAAAACTTCTTTCAATAAATAATTTTTTTTTTTTTTTACTTTATTTATTCCCATTTCTTTGTACATATAATGTATAATAGCAAATATTATATAATAACATAATATATAATAACAATTATGAATAAGAAATGAAAACCCACTAAGGCACTGCCTGAGTGTGGGTAATATTAAAACAAAATACTATATTTCTAAGTACCCAAAGTATAAATTAGACTTAAAAAAACATATTAAATATAAAGATAGTATAAAAAATAAGTATTACATAGGTAGAATAAGTGAAAAGGGTTTTTACAGCTATTATAAAAATAAAATAAAAATATGGAGAAAAACATACAAATTTTTTTTTTTTTTTTAGTTATTGTAAAATAAAAATAATAAAATAAACAGAAAACATATTGTACTACAGTTAAGAAGTTACAGCAAATGAGTGGTAGAAGGATGGATAAATTTATAGAAAAAACGTTTCAATATCTACATTATTCAACCATAATTTTACTTCTTTTACATATTTTATCATTTTATTTATCATTTGAGTTTGTAGTGGTAGAAGGTTAAATGTACGAGGACCAATGAAACTGCTATGTGTCTGCAATAATTTAGTATTGGTTTGTGGGGTATAAAATATATTATTTATTCTTTTGCTCGTTCTGTTTTCATTTCTTTCGAAATTATTTTTGTTTTTAAACACATATTTCAAAGTTTGTAATATAAATAATTGACGTATATTAAATATTTTAGTTTCTTTGTATAATAAGTTGGTCGAGAATGTATTATTTTTGTTATATATGACTTTAATTATGCGTTTTTGAATTATTTGTAGAGGCTTCATAAATGTATCAAGTGCACCACCCCATCCTATAATGCCATATAGGATGGGGTGGGATTAATTGATGAAATGCGCCACCTGATGGATGAGTACTCTTCCTGCCCACATTACATGGATAATTGAGGCCTATATTACTGCAGAAAGTGATCTACTTCATATCAGTGCGCGTTTTCGTTATATGTTTAGGCAATTCTTGACCATAATCTTTGAGGGGAGAACTCCGCGTACAGAATTAATTATTTATTACGTTTCTTAGTGTGTATTCAGCACTCCATAGTTAGTGCTATTTATACACTCAGCAGGGGGAATCAACACGGGTAAGCATCCAGTGAGACCCGCATTATCAAAGAATGTTTAAAATATATATTGTTAATGTACCAATAATAAAAGAAAATATATATTATATTTATTTTTCTGGTTGAACGAACACCCCATAGCGCGAGAAAATGTTGAACCGAGAAAACTTTAAATTAACCCACGGAGATTTTTGATGTGGGACATGCATTGCATACAGATTTTGTCCTTCATAGTCGAGATATATTTGATATTTGAAAAACGGTAATTACAATAATATTTTGTTTGGCTAATAAATGATCGCATTTCTCTTGCCCAATTTAAGAGTGCTTCTACACATGTGTTTGCATAATGACATGCCTGCTCACTTTATTAACTTTTCTAATTCCGGGATAATAAGAATCGATTTATAAGTAAGTAACAGTCGGTACCCAATTTCGGAAATAAACATTTACGGAAATAAACTAATTTTATCAGCCAACACATAAAAACAAAATCACTAAGGTAAGGTTGAGTTTCTGTACACATTTATCGTATCATAAAGAGTAGTTAATTTTTGTAAACTTTATGAAAATAAGCCTTGATTGAATCATTTCTTAGCGTTATCTCTACAGCCTTCCTGACAAATAATTTAAATATTTTTTAGCATTTGATAACAATTCAATCTAATAAGTACGCATACCCGAAAACTCACAGCGTTTCCACACCATATTCTTTAATATTTAAACAAATGCCTTGGAAAAGTTTCATCTTTTCGATCTTCCCCGTATTTATAAATAATTTAAAATTACGTTTATTTTGATCTTTTAATTTTTCCTTAATCTTGAATTACCAAAAGAAAGTTTGTTTTAGCGATATTTAACTTCTTGGCTAATTTCAAGGCTCGTCTGGTATGCGTACAAAATGATTAGGTTACTTAAACATTGTTCCTTGTGGTACCTAGTCGCTTTCAAATATTAAATTTCAGAATTACTTGCGATGTCACTTTGTAATTGAAAGAAGTATTTTGTAATTCACAAAAAAGGCTCTGTGATACCCCGTAAGGTTTCTTTCTTCTTTGGGAATGTTGTGCGAAAGGTCTCTTTAAGACGCGGGTCTAGAGGAAAACCATTAGGTAATTTGAAAATAATGACATGTTTTAAAACGTGGTTGACCGTGTGTTACATGTAAGCAGTTACACATATAAAACTGTATCCGTTTATGAAAATTAGCATTTTTTAACTTAATTTCCCGTTTTAAAAAGGTGGGCGGTAATTTAGTAAGAACTGAATATTTCCACTGGCTCTCATGGTCTCAACCCTGTAACTAACACAATTTTTTTTATGCAGCTTGGCGAAACTAATACAACTAATACATTAATTTCCATCGTGAGCTAGTAAGCTAAGCTTTAATCTCTGTTAAATAACAATTCACTTAGCTTAGTTAATAGAGTTTCAGCACTTTTTTCTCTGCATGTTAACGCTATAGTTTTAAGCTCATAAAGTCATTTCCATTCTGAGCTATGGTGTTTTGAAATAAATATGAATATCTGTCAAAATATAAGACAATATCTTCACCATAATTTAGCATTACATTCTCGAAGCGTTTTCACTTTCAACAATATTCATTGTTATGAGGCCAAAAATGTAATGTTGACTTGGTGTATTTTTTGACAATACAACTATCAGGGCCTGTGTCTTCTTTGTGGATGCTGTATGGTGAGTCTTTATAGAGAAATGAAGCATAGCTAGTTGGGAAAGAAAATGGTTCGAGGGTTGGGTAGAAATATGGATAGAAATCAATTTATCCAGGAGTGACAGACGTACAAAACCATCCCTATCACTACGGTGCAAGGCGATGGGTCGAGAGAGTCCGGATGGAGAGGTCTAGGCTAGGTCTCCTTCAACCAGTCACTGCGGATCTGGCCCGCCACGCCACGCAGTAGGTGGGCAAACGCATTCGCCACCTTTTTATTATTTATTGAGTTAGTTTATGGTCATGAGCCTAGCATGGTGGTCGAAAAATCCACAAATGATGTAACCATTCAAAGCAATGAATAAAGAAAATTAAAAAAAAAAACTTTAGAATATAAACTAACATGCACAAGGAAACATTTCATTTTATAAATTAATATATTTTTACACGCATAACATTTTTTTTTAATAGATTCATTCTTCCATCATTCCTCATGCTTTCAGGCATTTCATCACACATCTTTAGTCCTTTATACATTAGGCGGTTCTGTGATTTTGATTTTTTCATGCGTGGAAATCTAACTCTGTTTATATTTCTGGTTTCGTAATTATGTATATCTCTTTTAAAAATAATTTTATCCCTGAAGTATTTTGCCATTTGGGGTATGACGTATTATTTCTGTTCAAAATGTGGCAATTATGTTCAAACCAATGTTGAATTCCGCATCAATCATAGACAATAATGCGTACTGCGTATCTAATCAAGACCATAGAGATACCGGATAGCCACTAACGATATTGACTACTGCCAAATAGTAGACAGTAATTCACGTGTTCTAATGCTATCACGTGCCTACTAGACGAATATTGGACAAGCGTTCCCTACATAATGGTACACTTCGTACTTACCTCCACTTGTTTAGTATTTAATGTTAATATGCCTTATCGTTCCAGTTACCTGCTTATCTTTATTATTTGTGTAGCTGAATCTGTCTGCCAAACCATATTGATGTGTTTGCTTAATTAAAAATAATATTTACTGCCTTCAACGAAAAGAAGTCATAATAAACAGACGAATGTTTATCTTCTACAATGCAGTAAAGTAGATATATTAGGTAAATAGTATGATGTATTATACACAATTTATGTAACTGTATAAAAATGTACTAAACAAAAATTTAAAAATAAATATTGAACGATATAATTAGCAACAAAAATAACAAACAAAAAACTTACTTAAATAAATGAAGACAATATAAGCGAAACTCAATCGAAAATCTGGAAACAGAAAAATTTCTTGCAAACCTCCCTTAAACATTTGAAGTTTTTAAGCTCTTAAAAAAATATATCTTATTTTTGAATATAATATCTAGACATTCGTCGCGCCGAAACGCAAATTACTTAAAATTCCTTCGATAGAAAAAAATCGGAAAGTATGCCCCAAAAATTATTATAAACACGTTTGTTTCAGTTATTTTAAGTTATATGTATGAGATAATTCACCGTGTTTCTTTAAATGCTGTTTAAGACAACTTCCGTGAGATTTTTGCTATATTTTAAACGAGTCGTGTTTTATTAAACATTTTCATAATTTTCGCTTTACATATTAGCGCGCTCCTCTAACATTCGTAATTACATATCGCTCCATCTTATTCTTTTGTGCGCGGTTGCGGGGCCTTAATAAAGAAATTGTTTCTCCCCGTGTGTCCTTTCCCATTCGTCCCGTTCCCCTTTCGCCTCTCTTTCCTCTCTCGCGTCCCCTTCTCCTCACGCGTTCTCACTCCGCCTTTCCTCTCCCCACTCCCCCTCCTGAGTTCCCCTCCTCCCTCCCGCATTCCATACATTCAGTCCCGGTACATTCAGTTTTCAAACAGCTCGTGTAACACCTATTGCAATTTTTATATAAATTTCATAATGCCGGAGCTCACTATTATATTCTTCTAACACAGCAAACTTATTTTGTGGCACCATTTTGATTCAAATTAATAAAATACTCTGTTTTTACCACTTTTATTGTTAACAAAACCAGCATGTTTCGTGGACAACGCTCACTTCTTCAGGATATCAACAGTATCAATAAAAAAAACCCTGAAGAAGTGAGCGTTGCTCACGAAACATGTTGGTTTTGTAAACAATAAAAGTGGTAAAAACAGAGCATTTTATTAATTTGAATCACTATTATATATAGATGAATGTTTTAGCAATGCATAGACAACTCAAAAATATATGAAAAATAAATCTTATTTTAATATATAAAATAAAGTCGAGTTAGTTACACTATTTATAACTCGAGATCGGCTGGACCGATTTTGATGATCTTTGATTTGTCGGATTTGTCTCCGCCCTGGATAACAGAATAACTATTAAAACATCGCAAAAATTCACGAAAAAGAAAGTTAGGAAGAAAATTAATTTTTCATACATTTTGTATGGAACGAATTCTCATATTTTGAAAGAACTGCAGCAATATAGTGATAGGTATAATATTTCACTGTTCGTGAATTCCAAAAATTCAAAAACGTCAAATGTCAATGCGCTGATGGTTTTGCTTTTGTTCTTAATCGTATAATGCTGCCCCTCTTTCTTACACACTAAATGTCAATAGTCGAAAATGAGACAAACGGTGAACTTATGTCTCTGCACCCCTCCAAAGGAAAAATACAAAAATAATAAATCTCTGAAATTAAACGCATTTTTTTTACGTAAGCTCCACTCAGTACCTATGTCATCTTAGGGGATGCTGTGTGGAGGTTTTTTTAAAGGAAGGGTAGGATAGGATGTTCTGGGAAGGAAAAAGGCATGAGGGGTGGGTAGGAATCTGGAGGTCAGTGTATCCGGGGGTGAATCCATCCCTCCAACTGCAGTGCAAGGCCATTGCCTTGACCGGAATTGACCTTTTACCTCGAACTTTCCAGCCGGACTCTTTCGACCCATTGATCGAGAGAATCCGTCTGGAAAGGTCAAAAGGCTTCCCTCAACCAGTCTCTCTCAATCCGGCCCGCCACGCAGTAGGTGGGCAGAAACATGTATGGCAGAGGTGTTGGTTATCCAATAAATGGTTCCCGGGGCGGCGGTACCCGTAGATACCCGCTTCCTTTCAAAAATTCCCGTAAGTAAGTGGAAAAGTAAGAAAATCACAAAAAATATAAATCCGTACACAACGCCATCTCTGATACTGACAAAAACAAAACACGGACAGTTGGGCATCGATAATTGCTTCATTGTGTAATTCTTAACTTAATAAAAAAACTTAATTTAATTCAACTGTTATTAATTCTGAGGCGGTACGAAGTTCGTCAGGTCAGCTAGTATATACACATAAATAAGTAAGCATATTTTGATTTGTATATCTGTATATATAAAAAATCTCGTGTCACGTGTTTGGGGTCGCACTCCTCCGAAACGGCTTGACCGATTTTTATGAAATTTTTTACGTATATTTGGTAGGTATGAGAATAGGTCGTAAGTATATTTCATACCGTTGGATGATTAGGGTTTCCCTATCCAGAAATTATATTGTATTTTTTTGAATTTTTTTTGTTGTTTTTTTTTTTTAATTTTTTATTTGGCATCAAAAAATTCCTATAATCTCAAATTTTCACCCTCCTACCCCCACCCTCCCATTTTTTATCGCGATTTTAGTTTTTTTGTACGAACAAATTTAGCGTCGTTCGTATTTGAAAAAGAATGATATGATTTATGTTGTTGAAAGACAGATGGCGCTACGTCCGCCTCATCGAACTTTAATCCATGAAGAAGCGTCGCGTCATTTTGACATTTCATTCGGCATCATGTTCTCGCGCGGGCAAACCATCGAGCTTAATTGTGTTGGCTAAAGACGGACTGGCAAAAAATATCGTACACTCAATTGCTCTTCGAAATTCATATTGATTTTCCTTATTTCATTTTCCTACTTTAGTTGGTGGTTATTTTTTTGTTTTTATCGGTGGTCATCGTCTACAGCGCTCCATTCCTCTTTCTGTCATAGATTCCATCCCCACACACTTACAATACATTCGTTGTTTTTTACTTAACAACCAAAATATTCACAACAAATAATTTGTATGGCAGAACAACGTTTGTCGAGTCAGCTAGTAATATATATATTCATATTCTAAACTGACCAATTGATTGAGATTTGAATTTAAGTTTAATTTCAATTAGTAGGTAACACGTGGAATGTTATATTTTACAAAATGACATTCATGTTTTATGATATCAAAACTAATCCATTATAGCGCGGTAAATCAACTATTTTCTACAATTCTGTCTAGCCAAGGCTTGGTTTATAGCCGTGGGAGTGAATGGGATGATATTGTTTTCCTCTGAGAAAACTGAGCTTAATTTGGAACCGAAGGCAATCCATAAAATACACATTATTTATATCCGGGGGAAGTCTAGGGGAGTGGGATGGTGCATCTGAAGAGTTTACGTTATCCGCCCTCGATGGATTACCCCTAATATGTCTTTGTGCGTTTAGATCCTCCCATCTCGCCAGGATTCGTGTGCTTAAATTCGGTATTCAGAAATATAAAAGAAATATAAAAGAATTATGGCAATGAGAGTGTACAAAACATGTAAACGAAGCCATCAAATTTGGTACATTTTACTGAAGAAATCTCACAAACGCGTTAAATGATTAACTACTTTTCACAAACTCAACATAATCAAACGTTCCCCTTTGTCTTTTGCAATTTTTGCAATATTTTATTTACTGTATCACAAATGATCGATTTTAGCACGTATCATAATATACAGGGTATCCGGGGGTAAAGTACATTCTGCAAGATTTAATAAGTAAAAACGATAAATAACTTTTTTCAAAATTACAACTTTTAGGGGTTGTTTTGTGGTAAAAAGATAAAAATAGACAGCATGTGCCGCCAGATTTATTATTTTCCACTGTTACGATACGGGCTAGTCACAACCATGCAATGTTGCCACAATCGTGCCCGGTGGGCGCTGAGCAAGTAAGATCGTACCTCACACTAAGGATTTTTAGTAGGTACCTACGTCTTTTTGTATGGGAAAAAATGTTGGAATTTCAGAAAAAGTTGTTAATCTTTTTTACTCCTACCATCATGTGGAATCCCTTTCCGAAGTTAATGCACTTTACCCCGAGATACCTTGTATAGAAGTGACTATTGATATATATTTTTAGACATTTATTTATGTTTTATTTTTTGTAAGGGCCATCCCGATGTGTTACAAAACCCACTTTAGGGCGGGAGGAACATGCTTATTCACGAGTGGGATGCAATAGGTACAATTTTACATGGATATTTTGAAATCAAAAATATAGGTTATACAAACAATACAGCATAAAAATAAAAGAAAAGACAAGTTAAGTAGAACAAACCACAAGAGCAAACAAATAAAGAAACAAACAGGGATATGGAAAGATTACAAACGCAGGGGAAATAATAAGGAGAGAAAAAAGAAACAAGACAGGACAAAACAACACAAGAAAATTACATGTTTTCATTTTTAAATTTACTTAAAAAATACTTTAAACAGCATTACTTTGCATTTTTTTCACGATGTATGTTTTTGTATGCATCAGTCAGCGTATTATATAGCCTATAGGCAATATACTTCTGATAATATAGGGTGTGTTTAAAGAACGCGGATTTTATTTTTATTTCGAGTAATGTGGTTGTAAATGTCTGATTTTGAGTGGCTTGTTGTCGAATGAGTAAATAGTTGTTGTAGCAAAATTTGCCACGATTTTATATTATTTCATATCGAGTCACCCAGGAGTTGAGCATTCGCCGAAATAGTAATGAAAGCCATTATTTTTCGAAAATTTGAAAGTGTAAATAACAAAAACTTGTTTAGTCTTTTCATTACTAGATCCATGATCACATTATACTGAAAACTAAAAGTCTGAAAGTAACATCACGTTCTTAGGTAACTAGTGAATATATTATTATTATATCAACAAATTCAACGAAATTGGGTAGAGCGGAAGAAATACAGACCAAACACTACCGAGAACCGACAATGTAACATAAAACACACGTTTTCCGGTAGAGAATCCATCAAACGTTTTCTCAATATTTTCGTAATTTAAAAACTTGCAAGTAAACAGGCAAAAAAACATCTTCCCACAATATCACCTGTGCTCAGACGTTCCATTCAAGATTAAGCTGTTCAATCCTTTACACAAAGTGAGCAAATTTATTCTATCAGAAAGTGTATCCGATTCCTAGGAACCAATCGGGGATGTTTGCAGAGACAGGGGTAAAAAAATAAATCCGAATATTCCCTGTTGGATGGATCGCTCGGGTAGTAACACAAAGCAGCCGATATTTCATTTCGTAACGGTTTTTGTTTGTATTTAACGTCCGACCATAAATTTTTATTCGTCGAATTGTGTACAAAATGTATTTGCTGATGTCATTTCGAAAATATAAACCAATAATATGTAATAGACATACCTAATTACATGTGCCACACTTTATTTCGTAAATAAGTAATAACAAAAAAGAAGCAAGTACATACAATTGTACGTTACTTTTTATGTTATTAGTTCCTAGTTACGACGTACTTTTACTTGGCAGAGTTACAACAAGTTGGGAGTTACCCGAGTTGGAACAATTGACAATATGGAATTAGTACCTAGTTGCGATGTATTTTTATTTGCTCGAGTTTTTAGCAAGTTAGAAGATACCCGAGTTGTAACAATTAAAAATATGGAATTAGTACCTAGTTACGATGTAATTTGATTTGCCCGAGTTACAACAAGTTGGAATATACAAATATACAGTTGTAACAATTAAAAATATGGAAATAGTACCAAGTTACGATGTATTTTGATTTGCCCGAGTGGGAAGTTACCTGAGTTGTAACAATTGATAATACGGAATTAGTATCTAGTTACAACTAATTTTGATTTGCTCGAGTAACAACAAGATGGAAGGTACCCGAGTTGGAACAATAGAAAATGTGGAATTAACACTAATCAGATAAAAATATTGAACCCCGAATAAGCTAATTTAAAAAAAAATTGTTTATGTAAATTGACAATACTAGATTTCATTCAAATCGACGTGGGTCGCACATCTGGTTTAGTACCTACTCATCTGGCATTATTTTTTGCTAGAAGAATTTATAACTTGCTGCTTCATGACTAAAATGAAGTTATAAACATAAAATTGTTAACCTTGAAATACCCTTAAGTAAAAAGACATCTAAAACGTTCATGACGCCAGATCTCGCTATTCGAATTAGAAATGCACAAGAAATTTTTTTTTTTTTGTTATTAGTTTTTGGGGTATTATGCCGTGTTACGCTACCTCCTTCTTTAGCCAACGTTTCGGACAGCGTTGCAGTGTCCATCATCAGGGCAGATCTGTGAAACAGTGCAACGCTGTCCGAAACGTTGGCTAAAGAAGGAGGTAGCGTAACACGGCATAATACCCCAAAAACTAATAACAAAAATATTTTTTTTGGCCGTGAAAATCTAAAATCGTATCTCACAAGAAATCTATCTTCTATATAAATAAAAATGAATCCCGAAATGTATGTACGCGCATAACTTCCGAACGACTGCTCCAAATTGGATAATTCTTTTTTTGTTGTGTTCGTTATGGTCAGGACAAGGTTTGTATAAAACTACTGGTGAGCTCTGGCATTATGAAATTTGTATAAAAAAATTGCAATAAGTGGCACGCGAGCTGTTTGAAAACTGAATGCACCGGGACTGAATGAATGGAATACGGGAGGGAGGAACTCGGAAGGAGGGTTCGCGGGACGGGGGAAGCGGGCGAGGGGAGTGCGGTGAGGGTAGGCGGTTTGGGAATGCGAAAGGGGGAAGGAGATGCGGGAGAGGAAGGGGAGGCGGAAGGAGAACGGGACGAATGGGAAAGGACACGCAGGGAGAAACAATTTCTTTATTAAATGGCGTAGCTACGCATGCCGGGAACCAGCTAGTTTTTGATAAATTTCGATAAAAAACGATCATTTTGTAATTTACAAAACTTTAAAAAAAATTGTTTTTAGAAAATGGAGAAATAAAGTTTTAGATATGAACGAATAAATAAAAAAAACCTTGGCGAATGTTTTTAATCCTTGACAGTAAACTAACGATGGAAATAAATTCCTTGGAATTCATTTTACATGGAAAAATAAACATTAAACCGACTTCCCAGTACAACACAAAATAGGCCCAATAACAGCTTTGTTTTTTGTTTCTTTATTTACTTAATTTCTTAGGCAAACAGTGATATATATAAGGCAACGAGTCGTTAGGAATGAAAATAAAAATAAGATGAAAGTCTCACAAGATGATGGATGTGGTATTGATTGGAAGTGAACATTTATCGGAAAAACATTACGCCTTACAAAGCTGCTGTAATTTAACCCAAGGTCTTATCCATAGAAATCTTTCTATATCCACGTTTGAATTCAACCCTAGGTTAAGATGAATATTTACGTGAAATCCTATTTAGATACTATTTTCATTAATCTTTACGACGAATCGGCTTACAGTATGAGCATCAAAAATATGCTTCGAATAAATCGAAGCTTTTACTAGCTTCTCTATGCATTGGAATTACAATAAAATTATTATTTACATAACAAAAAATATAAGCGTAAACCACCAAAAAAAAAAGTTTTTTCATGACTTAATTATGAAGTAATACAAGAAACAATTTTTTTTAAATACCCCTCTATGGCTAAGACTATTTTTGAGGTTTTCCATGTTCTAACTTTTTTTCGTTCTTTTAAAATTATGCACAAAATAAATAAAAACCACTTTTTCACTTGCTCGTGCAAAAAGACGCACGATTTTAAAATTTTGCTGGCATGAGATTCGAAATATTTCTAGCGATATATACTGTATTTTTGGATGGTATTGCCTGAAAAGATTGTCGAATTCAAAAGCTTTTTTTACTCTTTTCAACACCTCTGCAAGCTGAAAAGAACTTCAACAATTTTTAAAATATTATTTTTAATTCGATAACTAAGATTGTTATCAAGTGTTTTTTTTACTATGAACAAAAAGATAGATGACAAAACAGTGAGATGAATTATTGCATTCATATCATTTGCAAATCTCTAGTTAGAAGCCAAATTGAATATAACTCGGTAGTTTGGTCCCCATCTTACAAAATTCACTTTAATAATATTGAGCGAATACAAAAAAAATGTCTGCCTTTTATAAATTTTAAATTAAGTATCCCACTAGAAGATTAAAAATATAAACTATTGCTAAATATTCTAAAAATGCATACACTAAAAGACAGACGTAAAATGAACGACTTAACATTTTTATTCAAAATACTTAACTCTAAATTCGACAAATTGTAAAATAAATAAATAAATAAATACATCTTTTCATAGTAGATAGACTTGCAGTATTGCGCTAGAGAAAGACCATGCACCATTTAGAATCGAAACATTGCTGCAAAGGCTTAAAGCCTTGTTAATGACAGGATCTGAATAGCCAGGTTCTTCCTAAGATTATTAATAATTTTTGATAACGTTTCTCTTCCACATCTCCAACTTACTTGAGCGTCAAAAGCTTCCCAAAACTGGGGATACCACGGTATCAATGATAAGGACAGTAAAGACTCTGGTAATGTTGAAAATTAAATCGATTTAGTGTTAGTAATAAAATTTGAAAATGAAGGTACCTACTGAGAAGGGTTATGATCGACTTTATGAATAGAACAATTTGTCAATAAATAAACCCATTTAGACACTTTTGGGATTTGAAAGGCGTGGGAATCGGTGTGAAAATTTAATCCAGAAGCTCTACCATTTTCACAAAGGACCACTATTTGATATTTTCCAAGGCAAGTCATGAAAGGAGTCAGCTTCGCTAGAGTCCCCCCAATAAGTCGATCACTCATCAATTGCCTATCAATCAGTCAAGGAAATACTATTGAATGCTGAGGAGATGAATGATTCGTCAAATTGTCGAGAAAGTGGTGTAAGTACGTTGCTGACAAAATTCTCAAGTGAAACGACGTATATTAAATATCACTCCAAGTTATCAATAATCTGGATGTCAGCCGCATTGATTATATTCTGAGAGTAAGCCTATACTCGAGATATATCTTGATACCTTATCGAAACATTCAATGCAATATCGATCATGACATGTGATAACCTGAAGGTTTTACAAACAACCTTGGTAATAATATATTAAACCATTCGTATGACTAATAAAACATCACATTATGTAAATTTTTTTTTATTATTTCGGCATTTTTAATTTTTTTTTATATGAATAGCTCAATAGAGTCCCAGCTGCTCCCGTCTGGAGCCAATGAGTCAACTGCATCCCCAATTGGGGTATGTTGTAAGGCTGAAGGTGGTGAGGAATGGAAGGAGATGGCGGAGAGGAAGGTAGGGAAGTGCCTGGATATTCAGATCTGGTCACCAAACACGGCTAAAACCATTTCAAGCAACCTTTCAATTCTGAATGGTGGTCTTACACCAGGGCGATACTAAGAGTATCTTTCACTCTGGAACGTGCCGCAAATATAATATACATTATTTTTAATTAATTAATCGTGAAATAACACAAATTAGTAACTTAAAATTTATTAGCCCACACCGGAATTCGATCCCGCGACTTTCGGATTGCGAATCAGAAGCCTTACCGCGAGACCACGCCGGCCGGTTTTGGATGTCGAACCACAAAGGGTATTCCTATAAATACTTTGTAATCTTTTATGTTTCACTTTTCATTGCATTATATACTAGCTTGCCGTTATATTTTTGTTTATTTTTTTAAATATTAAATTAGAATTCTACATATTATGTACCTACTTGTAAAATAATGTACTTTGTATTTTAGTCTGGCTTCCCTTAACTCTATTTATAGGTACATTAAAACTAGTATATTTACTGTATCTTAAAAATGTATAATTATTGATTTATATTTATGTTACCATTTGGTTGTATTAATCTCATACAGGCTGCGTGAGGTTACTACAATTGCTTATGTTTTATATTTATACCCATTCTTATATCTACCCCTGTTACAATAAATAAATAAATAAATAAAAATTGTAGGAAAAACTTTAGATTAAAAAAAAAAACCACGATGAGAATTTTTGAAACACTAATGACGGGTTATTTCACAGATTTTGAATAATTCATCAAATAATTAAGTTATTTTTCAAGTACTGTGAAAGTTCTAATTAAGTTCCAAATTTTAACCAAATTTGAATTATTTCGTCCTAATAAACTTAGCTACCAAAAATTGTAAACTTTACATATATGTAATATAAAATACTCACAATAAAGTTCAGCATATAATTCAATGTTAGCTAAATAAAAAGCATTAACAACTAGAATAGGCCACTTGCATGGATTTCATAACGACTTGGAAAAAATCGTGTGGATAGATTTTTTTACTAAGATTACGAAAATGTTAGTAAAATTTTTAGAAATGTACAGTTTATTTTTTAAATAAATAAATAAATCCATTATTTGGGCTCGTGACGTCACCACATTAAAATGTCCCGTCTCCGAAAATGTTCCTATTAATTTTGTAAAATTCCACACTGATTCTTTTTTATAGCAACACTTTTCAGGAGAATTTTTGAATTTGACATTTAACGTTCACTAGATTTATTGTTTGTTATCTGCGAACTTATCATTTGGTTTGACTTTTTGACAGATGTTATGAAGAGAACCCCGTACATTTTATGATGTCGGTACGTGTTTTAGAGGTACAATGGGTGCTGATTTTAACAAAATCAAATTTTATAATATTCTTATTATTATTTTAATTTACAAGTACAAGTATATTACATTGGATTTAGTAATATAGACGTTAAACATTATAATGATTTATGATCAATAAGATGGATCAAGGAAAAAAATATTTATGAAATGTAATATTTTTGGTATGCCTCGTTATTCTCCTGTGCCATTCGTGTGGAAAACGTTCTTTTTTAAAAACTGATTTTCGGCTATGTAATTATGGTTTTTTCGCACCTTATGTTACGCTAGATAGGTTCGTACTTTCTTTCTTTCTGAAAATAACCCAGAAAGGTTGTTCGAAATTAATTTTAATGTCATTAAAAATCATCTTTGTAAACATTCTCTGTATTCTGCGTATTTTGCACTAGAGTAGCGACCAAATTCTCAGATGTTAAATATTTTTCTGCGTAGCTTGTTTTCAAGTCAAAAAAAAAATTAATTAATTTACCAATTTAATTGAAATCTCCACTTTACTATACGCAAATCGCAGCAGATGGGTTGTAACATAAAATAAGGAAGAACACAGGACATGCTGGGCGTGTTTCGTGATCCAAAAGTCAGAAAGATAAAATGAAAATTTCAAACAAAAACATCATCACACTGAAATTTTCGTATCGATAAAATGGGACGGCGATATAAGTACGGTGACGAGATTGTCGAGTAGCTGTATGAAAGAGCGCGTGCTAAATGGGCTAGAACCATAAACAACAATTTTAACAAAACAAAAAAAACGACTTAAAGAAATGCATTAAAAATTTAAAAAAATAATTTCTTATTCTTCTTCAACTTAATAATCAACTTACTTCTTCTATATGGTTTTCTCATGAATGTCATAGTCAGAACCGGACCAAATTGAAATGGGACCACACGGGAAGCACCAGCTTTCAAATAAAAAAAGAATCATCAATATCGGTTCACCCAGTCGAAAGTTCTGAAAGTCCTCCTCCTTTTTGAAGTCGTTTAAAAATGTACTAAGTTAGCGGCGATGTTGTTTTTCATTCAAATTTATAAGACAATCATTTCTAGTGTGTATCATCTATTCAGTGGATTGTAAGCTTTTTTTAACGCATTTCTTTTGAGAATTGATAAGTTTTTTATTAATCAGACTTTTTTGACTTTGATGGAAAGTTAACCTTTAAATTTAAAATGATATAACCAAAAATAAAAATAAAATTAGGTTCCCTTTTGGAGAAATCGAAAATCTTAGCAGAACAAATTTCTTTCCAAAACTCTCTGGGGTAAGCCTTGAGATCCGTAGATTCTGTAGTATTTTTTAAAAATGAGTAGGTTAAAGGTACTTTCTTCTTTTATAAAGAAAGATAAACATACTCGGCTTACCAATAACCGAACAACATTTGAAAATATCCTGCTACCACCACAGTAAGCGGAAAACGTCGCTTGTGTCTTGATAGAGGACTTAGATAGCCGAGGAATTTAACACGCGATGCCTGGTTGTGACCTAACGCGATGCCAACTTGGCCATTGAGTGGTTGAAAATTTTGATTGATCAAATAAACTTACGTTGGACTGTTTGTAGATAATGATTAATCCCAGATTAATTAATTACTAGATTGATTAATTAATAACCCGCTCCGCAGGTTTTTACTGCTAGGCCCTGGGGCGGCTTTTGGTTCGGCTTCGCCTAGTTAAAGTTGGTGATCATTTTATAAATCCAATAGGAACTGGTTCCAAAAATAGCCCGTTCCTCGGATCCACCGTCATACAGTGATCAGCGTAGCTAGTCACCGGGACAAAGTAACCGAGAGAGCAATGACGTCATATGTAATATATAGCCGCTTGATACAACATGTATTACCGTCAATCTTTCCATATCCAGAGAGATACTACATATTCACAAATTGGTAGCAGTTATACCTAGGGGGGAGAGGTCCCCATCCGACCTGCTGAAGGAAGTAGTGACATCTTGTGACGAGTTCTTGGATTCGAAATCGAATTATAACAGTAGCTTTGTGCGAAATTCCACGTACATAGATGTTATTTGTACGTGGAATTTGCGTGGCGTTAGATATGCACTCGAAGCTGAGTTCAGAAATTCAACCACGCAGATGTTACCGTATTAATAATACCGTTCGATTAAAAAAATATATATTTTAAAGTTTATTAGTTCGTGTAAGTGAAAAGTCTAAAACGTTAAAATAGACTTTTTACGTGGTCATGAGGTCGAGGTATGTTCGCCGGTTAGAGAGAGCGCAGGCGACATGTCCGAGAGCATTTTTGAAGTACTTACTCCAGAAATGTCGTTCATAATTGCTTCCGGTTTTCTATTAATATTCCAGCGGCATTCCGGGGGCGTGGGAAGGTTCCGAAGACTTCCGTCACACTCGGGGGCAACCTTTCACCCTGGCGACATCTAACGGGCAAATAACGAGTCACAAGCGAGGCGACGCCTATTGAAAAAAACTGGCAACGCTAGTGTAAAAAAAAAATAAGGTAAAGGTCTAAGGTTCAGTAAGAACCGGTGAAAGATAAAAAATGGTGACTCCGATGAAGAGATAAACCAATGGAAACGACTTGTGGGCGTGTCGATGTGTGCGAAGTAAGCTCCGATTACCTACTTCTGGTGAAATTGGTCAAACATTTTTAAATAAATATTCTTTCTTTTTTAAAGTGAATACCGCACTACCGTGTGGAGCCAGTGAAACTAAGACTAATTGGGGTACTTTATGATTCTGAAGGTAGTGGGAAGGGGCAGTAGATACCTACATAGTTATTCAGATATGGTCACTAATTTATAAATTTTAAAAAAAAATACATTAGCTTCACACATGAGGCCCTGAGAAAAATAATTCCCTCAGGGCCTACGTCACCTTTAGGGATGCTGTGGATTATCCAATAAATGGTTGCCGGTGTGGCGGTACCCATTCCTCCCAAATTGAAATAGCACAGATTTATTTAAAAAAAGTTATAAGCTCACACCGGGATTTGAATCTGCGACACCTGGGTTCGTAATCGAACCATTAACCAGTCGACAACAAAGGCCGCCCTGTCTGGGGTCTGGAACTTGAAAGTATATATAACACTTCTAGGATTTTTTTCATCAGTTGATGACCCCGACTCTTCGAATAAGAACAACCTAGATCTGGGTAAATATGAGGTTTTCCATCCAATAAAACTTCCTGGCACTAAAAAACATTTTTTACCACCTTGTTCATATTCTCCTTGATATTTATTATGACAGAATGTTTCTCCGTGGGAAGGAAAGGAAATACGCTGCTGAGAATGATGGTGAATGATCATTTCGTTATTATTTGAATGTTTTTGAAAATTTACATACAAATATAAGTTTCGGGGGAGGAAATTTGCATGCCAAGCGATCTAGACAAATTGCGCGAAATGTCTTCAGGGTGTAACCAACTGTATTGTCTGAAGCCATTCAGAGTTTGTATTTAAAATCATTTTTGACTTGAGTTGGGTTTTTTCAATTTTTAACCTCAGTCACATTAGATCAACTTAATATTTCGTTTTGAAGAGTTTTATTTCACATACTTTATTTTTATTTATCTTTTAACAGCTTTGACGGCTAGTGAATGACATGGATGTGTCGAAACCGGTAACAGATAAATAAACACTAATTAACAAATTTACATGTAAAATAAAACACTTCAAAACAAAATTTCCAGAAATTATTACTTAGTTAGTGCCCAACAAAAAAGGGAAATTGATAGAAGTTTCGTTTTGCTATTTTTTTTTTAACGATCCCTGTCAAACACTGATTTTCAACCCATTTTAAAGTTCGAACAATGCTGATAAATTATCAGTCATCGTCGAGTAAAAGGATTATTTTCAGTTTTGGATATGGAAACTATTTATCGAAACAACATCATCCATAGGTCATTCCTATTGGGTCGCCATGTTTGGTGACGTAGTAGACGTTCCCGGGTTCATGGAGTGAGGTTTGTCTAAGTCTTCGCGGTGGATGCGTTTGCTCACTTACTGCATGGCGGCCCGGATAGAGAGTGAGTGGTTGAGGCTTAGACTTCTTCAGCCACACTCTATCGGAACATCGCCTTGCACCGCGGTAGGAGGGATTGACTCTTACGTCCGTTACTTCTGATCTCCAAATTCCTACCCACCTCTCATACCCTTTTCCTTCCCATAACTTCCTCACCTTCCTTAAAAAGACCCTTCACACAGCAACCCGAAAAATGACATAAACCTTTAGGGAAATTATTTAAAAAAATAAAGATGTCTATTTTTGGATATACTCAATATCGATCAAAAGCTTAAACTGGTCGAGAATCGAGGTTTAATGATGAGTGTTCAAATGTCAATATTTTAAAATTGTGTTGTCCTTCGATTCGATGTTAGTCAACGGTGACAGAGTATTGATTCACTTCGAAATCAGTAGCGATTCATATCGATATCCAAACCCTACTAATTAACACTACAACTTCGAACCGGGCCTAAGTAAAGATCTCGTAAAAATCATTTAAATATGTTATTAGGTATACGTTTTTATATTTTCACGGCCAAAAGTATTATAGTGATTTATTTTTGGAGTATTATGCCCTTCTTCTTTAGTCAACGTTTCGGACAAAGTTACGGTGGCACATCTGCCGTGATGATAGAAACTGTAACGCCGTCAGAGACTTTGGAGGTAGTGCAACACGGCATAATAGTTCTAAAAATAAATCCCTATAATTTTGTTATTGTGTGTACGATAAGGGCAGTATTTTACTTTCTTAAATCATCTATGAAGATGCCCCTTTATGAAAAAATAACTCGAAAGTAAGAGCAGCGGTGTTGTTGAAGGAAGAGGGCGCGCGTGCGACAAAGTCGGCAAAAGCCGACAAAACTCTTGAGAAAGGTTCTATTTTCCTCAGAAAATTACTGAACTTAAAAAAAAACTTTTTCTCTCACGTAACCCCAAAGTAAATGCACTTCACAGCGGTACTTATCTTGTAAAACGTGGAAAGTTTTGCAACTTCGATTTTCCTAACAATCTTTAAAAATATGAGTATGCTGGAAAAGGCAAGAGAGGAACCCTTTTGCTCGGTCCAAGAGAAACAAGATTAACTCCAGAGTCTATCAGACGGCAGTTTGCAAATTCCACACTCGACCTTTGAGACCGTAGGCAAGTTTTCATCCACTTATCGTCAGAACGCTGCATTTGCACGTTCGCCAGGAACTTTGAAATAATTGATGCTATTCAGAATAAATTTCAAATAAATTCCATTAGTTCCAGAATATTATAAAAAATTAACATTACATTGTGTAGTTATTTAATTTAGCTATAAAATTTATGTGTGCTTCGGTCACAATAAGATAAAATAACAACAAGATATGTACAAAAATACCACTTTCAGGAGTGAAGTTTGAATCTTTGAATTGTCCCTGGACGGTCGATGGTTGAATAAAGAACTCCAGTGAAAAATATTATGGCTACAAAAAATATGCTTGTGCAGACCAATAAACGTTAATTTTGAATATATAAGTTATATCAAATAATATTAAACGTAGAGTTATAAAAAAAATATCAAAAAATCCCTTTTTAATCGTGTCATTAAAACACACCGTCAAATTGGTATAATTGAATGTTTAGTGCTGACGCCACTGCTCACCATAATTTAAGTCATTGTATTGAAATGTATGACACGAGCCATCGGTATTAACAACATTTCATACTGTTCGTTTATTTACATACTGTTTATAGAGATTTTTATTTTTAAAGCTCAAGGAATCAGCATGTTCCGAAGTTCATATTAATATTGCATTATAACATTCAAATCGTGTATTTTCCTTATTAAGTGAACCTCGCAACTATTTTCATAAATAAATAAAATATTTTACTTAAAGAAGCTTCAAAGTGTTTGCCATTATTTAACTACCGACAATACGACAGCAATAATAATTCGCAATCCTTTTCTTTTGTAAACGTGCTTTCTATTTAGGAGCGCGCAATGAAATAAAACTAATCGTCTGCTACTTGAGATGGACTAACTGCGCAAGCAAATATACGAGTGTAATTATCGGAAAGTTGTTTCCTAAACCGTTCCGGAAAAAAGGTGGCTATATGTAGCAAGTATAATTATTTACACTGGGCGTGGGTAGTTTTTGCTAAATAAGTTATTACGCTTTTATAGCAGAGTTGAGGATTTTTTAGTTGGGGTAAAAGTCGGATAGTTGCGTCACTTTTCAAAAAACCTAAAACTCTTTAAATTAAAAAATGTGTGTGCTTTCTAAGAAGAGTGCAACATGAATATTAAAATAATAAATACTAATAACAAGAACATAATAATAAAGAACACAAATAATAATAAATACTTAAAATTTAGGCATATTAGATTTGTCAAAGAATTTATATATAAAAATGCAAAAATCGGTCATATTAAATACATGTAGGATTACAAAAGATTTTTTAAATATTTATATTGAGGGATCAGTGGGATTTATAGGTTCAATTAGGAATTCCATAGAGCCGAATCCTCTGATATGAAAATATCTGGAGTCGGTGAATTATTTTCCCATTTGGTCTCTGGTAGGTTGACATGTTGTTCTTGTATTGTTTTGTATTTATAATACTTATATAGTGCAATTGCATAGCGTGGATTGACTAGATGATCATTTGGGGAAGTGTGTGAAAGGGTTTAGTTTTTCCTGTGGGGAAAATTTAACCCGGACATTTAAATCTGGTGCGTAAAAGATACTATAGTAAGCCTATTTTTGTAAACATAATTAATACAGGTTTTGAGTTAATCCAGTTTTATTTGACCTCTCAAAAAGGGGATAGTTGCTTACTGTGGCGGTAGGTGACCGGCCAACTCAGAATGAAACCAAACTCTTAACCACCTCAGAAAGGCCATTAAGAGTGATGATAAAAAAATTGGTTTAATAGGCTTAATTAGGTTACCGGCTATTTTAAAATTATTTTTTCATTGCTTTTAATGACCTTTCTGAGGTGGTTCTGAGTTGATTTCATTCTGAGTTGGCATGGAACCGTGGCGGATAGTAGCCTAACGTTAAAAATGCTCGACGTAGATGCTTCTTGCCTGAATAGACGCCTCACTATGATTTTTTTAGATACAAACAATTTTTTTTCTATTCAAGTAATCAGTCTTTATTATTTACTGAGATCCTTTATTAAATACTAATCAAAATATTAATCAACATTATAAAATAATTGTTTTAAAGTTTTAAACTATAAAAATATCCTCTAAACTTTAAGTTACGCAAGATATTAGTAAAATATTATTATTTATATTAAAGATAGAACAATAGGTATCACAAGGTAAATTATTTTTTACAAGTTGTCCGAGGGTAAAGCGCACTAACTTCAGGAGGTGATTCTACAAGTTTTTTTTTACATTAGGTCCTCGTGACGGATGCATGAATTCATCCCTCCCACTGTGCAAGCGGTGTTTCGAGAGAATCCCTCAACCATTCTCTCCCGATCTGGCCCGCCGTGCAGTAGGTGGGCAAGCGCATCCGCCGCCAAGACCTAGAAAAACCTCACTCCATGAACCCGAGCAACCTTGCTAAGTTATCAAACATGGCGAACAATTTGGGGATACCCACATTAGGAAGAAGAAAAAAAAACAAATATTTTTTTTAACGAAATTAGATGTTAAAAGTTTTTTATATGGAAAACGTATGGTGAAGTTAAGTGAACAGATAATATCACGTACATTTGAGTCCTATAATTTCAATAACCGCTATATCCGATTTTTTGACAAAACGATCTGAGTATGACATCTTGTTCACATTTTTGCGAGGAACAAGACTAACCTAAAATTGAGTTTCAAAACTTCCCTTATCACGACCAAAAACCATGTTAAAACTGCGAGTGAGAAACAAAACCAGCTATATCATTCAAGAAGTTACTTTCAAAACCCGCTATATCGGAATTCAGCCAATCTCGAGCAGTTATTTTGCCAAGATGGCGGGTTTAGAAACACGCCCCTCAGGTCAGTTGAGTTTCAAAAGCCTCTATATTCCATATAAATCACGAAGTGAGTATCAAAATCCGCTATATCCATTTTATTTATCCAAAATTAAATATTTCTAGACATAAATTGAAAAATGAACACTTTTAGAATGTATGCTACTCCAATTCACTTTAAAAATAAAAAAAATGCAATTTTTTATTTACGCTAGAGATGTGACAGTTTTTTGCGGTTTTCTCCGAATCAGTGAAAGTTGATATAGCTTATATAGAAATCGAACGACTCATATTATGTAGGTACAATCAGTTTCTCCCCAAGCTTATTCTTTCTCGTCTCCTTTCTAACCTTAAAAAATAAAAACAACAACAGCAATAAGTTGCTCATATCTATCCGGAAAAAAGAAAAACTCATATTTATTTATTTTATTTTGCAGAAACAAACAGTACAAAATTACATAGTAGAAAATAGTTCCAAAGTTATAGAATTTAACACCATAATTGGTACCAATGACATGCCGCTGTTAAATACTTATTTTTTTATGTGATAAATTATGCATTTTACCTAAATTAAGTTAGTAAATTATTGAAGGAGAAGGGTGCGCGTGTGTGTGTGTGGATGTGTGTGGATTTGTGTATTATGTGTGCGAATTCAGTGTGCTAGAAATGTTTTTCTTAAATAGAGGGAGGGAATCAAAAAATATATCGATATTTCTGGTTTTTTGAATTGAGTTGAATCTTTGAAGATGCGGGAAATAGGGGAGTTGGCTGCAGCGTTTGTATTATTACTGCTTGTGTAAAAAAGGTTGGTGTGGCGAGTTCTTTTAGATGGGATGTTAAAATTTGTTTGGGATGGAAGTTCTGGGCAGTCTATTTCGTTATGTATTATTTTATGGAGAAATTTCATGACAGCTGATTCGCCTGGATTTCAGGGATAATTATTGTTGTATTTATAACCGAGATACTTAATAATTTTTTTTTGTATGCGCTCTATATTATTGACGTATTCGGTATATTTGGGATTCCAGACAGGCGATGTAAATTCCAGTGTACTTCTGACTATTGAGGAGTAAAGCATTACTAGAGTATGTGGATTTTTAAATAATTTACTCAGACGTAGTATGAAACCCAACATTTTGTAAGATCTATCAGTGATTGAATCAATGATCTTATAATATAGAAATAAGAAATACATATTTAAAAAGTTATTTGAATATTTCTGATAATAAAATTTGATACCGGATTTTATCACTTTTGCAAAAACACTTTTTAGTTTTCGGATATATTCAGAAATATTCTATGTATTTGGATTTTATTTCAAAGCAGAAAAAATCTGTTCTTTAAACAAAATATGCTGGAGACCTGAGGGATTAATTTAGATCATATCTTATTAGTTATATTTTATATAATTTAATTTATAATTATTTAGATCCTATTAACTTGAAGCTAGAAACCCAGAACTGTTTCACCAACAAGGAGAAAACCTTAAATAATTATAATTATTTCTCTAGAAGAGATTACTTTGTAAATACATTGATTTGTTGATGCAGAGCAGAAGAAAAGGATTTAATTAAAATGTTCTTTACATTGAATCGCCCCATGAAATTTTCTGACTAAACAACACGTAGCACCCTTCAATTTTAAACCCTCTGGTTAAAATAATACGCGAATTCTAAAATAAATTCCTACGGGTTTAGCGTTTGCAAATAATGCTGAGCAGTAAAAGACTTGGGACTAGCGGTTGAGTAATACATTTTACAAAGTAAATTTCGCACTCGCAAGAAATGTGACAGAGAGAATTTATGCCCGGAGCCACCATAAACACGAAATGGAATCGAATATTGGCAGAGGAAAATTCTCTATTTACCAAACCTGTGGTTATTTAACCTCACATTGACCCATTTAACTAGCATGTTGAATTGGGGATCAAAATTTGTTTACGAAAATAAAGTGAAATTAAGTCAATTCAATGTTTTACATTTTTTGGTGTGGGGTTTTATCAGATCAGATTAATCAATTAACCCGAAGATAAATATTAAATTTTTTTTGAGCATCAGTGGTGAATTTTTAGTTAATCCTAACCGAATCTTAGGGTGTTTTTTTTCATTTACCAAGAATGCTAAATGCAATGCTAATTGTATAAGTTAATAGTAAAAGTCATTGAAATTAGTTTTGTTCATTTGACATTTACCGTTTACTTTTACCTACAATCTTACAGGCCCACAATGGTGCTGCAAATACTTAAGTAAAGGTAATCAAAATGGCGGTCGTTGTCTAAATGTTACTTTAGTGACAGTTCAGAGATTATCGGTTATTTTCTTGCCATCTATTTTACAGTATTTGCTCTTATATTATTATTATCATCATCACGTTCACAACAAGTGACAATTCACCAAACGGTGAACCTACAATTAATTATATGATGCGACGTGATAAGCGACATAATTTATGCAGAAATTTCTATCTAATGGAAATGTTTAATTTCGTATGCCGATTTCGCGTTAATAAAGAAACTGCTTGACTTTTGACTACATTAACAGCAGATAGGTATGATGTGTACTTCCGGTGACACGAATGTATTGGTTGATAAAGTGTAATTAGAAATATTTATTCAAATGACGTGACGTAAATTAAATGACGCTTCTATAATTTCTCTCTGCTAGGAGACAATAGGCTAGGAACAACGCTGTCAAACCTTTGAGCAGTTGTTATTGAATTTGCGGTTTAATGCGACTGCAAAAAAACACAAAAGTACAGTATGTAAAATAATTTTCAATGTGTCAAAGGCCATAGCATCGCTCAACAAAAATTTCATATCAATGCCTGGAAGTGACGCTGAACTGTTGGAAAATAATGTTTAATTTGACATTTGTTGTGCAAGTTGCAACATGAAAAAAACATATGATCAGTTCCCAATACGAAAGTGTGGGAATTAGATGAGTTATCATACTGTCATCCCTGTTTACCGTTACTTTAGTAGTTGGTGTCATGAAAAAACTCATTTTTTCCGTATATGTCAAATGTATTGCTAAAGTAACTGTAAACTGCACAGCTAAAAGTAAAGGAAAATGAAAAAACTCACCCTAACTGTAATATCTCTTATGTCCTCTTCAGAGACATTAAATTTGTTTTAATGAGTACTGGGACCAGTATTCTCCAGTACTACAATATGCTTATTGACTTATGTTATTTGAATCACGGTGATTGTTTATTGACATATCGTAATTTATAAATATAGTTCGGAGGACTAACATCCTTTCTAACTGGAAGCTGTGTTTTGTCTGCTCTAGGATATACTGATTCTGCCCACCTACCTTCTGTATATCTCGTAAACGAGACCATGTAACCCGAAGAGCTCATAGATATTAACAACTAATGCAATGTGAGAATTAATCAAGGACTAATTATGACATATTACTTTAACCCAATATAATTTAACCCTAACCATCACTAGGTAAACAATTTTTTTTGACAGTTATGAGGGCTCGCTCTTTGTTTCATTCACATTCGTAAATCCGCTCATACTCGTACAAGCTTTTCAACTATTCGACTCTTGAAATAAATATTTAATATCATATCTATGAACGGTGTGTGGGTGTTTGACTTTATCCTTCCTCTTCAGATCCATGCCTCACTTCAGAATCGGTATCCATTCTTTCATTTTTAGCAACTTCTGCAATGAGTCCTCCATTACCCGAATGTACTGCACTCACTCTTTTGACAATGTCCTTATCAGCTTTTTCCTAGTTTATCGTGAACATACTTCACAAGTACTTACACAAACACACTCTTCGATTTATTACGTTTTAGATATTTACCGCTCAAAACTGTAATATTACTAGCGTAGACCCGTGAAAAATCATGGGATATTATAATATGTGGGATTGATAATTTATTTCATGTTATCTAAAATTACGAAATCTAACTTTACCTGTCAAGATAAACCGTAATAAAAATGAACAAAAGAAATACATATTTCAAATATGTATTTATTTTATTTTATTTCAAATATGTATGTACAATCTGGTATATAATTATGAAATAACTCCTACACCAAGCTCAAGAGCTAGCTCTCTTAATTGGCGTAGAAATCCAATAAAATATGTATCTAATTATTATTTTTTTTGCCATAATATTATATTTAATAATGAAACCATGTCATAAATTAAACAATAAAAAATAATAAAATAAAGAATTAAAATAACATCTGGTAAAAAAATATGAGGGTGTAGGTAGGTACTTTACCATTTGTCTGAATTCTTGATTCATCGGTTCCAATTTAAAAAAAAATGGCAATCAAAATTATTTATTTAAAAAATATTACATCATAGATACTTAGATACTTTATCGCTTGTCTGAATTCTCCGAACAAACAATTCCAATTTTTAAAATGAATCTCAAATTCAACGCAAAAGTTCTAGAGCCCATTAAACCGGAATTACAGAGGGAGTCACAACTGAAACTACTCGTAGTATCATTAATATTTTCAGTTTGTCAGAAGCTCTTTTATACAAAGCTAAGAACTTAGAAATTCTAGTCACATATTAATGTTATTTAATTTTGCTGACTGAATTTTCGGGTTTGCATTCGCATCAGCAAAATAAAGGAGGATTGTAATTAATAATACATCATCATTACCCTTTTGGTGTAATATTCCAAAGTTGAGGGGAATGGCTGCTCGACCTTTTTCATACAAAACTTAAATTTGGATTGGAATCCAAAGTACCCAACCAAATTGAATAGTTATGTTTTTAATATTTAATTAAATGAAGACAATATTAGCGAAACTCAATTGAAAATCTGGAAACAGAAAAATCAGGAAAAGATATTTGCACCTCTGGGACACGAACCCAGGAACTTTCGCTTTATGGGCAAATGCGCTACCACTGCGCCAAGGTATCGATATCCGATTCGGTCATTTTTATCTGTATCATACTTCGACTAAGAACCACCCACATTATCTTCATTTTCTTATCTCAAATTTTTTTTGACTGCTATCTTTATGCATGATTGCAAGATTCAAACCCGAACTAAATACTATCTAGATAATGTTTGGACAGTCTGGATTAATAAAATATTGACTTTTCTGCAAGTCAAGGATAATTGTCTTAACTAACTAACTAACTAACCATCACGCCGTTTCCCCGCAGGGGTAGGCAGAGAGGACGGACCGCCAAACAACTCGGTCTTGGCACACACTCTTTGCCTCACTCACATTCATTCATCGTTATAATTAATTATAATTGATAATTGTCTTAATTTAATTAAGAGCGTTTAACCAGCCAGCGGACGAAAATCCACATTTCGTCGAAAGTTGTTCTTACGATCATGCAGGGCGGCTACAATGAGAAAGATTAATTATGCTCCGTATCAGCTTTTTAAAATTAAAACTCAATATCGATTTTATTTCATTACAAATTTGCTATAATTTATACCTACATCCAAAAATTCTGAAAGGCGTGATGATAAAACTATTAAAAAAATGTTTTTTTTGTAATTACTTTTTGATTATAAGTATTTATCATTTTTCAATAATGTCTAAGTTAAATAAGAATGTTAAAAAATCTGAAATATATTAGTTTTGTAAATGCGCAAATAAATACACAAATGGACCAATTTTCGTCAAGAAACACGTCATGTACGTATATATTTTTTAATGATTTTATTTAAACAAAAATTTAAATCCTAGAACATGCGATACCCAGATAATGTATTGATTTATTTTACTGCATGATTTATATGATTTGAAATGGGTGTGGTATAATACAAAATCTTTTTTGAAAATTTAACAAATCTGCCAACGACCTATGGAATAACCTTATTATACTAAAAATAAACATTTTTTCTTAAAATTTAAAACTTGCGAATGCTATATAAAAGAACAATCTTTTGAAATCCACTTATAATTTTTTGTGGAAAAGAGTCAATACGTCTAAAATCTCATTTAAAAATGACATATTTCGGGTTTTCTCTAGTAATACCCTGTTAAATATTACAATTTGAGGTTTTACTCATAAAGTTTAAAAAAATATATATGTATAAGAAAAATTCTCTTTTTTTAACTTTTTTCAAGATTATTCCCATCAATGTAATACATCATTGAAGAAGGAGATAACAACTTTCTGCGTTTTGTTCTCTTTCATATTTTCGTTTAGATTATTATTGTTATCTTCTTCTTCAATGAAAATAAAATTATATCAAAAGGTATATCAAATGTCTAAAATGAATAAATGCTACATTATTTATTTATGATATGTGATAAAATATAGGCCATTTAAGAATTCAATTTAACGTGATTTTAGTGGCAACATTGGTATTTTTTGTTAGTTAATTATAATCATTTCAAAGATAATCTTAACCATTAAAGATTATTATTATTAAAGTTATCATGGTGGATGCACAAATTTTACATACGACACAAACGACAAATTTTCTAACGTAAATCGGTCATTTATAATTTTAATTTATGCAATCCAAATTACTCTTTTAAATGATTTAAATTTTTAATATATATTTCATCACACTACCGTAATAGTATAATTAACTCACAAATAATTGGCAAAGTTGTCAATAAATCAAAAAAAAATGTTTTCTTCAAAGGACTTTATTTTATAATTTGAACACAAATAAATAAAGCAGTACATATCCGTACTAGGTATTTGCTGTATCTTTTGATTGAAAAAATAACTATTCAATTTGGTTGGGTATTTCGGCCTCAAATTCATAATTAAGTTTTGAATGAAAAAGAAGGCGCCGCCGTTCAACTCAATGCTTTGGAAAGGAATTTTCTATGAGCCTCTTATTTTGGAAACATTAAACCATTTTAGTGTTTTTAAAAAATCTCACATTTTCATATTATAAGAAATTCGGGAAGAAAATTGAAAGCCTCCTTCGAAACAAACCTTTTTGTTGTTTTTAAAGCATACTAAGAATTTATTTTCTAAATACATGATCTCTTCTTTGACTAAACCAACTTTACCAAAAAGCCCAAAATCTGTTCTTATCCGAATCTGTTTTGTCTGAAGTGTTTACAATATTTGTCAAGTAAGCAACATTTCTTCCACTATGAGCTATGAAGCATTGAAATATATGTTTTTGTGTTCGAAAATAAAAGAAGACAATTTATTGCTATTTCCACCATTTTCGGAAAAGTAGTGTAAAACATGCTACGATAATAATTATAAAATGGATTAAAAAAAATTTCGTGGTTATTTATCATATTTATAATATAATTAGCCAAGACCCGTGAAAAATCAAGGGATACTACAATTATTGTGTATTTTTTATTTACTGGATTCTTATAGCCCTTAAAGACGTGAATCATTTAAATATACTGAAATTAAACTTAATGTTATTTACACAAATAGAACGGCGTCATTTGCGCCTCGCAATTTTTACCGCTTGCGGGTATTTTAAAATGTTACCTAACTGGCTATTATAGACTTACAGATATTATGTTTCATTGGAAGGGAAAAATTGTTATCTAAAAACCATCCTAAAATTGCATGTTTTGCATAGCTTCAACATCAGCAATCAGCATCAGAACTTCTGATTCAGAATCCGGGGGCAATATATACGTGTCTATTTGTGTTATGTTGGGAGTGGGAAGGAGGCGGTCATGTCCTTTTATTTGGAGTTCTTCCGCATTTGCCTTCGGAAATGAGGAAACCATGAAAAACTTCATCCGGGAAGATTCGGCCGGCAGTCAACATGGAACTTAGCGGCCTTCAGTGACATCAGTATAATGAAGTCCTTTATTGTGTGGTGTGGTGTGTTTGTGTCTGTTTTTAATGTGTCGAAATTTATCTTCGAATGTACACCGTTAGTAAACTTGAAAAATTACGACATTTGTATAAAAAATTTAAACAAAAGAAATACACATTTAAAATGTAAATTTACTTGTCTGAATTGTTCCCACAATTAGTTCCAATTTGAAAATCAAAGCTAATCCTAGTTCTAGAGTTCATTGAACAGGAGTTACAAAGGGAGTCATAATGGAAATTAGTGTTTTAAATATTTTACAGTAAATACACGAAACAGGCATTTTCTTCCAGCACATTTCACACTTTCAGAAATCTATGGCATTCAGTTTTCTTTCCTTTGAATGATGTACACAAGAATCTAAAGTTTAGACTCTAAACCACAGACAAGTGATAAAACGAATAATTTAAAAGTAAAAAATTATTATGACCCATATCTTACTTGGGATAGAAACATGCCAGTTATTCCTCAGTTATTATATCTCCAATTGACAAGATTATTGCGATAATGGTATGCCAATGACGCGTTGAATACATCCACCAACACCATGATGTCACCTTGGCCCCCCAAATCAATTACAAAAAACACATTCCCACCCCATAAACTCGACAATCGCTGTTGTTATCCCCCATACTTACGATGGCAGCGCAGGTACTTGTGGCGTTTGTTTACGCTCCCCATCAAATTTGTCAACGTCCAATAGTCTCTGGTATAACGAAGGAGTGGCTTGACCTTTATTAACGCACTGCGAAGGTGCAGCACTAATATGAAATGGGACCGAATGTATGTGTTTTTAAAGAAATATTTTTCTTTAGAACAACACCAACTAACATTATAATGCGGTGTAATTTAAGCGGCGCAATAGGTCGGAATAGCGAAAGTGTTGTCTATTACCACGCGAGACTTGCTATTAAGAATCAAAGAATGATTTTATTCAATATTTCGACGGCCAGTTTTATTTTTATTTTTTTTATTGATTTGTTTATTTAGCACAAGATTACACATTTGCATACATAATTTAATATTTTTTTGACTGCCCAACTAGGAGTATTCCCGTTTTAGGACAGTCAAATTATTATGGGTATGAAAATGTGGAACATGATTTGTACAAAAAAAGAAAGAAAATTGATGAAATAAAAAGCATTGTCACATAAATATTATGTGACTAGTGCAGTTCTTGCCTATTTGGTTATTTTGTCTATGGTGTTTTTTTTGAGACTGGTAATTTTTTGGGAAAGAAAGATTCTTTTTTGTTTATGGTCACTTCCTCCCGGGCAGCGATGGGCTAGCTGTTCGTGAATTGGTCACTGACTTTGAAAGTGTTTCAATTTTGTTAAATCATGTGGATTTAAGTTGATCTTAACTTAAAAAGGCGCGGGGTGTTTTTTACGTAACACGAGAAGTTCGTGTACGGTATTATTTTTAGTGGATATGTAAATCCCACTTTTTCCGGTGTTGGCAGTTGGCCATTTTGTGGAAATGTTTTCTGGAAATGAACTTGTAAAGGGATTGGTCCTTGTGGTGGCAGAATAATATGCCTTTATGACCCCGCGTCGTGAAGTCACGGATTGTTGACAGTTCTACCGAAATACGCAAGTCTTGGTGACCAGTTGGGGCCACGTGCTTTTTTCATGGAGCTTGTTAAGATAGCCCGAAGCTAAATACACTCCTTGGAGGCGTAGCAGCCTTCTTCCTAGATAGAAGGATGACCTAGGATCTCTGGATTGCGCGACGTCCCCGGTTAAGGAGGCTGGAAGTGTCTTCTCGTCTTCTCTCTACGAAGCAAGTTCGCGGTCGTCATCCGTCGTAAAATTCGTTTAGTTAGATTAGCGTGTTCAGGAGTCCATCTGGTATGTTATTGTTTTGTATTATTAAATTTGCACTCTCATGTTTTTTTTTATTGCATACAATATAGTTTTATAAAATTCATCTTCTTTTTATTTTCTGATTTCTCACCTACTTGACAGAAAAATACCTTTCCCATAATCCTGAGCTCTGGTCTCTGCTCTGCCGTATAAAATTACACTACTATTATATTGTACCAGAACATGATCCCGTTTCAGCATAGAAAGAATATAAAATAAAATAAAAAAAGTTTAAAACAAAGTAACTATTATGTGTTTAGCGTAGTTATTAAAATAATATTAATTTAAAAAAGAAAAGGTAAATAGGTACAAGAGTAACTTAAGAGGTATTAAGAGGATTAAAACATTTAGGTAACTTCTGTATGCACTGCATATTATAGTCCTACATACATATGTTGTAAAAAAAAAGAAGAAAAAAGAGAAGGGAAAGAATAAAGTTATTTAGTTCATCTCCAAATAATAAGTTTCGAGATAATGAGAAAAGAAATATTCGTATCTTTTTTTACATTAGTTCCACACAGGAGGCCCCGAGGAAAATAATTCCCTTCGATGCCTATGTCATTTTTGGGTATGCTGTGTGGAGGGCCGTTTAGGAAAGGAAGGAGAGGAATTTCTTGGTGACTCCCCCAGAAATTAAATGGTTCCCGGGGCGGCGGTACACATATTCGCCTCCCAAAGTACTGAATGCCCACCATAAATCAAATATTATTTACACGTGTCTGTGTTTTACATATTAAATTTGTTTTTACTTTCCATATTCTGGACAGTCGCGATATAGGCATTAATTAAGTAAAATAAAATCTCGTTCCGCGATAAAACTGAAGGGCACGATAGATAAAGCAATTGAACGAAAGATTGTCAATCCCAAAGCAAAACGCGTCATTCATCATTCGCGTCAATGGCGTCTATACACTCAATCAAAATAAACAACCACGGGAATCCAAAATTGTCAATCGCTTCAATTGCCTTAATAAGAATATCATTATTCAAGATCCATTATATTATCAATCGCATCAATGTCGTGACTATTGACAAGTGATATTGAGGATGCTGTGACCGGAGAGCCAAGTTGTTCCAGCGAGGTATAATGCAATATAAAATCGGGATTAGTTAGATCTATTTCATAACTCGAGTAAATATGTAATTTTGGACTAACTGTGCCACGGCCAAGTGAAACAGATTCTTATTTGGCTCGCGTGATCTGATTTCGTCAGTAAGCAAAATCTACGGCATTTAAAATTTTTTGCGTCATTCAATTTGGGAGGCGGGTATGGGTACCGCCGACGGGAACCATTTATTTGATTACCAACACCTCTGCCATAGGTCACCCCATTCATGGGGTTGAGGTTTGTCCTGGTATTGGCGGCGAATGCATCTGCCCACAAGTTGCCTGGCAGGGCGGATCCGGAAAGAATGGTTGAGGGATTCCCTTTGATTTCTCCAGCCGTACTCTCTCGGAACATTGCCTTGCACCGCGGTGGGAGGGATGAATTCATACGTCCGTCACTCCAAGACAAACTGAAACCCATATTCCTACCCACCCCTAATACCCTATTCCTACACAGAACTTTCTCTCCTTCCTTTCCTAAAAAAGACCCTCCACACAGCATCCTCAAGGATGACATAGGCCCTGAGGTGAATTATTTTCCTCAGGGCCTCCCGTTTGGAGCGTAATGTTAAAAAAATATTCATAAAATCTTGGCGTTTTTCTTTACCTCGTCTTTTCATTTTCAAATTTTAAGTATGAAGTATAAAATAACCTCTAAATACATTGATCGTACAGTTGATTAGTCAGACATCTCCAAATAGTAAGTTTTGAGATATCGAAGAAAGCAATTTTTGAAAGCTCATGTCCGATACATTTGTATGACATAATGAAAATATTACTAGTGACCCAGAATATAATAATTTCTACTACAAGTTTTTCAGCATTGTAATTGATTTTATTTATTTATTTATTCTTAGTATATTTACATTACAAAGGTATAATATATTGTCCTCCACACTAGGAGTTCACCTGTGTTGTAGAGGACATTTTTCAGTTGTAAATTATAAATTATAAATTGTGAACAGTAAAACAAAAGAGTGTTAATAGCTAATATAAAATGAGAAACAATAAAAATCAAAATATAAAATCGACTTCAATTCGAAAAAAATTATAAATTAAAAGTTAAAAAGATTCTAGCCAGTTTCTTATTTTTTTTTGTATTCAATAATATTAGTTGTTTTATATTGTGTAGGAAGAGAATTGTATAGTTTTATAGCCTGGTATCTGTAGTGTTTTTGTCCAAAGGATGTGTTTGTTTTTGGTATTTGTAATTGGTGAGCATGTCTTATTCTAGTATTGCGAGAATTTTGTAAAGTGTTAAATGTGGATAAGTTTTCCTAAAGGAAAGTAAAGTATTTGTTTTGAATATAATTTTTGAATTTTCAGCACTGGGAATTTTTCGAATATGATTGAAGTGGGTGTTAGTATTGGTAACTTAAGTATTACTTTTATTAGGGTTTTCTGAGCTTTAAACAGTGTATTAATGTATTTTTTACTGGCACAGCCCCAGGCAATAATGCCGTATTCCATTATGGATTTGATGGTGTTTATGAGTAATCTGAGTATTGTACCAGATAGAGGGCACACTTTTACATTGCAACTGTAAACTCAACTGAAAATTCGATTTTTCAGAGATGTCTGTCTCGTCACTCGATGATCGAAGTACGAGTGTATACGTAAAGATTGAATTCACCTTTACAAACTTAAATTTTACTGTTAAGTACAATTTTAAGATCAAAATCATAGTTTTGAATAAAACGTTAGGGCAGATAAGTACATTTGGACCACACCTATAGGAAAATTTTAAAAAAGACCAAAATTTTATGTGCAAATATAAAAACATACGTAAATTATGTGAAAACAGGTTTCCAGTCGCAAATTAACGCCAATTCGGATTTAAAATTATATATTTTTTTAAAACAGAATAGTTTTTTTTTAAATTTCATTTTACTTATTAATTTTGCAAAGATAATGCTGTGTGGAGTAAGCTCTCTTACGAGAAAGGGTAAAGGAAAATTCGGTTTATTTTTCGTAAGGTTGGTAGTTTTGTGAGAGTAAATGCAAATTCACGATACGCCCCTAAATCCTATTTAATATAGGATGCCCTTTTGTTATAATATAAGATCTCACCCTTATAATAAAAAAAAAAATTCTCGTATCCAGCAAAGTTACGATAATAGAGCTTTCCCTTCCCTTTTCATTTCGAAGTGCAACGCGTGTTGCGCTATGAATCAACATAAAATACTTAAAAGATTGATCTTTTTAAATTTTTATTTTAATATGAATACCTCACAAGAATCTCAGCTGCTCCCGTCTGGAGCCAGTGAGACTACGGCATCCACAATTGGGGTATGTTGTGAGGCTGAAGGTAGCGGGGAGGGAAAGATGGAGAAGTACCTGCGTATTCAGGTCTGGTCACTAAACACGGCTAAAGCCATTTCAAGCAACGTTTCAATTCTGAATGTTTGTCTTACACCGGGCGATACTGAGAGTACGTTCCACTCTGGAAAGTGCCGCAAATATACTTTCTATTATTTTAAATGAATTAATTGTGAAATAACACAAATTAATCAAATAAAATTTATTTGCCCACGCCGGGATTCAATCCCGCGACCTTTGGATTGCGAGTCAAAAGCCCTACCGCTAGAAAAAGCCGCCCGTCAAATATATAAGATAATGATTTTAAATAAATTTGATATCCTCAATTTACAGGACAGGCCCAAAGGGAAAATATTAGCCTCATAGTCTCATGTTTGTGGAAACAATAAAATTGATCACCTATTTCAAGAAAGTGTTGAAAATACTTTCAGCATCCCCCTCAGTATCCCTATCAGTATCCCCTGGTGAAATACCAACAGAAACGTTGCTTGAAACGGCTTTAGCCGTGTTTGGTGACCAGATTTGAATTGCCAGGTACTTCCCCTACCTTCCTTTTCCCAATATCCAAATACCCAAATACCCAATGGGGATGTCATAGCCTCACAGGCTTCACAGTCCCAGGCGCATTTGGCGGCATTCACATAAAAAAAGAAAGATTTCCGATATATGGAAATACTTCAATAAATTATGCTTAAGTACTAGAAGTGAGAAAATATTTACTTATGGCACACGGACACACCCTTAGCATGCTTTTATCGATTAATCTCTTCAGTGAGTAAATCGAAGAGATTTTATTAAACTTCAGCCTTCACTCACATAACTTCCGTGTAAAATGTTAGAGGGAGTCAGTCCATCGAAACTTCGATTTTAGTAATTTCGAATAGCAGGAGAGCTTTTAAACACAATTTTGAATACCTTCTCTTTACGTTTTCGCACTTATTCGGATTACGACGTGTGGGCCGATCCGCGATTTATTGAGGACATAAATTTCAATACAACGTAAAACCGAAATGTGCATTTTATGGAAAGATTTCATCTGACGATAAATAAAATTAATAAACCCATATCACACGTGAGTTCAATTTTATTTAATGTTTTTTCGTGCAGAAATACTTAGAATTTTGTAAAAAATGTTCGCTCTGATATTTTGACAGATTAATGAATATTTGAAAGCGCCATCGCTCATGATCGAATCAACGCTACGTTGCATGCTGAAAATAGTTGCGTTCATCTTCTTTCAAATATTCGTATTATCGTTAGTGATTCTCCTGATGATATCGAACCTCTCATATATTATCATTAAACGTAAACATGCTGTGTTTGAATTCAGGTTCTGCTTGTAGCCTTTTAAATTTAAACTCAAGCATTTTCTGTCTTCGTGACATCCTAGATGTTTTAGAGATTATTCGTAGATGGCAGATAGCTGTCGGTAATGCAGGGATTGAGAATATATTAATGACTAATCCAAACAGGACGGGGTTCAGTATAATTTCAATCGCCTGCTAAATAAGCTATATCAGCTGATTGTAAATCACAACTAAGCTGTGTTTTCTTGACCCGGAGTCTTATTTAGAGCTTGTGAGGCGCACGGGTGGGGTTATTCTGGACCTAGACCTTGAGGTTGAATTATTATTTATTATTCTACTCTCAACCCCTGCATTATCGACAGCTTTGTGCCATCTATGATTAAGCTCTTAAACTAATATCTAGGACATCACACCCTACATTACTATAATATTATTTTTTAAACCTAAATCGAAATGTAATAAATCAATACGTATTCGGAAATCAGGGTATAAATCAGGCGTCTTTAGTAATAATTCCAACCCTTCTGTCACTTCCGAATTAACCGCTGGATGTTAATTAGAAAGATTTAGCACACCCCTCCTTCACGGTACAACTACAGGATGCTCTCAAAGAAACAAACAAAAAAACATTAAAAAAAAAATTAATTAAATCTCTCATTATTTTCATCTCAATTTGGTACCGCCACCCCGGGAATTAAATGGATAACCAACACCTTTGCCATGGGTCGCCCCAAGTGGTTCGCTACGTTTAGTGACTTCGCAGAGGTGCTCGGCTTATTGGGTCTTGGCGGCGGATTCGACTGCCCGCCAGCTGCGTGGCAGGCTGGATCGGGAGAGAAAGGTTGAGCGAGTCCCTTTGACTTCTTCAACCGTACTCTCTCGAAACATCCCCTTGCACCGCAGTGGGAGGGATGGATTCATACATCCGTCACTCCTGGCCACACTGACCCCCAAATTTCTACCCAACCCTAATCCCCTTTTCCTTCCCAGAACTTCCTCTCCTAAAAAGATCCTCCACAAGATGACACAAACTCTGAGGGGAATTATTTTCATCAGTGGAGTTAATGTAAAAAAAATATCTTAATTTAAAATATTTGCTATCAATTTTAGAGGCTATATAATTATAATCTGAAGCTTTTGGCCAGTCGAGCGACAGACCAAATAAAAACTTTTTTCTCGGATTGCTTGCGATTTTTTGGAGCTCATTTTGAATATATTTTCCGCCCACATTAAAAAAAATCATACCTTCGAATTTTAATATAAAGACATTCAAACTGATTATAGTTCTATATAGCTAATAAATTCATCTATCTTTTGTAGCTTATCACATATTCGTGGTTTTATAAAAAAAATATTATAAAATCACAAACTTCTACTTAATTACTTACAAAAAAATTGGCCAAAATTGGCAGCAAAGCAATCCGAGGTATTTTAAATAGCGCCATATTTTGGCAAAAAGCGCTCCAGCGGTCAAGAATATATAATCTCGAACACATAATTAATTGATTAAAGGAGGCAAGAGAAATTGACCAGAATAGTAACAGAGTGGTATCCAAGAGACGGTAAAAGAAACAAAGGTGGACAAACGAAAAGATGGGAAGATGATCTAAAAAAAGTGGCTGGTCCAGAATGGATCAGAGTTGCAAAGGATAGAGAAAAGTGGAAATCTTTAGAGGAGGCCTATGTCGAAAGACAAGCTGTTTCTAAAAATAATGAACCAAACGCTGATTATTTAGAATAATATTTAAATAAAAATAAAATATACATATATATATATATATATATATATGATATTATATGTATATATTATATGTATACATAATTAATATATATATATATATATATATATATATATATATATATATATATATATATATATATATATATATATATATATATATATATATATATATATATATATATATATATATATTAATTAGATTAGACAAGTGTTTATAATTTTACAGCAATAAAGGCTAATTTAATTTAATTTAATTAATTAAACACTAAGATTGATCTTTTACGCTTCTATAAAAATATTTCATCTGGATTCTGAAGAAATGAAGGGATTGTTTTAACCTAAAACATTAAAGATAAGGATTCTATTACGATAGACTTTCCGCGAATCAATAAATAATCAGAATGAGGTACGAAGTTCAAATTAAAATAATAAATTATTCATAAACTCTATTACATTTGCTGCCTTAAAACAATGACACATTTTAGTTGGAGTTTTTTTCTTCTTATTAGATAAACATTATTAGAAGCCTTACACATCAATCTGTCTCTTACCAAGGGACGGATCTCATTTAGTGGTCATAATGTTTGTCTAGTCTGTAGTTAGAAGTAGCATTGTAGAAATATGTTTTCAATTTGTCCAGCGCCCTTGAGGTGATTTTTCACAAAAACGGCGCAACATAAATCATCCAAATATTATAATTATTGGACTCAAGTTGGATATTTAATAACTATTATAGCGGTATCCTTTTTTGTCCGTTTTATAATAATTTATTATTTTCCATTACAATTTTTAATCAATTGACGGCAATTCCACATCAAAACACGTCAACACCACTAGGAGGTATTCACGAAATTCTGTAATATATACATAAATCATTTACGGTACATTGTGTAATGTTATAAACAATTATAATTATAATAATTAATTATTAATTAATTATTAAAATTATAATTAAAATAAGCAGTAATTGTTGAATGAAACACTAGTATATATTGAATCATTTGGCGGGTATAAGATAAGCCGCCATAGCTCAATTGGGAGAGCAGCTGACCGGCAATCAGAAGGGCACGGGTTCAAGTCCCGTTGGCGTCATGTATTTTTTCTCGGAAGATTTTTTCAATGTGGATGAGTGTTTCAGGCTGATAATTATTGCTTATAATAATGTTACCCTTTGTGCTATGCATAAAAATCTTGTCTTAAACGTTAGTTTAACAATTAAAAATAATAATTATAAACAATTTATATATTCTATATGATTTAGTTGATAGTCCGGTATTGCTTGAATTGATAAGCTTCCGGATACCACTACAAGTCAGGATTTATTTCAGTGCAGAAATTCTGGGACTAACTACCATATGTATTCCTCTTTGCCCAGAATATTAATGGAGGGAAACAATTATACCAAGTCAGTGGACATCTTCAATTTGTCTTTAAATAAATAAAATATTGTTTCTGAGGCAGTTCAGTTATGTAAAATAAATACTCTACATTTTTTTTTTTTAGATGAGCTCCGCACAGGAGGCCCTGAGGTAAATAATTTCCCTATGTCATCTTTGAGGATACTGTGTGGAGGTTTTTTTTAAGGAAAGGAGGGAGAGGAGAGTTCTGGGAAGGAAAGGGGTTTAAGGGGTGGGTAGGAATCTGGGCTTTAGTATGTCCTGATGATCCGCCTCCATGAACCCGGGCACCCCTGCTAAATCACCAAACGTAGCGAACCACTTGGGGTGACCTGTGGCAGAGGTGTTGTTTATCCAATAAAGGTTCCCGGGGCGGCGGTACCCATTCCCGCCTCCCAAATTTCCCCATTTCTTACCATTCACATGTAAAAGCCCGAAAAAGGGCGTTAATCAATAAAGTTTATTTTTACTGCTCTCCAAACGAAATCAACAGTCTCAAAATCGCATAGCTGAATGCCTAGAAGCAATAACTCGTTGGATGTCTTCAAACAAGCTGAAGCTGAACCCATCTAAGACTGAGTTTCTATGGGCGGCCACAAACAAACGCCAAATTTTCATAGACAATTCACCTATTTCCATTTCCGGCAACGATATTATTCCAAAGACAACAGTCAAACTTCTTGGCGTTAATTTAGATTCAGACTTTTTGTTAAAAAGTCAAATAAATAGGACAGTAAGCACCGGTTTTTTTCACCTAAGACAACTCAAGTCAGTTCGAAGAAACCTTTCTACAGAGGCGACAAAATTATTAATTAACTCTTACGTAGTCTCGCGGCTCGATTACTGTAACGGCGTCTACGCTAGTCTTCCAAAATATCGAATTGACAAACTTCAATCCGTGTTTAATGCAGCGGCAAGGCTCATAACTGGGGTTTCTAAATATTCGTATATTTCAGAACACCTTCTTAACCTTCACTGGCTCAAGTGCCCTGAAAGAATCCAGTACAAATTGTGCTGGATGGTTTTTAAATCAATCAACGAAATGGCCCCACCTTACATCTCCGAATTATGCGTCCCGGAAAATACCGGTCGGAGACAATTAACCCTTAGATCGGCAACTTCATCTGCTAAAGGCAGACTAATAGAACCTAAACGAAAGCAAAATACTATGTTTGGAGATCGTGCTTTCGGAGTATCTCGGCCTAATATGGAATAGACTTCCTCCGGAATTAAGATGCATAACAAGCCCAACAGAGTTTAGGTCCAAACTAAAAACCTTCCTTTTTGGGCTCTCATACCCGTAATTTCAGATATACCTATTTGAGAGTATCATACTTGTATTGTCTATGATATGTTTTAATCACACTTTTCTTACTGAATTAAAAATACTCGATTCCTTACACATCAATCTGTCTCTTGACGAATCACATTTAGAAAGATCAAATCCTTATAGGTACTACTGCACCACCCACCTTTACATGTTGCTTTTACTTTCCAAAACACACTCATCAAAGAATACATTACATATTTATATTAAAATATTTTTCAGGATTAAATAACATGTGTTCACAATAATGTCCTCTGCGTGCGAACTCTATCTAAATTTCTTTAAATAGGACAATATACAGTGTTAATTTCAAGCGACCTCCCAGGTAAGTATGGTCCTGTTTTCATTAAATTTTAGGCAGCATCGCGCTCATTGGTCAAAATATTGTACACATATTTTCGTATCGGTGATCAATGAACCGGTGTATGCAATTTTTAGCCATAAGTTATTTATAATTGTTTGCCTAGCTTGTAGTTTTTTAGATTTTAGAAATGTGTTATAAGTTTGTACAGCGCCCTTGAGGTGATTTTTCACAAAAACGGCGCTATATAAATCATCCAAATATTATTATTATTATAAAATAAATATATTTTTTAAATGATTTTTTTTTTCAAATAATTGAAATAATTTAACTGTTAAATAAATAAAGAGTATTTAAATATTGATAGTAATAAGACAATATGAGCATCTTCCAAACGAAAATTAGAAACAGAATTTCTGTTTCAAAATTTCGTTTGAAAGTTGCTAATATTGTTTTACAAGATTAAATATAAAAATTCGAGTATTATTATATATACGACGTCGTTAGTATTTAAAATGTCAACTACTCATAACTCAAAAGCAAAGCATTATTTATTTAAGTTTTTATTCCAGCAAGACTGGGAGGGTAGTGCAATCCCAGTCTGCCATATTACATAAACAACTATAAAAGAAAAGAAAAAAATAGTTTAAATATTAGGTAGGTACCTAATTAAAGCATAAAATGAAAACAAAATTCATCACACAAATAACGTATTATGTATAGCATACTATTAAACTCGTTATAATTTGTTATCTGCAGTGTATACTATTTTATTACAGTAACTTAATACGTTTTTGAATATCTTTATTTTTTATTATAATTATATCAGCAACAAAACAATTCAAAATCATCTAAATAAACTTCGATTTATCGTCACTGAATCGAATCAAAATAACGAGCGAAAAATCCGGAAACGCAATAATTATTAAGTTAATGCTATCTGTAAAAATGTCGAAGCCGGAAAAGCAAAAGCTTCTTTTCCTGACAATTGGCGGAAAATAACGACGTCTCCGCTCTGTTTGTGTTCACAGTCACCGGGTAGCCGGCGGAGTTAATTGGCACTATTTCTAGGTGGTCGGCCATCGACGCTGTAAAGGCTCGTTATCGACGAAAGCTTTTAGGAGCCGACAAAAGTGCTCGCCAGGGGCGCATCTGAGCTTTCAATCGACGTTTTAATGTGGCGCAAGGCAAACAGAACCAAGAGGATTATTTAAATTTTCAAACGCTGTTAAGTCATAATGCAATTAATTATTATGTATTATGGAAAAAATGTACGTTTTAAGCAGAAAGAGTAATTATCGGAAATAAGAACGGTGTTCAAGGTGTGGTGCTTTTCCTGTTGGTAGATAAAAAATAATTATTTATTTATTCCAAAATATGCGGAGCTTAGTGCGATACCACATACCCCGTTCAACGGGGGTAGCCAATTATTTTCATTAGGGGTCCGTTTTATCAAATAACATGACCGTCGCAGTCCGGAAGGAAAAAAACCTATACTACAAACATTTGTTTCGAACATGCTTAATGGGGGCGTGGCTGTCCATACTTTGTTTGCAGACGTAATTTTTGCTTGCGGGGGAAGACGGGAAAACAGGGAAAGGCAGGAGATGGGATCGTTTCATTTTCAACCGCAGCACAGTGTTTCGTTTCATATAGGTAATAGGTAGACGGAAAAAACTCACTTTGGAATTCTTGAAAAATGACGTCATGGGGGCATTAACAGATAGTTAGTATGACAAATGCATTTTTAATTGGGGTAATTAAAGCACGGGTTGACTCCTACCGGAGCCCCAAAGTTAGGTAAATTAATTAATAAATTATCTATTGCTTTCATTCGCATCTTTTCGAGCGAGCTGTCAGGTTGTTTATGAGTTTAAAGTGTTTTGTTTCGGTTCTAGAAAAAAATGGAGGCTACTTTGGAACCTCTGTAGTATGTTTTTTTTGTAAAATTTTAGTAAAAAAGCATTTTCATTTTTTTTTTAAATAATGTTTAACTCGAGTGTTTTTATGCGGTTTAAAAATATTTAATTTCTAACTTCTCGAGGATTTATTTCGGCTAAAGTATCAAAAAGGTCGTGTCATTTTTTTTTTGTAGATCGAACAATTATTTTTCTATTCAACTCAGTTTCGATATTTTTGCTCATTAATGCTCACCGATCATATTTTGTCATTTCACAGGTACCACATACCAGATTTCCAGGCAGGAATTGTTCGACATATGGAGGAGTTCTAGGGGATATATAATAATATTTCAAGTAAATTTGAACTTCAAAATCTCACTGCAAGCAGTGAAAAAAATTTGAAAAGTCAAATACAGTTAATATCTTTGAAAATAAGCAAAAATTGGATCGCAGATTCTCGGATTCTCGAAAGATTTGTTGTTAAATTTTGTTAGTGGCAAAAAATTTATTGATCACTCTCAACCCAAATTTTCAATAATTGTGCTCCTCACAAGAGGGTTCTAAATACTTTATTATTATCTAAGAGTTTTTCCGTCTAGCTTGTATGAAACGAAACACTGTGCGCCGCGCCGCGTGCGGTTTGCAACGAAGCATCAATCATATGAGTTATTAATTATATTAAATAATGTCGTGATAGATTATTGTTTCTATCATGATCTCACCTTTAAATAAAGTCCTTTAAGTTAATAAATTTATTAGAGGGCCCAATAAACCTATGGAACAGTTTATAATAAAAATTGTTGTTTTGAAATTCTTAAATAGTACATTTAGCTCTGTACAAATTGCCAGTAGCCAGAAATCTTAATGTAATGCCAAATCGGCTGCGGAGAGATGAAAGAAATTGTGCAATCCAAATCGGTCTTCAATTCTGAATTATTTGATTCCTGTCTAATAAAATTCCGAGCTAATAATGTAGGTCAAACTCGAAATCTGTCTTTTCTCCCTTATGTAGCATCTACAATCTTATCTAAAACCGTTCGTACCGCATCCTCATCAGAACAACTCATCTTGACATTTTTGATTTGAACGTAATTATTTACATAGACGTCAAACGTCAATTGTGCAAATGTGCGGTGCGTCATCACACAGACCTATAGATTTAAGTATGAAATGATAGCTAAATTCACCCAAAATGAATTTTTGTTACTCTTTCCAATTATTATTATTTATATTTTTAGGAAGAATCGGCTTGATGGAATGTTTTTCGTAGAAAAAAACGGATAATTCCAAAAATGGAATAAATATGAACTTGAATATTTTAATAATTATTATTTCTTTTAATATTTTTCTCTTTTTTAAGTAAGTACATATTTATTTTTTAATTGTTCATTAAATTTGTTAATTTTTCAAACGGACAATGGGCTAAAATGAACTTCAAAAGAAGAGTGACGAATAAAATTTGAAAAAAATCTTCTGGATCAATTTTTTAACGTTTAGAATGTTTTATTTCTTTCAGCCAATAATCAAATATGCTTTCCATCTTAAAATGGCATATTGTATAAGAAACAACCATTTTAAAACATCTCCGATTAGCGAAACTTCAATCACGAAATATGTTAAACACCAACATGCATAAACTTTGCGGTGTCTGGTAAAACACCTGTTGAATACAATGAAATCAATCACCCTTCCGATACGTTATTATAGGATGACGTAATTCTGACTTTCACTGAGAGTATTTACGGAAAGTTCGCTTCTGCGTTCTTACATTCATGTTTCATGTCCTAGGTCCTCGGCTACTGATGTGCCTTTTCTCCCAGGACCGTACTGAGCGCACAATGCTGCGAACCTATACAATGCTAAGGACAAAACAAATAAAAACTGTCATACAGGTTGGATGACTAATGCATGACTGCCATTAGCAAATTAATAACTATTTCTGATAAATCATCAGAGGTACCGGAGCTAGGTCAGGGGTCGGCAGACTTTTAAATGATAAGAAACAAGTTGACGAGAAAACAAGATGAAAAATATGGAGAGGGGGATTTGAAAGAAGAAAAACAAAGATTTTGACACAAAAATAACTTTATAATTTCAATTTGGGAAGCGGATATGAGTACCGCTGCACGGGCAACCTTTAATTGGATAACCTACACCTCTGCCATGGGTCACTCCAAGTGGTCCACTTTTGGTGGCAGGGGTGCCCGGGTTCATGGGTTGAGGTTTGTCCGGGTATCGAGGGAGAATGGTTGAGGGAAGCCTTTTGTCCTTTCCAGTCAGACTCTCTTGACCCATAACCTTGCATCGAAGTCGGAGGATTTATTTTTCTGTCACTCCCGGACCCATTGACCCCCAGATTTCTACCCACCCTTCGTACCTTTTTTCTTCCTAGAACTCCCTTTCCACAAAAAGACCCTCAACACCGCATTCCCTAAGATGACATAAGCCCTGAAATATTATTTTCCTCAAGGCCTCCTGTGGATCTAATGTAAAAAAAATATTTTATTAAAATCAAATTATCATTTTATGTGGATGTGTTCTGTACAAAATAAAGAACTAGAATAACTGATAAAAGAGCTAAGAAGCTAAAACATTTTTTTGAGCTGATGACCTAGATTTTGAGCTAAATCTAGTTCTAGAATCTAAGTTGGCAACACTGATGCTGGCGGAGTCAAAGTTAGTTCCTTCAAAAGTAAATCCATCTTGTAAGGCTGGTTGAGTGGAAGTGAAATATTCGAGTTGATGTCTAAAGAGCAACAAACGCCAAAGCAAAGTACAGCTCGCGAGCCGCGGTCTTCTGACCCCTGAAGTGAATCATTAGACATAATAATATTTTACTTCTGATCCCTCATACTATGAGCTTTATGCCCAAGGTAGCACTTTTTTTCAATTATATAAGCATCAAGTCAAATGATCTAGTTCATCGTTACCTGAGATTCTTTCTCAGAAATGGTTTTATTTGCGCATTCTATACCATTTCATTTATTTTCAATTTTGTCCCTAATCCGGTATAGGATTTCAGTACAGTGCGATGTGATGAGGTCCGGTACATTTGTTCGAGCTGTACGTGTGTTCACGTGATTAAATGTGCGCATGCTGGAAGGTTTCATGGGAAGTCCGCAACCCTTATTCCACATAGGATCTATCTCAAGCTTGCTCTCATTTTTCTAAAAAAGCTGCAGTGAATTTCTTAGAATAAGGCCTCGAATATTCTGGTGAAAGATATGTAATAATTTACCTCCTTGTTCTTTGGTTAGAAGAGAAAATTAACTCTGAGGAAGTTATTACATTTTTATGATATTTTTGTATTCTAGCAGAAATATTTTAATACCATAGGATACACATTTTTAATAATAATTCGACTGAGGTAGTGTATGTGAGGTATGTGTATATATCAGTGGCGGTCCGTGAGTTTTCAGTGAGCTAGAGTGCTAACAAAAATACGACATTACTGATGTTGTAGCTGAAAACGAATTTATTTATTTTTTCAAAATTTGACCTTTTTGTATGAAGATCCTTCAGTATGTGAATGCAGCGCATCCCTAGACTGAAAGAATCTTGAAGATCTTCATACACTTACTTACTTGTTTGAATATGATAATGTTATATCAATAACGCCGGTGCCGCCGCCCCGGGAACCTTTATTGGATAACCAACACCTCTGCCATAGGTCACCCCAAGTGGTTCATGGGGTAAGGTTTTTCTTGGTCTTGGAGGCGGATGACCAGGACACACTGAACCTCAGATTCCTACCAGCCCCTTAAACCCTTTTCCTTCCCAGAACTCTCATCTCCTTTCTTTCCTTAAAAAAACCCTCCACACTGCATTCCCAAAGATGACATAGTGGAGAGCTCATATAAATGTGGAGAGCTCATATAAAAAACAAAAATAATTAAAAAGAAAAAAATCCACCCCACTTCGAGATAATTATTGCCACAACAAAAAGAATGTACATCCAAGATGGTTAAATTCCGTTTTTTTACTTAAGAGCGTTTAACCAGCCAGCGGACGAAAATCCACATTTCGTCAAAATTTGTTCTTACGATCGTGCAGGGCGGTTACAATGAGAAAGATTAATTATTCTCCGTACCAGCTTTTTAAAATTATAACTCAATATCGAATTTATTTCAATTCAAAATAGCTTTAATTTATACCTTCATCCAAAAATGCTGAAAGGCGTGATGATAAAACTATTAAAATAATGTACTTTTTGTAGTTATTTTTTGATTATAAGTATTTATCATTTTTTAATAATGTCTAAATTTAATAAGAATGTTTAAAAAAAATGACAAGATTATGTACTAGAAAAACACAACAACTTGCTTCATTGGTAGTGCCAATTTTTCTTCTGTTTTTAAATCAAATGCATTCTTTTAACTATCTTCTTACCATTATTCCAAATTTAAAATACTTTTCAGCAATGGATAAATGAATCCGAGTATGAACTAAGCATGTACAACAAAGGCGAGCGATAGCTGATTTGACATTTATACACAAAATTTTAAATAATAACATTGACTGTGCCGAACTTCTTTCCCTAGTTAATTTTAACACGCAATTAAGAGCAATTTACCATTAACGCGGATTTGTACCGATTTATTACAATTTCCCTTAAACACGGCAAGTTTTAAAGCTCTTAAAAAAATATATGTTAATCTTGAAGATAATATCTAGACTTTGCCCGCGCCGAAAAGCAAATTATATAAAATTCCCTCGATAGAAAAAAATCGCAAATTATGCTCCAAAAATTGTTATTAACACGTTTGTTTCAGTTATTTTACAAGTTATATGTATGAAAAAATTCACAGTGTTTCTTTAAATGCTATTTAAAGAAACACTGTGATTTTTGCTCTATTTTAAACGAGTCGTGTTTTATTAAACATTTTCGCATCGATTTTGTCGCTGTAAATGTTAGCGCTCTCTTCTAACATTCGTAATTTCGTATCTCTCCATCTTCTTCTTTTCGGGCCCGGTTGCAGAGCCTTAAGACCCTAGCAGGCCTACGAGTATTTTCAAATCCGGTGAAATTAGTTTGCTGTTTCATCGTAACGTCGCCCGTGTAGTTTTTACATATTTTAACTTCGGTATTCTGATTTAAAGTTGTACATAATTTCACAACGCTACTTGTAATCTAATTCCCCGATTTCCTCCTCCCGTCAAGCTCTAGGGCGTCGACTTTACCATGAAACTCATATGTAATATTGTTCAGCGGGCATTCGGTGATATCAGGGGTGTAAAAGCAGTTTTATTTTAAATTTTGCAGAATGTGAAAAAAATGATAATTTTTCCAATGTAAATTATTACTTTTTCAACACAAATTTAGTATTTAAACACTACAAAAGTGTATTTTGCGGTTATTAAACAAAGGTGAATTAAGGTTACTTTAATGAATCGATAATTATTTTTGTTATTAATATCATCGCAAAGAAAAAAACTCTTTTTGTAATTGTTTTATTTGAAAACTTAACAAAATTGATAATAACGGTTGATTATTACAAGAATTTTTATTACTACAAAATGTGTATGCCTATATTACGAGTATAATACAATATTATGTAATCAGGGTATTATTGGGGGTACTTGACGTATTTTAACCAGTTATTCCTGACATTATTTGGAATAAAAAATGTAAATGAAATTTTGGTCTCCGGTGACTTTTTTTCAAAACTTATTTTCCTCAAAATCAAACAATTTTTTTGGTCACCCAGCCGAGTAGCCGACCGACCCCTCACCCCATCTCTAACTGTCCAACACTTGTAGACACTGTAGACAAAAATTTCATTTACATTTTTTACTCCAAATAATCTCAGGAATCAATGGTAAAGGTAAGTCACGTACGTCCCTTAAAACCCCGTATATATAAATAAAAGTGCTGCATACAAATAAAATATATTGATTTTAATACAGTATATATATTTTATTTTATTTATTTATGTTTATTTAAGAAGCATACAGTTGTGTATAAGGTAATTTTACATTAAATAGTGAACATAATTTAAACCAGTTAAGGTCCATTTATATTATTTAGTTGTGGTTAATTATGTGGTTATGAATCAAGTGGTTATTAAACAATTATAGTAGGTATACGTTGTAAGCACGTTGTAAAAAAATATCAAAAAGTGATAATAATCAATACGGAAATAATAGTTTCAAGTAGTTATTTAAAATAATAGTACATAGCGTTAAGTAAAAAGTTAAAAAGAAAATAATAATATATAATAGTTTTCATTCAAGTACATTGTACGGTTAGTTTGATTTAAAAACGATTTAAGGGTACAATGCAAAGTACAATGCACTTCGTCACTGGTCACTCATCCGAGAATCCGACCAACCCCTTACCCCGCCTCCAACTGTCCAACACATACCATTTTTTATGTTTTTGTAGAAAAAAAAAACATCAAAAATGTCACCGGAGACCAAAATTTCATTTACATTTTTTACTCCAAATAATTTCAGGAATCACTGGTTAAAGTAAGTCAAGTACGTCCCTTAACACCCTGTATATAAAGCTCAAACCAAAAAAACCTTCGTTTTCGAGTAAATCGAGTTTGAAGACTAAATTTTTAAGGTTAAATTTGAAAAAAAATTAAAGTTGCTACATGGTTACTGTCAGATAAGACAGCTTGACTATTCACATCTAGTCACCAAACACGGCTCAAGCCATTTAAAGCAAAACTTTTATTCTGAATGGTGGTCTTTTACTAGGGCGATACTTAGACTATCTTCCAATCTGGAACGTGCCGCAAATACGAGTATACCTTATTATATGTTTAAATGATCAAATTGTGAAATAACACAAACCAATCAAATAAAATTTACTTGCGCGTGCTGAATTTGAACCTGCGACCTCCGGAACGCCAGTCGAGAGCCTTACCGAAAATGACAAAAATTGAAATGAAAGAAATATTTTATAAATAAAGATATCTAAACGTGAACAAAACGAGGGTAGGTATAAGTGATTAATTTTATGTGAATAATTTAATGACATTTCATTAAGATTTTTCAAAAATAGTTATTTGCCATCGAACAATATTTATTTATTTATTTATATCAAAAATAGTTATTTTTCATATCATATTATACGTTCTTAGTAAATGTCGGAAACATTTATTAAATTATCATATACATTTATTTAATTATCAAAAACATTATTTAATTATCATAGACATATAATATTAAATGTTAACTTTGAATATCCCTGAACAGCGCCGTCAGAGCTCGCCCGTGCAAATATTGTAGAGAGTAAATTAAAGAAGAAATAGTAAAAAGGGCCATTTAATAATTCCGACAATGCATTCAGGTCTAGTAAATGACTGATCTTTTGGGTGATTCAGCTTTTACTTAAATTGCTTAAAGTAGCGTGACGGACGACTGTTACTCTTCGGGCCTGTCCGAGCACTGAAACAAGAAACAATACATTGAGATTCGTTATTTTATATGGTAAGGAAATTGATTCAAACCAAATAAATAATTGGATTTTAATATATATATACATATATATATATATATATATATATATATATATATATATATATATATATATATATATATATATATATATATATTTAAATTGAGATTCTTAAAAAACTGTTTTATTTGATGATATTTTTATTTTATTAACTAACTTGTTTTTTCGTACACTAAAACGATTTTAAAGTTGACTGATTTACGCAGTTTTTTTTTAATAATATCACATCGTTATTTAGTTAAAGAGGCTCTTTAATTAAAAAAATGCAAAAATGAAGGGGCATAGGTTGAGATGTTTTCTATCTAAAAATATTTTTTTTCTTTTTTTTCCGTCTTGTATATGACCACATAAGAAAAATATTTGCAGGTCGATTGAGATTTGTTGAAAACAGCTATTTTTCAAACAGTTATAAAGTAAGAAAAATATTTTTTGTTAATAAATAATTAGATTGTGTTGGATAGAACGTGAATGTAACTATCATTCTTTTGGTTTAACTTTTTTTTTGTTTGTACAGTTATGGACGTAGGCGACTTCGAAAACGCGCAAAAACCATTAAATATTGAAAAATCTCTCGTCCCATCTTAAGACGTACAAGCCATAAAGTTACAAGACAAATGCAGCAACTAATTGGCCAATCAATCGTGCTTTTCATATGTTCAATAATATTGGTCTAAATTCTAACATGGACATTTTATCCGATTCACTGCCCAAATTTAAAAAGAGCATCATGTCAATAATATAAATTGTTCAATGCGCATACATACATACATACTCACACACACACCCACCCTTACACACACACACTTTCCCATTACATACATCATCCGGTAATTACTTAACATGCATACTATAAATAAGACACTACAATCAAACTTTTGGCCAGAAAAATCATAATTTCCATGCTTCAAAATTATATAATGCCCTTCCAATTGAAATTAAGATCACCAGGGAGATACAAAAGTTTAAAAAATACATCAAATTATAGCTAAATAAACATGAAGATGAGGAAATCATTAAAATTATGAAGTAACCCCAAATGCAAACCTGCAGACAACAAAAATAAATACTTTTATTTTATTTATTGTTTATTTTATGAAAATCAACAAACTAGAAGATGGGGAAATAAAAATTAACACCCATACAACAACATAACACTTATTTTGTAATTTTACTTTATCTTATATTGTCATTAAATAAAAAAAATAAAAAAAACACAAAATAGGTTCCCACCATGAAATATACGTGTTAATTGTAATAATTGTAATTTTTTTCACCTATGAAACTATAATTTACTATTTGTTTCTGTTTATAAATAAATATAGGTACTCACATCAAAACGGAATACGGAAAATATGTTTTTTTTTTAAATTCTATAATATACGTCAATTTCAAAACAAATATTCAATTACACCACAAAAATTTGTAAGAGCCTCCACTATTCATGACCCACCATGTAGGTCACAATCCATAGAATGAGAACATCTGAACACGTTTATGAAATTTAACGTCCTGTGTAATGTTAACATTTCCTGGAAATCTTCATAATGGCAGGACGCGCATGGTCCTTCCGCTGAGAGAGCCGTCATAACTTCTCTTTCTTTTACATGTTCATTAACGAGAGTAAAAGAGAGATAACAACAGAGCTATGAACAGTATCCTTTTAGAGCACGTAAAGAGAGTTTAAAACGTTCCCCAATGCCATAAATTTCGCACATTATTTTGTCAGGATATCCTTATCTAATTCGTTCAAGCGGCTTAATTCTTTTATGTATGCAGGTTAGATATTATTTGCTTAATCATTGCTTTCACCGAGAATATGTTTTTACATTTTTTATGCGAATAAAATGCTATCACAAATTCTCGGATTAGCCAGCAGAATGAAAACACAATTTCCCCATACCACAAACGTGTCACCATTCTCATTCGAAAATTGTGGTTTTATTTGAATGTCCAAAATCGTAAAAAAACCAGTACCAATTTTGAAATTAAAACAACAAAGAAGAATATTACCTTTTACGACTAAAATGGCAGCATTCATCAATACGATTTTCACTTCAGAGATTGCTGCTTGGAATATTGATCTGGAACTCTGGATTCATTTATTCTTAGGTGACTTAAATAAAACCTACAAAATAATCTTTAATTTTTATAATGTGAATACCGCACAAGAGTCCCAACTACTTCCAACCACCTGGAGCCAATGAGACTATGGCATTCCCAATTGGGGTATTTTACGAGGCTGAAGGTAGAAGCGAGGGAAAGGAGATGGGGAAGAGGAAAGTGGTGAAGTACCTGGCTATTTAGATTTAGTCACCAAACACGGTTAAAGCCATTTCAAACAAAATTTCGATTCAAGACGATACTGAGAGTATCTTCCACTCTAGAAGGCGTCACAAATATAACTTAGATTACATCTTCAATATTCGCATATTCATGTTCTGGCGACATTTTCATTTGTTCCACTTATTTTAAATAAGTGATGTAAATTTTTTTATGAAATGGAGCTTCCCAATAAGCGTCTTGACTGCCTATATCCAGTCGGGCTATAGCATCCCAATGAGAGTAATGTTGCCAGGCAGCTGGTAGGCAGGAGAGGTTTAAGAGAAGTGAAAGATGGAAGAGTTAGGTTTCGCAAAAGCTGTTCAGAGCTTGTCACTAAAGTTTAATTAGTAATTTAAAGCTATGTTTAAATGGTTGTCTCTCACAGGGACGATACTGAGAACACCTTCCACTCTTGGATGTAGTACAAAAACTTAGAATATTGGCAATAGAAAAAGGACAGGAAAACTTTTTTCAAGTAGTATTATTATTTTCTATATACTAACCATGCAATTAACGGCCACCGCGGTCGGTTCAAATTTAGCATGCGCAAGTAAATTTTATTTGATCAAATTATGATATTTTACAATTTAATTATTTAAAATAATATAAGATTTGTTTGCGGTACCTTCCAGAATTGAATAAACTCGCAATGTCGCCTTGGTGTAAGATCACCATTCAGAATTGAAACGTTGCTTAAAATGGCTTTCGGTTTTTTTTTTGGTGAATAGCCAGGTACTTCTCCACTTTCCTCTTCCCAATCTAATTTGCCTTCCCTCTACCTTAAGCCTCATAACAAAACCAAATGAGTAATGCCACGGTCTCAATGGCTCCAAGAGGTAGGGACATTAAAAGAGCTTTGCAAAACTTAAATTCAACTTTAAAAAAATATTTTTTTAAATTTTTGTTCCATATTTTAATATTGAATGAGAAAAAAGTGTGTTGAAACATGTATGAATCTTTATTTGGCATCACCAGGTGTTGAACTAGTGACCTCTGGGTCTAGAGTCAAGAAACTAACGTCTATACTACGGAAAACATCGTAAGTCACAATGCGGAAGTTATTGAGTGAGGAAACCCGACTCTGGACGACGTATTTATAGAGCAGTTTAGAACGAGCATTTAGTATGCGCTAACTCTTAAAAATTATGATGACTTAGCGAGTTAATTTTTCGTGTCATGAGAAACGGTGAATCGTGAAACGAGTCTTCAGCACAAAGCGGTTTGCATAATGCAAAATGAAAATTATGTACTAAAATTATTATTCTAGGGTCGTAAATCTGCATCGGTGAACATATTTTAGTGTCAGACTCGGCAAGGTTTTATGTAACCTTTTTGACTGGCGTCTGGTACAGCTGCAGCTTCTCAGGGACTCGAGATGAGAGGGATCTGGGAATAAGAATCTCTGGACAAATGCGTTATTAAGAAGATTTATGTGGCACCACGTCGGCACTTTGAAAACCATGTTTAGAAGAAACCAGAGAGTTTTAGGAAGGAAACTGTCGGATGTTCGTAAGATTTGCAAAAAATGTGTTCTTTGGAGAGCTAGAAGACCAAACGTAGCGCACGGTTATGGGAATATTAACCGCCCACAATTCACCGCGGGAAATTCACCTCGTATAAAAATAATATCTGACTTCTGAATGGTGTTTATGAGAGTTTGTAATACATAAATTGTTAATTTCATGTAACCTAACCCAACCGAATCCAACCTAACGTAAACGAACAGTTATTTACATTCTTGGTTATTTTTCGTTGCAAATTATTTCAGTAAAGAAAACTTCCTTACAAATATTGTCAAACAATTTACCCCGCGGTGAATGTTCAACGCTGAATTTTCCGCAGTTAGTGGTGCCGGTGAATATTCCGCAGTGGATTGTGGTTGGTGAATTTACCAGACGCTATTGCACACAGAGAGACGAAAAAGATAATGGAAAATAATGTGATATTGCCCTTACATTTCCGGCAAACACCTTTTGGCCAAGTTGACAACAAATCAACTTAATTATTTATATCAACCATACTCGTTCCATCGTTGAATAATGGCTCGCCAGGGTTTAAAAAACAATGATTTCAATGTATAGCCGCCGCCATGAACATATTCTATGCCTTCTACTTTCCACCTTCAATCTCTCAATCATTTTGCTTTAAAATATATCCCAATATCTGGTGTGTTTGACCTCATTGTCAGTGGTGATACACGTTTGGTCGTTATACTCGTACATATAAAAAAATAGTCAACACAATAGAAACGTATAGGACAATACGAAGAAAAACAAAATGATACCCTTTATTACACAAAGAAATATAGAAGTATCAAAATGTTTTGGTCAGTGAATAAAGAAATGGTGATAATATAAGAAAATATACTCTCGTCCCGTCGCTTCAAACGAGATATGATTTTCGTAAACAGTAAAATCGGTCGGAGTACCTATTGGATCGTGTATATATAGAACAAAATTATTTTTGTCTGACTAATGAATAGATTGTAAACAAAAATGACTTATGCTACTTATATACTATCACTAAACATTGTAACGAATGGGGGAAACCGGGTTAGATTTCAACTCGGGTTAATTGTCACGAAGATAATAATTATGTTGCTACATTAATGAAAACTTATAAAAATAAAATCGAAGATGTCGAACATACATTATTAAAGTGCAATAAGTATGAACAATAGAGAGTGACAATATTGATGACATCGAACCCATTGGAAGTTCAGAATTTTATTGCCTTAACAGGGTTCTACGCCATATCAATAATCAAGAATATTTGAAAGTGAATTCTAACATAATTTTTTGTTCTCATTTATATTTGAGACACAGACTGGATATTTATATAGTATTCTTGCGGGTAATATAAAACAAAATAAAATACAAATATAAATATCTCTAGAAGAATGTGTTTGCAGTAATCGCATATGCATATTCACAGAAGCAAACACAGGAAAAACAAAGTAAGTATTTTTAATCATAACTTAAAAAGTTAAATACAAAATTTGAAATACATAATAAGTACAAAATATTTATGAAGTATTTATTAAAAAACTAATATGACAACAAACAATTTTCTTCAAACAAGTTATATAATTTACAAAAATATCTATGATAGTGTGTGTTTTAACAAGATCATTGTATGATCGAGTCATTCTAGATACAGGATTAAAATATCCAGTATTATTGGTAAAAAATTCGGGGTTTCTGGTAGATTTGGGCCTGGATTATAACTTGATTTGATTGACTATCACTACTATCTTCTCGATTATTCATAATTTTATAAATCATTAAGTGGTCATTTAGGTTTCGTCTTTTAACTAGACTCTCTAAAAATAGAAATGTGTAAGTCTTTGTTCGTAAACGACTAAACATAATATAACTTTTAAAAAACATTACACGTCAAAATGATAAAATATTTATATTGTAATTTAAAAACATAAGATGCAAAGAAGACAATATTTTTTTAGTCAGAAGCCTCGATAATATAGATAACAAAAAAAATTAAACATTTTATCTCATCAATATATGCATAAGCTATGCGTTTAGTGCTGTACAGATTGTTAAACATTTTCCGCTCTAACTTAAGAAAGAGGCACCCGATCTTTAGTTGATGTACAGATTAAAGTTGTAGCTAAATAAATATGTGACTTATGAATATAACGAATAAGTAATACTACCTTTGAGAACCATTACCCCTCATAATGGCAAAAACCCTGAGCTGGTTTTCTGACGACTTTTTCGTAAAACAAGTAACGGGAAAGTTGTTCATTGGGGGTATGGGTTTATTATTGGGATGATGGTAGTTATATTAAAAAGTAGATTTACGTCAAAATGAAAAATATGTATTTTTTTTGAAACTCTGTTTTTCAAGCATCGGCTGTAAACAGGTCTAAGACATGTTTCTTTTATTTGAAATAATTATTAGCTATCCAATTTATATTTATCTCAGAGTTTATGCTTACGAGGACAAATGAAGTACACTTACGAGGGATATAAAGATTGTAAGTTTATGTGTATTTGCAAGGTCGGGGTCGGGTCGGGTATTTGTTAGGTCTTGTGAAATGATTCGTTTTAGCACGGAGTAATTGTAAAAGTTTCTTTTGAGAAAGCTTCCAGTCGTCAGAGAGTTGTTGGAACACGTAGCGCCGGGCTTTAAAGTAATACGCAGGTGAATTAATTGAATTTGAATACAATGTATTTGGCAACGAAATTAAGGGTTTGGATTGAAAGGAGGAATAATGATTTGTTTTTTTTTTCGTTCCTTAACGGGTAAGAAAGGACTTGATTATTTGCTTTTTGGTGGTAGTACCCTTGGTAACCCTTTTACTTCCCAGAACTCCCCTCTCCCTCCTTTCCGTAAAAAAACCCTCCACACAGCATCCTCAAAGATGACATAGTGTGGAGCTCATGTAAAAAATAAATAAAAATACAGGTCGGAGCACAAAAAATTCTAACTATAATATTCGCCAAAAATCTTACTTTTTAGTTTTCGTGGCTTAATTTAAGAATTACTCATTGTTTTAACTATCTTTACTTCTTAATAGGTACGAGAATGGTAAAGGAATTCAGAGATGTATATTTTTTGTAAAAACGTACAGAAGTTTTATTTGACAATTTTCTTTACTTGAGGAGAAGAAGTAACATCTCACCCCTCTTTCCTCGTATCTTATAGATGCTTTAAACACGTTTAACTATTAAAACATTTGGATCATTTATGGCACAATATTAAATCGTCTACAAAGTAAAGTAACGCAAAACATGTCGTGAGTATAAAAACTAAGACGTGCAAGCTACGGAAGACATTTCCAATAAAAGGGATGGATATCACTTGCACTCTAGGGAAATGTACCCGTATTCTTAGAAAAGCTGTTAAGAAAATCGTGTTGAAAGACGTATTATATATTGATTCATTCCGATTACATTACTCGTACTTTGCTTACATGCATTAGATTACAACACCGCTCCTAAATGCTTTGAACATATCTAATGTATTTATGGTATTGAGGTTTCTAGTCTCAACATATCTCGAACGTGTATTGGAATCTGTTAATTATCACGTACATGTACATTGCTTTTTAAACATTCAGCTATCGGGTAGCACCTGCCTTCCAATTTTGCTGGAAGATGTTAAGAACGGTTGAACGTTTTTTAAGACAATGATAGAAATAAACGTTGAAAACGGTTTTTAGTAAAACACTGCTGTATCCAATTAATCCTATCCTATTAATTATTATAATATTATAAAGGCGAAAGTTTGTATGGATGTCTGGATGTATGGATGTCTGGATGTATGGATGTATCGATGTATGGATGTATGTATATTTGTTTCTCTTTCACGCAAAACTACCGAATAGATTTTTAAAATTCTTTCACTAATAAAATGTAACATTTTTTGCGAGTACTATAGGCTATATATCTTGATAAGCTCTGGCGTTATGAAATTATTTATTATACGTTTATTGTCCAGACGAGCGTTGCTAAGTAATTGTTTGTCGTGCGCTGTCATTTTGTTATTTGTTTAGGTTACTATGGAGATCCCTTTGATAGTTAAAATTTACTGCGCGTGTTGATTGTTACGTTTTAATATGTGGCAAGCGAGCTGTTTGAAAAATGAATGTAACGGATGTGCAGGGGGGAGGTAAAGGGAGGGGCGGCGGTTGAGGGGGGGGATTGAGGGGTTGGTGAGGGGATGGTGAGGGAATGGTGAGGAAGGGGGGGAGGGGAGTGGCGCGTGCGAAGCCGGGGGCAAAAAGCTAGTCTATATATATAAAAATCTATTATACGCACATACTTCTGTTATTGGATTCCGTTACCTAAAATATTTAAAAATAAAGTTCTAATAAGTATCTTATGGTTTTTGAATAAATATCTATTATTTTAGACTTAATATAATTTTATCCAGACTTAAATTATATTTTACAATACAAACCATCTCAAAAATAAATATTTTTAATTACTTTAGTTAGCGTAAAGGAGGGTATTTTGTATTAAAACGAAATTTCTTTTCGTGACGTGAATTTTAATGGTTAGCTATGTATGTAAACCTTAATTTAAAAAGAAAACTCAAATAATCATTCAGCAGATAATTCATCAATCAAAATATGGTTTTTAGATCAACTTCTGTCTTTTTAGATACTTAGTCGATTTGTACAAATTTAACAATGAAATGAAACAGATATTTACATATATATATTATTACCATTTAGACAAAACAGAAAATATAAAATCTAAAAGTCGCAAATGTGAGTCGAATCCAGATCCTGAAATCTTACGGACACTGGATCTAACTCAATTTTGTCAATTTTATCGATCTCATTTTTTAATTTAAGACGTAATAATTTCATACTCAATTAATTTCGTTACCGTTTTTTTTTCTGTCTTTATCTGTTTCATATTATTATTTTCATTGGCAGTTTTTGATATTGTCTTTTTCATTGACTAAATGTTTCGAAAGGATTAACAAGCTTCAACAAGTTATCTCTGATAAATTGAATTTTTAAAAAGCCCGTAAAAAGCTGGAAATCTGTTTGCCTGCCTGGCTAAAATCTCTCGAACGAAAATGAGAGTTTCAAGATTTAAGCAAATATTTTCATTGATCATTGATATAGTCATTGATCAAACAAAACATAACGAAATATTCCACACATTTCAATACATTTTTCTATAAGAAAAGAGCATGTAAAAAACTACAGAATAAAACAAAATACATTTGTCGAGCGAAGCCGGAAAGTAGAGCTAGTAAACAATAAACTCGAAAAAATAAAAGTTCTCGATTTGTTATTCTTCTGTTTGTTTCCACCGTGGATAAATAAAATACTGTCTTAAGACCATCAGGTATCAACGAACTGTTTATAGGGATTCTGGTGCTGATCCAAGATAATCACTTTTGTTTTAGAAGATTTCGGAATCAGAGCACGTATACATTCTATCGGAAACAAGACGTCAGCTTGGATATACTTTCATCTGTGGAATTTCTGGTCAGCCAATCACCAAGCTTATACCGAGTATTTATGTATTATTACTGAAAACAATATATTTTTTGATCGCTTGATTGTTAGGTTTTGTGGTTTATAGACGTAGACAGGATTCTGTAATGTAATGGTGGTCTCATTTTTCTTTGGAAATTTAGTTTTGGGTTCGTTTCCTACAATAGTGTAAAACTTATGAGTTGTGAGCGCTGTTAATCTGGATTAAACTTTGTGTTTATATATGCACATGGGTGCATGACTGTTGATTATGTGCAGAAATGGGCGGTCCATTTGATATGCTCCCCTATTATAACAAACGGGTTGCAATCTTAAGAGCACAGTCGTCAGATGGGAACACTGTCATTGTTCCACCGGTATTTCAAACGAAGATGATTCAAGGAACTACGTCATTGATCCCTTCGGTACCGGTACAATATCGAGAAACGCGTCCACTTCGAGGGGGAGATGATTGGAAGTTACCAGAAAATTCATATTTATTTATTTTCATGGGCAAAGTCATTTCAGATCAAAATTTATATTCTGAGTTGTAGTTCCATTCCATAGTGAGAAGAAAAATGATTTAATCCAAGATAGTTGTCAATTTTTTTTATTTTATATCTGTGCGATTTGAATGTGATTTGAATTTCTTTTTTTTTTGTTCTGTATTCGTTTTAAAATAGCGATATCTGGAATGAAATTCTTGAATCCATCCACTCTTTCTTTATTTCTTCTTAACTCTCTTTCTTAATAATATACTCTATCGATGTGTATTGTTCCCATCCATTAAAAAGTCTCAAAAATGAAGATATCGGAAACAAAGGAAGGCAAAGAACAAACAAAGATTGAACTTTAGATTCATACAACAATGCAGAAAATGTTTCGTCTGCAATTTGTATGGACAATATGAGTAGGTTAAAAACATAAAGAAGTCACAATGACAATAAAATTTTTGTAATGTAGTTTGAAATAATAAAAAGAAATGAAAATTACGAAATACATTTTGTTGGGATTAATTTATAATTTAAATTCTTGTAAGCAGTAATGTATTAAGTAACTTATTCACTGCAGCGCAGCGTTCTGACCACAGTTTGGCCAATTTGCAAACATCCGTGAGCGCTTTTTTTTAACATTTTTTAAACTAAAGAGATGTTTTTAACAATTTTTTTAAAGTTTCCGCTGTTTTGCGATTTTCAGATAATCATAAGGCTAACTTAGTAGTTTCACCGTTTAACAAGAGGCTTCTCGCACCTCTTCTTAATTATTCGTTATTAACATTCTGCGAACCAAAAATATTGAATATTATTTTCTTACAAATCATGGATCGTGTCTTTACATTGTAAAAATACATGTATGAATAATTTATATCTATGATTTTGAACTAGGCCACAGACAATAAACAGAAGTCGTAATATTTAATATTGCTCAACGTACGTCAATTTTTCAAATAAATGGTACCTTATATTATAATTAACACCTTAATTTAACCTTTCATAAAAAATATATCAGCACTGTCCCGTGAAAAATCATGGTAGTTTTTAAATATACACAAAAAAATTATGGTTTTCTCGTTAGGTATTTTTAACATCTTAAAATAACAACGAATTAAGTATAAGTTGGGTAGCTTGGGGCATACCTGAGTATGCAAAAACTAATCTACAACATCCAGCGCAGAAAAGAGTACCTACTAATCAATGCGTTCAATTCATCGAACTGTAAAAAACGTAAATAATCAATAGAGATTGACACAAATGATAAGAAAAAATATATATAAGTCCAAGGGACGTGTTGGTTAAGATGCTGTGTCCCGGTAAGACAAGAGATCCAGAGTTCGAGTCCCAGTTGTGACCTTTACCTTTTAATTTTCTGTATTTTGTTTTGTTTCACGAGATGCAACAAATACGAGTACAATATTGCTATATTACTATACATATTACAATTTTTTTTCAATTTTTGACAGACTCACATCTTTCAAAAATGTTAACTAAAGATTTGCACATTTCGAACAAGGTATTATTATAATAAATTATTAAAATGAAATAATTTTGGTGCATACTTTATCACGATATGATTAGTACCAATTCTAAAATTAAAAGAACATTGAATAAATTTACGCACAACGCAGGAATAAAATTGCAAAACACCTTTGCATCCATGCACCGATGACCAAAATTTATATGTATGTTCAATAGTTGGACAAGAATTAACAAGCTATCATTTACTGAAAAAGTGTATCATTTTATGTGGAACATTTTATCTGCAATAAATACTTTTGTACAGTAGTAGGTTTTCACTTAGCCTAGCCTTAAAAAACTTTACAATTGTTTTGCATTTGCACTGATATTGTTTTTTTTTTCACTCTTTTTTTTTACATGAGCTCCACACAGTAGGCCTAGAGGAAAATGATTTCTCTCAAGCCTATGTTATCTTTGGGGATGCTGTGTGGAGGGTTTTTTTAGGAAAGGAAGGAGAGGAGAGTTCTGGGAAGGAAAAGGGTTTAAGGGGTGGGTAGGAATCTGGAGTTCAATGTGTCCAGGTCATCCGCCTCCAAGACCTTGACAAACCTCACCCCATGGACCCGGGCACCCCTGCTAAATCACCAAACGTAGCGACCCACTTGGGGTGACCTATGGCAGAGGTGTTGGTTCTAGTCTAGTCTTAAAACACCAAAACTTTGAACCTGTTTTGCATTTGCACTAGTAATAATCTGTTTTTTTTTTTCATTCTGGTCTTAAAAGTCGAAAACTTTGAACCTGTTTTGCATTTCCGCTGGTAATATTTTGTTTTTTTAATCATTCTAGTCTTTAAAAAAAACTTGAACCTTTTTTGCATTTGTATTCATAATATTCTGTTTTTTTTTTTCACTCTAGTCTTTAAGTCCAAAATTTTGGATTTGTTTTATATTTAAATCAGTGTTTTTTATGCCGACTTATGAGTTATCACAAAAAAATATCCGAATCTGTTGCTTTAAGCTCCGTAGTAAGCGCTTAAAAAGAAAAAGAAGAGAATTACTGAAGATGGTTTGATATGAAGATACATGGGTACGTCCATGGTCGGTCGGTCGACGGCCAGCGTGATCGAGGGGTAAGGCTCTTGACTCGCAATCCGAAGGTCGCAGGATCTAATCCCGTCGTGGGCAAATAAATTTTATTTGATTAATTTGTGTTATTTCACAATTATTTCATTTAAAAAATAATGTATTGTATATTTGCGGCACGTTCCAGAGTATAAGCTACTCTCAGCATCGCTCTGGTGTAAGACCACCATTCAGAATTGAAATGTTGCTTGAAATGGCTTTAGTCATGTTTGGTGACCAGATTTGAATAGCCAGGTACCTCCCCACCTTCCTCCACCCCATCTCCAAATGGAGATGCCTAGTCTCGCTGTGTCCAGACGGGAGCAGTTGGGACTCTTGTGCGGTATTCATGTACAAAAGGGGAAGCGCGTTAATATTGAAAAATATATACATAAAGGCGAACGCGACTGTTGTGGAAATATTTTATCAAATATATATTTTCAAAAATATTAGCACGCTCCCTCTACCACCTGTATTCACCATGTATACATAATATGTCCCTCTTTCAAACCATCTTCTTCTTTTTGAACGATTACTACAGAGCCAGTTCCCAAAGAATTACGGTCGAATTTGGGACGAGCAACAAGCCGCCAATAATTAAAAAAAATACTAAACAGGACGGACATTTAATTAATTTCAGATCTTATAATAAACTAAATTTTTAGGTTTCAAATACATATTTTTGGAGTGACTATATTAATTAATTTGTAATAGCCAAGTAATCGCTGGAGAACCACGAACAAAGCCCATGTTGCGTGTGCTAAGTAAACAGTATGATAGATGGAGCAACGTCAAATACCGTTAAATTAATTATTCATCTCATTTGTGTTTTGGTTCGGGTTAGTGCCGGACCGCTACTGCAATACATCTGGAAATTGTTTGTACTGTTCGCCGTAGTTTGGCGTTCAAATTATTCCCGGTTTACTTTTAAATTTGATTGTGAAAGTGGGATGGTGTTTGTCTTAAAGTTCACAGCTTCCACAGTAGTCGCAAATGCATTAATTACGCAGAAGTTGACCGGCTTTTATTGAATTGTCTACTTTAATTGCCCTGGGTAGTTTAGATTGCACGTATTCCATTGAATAAAAAAGCTTTCAATGTTGAAAGTTGTTTGGAAAGAAGTGTTAAAAGCTCGACTTCCAGCAAAAGTGTGGAAACAAACTAATTTATGTACAAAATATAGTAGCTTTTATAGTAGTACAACTCATACTAAGTACTTTATTTTTAAAATCTGCGCTATAATAACTTAAGAGTTAATTACATTCTTATTTGTTCTGTTTTTTGATTTTGTAACACACATAATTAATGTTGTGAGTATAAGTATACTTTTTATGCTTTATTTTCTTTTATATACTATTTCAAGCTTATATCACACTGAATCATCGTATTAGTATTTTGCTAATTTGCCCTAAATTTTATTATATACATACACATGTGTTGTTTTCTTACCATTACTACAACTGCATTTATCTTTTTACACTAAACTAAGTACTGTTATCAATTTGTAAAATTTTCATGTAAAAACCCACTATGGCGTTAATAAATACAAACAATTTCCTTTATATTGCCGTCCTTTGCCTCTTATTCCTATTCCTGTGTTCCTCCCCCCCCCCTCTTTATTGTAACTAAAAAATAAATTAATTAAGAAAACATCCTCACAATGTCACACTTTATCATTCACTATCATCAGTAAAAAGTTCATAATTGGCATGATTAACTATCTTTTGTTGTATTATTGTGTAATCTAAGATATGCTATTTGTTTCCCTAAAATAAATAAAATTAAAATAAAATTTATGTATAGGTTAGGTAATTGATAATATGACCAGATTTTAGTGGTACAAAACTTAAAAAAAGTCTCTTGCACTTTGTTTTGTGGCACTGTATACTTTAGAACGACACAAGTATTATTATAACAATGATTTTTATTAATCCAGTTAGGTTAACAGTAGTTAGTTAACAATTGACAGATTGTGTAAAGGGTAAATATTCATAGGCTCTGTAGAATATTATAACATACATGAAGTCCCGAAAGAGTTTGTGTGACCTTCAAAACAAGTTCCACTTATTTTGAAGGTCACATGTGCAAAATTTCAACAACCTCGGTATTAAACTGTAGATTTGCAAACAAATCAAATCCTCACCGCCCGCTCGGCAGCCCGCTCGTCCACCACATACAGACATCCTCCTTTATATATTATATATTTCAACCAATTTACACAAAACCTTGACAAATTATATATCTAAACCTTCCTCATGAATCACTTTATCTATTGGTAAAACCGCGTGAAAATCCTTCCAGTAGTTTTTGAGTTTTTTGACAGACAAACGCGGTGGAGGATTTTAATTTATAATATGCAGAATCTACATTGTAGATATAATATTACAGATTTATCTACTCAAAGACACCCTTCCAAGTAAGCATCCCTCTATTCCAAAAAAAGTGTGATTTAAAATAAAAGTAAAACATATTTTACAGATCACAGATGCTAAAAAGTCAGAAAACTTGATATCTTGTATAAACTTTGCTGTTTGTGTGTTGTGTCTGAAAAATATATGTAACGATTTTGGCGAGCGTATTTTCAGGATGAAAATTTTTCACCAAGTACTCTGGAACTTAACAGCCCTCACGTGTTCATTTCAACAAAATGTAAAACCGTTCACATTCCAGAGCTAGTCAACACCCGCCATGAATATCGACTGAGGGTGTACACATTGGATTAGTTAGATTTTCACACGAGTCAGAATTGGAATTGAGTCTGAGTTGATCCTGATATGGGACCGGTCTCGTAATCTGGAATAATCCGATTCTGTAGGTAACTGTCCTACCACCCTTTTACCAATGAACACACAGGACTGATGGAGGTTGCATAATGATTCTACTAGGATAGCCTTTTTGACAGCTGGACATTTAAGATGAAACCAGGCGGCGTATTATCCATTCAAACGAATTACCCGATTTCCTCTCTGGATTTTGAAACTAGTGCAAATGTTTTTAAATATGATATAGATTTGGGAGGCGGAAATGGGTACCGCCGCCCCGGGAATTATTTATAATCAACACCTCTGCCACAGATCAAACCAAGTGGTTCGCTATTTTTGGTGATTTAGCACGGGTGCACAGGTTCATGGGGTGAGGTTTATTTAGGTCTTGGCGGCGGATGTGTCTGCCCACCTACTGCATGGCGGGTTGGTCTAGCTAGAGAGATTGATTGACGGAGGACTTTTGACCTCTCCAGCCGGATTATCACGACCCATCGCCGTACATCGCAGTTGAAAGGATGGATCTCTACATACGTCGCTCGCCCCCAGATGCCTGCCCTCCCCTTATACATTTTTCCTATCCAGAACGTCCTCTTCTTCCTTTCCTTAAAAAGAGCCTCCACACAAAATACCTTAAGATGGCATCGGTCTTGAGGGAAATTATTTTCCTCAGGGCTTCCTGTATGGAGCTAATGTAAAAAATAAAAACGTATATAGATTTCGACCTCCATCGGTACACTTTATTTTTTGACAAGTTCTTTCTTGTTAGAGTTAGGATCCTACACAGATCGTTAAAATTTGCTGGTTTGAACGCTGTCAACAGATTTTCAGCATAAAAACTATACAATGTACTTAAAAAAAAGCTAAACGTACAGACGTAGAGTATGATATGATTTTAGATTTTCACGGCCAAAAGTATTTTTGTTGTTTGTTTTGGGGGCGTTATGCCGTGTTACGCTAATACCGCATAATACCCCAAAAACAAACAACAAATAAGAAGTAGAGAATGTTTTTATTTCGAATACGGTTAGTAAAAACATCTTTAAAATCGGCCAAATTTTGGGGAAGAAATATAGGGATTGATGATTTTATTTAGATATTATCAGCTTGAGGTGCAGATGTCCCTTTCGCCCAGTATCAACAGTTTGGTAAAATGCCTATTATTCAAATTTCTTGAGGACCGTGTTTCTTCTTAATGCATGCTTTATATACAAACATTATTAAAGTCTCAGGCTTAAAAGATTCCTTTCTCCAACAAGTTTAACACACCTGAGTAAAATGCTAAAATAAAATATTTTGCTGTTACAATCAATTGTTTTTTTATCTAGAAGATAAACTTGAGTTGAAAAGGAATTGGAGTTTGAATTTAAAATACATTCATAAAAAAACGTATCGGCTAGGTAAAAAAACGTTCGTGAAATCAAACGTAAAAGTTTAAAAAAAGGAAGAAACCCTGATTACAACAGCAGAACATTGAGGGACTTACTCATAAACGTGTTTTAAATATTACACAACTAATAAACAACCATTGATGTATCTTAAATGGCAATTTATCAGTTGTGATAATCTTATGTTTAAAACACATTTATTAGTAAGGATGAGTGTTTGAATATATCTTGTTTTTGCATCAGAACACATACACAGTACATGTAAGAAGGTCTAATATATTTATTTTCCCGGCGAGCTTCGAAAAATTTTACGTCATACGTACGAGTACCTGAAAAAATAAAACGTGTCTGACGCGTTGGACTTTTGGAAGTTAAAGTAAATAAAACTTCCACGTATTTTGGAATTGTCACCTTTTTTGAGATTTTTACGTTCGTTGGTATTTTATTAAGTTTTTTACGGGTCATAAAACCTTGAGCATTCGACTGGTAGAGATTGTTGCTTGTGGAAGAGTATCTAATTTGATTAAGTTGACAAGACTAGCGGCCCATGTGTGGGATTTTCAGAACATTGGCACTGTATTTAATAATATTAACATTAAATATATTTATATAATACAAACACATTCGTAAAAAATAAACTTCATCTAATATTGCGTCTTTAAACATAGGAAATGAGCGCGCAGTCTATGGTGTTTAAAATTTGGGTACGCCCTAAGAAGAAAGATAGATAAATATGCGAATTTATTTTGGGAAAATAACTATTATTTTACAAAAAACTACCTTGTTAGGTTAGGTTAGGTTTAGTTTACGAAGTAGGGATACCTGAAAGCTTTTGGCGTAAAACTTTGAATATGCATTTTTCTAATAATTAACATTTCATATACTTAACTACCTAAATTCTGTTTTTATAGAATTTATTGAAGAAGATGAAAACAGTAATACCCTAAACGAAAATATGAAAAAGAAGAAGACACAGAAAATAATTAGATTTTTATCTTTCATTTTTCTGTAATATTTTAGTAACAATCTATTATTTGTGTACTTCTTCAATGATATATAACATTGATGGGAATAATGTTTCCAAGTTATGAAAAGAGTGTTATTCTGATTAAAAAAAAATAGTTATTTAAATCTTATATATAAAAATCTCGTGTCACGGTGTTTGTGGTCGCACTCCTCCGAAACGGCTTGACCGATTTTTGTGATTTTTTTATGTATATTTGGTAGGTATGAGAATAGGTTTTAAAATTTAGTTCATACCGCTGGGTGATTAGGGTGTCCTAATCCAGAAAAAAAATCTATTTTTTTGACAATTTTTATTTATTTATTTATTTCTAATCAAAAAATACCTATAACTAAAAATACCTATAACTAAAAATACCTATAACTAAAAATACCTATAACTAAAAATACCTATAACTAAAAATACCTATAACTAAAAATACCTATAACTAAAAATACCTATAACTAAAAATACCTATAACTAAAAATACCTATAACTAAATACACCTATAACTAAAAATACCTATAACTAAAAATACCTATAACTAAAAATACCTATAACTAAAAATACCTATAACTAAAAATACCTATAACTAAAAATTTTAACCCTTCTTCCCCCACCCTCCCATTTTTTAATCGCCATTTTAATATTTTTGTATGAACAAATTTAACTGTCTTCCGTATTTCAAACAGAACGAAATTATTTATGTTGTTGAATGGCAGATGGCGCTACGTCTGCCTCATCGAACTTTCATCCACACATGCGCAAGACATTCACGAGAAGCGTCGCGTCATTTTGATATTTCATTCGGCATCATGTTCTCACGTGGGCAAACCATCGAGCTTATTTGTATGGGCTAAAGACGGACTGACAAAAAATATCGTTAACTCATATTGATGTTCTTTATTTCATTTTCCTACTTTAGTTTGTGTTTTTTGTTTTTATCGGCGGTCATCGTCTACAGCGCTCCATTCCTCTTTTCTGTCATAGATCCCATCCCCACACACTTACAATACATTCGTTTTTTTTTATTATTTAACAACCGAAATATTCACTAGAAATAATTTATATGGCAGAACAACGTTTGTCGGATCAGCTAGTTTTTAAAAAAAAATATTATTTGAAGAAACTTACAAAAAAATCTCAATAAAATATATTTTAGTAGTTTAAAAATCTTGTTATTAAAAGTTTACGGTGTAAGTACTTATTAACCTACATAAAAGAAACGCAAATAACGTGGTCGAGGGTTAAGGCTCTTTATTTGCAATCCGAAGGTCACGGGATCGAATCCAGACACGCGCAAATAAATTTAATTTGTGTTATTTAACAATTATATAACAATTAATTAATTAAACATGATGTATATTAATTTGCGGCACGTTCCGAGTGGAAGATACTCTCAGAATGGCCCTGGTGTAAGACTACCATTCAGAATTGAAATGTTGCTTGAAATGGCTTTAGCCGTGTTTGGTGACCATATCTGAATTGCCAAGTACTTCCCCACCTTCCTCTTCCCCTCTCATCCCCTTCTCCACTACCTTCAGCCTCACAAAATACTTGGTGATGTTATAGTCTCACTGACTCCAGACGGGAGCAGCTGGGACTATTGTGAGGTATTCATATAAAAAAAAATATTTCTTCAAAGTATAAATATTTCATTGCAATCTAAAATAGTTTCTTTGTAGGTGTATAAAATGAAGAGGTTCTATCTTAACATAATGAATCCCGAGAAGAAAATTAAATCGGTACTCAAATGATAAAATTTTATCAGACACAATCCGAGAAGAGATAATAAGAAATATTAGAAGCAATAACTTCCACCGAGAGTTAAAGGTCCCTGTATAAATAAATAGGTAATTTCCTCAGAGAGACAGAAGATTTAATTTGGTAAAGAAACAATTTCCAAGAAGAAAAGCCACGACGTGTTAATGCCAAAACTCAATTGAGAATTAATTATGAGCATCTTTCGTACAATCCCGCTGATCTGTCGACTGGCTTTAGGGCGGGAAAGTGAAAGGAAAATTAGCAATAAACCACACCGACCCCCTGTGGTAATTAACTTAGTAACCCCTCACCCCTTACCCCTTACTGTCCCGTCCGGCCGCCGGCTACCCCCAGCAACCCCAACTCTCGCCACCCCCCCACATCCCCAGTTGGATGGGACAAATAAACGGTGAAATTTAATCCGTTTGATTTTGGTAAAAGGTTAAGAAGGCCACTGTACTGTAAAGGATACGCAGATACTTTAATAGTACCCAACTGCTAACCCTGTATAAATCGTGTGTCCCACAGTTGAATTTTACAGTTTCATCTCTGGTCTGGAGCCCTAAAATACCTGAAAAAACCCTCGACTCTCTGCAGAAATGGGCGATCCGTTTGTTAGAATCCTCCCATCTTAATAAACAAAATGCAATCTTTATAGCACAAGCGTCGGGTGTGAGTGCTATCCTTGTTCTTCCAGTATTTCAATGGAATATGATCCGAGGAACTAGCGTCATTGATCCCTTTGTCATCGTTGCGTTGTCGGAAAACACGCCAAATGCGCACCCAACATTTGTATACAGTTGATATCAGTCGTTTCTACGACTCTTTACGGGTTCTTTCTGAGACTCTTTCTGAGCTCGGCTGTGGAACGATTTGCCGGCCTCTGTGTTTCCTCTCTTCTACATCATGGGTCACTCTTGCCTTTACACATAAATACTCTCCACACAACATCCCCAAAGATAACACAGGCCCTGAGGGAGAGATTTTTAAAGTATGCATACTGCTTACTAACCCCGTATGCATGGACATTGGAGGGTCTAGAGTCGTTCAAATAAATGTAGCTTCGTTAAAAAAAAAGTAGAGTCTTGACATGTGCGGTGAAGGAGGAAACCATATGTTTCCTTATAACGCCTTTGGGAAAGTGGTGGGGTCCCCTCCAATGTTTAAAAGGCCCTGAGGGAAAGGTTTTTTTTCTCAGGGCTTCCTGTGTAACGTTAATTTTTAAAAAAATCACGTGTTAAATCGTCATGACACACACGTCACGGCTTATTTTATCATTACATTCTTGTGTGTAAGGTAATATTTTTACTGGAAGATGATAAAGGGATTTTTGGGTCGTAATATCAAATTTATAAAAAAAAAACATTGTGTGCCATTTGGTAGGCCATCAATTTTTTTTTATTTGGACATTGATTTTTCACAATTTAAAACTATTTAACTAACTTCTCATTCGATTCCTCTACGTAAGTTAGATAGAAGTTGGGAAGTCATATAAATCTGTGAACAGTCCCTACGCTTTATTCACATTCATACATCCTCTCGAACGCATCCTTCTGTTAGACTTAGTTACTCACTACTTAACACCACCTAATTCAAGAAGTTCAATGTGCTTCAATATGCTTCTATCGGCAATTCAATATTTCCGGTGTCCATGTTCGTTTTACCTGGATTCATAAAACGTACGCCGAAGGGATCTCATTTTGACCGCATGCAGTCTACTTTCATTGCCTCACGCCAATCAGCAGAATTGGTACGAAACTCCATTATTTACGGTTTTTCTTTGAATTGACATTTTTTATTAGCGACTACTGAATTCAGTTCTTCATTAACTATGCAAACTTCACCAAAATGTGTGTCAAACGAATCGGGTCATTTCGAAACTAATTATTGTCTCTGAATAAATTACTTCGAAATGCTTAAGAGGAACGGCTGTAAGGCCCTTTTAATAAAAAAATAATTTGGTATTTGACGCCGAAATACCAAACCAAACTGAATGATCGTTTTAAATCAAAAGTTGTTGCAAGTAAGCTTGTTTTATATTAATGTCAAAAATATAACAATTTTTTTTAAATGTAAACGAATAAAACAATAAAATTGCAATACACACTTTTCTTTGTACAACCGTACCTCATAAAATTTTTCCGATTTTTTCGGTTACCACCTTTATTATTGTATTTTAGTGTATTACATCTCAGTTTTATTTTATTTCAATTTATGATTTCGTATCGTCATTTTATTGAATTTTTTTAACTTGTAAAATGGGGGCCTCAGCATGGGCAAAGTATCCAGTGAGGCCATCATTATCATACAATGTTTGAAAATATTATTGTATCAATAAAAATATTATAGAATAAAGGTTAATAAGGGTTAATAATGTTTGAGATTTTGGAAGTAATTTTGTAATTTTTTACTTAAAATATGTTTTTTTACTTTCGAAAAATTGATGTTCGAAAACAAATTGGTTTTCTTAATTTTAATTTAAGCCCATCTTAATGATTTTTTATCACATTTTATCTTTCATCTCATCATATTTACATAAATAGTCATTATCATCACTCTTGGCTCTACAACCCCTGGTGGGTCTTGGCCTCCTCAAGAGTCTTCCTCCACTCATCTCGGTTTTGTGCCAGCTCTCTCCAGTTTAGAATCCCCAAGATAGATATATCTTTGAGGACGTTGTCGCTCCATCTTAATCTTGGTCTTCCTAGGTTCCTTCGCCCTGTCGGTCTTGAGTTCAGCAGGAACTTTGGTGCTTGATGCTCGGTCATTCTCTCTACATGACCCAGTCACCGAAGTCTTCCCAGTTTTATAAATTTTGTGACGTTTAGGTCCTTAAACAAAATATATAGCTCACTGCAGCTCATATTCAGCGCAGGCCATAAATAGTAGATGGAACATTTTAATAACAACAAAAAAGTGAATAACTGCCAAAGTTGTTCTTATTATCATGAAAAATCGATTTCTTTAGAGGTGCGTTATAAAAATTGCGCAGTACTAGATATGTTAACGAAAACTATCATTCAGTTTGGTTAAATATTTTGGCTTTAAATCCAAACATTAATTTTGTATGAAAAAGGATGAACTGTCGTTCCTCTTAACGGTGTAATTAATGATAAAATTCAAAAGTACTCTCTTATTTCAATTACTAGATAAGGGTTACACTGGCCATTGATAGCGTTACTAATGAATAAACGCTGTTATCCATTATTTTGAATTAACGTTTTGAAAATAATCAACTAAGTCACACTAAATTTACATTTAAATTAAATAAATGACTTTGTAACATCCTTCAGTCGAAGGGCTAACAAAAGGTGAATAAGTCGAAAAGCGATAAGTTTTCAACTAGTGCGGACGATTGTTCCGCACAAAGTTCGCGTGAGTGGATGACCCTCTCACTGAGAGAAGTTTGTTCAATGTTCCGTTTGCCCAATGTTCCGTTCGCCAAAGAGTGACCATAAACAACATTCCCAAATCGGGATTTCCACCAACGCACAACCAACCTGCAAAGTGTATACGAAATCCAATAACCGTTTTTCATGTTCAGTGTAATGCGATGTGGGAAATTTTTATGTCAAATAACTTCCAGTTAACTACTTACCCTTGGTTATTTGCTTTTATCTGTTGTTTTGATTAACCATTAAAATAAATGTTTTTTTGTTCCGGCCTTAATCTAGTCATTTGGGTAGCATAATCTGAGGAAAGCGAGAATTGATTTTATCGAATTTTATGTAATATATATTTCTCTCGTATGAATATCAGCAGCAGGGTCCTGCTGGAGAGGTCAAACGATCTCCCTCAACCAGTCTCTCCCGATCCGGCTTGCCACGCAGTTGGTGGCATTCGCCGCCAAGATCCGAAAAAATCTCACCCCATGAACCCGGCCACCAAAGTAACCAAGCGTTGCGAACTACTTGGAGTGTTCTACGGCAGTGATGTTGTTAATACAATAAATAGTTCCAGATGCGGCGGAACCTTTATCCGCCTCCAAATTTGCAAAATGTATTTTATTTCTAAAATTAACCATTGGCCTATTTAATGTAGTTTTCGTGCATTTGTCTTTGACGGGAAGTTTTTTTTTTTTACATTAACTCCACACAGCCTATGTCATCTGGGATGCTGTGTGGAGGGTCTTTTTGAGGAGAGGAAGGAATGAACATTGGTCTTGAAGAGACCCATGTTGTAGGTAGGAGGAAACACAGAGGCCGGCAAATCATTCCACAGCCGAGCTGTTGAATACAAGAACGAGTCGAAGAAACGACCCGTTCCCATGTGACAAATGTCAACCGTGTACAAATGTTGGGCACGCGTTTGGCGTGTTTCCCGACTATGCACCGGTGCCGAAGGGATCAATGATGCTAGTTCCTCGGAGCATCTTCCATTGTAATACCGGTAAAATAAGTTGTGGGAACGATTCCCGATCGGGGCAAAAATATACATTTTTTCTACAAAAGTAAATATGGGTACCTACTTCCAGGTCTAAGTGATAGAAGGCGGTGTTTCAAGTTTGATCGACGTTTAATATATGATTCTACGGCCACCGCAAGGCTTTGGTGACAAAATAATTAACGTATTTAAAAAAAAAATCATAACAATAGAAACGTACAATATTGAGTAAATAAATCCAACCCAAAGTAATTAATTATGTGCAAAGGTTTTCTCTTAATTAACTCATTGTATTTGTAATAATAAACCAACGAGTTCCACCTACAGTAATTGTATAAAGGGGTTTCTAGTAATTAATTTTATAATAACAAGGCCTTGACTTAAATATTTCAAACCAAGGATAATTATTGTGTTTAATGAAGCGACTTGTCGAACCGGTATAATTTTTTTTTAATTCAAATAATATGGATGGGTTTATTTATTTTCTTTGAGACTAATTTTCCGTGCATAATTATATATCGAACACGTATTAATCACAAACGCTTGTAGACTAAAATGTCTACTGTTTGCATTATTCATTTTGATTACATGTTCAGACAGAACACTGACTCAGAAGACGAGCCCATACCAGCCTCTAGATATGGGATCGATTTGAGACAGATCCTTAAAGTTTAAGAATCAGAAGAATATTGAAGGTTTTTTAACCGTTTTATTTTCTACCCCTGTTGAGATTAATGATCCAAGAGTGTGTTGAATAGGCAGGGGATGATTTCGTTTTCACAAAAAGATTGGTAAGATTATAAATGCTTAGATAATCATATTTCTATTGAAGCCTCTCTTTCAACTAGGGTTGGCTTGAGCGAGATACATGTAATAAAAAATGGACATATTAAATTACCACTACTTTCGCATATTTTTACCTTTCTAGTGCTTACAATTAAACCTAACCCGGGCGAAACGATTATTCCTGTTTTATTTTGCTCAACCTCACCATTGTGGAAATTATTATTTAATTGTGTAACTTATTTTACACCGGCATTAATGATCATTGCCGATTTGGGCTGAAATTTCAGATGAATATTTTACTTGGTACTTACAACTTACTACGTCCCATAATTCTGAAGAGAGGTACTAAATCTCCAAGGGCTTTCTCTACTCAAGAGTAAATGTTGAATTAGTTTTGGAACGACAATGATTTGTGTAACCAAAAGTTTACTTAATTGTAAACACTTAAAACTCTAAGCCCGGAATACATAAATACATTCGCAAGAGAATTGTCAAATATTTGACAAGGTTATTTCAGTTCATTAGTACCAAAAAATTAATTAGAGGGATATGATAAATACTGTCAAACTATTGTGAAATTAGATATGAGCGCACCATCACAATGCTGCCTGCTCATTATATAATAATAATAATAATAAAAAACTTTTTGATTTTATATGGAGTTCAAAACCTTTGTACTTTGATTCATATCCGGCTCAAAGGACCACTGACGTCAGATTTTCATTTCGTTCAAGTCATTCCGTTGTCTTCGGTATTTAGTCGGATAGTTCATTAATAAGTACTTGGGTTGGGATTGATCATGGACGTATTTGATACGACAGGATTCTCCTAGCTTCGTCGATCATGGGATTGAGAAGATTATTAAAAGGCTGTGAATAATATGCAAATTACCACAACATGATATACAACCCCAAGAAGACGGAAATAGTCGCATTCCACCACGGAAAAAAATCCCAAGAAGATACTCCTCATACAACTTAATGAGGTAAATATAAATTCATCCAAGAACGTAAAATATTTGAAGTACATCATTACTGAGTACCTCTCACGATGGTGACATTGAACGACAAAGGAGAAGTTTCAATACGAGTACACTGTCTAATATGTTTGCTTGACGATTCTTTAAATACATCAAAATATTTTTTAAAAAAACATTGTGAAATGCATTTTGAACTAATGTAGGTGTGAGACTTGGTGTCAGCACTGAATCAGCTTGATGGAACAGCACCGGAACCATATAAGATCCAATATAATAACGCCTGCAGAAATATATATATATGAATTTAGAAGGTACGGCAGTGCATCGATAATGTTTACGGAAATAGGGCTGAACGGATTCGCCTGCCTGATGAGACACTGGGTCACTGGAGCCAGGATGCGGCTAAAGTCCGCCGACAACACGGTGGTGGCCGCTACCTTCCAGGACTAAGTGCCACTCCTGAATGAGCGCTGGGCCCGAGCTCACTCAAAAATACGCCCTGCATAATCGTTAATTTTTTTAATTTTATGTACTTGTTTTTCGTAAAGTTTATTATATTTTCATATTATACTATCAATATAGTACGTGTGGGATTGCACTGTTCTTCACGTATAATAATAATAACTGCAACGACATTAAAGAGTATTCATAAGTTACATGACTTTGGATTTTATAAAAACGAATAACTTGGCACTTTTGAATATTAAGAAATAGCGAGTTGATCACACACCAATGAAACAATTTATCTAAATTAGATTGTAAAATATGGCAATCCTCTATACTACGTATCATTTTATATATTTTTAAATCATCAGTGGAGAGTAAAACTTGTACATCTTTAAATATACTAACAATGTCATTTATAAATAATAAGAAAAGAATTGGTCCGAGGTGAGATCCAATATGAACGGGACGGCAATGAAATGGCTGGAATAGTTTGATATTAGTAGTTATTATTGCTGTGTGAAAACCTACTTGTAAGTAACTTCGTTTACGAAAGTTTTAATTAAATTATACAATGTATGAATAACTTATATTATGAAAGAGATAAAAATGTTTTTTTTTAAGTTCAGTGGGTATTTGTAAATGGACATGGAAAACAAACACAGAAAGGAAAGTTCAAGTGGAAGAAAACAGCAAAGTCATAGAAGGAAACAACATTTATAAAAGTTTGAAAACAAATAAGGAAACTTTATAGAAATGGAAACATGTAACACGCACGGTTTTAAAACAGAACACACATAATTTATTACGTAATCCAGAATTTTTTGTATTTAATTTTTAAAAATTCTCCAATCGAATCTGTGACAGTTTTTGAAAATGTTTTTGAAGCCGTACGCTCCGCACCTACTTATGGGGATGAATATTGCTAAAATGAATATATATGTATATATACATATCACGCGTGTGTGACAACTTCTACTGTGAAGCTTTGAGTGAGGTTGAACCAAAGCCATAAAAAATTTAGAGTAAGCTAAAAAGAAAATCTTTTTTATTTATAACTAGCTGACCCGACGAACTTCGTACCGTCTCAGAATCAATAACTGTTGTGTTAACTTATTAGTTGAATTAAATTCAGTTTTTTTATTAAGTAAAAAATTACACAATGAAGCAATTATCGATGCGCAACTATCCGTGTTTTGTTTTTGTCAGTATCAGTGATGGCATTGTGTACGGATTTATATTTTTTGCAATTTTCTTACTTTTCCACTTACTTACGGGAATTGCGTTTTATTTTCTTTATACGTGTGAGGGAGATTTATTGTAATTATTGTATTTTTCCTTTGGAGGGGTGCAGACATACGTTCACCGTTTGTCTCATTTTTGACTATTGACATTTAGTGTGTAAGAAAGAGGGGCAGCATTATATGCTTAAGAACAAAAGCAAAACAATCAGCGCATTGACATTTGACGTTTTTGAATTTTTGGAATTCACGCACTATTCAATATAATATCTATCACAATATTGCTGCAGCTCTTTCAAAAGATGAGAATTCGTTTCATAAAAAATATATGAAAAAATAGTTTTGTTCATAATTTTTTTTTCGGGATTTTTTCCGATTGTAGAGAACGATACTCAACAACCGAATAATTGGGTTTTATACGCGGGCAACTCAGCCGTTAATAATGTTTAGCTATTCTGCTACTCGGGGCGGAGACAAATACAATAAATCAAAGATTATAAAAATCTGTCCAGCCGTTGAATGAGTTATAAATGGTGAAACTAACTCGACTTTGTTTTATATATTAGTAGAAAGATTGGTAGAAATATTTCTAAAAAGCAATATGGAGTGCTAGTTTAATAATTATTAACATACATAGTAAAGCACTGGCAATATATTAATAAAATTTGCATGTTGCAAAAGCTCTGCCACAGCCCAAACAGTAGAGGCGACGCGACGACGTGATGCGCCACGAATTAGCGGGCACATATTATTTGCATTTGAATGAATCTCAATGATTTGAGCTACGATCACCACGTTATATTTGAGTTAATTTCAGGGATGCGAATAATTACTGACCTGTTTCCATGAATTTAATAACGACCGAAAATAATTATAAATTGACTCATATTTTTTATAATGTGAACATTAAAAGAAGATTGAGATTTATTTATATTCGAAAGAAAAAATAACATATTATTATAAGCAATAATTTTCAGCCTGAAACACTCATTTACATTGAAAAATCTTCCAAGAAAAGATACTTGCCGCCAGCGGGACTTGAACCCGTGTCCTTCTGATTGCCGGTCGGATGCTCTGACCACTGAGCTATGGCGGCTTAGCTAATACCCGCCAAATAATTCAATATATACTGGTGTTTCATTCAACAATTACTGATTATTACATTTTTCCAACTGAAAACAACCAAATTTATTTTTGTGAGGGAGGTATTGTTAGTACTAAATCTCTCGCTAGGTGGCGTCGAGACAAATTATGTCTACATTTTTGGTGAAATTCTTTTAACTTGTTAAATATTAATTATTATTTTTAATTTATAAACTAACGTTTAAGACAAGATTTTTATGCATAGCACAGAGGGTAACAATTATTATAAGCAATAATTGTCAGCCTGAAACACTCATTTACATTGAAAAATCTTCCGAGAAAAGATACTTGCCGCCAACGGGACTTGAACCCGTGTCGTAATAATAATAATTGTTACCCTTTGTGCTATGCATAAAAATCTTGTCTTAAACGTTAGTTTATAAATTAAAAATAATAATTAATAACGTATTAATACACAAAATAAAGTAATTTATTAAAGTGAAACTTCTTTAGCACCGTTGTGATTTGAAACTCAATGAAACGGAAATGACACTAAAAAGAGACACAGACATACATCTATAGGATTTAGATACAGGAGAAAATGATTTGTAGAAATGTGATACTAGTTTTCTTGTATCTTAAGTAGCAATCTCCTGTGTACCACTGTATACTTATAATATCATATACCTATCACTTGAATGTAAAAGCCATTATATGGCGTTTAAATAAATAAATAACTTGCAGTTACTACATAATCTACTTCTGCGTACGTATTATCGACTTAATGAAATACAGGAACAAGCGAGTATCCGAATTTATTATTTACTTATTATTATTTATTATAGATAGATACAAAAGAAAGTACAAATTACATATTAGGAAACTCTGCCTGTCCAACTAGGAATGTTTCCCGTTCCAGGACAGACAAATTGACATGTTTAGTTCATATTATTCCCGAAATGTACATAATTATATAACAAAAACAAAAACAAAAAAGTTTCATTTTTCTCTGAAACTAAGTTGTGTAATAAAGAAAATGTGTATAATATATATAAATATAAGTACACATACATTTTTTTGTGACAAAGTAGAAAAGGTAATCTGGTAGCATATATTATAATCGGATTTACCGAATTAACCTGGTAACATATAATATATTAAGATTTACAGACTATGAGATAAGTAGGCATGTTAGTAGCATTGAAAGGTGTAACATGTACCTGATAACAAGATGGAGGAATTACAATAAGATAAAGATATGAAATTATGTTAGGTAATGTGTTTAGAAGTTTGAACTTTTAATACATAGTACACTTATAGGAGAAACTATATTAAAATTTAAAATATTAGATATTACTTTTTTTTATTGGCAATGCTCATTAAAAATACATATAAAGTTACAATTTATGTATGTAATTATCTACATGATTTTTTAAGCGTTGTAAGTACAATGTGTAATCATGATTAACCATGAATGAACCCTGATTTAATACTGTAATAGGTAGTTTGTATTCAAATTATTTCCGGATAATTTGTTTGTGGAAATAAGTTGGTGTTTGTCTTAAAGTTCACAGAACCCACAGCAGTCGCAATGCATAAATTACACAATTAGCATGACTTTATTAGAGAGTTTGTTCTAATTGCCTGATACATATAATCGAGATAGATTTTTTCCCATTCACTGCAAAAAAAATTCAAATTTTACCTAATTAAGGTTTGCAATCCCGCAATTCCACAAATCCCGCAATTCCACAAATCCCACATCACGCAATCCCACAGGATTGCAGCAATACCTACCTAACAGGCAACAGGTAGACTCCATCTATACTGATTTTTCCAAGGCTTTTGATAAGGTCTGCCACAAAATATTAATAAATAAACTAAAAAAAATAGGGATAAGTGATTGGAAAAGAGACACATGTTACACAATTACACCAAGAACGATGCGAAAAGAGTAGGAATCGATTTTACAGAAAAATATGACCCTTTTTGAGAATGGAGGTATCAGGGGGAGATCTTTCAGTTATTACCTTCTTGATGACAGTCCCATCAACTGGTGTGGAAGCAGAGAAGCCGTTTTCCGCTGCTGGGCTGCAGTGCACAGATGTTCTTTTAAGCAAGGGTGTTAAGTCTCTCCAGAGTCATGTTTTTACGACAATGTGGTTTTTATAAAAGTCTAAAAAGATTTGAAACAGAAAAAGATACGGTCACGTCATCTAGGAATGTGATCGTATCTTCTTCCCATTTCCTAGATGTGACAGTGTTTTTTTCTGATACGATTTTAAACTTCCACCGTCAAAATTATAACAGTATTATTTTTGGGGTATTGTGCGGTGTTACGCTACCTCCTTCATTAGCCAACGTTTCGGACATCTTCACAGTGTCCATCATTTGGACAGATGTGTAACACAGTCACCAGTACTGATCTCGAATGTCTATGGAGATTCTTATCAATGGCAATTATGTTTTTTTTTTTGATATCATACGTTAATCTTCTTAAAATTCTTCTATTCGGGAGGCGGTTATGGGAACCGCCGCCCCGGGAACCATTTATTGGATAACCAACACCTTTGCCATAGGTCACCCCAAGTGGTTCGTCACGTTTGGTGACTTAGTAGGGATGTCCGGGTTCATCGAGTGAGGTGTGTTCAGGTTTTGGCGGCGGATGTGCTTGCCCACTAGTTTTATTTTTTATTATTATTTTTATTTTTTAAAGGTTTATTATTACTTACTGAGGGAAATTACTTTCCTCTGGGCCTCCTTCGTGAGGTTAATATAAAAAAAGGATCAAAGATAACTCTTACCAAATAACAAAAATTATTTCAACGTAATACCCCTTAATAAAAATTCCGCAAATCCCGCGGAATCGCGCGGAATTTCTAATTTCTTTCCCTAAATCCCGCGGTATTTGAAAAAGGTGCTGGATTTTCAAACCCTATTCCTGATGTTGTTGAAATGAAAAAAGTTATATAGGTACTCTTTGTTGAAACAATTTTATCTGGTTATCTAATCGAAAATACCCCATTAAAAAGAAAAAATAAAGTGTTTAAAAACGTGCTTCAATGGAAAAAATAATAATTAGTCATAATAATCTAGGCACCACAATAATCTCAAGTTAGAAATATCCCCGAAATCATAATCGTCACATCAGTACAAAATTGAATTTCTTGAAATTACTCATACGTTGTCTATTTAAAAAATATCGAAATTATTGATATTCGCCTAGGCTTAGGAAAATAATGCCTTTTGTTGATAAGAATAAATATAAAACTAATATAATATTATAAGATATTCTAACTAGGAGCTCTCCGTCATTTCATCGTGCAGATGAATAACTTCAAAATCTCCATATAGGAAATCTTATTAATTTTCTCTTATCTTCGAGCATACGAACAATTTCTAAGTCACGGTGGAGAAAATTTGATTATGATAATGAACGGAGATATAATGATACACATAAAAGCTATTTTACACGTACACTATATGACACCGTTAGATAGGCTCACGATGTAACTTCGCTTAATGTCGTTATTCTGAAATACTCGTACTCGTACCTTAAAAGTGGGTTTGTCGCGTTGACACCGAAAATTTGAAAGAGCAACTTTATCTACTGGAAGCCTACGAAGGAAAGTTTGATTAAAGTTATTGAAAAGAAATGAAAATTGATTTTTTTGCTTGACGTCTCTTTTGGGGTTTATGTAATCTAAAGACCGATGTGGAAGAATTAAACCCAAATTTTGAAGAGATCCATGTTTTGACCAATTCACTACCGATGTCAAACACATTTCTGGGCACCTAAACACTGTAGCAGACACGCTGTCGCGCATAGAAGAGATAAACAGCTCTCCTGCTATCGATTACAGACATATGGGATTAGAGCAGAATCACGACGACGATCTCATTAAGGCACTTGAGGACTCCTCCCTTGTCATGAGGAAAATGATCATGATAATGATAGCTGAGCTGTTGAGAAAAAAAAAAGACTCGTTCTCATGCAGAAATAACAATAGCAGTTTGTGAATCCTTTGGCAATGATGGAGTCACAAGTCATAGGTATCAATCAGGCTAGTAGTTCATCATAGCACATATTTTTTATTCTCATTTGTTACATAAGACCTTACGTTTGCAGGCAATGGATTGCCTGTTTTTGTAGAGTTCGATATATTTCAAGTATCAGCGGCTCAGAAGTGGCTTCCAAAGTTAAAAGTTAGACGACCTTTTGTCATGTGCACAATTCATTGTTACGCGGATGACAGTACAGTTCATGATAGCTTTTTATTTGACAAGCCCCCAAAGGGCTCACAAACTCCAACAGCTCGTAGAGCTTTGAAGCAAAGAATGGACGGTTACCTCGAGAGTGTTTTCTCTTGGGGTAAAAATAATCGCGTTGAATTTAATGTTTCAATGACCCAATCTTGTCTGATTACATCTAAAAGGGATCGAAATGAAAATCTAGTCTCTTTCAACGGAAGCAATCTTCCGAACAGGCCCTACATTGATAAGCTTGGTGTAACCCTAAGTGACCAGCTCAGGTACGGGGGCTCCATCGAAGCCAGAGTAAAGTTAGCCTCCCAAAACTGGGCGTACTGTACAGGGCCTGCAGATACTTTAATAGTACACAACTGCTAACCCTGTACAAATCGCAAGTGCGCCCCACGATTGAATTTGGCAGCCACCTCTGGTCTGGAGCTTCAAAATACCTGAAAAATACCCTCGACTCTGTGCAGAAACGGGCGGTCCGTTTAATAGATTCTCCCATCTTAACAGACGGGTTGCAATCTTTAGAGCACAGGCGTCGGGTGGGAATGTTATCCTTGTTCTACCGGTATTACAATGGAAGATGCTCCGAGGAACTAGCATCATTGATCCCTTCAGCACCGGTGCATAGTCGGGAAACACGCCAAACGTGTGCCCAACATTTGTACACAGTTGACATTTGTCACATGAGAACAGGTCGTTTCTTCGACTCGTTCTTGTGTTCAACAGCTCGGCTGTGGAATGATTTGCTGGCCTCTGTGTTTCCTCCTTCCTACAACATGGGTCTCTTCGAGACCAATGTTCATTCCTTCCTCTCCTCAAGAAGACCATCCACACAGCATCCCAGATGACATAGGCCCTGAGGGAACTTATTTTCCTTTTACTACTCGTTATTAATAATTCCTTTTACTACTCGTAACTTATTGGCTGTAAGAACATTTATAATTTAACAGGAAGTGATTCAACGAGTTTGCAGATCCCAAATAAACACAAACTGATTAAAAACGTTCACAGATTTATTGTTTGATAACAAAGAAGTAAACAAGCCACATTCCTTATTATTTTAATTTTCATAACAGATCCATTCTGTCTCGTTAAACAGCTCGAAAACACGAAGAACGCGTGTCGACCATCATCAAACAGTTGGCATTATTGAATAAATCCGTTCTCTCCGCGTATAAATAAATAATATAATGCCGTCCTGAGATGATTTGTCCGTGTTGGCTGAACCGTGCTACGCCGAAATGAGTTTGACATATTTACATAAGAGAGTATTAAATATGAGATTTTTTTGTTTATGATGGAAGCTTCGAGAGTAAATACTTTTCAGCGTGTGTACAAGGCGCTGTGAACTGTGAATCTTTTGAAAATATTCATCGAATATATTAATAATCTCCACACAATGCGAAACCCACGCAGTCGTATTTCCACGCCACAATTAATCGAAAAATTATAACAGAAAAAACTTAGTACTCCATTCGACTCGTGGTATTTATTATGGAAAGACTATCATGTTCGTTATTATTATTTTTTAAATAAAAAAAGTAAGCAGGTTGGTTAAACATTAAAAAAAATCATATTATTGAAAAGAAACGTAGATTAACAAAAAATGTAACATTTAAATCATCATGTTAACCAACAATTAAGTTATGTATGTGCGGCGATATTCATTATCTGTTGTGAAATTTTTCAATATTCGCTTCCCCCTCCCCCGCCCCCTTTTTAAAGTCCATTAAGTATTTATTTCTTTCATAAATATTAACTATTAAGTATAAACTTGCTCCTTTATAAATATTAATAGGAATAGGATAATAGGATAACATCGCTGGGCGCTTAATACCCCCAATGTTAAAAATATTAATATTGTACAGGATAGTGGAAAAACCAATTTTAATGCAGGAATGAAAGTGGACCTCCATACAATATTTGTTTATGTTAATAATGATTATTAATGTACACGACAAATAAAAGAAATCTAAGTCTCCCTTCATTGTGCTGCTTAAAAATGAGTTTTTTCAATAACCTCTACAATTTAAATAAATTCGACATTGGGGGTATTACGCGCCCAGCGCAGTATATAACGTCTTTGGCCCAGCGACGATAAATAAGCTAACAAAATATTTAGTTATTTTTTGACAACTCAACGAAATGGAAACTACCGTTGATTTTCATCACATCAGTTCGTATTGCAACTATATTAAGAATACACCTGAAAAATCATCAGCGAATCTGAATATAAGTTCATATCAATCAGTTAATATTGTACTCTTAATATTATTTTTAATTCGGGGAAATCTGTCATTCTAAAAACTAATGTGTTGAATTCATTGGAAAGCTTTCCGATAAAGCATTAACGTAATGAAAAACAGAAGTAATGCCTTGTGTCGGATTTCTTGTCACTTCTCTCGAAAACTGTTTGATATTTTGACACTCCGATATTATTAGATAGACATTAATTTAACCACTTTGACTATTTTGAAAAAGTCATATCATTATTTTCGAATGTGTAAAATATTTCAAGTGTAGGACTTAATATAGTAATAGAGAGAAAACTGTGGGGAATGATTTGGTCAAGAGAGAAAGAGGAAAATATTTTTTTCATTAGTTTTTTAATGTGTTATTTGCACACTTTTGAAACACGAACCGAAAAAAAAGATAGGTAAGTACCAACTTCGTCCCAAGTGATATTATAAATGAGAAAGTGTGTTTAGTTTGTTTTTTCTTCTTTCACATTGCAAAGGAACGACCGATCGACATGATTTTTTGCATTGAGATAGTTGGAGGGCTGGAAAGTGACTTAGGTTACTTTTCATCCCGGTAAACGTTTGATTAAATGTACAAACTTGGTTTCGATCAACAAACACTTATATTCTTCGCGTCCTATTTAAAAGCTAGAAGTCAATATGTAATAATAAATGGACATGAATCTAAACAATTCCCGGCGTTATCAGGTATTCCCCAAGGTTCAAACCTTGGTCCTTTGCTGTTCCTTATACTTGTAGATGACATCCAGGTTTGTGTAAAATATTGCAAATGTCTTCTATTTGCAGATGACCTCAAACTTTTGATGGAAATAATCTGTTACTATGACTGCTTAAAAATGCAATCTGACCTTGATGCTATTGCAGAATGGTCAGTAAAAAACAAATTAGAATTCAATATAAAAAAATGTGTAACCATGACATATACCCGCTTCTAGAAGCCCATAGTTTTTTAATACAACATTAAAGGGAAAACACTATGCCGAGTCAATAGCTTTAAAGATCTCGGTATCGTCTTTGATCCCAAACTGACATTCTCGGATCATATATCACGGCTCACTTCAGCATGCTACAAACTCCTGGGTTTCATCATCATAATATGTAAGCAATTTGATGACCCAGATGCAATGATAGCCATGTTTGATGGAGTCATAAGAAGTAAGCTGGAGTATGCCAGTGGTGTGTGGACTCCGCACCAAGCGAAATATATTAATATGCTAGAACAAATTCAGAAAAAAACAGAAAAAATTCCTTAGGTATGTCTATATGCGGATGAATGGAACGTACCTGAGATTCATGCACCATATGGAATTACTTGAGGCAACAAATAGATTTAGCTTGGAAACTAGACGTTATGCAAATCTTGCAATTCTTAGTTTTAACATAATCCATAACTGTATTGACAGCCCATTCCTCTTGGAATTTTATGGCTTATACGTACCTGAAAATTTCAGCCGTAGTCGTCGACACGACTTGTTCAAAATACCATACGGCAGAACAGATGTTCTAGCACAGCATAGCATGACAAGAGGAATGATGCTATTGAACGAAATATCGGAAACACTAGATATATATAACTCTTAGATAGCCTTAAGATTTTTTTTTAAGCTTCATCTTCCTAGGTGTTAAGACTGTTAAAATGAGAAAATTGTACAGTAATTGGATAAAATTCTGTTGTACAATTTAAAAAGAAATAAAAATTCCGGTAAGAAAATTCTACAGTAAAAAAGTTAACTTAATACAATAAAATAAACAGTAAAAAAAAATTCCACATACCCGTCTCCGGAGCTCCACCGGGGTCATGAGTTGGCCATTCTGAAAACTAAAACAAATATTTATTATTTTTTTTCATAAATCACTGATACCTACTGCATTTTATGATAATAATATGAAGAAATACTGTTATGGAAATATATTTTTTTTAAATCAGTTTTTAGAATTATAGTTTAGGGATACAGTTTTTTGAATAATTTTATGTGAATACCGCACAAGAGTCTCAGCTGCTCCCAACCGCCTGGAGCCAGTGAGACTATGGCATCGTCAATTGGGGTATGCTGTGAGGCTGAAGATAGCGGGGAGGGGAATGATATGGGACAAAAGAGGGTGGGGAAGTACCTGACTATTCAGATCTGGTCACCAAACACGGCTAAAGCCATTTCAAACAACGTTTCAATTCTGAATGGTGGTCTTACACCAGGGCGATACTGAGAGTATCTTCCACTCTGTAACGTGCCGCAAATATAGGTAATATTTTATTTTTAATGAATTAATTGTGAAATAACACAAATTAATCAAATAAAATTTATTTGCCCACGCAGGGATTAGATCCCGCGACCATCGGATTGCGAATCAAAAGTCTTACCGCTAGACCGTGCCGGTCTTGATCATGCCATATCTTCCTCGGGCATCTTTGACTTCTTCTACTATATAGGTACATTTGCGTCATATATTCTCTTTTCACTCCTTACTCGTTACGTTTACATCAGTTTTGCGTTCTTTGCAGATCTCCACATTTCTCACAAGATCATGCATGGTTATACCATACATACGCGTCAGGGATCTCATTTCTATAGCATTCAGTCTACTTTCATCCTTTCTCCGCCAGTTCGATACCATTTTTTTACACTCCACACAGGTGGCCCTGAGGAAAATAATTTCCCTCGGAGTCTATGTCCTATGAGATGCTCTGTGAAGGGTATTTTTGAGGAGAGGAAGGAATGAATATTGGTCTTGAAGAGACCCATGTCGTAGGAAAGAGAAAAGACAGAGGCCGGCACATCGTTCCACAGCCGAGCTGTTCAAATCAAGAACGAGTCGAAGAAGCGACCCGTTCTCAAGTGACAAAAGTCAACCGTGTACCGTATTTTAATGGTTATTTTTATGGTAAAATATCTTATTTAACGAAATTTGGTAAAAAAATTCTACCAAAAACGTAATTATATTATGCGAGAACGACCCTACTGAAGAAGAATTTCACGTAAAGTTTGCTCTTAAGAAAACAGGTTACCTTTACCTTTCAATAAAAAGGCAATAAAACCTTAAAAAATTTCATCTAGAAATAGCAAGTTGTAAAATAGCCCTAACACATGTCACTAGAGTTACTTCTTTTCATTTTACTTCCCCGGTTCATTATGTCTTTATTACGAGAGAATTCTTTATTGTACGTTCTGTGAACCATGAAAAGTATTACAATATGAATACATTTTGTAGAACTTCAGGGAAGTCATAAAATTAAACAAAAGTTCGTTCTTGAATTAATTCAATCATGTATATTTATGTGATATGACGCAAAAAATCTCAACATTTTTCTATTTGAAGCGAACCTTTTGTGTGGAGTCAATGAAACTATGGCATCCCTATCTAGGGAGTGTTGTAAGGCTAAATAAAGGACTGGAGAGGGACAGAAGGTGATGTGGAAGATTGGCATATCCTATTTGAAGCAAAACTAAAATTAATCTATTTATTTTCGCTGCTAGCTCAAATTTACGATTACAAGCTCTTTCTTTTGTATAAATAATTCTAGTCGATTTATGGACAGTGATGATAATAAAAATGCATTTATCACATCAATAAGGTACCTCAGCTTTCATTATGAATAAATTATAATCGCAGCTAGTGGTACTTTTTTAGAACAACAATAATAGATTTATGTGTATGACTTATGAGAACGCAAAGCTTCCAGGAACAAAAGTTTTACGAGGAGCGATACAAATGCTCTAACGGACGCGGATGTAAGCTTTTAATACCTTTGCTACAAAAGTTAACATCAACTTCAATAATGAGATGGAATTATTTTGGAATAATATCCCATTAGTGTATGGCGGCATGACCGACAATTCCAAGTAGCTATAATAGAAGGCATCATTAAAAACAGAAATGTTTTCTAATTCATTAAAACTTTTGTTTGTTTTCCTGGATATCGTAATCGTAAAACAATGTATGTTAAATACATTATAATGAAACAAGGCAAAATTTTCATATTTCCGACAAAAGAGCAACATTACATTTTTTTATTATGCCGAACAAAGACTAATTTATTATTCTTCTGGGGGTAGAGTAAAAAAATTCGCGACACAAAAGATTTTTTTACTAATTTGGCAAACAAGGGCGAGTCAATATTAGGTTTGCCTTTTTAAAAATCTTTATACAAAGGGATGCCCACAAAACCTGCTTTATTTCGTTGAATTTAATAATACTTGTACTTCAGGCTGCGGAGAAGAATCGTTTGTCCTTCAAAGTCCTTTGTTAGGGCTTCAGCGAGAACCTAAGAAGTTCCCAACCGCGTAATGTATTGCGATCATCGATTTTGTCATTATAACTTCATTTTCTTTGAGATGAGATTCTCGGAAGCGTTGCAGAATCAGGCAAAGCGTGTTTTGTGTATAACACACAAGTGGGGACAGGAACAGAGGAAATATTACGAAAGTGCACTTTTACGCTGGATACTCTCATTTCGACACCGGTAAACATAGACAACCAAACAAACAAGATGGAACTCACAAACAAAAAGAACTTTAGAGTTTCTTTAAGTGACTGCTGAAAGTTTGTACTTTTTCACTTGGTGGCGTTGGACTGGAGGTTTTATTCTTAGCTGAGTACGAGCTTTTCGCGGCATCTCGCTTGGCGTGATCTCGTTTAGCGTTTGCAGTTTCTCACATTTATATGCACATCTTGTTTCTTAACCCTTTCACTACCCGTGTCAATCTAAATTTCAAAGGAATTGAGAATTTTTTTGCACCGTTTCTGAGATATACATAATTTTTATTTATTTTAATTTTTATTATTAGTTTCAATAGCTAGGTTTGTACATGTATGTATAATGTATAGTATAAGTATAGATTCTTTTTTTTTCACAGACCTCCTCACTAGGATTTCCTGTTCTGAGGTGGCCTGTAGTTTTTTTTTAATATTTGTATTTGGTTATGGATTGTCTTTATATCGTCTTCATGATGTTTGTAATTTTATTATCGCTTTGATCTCTCAGCCATGTTTTTACTTTTGTTTTAAATATATAATATGTTAAGAGTTTTATATATTACTAGCAGACCCGGCCACACGTTGTTGTGGCTAACGAAACACAACGCCATTGCCCAATCTTTATAAAATCCACACCACCCGCTTGCCAGCTGCCCGCTGCCCGCTGCCTGAATTGAATATTAGAATTTATCGGCTTTTCTCTACTATAATAAGCATGTATCATCATTATTACATAGTACAGTATATAGTACACTGCGGAAGATATTGGAAAATAGATGTCCTAGAGTAAGTAGGTATTTGATTTTCCCTTTTCAAATATCCAGTGTTGCATTGCAAGCATTGTGTAATTAGTGGCGAGTTAATTAGTTTGTATGTATAATATATGCTTATTATAGTAGAGAAAAACCGATAAATTCAAATATTCAATTCAGGCAGCGGGCAGCGGGCAGCTGGCAAGCGGGTGGTGTGGATTTTATAAAGATCGGGTAATGGCGTTGTGTTTCGTTAGCCACAGCAACGTGTACTCGTGTCTGCTAGTTATACATATAAACTAATTAACTCGCCACTAATTATACAATGCTTGCAATGCAACACTGGATATTTGAAAAGGGAAAATCAAATACCTACTTACTCTAGGACATTTATTTTCCAATTTCTTCCGTAGAACGAATTTCAAAAGTGACTATAGTACGGCCCGCCAGCCGTTTTAAATCGCACAAAAATATGTTTTCTTTGAATTTCTCGGCTTTTCTCTAATATAATATACATGTATTATACATATAAACATTCCTCTTCAATCACTCTATCTATTTGTGAAAACCGTATGAAAATCCGGTGCGTAGTTTAAAAGATTTACGCGTACATACATTTTGAGCGACTTCATTTTATACTATGTAATGATGGGTGTTGTGGAGTTTTGTAAACGCAATTTAGTTCGAGAAACTGTTTTTTAAAACACAAAATTTTTGAGAAAATTCTTGCACGGTGCCTGTTATATTCATAATGCGTTTAGAGTTTTACATATTGTGAGTGTTGTGGTGTTTTGTAAATGCAATTTGTTTAATGAAACTGTTTTTTCTTAAATAAAACACTCAAACCGTAAACACGCCAACTTATTTTGGTTCAACAGTGCTTTTATCAGGACAGATGTTATCATTTTATATCTGCCGTCACTTTTTACCACCGATATGGTATACAGGACATTTTGAAGGTATGAATAGATTTATAATGTTTAATTGAAAAACTACGGTGGATTTAACTCCTCTGAACTTTTTGTTCGTGATCGATGTTGAATATGTCATGAAATATCAGTGAGTACCTACCTTTTTTTAGTTATTAAATGTACATATTTGGCATTCGATACCTAAAAAATACCCTTGACTCTGTGCAGAAACGGGCGGTCCGTTTGATAGATTCTCCCATCTTAACAGACGGACTGCAATCTTTCGAGCACAGGCGTCAGGTGGGAATGCTGTCCTTGTTCTACCGGTATTGCAATGGAAGATGCTCCGAGGAACTAGCGTCATTGATACCCTCGGCACCGGTGCATAGTCGGGAAACACGCCAAACACGCGCCCAACATTTGTACACGGTTGACATTAGTCACATGAGAACGGGTCGTTTCTATGACTCGTTCTTGAGTTCAACGGCTCGGCTGTGGAACGATTTGCCGGCCTCTGTGTTTCCTCCCTCCTACAACATGGGTCTCTTCAAGACCCGTGTTCACTCCTTCCTTTTCTCAAAAAGACCCTCCACAAAGCATTTTCAATGATGACATAGGCCCTGAGGGAAGTTATTTTCTTCAGGGCCTTCTGTGTGGAGTTAATGTTAAAAAAAAAAAAAAAAATCGAATTCAAATAGGAAAAGCTTAGAAGGAAGATTTAGGGAAAAATCGAAAGAAATATTTTCTTTGACATTTATAAATCAGAAAATGGAGAGAATTATATTATATGTACGGAGAAATATACGAGTCAAAAAAATTGTCTCTGAGGAAAACATATAATTTACTTTTTTTAATTAATATTTAATAAGAATGTAAAAATCTTTTACAAAAGCATAAACGAGTAATTTCTAGGTTCGTTGTAAAAAAACATTTTAAAGACAATCTTACCAAAAAAAATGTTTCCAACTTGATTTAATCTTAAGAATAACTCATACCTCAATTATTTTCCTTTAGTGATATTCCCTTCTTCAAATAAGTAAAATTTTCTTTTATTATTAACAAACTACTAATTATAGTATTTTTAGATATGTTATACTAGTAATAAAATAGTTTGCTAGTGAAATGCAAACAATTATATGACACCTAACAACTAACAATAGATTGTTTTCTAATTTACTTAATATAGCATATATAATGTTACAATTGTAAATGTTCTCAATATAGCATATACATATAATATTACGTTTAATTTTTTTTTTACAGTGAATACCGCACAAGAATCTCAACTGCTCCCGTCTAGAGCCAGTGAGACTATGGCATCCCCAATTGGGGTGTGTTGTGAGGTAATGGGGAGGGGAAGGAGGCGGGGAAGAGGAAGGTTGGGAAGTACCTGGCTATTCAGATCTGGTCACCAAACACGGCTAAAGCCATTTTCAAGCAACGTTTCAATTCTGGATGGTGGTCTTACACCAGGGCGATACTGATAGTATCTTCCACTCTGGAACGTGCCGCAAATATACTATATATTATTTTAAATGAATTAGTTGGGAAATAACACAAATTAATCAAATAAAATTTATTTGCGCATGCCGGGTTCGAACCCGCGACCTCCGGATTGTGAGTCAAGAGTCTTACCCACTGGACTACGGAGGTCGTCAAAATATAGCATATATAATGTTACAATTGTTAATATAGCAAATATAATGTTACAATTGTAAATGTTCTTAATATAGCATATATAATATTACGTTTAATATAGCATATATAATGTTACAATTTTAAATGTACAGTTTTAAATGACCTGGAAAGAATATCATGCTTGTGATCTCCCTAAAGAAACCACTCATTCACTCTGAATGCAATTATTATTAATGTTCTCCAAAATGACCTCGAAAAAAATCACATCTTTGCGATTCTTTCAAGGACATAAAGAAACCATCCCTTCATTCAGAATACAAATATTAATGTTCTCAAAAGTTGTCGTGACAGATGCTCATTCCTGTGATCTCTTAAACGAAACCATTCCTTTGTTAAGAATATTATGAACTAAATATACAATTTGGCTGTCGTGAAACGCGAATTCTTCCCAGTTGGACAGACAAAGTATCATTTTGTAATGTATTGTAATGTTAATATAAATAAATAAATTTAAAAAAAATAATAATAGTGATACATGTACGAGTATGCAACCATAAATTAATTAATTACTAAATAAAACATCTCTGCCATAGGTCACCCAAAGTGGTTCGCTACGTTTGGTGACTTAGCAGTGGTGCCCGGGTGAGGTTTGTCCAGGTCTGATGAGTCTGCGCTTTCCAGACGATTCTCTCAACCCATCGCTTTGTACCGCTGTTGGAGGGATGGATTCATACGTCCGTCACTCCTGGATACACTGACCCCCAGATTCCTACCCACCTTTAATACTTTTTTTCCTTCTCAGAATTTCCTATTCTTCCCTTTCTTAAAAAGACCCTCCACACAGCATCCCTTAAGATGACATATACCCTGATGGAAATTATTTTCGGGGCCTGTGAGGGGCTGAAATAAAAAAACTCCCCTTCCAGCCTCAAGCTAATGCTTTCGTGGAAGAATAGTATTGAAATATTTGAAACAAATTTTAAAAAAAAACAGTGTTATTCGTATATTTTGTAACAATTATTATAAGCAATAATTATCAGCCTGAAACACTCATCCACATTGAAAAAATCTTCCGAGAAAAGATACATGACGCCAACGGAACTTGAACCCGTGCCCTTCTGATTGCCGGTCAGCTGCTCTCCCAATTGAGCTATGGCGGCTTATCTTATAGCCGCCAAATAATTCAATATATACTAGTGTTTCATTCAACAATTATTGCTTATTATATTTTTTCCACCTGAAAACAACCTTAAACGTTAGTTTAAAAATTAAAAATAATAATGTGTTTTTTGTATTTACCTTTTAAAAATATTATGAACGTACGTTTTCAAATGATCATAAACAAATTAAATAAAAAAAGGTTTGAATTTTCATCGATTCCAGCCCACAATTAAATACATGTTTGACAGGTTAAAGAATAGGCCACTTGCATCACATTTTAAAAAAAAAAAATCCGGTTTAGGCAAATATTCTTAGACATTCTGTATTTTTTTTTTTTTTTTTTTTAATCGTATTTTTGGAACCCTGGCGATTTTTTGAAAATTTCAATACGAAAAATCAGACCATTTTTTATAAACCGGAAAGACGGGACATAATTTTATAGGTGCGAAAAAATGATAATTACATAGCCGAAAATTAGTTTAAAAAAATAGAACGTTTTTCACACGAATGACACAGGAGAATAACGAGACATACCAAAAATATTAAATCTCATAAATATTTTTTTCTTTGATCCATCTTATTGATCATAAATCATTATAATGTTCAACGTCTATATTACTAAATCAAATGTTATATACTCGTACTTGTAAATAATAATAATAATAAGAATATTATAAAATTTGATTTTGTTAAAATCCGCACCATTATCATTATACTTCTAAAACACGTACGGACAACGTAAAATGTACGGGGTTCTCTTCATTACATCTGTCAAAAAATCAAACCAAATGATTCGTTCGCAGAGAACAAACAATAAATCTAGTGAACGTTAAATGTCAAATTCAAAAAATCGCCTGAAATCAAAGTGATACCATATAAAAAAAAAAAAATCAGTGTCGAATTTTATAAAATTAATAGGAACATTTTCGGAGACGGGATATTTTCATGTAGTGACGTCACGAGCCCAAATAATGGATTTATTTATTTAAAAATAAAAAAAAACGGTACATTTCTAAAAAATTTTAGTAACATTTTCGTAAACTTAGTAAAAAAATCTATCCACACGATTTTTTCCAAGTCGTTATGAAGTCCATGCAAGTGGCTATTGCGGAAATAAGAGGAATCCACTCAACATCTGAATGTTTTATTATTAAAGCACCCAGTTTCCTTCAGCCATCGGAATGTCTATTTACATTCGTTTCTTTAATTGGAATCGTGTATTTATCTTGTTCTCGGTGGAGGAGTAAGCTGACAGCTGCAATAGGAAATATTCCGACTGTAAATTGCACAATTCCGGAAAGTCTTCATACATATTCTCAGAATGCAACGCAAGGAGTAACCGATCTATCGCAATTTAATTTGAATGTAAAATCTATATTGTATTAGCGATATCGACCATGATGTCAGACTTGTTTGAATAATAATGCACTTGTAAATAAGCTAAAATAAGATCCAATTTCTGCCATTGCCATTACTGCTACTATTAACCTTCCATCGCGCGCATCTATGGGCGCACCCGGCCTGAGAGGACACCCACATATTTTAGTGCCCACCTTCCACTATATGAATTTTAATGCAAAATTCTTTTCGGGTAGTCTTTATTAGGATCAATATAAGTATATCAAAGAAATTATACCAAATTTAATACAAAATAACCAGTTAATTAAACATTACGAACCATAAACTAAAATATACATTTTTTTTCTAAATCTTCAACTAAAACTGAACGCTCAGAAGCATCATCGTCGAGAAGAAGCTTCAGCATATCATCAACATCATTGGGTTGATAGAGAGCATAAATTCTAGTCATTTCGGCAGAAATTCAAATTGAAAATTATCCTTTTTTACATGTACCGCCAACTTATTGGTGTAATTTAGCACTTTAGTTAATATTACGCACGCACAGGCAGTGCTTTAGTGGGTTCGCATTATCTACTTGTGTCTTATAGGTATATATTTTTTACTTTTTTACATTATTTTACTTGTCTTGTTATTTTAATTGTTTATCTTGTGTTATGTTATATATATTTAAAAAAATGTGTAAAACTTCTTTTGAAATGTATAATGGGAAAAAAAAGAAAAAAAAATCGGGCGCAGGGGCCTGCGAAGTCAGAAAAGTTGTACGTGAGCTGTGTAAAGGCCGACAACTGACTGTGGCGGGCGCCGTGTGAGGTCTAAAGTTAAGCGAGTAAAAGGAGGGAAGGGGCGGTGGGCCGCCTTTGAGAAGTGGAGAGGGAAACAATGTCTTTTGTTGGCCTCTGAGGCCGGCTGTGCCCGACGGAGGGTTAAGATTCTTAAGAACAGGTATGAAATGGTTGCACATCTAAGCTATAAACAATTCGAACAAATTACGCCGTAACCGATACTTTGTGAGGGACAGTTCATGTTATACTTCTAAGAAAGTATCTTCAATAAGTCAAATACAAGACTAATGCATCTAGATTCTTAAAAAGAGAAGTTTTTTTTTATGTTTATCTGGATAACAAATATCTACAATGAATCAAGTATTAGACGTTGTTTGTGCGAATACCGCACATGAGTCCCAATACCTCCCAACCATTTGGAGTCAAAATGCATCCCCGATTGGTGTACGTTGTAAGGGTGAAGATAGTTGGGAGGAGAAGTAGATTCATGCCCAATTTTCATGTCTAATCACAAAACACGGCTAATGTCATTTCAAGCAACAACATTTTGATTATGAATGGTGGTCTTGCTCCAGGGTGATCTAAGATCCTTTATATAGCAACGTGTTTAGAAATCCAAATCCAAATGAAAGAATGTAACGATCAGATGAAAAACTATCCCAGGAGTTAAGAAACGAGTTCGAGAAGCCAAGAATTTATGGTGAAATTAAGGCGCATTCAGCGAAGCAATAACATCCTTGATAGCGTGTATTTCCACAAAGTTGTCAACTTTAACCAAACAACGGCAATTGTGAAACTTCTCCGGTTCCTCGAAGAAGGGGAGCATGAGGAATTGTCGGAGATAATTAACACAGGTCTGAGAGAAAAGTTTACAGAATCCACTGAACAGATAGCCGCTAGAATTTTGATCTATAGAGATTTGAAAGAAAACTGTTTTCGCCAATTCACATAATACTTTTATAGGCCCAACCTAAGAAAGGCTAATGAAATTGAATATCTGCTCAACGAAGAATTGCGATGTACGAACATGATACAAATTATCATTCTATTTTTATAAAATGAAGCCCAAAATAATAAATTACAGATTATACAAAACAATGGGGTGGGGATGATTTTGAAATGTTATACTTTGTTGTTGTTTTTTTTTTTTCAAAATATATATATACAGTTGTTACATATTGTGTCGTAAAATAAAATAAAAATAGCATTTCCTCACCTTAAAGAGAAAAAGCTCTTGTGGTGAGGGAACTCCAGTCCAGATATTTAAAATCATGTAAGTAAGTAAATAAGAATATATTGTAAATAATAAAATAAAAATAATTAAGAAAAAAAGTAAATAACAGATTTCAAAATTTAAAAAAAATTATAACAGATATGACCTCTTATAGTAGTTTTGGGTTATTTTTCAATGTAAGTTGAAATTCTTGAACATTTTACATAATTTTTGTATTTAATGGGAGGTTTTTAAAATAAGTTATACCTAGGTAAAGATAGGTATTTTCAAAGTACTTCGAATAAAATTTTGGGATTTTAATATTATTTTGATGTTATTTTGCTGATATATTGAATTATAAATTACTTTATTTTATTTCTTAAAAAAATTGTAATATGGAATATTTTTTAAACATTTTGAAAAGAGAATTTCAGCTGAAAATTCAGATGAATTTTTCAAGAAAACCCCAATTATTAATCTTTGAACTATTTTAAGTGGATTTAAAAAATTATCATGTGTTCCTCTACAGCCAGTATTACCATATCGCAATATAAATTGATAATATCTTATAAACATATTTCAAGACTTCTTTCAAAGACCAGTATTTCTACCATCCATTTGCTACTCTTCTCTCGAAGTCTTGAAATCTAAGGAGCTAAGTATGCAAATAAAAAGGAAAGTCTTCAACACGTGTTTACTTCCAGTCATCACCTATGGATGTGAAACTTGGGCACTCACCAAACGCCACAGAGAAAAGTTGGAACGCTGCCAGAGAGTCATGGAGAGAAGTTTGACAGGAACAAGGAAACAGGACAGAGCGAGAGGTAGCACAATAAGGGAGAAAACTAAAGTTGCTGATGTAGTTACCCGAATAGACCAACAAAAGTGGAGATGGACAGGACACATGATACGCGATCCATAAGAGAAATGGTGCAAAAATGTCACTGACTGGTATCCCAGAGATGGCAAGAGAAGTAGAGGACGTCAACACATAAGATGGGAAGATGACCTAAAACTCACTGCTGGACATCAATGGAGAAGAGTAGCGCGTGACAGGTCCCAATGGAAAATGTTAGAGGAGGCGTATGCCAAGAGGCAAACTCAGCTTCGGGATATACTATAACAAATAAGATCATGTCTAATACATACCTAACAGAAGTCCAGAATAAAAAGGCTTATTATTATTATTATTATAAACATATGAATGCATATCCTAATTCTTTTCATAAGTTCACAAATTTGTGTTTTCCATTTAAAATGTTTATCTATTTATACACCAAGATAAGTAATTTTGGAAGTTGGGCTAAGTATAGCAACATAGCACTATGAGATATCATTCTTAATTTTACTTAGTTCTGTTTCATTTACTTTGGTGGATTTGTAAATAATAAAATTAGATAAAGCCTAAGATTCATAAGAAATTGTAAAGCGCCCTTGAGGTGATTTTTAACAAAAACGGCGCTCTACAAATTATCCAATTATTATTATTGTATACAGCTCTGATTTTGAAAATGGTATAAATTTAATTTTTCAGTGTTTAAGGAGAGGAGCTTTTTATCGAACCAATTTTTCAGTAAATTAATATCAATATTTACTATTAATTATTTTCCAATTAGTACCTTCAATTGTTATGACAGTATTATCACCATAACCACCATAACACGGCCATCAGTCTAGCGTGAGAGTGAAAAAATCCATAAATAATTAACCATTTGAAGCATTTGAAAAGATAGCTTTTTATCCATTCTGGAGCGAACCATTTAAGCCAATGTTTCTTAATTTACTTTTAAGTTTGTCATGTAATATGCCGTCAAACGCATTTGGGATCTACGAAAGTTCCGAAGCATTTTAATGATTTATCTAATGAAATACGAACAAGGCTAATTGATTTTGTAATTACATTCTACCTTCCATTAAACCGAAATGATTTTCATTAATTACAATTTATAAATTGGTTAATTCTTTTTTCAAGTAGATTTTAAAACCTTTTTGATATATTTGAGATAACTGAAATGGGTCGGTAATTGTTTACTTCTTCTGGATTATTTGGTTTAAATATTGGAAAAATGGTAGTTTGTTTGTAAATACTCCATTTTAGAAACTTATATTTACAATGTGTGTATTAATGGTTTAGAAATTTGATTTTTAAAACTTTTAAAAATATTAACTGTAATTACATCAAAGTCCGGCGCAGAACTTTCCAGCATACCTTTTATAATAGAATACGGAAAACACGTACTTATCCATAGATACTATTTCATCCTTTGTGATAAGTTGAAATGTTTCCGTAGTTAAAATGTTGCCAAATATTTTAACTAGAGTTAAAATTATCTCACAAAATTTAAATATGATGACAACTAAAAAACACATAATACGAGTATGTTAACAAAGATTTTAAATCTTAAAAATAACTTCTCTCCCAAGTTCCCCATTCTTTGATTGTACGGCAAAAGTTTTGCAACAATTTATTTTATTATTCATGGAATATTAAAAATAATATAATACAAATAAATATAAGTACTTATTTTTATACAAGACTAGAAAAATTTGTTGTATGCATTTCACGCACTCATCACATTTATTTTATATTAATTAAACCTTGCGCGGACCCCCTGACGTTGTTCAGGGACCCCTAACTCAATTTTAATTTTCCACGGACTCCCTGAATGATCCTGAGGACCCCTGGGGATCTATAAGGACCACTTTAGGAACCACTGATCTAAACAAAGAAGCAATAACAAAATAAAATTTCACCTGAAGTAAGGAAAAATTAAGCTTACGTCAGAAACACGAAGAAAATACTTGTGAAGGTTTAACTCTTCAGTGGGTGTGACGGAAAAACTCCCTTGATTCTCTGAATATTCATTCATATAATCTTTGTTCGCAGATTCCCGGCTATTTTATGAATTTGATTGAAAATTGGGTCAAAGACGTTAACCCTTTTAATTAAATCAATACAATTAATAAATCTTTGTACATCCCCAACGATCAAAACGTTTTTAACTTTTCAAGCGTGCTCGATAATATCTTTTGACAAGTTAACACAATTAAAACAATCAGAAACATCAATCATTGTTGTCAACATTGCAAATTCAATGATTTTTATAACGATGGGATGGTTTCGGTTAATTGATTCTATTAAAATATCCAAATTAATAAATCTTTTGATGTTTCCAAAATTACTTTTTGAATTCAGAACAATTCGAAAATTGTGAAAATGCGTCCAGGAATTATGGACATACAGTCTGTCAAATAAGAGTAGAAAACATAGGAGGGCTCCACTGTTGATCGAATGGAAATACTAAAAATACAACACATGATGGCGATGTAAAGCTGTGTAACCTACATTTTTTGTAAAAAATCAAAAACACATAAAAGTGGGAAAATCATTTTTTTATTGTAATTTCGATATACTGATCTCAAAATTAGAATTGCATATGGGTATATATAAATATATATGTATTACACCTTTGCAATTTTTGTTAATGCAATGAAGAATAACGATATTATAGTAAAATAAAAAGCACACTTAAAAATTGCTCACATTTATTTCATACTGGCTTAAGTAGGTACCCAGCATTGCCCGGGTTTTAGATCATGTCTCTAATTTTAAATCTGAATACATTTAACTCAGTCAGACCCTAAAAGTAGTGTAACTAAACTTACCATTAGTGATTCTTCCTTTCTACCTACTGTTAAACTCAAATTTATTTTTGTTTATTTGTTTATTTATTTAAGGAAGAAGCATTACTGTGTCCTACAGAGCAGATATGACATGATGATGGATATATGAAATAAACTGTACCGCTGTCCAAAACGATGGCTAAAAAGGGGGTAGCGCAACACTGCAAAATACCCCAAAAATAGGTATTTAGAAACATAAAAGTAAACTAGATTATTTAAGAAAATAAAAAAAACAGTACAAAGCAGCAATTAAAAAGAAATTATAATACAGGTGTAGATTCAACAAGTGATAAACCTAAATATAAAAACATAACAATACTATAACTAACTACAGAGAAAATAGGCTGCGAAATAGGTATTTGGGTAGGGACGGGTAGGGGGAGGACAGGGATAAGGGAGAGTTGCCACACAGGTAATTTAAAAATATTAGGTACAATTAATTTAATCATCATGAATATGTGTTATGTATTATTCGCACCTAGAATGTGATACAATGAAATTCTGTAGCGAAAGTAACTGGCAGTGAATATGTCAGCAAGTGTTTCTATACGTGCAAATTTAATGTTATAGTAGTTACCTGTCCTTCTTATCTTATCAATCTTATTATCTATGTTAAATTAAATTATAGCAAATCACTTTATAAAACACCATTTAATCAATTTTTTGAATTACCTTAAAAACAGTGCTTCTTTGAATTAATTTTTTTTCTTTAAGATTTTTTTTTTTTTTTAATTTGATTTACAGTGTTTTATACATTCAGTGTCATTGCCAATTGAAATAATATTTGACAGTTAAATTGGTGTTGCCAGCCTACAAAATTAGTAGTTCCATTTTTTATATTTTCTACTCTTATTTGACAGACTCTACGAATGCATCCCTTCCACTTCGGCACAGTGCGATGTTCCGAGAGAGTCTAGCTTGAGAGCAGTCGAGCAGCAATCAGTTTTTCCGATCCGGCCTGCCACGCAGTTGGCGGGCAGATGAATCCACTGTAAAGACCCGGACAACCATACTCCATGAATCCAGGCACCTCTCCATGAATCCTGTCACCAAGAAGTGTATCGTGGGCATGAGTGTGCCCGAATACAGTCTAATATTTTTTCTTTAATTTTGATAAATTGATTATGAGTCGTTTGGGTCTGGGCCTAGGAGTCGAAAGCTTTAACACAAATCAATTTTCTTTGCAAATCGGTACAAATCACGCTTCTAAAGTGTTTTAAGATTGATTTATAAAATATGTACCTAAGTACCTATTAATTGTTTTTTGTTCTACATCATTTGATTCCATCCAAATATCTTTGCATGATTATTATAAACCTTTGATTTATACAAAATCAAAATCTCTTTTTGCGTGTTTCATTCTGCGACAATTTAGGATAAAATTTTTTTTAAAGAGAGGATTTCACAGAATTTGTGTGAAAATTATGAGAAGTTGAAATAAACAGTAACAGATTGGCAGTTTTGATATCGGTCCGACAATCCACGTCATCCCAAATACATTATTTGAATCCGAGGAATCCCTTTCGTGAATAATATAGTGCCGATGACCAAAGTTTTCAGAATTCATCTTTTTATTGTGTTTTTTTTGCGAAAGGAGAGAAAATGCTAAACAAATAAAATGACATATGAAATTATACAATACTGTATATTTTTATGAATTTTCGGCTGCCAAATTTCAAGTAATCATTTTGGTTGTAAAGTTTATAATTTGAAACTTTTCAGTTAAACTCTTTTAAAATTAAATTTGTAAAGTAAACATGGTGTTAAGAGACCTACTTGACTTACTTTAACCAGTAATTCGTGACATTATTTAGAGTAAGAATGCAAATGAAATTTTCAGTCTCCGGTGACATTTTTATTAAAAACATTAACAATCAGTAGAAATTAAACTTTTGGGGTGAGGGATTGGTTGGTTGCTTGGCTGAATGACCAGTGACGATATGGGGAGAATTTTTTGTTTTGCGATAAAACACATACATTTGTAACAGACCACTTTTATTTTAATCACACTCTGCTGGTTTCCAAAGAACCCTTCCTTCGTTAGAATAATATTAACCTAATATTGAAGAATATTATCTTATATATAAAAATAAATCGCTGAATGTGTTGCTAAGCGCGAATCTCGAGAGCAGCTGAACCGATTTCGCTAATTCTTTTTTTAGAATATTCATGAAGTACGAGGATGGTTCTTACGGAGAGAAAAATTAAGAAAATTGCGCAGAAAATGGGATAATTTCAGAAAACCTAACGACTATCGCACGTTCGACAGTTCGCGTGTTTGAGAATGACTTTTTGCAAAACAATGATTGTCAAATCAGGATTCTATATCTGAAAATCTTATTTGATAAGTTGATAAATTTATTTAAAGTAGGTACTCCCCTAATAGTTTGAATCGAATCAAGAATTTTAGATATTTTAAATAGGTACCTATGTTAGGTACCAAATTTAATATACATGAAAAATGGAAATTTGAATAAAAATTGTAAAAGGTGGCAAGCGGGCTGTTTAAAAACTGAATATATGGAAAGCGAGAGGGAGGGAGAGAGGGGGGAGGGGGTGGAGAGGGGGGGGGGGAGGAGGTGGGAGGGGGAGTGGGGAGGGGGGGGGAGGGGGGGAGTGGGGAGGGGCGGGGGGAGAGGGGGGTAGATAGGGGGAGGGGGAATGGGGAGGGGGAGGGGGGGGTGCATGGAAAGTGGGGGGTGGGGGGGAGGGGTTGATGGTGGTTGGTGAGAGGGGGGGGGAGGGGGGAGGTGGAGGAGGTGGAGTGGGCACCCCCCTTACACCATGCGAGCGAAGCCGCGGGAAATAGCTAGTATATAAATAAATTAAAGAATATTACCAAATACTCTCCTGACGAAGGAAGGGTTCTTCCGAAATCGGTAGAACGTGAGTAAAATAAAAGTGGTCTGTAACAAATTTGTGTTTTTTATTGTAAATTAGGGCGAGCCAGAAAGTTAATGCTTTTTACAATTTTTTTTTTGTTTGATTTAGAAGAAAAAAAACTTGTAAAAAGAGAATGTAATAAGTCACCGTAGACCAAAATTTCATTTACATTTTTACACTAAATAATGTCAGAAATAACTGGTTAACGTAAGTAAAATGCGTCCCTTAATACCCTGTATATTTTTATGTGATGCAGCTTGAGTTATGGAGTTTTGAAATATAGATTTAAAACATTAAAAAAAAACAAGAGCGAACCCGGATGTTGACTATAACAAAATATGGATACCGGAAAGGAATTAATGGAATTCACACAGAAAATGGAAAATAAATATTTTGTATCCCCTTTTAATGTTCTTTTTTGTTTGTTTCAGAAATTCGGGCATCGGGGTGATTGCCTCGCCAATGATGCCCAGCAGTCAGCGGGTCGTTACGGCACTGGTAGCCAAAATCTCACAGGGACCGCCGAAGCTAACTGATTCCACAAGTTCAACTTCCCTTTGAACAATTCCACGTCATTATTATTTTATGATTTCATTAGGTCTGGCAGAGCTAATGTTAGGTATGTGGGCTGACATGGTTTTCGTTGATTCGGGAGATTTCATCATTGCCGAATGGGATTTTCGAGGTAAAATAATTTAAATTTGTTTAAGTAAATTAGCTAGGAACATCTCAGGAAGACATCACACGATTAATTCAATCAAATTTTAATCAAAAGTAGGGTTAGTTAGCATGTGAAACTTTTGTATAATATGTGTGTATTGAAATTAGAGGACACTTCTTATAAATTAGAAAAAGTTTCAGCTGCTTATAGAAATTGACCTGTAATGTATGTCTTTTTTCTACTCTCTTATATTTGTCTGTATTTTATTTACTCCTGGGCACTTGGCACCAGTCGTAATATTCTTCTTTTCTCTTGGCTCTGATCGATATTTAAATTCTTAAGGCTTTGCATATGTGTGGTAGGGATGGAAAATTCCTCCCCTACGTCACACAAGCCTTTATAAAATTGGACCCTTATTTCCTCTGATAACTACAGAAAGCTACTTAAAGCTCCCTTGTACTACATACCTTTAGCGATATATGTACTTAACTAATAAATACGTTATTTACGACTTTGAACGTAAATATTTTCGTATTTAGGTTGTAATTAAACTCCATCAAACGTTGTGTAATTTTTTTGATTTATGATATAGGACTTTAATTACTTTAAATTTTGTGGTAACCCTCTTGATTCTAAACAGAGTGTTGAATTTCAAACTGTATTGGTCTTTCTCTTGCAAATTTAACCTTAAGTAATTTCTCTAAATGAACTAACTTCCCTTTGACGTTTATTATGATTCCCTACATCCTAATGAATTCATGAATAAGCAATACTAATCGAAACTACACATGACTAATTGAACAGATAATTAAATATAACTCAAATGGTTAAATGTTAGTAAATTTGATTATGATTGTATCTCGTATCTGCTGGGCGCCCCTCCGTTTAGATTCAGCTGCTATAAGGTACATATAAAGATGGATTTAGTAGGTTAATGTAATTAGTTAATTGCATATTTGACGAACTCAGAATAACCCTTTTTCTGGCAAAATTTGGCTCCGGCCTCCATCAAGTAAGCAGGGTGATCAGAAGTCAACCCAAAATTCGCACAGTCTTTTGGCACGGTTCAATTGATTGATACCTAAGTTATCGCGTCCCAATGAACCTTCCTTTCGCCATCATGCACTGCCTTCAGGTCTTCCTCCAAGCCCAGATACCTCCAAATTCCTACTCCTCCAAAGTTTACTATTTACTTAGGGCGAACCGGTTTCGTCCTATATGCAATCATATACTCACGGGTTTGTGTGGAGTTACGGGTCGTGAATCCTCCCTCCACGTTCAAGAAATGAGACGAGAGTGACCCGACAGGCCTAAAGCACTAATTGTAAGTGAGTTCGTTTCATTCAATGAACAGTACATAAAAGGATATATATGTAAACATACGTTTTGGGAAGGTTTATAACTCGCAATGCGAAACTACTTGCAACGCATCCCGAGCTCGGATCTCGCCCATCAAATTCTGCGAAATTTTCAGATTGATACCGAATATATACGTAAGAATAGTGTGAAATATAAATAAATATTAGTACATTAAGATCTTATCTGGCGATGTGTTCTGGAGATTCGCCATAACTCCAAGCTTTTGTTTGGTTTTGTTGACGGTTTTGTTTGAGAGATCCGCCATCTCTATGGTTTGATTAATGGTCCTTGTTACAGAAGCGAACACTGCCTTCTGTTGGTTGAACTGTATTTTTTTTTTTTTCTTTCCCTCCCCTCCAATGTTCAACTTTTGATAAATTCTTGCTATCCCGTGATTCTCAATTGAATCATGTAAATCCTCATTACCCCTTATTAAGCTATCCCGTGATTTTTCAACTGCTTCATCTAAGCCTTCATTACCCCTTATTAAGCTATCCCGTGATTTTTCAACTGCTTCATCTAAGCCTTCATTACCCCTTATTAAGCTATCCCGTGATTTATCAAATGTTTCATCTAAGCCTTCAATACACCTTTTTGAACTATCCCGTGATTTATCAAATGCTTCATGTAAATCTTCAACACACCTTTTTGAACTGCTATAATAAATCTGTTAATTTTCAATTGCTTAGGTCTGTAGATACCTCGTTACGTTCAAATTAAAAATAGTGTTTAAAATTTTTTTTTTTTTCTTTTTGCTCCTAATAATTGCGCAATATAATAATTTTATCCCATTCCTAGAAGTTAATACCTAAGTACGATATCCACTAATCAAGGTCATTTTTTTTTTCTTTTTACTGTACTCGAACTAGTGTCCCAGTGACCGAATTATTTTGTAAACAATTTGAGCTTTGTAAACATTCTCTACGGCCTCGTGACCTAGATTCAAGCGTATGAGGTATGTTTACTTTAGACATTCCGGAGACGTGTGAGATGACTCTAAAATTTTCTTTGTTTGATAATGATGTACTTAGCGCAATTGTCTAGTCTGATACCCGATTACGTATACATATTTATTCATTTATATATACTTTGTTTCAATAAATAATTTATAATATTGATATGTATAATTATTTTATGGTTGAAGTAATTTCTAATATCATAACTTATTTCAAATGCTCTGGATTTTCTGAAATTATATTAATACATACATAACATTAAATATAAAATATTGATTTGTAAATTTATCACACATAACTACTTTCAATAGTTATTGATGAATTCAGAGGTAGGAATCGATACCCTTTTCCTCTTTTTTATATAAGTGTTTTTCTTTTTTTTTTTTTTTTTTTTTTTGATTATAATTTTTCTTGGGAACAAAATTACATATATATATGTTTATATACTTACATATATAAATATAAAAATATACTTATTAAATTTATAATATTTTAATATAGTTACATATCACATATTAAGAGAGTAATATCTTGGTCAAATAATTAATCCAAATACCAATGTTTGCTGCATTCCGCTATCTCCTTGGAATCTGTAAAATTTTATAACGGAAAAGACTTACCCCTACCAAGGTTTTTTCCGACCGGGAAATACACGGTAACCTTGCTGCAATTTTCCTAAATTAATTTTTATTTTCCTAAATTTAATTAAATCTTTTTGACTTCAATTTTTTTTTTTTTCCATTTAATCTAATTAATTAAAATGATGCATGAACTCTATCGTTCTAAACTGTATTTTATCTCAAAACTCGTTGGTTAGATAACTCTTTAAATGATAGTTACTTCACGATTAATTTAGAGATGGTAAATTGTTGTTAAATTAAATTTTTATCCCTCCGAACTTTTATGTATTAATAAAATATTATTTTGTTTTATTATTATTATTTAAGATAATTAATTTAATTATTTATTATTTGTTAGAACACTTTCACTTAGATTGAACACACGTATTTAATTATAACTCCTTCACGCTAAATTATCACATCACTTCAGTTATTTATTGCACTAATATTAAACGCGAAATTTCTAAGTTTAAAATTACGATATTAGGTGATTATAAAATCCGAATTTTCCACTAAAACAAATTGTATTTATCACGAGCACTTTTATTTTTCACAAGTAATTAATGCGTTGGCTTTAATTTTATTTTTCACTGACTCTAACTGCAAAGTATTTTTTTTTTTTTTTTTGACTAGAATGTGAAATTTTTCTAAGTATCAAAATAATTATCACTTAGAATTTTTCAAATTTAAATCACCCACCGTTTCGTCACGTTCCGCGAAGTTACAAACTTTTCGACCACGACCGTAGACTGTCCTCAACTGGCATTTGTCTAGACTTTTATACCCCTCTCAGGTCCAAAAGATCGTATCTGAATCTCCTATAATAAACCAATCTAATTACTATCAACTCGTAATTTCTTGAAACCTCCCCATTATTGTCGAATGCGGTCTCTTTGTACGTTTTGCGTTTGATACATTAAATTCTGTCTCGTACTTTCATACTTACAAGATCCGGATTTAGTAAGATCCATGTTTAATGGCCCAACTTCCTTTGTCCTGTTGTTCATACAAAATTAGCTTGAATTTAATAATTTTAAAGTTCTATTTTCATATATTTCGTAACATGTCCGTGCGTACGGCATCTACCATATGTTCCAAATCTGTCCCCAAATTCGCCTATCAGAGATATCTTCATGTCGAAGTCTTTCTCGCAAATTGTTCATTTTTATTTTATTATTTTTCCTCGAGTTTTTCTGTATTCTATATGAACCTTTCCATTTAAAACCGAATTTTCTCTATTTACGTCGTATATTTGAATTTTCCATTTTTTCTCGAATTTTCTTTTATTCACGACACTCTTTCCATGAATTTCCTTATTTATTCTTACGCTATTGTTCATATCTCTATAGATTTTTATATTTCAAGCCGTATTTATTTTATTCACTGTTAATCTAAGATTTCCTTTGTTTTTCTCTGTCGTATCTCCTTTCCCCTCACTCCCCCGTACTTCCCTGATATAACCATATCGTTTTTTGATGTTTGCTGCCTCTTGGAAAATTTCATTTTCTATTTGTTATTAATAAATATATCATTTTTTAACATCTTTATAGGGGATACCCCCACTTCGGCCCTTAAATTTCTGTCATTTTTATTGCTTCATAGAGAACGCCTTCCAAATTTTGTCCCGTTCTTACGCAAAATCCCATAAACCATATGTCTTGACAGTTGTATACATTAGTTCCTGTACCCACCTGGCAATAAATCCTTTTTTATTTCAGTGTCGTTAAATTTTATGAGAATTCTTTAATATAAATATTTCATAAGACCCATGATAATTTTTATTACCTTTTTTAACGGCTAATCGTCCTTATCTAAACAATTTTCATGTTCGAATATTCCTTGTTTATCACAACAAAATACATCTGAAATCGACAACCATTGTAATGCCTCATTTTTTTATCTGCAATCGCGTACTATGTTACTCTATAACCTCCATTTTAATTACGTAAAATGACTCCTTTTCCTGAGTTTTTCTATCGCAATGTTTTCAGCATTTTCCACTCCCCTCCGTACTGCACTCTATCTTCTTCTCTAACACTTGTTACTGCTCTAGACATCTGAAATGTACCCTCGCCTATTCTTTAAAACTCTCATTTTTTTTTGACGTTTCCTCCCTAAATCTTTCATCGTAATATCCTAGCTCCGTCTAAAATTGATAACAATAATTTTCCATTGTTTTTTCAACATTTCCATTTCCTTTAGCACGTTTTCCCTCGAATCGATCATCTCCGGTCGTCACAAACAATCGTATTATAGATGGAAATCTCCCTAACGCCTTACAATACGTTTTCGTCACTTGCTTTGCAATTTTTCACTTAAACTTTTGCATCGTGTTTACGTGTATCCTTTTTTCCGCACCTTATATGCTTTAATGCGTTCGAGAACTAGGGTTTCTGATCCCTGGAACGTACCGGTTAATGATAACATTTCTTGGGGTCATCGTTCTTTTGTCCCTGAACAGATTATTTCTTCCCATGGAGTTTATTCACCTCTCGGTTTGGTGGGAACGTCAAACTCATTAATCACATTACTAATTGCTAAGTCCAAAGGTCGTTCCTTTGTTCTAAAAATGGGTTCGGCCCTCTTCCCGTTGATAGGCTGAATTGGTTTTTAATCGCTTTTGCTGCAATTCAATTGGCTGTCAATATATCTCGGTCTAAAGTATATTGGGGAGTCCCTGTTTCTGATTATTTGTTGATACCATCTGTGATCCTTTCATCAATACTCGTCTCACTTTGTCTAATTATAGATCCCTACCGTAAATATGAATTCACTTTACTCTAATCCGATAGATGTCGTAGACGTGTCCGTTTTATAAGTAATTGATATTTTCTTTTTAAATTAAAGTGGGAAGCTACGATATTTCCTAATTTTCACTGTTGATCAATGCAATTCATCACAGTTCCCTCCTCTGAACTCAATTTGCTGTGGCTAACGTTGTATTTTATTTTAATGTCCTCTTCTTTTTTTTTTTTTTTTTTTTTTTTTTTTTTTTTTTTTTTTTTTTTTTTTTTTTTTTTTTTTCGTTAGACACCGAAATTGTGTTCAAATTTAGACTAGCTATCTTCCCCTCCTCATTTGGTTATCCCCTATCTCTACTCCGTGTCATATTACTTCCTATCTCCCCCTCCTCATTTTGTTATCCCCTATCTTTTTTCCGTATCCTATTACTTCCTATCTCCCCCTCCTCATTCTGTTATCCCCTATCTCTTTTCCGTATCCTATTACTTCCTATCTCCCCCTCCTCATTCTGTTATCCCCTATCTCTTTTCCGTATCCTATTACTTCCTATCTCCCCCTCCTCATTCTGTTATCCCCTATCTCTTTTCCGTATCCTATTACTTCCTATCTCCCCCTCCTCATTCTGTTCGGATTGTTAACAATCTTGAATTTGAATCTCATTGTATTCTTTATTTTCTTTTCGCGTAGATTTTACTTTATGAAATTTTCTTTAATTTTGATAGATTCAAAATTAATTTCTTTTTGCTGGAACACGCCCCTCGACTCGCGTGTTTTGGTGGTCCCCAACCAAATTGGACTAAGACCTCCCTTACAATGATTTAAGTAAAGATTGTTTACAATCTCGCGGCCTTTCGAACAACTGAAAAGCGGGTGGTCTCTTGGTGTGCAATTAATTGTTTTTTGTTTTGTAAGTATGAATATTTTTTGTGAAATGTGTGTTTTCGCACGACCTCACCCAATCCGACAATCAGTGGTATACATGTTTCATATAAATTTTCCAGCATTTTTTTTTTTCTTTATTCATTTAAACTTTATTTTATAATTCTTAATTTCTAATTGTAATTTCTTAATTCATCCAAAGTTGTTCTAGCCTAAGTGTTGTCCACTCTAATATTTAAATTTTTATAAATGTTCTTTATTATCCTCAAATTGGTTCAGCGTTCCTTTTTTCCTTTTTTTTTTTTTTCGAAATCTAAAATATTTATACCTTAATTCAAATGTTACCTTTTTATCTCTATACTTAATGTCTACCCTATATCTATAGATAAACTTTCTCATTTCAATATTTCAAAAAAAAAATTCCTAGGCATTGTTCATTTTTCAAAATGTCCCTTTTGTGTGCCATATAATATCTCTAATTCTCTCCTTTTGAGTGTTCTTACTTATCTAACATTTTTTTTTTTTTCTCACTAACACATAAAAAAAGTCAATTTTTTTTTTTTTCAACTAGAAAATCAAAATTAACGAATTTATTTGCCTTACTCTATTTCAATAATTGAATATGATTGTCGCTTATTAAGAACTTGTCCACTCACCCTCAAAGACTTAACGACGATCCGCCCCTCGCAAGCAATCTGATAATCTAATATTTTAGTAATTTTCTTTCTTCCCCCTCCCCAATTATAATGTACCCTAACATAATTTTATTTATATTTCTCAATCGTTTATTTATTTATTAACATTTACAAATATTTGTAAACTTCGCACTCTATCCGTTGATTTCCACTAACTGTAAACCTGATTTTTGTTTCTTATTACTTGTGTAATATCTAGCTAAATGTAAAGCGCTATAATCTCCTTTTATCTCCCGAGTTACCGGATCAATTAGGGTATATGTGTTACTGTAAACTACTGAACCGATGACGTACGGTCCTTCGTAAATTAAACCGAATTTCTTGATCTGTTTGCGCAAAAAACTTGATTGTGTAATCTTTTTCAACTTGACCATGGTTCCGATTTCATAGGTAACTAGTCTTTTATTGAGATTATAATATTTTTGTCGATTTGTAGCGCTTTTCTCCAAATTCTTTTGAGCTGTTAACCTAATTTCATCTATTGTTTTCGTAGGTTTTCCACACCCTTGAGTATACTGGTCTAAACTGTAAGTTGGCGATTTCCCGAAAGCTATTTCATTTGGTGAAAATCCTGTTGAACAATGTATTGAGTTATTGTAGGTCTGCTCTATTTCTTTAAGAAAAGCTGCCCATTTTGTATGTTTCTCGTGACAGTAAATACGAAAAATTCTTCCTAGTTCTTTATTTACGCGCTCAGTTATATTCGGTCCAGGATTTCGCACTGAAGTATGTACGATTCTTATGCCCATCCTATTCATGTGGCTTTCCCATTTTTTTGATGTAAATTGAGATCCGTTGTCAGTTAACAAAGCATCTATTTGTATGGTTTTATTAAAATCCTCTACACAATTTAACACGGTCTTAGTACTTGCTATCCTTAATTTATATAATTTTACAAATCTGCTGAAGGAATCTTGGATCACAAATATGTATTTCACGCCTCCCACTCCTCTCGGTAATGGTCCGTATAGATCTGCCATAGCCAATTGTCCTACTTCTTTGGTCATAATTGATTTACTCGGCCCTACAGTTGGTCGAATTTCGCGCTTCGCCAGCTGACAAAGGTGACATTCTCTTACTATGCGCTTTATATCTTGATTCATACCCGGCCAGTAATACCTGTCTCCCATAGCTGATCCTGTTTTAAAAATTCCCCCATGCCCAATTTCTAAATGTATCATTTTTATTAGCTCTTCAGTCAACTCCTGGGGTACTGCTAACACCGTTTTGTTTAGTCCTGTGGTGTAATACAAAGTCTTACCTATTTTTTTGTAATTTTTTAAATACTTATTTACTCTTTTTGTTGGTGGTCCGAATTTCCCCTTGCGCAAATACCCGAAAATTTCTCCCAAAAATGTGTCCTGCTTCTGTAGCTCCGTTATATTTTCTAAGTGTTTTCGAATTTGTTGTCTACCTTTAACCGCAAAAGCTGCTATTTCTGGACATGTGTTTTTCTCCTCCTGAACGTTTTCCGCATCACAAGAGTAACGAGATAAAATGTCAGGTCCTATATTTTCTTTTCCTTTAACGTACTCTACAGTGAAGTTAAATTGATTTAAATACAAAATCCACCGAGTCAGGCGACCACTGTACATCTTCCAGCTCTTCAAAAACGTCAGTGCTTGATGATCTGTTCTAATTATCAAATGCACCCCTCTTAAATATGTCTCAAACTTATGTAAAGCATATATTATCGCCCACAACTCTTGTTCCGATGTGGTCCATTTCAACTCCGGTCCCCTTAAAGCTTTGCTAATAAATCCAATAACGTGGTGATTTCCTTCGGCATCTAGCTGGTATAGCTCCCCCCCTATTGCGAATCCCGAACTGTCTGTCTGTAGGTAGTATGTACTATTTGGATCATGATGGTGTAAAATAACTGTCTCTAAAAATAATGTTTTCACCTTCTCGAATGCACGCTGTTCTGAGTCACCCCACCTCCAAGTTCTATTTTTCTGAAGTAAATCACATAAAACTCGTGTTGATTCCCCATATTTATTCGCGAATCTACGATAATAATTGCAAAGTCCAAGGAAAGCTCTAACTTGTTTGATTTTCTTGGGTACCGGAAAATTTTTAATCGCGTCTATTTTTTCCGGATCCATCTGAACTCCCAAAGGCGTTATAATGTGTCCTAACATACGCACTTCGGTGAATAAAAATTGACATTTTTCGAGTTTACAAGTCATGTTTGCTGCCTCTAACCTCTCAAGTACCGCGCCTACATGTTCAAAATGATCTTCTTGGCTCCCACACGTATATATTATTAAATCATCCAAATAATTAGCGCAGAATTCTCTCAGTCCTGGTCCTAGGATTTTGTCAATTCCCCTTGAAAAACTCCCAACTGATGTCTTTAACCCCTGCGGTAATACCTTGTATACATATGATTTTCCATTGTATACAAACCCTGTATATTTGCGACTTTCTGGACTGATAGGTATCTGAAAATAGGCTGAATCGAGATCTATCGTGGTGATGAATTTTACGCCATGAAAACGCTGTATTATCTCAGAAGTTAAAGGTGGTTTCTCTACTTCGGCAATCATTCTAGTATTTAAAAACCTAGCATCCAAAAGTATCCTGACTGTTCCGTCCTTTTTTAAAGTAAATGTTAGAGGACTAGAAAACTGTGTGGCCTCTCTACTGATGATTCCGAGTAACTCCAATTCTCTAATTTTTTCGTCAACTTTATCTCTATAAGCAAAAGGTACAGGATAAGATCGTTTAACGAAGGGCGTCTCGTCCGTCATCTTTATTTCGTGAGTGTATAAAGTTGTGAGACCCGGTCTGTCTCTAAATACATTTTTATGTTTGGTTAAAATCTTTTCCAACCCTTCTTTTCCTTTTAAATCTAAATCTAGCCCGGACACAAATGTCGTTATTCTACGCTCGAGACACGCCGTATTATTTTTTTCGGGGTTTACTTCAATGCTAATTAATTTTCCACTTGCGCAATTTTGACCGCTAATCTCACCTTTAGATTTCCTATAAGTTATCGATGAATTTACCAACTCTATATCCTTTTTACCATTTTCTGTTTTTATTTTTAACTTTCTATTTTCGCCACACTTAAATTCAGCTATATATTCGTCTAACCAATTGATTCCTAATATAATGGGCCTGATCAACTTGGGTATTATTAAACATGGTGTATTTATCGTAACATTTTCAAATCGCAGTGGTACCAAAACCAATCTAGATATCCTCTGACTTTTGTGTCCTACGGCTACCCTGATCTGAATAGCTGTTACAGGCATAATCGGATAAAGTGTTTGATCATTTAAATAATTTTCGTAGAATTCTTGTGCTATACACGTGATCTGACTTCCGGTGTCTATTAAACAATGAACTTCCGTGTTATCTATATGTGCTTTGGCTTCCGGTAATGACGGTAAAGTGCTACCCTTTTCTACTTCCTCATAATCTCGGTCCTCAAAAATGTTGTTAAACCCCCTAACTTCCCTACCCACTTTTTCTTCAATCATTTCCAATTTATTCCATTCATCAGTTATTTGTTGTAGTAAATTGACGCATCCTTCCACACGCATTTCCTCCTCCGTTCTCGTTTCTTCCGCTCCATCCTTTCGTCTCCTTACATTCCGTTCAGCTTTTACTGGGGCAGTCATCCCTTGTTCACTCTTCCCCAATCCTTTCGTTGGATTCCATCCCCACTTCAGCATAATCTTCAATGCAGTGCTGTGTCTTGGTGCCGGCGTCCCTCTTCCTGTGTGAGTCGTATCCATCAGGACTAATGAATCAACCCCCGTCCGTTTCCCGAGTTGGCTGCGACCACTAGCTCCTTCCCGGTTGTAGTTATTGTAGAATTTCTTTTTGGTGAACTGTTAACTTCGGTGCACTTGCTGCAACTAGCGTTTTCGCCCACACTTTCAATTGCGTGTATCCTCCTTTTTATGGCGTGGTAACGGTCACGGTATTTGTCCTTCTTGCTGGATTCCTCCCCACTCCTCTTCTTCATGTTCCGTTCTTCTGGTGTACATACCATTGTATCTAGTTTTCGTAGAAACTCAGCGGCGACAATCTCATCTCCTGATTGCCCCGAAAACCATAGCGATTGAATTTCCTTCGGATAATGTCTCATAATTTCGTCAACTATGCCCAACGGTGTGTCAGTAATCTTTAAAGCCTTCGCTAGCTCCCAATAGTTTGCGAAATGAGTGAGCATGGATATATTTTTCTTGGCATCATATACCCCTTCTGCAAGACGACGGCGAACTTCATTTTTCTTTATGTCTCCCCAATAGGTAGCTAAAAAATCTCGTTCGAAATCTAACATAGTCTCCCATCGTTTATTGTACAATTTTGCCCACGATTTAGCTTCCCCTTTCAAATTTTCCCGTACGACGACTAAAGGATCCGTTCGTTTCACTTTTCTAGTGTATTCTTTTAAATCTTCCAGGAAACTAATGGGATTTTGATTTCCACCGGAGAATGATGGTCGTTCCTGCTGTGGTAACATTTCCACTACTTGGAGAACGCTTTTCGGCGCATTATCCTCTCCTATCACCGCCACTGTTGCTGGGCTTTCCAATTGTTTCTCGAGTTCTTGCATCTTATTGACGAGCGGTGCCAAAGCTGCCTGAATTATTGTAGTTATATCTCCTATGTTTATTGTTGAAGTCTCGGTTGTGACATTTTCCCCGATTGCTGTCACTAAAGCCTGGGCTCGCCTACTTGTCCCACGTTTCCCAACCATTTTCTTTATTTTCCGAGTGTCGCCTGGTTAATGTTTATATTTTTATCTTATTAAGCGACAACCTTATAATCTCTATTTTAATTTCCTAAATTACCTCATGTAAATTATGTTGCCTTCCTTATTCTATTTATTTACTTATTTTTTTTTTTTTTCAATTTTCTCGTTTTTCTATATTTTTTATTTTATTTTTTTTTTATTTTTCCTTTTACTTCGTTAACTTTTCTTGTTCCTTTTCCTCGGGTTTTTCCTGTAACATATCATGTGTGAGTCTCTCTTCACACTCTCGCTTATTTTCGCCCTGTTCCTCCGATTTTGTGTCGGTCTCCCCCTCTGGCTGAACGACTTCTATCATATCCTCGACTCGTAACTTAGACCTCTTTGAACGTCTAAATATCTCCCGTAATTCATCTCCCAACGGTATTTCTTTAGCTTCTAATTCCGTCGCATCCACTTTCCTTTTTTCCGCCATTTTTTGTTTAAAATTTTTAATGAATTTAACTCAATACCAACTATTTATTATAAATATACCTATATATATTTATAATTTATTTTATTTTTATTTTTATTTTTATTTATTTATTTATTTATTTTTTTTTTTTTGGAACCTGTCCCCCTATAAAACACAATATTTTCAATTATTTATATTTGTTTGCATGATGATTGTAACCCAAATTAGATCAACTCTACCATCACTCTTCATTTCAATTAAATGTAGGTAATTGCAAAAAAAACGGAATGAATATTGTTACTCCAATGTTAATGAATATCCCGTGATTTTCGTTCAACCAATAATTACTCATTGTTTAGAATGCCAACCATTCCTTCAAGTTCCGCAATACCTACGATATTTTCGCAAAATCTATTTAGAGTTCGCAATACCTATCTTGATGTTATTTCGTCAAATCCCCTCCTTTTTTGGTCCGAATGATCAAATGTTCCCTTAAATAGGTATATACCTATAAAACATTCGTCTGTGATATTAAAGCTCTCAACTCGACACTATCCCCAATCAAATATTTTATGTTATTTTTATTTTATGTTCCTTATCTTTTATGTTATGACTTTTTATGTGATAATCCTCACATACAAACCCACAACATTAACTATAAACAAAGGGTCACTTTATGTAGGTAAGTTCCCCCGTTTTTATCTGTAAAGTCTGTTTATTTTTTCCGTAACCGAGTGTTGATATCATTTTCGAGTTTGTTTATTCTACAATCTCTTAAAGCGATGCGCGTTACCCCCGATGTCGCCTACTTCAAAATTTTTCGATGCTTTGTTATCACTTTCGATGCTTACAAACACCGCGGCATCTCGTATCAGATTGTTTACATTACGATCATTAACATTCTGGATTCAGGAATGTCAATACCATCATTCCGTCAATTTATGGCCTGCCTTGAATAAACTGTTTACGCTTGCATCTGACCTACATTCTTTGTTACGATATTTATAATCTCATAAGCAATCAACAAATTCATGGTCACTTGATTTAAACTTTATCGACACTTTTATAAATTATTTTAAAACATGTAGAGTTTATTCGTTAACACTTTTTTTTTTTATATTTAAATGTATTGTTTATATATTTATTTTCGTATATTTATTTATTAATTTATATATTTTTTTCGTGTTTATTTAACGGCGCACTGTTCTGATTTTTTATTTCATTTTTATTATCACTTCATTTAACATAACGTCCTACTTATTATTATTATTATTTTTTTTTTTTTTTTTGCAATAGATTGACCAATAAAAGTTTTTTTTTTTTTTTTTTTCTAAAACAACTTGTAAAACTCTGATCTCCTGTCACGGCTGTGCAGTTGTAATGTATGTCTTTTTTCTACTCTCTTATATTTGTCTGTATTTTATTTACTCCTGGGCACTTGGCACCAGTCGTAATATTCTTCTTTTCTCTTGGCTCTGATCGATATTTAAATTCTTAAGGCTTTGCATATGTGTGGTAGGGATGGAAAATTCCTCCCCTACGTCACACAAGCCTTTATAAAATTGGACCCTTATTTCCTCTGATAACTACAGAAAGCTACTTAAAGCTCCCTTGTACTACATACCTTTAGCGATATATGTACTTAACTAATAAATACGTTATTTACGACTTTGAACGTAAATATTTTCGTATTTAGGTTGTAATTAAACTCCATCAAACGTTGTGTAATTTTTTTGATTTATGATATAGGACTTTAATTACTTTAAATTTTGTGGTAACCCTCTTGATTCTAAACAGAGTGTTGAATTTCAAACTGTATTGGTCTTTCTCTTGCAAATTTAACCTTAAGTAATTTCTCTAAATGAACTAACTTCCCTTTGACGTTTATTATGATTCCCTACATCCTAATGAATTCATGAATAAGCAATACTAATCGAAACTACACATGACTAATTGAACAGATAATTAAATATAACTCAAATGGTTAAATGTTAGTAAATTTGATTATGATTGTATCTCGTATCTGCTGGGCGCCCCTCCGTTTAGATTCAGCTGCTATAAGGTACATATAAAGATGGATTTAGTAGGTTAATGTAATTAGTTAATTGCATATTTGACGAACTCAGAATAACCCCTTTTCTGGCAAAATTTGGCTCCGGCCTCCATCAAGTAAGCAGGGTGATCAGAAGTCAACCCAAAATTCGCACAGTCTTTTGGCACGGTTCAATTGATTGATACCTAAGTTATCGCGTCCCAATGAACCTTCCTTTCGCCATCATGCACTGCCTTCAGGTCTTCCTCCAAGCCCAGATACCTCCAAATTCCTACTCCTCCAAAGTTTACTATTTACTTAGGGCGAACCGGTTTCGTCCTATATGCAATCATATACTCACGGGTTTGTGTGGAGTTACGGGTCGTGAATCCTCCCTCCACGTTCAAGAAATGAGACGAGAGTGACCCGACAGGCCTAAAGCACTAATTGTAAGTGAGTTCGTTTCATTCAATGAACAGTACATAAAAGGATATATATGTAAACATACGTTTTGGGAAGGTTTATAACTCGCAATGCGAAACTACTTGCAACGCATCCCGAGCTCGGATCTCGCCCATCAAATTCTGCGAAATTTTCAGATTGATACCGAATATATACGTAAGAATAGTGTGAAATATAAATAAATATTAGTACATTAAGATCTTATCTGGCGATGTGTTCTGGAGATTCGCCATAACTCCAAGCTTTTGTTTGGTTTTGTTGACGGTTTTGTTTGAGAGATCCGCCATCTCTATGGTTTGATTAATGGTCCTTGTTACAGAAGCGAACACTGCCTTCTGTTGGTTGAACTGTATTTTTTTTTTTTTCTTTCCCTCCCCTCCAATGTTCAACTTTTGATAAATTCTTGCTATCCCGTGATTCTCAATTGAATCATGTAAATCCTCATTACCCCTTATTAAGCTATCCCGTGATTTTTCAACTGCTTCATCTAAGCCTTCATTACCCCTTATTAAGCTATCCCGTGATTTTTCAACTGCTTCATCTAAGCCTTCATTACCCCTTATTAAGCTATCCCGTGATTTATCAAATGTTTCATCTAAGCCTTCAATACACCTTTTTGAACTATCCCGTGATTTATCAAATGCTTCATGTAAATCTTCAACACACCTTTTTGAACTGCTATAATAAATCTGTTAATTTTCAATTGCTTAGGTCTGTAGATACCTCGTTACGTTCAAATTAAAAATAGTGTTTAAAATTTTTTTTTTTTTCTTTTTGCTCCTAATAATTGCGCAATATAATAATTTTATCCCATTCCTAGAAGTTAATACCTAAGTACGATATCCACTAATCAAGGTCATTTTTTTTTTCTTTTTACTGTACTCGAACTAGTGTCCCAGTGACCGAATTATTTTGTAAACAATTTGAGCTTTGTAAACATTCTCTACGGCCTCGTGACCTAGATTCAAGCGTATGAGGTATGTTTACTTTAGACATTCCGGAGACGTGTGAGATGACTCTAAAATTTTCTTTGTTTGATAATGATGTACTTAGCGCAATTGTCTAGTCTGATACCCGATTACGTATACATATTTATTCATTTATATATACTTTGTTTCAATAAATAATTTATAATATTGATATGTATAATTATTTTATGGTTGAAGTAATTTCTAATATCATAACTTATTTCAAATGCTCTGGATTTTCTGAAATTATATTAATACATACATAACATTAAATATAAAATATTGATTTGTAAATTTATCACACATAACTACTTTCAATAGTTATTGATGAATTCAGAGGTAGGAATCGATACCCTTTTCCTCTTTTTTATATAAGTGTTTTTCTTTTTTTTTTTTTTTTTTTGATTATAATTTTTCTTGGGAACAAAATTACATATATATATGTTTATATACTTACATATATAAATATAAAAATATACTTATTAAATTTATAATATTTTAATATAGTTACATATCACATATTAAGAGAGTAATATCTTGGTCAAATAATTAATCCAAATACCAATGTTTGCTGCATTCCGCTATCTCCTTGGAATCTGTAAAATTTTATAACGGAAAAGACTTACCCCTACCAAGGTTTTTTCCGACCGGGAAATACACGGTAACCTTGCTGCAATTTTCCTAAATTAATTTTTATTTTCCTAAATTTAATTAAATCTTTTTGACTTCAATTTTTTTTTTTTTCCATTTAATCTAATTAATTAAAATGATGCATGAACTCTATCGTTCTAAACTGTATTTTATCTCAAAACTCGTTGGTTAGATAACTCTTTAAATGATAGTTACTTCACGATTAATTTAGAGATGGTAAATTGTTGTTAAATTAAATTTTTATCCCTCCGAACTTTTATGTATTAATAAAATATTATTTTGTTTTATTATTATTATTTAAGATAATTAATTTAATTATTTATTATTTGTTAGAACACTTTCACTTAGATTGAACACACGTATTTAATTATAACTCCTTCACGCTAAATTATCACATCACTTCAGTTATTTATTGCACTAATATTAAACGCGAAATTTCTAAGTTTAAAATTACGATATTAGGTGATTATAAAATCCGAATTTTCCACTAAAACAAATTGTATTTATCACGAGCACTTTTATTTTTCACAAGTAATTAATGCGTTGGCTTTAATTTTATTTTTCACTGACTCTAACTGCAAAGTATTTTTTTTTTTTTTTTTGACTAGAATGTGAAATTTTTCTAAGTATCAAAATAATTATCACTTAGAATTTTTCAAATTTAAATCACCCACCGTTTCGTCACGTTCCGCGAAGTTACAAACTTTTCGACCACGACCGTAGACTGTCCTCAACTGGCATTTGTCTAGACTTTTATACCCCTCTCAGGTCCAAAAGATCGTATCTGAATCTCCTATAATAAACCAATCTAATTACTATCAACTCGTAATTTCTTGAAACCTCCCCATTATTGTCGAATGCGGTCTCTTTGTACGTTTTGCGTTTGATACATTAAATTCTGTCTCGTACTTTCATACTTACAAGATCCGGATTTAGTAAGATCCATGTTTAATGGCCCAACTTCCTTTGTCCTGTTGTTCATACAAAATTAGCTTGAATTTAATAATTTTAAAGTTCTATTTTCATATATTTCGTAACATGTCCGTGCGTACGGCATCTACCATATGTTCCAAATCTGTCCCCAAATTCGCCTATCAGAGATATCTTCATGTCGAAGTCTTTCTCGCAAATTGTTCATTTTTATTTTATTATTTTTCCTCGAGTTTTTCTGTATTCTATATGAACCTTTCCATTTAAAACCGAATTTTCTCTATTTACGTCGTATATTTGAATTTTCCATTTTTTCTCGAATTTTCTTTTATTCACGACACTCTTTCCATGAATTTCCTTATTTATTCTTACGCTATTGTTCATATCTCTATAGATTTTTATATTTCAAGCCGTATTTATTTTATTCACTGTTAATCTAAGATTTCCTTTGTTTTTCTCTGTCGTATCTCCTTTCCCCTCACTCCCCCGTACTTCCCTGATATAACCATATCGTTTTTTGATGTTTGCTGCCTCTTGGAAAATTTCATTTTCTATTTGTTATTAATAAATATATCATTTTTTAACATCTTTATAGGGGATACCCCCACTTCGGCCCTTAAATTTCTGTCATTTTTATTGCTTCATAGAGAACGCCTTCCAAATTTTGTCCCGTTCTTACGCAAAATCCCATAAACCATATGTCTTGACAGTTGTATACATTAGTTCCTGTACCCACCTGGCAATAAATCCTTTTTTATTTCAGTGTCGTTAAATTTTATGAGAATTCTTTAATATAAATATTTCATAAGACCCATGATAATTTTTATTACCTTTTTTAACGGCTAATCGTCCTTATCTAAACAATTTTCATGTTCGAATATTCCTTGTTTATCACAACAAAATACATCTGAAATCGACAACCATTGTAATGCCTCATTTTTTTATCTGCAATCGCGTACTATGTTACTCTATAACCTCCATTTTAATTACGTAAAATGACTCCTTTTCCTGAGTTTTTCTATCGCAATGTTTTCAGCATTTTCCACTCCCCTCCGTACTGCACTCTATCTTCTTCTCTAACACTTGTTACTGCTCTAGACATCTGAAATGTACCCTCGCCTATTCTTTAAAACTCTCATTTTTTTTTGACGTTTCCTCCCTAAATCTTTCATCGTAATATCCTAGCTCCGTCTAAAATTGATAACAATAATTTTCCATTGTTTTTTCAACATTTCCATTTCCTTTAGCACGTTTTCCCTCGAATCGATCATCTCCGGTCGTCACAAACAATCGTATTATAGATGGAAATCTCCCTAACGCCTTACAATACGTTTTCGTCACTTGCTTTGCAATTTTTCACTTAAACTTTTGCATCGTGTTTACGTGTATCCTTTTTTCCGCACCTTATATGCTTTAATGCGTTCGAGAACTAGGGTTTCTGATCCCTGGAACGTACCGGTTAATGATAACATTTCTTGGGGTCATCGTTCTTTTGTCCCTGAACAGATTATTTCTTCCCATGGAGTTTATTCACCTCTCGGTTTGGTGGGAACGTCAAACTCATTAATCACATTACTAATTGCTAAGTCCAAAGGTCGTTCCTTTGTTCTAAAAATGGGTTCGGCCCTCTTCCCGTTGATAGGCTGAATTGGTTTTTAATCGCTTTTGCTGCAATTCAATTGGCTGTCAATATATCTCGGTCTAAAGTATATTGGGGAGTCCCTGTTTCTGATTATTTGTTGATACCATCTGTGATCCTTTCATCAATACTCGTCTCACTTTGTCTAATTATAGATCCCTACCGTAAATATGAATTCACTTTACTCTAATCCGATAGATGTCGTAGACGTGTCCGTTTTATAAGTAATTGATATTTTCTTTTTAAATTAAAGTGGGAAGCTACGATATTTCCTAATTTTCACTGTTGATCAATGCAATTCATCACAGTTCACAGAGCAGAACTCAAGTCGTGGGTTCAATTCCTTGATGCGTTCGAATCTTTTTCTGATTTTTCAGTATCAAATGTTCGTTTGGGAAACGCTAATATTGTCTTAAATGATTAAATATTACGATCTGAAGTTTTACTCGTTAAGTTATTCCAAACATTAAAAAAAAATATTCATCCTGGACTTGTAGAAAAATCAATAGATGTCGCACATAAAAAAAAAATGGATGTATTTAATCAAGACACCATCTAAATTGCATTTATTTCTGGAATAATCTTGCAGTCATACGTAAAGATTGCAGCCAATATAATTACCTAACCTAACCTAATGTAACCCAACAAACGGCAACTTTAAATTTAAATTTAAAAATGAAAATGAACATGATGTCGGTTATTTTTAGTTGAAGTAAGGATACAGTCAAATATTACCAAAGGGGGTATGTTGAATTAGCTCGGTTGTTAGAGCAGAGTCTCGATATGTCTAAAGTCCTAGGTTCAATTTCTAGATGCGACTGAGTCTTTCTCTGATTATCAATATCAAATTTGCGTTAAAAAACCGCTTAAATTATCTTCATTGATTAAATATTACGACTTGAGGTTTTAATCATTATGTTAATAAAAAAATAAAATAATATGTTCTCATTTCAGCTTGGTTGCGTGGGTTGCGCAATACACAGTCCGCATCGAATAGTATCTACAATATTTAAATTACAACAGTTGTATGAACACCTAGTTAAAAAGAAATAAAAAAAATGTTTTGAGAAAGACAGCATATATCAGAAACCAAAAAAGAGAAAATACACGGTGATTTATTTACGTGCCTTTTTGGAATTTTGTCATGCTCGATAATTGCTCTAAGTTTGTATACTATTATAATTATTATTACCAATCCCAAACGCCACGGATCTTTGATTATTCTAGCGCTTGGGGCCTTAATCGTTGGAACAAAGGGAAATGAGGATGATTCGGGAGATTCAGATTAACTGATATATGAGTTACATTATTATACTCGACAGATGGAATGGACTGTCTGCTACAATACGTCCTAAGGGAATATTAATGGATCACTTTTGGTACTTTTCGATGTAAACAAAATATTATTTTAAATATTGCACCTATAATAAATGTCGTATGTTTAGGGTAAATTAATCGATAATTATGAAAAAGTAGGAAAATCTATTTGTTAAGACCACATACGTCGGGAAGACCTGTACAAAACCATATACCGGGGTAAAACCGTATTACTCTTAAAAAGCTTTATTACTTTAAATATTCCCGCCGCGCAATCCGCCCTGTGTACGACTCCAAAACCAACGCAACCAAGTCAACAGAAACTTGTCGGTATATTTATTTATTGTTATTATAGCCCGTAGGGGCTTTTACATAGATTATAAAATAATATTTAAGTTATCGAGGATTACACCTACATAGAATTTATACCAAAAGTTATAAAAGTGAAAAAATTTTAAGAATATACAAGTAGTTATTGAAGAAAAAACCACTTGTATATTCTTGCGTAAAACCGTGAAATATTTTAAACAATGTAATATTTGACAATAACATAGAACAAAATATAATATTAAACATTACAATAACACATCAAATCGTAAAATATATTATACCCACGTTACAATAATTTGTAGGATATGTATATGTCTGTATATATATATATATATATATGTGTATATCTGTATTAGTTTGTAAGTGCGCAAATAAATACACAAATGGACCAATTTTCGTCAAGAAACACCTGTACGTACATACTTTTTAATGATTGTATTGAAACTAAAATCAAAATTCTAATACATAACTTTGCTAGATAATGTATTGATTTATTTTACTGCATGATTACATTATTTGAAATGGGTGTGGTATAATACAAAAACTTTTTTGAAAATTTAAAAAAACTGCCAACGACCTATGGAATAACCTTATTATACTAAAAATTTTAAAAAATTCTAAAAATTTATTACATACGAATGCTAGATAAAAGAACAATCTTTCGAAATCCATTTATAATTTTTTGTGGAAAAGAGTCAATACGTCTAAAAAAAATTTTGAAAATGACGTATTTCAGGCTTTCTCTGGTAATGCCCTCTTAAATAACGACATCAAAACATCAAAAACACTTACTCACTTTGCAACCGGTGTGCATAAATGGATATCTGAAAAGGGGCGAAATTTCTTTAAGGAACATATGAACCTATACCACCAGTAAATAATTTAAATAACTTGTATATTACAGAACAATATATTTCTCTTTCATATTCATCATTAAAAAATGTTTAACACCACTGACATGTATCTTATACTCAAGTATTTATTACGAAAAATATTATGAAAATAATTCCATATTTGAGTACATATTTTTAGCCTTAGCTCAAACGTGGATTTACGCAAAAACTTCTGATATATATCTATATACCTATGTTACCATAACACGCACATGCAAATTGCTCATCAAGATATAACTTATCCCTACTCTCTAAACAAATAGTACTTTCTTTGATTTTATATTGTACTTGTATTTTTTACAAACACACTTGTACTTAATGTACTTGTATTCTTATTACATTTTAATAGTATTTTAATTACACAAATGTACTTGTATTTCTTTATTTTTTTTTTGATACATGCTCCTTGTATTATTTTTAATTCAATAGCACGTATTTTCTTTCATATACTTTTCATATTATTTTAAATTTTTCTGTTTTTCCATACTTATTTTTTATATTCATATATCTTAAACTTATGGAGATATTTTGCATCATACTTGTTTTAGATGTATAAATTATTTTATTTTATTTTTATATTATTTTGTTTTACATTCAACTTATTTTTAATTTGTATTATCATACATAAAATTGGCCACTACAACACGGGCATGTGCCTAGTGTGATGCCCAAAAAATTATCCATTTACTGTAATGTATAAACTTTACTGAATAAAGAACATTAAAAAATATATATATATATTGTAAACTAAAGAGCTTATACCTCAGGTATACGGTTTTGCACAGGAATCTCCTTTGTACTTTTAGATTTAAACCAATTGGTATTTTTAAATATTTAAAACTGTATTGGTACCTACTGCATGACATATTTTGATGGAAATATTTATAAAGAACAAAGAATGCGGGGCTGATGGTTCCATGACAGTTGATTCCCCTCCCCCCCCCCCCCCCACGGCATACTTATGTACAATATGCAGTCGGTTTAGGGAAAATATGGTATACCTAATTACACAAAATATAAATAAGTGACTCCCAAGGGATGTGCAGAGAGGATTTACCGCCGAATAACAAAGTATAAAATATATTTTCTTTCAAATGCATCGGAAAAATCTACTTGTCTGTAGGTATACTGCGTATATCAGCTGATACAAAAAATCGTAAAGATGGTTTGGGAATGTAAAGCGAAAGCACGACGAACGCGTAAAAATGTGAATGGTAGAAGGTGTATGTCCGAAGTAGACAAGGCATGATCAAGTGAACCAAATACTTCAGTTGGGTCAAACCGAAAGTTAGAACAACATAAATGTATGTATGAAACGATGTATGAATGTGAATGCAAAGGCATGAAAGAAGTACGTGCCAATACGAGTTATTTGACGGTCAATCCTCTTTGCCTACCACGCGGTGAAACGGTGTGACTGTAAGTTAGTTTTTAGACCCATTGTCTTAATGGTAGGTAACTCTTTCACCTCTGCCACTCAAAATAATTTTCTTTCTGAACCATTTTCAAAATAATTTGTAAAAATTAAAAATAAGATCATGTTGCTAGATCCTTGAGTCGTTGTTTAGTTAAATATAGGTAGATTTAAAAAAAAAATCTTTATTCTTTGCATATGATGGTTACATTATTTGTGGATTTTTTGACCACCATGCTAGGCTGATGCCCGTGTTGTGGTGGTCGATAGAAATTTAGCCAATACTTAAAATTTTACGCTTTTCTCAAACTTTTGTTATGAACTGTTTGGAGTGTTCAACCAGTACTCAGTTTTAAATGTTATAAAAAACTTAAAAAAGAATGAAATTCAGTCTTTAAAAAAATTTGAAACAACTATGGATACTCGTGTATTATAACATTCATCTATTTAATTGACAATTTCCAATATTTCTTAATACTCCGTATGTATGAGATGATTTTTGTTTTATTTTAAACCTACTATAATATTTAATTACCTTGACTTACCCTATAGAACACTCGCCTACGTACCAATAACAACATAGATTTTTGTATTTTTGGATAATAATAAAATGATGCTTACTTTGACCTTCCGTCCTCTCCGGGCAGCGATTTGCCTGGACTGTCTCCTTAACGCCTCCAGAGGTGCTCGCGGGCCCCCTCGCCCGCAGCTCCCTCGGCAGGACTGCGCCCCTCGCCCCCGCTACCACGCGAAGCCCTGCGACGGAACGCTTCAGGCCCTGGATAGTCCTAAAACCGGCCTAATCTCAAAAGGCCTGCCCCAATCCCCAACTCTCAAGAATTCAAATATAGAATAACGTTAAAGTTCACTCACAATATTTCGAATTTGGAAGGATTAGAATACCCCAATTGATAGACCCTAAAACCGGCCTATACCAAATTTCAAAAACCCAGGCAGGCCCAAATCCCCAACAGTTTATGTTTAAAGTGAAAGGATTCACACGGTTAGTTAATAGGCCCTAAAGCATCTCCCAAATCTTAAAAGACCGGTCTAATTCTTAACACTCAAGATTATAAAAATCAAGTAACGTTAAAGTTCACGCACTCGAGTTTTTAATTTTTATATTAGTAAAGATTTTAACACAGTTACGATCAATTGCACAGATTTATAACATTTTTGTTAGAGTCCTCGACATGATCACAATCGAAGCTTTTCACCCAAATACAGCAGCACTTTAAAATGGTCGCTTTTCAAGTTGTTTAACACTTTTACATGCTGCGACGCGAAGTTTCCCTCTGCCTTTGTGGCGAGAATATTTAACAGAGTAAAGTGGCCGTTTTGGCTGTATTTATTTCGCGGCTTTCTTCAGAGCATTAGAAGTAATTGTTTTGTCATTGTCTTGCCACGAATAATGATCGTTTTGCGCTCTCAAATATCAGCGAGGTATCTCTTTATGGATGCCATTTATCCGGTTTTGTCTCCTAGACTAGCGTCTATTCGATGCCTTGGTTGATCATCTTGTGGCCGCTGACGCCTTATTTAATCTTCTCGCTGTGGGTTCCGTAAATTGCCTTACTTTGTCTCCCGAATTACGTTAATGCACGCTTTGAGGTCTCTTAAGCGCTTTGGTTTGCCTCCATTTGCTGCTTTCAAACACGTTACGATTAGTATTAACGAATATTAACGCTATACGATAATTGTTATTCACAGCATTGGCCACCGAATGGTATTTTTATATAACAAACACTATGTGTTTTTAATTTGATGAAAATAAGTTTTCTCTTTAAAGGAAGATCATGATAAAATGTATACAAAAAATGTGTTGGTGTTATGTTAGGCTTTTTCGAAATTCTAGACGATTTCAAGTTGAATATTATTTTTTCTTATTTATTTACTTCTACAAAGTTTAAGCCACAGTGGTTAACTATTATCCCCTTTTGCTTTATTTTCAGTTGTAAGCACCATATTGAAACGCGTCCGGGTGGAAAAGTCCATTAAATTGATCTTCCTTCAATCTGGAACAAAGAAAAATACACTGTTACTACGCATTACAACATTATTCTTAGACTGTGATTGATATGGCAACCAAGGAACAAAGAAATAAAATGTTGTACATTTTGGTTTTCGGGTAATAAGCATAGCGGGAAGACTAGAAAAACAATAATTATAAACAATGTATATGATTGATACATTTATTTTTTATTAATAATCAAATAGTCCAGTTTTTGAACTGTTAATGCGTGGTGGAATTCCATTGTATTAGAATTTTAAATTAAAACACTTTTTACTTTCTTCCACTTATTATATTTCACCAGGACCGGTTTCATCCCATTACGGACATTTTCAGACTGGTAGTTGAAATTCTTATGTTACGGTATTTATACACACCTAGGCAGGGGTACACAACAATGTCTCTATATAATGAATGTTTCTATTTTGTTAATTTTAAGGTATTATAAGTTATTTTGTTAATTTAAGATACATAGAGGTAATTATAAATTTAATCATTAAAATTATGAATGATGTTACAAATTAAATCGATATTATTACTTTAAATGCATATATATAAATTCATGTAATTTAAGTATCTGGGCTCACTAATCCACAGAGACGGAGGATGTGCAGCGGATGTCATCCATAGAATAGGTGTGGGATGGATTAAATTTAGATCCGTAACAGGAATATTGTGTGACTCCAAAATGCCTATAAAACTGAAAGGAAAGATATACCAGACTATTGTAAGACCCGCAATAATGTATGGCTCCGAATGCTGGACTATGTACAACTCCTACACTAGGCAACTTGAAACAGCAGAAATGCGAATGCTTAGATGGTCGGCAGGAGTATCACTAAAAGATAAGATCAAAAGTTCACGCATTCGTGGTAGCCTGGGTGTCACAGACATAAATAGTAAGCTGGAAGAACGACAGTTGAGATGGTATGGACACATAAGACGGAGACCATCAGACCACACAGTGAGGCAGGCAATGTCTATGGAGCTTCACCGACAGTCATCCAGAGGAAGACCGAAGAACTCCTGGATGACTCAATGTTCCAAAATTCTTCAGAGAAACGGCTTGGATGAAGGCAACACCCAGAACAGAAGATATTACAACCTGAGAACGAGAAGAGCCGACCCCAACAGCCTACCTAGGCAATGACTTGGGACAGCGCAAGGAAGAAGAAGAAATAAATTTATATAATTGAAAAGGTTTGTGATTACAATTGTGATACAAGGTTTGTAATCACAAACCTTTTCAGTTACTTAAATTCATATATATGCATTTAAAGTAATAATATCGATTTAATATGTAACATCATTCATAATTTTAATAATAAACTTTATTATTACCTCTATGTACCTTAAATTAACAAAATAACTTATAATACCTTAAAATTAACAAAATAGAAACATTCATTATATAGAGACAATGTTGTTTACCCCTGCCTAAGTGTGTATAAATACCATAACATAAGCATTTAAACTACTAGACTACCAGTCTGAAAATATCCGTAATGGGATGAAACCGGTCCTGGTAAAATATAATAAATGGAAGAAAGTACAAAAGTGTTTTAATTTCAAATTCTAACCAAATAGTATTAATAGCCTTCCAACTGCGTACACACTCTATTCACAAATAGATACAAACGGAAGTGCTGCCATCTATTTTGTTTAATTAATAATCTTACGTCTGCGAGGTTAAATTTAAGAACCCAGCTTCGAATGCATGTCTGCCGCCGCGCCGCCGCACCCGCCGCACTTTATATTCATCAGTGTACGAGAAATTTCAAGCAAACCTAGCGTTATAATTCGGTTTTGAATTCGAGAATTCGTCAAACGATTTCGCCCCTTCCATCAGCAACTCGCATGGGGACGTTTCCCCCCTAGGTATAAGTTCTACGAATTTGTCAATTTGATTATCTCTTATGGAAAGATTGACGATTTCCGTGGTCGATATGTGCATAATACATATAAATATTTTATTAGGACATGGCATATGAATCTATTTAAAAAAATATATACATATATTTTGAATATTATAAAGTTGTTGAGATTTTCTTTGAATCGTCTAAATTAGTGATAGATGTTATGAAAATGTCAATTGCGAAAGCATTGATTAAAATTAATTGAAATAAGATATCGATTCATTGAAATTAATGCTTTTTATTGTTCAAAATCAATTCCAGAGTACAAACATTGATAATGCGCGTTTTCATAACGCGACAAAATATCTTACGGACAAAACATCATCCAACAAAATATCTACCAAAATCTAGCCTAACCTAACTTTACAGGATGTATTTATTATTTTTATCCTATTTTTGAACAATAATCTATTGTCTTTATAGGATGTATATATTTTTATGTGCCATTTTTTGTTAGGTTAGGTTAGGATTTAGTAAATATTTTGTTGGATGATGTTTTGTCCGGGTTATTTTGTCGCGGGATGATAAGTCACGGAACCACGAAAATTGACATTTTCTTTCAATTTCGTCACTGTGTCGGGGGGGTTAATGTGAAAAATGATTAGAATTTTAATATTTCGAAAACCAAAATTGTGATTTAAAAAATATGATATATTATGACAACCACTAATCTGAATATTTATAGTAGGTAGGTAGAACTAATAAAATTCATGCCAAAATGCACTGCTTATATCTGAGACACCCGTGAGATCTGAAATATTACTGTATCAGACATCGCTGCTTCTAGGAAACGTGTAAAATGTGTTATATGCTTAATCACAAGGATCTGTCAAAGCTTTCAAGATAATTGCATCCATTTGTATAAAATAACAAGACCGAGGGTCCTGGTAATGTTCATGTTGTGCTACAAAACCCAATATTTGCTTATGCAGTTCTCGTCGTTTTAGGTTCTGCATACCAAATACGACGCTGTGCGCCATATGGAAATGTCGGGATAAACAATGGCGCTTTGAAATTGCTATTGAGAGGTCGCTCGAATTGAATTAATTCGAAATGGGTTCATCATATTCGTATGTACAAAGGGGGGTCTAAAACGATTATTTCGATTATGTGCACATACCTGTTTTAATTATAGGGCATTACCAGAGAAAACCAGAAATACGTCATTTTTAAATCAGATTTTAGACGTATTGACTCTTTTCCACAAAAAATTATTAATGGATTTCGAAAGATTGTTATTTTATCTAGCATTCGCATGTTTTAAATTTTGAGAAAAAATGTTTATTTTTAGTATAATAAGGTTATACCATAGGTCGTTGGCAGATTTGTTAAATTTTCAAAAAAGATTTTGTATTATACCACACCCATTTCAAATCATATAATCATACAGTAAAATAAAACAATACATTATCTGGGTATCGCATATTTTAGAATTTTAATTTTAGTTTAAATAAAATCATTAAAAAATATTTACGTACACTTCTTGACGAAAATTGGTCCGTTTGTGTATTTATTTGCGCACTTACAAACTAATATATTTCAGATTTTTTTAACGTTTTTATTTAATTTCGACATTATTGAAAAATGATAAATACTTGTAATCAAAAAATTATTACAAAAAGGACATTATTTTAATAGTTTTATCATCACGTCTTTCAGCATTTTCGGATGTAGGTATAAATTAAAGCAAATTTGGAATGAAATAAAATCGACATTGAGTTATTATTTTAAAAAGCTGGTACGGAGAATAATTAATCTTTCTCATTTTAACCGCCCTGCACATAGAACAACTTTCGACGAAATGTAGATTTTCGTCCGCTGGCTGGTTAAACGCTCTTAAATAGCCACGCAAAATAATGCACTAAAACTTTTTTGAAAATCACGTATGTTTCATTTTATCTATTTATTTTTTATTTTCATTGAAAAAATGCGACACGAAAAATAGCGACACTAAAAAGAGACAAACACATATATTTATAGGATTTAGCCTGCGAGAGAATAAGATAGAATAATCGGTTTCCTCTTTGCGCGGTGCTTTGTAGCCTCCCCACTATTGTCCACTTTAGTTTACTGAAGGTTTCACTTCTAAAACGTGTGAATTGCACGCTTTTTTATGTATTTTGATATATTTGAAAATTTGAATCATATTTAATTAGATATGTCTTTAAATCTTTCATATAATCATCTCATTATGTATTTTGATGTATTTATAAATTTTAAACATATTCAAAATAATAATATAAAAAATTGTTGCATATTATCTGCACTCCTCAGATGCTTTATTTTGGATAGGATATTTGGATAGTTAGTGTTCATAATAGTTAAATGATTCTATAGGCATAATACGAAGTTACTGATCAATAATCTTTTTAAATAATGTGCTGATACGCTTTTTTTCAAATACACTTTAAATCCACCCAAAATTTTCATCCAAATCCAACCATTCAAAAAAGAGAGAGAAAGAGATAGCAGCTTTTCAATTCCGATTTCAGTTTTAATTAAATCTCAAGAGTTCAATTTCAACTCTGCTTCATTCAATACTCTAAAAGAAATAATTACTTTGATGTCTTGACAGAAAGAAAGTATCATTATTATCAAGTTTTATGAACCCCAAAGGGGCGTTAATCTGAAACGTGCGTTAACTCTTACTGTTGAACGAATTTAGATAAAGTTTAAAAAAAAGTATTTTTAATTCGGTCGTGCTCGATCTATTGCTAGGTGTAAAATTTAGCAAGTTTCTCGTCCTTCTCCTACTTAATTATAATACATACATATTTACGTAGGAAAGGGTAGAATTCGTCACAATACATTTTTTATTTTTTATTAGTTTTTATATACATATACATGTAATATAATCATGAGTAATTACATTTTAGGTTACAATGCGATAAAACTCAAATCATTAATACTAACATGCAACATTGATTAGAAACAGTATAAACATATATATGTATAGTATAATAGATATCCTTCACGAGAGTGTAACTACTCGTGTGTAAAGGGAAGAAACAAAAAAAAAATCACAATCAAACACCTTAATTGAACAAGGTTCTTACCGACATTTTTTTTTTCTAAAATGACGCTTGTATGCAAAACAGTTTACTTTGGTAATTTCTATAGCCAAAATAATTTTGTGAAAAATAATGAGCTATCTGTGCTGTATTAATGTGGATGGATACTTGTGTATTTTAGATATTTTCTGTGCCATTGCCATTTTCTTTGTATCTGGTAGTTGATTAACATTTTCTCACACAATTTCCATTTTCTTTGTATCTGACATTTGATTGAGATTTTCTCATACAATTGCCATTTTCTTTGTATCTGACAGTTGATTGTTGTTAGGGGAGACAGGGTTATAACTTTGTCTCACAATGTTCTGAGGTGTCAAAGTTTGCGAAGACGAATTCTCAAAATCTATTTAAAAAACCATGATTTTGAGGTTCAATGTTGTGGAAAGTATTATAGGCTAAACATATTTTAAAGGAAACATTTCAAAAGATCGCTGCCCTATCTTGAAATGGCGTTGGGGGAAAGTTGTTAGAACATTATCCTATGAATTATTTTATGCTAGCCGTTTGCACATAGTTCTATTTGCACGTTTAGGTATGTTCTAAACTGGTAAATTTATGTCCTATTAAAATACTTTCTCTTCAAAATATGTTATACAAAAATACTTTACCCAAGATCAAAACTTAGAATCAGAAATCGGTAAATAGATGATGAGAAATCGTCTTTGCAAACTTTAACACATCAAATCTCAGAACAAGGTAAAGTGAAATTAGAACCTGTCCAAACAAAGTGACAAAATGCTAATACGCACATTATCTTGTATGTCTTTTTTTACAATCGTCCTTGAGACCTACAAATCTAACCATTTTGTAGCTTTGCACTTTGCAATTCGTATTTGTAAAAAACAACTTTTATTAACCATCAGTATTAATTAGAATGCCTCGTTTATAAAACGTATACCATAGAAGTTATATAAAAATTGTTGAACCATGATTTAAAGTCACTTTTCTGCTTTAACCGCGAATTAACGTTCTTGTAAAATTAGCTCAACGGTGGCTCTATCTAATTTAAATAATGTATAAATAAATAAGAATTGTATTTTTTGGGTAAATTAATATTTAGTCTGAAAGAAATCACCTTCGTATAACTTTAAAGTAAATAAATTTAGGACAGAATTGTGCCTTTTTTGGGCCTACATACCTACTGAAATGAATAATCTAGAAGGGACAACAAAATAGTCTACTCTACATAGATCGCTGCTTTTTATTTTTATTAATTATATGTGTAGGAAGTACTCGAGATTTTAAATACTGGCAATTTTCATTTAATTTTTCCACTAACGCACGCGCGTTGGAGAGCGTTTATAAATGACTGAGCCATTTTTTAAACCAACCATTATTCTGTTTCGAGCGACGCTTGTAATAACATCAACACTTACATTAAAAAGAAAGGACCTCATTAATTGAGAATTTTAATTTTTATTGCGTTTACAATCACTAAATTCTTTTTATACGTGTTAAATGAAATAAAAAAAACAATAATTGAAGTAAGAAAAAAAAAATTATTTCTTTAATATTACTGCCATAATTCAAATCAAAATTAACAAACGTGTTAACTACTTCTTGGAACAAACATTTGTCGATAATCAACACTTTAAGGAAGGACGCCATTAATCGAGTATTTTTCTGATGATGGCGGGTGACATACGAGCCACAAGCTCACCCGAAGTCAGCCGAACGAGAAGTTGCAAGAAGTAGTTAACATAGTTACATGTTTTGTTATTTTTTATTAATTTTGTTTGTTTTATAAAAGTAATATAAAAAAATATTAATTTTTCACATACTTCAATTATTGTTTTTTTTTTATTTATTTATTTAATTAAACACGTGTTAACTGTCTGAATAAGTGTAAAAAATAAGCCAAATAACAGTAAACTTTCGATTTTTAACATGTATAAAATAGTTTCGATTTCGGTTTTTACCGAAACTTGCCGAAACCGAAACCGAACCTTCGGTCGGTCACTAATTCAAATATTGCTTCCGCATTCTTTCGCAATTCGCGGGACACGTCAACTTATAGTCCGCGATAGTTCCAAAGCAAATTAAACTAAAAACATGCCATTTGGATTAATGACACCTACCTTAAAAAAAATTTTAAAGGTACAGAGTCAAAGTTATTAGTTCTTATCCATAATTAATGATGGTTGTTCGTCACATCATCACAACAATTTAGTACTTTTGTTTTATCACAAATTCCCCAATATTACTGCGGATATGCGAAAAAGCCAAGTGCGTACCTATAACATCGCTATGTTCCCGGGTAATGGAACTCCCTGTACGTGCGGCATCACCAATCTCCACATCGAGTGGGAATATAATTAAAGGGTGTCCCGCATAGGCGCATAGATGGCTGAAGGTTATCACCGCATTGGTGGGGAAGGAAGGTACGCAGGTACTCTATTCGCGTCACTTAGAATTATATTATAGCATATATTATATTGGGGAACATGGCAAGACGTAAGAAGTCAGGCGTGTGATATTGGTTAGCTAATTACTCTTGGATGACTTGTCAATATGTCTAGCTACTGCTCTGCAACTCGTTATTTCTGTCTATTCCTTACATATTTTACTGAAATTAAAGTAAAGTCTAAGAAATGAAATCGTTTTGTTATGAAGGATGATAAGTTTTAAAGTTCTACTCAAAAAGGCGTTTAAAGACAGCTTTAGAGCTTATATTTTGTTATTTATTGACGGCCTCCATGGTCGGGTCGACTAGCAAATCCGAAAGTTGCGTGTTCAAATCCCGGAGTGCTCAAATAAATTTGATTTATTTCACAATTAATTAATAAAAAAATAATACATAGTATATTTGCATCACCGCCACGACCGCGTAAGACCACCACTCAGAATTTAAACTTTTCTTGAAATGGTGTTGGCCGTGTTTGGTGACCAGATCTGAATAGCCAGGCACTTCCCCACCTTTCTTTTTCCCGTCTACTTCCCCTTCCCACTACTTTCAGCCTCACAACATATCCCAATTTCGGATTCCAAAGTCTCACTGGCTCCAGGCGTGAGCAGTTGGGACTCTTGAGCGGTATTCACATTTAAAAAAAAATCGCTTTCTTTTAAAATAAACATACAATACAAATAATAATATTTTCACAATTATGGCATTCATCATTTTTACAATAGTGACATCACATTGGCGATTGAAGTTGAATATAATGTGATTTTCTAATACGATTATAGTACAATATTTTCTGTGTATTTTTTAGATATCTACATCGAAATTGTAATACATGCAAGGCAGTAAAATACCGAATGAAAAAAATTATTATAGAAATGATGTGTACCACATGTGGAAAGGAAATTCTAAACCCGCATAAAATACTACCAGCAGGTGAAAGTTTCTTACGCGAACAAAAGACTTTAATTTAATCTCAGAAGCTCAGACGAAAGTTTGAGATCAAAAATTATACGTTCTAGATTGAGCTTTGTCGGGATAGAATTTTAACTTGTAAGAAAGGAAATCTACACCTGTTCTTAAATTATTACCGTGGTTCTGAAGATAAGTAGTGTTGTTAAGTTGTTAATAGTTGAAGATAGGTAGTGTTGTTGAATCTTTCATAGTTGGAGATGTACCTATTGTTTGTGTTGATAAGCACTTGATTTTAAACGAGACGATGAATACGAAAATTAATAATATGAAAATTAAGGAATTTTCAATTTACGAATTCTATTTGCTCGCTACTAAAATTAATTTTCTGTATTAGCTGGGCCAAATGCTGTGTTGCTGCTCCATTACAGTGTAGCCGCGACACTTTGCTGTGTGTAGTTTTTTTCATTAATGGTACAATAAAATGTGGACTCCGAGATTATCAGTATTATACGGTCCTACTCCGGTGGTTGTCTAAAAGGAAAGAGGACTTTTGACACGCAAATTCGCCCCTTATGTCCGCCTTTCGCATCGTACAGTCAAATCAATTATTCGTTCACTCGTTATTCAAAAGAACTCCGATCTACGTTCAGCATAGGTGCTACGTTCATCACAGAATGTTAAAAAATTTGCGCTCTTTGTTCCGACGTTCTCAATATAGATTTGAATCCTCAAAACATCAACAAAAAATCTGATCTGTTGATAGACACCTCTAGTCTGTGTACAGTTTACATTGAATCTAAAAGGTATAAGAAAAGAAATGCATCTCAACATATACACTAAAATAAATACTTTGCAAGAAGTGAAATAATATTCTGCTTTGAGAGGGTATTACCAGATAAAACCGGAAATATGACATTGTTAAATCAAATTTTAGACGTATTTATTATACACAAAAAATTATAAATTTATTTCCAAAGATTGTTCTTTTATCTAGTAAATGCATGGATTATTTATATTTATTTTTATTTATATTTATTCTTGATAAACAAAATAATGAAATAGAATAGCGCTGTATTGAAATATTTATTTATCTTGATGTGTATAATTATTTCTAGTTAAATGAGTGAAAATGTAATTTTCTTTTAACTGGAATAAAAAAAAAAAAAAAAAAAAAAATTAAATTTTCAGAAAAAATGTTTATTTTTAGTATAATAGGATTATACCGTAGGTCGTTGGCAGATTTGTTAAATTTTCAAATGAAAAATCATATTTTACAAGACATGTTTCATACCATGTAATCATACATTATTGAAAATCACTACGTTATCTAGTAAACGCATGTTTCAAAATTTTAATTTTAGTTCATGTGAAATGATTAAAAAAATATCAGAACATTTATTTATGACGAAAATTTCTCTATTTTGTCTATCTATTTACGGTATTACGAATTAAGATATTTAATTTTTTTTTGCATTCTTATTTTGCTTACACATTATTGAAACTTGAAAAATACTTATGATCAAAAAATAATAACAGAAAATACATAATTTTAATAGTTTTATCATCACGCCTTTCAATGTTCTTAGATGTAGGTATAAATTGAAGTAAATTTGGAATGAAATAAAATCGATATTGAGTTGTAATTTTAAAAATCTGGTGCGGAGAATAATTAATCTTTCTCATTGGAACCGCCCTATACGATCGTAAGAACATCTTTCGACGAAATGTGGATTTTCGTCTGCTGGCTGGTTAAAGGCCCTTAAGCGGCTGGATCTATTTATGTTTCTATAAAAACTTCATGGAAATGTCATCCTGGCTGAATTTGAATTTTCAACTTGTTTGAAAAAACAATCAACAATTTGGTAGAGCAAGTATTGGTACCGCCGCCCTTGGAACGGTTTTCCGGGTAACCAATACCTCTGCTGTAGAGAGACTGATTGAGGGATTTTTGATCTCTGTAGCCGGATTCTCTCGACCCATCGCATCGCCTTGAACCGCAGTTGGATGGACGGATTCATACGTCCGTTACTCCTGGACACACTGACCCTCAGATTCTTATCCACCCCTCATACCTTATTCCTTCACAGAAATTCCTCTTCTTCCTTTCCTTATAAATACCATTTACAAGTTCCAGTTATGAATCAAGTGGAATCTTGGAAGTGGCAATTAATCCACTTCCCGACATGAAATCGAGATAGATTCCTAGATTCTAGACGGATTCATAGTCACTCCTGGATACACTGAGCCTCAGATTTCTACCTATCCCTCATACCTTTTTCCTTCACAGAACTTCCTCTCCTTCCTTTCCTTAAAGCAAGTTCCGAATTTTTTTTTACTTGTTTTTAAGTCCTGCAATAGAAAAAAAACTATTACCCAACAAGAATTATCTTACGGTTTTCCCCAGTTATACTGATTGTAGGAAGTGTTAACGAGTGAATGAAGATATAAAATATGATGGTAGGCTGTACAGTTACAGGGAGGCTGTATTTGGAATGATTTGAGCTCAGAGATAAGCATGCTCCCTTTACCACCAAACCAATCTAATCCAAAATAATTAATATTGATCCAAAATCAACGCATCATTACACACAACACACGGAGAACATAATGTGATATGCGGTGAGATGCTTCTAACTATTAACATATGAGAATGTTCTACTACGTTAACCCGGAGATAACTTTAGAGGGTTAATTTAAAATATTTCCGGTTAAAATTTGCTTGGTTGCACTGAGACCCAAAGGAACATGAAAATAGTTCTTCCGTTGCCTGAATGAAACTCTACATAATTGTTAATTCTTGCCCGGTAGATTACAAGTCTTATTAAATATATCTATTTGAATTTCACTTTTGTTTTCTTGATTGAATGAACGTATGAATGAAGTGGAATTTTGGAAGTGGCAATTTACACATTTCCCGACATCCGGTCAAGCTGAAACTCGGAGATATACTCGTTGTCAATCAAAGTGGTGGTGGCAATCACATACACACACGCGGCCATATACACATTTCACTGACATTTGATGATACAAGAGAAGTTAAATATACGAAAGAAATATTGGTCTTATTTAAGCGGGATTTGACTCAGTTGGTGGCGTGGTTGATTCCGATTCCTGGATAGGATGTTCAATCCAAAGTCAAACCTTTTTGTTAATATTTAAGGTTAAACATCACGTACGTTATAATCTACGCATTCACAGATGGCGCCAATTAAATAATTTTAGGTTTTTAATATTTTTTGCACGCTACGCTTAAAAATATTATGTTAGTTAATTGTTTGTGCCTGTACATATTTAATATGAATATAAATAAATAGTTTTGTCCATGAACTAACCCATATCTTTCAAGAAAGGCTGAAAAATACAATATTGGATTGAGTGACTCATACAAAATTGAATTTTTCAGCCTTTCTTGAAAGATTTGGGTTTGTTTATGGACAAAACTATTTATTTATATTCATATTAAATATGTACAGGCGCAAACAATTAATTTACTGTAATATTTTAAAGCGTAACGTGCAAAAAGTAATAAAAACCTAAAATAATTTAATTGGCGCCATTTGTGAATGCGTAGATTATAACATACGTGACGGTTAAACTTAAAAGACATTTAAAAACAAATATATTTCATCATCATCATAAAATAGTATAAAATGAAGTCGCTCAAAAGTATGTGCGCGTTAATCTCTTAAACTACGCAACGGATTTTCATGCGGTTTTCACCAATAGAGTGATTGAAGAGGAATGTTTATATGTATAATACATGTAAATTATATTAGAGAAAAGCCGAGAAATTCAAAGAAAACATATTTTTGTGCGATTTAAAACGGCTGGCGGGCCGTACTATAGTCACTTTTGAAATTCGTTCTACGGAAGAAATTGGAAAATAGATGTCCTAGAGTAAGTAGGTATTTGATTTTCCCTTTTCAAATATCCAGTGTTGCATTGCAAGCATTGTATAATTAGTGGCGATCGCTCGAATTGCATTACATAGTATAAAATGAAGTCGCTCAAAATGTATGTGCGCATAGATCTTTTAAACTAATAAACAGATTTTCATGCAGTTTTCACCAATAGATAGAGTGATTCAAGGGGAAGGTTTATATGTATAATACATGCTTACTATAGTAGAGAAAAGCCGAGAAATTCAAATATTCAATTCAAGCAGCTGGCAAGCGGGTGGTGTGGATTTTATGAAGGTTGGGTATTGGCGTTGTGTTTCGTTAGCCACAGCAACGTGTGGCCGGGTCTGCTAGTTTATAATTAAAAAAACTTTGTTATTTACGGGTTGTTTTTTGGTTTCATGCCAACTCAGAATCAAGTCAACTCAACACCTCTTTAAAAAGTCATTAAAAGATATGAAAAAAAAAATTAAATAGCCGTTAATCCTAACCTAACATAACCTATTTAACCAATTTTTCATATTTTTATCATCACACCAAATGATATACTACGACAATGCTCTACTCTAAATAGTCGAAATGACCTTTCTGAGGTGGTTCTGAGTAGGTTTGAGTAGACCGAAACGGTGAGTAAGACCGGTCACCATTTTTTTTACTTACTTATGTACTTACCCCATTATTTTTTCTTTAAATATTTTAGTATTATTACATTTTTTGTTTCGCACTGCTAAATAGTAATAAATTCGGATTGGTAGAGTATAATTTACATTATTATTTTATCATGAACATAAAGTATTTGCAGCAAAAAAAATACAAAATTTTAATACAGAATCAGAAATAAAAATAACAAAAAAATAGATAGAAATCAAATCAGAGAAAAAAAAAACATTAAAACAATCTTTTTCAATTTTTTTCCCTCTGAAAATTTCGTAGAGGCTACTTCAGTGGCCTCCATCAATTACAGGTCTAGTCCCACCTTGTACAGTCTCTGGAGTTACTTTCCACACGGTATTACATTCCCTGCGGTGGCCCACTAAACGTTCCTCTCATACTCAGGGAGAACATATACACCTTTTTACACATATAATTCTTATATGTACGATAATTCTACGTCAGGATTTCATGCGGAACTCTGGGCATTCTTGGTAGACTTGGTAGACTTCGGACATTCTTAGTATAGTTTCTCAAAGTCCTCATTAATTTAATAAAACGGTGATAAATAATTTCAGATGTTATGAAGTTTGAAGATATTGTGGCTTTTATGCTTTCAAAATAATCTTAATTATATATAAAAGCCTTACCCATAATTTATTTATTAATTTATTATTATTAAAACGCCCATAGGGCTTTGGCACATAGAGCAGTACAACTTTTTTTCAAAAACTACAATGATAATAAAGAGTTCATAAAATACGTAACATAAAATATATGAGTAGGCAAAATGAAGGTAACAGAATATAAGTGAAGTAAAAATAGATAATCTGCCAATATCCTCCAAATCAACAATAATATTATAAAAAATATATAAAATTGATGTTCACAAATATTAGAATGTAAATTGATTTAATAGCATGTAGAAATAGCTCACACATACGGCATTTGAAGTTTGCCAAATTCAAATTATTCTCAAGTATTTGTTACCAAGACTATATAAACTTGTATTGGGGAATGCAAACTATAATTGGAATGAGATGTGTGTACATACTATGCTTGTCTAGTAATTAATGTTGGTATATGTAGATTGACTGCGTCTCAAACTGGGCCAAAATAAATGTCTTGAACTTCAGTACACCCAAGTGCAATATCGTCTCGTATACAAGATCAAAGAAACCGCATGTATTTGAATATACAATTAATGAAATTATTCTCCAACACCTAAACCAAATCAAAGATTTAGGAGTTATTTACGACGGTAAACTAACTTTTCACCAACACATCGATGATTTAATAAGCATAGCATACAGGCTGCTCGGCTTCGTAATTAGAAACTCATATTCGTTTCGTAACACAAAAACACTGACGTTATTATATAACACACTAGTCCTGAGTGTACTTGAGTCAAATTCGATCATCTTCGAATTAACATACACTTTACGCATTGAAAAAGTCCATAAGAAATTTTTAAGGTTTGATTCTCGCGGCTCTATGGACGTTACCCTTGGCTTTACTCATCAATTTACATATTAGGCATGACCAATTACCACTCCCTAGAGACACGTAGAGGTATTGCTTTTCTTAAATTTTTTTTTTAACTAATGAACGGTCACTTATCTAATAATGAGATACTGGCTCAATAAAAAAATTTTGTACCAGAGTCTCAGAGGTATTGCTTTTCTTAAATTTTTTTTAACTAATGAACGGTCACTTATCTAATAATGAGATACTGGCTCAATAAAAAAATTTTGTACCAGAGTATCACTCTCGAGGACGTCATCACAACCTCCTATATAGTAGAGCAAGCCGCACTAATTTATTTATGAACTCACCTCTGGGGAGAGCTACGTGCTTTTTGAATACGGTGGATAAAAAAAAAGATTAATTTTTTGTGTCCTATAGCGCATTTGTAAGATTTTTGGCATTGCATATACATTGCATAAATGGTACAATTATAACGTCTTAGGCTATATTGCCTGTAATTGTTATAAATAAATGTACAAATTATATATAAATAAATACATTTATTAAATGCAGGAGTTCACGACAATCAAGTTTAGAGTTTAATAAATTTATTAAAAAGGTTGGGTCATTTATTTTTCTTCTGTTTTCTAGTTGGAATATTTAAAATATTCATTAATGATATGTAATTTATGTGCTATACTAAAGGGAAGTTAAGTTTAAAATTTACGAAACGTTATGCCATATTACATTGATTTAGACCTTTTATGAATTAGGTACTGTGGATCCAATTATACGGGCTTAATCCATGGGGAGTAAGTAGTTATCACAGAACGCTAAAACTTTCTTATAGACAAACGAGGTTCGATTTAAAACTTAAAACTATTAGAATCTTCTTCGTAGAATACAGGGAACTTTTTCCCTGGAGGACCGAACTTTAAAATGGATTTTTTAGTTTCTTGAGATAGCGCCTGAGATATTCAAACAAAAAACTTTAAAACAATACAACCTGTGACCACTGATATAGACATTGACGACCGAGGCCGAGGGGTTAAGTCTTTCGGATACGAATCCAGTGATCGCGGGTTAGAAACCCGTCAAGCACCTAAAAGTACAACTCATTTCAAATTCAATTTATACAAAAACCTATATACAGGGTGTTAAGGGACGTACTTGACTTACTTTAACCAGTGATTCCTGACATTATTTGGAGTAAAAAATGAAAATGAAATTTTGGTCTCGACGACTTTTTTTTTTTTTTTTTTTAAATTTTTTTCTTCAAAATCAAACAAAAAAAAATTCTTTCTCATGTCGTCACTGGTCACTTAGCCGGGTGTCCGACGAACCCCTTACCCCGCCTCCAACTGTTCAACAACTACCATTTTTTTATGTTTTTGTAGAAAAAAAAAAAAAAAAAAAACATCACACTTGTCACCTGAGACCAAAATTTCATTTACATTTTTTACTCCAAATAATGTCAGTAATCACTGGTTAAAGTAAGTCAAGTACGTCCCTTAACACCCTGTATTGAGAGGTAGATAGATACTCTTTTCGCGCTGGTGAAAACCACCATTCTTAATAGAAGAGTTGATTGATATTTCTTCAGCCGTGTTTGGTGACCAGATCTGATTAACCAGTTTTCAATTTTGGAGGCAGGTATAAGTACCGCCACCCAGTTAACCATTTATGGTAAAATCTCTGCCATAGGTCACCGCAAGTAGTTTGCTACATTGAGTGACTTAGCAGGGGTTCCCGATGAGTTGTGTTGAGGTCTTAGAGGTGGATGCGTCTGCCCACCAGCTGCGTGGCGGTTGGGCACACTCTCGACCCTCCATCTGGTCTCTCTCGACGCTCGCACCGCAGCGGGGGGGGGGGGGGGTGTTTTGCAGGTGACACACTGACTCCTATAATCCTACCCACCTCTTATACCTTTTTCCTTACCAGAACTTTCTATCCTTTCTTTCCATAAAAAAAACTCCCACACCACAATCCCTAAATATGACATAGACCTATATTTTCTTTATCTCCAACCTTCCTCTTCTCACTCCTCATCCCACTCCTCACCCAAAATATACATTAGCTCAGGTTGCCATAGTACCACTGGCTCCGGGCAGTATTCCGGCAGTATTCATATTAGATAAAATAATCAATTCGACCGAAACTGTTTGGTCTTCTCAAAATTTTAAACAAATTTTATAATTTTTTTTCGCTTACTTATACATTTTAAACACCCTTGACATATTTTTTTTCGCACCATATGTTACAAGTTAACGTAATGTGACATGTGATTTTTTTTATTATTGAAAAATCTTCTTCATACCTTCTCGTAATATAAGGGTAACACGTTTCATCGAGATTTTTACGTTTTTTGAGCGGAAAACTTTTTGTTTTCCGAGAAATATGTTCCACCCATTCTTCCTACGTTTAGTATTTCAAATGTGATCCACAAACAATAATAAAATGTTTTATGGTAGAAACTCACTACTGTTTCTTCCCCTATAACTTTATTAACCAACCTCAACATTTTTAGAGTGAGTGATAAACAGGGAGAAAAAACCTTTTTTTTCGATGGAGCGTAATATGAAATGTGCTAAAAAATGTGCGTAAAAGAAAGTTTATAGGCATATATTTATTTCTATTCCATGACAGTTAGTCCCCCGACAGTTGGCCCCTTGGCATACTTATATATAGAAAATGCAATCGGTTTAGGAAAAATACAGAATAGGTCCATAGACAAAATATAACTAAGTGTCCCCGAACGGGTGTGTAGAGAAGATGTACCGCCGAATAACAAAAGTTTGAAACATATTTTCATTCTAATCCATCGTGGATAAAACTATGTACTTGTCTATATATTCCAGCATACAAGTACTGGAGTTAAAACTGTATATTCTAGCGTATAAGTACAAAAATCCACACTGAAAATAAATTCGTTAGATATTTATACCAACTCATTACTAATAGTATTTTTGAAGTCGATTTTAGGTTTGAAATTGGTAAAAAAGAATGATTTTATAATGAACTAGCTTTTTCTGCGGCTTTGCTCGCATGGTGCAAGGAGGGCTCCCACTCCGCCTCCCCCCTCCCCCCCCCCCCTCTCAACGCCTTCCCTCCTTCGCTTTCAGCAACCAAAGCAATATCGTCAGCAAACCTTATCATATCCACCTTTTGCCCGTGTATCTTTACACCTTTTCTGTGACTCATTCTCTCTTTCAAGTCATCAATCGCACTTTGTATATAAGAGAGCATCCCTGTCTTACCCCTTGTCTTATACTGGCTTCTTTTGTATCATTGTCACATCTAATTATAGCGGCCTCATTCTTGTATAGCGCCTGGATTATTCGTCTATCTCTATATTTGATGTCAATTCTCTTCAGAATCTCGAAGAGTCTTTTCCATTCTACTTTGTCGAAAGCCTTCTCCAGGTCTATGAATGCGATGAATGTGTTTTGGTTTCTTTTTAATCTTTTTTCTAGTAGTATTCGTAGCGACAATATTGCTTCTCTGGTTCCTACACCTCTTCTAAAGCCAAACTGGTCTCCGGAAAGGATGTTCTCTACTTTTGGTTCGATTGTTTTTAGAATGATATTAGTCAATATTTTTGAGGCATGGGATATTAGGCTAAGAGTTCTGTTTTGTTCACATTTCGTCGTGCCCGCCTTCTTTGGTAATGCGACAATTAGGCATTTCTCGAAATCCTCTGGTATCTTTCCAGTCTTATACATTGTCTGTATCATTTTAAACAGGGCATCTATAGTTCCTTTTCCTGTTGGCTTAATTAGTTCAGCCGGAATGTCATCGATTCCGGGTGCTTTCCCGTTTTTGAGATTTTTCAGTGCGAGGTCAAACTGTTCTCTAGTGATTAGATCTCCCAAATCATCTGCGTCTACCTCATTTTCTCTTTCTATCAATGTTTCGTTGTCATTATTTCCCTTTCCATTGTACAGCATTTCGAGATATCTTTTCCATCTCTCTCCTATTTGGTGATTTTCGAAAAGTATTTTGCCGTCTTCTCCTTCTATTGCATTACCCTTTCCAACTCTCATTCCAAAGAAGTCTTTCACCGCAGCGTGAGCTCTTTCTACATTTCCTCTCTTGAGGTCGTCATCTATCTCATCACATTTATTCTGGTAGAATGTTTCTTTGGCTATTCTTGATTCTCTATTTATTTGGTTTCTCAGCACTTTGTATTTCTCTTGTGATTCAGCTCTTTTATCATTTTTGAGCTCTCTTCTATCCTTTATCGTATTTAAGATCTCATCGGTTATCCATTCCTTCCGTGCTTGGGGTTTTTCCTTGCCTATAGTTTCCTCTGCCGTAGTTATAATCTTTTTATATTTTATTAGAGATTAAAACACCATTTTCATCAAACTTGACGTAGTCATTCCCTATCAAGGTACTAAATTATTTCTTGTCAATGAAAAACTAATAATTATTATCAGGTATTAGCAGTTTTATATCCACATTTCATTTTTAATTAATTATCCTCAAGTTATTTAGTTAGTTAGTTAATACCGGTTAAAAATACTGGAAAACAGCCTTACCCAACCGTACGAACATAGGCGTAGGTAGGTACATAACGCCAGAGCTCACTGTTCTAACATTTCGATTGTCCGCTTTATAGTTAGCACAGTTGGAAAAAACGAGTATACATATGAAATCAATGTTTTACGATGATTTTACGAACGTCATCAAAATATTGTGCGAAGGTATTCCCAGACGACATCTACGTAAAAATCTTCTGGTTAATTAATAACTCTTAGAAAGTAGGTACACCAAGAGTTATTGCTTTATATCAGGCTTTAAAATTATAACAAAAAGTTCAAAATGGTTTATAAAAATTATTTCGCCATAGCATCGCCTCCAAATGTATAGTGACATGACAAAAATTGCCTGAACGTTTTAGGTACATATATTTTTAGTTTATTTTTCAAAATGATTTCTTCTCGGTAAACAACATTATACGTGGTACCTATATATCAGTCATACACGTGTCTAGGCTCTAGTTTACAAGTCCTTCGTGCGTACTATCAGATGTACGTGTTCATTATTGGTATTCGGAACTGAAGATCAACTTCAAAGAGAATTGATTCAAGTTATGCTTTGAGTTTGATGCAGGGGCATATATGGGGTTTAGGGTGTTCAAACCCCACTATCGGTCTCAGTATTCCATAGGAAAAATAGAATAGTACGTGCTCAATGATTAAATTCCTTAAAAATAGAATTATACCACCTACTAAAATCACGGGATAGTCTGAATTCTGGTGGCACATCAATTACAATTTTGAATATGTTAATTAAAATAATTTCTGCTAGAATACTATATTATAGGCAAATAATTTATCTCTGGGCCCAATCAGTTCCAATTTTGAAAGTGATGCTTATAATCAAATCAAATAAATATCTACATATATTTTATTAAAAAAACATTTGCACTAGTTTCAAATCCAGAGAGTAAATTGGGGAATACGTTTGTATGGACAAAAAGTCGCCCGGTTAACTCTTAATGTTTACTTTAGAGAGATACTTATGATCCGTGTTTAATGCAGCAGCAAGGCTCATACCCGGGGTCTCTGAATATTTGCACATTTCAGAACACCTTCGTAACCTTCACTGGCTCAAGTGCCCTGAAAGAATCCAGTACAAATTGTGCTGGATGGTGTTTAAATCAATTAATGATTTCCAATTTCCAACAATAATCCCACCTTACATCTCTGAATTGTGCATCCCGGAAAATACTTCGGCTATAAGCAGACTAATAGAACCGAAACGAAAGCCAAATACTAAGTTTGGAGATCGTGCTTCCGAAGTATCTGGGCCTAAGGCTTGGAATAGACTCCCTCCGGAATTAAGATGCATAACAAGCCCAACAGAATTTAGGACCAAACTAAAAACCTACCTTTTTGGGCTCTCATACCCTTAATTTAAATATACCTTTCTGAGATATATAACAATGTGCTTGTATTGCCTGTGATATGTCTTAATCACACTTTTCTTACGGAATTAGAATGACTTGAATCTTTACACATCAATCTGTCTCTTGACGAATAACATTTAGGAAGATCAAATCCTTGTACTACTCTATCATACATACCATACCATTAAATGATGCTTTTACTTTTCAAAATACATTTATTAAAGAATATATTATATACTAGCTTTTCCCGCGGCTAGGCTCGCATGGTACTAGGGGTTTCCCACTCCCCCCATCAACCCCCCTCCCCCCTCCCCCTCCACCCACCCCTCCCCCCACTCCACTCCCCCCACAAATCCCCCTCTCCCTCTCCACCCACCCCCTCCCACTCCTCTCCCCTCCACCTTCCCTCTCCCCACTCCACTCATCCATCAACCCCCCTCTCCCTCCCCCTCCTTCTCCACCGACTCCTCTCCACCTCATACCCCCCCATACCCCTCCCCCACCTTCCTCCACCCCTCCCCCTTCCCCTTCCTTCCCTCCCACCTCTTGCACCCCACTCCGCCTCCTCCACTTTCCCTCTCTCCACTTCACTCCCCCCATTAACCCCTCCCCGTATCCCTCCACCCACCCCTCCCCTCACCCCCTACCCCTCCACATTCCCTCACCCCACACGACTCCCCCCATCAACCCCCTTCCCCCCACCCCCTACCCCCTCCCCACACCCTCCTCCATCCTTCCCCTTTCCCCTTCCTTCCCTCCCCCCTCTCCCTCCCCTTACCCTCTCCACCCTACCCTCTTCCCCCTCCCCTTTCCTCCTCCACCGACACCCTCCCAACACCCCCTCCCCCCATCCCCACTCCCCCCTCTCACCTTCCACACATTCATTCCCGATACATTCAGTTTTCAAACTGCTCGCGTGCCACTAATTATAATTTTTTATTCGAATTTCATAATGCCAGATGATTTCATTATTCAAAATAACGAACAAAAAAAAAAGAATTATCCAATTTGGTGCAGTCGTTCGGGTTTATGCGCATACATACATTTCGGTGATTCATTTTTAGAGATAGTTATTAAGTACGACGCCAACAAAGCACTCTTTTTAGGGTGAATTGCCTAATTTAAAAAAAAAACATCGTTTCCAAGGCGACAATTGGTTTGCTTTTTTTCTGACGTTTGCAATAAATCGATTTTGATAAATATTTTCATAACGCCAGAGATTATGCATAACGCCAGAGCTTACCAATATGTATAGCATATAGATCTCGCAAATAATGTAGCTTTCTATTATTGAAAGAATTTTTAAAACCCATTCAGTAGTTTTTGCGTGAAAGAGTAACAAACATACATCCATACAAACTTTCGCCTTTATAATATTAGTAGGAAGTAGGATTAAGTAGGATAGTAGGATTGTAATATTAGTAGGATTAATATTAAAAAAAAATTATTTTTTTATAACATGTGTAATAATAATAATAATAATCTTTATTCAATGAAATAAATAACATGTGTTCACAATAATTATGTCCTCTGCGTGCGAATCTAAATGTCTATACAATAAACGGTGTTAATTTCAATCGACCTCCCAGGTAATAAAGTATGGTCCTGTATTCATTATTTTTAGGCAGCATCGCGTTCATTAGTCAAAACATTGTACATTTATGTTCGTATTGGTGATCAAGGAACCGGTGGATGCAATTTTTATCCATAAGTTGTTTTTAATTGTTTGTCTAACTTGTAGTTTTCTATATATTATAAGTTTGTACAGCGCCCTTGAGGTGATTTTTCACAAAAACAGGGCTTTCTATATTTATCATCCAAATATTATTATTATACTTCAGGCACGCGTACGCGTCCCGAACATACGTATTTCAACCGGTTTATTTGTTCAGTACTTTATTCTTATTAAACAGTTTCAGGTTGTGGAAAAACTATCGGCGTCTTGTACTCAAATTTTGTTGGTAACTGATACTTCAAGCTCGCGATGGAGATAATGTAACGAGCAGTAACTAGCATTAATCTAATTTTTTTTTTCAAAAAATCCAAAAAGTTCTAGACAAACAATTTGTGAAATTTTTATGATGCCAGAGCTAAACGTTCAAGAGTATCATCTTTATAGATTAAGAAGATAGACAGGACAAATTTAATCGTAAATATATTTTGTTACTTTCCTTTTCGTTAATTGACAGTCATTTAAACTGTGGACAAACGAGTCTTCAGATAAAAAAAAACGAGTTTGCTTTAGAGTCTAAAGCACACTAGTGTACGACCACACACTAAAGTAAAACTTCACTAACTTATATCTCCCTCTCAACTTCCGTTCGCCTCGCCCGACCGTTCGCCCCGCCCGATCACACTTGTCGTAACGCTCTCGTCACGCATTCATCAGCTTACTCCCCAAATCAAGCGTGCGTAAAGGCCCGACCGTTCGCCTCGCCCGATCACACTTTTCGTAACGCTCTCGTCACGCATTCGTCAGCTTACTCCCCAAGTCAAATGTGCGTAAAGAAATTTTACTTCAATAAATTCCCACGAGACGCCCCTGTATTCATCTCAGGTACTATTCACTTTTGTCAATTAATTTTCGTGCCTGGAAATATTCCGTTAGAAAACATAATATTCATTTATACCCAAGGTGACTTGTACGTGATTGGAATTTTTTTAATCCGATTTCCTACTCACTAGATGCGACATATTTTAGCAACAGAGTTCAAAAAATTTTAGATTTAGATAATTTTTTAACCATTAGGAAGATAAATATAACATTATAATCATAGTAAAAATCGAATAGAATAAAACATTCGTATCGATGCGAAGAGCGATATCGGAGGCGGAGTTTTCAGCAGGTGGGAATTAGTCAGCCGAAAGAGTTTTAGGTTGCGTTTGTTATCGATTTTTTTGTTTTTTTCTTTACCGTGGCGGAGATGGTATAAATGTTTAAAGTAAATATATATTTTTTTAATTATTTATTGAAACATTTATTATAATTACAATTTTACAACAAAATATTTTTTTTACAGGTTTTTCTACTACCCTTCCATTAAAAGCATTTGCTTGTGTATGGAAGGGGAGTGTACATAAATGCTATTAGTTGTTAGTTAGATATAATTTAGTACTTAAATAATTAATTGTACATAAATATATGTGAGCTGCAGTATTTATTTGATAATGGTGTGTGTGTTTTTTTTTTAAAGAAAGAATGTTATGGAGAACTAAGATATTTGTAAGATTAGTTGACAGTAGTTTTTTTCTTAAGAATATTTTTAAAATGTCTCTTGACATAGAGCAGCATTCGGGTTTTATCATTGATGCTTCTGATTTCTTCTGGTAGACGATTGAAAAAAGTTCTTCCCTGATAAGTATAATGATGCTGTGCAAAAGACGTATTTAGTTTTGGGCATATAAAAACATGTTTAAGTAGAGTGGATTGAACTAAGGCATAGTAGATTAAATATAGATTTTTTATCATTATACAGAAAATGTCTAATTCTTAAAAATATATATATTAATTTTCCGATTTTGTTTACTACTTGACATATTTGTTCCTTCCATTTCAGATTTTTATCGATAATTACGCCGAGATATTTAATTTTATTTGTTGTTTTTAATATTGTACAGTTTGATTTGCAATAATGTTGGATGTGAATTTTAGTTTTATCGTGTATGACAATGTTAAAATTTTTGGGAGCGTCGTTTGGATGGATTGCAAATAGAATTACATATGTCTTTTCACTATTTAGTGATAGTAAATTAGTGTCGAAAAAATTGTTAAGCGTATTGATGTCTTCTGTGGCCTGTAATTCTACATTTTCACAAGTATTTTCACTTATTATTAAAACTGTATCGTCGGCGTATGATGTAATTTGATCATGTAGATGTTGAAAAAAATATCATTTACATATATGGTAAAAAGGATTGGTCCAAGCACTATACCTTGGGGGATTCCAAAGCTTGAAATCTCTTGATCACTATTGATACGATTGATTTTTACCACTTGAGGGCGTTTTTTTAAGTAGTTGGTGATCCATTTAATCGCGTTGCCTTTTATGCCAATATCATTTAATTTTTTTAATAGTATCTCATGGGATATGCTATCGAAAGCCTTTCTGAGGTCAATAAATATGCCCGCACATTTTTTACCTTTATCTAATGATTCGTAAATGTATGAAGTTACGTTAGCAATTGCATCTTGTGTGCTGAGTGATTTAATAAAACCAAACTGGTTTTTGTGAAGTATTTTATTACTATCTAGGAAATTTACCAATTGTTTTTTTACTATTTTTTCAAAGATATTTCCTATGTTAGAAATTAGACATATTGGGCGATAATTCGTTACTTGGTGTGGATCACCAGTTTTGTAAATAGGTGAGATTATTGTGTTTTTGTAGTTCATTGGAAATATTCCTTTCGTTAAACTCAAGTTTATTAAATGAGTGATGGGTTTTATTAAGTAAGATTTCATAGATTTCAACATGTGTGCCGTAATAGAATCAAAACCGGGAGACGAACCTCCTTTCATATTTTCTATTATTTTTAAGATTTCACATTCTGTTGGTATTTCAAATGTTGAAAGTATATTACGTTTCTGTAAATTTTTATTTTTATGTTTTTCCGGGTTAGAAGGTTTATGAATCTTACGTATATATATATAAATAATTTATATATATATATATACATAATCTCGTATATATAAAAATCTCGTGTCACGGTGTTTGTGGCCGCACTCCTCCGAAACGGCTTGACCGATTTTTATGAAATTTTATATGTATATTTGGTAGGTATGAGAATAGGTTTTAAAATATATTTCATACCCCTTGTAAGTGATTAGGGTGTCCCTATCCAGAAAAAAATTTCCATTTTTATGACATTTTTTTTTTTTAATATTTTTTTTTATTCGGCATCAAAAATACCTATAACCCCAAATTTTAACCCTCCTATCCTTACCCTCTCATTTTTAGTATTTTTGTATTTTTGTATTAACAAATTAAACTGTCTTTCATATTTCAAACAGAACGAAATTATTTATGTTGTTGAATGACAGATGGCGCTACGTCCACCTCATCGAACTTTTATCCACATTCACGAGAAGTGTCGCGTCATTTTGATATTTCATTCGGCATTATGTTCTCGCGTGGGCAAACCATCGAGCTTATTTGTGTTGGCTAAAGACGAACTGACAAAAATATCGAACACTCAATTGCTCTTCGAAATTCATGTTGATTTTCTTTATTTTATTTTCCTACCTCAGTTGGTGTTTTTTGTTTTTATCGGCGGTCATCGTCTACAACGCTCCATTCCTCTTTCTGTCATAGATGTCTTTATGTCACCCCCACACACTTATAACACATCCGTTTTTTTTTAAATTCAACAACCAAAATATTCACAAGCAATAATTTATATGGCAGAACCAGTGGCGTAGCGTGAGTTTTCAGTGAGCTAGAATGCAAAGATAGAAAAATACGACATTACTGATGTAGTTGTAGCTGAAAAGGATTTTTTTTTTTTATTTCAACTTTTTGTACGAAGAATTTAGGATTCAATACAAAAAGTTGAAATTAAAAAAATAAATAAAATTCGTTTTCTGCTAAAACTACATCAGTAATGTCGTATTTTTCAATCTTAGCATTCTACCTCACTGAAAAGTCACGCTACGCCACTGGGTAGAACAACGTTTGTCGGGTCAGCTAATATATTATAAAGTGAAGTGGTATAATCTACTCGCTGCGAAGAGCGATGCGCGTTGTCGGAGGCGAGGTTCTTCAATAGGTATATTAATCAACCGAACGAGTTATTTTAGGTTAAGTTTGTTGTGTTATGATGTTTATTTTTATTATTTACCATCATACTTTACAATATTGTAAAGGCGAAAGTTTGTACGGATGTATGTATGTTTGTTACTCTTTCACGCAAAAAATACTGAATGTATTTTAAAAATTCTTTCACTAATAAAAAGCTACATTTTCGAGTAATATAGGCTGTATATATTGGTAAGTTCTGGCGTTATGAAATTATTTATTATACGTTTATTGTCCAGACGAAAAGCAAAACAAATCGTTGCTTGGTAACTATAATGCCTGGATCACATGCACCGAGTAGATCGGCGAGACAGTAAAATGATACTAGGCCGAGACAGTTGGATGGACGAGTAGGTGTTTTACACGTAATCTTTAATTTGGCGCAGTCAGTCAGTCAATTCAGTTGCGACGCGCGGGAAAAGGTAGCGTGGTGCGAGCGACGCGACAGTGGCGAGCAAGCAGCGAGTGAATGTTTTTATCTGCCGAGTGGACAAGCGAGTCAGTGCGGGGAAGTGCGGGGGTGGTCACTCGGTCTAGTAAGTTGAACAGGGTCCGAGGACTGCCGAGCGCTCGGCCGAGTACTCGGTGACGTATTTACACTTACCGAGTACTCGGCCGAGAGCACTGTCTCGCCCATCTACTCGGTCTGTGTGATCCACAAAAGTCAGTTTGTAATTAACGTTTCTAATGGTAGGGTTTTTACATACACGGTTGTTTATCAATAGGCCACTTGCATCACATTTTTTAAAAAAAATTTCCGGTTCAGGCAAATATTCTAAGACATTCTGTATTTTTTTTAATCGTATTTTTGAAACCCTGGGGATTTTTTGAAAATTTCAATCCGAAAAATCAGACCATTTTTTATAAACCGGAAAGACGGGACATAATTTTATAGGTGTGAAAAAACGATAATTACATAGCCGAAAATCATTTTTAAAAAAAGAACATTTTTCACACGAATGGCACATGAGAATAACGAGGCATACCAAAAATATAAATATTTTATTTCCTTGATCCATCTTATTGATCATAAATCATTATAATATACAGCGTCTATATTACTAAATTCAATGTTATATACTTGTACTTACAAATTATAATTATAATAAGAATTTTATTTTGTTAAAATCAGCACCATAATCATTATACCTCTAAAACACTTACCGACATCATCTTCACGTTCTGAAGAGAACCCCGTACATCATTAAATGTACGGGGTTCTCTTCAGAACATCTGTCAAAAAGTCGAACCAAATGATAAGTTCGCAGAGAACAAACAATAAATCTAGTGAACGAATTCAAAAATTCGCCTGAAATCAAAGTGATGCCATATAAAAAAATAAATCAGTGTGGAATTTTACAAAATTAATAGGAACATTTTCGGAGACGGGACATTTTTATGTAGTGAAGTCACGAGCCCAAATAATGGATTTATTTATTTAAAAATAAAAATAAAACTGTACATATCTAACAATTTTTGCTAACATTTTCGTAATCTTAGTAAAAAGATCTATCCACATGATTTTTTCCAAGTCGTTATGAAATCCATGCAAGTGGCCTATTGTATAAAATTTACATCACGTTTATTAGTAAGGCTGTAAGATAGTCTTCAATAATGCCGTAATGCTCTTCTATTGAGTTGGCTGATGTAATTGTGTTCATATTAGGTTTAAACCTACTAGAAGCCACTTCACTTGCAGTTTACGCTACTTTGATCTTAAACAAATATTTTGTTATCTAATTATGCTAGTGACCTTGCGTTAAAAGCGCTTTTAACGATAGGTGTGTCACTAATAGCATTATGTGCAGAGTGCTGATTTATGAAATATCTCAATAAAAGAATATAGAAAGTTGACTTTAACTTCGTATGTGTTTTCGCACATCGTATTTGAAGTGCTCACTTTCCTCTTCCACATTTCCTTCCCTTCCCCACTACCTTCAGCCTCACGACATACCCCAATTAGGAATGCCATAGAGTAACTGGTTCCAGGCGGAAGCAGCTGGGACTCTTGTGAGGTATTGCCATAAAAAAGTGATCAACCCGGTGATCGCTTAGTGCGCTTCATTCGAATCTCTTATAGAAAACTTGTACAGTGATCAATCAAGTGATTCCTTGGTGCAATAATATCTCACAAAAACGTGCTGTGTAGAAATTAAGGTAAATCAAATTCTTTCCCAATTTCCACTGTTCACCAAGATATTCCCATAGCTGTCTCACTTCGAAAACCATATATTTTTATAACAGTCAATTAATTCGCAGTCAATATATCTGTGACTACTGCAAAAAAATTAATTTATAATATTTCCAATGAAGAGAGAGTATTCGCTCAGCTGGAAACGTTATTATTCGTTTCAATGAGGTTCAGAGATACGATTTTATTTTTCCATAACAAACATATACATATATATATATATATATATATATATATATTTTTTTTTTTTTTTACATTAGCTCCACACAGGAGGCCCTGAGGAAAATAATTTATCTCAGGACCTATGTCATCTTTGGGGATGCTGTGTGGAGGGTTTTTTTAAAGGAAATTAAGGAGAAGAGAGTTCTGGGAAGGAAAAGGGTTTAAGAGGTGGGGGTTCAGTGTGTCCTGGTCATCTGCCTCCAAGACCTAGACAAACCTCACCCCATGAACCCGAGCACCCCTGTTAAATCAACAAACGTATCAAACCACTTAGGGTGACCTATGGCAGAGGTGTTGGTTATCCAATAAAGTTTCCCGGGGCGGCGGTACCCATTCCCGCCTCCCAAATTGAGAATGTGTGAATTAAATTCGTGCACAAGTACGTAGATTTATTTTGATTATTTTGTGATATTACACAATTTATTTATTAAACACGTTCCAGGGTGTTAAATACTTTCGGTGTCGACCTGGTGAAAGGCCACTATTAATTATCGAAACGTTGTTTGTAGTGACCAGACCTGAATAACCTGATCATCCCAACCTTCCTCTTTTCATATCCTCCCCGCATTTAACTCCTTTAAGTTTCAAAACATAGCAAATATCCAAGTACTTCCTTTCTCAACTCCGCCTCACCAAATTAGGCGCACTAGCTTTAGACTGTTGGAACAAGTGGGACTCTTGTGGGGTACTCATTAAAAAATATATATAGGTAAGTATATCTCCGAGACAATAATACGCAGGAGTATAATGTTAATAATTTTTTATAGTATTTAAAATTAAAATTTATAACTTTCAATAATCGAAACTCTTTCTTAACCACGCGGAGTCACAAGCTTGTTTTCATGATAATTATTGTTGCCAGACATACGTATAAAGTAGGCAATAATCGAAATTCTTTCTTAACCACGCGGAGTCATAAGCTTGTTTTCATGATAATTATTGTTGCCAGACATACGTATGAAGTTGGCAATAATCGAAATTCTTTCTTAACCACGCGGAGTCATAAGCTTGTTTTCATGATAATTATTGTTGCCAGACATACGTATGAAGTTGGCAATAATCGAAATTCTTTCTTAACCACGCGGAGTCATAAGCTTGTTTTCATGATAATTATTATTGCCAGACAGTAGTATTTAAAATAAAAATTTATAACTTTCAATAATCGAAATTCTTTCTTAACCACGCGGAGTCATAAGCTTGTTTTCATAATAATTATTGTTGCCAGACATACGTATAAAGTAGGCAATAATCGAAATTCTTTCTTAACCACGCGGAGTCATAAGCTTATTTTCATGATAATTATTGTTGCCAGACATACGTATGAAGTAGGCAATAATCGAAATTCTTTCTTAACCACGCGGAGTCATAAGCTTGTTTTCATGATAATTATTGTTGCCAGACATACGTATGAAGTAGGCAATAATCGAAATTCTTTCTTAACCACGCGGAGTCATAAGCTTGTTTTCATGATAATTATTGTTGCCAAACATACGTATGAAGTAGGAGGCGTACCTGACTAATTAAACTTATTATCGACAATGCATATAAATTCTTTCCATGTTCATTCCAACTTATTATTTTTGAAGTCAGTTTATTTTTGATCTCATTCAATATTTTTCTATAGATCTTCATTTCAAAGTAAATGGATGAATCGAATTCTATGTGATCACAGTCTTCATAGTAGTTAATGAGTCATTACAGTGGATATTATCTAAAAATATTTGGGAAAATTTCGGTCAAATTTTTGACCCAAAAATAAACGGAAAATTGGTCGAAATATTGAAAATTCTTTTGACACAATGTTTTGTAAAAGTTGCATGCGTGAAAACCACTTTGCTTTTATTAAAAGCTCTTTTTATGGCGGCAAAATGAAAACTTGATGGACAGAATTTCCGAGTGAAAACTTCAGACGAATTTTTACGCTAAGCTGACGTGAAGGTATAAAAACAATGCGGTTATGGAAAGTGACAATTTTCACAAAACGAACATACATTTTCTTTGTTTTCTATGTTTCCTGGTGTATTAATTAAGTGCTTGAGGTTAATATCGCACCATAAGTACTTTCGTGTATGAAGTCAAAAAATATCGTTTTTTAGTTATTAATGTAGTTTTATGCACCATTTTTTGTTTAAATAAAGTAATTCGAAAAACATTTGAAATGCGTTTTAATTAAGTTATTTCAATAAAATATTTACATAATTAACATTTTTACAATTAAAAAAATAACTACACACAACATTCATTTCTCAGAAGAACGTGCACAATTTTTATTAATTTTCAGTTTTTTTTAATCGGTTTCTACCAACTCCACTTTATGTTTTCTTTAATCGTGTATGTTTTTAAGTATGTAATATGAAACCATGTAACATCTTATATGGACCGCCGCCCCGGGAACCATTTATTCGACAACACGTAATGTAACGTGTAATATGTACTGCCGCCCCGGGGACCATTTATTGGATAAAAATCATCTCTGCCATAGGTCACTCCAAGTGGTTCGATACTGGTTGAGGGAGACCTTTTGACTTCTCTAGCAGGGCACCCTCGGAGGTCACCTTGCACCACAGTGGGAGGGATGAAATCATTCGTCCGTCGTTCCTGGACACCCGGATTCCTACATACATTTTTCATTCCCAGAACATCCTCTCCTTACTTTCCTAAAAGACCCTTCACATAGCACCCCCAATGATGGCATAGACCTGAAAGGGTCTCCTGTGTAGATCTATTGTAACTCTTTTCCGACACATAAAAATAGCGAGAGAAACGATGTATGTATGTCAACTTCTGCCAAAGGAGAAATGCAATATTCAAACATCTCCCTCACCCGTATTAAAGAAATGAGACGCAGCATGCCGTTGACGTCACCTTTCTGCTGTTGTGGGAATTTTAAAAACAGCCTTTGCCTCTCGAAATTTAATTTTAAAAAATCCTTAGTTGTCTTCAAATAATTATTCCACATAATTCGTCAATCAAATAATTAGGTCGAAGCAAAATTACCAGAAACGGATATCAATATGATAAAGGAGGACGACGCGCTAATTTGGAAGCTCTTGAAATTATGAAATCTATTAATCAAAAGGAAGCATCATTAACAGACAATTAATCTTAGCGTTATGCCTCAAACTAAACAGGAGTTTGAGAACTTCCGTGTTTTCCTAATTTATCTCACCCTGCAGTCACTTCACCCCCTCTCACACTGTAATCTTAAAATTAATTACTATATGAGGAAGGCTCAGTAGAATTAGAAAATATTTAGTTTTAACCAGTGCCGGATATAATATAGGTGCACCTGTTATTAGGGCTAAAAATCGTAAAAATTATGTGATTTTAAAAAACTTGTTACATTTTATATTAACCCAAAGCAACAAATTTTCGACATTTGATTTTTTAAATTTTTTTTATTTATTCATTTTGTTTATTACAGGATTGTTTTACATGATATTTCGACTACCAAGCTAGGCAAATGTCCGTATTATGGTAGTCGAGATTCATAAGATGTTATATTTAAGTATATAATATTAATAATCATCCATATATATGTAGATGAAAGTACAAACATTTAGCATAGATATTAAGGAAAATATTCATACTAGTATTAGGTACATGATCACATACGGGAAAGGAGTTAAACTAGGTGAATCTTGTATAAATAAAAATAAAATACAATAACAAATAAAAATAAAAGTAACAAATAATAATATTTATTGATTATGATATTGGTTGGAATATTTCATTAATTCATCTCAGGCTAATCTGTAGTAAAAACTAAAACTATCCACGGAACATTGAACTCTATTTTAAAATTATGTAAACTGTTTTTACGTAAACTCTAGTATATGTTCGTAAAAACAATATTTGCAAACCAATGTTAAAATATTGTCATAACGTGAAACACTCGCACATCTGTATTTTTTATGTAAATAATGTTTAATACGGTTATTTTATTTTTAATAAATGAAAGGAAGGAGAGGAAGTTCTTAAAGGCAAAAGGAATGATAAGTGGGTGGGAATCTGGGGATCAGTGTGCCCAGAAGTGAAGGACGTGTGAATCTATCCCTCTCAATACGGTGCAAGGCGATCGATGGCTGAAGAGGTCTAGATTAGATCTCATTCGACCAGTCTCTCCCGATCAGGCCCACAAAGTAGTAGATGGGCAAACGCATTCGCCACCAAAACCTAACCGGGAACCGGGCACCCTTGCTAAGTCACCAAACGTCACGAATTACTTGGAGTGACCTATGGTTGGGGTGTTGGTTATCCAATGAACGGTTTTCGGGGTGGCGGTACCTATACCCGCCTCCCAAATTGGAATTAATTTGCAAATTAAATATTAAATATCTACACATCGATGATTTTCGTCATACCGTTCAATTTTCATTTATGCTTTCTGCACCGAGCTCAAAATATAGTGGCTAGGCCCGACTCCAAACAATAGTTGCTTCTAGACGCACAACGCAAGTGAGCCGCTCTCAACTAGCAAATAAATATTTAGCAGTCAAAAGGGCAAAATATAGTTTTTTTGAGTGAATACCTCACAAGAGTCCCAGCTGCCCCCGTCTGGAGCCAGTGAGACTATGGCATCCCCAATTGGGGTTTGTGAGGCTGAAGGTAGTGGAGAGGGGAAGGAGATGGGGAAGAGAAAGATGGGGATGTACCTGGCTATTAAGATCTGGTCAGGAAACACGACTAAAGTCATTTCAAGCAAAGTTTCAATTTTGAATGGTGGTCTTACACCAGGGCAATACTGAGAGTATCTTCCACTCTTGAACGTGCCACAAATATACTATACATTATTTTTAATTAATTAATTGTGAAATAACACAAATTAATCAAGTAAATTTATTTAATAAAATAAAATACTTTTTTGTAAAACCACGAGATTTATTAATTTATCTAGATTTAATAATTATTAATTTGACCGGTTTCGCTTTACTCAAGTATTTTATTTTATTAAATATGTCAAACCACAAAGTTATGGCTTTCAACAATAATATAAAATTTATTTGCCCACGCCGATCCGGGGATTCGATCCCGCGACCTTTGGATTCCGAGTCAAGAGCCTTACCCCCAAAAAATATTTTACCTTAACCACGCCGGCCGTCAAAGTGCGCGCAATAGATAATAGTGTATTCGGTGCAATAATAGTGTAAATGTTCAAGAATGCGCTCAAGGGCGTTATACGACCCGTCTGGAGCCAACTAATGGTATCTGAACAGTAACATTTTATTCTTATTTTATCGTTTAAATCTATTGAACTTGAATGTAAAAATAAGATTTAACTTTCAGATACCTATCAGATCTCGCCAGTTGAAGAAAAATAGTGGCTTTTGGTTACTGTCGATAAAGGATTTAACGCCTGAAAGTTTACACACAAAGCGAATAAATGGGTTTCTTTTGTTATAATTTTATCTTGTCTTCTTCGGTTTGGGAAAACATTTCCAAGATTTATTATTTTCTTATCTTGAAGTAGATGAAACCTCATCTACTGCACAAATAAAAATATCTAGTAAATATACTAGTAGTTCTTTTAACAGTAAATCTCGCGTCCAAACGGCGTCTTTCTTATTTTATTTAATAAATCAAAACCTAAATTTCTCCGAAAATTTGTAATTAGAGGTACTTAACTACCTTCAATCATAAATCTGGACTCACCAGAGCTCACCAATTTAATAAATTTTCATATTCCGTCAAGATCAACCCGACAATCCGATTAATTTTATTTGCCCTCGTGTAGAACAAATACACAGGTCTACAACAAAAATGCTGTCTGGATGTTTTCAACTGATTTCTGTGTATTTAGGTGTTCTAAAAACTAGAAAAATACTCAAAAAATTCCAGAACGTCAGGTTATTTTACATATATAGATAGTATATACAATAGTGAGCTCTGGCAATAAACATTTCATTGCTAAACCATTCATCCGATTGCGATGAAACTTTGGGGATATGATGTGTGCATGCCCGCGGTGGTTTCTGTATACAATAGTGAGCTCTGGCATCATGAAATTACGAAAAATTAATTAATTAAATGTACCAAAAGGAGTCTCACTGGGAAAAATAAATATGTTTAGTGGTTACTAATCAATGTATTTTAGATTAAAAAAAAAGTTTTGTTACTCAATTATGAATATAATTTTTTTTTTTGTCTTTTATCTTTTATTTTAAGATGATAACTTGTTCAACATAGATATCTACATTGTCAGAAAACGTGACGTTCTGTGACAAAATGAAAGTCATTTTCGGATTCAGCACACCCAAAAACATAAGAATTACGCAAAAAAAACCAAAACAGCTCTCAATTCTTATTTTTTTGTAGACCTGTGATATTAGGGGAAAAAACCCAATTCCTAATGTATGTGCACAATATAATACAAAATTTCACAGCATTGACATTTTTAGTAATAACTTAAAGAAATACCGATATGAAGTAACGCGTACGATCGATTATTAATATGAGAGTATGGAATGTATCAGGAGCATCTCCTATCCTTTTCCTAAATCCCTCTTCCTCTCCCCTTCCTATAACCCAAAATTAATTTTAAGATAATAAAACTTATATGCCGATTAACTTTAGAGTAAGAAACTTCTGTGGCTTGACTTCAGTTTACTTTATATTGTACATTATCACTGTAATTATGCAAAAGCTGTTGTTTCTTACAAATAAAATAAATAAATTAATTAATTAATAACACATTGTAGGTTGTAGGTAACTTTTATTTCTCAAATTAGGAATTATGAATTTCAGTATCTGTATAATTTTGTGTTATTTTGAATTTGTATAATTGTTAACCCCAACACAGGCTTGTCGTAGTGAGGTGACAAATTGTATTGTAAACATTTTTACCTGCAGTGTAAAGAAACAATAAATAAATAAAATAAATGCAACTTGTCTGAAGTAACGTCTACACTATCTCAATGACAATTATTTTTTTACTTTCTTCAAGTAGGTTAGATAGTTACGATAATATTGATTACTTTGAATTGACGGGTGGTAGAAGTTTTTTTTACAAGTGAATGTACACATTTTTTTATATATATTCCCTGGATGATTTTGTTAAACCAATAACTTAGATTTTGGATTAGTGCACCGGTAAAGGCGGTAACAATGTGATCCAAATTTTGGACGATATTTATAGCAAATCCCATATAAAAGTGTCGTAAGTCAAAATTTTCTATTTTACGTTTTACGCCCCACGAAAGACGTATTTACAAGTAGGTTAGATCACTCCATCTCCGCGAGATGTCGCTAGTATCTGTATTAATTGCTTCATTGCATGTACCTTTAAAGTAAATGTATTTATTATGTAATTTTCTTTACCGCTTTTGCAATGCATTGCTTGCATTATGCTGTTTTTGTTTATGCATTTGTTGTTTCTGCAAATAAATATATAAATATTTTTAAAAATCTCTTTTCAACGGGACGATTTGTTCGTCATTCAATCATTTGTTTTCCCTCTCCTTTAAAATTAGCTTTTTGACTTACGACACTTTTGTACATAATGTGCGTTATAGAAATAATAAATAAAAACGCCAGCAATAAAAAAGTGCACCTATACCTCGTATGATTTGGATACTTCCAAGTAAGTACATTGCCGGCAAAATAAATCATGTTTTTGTAGCGATTCACGCGAGCGACGCGAGAGATTTTACATCCGATCTTTCGGTCTTTCATCTCCACGCGGAGGAGACGGTTGAATAAACATCCAGCCACAACTGACCGTAAATCAACCGAAATTCCGTCTAATTTCAAGTCATTTCTTTGATCCCGTGAAATTGACGGCCATTGTGGTGGATAATTGTTCGATGATGAGATCTTGAAAAAGCTTGTTTGATAATAAAATGTTATTGTTATGAAAAATGTTACATTAATAGCTACGCGAGTGAATTTTTTTTCTTCTGCTTTGATCAAATCAGTTTTGCGAGTAAGTAGGTCGCCTATAATATCAGATGATTCTTAATTATAAAACACGATTTTCTTTTACCTGTGAGCTATGGCATCATGAAATTTGGAAAACTTTTTTCTATTCTATGTGGTATAGCAACAAAAAGTAAGATTCGGTGGCATTTTTAAGACTTACACTTTCTAACATGAAAAAAATTAGGGTGATGTAATACTGTTTGTGATACTATTTTAAGGTTTACCGGAAAATTTGTATGTGTTTTGAGGTTTACCAGGCATCTTTTATGTGTTTTGAGGTTTACCTGACAACTTTTATGTGTTTTGAGGTTTACCAGATATCTTTTATGTGTTTTGAGGTTTACCTGACAACTTTGTGTGTTTTGAGGTTTACCTGACAACTTTTATGTGTTTCGAGGTTCACCAGACAACTTTTATGTGTCTTGAGGTTTACCTGACAACTTTTATGTGTTTTGAGGTTTACCCGACAATTTTTATGTGTTTTTAGGTTTACGTGACAACTTTTATGTGTTTTGAGGTTTACCAGATAACTTTTATGTGTTTTGAGGTTTACCTGACAACTTTTATGTGTTTTGAGGTTTACCAGATAACTTTTATATGTTTTGAGGTTTACCTGACAACTTTTATTGAGATTAACCAGATAACTTTTATGTGTTTTGAGGTTAACCTGACAACTTTTATGTGTTTTGAGGTTTACTAGACAACTTTTATGAGTGATGAAGTTGCACTTTGGAAAGTCACTAATAGCGATGAAAAAAAATAGATTTCGTTAGGTTAGGTTATGGGCTTTTTTTTCAAAATAATATCCCCCAGGGCCTTTGTCATCTGAGATGCTGTGTAGAGGGTCTTTTTGAGGAGAGGAAGGAATGAACATTGGTCTGTTGTAGGAACTAGGAAACACAAAGGCCGGCAAATCGTTCCACAGCCGAGCTGTTGATCATTAGAACGAGTCGAAGAAGTGACATGTTCTCATGTGACAAATGTCAACCGTGTACATATGTTGGGCGCGCGTTTGGTGGGTTTCCCGACTAAGCACCAGTGCCGAATGGATCAGTGACGCTAGTTCCTCGACCATATTTTATTGAAATACTGGTAGAACAAGGATAGCATTCCCACCCGACACCTGTGCTCTAAAGATATACATTGTGTATTATTTTTTACTACCGCAGACCCGTTAAAAATCAAGGGATATTATAATTGTAAAATTGATGATAGGGTATTTCACTGTTTTTTTTTTTTTTTTTTTCGATAAAAAATTAAATTAAAATAACAAATTTATTCTGCACAATAAAAATACCTTTACAATCGTTATTTTAATTTTATTTTTTATCAACAGTAAAAAAAATAAAAATAAAAATAAATTCAATAACGATCTAAGATGTGTCATTTTAAATTTGCCACCAAAACGGCATGTTCGTTTATATTCGCGATTTCGGTGGCGTTGACGTCACGACGGTCAACGTTGGTGACAGCCGTCTTACCTTTCAAATCAATAATTATGAATGAAAATATTAAAATCACCCATTTTACAGTGACCAGAATCAGAAAAATTAACTTCCACGCATTTTTAAATGTATCACAGTTTGTCACCACTTATGATGATTAAACCATAAAAAACTTAAATAAAAGGAATATGCATTTCAAATATAGTATTAAAGTTAATTTTTGGTAAAAATATATTATTTTATACGTTATTTGTAAATGACACTTAAATTCAAAGCTAATCATATTACATTACACATTCAGAGAGAACACATCGGTAACACAAACATTAATATTTTATACAAGCAATAAAGTTTTAAGTCCGGTCTCCTGCGACCGTTTCCACAAACAATGCCTCAAACTATCTACCACAACGCAGGGCAGGGCCAAAACGGTTTTTGTTTTCTATCCGCCACGGAAAGAAAAAAATTGTGGCCCCGACCTAACCGTCCACAAAATTTGTACGTGTTTTTGCCGGAGAAGACCGGTCTTTATACAAATATTATTGCAAACTTTTTTATGTCTATTGCAGTACGTTTGTTTGAATTTTAATGTAGAGTAGTTTTCTTTGTTGGCGATCTAATTAATTGTACATTTTTCGTCCTACGCTCACGTATCTCGTAATTATAAAATATGTTTATTTTTAACTCCTTTGACATCGTCCCTTTGAATGTTATTTTTTAACTTTAGATCTCCATTTTTGATGATGATAAACAGAATGAAGTTATGAAAATCAAAACTATAAGTTATAAACTCAAAATTTATTTTTTATTAGAACATCTCTCTTTTTATAACATTTGAAGGTTATTCCCATCAATGTAATATATCATTGAAGAAGAATATAACATTAATAATCTAAACAAAAATACGAAAAAGACACAGAAAAATAAAAAGATAACGGTTGCAACTGGGACTGGTGTTTCCTAAAAATCAGATATATTTATCCGAGGCACTATCTAGGTTACAAATCAGTTCTTAGAACAATTGTTTCCAATGAAAAAGGTAGTTGCCAATAATATGAAAAAAATTAGTCGAAGACAATATTGTTAATTCTGAAATTTGTGGCAGTGGCCTAATTGGAAAGGTGCTCGTCCCGATTAAACGAGAGGTTCTGGGTTCGAGTCCCAGTTGCGGCGACCGTTATCTTTTTATTTTTCGTTGTCTTGTTCTCTTTCACATTTTCGTTTATATTATTAATGTTTCCAATTTAGGAGGCGGGAATGGGTACCACCGCCCCGGGAATCTTGATTGGATAGCCAACACTTCTGCCATAGGTCACCTCAAGTGATTCGCTACGTTTGGTGATTTAGCAGGGGTTCCCGGGTTCATGGGGTGAGGTTTGTCTAGGTCTTGGAGGCGGATGACCAGGACACACTGAACCCCAGATTCCTACCCACCCCTTAAATCCTTTTCCTTCCCAGAACTCTCCTCTCCTTCCTTTCCTTCAAAAAAACCCTCCACACAGCATCCCCAAAGATGAAATAGGCCCTGAGGGAAATTATTTTCCTCAGGGCCTCCTGTGTGAAGCTCATGAAAAAAAAAAGTTTTCTTCCTTTTCAACGACAAAATTTAATGATTTTCATATATCATAGAATAAGAATTTTACCAAAAGTGTTTTCAGGATAAGATTTAACATGAGCAAAATTATTTACGTACGTCTTGTGAAAAGGTACGATTATAAATAAAGCAATGTAAAAAAAGTTGGAAAGTTTTTGATCATAATACGCTTCACAATTGTTTTCGGGAAATAGAGTAGAATAACAAAAATACTAATGACAATTTATTATCATAAGACAGAGATTGGCAGGCCTGGGCGACTTCCTTAGAATTGCAAAAGAAAGGGGACAAAGAAAAGAGTAAGAGATAAGACAGGACATTAATGGGGCGAGGGATGCTGAAGGCTATATAGCGTTAGATAGTAGATAATACGGCGAAAGCCTAGACGGAAGGGTTGAGTCAGATTCAATAAACAAATCTACTTCTTTATTTTTAACTTTTTCGCGGCCCCATTCGAGAAAAATGAGCACTTTGTCAGAAGATTAATATTTTCTTTGAGAGAAATGAATATTTATATCGATCATGGAAATTTGAAATGCTGTAAAAGACAAAATGTTAATTGTTGAGGAGAGCGAAAAGTAAGATTTTTTTAATTAAATGAAGACAATATAAGCGAAACTCAACCGAAAATCTGAAAACAGAAAAATCAGAAAAAGATATTGACACCTCTGTGACTTGAACCCAGGACCTCTTGCTTTACGGGCAAACGCGCTAACCACTGCGCCACGGTGCCGATATCAAATTCGGTCACTTTTAACTGTATCTTACCTCGACTAAGAACCACCCACATTATCTTCATTTTCTTAACGCATATATTATTGGCTACTATCTTTATGTATGATTTCAAGATTCAAACCCGAACTAAATGCTCTCTAGATAGTGTCTAGATAAATCTTTATCCATTTTATTTTAATATGCGACATCTTTTGACTTTTCTGCAAGTCTAGGATGAATATTTATTTTTATTTTAACTTTATGAGTAAAACCTCAAATTGTAATATTTAATTAAATGAAGACAATATAAGCGAAACTCAATCGAAAATCTGAAAACAGAAAAATAAAATGGATAAAGATTTATCCAGACACTATCTAGAGAGCATTTAGTTCGGGTTTGGATCTTGCAATCATACATAAAGATAGTAGCCAATAATATATGCGTTAAGAAAATGAAGATAATGTAAGTGGTTCTTAGTCGAGGTAAGATACAGTTAAAAGTGACCGAATTTGATATCGGCACCGTGGCGCAGTGGTTAGCGCGTTTGCCCGGAAAGCAAGAGGTCCTGGGTTCAAGTCCCAGAGGTGTCAATATCTTTTTCTGATTTTTCTGTTTTCAAATTTTCGGTTGAGTTTCGCTTATATTGTCTTCATTTAATTAAATATTACAATTTGAGGTTTTACTCATAAAGTTAAAATAAAAATAAAGAATTTTTTATTTTTCAAAAAATCATAATTACTGCCTTTGTAGTCCTATAATTTCGAATATTTAACATTTTTTGAAAATTTGTGAAAAAATATTTCAGAAAAAAAATCCTCTTAAAATGCACTTCGTAAAAGATGCACTTATTTTACTAGAAGTATTTTTCGGTGCAGATAAAAATTTTTGGTTATATTGATCGATACGATATGTGTAAACATTGATAAATCCATTTCAAGCAAACCTTCCCTTTTCTCATCTCCTTCCCAAACCCACTTTTCAGACTCACCACAAACCTATGATTGAGGATGCATTGGCCTCATTCAGGGCAATCATGACAATTTTGTTAAAATATTAATACCGCACAAGAGCCCTAAATGCCTGGAGTCCGTGGGATTATAGCATCCTAACTTGGGTGTTTTTGGTGAATATGATGCTTGGGAAGTGCCTGGCTCTTCACATCTTGAGACTCAACGGATAAAACCAGTTCACGTAAGACTCTCTTTCGGTAATCACATAAAAAAAGATGTAGTGGTTTGTTGTCAGGGCGATAATGATCATATCCTATTAATCCTTTTTAATTTTAATAATATTATAAAGGCGAAAGTTTGTTTGGATGTATGGATGCCTGGATGCATGGATGTTTGTATGTTTGTTACTCTTTCTCGCAAAAACTACTGAATGGATTTTAAAAATTCTTCACCAATAGAAAGCTACATTTTTTGCGAGTACTGTAGGCTATATATATTGGTACGCTCTGGCGTTATGAAATTATTTATAATACGTTTATTTTCCAGACGAAAAACAAAGCGTTGCTAAGTAATTGTTTGACGTGAGCTGTCATTTTGTTATTTGTTTAGGTTACTGTGGAGATCCCTTTGATAGTTTAAATTTACTGCACGTGTTTGATTGTTACGTTTTAACTTGTGGCACGCGAGCTGTTTGAAAATGAATGTAACGGGTATGGAGGGGGGTGGGTGAGGGGTGGGGGGGGAGGGCGAGTAGCGTGTGCGAAGCCGGGGGCAAAAGCTAGTTAATAATATACGAACAAAAATTTTAAATTTGAAAAAACCATTAAATTTTATATTTTCCACTCTCTTCACGACCCGTGTTCTTCATTCTAAAGCAATGCCGCTTGCCGCTTGTCGTCTAAACGAATAAAAAAAAAACGTTTTCATTTTGCAGAAGAATTAATTGTACTTTTTGGCTCTTCTTCAAAATATACCTCCTCCCAAGCCAGCATCACGTGTTAAAATGCAACTTTATACAACAGCCTATTGGAATTTCGATGTCAATTAATAGGAAGCCGACATAATGATACCCTTTCAAGCTAACACAAACTATTCTAATCTAATCTACTTTATTGTAATGGCGATTGTTCGTGAAGTTGAACAATTCTGGGCAGACGCGTCATGGTCTACATTTTGCATAATTGTCAGATCTACAATTGTAGACATGTATTTAATTAGTGCCCAATTTTCTGACACACCCAAAAAAGTTTAGATACTCGATCAGAAGATTAATTTGTTTTTACTTCCGTGAAATGCCGTACACTGAGGCATGTTTATGGTAATACCATGTAAGTATGACCGCGTTACAGATGTGGAGTTTCGGAAAGTATGCAAGACTGATTTAAGCTTAATAATTGACGATGGTTGGGACACGCAGAGCGGTAGAAAGAAGAAAGGTGTGCAAGGAGGATACATGATGCGAAAGGAGAAGATGTCGGGGGTGTACATGGAAGACATTGCACAATTCAGTGTATCATATCAAATACTTGAGTCGAAAAATGCCAGAATAATAAAATAGCACATTTGAATGTGAATGAAGAAAGGAGCGTGTGCAAAGATGTTGAGTTTGTGTGGCGGTTTAGTTTTGTATGTGAATACCACATTAGAGTCCCTACGGCTCTCAAGCGTCTGGAGCTTTTTTATGTGAATACCTACCAAGAGTACCAGCTGCTCCCGTCTGATTTATATAGATTATACGAGTATCTAAGTATTTAAATTTTAAAATTTAGTAAGATGATCGTATTTAAAAAATGAGATAATTACAAAAATTTTAAAAATTTATATCACATTTAACTTCCCATTTATAAAGCCAGTGAAACTACGGCATCCCCAATTTGGGTATGTTGTGAGGCTGAAAGTAGTGGGGGGGGGGGGAAAAGATGGGAAAGAGGAAGGTGGGGAATTACCTGGCTATTCAGATCTGATCACCAAACACGGCTAAAGCCATTTCAAGCGTGGTTTCAATTCTGAATGGTGGTCTTATACCAGAGCGATACTATCTTATCTACGTATCTTCCACTCTGGAACGTGTCAATTTTTAATTAATCAATTGTGTAATAACAGAAATTAATCAAATAAAATTTATTTGCTTCACCGGGATTCGATCCCTCGACCTTTGGATTGCGAGTTAGGCCGTATCTAGTGAGATAATGGCATCTCCAGTGGCGGTTTTGATATTATCTTCCACTCTTTATGTTTTTATTTCTTTGATGCGCAAGAGTCCCAACCGGCCAGAGGAATTATGGATCCTTATTTAGGAAATCTGTGTGCTCCTTTTGCGACTGTGCATTAGAGAAGGCAATCGTTCTGTCAACAACAGATTGTCAAGACGGACCGCCCTCCTTCGCATAGAACAAGAAGGTTTACGAGGCAATTTGTGGCTCTAGCCCAGAGATGGCTTCAAATCCAATTATTGGACGTATTTGAGATTTTACAGGGTAACTAGTTACATATAATCCCTTGGTTATTGTAATAAAATTAATACTTTTTTTATAACCCTTAGGCTTAAAACTTAGATTTTCGGAACAACTCGTATAGATCTCGAAAAAATCGTTGTAGCTCCCTTACTATCATGGTTCTAGATCACCAAGTATGATCTAAATGGTGTTAGAAAGAGAAAATATCACGCTTTTTATTCAGATTTAAAAGCTAACCACAAAATATTTAAAACGTACACCTTTATGAAACTAAAGTTTCCGACCGCTATTTCAAAAAAAAATAAGAAACTTTAAGAATTTTTTATAATTTTTTTTTACATAAAACGACATAAAAGTGAGTTGACGATAACGTTTAGGTATAATATATTTGCCTAATAAAATATGTGTGTGTTTTTATTTTGTTTTTCGTTATCAGTAATTTTAGTTGTATAAAATGTAAGGTCATCCATTTTTAAAAAATGTTTATAAAAATGCATATGTTTATTTCGAATCATAAAATTAAAATTTGTTTATTTCAAAAACATTTTTTACACTTTCAAAAACAATATTCCATTTATTTGAATTTTATTGCAAAGCGGAAATATTTTGACCTTCCGAAAAAAATAGGTCCGAGGTCTGAGGGATTAACGTATTCGTAACGACCACTGGGACATTGGCCAAGCAGCGTTCATTCTTTGGAATAAACGAAATAATACAACAGTATGTAACATTCATGAATTGTTACAAATTGCGTATAAAACAGTGAAAGCACAAAGCTTCTCGCTTTGTTTGTGAAGGAACTTCCGTGTCTTTACATTTAGAAGTTGTTTCCACGCATTAATTACCTACCAGGCCGCGTTCGACACCATTCGGGATTTGTAACATTTCTGTTTCTTTGTCTATGTCGGAATATACAACGATACTGTAATTCTAAATTCAAATAAAATGTAAAGAGATTTGTCTCTGCCGAAAGTCAGAATATAAAATTTTCATTACTTAGAAATTTCTGAAATAATACATCGTTCTATCGTAAGGGGGAAGTAGAATGATGAAAAGAAAGTTTGGAAAGTACTCGATTGTTCAGATCATAACCAAATCAAATTCTGATCATGAAACACAGCAAAACTATTTTTCTCTTATGGTCTCTTCCAGGGCGATACCGACATTAACTCTACATTACCGCAAAACGCAAACAAATAAAATTTTCAACAAAACATTTTTATTTGTTTGCGTTTTGTGTGTAGAATAACCCCTAAGATTAAACATAAAATTAGCAGGGGTGCCAGGTTCATGGGGTTAGGTTGGGTTAGGTTTATCCTGGACAAACTGAACGCCATATTCCTACTCACCCCTCATATATTTTTCCTTCCTAGAACTTGCTCTCCTCCCTATCTAAAAAAAGGTCCTCCACACAGCAATCCCCAAAGATGACAAGTTCTGAGGTAAAATATTTTCTTCAATGCCTCCCGTGTGGAACTAACGTAAAAAAATACATATAATAACGGTTTTTTATTCGCTTACGCCGGGATTCCAACTCACAACTTTTGGGTTCGGAGATATTCCACAAAATAATTATAAAAATTTCTTTTTACTCTCCTATTGAACGCCATTCGGTTTTTATTTCAGTCGGAAACCAAAAACCATAGCAAAATAACTAGCTTATTGTTTGTCATTTTTTTGTCTACTGGTACTTATTTGTTTTATTTTTCTCTCGCATAGTGAACGCAGATCGCTGTTATTACCGCCTACAAAATCAAATAAAATCCAGACTGCTGTCCAGAAACACCAAGATATTAGTGTACAAAACACTTATCAGACCAGTACTCACATACGCAGCTGAGACTTGGGTACTAACTGAAAGGAATCAGCGAGCACTGGATGTTTTTGAAAGGAAATTTTTGAGGCTTATCGTCGGACCGGTTTCAGAAAACGGATTTTGTCGCAGACGTTATAACAATGAACTATATACTCTGTTTAAGGATCTAAACGTCTCAATATAAAGTATATAAAGTGTTTGCTGTATGGAAACCTACTTTACACATTTATAAAAAAACCATAGATAAAATTGCGAGAAACAATTAACAAAAATTCTGCCTCAATACAGGTTCACCTAGTGAGGCAGGCTATGCACAACTAAAAATACTGTATAAATATACTACTCCTGTGTAACCTTTCTTACGTTACTTTCTGTTTGTTAATTTTTCTGTACTGATTGATGATCTATTTGTAAACTACATATAGCATGTATTTTTTTAGTTATATTGTTATTTCATTGAATAAAGATTATTATTATTATTATTATTAATATTTATAAAACTGGGAAGACTTCGGTGGCTAGGTCATGTAGAAAGAATGACCGAGCCTCAAGCAGCAAAGTCCCTGCTTAACTCAAGACCAACAGGGCGAAGGAGCCTGGGAAGACCAAGTTTAAGATGGAGCGACAACGTCGTCAAAGATATATTCACCGTGGAGGAAGACTCTTGAGGAGGTCAAGACCCAGCAGGGGTTGTAGAGCCAACAGTGATGATGATGATGACTTATTTATCTATTCAAATACATCTTAATTTTCAGCATAATTTGTATACTGATGAAGAAACCTTTGGTTTTGAAATATGGTGATAATTTTTATTCAAAATAGTGGTGTAAACAATGTTGGTTATTTTCATTTAATTAAAAACTCTTTGTTCAAAATAATCAAGAAGAATCTTAGAATTTATAATAAAATAAAAACGTTCATTTGGATGAATGAATAAAGCCACAACTCTTTTAATAGTTTAATTTTGTTGGTTTTCTAGAAATTAATTAAATAGTTAGTTGTTTTATTATACATAAAGGCATTTGTGTGTATTTTTATTTTATAGAACCATTCAATGTTCCACGAAAGACAAATTTAAAATAGTAAGAGAATTTTAGTAAAAGCAGACGGGACAAGCCATTTCAAGGGTCTGACTTTTTTCAGAGATGTGTTTCCCTCTATAAGTTTGTAAATGTGGTGTGTAGTTAGTCAAAAATAAACTTGAACCCAATTTTTATTTAGATATGAGTAAATCATTTTTGTATCATTACTTCAAGATTTAATAGACAATATTCATCTTGTTTTCTGGTACATAAAAATATTATTTAATAATTGCACAAAATCGACAAACACTTATGGCATTTTCAAAGGTGGCGAAGCGAGTTTCTTGGTTCAAAAAGTTGTGATGGTCAAATAGAAATGTAAATAAAATATAATAAATAAAATTAAATAAAATAATATATACTAATATGTTTATTCGATAATTCACTCGGCGCCTTTGAGATAATTTTCGGGAAAACGGCGCTGTATAAAATATCCAAATATTATTATCGCCTTGATGAGAGATTACTCAGAATTGAAAAGTAGTTTGAAATGGCTGTAGCAATGTTTTACTAGATCTATAAATATGTAGTTATTCACAGACCTTCCTCCTCCCCAATCTCCTCCCCATCCCATTTCTCTTAGATTTCTTTCAATGTGCCTATCAATTCCGACATTTTAGACTTCCAAAAAAATTAAAGATTAAAAATATATCACGAAATTTTTCATTAATGTTCTTTGTAACGAAAGAAGATAATCAAGTTTGAGTTTGAATCTTGTCATGTACGCTGTTAGATACGTTAATATGATACATTAAAAAACCCAAACAAACTATCCAACAAATCGGTAAGAGGTAGTCTAAAAGCAAGAAAGAACTCAAATTTCCAGGAAAAACTGACAACGTAACAAAGCTGTACACAGCTCATCGAGTTTCCCACATGGCGACCAGTTTTTATTAGCAGTGATTGATGAGTTCTATTATTTGATTATTTTATTGGTTTCCTGGGGGCATCATTAGCAGACGCCTCGCGTACTAGGTTCCAGGTTAAATGCGCATTTACGATAATATTATTTTATTGCTGTCGGAATTATCATTGATGATTTATAGTAGCGTGCAGTCCCGGCAATTAATTTTCAATACTTTTGCGCCTTACCAGCAAAAGATTTGGTAATATTTCATTTTAACACCCGAACAGGGCCTGGTTCTCATTGCTTCGTAAACTCTGGTCTGCCATCAACAGAATAAGATGCTTTTATGGCCGCTATGCCCACATTGTGCATAGATGGGACGTTAAAGAGTCGGCGATGTGTGAATGCGGTGCGGTGCAGGCCACCAAACTTGCGGTAAACGAATGCCATCTCCATTCATTCCCCGGCGGGATGGATAAGGACCACAGGGCCTGACGCTTGAGGCCTTAGACTGGCTCGCAGACCTACATCGATGCCCCCCTCTGATTCCCCACCATATGAAAGAAGAAGAACAACACCAGAAGGCATGCGGAACAAACTACGCAATTAGTGAAAAACTTCATATGGAAAGCTTAAAAAAATAATTTCATTTGCATCATCCTAATATTATTGGTAGCGCCAATTATGATTGGCTGCGCTCGGTGAATTATTTTTCTGTTTATTTGGGAATGAAATTTTTTTTATTCTATGGCAATAATTTGTTACCTTCCTCGCTCCCCTCTTGTCCCCCATGACATTATTATTAGCAAGTAATCGTGTCAAAAAGCGTCAAAATGTTCATTAAGAATACTTAATACGAAGTGAAAACAATATATAATACCCAAAGTGAAGAAATGCCGAGAGGATTCACACCTTCAAATTGCAGAGAATCCTTCACACTTTATTCCTTTATTTTTTATTCCTGTGCGTAATTTCCTTGTAAAATACAATTCTTGCTATTATAAATCCACAAAAATCATTTTGTCATTTATTATAAAACCTCTAGTTGAAACAATTATGATATATATTATTTTATACATTTCTGGGAAACTTACCGAACGTGTCAAATAAACGTTGGAAAAACCAGATTTATTTTGCCCTTTTGTTTCGTAAATTTCGATGCTGCAAAGAGCGACCGAATCTAACTTTCAGAAATCTTTGATGCCAACTTTGACGAAAATATTATAACTTTTTTGTTTCGAAAGGCTGTGACGGAAGTTTTGGCAGCAATTTTAACTTATTTCTTTTTGAATAAATATGCCGTCGATATTTCGTTTCAAAATCACTTTTGAAGGGTGTTTACCTAAATCTGCTAGGTTTTGAATGTTTACATTACTGTAGGTGAATATTTAATGGTGTCAAATAGAATTTGAATCACATCTTACGGAAATTCAATAAAATCTTGAAAATGTTTATCCTCAAGAGAGCAAGACAAGTTATTATGTTAATGAATTTTAAAAATTGTGATATTAAGTTTTCCCATATGCCTTGGATCCAAGAATGATGTTGAAGACGTTATGACTGTCATCAAATACCATGAACAGTAAACAAAAAAACTCAAAAACAATTAAGGGAAATTAAAATTAGCATATTAGACCCAGCGAGAGCTTATGCGTACATCATTGATGATCGTTTGCACACTTGTATGAAAACGGAAAAGACACTAAGAATGATGACATCACTTACGACCTCTCACTGGGCCTAGTTTAGTATCTATGTATGTTATATACATAATTTAATTGTTATTGCTTGCCATTTTAATTATCTAGATTTTTATAAATTTTGTTACACCATTAAAAAAAAAAAAAAGAATAACAACTGATTTTGTATAGGTATTCTTTTATTTCAAATTTTCATACAAAATAAAACTATAAATATAATATAATGTAGAATGCGGGACATTTAAATCCAAAGGTGGCATTGCGCAAAAAACTTGTTTGCGTAAGTTTATATTGACTGAACATTTTAACTAACATTTTTTTCACAATAAATACATTTTTAATTATATTTAATACATTATCAGACAGATCGGTAGTATTTATAAATTAAAATTGTTGCGCATGGTTACATAAATATAATATGTTAAGTGATACTTTATTTTTACAAAGTTGTTCCGGGCTGCAGCCTGCAGGGTGATAAAAGTCAACTAGAATTTACATACAGATGAAGCTGCGCAAATTTCATGACATCAGAACTCTCGCCATATTAATTTTTTTGGTATGGTGACAAACAGATTTTCTGTTTTTAGTTGTAGTGATCCTAATTCAAAGACAAAGGTGCGGATTTATCTACAATTTTTTCCCAGAAGTAATATTTTTTAAATAAATGAAACAATTTAACTTTGTTTGAACCACTTTTATATTTTATACATTTGCGCTGAAGAAGGAACGGTCGTTCTGAAACCGGTCAGATTTACTCAAATATAAAAGTGGTTCAAACAAAGTTATATTATTTCATTGTGATATTAATTGTAAGTTTTTTTCTTTATAAACAACTATTCAAATATTATAAGTCGAGCTTTTTTACTAGTTTAATTTTTAAATCTGTGATGCTTCCCTCTCAGCATTCCATTCATTGAACAGATTGTACATGTCGGTAGGTTTATTTCCTGTTTCAGGCTTAGACGAACACAATAAGTTTCAGGAAATGAAAATGAACTACAGAGGGTGGGTAAAGTATTCCAACCAAATATTATTTTTTTCAACTTTTCCGTGACGTTTTAAGAACCGCATAAAACGGTATTTGATTATTTAATGTATTGAATATTTTAATTTCACGAAATTTATTCTCTCAGAGTGGCTAACTTATAATATTCATTTATGCTGATTTTTAATAAACCTTTTGGCTTTGTTGTTGAAAAAAGAATATTCCATGAAAAGGAGTAGCATTAAAAGTAGACAATAGGCCACTTACATGGATTTCATAACGACTTGGAAAAAATCGTGTGGATAGATCTTTTTACTAAGATTACGAAAATGTTAGTAACATTTTTTAGAAATATACAGTTTTTTTTTTAAATAAATAAATCCATTATTTGGGCTCATAACGTCACTACATGAAAATTTCCCGTCTCCGAAAATGTTCCTATTAATTTTGTAAAATTCCACAGTGATTTATTTTTTTTGTATGGCATCCTTTTGATTTAAGACGATTTTTTTAATTTGACATATAACGTTCACTAGATTTATTGTTTGTTCTCTCCGAACTTATCATTTGGTTTGACCTTTTGACAGATGTTATGAAGAGAACCCAGTACATTTTAGAAGTCGGTACGTGTTTTAGAGGTATATTGATTATGGTGCTAATTTTAACAAAATCTTTTTTTTTTAATATTCTTATTATTATTATAATTTACAGGTGCAAGTTTATTACATTGGATTTAGTAATATAGACGTTGTACATTATAATGATTTATGATCAATAAGATGGATCAAGGAAAAAAATATTTATGAGATGTAATATTTTTGGTATGCCTCGTTAATCTTCTGTGCCATTCGTGTGGAAAACGTTCTTTTTTTTAAATGATTTTCGGCTATGTAATTATCGTTTTTTTACACCTATAAAATTATGTCCCGTCTTTCCGGTTTATTAAAAATGGTCTGATTTTTGGGATTGAAATTTTAAAAAAATCAACAGGGTTTCAAAAATACGATAAAAAAAGGAAATGTCTTAGGATATGTGCCTAAACTGGAAATAAAAAATTAAAATGTGATGCAAGTGGCCTATTCTCAAATTCGTCTACGATAACTTGTTTCACAGAATTTGAACAATTCATCAAATTTCAAAGTTAACACAAAGTTATGTGAAAGTCATATTTAAGTTCTATTACTGTCCAAGTACTGTGAAACAGGCGTCCAATGGTGAAATAATAATAAAACTTGAATGGAACTTTAAAAAAACTTGAATTTTAACTTTGTAATACGAGCATGATGAATTTTTAAAATTCTGTGAACAAACCGACGTAAGTAAAAAATCGTATAAATCGGTGATAATGAATACCATAACTTAGCCATAGCCTGCGGTTATGATGCAATGTGTCAAAATTGTTAAAAAATTTAAAATTATTTCATGACATTCACACAATATGACCTAGAAAAATATATAAATAATAAAAAAAATGGTTGATACAAACTTGCCAGTAGTACTACGATTTTCTTCCTTTTTTATCAAATTGTATTTGCTGATAAGTATCTACTGATAACCATTATACGTTTTGTGTATTTTATTATTCATTGATTCACATTCATCTCAAAACAGAAAAGCTTCAAAAATATTTAGAATTAAAAAAAAATCTTCATGATAAAAACCTGTTACTACCACAGTGCTGTGACAAAAACCAGATTTTTAGATGCTTATTAAGTGGATACTATATGTACAATTGTATTAATTGTCTGCGTTTACTTCAGATTTGCTATCTTCTAGGCTCCAGTTAATAAAGCCAGTGGAAAGTTAACTCCTTCGCTTCCGCATCCCTTCAGTATTCGAGAAAAAACGCAAGGGTTTATTTTCTTACTACGTCAGGGTTACTTTTCTTTTTATCATGCCAATTCGGCTATGTCGGTCCTGTAATTCCACTTCTTTGCCAATGTTTTACTTTGCGTTGAAATTGTCACTCAAATTAATGTAATGAAAGGGTAGATAAAACCACTGCGTAATCAAATTGAGTGGTTTTTGTACAAATCAGATTTGCGTGAAATTAATGTTACAACAATTCTCTTATTAATTCATTCATTTGGTAATTAATGTGCTCACTTTATCATTTTGGTCTATGCATGCATGAACCTTAATACCAAGTGAACGAAAATGGGATTAATAAATATTGTGAATATGTGTTAATTTCATTTCTTTATTTTATTGTTATTCCATCTGCCCGGAGCCAGTGGGATCACGGCACCTCAAAAGGGGGCTTATTGTGATGTTGAAAAGAGCTGGAAGGTTTGGAATGTAGAATGCGGGGTATAGGAAGGTTGGAACGTTTCAACAATTCTGAAAGAGTATAAGTTAGTTCACGAAATCAAATTACGCTGTTTTTGCATTCGCCAAAAAGTTTATTTTACCCAGTAACCTTACATAAAAAATCAAATTATGGTGCTGCTTTTTGTAATATTTTTGTTCAAGAATTCAAGGCAATAATTTGACTACGTTTAAATTCAGATTTGACACAAGCACGGAACACTTAAGATTCAAGTCATTTTCACGTAAGCCATTTTGACGATTTTCCCAATATTCTGACATTTAGTGGACACAATATTATGCTTAAGGAAATACAGTGGGATTTTCAAGCAGAATGAGAGATGGGGGTGAAGGGTGGGAAGTCCATTGTGGCAGGGGTGAGTAATAACTTTTGCGTTGATATACTTAAAGGACGTATCAACAGCCTATATAATAATAACATAAGTAGTTTTCGTGGGTGAAATATCACCTCCTATGGTGGGTGACAGTTCAAAATCTGCAAAAGTAATGAATTTCAAAATTAATTATAACAATATCGTATTTTTTCAGGGTGTTCCAAAGTGATGGTTTTTCTCAGAGTCGCTCTATTGAGAGAGCACCATTTTCAATGGAAATATTACTTAAAAAGATTTAAGTTTTTTACATGTGAATAAGTACCAACTGCTCCTTGCTAACCGGAGCCATTGAGTCCATGGAATCTCCAATTGGGTTATGCTTTGTGAAGCTCAAGGGTATGGGAAAGAGAAGGAGATGGGAAAATGAACGATGGAAGTACCTGGGTCACCAACTACGGCTGAAGCCATTTGAAGCAATGTTTCAATTCTGAATTGTGATATTGAGAGCATCTACCGTTCTGAATCATGCCGCAAGTAGATACTTTATTAAAATATTAATTAAATGTGATTCGAACTGGCGTAGTTGAGGACTTTCTGGATCCCCCTTGTCCTACTCCTCACCTTCTCCAATTCTTTCAGCCGAACGACACTCCCTACATGGGGATGCCTCTTAGTTCTATTGCCTTAGAGCAATTGGTACTTTTACGAGTACACAAAAAAAAACTACTTACTGCACACGTTAACACCTGCACTATATTAACTGTTCCCATCCATATGACGAAATCTTTATGTTCATGCCGTTATAATACCGCTAAAATATTTATAAAAAAACTGCAGAGCGTGACAGGAACGTAAGTATTAGCAAAATGAGAAACAATTTGGTCAGATATTCAATGTTTTAATTTATGCTCATAGATGACCACAAAATCTACAAAATTCCCAATTTACCGAATCCAGAGCGCCTGTAACACCATCAATATTACGGGCACTATTCAGAACGAAAAAGACGGCGGAGAGGTTCGTAAATGAATCTTAAACGTTTCAAGGAATTCTTCTGAAAGTATTTTCAATTTTCGAAAAGTGCACAACATCTATTCAAGGTACGCCAGCAAAGCTCTTTACAAAAATTGCTTGTCGATCGAAAATTTATCACGCTTCATACATGAACGTTCATGTTGTAAGTGTATGTGCCATTTTGATGGAAACGTTATGATGTTCTCGTCATCTGGGATAATGTGGATTTTAATCGCAATTTAAAAATGCTTAACTGCCAATCTGTGAAGTGAAGCTTATTGAACTTTCGGTCCTTGGAATTATTTCACCTTGTGAAAAATGGTGATCAATCACACCGGATGATTTATTACCCAAATCAACTTGTTAGAATGACTTTTAAAACATAAAAATGTTGTGTAACCTTTTCATATTCCTCGTTTAACCAAACATTGTCATTTTTGCTTCAGAATAAAATTATTATTCTCGATTTAGAGCGCTTTATTTGATCTACTATGAAAAGAAGTGATCATCTTCAGCATAATTGGTGCTACAATCTACGATCCGCTTTAGCATCCTCTTTTAGCCTTAGGGTATTGCGTTCGTGTCCGCCCACCTCTAGAAAAGTCTCTCAAAACTTTTTCACACATTTTCTATACTTAATCCTTATTTTAAATTTTGAATACCGCACAAAAGTCCCAACTGATGCCAAACGTTTGGAAGCAGGACTATATTAGCAGCGTTTAAAATATATATATATTTATTCATATAGATTAACAAATTTTGATTTTGAATATAGATTTTTTACTACAGCCTCCTTGGTTGAGGGGCAAGGCTCTCGACTAGCAAGTCGATGGCAGCAGGTTCAGTTTTCCCGGCGTGCGAAAGTAAATTTTGAATGAATTGTGTTATTTCCCAATTTAATCATTTAAATAATATAAGGTAACTATATTTGCGGCACGTTCCAGAGTGGAAGAAAATCTCAGTAATCTCAGTAAGACTACAGAACTAACATGGCTTTAGCCATGTGGTTGTGATTGATCACATTCAGAATTCACACGGATTTATCATGGATGGATGATCAGATTTGAATAGTCAGGTACTTTCCGCCTTCCTCTTCCCAATATCCTTAGAGAACCAGAACCAAAACCTCCAGAACTAGACCGCTCCTTACGGTACACAAACTATTTTAAAAGTACTTTTTCTTTAAATCTTGCTCATTATTTATTTTCGGAAATGTTGATTGTGGAATGGCCTTCCTGTTGACCGACAAACCAAGGTTTAAATAACGTCATGTTTAGCCCACCAGATTTCAAATCCTTAATTGCTATGAAGTTGAGGGTCTAATTCTGACTAGCGAAGTTCTGTTATAAGCCTTGCAATTGAAAGCTCTTTAAGAAGTTGCTACAACTTTATTTTATCGATGATAAACCATTCCCGTCAAACCGACGAAAAGCAATTGGAGGCGCCCACAAGTTTATTAAAATGGCGAATTTGTGCATAAAATTTACAGTTTTAAGTAAAACTCGGCATACACAACACGGTAAACTATAATTTTGTTGTAGCACCTCGTCAGCAAAATTTTGAACACGAGTTAAGTAATTTCTGCATGTTATTGTAAACAAGTTGTGTATATTACAAGTGGGCGTCGGGGGTTGCTGTTATCGTATTACCTCCCACCCGCCAAGCCTTGCTCTCTCGCATTACTGTTCAAACAAAACATTTTTTGTCTTTGTCCAATCAGATCCCCGTACTTAAAGGGCGACGCAAGTTCTGTGTACATTGTTAGTCAGATATGCCTTAAATGTTAGCCAATTCATTAGCAGTAATCTGTTCCTGTCAACTCAAGAAATAGCTTTAAATTTGAATAACAAAGACCCATTAAATAGAGTCTCCTGAAAAAATTCTTGGAAGCTTGGAGTCTCGTAATGACAAATTAAATCGTTTTCTTGCGTTGGGTATTTAATCTGAATGCTAAAACACATAAGAAGAATGACTTAGTCAATGTACGAGAAGTGATAAATGCTATTAGGTCGGTTCTAAGAAAAACAATGGGAAATCGCTCAATTTATTCTGGAAAGTCCGGACTGGTTGCAATTTCTCAAATGAGATTGAAAGAAGACGTCAGAGCTCTGTCAATGCGTCAGAGATACAAGTATAGCACGTTAGAGAATCTAGGTTAAAATATTGAGAAAAAACTGTTAATCACCAGCTAACAAACTATGTGACAGATTTTGTATCGGAGCGCAAAGCCTTTAAAACATCACGGTGATGCGACAAATTGAAAATTTGAATTTTCATCGCCAATATTTAACCACATTTGGTGAACTAAATTTAACTAAAGCATTCATTTTCGTGTCGTTTTAAGCTCGTAGGGCTTTTCAATATAACACGTGATTCAATTGGAGAATAAACATTGTTGATTTGTTGAAACAATGTTTGACTTCGTGCTGGAAAATAACATAGGGACAAATCATAACAGGGAATTAAACCACTGACATCTTTAGCTCTTTGATGACCTTATGGTTTACTAATACCTAATAATCAGTTTTTTTTTATTCCAGATAAAAGATAATTACATTTTCAATCTTTGAAACAGAAATTAAAAAAAATTTACATTACACATAAATTACATCACGTTACAATATTTTCACTTTCATGAAATTGAAAATTGAAAATATGTACGAGTATATTTATGAAACTGAACATATTTTTTAAATTTACCTACATTTTTTCGTTTTTATTGTTGTTTGGAAAACAGTTACATATGTAAATTGTTCCCCTCGAAACCAATGGATTACTTACCAGTTGGTATATATGATGTGAAATGTATTCGTGTAAACTTGGGACGTTTTAGTGAATTATTTTTTTTTTATATAATAGTATCAATTACATGTTTATGTACATTAAATAAAGTTTTTCTATTAAAATACATTTAATAATACGATTTACACCCTTTTTAAAAGCAAAGCTCGAGTTAAAAAGGCGGATAAACGCATGTTAACCACAATTTAGCAAAGGAAAAATAATATATTTTTTAAATATATAAAACAAAAAATAGACAATTAACTTTATATATTATATATGCATATATTTTTTTTTTATATATATGTATAAAACAAATAATAGATAAGAAAAACAACAGATTAAAAAGGAGATGAAAAATAATGAGAGAAAAAGGATAACTAATATTACAATTGAGTTAACCACAATTTAGCAAAGGAAAAATAATATTTTTTTTAAATATATAAAACAAAAAATAGACGATTAACTTTATATATTATATATGCATATAATTTTTTTTATATATATGTATAAAACAAATAATAGATAAGAAAAACAACAGATTAAAAAGGAGATGAAAAATAATGAGAGAAAAAGGATAACTAATATTACAATTGAATGTTGATAAGTTATATAAAAGGAGTTTTTATTGAATTTTTGAATTTTTTGTTGTTTTTTTTTCAATCTTAATTTCAAGGGTAATTTGTTAAACTATTTAACTTCAATATATTTGTAGAATTGTTGGGCTGTGGTGGTGTAACAGCGCGGTATAGTCAGAGAACCAAGGATATTTGTTCTATTGCTCTTCGATAAAAGAGTTAAGTTCACATTATTGAAACAATCTTTGTGTATTTGTAAAAGCGTAATTTTTTTATAAATAATATGAAGAGAAAGGACTTTAAATTCCTGAAATAATTTGATGGTCGGGTAATCGTATGGCTTTTTTAGAATTATTTTTATTAATATTCTTTGGATAATTTCTAAAGGCAAAAGAGAAGTTTTGAAAGCACCACCCCAGCCAAATCTATTACAAATCTATTCATGTTTATATCTATTCATGTTTATATGAATAGATTTGTTTTTATGGGATTTAAAAAAAACTGTAATGTTATTATATTTATTGAAAGACAAACATTACCGGGTTATGAATAACTTTAATAACCGGGTTAAAAAATATTTTTGTTTACATTAACTCCGCAGCGGAGGCCATAAGGAAAATAATTTTCTTCAGGGTCTATGTCATCTTTGGGGGTGCTGTGTGGAGGGTATTTTTATAAAAAGAAAGAGAGGAAGTACTGGGAAGGAAAATTTATGAGGGGTGGGTAGGAATCTGGGGTTTAGTGTGTCCAGGTCATCCGCCGCAAACCTTACCCCATGAACCCGAGCACCCCTGCTAAATCATCAAACGTAGCGAACCACTTGAGGTTACCTATGGCAGAGGTGTTGATAATCCAATAAATGGTTCCCGGGGCGGCGGTACCCATTCCCGCCACCCAAATTAATTCAATGTCATCATTATAAGCGAAATATGAACAGCTTCTTGTCAACTCGTCGTAGCCACCGACCGGTAGTATTGATGTGATTTACGTAAGGGGTTTCAAATTGTACGGCGGTCGATTCTATGAAATTATCTGCAAAAAACGACTTGATAAGTTAGTTATTTCGTTACAAAAAAGTTACATTATTTAATTGCACTTGTGGTACGCCATGCATGGATATGAAACCTGGTCTTAAAACATTACAAAATTAATATTACTAATAGATATATCTTGAGTTTATTCCTCCTTCATGACAAATACATTATCATCTTAATAGTTTGCTGAATTTTCGTTTTGAGGTCTAAGCGCAGAGTGTATTTTTTAGTATTTTCCAAGAAGAGAGATGGGCTGTGTATTTTTTACACACGCAAGGACTTAGAATGTGAAGAAACACATTTCCGGTGATAAATGGGTTCTCTGAATATTTCCCGTCTCAAAGGATGCTGGCCTTCGCTAATACTCGTATATTACAGTACACGTCTTTATCCGCTAAGCTTCCATGGGATGCTTTCAAATAAGTATTCACTAGGCATGCTAATAAAGATTTGTAAAGGTAATTAATTGTGTCATTTAAGTTTCTCGAAATACAAATTTATCTTTACTATATAATATCTTCTTCTTTGTATGGTGGTGGAGAATTCTGGATGTCCCCAGCATCCCACTTTTGGGATGCTGGGGACATCTAGCAAGTCACTTGATTCACCACAGTTTTGCCTCTGGAAAACTGGGTGTTTCTCCATATTCACAGTTCTACAGAAGAGAGAACCCTACCAATGTAATAGTTGGCTCCACAACAAAGGTTTGTACCAAATAACTATCTATTGCCAGGGGCTGGGCAGCATCGCGATCTGCTATGCATACGACATGGAAGTACAGACTTGGACAATAGTTGAACAACTTACCTTCGCTACTGCCCGTTATCCATTTTAACGTGTTGGTAATATATAATGCATTATTTACGAAGTGTTTGCAAAGAAACTGACACGAATCATTACACCGGTTGTTAGTTATTTTCTTGGGCATAATGGTTATACCGTTTGATTTCACCAATTTATTTCAACATATTTAAACTTGTTACTTAGATATTTTTATGTATTTACTCGTATAAACACGCTTCTAGTTTCGACACGTCTGCATCTGTTTACTTAACGTTGTTAAACTAGTGGATTTACGATAAGATAAATATATTTTTTAAATTATTTATCTTATCGTAAATCCACCCTCCACACAGCATCCTCAAAGATGATATAGACCCTGAGGGAAATTATTTTCCTCAGGGCCTCCTGTGTGGAGGTCATGTAAAAAAAATTGAAATAAACTTATTAAAACTAAATTTTTATTCAACCCTCAAAACCAGCTTATTTGTAAAAAGAAAACAAGGCACCATATTATGGTTTATTTCATATTTTCAACTCTTCAACAAAAAACATATCTATAAAAGACTGATAAAACCGGGCAGTAAAACAAGCGAAGATTAAAAAACGATAAAATTAAAAGATTCGAGGACTTCGCATTCCAAATACATATACCTAACCGCGGGCTCTGTGAACTTTTCGTTCCGAAGCTCGCCCGCTTTGTACTGCACAAAGTTTCACTTGAAGCGGTGTTTGCACTCTCGACGAACTTTTATTGTTCGAATTTGACTTGCGGTACCGTTTTATTTTATTTCATGAACTTTTACCAAACCGGGGCTTTTTTCGTGATCTCGAGGAGGCAATTACAGACATAATGGCTTTCAGCTGTTATGTACAAAAAATAATTAGTTAAGCAAATGTTTTTTATTATGCTGTAAAACTTATTAATTGTGGTGTCAGTTACAGACAGATTGTGGTAGTTATTTGCTTTGTCTCGAGTTCGCATAGTTACGGAATTAATTCTTTTCACTGAAGAAATAAGGTTGCAGGAAATTAATCGTTCCTTATTTTTTCATCGTGTGCTTGTTGTAAATAATAAATATATAGTAAATGATAAACGGTAAAAATTAGGCGTATTAGATTTGTCAAAGAATTTATATATAAAAATGCAAAAATCAGTTATTTAAAATACATGTAGGATTGCAAAAGATTTTTTAAATCTTTATATTGAGGGATCAGTAGGATTTATAGGTCCAATTAGGAGTTCTACCGAGCCGAACTCTCTGAATCGAAAATAGCTGGAGTCAGTGAATTATTTTCCCATTTGGTCTCCGGTAGGTTGACATGTTGTTCTTGTATTGTTTTGTATTTATTTTACTCATATATTGCAATTGCATAGCGTGGATTGACTAGATGATCATTTGTGGAAAAGTGTGTGAAAGGGTTTAGTTTTTCCTGTGGGGAAGATTTAACCCGGACATAAAATCTAAAGATATAATATAATATATTATGGTAAGCGACCATTGCAGCGTATTTACGACGGATACCTGCTATTGGCAGCTCGTACACCTGTAGTAGACATGGTCCTTCTATCATCAGCGGTGCGGCTGGCCAAGATTAAAAGAGATTCATTATGTTTCCGATTGCCGTAGACTGCCACTTGCGAATTGCTCCAGTGTTCGCTTCCCACCTTCTGATAAATAATCTTTAATATAAATATAAATTATATGATTGAATATTGTTTAATAAACTTGTAAGTACTAATTGTACTTATTTGATTTACCAACGCAATTATTCAGTCCTCCATTGTATAAACATGCAGTGGCAATAACAAACAGTAAAAGTAAGTATATAACATCAACATGTGGGTATATATGAAGATACAAAGTAATGCTAAAGACAACAATATCAAATATTTAAAAATTTGATTGAAATTAAATGTCAACCGGAAATATGACATGAATCTGAGAGAAGTGACTTGAGAGCAAAATCTCAAAATACCCGAAGGGTTAAACATATATATTTACTGATCTTTTCTCCACAAAGGTTCTAGGGGTCATCCCAAGACAGGATGAATAATATCCCATCTCTCGTTAACATTATACGGGAATATCCAATTCCATAGATAAATGTTCTTGGGCAATCTTAGGGCTGTTGGAGCGAATCCCCATTACCATATCAATACCCATGTTGAGCTGGCATTGCTTGTTGGGTTCTTGGGTTGAATAATACTAACTTATTATTCGCAATAATGGTCAGGGTAACAATTCAAACACCTCATATATAAATAATAAAAGCAAAGCGATTAAGTCAATGTTACGCGTAGGTCATCATTTTTAAGTTTGTTATTTTTAGAAAATGTAGGTAGTATTTTGATTGATACAATATAAAGTTCAAAAGTCCTGAGCTAGGTTTAGAAAGAGGCAATTATTCATATGATTAAATTAAATTAACTCTAAAACTTTCTCTTCTAGAAGACCGTAGTAAAAAAATCTTATTAGTTCTTCAAAATTATTAATTATTTTATTGATTCAACTACTTTACTCGAACTCATCTCTCTCAATATCCTGTCCCGTAGACTCGGAAATAATGAACTGCACTTCCTCAATCAACACTCACCTAAATAAGGATATTATTCACCGTTGTCCAGAATGTGTAAACTGGTTAACTAAAGTTTTAAGATCTGGTATTTTTAGTTGTTTCAAAGTTTTATTAATAATTTATCAAATTTCTTAAGTTAATTTTTACAATTTGGTTCAAGTTAATTCAAGTTCTGTTATCATATCATTATAGGCCAGTTACTTCATAAAACTAAATTAATTTTATTCTTTATTTTATATTTTAACTAGCAGACCCGGCCACACGTTGCTGTGGCTAACGAAACACAGCGCCATTACCCAACCTTTATAAAATCCACACCACCCGCTTGCCAGCTGCCCGCTGCCCGCTGCCCGCTGCCTGAATTGAATATTTGAATTTCTCGACTTTTCTCTACTATAATTAGCATGTTTTTATACATATAAACCTTCCTCTTGAATCACACTATCTATTGATGAAAACCGCATGAATATCCTATTTTCACTTAATCAAATAAAATAATTCAGATCAAACACCTACTTACTCTAGGACATCTATTTTCCATTTTCTTCCGTAGAAAGAATTTCAAAAGAATGAAACACTAGAATACATTGAATTATTTGGCGGGTATTTGATAAGCCCCCATAGCTCAGTGGTCAAGAGCAGCTGACCGGCAATCAGAAGGACACGGGTTCAAGTCCCGTTGGCGGCAAGTATCTTTTCTCGGAAGATTTTTCAATGTTGATGAGTGTTTCAGGCTGATAATTATTGCTTATAATAATAATTTCAAAAGTGACTATAGTACGGCCCGCCAGCCGTTTTAAATAACACAAAAATATGTTTTCTTTAAATTTCTCGGCTTTTCTCTAATATAATTTACATTCCTCTTCAATCACTCTATCTATTGGTGAAAACCGTATGAAAATCCGTTGCGCAGTTTAAAAGATTAACGCGCACATACATTTTGAGCGACTTCATTTTATACTATGTAGTGATAGTGATAGTGAAGCTGAAAAAAAATTATACAAAGAAAGGCATAATATTCCATACCAGAGTCAGAGTCTCAAAATTCTTTCAGTGAGAGCAATTCTGTGGTACAAAATTATAACCATTTATATATAAATAGGCTGGAACACAACCATAATACTCGTTTTAACTTTAATGAAGGACTAATTGTACCTAAGCATACAAATAAGTATGGACAAAGAACGCTAAATTACATGATTCCCAGTTGTTTAAATATGTTACCTGCTGAAATTAAAAACTATGCCCAAAACAAACAATTGGTGAATTTAGTAAAGACTTGGCTTTCTGAATGAAATAATTTATTTTAGCTTACAATGACATATTATTCTAAAGATTTTAAAATTGTTATTTAAGTTTTCAAATTTTTTATTTTCTCTATATTTCTGTAAATTTTTTAATTTTTATTTTTGACAGGGTGTTAATGGACGTACTTGACTTACTTTAACCAGTGATTCCTGACATTATTTGGAGTAAAAAATGTACTTTTGGACTCCGGTGACATTATTGCTGTTTTTTTTTCTACAAAAACATAAACAAATGGTAGTTGTTGAACAGTAAGGGGTTCTTTGGACACCCGACTGAGTGACCAGTGACTTTGATTTTGAAGAAAAAAATTTTGAAAAAAAAAAAAAGTCGTCAAAAAAGTCACCGGAGACCAAAATTTCTTTTGCAATTTTTACTCCAAATAATGTCAGGAATCACTGGTTAAAGTAAGTCAAGTACGTCCCTTAACACCCTGTATAATTTAAAAAAATGTAACTATTAACTCACTATAATAAGATCTTTAATGTACAGAACCCGTTAGACAAACTGCTAAAAAGTAGTTCATCGGGACTTTTTGTCTTATATTTATTATCTTTTTTGTATATCTTTTTTGTCTTATGTCTTATATTTGTAATAAATAAATAAATGAAAATAAAAAAATCACAGAACATGAAAATGAACTTTGTTGAATTGTTAAAATTTTTTGAAATAATCCATCCTTAATGAATGATGTGTGTTTTATATATATGCGGATGTCGGAGGACCTTGAATATTTTTTTTAATGTGTTTTGACCACTGCACTTGTTGAAAGAATCCACTAAGGAAAGGAAAAAAGGACTTACTGCGGAACCTTGCGGTACTCTCTGCTATCTTGGCTGGGTTTGTTCACGCACTTGTAGGACTGTATTAGTCACTAGATACTTTTACTTGCGGTATGTGGGATTATTTGCGGATGCGGTAAGCGTAATAGGTATGCGGAATATTAGATGTTTATGCGGCTAGGGTCGATTAAAGACTGAATGTGGGTAATATAAAATGATAGGTATACAGGGATGGGTAGGAAGGAACATGTGTCAATACTAGCTACAAGTACAGGGTCTAAGGCACGCCGCAAACATCAGATTTTTCATCCGATTGTCTAATCAGACAAAATTCGATTGGACGGCCGCCGCGGAAAGGCGTGGCCTATTTTCATTACCACCGCGCCGGCCGTCCAATCCCGTCTGACAATGGGCGTGGCCCCGGTATTATAACCAATCGGGTTTCGAATCGATTTTTGTCTGATCAGACAATCGGATGGAAAAATCTGATGTTTGCGGTCGGACTAAGTTGTATAGAGATGTATGTATGTAAGTGTAGCTATGTTTGTATATTTTATGTATGTAGGTAAGTATAGCTGTATGTAGGTAACTGTAGTATGTATTGTGTGAATGCCCAACCACTTAAAGACTATTGTTCTTAAATAAACAAATGAAGAAATTTTATAAATATTTTGACTTCCAGCGAGACTTGACCTATCACTTCTATTTTCTTATGTTTATTTCTGCATTTTTTATTTGCTTTCTTATAACATCCTTTACTCTCATCATTTACTTTTGTAAAATTGATTTTGTTAATTGGACGTAAGTTCATTAATAAATTATACCGGCGACGAGTGAGTTATCAAAAAAATAGATAAACCGCTTTAAAATTCATCTACCCGGGTACACCCCCTATAAATATTTTACATCAATACAAAGTATAAGGCTGTGGTTCACCACATTTATAATACACTAGGCAAAACCAGACTTGAATGATTTAATGTTTCCGCGTTTCTTTCACCCCACTTCTACGTGCGTATTTATAATTTAACGACACTGAATAGTTTGAGAAATATCAACGTCACATCCCGGACATGTTCATTTATTTTTCACAGTCAAGAAAAAGATTCGGAAAATACGGAAAAAGAAAACCGGAAAAAAAATGTTTTTGGCAGACCAAAATGTTTTCTTTGCCATGTATGATAATTCTGCCTGTTACGCTTCCCAGCATTATTTCGTTATTTATTTGTATCGACTTATCCGGTTGTGTTTGAATGAAAAGCTACGCAATGGAGTTTTCCGAGAAAAGCAAATACGAAAATCTTAAGCCTTAGAAATCTTTAGTTAGTATTTTTTTTCAATTTCAATAAGTGTCCCATTTTATACGCAACATAATGGCACCTACCTGAAACTCTGATTAAAAGGACAAAATATCGGACGCCATATTATTTTGCTCTTATTTGAAAAAAGATTTGTATTAATGGGTTGGTTTTTTATTCTTATACTCGCAGAAATTATAATCTACTAGCGAGTTCCCGGCATGTTGCAATGCCACTAAAATAAATAATTTATTTCTCCCTGCGTGTCCTTTCCCATTCATTCCCGTTCTTGTTCCCTTTCCGCCTCCTTTCCTCTCCGCATCCCCTTCCATTCCCGCGTTTCCCCTTCACTTTACCCGCTTTCCCACCTCCCCTCTCCCGCCTTCCCTTCTCCCTCAAACCTGTCCTTTGTTCTCTTCTGCTCCTCTCAGATTTCCCCCCCCCCCCCGCTAATGCCTATAATGAAATAGAACCATTCTTCAAACTACTCGCACGCCACGCAATTTTTTTATACAAATTTCATAACGCCAGAGCTCACCAGTATATACAGAAATCTTCAACAACTCACTAAAATTTCATCGCAATCGGATGAATAGTATACGAAATAATTTCATAACGCCAAAGTTCAATTATATATAGAAACCATTGCTGGCATGCGCACATCATATCCCCAAAGTTTCATCACAATCGGATGAATGGTTTAGGAACGCATAAAAGATAAACAAAGAAACATTCATTTTAATATATTGATCAAATTTCGTACCTAACATAGGTATGAGTAAATATTTCAATTAAAGTAACAAAATGCTTGCACCGTTGAAAGTTCGTAGGAGGTTGAGGAAGAGGTGAACTTTTTTTTAGTTCGTTCGTTTAAATAGTTGCATTTTTATTTAGTAACCGTGTTTTTGAACGGTTTTGTTAAGTACCGTATTATTTTGGATGTAAATGCTTCTCATCAAATGAGTAAACATTTTGTGTTAATTGATGATTTTTTTTTACATTATATCTATACTGGAGGCCCTGAGGAAAATAATTTCCCTCGGGACCGATAAAAATATAACAAATAGTAAGGATACATTAACATCACGCTATCAGACTAATGTGTATAATAATATGTTGACAAAGCATTTACTGGGAAATTTTTAATGGTTTATTGGAAACAGACCTAATATTGGGCTACCAGATACATCTAATTGATTGTACACTATGTATTTCTTGTTTAGTATTACGACCGGCGTAGTGCATCGTTAAGGCGCTTGACTCGCATTTCGAAGGTCGCGGGATCGAATCCCAGCATGGCAAATAAATTTTATTTGATTAATTTGTGTATTTCACAATTTATTCATTTAAAATACTATGTAGTATATTTGCGGCACATTCCAGAGTGGAAGATACTCTCAGTATCGCCCCGATGTAAGACCACCATTCAAAATTGAAACGTTGCTTGAGATGGCTTCTGCCGTGTTTGGTGACCAGATCTGAATGGCCAGGTACTTCCCCACCTTCCTTTTTCCCTATCTCCTTCTCCTCCCCACTGCCTTCAGCCTCACAACATATCCCAATTGGGCATGCCATGGTCCCACTGGCTCCAGTTGAGATTCTTGTGCGGTATTTATGTAAAAAAAAGACGCCGCGTCGTGTACCCGCTCAAAAAGAAGAAGATGGAGTGATATGTAAATGCGAATGTTAAGAGAGAGCGCGCTAATCTTAAAAACGATAAAATTTGAGCGAAAATTGTGAAAATGTATAATAAAAAACGACTCGTTTAAAATAGAGCAAAACTCTTATGGGAACATCTAAAATAGCATTTAAATAAACACTCTGAATTTTTTCATGGGGATAACGTCTAAAATAAGTGAATAAAACGTGGTTAAAATAATTTTCGGAGCACACTTTGCGATTTTTTCTATCGGGGGATTTCATATTATTTGCGTTTCGGCGTGGGGGACGTATAGATACTATTTTCAAAAATAACATACTTTTTTTTAAAGGCTTTAAAACTTAAAGTGTTTAAGGAAATGTGTAATAAATCGCTAGAAATGCGGGATGCGGCGGCTTAATTTGTACCCTGATTATGATCGAGAAAAGCGAAACCGGTCGGTAAATATATTAATTAAAACTTGTAGTTTTTCACTAAATAAGTGTTTTATTAAAATATAAAACATCAAGTATACTTACACAATAATATAAACACGTAATAATAATTACCGACCCTCCGGTGTTAAACTGAAATATTTAAAGTGAAGTTTTTTTTTAACTACCAAGAGAGTAATATTTTCTTACTTGCGTAGGTATGAAACTAACTGTCAAGCAATTAATGTTATCCTTTGGTTTCTTGTGGGCCAAAATGTTATCTGATCGGTGCTTAATGTCCTGTTGGGGGGAGAGACAAGAAAAATAGGACGCATTCTTCACAAAACCGAATGGAAATTTCCTTTATTTTTGTCAATTTCCTTCCAAATTTCCTTTGTTCATATATTATTAAAACCCAACTGTGACTTGTAACTCTCGTATTTTTCCAAGTTTAATGCTGATTTTTAGATCTCAATTATTTATTTATAGTTTCATTCTTAATATAATAAAAATAGCACACTATTTAAGATTTTCTAAAGATATCACTATGGGAAGTGTATTATTACATACGTTATACGCATTAATATACACAAACCCAAGTTTGTGTGGCTTTGGTCAATTAAGGAACTCCAGTGAAAAATATTATGGTTTAAAAAAATATGTCCATGTAGAGTATATTTATAGACCAATAAATCCTGATTCTGAATATATGAGTTTTTTTAAATAATATTAAATGCAGAGTTTTTAAAAAAATATTAAAAAGTCCATTTTTCATCATGTCATCGAAACACGCCGTCAAGTTGGTATTATTAAAATGTTTAGTGGTGACGTCACTGATCACCGTAAAGTCATTGTAAGGGTATGTAGGAATGACAGAAGCCATCGTATTAACAACATTTTATCTTATTCGTTTATTTACATATTGTTTATAGAGATTTAGTTGTTGTATTTATTGAAACATTATTTAGGCCTAAATAATTCAGTTTCAAAAATAAAGGTATCTCTTATTAGTTTATCTCTATTATTAAAAATATTCAAAAGCTACTGCACAAAAAAAATAGTAATGCTACTTCTAGGGAGAATACTTCGAACTCCGAATTTCAAAATGGCGACAGTTGAACAGCTGTTTGCGCGGTCATATAGTAGGGGAGCCCAAGAGGCTAAATGGGTTCGTCAATAGGTCCCCAATCCCAAAATACCCGCTTGGGCTCCCCTACTATTATCATTTCGGTGCTTCGGTTTCCATTAATATTGATTTCGATTCTTAGGGCCATCTGTTTCAACAGAAAGCTAAATCATGTACTAAAATTAAATTTTAACTGTCAGTTAAAGTAACGAGGACGATAAATAGGACCGCGCGCTGTTTCAAGTGTATTTTCGTATAGTTGTCAGTGGGGCCAGTCTAAAAAGCAGAATATTCCTCGGAATTATGTGACAAAATGCATCGAAATATGTTTTGATGCGGCAACACCGTAAACTAAATCAGAACAACTGTCAAAATATCCGGTTGTATTTTGTTTCGCGTCGTAGGATCTGACGGCTTTGTTGCGATAAAAGTATTTGTATTAATATTTACAAATAAATGACGACCTATTAAAATACGTATAATGTACAACATGAATGTTATTTACTCTCCAGTAGTTGTGATGTCTCCTTGAATTTGAAGTGTCGCATATTTTACGAGATCTTCAATTCAATTTATTTATGGTATCGAAACTATTAGAAAAACGTACCTTATTGCTTTTTTAAAATCCGTTTGTAAGAGTATTACATTAAACGTAAGTAGTGTACAAACTATACTAGCGATATTAATAGAGCTTGTCTTTTAAAGGCAGCTTCACTCGCTAATGTCGATATACGAAACGAGTTTAATCTACTACTCATGTTATATTTTTGTAATGTTTATGATACAATAGGTATATTGATTTGAAGATCTTGTAAAATTTGCGATACATCCATTAATAGAGCTGGTCTTTAAAAGGTAACGCTAAATATGTCGATACCAAAATCCAAAATTGATTCTGTTCAATAGCAAGATTTTTTTGATATGCGGTGCTGCGCTAAAAATTCGAGGTCATCCCAGATAACCATATTATTGACGCGGTGACGAAATATTTTGGTTTTCGCTGCAAGAAATATTGAATGAGGAATTCATCGTCATTATCATCCTCTTCTATAATATTTATCATTATTACTGATTAGTATATTAGTACCTAATCAATGTTGAAGCACCCATTTCCGCAGTCCTTACATTACTTCAACCAGAACTGTCAAATATGCCAATATGGCGGAGTAACTCTAGAGTAACTATCGGTTTTCGGAAAGTAAGTACAAAAGTTAAAAGTAACATAAAACAATCAGTCAAATTGATTGAAAAACGCTTTTTGCTGAAATTTAACTATTGTAACGGCGCGGCGTTTTGTTTTACTTTTACTTTTACTTTAGCGAGCGTTGAAAAAGACGGCCCTTAAAAGCCAAAAAAATGATAATATCAAACAATTTTCATACCACTCTCCCGTAATAATATTGAAGAATATAATAATATAATAAATATAATATAATAAATAAATGATTCCACCTAAATAACGTTTTAACATATCGAATAGTATCATAATTTCGTCCATATAACTGTCTTAGTGGGTGGTTTGGTATATTTATGCTGTCATATAAAATGACAACACCTGTTGAAAATAAAAATAACTTTTTGTGAGTGATGACGTCACACGATTCACTGCGGTGGTTTTCGGGGGATCTTGAAAAACTAAAACTTTGACAATTATTTTAACTATTAAAAATAACTCTAAAAATAAATAAAATATGCAGTTATTTAAGTTAAAAGATCATTATTTATAAAAATTGAAAAACTGGACTGGAGTTCCTTATTGCACAATGTTTTTTTTTTCAGAGTTAACCCGCCAGGCTTTGTTCGCTTTTCGGAACAACTCATAGAGGGCTCATAGAAATCGTTGCCTTCCTTACTATCAATGTTATAAATATGGTGTTAGAAAGAAAAAGCACCACGCTTTATATTCACCTTATTATTAAATATAATCTTTATGAAGCCAAAGTTTACGACAGCAATTTGGAAAAAAATATGAAACTTTTGGAATTTTTTATTAATTATTTTTATTTGGAACGACAAAAAGTGAGTTGACGGTAACGATTATAACGTTTATTTTTATTTGGAACGACAAAAAGTGAGTTGACGGTAACGATTATAACGTTTATTTTTATTTGGAACGACAAAAAGTGAGTTGACGGTAACGATTATAACGTTTATTTTTATTTGGAACGACAAAAAGTGAGTTGACGGTAACGATTATAACGTTTATTTTTTATTTGCCTAATAAAATATGTAGATGTTTTTATTTTTTTCGTTATCAGTAAATTTACGTGATCTTTTTATTTTTGCATATTTTTAGGTTTCAAAAAAGATATGTTTATTTTTAATAATAAATTTTGAAAGCGTATCTTCAAAAACGGTTTTCAGGTGCGTTCAGAAATATTCCGTTTATTTGGATATCATTGCAAAGCGGAAATAGTTTGAATAAAATAGATCCGGGTCAGGGGTATTTTTCTACATGGCAGCCCAAAAAGTACAAATTAGAAACATAATTTTTTAAAACATTTGCGAGGGTAAAGTAAACTTTGACTTATATTTTGGCAAGCAATTTGAACTTTACTTAAAGCCGTTAGTATGGTCCTTGCCTAAAGGCTAAGTAGTGGAAGCTGAACTACTTTATCCAAACTTTACTACAACCAACCTACCCTTAGGAGTATTTCCCTTAAGTTTCCACTTTAAGTGCTCAAAGATACTAATGAACTTCCTTGATAATATATCGTATTTTGTGTTATTGTTCCGAATACAAAATAGACGGATCCGTTGGTATAATAATAGAAAAAAAATATAGTTAAGAAAATATTGAATACCAGCTGGCTGCCGGCATGCTTTGCAATGCCATATTCAAAGAAATAAATTGTTTCTCCCTACATGTCCTTTCCCGTGCGTCCCCATTCCCCTCCCGCATCCCCTTCCCCTCCCGCGTTCCCCTTCCACCTTCCTCTCCCCTCTCCCGCTCCCCGTCCCGCCAATCCCCCTCCCGCGTTCCATATTTTCAGTCCACGTATATTCAGTTTTCAAACAGCTCGCGTGCCACCTATTACAATTTTTGTATTAAAATTTTGAATTTTTCATATATTACAAATACTTATTTTTCTATATGACAAGAACAATCAATTACAAATACTTATTTTTCTATATTACAAGAACAACCAATCAAAGTTGGTACCTAACATAGGTACCTATTTAAAATACCTATAAATTAAAAAATCCATAGACGATTCTTTTGTTACCCAAAACACAGCTGCCTGCTAAATTCACATTCATAAAACGCGCGAACTGTCAAACGTGCGAAGTTAAAACAGTCGTTAAGTTTTCTGAAATTATCCAATTTTCTGCGAAAATTTCTTAATTTTTCTTTAAGAACCTTCTACAAAGTATTAGAAAAGTTTTAAAAAAAGATGAATGAAATAGGTAAAGTCATTTTGTAGTGGAAATAGGGAATCATTTTTGTATATTTGTATATAGATAAAATAATGTGACTACATTTATAGGTGTATTGTCTTATTCAGTTCATACTGTCGCCCCTCTCTACTTACCTATTTCTTATCACTATAAGGATACAGGCCGATAGATTTGTATTATGTACCTAAGTATCCGTGCGCCCGATGTAAGCTCAAGTTTTCCTTACTTCTGGATAAAATGGTAAAACATTTTCAAAAACGGTAATTCTTTCGGCGATACATTACGTCGAACAGGGGGGCCAAATCCCCCATTTCGATAGAATAAACAAAAAAAATCAATCTTACAAATTCGCGTTATATGTTGTCAGATACCCCTTTAGTTTTAGCATAATTACATAGCAGGTAAACGCAATTGACTCAACGTTTCTACCTGTAATCGCCCTCAGTACACGCCTATCGGTCGTGAAGTCAAGAGTGCGCCCACTTACATATCACTCAAGTTTACGTATTTATTTATTAAGATACTGGTACCTAATACAAACCCCAAAAGTGATAATGGAGCCACCATGTTCAGGTATTTAACTTATTTTTTTCATATTATACCTTTTAAATCGTTAGTTGTATTGATGAGTAAAATAGAAAGGAGTTCATAAAAATACTAGTATTTTTTTAACAAAAAAAACATTGAAAACATTTGCAGAATTTTCATATTATAGTTATCTGTTTATGTCATGGTGTGTAAGTTTGCATTTTACAAAAGATTTAAAGGCACACTTCTAAAACTTCAATCATATTAAAGGCTTTATATAAATAAATCCCTTTGATCCTCGCCTGCATCTCCATTGCATTCAATTCCATTTCATTCTCCTATTATAATTCAAATTCTTGAATTCGCCCTTTGTGAGAATTCTACGATGATTGATTAATCGTTTATTTCGAGAATTCTACTATTATTTTTGTTTTTTTTTTTTGCTGCTATCAAATCTGTTATTGCCAATACAAAGTTGTTATTGTCTTTGGTTTTCACTCACATTGAGTAAATCTTTTTTGGCAATACCCGCTACAGAAAATATCACTTTAAAAAATGCTTTTCATGGAAAAGAATTATGTATTTATGTAATAACTAAGTATAACTATTAATAAAGTGATAAATCAAAACTGCGAAATAGTTTTTAAATTCTGTTCATTATCGTAAAGATGCGTCCGATTTTTTTTTCATATTGACGTTTTAATTAATTGGTAACTACTTGTTTTCCTACCCGGCTTCGTCCGAGAGTTTAAATGAAAAATATGGGACCAACACTATAGGCCCATTTGTTTCACAGAAATTCAAATGTAACATCATCATGAAATGCCATTCAGCGCTTTTTAGCTTTATTTTGACAATTGAAACGTCCTCGTTGAGCGCTTATTCTAGGTGCTTTTCAATTGTCAAAATAAAGCTAAAAAGCGCTGAATGGCCGTTTCATGATGATGTTACATTTGAATTGCTTAACAAGCTTAACAACATGATGGTTATCATCATCTTGCTACATTTCTGTGAAAAAACCCAACCTAAATATTCTATTTTATTGAAAGATAAACAATTATTATAAACAATAATTATCAGCCTGAAACACTCATCCACATTGAAAAATCTTCCGAGAAAAAATACATGACGCCAACGGGACATGAAAAATGGTTAAAATAATATTTCAAAGCTTCATATCTTCTAATGGAAACAAACTTTTACCAGAATTTCAAAATTCTCTCAGTAAGAGCAATTCTGTGGTATAAAATTATGTCTCATTGTATGAATAGCCCAATATACATACATAAACTGGATCACACTTACAATACCCGCTTTACGCTAAATGAAGGACGAATTGTACCTAAGCACTTAAACAAATATGGACAAATAACGCTGGTCTACATGATATCATATTTATTAAATATGTTACCTGCTGAAATTAAAAAATGAACAAATGGTTAAACAAATATTATGTTGAAGAATTGGCCCGCCGAGAGAAAAAAAATTGTATTAGACACTAACACAAAAATTCTAACTGCAAAATAAAGTAAAATAAGTTTATTTTTATCTTCAAAGTAAAAGCACACATTGACAAACTACTACAAAGTAGTTTATTGGGACTTTTTTTTTAATATTTATATTTTTTTCCTCTCTTGTATTACTTTGTCTTTATAATAAATTTAAAAAAATTTAAATATATTGGCATCAGACAAAATTTGTCTTTCAGCAAAAATGGAAAGCTTTGAAAAAAATTATTACCGTAGCAGCCGTTTCAACCCACCGTTCGAAAGTTTTTTTCCTCAGAAAAATAGATTTACTGATTTAACGATAAGATCGTATTTGGATTTCACCCTTTGGATGTTATTTGCCATCGACTCAAGTGAACGAGTTGAAGGAAAGGAAAAATATTTTATATATGGCTTTTATTGGTGTAAACTTTTTTTTTAAATATTGTGAAACGTTGAAAATACGACGAAATCAAATGTTGAAACGGGGAAAGGCTTAAATGAGCATCAAATTATAATATTTAATTAAGTGAAGACAATATTAGCGAAAACCAATCGAAAATCTGGAAACAAAAAAATTAGAAAAATATATTGGCACCTCTTCAAAAGATATCAGGACTTTCGGCTTTACGGGCCGCTGCGCTACCAACTGCACAAAGGTGTCCCTTTCCGATTCGGTCACTTTTAATTGTATCATACTTCGACTAAGAACCACCAACATTATGTTCATTTCCTTAACCCATATTTTATTGACTGCTATCTTTATATATGATTACAAGATTCAAACCCGAACGAAAACGGATTCAAACCCTAACTAAATCGGATAGGGACACCTTAGCGCAGTTGGTAACGCGGCGGCCCGGTAAGCCGAAGGTCCTGGGTTCGAGTCCCGGAGGTGCCAACATTTTTTTCTGATTTTTCTGTTTCCAGATTTTTGATTGAGTTTCGCTAAAATTGTCTGCATTTAAGTTATTTATTTTGTTAAACCCACGAATTTATACGATATTCAAGAATTAGCCACTTTGAACATGGCAAAATTGAATTGGTCAGATAGAAAAACAACAAGGCTAGTTTATTTTTATTATCTGGATAAATTTCATCCTTCAGTACTCTACCTCTAATGTAGAGTCATTTTTCTGTCGTGGAATTGATTGGATTGACGGCTGGGGCTGGGAGGTTCAAGCCAATATCGATTTCATCTGGATAAAGAAGAACCTTGTCTTGGATTCTAGAAATAAATAAAGCTCTCTGAGAGTGACTTATTATTTGGAAACTTTAGAAGCTTTTAATTTAATCCATTATGACAAGAACAATTTATGCAAATTGCGTAAAATATTCCCATTCATTAACGTGTGAATAATTATAAGTTTGAGGTAAGGTATTTGTAGGAGTGGTTGGGATGATAACAAAGCTACGTTGAGCTTGTAACACATATATTTTGAATCTTGGATGGATTGTTGAGTGGACTTTTGTAGTTTGTTGATAAAGTTTGATGGTCTGGTGCCAAAAACGTGTTATAAGTTAGAGTATTCCGTTTTTTCTTTGTTCATAAACCACCAATGAATCTTATATTTTCAAACTCCAGGCAAATTTGTACTAAGAATCCAGAGATGTTTAGAAAGAGGGGCATGATACGTATTCTGGGAGCCGGAAAACCACACGGCTTTACAACAAAAATTAAAAATTCTTCTGCAACTTTGTGAGGAACATTGGAACAACAAAGATGTTGTCCATCATCCGATTGTAGATACAAACGGAGAAAGAGAAGAACTTTCGTCGACGGTCTTCTATTCGCGATAATCTCTCTTATCGTGGCTGGTTACCATCAGTTAATAATATTCACTTTCAACATCTTTCACTATCGATTCTTCTACTAATCTTCCCCTAGAAGTTAAGAACTTTTGGATATATTGAAGTTTTCTTCTTGTTTGTAATAAGTTTTAAGCGATCGTATAATTTCTGATCGTTCAATGAAGACCAAGGCCATAAGATGAAGTGAAATTTTTCTGTCTTAATTTGACTGATTAGGTAATATTATTGATAATTGCAATTAGAAACAGGGACAACGATAATGATAATGTTACAGGACTTTGTCAGTATTCATGACTCACAGTACAAAACATCTGATGACTACCAAAGTGGTTTAATAAATAATAAAGCACTCCCAACGTGTCCATACTTATTTTTATATTTCCTGTTCATTTATTATCCGAGTGCACTTGGATACAATATAATACATTCTCGTTGGCAGTCCAGCTATTGCGCTGAAGTTTTATTTCTCTATTTGTTTTAAATTTATGGGCGTTTTCTACGATGGCATGAAGAATGGGGATACATGGACCGAAGACGTGAAACAAAGACGATTAAAATACCATTTATAATGGTTCATGCGAGATGCATTATACCCGAGCTTAGACTGCTTGGAGTACAAGCATATTAATGCAAAATCTAGCATCTGAAATGAGAAGGTATTTTTAGAAAGCTTTTATTCTGGCTAACTAAAAAAGAGGATCGTTTATAAATAAAGCTTTTATTAAAAGCTTTATTGGCTCTCTTTTCAAATTTTAGTAATACAATTGCACGTTAAATTTAAATGATTTATTAATATAGGTATATATAATGATTTATTAATATATATTTGACCGGTCAGTGGTTGAGTGGACATAGCGCTTGGGTCCCACCCGAGCGTCGCGTGTTCGATTCCTCGGCTGACTAAGTCCTCCATCACAACACAAGCAACATTTTCGACTTTCTGTGGTGGTAGTAGGAGATTTTCAAACATTGTTGGGTTATTCGTAACCCGGAATATTTGTCTTTCTTTATAAAATATATTTATATATGGTACTAGATACAACGTTGTAAAGTGTTCGTAAAAAAAAATGTTGTAAATATAAAGGTGACGCAACTGTCATCACAGTAAATAAAATAATTACTTTAACACAAATATTCCGCGTTCTTGAGGAGCGTAATAGCAATTCGTGGTTTGCCAACGTATATTCTGCTTCTGACAACTTCACAAATAATGTAACATACTCGTAAGATGCCATTTGCAAAAATGTGGGCATCTTCCGGGTGATGACTTTTGCGACACCTTTTGCATATCATATAATGTTGCATATAATACATAGGATAACTAGTATTTGATGCGAAGTAGGGTGTAGTAAACGAGGTACATTACACGTCAGAGTCCTGCATTTGTCGGGAGATTTCCTGTCTCTATAACCGTTAGCGCCATAACCGTTACTGCGCGGCTTTTCTCATGCAAAACTTAATTTTGAATTTGATGCTAAAATACACAACCAAACATTTTTTTAATATTTAATATCTAGTAGTATTTTATTTATTTAAATTTTAAATTATGGTGTACAGGTTATTAATGTGACATGGTTCTTCTTGCACCGTCACTAAGCGCATTAGAGAAATTACTAAAAATTTGTGAAGACTTCGCAAAAAACCATAACCTTTTGTATAATACCACCAAGTCAATAGTTATGGTTTGATGAAAGGAAAATGAATGTTAATCACAGCGTTAAATACCTAGGACATGTCATCACAGACGACCTTAAGGATATCGAGGACATGGAAAGGCAGAGAAGAGCAATATCAGTTAGAGCGGGTATGCTGTCAAGACGTTTTTACTCCTGCAGCCCCAAAGTAAAAAGAATACTGTTCAACGCTTTCTGTACCTCGCTGTACACATCAGAACTGTGGGTTGACTACACTGTAACCCAATGGCATAAGTTAAAGGTTGCTTACAATAACGCCTATCGCCAACTTTTCCGCCTACCGAGATACTGCAGTGCTACGGAAATGTTCCTGGAGGGACGAGTACATACTTTCCGTGCACTTCTCCGCCACCGCATGGGAAGTTTATGGCGCAGACTGCGCCATTCGAAGAATGCGATCATCACCGCCATGACTGCCTGGATGGAATCTCCCCTGATGACCCTCTGGAGACGGGAGACGATGAAATACCCTCCGTAAACGGCTATTTAAAAATCATTTTAGTGTTTGATATTTACATCATTTTTTCTTTTCAGTTTCATTTTTAATGCTTATTCGTTTATTTTATTTAATTTGTGTGTTGTTATTTACTTTTTACCTTAACTTATCATTTATCTTTTTTGTTTTTTTTTTTTTAATATGGAATGTATTGCATTGCACTCCCCTGCATACATTCTGGAATACTTATATTATTATTATTATTATTATTATTAAGGATTTTAGTTTATAAAGACTTTATTTTGGAGTCAACTTGTGAATTTTTTTGTGAGTTAATAATAATTATTAAAAAAATGTCTTGCATTATCTATTGTATTATTAAAATGAAAACTAAAATAAAAAATTAAACATCATTAAAAATGCGTTCTTTTGGGTAGTAATTTTAATTTACATCTGACAAATTTGTTTGACGACGTAAATAGGTCATTTATAATTTAAATTTACGCCATCAAAATGTCTCTTTAGTTATTTTTATTTTTTATTAAACGTAATTTAATTTAATTAATGCAGTCTGTCCGGGGATAAAGTAAAATAATTTCGGAATTTGATTCTACAATCAAATACAATCGTAAGCATAAAAATTATTAGTACTTTCTTCGAAATTCTAACGTAGTAATTTTTACGTTTCAATTTTATTTTGCAATTTTGAACGTCGAAGCTCTCGTCGTTATTGTGCGCAGCTTCTATGCATACAGAACCGAAGTTGCTACTCTTCATTCCCACGTCTTTTTTACTTGCACTATCAGATAAAATCACCCCTCGAAATGACGGCACTTTACCCCGGACACCTTCTATACCCATTTCTGGCTTGAAAGTTTCAATTGCGTCCTTACGTCGCGTCGCATCACACACCGACCTCCCGGATTTTAGATTAACTGATTTACTTGACTCAGAAATCACTTATATTGAAGTATTGATCAGCCAGTGGATGAAATGCGTTACGAAAAGTTACGTGAACCCCACGGAATTGCGCAAGAAAGCAATTCAATTAACCAACATGCACTATCTCCCTATAAATGTATATAATATACATATATAGCGGTGGTTAAACTTCTCGGAACATCGTATTACGATTGAGTGGTATAGAATGAAGACCTGCGGTAGGGTTTCCATATGTGATGTCATCAAAGTCCAAGTTTTACGTGGCTGTATCGAATGAACACGTTGTGAATTTCTGTCGGTGATGCACATGCAAAATCGTGTGTTTTTGATTTGAAAATTAGATCGCTTAGAAATATTTCAGATAATTTATTTAAATACTGTTTGAACAACACATATTTGCCATTAAAATCATCGAGTATTTTTTTTGTGTCAGACCTATTAAAAACTGATTTAAAGTTAAAAAATCTCCTATTTACGAACTCCTTTTGGTTGTGGTTTTATTACATAAGGTGCGAAGTTAAATTCTTTAGAAAATTATCGTAAAACATTTTAATACATTTGTGTCTGAACTTCTCAAAATAAAATAAAACAGGCTTTTTGGCGATGTTTTTTCCTGAACAAATCATAACGGGTGGCTGTTAAACGGGAATTTAAACCTTTTCGCCATCTACAGAAGGAGTGTTATTGTTAGCGGCCTGAATCAGAATTTTATATGACGTGATGCATCGCCTTAGCCTAACCCAAAGGAGTTTGTCTTTTATTGCCTCATTTTATTGGCCGATCGTCTTTACACTTTTTCAATTTAGGAGGCGGGAATGGATACCGCCAAACCCGGGAACCATTTATTGGATAACTAACACCTTACGAAGGTGTCACCGAACGATTTCCTATTATTGAGTCAACACTGTGAGGCTTTTTTAAGTCGGAAGACCTTTTTTACCTTTGGCACCGTAAGGGCGTCATTTATTCTTATGACTACCACAAGGGTGTCCAAAAAAATCCTCATAAAAATGTAGTCTGTTCTGCAATAGGTATACAGTGGCGTAATATTAAAAGTAGTTGTAAATCGAGCGTAAGAAGCATGATAAACTATTTAGACTCAACCTGTGTGGAGTTAATGTATAAAAAAAATAAGAATTCCAATTTTGGAGGCGGGGTATGAGTATCGCTGCCTCGGGAACCATTTATTTGATAACCGACACCTCTGCTAGTAGGTCACCCCAAGTGGTTCGATACGTTTAGTGACTTAACATGGGTGCCCGGGTTCGTGGGAGCGGTTTGTCCGGGACTTGGCGACGGATGCTTCTACCCACCAACGGCAGACCGGATCGGAAGAGAGTAGTTTAGGGAGACCTTATGACATCTCCAGCAGAGCTCTCTCGGAATATCACCTTGCACCGCAGTGGGAGGGATGAATTCATTCATCCGTCACTCCTGGATACACTGACCCCAGATTCCCACACACCCGTCATATCTTTTTCATTCTCAGAACTATCTATCCTAAAAAGACCCTCTACACAACATCCCCAAAGATTATGTAGGCCCTGAGGGGAAATATTTTATTCAGGACCTGCTCTGTGGAGCTAATGTCAAAAAAATATTAATGCATCTGTAATAGTATCTTATGTAGGTATCATACCTTTGTCATCCGACTGCTGATCTTCTCAGAGCAACTAGAATATTCATCTCAGGATAGTGGAGATAGGGATTTGAGGTCATGCATATAAATGAAGCACCTATTTTACTAGTGAACATTAAAAGAAACTTTATTGCACTTTGCAAGAGAAATAGTACCAAAGAAAACTTAACAAAAAACATAAATACCTTTAGCATCTATCAATAGATTTGGAAAGAGAGAGAGAGTTAACTAAAATTGCGGTTAGTTATTTATACCGCGTACGTCCCGTCGTCGTGATTCTCCTCCAATCGTCAACAGCAATCCCCAAAACACCGTCCAGCACATCATGGGGCCACTTGGTTAAAGGGAGTCCTCCCAACAAAACAGGCACAGCAGATACTCACCCATCAGGCGGCGTGAGCAGATCTCACCGGCCAAAGGAACAGCAAAGTAATATTGGCGAATCCAACCAGAGTCTAGGAGCCGCTTCATTAATAAAGGGAATCCACCCAACAAAACAGGCACAGCAGATTCTCACCCATCAGGCGGCGTGAGCAAATCTCACCGGCCAAAGGAACAGCAAAGGAATCCTTGCGCGCAATACAACACCCGTTGATTACGGTCTAAATTGACTTCCGCACGCGGATAAAACTATCGCACGGCATCCGGCGAGGGATTAAACAAAATAAATAGGCTTCAATGTCATTTGAGTCGTCACACACTCACATAACGTATAAAAATACTCTTTCTAGGCTACATAGCACTAGTATCTCACATAACAATCCCCAATCGCCCCGAAATAACTCCTCTCGCCCCAAAAACTACGTAATGTCCTCCGCCATGATTCCCGAATGACGTTTCCGGTCTCCTTACAGTTTGGCCAACCAACAAAGTTAAAAAAAGAAAGTAAAAAAAATAAAATAATGCATAGACAATAAACAGTACCTTCTTTGCGCAGTACCTGCTCACGAAATAGATATGTTACACATCATACAGTTCTGAGTGCAAATCATAATAAATGCAACATATTTCATTATATTATCATTATTTTGGCAAACGAACGTATTTTCTTATAAATATTTTTGGGTGAATCATCGAAGAAGTTGAAATTTCACTACCCATTTTTATATGAATTCTCATCAAGTTATGTCAAATGCAGTGGTTTTATATTGACATCTGAAAACTTCTGTGATTCGTACTAAAACGATTTTACGGACGTGGAAGTTATCCAACTTTCACGTTTTGTACGAGTCCGCAAGTCCGCAATACACCCACAAAAAACTTATAACGGAGCTAACATCGATAACATCGGTGACAAATTACGTGTTTTCGTCCGGGCGCACAATGGCGGAGAGATATTGTACACATAAAATCACACGGAAGATTAGTTAAACCACGGAATAACTGATAATAACGTAAACCTCGGACACTTTCATAATAAATTACATTTAATCGGGACTTGCCATGTTTTCCCTCCAAATGAGCCAGCAACGTTCGAGTATCTGAACCGACATAAATGTCACAGAAAATTACAAAGGAATCTGTCGAATATTGATGCGTTAAATCAACATGACTGGAGCATCACGTAGGTAGGTAGGTCGTAGACAAACATAATCCCTTGACACGAGACACCTCAAAGACGTACCGCTTCGTATCCTCTCTCTCTTTCTCTAGAACGACACATTTAATAGAAAGGAGGTTACAGCGGAGCTCTCGCTGTACCATTGCACGTTAAATGGTGAATTTTTATCTACTGGTATTATCTGTGGATAAATTTGTATCGTGAATATTGTCACGTAAATATCAATCGAAAATAATAATCAAGTAAGCAGATCGTAAAGCAGCGTTAATTAATATAGTGAATAAAAAAGTAATTGGATGTCTGATCATGGATTACCCTTGGATTACCAACCCAAAGTCACACTAATGAGAGATTGGAATTTTGCGATTTTTTGTTAAAAGTTATTACATATATAAGCCACAACTCTTTTTGATGAGCGCTTAATTGTTTGTTAATTAACTATGGCAGTGGGTGGTTTGGTATATTTATGCTCTGACAGGTTTATTTGAAGAGCTGCGTGGCAGCTTGAAAGAGCTTTAGCCTTGGTTTACCATTTCAAAAGCTGACGAATGGTTTATTTTAAACGACAAACTGATTGGACTTTTAAGTTTCTCTCAGACTCGAAACCGCTTTGTCTATGTTTAATAACCCTACGTATTCGAAAAACAGTCTACCCAACCATCTATTTCCCTTATCATTTCATACGAAATCTTCCAAATCCAACAATTCACAATGCCTTCGTGTACACTTTCCGTGGAGTCACTCAAACAGTGTATGAGAAGAACGATGACAAGTCAACAGAACATAGAATAAACCACAACAATAAAATTTCAAATTAAACTAGAAATAATTTATCATGCCACATTTTTTTAAATAAATTTTGGGTTGACGTAATGAGGTCACAGTTAAAACAGGTAAATTAGTAAAGTTGTTTGTTGTGTTTTTAATTGTTCACAATACAAATTCTCTAAACTACTAGGTATTGCTAGATTCACTAATTATACTAAGACTATTTATACTGGTATTATGCCATTGCACGTCATCTCCATGGTATATGAAGCCTCGGAGATTTGGATGGGGCTTCGAGAAGGAGTTGCTTTGGTGTCGGGCGGCACCTGGACGACCGGCTTCAGACGGTTCAATACAAGGTTGAACAGTAGGCCAGAGGCGTTCGAGTGGTGATTCTAAAGGCAGAAGATGTTCGCCTTGGTTGGGACACGACGCGACGCCCGATTTCCCTCGGTCGGCGCGCGGCGGTGGGTCCGGCAGGGCTGGTAGGAATTTTACAGCGCGTCGAGCTGGGGAAGCAAGCTGCCTGCTTGCTTCGGTGGAAGCAAATGCGTGACTGACTTGACTTCGGCCAAATTTTGATGACGCTCAGGGAAGACGTTGGTCTCTTCGGCAGGCTGAGTCCATTCATGGTTCACGATTGGCTCCCCGTTGCGGGCCGAGCTAATCACTTTTCCTTCGTTGCGCAGGTCATTTTTGCTCGTTACTTCTGCTGGCTGAAAAATTATAAGCTAGGCGCTTGTCCATTTTTTATGGTCAATATCGCGCAAGAGTCCCCACTGCTACTAACCGCATAGAGCCAGCGAGACTATGGCATCCCCAATCGGGGTAGCGGGAAGGGGAGGGAGATAAGAAAGATAAGAGAGAAAGGGAAGCCTGGCTATTCAGATCTGGTCATCATACACGGCTAAAGCCATATCATGCAAAGCTTCAATTATGAATTATGGTTTTACACTAGGACGGTAAAGGGTATATTCTATTCTGGATACACGTCCATTAGCCGCAGGTACCTTTCTATAAATTAGTTTGGAGGGGTATTTCTCGCATAACCGACACGTATCATGATATAACCAGATTGGCACAATGGAAGGCTGTCCGAAATGTTGGTTTAAGTCAGAGAAAATATTGCACGGCTGAAATAATATCATACGTTAAGTGAAACACAATATTATTATACTCGTTTCTATAAGTTGGGGGAAACTATTAATTATTTGTATTATCCTTAAACAATTTGGAAGGCGGGTATGGGTACTGCGGCCCCGGTAACCATTTATTAGATAACCAACACCTCTTCCATAGGTCACCCCGAATGGTTTGATACGTTTGGTGACTTAGCAGGAGTGCCCGGGTTCATGGGGTGAGGTTGTCTAGGTCTTGGCGGCGGATGCGTATACCACTACCACTCCGTAGCAGGCTAGATCGGGAGAGACTGGTAAAGGAAGACCTTTTGATCTCTCCGGTCAGACTCTCTCAACCCATCGCCTTGCACCCCTGTATGAGGGATGGATTAATACATCCGTCACTCCTGGACACACTTACCCCCAGATTCCTACCCACCCCTCATACAATTTTCCATCCCTGAACTTCCTATACTTTCCTTCCTTAAAAAGACCTTCCACACGGCATCCCCTAAGATGACATAGGCCCTGAGGGAAATTATTTTCTTTAGGGCCTCCTGCGTAGAGCCAATGTAAAAAAAAAAGTACGTTGGATCGTATTCCGAAAAACGATGAGTTCTGGTCAAATATCCATAAAAAAAAGCAATGGTTTTTTTTGCAATTTTGTTCTGTTTTACAGATAATATATCTTAAGAAGTTTTCCAGAAAAGCTAACTTTTACTTTAAAAAAAAATCTCCCATTCAGCAAAAACAAAAAAATGTATTCATAAGTATATAAAATGATTTTATTATTTCTACACAAACCTGAATACATACCTTACATGAAAAAAAATTCAAAGTGCTAAAAAGTGACCCGCAAAGACATTCGATTAAAATCATTCCGAGAAGCTAGATTAATCAAATCAACTGTTATGTCAAGAAAGAGGTTGGCGCAAACAATTCTGACCTTGTCCTTCATACAGCTTCTTTATGCATAAGGGTTAAAATCGCATTTAAAAATAAATATAAAAACCACATTTTTTTTTGGCCCGCCAGCGACAATTTAGAGGTTAAACAACTATTTAATTATTGTATCCTTTTTGATCTATTTTAACTGTTAACTGAATAATTTCAATAAATTATTTTGGCAGAATCATACTTGGACTCTCGTCGATAAAGCAGTAGATTGTGTTTTTCCTAAGCGCCGAACTGAATATGCTGGTCACGTTAATTTATAGGATGAGCTGAGAAGTACCATGAAATTTTCCTACGTACCAGAGGCGTGCCGTTCATAGTAAGCAATTATTTGTAGATTTCTTATTGAAAACACGGTACAGACCGAATAAATAATTTATATAAAATAACGAGAGGGTTTTCTCTTGGGGTTAGAATAACCTTGTCCAATTTAACGTTTCAAAAACCCTCTCTATCTGATTGAGGATTGCCAAAGGGAATCGAGATAAAATGAAGTGTTCTTCAACGAAAGCAATGTTCCCAACAATCTTTACATTGACATATTCGGGACCTATAATCCTAAATAATCAGGTCAGGCACAGGGACGAGCGTTACGTTAGCATCTCATGGGGTTTGAATCGGTTGGAATCTCTCGGCTCACCATTGTTTATACACAGCCCGTAGGTTCTAATCTAAAATATAAAAATGAATCGCTGAATGTGTTGCTAAGCGCATTACTTTCAAACGACTGTACCAAATTGGATAATTTATTTTTTTTGTGTGTTCGGACAAGGTTTTTATAAAACTTCCGGTGAGCTCTGACATTATGAAATTTGTATAAAAAAAATTCTATTGGTGGCACGCGAGGTTTGAAAACTAATGGAAAGCGGGAGGGAGGGAGAGATGGGGAAGGGGAACCAGGGAGGGGGGAGGGGGACCTGGGAGGGGGGAGGGGAACTCGGGAGGGGGGTTCGCGAGACGGGGGAAGGGGGGTAGTGGGGAGAGACGCGGGAGGGGAAGAAACAATTTCTGTATTAAACGGCATAGCAACGCATGCCGGGAACCAGCTAGTAATTATATAATAAAAGATAATAACCACCTATAAAAATAGGGCTTGTAGTTGGAAGTACTACGAACAGTAGACTTTGCGTCCTAAAATTAATGTTTTTGGTTTGCTCTTATTTAATAAACTGAAACCAAAATTTCTTCAGAAATCATAAGTTTTGTAAGTAGGTACTTATGTACCTACCTACGTAAGTATAAACCATAAATTTTATGTAACTTTTTTTTAAATTTATTTCAAATAATGAATTTCTCCAAAGAATTGTTACTACTTTATATATTTTCAGGCAGGTAGGTACCTACCATAATACTTTAAAAATGCGAATGAGAAAGTTTACTTATACACAACGATTTCAGAATTGAAGAAGAATCTACAAAAAAAGTACAAAACGGTCGAGTTAAAATGGAGCTTCAACAAGATAAAACGAAGAACGTTATTAGCAGAGGAGGATATAGGGGTCCAGAAGTGGAAGGCATTTAAAAAAATTGATATTATGATACAATATCAAATTAAATACGATAATATTAATTTGCATTTACCTCACGAGTTCGAGAGACAAATTAAATTTCATGTAGTAAATTATTTCGTGTGACAAACCTACAATACGCAAAATCAACCTAAGTTTATGAAACCATCTCTTTCAGACGTATAATATTCATCATGCTTTCTCTTGCTTACGGCCATGACCCAAACTGTCTTCAAAATCCGAAAACATTTTTTCTAGGCGGTGTAGTACCATCTCGTGTTTTGTATGGCGCGTAAAGACATGATATAGGGACATTTGAAAAATTGACCGAGCCAATCATAGTGCGTGGGAAAGAAAGCTTCCATTTAAGAGCGTTTAACCAGCCAACGGACGAAAATCCACATTTCGTCGAAAGTTGTTCTTACGATCGTGCAGGACGGTTACAATGAGAAAGATTAATTATTTTCCGTACCAGCTTTTTAAAATTATAACTCAATATCGAATTTATTTCAATCCAAATTAGCTTTAATTTATACCTTCATCCAAAAATGCTGAAAGGCGTGATGATAAAACTATTAAAATAATGTAGGTACTTTTTGTAATTATTTTTTGATTATAAGTATTTATCATTTTTCAATAATGTCTAAATTTAATAAGAATGTTAAAAAAATCTGAAATATATTAGTTTGTAAGTGCGCAAATAAATACACAAATGGACCAATTTTCGTCAAGAAACACGTATTTTTCTATTATTTCTATTATTCACAAGAAACGTACATATTTTTTAATGATTTTATTGAAACTAAAATTAAAATTCTAAAACATGCGTTTGCTAGATAATGTATTGATTTATTTTACTGCATAATTATATTATTTGAAATGGGTGTGGTATAATACAAAATCTTTTTTGAAAATTTAACAAATCTGCCAACGACCTATGGAATTACCTTATTATACTAAAAATTTTTAAAAAATTATCAAAATTTATTACATGCGAATGCTAGATAAAAGAACAATCTTTCGAAAGCCATTTACAATTTTTTGTGGAAAAGAGTCAATACGTCTAAAATTGGTTTTCTCTGGTAATGCCCTCTTAAGACGTTAGATGTCTCTGTTTGCCGCTACCGGTTATCTCGCAGTGCAATTCAATTACATTAGAATAATATCAGTTGTTTTGATTAGCATAATATTTCACAATGTTTTACTGTCATCTTATAATTTTGGGAGGTTTTTGACCAATTGACCTGAAGGAATAACAGCCACTGGTTATTAAGTTTACAACAGTTAAAAAGAATTCGCGGTTTGACGTTTTTTATGATATTATAAAACAAAAACAGTGAATTTTTCTAACTCTGAGGAGCTAGTGGGACTATGACATCACCAATAATTAGGGGTTGTTTTGAGACTGAAGCGGATGGAGAAGGAAAGAGAGTGGGGTAGATAGGTTGGGAAACACCTTCAAATCTGCCGAGCGATTCCGTATTTTTTGTGGGATCGTTATTAGTGTTATTACATAATGGACGTGATCTCCTGTCAGATTTGTGAGATTTTAATGGCTGTTATTTGCTTTTTCTATGTACAACAAACATTAAATGAATAAATAATCATGCATACTTGCAGGAATTCGTATTTAAATCGATTTAAGCTAAAATATGTGATACTACAAAAATCACACAAATCTGACAGGAGATAACGTCCGTTATCCAATAACGATCCCACAAAAAATACAGAATCGCTCGGCTGATCACAAACACGGTTAAACCTATTTCAAGCAACGCTTTTTTGTAGCTCCACACAGGAGGTTCTGAGGAAAATAATTTCCCTCGGGGCCTATGTCATCTTAGGGGTTGCCGTAGAGGAAATTTTTATAGGCTCGATCCGGCCCTCCATCCCTTAGGGTGACCTATACCAATATCAACTCCCCAAATTTTATTCTGAATGGTGGTCTTGAGAAACTGACATTATCTACTACTCTGGAACTTGCCGCAAATACAAAACACTGAAACAAAATGTGATCAAATACCATAGCGTGTGCGCAGACCTTTAACGTATTCCAGGTAGTCCAGAAACCAATTGATATATGTTATTCAATACTATTAACTCATAACATTTTGGTTTATTTACAAATTTAGATTTAGCACAATCTCAATTGAAGTGCATTTTGCGCGAATTAAAAAATATTTATTGAACCGTTTGCATCGATGCTTTGCGGCTGTATTTAGCGCGTCCACCGCACAATGTGGTGCATCCGGTACTAACTAGAACCAACATGGTAGTTACAATGACCACGAACGTTTCATTAATTTGTCAATCACTCCCGTACATGTCCGACATAATCCCAACATAAACCGCGGCGATGAATAATTACAATAAATTGTGACACCATTATATAATACGCAAAAACGAAACAAATAATTCAAACAAATAATTCAATATATACTAGTGTTTCATTCAACAATTACTGCTAATTATATTTTTTCCACCTGAAAACAACCAACTTTATTTTTTTTATATTTTTGTTTTCAGGTGGAAAAAATATAATAAGCAGTAATTGTTGAATGAAACACTAGTATATATTGAATTATTTGGCGGGTATTTGATAAGCCCCCATAGCTCAGTGGTCAAGAGCAGCTGACCGGCAATCAGAAGGACACGGGTTCAAGTCCCGTTGGCGGCAAGTATCTTTTCTCGGAAGATTTTTCAATGTTGATGAGTGTTTCAGGCTGATAATTATCGCTTATAATAATTGTTACCCTTTGTGCTTTGCATAAAAATCTTGTCTAAGCGTTAGTTTATAAATTAAAAATAATAGAATAAAAAAGATGTAAACAAAGGGGACTTGTCAAAAAAGTTGTCAACAGTATTTATAGGCACTAAATAGAGTAAATTTGCATTGAGTTTATTGTTACCTTCAAAATTATCTTTATTTGAAATTATTAAGCAGGTATTGCTAATTACATATTATCTACAACACTCTGAAAAGAAAAAGCTGCCATCTGATACCTAGATACAAAGCGAAGATGCAAACTTTGAACGACTTTTAAAGATTCAATAACATAGAAAAAGTATTTTTTTTACATTAGCTCCACACAGAAAGCCCTAAGGAAAATGATTCCCCTCAGGGCCTAAATCATCTTTGGGGATGCTGTGTGGAGGGTCTTTTTAGGAAAGTAAGGAGAGCAAGTTCTGGGAATGAGAAGGATATTAGGGTTGGTAGAAATCTGGGGGTCAATGTGTCCAGCAGTGACAGACGAACGAATCCATCCCTCTCACTGCGGTACGCTGATGGATCGAGAGAGTCCGGTGGAAATATAAACAGGTTTCCCTCAACCAGTTTCTGCCAAGCGGTAGTTGGCAAATGCATGTGCCGCCAAGACCTAGACAAACCTCACCCCGTGAACCCGGGCACCCCTGCTAAGTCTTCACTTGGGGTGACCTACAGGGGTGTTGGTCATGGTTTTCCGATAAATGGTTCCCGAGGCAGCGGCACCCATACCCGCCTCCTAAATCGAAAATACGATAACAATGATATTGAATACACAAATACCAAATTGAAAATACGATAATATAAATAGCGATACGTTGATTGAAAAATCTAATGTCAACGAAGTAAAACAACGTTGAAAAATACGAAAAAAATAATATATGCATAACTTCGTAATATTTCACGTCCGACCGAACCTTAATTTCACTTTTTGTAGGACATCATAGCGACCGATGCATCGCTTTGCATATCGTTTAAAATATTGTCGATTACGGTGTACAATAGCTCGGCTTAAGTACACAAAATATAAAAGCTTTTTAAATTAAAGGTAGAAATTCATTGTATTAATTCATCCTGTTTGAAAAATATTGTTTAAACTACATAATAAAATATTAATCCGGCGAAATCAGTCGACAAATATCTTACATTAACCTATTTTGTTTATATTTTGAAGCTTTACAAACTTTAGTAAACAGATAAGTTTGTAGATTATCTGATTATAATTTGTAATACAGACTAACAAATTTAAAAGCAATTAATAATATTTGAACGTTTTTTGACGGATTATCCGATTTAAAAGGGTATTTACATTAATTCCTCGTGTGTAATTTGTTAATGATTGAAAAATGGGTGTTACTAAACTATTTGCTTTAAGTAATTATTTAGAAAGATATTTAAACTATTCGTGAGAATACGTGTTTTTACAAATCTGTGGGTTCGCCCGAAAGAATATTCTCTTTTAAATCTTGCAATAGTCCGAATACTAAAAAAATCCTACTAACATCATAAATGTTAAAGTGTGTTTGTTTGTTTGTCGTTATTTCACATCGCAAGTGACATAATATTAAGCTACTTTTTATCCGAAGAACCTGTGAAATATTCTTTGTACACTATTTTCTCCATGTTACAAGCGAAGCCAATTCGGGATTGTTCACGTTCCGTCCTCTTTGAGCGAGTCTCATGACACAAATGTGAATGGTATAAGAAGTCGGGGACGCCCGAGGAAGATATGGCACGACCAAGTGAATCAGATACTTGAGTCGGGCCATGTCAAGAGTCAGAATAATAAAAGAGCATGTATGAGACGATGTATGAATGTGGACGAGGCAAGGAGTGTATGCAATGACCGAGTTTTTTGGTGGTCCGTCCTACGGCTAGAGGGTTAGTTAGTTACAGCTAGGGAATGCAATCCCGGTATACCGGGATCCCGAAATACCGAGATCCCGCAGACATTTTGCGGGACTAATCTCGGTCGATAATTTTGCGGGATCCCGCTGGACTGTCGCGATTACAGAGAAGCGTAGTTCATACGTGTTACTCTGCGCGCGGCGGAGGTTTTGATAAAGAAGGAAATGAATTACTTCGAGTCCGATGGATTCATAGACACATACGTTCAATTCACTTACAATGCGCTAATGATTATTGTGCCAACCAGCGTGGAAGCTGAACGAGCTTTTTCAGCCGCTGGCTACCTTGTGTCCAATATCAGAAGCCGTTTATCAGACGACACAATTAATACTTTAACTTTTTTACGAAGCTATTTCCAAAATAATGTTTATACTTATGATGCTTATTGTACAAGAATATTGTTTATCGTGTGAACGTTATTATTTAAATTGTTATATAAATGTATGTCTTATCTTATTCTTTGCCAATTTATGACTTAAACTTTACCTATGTCTAACCAAAGGTATATTAATAAACCATTTAAAATGTCCCAAAGAACTTGTTTGATTAGGTATAAATTTAAAACTCTAAAAAGAAGGTTGGTAGATCGAGGTATTAGGTCTTTATTATACGATTGATTAGATATCTAAGTCCACCCTGCTGGATCCCGCAAATACCTGGATCCAGCGGGACAAGATTTTTCAGTCCCGCTAATACCTGGATTGACATGGTCTTGCGGGATTGCATTCCCTAGTTATAGCGAAGCCGCGGGAAAACGAATGCTGAATCCCAAAAGAAACACTTTCCTGGAAATTCCTCATGTCACCTCAATTCTTCCCCCGCTTATGTACGAGGGATGTTCAGAAAGTAAGTGTACTGAATTTTTATTTTTTTTTAAAGCTTATTAAAAAAATATTACAGGATATTGTTGATACAGTTATTGACTATTTTTCTGCATCTGCTCGTTGGTTTAAAATTTAATTTCATCCATATATTCCTTACGGGAGATGAAAAGATGATAATTGGAAGACGCCAAGTCAGGGGATTACAGGGAGTGGTTCAAAACATCCCAATCAAATGAGTCCATGATCGTATTGGTGGCTAAGACTATACTAAGACTGAAAGCGCACTTCTCTGGTCAGCATTCTCCTTCCTTTGTTTTGAATGCTCCTTTTGAGTTTTTTCAGGGTCTCAACCTGAGGCGGAAGTTGGACCAAAATGATGCCTTTTCTGTCCCAAAACACTGAGGCCATGATTTTTTTTGCCCGAAATTGTGGTTTTCAATTTTTTGACAGATTTGGAATTGGTGTGACGCCACTTTGACGACTGTTTTTTTTTTCTCAGGCATGTAATGAGTCACCCACTTTCATCTTCAGTCACAATAGAGCTTAGAAATCCTCACCTTTTTTATTGTAGGTGTTATTCGTTCCATGAGTAAAAAGCGGATCACAGCACTTGTTCACGGGATTTTTTGCCGACATCTTTCACGCAACTGGACACTACCACGTGAGTTCACATACTACCACGTTCCTGCGATGCTCGTTCTGGTGATTTAGCAGGGGTGCGGACTTGGAGGCGGATGACCAGGACGCACTGAACCCCAGATTCCTACCCACTCCTTAAACCCTTTTCCTTCCCAGAACTCTCCTCTCCTTCCTTTCCTTAAAAAACCCTCCACACAGCATCCCCAAAGATGGCGTAGGCCCTGAGGGAAATTATTTTCCTCAGGGCCTCCTGGTGTGGAGCTCATGTAAAAAAAAAGTCCTCCTACCACTCAGTACCGCCAATTCCCAAAAAAAAAACCACAGCCCGTTATGGTCAGTAATATTTACCTTTAATGATTACACAACGACGTCAATTAAATTAAAATAAAATAATAATATTAACATTCTGTTTTATTAAAAAGACATATTTAATGAGCAGCATAATATATTTTATTAATTGATTGTTTCCAATGTACAGTTTTTCAAACACTGTTTACCACTTTAGCTAAGCAGTTATTTGTGTCGTTAAAAAAATAGAGTCTACGAATTAAAAAATCGTACATTTTATTAAGTAAAAACTGATATTTACCAAAATGATAAATGTTTTTCTATAAGAGGAGATAAATATTTTCAGACGTTTATCTCGCAAATGCGGAGTAATCAATAAATATGACTTATCGCCCGTTGGTAAAGTAGTAGGTACCATAAATTAGGTTTGGTCGCCGCGTTCTGCTAATTGAATTTGGGGTTTGTTCATTTTGCTTCCAATATCCGCAGTGGGATAATCACACCAAAGGATGGATTTACAAACACTAATGAGTCCGTATTTTAATAAAATGGGTCAGTTTGTCGGAAAAGTGATAATCTTTTTAAACGAGTTAACCAAAAAACATGAATCTGATGACTTTGTTTGAATGAGAGGATTCATTGTAATCACCGACCGGCTTAAGCCGTGTCATTCCGAATTTCTACCGTTTTATAACATATTTCCTACAATGTTTTTAAGTTTCTAAAAAAATAATGCAGATAAATATTAAATAGTATGGTAAATGCAGGTAGCTCCATTAATGGAGGACTGAATGACGTTGGCGCTAATAAAACAATGTGAAAAGAAGCGAAGCTGTCCACAATGGAGTCCTGGTATGATGTGTGGTAAAACTATGTATGATCGGATGTGTTGTAAACATCAATATGATATACTTGGTCGAAGGTGGTAAAACTATTTATGATCGTGTGAGAAATGTGGATGTCCGCAAAGAATGTAAGGCTGATGTAAGCATAATTAGTAAGATTAAGGCGGTACACAACCCTAATAATTTTCTATTTTTTAATGTAGCTATTACTTTGTGGTTATCCATTATAGAAAAATGAAACAATACAACTTTGTAAAAACCACTTATATAATGTGCAAATCCGACCGCTTTCGGAACAAACGTTCCTTCGTCAGGGAAAGCTTATACTAATTTGACAGTTTCGAACAATGTTTTATTATGGTAGTATAAGTATAGTAAGTTGTATTGTTTCATTTTTCTAATAATTTTCGTTTGCTCAAAACTCAAATTTTAATTGTTTCCGGCGGATTCGTAACTATAATAACTTTTTTTTATTTTTTTATACAAATTTCGTATTGCCAGAGCTCACCGGAAGTTTTATAAATACCTTGTCCAGACAAAAACAAATACACAAAAAAAGAATTATCAAATTTAGTGCAGTCGTTCGAAAGTTATGCGCTTAGCAACACATTCAGCGATTCATTTTTATATTATAGATTAATAAAAGCAGTACCTTATAACATTAATATATTTTACTTACAACGATTTTAAAACTTTATAACCCGTTTTTCAACTATAAAGTTAGCGGTAAGCCCAGATTTTATTTTTCACACATTTACCACGCCGAAACCGTAATTAATAAGAAATTCCTACCTTAGAAAAAAATCGCAAAGTGTGTTCCGAAAATTATTATTAATGCTTTTTTCTGTTATTTTACAAGCTATGTGTATGAAAAAATCACAGGGTTTCTTTTTGAGCGGTTACCACTGAGCCTTAAATAATGGTAAACCTATCGCGCGTCGTTCCACTGGTTGGGTAAGGGCAAAGAATGGAGAAAAACCGAAGACAAAGTGTAGTTCACCACGGTTTGCAGTGCACCCATTATAGTCCTTTTCTGCGCAGGGTCTTCAGTTTTTGTTGACTCCTTACCCTTACTGAACCAGTGAGACGACAGGCTTTGTATTTTATGACGTACGAAGTTTTCATTGATTTCATACATGTTAAAAGTTTATAAACCCACCAATTTGAATTTGAACGCTCCAATTTGAAGTGGTGAGCGCCCCGACAGAATTTAGCATCATGTGACGTCACTTACGGCCGATGTCCTCGTTCCACGACTTCCCGCACGGTTCGTACGACGTCAGATCCAGTCTGATTTTTATTTTACACTTTTTTTACACAATTCCACACAGGAGGCCCTGAGGAAAATGATTTTCCCCAGGGCCTATATGATCTTATAAGATGCTATGTGGAGGGTCTTTTTGGGGAGAGGAAGGAGCGAACATGGGTCTTGAAGAGACACATGACACTTGAGGAAACACAGAGGCCGGTAAATCGTTCCACAGCTTAGCTGTTGAGTTCAAAAACGAGTCGTAGAAGCGATCCGTTCTCATGTGACAAATGTCAGCCGTGTATATATGATGACCGCGCATTTGACGTGTTTCGGCTATGCACCGGTGCCGAGGGGATTAATGACGCTAGTTCCTCGGAGTATCTTACATTGAAATAGCGGGAAATGGGCTCTAAGATTGCAATCCGTTCGTTAAGGTGGCAGAATCAATCAAACGGACCGCCCGTTTCTGCACAGTGATAAAGAGCCTTTTTTCAGGTATTTTGGGGCTCCAAACCAGAGGTGGCTGCCAAATTCTACGGTGGGGCGCACTTGCGATTGTACAGGGTTACCAATTGTGTAACATTCGAGTATATGCGGGCCCTGACAGTGCGCCTGAATAGTTTATTATATTAAGAAATTTAGTCATTTTCAGGTATCGGTTTATTATTGGTACGAATAACCTAAAAACTTATGTACGTATTTTTGTCAAAGGTAATATATTTCAATTGGTTTTACTCATTTAAAATTTATAAAATTCTGAGCAGCTTATTGCCAAATTCTAGAATTTAAACTGGGTTGGACAGCGGGGAACACTAAAAATCTTTTGAGATACCCACTCTACATAAACCTGCGTATTTATTATCTTTTTAAAAGAGGGAGGATACAGGAAAGGAACTCTTTAAGTGCTGATAAAAATTTCACCCGCTTTATCTTTTAATGATAAGGCCGAAGGTTTGTTAGGGTAGACGATAGAGGGGAACGCAAGCCTTTGTAAGAATTGAGTACATAGTAATTTTTAGATTATAACACTAATTTATTTTTATTAACAATGGAAGGAATTATTAAGCGTAACTATTTCATTAGTCGCAACAGTAATCGAACCTTAACAGTTCAAATACAAGTCATATTAACATTCTTGCCCTAAGTAATACTGAGAAGGGTCTGAAGATCAACGGAGTTGTCATTAATAACATAAGATACGCAGATGATACTGTATTACTAGCTGACTGTATCGATGACCTCCAAGACCTATTAAATCTTGTTAATAATGCTGGTGAGCAACTGGGCCTAACAACCAAGGTTAATAAAACTAAATGGATGACATTTGGACGACTAGATCACTCTGAATCATTGATACAGTTAAATGGTTGCAATGTCGAAAAGGTGGAAAGATTAAGATACCTCGGCAGTATTCTCACGGAGACTCTTAACCCAGATGTGGAGGTTAGATGCAGAATTGTAGCAGCAAGAACTGCGTTCATTAAAATGAAATCCCTCTTCTGCAATGACAATATCAGCTTAAAACTAAGGCAGAGAATGGTAAAATGTTATGTGTGGTCGGTCTTGCTCTATGGATGTGAAACGTGGACCTTGAAAGTAAATACCATGAACAGGTTAGAGGCTTTCGAAATGTGGCTTCACCGGAGAATGCTCAAGGTCCCATGGACCGACATGATCACCAACACAGAAATTCTCAGGCGGGCTAGAGCAGATAGAGAACTGCTTACATTAATAAAAATCAGGAAAATTTCATATCTGGGTCATATACTTCGAGGGGAGAAGTATCACTTGCTCCATTTGATATTGAAAGACAATATAGAGGGTCGCCGAGGGCCTGGTAGGAGACAAATGTCTTGGCTGCGTAATATACGAGAGTGGACCGGTATTAGAAGTGTGGAGGAGCTATTCCGGACAGCGCAAGACAGAGAGACATTCTCAAGAGTGATCGCCAACGTCGGGGGGACCTGATACGGCACACAAAGAAGAAGAATAACATTCTGATGGGCTTTCTTACAGCACTGGGGGATTATTGTGTAACATGGATTTATGACTAAATCTATTTTATTACTCATGGGAAATTCGAACGTCCATTTTATAAATTCACCATAGGTAGATAAATATTCGAAGAGAAACTAATGTATTGCGTACAGCATATATCAGGAAAAAACCTACCTAACCGACAGACTAGGTACTAAATAGCCAGCTGTTTAGAATGAAAAATGTACATGGCATTTTTCTGTCCGGTGACTTAAACATGTATTTTTCCTTATTGTAGAAAGCAATCACTTTGTGGTTTGACATATTTAATAAAATAAAATACTTTTTTGTTTAAAACCACGAGATTTATTAATTTATGAACCGATCGGTTTCGCTTTACTCAAGCATCTTCAGGGTACAAATTAATACTAAACAAGAAATACATAACGTGTGCTTATATATAACAAAATATAGATGGAGACCTTGATACAAATATAACAAACACATAGACGGCCATTACATTAACATAAGCACTCAAGTAATGGGAAAAACCTAAAGATTTTTTTAGGTAGACTAATGGGTTATAATTTATAATAATAAATTTGTAGAAACAAAGCATCAACTGGCATGGTGGTAAGGAGCACTGCGATTTTTTTTAAGGGTTTATTGGAAACAGACCTAATATTGGAGACCTTACCTTATCGATCGTTAATAACAAAATTAATTTAAACATCTTTCGTAAACCCTCCTATACTGATATTGTCATACACAGCACCTCCAATCACCTTATATCACATAAACACTCCGCATTCCATTCAATGGTCCATCGTTTAGTCACAATTCCAATGTCCGATAATAATTTTGCTAATGAACTAAAAATAATTTTAAAAGTAGCGGTAAATAATGGCTATGAATCATATTTTATAGATTTAACCTTAAATAAAAAACTAAACCAAATAGCCATTAATCGCTTCTTATTCGCTAGTCCTTTTCCTCAAATCAATGATAATAATATTAATCATCAATGGCGGCGAATTTTGTTCATAAATAATTTTTCCTAAAAAAAACCTTCCTTCTTCAGAAGACTTCAGTCAGACCAGCCTTTTAAACCAATAACATTCTAGGTAAATCTCTAATTAATTCTAAAGATAAAATTATAATAATTGTTCGGCTTTCTATATCGGTAAGACAACACGTAATGTCAATATTAGGATAAAGGAGCTTCTTCGTTGCCTCAAAAAAAATAGTTTTTCAGAATTCGCCAATCATTTGATCGATAAAGATCATACGTTCTGTCATAGCACCGGTGCTAACATCTTACATAAAAATGGGCATGGTAACAAACTAAACAATTTAGAGGCGCTAGAAATAAAAAAGCTGTAAAAACAAAAAGTCATATACTTAATAATCAATTAGACATATCAAGTAGTTCAATATTAGGTCTGTTTCCAATAAACCCTTTAAAAAAATATATATTTCCCAATGCTCCTTACCACCATGCCAGTTGATGCTTTGTTTCTACAAATTTATTATTATAAATTATACCTCTGCCATAGGTCACCCCAAGTGGTTCGCTACGTTTGGTGATTTAGCACGGGTGCCCGGGTTCATGGGGTGAGGTTTGTCTAGGTCTTGGAGGTGGATGACCAAGACACACTGAACCCCAGATTCCTACCCACCCCTTAAACCCTTTAATTTCCCAGAACTCTCCTCTCCTTCCTTTTCCTAAAAAAACCCTCCACACAGCATCCCCAAAGATGACATAGGCCCTGAGGAAAATTATTTTCCTCAGCGCCTCCTCTGTGGAGCTCATGTAAAAAAAAAAAAAAAAAATACCCCATTAGTCTACCTAATTATCTTTCCCATTTTTGAGGTGTTTTTTTTTTTTTTTTCCCATTACTTGAGTGCTTATGTTAATGTATTTTATGGCCGTCTAGGTGTTTTTTATATTTGTATTATGTTGTCTCCCTCTATATTTTATTTAATACAAGCACACATTATGTACTTCTTGTTTAGTATTAATTTGTACCCCGAAGATGCTTGAGTAAAGCGAAACCGGTCGGTTCATAAATAAATAAATATAGTGGTTTAACAAAAAAAAAAGGATTTTATTTTATGAATTATGTATTTTTCCACCACATGTCCCGCTAGTTACAATCTAACGGCCGTCCTTTTCTTTTTGGCAGCATTGGACAGATGAAAATCATTAAATGGTATACATTTATTTCTTCTGTCTTTATTGCTTTGACTGAAGTTGAGTAAAATGTCAAATTTATATTAGTTACACAGAAAGCACTCCCTTTTTTATTAAGTTACGGCCATCTATGAATAGACTGGTTCACAAGTTAACATAAAGACAACTTTAAACAGTGATTCCTGACATTATTTGGAGTAAAAAGTGTAAACGAAATTTTGGTCTCTGGTAACATTTAAAAAAAATTGGTAGATACTGGACAGGTAGGGTCAGTGTGAGGGGATGACATGTGGAACATTTTTTGTTTGGTTTTGAAGTAAAAAAAAAGGAAAAAAACACCAAAATAAGTCACCGGAGATTAAAATTTCATTAAAATTTTTTACTCCAAATAATGTCATAAATCACCGACTAAAGTAAGTCAATCAAATCCCTTAAGAGCGTTTAACCAGCCAGCGGACGAAAATCCACATTTCGTCGAAAGTTGTTCTTACGATCGTGCAGGGCGGTTACAATAAGAAAGATTAATTATTCTCCGTACCAGCTTTTTTAAATTATAACTCAATATCGAATTTATTTCAATCCAAATTAGCTTTAATTTAAACCTTCATCCAAAAATGCTGAAAGGCGTGATGATAAAACTATTAAAATAATGTACTTTTTGTTATTATTTTTTGATTGTAAGTATTTATCATTTTTCAATAATGTCTAAATTTAATAAGAATTTTAAAAAAATCTGAAATATATTAGTTTGTAAGAGCGCAAATAAATACACAAATGGACCAATTTTCGTACAGAAACACATGTACGTACATATTTTTTAATGATTTTATTGAAACTAAAATTAATATTCTAAAACATGCATTTGCTAGATAATGTATTTATTTATTTTACTGCATGATTACATTATTTGAAATGGGTGTGGTATAATAAAAAATCTTTTTTTTTTAATTTAACAAATCTGCCAACGACCTATGGAATAACCTTATTATAGTAAAAATTTAAAAAATTTCTCAAAATTTCTTACATGCGAATGCTAGATAAAAGAACAATCTTTCGAAATCAATTTATAATTTTTTGTGGAAAAGAGTCAATACGTCTAAAATCTGATTTGAAAATGACATATTTCTGGTTTTCTCTGGTAATGCCCTCTTAACACCCTGCATATGCCGAAAAGAACCAACTAACAAATTTCAGTTTTGAGATGCTTGAGGAAATATCGGATAAAATCAAATCACAGTAATTCGCCAGCTTTTAAATGTTAATGTTAATTATGGAATGAATAATTTTCTTACTGATGGCGTTCAATTTATATAAATAGTAATAAATTAAAAATTTAATTAATTAACTCAATGCGTGATTGAGTTGACAAAAAAAATCTAAGCATTCTTTTTTACGAATGATTCAAAGACGATAGGATCTTTTATACAAAAATGTTTCTAAATGGAATCAAGACCAACTATCACTGTACTCTTTTTGCAAAGTGTGAATTTCAATTTCTGTAAAACTCCTTCATTAGGATTACTACCGAGGGATTGTTTTGACTGAATCTTTTTTCCAACACATGTATTGGGATATGATCAATCTATTTGTTAAATAAATTTTAATAAAAGTCAAAGTGAGATGGCTCTTTTATGCTAATATCCGTTCAATGTTGCCAGCATTACATGGAGCCAGCGGAATTGTGATACCCCCAATTCGGGGAATGTTGTGAGGTTCTTTATATATTATAGAAGCCAACACCACTAACGCAGCAAATAACTCACCAATTTTTCGCGCAATCACAGTACATTTTTTTTTTTTTTTTTACATGAGCTCCACACAGGAGGCCCTGAGGAAAATAATTTCCCTCAGGGCCTATGTCATCTTTGAGGATGCTGTGTGGAGGGTTTTTTTAAAGGAAAGGAAGGAGAGGAGAGTTCTGGGAAGGAAAAGGGTTTAAGGGGTGGGTAGGAATCTGGGGTTCAGTATGTCCTGGTCATCCGCCTCCAAGACCTAGACAAACCTCACCCCATGAACCCGGGCACCCCTGCTAAATCACCAAACGTAGCGAACCACTTGGGGTGACCTATAGCAGAGGTGTTGGTTATCCAATAAAGGTTCCCGGGGCGGCGGTACCCATTCCCGCCTCCCAAATTGGAATACCTTCGTTGAAAAATTATTTAGTTGTACATTTTTCAGGATTCCTTTCTAACATTCAAAATTAGTTTACAGTTTTTTTTCCAAAAACTACTTAATTTTTCATTAAACTTTTATTAATAATTTATCACAAATCGTGAGCATATAAATCTTGATATCAAAATTTCTATTTTTATAAGAAAAACTCTCTTTTAATAACTTTTAAAGGTTATTCCAATCAATTTAATACATCGTTGAAGAAGATGATCATAATAATAATCTTCACGAAAATATGAAAGAGAACAAGACACAGAAAAAGATAATGAACCCAGAACCTCACGTCTGCCCGGGACATGCGTTTACCAATTCCGCCATTGAGCCCTACTGTCAATCCGTCGTAATAGTCAATCTCATATTTCAAATTTTAGATTTAACAATATTATCTTATTTATTTTCCGTATCATAGGCAACTACCCTTTTAATTGGAAACAATCATTCTAATAATTGGTTTGTAACTTAGATAGCGTCACGGATAAATATATCCGATTTTGTTTATATGGAACTATTGACGTTTTATAAAAGTCTTAATGAATATTCAATTTTTAAAAGAAAAACTCCCTTTTTATAACTTTAGGTTCTGGGTTCGAGTCCCAATTGCGACCATTATCTTTTTCTGTTTTTCTGTGTCTTGTTCGCTTTCATATTTTCGTTTAGATTATATTTTTTTTCTTCAATCAAAATTTTTCTTTATCCCTCCACGCACTTTCTTCATTTTTATTATTACGAAACTCGCACATTTATTAGTTGATATAAAAGAATTGTTCTCATCTCAGGTGAAATTATGTACCTATTGATTTTCTATTGACTTGCGTAATGGGTACTTAATCCATGTAATAATTTAATTTAATATACCTTCTCACTTGTATGATAATGTTCTGTGTATGTCTTAATAAAAAAATACATTAAAAAAAAGTCGTATGCAGCTATTTTGAGACAGATTCAGTTTTATCTTAGGTACAGCAGCTAGAATATGAGAATTTATTGCAGAAGGTTTTAAAGGGTTCATAGTTTATATTATTACTTTCCAAAACTGTTTTATAAAAACCAGATGGTTCAGTTTATCGCTTTGCGATTGAAAGTTCTCTGAGTGAAGAACTTTATTGACTCTGATACCCCAAACATCTTTGCCTTCAAAGAAGACCTTTTTGGAACTCTTAAAATATCATTTGATGTCCCTTATCATTGGATACTAAACGTCAGAACACTTTAAGCAGAGGAAATATTTGAAAAATAATACTTTGCCACTATCAGCTGACGTTTACGAACGCTAGTAATCGTCTCGCCTGTCCGGAACAGATCACGCACTATTAAACTAACAGTTGGGAGTAAATTATGTAATATTACACAATTAAATAACTATTTAGGCGTCGCCCGTCGCCGTTATAATTTTATAAAGAGACACGGTATCTCACTTAACAAAGTTATTGAAAATCTAGTTCCTGAAATAAAATTATATTATATAAAATTATGAAATAAATATGACAAAATCCAATCATAATTAGTGAAAGTGTATTTTCCACGAAAAAACTACCCGTCTTACTCATTAGATACTTATGAGCCCCTTCAATGTTGGTATGAAAAAGGCGGCTTCGAGCCTGGTTTAAGGCTTTTTAACAATACAAATGCTGTGGTAATAAGTCAAGTTTTTCAACATTCCGACCTTACGCTTAGGGGGTATTTCACTATCCACCTGATTATCCATACGATAACGAATATTAATATATAAATACTCGCAACAGGAAAAAAAATACTGATTTATCCTATATACCGCCACTATTCATAGGTACAAGTACTGAATAGTAAACTCAGACTTATTAAATAAATAAATAAATGTTTTATTTTTCTAATACTTTGCAGAAGGTTCTTAAGGAAAGAAAAATTTAAAAAAATACGGAGAAAATTTAATAATTTCAGAAAACTTAACGACTATTTTAACTTGGCATGTTTGACAGTTCGCGCCAAAGATATTCAAATACTTTAATATCTTTGGTTCGCTCGTTTGATGAAATTGAATTAAGCAGGCAGCTGTTTTTTTATTTGTTTTAAAAGAATTTTCTACGGATTTTGTTATCAAATAGGTACCTATGTTAGGTACCAAATTTGATTGATTGTTTTTATAATATAAAAAATGCATATTTGTAATATACGAAAAATGAAAATTTGAATAAAAAAATTTTTATAGGTGGCACGCGAGCTGTTTGAAAACTGAATGTACTGGGACTGAATATATGGAACGCGGGAGGGGGGTTTGCCGGATGGGAGAGCGGGAGAGGGGTGAGGGTGGGCGGGGAAGGTGGAAAGGGAACGTGGGAGGGTAGGGGGTGCGGAAGGGGAACGGGGACGCACGGGAAAGGACATGCAGGGAGAAACAATTTATTTCTTTTAATGTGGTATTGCAACGCATACCGGAACGTTGGTACGCGTTTAACGTTAATTTCGTTTGGCCATATGGTATAAGAAAACTTTAACTCGTTTAAAATAGAGCAAAAATCTAGTGAGAAATGTGTTAAAAAGCATTTAAAGAAACATTGTGAATTTTTTCATACGTGTAACTTGTAAAATAGTGGAAAATACGTGTTCGTAATAATTTTGGAGCATATTTTATGGTTTTTTTCTATCGAGGGAATTTCTTGTAATTACCGTTTCAGGGTGGCAAATGTATAGATGTTATCTTCAAAAATAAAATATATTTTTTTAGAAAGTTATAAAGTTCAAGAGTGTTCCAGAGAAGTATGTTATAAAACGGTAGAAATTCGGAAGCTTAAGGCTTAAAGCTTTTTGTATTGTGTATGTACCGTCGAAATGTTACCTCTGTGGAGTACGATATACGAGTATATTTTAAGAAGAACGTGCTCTTTTTCTTCGAAGAAAGCTGAGAATTTTATTTTAATTTATCAAAATATATATCAAGTATCTAGTACGGATATGTGCTACATTTATTTGGGTTACAAATTATAAGATATATCCCATTAAAGTGGCTGAGTAGGCATCGCGTTTGGGTCCCACCCGGGCGTCGCGTGTTCAATTCCTCGGCTGGCTAAGTCCTCCATCACGATACAACAAACATTTTTCGCATAGTGGGTGGTGGGTGTAAGAGAGTTTCAAACATTTTTGGTTTATTCGTAACCCGGAAATATTTGTTTTATTTTTTAAATTCTTCATGATTTAATATTATCTAATTATTTAGAAAAATAAATATTATGAAACAAAAAATAGAAATAATTAAGCGTTCATTGTAAATTGGTCATTTTTAGTTTTAAATTAAGGACCATTAAATGCTCTTTTAAAATTTATTTTATATTTTTGTAAAGGGTGGATAGAAGTAATTTTTTTTTAAAATAGCTAACATTAACTCATAAATAATTGCTTAGTATAAAATAAAAACATGAAAAGAGAATCCATTAATGGCCAATTAGCAACTTTTTACCCCCCCCCCCCCCGTGGTGAGGTTTAAGACTAACCCCCCCCCCCCCCCCCCCCCCAAAAATCACGTGTATTTTTTTTTTTAGGACAATGTATTTTGAAATTTTCAGAATATAGAATATTATCATGAAAAATAAATACACGTGATATCTCGGTACACCCCCCCCCCCCCCCGGTTATATTTCGTGATTTTTTCCGAACCCCCCCCCCCTTTCGAGCCTCACGTGATTAATGGACGACCCCTTACCAGATATTTGCTGTAGGTACCTTAAGATTAAAAAATTATTATTCAGTTTGGTTAAGTATTTTGGCCACAAATCCAAATTTATGATTAGTATGAATAAACAACAATTTTAACAAAACAAAAAAACGACTTAAAAAAATGCACTAAAAAGTAAAAAAATAATTTCGTATTCTTCTACAACTTCATAATCAACTTACTTTTTCTACTCATCAATATGCAGGTACGATTGTTATTTTTGGAGTCGGTGTCAGTCAAGGTAGGTTTGTAACTACATACATAGTTATAAGTGAGATGTGCTTGTGTCGCATGAGCCACTTGACGAGGCAAGAGGCGAGAGCGGGGCGCGGCGTGAGGGGAGCTGTCAGGTGAACACGCCGGGCCGGGTACCTTTGCTGACACCGACTCCAAAAATAACAATCGTACCTACATATTGATGAGTAGAAAAACTAAGTTGATTATGAAGTTGTAGAAGAATACGAAATTATTTTTTTTTAATTTTTAGTGCATTTTTTTAAGTCGTTTTTGTGTTTTGTTAAAATTGTTGTTTAATTTTTTTTTATTTTTAGTGAATCTGAAGTACACTAATTAATTTGTTTGAATATGGATAAACCCACTAAACGTGCTGCTCATATGATACAGACATAATTTGACCCTAACGACGTTAGGGTCAAATTAAGAGATTCGGCCGAGTATCGTATATTATCGAGTATTTCCTCCTAAGAATTGAAGAGTTCCGTTACTTTGTCATGGATACTATAATCAGAATCTAACCAAACTCTCATCAAACTACCCTTGAAGTATATAGTTTCCAATAAAAAAAGAATCTTCGAAATCGGTTGCGTGATATTGAGTTATTCGTCCATTTGTCACGCACATACTTAATGCAAATTTAAGTCTTATATAGTTTTCTCATGGATGCCATTGTCTGAACTGAACCAAATTAAAATGGGACCACATGGGAAACACTAAGCACATTTAAAATAAATGGTATTGTAAGATAATTACCATAGCATCAACCGATTATTATTAATGTTTATCAGAAAAAAAGTTATGACAATTTGTATTTCGCTTTTAATTAATAGATGTCACCAAACATCAAACAGTTATTTTAACTGCCTTCTGTTACTCCACTTGATTTATTTTGGAAATTTATCATTTGTACACTAATTTTGGGAGATAGATCGACAGTTAGTAAGAAAGGTTAGAATCGAACAAGTTTTACGCCCATAAATCTTGTCGATCTTGATAAAACAAGCATGAGAATATCGTGAAATTTAATGGCTGATCTACATATTCTAAAACCAAATAAACATTTTTTATACTCGTAATTGGTTCAGCTGTTCCTATGTTTAATTGGATCACCAATGTTTGGTGCATAAATTTAAATAGAACGGTTCTTTTCAAACTTTCTCCTCCTCTCATACTTTCCGTTACCCATTTTTTTCCGCCTTACGTAATTACCCTTATGGCGCTGCACTTGTACCATTAATTTGGCACATTAAGCGTGACATTAATGTATCCGCAATAAAATGAAAATCACGCCAAAATCTCAATTCACCCCAACCAAAAATATCAAAGGATAGCTTGTAATGTAAACAATAATGAAGGTATTCTATACATATGTTTCAAAGTTAGATAATCTTGGGAAACAAAAAACTTCTGTCTTTTTTCTGCAATTGGAGTTTATACGAGGGTCAGTCAAAAAGTAATGCCTCCTATTTTTTCTACTTGAATAAAGTTAACTAACTAACTAACTAACCATCACGCCGTTTCCCCGCAGGGGTAGGCAGAGAGGACGGACCGCCAAACATCCCGGTCTTGGCACACATTCAGAGGGCATTACCAGAGAATTGACTCTCATCAGACGAAGACGAGATCAGACGTATTGACTCTTTTTCACAAAAAAAATATAAATGGATTTCGAAAGATTGTTCTTTTATCTAGCATTCGCATGTAATAAATTTTAAGAATTTTTTTTCATTTTTAGTATAATAAGGTTTTCATAGGACGTTTGGCAGATTTGTTAAATTTTCAAAAAAGATTTTGTATTATACCACACCCATTTAAAATAATATAATCATGCAGTAAAATAAATCAATACATTATCTAGCAAACGCATGTTTTAGAATTTTAATTTTAGTTTCAATAAAATCATTAAAAAATATGTACGTACATGTGTTTCTTGATGAAAATTGGTCCATTTGTGTATTTATTTGCGCACTTACAAACTAATATATTCTTATTTAATTTAGACATTATTGAAAATTGATAAATACTTATAATCAAAAAATAACTACAAAAAGTACATTATTTTAATAGTTTTATCATCACGCCTTTCAGCATTTTTGGATGAAAGTATAAATTAAAGCTAATTTGGATTGAAATAAATTCGATATTGGGTTATAATTTTAAAAAGCTGGTACGGAGAATAATTAATCTTTCTCATTGTAACCGCCCTGCACGATCGTAAGAACAACTTTCGACGAAATGTGGATTTTCGTCCGCTGGCTGGTTAAACGCTCTTCGTTGCCTCGTTTACATTCATACAACGTCTCATACATTCTCTTATATTATTCTGACTCTCAACATGGCCCGACTCATGTATCTGATTCACTTGGTCGTGCCATGTCTTTCTTGGGCGTCCTCGACTTCTTTTACCATTCACATTTGCATCATATATTCTCCTTACACTCCTTTCCTCGTTCATTCGCTCTACATGCCCAAACCATCGGAGGGTTCCTTTTTTATCTTACTCATTACGCTTACATCAGCCTTACATTCTTTGCGGATTTCCACATTTCTCACACGATCATACATGGTTTTACCACGAAAATTTTGAATTTGGTACTATTCTTCAAACATTCTTTTACTTTTTTATTTTTTTTATTTCTTTTATACATTTAATAATATTATTGAATCTATAAAAGAAATAAAAAATTAAAATGGAGTTCTACAAATAAACTTAACAATAAAAAAAACCTTCTTCTGCAATCTGTTGCAATAGTAACTTTTTGCTTCAACAGGTGGCAGCAATGCAGTCGCTTGCAAAATGGCCGACATCGATATTCGTATTAGACAGCGTTCAGTGATTGATTCTTATCTGTAGAAGGTGAAACGTCCAATCGCATTCACGAAAGACTGAAAAATATGTACCATGATGCAACAGTAGATGTCAGCACCTCTAGACAATGGGTTCGTCGCTGTAACGAAGCTGAAGGACAAACACTGTTGGCTGATAAAAAGCGGAGCGGCAGGCCATTGATTGCAGTGACTGCATGCAAAATTGAGCGAGTTGATGACATCATTCGTGATGATCCCAGATAACTACAGATGTCGCATTCTCTCCCTCAGTAAATGAAGTGTTTTTTTTTTACATGAATACCGCACAAGAGTCCCAACTGCTCCCGTCTGGAGCCAGTGGGACTATGGCATCCCCAATTGGGGTATGTTGTGAGGCTGAAGGCAGTGGGGAGGGGAAGGAGATAGGGAAGAGGAAGGCGGGGAAGTACCTGGCTATTCAGATCTGGTCACCAAACACGGCAGAAGCCATTTCAAGCAACGTTTCAATTCTGAATGGTGGTCTTACACCAGGGCGATACTGAGAGTATCTTCCACTCTGGAACGTGCCGCAAATATACTATATATTATTTTAAATGAATAAATTGTGAAATACACAAATTAATCAAAAAAAATTTATTTGCCACGCCGGGACTCGATCCCGCGACCTTCGGAATGGGAGTCAAGCGCCTTACCGCTGCATTACGCCGGCCGTCAAATTCAACAAAAGTTTGTTAAAGGTGGGTACCAGGAAAGTTAACCAGCCAGAATAAAAAAACAAGAAAAACAAAGCCTCACGACACTTGCAGCGCTTAATTTATGGGAACAATTGTGACCGGAGACGAAAAGTGGGTTCATTTTGTTGAACCTGAATCAAAGAGGCAGTCAATGGAATGGCATCACCCAAACTCATCTAGGATAAAATCAAAACTGTACAATTGGCGGGGAAAGTTATGGCGATGGTGTTCTGGGTATGACCATGCTTTTTACAACACTGCGATACATACCCTTGTTAAAAGATGGACCAAAGCTGTAGAAACGGATGAAGATTATATTGAAAAGTAACAAATTAATTATCAGTAGTGTGGTTTTCAACTCATGTAATTGCATTTTTTTATTTCTTGACAATTAAAGGAGAAAAAAACAGGAGGCAGTACTTTTTGACTGACTCTAGTATATTCTCGCATAAGAATAATGAAACTTTTTAATCAAAAAGTTAAGGCATTACGTTCCCCTTTAGCAAGGGAATCTAGTATAAAAGTTTTCAAAACGAAAGATTATATGGGTGAAGGTTACTTCCAATTGAGAAGATATTTAATGGTAGGATGAGTTCATTTTCCAAAGTTAGCTTTATTTAGTTCAGTGAAAATATGTATAAAACATACTTTACGTTGTAAAGGCACTTAAGTGCCTACGAAACATGCGATGCGGTGGAAACTAAATTCAGGCAAAATTTTCAGAAAATTTTTAAGTTTTGATGTTAACCCGCTAAAGTTAAACTTGCAGTAAAAACAACTGCTTAAAACAAAAAAGGAAAATAGTGTAAAGTGTATTACTGTTTTACTATAATATAGGGTGACCGGCCAACTCAGAATGAAACCAACTCAGAACCACCTCAAAAACGGATATTTTAAAATTATGGTTTTCATAGTTTTCAATGACTTCAAAGAGTTGTTGGGTTGACTTGATTCTGATTTGGCATGGAACCGTGTTTTAGATGATGTTCGTATAAAATAGATTTACCTAATCACTAGGAAGACTTCCAACTGAGAATCGAAAGCTGACCATTTTGTAATGATTATTCTCATAATTTTTTTAATATTTTATCAACATCCAAGTAGATTTAGGGCGGTTCGTGTCACAGAATTTGATTACCGAATTCATCAAATTTCAAAGTTAAAATTCAAGATCTATGAAAGTTCCATAAATTTTTTGTTATTAATTCATCATTGGCCAGTTATTTGAATATTAGCAGAACTTGAATAGGACTTTCACAGAATTAACTTTGTAATTTGATGAATTGTTAAAATTCTGTGAAACAACCCGTTCCTATTTCGCTTGAGAGAGAGCTCTCTCAAATATCATGAACAATGGCAGGTTGGTCCCGCTGATCGACAGATAGGCCAATCTAGGATGTCGCTACCAGTTGCAAAATACTATGAGATATAATCTTATATATAAAAAATGAATCGCTAAATGTGTTGCTAAGCGCGAATCTCGAGAGCAGCTGAACCGATTTCGCTAATTCTTTTTTTAGAATATTCCTAAAAATACGAGGATGGTTCTTACGGAGAGAGAAATTAAGAAAATTGCGCAGAAAATTGAATAATTTCAGAAAACCTAACGACTAGCGCACGTTTGACAGTTCGCGTGTAAACAATGATTGAGTGTTGCAAAACAATGATTCTATTTTTGAAAATCTTTGAGTTGATAAATTTATTTAAAGTAGGTACCCCCCCTAATAGTTTGAATTGAATCAAGAATTTTAGATATTTTAAATAGGTACCAAATTTAATATACATGAAAAATGGAAATTTGAATAAAAATTGTAAAAGGTGGCACGCGGGCTGTTTAAAAACTGAATGTTCTTGGATTGAATAAATGGAAAGCGGGAGGGAGGGAGAAATGGGGAAAGGGGGGGGAGGTGGAGGAGGCGGAGTGGGAACCCCTCTTACACCATGCGAGTGAAGCCGCGGGAAAAAGTTAGTATATAATAATGACATTGAGTGGGAAAGTTCATAGTTTTATAATATTGTTCATCCAATAATGTAGGTACAGTAAATGCCTTGTGTACAATATTCTTTAAATTAAGATCTAATTAATTTTTAGAAGTTTAAACCTCTACGTTATTATCTAAATATGTACCTGATTTCACAATTAAAGCAATAAACAAAGTGTGTATGTGGGCATGACTTTCTGCCCGAAATAAGTTCTACTTTATCACACTTTGGCGAAATTGATCAAACATTTTCAAATTATTTCTTGAACTTTTATTGTCATGTCTGAAGTCTAGGAATCAAAAAGTATTATATTTTTATGTAAATGGGTTTTTTCACAAATTATGAATAGCGTCAAGAAGTGCCGAAGATATAAAGTTAATTTCCTAATTTTAATAATTTCATTCACAATTACTGATTTAAAAACGATCTAAAACCGAACGATTTCAACTGGCTTCAACGTCATTATGACAAAGAAAACGCCAATGTCTGATAAGAGGGCTGTCACCAACGTTTCCCGGCGTGACGTCAATGCCGCCAAATACACGAAAATTTATTCGTCAGCATGAAAATAAAATGAAAATGACTTCATTAACGTAATTTTTTTCGAAAATAAAAATAAAACCACGAAAATACCTTTTTGACGACAAGATTTTAGTTTTATTTCTATTTGGTAGGTACCTACTTTTACTTTCATTTTTAGGCATCGCGTTCATTGGTCAAAACATTGTAAATATATTTTCGTATCGATGATCAATGAACCGGTGGATGCAATTTTTAGACATACGAGTAAGTTGTTTTTTAATTGCTTGTCTAGCTTGTAGTTTTCTAGATCTTATAAATTAATTATAAGTTTGTACAGCGCCCTTGAGGTGATTTTTCACCCAATCTGCGCTTTATAAATCATCCGAAAAAATATTATTATTATTATAGATGGTACAAGATTTTTTTTCTATTCAGTGATCTACAGTGCGAAATCATTATATAATAATTGTGTGCGACCATAATGCATACTATTATATTAATAACTTTTAATAGAGTATTACTAACGGTAACAAGAGTGATTAATATCTATGGTTGCATTTATTATAATGATGGTCCACCATAGATAAGGCTAATAGGCAATCCCATCACCATTATCTTTGACCACACAACCAGATGAATGACATAATTGATGACGCATGACATTTCGAATAAAAGTAATCGATCGAGTCTTATTTGATAAACGATGTGATTTGTTTATGTAGGTATAAATTATAACTTCCTTCTGAACAATTTAGAAATTACTCGTGACGTTTTCTCGATTTTCCAAAATTTCTTACCCATCCATTTTATGGCTTATGGTACATTAAACAAGCGGGCTAAAGGTGATACAAAGTCTATCATAAGAATCAACGATACAAGACTTTTAAACTATGTTGAAAATAAGTTGGTCTTCCTACTAAATATGTTACCATTTTTATTCAATTGTTCATAGAATTATAAATCAATTGTTAAGTTTAAAATTTCCTGTGTTATTATTATCATGACAATTTGCCTAAACAATCCAATTTCCCACAAATCAAACAACTTTCAATTCTATAATAGCGCAATAATACGTATAAGAACCACAGAAATGAGAACTAATCACTTATCTTTGTTATATGCGGACAGTTAAAAAATAACCATAAATCATGTCGCAGCCTGTTCGCAAAAATAATTCCCACATAAACCCAATGAGGGTCTCCCATGGACTGGTTTAAGATAAGTAATAAAAAAACCATTTTCCTGAAATATTCAGCATCTTCATTATTTTATCCAAGTTTCAAAATTAAGGTGATGTAGTAAAATGAAATGGAAAATGCTAATCAGAAAAATATAATTAAACGGTCCTACTTCTAAAGTTCCTTCCCAATGAAACGTGAAAGCAGGTAAAACAAAAATGGAGAGCCTTTTATGAACAATGCAAATTTTAAAATAATTATATTCCTGCTTATCTTATCTGATATTAATTTTGTCTGACACTTTTAGCATTTCTTTATTTTTCGTGTTTTGTCATAAACTTTTTATATCTTTTCGGGGATTTCCTTTCACTTTCAGAAAAGTTGAGCAAATAGGAATAATTTTGTTATTATTTTTTATGCGATTTATAGGAATCAAATGGTAGTGAAAAGGTTGTATTAATTAATTACATGACTGATTTACAGTCTTCTTTATCTTTGGAAAACTTTTTCAACTACTCGCGTCAGGATGCCATTAAAACTTTGTTTAAAAAGTTTATCGAAAAAACAGCTTTTGTACGTACCTCCCCTGAAGGTCCTGAAGATTTAAGTCCACTTATCCTGGCGTGGATTCCCGCTTCACGGAGGATAATGGATAAAGATACCCACCACGGATAATGGTGAAGTGGGGAAAGGTTGGGGGATCGATCGGGTAAAGGGGTTTTCGGCGACAAACTCACGTGCTCACCACTGGGGGGAGGGGGCGGATAAGGACGCGTCCGCACTTCACGAGTGACGGCACCCAACTGACGAATAACCCACAGGAACAGAACATACAACCAGACCATTCCAACAAACTAGGGATAAGATAAGCACTAAAAAGGCACCACGCCAAAAATCACCACGAAAATTCACACAGTAAAGCTGACACGAGATTCTTTTCAACAAGGTGGCGGAAAATTGCATTAAAACTTGAAAGGATCAAGATTTACTTATTCGCTGAAATATTTCCCATACAGATAAATTACAGCTAAATTAATACACTTTATAGAAAACTAAAATAATCTTTTTCACAACGATTTACTACGTATGTATTTGGTATGTCCTTTTGACTAATTCGCTTTAATACTGTATTATTTGGTGTTTGCATTGAATACGGCCAGAAGCGACGGACGCCCCCGCCTGGCGCCAGGGAACCCAATCCTCCCCCCCCCCCCCCCCCCTTCCCCACACCTTTCCTGCTGGAGTTTTCCTAGTTTCCCGTGGCGTTGCCTTTCCCTGTGAGTTCCCCGTACCATTCGTCCGGCCCCCACTGTTCGGGGCTCACGGAGATTACAGTTCGAAAGGGACTGAGGAATTAAAAGTTCGGGGTCGTAAGTATCAACGATTCCTGTAAAATAGATCTAACGTTCGAGCGTTACAATTAAATACTTAGAGAAGAAATTTATTTGAATTATTATCTTTCAGTTAATTATCATGGTTAATTAACTTATTGAATAAAACTTTTTACTGATAAGTTTTAAGATTTTCACGGCCAAAAACAAATAATGAAAAAAACTTTTTCCTGTTTACTTTTGAAAATTATTTAAAAATTACTTTTTTAAATATTTTTTTCTAATCTCGTAAATGTATCTCGTAAAAACAAATAAAAGTGCATTTTCAGCAGGGTGATTTATTTACGATTTTGATAAACTACATTATTATTTGATAAGTAACAAATGTGTTGAACGAAAATTGCGTTAATTTTTTTTTACATTAGCTCCATACAGGACTCCCTGAGGAAAATAATTCCCTAAAGTCATCTATGGGGATTCTGTGTGGAAAGTATTTAAAGGAAAGGTTGTAGAGGATGTTTTGGGAAGGAAAAAGGTAGGAGGTATGGGTAGGAATCTGGGGATCAGTAACACTATGTATTTGAAAAGCGATTCTCAAATGAAAATGTAAAACAGAAAAATTATAAAAAAGATTCAGTCTCATCTAGGAATTGAATCCTGGACCTTAGCTTACCGAGCCCTGCTCTTACCACTGGGCTAATAATCCGACCCTATCCCCTTCGGTAATATTTTAATGTTTCGTACTTCGACTACCAGCATTATCATCATTTTCTTAACTCACATTTTACAGGTTGTTATCTTTAGATATGTATGATTACAAGATTTTTCCTGAAGTACTCGTAAATACTAGAATGAATATATATATATATATATATATATATATATTTTTTTTAATAACTTACTGAGTAAAACCTCACACTGCAACATTTAATCATTGAAGAAAACATTAACGAAAATTTGTAACGAAAACTCAGAAAAAAATGCTGTCGCATCTACAAATTCAACGGAACGACCTTCGCCTTGACGGGGCTTAGCTCTAACCATCATCATCATCATCTTCTTCCCTCTGTCCTATTCGGGTCGGAAACCCACTGCGTCGATAAGGCTCCTCCATACGTCCCTGTCTTGTGCTGACTGTTCGGCCTCCGTCCATGGTAGACCCATCCTCTCCTCACACATTTTCTGGAGTTGCCTCTGTGTGAGGAGAGGATGGGTCTAGCTCTAACCACCAATCTAATACGATCCTATCCCTTTCAGTCATATTTAACTGTATCGTACTTCGCCTAAGAATTACCAACATTATCTTCGTTTCTATTAGTATTAGCTGGAGTATTATGGTTGCCACCGGGATATGAATGCCGGAATCTTTTACAAGAAATGAAAGATTTTGAAAATATACATTAGAGAACGTACCCATACTACGTAATCTGTTCAGGGGGGGGGGGGTCTTCAAAATACCACGATTGGTATAAATGAGCAGCGAGGGGCTTAGGTTTTTAGTCGTAAGAATGTTTTTAATGTCATCAATTTGGGCTCATAAAATCCCTCGAGATACTCGTTTATTAATTATGAAAAGCGCTTTTATATAATTTAAAATTGATATGAAAAAAGATTAATGTAGCAATGTTTATCTCTGGCTTAAAAAATTCTTCGTGGCATTTGAATAATTAAGTATTTGAGCAAAAATCTCTTAAATTAACAAACATTTTTCAGGATGCTTCAGAAATTTTCACATAAAAAAACAGCTTACCTAAATTTGGAAGTAATGTTTGTATTGTGTTTGCTTTCATAATATAATTTGCGAATACATTTTTTCGCTAAGTCAATATTTTTTTGCAACAGTCTGTTTATATTATTGGCTTTTCATCAAAATTTTCCTAACCATGTTTATATTGTTTGTGTATATATTGTAAAATAACGAAAAATTCACAAACCGAATGAATATTTACGTTTTCCGTTTATTCTGCAGGTTTTCATGAAATTGTCAGAAGTTACCAACGGCTTATTCATCGTACAAATGAAATAAAAGGTAATTTATATAATTTACAAATAATATTCATTACCAATAAAAAATACTAAGGATTCATTCATAGAAATTTATTCATTTCTCTTAAATGTCAGCAATAATTTCTTCAATAAATTATTTCGAAGAAAGAAACATTTTATCAATCTTTTTGTCGTTATTGAAAGTATGAATCGACCGACACGCGGTTTAATAAAAATTCTTCTTATTTGACGAATGTTTGTTTTACATTTTTTTAAACTTTTGCAGCATACCTTTATCGTCTATTACCAATTTTGGAGGCGAGTATATATGGATACCGCCGCCCCGGGAATCATTTATTGGGTAACCAACACCTCTGCCATAGGTCACCCTAATTGGTTCGTTTGGTGACTTAGCAGGAGTGCCCGGATTCATGAGGTGAGGTTTGTCCAAGTCTTGGCGCGGATGCATATGCCCATACCTGCTGCGTGGCGAGCCGGATAGAGAGATATTTGTTGAGGGAGGCCTTTTGACTTTTTTCCAGCAGGACTCTCTTGACCCACCGCCTTACCGCAGCTGGAGGGATGCATTCGTATGTCCGTCACTCCTGGACATGCTGACCCCTAGATTCCTACCCAACCCTAATACCTTTTTCCTTCCCAGAACTTCCTATCCTTCCCTTCAATACAAGACCCTCTACACACCATCCCATTAGATGACATAGGTACCGAAGGAAATTATTTTCCTCAGAGAGGAGATATATCAGGAGATATATCAACAAAAAATAAAACAAAACATTAAAACAACGTAATAACGAGCTATTGGCGAGGGCATTGTATTATATTGCTTGCCTTTTTCACTTTGAGTCTTACTAATAAACTCGTTTTAAATTTTACACAACTGATAAACAACCATTAATGTTTGGTAAATGGTTGTTATAACAATAATTTTGTTTTTTTTCTAAATTTAATTCATACATCCCGATAACGAAAAATGGATTAAGCTCTTTCAACAAAAAAGCCATTGAAAAATCATTATTAGACGCCACATTTATCAAAAAAAATAAAAAAAAACCGTCACAGTTTTGATTGCATTTGTTTAAAAATTTTCACGAAATACAATTTTTTTCCTTTTTCCCTCTACATATAATTTTCATACAATAAGCCACTTGCATGGATTTTATAACGAGTTGGATAAAATGGTGTAGATAGATTTTTTAATAAGATTTATTACGAAAATGTTAGTAAAAACTTTAAGAAATATACAGTTTTTTTTATTTAAATAAATAAATCCATTATTTGGGCTCGTGACGTCACTACATGAAAATGTCCCGTCTCCGATAATGTTCTTTTAATTTTCTAAAATTCCACACTGATTTATTTTTTTTATATGGCAACACTTTGATTTCAAGCGAATTTTTCAATTTGACATTTAGCATTCACTAGATTTATAGCTTGTTCTCTGCGAACTTATCATTTGGTTTGACGTTTGAAGATGTTAAGAAGAGAACCCCGTACATTTTAGGCCTTCTGTACCTATTTTAGAAGTGTAATGGTGATGGTGCTGATTTTAACAAAACCAAATTTTATAATATTCTTGTTATTATTAAAATCTACAAGTTCAAATATATTACAACTAGCTGACCCGGCGAACTTCGTACCCCCTCAGAATAAATAACTGTTGTGTTAATTTATTAGCTGAATTAAATTCAGTTTTTTATTAAGTTAAAAATTACACAACGAAACAATAAATTATCGATCCGCAACTGTCCGTGTTTTGTATCAGAGATGACCTTTGTGATTTTATTACTTTTCCACTTACTTAGGGGCCATCCATAAATTACGTCACACGAATTTCGGGATTCTAAAAATAATCAAAACAGTAGTTCAATTTTTTTTTTACATGTAACGTTACAGAGCTGATGACCACCCCGTACCCCTAGTCACACTTTCTACTCCCCTCTCCCCCCCCCCCCCCCCCCCCCCCTTAATGTGTGACGTAATTTATGGATGGCCCCTTACGGGAATTGCGTTTCATTTTCTTTATACGTGTGAGGGAAATTTATTATAATTATTGTATTTTTCCTTTGGAAGGGTGGAGACACACGTTAACAGTTTGTCTCATTTTCGACTGTTGTCATTTAGTGTTTAAGAAAGAGACACAACATCGTATGATTAAGAACAAAAGCGAAACAATCAGCGCATTGACATTTGACGTTTTCGAATTTTTGGAATTCAAACTTCAACTAACACAATATTGCTGCAGCTCTTTCAAAAGATGAAAAATTCGTTCCATCCAAAATGTATGAGGAAATGAATTTTCTTCATAACTTTCTTTTTCGTGAATTTTTGCGATGTTTATTAGTTACTAGCTTTTTCCCACGGCTTCGCTCGCATGGTGTAAGGGGGGTTCCCACTCCGCCTCCTTCACCCCCCTCTCACCGTCCTCCCTCCCCCCCTCCTCACCCCTTACCCCCCCCCCCCCTTACCCACATCCCTCCCCCCATCACTCCCTCCCTTCCGCTTTCCATATATTCAATCCCAGTATATTCGGTTTTTAAACAGCCCGCGTGCCACCTTTTACAATTTTTATTGAAATTTCCATTATTCGTGTATATGAACTTGGGTACCTAACACAGGTACCTATTCAAAATATCTAAAATTCTTGATTCGATTCAAACTATTAGGGGAGTACCTACTTTAAATAAATTTATCAACTTAAAGATTTTCAAAAATAGAATCCTGATTTAACAATCATTGTTTTTCAAAATGTCATTCTCAAACACGCGAACTGTCAAACGTGCGATAGTCGTTAGGTTTTCTGAAATGATCCAATTTTCTGCGCAATTTTCTTAATTTTTCTCTCCGTAAGAACCATCCTCGAACTTAAGGAATATTCTAAAAAAAGAATTAGCGAAATCGGTTCAGCTGCTCTCGAGATTTACGCTTAGCAACACATTCAGGGATTCATTTTTATATATAAGATTATCCTATCTGGGGCGGAGACAAATCCAACAAATCAAAAATCATCAAAATCGGTCCAGCCGATCTCGAGTTATAAACAGTGTAACTAACCCGACTTTGTTTTATATATTAAGATGTATTTAGTCATATAGACGTTGAACATTATAATGATTAATGATCAATAAGATGGATCAAGGAAGAAAATATTTATTAGATCTAATATTTTTTGTACGCCTTGTTATTCTCCTGTGCCATTCGTGTGGATTTAATTATCGTTTTTTCGCATCCATAAAATTATGACCCGTCTTTCCAGTTTATATAAAACGGTCTGATTTTTCAGATTGAAATTTTTCAAAAATCGCCAGGGTTTCAAAAATACGATTGAAAAAATAATAATATGAAATGTCTTAAAATATTTGCCTAAACCTGATTTTTTTTTCAAATGTGATGCAAGTGGCCTATACGGTGTACCTGATATGATTTTAGATATTAACGTGATCTGCCATTATGATGAAACATTGGCTAAAAAAGGAGGAAGCACAACACGGCATAATAAACCAAAAATTAATCACGATGACGATATACCTGTTGGAAAATAGGTAATTTTGATGATAATATTATTTCTCCGTAACACTTCGTGTTTCCTAGTAGTTTAGTGTATTAATTTGCGCACAAAGGTAACGCATTTTAATAAATCACAAAGTGAATAATGTAATGGAAGCTTTAGGGAATGGTAATTCTCAGTACTATAAAAGAAAATTAACTAACATTATATGTAGAGAAAAATAAAATTTATAGCTGAAAATAATTCCCCTCAGGCCCTATATATTTTTGAGGATATTGTGTGGAGGGTCCTTTAAGGAAAGGAAGGAGGGAATGTTCTGAGAAGGAAAAGGGTATTAAGGGTGGGCAGGAATCCGGGGGTATTCTAATAGTATATCCAGAAGTGATGGACTTATAAATCCATCCCTAGAAGAGAGAGTACGGCTGAAGAAGTCAAAGGGACTCCCTCAACCATTCTCTCCCGATCCGGCCTGCCATGCAGCTGATGGGCAGACGCCTCCGCTGCCAAGACCTGGACAAACCTCACCCCCGAGCTGAACTGAACCCGAGCACCCCTGCTAATTCATCAAACGTAGAGAACCACTTGGGGTGACCTATGGCAGATGTGCTGGTTATCCAATAAGTGGTTCAAGGGGCGACAGTACCCATAAAATATTTTACAAACCACTGAATTTGTATTCCTGAAAATCTAGAACGGACGATCGATAAAACGCTATATCAATACGATGTTGACTAAATCCGTCATGTATGGTCAACTATTAATATGTACGAGCACGGTCAACAATTGATAAGAAATATTCCGACCGACCATTGACAAATTTATGCGCCGCCTAATGAGTATCTGTCATATATACAAAACATTTTTAATAATATCGTTCGTCATGCAAAATAACTGTCTTATTAATGCACGGAGGTGAGCTAACGAAGCTCTTAGATTTGAAAGAAATCGAATTTGCGATCCGTAGTCTTAAATACCTCATCTAATACATGCTCAATTTATTCCGTTCGTTCTTTGAGATACGAAGGCGGTTGAAATTTGAATAAAGACCTCATTAACTAATTATATCCCATTAGCCAATATATGTAAAAGTTAGTATTTCAATTCGAAATCGCCAATTTATTAGTATTTTTCATTTTTACATTACGTATATAAATCCATAGATAGATCCGCCAGTATTACCATCGTATAACCATGATCCTACAAAATTGTCAGTAGTTACGCCTATCGATCCGATATCGTAAGTTATCGATTTCATCCCCTGGAAGTGTTTACTGCCCTTAGTTTTGTTCGCGAATACGAGAATTTTATCTGGTACCTATCGGAAATAATACGAAAAAGTACCAATACGTGTAAGTTATCAAGTCCATTTTGAAATCCAATTCAATATTTTCGATCATAAAATAAAGCAATTGCACTGAAATTTAATGCAAACAGGTTTATAGTTAAATTGCACTTACCATAACATAAATTTCAATAAGCACCATCCATTCACAGCTGTCTATTATAAATAGCAGTGATGTCCCCTAAAAATTTCCGCATTTCTTGAATTGGTTTTTCGGTTTTTTGTTGATGTTCGTATTGTTCCAGTTACCTCGAGAGTGTTTTCTATTGGGGTAAGTATAACCTCGTCGAATGTAATGTTTCAAAGACCCAATCATGTCTGATTACATTTAAGTGGATTGAAATGAAAATCTAGCCTCCTTCAACAGTAGCAATGTTCCGAACAGTTACGGGGGCTCCATTGAAGCCAGAGTTAAGTTAGCCTCTTAGAAACTGGGCGTACTGTACAAGGCCCGCAGATACTTTCATTGTTTACAACTGCTAACGCTGTATTAATTGCAAGTGCACCCGACGGTTGAATTCGGCAGCCAACTCTGATCTGGAGCCCCAAAATACCTGAAAAAAACCCTCGTTTCTGTGCAGAAAGGGCGGTCCGTTTGATAGATTCTCCTATCCTAATAAACGGATTGGAATCCTTAGAGCACAGACGTCGGATAGAAATCCTGTCCTTGTTCTACCGGTATTTCAATGAAAGACGCTCAGAGGAACTAGCTTCATTGATCCCCTCGGCACCGGTGCATGGTCGAGAAACACGCCAAACACATATTTACACGGTTGACGTCGGTCACAGAACGGGTGACAAAAGTCAACCGTGTCATATGTACGCACGGTTGACATTAGAGAACGGGTTGTTTTTACCACTCGTTCTTGATTTCAACAACTCGGCTGTGAAACGATTTGCCAGCCTCTGTGTTCCTTTCTCCTACAACATGGGTCTCTTCAAGACTCACGTTCACTCCTTCCTTTCCTCTAATAAATCTTCCACACAACATCTTCAAAGATGATATAGGCCCTGAGAGAAAATAATTTCCTCAGGGTCTCCGTGTGGACTTACTGTAAAAAAAATCAGATTGTGCAATTCACACACGCGGTAGAAGTGAAACCTTTAGAAAACTAAAGTAGACAAGAGTGGGAATTCTAGAAAGCACCGCACAAAGAAGAGACCGGTAGGCTATGAAGCACCGCACAAAGATGAGATTATACTATCTCATTCTCTCGCAGGCTAAATCCTATAGATGTACGTGTTTGTCTCCTTTTAGTGTCGCTGTTTTTCCTTTCATCGAGTTTCAACTAACAAGTTTTCACTTACCAACGCTGCTAAAGAAGTTTCAAGTTAAAAAAAAAAAATCAAAAATGTTGAGATCCCGGAATTAATTAGTTTTCGTCTGCAAAACCCGGTCCACACGTAACGAATTGCAAACATCTGATGTATGTTTCGATGGCAATATGCATGCAGCAGACATAATAATTTCAAGCAATTCCAAACTATTCTAAACCCATTTGGTTATTCTAATCTCAGCTAATTTATGGCAGTTGTTCGTTTGTTATATGTTGAACTAATCTGTTAAACGTATGCCCAATATTTTACATATTTATCAGACATTAAAGGAGACTGAAAGTTAATAAAAAAAATTCTAAAGTACGATTAACCTTAAACTGTTTTAGAGTTTGAAATCACCTAATTACTAACCCCTTTTCGGTTATGATTTTTTGTGCAATGTGGAAAAATAAATTCTTTAGATAATTTATATTTAGTTCACCAATTTAATACACGACAACACAACAAACTACGTATACCAAAAATACACTCAACAAAATTGGGACTGAAATCGTTAGAATACATTGCCTACACTAACTAGGTATAACAAATAATACACTCAACAAAATTCGGACTGAAATCGTTAGAATACATTGCCTACACTAACTAGGTATAACAAATAATACACTCAACAAAATTCGGACTGAAATCGTTAGAATACATTGCCTACACTAACTAGGTATAACAAATAATACACTCAACAAAATTCGGACTGAAATCGTTAGAATACATTGCCTACACTAACTAGGTATAACAAATAATACACTCAACAAAATTCGGACTGAAATCGTTAGAATACATTGCCTACACTAACTAGGTATAACAAATAATACACTCAACAAAATTCGGACTGAAATCGTTAGAATACATTGCCTACACTAACTAGGTATAACAAATTGCCTGAAGAATTAAGACAGGTATACGCCTCTAACAAATCTTGAAACGATATATTGAAATCCTATTTTTTCAAATATTATTTGGAAAACGAGTCATAAGTAGGTACAAACTCTGTTCTGATAGCTGTCCTGATTATCTCCAAGTTCCAAACTTTGTACATCCAGATATGATGGATGCAGTTTATATCTTTTTTAAATCTTGTCATGTATTTTGCATGTAAACATCTTGTTTTAGGTCTGTATGTTTTTGAGCCCGTACCTTTTATTGTATTTTCCTGATTTTGTTTTTTTATGCATTTCTATAGTTCATCATGGAGGATACTTTATTTTAACTTCTTGACACCAACAGTACATAAATCAAATGAATAAAATCTTATAAGACATGTTTCTGTGAAATATTTGTAAAGTGATTCTTCATATGTTGTGTCTGTATGTTGCTCCTGTGAAATGTTTTGTAACATTTTTCTTCATATATTGTGTCTGCATATTGGGTTGGGTTGGGTTTGGGAATGCAACATCGTTGTATGTTTTATTTAATAAAAAAAAAATTTAAAAAATGATCGATCATTTAAATATTAAATTTGTTGCTGAGCCTCGCGAACTGAAACAAAACACGCTTTTTAGCGATGTTTATAGCGGCCTGAAATGGAATTTTACACCACGTGCTTTTTAACCTTAATTTGAAAAACAAAAGCTTAAGTTTGCGAACGATTCTCGTTTACTGAAGTATTCATTCTTTTAAAATTATTGATACTGCTCCAACAGAGAACTCCAGTCCATTTTTTAAATTTTTTTACCTTCTAACTTAAATAACTGCATTTTTGTTTTTATTTTTAGGGTAAGTTTTAATATTCAAAATAATTGAAAAGTTTTAATTTTTCAAGACCCCCCGAAAACCACCGTATGTATGGTGAATCGTGTAACGTCATCACTCCTGAAAAATTAGTATAGGAGCGGGCAATTAGCTGACCAACTCCCGCCATTTTGAATTCCTCAAAATGTATGTGCGCGTTAATTTTTTAAACTACGCAACGGTTTTTATACGGTTTTCACCAATAGATAGAGTGATTAAAGAGGAATGTTTATATGTATAATACATGTTAATTATATTAGAGAAAAGCCGAGAAATTTAAAGAAAACATATTTTTGTGTGATGACATAATTTGTCTCGACGCCACCTAGCGAGGGATTTAACACTAACAATGTCTTTCTCGCAAAAATAAAGTTGGTTGTTTTCAGGTGGAAAAAATATAACAAGCAGTAATTTTTGAATGAAACACTAGTATATATTGAATTATTTGGCGGGTATTTGATAAGCCCCCATAGCTCAGTGGTCAGAGCATTCGACCGGCAATCGAAAGGACACGGGTTCAAGCCCCGTTGGCGGCAAGTATCTTTTCTCGGAAGATTTTTCAATGTAAATGAGTGTTTCAGGCTGACAATTATTGCTTGTAATAATTGTTACCCTTTGTGCTATGCATAAAAATCTTGTCTAAACGTTAGTTTATAAATTAAAAAATAATAATTAATATTTAACAAGTTTAAGTATTTCCCCAATAAATGCAGACATAATTTGTCTCGACGCCACCTAGCGAGGGATTTAACACTAACAATGTCTTTCTCGCAAAAATAAAGTTGGTTGTTTTCAGGTGGAAAAAATATAACAAGCAGTAATTGTTGAATGAAACACTAGTATATATTGAATTATTTGGCGGGTATTTGATAAGCCCCCATAGCTCAGTGGTCAGAGCATTCGACCGGCAATCGGAAGGACACGGGTTCAAGTCCCGTTGGCGGCAAGTATCTTTTCTCGGAAGATTTTTCAATGTAAATGAGTGTTTCAGGCTGACAATTATTGCTTGTAATAATTGTTACCGTTTGTGCTATGCATAAAAATCTTGTCTAAACGTTAGTTTATAAATTAAAAAATAATAATTAATTCAAATATTTGATGAGTTGTTCAAATTTTTTTGAACAACCCGTCCTAATAATAAAAGATTACACAAATATAGAATTAATTCTTCACTGTGGATTTGACGTGATGACATAAAACCTACCATAACGGTAATTTTTTTTTCACAAAACTCTTTTTTTCTACAAAATGTACGTAATTTTTTAAAAAGTCACGGCACGCCCTTGACTTATTTGTACAGCATTTTATACGCATATAAAATAGTAAATAAAGTTTCGTGGTGAGAACATTTTACGGCCTATTAATTCATTATTATTCCCACTTAATTTAATATGAGATCGCAAAACTAAGCTTTTATTGGTAACATTAAATGACGATTTTCTACCTACTTGTTTTGGTTCTAATTAAAATCTAAATAATTATTTAAAAAATTTAAAATCATTTTGTATACACGACTAATTTAATGAAAATTATCAACATGTTTCGAAACCAATGGTTTCTTCGTCAGGTTTGGTCCAACTATTGGTTTCAAAACATGTTGATTATTTGATTAAATAAGTGGTGTATGCAAAGTGATTTTTTTTCATTTAATCAAAACGACACCACAAAGTAAATTTAAGGTATTTAAAGAATTAATTAAAAAACCATTAGACGTTTTGAAACACAATTTTTGAGTCTTTGTCAAAGTCTTGCTTTAAGACATAATTAATTATTATTTTTTAATTGATAAACTAATGTTTAAGACAAGATTTTTATGCATAGCACAAAGTGTAACAATTATTATAAGCAATAATTATCAGCCTGAAACACTCGTCTACATTGAAAAAATCTTCCGAGAAAAGATACTTGCCGCCAACGGGACTTGAACCCATGTCCTTCTGATTGCAGGTCAGGTGCTCTCACCACTGAGCTGGTGGAAAATACATATTTAATTATTTTAAACTTTTACGAACTGAATTGGTTATTAGGAAACAATTTATAAAAAATATCAATTACACTGCCCAAATAATACTTAATGCATATTTAAAAATCAGAGAAAATCAAATAATGAAATCCATTATTTTTTTTACATTCACACGGCAGGTGGACAGACGTATCAGCCGCCAAGACCTGAACAAACCTCACCCCATTAACCCTGGATCCCCTGCTAAGTCACCAAACGTAGCGAACCACTTGAGGTGACCTATGGCAGAGGTGTTGGTTATCCAATTAATGGTTGTCGGGCGGCGGTACCCATACCCTCCCAAATTGCCTACCCAAGCCAATATTGTGGAATACCATTAATGGTGGGGAAGCGATCCAGAAAGTCATAAGAAGACTGGATTATTAGTCTGAAACAAGGTAAAACCCACACAAATTAATACTTTCCCACTATAAAGCAGAAAATCTGCTTGTTGCCGGATAATATTTTAACTACCAGTATAAACTTGAACGCTTTACAGCGAGTAAAACGAGTCTGTATCGTAAAACTCAACCTCTTTTAGTAAAGTGCATTTCTTTGCCATCGTTTGCCTCCCTTTATGCGGAAATATTTTGAAACTAGGCGGCTATTTGCATACTGAATGGGATAGAGCAGCGTTTTGCAGAAAAGGGCCGAATAATGCATATTAATTATCAACTTTACGGCCTATGGAGACCATAATTTTAGGTGTACGTTTTTGAGTATAAGTCTGGAGGTAGCGAATTCGATTTTCGAAGCACAAAAAACTTGAATTTAAAAACTATTAATTTGAAGATGTCCCTGTTATGCCTTGGTAAACCCATAAATTCATAAATTTAGAATAGATACAAAACGTCCAAAGTGGCTCCGTCCAGTGGAGTCCATGGGTTTCACAGCTTGATTCTTTTTCTTGATTCTTTCCTTTAGTCGACATTTAAGTACGATCCATCATGTAGGTACGAATTCCGAGTCAATGACCGTATGAAATGTCGGTTTACGAACCAAGATACAGCGAGAACAACACGGAAAATTTGGTTTTAATGTAAACCCTTCAGCAGGGCAGCATACTCGCGACTTCGTGTCGTTTCCGGGAAGAGCCCAACAAAACCGAACTCACGGTCACCTCACCGCACCACGCATCTCCCGACAACAAAATGTAACGTGCTTTGAATTCTCGTGTATATGGACCTGTCAACTGCATAATTTTTATTTATAACATAAATTTCATACATTAAATATTGAACTACCAGATATCCATGAAAATATAAAATTTAACAATTATTACAAGCAATAATTGTCAGCCTGAAACACTCATTTACATTGAAAAATCTTGTCTAAACGTTAGTTTATAAATTTAAAAAATGATAATTAATATTTAACAAGTTTAAGTATTTCCCCAATAAATGCACACATAATTTGTCTCGACGCCACCTAGCGAGGGATTTAACACTAACAATGTCTTTCTCGCAAAATAAAGTTGGTTGTTTTCAGGTGGGAAAAAATATAACAAGCAGTAATTGTTGAATGAAACACTAGTATATATTGAATTATTTGGCGGGTATTTGATAAGCCCCCATAGCTCAGTGGTCAGAGCATTCGACCGGCAATCGGAAGGACACGGGTTCAAGTCCCGTTGGCGGCAAGTATCTTTTCTCGGAAGATTTTTCAATGTAAATGAGTGTTTCAGGCTGACAATTATTGCTTGTAATAATTGTTACCCTTTGTGCTATGCATAAAAATCTTGTCTAAACGTTAGTTTATAAATTAAAAAAATGATAATATAAAATTTAAATATCTGTTTTAATCTTTGAATTTGAATAATGATTCATTGTAACTTATCACAACTTTCAATGGTTAATTAATTTCGTATTACATCTTTGTACTCATTAATATTATTCCACAGTAGTGGCGAAGTACTTTAAAAATCACGCGACCTTTTAATTGTAGGATTGGTGAAGCTGAAGATGAAATGTTAAACGGAGGGGATGTAATTTTAGAGAAGCCTTGATAGAAGAGAGTACCTAAATATATTGATTTTTACATATTTTAGATCCCACTTCTAGACTGTAGAAAGAACAATTCAACAGAAGTCAAGTACGTGAATTTAAAAAAGGTGAGCGGGAACGGAGCAAAGCCCAATTCTCATTAAAAAAATGAGGAAATTTATTTTTTAGAAAAATTTTGTAATTATTGAAACCACTGTTTTGACGGGATGGCCTTATTTATTGAGGAATATTATTAAGCTCTCTTGAATTTACTAGAAATATGTCAATTCTCCGCTCAAACTTTGCGGGATCTATCTTTGGGGATGGAAATAATGTCAAGACAGGGGGGTGTGATTTATAAGGACAGCGGATAGACGTTGCTTATCTTGCCAAGAAATGTGGGTAATTTTGCATTAATTTGTTAAATTTAATTTCTTAGAATTTGGTCATACCTGTGTATTATCTTCTAACAATAAAAATGCGCCTTTGAGGTGCAATGCAATGAACATTTTCTTCATTAGCTCCACACAGAGGCCACCGGGAAAAATATCCCTAAGGACCTATATCATGTGTGTGATGTAGGCCCTTGAGAGTTTTTTTAGGGAAAGGAAGTTCTGAGAAGGATGATGTTCTGATGAATCCATCCCTCCCACTGCGATGTAAGGCTATGGATCGAAGAGTCCGGCTGGAGATTTCAAAAGGCCTCCCTATACCAGTTTATTCAGTAGGTGAACATCCTTCACGAAGACCTAGATAAACCTCACCTCATGAACCGGGCACCCCTGCTAAGTTACCAATCGTAGCTAACCACTTGCCATGACTTACGGCAGGGATAATGGTTTTTCAATAAATGGACTACGCTAACATATAACATGTTGTTTTGTTATAAAAAGTGGTAAATTTTATTATTAATGATTTTCTACATTATTTAAAAATCTTCCAATTTAGTTTCTTTTCTAGGTCATTCTTTTCCGCACAAGCATACCGTCGTCGTTTGTCCGTACCCTTACGTGCACTTGGCTCGGTCGGCTCAGTGGCGAGGTGTAATGTGGGGCGAGCTTCTGTTAAGGGATGATCCAATTGCGGTGGTCGACTGAGCACAATTACAGCACGGCCGAAATCTTCACGAAAGCTTTTAGGAAAATTCAACCCTTTTGCTTTCATCCACGAGTTATGTCAAATTTCTGGCGTTACCGAGACAATGGCTTACTTTACAGTAAGTAGATTGATGTATTTTTTTTTTCAATTTTCTCTGCTTTATGTTATTCGGTAAAAAATTAATTGCATTTATGCAATATTTTTTAAATGTCTTCTGCAATGCGAAATAAAGCAAAAATGTGTTTGCATAGTAGAATGTCATTTAACGGATTGTATGAAACACCTAAAACACCCTAACGGTAAGATTGACGTCATGCTATAAGATTTAATGTAAAGAACCCGTTAGACAAACTGCTAAAAAGTAGTTTATCGGGACTTTTTGACTTTTATTTGTAAAATGTATAAAATAAATAAAAAGAAATGTAATTTATTGGAATTTTTCTATCTGAAAGTGGAGTCAATTTTTATATTGCAGCGTTGTTTTTATGTATAAGCTGTGGAGTTTGAAATGTCTTAACCTGATGATTAGTTAATTATTGAATATTGTTTAGATTAACGCTGTAAGTAAACTAACTAACTAACCATTACGCCGTTTCCCGCAGGGTTAGGCAGAGAGGACGGACCGCCAAACAACTCGATCTTGGCACACACTCCTTGCCACGTTCACATTCATACATCGTCTCATACATGCTCTTCTATTATTCCGACTCTTCACATGGCCCGACTCAAGTATCTGATTCACTTGGTGGTGCCATGTCTTCCTCCATGGGATTCCCCGACTTCTTCTTCCATTCACATTTGCGTCATATATTCTCCTTACACTCCTTTCCTCGTTCATTCGCTCTACATGTCCAAACCATCTGAGCGTCCCTTTGTTAATCTTACTCATCACGCTTACATCAGCCTTGCATTCTTCGCGGATCTCCACATTTCTCACACTATCGTACATGGTTTTACCACACATAAGCCTCAGGGATCTCATTTCTACAGCATTCAGTCTACTTTCATCCTTCCTCTGCCAGTTCCATGCCTCACTGCCATTATGGACGGCTAACTTCGCTTCTTTGGACAGTTTTTTGTTGGAGCCAACAGCGTTCAGTCCCCATTAATAGTATTAACGCTGTAACTTATATTAAATTCCCGTAAAACCTACCAACTGGTTTCGGAGCATCCGTCAGGCAGGGTATTTATTCATGGTTTTATGAGACAGAATTTAACCGGTTATTCCTGAGCTTACTTGGAGTAAAAAATGTAGATGGCATTTTGGTAACTATTCTCAGCAACTTTTTTTATATCAGTAGATGTTGGAAGTTAGTGGTGGGTGTAGGGTTGGGGGTTACTCGGCTGAGTGACCAATGACGACATGTCTTGTAAAGAAAAAATAAACGAAAAATGTCACCGGAGACCGGAACACCATTAACATTTTTACTCCAAAGCTCAGGAAAACGCTGGTAAAAACATTCCTTAACACAATATTAATATTAACTTTATAGCGCCTTTGAGGTAGTTTTTCATAAAAACAGCGCTTTAAAAATTATCCGCATATTTTTATATATTATTTCACATTAGCTCCACACGGGAGGCCTTGAAAAAAATAATTCTTCTCAAGGTCGATGTCATCTTTTGGGATGCTGTGTGGGGGATATTAGGTAAGGAAGTAAGATTAGGAGAGGAAGTTCTTGGGAGGAAAAGGGTATGAAGGATGGGTAGGAATCAGTGGGTCAGTGTGTCCAGGAATGACGGACGTATGAATCCATCTCTCGCACTGCAGTGTAGTTATCCGAGTGAGTCCTGCTGGATGAGGTCAAAAGGTCCCCCTCAACCTGTCTCTCCCGATTCGGTCTGCCATGTATTTGGTGGGCAGAGACATCCGCCGCAAGATCCGGAAAAACCTCACCCCATGAAACGATTTTAGGACACCAAACGTAGCGAACCACTTGGGTTGACTTATGGCAGAGTTGTTAGTTATCCAGTAAATGGTTCCCGGGGCGGCGGTATCCACGCCGGCCTCCCAAATTAATATTTATGGTGGCATTGGAGGTTGCCCACCACTTTCCCACGGCGTTCTAAGGAAACAGATGGTTTCCTCCTTCACCGTACTCGTCAGGACTCTAATTTTTTATTTATTAAGAAGCTACTTTTTATTTAAAATGACTCTAGACCCCCAATGTTCGGGCATACATTGTTAGCAGGCAGTATGCGAGTGCGTACATGTTGTTAGTTATTTATTTCACAGTATCACGTCTCATCTCCGCCACCTGATGTAGCTGAAATAAAAGTTTGTTAATATGCAGAATAAAAAATTAAAAAATACATATTATGATGAGATTGTTTAACTTAACCAAAGCAGCTGAGCTACAGTCACCCGGCAGTCCCGCCGAGAATAAGCGGACCATCAGTCCAGTCGCAAGCGAGACTCGGTGTCCACGCCCCTAAGCCGGCTTCCCGGTAGGTATTTATGGTGGCATAAAAAAGAAGTTTTTTTTTAATGAAGACAATATTAGCGAAACTATCTTTATGTATGATCCAATATCGCCGTGTGCGATGAGCAGCCAATAAAAATATGTGTGAAAAAAGCGAAAATAATGTTTGTAATTCTTAGTCGAAGATGATACAGTTAAACATGACCAAATTAGATGGGGACACATTAGCTCAGTTGGCAGAGCTCAGACCTGGCAACTTTAAGGACTGGATTCAAGTCCTAGATGTGACCGTATCTTTTTCTGATTTTTCTGTTTCAGATTTTTCTGTTTCAGATTTTCCTGTTTCAAATTTTACTGTTTTAGATTTTTCTGTTTCTCTAATATTGTCTTCATTAATTAAATATTACAATTTGAGGTTTGACTCATTAAGTTAAAAATAAAAGTAAATATTCATCCTAGACTTGCAGAAAAGTCAATAGATGTCGCATATTAAAAAAAAATTGATAAAAATGTATCCAGACACAATCTAGATAGCATTTATTTAGGGTTGAATATTGCAATAATACATAAAAATAGCAGCCGATAAAAATATGCGTTAAGAAAGTGAAGATATTGTTGGATGTTCTTAGTCGAAGAATAATACAGTTAAATATGACCGAATCGGATAGGTACACATTAGCTCAGTTGTTAGAGCACTGTCCCGACAAGTCATAGGTCCTGGTTTCTAGTCCCAGATGTGACTGAATCTTTTTCTGATTTTTCTGTTTCATATTTTCGATTGAGTTTGGCGAATATTGTCTTCATTAATTAAATATTACGATTTGAGCTTTTACTCAAGTAAAACAAAAAATGTTTTTGAAAACTCTACTGTCCTCGAATTAGAAAAAACCTTGTTTTATTGTTTCTTCTGAATTTTCCAATTTTTTAATCAAAAACGTATACCTACCTCCATGTTTAAATCAAGATGAAAGAATGAAATTACGATTAAAATTTAAAAGTGTTTGAAATATATTTTAAAATTAAAATTTAATAATTATTGTTTGTACGTTTCGCCATCTTGTTGCAATATCATGACAACAAATTCGATTAATAGTGAAGTTTTCCTTCCTTTATCTTCTTGGAAATCAAGTTACATGGTGTATCCGGGTTTGCACATTGCATATTATAAACTTATTATAATTATCTCATCTGGCCAACTTTCCTAGTTTCCAAGTTTCCGACCATTCGAGAAATAGCCGCTGACGCGAATAGACAAACATGGTTGGGCACAGCACGTGCATTAATTTGTCTTTGAAAATGATTTATATTTGTCATACACACTAACATAAAATACGACAACAGGCCACTTGCATTGAATTCATAACGACTTGAAAAAAAATCGTTTGGATAGATCTTTTTATTAAGATTGCGAAAAGATTAGTAATTTTTTTTAGAAATGTACAGTTTTTATTTATTTTTAAATAAATAAATCCATTATTTGGGCTCGTGACGTCACTACATGAAAATGTCCCGTCTCCGAAAATGTTCTTATTAATTTAGTAAAATTCCACACTGATTTATTTTTTTATATGGCATCAGTTTGGTTTCAGACAAAATTTTTAATTCGTTCACTAGATTTATTGTTTGTTCTCTGAGAACTTATCATTTGGTTTGACTTTTTGACAGATGTTCTGAAGAAAACCCCGTACATTTTAGAAGTCGGTACGTGTTTTAGAGGTATAATGGGTATGGTGCTGATTTTAACAAAATCAAATTTTATAATATTCTTATTATTATTATAATTTACAAGTACAAGTATATTACATTGGATTTAGTAATATGTACGTTGTAAATTACAATGATTTATGATCAATAAGATGGATCAAGGAAAAAAATATTTATGAGATGTAATATTTTTGGTATGCCTCGTTATTCTCCTGTGCCATTCGTGTGGAAAACGTTCTTTTTTTTTTTAAAGATTTTCGGCTATGTAATTATCGTTTTTTCGCACCCATCAATTTATGTCCCGTCTTTCCGGTTTATAAAAAATGGTCTGATTTTTCGGATTGAAATTTTCAAAAAATCCACAGGGTTTCAAAAATACGATTACAAAAAAATACAGAATGTCTTAGAATATTTATCTAAACCGGAATTTTTTTTAAATGTAATGCAAGTGGCCTATTGCCCCACTGCTTATGTGGTAAAAGACCTGATTGAGGATGTTTGACGTGAAAGAGTGTTTAAAATCGAGGCCGGGTATGGGGAGGCAATTGCGCCCAAATGAGCAATAGTTTCCAGCGAAGTAATTTCAATCTTTAATAACTCACCTAAAAATAAACGTATCACCACCATCTTAGTCTCGTTTTAAGAAAAAATAGTGGTTTGTGCAAATGCTACTTAGAAGTTTGTGGTCGCCAAAAGTCATCAACTGCACGTTCGATTTTCAGATTCGTCAAGTGTCCGTACACGGGATCATAACTCCGAGATTAAATATTCGATCAAAGTGGCCTAATAGTTAAATTGAAGAAAAATGCGTTTATTACAATTTATTCTGGGTTATAAGTATACGTTTTAAAAATTCATAATATGAAACGAGGCTGTGAATTAATATTGCTTTATATATGGGGACAAAGTACAACCAGAATTACAAAAATTGAATACGAAAGCGTGGAATTCCAAAGAAAAAACGCTGGGCCCGGACCCAAAACCAACACGTAAGTGCGCTCTGAAAACTCTGGCGGCCTCTAACGTGCCTGGGTCAAGAGTCAAAAGTATGAATGTAGATTTCTTTGCCTATATTTGTGGCAGTACTGCGCGTTGGTTTTGGGTTAGAAACATGAAAAAAAGCAAAATGCCTTACTTCTGATGTAGTTCAGTATTGAATAGTTGCAGATGAATTGAGCAATTTAAATATTTTTTTATATACTAGGCTCACTACTATTCAGAAAGTAAGTGTACTGTGACCAAAACGGGCTGTGGTTTTTTTTTGTTTTTTGAGGGTTGGCAACACTGAGTGGTCGAGGGAGATCTCCTGACCAGATCGAGCATCATAGGAATACGATAGTAAGTAAACTCGCGTTGTAGTGTCCAGTTGCGTGAAAGATGATCCGTTTCTACTCGCGGAAAAGGGATTTTCTGACTTCTATTGTGATTGGAGATGAAACATGGGTGGCAACTCATTACACAACAGAGACAAAAAAAAATTGTCTAAGTGGCGTCACACCAATTCCCCATCTGCCAAAAAATTCAAAACTACAATTTCGGGCATCATATTGGTCGAATTTCTGCCTCAGGAGGAGACCATCAATGCACAACGATATTATGAGACCCTAAAATAACTCAAATGGAGCATTCAAAACAAAAGGTGGGGAATGCTGACGAGAGTAGTGTGCTCTTTGCACGAAAACGCCCGTTCTCACACAGCCTTAGTCACCAAGGCGCTCTTGGACTCATTTGGTTGGGATATTTTGAATCCCCCCCGTATACCCCTGACTTGGCGCCTTCAGATTATCATTTTTTCACTTCCCTGAAGGCACATATAGAAGTTATTAAATTCTCAACCGACGAGAAGGTGCAGAAGGAGTTTCTGAAGTGGGGGAAGAATTCTTCAAAGAGGGCATAAAGAAGCCTGTGCCACGGCTCACCACAAGCATTGAACGAGTTAGCGATTACCTAGAAAAAAAAAGTCAACAAGCGTTTCAACAATATACCGGTACAGTTTTTCTAAAAAAATATAAAAATCTGCTACTCTTTCTTTCTAAACTACTTTAACAATAGTATGCACATCAACATAGATTGCACACATTTGAAATTTTCACGAAAATAACTGCGGTATTGTCCGACACTGTCAATCAATTTTTTTTAAGTGGAATTATGTAAGATCGGTTATAAGTTAAAACCGTTGTAATACGTTTGTTCCATTTTGTGGTGTATCGTAAAAGCTTCCGCCTTGTAGACACAGATGGCGGTGTTATCATCTATCAGTAGATTCCGTTAGATGGTAGACAGCGTAGTGCCTAAGTTCTCCGGCAGGGGATCGGAGAGGCTCAGAGGGTGTGTTTCAGTAAACACTCAACAGAACCATTATAGCTAGCTTCTAGTTAGGTAGACTACTGCAGTCCCAATTTTATACGCGAAGTATAAATAAATCCAGATAACAACAAGAATCTATTCATTCCATCCATCCAAGCATTTGGAGAGTCTGTTAGTGTGTCCATTAAATACCAGAACACAACACATTTGTTTGAAGGTTTGTGTTCCTTTCGACAGGTGGTTATCAGGTATTTCAAAGGAAAATTCTCCGAAAAACTAGTGTCATTTATTCCATCATCACCGGTGCATAGTCGGGAAATACGATAAACGCGCGCCCAACATTTGTACATAGTTGGATGACATTATTTATATCATTACGTTTTCACGACTCCTTCTTGAGTTCAACTGAGGAAGTTATTTTCCTCGGAGCTCCCTGGGTGTTGAAATTTGGCTTATTTCAGAATAATTTATGTTGCGCATTTAATAAGTTGTTTTGAAAAGAGTTTAAGCTATTTCGTTATGGAAAGGGGAGGGAAACGGGGAAAAGGATGTTGGGGAGTACCTGGTTATTCATATATTGTTAGAAAATACGGCTAAAGCCATTTTAAGTAACGCTTCTCTTCCGAATGCGATGGTAAGAGTATCTACTGCCATGTGTGACTTTTTGTATGAATTCAATTATTCTCAACATTATTTTCTAAATGAGACTTTTAATTTTTAAATTTGAATGTCTTTACAATACATACAAGGCGCTAATAACCTCGATTCTACATGATCAATGTATAAGTAACATTTACTCTTTTATACCGAACAATAGTTTTAACTAATTGGTGGAATATTACTAGTATTATAAATAAATAATTGCATATGTATTCAGAATCGCTTGACGCCACTTGTATTGTAGTACATTCATATCTCCCGATGGAAAATGGACTTCAAGCTACGTTACGATTTTCTAGTCAGCGAACCTTGTTATGTACATTTTTACTAATATAGTTTCCAACCCAGCTTTATAAAATAGAACCAATGTCCATCACCAAAGTCAAACACCCAAAAAACTTCACCCGCTACCCACGAGCGATATGTTACCATATTTTCGAACGCCAAGATGTCACAGAAGCGGTTGTTTTTTGCCTTCAAAGGCCCTCGACAGTGTCATGTTTCTGTCATTTTTATTTCCGCCCAACCCCGGAGTGTTGAGTTAGCCTAAAGACATCCCCTCGCCGGAACTCCCAACCCCGCTTGATCCACTGGGTATGATGTAATCTACCCTTATATGATTAATAGCCTCCTCGCGTGTGGACACTGCCTTGTGTGAGATGTAAGAAATTGTACAATCGCTCGCGTAATGATTTACGCATTTTTTCATTCGATTACCCCCGAAACCCAATTTCGTCTTCACGTAACGGAAAGTTAGCCGATAAAAGAGGTCAACCTTATTTAACGCGTGGGGAGATCGACGTTTTGGGTCTAGACACTCTAATTTCTGTTATGGTCTTGCTCTGGGGAGATTCGGCGCAGACATGACTTTTAATTTTAGAAGTTTGCAAACTAGTTATTATCACACTCACTGTAAACATTGGAAAATGTGTCAAATACGAGTCAGAAAAATATCTTTTATATCAATTTCACAGGGTGTAACAGCACGTACTCGAAAGATTTTAACCGGCAATTTCTAAGCATTTTTGGAGTAAGAAATGCAGGTGTCATATTGCCGTCCGATGATTTTTTTTATTCAATTAAAATCAAAAAAATGTTTCACCATCACACGTTGCAACTGAATAGTTGGTTGCAGCAAGCACATGTCACGTGATACGTGCTGCGTCTCGTTCCAGCAGCGCGGTAACAGTGGAAAGAACGCGTATCTCGTGATCCCGTCTACATGCGTCGCAATGTGATCAGTGGCAACGTGTTATGGAAACTTTTTTTTGTTTTTATTTGAAAAAATATATCATCATATGGCGAAATGACATCTACGATTACTCGAAATATGCTCAGGTATGCTGGTAAATCTTTCGGGAATGCGCGGTTACACCCTGTATAATATTTTTAAAGACTTTCTGAGTCTGCTTTATATATCATTAATTGTACAAAACTTTTACTGGGTACTAAGTGGATATAACTCATTCTAAAAGGAATGTGCTATCTATGTGTACCTCTAATTATCAATTTTCAGAGTGGAAGATACTCTCAGTATCACCCTGGTGATAGACCACCAATCGGAATCCAAACTTTACTTCAGATGTCTTTAGCTGTCTTTGGTGACCAGGTCTGAATAGTCAGATATATCCCAAACCTCTTCTCCCCATCTTCTTCCCTTCCCCATTTCCTTCAGCCTCACCACATACCTCAATCGGGGTAGCTATAGCTCCGGGCAGTGAGGTGGAGTTGGAAGATTCAAGCGGTTCATTCACAAAAAATAATTTTTTAAAAACCCATACGTGATTGTATGGTAAGTATTCAGTTCACTTGTTAGTATTTAAATTTTATTATGTTTTTGTTCATTTATTAAATCCATCTTTTGCTAAGAATAATTGTACTTTTTTGGTAGGTAAGAGGTAATTTGGGAGGCGGTAATAGGTGCAGCCGCCCCAGGAACTATTTATTGGATAACTAACACCTCTCCCATAGGTGATTTAGCAGGGGTGCCTGGATTCGTGGGGGTAAGGTTTGTCCGTCTCTTGACGGCAAATGCATCTGCCCTCCAACTGCGTGGTAGGCCGAATCGAGAAAGACTGGCTGAGGAAAACATTTTAATTTCTCGGAACATCACCTTATCCCAGTGGGAGTGATGGATTCATACATCCGTCACTCCTGGACATTCTGACCCTCAGTTTCGTATCCACCCTTAATACATTCCAGAACTTCCTTCCCTAAAAATACCCTCCACACATCATCCCCAAAGATGACATAGGCTCTGATAGGAATTTTATTCCTCATGGCCTTAACCCGGCGGTCAGTACAGTTGGGTCAATTTGACCCGCGCCAGTTTAAAATTAGCTTATTTCTTAGAATTTTTGTGCGACGTTGCCACACTTCTCAGTAGCTGGAGATAACAATCTCCCCTCCCCGCTGGCTATCGCTATTCAGTGTTGTAGCGGCCGCGACGGTGGATAGACGTGGTTAAACCCGAAAAGGGTAAATATGACCCAACCATACATTTGGTGTCGTAATTTCGCGCCAATTAATAACTAAACATTACATTCGACAATTAGTTCAACAGCTATGAATTAGTAAACCACTTGCTTCAAGAACACAAACTGACATCTGTAGGCACTGTTCGCAAAAATAAAAGACAAATACCCGAAAAATTTACGAAAACAAGGGGAAAAGAAATAAACTCGTCAACTTTTGGTTTTCAGAAAGATATCACGATCGTTTCATATATTCCGAAAAAAAATAAAGTGGTTATACTTATGTCGAGCTTGCATCATGACAGTATTGATACATCTAACGGCAACAAAAAAAAATCTGAGATAAATACATTTTATAATGTGACAAAAGGTGGAGTATATTATATAATATACTCCATATATTTATATATATATAGGTGGAGTATAGTATATTATATATCCTCCACCTTTTGGTTGAGTATATAGAGTATATTATTCATAGTCCTACTATAGATCTCATTCATATATATGATATTAGTTCACGTTTTGAGAAAAAAAATTAAGTTTTATTTAAATTTTATAACTTTAAGACAGAGGTTGTCTATTTTGTTAAAATTTTACTATACTTTTATAAAAATGTCTTTAAAAGATTGTTTTATATGAAGTTGTTTTATTTTACCCAAAATCTAGTAAACAAAATAGTTTTTAATCAAATTATTGCAATATGTTACTAAATTTCTTTTAAATATTGATATCAAAGCCAGTTTTTAATTCGGGTCTCCTAGACCCAACCCTACTATCATTGTAACATATTTTAACTGTACTGACGCCGGGTTAAAAATAGTCAGAATATTTCCGCTTTACAATAAAATGAAAATAAATGGAATATTTCTAAACATATCCGAAAACTGAAACACTTTTTGTAAGGTGATGGAATATACTTTCAAATTTTATAATTCGAAATAAACCTATAATTTTCAAAAAATGGTTCACATTGCGTTTTTTCTAACTGAAATTACTATTAAGACGACAATATACCCTAAATTATATTCAGAATCTTAACGACGTAAGTAAAGAAACCGTATATACAAATTGCGACTCGCGACCCTTGTATGTAGGTACTGTCGAATTTGCCCTATCAAAGAAAAGAAGAAGAAGACAAATAATGTGGGAATCTTAACGACCTAAGTGAAAGCTTATAAACAGATTTGCGCCCGCGGCACGCGTATGGACGGACTTACGGTCGAATTCACCCTAGCAGGTTTGGAGATTCGATCTTTCCGCCGCGTTAATTTTAATTAATTCTGAAGAACGTGTTACAAATATTTAAAATGTGTCTCCATGTCGCACTCACGAAGTTATTAATTCATCGTCTAGAAAAATAAATTCTGGTGCTAACCGCTAACTTTATAGTTGTAAAACGGGTTATAAAGTTGTAAAATCGTTATACGTAAAATATATTCATGGTAAGGTATTGTTTTTATTAATCTTAAATACAAAAAACTGCATCCCCAGTATTTTTTTGGAATAAAAAAGTTATTATAGTTACAAATTCGCCGGAAATGATTTATTTATTTATTGCTTTTTCACAATTTAAATACATTTTTTTAGCATGTAATTATTAACCCCACTAGGGATCACCTATATCGGGGTTAATAATTTCACAATTTAATAAAAGTAACACACATAAGTCTCGATGATTATTTGGTCATTCATTACCAAACAGTTGAGTAAAAGCAAAATGATAAAATTAAGATAAAAACTGAGGAAATTTGTAGAAATAATAATACTCATATGAATTAACAAAAAAGTTTTGAGAGATCAAACAAAATGTTATCATTCATTGTATCATGGTTCATACCATTTTCAACAATAGAAAAAATTAAAAAATATATCTATCGTTAAGATTAAAATGAGAAAATTCAGCAAACCAAAATTATTAGGGTTGTGTACCGCCTTAACATATATTATTAGAAAAATATATTATAAGCATTCTTATCACCTCACTTTTATCGTTCCATGTAAAAATAATTAATAAAAAAGTTTCAATTTTTTTTTTAAATTGCGATTCAAAACTTTAGTTTCATTAAGGTACACATTTTACTTTTTTGGTGGTTATTTTTTTTATATTTGAATGTAAAGGGTAGTATTTTGTCTTACTAAAATCGCTTAGAACACATTTCCCTTTGATGGTAAGGGTGTTTTAGCGATTTATATAAGACCTATGTGAGCTGGAACAAATTTGGTGTCCTGTGATTAAACGGGTTGACATCTACCGAATCTGCCCTGATGATGGACACTGCAACGCTGTCCGAAACGTTGGCTAAAGAAGGAGGTAGCGCAACACGGCATAACACCCCAAATCAAATAACGAAAATACTTTTGGCCGTGAAAATTTAAAAACGTATTCGGTTAATGTATGTTTTAAAGTTGATACCAGGAAGCTACGTAGTGAATTTAAACTTTTCGAACGTGTAAGCGTTGCGAATTTTAAAAACATGTGATTGTCTGAGTGATTAAAATGTATAACAGTGCTAATGGGTAGTTAATAAAAGATGTAGTCACCATGGTAACGGTTTTTGCTCATCTTTTGGACACTTATTCTCACACATACATTTAAAATATCTCTATATCTATCTCAACCGGCCGCATAACGCACGTGTGACGCTCCCAACTTGCGAACAAGTTAATAAAAAAAGATTCAATTTTTATTGGAACATATCTCTTTTTATAAATTTTGAGGGTTATTCACATCAATGTAAAATATAAAATTCACGCGGTAGAAGCGAAACTTTACCAAAACAATCTCAACCAATACTTGAAAAGTGAGGTCATAATCAAAGCGACCAATGAGTTTCATATCTCAACCAATAGGAGGCTTTAAAAGTGACATCATTATCAAAGCGGCCAATGAGCGCAGTTGATGCGTCGCAGGTGCAGTAATCGTCATTTCCGTTTCATCCGAAATCCAAATCACTGCGGGTCTATAGAAGTTTCACTTCAAAAGATAACGGTCGCAACTAGGACTCGAACCCGTAACCTCTCGTCTTACCGGGACAAACGCCTTACTGGGTTGTATCTTTATTGAAAAGTGCTCTTTTCCATTCACAAAAACTGTCTAATTGAAAAATATTTTATATTTTGATAGAAAGCAATAACTTTGTGGTTTGATTATATTCATTGAAATAAATCAATAACTTAGTTTGTAACCACGATATAATTATTTAATATTTTATAATACCGACCGGTTTCGCTTTACACAAGCATCTTCAGGGTATAAAATTAAACTGATCAAAAATATACATATTATGTGTGAACTTATATATACATATAAGCGTAGGGAGTGTGGCTAACCCATCGCTCAGGGAGTGGAAACACAAACCTGCAATAGCCATCCCAAGCCAAGGTGTGAGCTACCGTGCTCAGGCTGAATGTCCTGGGGAACAGCGTCACGAACGGTGCCTCCGAGAAACAAGGTCGCATCTGGGAGTATTTAGACCTCACTCCAGCACTCAGGGCTCTGCTGGAGTTGACCTTCTATTTCCCTGGTAACTTGTGGGACAAAAAAATTGGACCATTCGAAAACTAGGGGCCCTTTGGGAACCTAGGAGTGCTGAGGCCACATCTGTATATTTCCTTCCTGGGGCAGTAGGAGGAATTAAGGGGAGAAACCGTAGAGAGGTGAGCTGAGGCCACCTCCATGAACTCTTCCCTTGTGTGATCTTCAAGGAACCAAGGGGAAGAGCACGCTTCCAGCGCGGGGTCTTTGTGGAACCAAGGAGGAGTGAAGTGGAGAGATGATGTCCTCTTCCCATGTGGGGCCTTCGAGGAACCATGTAGGAGTGAAGAGGAGAAATGAGGCCATCTTGGTGAACTCTTCCTCTGTGGGGCCTTTAAGGAACCAAGGAGGAGAGATGAAGTTCTCTTCCCTCCTGGGGCCCTCAGGGAACCAAGGTGGAGTGAAGAGGGGAAATGAGACCTGGGAAGACACATTGTCGAACCAGAAGATATAGCTTCATTTCCAATGACAACCCTGGTGAACTTTATTAAAGGGACTGGGTTACTGTCAAAGGAATGAGGTAAAATGGGAGATAGTACAATGGGTCTATGGCCTAAGTGCTCACGGGAACTATATATATGTAAACCGTCTTCGATTATTTAAAAAAAAAACAGTGAACAGTGAACAATGAACTGTTCCTTTATAATATTTTTTGTCTCTTTCTATATGTGTATATAAGCTCACAGAATGTATATTTTGGATAAGTTTAATTTTATACCCTGAAGATGCTTGTGTAAAGCAAAGCCGGTCGGTATTATAAAAAAATAAATAATTAAATCGTGGTTACAAACTAAGTTATTGTTTTATTTCTATGAAAAAAATTTCTTTAAATTTTCGGTCATTTTCAACAAATCTAACGAACTTCAGGGCTCGATGTTTAAATTTCAATCTATTGATTGGAAGATTCTATGGAATACCGCGAATTTAACCGCCTTGCAAAGAACAGCGGTGGAAGGAATGCTATCGGAATTCGGAATTCAAATTAGTCCGCGCTGCGCGACTGACCCGGATATCGCGATGGCACAGGAACCAATCTAGGCAGGTGTGAGAATAGACGTCAATTCAATTGTATGCGGAAATCAGGTTTCCTTTGTAGATATTATCCGATATCCAGATCAAATTATGATCCCTAATGGAGTATAAGGAAGCTCAGATGAATTAAAGATAAAGTAATTATTGAAGGCGGGGCCGTTTGTTAAACCTCATAATATAATAACTAATTACTCAAAGATACACACATATAATACGATTATCTAATATTTAGGTGTGAGCTGGGTGCATTGTGGAATTTAAAAAAATTATTGGGTTTTTTATTAATTGTTTTTGTGTTCAATTTGTAGAACTGCGGTTAATGATGTAAAATTAAATTTAATGGTGTTTTTATTAAGTGCAAGAATTTTAGTCTTTTTAATATTATGACAGCTGTTTCGGCTTTCAAAGTCATTTTCAAACTGTGGTTAGGCCACTTTGAGATGAATTATTGATATAATTCTATTTACCCTCGCCCAATTTCAATGTTTATGGTGCCTAAAACAATATATTACCGGTTAAACCTATTTACTGCAAAAATAATTGTCGCAATATATTCTCTATTACGTAGGGAAATTTAAAATCTGTTTTCGCCATGTTACTACGTGACATTTTTTTTCATTGGCCTATGTCATCTTAGGGGATGCTATGTGGAGGGGTTTTTAAAGGAAAGAATGGACGGAAGTTCTGGGAAAGAAAAGGGTATGACGGTTGGATGGGAATCTGGGAGTCAGTGTGTCCAGAAATAACAGACGTATGTATCCAACCATCCCACTGCGGTGCAAGGCAATGTTCTGAGAGTCCGGTTGGAAACGTCAAAAGGCTACCCTCAACAACCAGTCACTCCCTACCCGGCCCGACATGAAGAAGGTGGGCAGACGCATCCGCCGCCAAGACTTAGACAAACTTCACCCGATGAACACGGTCACCTCTACAAAATCACTAAATGTGTTAAACCACTTGGTGTGACCTATGGCAGAGGTGATAGTTATTCATAAATGGTTCCCGGATTGGCCTCCCAAATTGAAGCTTAACACAATTATTAGAATAACAATGATAGCTCCCAATGAACTATAAATGAGATATTTATTAATTAATTAAATTTCAAACATTAATAAACAGTATCTATATACTTTTCGAAGAACAACTCATTAATAGAAATACGTAAGATGCGACAGATTGCAGAAGCTGCAGTTAGCTCAAAAATCGCATTTTTTTAACAGTGACATTGTTCTCCGTCTATTATATGTAGTTTTAATGTCTATTTGAAAGTATTTTATGTTTAGATGTTTGGGTTTACCAAATTAAGCACATCAGCTCCCCGAAGAGGTTACACGGCCACCGGCCCAAACAGAACGGCGGCGTTTATTTGCCATTCAATTAAACAACAGCCAGACCCCTTTAGAGCCCATTATTTAATGTAAGATGAATCTCTGCCGCCTATCTAAGTCTGCAAGCTATCCGGCGCTTTGACTACAGGCTAGAATTAATCCCACGGTGTAGGAAGTAGGGACGGCAAGGGGATTCGCAATTTAAGTTCCCAGTTTACCCTTCCGAAAATCACCCTTCCGTTCTGCCAGGTAATCAGAGGAGATAATGAGTAAGATAAGGTTCCGGATACTTACAACCACCTACATGCATGACTATATTGAACTACGTCATTACGTGATAGTGGCTTTTGAATATATTTATGTTTCACGGCTGGATGTATGAAATGACGGGTACCGTGTGTTCCCGTGTATTGTTATTTAATTTACCATTACAAACTCATCCCCCTTAGCTGAAGTTTCAGTTGTACTTACGTCATAAGCTACGTCAAGTAAGTCTTAGTTTTAAGTTATTATTTGCAAGCATTAGTGTTATGACAAGTTGTATATCAGAAAAATTATGTTGCCTTTGACGTGTTTTTTGTTCACAGCAAGCAATTTTTGAAAACAACATTATTCTCGTGCGAATCGTCTTATTATTGCAAATACTTGTCTACCCAAACCGGCCTCTATTTCCTATCAATCTATTCCGACCCAAGGTGCGTCCGCCCCCAAAACCTGACCACCCTCGCCCGGGTACAAACGTAGCGAACCACTAGGGTTGACGAGGCAGAGGCGTTGGTTATTCAATAAATGGCAGCGGTACCCATGCCGACCTCTCAAATTGCATTTCACTATACAAATTATAACCTCAGTTTAAATTTACTACGTTTTGTCCTACACCGAGGCTTGTACAGGTCGTGATAAATTGTTGATAAAACTTATTTGAGATTATAGGATGTTTGCCTGACGAAATTAAATTAATAACAAATAAAAATTTATACAAAATATTATTTGATGGTTAATAAATTTTTGTGATAAATTTATTTGTTTTTAAACTTTAATTTCAAGGGCTAATGAGAAAAGCGTACCTTGCACTATTCTTACTAAATGTAATTTTGATTTAATAATTTAAATCGATTATTCAGCTGAACCGCATCGATCACAGAAATTTTAAATGCTGTAACGGACACGATGTTAACTTTGCAGGAGAGCGAAAAATTTTTTTTTATTTTCAAATTGTATCTCATGATTTTGTAGACATAAAATTATGATTTTTTTATTATAAAATACGAATCAATAGATCTTTCGAAATACTTAACATTTTCGTAAATTTCTTTAATAAGAGTATTAAATTTATTTTTAATTATACTGAAAAAAAAAATCATCTTAAAATGCACGTATTGAGAGACGCACTTATTTTCTTAGAAATATTTCGACGACGCAGATCGAAAGAAAAAAAAATTGTGAAAAATGATATTTTTTTTATGATCTATATTTCTTTCGGAAACAAACAGTCGTAGGTACATTAAAATACAAACACCAAACATATGTATGTTCTACACCAATTAAGTTCCATTAAGTTAAAAATTGATACATTTAGTACTTGTACCTTTTTTATTTTTTTTTATTATTTAGTAACCAAGACATTTTAATGTAATATATTAAATAATATATCAAAATACAATATAAATTTTTTTGGTATATACCACCTCACTAGGCTGAGCCTGTTCCGAGGTGGCAGGAATTTAAACTAATTTTGATTTCTTAATCTTGGAAGAAAATTAAGATAAAAATAAAAATATTTTAATTTAAATAGATAAATAAAATAAAAGAACAATAAAAGAAACGAGATAAGAAAAATGGAAAAATAGAAAAAACATGAAAGAAACAAATTAGTAAATTAAATTAAAATTAGTAAATAAGTGTGAGGTAAGAGAAAAAATACAGGCGTTGAGTGTGTTTTTGTATTGTTCAAGTTATCTGCCCGCAGTATGCAATACCTTTGTTGATTATCCACTTATGCATTGTGTTTTACATTTGTATTTTTTGTCATGTGGATATCTTTAACATCTTTTTCAATTAGATTAAAAAATTTTGGAGCCAGATTATGATAATGTCTTTATCCATATGTAGTATTTGTCTTCGGAATCACGTGTTGATGTTTATGTCTTGTGTCGTAATTGTGTTGTGCAGTATGATGATTGAGTTTGTATTTTTGGTAATGTATAGATATTATTTTGATGTACAGTTGCTGTATGTCAATACAGCAAAGTCTTTAAATAACTGTATTGTCGGGAATCTAAAAGGTTTTTTGTAATAACTTTAATTAAGGCCTTTTGCGCTTTGTTGAGAGGGTCCATATTAGTTTTCGCAGCACCATCCCAACCGATCATACCGTGGGTGATAATTGATTGGCCTAACGCGTAGTATATAGTTTTTAAAGCCTTCACTGGCATTATGTTTCGTATGTTCTTAAAAAAATATTTGAGTTTTCTGACTTTACTCGCTGTTTTATTTATTTATTTTTTCTGTCCATCTGAAATAGTTGTCAACGTAAATTCCTAAGTATTTTATTATCTCAGTCCGTCACCTACACAATATATAAAAGACAAAAAGAAAAAATAAACATAAAAAAACATAACATTATAAAGAAATACAGTTTTCGTACGATTGTATTATTCAAAACAAAAAATAAATTAAGGATAATAGTATAATTTTCATAAAAATAAAAGTATTTTACGTAATCGATTTAGAGAGCAGTTTTTATATGATTTCAAGTTACAGTTGAAAATATGTACATTACATTCAAATAATTTTTGGATTTATTGTCCTTTGCAGCATTTCATATACATATCCACTACCGATATTATTACGTAATAATACCCTTTACTTCCTAGTCTGGGGAATATATTCGTACCAGTACATAACTGTAACCACAACAAGGTTATATAATTCACATGAAAAAATTGGATAATACGAAGCCCTTGAGATTTTTACGATCAAAGATTAAAGCGACATATTTACTACCCTCATCTGGCTTTTCAATCCATTTTCATATCAAATTGAAACACGTTACGGCTCATACTGGCACGTTTGAGGTTTCAGGGGCTTTGCCGCTGAGAGGAAAGGGTATTTCCTTAAGGGGGTAGTACAATCTTATATCCACCAAGAATTTACGGCAGGAAAAATATTCATCCACCCTCTTTTTAAAAACTTTATCTTATCTTCATATTTTTAAAAATACGTAGAATTTTCAAAGATTTAGTGTAAATTATGAAAATAATTAATTTCCTTGTTTTCATTCAATAATAATATAAATTTTTATTTTTAATTTTTAACTTCATGAGTAAAACCTCAAATTGTAATATTTAAATAAATGAAGACAATATAAGCGAAACTCAATCGAAAATCTGGAAACAGAAAAATCAGAAAAAGATATACTGTTTCACACATCTACCGGATCTGCCGGATCTGCCCTGATGATGGACACTGCAACGATGTCCGAAACGTTGGCTAAAGAAGGAGGTAGCGAAACACGGCATAACACCCCAAAAACAAATAACGAAAATGCTTTTGGCCGTGAAAACTTAAAACTTATCATAATGTAGGTGGTTCTTAGTCGAAGTATGGAACAGTTAAACATGACCGAATTTCATATCGACACCGTGGCGCAGTGGTTAGCGCGTTTGCCCGGAAAGCAAGAGGTCCTGGGTTCGAGTCCCAGAGGTGTCAATATGTTTTTCTGATTTTTCTGTTTCCAGATTTTCGATTGAGTTTCGCTTATATTGTCTTCATTTATTTAAATTTTAATAATTTAAATGATGAAAGGAGAGTTATCATATTTCATCTTTTGTTAATTCAAATATTGTCATGATCCATACATACATCCATTGATCGTGACGTGTCTCTCTAGAGTGTCCTCGACTTTTTCTTTAATCTGTTTATTAATACGGAGTCCGTATTTTTTCTGTTCGTTCTTTATATCTTTAAGTACAATATCAATTTCTATCCACAAATTATTAAAATTACTTTCTTAAAAAAGTTGTAACGCGCTTTCAAAATGTCGATAAATCCAATGTTTCTTTGGAAGACAAAATATTTCAACATAAACTCTTAATACTCATATTCCTCGGTGATAGAAAGAACGCCAAGCTTTATATTTGAATCTGGAGAAAATCAACAGAAAAAAATAATTGTACATCTCTACGAAAGCTAAGTTTCCGAAAAATTTATGTAATTTCTTGACATCTTTAAAAAAAAATTTTTTTTTGCCCAAAAGAAATCATTTATTGTTCATTTTCAGTAAAAATTCTGGTTTCTATTTTCAAATAAAATGGATCTATGGAATAAAAAGAATAAGCAGTTAGAAATTAATAAAAACTCTAATAATCAGAAAGCTATTTTAATAAATGAACAAACAAATATAATCCACTCGCCACTTTTACATACTCTCATTATATACTCAAAACAAGTTCAAATATCTAACTGTGCTTTGAAGTAAATACATGAGTCATCGTGGGTTTATTCTAGAGCATAATTAAGACCATTTCAAATATTAATTGTGTTTTGAAGTGAACTCGTGAATCATCGTGGGTTTATTTTATAGCATAAGTATCGACTAGATAACGACCTTCAGTCAAAATTTAAGCAATGCAGTAATTGGGAAACTTTATCATTTATATTTTCAGTCATTTTACTTGGAAGTTAATAGGGGTGCAGGTAATAAAAATCAAAGCAATTCATTTTTTCATCACAAGTACCTATCTACAAATTTAAAAAATACATCGTCTGTGGGTGGTACAACCACAGTTTGATAATGCCTTCAGACGGCGAAACAGCTGAAACGCATACTAATAAATTACAAAGCAGAACTTGTTTATAATAAAGTATTTTTATACATTAAATAATAATATTATTCAATATATATTATAAATAAAAAAATAAAATGGAGGTCTACAAAATAAACTTAATAACAATAAATAAAATGAATCTTTTAAAATACCTAAGAAACTATTTTAAAAACTTGTGCACAATTTGAAGTACCCGGTTTACGTGAATGACAGATCCATGAGAAAATACTTTACTTTAGTAGAAAATCGCAAAGAAAATACACCAGCGCGCGGCGGGACGAAGTGACCCTTCGAACAGGATTTACTGGAATTGTGGAAATACCTTCACGCAGAGCTGCAAGCAGTGGACGCAACACTTCTTAGAAAATTGGAATTCTACAGAAATATTATTCCACTGGGCTAAAGAGATTATCTTTTCTCGTCTAAAACTGTCCATAGTATAAATTATATAAAATCTAAATGTTACATGGAAAAACGATACACTCTGTGTATCTTAGATACGCTCAGTGTAGACCTGGTGAAAGATCACCATTCAGAACTGAACTTTTCTTCAGATGGCTTTAGTTGTTCTTTGGTGACCACTTTTATATGCAGAGAGTTAAGGCGAGACATAATATCGTTTAACGAGGGTTTGCCCGAGGCTCACATTTTAATTTATTTCGGCTTTTGAATTATAATTTTTTTTCATGCCTCCCAAGGGATGCGAGTTATTTATATTTTAGATTAATAAAAACAGTACGTAACCATCATTTTTTTAACGTACAACGGCTTTAAAAATTGTAATACATTGTACAACTACAACTTTTGCGGTAATGTAGCATTCTATTAGTGGAAGAATTTTTAAAGTCCATCAGTATTTTTTGCGTGAAAGAGTAACAAACATACATCCAAACAAACTTTCGCCTTTAAAATATTAATAATAAGATTGAACTCCTTCTACAAGTAAGTAAAGTATTTTTGTATGTTTTCACAATTTAAAAGAATATTTTTTTTTTAGTACTATTTTCAAATACGCACAGTGATGAAGTTTCAGAGAAATATGGACCATAATATTTTTTTATTGTTTTAAAGTTTTTTTGTCACCCGTATAATTTTATAGTCGAGCTTTGTTACTCAAAAAGAATTTAGAATTAGGTGATCGTATGCATATTGTTTTACATATTATCTATTATTTTATGTAGCTGTGAGCCAAATTTTTTGGGAGTGGAATACTTTCATCAGTTTTTTTTTACATTTTCAGTACAGTTCTGGTAACGAATAGTCGTATATTTACGAAAGCATACTCCGTGAAGTGACATTTAACTTGGTTTGGAGGTTAACAAAACGTTTAGGTCGCCATTTCGGATTTTAATTTGGAAGTTTACCTGACCTCCGTGGTCGAGCAATTAAGATCCTCGACAACGAATCCAGAGGTCGCGTTTTCAAACCCCAGCGTTAGTAAATACATTTTATTTGATGTCAGATTAAGGATGTGATATTTTACTTTTTTTCAAGCATACTCAAGATTAAGATATTTTTTGCATCATTCGTGAAATCTGGTTCAATGCACTCAAATTTGCTTTGAATTAATCAGTAATTTTCAAAAGAGGAAACGTTTATACCTACATAATATGTCTGCGCTAGTAGAAGTTAATGTACAATGTGACCGTTGTAATATTTTCGAAATTCTAAAGTTTTTTCCTTAAGAAAAAATTCTACGTAGATATTTTTTTCTCTGTGCAAAGATTTGTTACTTTAATTAAAGGAAAACAATCACTTTGTTTGTAACCACGATTTATTGATTTAATTTTTATTTACCGACCGGTTTCGCTTAATACAAGCAAAGTGATTGTTTTCCTTTAATTAATATGTCAAACCACAAAGTGACTGCTTTCTACCAAAATATTTGTTACTTTATTTAGAAATTTTAATCATCTAAGTAATTTGGAAAAAGTGTATGAAAAAAGGATCGGTCTCATGTCTAAATTCACAATTTTATGCAATTTTTGCAATTTTCAAAAGATCCTTTCGATTGATGACGATTGTGCGTCTTTGGATATAAATAGGAGTGCGGTGTCTGGAATTATGGCAATTGGTGGAGGACAGTACCAGTTGTAGGAGTTTTTAGCAGTAGTTGACGTACCTACCAACAATGTTTTCAAAGCTGTATCCGAGAATACATTCAGAAGTATCTCATAATTGGCAGGAAACTTCTGTTGACTGTATGGTGTTGGCAGCCGCCGAAGAAAGGGATGCGGCATTAAAAGACGGCAGAGTCAACAAAAGTGGAACTGCCATAATTGACGACATTGCAGGTGGATACTAAGAAAAGAGATCAAATAGAACAAATTAATCCTCTTTGTCAGGAGCAGCGGCAATTGTAGGAAAGAAATTTGGAAAAGTATCGTTTATGTATTTCGCAACAAATATTTTTGTTTTTTTTGTTCATATGAAGCGGATACTTTGTGATGTGACATTATTTATTTAAAATAAAACAATAACTTTGTAAACACCACTTTTATTTTTTATACTTTATGCCGACCGGGTTTCGCTACAACCGTAGCTTAATCAGGGCAGTATAATACTCTACTAACATTAGGTTACATGTGTGTTATAATATACAATTTACCAAAAATGGGCTGGACTCGTCAAGTGCAGGAGGAAGAAAGCATAGATGGAGAATTGGGAAGGGAACGGACGTGTTTTTTATCAATAGGGAACAATCTTAGTATGATAATCTTAGTAACCTCATAATAATAATATACCAAGTAATAATAATCAACCATATCAATGGCGTAGAATCCTGTGCATTAATAATTTTTCTCAAAAAAGTGTTAAAATTCTCCCTTCAGAAAACATACCAGCATTTTACACTAATCATAATATAGGCAAACTTTTAATGAACGGTAAGGATAAGGAAGATAGTCTATCTCACTCGGGAATTTATTCACTTCAATGCAGCGACTGCCCAGTTTTTTATATTGGTAAAACAGCACGCAACATAAACACCCATGTCAAAGAACATCTTAGATGTTTACACAGCTCCGGATTTTCAGAATTTGCAAACCACTTGTTCGAAAAAGACCATAAATTTGACAAAAACTCCGGCGCCAAACTTATTCATAAAAAAAATATCGGTGTAAGGTTGGACAATTTAGAGGCACTTGAACTTAGGAAAGCTATAAACACTAAAAGTAAGGTAGTTAATAACCAACTAAAATTAAATAAAAGCCCATACTAAGATTGTTCCCTATTGATAAAGAACACTTCCGTTCCCTTCCCAATTCTCCATTTATGCCTTCTTCCTCCTGCACTTGACGAGTCCAGCCCATTTTTGGTAAATTATATATTGTAACACACATGTAACCTAATGTTAGTAGAGTATTATGCTGTTTTTTTTTTTTTTTTTTTTTTACATGAGCTCCACACAGGAGGCCCTGAGGAAAATAATTTACATCAGGGCCTATGTCATCTTTGGGGATGCTGTGTAGAGGGTTTTTTTAAGGAAAGGAAGGAGAGGAGAGTTCTGGGAAGGAAAAGGGTTTAAGGGGTGGGTAGGAATCTGGGGATCAGTGTGTCCCGGTCATCCACCTCCAAGACCTAGTCAAACCTCACCCCATGAACCCGGGCACCCCTGCTAAATCACCAAACGTAGCGAACCACTTGGGGTGACCTATGGCAGAGGTGTTGGTTATCCAATAAAGGTTCCCGGGGCGGCGGTACCCATTCCCGCCTCCCAAATTGCTGTCCTGGTGAAGCTACGGTTGTAGCACTTGACGAGTCCAGCCCATTTTTGGTAAATTATATATTGTAACACACATGTAACCTAATGTTAGTAGAGTATTATGCTGCCCTGATGAAGCTACGGTTGTAGCGAAATCCGGTCGGCATCTGTATAAATAAAAATCAATCACCGAAATGTATGTACGCGCTTAACTTCCGAACGACTGCACCAAATTGGATAGTTCTTTTTTTCTTGTGTTCGTTTTTGTCAGGACAATGTTTCTATAAAACTACTGGTGAGCTCTGGCATTATAAAATTAGTATAAAAAAATTGCAACCGGTGGCACGCGAGCTGAATGAAAACTGAATTTACTATACTGATGGGGAGGGGAACTCGGGTAGGGGGTTAGCGGGAGGTGAGGGGAAGGGGAACCCGGTGGGTGGAGGGGATTCTGGGAGGGGGGAGGGGAACTCGGGATGGGGGAAGGGGGGAAGTGGAGTGGGGAGAGGGAAGGTGGAGGAGGCGGAGTGGGAACGCGAAAGGGGACCATGCGGGAGAGGTAGGGGAGGCGGAAGTGGAAAGGGACGAATGGAAAGGACACGCAGGGAGAAACAATTTCTTTAATAAATAGCATAGCAACGCATGCCGGGAACCAGCTAGTAAAGTATAAAAAATAAAAGTGGTGTTTACAAAGTTATTGTTTTATTTTAAATTAAATATTTTTGTGTGCGCTCGGGCAAAAAAAAATGCCACTTTACCTAAAGAACATGTCTGTATCTTCACGAATAAACCACGTAAGTCTATAGCAATTGCTATGGACTTACGTGGTTTATTCTTTATTAAAAATAACACAGGCTCTTCAAGTGGCATGGAGTCAGACATTCTTCTAAAGGGTTTTAAAGAGTCTGCTAAAGGATACAATTTAATTTATGCTCGATTAGTTTCTAATCTAAAACTTCGTTTTCTTGTCACTGATACAAAATATCCAAAAAAATAAAAATAAAACTATTAAGCGTTGGTAATATTATGATGCTCCGTAAGGCTGTTATCTGTTAGATTAAATATAATAAACATTCTGATATTCCCTTGTCGAAAAAATTCTAAAGGACATTTTAAATTCGCCGTATCACGTTTTCGGAAACCATAACAAGTGTAAAAATTATATTTGCTCTGTGGAAAAGACGGGAAACTCTGACTTATTGAAGGTGCTAAAAGGAAGCCCCTTGTGGCTCAGAATCATTATGATAACATCTTCCGTTGGTGAACATGGACGTAGTCTCATACATGATTTTGAAAATAATGTCGTTGAAAGATATAATGGAATTCAAATTAATAGATAACTTTGTATTAACCACTTAATTATTTACAAAAACCGACATGTTTCGTCAGCAAAGCTGACTTCTCCGGGGTTTTGACAGAACTAATTTTAAAAATAGACATACATAGGTAATAGAGAAAAATAATAGACATAAACAATAATAAAATTTGAAAGAAAATAATGTGTAGGAGACAAGGGGCAATATTTATTTATTTATTTATTTACGCCCGAGTGGGCTTTTACAAGGATAGATTATAAAAGTTAGGCAGGTACGTAGTACACAATTATAATGATTAAAATAATATTAAAAAATAAAATTAATTAAAATCAAAATCATACATTTCATTAAAGTAATTATAAAGACTTCTTTTTATAACTAATACAGAATCTGCAAAGATGTCTACAATATTCCCAAATTTATTACCAAAATGATGTAATCTATTTATAGGTGTATGAGCCTCATAGTTTGTTTTAAAATTGTCACAGAAGAAGGTAGCACATTGCCTCATATTTCTGGTCGGTACGTAAAATTTTATTTTGGCGAGAATTTCAGGGTTGTCAATGCAATTATTAATGATTTTATTTAATAGTACAAAGTCATAGATGATATTGAACAATTAAACATTTAAAAGGGGAATAGATTTAATAATGGGTCATTTAAAAACAATACTTGGTTATTAATAATATTTAAATTTGCGTTAACACTCTTTCTAATCTCTAAAATTTCTAATTTATCCCACTGAATGCCATTGACATTAATTCTATTCCACTGTAAATTATTAAATTAAATTAAATTATTTTTTGTAAATAATTAAGTGGTTAATACAAAGTTATCTATTAATTTGAATTTAAAATGTTACCACAAAATAATTTTGCACTATTAGAAGAAGTGATTATAATGGAATTATCGCGAAGTTCATAGGTGGAAAGAGAATAAATTTTTCAATGAGGCAGTTCTATGAGGCACGATGCCATGGTGCTGTGGTGTCTTTTAGCACAAGAGCCCCATTGTGCAATTTACAAAAATCTTTTTTTTTAATCTTTTCTACACACTTAAAAAGTTTTGATTCCAAACCTCAAAAGAGAGCATTAAATAGACAACGGTACATGGGGAAAACGAATCGCGTTCTTAAACAAATTTCGACAAATGAAGAGATACATGGTGTCAATGTCAGGCAACCCGATATGCTACCAGAAAGTTTTGAAAAAAGCAAAGAAGAATTTTTATAAACAAGAGCAAAGAAGAATCAAGTTTTTTTTCAAATAAAATACGATTTTGGCGCCCCCTTAAACTGCCGCCCGGGGCAGGCACCTCGGTTGCCGATCCAACGGCCAACTGAAGTAAGAATTCAAGAACATTCAAACACTTTAAATATTAGATAAGTTTTAAGATTTTCACGGCCAAAAGCATTTTCGTTATTTGTTTTTGGGGTGTTATGCCGTGTTGCGCTACCTCCTTCTTTAGCCAACATCTACCGGATCTGCCGGATCTGCCCTGATGATGGACACTGCAACGATGTCCGTAACGTTGGCTAAAGAAGGAGGTAGCGCAACACGGCATAACACCCCAAAAACAAATAACGAAAAAAACTTTAAATATTAATTTTTCAAAAGAAGCAAACACATTGTGACTTGACATTTTAAATAAATAAAAAGAAAATACTTTGTTTTATGTCACTTTATTGTACCGAAACCGGTAGACTAAAAAATAACAATAAAGTGACATAAAACAAAGTATTTTCGTTTTATTTACTTAAAATTTTCATATGTTCGCAGTCAACTTGAATTCGCTTCTGAAATATGGAACCCTCAATATAATATTTACATTAAACGCATTAAAACCACCCAAAGAAAATTTGTCGGTCATTTAAATTTCAAGTTCATTTTTTGGTTACCATGAAGTAAATAGCTCGACGGACCTTTACGGACTTAAGAGCGTTTAACCAGCCAGCGGACAAAAATCCACATTTCGTCGAAAGTTGTGCTTACGATCGTGCAGGGCAAGGATGAGAAAGATTAATTATTCTCCGTACCAGCTTTTTTAAATTATAACTCAATATCAAATTTATTTCAATCCAAATTAGCTTTAATTTATACCTTCATCGAAAAATGCTGAAAGGCGTGATGATAAAACTATTAAAATAATGTACTTTTTGTAGTTATTTTTTGATTATAAGTATTTATTATTTTTCAATAATGTCTAAATTTAATAGATTGTTAAAAAAATCTGAAATATATTAGTTTGTAAGTGCGCAAATAAATACACAAATGGACCAATTTTCGTCAAGAAACACATGTACGTACATATTTTTTAATGATTTTATTGAAACTAAAATTAAAATTCTAAAACATGCGTTTGCTAGATGATGTATTGATTTATTTTACTGAATGATTATATTATTTGAAATGGGTGTGGTATAATACAAAATCTTTTTTGAAAATTTAACAAGTCTGCCAACGACCTATGGAATAACCTTATTATACTAAAAATTTAAAAAAATCTCAAAATTTATTAATTGCAAATGCTAGATAAAAGAACAATCTTTCGAAATCCATTTTTAATTTTTTGTGGAAAAGAGTCAATACGTCTAAAATCTGATTTGAAAATGACATATTTCTGGTTTTCTCTGGTAATGCCCTCTTAAATCATTAAACATTAGAAGAGACTCCGCACATATATATCTACATAAAATTATCAATGGCTTTATTAGGATTTAGAACAAGAGAAAAATCACTTTTAAAATTTTAATGATATAGACGTGTAATTTAAGAACCTTAAAAAATGTCATACCTAAAGTAAAATTATTATTAATTTTGCAAGTTATCATGTCATTGCTGTGAATCCTTTCATTGTTGTGTAGTGAGAATAAATTTCTTAATACTTTATGTTTTGAAATTTATTAAACAGGTTATTAGTTTATATTTGTGTTATTATTTATTCTTTATCATTTTCAATGTTGTATTTTTGTAAACTTGTTTAGCTTACGGATAAAGGACCCTTAGTTTTTTATCATAATTTTAAGTTATGTGAAAATGTTTTATTAGATTTAATGTGTTATTAATTTTATTGTTATAAATGTAAAAAATCTGTTGATTTTCCCAAATACATAAATAATTATTTATTGTAGTAGTAAACAGGCGTGGAATTCTTAGTATTACCTAATATTTAATACAAAAATACATCCAATAATTTTATCTTTACTGAACAGCGGGTGACATAATTTTCTTGTCAATAGTCGAATACTCAGAAAATAAGTTTAGTTTCCAAACTGCTTGTTAGTTCTCTTCGCTGTTATTTCTCCATATTTTCTGAAGTTATTTGCAAATGCCGCCGGAAAATTGGGTAGCCGCCTAAACGTGACCTTTTCACGACAAGTTTTTCTATTTCCTTTATCTGAGGATGTATTGAAAGCCGTACGCTTCCTCGTGATAAGTTTTAAACATTCAAATATTCTGAGCATGATACCCATTTACATTAAAAGAAATTCCTTCATTAGCATAATCTAATAGCTGTGAAAATTATTATTAAGCATCACTTCGTTGCTTTGAATTTGGATTTTTTTTTAATTAAGAGCTTTTCTTACTTTAGAGTAAATAAGATACAACTCTTGATGGAGAGCAATGAATTATAAATTGTAGGAACTTAATATTTCATTTCAATTTTAGTGAATAATATTTTAATGTTTTTAATTCTACGTAAAGTAATTTTCGTATATTATTTATTTAATGGTCCAAGTGCCATTTACACGCACGTTAAAAAAAAACAGTCAAAGTAAAATATATACAGAAGAAAGAAAAGATAAATTATAACTAGCTAACTAACCATCATGCCGTTCCCCGCAGGGGTAGGCAGAGAGAACGGACCGCCGGACAGTCTTGGCACACACTCCTTGCCTCTTTCACATTCATACATGGTCTCATACAAGCTCTTCTGTTATTCTGACCCTTGACATGGCCCGACTCAAGTATCTGATTCACTTGGTCGTGTCATGTCTTTCTCGGGCGTCCCCGACTTCTACCAATCACATTTGCGTCATATATTCTCTTTACAATCCTTTCCTCGTTAATTCGCTCTACGTGCCCAAGATAAATTATAATATCACGTAAATAAGCAAAACAAAAGAAAAATAATATACAATAGTACAAAATTAATGAAAACAGTGAAGAAGAAACTAAAAAACCTGTTATGCGTTGACCTTGTTACAATATGTACTGTTAAATTGTTTATTTAGTACATTTTTTAATTCAGTAGAGGCATTTTTAAAATATCAGCAACATTACAGTAAAAATTACCAATGGGGTATTTCCACGTTTTTTATTACTTAAAAAAAATTAAGCAAAAAATTACGATGATCGTAGCATTTTTATTTTATTTTTATGTTGACGAATAAATCGTCTACAGCGAGTCAAAGTTTCCCATTTTAGAATTACCGCTAAAACGTTTACTTATGCTGGCCAAGTTGAGCGACGCTTGAGAAGTCACAATCCAATTTGCCAACCACGGGCCGTTTTTATTTCGTCAGTTTTAGGTCGTTTTTAAAATCAATAATATTGAATGAAAACATAAAAAACAAACATTTTTAGTAGGATGGGTAAAATCAGAAAAATGATCATTAAATTCTCCGTATATTTTCAACAGAATCCATCGTTTGTGGAAATATCCCATTGTGTAATCTATTAATCACAGAACGAGCAGACCCGGCCACACGTTGCTGTGGCTAACGAAACACAACGCCATTACCTAACCTTTATAAAATCCACACCACTCGCTTGCCAGCTGCCCGCTGCCCGCTTCCCGCTGTCTGAATTGAATATTTGAATTTCTCGGCATTTCTCTACTATAATAAACATGTATTATACACATAAATCTTCCTCTTGAATCACTCTATCTATTGGTGAAAACGAATGAAAATCCGTTGCGTAGTTTAAAAGATCTATGCGCACATACATTTTGAGCGACTTCATTTTATACTATGTAATGAATGAATGATTTGAGACATTAGTACGAATATGATTTTCACAATAATACATACTAACTTACATTTCTAATGGTAGGAACATGAAAGTTTATCAACATTAACATGTCAGAGCTATCCAACTGATAGTTTTTTTTCTTCTGTCACATAACTTCAAAGATTTCCAACAATGAAAAATTAAAAAATCACGTTTATTTCGTTTCGGTAATTTTAACGAGCAAACCAGTAGTTTATTTCATTGAAATAGCAGCAAATCAGAGAACTACGTTTTTAACATGAGTATGTAATGTTTAAAAAAAATATATTTATATTTTTCTGATTTTTATTCCAATACTTAAAGCTGCATTTTATTTTCTTGAAAAATATTTACGTCGTGGTTTGATATTTTAAATTAATCGAAAACTAATGTAGTTTAAATACATTAATAACTTGAGCAGTTTTTCTTCAAATCTAGACCCCCCCCCCCCTTGGTGATATAAATTTGGGCCACCTCGTATATTCTTTTCAAGTAACGTGAGATTTTGCTGGACCCCCTCCCCCCTTTTGATCTCACGTAATTAATGTTAGATTAAACAACTTGCAAAAAAAATGTTATTACAAAGCTAATTTCAACATATGGTCACTCTACATGTTTTACGTTATAATGTATTTATTCTTATAGTGCAGTAGAGGCCCATTCTGTGAGAAATATTATTGTAACAATATTGTCTTTCAACACATTATTTTGTGTACTCTATAAAATTGTTAATCTCAAGTCAAAATGAAGTTCAAAATTTCAATTTAAACAATAACACCTAAATTAAAAAGGTAAAGAAACAATAAATAAATAAATATATATGGGTTATCGTATCCTATAACTTTGTCAAAACTAAATGATCACACGGATGGCATTTCTAAGGTGTCACTTACACTATAAAATACAATCATATTTTAATGAAAACGGTCACTTAAATGGAATAAAAACAATAATGTTGTGATCAAAACGGTTTCTTTCATATTTATTTCATAATTATTTGATAGTCACTTTAATATTGCATAAGAAAGATTCGCTCTAATGTAATCGCTTATAAATCATTGTTTTGTTTATTTTTTAATTTTTTACACATATTTAAAAAAAAAAACCTAAGGACATATATTTTTTAAAATTTTATCTATTGTTGAAAATGGTATGAATTAATGATATAATGAATGAGAACATTTTGTCTGATCTCTCAACACTTTGTTATTAATTTTTATATTTTTATCACTTATTATTTTCTCTGTTTATCCTTTTATTTTTAAATTTTATTATTTTGCTTTTACTTAACTGTTTTGCATGACCGATATTTGCGTGAGTTATTTTTATTAAATTGTGAAATTATTAACCCCGATACAGGCGAACCCTAGTGGGGTAAATAATTACATGCTAAAAATATATGTACATAAATTGTGAAGAAGCAATAAATAAATAAAATAAATAAATGTATGCCTCCTATGGTATAGGCAAACTTTTTAGAGCGCCCGTTTAAAAGGTTATTGAGCACGAACGTTAAACTGGTTCGAGCTAGTTAGGAAACCCATCTGCAGTCCCCTCTTACCCCTCAGTAGCCCCACGATATAGTAAACCCACTACGCGAGCAATAATCCATTTATTATGATTTACTAGTACCCACTAATTTCTTTACCGAGTTTAATCAGTTAATTTCAGAGAAAAAAACTAACTGCAATCATTTGTACTATTAATCACACTTCCCTGATTCTTTTTGCTGTATGGTATACGATGACTATTTTCTTATGCATCGTATTTGCAATGTATTGGAAATTCATCAGTTATCTTAACTATAAATCAGAAAACCTGATGGCTACGTCAATAAAAACACTCGAGTGGTGAGCTCCGGCGTAAATTACTTTGCCGACCCTTTTCCATCAGGAATTTATAAATCAAATGATTTCGAATTCGCAAAGTCATTCTATCAAGAGGTTTGAGGTTAAGAGAAATTATTTAATATTTTTTTAAATCAATCAAAACATTAGAATTCAGTTTTTCTTATATGCACATGAATTTATGACCTGGATCCAAAGATATTCAAATACAGAAGAGATAGACACCTCCCCCCCATACACACAAGCCTTGCTTAATTATGGGGGTACATCAAATATATCTACTATGTAATTAATTACTGTATAAAATTTATTTGTAATTTAAAAATAAATTTAAAAAATATATATATATATATATATGCTATGGTGTCCGCGCAACTGTCGCCAGACTACGCGCTAATTAGCGTAGTTTTCATACAAAAAGAATTTGTTCATTTCGTTGATTTTTTGAAAATGTGCATTAATATTGGTTAACAATATATTTTGAATAAGGAAAGAATTCGTTCATTTAGTTAAACGTTCGTTTGGTTTATTCGTTAATTATTTGTTCTTTTAGTTTATTTGTTAATTGATAAATAATATCGGCGACACCCGGAAGCGCAGACCCACCTAGTAAAAACAGCAGATAGAACATCTACTTATATTTCAATATCTTTGCCTGGATCGGAATAAACGATATTTAAGGAAAAAAAACTTGCCAGAATCCGAAAATTCTTAGTGTGAATTATGTATAAAAAGTAAACAACACGCCTAGACCTTGATCCCTCGATGTAAAAGGTAATTTATTTAGTAGCCCTTACTCCACAGGTAGAATGTTCCGAGACAAACAGAAGAATTTATTATAGCAAAGGGTTATTCACACCCACCATTATCACCCTTTATTCTTTGTAAATAAAGTGAACATGAAACAAAGGTACCGCTTTTGTCGATATCCCTTTCGTATTGAAACAAGGTGAGTTTCAAATATTTAGGTTACTCGAAATAAAATTGGTTAAATGACTGTCATGTAATAAGGTTACAACAAGTTTCAATATTAATAAAAAATACTAAGATCATAGTTCAAAAGTACATAGGCGACGTAAGTATGTTCAGATAACTAATTTGATTACAACTTTAGAATTCGAGCATGCATTGTTTGTGAATACCGTACAAGAGATTCTGCTCCTACTGAATGTTCAGAACCAATGAGACTATTCACTCTGGCATCCCATTGATTAATTGAGTAGGTATGTTGTGAGGGTGAAAGGTTTGGGAAAGGGAGGTGATGTAGAGGAGGAGGATTAGGAAGTACCTAGCTGTTCAGGTGTGTCACCATAGACAGCTAAAAGTTTTTCAAGCAACGTGCAACGTTTCGGTTCTTAATGGTGGTCTTTCACCAGCGCGATACTGAAAGCATTTTCCTCTGTAACACACTAAAAGTAAAAAATTTCTTTAAAATACATGTTAAAAAGTGAAAAACATTTATCGTTTGGAAACATTATTAAAACGATAAAATTAAAGGAGTCTGTGAAAAATGCTTTGAGTTGAGAAACAGTCGTAAAAAGCACAAAACTTTCATATATTATAATACACATATATTATAACACACATGTAACCTAATGTTAGTAGAGTATTATACTGCCCTCATGAAGCTACGGTTGTAGCGAAACCAGGCCCCCTAGCATGGTCGATAGATATAGGTTTTATCGAAAATGTCGGTAACTTGAAATCGCTCCCGAGCACGACTGCAGGCCACTAACTAAGAAATAACAGTTCACGTCAAATAAATTAGGAACCCTTAGTCGTTATGAACTGATGTTGGTTCGTTAGCGGCCTGCAGTCGCGCTCGGGAGCGATGACAAGTTACCGACATTTTCGATAAAACCTATATCGATCGACCATGCTAGGACCCCTGGTCGGCATAAAGTATAAAAATAAAAGTGGTGTTTACAAAGTTATTGTTTTATTTTAAAACAAAACTTTAAATTGAGTTTATTTAATTACTAAGTTTAATGCAAAGTTGTTTAAGATTTGCAAAGCAATGATATTGAAGTTATGCACTTCCTTTTGAAACTTCTTTAGCGCCGTTAGTGATTTTAAATTCGGATGAAAATAAAATGCGTCAAAACTCAGTTCTACACAAATACTCGGTTCTAATATAATGCGGTTAATTCGCACCTCAACGCGTGCCTCCCATAGCGCAGTGGGCAAGACGCCTGACAAGTCTCAGCGGCCAGAGAGACAGACATCAAGCTAACGGATGTTCGAATCTTCAAACCACTTTAAAATAAACACGCAAAAGAAAAGAAAGCGACATCTAACGACTTTCTAGTTTCACTTCTATCTCGTGTGAATTACACACTTTGATTTTTTTTTTTTACTAATCTTTCCGTGAAATCTTTTTTTGTTTCGTAAAGTATTTCTATGAACGAAACCAAATGTATCATTTAAGAATCCTTCTTTTTTGCTGTCAAGAGTTGTCCATCACTATAGAAAAAACAACTCCTCAAGAGTTTCCAAGCGAGTCAGATTTGTGGCTCTTTCGGCGTTTTTATGTACAGCACAAGAGTCACAACTGCTACTAACCATCTGGATCCAGTGAGTATATTGTGAAGATAAAGCTACAAAGTCTGTAAATTTTTCCCTAAATTACCGGTTGTTAAATTTTATTATTTTTTAATGGTGTGAAATAGGTGTTGATGTTTTGTTCTTTTTTCATCTACTACTAAACATATCGGTATATTCTAAGAACTAGAAAGTTCTAGTTGTAAGAAAATCAAATGAAATGAAATGAACAGTTAAGAGGAATATAAACGCTAGAAATATTTCGAATCTCATGCCTGCAAAATTTTAAAATCGAGCGTCTTTTTGCACAAGGAAGTAAGCGAAAAAGTGGTTTTTATTTATTGTGTGCATAATTTTATAAGAACGAAAAAAAGTTAGAACATATAAAACCTTAAAAATAGTCTTAGCCATAACGGGGTATTTTTTTAAATTGTTTCTTTTATTACTTCATAGTTAAGTCATGAAAAAACATTTTTTTCTGTGGTTTACGCTTATATTTTTTTTTACTTAAATAATAATTTTATTGTAATTCCAATACATAGAAAAGCTAGTGAAAGCTTCGGTTTATCCGTAGCATATTTTTTGATGTTCATACTGTAAGCCGATTCGTCGTAAAGATTAATCTAAATAGTATCTAAATAGGATTTCACGTGTATATTCATCTTAAGATCATAAATATTGTATGGGGAATCAAGGTTCCGATGGACTTCTATAATATTTTCTTTTGAAAAATTTTACTTTTCATGTACATTTCTTACTTAAATTTTAATTTTTCTGCTACCGGTTTCGACACATCCGTGTCATTCACTATCAAACTTTAAACTAACTTTAAAATTCTTTACAAGTACAGAAATGATCAGATTCAATTAGGTGGAGGTAGTGAGAGGGGTGGTTTTGGGGGAGAGTAAGATCGGTGGAAGAAGACAACATTACAAGGGAACATTTAACCCTCAAAATCACCCCTCCCTCTACCCCCACCAATTTTAAAGATAGTTTTAAGTTTACCAGTGAATGACACGTACGTGTCGAAATCGCTAGCAGAAAAAATAAATTTAAATAACAAATGTACATGAAAATTAAAACTAATGTCTAGAAATTATTGGATAGTTGATGTCCAAGAAATGATTATGTTTTTGGAAATACTTTCATTGAACAAAGATAAGTAATGATAATGATCTATTGATTCATTTTGATCATTGTTCCTCACCATGCAAGAGTTGAACAATCCACTTCCCGAAATTGCTCTTTCTTGTGGTTCGGTTCGTGTCTTCTATCTGTCAGTTTATTCTTTAATATCCACAAACCACTTTCTCATCGCTTTTCTTCTTACCTCTCGTCCTTCAATCATTTCGTTTCTTTGAAGTCTGAGCAATTCAAGCTCAATGGAACGTTAATTGAGCTCCATTCCGTAGAAAAAACCTGCGAAACGAACACTAAACTACGTATTACTTTTGTAATGTCTATGTTTCATCGCACACTACGTACTGCGACTAATGTGAATACCGCACAAGAGTCCCATCTATCCCAACCGTCTGAAGCCAGTGAGACTATGACATCCAAAATCGAGATGCTTTGTGAGGCTGAATGTAATGTGGAGGGGAAATGGGAAAGGAAGGTGGGGAAAATACTTGGCTCTTAAAATCTGTTCATCAAAAACGACTTAAGCCATTTCAAGCATCGATTCAATTCTGAATAATGTTCTTACACTAGGGCGATTCTAAAAGTATCTTCCATTCTGAAATATGCCGTAAATACACCTTATATTATTTTTAATTATTAAGTTAATTGTGAAATTGTGAAAATTTATCAAATAAATTTTATTTGCTCACGGTGGAATTTGAATCTGCGACCTTCGGATTGCTAGTCAAGTGCCTTACCGCTCGACCACGGAGGCCGTCCCGTAAAATTGTTCCCAACTGGTGTAATGTATTTTTTATCGCAGGCTTAGGAAATTGTGTTTTGTATCACAAACTTCCCTTGAATAGTTTTTTAGTCCTCTAATAACTATATTATTTGATATATATAACTGATTAATATAATCAAATTTAAAGTAGTAATCCTAACTAATATTATAAATGCGAAAGTGGGTTTCTCTGTTCGTTTGTTTGACCTTTATGTACGTCACAACGGAGAGTCCGATCGACGTGATTTTTGGCGTAGGGATGATTGAAGAACTGGGAAGTGATATGGTTTTCATCCCGGAAAACATTATGATTTCCTAAGCAGATGAGTAAAGCTAGAGTAATGTACTGTTTTCTAATTTAATTTATGCCTGCTGAATTATTGAATTCGGTAGCGAATTATACAAAATACATTAATTGCATGAATTATATTCAATTCGACCGGACAATTAAAAAATAGAAATCACAGTGTAGCTGGAATTCAGAAATCGGTTCCTATTTTGAAAATAGTAATTAAAATACTAACGTTTTTTTTTTTCAAAATATAATATTGGTAGGTACTATTTTCGTTATTTGTTTTTGGGGTGTCGTGTTGCGCTACCTCCTTCTTTAGCCAACGTTTCAGATCCGGTAGATGTGCCGGATCTGCCCTGATGATGGACACTGCAACGCTGTCCGAAACGTTGGCTAAACAAGGAGGTAGCGCAACACGGCATAACACCCCAAAAACAAATAACGAAAATACTTTTGGCCATGAAAATCTTAAAACGTATCTGGTAGGTACTATATCGTTTGTCTAAATTCTTCACACAAATAGTGCCACTTTACAGTACTTTGAACAAGTAACCACATAACCGAAGTTAGTATTTTTGATAATGTTTTGAAATGATTTCGGTTATAGTTGATTGTTTTTCAATTAATGGAGAACCCGACGTCAAAGGCCCTCCACACGACACAATACGATTTGCAGAACACAATATACCGGGTTTCTGTGTAGGCAAAACCACAGACTTAATTATTCGTCGGGAAATTCGAAAACGCGTCGTAAAAATAATCATTCGGTTGGCGATTCGACGTGTTGTCCTGCAAGTTGTTCTGCTAATCGGATCGTGAATAGAGCCTAGAACATGGGTCATCAAACATCAATTTGCAAATATTTTTACTCTACAACCAGCCTTTCTAAAATAGAAAATAGAAGAAAATCCAATAAACTTGAAAAAAATCCAGCTATTACAACAAGATTAAAACTTCACACCGAGGCCTTCTGATCGACAAAATCTTAAAATGTCAATAAGTCCAGTTTCTATCCATGGTTTTGACATCGGCCCATCACGAATAAATCACATAGAGTTAAAAAATCTACATGGATTACGGCGTATATTTTTCCCCTAAAGCTGGATATAAGAATTAAATGAGCCATCGGCTGTCGGTGACAGCCTCCGGATTAACTAAATGGGGTATAGATATATTATGATACAACTGTATGGGATGCAGACTTACAATGGGTGTAGGATGCAGAATCTAAACTAAATCAAAATGGCTGCATTTGAAATGTCATTTTTCCATTTTATACGATATCAATTTCTCATTTTGCGAAGGATGGGTGAAACCAATCGAAATGTAATCTTATTATGTGAAAGTTTGTATATTCGATGGATTTGTGCATTATTCAGCACCTAGTCTCATTATACGAAACCATTTTAAGATTCAAATTATATTTGGAATAGATTTTCACCTGCGATAATTCCGAGACAAATATTGTTTGAAGTTTCTAAAACTTATTTGCTTTTTGCAATGTCATGAGCAAAGTTTTTTTTTAGTTTTCTTTCTTCATTGTATTGTTTGTTACATGAATTGAGGATTTTTCGACCACGATGCTAGCTACATGCCGGTGTTGTGGTAGTCAACGTAGTATTTCCGTCGCTGATTTATATAAATTAAGGACCTAGGTATTATTTTTGATAATCAATTATGTTTTGTTCCTCATATAAACGAAATAACTAACAAGGCCATGAAAAGCTTGGGGTTTATATTGAGGACGGTAAAAGATTTTAAAATAATTAATTCATTTAAATTGCTGTTCACTGGGTTAGTGAGAAGCCATTTAGAGTACAATTCAACAATCTGGGCTCCTTTTTATAAGATTCACCAACAAAAAATTGAGAGAGTGCAACATAAGTTTCTGAGATTTACAAACTATAAATTAGGAATTCCAATCGAAGAACTTAATTACACATTTTGATGGACTTACTAAAATTAAATGAATTAACTTCAAAACGAACAATGAGTGATTTAATTTGTCTTTTCAATATTTCAAATGGCAGACTGGACGCCCTTGATTTAACAAGATACAAGATTTATTATACAAGATTGAATGCGCTGTATTTTGTTAACGCGCCTACTAATAATTACTTCGAAAATTCGCCTATCGAAAGGCTTCATCGACTAGGAAATAAATATAACTCAATCGATGTTTATCGTCATCTGTCAGTGACCAAATTTAAATTCAGTATATTGGAATATTTACAATAGAACTATAAATCCCCATTTTGAAATTTTCTGTGCACAGCTTATTGTAAACCCTCATAGTTAAGTTCCGTTAAAAACACCTATAATATAGGGCGTAATAAAGGTTAGTAATTTATAATTTATAAACAAACCTTACAAAAACTGTTCTTGTTTATCGTTGTAATAGGTAATAATAACAAAATTACTTTAACGACTTATACTTTGATTAACATTTTAATTTGATTGTAATTAGATACTCTGTTATATTATATTATCGAACTCATTTCTCCTCTCCGTGATAGTTTATTGAAGTATCTGACATTATTTGTTTAAACCTGAAATGTTCCATGGTATCAGTATAAAGTATTTCGTCTTCATGTACCATGTGTAAAAACTAGTTATGTTTTCTTTGTATTCTAAACACACCTGTATGCACAAAACATAAAAATGTAAATGTATGTAAAAGCCCATAAGGGCGTTAATGATTAATAAATAAATAAATAAGTCGAACTTCTATCTAATAATAAAATAAGGTTTGCGAATAACGCCTATTTCCATTATTCTTCTAACTAATTTTCTTCTTCAGTTTTCAAATAATATGACCGGTCAGTGGCAGAGTTGACGTCGCATTTTGGGTCCCACCTGGGCGTCGGGTATTTGATTCCTCGGCTGGCTAAGTCCTCCATCACAACACAAGCAACATTTTCCGCTTTCTGTAGTGGTATTAGGAGATTTTCAAATATTATTGGCAAATTTGTAACTTTTGTAAAATTTATCTTTCTTTAAAAAAAAATTTTTTTTTTACAAAAACCAGAATGCTAATTAAAAAAAAATGGAGATTCCCGGAGTATTGTTCACAAAAGTCACGGCATTGTTCACGGAATAACAGATTTGAAATCATGTACACGATCTCATACCTGTATAATACATATTTTAGAATGAGAATTTTTTTTTTTTTACACTTAACCTTACCAATAAACGTGTTTTAAGTGTAACCGTAAATAATCATAAATGTATGGTCAACGAGTGTTTATCAGTTGTTTAAAACGCTTTTATTAGTAAGGGAATAATTGTTTAAAAAAATATTTTTGCAATTAACTGCTACATTTTCACAACAACAATAACTTTACTGTTTCCGCTAAGAAGTTTACAACTAAATATTCGGCAATCCACTTCTGTATAATTACAATAGCAACAAATATATAGGTAGGTAACACTCACGGAAGAGGAGCAGGTTCATCTGTGATGTAGTTCCTTTCAAGATGAAATCACTATCTGAGATGTAGTTCACTTTTTTACTTGATGAATTATTGCGAATTTTCAAAGAATGCGATGCGATGCGATAAAGCGATTGTTTTAAGCGACTTATATTAACGAGCACCTCGTACTCGCGGAACTGCGGGAACACACTCACTTTTGGGGGGGCAAGAGGGGAGACGGAAAAGGATGCATCTGTGGCCATAAATAGAATAAATAATCAATTTCAAGAACACAAAAGTATCTCACCGAGTTATCACTAAAAGCGGCGCGAACATTTACTCTAAAATGAACAAATCTCTCGCAGTTATTACATCAGTGGATAGGGTGCAGTGATTGATTCGCAGCATCCATTACTGGAAATATTTTGTGATTATATTGTCATGAACGTTTTGAATTGTCAGCGAGTTGGCGAGGAAGCTTCAAATCGATATTATCATACATAATACTGGTAATTTTAAAGATGTTCGTAAAATCTGTTTTAAAATAATTTTTTTCCCTTTTCCGACAAATGACGACCTCCGTGTGGTGTCACAAGAAACAAGGCAGATATAAATTTGCGATGGTCACATTCTGATATACCTATCAGTTTTTATAATAAAGAAGAACGATATTATCAGTTATTATAATTAAAAGAATGTACATCAGAACGTGGATTTGCAAATTCATACCTGCCTTTTAGCTAATAACTGTAGCCGATCTGTTCCGATAAGATTTTCGGCTTCAGTTCCAAAAATTTTTTTTTACTAAAACTAAATGACTAATTAACTAACCATCACGCCGTTCCCCCGCAGGGGTAGGCAGAGAGGACGGACCGCCAAATAACTCGGTCTTGGCACACACTTTTCGCCTCACTCACATTCATACATCGTCTCATACATTCTCTTCTATTATTTTTACATGGCCCGACTCAAGTATCTGATTCACTTGATCGTACCATGTCTTCCTCGGGCGTCCCCGACTTCTTCTACCGTTCCAAAACTAAATGATTTGGCTGTATTTTATTTTTCTGAATTACGTGTTTACTATAAGCGATTAAAATTAAGCGAAAGCTCTCGTTCAATCATCCCATGATTATCGTAAACAAGGGTTACGTAAAGACATCTTCGGACACAAAATAATATAGAAAAACTTGGGCACTTGTGCAGGATCTGGGCTGTGAAAAAAGTGCCAACCAATCAAAGATATTGAAATATTAAATGAATATCTTTGCAACCAACCAACTATTTCAAAGAATAAACCATAGAATAATGCTTTCCATTATTCTTTATTTAATGAATTTGTTATAATGGAAATTAACCTCCTGTCCGACTTGTAGGTACATAAAGAGGGTGGGGTGTACTTGACTTACTTTAAGCAGTGATTCCTGATATTATTTTCAGTAATAATTACTGTAAATAAAATTTTGGTCTCCGGTGACATTTTTGATGTTTTTTTTTCAACCAAAAACATTTTAAAAAACCACTCGGTATTGAGCAGTTAGGGAAGGGGTAAGAAGTTGGGTGTTTACTTGGCTGTGTGACCATTGACGACATGTAGAAGAATTTTTGTTTTGGTTTATTTTGAAAAAAAAACGTTTTGAAAAAAATATCAAAAATGTAAACAGACCGAGTTAGTCAACCGGAAATCAAAATTTCATTCATATTTTTTACACCAGATAAATTCAGGAAATATCCCTCAACATCCTGTATATAAACTTTCTTATCTTGTTAAAATTATAATGAAATATGGAGTTTTCCGCGTTTTGCTTAACAAAATAATGCTGATGATTTAATTGCCTAGAACAAAAAAAAAATACTAACAAGCTTCGTTTATAACTGCATTTGTCTGAAACCGCACATTCAGTGTGATTTATTTGTACCAGATGACGCAATATTAATAAACAATTATTAGTGGTTGAGCATTTACACAATACATAGCTAAACTTACCTATATATCTACATACATCATGTGCTTGTAACTTTTATTGTCACATGTTCCTTTCCTACCCATCCCTATCTACCTGTCATTTAACGTTACCGACAATCAGTCGTAAATCAAAACTCGCCGCGTGAACATCTCTAATATTCCGCATACAGCATCCGCAAACTTAATCCCGCATACTGCAAGTAAAATACGGCGACTAATCGGTCGTACAAGTGTATGACAAACCCAGGCGAGATAGAAGAGAAGTGCTAGCGCTGTAAGTCTTGTTTCTCATATTCCTTTATGTGCATTCATTTTACTTGTGCAGTGGTCTTTCATACATTTCAAAACACATACAAGGTCCTTCGATATCCGCAGACACATAAATCACACATAAATTAGGATATTCTCATTTTATTCAAATAAAATACTTAAATAAATGAAGACAATGTAAGCGAAACTCAATCGAAAATCTGGAAACAGAAAAATCAGAAAAACATATTGACACCTCTTTCGATTGAGTTTCGCTTACATTGTCTTCATTTATTTAAATATTACAATTTGAGGTTTTACTCATAAAGTTAAAAATTAAAAACAAATAAAATACGATAGTTTTAAAAACATCATGTTACCTTGGCTAGATTTGCATTGGCATTTATTTTTATCTTTATTATATAGCCGAGAAATTATTACACGAAGCAGTAAAAACTGCCATTGAGAAGAGAGTACATACAAGGGAAGTTATGAACGAACAATTATAATAAAAATTTCTTTAGATTTAAAATTAATGTAACGGTTATTTTCATAATTAAAAACTGATGATAGGAAAACTCCATTTGATAAGGATTTTAACGATTCATTTTGAATCAAGAGCCATTCTAATTAAGTAAATGAAAATTTCTCCAATTTGAGGAAACCTCGAAAAATTCACAAAATTATCTTTTATTATTCCGATTTTCAAAGTTTATTAGAAAAGTTCACAGACGCGTCGCGGTTGTAAACTGCAGCCAACCAGGTTATATATGGAAAACAGAGACTCGTCTTTGACACTAAAGAAAAAGTTCAGAGAAAATTTATCAAAATTTCCCATCATGTCTGCGATTCTTGTCGATCATGGAGTTATAATACTAAGGAAGCCGCTAGGACCAAACGCTTAATATGTTGAAATAATTACATAACTAATTCGATATAGAATACTTACACAATAAATAATAAACTACCAAAGCCTCCATATTATTAGTTATTACTAAGGAAAAGAAAGAAAACAAATAAAAAAAATATGCAAATAGTAGCATTAGTGGAGAAATCACCTGTTTCGATAGCTCATGAAAATATGGTGATTAGGACCGCGTGAATTTGGTGTGAATAACGCAGGAAGGAAATGGTCTCCTCTCTGTTCCCTCTGGATGCACAAAACTAACGACGGCGTATGAATATACTCATTGTCTCACGTTGCCCGGTATTGACCATGAAATTTGCTCTTTGAACACGACGACACTGTATTGTGTCTAGTTGCGCGGTACAAATTGTACTGAAACTTCGGACAGATTCATCTCCTGGTGACAAGGCTCGGACATTATGATTTTTACAGATAGGTCAGACAGTATGTAATATTAATTAAAAATAATACTTTTCAGTTATGCCCGAACATCACCATTTTCGAGGACGTAATGTTAGGCTTGGGATCGAACTTGAAAAATCGTTTTCTCGGGCCCTATGCCCCCGAACCGCCTAATAATTTGGATTCTAACTAAAAACTATTGTCTTTACAGGAAATCAATTACAAAAATCTGTAGAAAGTAACGGTTTTGGAAAAATCTTCATTCCTAGGGGAATAATGCAAGTCTTGGTGTAGAACTTATAAGCTGATTCCTCAGCCGCTGCCGAATGCCGCTGAACCGACTGATATTTTGGATTCTTTCTAAAACCTATTGTTTTTATAGGAATTAATCAAAAAATTTGCAAAAAGTAGCGATGGTGGAAAAATCATCATTTCAATAGGCGTAATGTTAGGCTTGGGGACGAAAAATCGTTTTTCGGGCCGAAACCGCCCGCTATTTGAATTCTTGCTAAAAACTATGGTCTTTCCGCCCGCTATTTGAATTCTTGCTAAAAACTATGGTCTTTGAATCTGCGAACTTTATGATTTTTCCAAAAATGTTAAAGTTCATTAACTCCACACGGGAGGCTGTGAGGCGTATGTCATCTGAGATGCTGTGTGGAGGGTTTTTTGAGGAGAAGAAGGAATGAACATTGGTCTTGAAGAGACCCATGTTGTAGGAAGGAGGAAACACAGAGGTCGGCAAATCGTTCCACAGCCGAGCTGTTGAACACAGTCGTAGAAGCGACCAGTTCTCATGTGACAAATGTCAACCGTGTACATATGTTGGGCACGCGTTTGGCGTGTTTCCCGATTGTGCACCGGTACCAAAGGGATCAATGACGCTTGTTCCTCGGAGTATCTTCCATTGTAATACCAATAAAAATCAATAAAAAAATCTGCCAATTGTAGTGTTTGTGGAAAAATCATCATTTCTTAATTTTACTACATATGTCGTATATATTTTTTTTATTGTACTACGTAAAAGTAAATAATAGGTAAATACATCAGTTTAGTGGTTAATTTTCTCTTTTACTTGATTTATGTGGAGATCGCACGAGAGTTGAGAATATGCAATCAAGCCCAAATACAATCAAAACATCCTCTCGTAGGGTAAACGTAATTAATAATAACATTAGTCAATTCACTATCACTAATCAACTAATCAACACTGTGGATTTTGGTAAATTCAATTACAACTAACCACACTAATTACCGGAGTGTTTGTGCCTACACGGATGGCTTACAATAATACTCTACGTGGATCCACATAAACTAAATCCACTGTATAGCTTTTTATTTTCAGATACCTGAGACGTATCAAATCAAACATTGTTCACAAGATTCATTTCACCTCCACTTCATCTGCTCGAAAAATTTACCCATCTATTTATTCCCTTCGCAAAGATTAATATTCCGTTTTTATATTTATACTAGCTGACCCGACGAACTTCGTACCGCCTCAGAATCAATAGCTGTTGATGAGAGATGGCGTTGTGTACGGATTTATATTTTTGTGATTTTCTTACTTTTACAATTACTTACGGGAATTCGGGAGGCGGATACGGGTGCCGCCGCCCCGGGAACCATTTATTGAATAACCAACACCTCTGCCATAGATCACCCCAAGTGGTTCGCTACGTTTGGTGATTTAGCAGGGGTGCCCGGGTTCATGAGGTGACTTATGTCCGGGCAGTTGATGCGCCTGCCCACCTGCTGCGTGGCGGGCCGGATCGAGAGAGACTGGTTGAGGGAGGCCTTTTGACCTTTCCAGCCGGACTCTCTCGACCCATTGCCTTGCACCACAGTTGGAGGGATGGATTCATACGTCCGTCACTCCCGGACACACTGACCCCCAGATTCCTACCCACCCCTCTTACCTTTTTCCTTCCCAGAACTTTCTATCCTCCCCATTCCTTAAAAAGATCCTCCACACAGCATCCCCTAAGATGACATAGGTCCTGAGAGAAATTATTTTCCTCGGGGCCTCCTGTGTGGAGCTTATGTAAAAAAATGCGTTTCATTTCAGAGATTTATTATAATTATTGTATTTTTCCTTTGGAGGTGTGCAGACATACGTTCACCATTTGTCTCATTTTCGACTATTGACATTGAGTGTGTAAGAAAGTAGGGCAGCATTATATGATTAAAAACAAATGCACAACAATCAACGCATTGACATTTGACGTTTTTGAATGTTTGGAATTCATGCACAGTTCAATATTATACCCCTCACAATATTGCTGCAGTTCTTTCAAAATAGTAGAATTCGCTCCATACAAAATGGATGGGGAAAATAATTTTCTTTTTAACTATTTATTTCGTTAACTTTTGTGATGTTTTAATAGTTATTATCCTATCCGGAGCGGAGACAAATCCAACAAATCAAAGATCATCAAATTCAGCCCAGCCGTTCTCGAGTTATAAATAGTGTAACTAACCCGACTTTGTTTTATATATTAAAAGATGGTCGTCCCGCTAAAAATTTTCGAACCCTCGCGACACGATTTTTTTCAGAACGCAGCATTGACTTTTTGTCAACTCAAACTCCATTTTGATGTATGTGTTTATCTCATTTAGTGTCACTTTTTCATTTCATCGAGTTTCAAATCACAATGGTGCTAAAGAAGTTTACACTTCAATATATTAAAACAATTTTTTCCACTTAATTTATTTGTGACAATAAAGGGTTTCAGCCTGTTAAGGCCCATTCCCTTCCCCGTGTGTTATGTATATAAACCGTAGGTTAACCGTGTACGAGTCTGAAGATGGCGTTAACAGGCTGAAACCGATTACGCCCTCAAAGGAATTAGGTGGATAAATTTATTAAATTATTTTAATACACTATTGTAATGGAATTCCACCACGAATTGTCAGTATCAAAAGTAGAAATTTTTAATTCAATTCAATTTCTATGTACGTACTATATAATCATCTAAGAAATGAAAAGAAATTAAATTTTTATCTTTCACTAGCTGGTCCCGGCATGCGTCGCTATGCCATTTAATAAAGAAATTGTTTCTCCCTGAGTGTCCTTTCCTATCGTCCCGTTCCCCTTCCGCCTCCCCTTCTTCTCCTGCGTTCTCTTCCCCTCTCGCGTTCCCACTCCGTCACCTCCACCTTCCCTCTCCCCACTCCACTCCCCCCCCCCCTTCACCGTCCCGCGAACCCCCCTCCCGAGTTCCCCTCCCCCTCCCAGGTCCACCTCCCCCTTCCCGCGTTCCCCTTTCACCTTCCCCGCCTTCCCTCTTCCCTTTACCGCTCCCTCGTCCCGCCAACCCTCCTCCCGCGTTCCATATATTCAATCCCAGTACATTCAGTTCTTAAACAGCCCGCGTGCCACCTTTTACAATTTTTATTCAAATTTCCATTTTTCATGCATATTAAATTTGGTACCTAACATAGATACCTATTTAAAATATCTAAAATTCTTGATTCGATTCAAAGTATTAGGGGAGTACGTACTTTAAATAAATTTTTCAACTTTTTAAAAATAGAATCCTGTTTGCATAATCATTCATTGTTTTGCAAAATGTCATTCTCTAACACGCGAACTGTCAAACGTGTGATGTTTTCTGTTATTATCTAATTTTCTGCGCAATTTTCTTAATTTTTCTCTCCGTAAGAACCATCCTCGAACTTCAAGGAATATTCTAAAAAAAGAGTTAGTGAAATCGGTTCAGGCGCTCTCGAGATTTGCGCTTACCAACAAATTTAGCGATTCATTTTTATATTTTAGATTATGAAATTTCCAAAATGATAGATTTCCTGCTGAAAATAATTTGAAAAAATCGAAAGCCAATGAATAGAATATTTAGAATTTTCAGCACAGTCTCAAAGACAGTTCTATGTTTTGTCATAAGAATTGACATGAGGTATGAATATACATATACATACATTTGACCATAACAACGTATGTTGTAATGTTGCCAGAGGCGTATTGTGATTATTACAAGAGCCACGCTGACCGTGTAAAGTTGTTTCCGTCAGTTCGTTATTATACTGATTATTAAAGAATATTTAGTTATTAGCGAGCTAAAAAACTATGGAAGGTACGTTTGTTTTTCAAAACATGGAATTTCTAAACCCGTGACGAAAAATACATTCCTTCTGCTGGCAACAATTTTACGATCTATGCGGTATTTACAGGATAACTTGACGCCTCCGTACAGCTCTTGGCAAGCAATCCGGAGGTCGCGAGTTTAAATCCCGGTATGAGCAAATAAATTTTATTTGATGAATTTGACTTATTTCACAATTTTATTGTTTAAAATAATCTATAACATATTTTCACGGCCTCCGTTGTCAAATAAATTTTATCTAATTAATTTATTTCACAATTCAATCTTCTAAAATAACATAAGGTACGTTTGCGGCACGTTGAGAAGTTACTTTCAGTGTCGCCCTGGTGTAAATCCACCATTCAGAATTGAAACGTGGCTTGAAATGGCTTTAGCCGTGTTTGATGACCAGATCTGAATAACCAGTTACTTTCCCACCTTCCTCTACCCCATATATTACCATTCCGAATGGATGCCATAGTCTCACTGCCTCCAGGCTGCTATGAGTAGTTGAAACGCTTGAGAGGTGTTCACATAAAAAAAATTTGGTGACCACATCTGAATAGCCAGCCTTCCCCACCGTCCTCTTTCCCAACTCCTTCGCCTCCACACTACCTTCAGCCTCACAACATACGCTTATTGGAAATGCTATAGTCTCACTGGCTCCAGGCGGTTGGGAGCAGTTGGATGTTTTTTTAAACTAACTTTTACCCGCAGCTTCGATCGCGCGATATTAGGGAGAAATCAAAGAATTTTTCCCATCAAAATGAAATATTATTTCGGGATGAAAAGTAGCCTGTGTCATTTTCCAGTCCCTGACTATCCCTATGCAAAAAAATCACGTTGATCGGCTGCTCGTTTGCGACGTACGTAAAGGATAAACGTAAAAAAAACACGCTTTCGCTTTTATAATATTAGTTACGATTACTGCTTTGTGCGCCAATTTGTTTCAATGTTGAAAGGTGCAAATGTTACACTGAACCCCAACAAAACTAAAAAAAAAAAAAAGCCCTTAATGTGTACTTTCTTTAAACCACTCTTTGTGCCCCCCACCTTACAATTCTGACCTCAATTAGCCGTTTGAATAATGCGTAGATGGCCTTTACTTCAATTTCTTTTCAATCAAAGGAAAAAATTAACAAGCGTTGAGCTATTAAAAAGGGTAAATAGGTTAACCTTTTTACATAAATTTTTTTTGATGAAAATCCTTAACCTCAATTTTGTCTCTGTAATAGTATTCATATTATGACAATACGTATGTATAATGTGAATGATTTTCCTCTTCTAAACGCGTAAACAATACAACTTATTTAGTTCTTATACGCGATTGTTATAGGTACATATATTTCTGTGACTTGCTTGAATATTTTTTTTACGGTTTCGCGTCACAATGGGGTTATTTTACGAATTCTCAAAGAACCCTTTTTTCGGTTTTTCGGTTTTTCAGAATGTTAAAGATAATCGCCTTTCTTTAAATTAAATTTAAAATAGCAAATTGTTCATACATGGGCCTCTTGAAATTTGATAATCTGGTTGAATTATTCCGAACAGTGAGCAAGCCTCATCAGCAAAATTCTTGGGTTTCTACTCTCCTTGGATAACGTAGGTATTTTTTGTTATTATATATTATTTCGGATTATTTTTCAATGCTGTATAAAAGCCTTCATGCTATAAACTGATCTGGGTATAAATACCGAATCATGACTTTTTCCAAAAAAATTGCAGGCTGATCCGATTTCGTCGTGATAAAACTAAACTAATTTATTAAAAAAATTGCGTGGTATATATATATTTTAAATTCACTTACATTTAATTTTTCATTAAACTTTGTTAACAACCAATTACAATTCACGAGAATATAATAATTCTAGATGTAAAAAAATTCTCTTTATCTCTTCACACAAACTTTCTTCCTTTTTATTAACATTAATCGTATATTCATTAGTTGATATTAAAAACCATTCTCATCCCAGGTGAATTTACTGAGGTATTGAATGGACATATGTAATAGGTTCTTTAACCATATGTAATTTAATATACCTTAGCCCTTGCATCATCGGGTGTTTGGCGATGTTTCCTGGTTCCACAAATCATCAGGTCTCTCAGCTATTCTCATCATGGGGAGACATTGATGCCATATGACGTTTCTTGGAACTCTTACACGTACATACATACAACTATAGGTGTTTAAAACCCAACAGCTGATATCTTCAAATGTAAATACATTATAGTAAATAGTCAAAGTCTATGCTATAACTTTTCACCCATTTGCAAACATTCTAACTTGTTGGAAATATTAGTAAATCAAATCAACAACGAATTACTGGATTCTCTGATATTATAGCTTTAACATTTTGAAAACATTCGTTTACCTCAAATTTGCGGTCAAAGAAAGGAAGAACAGGAAATTCTGGAAGGAAGAAGGTATGAAATCTGGGGGTCAGTGTGTCCAGGAGTGACGGACGTATGAATTCATCCCTTCAACTGCGGTTCAAGGCGATAGGTCGAGGGATCCTGGCTGGAGAGGTTAAAATACCTCCTCATCCAGTCTATCGATCCGGCCCGCCACTCAGCAGGTGGGCAGACATACGGCCGCAAAAACCTTGACAAACCTCACCCCCTGAACCCAGGCACTCCTGCAAAGTCACCAAACGTAGCGAACCACTTGGAGTGACCTTTGGCAGAGGTGTTTATCGAATAAATGCTCCAGGCGGCGTTACTCATACCCACCTCCCAAAATGTTATATACCATTTCCACTTATTTTTTTCTAAAACTTAGGTGGAGTATGTTCATATTATTCAATCTTACGAACTTTTATTAGCTTGTACTTGTTCTTACTGGGTTCAAATAAAATCTCTCGAAACCCTTTGTAAAAGGTAAATGTTTGCTAAATAATAAAATTATTAAATGTTCTCTACAACACAGGTGAACCCCTAGTGTGGAGGACAATATATTATACGTTTGTAATGTAAATGTACTAAGAGTAAATAAATAAAATAAGAATAAATAAATAAGGAAAGAAGTAATATTCTTATAACGGAATAATCATAACATATCCATGTTAGGTGCAACAATAAAAGGAAAGAAGATTATCATAAACAAAACCACTTTAATATGCTCCCATACTCAAGTTTACAAAATTTCAGAGCACAGTTAATTATTAATCGTTATTTTAAAATTTCAAGAGGTGTAAAAAATATTTCGTTAGGTATAAACGTAATATGTAGATTGCGAGTATTGGAATGTTGCAAAGATGTTACCCTGGATGAGAGTGATGAGAGTGTCTCCGATAAATTCTCATTTCAGGGTTCATGAAAACATTGCCTTCCGTAAATTGAGGGACTTGTTGGCTGAAGATTTTCCATTCCCTTTTCGTCTGGATTTATATCAGACCGTGTATGCGGGCGGCACTTAGCCAGTCTCCTCTACCGACGTAAGAGCCGCCGACCACTCGCCTTCCAGTGAACCCATCCCTTCCGTGGAGCAGACGCCAATTATCGAAGAATGCCACGCGCCCTGTAAGCAAATGATACGTTATCGTATTAACTAGACAAGTGGAAAAAACAAAATTTTCGCTGTGCAAAATTTTATTAGATTTGTTCTCAGTGGTCGTTGGTACAAAATAAGCAATAATATTCTTAATTTATGTATTTCGCAAAAACAGTATTAAAACAAAAACAAAAAGAAAATTACAAAAAAATACTTGACATATTAAATATATAAGGTTAAACGTGGAAAAACGAAGGTTACACATAGGTTAAATAAAACTTCGTGCCTAAATTCGTTGTAGGATATGTGGAAAATATCCACATTTCCAGCGAGGCCAGTTAATTAACCTAGTAAGTCCTCCCACGGGCAACACCATTGGTAAGTTAATTCTGCAATTGGGAAGAATCAGAAGCCTGTGTTGGCGGCCTCGCGTGAAATTATCAGGGACATAGAATCCTATTTTAGCGAGAATGTCTGGTTTGATAATAAATAGTTGAGAAGCTTATAAACCATCAGTAATAATGCGACATCCTCTTAGCACTAAGGCTGCAGATACTCTTGACCACTAGTATGTTATGGTGACCGGACAACTCATAATCATACGACTTCAACAACTCCTTTGAAAAGTCATTAAAAATGGTGAAAAAATGGTTAAATAGTTTACGTAAGATTAAGTTATGGACTTTTAAAAAAAAAATCATAACTTTTGACGACCTTTCAAAGGAGTTGAAGTGCAACTTTGTTCAGTTTTGGTGGAACCGTATTTTATGTACGAGTATCTTTGAAAATGCTTTATTGTCAAACTGTGAATCTCCCCACCTATTTATTATTTAAGGCGCCACTACCCAATTTTCTACTGATTTCTTACATATCTCCCTTAAATATTTGAAGTTTTTAAGCTCAAAAAAAATATAGGTATGATATTTTTGAAGATGATATCTAGTCTTGTTCCACGCCGAAACGCAAATTATATAAAATTCCCTTGGTAAAATAAATCACAAAATATGCTCCGAAAATTATTATAAACACGTTTGTTTCAGTTATTTTACAAGTTATAATTGTGAAAAAAATCACAATGTTTCTTTAAATGATACTTAAGATACCTTCCACGAGATTTTTGCTCTATTTTAAACGAGTCGTGTTTTATTAAATATTTCCGCAATTTTCGCATCGATTTTATCGCTGTGAATTTTAGCGTTTCATATCTCTTCTTCTTCTTTTTGCGCGTGGATGTGGCGTCTTAAGATACAATATATGTAAAGGAAATATGTCCCCTTTAAATTTGAATCCTATAGTGTCAGTTAGAATGCAATCATCAATTGTCATCTGTTTTGTTATTCTATTATTTGATTGTAGAGTATGAGATTTTGTTAGAAGAAACCATTCAAAAGAAAGTGATATAAATAAACATAAATTTCGTTTCTTTGTTAAAAAAAACTTTGCAACACAAGTGTTTTATTTATAAATTAATAGAAAGGAAATTAAACCTCTTAACTTATTATATATACAGGGTGTTAAGGGACGTACTTGACTTACTTTAACCAGTGATTCCTGACATTATTTGGAGTAAAAAATGTAAATGAAATTTTGGTCTCCGGTGACTTTTTTTGACGACTTTTTTTTTTTTTTTCAAATTTTTTTTCTTCAAAATCAAACAAAAAAAAAATCTTCCGCACGTCGTCACTGGTCACTCAGCCGGGTGTCTGACGAACCCCTTACCCCGCCTCCAACTGTTCAACAACTACAATTTTTTTATGTTTTTGTAGAAAAAATAAAAAAAAAAACATCAAAAATGTCACCGGAGACCAAAATTTCATTTACATTTTTTACTCCAAATAATGTCAGGAATCACTGGTTAAAGTAAGTCAAGTACGTCCCTTAACACCCTGTATATTATAGATACTATCTAAAAAAAATTATGAAAGTTTCGTTAGTTTAGATTTGTGTTGAATAATCGAATTAAAATACGATATTATGTATGCTTTGATTATATAAATGTCTAGATAGAGTGTTGCGCTGTAACTCCGAAAAAAGAACAGGCCAGATTTGAAAAGCTTGTGTGCGTGACACGCACACAAGTATAGGTAACTTATATTGTTAACGTTAAGCGCTCAACGTCACTGTAGGCGTGATGAGTGATACCAGCTCCCGAGTATTTCCCATAAAAGTGGGTAAAAAATATGTTTCGGTTTAGCGGGACCTATAATTCGTTTAATTTTGAATTCATTTAAGAAAGATTGTTTTCTACATATAATGATATAAATGAAAAGAAAATCATTGTTAAAAGAGATTTATTTTTGTTTGATTATTTTTAAAAAATAAATAAGAAATACAGAAAATAAGAAAGATACATTCTTAGACGCTGCCAACTGGCCAGCAGGTATCGTTTTGTCTAAATTTAAATTTTTATCATCATCAAATAAAGAAGGTGGCCCACATCCAGGTAAATCCCTAAAAATGGTAAAACTATCTTGTCACACTAAAAAAGACAATGCAACTTTTTAAAACTAAAGCTATCGATAGTTATTATTTATTCTTAATGACCTTCCCTTTTAATTTGTTTTTTAAACAGTTTTCGTATAGATTTTACATCCCGGTTAATATTATCCAATTTTGTCTTATAGTGATATCTTAAGGCCAAATATTTTTCATGGGGTCAAACGGCGTTGTCCTAAGACCAAATTACACTATTAAAACTGAATTGTTTCTTTAACTGAATGGTTATTTAAAGGTTATTAACCGATGATAGGTAACATTTTTAGTTGTTTTCAATCGTCCTATGTAATTCCTGCACACTGATATAGCGCAAATCGTCATTTTCAAATGTCACACAACACGTGTTTACCGTACAACGATAGTGTCGCCACTGAGCGGACAGGCCGAGCTTATCTGCCAACTTTTGGGAGATTTTTTTTTTTGGCGCTTCGTCACTCGAGCGCTATATCTAGACATTTATTTAATCAAAGTATGTATGTAAGTTAATATTCTATATTCGTTTATTGTTTGCGTAATTCTTTAAAAATTCAAATTAAAAGATTTCTCGTGTTTATTTCTTTACAGAATTTTGTCCACTACATATTTGGGTTAGGTACATCATACCTTAACACCTTTCCTTAGATTTTTTAAATCCAAGCTACTCGTAGAAAATAGGTGAAAATTTATATTCTTGCCGTAAAAGGATTTAAGAAAAGTTTCCAGATAAGCTCTAGGCGCTTCAAGATGGATGGAAGAAATTTCCATTGGCCAAAAGCCAGCGTTTTCGCATTCACCAAAATATCAAAAACCCCTACTAATTTCGGTTCTCATTCCATAAGTAGAGTCTGTCAAATAAGAGTAGAAAATATAAAAAATTGAACTACAAAATTTGTAGGCTGGCAACACTAATTTACTTGTCAAATATTATTTTAAAGTACAATCACACTGAAAATGCAGAACACCGTATACACATTTAAAAATACATTTTTTGTTCCTAAAAAAAAAAAATTCAAGGATGCACTGTTGTTAAGGTACCTACTTAATGAATGACATAAATTTGATTAAATTGTGTTCTACAAAGTTATTTGCTTCCATTTAATTTAACATAAATTTGAATTTAACAGTAGGTAGAAAGGAAGAATCATTATTGGTGAGTTTAGTTACACTATTTTTACATCTGAATGAGTTAAATATATATTCAGATCTAAAATTAGAGACACGATCTAAAGCCTGGACAATGCTAGTAGGTAGCTACTTAAGCTAATATTAAATAAATTTGAGTAATTTCTAAAGTGTGCATATTTATGATTATTTTATTACAATATCGTTATTCTTCATTATGTTAACATAAAATTGTAAAGACATAATAATAATATACCTACATGCAATTCTAATTTTGAGATCAGTCGAATGAAAAAATATTTTTTTCACTTTCATGCCTTTTTAATTTTTAATAAAAATGTAGGTTACACAGGTTTAGATTAACACCATGATTATATTTTTAGTATTGCCATTTGAACGACAGTGGCGCCCTCCTATGTTTTCTACTCTTATTTGACAGACTGTATATGCGTGATTTGAAGTGATATATATATATATATATATATATATATATATATATATATATATATATATATATTAATGAACTTTTAATTTTGAAAAATTGGAACTGGTAAGCGTAAATCATGTCGTTGATTCCAAAATTATTTTATTAATTAATAATTCTGTATTAAAAATTTATATTTTTTGACGGATCTAAACACGAATAATTAATGATTTTTAAAGTTTACTAACGGTATTCATTTGAAAGGTAATTCCGATCGTTTTTCTAATTATTTGTCAACAAAAAATCCTGGGTGGAATTCCTGTATATGAGAGTATCTTTTTATGATTTTCTGCTTCAAATTTTCGATTAAAGTAGCTAATATTGCAATTGGTGATTTATAAAAAAACTATAAATTTATTGTAAAGAAAATTGATAATATTTTTTTGTAGGCGACGATTCAGAGGCAAATATTTTGTGAACGCTTTGGGGGCATACATTAATTACGTGAGCAGTTTTTCTTACAATCCAGACCCCGCCCCCCTTGGTGAGATAAATTTGGGCCACTTCGCGTATTCTTTTCAAGTAACGTGAGATTTTGCTGGACCTCCCCCCCCCCCCCCCTTTTGGAGCTCACGTTATTAATGTATGCCCCCTTTCAGCTTCACAAATCCTACAGTTATAACATTCCGTAATTTTTTACGGGTTATGCGTTAGTACATTAAATAACATTGAATCGAAAATTATGATCGTGAATATTATGACATTGAATATTATGACATTTAATATTATGACGTTGAATATTATAACATTGAATAATATGACATTGAAATATATTCGTTCTTCGTTCTGGAAGATCACCTTTATCCAATGCGAATGAACATGTTACTAGCACTAAATCAATTAATATGAGGATTTCGCGGAAATCTATCTCCGTTTCGTTGCTGACCATCTAATAATATATACTCGTACGTAACAGCGCCCTTAAGGTGATTTTTCACAAAAACGGCGCTTTACAAGTCATCCAAATATTATCATTATTTTTATTATAACGAGGATTATCTCCAAAGTAAGGTTTCCTACATTTTAGAGAAATACAAAGAAAAAAAAACATAATTTTTATTTCTTTCAAAGCCTGGACTTTTATCTATTTCTCTATATAATCGCCATATCGGACAATGCATTTTTATAAGCACTGGTTGTGGCAATTTTTGTATACCTTTGTCATACTAGCTTGCCGCCATGTCATTGAATCTTTATCTTTCATTTTGTGAAGCGCGTTTGTGGTCTTCTGTGAGCATTCGACGAACCCATCTCGCGCACCACTTTCTACATTTTTGACATTATCGGAAGATGTGCACAAGATGGGTTCCTCCAATGCTCACAGACCATAAACTCTTCAGCAATGACAAGATATGGTTCAAGGCTTCCTCGATAACATGGCGGCGAGCTGACATGGCTAAAAAAATGCATCGACCGAAATGGCGATTATGCCGTAAAATAAACAAATGTTTAGGCTTTAAAAAATGTTAAAATTGATAAAAATGAATGTTTCTTTGAATTTCTAAAAAAATAGTTGACCTTACTTTTGGGATTACCCTCGCATATATAAATAAATTAAATAAATAACGATAAAGACAAAGACCATAAATTAACTAATTCCGGAATATATAAACACAAATGTAATGAATGTCCCTCATTTTATATTGGAAAAACAACTCGTAATTTTGAAATCAGAATCAAAGAACATTTAAGGTGTCATAATAATAATTTTTCCGAGTTTGCTAACCATATCATTGAAAATAATAGTTTTGAAAAAATACAGGGATAAAATATTCTTCATATTAATCATAAAGGAAAACGTTTAGATAACTTAGAAGCCTTGGAAATTAAAAAATCCCTTAAAATTAATGAATCTATTATCAACAAACAAAAAATATTGTCTTATAACCCAATCATGGATTTGTTCCCCTACCCACCCACTCTACATTAATAACTAGCAACGGCTCCACCCCTACCATAATAAAACATTGTTCCCATCCATATTTCGAAACTGTCAAACTAGTATTTATACGCTTGCCCGGAAGAAGGAACGTTTGTTCTGAAACCGGTCGGATTTACTCATTATATAAGTGGTTCAAACAAAGTTGAATTGTTTCATTTATCTATAATGGATAACCACAAAGTGATAGCTTCATTCAAAAATATAAATAAATAACGTTTATACATCAATAGATTTCTTTTTTTACAATGTTACACATTTCGTTCTTTTATCATCGATACTATTGACGAAAAGGTCCCTGCTTAGCTAAAATTCAGGGTTTCTCCTGGAATGTGACTGGTTGTCAGCAGTGCCTCCAATATAAAAACAGAAAATATAATAATAAATTAAATAAAAATGAAATAATCGCAAAAATTAAATTTCATAAAAAATTACTAAATCAAATCCATAATTAAACCCCACAATATAATGCAAATATTAATAATGGAAATTAAAATAAATATAAATTACACATAAGTTGTATTTACGTTCAGTTGTATTTTAAATCAGATTTTAGACGTATTGACACTTTTACACAAAAAATTCTAATTTGATTTCGAAAGATTGTTCTTTTATCTAGTAAACACATGTTTTAAATTTTGAGAAAAAATGTTTATTTTTAGTATAATAAGGTTATACCACAAGTCGTTGGCAGATTTGTTAAATTTTCAAAAAAGATTTTGTATTATACAACATCTATTTCAAATCATATAATCGTGCAGTAAAATAAATCAATACATTAACTGGGAAACACATGTTCCAGAATTTTAATTTTAGTTTAAATAAAATCATTGAAAAAGATGTACGTACATGTGTTTCTTGATAAAAATTAGTCCGTTTGTGTATTTATTTGCGCACCTTCAAACTAACATATTTCAGTTTTTTTACATTCTTATTTTGCTTAAACATTATTGAAAAATGATAAATACTTATGATCAAAAATAATTACAAAAAGTACATAATTTTAATAGTTTTAACATCACACCTTTCAACATTTTTGGATGTAGGTATAAATTAAAGCAAATTTGGAATGAAATAAAATCGATATTGAGTTATAATTTTTAAAAGCTGGTACGTAAAATAATTCATCTTTCTCATTGGAACCGCCCTGTATGATTGTAAGAACATCTTTCGACGAAATGTGGATTTTCGCCCTTAACCAGCTGCATTCCCGGAGAAATCCTAAGCAGTGACCCATTTGTCAGAAGAATCAATGTTATAAAAATAAACTTGTATAATAAATCTATATTTAGAAAAATGAAACAATATAACTTTGTATAAACCACTTATATAATTTGCAAATCCGACCGGTTTCGGAACAAACGTTCCTTCGTCAGGGAAAGCTTATACTAATTTGACAGTTTAGAACAATGTTTTATTATGATAGGGGTGGAGCCGTTGTTAGTTAATAATGTAGATTGGGTGGGTAGGTATTAGGGTAGGTATTAGTGTTGTTAGTTAATAATGTAGAGTGGGTGGGTAGGGGAACAAATTATAATATAATCTATATTTATCTTATACATCTGAATAAATTTGTAAAAATCTATTGACAAATAAATGTTTTTATTACTATTAAAAAGATGAAAGATAAAAGTCAAAATAAGGTCAATCTTTATCCTATATGAAATTCTGGATCACATAAAACATCTCTTACTTTAAATATATTCAAATGTAGTATTTTTTATGTATATTTTTTTACGTACGTGTTTTGTAAATTATTTATCTTGATTTACCTGGATTTAGTTTGAACCACCACTGCCTGTCAGGGGAGTCAAACATTTTGGATATTTTCCTCAGAGCCGCGTACATCTCCGCATCATCTTCTCCAGGGGATATGCAATGTGGACTGCGGTCATAGATGTTAAATCTGAAACAAATCCCCTGTTAACTCAACGGCTCGTCTTAATTTACAATCCAATTTCAATCTAATCTGAAATTGCTTTGTCCAACCGCTGTAAACGACGTTTCCGAGTTAAAGTACTTAGCTTAGGACGGTTCCGTCAGGAAAAGAGCTATACGTTACGTACTTTGAAAGTAGGTTCTGTTGGCAAAGGAAAATAAGGACTCTATACATACCTAACCACGCACTACACGCCTTTTACGTTAGATTCTACATTCAGTTTGTCAACAAGAGTAGAAAACATGGTGAACTTGTGACTGGTAACTCATGGTGAAAATGTAAAGCTAGGTAACCTGATTTTTTTTTAATTAAAAAGGCATGAAAGTGAAAAAAATATTTTTTTCTTTGCAATACAGATACCCAATTTTGTGTTAACATAATTAAGAATAACGATATTGTAATAAAATATAAAGCACAGTTTAGAAATTGATCACATTTATTTAATACTAGCTGTAGGTATCTAGCGTTGCCCGGGCTTTAGATCATGTCTCTAATTTTAGATCTGAATATATTTAACTCATTCAGATGTAAAAGTAGTGTAAATAATGATTCTTTCTTTCAATCTACCGTGAAATTCAAATTTATGTTAAATTAAATGAAATGTATGTCTTTAAGTGGATACCTTCACAATATTTCTACTTCGATTTTATTTTTTTTCTTTAAGAACAAAAAATGTTTTTTAAAATGTGATTTACAGTGTTCTACATATTCAGTGTCATTGAGCTTTAAAAAAATATTTGACAGTTAAATTAGGGTTGCTAGCCTACAGTTCCATTTTTAATATTTTCTCACTCTTAATTAACAGACTATATAATACGTATGATTTTACGAACGAAATTGCTATAATCGTCTTGATTTTATGAACAAACATACATAGATGCGAATGTTTTCTTTTCTTTATTTTTTTTCTGCATTGTATATTATCTTTTCGTATCTATATCTTTATTTCCTTACTTTTTCTTTCTTTACTCATCCTTTCTGAAAGTCTTAACGGCTATGCACAGTAACTATGCACAGTATTTTAGGCAAACGTTTAATAAAAATTACTACCAAATAACACTTTTTTCTGATAATGATATAAATTTCAACTATATTTACAAAACTTTGCAAGGGGCTTCAATCCTGGTTCTTGATTTTTTACTTGTTTCAATTATGTACAATATTACGCATTTTTGAGACGTACAATAAAAATCACAAGTTTTGACTTTCTTTCCATCTTTCATTTCGTGGGTAGATTTCGAAAGGATTACAAAATGTATGTACGTGCATATCACCATAATGTGATTAGCTTTTTGATGAACGAGTTGTGTAACTCTTAGTTTAAATGTTTTTCAATTATTTCTTAAAATGTTGTCCATAAAATGTTACGTACCTCATTTGCTCCAACTCTTGATTGATTGGGTTCAAGCTGATAACTGGAGCTATGTGAGTTTGATGCCATCCCTCCTCCAGGTATTCTGCCGGCTGCAAAACTGTCGTCAAGGTCTTGAAGGTGGCGGGATCTGTCCTTCTCAGTTCATCGGCCACATGGAATCCATCCACGAATAGATTCTCTCCTCCGGTACCGTCATGCTCCATACAGTGAAGTACCTGTAAACTAAAGAGAGGGATGATTTAAATTGAGGCTCCTTTGTAATTAGGTAAAAAGAAAACATGTATATATGTCTTTGAATTAAATGCTGAAATCATTTCTGTCACACTAAAAGAAAATTTCCCCCGCTTATTTCACCATGCTTAATTTAAGCCATCGCAAATAGAAAACAATACGTTTCATTCTAGAGTTTTGACAAATATCAAGATATTGTGTGTGTTCCCCAAGGAACCAATCTTCGTCCATTGCTATTTTCAATAAGTACAATTATATGGAAACACAACTTCTTCGGTTGATTGGTTAAGAATGATTAGTTAACTGAAGTTTGTAAATTGTCAACAAACTTAAATTTTTGTTAGATGCGTGGGAAGGTTCACAATGAAGCCATGCAAATAAAACACGTATGAGAAGGCAAGAAATACGTGAAAATGAAATAATAAAAAATTTCAATTTTTTATAAGAAAACGCTTTTTTATAACTTTTGAAGGTTATTCCCATCAATGTAATAATACAAGAAAACAAATAAATAAATAATAATAAAAATATATCAATCATTTTCAAGTTGTTTTGCAAGGTGACAAAATATCATTTTCAACCAACGGAAATGAAAATAGGTTTATTATGTCATTTATACAGATGAACATTGATAATTTGAGACCCTAAAAAACAAAAGCAGGTATTCCTAGGCAGCGTATGAAATGGACGAACGATGTCAATACGTTCATCATTCGTTCATATTTTCATGTAACTACAGGGTGTCCGGGGGTAAAGTGCATTAACTTCGGGAGGTGATTCTACATTATATTATAAGTAAAAAGGATATTTTACATTTTTCGAAATTCCAACTTTTAGGGGTTGTTTTGTGGTAAAAAGATAAAAATAGACCGGCGTGTGCCGCCAGCTTTATTATTTTCCGCTAATACGATACGGGACAGTCACAACCATGCAATGTTGCAACAATCGTGCCCGGCGGGCGCTCAGCAAGTACGATCATACCTCACACTAAGGAAAGGTATGTCTTTTTGTATTGGAAAAAAAAAGTTGGAATCTCGGAAAAAGTTGTTAATCTTTTGTACTCCTACCATCATGTAGAATTACCTCCCAAATTTAATGTACTTTACCCCCGAACACCGTGTATAATAAAAATAATAAATAATAATAATACAACATGTAAAAAAATAGATGAAGGTAATATTTTTAATTCTAAAATATGAAATACGAGATTGACTAATAAGACGGTTTGACAGAAGGTGGCAATGGCGGAATTGGTAAACGCTCACGTCCCGGTTAAACGAGAGGTTCTGGGTTCGAGTCTCAGTTGCGACCATTATCTTTTTCTGCGTCTTGTTCTCTTTCATATTTTCGTTTAGATTATTATTGTTATCTTCTTCAATAATAAAACTATATTTGAAATCTAAATTTAGAGAAATATAAAGGTAAAAAATCAAACACCAAAACAATATATGTTTGGTATTCGGTGCTTATAATTATGAATAAAGTAAAAATACAACTATTATTACAATAAACAATTTCTGTTCTCACTGATAGAATCGTTAAAGCGAAAGGCTCTCACTGCTTTCGAATACAAAATAATATTCCCATGGAGAGAAATTTCAACATTGAAGTTTGCGCTACGAGTTTTGAGATTATTTCGCTGTTCCCGGAATAAATTTCAGCATGGTATTGCAAACATAATATAATATAAAATGATTATGAAATTCTCCTCTGTTTTGCGTGAATACGGCTAACAGGTATGCATACAAAATTGTGCTGATACAAAATAATAGAATTTTCACTATCCAACTACGCAAGTTTAAACTCCTTTAAAGAAATCCCTTTTCTAAATTTATTGTAAATGAATTGAAAATAAATAGTATAAGATATTTTTAATCATATGTTTTTTGATGTCGGAGCTTCAAAGAGGATATTACATTAAATAAACTTATTTTAAAAGCTGGCAATATAAAGTCTTTATGGTTCAGTTTTTAGACGTTATACTTCCCTGATAAAGACATACATTGCCTTATGAAGACAGTGTTGTGCACGAACCTATTTGTGGTGTTGTTGAAAAGAATTGTTTATATAAAAATCAGTGTTTCATTTAATAAATAGTTATAGATTCTATCAGCATCGCCCTGCTCAAAAACCACCATTCTATAGCTAGAAATAACCAACCCTTTTCTTCCCCACTCCATTTAGCCTCATGACATGTCTCATTTTAGATATCTCAATTTGACTTGCTTCAGACAGTCTAGAGCGGTTTGGACAAATGTATGGTATTAACATAAATTCAGATTTGAAGCATTCTTTAAACATGACCAAATGTGAATAGCCAAGAACTTTCCAGTCTTCCTCTTTTATGTTCCTTCCCCTCCCGCTTCTTTCGCGTTCTTTAGCTTCATAACATAATATACATAGAAAAATTTACCCAGTGGCCTCCGTCAAGTATGTACTGTCATTGTGCGCCGCCAGGGGGATGGTGGTGTAGGCGGTGTCCGCTCTGTTGTTGTCTGAAGTAAAGGTCCACATGTCTCCAAATAGGGTCCGCTGGACAGGTGCCACCCGCTTGATCACCAGCTCCGTGTCTTCGAGTGTTGGTGCCACCTTAAACACGTACAAATCTTTGAAAAAAGTCTACGTGATCAACACTTCTTTCATTATTCATGAAAACAAAGGCCGGGGCGATTTCGGTTATATTTGAGAATAAGGAATTGTCGTTAACCTCAAAACTAACAACTTTTTCTCTGTCATCCGAGAGATCTGGGATGGCAGTTAACGAAATATGTATTTTTTCAAGGTTATTTGTTAGGACAATTCCTTATCTAAATTCAAATGTTGGTTTCAAGTGGTCATCTCAGCTTTGTAGACTCTCATCATAACACGAACTTGCTCCTCAAACTTCTAGATTCTAGAGGGTATGAATTGAAATTCTTATTTTTTTAAGTGAAACTGCTATAGCCCCGTTGTGATTAGGTATTCAGATGAAACGGAAATGACGCGTACAACACCTGCGAAGCATCGAACTCCTATCAAGGCTCCTATTAGTTGAGATATAGAACGGAAATTACGCTAAGTCTGCGCTCATTGGCCGCTTTGATTATGACCTCACTTTTCAAGGCTCCTTGATTCTTCATTGGTTGAGATTGTTTTGGTAAAGTTTCGCATAACTGAACTCCATTCTAAAGTAAACTATATTTCTTTACCGTATTATTGTCAAAGCCTGAATTATTATATAAATAAACGTACTAGTTTATATAAAAATGTGGATTTTTAATACTATCCTAACCTTCACCTTTCTCATCTTCTTCCACACCCCATCCGTTTGGCTTCACCCAATTGGGGGTACCTAGTTCTACTGGCTCCAGAGAGTGAGGAACCGTTGGGATTCTTGTGGGCCCTTCACTTTTAAAAAAACTTTCGTCAAATTAATACAAAGTCTTCATTCGCAATTAGTAAAGAAATAGACTGAACTTTGTTATTCCTATAAATCCTAAATAATTACACCACGATCCGAACCCCTTCAAGAAAATGGGGTGTACCTACACAAGGAACCTGTACATATTATAAAGGATTATAACAAAACGTTTTAACCAACTAAATCCAAAATCAGTAAAAATGGGTGTTAAAACCTGCTTGAATAGGAATACAAATGTAAAATTGGCTTTGTGCTCGTATTTTACGTAGATTTTGACATCATCTGTTTTCTCGCTATCTCATTATAAAATAAAAAAAAATGTTAATCCATCATAAAAAGGCTCTGCAGATATATTTTGCACAAATCGTTCGACGCAGACTGTTTTTAAGATTTCTGATCTTGTAATGTATGCGATGACGCACCTTTGCATATTTACCTTCCTTCATCCAATCTACCTTCCCATACCTATCCTATCTGATAATATGTGACAATATTACCTACGTGACGATTACTATCTACCTGTGACAGGAGGCGTCTACTAATATCTACAGGAATTCCAAAAACTGAAAAAATCGAACTAATATCTATGAGAACCAAAGTGTTGACGAATATCTACAGCTCAAACTGCTGACTAATATCTATGAGAACCAAAGTGTTGACGAATATCTACAGCACTGGCAGAGGTTGGATTCGCAATTATGTATAGCATATTGGAATTACGTAATATTGCGTACGCAGTTTAAAAAACTTAATGTATGTAAGTATGTATGTAAAAATCCCTAATATCGGACTATTGGATACATTTAGCTGATTAGTCCAACCTACGCTCTGTAGATATTAGTCAACACTGGGACCGTAAGAAGATGTGCTATCTGCAGTTTTTACTGGGTGGGTCTGCGCTTCCGGGTGTCGCCGATATTGTTTACCAATTAACAAATAAACTAAATGAACTAATAATTAACGAATAAACCAAACGAACGTTAAACCAAATGAACGAATGCTTTCCGTATTCAAACTATATTGTTAACCAATACTAATGCACATATTCAAAAAATCAACGAAATGAACAAATTTTTTTTGTATGCAAACTGCTCTAATTAGGGCGTAGTCCGCCGACAGTTACGCGGACACCATAGTATATCATATCTCTTAGTCGGACGAATATCATAGATATTCGTCCGACTTTAGCTCTGTAGATACCTATTAGTCAACACTCTGAAGTTCGTAGATATTACTCCAACATATGAGCTGTAGATATTCGTCCGACATACAGGCTGTAGATATTAGTATCTGGAGTCCCTGTGACATTGTCGAACAATAACTCCGAAAGAGCTGTCAGTCAAGAACGTGCTAAATTCCCTTCCAGTGTCCATGGTTCACATATTCCCATAATTGTGTCACATTGAAATGCAATTTTTAGAAGTGAAACTTCTATAGCCCCGCTGTGTTTTGGATTTCGGATGAAACGGAAATTACGATCACTGCACCTGCAACACTTCGACTGGGCTCATTGGCCGCTTTGATTATGATGTCACTTTTAAGGCTCCTATTGGGGTTTTTTTAATAAAGTTATACAATATGACAGGAAAAAATATAAATATTTTAAAGAAAAAAGAAAAGTCCCAATAAACTTCTTTTTATTAAAAAAAAATAAACAATTCAACTTTGCATAAACCACTTACATAATGCGTAAATCCGACCGGTTTCGGAACAAACGTTCCTTCTTCAGGGAAAGCTTATACTAATTTGACAGTTTCGAACAATGTTTTATTATGGTGGGGGTGGAACCGTTGCTAGTTATTAATGAAGATTGGGTGGGTAGGTATTAATGTAGAGTGGGTGGGTAGGGGAACAAATCCATGATTGCGCTAGAAGACAATATTTTTTGTTTGTTGATAATAGATTCATTATTTTTAAGGGATTTTTTAATTTCCAAGGCTTCTAAGTTATCTAAACGTTTTCCTTTATGATTAATATTTAGATAATTTAGAAGCCTTGGAAATTAAAACATCCCTTAAAAATAATGAATCTATTATCAACAAACAAAAAATATTGTCTTATAGCCCAATCATGGATTTGTTCCCCTACCCACCCACTTTACATTAATACCTACCCGCCCAATCTACATTAATAACTAGCAACGGCTCCACCCCTACCATAATAAAACATTGTTCGAAACTGTCAAATTAGTATAAGCTTTCCCTGAAGAAGGAACGTTTGTTCCGAAGCCGGTCGGATTTACGCATTATATAAGTGGTTTATATAAAGTTGAATTGCTTCATTTTTCTATAATGGATAACCACAAAGTAATAGCCACATTCAAAAATATTATTTTTATTAGTTTGTCAATGGGTGCTTTTACTCTGAAGGTATAAATAAACTTATTTTACTTTATTTTGCAGTTAGAATTTTTTTGTGTTAGAGTCTAATACAAATTATTTCTTTCGGCGAGCCAATTCTTCAACATAATATTTGTTTTACCATTTGTACATTTTTTAAATTTAAGCGGGTAACATATAAGGAATTTGGCATCATGTGGTCCAGCGTTCTTAGTCCATATTTGTTTAAGTGCTTAGGCACAATTAGTCCTTCATTTAGCGTAAAACGAGTATTGTAAGTGTAGTCCAGTTTATGTATGTATATAGGGCTATTCATATATTGAGATATGTCTTGCTCATTGGTCACTTTGAAAATGACCTCACTTTTCAAGTATTGGTTGAGATTGTTGTGGTAAAGTTTCGATTTTACCGCGTGAAAACTGCACTAGATTTTTTTATTACAGTCTAAATTATTGATAGTTCAATTGATTCGCCATCTATCTGCCACTGCGGTATCAGAATAATTCTTAAGTACCTACTACATACTACTATTCCTCAAAAACCAACTTACACAAGAGATCCCTCAAGAGTATTCAAAAGGGTAACATTCTTCAAAAATTTATATGAAATTACTTGATCACTTTTAAATTGTCGACCGTAATCTTTTTGTTGAAATTTTACACACTTGATGAATAAAATCCCATTCAAATACAATGCGTAGACTTGTCATTCAGGCACTCAAGAGTCCTCACAGAATACTTGTACTCGTTACAATTCAAAGACTGGTTCTTTTACTTTCGATGTTCTTTGATCCCATTTTATATCAGCGAAATACTTTTGAATTCCTTTGAGAGAAAAAAAACCACGTCTTCCAATGTATTAAGTAGTCAGGCCTTCCAAAGCCGTAGGTTATTTACCGAAATTTCTGGATAAGTTGGGTTCCCCCCTTTTTACCCACATTCTCCCCCTTTAGTGTGGGTAAAGTCCCTCCTGACTCGAACTTGGCATATGGTTTATTAACACAAATTATACCCCAAAAACATGCCTTAGGCCAGAAGTTTGATGGTACTTATAATTTCTTTGACTCATATGGCGTAAGTATTAGCCATGAAATTAGGTCGATAATAACATTATAATTTACTTTCAACTTAATTATTTCAACTATTTTTTATTTATTTCAACTTTTTCAACAAGCTTAGACAAATAATCGTAAAGAAAATGAAGGGCGCTGCAATAGATTTAAGGCGATGCAATACGTCGTGTAAAATTCGAATATAAGGCCGCTAACAAAAACACTCCTTACGTAGATGTCGGTAAGGTTTAAATTCCCGTTTAGCCACCTGTTTTGTCTGTTCAAGAAAAAAAACATCGCAAAAAAAGGTGTTTTATTTTATTTTGAGACGACCAGCCACAAATATTTAAATGTTTTACGATCATTTTCTAAAGAATTTAATTTTTCATATTATACAATAAGACTATAAACGAAAAGGGGTTCTTAAATAAAAGATTTTGAACTAACAGCTTTTATAGGCCTGATGCTTTTACTTTTTTCTTGGCTTATAAAAAGACTAGTTTTAATAAATATTCTATAATTTTAAAGGAAGATATGTGTACTACTCGCAGTATTTAAGAGGAAACCGAGTGGCGTTCTGTCCATGCAAAGTATTCCCCAATTTCTTCTCTAAATTTTGACCCTCCAAAAATTATTAAAATTGCCTGGTTTGAACGCTATCAACAGAAGTTCGGTGTAAAAATTAGAAAATACATTTTTAAAATAAGCAAAAAATATTTTCTTCTAACACAGTTGGTAAAAAAACTTCAAAATCGGTCCAGTTTAGCAAGAGAAATGGGGAATTCGAAACCACGATTTTGACGATGTTACTGCGGTATTTTCAGTGTCAGGTGTAGTTGTCCCTTTCGCTCAGTATTCGGAGGGGTGACAGTGACAGAGATAGCAACAGTTTCGTAACATACCTATTCAAATTTCTTGGCCACCGTGTTTCCTCTTAAGACGCCGCTACCCGAATTTCTACCGATTTCTTGCAAACCTCTCTTAAACATTTGAAGTTTTTAAGCTCTTAAAAAAATATATGTCATTTTTGAAGATAATATCTAGACATTCGTCGCGCCGAAACGCAAATTATATAAAATTCCCTCGATAGAAAAAATTCGCAGCGTATGCTCTAAAAATTATTATAATCACGTTGGTTTCAGTTATTTTACAAGTTATTTACATTAAAAAAAATCACAATGATTATATAAATGCTATTTAAGACAACCCCTGCAAGATTTTTGCTCTATTTTAAACGGGTCGTGTTTTATTAAACATTTTCACAATTTTCGCGTAGATTTTGTCACTTTAAATACTAGCGTGCTCCTCTAACATTCGTAATTTCGTATCTCTCCATCTTCTCCTTTTTGTGCGCGGTTGCGGGGCCTTAAGCCGCCGTATCTCCGCTCAAAAAGAAGAAGATGGAGAGATATGTAATTGGAATGTTGGAAGAGCGCGCCAATATTTAAAACCGTAAAATTGAAGCGAAAATTATGAAAATGTTTAATAAAATACTAAACGTTTAAAATAAAGTAATAAACCTCTTGGGGAACAACTAAAAGAGCATTTAAAGAAACAATTTTCGTGTTAATAATTTTCGGAGCATACTTTGCGATTTTTTTCTATCGAGGGAATAATTTGCGTTTCGGCGTGGAACACGTCTAGATATTATCTTCAAAAACAACATAAATCTTTTTAAGAGCTTAAAAACTTCAAATGTTTAAGGGAGATATGTAACAAATCGGTATAAATTCGGGTAGCGGCGGCTTAATCAAAGCACCTAAAATGTTTCTGGGCAATCTAATTTTCAAACTAAAACACATTATAGTAGTGCATCTCCTTAATTGCTTTAAGGCGGTATTGTAGTCAACGGATTTAACAAAGTAGTTTTTTAATGCCGTTATTTTTAGCATACTATAGACTTTCCTGAATATGCCTATCGAAATCAAATAGTGATAAACTTAAAATTTGCTGAATTTTATCATCTTATATATTATAATGTAGATATTATATAAGTTTTAGATGTAAGTCACTAGTTGTAATTGTAAATCTTAGTTTTAAGCCAGTAATATTAATTCTTTTATATATTATTTGTACAGCGCCCTTGAGGTGATTTTCCACGAAAACGGCGCTATATAAATTAGCCAATTATTATTATTATTATTATTATTTTAAGAAGTATGACCGGGGATCGCGCCGAGACGCAGCTGCGGGAGTAGCCGGGAAGTGGTGAGAAGAAAGCACTTAACAAGATCGTAAAGGGAACAAGAAGCAAGGACTAAAGGAGAGAAATCCTACCTGACCATACTCAATTTTACGAGAGGAAGAAGCTGTTTATGGCCCTAGCTTTGCTCATTAACCGGTAAGTACCAATAATTTCATTTAAACCTCGTCAAATAATGGACCAAAAACTAGTGTCCGACCGAAACAAGACTTTCCACCGAAACCAAAACTTGTTTACTATTATTTGGCCTATTTATCACACTTTTTCAGACAGTTAACATGTGTTAAATTAAATAAATAAAAAAATAAAACAATAATTGAATATGTGAATATGTGAAAAATGTATATTTTTTATATTATTCTATGAAACAAACAAAATTTATAAAAAATATCAAAACGTGTTAACTACTTCTTGGAACAAAAATTTGTCAATTATTATCAACGCTTACTTTATAAAGGAAGGACCTCATTAATTGAGTATTTTAAATTTTATTGCGTTTACAATCACAAAATTCTTTTTATAAGTGTTAAATGAAATAAAAAACAATAATTGAAGTATGTAAAAAAAATATTTATTTTTTGATATTACTGCTATAAAACAAACAAAAATTAACAAACATGATAACTACTTCTTGGAACAAACATTTGTCAATAATCAACACTTAAAGGAAGGACCTCATTAATTGAGTATTTTGCTGATGGCGGGTGATAAACGAGGCACGAAGACAACCGAAGGAGAAGTTCCAAGAAGTAGTTATCATGTTTTGTTATTTTATTTTTTTGTTTTATTTTTGTGTTATAGAAGTAATATAAAAAATATTCTTTTTTCAGATACTTCAATTATTGTTTTTTTTTTTAATTTAATTTTACACGTGTCAACTGTCTGAATAAGTGTAAAAAATAAGCCAAATAACAGTAAACAATCAATTTTTAACCTGTCTAAAAAAGTATCGGCTTCTGATTTTTGAAGATTTTCTGCCGAAACCGAAACTGATGCCGAAACTAGATTTGTTTGCCGAATCTTGCCGAAAGCAAAACCGAACCTTCGGTCGGTCACTACCAGAACCTTAAAACTGTTATTAGGTATCTGCTGTAGGTACTTTCACATCACAGATACAAATTTCGTAAAAATCGCACAACAGGAACTGATAGCGGCGAAATAGAGAAACAAAATTTTTTCCACAGTTCTATCAATGGATCAATATGCTCCGACATTAGGCCGAAAAAATATTTTTCAAGAGGGCAAAAGTAATTTAATTAATGTAATTGTATCTCTTGTTTTATGCCTAATATAATCAATCATTTTTGTGATCGAGTCACTAATGAAAGCGTCGAATTTATTTACAAAGATCCCGGATACAAGAATTCTAAAACAGTTATTTTTTTTCGTAAACATCTTTGATTTTGATTGTTAAAAATGCCAGAAAAGAAATGGATTTCGGTAGCATAACTGGCAGATGTATCCTCCCGGATAGAGAAAGCGATTTTGAGTCTTGATAAACCATTTTTTTCTAATTCATATTGCTTGAATTTTATTCACATTTTCAAGAATTGATGAAAATAATATGAATATATGAATGGGAGAAAACGATAATATGCTCGTATAAGAGACTTTACTCTCTCAATTTGTACAAAAATAAGAATATATACAGGGTGGTGAGAAACGAACTTGACTTAATCTAACTAGTGATTCCTGACTAATTAATTAAATTATTTGATGTCTCTTGATGACTTTTCAGATGTCTTTTTTCATCAATTTTTTTTCTTCAAAATCAAACAAAAAATTTCTTAGACACTTCGTCACTGGTCACTCAGCCGAGTAACCGCCAAACCCCTAACCCCGACCGTAACTATCCAAAATCTAATGATTTATTTTAAATTGGAAAAAAAATAATATTGTCAGGAATCACTGGTCAAAGTAAATCTAGTACGTCTCTTAACACCCTGTATATCTTATCTGCATACCACCAATTGTAAATTCTAAATTGCCTTATTAATTCAAATTATTTCAATTCTTCCTTTTTAGCAACTTAAGAGTTAAAAAAACTTTTTGAGGTACCTCCTCGTAGGTGTACGCTTCGAAACATCAACACACGTTAAATGAAACATATCAAAACACGCTACCCTAATTTCTATCGATTTCTTGCATATCGCCCTTAAATATTTGAAGTTTTTAAGCTCTTAAAAACTATAGGTTATTTTCAAAGATAATATCTGTACATTCCCCACGTCGAAACGCAAATTATATGAAATTTCCTCGATAGAAAAAAATCGCAAAGTATGCTCTGAAAATAATTTGTTTCAAGCCTGTTACGGTTATTTTAAAAGTTATATGTGTGAAAAAATTCACAGTGTTTTTTTTATTGTACTTGACACAGCCCCCACGAGATTTTTGCTCTATTTTAAACGAGTCGTATTTTATTAAACATTTTCGCAATTTCCGCATCGATATTGTCGCTGTAAATGTTAGCGCTCTCCTCTAACATTCGTAATTTCGTATCTCTCCATCTTCTTCTTTTCGGGCCCGGTTGCGGAGCCTTAACCTCATAACCATTTTTCTCAAATTTAACCATAAAAATTCCAACTCGCACTCGAAAACGAAAACGAAAATTTTCTCGAAAACGAAAGTGTTGGTGCCTGGCATTTATCCTTGTACCTTTTTCCAAAATTGTAATTTCTACCCACAAATATTTTGTTCCTACTTATCTTATGCCTACTAAATACAACCATGTGTCATAGTCTTCAGTTGAAAATTAATAATCGTCCTGCCTTGTGAGTGTTGATGACGGAGCCCTTGTTCGACTGTATCGAAACAGGTGAGAACCATCGTGAGCTCGCGAGTTCAATGTTGAATGCGATGAACCAGAGGAATTTAGAAAACTGAAGGAAGAAAACAGGGTAAGTCGGCAATCCTTGATTATCCCCATTCTGTGACGGCCGGCGTAGTGCAGCGTAAGGCGCTTGACTCGCATTCCGAAGGTCTCGGGATCGAATCCCGGCGTGGCAAATAAATTTTATTTGATTAATTTGTGTATTTCACAATTTATTCATTTAAAATAATATATAGTATATTTGCGGCACGTTCCAGAGTGGAAGATACTCTCAGTACCGCCCTGGTGTAAGACCACCATTCAGAATTGAAACGTTGCTTGAAATGACTTCTGCCATACTTGGTGACCAGATCTGAATAGCCAGGTACTTCCCCACCTTCCTCTTCCCTATCTCCTTCCCCTCCCCACTGCCTACAGCCTCACAACATACCCCAATTGGGGATGCGAATTTGGGGAGACTCTTGTGCGGTATTCATGTAAAAAAAAAATAATCCTTCTGCTTTGCGTGTAACTTCAAGTCCTCAACAGAAAGCTTCAAAGTTATACCAATTATAATATTATTAAACAAAAAAACAATTCCAAATACTGTGAGTATGGATTCACTACTTTCACGCTTATACCGTGTGTATTTTTTTTTTTTTACATGAACTCCACACAGGAGGCCCTGAGGAAAATAATTTCCCTCAGGGCCTATGTCATCTTTGAGGATGCTGTGTGGAGGGTTTTTTTTAAGGAAAGGGAGGAGAGGAGAGTTCTGGGAAGGAAAAGGGTTTAAGGGGTGGGTAGGAATCTGGGGTTCAGTATGTCCTGGTCATCCGCCTCCAAGACCTAGACAAACCTCACCCCATGAACCCGGGCACCCCTGCTAAATCACCAAACGTAGCGAACCACTTGGGGTGACCTATGACAGAGGTGTTGGTTATCCAATAAAGGTTCCCGGGGCGGCGGTACCCATTCCCGCCTCCAATATTGTAATTATTTATACATTTTTTTCCTACTACTTTAAAAAAATTGTTTTGGTAATGTATAAAATGGTAAATGTACACCTAAGTCAGAAAAAAATACAAAAAAATAATTATCCGGAAAACCCTACGCATTATTTCCTTTGTGTGTGATAGATTCTACAGAAAGGAATAATACAACTTCACACGCCACCAACTGTCGGATTTGCTGATTAATGGAGTTTAATGCAGGGGCAATTATAGGACTGAAATGAGCGGAGGAAATTGAACGCGTGTCCCTTCAGCCAGATATTATTGCAACACTGAAGAGTAAACGATAGATGTGTGATGTGAGCGTGTAAGGTGTACCAGAAACGAGCTCAAATTTAGCTTACTTCGGGTAAACTTATTCAAGTTTCTGAAGAGATAGGTCATAAATTCTTGACTTGACGAAAGGTATAATAAGATCTTTGTACATGGCGATATGCATTTTTTACAAATCAATATAGATCACACTTATTATGCTTCTTCCTCATTGCTGAGAATCGGGACTCTACTCCAATTTCCAAGGTGGAAAGGGTTCCTCGCGGTTCTGCGTAGGCTTGTTGGAAAAGTATCGATATAATTCAATATATCGATATTTTTAGCCGATATATTTTGATCCGATATATCGGTATATCGATACAAAATATCCAATATCGAAAATTGTATCAAAAACGATATTTTTTCAAATTTATGTAGTTAAAGTCAGTAGAATCCAAAACCGTATAGGAACGAACGGAAAAAAGTAACTGTATTGGGTCATGACATCTGGCGGTTGAAATTTTAACTATTAATAGCTTACAAATCTATTGTCTTTGCATTAATATTTGTGATCACCAATAGTATCTCATGTGTGTAGGTACATACATAGAAATGTATGCTATTTTTCGCCATTTTTTTCTTAGCCACTCCTATGTGTTGGTTCCCAATTATCTATGATTATTGACTATACCTTGTTCCAAACACGAAGTCCTTTTTGACAGATTAATACGCCAAGACAATGTTACTGAGACGCATACAAACTTTGTATGCGTCTCAGTTTACATATAAGTGAGAAGACAGCTTTTTAGTTTTTGATACTTTTGTAATTATTACGTAATAAAAATGAATAGTGATAAAAATACCTTCATTTTTATTGAGATTTTTGTACATTAAAAAAAGCAAATTGTGTACAAAAATTACTATTGATAATATTGAGCTGAATACACTATTATTTTAAAAACGCGAAATCTCTTGAAAATTTGACCGATATATCGATATTTTTTCCTGGATATATCGACGTCGATATTGATATTTTAATAAATATCGATACATCGATATATCGACATCCCTAGTTCTACGCTTCGTTTAAAGCCATCGATGTACCGGACACTTGTGAAACTTGGTCACTCCAGTATCTGAGGTAGTGACCTTCATCTGCTTCTTCTGCCTACCACTTTGCCAGTGATTATGAGTTTCTCTAAGTTAGAGTCCTGAGTTTGACGAGCAACGTGTCCAAAGTAGGTATCTTAAAATGCGTTGTAGGCAGATAGTTGAAAAGCCTATTGTGGATGCCTATATCTTCCAGAGTGGACACATTTGTACGCACTTGTTATATATTATATAATAGGTACTGTCTGTGTAAGGGAACTTCTCTGTATAACCAGTATAAAGTACCATAAAAAACATCTTCCTACTAATATGTCATAATATGACATATTAGTAGGAAGATTCAATTTGGGAGGTGGGAATGGGTACCGCCTCCCCGGGAACCTTTATTGGATAACCAACACCTCTGCCATAGGTCACCCCAAGTGGTTCGCTACGTTTGGTGATTTAGCAGGGGTGCCCGGGTTCATGGGGTGAGGTTTGTCTAGGTCTTGGAGGCGGATGACCAGGACATACTGAACCCCAGATTCCTACCCACCCCTTAAACCCTTTTCCTTCCCAGAACTCTCCTCTCCTTCCTTTCCTTAAAAAAAACCCTCCACACAGCATTCTCAAAGATGACATAGGCCCTGAGGAAAATTATTTTCCTCAGGGCCTCCTGTGTGTAAAAAAAGCTCATGTAAAAAAAAAAAAAGATAAATATAGAAGACGTATATTATATGTCTTCTATATTTATTAGAAAAAAATCTATGGGAGCCCGTTAAAATATGTCAAGATTTAAAATTACGAGTAAAATTCTAATATTTTTTTTAAATTTCAGAGTAATCAGAATTTCTACTCTATGATAATTTTTTGTTTATTCCAATTAAAAGAAAATTACATTTTCACTCATTTAACTAGAAATAATTATACACATTAAGATAAATAAATATTTCAATACAGCGCTATTCTATTTCATTATTTTGTTTATCAAGAATAAATATAAATAAAAAAAAATTTAAATTTACCCAGCTTCTTTTCGTTTTTAATGTCATTTAGGAGGCAATTATATAAGTTTCCCCCCTCGTAACCAACGGATTTTTTACCATGTGGATGGAGTTTAAATGTATGTTATCGCGTTGTCATGTAAAGTGTTTATGTACTTGGGACGTTTTAATGAATTCTGTGTTTGTGTGTACGAGATTATTTTGTATAAAAGGAGACATGTATTGTATTCATATAGTTTTCTTAATGTTAATAGTTTTGTTTCCATACATAACTTTTTGTGGATGTTCTGGGCTTATAATTAAATAGTTTTTTGATAATCTAGTTTTGTATTACCTGTAATTCATTTAAGTGTGTTTCACATGCGTTTCCCCAGATTTCAATTAAATAATTTAAATGTGAGTGTACGAGACTATAATATAAACCTATTTTTAATTTATTTAGCAACAGATATGATAGCCGGCTAAATACGCTAATTAAGGGGATGATTTTATCTTTAATACCTTGTATGTGTTGTTTAAATGTCAAATGCTGATCAATGCACAGCACAAGATATTTTTCCTGGATCCGGATTTGCATTTGATCATATATGAAATGTTTTAAAAACGTAATTACATCAATCCACTTATCAAAAAAGTTCATTAGTATGTAACTAATAACGGATGGATATCCGTTTATCAATGATGACGTTGATGGAGTAGAAACTCCAAACATAATTATACTGACGGAACTACTAAAAGAAACTAAAGGAGGTATTTCACCATCCTCCCGACATCCATCCATAATAATAAATAAATAAGTAAACACTTATTACTGACGCAATATCCGATCGTAATACAGTCACTATTTGGTTCCAAGACAACTCAACAAAGTCGCATTTCAATACCTCTTCAAAGTCATTAACCCTAGATCACTAACCCTATTTTTCGACACTTATTACTAACCTTCGTCGTTTCGACTACGGTTCTAAATAAAGGTGGTTTAAGGGTTTTATTAAAACAAAATATGTACACACTTATTTTTATTATTAATGAACAGTGTTTATTTGTATTATTTCTCATATTTAGAAAAACAAAAATATCAAATTTATTAATCAAAAGCCTTAAGAATGAGACCGTAGTTTTCATGCAAAATCAACAATTGTAACATTTTTAAAGTTGGTATTTGAATTAGTTTTAACTTAATTTAAAAAAAAAGCAATTCAATATCAAAAACAGAGACTTGAATTAACCAATAAAATAAAAGTTTTGGTGAAAATCTAGAAACTAATAAAAATTTGGTGAAAATCTAGCGAAAATAAAAAGTCACGTTATCACTCACCTTCGTCGACGCGACGAGCCATGGTTACTGAATTGGCGCTCGTGGTCTCCCCCCATCATCCGCACTACCGTCAACAGCAGAAGTAACGGGCCGATTGAGATTAGCCAGAGTATGAAAGAATTACGGTCGCGAGCGCGAAAGTTATCGCGATTTTTTTAATCCTGCGTTGTCGACGAAGGTTAGTGATCTAGGGGTTAATAGTGACCAAATGACCAATGTGCAACTTCATCTCTCCTTTAAAAAGTCATTAAAGTGATGAAAAAAAAACTTGGTTAAATAGGTTACGTTAGGTTAGATGATGGGCTATATAAAAAAAATCAGAGTGTGCAATTCACACGCGGTAGAAGTGAAGCCTTCAGAAAACTAAAGTAGACAAGAGTGGGGAGACTATGAAACACTTTTTTATCAATGTGAAGGATGATTTTTTCCATATTTTTGTCGTCAAATTCCAGTGAACCTTTTCCTATACGTCGTCTTATTAGTATTTGTGTTTTCTTCTTCGGAGTCGTTAGATGTCGCTTTCTTTGCCTATTCATTTTGGAGCGATTTGAAGATAGGATATTGATTTTACTATATATATTTTTTTAATTTTGTAATATTCGATCCTTGGTTCACTGAATGTCTGGCCGCTAAGATTCGTCGGGCGTTTTATACCACTAGACCAAAGGAAACTTGCGTGAGACCATGAATTTATCGTATTATATTGGAACCGAGTACCCGTAAAATAAATAAATATTTTATCGCTGTTTGTTTCTTTTCAGTGTCGCTCGCTTCCGTTTTATCGAGTTTCAAATCACAGCAATGCTAAAGAAGTTTTCATTCCAAAAATTCATTATTTTAAATCACGTTGAGTTGTCATGGAACCGCTTTTGACATCTTAATGAGAGGATTGTCAAATATTCCTACAAATAATGTACAAAAAACTCTTTCCTATAGCTGATTCCACAACCTGTTTCTAGCGAAGTTTTAAACCAAAACCACTCACCGGTCTGGGATGAAACGAAGAAGATTTCATGCAACAATTTTACCTAACAAAAATGTTTCACAGTTTTAGCAATAGATGTCAGGCAAGTGAAAAAAATAGAAAAATTCAAAACAAAAAATCTATTATAAATATCAAGCATTTTCTGTATCTGCCAATTATAACTTAGTTCGTTTGGCTCAGAACTAGAGCACTTTACCGGAGAAAGAAAAAAAAATAGTTTGTATAATAAATAGTGGCCACTCACATTATCAACAAATGCGCATCCATACTCTATCAGCGACTTGAGGAATATCTTAAGAGTTTCAGTAGATTTCAGGAAATCGTCTCTGTTGACGTAGGCCACTTTACTGGCCACTGCTTTACCCGTCCACAGCTTCCTTGGGACCACGCTATTCTTCTTCTTCCAATTCCCAGGCCAATATTCCCACAGGAACTTGGCCGAATATTCCGATACATGCTGATCATCCCCTGAAAATATCCAAATTATTAATATAAAAATTTAAAAAATGTAAACTTCTCTTGGTACCTTGGATATCCTTGGTCTATGACCTGTGTAGGTACAACAAATTAAATACTCCTTGTTATAATTATAATAATTATAATTCTGTTCAATTTCTCTCAGTTTCAATATTTTATTTAACATTAGTAATCAATTTTCAAGATTCAAATATTGACTGCCGCCTTGATCGAGGGGTAAGAATCTTGACACCCAATCCGAAGGTCGTGGGATCGAATCCCGACGTGGGCAAATACATTTTATTTAATTAATTTGTGTTATTTCACAATTAATTCATTAAAAAAATAATATATAGTATATTTGCGGCACGTTCCAGAGTGGAAGATACTCTGCAGTAACTACTTGGTGTGAGACCACCATTCAGAATTGAAAGTTGCTTGAAATGGCTATAGCCGTGTTTGGTGGCCAGATTTGAATAGCCGGATACTTCCCCACCTTCCTTTTCCCCATCTCCTTCCTCTCCCCACTACCTTCAGCCTCACAACGTACCCCGATTGGGGATGCCATAGTCTCACTGGCTCCAGACGAGAGCAGCTGGGACTCTTATGAGGTATTCATTTAAAAAAATGTTCAATAACCACTGGAGCGATTTCGGCTGAAAAATGGACCACTTTTATTTTTCTGCGATTGATTTCGGTCCAAAAATGGACCACATTTTCTACCATTCGTAAAACATTTATTGTAATTATTTAAAACATTTCCTGGGCCAGCCGTTTATTTTAACACGAAGCTATTGAAATGCTTTATCTATTATGACCATAGATGTTGCAAATCTGAACTTTGTAGACTATTTTAGAACAATGTTAAAAATAAATTTTTAAAATATTTTTTTCCCGCCAAATTTTTGAGCAGCTGTTTATGGATAAAATTAAGTCCTTTTTTCATAGATACACACCTTTAATTATCAAGTATACCACAGACAACATACAGAAACCGAAAATATTATGTTGACCCTAATAAGTATCCCTCACGACAGTTTCAAGTAAAAAACACCCAGGATTCGCACGATTATAAACTTTACGATTTTTTGATATTTTTTTTATAAATCCTACAAATATGAGATAAACGGTTAAATATAGGTTATTTCATTGGCTATATAGCACTATAATAAGTTTTTATGTCTCCAGGCCAAAATTCGAAGGTATGATTTTTTTTAATGTTGACGAAAAATTTAAAAAATGACCATCTGGTAAATCTCAAGCAATCGAAGCAAATTTATTTATTTTGCGTGATCGCTCCAGTGGTTAACCTTACACGTTCACGCATTATGTGAAATAAGTCAATTTGATTCTAAAACGTCAAATATTCAAAATAATGGAAATTGTAATACCAATAATTTTCAATTAATTTGAGATAGAGGAAGACACAGAACATAAAAATATTAAGTTACTTTATCCGGGAGTAACGCAAAAAAATTAGTCATCTTCTTTAATACTCGTATTTCATATTATTTAAAAATAATTAATAATTTTTCATTTATTAATATTACAATGCAGCGTAAGACTAGGCGTGTCCTAGGGAGCTAAGAAAATACTTGGAGCAAGTTAGTGTAGTAGCAGCCAATATCACCAGTTCAACTGGCCTGGCTGCCTGGTTCATTAGGACTGAGGCAACCACTAAATATTACCATAAATTATCAAACAACCACTAAATATGCCATAGAAAATTTAACAAGCATGGCCATAAAAAACATAGATGATGGGAAAAAATGTTTAGCTTTATTCATAGATCTTCAAAAAGCTTTTGACACAATAGACCATAAAATATTACTAACTAAACTAAAAAAAATGGGAATGGCCGAATCAACAATGAACTTATTGGAGTCATAATATATAACAGGGCGAGAACAACAAGTACAAATTGGCAAACAAAAGAGCAAACTTCAGGAAGTGTACTGGGACCGATTCTGTTCATTATCTACATCAACGATTTAACTAACCTTACCATTAAATTTATTTGTTTTATTATTTCAAGAAGAAAATTGGACTGATACATTTAATGAGGCTGAAAAGGGGCTTAGTGAACTTCAAAATTGGCTTAAAATCAACTCGCTTACCCTTATTATAAGCAAAACAAAATATATAACATTTTCAATGAACTCAAGGGGTCAACCAATAAAATTACTAGAACTAAAATTACATGAATGCCATGGAAATAATATACAATGTTACTGCCCCGTCATCGAAAAAACACAAAACATAAAATATCTCGGAGTAATAATTGACGAAAATCTTAGATGGGACCTACACATCAAAGGTATTACGGAAAAACTCACAAGCCTTATATATTTCTTTAAAAATCTACTACTACTTTTAAATACTAAGATATGAAAAAGGTCTACTACCTATTATGTCATTCTCGAATTGAATATGGAATCATAGGATGGGAATCTGCTGCACATACGTACCTACACAGCCTGAATACGATTCAAAAAGGAATCATAAAGACCATATTGAAAGTACCAATTAGAGCGCCTTCAATTGAAATTTTCAATAACTTTGACGTACCAAATGTACAACAAATATATGCCAAAAATATATTATTGAAGCTCTTCAAAAATAATGAATCCTCTACTAGACCGTGCATGCACAACACTAGATCGAATAAAAATGATATAAAAAATATTCCAAGTTATAAAACCACATTTGGACAAAGAAACTATACATACTTTGCAACAAAACTCCATAATATCCTTCCTCAAGACATGAAACTAATAAAAAATCCAATGGAATACAAATCAAGAATAAAAATATGGCTTAAAGAGGTCAATGAGAAAACCCTAGCGAAGACGCTAAAAATGACATAGAAGACAAATGAACTATATTTAAATAACCTTAATCCGCCTCGGCACAGGACCCCATAGTGAGGAGGAATAAGATATACAATATTTTATACTTAATTTCACATTACATTTTGTATGTAAAATAAATTTATATAGTCGCTATAATAAAAAATAATAATAATAAAAAATTACGTTTAATGAAAATATGGAATAAATAATAACACAATAAGTGCCTTGTGGATGTGTTTCGTGATTCGACTATGGGCCCAATTTGGGCCAATAGTTCCATACAAAACTGTGCTTTCGAAATTCAAATGGGATGGAGATCTACGATTTCAGGCGAGTGAGACAGAACGCTTGGGGTTGAACCAAATGGAGCATTTTTTTCCATTCAAATGTGTGTGGAAGGCACTTCTAGTTTTATGTTCTGTATTTTATGGTGAAAAACTTACATTTAATTGTTAAAATATCCCTTGCTGTAGTTAACTCAACAGGAAAAGCATCTTCTGGAATATCCAATATGTGTTTGTTTCTTTGAAAAGTTGCATAATTGTAACAATCTTTGCATCTAAAAAAATAAATTATTAGTGTTTATAAAGATCATAGAAAAATCACTTTCTTCACTCTCTTTCTTAAAAACAAGTTTCAAATTAAAGTGATTTATTTTGGGGGTATTATTCCGTGTTGCGCAACTTCTTTTCTTAGACAACGTTTCGGACAGCATTACAGTGTCTATAATGAGGTTAGTTGTAAATTTAAAATGTTTATAATTTATGTCCTGATGAGGAAACCTTTGGTTTTGAAACATGTTGATAATTCAAGGTTCACTATAATACGATTTGAGATTTTCAATGCCAAAAGTACTTTGGTTATTTATTTTTGGCTCATTATAACGTGTTGTTCTACCTCCTTCTTTGGCCAAAGTTTCGGACAGCGTTACAGTGTCACAATTAGTATACGGCGTTACATCTATTTAAACATCTGCCCCTGATGATGGATAATTTAACGCTGTCCGAAACGTTGGCTAAAAAAAGAGGTAGCTTAGCACGGCATAATGTCCCAAAAATAAATCAAGATAAAATGCATTATTTGTATGAATAAAAATATTTCATTAAATTATCAGGCTATTATCAAAGATTGAGAATAAATTCAATCTAACATAGTTTCATTCAGTTTGTTGACAATGCAATCACAAAAGTTAATCAAAACATAAGTATTTTCTTGACCTTATTATCAATAGAGAAAACCTTCATTTTATCAAAGAATAGATTATGTTTAGTTGAGCGAGATTAATGTGTTATGTTTTGCAAATAAAACAAGAATTCTATAAAATTTCTTTTGATGGCATAATTTTGAGGTGCGTAACGATATTAAAAAATATAAATAAATTATTACCATAAAGGCAGCTGTTATAATGATTATTAATGTTTATTCCATTTTTTATATAAAATTCAAATAGGAAAATTGTAAATGAATATTATAGAAAACAGGTTGGTTAACAATACTCAAAATAGATTTTTTTTCACCCACCTGCAATTATCTCGAAGCCAAGCGAAACTGTATTTAATCGGTGCATTTCCGCTCAATTTTATATTTACAGATTTCTTTTCTATTTCTGCAGTCACAACTGACTCTGAAAAATAAAAATAAAGAGCATCTTAAATAGGCCATTTGCATGGATTTCATAATGACTAGGAAAATATCTTGTCGATAGATTTTTCTACTGAGATTACGAAAATGTTACAAAATTTTTTAGAAATATATGGTTTTTTTATATTTTTAACTAAGTAAATCCGTTATTTGGGCTCGTGGCGTCACTCCATGAAAATGTTCCGTCTCCGATAATATTCAATTAATTTTGTAAAATTCCACACTGATTTATTTTTTTACATGGCAACACTTTAATTTTCGGCGAATTTTTGACAGATGTTACGAAGTAACATACATATTATGCAGTTTGACGTTTTGACAGATGTTACGAAGAGAACCCCGTACATATTATGCCTTCTGTACCTGTCTTAGAAGCGTAATGGTAATAGTGCTGATTTTAACAAAATCAAATTTTATAATGGCGATCCTCTATAAATGACTATATCCAATGTAATAAACTTGTACTTGTAAATTATAATTATAATATATTATTATTAGACGTCCAACATTATAATGATTAATGATCAATAAGATCGATCAAGGAAGAAAATATTTATGAGTTGTAATATTTTTGGTATGCCTGATTATTCTCCTGTGCCATTCGTGTGGAATACGTCGGTTTTTTTTTTAATGATTTTCGGCTATAATATATAATTATTGTTTTTTTGCACCCATAAAATTATGTCACGTCTATCGGTTTATTAAAAATGGTCCGATTTTTCGGTTGAAAGTTTCAAAAAATCGCCAGTGTTTCAAAAATACGATTAAAAATACGGAATTTCTTAGAATATTTCCCCAAACCGGAAAAAAAATACATATGGTGCAGGTGGTCTATTGTGAACACATTAATTTAGAAAAATAAAACAATACAACTTTGTATAAACCACTTATATAATGTGCAAATCCGACCGGTTTCGGAACAAACGTTCCTTAACATTAATTTAGATTATCGAACTACGACAATTGCTGTGGCGGTGAGATTGAACTTAAAAAATAAACTAAACTATTAATAAAAGTGGATTAAAATACTACTGCGCCGACAGGATTTCATAATATGGTAGATGTCACAAAAACACAAAACACCTATTTTTTGGTGCAAATTTTCAAAACTATTGCTATTTGAATAACTATCTTTTTGGTTAAAATTGTGTAAAGCATGATGTTTGTCGCAAAAGGAACAAAACCTTAGTTCCTGGTGTAGTTTGAAAGGAAGCCGCAAGCCAAAAATGTACGAATTCTTAGTGTGCCTTATACCGCTTGGCAAACAAAGTCCAGAGTTCAAGAGCAAAAGTAATTTCAAGAGCAAAAGTGATATTTATTTATTGTGTTAATAATTTTACCAGAAATAAAAAAGGAAATCATTGGAAACTATCACAAATAATTTTAGCCATAAAATTGTATTTTTTAAAAGTTTTTTTATTTGTGTTCAAACATTTCTAATGAAAGACAAACATATTTTATTAATTTGCACTTACATTTTTTTAAGTTATTTAAATTTTTATTTTTATTCTACTCAATGGAAACGGTATAAAAAGCTTCAATTTAGCAAAAACATTTTGTGTGTTTATAATGTAAACCGATTTGTTGTAAATATTAATCGATAAGTGTGATTTTGCGTTAATCTCCCCTTAAGGAAGATTAAAAAAATTATAATTTATTATTAAACTTCCACTCGATTAATATTGTTTTACTGTTAAAAAATTTGCATTAAATGCCTAACTAAAAGTAAAATTAAACTGGGTTGCTTTAATATGGGTGCACATAAAAACAGACAAATTAAATAACAATTAAAATAAACAATCAGTTACGCAATTATAAAGTTAATACGATGGATATTAATTTTTAAAAAATGAATTTGATTTCACATCTGTTTAGGTAGGTAAGATTTACTGATTTCGAAAAGTTTATAAAACAAACTGTTTCAAATCAAAACAATCACATTTCTCAGATTCACAATATCCGGAAATCCGTAATTTAAGTTTTCCGAATAATTACTTACGGATTCCGTTTACGTATGCCATGATGGAATAACAAATCGACACTAACTGGCTTCTAATAAGAAACTGAGCAAATCTTCATCTTGTTTTATACAACAATTGTTCTTATCTCACAACAAAATATTATATCACATTCGCAGCTGCAAATAATTCACACTAAACTTGTCCTATTAGAAGTTTTGCGTTTGTCAGTTCAAAGTACAGCTGAGTGGGAACCGAGAAGAATAATTGTTCAAGTTTTGCATAAATGTTTAAAGGAATTTAGTGCAAAGTTTCTGAAAGCAAGTTGCTGGAATTTTATTGTTTTTTTTCTCATTTCGAATTACTTTAAAAAATTAACATATTATGGTGTAGTATTTAGAGTTGAGTTTATGACTCTAGCAGATGCATTGTTAACACCATTTGTGTTTGTTTAATAAAATAATTATTATTTTTTATTTAGGTGAACGGCCTCTGTGGTCGAGGGGCAAGGGTCAAAGTCGCAGTTTCAAATCCCGGCGTGCGTGGATAAATTTTATTTGATTGATTTGTGTTTTCACAATTAAATTATCGCCCAAAATAGTAAAATAACAATTGGTTACTTTCTTGGGTAGTAATAAAATACTAAAAACAAACAGTTTAGTTTTATAAAATCACCCAGCACACAGTATACTATTGCTAACATAACTTGATACATTTACGAATCATTAGATAATGGTAAAAAATGTGCGGGCACATTTATTGACCTCAGAAAGGCATTCGATAGCATATCCCATGAAATGCTACTGAAAAAATTAAATAATATTGGCATAAAAGGCAACGCGATTAAATGGATTACCAACTACTTAAAAAATCACTTTGGTGGTAAAAATCAATCGTGTTAGTAATTATCAAGAGATTTCAAACTTTGGAATCCCCCAAGGTACAGTGTTTGGACCAATCCTATTTACCAAAATTGTAAACGATATTTTTTTCAACCTTTTCATGGTCAAATTAGTTCGAATGCCGATGATACATTATTAATAATAAGTGAAAAATGTAGAATTAAAGGCAATAGAAGACATTATCACGCCTTATAATTTTTTCGACACCAATTCACTGTCACTAAATAGAGAAAAGACAATTGCATTTCCATTTGCAATCCATCCAAACGATGCTCCTAAAAATTTTAACATTGTCATACATGACAATATCTACTAAAACTCAAAGCAAAAATTAATTCATTTCAAACTGTACAATATTAAAAACAACAAATAAAGTTAAATATCTAGGAGTCATCTTCATCACTCTTGGCTCTACAACCCCTGGTGAGTCTTGGTCTCCTAAAGAGTCTTCCTCTACTCAACTCGGTTTTGTGCCAGCTCTCCAGTTTAGATGTTCTATAGGACATCTTTGAGGATGTTGTCGCTCCATCTTAATCTTGGTCTTCCCTGGCTCCTTCGCCCTATCGGTCTTAAGTTCAGCAGGGACTTTTGTGCTTGATGCTTGGTCATTCTCTTCATTGACCCAATCACCGAAGTCTTCCCAGTTTTATAAATTTCGTGACGTTTAGCTCCTTAAACAGAGTACATATATTGCTCGTTGTTGTAAGTTGTAACGTCTGCACCAAAATCCATTTTCTAAAACCGATCCGAAGATACGCTTCAAATTTTTTCTTTCAAAATATCTAGGAATAATTATCGATAAAAATCTGAAATAAAAGGAAAAAATATGTCAAGTTGTAAAAAAAAATTGAAAATTAATATATATATTTTTTTAAATCAGAAATATTCTGTCGAAAAAAAATCTATATTTAATGTACTATGCCTTAGTTCAATCCACTCTACAATACGCTATTATTAGTTGGGTATCCGCATATAAATGTAAACTTCTTCCAACAGAAATTGTGCAAACAGCAATAATAAAAAAAATATTATATAAATAAAATCTTTGGATTACCCAACGCAATACCCGTTCGAAGAATTTCAAGTACCTACATTTAAAGATTTATATTTCATTAATTCAAATTATAAAAGAAAAAACCAACATCAATAATTAACTGAAAGCCGAACTCTAATTATATTTTTCTATGCCCAAAACGAATTACTACTTTTGCACAACACCATTATACTCGCACTTGCCAGGGAAGATTTTTTTCAATCGACTACGGGAAGAAAAATATTGCACACTATATTGTCAAGAAACATTTAAAATTTTCCTTGATTATAAATATCCTTTATTTTCCATAACATTATTTCTTTTTTTTCAAAATGCATAACTATATTCATATATTTTTATATATATGTGTATATATTCATTCTTATTTATATTTTCTTAGTTATAACACTTGTACTAAATATAAATGTCACTTTATTACTACATTAATTTTCTTACATATATATTTTTTTTATTTATTCACAAAAAGATACATAAATGACAATAAATTTTATACAATAATTAATTACATAATACATGTATTTGATTTACCCCCATAAATAGGCAGGGCTTGTGTGTATTCTTTATTATTTTCCATCATACCAACAGCTATATTTAATAAAAATAAAAAATAATTAAATATAATATTATGAAGATACTCTCAGTATTGCCCTGGTATAAGACCACCATTCCGAATTGAAACGTTCCTTGAAATGGCTTTAGCCGTATTAGGTGACCAAATCTGAATAGCCAGCAAAGATATTCAAATACAGAAGAGATATCAAAAGATCATAAAAAAGATCAGCTCTACAAAAAATTTTATGTACTTGATGTTCATCAAAACTATATAAAAAAAGGTTATTATCCACGTACACAAAAATCTAGAAAAACTTGATAAAATTGATCATAAATACATCACAAGAAGTCACACCAGAAAGGATCTTGTGGTCCCAGGGAGCAATTCGTCAAAGTTCCAAAAGACATATACATATCTGGGACCGAAATTATATAATAAAATCCCCCCAGAATTAAATATTAAAACATGCAAAATGACATGCATCGGTTCAATAATAAATAAATGGTTGATTGACTTAGGTAAGGTTGAGTCTGAAAAATTGTTAAATAACGTCACTTAAAACTTAAAATTTTAAATGTTTAACTATTAAATGCCACAATCAGTAAGAACTTAGTATATATTTAATCTACAAAAAAAAAAGCACTTTGTTCAGAATACATTTTTTGTTCAGAATACATTTTTAGCATTTTTCACCAGCATTTGGTTCCTTAGAACGGGCAATCTGCCTAGCTAGGAACTAATATAGACAAACAAGACATAATAACACTTGTACCCATTTTAATATTTACAGTTATTTTGAAATATTATTATTATGTTATTTTACTGTATAAATGTATATTATGTAATAAATAAATAAATATGCTATGGTGTCCGCGCAACTGTCGCCGGACTACGCGCTAATTAGCGTAGTTTTCATACAAAAAAGAATTTGTTCATTTCGTTGATTTTTTGAAAATGTGCATTAATATTGGTTAACAATATATTTTGAATAAGGAAAGAATTTGTTCATTTAGTTTAACGTTCGTTTGGTTTATTCATTAATTATTTGTTCTTTTAGTTTATTCGTTAATTGGTAAACAATATCGGCGACACCCGGAAGCGCAGACCCACATAGTAAAAACAGCAGATAGCACATCTACTTATATTTCAATATCTTTGATAGCCAGGTACTCCCCCACCTTCCTCTTCATCATCTCCTACCCTTCCTTATTTACCTTCAGCCTCACAACATACCATAATTGAGGATCCCATAGTTGCACTGGATCCAGTCGGGAGCAGTTGGGAATCTTACGAGGTGTTCACATTAAAAAAAGTATATAGTAAAAGAACACACTCTAAAACTTTGCGAAAAACCAAAAAATAACATTTTCAATCTTCAAAATCGTTGATTTATTAACAATTACTAGACGTAAGTTGATTTATTAACAATTACTAGACGTAAGTTGATTTATTAACATTTACTAGACGTAAGTTGATTTATTAACAATTACTAGACGTAAGTTGATTTATTAACAATTACTAGACGTAAGTTGATTTATTAACAATTACTAGACGTAAGTTGATTTATTAACAATTACTAGACGTAAGCGAGATAAAGTGCTGTTTTTCGGTGACGTTTGTAAAAGACTTGATTTTTTTCAATCTGGGATGTGGGCGGGGGGGCGGGGGTACTGCCGCCCCACCGATAAATGGTTTCGGGGGTGGCACACCTCCCAGATATCAGGGCATATATCGTTTATAGAATTTCTGTCTTACTATTAAAACATAAGAATATATTTTCCTGAAGTGACAACTCCAACAAAAAATTCTCTAAAAAAATCGCTCTAATTTCTATCGAGTTTTATATAAGTTGAAACATTATGGGCTGATATAATGGTCGTAGATTAGAACTGACATTTTACAAAGGGTTCCATAACAACTCAACATAATGCAACACCTTTGAAATGTGATATATTCATTAAAAGCGATTAAAAAAACTGACCTATTAACCTAAGATGGCTTTAAAGTGTGTTGAATTTTCACTAAAGATGTCCGGTTACCCAGTAGCGTAGCGAGGGAGGGGCGGGGGGGGGCGGACCGCCCCGGGTGCCACCCGACGGGGGGGGTGACACTACACCCGACCGTGGAAAAAAAATTACGAAGGATATTTATTGTCACAAAAATATTGAATACGGTGTTATTTGTATTTTCGTAGCTCTATGGTTCCCCGTGGAATGTCAGAGAACTGGGAGAATTTTGTGCCTGACGGTCTTTTTATGGACGAAAATTGCCTATTTCTGATATTCTCTCGTAGTTGCATTTTTATGCCTTTCTTAAAAAAATTAAGTTTTTGTAAGAAACAAAACTAATTATTCATATTTACGTTGCGTATATACCGATGCAAAGAAAAAACGCGTATTTTTATTTTACAGCATAACTTGCAAAGAGGCTTTATTCCTAAAATAATTAAATTACCGCCATCTTGCGAACGAGCAGCTTATGAATTTTTTTTTTTTATTTATTTATTTATTTATTTATAAGAATATTGTACATTGCCTAGTTTTTTTGTGGTGTTTCATCCGCCATGCTAGGGATATCCCTGTGTTATGGCGGGTGAAGTTTACAGATTTGAAATTATACATTTGTAACGGTTGATAAATAAAATTAGAAGTTGTACAGATTAAATTAAATTGCAAATTTTTATAATAATAATAATTAATTAATTAATAATAATGAACAAGTAATAATAATTAATAATAATATTTAATTAATTAATAATAATTTACAATTATTAATCATTATTAATTAATAATAATAATTAATAATAATATTTAATTAATTAATAATAATTTACAATTATTAATCATTATTAATTAATAATAATAATTAATAATAATAACAATATAATAATAATAATTAATTAATTAATAATAATAACAAAATAAGCAATAATATTGTAATAATAAGTTGATAATAATAGTTATTATTGCTTATTTTTGTTATTATTATTAATTAATTAATAATAATAATTAATTAATTAATAATAATAACAAAAATAAGCAATAATATTGTAATAATAAGTTGATAATAATAGTTATTAAAATATAAAATATAAGAAATAGTAATTTAATTATTTGTTGAATTAAGGAATGAAGGAACATCGTTTCTAAACATCATTTCTAGTTGTAAGGATCCATTGTGATAAATGTTTTTTAAAGGTGAGCGGTTGGGTTTCGGTTTTTAAGTTCTCAAGGAGAAGGTTAAATATTTTAGGAGCTAGGTATATGAAATGTCTTCGTGCTGACGTGGTATGTAGTGTCGGTACATTGTAGTGTCGGTTGGTTATTGTTCTGGTCGTGTAGTTATGATGTAAGAGAGTTTTTTTCTTATATTTGAACATGAAATGCGTTAAAGTAAATTTTAGATGGAGTTGCCGTATGTTTAGAACATTATATTCAGTGAAAAGTCGAGTGGAGGGGTATCTTGTCGGTCGCTTGTTGATAACACGTATTATCGTTTTTTGAGCTTTTTGTAGGGGATCAATAAATTTATGAGCACAGCCGCCCCAAATTATGATGCCATATACTAATAGGGATTGGCAGAGAGCAAAGTAAACTCTTTTTAGTGTAGGAGTAAGGATATTTCTTAGAGTTCGAAAAACATAGGAGAGCTTGCGAATTCGGGGGGTTAGACTGGCTAAATGCTGATTCCAACGTAGATGATGATCAATTAGGACCCCCAGGTATTTTATATGGGAAACTTTTTCCAAATTTGGGCTAGTACAGGAAGAGTAAGGTTTTGGACAAGAGTGGATTGTTATTTTCTGGTTGTTAGTAGGTTGGGTAGCAGCAGACAGACTAAAGGTTAAAAATTTTGTTTTACCAGCATTGAGGGTGAGGAGATTATCATCTAACCAATTCTTTACAAGGCCTATGTCATATTGAGCCTTGTCGAAAGCTCCTTTCCAGTTTTTATGTCGAGCTATAAGCACAGTATCATCTGCAAAGGATATTAGTTTTCCGGTTATGGGTAGGTTACAGAGTTTATTGATGTATATTAGGAATAAAATTGGGCCTAGAACACTTCCTTGTGGGACTCCGAATTGTATTGGCAATATTAAAAATGAATATTAAATATTTTAAGCTTACCCGTGGAGTTTCGTGATTCAAAAATTGTTCCCGATTTCGTCGTAAAAGTTGTTCACGTATACATTGAATTATCTAAAATGGATGCATTTTACACAGGAGGCCCTGAGGAAAATAATTTCCCTCAGGGCCTATGTCATCTGGGATGCTGTTTGGAGGGTCTTTTTGAGGAGAGGAAGGAATGAACATTGGTCTTGAGTCTTGAAGAGACCCATGTTGTAGGAAGGAGGAAACACAGAGGCCGGCAAATCATTCCACAGCCGAGCTGTTGAACACAAGAACGAGTCGAAGAAACGACCCGTTCTCATGTGACAAATGTCAACCGTGTACAAATGTTGGGCACACGTTTGGCGTGTTTCCCGACTATGCACCGGTGCCGAAGGGATCAATAATGCTAGTTCCTCGGAGCATCTTCCATTCTAATTTCGGTAGAACAAGGATAGCAAAGATTGCAATCCGTCTGTTAAGGTGGGAGAATCTATTAAACGGACCGCCCATTTGAGTCGAGGGTATTTTTCAGGTATTTTGGAGCTCCATACCAGAGGTGGCTGCCAAATTCAACCGTGGGGCGCACTTGTGATTTGTACAGGGTTAGCAGTTGTTTACTATGAAAGTATCTGCGGGCCCTGTACAGTATGCCCAGTTTTTGGGAGGCTAACTTTACTCTGGCTTCGATGGAGCCCCCATACCTGAGCTGGTCACTTAGGGTTACACCAAGCATATCAATGGAGGGCCTGTTCGGAAGATTGCTTCCGTTGAAAGATACTAGATTTTCATTTCGATCCCTTTTAGACGTAATCAGACAAGATTGGGTCTTTGAAACATTAAATTCAACCAGTTTATTTTTACACAAGAGAAAACACTCTCGAGGTAACCGTCAATTCTTTGCTTCAAAGCTGTCCGAGCCGTTGGATTTTGTGAGCCCTTTGGGGGCTTGTCAAATAAAAAGCTATCATGGACTGTACTGTCATCCGCCTAACAGTGAATCGGTGCACATGACAAAAGGTCGTTGATGTGCAACAAAAACAAAGTCGGAGACAGAACCGATCCCTGTGGGACGCCAGCATTTATCGAGTGTGAGGAAGAGGTGACACCATCGGCTATCGTCTGAATCGACCTCTCCCTCAAAAAGTCGGCAATCCACGTACACAAGGATGCGGGAAGTCCGTAAGAAGGCAGTTTGTTTACAAGTCCTCGGTGCAAAACCCGGTCAATTGCCTTGGAAATGTCCAGTGCAACCGTTCCAGGCACCGCCCCCTCACATGCGCGAGAAGATCACCGCACGAGCGGTTCCGCCGGAATCCGTATTAACGGTCTTTAATAATTTTGTTCTTCTCGAGGTATGTGAGCAGTTTGTCGTTGATCACATGTTTCATCACCTTAGATAGAACTGATGTGATCGCTATGGGGTGGTAGTTGGCCGGGAAATGGATAGATTGACGGTAATACTTAGTTGTGAATAATGATATCACGCAACTACATATGACGTCATTGCCTGTTCCGGTTACTTTGTCCCGGTGACAAGCTATTAGCTATCACTGGATCACAGTGGATCCGAGGAACGGGCTATTTTTGGAACCAGTTATAATAATTAACAGTGAACAGTCCATATTTTTTATACAAAAATAGATAACTGGGTATTAAAATTTAAATTGTTCTTCAGTTTTACAACAAAGACAAGCAATATGTCATTTTTGTTAAAAGTCAGAATAATAGAAGAGTATGTATGAGACGATGTATGAATGTGAGTGAGGCAAAGAGTGTGTGCCAAGACCGAGTTGTTTGGCGGTCCACCCTCTCTGCCTACCCCTGCGGAGAAACGGCGTGATGGTTAGTTAGTTAGTTAGTTGTTACTGTTGCTCATACCTGTGACCTGTGACATCACGAGAAACCTTTTGAATCTGATTTTTTTTCTTTACTACATAAAAAAAAAATCTTAGTTAGAAAGACAATTTTTTATTTTAAAGTTACCGATTTTAAAATATTTATTTTTGCAAATACGCAAACAGGCTGGAATTAGATGAGTTTAAGATATGCTTAGATTAGGCGGATTGTTTTTAGTTTTTTTTTTGTGAAAATACATACAACATTTTTTGTTTGATATAGTTTGTTACATAGACAGGCATAAATCGAAAATTGCTATTAATTGATGTACCATTCATTGAGGGCATTCAATATAATCTTCAATAAGTATAATATTTCACCATCCCCTCGATATCTTATCCATAGGATAAAGTATGTTAATAAATAAACAAATGAATACTCGCAATACTCAGACATATAGCCACTATTCATAAGTTCGAGTACTGAATAGTAAACTCGGAATTTACAAATAAATAAATGATAAATCCGAAATATTCATTATCCTATTGATAAACCATCAATAGGATGGTAAAATAACCTACATAAATAATAACTTGGTTTAAGTAAAAATATAAAATAAATGTGAATCAAACACGCTGATTGAAAATCAGAAATTGAAGAAAATTGAAAATTGAGAACAATAATTATTATTATTATTATATAATTTAAATCACATCAAATTCATCTGATGCAAAATGAGGAGGTCTGAAAGATCGTAAGGTCAAGCAACCGGATTCAAATTGAATCATACGATTGCTTTTTAAACTATTTTTTCAAAGTCCATAGTGATAACGAGTCGCCCGTGGCGTGACTAGCTACGAGCATCTAGTTATTGCGAACTGATAGTGTTTATTTTTATTGTGACGGTCAAAGCATCAGAACATTTTTTCTTTAATTAGAATTTATATACTATCAGGAATCAAATGCACTGGCCCCGGGTAAGGTTGAAACAATCAGTTCCCCTCAAACAGCGAGCAATATGAAAAAAAGCATTTAAAAATATATGTAAAGTTACCGTGAAATGGCGATGAATTTTTCCGCTTTTTCCGATGGTCTGAACTTTTGTTTTTGAGGAGAAAATAGTTCTGAATAAATTTGTTTGTGCGTTCCATTTCCTAGACCAGACGACTAACTTTGACTAGGTGGCTAACTTTGACCAGATAGTTGACCAATTTGCGTTTTCGAAAATCTGCTCTTCCATTCAATTGTTCAAGCAAGCCTCACGTTGACTATATTTGTTCTGCTAAATTTGAGAGAGCTTTTCAATATAATGGTATCTACGTGCCAAGATAAAGTTTGGAAAAAGAATTGTCATTGAGATAGTAGGTAACGTTTCTTTGTAAAAATTATATAATTCCTTATTTGAAATTATATAAGCTTCTAATTTTTTTTCCTTTATTTTTTCCCATTATATCTTGATACATTTCAAAATTAATTTTTACACATTTTCTAAATATATATAACTTAACACAAGATAAGAATAATGTAAAAAGTAAAATAATGTAAAAAGTAAAATAATGTAAAAAGTATATATATATATATATATATATATATATTTATCTCCTCACGTACTTTGTTGATTTTGCGCGACGGTACACCAGTTTTTTGTTGATCCGTTTGAGTTTGTTGATCTATCCGGATTTGTGGATCCGTTACCGAAGCTGGGATACATATCCTGATCCATGTGGATCAGCTTTTGTCATCGAGATTTACCTGTAAGCCACGCCTATTTTTCGGTGTGATATACATTTTACACGTTTTTATTTGTTGATCCATATATGTATATATGGATGGTGCCGGTCTGTCGAACTTTTCTGCTCCTTTTAGTAGGTACTTGTAGGTACGTTCTTATTTGCCAAGTTTTGACCGCGAACTGTGCGCAATGCAAATGAGAAGTTCTATGTCGTATTGTTCAGGTCCATTTAGTAACGGTCTGTCGAACTTTTCAGCTCCTTTAGTAGGTACTTGTAGGTACGTTCTTATTTAATTAGTTTTTTTATTGTATTTTTGTTTTGGATTTAATTTGGATTTTGGTTTTTGATTTTGGTTTTGATTTTGATTATGAATTTGATTTTGAATTTGATTTTGATTTCAATTTCAATTTCGATTTGGATTTTATTTTGGTATGATTTTGATTTTGATTTTGATTTTGATTGTGATTTTGATTTTGATTTTGATTTTGGTTTTGGTTTTGGTTTTGATTTTGATTTTGATTTTGATTTTGATTTTTATTTTTATTTTGATTTTATTTTGATTTTGATTTTGATTTTGAGTTTTATTTTGATTTTGATTTTTATTTTGATTTTGGTTTTGATTTTTATTTTTATTTTGATTTTGACCGCCAACAAAGATGCGCTTCGGTCGTACTTTTCAGCTTATTTTAGTAGGTACCTGTAAGTTCTTTGAAGAAATAATTATCTAAAGAGGATAGACTGCCTAACAATTTCGTCTTGGTACTTAACGCTTGAAAACTGTTTTTATGTGCGACATTCTGTGAGCGGACTAGGTTTAGGGGTTTCTTTTATCGCTACACAGTTGGGCAACTTCGTGAGATGGATTAAGGTAGGGTACAAAGACTCGATTGAAATTAATATAGAATAGAAAAAGCTATTATAGAATAGACTAACCTATTACCTAAGGTGACGTATGACAGAGGTGGTTATCCAATAAATGGTTTCCGGGGCAGCGGTACCCATACCCGCCTCCCAATCTGTAAGTCAAAATTAAATGGTTCGCTAAGTTTGGTGACTTAGCCGCGGTGCCCGGGTTCATGCTTCACCCACGGCATCAGAAGACCAAGACCTAGTTTACGCCTCTAGCGGTGATACCTTCTAGGAATTGATAGGGCTGAACGCTGAACCGCTGAACCTGGGCGGCTGGAAACGTCAGATTCATACATTACGAACATACGAACCTCACTTCTATGGATATTATTGCAGCGGCGGTGCAGCTCGCGTGTTTTGAATTAGGCAAAAAAACTATAAATTAGAAGCATTACATGCACACAATACATACAATACTTTGAGCGACGTTACATATTAATTCTCTACAGAAGTGTTTTAAGTTTTTAAGGGAATAAGAGGGAATTACGATAACGAACCAAGACGTCATACATTCAAGTTCCCAAATGATGTTATATTACGTAATAAATGGGATAAGTCTAATGTTCGGGATTTCATTCCAACTAAATATTCAACGGTAAGTGAAAAGTGCTTATTTTTTTATTGCAAATACAGGATTCAACTTTGAACATAACCTCAATGTAAATGTATATAAAAATCGATTGTAATGTGGTGTTTACACATTTTTATTCATATTATTTTGATTCTAAAATGTGTTTGTCTAATTTAATGTTGTTAGCTCATAACGTTGTCTAATTTAATATATTGAATCATTTTTGACAGTTTTTTGGTGTAATGAAAGACGACACCATGAAAAAATGTAACGTTTCAAAGTGCCTAGATATTTAATAAACGGCTAAATAACACTATTTTGTAGGGGGGTACTGTACAATTGAAATCTATTTTACAGTGCATTGTGAAAATGTACCTGCATTATATAACAAGAACAATTGAATGCATATTGATTGTTGAAAAGAGATTCTGTAACATTGATGATAGATGAAATTCACATAAAGCCATATTTAGATTAGGGAACGTACCCATACTACGTGACCAACTTTTTGCAATTTTTAACCCCCCCCCCGGTGACCAAAAACCTAAGCAACCCGTCACTCATTTGTACCAAGCGTAGTATTTTAAAGACCCCACCCCCTAAACAGGTCACGTAGTACGGGTACGTTCCCTTACAGCGGAGGCAGCATTTTGGGATCTGCATTTGGTCGTATACAGATTGACATTGTTTATTGACAGATTGACATTGTGAACTTGAGAATGAACCCCAGGCCTGTACCAGTTCAAATAAGCAACCAAATTTATCTTTTTCTGGATTACATAAAACATTTACTGTGAAAGATTTCCAGCAAGCAGAAGACAGTCTGCCTGTTACATATCTCGTAGGTTATTGTGCCCGAACCGTTTTAAAGAAACTTAAATGTACAACATGCTCCAATTCCATCACTGTTGATAAAATCTTAAACACAAATTGTAGTTACTCTTTAATAAGGAATATGGATCGAGGTGGTTTATGATGTCCTCACCCTGACATCGTCAATGCCCTCATTCATAACTATGTCACCGTACAAAAGCTTTTATCAACCAAACTAGAAAAAATGTTTTTAGATTACAATAACCAGCGTGAATTAGTATCACAATTAATAATTGACGCTATCAATGATACAGATTTCAATTGTCCCACTGGACATTCATCGAATATTATTTTGCATCATTTAATCAGATCATCTACAAATTCATTGTTAAATAATTATGTTAAAAGAAGAAATGATACTACCAAAAAAATTATGAAAAGTCGCAAAATCTACACACTAAAAAAAAATATTCTTGACTGATTGATATACCCACATACACCATTCCCTCGTGACCATTCAACATTTCAAAACAATATACACATAAAGGCGGGTACAGATTGCTGTAACGTAACATGCAATGTAACGTGAAAGGAATATTTCATAAGTGTGGACGCAGCGCGCGCACGAACCGAGCATGTACCTACTCGCAGCTGTTCCCGGCATGCGCGCAGTGAACATAGCTCAGTCTGCCGAGAACAAGTTCTCCATTGTTCGCGCGCGTTCTGCCGTATAGACACAAACAACCAGTCCACACTAACGCTCCGCACTCCGCACACACTGCGCGCCCCTTTGTATTCGGCGGAAGCTTTGTGGATTGCGGCGCGCACGTGTTGAAATGCTCTGTTTGCTCGCGGAGTGTGCGCGGTTCGTGCCCGCTAGGCGTCCACACTATGGAAATTCTGTTACATTGCGGCAATGTGGACGGCAAATTCTTACATTGCGTGTTACGTTACAGCAATCTATACCCGTCTTAATACTTATACTACTTAAGTTGTTATTATTTTCAGGTGCACATTCTACAGCCTCCAGAGACTGCAGCAGACTGGTCTATAATCTCAACTGCCGGCAATCATATCCACCAACTACACAACATTTATATTATACATATTCCAACGCATATCATTATAATCAAATTTCATTATTAAATGTAATCAATTATTAATTTTGTTTATATTTAGTTTATTCTTTAGGGCCAGTTGTTTCGCAGAATTTGAACAATTCATCAAATTTCAAAGTTAATTTTCAAGTTCTGTTGAGGTTCTACTCAAGTTCTATTATTATTTCAGCTATGTGGAACAACTTGCCCATATTGATTAAATAACAACTTAAATGGAACTTTCACAGAATTTTTTAAAAATATGAGCAAACAATCCTAAATCTCTTCTACCAGTAAGTGGTGGTAATCAAAATGAGAGTACACAAAAGATAATAAAAGCAACAAATTAAAAATACTTACATTCTTATATTTACAAAATCTTACCATTTGTAGTATGCTGTGAGACTGAAGGGGTTATGGAGAGAGAGGAAATGGGAAAGAAGAATGTTTGTTCCATAATAATTCATAGAGAAGTGTAGTCTTTATACAAGATACATTTAATTAATAATTATAAATGACGTATCATCTAAATTACAAATTTTAACGAACAAACGTCGAATCTCAAATGACTAAATATTAAGTGGGTAAAATAATTACAGATTATAATACCATACATGAGTACAAAACTTAAAGCAGTTTGTGGACTGGTCAAAGTTCAATCTTCCAATCTCTACATATTATAAATTAAAGTCCTCCGCGTCGTCTGTCTGTCTGTTCACGATAAACTTAAAAACTACTGAACGGATTTTCATGCGGTTTTCACCAGTAGATAGAGTGTTTCACGAGTAAGGTTTAATTATATAATTTGTCAAGGATTTGTGTAAATTGGTTGAAACATAACAATAATTGTTAGAAGTGTCAGAAAATGTCAAGCCGCCTGGTAGCTTTCATCGAAAACACTGCCTAATCCCTTTAATTTATAACAAAACAATGCATGGTGGGATATTCCTTTTTTATAGATCTACAAAAAAGTCTGTGTTGGCATATGTCTATCTTTTACGGATAGCTTCCTATACCCATTCTTCTTAAAAAAATGGTCACGTACAATGCGGTAATTGGAAAGTTATTTAGACGGATACAGTATTAATCCTTATTAACTTAAATATGTTAGTTACCTGAAGCATTTCATGCACATTTATAATCTTTCGCATCAATATGATCAATTACGTGCACAAATATGATCAATTACGTATTGATTATCTGTAATAAAGTATAATAATGAAATATATTTATCGTACTGTTCAGGTTGTGGTGCAGTTTGAATTGCATGGTTTAAATCATAAATATTGTCATCATCAAATTCCACTAATAATAATAATAATATGATGATTATTTATTTATTTTATATATTGATTCCAGGATGTGGGGAGGATAGTGCAATCCCACACGTCCCATATAGTTATACATATTTATATATTTACACAGTAAAGAAATATGAATGTTTTTTTTTTTTTTTTTTTTACATTAACTCCACACAGGAGGCCCTGAGGAAAATAATTTCCCTCAGGGCCTATGTCATCTGGGATGCTGTGTGGAGGGTCTTTTTGAGGAGAGGAAGGAATGAACATTGGTCTTGAAGAGACCCATGTTGTAGGAAGGAGGAAACACAGAGGCCGGCAAATCATTCCACAGCCGAGCTGTTGAACATAAGAACGAGTCGAAGAAACGACCCGTTCTCATGTGACTAATGTCAACTGTGTACAAATGTTGGGCACGCGTTTGGCGTGTTTCCCGACTATGCACCGGTGCCGAAGGGATCAATGATGCTAGTTCCTCGGAGCTAAATAGATAATAAAAATAATAGTAATAAAAATTAATAATAACAAAAGTAAATAGTCAATTATGCAGGGCGTGATCTTGAGTGTGCTCGGGCTCATCGCTCACTCAGGAGTGGAGCTTGGTGCTGGAAGGCTGCGGTCACCAACGTGTTGTCGGAGGCCATTAGCCGCATCCTGGCTCCAGTGACCCGGTGTCTCATCAGACTGGCGAATCCATGGAGTCCTAATTCTGTGAACATTGTTGGAGCGCTGCTATACATTCTGAATCCAAATATGATTCTGCCCGCATCATTATATTGGATCCGGAGACGTTCCATTGAGCTTACTCAGTATTGACACCATGTTTCACACGTATACAGGCTAGTGCAGAATGCATTAAATAATGTTTTTTTTTACATTATTACTGCATCGGAAGAATCTTCGGGCAATCATATTTGACAAAACACTGATAATTCTCCTCTGTCGTTTAATATCACCATCATCCGAGAGGTCTTCAGTGATGATGTGCCCCAAGTATACTAATATGTTTCTTATATCCCAAGACCTGAAAACAACAATATATTAGGAAAGAGTCATTAATTTAGCAGCTTTTCCTCTCCTTATAACCACAGACGATATTTAAATTAACAATAAATAGCATACTTCTCAGGATCTGGGTCAGTGCTTGTTTCACGTTCATTAGCATTGTTGATAGATTCAGATGGTGTTCGTTGTGCATTTGAATTGTTAGACTTATGAGCACATTCTTCAATAACAATATTATTTTGAAGATCACAGCTCCTGGAAACATTACATAATTAATCTTTTATATTTAGTTACAAGCTATTCAAAAAGAATATTAGAGATTTCGAACAGTAAAATTAACTATCTATACTTCTGAATCATGTTTACTGTGGAAGTAAATAATGAATACTACGTACTTGTCATGAGGTTGTTCTTCAAAATAAAGACCATGTGTTTGTTTCTCAATTATTGTGAACTTCATACGTTGGGGACCTGTTGATAAATAATTATATCAGAGTAAGAACATGTTTGGTGTTTAATGATTAAATAACGCAAATATTCAGTGACGTTGTAAGAAAATGTATTAAAAACATACTTTTTTGAATGTGGGCCTTCTACATTCACATCTTTGCCAGAATATGATTGTTTCTCACTCCTATTTGGACGAGTGTAAGTCCTGGAAATATATAATAACAACACATCAACACACTATATTATTTGATGTTAAACGTAGTTGAAATGAATAAAATCATTTACATTTATTGGAGACGTTACTAACCTTCCATATTTTCGACTGATTTCCTCATCATTATGACCAGTTTTTTCAGAAATAGGTGGATTGCAAATTTCATCCGATGAATTACATTGCGACGTTTCTTCAGCAATCATATTGTCGATTTCTTCTTTATTTATATATGATTTATGATGTCTGATCTCAATAACTCACTCACACACTTATATACTTAGTTATTATAATAATGTCAAATACAATGTTTTATATCGAAAATAACAAACAAAACTACACAAACCCAACAAAAAATCAACTGCACCGCGCTTTCCTAACAATATTATCAACAACAGACATGTCAACTGTCAGATGCGAACATAGCATAAATTTAATATACTAACCAATGACGTTTATAATAATATGTAGATATTAACCCTGTCCATAGTGACGATAGAACTGTGCCAAAGTGAACTCTTTATATTTTTTTCTCCGGATTTAAATTTATTTAGTTCTAACTTACTATTGAACCATGTAAAATGACTTATTATTATTTAAAATGCTTACAGTTAGAACTTTGTCATACTTATATTTTCGAAAATACAACACGGATGGTTCTGAAAATTATTTTGGGTATAAAAATAGGCAAAAGAAATGCTTTGGCATTCAAAGGTCATTTTTGAAAAAAATGTCAGTTAGAACCCTGTCTAAATGAAATGACGGTATGACAGAGGTGGTTATCCAATAAATGGTTCCCGGGCCAGCGGTACCCATACCCGCCTCCCAATCTGTAAGTCAAAATTAAATGGTTAGCTAAGTTTGGTGACTTAGCCGGGGTGCCCGGGTTCATGGGGTGAGGTTTGTGCACCATCTGCATGGCATGCCGGATCGGGAGAGAATGTTTGAGGTACCTAGCCGTTCTGTCCCGTTGTTTTTCAGCCGTACTCTCTCTGAACATCGCCTTGCACCGCAATGGGAAGTATGGATTCAAACGTCTGTCACTCCTGGACACATTGACCCACAGATTCCTACCCACACCTAGGTACTTCCCTTTTCCTTCCCAGAACTTCCTCTCCTTCCTTTCCTAAAAAATACCCTCCACACATCATCCCCAAAGACGACATAGGACCCGAGGGGAATTATTTAAAAAATACCCTCCCGCATCATCCCCAAAGATGACATAGAACCCGAGGGGAATTCTTTTCCTCAGGGCCTCCTGACCAATTTTTTTTCGTCAAATTGTTAGGATAGCTATTTTATTGCCATAACTTTCTCGGGCGCCCCCGACTTCTTCTACCGTTCACACTTGCGTCATATATTCTCCTTACACTCTTTTCCTGGTTCATTTGCTCTACATGTTCAAACCATCGGAGAGTTCCTTTCTTAATCTTACTTATACATCAGACTAGGTAGCATTCTTTGCGGACCTTTACGTTTCTCACACGTTCGTACATGGTTTTGCTACACATATATACCTACGCCTCAGGGATCTCATTTCAACAGCTTTATATTTAGCTTACTTTCATCCTTCCTCTGTCAGTTTCATGCCTCACTGCGATACATCAGGTTAGGTACCAGGACTCCATTGTGGACTGCTAGCTTTGCTTCTTTTTATTAGTGCTTCTACATGTACTACACTAACAAGGGTTTTACGCTGTGGCTAAATTATTTTTTAATAACACATACTCATAATTTAGGTAATCCTCATAGACATCCAAATGACATGATATAGATGTATATTCATATGTCCGTGGTAATCCTAGAAAAACTATTCGATGTGCATTTTAAAAATAATGTATATCACATAACTATTTAGCAACTAATTTCTTAGGTATTACTAGAAAGGGCCAAATTCCGGTCGTTTATACTGAGCATCTCGTAGGCCCTTCTGCATTGCTAAAATATTCACTTGCCGGCCTGAGATCGTTCTGTTGAGTTCGCATCCGATAAATTGTCAATATTCTATTTATTTTGTACTATAGATTTTTGTACGTAGCGCCGTTTACACGCACACTTCGGAGCGACCGAGTCAGGCCGCCGCGCAGAAAAGTCTCACAGTGAACTGCGCTGTAAACCTATGGGTCTTTACTTTTCTGCGCGGCGGCCTGAAGTGGCGCAGGACTCGGTCGCTCCGAAGTGTGCGTGTAAACGGCGCTTAAGCAAGCCGCAAACTCTGCGAACGCGAACTTCACGTCATTCAAATTAAAAATGGCGTGTTGACGAGCGGTGTTCATTCTTTCGGTGTTTATTTTCAAATAATTTATGTTATGGCAGCGTGTTATAGCGTGAGCTGCATAGGTAAAAGTTTATATATGTTAAGATATAATTTACGATTATATAATGTTGCCTATATAATCGTAACTATGAAATACTCAAAGTGCTCTTTTTGTTTCTAAAAAACCATTGTAATAGTCTCAAGGAATACGAAATAGATGTAATTTATAAAATGTAAACAAACCTACAATTTTACACGCAAGATGAAGTTAGGGTGTTGAATGAATACTTTGGTTATTTTTATTTGTTAATCGATTTTGCTTTGCATTAAAAATCCAACCAAATGTAATAATTTTACCACTTCAGTTGACAGTTTTATTTATTTAGGTTTATCATTGAATAACATCAAGTATTAATAATTTCAAATGTCTCTTGCTTACAGAATAATGGATTACAGAATTTTGAGGTCTAATGGTGGACATTATACGCCAAAATTCTGCATTTTACAAAGGCGAGATGTTACCCGTTGTCGCTGAAATGAAATTTAATGAAGGACCAGTATAATAGTTTTGTAAAGTATGAAGTACAACGATATAACTTAAATGATAAAAATAATTAGATGATTTATAGAATACTTTCACCTCACAAGGGCAGTTCAGTGGTAAAATGCCTGGTGTCTGCGGTCTAATTAAGTATAAACTCAATCACTGATTACAACAGTGAAAAAGTTTATTTCCTTTACAAAACCTTACTTTGCTACTAGAGATCTTCCCAATAAATACTGCGATAAATTGGAAAAAAATATGCTCGGCAGATCTGTCAGAAGCTGAGTTCATCCCAAGTATTTTTATCATCGGAAGACATACAATTATTTATTAATTAATTATTATTTTTACCAGTCCATATTCTGCTTTAGGTATCCTATTTTTGTATGGTATTACAATCTGTAATTATATTTTACCCTTAGTAATATGAGATTCGACATTCCTTGAAATTTATAATTTATACAATGTGATTTATGATGAGTAATTAAATATACTTACACTATTTAAAGCTTCATTCTTTATGAATTATTATCTAACAAACCTTCGTCTTCCCTATCTCCTTCCTGCTCCCCAACCCCTTCAGCCTCCCAACATACTCCAAATGGGCCTCCGTGATCCCGTTGACTCATTGGAAGATATTATATAAGATTGTAAGTATTATTAAGTTGTTTCATTTTCATGTTTATTTTGTGTACTGCCATGTTAATTTTACCAATGCTTTCTGATAAAATTATAAGACTTCTTACTTGCATTTTTAATGATTGCACTGACATTCCATCATTCCAATCCTAGTGCAGCTTGGACTGGAATGATGAAATGTCAGTGGAATCATTAAAAATACTAGTAAAAAGTCATATACTTCTATCAGTACGCAAAGAGCAATTAACTTGACAGTAAGCATAAGGTATTAGTCCAAGAACCTAACAAAATATCAGTAAAACCTAATAAAGTATTAGTTAAAGAACGAACAAATTACCTGTCAGTATTTTACTAGCAGAATATCAGGAAGACCGTCGTATAAGAACGAATAAATGGTTAGGAATTGCTGAAAAAATATCAGGAGGACTGTCAATATTTTCGTAAAAGAACTAACAAAATATTATTAACTACTGGCAAATATCATGAATCACTCTTAGATATTCGTAATTGTAATGCAAAAATATTAGTATTGTCATGCAGACAGAGTTGAAATTGCGAGACATCATGAAAATATATTCGTAAAGTTTTTGACAGTCGCCGTCCGAATATATATTAGGACTCCGTTTCCTGTTAATTCATTCGTAACAACTGCAGTCCCTTTTTAACAGTAATTCTGAATAAAAAGACAAGAATTCCCAATAAATTCTCAAAACATTTTTCTCCGTGTAGGGGCGTGAACAAGAAATGTCAATAATATTTGTGGAGAATATAGAAGAATATATATTCTTCATAACCGTTGTAAAAATTTAGCTGAACAATTGGATATCTTTTTTTAGTAGGTGCCTTCCATATCTGCTACCAATGAGAAGGCTTCGTTCGACCAATCAGAAGGCTTCCATTTTCAGCCATCTTTGATTATCAACAATGAGAAGGCTTCGTTCGACCAATCAGAAGGCTTCCCTTTTTAGCCATCTTTGATTATCAACCAGCGGATCAACCGCGTATGGGGATTTGAGCGGATCTACAACGTATGGGGATTTGACCGGATCAACAAAAAAGATGCGTATGATTTCCATACAAAGTTCGAAAATTTTATGTGCAATATATCAAACACTTTTACCGAGAAACTGGCAACCTTGGTATTTGTAGTAACGTTGTTGCCAATTCATACAGATGTATTCCATCAAAGCCAAGTTATACGGTGTTAAAGGTGGATCAACATTGTCAAGCAACTTCTTACAGGATCAAGATACTACGGGAAGAGGTCAATATATATATATATATATATATATATATATATATATATATATATATATATATATATATGTATATATATATATAAGACAAAAGTAGATAATGGGAACCCACTAAGGCACTGCCTGTGCGTGGGTAATGTTAACTAAAGTGCTAAATTACACCAATAAGTTGGCGGTACAAGTAAAAAATGAATATTTCAAAGTGAAAGTTTAAAAATATAGGTAATGTATCTTTGAAAATATTGTAGTAACAAAGTGACACATACAAGTTATTTGATTTTTTGTTACGGTTTCAAGAAGATAAATAAAGTTAGTCTTGAAGTTACAGTAGAATTGTAAAGGTGAAGCATGAAGGTTTGCATAGAGTTTATAAAAAAAATGTTTCAACATCTGCATCAATTAGCCATAATTTTAATTCTTTTATGTAAAGTGATATTTTATCTGTCATTTGAATGTGTTTTGGTAGAAGATTAAATTTCAGATGAAGTTTTGGTTTTGGTTCATTAAATAAGAGAAAATCAGAAAAATGTGTTTTTGTTTTCAGACACGATTATCACTATTACCAGAACCACTAGCTATTTCGGTTTGCTAAAGAAAAATTAGTTTTATACCACACTGACTAATCTCAACTGCATATTTGATTTTGTATTAATTTCACAAAACTATAAACACTGACGAAAAAAAAGCTTTGATGACAAATTTTCTTTAAACAAAAAAAAAATAAGGGCGTACACGTTGAGCAGCTAATGAGTGCATAGGTAGAGAGTCAAAAGGGGTAAGCACACGCAATTTTATAAATAAGTATTGTGATTTTTATATTAAAATGCTGCAAATGATATTTTTTTCCAAGTTTCGGTTTATTAAATTGCCTCAAACAAATACAAAACCTCAAACGATTCTTCAAAATCATGTCTTTGCTGTGGGGTAAGTATACGCACGAACATAACCGCGTACGCATACCACTGCGTAGGTGTGCGGGGTAGGCGTTAAAAGTTACAATTTTATTTTATTTTTATGTGATAGGGTACTTACCTAACATATATGACAAAATTTAAAAACGGATTAACGGTTATATGTGTGAGGATTACCTCTGCACACGTGAAACTAACATGATTTTTTTAAATTACCACAGACCACACCGTTCTGATATACAATAACACCGGTAACAGAGGCGAAAAAATAATAAAACCATAAAAAAGTCAATTACCTGTCAAATTACTGCACGCACGTTCTGCTTCAAGGCGACCCAAAGCGCTACAGAATTGAGGAATGAGCGCAGGTGCAACACGCACGAATTTATCGTAAACATCGCCACGCACATTTACCTGCCACGTACGGTTCGGTTACCCCAAGTCACTCTACAATTTCGGAAAAGTTTTTGCGCATGTTTTTTTTTTTTTTTTTATTTATTTATCTATAATAAAATATGTTTACAATGGTTTTATTTGTATGCCTGTCTCACTAGGGTATACCTGTGTCGAGACAGGCGTACAGGTATATAAATGAATATAGTAATTACAAGGATATTTCAGGTAAAATACATATTATGAATAGAATTAAAACAGAAGGGTGATTGGAAGGGTAATAAATCTTTTAAAGAGAGTTATTTTATAAATGTTGGAGATGGAGTAAATATACATTTTTTTTTAATTGGTGTGATTTGGAAAATTTATTTTGAAAAGTGGGGTTAAATAGTTCCTAGGAGCGGTAGGTATCTACATGAACTTTTTGATTGAAAATCTTAATTGCTTTTGTACAACTCAGCTAAAACTGCATTCCTCCATTGTTCTCCTTGTGTAATATCCTATCTGTACTCAGTAAGGTAGAATACCAATTAACGCTAGATGAATTCTGGAATACAGAATTCGAAAAACCTGTAAACCACAACTACCCTACTAAGCATAGAGAAGCACAAATGTTTAATATTGATAAATCTCAAAATGCATACGGTGATAGAACAAAGAAACATAAAATTCCAGAAATATTTAACGTATGTTTATAGTAATAATATTATGTAATGTTTAAATTGTAACTGAACATTAACATCCTGTTGACAAACTGCTTTATTGCGGTTTAACGGGATTGTACCTTGAAAACCAATAAAAAAAAAGTTAAATCATTCTATCTCCGTAGAACATGAAATCAAATAATATTGTATACCTAGATCGAATATTGATTAAATATCTGGAAATTACTATCATACACTGTAATCATAAACATCATAATAGTTAGTAGTTTATAATAATTAGAAATTAGTGTCCGACCGAACTTTCAGTTTCGGTTTCGGCTTCGGCCGAGTTTCAGCCAAAAAACGAGTTTCGACTTGGTTTCGGTTTCGGCCGCCATTTAGCCGAAACTACGGCCGAAACCGAAACTGAATTCGGGAGGTTTCGTTTTGCGATCGGACATATTCGGTACACTGAACTACGAGCCACAAAGTGTCATTTTACTGCGTCCGCGCTCATAATCGTGTCAGGACTTGATTCACTTGTTTGTGTTCGCTCCGCGAACTTTGCGGTAGTTTGGTTTATTTGTTGTGAAATTTGAGTTGTTTATACTTAACGTTATTTCGAAATAGATAAGTTTTATTTTGCTATTGAAATGATTTAGTTCATGATAGGCCCTGAGGAAAATAATTTCCCTGAGGGCCTATGTCATCTTTGGAGATGTGTGTGGAGGGTTTTTTTAGGGAAAGGAAGGAGAAGATAGTTCTGGGAAGGGAAAGGGGTGGGTACGAATCTGGGGTTCAGTGTGTCCTGGTCATCCACCTTCAAGTCCTAGACAAACCTCATCCCATGAACCCGGTCACCCCTGCTAAATCACCAAAGTAGCGAACCTCTTGGGGTCACCTATGGCAGAGGTGTTGGTTATCCAATAAAGGTTCCCGGGGCGGCGGTACCCATTCCTGCCTCCCAAATTATTTTGTTCTTAAGATGAAAGAGTATATTTTATTAAGTGTACCTTTTATTTTATGTTAAAAATAACATAAAAAGATTAAAAAATCTTAATTTATAAAACAAAGTCGGGTTAGTTACACTATTTATAACTCGAGAACGGCTGGACAGATTTTGATGATCTTTGATTTGTTGGATTTATCGCCGCTAAGATAAGATGGATCAAGGAAAAAAAATTTATGAGATGTAATATTTTTGGTATGCCTCGTTAGTCTCCTGTGCCATTCGTGTGGAAAACGTTCTTTTTTTAAAATGATTTTCGGCTATGTAATTATCGTTTTTTCGCACCTATAAAATTTTTTCCCGGTCTGATTTTTCGGATTGAAATTTTCAAAAAATCCCCAGTGTTTCAAAACAAAAAAAAATACAGAATTTCTTAGAATATTTGCCAAAACCGGAAATTTTTTTTAAAAATGTGATGCAAGTGGCCTATTCCAAAAATTCAAAAACGTTAAATCTCAATGCGTTGATCAAGGGCGGATTTAGGGGAGGGGGGCACGTGCCCCCGTGCCCAGACGGAATTTTTGTGTACTGTGGAGATTCCATCACAGTACATACTTAGAAGCTAAAATTGTCTTTTTTAAACATTTAATTTTCTGATTGTTTTGACACTTTCATAAACCTTCCTATACATACTGGAATTTGTAGAAATAAACTTGACGTATGATACTTCAAGTTTATTTCTAACAGTAATTGTTGATTTTTTGCCCGTCCACCCCTTGTACCCAGAAAAAAATCCTAACAGTAATAATTGTTGATTTTTTTGCGCGTCCCCCCCTTGTTTTGTTTTTTTTTTTTATTTTTGGTACTATACCCTTGCACATTGCACGAACAAAAGTAGCAGTCATCGCTGTGGTTTCGAGGCTCTCCAGATCATGGGCACACCAAAACGAACAGATTTAACTTTACCTTTTGACCACATTCTAAGTCCTTCAACACACCCTGAACAAACTCCATGCGGGGTCCAAGATTTGTCCTGGTCCCCTATCTTTACACCAAATATGCAAAATACACTTTTTTAACAAAATCAGTAATATTTCATTGTTGTTTTTTCACTGCAAATTCACCACAAATATAGCAAAAACTCTCAGAAGAATTTACACAACCTCTTGAAGTCATTTTTGAAACGCACGTTACGAAAGTTGAAACAGAAATACATAAATGAAAGGGCATGGAAGGGAGTGGGAACTTGGGAATTTCGGCATTCTCCCATCGATACATGTGATTCAACGCTGACTAATTGTATCGTCATGAGTTACTAAATGTTTTGTTTCAGTCTATAAAACATAACATTATCTTATAATAATTTGGAATTAATAAAAAATATAATTAATAATATAATAAAGTAATTGTTGATTTTTTTGCCCGTCCGCCCATTGTGCCCCCAGAAAAAAACCCTAACAGTAATAAATTGTTGATTTTTTGCCCGTCCGCCCCTTGTGCCTCCCCCAGAAAATAATCCTGTCCGCCCTTGGCGTTGATTGTTTAGCTTTTGTTCTTAATCATGTAATGCTGCCTCTCTTTCTTACACACTAAATATCAATAGTCGAAAATGAGACAAGCCGTGAACGTATGTCTCTACACCCCTCCAAAGGAAAAATAAAATAGTAACAAATTTATTTTTTTATTTATGCCTATTTAGGCTTTTACATACATATATATAACAATATTAACGAAATTATACTAGTAAATAGTGCAGCAAACTACTGTTTAAAACACTTGCACAAAAATAAATACAAAATAAAAATATTAGGTATTGAATTTGAACCACACAGGATGTAGGTACAAAATACAAAAAATCCGAAATAGTTTTTTTTCTTTCAGCCAACAAAATAATGTATGTGTTAGTCAATTTTAATAGCTTTATCAAAATATTCCCCTACTTGATGAAAAAAACTTCAATAAGGTATGCTTATATAATAAAATTGATGTACTAAATATATCAACAACATCTGAGTATTTGTTCCCAAGCTGTTGAATCCGTCGCATAGGAGTATAATATTGGCTTGTTGAATTAGAATTGCTACAATAATATGGTAGGTACTGTCTTGTGACTGACCTGCCTGGAATATGAAAAGAAATTACATATAATAAATAAATATATCTATAAATCTCTGAAATGAAACGCATTTTTTTTACGTAAGCTCCACTCAGGACCTGTGTCATCTTAGGGGATGCTGTGTGGGGGGTCTTTTTAAGGAAGGGTAGGATAGGAAGTTCTGGGAAGGAAAAAGGCATGAGGGCTGGGTAGGAATCTGGAGGTCAATGTATCCGGGAGTAAATCCATCCCTCCAACTGCGGTGCAAGGCCATTGCCTTGACCGAAATTGACATTTTACTTTGACCTTTCCAGCTGGACTCTTTCGAACCATTGGTCGAGAGAATCCAGCCGCCAAGACCCGCACAAAAGTCACCCCATGAACCCGGGCACCCCTCCTAAATCACCAAACGTAGCGAACCACTTGGGGTGACCTATGGCAGAGGTGTCGGCTATCCAATAAATGGTTCCCGGGGCGGCGGCACCCATACCCGCTTCCTTAGAAAATTTCCCGTAAGTAGGTGAAAAGAAAAGTAAGAAAATCACAAAAAATATAAATCCGTACACAACGTCATCTCTGATACTGACAAAAACAAAACAAGGACAGTTGGGCATCGATAATAATAGCTTCATTGTGTAATTTATAACTTAATAAAAAAAATTGTTTTAATTAACAGTTATTGATTCTGACGCGGTACGAAGTTCGTCGGGTCAACCAGTGTTTTAATGTTCAAATAGGTAATACGTACTATTTTTTTAATATTATTTACGAAGTGATTTACGATTACGATTTCAAAAAGCATAAATAATTTATTTGAAATAAGGAGTGACACTTATGTTATGTTTATTTTTAGTTCAAATATCAGACTGAATGATTAATATATGATTTTAAAATAAAGGCTGATTGATTAAGATTGACTATTTTTTTCCACGAAAAAATGACCTTATATGGAAGTTTCGGTTTCGGTTTCAGTTTCGGCCGTAAAAACTAGTTTCGGTCGGACACTATTAGAAATTAATATTAAATAATATACTTATTACTACGTAGTATTTAAAAATTAAGTGTTATACTTAGTAATTACAATGAAAAACCTAAAAGTATGATAGTATTAAGTAAATAAAAAAAATGAGAGATTTCTTACAATCAAACTGATTGATCAGTTTTGTACGATTTGTAACATAAATATTGTAAAAGTAAAAAAAAAAACTGAATAAACATATTAAAAAAAAAAAATGTACATGGAATTCTTGCCCCCACTAAATTAAATAAAATATATATATATATATATATATATAAATATATATATTTTTTTTTTTTTTTACTCTATACGAGCTATGCCTCTGGATCTCGATATGATACGTTTACTGAAACAAATAGCAAAGGTAATTTCACAAGGGTACTTACGATGGTTTTATGGCAATATTTCCCGGTTTGGGGATCCCTCGTGGTCGATTCGGCTATTGTGGTTGAACCACAGGCAATTGCAAGTCAGTTTGATAACGATTAAGATGAATTACCGGCGATAATTTCACTTTGCGAGTCACAATAGCTTGTCACGATGTAAACGGTAATGTTGACAGAAGCGTTACGATGAGAAGACTAAATACGTGACGATGTCCGGGGGTTTAGAATAACCTTAAGGCCACTCCTTGCTAAATAAAACACTTATGGACTTCGATACGAATTATGCCCGATCACCAAACAAGATCCGGTATACACAATTAATTAATACTCACTGTTGTGTCTCGTGGCTTGATCTCCATCCGGTGACGGTCACAGGTGTATCCAAAAGCGTACGATAAGATTGTTCTGGTCGGTTATTAAAACCACGATAAAGTTGAGTCATGAGGCGAATAAGCGGTTCACATGAAGCATTCAATGAACGACGGCGATATAATGCTTCATATTACACGATTCCAATTGATAAAAATAACATTTCAACGTAGAGAGAAATGTCACATTACGATTTGTTACGATGGTTGTTGACAGACTGGCGATATTGCGGTACTTGACTGATGTCCACCGTGTAGGTAGGTACACTTAATGTGTGGAAGTCCAAAATCTGGATTCCTCCGATCTGCTTGGCCGATTTGAATACAAATACGAATGAAACCCATCAGCGTTATGAAACAAGGTTTGAATTCTGGACTTTGTGTGTGAAACAGAACAAACCCATCGCGATCCAATTAAGCGTTACAAAACACGAACAAAAGATTGAAAAACACTGCTCCATAACGTCTACCAAGATTTTCTATTTAAAAGTACCGGTCGAATTCTTATCACTTATCACAAATTAGCACTAAAGAGATAAGCCGAAATACGTGTATTGTGGGCGTGTCTGAAGTGCGTGTTCCTCGTATATGTGGTTTCCTCAAATCTGTTGAAATTTTTTTGTAACATTATATATAAGGATAGTATAAGGCATAAACTACAACATAAGAAATTAGAATTGCGTTAATAATAAAAAGCCCATGTGCGTGCAAAACAGAAGTTAATAACCTGTGTAAGTAACAAAGTAAATTGAGATCCTGTTTTAAGTAACTTTAGTTGAAGATGAGGTACACAGTAAATGCATAAGGGTACGTATATTACGAGCAAAGTATATTTCGAGTAAAAAAGATATCCAAATGAGAATTGTGTAACCTAAGTAAAAGACAGCTCTAACGAACGTATAAACCAGCAGAGAATCGAATGTAGAAGTTGAGAACTTGTGCACATGACAAAGCAAAAAATTTGCTTCTGTAAATAATACAATATTGCAACGATAAAAAAATTATAAGAACGTATTTATATAATACTAACTGACCTGGCCACGTGTTGCTGTGGCTAATAAAACACAACGTCGTCTACTGGATGGTTATCCAACCTTTATAATTGAGTTTATCGCGAAGAGACAGACAGATGCCGCGGAGGACTTTAATTTATAATACGTAGAGATGGTGTGAAAGATTATAATAATGTGCATGAAATGCTTAGGGTAACTAACGTATTTAAGTTAATAAGGATTAATACTGTATCCGTCTAAATAACTTTTCAATTACCGCAATGTACGTGACAATTTTTTTATGAGATAGAATGGGTATAGAAGCTATCCGTAAAAGATAGATATATGCCTCCACGGACTTTTTTGTAGATCTATAAAAGAGGAATATCCCACCATGCATTGTTTTGTTATATCCCCAAAGGATTAGGCAGCGTTTTCGATGAAAGCTACCAGGCGGCTTGACTTTTTCCGACACTTCTAACAGTTAGCGTTGTTTCAACCAATTTAAACAAATCCTTGACAAATTACATACTTAAACCTTCCTCACGGAACACTCTATCTATTGATGAAAACCGCATGAAAATCCGTTTAGTAGTTTTCGAGTTTATCGCGAACAGACAGGCAGACAGACAGACGACGCGAGGGACTTTAATTTATAATATGTGTAGAGATAGAGATATCGATAGTGGAAATTTAAAATGCTGCAAAAGATAATAAATCCAAAATAGTTATATATGTAATTTTTCTCATTTTTGGTCTCTTTCAATCTGCGTCATCGAAATATTTATAGGAATAAGTAAAATTTCCAAAATTTTTAAAAAACCCCTGACACCAAAAAGAGCCGATGATCTTGAAACGCCTGAACAGATTTTCATGAATTTTAGCTAAGAACCACCTCGATCACGTCAGCTTTCAAACAAAAAAAATGCTCCGTAATCGGTCCATTATTTTAGGAGCTACGATGCCACAGACAGACACACAGAAAGTTAAACTTATAACACCGCTCCTTGCGTCGGGGGTTAAAAAGAGTGCATCTTTATAGCCATGCATTTTAAGAGGATTATTTACTGAAAAATTAAAAATTTATTTTTTTATTATTTCATATATATCCCGTTAAACTACAGTTAAGTAGTTTGTCAACAGGATTTTTATTACAACTTTTTACAGATTACAACTTAGACCTTAATTTATACAATAACAATAAACTTACACATTAATAGTAAAACTAAATCGTCTAATACAAATTATTTCTACCTAGTAGCCATGTTTTCAGCAAATATCTGACTCTATTTGGAAATTCGCATTTCTTAATATTACCAGGTAGCATATTATATATTTTAGGCACATTATACTCAAGGGTTCGCTGTCCGTATTTATTATTATGTTTAGGTACAAGCATGCCTTCATTCTTTGTGAACCTAGTATTGTGCCCATGTTCAACTTTCCTCTTATACTCGGAGTCAGATATGTGCTGAATCAATATTTTATACCATAATAAGGCCTGCACCGGCAAAACTGTTAAATTTTGATACAAAAGTGAAATGTTTCGTCTCTGCGAAAAAATATTTTTTTTAACTAGTAATTTAACGATAGAATTTTGTATTGATTGTGCGTAATTTAAATTTGTTTTGCAAGAATGTCCCCAAGTAAATAAATAAATTATATACTGTTATTAAAGTACATAAACGGCAGGTTAGTATTCTAAAAGATCTATTGAGATATTTTATTAAAAATATCATAATCATAGATCTACAAAAAAACAGTAGATATGATGATACGTTTTAAGATTTTGACGGCCAAAAGTATATACGTTATTTGTTTTTGGGTTGTTATGCCGTGTTGCGCTACCTCCTTATTTAGCCAACGTTTCGGACAGCGTTGCAGTGTCCATCATCAAGGCAGATCCGGTAGATGTGATGCCGGATCTGCCCTGAAGATGGACACTGCATCCCTGTTCGAAACGTTGGTTAAAGAAAGAGGTAGCGCAACACGGCTCAACACCCCAAAAACAAATAACGAAAAAACAGTAGATATAATTTATTTTATAAATAACGTTCTTTTCGCTCTCCTGAACAATTAACATTTTGTCCTTTTTACAGCATTTCAAATTTCCGTGATCGATGTGTAAGGGGGAGCGTACATTAATTACGTGAGCTCAAAAAGGGGGGGGGGGGTCCAGCAAAATCTCACGTTACTTGAAAATAATATACGAAATGGCCCAAATGTATCTAACCAAGGGGGTGAGAGGTGTCTACATTTTAAGAAAAACTGCTCACGTAATTAATGTATGCCCCCAAACTAATTTAACATAAGGCTGAGTTAAGTTGAAAACTTTTAATGGTGTGTGTTGTAATAAGTAGGTATATAATGTGCTTCAACTCTTGCTGACAGAATAGTACTTAATCCTAAAAATGGGAACACCTCAGCACAGGTTCGCCTAGTGAGGTGTTCACAAAACCCTACTTATAACCAATTTACGTACAGTGACGGATCAATAACATTTTTCTTATTTTTTATAACTGAAACTTATTATTTATGTACTTAAACCGATGTAACAATCTGTTAAGTTTATGTTTGAGAATAGAAATAAATAATTATGATCAAACATTAAAAAAAAGTAGAATTATTTATTACACAGAAAAACATTTCTTTTTCCTGTCTGGGATCAATACGTCGTGTAACAGAACGTACCCGGGGAATTTTAACCATCAATTCCTGACATTATTTGGAGTAAAAAATGTAAATGAAATTTTGGTCTCCGGTGATATTTTTGATGTTTTTTTATTGATTTTTTCTACAAAAACCTTAAAAAATGGTAGGTGTCGGACAGTTGGAGGCGGGGTGAGGGGTTGGTCGGTTACCAATGACAACAAGCTAAAGAAAAAAATTGTTTAAATTTGAAGAAAAATAAAAATTTTAAAAAGTTGTGAAAGAAGTCACCGGAGACCAAAATTTCATTTACATTTTTTACTCCAAATATGCTCAGGAATCGCTAGTTAAAAACCCTCGGGTACGTCCTATTACACCCTGTATAATGTAAAGTGACAACAATAGTTTTCTTTCAAATCTGTATAAATTTCAATTCTTGATTTCATATCTGTTCAGTGCATAATACTTACGTATACATACTGACCACAGAAGTACCTACTTGATCAATGACTGAAGAGATTAAAGTCGATATCAGAATCCCAATCAAAAATCACAAAATCTGCCTTCATTACTTTGGTAACAGATTTTTTATGTGAGTACCTACCGCACAAGAGTCCCAACTTCTCTCCACCGCCTAGGTCTGGGGCCAGTATGTTGAGAGGCTGAAGGTAGTGGGGAGGGGAAGGATATGGGGAAGACGTAGGTGAGAATAATACCTGATCATTCAGATCTGATCACCAAACAGGCTAAAGTTTCGATTCTAACTGGTGGTCTCTCACCAGGGCGATACTTAAAGTATCTACCACTCTGGAACATGTCACAAATATTGTCAACACAAATTAATCAAATAAAATTTCTTCTTCAAATTTTTTTTTTTTTTTGCAAATTCACTTTATGGCACCATTTTATTCAATCAAATAAAATTTACTTGCGACCTCCAGATTCGTAGTCAAAGATCGTAAACAGTTAAGCACGGAGGACATCGTTAGTTATATTGTTGTCTTTAGATACGATACGTAAAATGTTATTATTATTATTATCATATTGTAATCGTAATCATTATTTTTAATAGATAAGCGTAATCAAATTTCATAACCAGATTTTTTATTAGTTCGGAAAAAATCTTTACCTGAAAGAAATTATTTTACTGTGTATATAAATATAATCGATTAACCTTACACTATGTTTAGTTTTCGAATTGCTTTTGTGTTATACATATTTACTTCGCTTATAATTTTTAGTGAATCGAGAATTTCGAAACAGTTTCGAGAGAACGAAGAAACCAGTGATGAAGAATGCAATTTGTCGCAGAGTGTGATCGAGGACATATCAGCATATCAGGAAACTGTAGAGGAAATAATAGAGTACATCACGAAAGGGCCTTATAAAGGAAGAACATGGAAAAGGTGAGTAAATGATTTAATTTAACCCTTTTTAGTGTTGAATTTAATTCATTCATTTTTAAATATCCCAATTCTTTTACTGCCATCTATTGACCGAACCAAAAATTTATTTATAATAACATTTTGTGATTTTTTTTTTGGTAATACTAATTAAAATAAATCATAATCTTCTTTCATAGATGGCGCGAGTTAATATTTTAGGGAAAAACGTTTATTACAAGTTTATGGTTTAAAATATTAAGATCAATTAAATGTTTGCGGCCGTACATACGCAGTATGAATATGAATAAATAGTTTAGTCCCAAAACAAACTCCAATCCCTCACAAAAGTAAAATATTTTATCGGAAATGTAATCCAATATTGCATTTCAGTCTTTCTTGAAGAATTTGAATTTGTTTATGAACCATTATTCATATTGCATATTGCGTATGTACGGGCGCAAATAATACATACAATGTTTTGTTTGTCTACAATCTCAATTCTTTCGATAATGGCATACAAATACAATATTGGATTGAATACACTGTTTTGTGAAATATCATCTCAAGAACTCTTGTTCTAGAATGTAATCGTCTTACATTTTTAGATCGGAAGTACTCCCCTAACTGCCAAATGAATAATTTTTCAGTTTAGCTGAGTTTGTGGACAAGTTTGGCCAGCGCTACAGCGGGACTCCCGAGTTGGAAAACGCGATTGACTACCTAATCGATGTCTTCAAACAGAACCGCTTGGAAGATGTTTCCACCGAAGAAGTTGAGGTATCTCACCATTGGAATCTAAGTTTTTTTACAATAGTTCCACACAGGACCCAATTTCCCTCGGGGTCTATGTTATCTTTGGGGATGCTGTGTGGTGGATCTTTTTAGGGAAAGGAAGTTCTGGGAAAGAAAAATGTGAGGGGTGGGTAGGAATCGGGTGTGTCCAGGAGTGACAGACTTATAAATCCACCCTCCCACTCCGGTGCAGATCTATGGGTAAAGAGAGTCCGACCGAACAGGTCGAAAGGTCTCATCGCCAAGATCTAGACAAACCTCACCCCACGAACTCCAGCACCCCTATTACGTCACTAAACATAGCGGACCACTTGGGGTGACCTATGGCAGAAGTGTTGGTTATACAATAAATGGTTACCGGGGTGGCGATACCCATGCCCGCCTCCAAAATTCTAAAAGTCCCTCAAAGCAGCAATGTAACTTACAATCAAGAATGTATATATTTATTTCAGGTATCATTCTGGCAAAGAGGACTAGAGAGTGCAGTTTTACTAAAACCTAGAAGAATATGGCAGAAGTGTTGGTTATACAATAAATGGTTACCGGGGTGGCGGTACCCATGCCCGCCTCCAAAATTCTAAAAGTCCCTCAAAGCAGCAATGTAACTTACAATCAAGAATGTATATATTTATTTCAGGTACCATTCTGGCAAAGAGGACTAGAGAGTGCAGTTTTACTAAAACCTAGAAGAAAATCCCTGCCAATGCTTGGTCTTGGGCTGAGCATTCCAACTCCACCACAAGGAATTACAGCTGAAGCAATCGTTGTCAGAAATTTTGAAGAACTTAACGCTCTATCTCTCGAAGAAGTTGCAGGAAAAATAGTTGTGTATAACCAACCATTTGTAAACTACCGGGAAACTGGTCAATATCGAATGTGGGGGGCTTCCGAAGCGGCTAAGAAAGGAGCGGTGGCATCGCTGGTGAGATCAGTAACTCCGTTCTCATTGGCAACCCCCCATGCAGGTATTTTAATGTATGAAGCTAATGTTACTCAAATACCAGCAGCGTCTATCACGTTGGAAGATGCTGAACAACTCTGGAGAATGCAAGAAAGGGGGGAAGAGCTGCTTATAACGCTGACAATGCCAACAAAACTGGATTTGAAAATTTCCAGAAATATTTACGCGGATTTTAAAGGGTCGTCTCTCGAAAAAAAAGTTGTACTTGTAGCAGGTCACATTGATTCTTGGGATGTGGGGGAGGGTGCCATGGACAATGGAGGCGGCTCTTTCATAGCTTGGCTGGCACCAGTAGTCTTGAAAGAAATGAACCTTCGACCTAGAAGAACTCTCAGAACAATCATGTGGACTGGAGAAGAATTGGGAATAAATGGGTATGAAAAATACATAACTGAACACGAAAATGCTGGAGAATTTATAAATTTCGCCATGGATTCTGATTTGGGTACATTTACTCCTCAGGGAATAATATACGAGGGTAGCAAAACAGGAGAATGCATGATGAGAGAGATTCTTAAATTATTTAAATCGATCAACGCTACAGAAATCAATGTACAATCAGCTGGAAACAATGAAACTGTCTTCGAAGAAAGATATTCTATTGGAGGTCTTTTGAATGACAATGAGAAATACTTCTGGTATCATCACACAGCTGCTGATTCTATGAGCATTCTAGAACCTGATATTCTCGACTTGTGCGCTGCTTTTTGGGCAGCATTTTCATACGTTGTTGCGGATATGACCCACGATATTCCACGATTGTGATGTTTACTTTGGCTATTTGTTTGATGTTTTAATTTATGCTTAGTTACTTCATTACAATGTTCGATCAAAAGAGAGCTAAAAAAATGTCGTTATAAAACTTCGAAATGATGAAAAAATATATATATTTATATCTATTTTTTTAACAGTTCTTTAAAATATTTTCTACTATAAATTATTATCATTAATAAATCGTTAGCACGACTTGTAACATAGGATCCAACCAGGAAAATAAAAAAATTAAATAAAGTATTATTATACTAGCAGACCCGGCCACACGTTGCTGTGGCTAACGAAACACAACGCCATTACCCAATCTTTATAAAATCCACACATATTATTTATTTATACTGGGTTTTACAGATGTTTACACTTACGTGAGAACTATCCAGTTATAAAAACTCAGTTATTTCACAATTATAAAAATCTACAATTACATACAATTAAATACAGATACATACAATTACAAAAAACAAAAACATCACAAATAAAAATACAGAATTATATACAAGGTCACTCGAGTAACACATTACAAAGAGTGGTAAGAGACAGATGTGAGGCATGCATAGAGAGACAATTCACACAATATAATTAGTTAGTTTTTTTTTTTTAACAGCGCCAGAACTTTTTTTTTGAACCCGTACAAATTATCAACGAAAATATCCACTTCAGCACACTCTATCTTGTTATATAGTCGACACATCTGGGTCAGAGGGCTAAAGTATGCGATATTATTTTTAAATGTATTCATGTGAAAAATGTTATGGCGTCTTAAAGAATAGGAATTGGGGACATTTATTTCAATACTGCTAAGACATGTGGTCATGTAGTCCACATTTGAAGGATAACATTCTAAATAAAAAAAAAATAACTGATTCTACAATGTTTTCATATTTGCAGTTATATGGATTCCAGATAGTGCTTCCATATTCAAGTTTACTTCTAATTAAGGCATTGAAAAATTGATTGAGGTTCTTTGAAAGGTTTACATATTCTGTGAATAAATCCCATCATTTTTAATGATTTGCACTTAATGTCGTTAATATGTACATCAAATATGAATTTAGAATCGGGAGTGATTCCTTGAGTGATTGAAGACACTTTTTTGAGAATTATATTATTGATAACATAAGAAAACTCCTTTATAATTCTATTTCTAGTGAAATTTAAAATGTAACATTTATCAACATTTAAGTGCATATCATTGACAGTACACCAGTTATTGAGTGTGTCGATGTCATTTTGAAGCAGTTGATGATCGGAAACAGACTTAATTTTACGAAAAATTTTAAGATCATCAGCGAAAAGAGCATAATTACAGTTTAATTTCGAGCCAAGGTCGTTTATGAATATAAGAAAAAGCAGGGGGCCAAGATTTGAACCCTGTGGTACACCAGAAGTTACAACTATAGGGGATGATTTGTATCCATTAATAAGAACTAATTGAGTTCGGTTATACAAATATGATTTCACCCAGCGTAATAGGTCTCCATGTATTCCAATTTGTTCGGGTTTTTTTTATTAAGATGGAGTGGTTAACTTTATCAAAGGCTTTTTGGAAATCAGTATAAATTGTATCTACTTGTAATCTTTCATTAAAAAAATTTCACACATAATTACAAAATTCCAAAAGATTTAAGTTGATTGATCTTTGAGGAACAAATCCGTGTTGCCTAGTGCAGAGAAGGGGCTTAAAATGTGAATAAATATTTTTTTTATATATCAGAGATTCAAAAACCTTAGCAAAACAGGATAGTATACTGATTGGCCTATAATTTTTTATTAAAGATTGGTCTCCCGATTTTAATACTGGTACCACATGAGCTTCTTTCCACAGATCAGGAAAAGTTCCCGTGGTTAGGAATGCATTAAAAATGATAAAAAGCGGTAAACATAAACAGCCTTACTAATAACAAAACGCCTTAACGAGCGGTTAACTGCATATTTGTTGCTTGCGCGGTGATCTGCTTTTTTACATCTTTACTAATAACACTATCACGTATTTTATGATTTTTATGTTGGTCCCCTTGAATCTCACATAGATCTGCGCAGGCGCCGCGGCCATCTTGTTTTATATACTTTGCGGTAAAACAATGTTTGACAATGTTCAGTTGTACTTGCAGTTAATTGTATGTTTTTGAAGATAATTTTCGTTATGATCAATTCACTGTGATATTAGTGTAATTCAACATAATTAACAATGCTGGCGTTACTTTTTTTTCAGTTTTAGTCTTATAAATAATGTTTTGTTGATGATTTAGTTTCGTTAACGATAGGTTTTAGGTTGTTTCTGAATTTTTTTTTTAATGACTTTTCTGCGTGAATTTAATTAAACTTCCATAAAAGTAATATTATTTAATAATGTAAAAGCCTCATGCATGTGTAAATAAAAACAAATTCGAGAAATCGACGTATTAATTGCCTAAAAATGAATCCAAGATGTCAGATTTTTTCAGTTATTTTTTCGGAATTATTATTATATTTTTTTATCCTTTTTAATTGTATGAACGAGATAAAAAGTGAAGTGACAGTTTTCTTTCAAATTCATAAAGTAAGAGGTGTGTATTTTTTTAATTTTGAATTTTCCAAAATTTTTCGACCATCTAATAGAATATGTTTACAGTCAGCTGTTTTTTTTTCAAATTTTTTCATGTTGAAACATAAAATACTGCAATTTCCAAACACGATCGTATATTTCAGATACAAAAATCTAAAAGACAATTCTATCTAGATTCTTTAAAGGTATATGCTTTTACGACATCTTCAAAAATAAGAAATATACAAGACATTTAAAATACGTCGGATAAAATTCCAAACTTCGGAAACTATGAATACAACAGTCGTACATAACAGATAAACTACCCCCTCAGGGTGTGTAAGCAGTGTATATATCTTTTCATGAACATTTTTTTTATTAGTAATGTTTTCACATCCGCGGCCGTTTGTCAATTGAATAAAATTTTCATGGGGTTTTTTAGTAAGGTTGTATGAGTCTGCACAGCAACTGACAAAGAAAGGAGGAATATTATCAGGACCTGGACCCTTATTGGAATCTATTTTACTCAAAAAACATTTTATTTCATCTGCAGTAATATGTATTTTACCCAAATTGCTTTGATTGTGTTCAGTTATGTTTGGCATTGAATCATTAGAAGATGTTTCCGACTTGGTATAAACGGATGAAAAATATTTAGAGAAAATGTTTGCTATGTGTTCACCGTCATTTGTGGAAATATCATCAAGATGCATTACTTTAGGAATACAATTAGTTTTTCGTAATGATTTTGAGTATGACCAGAACACCTTTATGTTATCTTGCAGACCGCTTTCGACAGAGTTGATGTATGATTTATAATATTCGCTTTGTATTTTTTTTGTAAGTTTCCTTAAATAGGAGAATTCTCTATAATCTGACTCGTTACCATATTTTTTTACCTTAAGTCTAACTTTTGTTTTTTTTTTAAGAAGTGCAATCAATTGCTGATTAAACCAGACAGGATATTGATTTTTTGTTTTAGTTCCATATTTTTTTTAATATTTGTCAATTATTTCCCCATAATTTTTATTTTTAAAAATAGTTATCCAATCAACAGACAATAGATCCTGTCGACATTCATCAAAGTTTCCCTTCCTGAAGTTGTATTTTGAATCACTTCTATTAATTTCTAAGAATTGATCTTTATTTTGTTTCACTATAATTTCAAATGACGGGTGATATTGATCCGAATTGGTTAATGCTGGTGCTATATGTATATCAATGTTAACTTTATCAGAAAAAACCAGATCCAATAAATTTTCATTTCTATTTAGTACATAATTGAATTGATACAAATTGCAAATTGAAGATAGGTTGACAAGACTGTGTGCTTTCATGCTTTTATAATTTGAAGGGGAAAGTACATTATTTTTTAATGAATTGTCAGGTAACCATTTGATTTCGGGTAAATTAATATCACCTATAAAAATAAACTGCGAATTGGGAATTGAGTACTTTAAATACAGATCCTGTAATTTTTTAATCTGATTACAATAATTATCAACGGTTACACTAGGAGGAATATAGAGGATGCATATAAAGACGAGCGAGTTGAAACGAGACTTAATTACAAGCCACAAATCTTCATTGTCATTCTCCCACTCAGTTTTTCTTGACACAAGAAGTTTTTCAGAAACGGCGGCTAGAACTCAGCCACCTTCTTTAGACAAAAATTTGGTTGACTTACGATCTCTTCTAAATATTACATATTTGTCATCAAACACTTCTTCACTAAATACCGTTGAGTTCAGCCATGTTTCAGAAAAACAAATAATGTCATAATTATTAATTAAAATATTATTGCGTACACTTACAGTCTTTGTTCGAATACCCCTCACATTTTGATAGAATATATTTGATGCATCAACAGCAAGTGCGCCTGGCCATCTATTTCGGTATGCTTAGACGCCATAGTCGATGGTGGAGAGATCCTTCAATAATGCGGCTTTATAGGCCGGGCAATCCTTATCTCCGGTAGGGTGGGCACGGGAAGCTGTTGCGCAAGTGGCGCAACTGGGTGCTTCAGCAGCAGCGGGGCAGGCCTCACGGGCGTGTCCTACACCGCAGTGGGAACATCTCTTTTTTTCTTTGCAGAACTTGTGTGAATGTCCTATCATTTGGCAATTCAGACAAACGGTAAGTCCCACAAAGTCACGCACACCGCAAATGGTCCAGTCCACGAATACTCGTCCTTGTACCAGCGCATGACGAATGTTAGCGGGTACCAGGTATACTCTGTGGCAAGACGGTCCGGTCCGAGCTCCAGCCATATGACTGAGTTTGCACTTGGAAATATACTCTTTGACATCAATATCTCCAGAGATTCCAGAAAATGCCTTCTCTAGAAAGTCCACATCAGAAAGCTCCCGGGGTACGTTAAAGAGTATAATTCTTGGGTGCCTCTTTACTGGAAGCCGGGCACTCAGCTGTCGGGCACTCAGCAAGTCGGAGCTGGTTACAATAGGAGCATTTAGGAGCCGCTCTTGTTCCTGGCTGTTGGCAGTGTGGATAATGACTCCTTTATTTTTTATATTTTTTACTCCCGTTATTCGAACTCCCAATTGCGAAGGCTTTACGATGTCGCGTATGATCTTTTTTGTGCCATCGCTATCATCAACCCCCGGTAGTTTGGGAAAAAAACATACCGATGGTCTTGGTTTTCCTATCGGGATGGTGGTGCGAGTGAGTGGTGGAGGCAAAAAAAAGGAAGTTTTTTCTTGGTAACTTCAGCAAAAGAGAGGCTGGCTTCGGTCGCATCGGCTACTCGACGCATCGCTGGTCCCAAGTCTAACTCAAGTTGCTGAATTTTGTCCAGCAACTGTTTTGTATAATTATCCGCCATGGTTTTCTCAGCCTTCAAGACCTTGATGTCAGCAAGGGCCGAGGTGAGTTTGCTTCTGATTTCTTTTTTCTCTAGGAGAAGTTGGGCAACGGATCCGAGAACACTAGTCACATTCACGGACACTTTGAGCTGTTGCTCTTTTGACACTTTTGATCAACGCATCCTGCAAAGCTTTTATAGCATCTTGTGTCCCGGAGAGAGTCGTACGTCCTGATATACTACTAATGGGTCCAGGGTCAATTTCAGCCTCAATCTCCTCGGCGGCGGAATCCGATTCATGGATTCATTCGATGGGAGGTATACGGGGAGGCTACATTAGGGCGACATTTCTTATTTTTGCCCATGATTATCGATTAAAAATCACAAAATACGTAGTTTCTTAAAAAAATAATAGTTTCTATACGTAAACAGAGATATAACAAGTTCACGACACAATATCAGCCAATAGGAGCCTAGAGAAGTGAGCTCATAATTAAAACGGCCAATGAGCGCGCTAGCTCGTTATACACAACGCTTCGGTTAAATATTGTAATGGTGCACCCCCCCCCCCCCCCCCCCTAATGAAAACTTTACAATATTCTTCTTCTCGAATTTGAATTAGAAGATTTACAACAAAGATTGGTGGTGACGCTCTCTCCTCGGTCACGAAACCACTTGGGATGTTGCAACCCTTTTCCTCGGATTATATACCCCTCCCCCTCTCTCTCGCGCGTTCAGATCTCCGGTTGGTAGATCTTCCTCTCGTACCTACTGAATGATTCGCCAATAATGTTTGAATCATAACTCGTTTTTCCCACCCCTGTGACTGAACACAGTAAAAGGTAGTTTTCCGGGAAATTCTTACAATAAACCCTTTACTCCACGTTGTGTGATTTTTTTGCTTCGGAGCACCTAGGACATCTAGGATAGGTATTTAATGTATTTCGTGGTAACTTTCGGTTCTTTTAGGTAAGGTGTGGAAGAATTTCTCTGTATCTCTTAAACGTCTGAAGGACACGTCCGGTCTAAACTATCCTGAATTTGTCCCCACTATGATCCTAATGATATACACTGCTCCAATATTTACATAATGAGCACGGTTGCTATTACTCTCGCTAGGCTATAAAATTGATCTCTCTCCCTCTACGTCCTAATGATTTTTTAATGTACATACCTTGAATGTTTCACTCGGATAATTGGCGAATTCTCTGCACCGCTTTCCATGGCTAGATCCTATACATAATCGTGATAATACGTTCTGTTGTTAGTAAACACAAATTTATACCTAGGATGGAAGTATAAAGACGGGATAGAGGATAGGATGGATGGTGATGGGGAAAAAATTCTTTGCAAACTAGTACTGGCTCCTCCACTTGACCAAATTGACTAGGTGGTCAGCTCTCAGGACACGACCCCTCGACCAATGCATGATGAGGCTATACCCATGGCACCCGGAAAATCTCTTGACGATAAACCAGATACCCGGACCCCTCCATAACAAAAGAAGAACGACATGCCTTCAAACCTTTCCTGATCAACTCCAGTATCGAACACCTCCGGAACTACTTTACTGGCTCTAGAAGGGGTAATCTATTTCGTCCCTTATCACGACTCTACTCACGGTACAAAGTGGCGTAAGCTTGTGACAGGCAGATCCTTCCTCCCACGTGACCGACCTAGCGTACAGACCACCTCTGGAAACCGACTTATCCCCACCCTTGTAAGAGATACGTTTGCTTCCAGGTCGATAGGATTAAAAAATGTGATGATGCTGCAGGAATCTCTTCGCAAGAATCCATGCTCATGCCTCCATCCACACTACCTTGCCGGTAACTCGAGGTGCTTTTGGCAAAGACGCCTCCGACAGCGAACCATGCCCTTTCATACAAATTGGCACCTCATTTCATACGGTCCTTCGCGCCCAATCACTCGACACCGTCCCGCGAAAGGGAATTGCTTCCAGAACCTCGCGTGACCCGATCAGTCTATGGTGAGCATCCTCCGACATGACAATGCGGAAAGACCCTTACCGGTGGACCACCAATTGTGTGTATGTGTGGCCTCGGTGTCGTCATCACATTGTTCAATCATAAAGATTTAAAAAGCGTAGATCAAGAAGTAGGAATTCAGCGGAGTACCTGTTAGTTTTATTTGTTTCATATTTAATATTGTGATTCTGCTCTTCTGCTCTCTTGTCTAAAGATGTTCAGCTGTTCGGGTTGCAGGTAATCGCCTTCAATTTGATATGTCGTACTCCCGGAACGCCCTCCATTTGGTTGAGTGTACAACACCCCCGAGGTGTAGGTACCTCGCTTGCTCGTTCATTTTTTTTGTATGTGTGTTCCCCCCGACCGCCCGGCATCGGCTGTCTGGGAGAAAACGTCACTGCCCTAAATGATAATAACGGTTAAACATATTCACATTAGCTCTGCAATAATATTATTTTTTATCGGCGCTGGAGCTGTTGAAACCTGCCAGGGTTCGCGTTCCATTTACGTCACTCTGCAACCAGGTACCTGTAATTGAAATATAGATTCTTTAACTTACCCGTACGTAATTGTTTAATTCTCCGGTCGGGAAAACACGACCAATTGCATCTTAATTACGTATCCTGTAGACCTGTACCTGTGGAGAAAACACAAAGGCTTCCCTCCCTACGATCTCTTAAACTTTATACCACAAGGCCTAACGTAGCCTTAGATTTATGACTAAATTTAACCCCCTTTCCTTCTTCTTCTCGCAATTGTAATGTACTCCGGTTGACCGATGTTTGTAGGCTATTTCAAATATATCGTCCCTCCTTAAATATGTGTGTTCCCTAAGGTTAAATTAGCACTTGCTATATCTTGGTATCGAAACCACTAGGTTGAACTTTTCGTAGATAATTATTATTATTGTTTTATTTCTAAACTATTCGGTACTTATACATTTTTTCCATTTCAAAAGAACGATTTTTTCCCGTAATTAAGATTTTTTTTATTTTTTTATTCTATTATTATTTCTGATATAAAATCCGCAATGTTATTATTAACATTTATTTGTCGACCCCGTTTAAATTTTAATAATACTGACGTTTTTATTATTAGATCACGCCTGTTTAAACCGAACTAATATCTGTTATTATAACTCAATATTTTCACTGTCCTTAAATAATTTTTACAAATTTTTTTTTTAAGTTCCTAAAAGCTTTTCACCACTGGCTTGTATCCCTTCTCCTGAATCTAATTAAACAACACTTTGCACAACATCCACTGAAGTTAGATCGACACTCCGCCGGAACGATTTTTGCTAAGTCTCCGAAAAATTCCACAAACACTTCGATTTCGCGCCCTTTTTGACAGCCTTTCCTTCCCGAGATCTCACCCTGAACTCCCCCTCTTGCCTAAAACCGCCCTTTTTGTCTCCTCCGCTTACCCATTAATCAAACTTAAATTTTACAATTACGACCTTTAAACGCACAACCTTCATAGTTCCCAAATCTAGTATCGTATCCTGCGGTTTATGACATTTCGTCCTGAACGGTGCTCCCAACACAGAATTCGTATCACGCGAAAGCACTATCTCGTAGAATCGGACAGGGGCGTACTCGGTCTCGTCCCTTGGATATACACACGAATCTTCTGCAAAACTAGCGCCTACAAGATATCATTTACCAAGTGAATAATTAATTCAACTTTTCTCGAAAATCTATCGTGTCCGTTCTACCATTTTTAAAATCGCTTCCAGGTACGGTGTATCCTGAGTTTTTTATATACTCTCCATACTTTTCTCGGTAACCCTAAGTCTTATTTCAACTCGGCAACCTACAACATTTTCCGACCGTCATCTACTATGCATCTTATTATCGCACAAATCGCATAACACGTCACCTTCTAGGTATTTTGTCATTTTAGCATTTGACTGTGGATTTTCTAACAATTAGTGACCGAATATTCTTATTCAGCCGTACCCCTTATGTGGACATGTGGCTGTGTTTGTCTCTGGCTATATGACGCGTTCCTTGTGTTCGCATACATTTTCTTAATATTTCCCGCGCTCGCAAATACCTAAGTATAATCTCTAGTCATTTGACCCCTTCCTAAACAAGGCCGCGACACTCGTAGAACCTTATTTAGTAATAGCCTAAACTTTTATGATCTCGATTCTTCCTTTTACGGGCCGTAACCTCTACCAAAGTCTAATTCCATACCTGCCTCCGAACGTTTTTTCATCTGCACCTTTAGTTCCTCCTTCCATATCCCATCTCCCTCTGGCGTAAAACCCAATAAATCTCCGTTGTTATGCACCTAGCAATTAAGAAAAATACTTGAGAATTCAAATAATTTTAAATCCTGACAGGCCGTTAAATTTTATAGCTTTTCCTAATTTCCTATTACCTATATCTCGCGTATAAACTCGAGTGGTGATTTCAGCTTAATGAATATCCTAATGACTCAAAACCGTGTTAGATATTTCTCACTTGAAAACACTTTAATACGTAAGAGATCGACAACATTTCCTCCCCTCTAATCTATCAGATATAAAATCCAACCCGAAACCTTAGATTTTATTTGGTCGTTGACGTAATCGATTCCTTCCCGACTACACTGAGATTATCAGCTTTTGTGTTTTGACTACCATATTAAGCTCCTTCCCAATACCTACACGCAAATCCCGCTAGAATTTTGTTTGGAAAAAGCGATATTGATTGTCAATGCCTACTCCCGTTTCTATTCTCATACAATCGAAATCGTTCGTTACTTCATGTTTAATTAACGCATGATTTTTGTTCCTTTTGAAACTTCCGTCAACGAAATACTTGCAAACCTCGCCGACCCCCGATGCGAAATCAACTGTTGTCAATTCCCTCGTGCTCCCCATAAAAATGCGATTTATCACCAAGTTAGAAGTGTTTTTACCACTTAAAATAGCTATCAGTTTGGACCGTGGGATAACTTTTGTGTCTCAATTTGACACAACCCTCTCACACCACGCCCCAAGATGTGATTGGCTGATATGCGTCTAATGGCTTCCAACCATACTAGGATTTGCTAGTCGTTTTTTTCTTCCAAAATTTGTTTACACCCTTCGTAGCAGAAAAAATGTGCAATCATTACAGTTTCCCTTAATATTGCTTTCAAAATTAACCAATAGATGTCGATAGTGTGATCATTTTCGTAAAAAAAAAAAAATATTCGCCAACCATCCAACAAAGCCGGTTCATCACAATATTGTACACTCAGAGCGAAATGAATAGTTTTTTAACACTCAGCATGCTAAAAAAATCACTGGATAACACTATCACTTGTATAACTTTCGATGCTTAACACGACGATTATCTTTTGTATTCCGGCGAATTCGTTAAAACGTTGTTTATCCGTTTAAAAGATACCTTGACAAAGCGTAACAGGAAGGGTAGGTAAACGATCGTAGATATATGAACTAATTAACTCGCCACTAATTATACAATGCTTGCAATGCAACAATGGATATTTGATAAGGGAAAATCAAATACCTACTTACTCTAGGACATCTATTTTCCAATTTCTTCCGTTGAACGAATTTCAAAAGTGACTATAGTACGGCCCGCCAGCAGTTTTAAATCGCACAAAAATATGTTTTCTTTGAATTTCTCGGCTTTTCTATAATATAATTTACATGTATTATACATATAAACATTCCTCTTCAATCACGCTATCTATTGGTAAAACCGTATGAAAATCCGTTGCGTAGTTTAAAAGTTTAACGCGCACATACATTTTGAGCGACTTCATTTTATACTATGTAATGATGATGATAATGATGGTGATGATGATATGAAACTAGCTGACCGGGAGAACTTCGTACCGCCTCATAATCAGTAACTGTTGTGTTAAATTATTAGCTGAATTAGGTAAATTCAGTTTTTTTTTTATTAAATTAAAAATTACACAATGAAGCAATTATCGAGGCGCGACTGTCGTGTCTTGTTTTTGTCAGCATCAGAGATGGCGTTGTTTACGGATTTATAATTTTTGTGATTTTCTTACTTTTCCAATTACTTACGGGAATTCCGTTTCATTTTCTTTATACGTATATACATATACAATTTGGGTGGCGGGTATGGGTACCGCCGCCCCGGGAACCATTTACTGGATAACCAAAACATTTGCCATAGGTCACCCCAAGTGGTACGCTACGTTTGGTGACTTAGCGGGGGTGCCCGGGTTCATGTGGTGAGGTTCGTCCAGGTCTTGGCGGCGGAAACGTCTGCCCACCTGCTGTGTGGCGGGCCAGAGGTTGAGGAGTGAGGTTGGGTGAGGAAGGTCTTTTGACCTTTCCAGCCGAACTCTCCCTAGCCATCTCCTTGCATCTCAGTTGGAGGGATGGATTCATACGTCCGTCACTCCTGGGCACACTGACCCCCAGATTCCAACCCACCCCTCATACCTTTTTCCTTCCCAGAACTTCCTATCCTTCTCCTCTTTAAATAGACCCTCCACATAGCATCCCCTAAAATGACAAAGACCCTGAGAGAAATTATTTTCCTCGGGGTCTCCTGTGTGGAGCTAACGTAAAAAAAAATAAGTGTGAAGGAGATTTATTATAATTATTGTATTTTTCCTGTGGAGGGGTGCAGACATACGTTCACCGTTTGTCCCATTTTAGACGGTTGACATTTAGTGAGTAAGAAAGAGGGGCAGCATTATACAGGGTGTTAAGGGACGTACTTGACTTACTTTAACCAGTAATTCCTGACATTATTTGGAGTAAAAAATGTAAATGAAATTTTGGTCTCCGGTGACTTTTTTTGACGATTTTTTTTTTTTTCAAAAATTTTTTCTTCAAAATCAAACAAAAAAAAATTTCTTCCGCATGTCGTCACTGGTCACTCAGCTGGATGTCCGACAAACCCCCTACCCCGCCTCCAACTGTTCAACAATCACCATTTTTTTATGTTTTTGTAGAAAAAAAAAAAAAAAAAAAAGTCACCGGAGACCAAAACTTCATTTACATTTTTTACTCCAAATAATGTCAGGAATCACTGGTTAAAGTAAGTCAAGTACGTCCCTTAACACCCTGTATATTTAAGAACAAATATAATCAGCGCATTGACATTTGAGGTTTTTGAATTTTTGGAATTCTCTCACTATTCAATATTATTTTTATCGAAATATTCCTGTAGCTCTTTCAAAAGATGAGAATTCGTTCCATACAAAATGTACGAAGAAAATAAATATAACTTTATAACTTTTTTTTTCGCGGATTTTTCCGATGTTTTAATAGTTATTCTGCTCTTCGGGGCGAAGACAAATCCGACAAATCAAAGATCATAAAAATCGGTCCAGCAGTCCTTGAGCTATAAATGGTGTAACTAACCCGACTTTATTTTATGTATTAAGACATAAATAAATAAAAAATATATTTATCTATAAAAAGCATATTTACATTGTTTTTTTTTATGCCTGTCTCACCAGGATATACCTGTATCGAGACAGGCGTTAAAACCATACACACGTGGACACGGAATACAACTGTTTTGTAAAAGAACTAATATAAACCTACATTAATGTTATTTTATATGATACAGTAGGTACAAGAGTTCGGAAGCTAGTGAGACTTGGTAGACCTGAGGTAGAAGACGGGTAGGAGTTTAGCCAGGATCAGCCTATTTAGATTAAAAAACCCAAAGATAAATAAATTTCCTTCATCCTACACTGAGATCCCATTATAATACAGCTACTTTTTCGTTACACACAGAAAAAATAACTATTTATGGTTTTTAAAATCGTGAAATCTGTTAAAAAATCTTCAAATAAAAATAATTATAATAATAATTTAACGATTTGTATGGCAGTGAAAAATGTGAAATGTGTGTGCGTTTAGTGAAAAATCATTCAAGCAAATATATTTATGCAAATATAAATATATAATATTAACTTATGGCTGACAGATTGCATCCATCCACAATACCTAGGCAATAAATAAAGATTGTTCATCGCCTTGTCAATCGACCGCCAGGAGCGGACTACTCCGATTGTGCTCGCATAAACGTCCCTAAACCAGACACAAGAACAGTGTTGTTCATTGCCACACAAAATTGATTTTTTTTATAAATTTTAATATCCATTTTGACGAGCGGAGCACCTAAATTGCTTATATTATACAAATTCTGGAAATAAAACTGCTTAAAGAAAACATTGCATAATGTACTAGTCCCAGAGAGAGATCGTCCCTGACGTCATCGTTCTTGTATCATCAGAATTTTTCGTTTTCCCACAAGATGCATGAGAAGGAAGAAGGCGATCGTCGATGAAATACGAATGGGCTCTCTCTGGGACTACTTCATGAACGCTCATAATTCCAGATTCCGCAATGAAAAGTTGTCAAAAAAAAACGGTAAAATTGTACATTCCAGGTTTTAGTCCTCGTTTTAGTACACTAAAACGAGGCGGGTTCTTCGGCTTTACATTTCTACCCTAAAACCATCAGAAAATTTGTTAACTTTAACGACAGTTTACGCACCTATGTGGTTCAACGTTAAGACCAAACTAATATGTATTTCTGGTGTTAGACATTTGCATGAAACGATATTGTTTTCACGATGTTTGTCCAGTGATTTTAAATATATTATTAATACCGTAATCCAGCGCAATGATTTTTTTGGGTATCAAAAAAACATATTGTTAGCCATCTTACCCGACAACTGAAAATGGTTAAGAGGAAGAATATTGGAAGCCCGGCAAATGAGAACGCAATCAGACGTTATTCGTACCTTCAAACTGCCTTTTTGATTTTTCGGTAGATAATTATAATGGTGTTATGAATTGGGATAATGTAACCAAGTCACCGCTCATCAAATTTGTTAGGGTTGAGACAATTACCGATCACACGATAATTGACGATGTCATGGTAAAGAATTTTCCTTGCCCACTCAAGGCACAGAGGGATGTGTGAAAATTGTAACAGAAGCCTCAGCTGCTTTCAGTGAACCCTTGAGACGAGATGACTTAATACAAACAAGGTTACAGTCACGAAACCTTATGCCACTTTTTGACACCAAAATGCAGTACCGTTCATAGCAATTTTTGCAATTTTCAAGTTTTTCAATGAGTTAAATAATATGTGTACATTGTTTATTTCCACTATTTGTTCAATTCTACCAATCTATGTATGTATTATCTGTAAAATAAACATGTCCAGATTTTGTGATATTTTTTTTATTATTTTAGTGGTAATTGTTAATATAAGAGCATCTTTCCCAACTGTCCCGATTTCGAAATTCTCAAAAAAAATATTTCACTCCATGCTATATATATAATACTGTAAGAGATCAGTTTATACAATTCTAATTCTAATTCCTTACGCAATTCTATATGACATCATCCGCCGTCTGGGTGTCTTAATCCGATCGTATTATGTACTATCTTCTCTCCATTGTCATCATAAACAATAAATCAACTGATTCAATAACCGACCTATTCACATGTTCTCGATAAATGCCCGATAAATATAGTGCTAATCCATACTTTCATTGAGATACTTATGGGATTTTTTAATTTCTGCATTATCATTATAATCAGTTAAGATAAGTACACATACAGGGCGATTGGAGGTTAAATAAATAAATATTTCCATGAAAGGATATTATTTTTGACTACGAGCATTATATTATATACTAGACATTCCCATAGCTCCATCAACAGCCTTCTGGGTTCTAGCTTTGAAGTTAGGCTTCACTCAGATGTTTCTTGTTGTACAGATTCATGTACATCATCTTAGTTTTTCTTCCCCAGCCAAGGGAGACATACAATGACGTTTGTTTTCCGTTAGCTTTTCCAGCATACACAACGTAACAAAATTATGTATATATAATTAACAAGCCACCAATGAACCCAATCAAACTAATAATAAATCAAATGAAACAATTTAACTTTGTTTGAACCACTTATGTAATGAGTAAATCCGACCGGTTTCGGAACGACCGTTCCTTCTTCGGGGCAAGCGTATACTAATTGGACAGTTTCGAAATATGGATGGGAACAATGTTTTATTATGGTAGGGGTGGAGCCGTTGCTAGTTATTAATATAGAGTGGGTGGGTAGGTATTAATGTAGAGTGGGTGGATAGGGGAACAAATCCATGATTGGGACAATACAATAATAAGATAAGACAATATTTTTGGTACATACAATACAATAGGATAAGACAAAAATTTTTGTTTGTTGATAGTAGATTCATTATTTTTAAGGGATTTTTTTTATTTCCAAGGCTTCTAAGTTATCTAAACGTTTTCCTTTATGATTAATATGAAGAATATTTATCCCTGTATTTTTTTCAAAACTATGGTTATTTTCAATGATAGGGTTAGCGAACTCAGAAAAATTATTATTATTAAGACACCTTAAATGTTCTTTGATTCTGATTTCAAAATTACGAGTTGTTTTTCCAATATAAAATGAGGGACAATCATTACATTTGAGTTTATAAATTTATAAACTCTACATTAATACCTAGCAACGGCTCCACCCCTACCATAATAAAACATTGTTCCCATCCATATTTCGAAACTGTCAAATTAGTATACGCTTGCCCTGAAGAAGGAAGGGTCGTTTCGAAACCGGTCGGATTTACTCATTATATAAGTGGTTCAAACAAAGTTAAATTGTTTCATTCATCTATAATGGATAACCACAAAGTAATAGCTACGTTCAAAAGTATATAATAATAAATCACTCTCTTTCTGCATCTGCATTCCTTCTTATAGTTGCGGTCTAGCTGTCAACTGGACGAAACCTGTTCTATTATGGCATCAACAGCATATGAAATATTTTACGCTGACATAAGTGAGCATCGAAAGTAAGGGGTTAAGAAGTGCATTTGAATTAATTGATTGAAGTAATTGATAATGAAACGTAGTTGTGACCTTTGAAAACAAGCATTCATTTTTAAAAGAATGTTGATGAATTTTCAATTGAAATTTTGTTACTAATCATTCTAATCACCCTGTTTGATATGCACTTCACTTGTATCTATATAAACAACCAAATCTATGATAATAATTCATGTGATTTAGCTTTTCGACGCGTTGGTTCTGTTAATAGTGTTTCAAAATGCGTAACCATCGCTTATTAGTGAGTGTCATTCTGACGCTAGTTTTATTTGGCAAATCTAGCACTCAGGTTGAGGTAAGAGATGGCGAACTAGGAAAAGCTGACGAATGCAATCTGCCACAGAACGTACTGGATGACATTGCCTCATATACTAATGTGACCAATCGAATAATTGATTATTTTACAAAGGGGCCTTATAAGGGACGGACATGGAGCCTGTAAGTTTAAAAAAAAAACATTTTTTGTATATATTTCACTAACAGCGAAAATTAAAATAAATAAATGTTGAATTTACTTAAACACCGTTTCACAATGATTCCTTTCTTAATTTCTGAAATTTATTTGTAACCAACGCAATAACGTGTTTTCATATTTGTTTATTTTACTATCGCGTTTTATATAGACTGCAAAAATATCTACCTGTATGTATTTATCACCATATAAAACTATTGTCCAAGGATAACCTGATTACATTTCATGATGATAGACTATTTAATTGTTTACTTAATTTTCAAAAATAAAATTATTGTTATTTTTAGTTTGGCGAAGTTCGTGGATATATTTGGTAATCGACTCTCGGGTTCACAGACCTTAGAAGATGCTATAGATTACATGGTGGCCTTATCGAAAGACAATGGTTTAGATGACGTTCATACTGAAGATGTTGAGGTACAATTTTGACTATTATGTGTGAGTTTTTAATATATTTGAGGATTCGCACTATTTCACATTCTTTAACAAAAATTATTTTCTAGGTACCTTACTGGGTCCGAGGACAAGAAAGCGCAACGCTGATAGAACCCAGACGCAAAAACTTACCAATGCTCGGTCTCGGAAGCAGTGTGGGAACCCCTCCAGAAGGCATCACAGCACAAGCTATCGTCGTTCAAAGTTTTGATGAACTTAATGCGCTTTCAAATGATACAGTCAAAGGTAAAATAGTCGTCTATGCAGAGCCATTCGTAAAGTATGGAACAACTGTACAATACAGAAGTAATGGAGCTTCGGCGGCAGCAAGGAAAGGAGCAGTAGCTGCTCTTGTTCGGTCGGTAACACCTTTCTCATTAGCTACTCCACACACTGGAACACAAACGTATGCCGAAAATGTTAACAAAATTCCAGTTGCAGCTATAACACTGGAGGACGCTGACCAATTGTTAAGAATGCAAAATGATGGTGTTAATATAACCATAAATCTTAACATGTCTGCGACTTCAGACACCAAGGTATCGAGAAACACTATAATCGACTTGAAGGGATCTAGCTTACCAGAGAAAATAGTTGTGATTTCCGGACACTTGGATAGTTGGGATGCAGGAGAAGGTGCAATGGATGATGGAGGCGGTGCATTTATATCTTGGGTGGCTCCATTGGTCTTGAAGAATCTCAACCTTCAACCTAAAAGAACATTGAGGACAATTCTGTGGACCGCAGAAGAGCAGGGACTTGTTGGAGCTATAGCCTATGAAAAAGAACACCGAGCGGATAACGATAATTTGAATTTTGTTATGGAATCGGATGACGGGACCTTCAGTCCAAAAGGTTTAATATATAAAGGAAGTAAAACAGGAGAATGCATGATGAGAGAAATTTTGAAATTATTCTCAGAAATAAATACAACTGAAATGGAATTAGATGGCCCCGGACCAGATATTAGTGTTTGGACTGACCAGGGAATTCCGGGAGGTGGTCTCTCCAACGCCAATGAAAAGTACTTTTGGTACCATCATTCACCCGGGGACGCCATGAATTATGTTGAACCAGATGTACTAGACAGATGCGCCGCTTTCTGGACGGCCTTTTCATACATCGTAGCTGATATGTCCGCGGATGTACCGAGGACATAAATGTAAATAATGACTACTATCGTAATAATTATAATTGTCCTACTTCTCCAAAAAGGGTCATTTAACGCTTTCTCAAGAAAGGGTACTCGTGCATGTAAATGCTTCTTAATTTGTTAACAAAGAAATTAGAAGCTTTTTATTTTGTTTTATTTTTAATGTTAAATTCTTTTATTTCCTATTTTCACCTAAATATCTTCTATGATCTATAAATGAAGACCAAACTCTCGACAAGCAAACATAAAAAGGCAGACATTGGAATCGATAGCTACATTAAGGACATTAAATGTTGGCTGAAGAATCTATCGGAAAATGAACTTACTAGTATACTTAAAACATCATAGAAGTTTCTGGAAAACCTTATCCAATCAATGAAGTTAAACCATAGAAGTCGCTGAAAAACTTATCCAAAGCATAGTCCCCCTCAGCACAGGATCTCCTAGTGAGGAGGACTACGAATATATTTTATATATACATCTAACTAACATGTTTCATATAAAAATGTAAAAAATATTATATAGTTACTAAATAAAAAATAAAAAAAAATAAAAAAATCGCTTGCTCTCACAAAATGTTCATAATATATAATATTAAAAACCTACCTAAAACCACAATAATTAATTGAAGTTAAGTAAATTCATATTTTCGAATATAGCTATCACTTTGTGGTTGTCCATTATAGAAAAATGAAACAATACAATTTGTATAAACCACTAACATAATGCGTAAATCCTACCGGTTTCGGAACAAACGTTCCTTCTTCAGGGAAAGCTTATACTAATTTAACAGTTTCGAACAACGTTTTATTATGGTAGGGGTGGAGCCGTTGCTAGTTATTAATATAATTGTATTTATTTATCTTATAGCCCAATCATGGATTTGTTACCCTACCCACCCACTCTACATTAATTCCTACACACCCAATCTTATATTTCAATATCTTTGTTCCCATACATATTTCGAAACTGTCAAATTAGTATACGCTTGCCCTGAAGAAGGAACGTTTGTTCCGAAACCGGTAGGATTTACGCATTATATTAGTGGTTTATACAAAGTTGTATTGTTTAATTTTTTTTTAAGTAATTTCATTTCGTTTCACACAAACCGGTCATAGAAAAGCAATTTATTATATAACTATTCATGTTCATGTAAAATATTCGGTAATTTAATTTCGTCATGGGCCTAATTTGATGGGAAGATGCTATGTGTGATCTAAAGTTCTCACTTCTAGACCACAGAAGTATAATCCGGGGAATCAAGCACGTGCGAATTTTAATTAAGTTGGGCGTGAACAATGTCCAGTTCTCATTGGAACAAGTGAGCAAATATGTTTCGTAGAAATGGGATAAATGTTGAAATCACTGACGGGATAGTTCTTTGTATAGAGGCACACCAGAGTCTCTTGGTTTGAGTAGCGATATGCCAATAAAAAAATTGTCAGATAGGTATTAACCGTTACCAATTCGTAAATTTTTTCTTTCGTGAATTTTAAGAATATAAAACCGTTGACTAACATAAAATTCATCTCATTGTGACAGCAATAATGAGTAAACCTTCCAGTCTTAAGACATTTTTTGTAGGAGATAGTTTAGTCAATCCTCGAAGCTCCGGCGCTCCTAGGTTTGACTAGTAGACTGGGAGGCGAGATAGGTAAACCCTACGTCATCGAGTACACAGATGAAACTACTTTGTAGTGATAATGTACATTTAGAAAACCTTTAAAAAAAGCTGGTCTGCCGGTACGCCTCTTGACAGGAGCCGCGCAGTCATGGAAATAGTGAGCGATTTTTTTCGAAAAAATTACGTCATCGAGTACACGAACGGAAATGGACTCATATGGTAAAGGTCGATTAGAAAATGATAAAAAAGCAGATCTGCCAACCGGCAGCCTGGCATGTTCGCAGGCAGCCGGCGTCAAAGTGGGGTAAAAAATGGTAAATTTTACTTCATCGAGTACACGAATGAAACCAACGGATAACTATAGTGCAGATCATTCCATTTAAGAATTTCTTAGTCTGCCGACCAGCAGCCTGGCAGCTTTTTGTGAACGATTTTAAAAGGTTTTTTTTTTTTTTTTTAATTTTTCGTTTATCTTTATAATTATTTTTATTTCACAATATTTAAAAAAACTTTGAATGCCATATTTAAAAAAAAAAAGCGAAAACTATAAAAAAAAATTGAGTATCCGTCAGGCGAGCCTTTCGACGCCAAACCACTTACGAAACCTGCCGCGGTGCCCCTCACCGCTGTCGCGTGTCCATATTTTTGTACAAATTTATAATAATAATAGTCCTTTTAAGATTGCCTAATAGTCCATAGTAGTTGGAAGTTCTAACTACAACCCACCGTCACCGTAAGAGCTGCGTTCGTCCGAAAAACGGCGGAAATTTCCGAACCCCGTCCGTTTCATATCGGTTTCGCTTGCCCTGCTGCATCGATTACATCGAATACAAGATCAAAACTAACGAAAACCTGTAGTCTAAATTAGCCCATTTATGATTTCCTTAGTCTGCCGACCAGCAGCCTGACAGTTTTTTTGTGTACGATCTTTTAAAGTTTTAAATTTTTTTTTAATTTAATAAAAATATTTTCAAAATTTTTATTATTATTTTTATTTCAATATGGTTTTAAAAACTTAGTATGCCAGATTTTAAATAAAATGAGTTGTAATGATAAAAAAATAAATTTTGAGTGTTCCGATTGAACCCATCGGACGGGAGAGCCTTTCTACGCGAAATAACTTACTGGAAATTGGCCGCGGAGCCCTTCGCCACCATATTATTGTCGCGTTTCCGTATTGTACAAATTTATAGTAATAATAGTCCTTTTAAGATTACCTAATAGTCCATAGTAGTTGGAAGTTCGAACAACCAACCCACTGTCGCCGTAAGAGCAGCGATCGTCCGTAAAACGACGAAAATTTCCGAACCCCGTCCGTTTCATATCGGTTTCGCTTGCCCTGCTGCATCGATTACATCGAATACAAGATCATTTTTTAATTTTTAAAAAAATATTTTCCAAATCTTTATTATTATTTTTATTTCAATATGGTTTTAAAAAAATAGAATGCAAAAATTTAAATAAAAAAAGCTGTAATCATAAAAAAATAAATATTGAGTGTTCCGATTGTACCCATCGGACGGGAGAGCCTTTCGACGCGAAACAACTTACTGGAAACTGGCCGCGGAGCGCCGTCAGCGCGTGCCCATATTATTAAACAAATTTATAATAATAAGAGTCTTTTTAAGATAACCTAATAGTCCATAGTGGTTGGAAGTTCGAACAACCACCGCACCGTCACCATAAGAGCTGCGTTCGTCCGAAAAACGACGGAAATTTCCGAACCCCGTCCGTTTCATATCGGCTTCGCTTGCCCTGCTGCACCGATTACTTAGAATTCAAGATTGAAACTAACGAAAAACTGTAGTCTAGACGATTCCATTCATGACTTCCTTGGTTTGCCGATCAGCAGACTTGCAGTTTTTTACGTACGATTTTTAAAGTTTTTTAGAAAATTTAAAAATTTTTCATTATCTTTATTATTATTTATATTTCAATATAGTTTAAAAAAAATATAATTACAGAAAAAAAAGTGGCAATGATAAAATAATTAATTGGAGTGTTCAGAGTGTACCAACCAGGCTATAATAAGGGCACGCGATGGCGGCGAAGGGCTCCGAGGCCAATTTCCAGTAAGTTGTTTCGCGTCGAAAGGCTCTCCCGTCCGATGGGTGCAATCTGAACACTAAAATGTTATTTTTTTATCATCACAACTTATTTTATTTAAAATCTGGCGTTCTAAGTTTTAAAACCATATTGAAATTAAAAAAAATAATAAAGATATTAAAAATATCGTTTTTTAAATGAAAAAAAATTAAAACTTTAAAGATCGTACACAAAAAACTGCCAGGTTGCTGGTCGGCAGACCAAGGAAGTCATGAATGAGATTATCCGGACTACAGATTTTTATTAGTTTCGATCTTGTATTCGGTGTAATCGATGCAGCAGGGCAAGCGAAACCGAAATGAAACGGACGGGGTTCGGAAACTTCCGTCATTTTACGGACGACCGCAGCTCTTACGGCGACGGTGGGTTGGTTGTGTGAACTTCCAACTACTATGGACTATTAGGCAATCTTAAAAGGACTATTATTACTATAAATTTGTACAATAATATGGACACGCGGCAATAATATGGCGGCGAAGGACTCCGCGGCCAATTACCAGTAAGTTATTTCGCGTCGAAAGGCTCTCCCGTCCGATGGGTACAATCGGAACTTCCAACGACTATTAGGCAATCTTAAAAGGACTATTATTATTATAAATTTGTACAAAAATATGGACACGCGACAGCGGTGAGGGGCACCGCGGCAGGTTTCGTAAGTTGTTTGGCGTCGGAAGGCTCGCCTGACGGATGGGTATACTCGGAATTCTCAAATTATTTTTTTTATAATTTTCGCTTTTTTTTTAAACATGGCATTCAAAGTTTTTTTTAAATATAGTGAAATAAAAATAATAATAAGGATAAACGAAAAATTAAAAAAAAAAAAAAAAAAAAAACTTTATAAAATCGTACACAAAAATCTGCTAGGCTGCTGTTCGGCAGACCAAGAAATTCTTAAATGGAATGATCTGGACTATAGTTATCCGTTGGTTTCATTCGTGTACTCGATGACGTAAAATTTACTATTTTTTACCCCACTTTGACGCCGGCTGCCTGCGAACGTGCCAGGCTGCCGGTTGGCAGACCTGCTTTTTCTCATTTTCTAATCGACCTTTATCACATGAGACCATTCCCGTTTGTGTACTCGGTGACGTAATTTTTTCGAAAAAAATCGCTCACTATTTCCATGACTGCGCGGCTCCTGCCAAGAGGCACACCGGCAGACCAGCTTTTTTAAGGTTTTCTAAATGTCCATTATCACTACAAAGCAGTTTCATCCGTGTACTCGATGACGTAGGGTTTACCTATCTCACCTCCCAGTCTATAGTCAATCCTCAGGTCTGACTTGAAGTCAGACTAGTCTAGGCTTTGGTCAAACCTAGGATAAACCAGTCATTCCGCGAAGAGACTATTGGAAAATATTTTACAGACTTTTTTTAGTTAAGTCACTGCTGCATTGCATATTATATTATTAATCATTAATATTGTTTGTAGAAATTCGAAATATTTGGCAATATACCGCCACACAAACATACGCACACATTTTAATATAATTATGAGGCACTAGCAGTTAAAACCCCGCTCCGCAGGTTTTTGCTGCTAGGTCCTGCGGGCGGCATTTGGTTCGGCTTCGCCTAGTTAGTGTTGGTAACCATTTTATAAAACCGATAGGAACTGGTTCCAAAAATAGCCCGTTCCTCGGTTCTTCTGTGTTCCAGTAATAACTAGTCACCGGTACAAAGTAATCGGAACAGGCAATGACGTCATATGTAATATATAGCCGCGTGATACTATTACTCACAACTAAGGAACTAAGTACTACCGTCAATCATAAATTTAAAGATATTCAAATTATATATTGGTTTTTGGCAAGTTACAGGGAGAAATTAACCCCTTTGTCTTGCAAACTGTAGTAATGTCACCTGATGGATTTTTTTTTGCCCGATGTTCGGGTTACCTTGGGCAAGATGAGGGAAATTAATTTCAAATTATTATTATATATTATATATTGGTTTTTGGCAAGTTACAGGGAGAAATTAACCCCTTTGTCTTGCAAACTGTAGTAATGTCACCTGATGGATTTTTTTTTTTGCCCGATGTTCGGGTTACCTTGGGCAAGATGAGGGAAATTAATTTCAAATTATTATTATATATTATATATTGGTTTTTGGCAAGTTACAGGGAGAAATTAACCCCTTTGTCTTGCAAACTGTAGTAATGTCACCTGATGGATTTTTTTTTGCCCGATGTTCGGGTTACCTTGGGCAAGATGAGGGAAATTAATTTCAAATTATTATTATATATTATATATTGGTTTTTGGCAAGTTACAGGGAGAAATTAACCCCTCTGTCTTGCAAACTGTAGTAATGTCACCTGATTGATTTTTTTTTTGCCCGATGTTCGGGTTATCTTGGACAAGATGAAGAAAATTAATATAATGCCAAAATTTGCCAGGGTATTGCTTGGCCGTACATGGAAACGTGGCCTTTAGGAGTGCTGCGAACCTTTCTTCGTGAGAAGAAAATAGCAGCGCTCTTGGAAGGGTTCACGTCTATACGCCATTTGTTATAAAAGTCTTGGAGTATGTTTATGTTGTGTTGTAAGCGATGTATGATCATCCTGGGAGAACTGTATCGAACCATAATGGCATTAATTTCAAATTTAAAAAAATCGTAGTACTTATACCTAGGGGGGGGGCACGTTCTCATGGGACCTGCTAACGGAAGTAGCGCCATCGTTTGGCGAATTCTTGAATTCGAAACCGAATTACAACGGTAGTTTGGTTTGAAATTTCAAGTGCACAGATGTTTAAATGGTGCGGCGCGTATCGGGAGCCGGGTTCTTAAATTCAACCACGCAGAAGCAAGCCTATTAATACTGTTTGATTTATTTTTTGGAATTAACTGTAGGTAGTTATTTGAGCTACAAGATTAGATCTTTTTTTCAAATAATCTTGTTTGGTTCATTTCTATTGTGGCGTTTTCGTGAGAAAATCACCTTGAGGGCGCACTGTTCTACCCTTATTTTTCCTGTTTTACATTGTCACCATGATATTACAAAATACAGTCAGAGATCGATTTGGTTAAATAAATATGAACCTCTTTTGATGATTACATAATTGTTTACTCATCAGGATGCTTTAATCCGATAATATTATCTAAGATAAGTATCTTTAAATAAGCCTTTAATCATTTTTGATTACTGCTCTACAAAATTTGGGAGACAACAAAACCGAAGTTTTATTGGTTTGCTTATGGGATTCTTTATGTTCTGTTTTATCAATAGAGATAATGATGTACAGGAGTAACAGGAACTTTTGATAATAATATTTTTAATCTTTTGATAACTGCGTACCAGGCTAGATAATTTATAAATCATATTCAAAATCGTCGACTGATGTTCTCGCCAACTCACAAGAGCGCCCTAGGGGTTATTTAAAAAAACACCGCTGTACAAATTATCCAATCGAACAGTTAGTTAATACGGTAGCGTCTGCGTGGTTGAATTTCGGAACCCAGCTACGAGTGCACGTCGGACGCTACGCCATGCGCATAAAGGAGGTAGCGCAACACGGCATAACACCCCAAAAACATATAACGAAAATTTTAAAGGTTTTTTTTAATTTTAACGGAAGAGGCAACAACATTATTCTCATATCATGTATATAATTAAAAATACCTATATTTCTTTTTTAAACCTATTTTTAAGGTGACTGACATTTGCCGTTAATTCTTGTGATATCCTAGATTTTTGTTTGCGGTGTTATTCATAGATGGCACTCATAGAAGAAAGATAGAGCTGTTCAAAATACAGAAAATTAGAGATAGATAAATACGTTTCCAAATTGCTTTCAAGGTCAGGGCCCAGAAATATTACTACCGCCCGTTAATTGAATACTGGCCTAATGGCTTTCGAAGCTCCGTTACAACCTATCGCTAATATTGAAAGTTCACAATGTTTTTTTTTATTGACCCCGTTTTATTGACCGAGTTTTTTTTGTAATATTTTTGTCAATATAATCGGATAATAAATAATTAAAAGATAATAAATTTCCAGTCTTCCTGTGTATTCAGATCGACGGACTTAAACGTATATCTATAAAAGAACATAAAAATCGGAGTTCATAATCTATGTGATTGTGATTCTAGATGAGTTGGTTCCGTTGCTAAATATTTAAAAATGCGTAACCATCGCTTATTAGTGAGTGTCATTCTGTCGCTAGTTTTAGTTGGAAAATCTAGCACACAGGCTAAGGTACAAGATGGCGAACTAGGAGAAGCTGAAGAATGCAATCTGCCGCAGGATGTGTTGGACGACATTGCCTCGTATGCCAATGTGACTAAACAAATTATTGATTACTTTACAAAGGGGCCTTACAAAGGACAGACATGGAACCTGTAAGCATTATAATATTTTTTTTTCCTTTATTTTTTTCCATTATATCTTGATTCATTTCAAAAGTAATTTTCTAAATGTATATAACATAACACAAGATACAAATAATGTAAAAAAAATATACACGACAAAAGTAGATAATGGGAAGGTATAGATACCCACTAAGGCGCTGCCTGAGCGTGGGTAATATAAACTAAAGTGCTAAATTACACCCAAGTAAAAAATGTTAATTACAAAGTGAAAGTTTAAAATATAGGTACCTATATATCTTTGAAAATATTGTAGTAACAAAGTAATACATACAAGTTAGTTGATTTTTTGTTACGGTTTAAAGAAGATAAATAAATTTAGTCTTGAAGTTACAGTAGAGTTGAATTAAAAAGTGAAGCGTGAAGGTTTACATATAGTTTATAAAAAAAAGTGTTTCAACATCTGCATCATTTAGGCATAAATTTAATTCTTTTATGTTAAAGTGATATTTTATCTGTCGTTTGATAGTGTTTTGGTAGAAGATTAAATGTACGAGGAGGACCAATAAAACTGCTATGTGTTTGCATTAATTTGGTTTTGATTTGGGGAACTTTAAACACATTATTAGTCTTTTTGCTAATTCCATTTTCGTTTTTTACGAAACAATGTTTGTTTTTAAATACATATTTCACAGTTTGCAATATAAATAATTTACGGATATTGAATATGTTTGTCTCTTTGAATAATAAATCGGTCGGGAATGTTTTATTTCTATTATACATAATTTTTATTTGTATGCCCTTTTGAACATTTTGAACGTAAAGCACTCTTTTTAGGGTGAATTGCTTATTTCAAAAAATTCTTAATTGTGAAAATTATTATTTTTTTTTATTAAAGACATTATTTATTTAGCAATCGTACAAACTATCAAAACATGGAATATAAACAAAAAAAATTAAATTAATAAAGCACCTAAGGGGCCATCCATAAATTATGTCACAAGAATTTCATGATTTTTTTACCCCACCCCCGTCCCTGTCACACATCGTCACATTTGTGAGACCCTCCTCCCCCCTAGTGTGACGTCACATTTTTTGCAATTTTACATCTAAAAATAAGCAAAACAGTAGTTCAAAGTTGATGACACCCCACCCATACACCTTGTCATACAATATCACACTTTTCTACTCTCCCCCCCCCCCCACCCCCTCCCCCTTAAGATGTGACGTAATTTATGGATGGCCCATAATGACTTTGACGATTTTAAGTCCGCGAATCCTGAGATCAGGCACAATATTGGTAAGTTGGATTCTAATATCTTTTGTCGTATCGATCGTGTTCTTGCACTTTGACTTCGTTACAGCATGATTAGAAAATCCCGCTTCTCATTAAATAGGTTGTAGACAATGGAAGTAAAACAACTTGTTTTGATTAATTGGGGTACTCTTCTGACAAACTCGCCCAGAAATCATTTAAAGGCTGATTTTCTATTTCTGTTTCAAGTTAGTCACTAATTAAATCAACTTGATTTCATATACAACTGTGCTTAATTTTTTTTTAAAGAAGGACAAACATTACCGGGTTACGAAAAACCTGAAAATATTTGACAGTAAGCGGAAAATGTTGCTAGTGTTATGATGGAGGACTTAGCCAGCCGAGGAATCGAACACGGGATGCCTGGGTGGGACCCAAACGCGATGCCAACTCAGCCACTAACCGGTCCTTAATCCTACTGCTTTAGCTGTCATGGAAAATGGATTCCGAACCCAGGAATTGTTCTTACTAGCTTTCGGAAAATAATGAAAAGAGTTGTTTTCAAGTTACGTAGGTGTTCTTAAAATTCTTTGAAAATCTCTTCATCTACTTTAAAATTTAATTCATTCAAACATTTATGTAAGACAGGAAATCAATCAAAATGATCAGATTGAACTGATGAAATCCAAAATTGTAATTTTTTAAAAACTTTTTCACCAACATTCACGACACTATGCGCGTTTATAAGTAATAATTGCTAATAAGGATGTAGTAAGATTGATTGATTTTAACATTATTTTACTTTCAGGTAAAGTCAATATCGTAAAAAATATTGTTGGGTTACTTGGGAACAGAGATTTCGAAAAACACGTACAGATCCGTAATCCCGTTGTTATCGTTTCCGCATCGCACAGATGTTCATATTATTAACTCTTACCACAGTATTTTACACCATAATAATAAATTTCAAAGTTTTATTTTAATATTCAAAATGAAGATTTACTGCGATAACAGCATAAACGGCTCTTTCAACTTCATAAAGCTTAGTCTCTGTACCTGGAAGTGTAACTAACGTAAGAACTCTTGGGAAATATTTATAAAAATAATAATTTCTTGTGAAGAATTTCAGTAGTGTTGAAAAATGAATATGTGTAAATTACATTAAATGAAATTCTTCCAAAAAATTGTCGCGGAACCCCTATCCAGGTTCGGCGGAACCCTGGTGCTCCGCGGAACACAGTTTGGGAACCCCTGCAGTAGATTATTGAAGAGTGTACCAGGGAAAAATAGATCATTTAAAATTTGTCAAGATTGAGTACTTCCTTAAGTCTGTAAAAAGTATATGTAAGATATCTTAATTTCGAGATGGTTTTATCAATTTGTGATTTCCAGTTAAGTGTATCAATAGACACACCTAAATATTTAATATTTTCTACTCTGATGAGTTCATTGCAAAGCGCACATGTTTCTTGATTGCAACTTGTATTATGGATTCTAATTCTTAGGTTATCATGAGGTTTGTTTTTAATGTTTTTATAAAAAGTTAAATAAAATTGTCAAGTTACTTCAATTCATCGGGGTTGGTGGACTTTTGTATTGTAAAACACTTTTTAATGTAGAGTCGTTTTATTTACAATCACTTTTCAATAACAAATGAAATCAACACTTTTTATAACTAATTTTGGCCCGGACCTCACCTGGGGCAATAAAGGGACTGTACCCTAGGTATCGATTAATGCGAAAGAGAAAGTATTTTGAATAGCACCCTTTTTATACTGCTAAAAAATGTAAAAATACCGTCTTTCAGGTTCAAGAATATACGAGAATAACAATAAACAATGGTAATCGGCACCTACTGAGTAACGTGGTCTATTTTAGTTAGTCGGTAACACTAGCTTCAATAAAATTCACCCAGATGTCTCTAGTATTCATAATCTCTTAATAAACTGATCAAGATTAAATCAATGTGATTACCTACAGCAGTTATCACATAGATGTCACTATTCTGATGAGTTTGTTAAATTTTAACCATGTTGAAACAAGTGCAATACATTGTTTTGCCTTAAAAAATGTTTCAATCCAAGAATTCAATCAAATAATTTGTCCAGGAATTAAATAATTTCGTATTCTTCTACAACTTAATAATCAACTTACTTTTTCTACTCATCAATATGTAGGTACGATTGTTATTTTTGGAGTCGGTGTCAGCCAAGGTAGGTTTGTAACTACATACATAGTTATAGGTGAGATGTGCTTGTGTCGCACGCGCGACTTGACGAGGCGAGAGGTGAGAAGCGAGAGCGGGCCGCGGCGGGAGGGGAGCTCTCAAGTGAACACGCCGGGCCGGGTACCTTGGCTGACACCGACTCCAAAAATAAAAATCGTACCTACATATTGATGAGTAGAAAAAGTAAGTTGATTATTAAGTTGTAGAAGAATACGAAATTATTTTTTTACTTTTTAGTACATTTTTTTAAGTCGTTTTTTTGTTTTGTTAAAATTTTTGTTTATTTTTGGTTTTTAGGGAATCTGAAGTACACTAACTAATTCGATTAAGATTCGGCCAAGTATCGTAAATTTGCTCTAAATAATTGGAGAATTCCGTTATTTTGTCATGGATCCCATAATCAGAACCTAATCAAACTCTCATGAAACTACCCTTGAAGTACATCCTTTCCAATAAAAAAAGAATCATCGAAATCGGTTAGCGTGATATTGAGTTATTCGTCCATTTGTCGCGCACATACTTGATGCAAATTTAAGACTTATATGATTTTCTCATGAATGCCATTGTTAAAACTGGACCAAATTAAAATGGGACCACACGAAAAGCACCAGCTTTCAAATAAAAAATACTGTCGAATTGAGAACCTCCTCCTTTTCGAAGTTGTTTAAAAATAACATAAATTGTTTATATACATCAAAAATAGAATCGGGCCAAGTACCGTTCCTTGCGGAACTCCATATTTTATCTCTGTTTCTGAACTATACACATTCCCAATTTTTGTTTTTTGTGTTCTGTCTTTAAGGTAGTTGGTGAGTATTTTTAGTGTGTTTTATTTGTTTATTTATTTATTTATAAAATACATGTTACATATATTACTAATTTACGTAGATTAGATACATTAAATCACCATACTTGGCGGCTGCCTGTTTCATGGTGACTAATGAAGGATAGTTACTTTGAGTGAAGTCTAGTGTAAACACATGGTACTAGTATTTAATGATGTTGAAAATTGGTAAAGTTATAATAAATAGAAAAGAGAAAAAGAAGTGAGTAAGGATAAGATTATGAAATTATACATATCAATATTTTAAATTAATTATATTTATTTTTATATGTGTGCGTGCATACGTGCATGTTTATACAGGTGCCCACATCCATGTATACATAAACATACACACACACACACACATATATGCACCTATGTACGTACATGAATACATACGCATATATATATATATGCGTATATGTACATATACGCATATATATATATATATATATATATATATATGCGTATATATATATATATACGCATATATATATATGCGTATGTATTCATGTACGTACATAGGTGCATATATGTGTATGTGTGTGTGTGTGTGTGTATGTTTATGTATACATGGATGTGGGCACCTGTATATATATATATATATATATATATATATATATACATATCTACATACTTACATACTTGCACGTATAAGCACATATATTCTTCTTCCTCACACATGTAAACAATATATACACCTCTATCCGAGTATAAGAAACAGGTTACTAACATTATCACATTAAGGTCAAGTGTAATCATTTATTAATTTTAAATAATGATAATATTATTACGCAACTCGATAAACATAAAGTTTTCAATATGAAAAATATTTTTTATACATTTTTAAATTTTACATAGGCTTGACATTTATCAAAAGCAAATCAGAAATACGAGCTTATTCTGACCGTTTTTCGTAAGTTTTACAAAATATTTTTAATTGCTGAATATCCTCAAAGTATACCTTTAGGGGTTTTCTGTAAAACCACGAAAAGAAATTTAAAATAAATAAGTTTTTAGTTAAAAAATTTTATAAACTCCAATTTTCGTGTTGTTTTAAACGCTGAATTCAAAACTTTGGATTCGTTTATTTACAAAAAGTTTACGATAAATTGTTAGTATTGTATTTCTCCATTTTTTAAAGACAATTTTATAATTTTAATCTGTCGTGTGGCGCCCATTTATCTTTCTCTATACGGTACAATTTTAAACTAAAACCTTTTTTGAAAATATTTCAAAAGATGGCAGTAATCAATCACGGTGAGAATCTAAAATTTTATTATATTTATTTTTGGAAACGATCTATCTATCTACCTACACATGTAGGTACCTATTAGTTATAATATAATAACCTGACTACTGTTTTATATCGTCGTCAAGCTATGTAGTAGAGCGCAGTCGTGCTAAATTTTAAATTATTATTATATTATTATAATAATACCTACGTAAATTCAATAAAATATCAAGTGAGTGGTAGAAGAACTCCGTGGTGCCCGGTGGGTAAGTACTTGGCTATTCAGATCCGGTCACCCAACACGGCTGAAGCCATTTCAGGCGACGCGACGTTACGATTCTTTTTTTAAATATATATCTTTGAAAAATAGTTATTTTCAATTTTTTACAAAAACAATACTCTTTTTATAATTATTTCAATGATATATAACATAGGGTTATATATCATTGAAAAAGAACATAGCACTAATAATCACTAATAATATATTGTGGAATATCACAAATTAATCGCATAAAATGTAGATAGGTACTTGCGCACACCGGAATTTTAACTCGCGACCTCCGGATTCGTCTCCTTCCCCTCACCACTACCTTCAACATCACAACATACCCCATTTGGGATATGCGGGGTATGCCATAGTCTCACTGGCTCCATACGGGAGCAGCTGGGACTCTTGTGAGGTATTCAACACATAATAAAAATAAAAATATCTCATTAGGTATTTAGACCTTTTCTGAAGTCAACATACATCGATGTAATACTCGTATATCGATGTAGATATGTAGACTTCAGAAAAGGTATATAATATATCTCTATGTCTATATATTCCGATCTGAATTCTGAAATGTGGTCTTTCCATGTCTTTCACTAGGGTCAATTGCAATACCAAGCACAAAACATGCGACTGCCACGTGTCATGTCTTGTGCATGGCGAGCCAGCGTCATCACGAAACGGCCAAGTGGATAGGTAGGTAGGTATTATGCATGTGTTTGTGGGTCAAAGATTGCGTTTGTCAAAAAATGAAGGGAAGGAAATTAGGAAGAGGAAGGTGGGTAAGTACCTGGCTATTCAGGTCCGGTCACCCAACACGGCTAAAACCACATCTCGCAACGTTCCGTTTTAATTAATATATTTCTTTGAAAAATTGTTATTTTCTTTTTTTACAAGACTCTTTTTATAACTTTTGAAGGTTTTTCCCACCAATTTTTTTTTTTTTTTAATTTTTTTAATAAAGAAAGACAAACATTACCGGGTTACGCATAACCCAACTATGTTTGAAAATCTCCTACTACCACCACAGAAAGCCGAAAATATTGCTTGTGTTGTGATGGAGGACTTAGCCAGCCGAGGAATCGAACATGCGACGCTCGGGTGGGACCCAAGCGCTATGCCCACTCAACCACTAACCAGTCCAATGTTTTATATCATTAAAAAAGAAGATAGCACTAATAAATCTAAACGAAATTATTTAAAAATAATGTTTTGTGGAATAACACAAATTAATCCATAAAATATAGATAGGTACTTGCGCACGCCGGAATTCGAACTCGCGACCTCCGGATTAGTAGCCAAGGATCGTAACCATTCAACCACCAACACAAAACTCAACACAAAAATATATTTTTAAAGTTACAAGGACTCAGCTTTTATCAAAAACAAATCAGATTTTTTTTAAATAAGTGATGAAATCCTTTTAAATTCTATGAAGGTTTTTCTCTAAAACGTTGTTCGTTAAATTATTTGAAAAATAATTTTTTAATGATTTTGATAATAATAATTTGTTATAATAGTAATATTTATTTTTACGCGAACTTTACGTGTGAATATTTTCGTCATTTAAATTAACACTTTTTGTTTATGTTTACTTCTAATTTTATTTCAATAAATAAAAATATACATATATAATTAAAACAGTACACACCTCACGCACTATATATAATGAAAACACTGAAATAATTTGTTTTGCTAGTGTTATCTTTCGAAAACAAACCAAACTTTTTGAAACCAAAAATATTCCAAATTTCTCAAAAGGACCATTCATTTCACCAAAAGTCCCCAAGCGCCTTCCTGAAACTGTTGTATTTGGCTATTGACTTTATTTCTATTGCTAAATTATTGAAGATTTTAGGAGCAAGTTAAATTGTGATTTTTATTATTTGAAACCTAGTTGTGTTATTTTTTTATGAGTATGTTAAGATTTATAGTATCGAAAGCCTTTCTTAAATCTAAGAATACAGCTAAACATTTCTTATTTTTATCGATAGATGTGTATATATTTTTTGTTAATTCATATATTTTTTTTACGTGAGCTCCACCCAGGAGGCCCTGAGGAACATAATTTCCATCGGGGCCTATGATGCTGAGTGGAGGGTTTTTTAAGGAAATGAAGGAGAGGAGAGTTCTGGGAAGGAAAGGGGTTTAAGGGGTGGGTAGGAATCTTGGGTTCAGTATGTCCTGGTCATCCGCCTCCAAGACCTAGAAAAACCTCACCCCATGAACCCGGGCACCCTTGCTAAATCACCAAACGTAGCCAACCACTTGGGGTGACCTATGGCAGAGGTGTTGGTTATCCAATAAAGGTTCCCGGGGCGGCGGTACCCATTGCCGCCTTCCAAATTAAAAATATATTGCATCTTCAGTGCTTAGATCTTTACGAAAACGATACTGGCTTTGCGATAGAATATTATATTTTTCTAAGTATTCTACGATTCTATTTTTGATAGGTTTGAAACAAGTGAGATAGGTCTATAATAAAATTTTCTAATTTATTTGTTTCACCAGATTTATGAATTTGAATTATGGTGGAGATTTTAAACTGTTTTGGAAAATGACCTTCTTTAAGGCACATGTTAAAAAATGTTACAAAGGAGTTAAAATATGTTGTTTTATATTTTTCAATGTATTACATGATAGTCCATCAGTTCTCTATTATTCTAATAAGTGAAAAAATTTCTATAGGATTGCTTGATTCGTTATCTGCAATTAATTGCGAAGATGTCTATATGTAAGCATTATCATCATTTATACTGAATGCTTTAAGTAAATCATATACTATATTTGTGAAAAAGTAATTAAAGTTTTCGACAATAGCAGATTTGTCAGTCATTAATTTGTTATTTATTTGAACCTCATTTACAACAGTTGAAGACATACTTTTTTTGTTCGTAATTTCATTTATAATATTCCACGTTTTTTTACTATCATTTTTAGCGTTTTCAATTTGTTCACAATAGTATTTCTTTTTACAATTTCAAATCAGCCTACTGAGTAAGTTTCTGTACATTAAATATTTTGTTTTCATAAAATCCATTATTCTGACGTTATTCTGTTGATATTTTAACATTTCCTTGTATAATTTGTCTCTTTGTTTAATTGAGACAATTAAGCCATGGTTTTATTTTTTTATATTATCTGTTTGTTTGTTTCCTTATACTTCTATTATTTAAGTTTTGTATTGTTAAATTTACATTTCTAGAAAGGTATTCAGTTCGATGGGGTTTTTACATGTATAGTTTTCGTGTACAAAATTTTCATCCGACATGTTGAAAGATATTTATTTATAGTTGCTAGGTGGTTGTATGATGGTCCTTTATTCAGATATTATTTATTATCTGTAAATAATGTGGTTACCTTATGTCTTAACAACATCCGTGAAAACTAAGTGTGTTCGATTTAAATAATAAATGTCGAAATTTCAAACAATTCATTATAAGTCATTTTTGGTCGTAGATTTCATTGCGTGTATGAAAAAAAATCTCTTACGTGGGGTTGTGCAGTAACTCATAAAGAAAAAACAAAGGTGAATAAGAAACTCTTGTATAATATGTTTATAGAATTTTCCCGCACTGACATTTGACTTCATATTAATAAAAAAAAATTAAAAAAACACACCAACTGGACTAAGCCTTCGGACTATTTCTTACAATATAAATTCAGTTTTGAAAAGCGCGCAGCGATGAAGTAAATATTCGCATTTCTGTGTTTTGTTCATTTGGTAAATTAGCGGTGTGTAGGTTCAGTTGGAGTGGGCTTGTTGGAACTCTGTTTCTTTGCGGGAAGCAGTTCTTACTCCTACTCCTTTTTCAAATCGACTACCCCCAAGAGAACCCGGTCCAATACTCGGACCCAAAGCCAGTCGCGAGTCGGGAGCAGATCCCGGATTCGAGTTTGCGGGCTCCTCAGAGTAACAATATAGAGAGGGAGTACTAATATTTGTCCAAATCGTTGACAAATTTGGAAAATATAGCTCTCCCTTTCCGCTCGTTTCCATGAACGTATGAGAAACAGAGACAAACGTTTAAAAAAACATAAGATTTAAACCATATGTAGCCACTTTTGAAAGCGCGCGAACTTAACACTATTATGATCTGTCAGACGTGCGAAGGGTCGAAAGTGCAAAAATATTGTTATAATTACGTTAATTAAGCAAAATATTTAAAAAAAAAAAACGCTATGGCTATATGTGCATTGTATGGGTGCCTCAACCGTAGTACAAAAGGATAAAAAAAAACAGTTTTCACAGGTATTTATTAAAGAATTCATGGTTTTTGCTGTGTTCAATCTTTGATCTCAAATGTTTAATACGTTAAACTACAAACACCATAAGTAACTTCCACCAATATTTAAACATTCCTTCACTATTTCTAAATAATAAACTTTCGATTTGTTTGCGTTTTAATGCACTTTTAATCTGTTTTAGTTATTAGAAATCTTGCCTGAATTATAAGAATGCAACATACCGATTTCAGTCGGCAGACTGAATGTATCTCTGTCTCTTTCTATCTTACAACATCAACGTTAAATTGTTGGCGAATGTATAGAGACAGAATAATCTTTGTCTTTGCGTTTCTTTTTCGTTGTAAAAAATTCAGGGCTGTGCTAAAATTGGTTTATTATTAAATATTTAACTATTCACAGATTTCCGAATGATAAAAACAGGCTTAACGCATGGATTAAAGCAACAAATAGAGAAAATTGGTCTCCAAAATACCATAGCGCAATATGTTCAGCCCATTTTATAAGTGAGCACTTCAATACGACACAAACAAGGGTTCATCTGAAGGTTTTCGCGGTGCCTTGTAATTCAAAAGTACCCTTGGTACAGAAGGTAATGCATATTTTTCTTTTTGACACCACCATGAAAAACTATAAAAAAAAGTAATTACTTAAACTACTTACTATTGACTAATACAAAATAATATTTTCAGATTATACCAAAAAATGTGTCCTCCCCGACTGAGTCAGAAGAGGCGAAGAGATTAAATTCTAAAATAGATGTTGTAAGTATATCGTGTGTAAAAAATAGAAATATAGCCATGAAAACAAAATTGAAATAAATAATTATTGGGTTGCACTTTTACAGAGAAACCAACAAAATAAATAAATAAAACAAATTTTACTTATTATAAATATATATTTTTACATAATGACTAATGACTAACAAACTACTTACTTACCACCAACTAATAAAAATATATGTTTTCAGATAATTCCAAACTCAAATGTGTCCTCACCTTCTGTGTCAGAACATTCAATGCAGACATAGATGTTGTAAGTATATTGTGTGTAACACAAACGAAATACAGGTATGAAAACAAAAGTGAAATGTTTTTTATTGAGTTTTATGTTTACAGATTATGAAAAATTTCGATGACCTTAGACCTGGAATTATATCACCTTAGATTTATATCACACCACAATATTTTACCTATATTATATTACCTTTGTATTTAAACTAATTTTTAAATATTTTTTTATTGAGGAAGACATGACACGACCAAGTAAATCTGATACTTGAGTCGGGCCATGTCAAAAGTCAGAATAATAGAAGAGCACGTATGAGACGATGTATGAATGTGAATGAGGTAAGCAGTGCGTTCCAAGACCGAGTTGTTTGGCGGTTCATCCTCTCTGCGGAAACGGCGTGATGGTTAATTAGTTAACTATTTTTTTATGGAACTGGAATTCATTTTATATATAAATGTATAAATATAAATATTTTCGTTTATTTCTCTTTTTCTAAAAAATATATTAAAATGTTATTTAATTCTCAACCTCTTTAACATGAGCACTACTCTAAAGAAAGGTGTAACTCGATTTATATGGTTATATATTTTAAAGAAACTTTATTTAATGTATATATTAGTATGTAATTATGCCATTAAGATTAATAAATAAATTTAAAAAGTTTCGTTGTTTGTATTTTTATTTATAATCTAATATCTATATTTTTAAAAATATATAGATGTAGGTATAAAACAGAAATTGCTATTAGATACGAGTCGCGACAAAATACCTAATTGTCTTAATTTTTGACAACCCTGCATCAGTTTGTAAGCCACATCCCTAGTGGTCAAGTGACTATCCCTAGTGGTCAAAAGTGACTCCACAATCTGCTAACAACATATCGCATAGTGCGGTCTCTTTATATTGTTATTGTTACTCTGAGGCGGGCTCCGGCTCCGAGGTCCGGCTTCGGTTGAACTCGTGCGTCTCGGTCAGAGCCGCTCGTGAGTCAGGAGCAGGTCCCTCGTTTGGGTTCTTTCGCGGGCTCCGGCTCCGATCGTACCAGTGCGTCTCGGTCCGAGCCATTCACGATTCGGGAGTTTTCTTTTTCTTTTGTGGTGGCTTTTAATCAGATATGGCGTATTACGAGTAAAAACTCGTATAATGCAAGAGCATTATAAGAAATACCTATTGTTTTATGTTATCCGCCTTTTTAGTTATTTTTGTTACCAAATAAATTAAATAAACAGTCGAATGGAGCAGTACAAACAAATCGCTTTCTGATCGGAGACTCAGATTGTTCTATCGAACAGTTGGGGACAGCCGTTACAAACATAAGGCACGGCACAAATACATTAGGTACCTTCAATCCTGTCTGGTTCTGGTACAAAATTAAGTAAGCATATCAAATAATATCGTAATTTTAAAATTTATTTTCAGTTTGGCAACATTCGTGGATATATTTGGCAATCGAATCTCTGGTTCACAAGCTTTAGAAGATGCTATAGATTACATGGTGGCGGCGTCGAAAATGAATGGCTTAAATGACGTGCATACTGAAGATGTGGAGGTAAATATTAAAGTTTTAAGAAAGTTTTTTCATTATTCAGTGACAACCAGACGTCTGTTATTTACGTATCTATCCATTTTCACTCACTTAACCACTGGAATCAATACCAGAAGCAAGCGGGAGTGGTCTGGAGATACCTGGAAAACGCTCAGACGCTGTGCAAAAACGGGCGATCCGTTTGATATTTCACCTATCTAAACAAATGGATTGCAATCTTAAGAGCACAGGCTTCAAGTGTGAATGCTGCTGTTCTACCGATGTTTCATTGGAAATTGCTCCGAGAAGTTAGCGACTTTGTCTTTGATAGTAATCGAATGCTCAATACCGGTGCATAGTCGCGAAACGCCTGCTCCAAACATTTGTACACAGTTCACGTTTGTCGCGTGAGAATATGTCGTTTCTACAACGAGTTCTTGAGTTTAAAACTAGTTCTTGAGTTTAACAGTTGTGTTTTCTTCCTCCAACAACAAGATTATCTTTAAGATCCATGTTAACTCATTCCTTCCCTCAAAAAGTTCGTCCACGGAACATACCCAAAGATGACATAATTGCTGAGGGAAATTTAATTATTTTCCCCAAGGTCTCCCTAAAAAGAAGAAAAGAAGTTAAGCGAAGAGCATTCCTGAGGTCGGAACCCGCTTGCACAGCGCGGGTGAAAACTGTGCTCCCTAAAGTTAAAGCTTAGACTTACGGATTTTCAGTACTTCGTTTGTATGGAAACACTATGATATAACGTTGGCTAAAGAAGGAGGTAGCGCAACATGGCATAACACCCCAAAAACAAATAAATAAAAAAACTATGATACACTATTTGCTATTTAAAACAACACCAAAATTCAATATTTTTGTTTAAAATTTCTAAATCACCCATTTTATTTCTTGAAATACTCAAAAAGACGTTACAACGCTGTTAGACAAATAATAAAAAGTGTTTCATCAAAAAAAAATTACAAAAATTTTAAAAATTGTGAAAAGAGTTTCCATTTTTATTGGACGTGGGTAACTTTCTTCCATTTAATGAATTAATATATTTTTTAGGTGCCTCATTGGGTCCGAGGTCAAGAAAGCGCAACGCTGATAGAGCCCCGAATCAAAAACTTACCAATGCTCGGTCTTGGAAGCAGTGTGGGAACTCCTCCAGAAGGCATCACAGCACAAGCTATCGTCGTTCAAAGTTTCGACGAGCTTAGTGCGCTTTCAAATGATAAAGTCAATGGTAAAATAGTCGTCTATGCAGAGCCATTTATAGATTATGGAATCACTGGACAATACAGACGTAATGGAGCTTCGACAGCAGCAAGGAAAGGAGCAGTAGCTGCTCTTGTTCGGTCGGTAACACCTTTTTCATTAGCTACTCCACACACTGGATCACAGACGTATGTCGAAAATGTTAACAAAATTCCAATTGCAGCTATAACACTGGAGGACGCTGACCAATTGTTAAGAATGCAAAATGAAGGTGTTAATATAACCATAAATCTTAACATGTCTGCGACTTCAGACACCAAGGTATCGAGAAACACCGTAATCGACTTGAAGGGATCTAGCTCACCAGAGAAAATAGTTGTTATTTCCGGTCACTTGGATAGTTGGGATGTGGGAGATGGTGCTATGGATGATTGAGGCGGTTCGTTTATATCTTGGGTGGCTCCAGTGGTCTTGAAGAAACTCAATCTTCAACCTAAAAGAACATTGAGGACAATTCTGTGGACCGCAGAAGAGCAGGGAATTATTGGAGCTATAGCCTATGAAAAAGAGCACCGAAAGGATAACGACAAATTAAATTTTGTTATGGAATCGGATATCGGAACCTTCAATCCAAGAGGTTTGACATATTCAGGAAGTAAGACGGGAGAATGCATGATGAGAGAAGTTTTGAAATTATTCTCAGAAATAAATACAACCGAAATGGAATTAGCAGAACCTGGACCAGATATTAGTGTTTGGACTGACCTAGGAATTCCAGGAGGCGGTCTCTACAACGCCAATGAAAAGTACTTTTGGTATCATCATTCACCCGGAGACACCGTTAATGTTATTGAACCAGATGTACTAGACAGATGTGCAGCTTTCTGGACTGCCTTCTCATACATCGTAGCCGATATGGCCGCGGATGTACCAAGATCATAAATGTATATAATTACTACTTCGGTAATAATTATAAAGTGTTACACTTCTCCAAAAATGGTCATTTAATGCTTTCTCAAGAAAGGATGCGTGTGAATGCTTCTTATTTTTTTTTTATAAATAAATTAGAAACATTTTATTTTATTTTACTTTTTAATGTGGATTTTTTTATCTCCTCTATTCACCTGCGTATCTTCAATGATCTTTGAATGAAAACCAAACTCTCCAAAAGCAAACATTGGAATCATTCGCTTACTTTCACAAAATTTTCATAATTTGTATTTGTAAAACCTACCGAAAGGCATAATAATTAAGTCTAGCATTTTGATTGCATTCCACACAAACCGGTCGTAGAAAAGCAATTTATTATGTAACTATAATATGATAGGTCAAATACGTGATCTAAAGTTCTCACTTCTGAACCACAGAAGTGTGGTCTGGGGAATCAAGTACATGAATTTTTAAGGCGGGTGGGAACGGAATATTGCATATATGTTTGCATCGACGGATACAGGTCTAGAGAATTCTCTGCATTCTCTGGAGTGCCACAGGGGTCAAACCTAGGTCCTCTACTATTTATAATCTTAATTGATGACATTCAAGAATGCATCAAACATTCCACTTGCCTGCTTTTTGCTGACGATCTAAAATTACTTAAGAAAATTTGTGATGGTCAAGATTGTGTCAAATTGCAAACTGATTTAGATTCAATTTCATCATGGGCTGATGAAAATAAATTATTTTTTAATACAAAAAAATGTGTCGCTATGTCGTATACACGTTCGAGAAACCCTATCAAATTCGATTATTGCATCAAAAATGATATATTGTCAAAAGTAAAATCCATCAAGGACCTTGGGGTAGTCTTTGATCCCAAACTTACGTTTTCGGACCATATATTGCAGTTGACGACATCATGCTACAAGCTTCTCGGATTTGTCATAAGACTCTGCAAACAATTTTCCAATCCCGAGGCAATGATGACTTTGTACAGCTGCATTATAAGGTCTAAAATCGAATACGCCTCTGCTGTATGGGCCCCATACCAACAAAAATATATTGAAAAACTAGAACAGATTCAAAAAAAGTTTTTGAGATACATGTATTTGAGAATGCACGGAGAGTATCCGCGATTCATGCATCACGAAGATTTGCTTGCCGAAACGCGCTACCAAAGTCTCCACTCGAGGAGGAGTGGGGCTCTTGCAGTAACGGCGTACAAAATTATTAATAATTTAATAGATAGCCCATACCTTCTGGAATGCTATAAGTTGTTCGTACCGAATAACTACAGCCAGGGACGTCACCATGATCTGCTTTGTATCCCACGTGGCAGAACGGACGTACTGGCTCGGCATAGCATGACACGAGGTATGGCGCTGTTAAACAACGCCTCCAAGACTATCGATATTTTTAATAGTAGTCTTGAAGAATTCAAGAGGCATGTTAATGCTATTAATCTATAACTTGTATTATTTGTATCATATATATGTAGTTAATGTTACATGTGTATTGTAAATGGACACAGTCTGTAATACACAAAAAAAAAAAAAAAAAAAAAAAAAAAAAATATTGTCCAATTCTCATTGAAATGAGTGAGTAAATTTATTTTTCATAGAAAAAGGGGAATTGTTGAAACCACTGCCGGGATAGCCCTTTGTATTGAGGCACATTAGGGTCTCTTAGTTTGACTTGGCAAAATGAAAATATTACGAAAAAAGGTATGTGGTATATTTATTAACCGTTAGAAGTTCGAAAACTGTAAAAATAAGTAAACAGAAAACCAATGAATTTTAAGAATATAAAACCGTTGACCATCATAAAAGTAACAAACTCATCTTTTTGTGACACCAGTGCGAAGCATTTTTTGGGAGAAAAGTGAGTGAACCTTCCAGTCACTTTTTTGTAGCAGACAGGTATGTATATATATCCTAGCTCCATGGCATGTTATATTATTAATATTGTTTGTAGAGAATTGTGAAATATTTAGCAATATACCACCACACGAATATACTCATAGATTTTAATATATTATGAAGCATTTATTTTTTGGAATTATATGTATTTATTTGATCTAGATGATTTTTGTTTTCTAATAATTGTTTGGTTCATTTCTAAAACGACGTTTTCGTGGGAAAATCACCTCAACGGCGCACTTTTCTACTCATATTTTTCCTGTTTTACGTTGTCATCATAATATTACAAAATTTAGCCAGAGCCCAATTTGGTTAAATAAATGGTGACCGGACAACTCAGTATGAAATCAACTCAAAACATCCTTTGAAAAGTCTTTAATGGTGATGAAAAAAATGGTTAAATAGGCTACATTACGTTAGATTATGGGCTATTTTTAAATTATTTTTTTCATCGGTTTTAATGACTTTTCAAAGAGAGATTGAGATGACTTGATTCTTAGTTGGCATGGAACCAAATAAATATGGCCATCCTACGCTGATTACATAATTGTTCAAGTGCCTACTCATAGGATTTAATTATTCGAAGAAAACTTCTTCTGAAAGGTTTTCACTTTGTTATGGCATTATTTATTTTATCAAAAGACAAATAACTTTGTTTACATCACTTTATTTTACACACAATCTACATGTTTCGTGAACAATGTTCACATCATCAGGAATAAATGTACACTGAAGTCACAAATTTAATACAGATTAGCAATTATTTAACAGGGGAAGGGGTAGAAATAAGGAGGAGGGGTAAGAGTGGGGGAAGCTTATTGGAATTAGGGATTACAATATAATTAGTAGGGAAAGACCAGTTAAGTAGGAAAATATTCAATATTCAAAAGAGTGTTACCTGGGATGAGGTGGCAACAATATAGATTATTGAAATATTGATTATTATGAGCAATGAGGACTCCACGTGCCAAATACAAGGATTAGGTTCTAGTAAAACAAGGTATTCGAAATAAAAAAAGTATATTGTGAGTTTAAAAAAAGGACATTCTAATTCTAAAACTGTCTGGCATTAAGGGCTTGCTTAGATAATAGTTTGATGGTGATACCGTGATAAGTCGTAGTGTGGCTGAAGCGTGGCTTGTCGAAAACTCCTCATTTTGTAGAAGGAATCTCACATCGTGAGAATAGCAGGGCTGCAGATCATTGGCTATAAGCCAAAAGGACCATCCAGAAGCAGGACAGGCTGATGACTTCAGAGGCCAATCATCCTCCCAGGATGATTTAAAGTCACCTTCCAAGATGGCGAGAGTCACTTCTAACATCTATGATCTTAATCGTAGCGATTTTTAGTCTATTCGTCGTCTTTCGGTCCAGAGGATCGCCCAATGCTCTGGGCTGCAGTACAAAGAATGATAAGCTCTCTTTTCAAATCTCCTGATTTCAATTGTCCAGGATCAGCTTGTTGTATTCAAAAATATTAAGATCAATCTGTTGCATTCAAAAATATTGCAGGGCTCGCAATATTACCAATGCCCAAATGTCAATCGGCAAGCACTAGTGATGCCACACACCGAAACCATAAATAGAGTGTGTATAAGAGGGTGCACACACCTTGTTATAAATACTTTTATGTAACATTTCCGCCGCCGCCTCCCAAAAAGAAAATATGCCAATATTTTCTTTTTTTTCTTTTAATCAAAAAAATCCAGGTCCCAGGAAGAAAACCCCAAGCAAGCCCTAACGGCGATGAAGACTAAACTAGCCATTAAAAATTACAGAAATAAATTCATGTATCAATAAGAAAAGAAAACAATAATAAAACCAAAATTTTCACTGAAGGGGTAACCGCAGGCGTCACAATAGCTGATCCAATGCCACCAAGACGAACTCCTTTGGATTTTCGCGCATCTGAATTCGAACGTTGTGGTGGGATTGAAACAACCAGTTCCGTCGCGGCGACCTCTGAAACATAGTGTAAACAATTCTGTAGTGTTTGCAATAATGATAAACAAAAAAAACTCAAGTAATTAAATGAAAGTATTCGCAAGTTTGCTTGCATTTTTTTTTTAATCTGTTATTGAGGAAAGAAAAATCAATGTTACTTTACTTGATAGTTATTGTTGAACTTGAATAGAATATAATAAAATAAAAGTAGAATGAAGTAGCACAACATTACTTAAAATCACTCGAAAATTGTTGATAAAACGAGTTAATAATATCATTGTATAAAACATAGCTTAAAATTAATACTAAAACTTAACCTAGGATAAGAAGGAAAGCAACGGACTGACTGGTCCAACTCCACCAGTATGAATCTCAGGCTACCGGCACCTGACGAATACATCGCGAATCTGGTGACCAAAGAAGAGAAATGTGACCAAAGAAGAGAGATGTGTAGAAAAATGACCAAAATAATCATAGCAATACTCGAAGCTTGCATGCTTCCACTTAAAAAAAAATCACTTTGTTAGGGAGAACAACCCTCACTAATCTTTAAAAATTACAAGTTAACACTGCACTGGTTTTGAAGAATCAGAATTACCTATAAGCAACCCAATTTCTTTTTGCCAGATACAAAGCTAAAACCTGCAGCTATTACACACTACCAAAGAATAATAAAGAAGTAGAAGAATACACTCCACTCATTTCTTAACGTACAAGATATTAAAAAATATATGAAAAAATGAACTCGGAAACAGAGTTGAATGCTTGAACTTTTTTTACTATTAGATAGGGTCAATTTACCATAAGAATTACCCGTTAACAGTTTAATTATTTATCACTAAAAATCAATCATTTAGTTACATTTAAATAGAGAAAAGAAATCATCAATACAAATTGATTATGATTCGGTAAACAGAGTATTTTAAACAGTTAATTAATAAAAAAAATACAAGTAATAAAACGTAACATTAGAGAACAGCACAAAATTTTAAATAATACTATTTCTAAATCCTTCCATGAAATCAATCTTAGAATATGAAAGAAGTAAGTGTATCAGTTAATGCGACCAAAAAAAAACAAAAACAAATACAGTAGAAACAATACGTCACGTAGTACGAAGTTAGTCTCAAACTACGACGCGTAGGTTTAATACTTTACAAGAAAAATAAAATAAAATAATCAAGGGTTTGGTTCCAATTTAACAATATCCTTAACATGAAAATCTCCTGTAATTTTTCCGTTAAGATCTGCCAATCTGTAAACTAGATCAGAGATTTTCTTTACGACTACATTACGAACAAATCTTGGAGCAAATTTGTGAGAGAAGTAATTTATAGCGCTTGACTGAACAAAGTTACGACGCAAAATAATATCACCCTCACGGTAGATGACAGACTTACGTCGAAGATTATAATGATGAGCACCTTTCTGATATGCCTTTAATAACGCTGTTGAAACCTGTTCATAAATGGGAACCAACTCCTCAAGTTTCTTCGCAAACTCTTGCCGAGGTGGGAGAATGCTTTGCCCTTCACCTACTGGGGCATCCGTGAACCGATGCATGTCGCCATCAATAATTTGTTCTCTCCCGTGCATCAAGAAAAATGGTGTAAAACCAGTGTGCAAAGTTCACACAGTTATTTAAAGATGATTGAACCTGTGGTAGGAACTTGGCCCAATTACGATGATCTGATTCTACTAGAATAGAAAGTGACGTACCCAAAGTTTGATTATATCCTTCGACAACATTATTCTGCGGAGTATACGAGGTATTATAAAAAGGAAGAGGCATATTGTATGCCTTTAGCAAATCTTTAAATTCCTTAGAGACAAACTGCTTTCCGTTATCGCAGACAATCGTACGAGGAACTCCATGAGCTAGGAAAATATGTTCTTCTAAGTTTTTTACAATTCTACACGCAGTACCATTACGCAATGGGAATAACCAGCAAAACTTAGTAAAAACATCCACGCAACTCAGAATGAAGTTAAACCCAGAATAACTACGCGGTAAGGGACCAACCAAATCAATGGATAACATCTGCATAGGCCCAGAAACTATTTTATGCTTAGTTGAAATTCCCAAGGGTGGAGCAGTACTTATTTTATGTGCTTTACAAATTGAGCAATGGTTAACAAAATTCTTTACATCACCATAAAGATTTGGCCAAAAATAACGTTATTGAACTTTTTATAGGTTTTAAACAACCCAGGATGGCAAAAAAGATTTGAATCATGTTGTTGAGATACGATCTCTTTGCTTTTCTAAAGGAACCACAAGTTTCCAAGCCGTATCGTCGCACAAAGCATAACTCGTCTTACTATGTCTAAACAAATCATTATTCCGAATTTGAAAATTTACAAAATCATTGTACCATTTGTCGGAACTTGGTACCAAATCTGGTATATTAATTATTGCAAGGTCCTTCCACGAAAGCACATCTGGCACTGTGTGAAAAGCACCTTTCCAATGTACTACGTCAAACGAGTATTGTGAAAGGTGCGTTGACCACCTGGCAAGTCGTCCGCTAGGATTTGACAAAGAAGTTAACCATTGTAAACTGGAGTGATCCGTGACGACTGTAAAATGAGCTCACTCCACATAAGGATGAAAGTGTGTAACAGAATCTTAAACGGCTAGCAGTTCGCGCTCAGTGATTCCATATTTCTGTTCGTGAACGTTAAGGCATCGTGAAAAATAAGCAATGGGATGTTCATCCTTCCCAAAAGTTTGCATAAGAACTCTCAAGATACCCACCGCACTCGCGTCGCAATGGATTGAAAATGGCAAAGAAAAATCTGGACAGTTAAGTACCGGAGCAGAAATCAATGCATTTTTTAGCTTATTGAATGAGTTTACAGCCTCCGGAGACCAACTGAAATTGCTTATTTCGCGCTTTGAACCGGTGAGTTTAGTTAACGGAGCAGAGATTGTTGAAAAATTATTAATAAATCTCCTATAATAACCACACAACCCTAAAAATGATTTGACCTTTTTAGAATTCTTAGGTACTGGATAATTCTGGATACATTCAATTTTTGCCGGATCAGTACGTAACCCCTTAGAATCAACTACGAATCCTAGGTATTTCAATTCCTCTTTGCAAAATTCGCACTTTTTAAGATTTACAGTAAGATCAGCTTCTTTAAGTCGTTGAAAGACTTTTAATAGTAAATTGAAATGTGACTCTAGGTCTTCAGAAATTAGAATAAGATCATCCAAGTAACAAAAAACATTTTTCAAAAGAAGCAAACACATTGTGACTTGACATTTTAAATAAATAAAAAGAAAACACTTTGTTTACGTCACTTTATTTATTAATAAAGTGACGTAAACAAAGTGTTTTCTTTTTATTTATTTAAAAAACATTTTCATCAAATTCTGGGCCAAACAGAAAATCTGCTAAACGCTGAAGTTCGCTTGGCGCGTTTTTGAGCCCAAATGGCATACGCACAAATTCAAATTAATTTTACGCTTTTCGGAAAATAAACGTTTCCTACATTCTGCAAAAACATGCCCATCTCTTTGACAATAATTACAGAAAGGCGTATTAACAAGGGGAATTTTTGTACTAGTATAATTCTGTGAAACTTTACATTAGCCGACTTATTATAAGAACGATTTGGTTTAGAAGAAATCTCCAAAAGCTCTTCGGCAGGAATCCAATTTTTTAATTTTTAATTTGCAAGTTTGAGTTCCAAAAAAAAATCTGAAATTGATTGAGAATCGGATTGTTTTAATGAATATACAGTTTTACGAGCTTGCAATTGTGCATCTTTAGCCTCGTAACGCGATAACAGTAAAAACTTCAACTCTGACCAAGTTAAGTTATCTGTATAGATTGTTCGAAACCAGAGCAAAGATAAACCATCTAATATATCTGAGAAACAACGAACAAGGCCTTTTTCATTTATTAATCGAACTCGGGATTATTCGTCTACGCGTTCTAAAAATACGTGGATATCTGTTTTGCCGTCATATTTCAGCTGCCAATCCAGTAACCACGGCATTTCGGTTCACGTTTTACAAATTTTTTTGATGTACGCCGTAAGTTTGTATCTGATACGCAATCTGAATCTGAATGTTCTGAACTTAGGTCAAGATTATTTTCCCGAATATTATTGTTAAACCTAATAGTCGCGTAATAACCTAATAATCGCGCATCGATGCAACTGTAATCCTAGGTTTAATGTTATGATCTTTTAAAGCAAGTGAAAGCTGAGCTTTGGACATCCGGTTTATATTATTTATCAAATCCATCTTGCAAAACACGAAAAACAAACCAAATATTCAGAAAAACAATTGACATGAAATGACAGATGATGAAAACCAGAGAATATTACCAATAAAACTCATAGACGCAATTGATAAGGCGAGCACACACGAAAATTTAAACAAATGCCAATGTGTGGATGACACCAAAATTATTTTCACTGAAAAGTCTTCCAATAATATTTTTTCTTTTTTTTTTAAATCGCTACAAACAAAATCAATACACATAGTTGTTGTTGTTACAAATTAAACATCAACCTAATTTTACGAATCAAAGCCATGAGGCAACTTGTAGGTAAACATAAAATGTGACATAGTGTCGAACAAAATTTATTGACAGAAACAGAATTTTTTTTTAAATTACATCCCAAATACAATACAATTTATCCCAAACACGTTAGGCGCCAATTTGTTACCTGGGATGAGGTGGCAACAATGTAGACTATTGAAATATTGATTATTATGAGCAATGAGGACTCCACATGCCAAATACAAGGATTAGGTTCTAGTACGAAAACAAGGTATTCGAAATAAAAAAAGTATATTGTGAATTTAAAAAAAAGGACATCCTAATTCTAAAACTGTCTGGCATCAAGGGCTTGCTTAGATAATAGGTTGATGGTGATACCGTGATAAGTCGTAGTGTGGCTGAAGCGTGGCTTATCGAAAACTCCTCGTTTTGTAGAAGGAATCTCACATCGTCAGAATGGCAGGGCTGCAGATCATTGGCTATAAGCCAAAAGGACCATCCAGAAGCAGGACAGGCTGATGACTTCAGAGGCCAATCATCCTCCCAGGATGATTTAAAGTCAGCTTCCAAGATGGCGAGAGTCACTTCCAACATCTATGATCTTAATCGTAGCGATTTTTAGTCGATTCGTCGTCTTTCGGTCCAGAGGATCGCCCAATGCTCTGGGCTGCAGTACAAAGAATGATGAGCTCTCTTTTCAAATCTCCTGATTTCAATTTGTCCTGGATCAGCTTGTTGTATTCAAAAATATTGCAGGGCTCGCAATATTACCAATGCCCAAATGTCAATGGGCAAGCACTGGGGGTGCCACACACCGAAACCATAAATAGAGTGTGTATAAGAGGGTGCACACACCTTGTTATAAATACTTTTATGTAGCAAGAGGGTTGATAAAATTTGTTTGCTTATTAATTATATCTGTTTTGGTATTAACATTTTTCCTTATTTCTATGATTTCAAAAGTATTTACTTGTTATGCTTTATAATACGTATGTAGTATTTTAAGCCCTTTTAAGTTTAAATCATGATCATTTTTTAATAAATGATCTGCGAACTCAGATTCGCTATTACCATTTAAAGCCCTAAGATGTTCTTTTACTCTTACCTCAAAATTTCTTTTAGTTTTACCTATGTAAAAGCAATAATTACAATCCTTACAATTGAGTTTATAAACACCTGATTTTATTGATTTAATGTCACTATCTTTGTTGTTGAGTATGTATTTCTTTAATTTATTGTTCGTATAAAATGCCGGTTGAATAGTATCTGGAAGGTTATTACTTATTACTTTTGCGGCATCGTTATCAACAAATAGAATTCTACGCCATTGTTTATTTACATCTTTACCAAAAGGATAGATAAACCGTTTAAAGAAATTCTGTTTCATTAATTTATTTAATATTTGGTCTACTAATTTAGTGGAATAACCATTATTAATTGCTATTTGCTTTGTGAGATTAAATTCCAAAGTAAAATTAGGGAGGTTACAATTTGGGAATGGGTACCGCCGCCCCGGGAACCTTTATTGGATAACCAACACCTCTGCCATAGGTCATAACAAGTGGTTCGCTACGTTTGATGATTTAGCAGACGTGCCCGGGTTCATGGGTTGAGGTTTGTCTAGGTCTTGGAGGTGGTTGACCAGGACACACTGAACCCCAGATTCCTACCCACCCCTTAAACCATTTTACTTCCCAGAACTCTCCTCTCCTTCCTTTCCTCAAAAATCTCTCCAAACAGCATCCCTAAAGATGACATAGGCCCGAGGGAAATTATTTTCCTCAGGGCCTCCTGTGTGGAGCTCATGTCAAAAAAAGTAATAATTAAAAATAATTAAAAAATAAAAAAAGACAAAGGAATCATAATTAATCTTTTAATAACGGAGAGGAGGGCCGCAAGTTTTTGGGAGAAAGGGTGATTTGAAGAATTGTGAATAACAATATCAGTGTATGTGTCTTTATGGAAAATATTAAAAACTATTTTATTACGTATTAATGTTAAATTTAAATCTAAGAAATTTAAAATCTTATCTATACCTATTTCTAGTGTAAATGAATGTTTTAATGTAATTTATTTTAAAAAGTTTAAGAACATGTTCAGTTGACTTTCTGTACCTAGTCAAATGCAAAATATATCATCGATGTACCTCTTCCAAAAATATACGTTTTTAAGTAAAAGCGCACCGCTATTATAAATCTTATTTTCTATATAATTAACAAAAATATCTGCAATCAGAGGACTGGTACTCATTGCTAGTACTACCCATCGCTAAGCCATCTTTTTGTTTAAATATTGTATCATTAAATTGAAAGTAATACTGTGTAAAAATAACATCGAATGACAAAATTAAATCATTAATTAGGTCTTCGGCTAATTCGAAGCATTTAACAAATTATTGATAATTATTTTACTCTCTTCTATCGGAATGTTTGGAAATAAATTTATTAAATCAAAAGAAACTAAGATATCATGGTCAGGGATTTCCAAATCTTTTAAGTAATTGAAAATTCTAACGATTTTTCAACCTTATATGTTGGTTGAAATACATTAATTATTAATTACATTATAATACAATTATATTTAAATACATTGGGATTAATTAAAATACATTAGCTTTCATAATTACATTATTAATTGTATCTGTGGGTTACCTAAAATTATTTTTTTTGTTATTTTTCAAATTTACAAATATGTCACTTTTACAACGTTTCACGGCTTCCTTTACCAACTCTTGACACTTATTAGTAGGGTTATTCTGAATAATTTCAACATTATCTCCTTGTAACTCATCTTTTCAGACAGTCGTACCCACAAGTTAAAAAACCTTTCACCTTTGCCTTCACGGCTCGCGACATTGTAAATAACTAATTGTGTAAAAATAAAGCAAATTCTTACAATTCAAGTCTTTCAAAATAAATATTAACTCAACTTTGGCATTAATCTTCTTATAAATGTAAAACCAAAAGTGATGAGGGTAGCAAATATAAAGTCATGCAATGTCCTCCACGTCAGTGTCGTTAAAGGTACTATAATGTCTTGTTATGGCCCTCTTTGCTGGCTTCAAAACCAACACCCTCTCCGGGGCCAAGGGGGCCCTAACATGTCCCAGGCCAGCTCACAGCAGAGACAAAAGTACCCTCTATTCCAGGGGCAGGTCGCACGATTGCTACAGAACTCTCTCCTCCACGGGCGTCGGGGAGGTACACTCTAGGAAATACTCCTGCCGAGGCAGATTAACAACATGATTGAATTAAATAGATTCATGTATTGCAAATTCAAAACACAGTACATACGTCATTACAGTACAATTCAACACAAGAAATGCATATCACACAAACCTAGCTATCGTGTTTATACCTCATGATCTCTGAAAACGAAACTCTCTGAGTGATGGCTCTTCGCGGGAGTTTACAGTCTATCGTTAAAGGACACAATCAAATGAGGAAACAATTGTACAGCTTACATGATGTTCGGGATCTTCGTCTTCCGGCTTCCAGGGGTACCTCCCGAGTTTAGGACAGAACCGAAGTTTACACAGGCATGGCGAAATATCAGCGCTAAACCCGTAGGTTATTCAATTAACATCGCGGGTTATATTTGAGTTCAATTCGAGCGACAGTACGCCGGGCGCGAACAGTGGGATTCGACCCGCGGGCGTAACGTGTGCCCGAGGCGGCTTGCAATTCTCAACTGCGGGCGGACGGGATCGCGCGCGGGAGGGCAGAGGGGAGAGGATGTAGGTAGCAGGAAACAGGGGTGAGGGCGGGGTATCGTGTTGTCTGCGGCGTTTTTAGGAATTTGAATTCTTTGTAGGGCGTACCATAACACTTCCCCCCGCGCTTGGAAAAAAAAGCGACGTGGCAATGGAGCTGTAGGAAAAAAATCCTCTTATGCTTCCATCGGGGTTTTTGAGAGATTCGTTGCTTGAGAGATTGCCTAGCTAGAACACACAGTTTATGCTATAGTTTAGGTCACAATGTTTGTAGGGAATGGATGGGGGTACATACAATGTTTGGAAAAGACAAATTTGGGAAAGTACATGGTGTAAAACAACATACAAGGTTATGCAATTGAGAAATAACAATACACAAGGTTATGCAATTGAAAATAACAATACACATGGTTATGCAATTGAAAATAACAATACACATGGTTATGCAATTGAAAGAATGACAATACATTTGTACAAGAGAAGAGAAAAGGTGTGATTCTAAGGTTTCATTGGTCTGGGAGCTAAGTTTGCGAAGCGTGGATTTGTTTGGTTTCGGAGAATTTCGAAGAAAAGGACGTGGTTTCACAGATTCTAAGGATTACATTATTACTGTAATCAGACCCATTTGAGATAACACTCAGGAGTACACTTAGGCCTTAGAAAACACTTGGTTTTGTCGAAGACGTCGAAGTTCACGAAGTGGAGACTGTGGTTGCTGTGCCGCGACTATGGTTACAGAGGTCATTGAAGAGAAGAATCCAGTATCTGCAGACATGCCAGTACGAATCCTAAGTGTTATTATGGTAAACACGGATCGTATATAATGGTTATTAAAGCATAATGTAGCTCAAGATAACTTGTATTGGTACGCATTCAGCGAATACTGGTGGGTCAAGGTAATGATGGTTTACACATGACGATGTATGCGTCACTGCATGACAGAGCAAGAGACGGCAAGGTTGGCATTGATAGCAAGAGTAAGAACAAACCTAGGAGCTAGCGTGCCCAAAAGGTAGTTTAGAGTGTCATAATGTATAGTGGGACAACTCAGCTTGCTGTGGCACGACAAGACAACATACATATGAGCGGTATGGTCTGTGCTTTCAGGAACAAATGCGTAGAAAATGGCAGCAGGAGGGACCTTGTAACCACAGCGCGTGTTGTCAGGAAGTGAAGCTCAGCTTGGCTGTTGGTGATGACATCCGCCTGGGCCTCTTTTTAAATCCGGGAGAAATTATTATTAGAGCAAAATTCTTGAAGTTTACCTGCCTAGGGACCAATGAAGAAAAGGTTTGGAGAGAAACAAAATGTGTCCAGATAATGAAATAACGAAATTTTAACCACTGACCCAGAGAGTGACGAAGAGAGAGAGATTCCTAACTAAATTGTGATTACATGAACATTTTCTTTTGCCAGGATGACTTGGCGTTTGCCTAGTGACAATATGTCTTGGTTAAAAAACAACCGGCCCTCTATGGCCTATGTTAACATGAGATGGTAACATTTTCGTAGAATTTCAAAGAACGAGACAAAGAATCGTGAACTAGTCACGGCAAAGGGAAACCAATTCATGAATAAAGGTTGTCAAAAGGAGACAGACGGTACGCCAAGTGCATATCGTACATATCCAACATTCATGAATGTGTTTCGTAGAATTGAGAAAAGAGAAAAAAAATGGTGAGACATATGCAGAGATTGAGGGGGAAAACCTGTAGATAACCGGACAGTTACCTATTCGAACTCCAAGTGAGGGCGAAATATGGTCAACGACAGATTTTTCACTTCATAACATAAGTCTGAAAACATGGGGAATGGGAGGAGGAGGGGAGAAGGGAGACGAGTTACGAAATTTGCTAGAGACTGGACTAATTTCCAATTCAAACTCTATGTGAAAATGAAACATAATCAACCAGCAGATTTCCTGACTCTTTACATTTATCAAAAAGGATGAGGAGAAATTTGAATACACATTATATCAAAGAGGCTAATCTTTCGCGTGTATTGGGCAAAAGATTAGGGGTCATTTTAAAAACTTCTACATGATTGTGAGAAAAGACAGACCCTTGCTCCAATTTCACAAACCTGGGGGTTTTCTTATTCGTTCTCCAGACAACGAGTTAGGTGGTTTTGTGCTCAATCGATTAACTCCCACAGCACTATGCCCCATAATTGACAGTGAAACTGAAAACTAGTCCTTTTGGGATAGTAGATATTCCTGGGCTTCTTTCCTTTTTGCAAAGAAGTAAAAAAACAGGAAGTCCACGGGCATCGGCGTTGAATGACAACAAAGGGTTGTGGACTACATTTCGTAGATCGCACACAAAAGGTTTGATATTATTTCGTTCGCACGACTCATGGTAAGTGTTTTAACGTTTCCACGTATAGTGTACAAAATATGTAAGTACATACAAGATATAACTCAATTATAGACAGAAGTCAAAGAGTTTATACAATGCATCTTAAAGAAGATGGCAAAGCCGATATTATGTCGTTCACACGAATCACGGTAAGTATTGTTATTACGTCTCCACGTCTCGTGTACAGGGGTTGTACACAATTATACATAAAAGCGGTACTCATGGCAAATAAATGACACACGACCAAAATAGGATGTACAAAACGGGTGGTACTCATGACAAATATGTCACACGACCAAAATAGAATGTACAAAACGGTACTCATGACAAATATGTCACACGACCAGCTCGATAACATTTAGCTATGAGAAAAAGTGATTATGACGAAATTCTCGTATCGCGGCAGGTATTTTAAGGATCCCTCCTATAATGGTGGATGTTCTAAGGATCTCTCCTATAATGTAACAGGGTTACGTTTAAATACAACACAATAAACGTTAACAATGCTTGTTTTAACACAGTTTATAAAGATTCGTTAGATTAACTAACTCCGTAGCCCAGGAGCGTACGATAGAATAACAAGGAGGTAAACAATTTTAATGTTACTTCGTATGTTATAAAGGCGGGGTGATGACAGAGTACATTTCTGTTTACACCATGTGACAAACAAAGACAGACCTACATGGTTTTACATACTGTCTATTGTAGCAAACTTCAGTGGGGACAAACAAAAGGGACCAATTGTGGTTTTACATACCCTTTGTGCAGTTACAACATACCAGGTTATGTGCAATTTAGGTTGCAAATACTTGGTTAAATGGCGAAACAGGAGTTGAATGCCTATGTTTGTAAAACGATGATCAAACAAAACATTGATGATTTACGTTAAACTGGGGTTATTTATGTACGGAAATCAGGGCTGCCGTTAGGTTTTATTAACCTTTTCCGTAAGGGTTGAAGCATGTAATACAAGACATACATGTTGTGAAGAGGGACAAATCGAGGACTTCTTATAACAACAAAAGACCGAGTATTTGGTTTTACGTACTTTAGTTGAAACGAGCCCATGAGGATTTGTGTAAGGATGGAAAGACCAATTTAAAGGCTTTTCCTTTATTTATATACATATGATTTCAAAATGGACGTGTCAAAATCCAATTTGTTAGCAAAGAGCTCGGGTAGGACGCCATCAATTTTTAACATTTGAGAAAAAATTGAAAACTACTATACACAAGGAATGTGATTATGTGAGTAACCACTTATCTTTACCATGATGGGTAAAATATGGAGCATGTTAAGATGGTTGACTAGTCCTGGGTCGTGATTTAACGCTTTGGAGTTTACCAAATCCGACTTTAGAACGACGCTCCAGTACTTACAGAACATAAAAAAGAAAAAATTGAAGAGATTCCTTCCGATATGATGAAAAAACAACAAACAAAAATGATGAAAATTACAATATTGCATTACATGGCAAAGCGTGCCATGGCATGAACGTTGCGTAGTGTGAGGGTTTGAGAGGCAATGATTGGGTTCATGACTTCCCAAACATTGTTACTCGAGGGGTGTCTCTGCTCTAAAGTGATCAATTTTGGAACAGGTGAGAAAAAAAAGAAAAAATAAAAAAACGTGTGAAACAAAAATTACGGTGGTTGCCAATTCACGAACATGAACGGGGCAAACTACACCGTGGAGTGTACATAAATTTACAAAAATGATTTTTTAACAATATTCGTTTTATCAACGAAAGGGTGGGCATGTAATTGACACTTTACACGCCAGCCATTGTAAGACTTGATGTGCTTACAAAAAGGTTGTGGTGATACACACTGGATCATTTTAAGTTTGCTGAGATAGTGGGGGTAGTTTTACTTGACTCCTCACTTCCAGACTTTGCAATATCCTTAATATGGTAATTACCAATGTGTTTTCCAGAGGAGTCAGACAAGGAGTACACTAGATCTGATATCTTTCTTAGAACTTTGGCCTTCACGAAACGTGGTGCCAGCTTGGCAGAGAAATACATGGCTCCTTGGGAAAGTGTGTTGTTCTTTCTCCAAACTATGTCTCCTGTATTGAAGGTGACATGTTTCCTACGTAGGTTGTATCTGTCCGCACTCTTTTGATGAGCCAGGAGCAAAGCATCAGTGACTTCACTGTAGATGGCCGACAGTTCTTCCAGACGATGGGCATAGTCCGCGGTAGGGTTGCTTGTGGTGGCAATTGACGTAGGAAAGTTTGTGTCCCTATGTAGAGAACCGTGAACAACTTGTTCCATACCGTGTTTTAAGAAGAAAGGTGTGTAACCAGTGGCCAGATTAACAGTGTTGTTCATAGCAGCCTGAATTTTATCTAGGTTTTTACACCAAGTACGTTGATCTTTATCAACTAGAATAGCCAGAGCTGTGTTGATTGTTTGGTTATAACGTTCGACGGTGTTATTTTGTGGAGTATACAAGGTATTATAGTAAATATCCTTGATTCCGTATTTGGCAAGAAAATCTTTGAATTCTTGGGCAATAAATTGTTTTCCGTTATCAACAATTACGGTTCTGGGTGTTCCGTAAGGTATAAAAATGTGTTTTTCCAGGAGTTTGATGATGGCGGACGCGTTGGCTCTTTTTAAAGGGAAGATCCAACAGAATTTAGTGAAAACATCCACTACACTAAGTATGTGCATGTGTCCGGCATAACTTCGAGGAAAAGGTCCGACGAGGTCCATTGACAATGATTGTAGGGGTCTGTCGGCACGTTTGGGATTACCCATTAGGCCGGCAGGTGCTGCCGTGCTATGTTTATAAGCTTTACAAGTTTCACATTTAGAGATGTAATTGCGAATTTGCTTAAAGAGACCAGGCCAGTAATACTTCAAGGAGATCTTTTTATACGTCTTGAAATTTCCTGGGTGTATGGAGTCGGGAGCACTATGATGGTCAATGATTATTTGTTCTCTACCTTCGAGGGGAACGACAAGTTTCCACGAGTAATCTTCGAGGATGGATAGTGGTACCTTGCAATTACGGTATAGTTGTCCTTCTTTTATGATAAAATTAGGAAACTTTTGTTGGTTATTTTTACAACCTTTGAAGATTTTCAAGTACCATTCATCTTTTGTAGATGGAGGGGGGGCAATTGTGTCAACATTTAATGAAGCCAGTTCAATTCTTGAAAGGGCGTCGGGAACAATATTGTCCGCGCCTTTACGGTGAACAACATCAAAATTGTATTGAGACAAACGGGAGGACCAACGAGCGAGCCTACCGGAGGGATTACTTAAAGAGATCAACCATTTCAAACTACTATGGTCTGTGACTACAGTAAATTTGCTACCGTCTATGTAACCGCGGAAATGGTGAACAGAATCCAATACAGCCAATAACTCTTTTTCGGTAATTCCGTAGTTTTTCTCGTGTTTATTTAATGTACGGGAAAAATACGCTACAGGGTGTTCGCCATCTGGGAATTCTTGAGTAAGGACTCCACCGATTCCTACATTGGAGGCATCCGTGTGGAGGGTAAAAGAGAGTGCAAAATCCGGGCAATTCAGAACGGGAGCTTTTTGAAGGGCAATTTTTAGAGTTGTAAACGCTTCTTCAGCTTCAACAGACCATCGGAAATTGCTGACACCTTTACGGATGCCGGTAATTTTATTTAAGGGGGCTGCAATAGTGGAAAAGTCTTTGATGAATCTCCTGTAGTAACCTGCAAGTCCAAGGAAACCTTTGACTTCCTTCGCGTTTTTGGGTCGGGGAAAATTTGCCATGGCTTCCACCTTAGCGGGGTCTATTCTTAGACCTTTTTCGTCGACAATGAATCCCAAATAACGTAGACGGGACTTACAGAATTCAGACTTCTTCAAGTTGATGGTTAAACCAGCGAACTTGAGTTGTTGAAAAACTTTTTCCAGCATTAATAGGTGTTTTTCAAAGGTATCGCTGACGATGATGAGGTCGTCAAGGTAACAAAACAGGCTGTTATCGACTTCAGGACCGAAAAGTTTGTCCATCAGTCTTTGTAACTCGGCGGGGCTGTTTTTTAGACCAAAGGGTAATCTTTTAAAATGGAACATTCCCCTACCAGGTACAACGAAAGCAGTTTTTTCGCACGATTCTGCGTCCAAGGGTATTTGCCAAAACGCTTTGCTGAGATCGACAGAAGAGATGAACTTGGCGTTACGCAGCTTGTCTAAGGTTGCGTGAACGTGAGGTAAGGGATACGCATCAGCTTCCGTGCAAGAGTTTAAACGTCTACTGTCGAGACAGAAACGTGCAGAGCCGTCTTTTTTAGAAACCAAAAGAGTTGGGTTGGTCCATGCACTTCTGCTGGGAACCACCACACCCATTTTTAACATTTCGTCAAGTTCGTTTTCTAAAAGTTTAAGTTTTTGGGGGGCTAAGTTGTAATAACGTTGCTTGATGGGTGGGCCATTGGTTTTGATATGGTGTTCAACCAAATTTGTCAAACCTAATCCACATTTTTCGAAAGATATTGATTCGAATTTATTGACCATTTCTTTTAGTTGGAGAGCCTGGTCCGTGCTTAAATTTTCGTGAGGTATTATTGTGCGGATCTCACTAATTTGAGCAGCAGTGGAGGTTTCGCCAAGAGTATTAAATACTTGGGGAGCAACATTGAATGCCTTCCAGAAGTCAACACCAAGGATGAAATTCTGGGATATAGAGGGCACTATTAGAAAATTGATTGTAACTATTTTATTGTTACACTTAATTGGCAGGGCAAGGGCACCGATGACCGGTTGGGAAACATTATCCGCAGTCGTCAGGTGTGTCGATTGGGGCGAAATTCTAAAATCACTGTTAACAAAAGGCAGGTGAGCATTGTTGCCAAGACAGCTGACAGGTGCGCCACTATCAAGTAATCCGGAAAAGGGCACATTGTTAACAGAGAAAAAAGCATAGGGTCTCCCATCTTTAGCTTGTTTGCAACAAACCGAAGAAACATTTAAGGTCTGGTTAAAATACTTAATGTGTGCTAACCAATCAGTCCATTCTTTAGACCTTGGTTCAGAATGGGTGCCTGAGAGGTTATTATTTAGTTTTTTGGCCTCTTCATGTAGAAATTTGGTGGGGGCTTGGAGAAATCCACCTGAGGTCTGACATCGCTTGGGTTTTGTAACCTTTCCATGTTGTGCCTTGATTTCTTGAAAATGTTGCGCAGTTCGTCGCTTGAAGGAGAGCGATCCTTAGAGTGATGTCTCTTGAAAGTTCGGGGTTCCTTGGATTCCAGAAACCTTGCTTGCTTGAAACAAGTAGTGGCCAGATGGCCTACTTTTTTGCAAAAAGAGCACACTTTTTTGTTGTCGAGTTCTGGTTTTAAACCCGACGAACGGCTTGGCACAACTACATTATTTGACACATTCTTTATGTTTTTCCTATCCTGGTACGATTCCAGAAGGAGACAGACTTCGTTTAGCTGGGCTAGGGATACAATTTTCTGTGAGGTAATGATGTTCTCGTATTTGCTTAAAAGGCCATCAGTTATGACTGGTAATAGTTCAGCTTCCGAAACGGGATGTGAAAGCTTGATGTTAATGGATTCAGCCCTTTCTATGAATGTTGCTACAGGTTCATTTACTAGCTGTTTAATAGATAGTAAAGATAATTTGATCCGGTGCTGGGCTTCCGTTTTTCCGAAGCTAGAGATTAGGGCAGATCTGAGTTTATTCCAATCTTTGCATTTAGTTTTTTGAATGCGGTGCCAGGGTATCAATTCTGGGGAGATGAGTTCTATAAAGTTTTTTCGTAGAATCTCGAATGGAATATTTTTGATTGTAGCCGTTTCTTCAATACGGTCAATGAAATCCAGCACATCGGAGACGCCATTATATTTGACTTTCCAAGAGGATAAATCGTAAGTTTTATCTTGTGTCAAGGTGGGTGCGATGTCCTGTTTTATCATTACTTGCGGCATAGGTTCTTTGTTAGGAACAAGATTATCCAAAACTTGCGTAGCCGAGCGTGAATTATTTTCGCTTGAGGGGGCGAGGTTTATTCTCTTAATGTACTTTTTGTTGAATAGAAGTGCATAAGCCTTTAATGTAGATTTAGATTTGCTTGATGGCGAGAGTCCTCTATCCCTTAAAGCAGTTTGTAAGTGAGTTTTGGATAAGTTGTGCACGTTGGGAATGATGCCCAAATTGGATGATGCCATAGCTTGATTGTTTTCCATTGTGAGTTTCCCGGGTGGTGAAAAGAATTTTGCCAGGGGTTTTCTTTAGCAAACGCAAAATTAATTTTGTGAGGCACTTTTCACTTGGTAATCACTGGTTGGCACTTCTAAAATAGTTATAGAAAACTGTATTCCATACTACAATTTGGTATATATGACACCAGAATCTTTGTCAAAGGAAGGAAGAAGAAAAAAAAATTTGCGTGGAAAGACCTTAGTAGTAAAGGTTTCTGTGTTTCACTGACCACTTTTGAGAAAACTGTGAAATTCACAAGTATTTATTTATTTTCAAAAAATTTGGCCAGGACTGACCTTTAGAAAATGGGTTTTTTTTTTTTTCACAAATCACTTTGCACTGAGAAAGGCACTAAAATTCACAAAAGGCACTCTTCTGGCAAGTAAGGACAAACTTCCGGATGAAAATAACTGAATATGGGATTTGTTACGTCAACCATATTAAAATTATTTTATTTATTCATGGAACCAATCATGGGCTTTATTATTATTTCACTTTTCTTTATGTAAGGAAAAAAACACAATTCACTTTACACTTATGCTGAAAAAAAGCGGTACCTATAATGTAGAATGGGGAAAGAAAGTCATTATTTTGTCCATTTGGTGAAATATAAGTTGTACTAATTTGACAGACACAAGTGGGCCAATTGGTATATTGTGCAGAAACAACAAAAAAAACGTAAGTCCGAAATTTTTGATTAAGGAATTCGCGAAATAACTGGGGTTCCAGAATCAAATTTATAATAATCATTTCCGTTGCTATCCGGTTCAGTCATAAAAAGGCGATTTGATTATAAACGCTGCATAGCAACAGTTAATTATTTCGTTCCGACGGGTTTTTTCGTTGGAATTTTTGGCGCGAGACAAAAGCACTTGCGCGCGCAATCCAGAGAATAGGTGGCTATTTACCGCGTGAAATATCGGACCGTTGGTTTGGCGCAAGACTGTTGCTACCCGCCCGTTGTTTTGTGACGCGTGCGCAGTCAGATTCGCGGTTTAATGTTGGCATCTTTTTAGTTGCTTCAAAATGGCCGTGTTTTCAATTGCGGCGTAATTCATAGTTTCAATCAGATCTGTGTTATGGATCTAATTTACATATAGGTTTCTGTGGTTTTTTCACAGAATTCACTGTACACTGGGTGTAGAATATCAAGGCATAATTAATGTTCACAAAACAATTCCTGTACAGGGAGGAGCATTCCGACAAGTTGTACCTCGCATGGCGACCGGGTTGGAAAAAAATTCTGAGCCCCACGCTATGGCGACAGTTGTTATGGCCCTCTTTGCTGGCTTCAAAACCAACACCCTCTCCGGGGCCAAGGGGGCCCTAACATGTCCCAGGCCAGCTCACAGCAGAGACAAAAGTACCCTCTATTCCAGGGGCAGGTCGCACGATTGCTACAGAACTCTCTCCTCCACGGGCGTCGGGGAGGTACACTCTAGGAAATACTCCTGCCGAGGCAGATTAACAACAGGATTGAATTAAATAGATTCATGTATTGCAAATTCAAAACACAGTACATTGGTCATTACAGTACAATTCAACACAAGAAATGCATATCACACAAACCTAGCTATCGTGTTTATACCTCATGATCTCTGAAAACGAAACTCTCTGAGTGATGGCTCTTCGCGGGAGTTTACAGTCTATCGTTAAAGGACACAATCAAATGAGGAAACAATTGTACAGCTTACATGATGTTCTGGATCTTCGTCTTCCGGCTTCCAGGGGCACCTCCCGAGTTTAGGACAGAACCGAAGTTTACACAGGCATGGCGAAATATCAGCGCTAAACCCGTAGGTTATTCAATTAACATCGCTGGTTATATTTGAGTTCAATTCGAGCGACAGTACGCCGGGCGCGAACAGTGGGATTCGACCCGCGGGCGTAACGTGTGCCCGAGGCGGCTTGCAATTCTCAACTGCGGGCGGACTGGATCGCGCGCGGGAGGGCAGAGGGGAGAGGAAGTAGGTAGCAGGAAACAGGGGTGAGGGCGGGGTATCGTGTTGTCTGCGGCGTTTTTAGGAATTTGAATTCTTTGTAGGGCGTACCATAACAGTCTTCAAAAGCGGGAGATTTACCCCATCAGCTGTTTTTGGCCCATAAAGGCTCTCATGTAGATTTGCCAGCGCAGCAATGCTAAAAAAATGCCAACGAAATTTGGAAAACGGCAAAAGAAAAAATAAAGAAAAATTTATGGAACATATAAATGATGTTATTAAAGGATATGGAACACATAAATGATGTTATATAAGCGATTAAAACAAGAAAAACGATATTTAAGCGACTTTCCAGTACTTTGCGAACTTAATTGTGACTTTCAGGTAAAAATTGTCACTTGGGCGTTACGTAACGTTTAGGGGGGTGGGGTTGTACAGAAAAACGTTACGGCGCGTTACATGGGGGGAGGGGGGGTCAAAAATCGTCGTCCATTAATCACGTGAGGCTCGAAAAGGGGGGGGGGGGGGTCGGAAAAAATCACGAAATATCACGAGGGGGGGGGGGGGGAATATAATAAGATATAACGTGTATTTATTTTTCGTGATAATATTCTGAAAATCTTAAAATACTTTGTACTAAAAAAAATACACGTGATTTTGGGGGCGAGGGTTTTTCGTTTTTTACTAAAACCTCACCACATATCACCAGGGGGGGGGGTTAAAAAGTTGCTAAAAACATCACGTGATTAATGGACGACCCCTTACGTAATACTTGAAGTATGTTTCTGTATCTGTTTGTAAATAATAAAATTATATATTTTTGAATGTAGCTATAACTTTGTGGTTATCCATTATAGAAAAATGAAAAAATTCCACTTTGTATAAACCACTTACATAATGCGTAAATCCGACCGGTTTCGGAACAAACGTTCTTTCTTCAGGGAAAGCTTATACTAATTTATGGTAGGGGTGGAACCGTTGCTAGTTATTAATGTAGATTGGGTGGGTTGGTATTAATGTAGAGTGGGTGGGTAGGGGAACAAATCCACGATTCAATTAAAATTAGATAGAGCTTAAGATTCATAATACACTGTATACCGCCCTTGAGGTCATTTCACTAAAACGGCGCTCTATTATTATTATTGTAGAAAATCCATAGTCTTTCTCATGTAGTCAGCTTTATCCATAATAATAATACTGTTTCCTTTATCTGAGTATAAATTATTTATGGCTTAGGATTTGTTAATCCAATAATATTATTATATTAGGTATCTTTAAATAAGCCTTTAATCATTTGTGATTACTGCTTTTTTCCAAGTTTGGTTCAAAATTTAGGTCCGGAACAAATCCGAAGTCTTATTGGTTTACTTATGGGATTATTCATTAGGTATCTGTATTATCAATAGAGATAATGATGTACAGGAATAACTGGAATATGCGATAATAATACTATAAAATACTTAGACAACTATCATAACTGTATACCAGGCTAGCTAATTTATAAATCATATTCACAATGGTCGACCAATTTTCCCCGAAACTCACACGCCAAACACACAGCGCTCTTGGGGTGATTTTTCACAAAAAAAAACGCCGCTATTTATCTTCTTAAAGGGCCTTCCTGCTGAGAACGTGGGCTTTTCTTAATTATGTGTGCTGTGTAGGTAAGTAAATATGTTTTTTTTTAAATTAAATTTTTATTGTATGATAGATTAGCTAATCATCCGTTCACATTATTACATTACTTGTTTTACCATTAGTGAAGAATGGCAGAGAAAAAGTTTTAAGATAATAAAGAGTAATTAGGTATACTTTAGTACCTACTTTTTTAGAAAATTCATTCAATCGCACCATTCCTCTTGCCATTCGTGAAGGTCGTCTGCCTTTGTTTTGTTCCTAATCAATTTTTAGTATTTTAATTTCAACGTAATTTAGAGAGGCAACAACATTCTACTCGTATCGCGTATACAATTAAACACACTTATATATTCCACTAAACACACGTATATAATTAAACACACTTATATTTTTTGAAACCTTAATTTAAGGTGACTGAAAATCGCCATTAGTTCTTGTGAAATCCTAGATTTTAGTTTTGAGGTGTTACTCATAGATGGCACTTGTAGCAGTAAGGTAGAGCTGTTCAAAATCCAGAAAACTAGAGATAAATAAATACGTTTGCTAATTGCTTCCAAGGTCAGGACCCATAAATATTACTACCGCATGCCCATTTGGTATATTTATGCGCCTTCCAATTGAACACTGGCCTAATGGCCGTCCAAGCTCCATTATAATTTATCACCAATTAAAAGGTCACAATGTATTATTGACCCCGGAGTTTTTATTAAATAGTTAATAGCACCGGGAGTTAAAACAGTTCTGAAGAAGTTTTTTTTTTGGTCAATAGATATAATCGGAAAATAAATAATTAAAAGATAATAAATTTCCAGTCTTCCTGTATATTCAGATTGATGGACTTAAACAAATCTATAAAAGAACATAAAAAATCGGAGTTCATAATCTATGTTATTGTGGTTCTCAATGAGTTGGTTCCGTTGTTAAATGTTTAAAAATGCGTAACCATCGCTTATTTGTGAGTGTCATTCTGTCGCTAGTTTTATTTGGAAGATCTAGCACACAGACTAAGGTACAAGATGGCGAACTAGCAAAAGCTGATGAATGCAATCTACCACAGGAAGTGTTGGACGACATTGCCTCGTATGCCAATGTGACTAATCAAATTATTGATTATTTTACAAGGGGGCCTTACAAAGGACAGACATGGAAACTGTAAGCATCATAATATTATTTAACACTTGTAAATAGTTTTGTTACCTTTTGTCTTTTAAAATCATCCGTGAAAACTAAGTGTGTTCGATTTAAATAATAATTGTCGAAATTTCAAACAATTCATTTAGTCATTTTGTTAACGCCAACGTTAACATGGGGGTGTAAATTAATGTTAATTAATTGGACGCCACCTGTTTTTTAAATAAGGAAACAGGAATCCATTATGTTGGAATTTCAGGGATTGTGTGACACTTTTGTGCTGGCATTCATAGGTTAGGTTTTGCAATAAAAAGATGTTTAAATTGATCTGTACAAATAGATAATTGTAATTGGAAAAGAGTCGCACAAAGAACAGGTAAAATCAATATATCCTAAGCTAGCTTTGGGCGAGAGGCTAGAATCTTAGGGCATTTTGTATCTTCATTATATACTAAATTGCGGCGCCTTCCGGGTGCTTTGGCAACTGTCAAAGGTTATGCAGCTCGGGATGAGCGATGGCCTCAAATGTGATCATCCTTCAAATCTCCATTGTGACTCCATTGGTAGCAAATATGGTTTATTTCTGAGGGTAGGTAGGATTACACCTTACTTGAATACTGGTAGAATATTGCCATGATACAATATACAACAATAAATATCATTGACAGCTGTCGAGTTTTTTTTGTGTCCTACTAGAAACTTATAAATAGAACAAATAAAACAGTGTATTTAAACAAGTTTCAGTGTTCTGCAACATAATTTAGTGCACTACGTTTATTTATTAATAATCACTGCAAAATCAACCTAAATATTCAACATTATTATCAAAATTTGTAAATCAATTTGTTCGATAATCATTTGTGTGCAGTGTTCCCTACGTCTCGCTCTAACAAGTGACAGGATAAGGTAGTGACATATCTCTCCCTCGCACTTACTGAATAACACTTGTGAACGCTCCCACTACCTACTATTCCTAATTACCTGTAAATTGCGAGCAGGGTTGTCACTCATATTATTTTCTTAAAAAAAAAAAAAAAAAAATCTCACTTTCAAAATGAATAATAATGAAGCAATTGCTTTCTTAAACAAAGCTAAGGAGGAGATTAATAGCATCCACAATGCCATTACCGATCCTGCTTTGAAAATAACCAAAGACCAAATGGCAAAAATACTTAGTAAACTTTCTAATCTCTCTGGAACTATGCAAGACCTAGGAGTAACTGTTGGAGTTCTTGAAGGAAAAGTTATGACATTCGAAAAAATCATCGAAAAGAAAGTATTACCACAGGAAACAACACCAATTTGTGACGTGCTCGCTGAGATAGAGGAACGCAAGACCCGCTCGAAGAACGTCATTTTACTCAACGTCCCCGAGTGTAATTCGAACTCAACCACGGTGAGCGTCTTGGAGGATGGAAAAAAGGTATTAGCAGCTATTAGTGAAATTAATAGCGAGTTCAATCTAGAAGATGTGAAAATTTACAGGCTTGGAAGTAAAATTCCAAACAAAACCAGGCCAATTAAATTAGAATTTGATGAAGTCAAACAGGCAAAACTTATACTCTTTAACAAAACTACTCTGTCCAATGGAATTATAATCAAACCTGACAGAACTCTACAACAAAGACAACATTTAACTGACCTCTGGAAGGAATTAGAAGAGAGGAAAGAAAAGGGTGAAGTCGATTTACGAATCAAACATTTCAATGGAATTCCCAAAATCATCAAAACTCAAGCAAAAAACTGAAAAACAAACAGAACAGATTTTCTAGACTTACAGGATATTATCAAAATGTACGGGGAATGCGTACGAAATTGCACCAACTTAAAACTAACTCCCCAATATTCTCACACGACATTCTGTTTTTAACTGAAACATGGTTAAATGCTGATATCAGCTCGTCAGAATTAGGCCTACATCACTATACTACATATCGTTCTGATCGAAATTCTATTACAAGCAAAAAGTCTAACGGAGGAGGTGTGATGCTGTGCGTATCCAAGAATATATCATCTACTAAATTACCGGTTAAACACAAAAGTGTTGAACAAATTTTTGTATTGCTCAATATACCCAATGGAAAAATTATTATCGGCTGTGTCTATATCCCACCTGCATCGGATTTGCAAACATATAAAAATCACAATGAGGACATAGAAGTACTCAAATTCAAATATCCTAAAGCAAAATTCATTATTGCCGGTGATTATAACCTTCCTAACTGGACCAGCCAAGATGACAATGGACCTGCTACAAACCAAGCTGAATTACAGTGTGCTAAATGCAGTGAAATTCGTGATATGTCTTTATTCTTGGGACTAACTCAATCAAACAAGATTTTCAACTTTAACAATCGAATGTTGGATTTAGTGTTTTCAAGTGATTCGAAAATAGTAGTTGAGCTATCCGACGAATTATTATTACCGTTAGATCAACACCACCCACCATTGGACATTATCATAACAAATTTGCCTTTAACATCTTCAAAAAAAACAAGTGCCCCATCGTATAACTTTTCCAAAGCTGAATACCATCATATTACTGAGTACCTTATCCAAACAGATTGGTCCTTTTTAGATGAGGATAATCATATAAATGATCAATTAGAACACTTTTACACGATTTTAAATACCTCTATAGAACAATTTGTTCCCAGGGTTAGCTTCACATCATATAATTATCCGAAATGGTTTTCAAGGGAATTAACTAATTTAATTAATAAAAAAAAATGTATCCACAGAAAATATAAACATACCAGAAATCCTAACGATTATATAACATTTACTAAACTACGAAAACAATGTAAAGAATTATCAATAAAATGCTATAATAACTATGTTAACGTAATAGAAAATGAGGTACGTCGTCACAATGTGAAAAAATTCTGGAATTTTACTAAATCTCAGCGAAACGACAACTGTGGATATCCTAATAGCATGTATTTTAAAGGAAAATGTGCCGACAGTATCGAGGGTATAGTTAATCTCTTTGCTGACTCATTTAAAAGTGTTTACGACAAAGATATTCCCGTCAATGCAGTCTCCAGTGCTTCAGTGGAAGAGTCATTAAACCTAAGTCAATGTTTCATAAAATTAGAATCTATAGAAAGGGGCATAAACGCATTAGATAGTAATAAATCTGCTGGACCGGATGGTATTCCTCCCATATTTTTAATAACTTGCATTGATAGTTTGATATATCCCTTACACAAACTTTTTAACAAATCCTTAGCATCTGGCTGTTTTCCGGCTCTGTGGAAAAAGAGTTATTTAACGCCTATTCATAAAAAAGGTGACAAAAGCGATATATCAAACTATAGACCTATTTGTATTATGTCTGCTTTACCCAAACTTTTCGAGTCATTAGTATTAGATACCATTGTAAAACCTATCAACAATATTATTGTTCCTAACCAACATGGCTTTATCAGAGGTCGATCTACCTTAAGTAATTTAACTATCTATAATAATTACATATCCGAATCCCTTAGTCTGAAACAACAAGTGGATTCTATATACACCGATTTCAGTAAAGCATTTGATAAGGTTCGACATCACATTCTTATATCCAAACTCCGACTGTTAGGCATCAAAGGAAGTTTATTGACATGGATTATCAGTTACCTCAGTAATAGAGTGCTTAGTGTCAGGATTAATTTTATAGAATCCTATGTATTCGAGGCCACAAGTGGTGTCCCGCAAGGGTCCCACCTCGGCCCAATATTCTTCTTAATATTCATTAATGACATTGTAAACATATTTAAAGATGTACAAGTCCTACTTTTTGCAGATGATCTAAAATTGTTTAAAAGAATACGAAATATATATGATTGCCTAATTTTACAAGCTAATTTAGATGCATTTTTTAAATGGTGCGAACAAAATATGTTATTTTTGAATATTGAGAAATGTCAAGTAATACGATTTTCCAGAACTCATTCTCATATTTTACATGAATATAATTTAAATAATGTTAAATTAACACCAGTATTACAAATTCGCGACTTGGGAGTTATATTCGATTCAAACTTAACATTCACAGCACATATAGATGATATAACTAATAAGGCTTTAAAGATTCTTGGCTTCCTTTGTAGAACCCTAACTGATTTTAAGTCCATGGATTGCATGAAAACACTATACATTTCATTAGTTAGATGTCAAGTAGAATATAATTCACCTATTTGGTCCCCTTTCTATAAAGTACACTCTAACAAAATAGAACGTGTTCAACACAAATTTCTTAGGTACTTAAATTTCAAACTCAAAATTCCAATAGAAAACATTAATTATTTAAGTTTAATGAATCGACTAAATTTAATTACGCTATCTGACAGAAGAATTATTTCAGACCTAATTTTATTGTACAGAGTTATGAACAACCTAATTGACAGCCCTGCCATCGTTTCTAGTATTAAACTCCATGTACCGACAAGGAATACTAGACAAAATATAACATTCTTTTGCAACACATACACAACCAACTATCAATCACACTCACTTACTAATAGGATGCATGATTTAGGCAACAAGTTTGGTGGTATTGTAGATATATTCGCTGATTCCCTTTACATTCTAAAATGCAATTTAAACCAACACTTTGTGGAATCCTACAAATTATTGTAACGTGGGTATAATATATTTAACGATTTGATGTGTTATTGTAATGTTTTATATTATATTTTGTTCTATGGTATTGTTAAATATTACATTGTTTAAAATATTTCACAGTTTTAAGCAAGAATATACAAGTGGTTTTTTCTTTAAAAACTACTTGTATATTCGTATAAGTTTTTTCACTTTTATAACGTTTGATATAAATTCTATGTATGTGTAATCCTCGATATCTTAAATATTATTTTATAATCTATGTAAAAGCCCCTACGGGCGTATAAGAACAATAAATAAATAAATAAATAAATGAATCCATTGATCTTCCCATGTCAGGATTATCCTCGCCGGGATATTTTATCTGCCTAGTTAATCCATCTTCCTTTTAATTTATGAATCTGGCGATCAAACTTTGATTCGTCGTTTTTTAGTCCACGGGAGCTCCAAGCCGTAGAACTATAAAATAAGGAATGAATTGCTTCCTGCTTCCTGCTTGCTCATTTCCAAAAACGCCCGGTCATCTTCTGTTCAAAAATCCCTCTTGCTTGCAGCCAGTCACATCCCACAATGTTCCATATATATGGGGAAGGAGAAGTACCTGCTTAGTTACGATTATATACGTAACAATTTTTAGTCATTTTTGGTCGTCGATTTCATTGCGTGTATTAAAAAAACTCTTATAGGCGGCTGTGCAGTGAACTCCTAAATAAAATACGACGGCGAACAAGAAACTGATTATAATATTTTTGTAGAATTTTCCCGCATAAATATTTGATTTCATATTAAAAAAAAAAACAAACAATCTCAACCAGCCTTGAAAATTGAGCTCATAATCAAAGCGGCCAATGCGGTAAGGTTTCATTCTATCGCTTTCTCTCGCAGGCTAAATCCTATAGATGTATGTGTTTGTCTCTTTTTAGTATCGTTTCCGTTTCATCGAGTTTCAAATCGCATCGGTGCTAAAGAAGTTTTCACTTCAAAAACACCAATTTGAACACAACGCGGTGGCCTTGCTGCGCTAATACCGGAACGCTAATTATGAAGCTAAAAACCCTTCGGAATATTTCTTACAGCATGAATTTGCTTTCAAACGGTGCCGGTACACGTGTCACACAAAATTTGCTGTCTCGTGCGCAGCGATGAAGTAAATATTTTTTTCTTCTTGCTGTGTTTTTTCATTGTGTGAATACCAATAAAATTATTTTAGTAACTACCTGCTTCTGTTATGTATTTCTAACATTGAAATACTTAATTCATCGTGTAATTCCATTTTAATTGACTTTTTTTATCTTGCTTTTAATCAGAAATGGCATATTACGAATTTTTTCGTTATAAGAAATATGTTTTGTTTTGTGTTATCCGCCTTTTTTGTTATTTTTGTTGCCAATAAATCCTTTCACCAATTTGAACTAATGCTTTTTTTTCGTATTACCCAATACTTGTAGCTGCCGCCTGTTAACAGTAGGTAGGTATATTTGTTATCGAGAAACGCCATCCAACGGACATAATGTTTTTTAGCCTAATTTCCGAACATTTGCACTATGAAAAGGTGTTGATAAAATCCGATGGATGTAATGGCAAAAAACAAACATTCTATCTAATTCCTACCTCTTCACATCAAATTTTGAACTGACGCGACTCCATTATTACCTATATTCGAGTAAGAAAAAAAACTGTTCATAGAAAGCCGAAATTCTTTCCCTTTTTAAATCTCGGTGGCCTCCATGGTCGAGGGGCAAGATCCTCGATTAGCAATCCAAACGTTATTTCACAATTAATTAACATATGCGAACATAGTATATTTGCGGCACGTTCCAGAGTGGTAGAAACTCTCAGTATCGTCATGGTATAAACCACCACTCAGAATTGAAACGTTGCTTGAAATGACTATCCGAGTTTTGTGTTCAGATCTGAATATGCAAGGAATACTACACGTTCCTCTTCCCCATCTCCTTCCTCTCCCCACTTCCTTTAGCTTCACAAAACACCAAAATTCAGGATTCCGTAGTCTCACTGGCTCCAGATCGGAGGAGTTGGGACTCTTGGGCGGTATTCACAAAAAACAAAAACAAAAAAATTGTTTTAAAATGACGATTTAGACTACGAACCGTCGCTGGTTTCAATAGATAAAGTTTATGTGGATGGGTTTCAATAGAGTTTTATCGTTTTAAACTCTGATTATCAAAGCGCCATTTTAAACTCAGCTATCGATAACATCGCATTTCGTTAACAAATGAGTAATACTACAACATTAAACACTAACGGCCGTTGTTCCCAGTCCTACTGATCAACTACTGTTGAGCCAAAATTTTAGCTAAACTCTCCTCAAATGCACAAATATGCTATTCCTAACACAACTCTCCGACCAACTGGCGAATTGGTAAACAAATCACTTAACTGATCGGAGACTCAGATTGATCTTTCGAACAGTTGGGAACAACAGCCGTTACAAACATAAGGCGCGGCACAACTACATTACCTTCGATCCGTAATTTATATCGTAATTTTTAAATTTATTTTCAGTTTGGCAACATTCGTGGATATATTTGGTAATCGAATCTCTGGGTCCCAAGCTTTAGAAGATGCTATAGATTACATGGTGGCTGCTTCGAAAATGAATGGCTTAAATGACGTGCATACAGAAGATGTGGAGGTAAATGTTAAATGTTTTAAGAAAGTTTTTTTTATTATTTAGTGACAACCAGGCATCTGTTATTTACGAGTATCTATCCGTTTTCACTCACTTAACCACTGGAATCAATACCAGAAGCAAGCGGGAGGGGTCTGGAGCCCGATACCCGGAAAACGCTCAGATGCTGTGCAAAAACGGGCGATCCGTTTGATATTTCACCTATCTTAACAAACGGATTGCAATCTTTAGAGCAACAGCGTCAGGTGCGAATGCTGTTGTTCTACCGGAGTTTCAACGAAAACTACTCCGAGAAGCTAGCGTCTTTGATAGGATCGAAGGGTTGTACCTACATAGTTCACGTTTGTCACATGAGAACCGGTGGTTCTACACTCGTTCTTGAGGTCAACATCTGTGTTTCCTCCTTCTTCCAACATGATTATCTTCAAGACCCATGTTCACTCATTCCTCCTCTCAAAAAATTCATCCACGGAACATCCCCAACGATGACATAATTCCTGAGGGAAATTTAATTATTTTCCCAAGGCCTCTCAAAAAAGCGAAGAGCAGAGTTTATACCATTTGCTATTGAAAATAACACCAACATCAATTTTTTTTTCGTCAACATTTAGTAACAATGTTAATAAAAAGTATAAACAACAGCGGACCCAGGATTGACCCCTGTGGCACGCCAGAAGTAACTAGTTCCCAGGTAGAAGTATGTCCTCGTAATGATACAGCTTGCTGTCTTTTCATATGAAACAAACCAACGTAATAAGTTTCCTCTAATTCCTGTAATAACTTCCTGTTCAGCACTTATTTTATTTCTCGGAAGACTCAACAAGTCGTTACACCACTGTTAGACAAAGAATAATGAGTTTGATCAAAAAAAATATAATTGGTATTGCGAAAAGAGTTTCTATTTTATCTGATTTGAGTAAATTTCTTCTGTTTAATTAATTAATATAATTTCCAGGTGCCTCATTGGGTCAGAGGTCAAGAAAGCGCAACGCTGATAGAGCCTCGAATCAAAAACTTGCCAATGCTCGGTCTTGGAAACAGCGTGGGAACTCCCCCAGAAGGCATCACAGCACAAGCTTTCGTCGTTCAAAGTTTTGATGAACTTAATGCGCTTTCAAATAATAAAGTCAATGGTAAAATAGTCGTCTATGCAGAGCCATTCGTAGATTACGGAACAACTGTACAATACAGAGGTGATGGAGCTTCGGCAGCAGCAAGGAAAGGAGCAGTAGCTGCTCTTGTTCGGTCGGTAACACCTTTTTCGTTAGCTACTCCACACACTGGAACACAAACGTATGCCGAAAATGTTAACAAAATTCCAGTGGCAGCTATAACACTGGAGGACGCTGATCAATTGTTAAGAATGCAAAATGATGGTGTTAATATAACCATCAATCTTAACATGTCTGCGACTTTGGACACCAAGGTATCGAGAAACACTATAATCGACTTAAAAGGATCTACCTCACCAGAGAAAATTGTTATTATTTCCGGACACTTAGATAGTTGGGATGTAGGAGATGGTGCTATGGATGATGGAGGCGGTGCATTTATATCTTGGGTGGCTCCAGTGGTCTTGAAAAAACTAAACCTTCAACCTAAAAGAACATTGAGAACAATTCTGTGGACCGCAGAAGAACAAGGAATTATTGGAGCTATGGCCTATGAAAAAGAACACCGAGCGGATAACGACAAATTAAACTTCGTTATGGAATCGGATATCGGAACCTTCAATCCAAAAGGTTTGACATATTTAGGAAGTAAAACAGGAGAATGCATGATGAGAGAAGTTTTGAAATTATTCCAAGAAATAAATACAACCGAAATGGAATTAGCAGAACCTGGACCAGATATTAGTGTTTGGACTGACCTAGGAATTCCAGGAGGCGGTCTCTACAACGCCAATGAAAAGTACTTTTGGTATCATCATTCACCCGGAGACACCGTTAATGTTATTGAACCAGATGTACTAGACAGATGCGCAGCTTTCTGGACTGCCTTCTCGTACATCGTAGCTGATATGTCCGCGGATGTACCAAGGACATAAATGTAAATAACATATTCTTTGCTAATAATTATCACGTTTTTGATATTTGAGGGTTCATTTAACGCTTTTGAAAATGTCCATTTGAAGACTTTTACCTCTCTCGCCACATTGTGCAAATACTAATAATAGTTTTTTTTTCATATGTAATTTTCTTGACAAAAATATAGAAATATTTCACTTTATTTTATTTTCAAAACACCTTGTATTTCCTTTTTTCACATAAAAATCTTTGAATGAAGGCCAAGCATAAAAAGTCCAAATTAAGATCATCACCTTAAAAAAATTCTCATATTTTGTGGAAAAACTATTCAAGCATTGAAGAAGAAGTTATCAGTCTAATAAATAAAGTAATTTAATTCCGTAAGGGGGCATACATTAACTGAGTGAGCTCAAAGGGGGGGGGGGGGTCATCAAAATCGAACCTTACTTGAAAAGAATATACGAATTGGCCCAAATTTATCTCACCAAGGGGGGGGGTCTAGATTGGAAGATAAACTGCTCACGTAATTAATGTATGCCCCAGCCCTGGATTTGTCAATAGGCCTTATAGGCCGCGACCTAGGGGCGGCAGAGTTCAGGGGGCGGCGTTCGCTCGCTTTGGTAAGCCGTAAGAGGAATATGAACGCTAGAAATGTTTCGAATCTCATGCCTGCAAAATTTTAAAATCGAGCGTCTTATTTGCACGAGGCAGGTAAGTGAAAAAGTGGTTTTTATTTATTTTGTGCATAATTTTATAAGAACAAAAAAAAGTTAGAACATGGAAAACCTCAAAAATAGTCTTAGCCATTAAGAGGTATTTTTTTTTAATTGTTTTTTGTATTACTTCATAGTTGTCATGAAAAAATATTTTTTTTTGGTGGTTTACGCTAATATTTTTTGTTACGTAAATAATAATTATATTGAAACATAGAAAAGCTATAGACCGGGAGGCGAGATAGGTAAACCCTACTGTAACAGACGTATCAGCGTCTTCACAAGAACTATAAAAAAGGGACCGGTCTCGTGCACGCCTTCCAGAGGTACACGCTGATGATGATGGTTAGAGTTGGCTGGCCTCCCTACATCCAGTGGTAATGGTCCTGGATGCGCCTAGTTTCTGCCTGAGCGGTGCCTTGGCAGTGCCCAGAGTTAGGGCCGACTGCAGCGGTAGGCACCAGGTACTCGTTCAGGCAGAACTTCAGCAGGAGGCAGCAGGTGGTAGACTTCCAAAGGTAGGTGTTTGGAGGAAACTTCCGAAGAATAAAGACAAGTATTTGTTGAGTAGAGATGTGAACAGGAACTGATTTATTAGTTTTTTTTTTTTCATTTACTAGATTCTTATGTATCTTGAGGAGATGAATCATTTAAATTTACTGAATTTAAAGTTAATGTTCTTTATACAAATAGAACGGCGTCATATGCGCCTTGCAATTTTTACCTCATGTGGGTATTTAAAAATAGTACCTGGCTATTATAGACTTAGAGGTCATGTATTTTGTCGGTAGGGAAAAATTGTTATGTAAAAACCCTACTAAAATTGCATGTTTTGCATCGCTCAACAAAGCAACCGGCATCAAGCAAGGGGAAATATATACATACGTGTGTGTTTGTGTTATGTTGGGAGTGGGAAGGAGTCGGTCATGTCCTTTTATTTGGAGCTCTTCCGCATTTGCCTTTGGGAATAAGGAAACCATGAAAAACCTTATCCGGGAGGAGTCGGCCGACAGTCAACATGAAACTGTGCGGCCTTCAGTGATTTCAGTAGATGAAATCCTGCATTTTGTGGTAATGGGTGTGGGTGTCTGTTTTTATGTGATATATACTTTATGGGAATTTTTTTAGGATAAACTTACATACATATAGATAAAATAAATATTATTATATAAATATATACATAGATATATAGACATAAGTTGTGGGGAGGGGTCTGGTGATTGGGAATACCTACCGATCGCTCAGTCATCCGCGTCTGATTCAGGATTGTGCCAAATGTGATTAAGGTCCATCAGAATATGTTTGGGTAGTCTGTGTTTGTACCTGAAAGGGAGATCGCTAGGTGCATTGTATTGACCGATTTCTTTGATGAGTTTATTTTTACTATGTTGAAGTGACTTGTAAAATCGGTCGGTCAGTCTGTGTGTGTATTCAAATAAGGTCGGTATTTCTTCTCTTGCATGTAGTTTTTTCAAGTTTGTTCTGAGTCTTGTGTTGTACGTGATTTTAATGCAGAGATTTTGTAAAGTCTGTAGTTTTGTGTGGTCAGAGTGGGAGATGCTGCCCCACACGGGGATAGCATGAGTCAGTACCGGTCGAATGAGCGAGTAGTAGATCAGGAGTTTGGTTTTGGGAAGTAGCGGACTTCTTCTGTTGAAGATTGGCTTCATCGCGCCGACTGCCTTTCTGGCTTTTACGTGCATCTTGGCTACGTGAGATTTCCAGTTGAGACGTGAGTCCATTGTGAGGCCCAGGTAGACGACCTCATCTTTCCATTCTAGGACGTGTCCTCCCTTTTCGATGTTGACGTCTGGTGTTCTTATTTTATTTTTCCTCGAGTACATAATGACTTCGGTCTTCGCCTCGTTTAGTTTGAGGCGCCATTTTCTGTAGAACTCTACGAGTGTGTCGAGCGCCCTCTGTAGGTATATGGCTGCCATGTCTACTTGCGTCGAGGAAACGTAAAGTTTGACGTCGTCTGCATAGATGGAAAGGTTGCATCTCTCGTCATGGGGGATGTCGTTCGTGAAGATGTTGAAGAGGTGAGGTCCCAGTAGACTTCCCTGAGGCACGCCTTTTGGAATCTCACGTAGTGTCGACAGCGCGTTCCTGATGAAGACTTGGAAGGATCTGTTCTTGAGGTATTCTTGTATCACTCTCGTTAGGTATATGGGCGTGTTCAGTCTGTGAAGTTTGTGCAGAAGCCCTTTTATCCAGACGGTGTCAAATGCCTTTTCCAAGTCTAGCAATGCAGCGGCGGTGTAGCGATTTTCGTTGAATCTTCTCGCGATGAATTCCGCTACTCTGGATAGCTGATGGGTGGTGGAATGCCTTTTCCTGAATCCGAATTGTTCGTCTGGCAAAGTGTCTTCGTGGTGTGGTAGGAGTCTGTTGAGAATCACCTGTTCAAATACCTTGCTCAGGGTGGAGAGTAGGCTAATCGGCCGGTAGTTTGTCGGCTGCTTCTTGTCCTTATTTGGCTTGGAGAAGGGCAGCACGGTCGCCGTTTTCCAGATCTCAGGGAAATGTCCAATGGTAAGGCAGGCATTGAACAGTTTGGTGATGAAGATGATGGCTTTCTGGGGTAGATGTTTCAGTAGGATGTTATGTATTTGATCGCTTCCCGGCGCCTTATTTGTTTTCAATCGCCTGATAATGACGGCTACTTCGCTCGGTGTGCTGAAGTGGATGTCGGCGGCGTTCGTCTGCTCGGCTTGTTTGAGGTTTCGTAGAGACTCTTCTACTAGTCGATCCGTTTCCGGGTCGGATAGGCCGTCCGTGGCTGCGTAGGCTCTCTCGAATCCATCGGCGAGCGCGTTTGCTTTTTCTTCGAGTGAAAGTGCCAGCCCTGATCCGTCTAGCTTCTCTAGCGGGGGAATCGCGTGATCCTCGTGTCTCAGCGCTTTTGCCATTTTCCATAGGCTGTTGTCCTTTGGCGTGAGTGACGTAACTTTCTTCGTCCAAAGTTCGCGTCTGAGGTCGGTGATCTCTTGCTTGATTTCCCGCTGTAGTGTGTTGTAGGCCGTTTTGAAGTAGCCGTCGCGCGTGTGATGGTAGATGCGTCGCAGGCGATTTTTCTCCTTAATGAGCGATAAGACGTACTCGGGAAGCTTGATCGTGTATGTCTGTTCGTCTTTGAGGGGGATGAAGGTGTCTTGTGCTAATTGGATGATCTCGGTCAGAGTGCTTGCGGCTTCGTCGATCTCTTCCTTTGAGCGCAGGGTTGCCGATGTTAGATGTATTCGTTCGTTAATTTCTTTTTTGAATCCTCTGATTTATTAGGAAAAGGGTGGGTCCTTTTATACCCAAATTTGGGGTAAAAGGTGCCCACGTGGTACATTTTTGTGGTGGGAGGTTAAACCTTGCCCGTATGTATAAATAGGGCGGCGTTTCCGTCACACCTTATTTTGCCGGTGCCGCCCGTAAAAGTGGTCGCTTAAAATTGCGTTTTATACATAATTATGTAGGTTACATTTGGAATATATGCGTACATGTTTTAGTGTTAACATTTTGGGGGGGGGTAATATTTATCCCTAGATTTTTAGTTTGGTGAGTTTCGGGTAATTTTACAGTTTATTCTAGGTTTTTTTTGTTTTGGTTAATTGTGAGAAGTTTGTATAAGGAATCTACTATTTTTCCCAGGTCCCTCGCAAGACTAGCTACTGAAACCTGTTTGTTTCATCGTCTTGCGAGGTCCCTGGATTTTTAAAATGGGAAAAAACGGATTTTGTAAGGAATATTTCTAAGTCTTTTGTTTGAGTTAAAAAATGCCCTAGTGTTGAGAGTTTAAGGGTTAGAGGCTTAAAATCTCTTTCCCTGAATGCCCGGCAGGACTCTGGAATGAAATGTGTTGATTTCATCGTCCTGCGGGTTGTGAGAGTATGATTAAATGAAAAAAAAACATATTTTGCTCGCTAGCCTCCTGCAGGGCCATCACCCTGCCCAGTGGGAAAGGTGCGTGCCATTTTGGTTAGCTTCCTGCAGGGGCCACCACCACCGAGCCCAGGAAAATAGCAAGTATGTAAATAATACGAGTTTAAAATGTCTCCCGGTGGCAACCTTAGCATGTAAGCATTTATTTGTTGCACCGGGGCATTGTACATAATAAAAAGGGTAAAAAATGATAACATTTTTACATAAATATTTCCGGCGAAAAGATCGTCGCTGGCGGCATGGTACTAACGAGCTTAGTGGCCAGAAATTTCGGAGGAAATTCCCAAGAAATGACCACTAAATGTAGAGGATGCCGTCAGCGATGACTTTTGCCGAAAAAACAAACGAGGGTACGTAACACGTCCGTTACACCTACGTCATCGACTACACGGATGAAACTGCTTTTAAGTGATAATGGGCATTTAGAAAACCTTTAAAAAGCTGGTCTGCCGGTGCGCCTCTTGGCAGGAGCCGCGCAGTCATGGAAATAGTCAGCGATTTTTTTGGTCAAAATTACGTCATCGACTAAACGAACGGGAATGGTCTCATATGATAAAGGTCGATTAGAAAATGAGAAAAAAGCAGGTCTGCCAACCGGCAGCCTGGCAAGTTAAAAATTAAACAAGGAAAAAATTGGTCGATTTTACGTCATCGACTACACGAATGAAACTAATGAATAACTATAGTTCAGAGTCCAGATCATTCCATATAAGAATTTAGCGATCTGCCGACCAGCAGCCTGGCAGCTTTTTGTGTACGATTTTCTAAAGTTTTTTTTAATTTTTCGTTTATCTTCATTATTTTTTTTTATTTCACTATATTTTTTAAAACTCTGAATGCCATATTTTAAAAAAAATTTGCGAAAAATATTTTTAAAAAAATAATTTAAGAGTTCCCAGTGTCCCATCCGTCAGGCGAGCCTTTAGACGCCAAACCACTTACAAAACCTGACGCGGTGCCCCTCACCGCTGTCGCGTGTGAATATTTTTGTACAAATTTATAATAATAATAGTCCTTTTAAGATTGCCTAATAGTCCATAGTAGTTGGAAGTTCGAACAACCAACCCACCGTCGCCGTAAGAGCTACGTTCGTCCGAAAAACGACGGAAATTTCCAAACCCCGTCCGTTTCATATCGGTTTCGCTTGCCCTGCTGCAACGATTACATCGAATACAAGATCGAAACTAACGAAAACCTGTAGTCTAAATCATCCCACTTATGACTTCCTTCGTCTGCCGACTAGCAGCTTGGCAGTTTTTTGTGTACGACCTTTTAAAGATTTAATTTTTTTTTTAAATTAAAAATTTTTTTTTTACAATATCTTTATTATTATTTTTATTTGAATATGGTTTTAAAAACTTAGAATGCAAGAGTTTAAATGAAAGAGGTTGTAATCATAAAAAAATAAATTTTTAGTGTTCCGAGTGTACTAGTGATGCAAGGAATACGAATACGAATATTCGTATTCGCCGAATTGTAAGCACTTACCGAATATTCGTATTCGGCGAATAAATATTTACGAATACGAATAGAATTTATGGAAAGTGATGAAACTTATCGATTAGCGACGATCCTTGATCCTCGATTTAAAACAAGGATTTTCAGCACACCTGTGGTCGCTGAAGCCGCCCGATCGGCTCTTGATGCTGCTGTTAATGACAGGGTGTTCGTAAGACAGACAAGACCTCTAGAAGAACCTCAATCATCGACAAGTAGAGGAATTTGACAAGAAGAGGTGGAAATGGAAGAGCCAATTTCGATATTTTCAGGTCAGTATTTAATAAAGTTAATAATTTTTATGTATTCATTTTCTTCAAATATGTCTATAATAAAATTATTATTTATAATTTATTACACTTATTTTTACAGGAACTTCGATCATTAAAAACGAGATTGATTCTTATCTAAAGCTCTACAATGGCTGGCGAAATCCAAACTGAAAAAAGAAAGCGCCTATCACCAGGGAATCTACAGATATTGTTTTTTCTTTATAAAAAAATGACAGTTGTAAATTTCAATTATTGGTATAATAAAACAAACAGAAAAAGGTTAAATAAACTAGTGTCTTATTACTCTGCTAAGTTATTCGTATTCGTATTCGTCGAATAGTAGGTTTGATATTCGTATTCGTATTCGTAAAAGTAGTATTCGTTGCATCACTAGAGTCTACCCATCGGACGGGAGAGCCTTTCGACGTGAAACAACTTATTGGAAACTGGCCGCGGAGCCCTTCGCTGTCAACGCGTGCCCATATTATTAAACAAATTTATAAAAATATAAGTCTTTTTAAGATAACCTAATAGTCCATAGTGGTTGGAAGTTCGAACAACCACCGCACCGTCGCCATAAGAGCTGCGTTCGTCCGAAAAACGACGGAAATTTCCGAACCCCGTCCGTTTCATATCGGTTTCGCTTGCCCTGTTGCACCGATTACTTCGAATTCAAGATCGAAACTAACGAAAAACTGTAGTCTAGACAATTGCATTCATGACTTCCTTGGTCTACTGGCAGTTTTTTACGTACGATTTGTAAAGTTTTTTTTAATTTTATTAAAATTATTTTCATTATATTTATTATTATTTTTATTTCAATATGGTTTTAAAAAATCGGAATGCCAGATTAAAAGAAAAGTGGCAAAGATAAAAAAAATAATTTAAGTGTTTCGAGTGTACCAACCAGGCTATAATATGGGCACGCAATGGCAGCGAAGGGCTTCGCGGCCAATTTCCAGTAAGTTGTTTCGCGTCGAAAGGCTCTCCCGTCCGATGGGTACAATCGGAACACTCAAAATTTATTTTTTTATGATTACAACTTATTTTATTTAAAATCTTGCATTCTCAGTTTTTAAAACCATATTCAAATAAAAATAATAATAAAGATATTAAAAATATTTTTTTTTAATTTAAAAAAAATTTTAACTTTTAAAGATCGTACACAAAAAAACTGCCAGGTTGCTGGTCAGCAGACCAAGAAAGTCATAAATGGAATAATCTGGACTAAAGGTTTTCGTTAGTTTCGATCTTGTATTCGATGTAATCGATGCAGCAGGGCAAGCGAAACCGATATGAAACGGACGGGGTTCGGAAATTTCGGTCGTTTTTCGGACGAACGCAGCTCTTATGGCGACGGTGCGGTGATTATTCGAACTGCCAACCACCATACGTTATTTTAAAAATACTATTATTATGATAAATTTGTTTAATAATATGGACACGCGTTGGCGGCGAAGGACTCCGTGGCCAGTTTCCAGTAAGTTGTTTCGCGTCGAAAGGCTCTCCCGTCCAATGGGTACACTCGGGTTCGGAAATTTCGGTCGTTTTTCGGACGAACGCAGCTCTTATGGCGACGGTGCGGTGATTATTCGAACTGGCAACCACATAGGTTATTTTAAAAAGACTATTATTATGATAAATTTGTTTAATAATATGGACACGCGTTGGCGGCGAAGGACTCCGTGGCCAGTTTCCAGTAAGTTGTTTCGCGTCGAAAGGCTCTCCCGTCCAATGGGTACACTCGGAACACTCAAAATTTATTTTTTATGATTACAACCTCTTTCATTTAAAATCTTGCATTCTAAGTTTTTAAAACCATATTCAAATAAAAATAATAATAAAGATATTGAAAATATATTTTTTTTAAATTAAAAAAAAAATTAAAACCGTAAAAGATCGTACACAAAAAACTGCCAGGCTGCTGGTCGGCAGACGAAGAAAGTCATAAATGGGATGATTTAGACTACAGGTTTTCGTTAGTTTCGATCTTGTATTCGATGTAATCGATGCAGCAAGGCAAGCGAAACCGATATGAAACGGACGGGGTTCGGAAATTTCCGTCGTTTTTCGGACGAACGCAGCTCTTACGGCGACGGTGGGTTGGTTGTTCGAACTTCCAACTACTATGGACTATTAGGCAATCTTAAAAGGACTATTATTATTATAAATTTGTACAAAAAATATTAACACGCGACAGCGGTGAGGGGCACCGCGGCAGGTTTCGTAAGTAGTTTGGCGTCTAAAGGCTCGCCTGACGGATGGGTACCCTGGGAACTCTTAAATTATTTTATTTTTTTCGCTTATTTTTTTTAAAATATGGCATTCAAAGTTTTTAAAAATATAGTGAAATAAAAATAATAATAAAGATAAACGAAAAATTAAAAAAAAAAATTAAAAAAAATAAATAAAAATCGTACACAAAAATTTTCCAGGCTGCTGGTCGGCAGACCGCGAAATTCTTATATTGAATGATCTGGACTATAGTTATTCATTGATTCATTCGTGTAGTCGATGACGAAAAATCGACCATTTTTTCCCCACTTTGACGCCGGCTGCCTCCGGACTTGCCACTATTTGTTATGTCACAGTTGCGGTTTAGAAAAGTGAACAACGTTTGATGATATTATTATATTGTGGCCGAAGGCGGGCTATTATTGTTCTGCTAACCCTCTATCTGTCTATTATACACGAGACAATATTTTTATGCACCCCGGAGATGTCTCCTAATTATCTTTGCTCCATAAATATACTAACCCCTAGATCATTGATTTTCAAAGTGGGGGGCGCGCCCCACTAGGGGGGCGCGAAGACTTGTACAGGGGGGCGCGGGCGCGGGCGGCGGTATCACTACGATCGCCGTATACCCGCGCTACCGCACGAATCTGTGGAGTAAACCCTTTTTCATGTTCCGAATGCAGTTATACAAGTTCTCAGAGGGAAGATTTAAAAATCCACAGTATGATTCACAAAAGAGAAAAACCATTTTCATGTCCTGACTGCAACTATTCGTGTCCTCAAAAGAGATATCTAAGAAGTCAATTGCTGACTCATAGTGCAATTATTTATGTACTACGAAGAGAAATAAAAAAAATCACATGTTTACCCACAGTGAAGAAAAACCTTATTCATGTTGTGACTGCAACTATTCCTCTTCTAGAAAAAAATAGCTAAAACGGCACTTGCTAATTCACAGTGAGAAAAAACCTTTTTCATTTTCTGACTGCAACTCTTCATATTATTACTATTCATATTCATGTTCTATTAAAAAAAAAACAAACAATCACATGTTTACCCACAGTGGTAAAAAAACTCATTTCAAGCCCTGACTGCAACTACTCTTCTTCTCGAAAAAAAAATAAAACTGTGATGAAAAACCTTTTTCTTGTCCCGACCTATGCATGTACTAATATTATTATATTTTAGCAGTAAACTAACCTGTGTGTAATAACTAAAAAGCGTTGTTCCAACTAAAAACTCTCATATAACATCATTCATATCTGCCATAAATTTTTCATTATTTTTTTATTTTTTCTTTTGCTGTCTTCCAAATATGGTTCGCATTTTTTGGTTGCTCTGCGCTGGCAAGTCAGCATGAGAGCTTTTATAGGCCAATAACAGCTGATGACATTATAATTCCTACAAACTCACATTAATTGTGTTTATGCGTATTTCGTGTTTAAAACACTAACGAATACTGACAACGAAAATAAAATAAAAATTACGCACAATACAGTCGAGGAATTCCCCGTACAACATAAACTAAAAGGGTTGCCAACTTGGAAGATTTTAATTCCCTGTTTTTTTTTTATTTAAATGAAGAAAAACATGTTACCCCCCCCCCCCCTCCCCAAGTGCATTACGTAATACTTGAACGGCCCCTTGCTGGGCCCTGGGCTGAGGGGAGGCGTGGGCATATTCATTTGAAGCAGTAGGGAGGCGTGATACTAATAAGTTTGGGAACCCCTGCCCTAGATCGATATCTTCGGGCCTTTTCCTCCTAAGCGATTTCGTCATCAACTTAACCAAACCACGCCTATCGATAGCGCTAATAGACTAAAGATAGAGGAAGTTTATTCATCTACCATAGACAATATAATTGCCGGGGAGTATATCTTCGTTCAAATTTTTCAACCGTGGTCCGTGACGTAAAAGTGCTAAAAGACTCATAGATAAAGTTTCATAGATGGAGCTGTAAAGATAGGTTTGTAATTTTGATTTTCGCCATCTCTCACTCAGGGTTGCCAACTTAGGGGGAAAATAAGTGAGATGGGATTTTTTTAGGGGTTTAATATGTTTAGGGGTATTTTTGGGGGTTTTGTGATTCCATATATTTTTTTAAATTTTTATTACATCGTATACACGGAACACTCACACACTTCTTATTTGAGGATTTATTTTTATTGTACAAAAACTTGCTGCAACGACTTGTTGTGCCTTCACAATTGGAAAAATTGGTGGACTCTTGAACTTGTAGAATTTAATTTCCGAGAACATCTGATGCATACACCTTCAATGTGTTTTGGTTTTGATTTTCTAAATATATCACAAGATCTTGAAGAAAAGGATTTTATGGGTGTCAGGGAAAGATGCAAGAGCTTCTTATATTTTCTGGCCGAGCAAATTCAAAAAAGGCTTCCGGATAATTTATCGATGTTAAAAATGGTTGCTGATTTGCACCCAAAGGTTGCTACGTCTCAAGTTAGGCCCGATATAAAACTAACATTGAACCAAATTCATCATACTCATAATATCTATGGCAACAAAAAAGAAATTGAGTCTGAATGGCACCAATTGAGTATAATAACACATAGAAAAATACATCAACTTCAGCTGATTTTTATTACGAAGTTTACAATGATTGTGACGCAGCTGGATGTAAACATTTTGGAAACATCTCAAAATTTAGATTAGCGTTTTCCACGGTGCATTCTCCATTTACAATATCGTTAAAAATAAGCTGCGGAATAGACTCTCCATTGAAATGCTTCAAAGCATGATGATGTTCGGTTCACATTAAATTAAAATGGTGGATCTTGCACTACATTTAATCCATCTCCTGAAATGTTAAGCTTAACCCTCTCAATACCAGAGTTCTTCCTGAGGAACATGAAGGAAAAAATTAATATCTCTTGATTTTATGAAACAAACAGCCCCGTATTTTGCGTATCGCTTGTGAAAGATATGTTTTATAAGGTATATAACAAGTAGCGTACTGGCAACACAAAATATTTATATTATTTCGAACTCGAACGGCGTCTTTGACGGCATTTAACGGTTTGACTTATCTTGGATTTTTGCATAACATTAAAGGTAAGATATAGCATTTTTCTGTTGAAAATAATTATTATATTGTATACAGGGTGTTAAGGGACGCACTAGCGCGCTTGCGCAGAGGCATTCAGATCTATGACAAAACTGAATTGTGATGATTCGTTCAAATTCTGTGAAACAACCCGTCCCTTTTTACATTAGCTCCGCACAGAAATTATTTTCCTCAGGGCCTGTGTCATCTTAGGGGATGTTATGTGGAGGGTCTTTTTAAGAAAGGGAAGGATAGGAAGTTCTGGGAAAGAAAAAGATATGTCATGAAACCAGTCTCTGTCGATCCGGCCTGCCACGCATCAGGTGGGCAGACGCATCCACCGCTAAGACCTGAACAAACCTCACTCTATGAACCTGGGTACCCCTGCTAAGTCACCAAACGTAGCGAACCACTTGGGGTGACCTACGGCAGAAGTGTTGGCTATCAAATAAACGGTTCCCGGGGCGGCGGTACCCAACGCCCCTCCCAAATTGAAATTGTCCTAATTATTTGCTTTTGATTTTTCACGAATAAAATGGATACGGCAGTACTGAATGAAATCAGTCGGTAAGAAGCCGTAAACATTTTTTAAAACAAAGATGTCTGACGCGGGAACAAGGGCGGACCAGCTTTGGTGCCAGGGGGGGGGGGGGGTCATTGTCGTGGTCAAGTCACAAGAAGTTATAATTTAATTTTGATAATAATAGATACAAGTAAAAAGTAGGTAGGCAATTTTGATAATAATAGATACAAAAAATATATAAAACATTATATTTAACAATTTTAATAAGTGGTCCACCTAGGTCCTGGACCCATCCCAGGAGGGGGGTCATGCCCCCCATGACGTGATTCCCCCCAAAAAAACCCTGCTTTTTTTACCCCTAAAACAATATTATTTATGATATGGCATCATTGATTACAACTGGCAAGTAGAATTTTCAAAAAAAATTCAAAAATTTGATATTTAACGGGAGAACCTTCTTTGGTGGGGAAAATTGAGGGAATTATGGGCACTTCTGATTATCCGAGGGGGCATACATTAATTACGTGTGCTCAAAATGAAGGGGGGGCAATATAAATCTCACGTCACCTTTAAAAGTATATACATATATTATTATAGAGATAATAACAACAAAAAAAAAATTTCACTTCTTTTGAAGTGCCCGCTGAAAAAAATCTAATGGCTTTTATGAAAAACATTTATTTCGAGAGCAAAGAAAAAAATTAAAGAAAAACGTTTTAAGAACATAAATGTAGTCCTGTAACAACTACTGTAGTGTAAATCTCACGTAAGAGGAAGGGGGGTCCCACCAAATCTCACTTAATCTCACCAAGAGGGAAGGGAGTCTAGATTAAAAAAAAAACTCTAAAGCACACGTAACCAATGTATGTCCCCCAACCACATTGGAAAAATATATTTACAGTGATTATTATGTATTTATTGTTAGAATCCACTACATTTTCATTTTCTTTTTAAGCAAATGTTCAAACTTCTGTTTTTAAAGCTTGAATGAAAGAGAAAATCCGTAAATGACTTGACAATAAAAAATAAATGCCATTTTGTTTCATATTATTCGTATTAAGAACAACCAAAAACTTTAATTCCATACAAGTCATTAAATTATTATATGTATCTCTAGTTAGAAGTCTAATGGAATATAACTCAGTAGTTTGGTCTCCATCTTACAAAATTCACATTAATAACATTGAGCGAATACAAAAAAATCGCTGTATTTTTGTATTTTTATGACTTGTGTGCTTTTTTATCAAATTTTATTTTTATTATTTCTGTATATGTTTAAAAATAATCTGTCATGAATTATTTGTACTACCGAAATGTAAAAGCCCTTTGGGCGTTAAATAAATAAATAAATAAAAATAAATAAATATTATTTAGCTAGAATTCCCTCACCAAACACAAGAGCCTTGTGTATTTATGGTGAGAAAGGATTATTTTTATTTTCCTATATGCCACTGTATAACATGTAAAATTATATTTATTGTGAAAAACACAAAAAAATAAATAAATTAAAAAATATATTGTGAAAACACACAAAAAAATAAATTATAAAATATATTGTAGGTATACGAACTTGTGGGGAATTTGAACATCTTTGTGGGTATTTTAGAACGATGTATTGGCAACCCTGCTGGCAAGTGGCAATTGGAAATATTGTTTTTAATGGCGGTTTGGCGTTTGTTGGCGTGCGTGTATTGACTATTTTTTTTCACTAAAGATTGTTTTCAATAATAAATAAATATCATTAAAAATGAGTGCAGACAGTATTGCAAAACTATATAAAAATTATGGCATACTTGCTGATGCCAAGGACAAAATAACAGAGGTTAGTTTTTTTATAAAATTTCAACCCTTGAAGTTCCCGGCGACGAGTTTTAGGTATATTGAAATTATTATTTATTTACACTTTCCCTTTCAGCATGAAAAAGAGTACCTTGAGATCATCGAGGCCGTCAAAGGTTCTGATAAAGAAAAGCGATTGGCATCTCAATTTATCGCTAAATTCTTCAAGCATTTCCCTAACCTAGCAGACCAGGCGATCGAAGCGCACCTAGATCTCTGCGAGGATGACGATATTGCGGTAAGTACAATGCATTAGTCGCATTTAATCATTAACGTTCATCTGTATCCAATTGTTTGCCTTTAAATTCAATTTCCAAAATCCCTGTTTTTTTTTCAATGTCACAATGATTATGTTTCAGATCAGGAAACAGGCTATTAAAGATCTGCCGAACCTTTGTAGAGACAACAAGGAACATACACAGCGGATTGCAGATATTCTAGCTCAGCTTTTCCAGGCATATGATGTTTCAGAATTGAACATGGTCAACACCTCAATAATGACCCTGATGAAACTGGAACCCAAGGGAACATTGAGTGGCCTTTTCTCTCAAATACAACAAGGCACAGATAATGAATTAGTGCGTGAACGCTGCATCAAGTTTTTATCTTCAAAAGTCAAACAACTTGGTAGAGAAGTCATCAACAAGGAAGCTGAGGATTACATTATTGTTGAGTGCAAGAAAGTTCTTGAGGTATGATTTGTTTCTTAGATTTTGCCTTACGTTGAGATGTGTTGTTATAGTATAAAGGGTAAATTTATACAAAGCCAGGACCAGCTCATTTTGGACAAAAAAATATATATATACCCCAGTAGATAGGTAATAATTAGATGTAATTAATTCCGTGAGCGGAAATTGAAAATAATGTATATTATCGTCAATTTCTTAAATTTAAAAATACGAAAATGTCATTTTTCATTAATTTTTGGGGATCGCTGGCAACGGTTAATTTGCACTTTTTAAAAAAAAAACCTTTTGATTCACCTTAATTACATTAAAAGGCAACTATTTGCATTGGGGGAAGTGGAAAATATTTCATTCTAAATTTCATTACTTAAAATTAAAATTAGCTTTCTTTAGTTAGCTTAAATTGGCAAGTCTTGTGAGATTGTACGCCAGAATCACAAATCATGTTACACAAACCTAGCGTAGCCGCTAAACTACTTGAAAACTGGGATGTTTTTCTTGCCTTGACGCGAGTAAACGTTATAAAGGAGCACTTTCTTTTGTATCACAAACCATGTTACACAAAAATATTTTCCACTTCCCCAATGCAAATAGTTGTCTTTTAATGTAATTAAGGTGAATCAAAAGATTTTTTCAAAAAAAAGTGCGTATTAACCGTTGCCAGCGATCCCCAAAATTTACCCATTTTTCAATGACCTCCATGTTGTTATCTTTATTTTAAAGAACAGCCTACCTTTTTAAATGGTTTGTCTGTCAAAGCAGAGTTTGTCTAGTGAGCTTGTGAATATTATCTTTATTTTAAAAAACAGCCTACGTTTTTAAATGGTTTGTCTGGCAAAACAGGGTTTGTCTAGCGGGCCTATGTGACAGGTTGGCCGCGCCGTGTCAGTTCGCGAAGACGCGAAGTGAATTTTGATTTTATGCAATTGAAATTTAAAATGCATCATTTTCCACCTCCCCCAATGCAAAAAGTTTCCGAAATGCGTAATTCTAACAATTATTCAACTTCTGCAAAGTGTTTTTTCGTGAAAAAGTGCATATTTACCGCTGTAATTTACAACATGGAAGTCATTGAAAAATGATATTTTCGTATTTTTAAATTTAAGAAATTAACGATAATATATATTTTTTTCAATTTCCGCTCACGGAATTAATTACATCCAATTATTACCTATCTACCGGGGTAAAATTTTTTTTTTTTACTATAAAATTAGCTGGTCCCGGTTTTGTATAAAATTAATGTATAAAGTAATACCACGTCAAAAACACATCGTCAGTTGCATATGGACACAACAGTTCTATGAAAAACAGAATAATTTTGAGGTAATCTTTTGCAATGACTGGACACGCTTATTACAAATATATTTTTTGAAAAACCTTTTGTTTCAACTTCATCACTATAAAAGAAAAATATTTGCATTCAGGGCGATGGAAAATACTGCATTTAAAATTTCGGTAAATATGCAGTTAATAATAGTCCACCTCACGGATAATACGGAACGTTCGTGTTGTCGAGGTTTGATGCACGGATAATACAGAATATTTCTTTTTTAACTAATAGACAAACAAATATGACATTTGTTGGAAGTACCAATCTTATAAAATAAATTCTCTAAAATAAACTCGCATGTCATCATAATTTTAAAAAACATCCCAGGTTTTGAATGGTTTGTTTAGCAAAGCAAAGTTTGTCCAGCGGGTTTGTGTAATTATTCTAATACTGTACTAGACGTTTGTACATAAACTAAATATAATAGGGAGCTGGCCACAATGACACGCCAATGGAGTTTAGTACGCCAGTGGATTTTGGAACGCCACTGGTCTTTTAAATGAATTTACTACTTTGACAAAAAATGCTTCTAGGTATAATGGCAAAACTGATTTGAGTACTGGATTAAAATAAATATTTTTCACTTTGGAGACTGTGGGAGACTGGGGTTTTTAGGATTTTAGGTTACTGGGATACTGGGAGAGGTAAACTGAATCTAAGACTGATTAAAACACTTGAAAAGAGGTTTGAACTTGATAGTTTTGAACTGACTTCCTACCGGTTTGACTTCTATTTTTATAGGGCAAACTCAGGTCGGACTTTTGGCGGACAGAACCTCCTTAATTTTTCTAAGGTACTTGTTTTAGGTAATTTCCCTGGTCGCTACGATTGGAAGTCAGCTGTGTTAAAATTATGTGTGATAGTTTTTGCCAAGATTTTACCAACTCAGGATCCCAAAGCTTCACATCATTTTTATTGTGTTTACAAGAAAAGGTACAAGTATACATATGTGATATAAGGTACAATTTTAAACAGTAAATATTTTTCTTAAAGTGCAACAATCACTGATAGACGTCAGTTTTTGGGTTGTTTTTGTAGTACATACTCATTTTTAGGTGATGATGTTTGTTTCTTGATCCAAATTATTCCCAATTTCTCGAAATTGAGCTCCAAATTTTTCGGAAGATGAATTCGCTGTCGTAAATATTTACGATTCAGATTTTTCCTTTGTTCAGAATTGACCAATAGTGGCTCGGCTGGTCGCATGGTGGGGGTGACGTAAATAGTCAGCCATTTCCTTGGCGTTGATCATTGCTGTCTGGAGTCCCCTGTGGAAGCATTAGGTGGTTATTCAGATGTGTTTTCCAGTCCAATGAGGCTGCTGCGTGTATTCATTATCATTTATGTTTTCAATTGATTAGTTAGTTAAAGGACATAATAGCGTTGTAGACAAGTCATTTGGAAGGGGCACCACATGCACATTATTCCGCTAGCCAATAGCAGCTCTCAGATTGTCGTGCTGGCGGCATGGTACTCTGTGGGAGCGTAAATTCCATTCTTGAATTTCCATGGTTGTCAAAAACTTTCGCGCACTCGTTAGATGCACACGGATTCCTACGACACGTTCGATACAAATACATTTCTTTCCATGTTCTACTATTATAAATACAGGTACAAAGTTGTCAATAATGCACTTTGTTTTACATGGCAATAATATTTTTTCTGTGATTGGCAGCATTGATTGATTTGTCTTTGAAACGTTAAATAAACATGATACATTTGAATATGGCGCTACCACGTAATCGAATTAATTTTAACAAAATTAAAATGTTGAATGCATATTTTTGGCATGTTTTTTGTCTCCCCAGACATAAATACTCACTTTTCGTGATAATAAATCTAAATCTAACTGTTTGAATAAAAAATATTCCGTGTTAACGAGTAAGCGGTTTAATGTGTGGCACCCACTTTTGCCGAATTCATTGCACCGCCACTGGCGCCGTAAGAACACGCGAGAAATACTACGGCATACACCGTGCAAGGTACTGCCGGAACATATCTACCTACAGCGGTTAATTATTCCGCCACTTACGCGAAAGGCCTCGAACTAACGGCCGCTCAATACAACGGCCGCGGAACGTTCAAGCACTTTCTTCGCTTTGCGTGAATTCGCAACATTACCTGGCGCTCTCAAAACTACTTGCCCGGCCAGAAACAGTATAAATACAGCGACTCAACACTGCGCTAGCTCAGTCAGTCTCAAGACAGTCCAATCCCTAGCCTCCATTCACCGGTCGACACATACATACCGGGCAGTGATTACAACAGTACAGTGCTGCAACAAAACGCAAGCCCTCGCGGGGCTACAACCTGCGTGATCAGCATCATGTGATTAACGCATATACAGTGTGACTCCAGGAACATCTTCGAGGACTCCATCTCCAACCACCATCCGCTGTCCGGCCCATTCGTGCCTCGACATGAGATATCACCCGACCTATCAACTACCAAGCACGCCCTTGCTGTTTATATAGATGCAACCCGCTCTCTGGCATTCGAAACCCATCGCGTTCCGATGCCAGAAGTCATCCTCATCGCCTCTCAAGGTTCCTTCCTGCGTCACGTGTGTGCTCCGACTCAAAGGACACATAGCCGCCATATCCCGTCAACACGACGTCGATCGACCGCCTGGACCAAGGTCACTTCTACACCGCCACGGTGTAGAGCAACACGCCGGCTCCCTGAAGACCTGTGATCTTCACCGCCGAAGTTTCCTGACCATCATCACGCATCAGCAACACAGCAGCAACACTAACGGCACCACTGTCACTCCGCTCCGCTTCGACCTTCGCTACGTAGCCCAAATTAAGACTGACTCACTACATCGACTGACATCTTTCATTTATCTCCCGTCTTCCGATCCGCAGTCCACTCCCTCAAATGCATAAATAATAAAATTTCAATTTCAGTCAAATGAAATTTTGCTTATTTCTTTATATGGGATTGAAGTCCGTATTCTGACATTTTGTATTGAAATTTTTTATTTTTTTTATTATTTTTTAAGTTTTTATTCCAGCAGGCCTGGGAAGGTAGTGCAATCCCAGTCTGCCATATTACATAAACAATAATATTTTACAAAGTAAATAAAATATGATAACGTATTAGGTAGGTACCTAATTAAAACAATAAATGAAAATAAAATTCGAACATAAATAACAAAAAAACTAACCATAAAATAAAATTAAACACTATAAAAGAAGAAATTTTTTTTTTTCGATCGTCCATCAGGGAGGTTGCCTCATCATCTGCATCCATCGCTCATTTAGTGGGGAACTGAGCCACTCGGATACAGCCACGACAATGATGTTGGTTGATTTCCATGTCCCGCTCCAGAAGCTGGCCAGTCGGTGGCGAAGTAAGGCTGGGAATGAGAGCACCCTCCCTTCGGTGAACATCGTGGAGGCGCTGCAGAACCTCGGTAGTTGCATAAGTTGCCTGTATGCATTGTTGTAGCACACCCTTAGTCTGTCCCATTGCGCTGCTGGGTATTGCGTAATGCAGTGTTTTTCATTGCCCCGAATGCAAATAGTTGTCTTTTATAGTATAAAGATGAATCAAAAGGTTTTTTAAAAATATATTTGTATTAAGCGTGTCCGGTCATCCCAAAAGTTTACCAATTTTGAAAAATTACCTAAAATCATGAAAAGTGATGGAAATAACTAACCTAATATATTTTTATTTTATTTTTCAATTTTCAAAAGTGCTTTGTTTTGTCACTATTCGTTTTTGTCCAGTTACTGGCTACAACTGATACTGTTGTCACAGGGCTTTTCATGCATACAACATCAAAAACATGCTACAATATTTTCAGATATAATATAATGTATAATATGGATAGGGTATTATGTTTATCATATCACCAGCAAACATTACTTTGTCTCTTATCATCTTTTGTGAGATTTGTGTGAATCAGTTGTAGCCATGTACGCAGTGGCGTGCACAGAGTTTTTGATCAGGGTAGGCAGTAGGAAAACTGCATAATTGATTCAAACAAATAAAATAAAAACTTACCACAGATAACTAACTCCCTTACAAGTTTTCGCTAAGTGTGCTTGCTGCTGGCTGCAGATGATGTAGGTTTCGATTATCTAAGCCACATCAAATATCCAAATAATCGCTTCATTTATGCATATTATCACAAGCCAATTACTGGATATCCGAGGTTGCCTTGATAAAGGCCGTTGGCGTTGTCTCACACTTCATTCAATTTTACGAGAAATATTTTTTATATGTCTGAGGGAGCGGACTGCGGATCGGTAGAGATGGAGGACGAAATAAAAGGCGTCAGTCGATGTAGTGAGTCAGTCGTTTATTGGGCTACGTAGCGAGGGTCGGTGAAGCGGTAACATGATGTATGCAGGAGTGAAATAGATGAGATGCTGCAGGTGCACGGAGGTGGTGAAGGTCAGCGCGTTGCTCGACACCGTGGCGGTGGAGATGACCTATCTTCCAGGCCGTTGCTCGACGCTTTGAGTCGCGGAAGTGAACGGTGAGTGGCTCTGTGAGCTGAGCCACCAGCAGGTAGTCCTGGCGAGGCGGAGCGGGTTTCCATGGCAGCGAAGCACGGTGGGCTTCGGAGTGCCATGAAACGGTGAGCTGATCCCTGGGCTGAAGGTGACGCAAACCTTGTAAGTCGCGGGATGTAGCTGTTCTCTGGAGCTGAAGACACGGTGGGCCTTATAGCTGAGATGTGGGGTATGTCCTCGAGGAAGCTGCCCTGGATGCGTAGAGATGCCATGCAACACTTGTGCGGAGATCTGTTACATGCAGAGTTGTTGACCGATAGTTGGACTGAGACTGGCTGGTCCGGGCGAGCGAAACTGCGGCTTATATAGCCGAAGCCGAGCGGTAGAGTAATTACCCTCACGGCAGGTAAAACGTGCCACTTGGCAGTTCTCAAGAAGGTTCAGCGCTGTACGGATATTATATGGTGCTAGACTCGAGACCTTTCTAAGCGGTGGCGATATTATCATTTATCGAGACGGCGCGGCAGGCGGCCGAAGTACATCGTGGCCGGCGTAGGTAGGTAGGTACATAGGATTCTTTTTGATGGCGAAAAGATAATGATGTCTCGCCACATGTCAAATCGATAAGCCTATCTTTTTCAAATATGACTTTTTAACTTTGTCGTAAAATGTTGCGGAACTTAAACAATTTTTTTTTCTATTGAATTCATGGAGAGGTTTGAAAGACGCTGTTGACCTCGTGTGTGTATTTAAAGATGAAAATGAACTGTTCGTACGAAACAGATACTTTGTGATGTGACATTATAATTTAAAAATGAAAATGAACGTTCAGCAGACGCGCTAATGGTAGGGCTAGTGACTATTAGTTTAGCTAATTGTACAACTTGGGGGGAAAACTACTTGTAAAGGATTTTCATAAATATTTTCTATAATTTCATGTACACCAAGAGTTTTAAATTCTAGTGATTTGTAAATGCACCTTAACTCATTTCTGAGATGATCGAGATTAAAATTGTGTGCAACATAAGTATACACTAAATCATTAACCAATGTATCGGGGAAATTGCCATTATTTTTATCAAAGTTTTCGTACGACAGTAACTGGAAAAATGTCAACATCTGTCACTCCCCACACAAATTATTAATTTTTTTTCGATAAAAGATAACCGAGAAAATCTATTGTTTTTTAAATTACTTGAACACATTATTTCCTTCACTACAACGAGTTTCACGGGTTAAAATTTCCATATTTTATCAGATAATTCACAATTAAAGTAGGAGAAACGTTTCTGAACAGACAAAATTCGCATTTATGAAAGTCAACTAGTTGATAGAAATAGATGACAATAGATATCACTGTCGTCACTGATTGCCATTTGCTAATTTTGTTCCAGAAAGCACTGCCTAATACTAACAAAAAACCTCCTAGAAGCAAATTCAAAATGACAGTACTACTCCATGCTATGTACATTTTGTTAACATTCACATATTATTATATCTTGTAGGAAGTTAGCTATAAGCAGAAATAATTCCTGCTTTTAAGGCCACATTTTAGTGAGGCAGTCGTAGGGCGCGCGTGCAGTTTCTAGTTACAGTTTATGCCACGTTTGTAGTTTGCTGTTTGATGTGGCGCTCGCGTAGTTTCGGTTGGTCAGCTTTTACGCGCTTAGTTTTGAAAGTGTGTATTTATTTTTAGCAATAATTTAATAAATTATAATATGTATTATTTACATACTTATGTTTTATAAATACGGTAGGGTAGGCAGTGCTTATGTGCCTATGTGGAGTGCACGCCCCTGCATGTACATACATCTAACTGACCCATTTGAAAACATGGTGGTATTTAGTCTATTTATTTCTATTTTAACTTCTTGTTTTCTTTCAACTTCAGGATGTGAACGCAGACGAATTTGACCAGATAATGGAACTCCTGGGCTGGTCTCGACTTGGTCGCACCACTGCTGGCCACAAGGAGATAGTGGAGCTGGTGAGCGTCCAAGCTTTCGCTGATGGAGAGTTTGTGGCCAGTGAATCTGAACACATTGACAGAATTGTGCAGTGCGTCGGACAGGCTTTACCTTATTTTTCCGTAAGTTTCTAATAATTTATGCAATGAATTCATCGAGTTCATTCCAAAGTACAATATAAAATTTACTTCAAACAGCAATAACCGAATCGAAAACTGAACACCCAGGAATCCTCATCGCTTGAGTGACTATTGTTGACCCATAATTTATAACAATTTTTGCATTATTTTCTTCTTTTGCAGTCACAAGTGGAGTCAACAAAATTCGTGAACTACTTCTGTGAGCAAGTGTTACCAAAAATTGACGAAGTTGCGAAATCTGAAGACGGCGGAGACCCAAAACTGGAACTATTCAAACTACTAGCTGAATTGACATTGCACTGCGGAGCTCTGGAAAATGCTGACACCAAAATAGAAACAGTATACTCCTGCCTTATTGTAAGATTCCTGTCTATTTATATTCATTTAGCCTTTAAATTCTTCGAATAGCTATGTAAGAGAACACTATGACACATTTTGCAGCATCTTTATTTGGTCATTCTTAGTTTTGGATAAATTTTATAACAATTTGATTTTTGACATTATATTTATTGGTTTCAGAAATACATGCCGCTCCCACCCCTCTCCCTCGGTGAAACTCCTGAGGTGGAGGAAGCCCTTCCTGTGCTGGAATTCTCCCATGTGGAGTGTCTGTTGTTTACATTCCACCGACTGGCCCGCCTCTCCCCCGAATTCCTGACATCAGATGCCGCAAGGCTTAAAGAATTCCGTCTGCGTCTTCAGTATTTCGCCCGACTTACTCAAGGATACATTAAAAAACTAAAGGAAGCTACATTCGTAAGTCTGATAAAAAATCATTTTATGACGCTATGAGAAATCCTTTCATATACCTATGTGTGAATTGTATTTATCTCATTCTTTTTTTGACAAATTTGTTTTAATGTTTCAGGGAAAATCGAACGATGATCTGAAATCTGATGAAAACAAAATTAAACTCGTCGCATTGAAGACTACTTCCAACATCAACACAATCATCAAGGATTTGTTCCACACTCCACCGAGCTACAAAAGTGTTGTGAAACTATCTTTCGAAGTCAAGAACCAGAAAGCAACGGTAAGAATTTATATTCCATTTAGTGGACGACATCAAATTTGGGAGGCGGGTATGGGCACCGCTGCCCCGGAAACCATTTATTGGATAACCAACACCCCTGTCATAGGTCACCCCAAGTGGTTCACTACGTTTGGTGACTGAGCAGGGGTGTCCTCACGGGGTGAGGTTTGTCCGGGTCTTGGCGGCAGATGCGTCTACCCACCAGCTGCATGGCAAACTGGAGGGATGGATTCATACGTCCGTCACTCCTGGACACTTTGATCCCCAGATTCCTACCCACCCCTAATACCCTTTTTCTTCCGAGAGCTTCCTCGCCTTTCTTTCTTAAAAAGACCCTCCACACAGCATCCTCAAATATGACATAGGCCCTGAGGGGAATTAGTTTTCTCATGGCCTCCCTGTGTGAAACTAATGTAAAAAAAAAAACTGCTAAAACTGTAAGAATCTCTTCCACATCAATACTTGACGTTTTTTGACGTCTAGGTAATTATTTACATAGACGAAATTCTTAAATGGTAAATTAAGGTCATGTAATAATCAATATTAAAATATCTTTGAAATCAGTTTTTTCTCCCTGATGTAGCCATCTCGTCCTCATCAGAACTCGTCTTGACATTTACATAAACGTCAAGTGTTAAGTTACTAGGCATAGATACGTCCTCACCACAGACCGCTAGACAAAATGTGTGTGGCCGTGCCCACTTCGCCCCAATGTTTCAACAAACGGAGGAGACAGAAAAGAAAAAATGTTTATAGTTTTCAAACAAAGTTCACGGTCGTAGGAGACCCCTCTTAAGTGTGATATGTTTAGTGACAAGTACATGCATTTATTTATAAATAAATAATTTTGTTTCAGTCTGAACCCGAATCAAAGGTGTCTAAGGAACCTGCTCAATCCGTCGGAGAAAAAAGACACAAACCGATAGTTTTTGAAAAGGACGACAAAAAACCATCGCCAGAAAAGCGAGCTAGATCAGAACGCGACGGCAATGTCAAGATGTACATCCCACCCTCCGGGAAGTACAGTGATAGGTTCTCCGGGTCGTCGGAAGACAGAGGTGAACGAAGGAACAGCGGAGGGGGCTTCCAAGGCCGCTGGAAGCACAGGGGTGGTGGCAGAAACAACAACAGAAATTATTCCCGTGGAGGCGGCGGAGGAAACTACCGAAAGAACAGCTACTAAATCCAGTAGTCTTCCCTGGTCATTGATCATTCTAAGTAAAGTTCTTCTCTTGTCTTGTGTATTAAATGTAGGTGTGCTTATTCATTAGCTACATTTAAGTATGAAATTAATGAATATCTCAAGTTCATAGCTCTATTGTCCAAAACTGTACTCGTTCAGTGATTATTATCAATGTAAAGCCAAAATGAAAGAATATTTCACGCCGATACCGCATTATAAACAGTTTCATTACATATTCATTTAATATATTTCTCCACCTTTCCCAACCCAACCCAACTTCCTTCTTGAGACGAGTTTTGCTGTAGCAGCTGGGAGATTCGATATCTTTTATTAATTCATTTATTTCAGGCGCAGATTGTGAGCAGATTTTTAAAAAATACTACTAACCGATTTTATGAACATTTTAGCATATCCCAAGGCTATCTTCGAGCAGAGTTGGCACTACATACGCCCCTGTATTTATTTTATTCTCTAAACATTGTTTTGAGTTTTTGCAGTGTCTTCTCCAAATATTCTACTTTTCATGAAACTTCACAGGTATGTATAACTGAAGTTTTTTTTTTATTACACGCTTTATTGCAGTTTTTTTGTTTGTTTTATATTGTTAATACATTAATTTGTGACTTTGGTGATCATATTTAAATAATAATAACCATGTGTACGCGAAGTAAATCTGTTTCTTCAGTTATTGGACAGAAATGTCAACAGTTATCATAACCTCAGTCTTGACTGAAAACTCTCTCGCAACTACTTAGACGTAGTTACCTCTTAGTTCATACTAATATTATCTGATGAGCAACAATACTTTTAATTTAGAACTTATGTAGCGTGTTTATAGCCTGTTTCAAGCTTATACAATAATAATGAACTGTATGGAAGTTATTTATTATAATACGTATTTGAAAATTTTATCAAATAAAGATATATATTATTGAGGGTTCTGACTCACAATATGTTGTCATTTTTTTTTATCAAAAAGATAAAAGATTGAATATAAACATTTATGACGAATGTGACTACACACTAATCAAAATGTTTTTTTTTCAGTGTTTTCTTTAACCCAATTAATGTTTGTTTCCAGAAAAGCTATACTAGCTTTCAATAATATTTGTAAACACTGTCGTGATTAAAGGTTTTCTTGCTAATTTTTAGGTCTTTAGCTCCTGATGGCTGTCTGGCCCTTTCAACTGTAATTAATTAACTTTAGGGCTTCCAGGATATATTATATGTGTTGGTCACTCACGAGGCGGTCTATATGTGTTGGTTACTCACGAGGCGGTCTATATATGTGTTGGTCACTCACGAGGCAGTCCATATATGTGTTGGTCACTCACGAGGCGGTCCATTACTACTAATTCAAATATCTTTTACAGTGATGACGTATAGCCAGAGTTCCAGCCCTCTTATGTATTTTATTTGAAGTCGTATTTATTTGTGTATGCTCTTTCCAGGTATTCTGTAGTGTTAAACCACCTTGTTCCACAATACCCATACACCTTTATAATACTATAGTCATGACACCCATATATATTATATCATTATATTATCGTCAATAAAAGTTTTTTTAAATCTATTAAAGCATTTTTACTGCATTTTCCTCTCCCTTTCAAATATGGTTTAAATATACATTGTTACATACTGGTGCTTGTTACTACATAACTAACAACTTTAAGTAGAACGTTCGCGCAATTTCATGATTTTAGAGGCATCTTGGGCAATTATTTGTGAGTAAATAAATAGATTGTATGAAATGGGCCGCGCAAACGTTCCTCCTATAAAAGTATAAATAGTGCTTCGCCTTCCCTAATTTGATGAAAGTCAAAACATTACCAGTGATCATTATTGTTTTACATGCGGTGGACCCTAATTTTCTTCCTAACAGGATTATCCATGTTTAACCTTTCTGTAGTCCCCACTAACTGACCAACACGCTGTTTCTTCACAGCGGTAGGCAGAGAGGATAGACCGCCAATCAACTCAGTGCACTCTTTGTCTCACTCACATTCATTCGTAGCCTTCTATTATTCCGACTCTTGACATGGCCCGACTCAAGTATTTGATTGTGCCATGTCTTCCTCGGGCGTCCCGAGTTCCATTATTCACATGTGCATCATATATTCTCATTCCATTCTTCTTTCATTTGCTCTACATGCCCAAACCATCTGAGAGCCCCTTTCTTAATCTTATCCATTATGCTTACATCAGCCTTGCATTCTTTGCAGATCTCCGCATTTCTCACACAATCACACATGGTTTTAGAACACACGCCTTATAGGGATATCATTTCTACAGCATTCAGTCTACTTTCATCCTTGCTCTGCCAGTTCCATGCTTCACTGCCACACGTCAGAGTAGGTACCAGGGCTCCATTGTAGACTGCTAGCTTCACTTCTTTGGACATTCGTTGCAAAAGATGTAGTCAAATAAAACACTTATTTCTTATGCCAATGCTTTAATTTAAAACATTAGTTTGATTTAATTTATTTTAACAAACTTTACAGCTAATGAATTTATTGTAATCTAGAGATACATTCATTTTTATTACCCAGAGATTGCTATTATTTGGCAATCTGACTTACGCCATTTTACACACAAATACTTATAAGGTAAGTGGTTTATTTATGCTTATAAGCAACTCGAGTTTTGTACTCACAGCGTACGCATCACTCGTGAGTTTCCGCCATACTATTTTTATTTTTTATATGAATACCGCACAAGAGTCCCAACTGCTCCCGTCCGGAGACAGTGAGACTACGGAATTCCCAATTGGAGTATGTTGTGAGGCTGAAGGTAGTGGAAAGGGGAAGAGGAAGGTGGGAAAGTACCTAGTGGCTATTCAGATCTGATCGCTAAAGCCATTTCAAGCAATGTTTCAATTCTGAATGGTGGTCTTACACCAGGGCGATACTGAGAGTATCTTTCACCCAGGAACATGACACAATTATACCATATATTATTTTAAATGAATTACATTGTGAAATAACACAAATTAATCAAATACAATTTATTTGCCCATACGATCCTGCGACCTTCGCATTGCGAGTCGAGAGCCTTACCACGCCGGCCGTCTTCTAGCGTTCGTTCACAATGCGACATGTCAACTACGGTTCTACTAGCAAAATAGTATGGCGAATACTCGCAAACAACCAGCATTCTACGCTAAAATAAAACTAAAATTGCTTGTAAGTATGCAATTTAAAAGAAATTATGTGTGTTAATAATAAATACAATATTTAACTCTTTAATATTAATTTAAAATCGAAAGTTTTTACTTTGATGCCATTTTGGGCGGGGCCAAAGTTGGCAGGGTCACTTAAGATAATCAACGATAAAATATTTGGGAATAATGAAAATCAAGCATTATCTTTAAAATACTCACAAATCGCTTAGTAGATTACAGACTCAGATTGGTCGATCGAAAAGTTGGGAACAACGGCCGTAAGTTTCCCTCTTTTGGGAATAAGTGACAGGTTTACACAATAATGTTAAAATTATACAACAATCTTAGTTCGTTCTAATAATGTAACGTAGAAAGGTAATTATATGAATACAATCATTAACAAGTGATTTAAATACATACACAATGATTTGGATGCGATCATCGAATCATGTTAAATTAAATAAGACTATCGTCTCTTCAATTAAAAATACTTGACTAAAATAAACATTATTATTAAGAAGATTCTACATTTAATGAGCATCATTGCATTTTATCTACAATCCCACACATCATTTTGTCCAATTCGTAGAGGGCGTCCATACTGGAAACTTCCTTTTGGCTGGTGTCCATGTGTTCAAAGGCTTCCATAGGAACTAATAACTTGGATTCTGATTCACATTGATCTGGTAAACTTTGCAACGCATTCTGAAGAATATCTTGCACCTTTGATAAATGCTTTTGGAATCTGCAACAAATAATGTCAACATTTTATACAAGCAGACCTTTACCCTCAAATAATACCATTTATCAATATTAACTACAGGGGTCCTCCTAGCATGGTCGATCGATATAGATTTTATCGAAAATGTCGGTAACTTGCGATGGCTCCCGAGCACGACTGTAGACCGCTAACGAACAAACAATAGTTCGCAATGACTAGGGGTTCCTAATATATTTGATGTAAAGTGTTGTTTATTCGTTAGTGGCCTGCAGTCGTGCTCGGGAGCGATCGCAAGTTATCGACATTTTCGATAAAACCTTTATCGATCGACCATGCTAGGGGGCCTGATCTTGTAATAGCATGGTTACATGACATATTTTAAATGGTGTCCGGACAACTTAATAAAGTGGCACTTCACTCCTTTGAAAATACATTAAAAGTGATGGGGAAAAAAATCGATTGCAGTTCACACCATAGAAGTGAAACCTTTGCCCACACAATCTCATCCAATAGGATCCTTGAAAAGTGAGCTCATAATCAAAACGGCCAATACGGTAGGGTTTCATTCTATATCATTCTCTCGCAGCCTAAATCCTATAGATATAGATGTATGTGTTTGTCTCTTGCATTTCATCCGAGTTTCAAATCACAACGGTGCACACAAGGACGGCCAAAGGATATTAGGGGCCATCCATAAAATACATCACACCTTAAGGGGGGGGAAGGGGAGTAGAGAAGTGTGACAAGGGGTATGGGGGGGTCATCAGCTTTATGACCTGCAACTGCCACAAAAATATTTTCCCTATCCCATTACACCCCTTCTACCGTGGTATCCCGTTATGCCTCCTCCATTGTGGTATCCCATTACACCCCCCTTCCGTCGTACTATCCCGTTACTTACAAGTTATCGTCAACTAACCCTAATAAGGTATTTTTGGGCAATCTTCTCGTACGCATTTCTGATAAAAATTTCAAATAAAAATATTTTTTGGCGTCGTAAATTCATAATTCAGCCTTTTGTGCGGTGCTAAAGAAGTTTCACTTGAAAAGATTATGCTTTTTTTTTTTTCATCACTTTTTTTACTTTTAAAGGGGTGTTGAGTTATCATGAAATCATTTTTAATACCTCATTGACATCCAAAAGTTAAGCAGATATTCGGCAAAGTTAAATATTTGTTTGCAGTACACAATTATTGGCTTTGCACACTGAACCGATAAACTGATAGAAGTGACCAAAGTAAGCTTAATTTTTCCTTACTTCTGGAGAAATTGATTAAATACTGAAATGTTTTTCTTGAACAAAAATGAACTTCGTTCGGCTCTCTGGGGCCTTGGAGTCGAAAGGCCTTCTGTAAATTGGCAACATCAGTTTTCTTTCAAATTAGATCACATTCTAGAGATTCCTATTCAGTGGTAACTTTGGAGCTATCATTAGGAATACTGATATATAAAAATAAAAAATCTTTGAATTGTAGTAACAAAACTATTTTCGGTAAATTACAGAATTACTGGAATTACATGCACAAATTATTTTTAATAAAGATGAGAAAAAAACAATTTCAGTCATCGGAAATGGTAAAAATATCAGCAAATAATCCACAAACTGCCGCATGCCGCTACACTTTTAATAGGCATAGATTTTAAAAAGTAAAACTAACTAACTATCACGCCGTTTCTCCGCAGGGATAGGCGGAGAGGACGGACCACCAAAAAAACTCAGTCTTGGCACACACCCTTTGCCTCATTCACATTCATAACATACTCTTCTATTATTCTGACTCTTGACATGGCCCGTCTCAAGTATCTGATTCACTTGATCGTGCCATGTCTTCCTCGGGCGTCCCCGACTTCTTGTACCATTCACAATTGCGTCATATATTCTTCTTACACTACTTTCTTCATTCATACGCTCCACATGCCCAAACCATCTGAGGGGCCCTTTCTTAATCTTACTTATTACGCCTACATCAGTCTTACATTCTATGCGGATCTCCACATTTCTCACATGATCATACATGGTTTTACCACACATACCTCAGGGATCTCATTTCAACAGCATTCAGTCTGCTTTCATCCTTCCTCTGCCAGTTCCATGCCTCACTGCCGTATATCAGGGTAGGTACCAGGACTCCATTTTGACTGCTAGCTTCGCTTCTTTTGACAGTTTTTTATTAGCGCCAACTGCGTTCAGTCCTCCATTAATGTAGTTACCTGCATTTACCCTTCTTTCAATAACTCTATCAGCCTTCCCATCTCTCGTAAACATACTACCCAGATAAACTCATCCACCTACTCCAAGTTTTCATCATTCACAACTATATTGCACACTGTTTTCGTACTCTCTCTTTCAAACACCATGACTTTAGACTTACTTACATTTATCATTAACTCATTCTTCATACATACTTCGTTCATCCTAGACACGAGAGACTGTAGATCTTCCATACTCTTAGAAATCAGCACCGCATCATCAGCATACAATAGGCAACATACTTTCAGATTACTCAATTTTGCACCCATTCCCACCGCATACAATTAACCATGTACAGATTGAATAACCATGGTGACATTACGCAGCCTTGCTTAACACCTTTTGTGATGTCAAACCACCCCGTAAAACCACCATTCACCGTAACACATGCAACGCTTCCCTCATATGGAGAGGCAATTGCCTGTATGAGATTTGTATTCACTCCATACTTGGACAACACCTTCCATAACTTTTTCCTGTCTACTCTAATAGACGGAAAAATATGCATTAAAATTCGATTTTCATTCAATCAAAGTAAAAAATTTCCATTGCCGCCATTTTTTTTTTTTTGTATGGATTTGAAATTTGCGAAGTTTTGTTTCTAACTAAATACGCATGAATTACTTAGTTTACCTAACTAAGAACCTAATAACCTATTTTGTGTACGTAAATAATTATTTCTTGTAGTAATTGTTGAAATGAAGTGTGGTTTCCATAATCCGTGCTTAAAAATGCGGCGACTTGTGGAATATTAAATAAACAATCTTACACATAGTTATTTTGTTAAAATTAAAATTGATTGATTACTTGGTGGCCATTGTTATTGATGTGAATGTTTTAAGGTTAGTTTTTTTATTCTTTCGTTTAACCCAAACATTGTTTAGTTTGGTAAAATATATATTTTTTAAAACTAGCCCAAAAATTTTTTCAATATTATTTTAGTTATTTCTCATTGTTAAACTGTTTCAAAGTGTTTGTAAAATAATTTGTGCATATTAACCTCGTCCAGTAATTCTTCAAATTTACCTTTTTTTTTCAAATATTATTTAGAAGTCCATTCGAGAAACTCCTTGAAACCCACATACAAAGTGCATATCAAATAGGTTATGTTCTATAATACCCAGTGTTAGAAGGATTAACGTAGATTTGAAAAACAAAGTATGAACCTTATAGAAGTTTCAATCCTTTGGCGTTTCTGGAGTTCCATCATGACACGGAGTGTCTCTCTTGCCTGGTGCGGTCGGAATTCATTAAGAAGATGATGAATATGAATAAATAAGAGACTCAGATCTTCTACTTTCTCTTGCCGCCGTGGGGAATCTGGGCAGTGTACAAGAAGGTCCAACAAGTCAAGGAAATTTACTAATAACGAATGGTTTAACTTTTTCAATTCCCGTCTTCTCTCAAAATGGATCGGGTACAATCGCCTGAAACCCTAAAAACAAATAAAAACAACAAGTTTATCAGAAATTCCAATTAATAATTGCACAATGCAGTCAATATTAAAATTTAAAAGATATTTCCTGATTAATCAATTGTTTACGTACTTGGCTTTCTAATGATCTAATTATTGTGTCATCGGCATTAAAAGCGTTTCCGAACATATTATAAGTATCATGTATGGGTTGAGGGGGCAGTGGCGCTCTATTTCTACGTATATTCTCATCGGTATACAAGTTTATATACTGCATAGGCGGGAGAGGTAACGAGCTGACTTGTGTACTTTCTGATGCAGCCATCCTGTTAGCAGTATATTCACTGCAGCAGTTTTTTAAGTATTTAAAACTACAGTAAATGACATTTATCAGAAATAAGTTGTCATTAAATCAGACGAACATAACATTAACCTCATGTAATAATAATATCACCGAAACAAATAAACTTAAAACACACGACACGGACCTAGCATTCCTGACACCGTTTGTGGTTTGACAGCTAAACCACGGACGATCGTAAATAGAAAGGGAATTCATATTCATGACGCATAGATAATATTCCGCAGAACGTTTTTTCAGCATGTTGTGAGGTGTGCAACACTTACCGCTATACCGGTCCCGGGGAGAGATCGCATGCACGTACAAGATACTCGATCCTCGTGCGCGTATCATACGCGCCCATCGTAAGTACCCCCCGTACGATTTTGATGGTGCCCGTTCACGGCGCTACGCGGTGGCTGTCGGTTTCCAATCAGTATCACGATACCGACAGTACTGATCGCGCGCTACGCTCGCATCATTTGTGTCTGATAGGCCCTCCATTCATGGAGATACTTACAATCTACGTAATTGCGACGAAACCACAAGTACCCTGCTGATATACCACTTTTTATTGCTAGTCTCCGTACACGGCACTATCCGAAATATACTGAACCACGGCTGCACGTGAAAAATGATCAAGTTCAGTATATTTCGGATAGCGCCGTGTACGGAGACTAGCATTAAAAAGTGTAATATCAGCAGGATACTTGTGGTTTCGTCACAATTACGTAGATTGTAAGTATCTCCATGAACGGAGGGCCTTCGAGCCGTTTATAAAAATCTTACTTCTCACAAGTGCTCGAAAACGAAAAAGACAGATGATAAACCAATGTCTTTAATCATATTCCAATGGACATTTGAACGTATGTTTCTTTCGAATTGTAGAACCATTATGGTATTTCCCATTATAAAAACAAGCAAGAAGAGTTAAATGATTTATTTCACGAATTTTCATTTATTTCATGAGCACACCATGGTAATAAAATTCACTTAGGATGAGGTAGATATTTAGCATTAAGTGCATACTTATCCTTTAATCATTTTACCGCAAAAAGTATGATATATCATCAACTGTAAAAGTTCTTGTCCGGGACTTATTTTTGTATTTGTAACACTTCGAATTCAAATGTCACACAATGATTATGATTAATTAATTTGGGAGGCGGATATGACACCGCCACCCCGGTAACCATTTATTGGATAACCAACACCTCTGCCATAGGTCACCCTAAGTGGTTCGCTACATTTCATGACTTAGCAGGGGTGCCCGGGTTCTTAGGGTGAGGTTAATCCAGACCCTGGCGGCGAATGTGTCTGCCCACCAGCTGCATGGCAGGCCGGATTGGGAGAGAACAGTTGAGGGAGTCCCTTTAGCTATTCCAGCCGTACTCTCTCGGAATTGCGCCTTGCACCGCTAATTATTTACTTCATCAATTATTTACTTCAATACTACATTGTTAATCTACAAAATAAACAATGGCCATACGTCTATTGAATTCCTAAGAAAAATTGATAAACTACAAAGCAAACATACACATGAGACGAGGAAAAGAAATGAACTAAGACTCCCCTTCAGGAAGAAAACACAGAGTCAAAAGTCGGAGCATTGAAGATATTTGGAGAATTACCAGAAGAAATAAAATTGGAAGAGAGCATAAAGGCATTTTAAATTAAATTGCGAAGATATGTGATTGATTTGGTATAGATGTGTTATTTTAAGTGTATGTGTATATAAGGATTGTATTAAGACATAGATAACTATGTACCTATGTACCGAAATAAATAAACAAACCGCTGTGGGAGGGATGGATTCATTCGTCTGTCACTCCTGCACACATTGACCCTCAGATTTCTACCCACCCCTCATACCCTTTCCTTCCCAGAACTTCCTCTGCTTCCTTTCCTAAAAAGACCCTCCACACAGCATCCCCAAAGATGACATAGGCCCTGAGGGGAATTATTTTCCTCAGAGCCTCCTGTGTGGAGCTAATGTAAAAAAAATGAAATGGTTAGGTGACCGCTCCATTTTGAATATTGGAATTTTTAGAACACTTGAAAATTATTTGTTTTTTTCATGAAAATGTTATTTATCTATTTTTTCGTTTATCATTTGTAAAGTGTAATTTATTAAATTTAGTGTTCATCTATAATCTATAGGATTTAGTCTGCGAGATAATGAGGTAGAATCATCGATCTCCTCTTTGTGCGGTGCTTCGAAGTCTCCACACTCTTTAGTTTTCTGAAGTTTTCACTTCTACCGCGTGTGTATTGTACACTTGTATTTTTTAATCCCAGTTAGTTGGTTAGCACTAATTAAAAAAGTGTGTTCAATCGGAAGGTAAATGATATTTTATTAATTTTATACAAAACCGGGACCAGCTCATTTTACACTAAAAAAAATAAATTTTTACCCCAGTAGATAGGTAATAATTAGATGTAATTAATTCCGTGAGCGGAAATTGAAAAAAATGTATATTATCGTTAATTTCTTAAATTTAAAAATACGAAAATGTCATTTTTCATTGACCGCCATGTTGTAAATTACAGCGGTAAATATGCACTTTTTCACGAAAAAACACTTTGCAGAAGTTGAATAATTGTTATAATTACGTATTTCGGAAACTTTTTGCATTGGGGGAGGCGGAAAATGATGCATTTTAAATTTCAATTGCGTAAAATCGAAATTCACTTCGCGTCCCGGCAAACTGACATGGCGCGGCCGATCTGTCACACAAGCCCGCTAGACAAACCCTGCGTAGCCAGACAAACCATTTAAAAACGTAGGCTGTTTTTTAAAGTAAAGATAATATTCACAAACCCGCTATACAAACCCTGCCTTGCCAGACAAACCATTTAAAAACGTAGGCTGTTTTTTAAAATAAAGATAACAACATGGAGGTCATTGAAAAATGACATTTTCGTATTTTAAAATTTAAGAAATTGACGATAATATACATTATTTTCAATTTCCGCTCACGGAATTAATTACAGCTAATTATTACCTATCTACTGGGGTATATATATATTTTTTTTTGTCCAAAATGAGCTGGTCCCGGCTTTGTATAAATTTACCGATATTTTTTTACTTTAGTTTTCAAAATTTAGGATTTTATCAATAAAAACAATATTTTCTGCTGACCACCGATGCTTGACCATTTTTTTCACCTGTCGTCAACACCTGTAATCTACATTCCATTTACATCGTTCTAATTAATTGTCTATGGATGCTGCGATAAATTTTGTATGTATGTGTTTGATTTGATTCTATGTCAAAATTTACCTGGTGCTGTCTGTTTCCGCCCGGTTTGGCAGTTCATGAGAGAAACACGGTTTTTGCCTTTTTTAAGGTCTGCTAATTAAGAAGGTGCACATAAAAGAATGTTCAGTTATATGGTTTGATGGTAAACAACTTTTTTTTATTTATTGCTGTCACCTAACTCTAGTGCAAATAGCGGCACGTTTGAACTTGTTACTATGTTTTTAACAATCGTCACTGAAAAATACTACTGCTGGCATGTTGTTTAAATACGAAAAATGGTTTTTAATTCATTTGCATTATTTGATTTTATCCTTTACTATTTTAAAAGGTATACTGACCATGGCGGGCGCTGTGAAAGATGACAAAGGGGAGGACGTTTTACGACAAGGGTTGATGACTAAACGATCCCAAAATAAGAAGCGTTTCACACCAGTGAATTACAAACAGCGGTTGTTCATTCTAACCAGAAAAGCTCTCACATATTACGATATTGATGGCGAGGTCAGTTCATCAAAATATTGTACACTTTATTGTCTACTAAACTTCACTAATAAACCATAATACTTCCTATAAAATAACGTGGAAAGTAATTTCAAGCAGATCGATGCTGATTTATGCAATGTTTATTTTTAAAGTTTCCTTGATTGCAGTCTTCCAAATTACCATCAACATTATTTAACTTCTAAGTACATAGTTAATTTCATAGGTTTCTGCCCTCATGACGTGTACAATCTATTTGGTCTATAAGAATAATATAATCTAATGCTGCGTTCACATACACTAACCGAGATGCGGTTCCTTTTCCACAATTCGTGGTACAGCTCGCAGATTCGGCTCGCGTGTGTATGCAGCCTAATGTTTTCATTTATTAATCATGTTCATTGAGAAAAAGTGATAAGTTAATCTCCATTATTAACAACCGATATGAATTATTATAATGTGGTATGAAATATGATTAATGTATTTATTAATGTACCTCCTTACTGCATTTAATCTGTTGGTTTGCTTATCAAATCTAGTTTTGTTGATTATAAAGTTGTATGTAAAATTATTATTATTGGTCAAAATGTGATGACACTGATATTTGATGATAAATTGGTTCCCTTTGACTGTGAATGAAAAAAATCATCTGTTCATTCCTGTTTGTGAAATACCAAAATGAAGAGTGAAATCTAAAAAGATGAAAAATTTAAGAACTTGAACTGTAAAAAAAATATTTGCCTTTGGTGCACTTTTGACATGCAAAATAAATAATGTGACAAATCACAACATCAAAAAGGGAGTATCAGTTGATAAATTCAAAATACCAAACAAGTGATATAGTCTTTTTTGATATTTCATATATGTGCAGATCTTAAAATCGATAAAATATTTTCATTTATCAGATGATGATAAGGGGTTGGATAATAAGAATAAGAGAAACCATAGTTATTTAAATATTTTAACATTTCAACACTTCTCAAAGAAGTTGGTTGATTTGATTTTACTCTCTAAGATCTGTTAGACATTAGGTTCAATTAATGTTTTTATGCCAAACTTCAACATTTACTTTCGTTTACCAAAGTTTTTTTTGTGAAGAAAATATCAACATATGACGTATTTTCAGAATTTGAAAGTGTAATAATCCGAATTCAATGCAAGACAAATTTGTTCAAAAATTCTTGCGGCTTCAGCTATGTGGAAGTATTATAAATGATCGAAGAACTTGACAGCAGTGGCGGCCGGTGGTCAAAATATGTGGGGGTTCACATTAGAAAATGAATTTACGAAAGATACATACCTACTTATAAAGAAGTTCTATTCTCCGTTCCGTTAAAACTGTTTAAAATACAATTTAAACAATACATTTAAAAAATACTTTGGGAACGCTGAAATAACAACCAAAGGAAATTTTCAACCTGTACTTTTGTTCCAATTACGGGTCCTGTTTTCCCAATTTTCATTCGAACGCGAATTGCCAAAATTCATATTCGTATTTATTGCTTCGGAAATGTAAATGTCAAACGAAAATAAACCAGAGAAATGCAACCAAAAATAAAAGATTCCTATCGGTGGATGCAGTAGCCGGAGATCATAAACAAACCAAAGTCGACTTATGATATCACTCAAAGATTCATTTAGATCGGAGTTTTACCCGCCTGCTGACAACTAATCAGCTAATCACTCATTATCATTACACATGTATAGTGACATGCTTTGACTTGAAGCGAAGAATGCGTGGAGCATTGCTTAAAAATGGTAGCTCTGGTATTAAATTGAAGTCAAAATGTGGACAAAAACATTGCGTATAAGCGTTCTCGTTTAACACACCACTGTACGAACAGCTCCTTTCGATGTGGGGGTAAAATTCGGATCGGCGTTCGCGCTTTCGTAAAATTTGCAAAGAATGATATGTACCCGCGCTTTCGACTGTTCACGGGATTTGCTCACAAAGTAGTAAGATTCTGGAAAGCAATCGAAAACGAACTGCTATGAAGATGGGCGCAAGAGCCGGCTCTCGTCGCTCTGAAAGATAACACGTATAATAGGTACCTACCTACCTACTGTATGAGATCTTGAGAAAATATTCTAATAATTTATAACCGAACCGCGTTTCGTATTATGATCTTCAATTTTTGTGGGTTGTGCGGCGCTCGGGAGCTCTTATTAACTAGCCGCCACTGCTTGACAGTAGTTTAAGAGGGTTATTTCTTTACATGATTTAAAGTCATCGGCGAATAGCAATACATTGACATCTTTAAAGCACGACTATGTCATTTTTTAAAAACAAGAAATACAACTGGGCCAAGATGGCTACTTTGCGGCACACCACTAGTGGCGTAAAATGATTTAGATATATAAGATTTAATTTTCAAAAAATAAGGTTCTACCAATTAAGTAACTACTTAAACAGCTTAACTCGTATTCTCTTGATTCCCAGAGCATGAAATTTCCGGATCTGCTTTCGGATCGGATTTTTAAACACTATCAAAAGCCTTTAAGAAATTTTTTTTTATCAAAAACAAAAAAAATATATTTTTCAATCACAAACAAAAAAAAATATTTTTCAATCACACGTTGCCACTGATCTAAGGGTCGACCGAAACCGAGACCAGGAATAAATTAAAATCTCGGCCGAGACCAAGAGCAGAGACCGAGAAAGATAAATTGAGAAAAAAAAAATTAAAGTGCGCTATTTTTGCGTAGTATATAGTATATTTAGGAAAGTAATAATAATTTGTTTTAAGGCGCCGCATCCGCGCTCTAAAAGAAGAAGATGGAGAGATATGTAATTACGAATGTTAGAGGAGCGTGCTAATATTTAAATCGATGCGAAAATTGTGAAAATATTTAATAAAACACGACACATTTAAAATAGAGCGAAAATCTCGTAGAAGGTATCTTAAGTATCACTTAAGATGAAGTTATACGTGAAATCCTCTTTAGATACTATTTAGATTAATCTTTACGACGAATCGGCTTATAGTATGAACATCAAAAAATATGCTACGGATAAATTGAAGCTTTTACTAGATTTTCTATGTTTCGGAATTACAATGAAATTATTATTTACATAACAAAAAATATAAGCGCAAACCACTAAAAAAAATGTTTTTTCATTACTTAACTATGAAGCAATACAAGAAACAATTTTTAAAAAATACCCCTCTATGGCTAAGGCTATTTTTGAGGTTTTCTATGTTCTAACTTTTTTTCGTTCTTATAGAATTATGCGCAAAATAAATAAAAAACATTTTTTTGCGTACTTGCCTCGTGGAAATAAGACACTCGATTTTAAAATTTGCAGGCATGAGAATCGAAATATTTTTGGCGTTTATATTCCTCAAGAAACATTGTGAATTTTTTTCACAACTATAACTTGTAAAATAACTGAAACAAACATGTTTAAAATAATTTTGGGAGCATACTTTGCGATTTTTTTCTATCGAGGGAATTGTAAATAATTTGCATTTCGGCGTGGAACGCTTCTAGATATTATCATTATGGTTACAAGTAAAACTCGCCTCGCTGCCAGCCGACCAATCACAATTGACAGCTCTCTCATGCACTGACACCAAGTGACGAATGTGGATGCGCGCGGTAGATTTGAATCCCATTATCCTATACCGTACCTACTTACAACGGTCTCGGTTATGGCCGAGAACCGAGACAGAGTTTGTCGGTAGAATTTGTAGCCTAGATCTCGGTCGACTTTTACACTGATCTCATTCCTTGCACGTCGCGGCATGAGAAGGAGTGCTTATCTCTTGACCCGACTACTCAGTTGCGACTGTGATGGAAAAAATATGTTTGTGGTTTTTAATTGAAAAAAAAAAAAATAATCAGACAGCAAAATGACATCTACATTTTTTACTCGGAATAGCTGGTTAAACTCCTTTAGGCATTTGCTGTTGCACCCTGTATTAACTTGTTTGTTTTTAGAAAAAGACTCTAACATATAGTTTTGAAAGAGCAATAAATTTGTTGTGGTTGATCTACCTCTAATGAAGCTGTGTTGTTTGTCATTTATTACTTCTCATGTGATATGTTTCATCCAAAACTAGAGATTCAAAGATTTTGGGTAAAGCAGATTGTATGCATATTGGTCAATATTTTGATTTGTCATTCTCATCACCTTATTTAAGTATTGGGATAATATAGCTGGATTTCCAGTATACGGGAAAAAATCCAGAAGATAGAAGACGATTAAAGAGAATGGTCAGTGACTTAGACCAGCGTTTCTTAACCTTTTTCAGCCACGGACCCCTAGGAAATCAAAATAATTTTCAAGGACCCCCTTAATAAAAAAAAACAACAAAAAATTTCGAACCACTTTTGAATTGAAAACTTCTTTAGCACCGTTGTGATTTGAAACTCGATGAAATGAAAAATATCAAACTAAAAAGAGACAAACACATACATCCATAGGATTTAGCCTGTGAGAGAATGAGATAGTATAATCGGTTTCCTCTTTGTGCGGTGCTTCATAGCCTCTCGGTTTCTTCTTTGTGCGGTGTTTCGTAGCCTTCCCACTCCTGTCTACTTAAGTTTTCTGAAGGTTTCACTTCTACCGCCTGTGAATTGCACACTGATATTTTTTTTTTAGTAAATACCACAAATACAAAAATAATATTTTCACTTTATGTTTTTGGGGTGTTGTGCTGTGTTGCGCTACCTCCTTTAGCCAATGATATTTGGATTGATGTTGCTACTAAGTTGTAATCTCATAACTGATTAATATAATAATAATAATATCTTTATTGAACAAAAATTTTAAGATTTATAACAAACAAGAAAAAAGTACATCTTACAATATTTTAAAAGTAACATTAGTACAAAAGTTAATAACAAAAAACAATATACATATAAACAGTAGTTACTTAGAGAGTAGAGATTTGTAATTATAAATTTGTAATTTGTTTCTGCGTTGGTTTTTAGTATGTAAAAGAGCAGAGAATGCCATTTCACAGAGGTATGTGGCTGAGAAAAACAGTAAATGTTTCAGTATTTCTTCTATTTCCTTATATTTCTTTACATTCACCTAAAATCTTGATGAAGAGGCTTCTTTGAAATTACATTTCAAAGCTGAATCATAAGATTTTCTATTAATTGGTTTTCCTGTGCCGTTGTTAAGCCAGTAATATCAGTAACATCTGTATTGAAAGGGTCTAGTATTCATTTTTTTATTTTTGACTGGTACTGAAAAATAATCCGAAACGAAGACGCGTAGCGTTTGCGAAACTTTTGGAGCATTTATTTATTTTTGTTAAATGGTCCAAAGATGAGACTGCGGACCCCCATACATGTGTTCGCAGACCCCCAGGGGTCCGCGGACCACAGGTTAAGAAACACTGACTTAGACAATACCGAGTAGCATTGTTTTAGGAAAATTAGCCGGATGGTATGCAGGTCTGCAGACTAGTTAATGTCTAAGGAACATAGGTTCTATTTGCAAGATTATTCCATGATGTAGCAGACTGTTAAATGTGTGGTTTTTTTTTAAATGTGCATGTTTCATCATCGTTAACATTTTAAAAGAAATCTGAGAAAAGATTTACAATATCTTTTGTATTTTTGGTGTATTTGTCATCCATGTCTTTTGGATAGTCTGTGCTGTCGTTGTTTATTGTTTTAAAAAATTTCCACAGATTGTTGGATTTTATGGCTTGTGTTGTCGGTACAATTTATTTATATTTAGTAACAGATTTTAGGGAGATCTTTGAATTTTTTTCTCTTTTTACTGAAATTTGTATAGTCGATTTTCGACCGAGTTTCTTTGATTTTTTTTTTTGTAATGAGACTATTAGTTCTGTTGGTAAGTAAGTTGGATATGTATGTTTTTTGGAGTATATAGTGGTATATACGATTTGATGGTGGTAGACAATATTGTTATCTAAGGATTTGTCAGTATTCATGTCAGATAAAAAAGACCAGTCGACAAGAGAAAGATGATAATTTAGAGATTCAAAATTTACTTGTATATTTGTTTTATGTGACTGAGATAATATCTTATCACACATAATTTAAACTTTAATATAAAATCCTTATATTTAGAATCATGCTTAATAGTATTTTAATACCTATATTGACCGATAAAACAACTTTATGAATTTTGTATGATTTTATCCATTTTTTATTATTTTGTGTTTGGAGTTGTAGTGCGACAGGCTTTATAGGGTGTGGCAGAAGTGAACATGGGTATTGAAGAGAAGGAAGAAAGGTTTTTCTAGAGCTAATCATCTGTTAACTGTATAAGAATTAATCATTCATCATAAATTATCATTACATATGTTTGCTTATTTCACCGATTATTTCTTATTTCAGGGATTAATGTTATAAATTCCTCGGAACACCTTTCAGCGAACCATTGGTATATCAGCAGCAGGGATTTCACGTATTGTATAATATACATATTGTAGCATATAATGCTCCAAAAATTGTAATCTGTGCGTTACGATAATGAAATCAATCTTGCACGTTGTCTGTTTTTTCACGTATTAGGGAGCTTTTCAAGTACCTATACTCTTTCTTATATGCATGTAGTTTTTTTCAATTTGGGAGGCGGGAAAGGGTACCGCCGCCCCGGGAACCTTTATTGGATAACCAACACCTCTGCCATAGGTCACCCCAAGTGGTTCGCTACGTTTGGTGATTTAGCAGGGGTACCCGGGTTCATGGGGTGAGGTTTGTCTAGGTCTTGGAGGCGGATGACCGGGACACACTGAACCCCAGATTCCTACCCACCCCTTAAACCCTTTTCCTTCCCAGAACTCTCCTCTCCTTCCTTTCCTTAAAAAAACCCTCTACACAGCATCCCCAAAGATGACATAGGCCCTGATGGAAATTATTTTCCTCAGGGCCTCCTGTGTGGAGCTCATGTAAAAAAAAAAAAAAAAAACAGAGGCTGCCAATTTCAACAATGTAACAGCGAAGCGCACTTGCGAATTGTACAGAGCCAATAGTTTATTACTATGTACTTGGTCTACATTTGTTACTACAACTAATTTTTATATATATTTTAACGGAAGTGTATGTGATCCGTCATTGTATTCAATTCCTAGGAAATGTACGTAGTTCCTAAAATCGCCCGGAAATGTGTGAAATAAATTATATTAGACACATTACCTAGGAAACCTATACATTTCCTAAATAGCAATCGGAAATGTAAAACACTTAAGATATCAATTGGCACGCGGGGATAGCGGGGCTAACCTAACCTACAATCCACTGGAACCGGCCAAGGATTTTTAAATAGCCTTTGCAAGAAGAACTGTATTACAGCAAGATGTCTGTGCTATAAAAATAAACTATTGTGTACTTCCAAGTGCCATTCCAGCTTACCCTGCAAAAATAAATAGCCATATGGACTGCCATGTTTACATTTTATTTTTTTACATTTAAAGAATATAAAGACTTTTACTTTAATATTGTGACATTTATAATTACATAAATAACAGACTGATTACTTACTAAGTGAATGTTTAACTTTATAAGAATATAACAAATAAAACAACGTGTTTTATTACAGAAAGCATTCTTTTTATACATTTCCTAATACGATATTGGAATTATATACAATTCCTAGGAAATGTATACATTTCCCAGGAATATGTATGTATTAAATAATTTTTAAAATAATATTTTATACATTTCCTAAATAGCTTCGGAATTGTATACATTTCCTAGGAGTTGTATACAATTCCTAGATTTCATATATTTCCGGTAACATATATAAAACAACCGTATTATATTAATTTTAATATAGGCCCCCTAAGAGTGCCCCCAAATAATAATTCAGTGTTCAAAAAATTCTTGCTAATTCTGCGTGACCAACAAATGTAGTTGCATGAATAAATGAATGAGAATAATTTAAACAAGATAATGCAGGAAACTTGAACACTTGTCGATTTGTAGGGTGAATATATATACATAGACAGGAGGTACCTACATTAAATACAAAATGTAATAACATTCACTGAAGGAAAATGAAGTACCTGTAGATGATACACACCCTGCTAAAGAACCTTGTAGAATGGTTGGTATTATTCTAATACAACCTTTTGTTAAGAGTGCTCGTCTCTGAAGTAAAAATAGATACGCTTGTGTCCAGCCTCTGCTAGAAGAGGCACCTGCAGCAAAAAGGTTTAAGTTTTGAATAATTGTAGATAAGAAAAGGATAACAGCACTTCGCTCGTGTGTTTATAATTTTAAATTACAAAGATAGTTCCACTGCGGATGAGATTTTGTTATATTATAATCGATGATGCTAGTCTATGTGCTTCTCTAAAGTAGTCTCAGATAGAGGTTGTATGTGACCTCATCGTTCTCGTATCTTCTGTTTTTTTGTTTTTGTTTTCATGCACGAAGTGTGAAAAGGAAGCTTTCAAGCAACATTTTTATTCTGAATGTTGAACTTTATATCATAACGTCAGGCTTCCTGTTCTCTACAATACTATGGGACCGACAGACTTACCCATAAAGATAAAAGATTATCGCATGCACAATATCGCTTGCCATGCAGATCCGGCTCACCTAAGCAGATGATGCGATCTAAGCTCAATGTTATACTCCGTAATCACTGCTCACGCAATATTATAATAGTTATGCGATCCCTTCTCCGCCGTAAAGAGGAGAGGGGGTCATTTTAATGGAGCTACGTAAATGTGCGGATGACAGCTGTCAAGTTGTTGACAGATCCAGTACAAAGAAATGATATTTCGCGGCAGCTCCCTAATTCAACTGACCCCCTCTTCTACCATTGAAAGAAATCTTTTATAGCCATAGGTGTCAGTACAACAAATGAGCGCTCGCAGTACAACACATAAGGGCTTGTGTTTTTAACGCTTTGTGCGTCCGATGCCTAATCTTGCATCGATCTAAAGCGACTTCCAATTCATCATTTTTTTTTTTAATGCAGCTTTCCCATAATTATGCAGTCAATGGCATCGCTAGTGTAGATTATATGTATATACACAAAAATCTACACTCCAATCTTACAATCTACTTTCAAAAATTGTTTGTTCATTAGATCATTTTTAGGCCGCCTGCAATGACTACCAAGCAAAAAGTATCAAAATATATTCACTCCACCCTCCTCGAAGTCTTAGGCACTTTGTAAACTTAGTATCTCCATACTTACAAACTACGCAATTGTGACGCAACCACAAGTAGCCTACAGATATACTACTCTTAAATGCTGGTTTCCGTACACGTCGCTACCCAAAATATCAGGAACTTGATCATTTTTTCACCTGCAGCCGTGGAGTTAATAAGTGACTGGCGATGAAGACAATGTTATCGTTTATCTTTATTTTAAGAATAAAAAAGATATAATAGAAGATTTTGGGTTCACCCATATATCGAAAGAAGTATTAACTGTTGGCCACCAGGGAACTGCATGAGAATGATGAAAACAAGTTTCATTCTTTTTAAAAAAAGTTAAAGAATTCTTATTTAAATTTGGGGCACTTGTTAATTCCTAGCATTCATAAGAAAAATACTTTTTTACATCAATAAATGCCATCTCAACTAAATCCTTTCTTACGTATTCTGGTAACATGTAGTTGTATACACACTCTATTTTTTCCACTTCCAGAGCAAATTTAACATACCATTCAAGTTCGGTAGCCAATTCTGTCTGCCAAACGGATAGTAGTAGACATGAATGTAACTAGCGTAGTGCGCTACCAGCACTTACGGCAGCGTGCAACTGACGTCAAATCCGTAGTCGGCGCCTAGCATCGTGTACGAACATTAGCAAAATAGTATGGCAGGTACTCACGAGCGGTGAGTGGCTGCTGAGATAATGAGATACTCTTAAGCTCGAATCGCTTAAGAGTATCTCCATGTACAAACGTGCTTACAGTTCCAAATGCTAACATTCTTTATTATTTTGTTTTGAAGAGTTTTATTTGACATGTACATTTGTTACTTATTTTTTATTTATCTGCTACCAGTTAAATGAAGTAACAAATTTACAAGTAAAATAAAACTCTTCAAAACAAAATGTCTATAATTAAATCATAGATGCCCAAGGGATACAAAAAATTCTTTATACTTATTTAAAAACTGCTGAATAAAACAAAGTTTTCTTGTTTCGAGTGACTATTGTGCAAGTTTTTCTATGATTTGATTAAATATAATGATCTACCAGTGGTATCCGTGGCCTGCAATACTCTATGACCAGGGCTGCAATTCTCCACTAACGATCAAGATGTTACTCGTTACGCGCCATCTATGACTGAAAAATTACTCGTTGTCTTGACGAACTTTGTCGAATGTTTCTTTTTTATGTATTCTTCAATGTCCAAGGGTTAATGGATGATTATATTAGCAGCCCTGTGAATATTGTTTATGCTTCTGATGTTTTTTATATTTTTATGGTGTGAATTTGAAATTACGAGCGCACTTTCTTCGAAATGTCTGGCATATTACTCAAAACCAAAACACTTAGTGACCACCGCAGAAAAGAAATTTAAGGTATTAACATGTGCAAAACGACAGTACAACAGATTAATTATTAAGTTAATTTTTATGTGAAAACTATCTACCCTCCGGCGAAATATTCTTGTTGGTCTCAAAGCATCTGCTTCAGTTTGCTCTTCATTAAGTATTGCTGCCAATATCGCCGATAAATCAGCCATTATAATGAACTTTAAACAACTTTGTAAAAATATACGATGCCTGTCAATCAAGAGTTTGCGCGGGAAACGGTCTTAGGTTAGGATACTATAATACTAAATTTTGACAGTTGCGGCGAAGACAACTCAGTGTTGACTGGTTCGACCCTCTCGTTGTTCAAATGGAATGACTTTTGAAGTTTTGCTTCTAAGTATGTATCTTTGACAAGACTCGAGAATAACAAAGTCAATCAATGTACGTACTTTCGACGGTGATTGCGAGCGTCCTCCACAGGAGAGCCCCTGGTATGATGATTGTTGATTTTCACATATGAATTTTATTGTGCGTTGAATATTTGAAACAGGTCATTTTATTATCATCTTTTGATTGTTATGATCAAATGAATATATGAGCATACAATTTAATAACCTATTTATGTTATACTATTCTAGTATGTATTATTACTATTTAACTCATTATCGATTTAAGAAAATTCATGTATCAATCGTACAAAGTTTTCAGCAGTTATTTTGAAAATTATTTAAAGCCGTGTTATTTTCCACTGATTTAGTGTATTTCGTAAATTTTTGTGTTTGAATTTCATCTTCAGTAATGCATAAATAATTTTTTTTTTTTCAGAAATTTGTTATTTTTGTAAACTTTATATTTATTTGTTTTCTAAGACACATCTTTTCAGCCTTTTTGGACGGCATGCCACTGATATCTACTTATAGTAATTCTAAATAACTTTTGGAACTTTTAATTTTTTTAAATTCTATTTCTGGAACAGCCGAAATTACTTCAAATCATTCCAAATCATGGCCAAGACCAGACACAAGTTATTAGGCGTTTAGAATAGTCGCCTGTCCGAGTAGTCTTCTACGAAACATCCTACTGGACCTTAACTTACAAAAGCTAAAGTTCCTAATATTATTTGTTTTATCTATAATTTTTTTTGATTATGTGTAACGTACAATAGCTGACTGTACCTCGATCATCATGAGTTTTGTTTGTTACCAAATGCCACTAATATTCATTTGCTACTAAAAAGTACAAATATTTTTATTTGGCAGTTAACATTGGTGGTTTCAGATTTTACCACTTGCAAGTTTGAGGTGGTCGGAGTCCAGCAACAATAAAGTTTTATGTGGGAGAACCTTGGGAACACCCTCATCTAGTAGTGGTTAGAAAATTACTGATTATGATAATGTTATTTGGTATTTATTTCTATTTATATCTTTTTTCATGCTGCTAGGAAAAATAGCTATCAGGAAATAACAGGTAAATTTGCATGCTTTTGAAGCAATATTATGTCTTATTTTTCCTTTACTGTTTGAGTAACATATTTTTATGATTTTTTGTAGGCATAAAAAAAATAGTTAAAACTGTGCACTTTAATGGATTCCGTTTAATACCTAACATATATTTCCCGATTTTCACATTTTTTCCAAACAATTTTTAAAAAAAATGCTGGTGCCGAAATACATACAAATCGAGGGTCCGAAGAACAATGTCGGATCTGATAAAAATTGTAATAGAAAAGTCTGTTTTTTGGGAATTTTTAATGAAATGCAAAATATCAAAACAATATTTGTTGATTGTTTTCAAGTTGATCTCAAAAACGAAACTTTTAACAGCTCTACTGCAAAACTACAAAATCGCCCATCCGCATTATTCTTCGGAACCGCCGAAATAATTTCGATTTTCTCTTCAGTACAAAAATTAATTATTTTATTATTTCCCACTTTTTGAATGAAAAATCTTAAAAAAAACCGTTTTTTAATTGAAATGGAAAATAAGTACAAATAAAATAAACTAAGTTCAAAATAATTAAGGATAATTCCGTAAAAATGTCTATGCCAATACTTGTACATTATTTATGCCAACCCCCCAATGTAATAAAAAATCTAGGCTTGTTCAAGTATGTTTTATTTGAAGTGTTTCCATATACAATGTGGGTTAAATGATTCATAGTTTAAATTGTTTTTTTTTTAAAATTATTTATTTAGCGTTGAATGAATATTTTTTATTTAAAAATAGTCCCAATATTGCTAGCATAGAAAAAAATGTTGACATTTCGCGTACACGACCCTAGTAGTCGGTACAAAAATAATTAGTGTTATTTTGATTTCAAATTTTATTACTATAATGCTGTTTTGTTACCTTTATATTATTTTTAAAAATTTGGTTTTTTCAGAGGTGATTTCAACCCTTTCTTAAAGTTACTGCATGAAAATAATTATCTTTGCAATATCGTTTGTATTCAATCAAGTCCCTAATACTCGTACATGTATTCAGCGAAAAGCACCCCACTTAAATCAAGTTAAATATTCGTGGGGGTGATTTTTATCTGTAGGGAAACGTGTTGGCGCTCGACACGAATGCCCTCGGAGACAAGAGGCTAGGAAACAGGCAGGCAAGATTTAAAAAAAATTAAGAATAACATTTAAAAAAATATATGTTTTTTTGAACCCTACACGGTATTTTGTTACGTATTATATAAAGATTCATTTTCAAGACATTTTTTTTCGGACTATTAGGTACTAAAAAAAACGAGTGTGCTTTAGATCCCACGACTGAAGTAAAACTTCACCAACTTATATCTTTCTCTCAACTTCCGTTCGCCTCGCCCGATCACACTTTTCATAACACTCTCGTCACGCATTCACCAGCTTACTCCCCAAGTCAAGCGTGCGTAAAGGCGTTTTACTTCAATAAAAAATGTCATTATTATGTTGGTGACAATTAGGTAGATGCGCCATGTTTTTTTGTCACGCGCGGCAAAATTATAGTTTTGACATGATTTGACGTGCGATTCTTATAATGTGTTTGTACATAATTTCTATTCTGATGACCAATTCACTATTATATTAGTATAAAACAGCATAATTACTGTTATTGTGTTATTTGTGTCAGTTTCAATAGTGGCTCTAGTGGCAATGTTGTGAATTTTAGTTGGTTTTCGGGAAAGGTGTAGTTATTTCGACATTATTTTTTAATTGACTTTTGCCGCGTAAGTTTAATAAAACTTCTATGAAAGTAATATAAATGCCTTATGTGTGTGTAAATAAATACAAATTTAAGAAATCAACTTTTAAATTGAGCAAAAATGAATCCAAAATGTCAGTTTTTTCGGTTACTCTCGGGGAATACTTATTGATAATTTTTAATTGTATGAAAGTAATATAAATGCCTTATGTGTGTGTAAATAAATACAAATTTAAGAAATCAACTTTTAAATTGAGCAAAAATGAATCCAAAATGTCAGTTTTTTCGGTTACTCTCGGGGAATACTTATTGATAATTTTTAATTGTATGAACGAGATAAAAAGTGAAGTGACAGTTTGGTTGCAAATACCCTGTATAAATGGACTGTTTTTTTTTTAAATTTAGAATTTTATGAAATTTTTTAAAGTTTTACTCAATGTTAGGGGATTTTTTTTATTTTTTTTCGGGTTTGAAGCGTAACATATTGTATTTTTTTAACACTAAATTTATTTCCAATATAAACATCTAAAAGGTTAGGTCATATAAACATTGAGTTTCTTCAGTGAACATTTTTCACGAAACATGTAGATTGTGTATAAAAAATAAAGTGATGTAAACAAAGTTATTTGTTTTAATTTTTTTAACTTTGTGAGTAAAATCTAAAATTATAGTATTTAATTAAATGAAGACAATATTAGCGAAACTCAATCGAAAATCTGGAGACAGGAAAATCAGATAAAGGTATTACTTTACTATTAGGACTCGAACCCAGTATTCAAAATAAAATGGATAAAAAATTATCCAGACACTATCTAGATAGCATTCTAGTTGAATCTTGCAATCATGTATAAAAATAGCAGTCAATAATATGTGCGTTAAGTAAATGAAGATAATGTTGGAAGTTCTTAGTCGAAGTACGATACACTTAAAAGTGACCGAATTTGATTTGGGTTCCGTAGCTCAGTTGGTAGAGCACTTGCCATGTGTGCAAAGGGTGCTGGGTTTGACTCCCAGTGGTGCCAATACCTTTTTCTGTCTCCAGATTTTCGATTGAGTTTCGCTAATATAGTCTTCATTTAATTTTGAAAAAGTTATTTGTCTTTTAATAAAATAAATAATGCCATCACAAAGTGAAAACCTTTCGGTAGATATTTGTTTTTATGATATCTTCAAAAATAAGAAATGTATTGGACATTTAAAATATCTTGGAAAAATTCCCAAATTCGGTGAGGAATTATTAATAAAACAAGTATAAGTATACGACTTCTGTCTTCGACTGGATAAGCGATGTATATATCTTTCCTTGAACTATTTTTTGTCAGTTTTTAATTAGTAGGGTTATCACATACACGGTCGTTTATCAATTGAATAAAATATTCACGACGTTTTTTAGTAAGGCTGTTTGTGTCTAGAATCTAGATGAATTAATTACAATCTGTTATTTACACTGAATAGATTACACTTTACCCCCAAACTTGCCATGTTATGTATGAAACGTTGGGGTGCAATCCAACCTTCTTTATTTATTTTCCAATTGCTCATTATCGTTTCTGTAAAGTTATATTTGTATAGTTAATCATACTTATGTAATCAAATCACTGTAAATCGTCAACCCCCGTTTATATACTTCTTAGCTGTTTTAAAATCAATGCCCTAAAAAGTCGAATACACAAACCACTTCGCTACCTAAGTCAATTGGATAATGGTGAATACACGGTAAAAAAAGGCAACATTATCCGCTTACTGTGGTGGTAGTAGGAGATTTACAAATATTGTCAGGTTATTCGTAACCCGGGAATGTTAGCCTTTAAAAAAAAAATAGAGGTAACTTCTCAGTTTTCGTAGTAAATGTGAGAAATAGCGTAGAAAATACCGTGTATGGCTCGTGTGGCATGAGCCATACACAATTCACTGTTTCTTTAGGAAGTACCGGGTATATCTGTATCTTTTATATCTTTTTGGGGTCTTGTATGATTTTGAAAATTTCATCCCCGCTCTCTCGTTAAGTTCAGAAACGAATAACGAACACGGAAGGATCCTTGCCGTGCATCTAGTCCTTCGGCCGTCGATATCGAGGGCGGAGGGTGGGTCCTGCGCAGGCGCACCTGGGGGGGCCCACCACCCACCCCACGGGGGGCCGAGGGGGTGCCCGCAGTGCGCCGACAGACGCCCGAGCATACGGACGCGCGCTTAGCCCACCCCCGCCGCGACATTCCCAAACCGACCCTCCACCTTGTGGGCGTAGACATTAAACCCCAAGGGGAAAGGGTTGCGCGCTTTAATACTCATTATCAAACGTGAACTATTATAATACGAGTGCATCCGAAACCCTGGAAGAAATTATAAACATACGCACCGTCGCAGACGGTTTGACGGATACCGACTGAGCCGAGACAACTGTTTAGTGGTCGCCGTATTCTTCTACCAACCGTAGACCCAAATTAAAGGTACCTACTTCCGCCAATTTTTATATTTCCTTAAAAACGCAATTCAAAAAAAAATCTTATATATAAATCAATAATGATTGTATTTGGTTAAAAATACGAAAAAATGCTAAACTTCTGTTTCATCTCGAATTAACCCCTAATTTTGTCTGAAGCTTAAAGTTTTCCTATTTCGAGTCGAGGATTGTACTTACTGCGCAATTAATTCATTCATCTTCATACTTGATTGTATTGTATGAAGTTTCATGCCGTATTCCTTACTGATTCATGAAAACGCCTGAAAATTCAAATGAAAAAAAAAATCGACAGTAAATAAATAAGAACCACATTCTTTCCATGAATCTAGTTGTATGTTTTTACAATGTTTGATGGTTTATAATTTATATATACGAATTGTTTTATTGAATGGTTGTTGCATTCTATAAGCCTGCACAAATTTCCCCATATGGGCATGCGGATATGAGTGCGTGCATTCGTGTCCGGTGCATTTGGTACTAGGTACATCCGTTGTCTACGTCTCTGCTCTGTACTCGCGTATACTTTCGGGTAGACAACTTATCGAATCTTCGACTACTCTGTCGACATAAATAGTTATTCTGATGCTTCATGTGATTTGTAATTCATATGCATTTTGTATTTTTATTTGATTTAAAGGCCAGTTGTTTCACAATTTGATCAATTCATAAAATTTCAAAGTTAACTTAATTTCAGTGAAAGTTAATTGAATTAATAACAGAACTTGAAATTAAATTTGTTCAAATTCTGTGTAACAATCCACCCTAAGACTCGGTCAATAAATACTTCGCAATATTACGTAGGTAGTTATCGTTCACGCAATCGGGTTACGTATGACTGAATAAACAACTTGGTTCGTTTTGAGTTATGATTATGACAACTTGTCAAGTCCAAATTTAGTTGTGTTAACAGTTTTTGACGATACGCGCAGTGTGAAATATTTTCTAAATCTAACATTTGATAGCATCAGTTCAATTTTTTTTTGATTCACAAATCACGAACTTATATAAAACCTATGTTATCTACATATCAGCACTTCTCTATATCTGACAATTTTTTGTTTTCTTTTTAATTTTAATGTATAATTAAATTCATTTTTTTTACATTAACTCTACACAGGAGGCCCTGAGGAAAATAATTCCCCTCAGGGCCTATGTCATCTTTGGGGATGCTGTGTGAAGGGTCTTTTAGGAAAGTGAGGAGATGAAGTTCTGAGAAGGAAAGGGAATCTGGGGGTCAGTGTGTCCAGGAGTGACGGACGTATGAATCCATCCCTCCCACTGCGGTGCATGGCGATGTTCCGAGAGAGTACGGCTGGAGAAGTTAAAGGGACTCCTTCAACCACTTTCTCCCGATCCGGCCTGCCAGGCAATTGGTGGGCAGATGCATCCGCCGCCAAGACCCGAACACACCACACTCCATGAATCCGGGCACCCCTGCTAAGTCACTAAACGTAGCGAACCACTTGGGTTAACCTATGGCAGAGGTGTTGGTTATTTAATAAATTACGGCGGTACCCATACCCGCCTGCCAAACTGTTTACTAGGTACCTATTTGAATATTTGTCAACCGTCCCAAAATATCAGGACTGTTACCGTTATTCACGACAAAACTTAAGGCTGCGTATACACACGACAAATTTACCGCGAGCCAAGCCACGAATTATGGGACAGGAACGAAGCACTTGCAATTGCTCCAGCGAGCTGAATTGGATAATTGCTGGATCTGTTAAGATGGTGCTTAGACATCTCCATGAAATCGACAACATAAATGTATGATAATATTTTCGCTATGAAAATTGTGATTTGAGTCTCGTCGTAATACATATAAATGTATAATACCGTGGACTGGGAAACATCGGCTGTTGAGCCCTCCTAAAACATTTTTAAACTGCGTGTTTTCAATTAAGTTTTCACTTTGTAAAATATTTTGTAGGTACTAAAAGTATTTGGATATGTTTGAATTGTAGTGGGCGTCTCCGGTTTTAGCTAACCTGAATGCATTTTTAAATTATAGATTCGACATTAAATAATTATTATCAATATATATTTTTATTAATATTAAAATTCTCCTGGAAAAAATGCAGGGATGTAGATTTTAAGTGTGAATGAAATAGTCAAATATGTAATCAGATACGTTTTTAGATTTTCATGGCCAAAAGTATTTTCATTATTTGTTTTGGGGGTGTTATGCCTTGTTGCGCTACCTCCTTCTTTAGCCAACGTTTCACACATCTACCGGATCTGCCCTGATGATGTACACTGCAACGCTGTCCGAAACGTGGGCTAAAGAAGGAGGTAGTGCAACACGTCATAACACCCCAAAAAGAAATAATGAAAATATGTAATCGTTGGTTCAAATGACGAGCTACATAATATTTTTTGGCTCCATCAAAAATCATTATTTTCCGCTCTACGTAATTCTTGAATCATCATATTATGCTTCTTTAATCTTCTTCTTTAGAAGTTTTTTTAGGTGTTCGATATGGTAGGCGGGTATGGGTAAAAATGAAAATCCTTTATTGGATGGAAAAAAAACCTTTGGCACAGGTCACCCCAAGCGGTTCGCTACGTTTGGTGACTTTGCAGGGGTGTCCGGGTTCGTGGGGTGAGGTTTGTCTAGGTCTTGGCGGTACATGCGTTTGCCCTCCTACTGCGTGCGGGCCGGTTCGGAAGGGACTGGTAGATGGAGACCTTTTGATCTGTCCAGCAGGACTCTCTCGGAACATCGCTTTGCACCGCAGTGGAAGGGATAGATTCGTACGTCCGTTGCTCCTGGACACACTGTCCCCCCAGATTCCTACCCACCCCTCATACCTATTTCATTCCCAGAACTTCCTCTCCTTCCTGTCCTTCTAATCCAATTTAATGTTCAATTTTCATCCACTTCCCGAACTACCGAAATTCGTGAAAGGTGTTTTTTTTGTCTTTATAGACCATTTTTTTACCTGCCCACGCCCTCACTGTGCCATCTCAACGCCCCCTAATTTTCTTTGGGTCTTCTACCGCACCCCTGACAGTCTCAAACGCCCACGTTGAGAACCCATGCTACGAGTATAATCGATACTCATTTCCATTTAATACATTTATTTGTGTGGCGGTCCATCCTCTCTGCTTACCACTCCCGGGAGATGGTTTTTTGGCTGGTTATAACGCATAAATTAATATTATTTTATCGTTATCAAATACGAGGCAATAGTTTCTTAATTGATTAGGCGGCGGTGTTTCATCAATCCACTATCACCAGACCCGACCAAATTTTCTTCTCTCTCGGAAAAAACAACTATATAATTTTACTCGTTTTTTGCGACGATTTCACGATTAATCCAATCTTTCGTCATGATTTCTCTAAGAAATTTAAAACAAGCGTTCAGACACATGTTATCAGACATGATATAATCAAATAAATTACGATATTTGAACTCATACAAAGAAATTACTTAATTAAAAACAATCAAAAAATATTACATATCCTTGTGTAGTTAAAAATACTAGTTTGTGGTATTACAACATCGGTTCCTAAAAGGGATTGCTAGGAGACTAGGATTAGAGTGAGGCAATTACTCGTATGCTGAAATTGAACATACTCTAAACCTTTCTCATTTAGAAGACCGTCGGGAAAAATTGGATCTCATTTGTTTCTTCAAAATTATTAACGGTTTAATCGATTCACCTACATTACTACAATTCATCACATTCAATATACCTTCTCGTAGATTCAGAAATAAAGACCTGCTCTTCCTCAATCAGCACCCGACTAATTATTATGGTTATAATTCTCCACTGTCCAGAATGTGTAGAATGGTCAACTCACGTCCAAGACCTTGATTTTTTGGTAAAGGCTTAGATGATTTCTGTCGCTTTTTAAACAATTGAACATATTTTATATTTACTCTAATTTTTGCAAAGTCTTGACGTGACTTGACACTTCTATTTTCTCTGTTTGTCTTTGCTTTCATGTAGCATCCTTTATCCTTACAATGTTCATTTCCAAATTTCGTGATACTTTGTTGTAAATTAGACGTAAATCCGTCAATAAATAAGTAAATATAATTTTTTTACAAGAAAAACTATCTTTTTTATAACTTTTGAAGGTTATTCCCATCAACGTAATATATCATTGATATAAAATATATATTTTCGTTTAGATTATTATTGTTATCTTCTTCTTCAATTAAATAAATATTTACAATAAAAAAACACATAAATTTGTTTAAGACCACTTTTATTTTAACTTAAACAAATTTATGTGTTTTTTTATTGTAAATTATGGCGAGCCACAAAGTTAGTGCTTTTTACAAATATGAAATAAATATTTATTTCAATGTAAAACCCGACAGTAGAAAAAAACTCGTAGGCGTAGACAAGCTGTCAAATTAATTTAAATAATGGACCCTTCTGGCCCCCTAACATGGGTAGGCGTCTACTAATATCTACAGGAATTCCAAAAACTGAACAAATTGGACTAATATCTATGAGAACCAAAGTGAGGACGAATATCTACAGCTCAAACTGCTGACTAATATCTATGAGAACCAAAGCGAGGACGAATTTCTACAGTTCAAACTGCTGACTAATATCTACGAGAACCAAAGTGTGGACGAATATCTACAGCACTGGCAGAGGTTGGATTTGCAATTATGTATAGCATATTGGAATAACGTAATATTGCGTATGCAGTAAAAAACTTAATTTGTGTATGTATGTAAAAATCCCTAATATCGGACTATTGGACACATTTAGCTGATTATTAAGGATTTGGGTTTTTGTTTTAACAGCTTTCTTTATTTCGAGTGCTTCTAAATTATTTAGTCTGTTACCATGACCATTTCTATGTCAGTTAGGTTAGGTTAGGTTGTGGTGCAGTGTATTTCGAAATAAATAAATATCTTTGTATTATGACCTCCATGTTTGTTCAATAAATTATTGTCCTCGTAAACAGCAAAATACGTAATATTATGCAAAAAATTCATGTACGTACTTTAAACGTTTAAGCCTTAACGTAATTGGTAATTACGTAATTGAAGTAATTTATGCTTTTCCGTACAACCTCTTGCTCAGCTGCCCTCTGTAGATATTAGTCCAACCTACGCTCCATAGATATTCGTTCGACCTTAACTGTGTAGATATTAGTCCACACTCTGAAGTTCATAGATATTAGTCCAACATATGAGCTGTAGATATTCGTCCGACATACAGGCTGTAGATATTGGTATCTGGAGTCCTAGCATGGTCGATTGATATAGGTTTTATCGAAAATGTCGGTAACTTGAAATCGCTCCCGAGCACGACTGCAGGCCACTAACGAAGAAATAAGAGTTCACGTCAAATAAATTAGTAACCCTTAGTCGCTGTGAACTGTTGCTTGTACGTTAGCGGCCTGCAGTCGCGCTCGGGAGCGATGACAATTTACCGACATTTTCGATAAAACCTATATCGATCGACCATGCTAGGACCCCTGGTCTGTTGAGCCAAAGTGAACATTATTTCAATAATAATAATAATAATAATTTTTATTTTAGTAATTTATACATTTAAGTTTACAAATTTCTAATTGATAATAATATTTCATATTCACTATATTTTTTCAAGTTTTATGTAGCTCCTACAATACATCTTGAACTTTCCAATTGGTGTGGACTTTAAAGTTTCTGGTAGTGTGTTATACAACTTCATTCCCTTGTACAGTAGACTGTTCTGCGTATTCGCTTTGTCCTTTTTTTGTAGCCTAATTTCCTTGCACGTCCTTGTGTTATATCTGTGAATGTCTTTATTGTATAAAATTTTATTTGAGAAGTATTTTGGTAACGTGTTGTTCAATATTTTGTGGATAAATACCATCGTGTTCAAGGACAGCATCTGTTTCACGGTCAACCAATTTAGTTCCTTTAACATTTTAATTATTTTTGAAAATCGGTTTCGTCGAAGAATTATTCTCATTGCCCTGTTTTGGAGAATTTGTAACTTATTTTGTTCTCTTTGGTTACATAGGAAAAGTATACTTGAGCAGTAGTTGAAGTGTGGAGCAATAATTGAATTGTATATGGTGATTGCAGTTTTTCTAGAAATTTTTGGCCGAATTCTTCCAAAAAAAGATATCTTTTTGCCAATTTCCTTACGCATAAAGATGTAACTGATGTGTTAAGTTGAGATATAGAATGCCAATCCCATATTTAAATTAAGATTTAAGATTAAATTAAGGTTAAGTTCATTTGATCACGCATTAATTTGTTGTGGTGATTTGTTTTTTTTTTTAAATACATCTATTTGAATTTCCTTTTTTATTGAATGAAGCGGAACCTTGTAAGTGGAAATTAGCCAACTTCCCGACATCCGATCGAGCTAAAATCGGCAGATAGACTCCTTGTCGATAACAAAGCATTCTATTAACTTTTGGTGGCAATCACGCGCACACAGGTGGACATACAAGCATTTTTCTGAAATTCGATAAAATGAAAGCACTTACTTTTTTAATATTTTAATACTATTTATTTATTAGCTCGCCAACAGAATGAATTATTACAGTAATTTACATTTATATATGGTTATAATGATGATTCTGATTATAGATGAGCACACCATTCATCTGAACATTCTTTGATTAATTACAATAATAATAAATTAAATTATACGTACATAAAACAAGGAGGATTAAAATCAAATATTAGTAATCACTTATAAATATACACACTCACACACACACACATGCACATAATGGAACGTACCCATACTACGTGACCAACTTTTTGCAATTTTTAACCCCCCCCCCCCCCCCCCGGTGACCAAAATCCTAAGCAACCCGCCGCTCATTTGTATGGAGCGTGACATTTTGAAGACCCCCCCCCCTAAACGTGTCACGTAGTATGGGTACGTTCCCTAAATATGTGCACTTAATATAATTTGAAATATATGTCCGGCTTTCCAACTCCGGGTTTGGCTAGGTTTAGAGCGCATTTAAAAATATATATATATATATATTTCGATGATGTTTTTAACGGTGGTCGTATTCCCCTTTAGAAACGAAAAGAGCGCGGCCGCATTGAGGTAGGGCGCGTTCAGGTGGTCGAGTCGGCCGCCCTCTGCGCGAGCAGTCCGCCTGCACTCGGGGGCGGCAGCACCCCGCCCGCGGAGCCCGCGCAGCCCGCCCCGCCCGCCCCGCCCCAGGAGCACCCCCAGGGCTTTCCCTTCCAGGTCGGGTACCGCGCGGACCAGGGCCAGCAGTATACGCTCTACCTCATCGCCGCCAGGGAGCAGGATAAGACAGAGTGGATCGCCGCTATCCGAGCAGGTAAGTGCTTTATATTTGGTTCCATCACAAAACAGAACAGGAAAAATAGACCTAACCTAACCTATTCTTTTATCATCTTCTATTATCTGGTAAGAAAGCGACGCTCTATTCGATTCTATATCTTTTGTGAGATCGAGATCTCCTGCCGGACGAGATCTGTCAGATTTGTGTGATTTTCTATGGCTGTTATTTGCTTTTTCGATGTCAGATTTTAACTGTGAGCTGTCACATATTTTAGTTTAGATCGTTTTAAATCGGCGAAGCTGGCCTGATTTTTCATTATTTATTTGTATTTAATGAATTCATAAATACATTTTCAGAAAAATATATATTTCACGAAGTTACACGCTATTGAAGTAGAGGGTAGGAAAAAAAGAGTGTGTCCATCTTGTCACGATTTCCACCCTTCTGGTTATCTAAAAATAAAAAAGGTAGATTCTTTATCAGTACAAATGTCATTATGGTAAGAATCAGGAAAAATGAAAAAAGTTAATTCTTGCAAAATGGCGGCTACTCAAAAAAATCATGTTTTTCAGTTATTTTTTAACTTTACTCAATTTTTAAATACAGTAATATTTTAAAATTTTGATTTTTGGTTTATTCCTACCATAGAGGGATATATAAAGAAAGTGGTTTCGAGAAAAACGCGTTTTCTATTTGGATTCTCGTTAGATTCCACAACACTATAATAACTATAAATTTTAAAATAATTCAGCCCATCCATTTCAAATATCAATGTTTTTAAACCAACGCTATGTACATATCACCTACTTACTATCTACTTATTGAGTAAATACAATAATATTTTTTTTATTTCTGATATTATGTCTATGCCTGTATTATCTTATTTATATATATTGTATATTCCAATTTAACTCTTATTTAATTCAAGTTAATTATGTTGACTTGTCTTCATGTATATATTTTTTAATATAAGTACTTGTAATAACATACTCTCTGTAGGTACCTACTCGCATTTTACAATGGCACTACTCCAAAATTCAAACACGAGAAATGTTTTTCTCTCTTGAATTGGGTAGTTTCGTTAAAAATAAATTTATATATTGTAATTAGTTTTAAGAACCATACGTTTTACTTTAAATCTTTAAATTAAATTATAAATAAAAAAATCAAATTTTGAAAAATCCTTTTAAGGAGATTTTGTTGAATATCCAAACTATCGACATATGAAAACCTTTTTTTTTTCTAGACTAGAATACCCCCTTAAGTTCTTGAGGTAGGTTGTTTAGTATTTTATCATTTGCGATGTATTTGTGACGTAACATTTAAGTCTACTATTGGGAAATCAATTCGTAAGAAAAACTTTCTTCATTACAATTTGTATATTTTTGATGATAACTGTCGTCGACGAGTTATTAATTTGTTTTCTCATTTGAGATGCTAGATGAAAGCAGCAATCCCACAATTTCGATCTATCCTACATTGTTATATTGGCTCATCAGATTACCCATCCTTAGATTCATGGGTACCGCCGCCCCGGGAACCATTTATTGGATAATTATCACTTCCACCGTAGATCACCCCAAATGGTTCGCTACGTTTGGTGCCTTAGCAGGGGTGCCCGGGTTCATTGGGTAAGGTTTGTCCAGGTTTTCGCGACGGATGTGTCTGCCCACCGGAGAGAATGGTTGAGGGAGTCCCTTTGACTTCTCCAGCCGTACTCACTCGGAACATCGCCTTGCACGGCAGTGGGAGGTATGGATTCATACGTCTGTCACTCCTGGACACACTGTCCTCCAGATTCCTACCCACCCCTCATACCCTTTTCATTATACCCTCCACACAGCATCCCCAAAGATGATATAGACCCCGAGGGGATTTTTTTTTCTCAGAACCTCCTATGTGGAACTAATGTAAACTTAACAAATCAGTGCCCCTGGCGTATCGGTCGAACCGGGACAGAAGTGCTTCGGGGTGATACAATCGTATCGTATCGTAAGAAACGAGCTGATTTACAAATTTAAAAAAAAATGTAAAATGGTAACATAGTAGAATATTATATGTGTTAGTTAGAATTTTGTGCTATTTAATTTATTAATTGTTTTTTTTTGTGTTTAATTCGCAGAACTCCATTTCATTTAAAATATAATAATTTAAATTAAATTCAATAATGTTTATTAACAAGTTACGCAAGTATTTTTATTACAGCTGTTTCGGCTTACCTGGCCATTTTCAAAACCTTCAAAAATTGACATTTAGAATCTTATAAATAAGCCGTCTCAAAGTTTAACAAAAATAAAAACTCAAATACTTTAAGAACTTAAAAATAACATTATTAAGTTTAATTTCAATAAAAAATAAAGAACCATTTAATTTAGTTCTTAATAAAATTACGAAATAAGTAAGTAATAAAATTCTGAATACCATTGGTTTATTTAGTTGTTCTTTGGGCTCTGACGCACGTTGTTTTGACCACCTCCCCGAGGATTGGCGTAGATACGAGTATATCCGTAACAACCCCAGACGATTCCTACGCCAACCGCCCACTATTTCCACTGAATGAAACTTTAATGTTGCCGTACGACGATACTTACGACCTACGCCATTACTAGAATCTCGGTATCTACCAATAAAAAAATACAGGTGTCCCAAAGTTGATATTTAGTGGATTGATTTAAAAAAAAGTAAGGGTTCTAACGAAAAAATGTTTATTAAATACTAAAATACACAATTTGGGAATTTATTTTTTAAAAATAATATCGTCCAAATGTAAACCCTTGCGTTCGCGGCATTCATTTAATCGAAGAGTATAATTTCTTATGACGGCTCGCTAGGTAGGCTACAATTTCGTGGCGGATATATTTTTTAATTGCATCAGGGAAGTCGGATTTTTAGCGTACACTTTAGATTTGAGACAACCCCACAGGAAAAAGTCCATAGGGGTTAGGTCAGGACCACAAGGAGGCCAATTTATGTCACCTCTCCTGGAGATCAATTTGCCAGGGAAAATTTCACGAACTCATGGCAGAGACGTATTGGACGTATGTAATGTTCCTCCGTCTTGCTGGAACCATGTTCTTTGGTTATAGCCAGTAAGTTTGTAGGGGTGCAGCATTAGGTCTTTGTGCAAATTGCTGTGTAACGATGATCTATGCACATTTATAGCACTTGCGCACTTCCGAATCGAAAAGTTTGAGTCGTCACGAAAAGACTGATAAACCACTCTCTACGTTTTCTACCGTTCTCGATGACCTTGGTTGCCCGGATTTTCATTTTGCCAGCGTTGTACCGATCTTTTCAAACTTATTGACCCATTTTAGAATGAGAGGAGTGCTTGGCGCATCATTGAATTGACGAAAACCTCAAATATCGCAGAATCTTCTACATGCTACAGTCGCCGAATCACCATTTTTGTAAAACTTACGCACGCACAACGCGCGGTTGCTCCCGAGAAATGCTTCATAGCGACTATATTCCCAAGAGCCAGACTACTGATTGACATACCCCCCGCGCCTCTCGGCGAAGTTGCGTTCACACAGAAAGCAAAACAAATATCAAATTTCTTTTGGGACATCCCTGTATATACGTATCGACTGCCATTTGGTGGAAACCTTTCATGCAAAATGAAAACTTTACAGGAAACTATGAAAACGAATATTTTCAAATTCGTAACACTAATTAAAAATCTTTAAATTTGTATGAAAATGTTTTTCAAAGTTTTGATGTAAAATTTTGAAATTCTATTTATAATTATGAATGATTCAAAGATTGAGTAATGTCATCTATAGTTTTTTCGAAATAATCTAAAATTTATGCGTAACTTTTTACGCACCAGATTTAAATGTCCGGGTTTAATTTCCCCCACAGGAAAAACTAAACCCTTTCACACACTTCCCAAATGATCATCTGGTCAATCCACGTTATGCAATTGCACTATATAAGTATTATAATTACAAAACAATACAAGAACAACATGTCAACCTACCAGAGACCAGATGGGAAAATAATTCACCGACTCCAGATATTTTCATATCAGAGGGTTCGGATCTGTGGAATTCCTAATTGAACCTATAAATCCTACTGATCCCTCAATATAAATATTTAAAAAATCTTTTGTAATCCTACACGTATTTAAAATTACCGATTTTTGCATTTTTATATATAAATTCTTTGACAAATCTAATACGCCTAAATTTTGAATCAGAGACCTAGGTATAATGCCAGTAGCCGAAATAACAAATGGTAATATTTTTATAGTCCGAGAATGCCAAATTCTTTTAATCTCATTTCCTAAATCTGTATTTTCTAATTTTTTCAGAAACAGTTTTTTGAATATTACAGGAATTTGGAATAGCTACATCAATGATATAAGTATTTTTTTTAAATTTTGTCATGTAAAACTATATCAGGTCTATTATGACTAATTGTTCTGTCTGTTAGTATAGTTTTATCATAATATATTTTATAAAATTCATTTTCTAAAAATGAATTTGGTTCATATTCATAATATGGTACTATATTACGGCAGTCAATCAAGTTATGTTTAATTACCAAACTTTGGTGGATTATTTTTAAAACCTGATTGTGCCTAAATGTATTCTCGGACGGCGCTAATATAGAACATCCCGATATAATATGTTCTATAGTTTCCGGAAAAGCCAAACATTTTCTACATAAATCATCAATTTGATTTATATCTTTGATTATATGCCTCCTATAATTTTTAGTATTAATGACTCTATCTTGAACGGCAGGCATAAATCCTTCTATTTCTGCGCTCAACTCTCCAATACTCAACCATTTGTTTGACGAAAGTTTGTCAACATACGTTTGGTTGAGGTAATTGAAGTGTTTTGCATGAATAATTTTATTTGACCAGGAATCTAATAATTCCTGGTTAGTATTTATAAGAATGTTGGCATTCTCGTCATATAAATTTAAAGGTGTAATGTTTCTATCTGCCTTGCAAATTATTTTGTGCATTTCTGAGCTATTAGCTTTCCTATGGAAAAAATTTCTAAGCATTTCTACCTGATTGTGTTTCAAAGATGTTATTTTGACTACACCTCTACCTCCTAAATTTCTAGGCAAATTAATTCGTTCTATAGCTGAATTTGGATGATGGCAATTAAACTTTGTTAACGTAGTTCTAATTAATCGTTCTAAATCTCTATTGGACCATTTAATTATGCCAAATGAGTACGTTAATAGAGGTATTGCCCAAGTATTTATTGCTTTTACTAAATTTTTAGCAGATAGATTTCATTTTAAAATTTTTCTGATCCTAGTTTGAAATTTAATCCTAATATCATTTTTAGTATTATTATTATATTAATTATTTTAATTTGGGAGGCGGGTACGGGTACCGTCGCCCCGGGAACCATTTATTGGATAACCAACACCTCTGCCATAGGTCACCCCAAATGGTTTGCTACGTTTGGTGACGTTATCAAGGGTGCCCGGGTTTGTCTGAATCTGGCGGTAGATGATCTGGACACACTGAAGCCCAGATTCCTACCCATCCCTCTTACCTTTTTCCTTCCCAGAACTTCCTATCCTTTCTTCCCTTAAAAAGACCCTCCAAGAAAGATGACATAGACCCTGAGAAAAAATATTTTCCGGGCCTCCTGTGGACCTTTTTTTTACATGAACTCTACACAGGAGGCCCCGAGGAAAATAATTTCCCTCATGGCCTATGTCATCTTTGGGGATGCTGTGTGGAGGGTTTTTGAAGAAAAGGAAGGAGAGGAGAGTTCTGGGAAGGAAAAGGGTTTAAGGGGTGGGTAGGAATCTGGGGTTCAGTATGTCCTGGTCATCCGCATCCAAGACCTAGACAAACCTCACCCCATGAACCCGGGCACCCTTGCTAAATCACCAAACGTAGCGAACCACTTGGGGTGACCTATGGCAGAGGTGTTGGTGATCCAATAATGGTTCCAGGGGCGGCGGTACCCATACCCGCCTCTTAAATTTGAAAAGTAACTCTGTGTTCATTGAAAAGTTACTTTCCCAAAAATGTGGCTTGAAGGGTTTTATCAATATACTTAGAAGCCTTAATAATTACATTAAAAGGGATGAAATAAATGTGTTCAGATTATCGTTATAATGGAGATCGGGTCGATTGTAAACTAACAGTCAAGTTGCACGGCGAAAAATCCACAAATAATGTAACCATAATATGCAATGAATAAAGAAAAAAAAACTCGTGTTTTTTTTTAAAATTATTTTTTTTTAATTTTAATTTTTTTATTATTTTTATTATAGCGACTATATAAAATAAATTTTACATGCAAAATGTAATGTGAAATTAAGTATAAAATATTGTATTTCTTAGTCCTCCTCACTAGGGGGTCCTGTGCTGAGGCGGACTAAAGTTATTTAAATTTAGTTCATTTCTCTTCTATGTCGTTTTTAGCGTCTTCGCTAGGGTTTTCTCATTGACCTCTTTAAGCCATATTTTTATTCTTGATTTGTATTCAATTGAATTTTTTATTAGTTTTATGTCTTGGGGAAGGATGTTATAGAGTTTTGTTGCAAAGTATGTATAGTTTCTTTGTCCAAATGTGGTTTTATAACCACAGTCCATTATTACCAGTCCATTATTAGGTAGACAATTTCAACGCTGCAAACAGAAAATTGGTCTGTTGACCTAGAAATTTCACCATAGAAATTTGTTGCCAGAGCTCATCGTTCGAATTGTTTTAGTCGGATACAAAACGAGAGTTTCTGCTTTATTTAACGATAAATGTAATTTCCTTATCCGCATGAATGTGTTCAAAACTGACCCAAACGAAAAAAATTATAAAAATAATATTTTCAAAAACAAACAAGCGATAAAGTACCTATATATTAAAATGTGGTTATTTTTTTATTTAAAATGTGTACACTTTTTTTATTCTGTTTAAATAAATTTTGTCAGTTTTCATCTTGGCCGGTCATGTTACATCCCTTGATTATTCGCGCTTAACAACTAGTAGTTAAAATTACGAGATATGATTTGCAGAAAAAATGTTCTCCCTTTATGTCTCATTATTCTTGATTTACGTTTTGCGTCTATCGCGGAACGCAAGTTATTCTGAACTTCCTTTCAGACTTCCGGCTTTCGTTTAAATTCGAGACGTCTCCCAAATGGCGTCCGTTTCTTAGAAGGCGTCGGCGACATCGCTAATCTCCGCCGTATCAATCTCTTTCGAAATTCCCATTATCTTATCGAGTCGCCCTGGTTCCATCGCGTAATATTAAGAGTTGGGTTTTATCCGGTGACCAAAGCATAGTTGTAGGTATTAGGCATGGAAGTAAAAAGCTATAGCGTCCCATGACAATACTGAACTTTGAAGAAAAATAACACACACAATGAACCTAACCTAACATCCGGCGCTACATCGCAGGGTGGGATTTGGCATTCTCCTTAAATATTCTTCACTGGCTACGGCTCTTCTAGCCCAACGTAACGTTATCTAAACTAACCAACGTAACGTTATCTAAACTAACCTAACGTAATCTACCTAAACTGTTCTTTTATCATGTTCTGTTTGGTCACTGTTCTGTTTTTTGTGGTAGGTATCACGTTTGCTCCATTTTAAGGGGGTATTCTAGTCTAGAAGCATGAATTGTACGTATTTTTTCAAGTGCAATTTAACGAAAACGAATAATATTTTTGCAACCCATTATTTTACTAAATATTTATTAAACATTAAAGAATACATAAAAAAAGTCAAATGAAAAAGTTCAATATTCAAAAAGTTACAGGGTGTTGAAGTGGGAGTCTCAAAAAAATGGCGTAGATTCTCAAAAAGATTACGTCTAAACCGGTCGAATTAAAATGGCTGTAACTTTAAAAATAATTCTAATTTTGAAAAATCCTTTTAAGGAGATATTCTTGAATATTGAAACTATCGAAGTATGAAGAATTTTTAATTTTTTTTTCTAGAGTCCTATTATTATGAGAAGAATCTAGAATCTAGAGCCCGTTAACCTCTCATAATAATAATGATAGCAGTGACAACAAGAGATGTTAGTTACAACGAAGGTTTGAGTGACAATACCATATTGTGATGGGTCAGGAAGGAAATATGTTCCTAGGAGCATCTTCCATTGAAAAACCGGTAGAACCAAGACAGTATTCGCACCCGAAACCTGTGCTCTAAGATTGCAATCCGTTTGTTATGATAGGAGAATCTATCAAACGAACCGCCCGTTTCTGCACAGTCGAATTTCAGACATAACTTTCGATGTAATAAGAAAACTCTCATCCATTTTGAGAGTCCCGGGTCTAACCGGATGTTTTTATTTTGATTTATTAAATGTACGCCTCCCCAATGCCTATCCAATACTAAATTTAACACCACCCCTCCGAATCTGTCAAGGAAGATTTATTAACTCGACGAGCGAGTTCGTCATTCTTGCTTAGTCACCAGCTCGGCCGACAGGCGAAAGTGATCCTTGTTACCGCGGTTCAGCCCCCTATAATTTCTAATTTCCTGTTCGCCTCGATACTTCCCCTTGCTCCCCGCGCCTAGTTATTCTAGCTTTAATTGTATCGGTAAATACGAGACACCCTTCATTACTCCAAAACGTTGGAAAATGTATTTTCCGAATGAGTTTCCACAAACCGTTTTCGGTCTGAACTGTTTTTAGACCTGAGTGAGTTTGTAATTTACGAAACTATACAATCATCTGTTTCATGTCCTTCATTCGTTTGGAAATATAAATTTGATGAGCGAATAATTGGTATTGCTATTGGCTTGAATAATATTTATTTCTTATATTCATATTTATCTGTAACTGGTAATCATTATTCGACTTTCTGAAAAAAAACTCGAAATGTTCTTTCGTATATATTTTTTTTAAATGAAAACTTCTTCAGCACCGTTGTGATTTGAAATTCGATTAAACGAAAAAGCGACATTAAAGAAGAGACACACACATACGTCTGTAGGATTTAGCATGCGAGAGAATGAGATAGTATAATCGGTATCCTCTTTGTGCGGTGCCTCGTAGCCTCCCCACTCTTGTCTATTTAAGTTTTATGAAGGGCTCACTTCTATCTTCTGTGAACTGCACACAATTTTTTTTTGCATTAGCTCCACACAGGAGGCCCTAAAGAAAATAATTTTTCTCAGGGTCTATGTCATCTTTGGAATGCTGTGTGGGGGATCTTTTTAAGGAAAGTAATGAGAGGAAGTTCTGGTAAGGAAAAAGCGAGTGTGCTTTAGACCAGACCACACGACTGAAGTAAAACTTCTTTAGCTCCATCTATAATCTATATTATAGGAAGAGAGAAAGAACATGTGAGCGCGCACTGCTCTCTCTTGCTCCTACAGTGTGATACATACACAGACAATAGGCCTGCACTGTGTCTTAGATATACGAAACGTAACTCTCTCTTTCCATCTTCACTAACTTATATCTCCCTCTCAACTACCGTTCGTCTCGCTTTTCGCAATGCTCTCGTCACGCATTCACCAGCTTACTCCCCAAGTCAAGCGTGCGTAAAGAAGTTTTACTTAAAGAAGGTATGAGGTGTGGGTAGGAATCTGTTCAAACGCGAACCCGGAACCCCTGCTAAGTCACCAAACGTAGCGAACCACTCGGGGTGGTCTACGGCAGAGGTGTTGGTTATCCAATAAGTGGTTCCCTGGGCGGCAGTATCCATGTTCGCCTACCAAATTGAGTGTTACTTCGAAGAACAGAATTGACCATTTGTTACGAAAGTTATGAAAGCTCTACAATGCTGCATTTAATTGAATTTCGATAAAAGATCATAAATTTTGTAGCGAATTGCAGGTTCAGTGGCCTTTCTTAGCGAGAGAGCGCGCACAGTGCAAGGAAAATTTGTAAACTTTCCCAGACATTTTTACTGCAAGTATCCAATAAAATGGGTTCGCTTTGGTAGATAATGGGAAAATCTTTAATAGAAATCTTGAATCTACGTAGATACAAAGTCTTGCAGTGGGTTTTCACTTCTCACACCTTTTTGTTATCTCTGGAAGTGTGCTTGACATGCTTAACTTTGCATTATGCATTGGGGATACAAAGGACAAATACTGCACGGTCCAAATGACCAACTACTTATTTTTATGTAATATAATTTTTATTTTAACTAGCTGCTACCTACCTAAATACTGGTGGTGTAAAATTAAAATGCATTAATTCATGGTTTTATTTTACATCGTTACAATCTGCGCATACTTGCAAACGTTATTTAAAATGGTGACCCAACACTTGATCCGCCGACTATTGCCCGCCGAAATGATATTTACTATAAAATAATATTTTTTTTCCATTATTTACCAATTTCAAACGTAAAATCAACTTAAAAAATAGGTACCCTTAATAATAAGTCGGTATGAATATCAAACGAATTTACGCACAGTGTCGACTTTATCAGTGACACAGTATAAAGAGAAGTAGATTTTTTCTTGGTGAATTTGAATGAAAACATGTTTTATACTTTTCTAATTCGGTGGTACATCCTCTCCGCACATCCCTTCGGGGTCACTTATATTTTATCTAATTAGGTATAGCGTATTTTCCCCAAACCGACTGCACATTGTATATAAGTACGCTGAGGGTGCAATTGTCGGAGAATCATCTGTCGTGGAACCATTTAAAATACGTAGGTAATCAAACGTGAATTGATTACAAATAAATTATCTCTCCCCGTGCCTCTTAACCTCGATTACATTGAGCGAATTTACAAGCTACTAGCCGGTAAGCTTAAAAGCGGGTCAATCGGCGAGTGAGATTGTATGATGACACACAAAGCTGTCTACTCGCTCAGTAGCTACAGTAGCAGCTAAAATAACGACTCCCTCGCGAACCAATTCGGTCGCAATTTGTAAAAAAACTCCTGCGAGAACTAATTCTGACAGTAACGAAATCAGCTGTTCGTGGGCCGCCATCTTGAGCGAGTAAAGTTGACTACCTTTCAACTTTTTTCATAGATTGTCCACAATCTACTAGTTAGCAAGTAATACAATTACACTGAGCGAGTTTACTAACAGATAGTAGCTTGTAAACTCGTTCAATGTAATCGAGACTTTACTATCTACCGCGATGCTGAAAACACATTTAACTGAATTCTCATATGTGCTGAAATTATCGAGGTTTTTCAAAGTCCGCGAATACAAAAACCTTTAGAATAATGTTTCTCGCATGATTTTTCATATGTTTTCCCATTTTTATAAAAAACGATACGCCGAAAACCAACTAAAAATGTTTTACCATTCGAATAATGTAGATATGTGTATATGAGAGTAATCTCAAAAGTAAGATTACCTTAAACTGCTATAAAAGTCCCAAATATGTTTACTTTGTATCTTAAAGTCTGGTATTTTATAAATCATTCATTCCTTCTTTTTCTTTCATTTCTTAGTTTCTATATCTCTGAGTCTACTATTGTATAAATCTTGCGTTCTTTCTTACGTATTCTTTACTTACTTATTACAATAATTTTTGTTACTAACTCACACGATTCTTTCATTTATAATGATTTTTTAAATTTATATTATGATTTTTTAAACTCTTCAGGATTTTTATTTTTAAATTTATACATGATTTTTTAACCTACTTATTATATACAATAGCCGTTATTACTAACTTACACGATCTTTTAATTTACTAATTGAGCCAGAACTCCCTCACCAAACGCAAGAGCATTGTCTCTTTATGGTGAGGAAAGGCAATTTTTTATTTTTTTGTTAACCTTATGTAACTAAGTAACTGATGTAACTTTATATGTATTTTTAATAAGCATTGCCATTAAAAAAAATAAAAAAAGATCTCCTATTTTTAGAAATACATTAATTTATAATATAATTTTACGTCTTTTAAAGGTTGAATATTTATTTATCTATTTTTGTACATAATTGCCATTTCGGTCGATGTATTTTTGTCCTTCATCACGATACAAGCAACATTTTCCGTTTATTGTGTTGGTAGTACGAGATTTTCAAATATCGCTAGGTTATTCGAAATCTGGGAATGTTTTTTCTCTTTATTTTTCATTTGGTTGCCTGCAAAGGTAACTATGTCATGCTGTAATCCGTTATGTCATTTAATGAGGTATCTATGCGAGCTCAAATAAAATCCATGAAAATAAGAAATGTCTGGTTTCTTGGAAAGTCTAGGGAATCTTCCATATGTGTAGGTGGCATTTATAGAAATCAGTAATATCGAAAAAGCGGCTAGCAACGATGCCAAATTTTCTTTAATATTCGTATCGTTAAATCAATATCTGTACTTGGTTCTATCAGAATTTATGTGTGGGTCGCGCGGCGGTGTCTAGTTCATATGGGAGAAGGTGGAAGCCTTGAAATGACGGAGTAAAGTAAAAACTAATCAAGGTGACTTGCTTCTGCCTTTGCCGGATGCTGGAATTAGCTGGGGTGGGGTATTGTATTATACCCCTTCGCATTATTCATATTGGTGACATCAATACTGTACGATATTTTCTCAGAAGAAAACTTAGACCAGAAGATCGATATCTAAACTGTTTTTTTTACCTATCATGAAGGCAATATGTCTTGTTGTCTGAGAATTCATTTGGTGTGAAGTTTCTTACAAAATTGAAGTTATTTCAAATGTATTTTTTTAGGAAAGATTGATAAAATTCAATTGATTCGGTTTTTCCTCAATTAGACGGACAACTTTCGGATAAGTTTGGTATACCCATTTGAAACTATCCTTTCAGAAAATATTCAAGAAAAAATCCAACATCACGAGACTATGAAAGGATTTAAAACTGTTATATTTACCGATTCCATATCCATAACCGTTGATCCCTCCACAGAATATCTTCCGACAGTTGATCCGCCGGACAGTTGACTTGATCTCTTAAAGCAGGGATGCTCAAACGGTCGATCGCGAGTGCTTTTTGAGTCGATCTCGAGAAAAAATTGCCAATGTAAATAGATCTATTCACAGTTCTTGTTTTAGTTGATCCTAAATTAATAAGACCGCCCATTTTTCACGCCTTTCTATTTAAAATTTATTTGTAACTTATATTGTCAATGGTCGCGCATTTTGGTTGTTGTATACTCTATCCTCATCTGTGGTGTGTGACGTCACAAGTCCCCATAGAAAAAAAATCGTAAAATTATTGCATATTCATGGTGAAATATTGTTGAAAATTGCCCCCTTCAAAAGCCCGAAGTTATCGATCTAGTTGCTAGTGTGTGGCTTGGTTTATTTATGAGTCAGTCAGTCCGAGTTGTAACTTGACGGCGATACGAAGTTTATTAATAAATAATTCAAAATGAGGCTGGTGAATTGATTCACTTTTAATCCAAAACCAGTTATGTGATCAGAATGTAAAATTCCAGTTCTGGATTCATCTGCTGACATATTTCGAAGGAAAACATTCTCTTATTCGACGTATAAAATTCTAGTTGCAGACTCTGTATGTGCTGGCAGAATAAAGAAAAATCATTTTTATCTGAGTGTAGTTTTAATTCGCCGCACACAGATTTAATTTAATCCAGTTCATAGTGTAAAATTTCTGTTTTAATATTTCGAAGGCAAACATTCTCTTATTCGAAGTGCAGTCATAAAATTCAAGTTGCAGATGTATGTGCTGCCAGAATCAAAGAGAAGCCATTTTCATGTTCTGAGTGTAGTTTTAATTTGCCGCACACAGATTTGATTTAAACTGTGTTTAAAATGTTAAATTCCAGTTGTGGATTTATCTGCTGAAACATTTCGAAGGAACACATTATTTTATTCGATGTGCAGTAATAACATTTTTGTTGCAGACTATGCATGTGCTGCCAGAATAATAAAAAAACATTTTCTTGTTCTGAGTGTAGTTTTAATTTGCCGCACAGATTAAATTTAAACCAGTTTTGTGTTCACAATGTAAAATTCGAGTTGTGGATTCATCTGCTGACACATTTCGAAGGAAAACCCTCTCTAATTCAAAGTGCTGTTAAAAAATTCTAGTTGCAGACTATATATGCACTGAGTGAAGTTTTAATTCACCGCATACAGATTTAATTTGAACCAGTTTTGTGTTCACAATATAACGATAAATTAAATAACAAGTTGTCGATTCACCGTTTACCGAGTGAAGCTTTGCATTTGAGTTGCATGCCTTATGCCGCAAATTCTGAGAAATTGACTGTTCCGTGTGTAGCTGTTGTTTCGGGACTCTTACGCAGTAGCAATTTTAAATTAAAACCCGCCTTGGGTACCTTTCCCGATTTCCGAGATCAGTCATAAATTAGAGCAGAATTTATGAACATGATTTTTATTGGAAGATTTGGGAGGTGGGAATAGGTACCGCCGCCCCGGGAACCTTAACTGGATAACCAACGCCTCTGCCATAGGTCACCCCAAGTGGTTCGCTATGTTTGGTGTTTTAGCAGGGGTGCCCGGGTTCATAGGGTGAGGTTTGTCTAGGTCTTGGAGGCGGATGACCAGGACACACTGAATTCCAGAATCCTACCCACCCCTTAAACCCTTTTCCTTCCCAGAACTCTCCTCTCCTTCAGGTCACCCCAAGTGGTTCGCTATGTTTGGTGTTTTAGCAGGGGTGCCCGGGTTCATAGTGTGAGGTTTGTCTAGGTCTTGGAGGCGGATGACCAGGACACACTGAATTCCAGAATCCTACCCACCCCTTAAACCCTTTTCCTTCCCAGAACTCTCCTCTCCTTCCTTTCCTTAAAAAATCCCTCCACACAGCATCCCCAAAGATGACATAGGCCCTGAGGGAAATTATTTTCCTCAGGGCCTCATGTGTGGAGTTCATGTAAAAAAAAAACTCAGTCACATGTGATATATAAATCGGCATAAAATGAGGTCGCAATAAAAAAAGGATTTGTACCCCCCCCCCCCCCCCACATCATGTCAGAGTCGATCGATCGGAGTCTAATAATATTGAGGTAGATCGCCAGCAGTTCAAATATGAGCACCCCCGTCTTAAAGGATTGTTTCTGCTGTACGTCTGCATTTGTAATGTAGTTGTGCAGAGAGGATATACGGCCGTACAACAAAAGTCGATGTACTTATATAAGTAAGTTTAAGTTTAAAAATACGAATAAATGGTATTCAAAACCTTTACACAACCTTCAGCAACAAAGAGATAATGCATATGAAGCGGCAAAATTGGAGCCATCAGACGAAAAACGGAATGCATATAAAAAGTTCGTAATATTTACTCCAATCAAATTAAACAACATAAATGCAATTATTATTAGCAAAAATTAGAAACACAACAGAATGAACCAAGAAAACTTTGGATAACACTAAAATAAATCATAAAGGGTAAACCAAAAAAATTGTAAAGTCAATTGATTTACCAGTTGGAACTGAAGAAGAAGATAGCGACTAAATTTAACGAGCATTTATTTATTTTGAGCATAGATCTTATAATCCAAAGTATTCCACGACATCCTGAGAACCAACTAGACGAGCCTATATGCACCGATGAAGAATTTAAATTTAAAAAGTAGATTTATCATACTTGAAGAGGGTGTTGAAGTAATATGAAGTCGAAGGAATCCCCAGATGGTATTACAATAAATATAATCAAAGACTATAAATATTATTGGCGAATCGATGGTCCAAATTATCGATGAATCTTTTAATAGTGGAGTATTCCCCAAAACTTGGAAGATATCTGTAATAAATCCTATCCCGAAAATTGATAACCCAAAAAAATTTGACGACTATAGGCCGATCAGTTGTTTACCCAAATATGAACAAATACTGGAACACATTGTAAAGGAGCAATTAACTGAACATATTGAGGCCAAGCAGATATTAGTAGTGACCGACCGAAGGTTCGGTTTCGGCAGGTTTCGGCAAAAAAATCTAGTTTCGGCATAAGTTTCGGCAGATTTTCTGCCGAACCTTCGGCCGCACCGAAACTCTGCAAAATATCTCAATAAATGGTAAATTTAGTCTTAAAAATGTTGTGATTGTAAACGCAATTTAAATTAAAATACTCAATTAATGAGGTTCTTGCTTTATAATGTACATACCTAAGCGTTGATTATTGATAAATTTTTGTTCCAAGAAGTAGTTAACATGTTTGTTAATTTTTAGTATATAATATCAAGAATTTTTTTTTTCACATACTTATTATTGTTATTTCATTTAACACATGTTAACTGTTTGTATAAGTGTAAAAATAAACAAAATTTCAGTAAACAATAGATTTTTAACATGTCTAAAAAAGTTTCGGTTTTGGCCGAAACTAAGACAGTAACCGATGACTCGGTTTCGGTAGAAAATCCTGTTTCGGTCGGACACTAGATAGTTCCACAACAATCTGGTTTTAGAAATAAATGTTCCTGTGAAACCGCTATAAACTATGTATAGATGAGTGTAAAATTATTGCAGTATTTGTAGACTTAAAGCGGGCATTTGAAACAATCGACAGAGATAGATTGATAAAAAAATTAAGTAATATTGGAATTAATGGTAAAGAAAATAAGTGGTTTGTTGAATACCTATCAGAAAGAACACAAATAACAAAATATGGTGGTATAACATCTGAACCACAAAGTACTAATAAAGGTGTTCTGCAGAGTTCTGTCCTAGGTCCATTGTTGTTCATTATATACATGAATGATATTATCAAAGTGTTAAAGCATTGTGCAATTAAACGTTTTGCTGATGATACGTTGTTATACATAGCCAGTAAAAATTACAGGACGCCATTGAAAAAATACAAATTGATTTAAATTATGTAGCGCTTTGACTTCACCAAAACAAACTATAATTGAATGTTACGAAAACAAAGTTTTTAATTGTGAATAACCTAGGTGGAAACGAGCAGGCAATACTAAAAATTGATAACGAAAACATAGAAAGGGTTAGGAGTATTAAATATCTCGGTGTAATATTGGATGATAAATTAAAATCGACAAACACTTAGAATACACAACAAAGAAAATTGTAAAAAAAGTTGGAATCCTAAAAAGGGTCAGAAATAACTTGGATCTCAATATAAGCCTTGTTTACAATTCTATTGGAACTCCGCATTTAAATTATTGTTCTAGTGTTTTATCCCTATGTAACGAAGTCCAAAATAATAAACTACAGGTTATACACAATAGGTGGAAGAGGATGATTTTAAAATGCAACATTTTTACTAGAGTTAAAATTATGTTACAAAATTTAAATATGATGACAACAAAACAACATATAATATATAATACATTAACAATGACATACAAACTTAAAAATAATATGCTCCTAAATTATCTGCAGAGTAATATTATGTTTCAAGAAAATGTTCACAATTAACCTACGAGAAGACGCGGAGACTTTAGGTTGCCCAAAACTAAATTTTCGTGCACTCGTCTGCCAAATGCCGTAAAGGAAGTCTCAGCACTTTTTGTAGGATATGTGCATTAGATATACTCGTATGTAAAAAATATTTTTTGATTACTTACCAATATTATTCTTGTATCTTATTCTTATATAATGTATTTTTGTCTAGTTATCTTTTTTATTTAGTAGTCTTTTTTTTAAATATATTTGTAAATGATACTGTATTTCGTAAATTGTATTTTTTTTTAAAAATATTTTCCTACTAGATGTATGAAAAAATTTACGTACATCTAAATAAAAATTTCAAAAACAAAAAACAAAAATATATGCAGCCCGTTTAGGGAAACACGCTATACCTACTTATATACTCGTATGATATAACTTAGTGTCCCCGAAGTGGTATGCAGATAGGATGTACGGCCGAAAGTCGATATATTTATAGCTGCAGGCGTCTTGAGTGGAAATTTGCTTTACAAATATTTTCACTTACAATAATGCCATGTCTCCGAAGAAGTATGCAGTGAGTATACTTTATGTAAGTAGGTACATAATTTTTTCCCTAAGCCGACTAATATATCAGTAATCTACGACGTAATTTGTTATTTGGCGGTACCACTGCAAATTAAATAAAGTCCTGGGGATCACCGGTCCAAGGGAGTAAATGTCCGGGTGATCAACTGTCGGCAGGCTAACTATCGGGGAACAAACTGTCGGGGACCAACTGTCGGGGACCAACTGTTGGGGATCAACTATCGGTGGATCAACTGTTGGGTCACCTTCACATTTACCAACTTCACTCAGGAGGCATTCCAATATTAGTGATTTTGTAAGGAGGATCTTTTCAATGAGGAACAGTAGTAAACCTGGGTCTTGAGACCTATCTTTTTAATATATATATATATATATGTTAGTACCGCACAAGATTCACAGTCTGGAGCCAGTGAGACTATGTCATCCGCAATAGAGAACTCCAGTCCAATTTTTAATTTTTTTTTAATGAAAACCTTCTAACTTAAAAAACTGCATTTTTATTTTTAGAGTCAGTTAATAGTTAAAATAATTTCAATGTTTTCATTTTTCAAGACCCCGCGAAAACCACCGTATGTATGTTGAATCGTGTGACGTCATCACTCCTAAAAAATAGTATAGGATCGGGCAATCAGCTGATCTACTGCCGCCATTTTGAATTCCGTTGTTCGAAGTATTCTCCTTAGAAATAGCATTACTATTTTTTTTTGTGCAGTAGTTTTTGAATATTTTCAATAATAGAGATAAAATAATAAGAGATACCTTTATTTTTGAAACATTATTTAGGCCTAAATAATGTTTCAATAAACACAACAACTAAATCTCTATAAACAGTATGTAAATAAACGAATAAATTAATACGATGGCTTGTGTCATGTCATACATTCCCATACAATGACTTTACGGTGACGTCCGACACGTCGAATATTGACGTCACCTCGACAGCGTGTTTTTACGACCCGATTAAAAATGGACTTTTTAAAAACTCTGCGTTTAATATTATTAAATACAACTTATATATTCAGAATCAGCGTTTATTGGTCTATATATATTCTATATGAAAATATTTTTTTAAAGCCAGAATATTTTTCACTGTAGTTACTTATTGGGGTATGTTTTGTGAGGCCGAACTGAAGGTAGTGGGAAAGGGAAACAGATAGGGAAGCGGAAGGCGGGGTAATATCTGGATTTTGAGATCTGGTCACCAAACACGGCTAAATCCATTTCAAGCAACGTTCGATTCTCAATGGTGGTCTTTAACCAGAACGATAATGAAAGTATCTAATTCTCTGGAACGTGCCGCAAATATAGATATATTATTTTTAATTGATAAGTTTGGAAATAACAAAAACTAATCAAATGAAATTTGCTTACGCAGTGATTTGAATCTGCTACCTCCGGAATCGTAGCCGAGGATCGTAACCGCTCAACCACGTAGGCTTATGTTATGGGAGGGAGGAAACATACATCCGGCAAGTTGTTCCACAGCCGAGCTTTAAGGGCAAAAATGAGTTGAATAAACGACCCTTTCTTGTTGGGTACGTTTTCAGCATATTCCATTGAAATACAGGTAGACACGTAAACCGATAAACACATAATTCTCACCTGATTTTTATGATACAATGAGTACCTGTTGAGTTTGAGTACTTACTTACCGTCAAACGAATAGTTTATTAACCGAATGAACACTGTATTAATTGGCAATCAGGATAACAGAAATGCCAATGCAGCTTTTTACACGTGTTCATAATTATAAATTATGCAACACTGCAAAAATAATTTTCCAGCGAATTTTATGCCCCTAAGTAATTTACGATAATTAAATCTGTGATGGTTTTTACTGATCAGCCACTGATTAGCTCTCTTATTCGAAAATAATTACAAAATGAATTATTAATTTACGGTCGCTGCTCAATACGAAAGTATTTCTTTCGAGCGGTGTGACCTGGTTTCGGATCGACTCATTAATCGTACCTTCTATTATGTACATTGATATTAATCGACGTGTGCTGCTCGTTACTCGATCGGCAGGTAGAATATTATTGACCAATGAACCTTGTAATCAGTTGGCAGCGTTAATTCGATAGTGTTTTATTAACGATAATCGAATACGGGCACTTAGCGATGCGCACTCGATTGACTGGACGGCACATCAAAAATGTTCAGATTAGTGATGCAACTAATGCGATTACGATTAGTGATGGGATTAATCGTATTATCCATTTTTAAATGATCGATTATCTCAACAATATAAACTTTGTGGTTAAAAAATAATCTTCTATTCCGGTTGATTTTAAACATACAGCCTCTCATAAACGTGTTGTAAGTTTTATACGATTGATAAACAACCATAATGTAAAAACCTTACTAATATACTAAAATTGACTAAACTGATATTTAACAGCCATAAAAATTTATACACATTATTTATCCAGCGTCCTTGAGGTGATTTTTCACAAAAAACGGCGCTCTACAAATTATTCACCTATTATTATTATATAACAGAAGAGGGTAATTTATTTGTTGTATAAACTTGAAATTAGTTGTCAAATTTTGGAATATTTCCAAGGTAATTTAAATGTTTTACTTTTTTTTTTTTAAGATATCTTAAAAACAAATATCATTTTTGAAACTAGATAAATTTACACTTCAGATTTTTGTATTTAAAATGTACTTTAATGTTTATAAATTGGAATATTATTTAATTTCATACACGAAAAAAGCTATTTTTATCACTGAAGACCAAATTAGCGATTCCCAATCGAAAATTTGAAACAGAAAAATAAACGGTCGCATCTAGGAATAGAACCCAGAATTTTAGCCTTGCTGGGGCGCTGCTCTACGACTGAGCTATTGGGACCCTAACCCATTCGGTCATATTTAACTATCAACTTTTTTTCTTTACGCGTATATTTATTGACTGCTATATTCTTGTAAGATTTAAGTATAATTTTATTAGAAGTGTTTTAATAATAAATTGATATTCTCTCACAACTTTCAAGTGATTAATGTTTCCCAAATATTGATTTCATGATCGTCAAAATTTTGTTGTTATCGTTATTATAAAAATAAAACATAGCATTTTCGTGCCTTCGACTAAGAACTATCAACTTTTTTTTTTCTTAACGCATATATATATTTTTGGCTGCTATTTTCATGTAAGATTTAAGTATACTTTTATTAGAACCATTTTAATAATAAATTGATATTCTCTCACAACTTTCAAGTGATTAATTTTTCCGAAATATTGATGTCATGATCGTCGAAATTTTGTTGTTATTTGTATTATAAAAATAAAACACAGCATTTTCGTACGTGTTTGAGCTATTAATTCACCATTCGATTACTTCAGTTTTTGGCATCTCTAATATCGATACGTTAAAGATCTAAAAAAAAATGAAAACTGATTATGAGTGCGAAGCCAGTACCTCAGTGATTTGATTGTTTTTACATTCTAAGTTAGCGGGTTAAGCACTAATCGATTATAAATTCCATCGGAGTGGCAATCCCGTATTCTATACCCCTGCAATTCTAATAACCTTTTCTATAATTATATCTGTACTTTGAACAAGCGCTGTATGTTTAAGCCTGCGTGCTACATTTTTACAAGTAGTATGCAACTTAATTAATTGCGAGTTTTGTAAGAATTACTAAATTGTTCAAATTTGAATTCTACAAAATAACTCACTTTTTTTTTAGATGTTATCAGTTATCAGTCACCGTCATGTAACGAAAATGCATGTCCTAAAGTATAATAAACGGTCTATATAATTATATTTTCATAATAACAGTAATATTACTTTCTGTTTTAATTATTTTTGACTAGCTGAAGTCCTCTGCGTTGCCCGGGTTTTACGCAGAATATTTCAAAATCTAATGTAGACAGTGTCTTTCATCTTGTTTTGAACATCAAAGTGTTAAATTTCAACAGCGTCGAAATAAAACTGTAGATTTGTTTGAAAATCAAATCATCGCCGCCCGCCCGTCGTCCGTAACAGGCATTCTTTACATACTTCATTAATGATTGTTTTGATTTTTTTCGATTAATAAATCGAAAACACATGGGTATAATCATTATCGCTAGTATAATTATAGTCACATCACTAGAATTTATATCGAAAGCTTCCGAAGGGTTCACTCAAAATGGAATCGCCCCACTGATTCTTCATACGGTTACGTGGTTCCATATCGTACCTACAACCAACTGGTACATCTTTATAATTCAGTTTTTTCTCACGTATATTTATGTTCGCGTCGCGTCATTCTTTTTGATTGCTCTTCAAATTAAATTGTTTTTTTGCATCCTTTCTTTTTATCAGACAAATTACCAAAGTTCATCTGTGTTAGTGATTAAAGGCCCGGTATATCGGTCAGTCTGTATCTTCGCTATTCTTCGCCAAAATTTAAGCGGGCTAAATCGACCGCTTAAGCCTTGATTAGCCGCAGAACTTAAGTTACTATTTTAGACGTCGAGGCACTAGCTGCCACATGTCAAACTTAACATTTACGTAAGTAATTGTATCTCATCGAAATTTACGTAAATTGCCTATTTTTATGGGTATGGACCATTATATTCATCGAACGTTGAGGAATGTCGATGTTATTAATTGATGACCAATCTAAAACATTGGATTTTCAGTTTTAACGTCAGTGCAGTTTGTATTCAGTGGTTAGTTAGTCATAATTTCATGAATAGTGCACTACTATCAAAACAAATACTATTTAAAATTTTTGAAAGAGAATTTGCTGATTGAAGTTAAATTAGAAATTAGAACATAAATACAGCACTAGATTCACGCGCAACGACGGGTTAATAGTTCCGAAATTTAAACAGAGAACGTTTGAATACATTATACCGAAGATATTTAATTTATTACCTGACACTATAAAGCAATGTATTTCTATGAATAAGGTTAAATATATGGTGAAAAATTGGCTATCGGAAAATATTTATATTGATATTGATATGTGTGAAAAAAAATGTTGAATCTGTAGATATAAGATTTAAATTTTAAATTTAAAAAAATGTATATGAAACTAAAATATAAGCACCTGTTGACAAGCCAATTCAATTGGCTTAGCAGGACTTGTTTGTTGATTATATTATGTATTATCTATTCTTTCAATAAAAAAAAAATAAAAAAGTGAGGAACTTTATCAAAAATCAACTCGTAAATTAAACCCGCCTAAAAATAAGCTGACTTTTGAAAGATCGCTATCCCCCGATGCATGGATATGTCCAGATGACGATTTAATAGAGAGCCTAGATATACCACTCACGTAGAAAGTAGTTTGATTTGTCAAAGAAAAAACTAAAACACATTCTTCTATTAAAGTCACAGAATACGTGAAATATTAGTGACATTTAGGCTCTCGAACTATATACGGATTATGTTCTAAGCCTAATATTCTACCGATTATGTGCTGAGCTCTACTTTCAAAACCAAGCCGAGCTTAAAATCAACTATCAATACCGGGCCTAATTGTTTACTCAATGTGTACATGCACTTGCATAATAAGATTTTAATTTGTCAATTAAATGCATCTTTTTCTATACAAACTCGAGATGTAATTTCGGACATTTCTCACGATTGCAACATATTGAATAGAAACTAGTGTTTCAGTGAACTGAAGACCTCGCGTCCAAAAAAGTCCGTTTCTGATTTTCTCTTATTTCCAATTTTGGTTTCGAACAAAAAATAATTATACGTAGGCATAAAATGAACAAAAAACTTTTCTATGGCTTGTGTTACTGTAGTTAAACTGGCCTTTATGATTTTAACATTTAACACATCCGTTTGATAGATTCTCCTAACTGTTAAACAAACGGATTGCAATCTTTATAGTACAGGTGTCGGGTAGGAATGCTATCCCTGTTCCACCGGTATTTCAATGGAAGTAGCTCCGTGAAACTAGCGTCATTGCTCCCTTTGACACCGGTGCATAGTCAGGAAACACGCCACATGCGCGCCCAACATTACACGGTTGACACATGAGAACGAGTCGGTTCTTCGACTCGTTCTTGTGTTTAACAGCTCGGCTGTGGAACGATTTGCCGGCCTCTCTGTTTCCTCCTTCCTACGACGTGGGTCTCTTCAAGACCAACGTTCATTCCTTCCTCTCCTCAAAAAGACCCTCCACACAGCATCTCAGAGATAGTATGTGGAGATAATTTAAAAAAAAACAGCATACTTGTGGTCGTTATTTGATTCAAAAATTTAATCGAAGTTTACACCTGACAAAATCGCAAAAACGTGTATTTTAGAAAGTAACGTTTATGAAAAAATATGTTTTACATCAACATGAAAACTGCGTTTTTTATATTGTAACAAAAATCTTTTTAAAATACTTTTTGTGTACCAAAATTTGGTGTCCCAATTTTGGTACGTTAGGGTTATGGACGTCTAACGTGTTTTCTTTAAAACAAATTTCAGTTGCTTGTGAGCGCACTTAAACTGTCTTTACTGAAAGTAGGTGATGACTGATGACGAAAGCGACCAAATAAGCAAAACCTAAATTTCCCCTGAAATCATAAGATTTATATATTGATACTTGAATACTTACCTACTTAATTATACACTGTATAATATTTTATGTAACATTTTTATTATTATTTCAAATAAGGAATAATACAATTTATTTGGAGATACGTTACTACCTCAATGACAATCCTTTTTAAAACTTTCTTCCGTCAGATAAATATTGAAAAGCTCAGTCAAAGTTAGCCATCTAGTCAAAGTAGGGCTTGCTTGAATAATAAAGTGATGCAGCAGATTTCCGAAATCAAAATTTTATATATTTTTTTTTTAAATTTAGCTTTAGGCACCATGTCTCAATGAATATTGAAATCTTATCTTTGAAATCTTTATTTCTTTAATTTTATTTATTTCTTTTCATTCAAAACTTTCGATTGAAAGCAATTTAGAATAATTCACTGAAATTTTACCTTCTTTGGATACTAATTTTTTTTTACATTAACACCACACAGGAGGAGGCCCCGAGGAAAATAATTTCCACAACAAATGTTGGTGTACAAACGTTGGGCACGCGTTTGGCGTTTTTCCCGACTATGCACCGGTGCCGAAGGGATCAATGACGCTAGTTCCTCGGAGCATCTTCCATTGTAATACCGGTAGAACAAGGATAGCATTCCCACCCGACGCCTGTGCTCTAAAGATTGCAATCCACCTGTTAAGATGGGAGAATCTATTAAGCGGACCGCCCGTTTCTGCACAGAGTCGAGGGTATTTTTCAGGTATTTTGGAGCTCCAGACCAGAGGTGGCTGCCAAATTCAACCGTGGGGCGCACTTGTGATTTGTACAGGGTTAGCAGTTGTGTACTATTAAAGTATCTGCGGGCCCTGTACAGTACGCCCAGTTTTTAAGGGCCCGCAACCCGGATTTGTACCGATTTATTACATAATTCCCAAACACGGTAAATTTTAAAGCTCTTAAAAAAATATATGTTATTCTTGAAGATAATATCTAGACTTTGCCCGCGCCGAAACGCAAATTATATAAATTTCAAGTATGCCACACCCGCCTCCCAAATTGGTTGCGTAGAAATTACGAAATTCCACACATTAAAAAGTTGATTAACGCCAGAGCTCATCGTTCTAAAGTTTTTTTTGCACATTCGTTCTTTTTTTTTAGTTTGGATATTTTTTATTTCGGTGTGGGTGTATTGTATCTGATAGATCTAAAGAAAGTTAAGTGTGATTCATGAGTGTTGTGTCCACTACTTTCAGGAAGATTTTATAGTGCTTCCACCACTTTATTATTATTAATGATCGCTTCTCGCAGTTAAATATGACTTACGAGAACATTCGATCAAGTTGGACCAAATAATCATTAACTTCCGATTAACTACTGTCGTAAAAGCGGAAATTCGAAAGCGACAAAATTATTTCCTACAGCTTTTCCGAATTTGTCGTGTGGATTTTGATACTCTTACTACAAAATCTTACGTCTGTTCCAATGTTGACTCCTGCTTTCGAAGGCTAAAATACAAATAAAGTGAACATTTTTAAAACTTTTTTATGTTTGCATGCAAAAATTTTTAACTTCAAAAATGATATGTTTATTTCGAATCATTAAATTTGGAAGCGTATTTATGCGTATTATTTCAAAAACTGTTTTTTTAGTTTTCGGATATGTTCAGTAATATTCCATTTATTTGCATTTTGTAAAGCGGAAATATTTTGACCACCTATAAAATGCGCCAAATTTCTGAAGGGTTAAAACGAGACTAAGATGGTGGCGCTATGTCTATTTTTAGTCGAGTTATTGACGTTTGAAATTATCCCGACAGAAACTATCGCTTATTTTGGCGCGATTGCCCCCCGCATACCCGACATCGATTTTAAATACGCTTCCAACGCAAAACTGTTTGCGTGCTACATTAAACTTAACCATTACGGCATCCAGATCCGCACCATCCGTATTGACCCATTATTTCATCCTGTCCGTATCCTCATTATGTCCGACACCCCTCCCTCAGCTTTAAGCTTGCTAAATCTGCCGCTCAAGCCTCGATAAGCCGGAGAATAGTTCATTTTTTAGACGCAGAGGGGTACCGAAGCGCTAGCAGTCACATGTCAAATCTGGCATCTACTTAAATTACATTGAATAAGTACTTCTACGAGTATGTCAACGATATTTACGTAAATTGCCTATTTATTACGTAAGTGCGGACTATTATGTTCATCGAGCGATGAGGAATGGCAATGTTATTAATTGATACTAAATCTAAAATAGTCTGCCACTTGAGCGACTACGGTCAAAAATTGAACACTTTTATTTTTCTGCGATTGATAGCGGTCCAAAATTGGACCACATTTTCCTTTACCATTCGTAAAATATTTATTGTAATTATTTAAAACATTTCCCCGGCCAGCCATTTATTTTAAATCGAGGCTATTGAAATGTTTTATCTATTATGACCATAGATGTCGCAAATCCGAACTTCGTGGACTATTTTAGAAAGATGTTAAAAATAATGTTTTTAAATATTTTTTTCGCGTCGAATTTTTGATCAGCTGTTTACTGTTAAAATAAAGTCCTTTTTCCATAGATCCTTTCATTATCCACAGGCAACACACAGAAATTGAAAATATTCCATGTTGACTCGAATAAGTACCCCTCACGGCAGTTTCAAAGTAACAACACGCAGGATTCGCGCGGTAATAAACTTTACGATTTTTTTAATATATTTTTTATAAATCCTACAAATATGAGATAGACGATAAAATACAGGTTAATTCATTGGCTACATAGCACTATAATAAGTTTTTATGTTTCCATGTTAAAATTCGAAGATATGATTTTTTAATGTTGGCGAAAAATTTAAAAAATGATCTTCTGGGAAATCGCGAGCAATCGAGGTAAATTTATTTATTTAAGGGATTTTAAAAGTTTCAACATCTGTTTTCACCGGTTAATCACGAATAGTACATGACTCCGGCAAACCAATACTATTTAAAATTAATATCCTCACGTATAGCACGTGCTGATTGAAATGAGGAACTTTATCAAAAATCAATCCATAAAATATGACACCGATTAATTAGTCTATCTCATTCTTTCGCAGGCTAAATCCTATAATAATAATAATAATAATATTGGCTAATTTATATAGCGCCGTTTTCGTGGAAAATCACCTCAAGGGCGCTGATGTGTTTGTATACGCTATAGATGTATGTGTTTGTTTGTCTCTTTTTAGTGTCCCTCGTTTCTCTTTCATCGGGTTTTAAATCATAACGATAAAAAAGTTTTCACTCCAAAAAACACGCTCCTCTATTAAAATCGCAAACCATTCGTGTAACACTGGTGATATCTAAGCTTGCGCTATATATACGGATTACGTTCCAAGCCGCGCTAAGCTTTTCATTCCAACCAAGGCGAGCTTAAAATCGACTGATATACCAGGTCGTAGTGAAGCACATCTAGACTCGATGTCAAGTTAAATGCGTAGACATTACCTAACATAAGAATACATTCTTTCTCGTTTCGAGGGACATCCATTTCCCTACGAATCTGACAGAAACGGCTTTACAAATTACCACCTGACGTTCCTCCGACACTCGCCGTCGGATATTTGGCCGCTTCCTCCCATAACACATCATTTCCGTTATTTGACGCCCAAAGGGTTGAAAGATGTTGAAATTTAATATTATATGGTGGATTCGGCATCCTTCAACTCTTCTGGGGATTTATAGGCTAAGTGCGTGGAAGGTGATAAATATTTTTAGGTAGGTCGACGAGTTCCGATTCGATTTTATCTGAAGTTTGACCCCAACCAAATCAAACACATTTCGTGGTATTAGAATTTTGTTCCAGTTTTTACATTTTTTTTCTAATTTGAGTGTGTTTATTTTCTACTGCTCAGAATTTAGTTCAATATTGAATGTTAATTTTTTAATTTGTTTTTATTATCATAATTAAATTTGTAGAACTCTTTTTTAATTTAGTTTGTTTTGTAATATTAAAATTATTCGATAAGAAAGCTGTATTTATTTTTTTTTTAAAGAAAGACAAACATTCCCGCGTTACGAATAACTTGACAATATTTGAAAATCTCCTACCACCACCACAGTAAGCTGAAAATGTTGCTGTTTCGTGATGGAGGACTTAGCCAGCCGAAGAATTGAGCACACGACGCTTGGGTGGGACCCAAAAGCGATGCCAACTCAGCCATTGACCTGTCATTTATAAACAACTTCTGTTGTGTAAATATTTTTAGCTGTCTTGTCTTCCGATATTATGTTCCTCGGTATGTTTAAACCGAGTTCAATTATATTTAAAATAAAATTATTAAATATAAAATTGATTTATTTTTTATTTTTTACACGAGCTCCACACAGGAGGCCCTGAGGAAAATAATTTCCCTCGGGGCTTATGTCATCTTTGGGGATGCGGTGTGGAGGTTTTTTTTTAAGGAAAGGAAGGAGGAGAGAGTTCTGGGAAGGAAGAGGGTTTAAGGGGTGGGTAGGAATCTGGGGTTCAGTGTGTCCTGGTTATTCGCCTCCAAGACCTAGACAAACCTCACCCCACGAACCCGGGCACCCCTGCTAAATCACCAAACGTAGCGAACCACTTGGGGTGACCTATGGCAGAGGTGTTGGTTATCCAATAAAGGTTCCCGGGGCGGCGGTACCCATTCCCGCCTCCCAAATTGTTGAAGATAACGTTGTTATTGAAACATGTTGACATTGATAATTATACAGTGGTTTAAACAAAGTGATTTGATTTTCATTGTATTACAATGATAAGTATGTTTGCTAAGTTTGAAGAAATAAAATTGAATGTTAATTTTGATTATAACTTCTTTTTATGTGTACATTTATTTGTTATTTTCAAAAATATTCATGGCTCAAACAATTTGGGAGGCGGGAATGGGTACCGCCGCCCCGGGAACCTTTATTGGATAACCAACACCTCTGCCATAGGTCACCCCAAGTGGTTCGCTACGTTTGGTGATTTAGCAGGGGTGCCCGGGTTCATGGGGTGAGGTTTGTCTAGGTCTTGGAGGCGGATGACCAAGACACACTGAACCCCAGATTTCTACCCACCCCTTAAACCCTTTTCCTTCCCAGAACTCTCCTCTCCTTCCTTTTCCTAAAAAAAACCCTCCATACAGCATCCCAAAAGATGACATAGGCCCGGAGGAAAATTATTTTCCTCAGCTCATTAAAAAAAAAAAAAAATGGCGCCGTATGTCATTATTTGTTCAAATGGTTATTTATATAAGAACATGGCAGAACAGACGTTCTGGCCCAGCACAGCATGACAAGAGGTATGGTGCTGCTAAATGATATCTCTAGGTCCCTTGACATTTTCAACATTAGTCTTGAAGGTTTCAATAGTAATTTTAGGCAAGAACTCTAAAATATGTATTATTGTTATTTTATTTGATCTTCTTTCTCGTTTAAAGTTATGTATATCTTATGTGTATTGTAATAGGATTATATTAATCTGTAATGCACAAAAAAAAATTTGTTCATATCTATATTATATTTCTTGACGGAATGGTGTACAAGTTGAAAATTATTGCGTTTACTTATAAATTCCACACAAAAGCAGCGCAAATTTCATGATGTTAGAGCTCATCGTTGGTGAGTTTTTGCCGCTTCATTTACACAATACGCCGTTGTTGCAGATTTATAGTTAATTGCGAATGATTTTTTCAGTTTTTCAAATTCCGAATATGTTGATTTTCCACTGCTGTCAAACAACAGCTATTAAAAACCTTTTTTTAACTCAACGTAAGTGTTTATAATACATTTTTGTTGTTACCCTAATGGAAAAATTTACTCAACATCCAACATGTAACGATCAAATTTAAAATACGCAAGCAAATATGTTTACACGGAGAGCACCCAATAATTATCTCTAAAAGCCTCCGGGTTTTTAATTACCGGCATCTTATCACAGCACTCGTCTTTTTATTTTCTGTTTTCATTATGATCGCTCAATAACCGGACGTGACAGGCCACGCGTGGGCAGATCGGTATGTTCTATGGAAAAGTGGTGGAGATATGAGAATTTCTTTGTCACCTTGTATTTCCCTTTATTCCCCACACTTTATATTGGGTGTCACTGGGATAAACATCCCCTGAAGGAAGCTTTCAATCGCTGTGATTGATGGTGATAATCCTTTTAATATTATTGACATGGACACTGTTATTTACCTTTTACGCCAAGGGACAATTTGTCAAGCTAAAAATGATGAATAAATAAGTTTTTATATAACGCTTTTTTTTTTACATCAAAGGGTTTTCCTAAATTTACAGCAGGAAAATAATATTTCCGTGACCCCCTTTTCACTCGCTAGTGTGTATGATATTGAACAAAGTTAAAATGTGATAAAATTAATCAAAAGAGGGAAATCCTGCTTTTGAACCGCCATTACGATCAAGTTTCTACAGCAATTATTATCGTTAATTAATTTTTCTTTGATAATGTTATTTAATGAAAGTAATACAATACTTTTGTTAATTATCTTAGATCTATTATGTTATGAAAACCCCTCTGTGACCTATTTAACTCGCAGATGTGTGTGCTATTTTACGCACATAGAAAAACATTTGAGAAAATTAGTAAAATGGGTAAATCTTCGCTTTTATCCGTATATGTATATCCATTTACGTGTTTTTAAGCAACAATTTTCATAACTAATCGATGATTGATTTTAATATAAATTATCTTAGACTAGTTCTGGGTCGATCGTGAATGACCTGATCGTCGAAACCCGCTCACGAGCCGCCAAAGATCGAGTGGGTTATTTATTCGTTAGCACCCGGGTCTCAAGACCCGCGAACTACAACACATTCCCGCACCCCGAGACTCACGACGCTCTCACGACCGGTCGCCGCGTCATCGGCGCGCCGGTTGCCCATGTGGCGAGTGGCGAGACAGCAAGAACTGCGAACTGCGACGACACATTCGGTCGCCGCTTGCCGATCAACACAGACGTGCGTGACGTAACAGTATCCTACTTTATGCCCGTGTGTCACGTCATCGCGGGATTGTTTAGTATATTCGATTTTTGAATATTCAACTAGATACAGAGTCGTTTTTAATTAAAGCGTATCTTGGTATTTGTTCGTTCTAGAATGCGATTTTTTCTCTTTAGTAAGTAAAATAATTATTCGTAATATTCATGTTATTTTAGTTACACGTAGTATCTCCTTTGCAAATAAAATTATCCCACGGTTACTTCAAGTAAGTTCCCAACAATGAAGTGTTTACTATCAGCGTTTTATAACCGAACTTAAGAGGAACTCCTATAATCATAAAATTTGCAATATCTGTTAATCCCCAAGGTTTGAGTTGTAACTTTATTGGTGTGCCCTTTTTGGCTAACTTTTAAAGCAATTTTATTGTTTTATTGTGGGTTTTTCGGGTCGCTTATGACTTTTTTTAATTTTTTTATTGAAATAATAGATAATACATAATATAATCAACAAACAAGTCCTGCTAAGCCAATTGAATCGGCTTGTCAACAGGTGCTTATATTTTAGTTACATATTTATACATTTTTAAAATTTAAAATTTACATCTTATATCTACAGATACAACATTTTTTCATACATATCAAAATCAATATAAATCTTTTTTTTCCGATAGCCAATTTTTCACCATATATTTAACCTTATTCATAGAATTACATTGCTTTATAGTGTCAGGTAATAAATTAAATATCTTCGGTATGATATATTCAAACGTTCTCTGTCCGTACTTATTGTTAAATTTCGGAACTATTAACCCGTCGTTACGCGTGAATCTAGTGCTGTATTTATGTTCTAATTTCTCTTTATGCTGCGGGGTAAATATATGTTGAACTATAATTTTGTGCCAAAGTATTGCCTTAACAGGTAAAATTTTGGCACTCTGAAACAGCAACGGTTTATTTTGTCTCTGTTTGAAAATATTAGGGACGACCAATAATTTTACAATTGCGTTTTGTACAACTTGCACTTGTTTCAGATTGGTTATAGAAGTATTTCCCCATATTGTTAATCCATATCTTATAATAGATTCTGCTAGTGCCATATAAATTATTTTAAGTGTTTCAATTGATAGGAAAAAATTTAATGTGTACATTCTGCCAGCAATCGATCTGAGTCTTTTACAGGTTTTTTTTATATGTTTGTCCCATTTAAAAAAACAATCTACAGTAACACCAAGATACACGTATTCCGAAACTAATTCTAAGCTTTCACATTTACAATTAGTTGGAATATTTTTATGAATGCAATTAAAATTATGAGATATAATATTAGGATTAAATTGAAATTTGGCATTAGGTGATCTTATATGCATTACTTTGGTTTTTTTAGCATTTATTAATAGTCCTGCATCATGTGACCATTTACAGAGTTGATTAAAGTCAATTTGCATGAGTTCAATTGCAATTTTTAGATCTTTATGTGATATGACCAATGCCGTATCATCTGCGAATACAAAATGTTTCACAAAAGAGAAAAGTTTTTTCATTATGGTTTCATAAATTATATATAGTGTAGGTCCTAATATGGAACCTTGTGGAACTCCTGCAGATACATTTTTTGTTTTACTAAAAGTATTATTTATTTTGATACATATTTTTCTATCTGTAAGATAATCTTTAAATAAATTTAACACATTTCCTCTTATTCCAATTTTTTCTAGTGTTTTAAGCAGTTTTTTTGAGTTAATTGTGTCAAAAGCTTTAGAGTTATCAATAAATAAAACAATAACATGTAATTTATTATTCAATTGGTTATTTACGTAATTGGAAAAATCTTGCAGTAGTTTTTCAGTATTTTTTTTTCTTTGGAAACCATATTGACTTGGATCAATGATAGAGAATATTTCAATATAATTATTTAATTTATTTGATAAAAATTTTTCAAGAATTTTTTCTAATGCTGGTAGAATACTAATAGGCCTATAATTTCCCAGTTCAATGTGTTTTCCACCTTTAAATATTGGTCTAGTAATGCTACATTTAAATTCTTGTCGAATTTTTGATTGATTTATTATCAAATTTATTAAATGAGTAATTATTGGCCCAAGAGTTTTTATATTTCTTTTTAAATCAAACATTCTTATATTGTCAATACCTGTGCTTTTAGAGTTTTTCATTTTTTTAACAATGTTTTCAATATCGGTTATAGTAGCTCTTGGTATATATAAACTGTGAGGTAGTTCTTCCAGTACTATATTAGTAGCTTTGTGATTGCATTTATGTAACATGTTGCTGATGCTATCCGAGAAGTAATTCACAAAATCATTTGACACAGAATCCTCAGTTCTATCTTTTAACATATATCGTGTTATAGTTTGATCACAATCGTTTTTGGGTTTACGTCCTAAAATATTATTTATCTCGTCCCAGGTTTTTTTTGTATCATTAAAACAGTTTTTAAATTTATTATTATAGTAGTTCGTTTTATCTTTATTTATGAGTTTATTGACAAGGTTTCGTGTTTTTTTATATTCTGTTTCATATGTTTTGTTTGTTGGTGTACTTTTCCATTTTTTATAAAGTTTATCCCTTTTATTTATATGACATAATAATTCACTGCTTACCCATTCATTTATTGCATAAGGTCGTGTATTCGGTTTTTGCACTATCGTTTTAGAACTACTCTTGTAAAAATTGTTAAATAAAGATTTTATTTTTTCATATAATGAAATACAATCCCTCTCCTCTATAAGTTTACTCCAGTTATAATCTTTGATATACCGATCAATAACCTTTTGTGAGATGATTTGAATATACTTATTTGAAAAGTCTACCTGACGTTTATGAGATTTTATATTAATAGCAGTGATATAATGATCGGCAATATTATTTTCACAGACGCAAGCTGTTATTTTTTTGCCTCTAAATTTGGCAAATATATGGTCAATACACGTGCGACTAATTTGTCCATTTAATACAGCTTCTCTGGTTACTACATTAATGCATTTAGTTAAATAATGATTAGTAAGTAAGTTTTCATATGAAGTTATGATATAATCTTGGTCATTAAGCAAATTTAAATTTATGTCTCCAAGTAAGATCATATTTTCCTTACTATTAATTGTATCAAGATACGATGATAATTCCGTTAAAAAAGAAGATTTACTCAAATTAGGAGGTCTATAGATAGCTACTATATTAATTTTAGTTTTGTCCTGGAGTATGAGCTTTCCCGTTATATTTTCAAAATGAAGTGATAGGAACGATGTTGGTCTAAATTCAAATTTATTTCTTATATATAATATAATCCCTCCTCCTGACTTATCAGTCCTGCAGTAGTTATATGCATTATATCCGGGAATATTGTATAAACACGTACTTTCAGTTTGAATAGATGTTTCACATAGCATTATAATGTCAATATGCTTCAAACAATTAAGTAAATATATATGCAATATATTCCAATATTTTTGTATAGATCTTATATTTAATTGAATACAAACAAGATTGTCAGACGCATTTATGTTTTGTTTTTTTATCCAATCTTCTAAATTATTTACTGTACTACATTCTATTTCGTTATCATTATCTATATACGAGAAATTATTCTGAGCCATTTAATTCATATTTAAATTTGATGCAACACAATAAGATTGTGATACGAAGTTTGGTTGATTTTATATATTGAAATATTTCTATAAGAAATAACTCTATATCATAATTAAGTGTAAGCTTCAATTTAATAGTTGATATAATTACATACATATTTTTTGACCGGTCTGGGCGGAATCTGGCGCGAGAAACTCGATTATCGAGTTTTGTATTTTGTGTCGCAAAAAGAGCGGGTCTTCGCGACCCGCTCGTGACGCCAGTGTGTCGTGAGTCGTGAGCGACCCGGGTTGTGTAAAATGATCGATCGACCCAGGACTATCTTAGACTACGGTTGTCTTACTATTCTTATATCACCGCATTGACATCTATTGCCTTTTCAACACATTTTTTTCCATAATTTCGTGTCACCTTCATACCTGCGAACTATATCTATTTTTGTTTTTGAAGAAAGTTCTTCATTAAGGAACGGCACGTACGTTATAATCTACACATTCACAGACGGCGCCAATTAAATTATTTTAGGTTTTTAATACTTTTTGCACATTACGCTTTAAAATGTACTTACTGATTGTGTATAATAATTGTTTGCACCCGTACACATTTAATATGAATATAAATAAATAGTTTTGTCCATAAACAAACCCGAATCTTTGAAGAAAGGCTGAAAAATTCAATTTTGTATCGGTGACTCAATCCAAAATTGAATTTTTCAACCTTTCTTCAAAGATTTGGGTTTGCTTATGGACAAAACTATTTATTTATATTCATATTAAATGTGTATGGGCACAAACAATTAATATACCTTAATATTTTAAAGCGTAAAGTGCAAAAGGTATTATAAACCTAAAATAATTTAATTGGCGCCATCTGTGAATGCGTAGATTATAACGTACGTGACGTTTAACCTTAATGTTATTTTCTGGTTAATGTTAAACGGAACGTACGTACTCGTATAATCTACGCATTCACAGATGGCGCCAATTTAATTATTTTAGATTAAATCACTTTTTGCAAGTTGTGCTTTAAAATATTTAGGTGAATTAATTGTGTATGCAATTGTGTATTTATATTTATGCAATATAAATAAATAATTTTGTCCATTAACAAACGCAAATCTTCGAAGAAAGGCTAACAATTTCAAATTTGTGGACCCAATCCAATATTGTATTTGGTAGCCTTTCTTGAAAGATTGGAGAAAACTTTTTATTCATGCTAGTGGTCGCCCAATGGTCGAAATTCGACCATAATTGATTTAATTGTGTAATTTTTTTTGATTGATTTTTATGCATATTTTTTACAAACTATTAGCATTCTGCACTCCTCTGAATAAACTATATGTGTGCGAAATTTCATACTCCGTCCGCGCAATTTTCGTAAAAAGGGGTTCAAAGTTTTTGCTTCACATACCGATTAATATTGAATATGTACGGGCGTAAACAATTTATTTACCTTAATATTTTAAAGCATAACTTGCAAAAAGTGTTTTAACCTGAAATTATTAAATTGGCGCCATCTGTGAATACTTAATAATAATTATAACGTATGTTCCGTTTAACCTTAATTAACTATGTCTACAAATTATCTATAATGATCTGCCAACTTGTGTATTCCATCATCTGACAGCAAGACCATGTTCACTTCTTTCTCCCATAAAAGTCGTCACCGACACCGACCCAGAGGCAATATAATATCCTGCCTGATATAAATAATATAAAACAACATGTTCAGGATCTGTACTTCCGCTCTCCTGACAGAGCAATCCGGCGTGGTAACACCAGATTCCAACGGGAAGTGTGGCTGGAGTAACTCTTCAATAATAACTCCAGCTCTTGAATAATTGGTCTTTATTCACACAATAAAAAGACCCGTAGGGTAGCTCATGTAGGGTGAGCTCAATGATGCTATCTCTCTCCGCGGTTTTATAACCCACATGAAGTGAAAACCTGGCAGCAGACGTTTTGCCAAAAACGACCCGCCCAAGACGGATGGTAACAAGAGAAGAAGGAATTAAAATCCGTGGCAATACGAACTCGCCCTGGCAATTGCCAACACAAAAGAATGTTGCCACAACCATTAGGGTGACAATCACAAATATTAATATTTCAGTACCTGAAATCTTAACATATTCCCGCCCAAAAACGAGTATTAAGGAATAGTTGTTTTTCATACAATAATATAAGAAGAGATTGCAACATTGATACCCAGAATTTACCCAACGAGTTCACATACAAAAATAAACAATATTCAATATATGGATATCAAAATAATAACAAAAAAACTTATAACTAAGTATATAACCCTATGTCAGACTTGACATTAAAAAATAAAGTTTAATAACGTAGAACCTTCTGGTGCGCTGCACCCACTTATGAGAAAATAGTTTAACACTTGGCACTGATGAGCCTGACGGCACTTTGATTTACACATCACATCACTTTTAGTGTTGTAATTGGTTCTTAATCCAGGTTGGAGGAAGGATCCTCCATGGGAAGTAGACAGAGCTGTGTCACGGCTCTTTTGGTGACACCTCTGGCCGTCCTCAAGGAGACGACGCGGACGCGTCCGTCTTGGCCAGGGTGGATCTCCGTCACTCGCGCCATCCTCCAGTACTGCGGAGGTAGTTGGTTGTCTTTGATGATGACCATGTCACCAGGCTGTAAACTGCGTTGACGTCCTTCTTGCCATTTGACTCGGTTCTGCAATTCTGCTAGGTATTCCCGGCTCCATCTGTGCCAAAAAGATTGAACAACGGTAGACATCTTTTGGTAAATATTAAGCCTGTTTGTAGGCAGATGGTGGATATCAAGCTCAGGCAATGCTAACAGGTTGTCGCCAATAAGGAAGTGTGACGGAGTGAGTGCGTTTAAGTCATTTGGATCTGATGTTAATGGAGTCAGAGGACGGGAATTTAAACAAGCCTCAATCTGTATTAGTATGGTATTCATGCCTTCGTATGTCAAAACAGTTGACCGCATTGCTTTTTTTAAATGTAACTTTGTCATTTTAACTGCACTTTCCCAAAGTCCCCCGTGATGCGGTGAGCGGGGGGGCAAGAAACTCCAGCTAATATTCTGCTGGGCCAAAAAATTATGGATTTCTTTATCAGATGCCTTCAAAAAATCAAATAGTTCAGTAAGTTCCCTATAACTACCTGTAAAGTTAGTTCCATTATCAGTAAAGAGTCGTGAGGGTTTACCCCTCCTAGCTATAAATCTTTTCAATCCATTCATAAATGCCATTGAAGTTAAATTAGTCACTAATTCTAGGTGAATTGCCTTTGTTGAAAAACAAATAAATAAACATATGTAAGATTTTACACTCTTAGCATTTCTGGTTAAACCAGACTTAATTAAAATTGGACCTGCAAAATCTATGCCAGTTACATAAAATGCTCTTTGGATTCGGAATCGGTCAGCAGGAAGGTCACCCATGAGCTGGCGACACTCGCGCGGACGGACTCGGAAACATACAATACATTTATGCAGTGCTCGCTTCACTGCGTTTTTACCATATATTGGCCAAAAACGTAAACGCAGTAATGCGAGCAGAGCATTACATCCTAAATGTAAATTCTCATAATGCAGATGGGTTATTATTAAGTCAGTCAACTTATGATTTTGTGGTAACAAAATTGGATGTTTTTGAGAGAGCGAGGTAATATCGGATTGTGATAGTCGACCTCCAACCCTCAACAACCCATCCTGCATAAAAGGATTTAGTGCCTTTACCTTGCTCCGCCTAGATACAAATCTTCCATTACTCACAGACGCTATTTCATCATGAAATGCGAATCGCTGAGCGTTCAAAATCAATACATGCATGGCATGTTCCAGTTCGATTACAGAAAGCTCGTCGACCCGCATCGGTCTTCGTTTAGAACAGTTATGTATGAAACGTAACATATAAGCAACTACACGCCTCAGTCGTCTTAATGAAGAATAATTATTAAATATTTCCCAATCGACAGGACTACTAGTAACCAAAACTATCCTCGCCGTTTCTGGCAACTCCGTGGGAGTATCAAATATAGAATGTGGCCACTTATCCTCGTCGGACGTGAGCCATGGTGGTCCTGACCACCATAATGAAGATGTTTTCAACTGCTGAGATGTTATTCCTCTGGAAATTATGTCAGCTGGGTTTTCAGTTGAATTAATGTGACGCCATATAGCGCCATCACCTTCACGTTGTATTTCTGATACGCGGTTAGCAACAAAAGTAGTCCAACGGTACGGTTCTCCTGCAATCCAAGCCAATGTTATTGACGAATCACACCACAAAGTGGTGTCAACAGTTACTTGGAGAGCTGCCGTCACCCGCTTCATTAATTTAACTAATAATTGTGCTCCACATAACTCAAGACGTGGTAACGATAAATTTTTTAGTGGGGCTACACGAGATTTAGCGCATATTAACTGTGATTGGTGAATGCCGTGTTCATCGGTAGATCTTAAATACAGACAAGCGCCATATGCTCCTTGAGATGCATCGCAAAAACCGTGTAAGCTAAAAGATTTTTTATTAAAGCAGAAAATTTTCCTCGGTACCCGAATATGATTTGCTTTACTGAGACTCAGCGTGTAAGTCTGCCAGGCCAATAAAAGGTCATTGGGTAGCTTGTCATCCCAGGATATTTTTAGCTTCCACAATCTTTGCATAATTATCTTACCGACAATGATTACTGGGCCTACCAGTCCTAAAGGGTCAAACACTTTTGACATTAATGATAAAACTTGACGTTTTGTTACTTCTAACTTTGCGTCTATGCTTTCTACCTGATAGGTAAACTCATCAAGTTTGGTGTCCCATATTAATCCGAGAATCTTAGCTTCATTGGATTCATTTGGCAATAATTCTAAATTATCTTTAGAATCATTAATCGAGGGCGCATTAGACCTCCATTTTCTAATCTCCATGCCTGCTGTAGCAAGCGCATTAATGATTTGTGATTTAAGCAAGTGACAAGTATCAATGGAGTCACTACCAGAAAGAAAATCATCTACATAAAAATTTTCCTTAAGGGATTTACTAGCTAATGGATGAGTAAATGAAACGTCATTACCTAGCTGATGCAGACAACGTATTGCTAAATAAGGCGAAGGAGCCAAACCATATGTCACCGTGTTTAGCGTATAGTGTTTCGAACAATCCTCCGCATCCTTTCTCCATAATATACGTTGGTAATTTCTGTGTTCCGGGTTGATATTAATTTGGCGGTACATCTTTGCAATATCTGCGGTGACTGCATATTGATGTTTTCTGAAAAATACCAAGTGACAAAATATATCATTTTGAATGGTGGGCCCAATCATTAGAGCGCGATTCAAAGAAATCCCTCGAGCGGGTTTAGCCGACCCGTCAAAAACAACACGAATTTTAGTAGTTGTGCTTGATTCTTTAAATACAGCGTGATGTGGTAAATAATAAGTAGTTTCATCGCGTTTTGGAGGTTCACATTCAGTCATGTGACCTAATGCAAGATACTCATCAATAAATTCCGAGTATTGTTCCTTTAAACTAGGTTGTCTTAAGAATTTTCTTTCCATTGACACTAATCTACCTTTAGCAATACTAAATGAATCTCCTAATTGAGATAGGTTAGATTTAAATGGTAAGTTGACTACAAATCTACCATTTGCAACGCGTTTATGCGTGCCTTTGAAAATCCTTTCACATTCACTATCTTCCAGAGAGTGATGCTTACTATTTTCATATTCTTCAACCTTCCAAAACCTTTCTATTTGATTCTGCAAAGAATTTAATGAAATATGACAAACTTTAACTGGCCTCGTATTATGACGCCTCTGTACAGCTCCTGATATTATCCAGCCTAGCTCCGTTCGATGCAATGTAGGTTTATCCTTTCCTAACTGTATCTGATCCGTACGAACCACCTGCCAGAATATCTCTGCTCCGATCAGCATATCAATAGAAGCTGGCTGGTAAAACTGCGGATCAGCTAACTGGATACCGTCTGGAATGTTCAACATTTTTGGATTAATCAAGGTCTGCGGAAGATTGCAAGAAATCTCATCTAATACCAAACAAGATATTTCATCCCGGTATTGAGAACATAATGATTTAAATTTAATGTCAACTGTTTCCTTTGCATGAATTAAATTATTATGCAAACCTGAAACAGGTATATTCAACTTTGTACAATGCAAATTTAATCTTTTACAAGTATCCTTTGTAATAAAATTAGACATTGAACCCGAATCCAAAAGTGCGCGTATTTTGTGTGTTCCACCATACGCGTCTTCTATTTTTACTATTACGGTAGATAGTAAAATTTCCCGCCCGTTCATGTCACTATGACATGTTAAATTTACTGGTGCCTCCGACTGACCCTTGCCAGCTGAAGTACCCGCTTGTACATTATCAGTATTGATATGTAACAGAGTGTGATGTTTTCGATCACAAACACTGCATTTTTCCTTCCACCTGCACACCTTTGAAGGGTGCCCCGGTTTTAGGCAGTTATAACATAAATTGTTCTCTGATACGAGCTTTCTTCGTGCCGCTGGTTCTTTGTTAACAAATATTTTGCACGAATAAATGAAATGACTGTCATTACACAGCATACAATTAACGTTGCTCGACGCTAACGTAACTTTGTTTGTAGAATTCCTTTCCTTAAAATTAAAAAACCTTGGTTTTGTTGCAACTGGTTCCGATTTCTGTTGCATTCCACCAATGTCACCTTGGATAGTTTCCAGGATCTGAGACCTTTGTGAAATAAAATTGCTAAACTGCACGAACGTAGGATAAACTTCGTCGCACTCTATTGATTCCCAAAGGCTACGTGTGTGATTATCTAACTTTGAGGTTAGAATATGTATGATTAATGTATCCCAATGTTCTGTTGGTAGCTTTAAGTTGTGTAAAGCTCTCAAATGAATGTTTGCTTGATCAATTAAATTCCGTAATTCATGATGATTCTGTCGTTTTAACGGTGTAAAATTAAATAAGAAATTCAAATGTCTATTTGCTATAAGTCGGACATTTTCGTATCTCGAAATAAGCATTGTCCAAGCTGCACTATAATTATCCCCGGTTATTTCTAGAGAACTAATCAAATCAAGTGCCTCTCCGGACACGTAACTAATAAGGTAATGAAATTTCTGAACATTATTTAATTTACTGTTATCATGAATTAAGGCAATGAACGAATTTTTAAAAGTCAACCATTTATGGTTGTCACCTGAAAACACTGGTATAGAGATTGGTGGTAAATTTACTGAGATATTTGGGACATTTTCAATCTTCTTAAATTTTGATAACATTTCCTGTCCTAATGCAATTATATTAAAATATGTACCTTCAAAATTATCCCTCGCGTCATTATCTTCTGATTTGTTCAATAAATCAATCTCCAGCTGAATTTTGGAGAATTCTATCAGAGAAGGCTTGATGGCGTCTAACCTCGATGACAATACGCCAGGTGTAATATCATTTTCGTTGCTTAAATAGGTTTCGAATCTCGTTAATGAACCTTTCAAAACCCCGCGCCGTTTAATCAACCTGTCGAGTTCCATTTTTTAACGAAATAACACTAACTTGATTTAAAAACTGAAAACACAATACGGCAGTTTGACGCGGTTTGACGTAAACAAAAATGATTAATACTATAGATCATAGAGAACCCAATCACAATACTATGGCATACAAAGACGAAACTTGCAAACGCGTGGCTAGAAATGTAGGTAGGCAAAGCAAAGTTATTCGGCAGACTGAATACAACAATAAAAATTATTATCACTATATTATGCTATATTGAAAGCATCTGATTATGAACACCCGAATGTAATTCGATATAATCAATACGAAATAATGTGGCATCTACACAGATTTTTAGCTTTTTAAATGGAATTTGAAAGGACAATGAAAGGAAGGCTACAACCTGATTTTCTGTGCATGCGAGCGTCGTGATGAGGCTCGCTTGATCAATCCAATGATGGTGATGAGGACGCCGACTGGACCACTCCCGATGATGATGAGGCCTGACTGGGCCACTCCAAATAATGATCTTCCGTCTCAAATGGATCAATCCGAATAATGATCACCCAGCTTGAATGAATCAATCCAAATAATGATCATCCGGCTCGAAGGACCAATGTTCAGGATCTGTACTTCCGCTCTCCTGACAGAGCAATCCGGCGTGGTAACACCAGATTCCAACGGGAAGTGTGGCTGGAGTAACTCTTCAATAACAACTCCAGCTCTTGAATAATTGGTCTTTATTCACACAATAAAAAGACCCGTAGGGTAGCTCATGTAGGGTGAGCTCAATGATGCTATCTCTCTCCGCGGTTTTATAACCCACATGAAGTGAAAACCTGGCAGCAGACGTTTTGCCAAAAACGACCCGCCCAAGACGGATGGTAACAAGAGAAGAAGGAATTAAAATCCGTGGCAATACGAACTCGCCCTGGCAATTGCCAACACAAAAGAATGTTGCCACAACCATTAGGGTGACAATCACAAATATTAATATTTCAGTACCTGAAATCTTAACAACAATTACATGTTTTCTTTGGACACACGAGTATCTCATCATGACACGGTTTAAATTTCACTCGATTGGAACCAATCGATACCTCTTTCACTGTGATAAATGTGTAAATCCAAGATTCAATCAAAACAAGTTTCCACCAAATGAACCGTGTAAATTTAAAGAACTTCAAAATCACTTTTTAAGCGCATTCCATTACTTACGAATCCATTACGCGGAGGAATTTAATTCGGCGATCGGTGTTGGGACGGTAGGGAAACGTAATACGGGACCTCGACGTAACTCGACCCGTCGCGTGGGGTCTTTAAAAGCCCAGGTTTTACAGGAATGATAATTATGTACATTTTAAATGTTCCCAGTGATTCCTTACTTTAGCTAGCTTCTTAAAAGGGACTATACTTGACGCTAGCGCCACCAACATTCAGTCTGCGCATGTGCGATGTGAGATAGAGACTTGTGTTTCGGCGTGATGCTCAAAAAAATCAACAAAATACAATGAAAAACCAAGTTTATATGTTTTTTCATTGTATTTTGTTTATTTTTTTTGGTAACGATAATAAGTCTGTATCAATTTCGAATAGTTAATAAGTTTGATAGAAATTGGTTAGATTTTTTTAAAAAGTTTTCTGTATGATTCAAAATTATAAAAAAATTTTCCTTGTTGATTTTTAAGATTTTACATTGAAAATAAATATCTAATTTTTAATATTTCTTTTTATTTCAATGCAGTCATTATCATCTGACTATAATCAGTTAAAATAACACGTAAAATGTAAGATATAACAACAATTTAATCATATTTATTTTGGGGTCCTCAGCGACCCCGCGCGAAACTTGCAGTTGGCGGAGTGTTCATTTGGAATCGCTCGTTTTCATCCTTCGACAAAATATCCCCGATAAAATATCCCCGACAAAACATCCTCCGACAAAAAATCCTCCGACAGAATATCCCAGACAAAATATCCTCCCGACAAAATATACCCGACAAAATATTCTCCGACAAATTATTCCTCGACATAATATCCCAAGGACAAAACGTGTCTCCACTATGCTGAATTCTTTTATTTGTTAGGTTAGTCAAAAGTCAGAATAATAGAAGAGTATGTATGAGACGATGTATGAATGTGAGTGAGGCAAATAGTGTGTGCCAAGACCGAGTTGTTTGGCGGTCCGTCCTCTCTGCCCACCCCTGCGGGGAAACGGCGTGATGGTTAGTTAGTTAGGTTAGGTTTTAGTAGATATTTTGTGGGGATGTTTTGTCCGTAGGATATTTTATCGGGGATATTTTTTCGGGGTATGAAAAGTTGTGGAAACATTTAATTTCAATTTTGTGAAAAGATTTCCACGGCCTCGAAGTATTTCAAAGTATTTCACAAAGAATCCCCCTTCGGAAGCAAGGATCGGATTTGTCAGCTGATAGATTTGTTTTCGCCCCGCTCGGGTGGCTTGAAGGTTCGGAGCGCCAGATATTATATAATATGTATTAGTGCGGGTATAACTCGCTTTCAAAACTTTGTCAGTGTTCAATTTCCTTTTGAAATCCGACGCATTTGAGCGAATCTCCTTTTGTATAAAACTATTTATTGATTAGCGGAACATTTCGCTTGAAATTTATAAGTGCGTTACGTAACGTACCTACGTGATCTGAACTTTTTCGTTACAGGTATTAACGAAAACAATATTATGTAGGTACTAAAGGGTAGCCTATTTAAGGATGTTTTAAAATTAAAAAAAATAGTTTAATTTATTTTCTTCAGATTTAATGTCCGGGTTAAATCTTTCCCACAGGAAAAACTAAACCCTTTGACACACTTTACACAAATCTAGTCAATTCACGCTATGCAATTGCACTACGTAAGCATAATAAATACAAAACAATACAAGAACAACATGTCAACCTACCAGAGACTAAATGGGAAAATAATTCACCGACTCTAGATATTTTCATATCAGAGGGTTCGGCTCGGTAGAACTCCTAATTGGACCTATCAATCCTACTGATCCCTATTAATTGTTTTTAAGTATCCGTAATTATTCTTATTTAGTTTTACACAGGACGCCCTGAGGAAAATAATTTCTATGTAATCTTTGGGGATGCCATATGGAGGGTATTTTTTGGGAAAGGAAGTTTAGGGAATTTAAACGGTATGAGGGGTGGGTAGGAATTTGGGGGGTCGATTTGTCCGGGAGTGACGAATTCATTATTCCCACTGCGGTGCAAGACGATGGGTCAAGAGAGTCCGGCTGGAGAAATCAAAAGGTCTCCCTCAACCAGTCTCATTCGATCTGGCCCGCCAGGCAGTAGGTGTGCAAACGCATCCACCGCCAAGATCTAGACAAACCTTACCCCATGAACCCGGGCACCCCTGCTAAGTCGCAAAACGTAGCGAACCGCTTGGGGTGACCTATCGCAGGGATGTTGATTGTCCAATAAATGGTTCCCGGGGCGGCGTTACCCATACCCGCTTCTAAATTATTGTGCAATACAATGTGCGTGCTATAGGTTAGTCCGCCCTAAGCAGTTGTCAGAATCTAAAGGTGACAATTGCATTTCGTTAGAAAATAACTCTGTCCTGTTTACCGCCCAGCGTTCGACCTATCACCTAAACACCTACAGCCTTACTAATAACAAAACGCCTTAACGAGCGGTCAACTGCATATTTGTTGCTTGCGCGGTGCACTGTGTTTTTACGTCTTTACTAATAACACAATCGGGTATTTTATGATTTTTATGTTGGTTTATCTTGAATCTCACATAGATCTGCGCAGGCGCGCGGCCATCTTGTTTTATAAACTTCGCGGTAAAACAATGTTTGACAATGTTCAGTTGTATTTGCAGTTAATTTTTATGTTTTTGAAGATAATTTTTCGTTTAAATGATCAATTCACTGTGATATTAGTGTAATTCAACATAATTACCAATGCTGGCGTAACTTTTTTCAGTTTTACTCCTTTAAATATTGTTTTGTTGATGATTTGGTTTCGTTAAAGATAGGTTTTAGGTTATTTCTGAAATTTTATTTTTTTAACGACTTTTCTGCGGGAATTTAATAAAACTTCCATAAAAGTAATATTATTTAATAATGTAAAAGCCTCATGCATATGTAAATAAAAACAAATTCGAGAAATCGACGTATTTATTGCGTAAAAATGAATCCAAGATGTCAGATTTTTTCAGTTATTTTTTCGGAGTTATTATTATATTTTTTTATCCTTTTTAATTGTATGTTCGAGATAAAAAGTGAAGTCATAGTTTTCTTCCAAATTCATAAAGTAAGAGGTGTGTATTTTTGAAATTTTCCAAAATTTTTCGACCATTTAATAGAATATCTTTACAGTCAGCTGTTATTTTTCAAATTTTTTCATGTTGAAACTTAAAATACTGCAATTTTCAAAAACGATAGTATATTTCAGATACAAAAATCTAAAAGGCATTTCTATCTAGTTTCTATAAAGCTATTTGCTTTTACGACATCTTCAAAAATAAGAAACATACAAGAAATTTAAAATACGTTGAAAAAATTCCTAATTTCCTTCGGACATCAATTGTTAAAACAGAGATAAACTACCCTCTCAGGCCGTGTAAACAATGTGTATTTCTTTCAATGAACAATTTTTTAATTAGTAATGTTTTCACATCCGCGGCCGTTTGTCAATTGAATAAAATTTTCACGGGGTTTTTTAGTAAGGCTGTTAGAGATTAGTGGCGGTCCGTGGGTTTTCAGTGAGCTAGAACGCTAAGATTATAATATATGACGTTATTGACGTTGTTGTTGCTGAAAATGATTTTTTTTTCAAAATTTCAAGAGATCTTCAGGATTCTTTCAATCAAAGGATGCGCCGCATCCACATACTAAAAGATCTTCATACAAAAAGTTGAAATTTTGAAAAGAAAAATCATTTTCACCTAAACATCAGTAATGTCGTATTTTTAAACGACTTCAAAAAAGGATGAGGTTCTCAATTCGACTTTTTTAGGTTTGTTACCTCAGAACCTTCGACTGGGTGAACCGATATTGATGATTCTTTTTTTATTTGAAAGCAGCTGCTTCCCGTGTGGTCCCATTTCATTTTGGTCCAGTTCATACAATGGCATCCATGAGAAAACCATATAAGTCTTAAATTTGCATTAAGTATGTGCGCGACAATATACGAATAACTCAATATCACGCCAACCGATTTGGCTGATTCTTTTTTTTATTGGAAAGGATGTACTTCAAGGGTAGTTTGATGAGAGTTTGGTTAGGTTCTGATTATGGGATCCATGACAAAGTAACGGAACTCTTCAATTCTTAGGAGCAAATTAACGATACTCGGCCGAATCTTTTATAGGCTATCCGGATCTTTGAGTCACCTACCGTAACGTCGTTATGGTCATGTAATGTCTGTCTCATATGAGCAGCACGTTTGGTAGGTCTACCCATATTCAGACAAATTAGTTAGTGCACTTCAGATTCACAAAAAATAAACAAAAAATTTAACAAAAAAACCGACTTAAAAAAACTATTCCAAAACAAAATAATATGCACTAAAAAGTAAAAATATAATTGCGTATTCTTCTACAACTTAATACTCAACTTACTTTTTCTACTCATAAATGTGTAGATATAATTGTTATTTTTGGAGTCGGTGTCAGCCAAGGTAACTACATTCATAGTTATAGGTGAGATGTGCTTGTGTCGCAAGCGCGACTTGACGCGTGCCCGGCGTGTTCACTTGACAGCTCCCCTCCCGCTGCGGCCCCGCTCTCGCCTCTCGCCTTTATAACCATGTATGTAGTTACAAGCGTACCTTGGCTGACACCGACTCCAAAAATAACAATCGTACCTACATATTGAGTAGAAAAAGTAAGTTGATTATTAAGTTGTAGAAGAATACGCAATATTTTTTTTACTTTTTAGTGCATATTATTTTGTTTTGGAATAGTTTTTTTTTTTGAAGTCGGTTTTTTTTTGGTAAAATTTTTCAATCCTAGTGACTAGCTCTCTAAAAACTCACGAACCGCCACTGCTAGAGATGTGCGTGCAAGTTCCAAGCAATGGGCGAACATTAAAGCAAAGAACTGAAATATTATTACGGTCACAATTGATTTTGTTTAAAACCCTTATGACATTTTTATTTGTTCAGCTTTGACTTTAATTTATCAGTTTCCTTTATTACTTTAGTACACGGATTATTTTTGACACATAAATCGTAGTAGGTATTTTTGTATTTGCGTGTCGTTATTTCTTAAATAAGGCTTTGAACTTTGGATAGATGTACCTACCTAAAACAATCACTTTGAATATAATAAATCGATAAATGTGAGCTAGGCATTGGTAATCGAAGAATTTTTCGACTTAATAACGTGAGATAATTTGATTTTTTAAACATTTTATTGAAAACTGTGGATGTTAAGTTTTGACACAATACTGCCTTCCGAGCTTTGTACCCGTTCAAATATGTCTTCACAATAATATTTTCTCTTGCTTTAGGCATTTCTCCTAATTTCAATAATTTCATTTCTTATCCTTTGTAGTGTTCTGCGAATGCAAGCTATTAAAAAAATCCATTGTTGTACTATAATATGTATTATTATTATTCAAAGTCGGTTTTCGAATAGGTTTCTACAGATGTACATTTAGGTACATAATCTCTTGTTGTTGCGAACAATGAATAACAATTCTGAACTCTTAATTATGCCCACTCTATGGGAACCGACAGACCCACAAAGCGTGATGATAGTAATCAAGTGTTTTTTTAGAAAAAATCCTACTTTTTTTGTTTGACTGTTTCCCGAAGCGCTAAGAACAGGCTAGCGGATTATAAACTGAATCCTCAAGTATACAGGTGAAGTGGTTATATCGTCATCAAGATCCGCCTAAGTTTAATTTAACGTTTTATGTACACAGATTTTCAACTGTTCGATGTGAGTGGAACTATGGCTTCTCCTTGGGTGAGAGGACTTAGGTCTTATTGGAGGGTTGAGAGACATGGAATTAGATTTTTGTGGATTGCCTGACTTTTTAGTTCTGGTTAATAAACATAGCTAAATGGGATCCAATTCGTAAAATTCTAACGAAATCGCACACTTATGCCGGTTAGGAGAAACGCTGTGCGGCCTTTTTCATGCAAAGCTTAAATTTGGATTTGAGGCCAAATACTTAACAAAACTGAAAAAAAAAATTATCAAAAGGTATTGCAAATATCTAGTAGGTACGGATATGTGCTACTTTAATTATAAAATATGGGTTTTAATTCATTTAAAAAAAATTTACAGGCAACTTCAGAAATTTTTTGTTCTTGTGTGGACGTTGTCTGCCCTGTCATCCAACATATGGAGGCCTCAGCACAGGTGAGCTACCCAGTGAGGCCGAAATTGCTGAATTGTATTTGAAATGTAAGATATTATATTAAATAAATAAATAATATCCGTCCCAGGTGCCACCCATGCTAGCGTCACTGCTTGTGGTTAGTGGCGTAGGCTAGCATGGGTGGCACCCGGGACGGATAGCACAACAGGAGGGGCGTAATGGGATAGGGTAGGACGGGTTCTAGCAGAATATTTACCACAACGGAGGGGGCGGAATGGGATAGGGTAGGACGGGTTCTAGCAGAATATTTACCACAATGGAGGGGGTAGAACGGGGTAGGATGGGGTGGGGCGAAACGGAATACCATAATGGTCACTGACCACAAGGTACAATAATGATAAACTGAATATTGTCCCGATTCTTTTAATTCAGGCTTCTCGACCAGGGACCGCTCGCGCGGTGGCTCGTTTATTGACCGGCGGACCATCGCGGACCATCTTCTAGCATTCTAGCCTCTTGCGGACCACTAGTGGTTCGCGGACCACTGGTTGGGAAACCCTGCATTATAGGGATAGTCCGATGCTCTGTAGTTTAGACTTGCGGAATTCGGTATTTCGTTTGTATGAAACCACTATGAAACAATTATATTTACATAGTACATCGTACGTACCAAGATTTTTTTAATAACTACAGTTAACTCGATGTCAAAGTTGCCTCTAAAATTATGAAAAATAGAATTCTTTAATGGCCTATATTTTCTAATTTAAAACACTTACGAGTATAAATAAAGTAGCACATATCCGTATTAGATATATGCTATACATCTTGATTAAAAGAATATTTTTTCAGCCTGTTTTTAAGTATTTTGGCCTCAAATCTAAATTTAAGTTTTGTGTGAAAAAAGCAGTGCCGTTCGTAAGGCGATCCAATTCGTAAAATTTGAACGAAATCGGTTAAAGTTGTAATCACCCGTCGCATTTTTGGTTTATGCAAAAAAACATTGCCAAAATGCATGTCTTATTTTTTGTTGAATTAAGGCACAAATATTAAATATGTTTTCCGATCATACTCCAAAGAACTTAATTTTCCATATTATGCAGGAAAAAATATTATATCAGGAAAGTGCTTCATACATTAGTTGAAGATTTTACTCTTCGAAGCATTTTTATAGGCGTAATACTTTATTTTCTACACTTAAACAATGTCAAAAATGGTCGATTAAACCAAAGGTCCAAGATGTGGTTACTCGTAATATTTAATTATTTTTATTAAAATATTTCTGGGCGATCAAATTTGACTAACTAACTAACCATTCTCCTCTCCTCCCTTTCCTTAAAAAAACCCTCCACACAGCATCCTCAAAGATGACATATGCCCTGAGGGAAATTATTTTCCTCAGGGCCTCCTGTGTGGAATTCATGTAAAAAAAAAAAAAAAAACCATGACGCCGTTTCCCAAGCAGAGAAGACAGACTGCCATACAACTCGGTATTGGCACATACTATTTGCCTCATTCACAATCATACATCGTTTCATACACACTCTTCTATTATTTTAACTTTTGACATGACCCGACTCGAATATCTGAATCACCTGATCGTGCTGTCTTCCTCGGGCGTCCCCTTCTTTTACCATTCACATTTGCGTCATATATTCTCCTTAACCTCCTTTCTTCGTCCATTTCTTTTTCTTTAGATGAAATTTTCAAACCAAATACACATGATTTTACCGACCGAGTCTCGGTCGACCGAGATCTCGGTCTCGGTCTCGGCATTCTCGGCTACAAATTTTGCCAAGAACTCTGTCTCGGCGAAAAATCGCTGAGATTCTCGGCCATAACCGAGACCGTTGTAAGTAAGTACGATATAGGATAATGGGATTCAAATCTACCGCGCGCGTCCACATTCGTCACTTGGTGTCAGTGCGTGAGAGATCTGTCGATTGTGATTGGTCGGCTGGCAGCGAGGCGGGTTTTACTTACCGCTGCTGCCGCCGCTGCGCCGCGCCGTTCGTTCATTTCACTACTTTTGCAAACAGACAATTGATGAAAGCGCAGAAAAAATGATTTTTATGTGCTACAACATCATGTTGTTCATTTTTTTTTTTTTTTTTTTTTTTTTAACTATTTAAGCCGCCGCTACCCGAATTTCTACCGACGTCTCGCATATCTCCCTTAAACATTCGAAGTTTTTAAGCTCTTAAAAAAATATATGTTATTTTTTAAGATAATATCTAGACGCGTTCCACGCCGAAACGCAAATTATTTACAATTTCGACGATAGAAAAAAATCGCAGAATATGCTCCGAAAATTATTTTAAACACGTTTGTTTCAGTTATTTTACAAGTTATAGTTGTGAAAAAATTCACAATGTTTCTTTAAATGATACTTAAGATACCTTCCACGAGATTTTTGCTCTATTTTAAACGAGTCGTGTTTTATTAAATATTTTCGGAATTTTCGCATCGATTTTATCGCTTTAAATATTGGCGCGTTCCTCTAACATTCGCAATTACATATCTATCCATTCTTCCTTTTAAGCGCGGATGCGGCGCCTTAAAACATATTATTATTACATTCTTAAATATACTATATTATGCAAAAATAGCGCATTTTCATTTTTTTTCTCAATTTATCTATTCTCGGTCTCGGCTCTCGGTCTCGGCCGAGATTTTAATTTATTCTCGGTCTCGGCCGAGAACGAAAAATTTGTCTTTATTTCGCATTGCATTTTACATTATTTCGCATTGCATCGCCTTAAACCATTTGATATGATACCAAACAAGAGTTCCAATTGACCGGAGCCAGTGGGACTACGTCATCCAAAGTTCGGGTATCTTGTGACTCTATAGGGAATGGAAGACAAAGGTAGTGACATTCCTGTATATTCAAACCTATCAAACACGGCTGAAGCCATTTTAATCAACGTTTCAATTCTAAATGGTGGTCTTCTTGGCAGATGCAAGTAGCTTACCGCTGTAAAACGTAGTTTGTTAAATTATAATTGCTGGTTATAGTCAACTAATCACCACACTGACGATTATTTTATCAATCACTTAATATGCTTACTTTGGAAACCCGTTTCAAGATTAAAATTGTCTCCAAAGTTTATATTAGTTAGTAATATGTCCATTCGTTTCAGTGTTCTCGATCTGTGATACATATTATTATTGCATTTCCCAGTTAGCAGATCGCTTCAGCTTTTCCAGTTATATATTAGTTTTGTGTTTGAGCGGTCTGACTTATTTCGTTTTTTTTTTTAATTTGGGGCATTTCTGCAATGAAAACTTCACCTGCGTCTATCGGAGAGCCTTGTTATTTTCATCTCCCTCGCTTAAAATCTAAAGGTATTGCTGAATTCAGGGCCGGATTTTCCAAAGAAATATCACTTTCTTTTTAACAATTTTCTAGTTTTTGACGCACTTATTTTGGTGGCCGAACGTTGTTTTATTTAAACTTTTTAACATTTTTTTCAAGGCGTGTTCAAAATTATAAGTTTTCACATATTATTGTAAATTGTGTCGAGTGTCAATTTGGTCTATTTCCTTATAATAAAGAATTAAAATTTACTCATGCATTGTAAATACAGATCTCTGTATCTCTGTAAGATAATGTCATCTAAAGGGTAGTCCAACCATAATGCATTATGTTAATTGTAAATAAAACAAAAGGTTTTCTGAGAATTAAAGGAATAAAAAAACATATTAAAGGAATTATAATCCAAAGATTTCAACCCATCAGAAGGTCAGAAAATTTCCGCTTCGCGATAAAATCCAAATAAATGAAATATTTCCGATTGTATCCGAAAATTAAAAACATTTTTTGAAAGGTGATGGATTCATTTCATCACTGATCAAATACGATTTCAATTTTTTTTATTAAAAATAATCATGTATTTTTTTAAATATAAAATTTTGAAATGCAAAGTTTAAAGTTTAAATATGGCTCACCTTATGTTTTTCTACTTAAAATTACTTGTAACGCAAACAAAATAAAAACGCACATATTTTATTAGACGAGTTATAAACGTTTTAATCATCTCACTTTTTTGTAATTTTTCGTAATTTTTTAAAAATTCACAAAATTTTCATAATTTTTTTCAATTTGTTGTCTGAAATTTGATTTCATAGACGTGTAACATTTTACATCTCTTGTGGTTAACTTTTTGTTTTTCATATTATATAAGAACGTGGCGTTGTCACTTTCCAATACCGTTTAGATCCTATTCTCCACCATGATAGTATTAAAGGTAGACACAACGAATGAGGGGTTAAATAAGAAAAGACGCCATGTTTTAGTGTCTTGTTTTTGAAAAGCTAATGCTAAAACACGTTGTGTATCTAAAAAGCTTCCGGCTTTTAGACATAGATGGCGGTGATAAGAACTGTAAGTAGATTCCGCTAGATGGCAGGTAGCTTAGCATCTAAGTTATCCACAAGAGGGACGGGGGGCTTAGAGTGTGTGATGTCTGTAACACGCGCTTTAGAACTAATTTAGATAGCTCCAAGTTAGGACGACTAACGAGGTCCATATAATAATAATAATAATAATAATCTTTATTCAATGAAATAACAACAATATAACTAAAAAAAATTAAAAAATTACATACTCAATGTAGTTTACAAATAGATTACATCAATCAGTACAGAAAAATTAACAAACAGAAAGTAACATATTGTATACGCGCAGTATTAATAAAACCAGATGACGAACAAGAATCTATTTATTACCGAAGTAATCTTCAGACTAAGTATTTGGAGAATCTGTTATTGCTACAGATAGCAGAAGACTACACACGTCAAAGGCAGGAAGTAAATTCTATATTTTTCAGATAATTAGATTTTATCTTTTTGACGTGTGTTGAACCCCTTACACTCAGAGAGAATTGAATTAGCGAGACATTATACGATAATTGTATAAATAAGTATACAGATCTCCGGGTATCATCACCGATCAACTCGTTCCACTAGTAAGTATTGATCGTTGATAAATGATGGTCTCCAGAGGCTTTATTTCTTTTGCGCAAGATTATCATGTAGCAGAAACTAATGTGAATCTCGACGAGAATTAACCATGACCGGATTTACTAAAATTATGGGTAAAAATGGGTTACAGCACAGGGCGCCAAAAATTAAGGACGAAAATAAAAATGCAAAACTCATAATTTTTTTAAACTAGGACACGTTGACCCAAATACCACAACCGCATTCGTTCAACACCAAAAACAAGTCATCCAAAATATCCCTAATTTTAGTACGGAAAATTGAACATTTAAGGGCCTGTCCGCACAGCGATTTTTCACCGCGCGTTTTTTTTCGCAACATTCTGTGACACATGGGATCTTGTAGGGCTATCCGCACTGGCGGTAAAAAAAACACGCGAAAAAAAATTCTGTGGTTTGATGCAAATTGAACGCGATGCGGTGCGGATTTATTTCCGCGCGAATATTTTGTGCAGTATGAAATAGTATGGCCATGGCCGCACTGCGGAATAAAATTCGCGCGTTTCACATCAGTTGGACCAACTAGTTGTAGTAAATTATGAAATGATTTTTTTGTCATTCTGTAATACCCAAAAAACGTTTTATAGTATTTTCGCAGCTCTTGATGTTTTATAAAAAAAAATCCATTCATAGGTCTCAATGCTGTAAATGGGTGAATCCAATGTTCGTGACATCTTTTGATACGTCTGTTACGCCGCCGTAGTATTAGATAAATTAAAATTTTAGTTCTCTTATCCATTTAGACGTGCGTCTTAGCCGAGAACTATATTATACTGACAAAAATCGCGCGAAATTTTATTCGCAGTGCGTACTAGTTGTAATTCCGATCGCGGAATATAATACGCGCGAATTTAAAACGCGCGGTGAAAAATCGCTGTGCGGACAGGCCCTTACTCTCATTAGTTAGAAATTGTTTAAAATCTAAACGGTGTTAGAAAGAGAAAAGTTAACCACAGAATAATTAAAATGTACACCTTTAGGAAAGCAAAGTCTCGTCACACAAATCTGACAAGAGATCACGTCCGTTATCTCGATAACGATCCCACAACAGATATAGAATCGCTCTTTTTTGCTCGAAAATTTTTGTTGTTTGTGTTTTTATATCATGTAGGTTATTTTTTTTCTATCGGAACTTTATTTATATTATTTCTTTCTCATGTTAAACTTATGCTGCCTTTATTTATTTATGTAAAAGCCCTCTGGGTCTAAAAAAAAATCTTATGCGTACTATTCGTTATGTTCGTCTTGAGTCTGGAGTTTTTCTATGACTAATGTATGGATTCCTTTGCGCTTCCCTCCAAACACTACCACCGACCATTAGTTATTCATGTGTTTTGTTTGTTGTGTCCAGTGTGCTCAGGCAACCTCCAGCTGAGCCCGCGTTTCCACAGCGGACTCTGGGCGGGCCGCCGCTGGGCGTGCTGCAGGGCGGGCGTGCGAAGCGCGCCGGGCTGCGAGCCGGCCGGGGCCTGGGCCGCGCAGGTGCCCGCCCCGCCCGCCGACCGATACACGCCGAGGGTATCCATCGACTCCACATCCGGTGAGTGCAATCAACCCCAGTATTATTGTAATGCCCGCCCTTCGTTTTCCAGGTCTCCCCTATTTCCCTTTTTCCAATTCACTTCAATTATGTTATTTTTCATAAGAAACATGACAATTTGTAAAGGTTGAGATCAAGACCCCTACAATACTAAAATGGCTGGTTTTGGATCCAGTTTATATTACAATTTTACATAAAGGAAGTAATTGTTTTGTAGGTTATTTTAGCACACATTACACGTCTACATCGATTCATTCATTTTACAAACGTTGTGCTTCCAATATCCGGTAATTGTGCCTATATCAAAGATAATAATTTAACGCTCACAAAGCTAAAGCACCAATTAATGTCCGCTGGAGAGTCAAAGAACTGATTTACCTACATGAATTTCCCTACAAGGAAAGAACTTTACCTAATAAAATAAAATCATTCAAATTTCTCAAATCCGAACCCCTTCGATATAAATATAAGGATGGGTTGTTTCACAGAATTTGTACAATTCATCAAATTTCAAAGTATTCCAAGTATTTTCAATATTCAAGGTACCGGTTCCATGCCAACTCAGAATGAAACCAACTCAGAACCACCTCAGAAAGGTCATTAAAAGCTATGAAAAAATAATTTTAAAATATTAGGGTTAATAGTTAAGTTAGGTTAAACCTAACTTTACCGATTTAACCAATTTTTTTATCATCTCTCTTAGTGACCTTTCTGAGGTGGTTCTGAGTTGATTTCATTCTGAGTTGGCCGGTCACCGAAACAACCAGCCAATGATGAAAATCTAAAAAGAAGTTAAATATTTATTATATGTATTAATATAATAAAACTTCTGATAACTTACAAAGTTTTAAATCTTGATATGTAGCAAACACTTTGTGGGAAAACATAATTATAATAAACACAATTAAATAACTTTGTTTTAACAAAGTTTTAATATTCTAGGCTTCCGGTTGTCTTCATTATACTTGGTATTGTCGACTTTGCTCTAATTATTATTGGATTTATTTCAATAATAACCTTTACTGGTAATGCTGCCACCTAAGCACCTGATTTAGTATAATGATTCATATATGTATTCCTCAACTACGCTTTATTCGTTTCCTAACTAAATCTGCCGAACTATAATAACACAATGAACATAACAGAATAGGATTTCTCGTTATATTTAATTTTCTTTAAGTCCAGTTCCTTGAGCCAATAAGGTTTTTTCCTTTTCTTTTCCCAGCTTCGTATTTTGCCATTCAATGAAGCGGAATAACTAGCATAGACTGGAGAAAAGTAGGAACTTCCGCACCCCTCGGGCGCTTTGAATCAAATATAAAAATCACGTCATTAACCCTATTAAGACCTATTCAAAGAAATGACGAAGCTTTTTTATTAATAACGATATTCCTGTTTGCAATCGCGTATATAGGTTAATATTACAATGATTTTAGATAATTTCGCATTTCAAAAATTTCACGTGTATTGTACGTAGATACTGTAACAATACCTATATTGTTTTCGATAACTATCTCCGATAATTAAATATTCAAATAAATGTGGTTTCATGCTTTACCTCTTCTGTTGTGTACTTTTTTCATTCTGCCATCTCACCTATTTGGGTCGCTTGGATTGGGAAAAAGGGGATGAATTTAAATACGTACGATCTACATATTTAAATGTGTGGTTCGGTCAAGTTTTCATACAAAATTTTAAATGTATTTAAATCTTCTCTTAATCTTAACTGAGTGTCATATGGTTCTGGGATTGCTAACTTTGTGACAGGGTGTCTCGTCGTCTTTTTATGGGGTTCTTTTCAGGGGCGTCGTCAACATGAAGAAAAAGATTTCTCTTAGAGCCCTTGTCATCATTGGAGATGCTATGCTGGGGTCTTTTTAAGTAAATGGAGCATTTCAAATAACTTTACCTGAATATATACTTAATTTTATCTAATTATGCCGAGCCACAATGCATAAGCTTTTTATGAATATTTTTTCACACGTAGCAAACACTTTGTGGGAATACATAATTATAATAAACACAATTAAATAACTTTGTTTAAAATTTTTACGAATATGTAACACGCATTAAAATACAACTAAAAACCTTTTAACAAAGCAAACAAACTCAAAGTAAAAACCACATTTTGCCTTTATTATGTAAGCATAACAGTTCAACTTAAGTTATTAAAAGTACCTGAGCGTCACTTAATGCCCTAACATCCTTTTAAAGGAATTGTAATACGTCTCGCGCATCTTTGTGACGTGCCCAATTGCCCGCCGGGAGAATGCTAAATACGCAATTAGGGGCGACTCGATTTGGCACCAGCACCGGCACCGCCATTGGGGGGAAACAAACCCCGGCGTGAATTTGCAAATGGCCGCTTTTCTCGGATGCCTTTGTCTCGACACCTTCGCCGATTTTATTGTATATTAACAATAACGGAGACATGGAATTGATGGCGTGGTTATTCCCGGATGAGTTGCAGAGGGTGGATGTCAAACCTTCCCAGACATTGACAGTCAAGATGGCCGCCGATATTTGTGAATCAAAATGGTCCAATAAAAAAAATCAAGGTTTCAACTAGTGTACACATACATATATTTTTATTTATCGAAATATCTTTAGAACATGTTGCTTTCAAATAAATTAGTGCAATAAAATCGAAACCAATAAAAAAGCATGTCACGTTTATATTTTCGACACCACTGGTTAGCAAATTACGTTGACATGACAGCCCAAATTTGAGTAACGGAAACCAATATACATGACTGTCAATACAAGTTAATAACGATCAATTTCATACTTTAAATTTCACTGTTTTTAATAATCTCTACACACTATACAGTGTGAAATAGTTATTTTTATATTCTGTACTTTTTATCATAATAGGCCACTTGCATCACATTTAAAAAAGAAAATCCGGTTTAGACAAATATTCTAAGACATCCTGTATTTTTATTTATTTTTTAATCGTATTTTTGAAACCCTGGCGATTTTTTGAAAATTTCAATTCGTAAAATCAGACCATTTTTATAAACCGGAAAGACGGGACATAATTTTATAGGTGCGAAAAAACGATCATTACATAGCCGAAAATCATTTTTTAAAAAAAAGAACATTTTCCACACGAATGGCACAGGCTAATAACGAGGCATACCAAAAATATTAAATCTCATAAATATCTTTTTCCTTGATCCATCTTATTGATCATAAATCATTATAATGTTCAACGTCTATATTACTAAATCAAATGTAATATACTTGTACATGTAAATTATAATAATAATAAGAATATTATAAAATTTGATTTTGTTAAAATCCGCACCATTATCATTATATCTCAAAAACACGTACTGACAACGTAAAATGTACGGGGTTCTGTTCTCAACATCTGTCAAAAAATCAAACCAAATGATACGTTCGCAGAGAACAAACAATAAATCTAGTGAACGTTAAATGTCAAATTCAAAAATTCGCCTGAAATCAAAGTGATGCCATATAAAAAAAATAAATCAGTGTGGAATTTTATAAAATTAATAGGAACATTTTCGGCGACGGGACATTTTCATGTAGTGACGTCACGAGCCCAAATAATGGATTTATTTATTTAAAAATAAAAAAACTGTACGTTTCTAAAAAAATTTAATAACATTTTCGTAATCTTAGTAAAAAAATCTATCCACACGATTTTTTCCAAGTCGTTATGAAGTCTATGCAAGTGGCCTATTGTTTTCGTAATTCGTTGGTGAAAAATAAAAATTTGAAACCATGCCATATCCCGAATGTTCGATTTCGAACAAGACACTGTATTAAGATGTGCCTGTACTGCTGGAGGCGCTGTCAGTGTCTTGGCATGTAAATAGGAAGGTATTTTTGGTTTCGAGAGTTTTCAAGATGTCTTCCATTATTCATGTACACCGCGTTTGTTCATTACGACTCAATGCTGCTTACAAATTTTATTCGTAAATGGCTTCTCCGACGAAAAATAAAATTAGCAACACATTGTATCTCATTTTCCATTTTGATCCTATCCGCCTCTTATCGGATAAAAACGTACATCCGTTCTTTACTTTTGGTAAATTGGGTTTTTCTTCAAAGCGGCAGTTGAATAAATATTTGGTCTTTTTATTTTATTCTCTTCTTATTTTTGCAATGAGGTTTGGATGATTATTTTAACAATGGTATCCTACTACGAGTGTATTACAAAAGTCTGAATATTTTCGAGAACCTGATTATAAAATCTTCTGTATTTTTGCTTCATGAATATTCCGCGCGGATATACATTATTTATTTGTGCTTTTTGTATCTTTAATTTCCTCTCGGCATATTATTAGAATCTGTGAAGTATTCAATTGAAATGTGTCAATTTTCTATGGATATTTTCGCTTTTTTCGTTCAACATCACATTATTCAGGATATTTAAATTTCTCTCGATTCTTCTATCTAGAGTTTTCGTTATTCTTGCCCTATATTTTCATTCAGTCGGTTGGTGTGTTATTCACTCAGAACAGTATTTTATCCGGTTCGGGGTTATTCGGATTTATTCCAATATTCTGGAAATTGATTTGTGAAAAAGAAAGTTATGTCTTCTGTTGAGTCGAAGCTTTTCTGGAAAATTCTCCCGGAAACATCATTTTATTAAAAAAACAAAATGTGTTATCTCTTGTTTTTTTTATTATTTTAAAATACGAAGTACGAGTACATATTCATAATATACATCACAGACGTTGGCAATTATAGACGTTTTTTAAAAGAGTATGAAGCAATGATTACCTGTAAGTAAGCTACGTTTACTGTAATAGTTGCTGAACGGAATGCTCCGGATGCGACTTTTATTATGAATTTAAAAAATATATAATATACGCGTTGCCATGTTGAAGTTGATCGGTTAATTGACAGATATTACTAAATAAGACTACAGTTTTACATTCTGCAGCTGTCGCAAAGAACATTGATAAATCAATAAATAAATATTCCATGTCAATAAAGTTGAATAAATAAAAAAAGTGTCAACGAAAAGAAAATCAATTATTATTTTTAATTTATAAACTAACGTTTAGACAAGATTTTTATGCATAGCACAAAGGGTAACAATTATTATAAGCAATAATTATCATAAACACAATTAAATAACTTTGTTTCAATTCCACTTTATTATTTTTTAATCCAACCGGTTTCGGTTCGTACTGAACCTTCCTCAGGGGTGAATAAAAATATATTATATATATATCAATATATTTTTATTCACCCCTGAGGAAGGTTCAGTACGAACCGAAACCGGTTGGATTAAAAAATAATAAAGTGGAATTGAAACAAAGTTATTTAATTGTGTTTATTATAATTATGTATTCCCACAAAGTGTTTGCTACATATCAAGATTCAATAATTATCAGCCTGAAACACTCATCAACATTGAAAAATCTTCCGAGAAAAGATACTTGCCGCCAACGCGACATGAACCCGTGTCCTTCTGATTGCCCGTTGTCCCGTTGGCGGCAAGTATCTTTTCTCGGAAGATTTTTCAATGTTGATGAGTGTTTCAGGCTGATAATTATTGCTTATAATAATTGAAAAGAAAATCCTTTTTTATTCTTGGTTGAAATATTAAGTTTATTTCTTATTTTAGTCGTCGTGTATATTATCTAATTGTAAAATCTGGTAAATAGTCCCCAAAAGCTCCATCTCCAGACACATTCATTTCCGTTATCTTTTTATATAGTTGTTTTTTCTTTATTAATAATGATTTTCATGAAAAAATAAAATGTAATAACAAATTCGTAAAGTTCACCGACCTCCATGCCAAGCAGCCAAATGAATGATAGCAGTATTTTTAAAACACTTTATGATTGAGAATTTTTTATCGCACATGCTTTATGGTATGTTTGAATGTGATGGACCAACGAATATTATTCTCCGCCCTTTTATTGATGCACCGCTTGGTTTAGTTCACATCATCTAAATATCATTTGCAATGGATCGCTCCCGCTCCTTGCTTCATGGCGAGACATCAGGTCGCCATCTCCGCGGGGCGAGCGCAGGCAGCAGGCAGCAGGCAGCAGGCAGCAGGCAGCAGAGAGGAGCACGGAGGCGAGGCAAGGAACCCGCCGTGATTCGGTAGTTGGTAGTTGGTAGGTGCCGCGCTGGGAGCTGGGACAAAGCGGGCTAGAGGTGGCTGACGGGCTCACGAGCCGGTTGGGTCGCGGACCCTATTGAGGTCAGCGCGCGCGGTTTATTGTAAATCTCGTCGCGTCTCCTCGCCGGTGGATAATAACCGCGCCGAGCGTCTCACGCGAACCCGAGACGCCAGGACTCTTCAATGGGGATGTCGCATCCGTGCAAAAAAAATCATACCTTGTTTTCTGCAAAAGAAAATTGTTGTAGTTCAATTTTTGTGGATGTTTTCGCTCTTTTCGTTCAACATCACGTTATTCTGAATGTTTAAATTTCTCTCGATTCTGTTCAATCTTCTGAATTTTGTGTAAACTATTTATTTGCATGGATTTCGCTTTATAATTTAATTCCTTTTCAAAGTATTTTTTCTTTGGTACCGCCCTTCGTGGAAAATTTGCTTTTTTATGGATTTGGAGAACCTTCATAAACCAACAGTCCATATGTTGCGATATTTTTGTATATTTTATTGGCAAATTAAGCATTTTGAATCCTTAGTATGAAAGGTGTTAAGTTGCGACGATGCGTGGTGTATCTATGTACAGTCAAGTGAAAAAATGTAGTATACGATGGACACAATTTTCAGCGTTTCCCCCCCTTATTCCTAAAGAGACCACCGTTCTCTGGATCTTTCCATCTCCGATATTTACATAGCGTTAAACGATTCAATATATCGCTTTAAACTTGTGATGAATCGTCTAATTACCATTGAATGACATTCACTATTTGTTTCGTGTTAGAGCTATTTATTTGTTGATTGATAATAATATAAACGTACGGTTTTACAGTTGTTGCAAACTTTGACCTCATCCCATCAATCAATGTGCCTGGTCTCTCGAATGCATGCTTTTGAGTCGGACTTTGATGAATTATTAATGTTTTGGATTTTTAAACGTACAATAATTATTTTTGTAATATTCGTATTTATTTATTTTTTAATCAAATGCCAGCGCAGCGGTAATAAAAAGAAATGTAGTAATAATGATTAATGATATTTAAATAAGGTTTTGTTAAAAAGAAGATGCATAATTATTTCTGAACATAATAACCCCGAATCAAACAAAACGAATACAATTCAAAACTTTGATTAAACTTATAACAGCAACAAAAAACAAAAACACACATGTCATTCTAACATGCACAACTGAATATCTCGTTAATACACGTTCGCTTATTGAGATGTTCACGACAAAATAATAATCTCATTTACAGTAATTTCATCCACACACTAACCTTAAACCCCACAACTTGTCCACAACATTATTGTAAATGTTATGTAATATCATAAATACGCGTTTTTCGTAATTCATTCACATGCTAAGCTACGCCCCTCACCAATATGTTCAGATTATTACTATTCGAACCTGTGTGTACAAAATTAATTAAAAAAATAGTCTGCCTAACTGAATCCAACAGCTTCCCATGCCACAACATCAACACCGATCACCGACCGTCTAATGCAGGTTCTTCTAACACCTGACATAAGCCCTCGCTGTGGTGTTGGTTGTTGCTAGTCAGCTAGTATTGGTGTTGAGCATGTCTGGCTAGCGGCTACGCTGGCTGGCTTTCTCCGGCAAGCGGCGATGCGCGGCGGTCTCTCGCCACTCTGTCCCTCCCCCGGTCTTCAGTACTGCACAGTGCACGGCCGCGCGCACCTGTACCGCGCATCACCTTCTTACAGACACCATCCAACGGTGATCTCTCGATCTAATAACAACATCTACATGGCTCGATGATATTAAAAGAAGACGGCTTCAATCGTCTCGGAGATTCATCTCTGTTACTTCTGTTTGTTCATTAATTAGATGGTGGTTGGTGATTATCCGCGGATGTCAGCGTAAATCGTTATTTGCTCATGTAGCTGGCGTATGTAACTCTAGTGTGGTTGGTTGATGTGTTGTGTGTGCGCCAGAACCGGTGTTGTGAAATCGGCTTTGATAACTGTGTCAACTACCTGTGTGTCTCCGTTCTTGCCTCTGGCAACCGAGCGACAAAAGGCATTCGATCATATTGGCCATGTCGATGCCTAATCAGAACTCTAAACGCTAGTTGCATTATATATTAATACGAATAGTGCATATGGACTGGAGGTCTGAGTATCCAGGACTGGTGTAGTGGTACAGTGTTTGTTGAGTGGTGGTTGTAGGGTTCCCGCCGTCGCTGGTTGTTGGTCGGCCACAGAGAAGCGCGGTTTCATGGAGGACGCCACAGGTAACGGAGACAGTAACAGCTAACGGTGGATGGTGGAAGGTGAATAGTGAGTGCAGTGATGATATAGGTGTGAAGACGCCGAAGGGGAAAGCATGAGAGAGGACACGTCCGGGGCCGCCAGCAAGCCAGACGGCCGCTCGGTCGCCGGGTACCGCTTTTCGTTTTGGGCGTTCGCGAGCAACTTTCTTCTCCCGCAGAAAGGTAAAATTAGTGAACATTCACTAGCGGAGTTTCGCCACCAGCGATTTCACCGCACATTCATATTTTTTGCGGAATGCAAATATCCGCAACATTGTCATAGAATCACTTTCTTTTGGTTGCGACTTACAACTGTGACTAAACAAACCTCCCACCTAATTAATTAATATTTTCTTTTCTATCCAAATAACACACCTGGATCCGTTGTCTTCTTCTTAGTAATATTTAGTTATGTAAACGCCAACTACCTGTGATGACATACGGATAGTGGGCAGGAACAATAATTTATTATTAATGATACTACAAAAACATCTCATACATCATCACTGCCAACACTCTTTCCTAATAATTTTGATGATGTGTACATTCTAGATTCTATTATTTATTGTGTATTTATTAGTTTTTACTGTAATTCCGGTGCATTCTTCTATTTTTAAACGCGTATAATTACAAGAAGTACCTAACATTCTTTGTAGTACAATAAATTGCTGAGCAGACATTACTGGTATCATTTTCACGCGCCAATAAGTAAATTTCTCTATTCGGAAATTCATCACGCTCAGTCGTTTTACCGACCATTTATTGATAATTGATAATAATATGGTGTTGCAGCAAACCGTACAATTTTCTAGTTGTCTCTTTGACTAACTGACCGTTCTGAGAGTAGCTCAAACATCGTCCATATTCATTTAAATTCTACCCTTCTTTCTGTTTTCCTCAAAAGCTCCATTAATCTGTGAGCCCTACTAACTCCCCACCCCCGCGCCAGCTGTTTCCCGTGTAATGTTCTGAGCCAAGATTGTACATTTGTCTTGAAAGTTAAATATAAATAATTGTTTTTATTTGCCTTGGGGTTTCACATCCCATCGGTTTAACTTAGTGGGAAAGCTCGCTTCAATCCCCATTGTAAACTTATAATACATCTTGAGACAATTTTTTTTACTTGTTCAGAGTCTGAAATTAATCTAAGGTTAAACTTTGCTCTCACAACAGTCGTTCAATTTATAAAACATTTTAATATAACCTCTTTCCAGTGGGCTGAAGTGGAAACTTAATTATTACATGCAATAAATAATGTAAATATAATAATATGTACTGATACTAAACTGCTTCGACAATTTGATTATTTTTTCTAGAAATCTCCTGTCTTTCTCAGTATTTCATGTTGCTGGAAGTGTTAAAACCTACTGGGATTTATTGGTTTGAAATCATTTTAAATGTCATTTATTCGTTTGTTTGTTTGTTTGTTTGTTTATTTAGCACAATATTATACATTTATGTACATTATGTATTAAATTTTGACTGCCCAACTAGGGAATTATCCCGTTTTAGGACAGTCAAATAATTATGGGTATGAACATGTGGATAATGATTTGTACAAAAAAAGAAAGAAAATTGATGAAATAAAAAGAAGAGAAAGAATATAAAATAAAATAATAAAAAAAGTTTAAAACATAGTACCTAACTGTTATTTGTTTAGCATAGCAAAAGAAAAAAAAAGAAGAAAAAGAATTATATATATTATACTCTATATCTATCCACTGGACAAAGCAAAGGTTTCCTCCTCTTGTTGACACTATTATTTTTCGTCTCCGCCGTCTCTAAAAAATGTCCTCCCGAAAAATGTCAACAAAATTATAAATTATAATATAAAGTGCTTCTTTTTACGAAAAAATCTCACCATTCCGACTGTACGTATTGTTTGCAAACCGTCGCATGTCACCTTCATCATGGCTACAATTGAATCATTATTGTTTTCTCTATTTAAATCATTTAGGTGCATTGTTTCACAATGTGAATTTGTCAACGCGAATAGTTTAACCTCCGTAATGAATTGGGGAGATTGAATATGATTGCCAATTGCAATTATTACAACACTGCCATAACTGCCAACGCCTCAAGTGGTTTCCAATATTGGCACGGGATGGGATATTTTGCGTTGGTGCAAGGATGTTTTCGAAACATTTAGGTTACTTTTAGTTAATAGGTGATTCTCCGTTGTAGCTTCTCGTTGAAGATCGCAAGGGTCTGAATCATTATTATCTTCACGATATTGTCGATTCTGTGGATTTAGGATCGTAGGTAATCATAATCGGCTCTATAACCCTTGGAGAGAACTGACCCTCTTCAGGAAACGACTCAACTTCTCGCAGTCTTTTGTCGTCTCTCTCTAGTTCCTTGTAGGCCTCCCAATACTTTTCAGTTTGAATTCTTTGGAAGCTTCTTTGGTGGTCGACTATTTTCCATTCTTGCTCCTATGACCTGCCTGGCGGAGAGTATCATATTTTTAAATATTTTTGTTGACGCCCCTTTCAAACAACTGGTAACCCTCATAGTTGTACCTTGACCGTGAGGTACGTACTAAATTATATTTATATATCCTCTACAATACTAGACTTTAAAAGGAAACCGGGCGGCGTTTTGTCCATACAAACGTATTCCCCAATTTCCTATCTCGATTTTGACACTATTTTTTTCAATATAATATAGATATCGACCACTAGCGTATCGGTAGGTTTTGTCTTTTTTTGATAAGTTATTTCTTAAAGGAGAATTAGGACCTTCCGAAAATTGCCTGATTTCAACGCCATCAGTATAACAGACAAGACAATGCATTTAATAAAAAGCCACGTACAGACATGGAATATTTTCTTCTATTACAGTTGGTAAATCTTAAAAATCGGTTCAGTTTTGAAAGAGAAAATGGGGAATATAAAACCTCGATTTTGACGATTTTATTTAGGTGAAGTTGTCCCTTTCGCTCAGTATTCGGGGGGTAACAGCGATAGTGGCGGTAACAGTTTGGTAAAATACTTATTCAAATATCTCGGCAATGGCTGATTGATAACTTACATATCAAATATTGATGACCTCCGTAACATTATCTTTAGAATAGTCAGAAGTGGAAGGACAAACAACTTACTATTTTCGTCCGGTAACAACATCGTCATAAGTAATGTTTAACTAGTCGTGAAAAAAATCGACTTTAAATGTTTCACCTACGTTTCTCATTGATGATCCATTGTCTGCAAAGTACACCTACAGTCTTCAACATCCCCGCATGGTACAATCCTGTGTACTCTGTATTCAAATAGAATTTGTTTTCCATTAACATATTCATCAAGTACGTTCCTACTTGTAATTGCTTAGTTATACTTCCTTTTAGACTCCCACAGTTTAGCCGTAAATTCATTAAAATTTGTCGTAAAGCTCTGAACTCGAGCCGACCGCTCTGCTCTGTACAGTGATTATTACGTTCGCTACCGTAGCAGATGTATTTCAATAAACCTCGCTAATTATTTTCCGACTGTGAAACTGCCTCAGTTGAAAGTTTATTTTTAACTTTTGTGTCTATTTTCGGTTACGGTTTCCCAACCGACCTATTTATAACGTTGATACATAACTGGGTCTGTTCATAAATCTTCATCGCGAATTTTAGTCTCGATGCTGACAGTCTAGCGTTGAACAATGACGCTAACTATAATATCTTTAAAAACTTCAAAATGTTAAGCTGAAGTTATTAGTTGGTTTGTTTATCTGTTCTAGACATCTGTTCATTACTGAAACCGGTTTTTCACACTGATAAATTCAGATTTTAGTATTTACCGATGAAGCATTTATCTCGGGAATGTTGGGTATCTGCAGCCTTCGTTCCAGAAGAGATGTCGCATTACTACTGATGGCTTATAAGCTTCTAAATGGTTTTATATCGGTACCAGATATACTGGCCAAAATAGGATTCTATGTCCCGGATAATTTCACGCGAGGCCGCCAACACAGGCTTTTGATTCTTCCCAGATGCAGAACTAACTTGCCAATGGTGATGCCCCTGGGAAGAATTACTAGGTTAATTAATTACCTCGCAGGAAATGTGGATATTTTCCATATGTCCTACAATGAATTTAAACGTGAAATATCACTCATGTTTTAATTTGTATCTTAAATGTAAATATATATGTACCGCTTTTGCAATGTATTGGTTTTTTACGCTGTTTTTGAAAATAAATAAATAAATAAAGTGAATATTAAAACCTAGCATGTAATGCCAACTCAAACAAAAAAAAAATAACAGAAATAAATAAATTTAAAGCAAAAGTAAAAATATGGTTGAGAGAACAAAGTGAAAATGAACTATCAAACATACTGAAGACCATGTAAAGACAACTGGATACTAAATACAAATGTAAGAACAGGAAACCCTAGTGAGGACGACTGTGAAGAAAAAATAATGTACTTTATAATACCTTAATATTATATAATTTATAAATACATTATGTACAAATTTCGCTACATACTAATAAAAAATAAAAATAAATGTGTACATCTACTGACATATTAAATGTATTTTCTATGTTGCTAGGTATAAAGCTTGTCGAATGAGTTTTGCAATCTAATGGATTTAAATGTATAATATACTTTTACAGTTCATCTTATTATAATGTTCTCCATAATGGTATTCTATATTATTTGTAAAACATTTATGTAGGTACTACACATATAATAATTATTTTATTCATATATGTACTTAAACTTTTATATGCCATATAGTTAATGTAATAATACTAATAACAATGTATGTAAAAGCCCAATGGGCGTTTAAATACATAAATAAATAAATAAATAAATAAATAATGTAGTAAATATTTTACTGTGAAATTAAAAGTCGTCCCATTTCCTGAAGAATTATAAATAATTCATAAGGCAAGAAAGATTGGATGCATCAGATTTTAAAATGGATATTTATTGGCGATAAAAATAAATTAGTTTTTGGTGTCGTTGTCGTCGGTATGTTTCGTGGTGCTTGCCAATCAATACGGCAAATTGAACGCAAGTTAATAATTATTATTGCGCAAGGAACTTTCAGTTGTATTTGAATGTATTCCTCCCACACCAAATTCTTATTGCATGAACGCTGATTTTAAAATAAGTCACACATTTTAGTTTCACCGTGTGACAGACACTGTATATGTGTGTAAAATAAACTAATATCAGACAATGCGATCTTGTTAAATAAACCTACGCCACCTAAATCAACAACTAGTTTTTTTATTTGTCCGAAAAAGGGTTGAAAGGACCCTGCCACTAAATGTAAACGTTATTTCTCATTATTAACTTATGTATTTTCTTGCATTATTTACGGTTGTCACTTGAAGAAATATGTTGGTTTCAAGTGAAAACAATTTTGAAGAACAGTCTCGTTATCAAACGAGATTCCTCTGAAATTGTTGGATAAAGGATGGAAAAGATTTAAAGGTCATGTCAGATCAGGAGAATAGGGAAGCTTTGGAATGATCTCACCTTGAATAACCTCTTTTTTAATGTCATCAGTCCAGTGGTTTTCTCTGTATATGCGTTCAGTCGCCCGGTGACCGGACAACACAGAGTAAAATCAACTCGGAACCTACTTTGAAAAGTCTTTAAAAATGGTTAAATAGGTTACGTTAGGTTATATTCAAATTATTTTTTTTTTAATAGCTTTTAATGACTTTTCAAAGAGGTGTTGAGTTGACATGATTCTGAGTTGGCATGGTACCCAGTCGCCCTAACTCCCCGGTTAAAATTAAACAAAAGGATTTATCGGAAATCTTGTTGTTTTGTACACGACAAAATTCGAGATAATTTATTATTCTTTAGCCAATGTAAACTGAAAGAAATTAATAATGCAATACTCTTGTCATTAATGGCGTTGAAATATGGATTCCACGACAATTCAATTGAGTCACATTTCAACACTCCTTTGAAAAGTTACTAAAATTTATGATTTTTTTTTTAAATAGCTAATCTAATAACCTAACCTAACGTAACCAATTTTTTTCATCACTTTTAATGACTTCTCAAAGGAGGTGTTGAAACTGTATGATTATGAGTTGTTCACTCACCGAAATGTGATGTTAAAAAAATGTTTCTAGCGTCATCATAACCTTAACTAACTAACTAATTAACTAACCATCACGCCGTTTCCCCGCAGGGGTAGGCAGAGAGGACGGACCGCCAAACAACTCGGTCTTGGCACACACTCTTTGCCTCATTCACATTCATACATTGTCTCATACATTCTCTTCTATTATTCTGACTTTTGACATGACCCGACTCAAGTATCTGATTCACTTGATCGTGCCATGTCTTCCTCGGGCGTCCCCGACTTCTTCTACCATTCACATTCGCGTCGTATATTCTTCTTACACTACTTCCTTCGTTCATTCGCTCTACATGCCCAAACCATCTGAGGGTCCCTTTCTTAATCTTACTCATTATGCTTACATCAGCCTTACATTCTTTGCGGATATCCACATTTCTCACACGATCATACATTGTTTTAGCACACATACGTCTCAGGGACCTCATTTCAACAGCATTCAGTTTACTTTCATCCTTCCTCTGCCAGTTCCATGCCTCACTGCCATACGTCAGGGTAGGTACCAGGACTCCATTGTGGACTGCTAGCTTCGCTTTTTTTGACAGTTTTTTATTAGCGCCAACGGCATTCAGTCCACCATTAATGGAGTTACCGGCATTCACCCTTCTTTCAATATCTCTTTCAGCCTTCCCATCTCTCGTAAACATACTACCCAGATACACAAACTCATAATTTATGCAATAAAATAAAATAAAATAATAAAACACATTGCGTGAATCTAATTAAAACTCAAATAATTCAAATTCTCACTTTCTTCACCTTACTTATTAGATTTTTTTAAATAATTTCAGTTTTACATCCGATTTTCATGTAATTCACGTATATTGTGATTATATGACAGGTGATAAAAAGTATCTATTTATAAAAGCGTCTATTCAGCGCCGTATTAAATGGTAATAAGTATTGTAGTTTGCCAACTACTCGTACATATACAATGCTTGGCTTATTGGATTTGTCACCCACGCGGAATAATTGTATAGGCACCGAGTACATAACTACATATTATAATATCATCCGGCATTCGATCGTTAGTTACTTCACGGTCGACAAGTCTATCCATTCTGTCTCGACTTCTAACTTTCATCCTTTTTTACCTAATTAATATAGTATAATAATCTTGTGCTGGAATTTCAATTGACAATAAAATACAAATTCCATGTTAACATTTTAAATTAGACATCATTATTTCCAAGGTTTGTTAATATTTACTTGAGTGTGCGTGCAGTAACTCAATCAGCTTGTTAATATTAGATATTATCCTCCTACAATTTGTATCTATGACAATGAACTGAGAATTAAATATGACCTACAATGATTCTTCTATTGTTTTAATAACCCATTTGAATCCTTCAGTTTTAAAAAATGCGTAGGATTTGACGTCGTAATTAATTAATCATATTTTATAAATAGTTATCAGACAACCTTACGAATCTTTTATTCACTCATCGGAATTCTACATGTTTTTTTATAATTCATTTAATAAGTTTATTTGGCAAAGAAATGTTTGAATAACAACATTTTTGAACGCATGCGTTTTATAATAATTTTCTATTGGCTAACACCATAACTAAAAGAACAAGTTAATATTTTTCATCTATAGAAGATAAAAATGTCTTAAGGAATATCAGATTGAAAGGGTTAATTTGTCTATCGATTTACGTATCAGAGTCCTTCAATAGGCAAATTATTCTGTTAAAGATGATGTATCACTTGAGCTCATCTCCGCTGGTCCATTGTTCATGATGCTCGCTCGTCATACGCCTGGTTCATCAGACTGGCTTACCATCAATCTCTCGCTGGCCTTGCATGTCACTACACATTATAATATACCACTATAGTATACCTACTGCCGCTTATTTGCTGGCGGCTTTGTCTCGAGTCTCGACGGAGAATATCCCTTCCGTTGTCGGTGTTGGTGAATCTCTGGTTGCTTAATACGTAATATCATTAACTTCTACGGTGAGTTTCCACTGTGTTCGGCTCTTCGTTGATGGCTTTAGCACGATGTGGCCTTTGTAATCGGGACACTCTACCTCTTGGCTCTCGGCGCGACAGATGGTTACACAGACTGTAGGGTAAATGGGTTAAAGATACACATATTGTTAATGCCGTTGGCTTGACGGATGCTAAAACAAATAATCGTTATTATGAAATATTAAAATCTACCATCCGTTTGCGAGTAACTGGACATTTTAAAATATTGATACTTTTCATGTCGGCCTTTTGGCCAAGTAAACAGCTTGGCTAAATAGCAGTATTCTTCGTATTCTCCAAAATTAACTCTTCCACACGGGATTCATATTTTTACTTCCTTAGGCAGTTAACTCGACTTTCTTATTTAGCAGTTTTATCTGGGTATTTTATGCTAAGTATTAAAGTTTTACGAACGTTATTATTCTAACACGCGGGTGAATGGTGCAAACCCAATCTATGGTCTACTTCAACGGAAGATCTCTCGTGAATCCTTGCGGTACACCTTTTCCAAAAAGTTAAGCGTCCTTCCACGTTTTCATTGTCATATTTTTCTATAGATTAGCAGCGAGTGGGAATGTAATATTGTAAAAAAAATTACTCCTGTGTAAAATATAATCTTACATCAATATTGCAGGACCCATCTCGTTTGCATGCTTAAAATTCAATATGTTTTACATCCGTCCTCCCATCCTGCCTTAGCTTACAACACAGGTATTGTGTACACAAACAAACGTACCTTATTCGTATCCGCCACAATAATTATGATAATGTATTCAGACACTCGTGGAGTCGAACATCAAAAGCATTTTACTTAATGTCAATATTAATAATATTTGGTGAAAGTGTGCTCTTTAGCTTAATGATTCACAAAATCTGTGGCGTCTGATGATTTTTGGTTGAGGATAATGTAACATCTTTAAAACTGTAATATGCATCCTAAAGCATCAAAAATTCCTCGGACAGTGAGCCATATCCCCTTGAAATTTATGTAGCTCTTTCTGTCTGGAATTTTCAGGTAAATACGGCTAAATGACCAAAGTTTATTTGCATAAAATGTAGATTTCATAGTATTTGAAGAACAATGCTTTATTTATCTTTAAACGTTAACTACCCCGTCATGCCCCCCTCCTCTCCCCTACTAGTGTAAAACATAGGTAATGAATTTTAACCCGGCGTCAATGACGTGAAAATAATAACGCGGTCAATGACGCCGGGTAACCGTGACCCGAATTTTATCGATGGGTTGAACCAAAACTGAAAGGGTTTTCTTGATTTTGAAAATTATTTATGGGTTCTTTGCTCATAAAAAAAAAAAATAATACCAGTATATTCTATAAATCAACTTTTTATTATCTTAGTAAGAAACACACGCAAAATCAACTAGGAAAAAATAACCATAGAATTTCATTTCAACTATGGGTCGTATTTATCCGTTTTAACTTGACGCAAGTGTATCTCCTTCCCCAAGCGGCGTCGCACTGAGCACGCCGGCGGTGCGGGTAGAAGGGGGTTGTATCTCCAGCTACTCAAGAGCTCAAGTCGAACGGTTGACGGGAAAAAAATATGGCCGTTTTAAATCGCCTCGGGTCATTGTGACCCAGCGTCATCGGAGGCGTCTACTAATATCTACAGGAATTCCAAAACCTGAAAATATCGAACTAATATCTACAGCTCAAACTGTTGACGAATATCTATGAGAACCAAAGTGTTGACGAATATCTACAGCACTGGCAGAGGTTGGATTTGCAATTATGTATAGCATATTGGAATAACGTAATATTGCGTATGCAGTTTAAAAAACTTACTTTATGTAAGTATGTATGTAAAAATCCCTAATATCGGACTATTGGACACATTTAGCTGATTAATCCAACCTACGCTCTGTAGATATTAGTTCAACCTACGCTCTGTAGATATTAGTCAACACTCTGAAGTTCGTAGATATTAGTTCAACATATGATCTGTAGATATTCGTCCGACATACAGGCTGTATATATTAGTATCTGGAGTCGCGTCATCGATGCCGGGTTAAATTAAATTTTTATCTACGACACAAAGGGCTTGCTTTCTACGAAAATATATGTATAGAGATGTAATTTGTCTATTGTAGGGATATTTATATATTTAGAGTTATACAGGGTGTTAAGGGACGTACTTGACTTACTTTAAGCAGTGATTCCTGACATTATTTGGAGTAAAAAATGTAAATGAAATTTTGGTCTCCGGTGACTCTTTTTGACTTTTTTTTTTCAAAAAGTTTTTCTTCAAAATCAAACCAAAAAAAATTTCTTCCGCATGTCGTCACTGGTCACTCAGCCGGGTGTTCGACCCTAACCCCTCACCCCTCCTCCAACTGTTCAACAATTACCATTTTTTTATGTTTTTGTAGAAAACAAAAAACATCAAAAATGTCACCGGAGACCAAAATTTCATTTACATTTTTTACTCCAAATAATGTCAGGAATCACTGGTTAAAGTAAGTCAAGTACGTCCCTTAACACCCTGTATGTGTAGAAACAATGTAATAGCTTTTTTTTCAATGTTAAACCCTTTAGCACAAATTGACTGGCCGCCACTGCTCGAAATTCACTTTCATATTCCAAAAACTACCATTTGCACAGTTAAACCACCACACAAACTTTCAAAAAGCGTAAATTTCAGTAGTAACTTGTAATAATTATGACCTGCTTCATTATTGCTCTTACATAGTTTATCCATAAATCACGATCAATTGAAAAGTCCTATGCAGATTTTAATATTTATATGCGGATTAATTGTTGCAAAAGGCTAGTTTCTAGTTCCGTCATCGTAGGTAAATGAGCAAACATCCGTTTGTAAGATACAATTGTATGGAACCGTTTCTAAACGTATTCTAAACGTATGGTATGCATGAACAATGATGTAAACAGTGCAGATATAATCTTTTGTTTTTGTTTGTATTTTCATAATAATTAAATCATAATTCTGAAAATTTGATATCACCATTAATTTAAAGTAAATGAAACGCGTGAATTTTATTATATTTTTTATCTGAGATTACACAGTCATCGTGATATGGCTGATGGTTATAACTTATAACTTTCTCCATATATTTTTGTATTAGGTACTGTTGTTATTTTTTTATTTGAAGTAAAAATTGTTAGAAATTATCAGATCGGATTTTAATAGCCAGCTACTTCTCGTACTCTCCTTTCCCTTCTCCACTTTCTTTAGCCTCGTAACACGTTCAATTTGGAAGGCGCATATGGGTATCGCCGACCCGGTACCAATTTTTGTATATCCAAGACCTCTGTTGTAGGTTACCCCGAGTGATTTCGCTACTTTTTTTTACTTAGCAGGGGTTCCCGGATTCTTGGGTTGAGGTTTGTTCGGATCGGATGCGTCTTCCCGCCAACTACGTGGCAGGTACCTCTCCTGCTGGTATCTCTCGACCCATCGCCTTGAACCGCAGCGAATTCATACGTCCATCACTCCTGGACACAGTGTCCCCTAGACTTCTGTCTATCCCTCATGCCCTTTTCCTTACCAGAACTTCCTCTCCTTCCTTTCCTTAAAAAGACCCTATGAATGTTAAAAAACACCCAACTAGGGGATGCGATGGTCACACTGGCTCCGGGCCAGTGATACTCTGTGCAATACGACATAAAATAACCTTCTTATGATAATTACCTATATTATCATTAATTTCATGCATTCGAGTTTATAAATCCGCATAAAAATAAATAAATATTTAAAAAATATATTATATAGGCGCTTTTTCTACCGGTACCGCTCCTTATTAAAATACTTTTCTTAATTCGGAGAATAAATCCTATTGTTTTGCTCTTGTGTTAATTTTCCACAAATGCATGTTTTTTATAAGTGCAAAGTTGATGGTTTATTATTTACGAATTGATTACTGGGGATCTACGTGATCGCTAGGATATCAACTTCCTGAGGTATGTAAATGATTAGTTTACCTCGCTGTATAAAATACACAGGTAAAAAAAAATACCGATTCATGGAAATACAATTAAAGTCTCATTTAAATTTGGCTATTAATCGTCGTACGTCGTATGTTATTCAACGACGCTCTTTTCCATGTCTTTTGTATTTCAGAAGCAGAAAAAACTGACTCTCGAGCGGTGAGCGTGAAAACGCTTTCAAAAAACCTGGGCGAAACCGGGTAGTTACTAATGGTTCATTGTAAATTGCGATGGTTATATATAACCATTGCGGAAAATTTGAAATGCTGTGAAGGACAATAAATACAAAAATAAGTTAGATATGTAATTTTTTTCTACTTTTTTCTCTCTTTCGATCTGCATCGTCGAAATGTTTCTAGGAAAATAATTGCGACATTTATGACGTGCTTTTTTTCTGAAAAATTAAAAATAAATTAATTACTGTTATTAAAATCCCTTGTTTGCTGCTCGTGCACCGGTGTGTCATGCGATTTTGACCCTTATGTATAACGAAAGTGTATGAAGAACACGGTCAGAATCGCTTGCTCTATTATCGCCCTTTACCAAAGCGAAACCTGCAATGCGCCTAGTCACTCCAAATAATTTATATTAATAATTTACCGGAGCGCGGGAATGTGCGCAGTTCTTGCGCATGCGCCGGAAAAATATGTTTATCTACGATTTTGACCCTTTGACCCTATGTAAAGGACAGTGTCAGAATCGCTGGACACGAGTGTCATTTCTGCCGCCGGGTGCCGCGACGTAATTGGTGGAGCTTTTTGCTGGCCTACCCCGGCAAACAAGAGGTAGAAATTACCAAAAAAGTTTCAGTGTTCAGAATTATATAATTCGTAATTATGTATAGGTCTTTGAAAAATTAAAAGTACCTTTTTTCGCTCTCTTGAACAATTAACATTTCCCCCTTTACTGCATTTCAAATTTCCGTGATCGATAATATTGCCTTACCGATATTTAATTTTTATAAATCTTTAAAATATTATTTTTTGCGTATTTTAAACAATTTATGAATAAGATTTCAACTTTTTCTTGCTTATCATCCGATTTCGATGTTAATCAGTGTTTATAATACGTCTGACCTATCCTCGAAAAAAACTAGTTATTCTAATATAAATTTCGGACTTGATACATTATCATTCAAAGCTCATAATAAATTTAATTTGTATTGATTATATATTTATTAGATAGATAAATATAATTGTATTAGGGAAGTCACGTTTATTGGAAGTATGCATACATAAGGTTAATATGCTTCATGAATTTATCTGGACGTAATCACATGTTTATTGGATATTTTCATGACTGACGTGATGCTATCTTCAAAGGAAGATACCTGATGCTGACTGCTAGCTGTTGTTTTGTAGTCTGTTAGTTGTTGTGTGGAAGTTTTTATAACCTTCATTTTTACAATAATATTTTTTGAACAGTCGTGATTTTGGATCTTTACTTGTTTTTGTGTTGATCGTGTTTCGTCTTCTATTTTTTAGTTTTTTACTGACCTCTGTGTTTAAATTATAACTCGTGGTCATAACCCGGCTTTGTCTGAGATTTTAAAACTTTTGCACAATCGAAATAAATTATGTTTATATATCTGTAAAAATATTATTATGACATTGTAATGCCTCGTTATTTAAAAATGTACTCGTATATACCTATATATTCACTCACAAATATTTGCTAAAGATGCCCCTAAAATCATGAAAAATTGTATATTATTTGAATATTTTTAATTATATATAATTGAATATTATTTGAATGTTTTATGCTTTAAAACTACTCGGACCCATAAAAGATTGTTTTCACGATAATATAACATTACCAGACATATGTAATATGTATGACGTATGAGACATACCCGACTTATTAAAGTCCAATAAATAATATAGCTCATATCCGTACCAGATATTTTCTATTTCTTTTGATTTTATAAAACTCAGTTTTGTTTGGGTATTTTGGCCTCAAATCCGAAAATAAAATTTGTACGATTAAGGCCGCGCAGCCGTTTCTCTTTAGGCACGAAGTAAGCGTTCAAAAAGAAGGAGGTTGTTTGAAGGGAAATAGGTAAATACGAATGTTAGAGAAAATTGTGAAAATATTTAAGGCTCTGCAACCGGGCCCGAAAAGAAGAAGATGGAGAGATACGAAATTACCAGTGTTAGAGGAGAGCGCTAACATTTACAGCGACAAAATCGATGCGAAAATTGCGAAAATGTTTAATAAAAGACGACTTGTTTAAAATAGAGCAAAAATCTTGCGGGCATTGTAAGCATTGTAAACAGCATTTAAAGAAACACTGTGGTCATACATAGTATAACTTGTAAAATAACTGAAACAAATGTGTTTATAATAATTTATGGAGCATACTTTGCGATTTTTTTCTATCGAGGGAATTTTATATAATTTGCGTTTCGGCGCGGGCAATGTCTAGATATTATCTTCAAGAATAATATATATTATATTTTTTAAGAGCTTTAAAACTTAACTTGTTTAAGGGAGATATGTAAGAAATCGGTAGAAATCCGGGTTGCGGGCCCTTAATAAAACACCACTCGTTTAAAATAGAGCAAAAAACTCTCGGCAAATGTTTTAAGTAGCTTTTAAAAAGTACTGTGAATTCTTTCATACTCATAACAGAATAAAATGTGTTTTTATTAATTTTCGGAGCTTATTTTGCAATTTTTTTTTTGTCGAGGGAATTTCAGCCCAGCAAATGTATAGATATTATCTGAAAAATAACATAAACATTTTTAAAAACTTAAAAAGATTAAGTGATAAAAAACTTAATAAACTTAAAAAGATAAATTTGAGATGCTGAGTCTTTAGCGAGTACCATTAAATTTGACTAACACCATTTTCACAACATGTCTGATATGTCCATTTAATTAGTTGGTATCTTTTCATGTAATATGAAATAAACTAACTAACTAACCATCACGCCGTTTCCCCGCAGGGGTAGGCAGAGAGGACGGACCGCCAAACAACTCGGTCTTGGCACACACTCTTTGCCTCACTCACATTCATACATCGTCTCATACATACTCTTCTAATGAAATAATATTACAAAGTAACCTATCTTTGACTTGACAATTTAAATTATATTTGAAGTAAATATTTTTGACATTAATTTATTGCTTTCAATGAAGTATAGTCGATTACTATATGACGACAATAAATTGTATTTGGCTATTAGGTTAAAAAATGGCTATTCATCTTCCCTACATGCCCATGAATTATATTTTTTGTCGTTTTTTTAAACCCATCTGCCACTAATATATTATTCCAATCGCGTTGAGCAGGTCATTATGGTGGTATAATTTTCTATATCAATGGATACCAGTGGTGGGTACACGAATTCTTCCGTAATATTTTCTTATTGAACAATTAAAACGTTAAACTGTTGTGTCTTAATTTTTTGTAATGTATGTAAAATGTTATTCCATGACCTTTGATCCCGAAAGTTAGCCCACCGACATACGTATGTACAATATGCAGTCGGTTTAGGGAAAATACAGTATACCTACCTACTAAGTGTCTCCGAAGAGGTGTGCAGAGAAGATGCATCGCCGAATAACAAAAATATAAAACAATTTTCATTAATATGCGTCAAGGATCAAATAAATTACTTCTATGTATGCCAGCGAATAAGTAAAAAACGAGTGTGCTTGACCACACAACTGAAGTAAAACTTCTGCTCTATCTGTATGGAAGAGAGAAAGAAAATGTGCGCGCGCACTGCACTCTCTCTTGCTCCTACAGTGTGATACATACAATAGGCCTGCACTGTAAAATAAAGTAAAATAAATCACACATAGACATAAATAACTATTCACATACAACCTAACCCATATAAAACAAATGAAAATAATGGAATCCTGTCAAATTTAACCTATAAATAGACTAGGCAGAATTTATTTCATTACTCCATCTCCAACATTTATAAAATAACTCTCTTTAAAAGATTTATTACCTTTCCAATCACCCTTCTGTTTTAATTCTATTCATAATATGTATTTTACCTGAAATATCCTTGTAATTACTATATTCATTTATATACCTGTACGCCTGTCTCGACACAGGTATACCCTAGTGAGACAGGCATACAAATAAAACCATTGTAAACATATTTTATTATAGATAAATAAATAAATAAACTGTGTAACGTAACTGGCTATGAGAGAAAGAGAGAAAGAAAAGGTGTGCTCGCATCTCTCTCTCTTGCCCCTACAGTAATAAACGAAGCGTTCGCCTCACTTTTCGTAACGCTCTCGTCACGCATTCGCCAGCTTACTCCCCAAGTCAAGCGTGCGTATAGTAGTTTCAAAAAACGAATCTAAAAATAAATTCGTTTGATGTGCATACTACTCGTAACTATATGCGTAAGGTATTTTGAAGTAGATTTTTGGTTGATACTGCTCGAAAAATTATAATTACTATAATTTTAAGGGCCAGCTGTAAGAGGATCAACTGTCTAGGGATCAACTGTCGGGAGTCAGCTGTTGGTGACCAGTAATCGGTGGATCAACTGTCGTGGATAAACTTTCTGGGGATCAACCCTCGGATGATCTGGACGAAATTGTATATTTTGAACCTCCATATTGATGAAAAGTAGTTGAGCTTGAAATTCCCGAGAAGCTGTGCACTGTGCACGTTTCAACTTTTTCCGTCTTCCGATTTTCACACGCAGATTTTCTACTTTGTAGTATTAACATCAGATCGGTAAATTAATATTCAACGCCATACATTTTACGCTTTAGAATGTTAAATGTACGATCTTTAAATGTTTTTTTTTATCGCATATCCAACGTAAATAGACACACCATCACACCTTATCAGATCGTTTTGACATAGTTGATGTGCATAATCTTGACTACATGTGATCTACTTGGCTGAATCAATGGATTTGACACGCCAACCGGAGATCCGGTTTTCACATTAGGCCAATATTAAATGCCAACGTTAGTTTCCTAATTTCGTAAGAACCGTTCTTAGAATAAAGAAACTGACTGAATAACCAAATCAATTCAATGAAACTAGACACAAAAAACACAAAAAATAACACAATAACAAAGTAACAAAAGCTATTTCATTATCTGAATCAATTTTTAATTATCGGTTAACTGTCACAGAGCTGTCAAAGTGTAATGAAAAAATTGCTTTAAAAAGCTTTGGTTTGGGTAGCAAATAAACCGCACCCAACGGAGGTCTGTTAATTTCCCTTTCAGCGCCATTTAAAAAAAAAAAACTCTTTATTTTTCATCCCTCAATTTGTAAATTCAATTAATATTTTTGTGAATTCACGTTTCACGATTCAATTCAAATTAAGAGGGAATCACCAGACAAAACCGGAAATATGTCATTTTGAAATCAAATTTTAGACGTCTTGACTCTTTTCCACAAAAAATTATAAATTGATTTCGGAAGACTGTTTTTTTTTTTATCTAGTAAAGCTTTGTTTTAAATTTTGACAAAATATGTTTATTTTTAGTACAATAAGGTTTTACCGTAGGTCGTTGGCAGATTTGTTAAATTTTCAAACAAAATTTTGTTTGTTCAACTCACATTTCAAATCATACAATCATGCAGTAAAATAAATCAATAAATTATCTGGGAAAGATATGTTTCAGAATTTTAATTTTAGTTTAAATAAAATCAATTTAAAAAAGATCCTCACACGTGGTTGTGTGAAAATACTTCAGTTTTTCTATTTATATACGGTCTTACAAACTAACGTATTTAGGGTTTTTTTTACGTTCTGAATTTGCTTAGACATTATTGAAAATTTATAAATACTTACGATCAAAAAATAATTACAAAAAGTACATAATTTTAATAGTTTTATCATCACGCCTTTCAGCATTTTTGGATGTAGGTATTAATTAAAGCAAAATTTGAATGAAATAAAATCGATATTGAGTTATTATTTTTAAAAGCTGGTATGGAGAATCATTAATCTTTCTCATTGGAACCGTCCTGTACGATCGTAAGAACATCTTTCGACGAAATTGGATTCTCGGCCGCTGGCTGGTTAAAGGCCCTTAAGGCTTTTCACCAATTCTTCAAAGACCAATTGACCTCAAAAACAAATTAATTCTCGCATTGATTCGTTTTGCGTCATCCCCTGATAAAACAAATACTCGTATATGGCTGCGTTACTTCCTTCTATGGTTACGTGACTTGTTATTGATATGAAAAAACATTTTATGGAAATAAGTTCGTAAGCAAATCAAGAAATTCTGAAAGTCGTGTTTGTTAGCAAATGTTGGAGATAAATTGTGTAATTCTTGATGTGTCAGACGTCATGATGTTTAGATTTTTGTTTTTCCATCTTTTCCATTGAAATTATGCTTATTCAATTGTTCATGTCAATTAATCATCGGCCATGACGAAATCGAATTATTTGTATGTGAATTTAAAATGTATGTAGATACACGATTTTTGTTCTTTTAGAAGGTTACAACAAACATGTACCAACTACCTGTTTCTTAGAAAAGTTCGTATGCATTACTAACACTAAAGTTGCTGGATACTTCGATGTAAAGTAGTATGGACGTAATATTATGTGTCTCGTGTCTATGCCCTTCACTTCTAATGTTGCTATTTATTATTTTTACAGCATTTGAAATAATTCAACCTACGTATCATGACTATAATGTTGTGGCAATTCTATTTAGCCTACATTAAGTGTATGCATTTTTACGATAATGCCAATAGTATTAAACGACATGTTTTGTATTGCACCATATTGTAACTGTACAGAGTGTACAGGTGTAGAGTTTAAGGGGGGAAATACATGTAGGACTAGGTTTCTAAATGATTTTCGTGATTTTTTTGGCATGTAAGAAATGTACATAATTTATTGAAACTTTGAGATCATTTTATACATATATTTAAGAAAATATTGTGAATTTTTTAATCATTTCCTCGGAAAATATGAAAATTATCAGCTGCTACCCATCGAACGTCACCATCAGCTATTGACGAAGCTATTTGTGTGCATTCTGTAGGCTACAGTTTTTATCTCAAAGAAATAGGGTTTTAAATTTAATTTAAGAACATATGTTTCTTCTATGTAAACCTATGTATCCCAAAAATGGATTTTTTTTTCAACCTTGTTTTTTGTAATTTTTTAAACTTTTTGTTTGCCATTAAAAAATACTTTGGACAATGATGTTACTACAAATTTAGGTTTTCATAAAGCGTAATTATATAAAGTAGGTATCTGCAAATTTTTGAAATGATTGGTTAAAAGCTTTATGAGCTAGACTGAACACAAATTCAAAAAAAGTCGTTTCGAGAAAAACGCGTTTTAAGTTTACCACGCGGAACTTAAGGGGGGAAGGCCTTTATTGATCGAAGGGGGAAGCTCACTTAATAACCCTCATAACCCCGGAACGAATTGATTTTTTTTATTTAAAACTTTGGAATCATATTCTTAAATAGTTATACTAACAATTTATGAAATAAAAAAATAAAAAATGAGTCATCTACATGTATTTCCCCCCTTAAGCGAACATTTTTGTTCCCAAAATTCTCATTATCACAGGTGGAACATTGAAGATCTTTAATTTTCAGTGTATTTTAAGGGCTTCTTGAAAGCAATTATTATAGAACTTTTTAATAATATTTTCATCCTGTTTGATATATTATTTTTAATTGGTCTTTTATACGTCTTCTTAAAATCCAATCTGTTTTTTTTCGTCCCCAAATTTTAGGTTGAATTTAGTATAATTTTCGTTATAATTATTTCCGGGGGATAGGTGACATGTAATTTGGAAAAGCAAGCCAAAATCAAAATTGCTAGGATAGAGTCTTGAAAATATTAAACAAAATGTGTTAAGTAAATTGAATTACCTGGAATATTCTAGAATTTTAAAATCTTTTTTCTTTGACCACCTTGATGTACATAATTTTTAATTTCCTTACTTTTATAACACCCTGAATATCCACTAGAAGCTCGATTATATAACTGAGAATTAAACCGATCAACTACTAAACCGATAGGAATATTTAATCTCCTTTCATCTACCCGCTTTGTTTTACTTTTAACCAAAACGTTAATACGTAAAAGAATTGTCAGATAAGATTTCCCTCACAATAACGGTAAGATGCTTAAAACAATTTGATGTATTTTATTTTTTATTAGGAATATCAAAACACTACGCAAGCCCGATAAATAGCCGTGGCATTTTTGAAAGAAAACGAATTTTGGCACTGTCAACTCCAGAAATTGTTTTTCCACCGCAAAACATATTAAATTACTGGGACTTTTTATATCAAATAAGCTACTGACTTGGATTAACCATAAATGTATACCATAAAATTTCTTTGAATCGTTATTTATTTCATGTCTGGTAAATTGAAATATCTACTCGTACTATCAGACATTCAGAATAATGAATCTCTTGCATGCATTTTGAACTGGCTTCAAAATTCATGTGCATTTATTTTGTGCCAAGAATACAGAAATGATAAAATAAATTTAAAAAAATAATTGTTTTAAGGAAAAAAATATTACTATTTTAAAACTGACAATGCGTTGGCGATTTTAGCTAGTTTTCGAAATTTATTTTAATAATTTTTAAATTTATTTCTTACTAGCGATTTCCCGGCATGCGTTTCAATGCCGCTTAGTAAAGAAATTGTTTCTCCCTGCGTGTCCTTTCCCGTTCCATTCGTCCCGTTCCCCTTCCGCCGCCCCTTCCCCTCCCATGTCCCTCCCCCCTCACGCGATCCCCCTCCACCTTCCCCGCCTTCCATCAACACTCTCCCGCTCACCCGTCCCGCCGACCACCCTCCCGCGTTACATATATATTTAATCCCTGTACATTCAGTTTTCAAACAGTCCTCGTGCCATCTTGGGCCCCGCCCCCACCCCCTCCCCCGTCAAATCACTTTCAAGCCGTGAACTTCGTCCTAGACATAATAATAATTGATATGCACTCACTTAGGTTTTGATTTCTGAACCGAACAGACACGCGAATGCGATCAGTTTGAGACAAAACTCAAGACCTCTGAAGATGGACAGTGAGATCTGTCCGAAACTTCAGGAGTAAAAAAAGTCCTTTTAAGGTCTACGTTACGCGGGTATATATATATGTAGAATGATTTTCTCGAGACTTCTTATTGACGGCGAATGATTCAAATTTAGATGGAAGCTTTATTGACAATTTTTATTCACCGTCTCCACCGTATTCAAGAATATTTTTCATAGATTATTAAAATTGCTTCGATGTTGAAGACATAAAGATGATTATATTTTGCTTTGAAAATACTGTTGAAGTTTTTAAGAAATATGGAAAAAATAATTTAATAAAATCATCATGCAATCGTCTTATTCTGTAAAATGCTTCCGCGTTATAGAAATGAGAAGATCGACATGTTCAATGAGTGTTTAATTATTCGGTCTTGCAACAACAAAATTATTGATATATCGAAGCAAACCTCATTATCGCTTCTCGTTTTCTCTTGGCCTTTATGCATTTTTTTTTCTTCTTAATAACACACGAGTGACAGCTGTTCGACGTCAGAGGCACTATGTATCACTATAATCACTAATACGTTGGCAAATTTTGTTGCGAAAGATAGCTGAATTTGATACAACTGGTAGTTGTTATTTTTATGAAACTTTGTCACATTTGGAAAAGTAAAAAATCTTTAAATAGAACAAACTCCCGCACTGAAGATGCATGTTGCAATGTGAAACCGGTTCGGTTTTAATAATTGAGTTATTGAAGTGAAACTTCTATAGCCCCGTTGTGATTAGGAATTTGAAAATGACGCATACAGCACTTGCGAAGCATAAAATTCCTATCAGGGCTCTTATTGGTTGAGATATAAAACACGCCAGGTCTATGGCGCCGTTTCATTGGCTGCTTTGATTATGACCTCTCTTTTCAAGGCTCCTTGGTTCTTCATTGGTTGAGATTTGGTAAAGTTTCGCTTCTACCGCGTGTTAACTGCACTCGAATTATTTTTTTTAAGTTTTGAAAACATTTATTTTAAATAAAGATTTTTTTATTAATACATTCATATCGATACCCATTTCTTCTCCAAAGTCAGGTCAAAATTTTGAAAATCAAGTACCTAATGTAATTTTTCGTCTTTCTGTAAAATAGTCTCGCAATTACCAGGTATTTTTAAAATCTTATGTGTATCCTGATTGGGGTTAGATTAAGTATGGGATGGCAACAGTCGGAGTAGTCTATTCTGATTTCTAGGGGCATTTCAGCTTTCTATCAAATTGTAATAAGCTGACAAGCTTAACAATATGAAAGTTGTCCTCTTCTCACTCTTCTGCTGAACACAATTTGTTCAATAGCTGAAACGGACTTAGAATTAGCATTTTTATTTTTTATTTTATTTTTTATTTTTATTATTAGATTTATTACATACAAGATATAACAATATAAAAGGAAGCTTTGACTGTCCAACTAGGAAGGTTTCCCGTTTTAGGACAGTCAAATTGGCAGGTTGCGTGTACATAATTTCACATTAATGGATTCAATAATAATTAACAATAATGGTACATATTGGGGGAGTTACTTAGATATTAGGTACAATATCAGATATAAGTTGTGTTATTCTAGGTATACATCAGTAATAAACAATAAAATCCAGGTAAGTACATGTAAAATATAAAATAAAATAAAAATATAACATATAAATGTAAGAAAGAAAAAAAAAAAGTATTTTTTTTTAGGAAAATACAAATTAGCAGTAATAAACAATAAAATCCAGATAGATACATGTAAAATATAAAATAAAAATATAATATATAAATGTAAGAAAGAAAAATAAAAAAAATATTTTTTAGGAAAATACAAAATACAAAATCGAAGAAATCAACTCAGACTACGTTTTTTAATAATTTTTCGGAATCTGTCCTACCTAAGTCTAATAACCATTTTGTAATTTTAGTACCGAAGGATGATAATTCACACATTTTAAATTGAGAGGGGATTTTGTTGTATATTTTTGGTCCCAGGTATGAGAAAACTTTTTGATAAGCCGCAGTATTGCTTGTAGGAATGGAAAGGTCGTTTCTGCTCTTACTTCTGGTTTGATGATCGACTGTTATCGTTTTGCTTATATTTTTGTGGACGCAGATTGTTATTTTTTTATGTAACACTGTCAAACATCAAGCACATTAAACTCCTTGAAGAGAGCGTCGCTCGAGTATCTGAAGGGTTTCTTCATAATGACGCGTAGAATGGATTTCTGTGCCTTCAGTAGCGGGTATAATATTGTTAATCCTGTTCCACCCCATCCAATGCAACCGTAGGTTATGACGGAGTTACAGAGCCCGTAGTATATTTTTTTAATGTCTTGAGTTTTTATAATTTCCCGCAATGCTATAAATATATAAATAAGCTTGCGCACTTTATTAGCTGTGTTTTCAATTTGTTGTTTCCATTTAAGGTGGTTATCCACTATTATACCTAAATATTTAATAGATTTAACACATTCAAGGGTTTCGCATTTACAAGTATGGTTATTATTTCCAAGGCTACACTTAATATTATGTATTGTGAGGTGATGAGGTGTTTTGGGTTGCCCTGCAAGGGTAGCGCTAAATGTGAGATATTTTGTTTTTTGTATGTTTAGTGTAAGAAAATTACTGTCCAGCCACTGTTTTACTCTGTTTATACCTGTGTTCGCAAGGTGGTGTGTTTCTATCCAATCATCTCCTTCAAACAAAATAACTGTATCGTCAGCGAACGTGATAATTTTGCCACCAATGTGTTGGTTACAAAGTTCGTTTATGTATATAATGAAGAGAAGGGGCCCATGTGTACTTCCTTGTGGTACCCCAAAAGTGTATTTTAGTGAAGTGCTAATAGCCTCGTTAATTCTGGTTTGTTGAAATCTATTAGATATATAACTTCCTATCCATTGAAAAGCTTTTCCCTTTATTCCTATATTTCTAAGTCTCTGTAAAAGAATTTTATGAGATATTGTGTCAAATGCCTTGGCCAGGTCCAGGAAAAGGGCAATAGTTTTCTTGCCACGGTTCATATTCCCTGCAATAGTTTCCGTGAGACATGCGATGGCATCATCCGTTCCCTTACCCGACCGAAAGCCGTATTGGTTTGGACTTAGAATGTTATGTTCCTCCACATATTCGTTTAACCTAGTTTTGAAAAGCTTTTCAATGACTTTGGATATCGGATATTGGATATTTAAAAGGAATCTTTCAACTGTCAAAAAAGTAAAATGGCGCTGAATGGCAATTATGATGATAAATGTTACATTTGAATTTTTGTGAAACAAATCAACCTTAAACAGTTTCATTTCCGAAATGTGGTCTTTCACCGGTAGACTGCGCGTCTTCATCCCGCGACAAAATATCCCCGACAAAATATCCTACGGACAAAACATCCTCCAACAAAATATCTATTAAAACCTAACTTAACCTTATTTTACATTTTACTATTTTTGAACAATAATTTATTGTCTTTACAGGATGTCTGTATTATTGTTGTCCTATTTTTTGTTAGGTTAGGTTTTAGTGGATATTTTGTTGGGGGATGTTTTGTCCGTAGGATCTTTTGTCGGGGATATTTTGTCGCGGGTTGAAAAGTCGCCAAGACCAGCTCGATGAGTATAAGTATAATAAAACATTATAATATCTTTCTCTTGGTCTTTACATTACCATCTGCTTTAGATTCTAGACGGAGAATTCTATAGTATATAATATTTTCTATCATTTTAAATTTAAGATTAGTCGTTATCCGGATAATGCTTTTGCTTTCGACTCTTGGCTATTAATATACCTACTCTAAATTGACACAATGAAAGCTTGAAATGGCATTAAATCAGTTGGTTCCATTACTACAAATGGCATCAGATGGCGGAGCCTTGTTGCGATGGTGAGTGCTTGTCATTTTAGTAATGGGCCGATATCGCGTTCGTCGGTTAATGTAGTTTGATTACTATATTAATCCGTCGCTAAAGGTGCAACCCACATTATCTCGTTAAACACAATGGCTTGTTCACGGCAAAAAAGTTGACAATGGTTTAAATCAGAGTTTCTTAAACTTATTTGACTCACCGCCTTCTTTTTAAGGATTTTTCTTCACAGAACCTTCCCCCAAGAAACTTCACTTTTTCGCCAAATTGTGACGTTGATATCTTTTTAATGAAACGTCGCTGAAATAAAAATGTGAATTCTATTTTATTATAACAAATCTAAAATTAAATATTTGTCAGAAGTACATTTGTAAGAACTGTCATCTTGCGAAATCTATCGTTTGTAATAACGATCCAGAGTGCTATACATCTACTCTCAGTATCGCGCTGGTGACAGCTGCTAGGTGGTCAGGTACTTCCCAACTTTCCTTACATCTCCCGTTTGGTTCAGGGCTTGTACATTAGCTCCACACAGGAGACCTCGAGGAAAGTAATCCCCCCAGGGCCTATGTCATCTTTGGGGATGCTGTGTGGACGGCCTTTTTAGGAAAGGAAGGAGAGGAGCCATTGGGACCGTTGCATCCCCGATTCGGGTGGTTTTTTTTAACATTGACAGGGCATTTTTAAGGAAAGGAAGAAGAGGAAGTTCTGGGAAGTAAGATGTATGAGGGGTGGGTGGGTAGGAATCTGGGGGTAGTGTGTCCAGGAGTAACGGACGTATGAATCTGTCCCTCCCACTGCGGTGCAAAGCCATGTTCCGAGAGAGTCCTGCTGGAGAGGTCAAAAGGTCTCCCTCAACCAGTCTCCCGAACGGGCCTGCCGTGCAGTTGGTGGGCAGACGCATCTGGCGCCAAGATCCGGACAAACCACACCCCATGAACCCGGGCATCGCTGCTAAGTCACCAAACGTAGCGAACCACTTGGGGTGACCTACGGCAGAGGTTTTTTTTACATTAACTCCACACAGGTGGCCCTGAGGAAAATAATTCCCCACAGGGCCTATGTCATCTTTGGGGATGCTGTGTGGATGGTCATTTTAGGAAAAGAAGGAGAGGAAGTTCTGGAAAGGAAAGGGGTATTAGGGGTGGGTAGGAATCTGGGTCAGTTTGTCCAGGAGTGATGGACATATGAATCCATCCCTCCCACTGCGGTGCAAGGCGATGTTCCGAGAGAGTACGGCTGGAGAAGTCAAAAGGACTCCCTCAACCCGATCCTCTCTCCCGATGTGCCATGCAGTTGGTGGGCAGACGCATCCTCCGCCAACACCCGGACAAACCTTACCCCATGAACCCGGGCACTCCTGCTAAGTCACCAAACGTAGCGTACCACTTGGGGTGACCTACGGCAGAGGTGTCGGTAATCCAATAAAAGATTCCCGGGGTGGCGGTACCCATACCCGCCACCCAAAGTTAGGACCTTGTGCGGTATTCACTTAAAATATTGTAAAAAAAATAAGCAATCTAATTTTTTCATCGCTTTTTTATTGCTCTCGCCGCTCTGCAACACCCTTTCGATGCCAACATTAAATCTTTCCAGTCCAGGTGGGTGGTATGCCTACTTGAGAATCACTGGTTTATTGAAAGCGCTGAGAATTACACTGGGTTTGCCTTCAATAAATAATTGCAAGCCGCCAAAGATATTTCTCCGTATTGAACACTTTCATTATGAATGTTCACAATCATTTTTAATTAAGGAAAATAAATTATACCTTTGATTTATAAGCCGAGATCATTGACTTATCTGCCAGATGTTATCTCTTGCTTTTATAATGTTGTCCGTTGATTTTAAAAATAAGCTAATATTTTTTATAGTGGTGGTGAGCACAGTACAATTTAGAATGTGTGAAATGATTTCAATCTCTTATCCCAGATCTAAGTCGATGCATTGCAGTTAGTTATCGGAATCGTGTTTCATTAAATTATATATAATTTTCTTCGCTTGCAAGAATTGGGTACAATGTTAAAGTCAAGAAAAGTGGTTTCAATTAACGCCTAGTACAGGGATGGCGAAACTTTACGTATCAACGTGCCATTTTTCTAAAGAAATGTTTAATGAGGTCATAGACGTGCCATCAAATAATTTTGACTTAAATTTTAAATACTTACTATCATTTAAAAACTCTTTATTTAGTACAGAAAATACTAACATTTAGCATTATAAACGTAATTTAAATGAAAGTAAAATTAGTGTGACTTCTGTTGTTGCAGGTTAGATGACAAATAACATATGTTAGGGTTCTAAGATGTTACTTTAAATAGATTGCATGCTGAGATGGAGTCATCATCTGTCAAGCGGTAAATAACCGATTCTTTAATGTTATTCATCTCTGAAAATAATGACTCGCAGACATAGCTTGATTAAAATATTGTTAAAATAGCATGAGCCACTTCTTCAAACAATTAAATGTGTCTGGTAACGCATTCCATGTTTCCAAATTTTTTATCTTAGCATTTTCACTTATATTACCTGTCAATCTTTCTGTTTCAAATAATTCTAACTCTCTCCTTGTATCAACAAAATTTTGAATCCATATTGAACTAAACTGGAAATCAATCAGCTGCATTCCAAATTCATCAAATTCCAACCAATCGAATGGGGACAAATTCAGTTTATCAAATGACGTCACATCAGGGTAAATAATCAACTTGAGTATTTCCGATAATTCTTTGAACTGAGAAAATCTCCCAAAAAATTATTTAGTTTAAAAATCAATCACAAAAATAAATTCTTCATTAACTTGATCTTCGTCTGGTTTCTCACGTATTTCTAAATCGTTGATATATTTTTTTAAATTTGTAAAATACTTGTAGTTTCTTGTGATAATATCGTTCCTTGTAACTTGCAGTTTAGCCTCAAAAGCGCGAATGAGATCTATCATGACGATCACCGCACCCGAACATTCTGTAGTTGTTCATTCTGTTCGCTCGTTCACCTTCACTTTTTCACTTCACACTTTTTTTCGTAGTGCATAATAAATTTTGTGATCACTGATCCAAAATTTATATTGTGTCGCGTGCCATTAATGGCACCATCGGTTGGTGATTGGTTCACCATCCATGGCCTAGTATCTTTATGATTGAAACAAGCAGAGTGTGCAATTCACACGCGGTAGAAGTGACACCTTCAGAAAACTAAAGTAGACGAAAGTGGGGAGGCTACGAAGCACCCCACAAAGAGAAGACCGATTATTGCATCTCATTCTCTCGCAGGATAAATCCTATAAATGTACGTGTTTGTCTCTTTTTAGTAATTCACTTCAATAATTCTGCACAAAAAGGGATACCAACCAATTTAGTAAATCTGTTTTCACAGTAAGTTTGCGAAAATGTTTTTTGTTGGTTGTCCTTTCTTGAGCCTTCAGGCAGTATTGTGCTGCCAACGATAGCGCTGGTTCGCAAGGCTCATCCCCAAAACAAGATTCTTCTTCGTAAAGGTAATCGCACTCTCCTATTTTCGGTGCCGATGGAACGAGACGGAGCGCGTATCACGTAATCCACTAGTTAGTGGCGACGTGTGATGAAATTATTTTTAGTTTATTTTTAACTAGCAGACTCGGTCACACCTTGCTGCGGCTAACGAAACACAACGCCATTACCCAATCTTTATAAAATCCACACCACCCGCTTGCCAGCTGCCCGCTGCCTGAATTGAATATTTGAATTTATCGGCTTTTCTCTACTATAATAAGCATGTATTATACATATAAACTAATTAACTCGCCACTAATTACTCAATGCTTGCAATGCAACACTGGATATTTGAAAAGGGAAAATCAAATAGCTACTTACTGTAGGACATCTATTTTCCAATTTCTTCCGTAGAACGAATTTCAAAAGTGACTATGGCCCGCCAGCCGTTTTAAATCGCACAAAAATATGTTTTCTTTGAATTTCTCGGCTTTTCTCTAATATAATTGACATTTATTATACATATAAACATTTCTCTTTAATCACTCTATCTATTGGTGAAAACCGTATGAAAATCCGTTGCGTAGTTTAAAAAATTAACGCGCACATACATTTTGAGCGACATCATTTTATACTATGTAATGATTGAAAAAAAATATCATCGGATATTTTTTTATTGCAAATATCGATCGTCCATTTGATTTATCAGGTATCTCCAAATACTAAATCAAACATTATTTACACGTGTCTGTGTTTAAAATATTAAATATGTCATAAAATAACACCGGGAGGCATAACGGTCCGGTAAATTAATATGACATTTTGCAATAACTTACTAGTGGACCCAGAAAACATTAACTTTTTTTTTAAAATTGACTACAAGTTTTTCTGCATTATAATTGATTTGATGGTCTCTAAGTGTGAGTATTGTACCTCCGCCACTTTGACATATTACAAGTGCATACTGAACTCAAATTTGAACTTTTCGGAGATGTCTGAGTAATCATCTGGACGATCGATAAGCTCAGCAAAAGCTGGTTAAAATCCTTTGGCACGTGTGCGTACATCCTATATAAGTAGATATAATGTATAATACTTAAATTTAATTTCCTTCAACGCTCGTTGGGGGGTTATAAAAGTTAACCGTTAACGTGACTCGTAACCTTTCGGGACAGAAGCGTCCCTCGTCCCAGCGACATTCACGCCCGTCAAACTTAAATGCGTAATTTTATAAATAAAGCTTTTTTAAACATTTCGTATTTTGTAACTTTATTTCGTAATTATTTTTGTATTTGACATTTCAGTCTAAATGGATTGTAATCTAAAATCATCTGACATTTGATGGAAGCATGTTAAATTGTAATATTGGATTTATAACTATCGCTACAGTGATATATTATTTTTTCTCGACTGTTTTTATTTCGCTTTGAAGTATTTTATGTCCTGCGGCGTAGTTAGCAATAATAATATCGAATTTCGTTCTTTAATTTTAAATCTTATTTTTGTATTTGTTGTGACGAGATGTACGATTCGGTTTCTTTACGGTGAATTGTTTTTTGCATTGTTAATGGACTATTCACGGTTATTGTGACCGATTTTAGTCATTCTGGTGAATAATTTATTTTTGTAATGATACTGTCAACTTTTATAATTTTATCTCTATTTTAGTTCTGTCACGTAACCTTTCAGGCCTCGGGAATATTTTGTCGGGAGGTCAAAATATTTCCGCTTTGCAATAAAACCGAGTGAAATATTTCCGAACGCATCCAAAAACGCACCTCACTTTTTTGTCGTTTCATGTAAAATTCAAATTGTGGTCGGAAACTTTGGTTCAATGAAGGTGTACATTTTAATTATTTTGCGGTTAACTTTTACTACAAAGCGTGGTGTTTTCTCTTTCTAGCACCTTTTAGATCATATTTCTAAACATGATAGTAAGGGAGACAACTATTTGTTTTTTTTAATAATTTTATCTCTATTTTAGTTCTGTCACGTAACCTTCAGGCCTCGGGAATATTTTGTCGGGAGGTCAAAATATTTCCGCTTTGCAATAAAACCGAGTGAAATATTTCCGAACGCATCCAAAAACTAAAAAAAACACACTTATTTTATCAGGAAAATGAACTTTAATTGGAGAAGTTTGTTTGATAAGATGAAATAATCTTTGTACAATAATCTTAACTGTTATTTAAAAAATTATATTTACCTCAAATATAAAGCGTACTTTCTCCATAAGCCAAATGGTGCTGACAGCAAAACTTTCATAATCTCAACTTATTCTCGACCAACAATGATAAAACATTTCAGTCACTTTGAAACTCTAAACGAGCGGACAAGAGCGCAAACTGCGCTGAAAAATGAAAAAAATAAATTAATCGAAACACTGTAATATGATTGTTGTGAGCTAAAACAATTGTGAGTTTGTATAGTACCCACCCAGATTTTTTGTTATAATGATAATTAATTGTTTGAATACTTTAGTTTCGTTGTATCAAAACAACAAGGTGAAATAGCTTTTGAGCATAACGATCTAAATAATATTTGTTAATCTATTTTTAACGAGTTCCACTGGCTGCTCCCGAATATCGGAAAGCGATTGAACAGCTGGAAATGATATAGTATTTAATTATCATCACTTATTTTTTCCCAAATCACGCTTCTAATTGATATGTAATTTTCCTAAAGACTAAATGATTACCTTTGGCCGCTGATTAATGTGTTGAGTTTACTGCGCTGTTTCAAACGGCCAGCTGCTCGTATACTTTATCTAAATCGTTGTTATTGCGAAAGATACCAATCTTTACAATAATTAATTAAACACATTTATCAAGTACTGAATATCCTCTAAATATTTTGAGAGATGTTCCTTTGCGAACAAGTCGATTACGAAATATCACGATTTTAATATGTATATTATTATTTATTATTGAATCTAACCTTTACTTTTTCATTATCTCACGAGGCATTTAAAACAATTATATTCTCTTCAAACACAGTCAACTTATTTTGTGGCACATTTTTTAATTCAAAATTAATAAAATACTTATTTTTAACCACTTTTTTGTTTAAAAAATCAACGTGTTTCGTAAGCACTGCTTTCTTCAAAGTTTTAAGTAAACCCTGGCGAATCACTGCTTACGAAATATATTGGTTTTTTAAACAATAAAACTGATTAAAACTAAATATTTTATTAATTTTGAATTATAAAAATTCTTATTTTTATTTAAATAAATGAAGACAATATAAGCGAAACTCAATCGAAAATCTGGAAACAGAAAAATCAGAAAAACATACTGACACCTCTGGGACACTATCTAAATATTTTTATCTTAAAAAACTAAAACCTCCGATTGTATCTAATATTTAAATTTTAGGAAGGCAATGTTAATGAAACTCGATAGAAAATATGTGAACGTATCTTTTTCTGATTTTTCTATTTTTATTGAGTTTTCTACTGAGTTTCGTTATATTGTCTTCATTTTATTAAAATATTATAATGTGTGGTTTTAATAATAAAAATAAACATCCTAGACTTGCAGAAAAGTCAAAATAAAAATGGATAAAATTTATCCAAGGTACTATCTAGATAGCATTTAGTTCTGGTTTGAATCTTGCAATCATACATGAAGATAGCAGACAATAAAAAATATGCGTTAAGAAAATGAAGATAGTGTTGGTAGTTCTTAATCGAAGTATTATAAGTCCCTGTCCGTTCGGATAGGGACACACTAGTTCGATTGGTAGAACTCCGCCCCTGCAAGGCGTACGTCCTGGGTTCGAGTCCTAAATGTGACCACCGTATCTTTTTCTGTTTTCAGATGTTCGGTTGAGTTTCGCTAATATTGTCTCTTATTTTATTAAAACAATTGTTACTTTGTCATTATTGCATCGAGCCATTAGAAAGTTGCGATATCAATGCTGCATTCTTGTCTGTTCAATTCGCAAAATGAATTTGCTAACGGAAAATTGATTTATTGTGGTTTAGTGTCTCGATTTCGAAAGATGTTTGAAGTGTTTATTACGGTTTTATAAATGTATAATGTTATAAAACACTTCGCTCATAAAATATTTTATTCTCTCCATCTATAATTTACACGTTATGAATGTTGATGTTTGAATATATAAATACGTACGTTAGTTCGGCCTATGGTTGTTGAATACTTTGTAGATATATTTGGGCAACCTGCATACAGGTTTGCCTTGAATAATCAACGCTGATATCATACGAGTTAGTTAATGGCGTTGCGACATGTGAAATGCCATCTATTAGCCAAGTGGTCACAGGTTATTGTTTAATTTTATTGCGAGTTAATGCACTCCATCAAATATCATGCAGGCATTTCTCGTGTCACGAACAATGCTATAAACTAATTCTCTGGTATGGTCGGTATTTATTTGCCTCGTAAATCAATATTATCGGCCAAATCGGACGCGCCGCGAATATGACACGAGTTATTTTTGTTGTAGGATAATAATAATATTTTTTATGATTGTTTCAATTTATTAAAGGTGCAATTAGAGCGCTTGCTAACGACCCATTGTAGGAGGTAATCCACCCCGATGATTTTGAATATTTTAATTTATTATAATATTTTTTATTTATTATTATCAAGTTTAATTTGTAGAACTCCATTTTAATTTTAATTTTTTTATTATATAATCAATAATATTATTATTAAATTAATAAAAACAGTTTATTTTCAAACAAGTTCTGCTGTGTAATTATTATTACGCGTGACAGTTTGATAATGCCTTCAGAAGGCGAAACAGCTGTCACGCGTAATAATAATTACACAGCAGAACAATATTATAATATTGTTACAATAATAAAATATTATAATATTGTTACAATAATAAACATAAATTCAAAGGACATACTAGTATGATGATTTGTATTTCTGTGCTGAGTACGAAGATCAGGGTGAGGTTATATTAAAAAAAATCTAAGAATATTTTTAAAAAATAATACCAGATTTGATAGATTTTCACGGTCAAAAGTATTTCCGTTATTTATTTTTGGGGTGTTATGCCGTGTTACGCTACCTCCTTCTTTAGCCAACGTTTCAGTCAGCGTTACAGTTTCCATCATCGTTACATCTGCTCTGACGACGGATAGAAGGAGGTATTTTATTCGCTTTTGGGAACAACTCATACAGGTCTCATTAAAATCGTTGTGTGTCCCTTACCATCATAGTTAAGAAATGTAATCTAAACGGTGTTAGAATGAGAAAACACCAAGCTTTATATTCAAATTTAATCACTAAATAATTCAAATGTACACCTTTATGAAACCAACGTTTACAATCGCAATTTAAAAAAGATTTCTGAAACTTTAGGAATTTTTAATAATTTTTTTTTACATGAAGCGACAAAAAAGTGTGTCGACGATAACTTTTACGATACATTTGCGTAATAAAATATGTGTGTTTTTATTTTTATAATTAATTTTAGTTAGTATAAAAAAGTAAAGGTGAATCATTTTAGTTTTTTTTATGTTTCGTTCAAAGATATGTTTTTTTTGTTGAATTACCAAATTTGAAAACGTATCTTTATCACCTTTCAAAAACAGTTTTTAGTTTTCGGATGCGTTCGTAAACACTCCATTTATTTGGATTTTATTGCACATCGGAAATATTTTGACCTTCTGACAGAACATGCCCTTGGCGTTGGGAGTTAAAAATCCATGCTATTAAATGCGTGTATTCATAAAAGAGATCAATTTTCTTTAAATTTTGACTTTTTTTATTAATTTCTCAGATGAAAATTTATTGATTGGTGATTGTGGCCAGCAATTTAAACACATTTTGGCCGCAATCTATTCGCAACGTGGGTTACATGTTTATTAATTACAATGAAGGAAATGGCCACGTCTGCTACCGGGACTATCTGGGTTGTGTCGGTTGTCTGAATTGATTCAACGCCCGTAGCTATGCAATTATTGGACTCTTTCTGCCTTGGATATGCAATGCATGAGTTATATCGTATCCTATCGCGCTGCATTGATTTGGAACGGTGCTGCGGTCCCGTTACTGGCTACCAAATTATAGATCTCGATTTCCGGCTGTTTTAGAACTTGTGCTTAACCTAAAAGTTTTCTGTCTCTAGTTATGTATCACATGGTATTAAATAACTGAGTGCGGAATTAATCTCACAGTAACTAGGACTAGATTCCTTACGATTAAATTACTGCGAGTAAACTACTTGTTTGAAACAACAATGTTTTAATTACGTAATTTTCATCTTAGCTGTTGCAAAATATTGACCACTTCGTCCTGTTATTGTGGTAGTTTTTGCAATTTGTATTTAGATTTCACATTTTTCACACATATTTATTTTTAAGTGATATTTATATTTAATTTGAACCTTGCTCTATGTTGTTATTAACCCGTCAGGCTAATTTGTTCGGTTTTCGGAACAACTCATATAGGTCTCATAGAAATCGCTTTGTCCCTCATAGTTAGAAATATGATATATGTGAAACGTGATCTGATATGATATATCTGAAAGAGAAAAGCACGCTTTATATTCAAATCTAAAAGATGACCACTAAATAATTAAAATATATACTTCTATTGAACCAAAGTTTCCGTCCGCGATTTGAAAAATAAGTTATGAAACTTTTTATATTTTTTTTTTGTTATCGGTAATTTTAGGTTGAAAAAACGTAGGTGAGCCATTTTTAAAACTTTTTAGGTTTGCATTAAAAAAAATTGTATTTAAAAAATTATGTTTATTTTTATTTAAATTTTTTTTTTAAATGTATTTCATTACCTTTAAAAAACAGTTTTTAGTTTTCGGATGCGTTTAGAAATATTCCAGAAAATGTTATTGGAAAGCGGAACTTCCGACAAAATATGCCCTAGACCTGAGGGGTTTATGTATAAAATATTCCATTTATGTTCTACATGAAATGCTTAAGTGTGTATCATACATAATATTATAATATATCTACAAAGTGTAAATATTGGTTTTAAATAATAAGGTATCTCTAAAATTTGATGTACGTGATTTTGTACCTTCACAAACATCTATCTTAGTAACATTGAAGAGAATCGTGTTGTAATCGTATGTGGATATAATATTAACATAATATTGTTCTACCACCTCTTGGGAGGACTACAAAAGAACTAGATCTTGTGGCGTCTTGTTTACGTCACCTTCCTTTTTTAATGTTAGGGTTTTTTAACATGTTTTTATTTGATTCCTAATGAGAATTTAAAAAATAAGATAAATAAGTTTTATAAATAAAACAATATTTCTTTATTAGAATATTATATATATATATATATATTTTATAATCTTACTTTCTTAATCTTACTCATTATAGCATAATGAGTAAGATTAAGAAAGGGACCCTCAGATGGTTTGGGCATGTAGAGCGAATGAACGAAGGAAGTAGTGTAAGAAGAATATACGACGCGAATGTGAATGGTAGAAGAAGTCGGGGACGCCCGAGGAAGACATGGCACGATCAAGTTAATCAGATACTTGAGTCGGGTCATGTCAAAAGTCAGAATAATAGAAGAGAATGTATGAGACGATGTATGAATGTGAGTGAGGCAAAGAGTGTGTGCCAAGACCGAGTTGTTTGGCGGTCCGTCCTCTCTGCCTACCCCTGCGGGGAAACGGCGTGATGGTTAGTTAGTTAGTTATATATTTTATTAACGTCGACCGGTTTCGGAACCAGCGTTCCTTCCTCAGGGCAAACATATAATGACTTGACAATTAAAAAACAGTGGATTAGTACAATGTATTACTAAGTGTGGTGGTAGGGGTGGGGGCGTGGGTAGGGATTAATGAAGAGTGGAGGGAGGAAACAGAACGGGAATTGAAAGGGAACATATCTAAAATAGGACTAAGCTAATATTTTTTGTTTATTGAAAATGGACTTAAATTAAATTAGGCCACCTGTAAATTACGTCAGACGAATTTCATGATTTTTTGACCCCCCCCCGGTCCCTGTCGCACATCGTCACATTTGTGAGACCCCCCTCCCCTTTGTGTGACGTCATATATTTTGCAATTTTACATCTAAAAATAATCAAAACAGTAGTTCAAATTTTTTTTACATGTGACGTCACAGAGCTGATGATCCCACCCCCATACCCCTTGCCCTACTTGTCTACTCCACTCCCCTCCCCCCGTTAAGGTGTTACGTAATTTATGGATGGCCCCTAAGGGGATTTTTAAAATTTCTCCGTTATCTAAGCGTTTTCCTTTATTATTAATAATGATGAATGTTTATCCCTCTATTTTTTTCAAAACTATGGTTATTTGCAATGATATGGTTAGCGAATATAAATATTGGCGAATAAAATTTGACTCCTCATCTTGAACAGAGGATCCCGTGAAAATATCAAGTTAACTGAAAACGTGAATTTCAATTTTCTCTTGCTGAAATATTATATTGAATCTTCAAATAGAATAAAAAGAATCAATGCAAGTCTTCCGTTCTCAGAATAATTACTGAGACATCTAAAGGCAATGTCTATAGTATTTCACATCACATATTATTATTATGTTGTTTGTTAGTTTGGAATACTTGCCTTTCCATTTCTCGGTAATGCTTTTTGCTTCTATCATCTCCGGAGATTGTTTGATTTCGCAATGTGTACCCTATGGCATCTGTCCTAGTCGTGAAGGCTCCGTGAAACTAAACTCTATGTAAATCTATTCTTTACATACCTATGTATTTCATTCACCCTGTTCAATCGTAATCTCTGCCTCGGAAATCTGCCTCCCAAATTGGCAGAAGCTCCAAAACCGGCAAACATTTCATGTTTGTGAATTTGTTATCTCCTCTTATATATTATATATATATTGTGGCGTATTTATTTAGATTTTTCTCAATATTAGTTATCCTAGTTTTTCTCAACCTCGTTTACTTGGTTCGATAAATTGTTTACACGGAAATAGCGACCTGTTCGAAATGCACGCCAATTTATTAACATTTCTAAATGTAAAAGGCCCAGAACGCAGTTAAGAATAAGCAGGACAAGTGGTTTATGGACCATTAAATTTCACAAAAACTGTAACATTAAGATTATTTTTTTTATGTAGCACCTTGGAAATTCTATGGGATGCAATAGGTTCGTAATATGAACGGATCTAAAATTTATTTTATTCGATTATAATGTGCCCTTTTTTCATACAAAATTTTTAAGATTACCTACGTTTTTTTTTTAAATAACTATTCATCATAGCAGCAGCTCTCTTATGCTACGAATCTACCAAAACACAATGGGTTCCTCAACTGTCTTAAAAATCTCAATCAATTCACCCTAATAGCCGAACTGAGTAGTGGTACCACACCTTGCGCCTCGTAATAACTAAATTAGCAATTAAATTTTGAAAGTCTAAAGATCGTCTATCGGCTGACACCAGTTTCCACGAACGTTAGTTTGATCACGCCAGTTGGGTAGTGTAAAGTTATTAAAGGGGTGTTCAGACACGGTTATAAAATATAAAAGATCATCGCACGCCAAATAACGCTCTCCATATAATCCCTTCAGACCGTTCACACCTAAGGGAACGTACCCATACTGCGTGACCAACTTTTTGAAATTTTTAACCCTCCCCCCCCCCCCGGTGCCCAAAAACCTAAGCCCGCCGCCGCTCATTTGTACCAAGCATGACATTTTGAAGACCTCCCCCCCCTAAACGTGTCACGTTGTATGGGTACGTTCCCTAAGCGGTTTGCGCAGATCAACCATAGACAATACACATCTTACGCCGTAACCGCTCCTGAGGCGATATACGAAAAATTATTACCCCCTCCGGCGAAAACAGGAGAGGGGATCATTTTAATTACGGAGCTGCCTAGACCGGTGGATGACAGATGTCAAGTTGACAGATTCAGTACAAAAAATGTGCATTCCGTGGGCTCCCTAATTCACCTGACCCTCTCTCCTATCATACGGAGAAATATTTGATAGCGTCGTGTGAACGGTAAAAAACATAAGCGCTCGCGGTTTATAGCTGTGTCTGTCCACAGCATCGTTTTTAAACCAGCATCGTAATAAGTGTTGTACACACGTAGATATTTTATCGATTAACAACACCCTGTTGATTACAGTTGCTTTTCGTTTATCTTTTACTAGCAGACCTGGACACACGTTGCTGGGGCCAACGAAACACAACGCCATTACCCAAACTTTATAAAATCCACACCACCCGCTTGCCTGCTGCCCGCTGCCTGAATTGAATATTTGAATTTCTCGGCCGGTGGATGACAGATGTCAAGTTGACAGATTCAGTACAAAAAATGTGCATTCCGTGGGGCTCCCTAATTCACCTGACCCTCTCTCGTATCATACGGAGAAATATTTGATAGCGTCGTGTGAACGGTAAAAAACATAAGCGCTCGCGGTTTATAGCTGTCTGTCCACAGCATCGTTTTTAAACCAGCATCGTAATAAGTGTTGTACACACGTAGATATTTTATCGATTAACAACACCCTGTTGATTACAGTTGCTTTTCGTTTATCTTTTACTAGCAGACCCGGACACACGTTGCTGGGGCCAACGAAACACAACGCCATTACCCAAACTTTATAAAATCCACACCACCCGCTTGCCTGCTGCCCGCTGCCTGAATTGAATATTTGAATTTCTCGGCCCTTCTCTACTATAATAAGCATGTATTAAACATATAAACCTTCCTCTTGAATCACGGAATCTATTGGTGAAAACCGCATAAAAATCCGTTACGTAGTTTAAAAGATCAATGCGCACATACATTTTGAGCGACTTCATTTTATACTGTCTTTTATAAACTTGTTACCTGAATTTTGTCACTTGATGTTTTTTTCGAATCTGGCAGAAAATCTAAGGCATTCAGTTTTTTAACCTATTTAGTCGTGTTTTTAAAATCGCAGTAATATGTTAAAAATATTCCACCTTAATTTCCTATCAATTTTAAAAAATAGTAATTTCATGGGTTTCACGATTGTAGAAGTAAATCAATAAATTAAACATTTTACAATTTCATTAATGACGTGGGCGAGGTGAATTCGTCAATTTCGTTGTTAGTTTTGAAATGTTTCATTATCCGTGTTGCTATATGAAAGAAAAACCAAAAACAGATAATATTTATTTGATTTATTTTAATGAAAAAACACATGTGGTAAAATCCTTTTATAGCGTTTCTTTATTCTCTATGGTTTTTTTTTTCAATTGTTTTTAGTAATTGAAAAAGCGTGCAAAATGCTGATTAATTTTGAATTCATTTGCAATCTGTTTTATTTTCTCATGTAAGTTTGGTATGTTGGTACGGTACGTTGTCTAGTTTATTAATATGGTTCCCCTTTGAATCAGATGGTAATCTTTTTGCCCCGCAGTGATATTATAACCGGTAGCCTTTGTGCGTTGCCTTGACGCGTTGATTTCGGCATGTATGTGAAAAGTAGACCTGTTTTTTTGTTATATATTTATTATTTGATTTACAGACACATGCTGGGGAACAATGCGCCGCATTCTCACACTTTATTATCTTGTTATGCATTATCATTTTAGTGCTCCATAAAGAATAATATTAAAAAAATCATTTTGTACTTTAATTATAAAAAAGAATTTCTGTTTGTTTCGGAGGCAGTACAAATTCTTGAGCGTTGAGTTCAGCGTTAAGGAATTTGCACAGTTTTTTATAGCATGAACTGTAGAGATTTTAACTACAATTTTTTTTGTAAAAAAAAGACAGTACGTCGTATTTTTCACTTTTTTTATTAATATTAATGTCGTATTCTAAATGTCGAACGAAACGGTGTTGTAACTTTGTTATGCACCATTAAGGCTCCGCAACCGGGCTCGAAAAGAAGAAGATGGAGAAATACGAAATTACGAATGTTAGAGGAGAGCGCTAACATTTACAGCGACAACATTGATGCGAAAATGTTTAATAAAACACGACTCGTTTAAAATAAAGCAAACATCTCGCGGGCATTGTCTTAAACAGCATTTAAAGAAACACTGTGAATTTCTTCATACATATAACTTGTAAAATAACTGAAACAAACGTGTTTATAATAATTTTTTGAGCATACTTTAAGATTTTTTTCTATCGAGGTCTTGAATAATTGGCGTTACGGCGTGGGCAATATCTAGATATTATATTCAAGAATGACATATATATTTATTATTTATGCATTAAACCGCTTACTTGTTAATACGGAATATTTTTTATTCAAACTGTTGTATTTAGCTTTATTATCACGAAAAATGAGTATTTAAGTCGGGGGAGACCAAAAAACATGCAAAAAATATGCATTAAACATTTTAATTTTGTTTAAATTAATTCACTTACGCGATTACAAATTCATCGCCATATTCTATTTATATCAACAACTTATATGTTCATAGACAATCAATCCTTCACATTTTCCAAGGTACCAATAGCTAGAATATTAAAAAAGATTGCCATAGCGGAAAAATTGATTCTCAAATATTTTAGGAAGGTACACCAACTAGTATTGTGGAGTTTTTATGCCTTGACGCGAGTAGGCGTTATAAAGGGGCACGTTCTTTTGTATCACAAACCATGTTACACAAACCTAGCGTAGCCGCTAAACTACTTGAAAACTGGGATGTTTTTCTTGCCTTGACGCGAGTAGGCGTTATAAAGGGGCACTTTCTTTTGTATCACAAACCATGTTACACAAACCTAGCGTAGCCGCTAAACTACTTGAAAACTGGGATGTTTTTCTTGCCTTGACGCGAGTAGGCGTTATAAAGGGGCACTTTCTTTTGTATCACAAACCATGTTACATAAACCTAGCGTAGCCGCTAAACTACTTGAAAACTGGGATGTTTTTCTTGCCTTGACGCGAGCAGGCGGTATAAAGGGGGCACATTCTTTTGTATCATAAACCATATCACACAAACTTATACCAACATAACAAAATGACATTTGAAAATAATGTTTGAAAATGAACGGTCTCGTTTCACAGAATGAAAGCTAATTTTAATTTTACGTATTAATCGAAATTTAGAATGAAATATTTTCCACTTCCCCCAATGCAAATAGTTGTCTTTTAATGTAAATGGTGAATCAAAAGATTTTTTCAAAAAAAAGTGCGTATTAACCATTGCCAGCGATCTCAAAAATTTACCGTATTTTAGCTCAACCAGTGAGTAGGTAGGTACTGTACGTCATTAATTCCTGGCTAGGAAAATATAACTAGTTGAATCAAGAATATACAAGAATTTATTTTATGATGTTGGTACTTTCGGCAAATGTCACATTTGATTGTCTATTATCTATTTGTTATAAAAGGAATATTCCGTATTATCCGTGCATCAAACTTCAACAACACGAACGTTCCGTATTATCCGTGAGGTGGACTAACTGCATATTTACCATATATTTTTAAGAGCTTTAAAACTTAACGTGTTTAAGGGAGATATGTAAGAAATCGGTAGAAATTTGGGTTTTGAGCCCTTAAGGTGAAGCTTAAAATGAAGTTTTAGATTGATCTTTACTTCGAATCGTTTTAAATTATCAATAAGTACTAAAAAATAAATTTTGGATAAATTGAAGCTTTTCGCTTCACTTGAATGGAATTAAAATAAAATCTATAATATAAAAATGAATCGCTAAATGTGTTGGTAAGCGCAAATCTCGAGATCGGCTGAACCGATTTCGCTAATTCTTTTTTTAGAATATTCCTTGAAGTGCGAGGATGGTTCTCACGGAGAGAAAAATTTAAAAAATTGCGCAGAATATTGGATAATTTCAGAAAACATCGCACGTTTGACAGTTCGCGTGTTCGAGAATGACATTTTGCAAAACAATGAATGATTGTGCAATCAGGATTCTATTTTTGAAAAGTTGAAAAATTTATTTAAAGTAGGTACTCCCCTAATATTTTGAATCGAATCAAGAATTTTAGATATTTTAAATAGGTACCTATGTTAGGTACCAAATTTAATATACATGAAAAATGGAAATTTGAATAAAAATTGTAAAAGGTGGCACGCGGGCTGTTTAAGAACTGAATGTACTGGGATTGAATATATGGAACGCGGGAGGAGGGTTGGCGGGACGAGGGAGCGGTAAAGGGAAGAGGGACGAGGAAGAAGGGGAACGCGGGAAGGGGGACCTGGGAGGGGGAGGGGAACTCGGGAGGGGGGTTCGCGGGACGGTGAAGGGGGGGGGGGGAGTAGAGTAGGGAGAGGGAAGGTGGAGGTGACGGAGTGGGAACGCGAGAGGGGAAGAGGACGCAGGAGAAGAAGGGGAGACGGAAGGGGAACGGGACGATGGGAAAGGACACTCAGGGAGAAACAATTTCTTTATTAAGTGGCATAGCGACGCATGCCGGGACCAGCTAGTGTTAAATAATTTTATAAAAAATATCAGCGCAAATTACTAAATTTTTTTGTTTTTTCTTTAGAAATCTATGAACTCGTATGAAACACAACTTTTAAATAAGGCTATGGCTAAGGTTGTTATCTTTGACAGTTTCTATTGATTAACTTTTCTTATAAAAATATTCGCAAATTAAATTAAAAAAACTACTTTTGGGCTTGAAATCGAACGTTTATAAATTCCGTTTGCCAAACTACTTGTATGCCTGTTAATTATGTACGTTGCAGTAAATGCACTATAATAATATGATGCACATTTTTGGCTCGTGCATACTTCTTAAGACGCCATATTGTGTTTTACATGTTTTGAAAAGGAAATATCGGCGAGGTCGAGTTCAAATGCGAATGGTGGACAAAACTACCTTCAGTACGATGTTGTCTTGCCTTTAGATTCTTTAGAGTTAGAGTGACCCCCGATCTCCACAGATATCTTATACACTTAATTGGGACACATCGGGACCCAATCATTTTTCTCAAATAAGCGGCTGTCCCAAATAAGCGAAATTTAAGGGAGGTAATTTTATTTTATTTATTGAGCTTTTTATGTGTATACATATTACATTTATTCGATTTCTCTCGAATGTCTTTTTAAACTTTATAAAAATTTTGAAAAATATATTTACTTACAGAAAAATAATTATGTACTGGGCGAGTCTCGATGTCTCGAAGTCTCGAGTCTCCAATGTGAAAAAAATAAACTTTACGGGATAGTGAAAAAACACATTTTTAAACAGGGAGAGTTCCATTTATATTTTTTGTTGTGTACATTAATAATCATTATTTATATACATACTAGCTGACCCGGCAACGCGTTGCTGCGGCTAATAAAACACAACGTCATCTACTGGATGGTTATCCAACCTTTATAACCACCGCCGTCTTTGAGTTTATCGCAAAGAGACAGACAGATGCCGCGGAGGACTTTATTTCTAATACGTAGAGATGGTGTGAAATATTATAATAATGTGCATGAAATGCTTGGGGTAACTAACGTATTTAAGTTAATAAGGATTAATACTGTTTCCGTCTAAATAACTTTTCAATTACCGAAATGTACGTGACCATTTTTTTAGAAGATAGAATGGGTACAGTAAGCTATCCGTAAAAGATAGATATATGCCATCGCGGACTTTTTTGTAGATCTATAAAAGAAGAATATCCCACCATGCATTGTTTTGTTATATCCCAAGACGATTAGACAGCGTTTTCAATGAAAGCTACCAAGCGGCTTGACTTTATCCGACACTTCTAACAATTATCGTTATGTTTCAACCAATTTACACAAATCCTTGACAAATTACAAACCTAAACCTTCCTCACGAAACACTCTATCTATTGGCGAAAACCGCATGAAAATCCGTTGAGTAGTTTTCGAGTTTATCGCGAACAGACAGACAGACAGACGACGCTTGGGACTTTAATTTATTATATGTAGAGAGATAGAGAAGATAGAGATGGTGTGAAAGATTATTATAATAATGTGCATGAAATGCTTGGGGTAACTAACTTATTTAAGTTAATAAGGATTAATACTGTATCCGTCTAAATAACTTTTCAATTACCGTAATGTACGTGACCATTTTTTTAGAAGATAGAATGGGTATAGTAAGCTATCCGTAAAAGATAGATATATGCCTTCGCGGACTTTTCTGTATATCTATAAAAGAGGAATATCCCACCATGCATTGTTTTGTTATATCCCAAAAGGATTAGGCAGCGTTTTCGATGAAAGCTACCAGGCTGCTTGATTTTTCCGATACTTCTAACAATTATCGTTATGTTTCAACCAATTTACACAAATCCTTGACAAATTACATACCTAAACCTTCCTCACGAAACACTCTATCTATTGGTGAGAACCGCATGAAAATCCGTTCAGTAGTTTTCGAGTTTATCGCGAACAGACAGACATACAGACGACGCGGGGACTTTAATTTATAATATGTAGAGATGTGTTCTTTGGAGGTGAACCTTAATTTTCCTGCTTCAAAATTGTTTTTTTCACCTCTCTAAAATATCATTTTTTTCACATTTTTAATTACTTGAAACCCAATCCCAAAATTTGGCATCCCCTCTCCTCACCCACCCCGCATACCTACCGCACGCCCGGCCTTCCGTACTAAAATTAGTATACTGAGACTAGTTTTGCATCAAATTCAGATCGGAATTTGTTCCAATTAAACGGAATGGTGTCCCAGATAACCAGAGTGAATCATATTAGTTTATTTATTTCGTTTTCGTTCCTTTGTCCCAAATAACCGCCTGACCCGATAAACCGGTTTACCAATTAAGCGGAATCGACTGTATTCAATACCTTGTATGGGTAACGATTTTCCCCATTTCTTTTGGTAAATCCGTTCTCCCCATTTTCCCGTCCGTCCCGCCCAATCTCGCCCGCCCCGGGACCCGGGATCCGGGATCCGGGACCCGGGAGAAGGTATCAATTACCATGGCCTTCATCCCGGGCTTAAGTATCGGAGCCCTGATTCTAGGTTTATCTATTAATTTTGTTACAGTCGAACCCTAATCAAAAAATTCAAGCTATTTCAAAGAGATTTTCGGCACAATCCAACATCTCAAATTGTGGGTAGATGATATTCCATTTATGGTTTTCCTCAAACGGAAAATTTAACAATATTTTTCAGATATGCGGCAGACAAAATAAGGCTTCGCAATTATGATTCTGGGAGACCTGGCTTAGTTTCAACCCCCGCCACCCTACTCCACCCTTTCTACCCATTTTGTTTCTTAGGGGGCATACATTAATTACGTGAGCGTTTTTCTTCCAATCCCCCCCCCCCTTGGTGAGATAATTTTGGGCCACTTTGTATATTCTTTTCAAGTAACGTGAGATTTTGCCGGACCCCCCCCCCCCCTTTTCAGCTCACGTTATTAATGTATGTCCCCTTGGACCTGCTTTTGTTATACTATACTATTTAGGCATAGTCCAGCGGTAAGGCTCTTGACTAGCACTCCGAAGGTCGCGGGATCGAATCCCGGCGTGGCAAATAAATTTTATTTGATTAATTTGTGTTATTTCACAATTTATTCATTTAAAATAATATATAGTATATTTGCGGCACGTTCCAGAGTGGAAAATACTTTCAGTATCGCCCTGGTGTAAGACCACCATTCAGAATTGAAACGTTGCTTGAAATGGCTTAAGCCATGTTTGGTGACCAGATCTGAATAGCCAGGTACTTCCCCACCTTCCTCTTCCCTATCTCCTTCCCATCACCACTACCTTCAGCCTCACAACATACCCCAATCGGGGATGCCATAGTCCCACTGGCTCCAGACGAGAGCAGTTGGGACTCTTGTGCGGTATTCATGTAAAAAAGGATATTTCCTGACTTTACAACGAATCATTCAGAATGTGTCATGGTGATATTTAAAGAAAAATAATATCCATCAGACTATCGGTGTTGATCGGGTAGTCCTATTAACGCCTGAGCCTCGAGCATATTTTTTTAGATGATCAAAATATTTCCGCCGTGCAATAAAATCTAAATAAATTGAATATTTCTAAACTTATCCGAAAACAAAAAACCGTTTTTGAAAGGTGGTGAAATGCGCTTTTTTAATTAAGAGAAGAATTTTCAAGAAAAAAAAACACGTATATTTTATTAGACAAATGTATTTAAACGTTATTGCCACCTCACTTTTTTGTAGTTAAAAAGAATTGATATAAAATTCACAATGTTACAATTTTTTTATGAAACTTCTTCATAAATTCTTTTATGATCAATCCATCATATTTCTCACTATGATAGGAATGAAGATACAATGATTTCTACGATACCTACATAAGTTGTTCCCAAAAGCGAACAAATTAGCCTGAGAGGTTAATGTACCGCAACCAGTGTTGAGTTTGAGTTGAACAAAGAATTATTTCAAACTTATTCGATTTCAGAAAAAAAGGTGGAAAAAAACTTTTATGTTAATAAAAGAAACGCATCTATAAAACTTTTTCAATGATAGTACACACACACACACCTGTCGATTTGTCACTAATAAAAATACTTAAAAAATAATTATTAGGCATAAGAAAGACTAAATGCTGTTTCTCTTTGACATTAAATACCAAATTTTTGCAATACAAACAAGCCTTAGTTTGTGTTGTTGGAATCAACTCGATAGTCCGACCTGTACTATAATACACTGTAATATATACACAGTAAGACTCCAGATACTAATATCTACAGCCTATATGTCGGACGAATATCTACAGCTCATATTTTGGACTAATATATATGAACTTCAGAGTGAGGACTAATATCTACAGAGCTAAGGTCGGACGAATATCTATGACGGTCCCAGTGGTGACTAATATCTATGGAGCGTAGGTTGAACTAATATTTACAGAGGGCAGCTGAACAAGGGGTTGTACGGAAAAGCATAGATTACTTCAATAATCGATTAATTACTAATTACGTAAAGGCTTAAGCGTTTAAAGTACGTACATGAAGTTTTTGCATAATATTACGTATTTTGCTGTTTACGAGGACAATAATTTGTTGAACGAAGATGGAGGTCATAATACAAAGATATTTATTTATTTCGAAATACACGGCACTACAACCTAACCTAACCTAACCTAACCCAACTGACATAGAAATGGTCATAGTAACAGACTAAACAATTTAGAAGCACTCGATATAAAGAAAACTGTTAAAAGAAACACCCAAATCCTTAATAATCAGCTAAATGTGTCCAATAGTCCGATTTTAGGGATTTTTACATACGTACATACATAAATTAAGTTTTTTAAACTGCATACGCAATATTACGTTATTCCAATATGCTATACATAATTGCAAATCCAACCTCTGCCAGTGCTGTAGATATTCGCCCACACTTTGGTTCTCATAGATATTAGTCAGCAGTTTGAGCTGTAGATATTCGTCCTCACTTTGGTTCTCATAGATATTAGTCCGATTTGTTCAGTTTTTGGAATTCCTGTAGATATTAGTAGACGCCTCCCACAGTAATACACCCTTTATTTATAGATCGTAGCAAACGGGATTTCAATATAAATGTACAGAACAATGAATAGTGTACTAAATTCCATTTCGCCAATATGATAATTGATTCCTTTCTATGATATGCCACCCATTTCTCTGCCTGTACCGGTTTATGCCGTACGGAGTCCGGTTTAGTTAAAATAATTACCAATAGGTCCGACGTTAGTTTAGCAACACCAATATGATGGCCGATTTCGAATCGCGGTAAATTTGATCGTATGTTTTTTTATCACCGCCAGACTGACATTTATCGCGTCATTTAGTATTTGATCAGAGTGGTAGCAGCGGGCATAAATCACGGAACAAAGATCACAGATAAATATTTCACAAAAAACTATTGTTTGGCATAGTTAACTTTGCAGGGGACCAAAATAAGAACAACTGACCGGTAATGCCATGTGTTTTTAGAATTCGCTGTTTAAATTTTTCCTTTAGGATTTCTACATTTTTGAACTCAAAACTTCTTTAGCACGGTTGAGATTTGAAACTCGATGAAACGGAAACGAGCGACACTAAAAGGAGACAAACACGTACATCTATAGGGTTTAGCCTGCGAGAGAATCAGTATTTATTTAATTCACCGATAATCTGTTCCAATATAATACGATAAATCCACAGTCCCACGCAAGTCTCCTTTGATGTTGTGGTATAAAGCGCCTGACGAACTTCATCCGCCAGATATTTAGTGGACCAAGGATCGAATCCTACGAAATCCAAAAAAATAATATATTTTTGTAAAATCAATATCCAATCTTCAAACCACTCCAAAATGAACAGGCAAAAGAAAACACAAAAGACAGTGACATCTATCGACTCCGAAGAAAAAAACACAAATACTAATAAGATGACCAAATGTATAGAAAAAGGTGCACTGGAATTCGACGACAAAAACATGGAAAAAATCATCCTTCGCATTGTTAAAAAAAGCGCTTCGTAGTCTCCCCCCAATCTTATCTACTTTTATTTTCTGAAGGTTTCTTTTCTACCGCGTGTGAATTGCACACTCTTGAGTTTTTAGTTTTTATGCTACTAAGCGATACGTTTAGCAGAAACTATTTACATTTATGTTTGAAGCATTTTTCTCAAATTTTTAAATTCATGGACTAATGGAAAATTAAAAGCCCCTTCTTAATATTAGGACGAGTTACTTTAAGTTGCGTTGTCAGTTTATCAGTAAGACATGAGGAAGACTTATTTGTTTCTAATAAATTCATGTTTGACTACTGTATTTTTATATGATGTACAATGATTGCTTATTCTTGCGTACTTTTTTAGTTGCTCATTATTTTGAAAACTGTGGATTAATTTAGAATTTCCAGATAATAATTAATTGGTGCAGATAGTTATTTCGCACTGATCCCCAACATTTACGCTACCGAATGCAAAGTTAATTATGTCGATATGTAATAGCGACAGCCATAAATCACAGAACAAAGATGACAGATAAATAGTCCACAAACAAAACTGTTAAAAGAGTCGTCCAAAAACATGAAATATGACGCAAGAGTAAAAAATACCGTGCGAACCTAACGGAGGTACTTACTCTTTCCAGTTTCGAAAGTTAGGCTCTCTGCTTGCTGTTGGACGTCTCTGACCGTAGAAGCCTTGAGTGTTGCGTAATACGACAATATTGGCTACTATTTGTCAGAGTTCACCGCCTCGTTATTTATGACCTGTCTTTGGGTTTCGGGCGCACTGTTCGCCGCCCTCTTCGCATGTATTGATCACGAATTCAAGGCACAGTCAGGTGTGCCCACTGCCAGTGCCGCCTATTAAAGAACGGTGAATATGATGATATAATGTGTCGTGTCTTTCCGTTTCACCTCTGTGGCCTTATCAGTAAGTCCCTCCGTCATAATAGGAATGGAGAGGCGAGCTTTGCATGTTTATCGCGTTGCGTAATACGGGACTATTTGATCATAACATTATTACGAGTCGATGACCACCACTTATTTATTGTGTCATTTTCCAGTCAACGGCCAGTCCATTGTCCATTCGTTTCGTATTATAGTTTTGCAACTGTATCTATCGATGAGTTCTAATAATTGTAACTACGACCATTACAATAAATGCCACTCAATTGTTTCAACTTCACGAAGGCAGTGAAATTATGACATCCTATTTTAGGAATTTTGTGAAGTTGAAGGACATCAGGAAAGAGGAAGATTAAGTTTAATGTATCTTTTCAGGACTGCCAGTGTTTCACCCTAGAATGAGTTGGTAGTATAGATACGTACCTACAGTATTTTCCTTTATTTGTCAAAATACCATAATTAAATGGTACATTTTTAATAATTGAAGAAGATTATATCAGTATGAAACAGATTCAACTGTTAACGTTTCTATGAATTGAGCTATTGAGACCTAAGGCTATTTTTGTCAATTTCATATTTCAATTTTAAAATTACTATTACTAATGTTAGTCATTCTTAAATTGAAATATCAGATCGATAAAAATTACCGAATGTAATTAGGTCTCAATACCACAATTGATAGAGACGTTGGTCCCGGTAAGACTAGATGATCTGGATGCAAGTCCCATTACGACCGTTACCTTTTTTATTTTCTGTCTTTATCTATTTCATTATTTCACTAAGAATTGTTGATTTTTTTAAAAATATTACTTAGAGTTTTATATATGTTCTAATAACTTATTCCTAATAAGTTGAAGGTGCATTTTCGTTTGCCCAAGTCAAATTCTGAATACTTGATCTTGCAGTTCTTAAAATTCCTGTCATGATATTAAGATTAGTTTTTGCTTCGACGTTTTTCTTCAATCTTTCTTTTACAATAAGTTGGAGGATATGTATTTAAAATTTTAATTAAGAAAAAAAACTATTATTATTAATATCTTTGCTAAAATATTATCTTCCAAACGTTTGTTTTTCACACGTCTTGTCAGAACCAACCCAGTAACCAATACTAATGTAGATAATATATGTATTATATCGGCTGCTTTTACTACGAAGGTAATATAACTAAATTGAAGCTGGGATTGCCAATCCGAAGGCGAGTGCCACCCACTTCTCCACAAAGCACGTTGAATCTGTTCAGACGTTTTGGCAATTTTATTTTATTAACTCATTTCATTTTCGCAACCAATGAAAATAACCCAGAGGGTAAAGTTGAATGTGTTTTTTTGATTAATTGTATCGTAGATAACCACCCAAGCGATCTAATCTATATCTAGGCGGTGTGTAGACTTCGGTTGTCGTAATTATGTACATTTTTTCACGTATTGAGTTGTTTCAGTAGAAATAATTTTGTTAATGCCTGATTACCAATTTATCACAGCCGACATTAATATTTTTTGAGAATTAATGGTATTTTTTCACTAGATTTTCTTTGATCACAAAAAAGTTTGAAAGGTAAAGGCAACAAACTTTTAAATACATTCAGGTGTTAATTTATGTATGATTTATGACTACTTACAAAACTAATACGTTGTTTGCGTAATACTGATGACATTTTCGATGGTTTAAAATTTCAAATACTTATATTTGATAATGCTTACCGGTTTTTAAATTTCATCCGAGATGTGAGATTTCCTAGTATCGCGTGTTGACCTTTAACATATTTTTTGGTAATTTGACATATTATAAATTTCATAAGTATTGCCTACTCGAGTGTAACTTTGAACATGATTAATTATTTACATTTCAACTTGAAAAACCGTGAGCCAATTATATTATTACTTCTTGTCATCTGTATTATTATTTTTAATTTTAATTTTAATTTTTCGACATTTAATGCTAATATTATTCAGTATAAATATATATCTACTATTAAAATACATTATCAAGTAAATTTTTAAATATAATTGTGTTGAAAGGTATGTCATTGTTTTCCTGTGATTTATTTCCAGTCGTATTATTGGAATCTACAATATCAAATTTCTATTTCAACAAATCTAACCATGTTTTTTCGTTTTCTGTCATTCAATATTTTCTATTTTATGCTATTGTGAAAATGTATGTCTTTATGACAGTTTCTTCTTCATGTTTTACGTTTTCGCGTCATTCGCATTTTTCTGTATTTTACAATGTTTCAAGTTAATTTAACAATCCATTTTTAGTTGTTTTTAAAATCGTTTTTCTTTAAATTGCAATTAATCAGTTTATAGTTATATTCTATTTGTATAAAGTTCCCCGGGCGTGATATTTCGCTAAAGTAGCTTTATTAAGCGAAATAATTTAATTTATTATACAGACCCACCTATCTAATATAATTCAAATACCTACCTACCGTGTTATTATTTATGGTTAGTCTGCTTTGCATATTTCCCGCATTCCCCAAAGTATTAATAATTATTGTCTCTGGTTCTAATTGGGTAATTCTCACATTCTAAAGCGTACCTACCGATGAACATAAACTTATTTGCACGTTCGGAGCACTCGTTATGATATACACACGGAACCTTCGCGGAACAATTCACTACATCACTACATGCAAGTGTAGGTGTCTGACCGCACGATAGACCGTAAAATCTACACCATTTTTTACGCACGTGAATAAGATTAATGTGAAAAAACGGCCTAAAAACCAGATTCCATGATGTTTTCATGAAATATATATATAATATAATTATATATTTACCCGGATGCCTAGTAAAAGTACTTAACCACACAATTTGTGTGTTAAATAATATGACCAATTTGGGTATCGCACATAACATAAGAAAAAAAGTTTGTGTGAATTAAGATTTGGATTACCCATAGACATCCAAATTTAATAGACGAGAAGATACAGATGAGGAGGTAAAACCAAACTATGGGGGGCGAAGAGGGGAAAGATGACTGATTTGTTAAAAAAATCAATCTGACAGTATATAGGCATCTCGCATTATAATATCACCATTTAGTTCTTAAATGCAAAATCTGCTTTTGAATGAATAGACCTTTTTACATGGGAGCGCAAATTGCTCGCCACGTTATTAACATATTTGCGAAGTCCATATACGGCAAAGTAAAGTTCGCCCCCTTTCACAGAGTGATATTTTGTTGCCGTATTTAGTTAAGACACTTTTACAAATGTTTCATAATTTACTTACCCCTGTAACCAGCGACGAGCTCACTGGAGAAACGCCCACATTCGATATGTTCACATATATTAGGGTATAATGTATAGCACAAGCTCTCACTTTTGTTAAAAAAAAAAAAATGAAAAAAAATCAGTGATATTTGTTATTATTTATATGCTAATGTTAATGTTAATTTTAATGTTAATGTTATTATTAATTTTAATCGGTAATTTTAAATACATGTAGGATTACAAAAGATTTTTTAAATATTTATATTGAGGGATCAGTAGGATTTATAGGTTCAATTAGGAGTTCCACAGAGCCGAACCCTCTGATATGAAAATATCTGAAGTCGGTGAATTATTTTCCCATCTGGTCTCTGGTAGGTTTATCTATGCATTGATTTGTAATTGTATTTCCATTGTTTTTTTATGTATATATTTCGAAATAAATAAAAGAATACGATGTGAGCTCGGCGCTGGTCAGGACAAGAATGATGACGTCACATTTTTTAGATTCAAGCGAGGCTCTCGTAAGCCCAGCCGGCTCCATGGAACCGGTATGGGGAGGGGGAAATAATACGCTTTTATCACTTAGGGCAGGTCCAGATATATTCATATATCCATAGAATTACCTAAAAAAATTTTTTTAGAGACAGGATACAGCTTTTTTAATCTACCACCAAAAAAAAAAACACCTAAAATTTTTACTGGGCCCATAACCTATAAAACAGCAGGTGGTTTGCATTAGACTGACGTTTATTGTAAGAATACAGTTACATCCTAGATGGCGTTAGTAGTAACATATCATATTTTATTATTTATTCTAACAGTTTTTTTACCGTACGCGCAGCAGCTACACAGTAACTTTGTTTTATCCGTGTTTGACTAAACGTTTTTAGCTTGCCGTAGATTCGCCATTCCTACTCCGAACGAATTAATTATTTCAACAAAGTTAACGCAATGAAAAGCTTTTAAAATTCAATTAACCATCTGTTTTTCTGTGTGTAACGATTATCATTATTGCCTTTTAAAACCCAGCTAACGCCGGGCTGAAAGAGTGTTAAAGAAATTGTACAAGAAAAAAATTATTACAAATATTTTTCAATTTGTTCATTTTACCCAATCCGTGATGAAATTAGCGTAGCTTTAAATCAATCTAACGATAGAAGAAACTAGTTTTTTTAAAGTTTTATTTCTTGCCTCGTTTTCCGCGCATAGTTCTATGTTAAACGTGGTGTAAAATTTTATCGATACGCTTCGCCCAGTATAATTATATTCTATGTAAAAACATCAGCTGACAGACGCGGTGATTCGCTTCAGCCATACAATCCAATCCGTGTATGATCGTTGCTGTGAATCTCAACTAGGGAGCGACAATTAATATGCTAGGTATTGGCTCGTTGCTAGTTTGATACTTCTTGAAAATGCCGAAGTGTTCTTACCCGCGAATATTTCGGTTTTACTAGCGATTCGTATACAAGTTTTTTTGATTCAGCGGATTTTGTGAACAACGACTTGGTACTGATTTCTTCAATAATTAATCAGTTTTGGATTTTAAATTCTACGGTCGGTTTTTACATAATAAGTTTTGTCTTTGTTTATTTTTATTATTCTATTATAAAACTCGCTAAAACTCTACGTACAAAGCACGCAAGTGTGCTTCGTATTATAAAATTTTAAAATTTATTTGACTTAGGTATACCTAATGGAATATTTGAGTATTCGTACATATAACATGTAGCATTTTTTCAATTTCGGTCAATATAGGTATATGTAAAAGTAATGATCTAAAAATATGTGAATGTATCAAATATATATTACACCATGTATTGCATTTGCTTTGAAAATTTCAAATTTTAGGTAATGAATCAAAAATAACAGTAGATTTTTTCTATCCTAAAAATAATGTCCATTGAGAATCGATTAGATAATTTCGAATTCGTATGAACTTTAATCCAATATAATGTTTCAATTTCCTTTCAAATTTTCCCACGCGAAATAAAAAAAATAATGGCAGTTCGGCTTTCGGTTCGGCTTCGTCTAGTTTGAGTGTTGGTGACCATTTTACAAATGCGTTAGGAAGTGGTTCCAAAAATATCCGGTTCCTTGGATCCACTGTGATCCAGGGACAGCTAGTCACCGCGACAATGTAACCGCGACAGGCAATGACGTCATATGTAATATATGGCCTCATGGTACTACTATTTATAACTGTCAGTTATAATAATAATCATATTACAGTAAATCTCTCCACATCCGGTCCGGAGAGATACTTAAAGTTACAAATCCGTAGAACTCATACCTGCCAGCTGCAGGTCCTCATGCGATCTGTTAACGTAAGTGGCGCCATCATTTGGCATTATTGGCTACTTGCTTGAATTCGGTTTTATTACAAAAACTTTTTAACAAACTTCAAGTATGAAGATGGTTTTCCATGCGGCGCGGCATCAGTGTTGCATTCTTAGCCGGATTTTTTAATTTTAACCGTACAGTCTCTGGCCTATTATTACTGTTCGATTCTATGTTAGGAACTATGTTTTTGAAGTAAAACTTCTTTACGCACGCTTGACTTGGGGAGTAAGCTGGCAGATGCGTGACAAGAGCGTTACGAAAAGCGAGGCGAACGGTGGTTGAGAGGGAGTACGCTTCGAATATTCTGTAAGGGCAAGAGAGAGAGGTGCGAGTATACATTTTCTTTCTATCTTTCTCTCATAGCCAGTTACGTTACACAGTGCAGGCCTATTGTCTGTATCACACTGTAGGAGCAAGAGAGAGCAGTGTGCGCGCACATTTTCTTTCTCTCTTCCTGTCATATAGACGGAGCAGAAGTTTTACTTTAGTTGTGTGGTCTAACCAAAGCACACTCGTTTTTTTTGACAGTCGAATTATTAAATAAACGTTTAACTTTAGGTAGCATACCTACTCGTATGTAGGGAGGTAATTACACTATTTTATTACTATGGTGTCGTTTTTTTCGTCTAAACTTGAAAGCGTCTTGACTAATTGCGGTGCATTCAAATGATACAAGTTACTTAACGACTTTTGTGTGATGGCTCAGTCGGGTAAAGTAGCTAATAGGTCACGTTTTAATAGTTTCTACTGCCTTAATGATGGCTAAAGCAAAAATAATATGTATTATCTCGGAAGCAACGCGAACGCTTGCGTCATAGCAATTAACTCTTCTGCCTAATTGCGTAATTATTATTGTATTTTATTTATTTGTTCTTTTATGCTCATCTCCTGTGACCAACTATTCTATTTTACATTTAATCCTTTATTTATTTGGTTGTATATCAATTATTGGTGATCGATGTCATATTTCCATTGTGTCTTAAAGAAGTAGGTTCTTTAGATTTTACTGTATTACAAGTGGCCTTGGTCCATTCTATGAAATAATTAAATATATATATATATATTTTTTTTAATGTTTATTTTAACGAATTTACAACTTATAAAAGCATAATTTGAATCTACTTCTTATCAAGTATCAATATATAATAATTAATAGCTTATTAATAATAATTGCTTTTAATTTGACATTTAAAGCAATAAATTTGGTGGTTATCCTTGAAAAAAGGATTCGCCTAATTTTAAAGAATATCAACTGGTTTGAAGAATATTTTTTCAATGCTTCGTCGGAATTGTTTTTTTTTTATAATGGAGGCAAGTAAATAGGTAATGTAGTTACTACCCTGCTTGACCCGAGTTTCAATCCTTTTTTCACCAATTGAAATATTATATTTGATTAAAGCCCCTTTTCATATATTTTTTAATTGTAAATTGAATATTAATGGAAATGAAAATAGTTGCGTTGATTTGAAATAACAGACGGAAAAAGCTGTTAAAATTTCGCACCGCTCTCACTGAACTCATCGCTCTGGTGTTTTTTTTCTGCTACACACAATCAGATTTCTGCTTTATAGGAATGGGGAACAAACAAAATTGCAAAGAGCGCAGGAGGCGACGTGACGCCCCCTTTTCTGATTATGATTTGATTATGATTTGTCAATAAATTTGATTTGATTATGATTTGTGATGTTATGATTTGATTATGATTTGTGATGTTATGATTTGTCAATAAATGAATATGACAGTATACAGGCAATTCGCATTGTAATATCGCCATTCAGTCCTAGAAAATAATAACTACTTACGAATTACTAGTCCTTTTTACGAAGACGCACAAATTGCTGGCTGCGTAAAAAAATGTAACTGCCAATCCCAAATCGGATAAACAAAAGTTCGGGCTTTGTTCCAAAATTAAATAATTTGTTATTTACATATGTGTTGTAATTTACTTACCTCACGCCTGGTAGTTCAGTTCGCTTAAAAACGATTATCCAGAACCTGCGCAGAGAAGTCTCACAATGGACTGCGCTACAAATCTTCGCCTTACATTAGCTAATTTTAACTTTTCTGCGCAGTCTGATTATTTCAATGTGCGCTCTTCGATAAAATCAATGAACGACTGATTCACTGATGTCGTAGTTTGTTCAAAGCAATCTCGAATCCTCCTGGTGCCAAAAATATGGTCACGTGGTTTGCCTCCAGGTCGTCGAAATGATGCCCAGATTTCATGTTAGGGTAAGTGTATTAATTTGGATGTCTATGGTTGATTTATTGGCATTATATAAATTACTTTTTTAATATCTATATTATATACCGGTCAGTGGTTGAGTGGGCATAGCGCTTGGGTCGTACCCGGGCGTCGCGTGTTCGATTCCTCGGCTGGCTAAGTCCTCCATCACAACACAAGCAACATTTTCGGCTTTCTGTGGTGGTAGTAGGAGATTTTCAAATATTGTTGGGTTATTCGTAACTCGGGAATGTTTGTCTTTCATAAAAAAAAAAAAAAATTAAGTATTTCTCTCTCTCTCTCCGGTGGCGCTACAGCCCATATTGAGCTTTGGCCTCCCGCAACATTGCCGCCAATTGCTCCTGTCCTCAGCGGCTGACTTCCAGTTTGTTACCTGGAGAAGCTGTGCTGCATCCCCTCTTACCTCGTCTTCCCACCTCAGTCTGGGTCTTCCCACTTTTCTCTTTCCACCTGGGTGTCTAGTCATAATTATTTTTGGGACGCGTGTGTCCGGCATTTTCTGTACATGCCCAACCCATCTCAACCTGAGGAGTCTCTTATGGGCTGAGATACTGGGGGCCTGATATATATCATACAGTTCTTTGTTGTGCCGGATGCGCCACTGTTGCCCCTCATTATTTGGTATACTAATATTAATTATTTAGTATCGGCGATATATAAATTGCCTAGACGTTTCTAGTGTGTTAATGCGGCATCTCTCTGCGACTGTTGCAACGCTCGTTAGCAAGCAATGAGAATCAGGTAGGCTGGTTCCGCAAATAGCAATTCACCTACACAACACAACATGCTGCACATTCTAATAATCTGCCTGTGCAGTGCGCAATCTGCATGGCTTGTAAGGATCAAACCATTCAGCCTTGGTGAATACCGCCGTGGAACGAGAGAGCCCGACGCCCGACTAACTGTGAGAAAGGAAGTAAAGAGGCATGTCACAACATTGGCAGAGGACGAAAAGAATTCATTATTATCATAATTCCTTTATTATCGAATAAATGGATGCTTTTTGAAATTTTCTTGCTACTATATTGCAGACTAGTGTGAATAACAGACATGGTACTACAATCAGTCTTCAATGCCGCAGCACGACTAATCACTGGGTTACCCAAGTTTTCGCACATTTCGGAACACCTCTGAAATCTTCACTGGTTGAAGTGCCCTGAAAGGATCCAGTATAAGTTATGCTGGATGGTGTTTAAAGCTATCAATGAAATGGCTCCACCCTATATCTCTGAACTATGCATTCCGGAAAATATAGGTCCAAGGCAGTCATCTCTTAGATCAGCGACATCGTCTGCAATTGGAAGGTTGAAAGAACCCAAGCGAAATCCGAACACTAATTTTGGTGATCGTGCATTTGGAGTATCCGGCCCTGAGGCTTGGAATAAACTTCCCATGGAATTGCGATGCATAACCAACACAGCGGAATTTAAATCCAAACTAAAAACTCACTTTTTCAAATACTCATTTCCATAAATTCCTCATTTGATTTAACTTGATTTAAACTTCGTAATTTTTATTTTTTTTATTTTTATTTCTGTTTATTTATACTCTAATAATTGTTTATATCCACGAATATATACTATTTTATTTGCTATTCCCTACAACTACTCATGAAAAAGTCAAAATTCTATTGATCTACCTACCAATAGACTGTCAGTGATAATCTAACACCTCAATCTGTTTAATGTTGTGCGGTGAATCATCTTAATACGGTAAAGATTGGCGATTAATTTCAATAATTTATTTAAGATATCCATACGTTTTCGTAAATCCGATAATGTTTGCGTCCATGTCCTTAAAAAGTAATATTATGTAAAAACTTCCTTCTTCTTCTGGCGCTGTGGATGATTCTGGCGAAAGTATAACATGTATAAGATGTGTAGAAGTATTTTTAAATGTAAATACTTATATGTTAGTTGTAAATCTCTAACTTTAAGTCATGATTGTAAACGTGTATGTCATTAAGTTCAGTTTAGGTTAGCGTTTATATGTATTAGTCATAAGCCACTAGCTATAAGTCTTAGATGTAAGTCACTAGTAATAATTGTAAATCTTAGTTGTAAGCCAGTAATTTTATTATTTTATGTATTTATTTGTACAGCGCCCTTGAGGTGATTTTTCGCGAAAACGGCGCTGTATAAATTAGCCAAATATTATTATTATTATTATTATGGTACGGAATGACCACTTGGGGACACTCTTGCAAAACTAATTTAAACTTACATACGATCAGTACAAAATTCTATGTCATTGAAAAAGAAGATGGTAATAATAATATAAACGAAAATATGGAAGAGAACAAGACGAAGAAAATTTAAAAGATGACGTTCGCAACTGGGACTCCAACCAGAACCTCTCGTCTTACCGGGTCTAAAACCTTCCCAATTCGGCCACTGCCAATTCGATACCTCCTATTTGAACGTCATATTTGTCAATTTTAGAATTAACAATATTATTTTCGACTAATTTTTTTTTGCATATTATTGGCAATTACCCTTTTCGTTGGAAACAAGTGTTCTGAGAACTGGCTTATAAGCTAGATAGTGTCTCGGACAAATATATTCGATTTTATTTGTATAGAATATCTATTGACTTTTTTTATAAAAGCTGGCAGTGGCCGAATTGTTAAGGCGTTTGTAGCGGTAAGACGAGAGGTTCTGGGTTTGAGTCCCAGTTACTACCGTAACCTTTTTTGTTTTTCTGTGTCTTGTTCTCTTTCATATTTTCGTTTAGATTATTATTTTTATCCCCTTCTTCAGTGATATATATTTTCACCGATGGGAATAACCTTCAAAAGTTATAAAATGAGAGTTATAATAAAAATTCAAAAGGCTGGTTAAATTACCAGTTCAAAAACATATTTTTTTCACAGTTCTTACCGGTACAGTCCTTATTATGGTACAAAATATTGATTCAGCATCTTCGACCAATAGTTCAGCATATATCTGACTCTGAATAAAAAAGGCGAGTGGAGCATGATACAAGGTTCACAAAGAATGAAGGAATGCTTGTTCCAAAATATAGCAATACAGTTAGTGGCTGAGTTGCATCGCGTTTGGGTCCCATCCAGGCGTCGCGTGTTCTATTCCTCGGCCGGCTAAGTCCTCCACCACGACACAAGCAACATTTTCCGCTTACTGTGGTGGTAGTAGGAGATTTTTCAAATATTGTCAGGTTACTCGTAACCCGGGAATATCTTAAAATAATTATTTTAAAAAATGACAGCGAACCCTGGATTATAAGGTGCCTAAAATATTTTACATGTTACAAAGTAATATAGAAAAATTGGATTCACCAAATAAATTCGGATATAGTATGCTGAAAACATGTTTACTAAGTAGAGATGCTTTATACTAAGTCATGTGTGTTAATAGTGATAGTCTGTATAGTTAGTTATATTATAATTAGTAATAATATTATGTACATGTGTTTACATTGTAATTGAACATTAACATTATGTTGACAAACTGCTTAATTGCGGTTTAACGGGATTGTACTTAGAAAAGCTATAAAAAGAAAACTCTGGTCTGTAGGTAACTAACTACTTCAGAAGTCAAAGGTCGGATGTCATGCGTTTTAAATTGATCAATAGAGACGAAACGTAATAAAATAATAAATTAACACTGGCTAACACTCGATTCATGTTTTTAATTTTTTTTATTGGGCTTTAAGTATCAACACAAAAATTAACGTAAAGGTCATATATGAACGACAGGCATAATTATTATTTATTTGCTTTCTGAAATTTCTGTTAGGACATCACATGTTTAAGGTGACCGAATTTAATTAGGCGTTTTGGCAGGACAGCCGTTTTTTGTACAATTTATTACATCTCTGGGTGAATACTTAAAATTTTAAAAAAGTTCTCATTAGAAACAGTAGTTAAGACGACTTAAATTTTGTATATATTATGCACGGTTTATAAAGTGTTTTTTTTTACATTAGCTCCACACAGGAGGCCTAGAGAAAAAAATCCTTCAGGGCCGTTGTCATCTTTGGGGATGCTGTGTGGGGGGTCTTTTTAATGAAAGGAAGGAGAGGAAGTTTTGGAAAGGTAAAAGGTATGAGGGGTGGGGAATATGGGGTTCAACGTGTCCGGGAGTATGAATCGTATGTTCATCTGTCCGCACCGGCCGCAACGCACGCACGGCACGCAACGGATTTTATCAAAGATATTGGATTATCTTTGGATTTTATATATCTTTATGTTTATATGTATTTTAGTACAGCACTACGTCCTCTACCGGCAAATACCGGCGGTGGGTGCAATATTTGCAGGAGTTGCCAGTGATGTACTAATTCATATAAAGATTCACCTTAAGTCACCAAACGTAGCCAACCACTTGGGGTAACCTATGTTGGTTATCGAGTAAATTGTTCCCGGAACCCATACCCGTCTCCAAAATTGATATATCATTTCCAGAATTCTTATTTTTAATCCGTGCTTACATAAAAGAGGCAATTACAAAAATTGGAAAGGAAGATAATAATAATTATTTGTGAAAAATGCAACAATATAACTTTGTAAAAACCACTTATATAGTGTGCAAATCCGACCGGTTTCGGAACAAACGTTCCTTCGTTAGGGAAAGCTTATACTAATTTGACAGTTTCGAACAATGTTTTATTATGGTAGGGGGTGGAGCCGTTGTTAGTTAATAATGTAGATTGGGTGGGTAGGTATAATTATTTGTATTTAAAAGTACACATACTGCGAATGGAAAAAAACACGTTCTCGTGCATAATAAATAATAATATATTGTCAGTGGCTCTCACTATGTAATACAAATTTTCTGCACGAAAAATGTTTTATCTATTTCAGAATGCAGTTTTGTGGATCGTGATTCGAGCCGTCCCAAATTATGTTTTCGCGTGACTATGTTTTACATTCGAATCAAATCATTGAGCAATTATTATTATATTCTAGTCGTTTTAAATTCTAACCTAATGTCTTCATTTGTAGCTCTCGTAATTCTCACGCGTTATTATTTTATTCGTTTAAATTCAACCATTACTTTATGTAGGTATCGCTATGTTTATTCAAGATGCCGATTCTTTTTGCAATTTAATTCCTTCATCAGAATTGGAAGACCACCATTAAAATTGAAACGTTGCTTGGAATTGCTATAACTATGTTTTGTCCAGAAAAAAAAATTAAAATCTTAGTCAAAGAAAAATATGTTAATTTGCACATGACATTTGCTGATAGGATTTCTGACGCTTTAACCCTTTAAAATTCAGGCGTATTTTCTCAGTGAAATAATAAAATCCAAATAAATGGAATATTTATGAAGGTATCCGAAAATTAAAAAGTTTTTTCGAAAGGTGATGAAATACGCTTTCCATTTTTATTTTTAGAAATAACCTTGTATTTTTTTAAATATAAAAATTTTAACTTTAAAACAGTTTTAAAAATGGCTCACCTTTCGTTTTTTCTAACTAAAATTACTGGTAAAAAAAAACACACACATATATTTGATTAGACAAATGACTTATATATACGCTATTGTCACCGCACTTTTCTGTCGTCATGTAAAAATAATTATTGAAAAAATTCACAAAGTTTCATAATTTATTTTCAAATTGCGGTCTTAGTTTCATTTAAGGTGTACCGGTGACGGCCGACGTAGTGCAGCGGTAAGGCGCTTGACTCGCATTCGGAAGGTCGCGGGATCGAATCCCGGCCTGGCAAATAAATTTTATTTGAATAATTTGTGTATTTCACCATTTATTCATTTAAAATAATATATAGTATATTTGCGGCACGTTCCAGAGTGGAAGATACTCTCAGTATCGCCCTGGTGTAAGACCACCATTCAGAATTGAAACATTGCTTGAAATGGTGTTTAGTGACCAGATCTGAATAGCCAGGTACTTCCCCACCTTCCTCTTCCCTATCTCCTTCCTCTCCCCACTGCCTTCAGCTTCACAACATACTCCAATTGGGGTTGCCATAGTCCCACTGGCTCCAGACAGGAGCAGTTGGGACTCTTGTGTGGTATTCATGTAAAAAAAGGTAAATTATAATTATTTTGTGGTTAACTTTTAGATGTGAATATAAAGCGTGTTGTTTTCTCTTTCCAATACCGTTTAGTTCATACTATTCACTAAGATAGAAGGGAGACAACGATTTCCATGAGACCTGTGTGAGCTGGGACAAATATGGTATCCTGTGATTATACGGGTTAAGAGGGAATGACCAAACAGTATTGACTCTTTTCCACAAAAAATTATAAATTGATTTCGGAAGACTTTTTTTTATATACTAAAGCTATGTTTTAAATTTTGAGAAAATACGTTTATTTGTAGTACAATAAGGTTTTACCGTAGGTCGTTGGCAGATTTGTTTTTGTTTTCAAACAAAACTTTGTGTTTTACAACACACATTTCAAATCATATAATCATGCAGTAAAATAAATCAATAAAATTTAATTTTAGTTTAAATAAAAAATCATTTAAAAAAAGATCCGCACATGTGTTTTGTGACGAAAATCTTCAGTTTGTCTATTTATTTACGGTCTTACAAACTAATATATTTAATATTTTTTTCACTTTCTTATTTTGCTTATACATTATTGAAAAATTATAAATACTTATGATCAAAAAATTATTACAAAAGTACGTAATTTTAATTGTTTTATCATCACGCCTTTCAGCATTTTTTGATCTAAGTATAAATTATAGCAACTTTTGAATGAAACAAAATCGATATTGAGTTATAATTTTAAAAAGCTGGTACGGAGAGTAATTAATCTTTCTCGTTGGAACCGCCCTGTACGATCGTAAGAACCTCTTTCGACGGAATTTGGATTCTCGGCCGCTGGCTGCTTAATGGCCTTTAACGCTAGCTGTGGTTGTTGCACACCATTGCTATTATTAGTTGCTAGGCATTTTCGACTTGCAGCATCCGTGACCTTAAAAAAAGGTTTTATTCTAAATATTATCTGAACCTATTAATTATTTTCATTAAAATATACTTTATTGTGTTACGACCTCTTTTTTTTGCGGCTTGTTTTTTCGGTTTTGTACTGAGAACCGCCCGAGGCGCTCACCTTTTCCACTGTTCACCTTCAAACTAATCAACAAATATTGCCTTTTCTATTTTATTTTCATTACTTATTAGTACACGTCTCAAGTGTACAAGAAATCATACCTGGAATTTTATATTTATTTCGCGATAGGGAATCAAAGTGGTGGTAAAAGTTTCCTCTTTTTAACCCCTCGGGCTAATTTGTTCGCTTTTCGGAACAATTCATATTGGTCTCATAGAAATCTTTGTGTCTCCCTTACTAACATAGTGAGAAATATGATCTAAATCTAAACGGTGTAGGAAAGAGAAAACACCACACTTCAGATTCAAATAAAAAAAATAACCGCAAAAGAAGTAAAATGTACACCTTTATGAAGACGAAAGTTTCGGATTACAATCTGAAAAATAATTTTGAAACTTAATACGGAACGCCAAAACATTGAGGTGACAATAACGTTTATAATACATTTAGCTTATAAAATATTTATGTGTGTTTATTTATTTTTCGTTTTCAGTAATTTTAGTTAAAAACAACGTAAGGTGTGACATTTTTTAAACTTTTTTTATGTTTGCGTGTAAATTTTTGATGTTTCAAAAATTATATGTATGCAAAATTATAAAATTAGAAAGCGTTTTTTATCACGTTTCAAAAACTGTCTTTAGTTTTCAGTTACGTTCAGAAATATTCCATTTATTTGGATTTTATTGCAAAGCGGAAATATTTTTATCCTCTGACAAAATATGGCCGAGGCCTGATGGGTTAAAGAATTCACTTGAAGAATATCCGTGGGCAGAAACTTTAAAACAAATAATATAATGTTTCTCTTAACTTTGATTTATACTTTTAAATAATAAACTTACTCAAGAACATTTTGCAAGCCGATCTTAACATTTAATTTTAAATTGTACGTATTATTAGCTACGCAAATTATTGGCAATTCAAATAATTTGGATAATATATCGTGAGAGGCTTTTTATCTTATACAAAAGAGGCCAAGCTTCAACATTTGTTTTTCTTACTTTTACAAATATGAACTAAACAACATTTAAAAAAATATATATCTTTCGTTGAATACTATGGTTGACATTTAAAATTGTTTTGAAATACCAAGTTCACGAGTGTAACGTTAAAAAAACTGTTTGTTTTTCAGAATTTCGTTTATTGATTTGTTATAACTTTTCATAGAATCGCCCACGGATTATTAAATAGTTTTTACAATGTTTTCGTAGATACCTACCAATATTTCTCCGGTAAATTTCGCTCATATTTTTTGTCGTTTTTCTTTAAATTTTATTAAGTTAATAGATTTTCTTGAGAAAGGTATAGGTTTCAGCTCTAGAAAATATGTATTTCGAGCTTAATAATAATTTAATTTATTGTATGGAATATAGTATAAGCGGAAAACTTGTGAATCTGCATCACATTTGTAGGGGATTTTGTGGTATAAGTTTATCTGATTTGAGCTTTAGTTTTTGGGTAAATTGAGTCCGAAATTGGAATTTTTTAGTTAATTTGAAAAAAAACGGTTACTACGGCGGGACGCTAATATCGGCATCGAAGTCGGGATGTGGTAGGTCTTTTTAAGAAAAGGAAGGAGAAAAAGTTTTGGGAAGGAAAAGGGTATGAGGGGTGGGTTGGAATCTGGGGGTCAATGTGTCCAGGAGTGAGAGACGTATCACTCCACCCGTCCCACTGCGGTGCAAGGCGATAGGTCGAGAGAGTCCGGCTGTAGAGGTCTGGATTATGTCTGGCTCAAGCGGTATTTCCCGATTCGGACCGCCACGCAGTAGGTGAGTATTTGCCACCAAGACATAGACAAACCTGACTCTAAGCATCCCTGCTAAATCCCCAAACGTAGCGAACCACTTGGGGTGACCTATGGCAGGGGTGTCGGTTATTCAATAAATGGTTCCCGTACCCGTTTACATACCGAAAAAAATGGAGAGAAGTAAAAAAAAATGTGTTGTAAATTCGCCAGTTTCCCGCCTATACCACGATTTTCCGGACACTGTGTATTTATCACATTTTGCGGTGGGTTATAATGGTATTGTATTACTCAATTCCAGTTGACTAGGTTTAAATCTCATTATTACCTGACTATTTGTGTAGATATTAGACATTGAATATATTTGCCTGAGATGGCGATGATTGTTGATGTAATGATATCTCGGCCAGTATTGCTTTAAGTACCTAAATGTCTATTGCGTTTAACACGCAGGTTTACAAACAGGAGGTCATATACATGAATTATTGTTATTATTAATGCGATTTTATCAAACACGAATAAGAATTTTATTCGTATTATTTAGTATAAAAATTGGGGTTACCTAAAGTATTCTATATATATTTTATTTCAATCGCTGCTTACAGAAACATTTTTACCGAATTAATTTCCTTTGTGTAAGTTTGTATCTTATAATTAATATGAATGTATTTTTTTTACGCACCAGATTTAAATGTCCGGGTTTAATTTTCCCCACAGGAAAAACTAAACCCTTTCACACACTTCCCAAATGATCATCTGGTCAATCCACGTTATGCAATTGCACTATATAAGTATTATAATTACAAAACAATACAAAAACAACATGTCAACCTACCAGAGACCAGATGGGAAAATAATTCACCCACTCCAGATATTTTCATATCAGAGGGTTCGGCTCTGTGGAATTCCTAATTGAACCTATAAATCCTACTGATCCCTCAATATAAATATTTAAAAAATCTTTTGTAATCCTACATGTATTTAAAATTACCGATTTTTGCATTTTTATATATAAATTCTTTGACAAATCTAATACGCCTAAATTTTGAATTAGAATAATGAATATAATTAATATAATTATAATTGGAGGTGTAGTCAAAATAACAAATTTACCTAGAAATTTAGGAGGCAAAGGTGTAGTCAAAATAACAAATTTACCTAGAAATTTAGGAGGTAGAGGTGTAGTCAAAATAACAAATTTACCTAGAAATTTAGGAGGTAGAGGTGTAGTCAAAATAACAAATTTACCTAGAAATTTAGGAGGTAGAGGTGTAGTCAAAATAACATCTTTGAAACACAATCAGGTAGAAATGCTTAGAAATTTTTTCCATAGGAAAGCTAATAGCTCAGAAATGCACAAAATAATTTGCAAGGCAGATAGAAACATTACACCTTTAAATTTATATGACGAGAATGCCAACATTCTTATAAATACTAACCAGGAATTATTAGACTCCTGGTCAAATAAAATTATTCATGCAAAACACTTCAATTATCTCAACCAAACGTATGTTGACAAACTTTCGTCAAACAAATGGTTGAGTATTGGAGAGTTGAGCGCAGAAATAGAAGGATTTATGCTTGCCATTCAAGATAGAGTCATTAATACTAAAAATTATAGGAAGCATATAATCAAAGATATAAATCAAATTGATGATTTATGTAGAAAATGTTTGGCTTTTCCGGAAACTATAGAACATATTATATCGGGATGTTCTATATTAGCGCCGTCCGAGTATACATTTAGGCACAATCAGGTTTTAAAAATAATCCACCAAAGTTTGGTAACTAAACATAACTTGATTGACTGCCGTAATATAGTACCATATTATGAATATGAACCAAATTATGATAAAACTATACTAACAGAGAGAACAATAAGTCATAATAGACCTGATATAGTTTTACATGACAAAATTAAAAAAATTACTTATATCATTGATGTAGCTATTCCAAATTCCTGTAATATTCAAAAAACTGTTTCTGAAAAAATTAGAAAATACACAGATTTAGGAAATGAGATTAAAAGAATTTTGCATTCTCGGACTATAAAAATATTACCATTTGTTATTTCGGCTACTGGCATTTATTTTATTTTATTTATTTATTTAATTATTTTCATATTACATTTGGTTATAAAATGACGTATTGCCCATCTCACTAGGTGTGAAACGCCTGTGTTGAGATGGCAATTTACAGGTCTCTGATTATACCTAGGTCTCTGATTCAAAATTTAGGCGTATTAGATTTGTCAAAGAATTTATATATAAAAATGCAAAAATCGGTAATTTTAAATACACGTAGGATTACAAAAGATTTTTTAAATATTTATATTGAGGGATCAGTAGGATTTATAGGTTCAATTAGGAATTCCACAGAGCCGAACCCTCTGATATGAAAATATCTGGAGTCGGTGAATTATTTTCCCATCTGGTCTCTGGTAGGTTGACATGTTGTTCTTGTATTGTTTTGTAATTATAATACTTATATAGTGCAATTGCATAACGTGGATTGACCAGATGATCATTTGGGAAGCGTGTGAAAGGGTTTAGTTTTTCCTGTGGGGAAAATTAAACGCGGACATTTAAATCTGGTGCGTAAAAAAAAAGAAAAATATAATTAATATGAATGTAGGCATAGTATGATTATTCAATTTCAAATGGTTTTGGCCGTGTTTAGTTAATATAATTTGAATATCTGGATATTTAAAATTTCCATTTCACCTTCCTCTTCTCTTGTCCTTCAGAAACACAAGTCACAACATCCCCCAAATTGTGGTTGTTATATTTCCACTGGCTTCGGTTAATAGGGACTCTTGTGTTGTAATCGTATTAAAAGGCGTTAAATTCAATTTAATGTTATTTCCTTCGCCAATTCATTTTCGGGGAATCAGATTTTATCCCATTAAGCCCCTGCATTCCGAATTTATACCGTTTTATAACATATTTCTCTTGAACGCGTTAAGTTTTGAAGTTTTATTTATTTTTTATTTAAGATAATATCTAAACATTTGCGACGCCGAAACGGTAATTATATGAAACTCCCTCGATAGACAAAAATCGCAAAGTATTCTCCGAAAATTATTATTATCACGTTTTTTTGTTATTTTATGAAAAATATGAAAAAAATCATTGTTTCTTTGAAAGATATTTTTTACGAGTTTTTTTTCTTGTATTTTAAACGAGTCGTGTTTTATTAAACATTTTCACAATTTTCGCTTAATTATTATCGTTTTTAATATTAGCGCGCTCCCTCTAACATTCGTATTTACATATTATCTTAAGGGTTAAAACTAACTTGACTTTAACTTGAAACGTTGGTGGTTTGGTACATTTGCGGTTAAAAACTAAGCGATTGACGTGTGAACGTGGATGAGTGTGTGTTAAATTAAATATATGAAGAAACCCGAGGTTACAGTGATCTTGCAACGCATGCCGGGTACCCGTTGTATGTAATGTTATGTAGTGCTGGCGCTTGCAAAAAAACGTAATTTCCCAGGAATTGGGATGTAACCATTACAGTTAAGTTAAATTGACCCCGAGGTTACAGTGACCTTGCAACGCATGCCGGGTACCCGTTATATATAATGTTATAATATAGTGCAGGCGTTTGCAAAGCGCTTGCATTACAATGTAGTTTTCCGGAACTTGGAATGGAACCATTACAGTTAACCCCGAGGTTACAGTGATCTTGCAATGCATGCCGGGTACCCGTTGTATATAATGTTATAATATAGTGCAGGCGTTTGCAAGGCGCTTGCATTATAATGAAGTTTCCCGGAACTTGGAATGGAACCATTACAGTTAAGTTGACCCCGAGGTTACAGTGATCTTGCAACGCATGCCGGGTACCCGTTGCATATAATGTTATGTAGAAATACAAATCCCCAAAGTTGACCTTTATTGGATAACCAACACCTCTGCCGTAGGTCACTCCAAGTGGTTCGCTACGTTTGGTGATATAGTAGGGGTGCCCGGGTTCATGGGGTGAGGTTTGTCTAGGTCTTGGAGGCGGATGACCAGGATACACTGAACCCCAGATTCCTACCCACCCCTTAAACCCTTTTCCTTCCCAGAACTCTCATCTCCTTCCTTTCCTAAAAAAATCCTCCACACAGCATCCCCAAAGATGACATAGGCCCTGACGGAAATTATTTTCCCCACGGCCTCCTGTGTGGAGCTCCTGGGTGTGGGAGATGCTGGGTGGAGGGTTTTTTAAGGCAAAGAAGGAGAGGAGAGTTCTGGGAAGGAAAAGGGTTTAAGGGGTGGGCAGGAATCTGGGGTTCAGTGTGTCCTGGTCATCCGCCTCCAAGACCTAGACAAACCTCACCCCATGAACCCGGGCACCCCTACTATATCACCAAACGTAGCGAACCACTTGGGGTGACCTACGGCAGTGGTGTTGGTTATCCTATAAAGGTTCCCGGGGAGGCGCGGTACCCATTCCCGCCTCCCAATTTATAATTTAGTGGTCTGATACAGTCATCAAATCGATAGGTACATTTGTCACATTTTTTTAGAAACAATAACTAAGGTTTATTACAGTAAAAAATTACAAAAAAATATGATTTCATAGTGCGCAGGTAGGTACTTAATAGACTTATAGTATTTTTTTCCAAAACGGCGCTACAAAAATGTATTATTCAGAATTTTTTTGAAACAAAAATTTAGTTTTATTCGAGTAAAAAAAAACAGATAAAATATTCTTTCCTAGCGTACTCTACTCCCCCCCCCCCCTTCCTCCGTCCCGCAAACCCCCTTCCCGAGTTTCCCTCCCCCTTCCCAGGTTACCCTCCCCCCTCCCTGGTTTTCCTTGCCCCCTCCCGCGCTTCATTAATTCATTCCCGGTACATTTAGTTTTCAATCAGCTCGCGTGCCACCTATTGAAATATTTTTATGCAAAATTCATAATGCCAGAGCTCACCAGCCAATAAACAAACAAAACAAAAAAAGAATTATTCAATTTGGTGCAGTCTTTCGGAAGTTATACGCGTACATACATTTCGGCGATTCATTTTTATGCAAATTTCATAATGTCAGAGCTCACCAGTAGTTTTTATATCTTATCTTAAATATCTCATCTCATATCTTATCTTACCCTTAAATATCTCCCTGAAACATTTGAAGATTTTAAGCTTTTAAAAAATATTTGTTATTTTGAAGATAATATCTAGATGCGTTCCACGCCGAAACGCAAATTATATGAAATTCCCTCGATAGAAAAAAATCGCAAAGTATGCTCCGAAAATTATTATAAACACGTTCATTTCACTTATTTTATAAGTTATAGTTGTGAAAAAATTCACAATGTTTCTTTAAATGACACTTAAGACGCCTTCCATGAGATTTTTGCTCTATTTTAAACGAGTCGTATTTTATTAAACATTTTCGCTTCAATTTTATCATTTAAAATATTAGCGCGCTCTGTCCAACATTCGTAATTAGTAATTACATATCTCTTCTTCTTCTTTTTGAGCGGGGATGCGGCGCCTTAAAGTCACTTTCATTGCTGGTATAAATTTTATAATATCTAGGTCACAGGTAAATATTATCATTGTTTCTAGTTTATTTTTTGCGGATTAATTTAATGATTGAAGTACCTACCTTTGTTATTTATTTCCCTAGAGAAGATGGTTTCGACCAACCTTGCGAACAAAAACAAAGATATTATCTAATTTTTATTTCTTAATTGATAAACTAACGTTTAAGACAAGATTTTTATGCATAACACAAAGGATAACAATTATTATAAGCACTAATTATAAGCCGCCATAGCTCAGTGGTCAGAGCACCTGACCGGCAATCAGAAGGACACGGGTTCAAGTCCCGTTGGCGGCAAGTATCTTTTCTCGGAAGATTTTTCAATGTAGATGAGTGTTACAGGCTGATAATTATTGCTTATAATAAAGATGTTATCCTTGGAAAAATTTATTCTATGATAAATGTTAACCTATTAGTACGGGCTTGCGTAAAAACACGTGCAAATCTGCGTCGACAATCCCGACGCAACGAGATTGAAATGACGCACAGTATTCTGTGACGCGCATCTTTCGTAATAAAATTATTAGACGAGGGAAATCGTCGAATAATCACGTCTCGATTTATTCGATCAGGCGACAATGGAAGACGCGCGTCTCGGCCGCCCACACGACGACTTATATAAATGGCGATGTTTTGCCCAAATATTTTATTGAAAGTCGTATTTTCCGCCCACCTTCAGCTTCGGATTTGTGAGCTGCCGCCACTGAAAGCTCCGTTGCGGCATCTCTTTCTGTTGCGTGCGTCGCTCGTGCAAAAGAGCGCGAGGTTACGGCGTAGCTATCAGCGGTAGGCTTCTATGTCATGGGATGGACATTGGACACACCATCGACGTTTTCTTTCATTCTATCACGAACGAACAAATCTCAATATGTCTGGATATGTTAGGATTCATAATTTTTATGTCATTCAGACATTTATTATTCGCTTTGATACAAATTGTTTTCTTTTATCACATACGTTCTTTAATTATTTTTTTTTTTTAGTTTTTTATTTAAATCGCTACGATGCCGTATATTATCTAATAATAATTTCATTCTTAGAGATCTTGGAAGGGAGGTGTGATGTTCAGCATGTTAATAACGGAAATTACATCTTATTTATAATTTTTTTTTCTTACATATTCAAATCTTATTAAAAATTGTATGTTTTCGTAGTAGTTCCAGAGTGGAAGATACTTTTAGTACCCATCTTCTTGATTAGAAAACTATCTTTTAAGGGCCCGCAACCCGGATTTGTACCGATTTATTACATATTTCCCTTAAACACGGTAAGTTTTAAAGCTCTTAAAAAAATATATGTTATCCTTGAAGATAATATCTAAACTTTGCCCGCGCCGAAACGCAAATTATATAAAATTCCCTCGATAGAAAAAAATCGCAAAGTATGCTCCAAAAATTATTATTAACACGTTTGTTTCAGTTATTTTACAAGTTATATGTATGAAAAAATTCACAGTGTTTCTTTAAATGCTGTTTAAGATAATGCCCGCGAGATTTTTGCTCTATTTTAAACGAGTCGTGTTTTATTAAACATTTTCGCAATTTTCGCATCGATTTTGTCGCTGTAAATGTTAGCGCTCTCCTCTAACATTCGTAATTCCGTATCTCTCCATCTTCTTCTTTTCGGGCCCGGTTGCAGAGCCTTAAAGTTTTTAAGTTTTATCATTGAAGAGGAAGATAATACTGATAAATCTAAACGAAACAAGAAACAGAACAAGACACAGAAAAATAAAAAGGTAACGGTCGCAACTAGGAATCGAACGCAGGATCTGTTGTCTTACCGGGACATAAAGCCTTAACCAACTCGGCCATTGGGACCTATTTAGTTTACCTCGTTTTCACGATATCATTTTCAAATTCAGAAGTGACAAAATTATCTTCAACTAATTTTACCTATATTTTTGGCTGCTACCTTTTTAAATGATAACAAAGTTCTGCAGAATTTATTTGTAATCTAGATAGTGACTTTTTTAAGTCTAAAAGAATATTTGATTTTATTGGAATAACTTTTTTTATGGTTATACCCATCGAAGTAATGTATCATTGAAGAAGGAGATCATACTAATAAATACAAACGAAATATGAAACAGAACAAGACTCAGAAAAATAAAAAAGGTAATGGCTGCAACTGGGAATAGAACCCAGGATCTCTTTTTTCTTACCGGGACACAGATCCATATTTTATAAGTTTAGAGATTCTGAATTGATCCCCACTGGCGACCGCTATCTTTTTATTTTTCTGAATTTTGCTCTGTTTCATGTTCGTTTAGATTTATTAATATTATCTTCTTCTTCAATGATATAGTACAATGATGGGTATAAAGCCTTAAAAAAGTGATTCTAATAAAATTATCTTTAAGCCGTTTTTGATTGGCTTTAGCTGTATTTAATAACCATATCCGAATAACCAATCACTTCGCAACTTTATTTTTCCCTTCCCACATTTCTTTGCGCTTCACATAAAGATGGTAAAGACCTAGGTAAAAAAGTAAAGGTAAAGACCTACTTGAAGGTGCTATAGTCTCACAGACTCCGGCCAGTGCATCTCTTATGTGATTAAAAATAGTATATATTTTACGTTAAATCCTAATGTAAGTAATGCTGATAATAATATTCTAACAGTTACATAGAAATATTTTTATCAAGTTCGTACTAATTTTGATAGTGACACTTGGATAAAATATACATTAGCGTTGTTTGCACACAAATTAAGAGCATTATATGCTATTATAATTGCGTCATCGACGTGGAAGTGCTCTTTTTATCAAAAACACAGGAAATTAACACATCACTGATAGTGATATTAATACTTTGTAGTCCCACGCTCAGTTTGAACCTCCTATTCCAGTAGAACAGAAGCAAATCAACTTTCTCTAGGTTTTCTTTGATTTTTGGGGTAAAAAAGCTATCAAAAATACCTACACGAATTATTTTGTTCATCGAAAATTCAGCATGAAACCGATTTTACAATATCACAGAGGTAACAGTGAAATTTTATAAATCTGTGACTTGTTTGCAAAAATGGAGATATCAACGATATTATATAAAAAAGTATAATGTAAAACTACTTTAAGAATAACATAATTCATAATTATCAAAGAAAGCAAACACTTTGTGGCTTGAAATTATGCAAATGAAAACAGTTATTTGTTTATAACCACTTTATTTGATTTTTACATGTCGAAAATTGCTTAAAACCACTTTATTTGATTTATGCATGTAACCGGTTTCGTTATTTGTTTAAAACCACTTTATTTGATTTATACATGTGACCGGTTTCGTTATTTGTTTAAAACCACTTTATTTGATATATACGTGTGACCGGTTTCGTTCTTTGTTTAAAAACACAATTTTATTTATAAACGTTAACCTGTTTCGAAAGATCAACCGAAACCGGTCGATAAGTAGGTTTAGGTAAATCAAATAAAGTGGTTAAACAAAGAAAATTTTGCATTTGTTTAAATTTATATGTTTAAAAAACTGTTTTGAGAACTATTTTAGTACTATTTCAGGACCTTTCACAAAATGGTGATATGTAAATTATAATATTGTTATTTACTAGAAACATTGTCCCATGGTTTGAAAGCATTTAAAATCTTGAAAAGAAAAATAAACAATGTTGAGAGAAGACAATAAACTTAAAACTCTTGATACACCCAAAAAAACAGTTTTACCAAAATTATAAACTTTGCCATCTTTTATGTTATTATGTATACCCCTGGCATAGATATTCCAATTTTTCACATAATAAGCAATTTTTCCACATTTTTCCAAATCTCTCTCATAGTATACCAAACTGTACCATCCTTTACCTTTTTTTTTTTTTTTTTACATGAGCTCCACACAGGAGGCGCTGAGGAAAATAATTTTCCTCAGGGCCTATGTCATCTTTGGGGATGCTGTGTGGAGGGTTTTTTTAGGAAAAGGAAGGAGAGGAGAGTTCTGGGAAGGAAAAGGGTTTAAGGGGTGGGTAGAAATCTGGGGTTCAGTGTGTCTTGGTCATCCGCCTCCAAGACCTAGACAAACCTCACCCCATGAACCCGGGCACCCCTGCTAAATCACCAAACGTAGCGAACCACTTGGGGTGACCTATGGCAGAGGTGTTGGTTATCCAATAAAGGTTCCCGGGGCGGCGGTACCCATTCCCGCCTCCCAAATTATATTTGCAATACAACAACATCATTTAAATAATATGTTTACACCATGGTTCTTATCATTGTCCAGAAATGAATTTTGACCTCTTGACTAATTTATTTTTCCATTGTTTCAGGCGCCCCGTCCAGCCCCATGATGCCGGGTGGAGCGGCACCCGGGACCCCCTCCTCCAAGGTTAAGGTAGTTTCTTCTATAGCTTGCTGTGGTGCACCTCCTCCAGGATGACTGCTTTAGGATCCCTAACCCACTTGCACTCAAATAAATCCTTCGCCACTTAAATCAATTTTTGTCACTGAAATCAAATGATGTCATTTTAGCTTCCACCAGTTATACTTGGTCGAAGCATTTTAGTTAGCTTTTCTCAATACGTTTTTGTCACTTGAATCAATTTGTCACTTATATCAATTTATCGCTTAAATCAATTTTTATCACTTAAATCCAATGTTGTCACTTTAGTTAGTTTTGGTTGTTTAAATACTTTTTTGGCACTTGAATCAATTTGACACTTATATCAATTGTTGTCACTGAAATCAAATGTTGCCAGTTTAGTTAGAATCAATATTACTGTCACAATCAATTTGTCACTTAAATCAATTTTTATCACTGAAATCAAATGTTGTCAAAATATGTTTTTTTGCTTTAATCGATTTCCTCACTGAAATGATTTTTTGTCACTGAATCCTATTTATGACTCGATACAAATTAGCAATCAAAACGTTTATGATTCAGATGACTTGGATGCTTGATCACTAAAATATTTTGTATTCAATTCTTAAATTATTGCTTGCCGCAATCAAATACTAACACTATGGTCTCGTAAAAAAGTTACAGCTTCTTTGTGTAGATTATTTCTTGCAAAATTTTACAGAAAGGCACATAAATATCTATGGTAGACGACATTGAAAATGGTTTTTTTATAGCCTCAATTAATTAATTTATTTTGGTTTGTTTTTCAGGATAAGCCAACTGCTGTCCGGGTGGCCAAAGTGGTGGTAGCACTTTACCCCTTCAAAGCTATTGAAGGGGGTGATCTATCACTTGATAAGGTAATATTTTAAAAGAGTTTTTTTTTTATTTGTTCAAAATTATGCCATCAAACAAAATAACTCCTTGCCTCTATGGGTACCATTTAAAATGAAAGCACAATCTGCATTATATGAGAGCACCTACTTAATGAATTTAAGATTTAGTTTTTTGCTGGAAATTGAATTTTTCTGCTATTTATGGTTATCTGTTCTTATAATGTCAGTTAATTCCTGCATTATATATATTTTTTTCAATGTTTCTGGCTTTCACCCTTCAAGGGTGTTCTAGGTCATCATTTTATGGATAAATAAACAATTGTTATACCCAGTTGTTTGGCAGAAATTCAAATGTAGTGTCAGACCGAACTTTCGGTTTCGGTTTCGGCCTAGTTTCGGCCAAAAATCGAGTTTCGGTTTCGGCCGCCATCCAGCCGAAACTACGGCCAAAACCGAAACTGAATTCGGGAGGTTTCATTCTGCGATTGGACATTTGGAAGTGTCATTTTTGCTGCGTCCGCGCTCATAGTCGTGTCAGGACTTGATTCACTTGTTTGTGTTTGCTCCGCGAACTTTGTAGTTTGAATTATTTGCGGAGATGTTTATACAACTACTGTAGTTAACCTTATTTCAAAATAGGTAAGTTTTATTTAGCTATTGAAATGATTTTCAATAGCTAAATAAAACTAGCTATTTCATCTTTGGGGATGCTGTGTAGAGGGGTTTTTTAGGGAAAGGAAGGAGAGGAGAGTTCTGGGAAGGAAAAGGGGTGGGTAGGAATCTGGGGTTCAGTGTGGGGTTCATCTGGGGTTCCTGGTCATCCACCTTCAAGACCTAGAAAAACTTCATCCCATGAACCTTAGTACCCCTGCTAAATTATCAAACGTAGCGAACCACTTGGGGCGACCTATGGCAGAGGTGTTGGTTATCCAATAAAGATTCCCGGGGCGGCGGTATCCATTCCCGCCTCCCAAATTATTTTTTTCTTAAGATGAAAGAGTATTTTTTGTTTAGTGTACTGGAGCTCCAAAATACCTGAAAAATACCCTCGACTTTGTGCAAAAACGGGCGGTCCGCTTAATAGGTTCTCCCATCTTAACAGACGGATTGCAATCTTTAGAGCACAGGCGTCGTGGGAACGCTATCCTTGTTCTACCGGTATTACAATGGAAGATGCTCCGAGGAACTAGCGTCATTGATCCCTTCGGCACCAGTGCATAGTCGGGAAACACGCCAAACACGTGCCCAACATTTGTACACGGTTGACATTGTCACATGAGAACGGGTCGTTTCTTCGACTCGTTCTTGTGTTCAACAGCTCGGTTGTGGAATGATTTGCCGGCCTCTGTGTTTCCTCCTTCCTACAAGATGGGTCTCTTCAAGACCAATGTTCATTCCTTCCTCTCCTCAAAAAGACCCTCTACATAGCATCCCAGATGACATAGGCCCTGAGGGAAATTACTCTCCTCTGTGTGGAGTTAATGTAAAAAAAAAAACAAATTAGGTTTAAAAGAAGTCATTTTGTTTTCTACCTTTTATTTTATGTTATTTGTTAATAATGTTCGAATAGGTAATACTTACTATTTCTTTTTTTTTTTTAAATATTATTTATGAAGCTATTTACGATTTCAAAAAGCATAAATAATTAATTTGAAATAAGGACTGAAAATTATGTTATGTTTATTTTTAGTTCAAATATCAGAGACTGAATGAATAATATATGATTTAAAAATAAAGGCTGATTGATTAGGATTGATTTTTTTTCCCCGAAAACATGACCTTATATGGAAGTTTCAGTTTCGGTTTCGGCCGAACCTGAGACCAAAGCCGAAACTCAGTTTCAGTTTCGGCCGTAAAAACTAGTTTCGGTCGGACACTATTCAAATGTAATGAAAACTTCTAGGCTTTTCAGATTATTATAATTTGATGGAAAGCTGAAACGCACCTAGACTCGGCGTTCAACGGGAATCATTCAAATGTCAAAAAAACAAAATGGCGCTGAATGGCCAAGACCAAGTCGTTTCGTCAAAATTCATGTGTGACAAAGTCATCACATGAACATTCGGCTCCATTTTGTTTTCTATTTGAATGATTCCCATTGAACGCCGAGTCTAGGTGCGTTTCAGCTTTCCATCAAATTATAATAATCTGATAAGCCTAGCAGTTTTCCTCTTCTCCTGATCACAATTTGTTTAAAAGCTGAAATGGACTTAGAATCGGCATTTAATGGGAATCTTTCAAATGTCAAAAAACAAAATGGAGCTGAATGTTCATGTGATGACTTTGTAACACATGAATTTTGACGAAACGACTTGGTCTTAGTACGTTATTGCCATCCAATTTGTTGTATTTTTCCTGTGTAATGATTTTAAAATTTTGAGATGAAATAATAGTGGTAACATTGAGTTTTTCTTTTTTTAGGGTTTGGAATATGAAGTTTTAGATGACTCCCAAGAACATTGGTGGAAAGTGAAAGATGATAATGGGTAAGTTACACGTTAAATTTATTCAAATTAATTAAATGACAAAAAAGTCATCCCCTTCAATTTTGACTTTAACCCTAAAATAGTATTATTTTGTACACGATGCATTTATCGGGGTTAAGTGTTCTAGTAGCTGCTCCCCCATACCTCACCTCCTTGTTTTAGAATTTAGAACAAATTCGGTGCGCGGGAGACCGCAGGAGCCAACGGTTGTTGTCGGTGTGTCGCGTTTGGTTGCAAAATGCTACTGCCCGACTACTCACCTAAATAAAATTAGTGTGTCTGGTTTTTACTGAAGTTGAAATATTATTAGTTTTCATTTCATATAATGTTGGTTTGATGTAATTGGTTATATTTAATCGTAATAATATTAATATTTAGATTGTTTTAATCAATTATTGGGCATAAATAGTCAAATAATATACAAAGAAATGCTGACCATTTATTTTTAGTATTATTACAAAGAAAGTTTTTGAAAGAAATTGCTTTGGCTATGACTAGATCACATATGTGGCGGCCACTTCTGCCGAATTCATTGCGCCGTCACTGGACTCCGACCGAACACGCTGGAAACTACGAAGTACCTACAGTCAGTTTCTACGGCTGCGCCGCCTCGTAAATAATAATTCCGCCACTTACACGAAAGGCCTAGAACGTGTGGCTGTACCATACAAGTGCCCACAGAAGGTTCAAGCGATTTCTCAGCTTTGCGTGAATTCACCCAGCCTTGCCTACCGTGAGAGTAATTACTCGCTGCGAGTATATAAGCAAGCGCTCGCTCGCTGAGTACCAGTTCAGTCTTCATTCATCGGTCGAGTAGCAACACAGTCCGAGCAGTGCCGCGACTAAGTACGTGCCACAAGTACAAGTGATTTACACATGTCTACTGTGACACCAGTAACACCTTCGAGGCCTCCATCTCCAACTACCATCTCGACATGAGATGTCAAGCAACCAGCAACCGGCAACGAGCCAGCAACCGGCAACGAGCCAGCAACCAGCAACCGGCAACAAGCCTGCAACCACAACCAGCAACCACAACCGGCAACGAGCCAGCAACCAGCATCCTCATCGCCTCTCAAGGTTCCTTCCTGCGTCACGTGTGTGTGTCGACTCAAAGGCCACACAGCCGCCATACCTCGTCAACACGACGACGGTCGACCGCCTGGACCAAGGTCACTTCTACACCGCCATGGTGTAGAGCAACACACCGGCTCCCTGAAGACCAGTGATCTTCACCGCCGTAGTCTCCTGACCTTCTTTACTCTTCATCACGCAGCAGCAACACCAACGGCACCACTGTCACTCCGCTCCGCTTCGACCTCGCTACGTAGCAACAATAAAGACTGACTCATACATCGACTAGACGCCTTTCATTTCTCGATTTTTTTTGTACTAATCTGTGTTTTTTTTCACTTTTCATTTTAATGTTTTTCCTTTATTATTTTTTTTCACTTTCTCTGTTCTTTATTATATATAATTTTAATTAACAATATTTTTTCCAAAAATACCTAAATGTTTCTATGTATATACATATATGCAAAGAAATAATATTTTACTTAACTGTTTTGCATGACCGATATTTGCGTGTGTTATTTTTATTAAATTGTGAAATATATGTATATAAATTTTGAAGAAGCAATAAATAAATAAATAAAAAATAATGTGTATATTTTATGTACCTGTCTCAATTTTAAAAAAAAAGTAAATATGAAAAATGTTAATAAATAAAAATAAAACAAGATCCGACGTAAATACTTTGCACAAACAGCTGAGAAACCAGATCACCCGATTTGTGTCATCGCAACATAAAAATATACCCTCAGGTAAAGAAGGTGTATGCGCAGTATGTCCGTCCAAGAAAAATAGAGGGACCAAAAAAGGGTGCAATAGATGCGCAAAGTTACTGTGCATGAACATTGTATGTACATGTGTTAGGACTGTTTTGCTGATATACATGTCATAGATGATGAAAACGTTTAGTTTTGTTGTCAAGTTTAATTTTTATTTTTTTTATGCAGGTTAGATAAATGTGGTTAAAATTTAAGAAATTTTACCTAAGATTTTCCAAAGCATTTTTTTCTAATACTAAGTATAAAACTTTAATAAATGTTACTTTTTCTGATAGTTTGTGATTTATTTTATCCTTTTAAAATCATTGCAAATGTGTTAAACAATTACTAGCAAAAAAAATCATTTTAAGTATGGGCGGCAAAATGCTCCCTACGCGAGCACTCACGTTTCACGGGAAGGCACGACGGGATGAGACCCTGATCTTGGAGTGTATGTTTTTATAGCTATTTATATTATTTTAATGTTTTCATTTTCAGATTGGTGGGGTACATTCCAAGCAATTATGTTAAAGAAAAGGAATTATTAGGATTACAAAAATACGAGTAAGTGAATTGTTTACTGACTATTTCTTATTATATATTTATATTTTATCTGTTAACTCCTCCGCAACGTAAGCAGATATATGCGTTAAAAATATGACAGCAGTCAAGTACAATAAGCGTGTTTACACGTCAGCGCGTGTGTCTCCATAGAATCCGTTATTGTTTTAGTTACATCCGTAAAATAAAAAGTGAAAGGTCGATAGTGAATCATGCTGCACATCTCTATTCAAGTTGTCCATAGAAATACATAAAAAGAACATTCTGTCAGACGCGCAGCCTGACACATAATTTATCCCGCCAAATTTCTTACGGGCGCCCGACATTGTTAATTTCTATTAAATATTTTTATATGAAATGATAAAAAAGTGAGGTGACAAAAGTGTTTATTACACATTTACACAATAGAATAAGTATTGTTGTTTACATAATCTGTGATTTTAGTACCGTTTTCACATAAAAACATCACGTGAGTCATTTTCACATTTTTTTAATGTTTGCATTCTAAATTTTAATATTTACAAATGTTAATATTTATTTGTAATATAATAATTCGAAATCTTATTTTGTAACCTGTCTAAAACAGTTTTTACTATTCGGCTACGTTCAGAAATGTTTCATTTATAGAGCTTTAATTGTGAAGCGGTAATAATACAAAGTTTTCGTAAAATGTCATTTCGTTAAAGACACCAAAAGCTAATATTCTCGAAAATTCGGAGGGGTTAAACTAACCAGCAAATTTATAGTGCACCATAAGATGAAAGGAGGAAATGATTACGTATTTGCTTTTTAAAAAAAATTATATTTAATTATTTGCACTTGCATGAGATCACATCTAGGGTGGGTTTTTTCATTTGCACTCTACTTTAGCTTAGCAGTTTACAGTTCCTTTCGCAGTGAATTTGACATTTACGGCAAAATGGGTTTTTTCACAATGCCAACTGCTTAGGTAAAAGTAAATAGGGATGACAGCATAAAAACTAACCTAATTCCCACATTTTCGTATTGGGAACTGTGTATATATTTTTTTCATGTGGCAACCCACACAAGAAATGTCAAACATTGTGTGCGAATTGCTTCATCTATGGTTGCGTTGTTGTTTGTTTCACGTTTTAACTAACTAACTAACCATCACGCCGTTTTCCACAGGGGTAGGCAGAGAGGATGGACTGCCAAACAACTTGGTCTTGGCACACACTCTTTGCCTCAATCACATTCATACATCGTCTCATACATTCTCTTCTATTATTCTGACTTTTAACATGGCCCGACTCAAGTATCTGATTCACTTGATCGTGCCATGTCTTCCTCGGGCGTCCCCGACTTCTTCTACCATTCACATTCGCGTCGTATATTCTTCTTACACTACTTTCTTCGTTCATTCGCTCTACATGGCCGAACCACCTGAGGGTCCCTTTCTTAATCTTACGCATTATGCTTACATCAGCCTTACATTCGTTGTGGATATCCACATTTCTCACATGATCGTACATTGTTTTACACACATACGTCTCAGGGATCACGTTTTAAATTGTAATAAAATTATTAGCAATGAGTAATTCTTTCGAATAACATATCATATCATATCTGCAATTAATGTAGTCAAAGGTCGAGAAGTTTCTTTATTAACGCGAAATCGGCATACGAAATCTAGGTCTTCCATTAGATAGAAATTCCTGCGTATATTATGTCGCTTTACACATCGTGTCATATAATTAATTATTAGCTCATCGTCAGAACCTGATGAACTGTCACTTGTTGCGAACATAATGATAAAATACTAGCAAATACCGTAAAATAGATAGCAAGAAAATCTCTGAACTGTCACCAAAGTGACATTTAGACAACGGCCGCCATTTTGGTTACCTTTACTTTAGCATTTGCAGCACCATTGTGGGCCTGTATGATGTAAGGTGAAAGTAAACGGTAAATGTCAAATGAAAAAACCCATTTCTATGACTTTGACCGTTTACTTTTACAATTAGCATTGCATTTAGCATTCTCGGTAAATGAAGAAACCCACCCGTAGTGTGTAAATTATATGTATTTTACAATTTGGGAGCTGGGTTTGGGTACCGCTGCCCCGGGAATCGTTTATTAGATAACACCTCTGCCTTAGTGAACCCCAAGTGGTTCGCTACGTTTGGTGATTTAGAAGAAATTCGTGTGTGGGGTCTTGGTCAATCAGGTCTTGGCGGAGGACGCACCTGCCCACCAGCTGCGTGAAGAGCCAGATCTTGAGGGGCCGGTTGAAGGAGACCATTTTACCTCTCCAGCTGGACTCTCTCGACCCATCGCACCGCACCCATTGCACCGCAGCGGGAGGGATAGATTAATACGTCTGTCACTCTTGGAAACACTGACCTCTAGATTTGTACCTACCCCTCATATCTTTTTTTCCCAGAATTCCACTACTTACTTTTTTTAAACACCACACAGCAACCCCAAAGATGACATGGGCTCTGAGGGAAATTATTTTTCTCAGAACCTTTGAACCAGCATCACTGTTTTAAAACACAGTGATGCTGTGTTTTCCAATTTAAAATTCAGGCACGTTTATTATGTTATATAAAACCCTTGTCAGATGCCTACTTGAATATAACTCTGCGTTATGGTCTCTCCTTTTCAACATTCATTCAGACAACATTGAAAAGATTCAACAGAAATTTCTAAGGTTTATAAACTATAAATTGCATATTCCTGTTCTAAACATTGATTACAATTACCTCCTGGATAAAATGTCTCTATTGAAAATTTCAGAAAGAAGAATAAGCACAGATTTAATACTATTACATAAATTACTGCATTACAAAATTGACAGTCCTGAATTACTTCAATTTATCAATATCCATGTTCCCAAAAAAATCATATCGACATTTATTACCCTTCTACTTCAATAACACCAGGACATTAGCTTATCAAAATTCTCCGTTTCCGAGACTTCACAGTCTCGGAAATAAATACATATTCTAATCCAGATGATATATTTCATCTTAAAACTAATCATCAATAATTTTTGTTTATATTGAATGTGAGACTTCTTATCATTTTTATGTATGTATGTTTTGTTTTATTACATGCTTTTGTTGTTACATTGTATTATGTATTTTCTTTTCTCATTGTATTATATTTTCTTCATTGTTTGATACTCAACTTCTAAACTATAGTGTAAAAGCCCATCAGGGCGTGTAATAAATAAATAAATAAACAATGTCATGAATCCTTCCTTGTTTAAAGATGAAAATTTAAAACTTCATATTTATTTGTATTCCAGATGGTACGTAGGAGATATGTCGAGACAAAGAGCAGAATCGTGTCTGAAACAAGAAGACAAGGAAGGATGCTTCGTAGTCAGAAACTCCTCTACCAAGGGAATGTATACACTTTCCCTCTACACTAAAGTGTAAGTTTTATTTTATTTTATTCCTATTCATATCGATCAAGGAAATTTGAAGTGCTGTAATGCCGGCGCCAGACATGAGTTCAAAGAATTGATCAAATAAGTGTTCACGTTATGGCACGGGCATTTTATACTGTTTTCACACATTTGATCACTTAAGTGTGCTTTGCCATTCCGTGTCGGTTTTTTAGCGCACATCACAGGGATCAAAGTCCAAATGTTTGTGTGCCTGCGACACTACGCGAAGCCCAGTTGCGCTAGCGTCGCCGTGGAGTGGAGAGATGTCGTGCGTAAACAACCAAACGAACTAACGATGGAGTGGAATAATGAGAGCGTTTTCGAGTTTATAGAGTTGATGCAAAGAGAGCCAGACATGGGATCCGAAACGTAAAGGGCATAAAAATCGAAATAACAAACTGTGTCGACCAAATCGTCGTGCATGTTTTGTTAAGTCTATTTGAAAACTGTGAGCTCAAAGAAGTGATCAAACCTTTGAGCAGATACAACAATATGTGACCAAATGTGTGAGCAAAGTCTTCAAAGAAGTGATCACTTCTTTGAACTTATGTCTGGCGCCGGCATAAAGGACCAAAAAATGTTAATTGTTCAGGAGGGTGAAACAATTTTTTTTTTTTTTTTTTTCAAAAAATCATTTCTCTTGTTTTTGTAGACCTAAAATTATGATTTTTTATTATAAAATAACATTAAGAATTTTTTGTAAATTTCTGTAAGAGTATTTAATTTATTTTAAAATTTTCAGAAAAAAATCCTCTTAAAATGCATGTTGTAAAAGACACACTTATTTTCCTAGAAATATTTCAATGTTGCAGTTCGAAAGCGAAAAAAAATTGGGGAAAAGTGGCATATTTAATACATTTTTGGATTTATTGTCCTTTACAGAATTTCAAATTTCCGCTATTGTATGTATACAAAGTAAAGCACTAGTGCATAGTTAAAAAAAAGAGGTACAGGCTTCAACATTGAAATAATGGGCCTGCTTTTTTGCACACATTGTTTAACCTTGTCAACTATCCACTTCTTGTCATGGATACTAACTTCCAGTGGGTCAACACCCTCCTGTCTGTGTTGTGCTAATTGATACCCAATCTCATTTGTCATTTTCAATAAATGAGCTTTTTCACGATTCTTCACAAGTAAAGCTAGTATTAAAACAAAAGATTTTTCCATTATTGATGCATTCATCACTTCGGACCACACACCTTATAAGGAAAAATCCATGTGTGTTATGCAAGTCATGCCTGTTTTGATGCACAATGCGTTTTTATGGGTAGGCAAACAAACAATGGATATACAATAACTTTGTCAATTATATACTTGGCAAATAAAAATTTTACATTATCAAATTTAGGAAAGCAAATTGCTCAATTTGACACAAAGTAAGTTTATTGTGTCAAATTGAGCAATTTGCAGAATAATAAGTTGAATAATAATAATTGAAGAATAATAACTGTCAGAATAATAGAAGAGCATATTATGAGACGATTTATGAATGTAAACGAGGCAAGGGATGTGTGCCAAGAGTTGTTTGGTGGTCTGTCCTCTCTGCCTACCCCTGCGGTGAAACAGCGTGATGTTTAGTTAGTTAGTTACGTTTATTGTCACAGTTTAAAATTAGTTTACTAACTACCACCCTTCCATTAATGCAGGCCGAATCAAAAACTTGCATTCGATTTGCACCACTTGAGTTAAGAAAAGACTTAAGTCTATGCCAGGATTGCATGACATTTTTTTAACCTTGCAATGTAACATTCCAGCCCCCACCCCCACTCCAAGCACTACCACATAAAGACGAACCCCCGCGGGGAGTTCTACCTGTCGGACAAGCACTGCTGCGGCTCCGTGGCGGACCTGGTCAACTACCACCGCCACAACAGCGGGGGGCTCTGCTCGCGCCTCAAGACCTCCCCCTGCGACAGACCTGCACCCGCCACCGCTGGACTTAGTCACGGTAATACATACTTACGCTGCTTTACTCTGCTGTACCCTATGCACGGTGAAACTGCAAATTCAATGTATAATTGCTCCCGCTAACGAATGGCGTTTCAGGATAATTTATGCGGTCATGGTTTGCCTTTGGTGATATTCCATTTTCAAGCAATAAGGAGAATTTCAATAAAAAATGGTTTCTAAACCATCTTATGGTTTATAAACTGCTGTAATATCTCTTTCTCTGTATGTAAACCTTTACAGAGATATTTGTCTTTATTATTAGTACTGCAACGTATCTCAGTACTACGTTGTTGGATTAAAAGACTTTGGTTCTTTGAATTCACAGTAACTGTTTATTGATATTACGCATAATACAAGTATGGTTTAAGAGGACACACATCCTTTTAACTCGCTAGCTAGATTTTGTCTGGCGAGCTCTCGCAAAAGGAATGACTTGCTTTTCTCTGATCGGCTATGTTCGGCACACGTCGTAACCGACACCGTATGACTCGAGCATAGCATAAACAACAGAACAATAATAGAACTGATCATAACTAATATTCCGATATATTACAACTACCGTATTGTAATCATGATATAAATTATTCCTTATGCTATTCGTACTTAACCCTAACTGCTATAATTCTGAATAATTCCTCTTTCTACATGTACCGGAACCGTAAAGATTAACCTTTTACAAAAATAATATTTTGAAATTTCAGACAAATGGGAAATCGACCCCTCAGAGCTGGTTCTCCACGAGGAGTTGGGTTCCGGCCAGTTTGGTGTGGTGCGGAGAGGGCGCTGGAGAGGCTGCATGGACACAGCCGTTAAGATGATGAAGGAGGGCACCATGTCCGAAGATGACTTCATCGAGGAAGCCAAGGTCATGACGTAAGTATTAAATATTATATAATTATTTACTACAAAATTTTCTAGCACCGTAACGGAAGGGTTGAACCAATCCCACATCGATCCAAACTTTTCTATATTATATTCCTTCTGCCACTGCCACGAAGAACTCTGTTGTGACCTCTATCGTTACATGCATCATTTAAGAAAGAACAATCAGTGATATGCCTATATATATTTACCATATATTATTCGTCGCCTTAGTTCTTAATTGTCCAAACGACCATTTTAGTTTGTGTTCAATCTCCACTTAGTATATAGTTAATCGGTTAACTAAGAATTATTTAAACTAAAGAGACCTTTACCTTTACGGAAATAGCTTTATCTTAACACCTATCATAATGTTTCATTAAAATATTGAAAGAAAACCTTCTCCTGTAAAATTTTCTAATGGTATTGTCGATCATTTGTGAATACTTGATATACATCTTTTTTAATTGGCAACTGGTTTAATTAGTAAAACATAGTAAATTCATTTAGAATTACTCGATAATAATTATTTCATAAACTCCGGTTGATTTACCACTAAATTAATTAATCACCAATTTTGTGTACATTGCTTTATTTTATAACCATTTTATACAGTTTATATCTGCCCTGCCGAGCGATTCTCTATTTTTTGTGGGAACGAGATTGATGTCGGGCGAGATCTCCTGTCGGATTTGTGTGTTTTTCAATGGCTGTTATTTGCTTTTTCTTCAGGCCGATGTCAGAATTTCAGCTGTGAACTGATACATATTTTATTTTAGGTTGTTTTAAACACAAATTCCTGCAAGTATGTATGATTATTTATTCATTTAACAGCCATAGAAAATCACACAAATCTGACAAGAGATCTCGCCCGATAACTATCTCGATTGAGAAGGATATCGGGCGAGATCTCTTGTCAATCGCTGTATTTGTCGCTTATTTGTTCAATAGCTGTTATTTGTGTAGAAAATCACACAAATCTGACAGGAGATCTCGCCCTACATCAAACTCGTTTCCACAAAAGATAGAGAATCACTCGGCTGATAAAGGCAAAGTTATTTTGAAACCAGTCGTTGGCGTGTTGTTATAAAATAAAATGACATACACAAAGTTACAGTGATGCCCCATCACAAAGCTTTTAATTTAAAGCATTTACCATTCTCTCTACGAATTGGGCTTTACTTAGCATGTCCAACAGTCTAACACAATGAGAGAAAGTGATAACTTTCATGTTGGTTCCATTCTCATCCATTGCATGGTGATTTTCCCTTTTCCAGCAAGCTTCAACACCAGAACTTGGTGCAGTTGTATGGGGTTTGTAGCAAGCACCGACCTATTTTTATAGTCACGGAATACATGAAGCACGGCTCCTTGCTCAACTACCTAAGGCGGCATGAGAACACCCTCTCGGGGAATGTTGGAATGCTCCTTGACATGTGCATACAGGTACCTAAACTTTAACCTTTGTTTTGTTATATATTTTAACCACTCTGATCCGTAAGCGTGTTTACACGACAATATAACAAAAGCAGTCAAGTACAATAAGCGTGTTTTCACACTAACGCTTGTGTTCCCACAGAAATCGTTATAACTCTGTTATTGTTCTAATGACAACTCTAAAACAAAAAGTTAGTGACTGACCGAAGGTTCTGTTTCGGCAAATTTGGACATATTAAAAATCGATTGTTTACTGTTATTTGGCTTATTTTTTACACTTATTCAGACAGTTAACACGTGTTAAATAAAATAAATAAACAAAAAAATAATTGAGGTATGTGAAAAAATAATATTTTTTTTATATTACTTCTATAAAACAAACAAAATTTATAAAAAATAACAAAACATGTTAACTACTTCTTGGAACTTCTCATTCGGCTGACTTCGGGTGAGTTTGTGGCTCGTATGTTACCCGCCATCATAAGCAAAATACTCAATTTATGACGTCCTTCCTTTAAATGTTGATTATTGACAAATGTTTGTTCCAAGAAGTAGTTAACATGTTTGTTAATTTTGATTTGTTTTAAAGCAGTAATATCAAAAAAAAAAAAAATTTACGTACTTTAATCATTGTTTTTTTTATTTCATAAACACGTATAAGGGAACGTACCCATAATACGTGACCAACTTTTTGCAATCACCCCCCCGGTGACTAAAAACCTAAGCCCCTGCTCATTTGTACCAAGCGTGGTATTTTGAAGACCCCCCGGGTCACGTAGTATGGGTACGTTCCCTAACAAGAATTTTGTGATTGTAAACGCAATAAAAATTAAACAACTCAATTAATGAGGTCCTTCCTTTATAATGTAAGTGTTGATTATTGACTAATTTTTGTTCCAAGAAGTAGTTAACATGTTTTGTTATTTTATATAAATTTTGTTTGTTTTATAGAAGTAATATAAAAAAAAAAATAATTTTTTCACATACTTCAATTATTGTTTTTTTATTTATTTAATTTAACACGTGTTAACTGTCTGAATAAAAGTAAAAAAAATAAGCCAAATAACAGTAAAGAATCGATTTTTAACATCTTAAAAAGTTTCAGTTTCGGTTTCGGCCAAAACTTAGACTGACACTGAAGATTCGGTTTCGGTGGAAAGTCCTGTTTCGGTCGGACACCACAAAAAGTAGAAGATCCATATTGAATCAAGCTTCACATCTCTAATCAAAGTTGTTTGTCCACAGAAGTACATAAAAAATACTTATTTTGTAGAAACAGTTTTCATCCGCCAAATCGCCAACGTGCCGTTGGACATTGTTAATTTTTTATTAAATATTATTGTATGAAATGGTAAAAAAGTGAGGTGACAAAAATTTTTTATTATACATTTATACAATAAAATAAGTGTTTTTTTTTTTTTTTTTACATAATCCGTGATTTTAGCAGGGTTTTCACATAAAAACATCACGCGAGTCATTTTTACAATTTTTTTATGTTTGCAATCTTAATTTTAATGTTTACAAATGTCAATATTTATTTGTAATATAATAATTTGACAGCTTATTTCATAATCTTTCAAAAACAGTTTTTAGTATTCGGCTACGTTCAGAAATGTTTCATTTATAGAGCTTTTTGCGAAGCGGAAATAACACAAAGTTTTTATAAATCTGACAGTTCGTTTAAGACAAAAAACTTGCACAATCGCAAAATACCTGAGTGGTTAAGTGATAAATCAGGCCAAAAACTAAAAATATTAGGTTTAGCTTGTAATGCGAATTTAGTAAAATTAATTAATACTTTTGATATGGTGTGATTTTACCTATGCTTCCTACACACCCAGAGCTTTATACTACATATTAACAAAAGAGTGTGTATTGAAAAGGAAGTAATATTGATCATTATCATGACTTATGATTTGGCTCACCTAATCACAAATACATTATTTGAAAAAATTGTTGATTTCAAAGCAAATGAATTTATTATTTTACGTGTACTTTCTGATAAAATTAGTACTCGCTTCTAACATTTATTATCCTAAAATTTCTCTTATTACACCATTTCTAACAAAATCTATCTTTCAACAAATCTCACATCTCTCATACCTCACTTTTTTTCTACACAATGTTGCCTTTTATGTCATTTGTTTTTCCCGCCATAAACCCTATCTCCTTTTAACCCTTAACCACTCGGACCCAGAAGTAGTTTTCACGATAATATAACATTACCAGACGTATGACGAATGAGGCGTATCTGACTTAATAAATGCATTACTTTTTAGAATTGAAAAAAATCAAGTATTTAAGAAAAAAATCTCAATCACTACATTTTACATTTTTTATAAAACACAAAACCAATAATTAAATATATAATAAACAAATAATTCTGGAAGAGTTTTAATTTGCATTGTTTGTTTTGTTGAGACCAACACACATATTTAGAATTTAGCCTGCAAGAGAATGTTATAGACTAATCGGGCTCCTCTTTATGCGATGCTTCGCTTATCGGTCTCCTCTTTGGGCGATGCTTAGTAGCTTCCCTACTCTTGTCTACTTGAGTTTTCTGAAGGTTTCACTTCTATCGTGTTTGAACTGCATACTCTGATTTTTTTTTTTTAAATATGTTTTTAATCATGGTTTTTTTCTGTGACAATATGCAACGTGGTAATATTTTTGGATTAAAAAAAAATTGTAGTCGATATATTATGTAAGTTATGTTGTAGTTCTATCACAAAATGCATTTAAGGGTTAATGTAAATTGGAATGGATTAAACCTACCATATTTCTTTGCATTCACCTATTGAATGCCAGGAACAACACGGAAATTTCACAACCTTGAATTTGAATTGAATGTTTTGTGGATTAATTTTGAGCTATCTATATTTTATTGACCAAAACACATTCCTAGAACAATAAACTATGTACCAAAACAGCATTACTTGCATTAATTACGTAAATTGATAGGTTTTACAATGTTTTCGTCAAATAACATGCATCGACTTTCAAAAAAAGAATGGCGGCAAATCTGACATTTTTATGCCACTGATAAAAATAATTTTAAAATATTCTGGGGTTGCAAGGTGAATGAAATTTTTACCCATCTTTATGGAGAAATGTTGGCGCAAGCGATTCTGACGTTGTCCTTATACAAATTTTGTACATAGAAGGGTCAAAATCGCAGAAAAACATATTTTTTTCACGCGCATGCGCACAAACTGCGCACATCCCCGCGCTTCGGCAAATTAAATATAAATTATTCCGAGTGACTAGGCGCATTGCAGGTTTCGCTATGGTAAAGGCGAGAATAGAGCAAGGGTTTCTGACCTTGTTCTTCATACACTTTCTTTATACATAAGGGTCAAAATTGCATTTCAAATTGCCACGGCCACCGGGTGACAAGCGGCACAGGACCGGTTCAACATTAAATAATATTCTTGTAAATTTATTTGCAGGTATGCAAAGGGATGGCATATTTGGAAAGACATAACTACATCCATCGAGACTTGGCCGCCCGGAATTGCCTGGTGGGATGGGAGAACGTGGTGAAGGTGGCAGATTTTGGCCTGGCCAGATATGTCCTGGACGATCAGTACACGAGTTCGGGGGGAACCAAGTTTCCCATCAAATGGGCACCTCCGGAAGTGCTTAACTATACAAGGTTCTCCTCCAAATCGGATATTTGGGCTTATGGTGAGTTTTGTAATTAGTTCTCTACAATTTATCAAAATCTTACAGGAAAGATAACCGTAAACTAATGAGTCATTTAATTTCTAAATCCGCTATATCAACTTTCACCGATTCGGAGAAAACTGCAAAAAATGTCACATCTTTAGCGTAAATAAATAATTGCATTTTAATTTTTCATATAATGAATTGGAGCAATATAAATTCGAAAAGAGTTGGTTTTTCAATGTATTACGTCGAGCAATATTTAAGTAATTTAGATAAATAAAATGGATATAGCGGATTTTGAAACTCACTTCGTGATTTACTCATGATAGAGAGGCTTTTGGAACTCAACTGACCGGGAATTTCTAAACCCGCCATCTTGGCAAAATAACTGCTCGTGATTGGTTGAATTCCGATACAGCGGATTTTGATAGTAACTTCTTGAATGATATAGCAGGTTTCGTTTCTCATTTGCAGTTTTAACATGGTTTTTGGTCGTGATGAGGGAGGTTTTGAAACACAATTTTAGGTTCCTCTTGTTCCTCGCAAAAATGTGAACAAGATGTCATACTCAGATCAATTTGGCAAAAAATCGGATATGGCGGGTATTGAAATTATAGGATTCAAATATCCGTCTCTTTTTTGTAAACATTTTCCATTTAAAATTGGAACATTCACTACTGGAAAAATCATGGAATATTATAATAGGCCACTTGCATGGACTTCATAACGACTTGGAAAAAATCGTGTGGATAGATTTTTTACTAAGATTACGAAAATGTTTTTTGAAAAATTTTTAGAAATGTACAGTTTTTTTTATTTTTAAATAAATAAATCCATTATTTGGGCTCGTGACGTCAGTGCATGAAAATGTTCCGTCTCCGAAAATGTTCCTATTAATTTTATAAAATTCCACACTGATTTTTTTTTTTACATGGCATCACTTTGATTTCAGTCGAATTTTTTAATTTGACATTTAACGTTCACTAGATTTATTGTTTGTTCTCTGCGAACGTATCATTTGGTTTGATTTTTTGACAGATGTAATGAAGAGAACCCCGTACATTTAACATTGTCCGTACGTGTTTTAGAGGTATAATGATAATGGTGCGGATTTTAACAAAATCAAATTTTATAATATTCTTATTATTATTATAATTTACAAGTACAAGTATATTACATTTGATTTAGTAACATAGACGTTGAACATTAAAAAGATTTGTGATCAATAAGATGAATCAAGGAAAAAAATATTTATGAGATTTTATATTTTTGGTATGCCTCGTTATTCTCCTGTGCCATTCGTATGGAAAATGTTATTTTTTTTTAAATGATTTTCGTCTATGAAATTATCGTTTCTTCGCGCCTATAAAATTATGTCCCGTCTTTCCGGTTTATAAAAAATGGTCTGATTTTTCGGATTGAAATTTTCAAAAAATCGCCAGGGTTTCAAAAATACGATTAAAAAAAAAAAATACAGAATGTCTTAGAATATTTGCCTAAACCGGAATTTTTTTTTTTTAAATGTGATGCAAGTGGCCTATTGTACGATTTTTGAAGCTGAAAGTTTATGTACAGAACCCATCAGACCAATTAATTACATACTGCATAGTTATAAAAAAAATATTTATGATGTGTAGTACTTAATTTAGAAGTACTAATTTATAAGGTATTTTATCGCTTATCTGAATTCTTGATGCATCAGTTCCAATTTTGAAAATGACAAAATTATTTTAAAATATTACATTATAGGTAGGTACTTTAACGCTCGTCTGAATTCTTCACACAATCTGTTTCAATTTTGAAAAATACACTTAAATTCAAAGCTAATCCGAGTTCATTGAACCAGAGTTACACAGAAAGAAAGATCCACTATCGAAATTCATATTTTTGATTATCAATTATGACTTATTTTTTTAACATTAAATAGAATTAAATTGTGCATACTGCGATATTTTTCTGCGAAGGAGACGGTTTCACTTAAAAGAATAGAATACTTTGGACAATCTGATATTTAGGATTATTACGCGGATTACAAAGTAGTGACTACGGTTAGTCGACCTAACTAGGAACTAGCTGTAATTGATCTGGTTCCCACTGTCTTTTGTGGGAACAGCTGACTTCGGCCCTGTGGTGATCTTGCTGGGAAACCAGTCCTGCTGACATCTTGCGGACTTTATGCAAAGTTTTTATACCTGCCATCTGTGCGACAAGACGGGAAGCTTTTAGATATACAACATTTTCAACCTTCCAAAGTATTTTGTTTTATGGTGTAGGCAGGTACATTTTCATTGCAGGCTCTCGATTTATTTATAATTTGGAGACTAATCTCTGCTAAAAAAAGAAGTCCAGATTCTTATGGAGTTACTTGGATAATTGAAGTTTAAGTTTTTTCTTCTATGTGTGAAAAAACACGAGTGAATAAAAGGGTTTAGTTATGTCCCAAGTGCTCATTATGTATTTAATCCCTTACAATTTGTACTTCAATTAAATGATTCTTACAAACTATTTGCGTTTTCAAATTGGTATTTTTTTGTCGCATTATTATAATTTCTTTTATTTTTTCCAGGTGTACTAATGTGGGAAGTATTTACTTGTGGTAAAATGCCTTATGGAAGACTAAAGAATACCGAAGTGGTGGATCGCGTGCAACGGGGTATAGTCCTTGAAAAGCCAAAAGCCTGTTTTAAAGAAGTTTATGAGGTAATAAATTATATGCATGTTTATGCTAATGGGGCCTAACTAATATATGAGTTTTAAATTTTACACCATTGATGGTTATTTATCATTTGTGAAAATTTAAAATACGCTTATTAGTTAGTGGGATAATATATTGTAGATTAATTTTATGATTTAACGTCAAATCTATTATTGTTTATGACTTAAAATTAAATTTAATGATTAGAAATCGTTATAAGACAATAAAATGCTTGTGTGGTGTTTATAGATTATGAGGAAGTGCTGGTCACATAACCCTGAAGAGAGACCGTCATTCAGGGTACTCAAGGATCAGCTGCTGGCCGTCTCCCAGGGACTGCTCGCCGACTGACTGGCATCAAGCTCCTCCACCGCCCCCTCCGCCCACCCCATCCATCCCCACCCGCCCCACAGCCAGCCCCCCCCGTGGGAGGAGGAAACTCAGTCACTCAACCTGGCCCCAGTCAAGAAGCTGCAGTCCACTGGCATCAGCACCACCACCCCACTCAACAAGCTCAAGGAGGAGAGCCACTCTCTCAACACCTCGCCACCCAACCTCACCACTCAGGCCCAGTACAAGGAGAGCGGCTGCGGCCAATCCTTGGACACCCTGTCCAGAGGCCACAGGGAGACTCTGATCCGACTTCTCACCCAGTATTCCAACGAGTCCGTCTTACTGAAGGAACTAGTCACGCACTGCCTGGTGGAGCGGGACAGCGAGGGGACGAGCAGCAAGGTGCGCGCCCCCCGCAAGCAGCAGTCCCCGCCCAGAACCACGCTGCCCAGGACCAAGAAGGCCTCCCCGCCGCCGCCCCTGCCCCCGCTAGACCCTGATGCGCCCCCCAACACCAGGCAGCCCCCGTGGCTACTAGATATTTGTAAGATTATCGCGGAGAATGCCAAAAAGAAATGATGTTCTATGTACTACTTCACCGAAGTAGGATGATACTTGTGGAATATATAGGGTTCTATTGAATATAATATATACGGTAGCTTTACATGTGGATGTATTTTATTAATACGGCTTCAACATCACATTCTAACTACATTATTAATCCTAACATCGGTCTATTATTAAGCTAAAGTATTCCTTAAATATTCGAGTGATTCAAATATTTAAGTATTTCCAATAATCATCATGTAAAGGTTTCACTAGCGTATCCTCGAACTGATTAATTTATGAAATCTTTAAATTATTACCGTATATTTTTTTTGTATCATGTAAAGGAAATTGTCATAATAAAATAAACAATAAATAAATGTATATAGTAGATTTTTTAGCATTTAGAGTGTTTAGAATACTATGATTAGTTTTATCAAGCGAAATGGTGATAATGTGATTAACATGTAAGATGATAATTCTTTTGGTATATATTTTAATTGGGGAAGTAATGCTTGAGAAGACATCGAATAATTTAGTTTATTTTGATCTGAAAGCATTATTCCTAAAGTCAATGAATTAGTGTTATCAATCTTGATTTCTACATAGTCTTATAATATACACTTGTGTTATGCAAACCAGAATTTAAAATATGGCAATGATAATATGTATAAGGCCAGACTGCACGGGACGGAGTTGAAAGAGAGAGAAATGAAAAGAATTGCTTTGTGACAATAACCAAGAGCATTAAAGAGTCCTAAAATTCCGTAGAAAAATTTAAATATTAGCTTTTTGCTCTGATAATTATCGTTTGCGTAGTTAACCATGCCGAAATTCCCTATTCTGGTTCAATTTATGCCATTTTATAAATAATGTAACTCGAAAACTCAGAAAACATCACTGAATGGCTGTGAGAAATGCAGAACATACCGAAAGCTAAATACTTTATTACCATAAACAATATTTTACATATGTATTGCCTTTATTCAGGTTGCATAGTGTTACCAGTTTCTGCTTTCACAATATTAATTTGCAGAGAATTAGTCGTAAAATACTTTTGAATGATCGTCACTCCCCCTGGATGAAATTTGGAAAAGATACATGTTGTATAGAAGGGTGTCTATGTGTAAGGTTATTCACAGGGTAATAAAATAAAGGGCTGAGCCAGTCTTATATGTGACATGTATGGCCATAATATAGTTAAATATTGTCTGTGTTCTATAGAAAATGTCCTGCGTGATTCAATAAATGTTTGAAACCTTAACCCATTTTCATAAAATCATCACATCATAATATTTAACTGAATGCAACGACGAATCTTAAGCTTTTTAAGAAAAATCACTGAATTTATAATTCTTATATTGTGGAAACGCGGGGTGGCAAAATCTGGATACACAGGAACTGTATTCCATTGCTGCAAAGTTAATTTATCCACAGCCGAGAGATGTCTCGACATTCGACTCCTAAAACGACTCACAGTACGAACAAAATCGATAAGAAGAATTAAAATAATTATAATAATTGTTTAATAAATATATTTATGTACACATCACGACAGCTTTACAATGATATTTTATCCTTGTAAAAAAGCAAGTTGTAAATGTAAACCATGATCTTCTTCAATTTCGAAATACTCATCTAAGAAAGTTGGTCTATCAAGACACAGCCTGCGCCGAATACCTAATCTATTTACGAATATACTGCGTTAAGTAAAATGATAAATAACCTATTTCTATTTATTCCTGAATGCATACTTGTAAGTAGAATTTGGAATTGCATAGTCATAGGCAAATATGTATTATCATTGATTAAATATGTCATATATTTATATTTTGTATTCCAATACTACATAGTACATAAATACAGCTGAGAATAATAATATGTTAGTCTCCTTTCATTTGTAATAATGTATTTATTGATAGTGTTAAATGGTGTTTAGAGAATTTTCCAGATTGGTGCATTTATAAGGTATTTCCAATGGAAAATACAGTTTTATACAAGATTAGTCTCTGAGCATAAGCGTAAGTTCCGTGTTCAGCCGCTTGTGTAGTCACATCACGATGTGTGTATTAGGTAAGCGCTTACAATACATAATGAGTGATGTTTTGTATGAACTGAATGAAATATGAAAGACCAATGGTTTTTAACTCTTTTTTACTTTTGACTAGCATTTTGTAATCTTATAACAGAAGCGGTGAAATCGGCCTGGAATATATTTCTATAATTCTGTAATCAATCTAATTCTAGTGGATGCTTCAATGATCGCATGTGATTTAGTCAGTAATGTTCATACCATTCCTCTATCACTTGGAACTAATAATATAACCTACACTCAAATTATGATGTACATAATTGTATTATTTCTTTTAGATATTTTTACTGCCAATTTTGACGTAAACAGAAAAAAAATTATATTCTCTCCATTCATAAAACATATTCACAAAACAGACTTTTTAAATATGTACATAAATCACAGTGGCACTAATTTCTGGATGTAATATTGAATTTTGATAAAAAAAAAGTTTTATGTACCATCACCTGATTTTATTTAATATCCCATTTTAATCAGGTATAATTTTATTTGAATTTTTTTGTATTAACAAAATTGACTGCCAACATTGAAAAATTTTCTATTTAGCGATTTGACTTGATGGTGAGGTTAGGATGGAGAGGAGATATTATGAAAGTGAACAATTTACCTCCATGGCCAAATGGAATTGCAATAAAATCATCATTTTAATTTGGTTTATTTAACCATTCTCTATCATTTGTTCCAATAATTATGATTATTGTTCAATACTCCTATCCTGTGTTAATATATTTATTACCTATATGAACTAATTTTATGTTAATTATTTAATTATGTATATTAAAGTGTAAATGTGAAATATGTCATACAAAGTCAACATTTTATTCTGTCATTCATTGTGAGCTTTGAAGGTGAGAATAAAATAATATAGAAAATAATCCTTTGTTTTAACTATCCAGAATAGGACCTGTGTGGTTGATACACGTAACATATTATGTAAAACTACCAAAGCAGTGAAGTGATATCTGGCCTGAAGCAGATAGGGCCGTAACCGATTGGTCCATAATAAAGTGAGTATACAATGCTGCCCCAGGAACCATTTATTGGATAATTAACACCTCTGCCATAGGTCAACCCAAGTGACAGATGACAGCAGGGGTGCCCTGGTTCATTGGTGAGGTTTTATCCAAGTCTTGGTGGCGGATGCGTCCCCCCCATCAGCTGCATGGCGGAGCGGATCAGGAGAGGGTGGTTGACGGAGACCTTTTGACCACTCCAACCAGACTCTCGACCCAACGCCTTGCACCGCAGTGCGTGGGATGGATTCATACATTCGTCACTCCTGGACACACTAACCCCCAGAAATTATTTTCCTCGGAGCCTCCTGTGTAGCTAATGTAAATAAATATATGAAGTCAAGATGCCTCTGCCTGATAAGATACTTGTAATTCACAAACCTTTCTGTAAGTTTCTAGCGGAAGTTGTAGAGAACTAAGAAATTTACTAATATTCGCCATTTTTGCATTGTAGTATTTATAGGCAAAAGTAAAAGTTTGTTCAGTGCCAAAAGCACTAAAATGAATGAGATTGGGTATTTAGTCAGATTTGTGAAATGGTAGGTGCTCTGTTTCAGTCATATTACAGAAATTTGCATTCACTGCTTTGGTAGTGTACACTCTGCTTAAAAATGGGTGTATAATTTTAGTATATTTAACTCAAAAATGCAGATTTATGACTTTGACGTTGGACCGATGATATACTGAGTAGAAGTACAGAATAGCAGATACTCTTAGCATTTCAACACAAAACAGAATTTAAAAAAGCTAAAATATCTGGAAAACCATTTTTTGGAGTTCATGATTTCGATTTAGTGAAATAAAGCTCTTGGCAACACTGGTTACGATCCTAGGCTGTTAATTTGGAGGTCACGGATTCAAATCCTGTGCTTGCGCAAATAAATTTAATTTTATGAATTTCGCAATTTATTCACATAAACTGATATATGTATAGTTTAACAAATTAGGGAGGTGCAAACAAAAAAGAACCTAACACGAGGATGACCCGCTACACACCTGGGTTTTGAACTACCAGGCAAAGCGCTGTCTCTCCCAGGTCTTATAAAGATGCGAGAAAGAACGCTGAGAGAATAGCAAGAGCGATGGGACAGGTCAAATATGAGCAGATGGACCTATTCCTTCTTCCCGTAAGTTAAATTCAGAATGGAAGGGGCGCACATTATAAGGGGTCACCATGTGACGCAATTACTGTCCGGGCATGGGGAGTTTAGGGGGAGATTGCACAGTCTCTCTCTATCCAAAGTAAAGTTAGCCTCCCGAAAACTGGGCGTACTGTACAGGGCCCACAGATACTTAAAACACAACTGGTAACCCTGTACAAATCACAAGTGCGCCCCACGGTTGAATTTGGCAGCCACTTGTGGTCTGGAGCTCCAAAATATTTGAAAAATACCCTCAACTCTGTGCAAAAACGGGCATTTGACAGATTCTCCCATCTTAACAGACGGATTGCAATGTTTAGAGATCTCCCCCGATATCCGTGTCAATCTCAAGAGATCTCGCCCGATATCTACGAGTATCTCAATAGATATCGGGCGAGATCTCTTGTCAGATTTGTGTGATTTTCTAATGCTGTTAAATGAATAAATAATCATGTATACTTGCACGAATTCGTGTAAAATGACCTAAACTAAAATTCTGACTTCGGCCCATGGAAAAAGCAAATATCAACCATATAAAATCACACAAATCTGACAGCAGATCTCGGTCGAGAACTATCTCGTTCCTGCAAAAGATATAGAATAGCTCGTCAGGGCGGGAAAGTGGTGAATAACCTCCAATGATATATAGTATATTTGCGGCTCATTCCAGAGTGGTAGAATACTTTCAGTATCGTCCTGGTGAAAGACCACCATTCAGAATTGAAACATTGCTTGAAATGGCTTGAGCCACCCCCATCTCCTTTCCATCCTACTCAGCCTCACAACTACCCCAATTATTGGAGATGCTGCACTTTCACTGACTTCAGATATTTGGTAGCAGTTGGGGGGCATATATTAATTGCGTGGGCAGTTTTTCTTCCAATCTAGACCCCCCCTCCTTGGTGAGATAAATTTGGGCCACTTCGTAATTCTTTTCAAGTAGACGTGAGATTTTGCAGGACCCCCCCCCCCTTTTGAGCTCACGTAATTAATGTATGCCCCCTTGGGATTCTTATATTCTTATACGGTACTCGTATAATTTAGGATTGTGTCAGCAAGAACAAAAAATATGTATTCACATTTCATGAAACTGGTGAGGTACTTTATTATTTTTAGTATTATGGTCACAGTATTCATAAAACTAATCTAATACACCATTACTAGTATTACTGTTACTCTTAAATTTATGTGCAGTTTAAAATTAAAACCCAGCTTTATATTTTATCATTGAATTAATGGTGAACAATAAATCTATCACATAAAATGTAATAATGTACCTATAACAATTTAAATATTTTATTTTCATAATTTCTGTTTTGTACTACAAAACGTAACTTCTTTAGTTGTTTATAAAGTAGCTCATCAATAATATTATGGTATTGCCGCTGAGAGATCCGCATGCAACCTTTCCCTCTTTATCACGCACAGAACATTTATCAGAAAGAGAGGTTATAACGGAGCTCTCAGCGGTATGCTTTTTATCATATTTTTTCCATGCTATTTTAATTAAATCTAATAACTATTTAAGGCTTTTAATTATTATTGATACTATTATAGAAAAAGGTGATAAAATAGATATTTGCACAAATTTTAAGGAATTGTAAGCTTGCTTGAGATGTAGCAGAGTTATTTTTACACATTGAAATGCAGTAATAGAATAGTTACGTGAGCAAAGGATTACCTTTTATTATTGTATTTTTAATAAATATTTATGTATGTACATCACGACAATATAATTAGATTCAAGGACACTGACCACGATTATTGTTTAAACGACAGCGATTATTATCGTGATTTGTTTTTGGGGTATCACGCCGTGTTGCACTACCTTCTTCTTTAGCCAAGGTTTCGGACAGCGTTACAGCGTTCATAACACATCAAGGCAGATGTGTATTGTTGTAGAGTAATGCAAATGTTGGCTGAAGAAGAAGGTAATACCCCAAAAACAAATCGCGATAATACTTTTCAGAGTGAAAAATCACAAATCATATCTGACAACGATTATTGATCAAACGACAATGATTATTATTCAAAAGACAACGATTATTGTTCAAATGACAATGATTATTGTTCAAAAGACGATTATTGTTCAAACGATAATGATTATTGTTTAAATGACAATGATTATTGTTCAAAAGACAATGATTATTGTCCAAACTACAATGATTATTGTACAACGATTATTGTTCAAATGACAATGATTATTGTTCAAACGACAATGATTATTGTTCAAAAGACAACGATTATTGTTCAAACGACAATGATTACTGTTCAACGATTATTTTTTAAATGACAATGATTATTGTTCAAATGACAACGATTATTGTACAACGTTTATTGTTCAAACGACAACGATTATTTATTGTTCAAATGAGAATGATTAGTGTTCAAAAGACAATGGTTATTGTTCAAAAGATAACGATTATTGTTCAAAAGACAACGATTATAGTTTAAGTGACAACTATCAAATGGAATCACTCAACCAATTGATGAATTGGATTAACAGTACTGCACAGAAGAATACAGAAAGATATAATTAGTACTGAATTTTATGAGTAGAATATAATAGTTATATTTTACTAAAGAATTGACTTGGTTTTCTTTCAATAATGTAAAACTTACATTATAAATACATCACAGTAGACACTCGATTATCAGGGACCAATTTAACCAGGCTGTGAATTAACGTAGTAGAAAGTTTTAAATAACATTTCCAAAATATCATTTAATTACACTACACTAAGAACTTTCCTAAAGGCCGGTGAAACTGGTTAAATTTGGATGAAAAATGTCTCAACATAAGCAGTGTTGCCAACTCGATTTTTTAAATAAAGCCAGACGTAACCCGAAACGGAGCTTTAAGAGCCAAAATCTTATACAGAAAAAATGAAGGACTGAAAATTCACCATCCAGCCGAGCGATTCCGTATTTTTTGTGAGATCGTTAGTAGATAGCAGACATAATCTCCTGTCAGATTTGTGTGATTTTTATGGCTGTTATTTGTTTTTTGCTGTTATTTGATTTATCGCTCGGCTGGTGAGGGTGCCTATATAAAATCTAAGAAATAAACCTGTTCTTATTTTCGTTTCATAAAGAGAGGGGGGGGGGGAGTAGAGAAATTCTGAGGTTAAAACCAAGTTTTCAAAATGAAAAGGAGCTTGATTATCTGAAAAATTGGCTAAAAATCTACACCGGAGTTTTTTGAAGCTGAAGGCCTCATTTTGGAGCTAAATCTAGCTCTAAAGGAGCTGAGTTGGCAACACTGCACATAAGATCTGACATCAATTTATTTCGGTTTATTTTTTCACTCCCGCCCGGATAATCGATAGTCTAATGCACTAATATACTTGTACATTTTATTATTACTAATTTAATATTTAACATAAACAAACAAATATTTCCTACTAATCATAAAGTTGTTGAAGATAATAAATTTTCGCAGGCGACATCAAGGTTAATTGACTAGTGCAAAGTCTTAAATACTAATGTTCTTAATACCTACCAGGAAATTATTAAGAATAAGATGAGCCTAGGAGGTAATGGTTCTCGACATAGCAAATGTACGGACTGGTAAAAGCAGTCAATATCAACAGCTTCAAGCAGTTACTGCACACTTCTCATAGAAAGAAACATTACAAAACAAAACGGTAGGTAACTTGAATATCGACTGCTTCAAGCAGTCCTCCTGCCTACGATCTTTTACTTTGCAACTCATCAATACATAAGAAAGTAATGAGTAATGATGCATTAATAAGTACACTTTAAATTACAGAAAATTGCTTTGAAAATTTGAACTTTAAGGTTTATATTAGCATCAAGGAAGCAGATTTAAAATATTTTTTAATAAATAAGTCAGTTTAATTTCTACATAATTTTATTTCAGAATAAAACATTTATTCTGCAACATCAATCAATAGTGTAAATGAGAAAACAGAATAAAACATTTATTCTGCAACATCAACCAATAGTGTAAATGAGAACAAAAATAAGAGATATTTATTCTAAATCAAAACATCTTCTTTAGTCGTCACCTAATTTTTTTATATGATCAAAATGCGTTATATTTGAAAAGTAATTAACAACAGTAAAATTAGTTTTTTTGGTATCTCGATAAATGACAAAATTATGAGCTTTCAAAGCGAATATTGGTAAAATGTATGGAATAGTGTCCCGCAAAGTTATATGCAGTACAACTCATAATTCTATTGGCAGCGTTGTAGTAAGGTTGAGCATGTCTCACGGCGCACACTTTTCGGCCGGCTGCAAAATGCCGGCTTATAACTTCGGTACTATTTAGTAAATTCTAAAATTCATTTTTAAAAAATATGTAATTTTGTAGGAGACAACTTCCACCTTGTGTAAAAGGTTTCAATCTCAAAAACTGATTTGATATTGAAATTCGAAAGTGTGTTAATTAAAAATAAAAACAAATGTTATTAATTGTTTCAAATCAATTTTTAAGATTAACTTGTCTGGAATTTTAAGTTTTATTTATGTACATATCACCAACTTTTGATTGCAATATGCATCTCAACGATTTTTTAAACTGGTGAAATTGCAAGCAATAAACAATAATTTAAACCATTTAAATTTCAGTTTGTGTAGAATTATTTGGTTGGGTTTTAATTTATAATTAATTTTTAAAATATACTATAATCAGGACTTAATAGCTATGGTAAGTTGTAAGGTTGCCCTGATGCTGGTTAATACATTTCAATTAGTTTATTTAAGTTAATCAATGAGAATAAAATCCCTTATAGATAAACATTTATTACAACATGGTAAAGAAAATTTAAAATTAAAAAAAAATAATGAACAAAACGTTTGCAAAAACATGAAACATTTATATTCTCACTATTCTTTGCCATTGTTTTATGTTTGGGGTAAGTCAGGTCCATAGCTTTGACATTTGCCTCGACAGTCCCATTACAACATCCAATGTTTGTCATCAACATCATAAATATTGACAATTTTTGTTGTGTTTCGAGCTTCCCATGTTCGACGGAAAACATTTCTTAAACATTCCATCCCGGGTGAAGCAGAAAGGCAGGCGGGGGCCGGTGGAGGTGTATAATTCATTTAATTGACAGGAGCAGCGCGATGCGGTCATGTATGTAGAATAAACGGAATATTTTTGTGCTTATATGCAATGAGCGAGCATAATCACGAGTTCAAAATATTATTATATTGTATTTAGGTATAATAATATTTTGAACTCGTGATTATGCTCGCTCATTGCATATAAGCACAAAAATATTCCGTTTATTCTACATACATTATTCTACATACATATTATTATACCTAAATACAATATAATAATAAATATATTTGATAATAAAATTACAACACAATATGAAATATGAATATAATTAATCTGTTTTTGACGTCTATGTAAATATTTACGCACTGGAAATTTTTAAAAGGCAACTTTAGGTCCTGCAATAATCGAAATTAGTCGGAAATCTTTCCTGATAAATAAATATCTGTGTTTTCTTCCTGATGTAGCATATTTTCTTCATCGAACGCATTTTAACATTTATGTAAACGATAAACGTTAAACGTTAAGTTTTTTGATATTATGTCAACTGTGCGGACCTAATAATTAAGATTTTATTTGTAAATAAACACTGCCGTAATGTATGATTATTTCTTTGTGAACTCACTTGTAAATAAAGTCTATTAACTTATAAATCGGTTTCAGGGAGACGGGAGAAATTGACCAATTCAAATTGGTATTCTATTTTTCATGCTTCGTAATTATTTAAATTTTTAATAGTAACTTTAGGTCGTGCAATAATCGATATTAGTCGGAAATCTTTTCTGATAAATAAATTCTATTAAAATATCTGTGTTTTCTCCCTCATGCATCTTTTTTGTCATCAGAACGCATTTTAACTTTGATATAAGCGCCAAAAATGTCAAACGTCAAGTGTTTATTGCGTATCCGTGGACAGGTCCGTACCTCAGACCACTTGTCAAATTGTGTGGACCGTGCCAACTTCATCCCAATCTTTAAACCATGTTTCAACAAACGGAAGAGACGGAAAACAAAAAATATTGATGTGATGTTTGATGGACTTTCACGGCAAATGTTTGAGATCTGGACCCGACTGTAGAATAATCAAGAAATCAAAACATTTCATTCTTCAACCAAAAACAAATCCAAACAAAGAAAACTAATAGCTGTTGTGACAAAATTAACATTTAAAAAATTAGTACCTATCCAACAAAATAATATTTTATATCACCCTGGTGGTCAATGGAAAGTATTAAGTACTATTAAAATTAATAAAATAATTGTAACATTTGAAAAGCTTTCAAAGCTATGTTTAAGAAAATTATAAAATAATGTTTATACATAACAGAAACAAATTATTTAACTAGTTTGCCAAAATAGCTGTGAAATTGAACTAATTTTCACCTGTATGGTTAAAATAATCTAATTTAATATTTGTTATTAATTAAAGAAAAAATAAAATGAAACAATTTAACAACACTTCAGTTGCATTAAGCAAAAAAATATTTACTTCCATTGCATTTTTCGTCCTAATCAACGCCAATACTATAAAAAGCACATATGTATTCCAGTGGCGGTCCGTGAGTTTTCAGTGAGCTAGAGTGCTAAGACTGAAAAATACGACCTTATTGATGTTGTTGTAGCTGAAAATGATTTTTTTTTTCAAAATTTAAATATTTTGCATGTAGATTTTCAGGATTTTTTCAGTTTGGGGATGCACTGCATCCACATTTCAGTATATCTTCGTACAAAAAGTTGAAATTTTGAAAAAAAATTAAATTCGTTTTCAGCTACAACAACATCAATAATGTTGTATTTTTCAATACTAGCACTCTAGCTCACTGGAAAACGCCACTGACATATTCGTATTGTGGGAATTTGTACAGCATTGGACGACTTGTATTGATTTACGCATTCAGCGGTGATATCTTTTACAAAACTGTGGACTTTGGTCAAATTGGGTCCAAAGGGGAAATTATTTAAACGGGACGAATGCAACTAATTCACAATTCCAAAGGATTAACGATTGTTTAGAAGCTAAATTGTTTTATTCTATGAAGGAATTGGCAAGCAAGTACTGAATGAGCTATCAAGCAATGTCTTTAATAAAATCATTAAATTTAATGGATAAGTTTCAGTTCTTCGATAAAGCGTAAAAATACACCGTGAACTGTCCAATAATTTTATTAAAATCACAATACGAAGGAATGTATGAGGTAACTTACAAAAGTAACGGTAAAGTTACAAAAACAAACAAACAAACTAAAGCATGGCAACAAATTGTTTGTACAGAGGTAATTATATCTACATATCCGTAGGCAGCATGTCAGGTATCAGGTATTTGCACAGTTCTATCTCGGATCCCACAAAGAAAACTTTACTTGAAGTGTTTTCATCGAGCCTGAAAACAAAAAGAAATTTTAGTCTCTTTTATGAACAATCAATGTTAAAAAAACCTGCCCAAAGTGGAATACATACATTTATATTTTATTTCTGAAGGGTGATTCTGTATCTTTTGTATCTTCAGCCTAACGCATGTTAAATCGGCTGTATACAACACATTTTGACAGTTTTTTTAAATGCGGTATTACGCTAACGAGCTAAATACTGTGCTTGTGTTAAGACACCAACTCTTAAAATTAGTTAAGCTAATGCCAGAGATACCGCATTAAGAGATGTTGTACAAACATCAAAATGTAATGACAAATCGATAGTAATTTATGAACACCTTACATATAAGTAGTTATAATAACTAATACATATTAATTCGTGTTTTTATGTAGGTAATTAATCCACACCAACTGACTTCAACACACGACAGGCATAGACAAGCCATTGAAAGCCATTGGAAATCAAAGAAATTTGACAGCTGATAACGCACGACGGACGCTTTCCGTCTGAAGGATTTTGCCTTTTTGTCTTACTTGTCTTGTAACACTGACTTAACACAAAAGATACAGAATCACCCTTCTGATTATTTTATTTAAATTTAATTAGTTAAAATTATCAAATTACATTAGTTTGTTTAAATTGCCAAAATATTGCATATACTCTCATAGTTTATCAGACTCAAAATTAAAAAAAAAAATTTTTTTTAAAGAAATTGCCAAAGAGAAAATAATAAATGTCAGATATTTGTAACACTTTTTCCATGTGTACGCATCTAACTAACTAACTAACCATCATGCCGTTTCCACGCAGGGGTAGGCAGAGAGGACGGACCGCCAAACAACTCGGTCTTGGCACACACTCTTTGCCTCACACACATTTATACATCGTCTCATACATTCTCTTCTATTATTCTGACTTTTGACGTGGCCCGACTCAAGTATCTGATTCACTGTACACATCAAGTTTTCTAAAAAGTAATTTATATAAATGCCAAAGATATCCAAAAATTCCTATAGACAAATTTCTTACTATGAAATAACTTAAGTCAGACTTATTGCTTTTTCACAAGAATCATTTTATCAATATATGAAATCCAGGAAAATGCACAATTCTGTCTATTCCTTGACACATTTATTTGATTTTGACTTAAGCCATAAGCTTGTTTACACAATAATAAAACATTACCAGTCATATTTTTGTTGTATGAGGCGTACCTGACTTATTAATGAAGAAAATAGGTATCTGGTTTCATGTTTTATTTATCACCTTTTTATTTAAAACTAGGACATACTAACTTTTAGCAGAAACTTTATAATATTATTAGTGTCCTTTTGATTGCTTGGATTCCATCAAATAACTAAATTTGATTTCCAATTTTGATAATGTCTCACTTGGCTGTTTTGGCTGTTGTTCCAAAGGTCTCTCTACTCGAAGCTCAGCTCTCAGATTGCGCACAGTAAAGTTAAAATGACATCAAAAGTCTTATTGTTCCCAACGTGGATGTTAAGTGACTCGGCCATCATAAGTACCAACTTACCATCCTTTGATGACAGCCCAGCAGCCGGAGAAGAGGGTGGGAGAGTTGATGATGAGGCAGACTCCGAGCCTCTCGGGGTAGTGGCGACTGAGGAGCCAGATCAGGTTCTTGATCATCTGGTAGTCCATGCAGCCCATGCTGAAGTTGGCCAGGTCAAACACAATGCACAGATTGTCAACCACCTCCTCAAAACACTTTTTACATCCTTCCTCCTGAAAACAAATTAAATATTTTATGATCGAGTTAATTTCCATGAAATATTCTCAGATTTTAAATGTTATTCGTATAAGCAACTTTTTTTTTTACTAGATAAACATATTAAATTATCTCCACAAAGGAGGCCCTGAGGAAAATAATTTCCCTCACGATCTATTTCATCTTTGGGAATGCTGTGTGGATGGTCTTTTCCAAGGAAAGAAGGGTGAGTTCAGGGAAGGAAAAAGTAAGAGGGATGGGTAGGAATGCTGGGGTCAGTACGTCGAGGAGTGATGGACGTCTGAATCCCACTGCGATGCAAGGCGATGGGTCGACAGTCCGGTCGCTCAACCAGTGTCTCCCGAACTGGCCCGCCACGCCGCCAAGACCGAGACAATCTCCACATGAACACGGGCACCCTTGCTAAGTCACCAAACATAGTAAACATGGGGTGACCAATGGCAGAGGTGTTGGTTATCCAATAAATGGTTCCCGGGACGGCGATACCCCAACCCGCCTCCCGAATCGAAATTAGATATTCGATAAAGAAAAACCTAAGAAATGAACTATGTTTAGTCAAATTGTTTTCCTGTGATGATATAAAAGTACTCTACCTGTGCATTTAAAAGTACTTTAATAATTGGGTTATTATATTACTTTATCAATTAAGAGCACAACAGAAAAAAAAAACTATATAGTTTTTAAGACACACTATTTGTTATACTTCTTATCACATCAGAGTGTTGAGGTAGCATAAGATACACTAATTTTTATACTTCTTATCACATAAAAGTATTGAGATAGCTTAAGGGGAATGTATGCGCGGCCCATTTATGCCAGTTTCATACAAATCTTAGATTTGGATTTGAGATCAAAATACCCAACCAAACTGAAAAATTATTTTTGAAATCAAAAGGTGTCTCAAATATCTAGTTAGGATGTGAGCTACTTTATTTAATTTTGCTTTAAATTATAAGATATAGGCCATTAAATATTTTAATGTTTCTCTGGATTTTAGAGGCGATTTGGGCAATTATTTGTGGGTAAATGAAAAACAAAAAAAATTTATTTAACCCCCCCCCCCCCCTGAACGGGTCACGTAGTATGGGTACGTTCCCTAAATACATGTCACCCTACGTATCCTAGGCAAGAAATACATATAATATTACTCCCACTCCCAGAGATAATATGACTGAATTATTACACAATATTTTATTGCACAAAATACCGATGTGTTACTTTTTTATTACCATCTTGTAAAGTAATTAATGCAGGGTAGTTTGGTATATTGCAGCCGACGCAATATTGAGTAGCAGATATTAGGACAAGTGTTCTTACCCTGATTGCTGGTGCATTTGGGAGAAATGTTAATTATTTTTTTGGTCAAAGTTAGAATACTGGTCAAAATAAGCATGTCTTAAGGTACCTTTATCTAAAAGTACCCACCCTAATCCCGTTGCTATTTCGTATTAACCAATATTAACAAAACAGGTGGTTAACAAAACAAACTTATCTATAGAGTAGTAAAATCAGTTGTTGAAAGTCATATTTTTATTATTACAGAACAAAATGAAGTATATTTTTATTAGCTGATAGTGTTCTATTTAATGTTCACGAAGCCCAGGCCAAATGATAAAAAGCAATGTTGTTCAACGCCTGATTGGAATTTCTATATAAGCATTATGGCAACAAAGAAAACATTACCATTCAAAGAAGAAACAAAATGCATCTACTCAAATGGTTCTTATTCATAAATAAAAGTTAAGTAAAAATATCTTACTAAGCAGTAAACGATGAATTTAGTAAGTTCGTCAATATTTCTGTCGTTGACATTGTGATTACGCGCAGGAATGTAAACAACTGGTCTTCCGCTCATGTCTCGGTGTCTCAACACGCGTCCCTTTTTTCCGAGCATGTGTTTTTTTACTTCTTCCGTCTCCTCGGTTAGATTTGCCACTCCGTACTCCTGTCGCCATTTGTTAGTTTTCAATATTGCCTGAAAAGTAAAAACGATGAATCAGAATAAGATTGATTACATTGATTTTAAAATACATGTTCAAATGCAGGTAATTATTAAAGATAACACTAGTTTATCTTAACACTCTTCAGGCGGGCGAAAACAAGTAACCCATTCTGAGAAAATGGAATTTGTTTAAAACTGATAAATCTTTGAAAATAATATGAACATTTGAATGAATTTTTTATAGAGTTGTCACCACACTCCAACTATAAAAGTATTGTCCGAAATTACAGCCTATTTTGTAATAAGACTCCATAAACAGAAGTTAAGCCCTGCTCTGATTGGGCAAGTATTTTAGTCGAGTGAAGAGGACAGTAGTAACTAAACGAGTCCGAACAGCGTAATTTTAATGGAGTGGGTGAGTCAGCTCTTTAGTAGATTCAATCCATTTCATTTTATTTTTCGGGTGAGTAAGTACCCCCTCCATACATCCCTGCGAACTGACAGGCGCGAACCGACCGTTTTAGCAGTATTCATTTGTGAACGTGCGGAAATGTCGCGGTGATAGAGCGAAGATGCTACCCTAAATTTATTTATTTATGCTGCTATTAATCTCTTTTCGTATCCATAGTTTATTTATTTTCATCTCACTAATTTATTCTTCCAACTCTTCTAAAATAAACAAATAAGCATGAAAATAAGCATAATTAGCGTATTTACTTTGCTTTGTAGCAACCCATCATTCGCCGTCATCTTGCAACGGGCGGCGGGCACAAATGTACTCTACTTGAAAGTGATGCGAGCAGTTTTCGGCGAGTCAAGTAGCGAGTGTACTTGCTATAAATATTCTTCCACACAAAGGACAATGAGATAAAACGATGGAAAGGACTTGTACACATGTACATATATGTATGTATACGTTTTTTACGTATACATATAGTTGGGACCCTTACAAAGAGATTGGTGGACAATATTCATATAAAAATATTAGACAGCAATGCCTCTCCAGGCATTCAAGTAAGACCGAAGTAAAAGGAAAAACTACCCTTCCCGCCCAAAGAGCGTTAAGATAAAATAATATTTTAGATTACCTTATGTTTTGTTAACACTTTCTCAAAACCATCTAGAAATATTAGGTCCTTACATATGAAATTGGCGTTTTGCCGTACTGGCAACTTTGATCTCAAATATCTTCTCTTTGGTTAGGAATTCCAAATTCAATTTTATACAGCTATTTATTCATGTATTTGTGTTTCGAAAATTATGATTCATTTGTTTTTTCCTTTATTTGTTTTTTTCTTTGCGTCACTTAGGGTGGGTTTCTTCATTCACCGAGAATGCTAAATGCAAATTTAAAATTTTCTATGCATTTGACAGTTTACTTTTACAATTAGCATTGCATTTAGCATTCTCGGTAAATGAAGAAACCCACCATTAGTTTACAAAATGGAATACTTGAAATACCGCGTTATTTACGAGTACGAGTTCCACCGTGGCACCAGTGCTGCAGAAACAGCTCGAAGGATTAATGATGTGTATGGCGACGGTGCCACAAAAGAAAACACAGTTTTTTTTTTTTTGTGTCGTTCACTACAGCTTTCTTAAATCTGGCTAGACGATTACGGCAGATGTCTTTTGTCAGCAACTGCAAACCATGATGGAAAAGCTAGCTGCTAAACAACCAAGGCTGGTTAATCGCTCTAGGCCACTGCTACTTCATGACAACGCTAGACCACACACTGCACAACAGACGGCTACCAAACTAGAGGAGCTTCAATTGGACATCCATTATTGGACATCGACATGGACCTTGCCCCAACAGATTAACATTTTTTTCGAAATTTGGATAACTTCTGGCAAGGGAAAAAATTCAACTCCGATGGGGCAGTCCAAACCGCCTTCAAAGATTTTATTGATTCCCGTCCGAATGGTTTTTTTAGTAAAGGGATCGATGAACTACCTATGAGATGGCAAAAGTGCATAGATAGCAATGGTACATACTTTGATTAAATAAATATATTATATTTAAAAAAATCGACTTTATGTTCCTCCCAATACAAAACGCCAATTTCATATGTAAGGAATATTCCCACACACACAAAATACTTCATAATGAGATGAATTTATTATATAGATGAATTTCTAAATTAATTTAACGAGGTTTTGTTTTTTTTTAAATGTCAATATATTGAAATAATGAATTTATCAAAACCTGTCCAATTTATAGACTAGGTTACATTAGTTTTTCATGAGAATGCAATACACATGGAGCATTTTATCAGATTATGAAGTTAAATTTGCAAAACTTCTTTGGTAGAAAATATAAAAAAAATAAAGGGTTTTATGAGCAATTATTATCAATCACCTAATCTAATATCAAAGATAACCATATGTTAGATTAATCGAATGAATGTCTTCCTTATCCTGAATGTGTAATTTTTCAATTGAATTATAGTATTATAAAAATCAAAAACTTACTTGAAATGCTTTATCAACATCTTTGAAAGCTCTTAGATACCGTCTCAATGAAAATTCATTATGATATTGGGCAGGATCTGCATCAGATATCATTTTCATTCTAGATTTCAGATCTTTCAAATCCTCTTCGTTAACCGGCTTTACTTCGTTTGTTGACATCTTGATGCGATAATTACTAGGATACTCTAAGGTAAAATGAATAAGAACTCACAAATATAAAACAAAAATAAACTCTCATAACCTTAAACCCGCAGAGATACGAAGTGCGCTGTCACTTTTGGCATTTAGCATAACGAAACGAGAGGTTCATCCCACTTTTCTTTTTTTGAATGAATTTTTTTCTAGGTTGGCAATCGTGATAAAATAATGATTGTAGGAATCTGCACTACGTAGATCTCCTACTCAACGGCAGATGTCTCTAGGCAACGTTTTTCCCATTTGCATTCTGTTTATTATATTGTTCGAAAAGAAAAATATGGTTATTGTTATTACAATAAAATTTATCATTACTACATTTACACAATACCTATAAAGTATACACACGTATAAATAGGAATAAAATTTCCTCTGAAAACATGATATTTAAGTAGGTACTTCCGTCGACTTCACACGTGAAAAAATAATCTTCACCCAGCTGATTCTATTTTCGTAATAACTTACTTATTTATTTGCAAAATTATGTTTTTGTAAGTTGTACCGTCTAATCAGGTAATGTGTGTATTTATATTTTTGAATAAAAACCATATGTAATCTACATCTACCATAAGCATTTTCACAAGAATTACTTATGATCGGAGAAATTATATTGTTGATTGTATTTTTTCATAAATACGCTCATGGTAGCATCAATTAAACATATATCAAAATATCAATTGTGTTAGTACTCCCTCCCTAAACACGAGAATTCTCAATTAGAGAGGTATTATTACCACCATTAAAAAATATTTGCATTACATGTACATAATTAAAAAAATAATTGTACTTATACCTAACTTTGTAAAATTGTAAAAATGGAATAAATAAATAAAAAAATTTAAAAAAAAAAATAAAAAAAAAATTTACAGACATTTATTGGTTAAATGCCAAATGGTCGAGTTAAAAAAAGACTTCGCCAAGTCAAAAAACTGAAGGCAAATGTAGTGTAAATAGGTAGGTACACACGGTTATAACTGTTTTCGCTGTTCTGAAAATAGCTTTTTTTAAAATTTTATATGAATACTAACCCAACTGCTCCCGTCTGAAGCCAGTGAGACTAGGGCATCTCCAATTGGTGTATGTTGTGAGGCTGAAGGTAGTGGGAGGGGAAGGATATAGGGAAGATAAAGGTGGGGAATTACCTGGCTATTCAGATCTGGTCACCAAACACGGCTAATGCCATTTCAAGCAACGTTTCAATCCTGAATGGTAGTCTTACACCAGGGTGATACTGAGAGTATCTTCCACTCTGGAACGTGCCGCAAATATACCATCTTTGGCAGATCCAGCTTTGGCGCCAGGGGGGGGGTCACATAGCGCCAGGGGGGGTCACATAGTCGTGGTCAAGTCACAAGAAAGTATAGTTTAATTTTGATAATAATAGATACCAAATATATATATACAAACGTTATGTTTAACAATTTTAATTAGTGGTCCACCTAGGTCCTGGAACCAGCCCAGGGGGGGGGGGTCATGACCCCCCCATGTCCCCCCCCCCCTGGATCCGCCCTTGTTGCCTTGGGACAAACGCACCTGCTTTTCAAATAATATTTATACTTATAAAGACCAATTTACTTTTTACGTTACAACAATGAGCTCTATGCTCTGTAGCTAAACGTCACAAAATTTATAAAACTGGAAAGACTTCGGTGGCTGGGTCATGTGGAGACAATGACCGAGCACTAAGCACCTAAGTCCCTGCTGAACTCTAGACCGATATATAGGGCGAAAGAGAGTAGGAAGGCCAAGATCAAAATCGAGCGATAACGTCCTCAAAGACATATTTACCTACCTTGGAGCTTCTAAACTGGAGAGAGCTGGCACAAAACCGAAATGGGTTGAGGAAGATTCTTGAGGAGGCCAAGACCCACCAGGGGTTATAGAGCCAAAGAGTAATGATGATGATGATGATTTACATTTTTATTATACAGGGTGTTAAGGGGCGTACTTGACATACTTTCACCAGTGATTCCTGAGATTATTTGGAGTAAAAAATGTAAATGAAATTTTGGTCTCCGGTGACTTTTTTTGACGACTTTTTTTTTTTTTCAAATTTTTTTTCTTCAAAATCAAACAAAAAAAAACTCTTCCTCATGTCGTCACTGGTCACTAGGCCGGGTGTCCGACGAATCCCTTATCCCGCCTCCAACTGTTAAACAACTACCATTTTTGTAGATGTTTTTGTAGAAAAAAAAAAAAAAAAAACATCAAAAATGTCACCGGAGACCAAAATTTCATTTACATTTTTTACTCCAAATAATGTCAGGAATCACTGGTTAAAGTAAGTCAAGTACGTCCCTTAACACCCTGTATACATAAATGTGATTAATACTCATCTCGTTAAATTAGATACCGTGGAAGAATTTTTATAGGACAGTTAATTGAATTTTTTATTTATTAAAATATTTTAATAAATAATAAAAAAAAACGAGTGTGCTTTAGACCACACGACTGAAGTAAAACTTCTTTAGCTCCATCTATATATAATCTATAGGATACGACGAGAGAAATAAAATGTGCGCGTGCACTGCTCTCTCTTGCACCTACAATGCGATACAGACAATAGGCCTGCACTGTGTCTTAGATATACGAAACGTAACTGCCTATGAGAGAAAGAGAGAAAGAAAATGTGTGCTCGCACCTCTCTCTCTTGCCCCTACAGTAGGTAATATACGAAACGTAATTCTCTCTTTTTCTATCTTCACTAACTTATATCTCCCTCTCAACTACCGTTCGCCTCGCTTTTCGTAACGCTCTCGTCACGCATTCACCAGCTTACTCCCCAATTCAAGCGTGTTTATATGATACTTTTTTAGATCTCCCACATCTAGCCTTGTGATTCGGATAGTTTTGTATTTTGTATCGAGGTATTTTTCTATATTTATCTAAGATTATCGTGATATTTTTTTTTTATTTAGATATTTTTTTTACTTATTACGCCGGTTGTGTTGATTCAGGACAGAAAATGGACACTGTTACGCTATCCGAAACACTGGCTTCGGGAGGAGGAAGCGCAACACGACATAATAACTCAAAATAAACAAAAATAATAGGTACCTACTTTTGGAAGTGAAAAATCTCAAATCATACCTTCTAAGATCTTTTTCTCAAAAATATTAGACATAGTTTAGGTAGGTAGGTACTAGTTTTTGAAAACATGGCAACCCGACCTGAATATTATTATTTGTGATCTTTGATGGATGCTCCGTCGGCCTAGTAGGGCAATTTGAAATTCGAACGCGTTACCCGCGCCCCTAAATCACGGCGCTGCCAGCGCTGCCAGCGCTAAGCGGCCTCCGGGGAACCATTATTTAACGGAATGTATTTTCCTCGCCTATAACAAATTCGATGGTTAAATAAACAGGGGTATGAGACACGAGACATTCAACTACCGGCTTTAATTGCATATTTGCGGTGGCGAACTATCAAACTAATTTCTGAACTAACTGATATTGTTTTGTTGATCCCCGACAGTTGATCCCCCGACAGTTATGATAGACACGAAATGATATTTACTATAAAATTATAATTCTTGAGAATTATTTAACTGAGCAAATGCATATAAAATAAAATATTATGTATTTGGTGTTAGTGGGTGTAACGTATTTTCCCTAAACCGAATGCATTTTGTATATAAGTATGCCGGGGTGACAGCTGTTGGGGGATCAACTGTCCTGGAACCAGGTTTATCATAGCGGTACCCACCTCGGTATTTATTTTCCTCCAGCAACTTACTGAAAAGTTTTATTGTATTTTGAAATCATTCAATAATTTTATCATTTAAGGAGCGTTTTCACGTAGAGAAATATCTACAAAAACTTTTTTTTTGTGTGATTATCTCTCGTGGTTCAAATTATAATATGATAATCTAAAATCTAAATGCCATAATAATAAGAAAACTCGATTCATTTGTGAAAAACCATCTACATCGTGAATTATTTGTTGTGTGTTTATGACGTGTTGCGCTACCTCCTTCTTTAGTCATCGTTTCGGACAGCATTGCAATGTCTGTCATCAGGACAAGGGCGGATCCAGCTTTGACGCCATGAGGGGGGGGGTCACATAGCGCCAGGGGGGGGGGTCACATAGCGCCAGGGGGGGGGGTCACATAGTCGTGGTCAAGTCACAAGAAGTTATAATTTAATTTTGATAATAATAGATACAAGTAAAAAGTAGGTCCACCTAGGTCCTGGATCCAGCCCAGGGGGGGGGGGGGTCATGACCGATCCGCCCTTGCATCAGGACAAATGTGTTATGTACCTAATGTGATGTATGATGTATAAAACATCTGCCCTGATGATGGACACTCTAACGCTGTCCGAAATATTGGTTAAATATGGAGATCGCTCAACACGACGTAATACCCCAAAAATAAATCACGATAATACTTTTGACCGTGATAATCTGAAATCATATCAAAGCCATATTTGTTTTATAAGTCGAATATTGGGAATTTTGACGAACGCGAATCTATAGAAATGTTCAATGAAACAATAAATGTTCAAATGTTTGCGTTATCTTTCAAATTACCAAATTCCTTAAATTGTATTACATAATTGTATTTTAGTAATTTGGCATAAATTTTGATAGGGAATCAGAAATAAATTTATTTTTAAAGCGAATGGGGGCCTACTCAGATACACTGAAATAAGATAATAACGGCTCTTTTATATTATTTATCAAAATAGTTAATTTCTTTTTATACAGATTAGTTAAGTAGAAGTTACACATTGTGAAAATTTATCATTTTACGTACACATAAAGCAGGTAAATGCATTGATTTGATTTTTTTAAAATCTGAATTTGACGTTTAGTATACACCTACGTCCTACATACATAAAGTTTTGGGTGGATATTTCTGTCTCTAAAATTATTTTTAATAGGCCACTTGCATGGATTTCATAACGACTTGGAAAAAATCGTGTGGATAGATTTTTTTACTAAAATTACGAAAATGTTAGTAAAATTTTTTAGAAATGTACGGTTTTTTTAAATAAATAAATCCATTATTTGGGCCCGTGACGTCACTAAATGAAAATGTCCCGTCTCCAAAAATGTACATATATTGATTTTGTAAAATTCCACACTGATTTTTTTTTTTATATGACAACACTTTGATTTCAGGCGAATTTTTTAATTTGACATTTAACGTTCACTAGATTTATTGTTTGTTCTCTGTGAACTTATCATTTGGTTTGACTTTTTGACAGATGTTATGAAGAGAACCCCGTACATTTTACGCTGTCAGTACGTGTTTTAAAGGTATAATGGTAGTGGTGCTGATTTTATCAAAATCGTATTTTATAATGTTCTTATTATTATTATAATTTACTAGTACAAGTATATTACATTGGATTTAGTAATATAGACGTGAACATTATAATGATTTATGATCAATAAGATGAATCAAGGAAAAAAATATTTATGAGATGTACCTAATATTTTTGGTATGCCTCGATAATCTCCTGTGCCCTTTCTTGTGGAAAAGGGATTTTCGGCTATGTAATTATCGTTTTTTCGCACCTATAAAATTATGTCCCGTCTTTCCGGTTTATAAAAAATGGTCTGATTTTTCGGATTGAAATTTTCAAAAAATCGCCAGGGTTTCAAAAATATGATGAAAAAATACAGAATATCTTAGAATATTTGCCTAAACTGGATTTTTTTTTAAATGTGATGCAAGTGTCCTATTGCGACAAAATATCAGGATTGAGTCATTAAATTCGTAATTAGTAGGTACATTGAGTACCTAGATTGCTTGCTCTTTGCAATACCTTCTCGGAAGTACCTAGTAGATGTGTTCAACTGCATGGAATATATTTATAAGAAGGGTGTAATAACATAACTCAATAATAAATAATCAATGTTAGCATAATAGTATTCTTCTGCCTAGGTTCTATATAATTTAAATACCGTATTTAACTTCATGGTTACTATTCTAAAAAATTGTTATTTATTTATTTTTTAAAAGTAAGACAAAGATTCCCGGGTTACAAATTAACCTGACAATATTTGAAAATCTCCTACTACCACCACGGTAAGCGGGAAATGTTGCTGGACTGTGATGGAGGACTTAACCAGCCGAGAAATCGAACAGCGACGCCTGGGTGGGACGGTGGGACCCAAGCGCGATGCCAACTCAGCCACTGACCGGTCAAACCGTTATGTACATCATATGTTTGTAAAAGCCCCCCATGGGCGTAAAATAAATAAATAAATACATAGAAATGGAACGGAAATGGCTTTTAGATATCAATTTTAATTTTTGCACAAACAGCTATAAAATACATTCCAATTCCCAAATACACCAAGCCACATCTTTTAAAGCTGCGTGTGGCACAAGACTAAATCCATGTACCTGCCCACCAACTGAAATGTGTGTTTTATATAAGAACAAGATTTCAAATAACTAAGCACGGTTTAGGTATATCACAGCCTCCATGATCGATGGGCAAGGCTTTCGACTAGCAATCCGGAGATCGCGGGTTCAAATCCTGGTGTACGAAATGTATGTGAATAATTTTATTTAAATCACAATATACTTAATCATTAAAAATAATAATATACAGTACCTAGATAGGTATATTTGCTGCTCGTTTCAGAGTGGAAGATACTAACAGTACCTATCGCCCTGGTGTAAGACTACCGTTCAGAATTGAAATGACTTCAGCCGTGTTCGGTGATTCTTTTTATTTTTTTTACATTAGCTCCATACAATAGGCCGTAAGGAAAATAATTTCCCGGGATAATTAATAATGAATCCGGGCACCCCTGCTAAGTCGCCAAACGTAACGAACTACTTGGGGTGACCTATGGCAGAGGTGTTGGTTATCCTATAAATGGTTCCCACACCCGCCTTCCAAATTGTGTAATTAGATCTGAATAGCTAGGTATTTCCCCACCTTCCTCTTTCCCATCTCCTTCCTCTACACTTACCTTCAGCTTCACAACATACCCCAGATGGGGAAGCCTTAGTCTCACTGGCGCCAGACGGGAGCAGTTGGGACTCTGGTTGTAAGGAATTAACATAAAATAAATAAATAAAAAATAATTATTAAAAGGGTACTTTCAACCCCGCTCTACTCTAGCGTTTTAAATGTTTACAAATAATGATTTATGGAGTGTTTTATTGATGCAAATAATCATTAGCATTTGTCAGTTTTTTTAACATCTTTAAATATGGACAGAGACAATTGAATGTAATATAATCCAAATAACATAACAACCGAGATAAATTTATTTATTTATCAGTGATACTAATAAATCTAAACGAAACATGAAAAATAAAAAGACACATATAAAAAGGTAATGGTTACAACTGGGACTCGAACCCAGAATCTGTTGTCTTACAGAGCATTAACCAACTCGGCCATTGGGACCTAGATATATTTTATCCATAATTTTTGTCTACCATTTTGAGAATTTTCATATTTCAAATTTTCCCCGTATTTTTGGCAGTTATATTTTTGAATGATTACAAAATTCTTTAACGAATTTATCAGTAACCTGGATAGTGTCTCAGATAAACATATCCGATTTTATTTATATTGAATACGTATTGAATTTTTCTAAAAGTCTAAATTAATATTAAATTTTTAATTAACTTGATGGGTATAACCTTTAAAAGTTATTCCAATAAAGCTTGATTAGGTATCTACTTATTTATGCCCTATGGTGGCCTTTTACATGACGTGACTATAATACGGTTAACTATTTGCTATAGTAACAATGGTAGAGCAAGTACATTATTGATTAATAAAATAAATTAAGAAAAGTGAAAGCATAACGCATGAGTTAAACACACATGTGAAGTTATACAGAAATACCTATCCTTTAAAATAATAAAAAATAAGATTAGCAAATTAAATACGCAATCAGTGTAAAATCCCTATCCTATCCTAATAACATTTATTATAAAGGCGAAAGTTTGTATGGAATAATGGATGTTTGTTACTCTTTCACGCAAAAAATACTGAATGGACTTGAAAAATTCTTTCACTAATAGAAAGCTTCATTATTTGCGAGTAATTTAGGCTGTATGTATTGGTTAGCTCTGGCGTTATGAATAAGCTTTGGCGTTATGAAATTATTTATTATACGTATATTGTCCACACGAAAAGCAAAGCGTTGCTTGGTAACTACAAGTAATTATTTGACGTACGCTGTCATTTTTAAAATTATACAAATCTGTACGAATATTGTAAATACGAAACTGTTGCTTTAATAGGTGGCACGCGAGCTGTTTGAAAAATGAATGTAACGGGTATGGAGGGTGCTGAAGGGGGTAGGGGGGTTGTGGGAGGGAGGGGGTAGGGGGAGGGGGGATGGGGAAGGGCGGGAGTGGAGTGGGGATAGGGAAGGTGGAGGAGGCGGAGTGGGAACCCCCCTAATACTACGCGAGCGAAGCCGGGGGAAAAGTATAAAATAATTTACAAAATTAAATTAAATTAAAATCTATGTTACCTGCGTATTTATTTATATTCACTGTGGAGTGGTAAACTCGTACATTTCTGCAAATAAATGCAAGAATATGCAGTTTTTTCTGTAAATATAATATGCGTTCGTACCTATTACAATACTTAGGTATTATTATTTGGTGAAATAACAGAAAGTCAACAAGTCGGGTAACCTGGTAGGAATTTAGCCGTTGTTTGCAAAAAGATGATTCCGAGAACTTAACTACTGCCGCCAAAGGGGGTAAAAGTCTGAAACAAATTTACTAATCCCGTTAACCCAAAAAACTTATTCATCTCTTTACAGTTACCGTATTTTCCAAACCGTCACTGATTTATTTTTGCAGCCGTCTCTCTGTTTCGCCTACACCTGTAACTTGAAGGGATGTAAGGCTGATAGATACCTACTCTCAGTTTCCCCTGCGAATCTTGTGTACAGTATTTTTAAGGAAATTATATTTCATAGGAAAATATTAAATTAGACCGTGGCCCTGGCTCAGAATAGCATGGCGAATGTAGATAGAACCATATGCTCTAGCTGGTTGCATATGATTCTATCTACACATTGAGGAATGTTCTAAAATGGTCCTATATAAGTATAAGTCCTATTAAAATAATTTCATTTAAAATCTGTAAAACTAAGAATTTAACTTCTTTTTTTTTACTTTACACGAAATTCAACCACAAAATCAGAAATCGGTAAATAGAATATGAGAAATCGTCTTTGCAAACTTTAACACCTCATATCTCAAAACAAGGTAAAGTGACGTTGGAACCCTGTCCAACCAAGTGATGATAATATAAAATGGCTCCAGATACTAATATCTACAGCCTGTATGTCGGACGAATATCTACAGCTCATATGTTGGACTAATATCTACGAACTTCAGGGTGTGGACTAACATCTACAGAGCTAAGGTCGGACGAATATCTATGACGGTCCCAGTGGTGACTAATATCTACAGAGCGTAGGTTGAACTAATATCTGCAGAGCGTAGGTTGGACTAATCAGCTAAATGTGTCCAATAGTCCGATATTAGGGATTTTTACAAACATACTTACATAAATTAAGTTTTTTAAACTGCATACGCAATATTACGTTATTCCAATATGCTACACATAATTGCAAATCCAACCTCTGCCAGTGCTGTAGATATTCGTCAACACTTTGGTTCTCATTAGTCAGCAGTTTGAGCTGTAGATATTCGTCAACACTTTGGTTCTCATAGATATTAGTTCGATTTTTTCAGTTTTTGGAATTCCTGTAGATATTAGTAGACGCCTCCCGTTTGGTGACTTAGCAGGGGTGCCCGATTTCATGGGGTGAGAGGTTTGTCTAGGTCTTGGCGGCACATGCGTTTGCCCACCTAATGCGTGGCGGGTTGAATAGGGATAGACTAGTTGATGGAGACATTTTACTAATCTTAACTTAAACTAAATTTATTAATCTTGTTAATATTTACAATTTGGGAGGCTGGTATGGGTAAAGCCCCCCGGGAACCGTTTATTGGATAACCAAAACCGGTCACCCCCAGCGGTTCGCTATATTTGACCCGCTTAGCAGGGGTGCCCAGGTTCATGGGGGTGAGGCTTGGCGGTGGATGGGTCTGCCCACCAGCTGCATGGCAGGTCAAATCGAATGAGAGCTGTTGAGGGAGTCCCTTTGACTTTTCCAACCATATTCTCTCGGAACATCGCCTTGCACCGCAGTGGGGGGAATAGATTCATACCTCCGTCATTCCTAGACACACTGACCCTCAGATTCCTACTCACCCCTCATACCATTTTCCTTCACACTAGGTACTTCCTCTCCTTCCTTTAATAATAATAATAATAATTGGATAATTTGTATAGAGCTCCATTTTTGTGAAAAAACACCTCAAGGGCGCTTTAGGTGATTTTTTCCCTAAAAAGACCCTCCGCACAGCATCCCAAAAATGACATGGGCCCTGAGGGGAATTATTTTCCATAGGACCGCCTGCTTGGAGCTAATGTAAAAAAAAATCGAATTATTGACTCCGTAACAGGGCAAAAAGAAAGGGTCCTAAGTAAGTAACACACTTTTTCACAACATCAGTAAATGCCGACACTAAAACTTTTTGCAATATTTTTTAAGCTTGTTATATTGCTGCGCATTTTTATAAGTAGGACTTTCGTCCGTAAGACTTTTATGACCCATCGAGAGGTTCAATGAAACCGATTGCAGATTTTCCCAGAATTATCTCCCAAATGCGTGGAGTCCCTTTTGGCCTTCCTTTGAGGGGCCGTCGCGGTAGGAATTTTCTTTGAAACTGTTCGGGTCACTTTTTGGGAAAATATTTCGTTGCGTAATTGGGTAGAAGCTGCCATTCTTGGAATATTAAAAAATGTAATTCTACGGAAATGAATCGACTGTCAAACTGTTTGCATTAATTTATTAGGTATCTTTGAACAATGTTTAACATTTTATAAAGTGATATTTATACGAGTATTTGAAAAAATAATTTCACTCGTTTAAAACACATACTTTTATTTTTGAAGTGAAAACTTATTTTTAATTATTTATTAATCATTAACGCCCTTATGGGCTTTTACATACATTTACATTTTTATGTTTTAGTGCATACAGGTGTGTTTAGAATACAAAGAAAACATAAATGGTTTTTACACATGGTACATACATAGAAATAAAGCTGGTAAGTAAAAAGTATAGCATTAATAAATAAATAAAGCCTACAATTCTCCAACTCCTGATACTAATATCTCCATACATCCGTCATTCGGTCACCTCACCATAAAATTCACATTAAAAATGTCGAAAGAATTCGGCAAAAGTTTTTCCGATTTATTAATTTTAAGGTAAATGTACCCTCAGGACAGCTTAACTACACTTCTCATTTAATATCTTAAAAATATAAGTAATTTATGTACGGCGAAGTTTAAGCAAACTTTGCTTCTTTTTTAAATACAACTATATTTAAAAAACAATCCTACAGCATCCGGGTCCCAGGCCAGCATAAATGAATACAAATATGAGAAAATTGAAGATTATAAGCCAAAAAAAAATAGCCTTCGAATAATGTATCTTAACGCGAGAAGTATCAGAAATAAAATTGACGAGATTGAAGAAACTTTAAAGAGCATCACACCGACTGTACACGTACTTGCAATATCCGAAACCTGGTTGGAAGATGGTGAGGAGTGCTTCTTCAACATCGACGGCTACCAAAGTGCATTTGCGTCTCGCACCAATGAAAGAGGAGGAGGGGTGATTCTCTACACACACCATTCATTAAATGCTACAACTATTGAAAAACATTGTAGTGAAAATTCCTTCCTAGGAATTAATATCCGCAATAGAAATTTTAAACCGTTAAATATCTATGTTATCTACAGAAAGCCTACCTCAAACATTAACGAATTCTTAATGTATCTTGAATCTATTTTAAATAACTGTAGAAATGATACCCTTATTTTTGGTGATTTCAACATTGACATTCTTCAAAAAAATAACACATCTCTTAAATACATCAACACGCTAGACTCTTACAACTGTTTTATATGTAACACATCCTATCCTACACGAGTAACAGATACCTCTACTTCTCTAATAGACCATATCATCTCAAACAGACAAAATATCTCCTTAACTACTGCAAATATAGATACCTGCCTAAGTGACCATAACATTTTGATATTAGATTACCAAAACAGCTTGAAACATCACACTAATAATAGAATACATTCTTCTTCAAACAACACCAAAACCGATAAAAACATGTTAAAAGCATATTTAGAATCCCACAACTTTCCACACGAAACCACCAGTAATGCCAATGAAAACTTTAATAATTTTAATGAATACATCAAAACAGCAATAAAATCATCCCAACATAAATCTGAGTTACGTATAGGAGACCAACGGAGGGGTAATACTCCATGGTTTGATGCAACATTAAATGCACTTATCAAACAGCGCAACAATGCGTTTAAACTCTGGAACAAAAATCAGCAAAGTGATATATTCACAGCACTGAGAAATAAAACAAGAAATCAAGTTACCAATTATAGAAGATATGCTAAAACTAAATACTACACGAATATACTTAAAGAAAACCTGCGTAATCCGCGACAGACATGGAAAACAATAAATGCAATTCTTACAAATAGTTCGACACCCCAGAAAGATGAAATTAATTGTCTTTTGATTAAGAATGAAGAAATAACATGCCCAACACAGATAGCTTCAACTTTTAACAACTTCTTTATATCAGTTGGGGAAAACTTAGCAGCTACAATTGCATCATATCCAGATGATTCTATCACTATAAACACGGATCAAAAAGCAATCCAGTCCCTATATATGGCCAAAACAAATAAAACAGAAGTTCTCAGTATCATCTCTCAACTAAAGTCTAATGCATCTCCAGGTTTAGATGGAATTACACCCGTGCACCTGAACTTTTGCAAAGATGTATTAGCTGACCACCTTGTTTTTCTTATTAATCAATCCCTGGATAGTGGAATCTTCCCAGATCAACTAAAGATAGCAAAAATAATTCCGATTTACAAAGATGATTGCAAAAAAAAATCCTTCTAATTATCGTCCTATATCCATCCTCTCTGTTTTCTCTAGAGTTTTTGAAAAGGTTATTAAGCTTAGGCTCACTAAATATCTCTTATCAAACAATTTACTCGCATCCCAACAGTATGGATTCAGAAACCAATCTAACACAAAATGTGCTGCTTTCGATTTTGTATATGCCCTCCAAAAACATATAGACCAGGGTAAGCATACTGCAGGCTTATTTATAGATTTAAAAAAGGCTTTCGATACGGTTGACCACGGGATACTACTAAAGAAGTTAGAACACCTAGGCATAGTAGGCACTCCCCTGAAGTTACTGTGTAGTTACCTCTCTAACCGACACTGTCAGACCTTTGTTGGAAAAGGGACAAGCAGCATGGGAACGATAAAATGTGGTGTGCCTCAGGGCTCCGTACTTGGACCATTACTATTTTTAATATATATAAATGATATTACTAAATGGGGACTTAAGGGTACAATACAACTTTATGCAGATGATACAGTGATTCTTTATCACAATAATGATTTAAACGAACTAGAAAAGGAAATGGAAAGGGATATAGCTTGCCTGGCAAACTGGTTGCGATTAAACAAACTTAGCCTAAACATAAGAAAAACACATTACATATTGTTTGCAAATAAAAAAAATGTAAGTCTTAATATAAGTCTTGATAATAACCGCCTTGAAAGGGCTGATGTTACAAAATATCTTGGCCTTTTCATTGATTCACAACTCACATGGAATCACCAATTTAAACATGTTCTATCCAAAATTACTCCTATAACTGGTGTTTTATATAGATTTCGCGGGTTACTTCCTCCTTCTCTATTAAGATCGATTTACCATGCTATGATTCACTCACATCTAATATATCTTGCCGGAATCTGGGGATTTGCTACAAAAAAAATGATTTCAGAAGTCCAAGTCGTCCAAAATAGAGCCCTGCGAAATATATTCAGTCTACCTTGGGATACACACGTCAAAGACATTTACAGAAACACCCAAATACTTCCTTTTAACACCATTCCCACTTTTGAAATAACAAAAACTATATTACAAGTAATTCAACACTCGGCACATTCCAACACTAAACTCAATTACAATTGCGACGTACACCAACACAACACAAGAAATCACAACAAACTTCATATACCAAAAATCAAATCAACAAAATATGGACTAAGATCCCTAGAATACATAGCTTACACAAAATATAATCAACTACCCAACGAGATCAAATGTGCAAGTCAATGTAAAAAGACCCAAACTAACATGCTCAAACTTCATTTTATGAATGACTATCTGAAATAATAATGTTGTGTATGTCCTATGATATGTCCACTTAATACATACAGCTATATGTTTCATGTAATGCGTATCATTCCCGCAATGAGTTTATTAACTCTTGGGAGTACAATGCTTTATATAATATACTATATTCTGTATTGTATTTTAATAAATAAATAAAAAAAAATAAAAAATAAAAAAAAAATTGTAAATTCTTTTAAATTGTAAGAGTACCTAATCGACTCACTAGCCTTATTTCAATATCACCATTCACAAACAAATTACGAAGCAAACTCGCCAATTCCTCGCCTACACAGTTTAGCAATATACCAACGATATCGGCATTTTAATGTTACAAATTAGATGTTAAAATTCCTATTTAAAGATTTTTTATCAAGATATTATTTCTGATAATTGTAGTTTATTAGTATTTTTCAAAAACCTTTATCTAATTTTATAAACAAACCACCGTAATGAAATAAGTTATTATTTGCAACCAATTGTTTATTACCTACCCTTGTGTAAAAAATTGTAAACATTACGTACCTACTTAATGTAAAAACCCCAAGAGCGTATAAAAATATAAAAAATAAATAAACCTTACCATTTTCCATACTTAACCCTTTTCACCCGACAATAGTTTAGCCTCTTCGGTGTAGTTCACCAGGATGTTCATCAGTCATCGGAAGTCTGGTGACGTCTTCGTGTTCGACAATCCCCCAGGTATCTTAGTTTTTTTCCATTATTTTACACTTGAGGTTAAAGATGTTTCTTCGTTCAATTCTTCGTTTTTTTCTTCGGCCAGCGTGAGTTTCTGCTGGAATTCAGAAAGTATTCAGCCCTCGATATATCTCATATGATGGCAGTGTAGGGGAGACCTAGGAGAGTTGTGACAATTTTTAATTTAAGGGACATATCTCGCTCAAGAAATATTCCGTAATTATGATCTATGTAATTGAAGGTATCACCATTCCTTCCCTTTCCAAAACAATCATCAAAATTAATTAAAGTATTACGATTTTCGAGAAAATCAACAAAAAGAACAACTACTCCCTCTGTCACAACTCCCCTATCACCGAGGTAAGTTGTGACAGGTACCGAGGTAAGTTGTGACAGCTTTGTATTTAGACTATTTGAGTATTTAGACACTAGCAATGTCTTTCAGTCTTTCGTGTATAGTTATTAGGCATTCTGAAACAAAAAAAGTAGTCATCCAGCATGCAATATCACACTACAAGTCCAAATATTTTTTTTTATCGAAAATGATTTTTTTGAGACAAACTTTTATTGCGGACTGCACTTGCAAGATTTGACCTTAATATACTAACGCAGAAACACTCATACAGACATCGTAAATTAATTTTAAAAAGTGTCGAAATAACCCAGCAGAAAAATGAAGTCAAAAGGAGAGTTGTGACAGGCTGTCACAACTGTCCTAGGTGCTCAAAATTACGACTTGGTCCGAATAATGATTCATATTTTCTAAACACGATGCAAACACAAAAGATCAATGCAACGCTTTGAGACTTAAATAACCATGCAACTTAAGAAAAAATAAGACAACAACGCACTTGTAATAAGACGTGATATAAATTCAATCAAAATTTTGAAGAAAAACTTACTTTTCGCATTTTTTTGCATGCAGACGTCGTAATTACGCAACCGCTTCCCGTGCGCCGCCGGTGGGTACTGAGTGAAGTAGCGCGTCTCTAAAGCGATAAACGAGCATTTTTACAATATCGCCAACTATTATAGGTAGGGAGAAATCGTATTTGTCACAACTCTCCTCTGTTACAACTCTCCTAGGTCTCCTCTACTGATTTTCCTTTTTCAAAGAATTTTTTTGGTGTCCACCACATTTTATCTGATCTGCCTAAGCATGTTATTTTGAAAGCCTCAATGGTGTAATGTAGTGGTTTTGGATTTTGTCTGGGAATCGGAGGGCTGCAGTTGGCTGCAGTGGTTTATGGGTTCGATTTCCACTGCAGCTTAAAATATAACGATTGTTTTTCATTTCCTGCCCATCTACAAGTCTGGGTGAGGTAACAGTTAACACTAATGAACTAGTCCTGGGTCGATCGATCGTTTTACACGACCCGGGTCGCTCACGACTAGGGAATGCAATCCCGGTATACCGGGATCCCGAAATACCGAGATCCCGCAGACATTTTGCGGGACTAATCTCGGTCGAAAATTTTGCGGGATCCCGCTGGACTGGCGGGATTACGGAGAAGCGTAGTATGAAGAGTTCGAGATCAACAGCCCAACAACCTAGATCTGGCAATATGAGCAACCTTGAGGTTTTGATAAAGAAGGAAATTAATTTCTTCGAGTCCGGTGGATTAAAAGGCACAAACCTTCAATTCACTTTTCTTTTTTTTACTGTGAATACCGCACAAGAATCTCAACTGCTCCCGTCTGGAGCCAGTGAGACTATGGCATCCCAAATTGGGGTATGTTGTGAGGCTGAGAGTAGTGGGGAGGGGAAAGAGGTGGGAAGAGGAAGGTTGGGAAGTACCTGGCTATTCAGATCTGGTCACTAAACACGGCTAAAGCCATTTTCAAGGAACGTTTCAATTCTGAATGGTGGTCTTACACCAGGGCGATACTGATAGTATCTTCCACTCTGGAACATGCCGCAAATATACTATATATTATTTAAAATGAATTAATTGTGAAATAACACAAATTAATCAAATAAAATTTATTTGCGCATGCCGGGTTCGAACCCGCGACCTCCGGATTGTGAGTCACTTACAATGCTCTAATGACTATTGAGCCAACCAGCGTGGAAGCTGAACGAGCTTTTTCAGCTGCTGGCTACCTTGTGTCCAATATCAGATGCCGTTTATCAAACGACACAATTAATACTTTAACTTTTTTACGAAACTATTTCCTGAATAATGTTCAAATTTACGAGTATGATGCGTATTGTACAAGAATATTATTTATCGTGTGAACGTTATTATTTAAATTTAAGTTGTTATGTAAATTTATGCCTGATCTTATTCTTTGCCAATTTATGACTTAAACTTTACCTATATCTAATTAAAGGTATATTAATAAACCATTTAAAATGTCCCAAAGAACTTGTTTGATTAGGTATAAATTTAAAACTCTAAAAACTAGGTTGGTAGATCGAGGTATTAGGTCTTTACTATACGATTGATTAGATATCTACGTCCACCCTGCTGGATCCCGCAAATGCCTGGATCCAGCGGGACTAAGATTGTTCAGTCCCGCAAATACCTGGATTGACATGGTCTTGCGGATTTGCATTCCCTACTCACGACCCACTGGCTTTACGAGCGGGTCGCGAAGACCCGCTCTTTTCGCGACACAAAATATGTAACTCGATTACGCTTCACCCAGCTACTTTCCACTACCTGAGTCGAGAGAGTGGGCGGCGAAACCCGGGTGTTGACAAACCGTTCGCTCTCTCATACATCTATCTATCGTCGCTCGCCCCGCCACATCCGCACCCGAAACCCAGGTTGCAGTAGTAGAGCGGTTGCGAGAAGTGGGTCTCGAGACCCGGGTGCTGACGAAAAAATGACCCGCTCGCTCTTTGGTGGTCCGTGAGCGGGTTTCAATGAGCGGGTTATTCACGACCGACCCAGGACTATGATGAACATTACAAAAACGGTTTTGGGCTGCAGACCAAAATTGCGCTGGGGTGAAAAATAAAATACACGGTACCTACCTACTTACCATAAACTGAGGGACTTATCTCGAACTTGAAAAAGTTATTGTTTTTATTTTACCTATCTAACGAATTTTTTTTTATTCATCATTTTCATTAATTTTTGGTTAAATTGCGAGAGCGATGCCTCAGCAGGTTTTGATAGGATTAAAAATGCTACAATAAAAGCAAGCTTTATAGTGGTAAATTAAGAAATTATCTTTAAATGATGAAATATGGGTTTTTCAAATTAAAATCCCACCAAAAAGATAATTTTTTAATCTTTCCCACGCCCCCCTCCCACTATAAAAGTTAGGCCTCTTATTTGCTTAGTTTGTAACCTCATCAAATGATAATCCAACACTGCCCACAGAATCCGGATGAATAATTAGGTGTTCGTATAATTATTACACCATGACGATAATGGCACAAAGTAAAGTCGCGCGGAGAGCCTTGGGTACCCCAAAATGATTGAGGGTTTTCCAATTACATGGAAATTCGGATGTTCCCGACATATGTTTGAAGGTCTCGTGGAATCTTTCCGTGCGAGCTTCTCCATGAAAACGGGTTCAAAAATAATCTAACCGGTTAAAAATAACCAACAATAGGTATATCCATTATCCAACCCAAATTTAAAAATCGTAAATAATTCTGTTGAAGAATCAGCTTCTCGCTGCCATTCCCGTAATTCAATATGTTATGTACCTACTTGGTCTTGTAACAAAAACTTCTATAAGAGTCAAAATACCCAACAAAACTGAATAATTATGTCTTTAATCAAAAGTTATATTGCGTATCTATTATGGGTATATGATATTTTATTTATTTTTGTTTAAAATGATGATGTGTAGGTAATTCAAAATTCAATTTAGCATTTTTGAGGTAACTTTGGAATTTTTTTTGTGAGATAGTTTTTTTTTAATGTGAATACCTCACAAGAATCTCAGCTGCTCCTCTCTGCGTCCCCATTTGGGGTATGTTGTGAGGCTGAAGACTGAAGGTAGTGGGGATGGGAAGGGGATGGGGAAGAGGAAGGTGGGTATTAAATTATTAAAGTAACTTTTCAATTCTGAATTACACCAGGGCGATACTGAGAGATCTTCCACCCTGGAACAAATTGTTCAAATAAAATTTCGATCCCGCGACCTTCGGATTGCGAGTAAGATTCTTGCCACTGTGTAGCCAGACCACGGAGGACATAATTATTAAAAAGTCTTGCCCTACCTACTGACATTGAAAAAAATAAATATCTTTTCTTTACATAGTATAAAATGAAGTCGCTCCCGCTGTATGTGCGCTTAGATCTTTTAAACCAAACAACGCATTTTCATGCAGTTTCCACCAATAGGTAGAGTGATTCAAGAGGAAGGTTTACATGTATAATACATGCATATTATAGTAGAGAAAAGTCGAGAAATTCAAACATTCAATTCAGGCAGCGGGCGGTGTGAATTTGATATGTACGCAAATTAACAGATGGCGTTGGTTATAAAGGTTTGGTAAGCCACAGCAACGTGTGGCCGGGTCAGCTAGTACATAATAAAAAGGGAATTTCTTTGGGTAGAAATTATAATAATAGGTAATACGATAATTTTGCATTAGCAGCGCAATTTTTTTTTTTTTAAATTTAATGTCCTATATTTTTAACTAAAAACATAAATAAATAAAGAAGCACATATCCGTAGGTACTACATATTTGATATACTTTTTTTAATTACAAAAATATTTTTTCAGTTTGTTTTTTGGTGTTTTGGCCTCAAATCCAAAAGATTTGTACGAAACAGGTCGCGCACCCGTTCCCCTTAAAATCGTCAATTTAAGTACATAATATATTAATTCACCATTTTGAAAGGATTGTGAATTTATTAAAATGGCATGATGGCACCTTCTGAAAACTAGACTAGACACGTTCTGAAAACTAGAAAACAATCATTTAGATCACAATATTTGAGATGAAAATGATGAATTATGCTTCGTCCTACGTCCTCCACAACAATCCACGATTCTAAACTGTGATAAAATATTTGTGCGGCATATTGACACGACAAATTATTATTATTGTCTGACTGTAAAACTTTATCCCCGCTTAATATTTATGATCTGCCATATCTCCTTATCATTCGTGTGCTCAAGATTAACATTTCAAAGATGTGTTGATTCACTGTGCTCATGTGCTTAATTGGGAATTACGAATAAACCGTTTGTACGCGATGCGACAAGACTAAATACCTACCCATATCATGTATTTATTTTAAACTTTTGGTCTCTGCATTTGTGACAGCATATTTTCACATTGAGTGCCATAATAAATTCTGGATAGTATTTTGATGAAGTCTGGAAATACAGTTGACATGTTAAAAAAAATCTGAGTGTGCAATTAACACGCGGAAGAAGTGAAACCTTCAGAAAACTAAAGTAGACAAGAGTGGGGAGACTACGAAGCACTTTTTTATCAATGTGAAGGATGATTTTTTCCATATTTTTGTCGTCGAATTCCAGTGCACCCTTTCCTATACATTGGAATGGTCATCTTATTAGTAGGTATTATTTGTGTTTTCTTCTTCGGAGTCGCTAGATGTCGCTTTCTTTTGTGTTTTCTTTTGCCTGTTGATTTTGAATATTTTGTTTTAATTTCGTAGGATTCGATCCTCGGTCCGCTAAATGTCTGCAGAGGTTCGTCAGGCGCTTTATACCACTACACTGAAGTAGACTTGCATGGGACTATGGATTTATCGTATTATATTGGAACCGAGTAGGTACCCGTGAATTAAATAAATATTTTATTGCTGTCTCATTCTCTCGCAGGCTAAATCCTATAGATGTATGTGTTTGTCTCTTTTTCGTGTCGCTCGTTTCCGTTTCATCGAGTTTTAAATCACAACTGTGCTCAAGAAGTTTTCACTTCAAAAATGAACAACGGTTTCGAATACAATTGTGCAAATGACAATCCTATAATATGATAATAGGTTCCATGATATTGGTTCAAATGATTTTTTTTCGTTTGATATTTGGAGTAAAAGTCTAGCTGCTTTATTTTCTAAGTCGTTGGAACTTATTAGATATCTACAACAAACGTCAAAACAATGGGTTCAAACTGAACGTTATTTTGTTACCTAAGAGAGATGTTAACGGAAGTATTAACATTATCGAGTTTGAATTTGGGATATTATGCCGTGTTGCTCTTTCTCCTCTTTTTGTCAATGTTTCCATCTATCGGTGTCCGAAGTCAGGAAACATTTAATTTAATTTGAATACCCCTCAAGAGTCGCAACTGCTCCCAACCTGGGATCTGGATCCAGTGAGACTTTGCATGGCATCCCCAATTAGGGGCATCACCCCAGGTAGTGGGGAGGGAGTGGAGATCAAGAGAAGAAGGTGGATAAGTACCTGAACAAGGCGAAATCCATTTCAAGCAATGTTTCAAATCTAAATGCTGGCCTTATACGCAAATAAGCCATATATTATTTAAAATGATTAAAAAAAAAATTAAATTTTTTATTGTCACATATATTAAAGTTATAATTTTACAACATAATATAACAACAAAACTTGAATCACTCTCCTAATAAAGCAGCTGCTTGTGTTTAGGAGAGGACAACTAAATATTTTTACATCTATATAAATTAAAAATAACAAGATCTATATTGTTAAATAACACAAATTGATCAAATAATATGTATTTACTTGCGCACCCCCTTGATGACAGAGGCCGTCGGATATATTGAGTTGCGTAAAAAGTCTAATTAATGACAATACAACATATAAATTTAATTAAATGAAGACAATATTAGCGAAACTCAATCGAAAATCTGGAGACAGAAAAATCAGAAAAAGGTATTGGCTCCACTGCGACACGAACCGAGGACCCTTTGCTTACATGGCAAGTACTCTACCGATTGAACTACGGAACCCATATCAAATTCGGTCACTTTTAACTGTATCATACTTCGACTAAGAACTACCAGCATTATCTTCATTTTCTTAACGCACATATTACGTCAATATTCTGTATGGTAGCTTAGCTCTAATATTCTTCTGACAAAAGAAGGGTTATTCCGAAACCGGTAGAGTGTGAATAAAATAAATGTAAAGTGGTCTATAACAAATTTATATGTTTTTTTATTGTAATTGTGCTTTTTTACAAATATGTATAATTAATCAGGTCAAAAAATATCACAAAATTGCCGATATTTACCGATACAGACAAACATAGGGTAAGGTTGCTCAAGTCGTACCACGGCAATATCTTGTCTGATAGTTAGGTATAAATTGCACCATCTAATGTCGTCAATCTGAAATCTGAACTATCTACCTAATCGAGTGAGAGAACATAAACAAGTGAACGGCTGGCCGGCTTCGTGAAGCAAAAATAATGAAAAAAAAGTTTTTTGTATAGTTTTCATTAAAATTTTTGACTCATTTGTAAGCTTTTTATGGCAGGAATGTGATCATTACTTTTTTATTTGTTAACGTCTATTTGTAATTGTAATACTTATCTGGCTATCGTTCACGCATCCTCAAACGGTAGAATATTTTCAGGTTAAGTCAGTGGTTTTAGTTTTAAACTTAGAAGACCCTGAGTAAAATCCCTTACTCGTACCTAATAACAAAATAAAATGTTACTAATAACCAAAAAAACTTTGAAATTAATAAACAAAAATGTTTCAAGTTGATCACAGACTGAAATAAAATGTTTGTAATGTTTTAGTTGTTCATGTGATCTCTGGTTGTATTTTTCTGTATATGTAGTTTATTATGTGTTCTATAAAGTATATTTTGTACGTACGACTAAGACTATAGGTGGTACGAATTAGGCGACTAGGCGCCTTAATCAAACCGAAGATATATTATTAAAATACTACTTTGATTAAAGATTTAGAAGTATCTATGATTGTTGATTAAAAGGTAACTACATAAAGATTCAATATATATGCAGAAGATTTTGTTTTATTTCAATTGCACTGAATATTACAGTATTATTTCCTTAGGGGGTACGACTTGAGCAACCTTACCCTATTTATTTTCTGAGGCTTCAATAACATGACTTCACAACACACCGCCTTCTCCGTCTAAAAAGACACTCATAATATATTTATGGCCAAGTGTCCATCATTCACCAGAAACATCTCAATAGTGGCATTGAGCTATCATCGAACAATACGAAACTCGTATTGTTCGTTTGTTTTCCCGTGGCGACGACAAATTTACAAATTGTCTACCAACGACAAAAAAAGCTTATTTTCTAAATTTCTTCTTCATTCATGGAGTCAGTTTAGATGTCAACACGTTCCTTTAAAATGAGGCAGATCTATAACAAAGGATGTTATACTTTGTGTCTGGACCGCCATTGGAGCTGCTTTGAAGCAATTACATTATTTGCATGGAAGTGGCATTTTATCTTCAAAGACTGTATTAAAGATCTGAAGCCTTACTTTTTTTTGTTGTTGTTATTTTGACAGCTTGAAATTCTTGATTCATCAGATACGTAAAGTTTTGTGTTACAGATTTAATTGAAATCATAAAGCAAAGAAAAATTAATAGCATTATTAAATTTTTATTGTAGTAACTTTTTAATATTTTTTAAAGTTGTATCCGTCTATTTAATAAATCATTGAAGAAGAAGATAATAGGTAGATACTTAAACCTAAATATGACGGAAAATTTGAAAAAGGACAAATACAGAAAGTACAAAGGTAACAGTCGCAATTGGAACTCTTAGTAAATAATAATTTCTGATCTTAGCACATAATAATTTATGCGATAAAAAAAATGAAAAAAATATTTAGTCGAATCTTCAGTACCTACACTATTTCAACATACCTATCTACCTAACTGAAAAAGTTCACAATTCTTTTTCTAAACCAAAATACTTGCAGAACTTAAAAATAACATTATTAAATACGATTTTGAATTATTTTAAATAAAATCATAGTGTGTAATTCAAACGCGGTAGAAGTGAAACTTTCAGACAACTAAAGTAGACAAGAGTGGGAGGCTACGAAGCACCGCACAAAGAGGAGACCGATCATAAAATCTCATTCTCTCGCAGGCTAAATTTTTGTCTCTTCTTAGTGTCATATTTTCGTTTCATCGAGTTTCAAATCACAACAATTTATAAATAAGTTTTCACTTCAAATTTTTTTACAGATTACAAAGCAATTAATAACCAAGCCACTTTAAATATATATAATACTAGCTGTTCCCGGCATGCGTTGCTATGCCATTTAATAAAGAAATTGTTTCTCTCTGAGTGTCCTTTCCCATTCGTCCCGTTCCCCTTCCGCCTCCCCTTCTTCTCCTGCGTCCTCTTCCCCTCTCGCGTTCCCACTCCGTCACCTCCACCTTCCCTCTCCCCACTCCATCCCCCCCCCTTCCCTCGTTCCGCAAACCCCCCTCCCGATTTCCCCTACCCCCTCACACGTCCCCTTCCCCTCCAGCGTTCCCCTTCCACCTTCCCCGCCTTCCCTCTTCCCTTTCCCGCTCCCTCGTCCCGCCAACCCTCCTCCCGCGTTCCATATATTCAATCCCAGTACATTCAGCTTTTAAACAGTCCGTGTGCCAAAATTTCCATTTTTCATATACCTATATTAAATTTGGTACCTAACATAGGTACCTATTTAAAATATCTAAAAATTTTGATTCGATTCAAACTATTAGGGGAGTACCTACTTTAAATAAATTTATCAATTTAAAGATTTTCAAAAATAGAATTGTTTTGCAAAATGTCATTCTCAAACACGCGAACTGTCAAACGTGCGATAGGTTTTCTGAAATTATCCAATTTTCTGCGGAATTTTCTTAATGTTCTCTCCGTAAGAACCATCCTCGTACTCCAAGGAATATTCTAAAAAAAGAATTAGCGAAATCGGTTCAGCTGTTCTCGAGATTTGCGCTTAGCAACACATTTAGCGATTCATTTTTATATATAAGAAGATAATGGTAGATATAAATTGCATTTTTTTATAAATAGGGTAAAATACAAGTGTACTTAGGTAGGTTACTGTCTAGTTGTTGAAGACGTAGATGTTTTAAAACGAACATCTTCACGAGTGGGCACGGTTTTGATATTTTGCACTAAAGGGAATATTATAAATATGGTAATTTGCCTTGCTCCCAATTTATTTTCCTACCTAGTCAAGAAGATCCCTATACCTAGGTACCTATACATTATTCATGTTTCGAAGATGAAATTGTGCACCTCCTATTCTGAAAGCACCGTGTTATACAGTGTCTAATCTATTGAATGGTGATCGGAGGCTGTCTCATGTTCATCCATAGATGAATTTCTAGTTCCGAAAGTTACAATCACCGGATGTAACAAGAATGAAACAGCAAACATGAGTGAGACACTTTGCGATAAAAGAATTATAGAGGCTTTGGTATTTCGCGTGTTTCGTCTAATTTAAATTCAGAATACTATTTTTATTTAAAAAATCTATTGTTCCAATGTAGGTACTTACCTAACCACTCGAACGATCGCGCGTCAAAAGACTTTTTTCTCCGATTGCTCGCGGTTTTTTGGCGACGATTTTGAATATTTTCCGCCAACATTAAAAAAATCATACCTCCGAATTTTAACATGGAGACATAAAACTGATTATAGTGCTATACAGCCAATAAATTCACCTATATTTTACTAATTATCCTATATTTTTAGAATTGATAGATAAATTATTAAAAAATCTTAAACTTTATAAATGCGCGAAATTTGTGTTTTTGTGATTTGAAATTGCCGCCAGTGGCAGTTTTAAATATCTTTATTGAATATTTTCTACGTTTTTATGTTCTCTATGGCCTGTTTGATAACCACAGATGCAAGAATATAATAGAAAAATAATTTTTTGTATGTTATGATCTCTTCAAAAGTTTGGTCAGAAAATGATTTTATAAAATTTGAGTGCGTGACTTGTCAAAATTGAAATCACTGTATAATACTATTTAATAAACTTACCACAAAAACTGGTATTTTAATAAGAATAGTAGCCATGTTGGCTTTATTTTATTCATTTGATGAATTATACAGAGAGCCTATTTTACGATGTCAAAATCATGGTCCTACTTTTTAAATAATTGTAAATTAGAACTGGAGATTTGTTACCATGTTTTTATATAACGTGTAAAACAAGTAAATAAGGCTTAAAATGAAATATATATCATAGATATCCACATTGCCAATATTTCAGGGGGATACTTTGCAAGTTGATGAAATCCACCAATATTTGACGAAAAATCACTTCTGACAGCTACCTTAAGGTCAAGCTACATAGGGTAAATCAGAATATGTAAAATGATGATGATGATAAAATTGTATATATATCAAACCTTTGTATGAGCGTCGAATGGCAAATAAAATTAGTGATAATTTTATATCTAAAAGCAAAGGTATCGAAAAAAAATGGTGGAGGGGAAAATAATTGATGGAACCAATAATTGATTTATTTATTTATTAAGCCCTTATATTATTTTAAATCAATTAAATTAATATTACAGTTGTATGGTTACAATGGAAGAGCAGTATATTGATTTAAACATTGGTTATACACTTTGTCATAATAAAAATGTATTTAATTTATATTGGTTTATTCATAATTTAAGAAAATCAATACATAATAGCATTGTGCCTCGCTATAGAGTGAGACTCTCAGTATCGCTCTGGTGAGGGACCACCATTCAGAATTGAACATTGCTTGAATTGGCTTACAGAAAAATTGACAAAATATAATTAAGACAAAAATAAAACGGAGTTATTTAATGTGTACAAAAAACAGGGAAAAATGAGAATACCCGTGCATTTGTTAATATGCATATTTCAATGATCAGAATTAAAATATACATATTAAATGTCCACCGAACCTTATCATATAGAACCTTTGAGGACAACATAACATGAGATGTGAGTATGCGGAAAGAAATGACTAAGTCCAGCCAACCAGGCCATCATAATTGATGTTCAAACAAATTTAATTAAATTTATAAATTAGAATTTCATAACTAAAAAACCAGAAAAGAAAAAAAATGAAATAAAAAACCCTCAGCAATTCTATATTGTAGTGTGATATGGCTTCATGCAATCATAGCATAATGCCACATCACATACATCACACTTTGTGAGGGTCCTTTTGAATATGTTATTTATATTGCACCACGCACATTTCACCTTTTTCCCGCTACGGACCACGAAGTGGTTGCCTTTCAGGATAGGTCGCAGAGTCTTTCCTTCAGCTATTAGGCCAATGGTCCGCACAGTCGTGTCAATTTGAATACGACAGAACAGCAGAAGGAGATCATCCGCAACCTCACTCCTGAAGTTTCGATACAAAATGCATTTATTTTCCTTGCGGAGCTTTGAGCTGTACAATATATACGCATTCTGCACCGAAACGCTTAGTAGTCTCCTGAAAAGCTTCTTGTACCAGACCAGGTTTCGCTGTCGTTCAATGGGGAAGCCTGCCAAAAGCTGATCTTTTCGGTCAACCCCCCCCCCCCATTACCTTGTTATAGTCTTGTACGAGTTGGGGTTTGTACGTCCAGGTACCAAACTTTTCAACTGCCCCGATTTCTGCCTTATGGTAGGTGGACAACATACTTACCAGGTTTTTGTCCAACCAAACCATTACATTGAGGTCCCCGCAGTTCGAGTATACAAGCTCACCTTCCCTCAGTTTGGTCCGGAGATGGGACTTAAATGCAGAGGGCACAAATTCTCGGTTTAACCGCAATGTGCCCATGCAGTCCATCCCATTTCTTTTGAGGCATCGTGCCAATAATGGACTATTATAAAAATTGTCCATTATTAGCGTATACCCCTTGTAAAACAGAGGGCTGGCCAGGTCGTATACTTTCTTTGCAGTGGCCCCAACTGGGCAGATATTGTGAGCACCCGAAAAGTTGGCCTGTTTCATGTCATCCGTCATATCTTCCGTTATGTCTTCCGTCATATCTTCAGTCATGTCTTCCTGGTCTGGATTTGTCGATTCAGCCTGTCTGGAAATGGTCTTCCCCGTGTAAATTTGGAATTTCCAAAGATAGCCAGACTTGGACTCACAAAGCTCGTACGACTTTATACCCGCGCTGGCCGCTTTGGTTTTGATCATCTGGTAGAATCCCAAACGGCCTTTATAGCAGAGTAAGGATTCATCCAGAGAGATGTCTTGCTCGGGCAGGTATAAAGTCTCAAACTTATTTGAGAGGTGGTCCAAGAGAGGCTGAATCTTTTGTAACCTTCGCACAGATAACGGTACATCAGAAGAAAGACTTTCATTGTTGGTGAAGTGAAGGAATTTTTTAATTAGAAGAAAACGATTATAATCCATGGCTCAGCTGAAATAAGGCATGGCGGTGAGTTTTTTTTTGAATAGGGGTAGTCTTTTTCAACAGGAAGGGGACTAATACCTTGATACATTAAAATTGCCAAGAATACATACATTTCCTCTTTATTCGTGGGAGCCCATTTATTGGTACGCGCATGCCGCTTAAATTGTTTTTTCGCAATCCATTGATCTGCATACCTGTTGGTCTCTCTCGCGATCGGTTCAACGACATCTGCATCAAAGATTTCAAGAAAGGCATCCACAGGTTTGCCCATTTCGTCGGTATTGAAAGTTGGTCCTGGCGTGCCTGTGAATGTCTCCCTTATCCCAGTAAAACGTGAGATATCTTTGGACCAATCGAAAGAGTAACCTTCAGGCGGCAGAATCGAACGCATTGCCTCACTATCTACCTGGTCTTGTCTACTAAAGTCTATGGCCATAGCGGAGTTAGGTGAAACGTTGATAATATTATGATAAGGTATTGGTGGCATGCAGAAGGTATCCTCATCGCTCTCTTCGTGGTCGACGTCGCTCGCTTTGTCGCCCTCGTCGCTCATTCTGTCCATATCCATTTCTGAAACAACAGAAAACCCAAATTAATTTAACGTGTTTATATTACGATTACCCACTGCCTCTGGTACGGCTTTTGACTCGCAATACGGTGGTCGTGGGATCGAATCCCGGCGTGGGCAAATAAATTTTATTTGAATAATTAGTGTTAATTTCACACAAAATTCATTTAAAATAATTTAAAGTCTATTTGCGGCACGTTCCAGAGTGGAAGATACCCTCAGTATCGCCCTGGTGTAAGACCCCATTCAGAATTGAAAAGTTGCTTGAAATGTCTTAAGCCGTGTTTGGTGACCAGTTCTGAATAGCCAGGTACTTTCCCACCTCCCTCTTCCACACCTCATTCCCCTCCCCGCTACCTTCAGCCTCACAACATACCCCGATTGGGGATGCCATAGTCTCACTGGCTCCAGCTGAGGCTCTTGTGAGGTATTCATATAAATAATAAAATAAAAAGTTAATCAAATACTTGAGGCGGGCAATGTCAGGAGTCAGAATAGCACAGTCAGGTAGGTATGGAATGAAGAAAAGAGTGTGTGTGCCAAGAACGAATTGCATGGCGGTCCATCCTCTCTGCCTACCCCTGCAGGGAAATGGTGTGAAGGTAAGTTAGTTATTTTTATAACTCACGGTTTCCAAGTACCGACTCTTCTTGATAGAGAGCTGCCTCGTCCACGTTATCGGTTCTGCCCATGTCTGACTCTGAAATAATAGAAAACACAAATTTACAGTAGAATTCGGATATAATGACTTTGCATTTAACGGTCTACCGTTTTAAGCGACGATAATGGAAACTCTAGTAAGGTTTCATAGCTTTTAGTAGGAAAACGTATCCGTTTAAAGTGACCAACTACTTAAAGCGACCTATTTTAATGATAATTTGTCCGGTTACAAAACCCAATTACCAATACAGCCTCGCTTTTGACTAGGAAGCTCGACACAATGAGTCCCGTGAAGCGAAAGTGTTTTTTTCAATTGATGAAAAAAGTGCTGTATTACACCGTTTAGAAGCCGGTGAATCACATGTAACCCTCGCAAAGGAGTTCGGCATGTCTCATTTCTCATTCTACAATACCCGTTACAGAAAAAAAAGATAGAATCCCTGTTTAATGCCAATGTTTTAAAATGTAAGGCCCTCCGTTCATGGAGATACTTACAAACTATATGATTGTGACGAAACCACAAGTACTCTGCATATATACCACTCTTTAATGCTGGTTTCCGTACACGGCGCTATCCGGAATATACTGAACTTGATCATTTTTTACGTGCAGCCGTGGAGTTTACACGATGTCAAGCGATGTCATATGACTTTTTTCCAACATCAATCCATGCCATATCCACTAAATCCTTTCTTACCTATTCTGGTAAAGTATCGTTACATAAACATGCATTTTTTCTACTTCCAGAACAAATCTAATATTACTTTCATGTTCCGATGCCATTTCTGTCAAACGTCAAACGAAAAGTATCAGCACCGCCGCGCCGGTTGCGTGAAACTGATTTGAAACCGACAGACGTCGCATAGCGCCCCGTACACGGTGCTACCAGCAAAATCGTACGGGGGGTACTTACGATCGGCGCGTATGATACGCTCACGAGGATCGAGTAGCTTGTAAGTAGCGTCATGTATGGAGGCACTTAACGTTTCAGGACATTAACTCAAGAACAAATATATTATGCATTGTCATGTGTGAAACTATGATGTCGGTATTCACAATGCTGTGCGAAGTTTTTACTATCGAACAAAAATTAGCCAAAACAAACTCAAATTTCAGACTTTTTACGTTAGTAACTACATATTTACTTGCATAGAATGTAGGTACATCATATCTTTTTGGATTACAGTACATTTTGTATATTTGTTATGTGGAATTTTTAAGTACTATCTCCTGCCAATATACCAACAGTGAAACTGTGCTAGGGACATCAATATAAAATACAGATAATTGATTTTATATTTAGCCCCTGGTATGACATTTCAAAAAATAAACTCACCGTTCCCAAACGCCGACAATTCTTGGTAGAACGGCACGTCCACCCACAGCTCGCTGTGGTAGCCGGCTTCCGGAGAGAAGAGTTCCCCACACTGGAGTTCCCCACTCCGCGATGTCCCAGCTAACGGCTCCGGAGATGCTGCCTGGATTGGCGTAATTGGTGCATTGGGAGCCGTTGATTGGGTCTGTGCGGGAGTGGACATCCACGTTGGTGGAACGGGTCTTGGCAATGGTGAAGGTGTCGCTTGTGAAAAGGGACACGTTATTCTCTCCAGAGAAGTAATTCTGAAAACATATACATAAATCATATGAATTGTTCTCATTCACGTGTGAAATAGTAAGTACAGTATGTAAATAAACAATAAAATTAGAACTCTGTACAATTTGCACTGAATGTGCCAAATGGACAGAGCGCTGATCTTACCAACTCTCACTGTAACAGTGGAACTCACTGTAGCCGGAAGGAAGCAGGCAGGGCCCTAACAGCCTTTAGGGCCTTGACGCTATCCTCTCGCACCAGTAGCAAAGCAGGGCCACCGTTTAAATAAATACAAATATATGATGAATTCAACGGCCACAGCAAAGTACTTTCATAAAAAACATTAAAAAATACTAACACTCCAGACGAGGCTGCAATTGCAGCTCTGCGTTGACTCCCACGTCCACGTGCAGGTAGTCCGGCACCAGCTGGTACTCCATCTGCAGCTCGTGCCCCACCTCTCCCTCTTCCTCTGCCACCTCTTGCAGTCAGCACCACTCTATATATTTTAAATTTTTATTATTTTTTTTTTTTTATTGAAATAATAGATAATACATAATATAATCAACAAACAAGTCCTGCTAAGCCAATTGAATCGGCTTGTCAACAGGTGCTTATATTTTAGTTACATATTTATACATTTTTAAAATTTAAAATTTACATCTTATATCTACAGATACAACATTTTTTCAAACATATCAAAATCAATATAAATCTTTTTTTTCCGATAGCCAATTTTTCACCATATATTTAACCTTATTCATAGAATTACATTGCTTTATAGTGTCAGGTAATAAATTAAATATCTTCGGTATGATATATTCAAACGTTCTCTGTCCGTACTTATTGTTAAATTTCGGAACTATTAACCCGTCGTTACGCGTGAATCTAGTGCTGTATTTATGTTCTAATTTCTCTTTATGCTGCGGGGTAAATATATGTTGAATTATAATTTTGTGCCAAAGTATTGCCTTAACAGGTAAAATTTTGGCACTCTGAAACAGCAACGGTTTATTTTGTCTCTGTTTGAAAATATTAGGGACGACCAATAATTTTACAATTGCGTTTTGTACAACTTGCACTTGTTTCAGATTGGTTATAGAAGTATTTCCCCATATTGTTAATCCATATCTTATAATAGATTCTGCTAGTGACATATAAATTATTTTAAGTGTTTCAATTGATAGGAAAAAATTTAATGTGTACATTCTGCCAGCAATCGATCTGAGTCTTTTACAGGTTTTTTTTTTATATGTTTGTCCCATTTAAAAAAACAATCTACAGTAACACCAAGATACACGTATTCCGAAACTAATTCTAAGCTTTCACATTTACAATTGGTTGGAATATTTTTATGAATGCAATTAAAATTATGAGATATAATATTAGGATTAAATTGAAATTTGGCATTAGGTGATCTTATATGCATTACTTTGGTTTTTTTAGCATTTATTAATAGTCCTGCATCATGTGACCATTTACAGAGTTGATTAAAGTCAATTTGCATGAGTTCAATTGCAATTTTTAGATCTTTATGTGATATGACCAATGCCGTATCATCTGCGAATACAAAATGTTTCACAAAAGAGAAAAGTTTTTTCATTATGGTTACATAAATTATATATAGTGTAGGTCCTAATATGGAACCTTGTGGAACTCCTGCAGATACATTTTTTGTTTTACTAAAAGTATTATTTATTTTGATACATATTTTTCTATCTGTAAGATAATCTTTAAATAAATTTAACACATTTCCTCTTATTCCAATTTTTTCTAGAGTTTTAAGCAGTTTTTTTGAGTTAATTGTGTCAAAAGCTTTAGAGTTATCAATAAATAAAACAATGACATGTAATTTATTATCAAATTGGTTATTTACGTAATTGGAAAAATCTTGCAGTAGTTTTTCAGTATTTTTTTTTCTTTGGAAACCATATTGACTTGGATCAATGATAGAGAATTTTTCAATATAATTATTTAATTTATTTGATAAAAATTTTTCAAGAATTTTTTCTAATGCTGGTAGAATACTAATAGGCCTATAATTTCCCAGTTCAATGTGTTTTCCACCTTTAAATATTGGTCTAGTAATGCTACATTTAAATTCTTGTGGAATTTTTGATTGATTTATTATCAAATTTATTAAATGAGTAATTATTGGCCCAAGAGTTTTTATATTTCTTTTTAAATCAAACATTCTTATATTGTCAATACCTGTGCTTTTAGAGTTTTTCATTTTTTTAACAATGTTTTCAATATCGGTTATAGTAGCTCTTGGTATATATAAACTGTGAGGTAGTTCTTCCAGTACTATATTAGTAGCTTTGTGATTGCATTTATGTAACATGTTGCTGATGCTATCCGAGAAGTAATTCACAAAATCATTTGACACAGAATCCTCAGTTCTATCTTTTAACATATATCGTGTTATAGTTTGATCACAATCGTTTTTGGGTTTACGTCCTAAAATATTATTTATCTCGTCCCAGGTTTTTTTTGTATCATTAAAACAGTTTTTAAATTTATTATTATAGTAGTTCGTTTTATCTTTATTTATGAGTTTATTGACAAGGTTTCGTGTTTTTTTATATTCTGTTTCATATGTTTATTGAAAACACTTAATGTAGGTAAGTACTTAAATGTTTAAATTTTGTTAAATATTGCACTAATATAAAATTTTAAAATAATTATTTAAACCTGGGTCGTGGAGTGCTCCCTCTCCCTGGACGATAGCTGTTTCTGCACAAATTTGGTAAAAGTAAACATATTAATTAATTATACAACTAAATAACCAAATTTTTATTGTGCGACGAAGGCTTTACACCATTTTACATCTAAAAAAAGTCAGACTTTTTGACATATGACTTTAAATAATTGGACAGCAAATATCTGTATTAATAATGAACCAATTCAAATAAAACTTACATTTATCTCTTTGTTATGAATCACTCTGATTGAATAACTATATTTCAAATGCGCGAGTGCAGTATTTATGAAATTATTGTAAATCAAAAACAGATGACGTCTTCAGTCGACGCATTTTTATACAAAAACATCCATCAAAACAATATATTACGAACAAACGAATTAAAAACGCATTTCAAAGATAGATAATTCAATCATGATAACACAGATATATAATTATGCGTTAAAAACCCAATAAATGAATTACTTACGGCATTTTAGGTAGAGACCATAATTCGTCGAAATAGTCAAAAGTTTTATTTTGTTGTTTGACAGGACGCCTTAGAAAACCGCGAAAACTCATTGAATAACACTTCAAAGACAACCGATAAGGTCATAGACATAAAGAATATTTTATCAGCTATTCGATAAAACAAATAGCTGGCCATGGAAAGGTTTTAAATAATTATAATAAATATTTTACGAATGGTAGAAAAATCGGTCGATTTTTCGACCGATTTCAATCGCAGAAAAATAAAAGTGATCGATTTTTCGACCGAAATCGTTCCAGTGGCTAAAGGATTAGACAAAAAATTACATTATGTTTTTATTGACATTTTTGGAATGGGATGAATTTTCTAAAAACTATGCGCATTGATCCTGCAGGAGTTACTCCGCTCGGAGAGCCGTTCTCGGTCTACTATATTTAGGTAGAATTTTCATAATAGCTACTGTAGAGTGCTTTTATCGTAATTTATTGGTTTTCATTGCCGGGTAAATCATAAAATGGTTTTGTAGGCGATTTAATCAATTCCTTTATCATGGGAATATTTTTATCTTTGCGTATAGTGTTAATCCTGATCTACGAAGGAGCATTCAGTATTAGCTGAATGACCTTGTTTTGCCGGGTTTGTAAGGGTTTTGTTTTACATTTGATTCCACGTCGTTTTCGCAAATGTGATTTTGTACAGGAATGTGTCTTTAGATGATTTACTATTCTTACCAAGCAAAGGGCGGAAAGTGCTTAAGATGTATAAAAGAGTAATAAAAATAAATAAAATTAATAATAAAATAATGCAGTCTAAGAAATACAGACAAATAGATATACAATTTGGGTATGTGCAATACTATACTACATAATAATATACAATAATAAAATAATGCAGTCTAAGAAGTACTTACAGATAAATAGATTCTCAATTTGGGAGGCGGGAATGGATACTGCCGCCCCGGGAACCTTTATTGATGACCAACACCAACGCCATAGGCGACCCCAAGTAGTTCGCTACGTTTGGTGATTTACCAGGAGTGCCCGGGTTCATGGGGTGAGGTTTGTCTAAGTCTTGGAGGTGGATGATCAGGACATACTGAACACCAGATTCCTACCCACTCCTTAAAACCTTTTCCTTCCTAGAACACTCCTCTCCTCCCTTTCCTTAAAAAAACCCTCCACACAGCATCCCCAAAGATGACATAGGCCCTGAGGGAAATAATTTTCCTCAGGGCCTCCTGTGTGGAGCTTATGTAAAAAAAAAACAAAAGAAAAGCTAAAAATTAAATTAGGTACATTATCTATCTATGGAATTATAGGTTGGGGAGGATCTTACAAAAACAATCTAAACTAAGTAAAAGTTTCACAAATCATCATTAAAGTAATAAAAAATAAAAATAAATCTACCTTCTCAACAGAATAACTTTTTAAATTGTTTCCGATACCAAATGTCGATGACATATTCAAGTAAGCTTCCATTATAAAAATGTGTAAAGAAAAAAATAACAAAGAATATCAAGAATTTTACAAACTAATGAGAAATGGAAACCAATTACACCTGATTTTAAAACAACTCAAATGCAACATCATTATATTTTCCAAGCCATAAAAAACTGTAATAACCTCCCTTCTGAATTACGCTGTATCACCAACCAATCAGAACAAATAAATAAAATTAAACAATTTTTCAAAAAAAACTTAGAGTAAAAAGTTAATATTTTATACAAAATATATTACAACCTAAGTAAGAATCGTGGCTCCCTTATCAGGCACAAGAGCTCCTCTTTTCTGATAAAAAGGTATACATGACCAAAAACGACCGTTAATATAATATTTTGCAAAATATATATGTGTATAATATAATTCATATTTTTTTATATTACAATAAAAATAGATATATCAATAAGTCACAAATTATTTATTTTTTCACAAATTCAGCACCTATTATCCTACGAAAAGGACAGTTACAGTTTTTCGAAGGCTATTAAAAAGTGTTTGTTCTTTATAAAACAAGCTGTTTTGTGCGCACTTAAGTTTAGTTTAGGTAAGCCAAAAATCTCGGGTAGTTAAAATAGGTTCAGTGATCACCTAACCGCCACTACATATCTGCATCCTCTATAGATATACAATAGATTCCAGGGACAGCGTAGAGAGAATCCTTGAGGACCCATTCCATTAGCATCCCGGCCGTAATGGCGGCATTACCGGCCAAACACGGCGGCCCTTTGATCTCTGCCGGGAGCAGGCTGACCTTCACAGAGATAAGGACACCAACCAACCAAACTACTCACCAAGACAGCTTGTGACGGGAAAGGGAGGTACCGACTGTAATGCGAACTTAAAGATAAAGTATTCCCAGGCAGAGCACGCATTTTATTATTTTATTTTTTATTTATTCGGGAAAATCAACCATTTTTTTTACGTTTATAATAATTACATAATAGGTACACATAAAATCCAATAATAGATTTTCACATAATTAAAATTATAATAAAAAACTAAGGGTCCTGTACCCGGTAACGTACCCATACTACGTGATCTACTTTTTGCAATTTTAACCCCCCTTCCCCCTCGGTGACCACGTGTAGTATATTCCAAGACCCCCCACCCCCCTCCTCCCCCTACAGTTTTCACGTGGTAATTCATAAATCTGTTTTTGAATCATTTCTTGCTAACAAAAAGTTTTTAAAAAATCATTTGGCTTATACATATTTGTCTTTATTAATACGGCGCTTGCTGCGCGACGGCAAGAATGCGTGCATACCTATAATTATTACAAGTAAAAAATATTATCACGATAAAACTCATGTCAAAATATATTGTTACCAGAACATAAGTTGTTTTCATCAAGTATATAGGGAAATATTTTTAACACATTAAATTATTTTATCGGCTGAAAGAAAAAAACTATTTTGGGTTTTTTTATATTTTGCATCTACCTACATACGGTGTGAATTAAATTCAATAATATTTTTACTTTTTATTTATTTTTGTGCAAGTGTTTTAAACAGTCGTTTCCTGCACTATTTACGAGTATAATTTTTGTATGTAAAAGCATAAATAGGCGTAAATAAATAAATAAATAATTTAGATTTCTAGATTGGCTACTTGATAAAAACCTAAGCCCCCCACCCCTCTTTGTGACTTTTGAAGATCCCCCCCATCTCATGGGTAGCATCTCATGGGTATTGAACATAGAATTAATAATTTTAAATAAACATAGGTATTAAATCGCAAATAATGCTTCGTTAATTTCAATAAATAGTGTGTTAAGTGGGTAGCCATAATCTAGACATTCTCTAGGAATACCTAGGTACTCTAAAATTAACGTATTTTAAGAATTTATTTTGGATTATTTCAATCGTGTGTGAATAAACTTCAAAATTTAGATACCAAATCGGGGAATTATATTCGATATGACTCCATTGTGACATTGACATACACAATGTCTTGATAGCGTTGATATTATGGAAGTCATTAGATACTCTTAAAATAAAACCCAACATTTGCAAAGCTTTGTTGGATATGATTTCTACATTATTGATAAAATTCTATCAATAAATACCTATATTAAAGTTACGGTTGTATAATATTTAGTTATTTGTTCGCATACATAAAAATGAGGAATTGAAATTAAAGCACTGGTCTCAGAGAAGAAGAAAGCATGGTTATGTCTGATAGCGACTAGCAATGCTTCAAGCGAAGAGAGAAAGCGAGCGAAAGAAGTGTATAAGGTTTGCAAGAAAAGAGGTGATATTGAAGTGATAGAACGAAGGAAACGCCTGGAAGAGGAAGAGGGAATCAAAATGACAAACCACTTTCAAGAAAACATCAAACTGTTTTGGAAAGAAGTCAAAAAGTCCCGAAGTGGTCCAGAGAACCTAAGCATGAAAGTGATAAAATCAATAGATGGACAAATGTTGACGAATGAGGAAGAAATTAAAGAGAAATGGATGAATTACTTCAAGGAAGTCTTTGAAAGTAACCCGGGTGACAGTGATTCCAGCGGTGAATCGGTTATGAACGATGATGGAGTGAATGTTAGCAAAAACAGCATGGATGAATTAAAAATATCAATTAAATGTATGAAGAATGGTAAGGCTGTGGGTTTCGATAGAATTGCTGCCGAATACTTTAAAGGAGATAGCCATAGTATTCTCACATGGTTGTGTAGACTTTTTAACCAGTGTTTAGAGAAGGGTTACACGCCGTTAGATTGGAGAAGGGCTGTAATCATGCCATTATACAAAGGTAAAGGGTCACGTATGGATTGTGGGAATCATAGGGCTATTTAGCCTGCTTAGTTCAGTCGGCAAGCTGTATGGCAGAATATTGATTGAAAGGGTACGCATGGAAACAAAGGATAAAATATGGGATGTGCAAGGAGCTTTTATGACTGGAAGGGGGTGTATGGGCCAGATCTTCTCATTGCGTATGCTTACCGAGAAGTTTCTTGCAAAAAACCAGAAACTTTTCTGTGCCTTTGTACATCTACAAAAAGCATACGACCGAGTTGACAGGAAAAAGCTATGGAAGGTGTTGCCCAAGTATGGAGTGAGTACGAATCTCATACAGGCAATTGCGTCTCTGTATGAGGGAAGCGTTGCATGTATTAGGGTGAACGGCGATTTTACTGGATGGTTTGACATCACAAAAGGCGTTAAACAAAGCTGCGTCATGTCGCCGTGGTTATTCAATCTATACACGGATAATTTTGTATGCAAGAATTGAAAGAGATGGGATTGGGCGCGAAATTGAGTAATCTGGAAGTATGTTGCCTGTTGTATGCTGATGATGCGGTGCTGATTTCTAACAGTATGGAAGATCTACAGTCTCTCGTGTCTAGGATGAACGAAGTATGTATGAAAAATTAGTTAGATAATAATGAATGTAAGTAAGTCTAAAGTCATGGTATTTGAAAGAGAGAGTATGAAAACAATGTGCAATATAGTAGTGAATGATGAGTATTTGGAGCAGGTGGATGAGTTTGTGTACCTGGGAAGTATGTTTACGAGAGATGGGAGGGCTGATAGAGATATCGAAAGAAGGGTAAATGCAGGCAACTCTATAAATGGAAGACTGAACTGTCCAAAGAAGCGAGGTTAGCCGTCCACAATGGAGTGCTGGTACCTACCCCGATGTATGGCAGTGAGGCATGGAACTGGCAGAGGAATGATGAAAGTAGAAATGAGATCCCTGAGGCGTATGTGTGATAAAACCATGTACGATCATGTGAGAAATGTGGAGATCCGTGAAGAACGCAAGGCTGATGTAAGCGTGATGAGTAAGATTAAGAAAGGGACGCTCAGATGGTTTGGGCATGTAGAGCGAATGAACGAGGAGAGGAGTGTAAGGAGAATATAAGACGCAAATGTGAATGGTAGAAGAAGTCGGGGACGCCCGAGGAAGACATAGCACGACCAAGTGAATCAGATACTTGAGTCGGGCCGTGTGAAGAGTCGGAATCACAGATATTCAATTCAATATCTTTGGTCGGAATAATAGAAGAGCATGTACCTATGAGACGATATATGAATGTGAACGAGGCAAGAAGAGTGTGCCAAGATCGAGTTTTTTGGCTTTCCGTCCTCTCTGCCTACCTCTGTCCTCTGAAACGGCGTGATGGTAATTAGTTAGTTAGTTATAATTTAAAAAACAGCGAGTTAGTACAAGATTTGTATTTATTTACGTGTACATATTTACTTCTTCAATCGAAAATGTATGTCTTAAAATGTACCTAATTATGAATATAAAATTTTATTAGTTGTATTTTACAAATAATAAAAAAAGAAAATTTTAAATAACATGTTTACAAAAAGAAAACAAGAGATATATGTATTAGGTACTTATTCAATTTTTCCAAAATAAAAATTCAAAAATGTCCAATATTCAAAACAGGATGGTCACCTCACCATTTCATTACGGTGACATGTTTCAATTTAAAATGCGAAGTGTTACAAATCCAAAAATAGGTCATCCCGGACAGGAACTTATATAAATTACTAGCTGACCCGACAAACGTTGTTCTGCCATATAAATTATTTCTCGTGAATATTTAAAAATAACAAATGTATTGTAAGTGTGTGGGGATGGGATCAATGACAGAAAGACTAATGGAGCGCTGTAGACGATGACCGCCGATAAAAACAAAAAACACCAACTAAAGTCGGAAAATGAAATAAATAAATCAATATAAATTTCAAAGAGCAATTGAGTGTACGATGTTTTTTGTCAGTCCGTCTTTAGCCAACACAAATAAGCTCGATGGTTTGCCCATGCGAGAACATGACGCCGAATGAAATATCAAAATGACGCGACGCTTCTCGTGAATGTCTTGCACATGTGTGGATGAAAGGTCGATGAGGCGGGCGTAGCGCCATCTGTCATTCAACAACATAAATAATTTCATTCTGTTTGAAATACGAAAGTCGGTTAAATTTGTTCATAGAAAAATACTAAAATCGCGATTTAAAAATGGGAGGGTGGGGGTAGGAGTGTAAAAAAATTGGGGTTATAGGTATTTTTTGATGCCAAATAAAAAAAAATAAATACAAAAAAAATTGTCAAAAAAATAGATTGTTTTATTCTGGGTAGGGACATCCTAGTGGTATGAAATATACTTTAAAACCTATTCTCATACCTACCAAATATACATAATAATTTTCATAAAAATCGGTCAAGCCTTTTCGGAGACACCGTGAGACGAGATTTTTATATATAAGATTTTTAACGAATATTGTATAATAATTAGGTAATTTTCAATGTCTTACCCATCCCATATGACTTTTATTATAAATGATTGTTATCGTTTTATGAAAAAAAGCTTTCATTTATAATTACAATTGGAACGAAACGTACGTTTGCTAAATGTCTACGGGAATTAGACGTGGGCAAAATTGAATGACCGAATTAAATGAATAAATTCAATCTTGTGACACACTCAATCTAATTCTCAATTTCAAAAGGAATTGATTCTTCATTCCTTATCTTTGGCCTTGCATCCTACGATTTTTAATGACACCATACATTTTTAATTTCCGTTTATTTTACTGTTAAATTATTTCAATGAATAATGTGTTCTGTAAACGATTTAAATATTATATTGTTTCATAGGTATTTAAATATTATTAAACGGGCCGCGCGCCGCGAAGTGGTCGACGGACGGTATTGTGAACGACTCGCCTATTACGATTGTATTCCGCTACCGCCGTGCCGCCATTCTAAAAACACCCGAACATCATCAAAGTCCATGTCCCAAAATGGCCAAAACGCGGCCGCGATTCATCCGGGTTGCCCGAGCATCTCTTTCACGCAATGAATTAATCATTCATCCTAATCAATAGTCCTGAGATTGTCATAAGGTCCCCGCCGTCCCAGGTCCGTGTTCAATGTCCGCGTCCCAGGTATCTAGTCTGTCGAAATCGAGATTGTCCGATTCCGACAGACAGAGGAATTAAAACAAAAGTCTTTTTCACTTGTGACGTCATGGTCTTTTGTAAATCTCAGAATCTCAGACCACGTCAATGTCACGATATGTCCCAAACGCATCCCAGTCCTAGGTCCGCAGCTCGCGAGTAAATCAAGTCACTGCTAGGTAAGACACAAAACATTAGTCAAAAGTTACTAATTCATTCCGCAATGCCTGCCCTTAATCCGTCCGCGCGGTTCATTTATTCCCCCGCGCGCCAAGCCGTCAATTTCATTACATAGTTAGTCGAAAACTTTCGACTTTGAATCTGAACATCAGCAGTGAGAAGCTAAAATGATGCTTATCTGTTTTTTGGTACGTACGGAAGATATTGTACCTACCTACTTTTAGACGTAGATCTTGGGTCGATATAATATGTAAATTTGCAGATATTATAAGGCCAATTAGCTGTGGTTAGCTGTCATAAAATACTCATCTTAATGTTAAATGTATGTTTATATTAGATCACGTGAAATGGAACAAAATTATAAGTTTAATAAATAAAATAAAATCAATAAAATTTTAAGGGTGAAACGAAAACTTGTATAATTTTAAGATATAATTGCTAACAATAAATACATTTTACATACGAAAAATTACGACACTAAAAAAAGACAAACAATATAGGATTTAAATGTTCGGTCTCCTCTTTGTGTGGTGTTTCGTAGCCTATTGGTCTCCTCTTTGTGCGGTGCTTCGTAGCCTCCCCACTCATTGTGATTTGAAAACCGATGAAACGAAAAAGTGACACTAAAAAGAGTCAAACACATTAATCTATAGGTTTTAGCGAGATAATCAGATAGAATAATCGGTCTCCTCTTTGTGCGATGCTTGGTAGCCTATCAGTCCCCTCTTTCGCGGTACTCCGGGTACTCCGTGGCCTCCCGGTCTCGTGTGCGGTGTTAGCCTCCCCATTCATTTAATTTTCAATTATTATTATTATTATTATTTTTATTTTTTTTCTTTTTTTTTTTTTTTTTTGGGATTTAATTGAATTAAAGGAATGAATTAAAGGAATCAATTCAAAAGGCCATGGGAATCAGACTGAATCGATTCACTCCTGGGAATCATTCTGCCCACGTCTAACGGGAATACACTTTTTCGGTTTCATATGTCTGGTGGCGAAAATTGAGTACTGTACAAGTAGCTAAGCGTGTAGGTTCTAATAGGTAGGTTACACGAGGAACTTAGATAATAAATCATCGGGTAATTCCACTATCTTTTAAAAAAGAGTGGCGGTGCCTTTGAAGTTCACAAAATATAATTTTTGAACAAAATAAAAGAGGGAGCAGACTTATTTTTCGAAATCAATTGTTCGAATTTCAGTTTATCGAAAGACTAATTTTTTGAAAGACTATTTTTTCGAAAGACTAATTTGGCCGAAAAACATATTTTTCGAATTTGTTAATCAACTTTTAAAATATACATTTCACTTGCTTATCTATGACTGACGAGATGCTGTTAGGTTAGGTTGGGTTAAGTTAGTTGATATTGTCCATCCTAAAATAAAATATTTTTGTACGTAGGTAGGTACTGAATACGTACTTATATCAATTCGAAAAACTAGGTTTTCGGTTAATTGATGTTCGAAAAATATGTTTTCGAAAAATTGAAGTTCGAAGAATTGCATTTCGAACAATTGAATTCGAAAAATTGATTTCGAAAAATTGCAATTCGTTCAATTTACCTAGACCCAATGAAAGATCACCTAAAATGTAACTATTCTCTGAAAGCTGAGTAGATAGGTACCTACTAACAAGTTGTATAATGTTTTACATTTTATACCACCGTCATTAAATATCTTGGTATAATATAGGTAGGTACATTTTCACACGACGATTTAATCAAGCAAAAGTTAAAACTGGAAAAACATTTTATGCTGCTTTGCAGAATGTTAATTTTTTAACGACTTTAGACAATTACCTACAGGTTGGTAGTTGGTACCTGCTTACATGTTGAGAATGGAGATTCTAAAGCAATGGAAATGGACACTTTTTTCGTATTTCATGGGCATTAACTAAGTAAAATTTTCTAGACATTTTGTTTTGAAAAGTTTTATTTTCTATATACATTTGTTACTTAATTTTATAAAAAAATTTGCTACCGGTTTCGACACATCCGTGTCATTCAGCATCAAAAAAATTTAACAAAAATGTACGTAGAAAATAAAACTTTTCAAAACAAAATGTCTGGAAATGGTCACATTTTAATGTATTTGTGAAAACCGATAGTATCCAAAGTTTCAAGAAAGTTTTTTGAACTAGTTCGGAACACGCGCCCGCTGTAATTACCTATAGTTACAATAGGTATTTATCGAAAAAAAAAAAAATTTTTAATTAGTCACTCTTTACAAATAATATTTTTTGATGTTATTTGTTATGTCTTCGATATATCAACACGATGTATGGTGTGTCGTGTGTCTTACAAAATCGGTCGAGTACTTCGGTTCACCAATGGGTAATTTCAATTTGTTATTTCATAATATACCTAACTCCTTATTCGATTCCTCCGCGTCACCTCGTTTTGAAAGTATGATATTATTTTGGGTGATAAATTTGATGCTTGCAGAGCTTCAAAGGTAAAAATGAAATTCTTCTCTTGATCTCTTGACTGCGAAGTAATGCACTTTCTTTTTGATAATTTTTTTCTCAAACCAATTTTCGGAATCAATAATTTTGGTTTCGGTGTCATTTTTAACATCTGCACATCCTATCTAGACTCTGCTGGTAGTGTTGTGTTAAAAGAAGTCATAAAAGGTAATGAAAATAATAGATTATATGGAGGAACACAGGGGTGGATAGTTTTCTTTTTTATTCCGTCAATCTACTTATCACGTTTCTGCATTAGTACAACATTGTCATTAATATACTTGTGTGGAATATGTCATCTTCAAACATTGCAATATGTGCAAGTGGATTATTATGTTTACTAAGTATGTCTTCTGTTTGCTTAATTGTATATTTCACAATGAAGCGTAAAGCTTCAATAAGTTAATTCTAATTTAATATTGTATCTTCTTCAATCTTATTCAACTATTGCATCATAATTTTAGAATCCATCATTTCTTCCATATTTTAAATATCCTTACCTGGGATGTTAGTGCATACCTATAGAAAATCTCTCTGTATATAAGTAGGGAAAACTAAAATTTGCTTGGCAATAATTAATAATATTGGAGACCGGAAAAAATGCAATGTATGTTTTTATTTAACCCGGACAGAAACTTAAATAAATTTTATAACTTTTTAACTATTGTATAATTTTTATGGTAAAATTATTGACGAATACCTGTTTGTAATTAATGTTCAATGTCTACCTCATCCCATATTAATTTCATTAGGTACTTAGGTACTTTACGAAATTTAGGCGCTTAATGAAATTAAGGTTCTTTGTTTTTGTAACTAGCAATACCAAAATATTAATACAATTCTAAAGAAACTTAGGATCGCGAAATGTCTATGGGAAAACCTATGAGTAAAGATATTCAACATTCTAATAGCTTCTGTCTTTTCATTTTTCATACAAGACGTGAGAGAAAAAAGATTTTTACGGTCGGCTTTTAGAACGATCGTCGATGACAGTATATATAGAGAGAGTTTGTGTACTTTGGAAATATGTTTACGAGAGATGGGAAGGTTGATAGAGATATTGAAAGAAGGGTAAATGCAGGTAACTCCATTAGTGGAGGACTGAACTCCACCGTAGTCGTCCATAACGGAGTGCTGGTACCCTGGTGTATGGCAGTGAGGCATGGATCTGGCAGAGGAAGGATGAAAGTCGACTGAATGCTGTAGAAATGATATCCCTGAGGCGTATGTGTGGTAAAACCATGTACGATCGTGTGTATCCGCAAATAATGGAAGGCTGATGTAAGCGTAGATAATGAGTACAATTAAGAAAAGGACGCTAATGTAAGCGTAGATAATGAGTAAAATTAAGAAAGGGACGCTCAGAAGGTTTGGTCGTGTAGAGCGAATGAACGAGGAAAGGAGTGAGAATATATGACGCAAATGTGCATTGTAGAAGAAGTCGGGGACGCCCGAGGAAGACATGGCCCGACCAAGTGAATCAGATACTTGAGTCGGGTCATGTCAAGAGTCAGAATAATAGAAGAGCATGTATGAGATAATATATGAATGCGAACGAAGCAAGGAGTGTTTGCCAAGATAGAGTTGTTTGGCGGTCCGTCCTCCCTGCCTACCCCTGCGAGGAAACGGCGTGATGGTTCGTTACTTACTTTTAAAAATGTAACTTTTTTTTCCTTTCGTTGAAATTACCTGTTTTGAATTATTTTTTAGTAGATACCTAGGCGTAAGAGTTACAGAAAATCTTACTAGGTATGTATGCAGTTCCCCTGAATGCAAAATCGTACCTTCTCCAAGCTTCAACTTTCAAATAAAAACTGTTTTTATCTAGGTGATCTGCCACCTGTCATTTACCTTAATTTAATTAGCCTTATTATCAAAATATATTTAGGCCTATTTTTCTAGATAAATTTAGTCGTATTTATACATCGTCTTTGAGGTGATTCCTTAAATTATAAATTATTATTCGTCTTCATTCTTTGCAAAAATAATTGGCGATTTTTTTTGTTTTAAATAATATCTCAAATTCAACAATTAAAAACATGCCAGATAATATTCAATCGGCTTTTTATACTAATAACTAATAACAAAATAAAAATATATGTTTATATTAAATAATAAGGATAAGTGTGATTTATTGAACAAATCGGGGGGTTGTAAATAAATTTGTAATCGAAGACAGACAGATTTTCATAAATAAGTAAAAAAAAAAAACATTTCACCTGCGCCTTAACTGCCCGCGATATTGGCCGGGTTAAATCTTCTCCACGGGAAAAACTAAACCCTTTCACACACTTTTCCACAAATGATCATCTAGTCAATCCACGCTATGCAAGTGCACTATATAAGTATAATAAATACAAAACAATACAAGAACAAACATTTCAACCTACCAGAGACCAAATGGGAAAATCATTCACCGACTCCAGACGTTTTCATATTAGAGGGTTCGGCAAAAGGTAATATTTTTATAGTCTGAGAATGCCAAATTCTTTAATCTCATTTCCTAAATCGTTATATTTTCTTATTTTTTCAGAAACAGATTTTATTTTATTTTATTATTATCTATTATTATTGATTGAATTTTTTTTGGGAAGTTCACTACACTAGAAAACTTCTAGAAATTTTAATTAGGGATCGAAGGTGTTTAAAAAATAATAATAATTCTGAATATGCCAACCAACCAATTTGAAATAAATAAAGGATTAAAAAATTTAAACACAAACACAAGGTTTACAATTAGATAACTTAGAAATTAAAAAGGCGTTAATAGCCAATTAAATTTTATTTGTAATCAAATGTTTTTAAAAAATATCCATCTTTTAAATTTATTTTCATATTAATAGGTAGGTACTTATGTCATAATAATTTATTTAGACAACTTGATAATATTTGGTAAATTTATAAAAATATAATTGTAAATACATGAAATATTAGCTATTCTAAAATAATTTATATCTATATTTTATTTTATATAATTATTTTTTTCATGATACCTATAAGTAATTAATCACCACTCTTTATAATGTTTTTTGTCTACGGGTACCTACTTGTTTGTATTTGTTAGAAACCATTGGTTTTGAAACATGTTGATAATTTTGATTAAATAAGTGGTGTTTTACAAAGTAATTTGTTTTAATTCTATACATGATCCAATTATAATAATTATTATTATCTAATAAGTCATTCATCGGAAAAAATTTCAGGAATCATTGCATTATTAAAAGCGCCCAAGCCACTTACACTTATGTATATAAAAAATCAACTATGAAATGTATTGTGCTCTCACTATTCACATTTTCTTCAAGAGACCTTTTATGCCGTCCAACAGTAAATAGTTAAGCCTATAGAGGCCCGCCTCAGTTTTTTCCAGGTTCGCCGATCCTGGGCGGCGCTCATCCGTCTGAGTCTGAAGCTTGTGGTTCTGTAAGATTTTCAAGCTATCTAAGCTGTAGGCTACCTCCCCCAAATCTCCCGGACTGCAGAACTAACTTGCCATGCCGGTGGGGAGAGCAATCTTGCTGTTGAACAGAATCAATTCAGATATCGACAAATTTAGCATCAATAAATCTGATGCCTTTAAAAGCCTAGCTTTTTTATTACTATTGTAGTTGATATAGACTTACCCACTGTTTATATTCATGTAATTCTCCTATAAATGTAATTTAAAAACGTACTACAACAGTGAACAATTTTGCAGTGTTTGTAAAGTAATAAACTGAATTGAATTGACATTAGTAGACCATTGACATGATGAATGTGATATGAAGCCTCTTGCACTCGACAAATTGTATTTTTGTAATTCAAAGAAAACTTTAAGAAGGACAACTGAAGTTTATTAAGTTAATGCATAATTTCAAATGTTGCTTATCCTTTAACAGTTAACACACGTATTTTTTAATTCTACCTATGCAGCCGAATACAATATTTTTAAATAGAATTTAATCTCAATAATATTATATCGCCTTTTCGTGTTTCCTTCATCCGAAAACCATTTTAATTTGTGATTATTGGGGTAACAATCTCAGGTTTTCAATGTTGCCTTGATGGAAAAATCACACCTGTCTACTTAATATTTAAATATCGATTATTTTTATGATACCTATGTAATCAGGTGGTAAAAATGAATTACTAAGTGAATAGGAAATAGTTACCTTCGTAGTAGGGTAGGATGGTACAAGAGCGCGCAGTGTGCAAGAGTATTCCCACGTTTGACGTTGGCAAGCTGACAAATTCAGTCGCTAGATGAAGTGTGGACATGTCGCCGTCCCGTGCTGTGTGCATCTAGGTAATTATTTACCATTACAATTTTTTTGTTTACTTATTTATTTATTTATTTACTCCCTAGTGGGCTTTTACAAATATAGATAATAACAGTTAGGCAGGTATGTAGTACACAATATACAATGATTAAAATAATAATGAAAAATAATATTAATTAAAATTAAAATCATACATTTCATTAAAGTAATTATAAAGATTTCGTTTTATAACTAATATGGAATCTGCAAACATGTCTACAATATTCCCAAATTTATTGCCAAAATAATGTAATATATTTATAAGAAGTGTATGAGCTTCATAGTTTGTTTTAAAATTGTCACAGAAGAAGGTAGCACTTTGCCTCGTATTCCTGGTCGGTACGTAAAATTTTATTTTGGCGAGAATTTCAAGATTGTCAATGCAATTATTAATGATTTTATTTAATAGTACAAGATCAGAGATGATTCGCCTATCGGACAGCGTAATTAAGTTGAGTTGTTTCATCAAAAGGACATAGTTAATATTTTTAATTGGAATATTCAGCTTAAAGTTAATAAATCTTAGGAATTTGTGCTGTACCCTTTCTATATTGTCGGAATGTATTTTATGCAATGGGAACCAAATGGGCGAATTATACTCTACCTGGCTTCTTACTAAAAAAGTGTATAATATTTTCAAACACTCTAGAGACTTAAAATCACATGCTGTTCTGCATATAAAACCAAGCATTTTTATAGCTCTATTTGTTATTTCATTTACGTGTAGAGTAAATGTTAACTTTTCATCAAATATAACACCTAAGTCCCTGATCTGAGCGACTGGTGTCAATATTACATTATTAAAAGAGTACTCATAAGTTATATGACTTTGGATTTTATGAAAACGAATAACTTGGCACTTTTGAATATTAAGAAATAGCGATTTGATCACACACCAATGAAACAATTTATCTAAATTAGATTGTAAAATATGGCAATCCTCTATATTACGTATCATTTTATATATTTTTAAATCATCAGCGAAGAGCAAAACTTGTACATCTTTAAATATACTAATAATGTCATTTATAAATAATAAAAAAAGAATTGGTCCAAGGTGAGATCCTTGGGGAACCCCACTTGTGGCTTCGAATATATAAGATTCTACAGAATTTATTTTAACACAAAGCTTTCTTTTACTAAGATAACTATTAAACCATTTCAATAAGGTTCCTTAAATGCCCATCAAACTTAGTTTATGTACAAGAATATGTCGCCTAACTTTATCAAAAGCTTTGGAAAAATCAGTGTATATAGAATCCACTTGATGCTTAAGGACAAGGGAATCAGTAATATAATTTTCATAAATGATTAAGTTACTTAAAGTATTTCTACCTGTGATAAAACCGTGCTGATTGGGAACAATTATATTATGGATTTGTTTTTTAAAGACATCTAGGACCAATGATTCAAAGAGTTTAGGAATAGCTGACAATATACATATTGGTCTGTAGTTTGATACATCGCTTTTATCACCCTTTTTGTGAATAGGCGTTAAAAAGCTTTTTTCCACTGATCTGGAAAACACCCTGATGACAAAGACTTGTTAAATAGTATAAATAATGGAAAAGTCAAACTTTTAATACAACATTTTAAATATATTGGAGGAAAACCATCCGGTCCAGCAGATTTATTAGAATCTAATGCTTTTATACCCTTTTCTATTGCAGCTTTTTCAATAAAACAATGGCTTAAATTAAGTGATTCTTCAAGAGATATATCTTTAGGGATCTCACTATCAAGAATATCTATGTCATAAACACTTTTAAATGAATCTGCAAAAAGATTGACTATGCCTTCGGTACTGTCAGTACATTTGTTATTAAGATACATAGTATTTGGTAAACTACAATCATTCTTTCGCTGAGCATTAGAAAAATTCCATAATCTTTTTATATTATGACGAACCTCTTTTTCTATTAAACTAACATAATCATTGTAACATTTTCTGGATAGGTGCTTTGCATTGCCTTCTTAAGTTAGTAAAATTTATATAATCATTAACGTTTCTAAATTGCTTATATATTTTTTGCAATTGTTTTTTATTGTATATTAACTCCTTTAATTCTTTTGTAAACCATATGGGATAATGAGAGGCTTTAAAATTAATTTTAGGAACATTACAAAGTTCTTTAGAAGTGTTTAAAAATAAATAAAATTGTTGTAATTGGTCAGTTATATCATCACCAGCCTCTAAAAATGACCAATCTAAATGGTCAAGATAATTTTCAATATTTGGGTACTCAGCTTTAGTAAAATTATATGATGAAATTTTAAAGTTCTGCAAATTTCTAGATTCATTTGTAAAAATAATATCTAAAGCCGGATGATGTTGATCAAGAGGTAATAACAGTTCGTCCGATTTTTCCACTATTGTATTTGGGTTATTAGAAAATACTAGGTCAAGCATTCGATTATTAGTGTTATGCACTTTATTTAACTGCGTTAGTCCTAGGAAGAAAGGCATATCCAGCATTTCCTTTGATTTTTCACATTGTACTTCTGTTTCGTTAACAACCACTTCATTGTTAATATCGCAGGACCAGTTCGGTAGATTGTAATCGCCAGCAATTATAAATTTGGCTTTAGGATATTTATATTTCAGTATCTCTATATTCTCGTTGTGGTTCTTATATATTTGTAGATCTGACGTTGGTGGAATATACGTACAAGCGATAATAATTTTAATGGATGAAATATTTAGCATTACAAATATCTGTTCAAGGTTTTTGTGCTTAACTGGTAATTTGCTGGATGATATTTTTTTGGATATGCACACCATTACACCACCTCCTTTTGATTGATTAATTGTAGTGCAGTTACGGTCAAGACGATATATGTTGTATTGATTGAGGCCTAATTCCGATGAACTGATATCCTCATTTAGCCAAGTTTCTGTTAATAATAAAATATCGTGTGGAAAGGTGGGAGAGATTGTTTAAAGATATTTTAATTTTGTTCTCATCCCGCGAACGTTTTGGTAGTACCCAAACAATTTTAGATGATGTTTAAGTTTTTTGGAATATTTGTACATATTTTTGGAATAGAATTAATATATTTTATTGTAATTTATATCGTTTATAATATGCATCTGTTCTAAAACTTCCTCACATAGAGGTCAAATGTAATAGAGTGTTCTTGTATTACTACCTATTTCTATTATAGTACTTAGCTGTCATATGACACAAGTTTGATAGGTTGCCCAAATGGCGAATGTTGTATGAAATGTCGGTGAAAAATTGTAATGTTTACGTGTGCCCAGGGGCGAAATGCGGAAGATTATTTCTAAGATTTCTCAACATGAGGGAGTTTAGCTGTTACCCATGGCCCATGGGCCATGGCTCTATCCCACCAACTTTCTTTTGGGTATGCTGAAGGGATGTACACATTGCTACGCAATTCTTCAGATTGATTCGCGGATGGTTTGAAAACTCGGCTATCATGGTCATCATGAAGTGGGTACCTATATTCATTTCTATGTTCCCGATGGTTATCTTCGCCACCGACAGCATAAACCGCTCTATCTTCCGGCCTGCAGAACTAACTTGCCAATGGTCATGCCGGTCGGGGAGCAATCTTGCTGTTGAACAGAATTAATTTGGAAATCGACATATTTAGCGTTAGTAAGGCAGCCTTTAAAAGGCAAGCTCTATTAATGCTTGTATGGTTTGTATATAATAATAATAATAATAAAAACGTTTATTCATCAATAATTTTTTTACAGTAGGTAGATATTAAAATTTTTGTTCTTTCATCATTGATTCTTTGATGAAAAGGTCACTGCTTAGCTACAATTCAGGATTTCTACTGGAATGCAGCTGGTTTTCAGCAGTGCCTTTAGGTATATCAATGTAATAATGTTACAAATTTATTTTGAAAAACTTATTAAAATAGTAAAATTTTGTAATATTTTCGATTGAATAAATTTTTCTTTATTGAATTGAATTGAAAAAAAAAATGTGTACGCGCGTCAAAGTACGAGTGGATATAGATTTTTAGCAGTTCTCCACAAAGTTATAAATTATAAGAAGATGAAACGATTATAAATACTAATCCGAAAAAGAAGTCTACGTATTTAAATTAATTGTTTTTAAAACCTTAGCACGCTCCAAAGCACAATGATAATAATGTTTGGATCACTTCTACAAAGACGTTTCCGTGAGAAAATCGCCTCAAGGACGCTTTACAACTTACTACACATTTAACATATACCCTATCACTACTTGTAACTTAGATTTATTTCTAGTGGCTTATAACTTATAACTAAGATCAATAACTACCATGCATAATGGGAGGCGTCTACTAATATCTACAGGAATTCCAAAAACTAAATAAATCGGACTAATATCTTTGAGAACCAAAGGGCGTACGAATATCTACAGCTCAAACTGCTGACTAATATCTATGAGAACCAAAGTGTGGACGAATATCTACAGCACTGGCAGAGGTTGGATTTGCAATTATGTATATTATTGGAATAACGTAATATTGCGTATGCAGTTTAAAAAACTTAATTTATGTATGTATGTATGTAAAAATCCCTAATATCGGACTATTGGACACATTTATTTAGCTGATTATGAAGGATTTTGGTTTTTGTTTAACAGCTTTCTTTATTTCGAGTGCTTCTAAATTATTTAGTCTGTTACAATGAACATTTCTATGTCAGTTAGGTTAGGTTGTGGTGCCGTGTATTTCAAAATAAATGAATAAATATCTTTGTATTATGACCTCCATGTTTGTTCAATAAATTATTGTCCTCGTAAACAGCAAAATACGTAATATTATGCAAAAACTTCATGTACGTACTTTAAAAGTTTAAGCCTTTACGTAATTAGTAATTACGTAATTGAAGTAATTTATGCTTTTCCGTACAACCTCTTGCTCAGCTGCCCTCCGTAGATATTAGTCCAACCTACGCTCTATAGATATTAGTCACCACTGGGACCGTCATAGATATTCGTCCGACCTTAGCTCTGTAGATATTAGTCCACACTCTGAAGTTCGTAGATATTAGTCCAACATATGGGCTGTAGATATTCGTCCGACATACAGGATGTAGATATTAGTATCTGGAGTGCCACAATGTGCATGGTAGTTATTATTCAAAATAGGTTGCAAATACCTATTTTGAACGAAGATCTGGATATGCTTATCTTGCGGAGAAATATTTAAGGAGCCAAATGTAGTGTGGACTGGATTCAGTGCAAAATATGCCAGAGTGGTACGAGAATTGCACTGGATATTTGGGATCTGGAGATTATATTTGTAATCTTTGTCACTGATTATATATCCTACCCTAAAGTATGTGCGCGCTGGTATACAGTGTACCCAGCGGTCTGGGAACCGGGGTAAATTATCCCAAATGGGGTAAAAAGGTTTTTTTTGGGTAATAATTTTTTTTTTCATGTTTGCTATTTCATAAACGTAATAGTATTTTTACAAACTTAATCAATTCAGGTGTGTGCGTGAAGATCTAATACTGAAGCACGTATTCAATCTGAGAGCAAAGCCAATCTGTCATCTTTTTGGATGTCAAAAGCTACGAAGGCTTTCAAAATTGCACATGAGGAGGCGGTAAAAAAGTTGCTGCCATTTGCAACAACCTGTCTTTGTGAACAAGGCTTTTCCACTCTAATGAACATAAAAACGAAGAACAGAAATCGATTAAACGCCGAAGACTGTATTCAAATTGCTCTTACATCAAAAAGTCCCAATTTTGAAGTAGATAATTGTATCAAACATGAAGGAACATCATTTCTCCAAAAACTGAAAGCGAAACCTGAAAATCTGAATTTTTGTTTGATCCAATTGTCTATTACATACTTATTATTTTCATGTATCTTTTTTTTATTTTCCGTGTAAATTAATTCAATAAATAATGTTTATTTAAATATACATTGATTGTCTTTTCAAAATGGGGGGAAGAGGTAATATCGACTTACGCAAAAATATTTTGGGGTAATGTTAAAAAAGTTCCCCGACCGCTGGTGTACACCATCCTGCCCACCTTTGGGTTGCGCACATCGACTATTTTTAAACTTATTTTATTACGCTGTAAAAGATAAGGGTTAGTGGTTAGAGGTTGAGTAATTATTCTTGTAACAGGTAGAAAACTAAGAGTTGACATAAAGGTATTTTGGTTAAGTTTTAAGATTTTCACGGCCAAAAGCATTTTCGTTATTTGTTTTTGGGGTGTTATGCCGTGTTGCGCTACCTCCTTCTTTAGCCAACGTTTAGGACATCGTTGCAGTGTCCATCATCAGGGCAGATCCGGCAGATCCGGTAGATGTGTATCTACCGGATCTGCCGGATTTGCAAATAACGAAAATAAAGGTATTTTTGTTTTTCTGGAATGCATAATTAAATGAATAAATTCTGAAAACTAAAACTGCGCGCATTTTTAGGTACCTCCCTACCCTATTGGCTTGGGAGGTACAAAATTGATTTTCTGATTTTCAAAAAAACTGTCTACGCAACTTTGGTTGTGTAGATTTTCCTACGTATTTCCACTTACGTAGGTAAGTAGGTAACAACATATTTCCAGTCATTTATGACACTTGATCGCGCCATGTCTTACTGATACTTCAGATACTACTTTTGCAACACGCTTGTGCGTCGTAAGATCTTTACTTTAATTCTTTGTCTCTTTCAAGAATTTTTGAAGACACTGGTGGCACACCTATCGTTAAAAGCGCCAGCGTTATTTGGCAAGGTCTAATTCAGCATACATACGCTGAAATAGGTCAAGCTAAACAACGCTGGCGCATTTATCGCTGGTGTGACACTAGCATGAAGGAAACTTGAACAGATCAGAGCTATGAGATGTTATTATTCTGAGGAAAGGCAGGTACAAATCAAATGAGAAAGGAGCAAAATTGTATTCTAATTAAAAAAATTACTATTTAATGTGATAAATTTTGTGCGTAAAGTTATGAAAAACCAAAATACTTTAAGGGTGAAATTGTTTTTAATAAAGATATACAATTATGACACAAGAAATTTAAATAGAGTTAGGGACTAAAAAATAATTAAATACCTGAAGGTGTGAAGAGTTAATGCATTTAAAAAGGGGTGTTATGTTTACTTAAAAATATAATTTTACCTCAATTATGCTTGAACCGGTCCAATGCAGATAACTATATTAAAAATTAATAATTAATATTCCGAAATAGGTACCTAGGTAGGTAGGTACCTACATATTATATATTATTAGTACTTATCGTTTTTACCTGCTTTTGGTGTTTACATTTTATGAAAACTTTACCCTTATTACGGTTCATCAAAACATTATCGCATCTCAAGTACCTACCTACTATCTACCCAATTGGTTTTCCCCAAAATCCCTTCCAAATCCAGAAACCGTTGAAATCTAGATCTGTTTTATATACTGGTGTCTAGCGCAAGGCACTGTAGGACTAAGCAGTGGGTCCCTACGCACCGGGGATTTCCCGATTCCAGCAGGGGTGGCAAGTGGCAACACTGTGGGAGGGGTGGCAACACTGCCTCTAGCGCCTTCACTCCCCAAAGCTGCCTCTCGAGGGAATGCTGCCAACTTTGTAAAAAATAATACTGGGAAGCGTGGAAAAAGTTTCTGGAGGGTGAATAAAACGTGAAAAATTGCGAAGGGAAAACAGAAAAAAATGGGGAAATGATTTTAAAATATTTTAATTATTTGCATAATATTTTTTCGACATTTTGTGATCATGACTAACGAAATCTATTTGTCCCTGGCTGAATCTAATGTGAGATATGGTATAACGTCTTGGGGGCACTCATGTAAAACAAACATCCAACATGTACAGTCAATTCAAAACGCTATGGTCAAATTACTCGTCAGCAAAGCAGTTTATGACCAGCGGCAAAATATCACAATTATGTATAAATCCATAAATGTGTTACCTATTAGAGCTCTTTTTTGGTATAAAATCTGTATGCAACATATCTTAGATAGCCCATAAAAAACAATGGTGGATCACATGTACAATACTAGGCTTACACAAAATGAAGGGATGATAGTACCTAGATTTTCTAATAAACATGGCCAGCGAACTCTTGAACACATTGTACCACTTATTTTTAATATGCTGCCATATGATTTGAAAAAATGTTGCTCGACACCTAAATTTGCACTATTGTTTAGAACATGGCTATTGGAATCAGATTTTATGTATTGACTTGACTCCTCGTGCATTTTTAATTATTAATATTTAATTTTAAATTTTTTTTTTTTCTTTATACTTATTTATATTTTTATTATGTTTTTTATTAAATTGCAATATTTTTTTCTTCTATTGTAAAACATTGTATATTGTATCATGTTGTTTTCCACACTATTTTCCTGCCGACAAGCTACTTGCAGTAACTTTGCAGGTGCAATGTAAACAAGAAAAAAAAACTATTTTCTGTTAAATCATTACTTAAATTGTTCGATTAGATATGTGGAAATATTAATAGTTTTTGTAAAGATTTACGTTAATTTATTTACCTCAATAAAGTAAAACTATGGTTTTAATATTCTTGAATCTAAACTCATTAAATTATAATGTTTTGAAATAAAAGTTGGAGTGAAAAGGTTATTTTAAATGTCAAAAGATTAAAGCTCGATTGTAGGTAGGTATACCCTATCGCGATCACAGAATAATTTATACACAAGAAATACATTAAAATTTCGAATTAAAACATAAAACATGGCTGCATTAAAATAATAATAATTGTTTATCCGCGGCACCATCTAGCGTCGTAAATTATACCTACGGTCACTTTAATTTGATCCATAATATCCCGTGAGTTCAGTCAAATTTCAGGCATGCAGGTGAATTTAATCCGTCCGGGCCTCCATTGGTCGGAATAAATGAGGTGGAGGGGATGTGCGGCCATGATGCGCTCTTATTGGCTGGCGTGGAAGAGACCACGCCTGCGAGGAGCGGAGAGCAGAAAGTTAGGGGAGAGATAAGATTAGCAAGTACTCAGTCCTCATAAAGAAAGCTAGGGCCACACGGGTGGGATCTGTCGGTGCGGCTCAAGGAATACCCGTCACTCTACCTGTCCTCTGTTACCCGGGAATTATGGCAACTCGTCTACCGTGTTCGAGTCCAATTCACGTCAAATACGCGTAGTATACAATAAAAATTTCAACAATATAACACCGTCAGTGCATAAAAAAACAGTGATCTTTGACAATGAAAACAAACGGTTTTAAAAAAAAGTGTTTGTTTACTTTTTGAATTGAATAAAAATTGATAATTTCGTGTAAAAATGGTTGTGAAACTAAAGTCACATGTTACCGTACTGTGTCAATAATAATTACTAAATTTACTCTGACATGACTTTTTTGTTGACCTAATTGAAACTGAGTGAAACATTAAACAAAAAACAAACACAGAAAACAAATTTGTTGAACTGAACCGAGTGTTATAATATTTGCATTGTTCTTTCGTGTACTGGTAATTGCCTAATTAGCGATTCTTAGGAACCAGAAAACCGTAAACAAGCATAAAATCATTTAGAAGTAGTTTTGTGCAGACAATATTCCTACACAAATCGTGGCGGACGTAACAGTGAAAGACGAGGTCGGTGACCCCTACGGGGTGAGATCTTTCGGCGACTACAGTCACGGAATGGTCTCGTACTATAATCCGCTAGGGGTGTACCAGAAGGGCGGCGCAGCCCAGTGCGCCCACGCGGGCTGGTACCAGCCGCCCATGCTGGAGGAGGGCGCGCCGTGGCACGCGCACGCCGGGCACCCGCACGCCTGGCAGAGTGCGGAGTGGGTCGTGCCGGACCGGGCGAGCAGCGCGCCGCCCAGCCCCCGCCCTGGCTCGCCCGCCCATCGCCCGCCGGCGCCGCGCAGTCCCTACGAGTGGATGAAGAAGCCCAGTTACCAGAGCCAGCCCAACCCAGGTTAGTCGCGGCTTCTATTGCATGACTAACCCTGCACCATTAGATCTCCTTCCTAGGAGTCTCCACTCACGTCCACTGCATCCATTATTACCTAACATAAACTCATATCTAATCCCCTTCTCATTCAATCGAGAAGGAGCTATGAACTACTAACCGAAAAAATCGCGGGGAAGAAGAACGTAAAATCTAAACCATGTTTTTATTCATACCTTTTTTCTAAGAAAAACCAGCAGTTCTTTAAGAATGCCTTATTCAGGAAAAGATCCGGAACGAAATCACTTGATTTTACAAAAAAAAAAAAAAATATTTTCATAGCGCAAATTACCTACCTACCCCAAGAGTGCATTACATTTAATTTGTCATGGGCCCAATATCACGATTAACTAACCCATAAATATATTATTTTTTATTTACGCACCAGACTTAAATGTCCGGGTTTAATTTTCCCCACAGGAAAAACTAAACCCTTTCACACACTTCCCAAATGATCATCTGGTCAATCCACGTTATGCAATTGCACTATATAAGTATTATAATTACAAAACAATACAAGAACAACATGTCAACCTACCAGAGACCAGATGGGAAAATAATTCACCGACTCCAGATATTTTCATATCAGAGGGTTCGGCTCTGTGGAATTCCTAATTGAACCTATAAATCCTACTGATCCCTCAATATAAATATTTAAAAAATCTTTTGTAATCCTATATGTATTTAAAATTACCGATTTTTGCATTTTTATATATAAATTCTTTGACAAATCTAATGCACCTAAATTTTGAATCAGAGACCTAGGTATAATGCCAGTAGCCGAAATAACAAATGGTAATATTTTTATAGTCCGAGAATGCCAAATTCTTTTAAATATTATATTACCTAAATATTATCATAACTAGGAACTACTATTATTACAACTACTACTATTATCATAAATGACCTACCGTCCTAGGGTACCTACCTATTCGTAAAAAGTGATTCACAAATCACCTACTTTGTTTCTTTAAACTTACTACTAACTCAAAATATTATTAATAACAGTAATAATAACCTTATGAGATGCTAATTGTTTCCTTAAATTAAATTGCATCCGTACAGGACATTATTTCCTGACTCGATTTACATGAAAATACCTACCTATTCCATTAATCGTGCATTTAGGTACCTAGGTATGTAAGAATAATACCTACATATGAATTTATTCTTATATGAATCGATATCTCTCTTTAGGGAACGCACCCATAATACGTGACCAACTTTTTGCACATTTTACCCCCCCCCCCCCCGGTGACCAAAAACCTAAGCAATCCGCCGCTCATTTGTACCAAGCGTAGTATTTTGAAGACCTCCCCCCCTAAACGTGTCACGTAGTATGGATACGTTCCCTTAGGTACTTTTAATTATAGACAGAACAACCTTCCTGCAGTCATATATTATAGCTTTGTAATTGGTTACCTACTAAATAAAATACATATATCTGTTGGTAATAAAAATACTGAATTACAATTATAATAAAAATTTAGGCAGTTAACTTTTCATAATTTAAATTTTAAAATTACTCGACGCATGGGAACGTGCTTATATTTACTTAGTGGTGGTTTGAGGGTAGTTCCTTTAATAATAATAATAATAATAATTGGATGACTTGTATATCATTGACGCCGGCGTGGTCTAGCGGTAAGGCTTTTGACTCGCAAACCGAAGGTCGCGGGATCGAATCCCGGCGTAGGCATATAAATTTTATTTGAATAATTTCACAATTAATTCCTTTGTAATAATGTTATTTTACAATAATTTCATTTGAAATAATAATTTCACAATTAATTCATTTGAAATAATAAGGTAGTATATTTCCGAGAGTGAAAGATATTTTCAGTATCGCCCTGATGTAAGATCACCATTCAGAATCGAAACGTTGCTTGAAATAAATAAATAAATGGCGTTAGCCGTGTTTGGTGACCAGATCGGAATAGCCGGGTACTTCCCCACCTTCCTCTCCCCCATCTCCTACCCCTCCCTACTCGATACTACCTTCAGCCTCACAACTTACCCCAATCGGGGATGCCATAGTCTCACTGGCTCCAGACGGGAGCAGCTGAGACTCTTGTGAGGATTACCTACTATAAAAAAAGCACCGTTCTTTTTTTTTAAATCACCTCAAGGGCGTTGTACAAACTTGTAATAATAATACATTTCTATAATTTTAATTATAACTACAAACTAGACAAACCATTATAACAATTTATGGCTAAAAATTGCACCCACCGAATCATATTTATTAATTGCATCTGTGCAAAAAATGATTGTACTCGATTTTCACAATTATCTGGATAGTACCTGCCTGTATACCACATGATTATAGCGAACCCTTAATTAAGGTGGGTACCTACCATCATACTTTCTGTAGTATAATAATATTTAATCATATTACGTAGATAACTGCTGTGTAATTCATTATCTTCTAATTACATCTACCCGCTTGTTAGTACCTAAGGGAACGTACCCATACTACGTGAACCGTTCAGGGGGGGGGGGTCTTCAAAATACCACGCTTGGTCACACAATACAATGAGCGGCGGGGGGCTTAGGTTTTTAATCACCGGGGGGGGGGTTAAAAATTGCAAAAAGTGGGTCACGTAGTATGGGTACGTTCCCTAACGGTTTAATTCTTCCAATTACACCTAACTGCGTTTTGTTATTCGTTTAATTCTCCCAACCCTCTGGAGCCAATGAGACTATAGCATCCCCAATTGGGGTATATTATATTGTGAGGTTGACGGTAGTGGGGAAAGGAAGGTGGGGTAGTGCCTTGCTATTAAGATCTGGTCACCAAACACGGTTAAAGCCAGTTCGAGGAACGTTTCAATTCTGAATGGTGGACGGTGGTATTACACCAGGGCGATACTGAGAGTATCTTTCACTTTGGAACGTGCCGCAAAAATGCCTTTAATTCAATTAAATTGCAAAATAACCTAATTCAATTAAATAAAAATTGCTTGCGTACGTTAGGATTTGAACCCCCGACTTTCAGATTGCTATTCGTGAGCCTTGTCCCTGGACCACGGAGGCCGTCGAATTGGTACCTGCTGTGTAATTAATTACTAATTACATCTACCTCCTTCTGCGTAATTGTTTATCTTTCTCAATTACATCTAACTGCGTTTAGTTACTTGTTTAATTCCCTAATTTTATCTAAATGACATTAACCTTTAGCTGCTGACGTGGGGTCGCTCAGGCCCATCAACTATAATAATATCGAAATACTCACCTCCCCCCGCGCGTGACGCATATGCCGCTTCCAGTAGCTTCGAATTTATTGACGACTGGGCCTAGGTTTTAAATTTTTAAAGTTAAATTTCTGTAATTAAATTCATTAAAATTTTTTTGCGGGTCTCTCTGACCCACCGTCAGTACTGCTTTATTTCTGATCTCAAGTGATTTTTGCCAAAAAATATTACCTACATAATTTCCAAATTGTCAAATATAAGTTACTTAACAATAAAAAAGTATTTTATTTTATTTAAATATATTTAAATTGTTCAATAAATAATAATTTTGACCTCAAAATTTTCACGGATCTCTAATGTATAAACATTTAAAGTAATAATAATAATAATAATAATATTTGGCTGATTTATAAAGCGCCGTTTTCATGAAAAATCATCTCAAGGGCGCTGTACATATAATAAGCATACAATAAAATAAAAAGTAACGGGCCGCCCAGGCCCCACGTCAGAGAAAACGTAAAAATAAAGGGTTTGAATATTTCCCCCTGGTTCAATTCACTCTCAATTCTCCATTGCTATAAAGTAAGGTAAGCTTGGCAGGTAGAGTAATTTACAGTTCATGCATTTTAACATTTCCCCTAGACTGACCTAGCAACAAGGAATACAAACATACCTGCAATCTGCAACATTATTTTAACACAGAAACCAAAATAACCCGTGTTTTTGAATTACCCATGTAGAGTAACTATGTGACCTACCTTCCTGAAATCGAGAACGTTATTACCTGCTTCTGAGTAATTTCGAGGCTATTCATGTATTTCCATTTTGGAAAGGTATTAATTATTTAAAAACTTTAAAAAGTATACCTACAGAATTTTGCTGCAGGCATAATGTAAAAAAATTTATTTCTTAATAGGTTACTTGTGCACCTACTCCCACTATATTTTTATAGCAGATAGGTATAATATATTTTTTCTTCCGCCTTGTTTTACGAGACCGTACTACGAAACCTTGGGGGTGATTTTTAAATGTTTTTTTTTATGTGAATACCGCCCAAAGGACCCAACTTTCCGAAGCAAGTGGAGCCATAGCATCCTCAAGTGGGTCTGTGCTGTGAGGCTGAAGGGAGTGGGGTAGGGGAAGGGTTGGTTATATACGGTAGGTGCCTGGCTGTTTAGAGCTGGTCAACAAACACGGCTAAAATAAATTATTGGAACTATATTCATCATATTATCATGACCAAGGAAAAATATATGACATTTTTATATATGTTCAGTTATTTACGGACAGTAGGTATGTTTCATTTCTCACAATAACTATTAAAATATATCATCTTAGAAAGTGCCCTTACTAAGTAAAAAAATAATCAATGATGACAATATTAACGACTCTCATCAAACGAAAAATGTGGAACAGAAAAGACAAAGAAATCAGTTGCATTTAAGAATTGAACCCAGAACCTCATCTTTGTCGTGAAAGTGTTCTGACCACTGAGCTAATTCAATCGTATCAACTCACGTCATTTTTAACGGCTAGTTTAAAGTTGGTTGCTCGCAGCCGATGTATGAAATATGTAGTTAAAAGTGACGTAGGTAATTTTTTATTTTTATTTTAACTTTATGAGTAAAACCTCAAATTGTAATATTTAATTAAATGAAGACAATATAAGCGAAACTCAATCGAAAATCAGATGTGTCAATATCTTTTTCTGATTTTTCTGTTTTCAGATTTTCGATTGAGTTTCGCTTATATTGTCTTCATTTAATTAAATATGACGTAGGTAAGTTGATATGGTTGAATTAGCTCAGTGGCCACAGCACTTCCCGGCCAGGAAGAGATCATGGGTTAATTCCTAGATGCAACTGAAATTTTTTCAATCTTTTCTGTTTCATATTTTTCCTTTTTTTTAAATTTTTATTTATATGAATACCATACAAGAGTCCCAACTGCTCCCGTCTGAAGCTAGTGAGGCTATGGCATCCCGAATTGGGGTATGTTGTGAGGCTGAAGGTAGAGGAGAGGGAAAGGAGATAGGGAAGAGGAAGGTGGGGAAATACCTGACTATTAAGATCTGGTCACCAAACACGGCTAATGCCATTTCAAGCAACGTTTCAATTCTGAATGGTGATCTTATATCAGGGCGATACTGAGAGTATCTTCCACTCTGGAACGTGCCGCAAATGTACCTACTATATATTATTTTTAACGTTTGATTAAGATTGTTAAATATTGTCTTCGATTATTAAAAAAATACAATTTGAGGTGTTACTACCCAATTAAGTTATCAAAAAAATTAGAAAAATGTGAACTTTCTTGAAAATTAATGATAAAATAGATACTGCTACCCGGCTCAGAACAGATATTGTCTAGTGAGTCGGGTAGCGCACATATACCTTTGTAAATGTAAATAAATCTTGATATTAATAAACGCCCGGGTTACCGGCACCTTTAAAAACATATATTTTTTTTAAATTCTCTTTTTCGATTATCATGATGGTGATGAACTACCGAAGTACCGTATAAGCGTGCACCGGTACACGACGATTGTAATAATTTTCAAAAAATTAGGGCCAGCGTCATCTTTCGGGATGATGTGTGGACGGCCTTTTTAAGCAAAGGAAGGAGAGGCAGTTTCGGGAAGGAAAAATATCTTAGGGGTGGGTAGGAATCGGGGGTTCAGTGGATACAGGAGTGACGGACAAATAAATAAATACATACCTCTCAGTGCGGTGGAAAGCAATTTGTTCAGAGAGTCCGGCTAGAGAAGTCAAAGGGTCTCCCACCATCTGTCCGCCAGGTAGCTGGTGGGCAGATGCAACCGCATGAATCTGGCACCCCTGCTAAGACACCAAATGTGGCGAACCACTTGTGGCTACCTACGACTCAGGTGGTGGTTATCATTGTGTTAGTGGTAGCCGTACCTGACTCCCAAATAATTTCAAATTTATTATTATTCCAGTTTTCCTAGTTGTAGAAAACCATAACGGCTGGTCCAGTTTCAACTTATTTTTGGAAATTGTAAATTGCTTCATCAAAAAGATTTTTTTTTACATTAGATCCACACAGGAGGCCCTGAGAAAAGTAATTTCCCTCAGGGCCTATATTTCCCTTAGGGGATGCTGTGTGGAGAGTTTTTTTAAGGAAAGGAAGGAGAGGACGTTCTGGAAAGGAAATAGGTACGAGGGGTGGGTAGGAGTCTGGGGGTCAACGTGTCCAGGCGTAACGGACGTGTGAATCCATCCCTCCAACCACGCGGCAAGCAGGCAGACTTTTCGCTCACAAAGACCTGGACAAACCTCACTCCATGAACCCGGCACCCTTGCAAAGTCGCTAATCGTAGGGAACCACTTGGGATGACCTATGGCAGAGGTGTTGGTAATCTAATATTTAAATTGTCCAAGATACAATATAAGTAACAAGTTATAAGCCTTATTTGTTACCACCTTGTATTTTGCCCACTTTCAGAAATATATTCCTTCAACGCCGCAGTAAATTTCTTTATCTGAATCATTTATAAGAGAGTTAATTTAAATGCGACAAGTATAACCGCAAAGTTGTGTCCATGAAACAGAACTTATTAATTAATATTATTTGATTACAGAACAAGACGAGATTGTCTCTGGTGATTTACACCTGACAAATATTTAATTATGATTCAACTCTATATTATTTATAGCTCATTATTCACACTGCGTGAAACTTGGCTGAAAAGTCAGAATCACAAATATATGTTTCTGAGAACCGGAGTAATCATACCGGAAAACGTCTAATTCATTCATTGCAACGAACTAAAAATTATGTAAAATAAAACAATAACTTTGTTAACACCACTTTTATTTTTATACTTTATGCCGACCGGGTTTCGCTACAACCGTAGCTTCATCAGGGCAGTATAATACTCTACTAACATTAGGTTACATTTTACTCACTTCAATGCAGCGACTGCGCATTTTTTTATATTGGTAAAACAGCGCGCAACATAAACACCCGTGTCAAAGAACATATTAGATGTTTACACAGCTCTGGATTTTCAGAATTTGCAAACCACTTGATTGAAAACGATCATAAATTTGACAAAAACGCTAGCGCCAAACTTATTCATAAAAACAACATCGGTATAAGGTTGGATAATTTAGAGGCACTTGAACTTAGGAAAGCCATAAACACTAATAGTAAGGTAGTAAATAACCAACTTAATTTAAATAAAAGTCCCATACTAAGATTGTTCCCTATTGATAAAGAACACGTCCGTTCCCTTCCCAATTCTCCATATATGCCTTCTTCTTCCTTCTCCACTTGACGAGTCCAGCCCATTTTTGGTAAATTATATATTATAACACAAATGTAACCTAATGTTAGTAGAGTATTATACTGCCCTGATTTCACATCACAAAGTATCCGCTTCATATGAACAAATAAAAATTATGTGTTACATAGTAAAACTGCCCCCATTATTTTTTTTTTAAATTTTGTAATCTTATCCATTATATTTTAGTATAAAACTGTTTTATGGAGAATCTGAATAAATAAATAAATACATTTTACCCCTGAAGCGTCCAGCTCACGGACATATGAATATACCTGGACCTGCCCTAAGTGATAAAAACGTATTATTTCCCCCTCCACATGGCGCCGGCTGAAGCACCTCCTTGGAACCGGCTCGCTCCATGGGGAGGGGATAGGCCTCGCTTGAATCTAAAATGTGTGACGTCATCATTCTTGCTGTGAACAGCTAGAAGGTAACATCCATACATTTAACGAAATACAACGCCAAAACAGTAGCGTATTCTATACAATATATCTACATATCAATGTGCACATAGCGAATGTGGGCGGTTCTCCAGTGTGCTCATCGGTGGTAACAGGGGTAAGTAAATTATGAAACATTTGTAATAGTGTTTTAACTAAACACGGCAACAAAATATTGCTATGTGTATTGGGGCGAGTCTTTTTGAGGCGAACATTTGACCTTAGCAAATATGTTATTATCGTGGCAAGCAATTCGCGCTCCCATGTAAAAAGGTCTATTCATTCAAAGCAGATTTTGCTTTTAAGAACTAAATGGTGATATTGTAATGCGAGATGCCTATTTACTGTCAGATTGATTGTATAACGAATCACAGTCATCTTTTCCCTCTTCCCCCTCCATGGTTTGGTTTGACCCCTCACCCGTAACTGCTTGTCTAGTCATTTGGATGTCTATGGTCCAGCTAAATTTTGGTAATAGGTATTTTGCCAAACGGTTGCTATTACTGGTAGTCTTACTCCCCTAGCGATAGGAACAACTGCACAACAGGCTGATAATATCTACCTAATTATTATTTTTAATTTATAAACTAACGTTTAGACAAGATTTTTATGCATAGCACAAAGGGTAACAATTATTATAAGCAATAATTATCAGCCTGAAACACTCATCAACATTGAAAAATCTTCCGAGAAAAGATATTTGCCGCCAACGGGACTTGAACCCGTGTCCTTCTGATTGCCGGTCAGCTGCTCTTGACTACTGAGCTATGGGGGCTTATTAAATACCCGCCAAATAATTCAATATTTACTAGTGTTTCATTCAACAATTACTGCTTATTATATTTTTTCCACCTGAAAAAAATAAAATAATAATAAGCAGTAGTTGTTGAATGAAACACTAGTAAATATTGAATTATTTGGCGGGTATTTGATAAGCCCCCATAGCTCAGTGGTCAAGAGCAGCTGACCGGCAATCAGAAGAACACGGGTTCAAGTCCCGTTGGCGGCAAGTATTTTTTCTCGGAAGATTTTTCAATGTTGATGAGTGTTTCAGGCTGATAATTATTGCTTATAATAATTAATATCTACCTAATTAAAATCTGGGGTTTGTACTCCCCATTTTTCTCCTCCAAAACTGGACCGATTTTTAAGATTTTTTTTATTAACTGTATTAGAAGAAAATATTCTATGTCCGCACGTTTTGCTTTTTATAAAAATACATTGTCTAGTTTACTCACTGAACGTCTGTTGATGGCGATTTTGACGATTTTTGGAGGACCCTAACTTCTATAAAAAATAGTAAAATGTACCGAGGTCGTTCTTCTTTTTAACATACATAAAGTTGTCTCAACCAGTTAGTGTAGAAAAATTCAACAGAATTACTGAAATTATTATTTTCTAATTACTTTAAAATCTACTGTACTAAAGACGTAACGACTGTGTGCGTTTAAAAAATATATATGTTTATATTTTTGTAGTAAAAATTACGTGAGTTGTAGAAGTGTTTTTCATACAAATCAGAGTTATTTCCCGCCATCTCGACTTGCATATATTATATAATGTTACGAAAAACTGATATGATGATATTAAATATTAAACTATTTTTAAACTCCAAAAGGTATCTACAACCTATTAAGTAACAGCGATTATTAATGTACAATAATTTTTTTTTTTTTTTACATCTCAAAAACTTGTCCCTACAATTTTTAGTTCGTACGTCAACTCTGTTACGTGGGTTGTCATTCGGAATAGGTATACACGCAGCTCGTGTTTGTCACCTCCGATAGGCATTTTAGGCCTCCTTCCCCCCTTGTTACAATTTCCCCTCTGAGATCCAGAGAATTCATTTATAGTAAAACAAACAAATGTGACGGAGGGGTGAAATGAAACATAGTGGTAAAAGTTATGTATTTATTAAAAAGAAGAACAACTCACCGACAGTACCGACACGTTAGTGGTCGATATCTATATTATATTAAAAAGTATTGTCGAAATTCAGAAAGGAAATTAGGGAATAGATACGTTTGTATGGACAAAACGTCGCCCGGTTTCCTCTTCAGGGATGGGAAAGGAGATTGGGGTTGTTTTTTTAATCTCGAGTAGACAGTGAGACCTGTTGTTTTGAAAGTAAAGTAAACAAAATCAATTAAAGTAAATTTATCAATAGTAAAGTAAATTTGTAAAAAAAAACGAGTGTGTTTAGATCACACGACTGAAGTAAAACTTCTTTAGCTCCATCTATATGATAGGAAGAGAGAAAGAAAATGTGCGCGCGCACTGCTCTCTCTTGCTCCTACAGTGTGATACACATAATAAGCCTGCTTTGTGTCTTAGATAATACGAAACGTAACTGGCTATGAGAGAAAGAGAAAAAGAAAATGTGTGCTTGAACCTCTCTCTCTCTCTTGCCCCTACAGTAATATACGAAACGTAACTCTCTCTCTCTTTCTATCTTCACTTACTTATATCTCCCTCTCAACTACCGTTCGCCTCGCTTTTCGTAACGCTCTCGTCACGCATTCACCAGCTTACTCCCCAAGTCAAGCGTGCGTAAAGAAGTTTAATTAAAAAAAAAACTGTAGGTTCCTCCTTCCTCTTCCCCATCTCTTTCTCCTGCTCACTCCGTTCATAACCCAATTTAGAGAAAGTAGGACTCTCGTGCGGTATTCACGTAGAAAAGTCGATTGCAAGTTTACAAATATTTTCATCTTTAATTTGTCATAAGGTTTACTGAAACCATAATAAGGTGAAGCACTACTAAGTAATGCAAAATCGTGTGATATTGGTTTTGAAAATTAGGTCGCTTTAAAATGCTTAAAATCAAATACTGCGAGTAGAACACATATTTGCCTTTGCAATAATCGAGTGTTTTTTTATTAGGTACTCTTTTCATACGCCCAGAAAAAATAAAGTATCGTGCCTATAAAAACTGATTTAAAGTTCAAAATCTTCTACTAACGAACCTCTTTTCGGTAATAGTTCTATTTTGTAATGTGGAAAATTAAATTCTTTAGAAAATGATCTTAAAACGAATAAGTTTTAAGATTTTCACGGCCAAAAGCATTTTCGTTATTTGTTTTTGGGGTGTTATGCTGTGTTGCGCTACCTCCTTCTTTAGCTGGCTTTAGTTGGCTAAAGAAGGAGGTAGCGCAACACGGCATAACACCCCAAAAACAAATAACCAAAATGATCTTAAAACATTTAAATATTTTTGTGCCTTGAGCTCAACAAAATAAAATAAAACACGATTTTTGTCGGTGGTTTTTCTTGAATAATTCAAAACAGGCGGCTGGTGTTAAGACGACAATATACCCTAAAATATATTCAGAATCTTAACGCCGTAAGTAAAGAAGCCGTGTGTATAGAAATTGCGACTCGCGACCCGTGTATTGGACGGACCTACTGTCGAATTTGCCCTATCAAAGAAAAGAAGAAGAAGAAGACAAATAATGTGGGAATCTTAACGACGTAAGTGAAGAAAGCGTGTAAACAAATATACGCCCGCGGCACGGCGTATTGGACGATCGTACGGTCGAATTCACCCTAGCAGGCCAGGAGATTCGACCTTTCCGCCGCGTTCATTTTAGTTAATTCTGAAGAACGTGTTACTAATATTTAAAATGTGTCTTCATGTCTCACTCCCGAAGTTATTAATTGATCGTCTAGAAAAATAAAATCTGGTGCTTACCGCTAATTTTATAGTTGAAAAACGGGTTATAAAGTTGTAAAATCGTTGTACGTAAAATATATTAATGGTAAGGTATTGTTATTATTAATCTTAAATACAAAGAACTTACATCCCCAGTGTTCTGTTGGAATAAAAAAGTTATTATAGTTACGAATTCGCTGGAAATTATTAAAATGTGAGTTTCGAGCAAACAAAAATTATTAGGGTTGTGTACAGCCTTGAACAGGAATTTAAATCTTAACTTCTAAATAAGAAGTGTTTTTGATCCCTAATTTTACACGGCATGGCGCATCTCCTTAATGATAAACTGCATATTTCATCATTTTGCGTTCTTGAGAGTTATCTTCTGGCATTAAAAAAACGAATGGAATCAATCATCTATGATAGCTTTTTGAAGAAAATCGATATAAACCGAATGGAAAATTATTTTTATTCTTTGTGTATCTACATAATAAAATCCTAATTAGCATATTTCAATGTGGCTCCTATAGTTTATAAACCATTCATTAAAATTTATTGACTGCAGTGTAATAAAATATATAATCTCCGCTATTCAATAGATGCATACGTAGGTATGTAGAAACTTATATGTATATATTTATTATGGGTTAGCACGTAGCAAAATAGTTGGCTCATTTGTTGTAAGGAGCAACTTTGTAGTAGATACCTACATATTGAGCAGTTATATGAAGCACTTGTCCGCAGCACAAAACCATATCCTAGAAATAGAAAAAGTACAAAAAAGGTTTATGCATTACCACCTGTAGGTGAGGGAATATACATACTACCCATTCCTGTATCCATCGTTGTTTTTAACAGGAATGCTCGATCTTAATACCTTAGAAGCCCGCCGAAAAATATTTTTGGGGAAACATTTTTTTAAGCTGATCTCCGGTACTGTACTGAATCCACCTATGTTGAAGGAGATTAACCTATATGTCCCTAACGCGTATACTCGTGGGAGATCCCACACACTTTTTTATGCTCCGAAAGCGAGAACTTCTTCCTTTCAGAATGCCCCATTAAATAGAGCAATTCAACTGCTTAACGATTCTGCATCGAGCATTGACATCTTCAATGTTACCTATAGAGAGTTCAGTAACTATCTTTTGACATATGTCTCAACAAAGTGAAACTGCCCCCTTGGCCTTTTTTTCTCTTATATTTTGTAATCTTCTTCATAATAATTTGGTGTATAATTGTTTATGGAGAACCTGAAAAAAAAATATCTGAGGGACGACTGTTCCAACAAAAAGCTAAATCGTGAACTAAATTCAATTTTTAATAGTAATTTACAATAACAAGGATGTTAAATAGGACCACGCACTGTTTCAAGTTTACTTTTGCTAAAGTAATAATTATTAGTGTGGCAAGTGTAAAAAGCACAATATTCCTCAAAATTATGTGAAAAAGGATTATTTTTTGGTGCGGCCACGCCACAAATTAAATTAATAAACCAGAACAACAACTATCAAAATATCAACTGTATTTTGTTTTGCGTCGTTCTAGGATCTGACAGCTTTGTTCCTATAAAAATATTATAAATAGTATTTAAGAATAAATTATAACATATTATAACATTTAATACGATATTCTCGGGAAAAGATATAATTTACTTTCCAGTAGTTAATATCTCCTTGAATTTGATATCACAACCTTTAAGAGATCTATCGACAAATCCGCGCCAAAAATTCGGCATCATCCCAAATAACCACATTTGATGCAAATGATTTTGGTTATCGCTGCAAGAATTATAGATGAGGAATTTATTGTCACTATCATCGTCTTCTATAATATTAACAACGATTAATAACCAATGTTGAAGCGCGCAATTTCGTACCTTACCTCCAACAGAACAGTCAAAATGGCGAGTAATTCTAAGAGTAACTATCGGTTTTCGGAAAGTAAAAGAAATAGTTAAAAGTGACATAAAACAGGCGTTTAAATTGATTGAAGAACGCAGTTTTATGATATTTAACAGTACCAATTTCTTTTACTCTTGTTTTTACTCTAGCAACCGTTGTAATAGACGGCTCTGAATCTCTGAATCATCTTTTTACTAAACAAGTAGGTAAAAATATCGAAAAGGTGAAATTGACGTGGAGACAAGATTAATAGTGGCCTTTTGATGAGCTAACGTCAAGTTCCTAAGTTAAAATGTTGGTGGCATTAGAATGGGCTTAATGGTTATAAGACCAATAAAACCCCTCGTGCTATATTAGTGGATCTTCACTCTTAACGGAGGATGGGAGATGCCTTATATTGCCATTTGATCAAGATTACATTAATATTGATCAACATTTCAACCCAAATGCTTTGGTAAGGGCTCAGCATTTTGCAAATTTGCCATTGGCGTGCTGTGGCCTTTTCAGTTTTAGTCAAGATCTCTGTAATTTTTTTCTCTAATCTGATCTGCATAACCATTGACTTTCCTTGATTTCATTCTGCATTTTGTCAAATATTACATTTGGTTGATATTATTTAATGAACATCCATAATGCGTTAAATGTTTTGACAGGCAGAAGACAGGTACTCTTAAATATATTTCAAATATTGCTGAGTATACATGTTCGAACATGAACGCAAATCGAGTCATCAACTGCTCCCGTCTGGACAAAGATATTAAAATACAGAAGAGATATGCTATGGTGTCCGCGCAACTGTCGCCGGGCTACGCGCTAATTAGCGTAGTTTTCATACTAAAAGAATTTGTTCATTTCGTTGATTTTTTGCAAATGTGCATTAATATTGGTTAACAATATATTTTGAATAAGGAAGGAATTCGTTCATTTAGTTTAACGTTCGTTTAGTTTATACGTTAATTATTTGTTCTTTTAGTTTATTTGTTAATTGGTAAACAATATCGGCGACACCCGGAAGCGCCACGCCGGGATTCGATCCCGTGACCTTCGGAGTGCTAGTCAAGAGCCTTACCGCTATGCCGGCCGTCACTTTTAGTCATAAAGCAATGCACGTCACTGCTGATTAGGTATATATTTTGACCATTTATTGAGGAAGACAGTTTTAGTGGCCAAAAGTGTGTATTACGTGAGAATTCAAAAAATTTCTTCAATGTAGTCACAAATCTGTACCGCACAAGAGCCTATGGCAGCGATCGGCAATTGGCGGCCCACGGGTCAGATCCGGCCCGCAAAGGGCTCCCTTCTGGCCATAAGGGAGAGTCCCTGAAAGGACGATTATTCCTACCACCATACTTAGCGAATCATCAGTCACAATCGTATTTTTTTTCATGTCTAGTTCTTATGAAGAAAACATAAATGTAAGTTTTTAAGAACTCTTAACGCCTGTGTGGGATTCAATATACTGTATACTTATATATACAAATAATCTCAGAATGTTGAAAATCCACCAACTTCCATCGTTGTAAAGTAGAAAATGTGGCTTGTGAAATTATGGAAGACTAAACTAGTTACTAGAGGATCGAACCCCCCAATGGGACTCGATAACTAGGTACCACGCTACCAACCGGTTGGTCGTGGCATTTCAAAACATATAATTTTCACTTAATTTTTTCGCCTGCTGCGCTTTTCTCAATGACGTCGACAGTTGCGTGGCCTCCTAAAAAAATTACATAATTCATTCGGCCACCAAAACTGTTTGCCGACCGCTGGCCTATTGCATGTGGCTATGTTATCCCCTATCAGAATGATACTATGAGTATTCCTATTCGGGAAAAGTTTTGAGGCCTTTGATAAAAAAAAAATTCATTGAGATTAGTTTGTTTTGTAAGCTAGAAATCCAAAAAAGTTTCTCTATACCTACATTGTCATTCTGTGTGAATCTAAAGACGACACTACCCAATAAAACCAATTCCACAAAAGTTCCAATAACACTTTCACACGAAGAAATTGAATGTTTTACCAATCATTTTTGAAATGCTCAAAATATTCCTAACAGGTAGGTGGTACACACACCTACAAAGATATAGCTTTTTTATCTTATTTACCGACAAGGATAATGAAAGCGTCCTAGTTTTTTAGGGGAATCCCTTTTCATCTCCCCAAATCTAAAAACATGTTGACATAATGTAAACAATCCACGCTAACGCGATAAACACTGCATTCTCGTGTAAAAACCGTAAGATATCAGAAAGAAAGAAAAGAAGCTGTCAACCAAAAGATTTTTAGTACTTTGAAATATTTTCTATAAGCATATCTACCTAACTTTTGAAAAGGTTGTAAAGTTTGTACCAGGTTTTCCTACCCACTAAACTATCGATCCCATGAAACTCAAAAAATTGTACCTAACTAACTAACTAACCATCACGCCGTTTCCCCGCAGGGGTAGACAGAGAGGACGGACCGCCAAACAACTCGGTCTTGGCACACACTCTTTGCCTCACTCACATTCATACATTGTCTCACACATACTCTTCTATTATTGTACAACTATCTACTCGAATTTTAGACTTCTTCGATTTCTGTTAACAATTCGATCAGCGATTTCATCGTATTCTTTCAATATCTTCTTAGTCCCACATTTCCACGACTCGGGTTTTTCTACGGTTGAATAATTCTATTTTTTATCTTTCTAACGACTAGACCAGACGTATTTTGGGTCGTGGACTTATTAAATTACCAGAATTAGTACTTACCGGGTAACTAATACACTTCTAAGAAATGTAAAGGTGCGGTCTAACGGTGGCATCTCTCAATTTATTTAAAGGTATGTGCAGGTACGTAGCCTCAGAACTGTGACCAAGTAATTGAACGTTATTTAGATGTTTTTTGAAATTAGCATTGTGAAAAATAATAATGTTAATTTTTTTAATGTAGAGCAGCATTATAAACGGAAACTGTAACTTTGTATGGATAATTAAAGTAATTATAATATTTATTTATTGTAGTGGTTTTATTAGTATAGTGGTATTTATTTATTACAGTGTCCATCATCAGGGCAGATTGATGGACACTGTACGACTCCAGATACTAATATCTACAGCCTGTATGTCGGACGAATATCTACAGCTCATATGTTGAACTAATATCTAATATCTACAGAGCTAAGGTCGGACGAATATCTATGACGGTCCCAGTGTTGACTAATATCTACAGAGCGTAGGTTGAACTAATATCTACAGAGCGTAGGTTGAACTAATATCTACAGAGCGTAGGTTGGACTAATCAGCTAAATGTGTCCAATAGTCCAATGTTAGGGATTTTTACATACATACTTACATAAATTAAGTTTTTTAAACTGCGTACGCAATATTACGTTATTCCATAGACATATGAATATTAGTAGACCAGAACATAAAGGTGAGGGGAGAAACCAACTACAGCGGGGCGCAGAGCGGGAAGATGGCTTTACTGATATGTGATTCGTCAATAACCCAATCGACAGTATATAGGCATCTCGCATTATAATTTCACCATTTAGTTCTTAAAAGTAAATTCTGCTTTTAAATGAATAGACCTTTTTACATGGGAGCGCGAATTGCTCGCCGCGTAGTGAACAAATTTGCGAAGTCCTAAAGCCGTCAAAATAAAGTTCGCCTATTTTGAGGGTCCAATATTTTGTTGCCGTATTTAGTTAAGACACTTTTATAAATGTTTCATAATTTACTTACCCCAATAAACATCGACGAGCACACGCCATGTATCTCGAGTGATAGTATATATATACACGTTTTCAAAACACAAACCATGTTTTTTGCGGTGTTATTTCGTAAAATATACAGATGAGTGCTCGACGCTGGCTCGCAGAAGAATGATGACGTCACATTTTTTAGATTCACGAGAAGCCATACTCAATCCCAGCTGGTTCCATGGAACCGGTATGGGGGAGAGGAAAATAATATGCTTTTATCACTTAGGGCAGGTCTACTAATATTCATATGTCTATGCGTTATTCCAACTAGCTATACATAATTGCAAATCCAACCTCTGCCAGTGCTGTAGATATTCGTCAACACTCTGGTTCTCGTAGATATTAGTCAGCAGTTTGAGCTGTAGATATTCGTCAACACTTTGGTTCCCATAGATATTAGTTCGATTTTTTCAGTTTTTGGAATTCCAGTAGATATTAGTAGACGCCTCCCACTATAACGCTGTCTGAAACGTTTGCTAAATAGCGAGGAAGCGTCATAAGGCATAATAGCCTAAAAATAAATCACTTTGATATTTTTGGCGGTGAAAATCTCAAATCATTCACTGACTGAAAGTATCTAATACTCATAGGTAAGTATTATAATATATCTTCGTTTTTGAAGTGAAAACTTCTTTAGCACCGTTGTGATTTGAAACTCGATGAAACGAAAAAGCGACACTAACAAGAGACAAACTCATACCTTCATCCATAGGATTTAGCCTTCTAGAGAATGAGATAGAATAATCGGTCTCTTTGTGCGGTGCTTCGTACCTAGCCTCCCCACTCTTGTCCACTTTAGTTTTTTGATGGTTCCACTTTTTAGATTAATCGCAAATTAAAGATATTATGCAAAATTAAATAAAAACACCAATATTGCTTTCATATGCAAATAACTTTAAACAATTATTAAAATATGAAGTGTTGGTTAAAAAAATATATATTTTCTAGTAATAAATTACAAACTTTTAAAACCTGTGAAAACAAAACACCAATAATTTTGAATACTAAAAAAATAACTATAGGCAAAGTTACACACTAATATTTTCGCACTAAATGCAACACATCTTGCATGTCATGGAGTGAATTTTCGATATATATGTACCTACGTCGGTTGAAATTTCCTTCAATAATATCTAACTCTCGAAAGTATCTATCTTTGTAGTACGTGCGGCATTTACAGTAGGTACTTGGTCCGGGGTTTTGACTCGCCGTCTTGACAAAGCAACTAAATTCTACGCCGGCCTACCCGGCCACCCAAACCCCACGATTAATACGCTCGCGAAATATAGCGAAAATGATAATTTTAAATATAAAAAACCCAAGATAGTCCTCCGGAAGGAATAAAAAAAAACCTGCTTACAGTCGCAGTATAGTTTTAATCTCACTTTCAAACCAACCATAATAATAAAATACCAGTAAAGTATCTATAGATAATCCATTATATAATTATGTTAGAGTCAGTAAACTCATGTTTAGGAACTCTGTAAAATAAGTCAATCAAAAGTCAAAGGCCGTCTTGATAATTTAACAACAACATAAAAAACGAAAAAGTGGCATCGTGGGTCCCGGAGACCCATACGGGACCCACGATGTGACAATCGTGAATAGACTTTATACCTATGTGAGCGATCTGCTCTTCTCCTGTCCTCTCCTCCGATCTCAGTCAGAATGTTGGAAGGTGCTGTACCTACCGAGTACTAGAATGAGAGAGGGAGAGGGGGGAAGTTTTTGAATGTGGGTCCGGGGACCCACGATCCACGATGCCACTTAGGGTTAAATGAGTACTTGGAGAATATCTACCCTAAATAAGGCATCGTCAAATATGACCCAAACAATTAATTTTGACGTAAAGTTATGTGATAGAAATAGATCGTTAAATGCATTTCATATTTCTGTGAAAATTTGTTGAAGATATGAGTAGCATATTTAAAAAATCTGTTTTAGCAAAAGATGCTTTGGCGATGGATATTTTGTAAATTCACCTGTATTGTGCCGCACACACCTAGACATTTATATTGTTTATGCGTGCTTAACAATAAAAATGATCACTGAACCTCATCTGAAACTGTAAAGGAAGGTCTCCAGCGACCTCCGCCATGGACGTTCGCTTGAACATCACTATACATGAACGTGACGGCCGGCATAGTGCAGCGGTAAGGCGCTTGACTCGCCTTCCGAAGGTCGCGGGATCGAATCCCGGCGTGGCAAATAAATTTTATTTGATTAATTTGTGTATTTCACAATTTATTCATTTAAAATAATATATAGTATATTTGCGGCACGTTCCAGAGTGGAAGATACTCTCAGTATCGCCCTGGTGTAAGACCACCATTCAGAATTGAAACGTTGCTTGAAATGGCTTCTACCGTGTTTGGTGACCAGATCTGAATAACCAGGTACTTCCCCACCTTCCACTTCCCTATCTCCTTCCCCTCCCCGCTGCCTTCAGCCTCACAACTCACAACATACTCCAATTGGGGATGCCATAGTCCCACTGGCTCCAGACGGGAGCAGTTGGGACTCTTGTGCGGTATTCATATAAAAAAATAAATAAACATTTTTTGTTTTCTTTCTCCTCCGTTTGCTGAAACATGGTTGAAAGATTGGGGCGAAGTGCGAGCGGCCACACACAATTTGGCTAGTGGTCTGTGGTAAAGACGTATCCACGCGTATGCACTGAATACTTGATGTTTGGCTTTTAGGTACCTACATATGTTAAAATTCGTTCTAATCAAGAAGAGATGCTACATCAGGGAGAAAACACAGATATTTTAATAGATATTTATTTATCAGGAAAGTTTTCCGACTAATACCGATTATCGCACGACCTAAAGTTACCATTTAAGAGGTATTACTAGAGAAAACCAGAAATAATCAGATTTTAGACGTATTGACTCTTTTTTACAAAAAATTATAAATGGATTTCGAAAGATTGTTCTTTTATCTAGCATTCGCATGTTATAAATTTTGAAAAAAAATGATCATTTTTAGTATAATAAGGTTATACCATAGGACGTTGGCAGATTTGTTAAATTTTCAAAAAAGATTTTGTATTATACCACACCCATTTCAAATCATATAATCATGCAGTAAAATAAAGCAATACATTATCTGGGTATCGCATGTTTTAGAATTTTAATTTTAGTTTAAATAAAATATAAATATATATACGTACATATGTTTTCTGACGAAAATTGGTACGTTTGTGTATTTATTTGCGCACTTACAAACTAATATATTTCAACAATTATTATAAGCAATAATTATCAGCCTGAAACACTCATCAACATTGAATAATCTTCCGAGAAAAGATACTTGCCGCCAACGGGACTTGAACCCGTGTCCTTCTGATTGCCGGTCAGCTGCTCTTGACCACTGAGCTATGGGGACTTATCAAATACCCGCCAAATAATTCAATATATACTTGTGTTTCATTCAACAATTACTGCTGAAACACTAGTATATATTGAATTATATATTGCTCAGTGGTCAAGAGCAGCTGACCGGCAATCAGAAGGACACGGGTTCAAGTCCCGTTGGCGGCAAGTATCTTTTCTCGGAAGATTTTTCAATGTTGATGAGTGTTTCAGGCTGATAATTATTGCTTATAATAATTGTTACCCTTTGTGCTATGCATAAAAATCTTGTCTAAACGTTAGTTTATAAATTAAAAATAATAATTAATATATTTGAGATTTTTTAAACATTCTTATTTAACTTAGACATTATTGAAAAATGATAAATACTTATAATCAAAAAATAATTACAAAAAGTGCATTATTTTAATAGTTTGATATTGAGTTATAATTTTAAAAAGCTGTTTCGGAGAATAATTAATCTTTCTCATTGTAACCGCCCTGCACGATCGTAAGAACAACTTTCGACGAAATGTGGATTTTCGGCCGCTGGCTGGTTTCGAGTCTGATGTGAAAGATATTCTTACGGTTTTTAAGATAAGATTGTAGATGAAATATCAAGGAGAACACGCATATTTCAAGTTAGACCGTACTATCTACCTCGAAATTGTATTAGGTATTTATTTATCAGGAATTAAGAATAGAGTACAATTAGTCGATTTCTTCCATGTCTCTGAAACCGATGAACTGGGTTTTTATACTAGGTACATGTGCAAGAATAATTTCACCAGAAATACGAATTGGAATTACTTTAATATTTCTGGCCACTAGCATTCGTACACAGCCTAAATGTACCATTTAAGAATTTAAAAACAACAAGTATTATCGTAAACTGATATGCAGGGTTATGGGCCCTCTACATATAAATTAATTGACTTTATTTACAAGTCAGTTCACCGTAGAAATAATCATCCATTACGACAGTATTTATTTTAACTCATAAATATTAGGCACGTGCAGTTAGTTGACATAACCCCATAACTCGTTCGATTTGTTCTCCGTTAATGATCACTTAGCGCCCCTGCTGTAAAAAATTAACTAATCCCCCCCGCCTGCCTTCCCGCTTCACTCGGTAGGGGAATGTTTTCCATTGCCCATGGAAAGCTTGAACACAACATCTTCGAATAAAAATTGTTCAAAGCCACACCCCCCATTGACAAAGTTTATAGTGATGTTCAATCGAACGTCTCTAGCGACCTCCACCATGTTCATGGTGGAGACCTGCCTTTCTGTACATTTTTAATACCTCCCTTCTTTCGTACCGTTGAAAGTTGGGCGGTACAAAGAAAAATTTTCTGAATTTGGGAAATATCTCCATCTTGGTAGGTAGGTAATTAATCAAGCTGGACACATCAGTTGGGACACATTGCAATCTATACAAAAAGCGAATTAAAATCATGGACGAATTATTAAGAACAGAAGACCTCACGTTTAATAAAGGATGTTTCTAATTTTCCCTTATTTAGGTAATAATAATTCAAAACCAAAACTTCCTCTGAAGGCATAAGGTTTGTAAGTAGTTACTTAAATATATGTATATTTTTTAATGTTCTTTATTCAGTAAAGTTTATACATTACAGTAAATGGATAATTTTTTGGCCATCACACTAGGCACATGCCCGTGTTGTAGTGGCCAATTTTATGTTAAGTATAATAATACAAATTAAAAATAAGTTGAATGTAAAACAAAATAATATAAAAATAAAATAAAATAATTTATGCATCTAAAACGAGTATGATGTATAAAGGAATTAAAAATAATGCAAAATATCTCCGTAAGTTTAAGATATATGAATATAAAAAATAAGTATGAAAAACAGAAATTTTTTTAATATTATTGAATTAAAAATAATACAAGGAGCACGTATCAAAAAATTAAAAATACAAGTACATTTGTGTAATTAAAATACTATTAAAATGTAATAAAAATACAAGTACATTAAGTACAAGTGTGTTTGTAAAAAATACAAGTACAATATAAAATCAAAGAAAGTTCTATTTGGTAAGAGAGTTGGGATAAGTTATATCTTGATGAGCGATTTGCATGTACGTGTTATGGTAACATGGGTATATAGATATATGTATATCAGAAGTTTTTGTGTAAATCCACGTTTGAGCTAAGGCTAAAAATAAGTACTCAAATATGGAATTATTTTCACAATATTTTTCGTAATAAATACTTGAGTATAAGAAACATGTCAGTAATATAGTAATACTCATTTCATTCAGTAAAACGCATCCACTTAACTATAATCAATATATCTTATGTAATTCAACTAATGAATTATAGAATTTGTCCAAAGAAACGTCACTACCTCTTTAAATGACAATTTTGAATTGCCAAACTTTCTTCACACAGGTAGGTACCATGATATTAAAAAAATTTCTTATCAATTGTCCAAATAAACATGAAGATTTCACATTTGGAAAAAATATTATTTTCTGAACGGCTACTGCTATTTTGAACCTGAAACGGAACGTTAAAATAAATTAAATTATTCAGACAGGTTAAAACAGGACTTCACAAAGCTCAGTCAATGAATAATAATAATATATTTGGATGATTTATAGCGCCGTTTTATATACGTTTCTACAATGCTTTATCTTATTTCAACTAGACCAACGATACTCAACCTGCGGCCCGCCAAGCTTTTGTGTGCGGCCCTAACCACTTTACCATCAGGAACTTGATTTAAAAAAAAAAACTATCATTCTAAATTTCGAATATTCGATTCGATTCGATTTATAATCTTGTGATTCGTTTCGACTTTGACGCACAGGCCACAGATAGTGACACCCGAAAAAGATTGTCATTATGGTCCACACGATCTGGTACAAGAGTAAGATACTTGTTTAGATATTCACGGCCAAAAGGTTTTTTTTTGTTATTTGTTTTTGGGGTGTTATGCCGTGTTGCGCTACCTCCGTCTTTAGCCAACGTTTCGGACAGCGTTACAGTGTCCATCATCAGGGCAGATGTGAAAGTCTTGCTATTTACACACGCTAGATTTAATCCCAAAAAACAAATATTTGACACACAAGTACGCGCGCAAATCTATAATATAAATATGAAGCTAAGCGCAACACTTCCTAACGACTGCACCAAATTGGATAATTATTTTTTTTGTGTTCGTCATTGTCAGGACAAGGTTTGTATAAAACCACTGGTGAGCTCTGACGTTATGAAATTTGTATAAAAAAATTGAATAGGTGGCACACGAGCCATTTGAATACTGAATGTACCGGGACTGAATGTATGGAGTGCGGGAGTGTTGGAGTGAAACCAGGGAAAGGGGAGGGGAATCTGGTAGGGGGGAGGTGAACTTGGGAGGGGGAGTCGCGGGACGGGGAAGGGGGGGAGTGGAGTGGGGAAAGGGAAGGTGGAGGAGGCGGAATGGGAACGCGAGAGGGGAATGGGACACGGGAGAGAAAGGGGAGGCGGAAGGGGAAAGAGACGAATGGTAAAGGACACGCAGTGAGAAACTATTTCCTTATTAAACGGCATAGCAACGCATGCCGTGTACCAGCTAGTAATTTATAAATAAAAGTGCCACTTCTAGAAACAACCGCATCAATTATAATATATAAAAACTGGTTAATGTCAATGGTTAGTCAGGTACCTACTAATTTTAAAAGCATTTCTTGCTGTCGTATAAAGTACTATTTTCTTATAATATAAATACGCATTATTAGGTAATTTTTCACAAAAACAGCGCTCTACAAATTATCCAAATATTATTATTATTAATGGCGGAGTGTCTTCAAAATTAAATCGAAAAAATGTTGGGGGGGGGGGGGGTGATGATTTTTTTTCGTCATACCAGTATAGTGTTGCGGCCCGCGTAACTTTACAAATAGGTACATGTATGTGGCCCGAAGAGAAAAAAGGTTGAGTATCGTTGAACTAGACAAACTATTATAACAACTTATGGCTAACAGATTGCGTAACTAACACAAAACTATTACAATGAATGCATTCAACCAATGAACGTATTATATTTTTTTATTTATATACTGTACAAGCAAAAAACTGCTCTTCCGATAGTCATATTTATGCGTTTTTTTGGTTAGTTATTTTGTACACCACTTAAAGTAACATTCTTACAGAAGGTAGACCAGTTTTTCAAAGGCTTACTGAAAGTTCATTTCCGGAACGAAGAGGTTTCATTCGATGACTTAGGGTTTATTTATGTAATTTGAACTTAACCACACATTTTATGCAATGGTACAAAATTATTGCTTTCCACGAAAACATATATCCAAGCCTAATAAACGTCTAATAAATAAAAAAAAGTCTAATAAACGAGTACCTACCAACATATTTTTAATGTTAAAAATCCGAAAAAATGCACCAATTTAATGCATTAGATATTAGATCTCTAGTTTTCCCTCTCCCCTCCCCTTGCCACTTGATATGTAGTTACAGCAAAATACCTATTTGATCTAGAATAATTCTAGAATGTTCTACCTATTTCCTTCTCTAAAGCACATCCCTTTCTTTGTTCTAGTATCTGCATTAACATCCTCCCCGTCACTCCTAGACTTTACACAACTGGACCCGAGTGGTATGGAACACTAAACTAAATAAAGATACTAATAAGAAGTAATACTTAGAGCGTGCTTTAGTAGTTAGTAGTTATGTTTTGCCTGCTTGCAGAATTATTTTTAAAACTTTAAATAAAGGACAGTAAAACTTGTGGTTATAATTCCACAGGATGTGTTGTTAGTAGGGATGTGAAAAAATAATCGATTAAAAATCGATTTTTCTCCAACGATAATCGATTTTATTAAGCGATTTTAATTTTCCAAAAAAAATCGATTAATTAGTGATCGATTTTTTTTACACTGCCGATTTTTTCATTCGCAGTCCTGCAACGCTTAGTCATTAGTCCGGAATCCGAAGCGCGAACCTCTATGATAAAAAAATGACATTAACACCATCGTGCGTCTAGGATGACATTTCTTTTGTGCTTTGAAAGCAGCTTATTTGAAGTTTCTCATCAAACTTGTCACCAGATGAAGTCAAGAGAGTCAACGAACAATTCGTAACTTGTGTTAATTATTTAAAAAAAAAATCGGTTGTTTATTTTAAAACTTATAATTTCCGTTAAATATTTTTTAATTACTAAAATTTAATTTTAATTTGACAAATTTGGGGAAAAATCGATTAATATAGGTATCAAAGTAAAAAAAATCGGTTATTTATAAATCGATTTTTCATGCTAAGAAAAAGAACAGATTATTTAATAATCGATTATTTATGTAAAAGTCACATCCCTAATTGGTAGGTAGTAACAGTATTAACGTTCTAGCATTTAACCAGCGATTCCTGAGCATACTTGGAGTAAAAAAAGCAGATCTCGTGTTGCTGTTCGATGACGTATTTTTATATTAAAAACAAAAATAATATTTATCAATCACACGTCGCCACTGACCTCATTTCTATTCACGTGACAAGTTCGCTGTTTTGTGAATTACCGTGCTGCTAGAAAGAGACGGCGTGCTTATCACGTGACCTGATACGCCGTACCTAACTACTCGTTGCGACGAGTGATTATAATTGATATTTTTAATTGAAAAATAATATCATCGGATAGCAAAATGACATGTACCTACATTTTTACTCCAAATATGCTAAGAAATTGATGGTTAAAATCTTTCTAGTACGTCCTGTTACATCTTGCATAGGTAGTAGGTATGTAAAGCTATGTCCTCCAAAAAATTATAAGAACAATATTATCGCGTCGAAAGCAAAAAAATCTTTTAACAATTTTTTGATTTTGTTGAAGTTATTCATAATATTTATTAATTAGAATCTTTAATACAGAAAAAAAAATATACTTACCTAAATGAACCTACCTACTTTCCTTCTAATTCACAGTTAGCTTTCTAGCTCTTTTGCTTCGATAGGTACCTAAATACTCGTAGGTGTACCTCTTATTTACAAATTGCCAGCTTTCTCCAGTAAATAGATACTAGAACATGAGGAATGTGTTAAAAACCTTTTAACAGTTCTTCGGTAGATTGGTATTTATATATTTATTATAAATTCTTCCGCTTTGTCTTTGTTAAAAAAAAAACGATTTTTAAAGACAAGGGTATAGTTACAGCGCATGGCTTCCAAAAAATAATATGCGTGGTGTTAAGGGATGTCTTGACTTACTTTATCCAGTGATTGACATTATGACAGTAATTTTCTACAAAATCAAGCAATAAGATATTCTTCCACGTGTCATCACTGGTCATTCAGCCGAGGAACCGTGCAAACCCTCATCCCTACCCTAACTTTTTTTAATGTTTTAAGTTGAAAAAAAACATCAAATTGTCAGCGGAGGTCAAAATTTTATTTACCTACATTGGTTTAAAGTAAGTCAAGTATGTTCCTTAACACCGCCGCCTTACTCATAATCGCAGAACCACGGTAATTCGAACGGGTTAGGTGAAATTTATACGACAATTTCACCTAACACGTTCGTATTAACGTGGTATTATCTTATTCTTTGATTATGAGTAAGGCGGCTTGTGTGTAGGAATACATACCTATTGAATATAACGAATGTGTATTTTGTAGATTTAGTGATAATGTTTGACGCTTGTAACAATTTGCATTTTCTTAATTCGTATTTTTAATTGTACCTACTTACTCATTTTCTTTAATTATATATATATAGATATATATGTTATAATATTATGTAGAAATTTTATTCCTAACTATCTAGCTGGGGTACCCGGCTCAGCTCAGGGAGTTAATATGAGATTGAACTGTCGCGTCGTTCGAACTCACGACGGATCGTTCTTTTTATACCTACCCATGCAAAAAATGGTCCACAATTCCCTATTTCCAAACATTCCACAACATTTCAGAAAGTTCTGGGATGTTATGGAATGCTCTCGAATACTCTCGAATGTTCTGAATTGATTCAGAAATTTATAGATGGTGAAACTTCCAGCCCTAATATCTTCAAAAACACGCCCTTCAGGTAAAAACGGGAACATTCTTCGTGGATGAGGGTTAGAGGGCTACCACTACCGGGTCTCGTTTCTGAGTTTTAGCGGGACGCCCAATTGTGTACACTTTCTTTTATAATAGGTATATTGATTAGCGAAGTAAATACGAAATGTGTTTTATTATTTCTAAACAAATAGAAAAACTTAGCACATCAGGGAAGCCCTTAGTGATACGATAAATTTCCTTTGATGACGATGTATTATAATTGTAATAATTGTTCTTCATATTTATCGTAAAGACAAAAGGCACGTTTATCAGTAGTGCGTCATTGGTTTAGGCTCAACAGAATTATAAAATAAGATAGGTTCTGCAACATTACACATCATCGTATGAAGCAACCTACAGCAAACAAAGTAATATCATTTCATACCGGATGGTTTCGTTTGAATAATTACGTGTTGGATTAATTATGGTGAGGCATGCTAAAATCCTACCCAAAAATTACACATGTACATTCATTAACAGGTGTTTGAACAAGCTTACACCTATCATCTAATCAAAATGATTTGAAAAGTTGCATAGTATGCACTCATAGATATTGTGTTCAGTACTTTTTAGATGCTCCAAATACTTAACCTGTGGAGGTTGACACAATGATCAGTAGATTCTTATAACAATCTGGTGTATTTATGTTTACGTATTTACAATAAGAGGGCTACAAGTTAGCCGACCTTACTGGGAGAGAGAGCAAGATTATATTATATACCTACGCTGGTTTTCCTAAGGGTCTTTTGAGTCCACTAGATTACACAATCTTTTTCGGATAATTAATCATATTAATTCATATCTGGACTAGCAAATTTGAGTAATGTCTACGATCTTCATTTGGGTGACGAAACAGTTCGTGAATAATTGGTTACTTATTTGAGTGGTCGTGGCCGTGGGATGTCTTCAACTCCGAATCTGGAGGCCGGTCGAACCGGATCTAGGGGAGGGCAAACGGGGACCGCAGTTTTAGGGGGCGCCCAAATCGTAATTTATATGTTTGATTGAAAAAAAATCTTACTTCACAAACCACCTGGCATACATACAGCGCCCATTGTTCTATCGATTATTCGCTTGATTTTAAAACGCCCAGTTAGTTTTTGAACACATCATAATTTGATTTATGAATGTATCCTAAGCCGATTTTGAAACGCTTGCATAGTTCAACGGTTCACAGGTTCTCAACGCGGGCGATAACGCATTTTGTGCGCGATTGAGACTTTCAGGGGGCGGTAGAAGACCCAGAGAAAATTAGGGGGCGTTTAGATGGCACAGTGAGGGCGTGGGCAGGTAAAAAAATATGGTCTAAAAAGACAAAAAAAATGCGCTAATCACGTACAAATACCTAAATACAAACACATAGCAAAGTGATAATATTTATGATCTCGAACCCATCGGTAGTTCAGAATTTAATAGCCTCATTTGATTTCCGTGCCGTATCGAGAATAATGAAATTTGTTAGTTCTTGTAAATTGGAAAATATTTGAAAGTGGATTCTTATATACCTAAAGGACAAAGAACCTACATAAAAAAAATAGACGTTGTAATGATAATATCTTAATATTAGAGATAAAACAGGTGAGGCACAAAATGGCAACATTATGTGAATCAGAAGCCTGGATAATTAAAACGTTGCTCGAAATGCCTTTAGCCGTGTTTGGTGACCAGATTTGAATAGATCTTCCTCCTCCCCATCTCCTTCCACTCCCCATACCATTAAGTCTCACAAAACACCCCAATTGGAGATGCTGTGGTCTCACTGGTTAGCATGGAGCAGTTGCGACTCTTGTGCGGAATTCACAAATAAAACCATTTTCGTTAGGTACCTACCTACACATGAATGAATGAAATCAATGAATTTATGTATTAGTTGGTGTAGTTAGTTATTATTCTTGGTTGAGAAAAATACCTGTGTGTGTGGTGCATTTTCTCCCTTTCCGAGTCGAAAAATTGCCGGTATACAGGTATTAAATTTTTTATTTGTTTGATGAAGAGAGTTTCTCAATTAATAAAGACACTAATCTTGCTTGTAGTGCTAGCAATATTACGTGTCTTGACTAGATCTGTTGGAAATGTCGCGAGGTTTGGTGATATTTCTTGTGCACTATTCAAAGCTTGGGTATATTTAAGAAAGATTTTTGTATCAAACGAAGATTGAGCGCCGTGTTGGCACGTTACTCGAAATTAGGTTCTCTAGCAGGAAAAAGTCACAATTTACAAATTAAATCGGAAAACGGATTTGTCATATGTAATCCATTAAATACTAAAAGAGAACACAGGTTCAAATCATGCATAGATGCTGTGCTAATACCAAAAAATCAAATTAATGTTTGAAAAACATCAAAATCTTACCAAAAAGATCAACTTCAACCGGTATGGATTTTAGTTTCGGCGTAGGTAAAAAAATCATTCGTCAAAATCACTGGACAACGGAAATTACAAACAAAACTAAAGGGTATGTCAATTCAATTCGGTGCCGGCAACCCGGGCGTTTATTTATTATTAGTTATGTACAACATGATTTTTTTTTCCTTACCCTCCTCACTAGACAAAGTCTGTTCTGAGGCTGGTAACTAACAATTTCTAATTACATAAAAAACAAATAAGTGCTAAAAACAAAGAAACATATATATTATAGTAAAAATAATAATAAAAAATAAGAGGAAAATCAGAGAATTTAAAAACAGAGTAGAAAATAGAAAATATAAAATATTAGATATTAAGAATATTACTTATCTCTCTTCTTTCCTTGACATTCAACCAGTTTAAAAATCTTTTGAAAACCCAGTTCAAATTATTAGATGCGACGTAGGTCTTTGTTTGGGCTACAAACTTATTGAATATATATGGTGCCAAGTAAGATTCATGTTTTTTTGCAAAATTTGATTTGATATATGGTACTTGTAGTTGATTGTGTGTGTTTGCTCTTGTGTATTGCGAGTGAGTTATGAAGTGTGGTGATTTTTTTATGCAGTTTTTGTAGATGATCTTCTTTATGAATAGTTTATTTATGTCTAATAGGTTATTGTTGATCATTATCTGTTCTGTCGGATGTATTTATCTATGTGTCCTATTCTGTTCATATGATACTTTAATGATACCTACCTACATAGAACATTAATTTGTCAAAGAATTCATATACAAAAATGCAAAAATCAGTCATTTTAAATACATGTGGGATTAAAAAATATTTTTAAAATTTTTATATTGGGGGGTCAGTAGGATTATAGGTCCAATTAGGGAGCTCTACCGAACCGAACCCACTGATATGAAAATATCTGGAGTGGGTGAATTATTTTCGCATTTGGTCTCTGGTAGGTTGACATGTTGTTCTTGTATTGTTTTGTATTTATTATAATAATAATATCTTTATTTGGAAAACAAACAGCTTTACAAAGATACATAAAAAAAGAGTTCTAAAATAAAACAGAAAGCCTAAAAACATGTTTTCGCTGATATTTTTTTTTTTTTAGTTAAGACAAGAAAAACATAAAGAAAAACTAAGAAAAAATAGTTAAGAGAAGCTAAGTACTTAAATACGTTTGATAAGAATACAGAAAAAACACAATAAAGGGTAAACTTATGATCTTATAGGGGTATAAGGATAATATGTATGTAATTAGGGTATATGTAAATATATTGCAAATTAGGAAAAGAAATCTGATAAATAATACAATAAATATAAATATGGATGTTAAGTGGTGTGTCTCTACAAGCAACAATTGCCGATTATAATTATGGTAGTATGAAGAATTCGTATATTGTCAGGTTATTCTCGCAATATCAACTGCCATTATAGTGCTTTCATCCATAAATTGCAATTTCTTCCATAATTACAATCAAGTTTGAACGCAATAATAACGCTGGTAGGTACCCATTAATGGCTGCAGCGGGCCCTTCCTCATTGTCCCCCATTTGCTTCAGGTCGCTTCCACTCGGCCGCGAGGTGTTATTATGGCCTATAAAATAATGCATACCTTCGAGCTGCCGCCATAAACTTCGGTCACGCAACCATCATTAAACCGCCATTTTTAATTTAATTCCTACGTTTTCTTCCCGCGGCCAATCAAAAGCGGCTCTCGGTCGCTTCGTTTTTGTTTTCCTTTTATTTTCGTCCTTTTCTATCGAGCGATCTCTGCGGCGATCCGAACCTTTGATAAGCGATCACATTTGCATACGGGCAACACCAGTTTGATACGATCCTACCTAAATCAAAATGGCGCCTCTATTTATAGGAGAAAAATAATACGATTAAAATGTTGCCACACGTACATTCCATATGTTTATATATTTTTACGGATAAAACGCGTAAATTTTAACTCGTGTTTTTCTACTTAAAAAATAATAATATCAAGAAAATGTATTTCTACTTAACTTCCTGTAGGTATCTACTACAACACGCATCATGTTTTATTTAATAATTTATTTATTTCTTCATGGACACAATCAAGATATTTATGAAACATGCTCGTATTTTTCAATTTTGGAGGCGGGTATGGGTATCGCCGCCCCGGAAACCACTTATTAGATCACCAACACCTATGTCATAGGTCACCCCAAGTGGGTTGCTACATTTGGCGACTTAGGTTTTGATGGCCGGCGTGGTCTAGCAGTAACACTTTTGACTCGAAATCCGAATGTTGCGGGATCGAATCCCGGCGTAAGCAAATAAATTTTATTTCATTAATTTGTGTTTTTTCTCGATCAATTCCTTAAAAATAATATATAGTATATTTGCGGTACGTTCCAGAGTGGAAGATACTCTTAGTATCGCCCTGGTGTAAAAACACCATTCAGAATTGAAACGTTGCTTGAAATGGCTTTAGACGTGTTTGGTGACCAGATCTGAATGTCCAGGTACTTCCTTACCTTCCTCTTTCCCATCTCCTTCCCTTCCCCAATACCTTCAGCCTCACAACATGCTCCAATTGGGGATGCCATAGACTCACTGGCCTCCAGACGCGAGCAGCTTGGACTCTTGTGAGGTATTAGGTAATACATAAAAAAAAGTTTAGGTTTGTCCAGATCTTCGCGGCGTATGCATCTGCCCACCAACTGCGTGGCAGGCTTGATCGGGAGAGATTTGTTGAGGGAGAACCTTTGACCTCTCCAGCAGGACTCTCTCTGAACATCTTGCACCGCAGTGGGAGAGATAGATTCATACGTCCGTCACTCCTGAGTCCTGACACACTGACCCCCAGATTCCTACCAACTCATACCATTTTCCTCCCCAGAACTTCCTCTCCTTCCTTTCCTAAAAAGACCCTCCACACAGCATTCCCCAAAACATCACAGGCCCTGAGGGTATTTATTTTCCATAAGGCCTCCTGTGTGAAGCTAATGTTAAAGATACTTGATGATTTTGTATAAATGTCCCCAGACTAGTGCGCCTGGAGCATTCATTTTAGATTATATACAAAAAAAAAATGTAAATAACTCAAACTCAGTTTACTTATTATCGTGATTTATTTTTGGGTTATAATGCCGTATTGCGCTACTTCCTTCATTAGACAACTCTTCCGATAGCATTGCGGTGTCCAGTATTAGGACAATCTCGATTACCCATATCTGCCCGTGACGGGCACCGTAATGCTGTACGAAACGTCGGCTAAAGGAGTAGCGTACGGCATTTTAACCCAAAAATAAACCACGATACCTAATACTTTTTAAGTTTACATAATATTATCTGCAACATATTCTAAAATAAAAACATTTAGTGAGTGGCAGTGCTGCGTCGTCTGCAATTTTGAAAATTACATCTGAATTCAAAGCAAATCCGAATTATAGAGTTCATTAGACCAGAGTTACGCAGGTCAGACATACAACCGAAATAATTGTTTTTGATTATTAAGTAAATAGGTAGCTACAGGCATATCACTTTAATCAAATCATATCATTTGTACTCAACGTTAGTATCGTGAATTTCAAAAGTTTTTCCAAATAGTTTGGAACATCCACTCCCAATTCTCTCTTATCCCGCAAATTTCTAAAGATACTGGATGCGTAGAGACGTTTATCAACAATAATTATTCCTTTTAATTTTAGACTTACAACGTTTCAATTCGACAATGTTCTTGATGTTGTTTTATTTGGTTTCATTCTTCAGCGTATTATCTCTTATATCTCTTTTATCCAGTTCTACAATATGCTTATTAAAAGACTTAGGTTGTTGAGATGAAAGTGACTATTTATCGATATTGTATCGTTATTTAGAAATATAATTTATTTAACGTCCTAACTGGAAGCTAGGTTTTGTCTGCGAAGCTCTGAATTGTAATGACTGTGCACACCTGCCTTCGGTTACCTTCGGCACATCTCGTAAATGAGACCATGTCACCCGAAGAGCCCGTAGACAATTACAGCAAGGTGAGAACCATAGATTAATTACATTCAGCTTTCTACTAATAAAAGCATAATTAAATTATATTTTGATCCATCCAGCAGTAACCTCTAAACAAGCAAGAGACTGTAAAATTATTTAATTATTTACATGTACCTAACTAGATAGAACTCTTTTACAAACAAGAATATTTATACGTAGCCAAAAACGAAATGGGTGATTTTACCGAAATGTTTCAGAGTGAATTTCAGAATCAATAACAGTGGTCATAACAGAATGCTTTATGTTTGGTTTGGGAGCATTGTGCCTTCTTGTCGCATCGGTTAAAAACCTGGAAATATTTTGCTGTAATTGCCCCTCCAATAAAGAAAAAGCCGAAGTTTATGACTTTCAGTAAACCCTTGTTCTTCGCATTGTTTGTTTTCAGACAGTTTGAAACCGAGATGGGTCTCGAACAGATTTGCTTTAGATAATATTATCCGCCTACCTTTACAAACAATGACCAGATATACATACCTAAACGTCAGATCTGGAATGAATATTTTGAAAACATCTTAAATATTTCTTGCGAATTTTTAGAACGAACGCTTTTCGGTCGGTGTTTTTACAGCGAAATTGTAAAACCAACGGCCTGTTCTAACTCGAAGGAAAACATTGGATTTTCCACAATTATTTGTGCATTTTAAAAATGTTGATACCGTAAAAATCATTAAAGTGGACCTTTTTTTCCCTTAAAATTGCCTAAAACTGCATCACATCGGGACACTGCTGTTGAATTTCAATAAAATTAAATAATAAGAGTGTCCTTAAAATGCAAAAATGTTTTATAGTCTAATTAGGTGTAAGTTCTTAACATTTGGTTGAATTTATTGTCTCATTCGGATTTGTAATCGTATGTATTTGTTTAATGGAAAATTAACTACAGTTACTTAAGATAATCTTTTTTGAGTTTTAAAGAAAATCAATTTCGGGCTAAACGGGCTTTCCATGCGGCACACACATAATTTATTTTATTAGTTAAATGATCTATCTATCAGACTATGCGCATTCTCACATTGTGGAAGTTGACGTTACAGAAAAAAATAAACACTTTTTTAAATGACAATGATTCACTACTGTCTAGTACAATTAGTATTTTTTTAACTGCTCTATTCTTGATACATAAATCAGGTATCACTTCTCTGTCCTTCAAATTTAATTCTGTCTGTTATTTCCTTATAAATTTAATATTTGCGTAATTCCTCTAAGATAATTATTAATTTTCCAAAAATACGTAACTATGCAAAATTTAAGAGTTTTTTGGTTTAGTTGGTTTAGTTTTTTTCAGGCCAAAATACCCAACAAAACTCAATAATTATTTATTTTTCAATCGAAAGTTGTAAATGTCTAGTACGGGTTTGCGCTACTTTATTTATTTGTTTTTAAATTATAAAAATACTAGCTGACCCGGCCATGCGATGCTGTGGCTAATAAAACACAACGTCATCTACTGGATGGTTATCCAACCTTTATAACCAATGCCGGCTTTTAGTTTATCGCGAAGAGACAGACAGATGCCGCGGAGGACTTTAATTTATAAAACGCAGAGATAGTGTGAAAGATTATAATAATGTGGATGAAATGCTTGGGGTAACTAACGTATTTAAGTTAATAAGGATTAATACTCTATCCGTCTAAATAACTTTTCAATTACCGAAATGTACGTGACCATTTTTTTAGAAGATAGAATGGGTATAGTAAGCTATCCGTAAAAGATAGGTATATGCCTTCGCGGACTTTTTCGTAGATCTATAAAAGAGGAATATCCCACCATGCATTGTTTTGTTATATCCCAAAAGGATTAGGCAGCGTTTTCGATGAAAGCTACCAGGCGGCTTGACTTTTTCCGACCCTTCTAACAATTATCGTTATGTTTCAACCAATTTACACAAATCATTGACAAATTACATACCTAAACCTTTCTCACGAAACACTCTATCTATTGGTGAAAACCGCATGAAAATCCGTTCAGTAGTTTTCGAGTTTATCGCGAACAGACAGACAGACAGACGATGCGGGGGACTTTAATTTATAATATGTGGAGATACATAAAAAAAACATCTTAAGAAACGCGCTTTTTGGGCGAAATTTAAAATTAATGTACGAAAATTTAAATTTAAGCCCATCAAAACACCATGTTTTTCTCTCAATTTATGTTTTGATTATTGTATAGGTACATATATTGTGGGTAGGGTGAAATTATAATTTTTTTTAAATAATTAACATTATCTCACAAATGGCCAAAGCTGCCTCTCAAATCGTGAAAATTAAATTTATTTATGGCCTGTATTTTATAATACAATCACATAAAGTAGGACATATCCGTACTGGATATTTGCTACACCTTTTGATCGAAGAAAAAATTATTCAGTTTGATTGGGTGTTTTAGCCTCTTATTTAAATTTAGTTTTTAAAAATGGCGGGCAGCCGTGCCACTTCACAACCCATATAAATTAAAATTGGTTTACGTTTTACGTAATGTTTTGAAAATTAATTCATTGTCTTCGACGAATTTCCAAAAAACTATAGAAGTATTTATGGAAATAGTAAACAGAGTCGTGCTACCCATATTATATGTATCGAGAACAGAGTAGATAAAAAAACAAATACTAATTGTACTAGACAGATCGACGTGAATCATTATCATTTTTTAAAAATGTTTCTTTTTTCATGAAAATTTTTCATTTCTTCAATGGCCTTGTACCTATAATTTAAAACACAAAATGAAGTAGCGCATATCGTTACTAGATATTTGCTGCGCTATTTGTTTGAAAAAACATGCATATTTAGTTTGATTGGGTATTTTGGCTTAAAATCCAAATTTGAATTTTATACGAGAAGGCGGCGCAGTCGTTTTTCAATGTTTATTTTTATTTATTTATTTGAGACACAATATTTATAGAACATTCTTGTAGGTAATATAAAACAAATTAAAATACAAATATAACAATCCCTGGACCTAGACATGTCTGCAATAATCACATTCGCATATTCACAGAAGCAAACACATGAAAAACAATGTACCTAAGTATTTTTATACACAACTTAAAAACCTAAATACAAAATTTGAAATACAAAAAAGTAGAAAATATTTATGAAGTATTTATTAAAAAATAATACAACAACAAACATTTTTTTTTTGAGATACATAAATCGTTGAGATATTTCTTGAAACAAGTTATATTATTTACAAAAATATCTATGATAGTGCGTGTTTTGGTAAGATCGTTGTATGATCGAGACATTGTAGACATAAGATCAAAATATCCAGTAGTATTATTGGTAAAAATTTCGGTCCAAAATATGTTAAGGTTTCTCGTAGATTTGGGCCTGGCATATCTATAACTTGATTTGATCGACTAAGTTACTTTCTACTCGATTATTCACCATTTTATAAAGCATTAACGGGTCATTTATGTTTCGTCTTTTAACTAGACTTTGAAATGTGTAAGTCTTTGTTCGTACCCGTCTAGAAGATGGTAGACACCTGATCGGTAAGACAAAATTCGTGTAAAAATGTTGTCAAGGTACTAACTGTAAGTAATTAAATCGTTGAACGTTTTATAAACTTGCAACATTAGCAAGACAATATTATACAAGAGTAACTTTGCTAATTAACCACTTTCACCATTCATGACCAATTTTATAGTTTATGCTAAACACAGTAGGTATATTATGACAGAAGATGTCCATTACATTCATCTTCATCTGCATATCTTCAAAGAACCATTCTCCCATGATGTCGGTCAGACAAAGTCGTTTCTTATAGTAATGGTTTAGTTTTTGAGGAGACACAATGAAGTCAAATTTGAAATACAAACCGAATTCAAAAGGGATTTCAGGGTTCCCAAAATGCTTTATGGCCCCATGTTGAAAGGAATGGAAATTTTAACAGATTTATTAAAAATAATCCTGTTTAAAATCTTACTTATCCTGTCGTAAAGTTAAGCTACAAAGAGTTAAGGGTTTTGCCGATGGGTACTTTTCTTGTAGCAATTTGTAGGTAATAATTATGACATTTGGTTTGCTTTTATGGAATCAACATGTCGCTCTGAAATATGTAGATTTCATATATTCCAATTTAAAATTTGAATGATAATTTGTTTCACTAATATACCTAATATACTTGCGGAGACCCGCGGAAAAATCACGGGATAGTCTGAATTCTTCTTCCAATCTTGAAAATGATAATTAAAATAATTTTCTGTTAAAATATCATACAGTATTCTTATCACAATCAGTTCTAATTTAGAAAATGATGCTTAAATTCAAAGCAAATCCGAGACCCAAACCCGAACTTATTTAAATTATTAGATTATAATCCAGTCTCTGCTTTCTTATAATATAGTGTGCTGGGGATCCTACCCAAAGACTTATACAGAACCACTTAATAATGCCTAAAAAATGATTCTTAAAGGTAAGTTCAAGAAAAAAATTAAATTTAAAAAATTAAATCCAACTCATTTACTTTTTAAGGAATGTAATGTAATGGGTGTAAAACAGTATTACACAAACGCTTTGTAGATTTTTTAATAATTTTAATATTGCAGAAAGAATTGGCTCTGGTCTGAACTTTATGGCAATTCAAACTAAATCTTTTTTTGGTCAAAGAAATTATTTTTATCAAGCTCCACTCATATTTAATAGCCTTCCAAAACATATAAAGTCATCTAATTCCTTGTACACTTTTAAAAAGAATCTTAAATTATTTATGGTAGTCGAGGATTGCCATTTGATTTTCTCTACTTTGTCCTTTCTAAAGTATTAGCTAAATGAGTACGTTTGTAATAATAAGCTAAATTAATATTATTTTTGTTTAAACCGTTTTTTTCATCTTCCTCCTGCCAAATCTATAGCATGTTAAATTATATAGGTACATATATTTATTATTTACAACTTAATCCTTAAAAAAATATATATTTTGTTTTAAATCAGATCTCAAAACTATGGTCACCCTAAAAGTCTACATAGCGCCATCTAACACATAGTAAATCTTAGTTTTAAGCCAGTAATATTAATTATTTTATATATTATTTGTACAGCGCCCTTGAGGTGATTTTCCACGAAAACGGCGCTATATAAATTAGCCAATTATTATTATTATTATTATCAGTTTAGTAGGTACCTACCCATAATCTCAATCGGTAAGAAACACAACAATATTGTTCTTTCAATATCTGTATAATTTTGTGTTATTTTGTTAACTTTATAATTGTTAACCTCAACACAGGCTTGTCCTAGTGAGGTGACAAATTGTATTGTAAACATTTTACCCGCAGTGTAAAAAAACAATAAATAAATAAAAATGTGTATAATTTGAAATTTGTTTATTATGTCGATTTTTGCTTTTTTCTTTAGGTACCATTAATTACTCTCTCTCTTGTTTTTTTTGTATTATGTCGATTCATTTTGTTCCTCTCTTATTTTTTTTAAATATTATACATAGGTACATCTAACACATAGCTTGTTTTTGTAAAAGCCCTAAGGGTGCAAATAAAATAACATTAACAATGATATAACACTCCGTGTGTAGATACGTATGCCTTTTTGTTTGAGTGCGGGAGGGTTGTTAAAATTTTCGCGTTCGTTTATTGACGGGTTTTCGAGTCCTTTTTCGAGTCTGGTATTATATTAGATCCACACGTGTATGGATGTAATGTACCTATACGCGTGTATATGTATGCGTGTATAAGTGTGTGTGTGTTTATGTAGGTATGTATACCTGAAAAATTGAAACAATTTTTTTTGTACCTATATATAGTAATCTAATCTTTATTTATTTTATTGTATTTCGTAGAATAACTTATATTTGAAGCACTATTTGATTAAGTCTTAAAATATGCACGCCATTTTATATTTTCTGCTCTCCATTGTAACTTTTACAATTTTCAGCAAATGTTTACGCTAGACTTCTACATGAAACCTAGCATGATGATTCAATATGTCTATTCTATACAAATGTTTTTAACTATAGGTAAATCATATATCAATATATATTTAATCGTAAGTAAATAAAATTAAAAAATTCCATGCGTCCTGAAATATCACTATTTGCTATTAGGTCAAACTTAGGGTTGAACCATGTAATACACATTCTGTACAAATTTGAATGGAAACAAATATTACACTGACAAAGTTGTTTCACAAAATTTGGACAATTCGTCAAATTTCATCGTTGATTTAGTAGGTTCTGTAAAATTTCTAATCAAGTTCTGTTATTTTATAGTTATGAGCAAGTTGCTTCACAGAACTGAAATATTAACTGAAGTTGAATATTAACTTCGAAATTTGATGAATTTTTCAAGTTCTGTGAACCATCCCGACCTTAGTACATTTTGGTTCCAGACTATTTTGCGTGCAGTCTGTCTCTCTTACACTTGCCTGAAATTAAATATCGCCTTCCCTTTTGAACTTCGTAATCATGGTGAAACACAGTTTTGTGGGTAGGTATATATGAAAATAGAGGGCCTAAATTAGGCCTTTGTACAGTAATTTCTCTCTAACACCACGCGAGCGAAGGCGCGGGTAAACGCCAGTACAATGTTAATATATAAAAATGAACTTTTCTGTGTTTGTCGCTTATGCGGTCCGTATCCATATCTTAAACGCCAGTACAATGTTAATATGTTTCTGTGTTTGTCGCTTATGCGTCCGGTCCGTATCTTAAACGCCAGTACAATATTAATATATAAAAATGAATGTTTCTGTGTTGGTCTGAATGGTCCGTAAATCATGCATCCAATGCGATGAAACTTTGGTGATTTGTTGTGTGCACTCCCGCGATGATTTTAATATATAAGGGTGATCTCTGGCGTCATGAAATTATTTCCTATACGATTCATCCAATTGCGATGAAACTTTGGTGAGTTGTTGTGCGCACGCCCGCAAGGGTTGCTATAAATACTGGTGAGCTCTGGCGTTATTGCGCGCGAGTTTGAAAAACGAGTGTATTTCATATAGTTTAGTGGCAGGGAGGGAATCTGGGAGGGGGGAGGGGGGATGCGGGGAAGTTGAAAGGGGAACGCGGGAGGAAATGGAGACACGAGAGGTGGGGCGGGAACGGGAACGCGTGGGACAGGGACACACGCAGGGAGAAATAATTTCTTTCTTTATGTGGAATTGCAACGCATGCCGGGTACTCGCTAGTACCTATTATATAATAACTAGGTAAAACAAAAATGAAAACATTCAAAGAGAAAATGAACTCCTTAATTCCCGTACCTACCAAATAAACTCTGCAATAAGCTGTTTATTTTGATCAACCCCAAAGAAACTGTGCTTGAATACACTCGGTAAGAGTTTAGTGGTTAGGCGGTTCAGTTAGGGGCGAAGGGCTACTATGTACCAGGCACTAGTGGCGTAGCATGGAAATGTGTTGTGGGGCGGGAGAGTTAATGCGTGATAACCGCCTTATGTGCCCCCAGGGGCGTATCATCTCTAAAATTGCGGAACGGGATTTGTTAGGCGTTGATTTACTTAGGGGATGCAGTGCAAAGTTTCCCATAGTGTTCACAAAAATAACAATTTGGATTTTGAGTTACTAATAACATCGACGGATGAATTGGTTTATGAAATAAGCAATGTACGTGTGTTTGCGTAATATTCATAATACACATCTTCGCCCACATTATAACATCGCGTATCACATTTTACACACGTTTTTGCAAAAATTGCACAACATTGAAAAAAAGCTCAACTAATATTTAGGGATCAAATTTTTTTCATTAAAAATAGCATCACTATTGGCTCTACAACCCCTGGTGGGTGTTGGCCTCCTCAAGAGTCTTCCTCCACTCATCTCGGTTTTGTGCCAGCTCTCTCCAGTTTAGAAGCTCCAAGATAGATATGTCTTTGAGGACGTTGTCGCTCCATCTTAAGGGCCCGCAACCCGAATTTCTACCGATTTCTTACATATCTCCCTTAAACAATTGAAGTTTTTAAGCTCTTAAAAAAATATATGTTATTTTTGAAGATAATGTCTAGATGCTGCCCACGCCGAAACGCAAATTATATGAAATTCCCTCGATAGAAAAAAATCGCAAAACGAAAACAAGTCGTGTTTTATTAAACATTTCCGCCATTTTCGCATCGATTTTGTCGCTGTAAATGTTAGCGCGCTCCTCTAACATTCGTAATTTCGTATCTCTCCATCTTCTTCTTTTCGAGCCTGATTGCGGAGCCTTAATCTTGGTCTCCCCAGGCTCCTTCGCCCTATTGGTCTTGAGTTCAGCAGGGACTTTGGTTTGATGCTCGGTCATTCTCTCCACATGACCCAGCCACCGAAGTCTTCCCAGTTTTATAAATTTTGCCACGATTAGCTCCTTACAAAGTATAGAGCTCATTGTTATAACGTCTGCGCCAAAATTCATTTTCTAGAACCGGAAAATGTATATTTTAATACATATTGTTATATAGAGTTTTGGCAACAGACACACGTTGCCGGCGTTGTGTAATCTCAATATTTTTTACTCCCAATAAAGTCAGGAATCACTTGTTAAAGTTAGTCAAATATGACCCCTGTGTAATAATTTTCATGAATATTTACAATAAAATGTTACTACTAGATTAAATTACGAAATTTATGGCTAATTACCGCTAATTACCTAATTGCAATGATCGTAGTTTCAACAAAGATAAACACGGGTAAATAATCTTCATTGTAATAATACGAGTATAATCATAAAATTTTTACTTTTTTAACACAATTTTAGAACTGAAACTTTCGAAGGTGACTCGAAGTTATTTTTTCAGTACCTATCATTAATATAAATTAACGTCCTTCATTTTCGCAAAGCCGGTAAGTTTATGTTGCGATCTGTGATTTTATAAAGGACACATTTTCCTGATTGAAAAAGTAAAAATCTTAATTTTGGAATTGAAGCCAAAATACCCCACCAAATTAAAAAAATATTTTTGTGAGCAAAAGTTATATCAAATATCTAGTATGGATAAGTGCTACTTTTATTGTCCACTAAATATTTTAAGACTTTAGAGGCAACTTGACCATTTATTTGTGATTTATTATACGTTCGTATTTATTATAGAAATACTAAGAAGTATAAAATAAAAATTCATAAAAGAAAGTCTATTATTTGTGTATAAATTTAAATTACATGTTACCGATTAACGTCGGAACATAAATTTGCGTATATAAATTAAAATTACTATTCAAAAATACTTTTTTAACAATGCTTTATTTTATTTTTAATAAATTTTACAAACTCAATCAACTCAGGAAAATATTCCGAAGTTGTCCCCAAAATGAAGCAAAATTGAAGTATTTAATTACCTTTATATCATAATTTAAAAAACAAAAATAAATAAATAACACATATCCTTATTGGATATTTAATATGAATTTTTAATTAAAAAATATATATTCAGTTTGGTTGGGTTAAGTTTGGTTAATTTTGATTCAAATCCAAATTTAAATTGAAGTAAGGAACGAACCGCGCAGCCGTTTTTCTTAAAATAATTTGATAATAATTGCAGAAATTATCTGAATATTGGAGCACCATTGGAACCCCAGTAATATTCCGCTCCACGCCGCCTCCCTCCTCTGTCCGGCGGGAATTTATAATTGTTGATGGGATGTCGTTTTACGGAAATAGGCAATTCCACTCACTCCACAACTTGCTACAATCGCGACATAAATTAGCTTGTCAACTACAACTGGGGGTGCTGAGGGGTGACTCTCGACCACGGGGGAGGTGGACTTGTAATAATTCATTGACAATTTTAGCATTTTGAATTTAAAGATAATTGGAGAGGATTTCGGGAGATAATTGCTTAAGGAGAATCTAAATACTTTACTCATTTTATTCATCAAACATCATGCTTTTTGCGCAGGGGCAGAGATGAAATGCCGTACACTTGGCTCTTTTCTTACGCTAGATGTTTCATTCTTATTCATAAACACAATTATCTTATTCGGACTCTAGATTTAACTCAATTTTACAGTTTGGGATGAGGATATGGGTAACTCCGCCCCGGAAACCATTTATTGGATAATCTACATTCCTGCCATTCACAGGTTCGCTTCATTTGGTGACTTAGCAGGGGTGTCCGGGTTTATGGGTTGAGGTTTGTCTAGGTCTTGGCTGCGGATGGCAAACCCGCCTACTACGTAGCGGGCTGGATCGGGAGAGAGTGGTTGAGGCCCTCAACCACTCTCTCCCGATCCAACTTAACTTGAGGGAGACCTTTTGACCTCTCCAGCCGGATTCTCTGGATCCGCAGTGGGAGGGATGGTTTCATACACCCGTCACTCCTGGACCCGTTGGCCCCAGATTTCTACCCACCTGTCTTTCCTTAATAGAAATTCCTCTTCTTCCTTTCCACAAACAGACACCAAAGATGACATAGGCCTAATAAGAATGGAGCTTTGGATTTTTTCCTGGAATTTTTTTTTTTTTACATTAACTCCACACAGGAGGCCCTGAGGAAAATAACTTCCCCCAGGGCTTATGTCATCTTTGAAGATGCTGTGTGGAGGGTCTTTTTGAGGAAAGGAAGGAGTGAACACGGGTCTTGAAGAGACCCATGTTGTAGGAGGGAGGAAACACAGAGGCCGGCAAATCGTTCCACAGCCGAGCCGTTGAACTCAAGAACGAGTCATAGAAACGACCCGTTCTCATGTGACTAATGTCAACCGTGTACAAATGTTGGGCGCGTGTTTGGCGTGTTTCCCGACTATGCACCGGTGCCGAGGGGATCAATGACGCTAGTTCCTCGGAGCATATTCCATTGTAAAACCGGTAGAACAAGGACAGCATTCCCACCTGACGCCTGTGCTCTAAAGATTGCAGTCCGTCTGTTAAGATGGGAGAATCTATCAAACGGACCGCCCGTTTCTGCACAGAGTCAAGGTTTTTTTTAGGTATTTTGGAGTTCCAGACCAGAGGTGGCTGCCAAATTCAACCGTGGGGCGCTAATGTTGAAAAAAACACACTCCTAAGGTACCCCGATCACTTCCATCCACTAATTTATCTCCCGACACGTTTACATGTACAAACCATCCAAGTGTACTTACATATTTTATATTTTTTCTTTGTTTGTAGGTATGTTTGATTGTAGAACTCAAATTAATTTAATTTAATTTTATAGTTAACCAAACGTATTAACGTTCTTATTAAATTCTGCATGTATTTCAGTTTTTATTTTTGTGATAGCTCTCTCAGCTTTCAAAACTAAACTGCGCTTATTTCACTTTTCAAAAATGGCACTGAACGTCACTTTGTAACCTGACTCAACAAAAGATGTAAATGATTTATCTGCAAATTCTATATAGGTAGTTAGGAAAATACATAAGGTTTCCTGTTACAAAAATCAACTATCTTTAATTATTTACCCGCCTGCTTGTTTAGGAACAAATACACCCCAAAACACGTAATCGCGTTATACTTTCGTAAGACCAAAAACGTCCCGAGCGACCTTAAATTTTAAAAGCTATATATCTCTCTTCCTCTCTTGCAAACATATGTGTTCTTCTTTTAACCAGAAAGAGAACGAATTAATGCGTCTTATTGTCTTTGAAATATGAAAGCTATCTTGCATACATATTTTACAATCTCGATACAAAGTGATGGTTTCAGAATTTATACGCGAAATCGAGGCTTCCAGATTGTGAGATGCGAATATATTGAACCAAGCAGACGGGTTAAATTCTATGATGTATTTTTTATAACTTTTTTCTTTTTTTTTTACACGAGCTCCACACAGGAGGCGCTGAGGAAAATAATTTTCCTCAGGGCCTATGTCATCTTTGGGGATGCTGTGTGGAGGGTTTTTTTAGGAAAAGGAAGGAGAGGAGAGTTCTGGGAAGGAAAAGGGTTTAAGGGGTGGGTAGAAATCTGGGGTTCAGTGTGTCTTGGTCATCCGCCTCCAAGACCTAGACAAACCTCACCCCATGAACCCGGGCACCCCTGCTAAATCACCAAACGTAGCGAACCACTTGGGGTGACCTATGGCAGAGGTGTTGGTTATCCAATAAAGGTTCCCGGGGTGGCGGTACCCATTCCCGCCTCCCAAATTGAATAATATTTAATTGGAAAAATATTTATAGTAAATTAAATAATTCAGCACCATCTGTAAAAAAGTAGATTTAGAATTATTTTAAGTATATCATTAAAATATATTTTTCTCGCTTATACATACCTATTTTATATATACCGCGTTTTATGTATGTAGGTATCTACCTACACACGATCATTAAAATACAATCTTTCAGATAACAATCAATGGACATCAGAGAAAGAGTCACATTTGTTGGTGTTAAAACTGTTAGCGTTGCTTCTCGCATTAAGTATCGATTAAACAAGTCTCCACGAAGCCAGCACCGGGTCCGCCCACCCTTCTTCCTCCCCTTTCTTCCCTCCGCCCCCGCCCCCGCCCCCGCCCACGGCTCCGCCATAAAGTGCCGCCCTTTACAGCCCACACTGCCGCAGTATAACGCCTTGTTTATGTCTATTTAGACGTTTATTGTTATGGTCGTTTTGCGCAGACGTTGTAAAGGCTGAGGCGTCTGCGACACCACTTCTACCCCTGCCTCTCTATCTCCTCAAACCTCACCTGACTAACACCAGAAAATATCTTCTGCCACCGCTAATGTATCTAACCTCGAAGACCTTTAAATAATCATTAAGTTAAAACGAAGACCTATGTCTTAAATCGTGACTGTAAGCGTACAGAAACATTAGCTTTTAGTAGACTTAAATTTTTAACTTTTGCTGGGATACCTTATGTCGTTTTTTTGGTCAGACTCAGATCTTCTTCTTTTTCTTTGCCACTTCCCACTTTAAGTGGGGTCGCCTCTCCTAATCAATCTGCGCCAAGACGACTGGTCTTGGGTTGTTGGATTGGGGAAATTTTGAGCTATTTTTGCCATGCTGGTCCACCATGTCAGAGGGGGGCGTCCTCTTCCTCTTTTTATTTCAGGTATAGCTAGCGCTTTATGGCACACGTGTTCTTTGTCTCTTCTCATTACATGACCATACCACTGAAAGCGACTTTCTGTTAGTTTTTCAGGAAGGGGGGCTACCTTGAAACTACCTCTTATATGTTCGTTTCGTATTTTGTCCAGTTTCGTAACCCCACCTGACCATCTAAGCATTTTCATTTCTGCAACGTGCAGTTTTTGGACGTGATTCTCAGATCATTTATTCATAATTAATATCGTAAAACTATGGTTCGACGAAAACTTATTGACACTAAATGTCGAAAAAACCCATTTTATACCTTATAGCCTAACAGGGAATATCTCAAATATAAAGGTAAACATAAAAATTCACGAAAAAAATTGCCTTCTTAGGATCGCACCCTGTAACTCAAACTATATACACATTAGTAATAAAGAAGAAATAAAATATCTTGGAATAATTATCGATAATAACATCAAATGGAAAAGTCAAATAAATTCCACAGTAGACAGAATGAGAAAACTGATCTATGTATTTTTTAGACTTAGAAATACTGTAACATTAAAATTGCGCACTCTGTACTACAATATGGAATCATAGCTTGGGGGGTGCTTATAAATCATCCATACTTCCACTGGAAACAATTCAAAAAATATTATTAAAAATCATCTTAAAAAAGCCCTATTACTATCCAACAATAAATGTTTTCCAAGATTTCCCGGTTCCCCCACTAACAAAAATTTATGACAAAATTGCACTCCTACAATTACATAAAGATTTCTTTAATAAAAATACTACCACAATTAAATATTAGTAAAAGAATCATATCTGTTGGAGGATTAACCGTACCATTAGTACGAACTACAACAGCACAACATCACTATACATTCAAGGGTTTAAAATTATTCAATAAATTACCCCTAGATATACGATCGGATGAAAACTACGACACATATAAAAAAAAAAATTAAATTGAAATACTCTAGAACCACCTCATAACTTTAATTATTCTTTAGAAATATGTTTTGCTTTATCAATCCTTTGAATCATTTATTAACTAACCAATAATTTTATAACATGTATCGTATTTTCTATAAAATTACTATTAGTTTTTGTAATAATATTTTTAATTTATATACTTAGATGTAAAAGTATTTATTATTATAAGCAATAATTATCAGCCTGAAACACTCATCCACATTGAAAAATCTTCCGAGAAAAGATACATGACGCCAACAAAAGTATTTAGTTGTCCTCTCCTAAACACAAGCAACTGCTTTATTAGGAGAGCCATTGAAATATTGTTGTTATATAATGTTGTAAAATTGTAATTTTAATAAATAAAAAATAATAAAAAATAAATAAAAATAAAAAAATTTGAAAACTTTGAAGGACAAAAATCTGTTTTTAACTATTAAGCTACTGAAACATCGCAATAACTTCCATCATAAAAGCTCCTATGTCAGTACTTCCTCTTCAAGTCTTATGAATTATTTTTCCACCCAGTGGAACGATATTATGAAGAGGATTGAGGAGGCACATGAAAGGAATTTGTATTAAGAGGGTATTACCAGGGAAAACCAGAAATATGTCATTTTTAAATCAGATTTTAGACGTATTGACTCTTTTCCACAAAAAATTTATGTTTAAATTTAGTAAAATAAGGTTATGCCAAAGGTCGTTGGCAGATTTGTTAAATTTTCAAAAAAGATTTTGTATAATTCCACACCCATTTCAAATCATATAATCATGCAGTAAAATAAATCAATACATTATCTGGGTATCGCATGTTTTAGAATTTTAATTTTAGTTTAAATAAAATCATAAAAAAATATATATGTACATGTGTTTCTTGACGAAAATTGTTCCGTTTGTGTATTTATTTGCGCACTTACTTATCTATGAGAACCAAATTGAGGACGAATATCTACAGCTCAAACTTTGACTAATATCTATGAGAACCAAAGTGAGGACGAATATCTACTGGCAGAGGTTGGATTTGCAATTATGTATAGCATATTGAAATAACGTAATATTGCGTAGTTTAGGTTAGGTTTTCCGTACAACCTCTTGCTCAGCTGCCCTCTGTAGATATTAGTCACCACCGGGACCGTCATAGATATTCGTCGGACCTTAGCTCTGTAGTTAGTCCTCACTCTGAAGTTCATAGATATTTGTCCAACATATGAGCTGTAGATATTCGTCCGACATACAGGCTGTAGATATTAGTATCTGGAGTCTTTTTTGAGTTGATTTTGTTAAAAAATGCACAGGAAATAAAAACAACCCTGCCTCGCAGGTGCACAGATGCACAAGGCGAATAAAAACTGTTTGCTCCTTCGGGCAGACATTGAAACAACTGCACGCCGATACATTCATATGTGCACGCCTAACAGATGCTTTTTTCTTATTTTTTTCCCGTTCACATCAGACATCAATCATAAAATAATTACAAAAATTATTACCTCGTCCAAGTATGATAACGTGTAAACTTGCAATAGAATTAACAGTAGGTACTCAGCGACTATCTACTTCTAGCTCGCAGCGAATTTCATTCGTCCCCGGAAACCGACTTTCACCGGATGTAGCGCTATCTCTGCTTTTCCGAGTTCGCCCCTCCCTCGCACGCGGCAGAGTAGAAATATTGATTATGTGATGGGTTTATTGTAGGTCCATAAGATGTTGTAAAACTGTCGTTTGGGCACAACTGTTAGCTGGTACACGAGTCATAAAATAATACGCCAATAGAAATGTAATACGGGTCAATTGATTTCGGATTGCTTCCATTTTTCTCTACGGCAAAAATACTCACTTTTATTTAACGAAAAGACAACTATTAAACTAAAATCGAGTTATAATGCATCAATAACAATAATTGACGGCCAGCGTGGTCGAGGGGTAAGGCTCTTGATTCGCACTCCGAAGGTCGCGCGATCGAACCTCCGCCGTGGGAAAATAAATTTTATTTGATCGTTTTAATAATAATAATATTTGGCCAATTTATAAAGCTCTGTTTTTGTGAAAAATCACCTCTAGGGCGCTGTACAAACAAATATATAAAATAATAATTATAACATTGGCTTACAAATAAGATTTATAATTATAACTAGTGACTTACGTCTAAGACCTATATAGTTTACAAATATAACTAATAATTAATTAATGTTATTTCACAATTAATTCATTCAAAATAATATATATTTTATTTGCGACACGTTCCAGAGTGGAAGATACTTTCAGTTTCGCTCTGGTGTAAGACCACCATTCAGAATTGAAACGTTGCTTGAAATGGCTTTAGCCGTGTTTGGTGATCAGATCTGAATAGCCAGGTCCTTCCCCACCTTCCTCTTCCCGGCTCCTTCCATTCCCCACTACCTTCAGCCTCACAACATACCCCAATTGGGGATGCCATAATCTTACTGGCTCCAGACGGGAGCAGCTGGGACTCTTGTGAGGTATTCACATTAAATAAAAATACACCTGATAAATGTGAATAGGTACCTACTATTGTCATCATTTTGTTGTTTCTCAAAACAGGTTCATTAGATAGGTACTTATTATTTTAACATTTTTTCGCCTTTATTCACTATTCCGAAAAAGAAATAAACACCAGGAGGCACTCATAAGTGGCTCCCTCGTTTCTTTTTGACAAAAGGCGAGACAAATTAACTTCCATTTGTCATCCTGTCATCTGCTGTTTGCATACAAAACCATACGTGTCGGAGCTTTCGTAGCTCAGCCCACCGAGCTTTCTGAACAGCGGGAGGGTAAATATTTGAAAATCTGACAGTTAATTTGACATCACTGACAGATAGCTTCCACTCAATTGGCGTAAATCTTTTCTGCTTTGAGTTGGGTGTCCTCCTTTATCTATTATTTTTTTCCCATTGTTAAGTAGATGTAATGCGATGTATTTTGAACATTTTGCCACCATGTATTGACACGTTACATAAGTAATGGCGTGCTGATCCGCCCATTTGGGTTCTAGTGATCTTTTTCTACTGTTTTCATTGTTCATATAATTGTTCATCTGGTCGAGTCCTTCAGTGAAAGGGGGAATATTAAGTTCTTCGAATTGCTGTTTTCAGTGCATATTTTTTTTATATTATGCAATAATATTTTTTAAGCCATGAAATCCGGCTTGCAGGAACATGCTTACATAAAATTGTTTAGAGAAATTGTAGGCAATACCTACCGAGACATCACACGATATTTAACATGGAATTAGTTAAAATAGTTTACAAAAGTATGTTTTGAAGCGACTTTTACTTAAAAAAAAAAATAAACAACATTTTCATGCACAACATAGAACTAGAAATTTATCCAAGAGACTAAGAAAAAACTGACAAAATTTAAAAAAAAAAAGTGCATTAGCCCCACGCTGAGGAAAATAATTTCCCTCAGGGCTTATGGAGATTCTGTGTGGAGGATCTTTTTAAGGAAAGGAAGGATAGGAAGTTATGTAAAGAAAAGGTGTGTGAATCTAGGGGTCAATGAATCCAGGAGTGACGGACGTGAGAATCCCGCCACATTGTAACACGATGGGCCTAGCTAGAGAGGTCAAAGGGTCCACCCACATCGGCCTCTCGCTGTCTGACCAGCCACGCAGCTGGTAGGCGGGCGCATCTATCGTCAAGATTTGAACACACCACACCCGGTGAACCCCTGCCTAGTCACCAAACATAGCGAAACACTTGGTATGACCTATGGCCGAGGTTTTGGTTATCCAATAAATGTTTAACGGGCGGTGGTACGCATACCCGCCTCCTAAATTGGTAATTGGGCATCACACATAATAGGCAAGTACCTAATAAAAAGATATCCGGGTTTTAATAATTAAATGGAATCGGTAGTTAACGAAAATAAATTGAGTTATTTAATTAACTAAACTAATTAACCTATCGTCGTGAACACTTTCTTGCTGGCTAAATTTAGGAAAAAATTATCTTTTTTTCCGAACTTTACTTTGGCTCATGTTGCAGGCACCGAGTTACCTCTGTACTTTGTTCTTCACTATAATTATGCTCACATTACGTTACTTCACTTGGACAAGGTTCGAACTGAATTTTAATGTCACTATTTAAAAAAACCAATGAACTTTGAATGCAAAACCAATGACGTTATATCAGTATATGTATAACGTCATTGTGCAAAACCATTTCTTTTGTATTTCTATAGGTGTGAAGAAATTCTAAAATCAATCTACATTTATTTTACAAGGTTCTAACATCGCTTACACTCTTGTTTGTATCTGACAGTTGATCGTTGTAGAAGGCGCATTATGTATATGTTACAGCCATTATTTATAATGTCTACACAATTTAGACAAAGTGATAATTGACACAGAATTAATCACTTTATCCGGATATTATTCATAATATCGGGTCAAAGTTAGCCAAAGTAATAAATACGGTCCAAATGCACCTTACCTAACAACCTAACCTAACATAACATAACTTAACCTAACCTAACCTAACCTAATAAATAATAATTATGACTCAGTTGTTTTTGAATATTATTTTTGTAGTTAATTCGTGTCATTTATTATTATTATTTAATCAATTGTTATTTATTAGGTTAGGTTGTTAGGTTTGGTACAGTTGGAGCGTATCTATTACTTTGGCTAACTTTGACCCAATATTATGAATAATATCCAAATAAAGCGATTAATTTATCACACTATCAAAACAATTTTGTTATTTATTTATTTATTTTATTTTGCAGAAACAAACAGTACATAATTACATAGTAGAAAATAGTTCCAAAGTTATAGAATTTAACTCAATAAGGGAACGTACCCATACTACGTGACACACTTTTTGCAATTTTTTACCCCCCCCCCCCCCCGGTGACCACGTGTAGTATATTCCAAGACCCCCCCCCCTACAGTTTTCACGTAGTATTTCATAAATATGGTTTCGAATAATTTTTTGGTAACAAAAAATAAAAAATGCATTATTTGGCTTATATTTGTCTTTATTAATAAGGCGCTTGCTGCGTGACAGCAAGAGTGCATGCATTACAAGTGGAAAAAATATTATCAAGATAAAACTCATATCAAAATATATTGAAACCGGAACGTAATTTATGGAAACGAAAGTCTTGTTATTTTTATAAACATTTTTCATCTCAATCATCTTCAACAAACACGTTCCCTGAACTTTTTCACTTATTTGAATGTACGAAGGTGGGTTTTTAAGTTTGCGGATTGGGTAAGGAGTAGAAATAAAAACCAAAATTATTTTTCCTTTTCAACATATTCACCTACTACCCTAATACATTTTTCCGATCTTTAAATTAACTTAAAGGAACTTTATAACAGCGCGGAACTCAATTTTCTCCACATTTCAAAATATCTTCCCGATTGAAGTGTTTGGGGTCGACGATAGCTCAAAGACTAATGACCTAATTACGATAAAACCCGGTGTTTATCCTAAAAATAAGTTGTTCAATTAGTACCTAATTCAGCGGTACCCCCATTAATCACTTACCTTCCCATTCCGCGAACTTAAAAACCTCCCCTCGTAGCTCGAAAAAAAACGCGAGATTTCTAGATTGACTACGTGATAAAAACCTAAAAACCTAAGCCCCCCCCCCGTTGTGACCAAGCGTGGTATTTTGATGACCCCGCCCCCCCTAAACAGGTCACGTAGTATGAGTACGTTCCCTAATTGGTACCAATGATATGTCGCTGATATATAGGTACTTAGGTATGTTTTCATGCGATAAATTATACATTTTATCTAAATTAAGTTAGTAAATTATTGAAGGAGAGGGGTGTGTGTGTTTGTATGTGTGAGGGAGGGTGTGTAGATGTGTGTTATGTGTGCGAATTCAGTGTGCTAGAAATGTTTTTCTTAAATAAAGGGAGGGAATCAAAAAATATATCGGTATTTGTGGTTTTTTGAATTGTTGAATCTTTGAAGGATGCGGGAAGTGGGGGAGTTCGCTGCAGCGTTCGTATTGGTTGTGTAAAAAAGGTTGGTGTGGCGAGTTCTTTTAGATGGGATGTTAAAATTTATTCGGGATAGAAGTTCTGGGCAGTCTATTTCGTTATGTATTATTTTATGGAGAAATGTCATGTCAGCTACCGTTCGCCTGGATTTCAGGGATTGAAGAGTGCAGATATAATTATTGTTGTATTTATAACCGAGATACTTAATAAATTTATTTTGTATGCGCTCTATATTATTGACTCATTGGGTGTATTTGGGATTCCATACAGGCGATGCAAATTCCAGTGTACTTCTGACTAGTGAGGAGTAAAGCATTACTAGAGTATGTGGATTTTATAATAATTTACTCAGACGTAGTATGAAACTCAACATTTTGTAAGATCTATCAGTGATTGAATCAATGTGCGTATTAAATATAAGTTTACTGTCTAAATAGACTCCAAAGTCCTTACATTCATTTTTTGAGATCACGGGTTCATCACAGAGTGAATATGGAAAGTTATATGCTTGTTTTTAGTAAAGGACATAGTGTGGCATTTAGAAACAGTAAAATAGTGATGCAACGAATACTACTTTTACGAATACGAATATCAAACCTACTATCCGGCGAATACGAATACGAATACGAATATTCACCAAATCCAGTGGCTCCATATCCAGACAAATTTGTTCTGCAATTAAATATGTGATTTTGATAGACCGCGGATCATCACTTTCATGAGTAGTTCTTTTTTCCCATATTTCTTTTAAGGACGCTTGTTTCTTTGCTGGTGTTACTTCAACTTTGGTGCTTGTTTCATTTATGGTGTTTAGACTGTCAGCAAGCTCTTTTTTTTGAAATCTTTTTACCTGAGTCCAAAGTGCGCTCGTAGTAAATCCCTTTATAGACATTTGACATTTCTGTGACAATTTATCAATTCAAAGGTTTTTTTTATAGTATTCGTATTCGTAAATATATATTCGCCGAATACGAATATTCGGTAAATGTCTACTATTCGGCGAATACGAATATTCGTATTCGTTTCATCACTACAGTAAAATGCTATAAAATGTAAAATGTTATTTAATAAAAATTAAATTTATTTAAACAGTATAATATTATAAAATAGTAAAATCCTATTTAATCATTATGACTCTAACATACACATTGGATATTATTGATTATGAGGTTTAATTTTGTGTAAAGTATTTTAGTTTATCATATTTTAATGTACAATATTTAAATACGTATGATATGGCCGTAGCTTGGAATTGCAATAGGGAAATGTAATTAAAACCTTATACAATGAATTATTATGCCCTGGCTGGTTTGTAAATGGTTCTAATTGCATGCTTAGCATGTTTTAAAATAGTAAGTATATGTCCTAATTAAACATTTTCCTGTAAAATATGTTCAATTAAAATACTTAAAAGCTAAAGATTCAACCTCAAAATCAGACATTGGTAAATGGATTATAAGAAATCTTCTTATTTGCAAACTTTGACACCTCAGATCTCAGAACAAGGTAAAGAGAAGTCAGAACCCTATCCAAATGAGGTGAAGATCAATTTTTAATGAATTTTGTTATTGTAAATACATAATAAGTAACAATTATTATAATTTATAAGTAATAATTATTAGCCTGAAACAATCATCTACATTGAAAAAATCTCCCGAGAAAAGATAAATGACGCCGACGGGACTTGAACCCGCGTTCTTCTGACAATAAGTAATTCATTTTGTTAAAGTATCAAATTTTTCAAAGATTCAATTTTTCGATGATTTTTTTTTATTTATTTTTTATTTTAAAACGAAAGACAAATATTCCCGGGTTACGAATAATCCGACAATAGATTTGCTTGTGTTCTGATAGAGGACTTAGCCAGCCGAGGAATCGAACATGCGACGCCCGGATAGGACCCAAACGTGATGCAAACTCACCCACTGACCATAATTATTGAAAATGTTTCAGAAAAATGCTGTAGGTATCTAATTAGTCTAAATGAATAGAATTTGTTTTCTAGGTTTATTAATTAATACCATGAAAACAAGGCATCAAATAATTTTAACGATTTTGTAGGTAAATCATCACGCTAATTTATTATTCCAAAACAAATTTGATGAATTAATTCAATTAACATTACAACATATATTTATGATCCTATAAAAGTGTTGGGCGCCATGATGGATGACCGGCGGAAAAACTTAAAAGCTCTTTTTAACAATAATAATTATTATTCTTAAATAACAACAATGTTATCGTTCATTCCTTGTTTGGATAATAATTGTTACAACACCGACAATTCCCGCCTCGGAGTTGAAGAGGTTTTGTCACTCGGTACAAGCGACAATAAACTGTAAATCATTTTTACCGCATGATTCTGTTTTGCGGCGACCGGAATATTATGTAGTATCTAAGCAATAAACTATTTCAAATATTTGCTCAAAAATATATACGGCTAATTTCTGTGTCAGTGTCAAGTTAAATTATCGCGTAGGTACCTACTGAACAAATTAACCGTTTTGATTGTGTTATTTGCATCAGATATTTGTTGCGTACAATTCTTGTTAAAGCGGTGTTAAATTGCTATAACGGTTACAGTGTAACGCGTAACAAACCACAAAGTAATGTAGGTATAATTACCAAAAAATTAATGAAGTGAAAACTTCTTTAGCACCCTTGTGATTTGAAACCCGATGAAACGGAAGCGGAAACAGAATGAGACAGCAATAAAATATTTATTTATCTCACGGGCACTCGGTTCCGATATACTACGGTATATCCACAGTTCCACGCCAGTCTTCTTTGGAGTACCTAGTGGTATAAAGCGCCTGACGAAACTTTGAAGACATTTAGCCCACCAAGGATAGAATCCAAAGAAATCCAAAAAAATATGTTTTCATTTTTGTTAAATCAATATCCAATCTTCAAACCACTCCAAAATGAACAGGCAAAAGAAACACAAAAGGAAGCGACATCACTCCGAAGAAATAGTATTAAGATGACCAAATATAAATGTATGGGAAAATTGCACTGGAATTCGACTACAAAAATATGAAAAAATCGCCCTACGCATTCTTCACTCTTGCCTACTTTAGTTTTCTGAAGGTTTCACTTCTACCGCGTGTGAATTGCGCACTCTGATTTTTTACCTACGTGAATTGTTTAGGGAAGTCCAACGCCAACTCTTTCCGTTTAGCATACCTGCATCTACACAAGTTATGTAGGTAACAAATATCCACAAATCATCCACAAAATTAATTCCTTACTCTTGGATCTTGAATGTTGGATTCTAGGCTGATGGGATTCCTTGACGAAGGCATTATCCGATGTGAAAATTCTACCTTAAGAGGGTACCTAAAGCCAGACACAACCATAAACCATGAGGAAATACGTCATTTTTAAATCAAATTCTCGACGTGTTGACTCTTTTCTATTAAAAAATATAAATTGATTTCGAAAGATTGTTATTTTATCTAGTAAAAGTTATGTTTTGAATTTTGAAAAAAAAAAGGTTGTTTTTATCATAATCAGGTTATATCTACCTTTGGTCGAATGGAAAATACTTCAGTTTGTCTATAGGTATTTACGATCTTACAGACTAACATTTTTCAGATTTTTGAATATCGTATATCTAAGACACAGTGCAGGCCTATTGTCTGTATCACACTGTAGGAGCAAGAGAGAGCAGTGCGCGCGCACATTTTCTTTCTCTCTTCCTATCATATAGATGGAGCTAAAGAAGTTTTACTTCAGTCGTGTGGTCTAAAGCACATTCTTTTTTTTTAACACAATTATTTAGCTTAGACTAAAAATTTTAAAAATGATATCGTCACCCTTTTGAGAATTTTTATTGCTAACTTGAATATAGGTAGGTACCTATATATTTAAAAAAAATTGAATGAAATAAAATCGATGTTGGTACAGATAATAATCAATCTTTCTCATCGGAACAGCCCTGTACAGACCATCTTTCAACGAAATTTGAATTCCTTTTATGTGCCTTCACTCTTAACACCTTATTTTTTACAGGTTTCTTAAATCGCCTTCGGATTCTATAACTGTGCCAAAATCGTATTGTCATCATTTTTCATCAGTTTTGAAAAATTCTGTTCTAAATTTTGACTAGACGGGTTTGACTGCATTATCTGCTGAAGCATGACGCTTTGTAATCTCTCATTCTTACTCATAAACGACGCGTGTAACATGAAGAGATTATAATTGGGCTCTGAATGGAATCACTTTACTTGAAATTGTAAATAAGCATTAAGTGAAAATTATAATTGCCTCCACGTCTGGCATTTTCCAAACGCTTTCCGTTTGTTATTGATTTCTATGTTTAACTATTTACGAGTATATCGCTTAGCCTAGCACAGCGTTATGTCATTGATAGCCGCTGAGCCGAGTGGAGGGCCCGCGGGTCGGTCTATTTGAGGCCGATATGATGTGAGCCGACAATGGCTGGTGGATTAAGTTTATCGGATTTCAGAGCACGATCAAAGAGAACGCCTTATTTATGGCGTTCACTCCAAAGCCGCTCTTCTCTGATAGCGATACTGAAAATTATTTATTATTTTAGCCGACTGATCCAATATCGACTGTTCGCATTGGCTTGGCCGAGGGAGGGAACATACACCTTTAATTCGACAAATGCACGAGGATCTATGTTTATCAACGCGTCGTCTAATACTTTTATTACTGTAGTTCTACATTTCCCTCTCCCGTAGAACATTTTTGAATATTTTTGCATAGGCGTACCTACTCGATGGCAGTTATGATTTGAGATTTTCACGCCCAAAAGTTTTTAGTGAATTAGTTTTGGGTTATGATGGACACTGTAACGCTGTCCGAAACGTCGGTTAAAGAAGGAGGTACCGCAATACGGCATAATACCCCAAAAATAAATCATTATACTACTATTTACATAAACATATGTAAACCCGTATGATATTTTTCAACATTTCAAATGGTTGAAGACCGGTCAGTGGTTGATTGGGCATAGCGTTTGGGTCCCATCCAGAAAGCAAGCGACATTTTCGGCTTTCTGTGTAGCCCAGTCAGTGGGGAGCTTTACCTTGCAAAAGGTCGTGTAGTAGCGATTTTGATATATGTTGTTAAGATTGGGACACTAAAGAAAAAAAAAAGTTTTCGACCTTGGGGAGGTCGAGCTTTGGATTGAAGGTGCCAAAATTTGGTTTTTTAAAAATAATTGTGCAATCGTTGATCTAACGACCAAATTGTGAAAGACAAACTTAAAGAAGATAGAATTTCAAATATTTTTTGTTTCAAATTTTTTTTTGAAAGTCAAGTGGTAACGAGTTATAGGTAAAACACTTTAAGTTGGAAGCAATAAAAATGCTTAGTATTGATGTATTGGTCTATCTGTGTGAACGTAAAGCGACGCCCACAAATCCGATAAGGCTCTCTGTCTTGCTTACGCCCACTTATTGTAACTAGTTAGAAGAGAGGCAAGTTTAACGACACCCTTTTGAGGCTGTACTTACAGGATGTCCTATTTATTCGGTTCGTAATTTGATGTAAACATACGTGCATCTACATTTCGCAAGTGACAAATAATGACAAATTTATAAATTTGAAATAATGTGTTTGTAAAGTGTGCAAGTTTAATATTTATTACGATATCATGGAGTCCTGTTACGAAACGGAACGTGGCTAATCACTGAATGGACCAAATCGTGAAATTTTAATCCGTATTTTTAATTATTTTACTTATTCATAATGAAAAAAAAACGGTGGTCCACTTTTAAGCATAAATGACTTGTATGATTTGACGTCTAAGGCAATTGGAGTATCACAGACTAGTACATATTCAACAGTTAATCTTTTGTACCTTTATGTTAGTAATCTGTTATATTTTAGATAATATACGTATAGATAGTTGCTGATGATGACTGGTACATAATTAAATAATTAGTGTTGCTGATGATTGCTAACACATAATTATAAAAAATAAATAACCCATAAGCAGCCAAATTTGTAAGCCCAGGTTTTGGAAATCACACTTCATTTCATCATTAGGTTCTTAGTTTAGGTAAACCAAGTAATTCATGCGTATTGAGTTTTAAACGAAACATTACAAATGTCGAATCCGTAAAAAAATGGCGGCAATGGAGATGTTTTATATGGGAAATTTTTAACTTTGAATGAAAACCGAATTAATATTTTTAAATAACATAATATTTTTTTTAACTTGTTGTTATTTATGAATACCCCTTTGAATTCAATCCTGAAGATTATCGCATTTAGTTACTAAACTTATTTTTCTTCCTAAACCTTCAGAATTTCTATAAAAAATATTGTAAAACAACATTAGTTTTATGTTACCGATTTAAACACGTATTGGATTCGAATTCTCAATTGTGAAATAATTATTAATTGCTTTTTTGTTAAAAGCCCAAAACGAAACACGCTGTATGAAAGTTTTGCATCTGTGTGAGTACTGTGATGAAGTCAACTTAACTTGCGAGACCTATACAGTGGCGGAAATGTGAATATTTTTCTAAAAAATGGTGAAATTCCCAATTTTTGTTATTTTTCGGGCTATTCATTACATAATTATAATTTCCACAACACCATGAAATAGAGAAAATGGCGCATTTTTTTACTGTGGTAATCCCAGTAGGTCTTCTTCCTCTTCAATGGCATTACAATCCATTTCGAGCCTTGGCCTCCTTCAACATAAGCCTCCACCGCCCTCCGTCCTCGGCCGTCGTCTTCCTAACTGCGACATGGAGTAGTCCTCTTGCATCCTTCCTGACATCATCCTCCCGTCTCAGCCTAGGTCTGCCCACCTTTCGTTTACCTCCTGGATGTTCTGTTAGAACCTTCTTCGGTACTCGTGTGCTTGACATTCGATATTCGATGCACTTGTCCGGCTCATCTTAGTCTTTGGAGCCTTAGATTGATAGAGAGTCTGGGAGCTTGGTAAATAACATAGAGCTTTATTGTGGCGGGATTCTCCAAGACTCTCCCTCATATTAATGTAAGTACGTGCATAGTGCTTTCTCACCCCGTATGCAAGGACATTGGAGGGTCTAGAGACGTTCAAATAAATGTAGCTTCGTTCAATAAAATAGATTCTTGACGTGTGCGGTGAAGGAGGAAACCATATGTTTCCTTATAACGCCGTTGGGAAAGTGGTAGGGTTCCCTACAATGGCTATCTCTCTCGCACCGCTCCTAAGATTGTTCCCGCCACACATCCATAGGCCATGACCGTTCTAAATTAGCGGCATGTATGTACAAGATTAATTAGTATGATCTATATCTAACAACTCCTCAAATTTCTCATTTTATAATAATTCTCTAACTTCTCCATCTTCTTCTTGTAACCCAATCTAACTATAAGTATATCATTTTATTACTATAGAAGATCTGTGTGCATAGTATTAAGAGCAGGCAAAACATCTTATTTATCCATCATCTTTATTTACTATCTAAGCAGCATTATATGTATAAGACTGATTACTGTGAACTATATATATCAATAATTCTTTAATTTACTAAAAATAACTTATCTTTTCCAATAATTCTTTAACTTCTTCACCTTATTCTTGTAATCCAATATAACTACATAAACTCTCTTACTGTAGGAGAATTTGTGTGGATAGTATCAATTAGTGAAAAATTTCAACCTATACTAATGAATGTATATCCGCAAACTGTAAACTTCACCCGCCATAACACAGGGTCATCCCTAGCATGGAGGGTGAAATATCACAAAAAACTATATGTACTCTCGATAATTCATGTATTAAATAAATAAATAAATAAACAATAATTGTTTTATATAGGGTTTTCCTATGGACGTTTCGGGATTTGAAACTGGCAACAACGCGAAGTAAGTGTTGTTAGTGCCTGTGATGCGCTTTCTTACTTCTCCTGGGTTTTCTTTGTCATGCGTTATGATGGAGCCCAGGTATGTAAACTCTTCCACCACTTCGAAATTATAAGTGTCTTTAAATTTCAATTTCTCTTTTATTCTATGGTGTGGGGTTCTGGTTTGCATCATGATTTTAGTTTTATTCTCATTGATTTGCAAACCCACCTCTCTTGCTAAGTCTCCAAATCCTCTCTTACAGCCTGTAGGGATCTTTCGACAATGTCAAGGTCAGTATGTCTGTTCCACAGATATTCCAGCGATGGTATGGCGAATCGCACAGAGTTCGACTAATATTTGTAATTATGTCACATATTCGCTATTGCGTAAAAATATTTTTTTGTTGATCCCGGTTGGTTGATATTGACATCTTAATAATAGTCTTTGTCATCAATGTCATGATCTAACTCATTGCCTGTGGTACTGAGATGCTGGGCTTCCATTGACAAAATCTCTTCATATTCAGTTGCAAGAAATAAATTTTAATAAAATCTCGGGTGCTGGTTTCTTTGTCATTCTTATTGGAACAAGCCCATTGGTGCCACGTTTCCAGGCTCAGTTTTCTGGATTTTTTTGGATTCCATACCATTTTTGAACTCCAGTACAGAGCAACAAGAAAGCTTTTTCCTTCATCTGCTATGTCTTCCGGTTTTGCATCATTGTTTTCATTCGTATACTCAATGAAGACGCACTGGCAGACCAGATTTTTTAAGGCTTACTAAATGTTCATTATCACTACAAAGTACTTTCATCCATGCACTCGATGACGTCGGCGTCGGGTTTGTCATAGTGGGATCCTAGCCTGTAGCAATATAGGCGCTGAGATGGCAATTCTGCAGTCAGGACTGCAGGCACGCAGTATTTTGCCGTCTCTTTCTCTCCTCTATGTAACACGAAAAATTACTGTCATTTGAAATAGATTTTGTTATATAATTATATTGTGTTGTGGAAATACGTTAAAATGATATTGTGTAATATTTTCTTACAAAATTTTCTTCTTTCTACCGCTGTAAGTCATTATATATTAGATTTAGAAAAAAAATTTCAAACAAAAAACTTACGTAATTTAGTCTGCTTTAAGTTTGCCATAGACTTTTTTGTTGTTAAATCAACCGTTGAGGAATTATTTTGAAAAAACTAAATTTTGGGACCTTCAATCCAAGATGGCGGCTCGAGCTCGACCCCCTCAAGGTCGAAAACTTTTTTTTTTCTTTAGAGTCCCAATCTAAACAACATATATCAAAATCGCTACTACACGACCTTTTGCAAGCTGAAGGCCTTTTTTATCCCCCACTGACTGGGCTAGTGGTGGTAGTAGGAGATTTTAAAACATTGTTGGGTTATTCGTAACCCGGGAATGTTTGTCTTTCTTTTTAAGAAAAAAAAAATTATAGTAAAAATGTATCCGTGTATCCTTGCATGACTCTCTCTCTGGTTTCAAGGATTGGTTTGCAGCAATTTCCTCTATTCTTCCCTGTCTTGTGCGGCTCTTTTGAAGTCTGCATATGATGAGCAGCGCACGTCCACCAGCAGGTCCTCCAGGTACTCTCGGCGTGGGCGTCCCCTCGGTCATACCTACCCTCCATTATGGCATGCAAGAGACCTTCTTGTCGTATTACATGGCCGATTCATCTTGCACGCCTTTCGGACAAGATCCTGAGCAGGTGCCTTCCTCCTTCTTCTCAATTCTGTTAATACAGTTCTATGACGCAACTGGCCCATAATGATATGATAACAGACTACAACCGAATACAACTTTAACGGAATACATCTTTCACAGAACTTGAAAATTAACAGTGAAATTTTATGAATTAAACGTTCAAATTCTTGAATCAACCCGTCCTCAAATTTACCTTAAGACTTTAATAATGCATTAAGAAAGTAATCCTACTTGGATCTGACTGTCAGAGGTGTCTGTCGCTGATAATAATAATATACCTACTATAAAATAACCTTTATTTCACAATGGAGTAAAAATATATAAAATTTTCCATGTTTCATTCAAATCACCTCTAAAACCAATCGCAACCAAAATGTTCCGGCAATTATTTATTTATTCTCTGATAAATTAATAGCTTAAAGTATTTCCTTGGCTTAATCAAATAATATTACGTAGGTTAGTTTTGAAGTATTGCTTTCCTGTTAGGATTATGTCTTGTATGTATTTGCGAAAGTTCGGACTTAAAATATTTGATGTAATAATTCATTTTTGAAAAGCGGTGTCATCATTGATAGGTATGATGTAATATGTACAAATACCCTCCATAAGTAATTATTTTTTTGTTTGTTTAAAAGTCGATACCGATAACTTTGCATTGGATGGCATCGAAAAGAGAAGATATTGGGGATACTAGCATAAAATAAATCCTTAAGGGCCAGTTGTTTCACAAAATTTGACAAATTCATGAAATTTGTTTCACGGAATTTAAACAATACCTACATCAAATTTCGAAGTTAATTTTTAAGTGCCGTAAAAGTTCTGTTATCATTTTAGTTATATAAAGCAATCGGAAAAAAATGAATAATACCTTTATAGAACTTGGAAATTAACTTTGAAAATTGATTAATTGTTCAAATTTCAAGTTCCGCAATAGTTCTAATCATTTCTGTTTTACAATCAGCAAGTTGCTTCACAGAAGTGAAATAATAACGGAACTTGAATAGAACTTTTACCGAACTATATGAAATTTGATTAATTGTTCAAATGCCTGTTCATAATTAATTGTTCAACCGTCCTTAGGTTTATTTCGAATACTTTATTGGGTGGTTCTTCTTTTTAACCAACATAACTTTTACCACTCTGTCACATATCCATCTAAAGTGAGGAATTTGTTTTTACTATAAATGAATTCTCTCTGGATCTCAGAGAGTAAATTGAAGCAAGGGGGGGGGGGGGGGCCTAAAATGCCTATCGGTGGTGACATACACGAGCTGCGATACCTATTTCGAATGACAACCCACGTGACAGAATTAACGTACGACATAAAAGTTGTAGGAGACAAGTTTTTGAGATTTAAAAAAATATTTTATTAAACATCATAAAAAACAATACCCGCGGTTACTTGATAGGTTATACGTTATACATTTGGAGTTTAAAAATAGTTTTATGTTTTATGTCGTCGTATAATTTTTTTGTAACATTATAGAATACGCAAGTCGAGGTGGCAGGAGACAAAACCGTGATATGAAATGCACTTCTATCACGAGAAGTTACAACTCTGCAACGTAATTTTTACTATAAAAATATAAACACATTTTTTTTAAAATACATACAGTCGTTACGTCTTTAGTACGGTAGATTTTAAAGTAATTATAAAATAATAATATTGGTTATTCTGTTGAATCTTTCTCCACTAACTTGGAGAAAACTTTACGTAGTTAAAAAGAAGAACAACATTACCTATAATGTGTACTTAGGTATTTTGTGACCTGAAATTTTTATGAATCATAAATTTATAATAGAGAACACCAGCATGATAACCGGACTAAATAGATAGTGGCAAAACTGAATATGTTTGAAAAGCGATATAAAATCATGAAAAGTGATGAAAAAACTAGTCAATGGATTAAGAGCGTTTAACCAGCCAGCGGACGAAAATCCACATTTCGTCGAAAGTTGTTCTTACGATCATGCAGGGCGGTTACAACGAGAAAGATTAATTATTCTCCGTACCAGCTTTTTAAAATTATAACTCAATATCGAATTTATTTCAATTCAAATTAGCTTTAATTTATACCTTCATCCAAAAATGCTGAAAGGCTTGATGATAAAACTATTAAAATAATGTACTTTTTGTAGTTATTTTTTGATTATAAATATTTATCATTTTTCAATAATGTCTAAATTTAATAAGAATGTAAAAAAATATGAAATATATTAGTTTGTAAGGGCGCAAATAAATACACAAATGGACCAATTTTCGTCAAGAAACACATGTACGTACATAATTTGTAATGATTTTATTGAAACTAATATTAAAATTCTAAAACATGCGTTTGCTGGATAATGTATTGATTTATTTTACTGCATGATTATATTATTTGAAATGGGTGTGGTATAATACAAAATCTTTTTTGAAATTTTAACAAATCTGCCAACGACCTATGGAATAACCTTATTATACTAAAAATTTAAAAAAATTCTGAAAATTTATTACATGCAAATGCTAGATAAAAGAACAATCTTTCGAAATCCATTTATAATTTTTTGTGGAAAAGAGTCAATACGTCTAAAATCTGATTTGAAAATGACATATTTCTGGTTTTCTCTGGTAATGCCCTCTTAACTAGGTACCTAAAGTAAGGTTATGTTAGATTAGTTTTTATCACCACTTTTCATGAATTTTTATGACTTTTCAAATATTCTCTTTTGTTACTGCTCTTTTTAGTGGTCAGGTTGAATTATGATACAGTAACCAATCAAAAATATTCAGGTGAGGCACGACGAAGTGTTTTGTGTTTTTGTTTTGAAAATTTAATTGCTTGGAAATATCTTTGATGTTTTAATTAAATTCTACGATTTTCAAACACATCTTTGCCTTTGAAGTAATCGAGAATTTTCTTTTTATAAACCTATAAAAACTGCTTTAAAGTTAAAAATCTCCTTCTTGGAAACCCCTTTGGGTTACGATTGTATTGCGTTATGCAGAAAATTAGGTTGTTTGGAAAATGACAGTAAAACTTTCAAATATGTGTGCCTGAACTTTAAAAAATAAAATTAAACATGCTTTTATAATTAAACATGTATACATTTGCCCTGAAGTAGGAACGTTCGTTCTGAAACCGGTCGGATTTACTCAAACATAAAAGTGGTTCAAACAAAGTTAAATTGTTTCATTTATCTATAATGGATAACCACAAAGTTATAGCTACATTCAAAACTGCTACATGCTTTTATAAATTCATGAATCAAAACAGGCGGTTGGTGTTAAGCGGGAATTTAAACTTTATCGCCATCTACATAAGGAGAGTTATTGCTAGCGGCCCGATTTAGAATTTCACCCATTTTATTATTTTTCGTCCATCCTAAAACTGGAATTTTTAGGGTTTTGTTTAGATTTTGAAAGTTAATTAATTTAAATAACGAAATTGACATAAATTTTTCTAAGTTGTCCCAATTATATCGCTGTAACCCAAGGTTCGTAAGCTCATCGAGGAGGTAGAGTGGAGATTGGCTAAAATTTCGTGACGTAGCATGTTCCACAGTTATTTGTTTGCAGTTCACCGAAAACCGAGAGATTTAAATTAACTGCAATACTAGTGGCAGTCTTTTACAAGCGGCCCGACGAGTTTTTTTTTTAAAAGGCCCGTATGAGCCAACCGAACCTTGCGTTGTACTTATACGATAAAAACAAAAGCAATTACGTTTGAAGAAGCCCAAAATTGGCCAATTATTTTCTTTTTAGAGCCGCTTGAACAATCAATCCTTGACCAATGAAACCGTTATGCGTAGTTGGACTGTTTTATATTCGAATTACCTAATTATTGAATTCCCGCTTGTACCTGCCCACGTCACGTGAACAGATAAAGAAACAAACACTTCTTAATTTCTATATTTGGTAATACCTTAGTCATTCCTCGCAATGTTTACAGTCTTGCCGAGATCTGAATGTATTTATGTGTGTGGTACCTATACCTACCTCATGCCTCGCGAGTAGGTAGGTACCTACGTATAGAAGGCGTTATCAAACCATTCAAGTGCTCAATTTAAACTGTGGCTCGTAAATTAAATAACCGTAATTAAAATAATTAATTCTCGGCATTTATGCATACCTATTGCATATTTCTATTGAACACTATATGTTATTTTTGAAGATAATATCTACTCGTTTGTAGAGCCGAAACGGTAATTAAATGAAATTCCCTTGAAAAAAAAATTGCAAAGTATGTTTCGAAAATATTCTATAAAATATTCTAGTGACAAAAAATCTAAAACGCAAAATTCATACGTGTGTAGTAAACAAGGGTATTGCATACTGCGTGCAGATAACTTGATCAAACAACACACTCAACGCCTGTATTTTTTCTCTTTTCTCCTTAACTATTTTCATCTATTTATCTCATATCTTTTTTTTCATTTCTTTATATTTTTTTCTTTTATTTCAGTTTGGGAGGCGGGAATGGGTACCGCCGCCCCGGGAACCTTTATTGGATAACCAACACCTCTGCCATAGGTCACCCCAAGTGGTTCGCTACGTTTGGTGATTTAGCAGAGGTGCCCGGGTTCATGGGATGAGGTGTGTTTAGGTCTGATGACCAGGACACACTGAACCCCAGATTCCTACCCACCCCTTAAACCCTTTTCCTTCCCAGAACCCTCCTCTCCTTCCTTTCCCTAAAAGACCCTCCACACAGCATCCCTAAAGATGACATAGGCCCTCAGGGAAATTATTTGCCTCAGGGCCTCCTGTGTGGAGCTTATGTAAAAAAAAAAAAAAATATTTAAATTAAAATTATATTTTTTATCTTCCAAGATTAAGATATCAAAATTAAATTAAATTCCTGCCACCTCAGAACAGGCTCAGCCTAGTGAGGTGGTATATACCAAAAAAATAATATATATATGTATATGTAGGTATATTGTATATATTGTAATGTTATTCTTGGTTAATAAATAATTAAAAAAAAAAAAAAAATTATTATAAACACGTATTTTCTGTTATTTCACAAGTTATACGTATGAATAAATCATAGTATTTCTTGAAATGCCATTTAAGGCATTTCCCCACGAGATTTTTGCTCTATTTTAAACGAGTCGTGTTTAATTAAATATTTTCACAAATTTCGCTTAGGTAAATATTATCGTTTTTTAAATTAGCGCGTTCCCTCTAGCATTCGTATTTCTGATAGCACCTTACGTATTGGCATGGTTACACAGTACTTACAGTATGTTTTCTATGTAACTATGCCAAATACGCCAATACAAAAAGCTATGTAAAGTGCCACTATAAGAATTACTTCAACGTAGAGTTTTTATCAAGTTATCGGTGAACTGCGAACAAAAAAAAATCTGTTGTTAGAAATTATAATAACTATTGAACGATGACCTCTGGGATCACGAAATTTTAACAGCTTTCAGTTTATTTAATATTTAGTTCTGCGCCAATATTTTCAGATTGAAATGCCTTTTTCATCATGCGTGTAAAGCTTCGAATGAATTTGTCATTATAAAATATCAATAATACCTATGTCTAATCCTTATTCCATTACCAGTGCAAACTTACGAAAAATCATGGGTTGCTATAATTGAAGGATTTGTCGTAGTATAATTGCATATCAAAAACAAAAACAAAATATCGTCAATATTCTTCATCATATTATAATCATTTTATTGGAGACACATAATTAAAGAGAACACAAGAATTACCTTAGATGAAAACCGTTAGTAAACTTTAAAATCATTTAAGCAAAAATAAATAAACATTTCAAATAAAGCATTATTATTGATAAAATAATTTTGGTACCTAATTTATCGTTTGTCTGAAATTATTAATACGTTTCAGTTCCAATTAAAAATTAAAATAAAAAATACAAACAATTGTTTAATAACGGATAATTATAATTTTATTTGTCGACCGGGAAAAGGTATATTTTACTTATGATCAGATGTGTATTATTGTCTCCTTCCAACTTATTAAAATTCAATTGTTGTCTCTTTCTAATATTAGGTCTTTGTTCTTCTGTGTATGTTTTGGTATGTTCTTTTTTGGTTAGAATATTCTTTCCCCCTGTCTTTCTACCTATATATATATATAAGAAGAATCTTGGTTAGCGAAACCGGTCGACATAAAAAAAATAATAAAGATTCGTGAATAACTACTGAGCACGGGTTGTTCACAGAATTTGTAAAATTCAACAAATTTCAAAGTTAATTTTCAAATTCCGTGAACGTCCTATTCAAGTTCTGTTACTACCCAAGTACTGTGAACCAACCGGTTCATGATGACGTACCTAATAATAAAAAAAAACACAAATAAAATTTTCATAGAACTTGAATGATAACTTTGAAATTTGATGAATTGTTCAGTTCGTTGAAATTAAATAATTTTAAGCATTACCCAGGAATATAAATAATTCTCCTCCTGTTATGCCCCCTTGGCTTTTGAATGATCGCATCAATGTGGTTCTATACAGAATAGTGGTGTTTCAGTAATAAGATAAAAAAACAGCTTTTTCTATAAATTACCACATTTTACTAAAAAAACTAAAAATTGCTGTAAAAATTTAGCGGTTGGAGATTAATTTGCATATGTACATATATTCTAAAAGAAAATTAAATTCTTTACAACTTCTTTCAAATAAATTTATTTCTTTGATGAATATTTTGGACGATATGAAGAAATGTTTGATGAAAAATGTGAGATAAAATGATGTTTTTCAAAAATATCCACATTTGTGGAGCGTGTAACTCAAAAACGGCGGGGATTTAGAAAATTACGAATGGAATAAAAGTTGTAGATAATTTTATGACCTTTTACTTAATCTAACAAAATTTTCCTTTGCAATGCACCGTTTTCGAGATATAAGCGGAAACCCGAAAATTGGGACCTTTACCCCCCCCCCTAGCTCACCACCTAGACGTCAGGACTTTTTGTATGTTCACACCCTAAGCACCCTGAACAAGTCTCTGAAGGAATCCCTTAGGTTCCTGCTCACGCACTTTACACCTCTTTCCTTGACTGGACTGTTGCTATTTTATTGGTCTGCAACCCTTCATAGATCAGCCGTAAAGATCATTTTTCAAACACGAATTTGAGGTAGTTAGAACAATTTTAGTTAACGGCTCTTGCAGATCGTAAACAATTTAATCAGCAATATGCATAAAAAATATACGTCATGAATAGCTTCGAGGCGTGGCAGCTTGATTAAATCAACGTCAGGCAACAAATCACAACACTTTTGTGACAAAATAAACGATCTTCGCTGGTTTCGCGTACGTTTTTAGAAGCTTGTACCTACAACAAGTTTACATCAAGAAGAGAAGTTGAATTATGAAATTACTATTAGGTGGTGTTATTATTTATTTAATGAAATTAGGTATAAGAGGGCCAATTAATTTATTGTTATTATAAATCGATGAATTTTTCTTATATGTATTTAGTATATCTCCAGCATTCTGGACTGTCATTTGAACCTCGTATAGAAATGTGAATAAAGGTGCCGGAGAGAAGTTTAACATTTGGCGTTGGTCGGGCACGGCAGATAACGATCCTGGCTGTTGGGTGTTTGCGATAATACCCCGTGAGAAGATAATGCTATGTGCTCCATTGTTTGTCCGCTAAGCCGCGAGCCAGCGCGCCCGAGGAACACCTTGGTATGTTTGCTAGCAAACACCCGCCCCATAACATGGTGTCCTGGTAGATCCCCTTACTATTTTGTTGCAACGTTTTGATATCAATTCTAATTCACTTTATTATTCATACATATTAATCGCTCTACAAATCATTTTATTAGGTACCGTCCAAAATTTATTATATTACCCTTTTTTTCTTTTGGCTTCTAACCTAACTTATAATGCTATTGAGTAAGGTCGATTGATATAACTCTATATCAACACGACATTGATGAAATCCGTCATCTATGCTCAGTTACCGACCGACAATAGATAGATAAATTTTAGCCCGGATTCCATAGTAGGTATCAGATAAGTTTCGGTTAACTGTCAATATAGGCATTTATTTGCATAATGTCGTTCGTTGTGCAAAACTAGTGGCTTATTAATGAACGAAGTTCAACTAACGAAGCTTTAAAGATTTGAAGAAGTGGTTTAAGCGATTCATAGACTTAAATAATTCAATTAAGACGCGACAAATTTATTTCTTACGATCTTTGAGAAACTAAAGTGGTGAAACTAAAGTGAAATATAACTAAAGACCTGATTAACTAATTATCTCCCGATTAGTGTCAAAAGGTAAATGCGGACTGTACCTAAAAAACTGTAAATTTTGGTGTAAATTTCACACAAGAGTCGAACTGTCTGGGACTAGAAAGATTATTGCATCCGATTTATCATCCAATTTTAACAAATGATAAAAGATAAACATACTTATGATCATGACATTTCTTAGATATCAGACTTGTTAAATAATCATATTTTCGTTATGAAAATTAACTCAGTATTATTATAAACGAATTTATTAGGCGAACGAAAAATTCAAGAAGTTTAATTTGAAATTGTATTTTTCAAACAATGCGGATCAAGAGGAATGTTTTTAATACGGATCTATTTATTAAACTTGGCTAAAGCCGTTCCAGACAATATTTCTTCTTAATCTGAAATACTCCTATGTATAAAATATTACACATCCTTGAACTAAGCGCAAATATGCAATTTTAATTGCCTTCATATGCAGTTGTAATAATCGTATTTTTATTATGAGGTATTTTAAATATCTACTGTATTCTAATATACCCACATTACCTTTTTTAAGATTTTATCAAATGCAATATAATATGTTACTGCAGTATTCAATCGTAAAAGCGATATTTTTTGAAAATAGTTAATATAATTTATAAAGGGTTAAAAAAATACGTACGAATACAATGGGAATTACAATAAGCCACTTGCATCACATTTAAAAAAAAATCCGGTTTAGGCAAATATTTTTTGAAACCCTGGCGATTTTTTGAAAATTTCAATCCGAAAAATCAGATCATTTTTTATAAACCGGAAAGATGGGACATAATTATGGGTGCAAAAAAACGATAATTACATAGCCGAAAATCATTTTTTTTTTAAAAGAACGTTTTCCACAGGAATGGAACAGTAGAATAACGAGGGATACCAAAAATATTACATCTCATAAATATTTTTGTCCTTGATCCATCTTATTGATCATAAATCATTATAATATTCAATGTCTATATTATAATAATAATTATAATAATAATAAGAATATGTATTGTTTTTTAAATATTTATATTGAGGGATCAGTAGGATTTATAGGTTCAATTAGGAATTCCACAGAGCCGAACCCTCTGATATGAAAATATCTGGAGTCGGTGAATTATTTTCCCATCTGGTCTCTGGTAGGTTGACATGTTGTTCTTGTATTGTTTTGTAATTATAATACTTATATAGTGCAATTGCATAACGTGGATTGACGAGATGTTCATTTGGGAAGTGTGTGAAAGGGTTTAGTTTTTCCTGTGGGGAAAATTAAACCCGGACATTTAAATCTGGTGCGTGAATTTAAATTTGATTTTGTTAAAATCAGCACCATTACCATCACCATTACCATTATATCTCTAAAACAGGTACAGACAGCTTAAAATGTACGGGGTTCTCTTCATAACATCTGTCAAAAAGTCAAACCAAAAGATAAGTTCGCAGAAAACAAACAATAAATCTAGTGAACTTTAAATGTCAAATTCAAAAATTCGCCTGAAATCAAAGTGTTGCCATATAAAAAAAAATCAGTGTGGAATTTTACAAAATTAATAGAATATTATTATAAGAAATTAAAAGAAAATATATTTGTAATTAATATATTTTATAACCCGTGAAAAATCACAAGATAGTCATAGAGGAGTCATTGCGTACCTACTATCTAGCATTGTTCCACTATTATCATCTAAATGAGACATGAAACGAAAAAGTTAGCTCCACCTTTTTGGTTTTAATTCGTTCTATTTGACTTCCAACGCTCTTAAATTTCTAACGCCAATCGACATAAAATTACCGAATCTGGCCCCCTAGCATGGTCGATCGATATAGATTTTATCGAAAATGTCGGTAACTTGTCATCGCTCCCGAGCACAACTGCAGGCCGCTAACGAACCAACAACAGTCCACATCGACTAAGGGTAGCTAATTTATTTGACGTGAACTGTTATTTGTTCGTTAGCGGCCTGCAGTCGTGTTCGATAGCGATGACAAGTTACCGACATTTTCGATAAAACCTATATCGATCGACCATGCTAGGACCCCTGGACCCCGCTCACTGCTACTAGCGTGATAATATTGGACTATCCCATCAAAACCGTGGTTCTAACAAATCCCCCAGTTTTTTCAAAAAAGAAATTTCCTCACTTATTCGAATGAAAATTATTTGACATCGTTTCGTTATTTCTCAACTTTTTTAAATTCACGTCCTTGACTCCCCAGATTGTAAATTCTGTGGTCTAGAAGTGGGAACATTAGATTGCATATTTTTTGGTTGTCCATCTCTAAACAAATATCCTCTCTTCTATCAAGCCTTATCTAAATTGCCCCCCCTCCATTCAAAATTTCAACTCTGTCTGAACTCGACTCCGATCTTTCATATAATTTTGATATTTGCCCATTTAAATAAAATTAATATACAAATTCACCTTTAAAGTTATCTGGTTAGTATCTGGGGCACCATTACTAAGAAACAAATATCCGAAATACAAGTCATCCAAAATAGAGCTATATAAGGAATATATACCATCTACCGTAGGATACACACGTCAAAGATATATACTCACTGACACAAATACTTCCCTTTACGATTCTGCCAAAATACAGCATCACTACTGCCGTCATACAAATAATTCAACACTCCTCACACACTAAACCAGCCTTTAATTCCGATGTACACTAGCACAAAACACGATCTCAAAATCAAATACACCTATCATCTACTAACACGACGAAATTTGGAATTAATTCCCTACAATACGTCGCACATACGCAATACAACGCATTACCTAATGACTTTAAACTTCCAGCATCAAACAAAAAAAACATTGGCAAAGGCTCTAAAGGGATATTTTCTCAGCAGCTTTATTAACCAGAGACGAATTTAGCTGTCTTTCTTTGTAACTCTTGTATATTCTTCTAACTGTATTACATGTGTCTAGCCCGGTTTAAAATCTATGTACTCTTCATTGAACTACCCTTTAAATTCATATTCTTGTGTAAAAATAATTTTCTTTTAGTCGTATAAAGTTGTACTTCCCGAAATGAGTTTTATTAAACTGTATTATAAATGTTGTGTAATAATTTTGTAATATATATTATCACGAATAAATAAAAAATAAATAAAAATAAAAACTTTGAAAACGTCTTGCGATTTGTCAGAATAAACAGTACCTATCAGAAATAGTTCGTACATCGAGTGAAATCAAATTATAAAATTTAAAGCCGCATCAATGCTAAAAGATCGAGACAATTAACTATGTTAAAAGTCATACCAAAGTGTGAACTATTCCTCGGATCGGGTTCCTTTATAATAGACGCCGTTGTGATAAAATAAAGGTAAAGATAGAAAACAACATTTCAGAACTTGTTTAAAGTCATTACCTAAACTATACACCATTTCAATTATGTACCAACAACCCAATATCCTTTGTATCATTGCTCTTGTAGTTAGGCTGTTTCAACACATGCGCATTTAAGTGCTTTTTGTAGTATCGAAAGTTTGAAACTAGGTTCTTATTAAAATCGGTAAATTGATTGCATGATTGTCATTTGAATTCACACTCGCCTGTCATTTATCAAACCTGAAAATGTTTTATTTTCCATTTACGACTCGACGCCTGGAGGGCTTTTGCTTTTAGTGTTAAGGCTAGAAACGGGGGCCTGGTCGTAATGTAATTAATTGCTGTACAGTCGAAAGAGAATGTTTGTCATTGCAATTACGATCACGTGGGACTAAATAAAGCTTTAAATCGGTTTAATTTTTAAAGTACCTAATCTTTAATATATATTGAGATATACAGTAACCTATATTATATAAGGAGTGGAACAAATGTATCAGTAGGTACCTACCTCTCTATTCCCATTTGAGACATATTGATAGTTGATTAGCTGATTAAAAATTGAATAGGGGAAAGGGAAGAGGAAAATTGCCGATCATTCATATCTGGTGACTAAAGAAAATAGCTAAATAATTAATAATCATTTTTCAATGCCATTCCAAGCAAACGTTTCGACTTTTCTATTATATTTTTAGCGAATATTTTTAGCTTTGAAACGAGGAGCAAAAATATTGTTATAAAAAAATTCTTCAGGCAGTATTTGTATCACCGATTTCTGGGTCCATACCCAAAAAAACTAGTATCTAGTTATTTTTTTATTATATTCTTCAGTAAGTATGAGTTAGTTAGCAAGGTACTTCAGTAAGTTTGCATTAGTTATGTATGGTTTCATAGTGCTTTCACACAAACGAAATATTGAATTCCGTAAATCTAAACTTAAACTTTAGGTCGCATCTTCGACCAAGTTGGTCGATGGATCGCACAGTTTACACCCGCGCTGTGTAACCGAGTTCCCTACAGAGCGTCGGACCATCCCATATGTAAGTACTTGTGCAAGTTGCGTTAGTTAAGTAGGTACTTCAATAAGTTTTCGTTAGGTAGGTACTTCTGTAAGTTTGCTTTAGTTATGCGTGTACCTACATCCGTAAGTATGCGTTAGTTAGTTAGCATACCTAATTCGTTAAGTTTGAATGTAGGAATAACAAACTTTCTTAATAACCGCAATGGCAATGAAAATTATTTGAGTCCAGTGTTTATAAAACAATTTTCCCTCCATTAAATGGCGGCTGCTCATAATGTCCACAATATTCTCTATGGTGCGCCTTGCCGCCGGTAACGATAATGGCGGAATAGCTCTGTAATGTCTCCTGGAGGATTGTAAAACTCCTTATTAAATGGTCATAATACCATTTGCTCGGCTGCTGTGCCGCGGCGGGTCCTACATGAGGCGCACATCCGGAAGGTACAAATTTGGGTTATCTCTAGGATTTATGGTTCAATCGTGTAATTGTATTGTTATTGAATTTCATTAATTGATTAACGTACGTTTAGATACATACTATAATAATTTTGGGAATTTTTTTTGAATATATTAAAATTTAATGGAGATAGGCTGTTGGTTTAAAATAAATGTACACATAATTTTAACATTTTATACAAAGTAAATATACTTTTATTTTTTTAAACATGAAACATTAAAAAAAATCAGTAGGTACCTACCTATTGGTACAGTTAAGGTCGGTGTAGAGGTTTGGCGATTACTCGGTTGAGTGACCAGTGATGACACGAAAGAGAGTTTTTTTGTACGGTTTTGAAGAAAATAAATTAGAAAATATATATCAAAAAAGTTACCGGAGACTAAAATTTCATTTAAATTTTTTAATCGATGTATGTTTATACCTGTATGAGTTTGTACATTGTTACAAATTGCTTTCTTTCGGCGATGACTTCCATTCCCCTAAAATATCTACTTTAATACCTACCGATACTAATAGATTTTGTCCATATATATTTGTAACAAATTTTCAAGAAAAATCGATTTTTCATGCTAAGTAAAAGAACCGATTATTTAATAATCGATAATTTGTGTAAAAGTCACATCCCTAGTAACAAACATGTTTATTAAAATAATTACATGGTTGCGTGAACTAGCGAAGTTTCCCAATAAAAATCGTACTATACATATACAGAAAAAACATAGATGATTAAAGAAAACGTGTCGGTAGAAAAAGAAAATCTTTAAAAGTATGCAGCATAGATAATGTGAAATTAACTATATACCTATAACATTATAATACATATTTCCATCATAGAATAATGTTCAAAGATAAACAAGATTAAAAAAAACAATAACATAACAAAAATGAGAAAATAACACACATCAGAAGAAGAGGGTTCGTAATTAGTAATTAGGAATTTGTTTTTTTTTTTCTAATATTCATTCAGCAAATGGATTTGAGGACGAATGGAAAATATCAGCGACCTAAAAGATAGTTTACCTAAATTATTTATATTTTTTGTCTCCTACAAGAGTATTACATAATTATTTACCTTTTTATATTCAGTACATTTTGTAATTTTCATCTTTTTTTTAAAAAAATATTTTATAGTTTATATATTTCACCTTCAACTAATTTATTTCTTACCTTTTTACTTAATATTTTTACTTTATGCTTAATTATACTGTTAAATTATTTATGGTGTTGTTGTAATATTAAAATTTTAATGTAGGTACATGTAATCAGCAATGTTGGTGAGTATTTGTGTAAGAATGTGATATGAAGTGGTATTAGGTATGGACTTGTGTTTATTTCATTTTATTATGTTAATGGCACATGTTGTACCTACATGGAAATAAATAAATAAATATTATTGTATTTTGTGCACGTCCTTCTGAGAAATTAATGTTGTGTATCGTGTATTTCATTTTGGACAGTGTTTGGAAATCTACGTTTTCTAGAAGATTTTTAATAAAAAAATCTGATATATTATATATCGGATATCTCTATCTTCTAGTATTAATAAATTATGGAGTAATAATGAGTCTTTATGTTCTGGTGTTCGAAAAGACATAAGTGTTTCAAAACCTTTTTATACTTTCAAAGTAAACTTTGTACTGGGGATTTCCATGTCACTGTTCCAAATTCTAATATTGAGGGTTCAAAAGAGACAAGTGTTTTAATTACAAGTGGTGATCTGAATGGTTTAGTTACTCTTACGATGAATCCTAGAAGTTTGTAGTAAGTAATACTAAACTTTACTTACAAAAATAAATAAAATTAGCAATCGCAAAACAACACGTGTTTCACTAACCTTTTGACGTTTACAAGTTAATGTTATAATTAAAAAAAAAACATATTCAATTTAACTAAGTACCATTCTCTCTACAACTTAGGTAAAATACCTAGTTTGGTATCGTCAGTCTATTCGGTATGCAGGCAGAATGTGGCAGACAATACAAACACAGGAACATTGTGTTTGTGGGTTGTGGGCTCGTCCGATAAGCGATGTCTTTCCTAAGCCTTTTGAGTTTGATTGTGGATTACTCGGAAACGTTTGGATAAACCGCTGTCATGGGCGACCAAAAATATACTGTCATACTTAGATACTTTTATAAATTAAACAGAACTATTTTTCGAAAATATATGTCATGTCAGTTTTTGAGATATTGAAAGAAGGGTGAATGCCGGTAATTCCATTAATGGTGGACTGAATGCCGTTGGCGCTAATAAAAATCTGTCAAAAAAGCGAAGCTAGCAGTCCACAATGGAGTCCTGGTACATACCCTGATGTATGGCAGTGAGGCATGGAACTGGCAGAGGAATGATGAAAGTAAACTGAATGCTGTTGAAATGAGATCCCTGAGACGTATGTGTGGTAAAACAATGTATGATCGTGTGAGAAATGTGGATATCCGCAAAGAATGTAAGGCTGATGTAAGCATAATGAGTAATATTAAGAAAGGGACCCTCAGATGGTTTGAGCATGTAGAGCGAATGAACGAAGTAAGTAGTGTAAGAAGAATATACGACGCGAATGTGAATGGTAGAAGAAGTCGGGGACACCCGAGGAGGACATGGCACGATCAAGTGAATCAGATACTTGAGTCTGGTCATGTCAAAAGTCAGAATAATAGAAGAGAATGTATGAGACGATGTGTGAATGTGAGTGAGGCAAAGAGTGTGTGCCAAGACCGAGTTGTTTGGCGGTCCATCCTCTCTGCCTACCCCTGCGGGGAAACGGCGTGATGGTTAGTTAGTTAGTTAATTAGTTTCAAACCTCGCCTTCTTAAAATATACCTAACTTCATATAAAAACGAAACAATTTGAAAACTCTTTCAATAAAATTTGGAGCAAAGTTTTGCATTTTTGTACAGTGCGCACAATTACATTATTTACATTGTGTATGTATTTTAAAAATCGTTTACCATTCAGACTCCACTATGTAAAAGGACAGCGATGGATGAATGATGGACGGAATTTGGTGGAACATATTTTTTAAACCAGGCTCTGTTATAATAGATTGGAAGGACAACAGTCATCACAATAATTTATTGGAAAACTTTCTCTTAGAATGGTACCAAGTCCCAAAATTAATCAACACTCATATATTTTAGATTTTACTTATTGTAGGCACTTACTCATAATCATTTTTCTTATCTGTTATGTGCCGGCACTGTGGGTTCTCGCAGGCGGAAATTATGTTCTTTGAACTATTAAGATAGCCGTTTTTTTCATATTCCTACACTTCACTACATAACATATCTTGATAAAACTGCCCCTCTTTGTTTACATTCATAAATTTGTGTTATTTTGTATAGGAACATGAAAAACTATAAGTTGTACCACATTTCACGCATTATGCATCTTATTGCATTAATTGTTTGTTTTATCGATTATTATTATCGATTAATATGTACGCTATCAAAATCTTGTGAAAAACTCAACAGTATCTAAGTAAATGAAAGACTAATGAAATGTTTTTGTTGCAGGTAAAACCAGGACGAAAGACAAGTATCGCGTGGTATATACTGACCACCAGCGCTTGGAACTGGAGAAAGAGTTCCACTACAGTCGCTACATCACCATCAGGCGCAAGGCGGAGCTGGCCGCTAATCTGGGCCTGTCCGAGAGACAGGTCAAAATCTGGTTCCAAAACCGCCGCGCCAAAGAGCGCAAGCAGGTCAAGAAGCGCGAGGAGGTCAGCCACAAGGACAAGGTCCTAGACAATCACCCTTCCTTGCATCAGCTGCACCAGCACACCAGTCTGCACCACCAGCAGAGCATGATACACCAAGGCCTTGCCCACCAAAGCCTCAGTCACCAAGGGCTGAGCCACCAGGGGTTAGGTCACCAAGGCTTAGGTCACCCGGGGCTATCCCACCAGGCCATGCATCAAGGTCTCCACCAAGGCATCGGAGGCCAACCGCTCCACGGAGTACCCCCAGTGCAACTGATCTGACAAGACCGCCCCGCCTCCCATCCCAAGCCCGGTGGCTGGTTCGAGCAGGAAGAGTGCATGATCTCTTCTTACGCCGATATCCTGCCTTAAATTATTTAATACGTGAGATTCAAATACCGATGTGATAACAGTTTACGAGCGTCGACATGAACTCTGAATACTTGTGGCCGGTTGTTTGCTGTGTGACGCCAAGCCTTACGCGGGCGCTTTAATTGAAGTTTAACAAATGTGCAATGTAAGATCTTTTGTTTTAAATCGTTTAAAATAATTGTTTAAGCTCATACCTAATACTATATATGCAAAGTATGACTTATGGTGATAGATTAAGGTTTATTAATTAACATTAGTTTTAAGTGACTTGATTTTGTTACGGTTTGAGACAATAGTCCCAGACATTTCGGTGAAATACGAAAGGTGATTGTAGTTAAATGTGATCCAAGGGAATCAACTGTCTACATCGTAACTTAAAAAGAAATGTGCAATCTTTGTGACTTCAGTTCCGTTTTTATATGCTACAGTACAATATTTCATGTTTTATACTTTGTATTATTATTTTTTGTTCCATCATTCTGTATTTTTTTACAGTGTATTTGAGATTAATCAAGTTATTTAGCAAGTTTATCAAAATATTATATTATCTGAATATGATTATGTTTTCATGGCTTATGTATAAAGTAATAATAAATACATAAAATAAGAATTTATCTTCGTCATGTTAACAATCCGTCCGCGTGTGAGAAATTCATGAATACGTGAATTTAGGATTAAATATCATAACTAATAACAAATTAATTACCTAGTTAAAAATCAGTTAACAAATGTATACTTTGTCGTGACACTCGGTGCTTATTAAAAAATATAATATGTGAAACGAAGCATTACAATAAAATCATCTCAATATTTACCCATTTACAGAAATCAGCTAATGCTTTTAAATTTGATATATGCAATGTTTTTTTTTACCCAGCTTTGCTCGAGATATTGATTGAAGTATAGGATCACAAACGTATTTCTCCAAGCTTTGATAACCAGCCGATACATTATTTATGCCTTTGGATAAAGGTCTTACAAACCTCCCTAAAATCGGAGGCAATCCAGGGCGCCGCGCCGGTATTACCCCCTAGACAAATTGGTCCTAAATTTAAAATCGTTGCGAACGATCCCACGATATCGTGCGAGTGAAATATCCAATGTGCGAGCGAGTAGAAAGCGCCCTAGAATGCCTCCGATTGCAGGGAGGTGTGTAAGGCTTTTTAGGCGCTGGACCATGTTACAATAAACAACAAATGGTCGACTCAAGCTACTATTGTAAAAATGTATGAATCATTATTTAATTTGGTAAATCCACAAATCTATAAACTCCCTTATATGGTTTTAGTAAAATTAAAATACTATTAACTTATTAGCACTAATTCAACTTTTTCATTTCAACGTTGTAATAAAATACAAAAGTTTAAAATTTCAATTCTATTATTGATTGCTTGCACAATATTTCTTAAGTATGGATCGATGGATGTTGTACATAAAATTAACTGATAATGCCTGCGAAAAGGTTCTTAGATTAGTGTGTTGTTTAAAATATGTAAGGTGTGCCTTTGAAATCGATTTTCAAGACTTGTTAAAATAATGTATAAACACAAAAAAGCTTCTTAGTATTTAATAAAACGCGATGTTTAGCTGCTTCAGAGAATTGTTAAGTATTATTTAATTTATTGTAATGAGTCAAATTATTCTAAGGCCGATGTAACTAAACCTTTTCCTTTCAATTAAAAAAAAACATTAAAATTATGGCTTTATAAGATACACATCAAAAATGTTCACGGTTAGGGATTTAAAAACATCATTCAATTCAAATTATATACAGTATTCAGCCACTATCTTCCTTCTAGTGTGTTTTCGCATATAAATATTTTCTTTTAATCGCCAAAGTTTTTATTTAAATTTCCGATGATTAGTTGAATATTTCAAATTTGCTTACATTCTAATAATTAAATCGAAACATTTGACTACTTTTCAGGATTGAAAGGCTCCTAAATATAGGCAATCTTTATAGCAAAAGTAAAACAAGTTTGGTTTGGACAATTTTATACAAGCCTAAAGACAAAATGGAATTCATGTAGTAATTTTATTTACTCTACCGAAAGAAAGATCAATACATTTAATTACTTTTATTGAAGGCTTTCTTGAAGACTTCTTGTATTTCCGGTGATATTGTGTTATTTGTGTAATTAATTTAAGAAATTTTGTATTTCATTCCAACTCTCGACCTATTTGATTTATGTATGTATTCTTTGTACATTATCTGTTAGTACGTTATGTTAGCAGAATGGCACGTTGAGAATTCTTGGTTGTATATTATTTATTGTCTCTGTTCTCAAAAAAAATGAAAATACATATTTTGTTTCTAACTATGTATTGTGACAGTTGTTGCTCATATAGACACACACCAACTGTTTTTGTGAATTTTTCATTTCATTAAAATTTGGACGTTAGAACCAATAATCAAAACGATGATTTAACAGCTTTAAAATGATTTTATTAGCCTGTCGTTATGATAGGATATAAAAAAATAATAATTTTTAAAATATATATCTTGCTCGTGTATAACTTATTCATTTTAGCTTCAAGAATGGCAGTTTAAAAACTGAACAATACCTATTTTATTGTTATCCTAATAAAAATGTCATTTTTTTAAAATGTGTTAAGTTCACTTAATAGGTTTATTTATATTTTAGTTAATATTTTGTTTAATCCGATGTTTGTATATTAAGGGAAGAAAAATGTTTTCCATCTTCCATGTTTCGGTGAAAAAATATTTGTTATTTTGTATGTATCACCAATCAAGGTGATGAACCTATCTACTGACGCTGACGTAGATCTACCTGCATGTATTTTTTCCATCCATAAAAATAATAAAATATATATAAACGATATACGAATTTTATTGCTTAGACTTTACTCCTATTAAGAGATTAATCACAATATTAAGAAATCGTAGACAGGGTTGAATAAAAAGTGATTGGTGAAAATAACCAATAATAACTTTAGTAGGTTTAATCTGTATTTTTATGGTATCTACTACTATACCTAATAAAAACATCTAAACTGGATAATTTTTTGGCGACCAGAGGCGGCTAGTGACCGAAATTGCCAGCTGTGCATTAAAATAAACCTGGTATGTAAGTACATATATATATATATGTTATGATTAAGGTTTTCACGGGTGTAAGATGTAGAACAATTTTCTCGGTTTACCCGCGTAACGTAGTCCTTAAAAGGACTTTTTAACTCCTGACGTTTCGGACAGATCACACTGTCCATCTTCAGAGGCCTTATGTCTTGAGTTTTTGTCTCAAACTGATAGCTTTCGCATGTCTGTTCGGTCCAAAAGCTAAAACTTAAGTGAGTGCAAGTCACTTCTTATGTCTAGAACGAAGTACCCGGGTTGCAGGTGATTGATGGTCGAGGGGGTGGGGGGCGGGGCTGACAGTAGATACCTGATTGGTAAAGCTAATTGGAGACACTACTGGTAATTTTGGAAATGCCGTTTTTGGGGTATTTTCATCGATTAAGACTTTCCAGGTGTTGGGAATTCTGATTGCGTCATTTCTAGTATTCATATTATTTTTATGTTTATAAAATTCTATTTAAAAAAACAACAAAAAGTAAAATCGTGTCCTCTAAACTCGGTGATGATCTCAAGAAGATGCTTATCCCTAGAGAAAAGTCATCACGTTGTCCAAAAATGTATGGTCTTCCAAAGATTCACAAACCCAACGCGCCTCTCAGGCCTATTGTTAGCTCGTGTGGTTCGCCCACCCAGATATTAGCAAAATTTCTTGCCCAACGCTTTCAGCCTTTTGTTGAGAAAGCAGATTCTTACGTGCGTAATGCTGAGCATTTTATTTCAACAATTTCTAATATAACTTTAAACAAGGGTGACATTTTAGTGAGCTTCGATGTAGTCTCTTTGTTCACAAAAATACCAATAAATGAAGCATTAGAGTTAATTAAATCGAAACTAGACGTTCCGACTGATTTTATCACTCTGACGGAACATTGCCTTAAAAATACCTATTTTCAATTGAGGGACAAATATATAAACAAATTCAAGGGGCCCCGATGGGCTCACCCCTCAGCCCGGTAATCGCTAATATTTACATGATGTACTTTGAAATAAAGGCATTAGAGAGCGCCCCTCTGAAACCTTCACTATGGCGTCGCTATGTGGATGATTCCCTCATTATTTGGCAACACGGAATTGAAGAATTAAATAACTTTCTGATTCATTTGAATAGTATCCATGAAGATATTAAATTTACCATGGAAATCGAAGAAAACGATTGTCTCCCATTTCTCGATATTTTAGTTAAAAAGAAAAAGAACGGCAGCCTTGGCCATACCGTATATCGTAAACCGACACATACAAATAGATACTTAAACGCCAACTCAAATCATAACCCATCTCAGTTGTCATCAGTTATAAATACCCTAGTTACCCGGTCAAAACGACTAGCGGACAAAGATCATATTCATGAAGAACTGGGTCTTCTTAGTAGTGCTCTTCAAGCAAACGGTTTCTCCAAATATTTAATAGACAAATCCATAAATAAACGCAAAAAAACTATTTCTGAAACGAAAGAAGAACCCCTTTCTATAGCAATTCTCCCATTCATCAAAGGCTCGACAGATAAAATCAGTCGAATCCTCAAAAGAAATAAAATCAAAACTATTTATAAATCAGACAATAAAATCTCGTCTCTATTAAGAAGTCCAAAGGACCACATTCCACTTGAGTCACATGGTATTTATAAAATACCTTGTGGGGCATGTGAAAAGGTGTATATTGGACGTTGCAATAGAAAAATATCATGTAGAATTGCAGAACATAAAGTAGATGTCACTAATAAACGCTTAACTTCATCCATAGTGCAACACGTCCTTAATGAAGGTCATAAAATTGACTTTAATAATACAAAAACAATAGCTAGCATATACAATGAACCAAAAAGAATTTACCGCGAAGCAATAGAAATTTATAAACATAAAAATAATATGAATACTAGAAATGACGCAATCAGAATTCCCAACACCTGGAAAGTCTTAATCGATGAAAATACCCCAAAAACGGCATTTCCAAAATTACCAGTAGTGTCTCCAATTAGCTTTACCAATCAGGTATCTACTGTCAGCCCCGCCCCCCACCCCCTCGACCATCAATCACCTGCAACCCGGGTACTTCGTTCTAGACATAAGAAGTGACTTGCACTCACTTAAGTTTTAGCTTTTGGACCGAACAGACATGCGAAAGCTATCAGTTTGAGACAAAAACTCAAGACATAAGGCCTCTGAAGATGGACAGTGTGATCTGTCCGAAACGTCAGGAGTTAAAAAGTCCTTTTAAGGACTACGTTACGCGGGTAAACCGAGAAAATTGTTCTACATATATATATATATTTAATTTGTTTAGATATTTCTAATTAAATAAATGTAATTTTCTTTTTTTATAAAAAGGATAGAACGAATTTTAAGAGGACGTCTCATTTAGTGAGAGATACCTATACGTATTACGTGACCCGAGTAGCTCAGAGCTGAAACAAATTACTTTGCCTTCACTAAAATAATAGAATTTGGTAAGGTAAATTATAAATCAAGTTATCTTATAATATATAAAACAAATTCGAGTTAGTTACACCATTTATAACTCAAGAACGGCTGGACCGATTTTTATGATCTTTAATTTGTTTGATTTGTCTCCGCCCCGAATAGCAGAATAGCTTTTAAAACATCGGAAAAATTTACGAAAAAAATTATGAAGACAGAAAATTATGGAACGAATTCTCATCTTTCGAAAGAGCTGCAGCAATACTGTGTTAAGTTATCACGATATTGCTATATTGTGATATTGCAATATCACTGATAACTGTCCTAGAACGGAAGACCTTCCTAGTTGGACAGTCAAAACTTCTTTGTACTGATGTATTCTTTATAACAAAAACAAACCATAATATTGAATAGCGAGTGAATTCCAAAAATTCAAAAACGTCAAATGTGAATGCGCTGATTGTTTTGCTTTTGTTCTTAAATATATAATGCTGTCCCTCTTTCTTACACACTAAATGTCAACAGTCGAAAATGAGACAAACGATGAACGTATGTCTGCACCCCTCCAAAGGAAAAATACAATTATTAGGATAAATCTCCCTAACGTATAAAGAAAATGAAACGGCATTCCCGCAAATAAGTGGAAAAGTAAGAAAATCGCAAAAATATAAATCCGTACACAACGCCATCTCCGATACTGATAAAAAACAAAACACGGACAGTTGCGCATCGATAATTGCTTCATTGTGTAATTTCTAACCTAATATTTTTTTATATTTAATTCAGCTAATAAGTTAACACAACAGTTATTGATTCTGAAACGGTTTTTTTTTTTTTTTACATGAATACCGCACAAGTCAAACTGCTCCCGTCTAGAGCCAGTGGGACTATGGCATCCCCAATTGGGGTATGTTGTGAGGCTGAAGGTAGTGGGAGGGGAAGGAGGTAGGGAAGAGGAGGGTGGGGAAGTACCTGGCTATTCAGATCTGGTCACTAAACACGGCTAAAGCCATTTCAAGCAACGTTTCAATTCTGAATGGTGGTCTTACACCAGGGCGATACTGAGAGTGTTTTCCACTCTGCAACTTCGGAGTGCTAGTCAAGAGCCTTACCGCTGGACTACGCCGGCCGTCAAGCGGTACGAAGTTTCCCGGGTCAGCTAGTTTTATATTTTTTTTATCAGGCCTTTCAGATTTGTTCACCGAACATCTCTTATCTTCTCTAGAGGTAGATTTGTTTCTCATTCGTGCAGGCCCTGATATTTATTCCTGCAGGGGTCCACATGATGATAATAATGCCTATGACGAAGAGGCTCGGTAATAGCTTTTAGAAGATTTCAAATCTTTTTATCCCTCCAGAGTTTGCATGATCGTGGTTCCTACTACGAGCTGTCAAATCCAAATATCTAATCAATATTATGATACCTACATACACTTGCCTGAAGAAAGTTTAACAAAAGAATTGATACATATAATATACTAGTTGACTCAGCAAACGTTGTTCTGCCATATACATTTTTTCTAGTGAATATTTTGGGTGTTAAATAAAAAATAACGAGTCTATTGTAAGTGCGTGGGGATGGGATCTATGACAGAAAAGGGAATGAGCGCTGTAGTCGATGACCGCCGACAAAAACAAAAAAACACCATCTAAAGTAGGAAAATGAAATAAAGAAATTCAATGTGAATTTCAAAAAGCATCTTAGTGTACGATATTTTTTGTCAACATTGGAGGACCCACCACTTACCCGCCCTGGTATAGGTAACAGATGGTTACCCCTTCAAGGCTCTTGCAAGGACTCTAATTTTTTTGGTGAAAACGACTCTACATTTGATAACGAAACTAGACCTCCAATGTCCCTGCGTACGTTGTTAGTAAGCAGTATGCAAGTGCTTAGCGGGAAATACAGATACAATAGGTGTTAGTATGATAAAATATAGGCAAGACAATGAGACAGGTTGGTGAAAGTTCACGAGGTGGCAAGCGCTGGGTGATTGTATCCAGCGTTTCCTACAAGCACCTGTTTGGGAAGAAGACACAGTAGATAAGTAATAAGGGAATGGCAAACGGTTGGGAGTCCTCTTCAATCGATTGGCAGTCCCAGCAAGAATGCGCATGACATTCGGTCTAGTCGTGAACCACACTCAGCTTCCGCGCCCCTTAGCCGGTTCCTCGGTGATGCCTCAAAGAAAAGTAAATGGGAGATTGGGGGGAAATACCCGACGACCCTAAGGAATTCAGCGTCGAGTAGCCGGAGGCAAGGCGAAGGAGAGCCGAGGTCGCCCCCCCCAAACCTAAAGCCTGCACATGTTGCTGGGGGTGGCGCAATTAATTTTAGAGGACACCGTGCCATCGTCGACCGACTCCTGTTGATGCAAGGACGAGGTCTAACGCACCCCCAGAAGGGGAAAAAGAAACATAACAAAATAAATAGATGCAGTTCAGTTCAGCCTTCTGAACGAAGCGAAGTAGCATTGTGAGACTAAAAACAAAAAGAGAACAAAGAAACCAAAACAAAATTTAAAAAAAAAAACAAAGTCGAGTATGTTAGTTGAATCAATAGTGTTCCTTGGAATATGAAGCTGGAAAAAAAAGAAGATCACAAAAAATTTATGAAAAATAATGAAAACAATAAACAGGTATCTCGATAGAACATCGTGTAGCTCAGCTTAGTGAAATCTAAAATAAACCATGTGAAAAGAAATAAAATAAGCAAAAAAGAGGTAAGTCACAGAAAAATAAAAGAAAAAGGAACAAAATGTATACAATAGAATAAGAAAAAGGTACCTAAGATAGAGATGATATTATAACAAAAAAAAATATATAAACAGATATAAAGCATAAGACATAAAATTCTAGCAGTAGATGTAATAAAGTAAAGAGAATGTCCGTGGATTCAAGAGCAGATACACCTGGTACCTACATGATTTTACAGCTAGTCAGCGACTCTAAGATCAGGCCATCTCTCTACCCAGACTTTCGTAAATTTCCTCAAACACTCAAAGTTCACCTTATTCGAAACGAGATCCGCGTTCCAAGCTGGTCTCGTAGTAACTTGCAAGCCATCGAGCATTTCCTCTCGGGCATCCGTCAAAATCTCGCAGTGCCACAGAATGTGCTCAGCTGTTTGATCAGTATTACCGCAAGCGAAGTTAGGATGGGGTGATAGAGAGAGACTATGAAGTCTCCCTCTGAACTCCCCATGACCGGACAGAAGTTGGGTCATATGATGATCCTTAGTGATGTACGCCCCTTCCATTCTGAGTTTAACTGACGGGAAGAAGGAGAAAGTCCACCTTCCCGTATTTGACCTATCCCAACGTTCCTGCCATTCTCTCAAAGTTCTTTCTCGCATCTCTCTAAGAAGTCCTGGGAGGGAAACCGCTCCACCTGGTATTAGCTCAATACCATGATGGGTGGCAGTTCTTCCTCTCGTTAGAAGCTTCTTTGTTAACACCTCCCTAATTTCAAGATCGATAGGCAAAACGCAGGCCAAAACTGGCAAAGCGTCCGAAGCAACTGTTCTGTACGCACCCGAAAGCGCCAGCAAGGGGACTCGCTGGCCTCTCTTGAGCGCCGAGAGTATGAGTGCATTCTCCAGGCGGTGCTCCCACACAGAGGCCGCATACGAGACTTGCGCCACGTAAGCCCCCCTGTATAGGAGACGGAGCGCTGGAGAGCGCAGTCCCCACTCAGCAGTAGAGATTCTTCTCAATTTCAAAAAGAGGGCCTGGGCCTTACTTGATACGCTTTTAATATGGGTCAAGAATGAGGACGTTCGATCCAAAGTGACGCCTAAGTATTTAGTGTTCTCAACGAATCGGATGTTGGTATCTCCCATTTTGATGGTGGGATTTCTACTTCTATTGAGGTTACCCTTCATCAGGAGTCCCATGGTCTTGTGGGGAGCGAAGGTCAGCCGATTTCTCTTTCCCCATTCTAAAGTCACACTTAAAACCTCTTCAGCTTTACTCTCAACTTCCTTTCTGCTGTTCCCCGAGACCAGATACAATTTGTCATCAGCGTAATCCACCGAGATACATCCTTCAGGCAAGGGCAGCCTGGAGGAATCGTCAAACAAAATGTTCCAAAACTCAGGTCCAAGGATTGAACCCTGAGGACAACCCATGTCAACTATTCGTTCAATCAGGTAGTCTCCAAAAGAAAGGATGACCGTTCTGTCGCAGAGGTAATCAGCGCAGATCTTGAACAGATTTTGTGGACATTTCCTATTTTTGAGCTTGACTAGTATCATCGGCCACCACGCATGATCGAAGGCACCAGTGATATCGAGGAAAATTCCAATTACGTACCTCTTTTGGCAAGCCTTCACACAGTCAAGCGCATACGTGATGGCGTGCTCAGTGGACATACCGGGGACAAAACCAAACTGCCGCTCGCAGGGTGGGGATAACGTTTGACGTAAACGCTGCCTAATCAGTTTCTCCAGAATCTTCCCCAGGACAGGTAGCAGGGTGATTGGACGGTACGCCTTCACGTCCGACCTTGGTTTATCGTTCCCCTTTGGTATAATCCTAAGCACGCCCCTCTTCCATTCAGAAGGGAAAGTACCTCTTCTCATGCATGTATCCATCACTTGGAAGCGCTCCTCCTTGGCGTGGATCCATACTTGCTTCGCTATTATTCCATTGAGCCTATCATACCCTGGTGAGTTCTTAAGACCCAAACCCTTGATTATCAGCTCGATTTCTGCTTTAGTTACTGGTGTCATCCTTACCTCCTGGGCGAGGTTTCTCGGTAGGAGCCGTGACAGATTTCTAATCTGTTTGTGGTGGTCGCTTTCCCCAATTACTGAATCTACAGGAACTAACTTACCCAGAAGTGTATTGAGAGTGGATGCCACGTCCACACTTTCAACGTTCCTTCCGTCCTTTTCGGTTATTACGCTAGTTAAATACCGGTCAGAGCCTTTTCCCGTTTTTTCAATGGCGCTGTGGATATCCCACGGGTTGGCGTTACCCACTTCTTGTACCCAATTATGCCATGCAGCTCGTTTCGCTGAGAGGACGGCCTGTTTGAAAGCTCTACGGGAGCCACTGAGTCGTGACTGGAGGGCGTGTGTCTCCTCCTGCGTACACCCGCCACGTCTGGATACGCCCAGGGCTCGATAGGCTCTCTTGTAGGCCCCTTTCAGTGAAGTCAGCTCATTCGACCACCACGGCGTCCTAATAACCGTCTTTGGGTTTGATCTTCCCAAGGACCGCTCGGCAGCTGATACCACGGCTGCATTAAAAAAGTTCCCCGAATTACCCGGATCTCTTGCTGCTACATCATGAAATCCCCTTAATGTAGAGCTTCCCCAAAGTTATCCCAGTTCGCCCTGGTGGTTTTGAAGTTCCAGGAGGATCTTGGGGCTTCCGTCTTTTTGACACCCACCGTGAAAGTTATTAGCCTGTGATCGGAGGCAATAGCGCATTCGTGAACCTTCCATTTAGATATCTTGGCCGCAACTGATCCAGAGCAAAGAGTAAGATCAATGTTGCTCTCACCATGTGTATTAGAGAAAGTAGAAATGTTCCCTGGCTCGTTAATCAGAGATAGACCTTGCGCCGCAATAAGGTCTTCGACGGCGTCTGAGCGTTCCGTCCGGTTACTAGAAGTATCAAACCACAATGGTGAGCGAGCGTTAAAGTCTCCTCCTATAACTACGTTACGTCCTTTAAGCGCGTTTAGTGCGCGCGTCAGGCTCAAGATATGAGGTCCCACTGGGTTCCCGTACTTAAAATAGACTGAGATCAATATGATCTCAGTGTTTCCGAAATTTAGAGAGACACAGGTTTGGTACTCGTTTGACAGTCCCACCAGAAGGAGGGGGCTGATCAACGAAGTGTTGACCAGAACACCCGCCCCCGGTGCTGTGCCAATTTCGAGTACCGCACCCGGATAGCTTATTGGCGTTCTACCTAACCGGGTGTATTGCTCCTGAATGAGTAATATGTCAATGTTTTGGTCAGTCATGACCCGCAACGCCTCGAGCGTGGCCAGTCGGGACCTCTGTAGGTTGATCTGACCTATAGAGAGAAAAGCGTTAGAACCCATAGTCAGTCATGCGAATCTGCGTTTCCAAAGCAGCTTTATGGGCTGGGCACGTTCTGTCTCCTGTTGGGTGATTCGCTGGTTTTTTACGCGTGCAAGTGGCACAGACAGCGGCCTGTGCTTTCTTGGGGCAAACATAAATGTCATGGCCGGTTTCAGCGCAGTGACGGCAGGTGGTCGATTCTTGCGTGCACGATTTGCTTATGTGGCCGTACTGTTGGCACTTGAAGCACCTAGTAGCTCCCAAATAGTCGCGAGTGCGGCAAGCGTTCCACCCAAGAAAGCATAAACCATTGTCAATCAGAACTTTTCTTGCCTCGGGGTGGCAAGTTAGGATCATGTGCATTGTCCTGAGATGATCCTCCTTAGTGAGAGAGCACTTACCTGCGAGATTATTTTCAAAAATCTCCTCAAACAGTGATGGATCCTGTGAAGCCTCTCCCTTCGGGACGTCATATAGGACTATTTTTGGAAGGCGTCCTTGCGGGTTAATCATTTTGATCCCCTTGGCAGTGAGCTTGTCTTCTACCTTTTTAATATTTGTGATGCCTACTGGGGTGGTGGTTTGAATGGCAAACCCTCCTCCCTTGATTTTCCTTGTTCGTACAACCTGAAAACCATCCTTCTTGGGATTCAGGACCGTTGTTAGTTTTTTCTGCAGGTCTTCGGATGTGCAGCCCTCGGGAATCGTTGGGTAAAAGAGGACCGTCGGTTGGAGAATGGGGGTAGGTCTCTCCATACCATTCATAAGGATCGACTTCGACGGGGGGGCACCTGAAGCTGCACTCGCGTAGGTTTTTTTTTTCGGGTTATTTGCCAGTGGCCCTGGTTGGTTGGCGCTATTCGCTATTATCTTGTCCAGTTTTTCTTCGAAGCCTTGTTGGGTTTCAGCTATCTGTGCGAGTGTCTGCGCCCGGGAAGTAGCAGCTGCGTGGGAAATAGCAAAGTTAGAGAGACTTTTTTTGATATGTTCGATTGAATCCAAAATAATTGATCGGTCCTCTTTGTTCATTTTATTTTTGCCAGCAGTGATCGTTTGAGATATCAAAGTCAGGTGAGACCAAATATGATCGAGAGTATCACTAGATTGCGCAGCAGCCTCGTTTGCGATAAAATTTGGTAGTGAATCTTCTTCCCTCAATCTCTTCCTATTTGCCTGATTCGGGGATTTTCTCAATGGTACTTCAGAGGAGAATTGAGTGGCAGCTCTAGGATCATCCTTTTTGGTTAATGAGCGGTAGGCCGAGGATGATTCAGCCATCCTGCTTCCATGTACGCTGCTATAAGGCGACGCTGATCTGTCACTGGCTACAATAGGTTGTAAAGGCTCTTGCTGAGTGGAGTCCTCGTCGTCGGAGTCCGACGACATTTTTCCCCACTTAATTTACAAAAAAAAAAGAAAAAAGAAGACGACTCTTTTTTCGTTAGCTTGATGCAGTACAAAATTTAGAGTATGTTAACAGTTTGAAATTTACAAATATTCCCACGGATTGTATTTACAGATAGGATTGATGAAAAACCCCGCGGTGAATCGTCTTTTGTTGATTTATCATAAATTATTTTAAAATCCTACCGTCACTTGAAATCTATATATTCTAATAACTTTTTTGTTCCGCTACCGATTCGAAGTGTCTTTTCACTGAACGGTTGGATTTTTCAAAACGCGTTTAATGATGTATATATATCCCGGAACGGTAACAAATTCACGTACTAAAATGTATATTTAAAAAAAATAGTGTCCCACAAGGTTTAAACTTGACCCTTTTAAAGCTTTTTGTCTAAAATTATGGCCTTTATAGGTGTTTTAACTGAGTTAACACTTGTATTACTATTCACTATATCTATGTTAAGAATCTACACTTCTGTAACTTCACTGAAACGTCACTTTCGCCTATAAAACTAAACTTCAGTCACTTCACGTCGCTTTGAAACTAAATATTGTTATTGTACAAAAGTTGATAAAGTATCACTTTTAAAGCTAAAAACTAGACAGGAAAAGGTTTTTTGTGACGGGGATGTTGTCCCCGTACACGATAGAACTAATATTTAATTGATTATACTATGATTTTTATCTTTTTAACACAGAAGAGATTTTAATAATAAACGTCAAATAGACGTTAAATTTTTTAGAAAGTTGATTATAAATCACTTATTTTTCACTGATAATTTACACAAAATGGTTTAATGGGGCAGGGGAGAGGTCCCCTAAGCGGTGTACCCGAAATAATTGGTTGATGATCGATTTTTACCGGTTTTCTATTAAATTAACTGTGGAGATTGTTGCGTCGCTGCGACCAAAATGGAGGCTTGAACTGAACTCAACTGATATTTTTTGTCAGTTCTTATTTAGCTAGCACAAATAAGCTCGATGGTTTGCCCACGCGAGAACATAATGCCGAATGAATTATCAAAATGACGCGACGCCTCTCGTGAATGTTTTGCCCATGTTTGGATGAAAGTTATATGAGGCGGACGTAGCGCCATCTGTCATTCAACAACATAAATAATTTCGTTCTGTTTGAAATAGAAAGACGATTAAATTTGTTTATACAAATATACTAAAATCGCGGTTAAAATATGGGAGAGTCCGGGTAGGAGAGTTAAAATTTGGGGTTATAGGTATTTTTTGATGCCAAATAAAAAAAAAATTATCAAAAAAAAAGATTTTTTTTTCTGGATAGGGACACCCTAATAACCTAGCGGTATGAAATATTCTTTAAAACCTATTGTCATATAGGTATGAGGTTTTTTTTATGCATATTTGGTACCTACCAAATATGCATAAAAATGCATAGTCTTTTAATAAGCCTAGAAAAAAATAAAGTTTTACGTCTCTAAAAAACACTTTCATGTCCAAACTCACCTATTTATAAACCCCTTTTCGGATATAGTTTTATTGTTTAATATGGCAAATTCAGTTTATTTTATAATTATCGTAAAAATATTTGATATTTACGCCCGAACTTGACAAAATAAAATAAAATATGCGTTTTCGCGTTGTTATTTTTGACATCAATCAATGCGGCGGCAGTCGACGAATTTGGATTTCAAAGTGAATCTTATGCCGTCCACCCAATGACAACAGGTTTGCCACGACCATTTTTTTTATCAGTTCGGCCCCGGCCGGGACGAGGAATAGACGTGTAAGGCTCCGCGTAGCTTGGTTCCGTGAAATCAATTTTAAATTTCATTGTAATAACAATAAACAATGCGTAAAAAAGGAGGTGATATTTTTTACAGGCCTTTACGAAATCAATATGTGAAAAAAATCTCAAATACCTATTCCAACCTTTCCAAAAGCTTTTTCTTGAGTGTTTTTAAACTCCTCCCAAAATGGGGCGTGAATTCCGATTTCGATTTCTTTCTGGACTATTGGATCGCCTTAACCATATTTGGTATAGTTAGATGAATAGGAAATAATACACGTTGACCTCTTTCAGCTGCTGCAATTATACGAGTTATTTTCTTCAAAATAATGAGTGTTCAATTGCAGTTATAGAGATGTGCATAATGCACTTTTGCAATTAACTCCAATAAAATAAACTGTTCTAGCTCCAAGGAATTATTTTCCTAACGCTTTTATTACTAACTAGCGATTTCCCGGCATGCGTTGAATTGCCACTTTAATAAAGAAATCGTTTCCCCCTGCGTATCCTTTCTTATTCGTCCCCGTTCCCCTCCTGCCTCCCCATTCCCTCCCGCTTTCCATCAAAAGCTTTCCTCCCCTTCCGCGTTCCCCTTCCACTTGTCCCGCTTATACGCCTCCCTCCAAAACATAATTTCATAATGCCAGAGCTCACTATTATATATAGAAACCATCGCCGGCATGTGAACGGCAAATCACCAAAGTTTCATCGCAATCGGATGAATACTTTAGGAACGCATAAGGAACAAACAAATAAACATTCATTTTTATATATTACTAGCTGACCCGGCCACGCGTTGCTGTGGGTAACTAAATACGACGCCATCTAATGGATGGTTATCCAACCTTTATAACCACCGCCATCTTTGAGTTTATCGCGAAGAGACAGACAGACGCCGCGGAGGACTTTAATTTAATTGACCTTGCACCGCAGTTGGAGGGATGGATTCATACGTCTGTAACTCCTGGGCACACTGACCCCCAGATTCCTACCCACCCTCCATACATTTTTCCTTCCCACGACTTCCTCTCCTTCCTGTCCATTAAAAGACCCTCCACACAGCTTTCCCAAAGATTACATAGGCCCTGAGGGCAATTATTTTCCTCAGGGTCTCCTGTGTGGAGCTAATGCAAAAAAAAAATACCAGTCACTGGATTAATCATCTCGATCAAAAAATGATATTCGCCCTCTCCTCGGAAAAATAGTAAGGGGTATTGGAATGCCTATTTTTTGCCAATATATTGAAGATCTCTCGCAGTCTTCTGTCTCATTCACGCACTCGCTTTTCATATTATGACATTTAAAAAAAAAAAACTGATTTAAAAAAAAAAAATCTTTCATACAAACCTTGTCCTGATAATAACGAACACAACAAAAAAAGAATTATTCAATTTGGTGCAGTCGTTCGGAAGTTATGCGCGTACATACATTTCATCGATTCATTTTTAGGTATATATAGAGAATAAGAACAATCAATCAAATTTGGTACCTAACGTAGATACCTACTTAAAATACGTAAAATTCTTAATTAGATTCACATTATTCGATTTAGAAGAGTAGCTATCATAGGTGAGTACTTCAATTAAATTCATTATTTTAAAGAGTTTATTACAAAATTGAATTTTGATTACGAACAATCGATGGTTTGCAAAATGTCATTCTCAAAGTGTGATATGGTTGACAGTTTCGTAAGAGTTTTTGCGTTGGTTAAAAAACTTTTCAGATGTATAGTCATGTGGTTGTAATAATCCAGAAACCTTCGCGATGGGGAATGAAGATATTTTGAAAGTTTCAAACATTTCCTATACATGCTTAATTATAGCAATACATAAAGGAAAAACAAACAAACAAGCAAGCAAGCAAGCAAAGATACATTCATTAAACAAATCGTCCCTATTATCTTCTATATATATATATATATATATATATATAGAAGATAATAGGGACGATTTGTTTTTCTGACTTAATATTGGCCAATTGATAATTTATATATACAGAAGATAATAGGGACGATTTGTTTTTCTGACTTAATATTGGCCAATTGATAATTTATATATACAGAAGATAATAGGGACGATTTGTTTTTCTGACTTAATATTGGCCAATTGATAATTTTTTATACGAATTTCTCACAAGAGTCCCAACTGCTCCCGTCTGGAGCCAGTGATGCAGTAGCATCCCCAATTAGGGTATGGCGTGAGGCTGAAGGTAGTAGGGAAGGTGAGAAGATGGGGAAGGGGAAGGTTTGAAAATACCTAGCTATTCATATCTGGTCACCAGACACGACCTTTCAAGAAACGTTTCAATTAAAATTAATCAAATAAAAATTATTTGCGCAAGCCACGATTTGAAACCACGTCCTACAGAAAGCTAAACAAGAGCCTTGCCCATCGGCCACGGAGGCGATCATAAATGATAATAATTAATAGGAATCTCACAATTTAATACAACATAATAGTTACAGTATATGTACCATTTTTAATACGAAATTGTCGACATTTATTTTTTTTATTGAGTTAGTTTATACTACATGAATATAAACTAATATGCACAATGTAACATTTTATTTGAAAAATTTTAATATTTTGACTATAAGCACGACATTTCTTTTTAAATACATTCATTCCTTCTTCATTCTTCATATTTTCAGGCATTTCATCATACATCTTTGTAGTCCAGGCAACGAAGACCAAAAAATACCAAATAGGGGAAATAATTCATGTAGAAGCCAATTTTAGCACAGTTGTAGGGGAAGGTGTCCTTAACAAAATATTAAAAGGACTGGGTGGTGGTGGTGGAGCTAAGGAGGAGGGGGGGGGGGGGTTAAGGGTCCCTTTTTTCAGTTTTTCGTTAATAACTCTAAAACTACTACCTCTAGCGAAAAAATGTTTTAGTATTAAATTATTTACATAAAATTCTCTACAAAAAAGGTTTTATAAACTTTTATGTTAGGATCAATGCTTAAGGAGATAGGGAGGGGGGAAAATGTAGAATTAAAAAAAAACTGTTTTAATTTTTAAAAATGAAATGTTTGTCGGTAAAAATGAAATGCTTATTGTTAAAAAATCAAATAATTAGTGCTTAAGGATGTACCTTGAACATAAAATTTCGTCGAAATCTAAACTTTCATCGTCATCAGTGCTGTCTTCGACGGGGGCTCTGTTCATACTTGAGCCGAGGCAGCCGCAGGCAATCCCTGCTTTGCGGCAACCGCAGCGCATCCCACACCCAGTCGTGTATCGGCAAAAGATAGTTTTCAAAATGGAGATGGGTGCCACAGGGTCGTTCGTGTTAACTGGGTTAAGGATCCCATCTTCTCCCTTGACCCAACCCCATTAGATGGGTGGTAGGGGGTTGCCTAGCCACTGTTGTATCTGTAAAAAAGCAATGAGACCAAGGTAAGCATTCATCACAAATTAATATTTGTAATAAGAAAGCAGTATTTTAAACTATATGTAACTGGATTTAATTACTTGTAGATATACTCCGAGCGAGAGTTATTTTGAAGCTCCTCTGGTGGGAGGAAGAGTGGCCATGTCTGATTTGGGCTTCCTTGACGCTTTCAAAAATGCCGAGTACCGATGTTTGTTTAGGTTGTCTTGATGAGCAGGCGCTTTGTATACAGCCAAAAAAAGTTTCTCGCCAGCCTGTTCAATATTCTCAGGTGATGCTAAGGGATCAGAGAATATTGGTGAAATGTCTTGGGTGAGGCCAGGATTTTCTGTGAAGAGCTTAGCGATTCCCACTTTACTCTTTTCATAATATATCGCCGATGTGGTGTCGCATACGGAGAAGCTATGGAGAAAGAGAATCGTTTTGGCGATTGGAAGCTGTTGAAGTTGTCGCACCGAAAACAATTCGGTCTCCACATTCCCACGGTCCGGCTTCACGAAATATTTATTGATTGATGGTGGTGCCAATCCAATGAGGAGAACTAACAAGTCCACATCCTCCCCGACTATTGTTACATTTGAATGTAGAGCAGCTTCATCCAACCCATACCTCACAATAGTGCTATCAGCATTCCCTGTAGCAACAGTTGTTTTAATCCCGGCTTCTATCATTTTCTCGCTGAGCAAGTGAATCAACCTTGTTTTGTTTTTTGATGAGAAAGTCAGTTTTGAATCGAGTATTTCACGCAGGTATTTGATTTCATTTACTTTTCCAATTTTTTACCATTAATTGTTAAATTTAACCCTGTGTTACGCGTTTTATTGCCTATTTCCATATATTTTGTTTTTTTTTCCGTTCTTTTTCAACTTGTTTAATTTCAGCCATTTGCTATATTTTGTAGGTCTTTGTTTATTTTTTTAATTGCATCTATGTAATCTTCACATGAAATATAGATTAAGTTATCGTTTGCAAATCGTCTAATTTTGCAATGTTTAATAGTTTTAATAATATCATTGATGTAAATTATAAATAGAATTGGACCTAATACTGACCCTTGCGGAACACCAAAGTTGTTAAGCAAAGACATTAACGTCATTTTGTGTGTGTGTTTTTTAAATTATTTATTTTTACAAATAACCCGAACACCAAGTAAACCCACCTAATAACACACAAACACTGAATTATAAAATATTATACAATTGCAACGCTATTTCCAACAGTGGTCTTTTCTAAAAGCTTACCTTACTAATTAAGTAGATGATCCTTAAGCAGGTAACTTAACTTACAGCTAAACGTTAAAACATTGACTATTTGAACTAAACTAACTAACTAACCATCACGCCGTTTCCCCGCAGGGGTAGGCAGAGAGGACGGACCACCAAACAACTCGATCTTGGCACACACTCCTTGAACTAAGTAGCTAATAATATTAATTGTCTTTTTTCAGATTTTAATTGTCTTTTTTCACTTTAGAAATGGCGAGAAAAACTTTTAAATTGTTTTAAAAGAAACAATTATCTAGTAAATCTACAAATACACTCACACAATCCCTTGCAGGGGCTTATTAAATAAATGCCAAGAAAAGTCGGAGAGAAGGAAATTGGTTAATAGTCATTGGATTCATATAACTTTATTACACAAGTATTAGTATCTAATAATAGTTTTTTCTAATTATTATTTCACATAATTGCGAATATAGAATAAACGATTATATTGTGCAAACAAGAAAAAGTTTTAAAAACAATTACCTATGTGTTTTGAGTGGGCATAGAGGATATGATAGAATAAATACGGCGACACGAATGCCTGAAAAACAAGTTTCAGAAAAATCAAATTTAATAATGTTATGTTTAAGTTCTGCGAGCATCTTAGTTTTTTTTTATTATTGTGACAGCTATTTAGGCTTACAAAGTCATTTTCAAACTTTGTTAGGCCACTTTGAGATGACTTATTTATATGATTTTATTTACCCCCGCTCAATTTCAATTTTAAATTGATTTATTAACGGGTTACACCGATATATTAAAAAAAATTGTGACAATAGATTCTTTATTGTACGGGGCACTTTGAAATCTATTTTCCCCACATTAAATATTTATGTGTTCTTAATGGTGACTGCTTTTGACTTATTTAAATGTGGTATATTGTTTAGGTCTTGTGAACGGTTCCATGCCAACTCAGAATGAAACCAACTCAGAGACACCTCAGAAAGGTAATTAAAAGCTATGAAAAAATCATTTTAAAATATCCTAGGTAACCCTAACCTAACTTAAACTATTTAAACAATGTTTTAATATTTTTTTATCATCACTCTTAATGACCTTTCTGAGGTGCTTCTGAGTTGGCCGGTCACCCCTGTGAACATACTAAGATTGGGGAATAAATAATTTTCCTTACTTTATTAAATAATGTATAATAGGTTCACTCGTTCGTTTATTGATTTTCAATTGATCAAGTAAATTTAATGGAAGACCCTTTCTTTCTAAATGTAAGGGTTTAGACAGGCACCTTAAAAATGGGCGGGTGTAAATAGAATCGTATAAATAAGTGTCATAAATAATTCGTCTCAAAGTTGCCTAACCACAGCTTAAAAATTGCTTTATAAGCCGAAACAGAAGTAACAATATTAAAAAGCTAAAATACTTGCATAACTTATTACTCGTAATAACCTTATTAAATTTGATTTAAACTAAATGTAAAAAAAAATTAAGTTCTAGGAATACAAAAACTATAACCGGAGAAAACCGGAAACATGCCATTTTTAAATCAAACTTTAGACGTATTGACTCTATACCAAAAATTATAAATTTATTTCGAAAGATTGGTCTTTTATCTAGTAAAGCTATGTTTTAAATTTTGAGAAAATATGTTTATTTTTAGTACAATAAGGTTTTACCTTTTACCTACAGATTTGTTAATTTTTCAAACAAAATTTTGTATTATACATAGAGAATACAATCCCGGGATCCCGGTCCATTTTCGATCCCGAAAGTACCGGGACTGCACTTTGGCTAATCTCGGAATTTTCTGGATTGCCACAATCTGGGGTCCTAGCATGGTCGATCGTTATAGGTTTTATCGAAAATGTCGGTAACTTGCCATCTCTCCCGAGCACGACTGCAGACTGCTAACGAACAAACAATAGTTCACAATGATATGGGTTTCTAATATATTTGACGTAAACTGTTGTTAATTCGTTAGCGGCCTACAGTCGTGCTCGGGAGCGATCGCAAGTTACCGACATTTTCGATAAAACTTATATCGATCGACCATGCTAGGGGGCCAGGTCTAGTTTGCATGCACCTGCAATAAGGCGTGAAATGGGGAGTCCGGGGATTCCATTTAGAATGACTTGACTTAGGTACAAATATCTATTAACCATTCCTCCGACAAGTGAAGAAACCGAACATTCTCAGTTGCTGCTCATGTCGATACTAAATTACGAAACAGGCTTGGAAGTCAAACACTGGATCCTTTGATATTTCAGCGTTTCTTTTTCAGAAACTCTAAGCGGATTTTATATTTTTTTATTATTTTTGTCATTTATTTCAAAATAAGTGGTCTTGTGTAACAAACAATATTAAAAAATAAAATAAAGTTTAAGAGCTTCTCTATGTATGCTTTTATTTTATTTTAGTTCAATTAGTAACCACATTTTATAATCCCGGGATAGTATCGGGATCCCGGGATTACTCTTCAAAAATCCCGTAATCCCGGGATTTAAAAACATGCTCGGGATTGTAGTCTATACAACACACATTTCAAATCGTATAGGTAATTATGCAGTAAAAAAATCAATAAATTATCTGGGAAAGCTACATTTCAGAATTTTAATTTTAATTTAAATAAAATCTTTTAATGGTACGCCCACACTGCGGCCAACGTTCCAACTTCAAACGTTTGGACGATCGTGTGGAGGGGTGTTCGTGCGTTGGAAGTTCGAGTTGGACGGTTGGAGTTCGCGTTGGCCCGGGATCGCCTTCGAGGAGATCCCGACGGCCAACTCACACGAACCAGCCTGCCGCAGCTGTCCACACCGTGCCGCGTACTATTAAAATGACTATATTATTACGGAAAGTGGTATAACAATTGTTTGAAAACATGTCGTGTATACAAGTATATGATTATGCGTACGTAATAATTGTAGGCAACTGAAAAAGATACAGCGTAGCTACAGCTGTTTCATGTCCGCCATTTTGGAGTACGGAATTCGGGGTTGGAGGGTTGGCCGCAGCGACCACACGATCGGCCAACCTTCCAACTCCGAACTAAGTTCGGAGTTGGAAGGTTGGCTTCAGTCTGGACGTAGCATAAGAAAAGATCCGCACATCTGTTTTGTGACGAAAATACTTCAGTTTGTCTATTTATTTACGGTCTTATAAACAAATATATTTAAGATTTTATTTACATTCTTATTTTGCTTAGACATTATTGAAAAATTATAAATACTTTGATAAAAAAAGAATAACAAAAAGTACCTAAATTTTAATAAGTTTTAATAGTTTTATCATCACGCCTTTCAGCCTTTTCGAATGTAGGTATAAATTAAAGCAAATATTGAATGAAATAAAATCGATATTGAGTTATTATTTTAAAAAAGCTGGTACTGAGAATAATTAATCTTTCTCATTGGAACCGCCATGTACGATCGTAAGAACATCTTTCGACAAAATATGAATTCTCGGTTGCTGGCTGGTTAATGGCCCTTAATAATATAATTAATTGAAAAATAAGGATTGTTATTCACAGGAAGTTAGTTTTGTTAGTTATATTTATTTTATTAAATAAGTTTGTGCACTTATGAACAAGACATCGTCAAAATAATTGGGTGCGTAGAAATTCCAACTTATCGGAAATGATGATGACAGCAATGCTTGTGATATTAAATTTATTAGAATCGTTCAGAACATTTCTCGAATGCAAATAATTATGAATCGTATAAATGCATTTGTGCCTAAAAGACCCACCATATCGCGGAAGTCCGCGCTGCGGGATATTTTCTAGATTTTCTTCCTTTTGAGAACATTGCAAAATAGAGTTTCAATTCGTTTTTAAAAGATGTGATGAAAACGAGAAGGACCATTAATAAACGCGTTAGTTTTCGACAATAGAGAACTCCAAACCAATTTTTTTTATTTTTTTTAATGAATAAAGACCTTCAAACTTAAATAACTGCATTTTTATTTTTATTTTTATAGTTAGTTTTAATAGTTAAAATAATTGTCAAAGTTTTAATTTTTAAAGACTCCCAGAAACGCACCGTATCTATGGTGGTCTAATTTTTTTACTTTTTAAGTTGTCATTTTCAATCAGTGATGTTATGTCGAGGGAAATTTCCCTAGATCTAGGGGAGAAAAATATTTTTTAGGGATAAGGGAAATCAGGACAAAATCTAGGGAAATTTCGAACTCTGGCAAAATTTTTATTACATATGACAGTATTACTGGTATTATTTATATATATATACGTATATATATTTTTTGGAATTCCTATGAATCTTAATTATTTTTCATGTACTTACATGCCATGTTATTTTTAACACTGACAACTCAAAATGATATTAGGGAACGTACCCATACTACGTGACACGTTCGGGGGGGGGGGGGGGGGTCTTCAAAATACCACGCTTGGTACAAATGAGCGGCGGGTTGCTTATGATTTTTATTTTGCAAAGTGTTTTTTTTAAATTTGGAATTCAGTTTCTAATTCAGTGGTGAGTGTATTCGTACTTTTAAATTATTACTTCACGTAGCAAAAAGTGTTTTATTTGGAAAATCACGGTATTATTAGTATATTTACCAAGTTCCGATATCTTTCCAATTAATTATCATATTAATTAACATATAACAGGATTAGTGTTATACAATCAGGTGGCTACGTAGGTAATTGCGTAAATGTGAAATTCTAGGGAAATTTCACTTCTAACTGTTGGCAACACTGTGAAGAACGCAGAATAATCATGGCGGAATGCTTTGCAATGACTTTTAGGTGTGAGGTGTGTTTTTTATTCAAGATTAACTGCTTTTAATATAGAAATACATTGGTAAAATGTCCACATTTCACCGCTACTGTTATTGTATTTAATCAAAGTGCAATATAAAAACAATAAATCATCTCTTTCATTGCTAATACATGTGACGTCGTGTTTTGTGTCAGGTGTTACTTTGTGGGTACATTGTTTTATGTATAATACATACAGAAACACTGGTATTTATAATACACTGATCATGACGAGTGTGTAACAACTTGTATAAAAAGCCCTATACTAAAAACAATTTGAAAATACATAAAAACAAACTTCAAAATATGACACGACTTTAACCTCAAATAGACAACATTTATTGCAGATTGTCCGCAAATATAGCCCCTTTCGTAAATTGTTTAGGGCCTAAATTATGTTTCAATAAACAAAATAACTATTATTTATCTAAATCTCTATAAACAGTATGAAAATAAACCAAAAACACGAAATGTTGAATTGCATAGGTACGTGTGCACTTCAAGTCATTTCAAATGTCAATACAATACAAAACACAGGTGACAGGTTAACTGTGACGTCACGGTTAACCATTTCAGTAATGCCAACTTAACGCTGTGTTTTCCGAAGAGGTTTAAAAATGCACTTTTTAATAATTTATTAAAAACTCTGCATTTAATATTATGAAATAAAACTTATATATTCAGAATCAGCGTTTCTTGGTCTATATGAACATATTTTTTTAAAGCCATAATATTTTTCACTGGAGTTCCTTATTATAAGAAAAAATAAGAATAGGCCGACCCCTCCCCCCTGCTTAATATTTATTACGTAAGAATCTAAAGGAAAAAAATGAACACACGTTTGTTTTGTTTTAATGTTTATTTTTCAAAGTAACAATTTTTAGAAATGTTTATTTGTAGGTACTTAAAAAATGTACTAATAATTTTAACTTTGCGCATTTTTTGCGAATTATATTATTTAATTTGGATTTTAAAAGTGAACCCTATGCCGTCCACCTAAGGACTAAAGACTCGCCACACCCATTTTCTGTCAGTTTGGCCCCGGACGGAACGGGGAACAGACGTTAGGCTCCGCGTCGCTTGGTTCCGTGAAATCAATTTTAAATTTCCGTTTTATTACAATAAACAATGTGTAAAAAATAGTTAATGTTTTTTTCAGGCCTTTACGAAATCAACCTTTAAAAAAATTCTCAAATAACCTTTTTCAACCTTTCCAAAAGCTTTTTCTCAAGTATTTTTAAACTCCTCCTATAAAGGGCGATAATTCCGATTCCGATTTTTTTCTGGACTATTGGATCGCCTTAACTGTCAATATACGCATTTATTTGGATAATTCATTCGCTATGCAAAATTACTGGCTTTCCTAGTAATGAACGGAGTTCAACTAACGAAAGAAGTCTTGAACGCGATCTAATCACAGACTTAATTGATTCAACCAAGATGCGACCAATTTATTCCATTCGATCTTTGAGAAACTAACGTCGTTGAAATATGACTAAAGGCCTAATTAACTATTTTTTTTACATTAACTCCACACAGGAGGCACCTAGGAAAATAATTTCCCTCAGAGCCTACGTCACCTGAGATGCTGTGTGGAGGGTCTTTTTGTGTAGTGGAAGGAATGAACATTGGTCTTGAAGAGACCCATGTTGCAGAAAGGAAGAAATACAGAGGCCGGCAAATCGTTCCACAGCCGAGTTGAACCGAGAACGAGTCGAAGAAGCGACCCGTTCTCATGCACCGTCTCACCCCTTCTCACCGACTACGCACCGGTGCCGAAGGGATCAATATGATCAATGATAAATGATCAGTTGATCATCTTACATTGTAATCCACATACGGGTTATTAGAACAAGGATAGCATTCCCACCCGATGCCTGTACTCTAAAGATTGCAATCCGTCTGTTAAGACGGGAGAATCTTTGCACAGATTCGAGGGTATTTTTCGGGTATTTTGGAGCTGCAGACCAGAGGTGGCTGCCAAATTCAGCCGTGGGGCGCACTTGTGATTTGTACAGGATTAGCAGTTGTGTAGGTACTATTAAAGTATCTGCGGGCCCTGTGCAGTACGCCCAGTTTTTTGAGAGGCTAACTGAAATTAACTCCCGTTTAGTGTCAAAAAGTAAATGCGGACTGCCAATGCATATTTAGGTTAGTATTGCAATTCAACATTGCCAATTTGTTCATATTTTTACGTAATTATTTGGCGTTTGTTTCGGAGTGTCATTTCATAGAAAATACGTTCAGTGTTGCCAGCGTGCATCGATTTCTTATTTATTACCCATCAATATCGGTTCGGCTGTCAACGGTGAAACCGTGCTCTGGACATCGATATAAAATCTTCGGAAGTTTCGCCTGTCGATCCGGTATTGCACAGTTATCGATTTCACTGGGCAAGAGCTCCTGGTTGTCTTTGTAACTAAGGAAGTAGGTACACAAGGATGACAAAGTTTTTTTTGTGTTTCAGTTATGTCTTTTAAGGAAATGAAAGAGATGAAGTTCTGGGAAGGAAAAAGGTATGAAGGGTGGATAGGAATCTGGGGGTCAGTGTTTCCAGGAGTGACGAACGTATGTATAAACCCATCTCCATGCGATGGGTCGAGAGAGTCCGGCTAGAGAGCACAAAGGGCTTCCCTCGGCGTTTGTACATGCGGTAAGTGGACAAACGCAGTCACTTGCAAGACCTACGCAAACCTCCACCATGTACCAAGGCCCTGGTACCCCTACTAAGTCATTAAACTTAGCGACTATTTGGGGTGACCTTTGGCAGGGGTGTTGGCATAAACAAACATAGCGTAACAACATATAATATATAATAGGTACATTAAAAATGATATACAAACTTAAAAATAATATGCTCCCAAATTATCTGCAGAGTAATATTATGTTTCAAGAAAATGTTCACAATTATCCTACGAAAAGACGCGGCTAACTAAACTTTCGTGCACACAAAATAACGCGTTTTATAAAAGGAAAAAACTTTATAACAGTCTGCCGAACGGCATGAAGGAAGCCTCAAGTTTCGTAGGATATGTGCATTATATGTAAAGAACGTTTTGTGATTTGTAAAAATCTTACCAATATTATTTTAGTCGCATAGTTATCTGTTTTCCTTAAAATGTATTTTTGTATAGTTATCTTTTTTTTCCCCTTAAAATGTATTTGTAAAAATGTAACGGTATGTCTAAATTGTATTTGTATATATTTTCTTACAAGATGTATGAAAAATTTTTGCATATATCTAAATAAATATTCAAAAACAAAACAAACATAACATTTCAAATGATGCGTTCCTACTTGGCTACTTTTTTGTATGTGAAAATGAAACGTCGCGTCGTCGCAAGGCTACCGAGTGCCGAAGTTGATTTTTGATCTATGATCAGTGGACCGGGAAATTAGTGTTTTTGCGTTGCGTCCGATGTTTAAAAAAAACAAACTCCGCAATAATAATCCGTTCGTTTTGTAAAATGGCAATTATTATTCCCAACCGAGCGCTTTTTATGAACCTTCAGCCGTTCGCCGTTCTCCGTTCCACGGAACATGCGCAAATGGCAATCATTTCTCGCCGTAATGGAGCGATGCCGGGGCCATAAAACGATTATGTCCACGATGCAATTACAATCGGCATTTCCATCACACGAATGGACGGTTATATGGCGATGGCTACATCGCTCGACAAGATGGCGGCTTCAGTCTGCTTTCTGATTTAGCGAACGAGTCGTGTAATTCTGAGAGTACCTACCTACTCAATTCTACCATTTTTACTTGGGTAGGTACTTAGGTAAATGAATCAGTCATATCGAACGAGAATTAAAACTTGTACCTACGTAGGTACTGTACCTCCTGCTGTGAGTGGTTTGGTATATTTATGCTCCTGCTCTTCAATAGGCCACTTGCATGGATTTCATAACGACTTGGAAAAAATCATGTGGATAGATCTTTTTACTAAGATTACGAAAATGTTAGTAAATTATTTTAGAAATGTACATTTATTTTTATTTTTTAATAATGGATTTTTTTTGGGCTCGTGACGTCACTACGTGAAAATGTCCCCTCTCCGAAAATGTTCCTATTAATTTTGTGAAATTCCACACTGATTTATTTTTTTGTATATGGCATCACTTTGATTTCAGGTGAATTTTTGAATTCGTTCACTAGATTTATTGTTTGTTCTCTGCGAACTTATTATTTGGTTTGACTTTTTGATAGATGTTGTGAAGAGAACCCCGTACTTCTAAAATGTACGGGGTTCTCTTCACAACATCTGGTGATGCAAGTGGCCTATTGTTCCATTTTTAAGACTCGGCATCCCGAATTTCTACCAATTTATACCATACTTTCCTTGAACCCTAGAACATATGTTCTTCCTGAAGACAATATCTACCTATATGAGGGAGCGGGACGTATCGGTAGAGACGGGACGAGAAATAAAAGTCGTCAGTCGGTGTAGTGAGTCAGTCGTTTATTAGGCTACGTAGCGAGGGTCGGCGTAGCGGTAGCATGATGTAATGCGGAGTGCCGTACATGAGATGCTGCAGGCGCACAGAGGAGATGGTGTGGTGAAGGTCAGCGAGTTGCTCAACACCTTGGCGGTGGAGGGTGGAGATGACCTATCTTCCAGGCCGTTGCTCGACGCTTTGAGTCGCGGAGATGAACGGTGAGTGGCTCGGTGAGCTGAGCCACCAGCAGGTAGTCCTGGCGAGGCGGAGCGTGTTTCCATGGCAGCGAAGCACGGTGCGCTTCGGGGTGCCATGAAATGGTGAGCTGATCCCTGGACTGAAGGTGGCGTCAAACCTTGTAAGTCGCGGGATGTAGCTGTTCTGCGTAGCTGAAGACACGGTGGGCCTTAGAGCTGAGACGTGGTGATGGATCTCGGGAAGCTGCCCTGGAGAGAGCGGAGATGCACCGGGCGCTCGTGTGCGTGCTGTTACATGATGAGCTGTTGACCGACTGTTGAACTGATACTGACTGCCCGAGCGCCGAGTTGAGTCGCTTTATATACCAGCGCGACCGGTGGAGTAATGTTCCATTCGCCGGCAATGTGTACACTGGAAGGTACTCGAACATACCCGGTGCTGAATATTTAGGCGGCTTATAAACTCCAGACCTTTCTAGGCGGTGACGATATTATTAATCGACGAGACGGCCACGGCAGGCGAGCAAAGTACACAGGCATAGGTAGATACCTAGGCAAGTGCCGGCGCCGCGCGAATATTAGATGTTTCTCCTACGTTCTTTCTGATGACGAAAAGATTATGATGTGTCGCCACATATACAATAGCCACGCTGAGACGTTAATTATTATTAATTGAAATTCCCTCGACAAAAAAAACTCGCATAGCATTCTCCGAAAATTATTATAAACACGTTTTTCTGTTATTTTACAAGTTCAAAAAGAAATTCAAAGCGTTTCTTTAAATGCTACTTAAGACATTTCTTAGGAGATTTTCGCTCCATTTTATTTATTTTATTTTTATTTATTAATTTGTAAGAAACAAACAGCTTTTACATAATATACAGTGATAAATATATATACGAGTGAACTGAAGTCAAGCCACAGAAGTTTCTTATGCTAAAGTACATTGGAAATGAAGTTTTAATATTATAAATTAATTTTGGGTTGTAGGAAGGGGAGAGGAAGGGGAATATAGGAAAAGGATAGGAGATGCTCCCGATACATTCCATACTCTCATATACAATCGATCGTACGCGTTCCTTCATATAGATATTTCTTTAGGTTATTACTAAAAATGTCAATGATGTGAAATTTTGTTTTATATTGTGCACTTAGGTACACGAGGAATTGGGGATATTTTTCTAATACCTATTTGTTCTACAGAGGGTAAATAAAATGAAACGGATTGTCGGATTTTAAACCACTCTTGTTTTATTAAATATTTTCACAATTTACACTTTATTATTATCGTTTTTAATATTCTGAGAAAATCTGAAACAGAAAAATAGAGAACTAGAGCTCCGCCCCCCTTAGGCTAAAGTTGACAATACACGACATCAATTTTCAGCCCGATTCTCGTACCAAAGACAAAATTTTTCGCTTTACGCGATCGCTATTTTCATCTCTATTTTACCTACCTACGATTTCAGTTGGCATCACAACAAACAACGTGTTCATGTGTTGTTTGCTGTGACGCCTATTTTAATCGTAGATATGAAAATAGAGATGAAAACAGCGATCGCGTAAAGCGAACATTTTTGTCTTTGGTCTCTATACGGGAATAGGGCTGAAAAAAGAGATGGTATATAACGGCCATAAGTACTGGGTTCGATTCCTCTTCCATCATTCTTCTGATTTTTCTGTTTTAGATTTTCGATTTACTGTCGCTAATATTGTCTTCATTAATTAAATATTACAATTTCAGGTCTTACTCATTAAGTTAAAAATAAATGTATAATGAATAACAGACCACTTTGCATAAACCACTTTATCACTTTGTATGAACGTCTATACTTGTTTGTCATTTATTTTTCTTTATTTTAACATATCCTGATGAAGATAACATTGTTATCGAAACATGTAGATATTGTTTATAATATAGTGGTTTATACAAAGTGATCTGTTATTCATTATATAATTAATGATGCCACAAAGTAATTTTGCGAAGTTTGAAGAAGCAAAAATAAATGTACCATTTTTACTTGGGAAAACTATCTTAATAAACCAGTATTGTAACTACAATATTCCTGAATAATAATGAGCAGTGCAGTACCTACTCGAAAGTGGTACCGCTTTTAATTGGGTATGTATAATGTATAGCCAGCCAGTCGGCCATATTATCCGATGAACGTGGGTTCTTTGTAAATGGACTAAAGCTCCGGTGGGCGTTACCTCGTTGAACCCTGTCCATTTTTAGGTTATTCAATGCTAAATAATTATCAAAAATACCTGATGGCATAATTTGTATTAGGTAAACATAAATGAAGGGCTGAATGAAAAATTATTGTGAAAACAATGCCGTTTTTGATCGCTATCGCTTGTGTCTTATCGGACAAAATTTTCTATGTGACTGACGCACATTCCTGCAGAACTTTCAAAGTTATTAATGAAATTACAATTATTAAACTATATTCTTTCAGGGCATCAAAGTCAAAGAAGAAGATTTCGTGGAAGAGAATTATGTTACAATATTTAAATAATTATAGTTTATAGTTTCGTCTCGCCGCAGTGTTAAGACGACAACATACCCTAAAATACAGGGTGTTAAGGGACGTACTTGACTTACTTTAACCAGTGATTCCTGACATTATTTGGAGTAAAAAATGTAAATGAAATTTTGGTCTCCGGTGACAATTTTGATGTTTTTTTTTTTTTTTTCTACAAAAACATAAAAAAATGGTAGTTGTTGAACAGTTGGAGGTGGGGTAAGGGGTTCGTCGGACACCCGGCTGAGTGACCAGTGATGACATGAGAAAGAATTTTTTTTTTGTTTGATTTCGAAGAAAAAAAATTTCAAAAAGTCGTCAAAAAAAGTCACCGGAGACCAAAATTTCATTTACATTTTTTACTCCAAATAATGTCAGGAATCACTGGTTAAAGTAAGTCAAGTACGTCCCTTAACACCCTGTATATTCAGAATCTTAACGACGTAAGTAAAGAAGCCGTGTATACAAATTGCGACTCGCGACCAGTCTATTGGACGGACCTACTGTCGCATTTGCCGTATCAAAGAAAAGAAGAAAAATAATGTGGGAATCTTAACGACGTAAGTGAAGAAAGCGTGTAAACAAATATACGCCGTCCACCCTAGCAGGCCTGGAGATTCGACCTTTCTGCCGCGTTCATTTTAATTAATTCTGACGAACGTGTTACAAATATTTAAAATGTGTCTCCATGTTGTCCTCCGAAAGTTATCAATTCATCGTCTAGAAAAATAAAATCTGGTGTTCACCGCTAACTTTATTGTTGAAAAACGGGTTATAAAGTTTTAAAATCGTTGTACGTAAAATATATTAATGGTAAGATACTGTTTTTATTTATCTAAAATATAAATAACTCGCATTCCTTGTGCGGCATGGGAATAAAAAAGTTATTATAGTTACAAATTCGCCGGAAATGATCAAAATGTGAGTTTTGAGCAAACAAAACTTATTAGTTGTGTACCGCCTTAAATTTGACAATGGATAGTTTTTGTTGAAATGAACCCAACATAATATTACGTAGATACTTTAACCGGCACGCAAGACCAGAAATGATTGTAAAATAAAATATAATGTAGAAAAAACGGCATTTTCTGATTAATTTTCCTTTCTCGGATGTAAAAAGCAGACCAAAAGAAACAGACGGAATTTTCCTTGAATTTCAATTCCATATTAATGATAATGTAAAATTAATCTAACCATATCAGATTGGTAATTTGGGAGGCGGGTATGGGTACCGCCGCCCCGGGAACCATTTATTGGATAGCCAACACCTCAGCCTTGGGCCACCCCAAGTGGTCCACTACGTTTGGTAACTTAGCAGGGGTGCCGGGTTCATGGGGTGAGGTTTGTCCAGGTTTTGGTGGCGGATGCGCCTGCTCACTGGCTGCATGGCAGGTCGAATCGGGAGAGAATGGTTGAGGGAGTCCCTTTTACTTCTCAAGCTGTACTCGCTCGGAACATCGCCTTGCACCGCAGTGGGAGAGATAGATTCATAGGTCAGTCATTCCTGGACACACTGACCCCCAGATTTCTTCCCATCCCTCATACCCTTTTCCTTCCCAGAACTTCCTCTCCTTCCTTTCCTAAAAAAACCCTCAACAGAATCTAATTCTTCTAATTCTAGTAAGGTACAAATTATAAAGTTTTAAATTAGGTACTTGTATAACGTTTCTTTGGGTAGGTACCGACAAAAAACACATTTCCCTCCGTGTTCCATTTTTATAGGTCGTTCCTGGCCACATAGATTGTGTAGGTACCCACCCACCTATATAAATCTTATAATATAACATAATGATTGTTAGCCATCTATTTGTTTCCATGGCTTCAGAGTTTTCAAACTTTCGGCACATAAAAACAACAATCGACATGAAGTGTAAAATTAATGAAGATTTGTATAATTACACACGTTGCGTTGTAAATTAATAGTAACCAAAACTATATACACACTATATATATATATATATATATATATATATATATATATATATATATAGCGGAACCTACCTATGTAATGTATATATATATATATATACATTACATAGGTAGGTTCCGCTTCAAATATGACCGACAAATAATAATAATAAGCGACGAATAAAAAAAGCATAAGACAGAACAATTAGTCATAATAGACCTGATATAGTTTTACATGACAAAATTAAAAAAATAACTTATGTCATTGATGTAGCTATTCCAAATTCCTGTAATATTAAAAAAACTGTTTCTGAAAAAATTAGAAAATACACAGATTTAGGAAATGAGATTAAAAGAATTTGGCATTCTCGGACTTACCGAGGTCTCTGATTCAAAATTTAGGCGTATTAGATTTGTCAAAGAATTTATATATAAAAATGCAAAAATCGGTAATTTTAAATACATGTAGGATTACAAAAGATTTTTTAAATGTTTATATTGAGGGATCAGTAGGATTTATAGGTTCAATTAGGAATTCCACAGAGCCGAACCCTCTCATATGAAAATATCTGGAGTCGGTGAATTATTTTCCCATCTGGTCTCTGGTAGGTTGACATGTTGTTCTTGTATTGTTTTGTAATTATAATACTTATATAGTGCAATTGCATAACATGGATTGACCAGATGATCATTTGGGAAGTGTGTGAAAGGGTTTAGTTTTTCCTGTGGGGAAAATTAAACCCGGACATTTAAATCTGGTGCGTAAAAATATATACTATATACATACCATAGATAATATATACTATACCAATGGTACCTAGTTACACCGAACCATCAATATTTATTTTGACGCACCTCGACGAGAAAAGTAGTAGGTTGGTACCTACAGAGGAAAATAGATTTAATTTAAATAATTGACACACTAATCAAGGATTGAACTCTGAAGAAAGTTTACGTTTACTATAGGGGAGATTGTACCGATTGTCGTGGTTTTTTTTTTTTTTTTTAATGTGAATACCGCACAAGCGTCCCAGCTGCTCCCGTCTGAAGCCAATGGGACTATGGCATCCCCAATTAGGATATATTGTAAGACTGAAGATAGTGGGGAGGGGAAGGACATGGTAAAGAGGAACGTGGGGAAGTTCCTGGGTTTTTAGATCTGGTCACCAAACACGGCTTAAGCCATTTCAAGCAACTTTTCAATTCTGAATGGTGGTCTTACACTAGGGCTATTCTGAGAGTATCTTCCACTCTGGAACGTGCCGCAAATTTACTAAATATTTTGTTTAATTAATTAATTGTGAAATAACACAAATTAATTACTTATATAAATTAATTATTAATCATATCAAGTACTTAGGTGTAACTATAGACAGCCAACTCAAATGGACTTACCATGTAGAAAAAACTGTTAATAAACTGAGATACTTAAATTACATATTCAAACGTATGAGCAATATCGTCAATACAAGAACCACGAAACTTGCTTATGTTGCATTGGTGCTTTCGTCCATTTCCTATGTAATAATCGCCTGGGGAGGAACATACAATAACCATGTAAAACCATTAGAAATTGCTCAGAAGTCCATCATTAAGGTAATTTACCAGAAGTCCAAGATGTATCCTACCAATCAGTTATTTCAAGAAACTGAAATACTGGAACTAAGGCGGATCTACTGTATCCAATGTCTCGGATATATATTTACACGTCCTAACAATTTCACTAAAAACACAAATCGCTCTAGCCAGAGACATAACACGTGCGTGTACACAGTACCTCACTGCAAAACCAGCCTAGCGATTCCGTATTTTTGTGAGATCGTTATTGGATAACGGACGCTATCTTCTGTCAGATTTGCGTGATTTTTACGTCACATATTTTAGTTTAGATCGAATTAAACATGAATTCCTGCAAGTATGCATGATTATTTACTCATTTAATGTACGTTGTACATAGAAAACGCAAATAACAGCCATAAAAATCACACAAATCTGACAGGAGATTACGTCCGTTATCCAATAACGATCTCACAAAAATACGGAATCGCTATGCAGACTGGCCCAAAGACACATTAGGGAATGTACCCATACTACGTGACCCTTTCAGGGGGGGGGGGGTCTTCAAAATACCACGCTTGGTACAAATGAGCGGCGGGGGGCTTAGGTTTTTGGTCACCGGGGGGGGGGGGGGGGGGGTAAAAATTGCAAAAATTTGGTCACGTAGTATGGGTACGTTCCCTTACCTACATTGCCCCAAAACTATTAGTAGGTATAGGATCCCGATATAAAACGACCATCACCGAGATGTTTATTTGATGAAACGTATTTTATATTTAATTTAATATGTCAATAAATATATTGCATATGGGTTGCCTAACAAATTTTTGTCCAGGGTATCATTAATTAATAATTTGAAAATTATTATTTTTTAAAGAGTTAGGTATAAACAGGTAAATCGATACTAGCATTTTGCACCGGTCTAATTATTGAATTAAAATTAAATGAAATTAAAGATTATTTCATTATGAACACGATGGTATCAAAATATACACACATAAATAATTAATTGATTAAAAAAATTTTTTAGTAACTATTCCTCTATTTTAATAATAAACTACTCCACAATGATGCAGAGCGTATACGAGTCTATCGTTATCCTTTTCATTTTCAAGAACAAATAGCATGCTCACTCTCTTTCTTTAAATGGACGGACTTCAAACAGCTGCTATGCTGTGTCCTCTTCTATCGCATGGGATGGTTGGTTGGGACCTCTCAGTCGCACACTCATTCGCACATTCACTCAAACCGGTGAAATGTTTAAAAAAATATATTTAAATTATTAATTAATCATACCCTGGACTAAAATTTGTTAGGCAACCCATATGCAATATATTTACTGACATATTAAATTAAATATAAAATACGTTTCATCAAATAAACATCTCGGTGATGGTCGTTTAATATCGGGATCTTAGAGTATATTCAATTCCATACCCCACTCCATCAGCAAGGATCAAAATCTGAACGTACATAAAAAAAATGTTAAAATCTGGATAAAAATAATTTGGAACTGAATAACTTTTTTCTGTAATTTAAACAGTTTCTAAAATGTGGAGTATGTGGAGTCTTTCTGAATATTTAGAATAAAAACAGGAAATATATATATATGTACTCGTATGTACCTACGTATGTATTTAAGTATGGGTGTAAATGTGTGTTTATCTTAGATATATTTTTAAATTTTTATACTCCTGTGAAGTCAATCATGTTGATCACTGTAGGACACTATGCATATATATATATTTTTTATTTATTTTTTTATTTGTGTGTTTATCTTACATATATTTTTAAATTTTTAAACTCCTATAAAGTCATTCATGTTGATCACTGTAGACACTATGCTTATATATATATTTATAATTTTTTTTAATAATTTTATTTTTACTACCACTGTTATCCACATAATATAATACCCACACACAGGCTTCGCCTTTGTGGGATTTTTTTTTGTTACTTATATTTTTTTTTATTATGTATTTACCTATATGTAAATGTACCAAAAAACTTTGCTAATAAAAAAAAATCTAAAAAAAAATTAAATAAAATTTATTCGCGCACACCGGGATTCGATCCCGCTACCTTGGGATTGAAGAACTTTACCCCTCGACTGCGGAGGCCGAGAAACACAAGCACATCTAAACTTTTGAGACTATAATAAGAGAGATAACTGAGTTCAGAGAAAAAAGATTTTTTTGAACGAACGTGTCTTGAAGTTCACCGATGGTTCAGACTTTTCCAAGAACCCCAAAATGGTTTAAGTACCTTTCATCTAAAAATAGATATATATAAATATATATATATTTTTTTAAATTTTTCTTTATTCATTGCTTTGATGGTTACATAATTTGGGGATTTTTCGACCACCATGCTAGTCACATGCCCGTATTATGGTGGTCAAAAAACTAAATAAATAAATAAATGATGTTTAATTAAATGAAGACAATATAAGCGAAACTCAATCGAAAATCTGAAAACAGAAAAATCAGAAAAAGATATTGACACATCTGGGACACGAACCCAGGACCTCTCGCTTACCGGGCGAACGCGCTAACCACTGCGCCACCGTGTCGATATCCAATTCGGTCACTTTTAACTGTATCATACTTCGACTAAGAACCACCCACACTATCTTCATTTTTCTTAACGCATATACTATTGGCTGCTATCTTTATGTATGATTGTCCAGATGTGTCAATATCTTTTTCTGATTTTTCTGTTTTCAGATTTTCGATTGAGTTTCGCTTATATTGTCTTCATTTAATTAAATATTACAATTTGAGGTTTTACTCATAAAGTTAAAATAAAAATAAAAAAAAAAAATAAATGATGTACTTTTGAATATAGCTATAGCTTTATGGTTATCCATTATAACATTTTATATTGGAAAAACAACTCGTAATTTTGAAATCAGAATCAAAAAACATTTAAGGTGTCTTAAAAATAATATTTTTTCTGAGTTCGCTAACCAATTGAGAATAACCATAGTTTAAAAAAAAATCCGGGGATAAATATTCTTCATATTAACCATAAAGGAAAACGCTTAGATAACTTAGAAGCCTTGGAAATAAAAAAATCCCTTAAAAATAATTAATATATTATCAACAAACAAACTATATTATCTTACAGCCCAATCATGGATATGTTCCCCCACCCACTCTTCATTAATCCCTCCTCCCCTATCACAATCCTTAGTAATAATACATTGTTCCCACCTAAGAGTATGGTTATTATCCCACCCACTATTTTGTAATTGTCAAATCAGTTTACGTTTGCCCTGATGAAGGAACGGTCGGCTTTAAACAAATATACAATGGTTCAAACAAAATAAATTATGTCTTACGTAAATTGTTCTAAAGTTTAAGTTTAATTTGTGTGAAAGCACTATGAAATATTACATGATTGTGGTAATCTTTGGGGGCGTACATTAATTACGTGAGCTCAAAAGGGGGGAGGGGGGTCCAGCAAAATCTCACGTAATTTGAAAAGAATATACGAAGTGACCCAAATTTATCTCACCAAGGGGGTCTAGATTGAAAGAAAAACTGCTCACGTAATTTATGTGTGCCCCTTTTCCAAGCTGAAAAATAATTGTTTATTGAGGCGGAAGACAGGAAGTACCAGTACCTACCTAGTTAATAAAAATGCTAACTGGAATAACTAACTTCCTGCCAATTTATCTAAAATAATAATGTATTATTGGAGCATGGGCGAATTAGTTTGCTGTAAACTACGTAGAAACAAGGCATTTCATTAGTGCGAACATATTTATGTAATTAATATAATATCTGAGGAAGAAATCACTAGCTAGTTGGTACAATAACCATTAAATATACTTACATACGTACTACCTACATTGTATTTTTCCATCAGGTGAGCCGATTATTTAAAAAAGTTAAATCAAAGTAAAAATCATCAGTTTATTAGATCTAGTAGATTAAAGGAATGATAGAGGGTCGCCGAGGGCCTGGTAGGAGACAAATGTCTTGGCTGCGAAATGTTCGAGAGTGGACCGGTATTAGAAGTATGGAGGAGCTATTCCGGGCAGCGCAAGATAGAGAAACATTTACCAGAGTGATTGCCAACGTCGGGGGACCTGATAGGGTTTTTTTATCAGATATTTAGAAAAAAATCAAGTGGCAAGAAACGAAACTTTAAATAAAAACATTTTTTTGTTTTCAACCAGTTAGTCAACCACGCTACCAACCGAACGAAATCCAGATAGAATAACACCGATATTTAGTATAATTGTCATCGAATTTCAGACGAATGATTGCCACCAAACGTTGATAGAATGCATTGTCATCGACAACGGATGACAGGAAATGGGTTTATTTTATCTCCAAGATTCCACTTCATTCATTCAAACAAACAAAATCGAAATTAAAATTGATGTACATACGAGTATTTAAAAATATTTGGCTAGTTCGTATATAATTATAATATAACGTTCCTTAACTACATCTGCAAAACTCGTTTCTGTGCTTTGTTTTTTACGTTGCATACTGAAATAATTTTTAATTTCTTGCATTAAGGCTCTGCAACCGGGCTGGAAAAGAAGAAGATGGAGAGATACGAAATTACTATTGTTAGAGGAGAGCGCTAACATTTACAGCGACAAAATCGATGCGAAAATTGAGAAAATGTTTAATAAAACACGACTCGTTTAAAATAGAGCAAAAATCTCGTGGGCATTATCTTAAACAGCATTTAAAGAAACGGAGGCGTCTACTAATATCTACAGGAATTCCAAAAACTGAAAAAATCGAACTAATATCTATGAGAACCAAAGTGTTGACGAATATCTACAGCTCAAACTGTTGACTAATATCTATGAGAACCAAAGTGTTGACGAATATCTACATCTCAAACTGCTGACTAATATCAAAGTGAGGACGAATTCTACAGCACTGGCAGAGGTTGGATTTGCAATTATGTATAGCATATTGGAATAACGTAATATTGCGTATGCAGTTTAAAAAACTTAATTTATGTAAGTATGTATGTAAAAATCCCTAATATCGGACTATTGGACACATTTAGCTGATTAGTCCAACCTACGCTCTGTAGATATTAGTTCAACCTAAGCTCTGTAGATATTAGTCAACACTGGGACCGTCATGGATATTCTTCCGACCTTAGCTCTGTAGATATTAGTCAACACTCTGAAGTTCGCAGATATTAGTTCAACATATGAGCTGTAGATATTCGTCCGACATACAGGCTGTAGATATTAGTATCTGGAGTCAAAGAAACATTGTGAATTTTTTCATACATATAACTTGTAAGATAACTGAATCAAACGTGTTTATAATAATTTTTGGAGCATACTTTGCGATTTTTTTCTATCGAGGGATGTTTATATAATTTGCGTTTCGGCGCGGGCAATGTCTAGATATATCTTCAAGAATAACATATATTTTTTTAAGAGCTTTAAGGCGATCCACTAGTTCAGGAAAAAATCGAAATCGGAATTCACGCCCTTTATGGGAGGAGTTTAAAAATACTTGAGAAAAAGCTTTTGGAAAGGTATTTGAGTGTTTTGTTTTACAGGTTGATTTCGTAAAGGCCTGTAAAAAATATTAATTCCTGTTTTACGCATTGTTTATTGTAATAAAACGGAAATTTAAAGTTGATTTCACGAAATCAAGCGACGCGGAGTGACGCATCCATCTCCCGCTCAGTTCGGGGCGTGACTGAGGTTTGGCGACTGTGGCGTGAACAGTAGTTCTTCGGTGGACGCCATAGAGTTCACTTTGAAAAACCGAATTCGTCGACTAGCGGCCGTATTATAAAATAACAACGCGAAAATGCATATTTTATTTTATTTTGGGAAGATTGGGTGTAAATATCAATTTTTTTTGCGATCATTATAAAATAAACTGAATTTGCCACATTATACAATAAAATCATAACCGAAAAGGGGTTTATAAATAGGAGAGTTTGGACTTGAAAGTGTGTTTTTTAGACCTTATACATGATTTTTTTATAGGCTTATTAAAAGACTTATAAAAAAAATTACCGATATTTTTAAGGGCCAAGGTATGTTCTACACTCAGTATTTAATTGAAGCATCTACAATACTTCTAAACGATAAAATTTTCAAAACAAAAACATATGATTTTGTATGATTTTGCGTTATTTACTATGGCTTCATCTTAAAACTGTTTAAGGGAAATATATAATAAACCGGTAGAAATTCGGGTGGGCCCAATATTTTTGTACCTGATTTCAAATTTGTGGTGGAATTCCATTTTAAAGTGCATTATTATATAATAATTTTTTTTAAATTGCAACCTGTCAGAAATTCAGAATCAATTCGATCAAAAAATAAATAAGTGGAAACAAGTTATAAGAATTATTAAATAAGTTTTTTTATGCATAAAATCATGGGAACCTCATCTTTACATTAGATACCCATAATATCTCAAATGCTATAAATGCTAATGCAATAACCCGCTAACGCTGACCTAACCTAATCTTATACATATATTTTTTCAATAAAGTTATGTGGGTACGTACTTAATAAAATTGATAACCTACCACATGATGTAAGCAATCTTCGTCATGTACCTAATTAATTTTAAATGCACTAGTAAACATATTAATTTCGGTTGTGTGTGGGCGTAACTCTTCTTCAATGAACTCCAGAACTTGCATTTGCTTTGATATATGTGTCATAATTTCCAAAATTGGAACTTATTGTGAGACAATTCAGACAACCGATATAGTAGGCACCAAAATAGCTTTATTTGAATTATTTAATTGATAAATCTAAATCGTTTTTCATATTATGAAAATGGACGATTTGTTAAGTTTATAAATGGAATCATTTTTCTACAACTATGTGATGTAGTATTATGTTTGTATTATGTATCATCTATCGGGCCATGTAATTCGTAGGTACCTTCCTAGAAATTGACGCTATCTGCGTTTTTTAACTATTGGGAAATAATAATGTTAGTCATATCTTCAAACACACCGACCCAGCTTTACATGGATTTAGAAATTCTAATTCGATTGAATCGGTATTTTTAGAATATAGATAATAACAATCCTTTTCGATGAATTGACAGAATCGCTAAAAAAATAATAATTTCTATTTTCAAGTGAAGGAAGTAGGTTGGTGCATATTACGATTTAAAAAAATGTATTATTTTGTGTAGGTACCTCTTTAATTCTTGAGGCTAAAAATTAGCTTCTTAATTATTTTGTAAGTCTTTTTTTCCATTCTGTCCTGTAGTTTCTGGAGATATATAACTTTATTTAATTCATTCATTTAACCTTTCTATCTTTGTACAATTTAAAGGTATTTATCGATGAATAATGGCCTCAAATTGGAGAGCGTTAATTAGAGTGGAACATTCTATCAGTATCGCCTTGTTGAAAAACCAATATTCAAAATTGAAATGTTGCTTGAAATGCCTGCAGCCGTGTTTGGTGCCCAGATCTGACTAGCCAGCCTCATCGCGTCTCCTTACCCACTCCACTACTTTAACGTTAGAAGATGGCATGCCCAATAAAATTGGGGACGCCATAGTATCATTGGCTTCAGAGGGTTGGGAACAGTTGGGACTTCGTGGGGTATTCACGTAAATTTGTTTGAACAAATTCATTTGGTTGGAACAGATTTTGTTAATTTAAAAAAATAAAACTGAAGTAACGGATATTGTTAATTGGGTATTGGGGCACATCACCTGAGCATCGTTATTGAAATAGGATAAAAACTAACTCTTTGTTAATTTTGTACAGCTCAAAATCGTTAAGAATATCGTTAATAATAATTAAGTAAAAAAATCGGATATTTTTTTTTACATTAACTCTACGCAGGAGGCCTTCAGGAAAATAATTTCCCTTAGGGCCTATGTCGTCTGATATGCTGTGTGGATGGTCTTTTTGAGGAGAGGAAGGAATGAACATTGGTCTTGAAGAGAACCATGTGACCAATATCAACCGTGTTGGGCACGCGTTTGGCGTGTTTCCCGACTATGCACCGGTTCCGAAGGGATCAACGACGAATGACGCTAGTTCCTCGGAGCATCTTCCATTGAAAGGTAGAACATGGATAACATTCCCCCCGACGCCTATATATGCACTAAAGATTAGTTAAATTAGGAGAATCTATCAGACTGAGCGCCCGTTTCTGCACAGAGTCGAGGGTTTTAATTTTCAGGTATTTTGTGGCTCCAGACCACAGGTGGCTGCCGAATTCAACCGTGGGGCGCACTTGTGATTTGTACAGGGTTAGCAGTTGTGTGCTATTAGAGTATCTGCGGGCTCTGTACATAACAGTACGCCCAGTTTTTGAGAGGCTAACTTAACTCTGGCTTCAATGGAGCCTCCATATCTGAGCTGGTCACTTAGAGTTACACCAAGCATAGATGGGTATTAATGGAGGGCCTGTTCGGAAGATTGCTTCCGTTGAAGGATACAAGATGGTTCATTAGTTTGTTTAGTTATTAATAGGACTGGTGAGTTGATTATTAATATTAATATAAGCAAGAAATGCCCTTGTAGAAGTTAAAATGTACGTACATGCGCTACAAAATATTAAGAAAAGATATTCCATTTCGTTCAGTCGATGTACAAATACAGATAACGTATCTGATGGCTGCAATTAGTGTATTATTTTACGACGATGCATAAATTCGTTATCAAAAATGATCGGCTTAAGGCAAGACGTAAGACACGTGGGGAGACATGGGCAAGGTATGTTCAAGGGTAAAGTTTTTAAAATAATTTTTATTCGTCGATATGTGATTTAGCATGTTTCCATAAACACCTCGAGTATTAAGTTCCCGTATTCCGAATTTCTACCAACTCACTTGAATTTGTTTTTTAAATTTAGTTAATTTTATTTTTGAAGATATTCAGTGATTTTCTTTTTGAACGCATATAACGTAGCCTGCTTTAGGCTGCCAAGACGGTTAACATTGTTTGTAGTAAAAAAATGTTGTTTTTGAATCATTATGTTTACAAAGCTACAAGGTTGGGATGAAAATTCTAGACGTGGGCAAAATTGAATGACTGAATTAAATGAATAAACTCAATCTTGTGACACACTTGATCTGATTTTCAATTTCAAAGGGAAATGATTCTTCATTCTTTACCTTTGGCCTTGCATCCTACGATTTTTAACAGCACCATACATTTTTATTTTCCACTTATTTTACTGTTAAATTATTTCATTGAATGATGTGTACGTTGCCTAAAGTTAAGTATTTATCCCACTCCCGCGCCGCAATTCATAAAAAAACGCGCGTAGGTATATCATTGTCCCCAGCACAAGCAAAACCCGGCAGCGAGTCAGCCGAATTAGTTCCGAGTACTGAGCCACGACGCGTCGCGTCTCTTTCACTTGTGCGTGGAATTAACACACTTATTCGCTATTCAGTATTGTTTCCGTCCCCGTCCCCGTCCCCGTCAATCTGAGGTCCCACCCGTTCTAGTCCGCGTGTCTAGTCTGTCGCTATCGAGTTAAGTCCGAAGCACTCTATTCGGGAATTAACATTAGCTTCTTTTTCAGTTGAGACAAAGACAAGTTCAATCTCTCTCAGGTCCCAGTCTGTCCGAAACGACCGAAACGCTTACTACTAAGTCCGCCAGTTGGTTATTTTTTGGTACATACCAAAGCTATTGGAATATAAGTACATACCTACCTACTATGTGAATTTGCAGATATTATAAGGCCAATCGGCTGTGGTCAACTGTCACAAAATATTCACCTTTAATTGTTAAAATATTTAGATCTACATTAGATCATGGGAAATGGAACAATTTTTAGTTTAATAAATAAAATAAAATTAGTAAAACTTTAGGGGTGAAACCACAAACTGTTTAATTTTAAGATTTAATTGCGAACCTAATATAAATAACCCCTTTTTTTAAACAAGTTTTTTTTTTTGATTTTTTTTTTTTGATTTTTTTTTTTTGGAATTGAATTAAAGGAATGACTAAAAGGAATCAATTTAAAAGGCCAGAGGAATCAGAGAGAATCAATTTACCCCTGGGAATGAATCTGCCCATTTCTAGAAAATTCCACTTCATATTTTAAATACGTAGGTATGATTACCGTTGAGTTAACCCCAATCACATGTTATATTCTTGAGCATATAAAATTTGATTTTACGTTACTATATTTTTAATGCTTTGTGTTTGACAACGTGCCAACTTACTTTTATTATTCTTGATAGTTTATACAATGTGAAAGTGTCAACAATGAAGCCTTTGCAATTTGTTGTAACCTGCTGCAACCAGTTGTGCTCTTGGCATCGTGATATCGGTCATTTCATTGATTATTAAACTCATTTTTGCTCGGCAATTTCAGGCTGGATGGGTTTTTTTTCGCTTGACTTTATAAATTAGTTTATTCTTACCTATCCTATTAACTCCCTGAGATATTATGTATGAATATCTAATTCAACAAAACTACGATTCATCAAAAGTAGGAGGTGGGTGTGGGTAGGTATGTCATTTTCATTGGTAATACTTTTTTTGCCTTAATCACTTTGCCCAAGTCTCCCCTACAATACATATTAAATATGTCATCACAACAAAAGAAAATAGAATCGTACGAAATAAAATGGAAAAAAACAAAGACATCATACAAAATATTACATACCATATTCTAGGTATAATTTGAATACGTACCTACTATCATAATAGCGTCAAATAATCTATAATGGAATACTACTAATCCAAGGGTAATCCTTCTCTAGGGTGAGGCATTTCGGATTAATCCGTAATCAGTGCCGCCAAAGGCATTTATTTATTGTTAATCGATTACTATCCTTGTGATATGATTCTGTGCCGCTATATTGCGGAAATCTTTTAATTAACCTAAAGTTGGCCGTGCCTTATCAGTATTGACTCCATTGACGCAATCAAATAAAAGCATCACAATAGCCATGCATAAATCTTTGTCTGGGTTATAAGCAGTGAAGAGGCCAATTTCTACATTTGAATCCACATAAAAATATATTTTCTTTTTCAATCGTCTCCCAGGTTGTCTTTGTCACCTAAGAACATGTGTATTGTTCTTAGGCGTCAAAGTCAAAGTCCTTAGCATGGTAAGGTGAAGTTAGAATCCTTTCTGACCAACGGCATGTTGTGAATGACTTGAAAAGAATTGGACAAGGCTCCTCGACTCTTCGAGAGTTGTACCAGACACCAGTGATACTTGGTTACTCCAACCTTCCTCTGCTTCTCCTATCTTCCACTGTGCCAGTGACCATGAGTTTCTCCAGTTTGGAATTCTCAGTTTGGTGAGCAACATGTCCAAAGTATCGCTGTAGGCAGACACTTCATAGCCTATGGTGGATGCCTAGCTTTTCCAGAATAGATATTCATTTGTGAGGCGGGTATGGGTATCGCCCCGGGAACCATTTCATGGTTAAACAACACCCCTATCACGGGCGTAGCCAGGGGGAGGGTTTTGGTGATTCGAACCCCCCCCCCCCCCCCCCCCCCAGAAAAGTTAAGATATCAACATAAAGAGAGTAGTATTGGCATTTTTTGGTGTGTTTCCTTTGCGGCCAGTTCTAAAGTGCGATCAAAAATTATATCAAAATATTTACACGTTGTTACAAATATTGGTGTTTCCACTGCTACACCAGAAAGGACTTTTTCAAGCCTACGGAGACATAAAAACTACTTGCGGAACACAACGAGTGAAAACAGACTGAACGGCTTGGCACTCATGAATATTCACTACAGGATAGAAATTGATGGGAATGAAGTAGTGGATACATTTAAAAAGAAAAACAGAAGATTAATTCTATAGCGCATGTGTAATCAAATGAACCTTCCGTTTTTTTTTTACATTTTTCATATAATATAAATGTTATTGCATGAACTTTCAGAAGTTCTATTTTCTTGGACCCACCCCCCCCCCCGATACTAAAACCTGGCTATGCCCGTGACCCCTGTCACAGGTCATCCGAAGTGGTTCGCTACTTTAGGTGACTTAGCAGGGGTGCCCGGGTTCATGGAGTGAGATTTCTCTAGCTCTTGGCGGCAGATGCATATGACCATCTGTTACGTGTCGAGCCGGCTCGGGAGAGACTGGTTGAGGGAGACCTTCTAACACTCTAACCCCTCCAGCCGGACTCTCTCGACCCATCACATTGCATCGCAGTGGGAAGGATGAATTCATTCACCCCTCTTACCTTTTTCCTTCTCTTATTTCCTTCCTCTTTTCCTTAAAAGATCCTCCACCCATTAACCCCAAAGATGACAAAGGCCGTGAATGATTTTTTTCCTTAGGGTTTCCTTTATGGAGACAATGTAAAAAAAGATAAATTATGGCTGTCCATCGAATAATGAGCAGGGCCACATTTTGAGGGCGTCTATCCGCTTTCTTTTCTATAGCTCTGACTGGCGATAATAAAGCCCCGTTCTGATTTGGCAAGTATTTTAGTCGAGTGCAGAGTATAGTACGTAGTACCTAACTAAACGCATTCGAACACCGTAATTTTAGTAGAGTGGGTGAGTCAGCTCTTTAGTAGATACAATCCATTTCGTTCTATTTTTCGGGCCAGTAAGTACCCTCTCCGTGCGTCCCTGCGCACTGACAGGCGCGAACCGATCGTTGCAGTGTTCATTTGAACGCGCGGAAATGTCGTGGTGATAGAGCGAAGATGCTACCCTGAATTTATTTATTTATGCTGCTATTAATTTCTTTTCGTGTCCATAGTTTATATATTTTCATCTTACTAATTTATTCTTCCAACTCTTCTAAAATAAACGTTAAAATAACCTTAGTTAGCGTATTTACTTTGCTTTGTAGCAACCCGTCATCCGCCGTCAACTTGCAACGGGCGGCGGGTAGAAACGTACCTACTCTACTTGAAAGTAATGCGAACGGTTTTCGGCGAGTCAAGTAGCGAGTGTATTCGATCAACGTGAACGTACCTTTATGATCCCTGATCACCATTAGTTTTGTGTTAGCTTTGTTGATCATTGGCATAGATTACGGCTTTCTTCTTCTATTTTAGCGAGGCGGTGAGTACCTCTAAGAATCTAGAAAATACGATACATTTGGGGGAGGCCTACGTTCAAAGCTGGACTAAGGCTCGTGAAGAAGCATAATAATTTAGACTCAGCTGCCTTTTAATTGTGGGTAGAATAGGAGAATGATATCCCATCAGCTGCTGTAATCTTTTACGTACTGTGCAATGGGGTAATTCCACAAACGAGGGATTTTGAATATTTAAAGATCATTTTTCTGATTATAATCATCCTACTAAAATGTTTGTCTTTTATGTTTTCATTCAATATTATTGCTTTTAAAAACGATCTATGACAAACTCATAACGGCCCGTGGTTGGCAAATCGGATTGTGACGTCACAAGCGTCGCTCAGCTGGGCCAGCATAAATAAACACTGTCAGTGAGCTCACGTCACAAGATAGCCCCGCCCAAAATATCATTTTAGTGGTAATTAAAAAATGGGAAAATTTTACTCGCTGTAGAAAATTTATTCGTCAACATAAAAATGCTATAATCATCGTAATTTTTTGCTTAATTTTTTAAACCAATAAAAAACGTGGAAATACCCCAATCCTGGTGAGATACCTCCAAGTATGTACATGTGTGCAATATGCAGGATCACCATCTTGTCATGAGAATAACGATGTTTTAGCTGATGTAGGAGATATTTAATATTCACAGATATATTTCAAAAAGCAATTCATAAGTAAAATGTTCCAGTATAAAACATTTTGCAGGTTTATGGAATTTCGTTACACGTCATTTTTTAAACCTCCAAATCAGACAAACCGGAAAATCACTGTTATTGATTACATCCTATGACTTATACTGTCTTCCTCATTCTTTGTGTTTTAAGTAGGTACTTACCGCCTCAAATATACTCTTACATATATTTAAAACGAAAGAATGTTCAAATTCCTCTTCGTTTACATACCAAATAAATACCCATAATCTGTTAATTTTAGAAATTGATAAAAATAGGAATGTGAAGCATAATCTTCAAGTTACATTCCATATTATTTTAACAATTATTAACTCATCATTCCGCAATATTAAATATCAATCATTTTAATATAATAAGATTAAACAAAAATATTAATAAACTAGCTGACCCGGCAAACATTCTTCCATGTAAATTATTTCTAGTGAATATTTTAGTTGTTAAATAAAAAATGACGAATGTATTGTAAGTGTGTGGGGGTGGGATCTGTGACAGAAAGAGGAATGGAGCGCTTTAGACGATGACCGCCGATAAAAACAATTTTTTTTAATCTATTCAGTGTATTTCATTAAAGTAACGGACATAATATTCATTGCTTGATCTCTTAAAGTTCGATGACTCGGACGTAGCGCTATCTGTCATTCAACAACATAAATAATTTCGTTCTGTTTGAAATACGAACGACGCGACGGTTAAATTAGTTCATGCAAAAATCGCGATTAAAAAATGGGGGGGTGGGGTTTAGGCGGGTGAAAATTTGGGGTTAAAGGTATTATTTGAAACCAAATAAAAAATTGTCAAAAAAAAAATCTATTTAGGGACACCCTAATCACCTAGCGGTATGATATATATTTTATGACCTATTCTCATACCGACCAAATGGTGACCGGCCAACTCAGAATGATAAAAAAATGGTTAAATAGGTTAAGTTAGGTTAGGGAATATACCCATACTACGTGACCAACTTTTTACAATTTTTAACACCCCCCCCCCCCCCCCCCTCCCCCCCGGTGACCAAAAACCTAAGCAACCCGCCGCTCATTTGTACCAAGCGTAGTATTTTGAAGACCCCCTCCCCCCGAACAGGTCACGTAGTATGGGTACGTTCCCTTCGGTTTACCGGCTATTTCAAAATAATTTTTTCATAGCTTTTAATTACTTTTCTGAGGTGGTTCTGAGTTGGTTTTATTCTAAGTTGGCATGGAACCCTACCAAATATAGATAAAAAAATTTCATAAAAATCGGTTGCGCCTTTTCGGAGGAGTGCGACCACAAACACTGTGACACGAGATTTTTATATGTGTAGGTTAGCAGAAAGTAGTCTTGAAATCGTTCGTAATATCAGCAGGTTAACAGAATTGATTAACCTACTGATATTACGAACGATTTCAAGACAACTCAGAATCAACTCATCTCAACACCTCTTTGAAAAGTCATTAAAAGCTATGAAAAACAATAATTGAAAAAATTGTCCATAACCTAACCTAACGTAACCTATTTAACCATTTTTTTTTCATCACCTTTAATGAGTTTTTGAAGGAGGTGTTGAGTTGAATTTACTCTGACATGTCCGGTCACCATTACGAACCGCCCTATTTTATTGGTATCTAGCTGGTAACCGGCATGCGTTGCTATGCTATTTAATAAAGAAAAAAATTCTCCCTGCATGTCCTTTTCCATTCGTCTCATTCCCCTTCCGCCTCCTCTTCCTCTTCCGCGTCCCCTCCCGTCTCGCGTTCCCACTCCGTCTCCTCCACCTTCCCTCTCCCCACTCCACTTCCCCCCTTCCCCCGTTAAATTTACAACATGAAAACCTACATTAAATTTTTTTTAAACTTAAATAACCTTTGGGGATCTTTGTGTGGAGGGTCTTTTCTGTGGAAAGAAAGGAGTGAACCTGTTTCCTGAAGAGACCCATGTTATAGGAGGGAGGAGACCCAGAGACCGGAAAATCGTTTCACAGCCGAGCTGTTGCCATCAAAACGAGTCGTAGAAACGACCCGTGACCAGGGTTGCCAGGTATTCGGTATTCTACCGAACCGTTCGGTATTATAGCACCGTGTTCGGTGTTCGGTATGACAAAAATACCGAAGTATGAGAGGTTCGGTATTTTTTTTCTAATCAATTTTTCTCCCTAATAAACGATTCAACTGTCAGATTTGACACAATCGGCAATCGATGTTGCGTAGCATCCTTACTTAGTTTGTGCGATGTTGCCGCTTCGTGCGAGCGCTCACTGTTTTTATTGTACAACAATTTTTTTATCCAATTACTGTACAATTTTCTCATTTTGAAAGTCTTAACACCTAGGAAGATGATTATTATACAAAAAAATCTTAAGGTTATCTAAAGAAGAGTTATATATATGTTTTCGAGCCATTTTGAGGATTAATTAGTGTTACACATAAGGTCACTACGTACTTGTACTTGCGTAAATGTGATTTTTCGAATAATTTGACTGCTTACATTGTTTCAAAGTACGAAACCCCCCCCCTCCCCTGACTCGGGTTTTGATTTGCCAAGGTACCACCGAAATCTAGGGAAATTTCACTAAGAATTTTTTTTTTTCCTCGCTGTTCGGTATTTATTTGGAAAAGACCTGGCAACCCTGCCCGTGACATTTGTTAATTGTATACAAATGTTGAACGCGCGTTTGGCATGTTTAAAGACTGCACACCGGTGTCGATGGAATCAGTGAGGCTACTTCCTCGTAGCATCTTCCATTGAAATACCGGTAGAAAAAGGTCAGCATAACAAACCGGTTCCTGTGCTCTAAAGATTGCATTCCGTTTTTTTTATAATTGGACAATCTATCAAATGGACCGCCCCCTTTTACACACAGTCGAGGGTTTTTTTAGGTGTTTTGATCACGTCATTCAACCGCGGGGCGCAGTTGCGATTTGTACAGTGTAAGGTAGTTGTGTGTTGTGTACTAATAAAGTATCTGCGGACCCTGTAGGTACAGTACGCTCAGTTTCTGAGAGGCTAAATTAACTCTGGCTTCGATGGAGCCCCCATACCTAAGCTGGTCACACCATCAATGAAAGGCCTGTTCGGAAGATTGCTTCCGTTGAAAGAGACTAAATTTTCATTTGGATCCCTATTAAACATACTCAGACTGGATTGGGTTTTTGAAAAATTAAATTCGACTAGGTTATTCTTACCCCAAGAGGAAACACTCTCGAGGTAACCGTTCATTCTTTACTTCAAAGCCCTCCGAGACGTTAGAGTTTGTGTGCCCTTTGACCCCACCTCATGGCATATAGACATAATGAATATTAGCTGATGAAATGAATCTTAGCTTTCCCTTTCATAAAATTATTCATACTGATGATCGGTCAGTGGCAGAGTTTGCAAATGCGCCGGATTTTCATACTGATGATCGGTCAGTGGCAGAGTTTGCAAATGGGGTGGAGGGGGGGGGGGGGGGAGGGGTTGGTCACGTAGTATGGGTACGTTCCAGTGGCGGTCCTTCCCTCAGGACAATTGGTCAAAAACCTCCCAAAATTATAAGATGACAGTAAAACAATATTATTATGAAATATTAAGCAAATGAAAACAAAACTGGTATTATTCTAATGTATTTGAAATGTACCGCGAGAGAAAGCCGGCAGCGGCAAGCAGTGACATCTAACATCTTAAATGGAAGCTTCCTTTCCCACGCACTGCGATTGGCTGGGTCAAATTATGAAATGCCCTGGTATCATATCTTCTGTCTCTTTACGCACTAGACAATAAATGAGATGGCACTATGTCCCTTTTTAAAAAGTTTTCGGATTCTGAAGACGGTTTGGGTCAGAGCCGTGAGGGAGAGAGAGCATGCTGAATATCATTCGTCTGAAAGAGATGGTTTGATAAACGTAGGTTGATTTCGCATATTTTACGCTTACATTTTATTATTGTCGCGTGTATGAAATAATTTACTATATTAAACGTAATTTGACGTATGTGGGTGAATTTGACTCTCAAACTCGTGAGGTTCCTACAAATGAATATTGTTATATTTAATATGACATTGTATCACAGGTAATATCATTTTTTTAAATGACCTTCCACTTCTGGACCCCTAGAGCCGCCTCTGGTACGTTCCCTAACGTATAGGTAGCAGGAAATTTTCCTATACTGTAAAGTTATTCGAAAACCTGGAATGTTTGCATATCAGTTATTTTACAAGTAAAGTTGTGAAAAAACTCACAATGATTCTTAGGATGTCTTCCACGAGATTTTTGATCTAGGTATTTTAAACGAATTGTGTTTTATTAAACAATTTCACAATTTTCGCATCGATTTTATCGCTTTAAATAATAGTATGTATTAGCGTGCTCCTCTATCATTCGTAATTACATATCTCTTCATCTTCTTCTTTTTGAGCGCGGATGCGGCGCCTTAACCTTTTCCACTATGAGCACGACCAGGAGCGTCTGGTGTAATTCCATCAATGATCACAAAATAAGCAATTCCTAAGTAAGTGTGAAGTTATGGTTTTTTTCATGTCACTAGGTAGGTAGACGGTCTCCATGATCGAGGGGTAAGGCTCTCAACTAGCAATCCGAAGGTATGTTTATGTTTGCGAAACGTTCCAGAGTGCAAGATATCGATATACCTACACATCATCGCCCTGTAAGACCACCATTCAGAATTGAAACGTTGCCTGAAATGGCTTTAGCCGTGTTTGGTGACAGGATCTGAATAGGTACTACCAGGTACTTCCCCACCTTCGGCTTTTCCATTTCCTTCCCTTCCCACTACCTTCAGCCTCACAATACACTCGAATTGTGGATGCCATAGTCTCACTGGTTCCAGACGGGAGCATTTGGGACTCTTGTGTGGTATTCACATAAAAAAGGTTGGTACCTAGAAGGAAAATATTTCAGTACCTACCTAAGAATAAAAAAAATACTTGCCTACCTACGCAAAGCGGTAGAACAACTGGTACGCTGGGTATATAGGTAAGTACCTACCATAAAATAAATTTATAACCCTGTGGGATCGTACTGTTGAATTTCGATTCTCCAATGGGAGACAAGTACATAAAAAACTAATTTAACGACTCTAATAAATTCTACACTGAAAATGTGGAAGGTTTTTTTTTCTATTCCTTTTAATCTGTCCACCGAAGTAATTTATGTCAGCGCCTTCTATGGCGACTAGAAATAGTAAAACATTTAGGTACATTGTGTATTATTATAGTAGTAATAATTCTGATCTCCACTCAATTCAAATCAGAGTTATTAATGAAGACATTGATATTCTTACGCTTTTTACTACGCAAATGATACGAGATATTGTAATATACTATTATGTTGCCAAGAATGCCAAGCGACCACGAGCTTTGGTAGAAGTCACACTTGGAAATGTGAATTCATAAATGATTCGTATCTGTAGTGAATGCGTGTTCTTGTCGACCAATTGAAATAATAATTCGAGCAAACAATTTGGGGTCTTCTATTATATTTGATAACTTACAAGAGTGTGTATTTCGAAGCTCGATTCTCATGCTGGAAATATTGTCGGGAGTTGAAAATATGACCTATAGCCGTCATTCCGCAGAGATCGCCCTCCCTGAAAAACGGTTAATTAAGTTTTACATTATGTTAGTTCAGTAGTTTTCAGTTTGCATAGACGTCTGCGGCTCTTCAGGGATCAATTGCAAGTTCACCTCTACTCAACCAGCCTTATGAGTTGGAGCCTCCGAACGAACTTTGACTCGATCAGCATCAGTGTTACCAACTGAGCTCATGGAACGCTTGATTTACTGACGTATGAGAATGGTATCGCAACTTTCGGAACACAAGACTGGTTTATGGTTTAAACTTATGGGTGAGTTCACAAGATCAAATTATTGTTGCACGTGGAACAAGTAAATGGTTTTCTGCATTTTATCTGGAACTAGAATTTGTAATTTTACTCGCAACATGAAAATGGTTTCTCTCAAAATACGTCAGCAAATGAATCCGCAACTGGAATTATTTTTTTGCATTCCGAACACAAAACTGGTTTTAATTTAATAAGGCATCTATGCGCGAGTCTGTTAATAGAAACATTTAAATGGCAGAAGTGTGATATATATTATCGTCCCACCACATTTACCACAGTACGATTATACCCCCCCCCCCACCTGTTATAATACGGCTCTTTAATATATTTCTTATTCTGTTTCTTTCACAAATTGGCTCTTCTCACTTGAAAATTTGTTGACCCCTGGGTTAGGTTGCCCACCAACTACGTGGCAGGCAGGATCGGGAGAGCATGGTTGAGGAATACATTACCTCGCCAGCAGGACTCTCTCGGAACATCGCCTTGCACCGGTAATGGGAGGGATGGGTTCATACGTCCGTCACTCCAGGACGCACTGACCCCCAGATTCTTACCAACCTCTCATACCTTTTTCCTTTCCAGAACTTCCCCTCCTTCTTTCCTAAAAAAGAACCCCACACAACATCCCCAAAGATGACATAAGCCCGGAGCGGAATTATTTTCCTCAGGGCCTCCTGTGTGAAAAAAATACCAATACTATCACTGCGCTTTTTAAAAATGTAGGGAATAAGTGATCACTGATCACCATGGAATAGTACCTACGGAATGCCAAAAGGGCTTTGGTTGATTTGCTGTAAAGAAAGACAAACATTCCCGGGTTACGAATAACCCGAAAATATTTGAAAATCTTATACTACCACCACAGTAAGCGGAAAAATCTTGCTTGTATATTTGAGGAGGACTTAGCCAGTCGAGGAATCGAACACGCGACTCCCGGGTGGGACCCAAAACGGGATGCCAACCCATTCACTGACCGGTCTATCATATCTACAGAGTGATTTGTGCATCAAAATTAGTAACTTAAATAATGCAATCGTATTTCAGCTGATCTAATGGAACACACTAATTTTAATAAGTGTTATTCACTCATTTGCAATATTTTTGTGCCAATAAAAGATGTTTCTACATTATTGTGAGTTAATTAAAAAGGGTATTATTTTGTAAAGTTTCCGAGATAGGCAAAAAGGTGGTAGAGATTTGAAAAAAGGATTAATGGTACCATAAAAACAGATAACCTATTTTGATAACCACCCACATTTAAGAATGACATGAACACGTATGAAACAAATAAAAGAAAATCGTCCAGAAAATAACCAATAATAAAAAAAAATCAAACACTGTTTTGCCCTCTTGAAAAGTAGCATAATGTCTCTAACCCAAATTGGCCCATATAAAAGAAAACTTGAAATTAAAATAGAGTTTTAGAAATTAAACTTGATAACAATAAATAAAGATACAACCAACTATTAATATTAAGGCGATCCAATAGTTCAGAAAAAAATCGAAATCGAAATTCACGCCCTTTTAAGGGAGGAGTTTGAAAATACTTAAGAAAAAGCTTTTGGAAAGGTTGGAAAAGGCATTTGAGATTTTTTTTACAGGTTGATTTCGTAAAAACCTGTAAAAAACATTAACTCCTTTTTAACGCATTGTTTATTGTAATAAAACGGAAATTTATAATTGATTTCACGAAATCAAGCGACGCGGAGTCACACGTTCATCTCCCGCTCTGTCCGGGGCGGGGCGTGACTGATACGAAAGAGGTGTGGCGTGGGCACTGTGAGCAGTAGTTCTTCGGTGGACACCATAGGGTTCACTTTGAAAAACCGAATTCGTCGACTAGCGGCCGTATTGTAAAATAACAACGCGAAAATGTATATTTTATTTTATTTTGGGAAGATCGGGCGTAAATATCATTTTTTTTGCGATTATTATAAAATAAACTGAATTTGCCACATTATACAATAAAATCATATCCGAAAAGAGGTCTAAAAATAGGAGAGTTTGGACTTGAAAATGTTTTCTATAGACCTTGTACTTTATTTTTTTATAGGCTTATTAAAAAACTTATATAAAAAATGACCGATGTTTTTAAGGGCCAAGGTATGTTCTAGATGCTGTATTTAATTGAAACATCTATAATACTTCTAAGCGATCAAATTTTCAAAGGAAAAACATATGATATTGTAGGATTTTGCATTATTTACTATGGCTTCATCTTAAAAGTGAATGCATTGGTCTTATCGCCTTAATGCATGATTAATAAAATAAAATAATTAAATAGATCGGTGACCAACGTACGTAGGCCAGACAGCTTAGTTCAGCATAGGGGCCATCCATAAATTACGTCACACGAATTTCATGAATTTTTTACCCTCCACCCGTCCCTGTCACACATCGTCTCATTTGTGAGACTCCCTACCCCCTAGTGTGACGTCACATTTTGTTAATATTTCTAAGTTTTTCGTTTACATTTAAGTTTTGCGTTTTAATAATTTAGATTTTTACATGTGACGTCACAGAGCGGATGACCTCCCCCCCCCCCCCGTACCCCTTGTCAAACTTCTCTACCCCCCCCCCTTCTCTCTCCCCCCCGTTAAGGTATAACGTAATTTATGATTGGCCCCTTATGTCTACTTGATATTCAAATACAAGAGAAGTGCTACGGTGTCCGCCCAACTGTCGGCGGATTATTATTTCTAATGAGAATAGTTTGAATACGGAAATTGATTGATTTTTTTTAAGGTGTACAGTAGTATTGTTTAACAATGTAAGTAGTTTGAATACGAAAGAATTCGTTCATTTAGTTGATTTTTTTGAAGGTGCACAGTAGTATTGGCAATAACAACGAAACCAGTAAAAACCGCCCGTAGCACATCTGTTATATTTCAATTTCTTTGGCTTGGACGCTGGTCGTTTATGAGAATGTCGAGTTCCGAGTCCGATACTGGCTTTGAAATCAATAATTTACTATTGATTTATGTATGTATAGTCCTTCAAAGCGCAAATACCTGAAAAAGCCCCGCAGCGATTGCGTTTCACACAAGTTCATACATTACAAAATCGGTCCTGCTCTGCTCTAATTTACTCTGCACGGCCTGCGTCTTTGTATATGCCCAGCCTAATGAGTGGTTTCCGGTACCTACCCTCAGAGTTACAAATATTGTTACTCTGAGTACCTATCCAATACCCTCAGCGACATGTTACTCGGCCCTCCGTTCATGGAGATAGTTACAATCTACGTAATAGGCCACTTGCATGGATTTCATAACGACTTGGAAAAAATCATGTGGATAGATCTTTTTACTAAGATTACGAAAATCTTAGCAAAAATTGTTAGATATGTACAGTTTTTTTTTTTAAATAAATAAATCCATTATTTGGGCTCGTGACGTCACTACATGAAAATATCCCGTCTCCGAAAATGTTCCTATTAATTTTGTAAAATTCCACACTAATTTATTTTTTTATATGGCATCACTTTGATTTCAGGCGAATTTTTGAATTCGTTGACTAGATTTATTGTTTGTTCTCTGCGAACTTATCATTTGGTTCGACTTTTTGACAGATGTTCTGAAGAGAACCCCGTACATTTAATGATGTACGGGGTTCTCTTCAGAACGTGAAGATGATGTCGGTACGTGTTTTAGAGGTATAATGATTATGGTGCTGATTTTAACAAATAAAATTTTATAATATTCTTATTATTATTATAATTTACAAGTACAAGTATATTACATTGAATTTAGTAATATAGACGTTGTACATCATAATGATTTATGATCAATAAGATGGATCAAGGAAAAAAAATATTTATGAGATGTAATATTTTTGGTATGCCTCGTTATTCTCATGTGCCATTCGTGTGGAAAACGTTCTTTTTTTTAAAATGATTTTTGGCTATGTAATTATCGTTTTTTCACACCTATAAAATTATGTCCCGTCTTTCCGGTTTATAAAAAATGGTCTGATTTTTCGGATTGAAATTTTCAAAAAATCCCCAGAGTTTCAAAAATACGATTAAAAAAAAAATAAAGAATATCTTAGAATATTTGCCAGAACCGGAAATTAAAAAAAAAAGAAAGTGATACAAGTGGCCTATTGTGACGAAACCACAAGTACCCTGCTGATACACTACTATTTAATGCTAGTCTCCGTACACGGCGCTATCCGAAATATACTGAACTTGATCATTTTTCACGCGCAGCCGTGGAGTTAACACGCTGTCAAGCGATGTCATGTGACTTTTTTCCAACATCAATCCATGCCTTCTCCACTAAATCCTTTCTTACGTATTCTAGTAACGTGTAGTTATATAAACATGCATTTTTTCCACTTTCAGAACAAATCTAACATTACTTTCATATTCCGACGCCATTTCTGTCAAACGTCAAACGAATAAGTATCAGACACAAATGATGCGACGCGTCGCGTGCGATCAGCACTGTCGGTATCGTGATACTGATTGGAAACGACAGCCACCGCGTAGCACCGTGAACGGGCACAAGCAAAATCGTACGGGGGGTACTTACGATCGGCGCGTATGATACGCTCACGAGGATCGAGTATCTTGTATCTCCGTGAACCCTCCGTTCACGGAGATACTAGTCGGCGACACGATATAACCAAAGAGGAAAATTTTACCGCGGGGAGTTGCGAATGTTGCCATCATAATGGTGTGATGATTATTTAAATGGTTCTGCACGTTATTTTGTTAATATTAAAGTACTCGACTATTGTGTATAGAGTATCATAAGGTAATTAGTTTTATAAAATCATAACTTAATTCAACAGTGTAATATATTAAATATTTATTTATGAACTAGCTGAAGTCCCGGTGTTGCCCGGGCTTAACGCCGAGTTTATTTATTTATTTTTTTAAATCATTTGAAATCAGCAGTTTTCCTCTTTTTTGTGAAGTGAAGTGCGCAAAATTCGGAACAAGACCGCAGATTTGTATAAAAACAAACAATACCGCTCACCCGCCATACCGCGCGCCCGACACAGACACTCTTCTTTAAATATATATTTTTTTTTACAATTTTTTAGAAAAGATTGTGCCCTTACTAACCTGTTCACGTATTAGTCTGTACCAACTGAAGCATTTCAGTCGCGCTACCGACTGAAACGCGGTAGGGATTGTAATGCATAAATCACCTTACAAACCCTACCTCGTTTCAGTCGCCTTACGCGCTTCGTTGCTCTATCTGTTTCTGTGAGGGTGACGACCGTAATTATAGAGGGGTTAACAGAGAAGATGGACCGCGTTTTTATTATACTTCAAAAAAAAATTTACATTGAAAATTATTTTAAGTAAAAAAAAAAACGCGCGTCTTTTTTCTTAAATAAATTTTCAATGCAAACATTTAAAAAAAAATTTTTTTTTTACGAAATAAATTTCCAGTGAAAAAAAATATTATAGGTTAAAAAAAACGCGGTCCATCCTCTCTGCTAACCCCTCTATAATTACGGTTGTCACCCTCACAGAAACAGATAGAGCAACGAAGCGCGTAGGCGACTGAAACGAGGTAGTGTTTGTAAGGTGATTTATGCATTACAATCCCTACCGCGTTTCAGTCGGTAGCGCAACTGTAACGCGGTAGGGATTGGAAATACGCGTCCCGATCTATGTAGCCAGGTACCTACCTACTTGCCAACCTTCCCCTTTCTCCGTCTCTTTCCCTTGCCCACTCCTTTCAGCTTTACAGCATACCCGAATGGAGCAGTTGGGACTCTACAGTCAGTGCGGTATTTAATTAATTTAATTATTTTTGTAAAAAAACCGTTTTTGAAAGTCATGCTAAAGCGCATAATTGCGCAAAAGGTGGATTGCGCGTCCGTAAATAAGCAATGTCGATAAGAATAAATAATTTTGTTCGTATAAAAACCCAATTCTTTCAACAAAGGCACACAAATCTACTATTGTATCGGTGATTCAATCCAATATTGTTTTTGCATGCCTTTCTTGGAAGGATTGAGTTTTTGTACAGACAAAAATATTTACTTATATTAATTTGCGTATTTACGGACACAAACACACAATTCATCTTAATATTTTACAGCGTAACTTGCGAAAGGGGTTTTGAGCTGATCTATGAATTATTTTAAGTATCCAATTAAAATGCGAACCCAGGACCCAGGTAGGTCAAAGAATGTTTTATTTCGATTGATTGACGAAACGAATAACATGTTATATATGAGAAAGATAGAGCTTGCGCAAATTTTATAGCATTAATTAGGTATCTTTTTAACGATACATATTTTACCATATGAATGGTCACAGGATCGTAAAATAAAAATGGTAAATTCTTTTTTACATCCATTCTTTGAATAATTCAGAATGCTTATTTATATATAGGGTGTGACAGCGCATACTAGAAGGATTTTATATTTTGGTAGAAAGCAGTCACTTTGTGGTTTGACATATTAATTAAAGGAAAACAATCACTTTGTTTGTAACCACGATTTATTGATTTAATTTTTATTTACCGACCGATTTCGCTTAATACAAGCATCTTCAGGGTAAAAATTAAAACTGATGAAAAAATACATTGTGTGAGCTTATATACACATACAGACAGAGACAAAACATAATATAAAGTAAGAGTGAGAGAGTGTAATTAACATCCTACATAGTGATAGAGAGAAAGAGACAGGTATATGAATAATTACATTATATCTACCGGGACAAAACGTCATTTGAACAGTTGATTAAGGAATAAAGTGGCTACGGGTTTTTTTAGTTTATGGGAAATATTCCTAATATCGGACTGTTGGACACATTTAACTGATTATTAAGGATTTGGGTTTTTGTTTTAACGGCTTTCTTTATTTCGAGTGCTTCTAAATTATTAAGCCTGTTACCATGACCATTTCTGTGTAAAATCTTAACACCGGTGTTTTTAGAAGGATTTTAACCAGCGATTTTTGAACATATTTGAAATAAAAAAAATGTAGATGTTCTTGTTCGATTTGTCCAATGTTATATTTTTTTTTTCAATTATAAACAAAAAAAAAACATATTTTTTATCACACGTCGCCACTGATCACTCTGCTACACGCGTCGCGACGGATCGCGTGATACGTGCTATCTCTTCTGTTTATGACTTGTTGCACTTGGCAAGTAGTTTAGTCTTGACTGGCCGAAAAGCGTTCGCAATACGGTCAAGTAGAGTACATTAGTGAGCGGCGCGTTGCAAGATGGTGGGCTGCAACGCAACAAAGTAAATAAACTGTAATGCTTATTTTAGAAGAGGTGGAAGAATACATTAATGACATGAAATAAATAAACTATGGACACGAAAAGAGATTAATTGCAGAAAAAATAAAGAATTTCAGAATAGCATCTTCGCTCCAACGGCTCGACATATCCGCATCTACTAATGAACTCTACTAAAACGACGGGTTCGCGCATGTCACATGACGTGGTGAAGGGAGCTACTCCCCCCCCCCCCCCCCCCCGGTGACCAAAAACCTAAGCAACCCGCCGCTCATTTGTATGGAGCGTGACATTTTGAAGACCCCCCCCCCCTAAACGTGTCACGTAGTATGGGTACGTTCCCTTACAAGCTACTCGATCTTCGTGAGCGTATCATACGCGCCGATCGTCAGTACCACCCGTACGATTTTGTTGGTGCCCGTACACGGCGCTACACGACGTCTGTCGGTTTCAAATCAGTTTCACGCAACCGGCGGTGCTGATCGCACGCGACGCGTTGTATCATTTGTGTCTGATACTTTTTTGTATGACGTTTGACAGAAATGGCGTCGGAACATGAAAGTAATGTTAGATTTGTTTTGGAAGAGGAAAAATGCATGTTTATATAACTATAGGTACTTTACCAGAATACGTAAGAAAGGATTTAGTGGAGAAGGCTTGGATTGATGTTGGAAAAAAAGTCATATGACATGGCTTGATATCGTGTTCACTCCACGGCTGCACGTGAAAAATGATCAAGTTCAGTATATTTCGGGTAGCGCCGTGTACGAAATCAGCATTAAAAAGTGGTATATCTGCAGGGTACTTATGGTTTCGTCACAATCATGTAGTCTGTAAGTATGCACGGAGGGCCGTACTCAACTACTCGTGAGATGGAAAAGCATATTTTTTGTTTTAAATTGTAAAAACATATAATCGGACAGCAAAATGACATCCACATTTTTACCACAAATGTGCTCAAGAATCGCTGGTTAAAATTCTTCAGGTATCTACGCGCCGTTACACCATGTATAACATCAAGCTACGAGGATATTTATTACAAAAACCAGTTTGCATATGAAATCGCTTTTATTACTCATGATTTGAGTCGGTCAGTATGAAAGTCTAATGAGGCATTTGACTCGTTTATGAGTTAAGTTTGTAAATATTTTCTTTATTTATGAAATTAGGAACAGAAAACAAAGACAAAGACTACATAAAACTACGATACCCAAGTGCGAAATACTGCAAACCGATTATGGTAGTGTACAGACAAGCGTTTTTGTCATTGATTATTTTCTACAATAAAATACACGGCTTACAAGAAAACTTTTTAAAAATATTTTGTATCACTAAACATATAATTTTACGGTTTATAATTGAACCCTTAGGACATGTCAGCGAAATAAACATGCATTTTCAATTGTTATGCAGGTTTCTTTGGACAATTTTTTTACTTCTATAAATTAATACTACCCTTGTAGGCAAAACTACCCTACTTTGTAGGCAAAACTACTGATGAAAAATAAATCTTTACATCTATTTTTAGTTTGTCGGGATTTGAAATTAAGAATAAACCGATTATAAAAAGGATGTTTTTAAAGGACACACCGTTAGGTAATGTTAACTAGGTACTTAGGTACCTTACCCAATTAATTTTAAAACTCTTTTGTTAGATATTACTGATGGGATAACTCAAATAAACCAGAGGAACTTGTCGTTTACGTTACGAGGACAATAAAATTAAATGTTTCGTACAGCTCTCCCGTGTAATGTCATTCGACGGGTTAAATATTGACCACGTTTACATATTACCGACCTATGCACAGTACAATCGTTTCAGTGGGTAAGAATGGACTTCGGGAGGGGGTTCCAAATTACTTTTAATCAATTTGAACCACTGTCAGTGTACAAATACATTCAAACGTGCTTTCTTTAGAATTATTTGCCTGTACGTAGATACCCACGTGTTGCGTTATTGTCCCAATATGCCAAGAAGGTAGGTACCTACCTACCCACCTACAAAACAAATAATATTACCCTCCGTTTTGCTAGTTTGAAAATTACTCTAAGAAAATATAAAATTAATCCGAGTTAAACTTTTTAAAGTATCTAAACACCATTGGTGATTTGAAACTCGATGAAACGGAAACGACGTTAAAAAGAAACTTACACATACAGGATTTAGCTTGCGAGAGAATGAGATAGAATGAAACCTTACCGCGTTGAGCTTACTTTTCAAGGCTCCTATTGGTTGAGATTGTGTGGTGAAGGTTTCACTTCTACCGCATGTGAACTTCACCCGATTTTTTTTTAAAATTTTGTATGAAAGGTCTTCATTTCGACTTCATCAAAATGCTTACAAATTCTCTCTCTTCCTTATATTACCTACTTACCCTTTTATTTTAAATATCATACAAAATCTCGATGTCGTACCGAATTCTCGGTTCCATGCCAACTCAGAATAAAACCAACTCAGAAACACCTCAGAAAGATCGTTAAAAGCTATGAAAAAATAATTTTAAAATTGCCGGTAACCCTAACCTAACATAACCTATTAAGCACTAGACTGAACTGAGATTTGAACTTTTTCTGTTTTCAAAATTATCATACCGATACAATTTTTCGTCTCCAGTAGGTACCTACCCAGTATTATTAGCCAGCCTAATCTTTTTTTTAATTTTACGTTCGTACTTAAACTAAATTTGAGAAAAATTATTTAGATTCACAGAAAGGAATTTACAAACTCGAGTTTTTTTCCTATACTTGAGCGATACTTACAACCGCGAATGATAAGGTTAACAGAAATGTGATATTTTTAAAGAAACCGACAACTTAGCTCATAAGATTCCGTGAATTTGCTGGCCTAGAGATGCCGATAAACTTTGGGGTAACAATCTAACTGGGGGCCGCAAACTTGGTCTAGGCGGGGACACGACACCCCTGGGACCTCCCTCCGCCCACCCACTCTCCCCGCCCCCGCCCCCGCCCCCGCTCCCGCCCACCGAGAGGCATAATCACCAGGGGTGGGGGCAGCCCTCAGTGGCTGCTGCTGCACAATCACGACTTAATCCTGCTGTTAAACAGCAAACTGTTATTTGTCGGGTATAATAAATTTAATGAAATATTTTCATATTATGATGTAAATTAAATACACATTTCACATGCTTGATTTTAATTGAATAAATTTACTTATAAATACTACATAAAAATATATATATAAATGAATTCCCGTTTCCCTTGGTCACGCCATAACTTCAGAACGACTTTACCTATTTCATTCATCTTTTTTTATAGTTTTCTAATACTTTGTAGAAGGTTCTAACGGAAAGAAAAATTAAGAAAATTGTCCTGAAAATAGAATAATTTCAGAAAACTTAACGATTATTTTATCTTCGCACGTTTGACAGCTCGCGCGTTTGATGAAATTGAATTTAGCAGGCAGCGGTTTTTTTGTATTAAAAGAATTGTCTATGGATTTTTTAAATTATATAGGTATATTTTTATATAGGTAGGTAGGTACCTACGTTAGGTACCAAATTTGATTTATTGTTCTTATAATAGTAGATATACAAAAATGAATGTTTGTAATATACGAAAAATTTAAATTTGAATGAAAAATTGTAATAGGCGGCACGCGAGCCGTTTGAAAACTGAATGTACTGGGACTGAATATATGGAGCGCGGGAGGGGGGTTTGCGAGACGGGGGAGCGGGAGAGGCGTGATTGTGGGCGGGGAAAGTGGAAGGGGTAACGCGGGAGGGTAGGGAATGCGGGAGAGGAACGGAGACACACGGAGACAACAAGACATGCAGGGAGAAACAATTTATTTCTTTGAATATGGCATTGCAACTTGCAACGCATGTCGGGAACGAGCTAGTAGTCTGCATATATCTAAATGTTTATAAAGTTTCATGATTATGCTGTTCGAGTGCAGTAAAATATTGATCTGCATTTCTAAGTGTAAATAACAACTATACCTAAATTTATTAAACTGCGTTTGTGAAAGAGGCCGGCAAATTGGCTGTGGAACGATTTGTTGGCCTCTATGTTTCCTCCCTCTCTCTTCAAGACCTATGTTCACTCCTTCCTCTCCTCAACCCGTGTAAATAACAATCTCTATGGTAATAACTATCTCCGTATAAATAACTATCTACAGATTTGTGTAAATAACTATCTCCGTGTTAATAACTATCTCAGTGTAAATAACTATCTACAGAGATGTGTAAATAACTATCTATAAATTTGTGTAAATAACTATCTCCGTGTAAATAACCATCTACAGATTAGTGTAAATAACTGTTTCCGTGTAAATAACTATCTATAAATTTGTGTAAATAACCATCTACAGATTTGTGTAAATAATTATCTCCGTGTAAATAACTATCTATAAATTTGTGCAAATAACCATCTCCTTGTAAATAACTCTCTATAAATTTGTGTAAATAACTATCTCCGTGCAAATAACTAAGTATGTATCTATACCTAAATATAAAACTTCGTTAGTCAAAGAGGCCGGCAAAAGGTTCCACACTCTGTGTTTCCTTCCTCTCTCTCCAAGAGAGGGAGGAAACACAGAGTTTACTCCTTCCTCTCCTCAAAAAGACCCCCCACACATAATCTTCAAAGATAACGTAAGCCCTGAGGGAAATTATTTTCCTCGGGGCCTCTCAAAATATGAAAATATGAAAATAATAAATATTATTTGAGGTGGGAGAGGGGTAATTATTACAGCTTGTTTATCTCACCATCTCTATTTATTTATTATTTCTTTTCCTGTCAGATATTATTTTTTACAATTCAATTCTTAAACTCACTAGGACAAGCCTGTGTTGAGGTTAATAATTTTGTAAGTAATAAAAATAACACAAAATAATATGGATATTGAAAGAACAATATTATGTTAATGTATTGGATATGCTATTAATTTAGAAAGAACAAAGAAAAAAAAAAGTTGAATATCCTCGGCTAACACAAATAATTTCAAAATCTTTTTAAAAGGAACATTACAAGGAACTATGTTCTAATAGAGTACTTAAAAGAGGAGCATGATACAAATTCTTTCTTATATTTCTATCAATTACTTATTAATACTCTTGTTTTCTGTTTATTTTGACAAATATTTCTGCAAATCTTTTACCCATCCAATGCACCTAAAGCAGGTAGGTAGTCTACCCCTGTGCAATTTTTCTCTAAAACAGCCTTACGATTGCAATCGGTATATTAATACGTGAAGAAAAAACTTTGTACCCCTTTTTACGAAAATTGCGCGGACGGAGAAGTATGAAATTTCGCACACTTATAGTTTATATAGAGGAGTGCAGAATGCTAATATTTTTTTTTTTAATTATGCATACAAAATCAATTAAAAAAAACACTACACACACTATATAATTTAAATTAATTATGGTCAATTTCAACCATTAGGCGACCACTAGTATATATAATTATGATTATTTTTCACCGCTTTGTGATATTCTTTCGATTTTTATCATGTTTTTTTTCCCAATCTATATATATAAAAAATAATCCCTGTTTCCCTTGGTCAAGCCATAACTTCAGAACGACTTTGCCTATTTCAATTATATATATTTTTTTAAAGTTTTATAATACATTGTAGAAGGTTCTTACGGAATGAAAAATTAAGAAAATTGCGCAGAAAATTATATAATTTCAGAAAACTTAACGACTCTTTTGTCTTTGCACGTTTGACAGTTCACGCGTTCGATGAATGTGAATTTAGCAGACAGCTGTTTTTTTTTGTAACACAAGAATTGTGGCTGGATTTTTTAAATTATAGATATTTTAAATAGGTAGACACTTATGTTAGGTACTAAATTAGATTGATTGTTCTTATAATATACAAAAATGAATATTTATAATAGGTGTATGAAAAATGAAAATTTGAATAAAAAAATAGTAATAGGTTGCACGCTAGCTGTTTGAAAACTGAATGTACTCGGAATGAATATATGGAACGCGGAAGGGGGTTGGCGGGATGGGGGAGCGGGAGAGGGGAGAGGGTAGGCGGGGAAGGCGGCAGGGGAACGCTGGAGGAGAAGGGTATGCGGGAGGGGAACGGGGACGCACGGGAAAGGACATGCAGGGAGAAACAATTTATTTCTTTGAATATGGTATTGCAACGCATGCCGGGAACCAGTAGTAATTAATAATTTAATAATCTTTCGTGAAACATGTTTCAAACATAACTGTTTTCACTAGGTATGCCTAGTAAAATAACAAACATACCAAAAACAACGCTTGTTAGGTTAGGTAGATCGGTACCTACCTGCTTTATCTGCTTTTACATAACAAAAGTCAATGTTTGCCATTCATTCGGGTAATGCAGGCGTGAGGATTGTCTAGGTCTTGCTGGCGGATGCGTCTGCCCACCTACTCTGTGGAGGGCCGGATTTGGAGAGACTAGTTGAAGAAGACCCTTTTACCTCTCCAGCAGTACTCCCTCGTCCCATCACCTGTGGGAGGGTTGGATTCATACGTCCGTCACTACTGGACACACTGACCCCAGATTCCTACGCACCCCTCATACCTTTTTCCACACCTTCCTTTCCTTAAAAAACCTTCCGCACAGCACCCCCATATATGAAACAGGCCTTGGGGAAATTATTTATATCAATGAATACTCGCATATCCAAATTTTTCCAAGCTCACATCGGTCTCATATAAATTGTTATACCTATATCTCTCTTACTTTCATGGTAAGAAATATGATCTGAAAGGTGTTAGAAAGAGAAAACTCCACGCTTTGTATTAAAATCTAGAGCATATCCATAGAAAAAAATTAATGTGCACCCCTATGAAACCAAAGTTTCCAATAGTAATTTGAGAAGGATGTATAAAATTTCTAGAATTTTTAATTCATTATTTTTGTAGGAAATGACTAAAAGATCAGCTGATAATAAACTTCATAATACATTGGCCTAATAAAATATGTGTGTGTTTTCTTTTTTTTCGAAATCAGTAAATTTATATAAAAAAACGTAAGGTGAGCCATTTTTATATTTGTATTAAATATTTTAATATTCAAAAATTATATTTTTATTTCTAATAAGAATATTTTTGAACGTATTTCATCTCCATTCAAAAACAGTTTTACAGTTTTCAGAAATACATATTCCATTTATTTGGATTTTATTGCAAGGAGGAAATATTTTGACCTTCCGACAAAATACGCCCGATTCCTGAGGGGATTATATAAAATGAGATTCTCTCATCATCTGCATCGGTGTTATTATGAGCAACCACCATGATATGAGGTCTAACGTTTAAAGAAGATGACTCCAATAAAAGTGGATGGATTCGATCTGTCCGGATAAAGAATCTAACTTCTATCCATTTCTGAGTTGAGTATTGCGACGGGCAATGCCGGGCACTTGGCTTTATTAAGGCGATAATTGAATAACGACTCCTCTCGCACTTCTACCTTATTGGACTTATAAAAGCATAAACTGCACATAAAAGAAAATTATAATAGACTCAAAACCCAAACTCACCGGTAGTTCATTAGAAGTACAATAATTTATACTGTGTATTTATTCCTAAAAGAAGTCCATAAAGCCAAATATCTTTCATTATAAATAAAGTCGACAGGGATTTATATACTAGCCTTATAAAATCATAAGACAATAAATGTTTATTTGTGTTACCTATTCGAAGTTAAACACGGCTGTTTGCGCTGACAACAAGGGTCCTAAAAATCTCATGTCAACCGTTTCTGATTGTAGGTGACTAAGGAATTTACACTTTTATTGTTATTTTAGTGAATAATTAGAATTGCGTCAAATAAAAAGGTATAAATTAATACGGTAGCAAATTATTACATTTATGGGAGTATTAATTAAGGTTTATGTTCATACGACTGTGGTTAATTCGAGCCAATTGGGCATATAAGAAGACACTAATAATTTGGTTTTAAAATTTTTGATTTATTCAACATTTTGTCAAAGGTCTTCTACACAACAAGCCAGTTCGCTTTTATATGATGTAATATATTAGGTCCTTACATATGAAATTGGCGTTTTACCGTAGACACTGGCAACTTTGATCTCAAATATCTTCTCTTTGGTTAGGAATTTCAAATTCAAAATTATACAGCTATTTACTCATGTATTTGTGTTTCGAAAATTATAATTCATTTGTTTTTTCCTTAATTGTTTTTTTTCTTTGCGTCACTTAGTTTACAAAATGGAAAACTTGAAATATCACTTTATTTACGAGTACGAGTTCCACCGTGGCACCAGTGCTGCAGAAACGGCTCGAAGGATTAATGATGTGTATGGCGACGGTGCCGCAAAAAAAACACAGTTGTGTTTTTTTTTGTTTTGTTTTGTGTTGTTCACTACAGCTTTCTTAAATCTGGCCAGACGATTACGGCAGATGTCTATTGTCAGCAACTGCAAACCATGATGGAAAAGCTAGCTGCTAAACAACCGAGGCTGGTTAATCGCTCTAGGCCACTGCTGCTTCATGACAACGCTAGACCACACACTGCACAACAGACGGCTACCAAATTAGAGGAGCTTCAATTAGACATCCACCGTACTCTCCGGACCTTGCCCCAATAGATTACCTTTTTTTTTTTAATTTGGATAACTTCTTGCAAGGGAAAAAATTCAACTCCGATGGGGCAGTCCAAACCGCCTTCGAAGATTTTATTGATTCCCGTCCGAATGGTTTTTTAGTAAAGGGATCGATGAACTACCCATAAGATGGCAAAAGTTCATACATAGCAATGGTAAATACTTTGATTAAATAAATATATTATATTTAAAAAAAATCGACTTAATGTTCCTCCCATACAAAACGCCAATTTCATATGTAAGGACCTAATATAATATAGGTAATACACTCTTAGATCTTAATTTAACCTGGCATCTTAATTATTATCGCCGCCCGTTTATTGGTATTTTTTGGAAGTAGGTATTACGGGTAGGGGTGGGGGGGGGACATGACAGGGTAGTTAAGGTTAAAGATAAATAAAACATTGTTCTTCGAATATTACAAAATCTACACTTTATTCAAATAAACTTTGGTCATTTAGTTGTAACATTCCATAGAATAAAATGCTAAAAGATATTTTAAAAAGCTATGAAAAGTGTGATTAAATAAATCGATGGGGTTAAGGTTTACACTTGGGGTAAAGAAGTATTGACTCCTAGTCTTCATCTTCGACACCTGCACAGGAACAGTGAGCCCACTCTTGACACATTTGGCAGGCAATCCATCCTCCCACTGATTCCAAAAACATCCCCTTACAGTAAAGGCAAAATGTATTTTTTATGTCTTCAGAAAACATAAGTTTTTTTCGACCGCTTGACTTCTCTCAGTTTTTTTTTTGCTGTTTGCAGCTTTCCATTGCGAATTTTAAATAATTAATAAATAAATAAAATAATCGTAAGGAAAGGAGGGCATGATGGAGAGGGTATGATGGCATTACCCCGATATGCCTCCAGGCGTGTTTTTTTAAAACATTGTAATAAATATGTAACTTTATAATTTTAGCCAAATTTAAAACTCTTACTTGAGACAGTTGCAGTACTAAAGGCACGGGATGCGGCGGGGGCACAAATGGACGAATTATCAGGATCGTAGCAGGTTTGGACAAAGCAATATTATAGCAAAAACTCCATCTTGCCCCCCCCCCTCCCCTCCCCGTCTTACCCCGTCCTCCCCTATATAATTTTTATTAAATACATCGATTTGAATATCACTTTTGTTTTCTTGGTTGATTGAATGTACGAATGCCGCAGATACCAATCGAGCCGAAACTGAAAATATAGACTATAACAATGCATTCCATCAACTTTTGGTGGCAATCAATCACAAACGCACGAACATATACGTATTTTTCTGAAATTAACATAAACGAAATAAAGTTAGTTTTTTTAAGTTAAATTAGGTATTTCGATTATAAATAAAGAAATTAAGGTTTTACAATTCTTAATTTTATGGTAGCGCGAGTGATTCCGATCACCGGGAAGGAAATTGAAAACCCCGATCAAACCAATTTTTTTAAGTTCTAAAAAGTCACGTGAATAAAGATGTATTATCTGTAGATAGTAAAAAAACTTATTTCACGAGTGAATTTTTTATGGGATGTGTATAAATTATATAACGAATAATATGTACCCATATATACCTATACATGTATGTTATATATCTATATCTATTCCCATCAAAGGAATACCGCAAACACATACCTCTGCCTACATGAAATGTTATCTAGCGGAACACCACATTAGATCGTGCTAAACTAGGAAGTTACTACCTACTAGTTACGTGATCTGTAGAAAGTAACGGAAGTTTCAGACTTTCTTATAATGTGGAAACATCGCTGTCTCTAATAGCGGGTTCAGACGTTTCAATTTTAGTTAATCAACTAAAATTGTTTATAATTTTTGTAAAAAATTTTTAAAAAAACTTGTCTTTGTTGAAAAAAGCATTAATAATAATTTTGCATTTTGCATTAGTCAGAAGTACCTACACTGGAATATGCTTCGCCAATTTGGAACCCGCAATACAAAGTATACATAGGATAACATAGAACATATTCAAAACAAATTTATAAAATATCTTACCTTCAAATTCAACAATGCACATTTCAAACTTTGCAACAAAGGCGAGCAATAGCTGATTTTACATTTAGGTATACACAAAATTTTAAATAATGACATTGACACCGAACTTCTTTCCCTAGTTAATTTTAACATACCATTATGACGTACACGCCATACAGAACTATTCCACACGCTTAATTACAAGACAAATGCTGCATCTAATTCGCCAATCAATCGTGCTCTTCATATGTTCTATAATATTGGTCTAAATTCTAACATCGACATTTTCTCCGATTCACTGCCCAAATTTAAAAAGAGCATCATGTCAATAATATAAATTGTTCAACGCGCATACATTTTTTTTTACATTAACTCCAATGGAGTGGAGGGTCTTTTTGAGGAAAGGAAGGAGTGAACATGGGTTTTGAAGAGACCCATATTGTAGGAGGGAGGAAACACAGAGGCCGGCAAATCGTTCCACAGTCGAGCCATTGAACTCAAGAACGAGTTATAGAAACGACCCGTTCTCATGTGAGTAATGTTAACCATGTACAAATGTTGGGGGGGTGTTTGGCGTGTTTCCCGACTATGCACCGGTGCCGAGGGGATCAATGATGCTAGTTCATCGGAGCATCTTCCATTGTAATACCGGTAGAACAAGGACAGCATTCCCACCTGACGCCTATGCTCTAAAGATTGCAGTCCGTCTGTTAATATGGAAGAATCTATCAAACAGACCGCCCGTTTCTACACAGTTAAGGGTTTTTTTTAGGTATTTTGGAGCTCCAGACCAGAGGTGGCTGCCAAATCCAACCGTGGGGCGCACTTGCGATTTGTACAGGGTTAGCAGTTGGGTACAATTAAAGTATCTGCGGGCCCTGTACAGTAGGTACGCCCAGTTTCTGAGAGGCTAACTTAACTCTGGTTTCGATGGAGCCCCCGTACCTGAGTTGATCACTTAGAGTTACACCAAGCACATCGATGGAGGTCCTGTTCGGAAGATTGCTTCCGTTGAAGGAGACTAGATTTTCATTTCGATCCCTTTTAGACGTTATCAAACACGATTGGGTCTTTGAAACATTAAATTCGACGAGGTTATTCTTACCACAAGAGAAAACACTCTCGAGGTAATCGTGCATTCTTTGCTTCAAAGCCCTCCCAGTTATTGAAGTTTGTGTGCCCTTTGGGGGCTTGTCAAACAAAAAGCTATCATGGACTGTACTGTCATCGGCGTAACAATGAATCGGTTCACATGACAAGAGGTCATTGATGTGCAACAGAAACAAAGTCGGTGACAGAACCGATCTCTGTGGGACGCCAGCATTTATCGAATGCGAGGAAGAGGTGAAACCATTAGCAACTGCCTGAATGGACCTCTCCCTCAAAAGTCGGCAATCCACGTACACAAGGATGCGTAAAGTCCGTAAGAAGACAGTTTGTTGACAAGCCCTCGGTGCCAAACCCGGTCAAAGGCCTTGGAAATATCCAGTGCAACCATTTGGGTCTCACCAAAACGTTCCAGGCACCGCCCCCAAACATGCGTCACATACGCGAGAAGATCACCGCACGAGCGGTTCCGCCGGAATCCGTATTGACGGTCGTTAATAATTTTATTCTTTTCGAGGTATGTGAGCAGTTTACATGCGTACATACATACACACATACTCTCACACACACACACACTCACACCTTCCCACTACATACATCACCCGATAATTACTTAATACGCAAACCATAAATAAGACACTGCAATGAAACACATAATAGGTACCCACCATGAAATACACTCATTAATTGTAATTTTTTTTTAATCTAAGGATCTAATGTACTGTTTTTTTTCTGTTAATAAATAAAATTAAAATAAAATAAAAATGTTCACCCTAGTAAATGTGCTTTCGAGCTGATCAACTAAAATTGAAACGTCTGTACCCGTTATAAAGGCTGCTCACTTCCAACAAAAACTCGTACACATTTTGTATATGTTTTAAGACGGGTCCATTGCGCGGGCAAACGCCAGACTTTTGCTTTGACAATTAAGGTCAACAACATTCAAGGTCATAAATTTTTGACAATTTTTGTAGTGTTTGAGCTTCCCGTGTTCGGCGGAAAACAAAACAAAAACAAAACTTAAACATCCCATCTCGGGTGAAACGGGAAGGCAGGCGGGGGCCGGCGGGGGGGAGAATTCATTTTTTGACAGAAGATACGCAATGCGGTCGTGTGTGGGGACAACGGAATGGCCTTTTATGGTTATGTGCCATGAGCGAGCATAATCACGAGTTAAAAATATTATTATACCTAAATATAATATAATAATCAAAATATTTGATATTAAATTATTATTTTAATATCAAATATTTATAATTATTCTGTTTTTGACGTGAATGTTTACGCACTTAAATTTTAATAACTTTAGGTCGTGCAATATAATGATGTTATTGTATAATGTTATTGGTGCAATAATCGATATTTGTCGGAAATCTTTCCTGATAAATAAATATCTGTGTTTTCTTCCTGGTGTAGCATCTTTTCCACATCGAACGCATTTTAACATTTACGTAAACGATAAACGTCAAACGTCAAGTTTTTTGGATATCAACTGCGCGGATCTAATAATTATTAAGGATTTTAAATAAACACACTGTCGTAATGGATGATTATTTATTTCGTGAACTCACTTGTAAATAAAGTCTATTAATTTATAAATCTGTTTCAGAGACACGGGAGAAATTGACCAATTTAAATTTATTCTATTTTTGATGCTACGTAGTTATTCACGCACTCTAAATTCAATAGTAATCGATATTAGTTGGAAATCTTTCCTGATAAATAAATATCTATTAAAATATCTGAGCATCTCAAATTCAATAGGAACACGGGAAGCTCAAACGCTACAAAAATTTTCAAACATTTATGACCTTGAATGTTGTGTTATGGGACTGTCAAAGCAAAAGTCTGGCGTTTGCCTGCGCAATGGACCCGTCTTTACATTGACGTATGATATGGTGGAAGATGTTTTAGCTTTCCGTGGTCGATAGGAAACGTTGTGGCCCTGCCCCATGTTTTGGTAATGTTTGAGGTATTGTTTGTGGAAACGGTCGTGGGAGACCACCCTTGACTTATCTAAAAAAAGAATGGATCACAATGATATATTATATTTATTTACAATTTACACCGATAATATAATAGAGCTTTGAAATGTTTACCACACACATTACATACCATACACACACGCAATAGTTTCAAACATAATAACTTGCAGGGATTATAAATATGTATATAAAATAGGATAGATGCATTCAAAGAAAATAAATGGAATGAAAATGTTAAAGTAGTAATATATATTTTTTAATGTGAATAACTTATAAGAGTCCCAGCTGCTCCCGTCTGTAACCAGTGAGACTTTGGCATCCCCAATTCGGATATGTTGTGAGGCTGAAGGTAGTGGAAAGGGGAAGCAGATGGGGAAGAGGAAGGTGCCAAGCAACGAATGAATAGTGGTCTCACATCAGGGTGATATTGATATACTATACATTATTATAAAAGAATTAATTGTGAAATAACACAAATTACTCAAATAAAATTTATTTTCACACGCCGGGATTCGATCCCGCGACCTTCGGATTGCGAGTCTTTTCATGAAGATACTTACAATCTACGTAATTATGACGAAACCACAAGTACCCTGCTGATGTACTACTTTTTAATGCTAGTCTCCGTACACAGCGCTATCCGAAATATACTGAACTTGATCATTTTTCACGTGCAGTCGTGGAGTTAACACGCTGTCAAGCGATGTCATATGACTTTTTTTCCAACATCAATCCATGCCTTCTCCACTAAATGCTTTCTTACGTATTCTGGTAAAGTATAGTTATATAAACAAGTATTTTTTCCACTTCCAGAACAAATCTAACATTACTTTCATGTTCCGACGCAATTCTGTCAAACGTCAAACGAATAAGTATCAGACACAAATGATGCGACGCGTCGCGTGGGATCAGCACTGTCGGTATCGTGATACTGATTGGAAACCGACAGCCACCGCGTAGCGCCGTGAACGGGCACCAGCAAAATTGTACGGGGTGGTACTTACGATCGGCGCGTATGATACGCGCACGAGGATCGAGTATCTTGTAAGTATCGCCGTGAACGGAGGCACTAACCCTTATAGATACGGAGGAGTCATATCTATAATAAAAAGATAAAAATTAGAATCTCAAAAATATATCCACTAGGTAAATAAAATATAGAAAATAAACTTTTATAATATTTCTTTAACACAGCAAACTTATTTTATGGCACTATTTTAATTCAAAACTAATTTCGTTTTTACCACTTTTATTATTTAAAAAGCCAATGTGTTTCGAAAGCAATGCTTACTTCATCAGCGTTTACTAAAAACTTCATAATACTTTATAATATGTTTATAAGACACTTTTTTATTATAGGTATGTTAAAAGAAAACCAGCGACAAGAAATCAAAAATAAGTAAATAAACTTTTTCCCAATCTGGTAAATGTGGAAACCAACTTAATATAACAGTAAATTTTAAAGTTTATTTAGGTAAGTAGGAAGTAGGTATATAAAAGTACGCGAGTCCATAGAACAGAATAATAACTACCGATTTCCCGCAGTCCGTTAATACGCCGTATTTTATGGTTATGGCGGTCATGTACGCACATTATCTAGGTTCCCATCGATTTGTGACCAAACCGTAGCAGTAGCCAAACCGCATTCAATCCAAAATCGATCACAACTAGAATTTTTCTCATTACGCTCAGTTTGATCTTATTCTAGACATGATCATAATTTTATTGCGGCGAATCGAAAAAAGAGGGCGGCCATTGTTGGGTTGGTACATATCTACAAGATATCTACCTTTCTTTACCTGCTGTGATCAACGATCGTTCTCTTCTGATGATGTTAGTGCTTGATGTTGGTGTTAGTGGTGAATGATGATGATTGAAAGATAACAACCATCACTGGCGCGAGTTGATGTAGGCGGGTGTTTGAAGTCACATCGTCTCGGGCCAGCCCACATGCAACTTTAGATGTTTTATTTCAAAGCCACATGTCGTGTATATATATATATATAATTTAACTTATTTGATAGTCTTGGGTAGTTTTAAACGCGCTGATCTAAATGTTTTATGAAACTGTTGCTTGTTTTTGTGTTTTTTAAAACTATACTTGGTGATGGGACACTACTAAATTAAGGCGTGTTTTTGGCTTGAAAATTATTATATTTGGCTTAAAAATATAATAATAGCTTTATGGGCTCTCCACACGAAACTGCATGTAGTGACTGCGGCAGTGACTGCAGAGAGCGTGAGCGTCACTGCCGCAGTCACTACATGCAGTGTCGTGTGTAGGCCACTTAAATTACATATATACTGCGAGAAGAGCACATATATGCACATGAAATAATAAAGCATTTTAATTAGACTTTTTATGAGCCCAGGAAAAATAAACTTTCAGGCATATAAATACTTTGCTTTAAAGTTCAAAATCCCCTACACACGATCCTCTTTTCTTATTATATATATATACAGTTATAGTTTTATTGTATAATATGAAAAATAAAATTTTTAGAAAATATTTGTGCCTGAACCACTCAAAATGTATGTCGGTATATTTGCCTTTTAAAAGAAGTGATGTTTGCACCATGCAATCTCTGTAAACACGAAAAATTGTACATAATATCAGTGCGAGAAGCAACTACATGAATTGGAGAATGGCATCTCGTGTTGTGTGCATAGGGTACGCGATAAATAAACTTATTCGATGGCTCAGGGGCTGTCTAATTGATTTTCAATAATATTATGTATAAAAATCTCGTGTCACGGTGTTTGTTGTCGCACTCCTCCGAAACGGCTTTACCGATTTTTATGAATTTTTTATGTATATTTGGTAGGTATGAGAAAAGGTTTTAAAGTATATTTCATACCGCTAGGTGATTAGGGTGTCCCTACCCAGAAAAAAAACTATTTTTTGGACAATTTTTTATTTATTTCACATCAAAATATCCCTATAACCCCAAATTTAAACCCTCCTACCCCATCCTCCCATTTTTAATCGAGATTTTAGTATTTTTGTACGAACAAATTTAACCGTCTTTCGTGTTTCAAAAAGAACGAAATTATTTACGTTGTTGAATGACAGATGGCGCTACGTCCGCCTCATCGAACTTTAATCCACACATGTGCAAGACATTCACGAGAAGCGTCGCGTCATTTTGATATTTCATTCGGCATCATGTTCTCGCGTGGGCATACCATCGAGCTCATTTGTGTTGGCTAAAGACGGACTGACAAAAAATATCTTACACTAGGTAAATATTGCTCTTCGAAATTCATATTGATTTTCTTTATTTCATTTTCCTACTTTAGTTGGTCTTTTTTTGCTTTTATCGGCGGTCATCGTCTACAGCGCTCCATTCCTCTTTCTGTCACAGATCCCATGCCCACACACTTACAAAACATTTGTTATTTTTTATTTAACAACCAAAATATTTACTAGAAATCATTGATATATAAATATACTAGATGACTAATGACCGCGCCAAAGCATTGCCACTGTACATATGTCCAAAAGCATATGCCCCGCTAACGTCAGTCCAGTGCTCATTGTGACGCCGACCGACTTGTGCCGGACGATACGCGATCAAAACTATCACCAAAATGGTTAAATGCGTCGCGAAAAAATGCGATTCAGCATAATAAAGCAAGTGGAATTACTTTCCACACCTAAGTTTATTGTTTACATATTCACATTTAATTATAAAAAGCAGAAAATTAAATAAAATGTCAAATACTCTAATATAGGTTCAGTGTTGCCACTAAAAAGTCGTTTTGGTTTTCCCACATTAATGGGAGAATACATAATTTATGGAATAAGTTACTATGGAGGTAACCATATTAAAATACTTAATAAAAATTATGTTTTAATCTTCATACAACATACTTCATTAAAACTTATTTTAGTTTATTAATGAATAATCTAGTAAGTAATTATATTTTTTTACGTATTTTATATTAATAATTTTGCAGGGCACCATAAGATGCAGCACGCCGTGAGAAGTGGGTGGAAATAATTCGATTGCCGAGAAAAGAACTTTAAAAACACTTTTGAAACAATTTCTGTTTGAGTATTATATGTATACTATTGGTTCAATAAAAAATATTGGAACAAATAATGACTTCATTATTTCATTAGTTGTGCATTCTTTTAGTCATATAATGAAAAATACAAATTTAAAATTATTTAAAAATTATATTTTTACGTTATTACAAACTAACGTACAAAAATAATTTTTTCATTTGTTTATTTTGGGTAAAATTTCAAATAGTAGGCAACACCAAGCCGCTATTGCAGGTTTGCGTTTCTGGCTTTGTCTAATCCTAGCGGTGGTAATGTTCTCGTGACTTGTGCAAGTGAGGCAAATATATGTTTACTTTCAAATGTTTAGTGATTCCAAAGCTACGTCGTTGCAGTTGAAGAGTGGTTATGCTTTTTTCGATGAGCGGTAATGAAGTTTGCTTCTCTATTTATATACCTCAATGCTAGAAATACTTTATATGGCAGAACAACGTTTGTCGGGTCAGCTAGTATATAATTTAACACATTTTTCTCTGTGGAAATTCAGGTGCTTTTACTCTAAATTATAATAAATGTGTACAAAATGGCAACATTAAAGCGTTTTCCGTATTACCGTGCCTTCACAACAGAATCAGGAGAGATGTTTTGAGGCAGGTAGGTACTACGCGTTTTCACTCCACGACAAAATATCCCCGACAAAATATCCTCCAACGAAATATCTACGAAAACCTAACCTAACCTAACCTTATTTTACGTTTAACTATCTTATTATTCGTTTAACTATGAATTATTAAACGTAAACGTTTAACCTTTGATTATATAAATGTCTAGATAGAGTGTTGCGCTGTAACTCCGAAAAAAGAACAGGCCAGATTTGAAACGCTTGTGTGCGTGACACGCACACAAGTATAGGTAATTTATATTGTTAACGTAAAGCGCTCAACGTTACTGTAGGTGTGATGAGTGATACCAGCTCCCGAGTATTTCCCATAAAAGTGGGTAAAAAATATGTTTCGGTTTAGCGGGACCTATAATTCGTTTAATTTTGAATTCATTTAAGTAAGATAGTGTTCTAAATATAATGATATAAATGAAAAGAAAATCATTGTTAAAAGAGATTTATTTTTGTTTGATTATTTGGTAAATTTTGGGGATTGGTGTCCATGGCTATTACGAATAATTTTTAGAAAAAAACTTTAGATTCGCCTTAATCACTATAAAAGGAAACTAATTGCATCACGGCTGGCGGAAAATAATGCATTTTCATTTTCAATGTCGTTAACTAAAATTTCAATTCGCGAACCGAAACTATGACAGCCCGCCCGCCATTTTGTCACTGTCAAAATACGTTTTTGAATGGTTTGTTTGGCTACGCAGGGTTTGTGTAGCGGGCTTGTGTATGTTATCTTTACTTTAAAAAACAGCCTACGTTTTTGAATGGTTTGTTTGGCTACGCAGGGTTTGTGTAGCGGGCTTGTGTATGTGACAAATGGTGGGCGGCAGCGGGCGGGCTGTCAAAGTGTCGGTCGGAAGTGAAATTTTATTTAACGACATTGAAAATTAAAATGCATTATTTTCCGCCTGCCGTGAGGCAATAAGTTTCATTTTATAGTGATTAAGGCAAATCTAAAGTTTTTTTCTAAAAATTATTCGTAATAGCCATGGATACTAATCCCCAAAAATTACCGATTATTTTTAAAAAATAAATAAGAAATACAGAAAATAAGAAAGATACATTCATAGACGCTGCCAACTGGCCGGCAGGTATCGTTGTGTCTAAATTAAAATTTTTATCATCATCAAATAAAGAAGGTGGCCCATATCCAGGTAAATCCCTAAAAATGGTAAAACTATCTTGTCACTCTAAAAAAGACAATGCAACTTTTTAAAACTAAAGCTATCGATAGTTATTATTTATTCTTAATGACCTTCCCTTTTAATTTGTTTTTTAAACAGTTTTCGTATATATTTTACATCCCGGTTAATATTATCCAATTTTGTCTTATAGTGATATCTTAAGGCCAAATATTTTTCCACGGCCAAACTTATCAAATTAACTTGATGCAGAAGACCGTAAATCTGATCGGTTTTTACTTCGAAATAATTATCGGGAAAATTTAATTTGAAGAACAGGCAACCCTGTAAACATGGCGTCAAAACATGGGGTCAAACGGCGTTGTCCTAAGACCAAATTACACTATTAAAACTGAATTGTTTCTTTAACTGAATGGTTATTTAAAGGTTATTAACCGATGATAGGTAACATTTTTAGTTGTTTTCAATCGTCCTATGTAATTCCTGCACACTGATATAGCGCAAATCGTCATTTTCAAATGTCACACAACACGTGTTTACCGTTCAACGATAGTGTCGCCACTGAGCGGACAGGCCGAGCTCATCTACCAACATTTGGTGGATATTTTTTTTGGCGCTTCGTCACTCGAGTGCTATATCTAGACATTTATATAATCAAAGCGTTTAACTAACATTTACGTTTAATAATTTATTTACTTCACACGACGTCTGGATTATTTTTGTCCCATTTTTTGTTAGGTTAGGTTAGGTTATGTTAGGTTAGGTAATGTTAGGTTAAGTTAGGTTTTACTAGATATTTTGTTGGGAGTTGTTTTGTCCGTAGGATATTTTGTCGGGGATATTTTGTCGTTGGTTGAAAAATCACTGAACTATGTTTCGGTTTCACAAATTAGGATTTTTTTAGATATTGTCAAGGCGAAGCTGTGGAAATAATGATCAATATCTTATGATACAGAACCAACAATAAATGGAACTTCAGTTCCAAATCCATAATAATGATTAATAATAGTAATGATTGGTGTCTTCTGATCACGTTTTCCACGTAGGTGCTTTAAGAGGAATATAAACGCTAGAAATATTTCGAATCTCATGCCTGCAAAATTTTAAAATCGAGCGTCTTTTTGCACCAGGCTAGTAAGCGAAAAAGTGGTTTTTATTTATTTTGTGCATAATTTTATAAGAACGAAAAAAAGTTAGAACATGGAAAACCTCAAAAATAGTCTTAGCCATAAAGCGGTATTTTTAAAAAATTGTTTCTTGTATTACTTCATAGTTAAGTCATGAAAAAACTTTTTTTTTGTGGTTTACGCTTATATTTTTTGTTACATAAATAATAATTTTATTGTAATTCCAATACATAGGAAAGCTAGTAAAATCTTTGGTTTATCCGTAGCATATTTTTTGATGTTCGTAAAGATTAATCAAAATAGTACCTAAATAGAATTTCACGTATAAATTCATCTTAATATTATGTTTTTTTTTGACATTTGTAAATTTTACATTATTAATCAATTAAAAATAGGAGAATTTTGCGATCATATAATTTTTCTTTGGTAAAACACTAATCAAATAAAATCTTGGTAAATATGCAGTTAGTCCACTACACGGATAATACGGAACGTTCGTGTTGTCGATGTTTGATGCACGGATAATACGGAATGTTCATTTTTTAACTAATAGACAATCAAATATGACATTTGTCGGAAGTACCAATCTTATAAAATCTAGAGCTCACCGATCTGTTCAGCACATTTGCTTTATTGCGATTAAATACGGCCTCCGTGGTCGAGAGGTAAGACTCCCAACTTGTAATCCGAAGGTCGCTGGTTCAAATCCCGGCGTGCGCAAGTACCTAAATTTTATTTGATTGAATTGTGTTATTTCACAATTTAATTTGGATAAAAAATAATGATAGAGCATTTACCGGTGCACTCACCCAAATTCGAACTAGTATTGAACCAATGCTGTTATTATTGTACCAATGTTATTGTTATTATTAATGTAACCATTCTATTGGGTGATTTTATTCTAATATAAGTGTAGGTATGTTCACAGTATAATAAATTGACGTAAAATTACTGCCTCAACACAGGCTAGCCTAGTGAGGCAGGTTACGAGAAACCTAAATTTATAATTATAAATCTCTATTCTTTAAGTACCTACTGTATATACGCATTTTGTTTTCTGTTATTAACTTTTGTACTTATGCAACTTTTAAACTGTACTTTTACTGTAGTTATGATGTACTTTTTGTTTTTATAGTTATAAATCTTAAAATTTTTTTGTTCAATAAAGATATATTATTATTATTATTAATTATTTAAAATAATAAAGGTACGAGTATGTTCCAAAATGGAAGATACTCTCAGAATTTCCCTGATGTAAGACGACCGTTCAAAATGCAAATGTTTCTTGAAATGGTTTTAGTCGTGTTTGGTGACCAAATCTGAATAGCCAGGTACTTCCCCACCTTCCTCTTAATAATAATAATAATAACGTAGTATTTATATAGCGCAGTTTTGGGATGTTTCACTTCAAGTGCGCTTAATTATAATAAACTTAAAATTAACCTACAGTGTTCCTTACGAGTCCTTAAAAAATTAATTAAATAATGTGAAATAACGAATATACAAAAATATACAAAGCAATTCCTAAAGAACAATATTAACAACAATAGTGAGTGCTGTTTTGGCACAGGACATATAATGATAAACCATCACGGTGCCATTCAACAAGAATCATTTAAACTAAATTATATAGAACAGGAGGCAGTTAACATTTAGAAATAATACATATTCAGAGTGCACATAAAACTATAGTAAAGAGGTAATCGAAACCAAACAATTACCAGAAACTTGAGGAACATGGCTTATTATTATTATAGTAGATTGAAAAGGAGTTAAAATTCATGAAAGGTATGATTTTTTAAATAAGTTTGTTTTTAAAGCTCTTTTGAATTCAGCCAAGTTCTGGATATTAGTAAGAGCTGAGGGAAGTTTGTTCCAAATGAGCGGGCCAGTTACACGAAAAGATCGATCATAGTAAACGGCTCGATTTGACCTAGAAAGTTCGATTAAACGATTAGTAACATCTCGATCTGCTGACCTTAGAGTAAGCTGCCTATCGCTTAAGTTTTGTCGAACACATAGTTCCGATATATAGGCTGGCTCCATTCCTTGCAATGCTCCTCATCTCGTTCCCATAACCACCATCTTCAGCTTCATAAAATACCCCAATTGGGGATGCCATAGTCAAAAACATATTATTAATAATTATTATTATTGACATGGAAGATGAAAGAATTATATTATTGAAATAGTATTGCAAATGGTATTTAACTCCAAATTCAGGTTCTTGTTGTGTTGTGACCCGAAAACCAGGTAAAATCGAGCAATAAAATAAAACCCTTTACATTGTTATGAATCTACAGGCTTAGACTCATTGTTCTCTTAAGATCCTTGGCAATATTTAGGTATAACTTATCTGAAATCAAGGGTTAAGAGTTAGAGAACCGTCTGTTTTATGTTTTATTTGGGAAAACTTTAGAAAGATTGAAAAGATTTGTGGTAAAACCAGTTATGGCGTCTCCTAGGCTGGAACAGGTAGACTAAATTAGTTGGCATCGGAGCAAGACGTAGTATTTTAAATTAGTGGTGTCTTTTTAAATAAGTGGGTTTGTCGGGAGTCAATAGTCGTAAAGAAATAAATGGATCAAAGCCTTTACAAACCTCTTGTTTTGTTTTGCCATGCTGATGTTGAAATAACTCCGTTAATTGGTGGAAAGGTTAAATAGTCAACATAACAAAGGATATGCATAGCAGTCATTATGTCTCCTTCTACTTTAAAATTTTTTTTTTTTTTTTTTACATTAACTCCACACAGGAGGCCCTAAGGAAAATAATTTCCCTCAGGGCCTATGTCATCTGGGATGCTGTGTGGAGGGTCTTTTTGAGGAGAGGAAGGAATGAACATTGGTCTTGAAGAGACCCATGTTGTAGGAAGGAGGAAACACAGAGGCCGGCAAATCATTCCACAGCCGAGCTGTTGAACACAAGAACGAGTCGAAGAAACGACCCGTTCTCATGTGACAAATGTCAACTGTGTACAAATGTTGGGCATGCGTTTGGCGTGTTTCCCGACTATGCACCGGTGCCGAAGGGATCAATGATGCTGGTTCCTCGGAGCATCTTCCATTGTAATACCTGTAGAACAAGGATAGCATTCCCACCCGACGCCTGTGCTCTAAAGATTGCAATCCGTCTGTTAAGATGGGAGAATCTATCAAACGGACCGCCCGTTTCTGCACAGAGTCGAGGGTATTTTTCAGGTATTTTGGAGCTCCAGACCAGAGGTGGCTGCCAAATTCAACCGTGGGGCGCACTTGCGATTTGTACAGGGTTAGCAGTTGTGTACTATTAAAGTATCTGCGGGCCCTGTACAGTACGCCCAGTTTTTGGGAGGCTAACTTTAATCTGGCTTCGATGGAGCCAATAAACTCAATATCGAATTTATTTCAATCCAAATTAGCTTTAATTTATACCTTCATCCAAAAATGCTGAAAGGCGTGATGATAAAACTATTAAAATAATGTACTTTTTGTAATTATTTTTTGATTATAAGTATTTATCATTTTTCAATACTGTTTAAATTTAATAAGACTGTTAAAAAAATCTGAAATATATTAGTTTGTAAGTGCGCAAATAAATACACAATTGGACCAATTTTCGTCAAGAAACACATGTACGTACATATTTTTTAATGATTTTATTGAATCTAAAATTAAAATTCTAAAATATGCGTCTGCTAGATAATGTATTGATTTATTTTACTGCATGATTATATTATTTGAAATGGGTGTGGTATAATACAAAATCTTTTTTGAAAATTTAACAAATCTGCCAACGACCTATGGAATAAGGGAACGTACCCATACTACGTGACCAACTTTTTGCAATTTTTAACCCCCCCCCCCCCCCCCCCCGGTGACCAAAAATCTAAGCAACCCGCCGCTCATTTGTATGGAGAGTGACATTTTGAAGACCCCCCCCCCTAAACGTGTCACTTAGTATGGGTACGTTCCCTAACCTTATTATACTAAAAATTTTTAAAAAATTATCAAAATTTATTACATGCGAATGCTAGATAAAAGAACAATCTTTCGAAATCCATTTATAATTTTTTGTAGAAAAGAGTCAATACGTCTAAAATCTCATTTGAAAATGACATATTTCTGGTTTTCTCTGGTAATGCCCTCTTAATAAAATGCATTAATTAACCAACGATTACTACATTTATCTTGGAGGATTGAACGCTGCACAATTTTGTCTGTACACGCTTCTCGCTTTATTCACTTGTATCTTCTGTTATTATCCCAGAGTGGTAGGTAGAAAATTTCAATATCGCCCTTGTAAAGGACTACCATTCAAACCCCGACCGTGTTATGTTAGAGGGTCAAGTTTTACCGTTTTTGAATAAAATTCAATTAAAAGGAACGTTTCTGAATATATCCGATAGCTAAAAGCTGTTTTGGAAAAGTGATAAAATACATTTTCAAAATTTATGATTAGAAATAAACATATAATTATGCAAACATAAAAAAGGTGTAAAAATGGCTCACCTTACGTTTTTTATAACTAAAATTAAGGATAACCAAAAAAAATAAAAACACATACCTACATAATTTATTAAGAAATGTATTACAAACTTTATCCTGGACTCACCTTTGTCGTTTCATGTAAAAATAATTTATAATATTATGTTCTCAAAGTTTCATGTTTGTTTTTAAATTGTGGTTGAAAACTTTGGATTTATAAAGGTGTACATTTTAATTATTTTCCAGATAACTTGAATAAAAAGTGTGGTATTTAAATTTTTTTTTAAATATGTTTATTCAGTTTTTTAATTTTACAATATTTTATCTTACAAATCTTACAAAACTGAACAATCAGTTTGATTGTAAGAAATATCTCATTCTAACACCGTTTATATCATATTTCTAACCAGGATAGTAAGGGAGACACAATTTCTATGAGCCCTGTATGAGTTATTCTGAAAACCGAACAAATAGATTTGACGGCTTAAGATGGTTAAACTCTGTTTTTTTTTTTTTTTTTTTTTAATTTGTGTTCTATTAGGAACATGATATGAAATCGATTACAATAATGCGGGGCAGTCAATAAGGGAATTAATGATTTTAAAAGAAAAAATTACAACAGATACCAATTTTCTGTCGGAGAGTTTTATTAATTTTAGATATTTTCATTAGACTGCTATAACTTATGTTTTTAATAGAAGTAATAAGTATTTTTTAAATCAATACCTATGTCTTAAATATTTGGTTTCAATAGAACCTGAACCTTACAATGTGGTGACCAAATAGGTGAGTTGTACTCAATTTGACTCCAAACTAATGATTTGATGAAGTATACAAAATGAAGTATAAAATCAAAGACTATCCCTAAATCATTTATTTCATTGACTGAAATGAGTGGATTTTTGGTGTTATAAAATCTAATGGTTTGATATTTACTTAAATTAGGTTGCAAGTAATTACCTAACGATACATAAGTCATATAGGTTCATCAGATTATTCTGTACCCAAATACAGTATTATATAGGTACTTCTTTTAATTATGTAAATCTTCAAGTCATCAACAAAAAGCAAAATAAACATCGTGAAAAATAGCAACAATATTATCAATAATATTTTAAATGAAATTGGGCTAAAGTGTGATCCTTGTGGGACCCCACTATCGACAATAAAATGGTACGATAGGGCAGATTTAATTTTAACTGTAAGTTTTTGTTTTTAAGATAGCTAATTTTTTTAGTTTCATTATCAGAATGGAATGTGACACATGCTACATTAAAGTCTGTGTATATTGAGTCAACTTGATTTTTAGTTACCAGTGACTCGGATTGTGTCAGTTGTGATAAATATGTACTTAAATTAGTACGAGTTGATCTGGCAGTGATAAAATCACGTTGATTATGTACAACTAAGGAAATTATGACATATTAAGTTCTCTTATGTCTAATAATTAATCTCGAAAAGTTTACGTATTGTTGAAAGTATACTAATTGGTCTCTAGTTACATAATATGTTATTTTTGCCACCCTTCTTTTGGATGGGTGGTAGAAAACTGTGTTTCCACATATCGGGAAAATAACCAGAAGACGATGAGTTATTAAAAATTATAAACAATGGGTAAGTTAAAACAATAACACAGTTTTTTACAAATATTGGTGGAATTATATCGGGTCCTGCAGATTTCGATCTCCTGATTTTTTTTTTCAATTTTAATGATATTTATTTAGGTTGATGGATTCTCTGATTGATGCTTATATTAAATCGCTGGGAGAAGCATTGTCACAATCCTCTGTAACGTTAACACCTTTAAAGAATCTGCAAATAAATTCACTACTTCAATGTTGCATATTTATTTCGATTTACATTTAAAGTATTTATAAAAAGACTAACATATTTGTGTTTATTACTGATTGTGAAAATCTATTGTGAATTTTGCGTGTATTTTTATGACTTGTTGATTGCAGCGGCAAAAGAAAATGACAGATGCTTTAATGTGATTTATGGTTACGTTCCAAGTGTTGCCATTTTTGACGACTTAGTAACGACCCAAAATATTATTTCTTCTCTAATGGTTACAATATGAATGAAATATTAAGTATGTATATGAAAAATAATGTCGCCTGAAGCAAAGCTTTCTCATACAGGTCTCGATATAGTTTCCATGTGGGGATTGGTGTGAAAAAAAGCATAAGCATATAAATATTTATAAAGGTCTATCAATGTTTTGTAGGCAAGAACATAAGCCGAATTATTTTAACAGACCTATTTAATATATTGAATAATTGTGCCTATCTACATTGATAAATTGTAATCCGTTATTTTACCTTTAAAAGGCCACATAAGATAGAAAAAACAAAAAATATCAGCGTACAAACATACGGCGACAACCCGCAACATCCCAAAGCAACTTCGTGTATTGGGTCCCATTATAATTTATTTAATGTTTGTTTTATAAATCAACTTGTCACATAAATCCCAGTCGTAATGTTTCAAACTATCAATTTTCCTCTCGGATTTATACGAGAGCATTTTATTGCCGCTTCAGGAAATAGATCCACAATGGAAGTAGAAGTTAACGAGGTAAACAAAGAATGAGATAACCCTTCCTCTCCACAGCCGCTGTCGGGAAGATGGTTGTCTTATCGAGAAGATAACTAAGTGCATAGGTACTTCTATAACGCCGCTAACGATAGTTAGGTTCTTCATTTACAGATAATATTATCAAACACTTAAGATTTAATCAGCACCACTCCAGTCTAGTGTTCGGGACTCCACCTAATTTTGATAATGCGTACCTAGGTAGATACCTAAGAAAGATGGACGCATATATATTTACATAACTATCAAATTAAGGGTAGTACCTATCTATCGATAATTTTTTACGTTAACTCCACATGGTCCTGACTAAAGTAATTTCCCTCAGGGCCTATGACATCTTTGGGGATGCTATGTAAAGGATTTTTTAAAGGAGAGGATAGAGAGGAAGTTCTCGGAAAGAAAAGTATATGGAGGGTGAGTTGGAATCTGAAAGTCGGTGTTTTCAGGGGTGATGGATGTATGAATCCAACCCTCGAGAAGTCAAAAGGTCTTCTCAACCGGCATCTTCCTAGTCAAGTCACTACTCAGTTGGTGGGAAGACGCATCCGACGTCAGGACCTGGGCAAACCTCAAAACCACAGGTTTTGAGGTCATAGAGATATACTTATTGAGGTGACCTGGCAGAGGTGTTGATTATCCAATAGATGGTGTCCGAGGCTGTGGCATGATAATGTATCGCGCTATGAAATGTTTTTTTTTCTTCCCATTATTTCTACACGCATTTAAAAATATTATTTGACATTCTTTTTAAATATAGTAATGTATAAACATGTGACATAAGTAATTCAAAAGTAAGTATATAATGAATTTTATTTTTATTTTATAAAATTTCATTAGTTACAGATATTTGGTTTTTTTTGGCTACCACACTACGCTAATGCCCGTGTTGTGGTAGTCGCACATTTAATATTTTAAACAGGATTTAATAAACACTATTTTATTAAAACAGATGATCAAACATACTAAACAAAAATTAAGAAATACTTAAAAGTAAGTGAAAAATAAAGAGAAAAAAATCATATTTTAATGAAAAATAGAAATAAAAATCGAAACACATACACTAATAATAAAGGTTAAGTGTTAAGAACTCCAGTGTTCTATAGAAGTATAGGTATAAATTAAAACTTGTGGGTATATTAATTAAAATTAAAACATAAATAAAATTAAGTGAAAAACTAAGAGAAAAAAAAATTAACATTTTAAAGAAAAATAGAAATAAAAATTTTGAAATGCAAAAAATAATAATTAAAATGTGCTCGTCCCAATGTACGACAAAAGTAAGTAATGGGAACCCACTAAGGCGCTGCCTGTTTGTGAGTAATATAACCAAAAATACCAAAATACGTCAACAAGTAATTAAGTGCCCATAAAATGTAAAATTTAAAGTTATAGTGTAAAAATATGTAGGTTTGTAAATATTATAGTGAAAAAGTGAAACATAAAAGTTTCAGGATTTTTTAATTATTCTTATTTTTAATTTTTTCATATACTTACTAACAAGTAGGTAAGTACATAAGGTTAGTTTTTAAGTTATTGTAGTATTATATTGAAAAGTGTGATTTGAAGGTTTACAAAAAGTTTATAGGAAAAGTGTTTCTATGTCTGGATCATTCAGCAATCATTTTAATTATTTTATGCAACGTGATATTTTATCTGTCATTTGAATTTGTTTTATTAAAAGATTATGTACCTGCGCGGACCAATAAAACTGCTATGCGTTTGCAATAATTTGGTTTGGGTTTGGGGCTGTAAAATACATTATAAGTTATTTTGCTAATTCTATTTCCATTATCTATTTTCCCAAATTATTTTTGGTTTTTAATACATATTTCATAGTATGAATAATTAACGGATATTAAATAAATTATTATTTTTAATTGTTAAACTAACGTTTCAGAGAAGATTTTTATGCATAGCACAAAGGGTAACAATTATTATAAGCAATAATTATCAGCCTGAAACACTCATTTACATTGAAAAATCTTCCGAGAAAAGATACTTGCCCCCAACGGGACTTGAACCCGTGTCCTTCCGATTGCCGGTCGAATGCTCTGACCACTGAGCTATGGGGGCTTATCAAATACCCGCCAAATAATTCAATATATACTAGTGTTTCATTCAACAATTACTGCTTGTTATATTTTTGCCACCTGAAAACAACCAACTTTATTTTTGCGAGAGAGACTCTATTAGTGTTAAATCCCTCGCTAGGTGGCGTCGAGATTTATTGGCGTCGTCCCGTTGGCGTCATGTATCTTTTCTCGGAAGATTTTTCAATGTGTATTAGTGTTTCAGGCTGATAATTATTGCTTATAATAATTGGATATTAAATATTTTAGTTTCTTTGTATAATAACTCGGTCGAGAATGTTTTATTTCTATGATGAGTCTAATAATGTGCTTTTGAGTTACGAGTATTTGTAAAGACTTAATAAATGCAACAAACGCACCGCCCCATCCTATTACGCCATAAATGATTGAAGATTGTACCAGGGAAAAATGGATCATTTTCAATTTGTCAATATTGAGTACTTACTTGAGTCCATAATATAGTTACGTTTTTAATGAAGTACAAGGTTCACAAAACTATTAAAAACAACACAATTGTCAGCGACACTGTTTATTTGCATTTCATTAGTTATTACAGCTTTATTTATTTTTCAGTGATCGATCTACAAGGTGATGTATTTATTTACCGTTTCGTTGTTGATATTTTTATTTACACTCGGTAGGCACCGCGATATTCTTCCCGTTACAATATATTTACGGTTCATATGCAAGCACTTATCTTAAGAATAAACAAACAAAAAAATTAATTTAAAAATCCTTTGTTCCTGTATTAAATGATAATGTAGTGAGATTTATCAATTTTCATTAAAATGCAGTATAAACTGAAATACTTTTTTGATTCTGACAACATTTCAACGATATGTCAACTTCGGGTAAAAATAATTGGATCATGAAATGATTTTGATAATTTCTATAATAAAATCACCTCAATATCTTAAAAATTAATATTTAGCCCATAATTTTATAATCCCAATACGAATATTACATCTGTTAGGTTGGTACCTACCTACTGGTAGGCTATCTGTTAGGTGAGTACCTACCTACTGAAAAAATCTATTAAATCTTCTTATGACTTGTAACTACAAACCTATTTCACCAACAGAAAAAGACAAAAACTTATGAGCTTTATATTTTATTAAAAATTAGTGGAATACCTAATAAATGCAAGTAAATTAATGTTGTTCAATATTTTCTCTTGGATATCTGTCCATCCATTATGTTACAACCTTAAAATTAATTACACATTCCCAGAAACATGATTATAAATTATAACTAAAACTTTTGATTAACGAGAGTTATAAAACTGTCCCATTTTTCACCACGACTTTAATACATTTCTGGTGGGTGCTAGACACTGGACAAGTCTCTCAGAGAGGCACTTTTATGTCCATAAAATATGACTGTTTAAAGTTTTAAGCAAGCCCTTGTCCAATAAAATCGATATCTGGAATCTATCAAGACATCAAGCCCTCTCTTATACATATATTCGAAATTCGAGGCAGATGTTACCATTATGTGGCTTCGTTTTCGGGGTTCCGAACCGGGGGCACGCGTACCTATATATCAGATGGGAATAATGCGTTGTATTGATCTACGTTTTATGTAATAAAGTTTGAAATATAATATACCTGAATAAAATATAGATACATGCCTGTAAATGTATATTCAACAGTTGAAGTAGGCAGGGCCGGCCCTACTCGGGAGCAATTCTAAACTTGACACATTGCTCTAGACTTATTTTTCATAAAACTGCGATACGCAGACCTACAAATCGTCAAAATATTATTGGTTGCATTGATTAGTGATTATTGATTACCTACCTAGGCGCCTACAGGTTTTGACAAGGGGAGCCAAAATTAAACTCGCGTCATGCGCCGTTTGACTCGGAGTCAGCCCTGGAAGTAGGTACCGAAATATTTGGGGAGTAACTATCTAAATAAGATGTTATAATATCGTTAGGTATATTAGTACTCGTATTAGTACTTGTATGCAGGGGCGTGCACTCCATATAGGCACATAAGCACTGCCTACCCTACCGTAATTGTAAAACATAAGCATGTAAATAATATATATATTTTTTTAATTATTGCTGAAAATAAATACGCATTTTCAAAAATAAGCGCGAAAAATCTGAGCAACCGAAACTACTCGAGCTCCTCATCAAACGGCATACTACAAACTTGTCATAAACTGTAACTGGAAACTACACGCGCGCCCTCCGACTGCCTTACTAAAATGCGGCCTTAAGCAGTAATTATTTCTGCTTGGAGCTAACTTCATACGAGATATAATATCAATGTTCACGAAATGCACAGAGCATGGAGTAGAACTGTCGTTTTGAATTTGCTTCTATGAGAATTTTTGTTAGTATTAGGCAGTGCTTTCAATCAGTGACGACAGTGATATCTGTTGGTATCTATTTCTATCAACTAGATGTCTTACCAGCAGCAAGCACACTGTACGAAGGGAGTTATTTGTAGTAAGTTAGTTTTTTTATTTATTTGAATCAATTCGGCGGTTTTCCTACTGCCTACCCTGATCAAAAACTCTGTGCACGCCACTGCTTGTATGTATCCATCTACTAGTAGGTAATAACTTTTACCAGCGGTAAACTAATGGTAGGAAAGGAACGAAGCAAGTCAGTGGCGTTTCGCACCGTTTGCGTTTCCCGTCCCGTGGTTCGTGGTTCAGTTCATAGGTTCGGCTCGGGTGTGTACCTATACGCAGATGCTTTGTGTCGGACGCTAGTATATCTCTATGCGGATGCTGCGGTTCTGATTCCCGAAATGGGTTATTGTTACTGATCCACCTATGAATTAGCATTCGTTTTTCTTTTCTCGTATTATTACGAGTGCTGCGCACCTGAGGGTTGTTATTTGATTATTTGATTATTTGATGGACCCATGGAAGAAAGATGGACCTTACAAAAAGACGGCTTGCTGTCGTAAGAAACATTAATTCAAAATACAATGCTTTGCTCACGCGTAGGTTACCTCCGAGTAGGGTTGCCATCTTCTTAAATATAAAAGCCTGACTCTGCGCTGTATTAGGCCGGACATTTTGCCCTAAAAGCCGGACGTACGTACATAATTTTGGACATAACTTTTATACACAATAATAAAAATCTGTTACAGTTGTTTATTAATCACACATTAACCAGTTTTATAACAACAATCATTAACCAGTCTTATTCTTGTCATTATTTGGCATTTATATAGAATATGTCAATAACAAAATAAAGAATATTGATCTTCTGTCTGTAGACATAACACAATAAACTTATAAAACAAACAAACAAGACATAACTCTTTTTCTGGTTAAACAGTTAACTAAAAAATTTCATTAAACAAATATATAATGAAACATATTATCTTTATGGACAAAAACGAAAAAAAAAATTAAATCTCGACTTCTCCAATTATTCAAAAATTACAAAAATCCACAATTTTGTGTATTCGGCCTTTTCACCTACTTTATCCAAAACGTCGTTTTATTTGGAAATCATTTGACAAAATTCTTGACATGTCATTTTTAAATTACATAATGTGTACATCATCTTAGCAATTATTTCTGCTTGCAATTTATTGCGTTCCTTGGTCTCCTGGGCGTTCATTAAAGAGAAAACTCTTTCAACATTGGCGTTATGGCCTGGAATCGCAAAGTTCTACCATTGGTCAAAAAGTTTACTGTCATCTAAATTTTTTTTAAGACAGAATGTCATCGTTTCTGCTCATGCTCCCAGCTTGGTACCTCAGCTAAAGTCATCCACTTAAAGTGTTTCAATTCGGCACTGAATTCACTTGTCCAAGAGTTTAAGTAGTCTTTGGAAATTTTATACATATTATTCATGTTTTCTCTGAATTCTTCCACGTGATCTGGGTGAGCCTCCGAAATATCTGAAGTTTCCATACATTTAATTCGACTTAAGAGCTACTAACGAGCTGACTAAAGACAAAACCCTCTCGAACCAAGAATAGCCACAGTCGCCCACCCCCGCCTCGTTGGTAACGTTGCGCCTTGTGTAGCTCGCGTTGAGTTCGTTCTGCAGGCGCTGCGTGCACCGCGTTACACTAACAAAAAGCCTAACAAAAGCCATACAGGCCGGACATATAAATATTTAGCCGGACACGACCTAAAAGAGCCAAACATGTCCGGCTAAAGCCGGACAGATGGCAACCCTACCTCCGAGGGAATTTTAACTACGACGAGAACTTCTTTATGAAAATGGTACCTACCCAATTTATTAATTACCTACGTGTTAATATTATTTTCATAGAATAATGTATTTCACTTTTATTTGTGTTTGACAAAGCATTATCGCTTGCTTCCCTCTGAAATTTTGATGAGAAAAATATATCTACAAGTTAGATAGATACGTTTTAAGATTTTCACGGCCAAAAGCATTTTCGTTATTTGTTTTTGGGGTGTTATGCCGTGTTGCGCTACCTCCTTCTTTAGCCAACGTTTCGGACATCTACCCGATCTGCCCTGATGACGGCTGAATAACGCTGTCCGAAACGTTGGCTAAAGAAGGAGGTAGCGCAACACGGCATAACACCCAAAAAACAAATAACGAAAATATCTACAAGTTGATCAAAAAAATCGTCACTCGAGTTCTTAACGTAGTAACTTTGTTTTTAAAATTAAAATAATAATTACCTATTACAACACAATTATTCCGCGTTCTTGAGGGTAGGTAAATGGCGAACCGTGGTTTGATCAACGTAGGTATATTTCCGCTTCTGTTTAGGCACTTCACAAAAAATGTCAAAGTTGTGATGACATAGGGCGCCATTTGCAAAAATGAAAATATGAGAACATCTTCCGATAATGGTAATAGTGACGTTTGCGCCACTTTTTTATGTACCTACGTAAGATTGACAATTTTATATACCTCAATGCAATGTGGAGTTTTTTCTTTTTCAGTCAAAAGGAATTTCACGTCAAGTCTGACTGACAGCATGTGCAAATTTCATAATGTCAGATATAGTTGTTCGAAAGTTTTAACTGCTCGAGACTTCAACCAAACATGTTTAGGTACATATCTACTGCTAGTAAAGATACATAAATATTGTATTCGCCTTCGAATGATTCGCAATTCCTGCGATCAACTCAACTCCTACAGGTGTAGAGGCTTGTATCTAAAAAACTTGGGGATCTAGGAGTAGTCCCGTCCATTGGCCAGCATTCGGCCAATAATAAAACTTAGAGGAATCCTTTTCTCATCCCGATTTTTTTTAATCACCCGGAGATAACATTAAAGCGGTGCCGACGGGTCCTCGGTAATGGCTTATGGTGTTTTTCTTCTCAGAAGGTAGGCCTACCTAAACGCCCGTCCTTCTATTATAATCTTCAATCCCTTTCTGAAGCCATAAAAGTTATTACAAAGTAGGTAGGTTAGGTACTACTATTCCACAAACTACCCTCAAACTGGGACACTTTTCAAAAGATCACAACCGATCTCAGTTTTAAACAGAAACAAGAGGCTGCGAAGAAAAGCACGTTGCGACGTGCCTACATTTTACTAGCTAAAATAACATTTTTTTACTAATTTTCTTTAACTTTTTACTATTTTTAGTAGATATTTCAACGTCGGTATCTCCGTACTTCGTGCTTGTAACGTTGAGTTTTGGGAACCTTTATTTTCCAAACGAAGATGTTTTGCCTTGTTGTTTTGACTTTTGCGTGATTTTCTTATGAACGTTTCATCGACTCCATTGTTTGTTATGTCTCTGTTATTAAACTTAATGCCGACAAACGTGTTTTGTTTGTAGACCGAAATGTGTTGGCATTCTTTAGGTAGGTATATATTTCGCCAGAGAAATTAATGGATATAATAGACGTTACATTATTTTTTACATGATTATTCGGGAGGTAATTATTATTGGAAATAAAGGTCATGCCTCGATTATAATATGCAGAATTTTTTTGATTTCCACGCTCCCTGTAGACCACGGTTTAAAAGTCGAAGAAAGGATTTCGAAGGACATTTTCGTAAAAAAGCTAAGGAAGATAAACCACTTTTTTGGTGATGGCCTCGATTTGGAAGTACCTAAATCTAGCTTTGAAGGAGCTGAGTTGGTAGGTATAACATTAGAATGAGTTTGATAAGAAGTAAGTTTGATAAGAAGTAAGTCTAAAGTCATGGTGTTTGAAAGAGAGAGTACGAAAACAGTGTGCGATATAGTTGTGAATGATGAATACTTTGAGCAGGTGGATGAGTTTGTTTATCTGGGTAGTATGTTTACGAGAGATGGGAAGGCTGATAGAGATATTGAAAGAAGGGTAAATGCCGGTAACTCCATTAATGGAGGGCTGAATGCCGTTGGCGCTAATAAAAAAACTGTCAAAAAAAGCGAAGCTAGCAGTCCATAATGGAGTCCTGGTACCTACCCTGATATATGGCAGTGAGGCATGGAACTGGCAGAGGAAGGATGAAAGTAAACTGAATGCTGTTGAAATGAGATCCCTGAGACGTATGTGTGGTAAAACCATATATGATCGTGTTAGAAATGTGGATATCCGCAAATAATGTAAGGCTGATGTAAGTATAATGAGCAAAATTAAGAAAGGGACCCTCAGATGGTTTGGGCACGCAGAGCGAATGAACGAAGAAAGTAGTGTAAAAAGAATATATGATGCAAATGTGAATGGTAGAAGAAGTCGGGGACGCCCAAGGAAGACATGGCACGATCAAGTGAATAAGATACTTGAGACGGGCCATGTCAAAAGTCAGAATAATAGAAGAGTATGTATGAGACGATGTATGAATGTGAGTGAGGCAAAGAGTGTGTGCCAAGACCGAGTTGTTTGGCGGTCCGTCCTCTCTGCCTACCCCTGCGGGGAAACGGCGTGATGGTTAGTTAGTTAGTTAGTTAGAGTTTGATTATAGTATTTATAATCAAACTCCGCTCTCTGAGCATACTGCCCGCACAGTGGCGTCGCTAGCACGGGTGGCACCCGGGGCGGATAACGTGGTGTCACTCCCCCCCCCCCCAATTTCGACTTCATAGAAAATAAAAACATTACTAACTAGTCAAATGTGTAGAAAATAGGTCCGTTGGCTAGGGAATTTCTGGGATAAAAAAATTCTCCATAAATATAGACTATTTTCGCCTGTAAAAAAACGGTACACAAAATTCTCCCGCTTCGGGGCACTCCACGGGGAGCCATAGAGCTACAAAAATATAACAGACATATTTTGTGTGTTCAATATTTTTGTGACAATATCCTCCGTAATTTTTTTAACCCCCCAATGCCCCCCAATTTTCGCCCCCCCCCCCCATATTTTGTCCATAAAAAAACCTAAATCTTTCAAGAAAGGCTGAAAAATACAATATTGGATTTAGTCACCGATACAAAATTGAATTTTTCAGCCTCTCTTGAAAGATATAGATTTTTTTATGGACAAAAATATTTATTTATATCTATTCATATTAAATATGTACGGGCGAAAACAATTAATTTACCTTGATATTTCAAAGCGTAACATGCAAAAGTATTAAAAACCTAAAATTATTTTATTGGCGCCATCTGTGAATGCGTAGATTATAACGTACGTGACCTTTAATAGATAGGTCGTCCTGCCTTGGTACCTAATTGTTTACTGGCCTCAAAATACTGCCTCGCGAAAATCATTTTGCATCGTCACAAATCACCGTTTACGTCACTTTTTATAAGGTATCTTGAATCGAAACGATCTTGCATGAGTCGTCGGCGAATTGAAGGCGTTCGGGCCATGCAAAAATGACAGATTTTTAAAAGAAAAAATATTGCATTGCACACCATCTGTTGGGCAGTAGATTTAAGAATAATAAGTGTCGGTTCAGCCAAGTTCAGCGCCATCTATTGGGTAATAGAATATCGTTACAAAATTAAAATATTTTTTTAACATAAAATTGAGATCTAATAAAATGCGTGCTGATAAAAAAGGCTTTGAAGTCGATATAATAAATTATTCACATTATTTATCGCAGAAATGCCGAACAAACCTGCCTTTACAATATTGTAGGTACGGAGAACAGTAGTTTTGGAAAACTTCACTGCAGTTTGAAATTGTTTACACACAATGTACCAACCGCAAGAAATGAAATATGACTGATAAAAAATAATAATAAAATTGTTAACACTAACTTGATTTGATAACGTTGCATAATAGTTGACAATTCATGCCACTTGTAAAATAACCTGTAAATGATTTTCTTTCCAGTATGATTCTAATAGGCAGCGAGTTGACAGAGTTCTGTGTTGGAATTGACATTGCATTGACGACATCCAGGTAGCTAAATATTGCTTTCAATTTATCATTATTTTGTAAATTTACTTTGATAATGATCAACATTAACCATTTGTTTTTTTAAACCTACGATTTTTGTGTCTGAATTCTGAATAAATGTATAATATTATGTTTGTTTGCTTATCTACTAAAAAAAATATTAGTAGGTACCTACCTAAATAATTTACAAATTTAGACGAATTTTTGCATATGTCCATAATATTCAATACATAACAATAAAATCGTCTTTTTAATTTTTTTCTCTTTCATATTTGAAATCTAATGGTTTTTAGTTTTATTGACTAATTCCATTTCTACATTGCTACCTGTATTATTATGTAGATCGACAATTACATTTTGTCAATTAAATGTATCACTTATCAGTAATGCTTTGTAATACATAACATTAATATAATAGGTACCTATGTTAGTAATAGATTTTTTTTTACCTGGGCTGATGAAATAATTCTTATGCATTTCAAAAATAAATAAAGTAGTGTAACGTAATCTCATATCATGATAATATTATATCTACAATAGTAAATTGTTATTTAATGTTGTAGGATTTTTTTAACCCGATTTCAACACGCTCGAAGAAATGTTCCCAACATGCGTTCAATTGATATTCTTGGTGTAACTCTAAGTGACCAGCTCAGGCACGGGGGCTCCATCGAAGCCAGAGTCAAGTTAGCCTCTCAGAAGCTGGGTGTACCGTACAGGGCCAGCAGATACTATAGTACTCAACTGCTGACCCTGTAAAAATCAGTAGTGCACCCCACTGTTGAATTTGGCAGCCCCAAAATATATGAAAGAACCCTTGACTCTGTGCAGAAACAGGCGGTCTGTGTAATAGATTCCCTGTCTTAACAAACAGATTGCAATCTTTTATCTTTAGAGTACAGGCGTCTGATGTCCTTCTTCTATTGGTATTACAATGAAAGATGCTCCGAGGAACTAGGCATCGGTGTATAGTCGGGAAACACGCCCAACATATGTACATGGTTGACATTTGTCACATGAGAAAGGGTTACTTCTACGACTCGTACTCGAGTTCAACAACAGCTCAGCTGTGGAACGATTTGCTGGCCTCTGTGTTTCCTTCCTTCTACAACATGAGTCTCTTTAGACCTTTTATTCTCTTCAAGACTCCTTCCTCTCCCCAAAAAGACCTTCCACACAGAATACCCAAAGATGACGTGGGCCCTGAGGGTAATGGTTTTCTCTTCTGTGTAGAATTAATATAAAAAAAATAATGCCTCCGTATTTTGGAAGTTGAAATTATTCCACTTTCCGCCATCCAATCGAGTTGAAATAAAAATAATAATAATAATAATTGGAAAATTAGAATTTTTAAATTAAATTTTTTTGTGAAAAATCACCTCTAGGGTGATAGACTTGTTGTCGATGACTGTGCATTCTATCAACTTTTGGTGGCAATTACTTACAAACACTCAGACATATAATATTTCTGAAATTAAATGCACAAAATAAATGTCAGTTTTAAAAATTGGAATTTAGCAAGGTCATTACGTCATTAGCGTGGTTGATTCTAATCACTGGGAAGGAAAGTTCAGACCTCAGTCAAATGAAAAAAAAAATTTAAAAGACATTTGAAAATAGATGTATTATTGTAGAAAAATATTGTTTTTTACAGGTTAATTTTTTTCAGTTAAATAGATATTATTTAAAAGCTTTATAGATCACTCTGAAATTGATGTTGCTGGTGAAAATAGTTGCTTTCACCTAAAAAATCCGCGACACCAGAGCTCTCAGTTTGAAAGTCTGGTCTGCTACAGATGAACAAACATTTTTGCAATGCATAAGTAAATATTTTGTTGGTAATCTTTAACCTTTTATAAGAAACAAGATAAGAAACTTAATAATAGACAACTCTCCGAGAGATCACATAATTAAAAGATACAACACAACAATATTCTAGCTGATTTCAAAGCATTAGCTGTATTATTTATTATAACCACAAATATTACACACTGTAGTAAGATACTGAATAATGTCGTCAGTTATAATTTTATTATGTTTTATTCCTATAATAATGTACATTCTGTCGCTGAATAACAATAACAGTAATAAATTGTTTGGTTCAAAGATGGCAGGCTACATATACATCGGGGAGGTGAATGAGCTAGGAAGCGAGCAGTTTGTTTGGATGTTCGGAAATGTGGTTGAATCCTACAAGGAAGCGGCCGTGGCTGTTGCTGAAAAGGTGCCATTTAAAAATGTCGGGGACTTGTGCAATGCTTTCTCTGAGCACCTAGAGAATCTTTCAAAGGACGGTAAGTAACCAAATTTGTTACATTACTAGCTGGGGTACCCCGCTACGCTTGAGGAGTTGATATGAGATTGAACAGACATTCGAACTCATGGCGGATCTTGCTTTATATACCCTACCAATGGGTAGCCCCACCCATACAAAGAGGCTTCGAATGGTCCAGAATGTTTCAGAACATTCCACAACATTCGTGAGTGTTCTGGAATGTTCCACAATGATCTGGGATGTTTCCGAAAATTCCAGACTATTCCCGAACATTCCACGATGTTCTGGAATGTTGTGGAATGCTCTCGAATACTCTCAAATGTTCTAGAAATTTCTAGAGGGCGAAACTTCCAGCTCTTATATCTTCAAAATCACGCCCGTCAGGTAAAAATGGGAACCTCATTCATGGATGGGGGATAGAGGGCTACCACACCCTTGATCGTACCGGGACTCGTTTCTGAGTTTTAGCATCATACACATTGTAGTACACTTTCTTTTATAATGTACTAGCTGACCCGGCCACGCGTTGCTGTGGCTAATAAAACACAACGCCATCTACTGGATGGTTATCCAATCTTTAAACATGAAGAGATAGACAGATGCCGCGGAGGACTTTAATTTATAATACGAGGGCTATTCAGAAACTAGGGAACGTTTTGTAATAAAACAAAAACTAGGTACAGGAAAAATATTTTATTATATACATCTGAAAGAGTGACTAAAATGCTACTTTTCTACATAGTCACCAAACAAATTAAGGCACTTATCGTAGCGGTGGACAAGCTTCGAAATTCCTTCGTCATAGAAATCCGCCGCCTGCGATCTCAGCCACTCAGTGACGCACGCCCAGAGCTCGTCGTCGTCATCAAAACGCTGTGTCGCTAGCCAGTTCTTCATCTTCGATAATTCTTAATTTTTGACGATAACTTTCCTCGGCGCTTGTTTTGCATTGCTCTTCTAAGCTTGCGCAATGTTTGGCAGTACCGATCAGAGTTGATTGTTGCACCACGCTCGAGAAAGTCAATAAGCAGCTCACCTTGCCTATCCCAAAAAACGGTAGCCATAATCTTCCTCGCTGACAAGGTTTGCAAAATTTTTTTTGGTTTTTTGCAATTTTGTTTCGCAATTGACGTGCTTCACCCACGTCTCGTCACCCGTTACGATTCGATCCAGTAAAGAATCCCATTCGCTGACCTTTATTGAGGTCTGAAAGCATTTTTGGCACCCATCTTGCACAAAATTTATGGTAGCCAAGCTTGTGAGTCACAATTTCAAACAACAAAGTCTGTGAAACTTGTGGGAAGCAAAGCGAAAGCTCCGTTATTGTGAAGTGACGGTTTTCACAAATCTTCTCATCAACTTTGGCGAGAAGATCGTCTGTCACAATGCTCGGGCGTCCACTCCTCTCTTCATCATGCACGTTGGTTCGGCCATTTTTAAACCGGATACACCATTTTAGCACTGAACTTTCATTCATTACGTCGTTGCCATACACTTCGCACAGTTGCCGATGAATTTCTATCGGTTTTTCGTTTTTTGCTAACAAAAACCGTATTACGGACCGCACTTCACAACTGGCGGGATTTGAAATTGCAGCGCACATTTTAAATTGGAATATTGGGAAAACGGGCAGCGCGGAGACGTTCTCGTTCTGACGGCTGGATGCCGACTGAAGCTACGAGCACGCGCACACCAAAACATACGTGATGGCCGCGCGCCTAGCGGCGTCAGACGGAAACGTTCCCTAGTTTCTGAATAGCCCTCGTACGTAGAGACGGTGTGAAAGATTATAATAATGTGCATGAAATGCTTGGGGTAATTAACGTTAATAAGTTATTTAAGTTAAGTTAATAAGGATTAATACTGTATCCGTCTAAATAACTATTCAATTACCGCAATGTATGTGACCATTTTTTTAGAAGATAGAATGGCTATCCGTAAAAGATAGATATATGCCTTCGCTGACTTTTTTGTAGATCTATAAAAGAGGAATATCCCACCATGCATTGTTTTGTTATATCCCAAATGGATTAGGCAGCGTTTTCGATGAAAGCAACCAGGCGGCTTGACTTTTCCCGACACTTCTAACAATTATCGTTACGTTTCAACCAATTTACAAAAATCCTTGAAAAATTACATACCTAAACCTTCCTCACGAAACACTCTATCTATTGGTGAAAACCGCATGAAAATCCGTTCAGTTGCTTTCAAGTTTATCGCGAACAGACAGACAGACGACGCGGAGGACTTTAATTTATAATATGTAGAGATGTAGAGATACTGATTACAGCGCTTTATAGATCTCATCGTAGCGAGGTCACCTGATGATTTCGAAATCAACATGATCAGATCATCGAGGGCAGATCCAATGAGTTGTTACGAACTGCAGGCTGCAGGTTAAAGATTGATATCATATGATATATCTATCTCCATAGGAGAGAAAGAAACAGAAGATAACACTTTAATTTTATTTCATCAGTTATTTCAGTGGGACATTAATTTATTTCCCGGTTATAGGTTTTAAAAGCTTTTTCATGTAGTTCTCCCTAAATTCTCCACACCAAATTAGTTAGCAGTTGCCAATAACTCTTTTGATCTAATCTTTCTTGGAGAATCAATTTTCACTATTTTACTTGAGTATACGAAAAGGTCTTGCCTTGTTTTAACCGAATGCGGTAAATTTCATTTGGTCGGTAACCGAATGCGTCGACCGCATTGGCCTGTTTACATTAGGTTGGTTTCCGAATACGTTGACAGGTGACGAATGGCTGCTATCGAATGCGTCGACCGGTGACGAATGACTGCGATCGAATACGGCCGACCGAATAAGAGTTTACACTAGTCGGTGACTGAAAACAGGATGCAGTCGAATACGGCCAGACCACATAATGAAGAGGCCGCAATGTAATTCAACAGAATGAAATATTTCCTATTGTCGTTCCCATATTATTTTCATTTCTAACTTACATTAGTCGTTGTTTTCAACTACAAGATGAATTATTCACTTTCCAGAAAAACAGAAAATCCTAAGCCTACATCCTGATTTAGCGGGAAGATTAGCTGATACTGAAGAACTGACCGAGGAATCTGCACGGGAACAAAAATCTGCAGAACTCAATGCATTGGACCCTGAAAAGAAAGCTAAAATAAACCTGCTCAACTACAAGTAAGTGATAATCATTCTGTTTCTGAAAAATCTGTTATTGGAAAAATGTTAAGGGCCTTGTTGTTAAAAAATGTTAAGGCTCACGAAGAAACTGAAAACAAAACCAGTTTGCGATGTAATGGCAATCAACCTCTTGAACAAAATCGATCTAAATTTTTCTGATCTGACATGTCAAAATATGACAACACTTGACAGGTCGTGAGCCGCCACCGTGGCAACTTGTCAACAATGCAACTGAAACGTGGCAGTCGGGTTTCAGTTGCCTTGTTGACAGGTTGCCATGGTAGCGCCTCACGACCTGTGTGCAGACCGCCAATGAAATTAACAAGTTCCTTTCCTGTGGATAGCGATTGCGTCGCCAACAGTTTTTTTTCAGTTTCTCCATGAGAAGATGGCCGAATATATTTGAAGTTCAATAAGTGAATTTGATAAGATACTGCCGTCTCGAAAATCGTCCATTTTCAATATGCATTTTGTATGTTTCCATCGAAAATTTATACTAATTTATTATTATTATGTCAAAGGTATAATTTTTGTGACAAAACATGTCATATATCTATTGCCTTCTTCGCCCCTTAGTTCCCCCAATGTTTCCGAGCCCCCACCTTTCCCAGTTGAGCGATATCGTGCATTTTGGAAATCACTACTCTAATTTATATAATACAACAATTATGTGATGATTAGTATCAAAAATTGTCACATCCAAAAAAGAATTTTTGAGATATATAAAACTGTTGTTACCATAGAATTTCCTAATTCTGCAATTATTTATTTTGCTTGTATAATAAAGCTATGCAATGATATACTAGGTCAATGTATGCAATTAATGTTTTTTTCCACATCAATTTATTAATTACTCAAATTTAAGCTATCATCCTAAAACTAAACCACTACCATTATTAAACTTTAATCAGTCAGTTACAATTAATGAGCATATAATTCTTGATTTCAAAATGTCTCCTTATCTCCCCCCCCCCCCCCTCTTTTCTTCCTTTTTATTATTATTACTTCATTCATTCAATAATTAAGTTTTAAGACCGGTTCATATCTCAGGCGTAATTATCAAATGACATTCTATGGACTTACGTAATAGGTACATAACCATGTAATAATTTAATTTAACATACCTTATAATCTGTATTATAATGTACTGTGTATGTCTTGATAAACAAATAAATAAATAAATCCTGATTTTCCATCCAGTGGCGTCAATAAAACAGAAATATGAATTAATATTTATTTGAGTTCTTAAAACATACAAAATTTAATTATTTATGAGAACGAACTTTGTAATAGTATTTTTTTTTTTTAAAGGGAAATGAAATAAAACAGGCATTAACAAATAAAATTCGAATCGGGTTTTTGATAAAAAAAGTTAAGGAAAACATAAAAAAAATATTTATAGTCCAGTCAATGAATGGTCCAAAAGGAGGTGTAGAGTGCGTGAGCAGGAACCTAAGCGATTCCTTCAGAAACTTGTTTAGGGTGTGAACATACTAAAAGTCCTGACGTCTAGGTGGTGAGCTATGGGGGGGAGGGGGGGGGAGAAGGTCCCAATTTTCGGGTTTCCGCTTATATCTCAAAAACGGTTAGATGCAGAGGAAAATTTTATTAGAATACGTTAAAGCTCATAAAATTATCTACAACTTTTATCATATGCGTAATTTTCGAAATCCCAGCCGTTTTTGAGTTACATGCTCCACAAAGGTAGATATTTTCGAAAAAAATCATTTTACCTCACATTTTTCATCAAACATTCCTTCATATCGTCTAAAATATTAATCAAAGAAAGAAATTTGTTTGAAAGAAGTTGTAAAGAATTTAATTCCCTTTTAGAATATAAATATACATATGCAAATTAATCTCCAACGAGTAAATATTTACAGCAATTTTAAGTTTTTTAGTAAAATGTAGTCATTTTCAGAAAAAGCTATTTTTATCTTATTACTGACACACCACTTTTGTTTGTAACAGATTGTGGGACTTGGACTTGAATATCATTTATGTTCAGAGTTCCTAAACCAATAAGTTTAATGACTCTCACTTTTAGTGGACGTTCTGTGGAGAACCACATTGATGCGATTGTTCAAAAGCCGAGGAGGTATAACAGGAGGCAGAGGTGTTTCGCACAATGTACTCAGCAAGAGGTTAGTTGGTATGAGCGCAATTCATGAGATCTGCACTTCCCTTGAAGAGTTTTGTGGAGTCTTCTTCGTCGAGTGAACAGCGCAAGGACCTCAGATGAGCCCGCCGGAGTAAGAGATACAGCGGACATTGCCAAATTCAGTGGTATGATGCACATCCTCCCTTCCCATAAACCAGTGAAATAATGTCAATTTTCAGTGGAGTCGTCGGAGATGCTACAATAACTTGCTACGATGCTGTTCAAGTTGCTGAAAAGGCAATGAATGCCGTAGTGGGCTTGACATTCTCAGATATCAAGTTGTCCCGCAAAGATCGGGCATTTCCAATGTCTTCTGTCAGCTCGTCGATAAAAATTCACAATGAAAAGGTTACAGTTGACCCAACATTGCTGTTTCAGCGGATGTGTAAAGCAAACGATCAGATGATGATTTGATGAAATTCTTTGAGTATGAGTTGGCCCCATTTCCCTTGGCACTGTTCAATGAAAGTGGGATGCAAAAGACAACTAAATCTGTCCTGTACAGCTTGTTCGAGCCTACCAAAAAAAACTGTTCTACTATCTCAGATAAACATAGTTGTGGACGGAGGTTTCTACCACACAGAGTAATTTGGCAAAAAGATGCCTCCGTTGCCACAATTTGTGATTGTTATATCACTACGTCAACCATCACTATCCTGGAATGACTCTGTGGTATTTGATGGGTACACAAACACAGCCAACAGTACGAAATTACAAGAACAGATGCGACGATATAGACTGAGAAGGTCAGCTGACATCAATTTGACATGGAACACATCAATACCCGTTGAACAGGAAGATTTTTTATCCAATCCTACCAATAAAAGTAACTCATTTCCTTACTACAGACAAAGTTTCGGGAGAATGGGATACAGACTCTTCAGGCCACCGATGATGCTTATCGTGAAGACTGCTGTGGAACAATCCTCTCACAATTCTGTAGCTGTCGTTGATGAGAATATATTCTACTGCTAAAACCCGGACGAGAGAACTGAACTCAAACTCTGAAATACTCTGAAAACACACTCTCAACATTTTTCCTCTGTGACGCACCGTTTTTGAGATATAAGCGGAAACCCGAAAATTGGGACCTTCTCCCCCCCCCTAGCTCACCACCTAGACGTCAGGACTTTTAGTATGTTCACATCCTAAGCACCCTGAACAAGTTCCTGAAGGAATCGCTTGGGTTTCTGCTCACGCACTCTTCACCTCCTTCCTTGACTGGACTATTATTGTAGTTTTACGTTTTTTAAGATAGGTAATAACATAAATTCATATTTAAAAAGGCAAACCATTTAAAAATTAAACTTAATATTATGATCGTTAGTTATTAATTTACTAATCAGTTTTAACCAATATTTCCGGAAACTTGTCTAACTATTCGTCCATATCTTCTATTTCTTCAATTGGAATGTTATGGTGATTATCATTTAAATTTAAAATTAACCATAATGTAATGCCACTACTTGTAGAAGCGACCCGTTCTCATGTGACAAATGTCAACCGTATACATATATTGGGCGTGCCTTTGCACACGTTCCTGACTATGCACTGGAGCCAAAGGCACGAATGACGCTAACCTCTCAGAGCATTTTCCATTGTAATGCTAGTATAACAAGGACAGCATACTTACCTGAAGCCTGTGCTCTAAGGATTGCAACCCACTTGCCCTTGGTTACAGAGGATTTGAGTGATATCGATAATAATGTAGCAAGGATTTGACTATTTTTGATGTTGCATATATTTTAAGTTTTTTTTTTCTATAGGTTTCAAATATTTTATTTATTTTGACTGTACAACTAGGAAGGTCTCCCGTTCTAGGATGTTTTGCCAGTTTGATAAAAACGTTTTGTAGATATTTCAATAGAGAATAATTTATTTTTATTTTATTCTTCATTGTCATTGGATTTGACAAATTTTGATAATAATCATTACATACGTATTATTTTTCATACAATGTGTATAATCTGTATGAAATATATGTGTTGTTTATTCTTACCGTCTTATTTCAGCTACAAAACCAAATTTGGATTTCCCTTTGTCATCTGTGCCCGGGAGAATAAAGCAAATGTGATAATGGAGCAGTTGGCAGTCCGCTATAAAAATACCCTTGACCAAGAAATAAACACAGGAATCAACGAAGTCAAGAAGATCACCAACCTCAGAATCCTCGACCTGGTGTTGGACTATTAACTTTCATTCCTAGATGTTTTCTTTGTTGACCATTCTGTTTGTGTTGAAATAGTTTTACTAACTTATAAATTAATGTATTTATCATTTGGTAAATAATACGAGTGTGCCATTGTCTTACTTAAATGTAAGTAAATAGTATATAAGGTAAATAATTTTTATAATAAATTTTCATCTACATTCCAATTATGTAAATTGAATAAAAATATATTTTTTATAAATTAAATTAAATTTTATCAATTTGGCATTTTTATATTTCTTCGATATTAATAAATTATCATCACCATGTTGCAATAAGTCTACAAATATTATCAAGAGGAAACACAGGTCGTCGGAAATTTGAATAATATGTATTTTACCTAACTGCTGCTGTCACTGTCGCACATTTAATGAACAATTAATAATTTTACTTGAAAGTATTAAATCTTTTCTTGGTATGTGTAGCAGTGTACAGAGAACTGAACAATTTTACATTGATGAATGTTGCCAAATGGCGAAGAGCGAACATGGGCTAAGTCTACCGAATTACTGCCGAATGAACTCAGAAGTTCTATGGCATGGCGCTCCACTCCCGTCACCCGCCCTTCTTAATTAAAATTCTTTTACTCAGACTTTATTTTGCATTGAATTTGTCCCAAACAACACACTAAATTAGTATTATCTTTAATGACTTTGTATCACTTTTCAAAGGTGTGTTGATGCGCCCCTGTGTTGAGCTGTCATGGAACTGTTATACACGGTTCTGGAAACTCATAGTACAAGCGGGAAATTTGTTATTTTACATCACATCTCTGATGTAAAATCACATTCTGTGGTTTAACTTTATTTGATTTGAGCTTTCATTTTCGAGTAAATCAAGTCCTAATTTGGAATTTTCAAAATCAAACCTTAAAAAAAATCAGTCGCTGGGGTGTTAATACCAGCATTAATCTGCTAATTAGTAAGCCAATTTTAAAATGCGTCGAAGCCAGGGCCAGGCTCCAAAAACTTTTAAACCCTTCATTGCCAAATTTTTTTTTATTGAAATGCTCAGATTGAAAAAAAACAAGTTGTTTGGTTTTTCCATGATTCACCAATATCCCGCTGTTATGCTGTGAGTTTCCGGGCACCATGTGTAGACATCACTTCATGTGGTTTTAACCTTTCCCTTACTGTGCTAAAAAAATACGCGCGCTCCGGTGCTGTGTAATCAATTCACGTGTTAAAATCATCGATTTTATATCGGAAATATATGAACATTCATAGCTAATCGCTTTTGTTTTTCGTAATTTGTGTTACAAGTGATAATAATTGTAATTTAATTGCTGAAAACATGAAAAAACCATCGTCCGTTGCTCAAAAAACGGGCGAGGAGACCATCTCAAAGGATTGCCGCGCTGGGGCGAACGACTGAGGCGCTGGGCGCTGGGCTGCTACCCAATACATACATACAGCTATGTATGTTTAGCTACTACGCGGTCGTAGATATCACGGTCCACACTGGCACACGGTTGATTGTATTTGTGGTTTATTCCCGATATTTAACAAAATATCTCTGATTTTGAATTAAATTTGCTAATTATTTAAAATATTATTTTTTAATTCGGTTTGTAAATGTATAACGGAGGAATACCTAAAATCTGAATCCAGAATTCATTATATTTATAGAAAAATAAAAGTTATTAGAAGCAATGTGTAGTATTTACGCATTACAGACTAGGAAAGGTTAATTAAACAAAATTTCTCAGTTTTTAACAATCTTATTAAGAGTATGATTAAACCAATTGAAATCTTTTATATTTAGGGACATAAAAAAAACTTAAGTATTAAGCATTACAGTAGACCAAGAGACCTCTCAACGATGGCGTGGGGCTGCCCCATCTGCTCCCTGAACTCGGCAGTGTTGAGGGTGTCCTCGAAACCGATGCGGAGGTCATCTCCGGTGAGGGAATCTCGGAGGGCATTGGAACTCTCCAGGAATGGCAGCCTTCCAATCTGAAAATGCAAATAAAATAGATTTATAGAGTGTATATATCATATAAATTGAGGCATCCTGAGACAGAACTTATAGAATTTTACGAAAATATCAAATAGAACCAAAGTTTTAGGCACGCCGTCATTATGTTGATATTTGCAGCTAGTTGATAAGCGTGTGATGTACCAGTAAGTCCAATGACTGGCGAGGCAGTACTGCAGCACTGCCAGTGTATCGTGCGACGTCACAAAACATGTTCACTTTGAAATAACTTTCTCATTTTTAAAGTTATCGAAAAAACAATTTTTATTTAATAACTCTTTAAATATAAATAGCTTCCGAGACTATCAACCGGCTAGATGGCAAGCACGTAAATTTGTTATCTATTATTGTTTATTGTTGTCTATACAAGCCTTCGTAAATTGTTGTCTATACAAGCCTTTGTCTACGCCTTTTTGAGATTTCGCAGGAGGTCGAAAGAGAATTTTGTGCGAAATGGAGTCTAACAAAAACAAAGCAGTCTTTATTATATTAAAATAAATGATATAATGTTATATAATTGTTTTACGCAAAACGTAACATCTAAAATAACCACTCGTTTGTCCATAGATACTTATTTGTCTATTCCCAAAAAAATATTAATTTGCTACCGGCACATAGATTATTACGCAAAGCTTGTGACAAGCCACAAGCATCCTCTGGAGACCGTCAAAATGCTAGCCATAGATAAAAAACTATGTGCTAGTGACAAGCCGCTTGATAGTGTCCGAAGCTCTTAATATGTTTTCATTAAAAAAATGGTTTATAATAACTTTCTTAACCTCTTGAACATCGGAGTAGAAAAATTACCAAAATTCTACATGCATACCCTGCACGAAAAACAATAGTCGAAAGGTCATTTTAAAGATATAATGACCTTTATATTCCTTTGAAAATGCAAATATTTTCAATTTGGGACACTGTTGAATAAAAATGAATTTTGACATGCGCAAATAAAACAAATTCTTTTATAGCAAGTCACAGAGCTATTAGCTACACATTTTTCAAAGCATAAACATTAAAATTGCATTGCAAAAAGTTCCAGTATGCAGGGGCGGCCCTAGGGCGGTGCGACCGCACAGGACGCCGTCATAAGGGGGGCGCCGAAAACACCCGACCACTGATCGACTATCTATCGATCGTTCGCTTAAATCGTGTGGTCGGTGCGGGGAGCTAGCAGTGTTGTCAACGTTTTGTTGACACTAACGCAGAAGTCAAAGTACGAGAGTGTTTCGTTGCTTACAAGCCGGTAAGTGACTCGTCAGGAGATGGGCTCACTGGCCTTTTTCTTGATGAAATTGTGCATGAAGTTGACTTGGATATGAACGATTGTAGAGGTCAAGGGTACGATAATGGTGCTAATCTTCAGTTCATGATGCCCTTTTGAATCTTCACGAAGAAACGAATGACTCAATTGCTGCATCAGAGGCTTTGTCACTGATTCAGAACATGGAGCAATTTGAATTCATAGTTACAATAATAAAGTAGTATGGTAACCTGGTACGATATACTTTTTCAAGTGAACATTGTAAGTAAAGCTATGCAGTCTGAAACTATGGACTTAGCAAAAGCATCGTAATTGCTGAAAAACTGCTCGAAATTTGTGAAGCAGTACTGGACTTATTCGTCTGCTCAAATAACAGCTAAGGAAATAGTTTCCCAGGCTGGGATAGATTCTACGTTTAAGAGCTTTTAACCAGCCAGCGGCCGAAAATCCACATTTCGTTGAAAGTTGTTCTTACGATCGTGCAAGACGGTTACAATGAGAAATATTAATTATTCTTCGTACCAGCTTTTAAAAATTATAACTCAATATCGATTTTATTTCATTCCAAATTAGGTTTAATTTATACCTATATCCAAAAATGTTTAAAGGCGTGATGATAAAACTATTAAAATAATGTACTTTTTGTAATTATTTTTTGATTATAAGTATTTATCATTTTTCAATAATGTCTAAGATAAATAAGAATGTTAAAAAAATCTAAAATATATCAGTTTGTAAGTGTGCAAATAAATACACAAACGGACCAATTTTCGCCAAGAAACACATGTCCGTATATATTTTTTAATGATTTTATTTAAACTAAAATTAAAATTCTAAAACATGCGATACCTAGATAATGTATTGATTTATTTTACTGCATAATTATATGGTTTGAAATGGGTGTGGTATAATACAAAATCTTTTTTGAAAATTTAACAATCCTGCCAACGACCTATGGTATAGCCTTATTATACTAAAAATATTTTTTTTTTCTCAAAATTTAAAACATGCGAATGCTAGATAAAATCTTTCGTAATCCATTTATAATTTTTTGTGGAAAAGAGTCAATACGTCTAAAATCTGATTTAAAAATGACATATTTCTGGTTTTCGCTGGTAATACCCTCGCGAATTTTTGAATATGAAGCTGCAGATGAGACACCAACAAATCCCAAAAAACTGTTTAAAATTAACGTATTTTACCCTATGATAGATACAATTTAAAATGCATTGGTCACTCGGTTTGGACAATTATCTAAATTCAATGTACATGGTCTTTTTTGTATAACATCAAAATAATTCCTGATAAGTCTTCATTAGAAAAAGCCTGTGCAGATTTGCAAATCATTTTAACCGATGGGGAAAAATGTGATGTCTCGAGTCGCGAATTGGTTGAAGAACTTTTGAGAAATCTTGACTCAGCAGAGCCACTACAAGTTCTTCGACTTATAAAAAAAAATGATTGGCGGGATATATTCCCGAATGTGTGGACAGCGCTTCAGATTTTGCTGACCTTCCCTGTAACTGTCGCCAAAGGAGAACGAAGCTTTAGTAAATTAAAACTAATTAAAATGTACTTATGTTCGGCTATGTGTCAAGAAAGACTAACAAATCTTGCAATTTTATCAATTGAGAATGATATTGCCCAAGGGTTAAATTATTCCGATTTAATAAAAAAATTCGCAAGCGCAAAAGCAAGAAAAGTTGTGTTCTAGTGTTTTTATTGATTTCGTAGATTTAACCCCTCCGAATTTTCGAGAATATTAGCTTTTGGTGTCTTAAACGAAATGACATTTTACGAAAACTTTGTATTATTACCGCTTCACAATTAAAGCTCTATAAATGAAACATTTCTGAACATAGCCGAATAGTAAAAACTGTTTTAGACAGGTTACAAAATAAGCTTTCGAATTATTATATTACAAATAAATATTAACATTTGTAAATATTAAAACTTAGAATGCAAACATTAAAAAAATGTGAAAATGACTCATGTGATGTTTTTATGTGAAAACGGTACTAAAATCACAGATTATGTAAACAACAATACTTATTCTATTGTATAAATGTGTAATAAACACTTTTGTCACCTCACTTTTTTATCATTTCATATAAAAATATTTAATAGAAATTAACAATGTCGGTCGCCCGTAGGAAATTTGACGGATAAATTATGTGTCAGACTGCGCGTCTGACAGAATGTTCTTTTTATGTATTTCTATGGACAACTTGAATAGAGATGTGCAGCATGATTCACTATAGATCTTTCACTTTTTATTTTACAGATGTAACTAAAACAATACCGGAATTATAACGGTTTCTATGGAGACACACGCGCTGACGTGTAAACACGCTTATTGTACTTGACTGCTGTCGTATTTTTAACGCATATATCTGCTTACGTTGCGGAGGGGTTAATAAAATAAATGTAATCAAACATATATTTTTTTCTGTTATTATTTCTCATCCATCCTACTAGGTACTTCAATTAAAGTTGCATAACTGCATAGAAAGAGCTCTATTTTTTGTTAGGATGGGAGGGGCGCCACTGCCAGTATGGATGATATAGAGCGTGCACAGGTGTGCGAGTGCCAAGCATGTTTGTAAAAATTTTATTACATACAAAATTTTGCAAATTCTTCTCCAATTTATTTCTCATAGGGCAAAAGTCATACCCCCCAACATTCACATGAAGATTAATTTTGTAATTGGTACTCCGGTCAATTTTAAAAAATCTATATTTACCTTCTAACTTACAAAAAGAAAAAAAAATTAATGTCAATTTCATAGTTAAAATAATTACCAAAGATTGAATTTTTCAAAGCCCGCAAAAACTATTGAAATTTGGAGAGGATATGATGACATCACACATCGGTCGGTTTAGTCGAAACAAAAGGCCATTCTCAAACGACTCAGTATGAAGTGAACAAATTCCAAAATAAATAGTTAGCAAAACTCATAGCGGCCAAAGTTCTGTCAGAACTCAGAACCCGCAGACCAATCGCAGGGCGTTTAAACTCTCATGGTTTTAATTTCTACATATATTTAATTATATAATAATAAAATGCATATATTCAGAATCAGTGTTTGTTGCACATAAATATATTTGTGAAAGCCATAATGTTTGGCACTGGAGTTCCTTATTAGTACTCCATTCACATGTAGGCATTGACCTGCTTGAAGTTAACAATCTACTGCCAAATATTAAAAGTCAGCAACAACTATCTTACCGAAGGGCATGTAACATAAACACAACTGAATAAATTACCTTGTTCACAGCTCTTAATTCCGTAACCAGCTTCAAGGGAGCATGAAGACCTTGAAAGTTTCGGAGAATTGTGAGATCCATCGCTCCTCGATTCTTTAAGAACTGGAATAGAATAGCAAATGGTTCATTAGCTACAGTAAAAAAAAAATGGTTTTTAGAATGTTTTTAAGTTGCATAACCTAAAAACACAATTAAAAAAGGTATCTAATATATAACCTAATTACCGCACTTTTGGGCACAGATATACATAATAAAAATGAAAGTTTAATGCATCTTCTACCATCCCTCGCAGCTGTAGTTAAATTAAATTAAATAGTTGTTGTAATTAAGGGAACGTACCCATACTACGTGACACGTTTAGGGGGGGGGGGGTCTTCAAAATGTCACGCTCCATACAAATGAGCGGCGGGTTGCTTAGGTTTTTGGTCACCGGGGGGGGGGGGGGGGGGTTAAAAATTGCAAAAAGTTGGTCACGTAGTATGGGTACGTTCCCTTAATTACAACAACTATATTACGGCGGATAGGTAAATATTTACCGAGAATTCTCGGGATGTTAGAAAGCCATTTAAACTAAAACATTGACCTTCGGTGTAGCAGGAAGCAGATGACAATTTATTTAGAAAATATTTGATTTTAAAACTCCTTCACAAAACGTAGGTAGGATTTATTTCACTATATAAAGAGAACAATTGAGGCCCCTAGAAACAAAGACGGAAGTGTCCACCACACATCAAAAATGAGTTGAATATGTAGTTTCATAGAGAAAAGTTCATTCTTTCTCCATAATATATCTGTTTGTAACATAAACGTTATTAAACCATAGTATTTTGGCTTTAAAGTTTTGTTGTTGTAACAAATACGGCAGTGTCCACCTCCTTCCGAAACAAAAGCGGCAGTTTTTCAAATAGCCAATCAGGATGCTCTATTCATAATGGCCGCCATACTTTAAATCATACAAACTCCTGCAAAAGCGTCAATGAATCGTACACTGATAAGTTAATTTTTTGGGTTGTAATAACCATTTATTGTTAGTGGACGTTACATATCCCAAGAATGGAAGCTTTCCCCGATATTTTGCCACCGGAATCAGTGAGGAAATGTGTCAAACAACCACACAAATGGAAGCTAAACATTACCAAGAAAAAAGGTAAATCGCCGTTATGTTGTAGGCAAATGTCTAAATATGACATTTGAAGATTTATCTGAATTTGCCCACATTTTTTTTGTAAGGATTATGGATTAAGTCAGTTAGGCCATGTATTTTTTGTAGGTATAGTTGATATAATATTTCAAATTAATAACAACTGAATATTTTTTAAAAATTATTTGTTATAGATTCATCCAAGGATCAGCAGAAATCTTGTAAGACTCATTAATGATTTAGTTAATTTTTGTTTTATTTTATAATTTTGTTAAATTTTCATTAATTTATGGATAAGCCGCCGCATTTTTATGCACAGATTACGGAAATTTTACTTCATTTCAACAATTATTACAAGAAACAACTACGAGTAATTACGAACACAAAATAGGTTATTAGGTTCTTAGTTTAGGTAAATTAAGTAATTCATCCGTTTTTAGTTTGAAACGAAACTTCGCAAATGTCAAATCCACACAAAAAACCATGGCCGTAATGGAGATGGTGATTTTTAAACTTATGACAATCGAATTTTAATGCATATTTTTCCGTCTATCCCGACTGAAACCGATGGTTCTTGTGGTAATTAAGTTAAAAAGTAGTTTACTTTTCAAATTTTATGCCTTTTTAAAGTGTAGCGGCATGCGGCGGCTTGTCCATACTTTACCAAATTTTCTATTATTTTCTATTTCATAGTGGATGTAATTTCATTATTAAAAAAAAATCTAACATCTATTTCTCGGAATTTATGAATATTTCTAAAATTTGATAAATTCATTAAGTGAACTAAGCTGTTCATATTATTTCCATTAATTTTTTTATAAAAAAATCTTCTTTTCAATATTGTTTTCGGTAAATATGCAGTTAGTCCACCTCACGGATAATACGGAACGTTTGTGTTGTCGAAGTTTGATGCACGGATAATACGGAATGTTCCTTTTTTAGCTAATAGACAATCAAATATGACATTTGTCGGAAGTACCAATCTTATAAAATAAATTCTCTAAAATAAACTCGCTTTTCATCATACTTTTAAAAAACATCCCAGGTTTTGAATGGTTTGTTTGGCTACGCAGGGTTTGTCTAGCGGGTTTGTGTAATTATTTTAATACATTTCTTTCCATGTTCTACTGTTACAAATACTTGTCAATGATGCATTCACTAAGTTTTATGCAAAAATATTTTTCTATGATTGGCAGCATTGATGAAATGTTAAAATAAAAACGATGAATGAACATGGCGTTACCGTGCGAGTGAATTAATTTTAACAAAATTAAAATGTTAAATGCATATTTTTTGCATGTTTTTTGGTCTCCCCCGACATAAATACTCACTTTTCGTAATAATAAAGCTAAATATAACTGTTTGGATAAAAAGTTTTCCGTATTAACGAGTAAGTGGTTTAATGCATAAATAATTTGTTTTCTTACATTGACTCAACATCTTCGAAATTGTCTTTTAAATTAAAACCGGCAGTGTCCAACTGTTTGTGAAACAAAACAGCAAGTGTCCAAATGATTGAAACAAAAACGGAAGTGTCCATCAAAAAAATGCATTTTTTTAAGAAACTAAGGCATTTAGATACATAAATGATTTGAAATATTATTCTTCGGTTTACCAACATAATATTAAATCCTTCCATATTGATGAATAACAGACTGATTAAACGTTTTTTTTAGTTTGCCAACAATTTTACAAAGTGGACACTTCCGTCTTTGTTTCTAGGGGCCTCAAATTAACAAACATTTTGTATTAAAATTGCTTACATTTCGCTCGGAGGCCTCAAGGGGATGAGAGTTTCCCAACTTCGATTTTGTTCCTGCCAATCCATGGGAAAGAGGGTCTTGGACTCCAAAAGCTCCCTCATGAAGTCCAAAACTGTCAATATTCTCTGGTCGTACCTTAACTGAGGGAAGTTCGAAACTCTGAAAAGGAACAAATAATGCAATGTCACGAATATACTTAACCTATAATATCAACATCGAAATTGCACAATTGATGCGCTACCGCTGTAGAAAATCTTGACATATTTACCATATTGGGTTTTTATATCGCGAAATAAATCACCGAATTGAAAGAAAATCAACGAATTTATTTGACAATATCAAATTATTTAAAGACAACAATTCACCGACCGCCAGAGACCAGAGACGTATTTGGACGTATTTTTTCTAAGCAGAAACTTGCGAACGCTTTGACAGTTGAAACCATAGATTTTTTTGTGTGGTATTGCCATGATCATCTGAATGTAATAACATTTTTGTAAAAAATAGGATAAAATGTGATAACGTCCTTTTCTCGTTATCTCCTCGATTGGTACAAAATTTATTTTAACAGGTAGTAATTCGCTATTCCTTCGTATAAATTAATAATTCTTTCGTAATAATTCGCTAATTCCTTCGCTATTTAGTATTTGCAAATACTTGAGTAGCACCCTTGAAGTGATATTTTATATTAATGACACTGTATAAATTGAAATTATACAACTTGGAAAATTTATACCCTGGATAATTTACCTTTCGTTAATAATAATAATATTTGGCAGACCTACGTAGGTACCAATTAGGTACCGACCCAACTAATTTCATGTTTACGGTATTGATCAATTTTTTAAATAAAAAATTGTATGTTCTGAGAAATAGCTAAATAGGCAATACAATCACTCAAATTTAAATCACAAGATTAGTGTGCTGTACGAAAAATTATTTTGCAAACATAAAAATGGCTCCTCCGAAGGGCCCACCGATGGTAAGTTTAAAAAAACTAATTAATTTTTGGGGATCGCTGGCAACGGTTAATATGCACTTTTTTTTTTGAAAAAACCTTTTGATTCACCTTAATTACATTAAAAGGCAACTATTTGCATTGGGGGAAGTGGAAAATATTTCATTCTAAATTTCATTACGTAAAATTAAAATTAGCTTTCGTCTTGTGAGATTGTACGCCAGAATCACAAACCATGTTACACAAACCTAGCGTAGCCGCTAAACTACTTGAAAACTGGGATGTTTTTCTTGCCTTGACGCGAGTAGGCGTTATAAAGGGGCACTTTCTTTTGTATCACAAACCATGTTACACAAAAATATTTTCCACTTCCCCCAATGCAAATAGTTGTCTTTTAATGTAATTAAGGTGAATCAAAAGATTTTTTCAAAAAAAAGTGCGTATTAACCGTTGCCAGCGATCCCCAAAATTTACCTAAAACTAATTTATTATTAAACACAATTTTTGGGATATTTTATTAAATTGTTTTTTTTCCAGGATCCAGAGGAACAGGAGAGAATGAAATTTAGAGCGATGTGTAGATTCCGTACCATCGGGAGGTTGGCAATGGAAAATGCAGGGTGGATGAATGAAGGATCTATAGTACAGACATTAGTTACAAGTGATGTTTCCAAGAGTGTTCGACAAAGTATTGTTCAAGCATTGCAGGAGAGGACATTAAAAAAGAAACAAATATTGTCCCTGGAAGTAAATCTATTAAATTATTGCTAATGATTATAATTCTTATTCACAACTTTAGAAATTATGCTACCGAAGACTTAGTTACTTACCAGTAAATTTAGATATTTGATATAATGTATATTTTTAGGATAAAGCCCTTCTTTGCCATCCTTTATCTTGGCGTACTGATGAGGAAAAACGTTACCTAAATAGAATCATCGGAGGATTAAAATGCTTTCGGAGGTATCCAAAGGTTTGAAAATAAATAATAAAAATATTACGTGTTTGTAGATTAGAGAAAAGTAGTTTTTTCAGCTAGTGCATTTGATTTTAAGTTGATTACTGAAGTTAGCGTTAGCCTGATTACTTACAAAGTTATGTAATTGACTCCGATGTTTTTGTAGCATTTGACGGTGCATTGGGAGGTTGTCGAAATGTCGATTCATTACCCACCCAGCGCAAAATTAATGCGAAAAACTGGCCTCAGACCCGATACTTACATTATTCTTGTCTAGGACCAAAACATGGCTTGGGCGTCACTGTTGTAATTACTACCATAATAAACAAATAATGTCTGTATTTAACTGAAGATTTGCAGTTGAAAAAATATATTTGTATGTAAATATACACATATATATTTTCACATCGTAAATATGTATACATATTTTCATAAGAAGCTATACTTTGGGATGTGACATTATAGTTTAAAATAAAACAATCATTCACTTTGTTAACATCACAAAAAAAAATTAGAGTGCAGTTTACACGCGGTAGAAGCGAAACTGTACCAAAACAATCTCAAACAATACTTGAAAAGTGAGGTCTTAATCAGAGCGACCAATGAACGCATACAAGCGTAATTTCCGATTCATATCTCAACCAATAGGAGCCTTTAAAAGGGACACAATAATCAAAGCGGTCAATGAGCGCAGTTGATGCGTTGCAGGTGCAGTAATCGTCATTTCCGTTTCACCCAAAATCCAAATCATAGTAGGGCTGTAGAAGTTTCACTTAAAAAAAATTGTATATATACGTACCAGTAATCGTACTATTTATTACTTTTCTACAGGTATCAAGTATGTGAAAGAGACATTCTTTTTATTTAAATAATGCGGTGACATTTCTCATATATTTTTTAAACATCGGTGCATTTTTACGACAAGTCCGGGAAATGTTGATTGACCTTCCGTAAAATTGATTATATCTTAGCTTTGGGGAACATTGGTAAATAAATCTTAAAAATACTTAGTTTTTTCAGTACTACCTTTATGTTTAATTTCTGTCCCTATCCCGAATATTTTTATTTATTTATACTCTAGTCTATTGAGAATAATGTTGTTACATAACAGACTTTTCTCTTCAGCAAGTTCGTCGTGCTTTAGCTGCCGTTACGTTCTTCAAGTATTATGGCCCAGGAAGGATGGTACTGAGGGAAGGTCACAAGCCCTTTGCAATGTATTTTGTCATCACTGGAGAGTTACAGGAGACCCGTCATTTTTTTGATGTGATCACACAACAGTGGCAAGAAACACTCATTGGCAGGTTGCTTCCCGGGGATGTATTTGGTCACGATTCACTCCTGCATGATATTCCTCGGTCTGAAACTGTTACAACCATCAGTAAGTTAATACATATGTATATATCTACCTTGTTCAAAACCGTCAAAATGATATTTCACTCATCGGACAAGTGAAACTGAAGTTGGCGCATATCAATAATATTTGGATTTAAAAAAAAAAACTATCAAAAAAAATGTTTGAAAAAAATTTCCCTGTGGAAAATTAAAAAAATTACATGTTCATTTTAATTTTTTTTTTTACACGTAACCTATTTTAAAAAAAATCAGAAAATTATAAAATACGCGCTAACTTAAGCTTGAAAATATTCTTAATGAATAAGCTTAATGAAAATATTCGGGTACTCATAATCATTACTTACAATCTTATAAAATCTTATAATATTTGTCAGATGGTTTTATCTTATACGTTATCTAATAAACAATAAAACGAATATTATGTCCAATCGAGGCATCACCTTGCACATTTAATACCCCCACTTGGGAATCATCTGAAAAGAGAATAACAAATAAGGATATACACGTGATGAATGGATATTAGTGTCCGACCGAGCGTTCGGTTTCGGTTTCAGTTTCGGAAAAAAAAATTAGTTTCGGCATCAGTTTCGGTTTCGGCAGATTTTCTGCCGAACCTTCGGCCGCACCGAAACTCTGCAAAAGATCTCAATAAATGGTAAATTTAGTCTTAAAATTACTCAATTAATGAGGTACTTTATTGATAATGTTCATAAGTGTTGATTTTTGACAAATTTTTGTTCCAAGGAGTAGTTAACATGTTTGTTAATTTTTAGTAATATAAAAAAATTCTTATTATTCAATTATTGTTTTATTTTTTTTATTTCATTTAACACATGCTAACTGTTTGTATAAGTGTAAAAAAATAAGCCAAATTTCAGTAAACTATAGATTTTTTAACATGTTTTAAAAAAGTTTCGGTTTCGGCCGAAACTGAGGCAGCTACCGAAGATTCGGTTTCGGTAGAAAGTCCTGTTTCAGTCGGACACTATTGGATATTATGCGAATGATCTAGGAGCAGTAAGGATTTAGGACGAAATTTATTGATTAGAGAAATATACTTAAGTACTTACAATAATGGTTTTCACTATTTTATGCAGTTGCTGCATTATTATGCACATTAGAAATATTATTTTGCACATAATAAAGCCTTTCGGCGTGCACAAAATTCACGAACACGTACGTTCCTTTGAATTTTTTGCCACCTTCTTAATATTTTTAATCTTCGGTTCTTTTTTATGCGGATATTCATGATATTTTTCGGCAATAGTTGAAAAATGTTTTTATTAAAATGATAATGATATAATCACACAAACGATACAACAACAATAATGAACAATACGCCACACTGGCTATAACGCCTTTTCCAAAGGCTTGTAATACGTAGGTGTTATTTTTGTCATCGAATTCCAGTGCACCTTTGCCTATAAATTTGGTCATCGTATTATTTGTGTTTTCTTCTCTGGAGTCGCTAGATGTCGCTTTTTTTGTTTTCTTTGCCTGTTCATTTTGGAGTGGTTTGAAGATTGGATATTGATTTTGCAAAAATTAAAACTTTAATTTTTTTTTCATTTTATAGGATTCGAACCCAGGTCACTGACGGTTAGTTAGTTAGTTAGTTAGTGAAGGATGATTTTCTCCATATTTTTGTCATCGAAATTCCAGTGCACCTTTTCCTATAAATTTGGTCATCATATTAATATTTATGGTTTCTTCTTCGGAGTCGCTAGATGTCGTTTTCTTTTGCCTGTTCATTTTGGTGTGGTTTGAAGATTGAATATTGATTTTGCAAAAAATAAAAACGTTTATTTTTTTGGATTTTATAGGATTCAAACCCAGGTCACTTGAATGTCTGGCCACTACATTCGTTACACGCCTAACACCGCTGGACTATGGCAGGCTTGTGTGAGATCGAGGATTTACTGTATTATATTAGAACCGAATACCCGTGAAATATTAAATTTTAGTGACGTGTTTCCGTTTCATCAGAATTTCAAATCGCTAACGGGACTAAGGAAGTTTTCACTTAAAAAATTTCAACAGATAGCAAAATGAAGTCTATATTTTTTACTCAAAATATGCCCAGGAAGCGCTGGTTAAAATCCTTTGGGTGTAACACCCTGTATAATTATAAAAAATTTCTTTTGACAAAGCAAAATTCTAAATTTGCTCCTTTACACTCTAAATTAACAGACATGGCACATCAATAATACTCCGGCCATGGAGAGACTCGCCAAGATGAAATCCTAGGTGTTGATTTATAGTTCCTTTTGATCTTAGTGGGGGCATTGCTCATCATCCAATTTATTTTTCAAATCATTCATCTAATCATAAATAATCTATCTGTAGTGACAGAGGTTCTGCTATAAATTGGTATTTTGTTTTACCTACCGAAATGTATATTGTGATTGGTTATTGATCAAACATTTCAAATATAATATTGCAAGTAAGTACTTACTTAAGGATTCATTGCATTTCATCTCTAGCTGGGAGTGGTCTTCTTTGTGTCATGAAGGAAGACTTTAGGCGAGTATTGGATACAACTATTCAGAGTCATTGGGATGATATTGCGCATGCAATGTCAAGATTCACATACTTCTCCACATTCAGTGAGGTTGGTAAAATAATATTTTCCATTTTCGGTAAAAAAATAATAGGTAGTTAAACAAACCATCACAAATTATATCATTTCAGATAGCAATTCGAGAGGGATGTATGTTGGCTAAAATGAAATCTTACAAATTAGATGAAACTATAATGGGAGACGGAAAAGGTGTGCCAAATTTTGTTTACTTCATTCTCTCCGGACAATGCAAAATGATAGAAAATCTTTTAGTGACAGTTAAAAAACGAAGCACAAAAACTTTTTATACCCTGTATAATCCAAAGGTAAAAATACATATACGTTAAAGTTGACTCCTTATCTCCGCAATAAATATAATATTATGAGCATTTATAAAATACGATTTTTTTATAATAATTTAGGAAACTATAACAGTAGAAAATGTTGAAGTACAAGTTGACAAGAAAAAAAAAGAATCAATAAAAATTGAAGAAACTGATGGAGACGGCGCGGTCGCAGCTTCAGATGACCAGATTACAGCGATACAAGAGTCACAAGACACTCAACACAATGCCGATGACATTGAAGTCAGGGAAATATTAAGAAAGGATAGTGAATTGGTTGAACTTGAAGAAATGGCGGCTGAAGGAAGAATCGCTGAACAGGGAGAGCATAAACGCGGTGGCAATTTGAAGCTAGGATCCACATCGACTCTGAGTGTAAACAAGGAATGGGATAGACGTTCAACTACGCAATCAACTTGGTCCAGCAAGTCTTTGTCCTCAAAGGATTCAACCGTAGATGTTTCCAATAAATTATCCACAGTCAGATGTTTTGAAAATCTTCCTAAAAACGTGAGGGTGTATTTTATGCAGGTGTGCCTCATGAGTGCGGGAAGCTGCTTTGGTCTGGGGGAGACCATGAAGAACAGGAGAATCATCGCCATGGGAGATGTTCACTGCCTGCTCTTGCCCCAGCACTGGCTGTGGCAGTGGAACCCTGCCAACATCTGGTCAAGAATCAAACATTTCTTGGACAGAAAGATCCCATCCACAGAGCAAGTCTTTGCGGAGTTCGAGCTCAACCAGAAATGGAACCTTTACAAAGAAAACATTATCAAGGAGGTATTCATGGATAAAACAGCAGTTAACCCAACATCTGTACACGACGTGCCCTATTCCATCAGAATTGACCAAAACTTTGACTTTGGGGAATGCAAAACTAAAAAGAAACCACAACACTAGAGATGGTCAATTTTAATTCATTATTTTTTTATACATATTTCCTTTTATTTATAACATCCTTTCATTTTACATTCATTATATAAACATTTTAATTCTCGATAACATTCATATTATTGTGGAATATTGAAATACAAATACACTTTGGTTCTTTAATTACAAAGAGATTAAAATAAAGCATACACTTATTATACCTAAACTAAACACTTATACCTATGATCTAATATGGCAACTTATATTGTAAGAAAAATACGGTCTGACTCATTTACAAGTGTATAAAATTAGTTGGGTAAATATGTGTATTCAAATATATATAAATAGATGTACCTATATTAATCAAGTACCTACCGATTCAATGAAACATGAAGAAAGGTTCCTAATGTTGTATTTATCATATATATATATTAGCTATGCTCACATACTTATCGTCTTACTAATTAGATTCTTATGTCAGTTCAAAATTGGTATGATAAAGCCGGCGTTTGGGCCGTTTTAATCACACAAAAGTTGTGGTAATAAGTCAAGTTTTTCATTATTTCCACCTTAAGTGTTGTTTTATATTTACGCCGCGTTTATAAGTAAGGGGGTTGGTGAATGTACACATTTATTCATACAATCAATAAAAAGTAAATACATCAATACGTAAGTACTACAAGTTCGAATTGTGTGTCCATTGGCATAATATTCAAGTGAGTCCCAGGAAAGGTAGGAACCGCATTATTATTTATATATAATTTATTTACAATATTTGTTTATTGTTATCAAGTTTAATTTGCAGAACTCCATTTTAATTTTTAATTCTTTTATATATTCAATAATATTATTTTTGAATATACCTATAAAAGAAATAAAAATTAATATATTTGTTTATGAAATAAATAGGAAGCAGAGCTTGACACACCTAGCTCTGCAGTCCTAGAAATTGCTAGGGTAGATTGTGGTTACAAAATCTATGTATTATAAAAATATTTTATTTTAAATGTTAGTTAGTTTTCAATTTGGGAGGCAGGAATGTGTATCGCCGCCCCAGGAACCTTTATTGGATAACCAACACCTCTGCCAAAGGTCACCCCAAGTGGTTCGCTACGTTTGGTGATTTAGCAGGGGTGCCCGGGTTCATGGAGTGAGGTTTGTCTTGGAGGCGGATGACCAGGACATACTGAACCCCAGATTCTTTCCCACGCCTTAAACCCCTTTCCTTCCCAGAACTCTCCTCTCCTTCCCTTAAAAAAACACTCCACACAGCATCCCCAAAGATGACATAGGCCCTGAGGGAAATCATAAATATTTTCCTCAGGGCCTGTGTGGGGCTGATGTAAAAAAAAGTTCCCTTTCTTGGCTTCTTACAAAGTTCACTACGTTAAGCTGTAACATCCATTGGAAACAACCTTTTTACATTGAATTTGAAGACCTCAAGATATTCAAGAGTGAGGGTATAATACATAAATCAAATTAAATAGATAATATTGAATTCGGTTATCAGGTACCGACAAAATAATATTACACGTAAAAGGTACATTTTTCTTTCATAATCTTGTACTGTTCTTAAAATTCACCATATCTTTAGGTACTGTGTGTAAATTGTACAATCTTAAACCACATAATTAATTAATTACCTTACATTAGTAGATTTACATAATTCATAGTTTGTCCGAATTCATCATTATCTTACACCACTGTGCTTGATGGCACATTATTGTATATATGCGGCACTTTGTTCTTTGCATTCATTGCCACATAACTAGGATTAGCAAAGGCACTCGGAGATAACTTTGGATCTAAACTATCACAAAAACCACTGTCTTTTTTGGACATGTTCACATAATTGTCCTTTGTTATAATCAGGTCGTCTACTGGAACATTACCATTCGTGGTTGGAATCTTGAACATGGACTGGTACGAGGGATTGGTGAAGCTGGTTCCATCTGGGGGACTGTGAAGAGATCGCGGTGAGGTGGGGTTGGACTCCCCCAAGTCTGAATCCGAACCGGGTCTTTGTGGTTCATTATCCAAGTTGAGCATTGGTATCAACTCAACTGGTTTAGTTTTGTCTTCGTCCAGGAGATCTGGCATTCTCTTGGGCGTTGCTGTGTTGAAATTAAATACAGGTGCATCTTTTGTTATTACACCGTTTTTAGCTGGACTCATGCACAAATAGCCTTCGGTATCTAAAATAAGAATTACACATTAATATTTATATTCAATAACAATTTTTATGAAGGTGTGATGGCTCTACTGGGTTGGACGTCTAACATCTAACCTATAAACTACATTAGACTAGACTTTGGTATCTTAATTTATCTTTCAATCTCATTAATAAAATAAAGTCTATGGATTGAAATGGTAAAGGTTTTGCAAATGATTTTGCCCAAACAAAAGCTATTCTGTTACAGTCGTCACCGTGACTGAAATGGTGTAGTCTTTGTAGAAACCTGGCCAGGACTGTCCAAAGGTTATGGCACTGATGATGAGGATATTTAAATAAAGAGACAATTTAATGTGAATGTGCTTTCAAATTATATAGTGATCATTATTATACTTTAACTAGTTGGTTCCCGGCATGCGTTGTAATGTCATATTCAAAGAAATAAATTGTTTCTCCCTGCATGTCCTTTCCCATGCGTCCCCGTTCCCCTCCCACATTCCCTACCCTCCCGCGTTCCCCTTTCACCTTTCCCACTCCCCCCTCTCCCCTTTCCTGCTCCACCGTCCTGCAAAATCTCCTCCCGCGTTCCATATATTCAGTCCCAGTACATTCAGTTTTCAAACAGTTCGCGTGCCACCTATTACAATTTTTTTATTCAAAGTTTCATTTTTCGTATGTTACAAATATTCATTTTTGTATATTATAAGAACAATCAATCAAATTTGGTACCTAACGAAGGTACCTATTTAAAATATCTATTATTTAAAAAATCCATAGACAATTCTTTTAATACAAGAAAAAAAACAGCTGCCTGCTAAATTCAATTTCATCAAATGCGCGAACTGTCAAATGTGCAAAGTTAAAATAGTCATTAAGTTTTCTGAAATTATTCAATTTTCTGTGCAATTTTCGTAATTTTTCTTTCCGTAAGAACCTTCTACAAAGTATTAGAAAACATTAAAAAAAAAGATTAATGAAATAGGTAAAGTCGTTCTGAAGTTATGGCGTGACCAAGGGAAACAGGGATTCATTTTTATATATACATAGATAGATAGTTTACCCATATTATCAGGAGATAGTGGATTTACACTAGTAGGTCCACCGAATGGATCATTCACATAGTCATGTGTGGCTGTCGCTGAGACCAGGTTCCCATAGTCCGGAGAGCTCATCATGGCGAGATAGTCACTGTCACCTCGCTCTGCTATCCATCTGCTGTTCATGTCCATGTATGGATCGTTCAAGTCTATGTAGTGCTGAAAACACAATAAAGTTCATTCATAAAAACACCATGTAGTTCGTGAAAGTTGTCTTTTATCAATGTGATATCTATCACCATTGTATCGGACAGCAAATGGATGTACCATCACACTTTCTACGATGACTCATCCTGAAAATTAATATTCTTATAAACATGAACGTGTTTTGATTTGTCTTTGCAAGGTTAAATTACTCGTACGACAAACTGTGGGATCTTAATAATTAATTTTCGGCATTACAACACATGTAGATATTTGTTTTATCCAGGCTCCCGTGCATTCCTTTCAGAGATAAGAATAACTAACCCTATTAACACGTTTAGACAGTGTATACTTTTACCCCAATAAATAGAGAAGATTGCAAGATGGCCGAAGCAGTCAGTTGTCCGACGACATTCGCAAAGTCTGTGTTTCATTTTTGCAAATCTTTACCAAAGGCATGCCAAGAGGAAGCCGGCAACTTATAGTCGATGTCACTGCCGTGAGGGTCCAGTACAACCATCTTCTAAGCGTTTTAAAAATCATGTTGTGTCTGAATGATTTAATAAGTCAGGTACGCCTCGTACGTCATGCATACGTCTGGTAATGTTAATTTATCGTGAAAACAAGCTTATGGGTACGGGTGATTAAGATTAGTATTAAGTTGTCTAACTTTTGGGGTAATGAGCAAATTCTACCCATCCATCACCAGGGAAGATGAGTTATATCACATTGAGGCTATCCAAAATGTCGGCTCAGTTAGAAGGAGAAAGAGCTTACTGTTTTTTTGTTATCTAAATTGAGTAGGTACTGTCCAAATTCTTATAAATGAATTCAAAGAAGTAATTCAGGTTTCATACTCCATTACAAAAAGTTCTTACTTTTCTGACACTGTCCTCCAAGAGGTATCCAAGTCTCTCTGCCAACTGCGTGAAGCTTGGTCGATGGGTTGGTATTGAACGCCAACACTCCAGCATTGTTTCATAAATCTGCTTATTTGCATACTGGGGTTTTTCCATTCGATATCTGTTAAATAAAGAATAAAATGGTTACCCATCCAATGCTAATTATACACACAGGAAAGATAAATAATAATACTTCAGGTGCAATACTGGGACCAACTAGGAATTAATGGCGTCTACATGTGGCTGGTTTCACACTATGTAACTGAAGCAAGTGTATCAAAAAGTTTGACCGTTCTATGAACCTTTCCTTGTCCAGCCTACTGTTTGATCCCTTTCCACAATTTTTCTTAAAAACGTTGATAAACTTCTGAGCAAACCACTTGGCTGTAGGGCAAGTGTCCCTTTTCAAATCTGCGACTTTTCTTCATTATGGTATATATTTTGAAATAATTTTTATAGTCTTTTTTTAAATAAACAGTGGAGATTTAAAACGATAATTTTAAATTGAAAAATTAAAATTATAATATTATAGGTCAAGATTTTCTCCAAAATAAAGTGGTTATTTCCTGGACTTCATCATTTAATTGTAAATGATTTATTTCAGGTTTGAACTTTCACTTACAAAATAAAGTTATAATATATTTCACAGAAAAAAGTTAAAACAAAATAATTTTGAAAATATCAATACAGAAAAATCATTCTTACCCTTCAATGATCCTGTTATAAAACTTTTCATCAGCTTCCATCCCTGGGTAAGGCGTACTGGCTAGCGAAAAGAGTTCCCATAGCACTATGCCATATGACCACACATCTGACTGTGTCGAAAACACCCTGTCTCTTATGGATTCTATAGCCATCCATTTTACTGGCAGAAGCCCCTAAACATATAAATAATAAATTTAAAGTTCTAGTCAACATTATTTGTTAAAACTTGATAAAATACTGTTATTGATGATGGTGGTACTTACATCTCCTTTCTTTTTATAGTTGTCATTCTTGTACATACTCTTCGCCAAACCAAAGTCACAAATCTTAACAATGTTGTCATCAGCCAGTAAAATGTTTCTAGCAGCCAAATCACCGTGGAGCACCTATAATAATCAATTGAACAGTATTAATGTATCAGATATTCACATAATAAGAGCTACTCTAATCTGTTAAATCTTAGAGGGCTAAACATCCAAAATGGACCATCAACTGTTTGCCTAAAGCAGTGGTTCCCAAACTCTTGGATCCCGGGGCAGATAGCACAACGGAGGGGGCGGAATGAGAAAGGGTGGGACGGCAAATTTACCACAACAGAGGGGGCGAAATAGGATAGGGTGGGACGGCAAATTTACCACAACGGAGGGACCAAATGGGATATTGGGCGGAATGGGGTAGGATGTGGGATGGGGTGGGGCGAAACATCCCGCCCCATACCATCCCATTACGCCAAAGAAGAAGGCAGAAGAAGCAGAAGAAGAACACCGAAGCGTTGAAGGTGTCAGTGTCACAGGCGTCTGGAACGTAGGTGTCCACGGAACTCCATGCAGCACAGCATCGTAAGTAGTTGAGAAGCCTTGATAATCACGGCAATTGGAGTGGGAGTCACTTTCCCCAGCAATGATGCAACCACTCAAAAAGAAGAAGAAGCAAAAATGGAAAAGGGAGTACCTAAGTTTTGGGCTGTGAGTATCGAAATTAGCTTGTCCCATTGCTAGTTCAGGGTCCTGCCCAACGGGTTATCAATTACTTCAATGGATAGTGCAATATTTTACCTTTCTATTAGCCAGATATTCCATGCCTCTAGCCACCTGGAAGGACCAACAAAGGAGATCCTGGGTAGAAATGGGGCGAACGTCTCGATTGTAGTTATAGTCCCCTCGGTAGTTGGAACGCCAATCTGGCTGGACACTTCCGTTGCTCACTATGACGCCATCTATGTCACCTGAGATAAAGCCAAACAATTGAAAGTAAACCCATACTGAACATTATTATGTGATACCTATTCATTATTATTAAAAAAAAATAATCAATCTCTCACAAGACATTGACATCATTGATGCAGGAAAGTGATTCTTCTGTAAGCACAAAAGTAAAAAATTTATATCGGAGTTGAAAAATATAACATTTAGAAAAGGAAATGGGATTTTAAACCAGTTGTGACTTGACCGGGCAACTCAGAATGAATTCAACTCAACACCTCCTTTGAAAAGTTATGAAAAAAATAGTTAAATGGGTTACATAAGGTTAGGAAAGGCTATTTTTCTTCCTTTTTTCACAAATTTTAACAACTTTCAAAGAGGTGTTGAGTTGAGTTGATTCTGAGTTGTCATGGAACCAGTTGTAACATATGTACATATACATGCTTGACAAAGTTTGCCACGAAATAAAGTGCAAAAAGTTACAATAAATTTTTAAAATATTTTTCTACTGTGACTACTTTCCGTACCCTAATATTGTGTTACTTTTCGAAGTCTTTATCTGTGTTACTTTCTGAAATGATAAATCGGTATTGAGAATAAAATAAATTTAAATGTTTTACGAGGGCTATTCAGAAACTAGGGAACGTTTCCGTCTGACGCCGCTAGGCGCGCGGCGATCACGTATGTTTTGGTGTGCGCATGCTCGTAACTTCAGTCGGCATCCAGCCGTCAGAACGAGAACGTCTCCGCGCTGCCCGTTTTCCCAATATTCCAATTTAAAATGTGCGCTGCAATTTCAAATCCCGCCAGTCGTGAAGTGCGGTCCGTAATACGGTTTTTGTTTGCAAAAAACGAAAAACCGATAGAAATTCATCGGCAACTGTGCGAAGTGTATGGCAACGACGTAATGAATGAAAGTTCAGTGCGAAAATGGTGTATCCGGTTTAAAAATGGCCGAATCAACGTGCATGATGAAGAGAGGAGTGAACGCCCGAGCATTGTGACAGACGATCTTCTCGCCAAAGTTAATGAGAAGATTCGTGAAAACCGTCGCTTCACAATAACGGAGCTTTCGCTTTGCTTCCCACAAGTTTCACGGACTTTGTTGTTTGAAATTGTGACTCACAAGCTTGGCTACCATAAATTTTGTGCAAGATGGGTGCCAAAAATGCTTACAGACCTCCATAAAGGTCAGCGAATGGGAGCAGCCTTAACATTTCTTGACGCCTACCACACACATGGTGATTCTTTACTGGATCGAATCGTAACGGGTGACGAGACGTTGGTGAAGCACGTCAATTGCGAAACAAAATTGCAGTCCATGGAGTGGGGTACACAAGTTCCCCCAAAAAACCAAAAAAAATTTTGCAAACCTTGTCAGCGAGGAAGATTATGGCTGCTGTTTTTTGGGATAGGCAAGGTGTGCTGCTTATTGACTTTCTCGAGCGTGGTGCAACAATCAACTCTGATCGGTACTGCCAAACATTGCGCAAGCTTAGAAGAGCAATGCAAAACAAGCGCCCAGGAAAGTTATCTTCAAAATTTTTGTTTTTTCATGACAATGCCCGACCTCACACGGCAAATCGAACTGCAGAACTTCTTGACTCATTCAAATGGGAGATTTTCCCACATCCACCCTACAGTCCCGACCTAGCACCGAGTGATTTTCACTTGTTCCCGAAGATGAAGAACTGGCTAGCAACACAGAGTTTTGATGACGACGACGAGCTCTGGGCGTGCGTCACTGAGTGGCTGAGATCGCAGGCGGCGGATTTCTATGACGAAGGAATTTCGAAGCTTGTCCACCGCTACGATAAGTGCCTTAATTTATTTGGTGACTATGTAGAAAAGTAGCATTTTAGTCACTCTTTCAGATGTATATAATAAAATATTTTTCCTGTACCTAGTTTTTGTTTTATTACAAAACGTTCCCTAGTTTCTGAATAGCCCTCGTACAATAAAACATATATTTGTTTTCGACCACCTTAATTTTATTTTATTCACACTCTACCGGTTTTGGAAGAACCCTTAGAATATTAGAACTAACCTACGATACAGAATATTAACAGACATATATATATATATATAAATTTTAAGTGTTTGAATGGGAGGTGAACAAAGGAGAAGGGGTAATTACGGGATTTCCCGGAAGAACAGCATAGCGATTTTATATCTTTTGTGAGATCGTTATCGAGATAACGGACATGATCTCCATGTCACATATTTTAGTTTAGATCGTTTTAAACATGAATTCCTGCAAGTATGCATGATTATTTATTCATTTAATGTACATTGTACATGGAAAAAGCAAATAAATCACACAAATCTGACAGGAGATCACGTCCATTACCTCGATAACGATCCCACAAAAGATATAGAATCGCTCAGCAGAGCGGCTTATTGGAAATATGTCTAGAATAGGACTACAAGATAAATTAATTTGGTTATTCAAAATACTAGAGTTATTATTTAGGGATAAATGTTAATATTTACCATTGGGTATCATGGATATGACTGTGTTGTTGGTGTCCAGTCCTGGAGAATGGCCGCCACTGTTGAGTCCAGAATCCCCGTGGGATCCGCTACGCAAAAGGGGTAGAGCTGCATACTTATTGCCACTTTATTTTAAGTTAGCAAACAAGCCCAAACCAAGAACCAAAACCAAACAATAAGTTAGACACAGTGTGCATTGTTATCAAAAGCATTAATATATCATCAGCAGAAGAATTTCACAGATTTATGAGGTAAGTAATAAGTCATAGCATTTTAATTTGGTGCCAAAATAATAAACATTATGTTAGTGCAGAAGACGGCTGTGACATCAAATTGGGCGACCTCTCTAAGCGGTCTTTTATGTTAGTTGTTATGTTAGTTGCGAAGGTGTGACCAGTGTCATAATACCATAAGATAAATGATTTTAAGAATTCGCAGTATTAGGTAGATAGTTTTTAAAATCAATAAATTTAATACTGAAAACATACAATTTTAGTACAACAATCACAATCAGATAAGAGTGCGATGGTGAACAATATTATACATGATAATAATATAGTTCCAAAACATTCTCTTAAATATTCCATCATCAATTTAATAAAAGAAATATTTGATGGACCATAGACGTGAAATTCATTACACAAGTATGGTTCAAAGTTTGCAATGACTAAACAAAATATTTAAAAACCAAATACATACCGAACATTCTGTACAAACTTTTATACAAAAATGGCCACAGCAAGATGGCCACAACCAAGGTTCGTATAAAATGCATTTAACAAGGTTACCTCATATGGGTCTTTTATATAAAAAATTCATCGGGCCGCTTTCGAATTTTCGAACGGGTGACGTAGCTTGAAGTAAAACACTGCCATTTGTATTATAATTAATTAAAATCTACCAGTGGAACATGGACCTCAAGCTACGTCACAAATTTTTAGCTAATCACTGCTCTACCTCCTCGATGAACTAACCTTGTTAAATGCATTTTCTACGAACCTTGGACCGCAATGTCGACCGTTCCCAAAGCCATTGAATAATATCTATTGGTAACCATGAAAACGAGGTATGTTGGCAGCCATCTTGGCCGCCATTTTTGAATAACCATTTGGACAGAATGTTTTATTTTATTTATCATTGAAAGTCTGTAATTTATTTAAATATATTTCATCTACATATAGAAAAAAAAATCATGAACTTTCCACAGAAAATATCAATATTAAAAAAACCCCAGACACATTTCAGAAGCTATAATGAAATATCTTAAAAATTTATGATTTTGGATCATAGTTGCGTGAAACTATAGTGGTACTTTATGTATTCTTGTTATTTCATAATATAACATGAAAAATGTGAATCATAAATAAAGGTTAGGTTTTTCATAGATATACCAGGTTATTTCTGAAATAAGCTTTGAACAATTAATTATTTTTATTTTATGTAGTTGCATACAGCATATTATTCAACAGTCTACGAATTAATAAATTAGTTATTTATGTTCAGAAAGAGTAGCATAACAAAAACTTTGTTGAAATATAATATATAGCAGCGATCTGCAATTAGCGGCCCGCAGGCCACATCTGGCCACGAAGCGCTCCCTAATGGCCCGCAAACCCAGAAGGGAGATTCTCTGAACGGACAATAAATTATTCCTTTCCACCATAGAGACATTCACTGTCGTGTGGCCCCCAAAAAAACTCATATTTATATGGCCTGCCACCAAAACTAATTGCCAACCGCTGATATATAGCAATCTATAATGTATGTACTCAAAATTCTAACCTAAAATAGTGGAATTTTTGTTTTTACCATAAAAAAATTCTAAATAAGTTATGTACAGTTTGTCAAATAAGAGTACAAAACATAGGCGGGCGCCACTGTTGTTCAAATAAATGCAATACTAAACATATATACTCATTGTGGGAAAAGTAATGCTGTGTAACCTACATTTTTGAAAAAAATTAAAGAAAGCATAAAAGTTTATTTTATTTTTCATTGCAATATAGATACCCATTTGATCTCAAATTAGAATTGCACTGATCTCAAAATTAGAATTGCATGTAGGTATATTATTATTATACCTTGGCAATTTTGTGTTAGCATTATGAAGAACTAGCTTTTTGCCCCCGGCTTCGCTCGCATAGTATTAGGGGGGTAACCACAGCGCCTCCTCCACCTTCCATATCCCCACTCCAATCCCCCCCCCCTATATAAATTTCATAATGCCAGAGCTCTAAGCTATAGCCTATAGCCTATTCTGATGTATGAGCTATATTATTGTAAAGTTTCATTAAAATCCATTCAGTAGTTTTCGCGTGAAAGAGTAACAAACATACATCCATACAAACTTTCGCCTTTATAATATTAGTAGGATAATATTAGTAGGATGGATAACAATATTGTAATAAAATATAACAGTTTAGAAATTGCTCACATTTATTTAATCCTATCTAAAGCGTCGATGACACCGGGTGAGTTTACAAGCTACTATCTGGGAAATTCACTATCTGTTAGTAAACTCGTCCAGTGTGATCGTGTTACTTGCTAACAAGCAGATTGTTGACAATCTACGAAAAAAAGTTGAAAGGTTGTCAACTTTACTCGCCTACCCGCTTGCTCCGCTTGCTCGTGATTGGTTTATTTATGTTTCCAACATGGCTTCCGATAAACAGCTGATTTCGACTGTCAAACATGTGAAGAATTAGTTTACGCAGGCGTCGTTATTCTTGTTACTGGCGCTAGCAGCGGCCTCAGTTTCCTACGCTTCTGAGCGAGTGGACAGTTTTGTGTGTCATCATGACAATCTCACTCGCCGATTTACCCGCTTTTAAACTTAGTAGATAGTAGCTTGTAAACTCGCCCGGTGTCATCGACGCATAAAGTACCTAACTTTAGGGCTTTAGATCATGTGTCTAATTTTAGATCTGAATATATTTAACTCATTGAGATCTAAAAGTAGTATAACTAAGCACATCATTAGAGATTCTTCATTTCTACCCACTGTTAAATAAAAAATTATGTTAAATTATGAAAGCAAATCACTATGTAAAACACAATTTAATCACATTTATGTCAAAGTAGGTAGGTACTTTAACAACAGTGCTTCTTCGATTTTAATTTTTTTCTTTTAGAACAAAAAAATGTTTTTTTAAATGTGATTTACAGTGTTCCATATATTAAGTGTCGTTGCATTTTAAAAGAATATTTAACAATTGGTGTTGCCAGCCTACAAATTTTGTAGTTCCACTTTTAATATTTTCTACTCTTAATTGACAGACTATACCTACTTATTACTTTTTTCACTTATAGATAAAGAGAGCAAGGAAAATATTATGTAAACTCGTATTCTCATGTTTTCAGGGCACATTATTATATTAGAAGAGTAATAAACTCTTGTTCCTTGTTGTTTTAAGACGCGTTATTCTATTATAAGAGTAAAAAACTCTTGTTCCTAAGTTTTCAAGGCACATTATTTTATTAGAAGAGTACATAATAAACTCTTCTTCCTATGTTTTCAAGACTCATACATTATAAGAGAGTAATGAACTCTCGTTTCTATGTTTTCAAGGCATTTTATTCTATTAGAAGAGGACATAATAAACTATTGTTCTTATGTTCTAAAGGCACATTTTACTATTATGACAATAGTGTTGTAAATTACCTATTTAAAAAAATTGCATTAGTGGTATCTACCTACCCGCTTTTAGTACTGCTGATAGAATATGCACGGTTGATCATTTCAATGCCAATGGTTGGATCTATAACATCTGTACTGCGCACCACTTGATCAATGAAGTTCCCCCGGTGTCTCAACAGATAGTTGTGGAGATTCCCGAACCGGCAGTATTCTACAATGACGAACAACTCATCTGAAATAAAATGAAAAATGTTAAAACATACACATTACTAACACATTAAACTAACATTCTATACCCGAATGATGTTTTCCACGTGAGAATGAATTCATTTCAATCCACAAGAAAGTATTCATTCTTACATTTAACAACTCGGTTGTAGAATTATTTGTTATGTTCTGTGTTTTCTTCCCTCCACCAACATGATTCTCTCTAAGACTTTGCTTCACTCGTTTTTCTCAAAACAACTTTATTTATTTTATTTATAAGTACATGTTACATAATTAATACATTTACTTGAGAAGATACATTAGGTAACTACATTATTAACTAATTACATTATTAACTCTCCAAACAATATCTCTAAAGATGACATAGGCCTTGAGGAAAAAGATGTCCACTGGTGCGGAAATCAGTAATACTATGTACATTTTTTTCTCAATAAGCTAAGTTCAAGGGTGGCTGGTTGCACAGTGTGTTTGTGTGCAGCACTGGTAAATTATATCGTCTACAATTACTTTATAATATCTTACCGAAAAATATAAAATCTATGTTATATAGAATCTCATTAAAAATATCACCTACCAATATAATGCCTAATATAATATGAATCAGGGAGAGCAAATTCTCAAAGTTCCGCGCGAAGTTACCCTGTCCCGGTGTGCAGGCCGATTGCAAGCGGAACGAATTATGTTTTTGTATCGAATATCCCAAACATCGCCAGCGTGCAACGCCGGCCACATGTATGAAAAATTAAGCTATATTGGTGTGCCACCCGGTGGCCTTTATCAAACAAACTTAAATTTGGATTTAAGGCAAAATACTTAATCAAACTGAATAATTCTTTTTTTAATCATAAGGTACAGCAAAAACCTAAAAATTACATATATTTGCCTTTTTATTGATTGGTGTTTTAAATTATAAAATGCAGATCACTAAGGAAATCAATTTTTTTATAGGTAACTTTGACAATTTTGCCCTCGTGCTGTTTATACATTGTTTATAAATACTGTTTGTATCCTGTTTGTAATGAAATATAAAACTAACCACCCAACCATCATGCCGTTTCCCCGCAGGGGTAGGCAGAGAGGACGGACTGCCAAATAACTCGGTCTTGGCACACACTCTTTGCCTCACTCACATTCATACATTCTCTTCTATTATTCTGACTTTCGACATGGCCCGACTCAAGTATCTGATTCACTTGCTCGTGCCATGTCTTCCTCGGGCGTCCCCGACTTCTTCTACCATTCACATTTGCGTCGTATATTCTTCTTACACTACTTTCAAATTTATTTTATTTTATGAAATATAAAATAAAATAAATTAAACATTGTAAAAAAAAGAGTTTTTTGGGTTGAAATTTAAGATTTATTTACGAAAAAATTGTATTGTGTTTTTTATTTTCTTAGTACAGAAAAAAGATCTGTTCAAAAAAATTAAAATTTTAATTAAAAAGCGATATGTAGAAGTTTTCGCACTTCGAAAACAGCATAAAATAGACCTTCTCGCCAAATAAGGTAAGTGGAATCATTTTTACCTAATGTTGCTTAGTAATCGTTATCTCATAGTTACGGATTATCAGTGAACCACCACGTTTTCAGGGCAGCGGCCGCCACTGGTCTCTAGCGACCTCCGACATGAACATTTGCTTGAACATTACTATAAACATTTTTTATTTTCCGTCTCCTCCATTTGTTGAAACATTGGGGCGAAGTGGCCACACACATTTAGTCTTGTGGTCTGTGGGAAGACGTATAACAAAGATGCACTTTACACTTGACGAATGACGTTTACTTAACTATCAAGTTGAGTTCTGATGATGAAGAGATGCTACATCGGGGAGAAAACACAGATTTTTTAGTTATTTTAAAACATATTTATTTATCAGGAAAGAGTTCTGGCTAATATCGATTATTACATGACCTAAATGTACCATTTAAGAATAAAATTTATTACATAGATATCAAAAAACATCAAGTTCTGATGTGGAAGATATTCTTACAGTTTTATCTAGTTGCTACATGTAGATAAAATGTATGCGGCCATGCCAACTTCGCCCCAATGTTTCAACCATGTTTAAACAAACGGAGGAGACGGAAAAAAAAAATGTTTATAGTAATGTTCAAGCAAATATTCATGTCGGAGGTTGCAAGAGACCTGGCTATCGGTACATAATTATCATTATGAACTAATTTTTCATAAAAAAAAAGTTGAAAGAGAAAAGAAATTATGGGTATTTAATATTTTTGACTACTGAAATAAGAACACGTCCACAACCAGTAAGTGGCAAGAGTAAAGTTTTTAACTTGGGTGCGTAATCTATTGTACTCGTTCTACTCTACGATACAACCTATATATAGCTGAGGACTTGCTGTTAAAACTACTATTATTGACTATTATTATTCTGAATGACGATGTTCAAGGGCGGATCCAGGATTTTTTTCTGGGGGGGGGCACAAGGGCGGGCAAAAAAATCAACAATTACTGTATTTCTACAAGTTCAAGTATGTATAGGAAGGTTTATGAAAGTGTCAAAACAATAGAAAAATTAAATGCTTAATAAAGACAGTTTTTGCTTCTAAATCCACCCTTGACGATGTTTGTCTTAACATTGTCTTTTAAAATTGGTAATAATAGTATTTTCCATTACGTTTTGTGACATTTTTGGTGCAGGCTCCCAGTAAGTTGACAACATTCAGGTGTTTGCCGAGATGCACCATGATCTTGAGTTCAGATGCGAGGGCCTTAACGAACGTAGAGTCGGCTGTCTTCTTCACCTGTTTCACGGCCACGATGGTCGTTTCCTCTCCATCCACGATATTCTGAGCCACAGCTTTCATCACAACGCCATATGCTCCAGAACCAAGCTGCTTGCCTACAAAAGCAACCATCAGATTAACCGTAAAGCAGACAATCGAATTGTTCATCTCAGCAAAAATTCATCGAGATGCCATTTTGTTTGTTCCATATTAAATATTTCATATGTTGAAAAGAGGTTTCGTAAAAAGGGTCTAAAAACTCGGTTACTAATAAAGTAATAATATTGTCCAACATCAAAGAGATCAAAAATAATTGTAACCAGTTCAATTTAAAATACTGAGTCCCAAACTGAACACGACTGAAACTTCGATAACTGGGAGATAAAAACTTTTGATGTAGAAGTCAGTTTTTCAAATTGGTTTGAATTTGGTGAAATCAACAATTAATTCGGAAAAACTCAGTTAAAACCACTTGGGCCACATAGTGCTGTATCTGTCACCAAATGACACCCTCGTAAGACTTATACGTGACTTAGATACTTTTAACATGGACCTTGAAAGTAAATACCATGAACAGGTTAGAGGCTTTTGAAATGTGGCTTCACCGGAGAATGCTCAAGGTCCCATGGACCGACACGATCACCAACACAGAAATTCTCAGGCGGGCTAGAGCAGATAGAGAACTGCTTACATTAATCAAAATCAGGAAAATTTCATATCTGGGTCATATACTTCGAGGGGAGAAGTATCACTTGCTCCATTTAATATTGAAAGGCAAGATAGAGGGTCGTCGAGGGCCTGGTAGGAAACAAATGTCTTGGCTGCGTAATATACGAGAGTGGACCGGCATTAGAAGTGTGGAGGAGCTATTCCGGACAGCGCAAGACAGAGAGGCATTCTCAAGAGTGATCGCCAACGTCGGGGGGACCTGATACGGCACACAAAGAAGAAGAAGATACTTTTACATGGTGACTCGACAGTTGATCCGCCGACACTTGGCTCTCCGATGTGATATTTACTATAAAATGATATTTTTTTGTGAATTATTTACCAATTTCACACGTAAAATCGACTTCAAAAATACCCTTAATAATGCGTTGGTATGAATATTAAATGAATTTATACACAGTGTCGATTTTTTTGTGTACACAGTACATAGAGAAGTAGATTTTTCCTTGATGCATTTGAATGAAAATATGTTTTATACTTTTGTAATTCGGCAGTACATTCTCTCTGCACATCGCTTCGAGGCCACTAAGTTATGTTTTGTGTAATTAAGTGTACTGTATTTTCCCTAAACCGACTGCACATTATTATAAGTATGCCGGGGGAGGCCAATGTAGGCGGATCAACTGTCATGGAATTTCTTCTGTCCTTTTATGTAACTCCTTTTTTATTATGGTCAGACATAATAATATTATAAACTTGTTTAGAAAGAGACAATACCGGGCGTTCTCTTTGCATTTAAAAGTTTAAGGTTAGTCTAAAATAATTCTATAAAATAGAAAACTGACAAACAGATTCACCCGGTCAAGGTGTGTACAATTTTTTAAATAATAATTATTGTTTTAAATGAAAAAAGTGAAGTGATAATAACATTTAAAATAATGTTTGTCTAAAGGCCGGTCTCCTCTGACAAAAACACATGCACATTTTGTGGTCGGTTAGGTCGGGGCCACAATGGTTAAGCTTTCCGTGGCCAATAGAAAGAGCCCTTGTTTGAGGTGTTGTTTGTGGAAATGGTCACAGGAGACCGGCATTTATAATGTGTTTTTTTTATTAATGTTCATTAAAAGTGCTAAAAACCATAGTAATCAATTTTAAATCTTTAAAAATCTATATAATTGCTTTATCCACTCGAGTGAGGCTACCCAAATTTAAGTAGTGGATTTTTAAAAATGAAAATGAATTATAAATTAAAACATAATTTTTTGTAAACCTAAAAATATGAGATAAACGTTTCAATCAAGGTGGATTTATAGGTTTTAAAACGCAGTAAGCAGTTCATATGTTTTCATTTTAATATTTGGAGGTATGATCCGAAAACACCCCGAAATCACCATCGCTCGAGTGGCATAACTGGAGCTATGAACATACTGGAGCGCTTTTGGCCACAATACGGCACTATATTAATACCTCGGATTGCTTTGCTGCCAGTTTTAGGCAAATTTTCCCTTGCTGCATTTGTACTTAATTTGAATCTTTAAGTTAAGGTATGATTTTTTTAATGTAAGCGGAAAATATTAAAACTGATCCCCAAAAAATCACAAGCAATCCGAGGAAAAAGTTTTAATTTGGTCTGTCGCTCGAGTGGTTAAGGTTGTATGTTCGGTTGTAAAAACAAAATCTGAAGAAATCATCTGCTTTAACAAACAGCGAATCTATTTGAAATTGAATCTCAAGCAGGAATATTTTGGTAACAAGATGTTATTTTTTCTAAGGGTTAATCTATTTACCTAGCTTCAGCATTTCTCTGGGGAACTCCCACTTCTTATCGTAAGGAAGAAGTTCAGCTTGTTCGTCAAGTCCCAATTCGGGATTGAGGCATTCGGTGGCTCCCTCCTCGAAGTGGAGTAGGCCATCGATGCAAAGTTGCTTCCTGATTCGCTTCTCCTTTCTAATTTTCCAGATCAAGTATGTTATAAGTAAGATGAAAACAATAGCCAACACAATGATGGTTGCGATGTAACCAGCTTTAAAATCTCCATCTGAAAAATCAAAATAACAAATTTAAAAATTTCAAAATTGGATACAAACTTTTTTTTTTTTTTTACATTAGCTCCAAACAGGAGGCACTGAGGAAAAAAATCTCTCAGGGCATATGCCATCTTTGAGGATGCCATATGGAGGGTCTTTTTAAGGGAAAGGAAAGAGATGAAGTTCTGAGAAGGAAAAAGGTATGAGGGGTGGGCAGGATTTTGATGGTCAATGTGTCCAGGAGTGACAGAAGTATGAATCCATCCCTCCCACTGCGGAGCAAGGCGATAGGTTGAGAGAGTCCAGCTGGAGAGGTCTAGGTTGGTTCTCCCGCAACCAGTTTCTCCCATGCAGTAGATGCGCAAACGCTTTCGCTGCTTAAACCTAGACAAACCTCATTCCATGAACCCGATCCAATAAATGGTTCCAGAGGCGGCGGTATCCGCCTCCCAAATTGATAATTTAGAGGTATGTATAATTTTATGACAATGTTTTGATTTTCGATAAAGAGATTTATTTATTTATTCTCTTCCAAAAGCTCTAATTATCGACAAAAATGCACAAAAACAATGTGTGATTATAGACATCACATATTCCCTGCTGATGGATAGTGTAAAGTCTGAATCAGATGTCCAAAGTCAATCATCATATTTAAATAAATGAATACAATATAAGCGAAACTCAATCGAAAATCTGGAAACAGAAAAATCAGAAAAACATATTGACACCTCTGGGACTCGAACCCAGAAGCAAGAGGTCCTGGTGTCCAGAAGCAAGAGGTCCTGGAGGTGTCAATATGTTTTTCTGATTTTTCTGTTTCCAGATTTTCGATTGAGTTTCGCTTATATTGTATTCATTTATTTAAATATTACAATTTGAGGTTTTACTCATAAAGTTAAAAATTAAAAATAAAAAAATCAATCATCATAATTCTTCTTCATAATTTTTGACCGTTGTGTTCAAATAATGTTCATACTTAGTAAGGCGAGGGACTGCGATCTTACTGCTTCTCCCACTCGACTAGTGGCCTTACAAGAGTATTTCCCTTGATCTTCTTCTTTAATGTGGGTAAATTCCAGCCGTTTGCCTTTGTCTGTCAATTTCACCCGAACATTCTTATCTGGGTTAATATCATTAAAAACCATCAAAACATCATCCTAGAAAATAATGTGTTTTTTATTATTACATAATACAGACTCTTTCGCTAAGGGGCTATCCATAAATTACGTCACAACTTAAGGGAGGGGGGGGGGGGGGTGAGGGGAGTAGAGACGTGTGACATTGTGTGACAAAGGGTATGGGGGGGGGGTCATCAGCTCTGTGAAATGTAAAAATCTAAATTATTAAAATTTTCATTATTTTTAGATGTAAAATTACAAAATAAGTGACTTCAAACTAGGGGGTAGGGGGTCTCACAAATGTGACGATGTGTGACAGGGACGGGGGGAGGGTCGAAAAATCATGAAATTCGTGTGAGGTAATTTATGGATGGCCCCTAAGCAACTTCAATAATTGTTTTGAAAAGGCAGTAAGTTTAAACCCAATGTGAGTATCGAATACCAATGATAACAAATATTGTACACAAAAATTGGTCATTTACTAGCGCATTAAATTAGGGAGGAATTTACAAATGACATTATAGAATACACTGCAAGTAAAAAAGACTTGTAAATTTTTTTAAAAATTCCTATATTTTATGGTTAAAAAGTTGAATAATAATACTGTTTCAATAATTTAACCCATTCATTTTCATTTGAAAAAAAGTTTGTTTTTTTTGTCAGAGGCAGTGGCGTAGCGAGGGGGGGGCGGTCCGCCCCGGGTGCCACCCGACAGGGGGTGACACTCGACTGTGGGAAAAATTTACGAAGGATATTGTCACCAAAGTATTGTATACATGAACACGGTCTGTTATTTTCTTTCATATGTTCCCCGTGGAGTGCCCCGAATTTTATGTGTGGAGAAATCTGAAATTCTCTATTTTATGAAGTCGAAATTAGCATTTTGAATTTTTTCTCAAGTTAACTTTAATAGGGGGGGGGGGTGACACCACGCCCCGGGGGGGTGACGTCCTCCCTGGGTGCCACCCATGCTAGCTACGCCACTGGTCAGAGGAGACTTGCCTTGACTATTTCCGAATAATCTGTACCTCCAGCACTATCGGTAATAAATGCATGAGTTTGAAAGAACAATGATTGCGGAAGGTCCCATGCGTGCAAGTTTCATGTACTTGTACAATAGGAATATAGTTAAATTACAAGCGTTACACATATTTTCCAATAGCGTGCGAACATACCTTAAACCATTTTATTTCTGGAGTGGGGATTCCCGTGGCGTTACAGTAAAAGAAATGGTTTTGTTGCCCAAGGGATAATTGAATTTCACTAGAATTCATGCTTGAAAAAGCAATATTTGGCTTTACAGCATCTGAAACAAACGTAGGTAAGTACATACTCATATTTACACCCACCCAAAAGTAAGTAAGTATTTACACCTTGTACAATGTACACATTATCTAAGAAACCCTACATTTCTTATTGTTATTCAAAATTTGGGTGCTAATTTACAACTCATTTAGGCAATCGACATTCACAAAATCCAGACCAAAATGCATGATGCAGTCTGAAGAACTGTAAGATAAAGCAAGGAATGAAAACCGAGCATCTCCAGCAGAAAGCGCATTGAGTAGAACCTTGGATGGTGGCTGCAGTCCCTCTTGGATCATCGCAGAATACTCAACCTCGTGGGAATTTAAAATTACATACCACGTTTTTAAGTAACACATTTTTATGAGGTAAAAACGAAAAAGTTTATTTATTTATTTATTTTTCCAGGTTCTCCATAAAACAGTTATACACCAAATTATTACGGAGAAGCGGGAAAAGATTATAAAATTTAAGAGAAAAAAAAAGTCCAAGGGGGCAGTTTCACTATGTTGAGACGTATGTCAAAAGATAGTTACTGAACTCTCTATAGGTAACATTGAAGATGTCAATGCTCAATGCAGAATCGTTAAGCAGTTGAATTGCTCTATTTAATGGGGCATTCTGAAAGGAAGAAGTTTTCGCTTTCAGAGCATAAAAAAGTGCGTGGGATCTCCCACGAGTATACGCGTTAGGGACGTATAGGTTAATCTCTTTCAACATAGGTGGATTCAGTACAATACCGGAGATCAGCTTAAAAAAATGTTTCCCCAAAAATATTTTTCGGCGGGCTTCTAAGGTATGATCAAGCATTCCTGTTAAGAACAATGATGGATACAGGAATGGGTAGTATGTATATTCCCTCATATACAGGTAACGCATAAACCTTTTTTGTACTTTTTCTATTTCTAGGATATGGTTTTGTTCAGAGGGTGCCCAAATAATGGAGCTGTATTCCAGGATGCTGCGGACAATTACAATTACAATTTGCGGATTTAGTGGACTTGTATCTTCTTACTTAACCAGGTGAAGGGTCGGTTTAACTGTAGATATATATTGTTATTCCAACATTACGTGCCATATGATTTTTACACCACTTTTATAAATAAGATGGATAATATGTTGTCATTTTATACCATGCACTTGTAAGTTTATCTGCCGTTCCACGTTGGTTCCGTCTTCCTCTGTGGTGAGAGCCCTGCAAGCATATGTACCGATGTGCGATTTTGTAATCTTCGGAATGGACATTATCACCTCATTCGAAAGTTCTGTCCTTTTGCGTGTGATAGACACTCCTAAAAACGATAATTTATAAAATATTATTGCAATTACTAAAACTTAGCAGATTTTGTTTTATTCATTTCTTTGTTTTAGCACTCATTAATAATTGCCTAGAACCAATCATAGAACATATAAATGGTTTACGATTTTAAGTATGTATTTCAAGCATTAAAGAAAACATTTTTTCGCTGGCAGTATGCATGCGGTGCGCATGCAGTGCATTCAATGCATATATGAATCGACCGCATGAAAATATACTAACACTAAAAATGTCTTAATTATGAATCTCTAGTGAGTTTTAAGTTTGCTCGTGAATGACACGGATGTGTTGAGACCGGTCGCAGAAAATTTAAAATTAAAGTAACAAATGTACATTGAAAATTAAAACTCTTCAAAACAAAATGTCTAGAAATTGTTACATAGTTAATGTCCAAGAAATACAAAAAACTCTAGTGAGATATTATCGTGATTTATTTTTGGGTTATTATACCCTGTTGCGCTCACTCCTTCTTTAGCCAACGTTTCGGACAGCATTATAGCATCCATCATCAGAGCAGATGTGTAATAAACGATTGTGGTGAAGTACGTGCTAATGTAATGTATTTAGATGCGATACCTCGCTGCCAGCTCCAACTCAGATTGGTTTTCGCCGTGAAAATCTCAAATAAAATCAACAAAAGATATTTTAATTTCTATTTTTTGTAATTGCAAACAAAATTCAAAAGTAAATTTAAAATCCCATTTATCTGATTAATGTAATAATTTTATAATAAATGTTTTATTAATCTTACCATTAACACTACGATCATTAATGATTTTATTTTCTGGCAATTTATACCAGTTGGTTTCAGTGAAATTGGTATAAATCGAGGCTGTACATGTTAAAGTCACATTGTCTCCAACAGCTATGGGATTCCCTTTTTCATTGCTAATGATTCCGAAACCATCTTCTATATCAGAAACATAGAAAACTGACGTGGATTGTTCGGTTCCATTTATATTTTCGGCGGTGCATCTGAGGAAACCTGATTGGTTCACTGGGATTTTTATTATGGAAGTTACTGTATATTCACCCTCCACCTTCAGCTCACCCTAAAAAAATAACAAGGAAAAAATAGATTTGTTGGGAAAGTACATAAAAAAGAAAGATTTTTCTTATTCACCTTAATAAAATAATTCACGAAAGGTCTCTAGTATCTGGGACCTAGTGAATTGTGTTAATGTTAACTAATATCTACTGCAAAATTCATTATCGAAGAATGTCCCCTTCACCAGTTTCCCAGAGGAACTTTTGAATCAAATGATTTCCATTGCCGTTGACCGACTGAATAACCACAGTTTCCTTCTTCGACCTCCATCAACTATTCACCACCATATGAAAACAATGAAAAGAAACATGATAACCTATCAATAAAGCATAGGTTCAATCCTCTAGCCAAGTCCTCCATCACTGCACAAGTAACATTAACCACTTATTACGGTATTTGGAGGAATTAAAACATTTTTAGGGTATTAATTTCCCTGTGAATGTTTTTTTCACATTTTGCAGAAGAAAAAATAAAAATTTACAAATAGTTCCACCTACTTTTTTTTCTTCCCATCGTACACCTCTACAATTTTCTAAACACGGTTGGAAGGTCCACTTGACTACAGGCAAAGGGAGGCCAGTTACCCGGCAAGCAATGCTTGCTATCGTTCCATGCATGAAGAACTTCTTTGTACTCAATTCGACTTTTGGCTTTTCTTAAATCATAAAAAATAAAAATTATTCACAGCAAACAGTAAAAAATATTATTTTAAGCATTCTTCTGATGCAATGTTCCACACTTCAGAGTGACCTACTGACATGTAAAATGTTTCTCATTTCTAAATGGCTCATGAAACATGCCATACTTCAAAGTGGCCTGTACAAGATGCCACAATACAGACAGAGTGGCCTGTAGAACACGCCACACTTCAGAGTGGCTTGTACAACATGCCACACTTCAGAGTGGCCTGTACAACACGCCACACTTCAGAGTGGGCTGTACAATATGCCACACTGTAGAGTGGTCTGTACAACATGCCACACTTTAGAGTGACCTGTAAAACATGCCTCACTTCAAAGTGACCTATACAACAAGCCACACTTCAAAGTGGCCTGTACAAACTGCCACACTTCAGCGTGGCCTGTACAATATACAACATGCCACAATTCAGAAAGGCGTGCACATGTACAACGTGCCACACTTCAGAGTAGCCTGTACAAAATGCCACACTTCTGAGTGACCTATACAACACGCCACACTTCAAAGTGGCCTGCACAAAATGCCACACTTCAGAGTGGCCAGTACAGTGCACAACGTGCCACACTTCAGAGTGGCCTATACAATGTACAACACGCCACAATTCAGAGTGGCGTGTACATGTACAACGTTCCACACTTCAGAGTGGCCTGTACAAAATGCCACACTTCAGAGTGGGATGTACATGTACAACATGTCAGACTTCAAAGTGACCTGTTTATAGTGTTAGCCTGTCAAATGTGCCACAATTCAAAATTGCCTGTACCTACTATATCATGCCACATTTCAAAACGGCCGGCACAAGTTTAATATTTAATAACAATAATAATTTCAGAATTACAAGTCGTCGCCTTAGTTTGTATTTGTCCAACAGACCATTCGAAAATTTTACTGGAGGAGATGGTTTTTTAGCATTATTTCTATAAAACATTATGAAAGGTGTTTAAGATAAAGCTATTTCCGTAAAGGTAAAGGTCTCAAGTTTAAATAATTCTTAGTTAAGTGATTAACTATCCTTTTTTATACTTTATTTTTAATTTTAAAGTGGAGATTGAACAAAAACTAAAATGGTCTGTTGGACAAATAAGAACTGAGGCGACGAAGTAACATTTTTTCATATTTTTAAAAGTTATCACATCGATTTTGTAATTTTTTGGGCTCAACATTATTATAAACACCATTAACCAGTTTGTCCCTAAACGTTTCATCAAAAAGAAAAAAATTCCCAACTGGTACTCACCTTCCCTAATCAAAATCATCAAAGAGAAACAAAGACTACACAAAAAATGGAAATCAAATAATAATCCAGTAGATTACATAGAGTTTTCTATCAAACGTTTACAACAAAAACACTTACAGAAACATTGTTACACCCAATATATAAGTTCAGTTGAGTCTAGTATTCCAACTAATAATAAAAGTCTCTGGAATTACGCTAAAAACAAAAATAGGAAAAATGGCATACCACAAATCATGAACCTTAAAGACGAGTCAGGCACCGGTGCTCATCAAGTGTGCCAACTATTCTGTAAACACTTGCAATCTACTTACGTAAGTGATGAGGGCACGGATGATCCCAATAATATAGATAATTCTACCTGCGTTAATAATGATAACCCGATCGGTAACGTACAAATAAACAACTCATTGGTCAATAAATATTTGAATAAATTGGATGTTACTAAGGGTGCGGGCAGTGATGGTATCTCGCCATATTTTATCTCAAAATGTGCCAAAAATCTTGCATATCCTTTAACCCTTAGGCACCGAGAAAGATTTTACTGAATTGGCTGCCTGGAACGGCATGAATTTCTGTTGTGTTTTTTATTTTGGGTTTTTGTTTAAAAAATCATACAGCTGCACAAACCAAGTTTTCAGTTAAAAATTTTGTTTTAATGCATTCTTAAATGTTGAATTGTTATATTTATAAATCTAATATTAGGTTTTTGGTTTCTGATTAGGTGTTATGTGAAATATAAACGAAAATTTACCTTAAAAATGCAGCCACCCGAATTATAATCACTCGCAGTTTATTTATTCATTGTAATATCGAAGAATTTTTTGTTTTTACATAAATAATATACTTTTGGCAATCACATTATCAAGATTTATCTGGAGGTTTATTTACACATTGATTACAATTATTGATTTCTTACTACGCAGTCATTTTTTTCCGGTGATCACACATACACTTACGCGACACCATGTCTATATTAGATAGGGTCACCATAAGATTGTTAGGCGCGGCGGACACTTTTAATAATTAAAACTTCTGTACAGTATGATATATTTTAAAACAGGTAGTGGGGCATAACGCAATTTCGCAGTGTGAACACCAATAACGTGTCTGAACTCGACGCTTTGGATTTCGCATTGAGTGTTTGCAAACATAACACTCCCGGTAAACTGTTTTTCTCTTCGAATTCGCAGACTGTGGAACATCCGACAGAAAATGTCTGGCAGTTAGCCTTAGCGGATATTCACCAACTCGATTAACTCTTTTTGTTGAGCCGGGAATGTGATGTTTTTGAATTAGTTGCCTTATGACTTCTAAATGAAAATCTGTTAGGCTTACTTCTTTTTTAGTTGTGTATTTATACATCGCGTGGGCATTTATTAAAACTACATCGATTGTCCGAAACGCAATTTTTTTATACCATTTAACGGTTTTACGAACACATTGCACAAATGTTATCAACATATCCGACCTATCTACACCCCCCATATTCTTATTATAATTTACAACACAATTGGGTTTTATTATTGGATCCTTTGTTTTCCAATTCACTTTTCCTGTTTCTACCATTGAATCATTGTGTGATGTAGTGAGCATATGAACATCCCTCTTATCGTGCCATTTTATTGCAAGTAGGCATCCAGATTTCTTCCTTTCCACATCTCCTTTTTTTACATCTCCAAATGATGGTAAACATTTTCGCGTTTTTTTAACAGTGCCACACGCATTAGTGTATTTATTGTGTAAATAACTAAATAAAAAAGGGCTCGTGTACCAGTTGTCCGTGTATACTGTGTGTCCCTTTCCTAAATAATCGGCTAATAACGAAACCACAACTTTTCCAGAAACCAACAATTGCTTTGATATGCCTTCATCCATATTTGGTATGTCTATGTTTGTTTTGGCGCCACAATAAATAACAAATTGTAAAACAAAACCGGTTTTGCAATCACATAAAACAAATAGTTTTACGCCAAATCTATGTCTTTTTGCTGGAAGATATTGTTTGATCGATAATCTTCCTTTGAATAGCACCAGCGATTCGTCAATACACAAATTCTCGAACGGATAAAAGTACTTTTTAAATTGGCCGCATACCATATCTACAAAATTTCTTATTTTGAAGGTCGTATCGCCCTTTTTTTGTTTTTCGTTATCTGAAAAATGGAGCATGCTCAGAATTGACATATAGCGATCTCTTGACATGGTTTCTCCAAATATTGGGGATGAAATCAACTTGTCCAGTGTCCAATATTGACGAATTTTCCCTTTTTTGCTTCTTGCCATAAGCATAGTAAGGGCAATAAATACGTACATCTCCTCTGTATCAACATCTTTCCATTTGTGTAAACTTGAATTTGGAGCAAATACTTTTTGTGACTTTACAGTGGTAAAATATCTATTGGTTTCGGTTGTAATGCAACCCACGATATTTGTATTTAGGAAAAGCTCAAAAAAGTCAATTTCACTACTCTCCGGATTGAGTTCACAATCTCGTAAACCAGATTGTTGGTTGAAATTGTGTACATCGGGTTGGAAGTTTATTGCACTTTCCCATACTGGCGAGAAATTCATAAAATTTATATCTGAGGATAAATGGTCGTCCAATCCAGAATTATTAATTTCATTATCTTCGTTTTCTGATTCATCGGAACTCTCCAAATTTTCTGGAATGTAGTCTTCTTCATCACTCATGGAGAACTCCGAATCGCAATCTAACACATAGTTTTCGATATCTTCGTTATCCATTTTTAAGAATTATAAACCCACTGTACACTGATATACTTGTCTGAAATTATTTAAAATAATAAAACATGGGCCACGAAAGAATATGCACCGCAATGAGATATTTTTAAAGTTACCGAAATAATAAATGTTCATAAATAAAATCGTAGGTTTAAAATTTCACGTAAATATCTACACGGATCTCATGAAGCCGACAAAGGACATAACTCATCTCAATCAGTTTATTATCAGCCATAAAAAGATAAGACCTCGCGAAATAATGTGCACCGCAATAAACGATATCAATGTAAGCACGCTTGCTCGGTACCGGCACGCACTAACACATCGACGCGCAAGACGAGACTGTATGCGGTCCAAAAAAACTTCGACGTAATTTGAAAGGTTCGCTATGATGAAAAAATTAATTTAAAAAATAACTGTAAGTAAAAAGGTCTTTCTCTTTAAAGGACATGGTACAAAACACTTGGTTTTATAATATGAATCTTTTACTACGAACATTTACTAGTAAATTATCTCAATATTTAGAGATGAACATGACGAATTCTCCAAACTACTAATACAGTGGGTCGGCCCACATGAGAATTTCCTTTCAACTACGTATACAGTTGGTCGGATCCTTCGGGTTAACTAACTTATTTAACATGTCCTTAAAAAAAGGAATATTTCCCACAAAATTCAAAGAAGCCATTATAATCCCCATCCATAAAACAGGTTCAAAAAGTAACATTGTAAATTATCGCCCAATCTCAATACTTACAGTATTTAGTAAACTCTTTGAGCGTATTGTGTACGATCAAATTTATATAACTATTGTCCGCAGCATACAAAATCAACAACATGGTTTTTTACAAAAAAGGTCAGTACTAACAAACTTAGTCAACTTTACTGAATACTTAACAAGCAATATGGATAACGGACACCAAGTAGATGTTATCTACACAGATTACTCGAAAGCTTTCGATAAAGTTAACCACTCTATCCTCATTAAAAAATTACACCAATTAGGAATCCATGGCGACTTACTTAGGTGGCTAACTTCATATCTGCATAGAAGACAACAGTGCGTATCAGTTGAGGGAACTAAATCTAGCTTTTTTACTGTGCCTTCTGGCGTACCGCAAGGTTCTCACTTGGGACCATTATTGTTTAATGTGTATATGTTTGATATTTTTAAATGTTTTTTACATGCTAACTACCTAATATATGCAGATGACAAAAAAATATACTTAGTAATCAAGTCTATCAATGACTGCATAAAACTTCAAGAAGACCTAAATCGACTTTTTGCATACTGTAAATTAAACAAATTAGTCCTAAACATTTCTAAGTGCAACAAATTATCTTTTACGCGTAACAAAAATAAAATTTCTTTTAATTATAACTTTCGTGATACACAAATCCATGAAATAGAATCAATCCGTGACCTTGGGGTAGTACTGGATGTAAAACTAAATTTTATCAAACACATTAACGAAGTAATCAACAAAGCCAATAAAATGTTGGGATTTATAATTCGCATATCTAAACCTTTTCGCAATATTAAAACTCTGTATTCCCTTTACACCACGTATATCCGCCCCCACTTAGAATACTGCACACTAATTTGGGCACCGTTCTACCAATGCCATATTGACAGAATCGAAAGTGTACAAAATAAATTTTTTAAACACATAAATTATAAATTCAAATTACTCTTTGCAAATAATACCGAATCCTTAAAATTTCACAACTTTACTCCACTTCAAACACGAAGATTAATACCTGATCAAATATTTTTATACCAAATTCTGAATAACGGCCTGGACTCTCCTGAACTCGTAAATTATTTAAGAATTCACATACCTACAAGGCCAACCAGACTAAACCATTTTTTTCATTTGCCAGCGTGCAGAACCAACCTTAGAAAAAATTCTCCAATCCCCCGTATATGCGCGCAATATAACACGCAATTTAACAATATCGATATTCTTAATAATACTCTTGTGAAATACCGAAACGAAGTCAAACGTACGACCACAAATGTTAATTAAATTAATGCACAACTATAGAAAAGGTACAGCATGAGCATCTCCTGTCCCCATCCTACCTTCCTCTGCCTCTTGCCCTTTCCTATTCCTTCTTCCTTCTAATATACTTATATATATTTTTTTGTTGTTGTTATTTTAATTTTCATTTAATGGTTATTACCAATTACAATATTATATTATATCATAATAACCAACATTAGCATAAGAAACTGTTTTGGCTTACCTCATGTTTAACCTCTTGTATAACTCATCCTGTATATAAATTGCTGTTTGTTTCTTACAACAAATAAATAAATAAATAAAGGTAAATGAGAAATTTAAAAAAGTATTTTTAAATGGTACCTCTGACAACTAGAGTTAGATTTAAGTCCTTTGTTTCATAATCATTCTTGGCTTGAAGTCGGTAAATACCATTGTCTGCTAATGTTAATCTGTTTATCTGGATAGTAGCCTCTTTCACTTCAAGTTTTGCTAAATGATTGTCCGACCAGTTGGGACTAATTTCATTATTGTGGTTATCAAACCTAAAATTATAGAAAGGTACAATAAATTTTGTTACATAGAGGTATTACACCATTTCTTCACAGAGGTAGGTTGAGAAGACAGACTGATAGATGAACAATAGCAAATAAAAATGCAAGTTTACCATGTGAGTGTGGGAATTGGGAAAGCATCTACCTGAATGGCCCATTTAACAAATTTTCCACTTTCCTTAGAGATAGTGTATAAATTAGCAGCTTCATACAGATTTATGTATGAAGATTCCTTCTCTGTAAAAACGAAAACGAAAAAGATAAATATATTTAATATAAATCTTTATTTAATGAAATTTGCAACATTTATAACTAACAAAGTACAAGTTCAGTGTAGTTTACAATAGTTTATAAATTACATTAGTACAAAAAGTTAACAACAGAAAATAAACATATGAACAGTAGGTTAAATTATATTATATTATATTATTACATATTTTTTAATTTAATTAAAATTAAAATTTATGATGTAATTAAAGGTTTAACCAGTAATAAATCAATTTAGACACCTTAAAAAATTTACATTTAGATTCGTATAAATACGTCATCACAAAGTGGTTCAATCACAGTTTGTAAATGGTCTTATAAACCGAAACAGCTCTAACAAAAATATGTACTAAAATACTTGCAGAACTTGATAATAACATTATCCAATTTAATTTTTATTAAATTATTTTTTTTTTTTAAATAAATGGAGTTCTAGGAATTAATCATAAAAACAATGAATATATATAGTTGAGGTTTCTCGCAACCCGCCTCACTAGGCTGGCCTGTTTGAGGTAGTAATTTTGTAAGTCAATTTATAGTACTTATGAATATACCTACACATGTATTAACATATATTTATTGCATTAATAATAATTCGAATTTGGGCGAGTGCACCGGTAAAGGTCTTATCATTACTTCTGATCCAAATATTTAAGTGCGCCTTCAATTTAGACGTTTCGTGTCGGACCGCTGCAGTGCCGTAGCAGTGCGTTTGTCGTACGGCGCATGGACGGTCATTTGTTTTCATACAAAATGCACCGAGCGGCAACAGTGCGGCGTCGGTACCGAGAACGCTTGACAACAGGACGGCAACGTCTCAAGCTCCACGTGTTCATTTCGCTGTTGAATAGTGCGGTGACAAGACGTGAGAGCTGAGAGCTGAGAGCTAACTTCATCGAATTTTCAAGTTTACTGTTTGCTTAAAATGGATGATATAAACGTGGAAGAATTTATAAATGAAATTGAAATACGCCCTGCTATATGGAACTCCAAAAGCAACAAACACAGTAATCGCACGGAAATAAAAAATGCTTAGAAAAGTATCTGTGAAAAATTTATAGAGGATTTTAAAAATAAAACTACTGGTGAAAAAAACTCAGCAGGTAACTATTTATTTAAATCAAATATTATTATATAATGAAAAATATATTACTTTGTTTACACCACTATATTTAATAATCAATCTACATGTTTCGATAACAATGTTACCTTTATCAGGAAAGATGTTAATTTAAAAAATAAATGACAAACAAGTAAAGACAAATAAGAATAAATTAGAACATAGACAAAAATAGAAAACATCGGTGATGCTCTTATACGGGGGCGTCGTTTTTTTTCTGTTTCTGTTGGATGTTTTTCAACAAGAGCACTAACAGTAATGTTTCTTCATCAGAGTCCATGGCTTAACTGCTGTCAAATGAATTTAAAACATCAAACGACCCACGTCTAAACATCACTAGCATACAAACGCACGGCAGTCAGAAACGCTTTCAATTTAGGCGTTTGGTATCGGACTGCTACCGTACTGCAGCGGCACGGCAGCAGCACGGCAGCGGGTTATAACCAGCGGCACAGTAAACGTGCGGCAGCAGTCCGACACGAAACGTCTAAATTGAAAGAGCCCTAAGTTGTCTTTGAAATTTTTTTGGAATCACATTTTTATATTCTATCTGGAAGAATGTTTTAAAGTACTATTGCAATGTTTCTGAAGTTTCGTTGCCCAAAAGTAGTCTGCATTATGGGAATTTGTAGTATGTTATTGTTTCGTGAACAGCAAAAGAATTTAATATTTTTTCTTAGTATTTATATATATTTGTGGATAGATGAGTGAGGATTGTTTTAGCATATATCTGCCGAACATCAAACATATATCGACTTATAATTAATTATGTAATTAGAGGTAGCAGTGGCGTAGCCAGGGGGGGGGGGAGTGTCACCCCCCAAGAGCACAATTCTCTAGCCACCTCCTCCGCAATTTTTTATGAAGTCGAAATTTGGGGGGGGGGGGGGGTGAAACCGCGTCATTCGCCCCGTGTGCCACCCATGCCAGCTAGTTTTTTTTTGGGATTGTTGTTATCACCGCGAGTATTTTTATATATTTTATAGATTTTTAGTGATATTATGCCATATGGATTTTCTTTCACTTTTTTGTGAAGTGCATTCCTTCTATGAATGCAGTTGACGATTGAATAGTAAAATCCAAACAAAATTAAAACCATGGATGAACATCCATGGTTTTAATTTTGTTTGGATTTTTTTTTGTCTAAATAGGCCACTTGCATGGTATCATAACGACTTGGAAAAAACCGTGTGGATAGATTTTTTTACAAAGATTACGAAAATGTTAGTAAATTTTTTTAGAAAAGTACAATTTTTTAATTTTTTAAATAAATAAATCCATTATTTGGGCTTGTGACGTCACTACATGAAAATGTCCAGTCTCCGAAAATGTTCCTATTAATTTTGTAAAATTCCAAACTGATTTATTTTTTTTATATGGCAACTCTTTGATTTCAGGCGAATTTTTGAATTTGACATTTAATATTCACTAGATTTATTAGATTTAGTAGTTCTCTTGTTGGTTTGACTTTTTGACAGATGTTATGAAAAGAACCCCATAGATTTTATGCTGTCTGTATGTGTTTTAGAGGTATAATGGTAATGGTGCTGATTTTAACAAAATCAAATTTTATAATATTCTCATTAGATAATATTCTCATCTCAGAGAACGATACTCAACAGCCGAATAATTGGATTTTATACGCGGGCAACTCAGTCGACGCGCCTGCGCGAATTCCGTTCGGCGAAGTTAACGGAATTCATTAGTTTCCCGGCTACCTGCCGTGCGAGCTGTTTGCTTGAGAATCTTTCCTTATAAATCTTCCAAGTTAATACTTGTCGTGTTTCTAAACTTAAATAAATCGTAACTTCAGTATCAGAAATATTTCTTTCAATCACGGTATATTTGGTAACCCAATGGAGTCAGATTAAGAAGTGTAGTGAAGTAAGTATATCACCACGCGGATCGCTGAACAGAGCCAGCGAACGCCATTATACATAATCTTACCCACACAAAATCACCCTACCAAATTATTATAATTTACAAGTTCAAGTATATTACATTGGATTTAGTATTAAAGATGTTGAAAATTATAATGATTTATGATCAATAAGATGGATCAAGGAAAAAATATTTATGAGATGTAACATTTTTGTTATGCCTCGTTATTTTCCTCTGCCATTCGTGTGGAAAATGTTTTTTTTTTAAATGATTTTCGGCTATGTAATTATCGTTTTTTCGCACCCATAAAATTATGTCCCGTTTTTCCGGTTTATAAAAAATGGTCCGATTTTTCGGATTGAAATTTAAAAAAAATCGCCAGTGTTTCAAAAATACAATAAAAAATTACAGAATATCTTAGAATATTTGCCTAAACAGAATTTTTTTTTAAATGTGATGCAAGTGGCCTATTGTGGTATTATTATTTAATTAACTTGCAATGAAAACCACAAAAAAAATAACCGCCTTCAAAAGAAGCATAAAAATATGGATTATGGACATGGGAGGGAAGAAAATAGATTCAATTTTGCAACCCAACAAAGAATAATGCTTGTTTTGTACTTTCTTTTAGATCTAACTTAATAATTTTCCTTGGCAATATTCTAACATAGATTAGGTATTTACTTATAATTCAAATAATAAAACTTGTGCAATGTGTCCTTAGAATGGGGTACCCCAGTTAGGACACATTTTCTCTAAAAAACTGTAAAAAAAAATATATAAATAAAAAATAAATAAATAAATTCATTTTCAAAAAGCCAAAAAAATTTCTCTATGCATCATCTGAGTTTTTTTTTATTTGGAAGAGCTCTTGCCAAGATATATTTTTAATTTTGTTTTTAAATTGTCAAAATTAATATTATTGTATATGATTGACTGATCTCGTTTAATGTGAATATTGTTGGGTAATGATCTGTAAATTAACGATATAATTAAAAAAGAAAACAAGCAAGTAGGTAAGGTTTTACTATTAATTTCAGAATAAAAAGGTTCGCACAGAGCCATCTAGCACTAGAAAACTGCGAAGAATTTAGTAGGTATATAGAATGTTTTTAGATGTCACACACAATCGCAAATGACGCACTTTCCCCGATTGACCTTACCTCAATTAAAAACAAAATTAGAATGTAAAATCTTTTTTTTTCAATAACTGGTTCGTTGTACCTTTGTTTGTTTTAATACTTAGCCGACTCAATTAAGCTTTGCATTAATATAAGTGCAAATAAAATAAGGTTTGTAAACCAGTGTTAAAAGCAATGACGTTATATAAATAGACGCCATAGTCTCACATACTCGCAAAATAATATGGCAAGTAAGCAACACTCTTTTGTTTTCAGCGGTTTTCAGTAATTTCTTGTTTCAAAAGTGATTCATGTACTAAAAAGATATGCTACTTCAACACCGAAGCCAAACTTCCAACTCAAACTTCCAACGCACGAACTACCCTTCTACACAATCTTCCAAAAGTTTGAAGTTGAAAGTTCGCCTCAGTGTGGCCGTACCATAAGACAATCAAAGAATGTGTTTTTTTCTCTAATGATACCAAAATTGTCAAACGGGGAACATGAAAATTAATTGCATTACTTATAATAATCGATAATAATAAGTAATTTGTGTGTACAATAAATGAAATGTTATTTCTTCACTTTTACTACTGTTTGCCGTGTAATGTAAACATTTTCTCATCACACAGGAGGGTATTTTGGCGCTTTTTAAATGCAATTTTCCTACTGGTAAGACACAACCTTACTCGACAAGTGGCAGATTAGTACTAAAGTACTAGAAATCGAGACAAGTGCAATTGCCTTGTTTTTGGCTTCTTACTTTGAGATTTCTACCCCGTGTCTACAGTATATAACATAACGTCTTTGGTTAAAAGGCATTATTTGAGTGGTCAGTGGTTAGATAGTTAGTAGTTGTTGTAAAATCAACTGTCAGTAGTGATTTAAAAGCTTAGCATTAGAATAGAATGTAGTGCAGGTTACTTACTCAGGACTTTGATTAATTTTTTACCAGAATTTTTATTTTTGTTCGCATCATAAACTTCGCACTCATACATGCCACCGTCCTCTGCTGTTATATTACGTATAATGATGGTGCTCTGTCCAGTTCTCATAGGAGAGTCGTCATTAACTTTAGTCAAAACTGTTGCGTCGGAAATGTTAACCCTCCTTGGCTGGAAATATTACAAAAGAGAAAATGAAAAGTTATAGCCGTGGGTGTTATGAACCTCATTGTAATATTTAAGCAATGAAAAATTTAATATCAACAACTTTTAATGAAATATGAAATATAATTAGAATGAAATATATGTATAACTTTGAATACCACTTTATCATAAAGTTTATTTTATTCTAATTTTAATTGTGTATACAGGGCCGATCCTATGCAGGCGCAATTGGAGTAGTTCACTCCAGGCCCCGACTTGCCAGGGTGGTAAGGAGCCAAGGTGCTGATGATGTCCATGTGATGAACACCTGACAGTGTCCTTGAAGTTTTTACTGGTCAGGTCCGGCCCTGTATACATACCCAAAATGTGTTTGCTACATGAGAAAGAATGAATAAAATAAGTGACAGAAATTAAAAAGGCAACAGTGCTTGCTTATTAGTTGCAACTTTGGGTGCCTGCAAAGTTACCTGTGTGGGCCACTTCTATTTTATTAACACTCTACCGGTTTGGGAAGCACCCTTCCTTCGTCAGGAGGTATTGTAACTGTTATAGGAAGGGTGGAAGGATTATGTATAAGAAGTATAAGAATTATGAAAGGGTGCTTCCGAAACCGGTAGAGTGTTAATAAAATAAAATGGTCTACAAAAAATTAATGTGTTTTTTATTGTAAATTATGGTGAGCCACAAATTTAATGCTTTTTATAAATATGTAAGTATGTATTAGCAAACACTCAGTCAGGTAATACTCAGCAAATACTCAGTCTCAGACAAGCTTTGCATTTTACATTTTTCACAATACACAATCCTTTAGTGATAAGACTCTTGAAAATCAGGATTGTGTCACTTACATTAAAACAAAGGTTTAATACTAATTAATTAATAAATAAATTATATTGCTCACATCAATGTATTTTTCATTTGGATATTTCCATTTGATATGAAAAGGAATCCCTAGAGCAATGGTTACAAAGCAGTCCAGGTGTAGTTTCCCTCCCAGTACGGTGTTGCCATTAAAGGAATCATTTATAACAGGTCTTGGTACTGACATGGTGTGCGCTGGAAAGATATATAAACCAAGTTAGGCATATCGGGCTAAGTAGTAAGAAATCAAAGAAATATAGGTTTGATAACCAACTTTCCTTAAACTCTAACTATAAATTAAACACAGAAATTAATTGCTATTATGTTTCTCTCATTATGAGCCTCATCTAGTTTTTAAACCTTTTGACAAGAATTAAGAATGTACTGAGCGACTTGCGTGCATTTTTTAATCACTTGAAGAAATGAGAACCCCCCTGTAACAACACTGTACTTATTTCGGTTTTGGGCAGATTTGAGTTACAAATGTTGTATATCTCCTTGGATGTCGAATGGTGTATTGAACAGCCTTATAAATTTATTATGAATTTCAAAATTAAAAATACTATTAAAAAAAGTTTAAGTTAGTTTCCCTGCAAGAACACTGTAATATGTCATCCAAGATGGCCGACGCTCCTTCCACCAGGCGTTCTCAGATTGCAAGGTGGTCTCAAACGATTATGGTGTGTGGGTATTCAAATATTTACCTAGCAAAGTCAATTTGATATTCATAAATAAGGTAATATTAGTTAATTTTGTATTTTATTCTAATTTTCTATGCCCTGATCAGAAATTCAGGTTGGCAAACTAGAATTCATGATCAAAAACTCGATAACATATTGTGAAAAAGAAAACCCATTACATACAGAAACACTCCGGACTAAAAAAATAAAACCTCATACCAAAAACACCAATATACGGACAAACGCAATGTCTTAAGGAAAAAAAATGTAAAATTTAAAAAAGTAATAAATGTGACCAACTTTTAAACTTTCATCTATTTAATCAAAAATTTGGAATAACCGAAAATATCAAATCTTGACAAGTAAATGAGTTTATCGTTTACCAAGTTTAATTTGTAGAAATCTTTTTTATATTTCTCTTTTATATGTTCAATGATATTATAATTCAATTTATAGTATCATTGAACATTATTTAGGACTACGACCTAATCGGCGTAGTTTGCATACGAAAAGAATTTGTTCATTTAGTTTTTTGAAGGTGTGCATTAGTATTGGTTAACAATATAGTTTGAATACGGAAAGAATTCCTTCATTTAGTTCAACGTTCGTTTGGTTTATTTGTTAATTGGTAAACAATATTGGCGACATCCGCCGCATAAAAACTGCGGATAGCACATCTATTATATTTCAATATCCTTGATTAATATTCATTATATCTTGAAAATTTTATTAAAAATTATTAAAAAAAAAAATTAAGTGTGATTGTTTTATTTGATGAACGTACTTAAGTAATATTTGGTCAGGTTTATTAATAAAATATAAATGTAAAAAAAAAAAACAAATTGATTTCAGACTGTATGCCTGGAGTGCCTATACACATAAATTATTATTTTTATACACATACATTACTGTAAGTAAACGCGAAAGGAGAATGAAGATATTTTGAAATGTTGATTGAAACATTTGAGGTCATATTTCATTAAATATCTATTCTTTGTCTAGTCAGTCTAGCGCAAACTGGTGCTGATGTCAAAGGAAGGACAAAGTCAATAAAAAATGAGTAACAACGTAAGAAGATGCATAATTTTTCATTATTCTAAGTAATGTGTTCAGAAAAAGGAATTTTAAAAATTAAAGTACGTATTTGCATTTAAAAATTGAACATTTTGATGTTTTCAGATCCGAAAAATCTTTTGAAATATATAAACTTGATATTAAAAAGTTTCAAAATACCTCCTTCTGTCATAAAAACCATTTTTAAAATTAACTAGCATCACTAAGTCTAAAAATATGAGAACAGTGTTAAAGCCAAACCACACATGCAATTTCATTAAAGAGAAGAAGAAGACATGAAAGTTAACACAAGAGAAAAAGATGATGTAAGCGTGAAATTAAAGCCATAACAACACACAAGACAAGACAAAACAGAGAGAGAAAAGAATGGTTTTAACCACTAACCCAGCATTTAGAGCACCAGATCCAAAAGCTTCACATCAATAGAAAAGTACTTACTCACAATTTAAATTAAGAAATATATCATGTTCATTATTTGGAACACCTTCACGAGTTGCAATGCATGTGATAGAATTTTCTGTAATACTTTTGATAACAAATTCAAATCCTCTGTATGGGTCAAATGTAACACTGTCCGTTACCTGCAAGTTTTTAAAATGTCACATCTATAAATACTCGGTGATTTGCACAGAATCACCTAAACATTAGCATTGATCCCTGTTTACATTGAATAAACGGACTCAACCTGTCGGAATTGATAAATAGTGAACAGAATTTATAAAAATATAAAGTTTGAGTCAAGTTATCTGAGAAATTGTCATGTTATCTGGCAAAGATTAATTAAAAGTTATTCATATTCGACAGTCAATGCTAATGCTTGGTGAGAAACATACGGAATACTGCCAGGGTGAATATGTGACTCTCGTTGACCCCGTCCCTGAAGAATGTGCACTCGCAATTGTATGAGGAATCCTTCATTTCCAATTCCGGGACGGTGAATCCATTTCGTCGGTCATATTTCACGACTCTGTCATTCAGTTTTTCCAGAATTTTATTGGGTACAATCTAAACAATCCATCAAGATTTTATGTAAAATTATTTACGTGGGCATTGCATTTCATATTAAATATTCAGTCGAGTCGTTCAATTTCTATATCCGCTATATCAATTTTCACTGATTCGGAGAAAACCGCATAAAACTGTCACATCTCTAGCGTCAATAAAAAATTGCATTTTATTTTTTTATATAATGAATTGGAGTAATATACAATCGAAAAGTGTTCATTTTTCAATGTATGTCTCGAAATATTTAAGTAATTTGGATAAATAAAATGGATTAGCAGATTTTGATACTCACTTCGTGATTTAAATGAAATATAGAGGCTTTTGAAAAGCAACTGACCTAAGGGGCGTGTTTCTACACCCGCAATCTTGGCAAAATAACTGCTTGTGATTGGTTGAATTCCGATATAGGGGGTTTTGATAGTAACTTCTTGAATGATATAGCAGGTTTTGTTTCTCACTCGTAGTGGTTATGGTTTTTGGTCATGATAAAGGAGGTTTTGAAACTCAATTAAACTCAATTTAGATATTAGTCTTGTTCCTCGCAAAAATTTTAACAAGATGTCATACTCAGATCATTTTATCAAAAAATCGGATATAGCGGGTATTGAAATTATATGACTCAATTTCACCTAAAAGTAATTTGAAGGACAAAAATTTTTGGTCATTTTTTCGTATTTATTTTTTGCATTGGGATGAAGTGAATGTTTTTGGTAAAATGATGCCATTTGTTAAATAATACTTCTAAGTAGGTACAGGCAAGTTATTTTAAAGAGGACAAGTTTGATTGTATGTATTTGTGCAGACCGATGGTATCAAAAGATTAAAAAAAATTATTCAAACTAATTTGAAACGTCTGCGCACAGTCCCCTCTTACCCTTCAAATGCCTAAAGTTACTGGTTGCTTGACGACTTTACCAATCAGATTTTATTAAAACCAATTTATATTGTGATGTTGATTGTCTTTTACTTTAAAAGTAAGATTGTTTTGTTATTTGTAATTTTGTTATAAACTGATTATATTGCAAACTGCGCCTCCACTTAAAAGCATCTATTTTCAATGATATTTGATGATTGTCTAATACCTATTTAAAATGTAATGTTGTGTTGTTATTTGTATTGTTACTATATATAAACTGCTTATGTTTTAAACTGTGCCTGCTCTCAACACAGGATTTCCTAGTGAGATAGGCATAGCACATAATTAATTGTAGTCTAGAATAAAGATGAATAATAATAATTCTAAAGTATTCTTTTTAAGCATTCTTGTTTCATTCTTCAGTTTCCTAACAAAAACAAAATTATTAATAAATGTAGATATGTATATATTTTGTTATCTATCTAGTACATCACTACACAAGTAATGGTCTCTTTAAGATGTTTTACCTGTACCTACGTAGAATACAAAGTCATTCTGAAATATAAGAAAATTTTGATCTGAAATGTAGGGAAAAACATTTTTTAAACACAACCACCACGCAGGACAACCGACTGTGAATGAGGTCGTGCTTGGCAAGCCGATCCATTGCATACATTCACACACGTATCGGCTTGTGATGGACAGACAGATCTGTGTGAATTATGTGCAGGTTCCATCCCCTCCGCTCCGTCCTTATATGCCAGTAAGGAATCGACATAAACTTTAGCAAACTTCACTTTTCTGCAGGACTATCTGTAGTAGGGCTTGTGGGTACCGCATGGCATATATTATATTGCTTTTAATAGAAAAATTAAGCAATGTGGCCTCTGGCCTTTTGTCTAAAAAAGCTTGGAATTACACCAAGTGAAACCTTCTTAAGAAGTTTTCCAAGGGACTGGATAAAACAAACTTTTTAAGCGGGAAAACCTTATATGTGGGAAAATTGGGCGAATCTTGGGCCGAGGGACCGAAAAAACGAAACTCCTTAAGCCACGAAACTTCTTAAGAGGGTTCCACTGTGTTAAAGTCTGCCGGGTACATCCCATTACATCCCCAGTAATGACTTATTGGTAGGTACTACAATGAAGTGGAATTTCGATTCAGGAGGTCTAGCACAGTGAAATCGATAACTTTACAATATCGGATCGATAGGCATAAATAACAATGATTTTATACCATTTTCCCATGCACGGCCGCATTACGGGAATAAATAAGAAATCGATATATGCTGGCAACACTGGCAGATGTACGATTACCGATGAGTTTACAATTCTTCACGTCAAACAGCTATGTAAAAATTAAAAATACTAATTAATAGACCATTTCAAATTGAAATACTAACTTTAATATGCGTTGGCACTTCGCGTATGTGTACTTTTTGAGAGTAAACGGGAGTTAATTAGTTAATGAGGTGTTAGATTAGTTATTTATTTGTTTCCTATGTTAGTAATATTTGAACCACTTTGTTTCTTCAAGATCAAAAGGAATAAACTGATCACATCTTAGATGAATTAATTAAGTTTATGGACCGCGTACTTACACAATTTATTTCAATTCTAAGATCTTCATTAGTTAACATACTAAGCTAAAATTTATCAACCGTCGGTCAGAATATCTCTTATCAATTGTTCACTATGCTCGCAAACATTGATAACTGACCATACATGACGTATTTAGTCAATATCGTATTGATGTAAGGTTTTATCTATTCCGTGCTAGACGTCGTGAGTCATATAACATTCTTTACAATTCTTTCTATGGATGGTTAGGATGGAAGGAGAAAATTAAAAATAGTGTAACTAAATAATGTTTTCAAATATATAATGATTTGAGTACCTCGTAGCCGTCTCGATACAGGTGAACTTGCACGTTGGGGCTTGTGGGTCGGCACGGCACGACGAGGGAACTGTACTGGGTGCCTGTAACTACACCGACCATTGGCACCATAAGGTGTTCGGGATCTAAGTGCCAATACTTATAAATAAAAATGCTGGCAAATCAACATTCAACATGAAGCGTTACATAAAAACCATAAAATACAGGCAGGCATATCTACAGAAAGAGTGTTGATTCACAAACTTTTATGTTCAGGAGGCCGAAACTTGAATAAAGCGCAAAGACACACGCACAAAGGTTTTGCCGGCCAGTTTTCGACGGCTGGGCTAACTTTGAACATAGAAATAAGCAAGGTGCACCGGCTCCGGTCCGGGACCATTGTCATACAAACTAGCACCGGCCGTCAAAAACTGATAAAACTGGAAAAAAACTATGTTTTTTTGTAGTCGCATGGGTAACATGGTTATTCGCATGGGTAATAATGACTATGTATAGAAGTTACAGCCACCTGTACAGAGAAGTTTGTACGATTTAAGATCAATAACCAAGTCTTTGATTTAAACTACTGCATTTATTTTAACTGTCAACTTAATTAGGACAAAAGTTTAAACAGCAAAAACAGGATACATACATTTTCTCAAATTCCAACTTTTTATATTCTTTAAGAAAAAATCACAATCCAGATGGACATATTTGTGTATTCCGCAGTGTTCATCCTACCAAACTTTAGGGGTAAAAAAATGATAAAAAAATCTATTAAATTTACAATAAGCCGCCGCACTTTTAATAGGCACAGATTTTGGAAAGTACACTATTTTTAAACTTAGTCATTCTAAATTTCGATTACATAAAATTAAAATTAGCTTTCGTCTTGTGAGATTGTACGCCAGAATCACAAACCATGTTACACAAACCTAGCGTAGCCGCTAAACTACTTGAAAACTGGGATGTTTTTCTTGCCTTGACGCGAGCAGGCGGTATAAAGGGGGCACTTTCTTTAATGTGTGATAATTATTTTACTATGAATTATCACTATGTGGTTTCTATGGACAAGATTCAATATGGCGTCGGCGTCAAAACGGAAAATTACGCAAATAAAAGTTTTTACGAATATAAATTTAAATGCACGTTTTTCCGCCGTTCTCGACTGAAACAGATGGTTCTTGTGGTAATTAAGTTTAAGGGTAGTTTATTTTTTAAAATATATGCCTATTAAAAGTGTAGTGGCATGCGGCGTCTAGTCGTAAATTTACCAAAAATCTTAGTTGCAGAATTGTGTATGGTTTTCTGTATGGCAGAAAGCAGATCTTATAATTATACACTTGTCAAAACATTTTGCATAGATATTGTGCAAAATGTGATCAGGTACGTGCGAACTGCGTCCATGCAATAAAAAACGACAAGGAGATTTGTTGAACTTGTTATTTTTAAAATTTACAGTACGCCATTCCATGTAAAAGTAATTTGATGTCCAATATTATGGGGAACGTATGCGTGGCCCATTTCTGCCCGTTTCATACAAATCTTAGATTTGGATTTGAGATCAAAATACCCAACCAAACTGAAAAATTATTTTTGTAATCAAAAGGTATATCAAATATCTAGTTAGGATGTGAGCTACTTTATTTATTTTTTCTTTAAATTATAAGATATAGGCCATTAAAGATTTTAATGTTTCTGGATTTTAGAGGCGATTTGGGAAATTATTTGTGAGTAAATGAAAAACAATAAAAAAATTTGATGGGTGTAAATTAAAAATACAAACTACCCATTTACAGTGGAATAAAAACTAGTCGTTTGTATATTAAAATTACTACCCAAAAATGCATTCTTAAGAATTTTTTATTTTATTTTTCATTGCATTTTTAAAATAAATATAGTAAAATTATTCTTTTAATGTTTTTCTTTTACTCACAAACAATCCTAAGTTTGCTCCAAAATCATGAAACACTAAAATTTTAATGGCGTATATCTTATAATTTAAAGCAAAAATAAATAAAGTAGCTCACATCCTAACTAGATATTTAATATACCTTTTGATTACAAAAATAATTTTTCGGTTTGGTTGGGTATTTTGATCTCAAATCCAAATCTAAAATTTGTATGAAACGAGCAGAAATGGGCCGCGCATACATTCCCCTTATATCATCGATCTAAGCCATAAATTGCAAAATTATCAAAAATGAAGTTGTGCTACACCTTAAAAAATACACCTTTCTATCTTTTTTCATTAATTTATATTCCCTAAAGACCTTAAATGAATACGTAAATATAGTTGGCTCTACAAAGTAGTCAGAAAAAGTTACCAAAACGTTAATTGCACAGTATTTAGTAAACATAAACTAGAAATTCTGTGAATGGTAGACCTCGCTTAGTGTTGATTATTCGGATAGGACAGCTCGTCATGCTCTTGCAAACCCTGGCGGTGTAAAAAGGTACTTTCCAACACGGCTACCATCTTGTCAGGATTGACCGGACACGAATCACAAAAACAAATTTAAAGATAGATGAAATGCAAAAAGTTAAAACAGCACTTCGCTACGATCAGTCAAATAGAAATTTAACATGCGTTTATGCAGGGTGTACCACAATGCACCCGAAGGTTTTTAACCAGCGATTCGTGATCATATTTGGAGTAACAAAACATAGATGTCACTTGCCATCCGACGAAATTTTTTTCAATTAAAAACAACAAAAAAAAGTTTCTATCTCGGGACCACGTCGTACACCCTCTCTCTCCTATGTTAACGTGCTGCTAAAGCGAGACGGAGTGATTATCATGTGACCCATGCTGGCTGCACCCAACTTCTCAGTTGCGACGTGTGATGGAAAAACATTCATTTTTTATTGAAAAAATCATTGGACAGCAAAACGGTATTTATATTTCTAACTAAATATGTTCCGGAATCGCTGGTTAATCCTTTGAGTACCTACATACTCAAGAGGGGGTCCAGGATTTTTTTCTGGGGGGGCACAAGGGGCGGACGGACAAAAAAAATCAACAATTACTGTTAGAAATAAACTTGAAGTATCATACTCCAAATTTATTTCTACAAGTTCAAGTATGTATAGGAAGGTTTATGAAAGTGTCAAAACAATAGCAAAATTAAATGTTTAAAATAAAGACAGTTTTTGCTTCTAAGTATGCACTGTGATGGGATCTCCACAGTTCCCAAAAATAACGTGCCCCCCCCACCCACCCCCCCCCCTAAATCCGCCCTTGTACATACTGTTACACTCTGAATAATATATAATTCACCTAGGGGTAGCGGAGTTGAATTTTCGATTTTATTGCAATTTCTGACTGAGATCTTTTGTCAAATTAAACTTTCACAAGAATTTGGTCACTAATGTGAAGCGTCGTTATTATAAGGTAGGTATTTACATACATTTTACAGGTATATTTAATTACAGAAAGTCTTACCGTCTACATAAACATAGGTTCTTCGGGCCTGTCCAGTGGATATTAACGTATTCATATCGCTATCATAATTTTCTGAGGTGTTGAAGAGGCAAGTGTAGAATCCTACATCGATGGCAGTGAGATTGAAGAGCTTGAGCTGAAGCTTGTAGGGATATTCGGCATGGGGGTCCTCTGATGTGCTGATGTTACTAGGGGCCTCCTGCATTTCGTCTATCTCCTGGTTCTCGGGCAGGTACCATGTTATCGGTTGCTTGGCTTCGCACTCGAGGGTTAGGTTTCCTCCAACAGACACCACGTACTCGTCCGTCGAAGGTTTCAACCTCGGAGGATCAAATTCAGCTGATACGACCCATCCTGAAAACAACAGTTTCAATATCGACACGGAAATATGGGAAGTCACCATTGTGTAATGGATATTTAGTAATTTCATGATATAACACTATTTAATTGATTAACCTCCCATATTGCAGCCAGGTCCCCTTGCAAATAATTTTTAACAAACGACAAAATAATCCATTTTTTCAGCAACAATATATTATAAACTCACGATGAAAGAGAAAGGGGCCTTGGAGCTCTGTTTTCTATTAAATCAAAAAGCCAAAAAAGAAAGATTGTATTTTTGTGCGAGTCGCTTTTTTCATATGAATGTGTCGCCTAGGCCTAGGACCTTATTAAAACGGTTGTTTATCAGTTGTTAACTAAAATGTGTTTATTGTAAAGGGGGTAAAAATATAGTATTTATAAAGGCACCAACAATAATACATTTAACACTTTAACAAAAGAAAAAGACTAGGCAACTTGGAAGCAACGGAAGTTAAGATAGTGATTAACCCCTCAAACCTCGACCATATTTTTTTTCCAGAGAGTCAAAATATTTCTAACACCGTATAATATTTTTAACTATGAGAGTAAGGGACAAACAGCGATTTCTATGAGACCTGTGTGAGTTGTTTCGAAAATCGAACAAATAGACGTGACGGGTTAATCTATTTATAAAGAAGAGTGTTTGTGGCCGGTCGGCGTGAATTTCATTTTGGTAAACTTTCGAAATCACTGGACACGCTTAATACGAATATTTTTTAGAAAAAACCTTAACATTCATTTTAATAAAAGACAATTATTTGCATTCGAAATTTCATTTTTTTTCAATTAATTCTGGCTTTCACTAAACTTTCACTGTTCTAGGCCATCATTTAAAATTATGGAGAAAGGAAAGGTGGATTTATATATTAATTTTATTTAAATGTGCAAATTTCTGAATTAATCGGAAGATTGGAGTAGAGTTCAGACTTAGAAGAGATGATATGTTGAATGGGAGGGGGGGGTGGGGGGGGGGGGGTGGGGGGGGGGGGGGGGTGGCAATTTTAGATAACGCTTGATAGAAGAGAAGATTATTTAGAGAGGGACAACCAAAAAATATGTGATCTAAAGTTCCCACATCTAGACCACAGAACGAACAATCTGGGGAGTCAAGCATGTGAATTTTAAAAAGGTGAGAAGGAACGGAACAATGTACGATTCTAATTCAAGTAAGTAAGGAAATTTCTTTTTGGAAAAATGGGGGAATTTTTGAAACCACGGTTTTGATGGGATAGTCCTGTGGGATCTATCTTTGATGATGGAAAAATATCAGATATGGGAATATGGTTTACGAGAGTAACGGTAGGGTTAGACGCTCCTTGTTTTGCCAAGGAATCAGCAATATCTTTACCCACTATGCCAACATGTCCAAAAATCCAAATCAGAGTGACAGTTTTTCCAGAGCTTTGAATAGAGGTTAAAATATATATTTTTTAAATTTAATTAAATGAAGACAATATCAGAAAAAGATATGTTCACCTCTGGGACTCGAACCCAGGACCCTTTGCTTACATGGCAAGTGCTCAACATTTTTTTTAGCTAAATTTCATTTTACATTATTGAAATTTTGAATGCAGTATTTTCCATTGCCCCGAATGCAAAAATTTGTCTTTTACCATATAATAATAATTAAAAGGTTTTTTTCTAAAAAATATTCGTGTCTAGCTTGTCCAGTGATTTCGAAAGTTTACCTCTGAAACAAGAGGAAGGTCAATGTCTATATCGGATTTTAAAAAGGTTTTGGTAAAGCTCAGGCAGCGCCAAGGACTTCATCTAGTAATAAGTAATAACAATAACCAATAGAAATCAAAAACTGAACAATTAGAGGACAGAAAAAGATACTCGTACATTTGTAACCTTAAAAAACACACCGAGATCAACATCAGCCCGCTAGTACGGTAGATCGATTGGTAGGATGACTTTCGGTAACTTCTTATTCCTTATGACAACTGAAGATCGCTAACGTACAAACAACGGTTCCATGACAACTCAGAATCAACACAACTAAACACCTCTTTGAAAAGTCGTTAAAAACTGTGAAAAAAAAAGAAAAGTAGTCCATAACCCAGGAGTTGGGAACCTGCGGCCCGCGAGGCCTTTTGGTGCGGCCCGCGGGCACTTTTGGTGCGGACTGCGGAAAGAACCACAAAAAATTACACAGAACGGGATGGTTTTTTCACGGTGTTTCAGATGCATTTTTAAGACGTTATTACAAAATCGTTACTAGCAAGAAGTTTAGATACAAATAAAAACGTGATAAAACCTCCCATTTTACTTCTATTTTAATTTGTTATTGTGAAACGATACTGAAATTCCATCGGAACTTTTAATTTTCTTATACGGGACAGTCCCGATGTTGATGGATATTCAGGATTGATGGCAACTCTATTCGGAGGGGAATCTTAGGCAGTCTGTCATAAACATTATTTTCTAGTCATCATTGTGGAAGTAAAGTGGATAGTAAATCAATAAAATCCTATTAATGACAACTATGAGTGAAACGTGAAATCATTTGAAACTAAATTAAGGCTGTAGAAAGTAACTCGAAATGAATAGCACGACGCATTTTCCAACACTGCAAGGACAAAAGCCTTCTACATCGTTTGGACTACGCTGGTGAGTGCGCGAAATTAAGTGAGGCATTTAATGAAAAGCTGGGGATTCACAATCCAATTCGCTCTAACGGAAAAACCAGTTTTGTGTTCAAAATGCAATGAAAAAATTGCATGTGTGGTTTTGTCTGCTTACGCATTTCGTAGAAACCCGTTCTCGTTTTTAAAGTGCATTTAAAAAATTCTAGTTGCTTTTGTGCTGCCAGTATTAGAGAAAAGCCATTTTCGTGTACTCAGTAAAATGGCGATACTCAGTAGTTTTAAGTCTCCGCGTACAGATTCACCCTTCACCCTATAACTGCAACCAGTTCTGTATTTAGAATACAATGAAAAAAATTCAGGTGGGGTTTCATTATTTGACGCATTCCTCGTGTTAGAAGTGCATTTATAAAATTCTAGTTGCGTACTTTGTGCTGCCAGAATTGGAGGAAAGCCATTTTCATTTTCTGACTGGAGTTTTAATTCCCCGCGTACAAACTCACTTTATAATTAAAACCAGTTCTGTGTTTAGAATGCAACGAAAAAATTCCAGTTGGGGTTTTATCTCGCTAACGCGTTTCGTAAGGAACCATTCTCGTGTGTGAAGTGCAGTTATAAGCTGCCAGTATTGGAGGAAAGCAATTTCACGTTCAGAGCATAGTTTTAATTCCCCGCCTACAAATTCAACCTGTAATTAAAACCAGTTCTGTGTTAAGAATGCAACGAAAACGCATGAGGTGTGATTTCATTTACTGACGCATTTATTATGTTGGAAGTGCATTTATAAAATTCTAGTTTCGTAGTTTATGCTGCCAGAATTAGAGGAGAGCCATTTTCGTGTTCAGAGTGTAGTTTTAATTCCCTGCATGCAAATTTAATCTTAGTTGAAACTAGTTCCGTGTTCAGAATTTAACGAATAATTTCAGTTGTGGTTTCACCTAATGATGCATTTTCACGGAAACCATTCTTGGGTTAAAAGTGCAGTTATAAAATTCTGGTTGCAGATTATGTGCAGCCAGAATTTTAGGAAAACCATTTGCATTTTCTGAGTGTAGCTATAATTAAAGAGTATTGGCAGTTAAGTAACTATTTTTTTAATTAGTTTTAGTAAAACCAGTTCTTTGATTCAAATGTGGTTCCCCCCACCCCGAGACGAAAATCGGAGTGTAACCCACGGGTTAAAATATGAACATCCAAATGGGCCGCGACGCTAAAAAGGTTCCTCACCCCTGCTATAACCTAATGTAACCAATTTATATATTTTTTTTTTCATCGCTTTTAATGACTTTTCAAAGGAGGTGTTAAGTTGAACTCATTCTGAGTTGTCCGGTCACCACAAACAACACTTGACGTCGAATATATTAAGAACACTTGGTCATTGTGAACTATTATCTATTCGTTGGCAATCTGCAGTCATGCTAGGGAACGATAAGAAGCTATCGAAAGTTATCCTATCAATCCTTATCGATCGATCTTGCTAAGGGGCGACTGTGATTAAAAAAAAAACCCTTTAAAAAATGTTGAGTTGTTCCCAATAATAGGCCACTTGCAACTTGCATGGACTTCATAACGACCTGGAAAAAATCGTGTGGATAGATTTTTTTAATAAGATTACGAAAATGTTAGTAAAAATTTTTAGAAATGTACAGTTTTTTATTTTTAGATAAGTAAATCCATTATTTGGGCTCGTGACATCACTACATGAAAATGTCCCGTCGCCGAAAGTGTTATTAATTTTATAAAATTCCACAGTGATTTATTTTTTTAATATGGCATCACTTTGATTTCAGGTGAATTTTTGAATTCGTTCACTAGATTTATTGTTGGTTCTCTGCGAAGCGAACGAATCATTTGGTTTGATTATTATTTTTAATTTATAAACTAACGTTTCAAGAAGATTTTTATGCATAGCACAAAGGGTAACAATTATTATAAGCAATAATTATCAGCCTGAAACACTCATCAACATTGAAAAATCTTCCGAGAAAAGATACTTGCCGCCAACGGGACTTGAACCCGTGTCCTTCTGATTGCCGGTCAGCTGCTCTTGACCACTGAGCTATGGGGGCTTATCAAATACCCGCCAAATAATTCAATATATACTAGTGTTTCATTCAACAATTACTGCTTATTATATTTTTTCCACCTGAAAACAACCAACTTTATTTTTGCGAGAGAGACATTGTAAGTGTTAAATCCCTCGCTAGGTGGCGTCGAGACAATTTATGACTACATTTATTGGGGAAATACTTAAACTTGTCAAATATTAATTATTATTTTTAATTTATAAACTAACGTTTAGACAAGATTTTTATGCATAGCACAAAGGGTAACAATTATTATAAGCAATAATTATCAGCCTGAAACAATCATCAACATTGAAAAATCTTCCGAGAAAAGATACTTGCCGCCAACGGGACATGAACCCGTGTCCTTCTGATTGCCGGTCAGCTGCTCTTGACCACTGAGCTATGGTGGCTTATCAAATACCCGCCAAATAATTCAATATAATATACCAGTGTTTCATTCAACAATTACTGCTTATTATATTTTTTCCACCTGAAAACAACCAACTTTATTTTTAATCACCTAGCGAGGGATTTAATACTTACAATGTCTCTCTCTCAAAAATAAAGTTGGTTGTTTTCAGGTGGAAAAAATATAATAAGCAGTAATTGTTGAATGAAACACTAGTATATATTGAATTATTTGGCGGGTATTTGATAAGCCCCCATAGCTCAGTGGTCAAGAGCAGCTGACCGGCAATCAGAAGGACACGGGTTCAAGTCCCGTTGGCGGCAAGTATCTTTTCTCGGAAGATTTTTCAATGTTGATGAGTGTTTCAGGCTGATAATTATTGCTTATAATATTTGGTTTGATTTTTTGACGGATGTTGTGAAGAGAACCCCGTACATTTTACGTTGTCCGTAAGTGTTTTAGAGATATAATGATAATGGTGCGGATTTAAACAAAATCAAATTTTATAATATTCTTATTATTATTATAATTTACAAGTATAAGTATATTACATGTGATTTAGTAATATAGACGTCGAACATTATAATGATTTATGATTAATAAGATGGATCAAGGAAAAAAATATTTATGAGATTTAATATTTTTGGTAAGCCTCGTTATTCTCCTGTGCCATTAGTGTGGAAAACGTTCTTTTTTTAAAATGATTTTCGGCTATGTAATTATAGTTTTTTCGCACCTCTAAAATTATGTCCCGTCTTTCCGGTTTATAAAAAATGGTCTGATTTTTCGGTTTGAAATTTTCAAAAAATCGCCAGGGTTACAAAAATATGATAAAAAAATACAGGATGTCTTAGAATATTTGCCTAAACCGGATTTTTTTTTTAAATGTGATACAAGTGGCCTACAGCGAAAATTAGGTTCCAAAAGCGGCTATGTTTTTGGAAACCGTCAATAAACAGCTCTGTTATCACGTGAAAATAAAATTGCCATGAAATGTGAAAGAAGATAGGCAGGTACCTACCTAGGTACGCCTAGATTTTCAGCCAAAGTAAACAATTTCATTGACCGTAAACGGGTTGTTTGTTAAGCAGGGATTGAAAAACATAATTTCATGTACATGTGTGAGAAGATTGTGTTTCCTGTCAAAACAAAAGGTCATTGCGGTTAACAAATATATTAATTCACGCCAACTTGTATGAGAATAAAATAATCAAATCACATTAGCACCTTCAATTTCACAACCAAACGCACTTGCGGACTTATTGACTTTTGAATATTGAAATGGGGAAGCTTTGAATAATTGTGAAGAAAGTATTAGTTTCATGAGAAACCTCGTTATTTTTAATCTTATATATAAAAAATCTCGTGTCACGGTGTTTGCGGTCGCACTCCTCCGAAACGGCTTAACCGATTTTTATTACGTATATTTTTTTGGTGGATATGAGAATAGGTTTTAAAGTATATTTCAACTCCTAGGAGTGCTAGGTGATTAGAAAAAAAATACCTACCCAGAAAAAAATTTCAATTTTTTTGTTGTTTTTTTTTTTTTATTTGTGATAAAAAATACCTATAACCCCAAATTTTCACCCTCCTACCCCCACCCACCCATTTTTTAATCGCGATATTAGTATTTTTGTATTAACAAATTTAACCGTCTTTCGTATTTCAAACAGAACGAAATTATTTATGTTGTTGAATGACAGATGGCGCTACGTGGGCCTCATTGAAATTTCATCCACACATGCGCAAGACATTCACGAGAAGCGTCGCATCATTTTGACATTTCATTCGGCATCATGTTCTTGCATGGGCAAACCATCGAGCTTATTTGTGTTGGCTAAAGATGAACTGACAAAAAATGTCGTATACTCAATTGTTCTTCGAAATTCTTATTGATTTTCTTTATTTAATTTTCCTATTTTAGTTGGTGTTTATTGCTTTCATCGGCGGTCATCGTCTACAGCACTCCATTCCTCTTTCTGTCATAGATCCCACCCCATACACTTACAATACATTCGTTATTTTTTATTTAACAACCAAAATATTTACTAGAGATAATTTATATGGCAGAACAACGCTTTTCCGGGTCAGCTAGTGTTATTATATAAAACAAAGTCGGGTTAGTTACACCATTTATAACTCGAGAACGGCTGGACCGATTTTTATGATCTTTGATTTGTTGGATTTGTCTCCGCCCAAAGATATTCAAATATTTCAATATGTCTCCGCCCGAATAGTGTTAATACTCGTAGCTATTAAAATGTCTCAAAAATTCATAAAAAAAAATTATGAAGAAAATTCTTTTCCTCATACATTTTAAATGGAACGGATTCTCATATTTTGAAAGAGCTACAGGAATATTGTGATAAATATAATATTGAGTAGTGAGTGAATTCCAAAAATTCAAAAACGTCAACTGTCAATGCACTGATTGTTTTGCTTTTATTCTTAATGCTGCCCCTCTTTCTTACACACTAAATGTCAACTGTCGAAAATGGGACAAACAGTGAAGGAATGTCTGCCAAAACGTATTCTCCAAAGGAAAAATACAATAATTGTAATAAATCTCCGTCACAAAGAAAATGAAACGCGATTACCGTAAGTAAGTGGAAAAGTAAGAAAATCTCAAAAATTATAAATCCGTACACAACGCCATCTCTGATACTGACAAAAACAAAACACGGACAGTGCGCATCGGTAATTGCTTCATTGTGTAATTTTTAACTTAATAAAAAAACTGAATTTAATTTTTTATAACCCTTAGAAGGTTATTCCAATGGATTATATTAATCTTCTTCTTCAATGATATTTATAAACTGAATATAATTCAGCTAATAAGTTAACACAACAGTTATTGATTCTGAGGCAGTACGAAGTTCGCCGGGTCAGCTAGTAAAATATATTTAATGCCACTTTTTTAAGCTATTTGTAACCACGACGGCCTCTGTGATCGAGGGGCAAGGCTCTCAAATGGCGATCCCAAGGTCACGGGTTCAAATCCCGGCGTGAGTAGATAAATTTTATTTGATTGATTTGTATTTTCACAATTTAATCATTTAGCCTACCTATATTTGCGGCACGTTCCTGAGTGGAAGATACACTCACTATCGCCCTGGTGTAAGACCACCATTCAGAATTAAAACGTTGCTTGAAATGGCTTTAGCCGTGTTTGGTGGCTAAATTTGAATAGCCAGATACTTTTCCGCCCTCCTCTCCCCCATCTCCTTCCCTCCACTTATCTACAGCCTCACAATATACCCCAATTGGGGATGCCAAAGTCTCACTGGCTCCGGACGGGAACAGTTGGGATTCTTGTGAGGTATTCACATAAAAAAATCCAGAGGATTTCGGAAAACATTCGTTAGGTACTAATTTCTTCCAAGGAAACGCTAGAAAAAGCTTCACTTTATCCAAAGAATACAGACATTTTCAGACGATCATTTAAAAAAAATTTCGCCAACATTAAGATATCATACCTTCGAATTTTAACATGGATACTTAAAAAAGTGCTATATGTATAGCCAACGAATTAACTTGTATTTTACCGTTTATCTCATATTTGTAGGATTTTAAAAATATATTTAAAAACAATCGTAAAGTTTATAACCGCGCAGTCCTGCGTGGTTTGTTACTTTGAAACTGCCGTGCATAAATATACTAACCCACTGCCTTGAGAGGTACTTATTCGCGTCAACATAGAATATTTTCGATTTCTGTATATTGTCTGTAGTATACTTGATAATGAAAAGTGCATTTCTATGGAAAAAGGACTTAATTTTAACCGTAAACAGACGATCAGGAATTCTGTGTAAAAAAAATATTTAATAAAAATTATTTTTAACATCGTTATAATATAGTCAACGAAGTTCGGATTTGCGACATCTATGGTCATAATAGATGAAGCATTTCAATAGCTTCGTCAAAATAACAAACTTGAGAGCTACAAATAAATATATTTTTTAAATTTGCCGAATCAAGGAGATAATTTCCTTTTTTTATCCGAAAAGCAATCGGAGACATTTAAAATGGCGCCAATATAAGGCAAAAATGGTTAAACCGATTCGAAGTACGAAAATAGTGATTTAGCATTAATCTTCGCCTTTAGAAAAAACACCCGCGTTCCGGGTGCTTAAAAATCAGATGTGCTTTGAGACTTTAAGATGTTCATGGCCAAAGTATTACGCTTTGATCAAGGCAGCCCCGATAATGGACACTGTTAAACATTGGTTTGTGGAGGAGGAATCGAAACACGGCATAACACCCCAATAAATAACGGTACATGAAATAATTAGTTTCGACACTACACTCGAAATTAAGTAGTTCTTTATACTAACACAAAGCCAAAAATAACAAACAGTCAAAATGTTTGGCATGTTTGATGCTGAGTGGAATGTTGTTTAGAATTGTACTGAGATTAAGCACGCCTATGAATCAGAAAACAATGGCTTTTCTCAAAATCGCACGGATTTTCTCTATGAAAATATTTTCTAATATCTGCTAATAACATAATATAGTATCGTCTGCTATTAATATAGTCAAACAAGGGCGTAGCTATGGACTACTAAGCGGGAGGGGAGATTCGATCCTCAGGGGGAAGTTATATTTATAATTTATTTTTTATTTTATATATATACCTAACATGTTTCATATAAAAATGTAAAAAAATAATAAATACATAGTTACTAAATAAAAAAAAATTAAAAAAAGTCGATCCTTAGGGGAGGGGGGTTCGATCATGGGAGGGGGGGGGGTTAAAGGGTAGGTAGGGGACCCATAGTTATCACAGTTTATTATTTTCGTCATATTGATGAAATAGATAGTGCAAATAATATTATATTTAGAATGTAGGTGTTGGGAAGGGGGGGGGGGGGGTGACCGCCTCTTTATGGAAAGCTATGGGTACGTTCCCTTAGGAGAATTTCGATATTTTATCAATTTCTTTGGTGGTTTCTCACCAGGAGAGATAAATGAAATTATGTGTCACTTTGGAATGACGCGGAAATATACAATTAAATTTGTTTATATTCTTTAATCTGTTCGTATATAACTGCGTAAAATAGTCGGTCGACAGTAAAATTCAATTAAAAATATAATTACTTACAGAGTAAGTTTTCGTACTTACAAAACTGTATTTAGACATAATTTTTATTGCTTGTTTTAATCTTTTCTTAAATAGTATTTTATAACCATAATATTATCTCATACTTTATTTATACACATTGATGTTTTTTGCCTCTATTAAATATAAATTTAAATGTGGTTTTCATTCGTAATATGGACTTTGTACCAGGAAAGTCTATCGGTGTAACTTGCAAATAATATTTGTCAGTGGCTCTAGTACTGTGAAATCAAATGAAATAAAATATAGTAAAACATTTACATTTGCGTTTACGAGTTTCGGATCCGCAACCTCAAAACCAGAGGTTGCCAAAGTTACCTGTATCTTGTACGGACACCCAAGGGTCGATTTTGATTTGACGGGGGTTTAAGACAACGAGAAAAAAATTTGGGGATTCTCGAGATCAAAATGGGATCATTTAGGTACATCATGTCTACATTCTGACTTTCCATGATAAATGAACATAATAGGTACACCTAACACAGATTGTGTGTGTCATACCTACTTATACATAGACGTAGAAAATAATGATATTTCATAAAATTGTTTAGTGAGCTGTGTAAATAGAGTATTATATCATTTTCTTGTCAGAATTAATAAGCAAAAAATAGAGCATTGCGTAACTCGGACTCTTAAATGTACACACCGACTTCAAAACTAGGTTTAATGGTGTTTTGACTATCAAAATGAACATAGAAGAATTGGTTTTAGAAGAAGTTTTTCTTTTCATCATAGTATGAAAAGAAAAACTTAAAGGGCTGTTCAGAAAGGAATGGCTGCAGTTCTAGCTTCACGAAGAAACGCAGAAACATATTGCTTATTCTGGCATCATCGATTTTTATTTTATTTTAACGTAACACCTCACAAAAGCGCCCATGTCTGCACGGTGTAAAGATAGGGGAACTATATCCACCCGGCTGTTGAGCAGCGCTGTGAGGTGGGTTAATGTGCACTGTAGGAAGAGATTTAATAATGCGAATCCTTAAGAGGACAAGATTATTCGAAAGAGGCAATTTTAAGAAAGTTTAAAATAGTTTTTTCATCATACATAGTGGAAAAGGGGTTTTAGCGCGGTAGTCATAGTCATAGGTACTGAAAAAGAAATGAAAAACACATTATTTGATGTTAACAGGTTTAACCCGTCTGCTTGTTTAGGAATAAATACATCCCAAAACACGTAATCGCGTTATACTTTCATAAGATCAAAAACGTCCCGAGCGACCTTACGTTTTAATAGCTAAATATCTCTCTTTCTCTCATGCCAACATATGTATTTTTATTTTAACCAGAAAGAGAATGAAGTAATGCTTCTTATTGTCTTTGAAATATGAAACCTATCTTGCATAGATATTTTAAAATCTCGATCCAAAGTGACGGTTTCAGAATTTATGCGCGAAACCGAGGCTTCAGGATTGTGAGATGCGAATATATTGAACCAAACAAACCGGTTAAGAACATTTAATATTCGGTAGGCAGAGTCTACGGGAAAAAAAAGTTTTAGAACCTCTGCTCTAGACTTTGTCACGATGGTAGTCAACGATAAAATCAGAAAACAAAGAAACTCGAAAAACTGTTGTCGTAAAATTCTAACGGCACATTTTTTGGTTGAATGAATGTTCTCCTCGGTTGAAGATGACTAAAATCTGGAGAGTCTTACGGTGGCTGTACCTACCTGGCATTCCACGGTCTAGACTTTGTCAAGAGAAACGTGCTGCATTACGTGACGCATTATTGACTCACTGTAAGAGGAAACCAGAGGTTGCTGTATACAGGGTTGTCGAGGCTTATGTTCTAAAATACCCGCAATAAATGTTCCCGCAAAATTTCCCCACAAGTTCCTTTATTTATTTAATTGTTTATAAAATACATGTAACATATATTAGACATTTACGTAGATTAGATATATTAAATCACCATACTAGGCGGCTGCCTGTTTCATGGTGACCAATGAAGGATAGTTACTTAGAGTGAAGTCTAGTGTAAACACATGGTATTAGTTTAGTATGTAATGATGTTGAAAATTGGTAAAGTTAAAATAAAAAATAGAAAATAGAAAAAGAAGTGCGTAAAATAAACATGTAAATAAACATGTTTATAATTCTGCCTTCAAAATAAAATAAAATTCTATTTAAATTAGCATTTTGTATTAATTAACATATTTTAGTTGGAACATTGTCAGGATTAAAACATATTATTATATGCATGATTCAAAAATAGTTTACAACCCAATAAACAAAGTCCATATGATGCAAAATTAATGACATGTATAAAAAAAATAATACGGTTTGCCGATAAATTGTATAGTGAGTAGTCAAAAATGAAAACACAAAAAATTGGGTAATGAAATCACATGTACATTGTGCCAGGTATGGCTAGGAGAAAATAAATGTTAAAAAATACAAGTATTTTAAACGAGAAAAAAAGAGTAGAGTTGAAGAAATTAAGATAAAATAGTATTTTAGAGTTAAAACTTAGTTTTTTTTTCAATTATTTCTGGCTTTCACCCTTCAAAGGTGTTCTAGGCCATCATTTATAATTACAGAGAAAGGAAGGGTGAATTTATATATTAATTTTATTTAAATGTGCAAATTTCAGAATTTTATGGAAGATTGGAGTAGAGTTCAGACTTAGAAGAGATGAGATGTTGAATGGAGGAGAGGCAAATTGGTTAAAACTTAGTTTAAACCAATTTAAAAAAAATCCTTAATTGATATTGAGACCAATCATTTCAAACAAGAAGTTAAGTTATTTAGTTAGCAATTTGCATTATTATAAGATTTTATTAACAACAAAATAGTGTTTTCTCAAAATAGGGTTTTTTTCTTGGGGTAAGAATAACCTCGTCGAATTTAATGTTTCAAAGATCCAATCATGTCTGATTACGTCTAAAAGGGATCGAAATGAAAATCTAGTCTCCTTCAACGGAAGCAATCTTCCGAACAGGACCTCCTTCGATATGCTTGGTGTAACTCTAAGTGACCAGCTCAGGTACGGGGGCTCCATCGAAGCCAGAGTTAAGGTAGCCTCTCAGAAACTGGGCGTACTGTACAGGCCCCGCAGATACTTTAATAGTACACAACTGTTAACCCTGTAAAAATCACAAGTGCGCCCCACGGTTGACTTTGGCAGCCACCTCTGGTCTGGAGTCCCAAAATACAAAAAAAAAACTCTCGACTCTGTGCAGAAACGGGCGGTCCGTTTGATAGATTCTCATAACTTAACAAACGGATTGCAATCTTTAGAGCACAGGCGTCAGGTGGGAATGGTGTCCTTGTTCTACCAGTATTCCAATGGAAGATGCTCCGAGGAACTAGCGTCATTGATCCCCTCGGCACCGGTGCATAGTCGGGAAACACGTCAGACACGCGCCCATCATTTGTACACGGTTGACATTAGTCACATGAGAACGGGTCGTTTCTACAACTTGTTCTTGAGTTCAACAGCTCGGCTGTGGAATGATTTACCGGCCTCTGTGTTTCCTTCCCCCTACAACATGGGTCTCTTCAAGTCCCATGTTCACTCCTTCCTCTCCCCAAAAAGACCCTCCACACAGCATCTTCAAAGATGACATAGGCCCTGAGGGAAATTATTTTCCTCAAGGGCCTCCTGTGTGGACTTAATGTAAAAAAAAAAACAAAATATTTTTTTGATTACATTTTGTTTGAAAGATTAAACTTCAAACTTTCTCCTTTTTTCTTCTCTTCTCAAGTAGCCTTCAATGCTACCACAGTATCTGTATAATGGCGATTTCTATTTCTATTTTCATTTTTTAAGCACACTGAATTTCCTCTCAACGCGTTAGAAAATGGTAACACGAGCAATAACTGTTTAGTTAGACTGGCAGCGACTGGGAGTTACGGATTCCAATTCGTCATTTTTGGAGTTCGCATTTTCCCTGCAAAACAGTTCTCCCCGCAAAATACCTAATTTTTAAAAATCTTAAAAATTCTCCGCAATTTGGGGAATTCCTCGCAAATTGGCAACCCTGGCTGTATAACACCTTGCTCATTTGGTAGGTACTGACGGCGAATGTCAAACTGACAATATCAGCTTATTGCGGCGTGTTTACATTAATTTGTATGCTTTGTGACCTCGCAGCTGTTGACACTAAAACTGAGGTACAAATGGAAGCTGATGAAAATATTAATTATTATTTTTTGTTTGTTGTCCGGTTACCCGTGGCCTGTGGTTTTTCAGTATTATTTTAGGCAAAAAATTGCGTGTTTCCTGATTACATTAGAGTACACTTACTGCTACCATCCATCTGGAGCTAACAAGATTAAGGCATCCCCAATTGGGGTATGTTGCTGAAAGTATCTTCCATTCTGGAACGCGCTGAAAATATACTACTTATATATTATTTTAAGTGTGTAAATTTTGAAATAACACAAATTAATCAAACAAAATTTGCGCACGCCGGGATTTTAACTCGCGACCTCCGGCTTGCTAGTTGGGAGCCGTACCCCTCGACTAAGCAGGCTGTCAATCTACATTTTTTTATGTAGGTGCCTTGAATCAGAGGTACTAAAAAAATTGACCGGATTCTAGTTTTTACTGCGGTCGATATAATGTACCCAGTTTAATTCCTATCGGGTACCTACACTATTCATAATGTTTACTTTATTATAAAATAAAGTCTAGTTTAGTGTTATTTTAATTATATTGCGTAGCAGAGGCGGCTCTAGGGGCCCAGAAGTGGAAGGTCATTAAAAATGATATAACGATACAATATCAAATTAAATACGATATACCTCACGAGTTTGAGAGTCAAATTACATTTAATATAGTAAATTATTTCATGTGACAAGCGTATAATATGCAAAATCAACCTATGTTTATTAAACCATCTCTTTCAGACGCATAATATTCATCACGCTTTCTCTCGCTCACAGTCATGACCCAAACTGTCTTCAGAATCCGAAAAATTGGTTCTAGGTGGTATAGTGCCATCTCGTTTATTGTATGGCGCGTAAAGAGACAGAAGACATGATATTGGGACATTTGAAAAAAATTGACCGAGCCAATCATAGTGCTTGGGAAAGAAAGCTTCCGTTTAAGACGTTAGATGTCACTGCTTGCGGCTGCCGGCAATCTCGCGGTGCATTTCAAATACATAGAATGATATCAGTTGTTTTTATTAACATAATATTTCACAATGTTTTACTGTAATCTTATAATTTTGGGAGGTTTTGACCAATTGACCCGAAGGAAGGACCGCCACTGTAGTGTAGGTACATTGCACATGCTTAAATTTCGGTTTTGCTCTTCGTTCTTGTCCTTAACCTGTGGATCTGAGTATTTTTTTGGCAAAAATTTGCGTTGTTTAAATTAGTAAGAAAGATAAGTTAAAAACAAAGTTGCTTTTACAAAAAATACACATATTTTCAAATTACTGTTTTCAGATATACGTGCGTTCCGAAAGGGTTAAAATAATTATTTAATATCTACCTATTTCCGAATAGACGTACGATTAGTTAATTATTTATTTATTATGTGCATAATATTGCAATAAATTAAGTCATTGGCATGCGGTGTACCTGATTAACTCATGAGAAAAATATTCCGATAATATACCTAAATATTTATCGGAGTTATTTCCAGCGGATTTTATTGAAAAAATGCAGCTGGAGTATGACGTTTGTAACACAGTGGAAAATAGTAAGTACTCGTACCTATACGCAAATAGTGATATTGGACATTTTTATATCAGCCATTTTGTATTCTTTTTTACTGTCGCTACATATTATAACCTCAAGGGTCGAAGAAATAATCACCTACAGGCCCCAAAAGGTGATGGTGCGCTGTATATCCCAGCCCTTACCATTCTAGATAATAATATTTGTTGTTATAATTTGACGATTGCTCTAAACTCTAAACAATCTCTGAAATACGTGAGATAATGAGGAAAACAATATTCGAATACTTACCATAAATCAAATATTATTTACACATGTCTGTGTTTTATATACATACTAGCTGACCCGGCGTACTTCGTACCGCCTCAGAATCAATAAGTGGTATGTTAACTTATTAGCTAAATTAAATTCAGTTTCTCACTAATTTCCTCCCCAGAACTTCCCCTCCTTCCTTTCCTAAAAAGACCATCCACACAGCATCCCCAAAGATGACATAGACCCTGAAGGTAATTATTTTCTGTGTGGAGCATATGTAAAAAAAAGGTTAAAATTACACAAAGAAGCAATTATAGATTCAAAACTGTCCGTATTTTGTTTTGTCAGTTTGTTGATTTATATTTTTTGTGATTTTCTTACTTTTCCACTTACTTACGGGAATTGCCTTTAATTTTCTTTATACGTGTGAGGGATATTTATAGAGTGTAGGCATACGTTCACCGTTTGTCTCATTTTCGACTGTTGACATTTGGTGTGTAAGAAAGAGGGGCAGCATTATATGTTTAAGTACAAAAGCAAACAATCAGCGCATTGACATTTGACGTTTTTGAATTTTTGGAATTTACTCACTATTCAACATTATACTTATCACAATATTCCTGCAGCTCTTTCAAAATATGAGTATTCGTTCCATACAACATGTATGAGGAAAAGAATTTTCTTCATAACTTTTTTTTTCGTGAATTTTTTTGATGTTTTAAAATAGTTATTCTGCTATTCGGGGCACCGTTCTTGAATTATAAATGGTGTAACTAACCTGACTTTGTTTTATATATTAATAAGATTAAATATGCTATAAAATAACATCGGGAGGCATAACGGTTCAGTACATTAGACAAACATTCCAGGGTTACGTATAGCCCGACAATATTTGAAAATCTGCTAATACCACAACAGTTAGCCGAAAATGTTGCTTCAGTCGTGATGAAGGACTTAGCCAGCCGAGGAATCGAACACGGAACCACTGACCGGTCTTCCTTCTAGTGACAGGTTTTTACATTTTTTTTTGCATTATAATTGATTTGGTGGTGTATATGAGTACAATTTGTGAGGCGGGAATGGGTACCGCCGCACCGGGAACCTTTATTAGATAACCAACACCTCTGCCATAGGTCACCCCAAGTGATTCGCTATGTTTGGTGATTTAGCAGGGGTGCCCGGGTTCATGGGATGAGGTTTGTCTAGGTCTTGGAGGCGGATGATCAGGACACACTGAACCCCGATTTCTACCCACCCCTTAAACCCTTTTCCTTCCCAGAATTCTCCTCTTCTTCCTTTCCTTAAAAAAACCTCTACACAGCATCCCCAAAGATGACATAGATCCCCAAAATAATTTCCCTCAGGGCCTCCTGTGTGGGTGTGGAGCTCATGTAAAAAAAATCTGTATCGTACCGGATAGGTCGTACACTTTTACATCTAATTTTCGGAGATGTCCGATTAATCAACTGAACGATCGTAGTGACAACTACGTAGACAACTACGTAGATGTGATTTAGTTTATTTCCTACACACAATGTTATTATAATAGATTTATAATGACATTTCGTCCGCCGTAACACAGAGATATCTCAAATATGTACGTACATCAAACTGAACATTGATAAAATAAAATAAAAATATCTAAAACTAGGTAGGCGTATTTCGATTTAAGTATCTATTTGACCTCGCTATTTTGTTCCAGGTGGAAAATTTACGTTATTAAAACGAAGCAGGTAACCGCATCACGAGAAAAAGATAAAATGGTGTTCTCTATTCTTGGCAATGCATCTTTACGATCTGCTAATGTACATTGTACAAATACAATGTACAAACTTAGTGTACTCGAAGTAGCCGGAGTGTATTAAAACAACTACTACAGGTATGCTGGATTTGAACAGGTGTGTGCATTGTCGAAGATATATTATATGAATAAAGTAATACTGTTCGTGCAGTTTTCTGGATTTTCCGACACATTTTAACTAAACTCACGGATGTTTTTTTTAGAGAAATATGATTTGATAAGAAACAGGTGTGTAGCAGTGCAACGCACAGAGGTCCGAAACGTAACTATAACTGGACAAAAAATGTATAATTTTTATTTTATTATTATTTTAAATTAAATATCGTTTAATAGCCTAAACCATAACGTCATCAAGAGTATTGAAACAATGATATTGTAAATAATCCATCTAATTTTAGTCCTTTTTTTAAGTATCAGTTAAAAATTTTTTTTTTAGTATTTGATCAAAAAGTTTCAATAAGGGGGCATAAATTTGTGGCGCCCACTTTTGCCGAATTCATTAATTCATTGCGCCGTCACTGACGCTGAGCGAAGACACTAGAAATACCTAAAGCGTAAGGCACCGCGCGCCGGTACATATCTACCTACCACCATAATTGCTACAGACGGTTAATTATTCTGCCACTTACGCGAAAGGCCTCGAATTGACGGCCGCTCGTTACAACGGCCGCAGAATGTTCGAGCCCTTTCTTCGCTTTGCGTGAATTCGCAACATTACCTGGCGTTCTCGCAAGCTACTCTGCCGGTCGCGCATATAAAAGCAAGCGACTGAACACTGCGCTCAGTCAGTCCAGTCCAGTCTCCATTCACCGGTCGACACATACATACCGGGCAGTGATTACAACAGTACAGGGCCGCAACAAAACGCAAGCCCTCGCGGGGTTACAACCCGCGCAATCAGCATCATGTGATTAACGCATATCCAGTGTGACTCCAGGAACATCTTCATAACACCTTCGAGGACTCCATCTCCAACCACCATCCGCTGTCCGGCCCATTCACGCTTCGACAAGAGATGTCACCCGACCTATCAACTACAAAGCACGCGCTTGCTGTTCATATAGGTGCAACCCGTTCTCTGGCATTCGAAACCCATCGCGTTCCACTGCCAGAGGTCATACTCATAGGCTCTCAAGGTTCCTTCCTGCGTCACGTGTGTGCTCCGACTCAAAGGACATATAGCCGCCGTATCCCGTCAACACGATGTCTGGACCAAGGTCACTTCTACACCACCACGGTGTAGAGCAACACGCCGGCTCCCCAAAGACCTGTGATCTTCACCACCGAAGCTTCCTGACCATCATCACGCATCAGCAACACAGCAGCAACACTAACGGCACCAATGTCACTCCGCTCCGCTTCGACCTTCGCTACGTAGCCCAAATAAAGACACTCACTGCTACGATTGACACCTTTCATTTATCTCCTGTCTCTGCCGATCCGCAGTCCGCTCCCTCACATTAATTATGTCAGCAGTTTTTCTTCCAATCTAGACCCCCCCCCCTTGGTGAGATAAATTTGAGCCACTTCGCATACTTTTATCGAAAATTCACATTACTTAATTAGATCTATCACGATGTATCCGCGTATCCGACGAGCAAATGCCATCAATTAACTGGCCGTAGAAATATAAAGTGGCATGTTTGGGGTAACAATTCTAGAAAAGCAGTGTATTTTTTTAAATATATATATTTGAATTTAGATTTTGTTTTCTTCAATGAATGATGTAGTGGAATCTAGGAAGTGGAAATTGACCCACTTTTCGACATCCGGTCGAGCTGTGACTCTTAAATGACTCGTTATCGATGACAATGCATTCTATCAACTTATGGTGGCAATTACGCATATATACATACGGACATATACGCAAATCAGATGACATTCAGCAGTTAATATACATCATACAGTTAATATTCATCGGTCCTATCCAATTGGGATCTTGCTCAGTTATTAGCGGCGTTGACTTCAGTCTCTGAGGAGGTAGGTTTAATTCTCACTCAAAGAATTTTTTCTTTGAAATTGGCTACTAGATGGCCTATTAGGTCGAAAAGTAAAAATAGATATATTAGGTATAGTTTAAAAAAAAAATTATTGTTTTTTTGGTAAATATTTCCCTATCGAGTCCACGCACAAAATACACTTTAAAAAATTAAAACAAATTGTACTAGGTAGATTACAGTTAATTCAGTAACCGGAAAAGAAAAACATTGCATTTTAATGGTTATTTTGTTATCTTTAAAAACGCGAAATGTCATTTTTCAAGAAACGCCATGTTGTTAATTACGACTTTGTGATTTGACGTGATTTGACGTGACGTGACGTGATTTTTCGTGTTTATGAAACCGAACAAAATAATGATTAATACGCATTATTTATCATTTCCGAAGATTGCAATTCGTACTTATTATTGTCTAACCGACAGAAAGTGATTTTTTCTTTTAAAAATGGGTATTTATTTCATCGTTGTAATTAACATGGCGGCCCTTGAAAAATGACATTTCGCGTTTTTAAAATGAAAAAAAAAACATTAAAACGCAATATTTTTCAATTCCGGTTTGTCACGACCTATACCGCGACACGAGAATATGACTGTAAATCCTTTTTGTTTTTTGATGAGTGAAGACCAATAATTATTGTGCTTTGAAATTCGATCGTAGGGAGTAGGAATGAGAGGAAGTCTCTTACGTTTTGACGGCTTCTTATGGCGTTTCAGGATCGATCCTGGGTTCCCAATATCGGCACAACACCAGGGTTTTTAAGACACGACAGTTTGATTAGATAATATGAAATCTTGCGATGATTTGCGATATTTTCGACGAGAGCACAGTGACCAATGTCACTACCAAAATCCAACTGCCCCAGTAGTTAAGGTAAACTTGGGCAACAATATTGTTCAATTATTTCCTCATGTAGGTAGGACCATCTTCTTCTTTTCCTGGTAGAGACTTTGAGGAAAGGAGGAAGAGAAAGGAATGCATGATTGAAGAAGGACTTGGGGAATATGGATTTAGTTTTATAAAGACTTTTTCAGAACCAAACACGGTTACTGTATTACTTAATACTAACTGTAATCTACCTAGTACAATTTGTTTTAATTTTTTAAAGTGTGTTTTGAGCGTGGACTCGATAGGGAAATATTTACCGTTTTTTTTACAATATACGATTTCTCATATTATTCAATCATGTTATACTATCAATATAATAAATAGGTATATAAGGTTATTACACAATACAATTTATGCTATCAATATATATATATATTTTTTACATGAGCTCCACACAGGAGGCCCTGAAGAAAATAATTTCCCTCAGGGCCTATGTCATCTTTGGGGATGCTGTGTGGAGGGTTTTTTTAAGGAAAGGAAGGAGAGGAGAGTTCTGGGAAAGAAAAGGGTTTAAGGGGTGGGTAGGAATCTGGGGTTCAGTATGTCCTGGTCATCCGCCTCCAAGACCTAGACCTCACCCCATGAACCCGGGCAGCCCTGCCAAATCACCAAACGTAGCGAACCACTTGGGGTGACCTATGGCAGAGGTGTTGGTTATCCAATAAAAGTTCCCGGGGCGGCGGTACCCATTTCCGCCTCCCAAATAATATAAAGATAAGATTAAATCTATTTTAAACATTTTTTGACCGGTTAAATTTGCGCTTCGGATCTTTGTGTGAAGCGAGACAGTGGGTTTTGTCAGTTCTTCGGGAAATACCGACTTTCGATATACACAGAGTGTTGCATAACGAAGCCTGTTTTAAACGACGCGACTCAATGGAGGTATTGCGATATCAACTTACAGGCAGTTAGCGGTAAAGGTTGCAATTCCATGACGTAATGGAAATCTAGATGTTGGTAATACTTATCGAAATATGTCAAAATAAATGATAATATTTAAATTTAACAATGCTGACCAATTCAAATATGTACGTAATTTAGAGAGAAAATCTGTTTATGTTTCCACTAAAATCTCTCGACCAGTGAGCTTTTTGCTAACAATTCTCACCTGCACTGCCAGTGGGACTACGGCTATCGCAATTATAGTTATGTAATGTGGCTTAGTGAAGTGGGACGGGAATGCGATAAGAAAGAGGAAGGTTGAAAATCGCCTGGCTATTCAGATCTGGTCGGGTCAAAACCAAAACCATTCGTTTAAATGTGTCGATACGAAATGATAGTCTTTCACCATGCCACAAACAAACTTATTACCATTTTTTTATTTATTCTTTTTTTATTTATTTTTTATTTGCGCAAGCCGGGATTCGAACCCGCGACGTCTATACATTTTTGAAAAAAAAAATAAAAGAAAGTAATGGCTCTTTAAATATCCGGGTTAAATTTTCCCCACAGGAAAAACTAAACCCTTTCACACACTTCCCAAATGATCATCTAGTCAATCCACGCTATGCAATTGCACTTTATAAGTATTATAAATACAAAACAATACAAGAACAACATGTCAACCTACCAGAGACCAAATGGGAAAAACATTCACCAACTCCAGATATTTTCATATCAGAGGGTTCGGCTCTGTGGAACTACTAATTGAACCTATAAATCCTACTGATCCCTCAATATAAATGTTCTTGGAGTCAGAAATCATCAAGCAAGCGGCAATGATTTTTCACAACCCCTCCCCTACTCACGAATAGGTTGAAGTGGCTGGATATAAATGCAAATATGAAGCCTGACATCAGCTCCCTCCCTCCAACAGAGAGTGCAGCTAAACAGCATTCCCAGTGCACCGATTGAGCTGTCCCCTAAATGGGGGTGGAAGCATGAAGGAGAGACCCTGGTGCCAATTACAACAGAAAATCCACCAGCACCGGAGGTCCTTCTGAAATTTTGCCGCTGCACCAAGGATTGTGCAATTGGCAAATGAGGATGCCGAAAAGCAATGCTGACCTGTTATGCAGCGTGCCTTCACTGCCAAGGAAGATGCCTCAATAGCGAGCCGGAGAGGAGGATGTGCATCAAACCACTGACTGAGTTTGGAAAGTCTGCTGTATCTCTATTTCGGTGGGCTTGTCCAAGGCCCTTGTGCTGTTCACTTGACGTGAAGAAGACTCCACAAAACTCTTCAAGGGAAATGCAGATCTCATGAGCTGCGCTCATACCAACTAAGCACTTCACTGCATTGTGCGAAACACCCCTGCCTCCTGTTATGCCTCCTCGGCTTTTGAATGATCGCATCAATATGGTTTCAATGGCCATATCTGACCATACGCCTGACTAAAAGCATTCATCAGAGCGTCGCATAATCGTCGTCGCGCGTCGGTGTGTCAGTAATAAGAAAAAAAAGCATTTTCTGAAAATGACGACATCTTACGAAAAAACTTTAAATTGCTGTAAATATTTACTGGTTGGAGATTTATTTGTGTATGTAAATATATTCTAAAAGGGAATTAAATTTTTTACGACTTTTTTCGAATAAATTTCTATGTGTGATGAATATTTTAGACGATATGAAGGAATGTTTCATGAAAATTGTGAGATAAAATGATTTTTTTTCGAAAATATCTACATTTGTAGAGCGTGTAACTCAAAAACGGCTGGGATTTAGAAAATTACATAAAGAATAAAAGTTGTAGATAATTTTATGAGCTTTTACTCATTTTAAGAAAAATTTCCTCTGCGACGCACCGTTTTTGAGATACAAGCGGAAACCCGAAAAATGGGACCCCCCCCCCCCCTCCCCCCCTAGCTCACCACCTAGACGTCAGGACTTTTAGTGTGTTCACATCCTAAGCACCCTTAACAGGTTTCTGAAGGAATCGCTTAGGTCCCTTCCTTTTAGAGCTATTTTTAAGTTATTTTTTTAATTTTGTCATGTAAAACTATATCAGGTCTATTATGACTAATTGTTCTGTCTATTAGTATAGTTTTATCATAATATATTTTATAAAATTCATTTTCGAAAAATGAATTTGGTTCATATTCATAATATTGTACTAAATTACAATCAATCAAGTTATGTTTAGTTACCAAACTTTGGTGAATTATTTTTAAAACCTGATTGTGCCTAAATGTATACTCGGACGGCGCTAATACAGAACATCCCGATATAATATGTTCTATAGTTTCCGGAAAAGCCAAACATTTTCTTCATAAAATCATAAAAAGATATAAATCAATTTGATTTATATCTTTGATTATATGCTTCCTATAATTTTTAGTATTAATGACTCTATCTTGAATGGCAATATAAATCCTTCTATTTCTGCGCTCAACTCTCCAATACTCAACCATTTGTTTGACTAAAGTTTGTCAACATACGTTTGGTTGAGATAATTGAAGTGTTTTGCGTGAATAATTTTATTTGATCAGGAATCTAATAATTCCTGGTTAATATTTATAAGAATGTTGGCATTCTCGTCAAACAAATTTAAAGGTGTAATGTTTCTATCTGCCTTGCAAATTATTTTGTGCATTTTAGAGCTATTAGCTTTCCTATGGAAAAAATTCTAAGCATTTCTACCTGATTGTGTTTCAAAGATGTTTTTTTGACTACACCTCTACCTCCTAAATTTCTAGATAAATTAATTCGTTCTATAGCTGAGTATGTAAGTATTATAATTTCTGTGGTTCTATGACAACTAAACAAAGTGGCATTTCAACAACCCTATGAAAATTTATTAAAAATGATGAACAAAATAGCCCATAACCTAACCTAACGTAACCTATATTAACAAAGTTTTTTTTCATCACTTCGTGATTTTTTAAGGTAGTGAGGAAGTTACACATTATTGGGTTTTCCGGTCACCAAATTTCTGTGTATTATAAGTCTGTTTGTTATTCGCTGAATATTATGAGACACAAATCGATCACCATACCACAAGAATATTATGCCTATCTTGGTAGTCGAAAAATTCTTAACACAATGCTCTGAATAAAGAAAAAAAAACAAAAAAAAGATGTTCTGTAATATCGTAGGATTATTCGAAGCGCAACATGGAAATCAAAGGTTATTAATTTACATCATCACGAATAACTTCTACAATTAGCCAAAAGTATGTACCTCGAGACTCAAGCAGTAAGAAGGTCAACACTAGTCATCCTACCAGAGCCGGAACAAGTGGGGGGCCCGATTCTTTAACGCCTGGGGCCCTCATATCCTAAAGGCCTGACCAAACCGATGCGTTCACGGTGGCGTGCACGGGAGCGTCCTAAGAGCGTGCAACCAAACTAGCGTTCAACTAGCGTCCGCGGTACGTTGATGTCGTCAATCGTGCGGTATAGCTCGGAGGGGAACTCTTTAAATAATTATGTTTGGAGACTAAAGCTTTTGGATTAAGCTCAAGTCTGATGCGTCCATTTCCATACAGGCAATCAAGATATGACCCGAGAATATCTTGTTACAATTACAGATTATATAAAGCATGGCGTGTGGTGGCAAATGCTTTCGGCATATTGGCTCAAAAATGGCCAATTTTCTTTTAGACCTTTGGAGGCAAAAACATCAAAAAAATATACTTCGGTAGTAAAAGCTTCATGTGTGTTGCATAATTTTTTGAGATCGAATAATGGAAATGTGCATTACGATAATAATTTACTACCTCCATTGGATGAGGGCGCAAACGGTTTTCTCAATATGGAAATCAATAATCGTAGAAGTACAAACTACGCATTCAGTGTACGTGAACACTTTGTTCATTACTTTAATTTATAAAAAGGTTAGGTTTATTTTTTCTGTATTTGTCCAATAAAAGTGTAAATTAAATGTTAATTCATAAAAATGTATGTCCTATAAAAATATTAATATTTTTTCTGTAGTAAATGCGCGATCTGATCGCCCCCGCCGCGCCCGCGTGCCGTCGCTGCACAGGACGCCGCGATCTGCCCGCGGCCGCCGCGGTTTGAACACGTCGCACAATGAGGTGGATGACCCCTAAAGTTGACATCAAATCAGTGGTTGCAATTGCATCAAACCTTTTTCGATTTTTAGTTTCGTATAGACATGTTAATAAAAATAAGTGAAAAAATTTTTCGAAAAGTCACATATATTTAGTAAAAAAATATAAAATTGAAAAATATAAGATAAATTAAATTAGTCATAATGCTCACTTCATTTCGCAAGCTATTTATTAACAGTTATTCATAGAATAGATCTTCTTAATCGTCTTGTGACAATATACTATCGTCATCACTACTTTGTTCAACTACCGAATCATGTACTGTAGTCGTATTAGGGTCCGGTATCTTTAGCATGTGCAGTACATCTTTTGGAATTGTTTTCACTGTCCTTTTGTTAATTTTTCGAGTTTTAGATCGCAATATCATAGTTTTTTGACGTTTTATACGCTCAGATGAGATAATATCAAATGACAGCGTGGGTCGATCTCTTTTTGTTTTTACTATTTCTGGTAAGGATTTGCAATTCTTGTATGTAATAGTCCTTTCAAGCCATTATTTATTATTAAAGTCTTTACTTTCAAATCATTATTTATTATTGTTTCTGCGATACTTCAACAATCTGATTTTCAATTAACAACAGAAAACAACTATTTTATTAAAAAAGTTCTTTTTGATTCAGGTGACAATGTGTATGTAAGAGATATTTTTTCAGGAATTTTACTTTATCATCAAATTTCTTAACGCTAGAGATTCATGTGATAATGTGTGTCTAAGAGATATTTTTTCAGGAATTTTACTTTATCATCAAATTTCTTAACGCTAGAGTTCTTCGTAATTATATATAACTCGAATCTCGTACGAACCACTTCAGAAATTGCATCTAAAACAAAACACACTGATTATATGACTAGATCCGTTTTTCATGAAAACTGATAGTCCTCGCTTTCAGGTTCAATCTATAATATAAAAATGAATCGCTAAATTTGTTGGTAAGCGCAAATCTCGAGAGCGGCTGAACCGATTTAGCTAATTCTTTTTTTTTAGAATATTCCTCGAAGTTCGAGGATGGTTCTTACGGAGAGAAAAATTCAGAAAATTGCGCAGAAAATTAGATAATAACAGAAAACATCGCACGTTTGACAGTTCGCGTGTTAGAGAATGACATTTTGCAAAACAATGAATGATTGTGCAATCAGGATTCTATTTTTGAAAAGTTGAAAAATTTATTTAAAGTAGGTACTCCCCTAATATTTTGAATCGAATCAAGAATTTTAGATATTTCAAATAGGTACCTATGTTAGGTACCAAATTTAATATACATGAAAAATGGAAATTTGAATAAAAATTGTAAAAGGTAGCACGCGGGCTGTTTAAGAACTGAATGTACTGGGATTGAATATATGGAACGCGGGAGGAGGGTTGGCGGGACGAGGGAGTGGTAAAGGGAAGAGGGAAGGCGGGGAAGGTGGAAGGGGAACGCGGGAAGGGGGACCTGGGAGGGGTAGGGGAACTGGGGAGGGGGATTCGCGGGACGGTGAAGGGGGATGGGGGAGTAGAGTAGGGAGAGGGAAGGTGGAGGTGACGGAGTGGGAACGCGAGAGGGGAAGAGGACGCAGGAGAAGAAGGGGAGGCGGAAGGGGAACGGGACGATGGGAAAGGACACTCAGGGAGAAACAATTTCTTTATTAAGTGGCATAGCGACGCATGCCGGGACCAGCTAGTAAATAATAAAATAGTATACAAAAGCAACTTTTTACAATTTATTCTAGTAGCTAAGATACTAAAGTATACAAAACAAATTATAATATGACCGAATCTAGTGGAATTTTTAGTATTTGCCTTCGACATTTAATATATTCACAAAAAATATTTCAGACGAGATACTTTTTCAAGAATTTTATTTTATCATCAAATTTCTTAATGTCAGAGTTCTTTATATGATTATATGTGTTACATATGATTATATGTAACTTGAATCTCGTACGAACCACTACAGAAATTGCATCTAAAACAAAACACATTGATTATAAGACTAGAACCGTTTTTCATGAAAACGGATAGTCCTCACTTGCAGGTGTTGTAATTAATAAAATGGTGCATAAAAGCAACTTCTTAAAATTTAGTCTAGTAGATAAGATACTAAAGTAAAAAAATATTAAAATATGACGTAATCTAGTGGAACTTTTAACTATTTGCTTCGATATTTAATATATTCACAAAAAAAATATTTCATCCAAATAGGTGTTTGTTTTAATTAAAAATTTTGACATGTCGTGAAAGGTTTTCAACAACTACTATAAAATAATAAAAGTACACACCACTAGACATCGTATTTATCTTGAATTGGATCTAAACACTTTGTAGATTTCACTTTATTTAAATTTGAAACGTATTGAAATTTCCGCTACTGCAAAAACTGACACGGTCACCCGCACAAAGTTCAAGTTCAAACTGATCTCTTTCCGTCAGTATTGCGATAAGGGCGACACGCTTCGGGGGAATTATGAAAAATTTAATGAACTTCAAAACCAGCATACTTGTTTCATTGTAAAGAACATTTGACTTTCTGATTTTCTGCCAACGCGGTTCATAGAGCTGCCCCATTGTGCGTCGCTACAAGTTCGTACACAACATCTGACCGCCACTGCGTTTGGTCAGGCCGCGAAAACGCGTCCCGTAAAAAGTTGTAAACTCTTCTAAAGTTTCCATGGAATTATTAACAGCTTTGTATAATATTTCATGATATATTCATTGAGTGTGTAATTTTTCTGTTGTTTATGTTTATAATTCTGTTACCAATTGAATTTGTTTTATATAAATCCTGTCTTATGGTAACTAATAAATTACAACCGTGACTACAGGAGTGTATACTGAAAAAAAGTTATTCTGCATTATTATCGTGAGCGAGTTTTTGTTTTATTGATTTTATGTAATCTGTATTGAATTTAATTGTTGTTATATCCTATTTTATTTTTATTAAAATTTGATATCTTGTCTTAAAATGACATCTTCAATTACACCAGAATAAGCTTAATAAAATAAATGTTTTTGTAACTCTTACGAGCAATTTTTTTTTCTAGTGTATTTTTCTTATGAATTTCAGTGTTTCTTATTTTTTATGTTGTCTTATTAGAGGTAAAATCATAAGGAGAAAATCCAAAATTGATTTTATTTTGGCCCTACTATACTTGTACAAACTGCTAAAGTGTAAATTGTCAAGTAAATAAATAATTTGGATTTCTTCTTGTTTTTGTTTTCTACGAAAAGCAGGGGAAATCAAAACCCGTTATTAACGCGTTTCCTATACTACTTTCTAGTACAAAATATACTCAAATTGTAACAACATTTTACCTAGAATAGAATAGGGGCGAACTTGGTAGGAGAATATTGGCAGTGATTAACTATAACCACCATTCAGAATCGAAACATTTCGCGTTGCTTGAAATAGATTTATCAGTGTTTGGTAACCAGTTCTGAATAGTTAGATACTTCCCTACTTTATTTTTCCCAAAGTCCATCCCTTCCTCACTTACGACAGCCTCACATAATACCACAAATGGGGATGTTGTAACATCAGCTCCGAACAATTGGGAGCAGTTGGGACTCTGTGCGGTATTTACATACATAATATGTCATTTCAAGTTATATAATTGATCGAAAGGTTCAAAGCGTCGAATAACGAAAGTATAAAAAATGTTTTCATTAATGATAAAACTGCTTGTCTATATATTGTACAATCAGCGTATAAGTACAAAAAATCGAAACTGTAACTAAATTCGTTTGATATCCGTACTAACTTTTTATTAGACGTAATTTTAAAGTCGATTTTAGGTTTAAAATTGGCAAATATTGCACAAAAACTTATAATTTTATAATGATCATAGTTTCAGGGGGCCAACTGGGGATCAATTGTCGGCTCCAGCATAAACAGCATATTTCGCTTTTTATGAAGATATCTATTAAGATGAAATTAAATATGATTAGGTTATTCGTTACGTGGTTTATCTTTCTTTCTAATAAAAAAATATTTGTGTAATAATACGTATATGCTCCTACAGATATTTTTATAGTCACTGATGCCTTATTATTGGCCCAGCAAAAGAGTGCAGACAGATAAAATCTGCGCAAAAAACATGTTACATTCAAGGAAAAAGACATTGTTTGGGGAAGAAATATCTCAAGGTGCCTTATATTTCTCTGCCAAGTTAGCTCCTCGCTTTATAAAAACAAAAGTATTGAGAAAAATCTCAGACCTTGTTTATACCCTGTCCGATATTTCTGGTAAACACACGGGCAATTACCATATAAAGGACATTGTCAAAAGTGAAAGTTTGGAAACAGTAGAAACCATCGCCACTACTTCCCCGTTTGTATCACAATGGCAGAACCAATCACTGCCATACACTACAAACTTGGCATAATCAACAATTACTTTTATTATGTTTAAAAATGTGTATTTAGTTTTTTGCTATCTAATTTGGAGGTTCTCCAAAGTATCGGGCCTGGGGTCAGCGTTTAGGTTTTCCTGTGCTTGATTCGACTCTGATTTTTTACTATAACTAATGCATTAAAGATGATGAGAAAGTGAAGGTCGCCAATAATACTAGCTACTTAGTTTACACCATAAGACATCTCGCAATTTAAAAATAAATCAGCCACTTCAAATTTATCACAGATTAATAATAAGAGCGCATTTAAGGCAAAGATTAATCCTAAATCACGATCACGATTAATCTTTATCGCGAATCGGTTTATATAATAAATACAAAAATATGCTTTGGATACTCTGATGCTTTTACTATCGTTTCCATTGAGTACTATTAAAATAATTTTTTTAATTACTTTATAAACAACTAGCTGACCCACCCACGCGTTGCTGTAGCTAACGAAACACAACGCCATCTACTGGATGAATACCAAACCTCTTAATTCACACCGCCATCTGTTAATTTGCAAATAAATCAAATCGAATGGTCGCTCCGTTTAAATTATTATAGCGAGTTCCCGGTATGCGTTGCTATGCCACTTAATAAAGAAATTGTTTCTCTCTGCGTGTCCTTTCCTATTCGTCCCGTTCCCCTCCCCCCCCCCCCTTCCTGTCCCGCGTCCCCTTCCCCTCTCGGGTTCACACTCCGCCTTCCCTCTCCCCACTCTCCTCGCCCGCTTCCCGTTTCTCGCGAACCCCCCTCCCGAGTACCCCTCGCCCCTCCCAAGTTCCCTTCCCCCCTCCCGGGTTCCCCTCCACCCTCCCACGAATACCCCCTTCCGAGTTCCCCTCCCCCTTCCGGGTTCCCCTCCCCCTTCCCGCATTCCATTCATTCAGTCCCGGTACATTCAGTTTTCAAACAGTTCGCGTGCCACCTATTGCAATTTTTTTAAACAAATTTCATATTGCCAGAGCTCACCACTATATGTGTATAGAAACCTTCGCGGGCATGCACACATCAAAACCCTAAAAATCGGTCCAGCTTTCTCGAGTTATAATTATAAATGGTATAACTAACCGACTTTGTTTTATATATATATATTTATTAAGATAAGACGTAAGATAAGATAAGATATAAGGTACAAGTGTAAAACACTAAAAGTAAGTTTTTTTTTCAATTATTTCTGGCTTTCACCTTTCAAGGGTGTTCTAGGCCATCATTTATCATTACAGAGAAAGGAAAGGTGAATTTATATATTAATTTTATTTAAATGTGAATTGATTAGAAATGTATGAACGCATATGAAAAAAAGACTTCTTTAAAATTAAATTTTATGGCTAAAATTATTTGTAACAGTTTCCATTGATTAATTTTTTATCTTTAGGGTAAAATATATCACTAAATAAGCAATAAAAAATCACCTTTGCGCTTGTAATCGTGACCTCTAGACAATGTTTGCCAAGCGATTTTTATGCTAGTATTTGAGGCGATATATTGCACACTAAAAATACATAAATTTTTGGCTTTTGGAATCCTCTTAAGTACCTACGTAGGTTTTGCAATCATGCAATATACAAGTGCATGTATTTTCCTAGAATATAAACACACCTTGCTTATACCTGCATCATTCATGTGTTATCACGATTATTTGAAGTATGTAATGATTTCAGAGTCAGAGAAATATTAAAAGATGATTTCTAAAAAAAATCTGAATGTGATAAACAGAATTATTTTATTAATATTCATTTTATAAAATATCAGAGCCATCAAACATAAAATAAGTGTCTTAAGTCGTTATCATTATGGATGAAATATAAAACTAACTTTTCAAATACAACTTATGGTTGTGGCGTTTCAAAGATCATTTCATTTGCTGACCTTAAGGCGCCGCAACCGGGCTCAAAAAGAAGAGGATGAAGATATATGAAATTACCAATGTTGAGGAGCGTGCTAGTATTTAAAGCGACAAAATTGATGCGAAAATTGTGAAAGTGTTTAATAAAACACGACTCTTTTAAAACAGAGCAAAAATCTCACGGGGGTTATCACAGCATTTAAAGAAACCCACCGATTTTTTTCATATATTATATATAACTTGTAAAATAACTGAAACAAACGTGTTTATAATAATTTTTGGAGCATACTTTGCGATTTTTTTTTCTATACAGGGAATTCTATATAATTTGTGTTTCAGCGCGGGGAATATCTAGATATTATCTTAAAAAATAACATATATTTTTTTAAGAGCTTAAAAACTTAACCAGCCTTACTAAAAAAACCCAGTGAAAATTTTATTCAATTGACAAACGGCCGCGGATGTGATAACATTACTAATTAAAAATTTGTTCTTTGAAAGAAATACACATGGTTTCCACGGCCTGAGAGGGTAGTTTATCTCTGTTTTAACCATTGATGTCCGAACGATATTTGTAATTTTTCCATAGTATTTTGAATGTTCTATATATTTCTTATTTTTGAAGGTGTCGTAAAAACAAATACCATTTATGAAAACTAGATAAAATTACCTTTTAGATTTGTGTATTTGAAATACACTTTAGCTTTCAAAAACTGCCATATTTTAAGATTCAAACTCGGAAAAAAATGGAAAAAAATTTCCTCCCACAACATTTTTGACCAAAATGTAGAGAAATTTAAATAAAATCAAAATTTAAAAAACACAGTCCTTTTATGTAATAAATTTGGAAGGAAACTATAACCTCACTTTTTCATCGTGTATACAATAAAAAAATAATAAAAAATTTCAAAGTTTTTTTTATTGCCAAAAAAATAACTTAGAAATAATACGGAAATTTAAAACAGATTTCTTGCATCTCTAAAGACGTTAATTTCTTTGATACGTTTACGAACACATGTATTAGATTTTAATATTATAAAAAATTATCACTTTTAAGAAATTCTCTTAAAATAAAGATCTTAAAATGAAAATTTTATCTTTTAAGTAACCTATAAAAAACAATATTCTGACAGTTCAACTTTGAAAGTACGGCGTTTGTACAATAACTTGATTAAACTGATGTAAACCACACAAATAACATGGTAAATATATCAATTATGTGAACAGAAGAGTAAATTCGTCACTACAATAGAAATTATTAAGTAAAATCACAACATTTTCGATATCACTAAAACACGATTCATGTGTTTAAGGGAGAAATGTAAGAAATCGGTTTCTTTGCCCGATTTAGCCTTTGATCAAAATGAGACAAGTCGGCAAGCATGACGACATGTCCCTTATGCTTTAATATAAAGCTTGGACGAAAAGCTGAAACGAGCTAGATTCGACGTTCCGCGAGCGTTCAAACCCCTTGTTTCTCTTATCTGTGGTTCAAACGTTAGAAATTCAAAATGGCTCTGATCGTCGATTTCATTCTCACCAAACATGATGGAGTAAAACCCCTCAGCTTTATTTTTCTGTTTTCTGTTTTTTCTGTTTTCCACATTAGTCATGCAAAATATTCCAACCGAACCAGTTGTTGACGCAATCGCAATCAACCTCCTGAACAAAATCATTATTTTTCTGAACTGACGTATCGCAGATCTCTCAAAAACTTGACAGTTCGTGAGCCACAATCATGGCGACCTGTCAACAAGGCAACTGAAACGCGACTGCCGCGGCGACCAACAGTTTCTATAGACTGGTGAGCTATGTAATTATGAAATTTGGCACGCGACACGCGTGGCACGCGAGCTGTTTGAAAACTGAATGTAGCGGGAGGGGCGGGGAAAGTGGAAGGGGTCGAATGTTAAAGGACGAATGGGAAAGAAAGAAACAATTTATTTATTTAAGTGGCATTGCAATGCTTGCCGGGAACTCGTTAGTAATTTATAAATATTTTTTTAAGTGTAGAGGATGGGGGATTTAACATCTAACGATAAGAAAACCAAAATTTATTTGTCACATCATATTCCAGCAATCTAATTTAAACGGCAGACGAGTGGGTCGAATATAATTTTCATTGTTTGGTTTGGTCGTGATATTCGAACTACGGAACCATGAATCTACATTGGCGGTTTTAATGCCGTGAATGATGTAATTTGTTATTTCGAGCAACGTTTCATAATTTGCATGGTGGCGTTTTAAATTTTAATTATTGCTGTGACAGTTCTACCACGAGATGTCGCCTTTATGACGGATGGACGAATTAATGCCGTGTTTTGGTAAACCATTTTAAACAGATGTTACACATATTTTACTGTCTAATGGCAATAATAACAAGGTGTGATCTTATAGAATTTACATATTTATTATACTTTTCATATTACTTTACAATTTTATCATTAACATCGTTCATCGCTAACATTTTACAAATGTATTGGAGTTAAACGATAATCATTTAATCAATTTTGATTACCGATTAATATAAGATTTGAAACAAATTATCTATAATTCAAACACCTTTAAAAAACCTTTCCAATAATATTTCTCGACTATTAAAAATAATATAATATTTTTCAATAAAAATAATATATTAAGATACACATGGTGGAATATTTTTTTATTTTATCTTCCATGTTTATTATTTCAACTATTTGTTATATTTTTTGGGTCTCTCGCTCTTTCTGAAAACTTTATTTTCCATCGTTTCTCCGCCTTTTTTATATGACCGTTGCTCTAAATAAGGGTTTAATAGGATGTATTATTATATTAAAAAAACTTTTTATCTTATATCTGTTATTTGCATCATATTAAAAATAATTAAAAAAAAGTTTAAATCCTTCTTATATGTACTCACAAAGTTTGTAACCAAAAGCAAAAAAAGTTTCAAAATAACATACTTACTGGAACATACAACAATAATAAGTGACAGTAATTACTTTCATTATTTGTTCCACAAAATATAACAGTGAATATAATCTATAAAATTCAAAATAAATATGGAGAAAACACGCAGTACGACCAGATCACTTCTACATCTAGCAAAGAGAACTCTGCGACTGCGGACAGCGGTAGTAAACCAGGCTCATCTCCAGGAGACACACAACAACTAATTATGGATGAACTACGCATTATTAAAACGCAATTATCCCTGTTACGAAATTTACAGATACATCTTAAAAAAATATTGTTTCATTTTTAGTTATTTTCCACCATCAACTTAAACTCTATTTAAAAGATTTACCCACCCTTCCAAACACCTTTCTATTTTAATTCTAGTAAAATTAATATATTCTTACCTTAAATATTCTTGTAACTCCGATATTCATTTATATAATTGTACGCCTGTTTCGACACAGGTATATCCTAGTGAGATAGGCATAAAAAAAACCAAATGTAAATATACTTTTTATAGATTTTTATTTTTTTAAAAGAAAGACAAACATTCCCGGGTTACGAATAACCCAACAATGTTTGAAAATCTCCTACTACCACCACAGAAAGCCGAAAATATTGCTTGTGTTGTGATGGAGGACTTAGCCAGCCGAGGAATCGAACACGCGACGCCCGGGTGGGACCCAAGCGCTATGCCCACTCAACCACTGACCGGTCAATAAATAAATAAATAAAAAAATCGAAGGTATCGCAGAACAGAACAGAATAGAAGTTGATGAGAACATAGTATTCACATAGATGCATTGCTTACGTACTACATATTTCAAACTTGTTATTCGACATCGGAATGGAAGATTCCAGAGAAATAGAAAAAATGTAATTTTCAGTAAAAAGTTTAAAGTTTCGAATTTTCAAATGATTTAAGCTGGGAACATACTAGGCCCACGCCACGCCACGCGACGTAGGTAGACGTCATCATTTCCATATCTGGACCACTTACCATCCATACATTTTCTATGGAAACGGGTGCTTTAGAATCACACTAGCCCCACGCAACGCAAACCGACGCCCCCTACGCGACGCGGATCTGCCGCAGCCAGATCGGCGTGGGCCATGTGGAAGGTGGAGGGGGTATGGTCACGCCTACCACGAGATGATTTTACATCTTTCTGGTGTTATCTAAGCATCTAACCTTATGTTTCGCAATATCTGTGGTTGTTTTTTTGACAGATATTATTCAAAAATGGATGACGAACAGTTCATTGAAACTGGACGGCACGAAGTTATTTATAAAATCAAATTACAGGATTATAGAAATTCTGCATACGCAGTGCAGCTTGGGAGGAAAGTTCAGCCATTCATGGCATGACTTTCAATATTATACCCCTATAATGAATGACAATCAAACATGACATAGACACACTGCCAGTCTTTCTCTGATCCGATTGGACTTTCGTGTTTTCTTTTTTATGTTATATTCAATTATGCTGTGAAGCTCTTCAAATACCACTTTACTCATACGGAAGTACATGAAGAATCGTCCGTCATAAGATTCTAGTTAATTAGATTAGTTAACTAGAGTACTAAAGTATGGAACTCTCCAAACATTTGTCTTTGTTTGTTAATGTTGTGGACCCAAATACTTCTCACTTTTTTCTTTTTACGAGAATATTGATTTAATAATAATAATCGTAGCAAATCATCTTCAAATTCACTTTCAAGACATGGCAAAGCTGTCATCTGCTGAGAAGAGAATCACATAAACATAACCTAAAAAATAAATGTCAAATGTGTCAAATCAAACGCGCCTGCGCACAACCAGAGACCCCTTGTCACGTGGTCACAGCGACGCGTACGTACGTCGGCCAGTGTGAACGGGACAGGAACGTTGCGTCGCGTTGCGTCTGCTCAGTATGATCCTTGCTTTATGGTTCTCTTGTACGGTGTCCGGACAACTCAACAATGTACAACTTCATCACTCCTATTAAAAAGTCATTAAGAGTGATGAAAAAAAAACTTGGTTAAATAGGTTACATTAAGCGTTATGTTAAAGTTGTTAGGTTAAAACCCCTTTTTAAATATTATAATAAACAAACTAATTTGCGTTTTGCACTCAGTTATCACCTAATAAGTTTTTATAATTTGCATTTTGATTGAACGTTAATTTGGGTTACATTTAGTGATTTTATGAAAAAACACCGCAGAAGCGATGTTTGCGACTTTAAAAAATTGAAAAGGATATATTTTGAAAAGGCTGTGCGGAAACTTGCTCACCTACACATACCTATTATAATATATCTTTTTCCCTAACATTATCCATCGAAACCACGTTAATGTCGCTCTCAGTAGGTACTTACTCGTAAATATACTAAGACATTTCCACGTTTATGGGAGTGCCAGTACAAAGTTCAAATTGCGTACTTATTCGATTCAATACAAATAGCATCGCCTCAACGCTCACTCTTATGGCATTAAATGTCATTATTTTTTGTGATAGAGATCTGAATGATATTGTGCATATCAAATATTATAGTCTCAAGAGCTTTATTCATACGATGACATATTATTATTATTTTAAATGATTATGCAGCTGTCTGACAACGAAAACGGCGATTCTTTTGTTATGAAGAGTTTTTTTTACATGAACATTTGTTACTTAATTTTTATGTGAAATAAGACTTTTCAAAATAAAACGTCTAGAAATTGTTACATAGTTAAAGCCCAAGAAAAAAAAAAATAACGTTACTATACTTTTTATGGGAAAATACCCATAAAAATATTTCGTCGTTAACCAAAAACGGCACGAGAATTATCTTAAATCTATGTAACAGTTGCATTATTAACAGACCCGTGAAAAATCATGTGATATTCTAAATTCTTCACAAAAACTCCAATTTTGAAAATGTCACTAAAATCAGTTCATTGAATCAGAGTTATACAGAGTTGCATGGTATTTTAATTAAATTATCTGTCTCTCTCTTTCTACATACAATAAACCAATTCAATTCAAATGCAAATATGAATATTAATTTTGTTATAATTGAATAATTATTGAGTAAAACCTCAAATTATGAATCTTCAGTCAATTTTGGACATTTTTTCCTTGGTTGTTTGTCCCACAAATTTGAATCATTACACGTCGTATATCGTTTTTAATTTATGCGAATATTATTAATTTATCAGTTTATTTAGCACAGAAAACTTCGTGAGACAGTCTTCGAACTGTTGGGACACTTTTCTGTTTTTGGACAGTCAATTAGCTAAGTATTTTGAAGGTAAATACTATAAACACTTAAAGGCTAATATCTGGCTTTGGGCAGCGCCCTTGAGGTGAAATTTGCAGCACAGTAGAATTAATATTATTTGTTTTTTTACTAATCAGTTATCACACACCTTTTAAAATGGCGCCTTACGAAGATAGCGGCATAAGTGTATCGTTTTTGTGTAATCGTACTATGATAACCGATCGAGATATGTAGTAACCGTATCTACTTACAGCTGTTCAAAAAAGGTTAAAGAGTTTGCTAATACCTACTTTTCAGGGAAAATAACTGTGCAGAACCTAAAAGAGTTCATGGAGACCAAAAAAAATGATTTTTGTTTTATGGTATTATGAAATTTGAAAATTAAACTTGTGTTTACTTAAAACTAATTATAACGAGAAACCTAAAGGAAGGTTGGAAGTGGGAAGGGGGAAGGGAGGCAACAGGGTACACTTTACAAAGGGCTGTTTTTGTTGTCAAAGTTCAATAATGGGGCATTTAAAAATTAGTTTTGGTGTAGCCGTCAATTACCGGATACCAACAACTATTTAGCTTAGCTCCGTCGTCTTTATTAATGTTATTGGAATTTTTGAGAATTTTAGTTACTTCCATAATTAGGCGAGCTCTACGCGTTTTGAGTCTCCCAGGACTTCGGGAACAAATCCAAAGTAATGGCCGTTTAACTAGTAAAGTACCCAACAGCATAATACGCGAAAAATAAATCACATTAATATTTTAGTCTGGAAACCCTAAAATCATAACCAATAAAATCATAACCAATGACGACCTCCGTAGTCCAGTGGGTAAGACTCTTGACTCACAATCCGGAGGTCGCGGGTTCGAACCCGGCATGCGCAAATAAATTTTATTTGATTAATTTGTGTTATTTCACAATTAATTCATTTAAAATAATATATAGTATATTTGCGGCATGTTCCAGAGTGGAAGATACTATCAGTATCGCCCTGGTGTAAGACCACCATTCAGAATTGAAACGTTGCTTGAAAATGGCTTTAGCCGTGTTTAGTGACCAGATCTGAATAGCCAGGTACTTCCCAACCTTCCTCTTCCCCACCTCCTTCCCCTCCCCATTACCTTCAGCCTCACAACATACTCCAATTGGGGATGCCATAGTCTCACTGGCTCCAGACGGGAGCAGTTGAGATTCTTGTGCGGTATTCACTGTAAAAAAAAAAGAAAAAGAAAAGAGGTTCTGAATTTTTAGCTGTAAAGTTATATAACAAACTCCCACTTAGTATCAGACAAATTAAAACAAAAAATAGCTACATTATGGACATTAAATGTTGGCTGAAGGAACTATCGGAAAATGAACTTACTAGTATACTTAAAACATCGTCATAGAAGTTTCTGGAAAACCTTATCTAAACAATGAAGTTAAACCATAGAAGTCGCTGAAAACTTATCCAAAGCATAGTCCGCCTCAGCACAGGATTTCCTAGTGATGAGGACTACGAATATATTTTCTAGTTTATATATATATATACAACATGTTTGATATAAAAATGTACAAAATAATAAATACATATAATTTATTTTTTTTTGACATAGTTACCAAATAAAAAAAATAAATAGATAAAAATATAGTGTTTTCTTCTGCACTGGATTTCACCCGTATGTGTAGATATCTAATATTTGTACACCTAATTGCATGAATATCTACCAAAAATCCTTCCTGACCCGAAACAATCATTATAAATGCTACGAATATTCGGCTACCATTCGGTATTCGACCGATTCGGCTACTTGTTTAACTATTCGGTATTCGGCCGAATATTGAGGACCATTCGGCCAAATATCTAATACCAAATTATGAAAAAAAAACAGACTGCCAGTATATTGTCTTCACCACAAATTCCATAATATTCCCAAACATGTGATTTTTTATTAAATGGTGCCATTTTTGATGAAACAATCAACAAATAACTAGCTGTTAAAAACCCGATCCGAGGTTTTTTCTACTAGGCCCTGCGGGCGGCTTTTGGTTCGGCTTCGCTCAGTTAGTGTTGGTCACCATTTTATAGAACCAATACGAACTGATTCTAAAAACAGCACGTTTCTCGGATCCACTGTAGCTAGTCACCGGGACAAAGTAACCGACACAGAGCATATGTCATATGTAATATATAGCCACTTGATACATACAACGTCAATCTGTTGATATCCGGAGAAATATCTCATATTCACAAATTCGTAGCAGTTATACCTAGAGGGAGACGTCCCTGTCCGACGTGATGACGGAAGTAGCGATATCTTGTGTGGAATTCTTGAATTCGAAACCGAATTATAACAGTAGCTTTATGTGAAATTCCACGTACACAGATGTTATTTGTGGCGCGGCGACGTGGCGTCCGACATGCACTCGTAACTGGGTTAACCACGCAGATTCTACGGTATTAATAACGTTCGATGCGTGTTTTGACACGACCTACTCGCAAATGCAACAAATATGCCCACGGCGTAGTTACCGCACGCACTTTAAGATGCAGGTCGGGTACCTTTCACCCGCGAAATATACTAAGTGTCGTCGAATATTCCGCGTTTCGGCCAAGAGTCCCGAATATTCGATTTTCGGCAAAAGCATTATTCTTGGCATCTCTAAAGATCATCATTCAAGAATCTTAATGGGTTGCCATAGTTCCACATGTCCTGAATAGCTGAGACTCTTGGAGGTCAGCACATGAAGCGGTTTTTTTGCTGGCAATAAGAGTTACATCATACTTCGTGTGGCACTTGAGATGCTGTGCACAAGAGTGTATGACGTCAGTTGTATGCTGTTCCACCTCGTAGAAGCGTATCATTACATTAAGAATGCTAATCTCAAGTCAAACGAATGAGCATATTGCGTTACATTTTACAAGAATGCAATCCTAGACAGAATCAGGCTAAGACAGATTATTCTAAGAAGGAAATACAAACGAATACCTCCACAATGTCAATGAGTGGGAAGTCAGGTACTTAGCCTGATGGATGGCGCCTAGAACTGTTATTAAAAAGTCATTTTTATCCTGCGATATATTTTTTATGAAGTATATTATACAGGTTGATAAGGAACTACTTAACTTTATAGGGACATTATTAGGAGTGAAGAAAGTAAATGAAATTTTGGTCTCCGGTGACTTTTAAATTTTTTTTTCTATAATAGAAAGTATTTTGTATTTTTACCAATATTCCACTTACATTTTTTACTCCAAATAATATCAGGGATCATTGACCAAAGTAAGTCAAATACGTCCCTTAACACCCTGTACAGCTTTTACGAATAGTGGTGTTTGGCAAATTGTGTTTTAATTAGCGAAAGCTTGTGAAAAATCACGGGATATTGTAAATGCGGGATTTGTGATGCTGAAGTATTTATATTAAAAAAATTACCTTCAACATTAATATTAGCAAACTTGAAAAATTACGACATCTGTCAAAAATTTAAACATAATAAATACGTATTTCGAAGAAAGAATTATTAATTATTCTTACCACTTCCTTTTCGCTTTCGCTTTATCGCTTGTCTGATATTTGATTTATTCTTATCAGTTTCATTTTTTAAATTCAAAGTTCATTGAGCTAAAATGAATAATTTAACGCATTACGTAGGAATACCCATCACTTCACGCATGCACCCACGCACCGACACCGACAACCGACATATTGTACATTTGTATAATACTACAACACCTATTATATAATACGTACCCACCTTGACTGTCTCAAATTGTCCCATTCATCCCACTCTGTTTCACACGTTTAGCTCCTCTAGGGACAATTATGTATTCGAACGAATTTATAATGTATCTACTAGTACACACAGTACGTGTAACAATGTGTACTACTAGATATATTATAAATTCGTTTGAGATCCATTTTTCATAATTGTCTTTTTCATATCAAATTTAATTTGGATTTGAGGCCAAATACTTGACCGAACTGAATAGTTATTATTTTTATCAAAAGGTATAGCAAATATCTACTACGGATATTTGCTACTTTATTTATTTAAGATTTAAATTACAAAACACGGGCTGTCAAAGGAATCTATTTTTCACGATTTTCGAGGTAAGTTTGGCAAATATTTGTGTTTCAATATTAATTATTTAAATAAATTATTTTGGCCTAATAAAAATAATGAATAATAAAAATACACATATTAAGAAAATTATTTTGATGAGCTTAAATTTTAAATTAAAAATAACCGGTTTACGTTGGAACACAAATTTATAGCATGTAAAAAACCATTTTTGAAAAATTTTTTTTTTTTACATTTCATCATATTAACATAACATGGGTAACATTTTTTTTAAAATTGATAAACTAATGTTTAAGACAAAAATTTTATGCATAGCACAAAGGGTAACAATTATTATAAGCAATAATTATTTGCCTGAAACACTCATCTACATTGAAAAAATCTCCCGAGAAAGGATATTTGCCGCCGACGGGACTCGAACCCGCGTCCTTCTGATATCCGGTCAACTGCTCTTTAACCACTGAGCTACGTCAGCTCATCTCCTACCCGCAAAATAATTCAATATATACTAGTGTTTCATTCAACAATTACTGCTTATTACATTTTTCCACCTGCAAACAAAAAACTTTATTTTTATATGGAAAGGCATTGTGAGTGCTAAATCTCCCACTAGGTGGCGTCGAGACGCGGGTTCGAGTCCCGTCGGCGGTATGTATCTTTTCTCGGGAGATTTTTTCAATGTAGATGAGTGTTTCAGGCTAATAATTATTGCTTATAACAATTGTTAACATTATTTTTTTTTAATTACCATTAATTCACAAAAAAATGTCAAAGGTGATTTTAAAACCTTTAAAATTGAATTCTTTAATGGTCTACATTACATAATTTTAATTAAAAATAAATAAAACAGATTAAAATATTTTTTTGTTTAGTTAGGTATTTTAGCCAAAAATCCAAATTTAAATTTTGTGTGAAAAAGATGGCGCAGTAAGTAAAAATGTTATTAGGTAATATTCAAGATTTTCCTTGCAGAATCTATTTTCCTTATTTAAGTGTAGGTACATGTTTATGTTATTTGCAGCAAGAATTGTACATTAATAAAAAAAGTAAAAATTTAAATAAAACGTGGTAAATCGAAGTATGAATAATTGTTGTTGGTACTAAGGACGTATTATCGATAAATTGAAACAACAATAAATATTGAAGTCCGAAGTTTATATTTTGCAGAAACTTCCTTAATCTGCTATCGCTACATTATTTATAATCTTCCTGTACAAAATAAAATATTTTTATAATTCATCGTACGTATGCAATACTTCACAACATTGCTCATACAATAATAAAGTCGAATCAATCAATCGAATCACCATAAAGCTTGGTATGACTCACAAACTCGCAACATAAACAATCGAATTATTTTTTTTACCCACCGAACACAATAGCTACAGAGTGGAAGAATTCCCAAAATCGAAATAATGCTTCGGCGATCGATTTGAATTGAATTCGAATTATTGCTTCAGCTGCAACGTCCTAAGGCCCGACACACCATCCGGCTTGCAGCATCCGACATGTCATGAAATAAAGTGGTGGAAGGCGGTCGGATCGCGAGCATCCGACATATGAGGGTTTTTTTTTACCTTAGCTCCACACAGGAGGCCTTGAGGAAAATAATTTCCCTCAGGGCCTATGACATCTTTGGGGATGCTGTGTGGAGGGTCTTTTTAGGGAAGAAAGGAGAGGAAGTTCTGGGAAGGAAAGGGTACGAGGGGTTGGTAGGAATTTGAGGGTCAGTATATCCAGGAGTGACGGACATATGAATCCATCCCTCCCACTGCAAGGCAATGTCCTGAAAGAGTATGGCTATAGAAGTCAAAGGTACTCCCCCAGCCATTCTTTTCTGATTCGGCTTACCAAGCAGCTGGTGGGCAGACGCATCCACTGCCAAGACCTGGACAAACCTCACCCCATGAACCCGGACACCCCTGCTAAGTCATCAAACGTAGCGAACCACTTGGAGTGACCTATGGCAGAGATGTTGGTTGTCCAATAAATGGTTACCGGGGCGGCGGTACCCGTACCCGTCTCCCAAATTGAAAGTAATTGGTTTAGTGGCCCAACAATGGAATAACCTACAAATAATAATAATACCTACAAATCATCCGACCGCCATCCACCACATTAACTCCCGATATGTCGAATGCTGCAAGTCAGATAGTGTGCGGAAGTGTAAGGCCTTTTAGAATTAATGAAATAATTAAAAACACTTTGTTTTTACCACAATAAACTTTATTAAAAACTCGTCATGTTTCAAGAACGATGTTCTCTTCATCAGGACACATAATGTACTACATTATATTTCTCTTCATCAGGACACATAATGTACTACATTATATGTCCATGACATATAAACATGACGACTTTTTAATAAAGTTTATTGCAGTAAAAACAAAGTGTTTTTAATTATTTCATTAATCAAATGGTGCAACAAAGTGAATTTGCAAAATTTGAAGAAGACTTTTAGAAATATTCCGTTATCGGGCCACTACACCCTCACTTTTCCACCGTAAATATTGGATGCTGCAAGTCGGATGGTGAGAAGGGTTAAATCCCAATGGCTACGGGAATGGAACTCTCTTACCGTGAGATTAAATAACACAGAGAAATTATTTACCATTTCGCACAAAGTAAAACACACCTAAGATGAACGTTTAAATATTTGCTTTGAAATTACAAATAATAGAGATAAGACCGTTTATTTCCGCGCCATGATTAGAAATCTGGGATCTTCTACTAACTATCCTAAACTACCGAACATCAAAGCAAACATTACCCGCCGTGATTTTCCAATATACAAACTATGAATGTACCACTGTAAAGTCTTGTGTAGGTAAACATCAGAAAATCAGTTTTTTTGTCAACAAAAATACAAGTGATGTTCGTGTCCATTTTTGTTATGCATCGCCACAATAAAAACACTGCATCATCTATGTCTTAAACCTACGCAATGTATCAATATGACAAAAAATATCAAATATAATATTATAAACTGATCGATGTCATCATTTTACCATCATAACGTATTTAAGTTCTTCGCGTGTAAAATCGTGATTCAACAAAATGTATGATCTCATTTAGGTAGGTCCTTTGCTACCTATCCCTTATCCTTGACCTGAAAATCACGTTCTTGATTAAGACCTCCCGGGTCCCCCTGGAAGTGAATAATGTTCTGATTATATTTATTTACATGAAACAAGATTATGGGCGGTCTCCTTTTATTAGAAACTTAATCGAATTTAGTTCTTTCTACGGTGGTCCTCCTGTCATGAATTTGGGTGTGATATCTATGGCAATCTATATTCAATCATCTACAGGAGTATTTCATAACATATTTACATTTATGCCTACTGTATGTATATATATTATAATATATGTATACTATGTACTGCATATATTTGCGTTTTACTAAGTTTCACTTAACTTTTTAATTATCATTTATCAATAGGTATGCCTTTTTGTCAAATTGAAATTTAATTGCCTCAAAATAATTTTCACTTAATCTTCTTCATTCATACTTGAATTGTATAATGTATTTTATTTATTTTTTATTAACTTTATTTTTATCAACTGGATTTTATTTTTTTTAATGTCATTTTCATAATATTATGTAAACAAAAACCTAGATAACAACAACTCTGTAAATTGCCATCTCAACACAGGCATTTTACACCTAGTGAAATGGGCAATACGTGATTACATTACTGTACTCAAATGTAATATTAAAATACTTAATGACATAAAAAAATATATGGAATATGGATATGGACTGTCATTTCGATTTAATTGTTTACTGCCATAACTAGGGAATGCAATCCCGGTATACCGGGATCCCGAAATACCGAGATCCCGCAGACATTTTGCGGGACTAATCTCGGTCGAAAATTTTGCGGGATCCCGCTGGACTGGCGGGATTACAGAGAAGCGTAGTTCATGTGTTACTCTGCGCTCCGCGGAGGTTTTGATAAAGAAGGAAATGAATTACTTCCGAGTCCGATGGATTAAAAGACACATACGTTCAATTCACTTACAATGCGCTAATGACTATTGTGCCAACCAGCGTGGAAGCTGAACGAACTTTTTCAGCCGCTGGCTACCTTGTGTCCAATATCAGAAGCCGTTTATCAGACGACACAATTAATACTTTAACTTTTTTACGAAGCTATTTCCAAAATAATGTTTAAACTTATGATGCTTATTGTACAAGAATATTGTTTATCGTGTGAACGTTATTATTTAAATTGTTTTATAAATTTATGTCTTATCTTATTAATGGCCAATTTATGACTTAAACTTTACCTATGTCTAACCAAAGGTATATTAATAAACCATTTAAAATGTCCCAAAGAACTTGTTTGATTAGGTATAAATATAAAACTCTAAAAACAAGGTTGGTAGATCGAGGTATTAGGTCTTTATTATACGATTGATTAGATATCTAAGTCCACCCTGCTGGATCCCGCAAATACCTGGATCCAGCGGGACTAATATTGTTCAGTCCCGCTAATACCTGGATTGACATGGTCTTTCGGGATTGCATTCCCTAGCCATAACCAAGCAATTAGTTTTGATGGCGGTCCGTACGTCCGATGTTAATTTTTTTGAGGGGCCACGTGACCGTCAACGTTATCCATGCGTGTGCGAGCCTAATCAATCAGTGCGCTTGTGACTGCCGGTCTGATAGTCGATTAATTTTATCTTACTTCGTTAAAATTAAGGGAAAGTGTCGTAGTCCCACTGGTTCCGGACAGATAAGAAAGATATTTATAGCCAGGTAATTTCCAACCTCTTTCTTCTCCCACTTACTATGTATAACTACCTTCCCAGTTACCTACTTCAACTATTACTTACCCAATTACTTCACCCTCACAGAATTATGGGGAAATGATTCTACAGGCAGTTGGAACTCTTGTGGTAGCATTAAAAAAATATAACAATTATTACAAGCAATAATTGTCAGCCTGAAACACTCATTTACATTGAAAAATCTTCCGAGAAAAGATACTTGCCGCCAACGGGACTTGAACCCGTGTCCTTCCGATTGCCGGTCGAATGCTCTGACCACTGAGCTATGGGGGCTTATCAAATACCCGCCAAATAATTCAATATATACTAGTGTTTCATTCAACAATTACTGCTTGTTATATTTTTTCCACCTGAAAACAACCAACTTTATTTTTGCGAGGAAGACATTGTTAGTGTTAAATCCCTCGCTAGGTGGCGTCGAGACAAATTATGTCTGCATTTATTGGGGAAATACTTAAACTTGTTAAATATTAATTATTATTTTTTAATTTATAAACTAACGTTTAGACAAGATTTTTATGCATAGCACAAAGGGTAACAATTATTACAAGCAATAATTGTCAGCCTGAAACACTCAAGCCCCCATAGCTCAGTGGTCAGAGCATTCGACCGGCAATCGGAAGGACACGGGTTCAAGTCCCGTTGGCGGCAAGTATCTTTTCTCGGAAGATTTTTCAATGTAAATGAGTGTTTCAGGCTGACAATTATTGCTGGTAATAATTGTTACCCTTTGTGCTATGCATAAAAATCTTGTCTAAACGTCAGTTTATAAATTAAAAAATAATAATTAAAAAAATATATTTAAATATATGAATTTATTCCACGTCCCTGTCTCTTTTGTTGCGGAAATGGATACCACTGCAAATTCAACTTGTGGTCTCCACTTATCAAGAACTTAAACTATTGTCAACATGTTTTCGAGAATTGCTCATTTCTAATAAACATTGTTGGTAATCCACATTAAAATAAACGTGATCGAATACCGCCGAATAAAACCCAACCATCGGATAATTCTGACATCCGCTGTCAAGTTTCTTTAAAATGTAAGGAGAATTATTATAAGCAATAATTATCAGCCTGAAACACTCATCAACATTGAAAAATCTTCCGAGAAAAGATACTTGCCGCCAACGGGACTTGAACCCGTGTCCTTCTGATTGCCGGTCAGCTGCTCTTGACCACTGAGCTATGGGGGCTTATCAAATACCCGCCAAATAATTCAATATATACTAGTGTTTCATTCAAAAATTACTGCTTATTGAAGGACACGGGTTCAAGTCCCGTTGGCGGCAAGTATCTTTTTTCGGAAGATTTTTCAATGTTGATGAGTGTTTCAGGCTGATAATTATTGCTTATAATAATTGTTACCCTTTGTGCTATGCATAAAAATCTTGTCTAAACGTTAGTTTATAAATTAAAAATAATAATTAATATTTGACAAGTTTAATTATTTCCCCAATAAATGTAGTCATAATTTGTCTCGACGCCACCTAGCGAAGGATTTAACACTTACAATGTCTCTCTCGCAAAAATAAAGTTGGTTGTTTTCAGGTGGAAAAAATATAATAAGCAGTAATTGTTGAATGAAACACTAGTATATATTGAATTATTTTGCGGGTATTTGATAAGCCCCCATAGCTCAGTGGTCAAGAGCAGCTGACCGGCAATCAGAAGGACACGGGTTCAAGTCCCGTTGGCGGCAAGTATCTTTTCTCGGAAGATTTTTCAATGTTGATGAGTGTTTCAGGCTGATAATTATTGCTTATAATAATTGTTATCCTTTGTGCTATGCATAAAATTTTTGTCTAAACGTTAGTTTATAAATTAAAAATAATAATTAAGGAAAATTACTTATCTTGGAATTACTTATCAGAAAATCAACATTTTACACAGGTTACTGTGAAAAATTGATTTAGGCGGTTCGATTTCATATAAGTATAACGTAATATGAATGAATGACGCAATGTACTTCTTACTACAGATTGACATAGATAACTTTGCAAGCGGTCAAAATAGCAACTAAACCGGCCATGTTTTTGTTATTCGAGTGTTTTTTTTTTCATATTTAAAAAAAAAAATTATGTGAGTACCTCACAATAGTCCCAGGTGCTCCTGTTTGGAGCCAGTGAGACTATGGCATCCCCAATTGGGGTATCTTGTGAGGCTGAAGGGAAGGGGAGGGGGTGGCGACTAGGAAGAGGAGGGTGAGGAAGTACCTGGCTATTCAGATTTGGTCACCAAACACGGCTAAAGCCATTTCAAGCAACGTTTCAATTCTGAATGGTGGTCTTACACCAGGACGATACTGAGAGTATCTTCCACTCTGGAACGTGCCGTAAATATACTGTATATTATTTTTAATTAATTAATTGTTAAATAACACAAATTAATTAAATACAAATTATTTGTGAATGCCGGGATTCGATCCCGCGACCTTCGGATTGCGTGTCAAGAGCCTTATCCCTCGACTACGGAGGACGTTTCTTTTGAGATCCTTCAATGTTTTTTTTTGTTTGGTTTGGTTTATGATATAAATCTGTACGAGAGAGAAACCAATTAAAAGTGTTGTAAGTACGATGCATTATTCTCAAGGTTCTAATATTAATGGAATTCAATAAAATCTAAAAAAAGCTGCAAAATTGCAATATTATGAAGGATTTCTGGCGGTTTCTTAAGTTTTTTTCGGCCATTAAAATGTCAGTTTGGACCAAAGATATTCAAATACAAAAGTCTGGACTTTGGCTACGATAGAGCCAGAAGCAAGTTAGCGTCTCATTGCTACATACTGTGTATTTTATTCATTTCAAAATTTATGCCGATGGAAAGTATAATGAAATAGGTAGCTGTATGCATTTTAATGTTTTCAACTTAATTTTTATTTACTCTAAATTAAATTAGAATATTTAGACAAAAAACATAGTTAATTTCAATTCAGGTCAGAGATTTATTTTCCACTGGTGTCATGTTGTAATGTTGTATTCACTGTGACGACGGCACCGACTGCAAATTTAGGTGTGTCGATCTGTTTATTGATTGATTCGCCACTGGATAACCTTGTGCTAAAGCCTAAGAAAAAGAATGTAACACAATCCCATCCCGTACTAATGGAGTAGGTATAACTGCATTAATATTGTAATATTAGTATGCATGCATCCAAATCATGCTTGCATAAATTGTTACCATGAGTAAGAAGATCCAGCCATAGAGTGCAATTCAAAACAAATCATCTTATTAAAGTGATATCTTATTCCATTAGCTTAAGTGGAAGTCATCATATACCACTTTTATATATGTTAATGTCTCAACTTGCGAGCAGAAAACGCAGGCAACCTAAGCTAAATAAATAGATTTTTTATTAAGTGTAGCCCAGAGCATTAATTTTATTATTTGATGTTATGGGCAAACCCGCGAAAGATCGCGCATGTAAGTCTGTGGCTCAAAAAGTCGCAGGCACATTTGATCGTGGACTCAAAAGTATCGATAGTATAGATCGTGATAATTGCGGGATAACTATAAAAAATACGAATCTTCAGTTAAAACGTGCTATTTAGACTGTATTATGGAGTAGTCATTAGCCATGTACAGTGTTTAGTGTATCTAATGAATGTTTGCAAACATGTCTTCAAACAATTTTGGTTTTCGATCCAAACGTGTTTATTTCATCTATATACCTATATAATATCTGCATAAACACCACGACTGAATCAACTTATCAGTTGTGACTGTGAACACGTAATTATATAATAGATACAAAAGGGGATTCACTTCGGGGTTTTTGGCGTTGAATTTACAAATACAACAAGTTGGTGTAGAAAATTAGTGTGCTTCTTCATTAATGTGGGTGGCCATCATACATCTTTATTCCAAATAAACTATGTATCCACAACACCATATTTGGCAATCACAATAATATTGTGCGCGATCGTTAGAACACGCGATCTTTTGAGTCGCGATCATTTGAGGCGCTATTTGACGTGCGCGAACTTATCGTTGGCTTCGTTCTGCAATGACGAACGATTAATAATGCCTTAAAACTACTAAATGTGAAAACTAGTTAGAAATAATGTCTCACCTTCTCCATAAGCAGACACGAGTGCAAGACTAGCAGTCAGCAGAACAAGAAACTGGAGCGAGACACAAGCAGATCTCTTCCCGCCCATTTTCTCGTTTTCTCTTATCAGTTATCAGTTTCCCTGTGGAGATCTCATTAACGAAGCTGACAACACGATAGCTAAAAGATCTCAACACACCAGCGTTATATCTTTCAATCTAAGTGGACGCATTTGACATTCTGGATCAAGGCTGGCAAGAAATATCAAAACACTTAAATACTATTGGCACGGTTTACACTTCACTAGTTATGATATTTCAATAAATGTCTTCAAAGTCTTGCATTGAATTCGATTGAAGCTAACACCCAATAAACAAAACAAATCGTTGGAAATTGTTATTGTTTATTTCGTAAATCGTTGTTAGAGCGAATCACTTGTTGAGTAGCACTGAGTTATTTAATAATCACTTGCAATTAGCACATTGAAGTACAATATAAAATATAACTTTATAATTTAACACCAGTGGGCGTATTGTACCAGTAGGTATAACGCTAATACTACTAGCACAATTTTATCTACGTGCGAAGTGCATTATATGCCCAGCACTGTAGTTGGCTGTCGAACAACTCTGGCGGGATATCGACTGGGAGTAATTGACTATCGACTGTAGACGGTTGAATCGCAGACCAGTAGATTGCCGATAATGCCGACTGCCTTCGACCACTGACTTGACTCGACTCGCGTGAAGTTAACGCGCAAAACACAACACTACGGCGCATAATCAGAAGCAGGGAGGGTCAACCACGGTCCGGAAAACTGACTACATCATTTTTATTGTTTTCATCACGAACCATCTGAGTCAACCTTGCTATGTATGAACATCGTGAATCTTAATAAATGCAGCCTCACGGGAACCATTTACTGAACAAACAACACCTCTGCCATAGGTCATCTCTAGTGATTCGCTACGTTTGGTAACTTAGCAGGGGTGAACGGGTTCATGGGGTGAGGTTTGCCGGGTTTGACTGAGTCTTGGCGGTGGATATATCTGCCCAGTTTGGGGAGAACTTTGACCTCTCCAGCTGGTCTCTCCCGACCCATCATCTTGCAATGCAGCGGGATGGATGGATTCATACGTCCGTCACTCCTGGACACGCTGACCCCCAGATTCCTACCCACTCCTCATACCTTTCTCCTTGCCGGAACTTTCTCTACTTCCTTTCCTCACACAGCATCCTCAAAGATGACATACACTCTGAGGGAAATTATTTTCTTCAGGGCCTCATGTGTGGGAAAAAGTTCTGCAAAAAGTTCAATATTAAAATTAGAAACGAAAATATTTACCGGCATTTTTGAAGTGAAACATCTTTAGCGGCGTTGTAGTAACTTGAAATTCGTATGAAACGGAAATGCGTCACAACTCAGTTCTACACAAATACTCGGTTCTAATATAATGCTGTAAATTCGCACCTCGGCGCGTGCCTTCCATAGTTGGAAAGATGCCTGACAAGTCTTAGCGGCCAGAGAGACAGACATTAAGTGAACGCGGATTCGAATTCTACGAAATCCAAGGTGAAATCAATATAAAATCTTCACTTAAAAAACAAGTAAAAGAAAAGAAAGCGACTTTCTATTTTCACCTCTACCGCGTGTAAATTACACACTCTGATTTTTTTATCCGACTTCTACAATTTTGATTTTTTTTTAAACGTGGAAAGTAATTTGATTCTTCACAATAAAGAAAGAAATGGTTAGTCACCACCGTCTGATTGATGTCCATTATTCATATTGTACTAGCTTTTTCCCCGCGGCTTCGCTCGCATGGTATTAGGAGGGTTCCCACTGCGCCTCCTCCAGCTCCCCCCCCCCCTCCCCCCTCTCCACTCCCTCCCCTCCCCCACACCCACCAAATCTCGCACTCCTCCCCCCTCCAACCTCTCCCCCCCTCCTCCCTCCCCCTCCACACTCCCGCGTTCCATAAATTAAATCCCGGTACATTCAGTTTTCAAACTGCTCGCGTGCCACCTATTGCAATTTTTTATACAAATTTTATAATGCCAGAACTCACCAGTAGTTTTATATAAAAAAGAATTATCCAATTTGATGCAATCGTTCCGAAGTTAAGCGCGTACATTCATTTCTGCGATTAATTTTTACAGAGAGATATTAACTACGTCGCCAATATCGTTTCCACGGCAACCGTTTGTTTTGTTTTTCTTCTGACGTTTGCAATAACTCGATTTAGTTAGGGACAGAAAACGTATGATGAATAATTTCAAAACGCCAGACCTTATTCATAACACCACAGCTTACCAATATATATAGCCTATATTACTCGCAAATAATGTAGCTTTCTATTACTAAAACAATCTTTAAAGTCCATTCAGTATTTTTTGCGTGAAAGAGTAACAAACGTACAGACGTCCATTCAAACTTTCTCTAAGATGTTTCAACGTCAACAACTCCTGGTAAGAGAGAGGACCTGAGAAAAAAGGTTCATGTTATTTAAAAATGTATGTTTTCAACGATCAGGGTTTGCCTCATCTGACAAGATCAAACCGAAGATTTTTTTACATTTTTTCCTTCATTTAACATTAAACAAAACTTTTGTTAGAAACAGCGGAAAATTAAAAAAAATGCACCTTGTTGGTTGAATTACGCCAATACTAATTACGAAACATTAAATTTTATCCTTACTAAAAGCTCTGCAAAGAAGACCGGATGAGAGTTAACTTGATTTAAAATAAAATACACATACATTTGAACGCATTCCTAAATGTGTTTTGATTCCCAAGCTAATAATAGGTAAACATACCTACTTATTGCGTAAGTGTTATATTAAATAGGCCAAACGCGCAGCTCACTCCAATCTGTTTTATACATAGATTGGAAAAACAGGATACGGTTTCCCAACAATAACTTCACCAATAAAAATAATCCACTCTTACGCTTAAGTTTAGATTAAGTTTTTCGAGTTAAATTGTAGTTATATTAAATTAATCAGTATACATAAAAAATGTATGTGTATAATTTAATTTAAACCATTTTGGTATTTGGTAAATTAGCACTTTTTATAAACAAATCGTTAAAAATAATCTGAGTTGAAATAAAGTTTGTAAGTTTTTCCGAGAAAAATTAAAGATTACAATGTGTTAAGGCCATCTGGTTTATTTATAAATCTTTGCATGTAAAATTGAGCCAATTTTCCTCAAAATCCTAATAAATTAATAATAAAAATACACTCCTCTTGGAATCTATTAAACTTTGTAACTTTATTATGAGAGGGCAGTGGATGAGTTGGCTTCGCGTTTTGGTTCCACACAGTCGTCGCGTATTCGATTCCTTGCCTGGCTAAGTCCACCATCACGACACAAGCAACATTTTCCGCTTACTGCGGTTGTACTGTAGGAGATTTTAAAATATTTTTAGTTATTCGTGACCTCGGTAATATTTGTTTGTCTTTTTATTCTTTTTAAAAAATTAAATTTATTTAAAAATTATCATTAAAATATCATTAAATTAAATTATCATATCATTGATAAATTTAACATATTTTCCTAAGATATATTTAAAAGTAGGTACCTAAACTTCATAGCCTCGTCTAGTAGTTAGGTACTCTCTTGAAAAAGTTGCTCAATTTTTCGATTTTAACATTTTTAAGTAGTTTGTTTGGATAATTTGTATTTATAACGTTCTAAGATTAGATTAGATTAAATAAACTTTTAAAAGATACTCGTACGAGTATATCGAACGCACTTGCACTATAATTTGCAGCGGGAAAATATGAGAGTGATAAAAATTGAATTATTTTTAATAATATGATGATATTAAAAAACATGATCGTTTAATATTTTCTTGGTGTAATTGACCAAACCTAAGATTATACTAGATTTCTACAGCTGGAAAAGAAAGTTTTTTTTATTTGTAACATGCTGGGGAAATTTGAAATAATGCCAACGTTTCGATAACGATTTGGTCTAACTCTGGAAGAAAACGCAGAAAAACGTTTTAAATTTATTCAGTGTTTGGTGCCTTGTAGACATGAAGTTGAATATATCTAAAAATAATCTAACATAAAAAATGTGTGCAATTTTCACGGTGTCAGTTTTTAATGATTCAAGTACACAAATCCTTGCTTCATCACTTAAGTACGAATATTATCGATACATAACAAAAACGCAGTTGTATTTTGAGATTAGGTATTATGTTTATAAAAAAGGAGATTGGTTTCTGCTAAAAAAAACTTTGTCTCAGTGAGATATTCTTCCTTATCACGCGTCGTTTTTTTTTTTTACAGTGAATACCGCACAAGAATCTCAACTGCTCACGTCTGGATCCAGTGAGACTATGGCATCCCCAATTGGGGTATGTTGTGAGGCTGACGGTAGTGGGGAGGGGAAGGAGGTGGGGAAGAGGAAGGTTGGGAAGTACCTGGCTATTCAGATCTGGTGACCAAAAACGGCTAAAGCCATTTTCAAGCAACGTTTCAATTCTGAATGGTGGTCTTACACCAGGGCGATACTGATAGTATCTTCCACTCTGGAACATGCCTCAAATAAAAAAAAAAAAAAATTATTTGCGGCATGTTTTGAAAACGTAAAAAAAATTTTACGTTTTCAAAACGTTTTTACGTTTTTTCTTTTTAAAGGCTTTTGAAAAAGTTTTGAAAACGAAAAATCAATCCATAATAATTTTTTTTTTTACCATGATACATAAATATATTATCAGTTTTCAACCTAGTAGCGCCATCTTTTGGGCTGGTTAGTAGCCAATTTTCAGGATATTTTTTGGTTTGATCGAGGATTGAACCTTCCTCTTCAGGAACTGAAGACAGCAGCACTAACAACTGAGCCAAATCCTAACTAATGGCCACCAAAAGTTAATAGAATGCATTGTCATAGCCCAATCAGATATTAGATGTCGGGAAGTGTGTTAATTTCCACTTCCAAGATTCCACATCATTCATTCAAGAAAACAAAATCGAGATTAAAATGGATGTATTTAAAAAGACATAAGATACTAGAATGATGACGTCACGTACGATCTCTCACTGGGACCAAAAAAAAGAACTCGATTCTTTTTCTCGCAGCTGAGTAAGATATTCAAACGGATGACGTCATCGTGAGATGTTATTTAAGTTATCATGAGTCACCGCCGCCAGGTAACCGGCTTATATAGATTATTATTATAGCTTCTTACAGCGCTATATTTTAGTGGCGTCATACTTGGTAAACACAATTTTGTGCCACTTTTTTTTTAATAAAGTGCAATTTTTATGTTTAGTTGTGGTTTACATAATATTTTCGCCTCAGCGATTTTTTATGATGCCTACGTAAAAAATTGTAAATCTATAAATAATCATTAAAATAAATTGTCGTCAATATCTGTACAAACTGCCGAATGCTATACATACTCATTTATATAAAAAAAATAATATTACATTTTTGGTACTGACAATTCGTGGTGGAATTCCATTATAATAATATAATAAAACACATAGAAAACTTATTTCCCCTTAATTTATTTTTTTGATCGTAACCGGCTTCAACTTGTTAGAGCCATCTTCAGACTGGTACAAATAATTCTTAATCTAGAGTTCATATACATAACTATAACACACGTTGCTGTGGCTAACGAAACACAACGACATTACCCAACCTTTATAAAATCCACACCACCCGCTTGTCAGCTGCCCGCTGCCTGAATTGAATATTTGAATTTCTCGACTTTTCTCTACCATAATAAGCATGTTTTTATATATATGAACTTTCCTCTTGAATCACTCTATCTATTGGTGAAAACCGCATGAATATCCGTTGCGTAGTTTAAAAGATCCATGCGCACATACATTTTGAGCGACTTCATTAAATAAAATAATTCAATTCAAATACCTACTTACTCTATTTCCAATTTCTTCCGTAGAACGAATTTCAAAAGTGACTATATATATTACGGCCCGCCAGCCGTTTTAAATCACACAAAAATATGTTTTCTTTAAATTTATCGGCTTTTCTCTAATATAATTTACATGTTTTATACATATAAACATTCCTCTTCAATCACTCTATCTATTGGTGAAAACCGTATGAAAATCCGTTGCGTAGTTTAAAAGATTAACGCGCACAGACATTTTAAGCGACTTCATTTTATACTATGTAATGATGATGATATACGGGGGAAAGGGAGGGGCGTAGTCTACAAGGATTTTATTCAATTTATATGGCTTTTTGAAAAATATTTGTTGCCATTTCGTTTTAACTAAATATCAGATATTAACTAGGTACAAATAACTAAAAATCCAATCGTCATAGACGACATGGCAACAAATATGGAAAAATCTTATAAATTAAATAAAATCCGTGTAGATTATATATAATAAGTATATAAATAGTAGATTAAGAATTATTTGTAGAAGACGGCTCTAACAAGCTGAAAACGGTTGTGGTAAAAAAATAAATTAAGTGGAAATAAGTTTTGTATGTGTTTTATTATATAATCACTATTTCCATTAACTGGGTGTCAAAAAATTTAAAATTTTAGGCATGCATTTGGCGTCTCATCACCTTCCATTGATATTAGGTCTTTACATATGAAATTGGCGTTTTATATGGGAGGAACATAAAGTAGATTTTTTAAAAATATAATATGTTTATTTAATCAAAGTATGTACCATTGCTATCTATGTACTTTTGCCATCTCATAGGTAGTTCATCGATCCCTTTACTAAAAAAAACCATTCGGACGGGAATCAATAAAATCTTTGAAGGCGGTTTGGACTGCCCCATCGGAGTTGAATTTTTTCCCATGCAAGAAGTTATCCAAATTTCGAAAAAAATGGTATTCTGTCGGGGCAAGGTCCGGAGAGTACGGTAGATGTCTTAGACATCCCAATTGAAGCTCCTCTAATTTGGTAGCCGTCTGTTGTGCAGTGTGTGGTCTAGCGGTCAACGCGCGTTTGTTGATTTGCTTCACTCAATTCGTGAGGTACCCACCTTTCAAGCTTTTTCTCCTTCCCAATTTGCTTCAAGTGGATTAAAACAGTTTTATCACTAACGTTTGCGATGGATCCGCATCCACAATAGCCTTCAATTCTTCATTATCAACTTTGGTCTCCGGCCGTCCACGGGGCTTGTTCTGCAGGTCGAAATTTCCAGAACGAAAACGTTGGAAACAAAAACGCACTGTGTTTTCTTTTGCGGCACCGTCGCCATACACATCATTAATCCTTCGAGCCGTTTCTGCAGCACTGGTGCCATGTTAGAAATCGTTCTCGTAAATAACGCGATATTTCAAGTTTTCCATTTTGTAAACTAAGTGACGCAAAGAAAAAAACAATTAAGGAAAAAACAAATGAATTATAATTTTCGAAACACACGAGTAAATAGCTGTAAAAATTTGAATTTGGAATTCTTAACCGAAGAGAAGATATTTGAGATCAAAGTTGCCAGTATGGCAAAACGCCAATTTCATATGTAAGGACCTAATATATCAGTCGAAAAACACAGAATTCTCACAAGAAAAAACAAATATATCAATAGGGGAACAGGAAATCTTTTTGTATGAGGCAGTAAAACCTTTGAGTGGTTACCTCTGGCATACTGTAGATAATGATTTTTCTACATGGAATTTCTAGACCATTTACATCATGAGCTGTGTAATATTATCCATATAACTAACATAGTTACGGCGTTATATTATTTGATACATATATTTTACTCATTTTAAATAAGAAGTTAGAACTCTAAAGGTGAAACCGGTTTGCAAACTTGTGAATTCACATTATGTAAAACCTTTGTTTCGATAATTCTGTTAACTTTTAAGTTTGGTAAAATATACTAATTTGCAATGTAGAAAGTAAAAATAAGTAGGTACCCAAGCTGAATATTGATGAGACTGATAATAAGGAAGATGTCACAAGAACATCCTACCTCTCTCTTACACAAGTCAGTTCTTATGTAGTCGAATTTTTAATCTTATCTTTGTCAAATATTGACAATCGCATACTATACGAAGAATAAACCTTTGCGTAATATTATTTTCGATTAAATATTAATTTACCAAAGCGTGGTAAAAATTGGTAGAAAGTTATCATATTTTTCAAAGGGCATTGTGTAATATGTGTAAAGGCGACAAAATCATTTTATAAACCGGACAAAAATAAAAAAAACTTTGGGGCAGGGGCAGAAGGTTTTTGCTTTCGTCGGATGTGTTGACAACATTTTGTTGTTAGAGACATTAAGATGATCCAATGCAAAATAATACAAAATCATGCAAACCAGAAAGTTTAATCGCTTAGATATTATATATGCTTGATACGAGCATGAAGAGTGACCCAAAACCCCGTCACTAAAAAATAAACGCAAAAGGGAATCAGTCACGGCTCGAATCGAGCTACCCAGTTTAGTCTAGGTACTTTCGTACGGTGGTTACACAAATCCATTTTTTTTTAAACGCACCAGAATTCGAATTGAATTGTTTTGTTTCATTTTTTTTTTTTGACAGATAGGAGTTTTTTTTTTCAGAAGCGTCATGTGAGACTGTAAAAAAAACATTAACTGATATTCTGTGAACTTGTAAAATAAACTATCATACCGAGATACTTGTATTTTGTTTCTGAGCCCACTAAATTGATACTCGACCCTATCAATTGGCGCCCAACGTGTTTGTCAGATCAATGAGTTTTAACGAATAAATTCAAAGACAAGAGAGGCAACAAACCGAACAAAAGTGGGCTCAAAACACTGAAAATGCCACAAACACGTAGCACAACAGCGGGCAACGCTACCACAGTGGAGAATGAGGATAACAGTCCTCTAGCTCAATCCTCAGCGGATGTACCAAATGGAGAAACCTTCACGACAGACACCCAGACGACACGAATCCTTGAAATGTTAGCAACAAAACTCACTAACATAGCCGTGTGTCAAAGGGAGCCTCGCCTGGAAGCAATATTTTCTGGGAGACTGGAAGAATTTCCACAACTTTTCCTGGAACGGTGCGAAGAGTATTTCCAAATAGCTAACACCTACGAGGAAAACAAAACGAGGGTGGCAACGGCCCAGCTCCGGGACAAAGCGAAGGACTGGGCGAATACTTATAAACACCCAGAATGGTCAATTTTTAAAAGATTTTTCCTTCGGGAATACGAGGGGCCAGAAGTGGAACTCCGACTTCAAAACCAGATCTACCATAAAACACAAGAGAACACGGAATCCTTGGCAGAGTTTATTGCTAATAAACAAAGAATGTTTGCACGACTTCACCCGGCAAAACAATTATCGGAGTTAGATGTATTCGTGCCTGCGTTTTGTAATAGCCAAATGTTACCCCAGTACATACACATATATGCCACCACCATGGAAGAGTGGATGAACCAGGCCATGAGGTTTGAAAATTCTAAAGGCAGATATAAGATCCTAGGCCAACGCCAAACAAGAAGCAATTTATCTCCTCGCCGGTCAGCTCAACAACATTCTCCGCATCACCGTTCACCTCAGCGCAGTTCACCTCAGCGTCAATCACCGCCACGCCGTTCACCGAATCGCCAATCGCCATACCGCCATCCCCCAGCCCAGCGATCCCCAGCTCTACAAAATAGAAGAGATAGAAACTCGGGAAACCGGTTCCGCCGGGAGCTCGTTACTAAAACGGCAACCCGGGCAAAGAAGGAAGAAACCGAAACAAACCGCAGAGTGCCACACGGCAATAGCAGGTTCCTTCCTTCCAAGGGTGAGAGTCACCATAGAGGGGCAAACCTATCAGGCATTGGTAGACTCTGCATCTTCACACTCTATAATAAGAATGGGCATCGCCCAAAGTACCAAATTACAACAATCCTCGATTCCATGCCTCAAGTTGGCGAACAAAAGAAACGTGATGCGAATAAAGGGTATGATATCGATAAAATTCGACATCCAAAATACAACACGGGAATGGAACTTCCTCGTGGGAGAGAACCTAAGGGAGGAAATCATTTTAGGACGCGATTGGCTGTCCAAAGAGGAAGCTTCAATAGACTTCATGCGGAACTGTTTAAATTTCGGAAGCTCAATCAGGACATCCACCCACTTTGTGCCCGTTCGCCAGGGACAAAATAGTAACGATGTCCATGGGCCACTATTAGATCGAGTCCCAGAACAGGAGAAAAAAGGATTCACGGATCTATTATCCGAATATAGAGAAGTATTTTCCCCCTTGACAGGCACAGCAAAAGTACCACCGCACAGAATCCACCTGAACACCGACAGACCAATCTGCGTTCCACCACATCGCCTTTCGGACGAGAAGAAAAAGGATTTATACAAACAACTGGAAGGGATGCTAGCGGATGGAGTAGTAGAATCCAGCAGATCCCCATACAGTTTCCCAGTAGTAATGGTGGCCAAAAAGGGAAAAGAAGGGCAACGATTCTGCATAGACTACAGAAGGTTGAATCAAGCAACAATAACTGAACCCTCCCCACTGCCAATAATCCACGAAACACTTAAAGACCTGAGCACAGTCAAGGTATTCACAGTACTGGACCTTAAAAGCGGGTACTGGCAAGTGCCGATGGCACCAGAAGACAGAGAAAAGACTGCCTTTACCACACCAGATGGGGGCAGTTACCAGTTCCGAGTAATGCCATTCGGGTTAAAAGGTGCACCCAAGACATTTCAAAGAACCATGAGCCAGCAAGTATTAGCCGGGTTCCTTAGAAAATTTGCCATGGCCTATCTGGATGATATCGTCGTATATTCCGAAAACTTAAAAGACCACTTACGACACCTCCGCCTCATTCTAGAAAGATTGGCAGAGCTTGGGTTAAAATGCTCTCCAGAAAAATGTATCATCGCCACAGATGAAATCACATACTTGGGACACACAGTCAGTGCAACGGGCAACACTCCCCAGAGGCCACACGAAGAAGCCATTAAAAATACACCATCACCTCAAACAAGAAAAGAACTTCGCAGTTTTCTAGGAGTGTGCAACTGGTTGAGGGAATACATACCAAACTTTGCCGAAATGTCAGCACCCTTAACAAATCTTACCAGAAATAAGATAAAATTCCAATGGACCGGAGAAGCCGAAGAAGCCATGCAGCAAATAAAAAATGCAATGGCGGGGCCGCTGGAACTCAAGAGACCTGATTTTAGTAGGGAATTCGTGCTACAAACGGACGCAAGTAAATTAGGAGCCGCAGCAGTACTCTTCCATAAAAATGAAGATGGTTCACGAGATGTGATATCATACTCGAGCACCCGGTTCTCACCAGCTGAAGAAAGGTACCATAGCAATGAACAGGAAGCACTGGCAGCAATATGGGCTATTAAGAAATACCGGCCTTACCTAGAAGGGAGGCACTTTAAGCTCATCACAGACAACCGAGCTCTAACATGGCCAAACGAGGCAAAGAACGAAAGAGCCAAACTCACAAGATGGGCCCTACTCCTACAAGACCACGACTTTACTGTAGAGCACTGTCTGGGGAAAGCTAATGAGCTCGCCGACGCGCTGTTTAGAAACCCAGGACCAACGCAAATGATACTCGAAACGGTTACCGGAAACACCCGAGAAAGCTATCCGGAAGTCGGCGGAGATAACGGCATAAACCAAATAGACTCAGAAGAGGAGGAAGAGCAACAAACCCTAGCAAGTGCGGTAAAATCAGGACAACCGACAGATCGGGAAACACGGAAAAGAATAGATCGATGGAACACTCTAAACGACAGAGAAATCCTAAACAATGCCATCGATATAAATCACTACACAAGGTATAACGTCCACCAAGGAATACTTTGGAAAAGAGACGAAAGAAAGATGGACCGGCTGTTCGTCCCTCGAAGCACAATTCCAAGAGTTCTGGAAGAATACCACAACTCGGACACCGCAAACCACCCGGGAGCAGCAGAAACAACGAGAGCAATATCAGCACATTACTTCTGGCCAGGAATGAACGAAGAGATCCGCAGACTGGTACGCCAGTGCATGACATGTGCCACATCAAAACGTGGCCCAAATAGACCCGCGGCTCCTCAAGGAGGCACGAAACCAAATAGACCATTTGAAGTGGTCGCCGCCGACGTCATGGGACCGTACCCAAGAACCCTGCATGGAAACAAATTTATTCTTGTAGTAACAGACTTATTCACAAGATGGGTAGAAGCATTTCCGATTAAGTCTAGTATAGCAAAGACCATAATCCACCAGTTAGAAACTGAAGTATTTCCAAGGTACGGCTACCCGAAACGCATTCTCACGGATAACGGGCGACAGTTCATCCACCGTCAATGGTTAGCCGCAATAGAAAGATGGCAATGTAATCATTGGACAACAGCTATATACCACCCACGCTCAAACCCCACGGAAAGGAGAAACCAGGAAATCAAAAAAGGCTTGAGAATTCTCCTCAGAGATTCACCTCACAACAAATGGGATGAGAAACTGCCGGGAGTAATAATGACGACCCGCAACAGAAAGAACGAAGCGACAGGCGTATCACCCAGTCAAGCACTACTGGGATACGATATACCGTGACCAAGAGAGTGGCAAGCTTTCCCAGAAAACGCGAACGAGGCAATCGTTTTACCCTATCAGCGAGAACCAGCAGATGAGGAAATAAGAAGGAATCAAGCAGCGTACCAAGAGAGGTACGCCCCAGCGGTGGAAGCCTTACTTAGATACCAACAAGGAGAAGAGGTGTTAGTAAAGGAACACCAATTATCTGGGTCTCCAGAAGGAAATTTCGCAGGGTTTGCACCTAAATGGAGTGGACCTCACAAAATCCTCATGAAAAGTGGAAGAGGTAATATATACTGGGTAGACAAAAGAGGTAGACCCACTAAAATCCACGCAGATGAGTTAAAAAGGGTACCAACAATCCAAGAAGTCCGGGTGGAGGATCAAGATAACGAGAAGACTTTGACTCAAGAAGACCGGGTGGATTGATACGAGCATGAAGAGTGACCCAAAACCCCGTCACTAAAAAATAAACGCAAAAGGGAATCAGTCACGGCTCGAATCGAGCTACCCAGTTTAGTCTAGGTACTTTCGTACGGTGGTTACACAAATCCATTTTTTTTTAAACGCACCAGAATTCGAATTGAATTGTTTTGTTTCATTTTTTTTTTTTTTTGACAGATAGGAGTTTTTTTTTTTGTGAGACTGTAAAAAAAACATTAACTGATATTCTGTGAACTTGTAAAATAAACTATCATACCGAGATACTTGTATTTTGTTTCTGAGCCCACTAAATTGATACTCGACCCTATCATGCTTAAATTAAATACCTCAAGTAAAACACATCTAGGCCTTTGAAATAATCAAGTAATTTTTTGATTTGAAGTCTTTTAATAAGCCCAGAAAAAAAGGATCCGGCCTATAAAAAGCTTTGAAGTTAAAAAATCTCCTAATTTCAAACCTTTTTTTCGATGTGATTTTATTGAATAATGTAGCTTATTTTTATTACTAGTTTTTGGGGTATTATGCCGTGTTGCGCTACCTCCTTCTTTAGCCAACGTTTCGGACAGCGTTGCAGTGTCTATCATCAGGGCAGATGTGTAATAATTAGGGGTGATGTTTGTACTTATCTACTTAGGAGCGATACCGTGTCGCCAGCTCCACTCCTCTACGAGCTGGCGCTACAATATACTTCAACATGTTTTTTTTGCGTTTAGCCTTGATGTAACCGTCAATTAGCGGATACCAAGAACTATTGAGCTTAGCTCCGTCGTCTCTATTAATATTTATAGGATTTTTGTGAATTTCAATTGCCTCCGTAATCAGGCGTACTCTATGAGTTTTGGGTCTTCCCAGGACCTCGGGGACAAATCCAAAATAATGGCCGGTTTCAATTAAGTGCTCGGCGATTGCCGATTTGTCAGTGTGGCCAAGTTTAAAGGAACGGAAGTGTTCTGATATCGTTTTGGAAATCGTCCGCTCTGTTTGGCCTACATAAACCTTGTTACATCCAGAACAGTTGAGTTTGTACACTCCATCTGTTTCCAGAGGAAACTTGGTTTTTGCAGGCCTCAAAAAGTCTGGTATTTTTGTCGTGGTTCCGAAGACAGTCTTGATGCTTTCTTTTTTCAATGGCCTGGCAATTCTGTCTGTCACATTGTGAACGTAAGTCAGGAAAGCTAACGCAGCCCTTTGACTCTTGTTCAATTCTGTCTTCGTTTGAAAATATTTTAATATTTGTTTCTGATCTTCATAAAATAAAATGAAACATAAATTTTGGCGATATTTTTTTCCACTGAATTAAGAGAGGTGTTACACAACTTCGAATTTCATTCTTATGCGATCTGCAGAATGGCCAATAGTGCGTTGTATATTTGCAGTTAGTCGTCTCCCAGATAGGGATGTCGAAAGTGAAAAAAAATATCGATATACCGATGTATCGATATTTATTAAAATATCAATATCGACGTCGATATATCCAGGAAAAAATATCGATATATCGGTCAAATTTTCAAGAGATTTTGCGTTTTTAAAATAATAGTGTATTCAGCTCAATATTATCAATAGTAATTTTTGTACACAAATTGCTTTTTTTAATGTACAAAAATCTCAATAAAAATGAAGGTATTTTTATAACTATTCATTTTTATTACGTAATAATTACAAAAATATCAAAAACTAAAAAGCTGTGTTCTAACTTATATGTAAACTGAGATGCATACAAAGTTTGTATGCGTCTCAGTAACATTCTATTGGCGTATTAATCTGTCAAAAAGGACTTCGTGTTTGGAACAAGGTATAGTCAATAATCACAGATAATTGGGAACCAACACGTTGGAGTGGCTTAGAAAAAAATGGCGAAAAACAGCATTCATTTCTATGTATGTACCTAGACACATGGGATAGTATTGGTGATCACAAATACTAATGCAAAGACAATAGATTTGTAAGCTATTAATAGTTAAAATTTCAACCGCCAGATGTCATGACCCAATACAGTTACTTTTTTCCGTTCTTTCCTATACGGTTTTGGATTCTAGTGACTTTAAATACATAAATTAAAAAAAAATATCGTTTTTAATACAATTTTCGATATTGGATATTTTGTATCGATATATCGATATATCGGATCAAAATATATCGGCTAAAAATATCGATATTTTGAATTCAAAATATCGATAATTCGATATATCGATATTTTTTCAACAAGCCTAGTCTCCCAGATTTCCAGGGCAGTAGAAGTGCCTTGCTGTTTGCGTTGCTTCGTTCTGTAAAAATATACTTGCGGAATAACAACACACCGTTGTCGGCTATCGATTATGGTTTTTATTGGTCAACGCCCTAAACTCGTTTACTCCGCCCGATTCCGAATGGGCCCAGGACTGAGGGATCGTCTTAATAATTTTTTAAAAATTAATATATTATTTAGTATTTTAATGTTTTTATGGGGTTCGAGAATTTAACCTGTTTAATTTACAATAGTATAATATTATTATAAATTTACTTATAATTTAACCTATTTTTTGACAATTTCATTGGTAATTATATCGTTTGACTAAAATAATTTGATTTAATTATTTTACCACATTGAAATCTAAATTAAGGTCAACGCACACTACTGAAAGCTTGTTAATTTCACTGCAGCCAACAGTAATAGTAATAATCCACAAAACTTTTAATATTGCAGACAATGACATTATCGAAATACCGTATATTTCCATACAATTATTTGCAATTCTGTACAATTCTGTACAATTCCGTACATTTCCGCACCATCGTGTACGATTCCATTCAATTTCAGCATATCAAGAAAAAACCTAAAAATATATGAAGCATCCGAAACACCATTATTATGTAATTTATAAAAGCAGTTTATTATCTTATGTATTATTATTATATGTATTATACTTCTGAAGGCATTATCAAACAGTTTTATTGGTAGTAATAATTACACAGTAGAACTTCTTTACAAAATAAACTGTTTTTATAAATTAAATAATAATAGTATTGAAAGAATCCCCTACTTGTGATCTTACTAAAGAAAACACTCATAGAACATTAATAAATGCATTCACTCTGAATGCATTTATTTATGTTCTCCAAATTGACCTTGAAAAAATCACATCTTTGCGATTATTTTAAAGACATAAAGAAACATTATACTCCAGTAGAATAGAGTATTGTGTCGTGTTGTTCTTGTGGGCATATTACGTAGGTTTAAAGCTTAAAGGATGCAGGAGTTAGTAACAGATATATATTTTTTTCTTACATGAGCTCCACAAAGGAGGCCGTGGGGAAAATCATTTCCCTCAGGGCCTATGTCATCTTCGAGATGCTGTGTGGGTTTTTTTAAGGAAAGGAAGGAGATGAGAGAAGGAAGGAGGGAAGGAAAAGGGTTTAAGGGTGGGTAGGAATCCGGGGTTCAGTGTGACCTAGACAAGTCTCACCCCCGTGAACTCGGGCACCCCTGCTAAATCACCAAACGTAGCGAACCTTGTTGGGGTGACCTATGGCAGAGGTGTTGTTTATCAAATAAAGGTTCCCGGGGCGGCGGTATCCATTCCCGCCTCCCAAATTGAGAACCAAATATATTTTATTTTCTTACTGCCTTACAAGTCAATAAAACATGCAGTTCATAAAAACCTAAAAACCACTGAAGATACAGGCCGATGGAAATGGTTTTGGGCGTGTCTGCATGTGTTCCCGTAGTAAGGTCAATTTGATCTAATTTCCTGGGAATTTAGTCAAACATTTTCACAAATACTGAATTTCTTCACTGAAAATCAATTTTAATAGCCTGGAGGATTTCAACCAGGGAAGGCAATCTCGACTCGAGATCGCAAATTCGAGATCTCGCGAGATTAGAAATTACAATCTCGCGAGATCTCGGAATATTCGGGATCTCGTTAATTAAAAGAAAATATTATTTGAAAGAAAACAAAAACCTTTATTCTTTAATATTAGTTACTAATAAATTAACAACTTTTTAAAAGTAAAACAATAACTTCGTAAACACCACTTTTATTTTTTATACTTTATGCCGACTGTGTTATAAAAAATAAAAGTGGTGTTTACAAAGTTATTGTTTTATTTTAAATAAATAATGTCACATCACAAAGTATCCGCTTCATATGAACAAAAAAAAATTAATTAACAGTTTTTTTTTACATTAAAATAATCAAAAGAAAAAATATAGCTTAAGGAAATTAGAAAGTAATTACGGGTGATTTTGAAAGTAACTTCTTAAAAAACAAAGTGTATTAAGGGTGTTATCTGCTAAACGGCATCTAATGTCCGTTGCAATGTACCCAGCTGCTCCCCAAAGCTCTCTCCGACTCAACACTGGTTGGCAGCGTGACTAAGCAATTATATGCAAACTGCAAAAATCTCCCGAGCCTCAATATCAATAGGTGACTGCGCCACTGACGACGCTCTCTTAGACGATGACGACGTCGAAGGTACTGATAAATTATCGACAACACCCGGCTCAGTAGTACTTGATGTTCTTCCGACTCCTCCATTCAATGATTTTGTGTTAATTTTGTGGCTTGACATTTTATAGACCCGAATGTGGTTTTGAGAATACCATTACATGACTTGCATTGAGCAGTCAAATTATTAACTCCTTTCTTGAAGTAAGTATCTCCATACCAGTAAACGACTGCTAAACTCAACATACACTTGCTCTGGATTATTTTTCGACATTTTAAGGTATTAAAATGCATAATTTAAGAAAAAGTAATGACCATAACTGCACAACTAAAACAAACAAATGGCTGCCTGCACGCACGCAAGTATCTCTTTCTCACTCACTCGATACAGTTTTAAATTATCTGTCCCGCTCGTCATCCCTCGCTAATATTCGTAAATAGCCGCCCAATCCCGTCGATCTCGAACGGGATCTCGTCATATTATGCTTCGGGATTGATCCCCTAAAAATGTCATGAGATCTCGCGAGATCGAGATCCCGCGAGATCGGGATTGCATTCCCTAATTTCAACACTCATTCAACAAAGTGAAATTTCAACACCCCTTTGAAAAGTCGTTAAAAGTGGTGAAAAAAATAACTCATAACCTAACCAAACATAACCTATTTAAGCAATTTTTTTTCATCACTTTTAATGACTTTTCAAAGGAGTGAGAGAGTGCCACTTTGTTGTACGGTCACCCTAAATTAGTTACGTAGATATTATATGTATAGATCACACATCTTCACAGCTATAGATCACAGCGCCCTTGAGGTGATTTTCACTAAAACGGCGTTTTATAAATCAGCCAAATATTATTATTATTATCTATGAAATTTCAGTTCAGTGCTTAAAACCAATTTCAGAATACTTATTCTTTCAGTGCAATTAGCAGAGCGCCGTTTTTGTGAAAACGTAATTTTGTAATTGGACTTCACTGGCTGCTTACCCGTGATGAGGCCTCCTCAATTTTGTAAGATACAAAATAAAATGTTTTATTTCAATATAACCTAGACTGTATCGGAATAAAATAAAAATAAATGATAAAATATGTCAACATTTGTTATCATTCATAAGTTTATTTGTTTCATTATTATTACATTAAAATATCTATACAACATGAATGTGTATCTAATTATAGTAACTGCTACGTTAGTATATTTCTTTATTAATATTTGTTATGTTTATTTGTTTCTTAATTAAAAAAAAAAATAAGTATATCTTATTTCTTTATCTTTTTTCTGTAATGACACGACTCCCCAATTTAAACACGAGAAATGTTTTTCTCTTTTAAATTGGGTAGATGCATTAACAAGAAATTACTTTATTTGTAATTATTTTTAAGAACCTATATTTTCGTTATGTAAATCTGTTTTATGTATGTATATTTTAAATAAAAAAAAAAAATAAAATCATCTTAAAACAAAATAAATTAAAAGAAAATGAACTTACTTAGCTGAAACTAGCTCAGAAATGATTTTATTGATGAATAATTAAATAAATGCTGTTTATACATACCTCTGTACTTTCTCCGCTCTGCCGGATGAATTTCATTATAGAGATCTGTTTGAATATACGGATTTTAATCATGTTTGGTTAAGTCTTAATACACAATCTTAATTATACTTAGATCTACTTAGGGAACGTACCCATACTACGTGACCAACTTTTTGCCATTTTTAATCCCTCCCCCCCCCCGCCCCCCCCGGTGACCAAAAACCTAAGCCCGCCGCCGCTCATTTGTACCAAGCGTGACATTTCCGAAGACCCCCCCCCCCTAAACGTGTCACGTAGTATGGGTACGTTCCCTTATATCTAAGTTGTCATATGGCTCGGGGTCGCTTCTCATTGTCCACTTCGACATTTTTAATTGTTCACTGAAACTACGTACCTTCGTTTCACTGCGTTCTCTACGAGGGCCTAAATAAGGCCGAGGTCCTAGACGGAAGCTTCTGAAGTCCAGCAGCTCAGGCCCTCCTAGACGAGTCTTCTTCTAAGTCTCCTGCCTGCACCGTTGTCTCGTTGGGAACATATATCTTGCGAATCACTTTGTTACATAAAAAAATAATGTAACAAGTGAATTATCCGTGTATGGGTACTTTTGGTGTGAAGTTTGTTAACATTCGACATCTTTATATTGGTAGCATTGAAATGTTTACCTTTGCTCAGTTGGTGATACTGAGGATCTGCACAGAGGGGTTCACTAGGCAGGACTGGCCTTGAACTCTCCATTCTTTGAGCAGCCACAGTTGACCTTGGCCACCGTCCCTGTGGCGGGTCGACGTAATCACATAGTAATAGTTCGCCATTATTTTAACAATATGTGAAGATTGTTAAATCCGTGCCCATCAGCGGCATCCATTATTGAAGACCATCAGGACAATCATTAAAATCCTGGATCAGCAGCGGAGTACCATGGGAGCACATTATTTCTTCTGGATTTACTCACATCCAGCATCTGCAGACGCAGTCATCACAAGACCTTCCGACTACACCTGGAGCCAGAGGTGCTCGCAGAGATGCGGCCGAAGATCGCCCACATTGTCCGCCATCAACATAGTCGGCTGATTAAACGGTACTAGCGCTCCATAATATGCCCATTCAGATTTAGTCTAGCCCTGATTGCTTTTTTTGTACTTATAAATAAATTAATTTAACTGTCTCAAAGCACTACACTCTTGTATTAAATAACCTATCCTCATACAAAGTATTTTATAGCCGCCTGCTTAAGGTCCACGCCTGAGATACAAATTCTCCAGTAATAATTACACTTGTCTCTTGCTCTCCATGTATTATATTCCTAACATTTTAGCTTCCAATGTGAAAGCTAAATATTTTCATAACAACTTGCTTGAATTCAACTGTCACTTCATCATCAATGCGTGCTTGGTGTTCCCCCACCACTCCTGCCTCGAACTCCTCTCTACTTGGTCGAAGGTTCAGCTAAATCATTAAAATCTAAAATCTCTGTTATCATCGAAGAATGAGAAATTAATTCATTAAATTGAATGAAAATATTTCTATTACTTACGAATTTATATTTCTTTATTATACATTCTTACAGAATGTAAATATTTCTATTACATAACGTTATGTATTTCCAAGAAGTTCGGAAGAAGCTGGTGGACGGTGGACATACAGAGAATCATAGGGAAAAACTTATTCATAATTAGAGCATGAAAAAATAAAACCACAAATATCAATTATTCAGAGCACGTCTTTCCCGTTTTCCTCAATTTGTCACTTTTCGTAGGTGGTGACATTACAAACCATAACCAATCGCACAAGTCGATTACATTAAATGTCAATGTTTTAATGTAGACCTACATCTGTGACGATATGTCTGGATGTGTTTGTCCTGTTGTAGGTATCACAACCAAAGAAAAAATAGTACATACGAGTATATTACTCCCACAAATACAGTATGTTATGTCAAAAACTTATTAATCGAATTCAGAATGGAAAACTCCAGCGAAAATGAAAATAATATTTTTTGTCAAAAGAAACATAAACAACATTCACTTTTTTAATATTCAATTTCTATATTATACGTTTTTGAATTCAATAAAAGAATGAAGACGAAACCAAAAATGCGATGTCGGCATGTTTCTTTCCAAATTCAATGAGATCATCCCTTAAATTTTCAAATATGTAAATTCGATCTGTCAACACAAATTAAAAATTAAATGGAACAGCGAATACGATATCAGGCAGTGAGAAAGACAGAGCGCAAAGTTGATTGGCTATCTCAATATAATAGTCAAAACGTACTAGGTCTGTGACGACATTGGTTAGCATTCAAATCTACATAGAAAGTATTTCTATTTTAGGGAATATTTGTATTATCTATCAGTCATCTCAGTGACCGTATAGGTACATTTGTTGCTAATAACTAATAACGATAAGTAGGCGTAAGCGAGACAAATAGCTGTTTCTCAGTGACGTTTGGTAAGTAAAATTTGCACAACACACAGAAACCTAGGTATATGTCGCTTGATATTTTATTGTGTAGTAGCGTATTATGAACTTGTAGTAGGTACCTACCTACGCAGATCACATATTTTGTTAATATATCTACTATCTATTCTCTATCAAAAAAATTAAATAAAAACCAGCAAGATACAAGAATAATATAAAATACAAATAATAATATATAAAAAAATATTAAAAAATTAATACCGAGCATGTACTAGACGTTTGTACATAAACTAAATATAATAGGGAGCTGGCCACAATGACACGCCAATGGAGTTTGGTACGCCAGTGGATTTTGGAATGCCACTGGTCTTTTAAATGAATTTACTACTTTGACAAAAAATGCTTCTAGGTATAATGGCAAAACTGATTTGAGTACTGGATTAAAATAAATATTTTTCACTTTGGAGACTGTGGGAGACTGGGGTTTTTAGGATTTTAGGTTACTGGGATACTGGGAGAGGTAAACTGAATCTAAGACTGATTAAAACACTTGAAAAGAGGTTTGAACTTGGAGACTGTTGGTATCTTGAGTAGGTATTGTTTCTTCTTGGCTGATAGTTTTGAACTGACTTCCTACCGGTTTGACTTCTATTTTTATAGGGCAAACTCAGGTCGGATTTTTGGGGGACAGAACCTCCTTAATTTTTCTAAGGTACTTGTTTTAGGTAATTTCCCTGGTCGCTACGATTGGAAGTCAGCTGTGTTAAAATTATGTGTGATAGTTATTGCCAAGATTTTACCAACTCAGGATCCCAAAGCTTCACATCATTTTTATTGTGCTTACAAGAAAAGGTACAAGTATACATATGTGATATAAGGTACAATTTTAAACAGTAAATATTTTTCTTAAAGTGCAACAATCACTGATAGACGTCAGTTTTTGGGTTGTTTTTGTAGTACATACTCATTTTTAGGTGATGATGTTTATTTCTTGATCCAAATTATTCCCAATTTCTCGAAATTGAGCTCCAAATTTTTCGGAAGATGAATTCGCTTTCGTAAATATTTACGATTCATATTTTTCCTTTGTTCAGAATTGACCAATAGTGGCTCGGCTGGTCGCATGGTGGGGGTGACGTAAATAGTCAGCCATTTCCTTGGCGTTGATCATTGCTGTCTGGAGTCCCTTGTGGAAGCATTAGGTGGTTATTCAGATGTGTTTTCCAGTCCAATGAGGCTGCTGCATGTATTCATTATCAATTTCATTTATGTTTTCAATTGATTAGTTAGTTAAAGGACATAATAGCGTTGTAGACAAGTCATTTGGAAGGGGCACCACATGCACATAATTCCGCTAGCCAATAGCAGCTCTCAGATTGTCGTGCTGGCGGCATGGTACTCTGTGGGAGCGTAAATTCCATTCTTGAATTTCCATGGTTGTCAAAAGCTTTCGCGCACTCGTTAGATGCACACGGATTCCTACGACACGTTCCATACATTCTTCGTAACAGACTCGCTGAATCCCTCTATCTCTGAAATAAATTTAACGGAAGCAAATTGCATAAAAATATCACTTGGATCTGATTTATCTGTATTTGCGATTTATAGACCTCCTTGCTTTAAAAATCTTACACCTTTCCTTAATTCTCTACAAAAACTTCTGAATGATAACACAAATACCCAACAACTCATCTTAGCGGGTGATCTGAACATAAACATTTTGAATTGCAATCCTCAAACTAACGAATATCTAAGTCTTTTAAGTCATTATGGCCTTAAATCAACTATTAATTCTACCACAAGAATAAGCCTTGAGTCCAAGTCTTGCATTGATCACATTTTTGCTAAAACCAAGAAAATAACCATCTCATCCATTATTCACACAACGGTCACCGATCACTACACTACTTCACTCGGCATTAGATCGAACTTCAAAAATAAAACGAAAATGCCTACAAACACCACACAACACGTCATAGACTTCAAATCACTTAGGGCAGAAATTAGTCATGAATCCTGGACTTCAACACTAAAAGAAAAAGACCCGAACAAAGCTCTAAATGCTTTCCTAATAACTTTGGAAAAGTACACTAACAAGCACACTACAATAAAAACACATAAAAACAAAGCTCACAAAACATTGCAAATTAAACCATGGATCACTGCAGGGCTAGTAAAGAGTATTCACAAACGAAACGCAATGCACATGAGAGTACATAAAAACCCACATGACGGTAAACTTAATCACGACTACTTATTATATAGAAATCTATGTAACAAATTAATTAAGCAGGCCAAATACAAATTTTATAGGAACGCAATTAAAAATGCCAGAACGGATCCAAAAAAAACTTGGAAAGTCATTAATGAAGCAGCATATTTAAAACCCAAGAAGAATAATAATATCAACAAACTGTCAATTAATGGAGAAATCCTTGAAACTAAGAACGAACCATTTAAACTAGCTAATTATATTAATTCTCATTTTTCCAACGTAGGCCTAAATCTAGCAAGCAAAATCCTCAACAATCACCACACTGCAAAAAAACTTTCATCTAAACACAGCCCTACCAAGCAACCATTACACTCTTTTAATATATATAAACTCAATAAAACAGAAATTTCCGACTTTATTTTATCTCTCAAACCACATTGCGCTCCGGGCCCGGACAAAATCTCAAACCAAATTCTGATTAATCTGCGAGAATTTATTGTTATACCTCTTCTACACATATTCAATCAAAGCTTTAGCCAAGGGATTTTCCCGGATAAACTAAAAATTGCCATTATAACTCCAATTCACAAGTCAGGGGACAAATCTCTCATATCTAACTACAGACCTATCTCACTATTAAATTCTTTATCGAAAGTTTTGGAAAAAGCAATGAAAAAAAGGCTAATATCCTACCTCGATAAACACAACTTACTCTCAGATTGTCAATTCGGTTTTCGAGCTAAAATGAGCACAGAACAGGCTATATCCGAATTAACTGATTACATTGTCAAAAATACAGATGTAGGATCCAAAGTCATCGGAGTTTTTCTAGATCTGGCTAAGGCTTTTGATACTATCTCTCATGACATTCTGTACGAAAAACTTAAAAATAATGGTATCAACGGTCCGCCGCTCGAATGGTTTATTAGCTATACTAAAAATAGGAAACAAATAGTTGAACTTAATAAATGCTACAGTGATCCGGAAGAAATCAAGTATGGCGTACCTCAAGGTAGTGTACTTGGTCCCCTTCTATTTCTCATTTACATAAATGAACTTACCGATATTAAAATGGCATGGCAGATGACACGGTAATTCTATTCAAAGCACCGAGTTGGGAAAAGGCCTTCAAAAGTGCGGAAACTGGTATGATAGAAATAAAAAATTGGCTGGACGAAAATCTTCTTACCTTAAACATCTCCAAAACAAAATACTTAACATTCAGCAAAACCACTACCGGGCAACCAAAAATCACTCCGCCTTTATACCTACACCCTGATATTACCTCAAATCCCTCAAACCACAACTGCGCAAAAATAGAACATACTGATAATATCAAGTATCTAGGCTTAACAGTGGATTGTAAATTTAACTGGGAACTTCATATTAACTTACTAACTAAAAAAATCCGTAAACTAACATTTATTTTCAAAACTATTAGAAACATTATGCCACTAAAACAATTAAAAAATGTTTACTACGCTCTTTGTCAAAGCCTCCTAACTTATGGAATTTCTGCTTGGGGGGGAGCTGCCGACAAGTACATTAAACCGCTTAACACAATCCATAAAACATTAATTAGGATCATGTTCAAAAAACCTTATCTTCACCCGACGGAAAACATACTTATTACTAATAACATACTAGATATCAGGAAGCTGTTCATTAAAAAGATCATACAAATAAACTGCGTAAATTCCTCTCCATGCCACATAACTCACCCGAAAAACACAAGAGCTAAATCGTGTAACCTACTTCTAGTGCCTAAAACTAAATCAACTTTTGCCCAAAAACACGAATCTTACCTCGCACCTCACATTTTCAACACCTTCCTAAAAGAAACCACCTACAGTACCACAAAAAACAACCTAAACTGGTTATACAAACATTTCAATACATGGTTACTACACAAAAAAAGGGCAAGCATCACCAAGTTATTAGTAATCTCATCTTAGTCTTTAATCCTCACTCTTTATTTACTTATATGTGTTGGTTACTTATAGAAATTTTATCTTAATTATTAATACTGCTTTTGTATTACGAATGCTTTTATTATTAATACTGCTTTTGTTTTGCGAAAGTTTATATTATTATTACCTCATATGTATATTATTTTGTTGAAATCTTATAGTTCTAGATTTTGACGCTAGCATTACTATGTGTACTTGATGAATTTTTGGTTTTATGGAAATTTGTCAATTCCTTGATAACTGTATTTCAACTCCCAATAATTCTTATTTGATTATATGTATTTAGGTTTTAATATGTATCTACGAGTTTGATTATGTACACGTATGCGAATACCTGTGTGTAAGGATGTGCGCATATGCGTGTATGTGTGTATGAACATAATTGTGTATATGCATGTATATATATGTAAATGTATATGTGTCTAAGTCTATGTATATATATATATATGTACCCACCTCGGAACAGACTTAGTCTAGTGAGGCGGGCTACTAACTTGTGTGTATATGATTATTATTACAATAAACGACCGGGTTGCCGGCATTAAAAAAAAAAAAAAAAAAAAAAATACACTCCCCTCAGTGCAGTCTCGACTGTGCTCAGCTACTTCGTCGGGCGTGTCCTTTTCCGATGTCTGAGTTTTGAGTCAGGTGTCTTCGCAGAGTGTACAGTTTCATCAGTTGCTGGCGTGGCAGGCAGAATGACGGCGATTTTGACTGCCGGCCTTACGTATATCCCAGTGCTGGTTTGGATCCGGGCAGTTCTGACTTGTCCATCAGCTGCAGGTATTGCTTCGATGATACGGCCACGTGGCCAACTGTTTCGAGGCAGTGCTGGGTCCATGATGATCACTAGGTCATCCTTCTTAATTGGTGTAGTTGGATGGTGCCACTTTTGCCGGACAGCCATGGTAGGTAGGTATTCCCGCAGCCATCGCCTCCAGAAGGTGTCTGCAAGTTGTTGTCCGATGCGCCACTGGCGGCGTAGGCATGTTTCCTCTTCTTTTTTGTCGTAGAAGGATAATTGAGGGCGCTTCCCGGCTGACCCTAGCAAAAAGTGGTTGGGTGTTAGGGGTTCTTCATCACGTGGGTCAACTGAAATGTGGGTGAGTGGACGATTATTTACCACAAACTCAGCTTCTGCAAGTGCGGTGAGTAGCGTTTCTTCTTTTGGTGCTCTTTCCTTTAGTGTAGCGCTTAGGGCTTTCTTTACTGATCGTACTAATCTTTCCCAAGCTCCCCCCATGTGCGGACTTAGTGGTGGTATGAAGTGCCACTCGATGCCCTGGGTAGCTATTGCGTCAATCATTCTGGCGTCTTGACTTATTGACAGCAGGGCGTCCCTCATCTCGGTGTCAGCTCCGTGAAAGTTTGTCCCGTTGTCCGAGTACATGGCTGCTGGTTGTCCTCTGCGGGCGGTCATTCTTTGTAGGGCCATGATGGCCGAGTCAGCAGTCAGTGAAGCGGCTAGTTCTAGGTGAATGGCGCGTGTCGAGAGGCAGGTGAAGATGGCTCCATATCGTTTTTCTCGATGCCTACCGACCGTGATAGCCATAGGGCCGAAATAGTCAAGCCCACAGTGTGTGAATGGGCGGACGTGATGCATCAGGCGGGATGGTGGTAATGCGCCCATCAGAGGTGGAGTCGGTTTGCTGCGTCGTATGAAGCAAGTGGGGCAGGCGTGCGTTATCTTCCTGCTTGTTGTGCGTAGTCGTATTATGAAGAAATGATTGCGTATTTCTGCTACTGTTTTCTCAGTACTAGGATGATCCGCCTTTTTGTGGTAGTGACTGATAAGAAGTCGAGTGTAGGGTTCGTCGCCGTCCAGTATTATGGGAGTTCGGGCCACACTCTTTGTTCTTTCCAAGGCTTGTAGTCGGGTCCCCATTCGTAGTAGGTCATCTGGTCCAAAGAATGGGTTCAGGGAGTTGAGGCGGCTGCCAGCAGGCAGTTTTTGACCTTGTCGGATGATGTGTAGATCAGTTGTGAAAGCGTCTTCCTGGGACCTTTTGATCCATCTGTGTTCTGCTGCTTTTATCTCATCGGCTAGTAGTGGGCCTTCTACTGGTTTATTGGGCCCCATCTTGCATCGTCTGATAAATCGGAGGATCCAAGCGGTGGAGCGAATCAGCCGGTGCCATGAGGAGAACCGCTCTACTGATGGGAGTGCTTCGCCCCTGGTGGACACAAGGCCAACGTAGTGAGGTTTGACTTCTAGTGTCAGGTCGTCAGGCCTGTGGGCGGGTGCCCGTTCTTTTGGCCACGCACCCTCCGGGGAAGTGAGAAAGGCTGGGCCAGTAAACCATCTTCCTTCTGGTGTTAAGTCTGGCACCTCTAAGTCTCGTGTTCCTATGTCAGCGGGATTGAGTTTTGTGGGTACCCATTTCCAGTCGGGTATGTTGGTTAGTTCGTCTATTTCCCCCAATCGGTTTGCCACAAAGGTTGAGTAGGCGCGTGGGTCCGTGCGTAACCAGCATAGTACAGTTGTGGAGTCTGTCCAGAAGCAGGTGCGGGATATCAGGGCTTTGCTTTCTTTTTGGATCGTCTGGGCTAGTCTCGCTGCTATGAGGGCGGCTTGAAGCTCGAGGCGTGGAATGGAGAGAGGCTTCAGTGGCGCTACCTTGCATTTACTTGCAAGGAATGTTACTCGTAAGGATCCACCTATTTTTTCGGTGAAGTAGGCCACGGCACAGCAAGCTTGCTCCGATGCATCGCAGAAAAGGTGTAGTGTTACGTTGTTTAATTTGTTGTAGAGGCAACGTCTCGGGATTGAGATGCTGTTCGTGTGCAACAGATTTAGCCAGTCTGTCCATCTCTGGGCGTGTTCAGGGGCAATGGGTTCATCCCAGCCGACGCTTGAGCGCCACACTGCTTGCAGTAGCATCTTAGATCTGATGGTAAGGCAGGCAACGAAGCCGACTGGGTCGAAGATCTTCATTACTATAGATAATAGTTGCCGCTTGGTAGGTTGTGTGGCCGTGTCGTGGGAGATTGCCTCACGAAATGAGTACAGGAAGCGGTCTGTGGTGGAGTCCCAGATTAAACCAAGCACTCGCTCTGTTTCCGGACCTCCGCTGCTGATTTGTATCGTGGAGCTGGCACGGTCTTCTATAGGTACGCTAGCTAGGGCCGCCGGGCTGTTGGACGCCCAATTTGTCAAGTGGAACCCTCCTTTCGCGAGCAGGGCACTTACACTTTGGGCGAGTGCAGCAGCTTCATTGGGTGTGTCTGCTGCATCTAGGTAATCGTCCATGTAGAACTTGGTGCGTACGGCTTTTGCGGCGGCCGGGTACTCGTGCTAGTATGTTTCAGCCACTTTATTTCGGACGAATTGGGCACTGCTTGGGGAACAGGTGGCTCCGAACATCATCGATGACATTTGATAGGTGTCTGGTTCGTGATGGGGTGATGTCCTCCACAGGAATAGCTGGGACGACTGATCTTCTCGCCTTATTTTTATTTGCAGGAACATTTCTTTGATGTCTGCAGCAATAGCGATGTTTCCTTCCCGGAAGCGTATTATATTCCCCAGGAGGGAGGACAGCAGGTCAGGACCAGTAAGCAGCTGGTCGTTGAGGGAGGTTCCTCGGCATCGGCTTGCGGCATCGAACACCACTCTGATTTTTCCTGGCTTATTTGGGTTGATTACTGCAAAGTGGGGCAGGTACCATTTGCGAGGTGTGGTGGTGGAAGCTTCATGGCTTGATAACTTCTTGGCATAGCCTTTGTTGATAAGTTGATTTATTTTGTCGTTGTAGGCCACTGCTAGATTTTTGTCTTTTTCTAGCTTTTTCTCCAGGGACAGAAGTCGTTTCAGCGCACACTGCCGATTGTCAGGTAACGTGGCTTCTGGTTTGCGCCATAGTAGACCGGTTTCCCACCTTCCTACAGGAAGAGGACGGGTAGTTGCATTCATAAGTGCAATTGGCTGTTGTTCGCTTGCATTGACTCTGGTGGCTGATGTTACTCCGAGGGAGTCGATGGCGAAGTTGGTTTTTACTAGCTCCCTCAACTGTATGTCTGCGGCCGTTTCTGGTTGTAGTGCCAAAGTGGTGGTCGTGTTATTATCTCTGGGGTTGACTCCCCCATGAGCGATCCATCCTAGTGCGGTGCGTGATGCTATTCGCGTAGTATCATTGCATTCACGAACTTCCCTTGACACGATCAGGTGAGCGTTATCTTGGCCTATTAGTAGCTTCGGGACGACCGACCTTCCTTGGGTCTGTTGCTCCGGCAGGTTGAGGTTGCTTATTGTGCTGGCAGATATGTGGAATGTATTACTGTTGCCTGCACCTCGTATTCTTAGTCTCACTCGTTGGGAGAGATTGTCGGAGGTGCACATTCCTTTCGCGCCGTGGATTCGCAGTCCGTGAACTGGGCCGTTTGCTCCGACTTGTATTGCGGTGTCAGCGTCGACAAGTGTTACTGTGGATCCTTCATCCAGGAGAGCGAACACTGACACTTCTTCTTTGTTTGGAGCGCTTAATATGACTGGCGCAATTTTTAATAGTACTCTCTGTCCGGAGTCCTGGCGTCACAAGTTGACATTTTCCACGGCGCTTTTTCGTACGAACTCGGGATTATGTAGCAGGGGGTGGTGTGGGGATCTGCAATCTCCTACTTTGCACCATTGGTTTATTTTGCAGCTTCGTGAGTGGTGTTTTTCTAAGCACTTGCGGCATAATCTTCCCGTGCGTACAGTTTCCCATCGGAGTTCAACATCTTTGGCTGCGAATTCTTTGCATTCGCGGGTTTCATGATCGCCGCCACATTGGGCGCAGCTTTCATCAGCAGTTTTTCTTTTTCGGCTTGGTCCAGGGTAAGTATGTTCCTCGTTTACTTTGCGTTTTATGGGGGCAATCTTTTCTTTTGGGCCATCCCTGATTTCTTCTTGATGTCCGGCATGTATTTGCTCATGGCTCGGTAGAAGTCGCATGCGATCACTCTCTTCTTCCTCCTGGTACCCGGCATGTATTTGTTCACGGCGTGGTCGAGATCGTATGTGGTCCACCATCCCACTGTTTGGAATTGCGTTTGACACCTCTTTCAGAAAGGCAGCGAGCTGGGTTATGGTGGCCGGAGCGTGTTGTTTGCGGATCTCGATTAGCCATGCCAGACGCAGGGAACTTGGCATTTTGTCAGTGACGTCATTCATTAATGCAGGATTGGTGAGATAACCTTCGGTTTTCAGGATCCGGAGAGATGCCACCAGGTTTTGTACCGTCCCGGAGAAATCTGCCAGATCCTCGAGTGATACCTCGGTCGTGAGGTAAGGTAGTTTTTTAACCTTGTCTAGCATAAATTTTGCTATGGAGTTAGCGCTGCCGTATCGCTGCTCGAGGACGCTGATGATCTCTGGGACTTGCGCAGGATCCATTAGTAGGGGACCCACGGTATCTCGTGCCTTGCCTTTGAGGGCGCGCTGCAGCCGAATGAGATTTTCGCTCGGAGTCATTTGGCAGGTGGCGGTGGATTGAGCGTACTGTGCCTTCCAGGTGGGCCACTCAAGGGGGTCTCCGGAGAAGGTAGGCAAATCTTTTGCTGTGGATTGCCTGGCAATGAGGGCAGCCATTCTTGAATCATCTTCTAATGTGCGGGGGCTATCTTGCGTTCTAGAAGAGCGAAGGGCCTCTGCCATCACGGAGGCGATCTGGGCCAGTGGGTCGTTGCCATGCTGCAACCATTCTCGGGTGTGCCGTGCTGTCTGATTGGCTGTGTGCGGTGGTGTAAATAATGGGGAATCCTGGCCGGAGGAGGCTGGCTGATGCTGGTACCCTGCTGTGTTGTAAAGTGGGCGCTCGGGTCCGATATGGCTGTATTCGGCCGTAGGGATGTTCTTCGCAGGGCCCGTCAGTAGTGTGTACTCTTGGGTGGCGGCGGCGGCGTATCCGGTTGGATCGGTTACAGCAAATTCATTGGTAGGCTGACCGGCTGGTGTGTCCATTTGAGTAGTTGCATATCTCGTTGCAAACTCTTCGGCCGGCTTGTGAACTTGAGTGGCATATCTCGTTGCAAACTCATTAGTAGAAGGGCCGGTTGGTGCATGCACTTGAGTAGTTGCATATCTCGTTGCAAACTCTTAGGCTGGCTTGTGTACTTGAGTGGCATATCTCGTTGCGAACTCATTAGTAGAAGAGCCGGTTGGTGCGTGTACTTGAGTTGTTGCATATCTCGTTGCAAACTCTCCGGTAGACGGGCCGTCTGACGTGTGTACTCGAGTGGCATATCTCGTTGCGAACTCGTTCGTAGACGGGCCGGTTGGTGCCTGGGTTTGAATTACTGCCTGACCGAGGTTGGCTCGCAGGGTCGGGCTGGTTGGTGCGGGCTCCTGGGTAGGTTGGCTGACTGCTTGGCGTGTTGCAGCGTTCAGGGCTGCGAGCAGATTGGCTGTCTGCTTGGCGTGACGTCTGTCCCGGATGCGCATCTCTCGGCGCAGCAATCGCAGGGAGTCTTCAGTTGATTCAGAAGTTGTTTCGCTGCTTTTACTGTTGGATCCGTGGAGGCTCTTGGCGACACATTCTGGAGCAGGTTGGTCAAGAGTGATGAGGTCAGGGTTCCTGGCAGGGTTCGCACCAGATAGATCGTGGCGGGTTCCGCTGGATGGCGTCTCATCGATGTCTACGGTGCGTGGGCCCGGGGTCCGACGGGGTGCCACTGGCATGTTTCGGCTTGTTCCCGGGGCGTTAGGTTTAGACAGCGATGTTTCGGAAGATGTCGGGGTCTTACGGCCACTGCGAAGAGACGGCATTTCCACTGGGTAAGACTGAAGGCGTGTTATGTGTAGATCCGGCTCGAAGGACCAAATGTACTAGACGTTTGTACATAAACTAAATATAATAGGGAGCTGGCCACAATGACACGCCAATGGAGTTTGGTACGCCAGTGGATTTTGGAATGCCACTGGTCTTTTAAATGAATTTACTACTTTGACAAAAAATGCTTCTAGGTATAATGGCAAAACTGATTTGAGTACTGGATTAAAATAAATATTTTTCACTTTGGAGACTGTGGGAGACTGGGGTTTTTAGGATTTTAGGTTACTGGGATACTGGGAGAGGTAAACTGAATCTAAGACTGATTAAAACACTTGAAAAGAGGTTTGAACTTGGAGACTGTTGGTATCTTGAGTAGGTATTGTTTCTTCTTGGCTGATAGTTTTGAACTGACTTCCTACCGGTTTGACTTCTATTTTTATAGGGCAAACTCAGGTCGGATTTTTGGGGGACAGAACCTCCTTAATTTTTCTAAGGTACTTGTTTTAGGTAATTTCCCTGGTCGCTACGATTGGAAGTCAGCTGTGTTAAAATTATGTGTGATAGTTATTGCCAAGATTTTACCAACTCAGGATCCCAAAGCTTCACATCATTTTTATTGTGCTTACAAGAAAAGGTACAAGTATACATATGTGATATAAGGTACAATTTTAAACAGTAAATATTTTTCTTAAAGTGCAACAATCACTGATAGACGTCAGTTTTTGGGTTGTTTTTGTAGTACATACTCATTTTTAGGTGATGATGTTTATTTCTTGATCCAAATTATTCCCAATTTCTCGAAATTGAGCTCCAAATTTTTCGGAAGATGAATTCGCTTTCGTAAATATTTACGATTCATATTTTTCCTTTGTTCAGAATTGACCAATAGTGGCTCGGCTGGTCGCATGGTGGGGGTGACGTAAATAGTCAGCCATTTCCTTGGCGTTGATCATTGCTGTCTGGAGTCCCTTGTGGAAGCATTAGGTGGTTATTCAGATGTGTTTTCCAGTCCAATGAGGCTGCTGCATGTATTCATTATCAATTTCATTTATGTTTTCAATTGATTAGTTAGTTAAAGGACATAATAGCGTTGTAGACAAGTCATTTGGAAGGGGCACCACATGCACATAATTCCGCTAGCCAATAGCAGCTCTCAGATTGTCGTGCTGGCGGCATGGTACTCTGTGGGAGCGTAAATTCCATTCTTGAATTTCCATGGTTGTCAAAAGCTTTCGCGCACTCGTTAGATGCACACGGATTCCTACGACACGTTCCATACAGAGCACATTCCAAATACCTATTAAGATGTCTTTTTCTAGGTGAAGCGTATTTTACCAACCTCCCATTATATCTAAAAAATATCTAAAATATTCATGAATTTCAGTTTACATTTGAAAAATTATCTCAAACTACTTACTATAAGAGTCAATACATGTTATCTATTATTTTTTTTTAATTGATAAATCTTTTCTTACTTGTCTTTTTGCTATTATTTGCAATTTTTTTCATTTACTAACTTTCATGATTTTATATAATTGAGCTAGAATTCCCTCACCAAACACAAGAACTTGTATCTTTAGGGTGAGAAAAGGCTATTTTTATTTTCCTTTATAAAACTGAAATATGTAAATCCTGAATATTTATTTAAAAAAAACATACATACATTTAATAAATAAAATAAAAAGAAAAATTACTAAAATCATATTGACGCTGGAAAGGATAAATGGCTAAAGCGCCATCCACAAGGAAAGGAAGAGTGGCTGAAGCGCCGCGTCATGAATTTGTAAGGCGCTTGAGTCACTTTTGCTTTTCTGCTGAATGGCGCTTTAGTCATTCATCCTTTCCAGCGTCTATATATTATATTTTGATGATGTACTCGTGTCTACACACCACCGACTGTACGGTTGAAATTTAAGAATCCGACAAAAAATCCGAAGAATACAACTCTGACGCCGCGCCGTACGCAAAACCGTTTTCTTACGTGAAGTTTGTATACAAATCTACTTTTGTAATAAAACCAAATTAAAACAAAAGGTTGGCGCCACTTAGGGGGCATACATTATTTATGTGAGAACAAAAGGGGGGGGGGAGTCCAGTAAAATCTCACGTTACTTGAAAAGAATATACGAAGTGGCTAAAATTTATCTCACCAAGGTCTAGATTGGAAAAAAAACTGCTCACGTAATTAATGTATGACCCCTTACGTTAACAGCTTGCGTGGGGAGCATCGCCTGGCAAGCGTAAATACTATTGGATTTGTAATTTCGTGAATTTCTCCGTGTTTGTAGAGATTGACGATAATATGATTATTATTGTAACTGGCAGTTGTGAATAATAATACCACGCGTATATATATTATTTATGACGTAATTGCCTGTCAAGGTTACTTTGTCCCGGTGACTAACTGTCACTGGATCCCGGTGGATCCGAGGAACCAGCAATTTTTGGAATCAGTTCCAATCAGATTTATAAATGGTCGTCCACACTCCACGTCCAGGGCCCAGCAGTTAAAACCGTTGGGTTTTTATATGCCACTTTGATATCATTACATTTTTGAAATTGTATTGTAAACAATAAATAAAACAAGTATTTGAAAGACGTGTGTGATTTAACACATGTTAAAACGCCCCTTTAGTTACCTAATAGCTAATAATAATGTACAGTGATAAATTAATTGGTGGGCAGTCAATGTTTTTTTTTTGGAATAATCTTGCTCACAGGCCTATCAGAAGTTTATAACCTAAATTTACTTTTCATGTTCGATAGTAGGTAATTGTGGTCCAAGCCGAAACTTGAACATAGGACAATTATAACAGGTATTATGCGAAAATGATTAATGAATTTTGTAAAAACAACGTTTTTTTTCGAAGGAACCAAAAACTTGGGGTTGTGACATTATACATATATTAAATGAAAGATTAAATGATAAACACACTTTGTAATACACGTGATTGATTTTAATAATAGACTTCCAATACAGCAAGTCAGGGCTTGCATTTCAAATAATTATACCTAATTAAATACTAATACACGTGATTGATTTTAATAATAGACTTCCAATACAGCAAGTCAGGGCTTGCATTTCAAATAATTATACCTAATTAAATACAGATTACTAGACATAAATATATTACAGGATAATTATAAAAAATAATTAAATGTATTTGTTCATATGAAGCGAATACTTTGTGATGTGCCATTATTAATTTAAAATAAAACAATAACTTTGTAAACACCACTTTTATTTTTTATACTTTTTGCCGACCGGGTTTCGCTACAACCGTAGCTTCATCGGGGCGGCAGTATAATACTCTACTAACATTAGGTTACATGTGTGTTATAATATATAATTTACCAAATTGGGCTGGACTCGTCAAGTGAAGGAGGAAGAAGGCGTAGATGGAGAATTGGGAATTTAAAATAAAACTTTTCAAAACAAAATACATAATAGGCGTTAGTTGTACATGTAATAACGTTTTAAGCAGTCAAATTATTCAAATAATCACATTTACGCAAGTACGTATTCACCTGACTGTAACACTAATCCTGTTATATGTTTATTGAACACTTTTTGCTAAGTGAAATAATAATACCTACGTTTACACTTACCACTGATTAGAAACGGAATTCCAAATAAAAATCAGTTTGCAAAATAAAAATCAACCGCAATTACCGATAAAACGGAACTTGAAAGTTAAATTATTTTTTTCTTTCAGAGGTCCTTTATCTCTATTATGTTAGTCTCCATTTATCTTTTTAGATACATAATATCATTTTTAGTTGTCATGTTAAAAATAACATTGCCTGAGAAAAAAAAGTACATCAACAATACTTAAGATTCATGAGAATTCCAAAAAACATATAGGTACCAGTAATATTGTCATATGTAATAAAAATATTACCTGTTCGAAATTTCCCTAGATTTTGTGCTGATTTACCTTTTCCCTAAAAAATATTTTTCTCCCCTAGATCGAGTCAAATTTCCCTAGACATACCATCACTGGTGTGGGGATACACAACAATACCGATACGGCACGAATCCTTATTTTAATATCATTGATGTTGATATCTTAACTTTTCGGGGGGGGGGGGGGTTGAACCCCCAACCCCCCCCTGGCTACGCCCGTGAGGTACGATTGTTATTTTTGGAGTCGGTGTCAGTCAAGGTAGGTTTGTAACTACATACATAGTTATAGGTGAGATGTGCTTGTGTCGCACAAGCGAATTGACGAGGCGAGAGGCGAGAGCGGGGCCGTGGCGTGAGGGGAGCTGTCAAGTGACCACGCCGGGCCGGGAACCTTTGCTGACACCGACTCAAAAAATAACAATCGTACCTACATATTGATGAGTAGAAAAAGCAAGTTGATTATGAAGTTGTAGAAGAATAAGAAATTATTTTTTTTACTTTTTAGTGCATTTTTTGAAGTCGTTTTTTTGTTTTGTTAAAATTTTTGTTTATTAAGTATTCGAATACGAAATTTTTGAGATCCCTGACGTGAGGTGGGCATAGTTTTGGCGGCCCACCCGTACAGATACTGTGAACCTATGTGTGGAGTTGTGAAATATCTTCTTTGTTTGTAGAAGATATTTGGTCAAACAATGAAGCCAACGTTCTTTAGTACAATAGTTGTTATCGGTCAACTTTTCTGGGAACATGTGGTAGGACCGGGAAACATTATTTTTTTATGCTAACATTCGTTATCAACACCGCAACCATCCTGTCATCATATATGGCCAAAATATTTTTGTTTCGATAGCAAAAATTATCACACTACTAATACGCTCGTGAACTTGCCAGAATTTATTTTGGAGAACACATGATTGACATTAAAAATGATTTTCTGGATAAAATAATAATAATGTATTATATAAATGTGAAGAAAATACTAACGTGTTACACGGTGTTAAAATGAAGACTTATTCACATTTGAAGCTAAATGTTCGGTGCCGAGATTTTGGCGCGGAACGTGATACGTCGTAAAATTCGTACGATTCGTGCACCCGGGTATTAATTTATGCATGTTTAATTTAATCAAAATAGTTATTCGTGTATGTAAGTCGCTGAAACAGAAGTTCCTCATCTATAATACTCAGGTCTGCTGTTAACGTCATTACATTTGATTTCCATTTAGCTTATAATTAGGAACTCCAGTGAAAAATATTATGGCTTTAAAAAAATATGTTCATACAGACCAATGAACGGTGATTCTGAATATATACGTTTTATTTCATAATATTAAAATAAAAATAAATAAATACATGTTTATTCCGGTATGTGGCGAGAATAGTGCAATCCCACACATTCCATAAGTGTTATAATACATAATATACAAAATATTTGAAGAGAAAAAATAAATAAGAAAAGCAGGTAAATATGATTATAAATGCATGAAACAAAGGTGATAAGATATAAGATATAATAAAAGATATAAGAAAATATTAAACGTAGAGTTCTTAAAAAATTATTAAATGTGCATTTTTAAACCTCTCGTCAAAACACACTGTAAAGTTGGTATTACTGAATGGTTAGTGCTGACGTCACGCGTCACCAGTCACCAGTCATTGTATTGAAACTTTGATAATGTAGTTATGACACAAGCCATCAGTATTAACAACATTTCATGTTATTCGTTATTTCATACTGTTTATAGAGATTTAGTTGTTGTGTTTATTGAAACAATATTTAAGCCTAAATAATTCAGTTTCAAAAAGAGAGGTATCTCTATTAGTTTATCTCTATTATTTAAAATATTGAAAAACTTTAAACTGTACGAAAAAATGTATAATAAGCTAAAACAAAATGCTAGTGTGTCCGTAGCTTTGAAAATCGGTCTTACGAAACCGGATCTTACGGATCCGTATGGGTCACTGAGCCGACTCGTTCGCCAACGACTCACTTCTCTATGAACTTCGAATTCAAAATGGCCGTCGTCGATCAGCTGGTAGGCACTATATCGCCTGTATCTTATTTACCTACAATTTTTGCAGTGTGCAGGTGGTGCTCCATTTGAGATAGTATTGATTTTAAAAGCTAAACAAATAATAATTTCAAACAATTTCTATACCACTCTCCCGTAATAATATTGAAAAATATAATAACATAATAAATATAATATTATAAATAAATAATTACACCTAAATAATGTTTTAACTTATCGAATAGTACCATACTTTCTTCCGTATTAACTGTCATACAAAATGAACACCTGTTGAAAAACTTTTCAGGAGTGGTGACGTCACACGATTCACTATAAAAATTTGCAGCTATTTAAGTCAGAAGGTCATTATTAATAGTTTATTCCAAAAGGAATGCAGGGATAGTGTGATACAATACATTCCATTTCCAGAACGAAATGGAAAAGGAGTGAAAAAATATTAAATTGTAAGGAAAATCCATTTTGGGGCAAAACATGTAAGTTAAATGATTTTCTGATGCTATAAATTTAATTAAACCAACCAGGTTTCGGACACATTCTGTCAGAAGGTCAGAAAATTTCCGCTTTTCAATAATACCCAATTAAATTAATTGTCATTGAAGAAGAAGATAATAATAATAATAATAATCTAAATGAAAATATGAAAGAGAACAAGACACAGAAAAAGATAATGGTCATGGATAGCGTCATGGATAAATATATCCTAGATACGTTTTAAGATTTTCTGCCGTTAGGGTTTTATACGTATTAAGGATCTGCCCTGATGATGGACACTGCAACGCTGTCCGAAACGTTGGCTAAAGATGGAGGTAGCGCAACACGGCATAACACCCCAAAAACAAATAACGAAAATATATCCGATTTTATTTATATGGAACTATTGACTTTTTATAAAAGTCTAAATGTTTCATAACGCTTAATAAGATCTCGGATAGGTTTGTTCTGATTCACGTACAAAGGCCAGAATTCAAACCTATTGGTGAATTTCGCACAATGGGTGCTTACATTGGCCGATAATTGCCGGTTGTCAGCCGTTGTTAAGGAGCCAAAACAAGTGTTTGTTTTTCTTCAGTCTTCCCATCGTAACGCAGCTGTCAACATTACCGTTTATATCGTGACAAGCTTTCGTGACTCGCATAGTGAATTCACTACCGGTAATTCATTCCCATCGTAATAAAACTGACTATCAACTGCCTGTGGACCATCCAGAAACAGCCAATCGACCACGAGAGATCCACAAACCGGGCAAGATTGCCATCAAATTGTCCCTATGTGAAATACTTTTGCTATTTGTTTCAGTAAACGTATCATATCGAGATCCACAGGCATAGATCGTATAGAGTGAACATTAAGCTTCATTTTAACCCTTGTAAGGTGGTGCCATCAACGCGCTAATCTTACACTAAATGAATATTACATTTTATAATTTATCTTCAATACCATAGGCAACTACCTTTTTTATTGGAAACAATCATTTTGATGGGAAAAACCTTCTAAAAAAAGGTATAAAAAGGGTGTTTTTTTGAGAGTCAAATTTGCCTGTGATTATACGATTCAATATCATTGACATAAGGCATAACCTAACCAATGAAATAAAGTATATAATTAAATGAAGACAATATTAGCGAAACTCAATTGAAAATCTGGAAACAAAAAAATCAGAAAAATATATTTGCACCTCTGGGATTCGACCCAGCCTTTCGCTTTCCGGGAAAATGCGCTAACCACTGCACCAGAGTGTGCCAAGGTGTCGATATCCAATTCGATCATTTTAACTGTATCATTCTTTAACTAAGAACCACCCACATTAGCCTTAACGCATTTAACGCATGTTTTTGAGTCCCAGAGGTGCAAATATCTTTTTCTGTTTCTAGATTTTCGATTGACTTTCGCTTACATTGTCTTCATTTAATTAAATATTATAATTTAAGGAGTTAATAAAATAAAAATAAAATATAATTTTTTTTTAAGTATTATTAGTAGGTACCTGAATTTTTAGGCAAATTAAAAAAATCCAGAAAATATCCGGGTAGCACTCTTAGATATTTATTTACTAAAGGAGTTATCATTGGGTACTCATATGAAATAGTTATTTAAAATGAATTGTTTGCAATTTAGCGTGGACAAATAAGCTAATATGTAATTATAATGATATTCTATCCATCAGATTCTAAAAAACCGAATAGCGAAATAGCATCGCGTCGAAAACCTTGCAATGTGAATAGTAGACATGGGCAGACTCATTCCCAGGAGTGAATCGATTCATTGTGATTCCCTCGGCCTTTTGAATTGATTCATTTTATTCCTTTAATTCCAAAAAAAAAAAAAAAAAAACCTCGCTTATATTTTATCGAGGCTACGAAGCCAAAGAGGAGACCAATAATGCTATCTCATTCTCTCGCAGACTACTTTATTTCTTAGTTCTCCTTTAGGGTAAATTATGTTGTTCTGAAAAATCGTAGGTACTAAAAACGACGCGCGACGAGGATAATGAAATATTTCAATGTGTACTTAGATATTATTTTGCCCAAAAGACAAATTTTTGACAAGAAAAATGTGTTTATATTAGGCTATCAATTAAATCTTAAAATTTTTTTCAAAAAACAGTTTTTGTGGTTAACCCCTAAAGTTTTACTAATTTTTATTTATTTATTAATCTTAAAATTGTTTCACTTCACGTGATCTAAACTTCCCACTACCTTCAGCTTCGCAAAATATCCCAATTGGGGATTCCATAGTTTCATTAGCTCCAGACGGGACTTGGGCGGAATTCACATAAAAGCCATACTATTATCGCGCTTTCATAGATATATCCGGACCGGTCACCTGGAATAAGCTTAACTCAAATATATACATATATTTTAAATGCACCTACCTCAATGGTGAAGTTAATACCATGCGCCGAATAAAAACTAATTAAAAGCCCTGGCGACACGCGTCGTATAATTTGTTACCAAAATATAAAGGAACAAATCGCTGGATTATCATTTATCAGTATCACGGTTCGATAGCGACTGATGTATTGTTTACGGCTAGAGTAGACAGACAGGTACCATAAAAAAACAATAATAATATAGATAAACATCGTTTTGTTTCTACAAGCATTGTATCACAATTTACGCACGTGTGAGGGAGAAAAAACATAGGATTAACTTTCGCTTTTAGATTTTTATTAACGTTCAGGGTCCGAAGTGGGAAGTTTCACCCTAAGATGACGGCTTGGCCGCGCGGGGACTAACGACGAACCGATTCTCTGCGGGCATCAAGAAATGAATTAGGAACTTCTGACTAATAAGTGTCTTTTGTCTTGCTGTGACTTGAATAACTTGCATTCCGCGGACCGGCCGGATCGACTCGACACGTGGGACCCGGGACCCGTGGTGGGACTACGACGTCACAAATGAATAAGAAATAAATGTTTTGATTCCTTGAATAAGTGAAACAGAGATTGGGGTTGCGGATTGAGTTCGCACAGACCGAACAGCTTGTAGGACTATGACCACGGACTACGGAGGAACGATTCCTCCGTGACTATGACTGGCGGGACTAGCGGGACAACTGTGAAACAGACGCGACTCTCGGAGCTCAGAATTATTTGGATCTTGGCTGACTCGCTTGTCTGTTGGCGGTTTTGTCACTTGGATTGGGGACGGGGACTCTGGCCTACGGGGTTTTTTGTAGGTATAAGATTTACTGCGCGGGATACTACACAGTACACGTGATAGGCAATTTCGCGGCGCGCATCGCTTGTAGTAGGTGTACCTATCCGCGCAACAAATATCCAGAATAATATTTAATTTAATTCCTACGAAACACTACAATATTTATAGAGTACAATATTATTATTATTTTCTTACCTCAATATAACATGAAATATTTAACTGTAAAATAAATTAATCGAAATAAAAATAAATATGGTGCTGTTAAAAAATCATAAGATGCGAGGCCAAGGGTAAGGAATAAAGATTTAATTCCTTTTGAAAATGAGAATCAGATCGAGTGTGTTACAAGATTGAATTTATTCATTTAATTCAGTCATTCAATTTTGCCCACGTCTAGTGAATAGTGCCTCTATCTACTCTACGAAAATGTCAACGTGTTTTATGTAGTTTTATTATGTGTATTTATCATATTATACTATAACGCATAAAATACTGATACAATATTAGTTGAGAGGGAATAACCAGACAAAACCGAAAATATGTAATTTTTAAATCAAATTTTAGACGTATTGACTCTTTTGCACAACAAAATTATAAATTGAATTCGAAAGAATATTATTTTATCTAGCCATGTTTTTAATATTGAGAAAATATGTTAATTTTTATTACACTAAAGTTTTACCGTAGGTCGTTGACAGATTTGTTAAATTTTCAATCAAAATTTTGCATTATACAACACACATTTCAAATCATATAATCATGCAGTAAAATAAATCAATAAATTATCTGGGAAAGCTACTTTTCAAAATTTTAATTTTAGTTTTAATAAAATCATTTAAAAAAAGATCCGCACACGTGTTTTATGACGAAAATACTTCTGTTTGTCTATTTATTTACGGTCTTACAAACTGATGTATTTAAGATTTTTTTTAACATTTTTATTTTGCTTAGACATTATTGAAAAATTATAAATACTTATGATCACAAAATAATTACAAAAAGCACTTAATTTTAATAGTTTTATCATCATGCTTTTCAGCATTTTTGAATGTAGGAATAAATTAAAGCAAATTTTGAATGAAATAATTGAGTTATAATTTAAAAGGCTGATACGAAGAATAATTAATCTTTCTCATTGGAACCGCCCTGCACGATCGTAAATACATCCTTAGACGAAATACGAATTCTCTGGCGCTGGCTGGTTAATGGTCCTTAAGCGTTTAAAGTTTCGTTAGTTTATTATAAAAACTAACGAAAATGTTATCAGTTGTGATGTAACAAGATTAGGGCTACGCCCTTATTTATTTCTCTTTCTTCCGAGCAATGCACCCAGTTAGGTGTATAACACACAGTAAAGTTTCTGATATAATGAAATGAGATAGATAATAATATTTCATGTAGATATGGCTACGAGTAATTCGGTATCTTCCACAGCAGTTATTATAATTGACTGGAATACTCGCAGATAGAAACCAAATGGTAACTGTAAAAGAGATTAAACCTCCATGTTCAATGTTTCCCCCCATTAAGCAGAGTTGTTTATCGTTACAGGCGGAATTTACTTCCACACAGTACTAACATTTCTAAAGCTTTTGGAATTTGGTTATGATGTTGTGATAAGCGTGTCAGTTCCGAAAAAGATATTTTTGTTGTTGTCAGTGGTACGATTACGCCCCCCTTAGGTTTGAATGAAAACATGATTGGAAATGATTCTGTAAAAAAAATGAATTCCTAAAAAACAAAGTTTTTCAAACATCTTTGATTTTTCAAAATTAATTCTTGAAAAACAAGAATTTTTTAGTTTGACTGAGGTTTGAACCTTCCCTATCCAGTGATCGGAATCAACTGTGCTATCGATGGGGCCAAATCGGTAAGGTCGGTATTTATTTCGTGCTTCAATTTCTTCGAATTTCAGAAATCTGCACCTTTCCACGAATGTGTACGTGATTGTCATCAAAAGCTGAAAGAATGTATTGTCATCGACAACAAGTCCATCTGCCAAGTTTCAGCTTGATCGGATATCGAGAAGTGGATTAATTTCCACTTCCGAGATTCCACTTCATTCAGACATTCATTCATTCAATAAAGAAAAAAAAAGTGAAATTCAAATAGAGTTAGTAAATGGGATATGGAAAAAATATTTATAAACAAGCAGTAGCCATAACAAACAGTAGGAATATGTGTATAACAAGTGGGTTGATGATTAAACAATTTTAAAGTCAACAAAATCAAATTAAAATGTAAGATGTAGAAATACAACTTACATTTTAATTTAAGATTAAAATAAATTACAAAAGATTTTTGAAATATTTATATTGAGGGATCAGTAGGATTTATAGGTTCAATTAGGAATTCCACAGAGCCGAACCCTCTGATATGAAAATATCTGGAGTCGGTGAATTTTTCCCATTTGGTCTCTGGTAGGTTGATATGTTGTTCTTGTATTGTTTTGTATTTATAATACTTATTGCATAGCGTGGATTGACCAGATGATCATTTGGGAAGTGTGTGAAAGGGTTTAGTTTTTCCTGTGGGGAAAATTAAACCCGGATAAAAATCATTTAAATCTGGTGCGTATAAAAGTTATTTATTTCAACCGAACAGAGCGGTGGGTGCAATACTCTGTCAGCCATATAAAAGCATACATTCCATAAAATGGATTTACATACTATATGAAAAAGAAAAAAAGAAAAAAAATATAAAAAAGATTTAAAAAGAAATATATATACACATGTTTAGTACTCCTATATCTACTACGGGGGCTTCAGATGAATTCTCCATGTTTGGTGAAGAGGCGCGCCCTGCCACTGGGCCACGACCTGGACGAGAGTGTTCTCCGATCTTCGATAGCGCTGTTTCACCTCGGCTATTCTGTGGCGCTTCAAAGCGGCGAACCCATGTACCCTTCCTTCTGCGAACATTATGACATTGTGTGACGTTGGTTCAACTAGAAAAGGTTGATAGGAAATACAGCAAAGTAAATGTATAAAAAGGTCGTGGGGACAGATTAACTATTTTGTGACATGCGTCAGAAGATACTAAATGTCTGCAAGATACGTCTAAAATGTAAATGGTCAATAAATAATAGCATCTCTGAAATTAAAACTCCATCTCCAAACAATATTAGCATAAGAAACTCTTTTGGCTTCACTGCAGTTCACATGTATATTTATCTGTCTATTACATGTGTATAAATAATTTTTTTGTTTCTTACAAATAAAATAAATTACAATTAAAATAATAATGCAATAATGGTCGCTCTGTTGGTTGGCGCAGAAGAAGTTGATGCAGAAGTTCTCGACTCAGAACATAAAAAAGTGCACGGGATCTCCCACGAGGGTAATGCGCGTTTTCATCCCGCGACAAAATATCTTCCGACAAAATATCCTACGGACAAAACAACCTCCACAAAATATCTAATAAAACTTAACCAAACCTAACAAAAAATAGGAAAAATATAATACAGACATCCTGTAAAGAAAATAAATTATTGTTAAAAAATCGTAAAATGGAACAAAAATAATACGGATAACAACAATTTTTTTATTTTTTTTTACATGAGCTCCACACAGGAGGCCCTGAGGAAAATAATTTCCCCCAGGGCCTATGTCATCTTTGAGGATGCTGTGTGGAAGGTTTTTTTAAGGAAAGGAAGGAGAGGATAGTTCTGGGAAGGAAAAGGGTTTAAGGGGTGGGTAGGAATCTGGGGTTCAGTGTGTCCTGGTCATCCGCCTCCAAGATCTAGACAAACATCACCCCATGAACCCGGCACCCCTGCTAAATCACCAAACGTAGCGAACCACTTGGAGTGACCTATGGCAGAGGTGTTGTTTTCTTTACAGGATAGCTGTAATATTTTTGTCCCATTTTTTGTTGTTATGTTAGGTTAGTTTTTAATAGTTGGGGGATGTTTTGTCCGTAGGATATTTTGTCGGGGATATTTTGTCGCGGGGTGAAAAGTCGCGGAACCTCCAACGAGTATTATTCTAGATCTAGATAATATTATGAATCTCGAACAGGTTAAGGGGAACGCATGCGCGGCCCATTTCTGCCCGTTTCATACAAATCTTAGATTTGGATTTGAGATCAAAATACCCAACCAAACTGAAAAATTATTTTTGTAATCAAAAGGTATATCAAATATCTAGTTAGGATGTGAGCTACTTTATTTATTTTTGCTTTAAATTATAAGATATAGGCCATTAAAGATTTTAGTGTTTCATTATTTTGTGAGTAAAAGAAAAAACAAAAAAAAAATACTATATTTATTTTAAAAATACAATGTCAAATAAAATTAAAAATAAAAAAATCTTAAAAATGCAGTTTTTGGGTAGTAATTTTAATATACATAAAAGACTATTTTTTATTCGCCGTAAATAGGTAATTTGTATTTTTAATTTACAACTATCAAAATTATTTTTTTTATAAATTTTTATTTTATTTTTTATCATATTTATATGATAAATATAGTAAAGTAATTTTTTTATTGTTTTTCATTTACTCACAAATAATTGCCCAAATCTCCTCTAAAATCCCGAAACATTCAAATCTTTAATGGCCTATATCTTTTAATTTATAGCAAAAATAAATAAAGTAACTCACATCCGTACTAGATATTTGATATACCTTTTGATTACAAAAATAATTTTTCAGTTTGGTTGGGTATTTCTCCCTTAATCTCGGGCTTCTAAATTGCTAAATCAAGTATTCTTATAGAACAAGGTTGGACACTGGATTGTAAATGCATTGTAAAACTTACCTATACAAAATATTTTTTATTGACTTGTAAACATACATAGGTAATTTTGAACGTAAATTTGTTTGGAGAACACAAAAAAAGATTCACAGAAATGTATTGTTTTCCGCCTTTCCTTTTACATCCTTGAAACAATGCCACCTTGAATCATAGGCCACTTGCATGGATTTCATAACGACTTAAAAAAATCGTGTGAATAGATTTTTTTACAAAGATTACGAAAATGTTAGTAATTTTTTTTAGAAATCCAGTTTTTTTTTATTTTTAAATAAATAAATCCATTATTTGGATGAAAATATGATATGATATGATCACACTAAATGAAAATGTCCCGTCTCCGAAAATGTTCCTATTAATTTTATAAAATTCCACACAGATTTATTTTTTTTAAATGGCATCACTTTGATTTCAGGCGAATTTTTGAATTTGACATTTAACGTTCACTAGATTTATTGTTTGTTCTCTGCGAACGTGTCATTTGGTTTGATTTTTTGACAGATGTTATGAAGAGAACCCCATTCATTTTACGTTGTCCGTACATATTTTAGACGTATAATTATAATGGTGCAGATTTTAACAAAATCAAATTTTATAATATTCTTATTATTATTATAATTTACAAGTACAAGTATATTACATTTGATTTATTAATATAGACGTTGAACATTATAATGATTTACGATCAATAAGATGGATCAAGGAAAAATATATTTATGAGATTTAATATTTTTGGTATGCCTTGTTATTCTCCTGTGCCATTCGTGTGGAAAACGTTCTTTTTTTTAAAAATGATTTTCGGCTATGTAATTATCGTTTTTTCGCACCTATAAAATTATGTCCCGTCTTTCCGGTTTATAAAAAATGGTCTGATTTTTCGGATTGAAATTTTCGAAACATCGCCAGGGTTTGAAAAATACGATTAAAAAAAAATACAAAATGTCGTAGAATATTTGCCTAAACCGGAAAAAAATTAAAAAAATGTAATGCAAGTGGCCTATTGTTAGAAAACTACTGCTGAATAAATTACTTTTGAGTTCTTGAAATACATAGTTATTTAAAAAATTTAAACGAATTATTCATTGTTAAATAAGAAAAACTCTCTTTTTATAACTTGGAAAGATATTCCCATCAATGTAATACATCATTGAAGAAGAAGATAACAATAATAATCTAAACGAAAATATAAAAGAGAACCAGACATAGAAAAAAAGAAAAAGATAATGGTCGCAACTGGGACTCGAACCCAGAACCTCTCGTCTAACCGGGACGTGCGAGTTTACTAAGAAATCGTCACAATTGTCAATCTCATTTAAAAAAAAAAAATTATTTTCAAAATTGGAAATATGAGATTGACAAATATGACGGTTTGACAGAAGATGGCAACGGTGGAATTGGTAAACGCGCACGTCCCGAGGTTCTGGGTACGAGTCCCAGTTGCTACCATTATCTTTTTCTTTTTTTCTATGTCTGGTTCTCTTTTATATTTTCGTTTAGATTATTATTGTAACCTTTATTGGATAACCAACACTCTGCCATAGGTAACCCCAAGTGGTTTAGCAGGGTTGCCCAGGTTCACGGGGTGAGGTTTATCTAGGTCTTGGAGGCGGATGACCACGACACACTGAACCCCAGATTCCTACCCACCCCTTAAACACCTTTCCTTCCCAGAACTCTCCTCTCCTTCCTTTCCTTAAAAGAACCCTCCTCACAGGGAAATTATTTTCCTCAGGGCCTCCTGTGTGGAGCTCATGTAAAAAAAAGACTAGAGGTTCTGGGTTCGAGTCCTAGCTCCTACCATTATCTTTTTCTATTTTTCTGTGTTATATTCACTTTCATATTTTCATTTAGATTATCTTCTCTTCAATAAAATGAATTACTTCACGAGTAAATTAAAAAATATATATTTTTAATTAAGTAAATTACAAACGTATTTTGATGTCCAAATATTTTTTTTCGCAGTAAGCCATATCCCCAAAGGATTAAATAGTCACACATTGTCACTAAAATTTGCCTAAAAAACCTGTTTTGTAGAATAATCATAAATAACTTGCTTTGTTTTTCCTAACCATAATTATCGCAAAAATAAACGGAATATTTTCAATGTAATTCAGGCCCGGTCGAGAGGTTATTTATAATTAATTAGTATGCATTGGGTGTGGTTAAAATTACATGTCACGGGTTGTCCAAAGAAGAAAAGCACATTATAACACTATAGTTTATTATCATTAAAGTGCTTTTATTGCGGGTCATTATAAACAGGTTTTAATGGTAATACCTTACATCACGCACATTGATCAATATTCATGAAAGGATGGGAAAACGAACTGTTAGAAGGATTACAACTTGTCTAAAATAAAAAGTTGTTTGTTCCAAGTAATCTAGTTTTAATTTAATCAGAGTGTGCAATTCAAACGTTTTAGAAGTGAAACCTACAGAAATCTAAAGTAGACAAGAGAGGGGAGACTACGATGCACTTTTTTTTGTCAATGTGAAGGATGATTTTTTTCCTTATTTTGGTCGTCGATTTCCAGTGGACCCATTCCTATTTTGGTCAACTTATTAGTATTTGTGTTTTCTTCTTCGGAGTCGCTAGATGTCGCTTTCTTTTGTGTTTTCTTTGCCTGTTCATTTTAGAGTGGTTTGAAGATTGGATATTGATATTACAAAAATATATGTATTTTTTGGATTACGTAAGATTCGACTATTGGTCCACTGAATGTATGGCCGCTTAGGTTCGTCGGGCGCTTTTTACCCTTAGACCAAAGGAGACTTGCGTGGGACCGTGGATTTATCGTATTATATTGAAATCCCGTGAAATGTATAAATATTTTATTGCTATCTCATTCCACCCCATTTTCAGACTAACTCCTGTTTTACAGGGACATTTGAGGATTTAGCTTCGTGCATCATAAGTGTAGCTTCATTTAAAAAAAAATATAATCCTTGTGAGAGCCCTGAAGGAGTAACCATCTGTTACTTTATACCAGTGCGGGAAAGCGGTTGGATTACCCCAAGTGCTATCTCATTCTCTCGCAGGCTAAATCCTACAGATGTGTGTGTTTATCTCGTTGTCTAAGTGTCGCTCGATTCTGTTTCATCGAGTTTCAAATCTCAACGTTGCTAAAGAAGTTTTCACTTCAAAATCTGGCAAATAAGTTAGTCAGTAAATACTGTTTTGTTGTCACTGTACAGTTACCATAATTCCTCATTGATAGTATACGGGTCTATGAGGCAGATATCAATATTTTTACTGTAATAGAGAGTGTGTTCTACAGTCAGCTGTTGTCATTAATTAATATTCCTATCATGGTCTGCTTCGGTCTCTGGTTGATGGCTTGTCGCTGCGACTTGTGACGTGATTCACAATACTTTCACTTCTTGACTAACTCTGTGTCTGCCATCATAACTGGTTGGACACTTCTTACATTCTGATTCCGGATATTAATATATTGCTGGCAACTCTATATTATGACAATTTAAAGATGAAATAATCATTATATCAGAATATAAACAAAAGATCATTATAAATAGTCGACTTGAGTTACATTTTCTGATGATTTAGGCAGGATGGTACCCAAATCCCCTGGGAAACGACCTGGTGAAAGACAACTGTTCGTAATAAATTTATATATTTTGTGAAAACTTGTTCCGTGACCAGATACGAATAGTCAGGTATTTCCCGTCCTTCTATTTTGATTGTATTTAATATTTAAATTGATTACACTTTTTACTTGAATTTTAATATAATATTATTTGCTTTAATTTGAATTCTAATTTCAATATATTTTATTTAATTTTAATTATTTATATTATACTAGCATGCGTTGCAATACCATTCAAAGAAATAAATTGATTCTCCCTGCATGTTCTTTCCCCTGCGTCCCATTTACCTTCCACCTTCCCCGTCTTCCCCCTCCCTCATCTCTTCCCTCTCCGCGAACTCCACCTCTCCCGTTCCCCTTCTCCCTGCCTTTCCTACCTGCCGCTAAAATTTATATGAAATACACACATTTTCATAGATACAAATTTCACAACGCCAGAACTTAGCCTTATATATAGCCTATAATTTTTCTGATGATTTTTTTGTACGTCAAATATTCGTCTCCAGTCTAAATAATAAACAAAAACTTAATTACAGCAAATCTGAACCTAAAACTTATACGCAATATTGTGTAGTGCAAACATTAGTGAAATAAAGTGTTAAAACCTCTATGTTTAGTGTCCCTTTACCAGCAAAGGAAAAACACAATAATTAATCACAAGACTCTGACAGTTAAAGTACCTATACGAACTACATACTTGAAACTTGGGACAGTGAAAGTCAACCAGTGGTTCTAAAATATAGCTTAATAATTTATTCAACAAAAAATAATATAAACTGAAAAACATATTTTTAATACCACAATGGATATCCAGTCATTCATATCAAACTCAGAAAAGGCAGTCAATGCTATCAACAAAGTGCTTCTTGACCCTGGCAAAAAATTTAATAAGGACCAAATAGCAAAAATTACTCCGATAGCAAGTGAAATATTAGCGTCAATTGGCAGCATGTCGGCAGCGGTAGCTACCAAAACTGGCACCTTGGAAGGTGAACTAGGGGCCTATAAAGAAATTCAAAAAAACATACCACCCCAAAACAATTTCAATATTTGTGAGGCTATCAATGAAATTAACGAAATTAATGAGAGGTCAAAAAACATAATTTTGTGCAACGTGCCCGAAAGCACAAAGGTAGCAGTTACAGACAAAATTATGGAAGATCAAACTGTAGTAACAGAAATAATTTCCAAAATTGACACACCTGCAATAAATAACATTGTAAAAATGTATCGATTTGGTAAATATAATAGTAATAAACCAAGACCTATAAAAATCCATTTTGATAATTTCCAGACAGCAAGAACACTACAAGGAAAAAACATCTTTTAAAGGACAACCTACGCATTTACTCTGACTCGACCCCAGCACAGCAAAAGCATCTAACGGACCTACGAGTAGAACTAGAAAAACGAAAAGCTAACGGTGAGACAGATATAACAATTAAATACGTAAATTCGTCTCCCAAAATCGTCAACATTCATCCAAAAAACTGAGTACTATGAAAATATATTATCAAAACGTCCGTGGACTACGAACTAAATTAAACGAACTACGTTCTACCATGTCAACACACCACTATGACGTATATGTGCTGACAGAAATTTGGCTCGACTCAGAAATAAAATCAACAGAACTAGGACTTAACAACTACAAAATCTTTCGCTGCGATAGAAACTCTAAATCCAGTTACAAAACAAGGGGCGGCGGAGTGCTAATTGGAATTAAAAAAAAATTGTTACCAAGAAAACTCAAAACAAAAAATAATACACTCGAACAACTATTTATACAAATTGATACCACCGTAGAAAAGATAATAATTGCAACTGTGTACACACCGCCACTATCTGATGCTCTAATCTACCGAAGCCACAGCGAAGACATTGAAGGTCTACTATACAAATACCCTAACTCTAAAATTATTATTCTTGGGGATTACAACTTCCCTAACCTGAAGTGGAAATCAAGTGATAGTGGTTTAATTGTAAATGAGGGCGAGAATGATCGTGCACGTGAGATTTTAGATATGTCAAATTTTTTTAATCTTTTCCAACATAACTTTATATACAATGCAAATAATCGCTTACTAGATCTAGCAATATCAAATTATCCTAAATTGGTCATTGACAAATGTAATGATCCTCTCTTACCTGTTGATAACTACCACCCCCCTCTTTATATTAAGCTAAATGTGTGTAGCGTCAAACCAAAACACGTTGAAGAGACTCTCAACTACAAACGTGCAGATTTTGAATCTATAAATTATCATCTTTCCCATGTCGACTGGTCTTTTTTATTGGACGTGAATACTGACAAATCCTTAGATAATTTATATTCAATATTGTCTAGCACCATAAAATCATATGTACCACTATATACTCCTAAAAAACATACATATCCAACTTATTTCTCACCAGAACTAAAAGCCTCACTTCAACAAAAAAATACTTCATAAAAAATTCAAAGAAACTCGATCGATGATCGACTATGCAATTTCAATTTTCAGTAAAACTAGACAGCAATGCAAAGGTCTTTCTAAAATTTGTTACAAAACATATATAAACTCTATCGAAAACACAGCTTTGCACTCAAGCAATCTCTGGAAATTTATCAAAACACTAAACAATGACAGCACAGACTATCCACCACAAATGCATATGGACGACAAAAGTGCTAACAGCACACAAGATATCGTAAATATTTTCTCAGATATCTTTAAAAATGTTTATGATGAGGAAACACCAGAAGAAAAAATTCCTTCATACACATTTAAAAAAAAAACATACATTTAACTGACTGCTACATAACAGAAGAATCTTGCAAAAAGAAACTATGTTCCTTAGACATTAACAAATCTGCAGGCCCAGACTCCATCCCGCCAATTTTCCTAAAACATTGCTCCTCTGTATTGTCTAAACTACTAACCATTCTCTTTAACCAGCTACTATCTTCTGGACATTTTCCTGTCTAATGGAAATCCAGCTATATTATCCCAATACTTAAAAAAGCCGATGAGACTGACATTTCAAACTATCGACCTATATGCATACAATCTGTATTACCCAAAATCTTTGAATCTCTAGTTCTTGATGAAATATATCCCACGTCAACAGAGATAATAACATGGCTTCATTAGAGGTAGATCAAATTCAACAAACTTATTACTCTTTCAAAACTATATATTGGAGTCTTTTTCTAAAAACAAACAAGTTGACTGTATATATACTGATTTCTCAAAGGCTTTTGATAAAGTGTCCCACAATCCGAAAACTTCATGCTCTGGGAATCAGAGCAAATATGTTGAGCTGGCTAAGTAGTTACGTATCGGGTAGAACTTTATTTGTAAAAATAAAATCTTTTATATCCAAACCATTTTCCGCCACTAGTGGAGTACCGCAAGGTAGTCATCTTGGCCCAATTTTATTTATTGTTTTTATAAACGACATAGTCAACTGCTTTAAATACGTCAAAGTATTGCTTTTCGCTGATGACATTAAATTATATAAAGAGATAACTATCCTTAATCATTGTGAAATTCTTCAATCCAATATAGACATGCTAAAAATTTGGTGCTAACAAAACATCTATATTTAAATGTAGAAAAATGCAAAACTTTGACCTTTTCCAGAAAAAAAAACATCACTGTTTTTCGACTATTCAATAAATAAAATAAATTTAGAAAGAGTATCGGAAATGCGGGATCTTGGCATAATAATGGATGAGAAACTAGACTTCACGGTTCATATTCAACAAACTGCAAATAAGGGTTCGAAATCATTAGGATTTGTATTAAGAACAACTAAAAACTTTTAATCGTTACAAATCATTAAACTACTGTACACATCCCTTGTTAGAAGCCTAGTAGAATATAACTCCATAGTCTGGTCGCCCTTCTACAAAATTCATATTCATATTATTGAAAGAATTCAAAGAAAATTTCTACGTTTTGTAAATTTTAAACTTAACATCCCTTTAGAGCACATAAATTACCCGTCGTTAATGAATACTTTAAATATTCCAACATTAGAAAACAGACGAAAAATAAACGACCTAACCTTTTTATTAAAATTATTAAACTCTAAATTCGACAGTTGTGAACTCCTGCAATTAATAAATCTACATTTACCTACACGAACAACTAGACAAACATTGACATTTTATATACGTACATCTCATTCAAACTATGATTTATATTCTCCAATACAACGTTTGCATAGTCTTGGTAACAAATACTTAAACAATCTGGATGTATTTGACAATAATTTGAACTTAGCAAACTTCAAATACCATATGTGCCAACTATTTATTTCTACCTATCCCATAAACTAATGAGAACAACAATTTTAAACATTACCTACTTTATGTCAACTCCTATATTTTATGGACTATATTTTGTTTCTTATATTTTATGTTACCTGTATTTTGTTAACGCTTATATTTCATGTAACCTAATTTTTTTATTTTTTTTAACCCTTATATTTTATGTAACCTATATTTTGTTTTTAACAAATATTATGTTACTTGTATTGTGTATTGTATTTTGTAAACCCATTCTTTTCACTGTAATTAAAAAAAAGTACTGCATTCTATGTAAAAGCCCAATGGGCGTTTAAATAAATAAAGAAAAATAAATTTAAACCAATTTTGTGTTCAGAATGTATATTGTGAATGTACGAGGTATATCCAGAAAGTAAGTGTACCGAATTTTTGTAGGATACAAAATTTTTTATTGAAACAAAAAAATTACATGGTTACCGTTACACATGCAAGCTATTTTTCGACATAGTCGCCATTCCTCTCAATGCAGGTGGTGGAGCGGGGTATCAACTTTTTGATGCCTTCCTCGAAGTAGTTTCCCGCCAACCCCTTCGTCCACTTCTCCACCTCCTCCTTTACCTCCTCGTCGGTTGAAAACCTTTTTCCACCCATGTGCAGCTTCAGGGAGGTAAAGAGATACTAATCTGAAGGTACTAGGTCAGGGGAATAAATCAATCAAGAATTTATAAACATGATTTTCGTTGAAAGAATACTAAACTTGTCAAATGTAATTTGTTTTTAAATCCGGCTCGTATATAAATAGGTCGTAATAAAAACATAGGATTTCCATATACAATCCCCCCCCCCCCGCCGCTTGAAGTATCCAAATAAGGGGGAGGCGAAATTTTCCTCCGCCCGGTGTTATGAGTGTAGTTGCAGTTATATTTATATTTGTAGTAGAATTTAAGAGTATTTGAAATATGGGATTATAAAAATCGCCATAAAAAAATTGTACTCTACCCCCTCCCCCAGTCAGAGCTTGAAAATCTGCGGAAAAGTATTGGGGGGGGGGGCGGCAAAATTTTCCTCCCCCCCGGGCGGCCAAAACCCACGCCACGCCTTTTCTTCTTTGTCGTTCCATTTCTTCTATATCTTTCATATCTTCTGTGAGGATACATCCCATGTATTTAATCTGAAGGCCACAAGTTCCTAATCTTTCAGACAGATTGGTGGAACATTCAATGGATCTTTGTTATGTTTGAAATCGAAGATAGCTGACTTTTTAGTATTGTACAGCAAGTAAGTGAGTTTGCGAACTGTTCGCATATTTGCAAAATGAGTGCAATCTTAGCTCTCAACAGAAAAACTGATTGTCCCATCAAAACTCTTGAAGGAAGATCTCTGGCTTCAAGAAATTTACAAAGAATTCTCTGTTTGAAATTTCTAGAGCAGTGAAACAATTTAAAAAAGACATAAACAATGTAATTTAGATAGTTTACGGAGATATTGAAGTTAAAAATAATATTTCCGAACTGTTCTAAATCTAACCAGCCCGGAGACAGTGCTCTTAGTTCTTTACAGTGCCGGTCGGTCAATATGTTTAGTTATCTTACATAATGAGTCCATAGAATTAAAAGCCAAAACATAATTTTCCATTCTATTTTAGGTGTTTCTTGTTTACAATACAATTATCTTTAGCTAACTTCGTCACGCCACGCCTAAAAAATGTACACGCAAGATCATTTTACTCGAGGTAAATTAGTAGGTTAAGAAGTTTCCTCTCATAATATTTGATACATACATAAAAATATACAAAAAGATAGTTTCACATTAATTAGGCATCTGCGATAGTTACGCATACATTTAAAAATATAACCCAATTTCTTCAAAGGAGTTAGCAAATACGATGTCTAGAATAAACATCTCTATCGTACTAACTGCTCTGTCTTTCAATCTCTTTACAAGACAACTAATTGAAGGATTTCCTATATATAATAATATATTTCCTAGTAGAATATATATTCTGTGGGAGTAAAATAAATACATTTGATTAAATATGTATTGCAATTGCACAATCGTTGCGGTAGGTAAAGAGATGTTTATATTGCAACGAGGAAAACTGCTCACGAATAACGCGTTGCACATTAAAAATACTTGATGTGTTAAATATTTAACCTTTTGTACGGAAGTGGTATTGCCATAAGTGAGGAAGATTTTCACACGTTTACAGAAAGTGACCAAAGACATTTACAGTTTTCCTATCTTGTTGGTTAGTGAGACACCTACACTACGTCCTACTTTATCATCTAATTATTTTGTGTGTTACCCACCGCCGCTGACATTACCTACCGCATGCATAGCAGTTTTTTTACATATTTAAAAAAAAAATTCTTGGACTTCATCTAAATCTCGATATGTATATATAAATATAGATTTTATTATTTTTTTATTTTATTTTTTATTTATTGGCTGGCTAACAGAATATATCACATAATTATTACAGTAATTAATATTTTCAATATGGTTATGGCGATGATTCCAATTATAGATGAGTACACCATTCATCACGACATTCTTTGGCCAGCGATTAGTTAAATTACAAGTAGGTACATAAAACAAAGATGACCAAAATCAAATATTAGTAAAAACATACATACACATTGTTATGAAAATAATTTAATAAGGAAAATAATGTTCTAAATTACCCCAGGGTTATTAATATTTGTTTATATTAATAACTCCAATTATTTTACTGGCTTCTAATAGTTTCACTTTTTCTCCGATTAGTTAAACTTTCGAACGATAGGGGGATCATGATCGATTTCCTTCACTTCTTGGATTCGCATCTTGAGGGCAGGATGTGAATCCGACAGTCAACAAGGGGATTTTAATTTATAATGGAAATTGTTTAATCGGCGGGTTGTTTTAAGTTAATTTAATATGTGAACGATAGTTTCCTTTAAATCTCAGCCGGTACAAGGTTATTGCGACTGGAGAATCTTTATTTTACGGTATTCAAGTGTAGAATCCCGTTGTGCTACAATGGCGGCTTGATCGACAAGTTTAATCATAATCTTCGATTATATACACCATCCGTCATTCGACGAGATGTATCACCAATAATACAACGGCACACAACCCGTCCGCCTTTTCCACACCATATATTTCCAACCTGATGGGACCTGAACCATATAATGGAGGACGCCAAGGGCATGGCGTTCCCATACTCCACAACTACCTAAGATGGATGGAGAAGATCGAAAAACCTGGCGATGATGCAATTGTGAGGGAGGTAGGGTCCCCTTGCATTGCATCTGGATTCGTCGCAGCAACGTTATAGGTTTTTAGCTAGTAGCTCGTTAGATACGGTCCACAGGTATGCTTAATCTTTTAATATATAAATCTTGTTATACATCCACTCTTTTATTTTATCTTTCCAAGCTTCACAACATTGAATAAAATAACAGTGCCCACGCTCTGATGGGAGTATTTCATGCCTACCGACACAGTCCAGCATATCTCGTACCCACGAGATTTGGCGTCCAAGATCCCATGGGATTAAAGCTGATAACTGTGTACCTTTATGTATAACCCTGTAACTATAACATTTAATACACCCACTCAATAAGAGGTGTAAATGTCATGATAACATGACCACAAAGTAGGTACAAATCACAACACAACCTTCCAGTGTCATTACCCATTTAACATCATTACCCTATCAACCCGTAAATAACCTACCCTACTTCTATTCCTTAACCATAACAACATTTACATACATACACATTTACATACACGCCTACGTGTGTAGGTATACTGTACACACATATGCATATATGTATACACGCACATATAATTATACAAATATACTTTTATCCGAGACGCTAACCAGGATACAAACCAATTCTAAGAATGATTGTTTCCAATAAAAAAAGTAGTTGCCCATAGCATGGAAAAATAATTAGTTGAAGATAATATTATTAATTCTAAAATTTGAAATAAGAGATTTTATTTTATTTTATTTTATTTTTATTAGTTTTTATATACATATACTATGCATGTAATATAATCACGAGTAATTACATTTTCAGGTTACAATCGGATTAAACTCAAATCATTAAATACTAACATGCACTACATGGATTATAAACAGTATAAAAATATATATGTATATAATATATAACCTTTACGAGAGTGTAACTACTCGTGTGTAAAGGGAAGAGAAAATATATAAATATATATTTTTAAATTAAAAATTATAACACATACATTATATATACGTACTTACCTAATTAAAATGTATAAAAAAAAAATAATATAAAAAAAATATATATATAAAACAAATTATTGAATAAGCATTGTTAATTAAAGGTTAATGCGGTTCTAAGTGGCTAAATTATTTTATTTATTTTTGAATTTATTGTAGTTAGGTTCTAATCTCAGCTCTATTGCTAGTTGATTAAACCACACCACTCGGCTACCGTCTAACTGTGCCAGTGTCATTTCATTCCTCTTTACAAAATTAATCATTTTATATAGATAATAGTTTTAAAATAGTATTGTAAATTAGTGTAATATAGTTTTTACTTGTATATTTGTTTTCACTGTAAGTATTTGTGTTATATAATTGGTTCTTCGGAGCAGTTAAGGTAAGATTTTTTTTTGATTTGTGTGCTGTACATTTATTCGAAAATGGATAAAGAAAAACCACCTGATCCCCCAGATGATGGTTTGCTATCTGAATCCTCGTGTGTTACAAAAAAAATAATCGCGGTTAATATTCCGGAGGCTTCGGACTTCGTAACGATTACGTCAAAAAAAAGAAAAATTGCTAAACCAGCAGATAATAGAAATGCAACAGATTTTGAACAAATACATCGAAAAACACCCTCCACGCAAAACGACTCCCTTCCAAATAATTCTGTTTTACAGGATGTAATTCCGTCCACTTCTTCCTCGATTTCAAGTCTAAGTCCAGCAAGCCCATCAACCACACCCGCCCCACTGGTAAACAATACTCCTTCACAAATGTCACGTCTGTATAATAATCTTGATAGACCACCTTACATTACACACGTGACTAAAATTTCAAAGAATGAAAAACAATCAAATTTATACGATGTGGACTTTGGACATTTTATGTTTAAAAATAAAATCCACCCTGTCTGGAATGGAGTAAAATCGGTTGGGCGTAACCGTCTTTCTGTTGAATTCAAGACAGCGGCTGAGGCCAATAGCTTTGTAAAATCTGATGTTGCCAAAAAAAACTCGTACAACGTTTTCATACCTACATATCAGGTTACAAAGTTAGGTGTCACAAAAGGGATCCCACCGCACTGGTCGATAGAGGACATCCTGGAAAACATTACTGTTCCTCAAGGTTTCGGAAAAGTTTTAAAAGCGCGTCGTCTAAATTACAGGTTTAATACGGGAAACTCTGTAGAATGGAGACCCTCCCAATCCGTTGTCCTAACATTTGACAGCAAAGACCTTCCACAAAATGTTACTATGTTTAACGTCTCTCTACCAGTAGAGCTCTATGTGTTCCCAACTGTGCAATGCTACAAGTGCTGCAGATTTGGACACACAAAGAACCTCTGCAGATCAGAACCCCGTTGCTTCAAGTGCAGTTCGTCCCATAGTGGCGATTCCTGTGATAAAACAGAGGAAAATTATAAATGTTTAAACTGCTCCGGTACCCACATGTCCATCAGCAAAACTTGCCCTGAACTGTCAAGGCAGCGCAATATTAAACACACAATGGCCGAGAAGAGCATCTCTTATGCGGAAGCATCAAGAATGTTTAACAAATCCATTCCATCTTATTCTGAAGTAACTTCCAAAAATTCTAAAAAATCCACCCCTTCTCAACCTTCTTCTTCTTCATTTAGAAAAACTGTTGAAAGGGTCGTGAAACCTAGAGTTCTAACAAAAAAAAATAATGCTAATCACGAATCCCTTCTGTGGTTCCCTAATGGACAAATTCCTTCCAGTTCAAATTTCAATTCTTACCTAAAGTCATCTACTAAAGAACAAAATAATAATATAGACCTTAACTCTACACTAATCACCTCATTTTTACATATTTTACAAACTTTAAATAAAAACAACATTCAAATACCGTCCCACGTTGCTAAACAAATTACTAATATTATCAACTCAACTAGAAATGGCTCCTCTGATGAGGATTCTTCAGTGGAATTGTCATAGTCTTAGAAATAAGACTGAAGAATTTTTAAACACATTACACTCAAACTCAATTGCAGTGGCTGCCATCTCGGAGACGTGGCTGGAACCGGATTCTGATTTCAGAGTCAGGGGATACCACTGTCTTCGAGACGACCGTCAAGATGGAAAGGGCGGCTCCGCTCTTTTCATTAAAAAATCATTACCCTTCTCCCCTGTAGATGTAAAACCAATTGGTTGTCCTTTTCAAGTGACGGCCGCAAAGGTTTTTGACACTACAATAATTTCTTTGTATATATCACCATCTAATAAACCTTCTAAATCAATCCTAAAAGCTATGTTTTCCAAGGTCACTACCCCTTCTCTTGTTCTGGGAGATTTCAATGCCCATCACGGATTATGGGGAGCTCACAATTGTGACAGAATGGGCCGAGATATTGTTGATCTACTAGATGAACTAGACTTTTGTATTATCAATGATGGTTCTCCTACTCGTCTTCAGGTGCCTGGTCAGCGACCCAGCATGGTTGATCTTACTATTTGCAATTCCAACATAGCCGCATCCCTGTTATGGAAGGTTTTGGATGACCCTCATGGGAGTGATCATTACCCCATCCTCATTGAATCCTCAAATATTTATCATTCCAACAAAAATGTCAAGTGCAGTAGTCGAAAACCAAGGTTCTTAACTGCCAGAGCCAACTGGAATGACTATTCAAATCATACAAAGTTCTCTGTGCAAAATCTGCCCTCTCCAACTACAGAAAATGTTGCGGAATGTTACGATTTATTTGTGTCTGCAGTCATTACGGCCGCAGAAAAATTTATCCCCATTAAAACGACACGTAACAAAGGGAAACCTCCCCCAGCTCCTTGGTGGGATATTGAATGCTCAGACGCAGTAGATATGAGGAAAAAATATGCGAAAATTTATTCAACAAATATGAATATGGAGAACTTCCTTCAGTATAAACAAATTGAAGCTAAGACCAAACGTCTTCTAAAAAACAAAAAACGTCAAGGCTGGAAAAAATTTTGCACATCATTATCTCCCGAAGTTCCTCTTTCAGTTGTTTGGAATTCAATTCGCAGGTTTAAGGGTTATCACGTCCCAACGGTGACTCGACCACTCACTTCAGAGTGGGTGAAGGAATTTGCCGATAAACTAGCTCCTCAAACTGCAAGTAATTTTAATGAAACAGAATTCACATACTCATTTAAAACACGGGGTTGGATGGACACCCACTTCAATTTAACGGAACTTAGGGAGGTCTTAAACGATCTCACAGACTCATCCGCTGGTGTAGATGGAATTCCTTATAGCTTTATTAAAAACTGCGACGTTACCACACTAAACTATTTTCTTTCAATTATAAATCTGATCTTTGACTCCGGCAAAATTCCATCATCCTGGAAAACTCAAATAATTGTTCCCATTCTGAAACCCCAGAAAGACCCTAACTCTGGACTTTCTTACAGACCTATAGCTCTGTCATCTTCCTTAGTTAAAATAGCTGAACATATGATTAAAAGACGTCTAGACTGGTATGCAGAAAATGAGAAAATTCTTCCCAGCTCTCAGTTTGGCTTTCGAAAAAGAAAAAGTACGATCGAAAGTGTGTCCATCCTGACTTCTGATATCCAGTTAGCCCTGGCCGATAATGAATTCCTTGTCGGTGTTTGCCTTGATGTGTGCGGAGCTTTTGACAATGTTTTATTGGATGTTTTATTTAATAAATTATTAAAAATTGGCATCCCTCGTAAGCTTTCCAGTTTTATAATTAACCTCCTTCTTACCAGGAAAATTCAAATCCAGGTGCTGGATTCTCCTCCACTGGAAAGAATAGTAAACAAGGGTTTGCCTCAGGGCTCCGTCCTTAGTCCTATCCTTTTTAATATTTATACCTTTGACCTGCATCGGAGTATGCATCCATCTTGTAAAATACTCCAGTATGCGGATGATCTTTTTATATATATTTCAGGACGAATTATTTCTATTCTGGAGGATGTGATTAACATTTGCATGAAAAACCTTGACACCTGGTTAAAAAATCACGGCTTAGAAATTTCTCCGTCCAAAAGCAATGTTATCGTCTTTTCCAGAAAACGTGTTACTCCGCGTGTAACAGTCCAAATAAATAATTCAATTCCCTATGCAGGTACAAATAAGATTCCTTGGGGTAATTTTAGACTCTAAGTTAACATGGAACCCGTATGTTAATTTAATCATTAACAAATGTCAAGCTGGCCTCAACACTTTACGTGCCGTCTCACGGGTCTGGTGGGGAAGTCATCCATTCACCCAAAAACTTTTTTATAACGCATATGTTAGGAGTCATTTGGATTACGCGTCATTCCTCATTGAACCCACTTCTAAAAAGAACCTCGCAAGGTTGGACCGTATTCAATTTCAATGTTTAAGATTGATTATCGGAGCAATGCGTTCTTCCCCAATTAACGCTTTACAAGTGGAGGCTGTGGAGGCTCCTCTTCATTTCAGAAGACAGTTCTTGGCTGACAAGTTTTTATTTAAATGCTTAAGACTCTCTAATCACCCACTGAAAGACAAAATTACTGCACTCACTGCTCAAGTGAAATCACTTCCATATTGGAGGAACAAATCAATCCCTCTTCTTGTTAAAAGCCTCCATACGTACTGTTCGTATAAACCCCTCTTAAATCCATCAGACAGACTTCCTTTATACGCCAACCCCTTTCGTATTCATTTGTGTAAACCAAATATTCTTTTTTCTCTCGGCATAATTAACAATCACGAAGCTCCAACAAAACTTATCCAAATTTTAAATTCGAAATATTCCAACTGGAAAATTATTTACACAGATGGTTCCAAGTCTCCCTTATCAAACCATGTGGGAGCGGCATTCCACTGCCCATCAGATCAAGTCGATAGAAAAATTAAACTTCCAAAAGAGGCTTCCGTTTTCACTGCTGAATGTTTAGCCATTTTTGAATCCCTCAAATACATTGACGATGTTAACATTGGAAAATTCTTAATTCTCTCCGATTCCCTGAGTGCACTTCAAAAATTAAACTCTTCCCCTTTCCATTACCCAGAAGACAATTTCTGTGTTGGAATTCGCACTTTAATTCATAAATTAACCGACTCTGGCAAAGAAATCATCTTGGCTTGGATACCTAGTCACTGCGGTATCCCTGGAAATGAAAAGGCCGATTCATTGGCGAAAGATGCCATTATTTCGGGGGATATTTTATATAACTTTTTAAACACCGATGACATTTTCATAAAATTGAAGGAAAACATGATTTCCACATGGCAGAATCATTGGGAAGAATCTAGTCAATCAAAAGGATATAGCTTTTTCACAATTCAGCCAACGATTCCTTCAAAACCGTGGTTTTCAAGACTTTCTTTTAACAAATTCTCGACATCATCCATTTGCCGCATGCGGATAGGGCATTGCTGCCACAATGTTCACCTGACAAAAATTCATATTAAGAATTCTGCGATGTGTGAATGTCGTCTTGGTGAAGAGGATCTCAATCATATTTTTTTCAGTTGTCCTTTAAATAATTCATACAAAAATTTCTTCCCTCACCTAATCAGTTCGGGTATATTGCCTCCCTACAACATTGCATGCCTGTTATCTTCTGTGAACAAACGCGTGTATAAAGTCTTGGCTAATTTCCTGAATATTAACAGCATCAATTTGTAACTGTAAGTTAAGTTTCATGTATTTATTTATTTATTTTATTTTTTACGCACAATAAATTGTGTCAGCATATCTTTTAATTTCCTTGTTATGTTTAATTAAAATCTTCTCTTATTGTAATAATTTTGCGTATTATTATTATTATTATTTGTATAGTATTATTATATAATGTACATAGGTTCTTGTTATTAAAACTAAATTAGTTAATATTAACCAAAAATTACACTCACAAAAGCATTCACTTGACACTGGCCAGAACACTCTTTTGGGGTGAAGAGCCATTAAAAAAAAAAAAAAAAAAAAAAAACCACACCACTCCATTTTTTTTTTTTTTTTTTTTTTCTTTTTTTTTGTTATTTTAAAATATGGAATGTATTGCATTGCACTCCCCTGCATACATTCATTCAACTTATATTATTATTATTATTATTATTGTACGTGTAGTAGTGTTGTGCAAAACTGGTATGCATTAATGGCGTACACAAGCGACCCACTGTGTTTTGCCTATTGCTCTCAACGCGTACCATAGCGTGGTGCGACTTCTTAGAATAGACTTTGTGTATTTGAAGCAGTGTATTTTTTATATATGTATTTTTTAGAGGTGGGACTTGAAAGTCTTGAAAAAGTTGAGAGGTTGAATAATCTGATGGTTTCTTAGTAATAATTTGGATTATTAATCTTTGAGTAATTTCCAATTTCCAACGGCAAAATTGAGGTTTGTAAGCTCCTCCCCATGCAACGATACCGTATTGTATTATCGAATGGGCCAGAGCATAGTATATGTTTTTAAGTTAAGTATATTTCATAAATTAATAAATATGTATATAAGTTTTCTTAATCTATTTATAGTATTGGTAATTTGAGTCTTCCGCTTAAGGTTACCATCTATTATTACACCCAAATATTTTATTTCTTTTTTTATTTGCTATGCATAGAAAATCATTATTTTGGCAAGTTAATATTTTAGTGGTGCATTTTTTTGAGTGAATTTTAATATTTAAGGTGATAGGAGGTATTTTTTTGTTATTTATACTAAAAGGTATTTAACAGGTTTTTTCAATGTTTAATGTTAATAAATTTTCGTCAAACCATTATTTTAAGACATTGATATCATGATTAGCAGTTGTTTCAAGTTCATTCCATGAAATTGCTTGGAATACAATTGCAATATCATCTGCATATGAAACAAGTTTTCCTGTTATTGGTAATTCAAAGATATTATTAACATATAAGATGAATAGAAGAGGGCCCAAAATCGTGCCTTGTGGTATTCCAAAGTCGCTTGTACTCGGTTCACTAAGAATGTTTATTTTTTTTTATTTTTACATATTGATTTCTAGAGTTCAGGAAACATTCTATCCATGTGTTAGCGTTATCTATAATTCCGATTTCGTTGAGCTTGTATAGTAATTTTTTGTGACTTATGCTGTCAAAGGCTTTCCTTAGGTCTATGAAAATTGCAAGAGATTTTTTGCCTTTGTCTAGTGCTTGATGTATTTTTGTTGTTAAATCTATGATTGCATCCTGTGTGGTTATTTTTGCGCGAAAACCAAATTGTTGGTCACTCAATATATTATTAATTCCAATAAAATTTTGTATTTGCTTTTTATCTACCTTTTCGAATTTTTTTGAGATATTTGATAATACTGATATAGGTCGGTAGTTATTAATTTCTTTAATTTAACCTTTAATTTATAAATCGGTGTAGTAATAGTTTTTTTTTTATATTGATTGAAAGATTCCCTTGGAAAGACCATTGTTTATAATATATGTAATAGGGTTTTTCAAAAAGTTAAGATGTGTCTTTAGATTTTCAAAAGTGATCCCATCGAAACCTGGTGCTGATTCAGTTTTTAGGTTTTTTTATTAGATCAACAATTTCTTGTTCAGTTACCGTTTCGAATTTTCCTATGGTTTTTTTTATGATGTTACATCATTTTCTGCGGTAGATGTGGTATTATCTACGATATTAGTTATTTTGCTTGTGAGATTTTTTCCGACATTAGAAAAAAATTTATTGAAAGCATTTGCACATTGTTTAGGGTTATCCAAAACTTGTACCATATTATTATTAATACGTAGCTTTAAAATGTCACTTGTTTTCCTTTTTTTATCAATTATTTCATTTATTGTTTTCCTAATTTGTTTATTGTTGTTTCCTGAATTCAATACCTTTTGTTTATAAAATTCGTCTTTGGTTGTTTTAATTGGTGCCGTCAGTTTGTTTCTGTATTTTTAAAGTATGAGATGATTGGATTATTTAGTGGATATTTTTTAGTTAGTTTAAATAATTTTTCTTTTTCTCGTATTGAAACCACGAGGCCATGATCCATGGTTTAAGTTTATGAAATTTATTTTTATATGTTTTGTTCGGTATTTCATAGCTTGAATCTTTTATATGTTTTTGAAAGGTGTCATGAAATTGTGATGCACTTATATTCACATCTTCTGTGGTAAGTACAGATTCCCACAATTCGTGAGACAGTTTTTGATTTAGTTCTTGTTGATTTATTTTTATTTTTGGAATGGCAGAGTCATTACTATAATTATTTATTTTTTATTTTTCTATATTGACGTTTAGTATACATGTATGATGTATGATGGAGATTGACTATTATGATGGCTTGACAGAAGGGAGCAATAGCGAAATTGGTTAACGCGCACATCCCGGTTAGACGAGAGGTCTGGGTTCTAATCCCAGTTGCGACCATTGTCTTTTTTCTGTTTTCGGTGTTTTTTCTCTTTCATATTTTCGTTTAGATTATTATTGTTATCTTCTTCTTCAAAGTAATTATAAGTTCCTTCTGCAGGCAGAAGTGGCCTGCTGATTGAATTAGAAAATATACCCGAAATATAATTACATATTATTAAGTACGTGTGTTTTCCTTTTACTTTTCGTCGCTGAACAGAAAACACCAAGAAGTGCGATCAATACGGAATTGAAAGATAACTGATATCACCAATTTATTATTAATAGATCTTTCTTTCTTCCTAGGTCCCAGGAAAGCTTCCTAGACAGGCAAATTTTAGTACATAGTTCTAGGATGGATGTCGCATTACTAATGCTGAGGGCTCAAGTTTCTTATTATGAACAGTTTCTTATTAATACCTGATAGGATTCTGTGTCTTGGATAATTTAATACGAGGCTTACAACACACGCTTCCGATTCTTCCCAAGTGCAGAACTAACTTTTAAAAGCTGACGTTCCTGGGAAGACGTACTAGGTCAGCAATTGGCAGCCTGCGGGCCAGATGTGGCCCGCGAAGTGCTTCCTTCTGACCCGCAGGAGAGTCTTTGAACGGAAGATTATGCTAATAAAATAAATATTAAATTAATAAAACAAATATTAAAGTTATTCCTTCATGAAGATTATTACTTCCCACCGTACTCGATCACAACCATATTTTTTCATATCTATTTCTTGTGAAGAAAACATAAATGAGTAAGTTTACTGTAAATAAATGATACGAGTTTTTAAGAACGAGCAACATCCGATTCAATAACCATGTACAACGCTACTATAACTGGTTGGTCTTGATATCAAAACATGCAGGTAACATGACCACTAAAAAAAATCGATTTTTCCTCTTGTACTATCGTACGAATAATTACAGAAAAATTGAAAATCAATACAGAATAATTGAAAATCCACCCACTTTCATCATTATAACTCGAAAATGTGGCCTCCACAATGACGGAGGACTAACTAGTAGAGGATGGAACCAGCAACGCCCGGGAGGGAACCCTTTGCTACCATGCTACCAAGAGGTTAAAACATTTAATTTTCACTTTTTTTTGCATGTTTTGTTCTATCTTTTTTTATGCAGAAGGGGGGGAGGGAGCGTTGAAGAAAAGTATACCTCAGCAAAGGTTGAAAAACTTTTGCGCTATACGATCCTGCTAGCTGCTATGGACGACACGAAGCACGATAACGACGGGTGATCAGACGGGCAGTGTGATATAAAAATATCACTAAAGAGTGGAAGTGCCTCCGTTCACGGAGATACTTACAAGATACTCGATCCTCGTGCGCGTATCATACGCGCCAATCGTAAGTACCCACCCCCCGTACGATTTTGCTGGTGCCCGTTCACGGTGCTACGCGGTGGCTGTCGGATTCCAATCAGTATCACGATAACGACAGTGCTGATCGCACGCGACGCTCGCATCATTTGTGTCCGATACTTATTCGTTTGACGTTTGACAGAAATGGCGTCGGAACATGAAAGTAATGTTAGATTTGTTCTGGAAGTGGAAAAAATGCATGTTAACATAACTACACTTTACCAGAATACGTAAGAAACGATTTAGTGGAGAAGGCATGGATTAATGTTGGAAATAAAGTAATATGACATCGCATGACAGCGTGTTCACTCCACGGCTGCACGTGAAAAATGACCAAGTTCAGTACATTTCGGATAGCGCCGTGTACGGAGACTAGCATTAAAAAGTGGTATATCAGCAGGGTACTTGTGGTTTCGTCACAATTACGTAGATTGTAAGTATCTCCATGAACGGCGGGCCGAAGATACTCTAAGTATCGCATTGGTGTACTACCACTATTCAGAATTGAAACACTGCTTGAAATAGATTTAGCTGTATTTGTTGACCAGATCTGAATAGTCAGGTACTTCCCTACCTTCCTCTTCCCCATCTCCTTCCCGCCCCACTACTTTTAGCCTCACAACATACCCCAATTGGGGATGCCATAGTCTCACTGGCTCCAGACGGGAGCAGTTGGGTCCCGGTGCGGTTTTCACATTAAAAAAATCATTATTTTGCACATCACACTCAATAACAATAATAATTGTCAGAAAAATATTTTTAGTGGAAGAAAAAAAAATATCCAAAATTATTGAAAAACAGCCCAGCCAATTGATGTAACAAATATTTTTCGCATATCGTTAGCCACATTCTGTCTTTGTGTGTTGAGGCTTGAATTTATAATGCGGTTATTAGGCGTCAGTAAAAGTTAATGTTTACGTCAGCTTGCGGTTAAATAAAATTAATAAAATGTGAATTTAATAAAATGTGAGTTTAACGATAAAATAACCATAATATTTTCCACAAAAGAAAAACCTTTGCGGTAAAACATTATCGTGTAAACATAAAATAATAATAACGTACTATGAAAAATGTCACTTTAAAAACTTGGTCGTTAGCGCCATCTATTAGTCATTTATGAAGTTACACCAAACGAAAAAATATTTTCCGAATTTTAAGAAATGTAGAATGCCTAGATTTTCAGCTAGTCGTATGTAGATAGAGGTTCGTGTTTTTTAACACTGTATATTTAGTTCGAAATATCTCCTTGCTGTTATTTCCGCCTACAAAACCAATTGAAATCCAGACTGCTGTCCAGAAACACGAAGATATTATAGTTTACAAAATACTATCAGACCAGTACTTCCGAATGCAGCTGAGATTTGGGTGCTAACTAAGAGGAATGAGCAAGCACTGGACGTTTTTGAAAGGAAAATTTTGAGACGCATCTACGGACCGGTTCTGTAGGAATGCAGATCCCGCCAATGTGGGGGATTTTAATAAAAATGCACTTTCTAGATGAGAAAAGTGTGGAAAAGTTGAATAAAAAAGAAATTAAGGTGCGCTTGGCAAAATTGAGGGAGATACAGCCGTTTAAAGAATGAATAAAATGACACTTCGTGAACTGAAACTACGCCATTTTGTTACTATTATGTTGGTATCTCAGACTTGCTATTAACCTGTAATCGGCCGGACACGCTCATTTGCGCGCAGCTTTTGCGCATGCGCGAAAAAAATATTTCGAAATAAAAAAGTTTGTCTGCGATTTTGACCCTTCTATGTACAGAATTTGTATGAAAACAAGGTCAGAATCGCTTGCGCCAACATCATTGATGATATAGCCGACTATAGAACCGGTTGATACGATTGTAGCCGACTTCATGAGATAGATGAGACGCGTAATTATGAAATTTTTCTAGCGGACTTTTTTTAAACGATTTTTTAAACTATTTTTTAAACTGTTTATCACCTTCCAAATTAAAGTAACCTAACCTAAGACTACGCTAAACATGGTTTGTGTAACATGGTTTGTGCCCCTTTATAACGCCTACTCGCGTCAACGCAAGAAAAACATCCCAGTTTTCAAATAGTTTAGCGGCTACGCTAGGTTTGTGTAACATGGTTTATGTAACATGGTTTGTGCCCCTTTATAACGCCTACTCGCGTCAACGCAAGAAAAACATCCCAGTTTTCAAGTAGTTTAGCGGCTACGCCAGGTTTGTGTAACATGGTTTGTGACCATTATTAATTCTGTTTTTCATAATTACGCGCCTTATTGTATATCACACGAAGTTGGCTACAATCGTATCAACCTTCGAATATCAAGTCTGAGATACCAACATAATAGTAACAAAATGGCGTAGTTTCAGTTCACGAAGTGTCATTTTATTCAATCTTTAAACGGCTGTATCTCCCTCAATTTTGCCAAGCGCACCTTAATTTCTTTTTTATTCAACTTTTCCACACTTTTCTCATCTAGAAAGTGCATTTTTATTAAAATCCCCCACATTGGCGGGATCTGCATTTCACCCCCGGTTCTAGAAAATGGATTTTGGCGCAGACGTTATAACAATAAGCTAAGGAGCTAAACTGTTTTTTTACTTACTATTGTTTTTCTTAATTTTTATTTAGTATGTTTATTATCTGGGAATAAATTCGGTGTTTGGGCTAAATTCCTAAAAAATAAAACTAGTTATTTTTATACTAATTTGGGGTCGGGGAATCCGAATCTGAAAGAATTAGGCGGCGGCAAGCAATATTAACTGACTTACACGACTTTAAAATTTTCTATACACACACACATGAAAATAATCATTTCGGAAGTATTTTGACACACGTAGTACAAAGATCATAGAAAAACAAGAAATATACAAAAACATGTGCCGGCAGTGTTACCAGCTCTCAAAAATATTTATCCCTATATCAATATGAAAATAGATAACAGCAGAAAAACAGCAGAAAAACATACCTTATAAATCGACCAAGTCTTCTTCGTCCGTCGTATCCTTGTCAAACTCGCTTGTCTCGAAGGGTTCCTGTCGGATACGCGGATCATATAAGAGTCCAGCTAAGCGATAAAAGTAACATGGTTTGTGCCCCTTTATACCGCCTGCTCGCGTCCCTAACCTAACGCTAAGTTTGTGTAACATGGTTTGTGCCCCTTTATACCGCCTGCTCGCGTCACGGCAAAAAAACATCCCTGTTTTCAAGTAGTTTAGCGGCTACGCTAGGTTTGTGTAACATGGTTTGTGCCCCTTTATACCGCCTGCTCGCGTCACGGCAAAAAAACATCCCTGTTTTCGAGTAGTTTAGCGGCTACGCTAGGTTTGTGTAACATGGTTTGTGCCCCTTTATACCGCCTGCTCGCGTCACGGCAAAAAAACATCCCTGTTTTCAAGTAGTTTAGCAGCTACGCCGGGTTTATGTAACATGGTTTGTGATACAAAAGTGAGTAAAATTTATAAAAAATAAGTACTTAAAATATAAACATGTTATTTTACGTTATTAATATTACTGCTTAATGGCAACACTTAATTTTGTGTGGTAAAAACATCTATGTTATCTTGTTTTTCTATGATCTTTGTACTACGTGTGTCAAAATACTTCCGAAATGGTTATTTTCATGTGTGTGTGTATAGAAAATTTTAAAGTCGTTTAATTCAGTTAATATTGCTTGCCGCCGCCTAATTCTTTCAGATTCGGATTCCCCGACCCCAAATTAGTATAAAAATAACTAGTTTTATTTTTTAGGAATCAAAATGCTTCCAAAATGGCTATTTTCCTGTATGTGTATAAAATTTTTTAAAGTCATGTAATTCAGTTAATATTGCTTGCCGCCGCCTAATTCTTTCAGATTCGGATTCCCCGACCCCAAATTAGTATAAAAATAACTAGTTTTATTTTTTAGGAATTTAGCCCAAACACCGAACTTTAGCCATTATCTGTTACAGTAGAATAGTACTTTTTAATTCCTATATAAAATATTAAATGTATGACAACTACAACACGGGCATTAGCCTAGTCTGTCATAAATAAAATATTAATTGACAGGGTCGAGTATCAATTTAGTGGGCTCAGAAACAAAATACAAGTATCTCGGTACGATAGTTTATTTTACAAGTTACACAGAATATCAGTTAATGTTTTTTACAGTCTCACATGACGCTTCCAAAACTCCTATTTGTCAAAAAAAGAAAAATCAAACAAAACAATTCAATTCGAATTCTGGTGTGTTTAAAAAAAATGGATTCGTGTAACCACCGTACGAAAGTACCTAGACTACACTGGGTAGCTCGATTCGAGCCGTGACTGATTCCCTTTGCGTTTTTTTCACCCGGTCTTCTTGAGTCAAAACCTCGTTATCTTGATCCTCCACCCGGACTTCTTGGATTGTTGGTACCCTTTTTAATTCATCTGCGTAGATTTTAGTGGGTTTACCTTTTTTGTCTACCCAGTATATATTACCTCTTCCACTTTTCATGAGGATTTTGTGAGGTCCACTCCATTTAGGTGCAAACCCTGCGAAATTTCCTTCTGGAGATCCAGATAATTGGTGTTCCTTTACTAACACCTCTTCTCCTTGTTGGTATCTAAGTAAGGCTTCCACCGCTGGGGCGTACCTCTCTTGGTACGCTGCTTGATTCCTTCTTATTTCCTCTTCAACTGGTTCTCGCTGATGGGGTAAAACGATTGCCTCGTTCGCGTTTTCTGGGAAAGCTTGCCACTTTCCTGGTCGTGGTATATCGTATCCCAGTAGTGCTTGACTGGGTGATACGCCTGTCGCTTCGTTCTTTCTGTTGCGGGTCGTCATTATTACTCCCGGCAGTTTGTCATCCCATTTGTTGTGAGGTGAATCTCTGAGGAGAATTCTCAAGCCTTTTTTGATTTCCTGGTTTCTCCTTTCCGTGGGGTTTGAGTGTGGGTGGTATATAGCTGTTGTCCAATGATTACATCGCCATCTTTTTATTGCGGCTAACCATTGGCGGTGGATGAACTCTCGCCCGTTATCCGTGAGAATGCGTTTCGGGTAGCCGTACCTTGGAAACACTTCAGTTTCTAACTGGCGGATTATGGTCTTTGCTATACTAGACTTAATCGGAAATGCTTCTACCCATCTTGTGAATAAGTCTGTTACTACAAGAATAAATTTGTTTCCATGCAGCGTCAGTTAAAGCCAGAATGGAAGGGGCGTTCATCAAATTGGATCATCACTTAACACAAATACTTTCAGGTCATGGAGAATTCAGGGGAAAACTGCACAGCCTGACCCTGTCTCCCCATCCGAACTGTGCGTGTGGTGACACAAACCAAACAGCCGAGCACATTGTGTGGCACTGTGAGATTTTGACGGACGCAAGAGATGAAATGTTGGAAGGTCTGAAAGTAACTACGAGACCAGCATGGAATGCAGATCTCGTGTTATCAGATCAAGGAGAATCTCGAATGCCTGAGGAAATTTACAAGGATCTGGATTGAGAGATGGCCTGAACTTAGAGTCGATGATTAAATTTAACTTCATTGTGTGTTTAGGATCCAGGTGTAATTGCTCCTGGAATCCATGGTCACCCTTTTATTATACTTCTACTACTACTATTGCCCGGATTTTTATTATTTCGCACTGAAACTGTTTATTCATCTATTTACTATCATGCTTTCTTAGGTACATGCTTTCTTAGGTACCACCTTCAACAGACTCTTTAAAATCTAAAATTTGTCTCTATTTCTTGCTTTTTAATCATTGTTTTCTCTCTCTTAACTTGAAATTATTAATAACCTTACCAGTATATACTACTCTTGCTACTTTCATTTTATTATTTTTTTTCTAAATCTAAGATACATTTCAATCAAGTTTTGCGTGTCTGGACTTGCATAGGTAAGGAGCCGGATCGTAAGGAGCCGGAACGGAACTACCAATTAATCATTTTGTATTGTCTTACACCCCATCAAGGGGGTGGACTAGACCTATGACCGTGCATCAACTGAGGAGATGACTCCCAAGGCAGCGGTTGCATAACCCGCCCGCGCCTCCCCCGTCGCCATGAGCGGGCCTGAAGACCAACCGTTGCGGACCGGTGCCCTTCTGCCCTGCCTCCGGTGACCCGATGCTCACTTTTATCCCTAGGGTCTTCAGGTCTTTCCCTCTTTAATTCCAACACTTTCTTCGAGGGCGTACCGGGAAGCCGGCTTAGGGGCGCGGACACCGAGTCCCGCTTGCGACTGGACTGATGGCTCCGCTTATCCTCGGCGGGACTGCCGGACGACTGCAACTCAGTTGCTTTGGTTAGGTCGTACAATCTCATCATAATAATTTTTTTTTTTCTTTTTTCTAGTAACTTTCCCTCTTTTCTATTTATAAACTTTGTTTTCAGCTATATCCAGTGGCGGAGATGAGACGTGATACTGTGAAAAAAATAACTAACACCATGTACGCACTCGCATACTGCCTGCTAACAATGTATGCCCGGACATTGGAGGTCTAGAGTCATTTTAATAAAAAAATAGCTTCTTTATAAATAAAAAATTAGAGTCCTGACGTGTACGGTGAAGGAGGAAACCATCTGTTTCCTTAGAACGCCGTGGGAAAGTGGTGGGCAGCCTCCAGTTTCCATGCAGGGTTCTTGGGTACGGTCCCATGATGTCGGCGGCGACCACTTCAAATGGTCTATTTGGTTTTGTGCCTCCTTGAGGAGCCGCGGGTCTATTTGGGCTACGTTTTGATGTGGCACATGTCATGCACTGGCGTACCAGTCTGCGAATCTCTTCGTTCATTCCTGGCCTGAAGTAAAGTGCTGATATTGCTCTCGTTGTTTCTGCTGCTCCCGGGTGGTTTGTGGTGTCCGAGTTGTGATATTCTTCCAGAACTCTATCTGTCCATCTTTCCTTCGTCTCTTTTCCAAAGTATTCCTTGGTGGACGTTATACCTTGTGTAGTGATTTATATCGATGGCATTGTTTAGGATTTCTCTGTCGCTTAGAGTGTTCCATCGATCTATTCTTTTCCGTGTTTCCCGATCTGTAGTTGGCCTGATTTTATCACACTTGCTAGGGTTTGTTGCTCTTCCTCCTCTTCTGAGTCTATTTGGTTTATGCCGTTATCTCCGCCGACTTCCGGATAGCTTTCTCGGGTGTTTCCGGTAACCGTTTCGAGTATCATTTGCGTTGGTCCTGGGTTTCTACACAGCGCGTCGGCGAGCTCGTTAGCTTTCCCCGGACAGTGCTCTACAGTAAAGTCGTGGTCTTGCAGGAGTAGGGCCCATCTTGTGAGTTTGGCTCTTTCGTTCTTTGCCTCGTTTAGCCATGTTAGAGCTCGATTATCTGTGATGAGCTTAAAGTGCCTCCCTTCTAGGTAAGGCCGGTATTTCTTAATAGCCCATATTGCTGCCAGTGCTTCCTGTTCATTGCTATGGTACCTTTCTTCAGCTGGTGAGAATCGGGTGCTCGAGTATGATATCACATCTAATAAACCATCTTCATTTTTATGGAAGAGTACTGCTGCGGCTCCTAATTTACTTGCGTCCGTTTGTAGCATAAATTCCCTAGTAAAATCAGGTCTCTGTAGTTCCAGCGGCCCCGCCATTGCATTTTTTATTTGCTGCATGGCTTCTTCGGCTTCTCCAGTCCATTGTAATTTTTACTTATTTCTGGTAAGATTTGTTAAGGGTGCTGATATTTCGGCAAAGTTTGGTATGTATTCCCTCAACCAGTTACACACTCCTAGAAAACTGCGAAGTTCTTTTCTTGTTTGAGGTGATGGTGTATTTTTAATGGCTTCTTCGTGTGGCCTCTGGGGAGTGTTGCCCGTGGCACTGACTGTGTGTCCCAAGTATGTGATTTCATCTGTGGCGATGATACATTTTTCTGGAGAGAATTTTAACCCAAACTCTGCTAATCGTTCTAGGATGAGGCGGAGGTGTCGTAAGTGTTCTTTTAAATTTTCTGAATATACGACGATATCATCCAGATAGGCCATGGCAAATTTTCTAAGGAACCCGGCTAATACTTGCTGGCTCATGGTTCTTTGGAATGTCTTGGGTGCACCTTTTAACCTGAATGGCATTACTCGGAACTGGTAACTTCCCCATTTGGTGTGGAAAGGCAGTCTTTTCTCTGTTTTCTGGTGCCATCGGCACTTGCCAGTACCCGCTTTTAAGATCCAGTACTGTGAATACTGTGAATGTGTTTCGTGGATGATTGGCAGTGGGGAGGGTTCAGTTATTGTTACTTGATTCAACCTTCTGTAGTCTATGCAGAATCGTCGCTCTTCTTTTCCCTTTTTGGCCACCATTACTACTGGGAAACTGTATGGGGATCTGCTGGATTCTACTACTCCATCCGTATAGCATCCCTTCCAGTTTATTTATTTTATTTTATTTATTTGTTTATTAAGACATACACAGTACATTATAATACAGATTATAAGGTATGTTAAATTAAATTATTACATGGATATGTACCTATTACGTAAGTCCATAGAATGTCATTTGGTAATTACGCCTAAGATATGAACCGGTCTTAAAACTTAATTATTGAATGAATGAAGTAATAATAATAAAAAGGAAGAAAAAACGGAGGGGGAGATGAGGAGACATTTTAAAATCAAGAATTATATGCTCACTTATTGTAATTGACTGATTAAAGTTTAATGAAAAGTTAAGTGTAAGTAATTTTAAAACAATTATATCACGCCAAGAAATTTAATAAATTAGTTTTGTATGTTTGCAAGGAATCATGAAAAATGTCTAAGTGTAGTAATTTTTCATAGTGGGTATAAGTTATGATTGCGCGAGTAATTGGTGAGTTACTCGCTGCATTAGTGTTCTATATGAAAATGGATTCTATGTGAAAAAGAGAAGTGTGCCTGGTACGTCTCATTGGGACATTTAAACCAATAGTGGATAGCAATTCAGGACTATCTATTTTATTATTTAGCAGGTTATACAGAAACAGCAGATCTGATAATGTGCTCCTTTTTTGTAAACTTAACACATTATATGTAGTTTTGTTGTATTTCTTGAATAAATATTTAGAGAATTTATTCTGTATACTTTCTACTATATCTATGTACACCATATATTGTATATTGAGGATTCCATACCGGGGACGCATACTCCAGTGGACTTCTGACCAATGAACAAAACAACATTTCAAGAGTCTTAGCACTTTTGAATATACTCACATATTCTTAATAGGAAACCTAGCATCTTGTAGGATTTTGATATTATGTGTTCGATATGCTTATCAAAAATTAATTTGTTGTCTAAATAAACACCTAGATCTTTACATGTAGACGTAGATTGTAAAGGTTTATTATTCAAGTTGTAAGAATAGATGATTTTATTTTTCTTTCTAGTAAATGTAATTGCGTGACACTTAGAAATGTTTAAGGACAGTAAATTTGATTCACAATACGCGCATAAATGATCAAGATCGCTTTGTAATTCTATACAATCAGATAAAGACTGTACAGGTTAAAAAATTTTCATATCATCCGCATATAACACAAAGTAACTATTTTGAAAGCATACATAGATGTCATTTATGTAAATATTAAATAAGAGTGGTCCGAGATGCGACCCCTGGGGCACACCCGAGACGATTTCCGTTAAACAGGATGCGAAACCGTAGGCAACCGTGATTTGGTGCCGATTACTGACATATGATGCGATCCATCTATAGAGATCACCGTGAATTCCTAGACTAAATAACTACTGTAAAAGAATATAGTGATTAACACGGTCGAATGCTTTGGAATAATCAGTATAGATGGCATCTACCTGGCATCGCATATCCATGAAGAAAATTTATAAAAGACACAAGATTCGAGGTTGTGGAGCGATTTCCCATAAAGCCATGTTGATTAGTTAAGAGTGAAGGTGAGATGGTAGAATATAATTGATCGTAAACAATTTTTTCTAAAACTTTACTTAAAATGGTAATTTGGATATAGGTCGATAGCTGGAGGCATTTTTTATTTTTATTATTTTTTTTAATTTTTTTTTTTAATTTTTTTTTTTTAAATTTTTTTTTGTTTTTATTTTTATTTTTTTTTTACTTTATTTAGGAAACAAACAGTTATACATATTTTAATAAGAAAGTAACATATTACATGATTGCATTAACCAGCGAAGTTTCCGCTACAATTTATAATATATATATACAGGATTAAAACATTAAAGAAAACATAAAGTGGTAGAAAAAAAAGAAAAATTTATATAAATATACAATAGAAATGAAAGAAAAAAAAACACACACACACCAAATTAAAGCATATGGGATATATAAATCATCCAAATATTATTTTTATAATAAAAAGAAGGAAAACCAACATAATGAGAATGAAAAAAATAACATGCAGCAGGGGTGGAGAGTTCGTAATTAACAATTTGTTTTAATTTTTTCTATTATGGATTTAATAAATTGGCCTGAGGACAAATGGAAAATATCAGCGTCGTAAAAGATATCATTGTATTTTGTGCACGTCCTTCGGAGAAATGAATGTTGCGTGTAATTTGTTTTTGAGTGTGGGATGTGGAATAGTTGTTTTGATCTTGTGTTTCTTATTGGACAGTGGAAATTAATGTGTTCTAGAAGATAGTTGTTGTCAACAACGTTGTTAATGATTTTGAATAAAAATTTTTGGTCGGATATATTTCTTCTATCTTCTAAAGTTGATAAATTATGGAATGTTAATGAGTCTTTTAGGTTTTCTGAAGTTCGAAAGGATTTAAAGTCTAGGTGTTTCAATATCTTTTTTTGAATTCTTTCTAACCTTTCAATATTTACTTTGTATTGGGGATTCCATATGACTGATCCGAATTCTAATATTGAGCGAACAAAAGAGCCCGCAGATACTTTAATAGTACACAACTGCTAACCCTGTACAAATCGCAAGTGCGCCCCATGGTTGAATTTGGCAGCCACCTCTGGTCTGGAGCTCCAAAATACCTGAAAAATACCCTCGACTCTGTGCAGAAACGGGCGGTCCGTTTGATAGATTCTCCCATCTTAACAGACGGATTGCAATCTTTAGAGCACAGGCGTCGGGTGGGAATGCTATCCTTGTTCTACCGGTATTACAATGGAAGATGCTCCGAGGAACTAGCATCATTGATCCCTTCGGCACCGGTGCATAGTCGGGAAACACGCCAAACGCGTGCCCAACATTTGTACATAGTTGACATTTGTCACATGAGAACGGGTCGTTTCTTCGACTCGTTCTTGTATTCAACAGCTCGGCTGTGGAATGATTTGCCGGCCTCTGTGTTTCCTCCTTCCTACAACATGGGTCTCTTCAAGACCAATGTTCATTCCTTCCTCTCCTCAAAAAGACCCTCCACACAGCATCCCAGATGACATAGGCCCTGAGGGAAATTATTTTCCTCAGGGCCTCCTGTGTGGAGTTAATGTAAAAAAAAAAAAAAAAAGACGTACAGTATTTTGATTACGTGTGGTGACCTAAATGGTTTGGTCACTCTTATGATGAATCCTAGGAGTTTGTACGCCCTGTCACAGATGGAATTTATATGTGTTCGGAAAGACATTCCGGAGTCCATTATTATTCCTAAGTCCCTCACTTCACAACATCTTTTTATCTCTACGTCATTGATTTTGTACGGGAATATTAGGGGGTTTATGCTTTTGGTGAATGATATTGTGTTAAATTTTTCCAGATTAAGGAAAAGTTGATTGTTAGCACAATATATTCCAAGCCTATTGATATCATCTTGCAATTCTAGGCTGTCATTAATATTAGTGATTTTTTTGTAAATCTTAGTGTCATCAGCAAAAATTTGGAATTTGGAATTTTTAAAGCATTTACCTATATCATTGATATATAAAATAAACAAGAGAGGTCCGAGATCATTTTTACTACCATACCGTTTTCCACTTGTCAGGAAATGTTCCTTCAGATAGCGATAGTTTGAAAATGGCAAAAATGGGGGGTGTCAGTTGTTTACTACAATAATTTATAAAGATTCCTGGAAGTTGGTCGTTCCCCGGTCCCTTTTTGATATCGATGGACTTAAGGTATTTGAAAGTTATGTCATCATTGATCTCGATTGAGCTAATAACGCTATTTGAATTAAAACAGTCACTGGCATTGCTTGTATGAGCAGGTTGAACATTCGAAAATACAGAAACAAAATACTCGGAAAATAAATTGGCTACTCCTTTACTGTCATTAGCAGTTTTTTCACCATAAATCATATGATCGGGGATGGTAGGAGATTTTCTTTGAGAATTGACATAGGACCATATTTTACTAACATTATGCTGTATGCCGGATTCTATCGTAGAAATGTAGGTTTTGTAAGCCGCTGAAGCGACCGTTTTTTGTCTTTTGCGAAGCAAAGAAAATGACAGATAATCAAGAGGGTTCCGGTGACGCTTCCATGCTCTAAAGAATTTAAATTTTTCATTAGTTATTTTTATCAAGGCTGCCGTGTACCATAGTGGATATTTTCCAGATTTCACAACTTTCTTGGGAATAAACGCATCGACAGTTGTTTGTATAAATCCTTTTTCTTCTCGTCCGAAAGGCGATGTGGTGGAACGCAGATTGGTCTGTCGGTGTTCAGGTGGATTCTGTGCGGTGGTACTTTCGCTGTGCCTGTCAAGGGGGAAAATACTTCACTATATTCTGATAATAGATCCATGAATCCTTTTTTCTCCTGTTCTGGTACTCGATCTAATAGTGGCCCTTGGTCATCATTACTATTTTGTCCCTGGCGAACGGGCACAAAGTGGGTGGATGTCCTGATTGAGTTTCCGAAATTTAAACAGTTCCGCATGAAGTCTATTGAAGCTTCCTCTTTGGACAGCCAATTGTGTCCTAAGATGATTTCCTCCCTTAGGTTCTCTCCCACGAGGAAGTTCCATTCCCGTGTTGTATTCTGGATGTCGAATTTTATCGATATCATACCCTTTATTCGCATCACGTTTCTTTTGTTCGCCAACTTGAGGCATGGAATCGAGGATTGTTGTAATTTGGTACTTTGGGAGATGCCCATTCTTATTATAGAGTGTGAAGCTGCAGAGTCTACCAATGCCTGATAGGTTTGCCCCTCTAATGTGACTCTCACCCTTGGAAGGAAGGAACCTGCTATTGCCGTGTGGCACTCTGCGGTCTTTGTTTTGGTTTCTTCCTTCTTTGCCCGAATTGCCGTTTTAGTAACGAGCTCCCGGGCGGAAACGGTTTCCCGAGTTTCTATCTCTTCTATTTTGTTGAGCTGGGGATTGCTGGGCCGGGGGATGGCGGTATGGCGATTGTCGATTCGGCGAACGGCGTGGCGGTGAACGACGCTGAGGTGAACTGCGCTGAGGTGAATGGCGACGCGGAGAATATTGTTGAGCTGACCGGCGAGGAGATAAATTACTTCTTGATTGGCGTTGGCCTAGGATCTTATATCTCCCTTTTGAATTTTCAAACCTCATGGCCTGGTTCATCCACTCTTCCATGGTGGTGGCATATATGTTGTCGCGTGTCCCGGGTGAGGGCACGTACCTTCTGCTCTCGGCTAGCTCATACGCTCGGCAGAACGGGTGGAACTCACAACGCCAGGGTCGTAGGTAGCTAAAAGAGGGGGGGGGGGGGTTGTACATGGTTAAAGGCCAACACTCGTCCACGTGGTTCATCAAATTAAAGAGTCTTCTAGGATGGAACAATACTGTATTGACTGGAATACACAATTACAACAATTAGCGGTAACATCCACATAAATTAACAATCACAAATCAACAATTGGGCCTAGCTGAAAAGTATCCTAGGTAAATCTCTCTCTCCATTCTCCCTGGGGGGTGATATTACGGTTCGCGTGAGCTAATGAGGGCACATACAAAAGGAGGGATCTTCGTTACTCACGGCTGTAGACAGCGTCAGGAGGCTGAGAGGTCCAGGATGAGGTCTGCACAGGTAGCAACGGCAGTCCAAGGTCAGCGGGCCACGGGCAAAATACAGAGGCACGCGACCGTTTCGGTTTATTACCGTTGAGTTCGAGTTGTACATGCCGAACCGCCCGGAGAATTCTGGCGGAGTTCTCGCAGGAGGCGTGCGGGCAGGGGGAAAGAAGGGGTGAACGAGGGGTACATTCGCCGCGCAGCGGGACTGACGTCATACTCCTGTAGAGCGGGACTGTGACGTCATACTCCTGTAGAGCGGGACTGTGACGACATACTCCTGTAGAGCGCATCGTAACAATGTGTATGTACTGGGGTAACATCTGGCTATTGCAAAACGCAGGCACGAATACATCTAACTCCCGATATTTTTTTTTGTTAGGTGGAGACGTGCAAACATTCTTTGTTTATTAGCAATAAACTCTGCCAAGGATTCCGTGTTCTCCTGTGTTTTATGGTAGATCTGGTTTTGAAGTCGGAGTTCCACTTCTGGTCCCTCGTATTCCCGAAGGAAAAATCTTTTAAAAATCGACCATTCTGGGTGTGTATTCGCCCAGTCCTTCGCTTTGTCCCGGAGCTGGGCCGTCGCCACCCTCGTTTTGTTTTCCTCGTAGGTGTTAGCTATTTGGAAATACTCTTCGCACCGTTCCAGGAAAAGTCGTGGGAATTCTTTCAATCTCCCAGAAAAAATTTGCCTCCAGGCGAGGCTCCCTTTGACACACGGCTATGATAGCGAGTTTTGTTGCTAACATTTCAAGGATTCGTGTCGTCTGGGTGTCGGTCGTTAGGGTTTCTCCATTTAGTACATCCGCTGAGGATTGAGCTAGAGGACTGTTATCCTCATTCTCCACCATGGTAGCGTTGCCTGCTGTTGTGCTACGTGTTTGTGGCATTTTCTTTTTTTTTTGAGCCCACTTTTGTTCGGTGTGTTGCCTCTCTTGTCTTTGAATTTATTCGTTAAAACTCATTGATCTGACAAACACGTTGGGCGCCAATTGATAGGGTCGAGTATCAATTTAGTGGGCACAGAAACAAAATACAAGTATCTCGGTACGATAGTTTATTTTACAAGTTACACAGAATATCAGTTAATGTTTTTTTACAGTCTCACATGACGCTTCCAAAAAAACTCATATCTGTCAAAAAGAAAAATCAAACAAAACAATTCAATTCGAATTCTGGTGCGTTTAAAAAAAATGGATTCGTGTAACCACCGTACGAAAGTACCTAGACTACACTGGGTAGCTCGATTCGAGCCGTGACTGATTCCCTTTGCGTTTTTTTTTAGTGACGGGGTTTTGGGTCACTCTTCATGCTCGTATCACAATAAATAAAATATTAATAAATAAAATATTCATAAATAAAATATGAATAAATAAAATATTAATAAATAAAACATTATGAAATAAAATATGAATAAATAAAATATTAATTAATAAAATATTACGAAATAAAATATTATGAAATAAAAAATAAAAAATCAAAAAAGTTCATTCTTTCCTCCCCTCAAAAAGATCCCCCATGTAGCATCTCAGATGACATAGACCCTGAGGGAAATTATTTTCCTCAGAGCCTCCTGTGTATAGTTAATGTAAAAAAGGGTGGGTAGGAATCTGGGGTTCAGTGTGCCCTCCTCCAAGACTTAGACAAACCTCACCCCATGAACCCGGGCACCCCTGCTAAATCACCAAACGTTGCGAACCACTCGGGATGACCCATGGCAGGGGTGTTAGTTATCCAATAAATGGTTCCCGGGCTGAGGTACCCATACCCGCCTCCCATATTGATTATTCTGCCATGTTTATTGTCTATCGTTCCTATTCTATAAACCAGTGGTTACACAAAAATGGTATTAGTGTAAAAACACATAGCGTTTTTTGTTATTAGATATTAGGCATTATATTACATGTTGATAAAAAAAACGAAAAATATTTAGTTAAATTGCAACACAGCGTGAAGCATTCAATAGAAAGAGGTTGATAACTTTAACTATTTAACATCTTATCTAAGTTTACCATAAAACATAATACTCCGTCAATTAGGTAGGTATTATCTCAGTACCATTTTATACCGACCATTTTTCAGTGGCACGTAGATTAGAGAATGGAGATTGCAAACAATGATATTGTAGTACATTTAATTGTCAACATTTGTTAACAGTAAAATATTAAAACGTACATAGTTGACTACATATCAATTCTATTTTTTTATTTTTTTATTTTATTTTTTTTATTTTTTTATTTATATATATATTTTTTTACAGTTTTTTAGAGAAAATGTGTCCTAACTGGGGTACCCCGTTCTAAGGACACATTGTACAAGTTTTATTATTTGAATTATAAGTAAATACCTAATCTATGTTAGAATATTGCAAAGGAAAATTATTAAGTTAGATCTAAAAGAAAGTACAAAACAAAGCATTATTCTTTGTTGGGTTGCAAAATTGAATCTATTTTCTTCCTTCCCATGTCCATAATCCATATTTTTATGCTTCTTTTGAAGGCGGTTATTTTTTTTTGTGGTTTTCATTGCAAGAGGGAATAAATTAAATAATTTTACAGAGAAGTATTCCATATTTCTTTGTCCAAAAGTCGTTTTAGTTGTAGGTTGGTAGAATGTATGTTGTAATGTAGATCTTGTGAATCTTGTTTATATAGCTTGGGAATTCAAATGGAATATTATTTTATATTAGGTTTCCTCAAGTAAATGCTGCAGTTTCAGTGCTTTGATTAAGTATATTAACTTTATAATTCTTCCCTTTGTCCTATTTGGGCCGAGGACCCATCACAATGACAAGGTGCCTCCCGGCATCTACTACAGCTACTTCGGTGAACTCCGTCCACAGCAGGCCCAGCCTCTCCTTGCACAATCTCTGAACTTTTTTCTCCTAAGTATATCGATCTGTATTGATCTTGGAAATATTTTGTAAGAATTTTATTTGGTACTAGCTGGTCCCGGCATGCGTTCCTATGCCATTTAATAAAGAAATTGTTTCTCCCTGAGTGTCTTTTCCCATTCGTCCCGTTCCTCTTCCGCCTCTCCTTCTCCTCCTGCGTCCTCTTCCCCTCTCGCGTTCCCACTCTGCCACCTCTACCTTCCCTCTCCCCACTCCACTCCCCCACCCCTCCCCCGTCCCGCGAACCCCTCTCTCGAGTTTCCCTCCCCCCTCACACGTCCCTTTCCCCTCCCGCGTTCCCCTTCCACCTTCCCCGCCTTCCCTCTTCCCTTTCCCGCTCCCTCGTCTCGCCAACCCTCCTCCCGCGTTCCATATATTCAATCCCAGTACATTCAGTTTTTAAACAGCCCGCGTGCCACCTTTTACAATTTTTATTAAAATTTACATTTTTCATGTATATTAAATTTGGTACCTAACATAGGTAGATACCTATTTAAAATATCTAAAATTCTTGATTCGATTCAAACTATTAGGGGAGTAGATACCTACCTACATTAAATAAATTTATCAACTTAAAGATTTTCAAAAATAGAATTGTTTTGCAAAATGTCATTCTCAAACACGCGAACTGTCAAACGTGCGATAGTCGTTAGGTTTTCTGAAATTATCTAATTTTCTGCGCAATTTTCTTAATTTTTCCCCCCGTAAGAACCATCCTCGTACTTCAAGGAATATTATAAAAAAACTAGCTGACCCGACGAACTTCGTACCGCCTCAGAATCAATAACTGTTGAATTAAATTAAGTATTTTTATTAAGTTAAAAATTACACAATGAAGCAATTATCGATGCCCAACTGTCCGTGTTTTGTTTTTGTCAGTATCAGAGGTGGCGTTGTGTATGAATTTATATTTTTTGTGATTTTCTTACTTTTCCACTTACTTACGGGAATTTTTGAAAGGAAGCGTTTATTGGATAACCAACACCTCTGCCATAGGTCACCCCAAGCGGTTCGCTACGTTTGGTGATTTAGCAAGGGTGACTTTTGTGCGGGCCTTGGCGGCGGATGCGTCTGCCCACCTGCTGCGTGGCGGACCGGATCGAGAGAGACTGGTTGAGGGAGGCCTTTTCACCTTTCCAGCCGGATTCTCTCGACCAATGGTTCGAAAGAGTCCAGCTGGAAAGGTCAAGGTAAAAGGTCAATTCCGCTCAAGGCAATGGTCTTGCACCGCAGTTGGAGGGATGGATTCACTCCCGGATACAATGACCTCCAGATTCCTACCCACCCCTCATGCCTTTTTCCTTCCCACTTTTTTACTCAACAGAGGTGCATATGGTACCACCCAACGATTGTCCGTGATTGGACCGTGAATCATGTTTGTAGTAACAATATCAAACAGTAATTGATTAGTAAAAAAATTAAAATTAGAGAAAAGAGGCCGGCTTCGTTCTCATCGGGTCAGAAGTGACACCGGTTTGAATTACTAATATCACTTTTAAAAAATAGGGGTTAATGGTAGAAGGGTGAAAATTTAGGGTTGCATGTATTTTTTAATGCCTCACCATAAAAAAATAAAAAATTTGTCCAAAAAATAAAATAAAAATTCGGAGTGGAACACCCTTTACTTTTAGGGGTATGAAAAATAGATGTTGGTCGATTCTCAGACCTACCAGATAAGCACACAAAATTTCATCAAAATTGGTCCAGCCGTTTCGGAGGAGTATGGTAACAAACAACGTGACACGAGAATTTTATATATTAGATAATTAGCCAAATCGGTTTAGCTGCTCTCGAGAGTTGCGCTTAGCAACAAATTTAGCGATTCATTTTTATATATAAAATTATTGATTGAAATAAAGTTATATATCTAGATTTATTTTATTCTATCCTCGCTCATACAATTTACATAGATAATAAGTACGAGTAACACAAAGAATGTTAATAATCGGTATCTATATGTACATGGGTTAGTAGTAATGTTTTGTGAACACCTCACTAGGAGAACCTGTGTTTGCATGTTTTGCACAGATTGTTTGTTATGTAAAACCGTATAAGTGCAAGCCGTTACAAGTAAAACCAAAGCAAGGTTGAGACTCTCAAGGAGGATACTTTGATTCCACCCATGGGGTAGTATTGTGTATATTAGGTTAGTAGCAGTTTTTTATGTATGGACACAATACAGTGAAAAAAAAGAAAGGCATAGTTACTTCGAAGATAAATAGATAGAATGAAACCAAAAAGGATATAATAATTAATGCAAGTATTTAAAAACGGTACCAATTAATTAAATTATACAATGACAATCTATTTTTAAGTAGAACTATTTATTATTGTATTGTAGCGTATTGGTGGCTGAGCCTGCGTGAGGACGGACATTTTCGTGAAACAAGTAGGTACACTTCTCTGGTCAGCATTCCCCTCCATTTGTTTTAAATGGTCCTTTTGAGTTTTTTTTAGGGTATTACAATATCGTTGGGTATTGATGGTCTCCATTTGAGGCGGAAATGGGATGGATGGAAATTGGATGCCTTTTCGGTCCCAAAACACAGAGGCCATGATTTTGAATTTTTTGGCAGTTGGAAAATGGCCACTTTGGCGACTGTTTTTTCCCAGACGTGTAATGAGTCACCCACTATTATCTCCAGTCACAAAAGAGCTCAGAAATACTCACATTTTTTCTAGTAGGTGTTACTCCTTACGTGAGTAAAAAGCGGATTACAGCTCTTGGCGGGTTTTTTTTGCAGATATCTTTCACGCAACTGGACACTACAACGTGAGTTTACGTACTACCTCTCTCTCTCTGGTTTCAATCCTGGGATTGGTTTGCAGCAATTTCATTCATGTTTTGCTGGTTCTTGGGATGCCACTTGGACCTTTAATGTGGTAGTTTCCCGTTTCTTTCCACATCCTATGCCATGTTCCCGCACTACCATGTTCCCGCAAATCTCGTTTTGGTCAGAAAACCCCCCTGTACTGCCAGATGTAAGTAAAAGTAATTCCAATAAAAAATATTATGGTTTATTTACATTACATTATGGTAACTGATAGCAGGTGATATAAGAATAACAGAATCATTTTCAATCATTTCCTTTTTGACAGTGAGTGCACACCACTACTACTAAACTAATGTGTGGCTATAGTAACAACATTTATGTAAGTACTTGAATGTTTATTTAATATAAGTTTCAGCCATTGTAAAGCGTTTATCTCGATAACTCCTTTATCAGGCGGCTCCGTTTTCCTGTTTTAATGTCAACAAGCAAACAGAAAACTATAAAATTACGGTTAGTTAACCCCTCAATCTTTTAAATATTTTCATCTAAAACCACACTACCCGTGGTATTGTAATATAATACTTCCGAGGTATTTTAAATGTGATATATATTTCTTATTTTTGTAATTCTCGTAAAAATAAATAGTTACCATTTTAGAAAACTGATAAAATTATACATATGTTTTTGAAATAAACATTGACATTTCTATCAAACCTGAAAATATTCATAAAAAAACTTTCGAAACATTTTGTCTCGAGATGCCCATAATTTTGAAAGAACTCGATATTTAGAAAATACGTTCCTTTGTGTAGGTAATTAGAAAATGCAATCATCTTGTATTGTGAGAGTTTAGCATATTATTATTATGATACTAGCTGGTCCCGGCATGCGTCGCTATGCCATTTAATAAAGAAATTGTTTCTCCCTGAGTGTCCTTTCCTATCGTCCCGTTCCCCTTCCGCCTCCCCTTCTTCTCCTGCGTTCTCTTCCCCTCTCGCGTTCCCACTCCGTCACCTCCACCTTCCCTCTCCCCACTCCACTCCCCCCCCCCGCTTCACCGTCCCGCGAACCCCCCTCCCGAGTTCCCCTTCCCCTCCCAGGTCGCCCTCCCCCTTCCCGCGTTCCCCTTCCACCTTCCCCGCCTTACCTCTTCCCTTTACCGCTCCCTCGTCCCGCCAACCCTCCTCCCGCGTTCGATATATTCAATCCCAGTACATTCAGTTCTTAAACAGCCCGCGTGCCACCTTTTACAATTTTTATTCAAATTTCCATTTTTCGTGCATATTAAATTTGGTACCTAACATAGATACCTATTTAAAATACCTAAAATTCTTGATTCGATTCAAAGTATTAGGGGAGTACGTACTTTAAATAAATTTTTCAACTTTTCAAAAATAGAATCCTGTTTGCATAATCATTCATTGTTTTGCATAATGTCATTCTCTAACACGCGAACTGTCAAACGTGTGATGTTTTCTGTTATTATCTAATTTTCTGCGTAATTTTCTTAATTTTTCTCTCCGTAAGAACCATCCTCGAACTTCAAGGAATATTCTAAAAAAAGAATTAGTGAAATCGGTTCAGGCGCTCTCGAGATTTGCGCTTACCAACAAATTTAGCGATTCATTTTTATATTATAGATAGGTTTTTGTTATTGATATCAAATTTGTAAATATTATCCCAAAATTACATTTACAAACATTATTTACAAAGTAAGTAATAGCACTCCTTTGGGGTGAAAACCATGAAGAAGATGGGGAAAAAAGAAAGAAAACTGCCATTTCACTTTTTAGGCCGTTTATTCAATAAAAAATATAAATATATTTTTTAACTTTCAACTGTCAACCCAAAAAATCCCGCCATCATCCACTTTCTTTAGATTTTATCAAAGATATTCAAATACAGAAGAAATATGCTATGGTGTCCGCGCAACTGTCGCCGGACTACGCGCTAATTAGCGTAGTTTTCATACAAAAAGAATTTGTTTGATTTTTTGAAAATGTGCATTAATATTGGTTAACAATATATTTTGAATAAGGAAAGAATTCGTTCATTTAGTTTAACGTTCGTTTGGTTTATTCGTTAATTATTTGTTCTTTTAGTTTATTTGTTAATTGGTAAACAATATCGGCGACACCCGGAAGCGCAGACCCACATAGTAAAACAGCAGATAGCACATCTACTTATATTTCAATATCTTTGGATTTTATCCATGGAGTTAAGCAAATATATTTGAAACAAACCAAGAAGAATGGTTATTTTTCTTTCTAACAACGAACAAATCACATATCTTCGCATTATAGAAATAGAAAGCCCCGGTCAGTTCTGTCTTTCAGAGGCTCTACTGGAATATAATTTTGTTTTTTTTTTTAATATTTTTTATTTTAGCTCCGGAGTGTGGAGTGTGGAGGGTCTCTTATTAGGAAAGGAAGTTCTGGGAATGAAAAAGAGTCTGAGGGGTGGGTAGGAATCTGGGGGACAGTGTGTCTAGGAGTGACGGATAAATCCATCCCTCCCACTGCGGTGCAAGACGACGACGTACCGAGAGAGTTCGGCTAGAGAAGTCAAAGGGACTCCCTCAACCATTCTCTCCCGATCCGGCCTGCCATGCAGTTGGCAGACGCATCCGCTGCCAAGAACCGGACAAACCTCACCCCATGAACCGGGCACCCCCATTAAGTTAGCAAACGTAGCGAACCACTTAGAGTGACCTATGGCAGAGGTGTTGGTTATTCAATAAATGGTTCCCGGGGCGTTGGTACCCGTACACGCCTAACAAATTGAAAATTAAATTTAAATCATTTTTGTGGCTAGGAATGTTCTTCCGAGACTTGAGGGGTTAACATCGGTTTAATAATTTGCAATAATATTTTTTCAAATCATACATGAAAACATTGCAGAAATTGTTCGTGTGTGGTATTAGATTGGAGCTGATTATTGCATTTAATCAATTTATTATGTTTTCAGCTCAGCACAGGTGAGCTACCCAGGGACGCCGATATTGCTGAATTGTATTTAAAAATGTGAGATATTATGTCAAATGAAATAAAATAAACTATTTCGACTTCTCTGTTCAGCGTAAAGAATTCACTAGTTAACTCTACACAGTGGCCCAGCATAGCGATTCCGTATTTTTTGTGAGATCGTCATTGGATAACGGACGTTATCTCCTGTCAGATTTGTGTGATTTTTATGGCTGCTATTTGCGTTTTCTATGTACAACGTACATTAAATGAGTAAATAATCATGCGTATTTGCGGGAATTAATGTTTAAATCGATCTAAACTAAAATATGTGACGTAAAAATCACACAAATCTGACAGAAAATAACGTCCGTTATTCAATAACGATCTCACAAAAAATACGGAATCGCTCGGATCCCATGACTGATTTTACGATTTTACACTGATCTGCCTGATTTTACGCTCGGGCTACGACATATACATAACATATGGGGGATGGGGTGGTCTATGAGGATTTTAAACAATTATAATAATTACATTTGTTATTAAGTCGTCTTTGACTGTCGAATTTCTAATTATTTTGGATATTCCAGTGGGCTAATTACCTCGGGTTGGTAGCTCCTTCAATATTGTTCAGGGAAAATCTTATAAGTAATATGAATTAATAATGATCTAATTTTGTTGTTGTCGAATCTTTATTATATTTATGACTAGCTGGTTCCCGGTATGCGTTGCAACGCCATATTCAAAGAAATACATTGTTTCTCCCTTAATCACCTTTCCCGTGCGTCCCCGTTCTCCTCCCGCGTCCTCTTCCTAGCTAGCTAATAAAGTTTCATTAAAATCCATTCAGTAGTCTTTGCGTGAAAGAGTAACAAACACACACACATCCATACAAAATTTCACGTTTATAGTATAAGTAAGGTATTTATGGAATTTTTAGGAGCGGGAATACAATTTGGGAGGCGGGAAAGGGTACCGCCGCCCCGGGAACCTTTATTGGATAACCAACACCTCTGCCATAGGTCACCCAAAGTTTTTCGCTACGTTTGGTGAATTAGCAGGGGTGCCTGGATTCATGGGGTGAGGTTTGTCTAGGTCTTGGAGGCGGATGACCAGGACATACTGAATCCCTGATTAAACCCCAGATTTATCCTACCCACCCTTTAAACACTTTTCCTTCCCAGAACTCTCTTCTCCTTACTTTTATAAAAAAACCCTCCACACAGCATCCCCAAAGATGACATAGGCACTAAGGGGAAATTATTTTCCTCAGGGCCTCCTGTGTGGAGCTCATGTAAAAAAATTATTTTTTTTGAAAGGTCACGTGTTTTACATTGGACACAGCACATTACAATGGATATAGATGCCGAGACTTACTCGTAGCATGATTCTAATTGCTTATTCATTACTGTGAAAATACTATATAACAATACTATATAAATGGTTTTTGGTGGTACTCCTGCTTTCTAACATGCAAGAGCGAGACGGCAGATGCCGCGGTATAAAAAGGATGTTTGATACTGCTCGCTCTCTTTTAGCTCGTACAGCTCTTTTAGCTAGCTCACAGCCGTACAACACTAATTGTGCAAATATATATCATACTCGTCCACGCGCGTTATCACTTTAAGATCAGTAAAGATCACCATCATCATCCACTACATCGTAAAATAACAATTACAAAGTAAAATAAATAAATAATCTAACTAGACAAAAACCTCAACCCTTCACATTTTATTAAATTTCAGACTTCTCTCTGTCTATTCACCTGGCTAAACCACATACCTGGAAAACACCTGTAATACAACCCCTAGCCAGACAATTGATTTTGTTTGCATTAGTTGGACTACTCAGGTTAATTAACACGGCAGGGGAGGGGCACACTGCCTGAATTACGCGACGGTGGAAGAATTCAGAAGGCTGTCGAGGGTAGGGCAGTTAATGTACTCACAGTATCAACTGGCAAACGGAAGGCTTGATTTACAAAACATTATCCCATGAGGTATGCTATAATCCTTTATTAACTGCGGATTTTTAAATAGTATAATTTTCCACTAGGCACTACTATCTCAGGCTTTGCAATCAAACGCGGCAATTCAACGTTTTTAATTAAGTAATATATTTACACACTCCCACTTTTTCTTAAGTCGGTTCTTCATTGCAGGGGATTGTGACCCGTACTACATTTTCCATGGTGAACAAGGCTCCGCCACTCCTCGCGGTTCTGTGCTGCGTGGAGAGCTGCGGACACCGACGTACCTTGGCGAACTTCCTCAGCATATTCTGCCCATTTGCTACGTATTTTTCGAAGTTGGAGTCCTCAGCTTGGCAAGCAACGTGTCCAACGTATCATAAAATACGTTATTGGCAGATAGTTAAGGGTTTTTGTAGATACCTAGCTCTTGTGCTTAGTTGTTCAAGGAATCATGAGAAATTTTTCTCCAGCACCACACTCAAAAAATTGACACTCCCACAAGGCTCTTAAAATAAATTCCATATTGAAGAAAAAATAATAGGTTCCATGAGTTAAATTAGAAATTATAATTGCCTCACACAATAATTAATTGATTTTTCTAAATAAATTATTTCTTCCGAAAATATGAAGAAACCTCTTACCTACAAATAAAAATGCGATATGGGTAAATAAAATCATAAACAAGTCGTTGCAATGTGGCTAAATCACAGTTTGATAATATCCCTGAAAGTCGGAAAAGCTGTCACAATAATGAAAACTAAAATGATTTCAGAATGCTTTATTATTAAAAATATCATGTGTTAAATTTGGTTTTTCTAATTTAAAAAAAGTGGTGTTCTGCGAAATAAACATGCAATATTAATGGTGTTAAATTGGACGTAAAATAGATAGATTTTCCTTATAGTTGCGATAGCGCAAATTGTGTTTTTTCTCTGTCTACTTTTTTAAACACGTTCTTATGAAAGTGTTTTCAATTTGGATATTGTAATGATGCATTCAAGACTTCACGGAAACGTTCAAAAGCAAAGGATATACGTGACTGAGGAAACTTTATATTTTCATGAATTTAACAAAAAAATACAAATACTAATTATTAACAAATATTTATGTATGCTGTATGGATGAGAGACATGGACCTTGAAGGTAAATACCATGAACAGGTGAGCGGCTTTTGAAATGTGGCTTCATCGGAGAATGCTCAAGGTCCCATGGACCGACATGATCACCAACACAGAAATTCTCAGGCGGGATGGAGCAGATGGAGAGCTGCTTACATTGGTGAAAGTCAGGAAAATTTCGTATCTGGGTCACATACTTCGATAGGAGAAGTATCACTTGCTCCAATTGGTATTGAAAGGCAAGATAGAGGGTCGTCGAGGGCCTGGTAGGAGACAAATGTCTTGGCTGCGAAATGTACGAGAGTGGACCGGCATTGAAAGTGTGGAGGAGCTATTCCGGGCAGCGCAAGACAGAGAGACATTTTCCAGAGTGATCGCCAACGTCGGGGGACCTGATTGGGCACACTAAGAAGAATTATATTTATTTTTATTTTTATTTTAACTTTATGAGTAAAACCTCAAATTGTAATATTTAATTAAATGAAGACAATATAAGCGAAACTCAATCGAAAATCTGAAAACAGAAAAATCAGAAAAAGATATTGACACATCTGGGACTCGAACCCAGGACCTCTCGCTTACCGGGCGAACGCGCTAACCACTGCGCCACCGTGTCGATATCCAATTCGGTCACTTTTAACTGTATCATACTTCGACTAAGAACCACCCATACTATCTTCATTTTTCTTAACGCATATACTATTGGCTGCTATCTTTATGTATGATTGCAAGATTCAAACCCGAACTAAATGCTCTCTAGATAGTGTCTGGATAAATCTTTATCCATTTTATTTAATATGCGACATCTATTGACTTTTCTGCAAGTCTAGGATGAATATTTTTATTTTTATTTTAACTTTATGAGTAAAACCTCAAATTGTAATATTTAATTAAATGAAGACAATATAAGCGAAACTCAATCGAAAATCTGAAAACAGAAAAATCAGCCAATAGTATATGCGTTAAGAAAAATGAAGATAGTGTGGGTGGTTCTTAGTCGAAGTATGATACAGTTAAAAGTGACCGAATTGGATATCGACACGGTGGAGCAGTGGTTAGCGCGTTCGCCCGGTAAGCGAGAGGTCCTGGGTTCGAGTCCCAGATGTGTCAATATCTTTTTCTGATTTTTCTGTTTTCAGATTTTCGATTGAGTTTCGCTTATATTGTCTTCATTTAATTAAAAATTATATTTATCATGAAATAATATAAATTAAAGGCAGTCTCAAGTCAGTATGTCAGTATGAAGTCAGAAGGGGTCAGCTCAGAGAAAAGGAACGTTTCGCAATCAACCCTTTACATTCGTGATCATTTCATCCTTTGAATTATGTTACTGCTACCGGTGTATTAGCAAAGTTCTTCGTAATTACGCGTTACCTGCAATAAATAATGTTTACTGCTACCGGTGTATTAGCTAAGTTCTTCGTAATTACGCGTTACCTGCAATAAATAATGTTTACTGCTACCGGTGTATTAGCTAAGTTCTTCGTAATTACGCGTTACCTGCAATAAATAATGTTTACTGCTACCGGTGTATTAGCTAAGTTCTTCGTAATTACGCGTTACCTGCAATAAATAATGTTTACTGCTACCGGTGTATTAGCTAAGTTCTTCGTAATTACGCGTTACCTGCAATAAATAATGTTTTAATCCTAATTTCTAAGAAAACTCATTTATTATTTTTTTTAAATTTATAAACTAACGTTTTAGACAAGATTTTTATGCATAGCACAAAGGGTAACAATTATTACAAGCAATAATTGTCAGCCTGAAACACTCATTTACATTGAAAAATCTGGCGATCGGAAGGACACGGGTTCAAGTCCCGTTGGCGGCAAGTATCTTTTCTCGGAAGATTTTTCAATGTAAATGAGTGTTTCAGGCTGACAATTATTGCTTGTAATAATTGTTACCCTTTGTGCTATGCATAAAAATCTTGTCTAAAACGTTAGTTTATAAATTTAAAAAAATAATAATTAATATTTAACAAGTTTAAGTATTTCCCCAATAAATGCAGACATAATTTGTCTCGACGCCACCTATCGAGGGATTTAACACTAACAATGTCTTCCTCGCAAAAATAAAGTTGGTTGTTTTCAGGTGGAAAAAATATAACAAGCAGTAATTGTTGAATGAAACACTAGTATATATTGAATTATTTGGCGGGTATTTGATAAGCCGCCATAGCTCAGTGGTCAGAGCATTCGACCGGCAATCGGAAGGACACGGGTTCAAGTCCCGTTGGCGGCAAGTATCTTTTCTCGGAAGATTTTTCAATGTAAATGAGTGTTTCAGGCTGACAATTATTGCTTGTAATAATTGTTAAAACTCATTTATTGTTTCGTGTTAGGAAATATAACTATTTAGTTGATTTTTTACTCTATTTTTCAATAAACTACCTACTAAAACACTTCAAATGAAACCATTTTAATTTTAACAAAATCATTCAATGGAAAATTTAAATGAGTATTCATTACGGTGAAGTCATTGAATCAATTCTTGAAATGTTCTTAAAATATATTATTAGGTTGGTTCTTCGAAAAATTTTTCAAATAGTTAAATTTATAAAATAATGCTTATTTTCTTTATTAATTCAACTAAATGAGTTTGATTATTTCTGTATCCTAGAGACAATTCTCGTGAATTCTTGCCGTTCAACATACTCACTAATAGATAAGAGCAATGGCTGCCGCAACTCTTCATGAAAAATCAATTTTAGTTTTAGTAGTCGTATCAATCGTATATATCAATCGCATCAATTGAATTAATCAGATTAATCGTATTTACTTACTTTGTTAATTTATTTACTAAAATAAAAATAAACTTTAAGGCTTAGCTTAGGGGATGCTGTGGGTAGGGTATTTTTAAGGAAATAAAGGAGATAAAGATCTAGGAAGAAAAAAGGAACGAGAGGTGGGTAGGAATCTTGTGGTCTCTGTGTCCAGGAGTGATGCAGGAATTCATCCCTTCAACTGCGTTGCAAGGCTATGGGTTGAGAGGTCAAAAAGCCTCCCTCAGCTAGTGTACCTCCATCCGGCCCGCCATGCAGAAGGTAGGTAAAAGTATCCGCCTAGATCTAGACAAACCTCACTCCATGAACCCAGGCATCCCTGCTGAGTCACTAAAGGTGACCACGTTTAGCACTATAATATATACTAGTATAATTAGTAGTATAGATAAAAATATCCAAAAATGAATTAAATGTCATTTTCCTCAATTTTTTTTTTGCGTCGTCCAAATATTTCTAGGAAAATTAGTGTGTCTTTCACAACGTGCATCAAAGAATGTTCAGTACTTAAAAAATCTATTCAATTTTAATTTAAAAAAATCATAACTGTAAGTCAACAAAAACAGAAGATGTGATTTTTTTTAAATAAAACTTTCTTTTCGCTCTCCTGAACAACATTTTGACTTTTACAGCATTTCAAATTTCCGTTATCGATATGTATGCGTAAATATATATGTGTAATTTTTTTTTGGAGAAATAAACATTACCGGGTTACGAATAACCTGATAATATTTGAAAATCTCCATCTCCCACTACCACCACAGTAAGCGGAAAATGCTGCTTGTGTCGTGTTGGGGGAGTTAGATTTTATGCAATAAATAATTTCAACATTCCGGCTATTTCGACGACAACCCTTATAATTTAATTTCGGCGAACATGAATAAAAATGGGGAGCGTTGGTAAAACAATAGGCTAACTATATTTATTACTAGGTGTGACTCGTCTGTGAAAATCATACGTGTGTAAAACGACCCATACCGTATAAATTTAGTAATCCACGATGCGCGATGCTATTATATTTCGAAAAGAATAATAAATTCTGTAACAAAATTTAAATAGTTATATTTTTGCCGTTTCTGAATGATAATATATTTTACCATTCATCAAAAAATTATTTTGTATTTATATATCGTTAAATTAAATTGCCAGTCCCACATCTCGAAATAAACAAATTCATTCATTATTAGTGGTCGCTTTTATAACGACCAAGTTTCAATTTTATTCAAAACTAGCTGGTTTCGGCATGCGTTGCTATGCCATTTAATAAAGAAATTGTTTCTCCCCGAGTGTCCTTTCCCATTCGTCCCGTTCCCCTTCCGCCTCTCCTTCTTCTCTTGCGTCCTCTTCCCCTCTCGCGTTCCCACTCCGTCACCTCCACCTTCCCTCTCCCCACTCCACTCCCCCCCCACTTCCCCCGTCCCGCGAACCCCCCTCCTGAGGTCCCCTCCCCCCTCACACGTCCCCTTCCCCTCCCGCGTTCCCCTTCCACCTTCCCAGCCTTCCCTCTTCCCTTTCCCGCTCCCTCGTCCCGCCAACCCTCCTCCCGCATTCCATATATTCAATCCCAGTACATTCAGTTTTTAAACAGCCCGCGTGCCAACTTTTACAATTTTTATTAAAATTTTCATTTTTCATGTATATTAAATTTGGTACCTAACATAGGTACCTATTTAAAATATCTAAAATTTTTGATTCGATTCAAACTATTAGGAGAGTACCTACTTTAAATAAATTTATCAACTTAAAGAATTTCAAAAATAATCCTGATTTAAAATGTCATTCTCAAACACGCGAACTGTCAAACGTGCGATAGTCGTTAGGTTTTCTGAAATTTTCCAATTTTCTGCACAATTTTCTCAATTTTTCTCTCCGTAAGAACCATCCTAGTACTTCAAGGAATATTCTAAAAAAAGAATTATCAAAATCGGTTCAGCTGCTCTCGAGATTTGCGCTTAGCAACAAATTCAGCGATTCATTTTTATATATAAGATAATTTGAAAAAAAGGAATATTTGATATGATTCGGAATCAATCGGATTTTTTGGATTCGAATTGAGAAGGGTCTCTGGATCCTGAGAAGGATAAAGAAAAACGAAAGGCAACGTTTCGGACAGCGTGTCCTATGACGGGGCAAATGTGTATTTTGTTGTCAAGTGTGGGTTTATTATGTATATAGAAATAATACCGTATACACATACATCACGACCATCTACAAAATTATTTGCCCTGATGATGATGTGACGATGTTAGAAACGTTGGCAAAAGAAAGAGGAATCGCCCATCTCCTGAACTCTTGTTGGGTCTTCAGGGAACCAAGGGGGAGTGGAGAGGATAGATGAGGCCATCTTCCCTCGTGGTGTCTTCAGGGAACCAAGAGGGAGTGGAGAGGATAGATGAGGCCGTCTTCCCTCGTGGTGTCTTCAGGGAACCAAGGGGGTGTGGAAAGGATAGATAATGCCGTCTTCCCTCGTGGGGGTCTTCAGGGAACCAAGGGGGAGTGGAGAGGATATATGAGGCCGTCTTCCCTCGTGGTGTCTTCAGGGAACCAAGGGGGTGTGGAGAGGATAGATGAGGCCGTCTTCCCTCGTGAGGTCTTCAAGGAACCAAGGGGGAGTGAAGAGGATAGATGAGGCCGTCTTCCCTAGTGGTGTCTTCAGGGAACGAAGGGGGAGTGGAGAGGATAGATAAGGCCGTCTTCCCTCGTGGGGTCTTCAGGGAACCAAGGGGGAGAGAGGATAGATGAGGTCATCTTCCCTCGTGGTACCTTCAGGGAACCAAGGGGGAGTGGAGAGGATAGATGAGGCCGTCTTCCCTCGTGGGTTCTTCAGGGAACCAAGGGGGAGTGGAGAGGATAGATAAGGCCGTCTTCCCTCGAGGTGTCTTCAGGGAACCAAGGGGGAGTGGGGAGGATAGATGAGTCCGTCTTCCCTCATGGTGTCTTCAGGGAACTAAGGGGGAGTGGACAGGATAGATAAGGCCGTCTTCCCTCATGGTGTCTTCAGGGAACTAAGGGGGAGTGGACAGGATAGATAAGGCCGTCTTCCCTCGAGGTGTCTTCAGGGAACCAAGGGGGAGTGGGGAGGATAGATGAGTCCGTCTTCCCTCGTGGTGTCTTCAGGGAACCAAGGGGGAGTGGAGAGGATATATAAGGCCATCTTCCTTTGTGGGGTCTTCAGGGAACCTAAGGGGCGTGGAGAGGACAGATGAGGCAGTCTTCCCTCGTGGTGTCTTCAGGGAACCAAGGGGGAGTGGAGAGGATAGATGAGGCTGCCTTCCTTCGTGAGGTCTTCAAGGAACCAAGGGGGAGTGGAGAGGATAGATGAGGCCGAATTCCCTCGTGGGGTCTTTAGGGAACCAAGGGGGAGTGGAGAGGAGAGATGAGACCTGGGAAGACACATTATGGAACCAGAAGACATAGCCTCACATCCAATGACAACCCTAGTGAAGAGGAATATAAACGCTAGAAATATTTCGAATCTCATGCCTGCAAAATTTTAAAATCGAGCGTCTTATTTGCACGAGGCAAGTAAGCGAAAAAGTGGTTTTGATTTATTTTGTGCATAATTTTATAAGAACGAAAAAAAGTTAGAACATGGAAAACCTCAAAAATAGTGTTAGCCATAAAGAAATATATTTTTTAAATTGTTTCTTGTATTACTTCATAGTTAAGTCATGAAAAAAACTTTTTTTTTTGGTTGTTTACGCTTGTGTATATATATTTTTTAAATTTTTAAATTTTATTGTAATTCCAATACATAGAAAAGCTAGTAAAAGCTTTGATTTATCCGTAGCATATTTTTTAATGTTCATACTGTAAGCCGATTCGAAGATTAATCAAAATAGTATCTAAATAGGATTTCACGTATAACTTCATCTGAACTCTATAAAAGGGACCGGGTTACTGTTAAAGGAATAAAGTAAAATAGGCCTACAGCTATAAGTGCTCACATAAACTACATAAAACCGTTTTCGCTCTATAATGAAAAGAAGAAATCGCAACATGGCAATTATGCCGTATTAATTATTAACAACTAGAGTTAGGAATTAACTCCAAAAATAAATTACGATAAGATTTAAGTTATTTCCATCCAATAAAATTATGTTGTCCTTCAATATCTTTCTATAAAATTGTAATATATTATATTCTTATATTATAACTACACACAATATTCATTTTTCAGAAGGACGTACACAAAATACAATAACATCTTTTTAGACGCTGATTTTTTCGATTTATTTGTCCTGTCTCCTTGTTTGTTAAATTACAAAATACATATTAGAAAAAAAATGTGTATCAAAAGGTTGATTACGAACTCTCCACTCCTGCTGTGTGTAAGATCTTCAAGCTATTTTTCTTATTTTTGTTTTATTTATCTTCTATTATTTTTTAAAATATAAATATACTAGCTTTTTCCCGCGGCTTCGCTCGCATGGCATTAGGGGATTTCCACTCAGCCTCCTCCACCTTCCCTCTCCCCACTCCACTCCCCCCATCAATCCCCTTCCCCCTCCACCCACCCCTCCCCCCACTCCACTCCCCCCCTCAACCTCCTTCCTCCCACCCCCTACCCCTCCCCACAACCTCCTCCATCCTTCCCCTTTCCCCTTCCTTCCCTCCCCCCTCTCCCTCCCCTAACCCCCTTCCCCTTACCCTCCTCCCCCTCCCCTTCCCCCCTCCCCACTCCCCCACTCACCTCTCGCATTCCACACATTCATTCCCCACCCACCACCTGCCACCTGTTATAATTTCTTATACAAAATTCATAATGCCAGAACTCAACGGTAGTTTTATACAAAAAAAAACGAACAAAAAAAAGAATTATCCAATTTGGTTCAGTCGTTCAAGTTTATGCGCATATATACATTTTGGTGATTCATTTTCATAGATAGTTATTAAGTACGAATTATTATTCTTCTTTTTATATTCTACAGAAAAATCCAGTACGTCAGTTTTATACTTAAAAAATGCGATACCTGTCTATCCAATTAAAACAATAATTGTTGTGTGACATCATGTCAAAATTTGAGAATGACATTTTGCAAAACAAAGATTCTTAAATAAAAATTCTCTTTTAGAAAATATGTAAGCGAATTTATTTGAAGTACCTACTTCCCTAATAATTTGAATCGATTAAAGAATTATAGATATCTTACTAATCGTGCCACCTATTGCAATTTTTTCATACAAATTTCGTAATGCCAGAGCTCTGAGCTATAGCCTATATGTTCATATTATTGTAAAGTTTCATTAAAATCCATTCTGTAAAGTAGGAATTAGTATTTTATACATATTTGAATTGTAACATCAAAGGGATGTCCATAGTAACATAATTTAAAAATAAAACATCGTTTCCAAGGCGACAATTGGCGTTTGCAATAAATCGATTTTGTTAGCGACAGAAAACGTATGATAAATAATTTCATAACGCCAGAGCTTACCAATATATATAGCCTATAGATCTAGCAAATAATGTAGCTTTCATTAGTGAAATAATTTTAAAAATCTATTCAGTAGTTTTTGCGTTAAAGAGTAACAAACATACATCCATACAAACATTCACCTTTATAATATTAGTAGGATGAACTGTTTGTTTCCCTAATATTGTGGAAACATTTTTTGAGTGAATACCCCACATGCTATCCGAAGGTCGCGGGATCGAATCTCGGCGTGGGTAAATAAATTTTATTTGATTAATTTGGGTTATTTCACTATTAATTCTTTTAAAATAATATAAAGCATATTTGCGGCACGTTCCAGAGTGGAAGATACTGTCGGTGTCGCCCTGGTGTAAGACCTTCATTAACAATTGAAACATTGCCTGAAATGGCTTTAGTCGTGTTTGGTGACCAGCTCTGAATCTCCAAGGTATTTTCTCACATTGCTCTTCCCCATATCCTCCCTTCCCCATCCCCACTACCTTCAACCTCACAACATACCCCAATTGAGGTCTCAGTGGGTACAGACAGGAGCATCTAGGGCTCTTGTGAGGTATTCACATAAAAAATGAGTCCCAATTATGAAGCCAGAGACGCTCAGTAAATTATATTAATTACTGAAAAAAATTACTTCTTTGTTATATTCTCATCCTTCATAATACCTAGTACAATTTAATGTGAATCATTCATTTAATTATGCATGCAATATTAATAATGTATCAAATCCCACGAACTTTCTCACTACACGCGTATTAAATTCCCGGAAATGTACATACATTATAATTAATTAATTTATATAGTCTAATTACACATCCATGACATAGTCTAATTACAGGTCTAATGCCATGTTAAATGTTACCATAAATGCCAGTTAATTCAAGTAATGGCGAATGGTGAATGGCGATTGATGTATTAGAATGGAATTCCCTGAAAGATAAGATGGTAGTAATGGTGTGATGACGCGGGCTGGATGATTGGTTGTTAAGGGTGCGGCCACCCCCTTGCCCCACTGCTACACTCTCCAACCGCCCACCTCCCCTCATTAAACGATACTTGTTTTAATTAGCTATCACTTAACCTTTGCGAGAGCCTGTCATGAATTTTTCAAAATTCACAAGTCTTCATTATGGCACACGAATTCCAACTGTCTGGAGCCAATGGAACTACGGCATTCCCGCTTGGGGGATGTTGGGATGCACTAGAAAGATGGGAAAAGCATGAGGAAGGTTCAAAAAGTACCTTGCTCTGTTAATCCGCACATTAAATATAACGAATCTCTTATTAAATTAAATATAACTAACTCTCCTTTAAACGGAAGCAATCTTCCGAACAGGCTCTCCATTGATATGCTTAGTGTAACTCATAAGTGCCAGCTCAGATATGGGGGCCCCATCGAAGCCGGAGTTAAATTAGCCTCTCGAAAACTGGGCGTACTGTACAGGGCCCGCAGATACTCAACTGCTAACCCAGTACAAATCACAAGTTCGCCCCACGGTTGAATTTTGCAACCTCCTCACCACCACCGACATATTATGTATGTACACTGTTGACATTTGTCACATGAGAACGGGTCGCTTCTTCAACTCGTTTTTGTGTTTAACAGCTCGGCTGGAACGATTTGCCGGCCTTTGTGTTTCCTCCTTCCTACAACAAGGGTCTCTTCAAGACCAATGTTCATTCCTTCCTCTCCTCACAAAGACCCCACACAACATCAGCAGATGACATAGGCCCTGAGGGAAATTATTTTCCTCAGGGCCTCCTGTGTGGAGTTAATGTAAAAAAAAAAAAAATTACAAGCCATTTCAAGCCAAGTTTCGATTCTGGCAGGTCATTTCTCAGTAGGGCGATAATGAGCGTATCATCATTTCACTGTATTTGTGCGCAATATAACTTAAATTTCACAAAATGGACATTTTTTGCAATACCCTTTAGAAATATCGAATAGAAGTAACGCATACGATCGAAAATTAATACAAGAGTGTGGAGCGTATCAGGAGCACCTCCTATCCTTATGCTATATCCGTCTTCCTCTCCCCCTCACCTAAAATTAATTTCGATCACTCGGACCTACGAACTTGTTTTCACGATAATATAACTTTACCAAACATATGTATGAGTATGAGGCGTATCTGACCGCAACCACTAAGAACCACAGCGCCCTTGAGGTGATTTTTCACAAAAACGGCGCTATATAAATCATCCAAATATTATTATTATGCAATAAAACCCCATCTCAAAATATAAGAGGCCATTTTGGCTTGACTTCAGTTGACTTAATACATGTATTTATTTACCTCAGTATTTTATGTATAAGCTATTTGTTTCTTACAAATATTTTTTTTTGTATTTCTTTGGCACTAACTATGTAACAATTTCTAGACATTTTATTTTGATGAATTTTAATCTGTAATGTACATTTCTTATTTCATATTTTAAATCTTCTGCTAACGGTTAATATAAGCAATAATTATCAGCTTGAAACACTCATCTACATTGAAAAAATCTTCCGAGAAAAGATACTTGCCGCCAACGGGACTTGAATCCGTGTCCTTCTGATTGCCGGACAGCTGCTCTTGACCACTGAGCTATGGCGGCTTATTTAATACCCGCCAAATAATTCAATATATACTAGTGTTTCATTGAACAATTATTACTGTTTATTACATTTTTTCCACCTGAAAACAACCAACTTTATTTTTGTGAGAAAGAGATTGTTGGTGTAAAATCTCTCGCTAGGTGGCGTCGAGACAAATTATGTCTACATTTTTTGGGGAAATACTGTAACTTGCCAAATTTTACTTATTATTTTTATTTGATAAACTAACGTTTAAGACAAGATTTTTATGTATAGCACAAAGGGTAACAATTATTATAAGCAATAATTATCAGCTTGAAACACTCATCTTCATTGAAAAGGCTAACGCTACTTCTGCTAACGATTTCGACACTTCCGTGTCATTTACTAGCAAACTTAAAACTGATTTAAAAATTCTATATAAACATAATATAAGCGGCCATTTTGGCATGACTTAATATTTGTATTTATTTACCTCAGTAGGTATTTTATGTATAAGCTGTTTGTTTCTCACAAATAAATTAATCATTTTTTTGTATTTCTTTGGCATTAACTATGTAATAATTTCTAGACATTTTGTTTTGGTGAGTTTCAATGTTCAATGTACATTTCTTACTTTATATTTTAAATCTTCTGCTATCGGTTTCGACACATCCGTGTCATTCACTAGCAAACTTTAAACTGACTTAAAAATTCTATGTAAGTAATTAATTACGACGTTTACGAAATAATAATTATTCATAGTTTACTGACCATTTAATAGAGACAGGCCATAGATTCAACAAAGAAAAAACTAAGTTTAAACATTCCAATAATAAATATTTTAATTTGTACGCTTTAGAAACCTTGGAAATAAACAAAAAAAATAAATCAAAAATTATTTTAATTAATAAAATAATAGCACCCTGCAAATCACCTTTATTAACAATGTTTCCATGTAATGTCGACACCTCCCACCTTTCTTCCCCTCCTCCAAAATCATCACTCCCCACCCAATTAAATCTAATCGTTTTGTACTTGCATAGAATTTTTAAGTCAGTTTTAAGTTTGCTAGTGAATGACACGGATGAGTCGAAACCGGTAGCAGACAATTTAAAATATAAAGTAACAAATGTATGTTAATTAAAAATTAATAATATTTGTTTTTATGAAATACTTACAGACATGTTATAATAATTCCTCTAAGTCCTATGACATTTCTGAGGATGTTGCGTGGAGGGTGATGCTGCTTACCGCCCTGTCACAAATATTTAACTATCTCCTGTTAGAGAAAATTTAGCATTTTAACAAATAATAAAATTATTTTTATTTTTTCAAAAGCTTTTATTAGTAACAAAATAATCGCCATATTTTGAATAAAATCTTATGTAAAAATTAGGTAACAAAGTTCTGATAATTTTCTCAATACGTCGATGCACTTATTCTAAATGGTTTGTGAACTTAAAATAATTGTGCGTGGATTTACTTAGGTAGGTACCTACTACAGTAATGTTGTCATGTTATGTTTTATTCGATTTTTTTCTCGTTTTTTTTTTCTTTTCTTTTGGCAGTTAGGGGAGGCATTGTTATTGAAAGGAAATAATTAAATATAAAAAAATTAAAATAATATGAAAATGATAGCTCTCAAAAATATTAAATGTAATGAGAAGCAAGGAAAACTGATCGATTAATAACATAAATAGATATAGGAATATTTGCTTCAGTCATGGAAATTTCCGATGTCGAAGCCTGCAAATTACGATAGGCAAGTAGTAATGATAAAAATCTTGTTAAAATGTTAATTTATATATTATGATATTATAATTAATGTCGTTCGCATCAACAGAAGTGTTTTAAAACGAAAGCCTAACGTTAATTACGCGCAAATGCTTTTCTGTACAACAGTTCCGTTCTGGGTTTGTGTTTTGGATTGAGTTTGCGATCTGACTTGAGTCTGTTGTGCTTTGACACTTTGTTGAGTGGATTGGGAAGTAGTGGAAGTTTGGGAGACTTGAGTTGGCTGCACGATCCTCTGAGTGGTGATTGTCTGTGTCTGATTTGGTGACACGGAGTAAGTCTTTACTGTTCTTGTGACGTTGTTTTGGGCTGGTTGTACTTCTGTGCTGTATGTTTTTGTCGTCCTTGTGGTAGATCCATTCACGGCTGGCAGAACTTCGTACGTTGTGGTTGTCCTTACACCGTTGCTTGGTTTGGTTGAGTTGTAGTTTTCAACTGTGCGAGTCACTGTGGTTTCGCTGCTTGGCTTCACTTGTCTGCTGTTGAAAGTTGTGACTTGATTGTTCTGTGATGTGTTGTTCTCCACTCTTGTGTTCCTGTCGAAGGCATTTCCATTCATAACTTGAGTTGGCGTAACAGGACGAGTAACATTCCTCACTTCTGTGATTTCCACAGAAGACGGAAGACTTTTAATTTCCTCTGGTTCCCTGACGGATTGGACACTGTAGGTTGTCTTCGTTTCTCTGGGCTCTACGTATGTGGTTGTAATGCGGGTCTGTTGCACGTGTGCTTGTGACTGTACTGTTGCTTGGCGTATGTCTTGGGTTTCGAAAGTGGTTTGGTCTGGCCTGAGTTGACTGACGTAAGGAGAGTGACGGATTCCAAAACTGTGGGCTGGATTGTTGTCCAAAATGACCTATAAGAATGCAAAAAGATTAAAAATGTTGAATTTGTGGATAGGGCAAAGATTTTTTGTTGGATTTCAACTTTTGGTTTATCTTATAATGCTCTGCATTGCTGACCTTTTCAGGGGAGTAAGTGCCAGCTCCGGGCACCTTCACTCTATCGTCTTCTGGCAACTTAGTTCTTCCTGAGATGGTGTACATGGGGGTGTCCAGAACTGATGGAATGCGGTACACATTTGGAGCTGAGAAAAAACATATCAGATTAATTAAGAGAGCAAATTATAATAGTTATCCTGAATCAAAGAACCCAAATCCCACAAGACCCATTGTTGAAGAAATTGGAACATTTTAGTCCGACAGTAATGTACACCTACTAAACTAAAAGATGTTTGTAAAATTGTAATCTAGATACTAAAATGTTTTCCACGACTACTCAACAAAGCGGCATATCAACACCCCCTTGAAAAGCAATTAATAATTTTTTTTCTTTGTTTTTTATCGTGTTTAATGACTTTTCAAAGAAAGTGTTGAAGTTGCATAATGACAGTGAATATTAAAAAGGCACTTGAAAAACGCTTGGCATTTCAGTACGTGATCTCCTAGTGAAGTGTTGACAAAGCAAAACAACATAATGTCACCTTTACAAACGTTCACACGATTATCTCGCAGTTTAAAGGGATATCCGTTCAGTAAATTTACTGAACGGATATCCCTCATTTACGCTCCTAGAGTATAGGAAACAATGCTAAAATTGGTTTTCACCACATTCTGATAGTAGTTATTTCTATTTTTGTAAATGGTTTTCCCACAAAGTTTGCAATATGCATCGAATTATCATTTATGTGTTGTATATCAACTGCGTAATAAATTAATACCATTTAGGTTATCGTACAATTTGGAAGGCAGTTATGGGTACCGCCGCCCCGGGAACCATTTATTAGATAATCAACACTCAACACTGCCGTAGTGCATCCCAAGTGGTTCGCTACGTTTGTTGACTTAACTCGCATTAATGGGGGTGATGTTTGTCTAGGTCTTGGCGGCGAATGCGTTTTCCCGCCAATTGCGTGGCGGCTGGATCTGGAGACACAGGTTGAGGGAGATCTAGACTTCTCCAACTGAACTCACTCGACCCATCGCCTTGCACCGCAGTGGTCATTCATACTTCCGTCACTCTTGGACTCACTTACTTTCAGATTTCTACCCACCCCTCATACCTATTTTCTTCCCAGAATTTCCCCTCATTCCTTTCCTTAAAAACACTCTACACATAAGATGACCTAGGCCCTGATGGAAATTATTTTCCTCGGGGCTGACGTAGCTAATGTAAAAAAAACACAGAAAAATAAAGAGCTAACGGTCGCAACTGGGATTCGAACTCAGATCTCTTGTGTTAATTGTCCTAGGTTCGAGTCCCAGTTGCAACCGTTGCCTTTTTAATTGTGTATGTCTTGTTCGTTTTCATATTTCCGTTTAGATTTATAAGTATTATCTTCTTCTTCAATGAAATATATCTTTAACCGCAGTTTTATTTTCTGGCAACAATATACACTATATACAGTCTAGTGACATTTGGTAGAGGGTGTAATGGTTTGTTGTAGTTCCATCATAAGATGCATTGAAGGGTTTGTACCACGGACATATGAATATACATGGACCTGCCCTAAGTGATAAAAACGTATTATTTCCCTCTGCACATGGCGCCGGCTGAAGCACCTCCTTGGAACCGGCTCGCTCCATGGGGAGGGGATAGAGCCTCGCTTGAATCTAAAATGTGTGACGTCATCATTCTTGCCGTGAACAGCTAGAAGTTAACATCCATACATTTAACGAAATACAACGCCAAAACAGTAGCGTATTCTATACAATATATCTACATATCAATGTGCACATAGCGAATGTGGGCGGTTCTCCAGTGTGCTCATCGGTGGTTACAGGGGTAAGTAAATTATGAAACATTTGTAATAGTGTTTTAACTAAACACGGCAACAAAATATTGCTATGTGTATTGGGGCGAGTTTTTTTGGGGCGAGCATTTGACCTTAGCAAATATGTTATTATCGTGGCAAGCAATTCGCGCTCCCATGTAAAAAGGTCTATTCATTCAAAGCAGATTTTGCTTTTAAGAACTAAATGGTGATATTGTAATGCGAGATGCCTATTTACTGTCAGATTGATTGTATAACGAATCACAGTCATCTTTCCCCTCTTCGCCCTCCGTGGTTTGGTTTGACCCCTCACCCGTAACTGCTTGTCTAGTCATTTGGATGTCTATGGTTTGTACGAATATTATTTTCGTGGAATTCTTACCGGGGGTGTCAGACACCTTTTCCGTTTGTATCTTGAGCCCGAAGGAGTGCTTGGGGGAGCATGTGAGCACGAACTTCTCGGGCGAGTAATTGCCAGGTCCGGGCACCGAGATCCGGTCGTCGATGGGAATCTTGTGCCTCCCGGATATGGTGTACAGGGGTGTATTCAGGACGGAGGGCATTGTGTATATGTTTGGCGCTGAAATCCGTTCAATTTTAGATTTATTTGCCAATTTTCGTTAATTTGTCGTTATTCGTTACTCTTTCGTTAAAATTGTTTACCATCCCCACTGGTAGTTATTTAAGATACGCGATATTAAAAAATTATGTTTCAAATAACTTTAAGGGATTATTATCGCTAAGCAAACTTATTGAAGCATTCGCCCATGTTGTTACGGCAGCGTTATTCATTATGACGATATTCTAAATCATAATTGTTACTTATTCGTTTTTCGTTATCGTTACCATCCCCATTGGCAGTTAGATTGTGTCATATTAATAAACGTGATTATTATTGGTTATAATTTGTCAAATACATTTAACAACATTTGTTTTATGTAGTTGCGGAAGAGTTATTATTATTCCTATACATTGTTATTTTTTCGATACTTATGCATTTTTTTCATTATGCGTTGTAGTTACCATCCCATTGGCAGTTATTTACGTTTAGGATACCAACAAATAAACATATACGTCGTTATGGGTTAATACAATATTGGTTACAATAAGTTAAGGGGCCATTCATTTATTACGTAAGACCAATTTTGCTAGTTTTCGACCCCGTCCCCCCGTATTATAAGAAAAAATAAGAATAGGCCGATCCCCCCCCCCTGTTTAAAATTTATTACCTACGTAAGAATCTAAAGGAAAAAAAGAATACACGTTTGGACGTTTGGTTTGTTTTAATGTTTTTTTTTCAAGTTACGTAAGAACTATCGAGACTCCCTCCCACCCCCTTGTAAGAAAAAATAACACATGGTCGACCCCCCCCCCCCTAAATCGTCTTACGTAATAAATGAATGGTCCCTAAATAGATTAAACTTTTCACTCGTTGGCGATATTTTTACCTACTTATTGCTAAATATTGTTAATTTTCGCTATTTGTCACTCGCTATCTTTACCATTCCAATTCCAAATTATTTGACGTTCGTTGTAAAGATAAAAACGCATGACATCTAAGGCTGCGTATACATGCGCGCAACGAGCTGTGTGAAAGAAATGAAGCAACAGTAAACGGCGCGAAAAGCCACTAGCGGTTACTTCGTTCCTTTCCCATAATTCGCGGTTCGGTTCGCGTGACGTTGCTTGCATGTACACGCTGCCTAAAAATATCATCAATTTTTTATTCGTTAAACATCTAAACCGATATTAACACGGCTACTTTGTACCTAATTGCTTCATGTTCGTTTGCATTGGAACTTTTTCGTTATTAGTTACCACCCCCGTTCGTTGTTTAGTTTTTAGAAAAATAAACCTACAATATCAATGTAAAGGGGTTATTATTGCTTATAACACAATTAATAGATATAACTATTGATCTATTATTACGGCTACTTTATTGGACTTTGTTCAATGTTCCTAATAATTGACTTTTCCGTTATTCGCTGTCGTTACCATCTTCATTCTCAATTAATTGACAATTACAATTTACGTTATAGGGGTATTATTGGTTATAATTGGTTAAATTGATTGAGCTACTGCTCGACACTGTCCAATCCGTTTTTCATTTACGTTAGGTAGGTACTTTTAATGTTTGTATTTAATGTTGATTACATTGTACTGGCGACAGTTTCAATAATATGTATAGATGGGTTAGCGTCTGTGTGGGTATTTATCTCCGTAATATAAAGACGAGATATGGCATGGCTTTGTTAAAATCAATCCAAGTAATTTCATTACAAATGCGAATCCCCAAAAAACTCCGGAGAGATGAGAGAGCGAGTGTTGTCAGCACATGACCCAAAAGAGCGATATGGTACCTAGTAGGTTAAAAAGTATCTATGATTATCAGGAAGAAACATTGATAGATGGGTCGTAAAATTTTGAAAATTGTCCTTGTAATAATCAATCATCAATAGGAGAGGTCAAAAGAAGCACAGGGAAAATCGTTCCCACATTATTTTGCGTTAGTTAAAAAGTTGTTGAATGGTTGCTATGGAACCGAGTTTGAAGTTCCACTCTGTGATGAACAAATAGGTAGGTACGAACTAAAATTATATCTACAACTCGAGAGGAAATATGACCAATTGGTAACCCCCAGGCAAATCTGAGGAAAACGAAAGCAAAATAATACGCCAGTAAATAGTAATGCGCTGGAGTGACCAAGAATTATTAGTGTCCAGTTTATCGATGACCACAGCCTTCCACGAGTAGTGGAGGATCCTTGTCCATCATGGACATTGGACTGAGGGTCACAATCAATAGCGATGAGGAGAATAAGAAAAGTAAATTTCAGGAAGGAATTCACCCCTGTTTCCTCCAGCATCTCAATGTTTTTCAAATTGGCTTGACTCGCGGCATTTGGCACTCACTATCACATAAAACATATCTCGGTACAATAATAGTCATATCTTAGTGCGTCTCCTTATGTTAGGTATTAGTTATTATTAAAATATTTACCACTAACGGAACGAGGTTACTGATTTTAAAACGGCGCAGTTAGTGCACTCACAATATTGTGGTTTATTTGACTTATCAACAGGAAACAGTTTATCTTTTCCGAGTGATACGAAGCAGGCGAAACATTTGTAAGTATTTATATCTGCTAACAGATTTTATTATCGTTTTATAATTTGAGAATGCAATGGACTTCATGTTATGTTATGATAAACAGCATGTCGTTTACACATAAATAAAAAAAATGTAGATAAATTTGAAAGTTTTTTCGTTTATGTAGATGATAAAGAAAATTATCATCCATTGCACCCGTCCAGAAAAAATAACTAAAAAGCTGATTCAAGCAATCAAGTTTTTTTCCACCGGACTCCGCTTGCTTCTACCATTATCCTTAAACGTAAAGTAATACACCACACATCACCGATGTATCTGTCAGTCTAACACTGAGAATCATAATTGTTACTAAATATTATTTTTGAAAGTATCTATTTTGATATTTTTGGTTGAACACAAGATTTCCGGTCTAGGGGCGATGTTTTTACCCAAAAACATATCCGGTCAAAAACGCTAGGGCTCCTTGTTTTACTAGTACAGAAATGAAATATTCAATGTTTTTAATTTCTATAGGAAAATATCGTCGTCGCACTATGCCTGACATCTAGCGAAGTTTTCCCAAACTAATACCTATTTTTCTTCGATAGTACCACTAAATTCTTACTTGTTCTTGCGACAATTTTAGTATCGTTTGGGTTCTGTTCGTAGGAAGCTAGTATCATTTCTATTCTGATTGTGTGTTATTTGTTTTATTTTACTTATAATTATTTTTTTAGAAAGCGTAAATTGATCTAGGTATGTTTTTTTTATAATCCCATCCCAAAGAACCAAACCAATATTTATTTTTCCTCGATAGTACAACCATTGTTTACTTGTTCTTGCAACAATTCTATGCCGGTTTGGATTCTGTTAGTATGAAGCTAGTAGTCTCTATGCTGATTTGTGAATTATTTTACTTACCAATATTTTTTTCAAAAAGCGTAATTTGATCTTATTTTTTTACATAAACCCACCTACCTGAGAAAGTTATCAATATGCTTTATGGTACAAACCTGGGGTGTTGAATGCCTTTTCTGGGAAGCTCTTGATTCCAAATGTGTATTTAGGCGCTCCATCCATGGTGGCGTTGTCTCCTTTCTCTGGGCTGTACGCGTTGGGTGCAGGGTTGTCGATCGGTCTGTCTGGGTGTGCCTTGGTCCTGAAGCTGTATGCAGGGGAACTGTCGAAGAGCTTGTCAGCGTTTTCAGGCTTATAAGCATCAGGGCCAGGGTTGGAATTCGGTTTTTCGTCGTGTCCTTTGGGCCTCATTGTATAGGCTGGGGAACATTCACTCATAACTCTGTCAGCTTTCTCTGGGTTATATGCGTTTGGTCCAGGTGTATCTAAAGGCTTTCCATCAGGTCCCTTTAATCCGAAGGAATACTTAGGAGTGTTGTCTAATGCTAATGGATCATAGGCGTTTGGACCAGGATTTGAGTTTGGTTTATCATCGTGTCCTTTAGGCCTCATTGTGTAGGCTGGCGAACCTTCACTCATTACTCTGTCGGCCTTCTCTGGGTTATACGCATTTGGTCCGGGTGTATCTAATGGCTTTCCATCAGGTCCCTTTAATCCGAAGGAATACTTAGGAGTGTTGTCTAATGCTAATGGATCATAAGCGTTTGGACCAGGGTTTGAGTTTGGTTTATCATCGTGTCCTTTAGGTCTCATAGTGTACGCTGGGGAACCTTCACTCATTACTCTATCGGCTTTCTCTGGGTTATATGCGTTTGGTCCAGGTGTGTCTAATGGTTTACCATCAGGTCCCTTTATTCCGAAGGAATATTTGGGAGTATTGTCTAAAGCTAACGGATCATAAGCATTTGGCCCAGGATTTGAATTGGGTTTGTCATCGTGTCCTTTAGGCCTCATAGTGTAGGCTGGGGATCCTTCGCTCATTACTCTGTCGGCTTTCTCTGGGTTATACGCATTTGGTCCAGGTGTGTCCAATGGTTTTCCATCTGGTCCTTTCATTCCAAAAGAATATTTAGGGGTATTGTCGAGCGCCAATGGATCGTAAGCATTTGGTCCAGGGTTATTATTGGGTTTATCGTCGTGACCTTTAGGCCTCATTGAGTAAGCGGGAGAACACTCACTCATAACTCTGTCAGCCTTTTCGGGGTTATAGGCATTTGGCCCGGGTGTGTCCAATGGTTTGCCATCCAGCCCCTTCAATCCGAAAGAATATTTCGGTGTGTTATCGAGTGCTAATGGATCGTAAGCATTTGGACCTGGATTTGAATTGGGTTTGTCGTCATGTCCCTTGGGCCTCATTGTGTAGGCTGGTGATCCTTCACTCATAACTCTATCAGCCTTCTCTGGATTATAGGCATTTGGCCCGGGCGTGTCTAATGGTTTGCCATCTGCCCCCTTCAATCCGAATGAATACCTCGGAGCTGAGTCTGGAACATCTCTAGAATATACGTTGGGACCAGGTGTGTTGTCAGGTTTGTGGTCTTGTCCTCTAATTCTGAATGAATAGGATGGTGCGCTGTCTAGAATTGCCTTGTCAGCCTTATCATGATTATAGGCATTGGGCCCAGGGGTATTAAATGGCTTCTCACCCGGAGTTCTTGATCCGAATGAATACATTGGCGCTTGATCTAAGATTTTATCACATTTCTCGGGATTGTACTCATTGGGTCCTGGTGTATTAAATGCCTTTTCCCCTGGAGTTCTAGATCCGAAAGAATACATTGGAGCACTGTCCAGAGCGTCAGCCTTTTCTGGAGCATACACGTTCGGTCCCGGGGTAACGAAAGGTTTTTCACCGGCGGTTCTCGAACCGAAAGAGTACATCGGAGCAGTGTCCAGAACTTTGTCGGCCTTTTCGGGAGCGTACACATTTGGTCCCGGCGTGTTGTCGGGTTTATGATCTTGTCCTCGAATTCTAAAGGAATACGCTGGGGAACTTTCAAGGATGGCTTTATCGGCCTTTTCGTGGTTGTATGCGTTGGGAGCTGGAGTATCAAACGGCTTCTCGCAAGCTGCTTTAGTACCAAAAGAGTACATCGGCGCTGCTTCCAAAACCTTTGTGGCTTTCTCTAAACTATAAACATTAGGACCTGGATTTTCGTTTGGTTTTTCTAAGTTACCTTTAACTCTGAAGGAGTAAGCGGGAGTTCTATCATGTTGGGCTTTATCGAAATTATCCATGGAATATGCATTAGGAGCGGGTGTTTCTACTGGCCTTTCAGTAGCCAGTTTGCAGGCGAAGGAATACTTTGGTGCATGGTCGAGCATTACTTTATCAGCCTATTTAAACAGAAAAACAAAATGATTTAAGAAGGTATTAAATTTATTTAATACTTGCGTTTATTATCTAAGTACAAAATTCATTCATTTTAACAACAACTAAATATACAATAACTAAGGTTATACAATAATAAATAATGGAACAGTTAGTAATAATTAATAATATTATTTTTTATACAATTTTAACAAAGAAACGTAAATAATTGTGTACATTTTAATATAATATCACAAACACCTTTACTAATATTGAAATGGCTATATTAGTAGATGATGCACAATCACAATTTTTTAACAGTATTAATGGCATTAAACATACTAATTTCTAAGTTAATAGATTAAGCTTAAATTTATTCCTGAAACCTATGGTAGGCGGCAGAAGTTAGATGTCAGAGAAGAGTTTGGGTTAGTAAAGATGAAGCGGAGAAATGTTGTAGGTTTGCACTGAAAATGAAATGATTGATGTTAGACAGCGAAAAAGCACAGACAAAATGAAAATATTATATTGGTATATAAACCAGTGCAGGCCAGTGAAAAATCTGGGAATATTATTATTCATATTTTTGAGAAATACAATTAGTAAAATATTATATCACAGGCTAATTCATCGCTTGAATTATTAATCAAACAAGCAGTTCCAATTTTAAAAATTTCCAACAAATTTGAGTTCATTTAAAATGAATAATTTCACGCAGTAATATTTCACATTTCACGTATCTTTGATAACGTGTAAATCTATATTTAAAAAATCCATCGGAACTTTAAAAATCGAACTTTGTGGAGAATTTGCAAAACAATAAACATTTTTCCGAAATTTCAAATCAAATGAAAGTATCTTGAATTGCTTTGCGTTTTTATTAAAATAAATATCTTTAGGTGGGTAGGCACGTTAGTATCAATATGGTGTTGCTTAAAACCTCTTCATGATATGTCACAAACGACAAGTCAAAAAACGAGTTTTTCTTTCCTTTCCTCTTCTGTACAGAAGTGGAATCCGACATTCCAACTAATTCTGGAATGCCAAACACGAATTTTCCGGATAACCACACGAATAAAATAAAAATAAAAAGTATAAACAGCCTAGTAGAATAAAGAGCTTTGCCCTGTTCACTAACCTGTTATGCTTAGCAAAAGCTAATAAAGCTCAGCCTCGGTTGTCAGATCTGATATCTGAGTGCCGAGGTAGCAAGAGTGTTTGATACCAAACGTATGGGCGGGGGAAGACCTCGTGTTTACATAAACCTGAAGCAAGTAGTGTCAACAGCCCTGTTAGTTCATGCAATACATTCTTATATAGTTCACTAGAAATTCTAGAGATTTTCATTCAAGAAACAATAATATATGACATTTTATTATCCACTGGAGCGTTTTTGAGTATATTTTGGCCGATTGCAAAACACCCTCGAGCGTGCGCTTGCCAAAAATCGGCCGGGTTGAAAAGATATTTTAAAACATTTGTTGGTATTATTATAAAAGTTCGTGGGCATTTTAATCTTCGATTAATCATAAAATTAAATAATAGTGGTTTTACTTTTTAAACAAGAGTTGTCCGACATCTCTTCTGAATTATTTGTTTTTAACATTCCGAGAACTGAAATTATTGAAACCTTTTTTATTACAAATCATTGATCATTATTAATTATTTCATAGACAACATAGAGATGTCATAATATTTGATATTCTCCAAATAGCTACTACGCGCGGCAATTTTGAAGTATATACGTAATAAGCACAATTCAGGCATTTGTAAATATATCATCTTTTTTTTATAAATCATAAAAATCTCTAACACCATACGCAGTTATATGTTTTAATATTAACTTTTGGAGATATGATTTATTGAAAGAGGGCGGAAAATTTCCAAAAAAATCCCAATAAAAATTCGAGCGCTGAAGGGTGAAATTGATTATATATCGAAACGCTCCAGTAGTTATTGCCAAAATAGGGGCTCCGCAACAGAATTATGCCGCATCTATCAGTACAAATATTGTTAAAAGAAGGTAAATATACGATCTTTACATATTGCGTATGGCTGAAACCTGAAACACCCCTGGATATAACAAATGAAAGAATTTAAGAAAACGGTTTTTACAAAGTTACCATATCCATTCATTATATAATTTCTTATCTTATTAATATAAGTAGGTAACATGAATTATGTATTTTTTATAAAGTATCGTTTTCGTGATAAATCACCTGCTTAGCCATGCAGAAAGCTCACCTTCGATAAAAGGGGTATGTTTCGTTAGTTATATGAAGATGCTAATTTTATTTGAAAAAATAAATAGCCATAAAAAGCATGTTAGTTATTGGTAAATAACTTATTATATTTAAATATTTATGATATTCGATTACTGCAGGAGGTATTAGATAATTAGATGTAGATTAAATCAAAATCAGAGGCATTATTATGTATAATTAAATTAAATAGATGTATCAGCCTTTAGTAATCTAACAATAATATTTTTTACAGCATTCATGCATTATATAATACGAAATCAGTATGTTTTTTTTATACATTTACATCCCTTGTTCAGCGAAATTGATTAAAGTGATTTATTTTCTACGCCCATATAAATAATATTAACATTTCGTGCAAATAAATTGATAGAATGTGGAAAATATTTTTTTTTACAGCACTCAACTCATAGATCTATTGATTATTTGTACGAAGAAACCCAAAGCTTATATTAATTTTCGAGAAGTGCGTAAATTTTAAGGATATATTTTTTTAAATTTTTATTGAAAATTTTTATTGAAATTCACCACCAAATCGATAAAAAGGATGCTTCATCAAAGAAAATTGGCATATGATTATCGGTTATGAAGAATAACATCCTAGACAAATAAAAATTAACAGAGTGCATTTTTGAAAAAAAAACCAAACTGACGCCACATTTATAAATATTTTCATCACTTTTATGGTGATAATTTAAGTGTTTTATTTATAAGGGTGCTTTATGCAAGGATATTAATAGAATTAAACAGAAGAAAGTGCACCGAAAAAACATTAAAAAAACAGTTGTTACCTTCTCGGGCGAATAATTTCCTGGCCCGGGCGTTTGAGTGTCGTCCGTGCGCTTAGGGCGGGACGCCATGGTGTAAGAGGGCGGGCGACGGTTGATGGCCTCGAGGCACGTGCCCTCATACGTGCCGGGGCCGGGCAGCAGCGCGCCGGGCGGGACCGCCTCGCGTGCTCGCCCGCTCATGCTGTAGGCGGGAGAGCCGCCGCCGTTGCAGCTACCCACGTGGTACACGTTCGGGGCTGGAATTTGTTGAACGAGGATTGGTAAGCAATTTTGTTATTGATGTTGTAATCAACATTGTAATAACATTGTAACGCCTGTCTCGATACAGGTATATCCTAGTGAGACAGGCATAAAAAAAACCCAATGTACATATACTTTTTTTATAGATAAATTAATAAAAAAATTTAAAAAAGAAATCTTCATTGCAATCAACACCGTAATCAACAGTGTAAGCACCATTAGAACCATCATTGTAATTAACATTATAATCAATATTGTAATCAACATCGTAAACAATATTGTAATCAACATTGTAATCGAAATAATCAAGATGTAATAAAGATTGAAATCAAGATTGTAATCAAGATTGTAATCAAGATTGTAATCAAGATTGTAATTAAGATTGTAATCAAAATTTTAATCAAAACCGTAATCCTCTTTGTAATCAAGATTGTAAACAAATCAAGATTGTATACGACATTGTAATCAACACAGTAATCAACATTGTAATCAACATTGTAATCGGCGTTGTAATCCAGATAACCAATATTTTAAGCCACATTGTAATCTACGCTGAAATAAACATTGTATACAACATTGTAATTAAAATCGTTATTGAAATCAGCTTTGTAACCAACATTTAAATTAACTAGTGATTTAATTTGCATTCCATTCTAATCGACATGTTAATGAGAATGTTTATTGTAGAATTACGTTAAGAATACAATGAGAATTTTATTTATAGAAATAGGTTTAATTCTTTAAAACTGACACAATTTGACAAACGAATTTAGGCTTAAAAGAATTGTAAGTAACACTGCAATTTAAATAGTAATTTGTAGCGTATTCCATGTCGCAAGAGACATTTTTATTTATGCAGTTAATTGAAAATATAATCTATGTTGTAAACGACATTGGAGTAATTCACCTGTAAGATTTCAAGTACCATCTAATAAGGCAGGCGTAAAATAAAATAACGTGGTTAAAGAGTGCATTGGCTGGTTATTATTGTTATATAATGCATTTTGCGGTCATATTATATACCTCAGTTATAATTTGTTCAACATGCCAGATATATGCAATTAAGTATTTTTCCATCACCAATAATTAAACAATATACCTTACGAGATCGACCTTCGATGAAATGATCCGAATAAATAATGTACGGTGACAAATAATACACAAGGTCTTGGCCAAGAGTGGATTCTGACCATCAAACTGAGTGTGGGATCCACGACAACTTGCGATACAGTTTTTTTCTTCATTCGTGGGAAGTGTGACCTTAGACTTATTTCCGACTATTTACCGTCCACTACACTCAAATGATCGTCACATTTTTAAAGAATAACGCCCAAATTTATGTGGGCATATTGTACGTGCATGTATTGGCTACAATCTTGCATAGATAAATCTACCTGTTTTGTCATAAATTCATTCGTACTTTCCTACACATAGCGCTCCAGGCTAGCTTAAAAAATAATATTAAAAAGTTGTACTAAGGCAAACAATTTCTCAAAGGGTAAAATGATCATTTACAAAATTGGTGATCTGTTCAATGAACCACTCAATCATTTCAGGCTTGAGCATGAATAATATCATACATCAAAAAAGGAAACTTGTTTGATAGGTTTTAAAACATGTGGGTTAATTTGATATCAAGAAATAATACTGTGCGGGAATCGAACCCGTTACCTTCTGACTCAAAGTCAAATGCGTTCCTCTCGTACATACATATACCTACGAATATTATTATTACTACTGAACAGAACTACAGCTGTGCTAAGAATTACTTTCCTATTTGTGATTTCGAATAAACTGCATTACCTATCAATCAGATTGCAAAACGTTACTTCTGCTAAAAGCTATACGAGTACTCTGTGAATCTAAGTGGAAAATATCTAAAATAATGTGTCTTTCAACTTATATTTATGTAAAAGACGCTAAAATGAATGATAATTTTCTAGATGCCTTGTAACTATTGGGATTGGATTCGGTGTTGTCGTGTTACCTTCGCAGAATCTGCAGACTTAACTTAAATATATAGCTTCCTACCGGGTGATTGCGACGCCACCGCCCTTGCTGGAGGCTTGATGCCGAAGGTGTATTTAGGGGCTGCCTCCTTCACCATCTTGGAGGCCGCCTGGGCCTCGTAGTCCCCGGGGGCGGGCGTGCGCGTGGTCTTGGGCGAGCGTGGACGAGCGTGGAGTGACGCGCTCGTGCCGTTCGCCTTACCTGCCCGCCAAAACTATAAGTAAAATCCCACTAAAACCTAGGGGTAACATTCCAGAGGCTGGGAAAAAACATTCCAGACTAGATGTAACATTCCAGAGACCAGTAGTGGAATGTAGAAACCAATCGATGATGAATTTTTATCTGCTTGAATTGTTTCCTCACCGATCTAATAACGCTTCATGGGTCGCGATTGAATTTGATGATTCCACTGATCAATGGTGACCTCGTGTTGACCTACCGCTGACAGCTCCGTTGTGAGAAATAAACCGTTATTTTGTTCCACGCATGAGAAAGGCAGAGAGGATATAGTATAGGAACCACTTACTTTGGTCCCACCGCATCTCTCTCTGTTGAGAACTGTTGTGCTTTTTTCACACAAAATTTAATTTTGGATTTGAGACAAAAATACTTGACCAAACTGAATACCTATTTTTTAATCCAAAGGTATTGCAAATATATAGTACGGCTATTTCACTTATTTTTGTTTAAACCTATAAAATGTAGGTTATTAAAGAAATCAATTTCAATCAATAATGATTTTAGAGGCCACCTTACAGAGTTAATAAAATGGAAAAAAAAATAACATCACAAACACCATTTCTTTGGGTAGAAAGTTTAATTTACATAAATGTCAAAATGCTTTTTTGTCATTTTTATTAAGCAAAATTATGTTTTAAATAATTATCATTAAGTCACAAATAATTGCCAAAGTTGCCCCGTAAATCATTAAAAATTGATTTCTTTAGTTACACATATTTTATAATTTAAATCACAAGTAAATAAAATGGCACATATCCATACTTGCTGTACATTTTGGGGAAGAAAATAATTTTCCAGTTTCAAATTTTTAATCCAAAATTAAGTTTAGTATGAAAAAACTGCCCAGTAGAGAAAGAGGTGTTACAATGCACAATGCAGCTCTCAACGGTATGTCTATTTTGTCCATTGTCTGCGAGCTCACCATTGTGCACAGCTCAGATTAGGTTGAGCAGAGCTCATGGTTATAGGTTTTTATTTGTGTTTTAAAGTAATAATGCTTGTATTAGGTATATGTTATTTTTTAAACATTTAAACATTTGATCATTTGACCTACACCTATTAAGCTCGCCAACTTAATCTCATTATACATTATTAGATCTGGTAGGTTACGATTGGTTAATACATTCAGGGCCTTACCAATAAAAGTGTGTTAAATTTTACAAAACTGATAAAAAATTATCATATCTTTTTTAATGCAGCTATCACTTTGTGGTTATCCATTATAGAAAATTGAAACAATACAACTTTGTATAAACCACTTATATAATTCGTAAATCCTACCGGTTTCGGAACAAACTTTAATCATAAAGGAAAACGTTTGGATAACTTAGAAGCCTTGGAAATTAAAAAATCCCTTAAAAATAATTAATCTATTATCAATAAACAAAAAATATTATCTTATAGCCCAATCATGGATTTGTTCCCCTACCCACCCACTCTACAATAATACCTACCCACCCAATCTACATTAATAATTAGCAACGGCGCCACCCCTACCATAATAAAACATTGTTCGAAACTGTCAAATTAGTATAAGCTTTCCCTAAAGAAGGAAAGTTTGTTCCGAAACCGGTAGGATTTACGCATTATATAAGTGGTTTATACAAAGTTGTATTGTTTCATTTTTATAATTTTCATATCATTTGCATAAAAATAAAACACGTTTATTAGTAAGGGAGTCAATATTTTGGGTTAAAGAAAGCTTTTGTTGGCCATTTTGGAAAGCTCTAATATTTGATTAAAATAGCAAAGAGACTGCCATTAGTTGTAAAAGAGATGCATAACAATGGTACGAAAATATAGTAATGTGCAATTTTTCTAGATATGTGGTTCGAGTGTAAAGCATATATCCCTATTATAATAAATCATCGAATAAAATATCTCATACAGTAGACTCTCACATACCCTCACATGTAAATCATTTATGACAAATAACATACCTATGCTATATTTGTTAATTTACACGCACAACACACTTAAAAAAAAATTGCATCCAAATTAAATGAAATCGATAGAAAGGAGTATCAGGAGCACGATCAATTCTTCAGCGATCTATTTACAACTTAAGATTTTTGATTGAAAATTAGGCCCAGTTGTTTCGCAGAAATTCAAATGTAACATTGTCATCAAATGGCCAATCAGCGCCATTTTGTTTTTTTTTTTTATCATTTGGGTTCCCGTAAAACGCCGATTCTAGGTGAGTTTTAGCTATAAGCTGTTCTCTTTTGCTGATCACAATTTATTCAAAAAAAGACTTGGAATCGGCATTTAAGGAGAACCTTTAAACTGAAAAAAATCACAATGGAACTGTATGGTCACTTGATGACTTTGATACACGTGAATTTCTGCGAAATAAATGGGCCATAATATTGGTAAAACATCATCAAATAATTTGGTTGGAACTGCAGAAAGTCGTTAACAGCTTCTTACAAAACTCTCTTATATAGAAACAATTGCAACAATCGCAAATTTCGCAATAGCGATCAACTAAAATTACACAATGATTTTTATCTTCTTTGCAAATTGCTTTATCGTTTTAATTTATGGCATCCTCGAAGATTTCGCCTAAGTGATTTATTTGAATTCTGCGTCAATAAATCCATTGGCAGCGCGACTTCCAATTAGGACATGATCCACCATATGCCGTGATGACGTAGCAGGGGGGAGTTGAAACTCGGAGCAACAACTGTGGGCAGACCACAATAATCCAATAAACAGTCATGGTCCCAGCCGGTTGCCGCATATGGTCCGGCTCTAATAACCGCCAGTGACTCCTACATCTACGTTTCTCGTTACTTACGGCGTCGATTGATCCAAACATCGTCTCGCTAACAGCACGAAGCCTGCCTGCTGCCTTTGCAATGCAACGGATCAAAAAAGAATGCCTGGGTTTCTATTCTGTTGCCGATGGCTGAGTCATTTGCATTTGGCATGGACAGATTTGGGCAAGCGGGAAATGTGAAAATTACGGAAAATGACGTCACAAAGGACAAGAATAACAACCGTTGTGTTGAACGCGGTAGTGAATGCAATAAAACCAAAAATTAACTAAAGAAATCTTCGACCAAGAAGCTTACAACACTTAAAAGCGATTTATTTTGCAATTTTTCAATTTATTATTGAGTGAGCAATATACCCAATGATAAAGGCACAGAAAATTATTATAAAAATAAAACTTTAGCTACCTCTAATTTCAGACTCGAACTTAATTTTATTATCATGAATGTTTGATGATCGGTAAATATAAGCAAAAACAATCCTTATTCATCTATGTACAAATATACACAAATACTAAAAAAAACTCGCTGCAGGTACTCGAAACAATAACAAAAACTTACTACAAATTCCTGTAACGCATACTACTTTTGGTCAACGAAACTTTAGGTATCTTGCGACAAGACTTCACAACATAATTCCGTTTAAAGTGATTCACGATCTTTTTTTAAAGATTACGTAAAAATTTGGATCAAAAGCAATGATAGGGCCTTTATCGGTACATTCACCCAAATTCGAAGTTAATGTAACCAAACAAAAAATAAAAGTGTTGGTATATAAGTTATTATAAATTAACTTGCCAAATTACTGCCTCGACACAGGCTAGCCTAGTGAGGCGGGTTACGAGAAACCTCAGTTATACGATTCTATTCTTTACATATTACCTACTGTTTACATTATTTTCAGTTGTTAATTTTATGTACTTATCTAATGTATCAGCACACTATGCACACTTAACATGTATTTTTAGTGTTATAGTTTTAAATTTTTTAGAATAAAGATTTATCGTTATATCTTTCTGTTAGCTAAATACAATCAATCATTACCATCTGACTCGTTCTAACCTAACTAACTCCTTTTGTATACCTATTCAATCTCCTAACACGTAATGTTGTAACTTGTAACATGTCTGGTTAGATATATTTCACCATTCGTTTCACTCGTTCGTGCCATATCCCATATTAGTCTTGGTCATTCAATATCTGTCAATTATTTGCTTTTAGGCCGTCCATTTTACCTCTCCTTTCAACACTTAAAATGAATAATCTGCGAGGTCTTCAACAGCTAATTATTATTACATTTCAAAAGCCGAAATACACAGTATAATTTATAGCTTTGCTACGTGAAACCACAACACCTTTTTTAATTAATTGATTTTTAATGTGCATGGTTGTGTAATATAAAGCAATAATATCAGAGTAAAAAATACAAAATATTTTGATTAGAAAATTTTACAGATTTCAGTTAAAATATTCTAGTGCTGTCGTCCAAATTGGTTTTCCAACGATTTTCAGAAACAATTTGTTAATATCGACGATCCCGAAGAACAATGTCGGATGTGCGATTTTGTAGTTTTGCAGTAGACCTGTGTAAAGTTTCATTTCTGTACTTTTACTGTATTTTTAGATCAAAGAAATACAGTGTTGTCTTGATATTTTGCATTTCATTAAAAATTTCGAAAATCCAAACTTTTAAATCAGCAAAATAAGAAAATAAATAAGCCAACAAAACGATTTTTAATTAGTCGGATAATTGTCGAAATATTAAAGTCTTCTGAAAAAGTCGTCATATTATTCATTTCCACTAGGTTTTTCAATTTATAATTCTAGATCTTTTTAACATTTTTTATATTGCATTGCGCACTTGCAAGTGGTTTTAGAGATCACGAAATTTCTGTGAGATTTATTTTTGGTTGAAAAGCCTTTGTTTTGGAATTTGGACGACATCACCGGTTTTGGAAGCTCTTGTACCATATAAGGTGCAAAATATCATCTCTTACTAATTTGACTACTCAAAGCACTTTTGAGGCGGTCCTACTTATAGATGATCTAAAGTTCACTTCCTGAAAGCTCCGATGTAACCTCTCGTTCTGTTAGATGGTACATGCTTCATGTGTGAGAAAGGAGCGTTTACAACGGAGCTATCAGTGGTATCTCTTTAGTTTATTTTAGTAGTACGAAGCAGAGTTTTGTTAACTTACCTTTAGCGGTCATGCCCTCGGTGTTATAGGAGGCAGGCCCCGGTCCTTGCGCCTTGTCGCTGTTTGAATACTTTCCGCCGAACGTGAAGGCCGGTGCGCGCGCCCTCTGAGATTCGTTAGGCGTTTTGCCTGGAAAGTAGGGAACATAAATAATTTAGCCAAGTTTCAAACCATTAAAAAATAACAGAAGAACAAGAAAACTAGTATGTATTGAGAAAATTAATGAAAAATATTTTTGACCTACATTTAGAAAGCGTGTCGCAAATATTTGATCTGTGAACAATCTGTAAAGAGCGAAATTCTTTGATTGATATTATTTTGATCTTCGTTCGATATTTAAACTAAAATTGTAAATATTTTGAAAAACTAAGTAGGTAGGTATTTTTCAATGACTTGTGTTTTTCTAAAATTATAATGATATCAAAATACAGGGTGTAACAGCACGTATCCGAAGGACTTTAATCAGTGATTCTGTGCATATTTGGAGTAAAAAAGTAGATGTCATTTTGCCGCCCGATGTCATTAAAAAAATATCAATCACATGACGTCACTATTCAAGCTCGTACCGTTGCGACGGGATCACGTGATCGCTGTTTCGTGTGTTACCGTGCTGCTGGAACGAGACGGATTGTTTATCTCGTGACCCGCTAGGCTAAACCCGACTACTCAGTTGTGACGTGCAATGAAAAAAATATTTTTATCTTTATTTTAACTTTATGAGTAAAACCTCATATTGTAATATTTAATTAAATGAAGACAATATAAGCGAAACTCTAACGAAAATCTGGAAACAGAAAAATCAGGAAAATATATGGACACCTCTGGGACTATTCATTATTCATGTCCCAGAGGTGTCAATATTTTTTTCTGATTTTTCTGTTTTCAGATTTTCGATTGAGTTTCGTTTTTATTGTCTTCATTTAATTGAAAATATTTTTATTTATTTTAATTGAAAAATCAATAATCGGACAGTAAAATGAAATCTACATTTTTTACACCATTTATGCTAAGGAATCGCTGGTTAAGGGTGCGTGCCCTTATACCCTGTGTAAGCAGGTACCAAAAATACATTATAGTAGGTATATATTATTGCTAATAAGTTAGATATTGTGTGCAATAATAAAAAAAAACATATGAAGGTGCTTTAAAATTGAGTTTAGTTGTAATCGTTCCATCAATTATCTAAAATACTAATTTCGGTTGTTTCTCTGTGCTTTGTAACTCTTGTTTTGAATTTAAGTAACATTTTCAAAATTGGAACTGTTTGTTCGAAGAATTCTAACAAGCTATTGGTAAACTACGTGCCCATAATATAATATTTAAACAATAAAATATTTTAATTGACTTTTTAAAATTGGGATTGTAATTTCAGTTACTTTCGATGGGTCTGCGCTAGTTAATTCTAAAGGTGATATTTTTTACTAATTGCTCACGTCGAATCTTCTCGTAGGTTACCTACAATCTTAGAAGGAAGGAGATAATGAGAACCATTTCGTTAATTTTGATTTACCTACGCAATCGTAATTATTTGCAAAGATATTTATTAATAATTAGTGAAAGTAAATATATGACACCGGTCCTAAAATTGCTTAGCCTACACAAAACACGTCTCCCACACTGAAACAATAATTACAATTACGACAATATCTCCACTTTATGTCCCGTGTGAAATTGCTGTGTTTGTTTGCCTATTGAATGTGTTGTGTAGTGTACGTATATATCGCAGCGTAAATGTGAATTGAATGATATTATGTGTTCTTCCCTGGTTTTCCATCCCGGGATCTCGAGAATCGGAATCCCGGGAATTCTAAATGTTTGTCGACGGCGTAATCCTGGTGCTGCGTTTGTCTTAATCCCGGTATTACTGGATTTTTGTTGGTTTCATGGCCTTGTTTTAACCGGGGAAATATCTATTTTCATTGGCAGCATGTTGTTTATTGCACATTATTCTAAAGAATTATTATTATTACTTCTAATAAGAATAAAGATTTTGGGGTAGGTTATATTTATTGCGAGATTTCTTAGAAGTAGGGAAACTTACAGTGAAGCCTGAATAACATTCAGTATTTAGTATTGCATGTTTGGGCGTGTGAACAAAACTACGATAGATAAGTTTTAAGATTTTCACGGCCAAAAGCATTTTCGTTATTTGTTTTTGGGGTGTTATGCCGTGTTGCGCTACCTCCTTCTTTAGCCAACGTTTTGGACATCGTTGCAGTGTCCATCATCAGGGCAGATCCGACAGATCCGGTAGATGTGATCACATCTACCGGATCTGTCGGATCTGCCCTGATGATGGACACTGGATGTGATCACATCTACCGGATTTGTCCTGATGATGGACACTAGATGTGATCACATCTACCGGATCTGTCGGATCTGCCCTGATGATGGACACTGCAACAATGTCCGAAACGTTGGCTAAAGAAGGAGGTAGCGCAACACGGCATAACACCCCAAAAACAAATAACGAAAAAAAAACTACGATACCTCAATGGTTGCTGAAATGTTGAAAATATTTGAAAAAAAAAAAGTTTTTTTTTTTTAGTGCGGGAATAAGATATTAAAATTATTGAAGAAGACGAGATAATTCTGCCTCTTCAAGAAAAGCTCGGTAGAACAATTGAGCTTGCATTTAATTCCAAAATCACCTCAAAAATAAGAATGGCCCATTAAATATGAAAAATTATCAAAAAGGATACGGAAAATGTGAAATTCGAAATGCAGCGTGGAGTAAATCTAGAGCAATGCTACTAAGTTTTAAAATCAAAACCAATTTAAGACAAAATAAAATTCTCACTGAATTATAAAAACTTAAGACATTTTGATCTTATTTGACGTCGCATTTAAAGTCTCAAAATATTTAATGGATTTATGTATTTTTTATTATTTTCGTTTTTTGTTTTTGTTCTGCGCAGTTACTTTTATACTATTGGAAATTAGTTATGATCCCGGGATTGCAATATACTAGTATCTACTGCAATCCCGGTTCTGAAAAAATAGTCCTAGTTCTTACTTCCTAACTAAAAATCTCTGCAGAGCAACATTTATTTTTATTTTTTTATTTTCTTTATTCATTTTGTTTATTACAGGATTGTTTAACATGGTTTTTTCGACTACCAAGCTAGGCAAATTCCCGTATTATGGTAGTCGACCTAATCTAACCTAACCTAACCTTTTAACTTGAAAGGTGGAGAAAATGAGCCAAAGGGGGAACTACGGTAAGAACATACTTTATACTAATGATGTCATTGAGCAAAGTTAAGTATGTCAGCATATACGCAGGCATTGTGCCTGTAACATTTTACAAAAAAATTCTTGGTGATTAGGCACTCAAAAACCATCTCACAAACAGCGCTTTTTTTTGCACCGTATTTACAATATTTTTATTATGGTTATGCACCGACTAAACAGATAAAGGTAGTAGGTACCTACAATTTATTGTTATTTTTACCCGACTTCGTCCGAGTATCAAAATCGTTTTTTGACTAAGCGTATTGAAGTCCTGTTTTAAGTCGACTGTTCGGCAGTTCATCTATCTGTAAATTTGTTTTTACGTTCCGTTTTCAATTCAAGATGGTGGACGTTTTAATGGTTCCGTAAAGTTTTTTTTTTCAAAAGGGGAATTTTTGTGATTATTTAAACTTTTTTATTCCCGTTTCTTTTTATCATGGTAGGTACCTACCTGCCTGAATAAAGTTTGAAAAATGAATTGTTCCGAGACAAAAAAATCTTAGATTTCAGATGTAATTTCGGTTTTTATTAATTAAATAATAAAAAAAAATTAGAAACTACTTTTTTGGATGCGTGGTCTACAGTGTTCGCAGAACAACTGGTTTAGAATTCGTTTGTCGCATAATTAGCTTATACACGGAAGAAATATATTGGAAAGCTCATTAGATCATGATGTAAATTAGATTGCGTGCCGAATATAATAGTTGTGTCGTTCTTAACTCACTTATATATACAAATTTATAAGCAAGCATATTTTGATTTTTATGTACATACTCGTACTAGCGATTTCCCGGCATGCATTGCAATGGCACTTAATAAAGAAATTGTTTCATCCTGCGTGTCCTTTCCCATTCGTCCGTTCCCCTTCCGCCGCCTCTTCCCATCCCATGTCCCCTTCCCCTCACGCGTTCCCCCGCCACCTTCCAGGCCTTCCCTCTCCCCCCTCTCACTCTCACATCCCGCCAAGACTTTTCGGATGGAATGATCTGTGAAAATTTCATGATGCCAGAGCTCACCGTTCCAGAATTAGTCTTGGAAAACTAAAGATAAACAGATTTCTGCTTTTTTTATGACAAAATATGTGTACAGAAAAAATATTATTCATAAATACACGTGCATTATTTATTTCAACTGGAACAAATATTGTAATAAATATGCAAATAAAAAAAAGGTGCAAAATGGGTTTTTTAAAACCAGATTTATGTTATATTTAGGCTCATAAATGGTCAATCGTGTTGCATTAGTATGTTGCCAACATAAATTATTCTGCTTGCGAAATCTGGTTTTATATCAGAATTATTCAGGGAAATGCGCGATAAAACACGGATAAAACATTAAAATCCATTCTTCGGGGCATAAAAGGAAGCTATCATGGAAACTGAACAATCAATGACGCCATGGAATTTCTGACTGAAACTGCACAATTATTTATAGAGACTACGTAAAGTGGAATAACGGTGATGTTTTAGTTTCTATACAAACTGTACGTGCGTGTTTTAATTTTATCGGAATGGGAATGTTACCTCATGGTAGAAAATAGAATAAAATTGAATGTTATATCCTTAGTATTTATTTATTTATTTTTATTTTTTATTTAATACAAGATTATACATTTATTGTATTCCCTTTTCAGGACAGTCAACAATAATTACAAGACTTTTTAATGTAAGTAGGTACAGAAACAAAATATACATGTTGTAGTACAATACTTTGGTCAAATTATACGCATGAAAAAAACCACGATATATTAGGTTGTTTTAGTGTGACAAGGTTTTGAATGCAGGGATCGGAATTTGGCGAATGTTTCTAACTCATCCACTAGAACGATTTTTGGTACATATTGGCAAGTTTGCAAAACGTCTTAAGCGATCGCTTGCCATTGTGTGCCAAATTTATAGAACCTGAAAATATGAGATATGCAAAAATATACCAAATTCTGTTTGGTTATTTTAGTTATATCATTTGGTTGTAATTATTTGGTTTATTTAGTAAAATCTAGGTGGATTCATTATTTCTTAGTGAATATCTAGTGTTCAACTTAAAAACAATAAGCAAAAACCATTACATATAGAAATAAAGGGTCTTCGATTCAATTTACTTGAACAATTAAAAATCTCAATATTACTCTAATTAATAAAATCAGAAAAATTATTTATTCCCCACTTTAGTTTGTTTACAAAACCTAAACAATATAAAACATTTATATAAGTCAAAATTAAGAACACATTAATATGGGAATTCAGATGTCAAAGTACCCCACAAAATAGAAAATGTATTGTCACAATAATTTTCTCAATAAATTGATTTAACCGATAATAAATCACTTCAGGCACTTTCAAAATTAAAATACATAATCATATAAATAAGATCTCAAAGTGGTTTAACCTCAATTTTAAAACCTCCTTGTAAGCCGAAACAGCTTTCACAATAATAAAAAAAAAATACTTGCAGAACTTAATAAAAAAATTAATAAGTAAATTTATTTTTGATAAATTACTGTTTTTTTTTTTACTCTCAATATTTTATGAAATACATATTCATTTACGATGTTCAAAACTTTTTTGAAAATTTCGTTTCTATCAGTTTGTACAAACACATTAAAAAAATTTAAAGTGTGTAATACACACGCGATAGAAGTGAAACTAGAAAGTCGCTAGATGTCGCTTTCTTTTGCCTGTTTATTTTAAAGTGGTTTGAAGATTGGATATTGATTTACAAAAACAAAAAATGTTTTTTTTTTGGATTTGGTAGGATTCGAACCTCCGTCCGCTGGATTTCTCTGGCCGCGGAGATTTGCGATGCACTATACCGCTGCGCTACGGGACGCGCTCGGCGAGGCGCGGCGGATTTACGCATGATATTGCGATGACCCGTATCAAACCAAAGCGGCCAATGAGCGCAGACCTATCGTCATTTCCGTTTTATATCTCAACCAATAGGAGCCTTGAGCGTAGTTTGATTCTTCGCAGGTGCCGTAGTTCGTCATTTCCGATTCATCCGAATTTAAAATCACTCTAACGGGGCTAAGGAAGTTTCACTTCAAAAACCTGCCCTATTTAAAATGATTTGCCTGTGCCCACCCATGTAATTGTGTATTATTTTTACCTATGAGTGAAGGTAGCGCCACGGCTGCTGGGCCCGGGCTGCTGCTCTCCGCCGCTATAGGACCTCGCCTCTTCGTCGGAGTCCAGGGGTTCTGCTTTATTCCCACCATCCTGCTGTCTGCTTAACCTATGGTGACCTCTAAAGGTGCTGGTCACTGAGGGTCTTGGTAATAGCCTTTTACCGTCTCGGGTGAAGAAGATTCTGGATAGAAAAAAAGAAACTGTGTTAGATTATGGATAATTAAGCAATTTACGGTAAATTGGAAGGAAGGGGAGTCCTTCAATACTAATATTAAGGATGGGTTGTTAAAAAATTGATGAATTTATCAAATATTAGAAGTTAATTTTTACGTTCTGTGTAAGTTTTATTCACGTTCTGTGATTATTTCAGTTTCATACAGCAACTGGCCTAAAATGATATAATAACAGAACTTGAATTGAACATTGAACCTCCACAGAACATAAAAATTAACATCAAATATTTGATGAATTCCTCAATTTTTTTGTAACAACCCATCCTAAGAATTGGAAAGTTGCTTCAATTGGTTGTTTACATAAATAAAGTTTTACAATTTCTTGTCAACATAATATTTTCATCTCAAACATAATATCGTATCAAACCTACTATAGCCTTTGACCAAGTATACGTAGGTATATCATAGGTCAATGACTATAACACATCGTCTCAATATGAATATCTTTTGCTAGTCCTATAAGTCCCAAAATATAAACCCTTCGGGCCTCGACCATATTTTATCAGAGGGTCAAAATATTTCCGCTTTACAATAAAATCCAAATGAATGGAATGTTTCTGAACGTATCCCAAAATTAAAAACTGTTTTTGAAAGGCGATGAAATACGCTTTCCAATTTTATAATTTAAAATAAACATAATATCAATTTTGAAATGCAAAAATTTAATGCAAACGTGAAAAAGTATTTTCGTTATTTATTTTTGGGTGTTACGCCGTGTTGCGCTACCTCCTTCTTTAGCCAACGTTTCGGACAGCGTTATAGTGTCCATCATAAGGGCAGATATTTATTTGATAACAGACACTGTAACGCTGTCCGAAACGTTCGCTAAAGAAGGAAGTAGCGCAACACGGCATAACACCCAAAAAATAAATAACGAAAATACTTTTGACTGTGAAAATTTAAAAAGTACACATTAGAATTAATTTGTGGTTGACTTTTTATATTTGAATACAAAGCGTCATGTTGTCTCTTTCTAACACCGTTTAGATCGTATTTTTAACTATGATAGTAAGGGAGACACAACGATTTCAACAACAAATTAGTCTGAGGGGTTAATGTCTATAATATTAACAACTAGCTGGTTCTCGGCGTGCGTTGCAATGCCATATTCAAAGAAATACATTGTTTCTCCCTGAATCACCTTTCCCGTGCGTCCTTGTTCCTCTCCCGCGTCCCCTTCCTAGCTAGCTTTTAAATTATAGCCCATATGTTATTCTGATGTATGAGCTATATTATTGTTAAGTTTCATTAAAATCCATTTATTAGTTTTTGCGTGAAAGAGTAACAAACACACATACATCCATACAAAATTTCGCGTTTATAATATTAGTAAGATTTGACAGTGGTGTGAAAAAATGACTGTTTCATTTGTTTATTTAACAATAACCCATCGCTAAGTGTTTGTATATTTTAAAATTTTAACTATTGTGTTTTAAATTGTTAGCATTTCCGTAGATGATCACATCCAAACATTTAAAACTTGAAATACTTAGGTCACTGTTTGACATTTGAGTGTAGGAAAAAACTCTCACATGTCACAAGATAATGTGATTATGGTAATAGACGTGCATAATATTGACTGCAGTACAATATGACATCATTCTCTCGTAATAATTATGTGTTATATCTCTAACGTCATATTGCTTTATCAACAAGTTATCAACGGTCTAAATCTGAACAAATAATATTAGTGTTGGACTAGCAGTTAAAAATCCGCTCCGCAGGTTTTTGCTGCTATGCCCTGAGGATGGCTTATGGTTCGCTTCGCCCAGTTTAAGTGTTGGTGGCCATTTTATAAATCCGATAGGAACTGGTTCCAAAAATAGCGAGTTCCTCGGATCCACTTTGATCCAGTGTCAGCTAATCACCGGGACAAAGTAACCGCTACAGTACTGTTATTCACAACTGCAAGTTACAATAATAATCATATTCCTGTCAATCTCTCCATATCCGGAGAGATACTCAAAATTACAAATCTGTATTATTTACATCTGCCAACGGCAGGTCCTCGTGCGAACTGTTAATGTAAATGGCGCCATCTTTTGGCATTACTGGCTACTTGCTTGAATTCGGTTATATTACAAAAGTAGCTTTTTAACAAACTTCAAGTACGAAGATGGTTTTGCGTACGGCGCGGCATCAGAGTTGCATTCTTAGACGAATTCTTAAATTTCAACCGTACAGTCTCTAGTCTATTAATACTGTTCGATTCGATAATTTTTCGTTTCAATTTCATTCCAGAAATAAAACATTAAAACGCCTACTGAGCCAAACATTGTTTGTTTAGGTACCTATCTAATACCTCTAAAACCTAAGAAATCTAAAAAAGTTGTTATTTATTCTGTAAACATCTTTGAAGTTGCATGATTCTGAGTTGTCCGGTCACCATACCAAATAACACCTAAAGATTAAATGAAAATTCTCCATGCATTTCATTACATTAGAATCGATTGCTATATTTCCCTTCTATTCAAAAATAAGAAAAATTAAAGTTAACACACTACATTATTTCCAATTTATCATCCTAAGTAATTGAGAAATATTCACCAAAATATTTTCACTGATGGCAATCAGTAATCACATGTAATTAGATGCACTTACCAATTATGTTTTCGAAACCATCTTCAAGGTGTGCAATTTATTTTTTAACAATTTTTCGTATTCAATTTCACAACAATCACTTTTGTAAGAATGAACATGAACAATCCTTCTTCAAAACACATAGAAGACTGACTGGTTTGGCGAGATTAGGTACAAACATTTATAGCGGTATAAACAAGTGTGTTTTGCGTCAGTGTTATCGTAAAAGTTGGCGAAAAGAGTCGTTATTATTATTATTTATTTATTGAGATAACATAATAATAAAAACGTTTGCCGCATAAACTTTAACATTTGACAAATTGGCAATACTTTGAATATTTCATTGTTAATACGTTTACATTCACATTGTTTCAATTTGGGAGGCAGGCATGGGAACAATTTAATGGATAACCAACATCTCTGTTATAGGTCACCTCAAGTGATTCGATAAGTTTGGTGACTTACTGCACTTACTTACGGCCGGATTGGAAGAGACTGGTTGAGGTAGACCTAACCTAGACTTCTCCAACCGGACACTCTCAAGCCCATCACCTTGCACCGCAGTGGTAGGGATGGACTCACACGTCCGTTATTCCTGGATTCATTTACCTCCAGATTCCTACTCACCTCATTACCACACTTTCCCTAAAAAGACCTTCCACACAGCATCCTCAAAGACGACTTTTTCATGAAAGGCATTTTGTTTCCTCAATCATGTGGAGCTAACGTAAAAAAATATGAAATATGATTTTTAACATGCAGGTTTTTATTTATTTTTTATTTGTTATAATTTGGTTTCTGTTTTGATTAACTTTATGATAGACAGAATAACGCAGTAGGTACTCATCTACTAACTGCATCATCAAAGTTTCTCTTTAGTTGATTTTTTATGTTATTATAATAATTATTGTCTTTGTCAACATTAACCGCAAGACTTTCTAACTGCCTACGGTTGAAAGTTTGTGAGATTTTCAACTTAAAAAACAGCCTTTCCTACAAGATTTTTCTTACAATCAATGTTAATTTCTGCATTATATATATTATATATTTATTTCTTATGAATTAACGCCGATTAACGCCTTTTGCATGGGAATTAAAAAAAATGGAATCTGGTTACAGAACGTACATAGATAAGAAAAATTAAAGTATAAAAAATATAAACGAGAAAAATACAAGTGGGAAAGTGCACGAGAGTTAAATGAAAAGTTCACATGACAAAAAATTTAAAAGATAGTATTGTAGTAACTGCGTAAAAGTGAGCTATTTTAATTACAAATATGAAGAAAAAAAGAAAATAAACATACAAATAAAAATACACCGGGTACATATGTAAGCAAAATGTTTTGAAAAGTACTTGTTCAAAATAACGTCGTAAAGCACGTAAAAAAATTAATTTAAAAATCCCAGAAGTAAACTACGTGCTTAAGAATATAAAAATTTAAAGTAACTACGTATGTTTGATTCTAGTGGAACTGAAAGGCGCTGACAAACAGCTTTAATTAAATAATTTTTGCATGTACTTATTCTTTCCATATGTACAGCATCATCAAATCGGCACAAAAATCAACTTGTTTATAATTAGAAGTGCACTAAATAATACCAGTTACTACATAACGGAAGATTTCCCACAAAATATTCTAGAGAAGAGGAAAAAACTTCAAGAACAAGTAAGAATCGAACAGGAAAAGGGAAACCTTGTAAAAATAAAATACGAAAAACTTGTCATTATTGAAAAAAACAGCTGGAACAAAAGAAAGCTTTCAACTTCGCCTGAAACAAAACCACAAAGGGAGCCGAAACAAATACACAGGCCAACAAGAAAAACAAATCACCAACACAAATAAGAAGAATTTCAAGCCTATCGGAAGGTATTTTTAAAACCGGGCATGCTGAATTACCCGATTAACAGAAACACGAGCAACTCATCAGATCTGCAGCAAAATAACAACGCTAATATATAGCAATTACCGCCCCCCTCTCGCAACGTCAACATACAACAACCACTATCAGAAAATCAAACTCATCTTCAAGCCGGCTGGTCACCGTGAAAGATCATGACCAAAACCCTCCAAATAACCCTCCGAAAAATGAAACAACACCACAAAATACGTTATACATTCTGACATACAACGTTAAAACGCTTTCATCATATTTATGAACGTTTGGAGGAGGCCTTTACCCGCAGAGGGGTTCCTACAGAATATTTTCACTATAATTATTATTATCGTGTCGCAAATTCTTTTATAAAACTGCAACAACTAACTTAAAATAACTATAAAAATTTAGATACTAACAAAACTAATTAACTTTGCAAATTAGTATTTTCTGTAAGAAATAAATGGCTTTTTTTATTTTTATTTATTTATTATACGCATAAGATTCATTAAGGAGATTTATTCCGCGTTTGAACCAATATTGTTGCAATGGTAAGATAATTTGTAATGTCGTTAAAATAAAAATAAAAATATTATTTTAATTTTAATTTTATGCTTATTTTTTATTATTTGTGTGATGAATTTTGTTATCATTTTATGCTTTAATTAGGTACCTACCTAATATTTAAACTATTTTTTTTTCTTTTCTTTTATAGTTGTTTATGTAATATGGCAGACTGGGATTGCACTACCCTCCCAGTCTTGCTGGAATAAAAACTTAAATAAAAAATAAATTATTGTGTGCAGCCCGTGGTTTATGCACGTAGTTAAATTGCCTTACGTGTGTAACTATTCTCATAAACTGATAAAAAACATTGATAATATTTCCAACATTAAAACTTACTATTTTTTCCGAATGTTTATGTGAAAATTTTGTGCATATTCTTGAAGATAGCAAATCTCTTTTCTTATTTAATCGTCAGTTATAAGGTAAGACTTTGCTTAGGTATATCCGAAGTTAAACGTTAGTTTCTTAATAATGGTGTATTGTGCACATGTCATCTATTATTTATGTCATTGTCATGCAACAATCAATTCAGTTGTAAGTGTTTATATAAATCAATCTAAAAAACAAGGTAATTAAGAGTTAGTTTGTACGTATACATAAATCTCATCGGTGTACAAACATTATTAATTATGCTTCGAATAAAAACTCCAATTCAAACAGTTTTATAGATCTATTAATTACATGAGTTACTAGCCGGTTTCGTTCAAGTATTCAAAGCTTATAGAGCTTATGATGGAAGTGATGATGGAAAAGACCTCAAAATAGTTACGCTCACATTAAAATTGCAAAGCTATGAAAATCATTAATTAAGTGCTTGTATAGAAAAGTTTGTCAGATATAAATTGGTGTCTCGTAGAATCAACAATATTATGATGTATAACGATATGATTATAACTGGGTTGTATTTATGCCAACCACCGCATTATATCACATCACAGCATATCCCGCAACCCGGATTTGTACCGATTTATTACATATTTCCCTTAAACACAGTAAGTTTTAAAGCTCTAAAAAAATATGTTATTCTTGAAGATAATATCTAGACTTTAAAACGCAAATTATATAAAATTCCCTCGATAGAAAAAAATCGCAAAGTATGCTCCAAAAATTATTATTAACACGTTTGTTTCAGTTATTTTACAAGTTATATGTATGAAAAAATTCACAGTGTTTCTTTAAATGCTGTTTAAGATAATGCCCTCGAAATTTTTGCTCTATTTTAAACGAGTCGTGTTTTATTAAACATTTTCGCAATTTTCGCATCGATTTTGTCGCTGTAAATGTTAGCGCTCTCCTCTAACATTCGTAATTTCGTATCTCTCCATCTTCTTCTTTTCGGGCCAGGTTTGCAGAGCCTTAAGCTTCAAGCCGGAAAACTTTGAAGGGAAAGTCCTGAAAATGAAAGCCTTTAAAAGCGCCCAGTTTTCCGCGACGTGACTAGACTGGTACGGGGGTAGACAGAACCTTCTAGACTAGCAAGTAGCTACTTGAAACTTCCGCCCCCAACCACCAACTGCAGGCTGTTCTACATTTAAATCGATACCCATAGAAAGCTCCGTCCTATATCTATATACATAGTGTGACGTCTGTGCTATTCTGTACCTGGCCATTTCGTGAAGTTGCACCGCCTGCTTGATATATTTTCGTTTTAAGGAATCTGAGAATACGATTGTAAACTTGTCGTGCCATAGTGCAATCAAGCGTGCCCTATATACTCGTATTATAGGGTATATTGATGTTTTCGTTTATTGCACTATTGGACATTTTGGATGAGGAGTAGATGATAAAAACGCAACCCGATTAAGAGGAAATCACAAGCCAAAAATGTATGTATTCTTAGTGTGCCTTATATCGCAACGAATATAGGTATCATCAGGCATAAAAATAGCTTGGAAAACGGAGTCTAGAGGTCACTATTTCAATCGTTAAAGTGATTTTTATTTAAATAAATGAAGACAATATAAGCGAAACTCAATCGAAAATCTGGAAACAGAAAAATCAGAAAAACATATTGACACCTCTGGGACTCGAACCCAGGACCTCTTGCTTTCCGGGCAAACGCGCTAACCACTGCGCCACGGTGTCGATATGAAATTCGGTCATGTTTAACTGTACCATACTTCGAATAAGAACCACCTACATTACCTTCATTTTCTTTAACGCATATATTATTGGCAACTATCTTTATGTATGATTGCAAGATTAAAACCCGAACTAAATGCTCTCTAGATAGTGTCTGGATAAATCTTTATCCATTTTATTTAATATGCGACATCTATCGACTTTTCTGCAAGTCTAGGATGAATATCTTATTTTTATTTTAACTTTATGAGTAAAACCTCAAATTGTAATATTTAAATAAATGAAGACAATATAAGCGAAACTCAATCGAAAATCTGGAAACAGAAAAATCAGAAAAACATATTGACACCTCTGGGACTCTTATTTTGTGAATAATTTTATAAGAAACGAAAAAATCAATCATTGGTAACTACCACAGGTAATTTTAGCCAAACAACAATATTTTTAAATAGTTATTTCTTAATTGCGTTCATACATAATGAAAAAAAAAACCGATAACTGTGGATATCCTAATAGCATGTATTTTAAAGAAAAATGTGCCGACAGTATCGAGGGTATAGTTAATCTCTTTGCTGTCTCATTTAAAAGTGTTTACGACAAAGATATTCCTGTCAATGCAGTCTCCAGTACTTCAGTGGAAGAGTCATTAAACCTAAGCCAATGTTTCATAAAATTAGAATATTTAAAAAGGGGCATAAATGCATTGACTAGTAATAAATCTGCTGAACCGGATGGTATTCCTCCCATATTTTTAATAACTTGCATTGATAGTTTGATATATCCCTTACACAAACTTTTTAATAAATCCTTAGCATCTGGCTGTTTTCCGGCTCTGTGGAAAAAGAGTTATTTAACGCCTATTCATAAAAAAGGAGACAAAAGCGATGTATCAAACTATAGACCTATTTGTATTATGTCTGCTTTACCCAAACTTTTCGAGTCATTAGTATTAAATACCATTGTAAAACATATCAACAATATTATTGTTCCTAACCAACATGGCTTTATCAGAGGTCGATCTACCTTAAGTAATTAACTATCTATAATAATTACATATCCGAATCCCTTAGTCTGAAACAACAAGTGGATTCTATATACACCGATTTCAGTAAAGCATTTGATAAGGTTCGACATCACATTCTTATATCCAAGCTCCGACTGTTAGGCATCAAAGGAAGTTTATTGACATGGATTATCAGTTACCTCAGTAATAGAGTGCTTAGTGTCAGGATTAATTTTATAGAATCCTATGTATTCGAGGCCACAAGTGGTGTCCCGCAAGGGTCCCACCTCGGCCCAATTTTCTTCTTAATATTCATTAATGATATTGTAAACATATTTAAAGATGTACAAGTCCTACTTTTTGCAGATGATCTAAAATTGTTTAAAAGAATACGAAATATATATGATTGCCTAATTTTACAAGCTAATTTAGATGATTGGTTCATCGTTTGGTCACAATACCGTTATCTAATACTAATTTCTCCAACGAACTAGCAATAATTAAAAAAAATCGCGGTTAATAATGGTTATAATGCCGAACTCATTGATGCAATTTTAAATAAAAAACAAAAACAAATAGCCACTAAGAATTTCTTATTTACTAATCATAATAATATAAATAATAATAATAATCTTTGTTACCAATGGCGTCGTATTTTATTAATTAATCAGTTCTCTTCCTGCAGTGTAAAAAATCTACCTCCCGAAATAAGACCGGCATTTTACACAAACAATAATTTAGGAAAGTTTTTAATTAATTCGAAAGATAAGGACGAAAAACTAAGTCATTCCGGAATATATAAATTAGATTGTAATGATTGTTCATCATTTTATGTAGGTAAAACGACGCGTAATGTCAATATTATAATCAAAGAGCATCTTAGATGCTTAAATAATAATGGATTTTCGGAATTCGCTAATCACCTTATTGATAAAGATCATACCTTCAATCAAAACACCGGTGTTAAGATTTTACACAGAAATGGTCATGGTAATAGACTTAATAATTTAGAAGCACTCGAAATAAAGAAAGCCATTAAGGTTAAACGTCACATACGTTATAATCTACGCATTCATAGATGGCGCCAATTAAATTATTTTAGGTTTTTAATACTTATTTAACGTTTTGCTTTAAAATATTGAGGTGAATTAATTGTTTGCGCCTGTACATATCTAATATGAATATAAATAAATAGTTTTGTCCATAAACAAACCCAAATCTTTCAAGAAAGGCTGAAAAATACAATATTGGATTGAGTCACCGATACAAAATTGAATTTTTCAGCCTCTCTTGAAAGATTTGGGTTTTTTTATGGACAAAACTATTTATTTATATTCATATTAAATATGTACGGGCGCAAACAATTAATTCACCTCAATATTTTAAAGCAAAACGTGTAAAAAGTATTAGAAACCTAAAATAATTTATTTGGCGCCATCTATGAATGCGTAGATTATAATGTACGTGACGTTTAACCTTAAAACAAAAACCCAAATCCTTAATAATCAGTTAAATGTGACCAATAGTCCGATATTAGGAATATTTCCCATAAACTAAAAAAACCCGTAGCCACTTTATTCCTTAATCACCTGTTCAAATGACGTTTTGTCCCGGTAGATATAATGTAATTATTCATTAGATATACCCGTCTCTTTCTCTCTATCACTATGTAGGATGTTAATTACACTCTCTCACTCTTACTTTATATTATGTTTTGTCTCTGTCTGTATGTATATATAAGCTCACACAATGCATTTTTTCATCAGTTTTAATTTATACCCTGAAGATGCTTGTATTAAGCGAAACCGGTCGGTAAATAACAATTAAATCAATAAATCGTGGTTACAAACAAAGTGATTGTTTTCCTTTAATTAATTTAGATGAATTTTTTAAATGGTGCGAACAAAATATGTTATTTTTGAATACTGAGAAATGTCAAGTAATACGATTTTCCAGAACTCATTCTCATATTTTACATGAATATAATTTAAATAATGTTAAATTAACACCAGTATTACAAATTCGCGACTTGGGAGTTATATTCGATTCAAACTTAACATTCACACCACATATAGATAATATAACTAATAAGGCTTTAAAGATTCTTGGCTTCCTTTGTAGAACCCTAACTGATTTTAAGTCCTTGGATTGCATGAAAACACTCTACATTTCATTAGTTAGATGTCAAGTAGAATACAATTCACCTATTTGGTCCCCTTTCTATAAAGTACACTCTAACAAAATAGAACGAGTTCAACACAAATTTCTTAGGTACTTAAATTTCAAACTCAAAATTCCAATAGAAAACATTAACAGCCTTACTAAAAAAAAACCACAGCGCGACCGATTAACTGTGTTATTGCAATAACATAAATAGAGCTCGTATACACTAAAAGACGTTTTATTACCAATAACGTTTCTTTCGTGGTCACGCTGTTAAAACGCATTGAAGATGTGACAACGTTGTATATGGTTTTAATTTACTAGGAAACAATGTTGTTTTAATTCTTCTCCGCTAGGGGCATTATTGGTGCACCTGTGCATATCGGCCCGCGATGACAAAACAGTTCGGTATGTTTATGGCGGGATATGGAAAATTTTGTTAGTGCCTAAATGTTGTGATTTTACTAAATAATTTCTATTGTAGTGACGAATTTACTCTTCTGTTCACATAATTGATATATTTACCATATTATTTGTGTGGTTTACATCAGTTTAATCAAGTTATTGTACAAACGCCGTACTTTCAAAGTTGAACTGTCAGAATATTGTTTTTTATAGGTTACTTAAGATAAAATTTTCATTTTTAGATCTTTATTTTAAAAGAATTTGTTAAAAGTGATAATTTTTAATAATATTAAAATCTAATACATGTGTTCGTAAACGTATCAAAAAAATTAACGTCTTTAGAGATGCAAGAAATCTGTTTTAAATTTCGGTATTATTTCTAAGTTATTTTTTTGGCAATAAAAAAAACTTTGAAATTTTTTATTATTTTTTTATTGTATACACGATAAAAAAGTGAGGTGATAGTTTCCTTCCAAATTTATTACATAAAAGGACTGTGTTTTTTAAATTTTTATTTAAATTTCTCTACATTTTGGTCAAAAATGTTGTGGGAGGAAATTTTTTTCCATGTTTTTCCGAGTTTGAATCATAAAATATGGCAGTTTTTGAAAGCTAAAGTGTATTTCAAATACTCAAATCTAAAAGGTAATTTTATCTAGTTTTCATAAATGGTATTTGTTTTTACGACACCTTCAAAAATAAGAAATATATAGAACATTCAAAATACTATGGAAAAATTACAAATATCGTTCGGACATCAATGGTTAAAACAGAGATAAACTACCCTCTCAGGCCGTGGAAACCATGTGTATTTCTTTCAAAGAACAAATTTTTAATTAGTAATGTTTTCACATCCGCGGCCGTTTGTCAATTGAATAAAATTTTCACTGGGTTTTTTAGTAAGGCTGTAATTATTTAAGTTTAATGAATCGACTAAATTTAATTACGCTGTCTGACAGAAGAATCATTTCAGATCTAATTTTATTGTACAGAATTATGAACAACCTAATTGACAGCCCTGCCATCGTTGCTACTATTAAACTTCATGTACCGACAAGGAATACTAGACAAAATATAACATTCTTTTGCAACACATACACAACTAACTATCAATCACACTCACTTACCAATAGGATGCATTATTTAGGCAACAAGTTTGGTGGTATTGTAGATGTATTCGCTGATTCCCTTTACATTCTAAAATGCAATTTAAATCAACACTTTGGGGAATCCTACAAATTATTGTAACATGGGTATAATATATTTAACGATTTGATTTGTTATTTTAATGTTTATATTATATTTTGTTTTATGTTATTGTTAAATATTACATTGTTTAAAATATTTCACGGTTTTCCACAAGATTATACAAGTGGTTTTTTTTCTTTAAAAACTACCTGTATATTCTTAAAAGTTTTTTCACTTTTATAACTTTTAGTATAAATTCTATGTATGTGTAATCCTCGATATCTTAAATATTATTTTCTAATCTATGTAAAAGCCCCTACGGGCGTATAACAACAATAAATAAATAAATAAAATATACTTTTTTTAGTAGTTGACGCTTATATTTTTAAAAGTTAACGGTTTTAAAAGTTTAGTAAAAAGCTTTAATTTATCCAAAGCATATTTTTTGCTTTCATATTATAATGTAAACCGATTCGTAGTGATTAATCGAAATTAGTGATTTAGCTTTAATTTAACCTTAAAATATTGTGCAAAGGTACATTGGAATACTATATTTTTAAGAGAACAAATCCCCTTTCAAGAGATTAAATCCTCTTTTAAAGAGAACAAATCCCTTTTAAAGAGAACAAATCCTCTTTTAAAGAGAACAAATCCTCTTTTACAGAGAACAAATCCTCTTTTAAAGAGAACAAATCCTCTTTTACAGAGAAAAAATCCTCTTTTAAAGAGAACAAATCCTCTTTTACAGAGAACAAATCCTCTTTTAAAGAGAACAAATCCTCTTTTACATAGAACAAATCCTCGTTTCAAGAGAACAAATCCCCTTTCAAGTGAACAAATCCTTTTAAAAAAGAACCAATCCTCTTTTCAAGAGAAAAAATCCTCTTTTAAAGGAAACAAATCCGGTGAACCTAAATGTGAACTATCTCTTTTGCAAACAATCAGATTTTTTTTATTATTAATAATTAAAAAACAAGACCAAAATTTGTACAAGTTTCTCTTTAGCTTGGAACAGTCGAAGTAATAAATAGAAATTAATAAAAAAATTGCATTTACAATATTTCTTCAAATCCAATGCTGCTCGACATGGTAAACTTTGGAGGCGACAAAACAAATTCTATGCCACCGACTGCAAAGATAAGCGTGTCGAGCTGTCGTCTTGTAACTAGTAACTTGGAGGATCGGTGTAGTTTTCAGCCGTCCAAAGCTTCGTCTGGTTAGTTTTTTTTATGGTGAAGTAAACTTAAATAAGTAAGCCTAAATATAAATAACTATGTGTAAGCACGTAAATACCTTACAAAATATTGATTAAGATTCATAACAAATGTTTCAAAGCTCCATAGCTCGTGATGGGAATGATGATGCGCTTTTAATACTACGCGCGGTATAAAAAGGCAAGAAACATACGTTCCTTTTCACAATAATGCTTCAGCTCTTTCTTACACATTAAATAATGGTGAGACAAAAGATGAAACACAAAATATACGTATGTCTATTTCCTCCAAATTCCTCATTTTCTACTACTGTTTTCCGTTAATAATCATTACTGTTGGTGTAAACAGATATACGTACATTGTGTGTTTCATCTTTTGTCTCACCATAATTTAATGTGTAAGAAAGAGCTCCAATACGATTGTGATAAGGAACGTATGTTTATTGCCTTTTTCTACCGTCACCGTTCCGTAAACATGGGAATATGGCCATCTAGCTCGGATTATTCCGTATTATTTTTCGTCGCTTGTCTAATTCTTGATATATGTATAGGTTTGTATAAACGCTAATTAATTATCTGGTTTCATCAGACTTAAGAATGAATGTTCATCAAGTAAAAATAGGTAATTTGTAATTGCGCATTCTGTCATTGCAATTGCAGTAGCAATAGTTACCATCTTTGAATGGAAAATCAAGTTAAATTAATATTCTTGCACAAGTTGCATTTAATGCACACTGCATTTACCTGCACTCTGGATCAATGCTTTAGTGGCCAGTCAAGGGGTGTGGAAACTGGAAACTATGATTTAAATCGGCTTTTGTTATTTACGGCGTTATTTAATTTAATTATTTATGCAGTCATAAACGGAACAAATATGCATAATATCTATAATAACGCGCTCATATTTTATTAGAATACATTGACAGAATATAATAATACTAGGACAGGCTTTGATTTTTATTGATGATTTATAATAGTTGTAAATTTGATTGATACCCTGACAAACCACGAAAGACTTTACTCGTTACTGTGAAGATTACAAATATAGAATAAAAATAATTCCATTAAAGAAATATTATATTATAGGTAGGTACTTTATTGCATCTGTTCCAATTTTGAAAATATCAATTAGCATTTTTAAATAAAAGATTATGTCATGTGTAGGCACTTTGTCAGTCATCTGAAAACTTCACACAATCAGTTCCAATTTTTAAAATAAAAATTTAAAACCAATCCGAGTTCTTTAAACCGCAGTCACAGACACAACCAAAATTAGTGATTTTGAAGATGGCCATGTCAAAGAGTCAAGAGAGATAGAGAGAGAGAAAGAGAGAGAATAACAGATAAGTATGTATGAGACGATGTGTTATATACGAGAGTGTTTGAGCAAGGAGTGTGTGCCGAGACAGAGTCGTGTGGCGGTCTATCCTCTCTACCTTTGGAAAAACATCTTGATGTTTAGTTAATTATATTGTACAAGGTAGATATTTTGCTAACACTGACTTTTATTTCGAATTTTAATTGATTTTGAGGAACTTGTAATTTATTTCTTAACCTCTTTATTTTTATTATTCAACGTCTAACCAAACCACAAGTAACATGATATAAGAATTATTCATCATCACGTGAGAACTAAACTTTATGTGACAATATATGTAGAATCTACATACATAAATGCAGCTGGGTAACCGTGTAGGTGGCCGAAAGGGGAAATAATTCGCGATCTAATAATAAAATGATAGATTTTATGCACCTTCAAATCTTGCCATAGCGTCACTACCGACTGTAAAGTTAAGTGAGGCAATCTCTAGCAGGTTTTCTCTCAGCTATCAGCTATCTCAGCCAGATTAAATTGATTGAAAAATCGAAATATCTACCTTCCTACCATGAGATTTACGTTCACAGTGACCTTGAAAATGAATTCTAATAATTTTTCAGCAAAAAACGATATCACGTTATCTTTTTTTATCTTATTCAATAGATACCCTTTTGTACCAGAATGCATGCAGTTAGCAATACTTTCTCCGAAGTAGTAGATGTGTTCAACTGCGGGGGAATATAGCTATATGTAGGATAAAATACCACACCTCGATAATAATAATAATAAAAGTTACCATAATACTATTCTTTTGCATGGGTTTTTTATAATTTAAGTAGCATATTTCACTTACTAATTACTGTTCCACAAAATTGTTATGCATTTCACATAGATATTTATAAAAGCGCTCAAAGGCGTATAATCAATATCAATATTGATAAAACTCAAAGGGCGTGCTTTTGAAGATATAAGGGCTGGAAGTTTCACCTTCTAGAAATTTTAGAACAGTCTAGAACATTCTAGAGTATTCGAGAGCATTCTATAACATTCCAGAACATTTCGGAAAATTTTGGATTGTTGTGGAATGTTGGGGTACAGTCTGGAACGTTCGGGAATATCCCAGATCATTGTAGAAGATTCTAGAACACTCTCGAATGTTGTGGAATGTTCTAGAACATTGTGGATCATTCGAAGCATTTTTTTCCATGCTTGGGGCTACCCATTGGTAGGGGTGTACAAAACAAGATCCGTCATGCGTTCGAACGTCAGTTCAATCTCATCAACTCCTGAGCGAAGCCGAGTAAAATAAATAAATAAATAATAGAAAAATGTGTCTACCTAAATACAAAGCAACCGTTATGTTATTTGACATAGTTCCCCACAGTGAGTAATCACTAATCACAATAATAACATAACTGTTCCGAGCTCATTATTTCCCCGTAGATATAAACATTACATCACGTAACGCAGATCAGAGACCGTCATTGTTTATAAATAACATTTTTGAATAATCATCCGGCTACATATGAATGTAAATGACAATAAACGAGCCATGGGCGGAGACTAGGTCATCTGAGATAATTCCGACTTTTGAATCAAATTATTTGATCAAAACACCACATTAAATTCTTGGAATTGCTCCGGAGGCGGTTTGCGTTTGTCTTTCTGGCTGATTCTTATCATTGAGTTAATATTCTTCAGTGAACGTCTCTGACATAGTTTTATTGGAATAATCAGATCAGAAAAGCTTTGAACTAATGAACTTGATCTATAAATTAAATATATATCACTGATTTTGAAACAAAATTTATTAATTTAACGAGAAATAAATAACTCTGTATGCACCACTATTTAATCAAAATAATCGACATGTTTCAAAACCAATGGTTGGTTCTTCAGGATACAATTCTTTTAAAGTAAAACTTCTTTACCCACGCTTGACTTGGGGAGTAAGCTAAAAGAAAAGCGAGGCGAACGGTAGTTGAGAGAGAGTACGCTTCTTATATTACCGTAGAGGCAAAACAGACAGGTGCGAGCACACATTTTCTTTCTCTCTTTCTTTCATTGCCAGTTACGTTACACAGTACAGGCCTATTGTCTGTATCACACTGTGATACAGACAATAGGCCTGAGAGAGCAGTGCGCGCGCACATTTTCTTTCTCTCTTCATATCTTATAAATGGAGCAGAAATTTTACTTCAGTTATGTGGTCTAAAGCATACTCGTTGTTTTTTTTTACGTAGCTCTACAAACACCAAATATTTTGCGAAGTTCAGGCACATTGTTTAACCATAATTTTCCAGATTATTCAATAAAACCATAACAGAAAAGGGGTCCGTGAGTAGGAAATTTAGAACATCAAAGCTGCTTTTATAGACATTGTACTGTATTTTTTCTTGGCTAATAAAAAGACTTATCAAAAAAGTATTCGATAAGAGTGTATGTGTTCTAAATACGTGTTCTACTCGCAGCATTTAATTAAAGAATCTAAAATATTTCTAAGCGATCTAATTTTCAAACAAAAACCACGTGATTTTGCATTACTTATCCGCTATCCGAATTTCTACCGATTTCTTACATATCTCCCTTACACATTTGAAGTTTATAAGCACTAAAAAAAATATATATGTTATTTTTGAAGATAATATCTATACATTACCCACGACGAAACGCAAATTATATGAAATTCCTTCGATAGAAAAAAATCGCAAAGTATACTCCGAAAATTATTATTTTCAAGTCTTTTTCTCTTATTTTACAAGTTATATGTATGAAAAAATTCACAGTGTTTCTTTAAATGCTGTTTTAGACAGCCCCGCGAGATTTTTGCTCTATTTTAAACGAGTCGTGTTTTATTAATCATTTTACCATTTTCGCATCGATTTAATCTGCTATCTCTCCATCTTCTTCTTTTTGAGCGTGGTTACGCCTTCAATCTGTGTTATTTTTTACTTCAATATTTTATAGCGTTAAGGTACATTAGCGTTGTTCATTGGAAATCGGTTGATTAGACGTTGCGCCTAACCCGATAATATATCCCGAAATGTTTCCTGTTATTATCTTGGGTAATTGACGAGCAGACCATTTGGTGAGTTCATTATTGTAGCTCTATGTAGATTCTTTATCTCTAAGGCCTGTCAATCCAAGTTAGGTAAAACGGCTTTCTAACATGCCTTTATGGGGAAATAAGCGCCAATTTCTAGAACGTCAAACAACTGCGGTGTTTTTATAAACTTCCTAGGCTTTTGCTATCCAGCTCATATTTTTATTTTAAATAAATATTTAGGCTTTTACCGACAATATTTCATTAGTATGTTACAAAGAAGGTATAGTAAAATTACCCAGTACATAGGTTGAAAACCTAAGTACATAAAATCAAAGAAGATAATGAGCCCAAAGCAGTTTGGATTTAGAGACAATCTCAGCACCCAAGACGCGATTGCTAAATTAAAGTCGGGTCCATTGGGCGGGAAAACGCCAGACTTTTGCTTTGATAGTCAAGGTCAAAACATTGAAGGTCATAAATGTTTGACAATTTTTGTAGTGTTTGAGCTTCCCGTGTTCTGCGGAAAACAAAACAAAATCAAAACTTAAACATCCCATCTCGGGTGAAGCGGGAAGGCAGGCGGGGGCTTGCGGGGGGGAGAATTCATTTTTTGACAGAAGATACGCGATGCGGTCGTGTGTGGGGACAACGGAATGGCCTTTTATGGTTATGTGCCATGAGCGAGCATAATCTCGAGTTTAAAATATTATTAAACCTAAATATAATATAATAATCAAAATATTTGATAATAAAATTATGATATAATATCAAATATTTTTAATTATTCTGTTTTTGACGTAAATGTTTACGCACTCTAAATTCTAGTATCTTTAGGTCGTGCAATACAATGACGTTATTATATAATGTTATTGGTGCAATCTAACCTAATCGATATTTGTCGGAAATCTTTCCTGATAAATAAATGTCTGTGTTTTCTTCCTGGTGTAGCATCTTTTCCACATCGAACGCATTTTAACATTTACGTAAACGATAAACGTCAAACTTCAAGTTTTTTGGTTATCAACTGCGCGGACCCAAAATTATTATTTATGATTTTAAATAAACACACTGTCGTAATGGATGATTATTTCTTTCGTGAACTCACTTGTAAATAAAGTCTATTAATTTATAAATCGGTTTCAGAGACACGAAAGAAATTGACCAATTTAAATTTATTCTATTTTTGATGCTACGTAATTATTCACGCACTCTAAATTCAATAGTAATCGATATTAGTTGGAAATATTTCCTAATAAATAAATATCTATTAAAATATCTGTGCATCTCAAATTCAATAGTAACTTAGGACATGCAATAAACGCCAAACGTCAAGTATTGCGTACGCGTGGACGTCCGTATTCCAGACCAGTTGTCAAATTGTGTGAACTGCGCGAACTTCACCCTAATTAATTGTTTGAAAGTCCTCCAAGCGCCGAAATGACCTTCAAACGCCGAACACTGACTCAAACACTACAAAATTTTATGACTTTGAATGTGTGTTATGGGACTGTCAAAGCAAACGTCTGGCCATAGTCTGGAGTTTGCCTGCGCAATGGACCCGTCTTAACATCAACAATAATGCAAAGTTTAGACAATGGGGAAAAGTGCCTTGGTATCTTCATCGATCTCCGCAAGGCATTTGATAGCATATCACATTCCAAACTTAACGAAAAACTAATGCAAATTGGATTGGACGTAATAGTGCTATCATGGTTCCAAAGTTATCTGAAAGAGAGACTTTTTTTTTATTTATTATTATTTTTTTTTATTGTACGACAGACAGGTGAGTCCAATTACGGTTCAATTTTAATTTTCTTATAACTAACAATACATGTATATAGTTTTTTTAAAACATGGTACGGTGATATCAAACACATCTATATCCGCTGGTAGGGCATTAAGCAATGCCATACCTCTTGTCATGCTGTGTTGAGCCATGACATCTGTCCGACCCTGCGGTATGTGGAATAGGGCGTGGCTACGAGTTCGACAGTATTTGTCAGGAGCGAATAAGCCACAGCATGACAGGAGATATGGAGAATCAATAAGGTTTTTTATTAACTTTAATTCGAATACCATGAGTCCGGCATTACGCCTGGTCTCTAGGCTTTGATAATTTGTCTCCTTTAGCAGTTCCACGAGATGCATGAATTTCGGATATATTCCGTAAGATCGCATGTAAACATACCTTAGGAATTTTTTTTGAATTTGTTCAATCATATTTATGTATTTAAGTTGATATGGTATCCAGACAGTACTAGCGTACTCCAGCTTGCTTTTGACCACTCCGTTTCAATATGTCAAAATAAATAATACACTAAGTGAACCCAAAACTTCATCTTTTGGTATACCACAAGGAACTGTCATCGGTCCAATCCTTTTTATAATATATGTAAACCAAATGTTCACTCTTCCTATAGATGGAGATATTACATCATGAAATCATGGGAAGAAGCTACGAGTAAAGCAAATATCAATATAAACATACTTAAAACATGGTTTGACCTTAATTGTCTCTAACTAAATACTGAGAAAACATATTTTATCATAAAATATCTGGGTGTCACAGTAGATAGACACTTAAAATGGAAAGAACAAGTTCAAAATACAGTAACCAGAATAAGAAAACTTATATACATATTTATTAGACTGAGAAACATCTTATCATCCAGTATGATTAAAACTATCTATTTCTCTCTTGCCCAATCTATTCTACAATATGGTATAATCGGATGGGGAGGGACCTTCAAAACTAACCTCTTACCTGTAGAAAGGGTACAGAGATTGATTTTCAAAGTCATCTTACGAAAACCGTCTGTATTTCCAACAGCACAGCTATTTGACTCTTTTAGGGTTCTCAGTTTAAATAAAATATTCAAAAAGAACTCATTATTACAAACTCATAAAGATCATTTCAATCCATCAACAACAACATTCACAAACATAAACAACCGACCATGATCACGGGGCAATTTAGAAATTTCAAAATTTAAATCAAGTGCTTCCCAACACCACTATGCTTATCAAGGTATAAAATTTTTCAATACTCTACCGTATAAAATCAAGTCTGAAAAAAAAAACAAAGTTTTTAAATCCCAAATGAAACAACTAATAGACCAACCCGACATTAATTATAAGTTTTAAATTCATCATCACAATAATAACAAAAAAAAAACTAGAACATATCCTCTTAAAATATTTCATCAGCATATCAAATGGAAAGCAAAGTATATACGCGTTATTTGTAGGCACAAAATTGTTACAACTTTATCCTATGTACCTACTTTTACAATACTGTCAGCCCATCCATTTCAAATATGTTTCTAAACCAATGCTATGTACCTACTACCTACTTACAATCTACCTATTGAGTAAATAAAACAATATTATTTTTATTTCTGATTTATCTATGCCTGTATTATCTTATATTGTATCCTATTCCAATTAAACTCTTATTTCTTCAAGTTCATTGTGCCGACTTGTCTTCATGTATACATATATATATTTGTAAAAATATAAGTACTTGTAATAACATACTCTCTGTACCTATTCGCATTTTACAATGGCACTCTCCAAAATTCAAGCAGGAGAAATGTTTTCTCTTTTGAATTGGGTAGTTTCGTTAAAAAGAAATTTATATATTGTAATTAGTTTTAAGAATCGTATGTTTTTCTATTAATCTGTATATGTATGTATTTTTTTAAATAAAAAAAAAGGTTTATGTTATTATTTTCATTAAGAGTTGTTCGGGGGTTCTTTACGACGATTTTCCTCATTACATTATCATATTTTAAAAAACCTTTATTGTGAAACCGCTCAAAAACCCAACTGTCTAGATCTGGTGGGATGATGGAATCTCCAATTCGAGGAATGTTGTGAGGCTAAATAAAATGGTGAGATGTGGAGACGATGTAGAACAAGGTTCTGAAATAACTGGCTGTTCAGATCTGGTCACCAAACATAGTGAGCTAAAATCAGTTGGAATTCTGAATAGCGGTCTCTCACCAGTATGATAGTACTGTAACGACTGTAACCATCTCCTTCACTGGAACGATGTACCAACATAGTTATTTTTAACATCCTTAGTAATAACAAAAACTTTTTCCAACCGTTAAACGGTGTTTTAGTTACACATTAAATAAAGACTGTAAAAGCTCTGTATTGAATTCTTACTAATAAAACACGCTATTAACTGTGCTGCGAAAGGGCAGGCAATGTCGCATTTTTGCAGACTGACTGATGACATTCCTGTCTTAAAAACGTTCGGTTACTTCTGACACATTATTTTTTTTAATTGACTCCAAGTGAATCTAATAAGAATTCAATGAAATTGTTGTTTTTTTAATAACATAAATGCCTTATGCACGTAGGTAAATATAAATCCAAGAAAACAAAGTTAATACATCGTAAACAGTCGTAAACACCGTAAACAAATGTTATTTTTTTGGTTATTCCCTGGGAATTATTATTATATTTTTTTATTTGTCTTATCGAGATAAAAAGTGAATTGACAATTTTATTGCAGATTCCCTAAATAAAGGAATGTGTTTTCTAAATTTCCTATTCTCCACAATTTTTCAACGTTTTGAGCAAAAATGTTTTTTTTTAATATTTAACATGTTTGAAATTGAAATATTAAAATTTATAAATATTAAAGTACATTTCGTCAAAACCGATTTATAAGTATGCATTTCCAATTTTACGATGCTAATTTTCTTTTAATTTAAACGTAACATTGTGTTGTTATTTGTGTTTTTGTTATAAACTGATTATGTAATATCTGCGCATGCTCTCAACACAGGACTTTCTAGTATGACAGGCTCAGCACTCAGCACATCACCAAATGTAATGGAACTGTAAAGATGAATAAAAAAAATAAAAACATACACAGTTGTTTATCAATTATATAAACTTTACGTCACGTTTTTTGCAAAGAATTTCTTAGTATTTTAAATTCTGTGGGTAAATACCAACAATAATTTTTGTTTCTCCCAATACCTTTTGATTCTGAGACAATGAACTTATCCCTCTGCCACGGAGCTCGTCAACTTTTGTTGTGTTCGTTAAAATAGGATTCTTTAGACCCAGTTTAGACCTCTCTACGACCTTACGAGTAGATTCGTAGACAGTTTTGTGGAGTCCGGGAACTTTTCTTTATTCACTTTTCCCATTAAAATTTTGTGTCTAATTTTCAGTATCTAGTGTCACATATAAAACGCCGTGGAAATTCCACAACCAATAAATTCTTACATACTAAACTATTTGAAAAACATGAACTCGTCAAGGAAGCACGAGGAAAATAAATCAAGAAAATTTATCGCATGTGTTTGCACAAGCTATAAATTTACAGCTATTTTACAAGTTAAATCGCTTTCCGTAATTAAATATTGTGATTTTTACCGGTCGATTGATATTTTACTGTAAAAATATGCAAACTGCCCATTTCAAATCAATGATCAGCTATAAGAACGTCTGTTAATGATCGGAGGAAAAGTTTATGACTAGTGGATTTGTACCCGAGTACAGAGTTTGATATTTTCATCACACTGGTATCAAGAGCGTGGGATGTCGTTGATTATACGGAACAGCAGTATTAAGTTATCCGATTTATGTTAATTTTATTGGAAAGGTACAAACGAGAAGAATTGTTCGCTTGAAACTGGCTTGGTCCAAAAACAGAAGCTGAATTTGTTGATTTAAACGTGTTTTTAGAAAATAATTGACGACGTGAATGAATTTTTTTTGTATAAATAACAAGAAGGATTATTCCAGAAAATAGAAACATTAAATCAAACATTACAAGTACGACAACGAACAGCTAAAAACATAAAATTTATTTATCCAAACATAAAACTTTTGACAAAATACAACATACGTTTTTCTAGCACAGACACTTCAATGCAGGTTTTCCTAGTGAGGTGGTCACGGAACAAAACAAACACTTTAAGTAATTTAAACAACACGCTTTCACAACTTCTAGATAATATTATTTTGATTTTATTACTGAAAAAAAAATTGAATTAAATTCGAAAGTCAAAATCTTACGATTTCTGATGTCCTTATTGTAACTCCATTCACAGTGGGTAGATAAACTCGACATCAATATTTGTTTGATCATATATACTAAATAATTAAATTTTGAAATTTTTTAATATAAAATAGACAGACCTGATATATTAATGTAGATTCACTTTCATGTACCTACCATTAGATCGAAGTTCCCTGGGATTTTTGAAATCACTGACAATTAATTCTATTACGATCTCAGACTACAATTCTGTTACAAATAGATTATTTGGTAACTTTTATGATGACGTTGTTGATATTTTTAATATGCCTCTACTGAAGTATAAAGCTGTACTAATTAAACATTTTAGCCGTACATACTTTAACGAGGTCACCGCACGTTAGGTTTTTTGTTTTTGTTTTTATTTCTTCTTCACTGCTTTAAAGTAAATGGCACTTGCGCCATTAATTTAATACTATATATACAGGTTAATACTAAACAAATAAATCTGTAGCTTAGATATTATTATTAATATCGTAAAATCATGATAGACCTATCGCATTATAAAATCATTGACAGAAGATTGAAGATCAATGAAAATTTGACCCAAAGTAACTACAAAGATAAATTGATCTTTCTGGTTAATTGTATCGAGGTCTCCTTTTATCTAATCGTTATAGATCGGAATGGCAATCTACAGCACCTAGTTAGAAGGCATAGGTACTGGGTACTGTGTAGGTAGAGGTACTATTATACAGGGTGTCCCAAAAGAAAGTTTATATTTACTGGATCGATTTTAAAAAAGTAAGGGTTCTATCGAAAAAATGTTTATTAAATACTAAAAAACACAATTTGGGAATTTATTTCTTAAAAATAATATCGACCAAATATAAACCCTCGCGTTCGCGGCATTCATTTAATCAAAGAGTAAAATTTATTATGACGGCTCCTCAGGGGGGCTTTGTGATGGCTGCCATTTCGTGAAGGATATTTTCTTTTAATTGCATCAGGGAAGTCGGATTTTTGGCGTACACTTTAGATTTGAAATAACCCCACAGGAAAAAGTCCATAGCGGTTAAGACAGGACTACAAGGAGGCCAACTTATGTCACCTCTCCTGGAGATCAATTTGCCAGGGAAAATTTCACGAACTCGTGTCAGAGACGTATTGGGCATATGATATGTTGCTCCGTCTTGCTGGAACCATATTCTTTGGTTATAGCCATTAAGTTTAAAGGGGTGCAGCATTAGGTCTTGGTGCAAAATGCTGTGTAACGATGATCTATGCACATATTTTTTATTTTTTATTTTTTTTTATTTATTTATTTCAAGATTTTTGTTTAAACATTACAATGATAATATATGCAAGATTACAAAATAATTCATGTTTTATTCTACTACTCCATAAGTTGAGCTCTAGGAGTTCGTGTTTATGGGAGGAGTATTTTACATGCAAAAAAATTATAATAATGTTCATTATGTAAACAATTTTCAAAGAACTAATGAAATAAATATCTTAGGTAGGTACACAATTTAGACAATTTAGACAATATCAATACAATTTTTTTAAATATTAAATATTGCTGTTTAAGTAAGGGTAAATTAATTAATTACATAAAGGGTAAACATTAAGGGTACAATATGTCATTATCCAATTTAAGGGACTTAATTTGTTTTTTGAATAATTCATATTTCAGTGTATCTGTTATATTAATTTTTTTATTGGATAATAATATATTGTACCATCTTACACCTAAATACAAATAGTGGTGCTGAGCCGTGGTCGTTCTAAGCATAGGGATGGCTATTAAGCCATTAGTTTTAAATCTATTGCTTATGCTATCTGAGGGGTGAACTTTTTGAATAAAATATTCTTTATAAATTTGGCATAAGGCGTTTCTCTTATACAATTCTGTAATAGATGGTACATTAAATTCCCGAAATATCTGTATAGTAGGGTAGTCGTATGGTTTCCTAAGAATGGTTTTTATAATTATTCTTTGAATTATAATTATGGGCTGTAAGGAAGCCTTAAAGGCCCCTCCCCACCCAATAATGCCGTACTGTAATAAAGACTGAATTAATGCATAATAGACAATTTTGATAGTTTTCTTGTTTAAAATATTTCGTATGTTATAGAAAACATAGATAAGTTTTCTTATTCTTTCCACAGTGAGATTGATATGATCTTTCCATTTAACATTTTTGTCTATTAAGATTCCAAGATATTTTACATTAGATTTATGATTCAGCTTAGCGCAGTCCGTATTACATGTACTGTCATTTGCACAATTTTTGGAATGAATTATTATGTTAATTAAATTATTTGGCACATCTTCTTGTAGAGAGAATGGAATGTAATAAGTTTTTTCTGTGTTGAGTGATAGTAAATTGTTATCGAACCAATTTTTTAAAACCTTCATGTCTTGATTGGCTGCATTGGTAATATCGTTCCACGTCTTTTTTTCGATAATTATTGCAGTGTCGTCAGCAAAGGATATAAAGCACTTGGGCGCTTCCGAGTCGTCACGAAAAGACTGATAAACACTCTCTACGATTTTTACCGTTCTCGATGACCTTGGTCGCCCGGATTTTGGTTTTGCCAGCGTTGTACCGATCTCTTCAAACTTTTTGACCCATTTTCGAATAAGAGGAATGCTTGGGGCATCATTGAATTGACAAAAACCTCGAATATTGCAGAATCTTCTACGCGCTATAATCACCGAATCACCATTTTTGTAAAACTCACGCACGCACAACGCGCGGTCCCTCCCGAGAAATGCTCCATAGCGACTGAATTCCCAAGAGCCAGACTACTGATCGACAAACCCCCCGCGCCCCTCGGAAGATTTGCGTTCACACAGAAAGCAAAACAAATATTAACTTTCTTTTGGGACACCCAGTATTTATGGTAATGTATCTTCAATCTACATATGTACGACAGTTCAGCAGACAGAATAATCTCAGTGCATTGCTAGTCAAGGACAATGCATTTGCCTACAATCTGCACTCCCACGGGTTTAGATTCTAGATGAAGAGAAGAGATTGAGTGTCGCCCTATTATTGTAGCCTGCCACCGCAACTTTATCTGATCGCCTGAATAAGATATGGACCAATGATCATTCCTCCTTATTATTGTCCTGTTTGAGGGCGATTCGTGTATTAGGAAGAAACTGCGTCAGAACTTTAGATATTTCTGCACAAAATACTATTGATGACTCGTCGCATTGCATTTTGAAAAATCTGATGAATTCTATGAACCTGAACTTTATGAACGAATGTTCTAGTATTATTAACTCGAAACTTGCCTATACCTACACTACTGATTCCGAGAATCATATCCTGACCGCAACTTCTACACTTCTATACGATCTCAAATTATTTCGATAAAATTCAAACGACAAGCATAAATTTTTAGTTCAGGAGAATCGAATAATGAAATGATGTATTAATATAATAGGTAAGCCACAGGTATGTAGGCACCTACGCATATTTAAAATGTATGTTTATAAAGAATAATTATTGATACAGTAATTTTAAATTATTTGTCAGAACATAAGTAAACAGGCATGTAGGCATTTTAAAGAAAATGAGCAAATGGGTAAAAATAATATTTGCTCATCGATGCGAACACAATTCCAAAGACATTAATCATTTAGTTATATAGAAATAGCATTTTACATATTACATCACAGATTAAGAATAATAATTATGTACTTCTACGTTAATAAAATACATACGTTGTACATATGTACATACGTTGGCAGCAAAGTTTTTATAGAACGTCTAACCAATAAATCCACTTTTCTCCCCCTAACTTTTTGCAAATACATCCTATCTGTTACCATTTCTGTTCTCTCTATTTTTTTTTCCACAAACATCTTCATCTACAAATTTCATTCATCAAAACCAAGTTGTTATTCCTTGCTTAACATTCTTTAAAAATGAGACACATTCAAATCTGAATGAATATCTTCATAATACCTACGCCAAATTTTTGAAATACATAAAAATATTTGCTGGTATTCACAAAGAATGACCAGCGGCCGCTTTTAGAAAATAAATCTACAGCTTTGCAGTCGGTGGCATCACTGTTGTGATTTTGTGGATACACGAAAACTAAAGTTTTTAAAAATAATTCCTCTGTTATTTCCTCATTTGGCCGACTGATAAGTTAAGCGTGTCAAGCTGTATCTACTCAGTTTATTTTTTTAACATTTTTAGTTGATCGCTCACTAAATGCACAACATACCTACAACGTCAAAAGTTTAGTCAAAGAAAAACATTAAATTGCTAATCAAGCTACAGAAATATCATAGGTGTACTTTATAAAGTTACTTAGAAAAATCATTTGGTCTCCCTGTTGTCATTGAGGCCGGCCTGCAAAGGACTACAGATTTACATTTGAAAGCTTAAAATTGGCTCATCAATACAAATGTACACAAGTATGTTAAAACCAAATTGTGTGAAGTGTACGGCTGAGCGAAAATTGCGTTGGTGACACTTTAGAGTCTGCATTTGAGCCAAATTTAACCCCTCAGGCGTCGGCCAATTTTTGTCAGAGGGTCAAAATATTTCCGCTATTCAATAAAATTCAAATAAATATAATATTAATGAACACTGTTTTTGAAAGGTAACAAAATTCGCTTTAAAATTTTTATAATTTGAAATAATCACATAATTTTTGAAATATAAAAATTTTACATGCAAACGAAATTTAAAAAAAAGACATAACTTACGTTTTTTTCTCTAAAATTACTGATAACGAAAAAACACAGAAGTATTTTATTAGACAAATGTATTTCAAATATTATTATCACCTCACTTTTTTGTCGTTTTTAAAGTTTCATTTTTTTTTTCAAATTGCGTTCCGAAACTTTGGTTTCATAAAAGGGTACATTTTACTTATTTTGTGGTTCTTTTTCAGATTTGAATATAAAGCATGGTGTTTTTTCTTTCAAACACCGTTTAGATCATATTGTTTCTGACTATGATAGTAAGGGAGTCACAACGATTTCTACGAGACCTACAAGAGTTGTTGTTGAAATATAACAAATTAGCTTGAAGAGTAAACAAGGTTTCCACTCAGTTTGATTGTTGAAAGCCGTCATCAACGTATCTCAGTCAACTTTTCACACATGGTTTTATGTACAGTTGTCGAGCTATTGGAATGCTAAACACACACGTGACACACTTTATATTTATAGAGCAAACAAAAAATTGTAGTTCATAACACGATGAAGAACGCACTCGTCATGATTAAATATATCAGCAGTGCATCAGAAGCGTATGAATACCTGTTTTGCGGCATTGCCAAGTGGATTTACTCAGTGATCTCAAACACACAATGTCTATTGAGAGGAAAACTAAGCAGAATGAAAAAAGTTAATTAATTTGCGTAGTTTAGGTTACCTTTATAATATTATGTACGACATTATGTTTAGTGGTTAAAATGGTGCAAACTGCAAACGTGTTTTTACGTGATATATAAATATACATATTATTAATTTTAATTATTTGACGACCTAAGTGCAAGAGAAATGGGCTCGTTTGTTCGTAGAAATTTAGTAAAGAAGTATGTTTATACTAAGTATTATGTTTATCACAGTATTAAAAAAATTGCCTTTTCACCTAACACCTATGAATGTATATATGTACCTACAGCACTTAATTACTATTAGTGTATACATTTTTTACACAAGCTGTACAGACTTGATTTTTGATTTTTCTTTAAATGCCCACCATATTGTTTCTTACTAGGTACAATAATATAATTTATTTAACTATATTACCCACGCACAGGCTGCGCCTTAGTGGGTTCCCATTATTATGATTTTTATAATATTGTATATGCCAAAAGTAAAAATAGGGAAAAAATAAAGGGAAAAAATGTATAAATACAATACGTGTGCTCGTAATTCCAAAGTGTTGGGCCAGGTTGTTTGGCAGAAATTCAAATGTAACATTGATATTTTGATAATTTTTTTTAGTTTTGGCCCCAATGGGTGGCTCACATTATCATCAAATGGTAATTCAGCACCATTCTAGGTGCACAACAATTTTCTATAAAATTGTAATAAGCCGAAAAGCTTAACAACATGATCGTTGCCTTCTGCTGATCACAATTAGTTTAAAAAAATTCATAATTGTGTAATCCACACGCGGTTAGAAAACTAAAGTAGACAGAATGGGAAGGCTACGAACAAAGAGACCGATTATACTATCTCATTCTCTCGCAGGCTAAGTCCTATAGATGTATGTGTTTGTCTCTTCTTAGTGTCGCTAGTTTTCGTTTTATCGAGTTTCAAATGACAACGGTGCTACAGAAGTTAAAAAGCTGAAACAAGCCCAGAATCGGCATTTAATTGTCAACTTTCAAACAAACAAAATGGGGTTGAATGTTGGTTGAATGACGATTTGAATTTGTGTGAAACAACCCAACTTGATGTGAGAAGAATAATCCAAATCAAAAACAATATCAGACCTAGAAACATTGCTTTAAATGGCTTTAGCTATTCGATGACCAGATGTGACTAGTTCCTAATCTAAATAAAATGATGTAATATAAGAGGGTTTGCTTCAATTGGATTACTTTAAAAAATGATATATTGATATGATGTACATACGTTTGCTAAGCCAGTGTGCTTGATTATTAATAAATTCATAATCATCGTGCGTACATACCTTCTTAAAGTTCAGCAATATTGATATGAGATCAAAAAATTATCATCGAATCACATCATTACCAAAAAATAACTACTTTAAAAAAGTGTTCAAGAATTTTGCACGATCATAACATACAACGTGTATACAACTATGTACAAAAAACAGTGCTTTTATTATTGTTTTGAATGTATTTATTTTCCATGCCACGATTCAGCGATGTTATAAACTTGAAACTGTGCAACGTGTTAATTGAACGCATGGACCTTTTGTGTTTCCTCTTCGCGAATATTCTCGAATAGTTGATTAATTAAAATAACATTTGATACCGTCCACGATCAGGTGCCGGAGAGGTCAATCAGATTAATTCTATTCACGTCACAAAATGAGTGATGGATTCTTTCATTTCTTGCAACTATAATATTTGTGTAGTTAGGTCATCGTGACATCAGAAAGAATCTTGAACTGTTAAAAGATATATAGTCAAAATTGTACAACTTGATTTACTATTATGGTGATGTCATTTGGTACGAACTTTTTTAGACTCTTATCTTCTTTGTATATTACGTCACGCTGCAGTGGCCACGAAATATGGAAATCATAGGCTGATGGCCTCCTTAATGTTATGGTCTGGGAATCGATATATGGATCGTCGAGTTGATTAATCAGACATCTTCGAAAAATCGAAAATTTGAGTCAAGTATGCAGTTATAATCTATCTGGTACAATACTCAGATTACTGATAAACACCTCCAAATCAATTATAATACAGAAAAACTTGTAGAGAAATAAACAAAAAAATGATGTTTTCTGGGTTACTAGTTTAGGAAATTTCAAAGTGTCCTACTAATATACCGGACCGTTATTCCTCCCAGTGATATTTTATAGCATATTTAATATGTAAAACACAGACACGTGTAAATAGTAGGTATTCGATTTATGGAGAGCATTCGATTACAGTTTTCCTCATTATCTCAAAACTTGGTATTTGGAGATATCTGACTAATTAACTGAACTATCGATATATAGTTGGGAGGTTGTTGGATTCAATTTTGTGAAAAATATGTGTCTCATCTTTTTGCCAAACCAATTTTAATATTATTATAAGCAATAATTATCAGCCTGAAACACTCATCCACATTGAAAAATCTTCCGAGAAAAGATGACATGACGCCAACGGGACCGTTGGCGTCATGTAAGATTTTTCAATGTGGATGAGTGTTTCAGACTGATAATTATTGCGTATAATAATTGTTACCCTTTGTGCTATGCATAAAAATCTTGTCTTAAACGTTAGTTTAATAATTAAAAATAATAATTTTAATATTCTTTGTGCTGGAATACAAACCCGAGAAAAGGGAATTAGATCACATAATCCACAAAGCGTTATAAAAATAGACGCGCTGTCACCTTCATTTAAAAATCACACACCAAGGCAAAAAACATCAAGGGTTTAGTAGCTCGAAGCTATTTCGAAGACGTGTTTTTAGGTAAGGTTAAATAAGCCAAACCAAAATAGCTTTAGGTTCTTAAAACGATTGATGTAATATTCACCGTGACGTCAGGAGGCTTAATGTTTTTTTCGGTTAATGCAATGTTTCAGAAATAGATATTATGAAAAACTTATTTTATAGTTCATCGCCATTATTATTTATTTTTTTTACATTAGCTCCACACAGAAGGTCATGTCAATGTCATCTTGGAGGGTCTTTTTAAAGAGGAGGAGGATAGGAAGTCTGGGGAAGAAAAAGGTATAAGGGGTGGGTTAGAATCTGGGAGTCAGTGTGTCCAGGAGTTACGGACGTATGAATCCACTCCTCCAACTGGGTCAGGAGAGTCCGGCTGGGAAGGTCAAAAGGCCTCCTTCAACCAACCTCACTCCACAACCTCCGACCCGCCACACAGCAGGTGGGCAGACGCATCCGCCGCCAAGACCTGGACAAACCTCACCCCATGAACCGGGAACTCCTGCTTAGTCACCAAACGTAGCGAACCACTTTGGGTGACCAATGGCAGACGTGTTGGTTATCCATTAAATGGATCCCGGGGTGGCGGTACCCACACCCGCCTCCCAAATTGTCCCATTAAACAGTGCTTCAAAAAAAATCTAGTATTTGTTGGAGAATACTTTACAATAATTTTCATTGTCTCGTTGCAGTAAAAACGTAGGTACCTACTTGCGATATTTTACCTTATTATCTCTTATATTAAAGATGAAGAGATTTTTCACATGCAAACAATTTTCGTAAAATTGGGTTATCCGCCTCTGCCCTTTCACAATCGCAAATAAACGTATGCACGTGATGCTTATTTTGAAAGTTTGAGGAGTTCTGAGATAAACAAACGACCCGCAATATTCACGGCCGCCATCGTAATGTTTATTTTTGTCTGCCTTTGTCTGCAAAAAGTAACGTGGCCGTATTTCTGAATCTACCGGGTACAGCATTACGCCATTGTAGGTTAATACGGATTATGTAGTAATTATTTACTCGTTATGTCCAAGTTGTTAAGCACTTTAAACGGATTTATTTATACCGCTCTTTCGCCTGAGGGCAGATTCATTTTATGTAAATTTACAATTTATTCTAACAGTAGGTCTACATAATTGAACAGGAAATTTACACGGAATAAACTATCTGTCAATGTAGCAAACATTTTAACCTGTTACCAGTGGCTTACATTGCGTTTTTTCAACGTTTACAATTATTTAGAACCTGTTACCAGTGGCTTACATTGCATTTTTTCAACGTTTACAATTGTTTAGTACCTGTTACCAGTGGCTTACATTGCATTTTGTCAACATTAAAAATTGTTTACAACCTTTTACCAGTGGCTTACATTGCATTTTTAAAACGTCTACAATTATTGTTTAGAAAAAAACAAAGATTTGCATTTGCAACTATTGGAAACCAACATTTCAGGCACTTAAGAAAATAAAACTTTTCTAATATATATAATTTTATTTTTATTTTTAAAAGAAAGACTAACATACCCTGGTTACGAATTTTCGGATACAATATTCTATGTTAATTAGTCGTCACTGTTATTTTATAGTATACTTGGATCAACAGAGAAATTTAGCCGTATTATTTAGGTGTACCTATTTAAGGCGATCCAATAGTCCAGGAAAAATTGAAATCGGGTCTCACGCCCCTTTATGGGAGGAGTTTAAAAATACTTGAGAAAAAGCTTTTGAAATGCTTGGAAAAGGTATTTGAGATTTTTTTACGGGATGATTTAGTGAAGGCCTGTAAAAAACATTAACTCCCTTTTTACGAATTTTTTATTGTAATAAAACAGAAATTAAAAATTGATTTCACGGAACAAAGCGACGCGGAACCTAACGGCTGTTCCCCGCTCCGTCCGGGGCGTTACTGATTAAAAAATGGCACAGGGTTCCCTTTGAAAAACCCATTTCATCGACTAGCGACCGTATTGTAAAATAACAACGCGATGATGCATATTTTGTTTAATTTTGTGGAGTTCATGTGTAAATATATATTTTTTTGCTATTATTATAAAAGAAACTGAATTTGCCACATTATACAATAAAACCATACAAGGGCGGATCCAACTTTGGAGCCAGGGAGGGGGGGGGGGGGGTTAATAACAATAGATACAAGTAAAAAGTAGGTATGTTATTTTGATAATAATAGATTTAAAAAAATTATATAAACGTAGTGTTTAACAATTTTAATAAGTGGTCCACCTAGATCCTGGACCCAGCCCAGGGGGGGGGTCATGACCCCCATGACCCCCCCCCCCCCTTGGATCCACCCTTGAAACCATATCAGAAAAGGGGTTTACAAATAGGAGAGTTTGGACATGAAATTATTTTTTGAAGACCTTATACTTAATTTTTTTCTAGGCTTATTAAAATTGGCCGATATTTTTAAGGGCCAAGGTATGTTCTACACGCAGTATTTAATTGAAGCATCTATAATACTTCTAGGCGATCAAATTTTCAAAACAAAAACATATGATTTTGTATGATTTTGCATTATTTAGTATGGCTTCATCTTAAGGCTCTGCAACCAGGCCCGAAAAGAAGAAGATGGAGAGATACGAAATTACGAATGTTAGAGGAGAGCGCTAACATTTACAGCGACAAAATCGATGCGAAAATTGCGAAAATGTTTAATAAAACATGACTCGTTTAAAATAGAGCAAAAATCTCGCGGGCATTATCCTAAACAGTATTTAAAGAAACACTGTGAATTTTTTCATACATATAACTTGTAAAATAACTGAAACAAACGTGTTAATAATAATTTTTGGAGCATACTTTGAGATTTTTTTCTATCGAGGGAATTTTATATAATTTGCGTTTCGGCCCGGGCAAAGTCTAGATATTATCTTCAAGAATAACATATATTTTTTGAGAGCTTTAAAACTTACCGTGTTTAAGGGAAATATGTAATAAATCGGTACAAATCCGGGTTGCGGGCCCTTAATAAGAAAATAAAAGGATTTGACTGGAATAATGTACAAGCATGAAGAAAAGTAGGCTAATCTATAAGAGTGGTGGAAAGTTTTTTTTTACAATAGCTCAGGTCTGTGTCATCTTTGGGGAGGGTCTTTTTAGGGAAAGGAAGGAGAGGAAGTTCTGGCAAGGAGAAATGTGTGAGAAGTGGGTAAGAATCTAGGGGTCAATATGTTCAGGAGCGACGGACGTATGAATCCATCCCTCCCACTGAGGTCTAGGTAAGGTCTCCCTTAAAAAGTCTCTCCCGATCCGACCTGCCACGCAGTACGTGGGCAAACGCATTCGCCACCAAGTCCTAGACAACCTTACCCCACTAACCAGGTCATCTCTGTCACCAAACGTAGCGAATCACTTGGGGTGACCTATAGCAGGGGTGATGTTATCCAATAAATGGTTCTCGGGGCGGCGGTACCCATAACCGCCTCCCAAATTGAGATAGATGAATACACACTTCTTGATTACAATGCGTCATTTACTTACTCGTACCTACAAACTACATAATAATATAATACGCTGATGTGAAAACAGAATTGTTTTGGATGTGGGTGGAAAATTTAACTTCCTACGTGCCTCCCGAGTATACCTATTGATTTAAATTTTAGACACAATTTTTGCTTTAAATTTTTAAGCTGTTTATTAAACCTTTCAACTGACAGTGACTTCTTGATTGATAAAACAATATATGAAACGAGATACCGACGTAGGCAGAAGCTCATGGTTGTTATAATTATTTCTCTTGATAATGTAAACGTAGATATATGTTTGCCGTCATAAATAACGCCATTAAATAAATTAGTAACATAGAAGACGCTAAGGAGACGAAATAACAATGTAAAGTGCCTCTATTGTCCGTCCTACACTGTTTTCCAATGTTACATTTAAACCATCAATAAATAAATTGAGTTGCGTGGGATGCGAAGGTTAAATGGGTTGACTTTCACGTCGGTGTTATTGCAAATTATCGCTAACACTTCGACAGGCTGTCTATAGCAACTGGAAAATAAATTAGTGTCTTCAAGTTCTGCCTTTTAAACTGAATTAGTTTTAAAATTGATGCAATTCCCTATATTTATTACTGGCCAAGAACCTGCAAAAGGTTACTTATTCAGATGATTTTATCTTCGAAATTTGAAACATATTATATGTTTATAAAAAAAGAAAATCTCTAATAGAGAAGTGCATGAAAATACATACTGGCCATAGACATCCAAATGACTAGACAAGCAGTTACGGGTGAGGGGTCAAACCAAACCATGGAGGGGGAAGAGGGGAAAGATGACTGTGATTCGTTATACAATCAATCTGACAGTAAATAGGCATCTCGCATTACAATATCACCATTTAGTTCTTAAAAGCAAAATCTGCTTTGAATGAATAGACCTTTTTACATGGGAGCGCGAATTGCTTGCCACGATAATAACATATTTGCTAAGGTCAAATGTTCGCCTCAAAAAGACTCGCCCCAATACACATAGCAATATTTTGTTGCCGTGTTTAGTTAAAACACTATTACAAATGTTTCATAATTTACTTACCCCTGTTACCACCGATGAGCACACTGGAGAACCGCCCACATTCGCTATGTGCACATTGATATGTAGATATATTGTATAGAATACGCTACTGTTTTGGCGTTGTATTTCGTTAAATGTATGGATGTTACCTTCTAGCTGTTCACGGCAAGAATGATGACGTCACACATTTTAGATTCAAGCGAGGCTCTATCCCCTCCCCATGGAGCGAGCCGGTTCCAAGGAGGTGCTTCAGCCGGCGCCATGTGGAGGGGGAAATAATACGTTTTTATCACTTAGGGCAGGTCCATGATACTGGCAATAATCTAAGATACACGAGTAATTTTTCAATCCTTCATCTTCTGTTGCCCTCGCTTTTATCGGTGATTAACAAAGACATCCAAATTGATAGAATTGCCCTGACATAAGATCCTGGTATCATTTTATCTTGAAGAATAAAGCCCAACATTTAATTGTACTAAAATTGGTGTTAAATAATGTAGATAATGTAGATTTTCAACATAAAAATCCTTTCTCATGTGCTTACCATATAGTACTCACTTTGATTTTATACTCGTAACTCTTTTAAATTAAATTATTTTATACTATTTTGTATTCTATTATATTATTTTATGCATATGTATATATTCTTAATACTCTCACACATTCTTTATATTGCATATGATAATTTACTGTATAAAAAATCGACCACCACAACACAGGCATGTGCCTAGCATGGTGGTCGAAAAATCCCCAACTTTTGTAAAAAAAGATTTTTTCAATTAATAAAGAAACTTAAAAAAAAAAAATTTCGACGAGCTGGAGACAAACCACGTGACCATATTTTTGGCACCATGATGCTTTGAATAATCAACGCTTTGAATAATCAACGACCGAATGCTGAAGAGCACACATTAAAACTACCAGATCCTGCACATAAAAGTAAAGATTGTTAAAGTAAGGCATTGTTTTGCAACGTAGTCTGCCGTGGAACTTTTCTGCACAGGTTCGGTATGTTCGCCAAAGAGTACACATTAAAATAACCCGATCCTGCACATAAAAGTAAATATTGATAAAGTAAGGCAATGGTTTGCAACGTAGTCTGTCGTGGAACTTTTCTGCGCAGGTTCGGAATGTTGGTCAAAGAGCACACATTAAAATAACCCGATCCTGCACATAAAAGTAAAGATTGTTAAAGTAAGGCATTGTTTTGCAACGTAATCTGTCGTGGAACTTTTCTGCACAGGTTCGGAATGTTCGCCAAAGAGTACACATTAAAATAACCCGATCCTGCACATAAAAGTAAAGATTGATAAAGTAAGGCAATGGTTTGCAACGTAGTCTGTCGTGGAACTTTTCTGCGCAGGTTCGGAATGTATGAATGTATTAATGAACGATTAAAAAAACGAACCGCCTTCAAATCGAGTTACGTAACGACGCTAAAATTTTGTGATTTTTATATTTAAATTATAACACATTTGAAAAAGTGTCTGTCTAAGTAGTGAAACAAAATATTTAGTTTTGGGTTTTGTTTACCTGATTTGGGATTTGTAGTTTGTTACGCAGCCAGCAATTTGCGCTCATCATTGTAAAAAGTACTAGTAATTCGTATTCGTAAGCCGAATTTATTTTTGCGCTCTAAATGGTGATGTGCCTTTATGCTCTCAGATTCATTTGTTGACAAATCATTGAAAGGGACACGCTCATGCCATTCTCCCTGCTCCGCGCAATTTGGTTTGTTACCCTCACCCTTATGGGCAGCTCCGTCTCTTCCTTACTCTGTGGAGATTAACTATCACCACAGTAATCTTCACAATGCAGACACAGTAGCCCGGAACAACTTGGTTTCCATTTTACTTTCCATCCTAACACTAATTTAAACCTTTTTCGTATCATATTACTATTTTAAAATATTAAAACTTTGTACTAATCATTTTTTTAACTGGACCGGTTTCCCGTGCTTCAGGCATATTTAGATTGGTCAGAATATAGCTGTAAACGTGTGATGGAATTCCACTACGAATTAACAGTCTCTTATTATCCGAAAATTGTTTTATCACACCAATATTACTAAGATTTTTTTTTTAAATTAATAGAAGATACAATCTATAAATGATCGCATAAATCCAAGTTTCAACAGCGTAACGGTAAACGCTTTAGACATTTCTAAAAGTTGATGGATCGATTCTAACCGCAATTCTAAAGTACATAAACAAATGTCGGTGTATAATAATTTTTCAATTTTTATTTTGAACTTCCTAGGTTTGCGTGCTGTGATATTGATTGTTCATTTCGATTCAGTAGAAATAGTTTTCGAGCTGCCTACAGAAGCATTGATAAATTACTGGTGTTTTTATCTACGTAAATCGCATAGTTTGAGGAGCAATTTTCCGATAAAAAGTCAGGAAACGTAAATATCTGACAATAATTATTGCGATTGTTCGTTGTATCGGTGGGAAATCATAGCGAGATAAAAGAGAGTGGAATCGAGTTTCCATTTTCTCTTTTTAAAATGACATGGTATTATAACTGCAGTTGATAGATAGCTAATAATATTAATGTTACGGATATCCTTAATTGTTTTATCTCTTCCAACAGTTGTCTGTCTGCCTCAATGGAAGTAAACAAACATTTGGTACTTAGTTGCAAAATGCTAATATTGAGTGCACAAATGGCTCACATTTGTTCTAATTCCACTTAAATTTTTAGAAGCCATAAAATATAATGTAAAATGTAATTTTACTCCGTTTGTGATAAATTCTTATATGAAATGAATTTAAATGTTTGTCATTAAATATGAAATATTGATTATAATAATATTCTGTCTACGACAGCTAATGATCAACTTTTCTTCAATAGCTAATTAATTTTCTTCATTCATTGAAACTTGATTGTAGAAATGATTGTTTCATTATTGAATTATATGTATAGGTAAGTGCACGCTGACTTCATGATTTATAAATAATCTATATTTAGTAGCATCACAGAATGCTTTCAAATAAAACACTTAATTTATTTTTTAGTTTCGCGTTCAGGAAATTGAAAATATTTGTTTTATCGTAACTCTTACTAATGTGTGAAAATACATCTGCACATTTATATTATTTTGTAAGCCTACAATGTATATATTTTTAGTGTGACTTATATCGCTACGAATGTAGGTAATGTAGGAATGTAGGTAAACGGAGTCTAGAGGTCAAGATTTCATGCGTATAAGTGGTTTTTATTCAAGTATTTCGTAAATATGTTTATAAGAAAGAAAAAAGTTGACCAATGGAAACTGTCACAGATAATTTTTGCCATAAAATAATATTTAAAAAATTGTTTCTTATATGCGTTCATACGTTATGTTAATTTAGAGGCGGGTATGGGTACCGCTGCCCTGGAAACCATTTATTGGATAACCAACTTTGGTGACTTTTTTTTTTTTTTTTTTTTATAGTGAATACCGCACAAGAATCTCAACTGCTCCCGTCTGGAGCCAGTGAAACTATGGCATCCCCAATTGGGGTATGTTGTGAGGCTGAAGGTAGCGGGGAGGGGAAGGAGGTGGGGGAGAGGAAGGTTGGGAAGTACCTGGCTATTCAGATCTGGTCACCAAACACGGCTAGAGCCATTTTCAAGCAACGTTTCAATTCTGAATCGTGGTCTTACACCAGGGCGATACTAATAGTATCTTCCACTCTGGAACATGCCGCAAATATACTATATATTATTTTAAATGAATTAATTGTGAAATAACACAAATTAATCAAATAAAATTTATTTGCGCATGCCGGGTTCGAACCCGCGACCTCCGGATTGTGAGTCAAGAGTCTTACCCACTGGACTACGGAGGTCGTCTTCTTAGTAACTTAGCAGGGGTTCCCGGGTTCATGCGTTTGCCTACCAGCTACCGGAGTCCCTTTGACGTCTCCAGCCGTACTCTCTCTTAATATCGCCTTGTACCGCAGTGGGAGGGATGGATTCATACTGCCACTCTTGAACACACTGACCCCCAGATTCCTTCCTAACCCTAATACCCCTTTCCTTTCCAGAACTTCCCTTCGTTTCTTTCCTAAAAATACCCTCCATACAGCTCCCTTAAAGATGTCATGGGCCCTGTGGGGAATTTTTTTCCTCAGGGCCTCCTGTGTCGAGCTAATGTAAAAAATATATATATTTCTAATGAAAATATATTTTTTTAATAGTTTAAGCTTACATTTTTTCCGAAATAATTAACAATTTTATGTTAAGTATACTCAATGGAAATGGTTGGAAAAACTTCAATTTATCAAAAGCTCATTATTTTTTATTTACAATGTAAACTGATTCGTAGTAGTAAAGATTAATCAAAAATAGTAATTTAGCATTAATCTTCTCTTTAAGTCAATAACTTACTGATTTACTTACTGACAAAGTAATTTTGTTTATTCATTAGCTTTTGAGCAGTGGCAAGATTGCGTAACCAGTCGAATTGATAAGTAAATAAATATAATAAATTAAATATTAAAAATAACCTAGAAGACTGGCTTCCATTATTTTAAAGCGATGAAAATCGTATTATTTCTACCTACAAAATAACGGCCCATAAAACAATACAATACAATCATTAAAAAAACTTGCACAAAAAAAGGAAAATAATTTAACAAAAGGAAATTAAATAGCGCTGGCTTTTTAATTAACATGCATGTGTGAAAATAAAAGAAAAACCAAGAATGGAGCAGCATTCTGCTTGTTTTTTGTCAACACCTGTGCTGTTTTTTTCGCACACACCGCTAGCTATGTGGGAATGCATTACTAACACAGGCCAATAATAATTGTCATACTGTTATTTAGTTAAAAATGATAATTATAATTGTTTGACACACTCAAAACCAAGCTAACCAAAATTATAATGAAAATGTTCAAAATTCTCAGAATGAAACCAACTCCGAAGCACCTCAGAAAGGTCATTAAGAGTGATGATAAAAAAATATAAAAAATTGATTAAATAGGTTAAGTTAGGTTAGGGTTACCGACTATTTTAAAATTATTTTTTCATGGCTTTTAATGACCTTTCTGAGGTGTTTCTGAGTTGGTTTCATTCTGAGTTGTCATGGAACCAATATAAACATCACTAACAGAACATTTAATCACAATAATGAATATTTAACGACTAATGCCCCCAATACAAGACATCTTTTTTAAGCCCGATTCCATTTAAAGACTAAAGTCAACATTTTTCGCGTTACGCGATCGCTATTTTCATATATTTTTTAATAACTAAGATTTCATGTGTCATCACTGCAAACAACACATGAACCATGCTGTTTGCTGTGATGCCAACTGAAATCATAGATATGAAAATAGAGATGATAAAAGCCATCGCGTAAAGCGAAAAATGTTGACTTTGGTCTCTTTTTGGAATCGGGCTGAAAAAGATTTCGTGTATTGTAGGCACATGACAATATTTTTTTCTTTTCATACAAAAAACGTTTTAAATAAAATTACTTAAATAATAACGAAAAAAAAACTTTTTATTTGATTTCCACTAGGTAACGCATTATTTTCATACATTTTTAAAAATGGTAAAAACATAAATTTTATGATTAAAGATTAATAATAATAACATTAACAATAAATAAAATATCTTACCTTCGTGTTAAGTTCTCGTTATTCCCTCTATAATCCACACAAGAAGCACAGGTGCGCGAATTTTAGTGCGTTTCGTTCGAAAACTGAAAGAAAATCTGCCAAAGATCGCGTCAAAAGCTTCGTATTCGTTTCCGATTAGCGTTGGCTAGTTAGTATTTTCGTTTAAATTATGCTCTAAATTTCGGTGTCTTAAATGGAAATGGGTTTTAATGATTAATGTATTAGATTCGTGTTGGAAAATGGAATGTTGTTGTGTTTTTAGAGCTCGGCGGCCGACCGCGCTGATCGAGTGTTCGAATGACTCTGAACGGGGCTTACCGCGCGAACCTTCGGCCGTATGACTCGATGACTCGAATGGGTTTGAATCGAGTCAACGGATCGCGGGCGTCAAGGTGGATAAATAAACTGGCGTTGTATGCAAAGGTGGCGATTTGGGATAAAACCACGACTATCCAAATTAACGAATATAACATCATTATTGAAATGTAGAGCGCCCATGCGGTGATTTTATCATTAAAAAGTTGACCGTTATTAATATGACCCAAAATTTTTCTTTTCAAATTGGAAAATCTATATATATATATATATATATATATATATATATATATATATATAAATCAATTTATGTTTGCTTGCTTGTATGTATGTAGGTATGTATGTTGTTTATGTATTTCTATATTAAGCAAACTTTCAACATACCTTCTTTACACCCTCGCGAAGGGTTCTGGATTATTACAACCACATAACAATGCATCTGAAAAGTTTTTTAATCATTATAAAAACTCTTATGAAATTGTCAAAAATGTCACAAAAATTTTAATGAAATTTTGCAAACCATCGATTGTTCAATTAAACTCTTTAAATTAATGAATTTAATCGAAGTACTCGCATAAGGTACTAACCAAAATCGAAAACTTTAAATCTAATCAATTTTTTTAAATAGGTACCTATGTTAGGTACGAAATTTGATTGATTGCTCTTATAATTTAAAAAAATGGATGTTTGTAATACCTAAATTTGTAAAAAAAATTGAAATAGGTGGCACGCGAGCTGTTTGAAAATCTGACTGTACCGGGTCTGAATATGAGGAACGCGTGAGAGGGGAGGGGAACGCGGTAAAGGGGTTAGCGGTAAGGCGAGGAAGGTGAAGGGGGAACGCGTGAGGGGAAGGGAACATAGGAGGAGTAGGGAAATGGGGAGGGGAAGGGGGGGGGGGGGGGAAGGGGAACGGGACGAATGGGAAAGGACATGCAGGGAGAAACAATATCTGTATTAAGTGGCATTGCAACGCACGCAAAATATTCAAGTTCAATGAAGTTTTAATTTTCAAAATTGGAACTGATGCAACTGATGCATAAATCATAAAAGAAAAGCGATAAAGTAGGTACAAAAATTATTTAATTAATTATTGACAGACGTCGTAATTTTTCAAGCTTACTAACATTCGAAAGGAAATTTTTTTCACAAAAGGTACTTAAATGAATTTATCCCGCGATTTTTAACGAGTCTGCTGTATCTAGTAAATATAAGTAACGTTCCATGACAAATTTAACAAATATTCATTCAAAGTTAGGTGATGAGTAGATAAACGTATTTATAGGTATGTTATTTAATAAATTTACGCGAGTAGGTACCTACCTAAATTTTCTTTTTGACCCTCATTTTATTGACTATAAAACATTTTAGTACCTACCTACAAGGAAAATTCTGAAGGATATTCTAAATGCATTGTTTTACACATAATATCTTCCAACGAATATGTGAAAACTATTTTCAAATTAGAATACGTCTTGTCAATACTTGGAGTATTTTAATAGCATAGCTCATGATAACTCAATGATATATTTAGATTTTAGATGCATAGTGCATGGCCCATGATAGAAATAATGATATCATGACTTTTTATTTACCTATTAAATATATAGTTGAATGTTAGATTTGTGCGTGTTGTTAATTCTAGCAGAATGACATAATCCTTGTACCTATCTTTCTTCTTCAAATTCAACCAGTTCTTACCTTCGAGCTTTTCTGCAAGTGGGCGGTCACAGACTTGGCTTGACCCGCAAGAGAATTTATTAAGTAGACTAAAAAAACAGAGCACTTTAACAAAAAAATCATCCATTTATACCGAGATACGCGATCGAGCAGTGTATTATCTTTACACATTTTTACTTAAAGGTAAAATTTACTTGAAAGTAAGTAACTAAAAACCATGGCACTTCTTCTCGCAAACCATCCATTTATATTCAGATACCAGAGCAAATAGTCTATCATCTTTGGTCTTTTTTCTCAGTGGTACAGTTTACCTGGCAGGTATTCGTACTATCCTCCGTTTGTATGTTTAGTAAACTAGTTGTGCGACAGAGGGGCCAAACTAACGGTAGAATGAGATGCGACAGCTCGATTATTATTGATGTCGTGTTTGTTTCTGAACTTTCGTGTGGGACTTTTTAATGCCCTTGTTTCTTGTTTCGAATAAATGAGTTTTAAATTAGTTTACTAAATAACTTTGCTAAAATTATTACGGCTTATGTCTGTTGTTTTGTTGACTTTCATGTTTTACGACCGCGAAAGCGTTTTTTAAATTTATACTAATTACTTGATTTTTAATGTTTTCAGGGTTTGTCCTAGTACGAACCTTAAATGCAAGGTGTTAAGGGACGTACTTGACTTAATTTAACTTGTGATTCTTGACATTACTTGTAAGTAAAAAATGTTAATGAAATTTTGATCTTCGGTGACGATTTTTTGTTTTCTACAAAAGTTAGTAGTAGGTGTGGGACAGTTGGAGGCAGGGTAAGAGAATGGGCTATTGGGTTGAGTAACCAGTGACGATATGTGAAAAAAAAATTGTTGGATTTTGAAGAAAGTTCTCGAAAAAGTCACCGGAAACCAACATTTCATTAACATTTTTACTCCAAATAATGCCATTAATAAATGGTTAAAGTAAGTCAAGTACAAAAAAAACGCCCCTTACCCTGTGTACATATTACATTTTTTAAGAAATATTTTTAAAATGAATCAAACACATTTTTCTTTTTTTTTAAAGAAATACAAACATTCCCGGGTTACGAATAACCCAACAATGTTTGAAAATCTCCTACTACCACCACAGAAAGCCGAAAATGTTGCTTGTGTTGTGATGGAGGACTTAGCCAGCCGAGGAATTGAACACGCAACGCCCGGATGGGATTCAAGCGCTATGCCCACTCAACCACTGACCGGTCATAGTTTCATAATTTCATAATTTAAGATTAAATTTATTTATATTTTCTTCCTTTGGTAATTTTGGTTATAAATATCACCCAAAAATTCTCGGCCTCTGCCAGTGGGTGTATGGAACCAAAACACGTACCGATTATGAATGGTAGTCTCCCACAAGAGCGATTCTGATAATATCGTTCACTAATTGATCTGTATAAATTTATAGTACTTACCTAGTTAATACTCGGCATAACGCATAACCCGAGTTCCAACACTCTTTTTTGGTTAAATCCTTCCGTTGTCAATTATCACAAAAAGGAATAATTTTAATGATTTGTAGGTACTATTATACGCTTGGTCATAATCTTGTCTTATTCTTGGACAGTTGAAAGATTCCTCATAGATCATGAAAGTATAGTTTCAAATTGAACTTATACACTCTGAGTTAGAGTTTACCGTTTGCATGTTTACAGTAAGACACACAAACTGATTTTCTTCTCTTTGGTATAGATTTTACGATGCACGTGTAATGAATCGAATTAATTTTATCTGTGCTATGCCGGGTTTTGAAACCGCGACCTCTGGGCCCCGAGCCAAGGATCTTACTGTTTTGATAAGGAAGATGGTGTTGCGTTGTAAATGTTGATTTTGCATTGTTCTTTGACAAACCTCAAACTTTTGAACGCCTCAATTTTGCACATATGTTTATGAATGTGACCAAGAAGTATGAATGGGATGAAGAAGTATGGTTGGGTTATGTATTTGTAGGTGGGCTCAAGTAAAATGGGAAAATCAAAAATTTAAATATCCAAACATTTCAATAGCACGGTGCTTTTTAAGGTGGGTTCCATAAAGTCAAAGCCCAAACAATCTCTCACGAGCCAAAACGAGCATAATAAAGTATTCCCAGGTAGAACTCGTATCCACGTCATCATAGATTGTTTGAAAGAAGAAGCGTAACTACGTCGTAACATGCTTCTTATAATAATTTTGTTGAATTTTATTATTTTTAATTAATTAAAGTTCATTTTATTTATTTTTCATTTAGTTTTATTCATTCCATTCTTCAAGTACAAGAATTTAATTTTTTTATACGCATATACACAAATTTATTTGTTCGGTCGAAAATGTAGGTATGTCTGAAGAAATAATTATGAGTAAGTGAAAACATAAAATTGTTCCACAAGTGCTACGTAATCAGTTAAAACGAAACACGAGATAATATATTAATACTAGCTGACCCAGCAAACGTTGTTCTGTCATATAAATTATTTCTAGTGAATATTTTGGTTGTTATGAAAAATAACAAATAAATTCGATGATGCGGACGTAGCGCCATCTGTCATTCAACAACATAAATAATTTCGTTCTATTTGAAATACGAACGACGGTTAAATTTTTTCATACAAACATACTAAAATCGCGATTAAAAAATGGGAGGACGGGGATAGAAGGGTTAAAATTTGGGGTTACAGGTATTTTTTTATACCAAACAAAAAAAATACAAAAAAAAGATTTTGTCAAAAAAATTTCACACCAGGACACCTTAAGCACCTAGCGGTATGAAATGTACTTTACGGGGAGGGGGGGGGGGTGATTCTTATAAAATTATTTATTAACCAAGATAAGCACAAAATAATTTTTTTTTACAGTTTGACGTACAATACACTTTTTTTTGGTATACACTACCTCACTAGGCTGAGCCTGTTCCGAGGTGGCAGGAATTTAATCAAATTTTGATTACTTAATCTTGTGAGAAAAAAATAAGATACTTTTTTTTATATATATTTGAAAAAATAAATAGAATGAAAGAAAAATAAAAAGAAAATATATTAGAAATATAAGAAATAATTATATAATTAATAAGAAATATAAAATAATTAAATAAGAATAAAAAGAAATTTAGAAATAATAATAAATATTTGAGAGGAAAATAGAAAGATACAGGCGTTTAGTGTGTTGTTATATTGTACGAGTTATCTGCCCGCAGTATACAATGTCTTTGTTGAATATCCACGTGTGAATTTTATGTTTAAGTTTAGCATTTTTTGTCAAATGAATATCTTTAATATCTCTTTCAATTAAATTTAAAAAAAATTTAAGCCAAATTACGGTAATTTCTTTTTCCACAGGTAGTATTTGTCTTTGGAGTCATGTGTTGGTGTCTGTGTCTTGTGTCGTAATTGTGTTGTACAGTATGATGGTTTAGTTTGTCCTTTTGGTAATGTATAAATATAATTTTGATGTACAGTTGTTGTATGTTCAATACGGCAAAGTCCTTAAATAACTGTATTGTCGAGAATCTATAAGGTTTTTTTGTAATAACTTTAATTAAGGCTTTTTGTGCTTTCGAGAGGGTCCATATTAGTTTTAGCAGCATCACCCCAACCAATCATACCGTGAGTGATAATTGATTGGGCTGGAGCGTAGTATATCGTTTTTAGAGTCTTCATTGGCATTATGTTTCGTGTTTACTACAAAACTACAAATTAGTAAGAGGTGGGCAATGTACTACGTACTTTCGAGTCCTAAGACGATACCAAAACTGGAATTTACACTTGTCTTATGACCGAAAAAGCCTCTACTAATAGATAATTGTTATGAGGAGAGCAAGTTATAAACAATATTGGGTTATACGATGCAAGGCAGGAAGCAGAATGTGTTGTGTGAAATTTACAAGGGAGATGTGATGAGCTAGTCCTTAGGACTTGGTGTGTATGGCGCGCGGGTTTTCTAACTTTACCCGCTGTTTTATTTATTTGTTCTGTCCATCTAAAATAGTTGTCAATATAAATGCATAAGTACTTAATTACCTGAGTCCGAGTTAGTGGGTTGCATAGACAGTTTTTTTTGGATGTGCCAAGGAATGTGCAATCATGTATGGTTAAGCTTTCATCAAGTCTTGGTTGTCTGGGATCTGTCGTCTGGGATCTATGCTAAATGTCATGTACTTTGTTTTGTCAGTATTTAGTGTCAGCAAGTTGTTGTCTAACCAATATTTGATCCTGTTGATTCCTTCTGTAGCTTTCTTGTATATACTTGTCCAAGAGTCAGAAGTGAAAATAAGAACAGTGTCATCCGCAAAGCAAAAATACTTACATAATTAAAAAAAAATACACTCTTAAGGTCAACTGTAGTGTGGTTCAAAATGATGTAGGGATACAGGGTGTTATTGAATTTCATTGAAAAAATGTAAATGAAATTTTCGTCTCCGGCGATTTTTTAGATGTGAAAAAAAAAACTTCAAAATCAAACGATAATGTTTTTCTTACACAAGTCACACAGATGTTTTTCTTACACAAGCCACACAGATGTTTTTTCTTACACAAGTCACACAGATGTTTTTCTTACACAAGTCACACAGATGAGTAACTACCCTTCACTTCCCCCCCTAACTATCCAATACCTTTAAATTTTTATGTTTTTGTTTTAAAAAAAAACATGAAAAATGTTACCGGAGACTAAAATTTGGTTTACAAATTTTCCTCCAAATGATGTCAGGAATCACTGGTTAAATAAAGTAAATCAAATACACTTGTTACACCCTGCATAAATAGAGAATCTTTATGGGGAAGGGAAGGAATGTAGGAAAAGTATGCATCACGTCCGTCTGTCGTTCTTAGGCGTTGAACTAGGAAAGAGGCGGTGCTGATGGCAGAGAACTAATGTTGGGAGGTGTCTTGAAACAGTATTTTCTGCTTTAATGTTTATAGCGGCCATTTACAACAACTATTCATAAAGCACTTTGTATTGTTTGCAGTTTGAATGATGTAATTTTCAGTCTTCATTGTTTTGCGATTTGCGTTGGTGTTCAAAGTCTTTCAAAGACAATACAATTTTTATCCAATAAAATATTGTGTTTTTTAAAGGAAAGAAACTAACTAAATGTATAAATCGGTTCCATGCCAATTCAGAATCAACTCAACTCAACCCCCCTTTGAAATATCATTAAAAGAAATTAAAAAAATATATTGAAAAATAGCATATAACCTAACAAAACGTATTTTACCATATTTTTTCATCACGTTTAACCCTTCAAAAAATCAGATTTATTCAGAAGGTATAAATATTACCGCTTTGCAATAAAATACTGGAAAATAAAATAAATGGAATATTTGTGAACGTATCCGAAAACTGATACGTATTTGATGGAAGTATGAACGCCCTCTAGCTTTTGTTTTAGTGCACTGTCAGTTCTACCTACATTGTTTGTGCACTGTCATTTACGATCTTTTACGTTGTCTAATTATAAAATAAATAGTTCTAAAGTCTTAACTGCCTTTTCTTACATTTCATCAGTATTTCATCATCTTTTATGTTTTTGAAAGGTGATGATATATATAATTTTTTGAATTTAAACATTTTGAATGCAAACTTTAAAAAGATTTCAAAATGGCTCACCTTACGTTTAAAAAAAAACACACACAAAAATTTTATTAGAAAAATGAATAACAAAAATAATAATAAAAATGAATACGGCTAACTCACTTTTATGTAATTTCACATAAAACTTTAAAAAATCACAAAGTTTAGTCGGAATCTTTGGATTCATAGAGGTGTACATTTTAATTATTTTGTGGTTAATTTTTAGATTCTCAATTTGGGAGGTGGGTATGGGTACCGCCGCCCCGGAAACCATTTATTGGATAACCAACACATAGGTCACCCCAGTGGTTCGCTATGTTTGGTTACTTAGCAGGGTTGCCGGGTTCATGCTGTGAGGTTTGTCCGGATCTTGGCGGTGGATGCAACTGCCTACCAGCTGCCTGGCAGGCCGGATCGAGAGGGAGTGGTTGGGGGAGTCTCTTTGACCTCTACAGCCGTACTCTCTCGGAACATTGCCTTCGCAGTGGGGGGGATGGATTCATAAGTCCGTCACTTCTGGACACATTCACCCACCCCTCATACCCTTTTACTTTCCAGAACTTCCTCTCCTTCTTTCCCCAAAAAGACCCTCCACACATTATCACCAAAGATGTCATGTAAAAAAAGCTAATGTGCAAAAAAAGAATTTATAGCATGTTATTTTTTCTTTCAAATACCCTTAAGATCATATTTTTCATTATGATAGGAAGGGAGATACAACGGTTTCTGTGAGACCTGTGTGAGCTGGGTAAATATGGTCTCCTGTGATCAGACGGGTTTTAATTTTTAGTGACTGTTAAAGGAGGTGTTGAGTTAGAATAGTTTGCGTACGAAAAGAATTTGTTCACTTCGTTGATTTTTTGAAGTTGTGCATTAGTATTGGTTAACAATATAGTTTGAATACGTAAAGAATTCATTCATTTGGTTTAACGTTCGTTTGGTTTATTCGTTAATAGGCCACTTGCATGGACTTCGTAACGACTTGGAAAAAATCGTGTGGATAGATTTTTTTACTAAGATTACGAAAATGTAAGTAAAAATTTTTAGAAATATAGAGTTTTTTTTTTTAAATAAATAAATCCATTATTTGGGCTCGTGACGTCACTAAATGAAAATGTCCCGTCTCCGAAAATGTTCCTATTAATTTTATAAAATTCCACACTGATTTAGTTTTTTTATATGGCATCACTTTGATTTCAGGCGAATTTTTGAATTTGACATTTAACGTTCACTAGATTTATTGTTTGTTCTCTGCGAACGTCTCATTTGGTTTGATTTTTTGACAGATGTTATGAAGAGATCCCCGTACATTTTACGTTGTCCGTACGTGTTTTAGAGATATAATGATAATGGTGCGGATTTTAACAAAATCAAATTTTATAATATTCTTATTATTATAATAATTTACAAGTACAAGTATATTACATTTGATTTAGTAATATAAACGTTTAACATTTTAATGATTAATGATCAATTAAGATGGATCAAGGAAAAAAATATTTATGAGATTTGATATTTTTGGTATGCCTCGTTATTCTCCTGTGCCATTCGTGTGGAAAACGTTCTTTTTTTTAAAATGATTTTCAGCTATGTAATTATCCTTTTTTCGCACCTATAAAATTATGTCCCGTCTTTCCGGTTTATAAAAAATGGTCTGATTTTTCGGATTGAAATTTTCAAAAAATCGCCAGGGTTTCAAAAATACGATAAAAAAAATACAGAATGTCTTAGAATATTTGCCTAAACCGAAAAAAAAAATTTTTAAAAATGTGATGCAAGTGGCCTATTATTCGTTCATTTAGTTTATTTGTTTCACCTAGTAAAAACTGCAGATTGCACATCTATATTTCATATATCTATATATCTTTGGGAGGCCCTGAGAAAAATAATTTCCCTCAGGGAGGGTTTTTAAAGGAAAGAAAGGAGAGGAGATTTCTGAGAAGGAAAAGGGTTTAAGGGGTGGGTAGGAATCTGGGGTTCAGTGTGTCCTGATCATCCGCATCCACATTATGTAACCCTACGTCAACTATTTAACGCAGATGTTCGGTTATGAATATAGGCTTCTTTATTGGATAACCAACACCTATGATTATCCAATAAAGGATCCCGGGGCGGCGGTACCCATTCACTCCTCCCAAATTATACTGTTAGCGATAATATAAGTGTAGGTAGGTGTACATACGAGTATTTCTACGTCAACTATTTAACGGAGATGTTCCGTTATAAATGAATATAGGCCTCTATTTATTATGTAATGTTTTTAGTATGTGGATAGATATTTTAGAGTGGAAGTTATTCTCAATATTGCCCAGGTGTAAGACCATCATTCAGAATTAAAACATTGCTTGAAACGGCCTTAGCGGTTTTTGGTGACCAGATCGGAAAACTCAGATACTTCCCCACCGTCCTATCCTATTACCTTCAGCCTTACAGCATACCACAATAACTGGAAATGGCGTAGTGTCACTGGTTTCAGACGGGCTGGAAGCAGTGGGGACTCTTGAACGCACTTTTTTTTTAGAATTATCACCGTTAGCTGGTTTATGTAACTTATCACATGCCACTTACAGCATTACTGATAGAATCTAGTTGCCTAATCAAGTGAAGCGGTTTTCCCTTTTAAAGGCGGCCTCTACTTGTAGCCTGTTATGGTTTTTCTTAGGAAATTTTGCGATAGTGCTCCTGTCATTTTTTTAAGGAAATGACTCGACTAATGAAACAATTTCAAAGCAATATGTAGCAGGTGTTCTGCTACTTGAAAATGTGACAAAAATAACAATAATATATTCAATCATTCTATTATTTTCTCGTGGGTTGAAATTTGATTCATGCAAACATACTTCCGTGCTTTATTAGTCCCGTGAAAGTACTTTGTAAGTTGGATGAGAGCTACCTACTGCCTACCCGTAAAATAGATTTGTCACGTCATATTTCCTGACAAGCCGTAAAAGAAAACAAGCGTTACGTTTTAATCAAACCAAAATAAGTATTTGTTACTAATTAATATCCTTGCGTCTGTCATACACACCCGATTCATAAATAGATATAAACGGAAGTGCTGCCATCTATATTATTAATACGCTAAAAAAACTCCGTTTGTAATTCGGTTTCGAATTCAATAATTCGTCAAATATGGCACCACTTAAGTTAGCAGGTCGCACGAGGACGTATCCCCCCCGTAGGAATTGTAGAATTTGAGTATCTCTATCTCGAAGATTGACGGTAATATTTAGAGTTGTCTGTCATTGCCTGTCGCGGTTACTTTGTCCCGGTGACTAACTGTCGCTGGATTACAGCGGATCCGAGGAACCGGCTATTTTTTTAACAAGTTCCTTTCGAATTTATAAAATGGTCACGCACACTCAAACTGGGCAAGGACGGCCGGCGTAGTCCAGCGGTAAGGCTCTTGACTCGCAATTCGAAGGTCGCGGGATCGAATCCCGGCGTGGCTAATAAATTTTATTTGATTAATTTGTGATATTACAATTTATTCATTTAAAATAATATATAATATATTTGCGGCGCGTTCCAGAGTGGAAGATACTCTCAGTATCGCCCTGGTGTAAGACCACTATTCCGAATTGAAACATTGCTTGAAATGGCTTTAGCCGTATTTGGTGACCAAATCTGAATAGCCAGGTACTTCCCCACCTTTCTCATCCCTATCTCATTCCTCTCCCCACTACCTTCAGCCTCACAGCATACCCCAATTGGGGATTCCATAGTCTCACTGGCTCTAGACGGGAGCAGTTGGGAGCAGCTCTTGTGCGGTATTCATATAAAAAAGCCGAACCAAACGCCGCCAGCAGGGCCTAGCAAAAAAAATTGTTGGTAATATTATGTATAAATACAGTTTCTATTTTTGAGTCTTGACAATTGATGGTGGAATTCCATTATAATATATTATAATAAAACGAATAAAAAACTTTATTCCACTTAATTTTATTCGACCGTAACCGGTTTCAGCTCGTTAGAGCCATCTCCAGACTGGTCAGAAAATGGCTTTAACGAGCTGAAACCGGTTACGGTCAAATAAAATTAAGTGGAATAAAGTTTTATATTCGTTTTATTATAATATATTATAAATACAGTTATACAGGACGTCCTTGACTGACTCTAGCCAGTGATTCCTGACATTATTTGGAGTAAACAATGTAAATGCAATTTCAATCTCAGATGACAAGTTTTTTTTCTACTTAAAACATAAAAAGTAGGTATTGGAGAAATAGGGTCGGGGTGAGCAGTTGGGTGCTTACTCGGCTGAGTGACCAGTGATGAAATGCGGAAGGAAAAGAATTTCACCGGAGACCAAAGTTCATTTAAGTACATTTTTTAACTCCAAATAATGTCTGGAATCACCGGTTAAAGAAAATCTAGAACGTCTTGTAACACTTTGCATAAAGTTTAACTTTTCACTACTAAACTACTAACGTCATAGTTTTTATCCCCATAACACTATTCAACGAGGTATTTATTGCAACGAAATTATGGTCTCATACAATCAATCAGATGGGAAAAATATATTGATCCACTTTTGGTCGTGCTTAGATCAAAAGAGCACGCGAATGCTAATCATATCATAATGCATTCGGTACACTTGTCACTTGACAAATCTTCGCAAGCTACATTTTTTTAATTTACCATTATTTAAACCTACTTTACTATCTTTGTAGTTTCGTAGCAGGTAAATATTAACAGTTTATTTAACCAGTATACGGTAAACATACACGTTTAAAAACAGCTAGATATATGAAATGAACAGTTAGATTAATAAGTTAAATTAAGCTAAGTTTAGCATGTGGTATATTCCTAAACAATTATAAAAAGCAATCACCACCCCTCTCCATAAAACGGAATGCCATAAAGACCCAACATCACTATCATCAAATAAAGTAAATTATGTAAGAAAAAATTGTTAAAAAAATTTGAGCATTTTTAGAAGAAAAAAAATCAAAGATGCTATTACTGATTAACAAATTACCTACACACTGCCCTAGATTCTAATGAAAAATATCTAGGAATATTTATAAGCTTTAAAAGGCCTTCGACAGTATACAACATAAAAAACCAATACATAAATTAGAATCAATTGGAATACAAATAAAAGTCTCAGCATGGATAACTAGTTACTTAACTAAAAAACCCCAAGAAGTAAAATTGATTGATCACCTTAGTGACTCTGAATGTAGTGAAATCTCGATACCCCAAGGAACAGTATTAGGCCCTTTTTATATTTATCACATATCTCAACGATATATTTAATGTCTCTAAATATGGAAAAATTATCTCCTACGCAGAAGACAAATTGCTTCTACTAAAAGCTAATATATGGATGGATTTAAATATCATGGCAATTAGGGAATGCAAATCTCGCGAGATTGGGGCTCGCGAGTTTATGAATAACAATACTGCGAGATCTCACCAATTTCGAGATCTCGCGAGATTGGCAGTTTTGTGTGCTATTTTTGCAAATAATCACAATATTTGAATAAATTAGGAAAAAAATAATAAAAATTATAAGTAGGTATTATAAGATAAACATTTATTTTCACGAATTTTTCAAAAGACTTTTATGCATCAAACCTTGTTTGACGTTTTTATCTACAATTTTTAAATAAAAGTCTAAGTAGTAAACTTTGACGTACGTATCTATCAGAGAACAAATAAAAGAAACAACCAGTCTTCTCTTCTAATATCAAACAAAAATCTTTTAGTAATAAAACAGTTCTTTTTTAACAAACCAAACAACGAGAAGTAAAAAAAAATGAAACTTATTATCTAAGTTGAGTTGACTATTAAACTGAGATATTAATATCAATTAAATAAAACTATATCTATTCAGTTGATCCATTAGATATTACAGATTAATTAACAAAATATACCAATAAGCCAGACTATTAGAAATTACAGCCTCACGCGCACCGAACGAAACCGACAGATCGCAACTCCGTCCGTGTCAGTCCGCTCTTCGAATAAGACGTTTTTATGCACGAGTGCAATCTCGTTAAACTCGCGAGATCTCGCCCTTTTTTTCGTCCGAGATCAATTTCGCTAAAAAAGGCCGAGATCTCGCGAAAACGAGATCTCGCGAGAACGAGATTGCATTACCTAATGGCCATCACAGACAAACTAAAACAGTGGTTTTATGTAAACTTACTAACATTAAATTAAAAAATGTATATTTTTGAATGTAGCTATTACTTTGTGGTTATCCATTATAATAAAATGAAACAATGCAACTTTGTATAAACCACTTATAAAATGTGCAAATCCGACCGGTTTCGGAACAAACGTTCCTTCGTCAGGGAAAGCTTATAAGCTTTATAAGCTTTCCCTGACGAAGGAACGTTTGTTCCGAAACCGGTCGGATTTGCACATTTTATAAGTGGTTTATACAAAGTTGCATTGTTTCATTTTAAAAAATGTATATTTTCCATGTTTCCAAAAAAACTCGAAACACCTAAAGAAATAAAAATTATAGTCTACTCTAGGACAAATAAACAACAGCATAACTGTAATTTCTCGTGTTAAGTGACAGAAAGAAAAACCGAAACAAGAGTAGACCAATGCCTAAAATGGTCTACAAATCCTCCACACAGCATATCATATGACATAGGCTCTGAGGGATATTATTTTCCTCAGGGCCTCCTCTGTGGAGTTAATGTGAAAAAAAAACAAATCTAAATATATATTTAAAGACAGAGTGAGGAAACTAACAAACGGGTTCATGGGGTAAGGTTTGTCCGGGTCTTGGCGGCGGATGTGTCTGCCCAAAAGTTGCATGGTAGAGGGAGTCCCTTTGACTTATCCAGCCGTACTCTCCCGGAACATCGCCTTGCACCGCAGTAAGAGGGATGGTTTCCTACTTCCGTCACTCCTGGACACACTGACCTCCAGATTCCTACCCACCCCTAATTATTATTGTATAACAAACCTAATTTTTATGAGCTTATTAGGTACAAAATTGGGAGGCGGGTATGGGTACCGCTGCCCCGGGAACAATTTATTGGATAACCAACACTTCTGTCATAGGTGTCACGAAGTGGTTCGCTAAGTTTGGTGACAGGGGTGCTCGGGTTCATGGGGTGAGGTTTGTACAGGTCTTGGCGGCGGATGCGTCTTCCTACCTGCTGCGTGGCGGGTCGGATCGAGTGAGACTGGGCGAGGGAGGCATTTTGACCTTTCCAGCCGGACTCTTTCGACACATCAAATAATAATAATATTTGGCTAATTTATAAAGCGCCGTTTTTGTGAAAAATCACCTCAAGGGCGCTGTACAAATAAGTATTTAAGGAAATTAATATTACTGGTTTACAACTAAGATTTACAAGTATAACTAGTGACTTACATCTAAGACTTATAGCTAGAGACTTATTTTACTGGCTTACAATTAAGATTTACAATTATAACTACTGACTTACATCTAAGACTTATAGCTAGTGACTTAAGACTAAGACATATAAATGGTAGCCTAAAGCAAGTGACTTAATAACAAACATATTTACAATTAGATTAAGATTAGCGCCAGAAGAAGTAAGAAGATAGAATAATACATAATATGTTTTGTAATGAGCGCACTTTGAAAACAAAAGTAAAATTTTATGACACTCTCAGATAGGTATTTTTATTTAAGGGTATGAGAGCCCAAAAAGGTAGGTTTTAATTTGGACCTTAATTCTGTTGGGCTTGTTATGCATCTAAGTTTCTGAGGGAGTTTATTCCAAGCCTTCGGCCCAGATACTCAGAAAAGCGCGATCTCTAAATTTAGTATTTGGCTTGCGTTTAGGTTCCATTAGTTTGCCTATAGCTGATGAGGTTGCTGATCTAAGTGTTGACTGCCTCGGACCAGTATTTTCGGGACACATAGTTCAGAGATGTAAGGTGGGGCCATTTCATTGATCAATTTAAACACCATCCAGCACAACTTGTACTGAATTCTTTCAGAGCACTTGAGCCAGTGAAGGTTACGAAGGTGTTCTGAAATGTGTGAATATTTAGGGACTCCGGTTATGAGCCGTGCCGCTGCATTAAACACGGATTGAAGTTTGTCAGTTTGATATTTTGGAAGGCTAGCGTAGATGCCGTTACAGTAATCGAGCCGTGAAACTACGTAAGAGTTGATTAGTAGTTTTGTTGCCTCTGTAGGAAGGTTTCTTCGGACTGACTTGAGTTGTCTTAGATGGAAAAAACCGGTGCTTACAGTCCTATTTATTTGACTTTTAAGCGAAAAGTCTGAATCCAGATTAACGCCAAGAAGTTTGACTGTTGTCTTTGGAATAATATCGCTGCCAGAAATGGAAATAGGTGAATTGTCAATGAAATGTTGGCGTTTGTTTGTGGCCGCCAAGTGAAACTCAGTCTTAGATGGGTTCAGCTTAAGTTTATTTGAAGACATCCAACGAGTTATTGCTTCTATGCATTCAGCTACACGGATTTCGAGACTGTTGACTTCATTTGGAGTGCAGAAAAAATAAACTTGCTGATCGTCAGCGTAGCAGTGGGATAAGAGACCAAATGACTCGATTATTTTGTCGACATCATTAGTAAAAAGGATGAAAAGAAGTGGACCCAAAACGGATCCCTGGGGTACCCCTGAAGAAAGTGTTGCGAAGTTAGAGAGTTTATTTCCAACCTTCACGGCTTGTAAGCGATTGGATAGATATGAAGCCAGCCAATTTTTGATGTCGGAACTCAAACCAAATGTTTCCTCCAATCTCTTAATGAGGAAGTCGTGATCAATCGTGTCAAACGCTGCACTCATGTCTAAGAGTGAGATAAGTGCCAACTTACCTGACTATGGCTAGAGTTACATCTGACACCATACGAAGAAGTCCGGTTTCTGCTGAGTGAAACCTTCTATATGCGGATTGTCGATTTGTTAATAATTTATTTGAATTCAACTTGCACCTTGCGTCCGTCACTCCTGGATACACTTACCCACAGATTCCTATCCACCCCTCATACCCTTTACCTTCCCAGAAATTCCTATCTTTCCTAAAAAAGACCCTCCACACAGCATCCCCAAAGATGACATAGGCCCAGAGGGGAATTATTTTCCCCAGGGCCTCCTGTGTGGAGCTAACGTAAAAAAAAGCCTTTAGATGTCTAAGATATATCCTAAATAAAGATTTACTCGTAATGCTACTCCTGTGTAACCTTTCTTACATTACTTTCTGTTTGTTAATTTTTCTGTACTGATTGATGTAATCTATTTGTAAACTACATTGAGTATGTAATTTTTTTATTTTTTTTTAGTTATATTGTTGTTATTTCATTGAATAAAGATTATTATTATTATTATTAAAAATGCCATCTGCCAATCAATAATAAAATATGGAATAATAGGATGGGCTGGAACTTAAAAAATACACCCTTCCGCTTTACGTCGCACAAAAATTAAGAGGAAATACTAGCGGTGTTTTTTCCATACAAACGTATTCCCCGTTTATCTCTCTGGATTTTGACCCTAGAGCAATTTTTTTTTACATAATATAGATATTGACCATTAGCGTGTCCGTACGTTTTGCTTTTTTGATAATTTATTTCTTATAGAAGTTAGGACCTTCCAAAAATGAATAAAATTGCCTGGTTTAAACGCCGTCAAAAGACGTTCAGTATACAAACTAAACAATGTATTTAAAAAAAAAGCAAAACGTACCGACATAGAATATTTTCTTCTAATACAGTTGGGGAAATTTTTTTTTTAAATCGGTCCAGTTTTGGAGAAGAAAAATGGGGAATACAAAACATCGTATTTTCTCCTTGCGTATGCTTACTGAGAAATTTCTGGCGAAAAACCAGAAACTTTTCTGCGCCTTTGTAGATCTACAAAAAGCATACGACCGAGTCGACAGGAAAAAGCTATGGAAGGTTTTGTCCAAGTATGGAGTGAATACAAATCTCATACAGGCAATTGCGTCTTTGTACGAGGGAAGCGTTGCGTGTGTTAGGGTAAACGGTGGTTTTACGGGGTGGTTTGACATCACAAAAGGTGTCAAGCAAGGCTGCGTAATGTCACCATGGTTATTCAATCTATACATGGATAATTGTATGCAAGAATTGAAAGAGGTGGGATTGGGCGCGAAATTGAGTAATCTGAAAGTATGTTGCCTGTTGTATGCTGATGATGCGGTGCTGATTTCTAACACTATGGAAGATCTACAGTCTCTCGTATCTAGGATGAACGAAGTATGTATGAAGAATGAGCTAATGATGAATGTAAGTAAGTCTAAAGTCATGGTGTTTGAAAGGGAGAGTACGAAAACAGTATGCAACATAGTTGTGAATGATGAATATTTGGAGCAGGTGGATGAGTTTGTGTATCTGGGTAGTATGTTTACGAGAGATGGGAAGGCTGAAAGAGATATTGAAAGAAGGGTGAATGCCGGTAACTCCATTAATGGTGGACTGAATGCCGTTGGCGCTAATAAAAAACTGTCAAAAAAAGCGAAGCTAGCAGTCCACAATGGAGTCCTGGTACCTACCCTGATGTATGGCAGTGAGGCATGGAACTGGCAGAGGAAGGATGAAAGTAAACTGAATGCTGTTGAAATGAGATCCCTGAGACGTATGTGTGGTAAAACAATGTATGATCGTGTGAGAAATGTGGATATCCGCAAAGAATGTAAGGCTGATGTAAGCATAATGAGTAAGATTAAGAAAGGGACCCTCAGATGGTTTGGGCATGTAGAGCGAATGAACGAAGGAAGTAGTGTAAGAAGAATATACGACGCGAATGTGAATGGTAGAAGAAGTCGGGGACGCCCGAGGAAGACATGGCACGATCAAGTGAATCAGATACTTGAGTCAGGTCATGTCAAAAGTCAGAATAATAGAAGAGAATGTATGAGACGATGTATGAATGTGAGTGAGGCAAAGAGTGTGTGCCAAGACCGAGTTGTTTGGCGGTCCGTCCTCTCTGCCTACCCCTGCGGGGAAACGGTGTGATGGTTAGTTAGTTAGTTAGTATTTTCGGCCCGATATGCAGTTGTCCCTTTCGCTCAGTTCCCCTGAGGGGAGCGCGGAGTGGAACAGAAGACATTCGTTACAATACCAATCGACGATATTTTTAAATGACCGGCATAGCTCTTAATATTAAAAAATAATTCTACTTAAACCATGTACTCATCACAACTTTTGTTCAAAGAATTTAATGTCGGAAAACTAAATACTTCTACCATACAATATTACGAATTTACGAAGATAATAATCTAAATAAAAGTGCACTTTTTAAAAATAATGGAAAACAGGAAATTCAATTGTAAAGATATCGGAGTTATTTAATACATTACCAGAAAGTATCAGAAATATAAATAACAATTTTTAAAATTTCAAATTCCACTTTAAAACACACAGTGAAAACATAAACTGAATAATTTCAATAACTAATTAAATGAAGATAATATTAGCAAAACTCAATCGAAAATCTGGAGACAGAAAAATCAGAAAAAGATATTGGCTCCGCTGGGAATCGAACCCAGGACCCTTGTTTGCTTTCATGGCAAGTGCTCTACCGATTGAGCTACGGAACCCATATCAAATTCGGTCACTTTTAACTGTATCATACTTCGACTAAGAACTACCAACATTATCTTAATTTTCTTAACGCACATATTATTGGCTGCTATGTTTATATATGATTGCAAGATTCAACTCGAACTAAATGCTATCTAGATAGTGTCTGGATAAATTTTTATCCATTTCATACACAAGCCTAGCTTTTTTATAGAGGTACACCTCAAATGCAACATTATGTGAAATTATTAGTATGTATATTCTAACATACTTCTGTAAATGAGTAACTTTATTTTTTGAAAAAGCGTTTAAAAAAAAAAACAGTTCACTAATAAATACAAATTTACAACAGGTTAAGCATTTATAACATGTATATACGATCAGATCAACATTTTCATAGGTAGTTAGGTATATGGGTTATAATAATATTATAAGTAGTAATGTGAATTCTAATTAGAAATATAAAGGCTTCAGTAGGGCATCAATATAAACCAACTGTTTCTAATATCAACTTCCTTAGATTATATGCATTTGAATTTAGCAGTATAAATAGTATTATTTTAACTGATGTATTTTGGGTACAATATAGTTTAGGGTTCTCTCAACGTATTTATAGGTAAATTTTGGAACCATCAAGCCTTCCTTTTGAGTAAATCAAAGTATGTAGGTATCTATGCTAAATATTATCATTGTGTTTAGATTTATGGGTTATCGGTGATATCACGTAACACGATGCTCTGGAAATATGATTTTTTTTATAAGTTACTAGTTTTACAATCCGACTTCATCCGAAGGCACTATTTTACGAAAATTACTATCGAAAATTTGAAGCATAATACACAAACGTCTGCTTGTCTTATTTTTGGTCAGTTAAATGGACCTGTAACAACCTGTCTTTCAGGAGCCTGTGTGCAACCTGTCTTTCAGGAGATTTTGCTGCTTCGGAAAACAGATTTCTGGATTATGGTTAAGATACACAATAATCTCATTAAAATTATAATTGATAATAAGAAATTCTATGAAATCAGGAGGAAATCCAAAAATCGCAATGCATTCGTGTTGAAGTTTTTGTTGAAATTTATCTTATAAAAATGAATCGCTGAATGTGTTGCTAAGCGCATAACTTTCGAACGACTGCACCAAATTGGATAATTCTTTTTTTGTGTGTTTGTTATTGTCAGGACAAGGTTTGTGTAAAACTTCAGGTGAGCTCTGGCATTATGAAATTTGTATAAAAAAATGCTATTGGTGGCACGCGAGGTTTGAAAACTGAATGTATGGAAAGCGAAAGGGAGGGAGAGATGGGGTAGGGAACCAGTGAGGGGGAGGGGGACCTGGAGAGGGGGAGGGGAACTCGGGAGGGGGGTTCGCAGGATGGGGGGAAGGGGGGGGGAGTAGAGGGGGGTTCGTGGGATGGGGGAAGGGGGGGGGGGGAGTGGAGTAGGGAGAGGGAAGGTGGAGGTGACGGAGAGGGAAAGGACAAGCAGGGAGAAACAATTTCTTTATTAAGTGGCATAGAAACGCATACCGGGAACTCGCTATAATAATATAAATTGAGCGATCGATCGATTTGATTTGTTTGCAAATTAACAGATGGTGGTGTCAGTTAAAAGGTTGGATAACCATCCAGTAGATGGCGGTGTGTTTCGTTAGCCGCAGCAACGCGTGGCCGGGTCAGCTGGTTTAGAATAAAATGGGATTCTTTCACATTTAACGGCAAGCTATTGATTCAGGCCGGGTTTGGGAGGTCAGGAATTTGATACGGCAGCTATTTAATAAATACACCCATCGAAATTCATAGTCTGTATTCTTCGAGGGGAGTACCAGGAAGTCGATGAATTTAGAAATAGATAAATGGCACCAAGAAATACAAAAGCATTTTATCTCTGGATTAGCTGAAGTGGTCCGTAGATGAGAAAAAGACTTAAAGAAAAATTTCAAAACTGATACGATGGCCGATGGTCGACAATTTCACCATAAAATTACGCCTAAAAATTGAACTGACAGAGTGATGTTACCAGAACGTGTAGTTTAGAGTCCACTTCTCAATTTATTCAGCTTTATAACATTTCAGATACTGGGGTTGGCTATTTCTGCCTTAGTTTCGTTGACTCGTGTATGTTAAACCACGTTAAAAGAATACCCTTTTTTCATAACAGTTTTCATTTTGTTTGAGGTTTCCAGGATTGGAAAACTTAAAGGGAGTGTTGATAGTTATATCACCTGATTATTAAAATATCAATGATTATTATATTTATTATTAAAAAGAATTCCTTATGCATTATTTCATGCCATTAGATACGAGTAAATGTCGAGAGATAAAATGGAAGCCTTACGCCTGATTGCTACTCGAATAATGCTTTTAATTGGTGATTACCGCCATTAATTTACTGCAAGAACCTTGTCAGGAAGGCTTTCCCGCATTGCATCGTAAAAATTACGACTAATGGCAGTAATTTTCTGTGCGACATAATTCCTTGCAAACCTGTGTTAACCTGATGAACGCGGTTGTATTATATTATATGAGATTTTAACAGCGCGCCACATACGCGACTGTCGCAAATGATTTATACAGAGTTCAACAGTCAAAACAAGTAAAATGAGATTTCTTCGGGAAAAAGGAGCCACAGGTTATTTTAATCTATCTTAAGAGGGCATTACCAGAGAAAGCCTGAAATACGTCATTTTCAAAAAAGTTTTTAGACGTATTGACTCTTTTCCACAAAAAATTATAAATGGATTTCGAAAGATTGTTCTTTTACCTAGCATTCGTATGTAATAAATTTTTAGATTTTTTTAAAATTTTTAGTATAATAAGGTTATTCCATAGGTCGTTGGCAGATTTGTTATATTTTCAAAAAAGTTTTTGTATTATACCACACCCATTTCAAATAATGTAATCATGCAGTAAAATAAATCAATACATTATCTAGCAAAGTTATGTATTAGAATTTTAATTTTAGTTTCAATAAAATCATTAAAAAATATGTACGTACATGTGTTTCTTGACGAAAATTGGTCCATTTGTGTATTTATTTGAGCACTTACAAACTAATATATTTCAGATTTTTTTAACATTCTTATTAAATTTAGACATTATTGAAAAATGATTAATACTTATAATCAAAAAATAACTACAAAAAGTACACTATTTTAATAGTTTTATCATCACGCCTTTCAGCATTTTTGGATGAAGGTATAAATTAAAGCTAATTTGGATTGAAATAAATTCGATATTGAGTTATAATTTAAAAAAGCTGGTACGGAGAATAATTAATCTTTCTCATTGTAACCGTCCTGCACGATCGGAAGAACAACTTTCGACGAAATGTGGATTTTCGTCCGCTGGCTGGTTAAACGCTCTTAATAATTTCACCAACAATATTAAATTTCTAGAACAAAGAAAACAAATATTGCAAATTAGATAATTATTAACCTTACATTAATTACCTTATCAAGCAGCAAGTAAGTTAATAAAAATTTTACGACTTTTACAGCATCCCCAAAGAAGGAAATTATTTTCCTCGGGGTCTCCTGTGTGCAGCTAGTATTAAAAAAATATATATCCAGCGTTGAAAGGGTTATGAACGGGTAATAATATGCATCATCGCCCACGCGTTTCTGAGTAAAATTAATCGAGTATATGGAGGCGTTTCAAGAATAGACAACTATCGAGAACCAAACCAAATCAATCCTATTTACAATCTTAGATCACGAGTATTGCTAGTTCCTACCGATATTATAAACCTTCGCCAATTCGACTATGCGTTCAAAGATAATGATAAATGCATTAAATTTCGTGTTAAATTCGAATTTAATTAAATTTAAATGGAACAATTTTATTGATTGTTTGAACAATCGTTTAATCTACAAAATTAATGATGGCGCTAATTTAATTATTTTAACTCAAATCTTTTATTCGCTTATTTTAAATATTATGATACCTGCCTAGAGAACATTTGAAAAAATAATATTGTCATTGAGATAGTGACGTTTATTTGGATACTCTTTATAATTCCTTATTTGAAATTTGAAAAAATAGTTTTAGTGAGTCATAAATAAGTAGGTAAGTATTTAATTCCTAATTGCAAATCTTATGATTTCATAGGAAACTTTGGTTAATAGGTCATATTAAATAAGAGCAAAATATAAACATACCTTATTGGACACGAGGTCTACTGTTCACGGAATAATTACCTATTGTGCGTTTTTATAATTACCGTGATAATTCACGGTTACTGTACCGTGACGGCAAAAAAGCCAAAACACATAATGTTCATTTTTTGTTGTTTGTTTTTGGGGTGTTATGCCGTGTTACGCTACCTCCTCCTTTATCCAACGTTTCGGACAGCGTTACAGTGTCCATCATCGTAACGCTGTCTGAAACGTTGGCTAAAGGAGGAGGTAGCGTAACACGGCATAAAACCCCAAAAACAAACAAAAATAATTTTGGCCGTGAAAATCTAAAATCACACATAATGTTGCTTATCGTTATAATGCTGCAGCTCTTTCAAATGATGAGATACACAATGTATGTAGATCTGTTTCCTCCAAAGGAAAAATGTCGTCATTTTCTTGCATCTCTCTCACACACCGTACCGTGACGTGTCCGTAAACCCCTACCAATACTACAAGCCGTGACAATAATTTTGAAAGAATGGAATATAGTTAAAAGGATAATATTGAAGTGTGAGTGAATTCCAAAAATTCAAAAAATGTCAAGTATCAATTCGCTAATGGTTTAGCTTTTTTTCTTAAGGCTCCGCAACCGGGCCCGAAAAGAAGAAGATGGAGATAATTTGCGTTTCGGCGTGGGGAATGTATAGATATTATCTTCGAAAATAACATATATTTTTTTAAGAGTTTAAAAACTTCAAATATTTAAGGGGGATATGCAAGAAATCGGTAGAAATTCGGGTAGCGGCGACTTAAATATATAATGCTGCCGCTCTTCCTTACACACTAAATAACCACAGTCGAAAATGAGATAAACGGTGAACGTATGTCTGCACCTCACCAAGGAAACATACAATAATTATCATACATCTCAAGAAAATGAAACATAATTCCCGTTACGAATAAGTAGTTCTTTGGAGGAAACATTCACAAGTATTTACTGTGTCTCACCACTATTTAAGAGGAATATAAACGCTAGAAATATTTGGATTCTTATGTTTTATAAAATTTAAAACCGAGCGCCTCGCGCCTTTCATATTTTGGTCTGATTTGCACGAGGCGAGTAATTTGAATTAAATATTGAAGCCATGACGTGGTGTTTGCAATACGTAAGAAGCACCCAGCGAGATCTCCGTTCACTGTAACGCTGTCTGAAACGCACCGGTAATACTTGGAGGAGGTAGCGTAACACGGCATAACACCCCCAAAACAAACAACAAACAACAAAAATACTTTTGGCCTTGAAAATCTAAAATCACACATAATGTAATAAACAATCCTCAAACCATGGGAAATGCTAATAAAGTTTAATATTTATAAAATCTTAATGGATTTTATTTATTTACAATCCGAACAAAAATATCATGAAAGTGCATTATTAGTACATACATTAAATACATATATTAATAATAAGAAACTTGATTGTGAAATATAATATACATTAACAAAATGTAACTAATAGGTACGTACTTTTGTTGCCTTCTTCTTTAGCCAACGTTTCGGACAGCACTGCAGTGTCCATCATCAGGGCAGATCCGGCAGATGATATGGACATTGCAACGATGTCCGAAACGTTGGCTAAAGAAAGAAGTGGCGCAATACGGCGTAACACCCCAAAAACAAATAACGAAAATGCTTTTGGCCGTGAAAATCTTAAAACTTATCTAATAAAATTATTATTTACGTAACAAAAAACATAAGCGAAAACCACTAAAAAAATGTTTTCTCATGACTTAACTATGAAGTAATGTAAGTAACAATTTTTTTAAAATACCCCTTTACGGCTTAGACTTTTTTTGGCTTTATCTATGTTCTAACTTTTTTAACATTATTTGTTATCAATAGTAGACACATCTACTATTGATAACAAATCGGTCAACGTATTAAAAAAATACAACATTTGTGTTGTCGATTCGACGTGTTTGAAATCTAGTGTTAAAGCTGTTTTGCGGGGAGAATATTGATTACTATTGCATTGAAATGCAAAATGCACGTGGGAGGATCGGTGCTGAGAGCTTTGGGATTTTAGGTCAAAGGATATCGACAAAAATAATTCGAAAACCGGTCCCAAACGCAATGAACGAAACAGGAAATTATTATTGTATCTGGCAACGTAACTTGTGCAGCTTTTGCAATCTGACTGAAAATCTTTTATGCAAAGCTTCATGCCTTTTAAACCGAGAATATTTCTGACTATTCAATTTAAGGTGATGCTCCCACGTCGTATAAATTCGGGATCAGGCCGCTAACAATAACACTTCTTATGTAAATGGCGATAAGGTATAAATTCCCGTTTATCACCAGCCGCCTGTTTTGATGTATTCACCAAAAATGAAAAAAAAAAAAAAAAAAAAAAAAAAAATATATATATATATATATATATATATATATATATATATATATATATATTTTGCGAAGCTTAGGCACAAATATTTAAGAGTTTCAAAATTTAATTTTTCACATTATACAATTCGTAAGTAGGACATTTTGAACTTTAGCAGTTTTTATAGGTTTTGAAAAAATAAATGTAAAAAAAAAAACAAAAAAGTCACCGGAGACCAAAATTTCATTCACATTTTTTACTCCAAATTATGTCAGAAATCACTGGCACTGAAATCACTGTAAGTACGTCTCTTAAGAGCCTTTAACTAAATTTCGTCAAAAGATATTCTTACGATCGTACAGGGCGGTTCCAATGAAAAATATTAATTATTCTCCGTACCAGCTTTTTAAAATTATAACTCAATGTCGTTTTTATTTCATTCAAAATTTGCTTTAATTTATGCCTACATTCAAACATGCTGAAAGGCGTGACGATAAAACCATTAAAATTATGTCCTTTTTGTAATTATTTTTTGATCATAAGTATTTATAATTTTCAATAATGTCTAAGCAAAATAAGAATGTGAAAAAAATCTTAAATATATTATTTTGTAAGACCGTAAATAAATAGACAAAGTGAAGTATTTTCGTCACAAAACACGTGCGCGGATCATTTTTTAAATGATTTTATGTAAACTAACATTAAAATTCTGAAATATAGCTTTCCCACAAAATTTATTGATTTATTTTACTGCATAATTATATGATTTGAAATGTGTGTTGTATAATACAAAATTTTGTTTGAAAATTTAACAAATCTGCCAACGACCTACGGTATAACCTTATTACTAGGGAATGCAATTTCGATCTCGTTCTCGCGAGATCTCGGCTTTTTTTAGCGAGATTGATCTCGGACGAAAAAAGGGCGAGATCTCGCGAGTTTAACGAGATTACATTCGACCATAAAAACGTCTTATTCGAAGCGCGGACTGACACGGACGGAGTTGCGATCTGTCGGTTTCGTTCGGTGCGCGTGAGGCGGCGGCCTGAGGTAGCCTGAGATCTGTGGTTCCAACTTACGTTGAATCCGAAAGGGCTGGTTATCTGTCCAACAAAATAATAATCTGTTTAGCAGACGATTCTTTGGACATTTTGTGCTTCTTAAAATAGCTATTTTAAAATAATTCGTAATAATGGCTTGTGATTTCAACTGAACAAATCTTTAATTTTTTTTTCTTTTTTTTATTGTAATATAAAAAATATGAGTTTACATTATATACACGTATATTTAAAAAAATATAAGATTAAAGGTCGTTTTTTGATTGGTACATTTTGTTAATTATTCTGTAATTTCTAATAGTCTGACTAATTGGTATATTTTGTTAATTAATCTGTAATATCTAATGGATCTACTTAGTAGACATAGTTTTATTTAATTGATAACAGTATCTCAGTTTAATAGTCAACTCAACTTTGAAAATAAGTTTCATTTTTTTGACTTCTCGTTGTTTTGTTTGTTATAAAAGAACTGTTTTATTACTAAAAGATTTTTCTTTGATATTAGAAGAGAAGACTGGTTGTTTCTTTCATTAGTTATTTGATAGATACGTACGTCAAAGTTTTATTACTACATAGAAGTTTATTAAAAAATTATAGACAAATTCGTCAAACAAGGCTTGATGCATAAAAGTCTATTGAAAAAATCGTGAAAATGAATGTTTATCTTATAATACTTAAAATGTTCATTATTATTTTCCTAATTTATTCAAATATTGTGATTATTTGCAAAAAAACACACAAAACTGGAGATCTCGAAATTGGCGAGATCTCTCAGTATTGTTATTCATAATTTCGCGGGATCTCGCTTGAGCCCCAATCTCGCGAGATTTGCATTCCCTACTTATTACGCTAAAAATAAACACATTTTCTCATAATTTAAAACATAACTTCACCAGATAAAAGAACAATCTTTCGAAATCAATTTATATTTTTTGTGGAAAAGAGTCAACACGGCTTAAATTTTATTTAAAAAAGACATATTTCCGGTTTTGTCTGGTTATTCCCTCTTAACACCCTGAACAAGTTTTTTGTTCAAAACGTACATATGTAGACACAGATATCTATTAGAGTAGCTATAAGAAATTTTGGATGTCAAAAAGTCGATAGGTACACAACATTTTATTATATTTTGTTCGGAAAACGTAGTAGTATGTGAGTAACAATAGTTGTACTATTTACAGATTTCCACACCAGTATTATATAGTGATGTGATTTTAGAGATGATAATGAAAAATTACATTAGAAGAAATAAGTTATTTGGGTGGAAATAGGGAGGGGGTGGGATGGGGGAGGATCGGTTTAGTTGAGGTTTAGTAATAAAAATATGCACAACAGAAAAAAAATCCGGTTTAGGCAAATAGTCTAAGACATTCTGTATTTTTTTTAATCGTATTTTTGAAAATTTCAATCCGAAAAATCAGATCAGAATTTTTATAAACCGGAAATATTGGACATAATTTTATGGGTGCGAAAAAACGATAATTACATAGCCGAAAACCATTTAAGAAAAAATAACGTTTTCCACACGAATGGCACAGGAGAATAACGAGGCATACCAAAAATATTACAACTCATAAATATTTTTTTCCTTGTTCCATCTTATTGATCATAAATCATTATAATGTTCAACCTCTATATTACTAAATCCAATGTAAAATACTTGTAAATTATAATAATAAATATTTTAGAATATTATAAAATTTGATTTTGTTAAAATCACCATTACCATTATACCTCTAAAACAGGTACAGACGCATAAAATGTACGAGGTTCTCTTCATAACATCTGTAAAAAAGTCAAACCAAATGATAAATTCGCTGAGAACAAACAATAAATCTAGTGACCGTTAAATGTAAAATTCAAAAATTCACCTGAAATCAAAGGATTGACATATATAAAAAAAAAATCAGTGTGGAATTTTGCAAAATTAATAGAACATTTTCTGAGACGGAACATTTTCATTTAGTAACGTCACGAGCCCAAATAATGGATTTATTTATTTAAAAAAAAAAACGATTTTTTCCATTTCGTTATGAAATCCATGCAAGTGGCCTATTGGTGTTGCACCGAGGGAGGCTAAGAATTATGTCTGCTCTGGTTCACTTGTTGGGAACTCATAGCAGGATCCGTTGTAAGCTAAGCGTATGGATATTATCATAGTTCCATGGTTGTAAGAGTTCTGGGCAATCTACGACGGATCTGGAGATTTCTTGTACAAAGAGTACATCGGCCGAGCTTCTTCGATTTTCTAATGATGTATATTGAAGTACGCGGCTGAATGTTGGTGATTTGTGATAGATTTCGAGAAATGTGATAGATTTCGTGTACTATTTTACTTACACAAGATCGTCACCGGAATTAGTATAATTATAATGAATCTTCGACTGATCGAAGTGATGAGCCTATTACAAAACCGGAAAAATTGTCGACAAGAACGAATGATCACCATTCATTATTCCATATAAAACAATTGCAGGTAAAACGCATTAAACAAACAAGGATTTGGGTCAAGATTATCTGTAAAAGGGATCGAAACACGGATGAAAATTAAATGTCATCCGTTCTGTAAGGTCAGTACTTTGTATAATCCATGCTTTTTTTCCAACAACTGACTATACTTGTCCCAGCGAGAGATCGTAAGTGATGTCATCGTTCTAGTATCTTCTGCCAATGTCGTTTTCATATGAGATGCGTGTGAATGAAGATGACGGAGCTCTCGCTGGGACTAGTTTAGCAGCGTGGGTGAAAAGAGACTGCTTTAGTTTACCAATTCTAATGTGTTTCGTTTCATACAAGCTACACGGAAACAACTCTTAGATAATAATAAAGTGCTTAGAACCCTCTTTTGGGGGGTATTTAATCCGAATGTAGGGAAAATTATGGTTGAATGTGATTAATATAAGTAATTTTTTTCTTAAAAAAATAATAAAAATCGGTGAAAATATCTTGTAAATAATTAATACAATACTTATAGGGTCTTTAAAGATTTATAATGAAAACAACTTTAAAAAGTAAAATAATGTGTATTTTGAGGATAATAAGTAGGTAAAAGCACAGTCAGAAAAATAATATAAATCACGGAATAATTGCAAAAATAAATACATACTCGTAGATGATCAAAAAAACAGGTAACAAATAAACAAAACAATTATTACTTACTTAACTAGAAAAACTATTTTATTTATATTTAGCAACAGAACTTAAGGGCCCGCAACCCGGATTTGTACGGATTTATTACATATTTCCCTTAAACACGGTAAGTTTTAAAGCTCTTAAAAAATATATGTTATTCTTGAAGATAATTAATTCTAAAAATAAATAATTTAATTAAAAAGCCGGACTTCATAGTGTTAACCGAAACATTTACGAACGCTGAGTCACCGTCTTATCACTTACCTGAGTACAATTATATATCTACCAAAGTAGATATCAACAAAAATTCGGGAATAATAATATTTGCAAATAATAAATTTAGTATTGTTAACATTATAGAACACCCAATACATTTGGTAAACTGCATCGAAGTACATTTCAAACTCGGCAAATCAATATATCATTTAATAGCTATCTATAGAACGCATGGCTCGAGTATTATTACGTTTATTAATGACCTCAAATACATATTATTAAAATTAAAAAATAAACTCTGCTTCGTGGTGGGTGATTTTAATGTGAACATTAATGAAAAAATAGAAAATAATAACAAAACTGAATACATCAATTGTATGACTGAACATAATTTCATATCTTGCATAAATAAAAATACTAGAGAAATAAAAGAACATACTCCATCTTGTTTAGATCACATTTGGACAAACGTAAACATTAAAGATCTTCACAAACTAAAATCAATTGTTTGGAAAACTAACATAACTGATCATCATTCATGCTTACTTCTGTATAATAATAATATTAAACATAAAAAACATAATTTAATACCCAAAAAATCAACAATAGACATGACTATTCTCTCTTAAAAACTAAAAAAGGAAGATTGGAACAATGTTTTAAAGAGTGATGATACTGAAATATGTTCGACTAACTTTGAAAAAATCCTGTCACAACACATTAAAAATTCGACAACGGAAATAATAATACACATAAAATCAAAATTAAGATGTTTAAAACCTTGGATTACCAAAGGACTTATAATATCTATCAGAAACAAAGAAAAACTTTATAAAACAACTTTGAAAAATCCGCATGATGAAAATTTTTTTATAAAAACTTTTGCACAGCACCATTATACTAACTTATACCTATCTAATAACTAATAGCATTTATGTACACTCCCCTCCCATACACAAGCAAATGCTTTTAATGGAAGGGTAGTAAAAAAAAACCTGTAAAAAAAAATATTTTGTTGTAAAATTGTAATTATAATAAATGTTTCAATAAATAAAAAATAAATAAAAAAAATAATAATATCTAGACTTTGCCCGCGCCGAAACGCAAATTATATAAAATTCCCTCGATAGAAAAAAAATCGCAAAGTATGCTCCAAAAATTATTATTAACACGTTTGTTTCAGTTATTTTACAAGTTATATGTATGAAAAAATTCACAGTGTTTCTTTAAATGCTGATTTTTGCTCTATTTTGAACGAGTCGTGTTTTATTAAACATTTTCGCAATTTTCGCATCGATTTCGTCGCTGTAAATGTTAGCGCTCTCCTCTAACATTCGTAATTTCGTATCTCTCCATCTTCTTCTTTTCGGGCCCGGTTGCAGAGCCTTAATAAAAATAAGCATTCCCTAATTGTAGAAAGTACAGTCAGAAAATAAAATACTTAGAGTAAAGAAACGAAAATTTATTACTTATCTTTAATAAAGTATTATCTTAGTCATTTGCGGTTAGAAAAATTAACTACAGGTACATAAATGTTTCATTTTTTTAAGACAGAGTACAGGACCAATAGATTTGTGAGAAAATAAAGTACTTTTATGTTCAGAGTGTTCAGAGGAGTCATCAGAATAACCAGATCGCAAACATTGTGTTCTTGACTCGGAATCGGACTCGGACTCGGAACAAACATTGTGTTCTTGACTCGGAATCGGACTCGGACTCGGAACAAACATTGTGTTCTTGACTCGGAATCGGGTGGAACAATTGAATTTAGCCCATTGGGTGGAACAATTGTTTAATATTGGATCTGATATAATTAAAAGCATGGTTTTCACTATCTTGCACTCACAAAATTTAATAACAAATCCTTCGAGAATCCGAGAGGCTGCGATGCACTTTTAGCTTGTATTCAAAAGATATTCACTGTATTTGGCTTTTCATTTTTTTTTTCACTGCTTGCACTGAGATTTTGAAGTTCAAATTTATTTAAAATAACAAATAGTATTAATAGCCTTCCATCTGTGTGGTTGAATTTCAGAACCCGACTTCGATTGCATGTCAGATGCCACGCCATACGCGCCGCGCTACAGTTTAAATAACATCTTTGTGCGTGGAATTTCAAACAAAGCTACCTTTGTAATTCGGTTTTGAATTCAAGAATTCGTCAATCGATGGCGTTACTTCCTTTAGCAGTCTCTTGGGGACGTCTCCCGGGCAGATGTAAATACTACGTATTAGTGAATTTGTAGCATCTCCGGTATGAGGAAATATTGACGGTAGTTTGGGTAGTACTTAGTTGTATCACCGGGCTATGTATTACATTTGACGTCATTGTCCGTCCTAGTTACTTTGCCCCTATGACTAGCTATCACTGAATGACCGTGGATCAGAGGAACGGGCGATTTTTGGAACCAGTTCCTATTGGATTTATAAAATGGTCACCAATACTAACCGGACGAAGCAGAAGCAAAAGCCGCCCGCGGGGCCTAGCAGCAAAAACCTGTGGAGCGGGTTTTTAACTGCTAGTTATTATATATTCCCTTAAGCCTTTCTTTTTGGGAAAACTCCTCCATGTATCGAATAATTCCTGCCTGGAAATTTGGTATGTGGTGCCTTTGAAATGACAAAATATGATTGGTGAGCATTAATGAGCAAAAATATCAAAACCGATTTGAATAGGAAAATAATTGTTCAATCTACAAAAAAAAGGACACGACCTTTCTGATACTTTATCCGAAATAAATTCTCGAGAAGTTAGAAATTAAATATTTTTAAACCGCATAAAAACACTCAAGTTAAACATTAATGGCCGCCAACAAATACATGTAAAAACCTTGAATTAAAATGTCGGCGTTTTCTTCGTTTGTTTTAGAAACGAAAACTTTTCGAAACTAATTATCTGATCAAATCATTTTCAAATGATAAATACTTGTTTTTTTATTGTGGAAACGCGTTTTGAAAAAGTTATTATTTTGAATCCTCCTTCAGAGAATCAGTCTATTACCTATCATCTAATTTCACTCCTTCCTTACTATTCATAACTCATACCTCATAACTCATAACATAACATACTTCAAATTGGAAAAGTGTAAACAGTTACGGGCAGTTAGATCTCTTGGCACCATAAAAAAGAAACCATTCAAATAAGAAGTTATACCTTATTACAAATTTTCCACCAGCTTTTTAAACACTATTACGTCTAAATTGTTTAAATATTTTTTATTAAGGCTCTTTGATGACCCTATTATTAATTCGGAGGCTGTAGGGACACTGGTAGCCCTCTAAGGCTCTATCTGTAGACTCGGCCATGACTCGTACTTCTCAGAGAAATAACACCATGACTCACAACATCATCAGCATCTCTCAACCAGGTGTATTTAGCCTGACCATATTAGGGCCGCAGGTAGAACGAGGACGAGGGACCATTACTCAGCCTAACAACACGTTATCTTGCTGAACACACGTACAAAACCAGCTAATAGTTTTATGTGTGTCTGCTCTTTTGTCTAAAGAGGGGTTGTGTGTTGTGTCATTCAAGTCTGTTCAGAAGCTGTGCCATGACATCCCAATAATATTATGATTCTATTGAATGCAGATTTATTCTGTAATTATATTAATTACTGACTTTTCTAAGGTTTTTGAAGAACGCTTCTGAAGGTTAATTTTCCCTACCAAGAATGGAAGGTGAGAAGGTAAGTTCCTATTAAAGATTTATATTAATTTTATTACTATTGAATAAGTTGCAAAGAAAAAAAAAGTTTTTCTTACGGTCTTCCACGTACGAAACTGAAGCAAATTTTTTTTTTTTTAAATAAATTTTACAGTTCAGAATCGAATCATTGCGTTGCTTAAAATAGCTTTAGCTGAGAGATTTGTAAATCCGTCCACTTTCTACCTCACTGTTCTAATTTCTTTTCCAATTCGCCAAAGTATTACTCAAGATTCCCTAATTGGGTGTGACATAGTCCCTACAGGCTCAGAAGAGCAAAAATAACATTTTTAATGATGTATTAACATCATTTTTGCCATAAGGGTTTTATTATTATTTTTTTTATTTATTTAACACGATAGTACAATGGTACATGTTTTTATACATTAAATAAATTTTTTTCACTTAAAAATAAATTAATTTTACACCATTTTTTAGAGCAAAGCTCGGGTTAAAAAGGGGGAAAAAATGCGTGTTATACCGCAATTTAACAAAGGATTTGATAATTAATAGTAAACAAAAAATCATATAGGTAAATATATTTTCTTCATGTTTATAAAACAAATAAAAGATAAGGAATGTAACAGAGAGAAGAGGAGATAAAAAGAAAGGAATTATAGAACAATCGTGCCTACATGAACATAAGAATTTTTTTCCGCCCACTGATGGACACTGTAACGCTGTCCGAAACGTTAGCCAAAGAATGAGGTAGTGTAACACGGCATAACACCCCAAAAACTAAAGAATCTAAAATCATATTATTTGTTCATGTTTTTTGTCTAAATTTGTTTTTGGAAAACAGAAAAATAAACCAATGAATCCAAATTTAGCATAGGTATCTCTATTTTATATGACTAATTTAAATGATGATAAAGACGAAAACACCCGTTGTGATGTACGAGAAATTTCAGGCAGGACAATCCTTGTAAATTTCATAACACTAGGGCACATCGTTGGTAGGAGAATATTTTTTTGTCATGCACACAAATTTTCTGATAATGTATAACTGGACACGCTGACATAATTCAATCATGAAAAGTGTGGCACTATAGGTCAGCAGATTGGTTCGGTCTGTGGGCACATTTTAATGCTTTCCCGTGGTCAGCTGTCTGTTTTCGGACTTCGGATCCCTCAATATGTGCCCAGGAAATTGGTGAAGTCATCACATCCGCGATGGATGGCTTCATCCAATTTACTGTTAAGGAATCTGGTGTAGGCTCAAAGCCCGTGGTTCAGTCGACAATGCGCTGAAGCAGTGCGACGAAAAAACGCGGCTTACCGAGCCTTCACCACATCTAGAATATCCGAAGACAGAACAGCTTACAACAAAATGGCAAAAGAAACCAAGAGAATCATAAATAGGTCAAAATTCGAGCACGACCAGCAGATCAGCAGAAAGCTGGCTGCATGCCCGCATGGCAGCAGCCAATTCTGGTCGCTTACGGGCTCAATAGGTCGCAATTTCTGCAAATCCAGTCTGCCACCTCTCACCAGACCTGACGGCTCACTAGCGAACACCGCCACCGAAAAGGCTAACTTATTAGGTAAAATATTTGCGGATAACTCAACCCTCGATGACCAAGGTGCTGTCCCGACGTCGATTCTTCACTGCGGTTTTCGTATGAAAAAGCTCTAGTCTGGAGCTCCAAAATACCTGAAAAATACCATCGACTCTGTGCAGGTCCGTTTGATAGATTCTCCCATCTTTAGAGCACAGGCGTTGGGTGGGAATGCTATCCTTGTTCTACCGGTATTACAATGGAAGATGCTCCGAGGAACTAGCATCATTGATCCCTTAGGCACCGGTGCATAGTCGGGAAACATGCCAAACGCGAGCCAAACATTTGTACACGGTTGACATTTTTCAGATGAGAACGGGTCGTTTCTTCGACTCGTTCTTGTGTTCAACAGCTCGGCTGTGGAATGATTTGCCGGCCTCTGTGTTTCCTCCTTCCTACAACATGGGTCTCTTCAAGACCAATGTTCATTCCTTCCTCTCCTCAAAAAGACCCTCCACACAGCATCCCAGATGACATAGGCCCTGAGGGAAATTATTTTCCTCAGGGCCTCCTGTGTGGAGTTAATGTAAAAAAAAAAAAATCGGGTTCGTAGGGTGAGATGTGTTCAGGGCTTGGCGGCGGATGCGCATGCTCACCAGCTGCATGGCGGGCCGGATCGGGAGAGGTAAGTTTACTCCAGCGTCTCCCTCGCCTCGCATCGCAGATGGAGGGATGGATTCATACGTCCGTCACTGCTGAACCCACTGATCCCTCACACTTTTTTCTGCTCAAAACTTCCTCTCCTTTTTTTAGCTATTCCTAAAAATAGAAACTTTAAAAAAAAAAACAATTACAATATGATTTTTCAAATTTAAACAAATTATTCAACATTTCGTTGAATTTGTAAACAAACATCGTGCGGAACTAATTAACATGTTACCTACGACATCTACAAGCAAATACGGAAAGCTTTTCGATTGTTACTTACTTTATTGTGATTTGTAGAGATACAGTTTCCTGCTGAAAGAACTAAGTAGGTACCTACTGACTCTGACTGATTATTTTATGGAATTCTTCAAAAATTAAAATGCTATTTATTTCGGACAAATAATGTAAATATTTCCAACGTTAAATGATACCTACTTTTTGAAATATTTACATTGATGAATAAGTAAGAAGCTAGGAATGTTTTTCAGGTTCCAAGTGGGTTCAGTTTCAACATTTAGGGAGTATTTTATCATCCTCTTCATAGATTACACAGGTCTATAACAAAAATGCTGTCTGGATGTTTTAACTGATTTCCATGTATTTAGGTGTTCTGAAAACTAAAAAAATACTCAAAAAATTCCAGAACGTAAGGTTATTTTGCAAAACGGTATACATATATATAGATAGTATATACGTAGATATAGATAGATAGTATATTGCGCATTGCTAAACCTTTCATCCGACTGCGATGAAACTTTGGGGATATGATGTGTGCATGCCCGTGATGGTTTCTGTATACAATAGTGAGCTCTGGCATCATGAAATTATGAATAATTAATTAATTAAATAAAAATGAATCGCAGAAATGTATGTACGCGCATAACTTCCGAGCGACTGCACCAAATTGTATATTTCTTTGTTTTTGTGTTCGTTATTGTCAGGACAAGGTTTGCATTGCATTTCCATGCGATAAAAGTACATTTTCGATTAATTGTTTGAAGAATTAATTAGCACTAGAACCCACATGTAAAATCTTTTATCATCCCAGTTTGTCAAACCTCTTACGGACAAAGAAGTTTTAAATATAATGCCACAAAGCTATGCAATTCTCTACCTACTGACATTAGAAAAACTTTAATCAAAAGTTCATTTAAAAGTAAAATTATTGATTACCTCCAAAAAACATCTATCAGGAGTATTTCATAACATATTTACATTGATGCCTACTGTATGTATATTAACATTTGACCAAGTTTCACAGCCTTTTTTATTATTATTAAATTTATCAATATGTATACCTTTTTGACGAATTGAAATTTGATTGCTTCAAAATTATTTTGTCTTAATCTTCTACATTCGTACATGAATTATATAATGTAAAAAAATTAATACTGATTTTATTTTATTTTTATAACAGTCATTGTCATATTATGTAAACAAAAAACTAGATAACAACCACTCTGTAAATTGCCATATCAACACACGCGTTTCACGACTAGTGAGATGGGCAATACGTCATTACTCTACTCAATACGTAATGTTAAAATAACTATTAAAAAAACTATTCTAGTTTACTATTCGGTACTTGAATAGGGATGTCGAAAGTGAAAAAAAATATCGATATATCGATGTATCGATATTTATTAAAATATCAATATCGACGTCGATATATTGAGGAAAAAATATCGATATATCGGTCAAATTTTCAAGAGATTTTGCGTTTTTTAAATAATAGTGTATTCAGCTCAATATTATCAATAGTAATTTTTGTACACAATTTGCTTTTTTTAATGTACAAAAATCTCAATAAAAATGAAGTTATTTTTATCACTATTCATTTTTATTACGTAATAATTACAAAAATATCAAAAACTAAAAAGCTGCCTTCTAACTTATATGTAAACTGAGACGCATACGTTTGTATGCGTCTCAGTAACATTCTATTGGCGTATTAATCTGTCAAAAAGGACTTCATGTTTGGAACAAGGTATAGTCAATAACCATAGACATTTGGGAACCAACACATAGGAGTGGCTTAGAAAAAAATGGCGAAAAATAGCATACATTTCTATGTATGTATCTACACACTTGAGATAGTATTGGCGATCACAAATACTAATGCAAAGACAATAGATTTGTAAGCTCAGATGAATCAAATAAAATAAAAAAAAGCTATTAATAGTTAAAATTTCAACCGCTAGATATCATGACCCAATACAGTTACTTTTTTCCGTTCGTTCCTATACGGTTTTGGATTCTAGTGACTTTAAATACATAAATTTAAAAAAATATCGTTTTTGATACAATTTTCGATATTGGATATTTTGTATCGATATATCGGATCAAAATATATCGGCTAAAAATATCGATATATTGAATTAAAAATATCGATATATCGATACTTTTTCAACAAGCCTAACTCGAACCCATAAATGGTGGCTATATATAGGATAAGTTTTTTGCCTTTTGCAAAATTTATTTGTTTATTTTATTAATATTCGTTTTTGTACGGATAAGCTATCATGAGGATGGTGAAATATGCCCTTAATTAAGAAATTGTGCTGATGCTAAGTTCATCTGGGTTGTAATTTTCGAAACCTAAAATTTTGGAGATTTTTTTTTTCATTATTTTCAAATCGGAAACAAACAAAGCTTTATGAATAACCAGCTGGTTCCCGGCGAGCGTTGCTATGCCATTTAATAAAAAAAATTGGTTCTCCCTGCGTGTCCTTTCCCATTCAGCCCGTTCCTTTTTTCGCCTCCCCTTTCCCTCCCACGCCCCCTTCCCCTCTCGCGTTCCCACTCTGATTCCTCCACCTTCTATCTCCCCACTCCACTCCCCCCTTCCCCCGTCCCGCGAACCCCCCTCCCAAGTTCCCTTCCCCCCTCCTGAGTTCTCCTCCCCCCTCCCAGGTTCCCCGCATTCCATACATTAATTCCCGGTTTCAAACAGCTCGCGTGCCACCTATTGCAATTTTTTGTACAAATTTCATAATTCCATGCTGTGATGTATGAGTTATATTATTGTAAAGTTTCATTTAAATGCATTCAGTAGTTTTTGCGTGAAAGAGTAACAAAAATACATTCATACAAACTTTTGCCATTATAATAATAGTTAGATATTATTCTCGTTTTGGACAACTCCTATTTAAAAAAAAAAAATCAATGAATAGTGTTATTAAGACGTTAAAACGTTATAGAAAATTAAGTCGTCGTCATAAAAATAAAATAAATATTCCGTTATCATCTTAATTTTTACTTAATTTGTTTCAATAATAAGGAACTCCAGTGAAAAATATTATGGCTTTAAAAAAATATGTTCATATAGACCAAGAAACGCTGATTCTGAATATATAAGTTTTATTTCATAATATTAAACGCAGAGTTTTTAAAAAAATATTAAAAAGTGCATTTTTAAACCTCTTTCAAAACACAGCGTTAAGTTGGCATTACTGAAATGGTTAACTGTGACGTCACGCTTAACCTGTCACCTGGTGATAGTGTGTTGACATTTGAAATGACTTGAAGTGCACACGTACCTATGCAATTCAACATTTCGTGTGTTTGGTTTATTTTCATACTGTTTACAGAGATTTAGATAAATAATAGTTATTGTGTTTATTGAAACATAATTTAGGCCCTCAACAATTAACGAAAAGGGCTATATTTGCGGACAATCTGCAATAAATTTTGCCTATTTGAGGTTAAAGTCGTGTCATATTTGACAGTGTATTTTCAAATTGTTTTTAGTATAGGGCTTTTTATACAAGTTACTACACAATCGTCATGATCAGTGTATTATAAATACCAGTGTTTCTGTATGTGTTATACTTAAAACAATGTACAAAATCACGCCTGAACACAAAATTGAAGAATGATGTCACTTGTACTTGCAATGAAAAAGATGATTTATTATTTTTATATTGCACTTTGTTAAAATACAATAACAGTAGCGGTGAAATGTGGACATTTTACCAATGTTTTTCTATATTAAAAGCAGTTAATCTTAAATAAAAACGCCTCAATTTCTCACACAAAAGTCATTGAGTCATCCTATATTAATTTTATTCCGCCATTTTCTTAAATTCAAAATCAGGGATGCTCAGCCCAAGAAAATTATTTCCCTAGATTTCGAAGTGAAATTTCACATTTACGCAATTACCTACGTAGCCACCCGATTGTGTAACACTAATCCTGTTATATGTTAATTAATATGATAATTAATTGGAAAGATATCGGAACTTGGTAAATATACTAATAATACCGTGATTTTCCAAATAAAACACTTTTTGCTACGTGAAGTAATAATTTAAAAGTACGAATACACTCACCACTGAATTAGAAACTGAATTCCAAATAAAAAAAAAACACTTTGCAAAATAAAAATCATAAGCAACCCGCCGCTCATTTGTACCAAGCGTGGTATTTTGAAGACCCCCCCCCCCCCCCACCGAACGTGTCACGTAGTATGGGTACGTTCCATAATATCATTTTGAGTTGTCAGTGTTAAAAATAACATTGCATGTAAGTACATGAACAATAATTAAGATTCATAGGAATTCCAAAAAATGTATATACGTATATATATATATATGTTATGATTAAGGTTTTCACGGGTGTAAGATGTAGAACAATTTTCTCGGTTTACCCGCGTAACGTAGTCCTTAAAAGGACTTTTTAACTCCTGACGTTTCGGACAGATCACACTGTCCATCTTCAGAGGCCTTATGTCTTGAGTTTTTGTCTCAAACTGATAGCTTTCGCATGTCTGTTCGGTCCAAAAGCTACCAATCAGGTATCTACTGTCAGCCCCGCCCCCCACCCCCTCCACCATCAATCACCTGCAACCCGGGTACTTCGTTCTAGACATAAGAAGTGACTTGCACTCACTTAAGTTTTAGCTTTTGGACCGAACAGACATGCGAAAGCTATCAGTTTGAGACAAAAACTCAAGACATAAGGCCTCTGAAGATGGACAGTGTGATCTGTCCGAAACGTCAGGAGTTAAAAAGTCCTTTTAAGGACTACGTTACGCGGGTAAACCGAGAAAATTGTTCTACATATATATATATACATATATATATATATATATATATATATATATATATATATATATATATATATAAATATTACCAGTAATATTGTCATATGTAATAAAATTTTTGCCAGAGTTCGAAATTTCCCTAGATTTTGTCCTGATTTCCCTTATCCCTAAAAAATATTTTTCTCCCCTAGATCTAGGGAAAAAATTCCCTCGACATGACATCACTGATTCAAAATGACAACTTAAAAAGTAAAAAACTATGGGTGGGTGAAGACCACCATAGATACGGTGCGTTTCTGGGAGTCTTTAAAAATTAAAACTTTGACAATTATTTTAACTATTAAAACTAACTATAAAAATAAAAATAAAAATGCAGTTATTTAAGTTTGAAGGTCTTTATTCATTAAAAAAAATAAAAAAATTGGACTGGAGTTCTCTATTAAAAAAACCGTGAAAATACCCTATTGAACAAAAATATTAATTTCGTATTCTGAGCAATAATGCATTTTCCGCTATTTTTCTATTCTCTGCAGTGGGTAGGAGTTATAAATATTATGATTTGCTCGGGTACCTACTCTAGCCCAGTCAGTGGGGAGTTTTACCTTGCAAAAGATCGTGTAGTAGCGATTTTGATATATGTTATTAAGATTGGGACTCTAAAGAAAAAAAAAATTTTCGACCTCAGGGGGGTCGAGCTCGAGCCGCCATCTTGGATTGAAGGTGCCAAAATTAGTTTTTTTCAAAATAATTGTGCAATGGTTGATTTCAAACTTAAAGAAGATAAAATTTCAAATATTTTTTGTTTTAATTTTTTTTTGTAAGTCTAATAGGTAACGAGTTACAGTGGCGGAAATGTGAATATTTTTCTCAAAAATGGTGAAATTCCCAATTTTTGATTTTTTTCGGGCTATTCGTTACATAATTATAATTTTGTAAACTCATTTCCACACCACAATGAGGTAAAAAAAATAACGCATTTTTATTGTGGTATCCCTAGTAGGTCTTCTTCCTCTTCAATGGCATTACAACCCATTTCGAGCCTTGGCCTCCTTCAACATAAGCCTCCACCGCCCTCCGTCCTCGGCCATCGTCTTTCTAACTGCGACATGATGTAGTCCTCTTGCATCCTTCCTGACATAATCCTCCCGTCTCAGCCTAGGTCTGCCCGCCTTTCGTTTACCTCCTGGGTGTTCTGTTTGAACCTTGTTCGGTACTCGTGTGCTTGACATTCGACGCACGTGTCGCGCATCTTAGTCTTTGGAGCCTTAGATGGATAGAGAGTCTGGGAGCTTAGTAAATAACATAGAGCTTTATTGTGGCGGATTCTCCATGCCTCTCCCTCATGTTAATGTAAGTACTTGCATACTGCTTTCTCACCCCGTATGCATGGACATTGGAGGGTCTAGAGTCGTTCAAATAAATGTAGCTTCATTCAATAAAGTAGATTCTTGACGTATGTTTCCTTATAACGCCGTTGGGAAAGTGGTGGGGTCCCCTCCAATGCCTCTCCCTCTCGCACCGCTCCTAAGATTCTTCGAAGTACCTTTCTTTCGAAGGTGTCCAGCTATTTCCGCCACACATCCATAGGCCAAGACCGTTCTAATAATTGTTTTATATAGGGTTTTCCTATGGACGTTTCGGGATTTGAAACTTGCAACAACGCGAAGTAAGTGTTGTTTAGTAGTGCTTGTGATGCGCTTTCTTACTTTTACTGGGTTTTCTTTGTCATGCGTTGTGATGGAGCTCAGGTATGTAAACTCTTCGACACAAGTGTTATAAGTGTCTTTAAATTTCAATTTATCTTTTATTCTATGGTGTGGGGTTCTGGTTTGCATCATGATTTTAGTTTTATTCTCATTGATTTGCAAACCCCCCTCTCTTGCCGAGTCTGCAAAAACCTCTCTTACAGCCTGTAGGGATCTTTCGACAATGTTAAGGTCAGTATGTCTATTCCACAGATATTCCAGCGATAGTATGGCGAGCCGCACAGTCGACTAGTATTCGTAATTATGTTACATATTCGCCATTGCGTAATAATATTTTTTGTTGATCCCGGTTGGTTGATATTGACATCTTAATAATAGTCTTTGTCATCAATGTCATGATCTAACTCATTGCCTGTGGTACTGAGATGCTGGGCTTCCATTGACAAAATCTCTTCATATTCAATTGCAAGAAATAAATTTTAATAAAGTCTCGGTGCTGCTTTTTTTGTCATTCTTACTGGAACAAGCCCAATAGTGCCACGTTTCCAGCTCCAGTTTTCTGGATTTTTTTGGATTCCTTACCATTTTTAAACTCCCGTACAAAGCAACAAGAAAGCGTTTTCCTTGTCTTGTGGTTTTGCATCATGTTGTTTTCATTCGTATACTCAATGAAGACGCACTGGCAGACCAGGTTTTTTATGGCTTACTAAATGTTCATTATCGCTACAAAGTAGTTTCATCCATGCACTCGATGACATCCGGTTTGTCATAATGGGATCCTAGCCTCTAGCAATATAGGCGCTGAGGTGGCAACGCTGCAGTCAGGACTGCAGGCACGCAGTATGTTGCCGTCTCTTTCTCTCCTCTATGTAACACGAAAAATTACCGTAATTTGAAATATATTTTTCTATATGTGTTGTGGAAATACGTTAAAATGATATTTTGTGATATGTTCTTACAAAATTTATCATGAAAACTTGAGTTTTACGTTTTTTTGTCAAAATTTTCTCCTTTCTACCGCTGTAAGTCATTATATATTAGATTTATAAAAAAAAATCAAACAAAAAGTGTACGTAATTTAGTCTTCTTCAAATTTGCGATAGACATTATTGTTTTAAAATCAACCGTTGAGGAATTATTAAAAAAAAAAAAAAAAAATTGGCACCTTCAATCCAAGATGGCGGCTCGAGCTCGACCCCCCCAAGGTCGAAAACTTTTTTTTATCTTTAGAATCCCAATCTAAACAACATATATCAAAATCGCTACTACACGACCTTTTGCAAGCTAAAGGCCCTTTTTACCCCCCACTGACTGGACTACTCGTATATCGGTTTCTTTGTATTGTGTACCTACTTTTAATTTAATTTATATACATAATACTTATAGTCACTCCAACAATGTTGAGATGAATGGAGTGCTCATCTGTAATTGGAACATCGCTATAACCGTACTTAATCACTAAATTAATTTAATAATTACATATAATGTGATGTATTCTGTAGGCGAGCCAATAAATAACATGAGTAAAAATATACATATTTATTACGAGAAGGTATTAATACAAACAAGAAAATTAAAAAAAATTGTAATATTGGTCTTTCACAAAAAGTATATAATTCTTAAAATTAAAAAGAAAAAAAATATTTATCAAAGATTAATAGTACTTATTTGAAAAAAAAAACATTTCCCAAGACCGTAGTCTTATGGACGCATACTGAAAGATTGAACACAAAAATGCGATGTTTTTATTCTCTTTGGCTTCAAGAGAGATTCATAATGAAGACGTTAAAGTATGATTACCAGATAAAATATATAAGTCCATTAAATAAACGTAACAAAATTAATTTGGAACTCCAAAAGTCAATGCAGGTTTTTTGTGGTGAAGATAATGTGATTATAAGGGTTACACAAATTGCGTGTGACTATTTTTTATTTATTTTTTATTTAATAAAATAGTATCAATTACATGTTTATAAACATTAAATAAAGTTTTCTATTAAAATACATTTAATAATACGCTTTACACCTTTTTTAAGAGCAAAGTTCGAGTTAAAAAGGCGGATAAACGCAAGTTAACCACAATTTAGCAAACGAAAAATAATATTTTTTAAATATATAAAACAAAAAATAGATAATTAACAGAAAATAAGAAAAAATCATATATATATATATTTTTTATGTATATGTATAAAACAAATAATAGATAAGAAAAGAAAGAAAAGAAAGAAAAGAAAGAAAAGAAAGAAAAGAAAGAAAAGAAAGAAAAGAAAGAAAAGAAAGAAAAGAAAGAAAAGAAAGAAAAGAAAGAAAAGAAAGAAAAGAAAGAAAAGAAAAGAAAAACAACAGATTGAAGCGGAGGAGATAAAAAATAATGAGCGAAAAATATTAAAATTGAGTTGTTATGTTGATAAGTTATATTAAAAGAGTTTTAATTGAATTTTTTGTAATTTGTTTCCAATCTTAATTTCAAGGGTAATTCGTTAAACCATTTAACTCCAATATATTTGTAGAATTGTTGGGCTGTGGTGGTGTAACAGCGCAATATAGTCAGAGAACCAAGGATATTTTTGTTCTATTGCTGTTCGAAAAAAGAGTGTTAACATTATTGAAACAAACTTTGTGTATTTGTAAGAGCGTCATTTTTTTATAAATAATACGAAGTGAAAGGACTTTGAATTCCTGAAATAATTTGATGGTAGGGTAATCGTATGGCTTTTTTAGAATAATTTTTATTAATATTCTTTGGATAATTTTTAAAGGCAACAGAGAAATTTTGAAAGCACCACCCCAGCCAACAATTCCATATTGTAATACTGATTGAATAAGGGAAAAATAGATGGTTCTTAATAATCCAATATTTAGTATGTTACGTATTCTAATAAAAAAGTAAATTAATTTTCTTAACCGTTCTACCGTTGTATTGATTTGTAATTTCCATTTTATGTTACTATCTATAATTACACCGAGGTATTTTACATTTGTTTTAACAGTGAGTATAGAGCAGTTAGGTTTACATAGATGTGACTTTGGATTACAATTATATGAGTGTATACATATGTTTAGATTCTCAGGGGTAGCATTTTTATTCAGAGTGAATGGTATTACAAAAGTTTTTTCTATATTTAGAGATAGTAGATTTTGATCAAACCATTTTTTATTAAATTTATATCTAGTTCAGCCGTTTTCTGAGCTTCACTCCAGTTTAGTCCCTGAGTTAAAATCGCTGTTTCATCAACATATGATATTATTTTTTACTTTATGGTGAGTTTAAAAATATCATTCACATAAATGATAAAAACAATTGGTCCTAGAACTGTCCCTTGTGGGATTCCAAAATTACTGGTCTGTGAATCACTCGGAAAACCATTTAACTTGACAAATTGCTCTCTATGAAGTAGGTAATTTTTAATCCATGTTAAGGCATTATTGGTTATACCAATTTTCGTTGTTTAGAGATAAGATTAGAATGTGATATACTGTCAAATGCTTTTCTTAAGTCGACAAATATTCCAATGCATTTTTTTATTATCTAAATATTTATATATTTCAGTTGTTAAAACTACGATAGCATCTTGAGTGCTCAAATTTTCTCTAAAACCATACTGATGTGAACTTAATATATTATTTTCTTTTATAAATTTAAACATCTGTTTTTTAACAATTTTTTCATATATTTTTGCTATATTTGAGGTAAGAGAAGTTGGTCTATAATTACTGCTTAGAGTGGGGTCACAAGATTTGAAAATGGGCGTAATAATAGTTTTTTGTAATTTAAAGGAAAGTTGCCATTTGTGAAGCTTGTATTTATGATGTGTGCCAATGGTTTGCAAAGTAAATCAGAATTTTTTAAAAGTATTTCTGCAGAAATATTGTCATACCCAGGGGAAGAATTACCTTTTAATTCATTAATAGCCTGTTTAATTTCATCAATGTTAGTTTGTTGGAATTGTGTTAAGGTGTTACAAGGATTGGAAGGTGATGTACATAGATCATTATTTTCAGTGTTTTTTATTTTATTTTAAGTGCTAATTTTTTACCAGCTGACCCAAAATAATTGTTAAAAATGTTTGCACATTTCTTTGGATCCGTGTTTACATTGTAAATTTTGTTATCAATATCTGTGATTTTATTTATATTAGATTTTTTCGGTTTTTTATTGATAATTTCATTGACAGTTTGTCATATCAATAGCATGGACAATATGTACACAGATATCGTGGAAGCCCTAAGAAAGGCTGCCGACATTGTATTCTATCTGGAGAGCAATCAAAGCGAACCAAAAACATATCGTCACATTTCCGGGTGGAATCAAAAAGTCAAGGAATACTACGAAAAATCGAGATCGGCATTGATGACGTGGATTCAATACGGGAGACCATCACAAGGCCCCATTGCGGATGAAAGAAAACAGAAAAGGAAGGAGTTTAAAAGAGCCCTCAAACACTGCCAAAGCTCTGCCGAACAAACAAAGATGGACGAAATCGTAAAATCGCTTGACACAAAACAGTTTGCTCAATTCTGGAAGAAAAGCAACAATCTGATCAAACCAAACGCTCGAATCGCCAGCCAAATTGACGGGTCCACAAATACGGAGGAAATTGCCAGGACATTTAGAAGAACCTTTGCAGATATTTCTGGAAACGAAGCACCGACTGCTCCTGATATTATGGAATATGATAGACAAAACGTCTTCCTCCCTGAAAATAGTATAATGAAGGCCATCAAAGCTACTAAGGCTGGTAAATCTCCGGGACATGATAGTTTAAGTATTGAACACATAAGGTATGGAGGTAGATACATACCTAAACTACTAAATATTCTGTTCAATAAAATCCTCAAACACAACCATCTACCAAGTGCAATGACGAAAACCATTATAACCCCGATCCTGAAATCAGGAAAGCCCGATATGACCAACTCCAGCAATTACCGGCCAATATCCCTGGCAACTATAATTGCAAGACTATTTGAAAGGGTAATTCTGATTGAAATAGAAGGTAAACTCAATTCTAAACACAATTAGATGGGCTTTAAGTACAGATTATCCACTAATATGGCAATATACTCCGCTAAGCAAATAATAGAATATTACAAGAAACGAAAAACTACTGTATACGGATGCTTCTTAGATCTGAGCAAAGCGTTCGACAGGGTCTGTCATAAAACCTTATGGGAGAAATTGAAAGCTAGAAATATACCTACTATGTATATCAACACACTATCCCGATGGCACTCTCAGCAGGAAAACGTTGTACGGTGGGCAAGTACGTACTCCCAACCGATATATTTGCGATCAGGAGTAAGGCAAGGAGGGTGTATGTCCCCAATCCTGTTCAATGTATACATGGACGAATTATCAAATCGCCTGGACACCAGGGCGGGCTGTCGTATTAATAATTTATGCCTAAATCACATAAGTTATGCGGACGACATGATTCTCCTAGCTCCGTCGATCAAGGGGTTGAGAACATTATTAAAAATCTGTGAAGAATATGCAAATGACCACAACATGATGTACAACCCCAAGAAGACGGAACTAATCGCATTCCACCATGGAAAAAATCCCGAGAAAATGCTCCCTGTAAAACTTAATGAAGAAAATATAAACGCATCTAAGAATGTAAAATACTTGGGACACATTATTACTGAAGACCTCTCGGATGACGGTGATATTGAACGACAGCGGAGAAGTATCAGTATACTGTCTAATATGATTGCCCGAAGATTCTTCAAATGCAGTAACAATGTAAAAAAAACATTGTTCAATGCATTTTGCACTAACCTATATACATGTGAAACATAGTGTCACTACCGTACCAGCTCAATAGAACGACTGCGGATCCAATATAATGATGCTTGCAGAATTATATTTGGATACAGAAGGTACAGCAGCGCATCTTCAATGTTTACGGAGCTAGGACTACACGGATTCGCCGGTCTGATGAGACACCGGGTCACTGGAGCCAGGATGCGGCTAATGGCTTCCGATAACAAAGTGGTGATCGCAGCCTTCCAGCTCCAAGCGCCACTCCTGAGCGAGCGCTGGGCCCTAGCTCACTCCAGACCACGTCCTACATTATAATTGATTATTTATTTTATTTCTATTATCGCTTATGTCTTTTATATTTGTTTGTTCTATTTACTTTTTTTTTTTACTTTATCTGTTGTGTAAATATGTACAACTTTATGGGACGTGTGGGATTGCACTATCCTCCCCACATCCTGGAATAAACATTATTATTATTATTATATCTTTTTGTTGTTGGTGCCAGCGATATTGATTTTTTCCTTATAGAAATTTTCTTTGGTTTTCCGGATAATGTAGCATAGTTTATTTCTGAATTTTTTAAAATATTCGTGTAATTTATAGTTTTCTGGGGACTTTTTAAATTCCTTATAAATCTTTTCTTTATGTCTAATTGAAATTATAATTCCTTGAGTGATCCATGGTTTTAATTTTTTGAATTTAGATTTTAGGGAGCAAGTTATAATCGAAGAGGAAGATTTGATATGTATATTCAAGATTAATTCAAAATTCAGTGAACATATATCGGTATCATTTGAGGATAGAACATTTTCCCAATTTTCAATGTAAAGGTTTTGTTTTAGTTTTTCATAATTAATAATAGTTTTAGGTAAATTATTGCACGAATTATTATTTTCATTTATTTTGCCAGTTTTGAAGGCTACAATGCATGATCAGTAATATTATTTTTCCAAATAATTAATTTTATTTTTTCAGTTTCATTTATATTACACCAAGTATGGTCAATGCATGATGGCCTTTGCCCAAAACATTCTCTCGTATATTTTTTAATACATGGTTTGAAAATGAGCTCAGATAATGTGTTAATATATTCAGTTTTTCCTTATTACTATTGTTTTCAAAATCATCAGATATATCAATATTAACGTCTTCTATAATAAATGCATTTTGAAAGCGATTTGTGTTTATAAAAGATTTCAGATTCTCAGTATGAGTATTTAGAGTGTAAGGGGGCGTTCAAGTATTACGTAACGCAATTTTTGAAGATTTTTGACCCCCCCTCCCCCCCATGTAACGCGAGGTAACGTTTTTCCTTACCATCCCCCCCCCCCCCCCCCCCCTAAACGTTACGTAACGCCCAAGTGACAATTTTTACCTGAAAGTCACAATAAAGTTGCGCAAAGTACTGGAAAGTCGCTAAATACCTTTTTTCTTTTTTTAATGGCGTTTGCGGTAATAAATAAATTTCGAGAACGAAAAGGATTTTTTTTTTTTACATTAACTCTACACAGGAGGCCCTGAGGAAAATAATTTCCCTCAGGGCCTATGTCATCTGGGATGCTGTGTGGAGGGTCTTTTTGAGGAGAGGAAGGAATGAACATTGGTCTTGAAGAGACCCATGTTGTAGGAAGGAGGAAACACAGAGGCCAAAATTGGATGATTTTAATTCCCTAGTTTTTTTTTATCTAAAAAAAGAAAAATATGTTACGTAACGTGTTGTTCGAACCCCCCCCCCCCCTTCGTAACGCACAGTAACGTTTCACAAGACCCCCCCCCCCCCCCAAATGCGTTACGTAATACTTGAACGGCCCCTAACCTTATTTTATTGTTCGGATTATTTAATTTATTACAATACCTGCTTTTGGCCTAGTAACCGAGGCGTAAATTTGGGATAATTTTTGATATTAAACGAAAACTTGTAAAAGAATATATTTTTCAAGTACCTATTCATAATTTTCGTTTTAGAGGTTGGATGGACCGTCTAACTGTGCCAGTGTCATTTCATTCCTCTTTACAAAATTAATCATTTTATATAGATAATAGTTTTAAAATAGTATTGTAAATTAGTGTAATATAGTTTTTACTTGTATATTTGTTTTCACTGTAAGTATTTGTGTTATATAATTGGTTCTTCGGAGCAGTTAAGGTAAGATTTTTTTTTTGATTTGTGTGCTGTAGATTTATTCGAACATGGATAAAGAAAAACCACCTGATCCCCCAGATGATGGTTTGCTATCTGAATCCTCGGGTGTTACAAAAAAAATAATCGCGGTTAATATTCCGGAGGCTTCGGACTTCGTAACGATTACGTCAAAAAAAAGAAAAATTGCTAAACCAGCAGATAATAGAAATGCAACAGATTTTGAACAAATACATCGAAAAACACCCTCCACGCAAAACGACTCCCTTCCAAATAATTCTGTTTTACAGGATGTAATTCCGTCCACTTCTTCCTCGATTTCAAGTCTAAGTCCAGCAAGCCCTTCAATCACACCCGCCCCACTGGTAAACAATACTCCTTCACAAATGTCACGTCTGTATAATAATCTTGATAGACCACCTTACATTACACACGTGACTAAAATTTCAAAGGATGAAAAACAATCAAATTTATACGATGTGGACTTTGGACATTTTATGTTTAAAAATAAAATCCACCCTGTCTGGAATGGAGTAAAATCGGTTGGGCGTAACCGTCTTTCTGTTGAATTCAAGACAGCGGCTGAGGCCAATAGCTTTGTAAAATCTGATGTTGCCAAAAAAAACTCGTACAACGTTTTCATACCTACATATCAGGTTACAAAGTTAGGCGTCACAAAAGGGATCCCACCGCACTGGTCGATAGAGGACATCCTGGAAAACATTACTGTTCCTCAAGGTTTCGGAAAAGTTTTAAAAGCGCGTCGTCTAAATTACAGGTTTAATACGGGAAACTCTGTAGAATGGAGACCCTCCCAATCCGTTGTCCTAACATTTGACAGCAAAGACCTTCCACAAAATGTTACTATGTTTAACGTCTCTCTACCAGTAGAGCTCTATGTGTTCCCAACTGTGCAATGCTACAAGTGCTGCAGATTTGGACACACGAAGAACCTCTGCAGATCAGAACCCCGTTGCTTCAAGTGCAGTTCGTCCCATAGTGGCGATTCCTGTGATAAAACAGAGGAAAATTATAAATGTTTAAACTGCTCCGGTACCCACATGTCCATCAGCAAAACTTGCCCTGAACTGTCAAGGCAGCGCAATATTAAACACACAATGGCCGAGAAGAGCATCTCTTATGCGGAAGCATCAAGAATGTTTAACAAATCCATTCCATCTTATTCTGAAGTAACTTCCAAAAATTCTAAAAAATCCACCCCTTCTCAACCTTCTTCTTCTTCATTTAGAAAAACTGTTGAAAGGGTCGTGAAACCTAGAGTTCTAACAAAAAAAAATAATGCTAATCACGAATCCCTTCTGTGGTTCCCTAATGGACAAATTCCTTCCAGTTCAAATTTCAATTCTTACCTAAAGTCATCTACTAAAGAACAAAATTATAATATAGACCTTAACTCTACACTAATCACCTCATTTTTACATATTTTACAAACTTTAAATAAAAACAACATTCAAATACCGTCCCACGTTGCTAAACAAATTACTAATATTATCAACTCAACTAGAAATGGCTCCTCTGATGAGGATTCTTCAGTGGAATTGTCATAGTCTTAGAAATAAGACTGAAGAATTTTTAAACACATTACACTCAAACTCAATTGCAGTGGCTGCCATCTCGGAGACGTGGCTGGAACCGGATTCTGATTTCAGAGTCAGGGGATACCACTGTCTTCGAGACGACCGTCAAGATGGAAAGGGCGGCTCCGCTCTTTTCATTAAAAAATCATTATCCTTCTCCCCTGTAGATGTAAAACCAATTGGTTGTCCTTTTCAAGTGACGGCCGCAAAGGTTTTTGACACTACAATAATTTCTTTGTATATATCACCATCTAATAAACCTTCTAAATCAATCCTAAAAGCTATGTTTTCCAAGGTCACTACCCCTTCTCTTGTTCTGGGAGATTTCAATGCCCATCACGGATTATGGGGAGCTCACAATTGTGACAGAATGGGCAGAGATATTGTTGATCTACTAGATGAACTAGACTTTTGTATTATCAATGATGGTTCTCCTACTCGTCTTCAGGTGCCTGGTCAGCGACCCAGCATGGTTGATCTTACTATTTGCAATTCCAACATAGCCGCATCCCTGTTATGGAAGGTTTTGGATGACCCTCATGGGAGTGATCATTACCCCATCCTCATTGAATCCTCAAATATTTATCATTCCAACAAAAATGTCAAGTGCAGTAGTCGAAAACCAAGGTTCTTAACTGCCAGAGCCAACTGGAATGACTATTCAAATCATACAAAGTTCTCTGTGCAAAATCTGCTCTCTCCAACTACAGAAAATGTTGCGGAATGTTACGATTTATTTGTGTCTGCAGTCATTACGGCCGCAGAAAAATTTATCCCCATTAAAACGACACGTAACAAAGGGAAACCTCCCCCAGCTCCTTGGTGGGATATTGAATGCTCAGACGCAGTAGATATGAGGAAAAAATATGCGAAAATTTATTCAACAAATATGAATATGGAGAACTTCCTTCAGTATAAACAAATTGAAGCTAAGACCAAACGTCTTCTAAAAAACAAAAAACGTCAAGGCTGGAAAAAATTTTGCACATCATTATCTCCCGAAGTTCCTCTTTCAGTTGTTTGGAATTCAATTCGCAGGTTTAAGGGTTCTCACGTCCCAACGGTGACTCGACCACTCACTTCAGAGTGGGTGAAGGAATTTGCCGATAAACTAGCTCCTCAAACTGCAAGTAATTTTAATGAAACAGAATTCACATACTCATTTAAAACACGGGGTTGGATGGACACCCACTTCAATTTAACGGAACTTAGGGAGGTCTTAAACGATCTCACAGACTCATCCGCTGGTGTAGATGGAATTCCTTATAGCTTTATTAAAAACTGCGACGTTACCACACTAAACCATTTTCTTTCAATTATAAATCTGATCTTTGACTCCGGCAAAATTCCATCATCCTGGAAAACTCAAATAATTGTTCCCATTCTAAAACCCCAGAAAGACCCTAACTCTGGACTTTCTTACAGACCTATAGCTCTGTCATCTTCCTTAGTTAAAATAGCTGAACATATGATTAAAAGACGTCTAGACTGGTATGCAGAAAATGAGAAAATTCTTCCCAGCTCTCAGTTTGGCTTTCGAAAAAGAAAAAGTACGATCGAAAGTGTGTCCATCCTGACTTCTGATATCCAGTTAGCCCTGGCCGATAATGAATTCCTTATCGGTGTTTGCCTTGATGTGTGCGGAGCTTTTGACAATGTTTTATTGGATGTTTTATTTAATAAATTATTAAAAATTGGCATCCCTCGTAAGCTTTCCAGTTTTATAATTAACCTCCTTCTTACCAGGAAAATTCAAATCCAGGTGCTGGATTCTCCTCCACTGGAAAGAATAGTAAACAAGGGTTTGCCTCAGGGCTCCGTCCTTAGTCCTATCCTTTTTAATATTTATACCTTTGACCTGCATCGGAGTATGCATCCATCTTGTAAAATACTCCAGTATGCGGATGATCTTTTTATATATATTTCAGGACGAATTATTTCTATTCTGGAGGATGTGATTAACATTTGCATGAAAAACCTTGACACCTGGTTAAAAAATCACGGCTTAGAAATTTCTCCGTCCAAAAGCAATGTTATCGTCTTTTCCAGAAAACGTGTTACTCCGCGTGTAACAGTCCAAATAAATAATTCAATTCTCCCTATGCAGGTACAAATAAGATTCCTTGGGGTAATTTTAGACTCTAAGTTAACATGGAACCCGTATGTTAATTTAATCATTAACAAATGTCAAGCTGGCCTCAACACTTTACGTGCCGTTTCACGGGTCTGGTGGGGAAGTCATCCATTCACCCAAAAACTTTTTTATAACGCATATGTTAGGAGTCATTTGGATTACGCGTCATTCCTCATTGAACCCACTTCTAAAAAGAACCTCGCAAGGTTGGACCGTATTCAATTTCAATGTTTAAGATTGATTATCGGAGCAATGCGTTCTTCCCCAATTAACGCTTTACAAGTGGAGGCTGTGGAGGCTCCTCTTCATTTCAGAAGACAGTTCTTGGCTGACAAGTTTTTATTTAAATGCTTAAGACTCTCTAATCACCCACTGAAAGACAAAATTACTGCACTCACTGCTCAAGTGAAATCACTTCCATATTGGAGGAACAAATCAATCCCTCTTCTTGTCAAAAGCCTCCATACGTACTGTTCGTATAAACCCCTCTTAAATCCATCAGACAGACTTCCTATATATGCCAACTCCTTTCGTATTCATTTGTGTAAACCAAATATTCTTTTTTCTCTCGGCATAATTAACAATCACGAAGCTCCAACAAAACTTATCCAAATTTTAAATACGAAATATTCCAACTGGAAAATTATTTACACAGATGGTTCCAAGTCTCCCTTATTAAACCATGTGGGAGCGGCATTCCACTGCCCATCAGATCAAGTCGATAGAAAAATTAAACTTCCAAAAGAGGCTTCCGTTTTCACTGCTGAATGTATAGCCATTTTTGAATCCCTCAAATACATTGACCATGTTAACATTGGAAAATTCTTAATTCTCTCCGATTCCCTGAGTGCACTTCAAAAATTAAACTCTTCCCCTTTCCATTACCCAGAAGACGATTTCTGTGTTGGAATTCGCACTTTAATTCATAAATTAACCGACTCTGGCAAAGAAATCATCTTGGCTTGGATACCTAGTCACTGCGGTATCCCTGGAAATGAAAAGGCCGATTCATTGGCGAAAGATGCCATTATTTCGGGGGATATTTTATATAAATTTTTAAACACCGATGACATTTTCATAAAATTGAAGGAAAACATGATTTCCACATGGCAGAATCATTGGGAAGAATCTAGTCAATCAAAAGGATATAGCTTTTTCACAATTCAGCCAACGATTCCTTCAAAACCGTGGTTTTCAAGACTTTCTTTTAACAAATTCTCGACATCATCCATTTGCCGCATGCGGATAGGGCATTGCTGCCACAATGTTCACCTGACAAAAATTCATATTAAGAATTCTGCGATGTGTGAATGTCGTCTTGGTGAAGAGGATCTCAATCATATTTTTTTCAGTTGTCCTTTAAATAATTCATACAAAAATTTCTTCCCTCACCTAATCAGTTCGGGTATATTGCCTCCCTACAACATTGCATGCCTGTTATCTTCTGTGAACAAACGCGTGTATAAAGTCTTGGCTAATTTCCTGAATATTAACAGCATCAATTTGTAACTATAAGTTAAGTTTCATGTATTTATTTATTTATTTTATTTTTTACGCACAATAAATTGTGTCAGCATATCTTTTAATTTCCTTGTTATGTTTAATTAAAATCTTCTCTTATTGTAATAATTTTGCGTATTATTATTATTATTATTTGTATAGTATTATTATATAATGTAGATAGGTTCTTGTTATTAAAACTAAATTAGTTAATATTAACCAAAAATTACACTCACAAAATTACACTCACAAAAGCATTCACTTGACACTGGCCAGAACACTCTTTTGGGGTGAAGAGCCATTAAAAAAAAAAAAAAAAAAAAAAGAGGTTGGATGATTCTAGTGTAAAACTTCACTCCCCTACTCAAAGGGAAAGAAATCTGCGATCGCCGGTTGCTACTTGAGTAGTCACACTTAAAAACATTGTATTCTATTGTAGGTAAGTACCCAAAAGCCATGGATATAACCAACAAAACTAACACTATAAATTTATAAGTGTTGGTTTAAAATTCCAATGTTTTATTTACTTATTCAACGAGCGGCAAATGTGCTCGAGTAACTGTTCTAACCGTAATAATTTATCTTGGAGTTGTTTAATTTCACTTCCGCCCTCTTCTCTCTCCGCGATCAGTTTCTTAGCGGCATTGACTGTCTTCCAGTCCATTTGTGTTTGGTTGCATTGCGGCAGGCAGCAAAGGGCTGTTTGAGGATTGTCAGGATTCACACTTTGTGCATTCGTAGTGCATACTTCAATACGACAGGCTTGGTTAACCTTAACACTAATTTGTGCCATGGGCAAGAAATTTGGGAACAAACAGACTCGTCGTACCAAGGGCTTAATTCTTGATCGTATGAAGTTCCTCTCTGGAAGCCAACAGCAGGCGTTTTGTGCGCTCGATGCAGCGTTGTTATCCGGAATTAAATCCCGTAAAATTACACTTTCTAAATAAGAAACTAGCTTAATCCTGAAAATGTGTCCGACAAGCTCCGCGTTTTCTTTGATGTTTTGAGTATCACTGACCGCTAAACCATTCAGTAAATTAAACAATACGATTGGAATCATGAATACAAAAATCACAAATATGATATGGCTGGTAATCGGAAAGGCATCAAATTTAATTGATTCGGCTTCAAATTCTCCTGTCATCATGACAATTGTTTTGAAAAGTGAAATTCCAGGATCCTGGAAGAAATTTGGTTTCGATTCATTGGGATCACATGCAACTTTTTCACCATTCACATCATCTGTTTTAACTGCTCCGAATAAAGTGTAAAAGCTCAATGAAAATGCAAAAATTAAAATGCTATAAAAAACAAGAAATTTAAAAAAATTCCAGGAAACTGTTTTAAGCATGACTATATATGTGACTAAGCATGGGAATTGACCAATCAATAAGACAAATTCAGCAGACGAAAAGAGTATAGCGATGGCTGAGAAATGTTGGTTGGTATAGTCACTGAAAACATTGAAAACTATTGCAGCTGTAATGCCGATCAAAAATATTTCCAACCAGTTTTCGATGCTTTTAAAATATACTTTTGGAGATAAAACTATTTGTAAAACTTCTCTTATAATTAACAAGATTAATCCAATGATCGACATAATTCCTGTAAAGTAAGCGATGGTCAAAACGAGATCACTTTTTTCTGCTGGTCCTCCGTATCTCAAAACGATGTACACAATTAGTGACAGATAGAACACCACATAAAAAGATATATTGATATAAAATAAGCAACTAACCCGTTGCCATTTTAAGTAAAAAAAACTTGTTATAACAGGGTGGTTTAAAAGTGGTTTCAGTTCGGGGCATTCTGTCATGTATAATAGAGCGTCTGTTTCGGGAGCAAAAAAGCGATCATTGGAACTAATCGTCTCTTCTGAATCATACGTTAGAGGTAAGTTTATTTCATGGTTATGAATGGTGAGGAAGTGGGAGGTTTAAGGAAACTGTAATCAAATTGCAATTCGTAATTATCATCATTCGGTCGTTCGTTGTTAGTTGTTAAACAGCCGTCTAAATAAGTTTCCAATGTTTTTGCCGACATGTCAGCGAGCGGTGGTTCATTAAATTTATTTCTGATTCCGATGCAAGCACCGTTTTTCAGTAAAGTCAAAACAGTATCTTGATCTCCGCTCCTTGCCGCATAATGTAGAGCTGTGTTTTCCTTGTAGTCAAGATAGTTTATATCTCTTTTTATTTTCGGATGTTCAAGCAAAATCTTCAAGCACTCTTTGTAATCGCTTTTCGATTCTCCGTTCAGGTGTTTAGCTTCTTTAATGACAATCTGTATAAGAGATTCATCATTTACCGGTTCGTATGAGGTTTTATCGTGGTTTAAGAGAATTTTGAGCACATCTGAGTACCCATTAGAACAAGCTAATTCGATAGGTCTCACATTACTCCCAGGAGCCGTCAAATTTGGATCTGCTTTATTTTCCAATAAAATTTTTGCTGCTTTGTCCATTCCGTGTGTGCAAATTAATTGAAGCAATGTCTTACTGCCATTATTTTCAGAAAGAATCTTTGGTAAGTCCTCCTTAATTTTATTGAAATCTTCAATAAAGCCGTCTTCATCGTGGTTATAAAGATGAAAGAACAGTTTGTGAACGTTAATAATTTGATTTGTTTCATTATAATCTTCTTGAGATGGCAGCTTTGACAGGAGATGCGAGAAAGTCTTCTCGATGATCATTCTGGCTGACATTTCGTCTTTATCTTTGTACGAATCCAGATCCACCGGTTTCTTGGAATGTTCAATGATCAGCGTAACAATCCCCTCCAAACCTTGTTTAGCTGCCGAGTAAATGGGAGTTATATTTAGCATATCCGGTATGTTCACGTTTGAATTTGATTTTAGGAGGGCCTCAACGATTTCTTCACATTGACTGATGATTTTTTCTCTGTCTTTTATATGTTTCTTTCTTTCTTCGATATATTTGATAACCAAGCGTATCGCCGTATTTCCCTTACTCATGGCATTGACATCAATGTTGGGATCTTCCAAAAGTATTCTTATGGTATCCACGTCTCCAGTTTCAGCGGCGAAGTGGATGGGCGCTTTTTGGTGTATAGTGTTAACTTTGTTTACGTTGACTTTTTGCTCGAGAAGGAGTTTCACAAATCCGCTGTAACCAACATCGGAACAGGCGATATCCAGACATGTTTTGTTTTTCGGGTGGCCGTAACAATGATCCGCGTCGACTCTTTTGGACTGGAGAAGCTTCTTGAAGGCTTTGATGTCCTTCTGTTGTATGGCGTTGAGAAGCTGTGTTTGAGGATCAGGGGTGAAGGGGGAACTTCTACGGCTGGTGCCGGGTCCCTTCAGCTCGTAATCGCCTTTATTCATGTTGACTCAGGATTCCATCTGAAAAAAAACGATGAATATTAATAATATTTGGGAGACGGGAATGGGTATCGCCGCCCTGGGAACCTTTATTGGATAACCAACACCTCTGCCATAGGTCACCCCAAGTGGTTCGCTACGCGACAATTTTTTTGCAAATTTCGAGAAAATCGATTGCTCTGCTTAGAAATGTGAGCCTGTTTAACTGAGCACAGGAGATCAACATTTGGAGCAATCTTTGATAATGTTGCTCTCATCTCTTCGTCGACCGTCCACATGCGTTTTCTTTTTTTTTCTAAATTTAATCAGAGTTTTAGTAATTAAAACCCCAATTCGCATAAGTAGGTCGTGGAAAATGGAAAGGGAGTTGCAACGGCAAGCTTTGAAAGCAGTGGATATGTACTTGGCTGCATATTATAACAGTGGATATATATGCAGCCAAAAATAAATGTGCTAGCTCTCTTTCGGAAAATTTTAGTTTTATTGTCCGATCAGTTTTTAGCTCCATGAATTCTTCCTGAGAAATGCTATCTGAGAATGGATTTCGTATCCAGTCCATTTCCATGGGTTGCAGGTCATACTTACGAAAATATGAGTTCATTTTTGCTAAATCGGCAGCCATGACATTTGGTAACATTTCATTACTACCGTTCATAAATAAACCAAACCACACACTAACATTGGTATCGCGGTTGTTCCATAACACCAATGTAGCGCGAAAACTTTCAATCTTGTCCGCTGACGTTAAAATATTAGAATTCCTGCCTTGCATTTTTTGTTGAGCTCATGAGCGATACGAGATATGCGAGTTTTGCTACCAATTCATCTTTTTTTAAATGGAGGAGCAAAATCTGAATCCTGGGTCTCTAAAAAAGTCTGAGTCTCATGTTTAGCTCGCTTGCGGTGCGGCACACCAACTGATGACCACGGTACACCAGTGTGCCGCGGCACACGCTTTGCGGAACCCTGTCGTAGACCAAAGATTTATATATGTGCCCATAAGTGAAGGACGCATGAAACCACCCCTCCCACCGCGGCGCAAGACTATGGGTCAAGAAACCTCACCTTAATAACTGATTTAGTTAATAAAAGTAATGTGTTTGCACCAAAATATGTAATTAAAAACTCTTTTGAACTGATTCACTCATTGAAAAAATTTTTACTTCCCAGTAATGCTAAACTTGTGTCTTTTGATATCATAAATCTATTTCCTAATGTTCCTATTACTGAAAGCAACGCAATTGTTTCCAAATTATTGAAGGATTCTAAATTACCTACAGATCTGTCTAGTGACCTAACTCGTTTATTTAACTTAGTTTTAAATCAAAATTATCGTTCACGCCTTTATTGTTACATGTGGTTCTTTCTAAAATACCCATTGTATGCCCTCTGCCATAATTAGTTCAGTTGAATTCGCCTCGCTGCAAGGGACACACGTCCTAAGAACCGCACCGCTTTTACTTTTTAGTAATCAAACCGCAAACGGAACTCTTAAACCGCAGCTATTCGCGAGTACCATCGCCACGCGTCACCTATTCTCGCTTATTGTTTCGCGATTAAACGTTCATTCCCAATCGCCATTCCATTCCAAAATCTCTCCAAACTAACATACCTACCTTTCCAGTGAACACTGAACGAAGATGGGAGCAGTCTGGGTAAGTGCAATTAAAATATAATAAAATAGATAAGAACCGCATACAGTCCACAACATACCGCAGCATTTGATCCCTCGATCCATTGAGAGGTAACATTTGCTACCCGCCGCAACATTTGGCCATTCGAACCGCATAAAATCGATGTATTTATTTTATTATATTTACGGAAGGATTCAATGAGCAATATTCGTTTGAAATCATTATTACAATACCTACCCTCAATTTGAGATTGTCAGTGTCATATTGTCATACCTACCTGCCATTTGAACTTAACATGGTCTACCTGCTATCCAAAATTATCACAATATCTACAAGTTATTCATTTGATATTTTGGGTCATTAATTTATTCTTCAAAGTATTGTTGTCGAAAATTTATACGCCGCATATCGCAAAAACTTAACAGTATTATTCATCCTTTCGATTTTATTGTGATATTGCTACTACTAATGCTATTGTGGTATGCTAACTGGTAACTACTTGCTCACTGGAATAGTCACAAATATCTATATTGATACCAACATAGGTATGTACTTATGAACATCGCGTATTTGAGACATTAAAATATTTACAATATAATTAAGTATTTCGTAAATAACTTGTCCACTGTATTTTACCACCGTTTAGTATACTTTGGTCCGAAGGCAAAAACCGCCCAGTGCACTTGTGACTGTTGCACATTATTTTATAAATAATTAAAAAAAATTGTTACGCAATTTCATACGCAACTGTACACTTGTACACAATTTTTGAAATTATCACCAAAGGAAAGGTTTTCCTTCGTAAAGGAAAAATCTTTGTGTTTTAATTGTTTAAGCCCGCAACACACGTCTACAAGATGTAAATCAAAAGGCACTTGTCATAACTGCCATGGCAAGCACCATACGCTCCTTCATTTTGAGAAATCCAGTCACGCAAACACCAACACATCCAATGTAGAAACTCAACCTAACGAGGCAGAACCCTCGGTATGTACCATGTCAGCAACCACTCGACAAGGTGCAACTACTGAAGTACTTGCTACCGCCAAGGTTCACACTGTTGATCGAAACGATGAAGAGAATACCGTTCGCTGTCTTTTGGACCCAGGCTCACAAAAGCATTACATAACATCACAATGTTGTGAACAATTAGGCCTGGCAGTTAGACCAGGAACGCGTTTTGCAGTCCAAGGTTTAGGCGGCAAAATGCAATCAATAAAAGGAAGTGTCACATTGACGATTCAATCTAGGATTGATCCCTATTTCAAATACTCCATAACCGCTCTAGTTTTAGATAAAATTACCGCTCACTTACCTACTTGCAAAGTGGACTTGACGTCATATAAGTTCATAAATATTGAGCTGGCAGACGACACCTGGGCAATGCCTGGTCCAATTGATTTGCTAATTGGCGTTAGTCTGTTCTCTCAACTGTTGTTACCAAATAAGGTAATCACCCCCGATTTTCCAGTTGCAATTCAAACCACATTGAGCTATGTTTTCATGGGTGACGCTCCAGTAAATTCTCAATCAAACACCACTTTAACTTTCTGCGCTACGCACGAAATTGAGAATTTAATTAAAAAATTCTGGGAAATCGAAGATATCGGTTCGGAACCGGTTCACAGCCTCGAAGAAAATGAAACTGAGAACATTTTTAAAAGCACCACAGCTCGCCTTGAGGACGGTTCTTATGAAGTGGCTTTGCCATTCAAAGGCAACCCGTGTGACTTAGGTGATTCATTGCAAGCTGCGCAAAATCGGTTTTATGCACTAGAGAGAAAATTTAAGCATCTGCCAGAATTAAAACCGCTCTATGATGAAGTGATCAGAGAACATATTCACAAAGGTTATCTATCCCAGGTAGAAGCTTTACCGTCAGAAAACGCGTACTACATTCCGCATCACGCAGTTAGGCGTGAAGATAAAATGACCACGAAAGTGAGAGTGGTTCTTGACGCAAGCGCAAAAACAAAAAATGATTTATCTTTAAATGACATTTTACACACGGGACCAAGCCTACAAAATGATTTATTTTGTATTCTTCTGAATTTATGCCTTTTTCCTATCGCAATTTCCGCCGACGTTCGTCAAATGTATTTATGTATAAATGTTCGCAAAGAAGATCGTCGTTATCAACGAATTTTATATAGATTCGATCCGCAAAGGCCGCTTCGGGCTTATCAATACAATCGCGTGGCATTGGGCCTTAAGTGCAGCCCGTTCTTAGCCCTTCGAGCATCAAACAGTTAACGTTAGATGAAGGCGCTCGCTTCCCTATGGCAATTATTATCAATCGTGACGTTTATGTAGACGACATCGCTAGCTCTGCTTTAAATGAGCAAGAAGCTATCCGCGCGGCTGGAGAGTTGATTGAGCTCTTCCAGTCAGGAGGATTCCAACTCGCTAAGTGGGCATCCAATTCAAGCAAAGTATTAGAAAACATTCCATTGGAACTTCGCTTGTCGCAAAGTGTAACTTTCGATAGTGATGCATCGCTAAAAATCCTTGGGCTACGCTGGCATCCTTCGGATGACATTTTCGCATTTGAAGTCACTCCAGACAATCGAACTTGTACAAAACGCAATATTTTATCATCTTTCGCTAGACTCTTTGACGTGATGGGTCTGGTGGCGCCTATAATTGTATAAGCCAAGCTTCTGGTAAAGGAGCTGTGGATTTTAAAAATCGATTGGAACGAAATCCCACCCACGAACATATCACGCCAGTGGCAGCAGTTCAATGCGGAATTGCCGTCAATATCGTCAATTCGTATTCCACGTCAAGTAGGAGTCGCTGAAGGATGCACGTTAAAACTCGTTGGGTTTGCGGATGTGAGCGAAAAAGCATACGGAGAAGTGATATACGCTCAGGTGACCACTCCTGATAACCGAATTGAGGTTCAATTAGTTTGCGCCAAATCAAGGGTAGCACCGTTAAAGGTCGTCTCCTTAGCACGCTTAGAATTATGCGCAGCATTATTGTTATCGCAACTGTTGAAAAGGGTAATTGATAATTACTCCGCGAGGTTTATTGTTCATTCAATATTTGCCTTTTCTGATTCGACTGTAACTTTAAGTTGGATTCATTCATCATCTCACCGCTGGCAAACCTTTGTTGCCAATCGTGTAGCAAAAATACACGAAAATTTGCATAGTAGTCATTTTTATCATGTCGCAGGTGCTGAGAACCCTAGCGACTGTCAGTCGAGAGGGATGCTACCATCCCAATTGATGGCAAATGATATTTGGTGGAATGGTCCAAAATGGCTTTGCCAGCCGCATTCCGAGTGGCCTATTGCGCCATTTAAGCACGCAAATTCGGAACAGTTACCGGAATTAAAAACCAATCAGTATGAACCGCCAATTACTTTTGGCATGTGTTCTCGCGTAGCTGATCCACCAGAAATCAAAACTCGCAACCTTGAAGCGCTTGTATCATCTCAAATTGTACCTAATTCAATTATTAGCAAATATTCTTCGTTTAATAAATTGCAATAATCCAGGCGCTATACAAGAATGAGGCCGCTATAATTAGATGTGACAATGATACAAAAGAAGCCAGTATAAGACAAGGGGTGAGACAGGGATGCTCTCTGTCACCTGTTCTTTTTAACGCATATATACAAAGTGCGATTGATGACTTGAGGGAGAGAATGAGTCACAGAAAAGGTGTAAAGATACACGGGCAAAAGGTGGATATGATAAGGTTTGCTGACGATATTGCTTTGGTTGCTGAAAGCGAAGAAGAACTGCAAGAGGCCTTAACAACCATGCAAAGCATTCTTCAAAATAATTACAACATGAGGATAAATAAAGACAAAACAAAGCTGCTGACTGTAGGCCGAACGCAACATCAGATGAGAGTAGAGATGTCAGGAGTTCCACTAAAGAAAACCAAGGAGTTTGTGTACCTCGGGAGCAAAATAACATGGGACGGTCGGTCTAAGAGCGAGGTCGACAGCCGTATACACCAGGCTAGGCTTGCATTCAATAAAAGGTCGAAAATAATAGAATCGAATAATATAGACCTGAAACTGAGAATACTCCTCATCAAGACCTATGTATGGAGTATCTTGATGTACGGCTGCGAAACTTGGTGCTTATCCGAAAGAGATAAACGGAGACTAGAGGCTTTTGAGATGTGGTCCTATAGAAGACTACTAGGAATTTCCTGGAGAGACCACATCACAAATGAGGAGGTTCCCCAAAGAATCGAAGGAGGAAGGCACCTGCTCAGGACCTTGTCCGAAAGGCGCGCAAGATGGATCGGCCATGCAATAAGACAAGAAGGCCTCTTGCATGCCATAATGGAGGGTATGACCGAGGGGACAAACGCTAGGGGACGCCCACGCCGAGAGTACCTGGAGGACCTGCTGGTGGACGTGCGCTGCTTATCATATGCAGAATTCAAAAGAGCCGCACAAGACAGGGAAGAGTGGAAGAAACGAATAGATGAAATTGCTGCAAACCAATCCCAGGATTGAAACCAGAGAGAGAGAGTCGCATGGATAATGCGTTTCGTTAATAATTGTCGTAAACTTGCTGGTACGGATAATACAAACTCAACTTATCTTAGCTCTCGTGAGTTAAATGACTCGCTTTTGAAAATCATACGCATCGAACAGGAAACATATTTTTCTGTCGATATACGTAACATGCGAAATAACGTTCCATGTTCAATGCACATTTTAAACTTGAAACCGTTTCTCGATAGCCACGGTATTATCAGGGTGGGCGGTCGACTCAAGTACTCGGATCTGTCATACGAAAACCAATTTCCCATCTTACTACCGAAAAGCTGTCATTTAGCTTATTTAATTATAGATTATTTTCACAAACTATATTTTCATGTAGGCCCGCGAAGCCTTCAATTCACTATTCAGCGGAAGTTTTGGATAATGGCGGCACGAAATAAGATTCGTTCACAACTTTCGAAATGCATTGTTTGCCATAAGATAAAATCTTCAGCATTACCGCCCCCATTAATGGCTGATTTACCACCCTCTCGAGTGCAACAGAGCCGTGTTTTTTCTCGAGTCGGGATTGATTTTGGAGGTCTTTTCATTTTGAAAGATCATAAACGAAGGGGAGCCAAAACGTCAAAGGGTTATTTATGTTTATTTGTGTGTATGGCGACAAGGGCAGTTCATTTGGAAATCGTGTCTGATTTATCTTCCGAAGCCTTTATCGCAACCCTTAGCCGATTTACGGATCGTCGAGGTTTATGCTCAGAAATTATAAGCGACAACGGTACCAACTTTGTAGGTGAAAATCGGTACCTACTCGACATAAATAAATTCTTGGCATCACAGCGTGATGTTATATCTAATCATCTAACTCAAAGTGGCATTATTTGGTCGTTTAACCCTCCAGCTAGTCCTCATTTTGGAGGCCTTTTCGAAGCAGGGATAAAATCTGTGAAGTACCATTTTAAGCGGGTAATAGGTGAGACCGTTCTAACTTACGAAGAATTTGCGACAGTTCTTACCAGAATTGAAGCCATTCTCAACTCCCGCCCTTTGTTTTCATTAAGCTCAGACCCTGAGGATTTAAATGGACTTACCCCAGGCCATTTCTTAATCGGTGGATTCCTATTGGGGTTGCCTGAATATGACTTTATTGACACCGCGTCTAATCGATTAAGTAGGTGGTAACATCTCCAAAAGATGTCGCAACATTTCTGGAAACGTTGGCATTCAGAATACTTGAATACGCTTCAACAACGAGCAAAGTGGTGCAAAATTAATCCAAACATTAACTTGGGTCAATTAGTGCTAATAAAGGAAGATCGTCTTCCACCTATGAAGTGGGTATTAGGACGAATTGTTCATGTTCATCCCGGTAAGGATGGGATAGTTAGAGTGGCTACTATTAAGACTCAAACTGGCTCGTTGGTTCGACCAGTAGTGAAACTGTGTCCGCTACCGGTAGAATAAAATTAGTATTAGTTCAGGTGTATATCTAAAGTAGAAATACCTATTCCCATTGGGGTCAATGCCTTCTATTGTTTTATTTCTTCATATTTTGGATGCTTATGCTCAATTTGTTTTATTTTAAGCGTCAATTGTTCATTGAATCCTATCGCATCGCGTTTAATTTTTTTTGTGTTTGTCTTTTTCTTTTGACCACTTAGTCAAGGCGGGGGGGCATGTTCACGCCTTTATTGTTACATGTGGTTCTTTCTAAAATACCCATTGTATGCCCTCTGCCATAATTAGTCCAGTTGAATTCGCCTCGCCGCAAGGGACACAAGTCCTAAGAACCGCACCGCTTTTACTTTTTAGTAATAAAACCGCAAACGGAACTCTTAAACCGCAGCTATTCGCGAGTATCATCGCCACGCGTCACCTATTCTCGCTTATTGTTTTGCGATTAAACGTTCATTCCCAATCGCCATTCCCTTCCAAAATCTCTCCAAACTAACATACCTACCTTTTTCAGTGAACACTGAACGAAGAGGTAAGCAGTCTGGGTAAGTGCAATTAAAATATAATAAAATAGATAAGAACCGCATACAGTCCACAACATACCGCAGCATTTGATCCCTCGATCCATTGAGAGGTAACATTTGCTACCCGCCGCAACAATTATTTTCAATACGATGATGTCATATATCAACAAAAAGAAGGCCTTCTCACTAGCCCTCTAATTGCTGGTATATTTATGAATGATTTGGAAAAAACTGCTTTTAATTCTTTTTTAATTCCTTTTAAGCAATGTTTTACTATGGAAGAAAAATGTGGATGACATCTTCGTAATTTGGAAAGGATCAGAACGCCAACTCAACAACTTTCTTAACCTTTAAAATTCCTTTCATAATCAAATAAAATTTACGAGAGAAATAGGCAATGAAACATTAAACGTTTTGGATTTAACTTTAATAATAAAATCAATTGTAGTATATATCGCAAGCCCACATACACTGACATAGTAATTCGTAAGACCTCAAACCACCCTGTCTCACAAAAACACTCCGCCTTCCACTCCATGATACACCGCTTAGTAAATGTCCCAATGTCTAATAATAATTTCCTTTCTAAACTTTCTATAATAAAACAAATTGCTATAAATAACGGATATGAACCAAGTTTAATTGATAACATCTTAAATAAAAAACTTTCAAAAATTTAATAAAATAAATAGGTATCCATACAATTCTAATAATAATAATGATAAAAAATGGCGTAAAATTTTGTACCTACATTAATATTTTTTCAGTTAAATTGCAAAAATTTGCCTTCTAATATTAAACCAGCTATTTATACAAGAAATAATATCGGTAATTTTTTGAGGAACGCTAAAGATGAACACCATTAACTGACTAATTCCGGAATATATAAACTCTAATGTAATGACTGTCCCTCATTTTATATTGGAAAAAACAACTCGTAATTTTGAAATCAGAATAAAAAAACATTTAAGGTGTCTTAATAATAATACTTTTTCTGAGTTCGCTAACCATATCATTGAAAATAACCATAGTTTTGAAAAAAATACGGGGATAAATATTCTTCACATTAACCATAAAGGAAAACGCTTAGATAACAATAAATAATTAAAAATCTCTTAAAAATACTGAATCTATTATCAACAAACAAAAAATATTCTTTCAGCCCAATGATGGATATGTTCCCTCACCCACTCTTCATTAATCCCTAGCAACGTCTCCACCCCTACCACAATCCTTAGTAATAATAAGTAATAATACATTGTTCCCTCCCACTATTTTGTAATTATCAAATCAGTATACGTTTGCCCCGAAGAAGGAACGGTCGTCCCGAAACTGGTCGGCTTTAAACAAATATACAAGTGGTTCAAACAAATTAACATTGTTTCATTTATCTAGATATGGTTTAGATAATGGAGACTCGAAAAGTTTAACACAAATCGAGAGTTCTACCGGGGTCAGTCACATGATAGTGCCTCAAACATGTTAGGAATTTATAATGGTTTACAAGCCAAAATTCAAGAACAAGCACCGCTTGCCGTGTTCGTCCCTTGTACAGCTCCTTCATTAAATTTGGTGGGAACCTCGGCCGCTGAGTCTTGTGCAGAAGCATGTCATTTCATGTTGCTGGAAGAGGTATATACTTTCTTTGTGAGGTCAACCGAACGTTGGAAAAAAATTGGTTTATGAAATAGGAAGAGAAAAGACACTCAAGCGAGTAAACCTCATACGTTGTTAATTAGGAAAATTATTTTCCTCAGCGCCTCCTGTGTGGAGCTCATGTAAAAAAACACACTGAACCCCAGATTCCTACCCACCCCTTAAACCCTTTTCCTTCCCAGAACTCTCCTCTCCTTTCTTTTCCTAAAAAAACCCTCCACACAGCATCCCCAAAGATGACATAGGCCCTGAGGAAAATTATTTTCCTCAGCGCCTCCTGTGTGGAGCTCATGTAAAAAAACAAACTGAACCCCAGATTCCTACCCACCCCTTAAACCCTTTTCCTTCCCAGAACTCTCCTCTCCTTCCTTTTCCTAAAAAAACCCTCCACACAGCATCCCCAAAGATGACATAGGCCCTGAGGAAAATTATTTTCTTCAGCGCCTCCTGTGTGGAGCTCATAAAAAAAAAAAAAAAAAAAAACGTTGGTCATCAAGAGTAGATGCCTCTAAAAGCTTAAAATATTTCTAGGATGATGTACTTACGGTTCTATAGTTAGCGATTTGCTGATGGTATCTGATCCTATTGGATCTCTTCTTGAGTTTATTATGGCAGAGCGAGAAAACTTTGATTATTTCGAAGTAAGTGCAATTGAAATGAGCGCACGAAATATCAGGGCGAAATTAAGGATAAACGTCATGTACGTTTGTAACAGACGTATCAGCGTCTTCACAAGACTGTAAAAAAGTACCGGGTCTCGTGCACGCCTTCCAGAGGTTCACGCTGATGATGACAATTTAGAGTTGGCTGGCCTCCCTACATCCAGTGGTAATGGTCCTGGATGCGCCTAGTTTCTGCCTGAGCGATGCCTTGGCAGTGCCCAGAGTTAGGGCCGACTGCGGCGGTAGGCACCAGGTGCTCGTTCAGGCAGAACTTCAGCAGGAGGCAGCAGGTGGTAGACTTCCAAAGGTAGGTGTTTGGAGGAAACTTCCGAAGAATAAAGACAAGTTTTGTTGTAGAGATGTGAACAGGAACTGAACTTGAACTGATTTATTATGAGAAATGTGGGTCCTTTTATACCCAAATTTGGGGTAAAAGGTGCCCACGTGGTACATTTTTGTGGTGGGAGGTTAAACCTTGCCCGTGTGTATAAATAGGGCGGCGTTTCCGTCACACCTTATTTTGGCGGTGCCGCTCGTAAAAGTGGTCGCTTAAAATTGCGTTTTATACATAATTATGTAGGTTACATTTATAATATATGGGTACATGTTTTAGTGTTAACATATTTGGGGGGGTAATCTTTATCCCTAGATTTTTAGTTTGGTGAGTTTAGGGTAATTTTATAGTTTATTCTAGGTTTTTTTTGTTTTGGCTAATTGTGAGAAGTTTGTATAAGGAATCTACTATTTTTCCCAGGTCCCTCGCAAGACTAGCTACTGAAACCTGTTTGTTTCATCGTCTTGCGAGGTCCCTGGATTTTTAAAATGGGAAAAAACGGATTTTGTAAGGAATTTTTCTAAGTCTTTGATTGAGTTAAAAAATGCCCTAGTGTTGAGAGTTTAAGGGTTAGAAGCTTAAAATCTCTTTCCCTGAATGCCCGGCAGGACTCTGGAATGAAATGTGTTGATTTCATCGTCCTGCGGGTTGTGAGAGTATAATTAAATGAGAGTATATAAAACATAGTCGGCTTCGCTCGCTTTCCTGTAGGGCCATAACCACAAGGAGAAGGAACAAGGAAGCATATGTAAATAATATGAGTTTAAAATGTCTCCCGGTGGCAACCTTAGCATGTAAGCATTTATTTGTTGCACCGGGGCATTGTACATAATAAAAAGGGAAATAAATGACAATATTTTACATAAATATTTCCGGCGAAAAGATCGTCGCTGGCGGCATGGTACTAACGAGCTTAGTGGCCAGAAATTTCGGAGGAAATTCCCAAGAAATGACCACTAAATGTAGAGGATGCCGCCAGTGATGACTTTTGCCGAAAAAACAAATGAGGGTATGTAACACGTCGGTTACAACGTTATAATCTACGCATTCGAAGATGGCGCCAATCAAATTATTTAAGGTTTTTAATACTTTTTGCACGTTAAGCTTTAAAATATTAAGGTTAATTAATAATTTGAACCCGTGCATATTTAATATGAATATAAATAAATAGTTTTGTCCATAAACAAACCCAAATCTCTCAAGAAAGGCCGAAAAATTCAATTTGGTATCAGTGACTCAATCCAATATTGTATTTTTCAGTCTTTCTTGAAAGATTTGGGTTTTTCGTGGACAAAACTATTTATTTATATTCATATTAAATATGTACGGGCACAAACAATTAATTTACATTAATATTTTAAAGCGTAACGTGCAAAAAGTATTAAGAAACCTAAAATAATTTGATTGGCGCCATTTGTGATGCGTAGATTATAACGTACGTGACGTTTAACCTTAAGAGTAAGAGAAACCGAAGAGAAAAAAACTTTATAGACGACACATCAAACAAGGAAATTGAAACAACCTCCAGAGGTTCTTTCAGGGTAAACACCACCCTGAGAGCTGGATTGCTGAGCTGAAGAAAAACCCGAATCTAAATCATTACTGAATCTTTCTAAGTTTTTGAGGAAACAATCTCTGTGCAACGTGTACTCGAACTTGGATTCTCCGCATCGCACTTTGCACTCCGGCCACAAATTGTTCCACAAATTCGGAGACAGGAGTTTTTCCTGTTAAAAGCGAGTGAAGAATTACCAAAGGTCTTTATTGTCACAATAAAAACTCAATTCTTTGGCTCTTCTGTGCATAGAAGCAGACTTAATGAATATTATAAACTATGAAGCTATTATAGATGATTTTGTCAACAAACAAATCTCGTAGAAAACTTTAATTCTTGTCTCATGTTACTTTATGACTAATTCATTGGTTTATTTCATTTTTGGATACCTATTTAATTTATAATTGAATATTTATTTTGAAAATTGTGTGTCACCTAATAAAAGCCTACAAGTGAGTGACTATGATAGGTTGCAACTTCTAAGAAGGAAGAAGGGGCGTCGCAAATGAAGTGGCCTATGCTTATGAAAAGTATAAATCCGGCCCTGGAACTAACTACTAATTGTATTCCTCTCTTCCCAGAATACTAAAGGAGGGGTATAATTCCACCATATTAGTGGACATTTTTTAACTTATCTAACTAACCAGCACGCCGTTTCCCCGCAGGGGTAGGCAGAGAGGACGGACCGCCAAACAACTCGGTCTTGGCACACATTATTTGCCTCCCTCACATTCATACATCGTCTCATACATACTGATTCACTTGATCGTGCCATGTCTTCCTCGGGCGTCCCCGACTTCTTCTACCATTCACATTTGCGTCATATACTCTGTTTACACTACTTTCTTCGTTCATTCGCTCTACGTACCCAAACCATCTGAGGGTCCCTTTCTTAATCTTACTGATTATACATACATCAGCCTTACATTCTTTGCGGATATCCACATTTCTAACACGATCATACATGGTTTTAACACATACGCCTTAGGGATCTCATTTCAACAGCATTCAGTTTACTTTCATCCTTCCTCTGCCAGTTCTATGCCTCACTGCCATACATCAGGGTAGGTAATAGGACTCCATTGTGGACTGCTAGCTTCGCTTCTTTTCACAGTTTTTTATTAGCGCCAACGGCATTCAGTCCTCCATTAATGGAGTTACCAGCATTTACCCTTCTTTCAATATCTCTATCAGCCTTCCCTCTCGTAAACATACTACCCAGATAAACAAACTCATCCATCTGCTCCAAGTATTCATCATTTACAACTATATCGCACACGGTTTTCGTACTCTCTCTTTCAAACACCATGACTTTAGGCTTACTTTCATTCATCATTAACTCATTCTTCATACATGCTTCGTTCCTCCTAGATACTAGAGACTGTAGAACTTCCATAGTGTTACTATCAGACTACTCAATTTCGCGCCCAATCCCACCTCTTTCAATACTTTTTAACTTATCACTTAACAAATATAAAATGTTGTTACTGAGGCAGTTCAGTTACGTATTATGTAAAAACCCTAAAAAGGCAAATAAATAAATAAATATCACATGTAAAGTCAAGATTCGACACAAATTACACATTCGACGATTAAAGATTATGTTCGTTCTAGAGCAGTCATTTTTGCGACCGTAATTTATCGTCGTAACCACGGCTACAAGTTTTTTTAGCAAAATGTGTGTTTTCATAAAAATATAATTGATAACTATTATCATTCATAACAATACTCATATTAACCCGTGGGTCGTGTCAAGGGCGGATCCAGGATTTTTTTCTGGGGGGGCACAAGGGGCGGACGGGCAAAAAAATCAACAATTACTGTTAGGATTTTTTTTCTGGGGGGGGCAAAAGGGGCGGACGGGCAAAAAAATCAATAATTGCTGTTAGGATTTTTTTTCTGGGGGGGGCAAAAGGGGCGGACGGGCAAAAAAATCAACAATTATTGTTAGGATTTTTTTTCTGGGGGGGGCAAAAGGGGCGGACGGGCAAAAAAATCAACAATTACTGTTAGGATTTTTTTTCTGGGGGGGGCAAAAGGGGCGGACGGGCAAAAAAATCAATAATTGCTGTTAGGATTTTTTTTCTGGGGGGGGCAAAAGGGGCGGACGGGCAAAAAAATCAACAATTACTGTTAGGATTTTTTTTCTGGGGGGGGCAAAAGGGGCGGACGGGCAAAAAAATCAATAATTGCTGTTAGGATTTTTTCCTGAGGGGGGGGCACAAGGGGCGGATGTGTAAAAAAATCAACAATTACTGTTAGGATTTTTTTCTGGGTGGGGGGAGGGGGCACAAGGGGCGGAAGGGCAAAAAAATCATCTGTTTATTTCCACAAGTTCAAGTATGTATAGGAAGGTTTATGAAAGTGTCAATACAATCGAAAAATTAAATGTTTTAAAAATACAGTTTTAGCTTTTAAGTATGTACTGTACACAAAAATACCGTTTGGGGGGGGGGGCACGGGGGCCCGTGCCCCCCCCCCCCTCCCCTAATTCCACCCTTGGGTCGTGTGATGTTTGGATTCTTTTGAAGAGTGAAAAGGTTCTGCTCTAACCACAGTTCGGAGATATGAGAGCTCAAACTTTTGAATTAATTTCTTTTATAATTTGACAAATCTTCTTTATAGTTTGCTATTGCAAATAATAAGTTATTTACTTATTTGTGTATTAAGCAACTAAAACTTATAATATAATGTAGATAACCATTCATTTGCTATATACCTAAAATGATAGCAGTTAAAACTTTTCTACTGCGAAACTTTAGAATATCTTTTTTCTGATTTTTCTGTCTCCAGATTTTCGATTGAGTTTCGCTAATACTGTCTTCATTTAATTAAATATTGAGTTCATTTATTTAAAAATTTGATTACCAGCTTCCATTGCCGAGTCACGAATATAACATGAATAATAAAATAATGGGTTATTAATAAAAAAAATAATCTTACTCTACTTTCTATAGTAAGTCAATATGATGAAAGATGAAATATAAAATAAAAACAAAATGTCATATGTACAAGAACATTGGGTCGAAATTAAAATTTTGTGTAACAAATTTTTGTTTTCGTTATTAATTTTTGGGGTGTTATGGCGTGATGAGCTACCTCCTCCTTTAGCCAACATTTCGGACAGTGTTACAGTGTACATCATCAGGGCATATGTGTGATAGACTCTGCAACGATGATGGACACTGCAACGCTGTCCGAAATGTTGGCTAAAGGAGGAGGTAGTGCAACACGCCAAAATACCGCAAAAATAAAAAAACAAAAATACTTGGCCGTGAAAATCTACAAAATCATACAAAATTTGTATTTGAACGTAAGTCGGTCGTCTGTAAATTGATGTAAACCTATCAAAATGATTATTCAACACCTTTTTTATTTAATGTTTTATCACATTTTTATAGAAGGTACGACAAAATCATTTTTTATAAATAATTGTATTATTTTTAACAACTACAAAATTATTTTTTATAATATTCAATCCTAAAACTTTTAACCTTCTTTTTGAGAACTTAAAAAAATAGATTATAATGGTATATTATAATTACTACATTTAGAAACTATGATATATAATATTTGTAATTTAATTTAATTTTTATTATTTTATAACTTATAATTTAATTTATCAAACATATTATAAATATTTCAATCTGCAAACTTCACCCGCCATAACACAGGGACGGTGACCAGACAATTCAGAATGAAACCAACTCGGAAGCACCTCAGAAAGGTCATTAAGAGTCATGATAAAAAAATATAAAAATTGATTAAATAGGTTAAGTTAGGTTAGGGTTACCGGCTATTTTAAAATTATTTTTCATAGCTTTTCATGACCTTTCTGGGGTGTTTCTGTGTTGGTTTCATTCTGAACTCGCAAACAATTGACGTAGTTGCTTAGTAGTTGTAAAATCTTTAATGACCAATTAAAACGAAATGATATAAAATTGCCCGAAATACGTAGTACAAAAATTAGGATTTAAATTAAAGAACAAATTAAAGAACTAATTAAGAATAAGGCTGAAGTAGGAAATTTGCAAACATGACGTAGAATTACCTCGAGATTTCAATTATTGTGTCTGAAAATCGTAAAATAATAAATATCAGATATCACTTTGTGTTTGTTTCGTTTGGTAGACCATTATTATTTGCAGTTGTAATAATGCATATTTTTCAAAGCTATATCAAAAGATATAATATATTATAATAAAACGAATATAAAACTTTATTCCACTTAATTTTATTGGACCGTAACCGGTTTCAGCTCGTCAAAGCCATCTTCAGACTGGTACAAATATTTCCTAGTCTACGGTTTAATATTTGTACCAGTAATACCAGTATGTACCAGGTTTAATATTTGTACCGAAATATTTGTACCAGTCTGAAGATGGCTTTGACGAGCTGAAACCGGTTACGGTCCAATAAAATTAAGTGGAATAAAGTTTTATATTCGTTTTATTATAATATATTATAATGGAATTCCACCATGAAATATCACTCTCAAAAATAGAAATATCAAAAGATATAAGACACGATACACCGTCCATCATACAGGCACAATTTTTTAAACGTAAATTTAACACCGAAATTAATTAATAATGTTAATCTTACCTGAATACAACGAAATTTTGGAATATTATACTGCTTATTCTATCACATCCGACAACTGTTAACTGGTTTCCACTGTTATTTATTTTTCCCCGTTCAGGTTTCGAAGTTGCGCCAGCATTTGGATTCTCACTCGACCAGCGTTAAACGATAAACGCCTCTGGTAACTCTGGGTGGTTGTGTGGGAATGGTTCGTATTGCAAGTTGCATGCGGGCTTATACGTACCGCGGGACAGATACCGAAGATTCGGTTTCGGTTTCGGCAGAAAGTCTTGTTTCGGTCAGACACTACTTGTGATGTCGCGCGCTCATGTTGTTTCTTGTGAATTATTATTAATTTTTATTCCTTTTCCGGCTTTGACGAAGTATATTAATATTGTAATCAGTAATCAGCGTTTGGCGTTCGGCCGGCGTGCGGCGCGGCGGCCAGACACTCATCGAAACATTTGAGAACAGCCGAACCTATTTTGCTAATTCTTTTTTTAGAATATTCCTTGAAGTACGAGGATGGTTCTTACGGAGAGAAAAATTAAGAAAATTGCGCAGAAAATTAGATAATTTCAGAAAACCTAACGACTATCGCACGTTTGACAGTACGCGTGTTTGAGAATGACATTTTGCAAAATGTTAAATCAGGATTCTATTTTTGAAAATCTTTAAGTTGATAAATTTATTCAAAGTAGGTACTCCCCTAATAGAATCGAATCAAGAATTTCAGATATTTTAAATAGGTACCTATGTTAGGTACCAAATTTAATATACATGTAAAATGGAAATTTGAATAAAAATTGCAAAAGGTGGAACGCGGGCTGTTTAAAAACTGAATGTACTGGGATTGAATATATGGAAAGCGGGAGGGAGCGAGAGATGGTCGAGGGGGGGGAAGGAGGGGTGAGGGGGGGAAGGGGGGGGGTGGGGGGCGGGGGAGGGGGGAGCGGGGAGGGGGGAGGCGGGAGGGGTGGAACGGGGTAGGGGGGAAGGAGGGAGGGAGGGCAGTGAGAGGGGGGGGGGGGTGGCGGAGGTGGAGGAGGCGGAGTGGGAACCCCCCTTACACCATGCGAGCGAAGCCGCGGGAAAAAGCTAGTTAATAATATAATTGCATGTATTTTGGAGGCAACTTTGGAATTTTTTTGTGAGTTAAATATAATTATTATAATACATATTCTTGCTCTACCTACTGAGTTAATATATTGAAAAATAAATAAATAATTAAATAACATTAAAAAATCATATCTTTGGTAGATGATTTAATTTACATACGACAAATTTGTATTAAAAAAACATAAATAGGTGTTTAATTCTTAGACAACCATCGTATAGAACGAATACAGATACGAGTTCTTAACAGACGAACAAGATCAGACATAATTCTAAGCCTCCCTCGGTGCAACACTAATTCTAAGCAGAACTCTTTCATCTATCGTGCATCCAACACTTTCAGCACACACTATACACAATTAGAGATTTTTAACTCTGCACCACACTCATTAAAATCACACAGACGCTCTCTCGATACTCTACAATAACAATACTTATATATAACTCTAATACAACCACCACTCTACGAACTTCCTTTTTTTTCTCTTTTAATTTTTTGTCACGCATATTTTTATCACTATTCCTCAACTTAAAAGATCCCCTCCCCATCCTACCCCCTTCCTATTCCCACCTAAATAACTCGTCTCTTGAAATGTAATTTTTATTAGCAAATATCTCTGGAATCACTATACTACTTGTATACAATACCCATGTGGAAACCTGGAAATGGTTCAATTATTGTACTCAATTATTATATACTCTGTTATTAATGTAAACTGTTGGTCTCCCAAAAAAATTTAAAAAAATGGCTTCACCCGTGTTCGGTGACTACATCTGAAAAGCCAGGTCCTTCGTCACATTCCTCTTACCCATCTCCTCCCCTCCCAACTACCTTCAGCCTCACAACAAACTCGCCAGTGTTGCCAACTTAACGGATTTCCCGTCATATCTGGTGGATTGGAGTGCCCCGACACGGGAGAATTTTGTGCCTAACGGAATTTACAGGATGACGGATATCCTTGCGGATTCAAATAAAGTAACAAATTACATACCTTTACAGGCGAACATAGCCTGTGTTTATGGATTTATGGCACTGACTCCAATTGGGGTTGCTATTATCTCACTGGCTCCAGACGGGAGCAGTTGGGACTTTTGTGAGGTATTCACATAAAAAAGTACATTGTGCTTAGAGGGTAAGTTGCACTACAGGAGTGAATACATTACGGCCCAGTTTACACTAGTTTCTAACTAGGCCGCGCCTGTTCTAAGAAACTATTCATGATAATAATAATTATGATATCAATTACCATTGTTTGGTAAATTAATTTATTTGTACTTATTGGTAATACCTACACTAAAGACGAAAAGAAAAAAATATGCAATAAAAAATAATTTTTGAAAAGGAATCTGTATTTAAAATTTTAAGTTTATTATATTTTAATTACTTTTATTTGAATATTCGCAGGTGTGTATTTTTGAGCCAATTTACATTTGCAATATCAAAATTTTAATATTTAGAAACAAAAATGTTCTAATAAGCACGTCGGAAAAAATGTTTTATCTAGATTTTAGATGGTACGACGCTCTGTGGGGAACCCGCTCGCACAGCGCGGGTGTAAACTGTGCGACCTAAAGCTTAAGTTTAGACTTAAGGATTTCAATACTTCGTTTGTGTGAAAGCACTAGGAAACCATCAATTTTGTTTTTTGCAAAAGAGTAAAAAAAAATAACCAATAAAAAGAAACATTTAAAATGTATGGGAAAAACCGGGAATTTTGTGCGCAAACCCTGACAAGCAAAAGTTTACAGATATTTTTTTATTATTATTCGAAGGTTTAAACCAGTTTTCAGAGTGTAAAATTCCAATTGTGGATTCATCTGCTGACACAATTCCAAGGAAAACATTATCTTATTCGAAGTGAAATTATAATATTTTAGTTACAGACTATTTATTTAATGTCAGAATCAAAGAAAAAACATGTTCATGTTTTGAGGGTAGTTTTAATTCATAGTATACAAACTGGTTTTGTGTTCAGAATACAACGATAAATAAAATAACGAGTTGCAGATTCATCGTGTACCGAGCTAAGCTTTAGATTTGAGTTGCATACCAAATGCTGAAAAATTCTTAGAAATTGATTGTTCCGTGTGTAACTATTATTTGGGGAATCAATCGTAAGTTAAAACCTGCCTCGCGTTCTAAGCACGGTGTAAAAGTTAGGGATGCGGAAGGTTAGGAATTTATAAAAAAATCAGCTCGTGTATAAACAGGTCGTAATAAAAAAATAGGAATTATTATTTTTAATTTATAAACTAACATTTAGACAAGATTTTTATGCATAGCACAAAGGGTAACAATTATTATAAGCAATAATTATACGTTAGTTTATAAATTAAAAATAATAATTAATATTTGACAAGTTTAAGTATTTCCCCAATAAATGTAGTCATAATTTGTCTCGACGCCACCTAGCGAGGGATTTAACACTTACAATGTCTCTCTCGCAAAAATATAGTTGGTTGTTTTCAGGTGGAAAAAATATAATAAGCAGTAATTGTTGAATTAAACACTAGTATATATTGAATTATTTGGCGGGTATTTGATAAGCCCCCATAGCTCAGTGGTCAAGAGCAGCTGACCGGAAATCAGAAGGACACGGGTTCAAGTCCCGTTGGCGGCAAGTATCTTTTCTCGGAAGATTTTTCAATGTTGATGAGTGTTTCAGGCTGATTTATTGCTTATAATAATTGTTAAAAAAATAGGATTTCCACATATCCCCCTCCCCCCGCCCTGCCGGCGCTTGAAGTACCCAAATAAGGGGGCGGCGAAATTTCCCTCCGCCCCGGGCGGCCGACACCCACGCTACGCCACTGGTGGAGGGTATTTTTAGGGAAAGGAAGAAGTGAAAGTTCTGGGAAGGAAAAGGACAAAATCATCTACCGCCTAAACCCAGGCAAACCTCACCCGTGAACCCGGGCACCTCTGCAAAGTCACCAAACGTCTAGAGGCGGGGGTGTTGGTTATCCAATAAATGGTTCCCGGAGCGATGGTACCCATAACGCCTCCCAAATTGAAAATTTATTATAGTACTTGACGTAAACAAATTAAATTTGGCACAATTTTAGTATGGACCTATTAAGCTCGGAAGTTGATAAGTCACTAAACAGAAAAAAAAAACTAATAAAAAATGTCGATTACTCGGGGAAAGAAAACACTAGTGTATCGATAAAATTCGTTACATCACTACATTGCTTTATATGTATTTTTCAAAACCCTCGTCCCCCGGATCCCGCCCCGGGTACTGAGCGAAAGGGACACCTGCACGGCGCCCAGTTAGTAAGTTTGAGCATCTAGCGCAACTTTATTATTTTAGTACCTATGTTTTTGGGACAATACAAATGATCATCATATGAACACATTGTTAATAAAAATATATTGTGCGATTCAACCTGGTACAGTCGTTTTTAATACTTGCAGCAATCTACATATATATAAAAATTAGGTTCCGTATGTTTGCGTTCGCAAATATCCGAAAGTAATCTAGTCCAGTCAATGAAGGAGGTGTAGAGTGCGTGAGGAGGAACCTAAGCGATTTCTTCAGAAACTTGTTTAGGGTGCTTAGGGTATGAACATACTAAAAGTCCTGATGCCTAGGTGTTGGGCTAGGGGGGGGGGGGGAGTTCCCAATTTTCGGGTTTCCACTTATATCTCAAAAACTCATAAAATTATCTACAAATTCTTTTATTCTATGTGTAGTTTTCGAAATCCCAGCCGTTTTTGAGTTACACGCTACACAAATGTAGATATTTTCGAAAAAAATCAATTTAAGTACCTCACATTTTTCATCAAACATTCCACCATATCGTCTAAAATATTCATGAAAGAAAGAAATTTTTTCTAAAGAAGTTATAAATAATTTAATTCCCTTTTAGAATATATAATTTATACATATGCATATTAATCTCCAACTAGTAAATATTTACAGCAATTTTTCGTAAAATGTCGTCATTTTCAGAAAACAGAGGTTTTTATCTTTTTACTGACACACCACTTTTGTTAGTTGGTATGAGCGCAACTCATGAGATCTGCACTTCTCTTGAAGAGTTTTATGGAGTCTTCTCCACGTTAAGTGAACAGCACTAGGACTTCGGACAAGCCCGCCGGAGTAGAGATTCAGCAGACATTGCCAAACTCAGTCAGTTGTTTGATGCATATCCTCCTTTCCCACAAACCAGTGAAATAATGTCAATTTTCAGTGGAGTCGTAGGAGATGCCACTATAACTTGCTTCGATGCTGTTTGAGTAGGTGAAAAGGCAATGAATGCTATACCAGGCTTGATATTCTCAGTGGTCCCACAAAAATCGGGCATTCCCAATGTATTCTGTCAGCTCGTCGATAAAAATTCATGATGAAAAGGTTGCAGTTGACCCAACATTGCTGTTTCAGCGGATATGTACAAGCAAACGATCAGATGAGGATTTGTTGATATTCTTGGAGTATGAGTTGGCCCCATTTCCCATGGCACTGTTCAATGAAAGTGGGATGTGGAAAACACATAAAACACATATCTGTCCTCTACAGATTGTTCGAGCCTACAAAAAAAACAGTTCTACTGTCTCAGAGTTGTGGACGGAGATTTCTACTACATAGAGTAATTTGGCAAAAAGACGCCTACGTTGCCACAATTTGTGATCGTTACATCACCTACGTCAACCATCACTATCCTGAAATGACTTGCTCTGTGGTATTTAATGGGTACCCAAACCTAGCCAACAGTACGCTACCACAAGAACAGATGCGACGATACAGACTGAGAAGGTCAACTGATAATAATTTGACATGGAACACATCAATACCCGTTAAACAGGAAGATTTTTTATTCAATCCTGCCAACAATAGTAACTTCATCTCCTTACTAAAGACAAAGATTCGGGAGAATGGGCTACAAACACTTCAGGCCACCGATGATGCTGACGTTTTTATCGTGAAGACTGCTGTGGAACAACCATCTCACAATTTTGTGGCTGTCGTTGGTGAGAATGTGGACCTCACGGTCCTTTTGATTGCTTCCACTCCTTCCACCTCCCACAAGATATCGGCTGCGACACAACATCTGCAACTTTCAGAAGGATTAAGGTGGGCTTCTCAAAATTGTACTTAGAATCAAAAATCATCAAGCAAGCAGCAATGATCTTTTACAACCCCTCCTCTACTCACGACGAGGTTGAAGAGGCTGGAAATAAATGCTTCCTGAAATGGTATGCGGACAGACCTCCCTCCCTCCCTCCCAGACAGACGCGATTAAAACAAGAAGAATGGTATTTAAGCGACTTTCCAGTACTTTGCGCAACTTAATTATGACTTTCAGGTAAAAATTGTCACTTGGGCGTTACGTAACGTTTAGGGCGTGGGGGGGGGGTATACGGAAAAACGTTACGGCGCATTACATGGTGGGGAAGGGGGGGTCAAAAATCTTCAAAAATTGCGTTTCATAATACTTAACGCCCCCTAAAGTGTGGCCACACATTATTAGGCGAACGAACAAAAGTTGTGTCAGTAATAAGATAAAAACAGATTTTTCTGAAAATGACAACATTTTACGAAAAATCTTAAAATTGCTGTAAATATTTACGGTTGGGGGTTAATTTTCATATGTTCATTTTTTTCCTCTGAGCCGCACCGTTTTTGAGATACAAGCGGAAACGCGAAAATTGGTTCCATTGCGGCAGATATGATTTTACAATGAGTCAACTAGAGGAAATATTGCAGCTAAATTGATTAGGAGTTCTATATTAAGATTTGGTGGCTCTCATTCTATACGCACCGTACCACAACGAAATGTCAATCCGATTAATTTTTACCAAATCGCAAAGTCAATCTCTTATCAACACAATAATGAAAATATTTCCAACGCTCTAAAAATGAAATAATTTTTTTAGTATCATATCATGTCAAATTGCTCGAATATTGAAACGAATAATACAAAAAAAACATAGAACGCCTGACGCAATAATATTAGCTTTTGCCCCCGGCTTCGACGCGCCACTCCCCCCCCCCCCTCCCCCTCTGTAATATTTAAAACTCTGTTTCTGAAAAATAAGAAAATATACAGATTTAGGAAATGAGATGAATTTGGCTTTCTCAGACTATAAAAATATTAAAATTAAAATTAAAATTAATTAAAATGTCTCCAAAATATCCCGTATGGTATACGTCTAGCTTAATAAAAATCATCAAAGAAAAACTAAAATTTCACCGTAAATTTAAAAAATATTCCCAACTTTCTGATTATCATACATTCTCGTTACTTAGAACTCGCCAAAAGACGCTTGAGAAAGAATGTTACACAAACTATATACATAAATAATGCTGAGTTAAACATAAAGAATGATGTGAAATTTTTTTGGACCTTCGTCAAATCAAAACAAAACTCCTCTGATATACCTCATAACATATTCCATGGAAACATTTCTTCAATTGATGGGCAACAAACTTGCAATCTTTTCAACGATTATTTTCAATCTGTGTTTGTCCCCTCTCAAACTAAAAACATTTCCACATATAGCAAAGACGTAATCAATGATAATAATATAAGTTCAATACACCTGAATTCGATTAATATCGAGAAATCTTTAGTATTAAAATACTTGAAAAATGTCAACACAAAAAAAAGTGCTGGTTGTGATAAAATACATCCAATTTTTATTTTTAATTGTGCTGAACAACTTGTCACCCCCGTGACATTACTGTTCAAACTTTCTATCAAAGAAGGCGTATTTCCCACCATTTGGAAAAGAGCTCTTGTGACACCTGTTTTCAAAAAGGGGGACAAACACAATATTGAGAATTATAGGCCTATATCGAAACTATGCATTTTAAGTAAAATTATGGAAAAAATCGTTTACGACCAACTCTTTAATTTATGTAAAAACACCATTATCAATCCTCAACAGCACGGTTTCTTTCAAGGCAGATCTGTCGAGTCGAACTTGGGTCAGTTCACCGATTTTGTTCTGAATACTATGGATAAAAAGAAACAAGTTGACTCTATCTATACTGATTTTTCTAAAGCTTTCGACAAAGTGAATCATGATATACTCCTAAGCAAACTTGAAAAAATTGGTATAAGTGGAAATCTTCTCAGATGGTTCTCATCTTACATTAAAAATAGAAGTCAAGCTGTTGCACTCAAAGGTTACATGTCACAGGAAATAACCGTCCCTTCGGGTGTACCTCAAGGTTCCCATTTAGGACCCCTGCTCTTTACTTTGTACATAAATGACATCAAACATGTCATCTGTAACTCTGATTTTATTCTTTACGCTGACGATATGAAAATATACAAATGTATAAGCTCAGAAGATGATTGCAATAAATTACAAGAAGATATTAATAAAATTAATGAATATTGCATAGAAAATCAACTATTTCTCAATGTAAAGAAATGTAATGCGATAACGTTTTCACGTAAAAATCACCCAATCGTCCATATTTACCATCTGAACAACGTTCCGCTTGAAAGAGTGGATAAAATTAGAGATCTTGGAGTATTACTTGACTCCAAATTACTATTCAAAGATCACATTGAATACATCTTAGAAAAAGCCTACAAACAAATGGGTTTTATCCTACGCATCACAAAACCGTTCAACAAACCTTTTACACTTGAACTACTATATATGGCGTATGTAAGATCTCATCTTGAATTTGCATCTGTCATTTGGAATCCACAATACCAAACTTACATTAAGCGTATTGAAAATATTCAAACAAAATTTTTGAAACACCTTTCGTATCGTTTCGAAAATCACCAGTGTAAACCTATTGCTCTTTACAAACGGAGAAACATTTCTGACGTACTGTTTCTATACAAGATTGTGAACTGCCTTATTGACTCACCAGATCTATTAGAAAGGATTGCATTTCGTTGCCCTGAACGCAATACCAGGTCAAATACCCTATTTTTTATACAGCATTTCAAATCGAAATATGCACAAAATTCTTTGCTCGGGCGTATCTGCAAATCTTACAACGCCCTAAGAGATATCGATATTTTCCACTGCTCTCTTAAAACGTTTAAAACTAAATTAACCTTACAATGTACTTAAACCAAAACGATTATTTCTTTGTTATTTCTTCATTGTTTATTTTTTCTTTTGACTCACTTTTTACTAATACTATATTATAATATTATTACTATCTACTTGCTTCCTAATCAGTAACCATTTCCTTTCTTTTTTTTAAAAATCATAAATGGAACTTCACTGGTTTATACTATATTCAATATAAAATGTAAAATGAATGTATTTACAACTGTATGTTTCCTAAATAAACTTAAATAAAAAAAAATAAAAATTACCATTTGTTATTTCGGCTACTGGCATTATATTTATTTATTTACGCCCTTTTACGGGGCTTTTACATAAGTCAGAAATTTAAAAATTACACCATGATTAAATAATATATAAATACTATATATTTATTTAACAAAGAAATATAATAGGTATTTTGCAACGAAATATATAGTATTTATTGTACATAACTGAACTGCCTCAGCAACAGTATTTTGTATTTGTTTAAAGTTAAATTGAAGATGTCCACTGACTTGGTATAATTATTTCCCTCCATTAGTATTCTGGGCAAAGAGGAATACATATGGTAGTTAGTTCCAGAATTTCTGCACTGAAATAAATCCTGACTTCTGGTATTACGTAGTGGAATCCGGAAGCTTATCAATTCAAGCAATACCGGACTATCAACTAATTTATTTAGAATTTTATACACAAATACCAAATTAGTGAAAATTCTTCTGTCTAAAAATTTCAGCATATTCATATCATTTAAAATAGTGTCGTAGTTTAACATAATTGCTGGAATACCCATTTTAAAATTTAGAAAAGGTAAGAATTTTTTTATTTTTTATTTAGCTCTCTCATTCAAAATTTAGGCATATTAGATTTGTCAAAGAATTGCCTTGATGGCATTTACATGTAAGGTAACTTGTACAGGAGCATTATAAGAAGTATGTAGCATCATAGCAAGTTTATAGTACATAAAATAATAAATAGAGCATGAAAGACATAAGTAGGCACAACACAGGTAGGTATGAGTATTCGATAAGTAAATTCTTAACAAAGGAGTTCAACCAGCATATTCGTATTTGAGCTCAGGCTATTTATAATAGTTTCAAAAATTACTCTCACGATATTACACAAAACATGATTACAAACATACTCGAAGAATATCGGTTGGCAGAGGTGTAAAACAGTTTTTAGTGATTAATATAAATGTAGGTAAATTTCGTGTAATTAAAATTTTTTGCTATTATAAATGTACGTAAGTTTGTTATTATTATGAAAAAAAAAATTTTTTATTTATTTTTTTTTTTTTATTGAAATAATAGATAATACATAATATAATCAACAAACAAGTCCTGCTAAGCCAATTGAATCGGCTTGTCAACAGGTGCTTATATTTTAGTTACATATTTATACATTTTTAAAATTTACATCTTATATCTACAGATACAACATTTTTTCATACATATCAAAATCAATATAAATCTTTTTTTTCCGATAGCCAATTTTTCACCATATATTTAACCTTATTCATAGAATTACATTGCTTTATAGTGTCAGGTAATAAATTAAATATCTTCGGTATGATATATTCAAACGTTCTCTGTCCGTACTTATTGTTAAATTTCGGAACTATTAACCCGTCGTTACGCGTGAATCTAGTGCTGTATTTATGTTCTAATTTCTCTTTATGCTGCGGGGTAAATATATGTTGAATTATAATTTTATGCCAAAGTATTGCCTTCACAGGTAAAATTTTGGCACTCTGAAACAGCAACGGTTTATTTTGTCTCTGTTTGAAAATATTAGGGACGACCAATAATTTTACAATTGCGTTTTGTACAACTTGCACTTGTTTCAGATTGGTTATAGAAGTATTTCCCCATATTGTTAATCCATATCTTATAATAGATTCTGCTAGTGACATATAAATTATTTTAAGTGTTTCAATTGATAGGAAAAAATTTAATGTGTACATTCTGCCAGCAATCGATCTGAGTCTTTTACAGGTTTTTTTTATATGTTTGTCCCATTTAAAAAAACAATCTACAGTAACACCAAGATACACGTATTCCGAAACTAATTCTAAGCTTTCACATTTACAATTAGTTGGAATATTTTTATGAATGCAATTAAAATTATGAGATATAATATTAGGATTAAATTGAAATTTGGCATTAGGTGATCTTATATGCATTACTTTGGTTTTTTTAGCATTTATTAATAGTCCTGCATCATGTGACCATTTACAGAGTTGATTAAAGTCAATTTGCATGAGTTCAATTGCAATTTTTAGATCTTTATGTGTATTTTAGATCTATATAATTTTTAGGTCATAACCAATGCCGTATCATCTGCGAATACAAAATGTTTCACAAAAGAGAAAAGTTTTTTCATTATGGTTACATAAATTATATATAGTGTAGGTCCTAATATGGAACCTTGTGGAACTCCTGCAGATACATTTTTTGTTTTACTAAAAGTATTATTTATTTTGATACATATTTTATCTGTAAGATAATCTTTAAATAAATTTAACACATTTCCTCTTATTCCAATTTTTTCTAGAGTTTTAAGCAGTTTTTTTGAGTTAATTGTGTCAAAAGCTTTAGAGTTATCAATAAATAAAACAATAACATGTAATTTATTATTCAATTGGTTATTTACGTAATTGGAAAAATCTTGCAGTAGTTTTTCAGTATTTTTTTTTTCTTTGGAAACCATATTGACTTGGATCAATGATGGAGAATTTTTCAATATAATTATTTAATTTATTTGATAAAAATTTTTCAAGAATTTTTTCTAATGCTGGTAGAATACTAATAGGCCTATAATTTCCCAGTTCAATGTGTTTTCCACCTTTAAATATTGGTCTAGTAATGCTACATTTAAATTCTTGTGGAATTTTTGATTGATTTATTATCAAATTTATTAAATGAGTAATTATTGGCCCAAGAGTTTTTATATTTCTTTTTAAATCAAACATTCTTATATTGTCAATACCTGTGCTTTTAGAGTTTTTCATTTTTTTAACAATGTTTTCAATATCGGTTATAGTAGCTCTTGGTATATATAAACTGTGAGGTAGTTCTTCCAGTACTATATTAGTAGCTTTGTGATTGCATTTATGTAACATGTTGCTGATGCTATCCGAGAAGTAATTCACAAAATCATTTGACACAGAATCCTCAGTTCTATCTTTTAACATATATCGTGTTATAGTTTGATCACAATCGTTTTTGGGTTTACGTCCTAAAATATTATTTATCTCGTCCCAGGTTTTTTTTGTATCATTAAAACAGTTTTTAAATTTATTATTATAGTAGTTCGTTTTATCTTTATTTATGAGTTTATTGGCAAGGTTTCGTGTTTTTTTATATTCTGTTTCATATGTTTTGTTTGTTGGTGAACTTTTCCATTTTTTATAAAGTTTATCCCTTTTATTTATATGACATAATAATTCACTGCTTACCCATTCATTTATTGCATAAGGTCGTGTATTCGGTTTTTGCACTATCGTTTTAGAACTACTCTTGTAAAAATTGTTAAATAAAGATTTTATTTTTTCATATAATGAAATACAATCCCTCTCCTCTATAAGTTTACTCCAGTTATAATCTTTGATATACCGATCAATAACCTTTTGTGAGATGATTTGAATATACTTATTTGAAAAGTCTACCTGACGTTTATGAGATTTTATATTAATAGCAGTGATATAATGATCGGCAATATTATTTTCACAGACGCAAGCTGTTATTTTTTTGCCTCTAAATTTGGCAAATATATGGTCAATACACGTGCGACTAATTTGTCCATTTAATACAGCTTCTCTGGTTACTACATTAATGCATTTAGTTAAATAATGATTAGTAAGTAAGTTTTCATATGAAGTTATGATATAATCTTGGTCATTAAGCAAATTTAAATTTATGTCCCCAAGTAAGATCATATTTTCCTTACTATTAATTGTATCAAGATACGATGATAATTCCGTTAAAAAAGAAGATTTACTCAAATTAGGAGGTCTATAGATAGCTACTATATTAACTTTAGTTTTGTCCTGGAGTATGAGCTTTCCCGTTATATTTTCAAAATGAAGTGATTGGAACGATGTTGGTCTAAATTCAAATTTATTTCTTATATATAATATAATCCCTCCTCCTGACTTATCAGTCCTGCAGTAGTTATATGCATTATATCCGGGAATATTGTATAAACACTTACTTTCAGTTTGAATAGATGTTTCACATAGCATTATAATGTCAATATGCTTCAAACAATTAAGTAAATATATATGCAATATATTCCAATATTTTTGTATAGATCTTATATTTAATTGAATACAAACAAGATTGTCAGACGCATTTATGTTTTGTTTTTTTATCCAATCTTCTAAATTATTTACTGTACTACATTCTATTTCGTTATCATTATCTATATACGAGAAATTATTCTGAGCCATTTAATTCATATTTAAATTTGATGCAACACAATAAGATTGTGATACGAAGTTTGGTTGATTTTATATATTGAAATATTTCTATAAGAAATAACTCTATATCATAATTAAGTGTAAGCTTCAATTTAATAGTTGATATAATTACATACATATTTTTTCTGATATCCGTGTTTATACTTAGCGTAATACAGCAATGATTAATATAAAATATGATAAAGCATTTATTTTTATCAAAGATACCACAATTCTTTTTCTTAAAGTAAAAGCCCATAGTATAATATAATGATACAAAATGGTTTTCCATGCTTTTAACCTTACATAATATTACAAATATTTTATTTTTAGATAAAACAATAAAATTTAATATTATTGTTAGGTTGGTTAAATCCCATACATAAATAAAGAATTTAACACATATTTTTATTATCTGTCCGGTAAACATGAAAAAAGAGCGAAAGAGAATAACTTCATTTATGAAACCAATACAATAATTAAAATCTTTTGTAGATTTCAACCAGTAAGAAAATTTTTTTTTTTTTTGTTTAACAAGAGAAGTATTTTGAGTATAGATTGAGGAATTAAATGTTAAATATTTAACAATATAAAAGTGATTGTATCTAGAGCTAATTGGTACAAGTAATTTTTGATAAAGACTTAATAAATATAAAATAAGTATGTTCACATCTAGTGTTATTTTAGAATATTTATGATCTTTTAAGATTTTTATAAAATCTGTTATATTTATGAATGTGAAATATAGTACACAGTGAATATATGCATGATTAAGTAAAGAAAAAAAAGTTATTGAATGTATCGTTATGATATTACTGTTCAAAAAATAATGTAAAATAATAATGTTATTTTTGTTAGTTATTTCGTGATCTTTTATAATTTTTATAACAATATTTAAGTAATAAAATGAATTTTTAATAACAGAATATAACGACGTTTGGAAATCTAGTGTTTTTATACAATGTATTTTTTCTTCAATATAATATAGAAATAGAAATGTATAATGTTTAGCAATAATAACGTAAATTGTATTTATTGAAATGTAGCAAATTCTACGAGAAAATTTCATATGTATTATAATAGCACTATATCTACTTTGAGACAGGTTTAATGTTATTTCTAGTCAATATTCTATTTTTTCTTTTGCTAAAATGCTCATTTTTTTATACACATTGCATTTCGTATTATCGTTTGCAGAATGCCTGATGTCAATATTCCAGTTCATTTTTTTTATTTTTGCTATCACAGTTTTTACATTTAGGTTCTTTATCTTTGTTAGCACAATCTTTGTAGGAATGATCACCAGCGCAGTGTGTACACGACGGTTTGTCCTTTTCTTTATGAAGACACCTGACAGAAGTATGTCCAAAGCCCAAGCAGTGAAAGCACTGAACCACAGGACGGGCATCCTCTACTTGTATTCTCTGGTACCCCAAATAGATTTTACCGGTAGAAACTAACCATCTTCTTATTTTAGTACTAACTTCTATTATGTAATTAGAAGTGTTATTATATTTGTTTTTCAAGATCTTTTTTAACGTCATCTCAATTTCTGGTTTATCTATCATCACAGCCTTGATATCTTCATTCTGTTCGATAATATCTTGTAAAATATCATCCTTATTATAGTCATTAGCAACGCCCTTAAGTATTATAGTTGGTCTTTTCTTTTTAATTTCTGTAGCACTGATGTCTTTGAACTCGTCCCCAATAGCTTTACTCATTTTTTCCGCATCGTACTTTGTCGAACATTTTATAAGTATTCTATTGTTAGATATCGCATTAACACCAATCACTTTGGCACCAATCTTACTTAAGTTAATTTTCTTCCTGATTTTATTTTGTAAAAGGTACACAGCAATTACATGTATAAAGAAGTAAATAGGTACTATGAAAATTGTTATAGAGTAGTGGGTATTAATTTTGTTACTGTTACTAAACTGGAACATTTAAGGATTTTTGCATCTGCATACATATACGCTTTTTAAAGGAAGCGATGTTTTATACAAAAATATGTCAACAGAGCAAGTTTCATTCCCCACACGATGCAATCTCTGAAGACAAGAGTTAAACATAAAATTAGTGCGAGAAGCAACTGTGTTAAATGGAGCATGGAGTCTAGTGTTGTAATTGTTAGGTACTTGATAATTTATCATTTTCACAAGTTCAGGGCTATCCAAATATCCACTGATGATTTTAAATAATAATAACACATAAGAGATTTTTCTTCGCTGTGATAATTCATGTCAATTGCATTAAATAATTAAAATTAAAATTTTCTCTTGGAATGTGTAGTTTGTAATTTATATGTCTTAAAAATTTATGTTGTACTCTTTCAATTTTGTGTGAATGTACATTGTATAAAGGCGACCAGAGAGAGGAATTATACTCAAGAATGCTTCTGACTAGTGTTATTAGGACATGATTTAGTAAATAAAAATTAAACAAAAATAAATAACGATATAATCATAGACATCCAAATGACTAGACAAGCAGTTACAGGTGAGGGGTCAAACCAAACCATGGAGGGCGAAGAGGGGAAAGATGACTGTGATTCGTTATACAATCAATCTGACAGTAAATAGGCATCTCGCATTACAATATCACCATTTAGTTCTTAAAAGCAAAATCTGCTTTGAATGAATAGACCTTTTTACATGGGAGCGCGAATTGCTTGCCACGATAATAACATATTTGCTAAGGCCAAATGCTCGCCCCAAAAAGACTCGCCCCAATACACATAGCAATATTTTGTTGCCGTGTTTAGTTAAAACACTATTACAAATGTTTCATAATTTACTTACCCCTGTAACCAGCGACGAGCACACTGGAGAACCGCCCACATTCGCTATGTGCACATTGATATGTAGATATATTGTATAGAATACGCTACCGTTTTGGCGTTGTATTTCGTTAAATGTATGGATGTTACCTTCTAGCTGTTCACGGCAAGAATGATGACGTCACACATTTTAGATTCAAGCGAGGCTCTATCCCCTCCCCATGGAGCGAGCCGGTTCCAAGGAGGAGCTTCAGCCGGCGCCATGTGGAGGGGGAAATAATACGTTTTTATCACTTAGGGCAGGTCCATGTATATTCATATGTCCGTGGATATAATCAATTTATTCTATTAGGTTAAATAACAGAATTGTTCTACACACGCTTCAATTAAGATCAGAGACATTTCTCAAAGTTAAAGATAAAAACGGAGATATCATAGAAGGTATTTTATTAGACTTTAAAGTAATTAAGATGGTACGAGAGATTTTTCAATATTTAATGATTTTTGCGCGTTTTCGAAGTCGCCTACGTCCATAACCGTACAAACAAAAGAAAAGTTATACCAAAAGAATGATAGTTACATTTACGTTCTATCCCTAGAAATATAATTAAATATTAACAAAAAATATTTTTCATACTTTATTACTGTTTGAAAAATAGTTGTTTTCAACAAATCTCAATCGACCTACAAATATTTTTCTTATGTTGTCGTACGCATAAAGGAAAAAAAAATATAAAAAATATTTTTAGATAGAAAACATCTCAACGTATGCCGCTTCATTTTTTAATTTTTTAATTAAAGAGCCTTTTTAGCTAAATTACGATGTGATATTATTAAAAAAACTGCATAAATCAGTCAACTTTAGAATCGTTTTAATGTACCAAAAAACAGGTTAGTTAATAAAATAAAAATATCATCCAATAAAACAGTGTTTTAAGAATCTCAATTTAAAAATAAATATAATAAAATCCAATGATTTATTTGGTTTGCATCAATTTTCGTATCATATATTTAGAGCAGATCTCAATTATTGTTTCAGTGCCTGGACAAGCCCCAAGACGAAAGGTTGTCTGTCACGCTACTTTAAATAATTTAAGTAAAAGCTGAATCACCCAAAAGATCAGTCATTTACTAGACCTGAATACATTGTCGGAATTATTAAATGGCCCTTTTTACAATTTCTTCTTTAATTTACTCTCTACTCAAATCGCACGGGCGAGCTGTGTCGGCGCTGTTCAGGGATATTCAAAGTTAACATAATATTATATGTTTATGATAATTAAATAATGTTTTTGATAATTAAATAAATGTATATGATAATTAAATAAATGTTTCCGACATTTAAATAAGAACAAATAATATGAAATGCGAAATATCTATTCGATGGCAAATAACTATTTTTGAAAAATCTTAATGAAATTTTATAAAATTATTCACATAAAATTAATCACTTATACCTACCTTAGTTTTATTCACGTTTACATATCTTTATTTATAATATATTTTTTTCATTTCTAGTTTTGTTATTTTCGATAAGGCTCTCGACTGACGTTCCGGAAGTCACGGATTCAAATTAAGCATGCGCAAGTAAATTTTATTTGATTGGTTTGTGTTATTTCACAATTTGATCATTTAAAAATATTATAAGGTATTCTCTTATTTGCGGTACGTTCCAGATTGAAAGATAGTTTCAGTATCGCCCTAGTAAAAGACCACCATTCAGAATTAAAACTTTGCTTTAAATGGCTTTAGCCGTGTTTGGTGACTAGATGTGAATAATCAAGCTATCTGATCTGACAGTAACCATGTAGCAACTTAAACTTTTTTCCAATTTAACCTTAAAAATTTAGTCTTCAAACTCTATTTACTCGAAAACTAAGGTTTTTTGGTTTGAGTTTTATATATAAACATGTATATACCCAGCTGAGTAGTCGACCAACCCTTCACCCCTCCTCCAACTGTACAACACCTACCATTTTTTTATGTTTTTGTAGAAAAAAAAACATCAAAGATGTCACCGGAGACCGAAATTTCATTTTCATTTTTTACTCCATATAATGTCAGGAATCACTGGTTAAAGTAAGTCAAGTACTTAACATCCTGTATATGTGCAGTCCTAGTGCTGCATATATACATTATCCATTTTACCCTTAAATCGACTAAAATCAAACTAACCGTACAATGTACTTAAATGAAAACTATTAATTCTTGTTTATTATTTTCTTTTTAATAACTTTTTACTTAACACTATGTACTTTTATTTAAAAAAATTTTGTATTTAGTAATTTTATTTAAATAACTACTCGAAACTATTATTTCTGTATTGATTATTACCACTTTTTGATAATTTTTACAACGTGCTTACAATTTATACCTACTATAATTGTTTAATAACCACTTGATTTCACTGAACTTAACTGGTTTAAATTATATTCACTATTTAATGTACAATTACTTTACACACAATTGTATGCTTCCTAAATAAACATAAATAAATAAAATAAAATATATGTATTGTATAAATATATGTACTGTAAATATATGTAAAATATTGTATAAATATATGTACTGCATATATACCTACAGGGTTTTAAGGGACGTACTTGACTTACTTTAACCATTGATTCCTGACATTATTTGGAGTAAAAAATGTAAATGAAATTTTTAGTCTACAGTGACATCTTTGATTTTTTTTCTACAAAAAACATAAAAAATTTTTAGGTGTTGGACAGTTAGAGATGGGGTGAGGGGTTGGTCGGCTACTCGGCTGGGTGACCAGTGATGACATGCGGAAAAAAAATTGATTTTGAGGAAAAAAGTTTTGAAAAAAAAAGTCGCCGGAGACCAAAATTTCATTTACATTTTTTATTCCAAATAATGTCACAAATAACTGGTTAAAATACGTCAAGTACGCCTAATAATACCCTGAATATGTAATATTGTATTATACTCGTAATATAGGTATGCACATTTTGTAGTAATAAAAATTCTTGGTGCATAATTCCACAAGCAAATGCTTTTAATGGAGGAAAAGTAACACTGTAACATGTTCCATTTTTTAAGATAATAAAACTATTAAAAAAAATTATTAAAATTATAATCGTCTAATCAACCGTTATTATCAATTTTGTTAAGTTTTCAAATAAAACAATGACAACAAGAGGTTTTTTTCTTTGCGATGATATTAATAACAAAAATAATTATCGATTCATTAAAGTAACGTTTACCTTTTGTGTTGAAAAAGTAATAATTTACATTGGAAAAATTATCATTTTTTTCACTTTCTGCAAAATTTTAAATAAAACTGCTTTTATACCCCTGATATCACCAAATGCTCGCTGACCAAAATTACATACGAGTTTCATGGTAAAGTCGACGCCCTAGAGCTTGACGGGAGGAGGAAATCGGGGAATTAGATTACAAGTAGCGTTGTGAAATTATGTACAACTTTAAAACACAATACCGAAGTTAAAATATCTAAAAACTACACGGGCGACATTACGACGAAACAGCAAACTAATTTCACCAAATTTGAAAATACTTAAAGGACTGCTAGGCTCTTAAAGGAGTGAACATTTCCAACGCGCTCACTAATGCAGGCGAAGATGAGAGAGCGTTGATATCGATATTAAATACAACAGAAAAAACACATCATAGAAATAACTCTTTCCCCATTCGACCCGCCATAATCTATTTGTTCTGTAACTGAACAAAAAATTGTAAGCCTTGGACAAGTAGATTCAATAAAAAATCTAATTAGGACAAATCATCTTAAAAAGGAAGAATTAAAAGCATTGATAAAAACATGCGAAGAATATGCTGATATATTTTTTGTGTATATAAATTTATGTAAGGTGACGAACTTACCGCAGGCCACAAATGACATTCTAATATTTAAAACTTATGGTAACCCGCAAATATAAAAACAAGAGATAAAATATTAAAACTAAAAATAATTAAACCTTCTAATTTTCCTTATTCGTCACTTAGTTAACAAATAAAGATTACTTATATACGTGACCTCGGGACTCGGGGTTCTTTTGGACTCTAAACTTACATTTGATAAACACGTTGATAACATTGTCACCACAGCAACAAAAAGTCTAGGCTTTGTACTGAAAACGTGTAAATTTTTCAAAAACTCTGTACTTGTAAGACTTCTGTACAATTCGTATGTTCGTCCCCACCTGGAATACTGTTCACAGGTTTGGAACCCATGCTATAATGTTTATGTTAACAGGTTAGAAAGAGTTCAGGAACGATTTCTCAAATTCCTCAATTTTAAATCATTCAACGTATACAACTATTACGACGAAATCGAGAAACATTTTCGAATCACGAAACTACTCAACATGAGGCTTGTCGCTGATCAGACGCTTGTCGCTCCCGTACAAAATTATTAAGAGCGGGAGCACACAGAGAGCGGTCAGGAGTTCCGAGTTCCGAGTTCCGCGTTCGGCGTTCATTAGAATGTACTGATACTATAACAACAACGCACACAGCGGGCAGTCAGACCGCGGCGGTCAAAACTGAACGTCGCGTTCTAAGAGTTCTTTTCCCGCCGAGGCAGAGAACGCCAGAACGCCACGATGTCTGAGGTTACAAACACGGAAAAGTTAATTGAATTGGTTAGGGAAAGGAGTTTATTATACGATTTAAGTGATGTAAATTATAAAAACCGCGACAAAAAAGCCGATGCTTGGTTTGAAATTGCTACAGAAATGGGATTTGGAAAAATAGTAGTAAATTCGCCTTGTTCTTCTCGCGTTGTGTTGATTGGGTGCACCCAATACTTCCTTTTCTTTTTAGAAGCTGCTAAGCTCCACAAGAGCAATAATTCTTCATCGGATGATGAACTTTCTAGTGACATGTTGCATATGCAAAGACCCAAACGAAACTAGAACGCGAGAATTTGAACGCCGCTTGTGTGCTTCGGAACTCTTGAGCGGTCAACGGTCACTAGAACGCAGAACTCTGACCGCTCTCTGTGTGCTCAAGCTCTAACTCAATTGTTGACTGCCCGGAGTGGCTAAAAAAAAAAATTTCCACGCGCCGATTCGATATAGCAGATAAAATAGGTACCCTTTTCTACATTGATAGATGCAACACAGAACGAATTTATGCAAAGGACATGTAACTACCATAACAATAAATTTTCAAATATAGACACACGTTCGACCGAAACAGGACTTTCTACCGGAACCGAATCTTCGGTATCTGTATCAGTTTTGGCCGAAACCGAAACCTAAACCGAAACTCATTTAGACGTGTAAAATATACGAAATTTTGCATATTTTTTACACTTATACAGACAGTTAACACGTGTTAAATGAATTTAAAAAAAAGCAATTGAAGTATGCAAAAAATATTTTTATTTTATTTTTAATATTACTGCTATAAAACCAACAAAAATTATATAAATTAGCAAAATATATTAACTATTTCTTGGAACAAAAATTTGTCAATTATCAACACTAAAATTATAAAGGAAGGACCTCATTAATTGAGTGTTTTAATTTTAATTGCGTGTTTTAATTTTAATTGCGTTTTGTAATACCTACTGTATATGAAACTTTTAATTTACTTGTGATTATATTTCATTTGTTCATACTAAATCCATTTGTACTTTTTTTATTATATGAGGCTTGTAGTGCGACTTACATGTATATACTATTTCCGTAATTTAAATAATCTAATTAATTGATATTTAGCATCAAAAAATAAAACTATATGTATACAATGTTTGAAAATGTACCAATTTTGTCATTATGTACCTGCTGACAAACTACATAAGTAGTTTAGCGGGTTTAAATGTAAATAAATAAATAAAATAAAAAATTTAAAAAAATTATTAGATAACTAATTATTTGTAATATTCGTAATTAAAAAGCCTAATATTGTACGCCAAAAATCAGTTTTTCTTCATTTTCACCAAGCAGGTTGCTCCGACGATTTGCGTATATTCGTCCAGCGGCAATAAAAAGCTGCTCGCTTGGAACACTGGTGGGCGGAGCGGTAGAATTTTTTAAGTTCGCTTTTCTCAGGATAGGATATGGACTGCTGTTCCAATAAAGCCTAAACCGACAAACCTAAATCCAAGAAACCGGCTAAAGGGCGCGGACGTTGAGATTCATTCACGGCAGACCGACCACCATACACATTCTGGTTGGTACTGCCGGAATGAAACGCCAGAATGGAACGCGGAGTTTCGGTTCGGCTGAAGGTTTGTCAGATTTTCTGCCGAAACTTGCCGAAACCGAAACCGAACCTTCGGTCGGTCACTAATATTATTCACTGTTAGTTACTATCGCTACAGAATTACCTTGAATCACATTCTAGGTGCGAATAATTTATATTCACGATGATTAAATTAATTGTACCTAATATTTTTTACATTACTTGCGTGGCAACTTTCCCTTATCCGTCTCCTCCCCTCACCACCTCACCAGTCTCAACCCATATTCCTATTTCACAATCTATTGAAGTACAGTTATAATCACACTTATTTTATTGTTATGTTTTATGGGTTTATCATTTACCGAATTTACAATTGTATTATTTTTTTTTAAATTGCTGCTTAGTTCTGTTTTTTTTTTTTTTTTTTAAATATTCTAGTTAAATTCAGTTAGTTTTGTTTCTATGTTTTTATGCCTACATGTGAACATTTATAATTGATCTGTTTTTGTCATCCTTTTATCTATATCATATTACTAAGACTGTTTATGTTCCTTAAGAGGGTATAACCAGAGAAAACCGGAAATATATAATTTTTAAACCAAATTTAAGACGTATTGACTCTTTTCCACAAAAAAATATAAATTGAATTTGAAAGATTGTTCTTTTACCTAGTAAAAGCATATTTCAAAATTTTAATTTTAGTTCAAATAAAATCATTAAAAAACATATCCGAACACTTATTTGTGACGAAAATTTCTCTATTAATTTTATCTATCTATTTACGGTCTCACAAATTAATACATTTCAGATTTTTTGCACATTTATTTTGTCTAGATATTATTGAAAATTTATAAACACTTACGATAATAAATAATTACAAAAAGTAAGTAATTTTTATTGTTTTATCATCAGGTCTTTCAGGATTTTTGGATGTACGTATAAATTTAAGCAAATTTTGAATGAAATAAAATCGATATTGAGTTATAATTTCAAAAAGCTGGTACGGGGAATCATTAACCTTTCTCATTGGAACCGCCCTGTACGATCGTAAGAACTTCTTTCGACGAAATGCCGCTGGCTGGTTAAAGGCCCTTAAATAAATAAATAAATAAATATGGGAATGAAATATAAGTAACGAAAAGGAAGTGGAAAATATGGTATCGAAATTCCAAAGCTTAAAATGATAATTTTTACAGTTTACTCTGATATTAACTTTTTTAATAAATTTTTAACAAACAAAATTTTCTAAAACAACAAAAAACAAATAACAGTGTTCGGAGACTTTATATTGCCAGAAGCTACAAGAACAAAGGCGCTGATTCACTCAAAAACACAATAAAATTTCGCAACATCCTACGTTTGATTATTGACAAACGTACTGGTATAAGGAAATTGAGATATAATTGATCAAATAGGCACAAATGGTTTCATGACAATTGATCCGGCGACAATTGACCCCCGACACTTGGCCCGCCAACAGTTGATCCCCGACAGTTGATTCCCCGACAATTGATCCGGTGGTCGGTTGATCCCTCCGACAGTATGATTCCCTAAAAGATTATTTTTTCAAGTAAGTATACAAAGAGGATAAACGGCCGTACAACAAAAGTCGATATACTTGGGGGCATATTGAGTGAAGATCCGCTATAAAAATATTTTTACTAACAAAATTTTCGATTCTCCGATAGGAGCATGCCCTAATAACCAAATACTACATACTTATACGTGCAGTCGGCTTAGCAAAAAAGTACCACTTCCTACTTGCTTATAATATTACTTTTTATCCCAATACAACACAAGAGTCCCAACTGCTCCGTCTGGAGCCAGTAAGACTACGGCATCCCCAATTTTGGTATGTTATGAGGCTGAAAGTAGTGGAAAGGGGAAGGAGATGTGGAAAATCTACCTGGCTTTTATTCAGATCTAGTCACCAAACACGGCTAAAGCCATTTCAAATAATAAGTATAATATCTATATACCTACACTATACACCAGCGTAAAAATACAAAAAATCATATAATGTCACTTTTTTAATCCGAATGCAACACAAGAGTCCCAAAAGCTCCCATCCGTCCGGAGCCAGTGAGACTATGGCATCCCCAATGTTGGTATGTTGTGAGGCTGAAGGCAGTAGGGAGGGGAAGGAGATGGAAAAATGTACCTGGCTATTCAGATCATACTTGAAAAAATAATCTTTTAGGGAATCAACAGTCAAAGGGATTAACGGTTCGCCGGATAAACTGTCGGAGGGATCAACTGTCGGGAGTCAGCTAACGAGGGGGTCAACTGTCGGCGGGCCAACTGTCGGAAGGTCAATTGTCACCGCGCCAATTGTCGGGTCACCAGTACAAGTATATCAAAAAACTCTTACACGCGGGAAGTCAAAATAGCTGTATCAGTCACATTGCACAGTTAATGCACATAAACAGATCATAATATAAACCAAACTTGGTATACAAAAAACAAATATTTGACAAAGAAAATACTAAAATGTTTAACAATTACTTTACATGTACATGTTGTGAACCACTAAAATCATTTGAATCCATTAATGTCGGTGACACAGGGCTAGTTTACAAGCTACTTACTATCTGGGAAATTCACTATCTGTTAGTAAACATGTCATCGTGTCACTTGCTAACTAGCAGCAACTAGCAGATTGTTGATAATCTACGAAAAAAAGTTGAAAGGTCGTCAACTTTACTCGCCTACACGCTTGCTCCGCTTGCTCGTGATTGGTTTATTTATGTTTCCAACATGGCTTCCGATAAACAGCTGATTTCGACTGTCAAACATTGAAGAATTAGTTCACGCAGTCGTCGTTATTCTTGTTTGTCTAGCAGCGGCCTCAGTTTCCTATCCTACGCTTCTGAGCGAGTGGACATTTTTGTGTATCATCATGACAATCTCACTCGCCGATTTACTCGCTTTTAGATAGTAGCTTGTAACTCGCCGTGTGTCATCGAGGCCTTACGAATATTTCATTAATGAAATAAATAATGGGATTTAACTTTATTTTCTCTTCAAACAAATGTAAATTGGATAACACCGGGTATTAAAATATCTATTAGACAAAAATATATCTTTCTGTGCATAAAAGCAAACAAAAAAATACAACTGTCCTGTCAATCATAAACCACTACAAACGATACAAAAAAATTCTCAGTAAAGTAAAACATGTAGACAAATGAAATTACAATAGTCAAAAAGCGCCAAATGTAAAACACGTAGCTAAATGAAATTACAATAGTCAAAACGCGCCAAATGTAAAACATGTAGCTAAATGAAATTACAATCGTCAAAACGCGCCAAATGTAAAACATGTAGCTAAATGAAATTACAATAGTCAAAAAGCGCCAAATGTAAAACATGTAGTTAAATGAAATTACAATAGTCAAAACGCGCCAAATGTAAAACATGTAGCTAAATGAAATTACAATAGTCAAAAAGCGCCAAATGTAAAACATGTAGCTAAATGAAATTACAATAGTCAAAACGCGCCAAATGCAAAACATGTAGCTAAATGAAATTACAATAGTCAAAAAGCGCCAAATGTAAAACATGTAGCTAAATGAAATTACAATAGTCAAAAAGCGCCAAATGTAAAACATGTAGCTAAATGAAATTATAATAGTCAAAACGCGCCAAATGTAAAACATGTAGCTAAATGAAATTACAATAGTCAAAACGCGCCAAATGTAAAACATGTAGCTAAATGAAATTACAATAGTCAAAACGCGCCAAATGTAAAACATATAGCTAAATGAAATTACAATAGTCAAAACGCGCCAAATGAAACCAAAGTATCATGGAAACCAATAAAAAAACTTAAACAATTCAAAATCTAAAACAAAACTCAAAATCTGTCTTAAAATAAATGATAACCTGGTATCAGAACCAGAAAACATTGCAAATAAATTTAACATTTTCTTTGCACCACCGCCACCACCACAAAACACATCACAGCGTCCACAATCTGCAAAAACTGTCACAAATAATCATTCTCGAACATTTTTTATAACACCTGTAAGCAAAGATGAAATTGTCAGAATTGTTGTAAAATTTAAACATAAAATAAATAGTTAAAATATACACTTTTACGAAACCAAAATTCCCGATTTGAAAAAAAATTGTGACTTTATTATGTGAATATTTTATTAATTATTTTTAAACGAAACGACAAAAAGTGAGGTGGTGATAACGTTTATAAAACATTTGTCTAACAAAATATGTGAGTGTTTTTAATTTTTTTCGTTGCCAGTAATTTTGTTTAGAAAAAAGTAAGGCGAGACATCTTAAAAACCTTTTAAAGTTAGCAAAAAAACATGTATTTAAAAAATTACACGGTTATTTGTAATAATAAAATTTGATAGCGTATTTCATCAACTTTCAAAAACGGTTTTTAGTTTTTGGATACGTTCACATATATTCCACAATATTCTGTCCTACTGTCAGAATGTGGTTGAGGCCTGAGAGGTTAATGAGGACAAGTTGCAAATAAAATAAACGATTTTCTTACGGTTTTCACAAACACAACTGAAGTCAGTTATTTTGTATAATAAATGAAAAATCAAAATTCAGAAACGAAACATTGCGCTGCTTGAAATGGCTTCAGCTTTGCAATGTTTAATTGCGAGATTTGTAAATCCTTGCACTTACTTTTTGTGAGATCGTTATTGGATAACGGACGTAATCTTCTATCAGATTTGTGTGATTTTTACGACATATGTTTTAGTTTAGATCGATTTAAACATGAATTCCTGCAAGTACGCGTGATTATTTACTCATTTAATGTACGTTGTACTTAGAAACGCAAATAACAGTCATAAAAATCACACATCTGACAGGAGATTACGTCCGTTATCCAATAACGAACTCACAAAAGATACGGAATCTAATTTATCTTTTTTATCACGCACCAGATTTAAATGTCCGGGTTTAATTTTCCCCACAGGAAAAACTAAACCCTTTCACACACTTCCCAAATGATCATCTGGTCAATCCACGTTATGCAATTGCACTATATGTATTATAATTACAAAACAATACAAGAACAACATGTCAACCTACCAGAGACCAGATGGGAAAATAATTCACCGACTCCAGATATTTTCATATCAGAGGGTTCGGCTCTGTGGAATTCCTAATTGAACCTATAAATCCTACTGATCCCTCAATATAAACATTTAAAAAATCTTTTGTAATCCTACATGTATTTAAAATTACCGATTTTTGCATTTTTATATATAAATTCTTTGACAAATCTAATACCGCCTAAATTTTGAATCAGAGACCTAGGTATAATGCCATTTTTTTTATTTATTATTATTAATTTATCTTTATTTATTATTATTAATTTATCTTTATTTATTATTATTAATTTATATTTATTAACATAATTATTGCCTTTAGAATTTTTTTATTAAATAACAGTCGCGCCTAATTGAAATAAAAAAAGAATATGTCACGTTTTTGTCTTAATTTGTTTTTGGAAAATCGAAAAATAAACGAATTTGAATGATGGTAATATTAATAACGAAAACAGTAGATGTGATATCCTAGAAATTTCAGTCGGGGAAATCTTTGTAAATTTCATAACACTAGAGGTCGTTGGTAGGAGAATAATTTATTTTTCACACGCACAAAGTTTCTGTTGTATTATTGAACATGCTGAAATTCATTCATTTGGGTTCATTGGGTGAGATGTGTTCATGTCTTGAAGGCGGATGCGCCTGCTCACCAACTGCATGGCGGGCCGGATCGGGAGTGGTCGGTTTGGCGAGAATCTTTGACCACTCCTGTTGCTCTCTCTCGACCCATCGCCTCATACCGCGCATGGAGAGACGGATTATACGTCCGTCACTGCTGAACACACTAATCCCTCATATCATTTTTCTTCTCAGAACTTCCTCTCCTTTCTTTCCGTAAAAGACACTCAAGACAATATCGACAAAGATGACACAGCCCCTGAGGGAAATTCTTTTCCCTTGGGTCTTTGGGTGGAGCTAATGTAAAAATATATATTAATATATAATTATTAGCTATTCCTGAAAAGAAAAACTTTTCAAAAAAAAAAATTACGTTTGTCCAAAAGTTTACAAATTATTCAACATTTCGTTTAATTTTAAACAAACATCTTGCGGAACTAATAATCATGTTACCAACGCCATCTACCAACAAATACGGAAAGCTTTACGATCGTTACTTACTTTATTGTGTTTTGTAGAGATACAGTTTCCTGCTGAAAGAACTAAGTAGGTTGCTCGCTGTTCAACAAATTTTATTATTTTATTTATTATTCTTGTTTTATCGAATTCTTCTAAAATTAAAATAGTATTGATTTCAGAAAAATGAAGCAAATATTTCCAAGAAAATTTTCATAAAACCCGTTTCAGGTAACTCATATTTAGGAAAAAAATATCATCATTAATCAATGAATGATGGATAAATAGAATTTGTATTTGTGAGACGATTGTTTCTTTCCATTACGCCTATTATTCAGTACATACACTATTTCGTATTGTACTAATTAATTATGAACGCATATGACATATTACGACAATAGGCCACTTGCATCACATTTAAAAAAAAAAATCTGGTTTAGGCAAATATTCTAAGACATTCGGTATTTTTTTTATCGCATTTTTGAAACCCTGGGGATTTTTTGAAAATTTAAATCCGAATAATCAGACCATTTTTTATAAACCGGAAAGACGGGGCGGGTGCGAAAAAACGATAATGACATAGCCGAAAATCATTTTTAAAAAAAATCGCTTTCCACACGAATGGCACAGGAGAAAAACGCGGCATACCAAAAATATTACATCTCATAAATATTTTTTTCCTTGATCCAACTTATTGATCATAAATCATTATAATGTACAACGTCTTTATTAATAATTCCAATGTAATATACTTGTACCTACTTGTAAATTTTAATAATAATAAGAATATTATAAAATTTGATTTTGTTAAAATCAGCACCATAACCATTATACCTCTAAAACACGTACCGATATCTAAAATGTACGGGGTTCTCTTCATAAGATCTGTCAAAAAGTCAAACCAAATGATAAGTTCGCAGAGAACAAACAATAAATCTAGTGAACGAATTAAAAAATTCGCCTGAAATCAAAGTGATGCCATATAAAAAAAATAAATCAGTGTGGAATTTTACAAAATTAATAGGAACATTTTCGGAAACGAGACATTTTCATGTAGTGGCGTCACGAGCCCAAATAATGGATTTATTTATTTAAAAATAAAAAGAAACTGTACATTTCTAAAAAAATTTACTAACATTTTCGTAATCTTGGTAAAAAGATCTACCCACACGATTTTTTCCAAGTCGTTTTGAAATCCATGCAAGTGGCCTATGAAAACAAAGTGTTCGATATTTTAAACGATCATTATCATCATCACTCTTGGTTCTATTACCCCTGGTGGGTCTTGGCCTCCTCAAGGGTCTTCCTCCACGCAGTTTAGAAGCTCCACGGTAGATATATCTTTAAGGACGTTGTCGCTCCATCTTAATCTTGGCCTTCCCAGGCTCTTTCGCCCTATATATCGGTTCAGCAGGGACTTTGGTGATTGGTGCTCGGTCATTCTCTCCACATGACCAAGCCACTGAAGTCTTCCCAGTTTTATAAAATTCGTGACGTTTAACTCCTTAACCACTGGAGCGGTTTTTGCCACAATATGGCACTATTAAAATAGATCGGATTGCTTTGCTGCCAATTTTGGCAAAGTTTCCCTTATTTGTAAGTAATAAGTAGAAGTTTACGATTTTATAATATTTTTTATAAATCCTACAAATATGTGATAATCAACAAAACATAAATGAATTCATTGACTATATATAACTATAATCAGTTTGTATGTCCCCATAAAAAAAATTGGAGGTATGATTTTTTTTTAATTTTGGCGGTAAATATTCAACCAAAAAATCTCGAGCAATAGGAGAAAAAAGTTTTGAATTGCAGTGTCGCTCCAGTGGTTAAGCAATTTATTTTAAACGATAAGTATTAAGAAAAAACTGTTAAGAGCTTTCAAAAAATAAAATATTCGCCATCTTGATTATGTAAGTTATAAATTGACAGCCATAGAACAAAGAATATGATACGTACAAATAATACATAGAATAGAGACGCCTTCCATTCAAATTTGAATGGAAACAATTGTTACATTTAGCCCAAACGCCTAGCGTTGTCTATATATTATAGACTCGTAAGTTAGCAGAGTTTTTTTTTAATTTTATGAGTATTTATTTGTTTATCTATTAATATTCGTTATCGTATGGATAATCTATCAGAAGGGTCGTAAAATACCACCCAATTGTGCTTATACTATATAAGTTGCTATGCGTTGTAATTTTCGAATCCTAAAAATTTCCGGGGAATTATAAATTTTTTCATTATTTTTAAATCGGAAACAAACAAAATTTTATGAAAAAAAGTTATTCTCGTTTTGGGCAACTCCTATTTTGGAAAAAAATATCTGCACTAATCAACGAATTGCGGATAAATAAAAATATTTTTTGTAAGACGATCGTTTCTTTCCATTGTGCTTGTTATTCAGTACCTACCTACACTATTTCGTATTGTACTTAAATCAATTATGAACGCATATCAAATAATGTGACATATTAGGACAATTGAAAACAATTGTCTGATATTGTAAACGATATTGAGAAAAACTATTCAGAGCTTTCAAAAGAACAGTAAAATATTCGCCATCTTGATTTTGTAAATAGGACACTTGCATCACATGTTTAAAAAAAAATCCGGCTTAGGCAAATATTCTAAGACATTCTGTATTTTTTTTTAATCGTATTTTTGAAACCCTGGCGATTATTTGAAAATTTCAATCCGAAAAATCAGACCATTTTTTATAAACCGGAAAGACGGGACATATCTAATTTTATAGGTGCGAAAAAACGATAATTACATCGCCGAAAATCATTTAAAAAAAATGTTTTCCACACGAATGACACAGGAGAATAACGAGGCATACTGCGCTGCGTCATTTTAAACTGTTTCATACTTCGACTAAGAACCACCCAAATTATCTTCATTTTCTTAACGCATATAATATTATTGGCAACTATCTTTATGTATGATTACAAGATTCAAACCCGAACTAAATGCCCTCTAGATAGTGTCTGGATAAATCTTTATCCATTTCATTTTCATATGCGACATCTATTGACTTTTCTGGAAGTCTAGGATGAATATTTTATTTTGGATGAATATTATATTTTATTTTAAATGTTACAATTTGATGTTTTACTCATAAAGTTCAAGTCCCAGAGGTGTCAATATCTTTTTTTGATTTTTCTGTTTCCAGATTTTTCGATTGAGTTCGCTTATATTGTCTTCATTTTATTTAATGTTACAATTTGAGGTTTTACTCATAAAGTTAAAATAAAAATAAAATAGTTAAATGTCAAATTCAAAAATTCGCCTGAAATCAAAGTGATGCCATATAAAAAAAATAAATCAGTGTGGTATTTTATAAAATTAATAGGAACATTTTCGGAGACGGTACATTTTCATGTAGTGACGTCACGAGGCCAAATAATGGATTTATTTATTTTAAAATAAAAATACTTGTACATTTCTAAAAAAATTTACTATCATTTTCGTAATTCTAGTAAAAAAATCTATCCACACGATTTTTTCCAAGTTGTTATGAAGTCCATGCAAGTGGCCTATTATAATTTGACAGCAAAAGAACAAAGAATATGATATGTATACTATGGTACAAGAATAGAGGTGCCTTCCAAGGTTCGTAGAAAATTCGTTTGACAAGGTTAGCTCATATGGGCCTTTTTCGTAAAAACTCGTCGGGCCGCTTACGAAATTTCGCACGCGTGACATAGCTTGAAGTCACTTTTGTAGTCAATCCCAATCTCCCAGTGGAACTTGGACCCAATGGACTTCAAGCTACGTCACGAAATTTTAGCCAATCACAGCTCTATCCCTTCGATGAGCTAACCTTGTTATTTACATAGACTCCAGATACTAATATCTACAGCCTGTATGTCGGACGAATATCTACAGCTCATATGTTGAACTAATATCTACGAACTTCAGAGTGTTGACTAATATCTACAGAGCGTAGGTTGGATTAATCAGCTAAATGTGTCCAATAGTCCGATATTAGGGATTTTTACATACATACTTAAATAAATTAAGTTTTTTAAACTGCATACGCAATATTACGTTATTCCAATATGCTATACATAATTGCAAATCCAACCTCTGCCAGTGCTGTAGATATTCGTCAACACTTTGGTTCTCATAGATATTCGTCAACACTTTCCTTCTCATAGATATTAGTTCGATTTTTTCAGTTTTTGGAATTCCTGTAGATATTAGTAGACGCCTCCATTTACATATACGAATCTTGGGTGTCTTCCAATTTCAAATTTGAATGAAAACAAATGTTCCATTAAGTCTAACCGCCCAGCGTTGCGTCTCACTTAAATTCGCCTCAAACCGTAGATGCCCATCTAGGTCTAAATTAGGCAAATATGTGCATCACGAAACACGCCCACAAGGAATTTCTTGTGTTATTATTTATTCTATGTTAACAGCATTCACCCAGGAGAGGACTCTTACGACCTTAACTAGTTTTAATTACTAAATGAAAGCAATTTTTGATTAATTAAGTCTGTTATTAATTAATTATTGTGTGGTTATTAATTAGTCAGAACGCATTGATTAATTAATTAAAAAATATTTATTAATTGGTTAAATTCTTAAGTAAAAAACTAACAAAATTTAAAAAATAAGGTGGTTTGTTAATTGAGTAAATTGGGTGAAGGAGGTTTGAGATACCTGGCAATTAGTTTGTGATATCTAGTAACTAATAAATATGAATATATATATATATTCTACAGGAAATCGAATGGCCGAATAATACCAAGACTCACCAGGAAGATATGGCACGATCAAGTGAAAATTATTTTAATACTTTCATTTATTTTTTGCTGTTTACGACTCATTCATGCTCCCATTCACTATACACATGAACAGTAGATAACAAAAATACAGTAATGTGTTATTTCAACATAAAGTCAACCAGAATGACACGAATTAAGATTAATATCTTATAGTACAGATTAGTATGAAGATAATAAAGATAATAATATCAATTTGGGAGGCGGGTATGGGTACCGCCGCCCCGTGAACCATTTATTGGATAATCAACACCTCTGCCATAGGTCACCCCAAGTGGTTCGCTACGTTTGGTAATTTAGCAGGGGTGCCAGGGTTCATGAGGTGAGGTTTGTCCAGGTGTTGGTGGCCGATACGTCTGCCCACCTGCTGCGTGGTGGGCAAGATCGAGAGAGACTGGTTGAGGAAGATCTTTTATCCTCCAGCCAGTATCTCTTGACCAATCGCCTTGCACCGCGGTTAGAGGGATGGATTCATATGTCTGTCACTCCTGGACACACCAGGCCCCAGATTCCGACCCACCCCTTATACCCATTTCGTTCACAAAACTTTCTCTCCTCCCTTTCATAGGCCATAGGCCCTGAGGGAAATTATTTTCCTCAGTGCCTCCTGTGTTGAGCTAATGTAAAAAATATATCAAGAGTAGGTACCTACCTGAATAATATTTTTATTTAGCATATTTTTATAATTATTAAGGAACATCGCACATGAGCTGTTGCATATATTTTTAGTCCAGTCAAGTTAATCATGAAAAGGGGGTTGTGCTTGCAAAAGGTCCGGTCATTCTGAATTTTTTTATATATTGTTAGGACCTAAACCAGTAATAAAAAAAAAATTTGCAACTTCGAAAGTGCTGTGCAAGCGGCGGTGGACCCAAAAAACCAAGAAATTTTCGCATTTTTTTCAGTTTTTGCTCAATATCTCAGTGAAGGAAGGGTCTGACCGGTATAATTAGTAAGCATACTTTTAAAGTAGACTAAATTTGATACAATTTGAGACCAAAGCAAGCTATATACAGCCATTGGTTTTCAAGATACAGTTCTTCGAAAATAGGCCATTTTTTCCAAAAAGTGAATTTTTTCGAAATGGTCACTTATTTTGTAAAATATTTTCTAAAACACGTATCCCACGTCAAATATTATATTGAATAAAATTGTAGTATATTTAATTAGCTTTCATTTAAAACTAAATTGATATCTGTAGACCTAAAGGTTCTCTCAAGAACGCCAGATAACCAAAAACAGTCATAGGTGGGTTTTGCAAATAAAATGCTTGTACAAACATCATGGTACCTACTGTAAGGACAAGTCATGTACGTATTGTGTCTTGGTTGCCAAATCATGTCTTTCTTTTTATCTTAGATGGCCCGGGCTTAGGCTCGCACGAAGAAGGTGTCTCGATATCTGTAATGGACGCTGAGAGAGGCGCCCAGTCTGTAGTCGGGTCATCTTCATCGTCCGAGCATTTCAGCTCCACATCCGGGACTTTATTGCACAATTTTCCACCGCATGACTGACTGAGCAGTGGAGCCCAGCCTTTCTGCACGAGCAGGTCCCAGAGCATCTTTTCTTGCATTTACATGAAATTTTTCGCAGAAGGGCAGGAGGTGCGGGATCCATCGTGGTGGGGATGGGGGTGAGTCCTTGAGAAGACAGCTTCCACCCCCATTCAGTGGGATTCAAGTTGATTCCTCGCCACTTCTGTACTTGGAGGTAGCACCTTGCTGCATGGTGACCTGCGGCATCTTCCGTCGGTGGCAAACGGGCGAGGTTTATGCTTGCTGAAGTGACAAACGTCTTATACCTCAGGAAATCCAAAGTATCCCTCGCGATGTCACCCCCATATAGAGCCACAAAGCACTTGATGCCTGCCTCACTTATGGCTTGTGGGGTGGAGTCTGGCGGAAGGAAGACCTCCATTTGCTCAGCAAGTGGTTCACTCTTGCTCAGAAGTGTGGTGATTTTGGTCTTTCCTTGGCCAAACGGTGCTGAGGTGGTATCGCACCCGGTAAACGCGTGGGTGAATAGTACCGTTCCTGGTAATCGCCGGGAGCCCTGGTGATTGTATGAGGTCGTAGAGTAGTGACAACAACCAGCTTCGCCCTTGGTGCTCTTCTGAAGATAGACATTTGTCCCTTCAGCACCTAAACCATTGAAAAGAACGAGCAGGTCGACGTCTTCTCCCACTATGACGACCCGATCGGCTACTGCTCTTTTTGAAAGCGCCATCATGACGATCTCTCGAACCGCATCTTCTTCGGCAACAGCCACTTCTACTCCATCCTTCTGAAAGGCGTCACAGAGAAGAGTTATAAGGCGTCTCTTATTGTTCTCATTGCCCAATACATGCTCTTGAGCAATTTCAATTACTGTGGATTCATCGAACGTCAATTCGTAGCTAGAATGAGCTGCGTAGCGCTGGAGTCTTTCCGCTGTTTTGGTGTTTTTTTGGTAGCATCTTCGGGGTAGCCGTCAAAAACGATGGAGACGTTCTTCCCAAAGTGGTTTCGGACGTAGGTGGTATAACGCGTCAAAAGTGCTCGAACCGTACTCTTCCGCTGCTACACGACCTTGTGCAAGAGGTAGCCACCATCCAAAATGACGTGAGTGCTGGCATCTATCGGCGTGTGGCTGGAATGAGGAGTGAAGGCAGAGTACAGAGTAGATTTTGTGCCCTTGCGCATCCCTTGTTCATTGAACAGAGACATCGGGATTGGGGCCAACTCATACTTGAAGTCATCCTGTAAATCCTGTTCAGATTGTTTTGTAATACACACTCGCTGGAAAATTGTGAGCGGATCCACAGCCACTCTTCTGTTTTTGTCCGGCAGTTTAACGGTTGAGGTGATCGATGCCAGCGTGGTAACTTTATTTTTCCGCTTTACTACTACCTTGTCGTACATTTGCCCCACAATCTTCATCACTCCCTCCGTTCCAACTCTCTGGGCTGTGTGGCAATTAATTTCAGGACCTGCCAGTAAACCACTACTGATAGAAATCAAACTGTCAGTTTTGGGAAATGGAGGGTGGAGAGCAAACCAGTTTTTTAGTTTTTCCACATCACTATTATCTCGGATGATTCTAGAAGGTCTCATGTCTACATGCTACTCTCCAGTAGGACATGAGATGCTGCAAAACTTTCCAGTTCTTCACAAATGTTCAACATAAACACCATTCCTGTTGTCCACCTTGCCAGAACACTGTCGGAGATTCCCCTTCCTTGGGTCAACCCACCGTAGGTTTTCATGGATCGCATCAGTTTCTGCTCAATTGTTAGATCTGACCACAACCCAGACCAAAACTTGTCAGACCGGCGAATGGTGAAGGATCCTTTTGTGAACATGTCGTATTCACTTTTATCCATCCGATCTTGTAGAGCCATCATATCCTGAAGGTAGACGTGCGCGTTCTTAGCATACAAAAAATGTCCAGCTGAGTGGAAAAAGGGAGCATCTTGTGGACAGTGTACAAATGAAGGTTCCAATCACCAGCACGCTCTGCCTGGATGAATAGTTTTATCAAAGTGGTCATACGAAAGTATTGGACTCACAACTGTGATGTTGGACCATTTACTTTTTTTTATCCAAGGTACTTTTAAATTTTGCCTTCAGTATTTGGTAGGTATCAATTTCTTCCGCTGATATAGTGAGAGACCTTTCAGTATCTCTCGGCAATTTTTCAGTCTCGTCTCGCTCTTCTGGAGTTATGTCAACCTCATAAAAAACAATGCTGGCCAGTGTGAGGTTTGCCAAAATGTGGGCTCGAATAGCTCGTGAATATGCGTTCCCATTCAAAATTTTTTCGACACTGTGGCCTGCGTAGATAGTGGTTAGTAGCTCTTTCAGATCGCTCCCACCCATTATTGCGCCAATGCATCCCATAAAGGACAGTAAGAGGTGAAATCCACCAAGCCGTACAACTACACTGTTCAACTCCGAGTGAAGTCCACTCTCGACAATATCTCTTGCTTTTGTGAATAATGGTTGGTCGAAAGTGACGAATGTGATTTTCTGGCCATGAGCTGTGCTCCGGTTGCTGGCTTCCATGAGTGAAGTAAACACCGTATTGTAATCAGTGGGAGGGGCACGGAGGAATGGAAGGAAAAGGATTTTTGAGCGTGAAAACTGAAGCCCGTCTGTGGCTTGCTCCATAAATCCATTCCACCCTGGCATCGACTGTTTATTGAGCGACTTCCCATACAGCCATATTAGGTCAGGAGCCTAGGGCAAAATTTCACCATCAATTTCATAGATTCCTTGCAAATCCTCAACCATGATTGCTGCCAATCCACTGTTTTTTTTAACAAAGCACTCTTTGATTTCTATTTCACTGCTGGAGGTCACATTTTGAGCAGTAACATAGTTCTGTATACGTGGGATGTTTTTGTCTCGCATTACTGCTCTCGAGGGGGTCACGCCTCCCATCTCATGAAACGTGTTATCACCCTCCAGCGTGTTAAAGTTCACGTCCGCATTGTCATAGACAAATTGGATAAAAGGTTCTTTTCCTATTGGTGGTGAGGATTCATCTCGTAAAATCGCCGAAGTTTCAAGCAGCACAGCTGCTGAATAAGAACAGGAGAACCCCAGCGCAGCGCACATATTTACCAGATGTTTGGATCCATATTTTCGGTAAAAGTAGGTACCAATTCCAATCAGAAGGGAGGAAACAAAAGACCCGGGTCGTACAGCAGCTATCAGAGCATGAGAAAATGATACACACTTCTTCTTCCATGTTTCAAAGAGGCCACGCTTGTTTTTGAGAACAACAGTCTCAAAAAATAGCCGTACTGACTCAGGGATGACAGAATCGATATTGTTGAAGAAATCGTCCGAGGGGGGATATTGACTGGTGTCATACACTTGTGTGCGGATATCTTCCACGATGATTTCTGCTGCTGCCTTCACAACTCTCAACCGCTCTTGCTGCGCATTGCCTTTTTGTTCCTTGTACCAATGATCATACAAAATTTTATGGCCGATTTTTTTGAAGCAGACGAGTGTCCCTTTGTTGGAGCCCGTCTCCACTATGACTATGTCATCGCCAAAACGTTTTTCGAGGTGAATTTTCGCTGTTCTGACATCAGGGATACAATCACCCTTTATTTGCTGCAGAAGGTGTGATAAAGAAAACTGACATTAATCACTGTTTTCCATTAGGTAATCGTACACACACTCCATTGCTTCTTCAGTATTACTAGCTGGATGATAACCTCTCTTATTCCCAGTAGCAGATGGTAATTGAAACAGGCTCCTGTAGCACACTCTGTGGTACGTCCCGTCTGCAGCAACCAGGTCGTCAGTGGCGAGGAGGCGCTCCCAATGGCCCTTCCCCAATCGTCACTTCGGCGTTTAGCTGCATCTAAAACAGTTTGCCCTATGCCCAACTTCTCAACTGTATGGACCATATTCCTTCTTGCCAATGGTAGTTTGCTTTGCTGCTCAACTATCACGGAATCAATGATTCGTTAAAAATAAAATAAAATTTTCTTTAGCGAGAAAAAAAAAAGCTATTCTTTTGTATTTTAAGTACCGGGTTGCTACCATCTTCCTTCTTGTGTTCGTGATATAGTGTCAATTCTTAATAATTATAATACACGTAAGTGTTTTTGTCTTTTTAAAAAAAATTTTTTTTTACCTGCCCAGGTCTTCACTGTGCCATCTCAACGCCCCCTAATTTTCTCAGGGTCTTCTACTGCCCCCCTGAAAGTCGCAAACGCCCACAAGGGGGCGTTATCGCCCAAGTTGAGAACCTAAGACCTATAGGTACTATATTATTACTTGCAATTTAGAAACTGGTTTCTGTAATTTTTTTTTCTCTTAATATATTATTTTCACTTAAAATTACCTTTACACCCACCATTTTTATAATTTCTCTTTATAACTCTTTAAGTTTATCTTTTATTATTAAAAATGGTATCTCTGTATTATACACTAATCATGTAAAAGCCCATTAAATTAATAAATAAGAAATGAAATAAATTAAATTAAAAAGAGGGATGTTATTTAGCATACTCTGCGTCATGCCGGTGAGCAAACACGTCTGTTCAGATATGAAGTATGCGTAGCAGATCGTGGAGCCGCGCCATGCAGTAGTTGTTAAATCGACACAGGTATACCCTAGTGAGACAGGCATACAAATAAAACCATTGTAAACATATTTTATTATAGATAAATAAATAAATAAAATAAAAAAAGTATGCACAATTTCATTACTGTAAGGGCCCCATTCCTGTAGCCGACACACACACTCTAAAAATAGTTTTTTTTCAAAAACTTATGGAATTTCCACATCACTACCTTTTTACTGCCATCTCTGTCTAATTTTAGTGAGCTATTTTAGTTATGTATGTATATGTTATTACACTGTTTTTTTTTAATGCAGTTTGGAACAATTTTCTACCTGTCCCAGACATAACCCAAGGCTGAAGAATACTGGTTTCAAGAACTAACCTCAAAACAGAAGTCGCAAACAAGGATTTTTTTTCAGATTTTGATATCGCACCTACTGAAAAATAAAATATTTTCAATTTGTTTATTTTTCAGTCATTTGGGTTTTTTGACATTTATCGCTTCAAATAACCATCCCCATTAAGCTATTCTTAAAAAACAAATAAAAAAATATCAACCATGACCGAAAAATAACCAAAGTTAAAAACAACAGTAACAAAAAATGAGGATACAGGATAAAATCTAATATTATAAAAAATTAGTTTATTTTATCGCTGATAAAACTGGACGATATTTTAATGAAAGTTTATTTACTTTTGATGATTTTTGATTTTTACGAAGATCCATAAAACATTGTTTACGTTATTTGGAAAAACTGCTTCGAAAATAATTTCTAATAACCCGTCATTTCTGTATAACTCATATCGTAATAAAATCTGTGATCTGAGGATTCCTGCTAATATTATCATAATGCAACGAAATACTAAACTCACATAAACTAACTCATATTAAATTGTAGGTAATAAATTGTATATTTTTGGGCTAAAGCGCCTCCGAGACGATCCATATCAACTATCAATATTGTCAACACACTGGCTCCAGACGGGAGCAGTTGGGACTCTTTTGAGGTATTCACCTACCTTTTTCCTTCCCAGAACTTCCTTTCTTTCTTTTCCTAAAAAGACGCTCCACACAGCACCACCAAAGATGAAATAGGCCTTGAGAGGGATTATTTTCCTCCTGGCCTCCTATTTGGAGCAAATGCTAAAAAAAAATCCACCGATGCCTACAGTACGTTAAAAGTAGCCCAAATTTTCCTTAGTTAATCAAATATTTTGAAAAAGCGAAATTTCGCCCTTTCGGGGGACTAGGATTCAAAAGGTCTTAAAATAAACTGACGACATCGATTTTTGTATCAAATCATTATGCATGTATGACCACACTTCGTGAGATTATCAGCTGTTGGGTGATTACATCATTTTGATATTGCATTTTCATCATTTACACAATTTTGGCTTTATTTGGCTCATCCTACGCGAATCCTTCAAACATGTTGCACATGCCATTGTGCAGTTGGTAGAAGTAAACATATTTAATGCATAGCAGCAATAGGCACCAGGCCAACATACTCGTAAAAGACGTGGGCAAATAATTATCCGTAAACCAGCCCGACCACGCAGACCTTTCTCGAGAGACAAGGCTGTAGGAGGGCTGGGATTACAATGACAACCTAAAATGAATACACATCGGTTTGGTGAAAAATCACCTCAAGGGCACCAGTTAGTTAAATGAACAAGTAAAAGTATTATACGTTTTAAGATTTTCACGGCCAAAAGCATTTTCGTTATTTGTTTTGGGGGTTTTATGCCGTGTTGCGCTACCTCCTTCTTTAGCCAACGTTTCGGACATCGTTGCAGTGTCCATCATCAATGACGGCAATGACGCCATTGCTTGTCACGGTTATTTTGTACCGGTGAAAGTTAGTGGAGCTGGCGACACGGTATCGCTTCGAAGTAAATAAGCACACACTTCACCACTAAAAATTACACACCTACCGGATCTGCCCTGATGACTGACACTGCAACGATGTCCGAAACGTTGGCTAAAGAAGGAGGTAGCGCAACACGGCGTAACACCCCAAAAACGAAAAACTAAAAGTATGGTAAATATGTGGAGTTTTTTGGGCTACATCCAGTACGTATAGATTATTAAACACATAAATATAGGTTTCTTGGGCTAGTTTTTTTCGCGTTTAATTAAACACAAATGAACCAACTTTAAAAAAATAAATATGCCAAATCGTTAAAAAAATTGTTTCAAAGTGAATAAAAAGAATTTGACAAATGGTAATTACTATGTATTATTTTGCTTCTCCGTGGACAGAAATTAGGAACCATTTATTGGATAACCAACACCCCTGCTGTCGATCTTCCCAAGTGGTTCGCTACTTTTGGTGATTTAGCAGGTGTGCCCGGGTTCATGGGGTGAGGTTCGTCTAGGTCCTGGGTACATTTGCCTACATTTTGCGTGGCGAACCGGATCGGGAGAGACTGGTTGAGGGAGATCTTTTGAATTACTCAGCCGGACTCTCGACCGCATCGCCTTGCTCTCCTGTACACGTTGACCCACGGATTTCTACACACCCCTCATGACTTTTCCTTCATATTCTTCCTTTCCCTAAAAAACCTAGCAACTCCAAGGATGACATAGGCCCTGAGGATTTTTTTTTCTCGCGGCCTCCTGTATGAACTGTTTTTTGAACAACTTGTGCGTATGGAAGAGATTCGTCTAAGCATATTTACAAAAACACCAGGCAATTACAATTTGGCAGTAAAAAGGAGAAAGTGCAACTGGAAAAGTTTTTTTTCGTTCAACGCAAGAGGCGCCGATTTTGGAATAGATTTGAGTTCTTGCTCGACATACCTATTTGACATTAATCTCTTCCACATAATTTTAGTTTTGGTTTGTCTTCTGATCTGAAATGAGCTTGTTGACACATCTACGCACATGTCCCTTCTATCTACTTTCCATATATATCTATCCTATCTAGCCTACGTGTAAATACCTACGTGTGTCATTTGGAACAATAAATCAATGAACAATCAGTCAAAATAAGAAATCGGTATATTCAACATGCAATTGTTGATGCCTTAGTGCGCTGTATTCGAATCTTTTATGTGCTTGTGCCGTGATTACCGCCAGCTGTGTCCCTCAAGATCAAAATATCGATTCTAAGTAATACCGTATCATAATAATTGGGTAAATTAGTCCTTTAAAAATATTCAATGTTTTCCAAATCCCACATAGTTGTGTCGACCTCAAAAGTTTATTAAAAATCATTGATTACAGTCCATTGACTCGCAGTCAATACGAGTATATCTGCGACTACAGTGCTTCTTCGACATGTTCTTTCCGTGCAATGATCTCATTTTTAAAATGTTAAAAATAACAAATTAGAATAATTACGGCCTCCGTGGTGGAGGAGTAATGCTCTTGACTCGCAATCCGAAGTCCAAAGGTTGCGAGATCGAATCCCGACAAGCGCAAATAAGCTTCATTTGTTTAATTTGTGTTATTTCACAATTAATCAATTAAAAATTATATGTAGTATATTTGTGGCACGTTCCAGCTTGGAAAATACTCTCAGTAACGCCCTGGTGTAAGACCACCATTCAGCATTGAAACGTTGCTTGAAAAGGCTTGAGCCGTGTTTATTGACCAGGTATTTTCCTAGCTTCCTCTTTTCCACCTCCTTTCCCTCCAAACTGCCTTTAGCCTCACAACACACCCATTTGGGGACGCCAATTCAGTATTAAAAAAAATATTTTCCTAAGAATACGGGTAAAGTTGAGTGGCTGCCGTAAGTAGAAACAGTAAGGAATTGGGAAAAAGTTTGGGAGGTTGCTAATTATTCTTAGTTTTTCTATCACTCTTCAAATTCAACGTGTAATTTGACAATACCTAGCAATCCTATATTTAATATCAGTATCTAAATCGCCTTACACCGCAGTGGGAGGGGTGAATTGAACGTCCGTCACTCCTTGACAAAGGAGGTATTTCGATAGGAGAAGATGCCGAAAGAAGAATAATTAAAAACATACATACCCATGAAGAGAGACTACATGCGATACCAAAACATACATACCCATGAAGAGAGACTACATGCGATACCAAAACATACATACCCATGAAGAGAGACTACATGCGATACCAAAACATACATACCCATGAAGAGAGACTACATGCGATACCAAAACATACATACCCATGAAGAGAGACTACATGCGATACCAAAAACGAAGAGACAATTTTATTGATAACTTTATAGAAAAATTGATATGTTAAAGTCTCAGTAATTTGCGAAACAATCAAAATGCTGTTTTTTAAACAGTTCATTCGAACGTAATTGATCGCTTGCCTTTATCAAATAATATGTTTATAAATAAAGCGTTAGATAATAGATAAAAACATTGAATGAATGTAAATAGATGATTATTTACATTCTCGTTAACTTCAGACCACCCAACGAGAAGCTGAAGAGAAAAGTGTTGCACTATAGGTTAGCAGATAGGGTCGGTATTCGTTATTTCACTTTATAATATCTGCATATTTACTGTAAACTAGGGATGTCGAAAGTGAAAAAAAATATCGATATATCTATGTATCGATATTAATTAAAATCGGTCAAATTTTCAAGCGATTTTGCGTTTTTAAAATAAAAGTGTATTCAGCTCAATATTATCAATAGTAATTTTTGTACACAATTTGCTTTTTTTAATGTACAAAAATCTCAATAAAATTGAAGGTATTTTTCAAAAACTAAAAAGCTGTCTTTTAACTTATATGTAAACTGAGATGCATACAAAGTTTGTATGCGTCTCAGTAACATTCTATTGGCGTATTAATCTGTCAAAAAGGACTTCGTGTTTGGAACAAGGTATAGTTAATAATCATAGACAATTGGGAACCAACACATAGGAGTGGCTTAGAAAAAAATGGCGAAAAATAGCAAACATTTCTATGTATGTACATACACACATGAGATAGTATTGGTGATCACAATGTCAGATGTCATGACCCAATACAGTTACTTTTTTCCGTTCGTTCCTATACGGTTTTGGATTCTAGTGACTTTAAATACATAAATTTTTAAAAATATCGTTTTTGATACAATTTTCGATATTGGATATTTTGTATCGATATATCGGATCAAAATATATCGGCTAAAAATATCGATATTTCGATATATCGATATTTTTCAACAAGCCTACTGTAGACCTATGTAATATGGGTGACCTTATTGCCTGTCGAAAATTTCTGCCAACAATACATTTACATCAACTGAACGCAAGTGTTTTTCTTTTCTTACAGATTTTCACTCCCTGAAGTTTCACGTAAAAGATTGCACGTAGTCTATTATTGCTGAAAAACCTTAGATGCACGGTGTTAGGAAACATGTAGTAGGTAAAAGCGGCTAACAGAGAACTCAATAAAATGTTTTTTTGGGCTAAAATAACTTTTGGAGCCGGGTCTACGCTTCGACTCATTTAAAAATATATTATTCGCTAATGCTAATGTCAAACACCTAGAAACCGATTTGCAACGAATTTGACATAAAAAAATCCAATTTCGGACACAATTTACCGGAAAACAAAAGCTCAAATCAGAAAAGTTATACCACAAAATCAGCTCCAAATGTGACGCAGATTCACCAGTTTCCGTTTATACCACGAGTTTCCGGACACAGTGTAGGTATCATTGTCATCAACTGTGTCAACAATAATACATACCCTTTATTAAGGCTGTAATTATTGCATTTTCATAGTGATGGGTGTGTTAACATTTCATACACATCAATAGTTTTTACTAATTTATTTAAAAAATCAAAACAACTAACGGCATCTATCGGTGTAACGCGGGCGCAAGCAAAAGCCAGTCCTATATTACAGTGGTCCCCAACCCCTTGGCCGCGGCCTGCTTAAAAAAATCGAACGTACACAATAAAAAATAAAAAAATTATCCCCGAAAAATTCAGTGGAACCTCCCATGACGAGCACCTTCCATAACGAGCAATTCGCATAATGAGCAAAAAAGATTTTGAAAAAACGCTCCCTTAACGAGCAACTTTTTGCATAACGAGCGAAATTTCGCATAAAGCAAGGAAAAGTACCATTTTTACGTCACTCACATGTGAGCCTGGACTTCCGCGCCAGTTCTTCAGTATCTGGTTAGCACTCATTCCGCTAGCACATTAGTATCGCATGTACTCATACATTTTTCCAAATTTTTTGTTTATTGAAATTTGTATTTTTTTTTCATTATTTGTAAAATTTCGGAACATGAAAAAGGTTTTTCTCCACAGTGAGTCAGCTTGTAGATTTTAATTTATTTATTTTTTAATTAGTGAAAATATAAGAAAAATTACAAAATAAGTAAAAATACAAAAAAGTGGTTTTTTCACAGTCCTCCCTCACTAGGTATTCCTGTTCCGAGGCGGACTGCATGTTGTTATATGGGTGTTGATTTTATTTCCTCATCTTCTAGTTTATTGATTTTCTCAAAATAAACAATAAATAAAATAAAAGTATTTATGTTTGTTGTCTGCAGGTTGCATTTGGGGTTACATTTTTAAATTGTCACTTTCGAGAACACGAATAGTCGCAGTCGGAACATGATAAAGTTTTTTCTCCACTGTGAAACGGCTTGTGGACTTTTAAATGTTCCTTTTGAGAACATAAATCGTTGCAGCTGGAACATGAAAATGGTTTTTCTCCACTTGAGTAAACTTGTGGGTTTTCAAAGTCTCCTTTCTAGCACAATTTTTCTCAACTGTGGGACGGCTTTGCGGACTTTTAAATGTTCCTTTCGAGAATATGAATAGTTACAGTTTCTTATATTCTGGGTGTAGATTAAAACGACGTCCCGCATACAGATTCACTTATAAATGAAAACCAGTTTCGAGAAAAGCTTTAAATTCGAGGTGCGCACTAGAGAAAAATCATCTACGCTTGATCGTGTGGAACTATTATTTAAGCTTGTGGTGACCCCCCCCCCTCCCCCCCCCCCCTGGGTTGCGGATAAATTGTCAAACGTACGTGGTACGTGGACCGGTCCGCGGTGATAAAAAGGTTGGGGACCACTGCTATATTATATCCATAGATCAGCGGAAATCGCTCTCACCAATACATCTACACCAACACAATACCAATACACTCAACCCAACATCAAACCAACACCAACACACTCAACTCTGTGGCTAAAGTCCTCTTCACTCACACAAGTGCGGGAGGAATCGCTTGAGCACTCCGAAGCCCGCTCGCAACTTGCAACTTGCGATACGAACACCATTCCCACACAATCACCCAGAGTTACCAGAGAGCGGAGTTAGAGGCGTTTATCGTTTAACGCTGGTCGAGTGAGGACCCAAAAGCTGGCGCGAGTTCGAATCCCAAACGGGAAAAAAAAACAGTGAAAACAAAACAAAATATCTTAAGTGCGTTTTTAATTTTCATGGTGACTGTAACAGTGAACAGTAGTTCTTGGACGTGGTAGAATAAGGATTATCGCACGATTTAATTGTATTCAGGTAAGATTAACATTATTATATGATTAATTAAATTCGGTGTTATAATTATATACAAAAATGATCACTGTATGATGGACAGTGTATTGTGTCTTATATCTTTTGACATGGCTATGATATATCTGCATTAGTACAACTACAAATAATAATGGTCGACCAAACGAAACAAGCACAAAGTGAAATTTATTATTTTACGATTTTCCGACACAATAATTAAAATTTCAAGATTATATCTACGTCGCGTTTGCAGATTCCATATTTTGGCCTAATTCCTAATTGGTTCAATAAAAATACAGTTTAATATTCGACCAAACTACAGAAGTGAAGCAAGCACACAATCATTTTTCGATTTACAAGCAGACCTGAATTTTTCCAATACTTGTCCGGTGATATGTACGTTTGCAGTTTTCAAATTTACGATCACAAAATCTGCAATCACAAAAATGAATTGAATTACGGACGTACTGGACATTATTTATTTTGTTAGTATGAATGTATACTTAGATACGTCATCGCTCAACAAGTGGTATGAATCCTTCGCTCCTTGAAAGGAAGAATCCAAACATCACACGTCCCACGGGTTAGCGTTTAGATCGGTTGGACACATTGAGCACATTGGGAAGAATGGGTAGTCCCGAGTCCCGACTAGGACGAGTGTTGACAATAATTTTAATTGGAGTAATCAGTGGAACGTATTTTTACGACAACACCCATTTTGCTAAAAACGCTGTAGCTGTGGTTACAGTCATACAGATCGACGGTCGCGAAGAACAATGTCGGATCTGCAAAAAAATAATCGTTTCGTTGGTTTATTTATTGGACTATTTTGTTGATTTAAAGTCTGTATTTTCAGAATTTTTAATGAAATGCATATCAAAACACTGTATTTCTTGATGTCAAAAAGAGTAAAAACGCAGAAACGAAAATTTAAAAACCTCCACTGCAAAACTACGCAATCCGAAAATCACACAACCGAAATTGTTCTTCGGGACCGTCGATTAATTAATAATGGTCGCAAGAATGACTACTCTACACCGATTTAATATAATTTTAGAAAATTTTCAGTTTTTGTCACAAACAACGTAATCTTTAATCCTCGATTGTGTAATTTGTGTCGAATCTTCACTTTACGTGTGATATTTATTTATTTACTATCGAGTTCCCGGCATGCGTTGCTATGCCACTAATAAATAAATTGTTTCTTTCTGCGTGTCTTTTCCCATTCGTCCCGTTCCCCTTTCGTTTCCCTTTCCCCTCCCATGTCCCCTTACTCTCACGCGTTCCCCCTCCACCTTCCCCGCCTTCCCTCTCCACTTTCCCCCAAACCACATGCCGCTATCCCCTCCCCTCTCCCGCGTTCAATATATTCATTCCCGGTACATTCAGATTTTCAAACAGCTCGCGTGCCACCTATTGCAATTTTTTTATAATTTTTTATTTTTTACATGTTACAAACATTCATTTTTGTATATTATAAGAACAATCAATCAAATGTGGTACCTAACATAGGTACCTATTTAAAATAATATAATTTTCAATTAGATTCAAAGTATTCGATTTTGATTAGTACCATAAAAGATATACATCTAAAAATAAACCAAAGAACTTCAGATAAACATATAGCAACATTTAACTCAAGATCCCTTTAAATAAACTAAGCCTCTGTCAAAATAGCATAGAAAGAAGTGTCATTGGAGTTAAAAGAAGAGATAAAGTAAAATTAACAGAAATGAAAAACATAACTCAATTCAAACAGGTACATTCTGTACATCGAACACTATAATGGCGATGGACTGGACATATGTTGAGAGAAAGGCGAGAGAAATGGAACAGAATAGTAACAGAGTGGTATCCAAGAGACGGTAAAAGAAACAAAGGTGGACAAACGAAAAGATGGGAAGATGATCTAAAAAAGGTGGCTGGTCCAGATGGATCAGTATTGCAAAGGATAGAGAAAAATAGAAATCTTTAGAGGAGGCCTATGTCGAAGGAGAAGCTTTTTCTAAAAATAATGACCCGAACGCTGATAATTTAGAATAATATTTAAAAATAAAAATTATTAATCAGATTAGAAAAATGTTTATAAGTTTAACAGCAATAAAAGCTAATTTTATTTTATTTTTAGTACCGTGAGTACTCCGATTAATTAATTAAAAAAGTTTATTCGAATATTGAATTTTGATTGATCAATCGATGTTTGAAAAATGCCATTTTAAAATTGTGATATTTTTGCTTGCATTTTTGTAAGAGTTTTTATAATGATTAAAAAAACTTTTCAGATGTATTGTCATGTGGTTGTAATAATCCAGAAACCTTCGCGAGGTTGGAAAAAGGGTATTTTGAAAGTTTGAAACATTTCCTATGCTTAATATAGCAATGCATAGCGGACGTACACACATACAAACATTTTTAGATTTTTATATATATAGATAGATTAACACGCCATTTTTAGGGGCTTTTACGTAAAATAATATAGTAAAAATTATTCAGTATTTATCAAGTAATTCTCTACGATCAACTATATCATTTAAAATTTTATATAGAAAAACAAGTCAGTGAAAATCCTTCTGTCTGACAAAATAAGCATATTCATATCATTTAAAAGAGTAATTTTATCAAACACTATAGAAGCCACGTATTAAGTCCAGATTTTGATTCATGGAATTCATCGATAATAAAAATTTTCGTTAATAAATCGCACAGAATAAATAGAATATTGATTAATAATTTTGCATGCAATAAGTACATACCTACAATTAAAAATAATTATAAATGTAAAACGATATAATATCTTGCCGCAAGCCATGTAAATAAAGATACCATTTTTAACATTATTAAATAATGTTGATAAATTTGATCAGGTAGGTATGTAATATTTTATCACTATAAAAACAAAATAATGAAAAGCAAAGTAAATATCACAATGCCTTTCGAAGTTCGAAAAACAACCGATTATCTCAAAATATACGTATATATTTTTATCGAATTTCTTTTAAAACTACGCATGCGCCATGGTTTTAATCGACAAACAAATCACACACGGGGGATAACAATGGCACAACTCAACTAAAAAAAACCTCTTTTTTCAGGAGAGCAGTTTGAATATTTCGTTTGAGTGTATTAAATCCAATAAAAAAACATTATTTTACAAATGTTGAAAAGCGGTATATTAATATTTATTAGGTTTAATATTATAATAGGCCAATAGTGGTACAATGATCATTGGGGGATCTGCAACCGGGCCCGAAAAGAAGAAGATGGAGAGATACGAAATTACGAATGTTAGAGGAGAGCGCTAACAATTACAGGGACAAAATCGATGCGAAAATTGCAAACATGTTTAATAAAACACGACTCGTTTAAAATAGAGCAAAAATCTCGCGGGCATTATCTTAAACAGCATTTAAAGAAACACTGTGAATTTTTTCATACATATAACTTGTAAAATAACTGAAACAAACGTGTTAACAATAATTTTTGGAGCACACTTTGCGATTTTTTTCTATCGAGGGAATTTTATATAATTTGCGTTTCGGCGCGGGCAAAGTCTAGATATTATCTTCAAGAATAACATATATTTTTTTAAGAGCTTTAAAACTTACCGTGTTTAAGGGAAACATGTAATAAATCGGTACAAATCCGGGTTGCGGGCCCTTAAATTCGAGTAAAATATTATAATATAACAACGATATTCGCTTTTAAGGTCACAATGACAATTTTAAGAAATGTACCGTTTTTGGAACATTTCTGCATACTTAACTTAAAAATGCTTTTTTTTTTACTTGTGCCACTGTAATCCCTCAGGTGCGAAATGTTTTGACAAATCAATGCTCCTTTTATACAAAGTTTTTAACAAAATAATTGGTACATATTTATTTATTAACGCCTTTTTTCAGGGCTTTTACATATGAATAGTAAAAATTATACATTATTTATCGTACATAACTGAACTGCCTTAGGAACAATATTTTATATTTGTTTAATGATAAATTAAAGATGTCCACTGACTTGGTATAATTGTTTCCCTCCATTAGTAATCTGGGCAAAGTGGAATACGTACGGTAGTTAGTTCCAGAATTTCTGCGCTGAAATAAATACTGACTTTTAGTGTTACGTAGTGATATCCGGAAGCTTTTCAATTCAAGATTATCAATATTAAATATTTTCAACCGGAAATTATCAAATATTTTCAACCGGATTATCAACTAAATCCAATGATTTGCAGTAAATTTTTGAATGAGCAGAATAAAATAATAAATAATAGCTCAATAAAATAGTATACATTTCTCGCATAACAACAACGCATATTTCATTATTTCTCTGGCTTTTTTCTGTGTTACACCTCGAATATGATTTAAAATACCTCACCATGTGTTTTTAAAGAGAAAAAAAATACTTTTCCAAATAACTGATTCCTAAATGCTAGTGGACCAATATTTTTTTTTTCAAAATAAGGTTCAACTAGGTGCTATTTGTAGATACTTAATAAACCAAACGGTTTTTTGTTCCTCTTGAAAACCTGTGTAAAATGAGATACGCGGTGTTACAATTTAAGCGACGATTTGATAATAATTGGAATAAACGAAGCGTGGATACGTAATTCAACGATTTAAACGAATTCTGTCTTTATAAATTCGGCAAATTAGTATTCTAGTTCTAGAACATCAAATGAAATTAGTGAATGGTGAGCGTGATAGAGAAGTATGACTATGATGGTCCTGCTCTGTTGCAACCTCTCTTTTTGTCACACGTGTCTCTTACGAAAAAGAGGGAGAAGAAACAACGGAGCTATCAGCGGTACACCAATAACTGTTGTAGGTACTCCGGTATGCACTGGGTAGTTATGTATTAATGTCTGTGTACCACTGAACAGATGATCTCTAGAACTGTGATCGACTTGAAATGAAACTGACTTTCCACTCCAAAATTTGGGAAAATTAATTAATTCGTGCGTTTTTAGATTGCAACGAAACTTCGCAAATGTCAAATCCATGGTATACAACTTCAAACGCACATTAAATGAAATAATAATAAGGTATACTTACAGAATTTCGTGTTAATCTAGTTTAAAAAGCAAGCCATAGACAATCACACAAATTTGACAGGCGATTACGTATGGAATCGATTCCGTATTCATAAAAGATACAGAATCGCTCTTCAGATCAAGAAAACTTTCGACATTTGAAAATTTTTCAATTTTTGTCAAAAGAAGCGATGCTAGCAGTTCACAATGGAGTCCTGGTACCTACCCTGATGTATGGCAGTGATGCATGGAACTGGCAGAAGAAGGATGAAAGTAGACTGAATGCTGTTGTAATGAGATCCCTGAGGCGTATGTGTGGTAAAACCATGAATGGTCGTATGAAAAATGTGGAGATCAGCAAAGAATGCAAGGCAGATGTAAGCGTAATGAGTTAGATTAAGAAAGGGACCCTCAGATGGTTTGGGCATGTAGAGCGAATGAGCAAAGAAAGTAGTATATATATATATTTTTTTTTACAGTGAATGCCGCACAAGAATCTCAACTGCTCCCGTCTGGAGCCAGTGAGACTATGGCATCCCCAATTGGGGTATGTTGTGAGGCTGAAGGTAGTGGGGAGGGGAAGGAGGTGGGGAAGAGGAAGGTTGGGAAGTACCTGGCTATTCAGATCTGGTCACCAAACACGGCTAAAGCCATTTTCAAGCAACGCAAATGTAAATTCTCGAAGAAGTCGGGGACGCCCGAGGAAGACATGACGCGATTAAGTGAATCAGATACTTCAGTCGGGCCATGTCAAGAGTCAGATGAATAGAAGAGTGTGTATGGGACGATGTATGAATGTGAATGAGGCGAAGAGAGTGTGCCAAGACCGAGTTGCTTGGCGGTCCGTCCTCTCTGCCTACACCTGCGGGGAAACGGCGTGATGGTTAGTTAGTTTAGTTATCATCAAAATTCACTTTACTTCTGGAACACGGACACGCCAGCAGCACACTTACACCGTTTATCTCTTCAGTGTTGTGTACATAGCACTGTTTTTGTTCAATAACACCGAGTTACCAGGTTTTTATGGAAGCCACAAGAGCTAAAGTAGAGTTTCCAATGGCCCGCGGCCGGGAAGTGACGTCACGGCTGCTGTGCGCTGGACCACTTCCCACTTGAGCCACTGGCTGCTGTCACTGGCACTAGGTAGGTACTTAATCTCCACAACTCCACAAAGTCATAAGCCAGCAGGGCACTGCGTGGAAATGGCTTATTTAAATGTCATCTGTTAGCAAACTGAAAAAAACGCAGCATAAAAGATATTTTTTACTCGTTGGTCCTCTTTACGGCGACACTCTTCTGTTGCCCGCATGACTTAATTAATAAACAGCCCGTACTTTCAAAATTACATTAATTGTGTCCCAAACATGTTGAAATTGTAAAAGTGCCATTTTTTCGCAATGATAATTCGAACGAAAAATTATGAAACGACTTTAATAAAAAAATATGGTGACCCGATGTTAATTTTTTTCATTATTAGAGAGGAACATAAAGTCTTTTTTTTAATATAATATATTTATTTAATCAAAGTATGTACCATTGCTATCTATGCACTTTTGCCATCTCATAGGTAGTTCATCGATCCCTTTACTAAAAAAACCATTCGGACGGGAATCAATAAAATCTTTGAAGGCGGTTTGGACTGCCCCATCGGAGTGAAATTTTTTCCCATGCAAGAAGTTATCCAAATTTCGAAAAAAATGTTAATCTGTTGGGGCAAGGTCCGGAGAGTACGGTGGATGTCTTAGACATTCCAATTGAAGCTCCTCTAATTTGGTAGCCGTCTGTTGTACAGTGTGTGGTCTAGCGGTCAAAGCGCATTTGTTGATTTGCTTCACTCAATTCGTGAGGTACCCATCTTTCAAGCTTTTTTACCTTCCCAATTTGCTTCATTCCTAACCAAAGAGAAGATATTTGAGATCAAAGTTACCAGTACCTAAACACGCAAAACGCCAATTTCATATGTAAGGACCTAATATTTACCAATTTCAAACCTACAACCGACTTCAAAAATACCTGACACCGCATTCCGAATTTTTACCGATTTATAACACAATTCTCAAAAACATTTTAAGTTTTTAAAAAATATAAGTTATTTTTGGAGACAGATAATATCTGTAGGTACATTTGCCGAGCTGAAACGGTAATTATGTGAAATTTCCTCAATAGAAAAAAAAATCGCAAAGAATGCTCCGAAAATTATTATACACATTTTGTTCTGTTATTCATGCTAAAAGTATGAACAAAATTCACAGTGTATCTTTAAATGCTACTTTAGACATTAGTCAACAGATATTTACTCTTTTTAAAGGAGTCATGTTTAAATTAAATAAGTTCATAATTTCCGATTAACTATAATCGTTTTTTAACATCATCGCGCTCCCTCTAACATTCATATTTACTTATTTCCCTCTCAAACCATCTTGTTTGAAAGGGAGATATGTTTTGATTTTTACTTGCTTGTTTTTGATTCCTTACAACCGGACCGTTGGTATAATTATCAAACGAATTTGTTCAGAGTTTCGTTTTTGTACTTACTCGCTGGTGTATATAGTATGTAGATAAGTATTTTTATCTTTGATGCATTTGAATGAAAATATATATATATATATTTTTTTTACAGTTTTTTAGAGAAAATGTGTCCTTACTGGGGTACCTCGTTCTAAGGACACATTGTACAAGTTTTATTATTTGAATTATAAGTAAATACCTAATCTATGTTAAAATATTGCCAAGGAATATTATAAAGTTAGATCTAAAAGAAAGTACAAAACAAGCATTATTCTTTGTTGGGTTGCAAAATTGTATCTGTTTTCTTCCTTCCCATGTCCATAACCCATATTTTTATGCTTCTTTTGAAGGCGGTTATTTTTTTGTGGTTTTCATTGCAAGAGGGAGTAAATTAAATAATTTTACAGATAAGTATTCCATACGTATGCTTTATACTTTCTTTATTTGGTGGTATATTATTTCTGCACACCCCTTCGGGACACTTAGTTATATTTTGTGAAAGTAAACCAAACCGACTGCATATTATTTTATATAAGTATGCCAACCTTCGGTACATCAACCGTCGTGGAATCAAAAATATATGTGTCAACTAAGGCAAAGGTCGCCTCAAAAGCCGGGCGTACTGCGCAGAAAACAAATGCTGACTATAGAAATCGCAAATGTTCTCTATGTACCTGAAAATAAACTTGGTCACTCATTTAAGATTATTGCGTGAAGATTTTAAACTTTTGAAAAAGGGATCAGGTGAAAAATCTGCGTTTGCTCTTCTTTTGTAATGTAATGGAAGGTTGTGTCAAAGAAATAACTGCATATTTTCCCCCTTCATAAGAAACACGAGCCCAGCATTTTTAAGTGGTTGACATTTTACACAGAGTTGAATTTGGTTGTTCTTTAAACTAATCTCAGCGAGAGCTCGTACGGACGTCATCGACGATCATCCTCTTCCTTATCACACGTCTTGTTTGGAAAAATATTGAAGATACTAGAGCGAGGACATCACGTACGATCTCTCGCTGGGACTTATATATCCAAATGCCCTACTGTAGATTTATTTATTCATTTCCGGGAAATCGATGGTATACATTTTATCAGTTTGTACATGTGTAGTATATAGCAAAAATAAAACCAAATACGGATTTCCTGCTTGTGGCTTTATCTCTAATAAGATAACTACAAAAAATAAAGATAATTAATTTGATATAAAAATTATATAAAACAAAAAATGGTCAGGTTAAAAGTAGGAAAAACATTTATTTCACTGAGCTTATTCTGATGGCAATTGAAGATGTAATATTAGGGCAACTAGACAAGATATCGTATTATCAAAATTAGGCAGAATATAACACTATATTACTGTTCGTTAACGTGAGTTTTGCAAAACGAGAGTTAACTATTTCCTCTCCTTAAAATTTACCAACAACATCCTTCACACAGCTGCCCAAAATGACATAATCTCTGAGGAAAACGTCGGGGCCTCTGGTGGAGTCATTTGCAAAATAATTCAAGTTCATGACGTCAAATAACGTTATCCACAAAACAATGTTTTTTTGTAAATAACGTTGTTTCACTACTTTTCTTTATTATTTTTTGTAGATACGAGTATAATATGTATTTATGCTCATTAGAGCTACTTTTCACCATGTTATCAAAAACACACGAATATACGCCTTTCTATATTTCAATTCCAATGTTAAATTGGTTCATCGTCAACTTTTCTACAAAAAACACGATTTTTCAATTCGCATATCAGATATTGCTATATTCGTGCAGAGATGATCCACATTCGGATGAAACTAATCCAAATTGTACAATTGCCACAGGTACCTACCTCTAGTGTTCGTGTTCAATCAGCGAGATACTATTAGTATGCACTTAACTGCCCAGTGTACCCAGCAGCCTCAATCGGTAATACCATCACTGGTGCGTGTACTTGTAGGCAGCGGTTCTAGAATTACACCTGAATCGTGCTGGCTTCGAAGTCCTTCGACACACCTTGCTTTTGATTGAGACAGACAGTTTCTACCTTCAAATAATTACAATGTAAAACGGGGTCCGGATCTAAACATTTTGTGGACAGTTGAAAAAAATGCAATATATTGAGGGCTTAAAGTCATGCAACATATAAGTAATTCTACGAGTATATCTTAAAATAAAAACATACAAACAATTTTAGGATCTGAAGTCAATTTTCTTATATACAAAAAAACAAACTCATATTTCTTTATCTTAAAATCAAATCACATAATCTACAAAAAAAAATACAGGTAATTAATTCTAGGTCTTCAAGTCAAATAACATTATCTACGAAAAAACATGTAAATAATTCGTGGTTAAGTAACTTTATCTACAAAAAAAACATACAAATAATTCTAGGTCTTAAAACTAAACAACATTATCTACAAACCAAAATATAAATAGTTCTAGGTCTTAAAATCAAACAACGTTAACTACAAAAAACATGCCAATGTTAATGATTGTATGATTTTTGTAATTTGTTTTACTTTAAGCCCTCGATTTTTTTAGGGAAGTAAGGCACTAAATATTTATCATTAAATTAATACAATCGCCAGTCCTGTAACAATTTATCCGAAGCCTAGTGAAAACGATGGAAAACCTGTAAATGCGGTCACCGTTTACACGGAGTATACATATATATAATTAATAATAGTTGAGGTGACATAATTAAAATGACACATTTAAAGTAACACATTTTTTGTTTCCTAATAGATTTATTTGAATAGGGAGTAGAAAAAAAGAAAGAAAAGTCTGCTTTACGTATTGATGATAACAAATTGTGATTTACGCCATTATCTTTGCGAACATTATGCATTACATTTAATGATTTCTTTGATATTTCGATCGCGGCCTTCTATTACCATGGAATTTCAAGCATTTTTGATTAGGAAAATGATTTTCGTTCTGGTTAAACGCTTGTAGATCTGGCGCTGTGTAGCTAATCATATCACGGACAATTGCCATATAAATTTGATTGAAGTTTACTATTCAGAATTTGGCAGGTTGATGAGGAAACAAATTATTATTCAGCTTTAAAAGCTTAAAACGTGAGGCATTGAAATTTGATCCAAATATGACTGTTATTGATTATTATGTTTTGAATCCAAGGAATTGCAACACCAACATCAATAATAAAACAATGGATTGTTATAGTTTAAAGCAGAACTTAATAAATTACAATTATGACCTTCTAGGGAAATCAGTAGATCAAAAGATCAGAACAACTAATTTAAAGAAATCGTGCGTAGCTATTTGAACCAATTAAAGAAAATAAGTTTATTTCAATCGTGATATAAGTAAGTGGGAAATCTGAAACCAAGGCACCTCTCTAAACTGAATGTAATCCATATCACCGTATTTTAGAAAGGTAGTATGTAGTATCTACCTACGACAGAACTACACATGATATCTTATTAAGTCAAAACGGATGCCTTATAAATATATTAATTCGGAAAGTATATTAGTCTCAGAGAGGGGTCGTACAAGACGTCATTGATCTAGTATCTTCGGTCTTTGTCATTTTCATTAGAGGAAAAATTTTTGTCGATGACGTACGAACTCTCTCTGCGACTTCTACAATACTTTGGCGCAGATATTTCCCACAAATTATTATAAATTATTTTCTCAGGGCCCCCTGTGTGGAGCTAATGTAAAACAAAACTATGTATTTCACATCCTTTCAAATATTTATAATTGTCAAGATTCCTCTAGCTTCGAAGAATACAGCCTTTAATCGACCTTGTATGTATTTAAATTGTAACTTTTTGGTCAACTCCGGTGAATTTTAATACGAAATTCTTAAATTTAAACAAATACTTGGCATTCCCGCTATGTGCGCGTTTTATTGGTATAACCAACACGAACACACACGAAAAACGTACATTTTAAAATGAAAGAATTAATGCCAAACATGTGAAACGTGTGGTAATTATAAATCACCATCTTATAATAGTCTCCAATTAAACGTTTACCAAAGTAGTACCTACATACATTTACATTAGTGTTTCATCAATTTAATTTGTTTTTAGTTAAGCCTTCCATTACGAAATATGTTGGTACTTGCCTGTGTATGAGATATAAGGCTGTGAAGAATTAAATGACTATAGGTACACCTAGATACATTTTAATATGTATATACATTTTAATATACACCTGCTTACATGCACATTACGTATTACGGGCTTACAAAAAATTTGAGCGTCAGCAGATCATTTATTTAACTTTATCGATTGCAGAAATTTAAAATGCTGTAAAGGACAATAAATCCGAAATTAATTGTTGCATTTTTTTTTATTTATTATTTATATAATTACAGAATACATTTTGTACAAAAAAATTGAGTAGACCCACAAAGCTGTCATATGACAGCTTGTCTGCAGGTTCTAACAATTTAAACATTCTTAATATAATATCTAAGAAAATATTTGTAAATACATTTATAGTTTTAAGGAAACATTAGAATAGATCACATAGTAATATTAGATAATTTATCTTACAACCATAAATATATAAGATATTTCAATATACCTGCCTAATAACAAGATATGTGGGTAGCTATATTAAGATATTCAAAGATACATGGAGTTTTCGCTCATTAACCATAGTTTTATCATTTTAGGACATAGTCTCTCATTTTTTTCAAATTTTATGTTTTTATTGAAAATCACTGGTATTAGATATTCAAGAGTACGGCTTCCATATTTATTTAATATTCGAGGAGTTTTTAGTCCCTTTCCTTCTCTAAATCTTGTGGTATGTTTGTGTACAAGTAGGTGTTTGTAAGGGCTTTCCCCCATATTATCCATAATAGTAGTGAACCAGTGGAGACCTTTTATCGTAAGTAAGCTCTCTGAGCCATACAGTAGTTTTAAGTTATGTCTCTGTTTGTAAATATTTGTTGTGACAATTTTTTTTATTATGGCAGTTTGTAAATTTTCAATATATTTAATGTAAGTAGTGATTGCATGTCCCCAAGTTCGAATACCATATCTAAGGATGGATTCTACCATTGAAAAATATATGAGTTTAAGAGTACAATGAGGCAAAATAAATTTTAATTTGAAAAAGTTACTAGCTAAGGATCTGAGCTGGTTACATATTTTAGCCACTTGTTTATCCCACTTAAAATTATTATCAACAATTATTCCCAGATAAGTTTAAATATGTAATTTGCCTCCATTTTTCTCTTTCGATCTGCGTCGTCGAAATATATCTAGGAAAAGTGCGTCAACCCTTTTGACCTGGGAGGCCTTTTGATCTGGCTGGACGGACTCTCTCGATCACAGTTGGAATGATGGATTCATCCGTCACTCCTGGATAAGCTGACCCCCCAGATTCCTTCCCAATCCTGATGCCATTTTCCTTTCCAGAACTTCCTCTTCTTCCTTTCCTAAAAAAGACTCTCCACAATACATCCCCTTACGTTTATTTATTTATTATAGATAGATACAAAAGAAAGCACAAATTACATATTAGGAAGCTTTGCCTGTCCAACTAGGAAAGTTTCCCGTTCCAGGACAGACAAATTGACAGATTTAGTTCATATTATTCCAAGAAATGTACATAATTACATAAGAAAAAAAATAGAAAAAGTAACCTGGTAGCATATATTCTATTCGGATTTACGGAATCAACCTGGTTACGTATAATACATTCGGATTTACAGTGTATGAGATAAGCAAGTATTAAGTTAGTAGTGTAAACCAGGTATACCTGATAAAAAGTTGGAGTACAACATAAAGAGATGAAGTTATGTTAGTTATGTGTTTAGAAGTGTGAACTTATAATACATAGTACACTTATAAGAGAAACTAAATTAAAATTTACAAAATTAGATATAATTTATGTATGTAATAGTATATATGTTTTTTTTATATGTAACTACAATGTGTAATACATTATGTGCAAACATGATTATTTTCACTGATTTAAAACATGTTTTCGGTACATATTATATTATACGACAATACGAGTATACACCGCCCTCATTCATGTCTTGAATTACTCCTGCTAAAATATGAAAACAACAACATGACATGGCCTTGATGGAAATTATTTTCCTCGCGGCCTCGTCCTGTGTGGAGCTTATGTGAAAAAAGACACATTAGAAAACTACAATTTCTATATTATTCCTACTAACATCTCATCAAATAGCAATAATATGCGTTACATGATTTGTTTTATTGCGATTCAATTCGCCTGGGGCATGAATCAAAGAATTGTGCCGAATCAAAGAATTGTAATAATACGAGTATAATTATGTTGTTAAAAAAGTTTTTACATTTAACCTTTACCCTTTACAAGAGAATTCCCACTAATAGTAGGTAGTGCTTGAGCTAAAGAGCTTTTGAATATTTGAACTGACCACTTGAGAGTATTTTTGGTATCACGTAGCTGTTAAGCTATCCGAAGAAAGAATATCCGATTAGGCGCTTTTCAAGAGTCCACAGCCAGTCAGGAATTTGAGATAATCGTTTGTTTTACACTATAGATATAGCTGCATTCGTAGAGGTAAGAATTATAATAATATTTGAATGATTTGTATTGCGCCATTTTTGTGAAAAATCATCTCAAGGGTGCTGTACAAATTTATAATGTATTTCTAAAACATTATAAAATTAATCGAAGATAATATTGTTAATCCTGAAATTTAAATATGAAATTGACAAAAATGACATTTAAATGAGAGGTCTCAGTAGCCGAATTGGTAAAGGCTTTTATCCGGGTAAGACGGGAGGTTCTGGGTTCGAGTCCCAGTTGCGACCGTTATATTTTTATTTTATGTGTCTTGTTATTTTTCATATTTTCATTTATATTATTGGTGGTCTCTTCTTCTTCAATGATATATTTCTTAAATACTCTATCTTACTTCTAATATTAAGTTCCCGAAAGGAAAAGCCTTAAAAAGTTTTATTTTTTATTTATTCACTTTTATAATCTGTTGAACAATTATTATAATAGGCATTAGTGTTCTAACACGGCGTATAAATATAATCTTTACAGAAGTCTGGAATACCACTGAGGAACATTGGTGAAATTTATTATTATGTATCATATGTATTTAATATTGATTAGGAATAAGTATGGGTCTAAACAAATAAAAGCTTATGTAAAGTTACTCGTTAGTATTATGAAGTCTATTGATATGAATATTTAATTAGTTCTGATAATGACAATTATTTGAAAGAAGATAACGGATATTGTTCTGTTGATATCTAAATAAACATCCGATATGCAATGAAAGTCACAACTTTAGGATGGTAGATTTATAAGTTTGAAAATAGCTATGTTCAGAGGTGAAATTGATAGTTGGGTACATAACACTAACTACAGACTAGACAAACTACTAGGTATGACTGATGTACGCTTTAAACCTTTTAATTTATTACATTATCATAAATTTTATTTGATTGAGTCCCTTCATTCACGGAGATACTTACAAGCGACTCGAGTTTGATGCGCGTAGTGCACGCCCCGCTCGTGAGTAGGTACCCGCCATACTATTTGAATAGGGTTCGTACACGATGCTACTCGCCGATTACGGATTTGACGTCAGTTGCATGCTACCAACAGTGTACAAAAACCAGCATTAAAGAGTAGTATTTATATAGGCTACTTGTGGTTGCGTCACAATCTGTTTATAAGTATCTCCATGTATGAAAGGCCTAAGGCCCTCTGTTCATGGAGAAACTTACAAACTACGTGATTGTGACGCAACCACAAGTACCCTGCACACTGCAGATATACTACTCTTTAATGCTGGTTTCCTTACACGGCGCTACCCGAAATATACTGAACTTGATCACTTTTCACGTGCAACCGTGGAGTTAACACGATGTCAAGCGATGTCAAATGACTTTTTTCCGACATCAATCCATGCCTTCTCCACTAAATCCTTTCTTACATATTCTGGAAAAGTAATTCTGGTAAACACGCACTTTTTCCAGAACAAATTTAACATTACTTTCATGTTCCGACGCCATTTCTGTCAAACGTCAAACGAATAAGTAGCAAACACAAATGACGCGACGCGTTGCGTGCGATCAGCCCCATCGGTAGCGTGCAACAGATTTGGAACCGACGCCGTCGCGTAGCGCCGTGTACGAGCACCAGCAAAATCGTACGGGGGTACTTACGATCGGCGCCCATGATACGTGCACGAGGATCGAGTAGCTTGTAAGAAGCGTCATGTACGGAGGCACAAAATTGTGTTATTTCACAATTCATTCAATGAACATAATACATGGATTTACTATATTTGCGGCACGTTGCAAAGTGGTAGATACTCGTACATTCAAAATCGACTTAGTGAAATACCACCATTCAGAATCAAAACGATGCTTCAAATGGCTTAATCGTACTTGGTGACCAGTAAGACCAGTTCTGGATAGCCAGGTACTTCCCCACCATCTTCTTCATCTCCTTACCCTCTCTAACATGCCCCAATCGAGGATGCTGTAGTCTTTCTGGCTCCAGAGGGTTGGGAGCAACAGAGGCTTTTGCGCGGTACTCACTTTAAAAAACGTATTTTGAAGGTTTTTTAAATGTTTTTATGGCCTACTGTAGTAACACAAGACTCGCACAACCACGCACATTAGATCTTACGTTTTCTTTTTTTTTTAAAGCTTACGTAAATTAGAATGTCAGAAAATTGGTAGACATTAATTACTTACGAAATCCCTGTGATTTAAATATTAAGTTCAGCTGCTTTTTTGCAATAAATAAATAACAAATAATTGGTAATTATTTCTTCTTCTTCTTTGTGTGCCCTATCAGGTCCCCCCGACGTTGGCGATCACTCTTGAAAATATCTCTCTGTCTTGAGCTGCCCGGAATAGCTCCTCCACACTTTTAACGCCGGTCCACTCTCGTACGTTTCACAGCCAAGACATTTGTCTCCTACCAGGACCTCGGTGACCCTCTATCTTGCTTTTCAATATTAAATGGAGCAAGTGATGCTTGTCCCCTCGAAGTATATGACCCAGATATGAAATTTTCCTGATTTTATTAATGTAAGCCGTTCTCTATCTGCTATAGCCCGCCTGAGAATTTCTGTGTTGGTGATCATGTCGGTCCATGGAACCTTGAGCATTCTCCGGTGAAGCCACATTTCAAAAGCCTCTAACCTGTTCATGGTATTTACTTTCAAGGTCCATGTTTCACATCCATACAGAAAGACCGACCACGCATAACATTTTAGCATTCTCTGCCTTAATTTAAACTGTTATTATTTGATGACATGTAATAATTACCCATAAGAATAATGCCGATTTCTACAAAAAACATGTACACGAGCTTCTGATGAATCTCATAACTCATAACAGTCATAACCGATTTTGCAACTTAGATTAAAAATACGAGTAGTACAAATAATCTTATACCCTCAACGATATTATGTCAGAAGGTCAAAATATTTCCGTTTTACGATAAAATTCAATTAACGAACGTTTACGAAAACAAAAAAATTGTTTTTGAAAGGTGATAAAAAACGCTTTCATATTTTGTAAATCCAAATAGGCAAATAATTTTTGGGAGTATAAAAATTTTGCATGCAAACGTAAAAAGCTTTAAAAATAGTTGAAAATGGATCACCTTACGTTTTTTCTAACTAAAGGTACCGATAAAAAAATAATAAAAAAACATACACATTTTGTTACACAAATGTATTATAAACGTTACTGTCATCTTACTTTTTTGTCGTTCCATGTAAAAATATTAATAAAAAAAATTCCAAATTTTATACTTTTTTTCGAATTCCTATCCGAAACTTTGGTTTCATAAATATCTACATTTTACTTCTTTTTTGGTTAACTTTTATATTTGAATACAAAGCTCTTTCTGGCACCATTTATTTTTTCTAAAATAGTAAAGGAGACACACCGATTTCTACGAAACCTATATGATTTGTTCCTGACGGGTTTAAACTGTAAACTTACGAGTTCTCGATCAAAGTGTGCAGAATGGTTTATAGTGTGTGTAGGTTTTGGTAGAAAACGAGATTTATTATAACTTATAACCTTATAATTTATTAAGTACCTTTTGATCAGATACTTTGTTATTTATTTATGTAAGTCAATGGCATTTTGGATGTAGGTACCTACATATTAATATGCATGATTTTTCAAATAAATTTAACATTTACTGAAGTAGGTTGTTGGTATTTTGAATGCGGTAGAAGACGTTTGTAATTAATTTAAATACCATCATAAAGGTATGTGTTTACTATCCATTCAGTGTAGGTACATAACTGTCAGGGACTCGTTCAGCAGAAGTGTTAGTACCAACACGCTAAAAGCCTCACTGCGAAAATCTGTCAGCACAAACTTTGGCTTATTTGTATATCTCTAAATCTGTATAATGTATTTATGTAAGGGGCGCCTCATCCTTGTTTTATAATATGCACGGCGAACACGGGCGCATAAACTAAAAGACAGTCAATTATTATTTGTAAGTACATAGTGAGTTTCCGGCAAGCGTTGCAATGCCACTTAAATAAATACATTGTTTCCCTCTTTTCTTTTCTTTCTTTTCCAATTCGTCCCCGTTCCTCCTCCGCCTCCTCTTCCAGACCCGCGTTCCTCCTTCGTCTTCCCCGCATTTCCCCCTCCCCTTTTCCACCCATCCCGTGAACCCCCCCCCTCTCCCGCTTCCCCCCTTGCATTCATTTTCCACTTTCCCGCCTTCCCGCTTCCCTCAACCCCTTCCCGTGAAACCCCCTTTCATTACCCACCACCCCTCCGGATTCCCATCTCCCTCCCGCTTATCCTCCCTGCTGCTAAACTACATTAAATACACTCATTTTTCAAACAACTGGTGCGCCACCTGTTGCAAAATTTTATACAAATTTCATAACGACAGAGTTCACCAGTTTTTATGGAAACCTTCGCGGACGGGCACACAACAGTTCACCAAAGTTTCATTGCAATCGGTTGAATAGTATAGGAAATAATTTCATAACGCCAGAGCTCACTATTATATACATACATCATCGCGGGCATGCGCTCATCAAATCACAAAAGTTGCATCGCAATCGGATGAATGGTTTAGGTACGCAAAAGGAACAAACAAGCAAGCGAGCGAGCAAACATATATTCATTTTTATATATTTTGGGAAATCTTTTCTAAAATCTTAATGTTTAAAAGAGATTGGAAAATTATATTATAATGTAACGTTACCGTAAACGTTGTAATATGTTAGATTACACTGAGGTACCTACATCTTATCTGGACTTGCTTTGGCGAAACGATTCTTGAATGATAATATAATTCACTGATGAAAATATCACCCATATTATTGTCATCATCTGATCTTTTCCATGATTAATTCAAAGAATTTCCAAGCACTCCCACGTCAGAAATTAACTTAATTCATTTGTGAAAATGCAAAACCCTACCCACAATAAATTTATATCTTAGAAGATAGAGTAGGCAAAGTTCATAACGCCAGAGCTTATCATTATGTATAGAAACCTTCGTGAGCTCGGTGAGTGCTTACTAAGTCGCCAATGATGTAGAACGTAGACGTTACACTGTCAACATTAGACGCTACACGCCCAACCCTCAGCCCCTGGGAAAACTTTATAGGTTAGTGAAGTGCTTTGGAAAAAATGAGTAATTTTTCGCGTGACGTAGGTATAGGTTGCTTAAAAAATATGAACAAGTATCCTTGCAATTTTTCAAAATTTTTAGGATTTATTTATTATCGCTTTTGCAAGTAACAATTAATTATTTATTGAGTTGGAAAATAAAGTAAAAAAAACTTAGGTCCAATTGTTTCACAGAAATTCACGTGTAAAAAAGTCATCAACTGGTCATTGAATGCCATTTTGTTATATTTGACGGTGAAAGGTCCCTGTTATGTCCAAGAAAAAGGCAACCGTCATGTTAAGTTTGTCAGCTTATTTCGATTTGATAGAAAACTGATATGCACCTCAAATGGCTTTTTTCGGGGATCTTTTAAATGTCAAAAAAAAAAACAAAATGGCACTGGATAGCCATTTAATGACAATATCACATTTGAATTAGCAATGTCACATTTGTTCAAATTTGCATCCAATAAACCAAGAAAAGTAGTTCATATTTTAACATTGTACGAAAACTTTTTACATTTATCATTTGGCGTCAGTGTTGGTGTTTAACATTTTCGAAGAATTGTTTGAATACGTTGGGATTAATTCTAATATATTGTACTTATATATTTTTTAAATAAAACAAATTAACACTTAACTTAGTTGACAATTTGTATATCAGTTAAGTGTTAAGCGCATTTAGGGTGTAAATAAACTTAGGGTCGTCTTTTATGGCATGCTGTTATATTTCTAGACTTCGCGGCGGCCCTGATCGTTTAAAAATATACCGACATGGGAATCATCGTAAAACTATTTTTTTAACTGAAAAATTAGGCTAAAAATATGTGTAGATTTTTTTATTTTTTTTTTTATTTTTTTTTTTAATATTATTATTTTTTTTTACAATAATAATGTTACATTATCAGTTTTATGGTACATTATCAGTTTTTATGGTAACCCAATTAGTAGAGAAATATTCTCGGGTATAATTGGGGAGCTAGTCTATGTACTTATATTTAGAACTGCTTATAGATAATTTGTTACAAAAATGAAAATAAAATACTGTAAGATATTACAAAAAATTTTAAAATTAGAAAAATACATATTATTATAGAAATATAATATCAGCAAAATATTGGAAACAGATTGCATCTGAAAATCATCGATACAAATAAAATAATCTGTTGCTTATCTGTATAAATACAACGCGAGTTTTTTTTTAAATTTAAGATAGTTTTTCTCACTTTTTATTGCATTGGGTAATTCGTTATATAGCTTTGGGCCTACGTATTCATAATGGTGTTGTGCAGCTGTCGTGTTGCATCTAGGTACATATAAGTTCCCAGATGTTCTAGGTCTTATACTTCGTGTTGAGGACACTTCAGATTCTTTAAAAACTGTTATAATAGCGCTATTTTGAAATAGTTTTGAAACCGGTAGGACCTTAAATTTTTCAAAAAGTTCGTTGGTTGGGAAAATTCTTGGTTTTTTAATAATAACTTTGATGATCATTTTTTGTGTCGTTACTATCGGATAAAGATTATTCTTATAGATGCTTCCCCATGCGATAATGCCGTACTGCAGTACTGACTGCACAAAAGCAAAGTAAACCATTTTAATATTTGAATGACTTAAGATATTTCTTAAATGTATAAATATGTAAGTAAGTTTTCTAATTCTTTTGACACAGTTTTCGATATGTTTCTTAAATTTCATGTTACTTTCTATAGTGATCCCTAGATATTTGACATCTGTGGTTTTCTTAAGGATTTAATATGTGTAGCTTGTATCTAGTCAACAGACACGAGACGAACAATAGTACAAGATAGCCATTGTCAGAAATTTACATCACAAATGCTTTCAACGCGAACTTTACTTTGAAGGAAACAAAAGTATGCAATGTTAAGAAATAATGGTATTGTTGACGGTTTGACAGCGTTAACCACACAGACACAGGACAAAGGCAAAATAAATTCTTTGTTAACAAAACTTAGGTCAGGCTCACCTCCTCACCTGGCATGCTGTAAACTGGTACAGTCATCGTACTTATTTGAGGTTAGGTAATGTTTCAACATTCTTTAAACAGTGTGAACAACTTAAATAACGAAAATGCTTTTGGTAGTGAAAATCTTAAAATGTATCAGTGTGAACAACGTTTTTCAATCAATAAGTAAAAAAGTTTTGTGTTTTGTTTTATGTTCAAACTAGTGCCAAGAGAGATAGAAAAAACCTTTAAAAGAGCTTTTCCAGAATCAAATTCAAAAAGATTTTTGTTGTATTCTATCGAAAAATAATCAAATAACTGTATTTATTTTGAAAGCGTTATTTTAATTTTGCTATTTTTTGTCAAGTTGGGTTCAAGAGGAAACCGGGCGGCGTTTTGACCGTACAATCGTATTCCCAATTTCCTCTCTGGATTTTGACACTACTGCAAATATTTTTTAATACTTATATCAATATAAATATCGACCCCCAGCGTGTCGATATGTTTTGCTTTTTTGATAAGTTACTTCTTATAAGAGTTTAGGACCTTAGAAAAATCGTTAAAATTGTCTGTTTTGAACGCTATCAAGAGACGTTCAGTATACGAACCAGACGGTAACCGACGAGTTCATCGAAAATCAATTCATCGAAAGCAAATTCATCGAAAACGAGTTCATCGAGAATCAATTCATCGAAAGCAAATTCATCGAAAACGAGTTCATCGAAAATCAATTCATCGAAAATCAATTCATCGAATGATCAATTCATCGAATCGCCAATTCATCGAAAAACATTTTTTTTGTAGATATTAGAGCTGTCAAAATTAAATACCCAAAAAGGTCTGTTTACCTGAGTTAAATGTGTTTAGCAACTGTCAGTTTCGTAGTGACAATGTAAAATTTATAGGTTATCTCTTCGATTTCCGATTGTCTGATACTGCAAAAAAGGGATATCTAAGGAACGGTGACCAGACAACTCATAATGAAACCAACTCATAAACAACTCAGAAAGGTCATTAAGAGTGATGATAAAAAATATTTAAAAATTGGTTAAATAGGTTAAGTTAGGTTAGGGTAGGTTAGGTTAGGTTAGGTTAGGTTAGGTTAGGTTAGGTTAGGTTGGTTAGGTTAGGTTGGTTAGGTTAGGTTAGATTAGTTTAGGTTGACCAATGCTTTTTTAACTTCTCGGTCCGCTCGGCATTTCTCTCAAATATCAACAAAATATATTTTTTCGATGAATTGGCGATTCGATGAATTGATCATTCGATGAATTGGTTTTCGATGAATTGGTTTTCGATGAACTCGTTTTCGATGAATTTGCTTTCGATGAATTAATTTTCGATGAATTGATTTTCGATGAATTCGTTTTCGATGAACTCGTCGTGAACCGAACCAGACAATGTATTTTTTGAAAAAGCAAAACAAACAGTATTTTCTTTTAATTTAGCAAAAAATCTTAAAAATCCGTCCAGTTCTGGAGGAGAAAAGTGGTACGGTGGAAAATAGATACAAAACCTTGATTTTATTAAGGTATTATCAGTCTGAGTTGCAGTTGTCCCTTTCGCTCAGTATTCGAAGGAATAAGAGCGACAGTAACAGCAACACTTTGGTAAAATACCTGTTGTCCAAATTTCTCGGCGACCGAGTTTTTTCAAAGTTTCTTTCGTATTCATATTTCGTCTTTTTGCAGTAACTTAAAATGCTTGCAATCCTGAATATTAATAAAAATACTTCTCAGCAGTCGCAAGTTGCAAGGCATAAAGCAAAAAATAAAGACTGTTAAAATAGTCGCACCTCCAGTTACGTGTATGTATAACCCAAGACAAAAGATGAAATTAAATATTTATGTTTCATGTTATCAGAGTCGAGGAATGCTTTCTACGAGATAATAAAAGTAAAAGAACGATCATATTTGCTATTGCGAACCGGATCATCGCGGCCAGGAATCCAATGGATTGTAAAACGATACTTTCATATCTTTGCTAAACCAAACAGAACTTGCAAGAGTAATTTTATAATAGTCATTTCTTCTTATCTCTGAGCATAATATCTTATGCTACTGTAAGCTTCTCCAAAATAAAAAAAATGCTGATAATTTATAAAGAAAGTTTTTAAAAAATTTGTAAACATCGATGGCAATAAACATAAATAAATAGAAATTTACTTGTAAAGTATCTTTTGCTTCAATTAAATTCTCTATCTCCAAAACGATAGAAATCAAAGGAACAATTTTTATTTATAATTCAATGACATATTCAAAGAAATACATTGTGTCTCCCTGAATCACATTTTCCGTGCGTCCACGTTCCCCTCCTGCGTGCCCTTCCTAGCTAGGCTTATAAAATATAGTCTATATATTATGTTATTCTGATGTATGAGTGTATAGTGTATGTGCTAAATTACTGTAAAGGTTTATTAAAATCCATTTAATAGTTTTTGCGTGAAAGAGTAATATCTATCCATTCAAACTTTCGCGTTTATAAGAGTTAGTAGTTGGGTATTTGATGGGGTTCACAACGAGTTCATCGAAAACGAATTCATCGAAAATCAATTCATCGAAAATTAATTCATCGAAAGCAAATTCATCGAAAACGAGTTCATCGAAAACCAATTCATCGAAAACCAATTCATCGAATGATCAATTCATCGAATCGCCAATTCATCGAAAAAATATATTTTGTTGATATTTGAGAGAAATGCCGAGCGGACCGAGAAGTTAAAAAAGCATTGGTCAACCTAAACTAACCTAACCTAACCTAACGTAACCTAACTTAACCTATTTAACCAATTTTTAAATATTTTTTTATCATCACTCTTAATGACCTTTCTGAGTTGTTTATGAGTTGGTTTCATTATGAGTTGTCTGGTCACCGTTCCTTAGATATCCCTTTTTTGCAGTATCAGACAATCGGAAATCGAAGAGATAACCTATAAATTTTACATTGTCACTACGAAACTGACAGTTGCTAAACACATTTAACTCAGTTAAACAGACCTTTTGGGTATTTAATTTGGACAGCTCTAATATCTACAAAAAAATGTTTTTCGATGAATTGGCGATTCGATGAATTGATCATTCGATGAATTGATTTTCGATTAATTGATTTTCGATGAACTCGTTTTCGATGAATTTGCTTTCGATGAATTGATTTTCGATGAACTCGTCGGTTACCATTTGATGGGTATAAAATAAATAAAAAAAACTTACCTATTTTTATCTAGTCCAAAAGTTGGAAAATGTCAAAAATATGGTTCATTTGTAATACTAATAACAAATAAGTTAAATCCGATCCCTTATGTTTTCTTTCAGGCTAGTTATTTTAAATTTTAAAGGGATATTGAATGGATAAACATATAATTTAATTTAATTAAGATTTAGACTGTGCTTTGAACCTTTCTACCAAGTGATCGGAAACAACCGTACTACAAACCGGCCCAAATCCGGAATTGGCAAGGACGTAATTTATTTTTAATTTCATCGAATTTCATATGCGTTTATGTCCGCGTGTGTGTGCGTGATTGTCACCAAGTAAGTTAATTGAATGTATTGTTATCTACAACGAGTCTATCTGCTAGGTTTCAGTTCGATTGGATGCCGGGAGGTGTGTTAATTTCCACTTCCAAGATTTCAATTCATTCATAATTTCGTTCATCAAGAAAACAAAAGTGAAATTCAAATCTTTATTATTCCTAAGTATAAAATAAGTCGCTAACTCTGTATGTGCGATTAAATCTTTTAAACTACGCAACGTATAATAGATAGAGTGATTCATGGGGAAGGTTTTTAGCAAATTGGTTGAAATCCATAATGTACTTGGCCAAGCGGCAGCCGGGAGCGGGCAGCGGACAGCGATCAGTGTGACTGACAAACGGGCGGTGTGGATTTGATTTAACAGATGGCGTTGGTTATAAAGGTTTCGTTAGCCACAGCAACGTGTGGCCAGGTCTGCTGGTAGATAATAATAATAATTTTTATTTTAGTAATTTGTACATATAAGTTTACAAATTTCTAATTGATAATAATATTTCATATTCAGTATATTTTTTCAAGTTTTATGTAGCTCCTACAATACATCTTGAACTTTCCAATTGGTGTGGACTTTAAAGTTTCTGGTAGTGTATTATACAACTTCATTCCCTTGTAAGTAGACTGTTCTGCGTATTCGCTTTGTCCTTTTTTGTAGCCTAATTTCCTTGCACGTCGTTGTGTTATATCTGTGAATGTCTTTATTGTATAAAATTTTATTTGAGAAGTATTTTGGTAACGTGTTGTTCAATATTTTGTGGATAAATACCATCGTGTTCAAGGTCAGCATCTGTTTCACGGTCAACCAATTTAGTTCCTTTAACATTTTAATAATTTTTGAAAATCTGTTTCGTCGAAGAATTATTCTCATTGCCCTGTTTTGGAGAATTTGTAACTTATTTTGTTCTCTTTCGTGACATAGGAAAAGTATACTTGAGCAGTTGTTGAAGTATGGAGCAATAATTGAACTGTATATTTATGGTGATTGCAGTTTTTCTAGAAATTTTTGGCCGAATTCTTCCACAAAAAGATATAAAAAGAACATTGTCGATTGAATAGCTAATATAAATTTTAACTGAATTTATATTCTTTGGGCATTTGCAAGGTAAGATGTGGGCTGGTGTTCCAAAATAAATCGATATTTTTGTTGTTTTTTATATTTTCGGTATTTGACGGTAAATGTCTAGAAAGAGGTCGTCCTGCAACGAAGTTATTGGGTCATCGTTAAGATTTAAAGTGGGATGTTCTCACAGAAACCACTTTTTAACTTGAACTCTTTCAATTTCCGTTCTGTAATTTGTGATTATAATATATTATTATAATTTAGGTACTTTAGATTCACTATTGCTATTTTATTTTATAGTTATTGGTCATATCATAAATCATAAGACCAGTTATTATAACACATTGATTTCAAGGGCAACCATAGTAGAATTACGCTCTGTAAATCTTTGAATTTTTCAATAAAATGTTCTTGAATGTCAACGTATGTTTAATTAATTATTATCTAGTTATTTTGTAATTTTACCTACTTAACGGCCTCCGTGGCCGAGGAGTAAGGCCCTCGACTAGTAACCCAAAGGTGACTGGTTCAAATCCCGGCGTGCGCAAATATATATATTTTTATTAATTTGTCTTACTTCACCATTAAATAATTTCAAATTATACAGATTATATTTGCGGCACGTTCCAGAGTGGGAGATACAATCAGTGTTTCTCTCTTATAAGGCCACCTTTCAGAATTGAAACGTTTCTTGAAATGTCTTTAGCCGTGCTTGTTGGCCAGATCTGAATAGCCAGGTGCTTCCCCACCTTCTTCTTCTCCATCTCCCTCTCATCCCCACTACCTTCAGCCACACATCACACATGCATCTGAGTGGCTCAGTTCCCACTAAATGAGCGATGGATGCAGATGATGAGGCGACCTCCCTGATGGACAATCTTAAAATATCTTTTTTTATTTTTTATTCTGTTTAATTATTATTTATTTTAATTTTATGTTTTACTTAGGTACCTACCTACCTAATATGTAAACTTTTTTTTTATCATTTATTTTTTCCATATTTTACAATTTATATTTACATATTTTGAAAATCATAACAATAATGTGGGAAGCCACTAAGGCGCAGCTTGTGCGTGGGTAATATAGTTAAAATAAGTTTTATTTAGTACCTAGAAAAAAACAAACAGTGGTATATAAAGCAAAAACAAAAATTGTTTAAACAGTTTGTACAAAAAGTGTATACAATTAATAGTCTACGGTTAAATAAGTGTAAAGTGTAATAAATGATATACATTGTAATAATAGGTGGAAAGTTTGTGAGAAAAGTGATATAAAACTAAATAAATACAGTTTTTAGAAACATAAAGTAAAATAAAACTAAATAAATTTTGAGTTTTTACATATGTATGGTTTAGCCATAATTTTAACTCTTTTATGTAATGCGGAAGTTTAGTTGCAACTTGAATATGTTTTGGTAAACTATTGAAGGTACGAGGTCCAATAAAGCTGCTGTGAGTTTGCATTTGTTTTGTGTGTGTTTGGGGGGTATAGAATACATTATTATTTCTAATGTTGATTCTGTTTACATTTTTTTCGAATTTGTTTACGTTTTTAAAGATATATTTCATAGTTTGCAGTATAAATAGTTTACGGAGACTATAGTTTAGATTCTTTGTATAAAGCACCTGTCGAAAATGTTTTAATTTTTTTTTTTTTTTTTTATTTATTATAATTACAATTTTACAACAAAATATTTTTTACAGGTTTTTTTTTACTACTCTTCCATTAAAAGCATTTGCTTGTGTATGGAAGGGGAGTGTACATAAATGCTATTAGTTAGGTATAAGTTAGTACTTAAATAATGAATTGTACATAAATATATGTGAGCTGCAGTATTTATTTGATAATGGTGTGTTTTTTTTTTTAAAGAAAGAATGTTATGGAGAACTAAGATATTTGTAAGATTAGTTGACAGTAGTTTTTTTTTTAAGAATATTTTTAAAATGTCTCTTGACAGAGAGCAGTATTTGGGTTTTATCATTGATGCTTCTGATTTCTTCTGGTAGACGATTGAAAAAAGTTCTTCCCCGATAAGTATAATGATGCTGTGCAAAAGACGTATTTAGTTTTGGGCATAGAAAAACATGTTTAAGTCGAGTTCTGTTTTCAATTCTATTAAACATAACTTTGATAATATAATTTTGAGTTGTTTGTAAAGGTTTTATAAAAGCATCAAGCGCACCACCCCATCCTATTATTCCATACATAAGTGAAGATTGCACTAGAGAAAAATAAATCATTTTCAATTCAATACTTCTTTAAGTCTGTAAAATATGTACGTAAGATATCTCAATTTAGAAACGGTATTGTTAATTTGTGGTTGCCAAAGTCAACAAAGTATTGGCTTACAGGTTTAAATAAGATATGTACATGTACACACTTGTCAGAGTGCCTACTCTGTATTAAGGAATGATTATAATTAGATTCTTAAGCATAAATAAATCAGCTTTACATTATGAATGCTTTGAATCTATGACCGATGACCAATAATTCTGCTACCACCTATATCTGCTGCAATAATTCTAACTAGTAATTACTGCTAGTACATACCTATTGCCCTCATATCAGGTTTTCTTCAGTTGTAAATACAACAATCTCAACCTGCTTACTTGGTTTTTAATGCTGCTTATATTTTATTTACTTGGCTACTCTTTATGTGACCTAATCATTCGTTCGTTAGACCAAATAGATGGTTAGGAACTACTCATCCATAAGGTTAACTTCGTGCATTGATCAATTAGTTTTTACTCAGCCCAACTAAGTATGGGCAAGAAATGTCATTGTTAGCCTGCTCACCAATCACTAGCAGGTGACGCAATTAAGTGTAGGTAACTAAGTGGGTACTTGTGTTGCAAAGTGCTTTATGAGGGACCAAACGCTAAGTGGTCATAATAATAAAATGTCTTCCGCAAATTCAACGATGTACCTACGTCTTTTCTGATTTCGATGCATGAACAAGCAAGGAGAATGTATGACGGGAAAATGAATGGTAGACGAGAAGAAGAGAAGGTATGACCAAGTGAATCAAAATGTATGTTTATGCCCAAAACTGAAACTTCTTTCAACAACACCATTATACATATACACACAAAGGAAAATTAAACCACCAGTAGAAATCAGAAGCATTAATAACAAAGTATAATTGTTGAACTCTATCAAAAATATTTTTAGAGAAATCATCAACGGAAAAACTGCTTCCCCTATTTCCAAAGTCACACTAATAATTATACGTATTTTTCTTCTTACTGAACACATAAATGTTATTAATTTTTATTTTTAACTTTATGAGTAGAACCTCAATTTGTAATATTTAATTAAATGAAGACAACTTTAGCGAAACTCAATCGAAAATCTGGAGTCAGAAAAATTTGAAAAATATATTGCCACCTCTGGGACTTGAACCCAGGACCCTTTGCTTACATGGAAAATGCTCTATCAACTGAGCTAAGGTGTCTATATCCAATTCGGTCTCTCAAAACTTCGCTCTTCTTCCATCTTAGTTAATTAGTTAGTTTTGATTCTGATAGTCTTAAAAAACGTGTAGGTTGGTTCATACCTACTTTTAATCTATTCATCACAAATTAATGATTAAAAATACCAATTGGCTCAATTACAATAATTATGACGTAATAAACGCCAATTAAACTGACGATCTAGCAAACCGTGGGCGAATAACTAAAGCCGGGTCTCCTGCGACTCTGTCACAGGCATTTGTTTACACATTGGCCTTCACATTACTACAAACATTGGCAAGGAGGGCGTGGCTTACACATTTTGTTTGCGTCTGCAGTAAGGACACTCCCCCATTGCCAATGTTTATAGTGATTTGTAAGTAAATGTAGATGTCGGAAGTATGTAAGATGTCGGATTCGGCTTAACGTCAACAACACTCATCGGGGCCTCTTCACCATTTTTTAAAATTATTAATTTAAAATATGGGGGATAACGGCATTTTTATGCTGCTGTGACGTCATTTAAACACCTTACACACCAAAAGGTGTTAAAGCACGTTTGCAGGGCTGCATGCAGAACCCCCAGTCCAATTATTATTATTCCGACGCGACGCACGGTCCGACATGGGAAACAATAATAATTGACAATTGTGCTGGCGGTCTTGTATGAAGCCCTGCAAGGAGGGCTTTAAATCGAAGTGTGTGTAAGGCGTTTAAATGACGTCACAGCAGCATAAAAAAGTGGTATAAATCGGGTACGAAGAACCCAATAGAACATTCTCACCTGATCTATTCTATGAGTCTCTATATGGTCAATTTATAGAACGAAAGTAGAAATTTTTTGGGAGGCAGATATGGGTACCGCCGCCCCGGGAACCATTTAATGGATAACCAACACCTCTGCCATAGGTCACCCCAAGTGGTTCGCAACGTTTGGTTACTTAGCAGGGGTGCCCGGGTTAATGAGGTGAGTCCTTCCTCCCCTTCCTTTACTAAAAAAGACCCTCCACACAGCATCCCCAAAGATGACATAGGCCCTCAGAGGAATCATTTTCTTCGGAGCCGTATGTGCCGAGCTAATGTAAAAAAAAGTTCATTCAACTTTGGGTTTTTTGTGCATAGAAAAGCCTGGTCTCACGGATCGATGTATGACGGACGGATTCATGTATTAACATAAATCAAAGAAAAGATGAGGTGAGATCTCGGCTTTATCCCTATTGATGCAATACGAAATATTATAACCTTGTAAATATTATAACGTCCTGCCTTTTTTTAGTTCTCTCAAAGTTTTGCGTTAACATCTTCAATTTTTGTTTAACCGTCCCGCCTTTTTTTAGTTCTCTCACGGTTTTGCGTAAACATCTTTTTAACCGTCCTGCCTTTTTTTTGTTCTCTCACGGTTTTGCGTAAACATCGTCCATCATTGTATAATCGTCCTGCCGCTGAAAGCTCCGTTGTCTGAAATCTCCTTCTTGTTACATGCCTCATTTTTTAAAAATTCGCAGATTGTAGACATATACTATACTATGTAGGGAAAGTAGCTACCTGCCCCCCTAGCATAGTCGATCGATATAGGTTTTATCGAAAATGTCGGTAACTTGTAATCGCTCCCGAGAACGACTGCAGGCCGCTAACGAAGAAATAACAGTTCACGTCAAATAAATCAGGAACCCTTAGTCGTTGTGAACTGTTTTTTGTTCGTTAGCGGCCTGCAATCGTGCTCGGGAGCGATGACAAGTTACCGATATTTTCGATAAAACCTATATCGATCGACCATGCTAGGACCCCTGGTACCTACATGCCTTATAAATAATATGGATGTTTTTTAATTTTAATTTGGAAGGTATCTACCTACCTTTTGGCTGACAAATATGTTCTCCATCAGCCGAAAGGTGAAGGACATTTTTTAAATTTTCGAGCATGCGGGTGTTATCATAGGTGTTATGCTTTTTAACATGTCAACATTTTACGTGTCAAATCGTAAATTTGACTCTCGTACGAGTTGTGAATAAATTAAGTGTGTTACCATGATTATGGCTGTGGTTTACTTCTTCCTAAATTTTGGTTTTAGAAATTGATAGATACCTACACTTTGACATACTTAACTATGCAGGTGGCCAAAAGAGGAATAAAGGGGCCTTTGGGAAAATGTTTTTCAAAGGTGTTTTTTCACGCATACTCTGACGTGGGGGGCTGGGCGGTCTGTTTCTTTAAATGTTTGTGTATTAGAGATCCATGAAAATTTTGAGGTTCAAATAATTATTTACTGGTCAATTTAAATATATTTAAATAAACTAAAATACTTTTTATTGTTAAGTAACTTATATTTGACAATTTGGATATTATGTAATAACTTTTGGCAAAAATCACTTGAGATCAGAAATCAGTATGTGGTAAACTAAATAAAAACAATTAACTCACTTTTATTAAAATATTTCAATAGTGTCTCGTATATATAATATATATATTCGGTGGGAACGGGACTTTCCACCGAAACCGAAGCTCGGTTTCGGTGTCTGTCTCAGTTTCGGCCGAATCCGGAACTTTTTTAGACATGTTAAAAATCTTTTTTCGTTATTTGTTTTTGGGGTGTTATATTATACCTCCTTCTTTAGCCAACGTTTCGCAGATCTGCCGGATCTGCCCTGATGATGGACACTGCAACCCTGTCCGAAACGTTGGCTAAAGAAAGAAGTAGCGCATCACGGCATAACACCCCAAAAACAAATAACGAACATACTTTTGGCCGTGAAAATCTAAAAACGTACATGTTAAAAATCGATTGTTTACTGTTATTTGGTTTATTTTTCACACTTATTCAGACAGTTAACACGTGTTAAGTTAAATAAGTAAAAATAATTGATGTATGTGAAAAAAAAATTTATATTACTTCTATAAAACAAACAAAATTTATTTAAAAAAAAAAAACATGCTGACTACTTCTTGAACAAAATTTTGTCGATAATCAACACTTACATTATAAAGGAAGGACCTCATTAATTGAGCATTTTAATTTTTATTGCGTTTTTATTGAATTTCGACAAATTTATTTAATTATTTATTTATTTGTTTGTTTACGCCTTGATGGCTTTTACATATAAAATAAATTGTACAGGAGCATTATAACAAGTATGCAGTATCATAAGTATATAGTACATAAAATGATAAACAGAGCTAGAAAGATATAAGTAGGCCTAACATAAGTAGGTATCAGTATTCGAGTAATTGTTTACAAAGGAGTTCAACCAGCGGATTCGTATTTGGGCTCACGCTACATTAGATTCAATAATTATTGTCACAATATCACACAAAATGTGATTCCAAATATACTCGAAGCATACCGGTTTTGCAGTGGTGTAAAACATTTTTCACGATTAATATAAAAGTAGGTAATTTTCGTGAAATTAATATTTTTTTTTGTTCTTTTGCTATCATAAATGTATGTATGTTTGTTATTATTATGAAAAAGAAAAAAAAAATAAAAGGTACACAGTAATTGTACACAGGTACACAAAAAATCCCCAATTCATGTAATGAATAATTCAAAGAATAAAGAAACTTTAAAAAAATTACATATATAAATAAGTAAGTAGGTACAATGAATGTAGTTATCATGAATGTAGTTACAGAGCAGAGGGTATTAAGTTTGTTACTGTTAACAATGTGATACATTTAAGGATTTTTACGTTAGTTTGTTATTATCAGAAGTAAGTAGGTACTATGAAAGTAGTTACAGAGCAATGGGTATTAAATTTGTTACTGTTAACAATCTGTATCATTTAAGGATTTTTGCATCAGCATACATATACGCTTTTTATTATATTATTTTTTATAGAAAAATATATCGACAGAGCAAGTTTCATTCCCCACACGATTCAATCTCTGAAGACAAGAGTTAACACAAAATTAGTGCACGAAGCAACTACGTTAAATGGAGCATGGAGTCTGGTGTTGTAATTGTTAGGTACTTGATAATTTATCATGTTCACAAGTTCAGGACTATCCAAATATCCGTTGATAATTTTAAATAACAATAAAACATCACAGATTTTTCTTCGCTGTGACAATTCGGGTAATTTAAGCAATTGTATTAAATAATTATAATTAAAAAAATTTATTGGAATTTTTAATTTGTAATTTATATGCCTTAAAAATTTATGTTGTACTCTTTCAATTTTGTGTGAATGTACATTGTATAATGGCGACCAGAGAGAGGAATTATACTCAAGAAAACAAATGTTTGTTCCAAGAAGTAGTTAACATGTTTGTTAATTTTGATTTGTTTTATGGCAATCAATTTTTTTTTATATATACTTCAATTATTGTTTTTTATTTCATTTAACACGAATAAAAAGAATTTTGTGATGATTTTTTTTTACAAAATTCTTTTTATTCGTGTTAAATGAAATAAAAAAAAATAATTGAAGTATATAAATTTTTTTTTTTTTTTGATTGCCATAAAACAAATCAAAATTAACAAACATGTTAACTACTTCTTGGCACAAACATTTGTCAATAATCAAGACTTACATTATAAAGGAAGGACCCCATTAATTGAATATTTTAATTTTAATTGCGCTTACAATCACAAAATTCTTTTTACACGTGTTAAATGAAATAAACAACAATAATTGAAATATGTTAAAAAAATTTTTTTTTGATATTACTGCTATAACACAAATCAAAATTAACAAATATGTTAACTACTTCTTGGAACAAACATTTGTTAATAATCAACACTTAAAGGAAGGACCTTATTAATTGAGTATTTTGCTGATGATGGCAGGTGACACACGAGCCACGAACTCACCCGAAGTCAGCCGGACGAGAAGTTCCAAGAAGTAGTTAACATTTTGTATAAATTTGGTTTGTTTTATAAAAGTAAATTAAAAAAAAAAAAAAATTTCACACTCTTCAATTATTGTTTTTTTTATTTATTTAATTTAACACAACATGTTAACTTCAATTCAACTTGAATAAGTGTAAAAAATAAGCCAAATAACAGTAACAATCGATTTTTAACATGTCTAAAAAATACGGTTTCGGTTTCGGCAAATTTTCTGCCGAAACCGAAACTGATGTCGAAACTATATTTTTTGCCGAAACTTGCCGAAACCGAAACCGAACCTTCGGTCAGTCACTACTAATTATTAAATTAGAATCTGTTGCTGTTTAAATTGTGTACAAATGAAGTCCAGGCCAGATATTTATTTTGAATTGGTTTCCCCTACATCTTTAGCGGCGACCGATGCCACCGGCTACCAAGTTAAGTATGTCGATTTGTGGGTACGTAATTAATTTTTGAGGGGGCGCGATATGTTTTACACATCAACAATTTTAGGCACACTTTGAAATGTGGAATAACTTTACGCTTCACGATTCCAAGGTCATGAAATAATTTGTATCGGAGGCTATTATCAATACCACCAAGAGCACAAATAAAATAAAACGTTTTTCACTTTAAACTTTTGAACACCTGTTTACACATTTGGTCAGATTTAATCTGGCACGTGATTGTTGTGATAAGTACCAAATACAATCCAAAAAATCAACTGCTTTTTTGGGTGACTATATCGCATTGTGCAATATGCGTACTCCTCTTTTTGTATTGGCCTAATGGGCCATCTCCGTGTACCTCCATATGTTGGTTTGGTCACTATTTTAGATTAGTCTTTATACTATGAATCGGTTTATATTATAAATACTTTTTTTTTGATGCATTGAAGCTTTCGTATCGTTTCTATTGAGTGGAATTAAAACAAAATTGTCTTTGTATATAAAAGTGATCGTTTCTTTGTTTGTCCCATATGCCTTCCTATACCATGTAGAAGGTCTCCGTGGTCGAGGGTAAGGCTTTTGACTCACAATCCGAAGGTCGCGGGAACGAATTACGCCATCCGCAAATAAATTTTTTATTTTTTATTTTTTATTTTTATTTTTTTTTATTTTTTTTTTTTATTTTTATTTTTTTTTTTTTATTGGCAATGTTTATTAAAAATACATATGAAGTTACAACAGTTACATAGTTACATAGTTACATAGTTACATAAGGTTAACAAAAAATAAAAACAAATTGCCTTTCCTCACCATAAAGAGACAATGCTCTTGTGTTTGGTGAGGGAGTTCTAGCTCAATTAGTAAATTAATGATCGTGTAAGTTAGTAATAACGGCTATTGTAAATAATAAGAAGGTTAAAAAATCTTGTATAATTTAAAAATAAAAATCCTGAAGAGTTTAAAAAAAATCATAATATAAATTAAAAAATCATTATAAATGGAAGAATCATGTAAGTTAGTAACAAAAATTATTGTAATAAGTAAGTAAAGGATACGTAAGAAAGAACGCAAGATTTATACAATAGTAGACTTTAGTATTTTATTCGATTAATTTATGATATTTCAGAATTAATTCATTTTAAAATAATATGTAGTATATTTGCGGCACGTTCCAGAGTGGAAGATACTCTCAGCATCTCCCCACTACCTACCCTACATACCCTAATTGGGGATGTCATAGTCTCACTGGCTCCAGATGGGAGAAGCTGGGACTCTTGTGGGGTATTCAATTTTTTTTTTAAATACGATTAAACTTTTGACGGTGAAACTTTGGCGATTTGTTGTGAGCCCGCCCTTTACGGTTGCTATAAACATATAATGAACTATTTTTAAATAACTTTAGTCCGCCTCGGCACAGGACCCCCTAGTGAGGAGGACTAAGAAATACAATATTTTGTACTTAATTTCACATTGCATTTTGTATGTAAAAAAATTTTATATAGTCGCTATAATAAAAAAAAAATAAATAAATAAAAAAAATGTATAATGGTGGGCTCTGGGATTATGTAATTGTATGAAAATTTAACAATAGGTGCACATGATTTGTATGCAAAATGTGTGTATTTCATGTATTATAGCGGCAGGGAGGGAAGGCGGGAGGGGGAGGGGAATCCGGGAGGGTAGGGAGAGGAACAAATGAGAGGTGGGGTTCGAAGGAGGAAAGGGTGGAAGGGAAATCCAAATCTATGAAAATTGTTTATTACTCTCTTTGTCAATCAATCATTGAATATGGAATAATCGCATGGGGAGGTGCAACACTATCAGCTATAGATTCATTATCGAAGGCACAAAAATTAATTATGAAAGTGATTCTTAAAGTTCCCATAATAACAAGTACTGTAGATATATTCAAAAAATTCCCTGTATTAGATATTCGACAAATTTACACAAAAACAATCTTAACTCATCTGTTTAAAAATAAAACACGTACATTTTATGAAAATACCCAAAATATTGTAAACACACGGCACAAAACCAAAGAACTCATACAAACACCTAAAACAAACGCAACATTTGGTCAAAGAAATTTCAAATACATTGCGCCTAAAATATACAATAACCTACCTGACAAAACAAGACAATCGAATAATATTAACAAATACAAAATCCTGATCAAACAATGGATCATCGAAAAAGGTCGTGCAATAATTAGTCACCTCACCCAAATATAATCCTCTATATCATTATTGTTACCACTAACCAACCTGAAAATTTTTGTCAAATATTTTTGCTGTATTGAAAAGCGTACTTTATTTAATATTTATAAAATATTTGTAAACTAGTCGACACAGGATTTCCTAGTGAGACAGGCAAGGCCAAAAAAATATATGTAAACCTTTTTATATAGATGCACATAATAAAAATTAAAAAAAAAAACAAAACAAAGGAGACAACTTTTTTTATTTGAGCGGCATCGCAACTGTACGGTACTTAATGGTAACTTTATAAAAGTTAAGCGTCAACTGCTAAACACATGTTTGTCATTACAAATGTATAAACGCGTATGAGAAAAAACCCTTTTTTAAATTATAATTTTATGGCTAAAATTATCTGTGACAGTTTCCATTGATTAATCTTTTTTTTTTCTTATAAAATTATTCACAAAATAAATAAAAACCACTTTTGCACTTGAAATCATGCCCTCTAAACTCCGTTTGCTGAGCGATTTTGATGCGTATTAGGTACCTATATTCGTGGGGATATAAGTCACTATAAGAATACATTCATTTTTGGCATATGGCTTTCGAGAGGTAGGCGCCTACGATCGTAAGCACGTCGATACGGTCACGCAAACATTTCGAGTGTTTTCCGAATGAATTCTGCACATAACTTTCTATAAGTTGCATCCTTCGACCAAGTATACCACGACAATGGTTGCATCCGTATAACAGTCAAGCACAAATAATCTTTATTTTTATTTTTAACTTAATGGGTAAAAACCTCAATTTGTAATATTTAATTAAATAAAAGAGAAGACAATATTAGCAAAACTCAATCAAAAATCTGAAAACAGAAAAATCAGAATAAGACATTTTCATAATAAAACATTAATTTTCACTAACATTGCCTTCGATTAATTAAATATTACATTTTGAGGTTTTTACTCATTAAGTTATGTAAATATATAAAAAAAAATACTTAAATATTCATCCGAGTCTTGCAGAAAAGTCGATAGATGTCTCATATTCAAAATGAAAATGGATAAAATTTATCCAAAACACTATCAATCTTACAATTTGGGAGGCGAGAATGGGTACCGCCGCCCTGGGAACCTTTATTGGATAACCAACACCTCTGCCATTGGTCATCCCAAGTGGTTCGCTACGTTTCGTAATTTAGCAGGGGTGCCCGGGTTCATGGGGTGAGGTTTGTCTAGGTCTTGGAGGCGGATGACTAGGACATACTGAACCCCAGATTACTACCCACCCCTCAAACCATTTTCCTTCCCAGAACTCTCCTCTCCTTCCTTTCCTTAAAAAACCCTCACCACACAGCATCCCCAAAGATGACATAGGCCCCGAGGGAAATTATTTTCCTCAAGGCCTCCTGTGTGGAGCTCACGTAAAAAAAATCTAGGTAGCATTTAGTTCGGGTTCATACATAAATATAGCAGCCAATAAAAATATGCGTTAAGAAAATGATGATAATGTTGGCAATTCTTAGTCGAAGTATGATACAGTTAAATATGACCGAATCGGATAGGGACACATTAGCTAAGTTGATAGAGCTGCACCCCGGCAAGGCGAAGGTTCTCTTTTCGATTCCTAGATGTGACCGTGTCTGATACGTGATGATTCCTAGATCTGACCGTGTAGATGTTTTTCTGATATTTCTGTTTCGAGATATTCGATTGAGTTTCGCTAATATTGTCTCCATTTAATTTAAAAAAGAATGACATTGAAAATATAATAAGTGCAGGTAGTATAACATTTATAAGTCATGATCGTATAAAGTAGGTACCTGCATACTTTACGAATGGAATGGAAGTAGGCACTATCATGAAATAGCTTTATAAATATAGTAATGTGAAGACGTATTAGAAATCAATGAGTAATCGTGAAGGCAAAACAATATTAATCACTCCATTGAATCGTATTTTGCTGACAAAAGGAAAATTGATAATTTAGTCAATGCAATATTATACCAGCAGAATGGCACTGAAATTCCTAGAAATGTATTATTTGCAATGAGTGAACAATGCTATATAAACGATTGTTAATTATTTTTAAAAAATATCCTTTTATGATTTTCGTATTTTTTAAGAGTAAACATTTTTTGAAGAATGAATGTGTCTGAACGTTAAATTTGAATTAAGGCCAAATGATTTCAATCATTTATAATATCAATAGTGAATAATCATATCTGAGTTTACAATATTTTGCGTTTTTTTTTTACATTTGCTCCACACGCTTTGAGAAAAATAATTCCCCCCCAGGGCCCAAGTCATCTTTGGGGATGCTGTGTGGAAGAGGATTTTTAGGGAAAGGAAGGAAAGGAAAAACGGGCGAGAGGTGGGTAGGAATCTGTATGCCCAGGAGTGACGGATATATGAATCCATCCCTCTCACTGCGATACAACGCGATGGGTCTAGAGAGTCTGTCTGGAGAGGTCTAGTTTAGGTCTTCCTCAATTTGTCCCTCCCAATCTGGCCTGCCACGCAGATGGTAGGCAGACGCATCCACCACCAAGACTCGGACAAACCTCTCCCCATGAACCCGGTCACTCGTGCTAAGTAACGAAACGTAGATAACCACCTTGGGGTGATTGTGGCAGAGGTGTTGGTTATCCAATAAATGGTTCCCGGGACGGCGGTACCCATAACCGCCTCCCAAATTAAATTTCTTTATTTGAGCCACTATATTCTTTATATGTACACCGACTGGTTTCGGAACAACCGTTCCTTCGTTAAGGCAAAATATTAAATTTATTAAAAAATATAGTGGTTCAAACAAGGAAATATTGTTGAAGTTGTAGCTACATTAAAAAGTACATTATTTAAAAGTTTATGCTCATATTTTTTTTAACTAAATTCTTTAATTTTCAAAGCATATTATGGTGACCGGACTACTCCGAATGAAATCAACTCTGAACTTCCTTCGATAAGTCATTAAAAATTATGAAGAAAAAAAATGGCTAAGGTTACATTAGGTTAGGGTTATGGGCTATTTAATTTTTTTTTCATAGCTTTTAATGACTTTAAATAGGCGTTGAGTTGACTTAATTCTGAGTTGGCATAGAACCGCATATTATTTGGCATTTAGTATGTGGTAAAGATTAATCGAAAATAGTGATAGTCGGAAATACCATTCTTACAAGCGATTTTTTTATGTTTATGTTCGCAACATAAGGATCCTTTCCAGTAACAATTATTTTTCAAAAAGCAAACACGGTTTATCCATCAGTTTTGCGTATCCGTTGTATATTTACGTTTTAATATTTCATAAATGAGCATCGTGTGTTTGTGGTAGATCGGAAGACACGAAACACCCGGTATTTTAAATAAAATATGCAGGGTGAATGGGACTCGGTGTGAAATATTGAAGGAAGTAATAATAGGGAAATTGGTGCATTAAAAATGCATAGATATATTATTATTTTAGAGTTCTTATGAACATTGTCAATTTTTGAGATATTTATGTAAGTATGTAGGTAATTACCTGATAAAATGAATACTCTGAACGAAATAGTTGATTGACCCCTCATGTTCGCTTTTCTTATGGGCTATTTAAAAAAAAAAAAATCGTTAGCTTTTGATGACTTTTCAAAGAGGTGTTTAGTTGACTTGATTCTGAGTTAGCATGGAACCCTATTTTTATGATCTTCCCTTTTCGTAATTTTACTTTTATATTTACAATTTTGCTCTAGCTGTTACTTTTTTTAAAGAAAGACAAACATTGCAAGGTTACGAAAAACCCAACAATTTTTGAAAATCTCCTACTACCACCACACTAAGCGGAAAATATTGCATGTGTCGTGATGGAGGACTTAGCCAGCCGAGGAATCGAACACACGACGCTCGGGTGGGACTCAAACGCGATACCCACTCAACCAGTTTCATTTTTAATTTCTCCCACTTTTTAGAACCCACTCCCGAAAACACTTTTCCCACAGAGATACTGGCGAATTTCTCAGTAATTTAGTCAATAACTATTACTTTTCTTCTTTATTTCAATTTATCCACTTTTTACGGATGGTATTTTCTGTCACATGGCCGATATCGAACCAAGTACTAGTCACTCTGTATGATAGAATTGTTCAAACATTTCCGATATAAAGTTAACCACGCTCGGTGGCATATCCGTTTTGAGAAAGAGTGGGACACTCACGCAGGCTGACGACCCTTGCCGCCAATAGCTCCCTTGCAACCTCTCCTTCTGTTACAAGCGCCATTTATGAGAAAGAGGGAGATGTTACAATGAAGCTATCAGCGGTATGCCTCTTTATGGGTCCTCCGTGCGGTACTTGCATGAATAAATTTCACGTACGTGCCGGTCATCGTATTATTGTATCTTAAATGCAAATTTGTTACTTCCTCTGGGGCTTGGTTCTGCTTCGTTTAAATTTAAATTGTGATGGAGGTAAAGGCAATTTAAAGCAAGTCTGGTTATCTTTTACTAACTCTCAACAATCTTCGAAATATCAGTTTAAGAGAAAGTATGAAAGCTGTACTAACTGACATAACTGTAGAGTCTGACAAATAAAGTATAAAAATGGAGGGCGTAGCAAACGCTTTATCTTTGGAAAAACACTGTTGTTCGTTTTTTTTTAAATGTATTCGGTACCTACTCAGATATTCGTTCATGTACAGCAAATTATCTCTTTTTTAAATTTTAAACCAAACTAAACACTATCAAATTATTATATTATTAAATTTAAAAAATACAGTCCTTTTATATAATGAATTTGGAAGAAAATTGTCACTTCACTTTTTATATCGTTTATACAATTAAACATTATAAAAAAATATAACAATTGTTCCGAAAGAGTTTTGAATTCACTTCCAAACAATATAAACGTTGATAACTCGAATTTGATATTTATTAACACACGCACACGCCTTTTATTTTATTAAATATTATTACTTTTATGGAAGTTTTATAAAACTTATGTGGATAAAAAATAATTTATTCGAAATAACCTATATGTTTATTTTAACCAAATTAAAGTAACAACAGAGACATTATAAAAGCACAGAAACTGACAAAAATGTCGTAAATAATAGAAATTTTATTAATTTATGATAATAATATAACAGTGAATGTATCATAAACAGAAATCATGTTTAAAAACGTTAAACAACTGCGCATGATATTTTACACGTCACGAAAGTAAAAAAGCCGCGAATTTATAGAAAAAAAAAATAGCCACTAATGATGGCGCGCATGCGCAGATCAAGCAAAAACAATGCAACAAACCTAATAATGTGATCATCTTATTAGTAACCATGTAAAAACGCAGTGCACCGCGCAAGTAACAAATATGCAGGTTAACCATCGTTAAGGCGTTTTGTTATTAGTAAGGCTGTATGTGGATGAGACGCGCGCTTTCAAAAAATTAAACAAAATCGACTAAAATGTGTCTTGCCGTTTTTCCTGTCAAATCTCAAACGGCCAAAATTGACAACCAAAAATAATCTCACGTCTTATCTACCTTATTCTCACAAAAATCGGTGTTAATCGGTGATGCCATATTCCCTCGTCTTTGATATTACCTCAATTAAAAATGTTTTCCAAAGTAGATTTTCAAATCTTTCATTTTACTGTCAATTGACATTTTGATTGATATTTTCATAAAAAGTAATAACAAACAAAGGATTGCTGTTATTTTTTCTCTTCTATCTTATTTCTCATTATAAACAAATTTAACACACTGTATAGCTAAAGGTAATACCTTTACATCTGAATAATTGATAATCTTATTATAATTAATAAAATTATCGTTATTAATTTTATTTATTCAACTAACTACCATTTGACAAAAGTATTTTTTATCTTTTTTGGCTGGTTATGTTGCCCTGCTTTTTTAATTTAAAGAACGCCATAATTTTACTAGTCCAGGCGCAGTTTGGCTTAGGGTCAGACCTGGTTGAGGCACTTCTAAAATCAAATTTTAACTAATACCGGATTCAAAAACTTAACTCCTATAAATGCAGCTAGCCATGGTTTGAAAAGTATTGCTAAGCTAATCATCGAAGAATTTAAGAACTGTGTTGTTGATCTGGATTCGTATAAAGACAGTAATTAAAAGTTAGCCAGAATGATCATCTCAGAGACTTTCCCGCGCCTATTAGCAAAGCTGTAATCTTTAGAAAGTCTTGCAAAAGATACGTTCGACCATCATTAATTACAATCTCATATGCATCTTATTGTACATTTCAATAAAAATAATGGATGTGAAGACTTCCTAAATACTGTTTTTGAATACGATGATGGCAGTAAGATATCACAAAGCTGCTGAAGTTTTACTGGAAAATAAAGAACATCCAAATAAGACAGATCGATGTAAGGGGAAAGAAACAGCTTGTTCCAATGGTTATCCTGAAGTACTCAAAATCGCTGATTCAATCCAATTTTGTATTTTTGTTGGCCTTTCTTGAAAGATTTGAGTTTGTTTATGGACAAAACTATTTTTTCATATTCTATAAACTATTTTAAAGCATAACTTGTAAAAAGCGTTCTTCCCTAAAATAATTAAACTCGTGACATCTATTTCAAGAGGAGATTATGAATTCTTTTAAGGTCTTCGTATCCAGAGATTGCTAATTTGAATCCTGACGTGCATACAACCGTAGGTAACAATTGGACTTTTTATCGTTTTATAAATGAGCGGTTTGTTACGAGATAAGTAGTGACATAATAATGTTTCCGAAATAACAATGCGAGGGCGTAAGGTCTCGTGGTAGGCGATGGAACGACCAAGGTGACTCGGCCTGGTTCACAACTCCTTATACGGTAGTACAATATTGGTAGTAGAATAATAAACTTAATGTTTTGGTTTACTGCTTAAACTTGCCGACATTACTGAATAAAACCTGCGAAGAGCGAACTCATCACCGTGAAGTAATCAATTTAACGCAGACATTTTCAAATTCGTGATGGCGTGGATCGGAATTATCATTACCATGGTTGCTGGGTATTACAAAACGACGCTGCTAACAAGGATTTTTTTAAATTTATTTATAAAATTTGAATTACCGTTTTTATGATGTGATTTGAGATTTTCACAACAATACAATACAATCTCAATAAACGTTCAAAAGGATTATCATGATAATTTTTTGGGAAGATATTATTCCGTGTTGCGCATCCTTCTTTTTTAGGCAACGTTTCGGACATATGCCCTGGTGATGGACACTGTAACGCTGTCTGAAACGTTGGCTAAATAAGGAGGAAGTGCAACGTGGCATAACATCCCAAAAATAAGTCACAATAACATTTTTAAGTTACCAAAATATTTGATAATACGAGTAGGTATATGAATCACGATGGATGAAAACTATTAATTCCAGACTTCTCGACAAATGTCAATTTGTAAACAAAAAATGACTGAATGGTAGGTATATGACTGGTTCTATGGTTGGTATTTCAAACGTTAAACCGACAAAGTCACCACGCAATGATAAGCTGACCACAATCTGACAGCCATCGCGCACAGTATTCGTAATATTAATAACAATTATTATTTGTTGCTGTAAAAGTGAAAGCACATACTGTGAGACCTGAAATATGAGAATGGTGTTTATTTTTGTAATGTTACTTCACTTCTTTATTTTCAGAGAGCCGGGCAAAGGGTAAACAACAATCTTACTTTATGGTTTTTACACTATTTTGTAAAACTACTAAATATGCAAAATAAAACTTGACTATGTTTTTATCCGCAAGCATATCGTCACCTCTGTCGGACAGGATACTAACTTCACTTTACCTTGTTCTGATATAATGAGGTGTCAAAGTTTGCAAAGACAATTTCTCGTTACCTATTTAACAATTTCCGATTTTGAGGTTGAATCTTTAGTATTTAAATTGAACATATTTTAAAGGAAATATTTCGATAGGACATATACTTACCATTTTAGAACATGCAGATAGAACCATTTGCAACCAGCTAGGGCATATTAATTCATTGCATAATGTTCTTACCACATTTCCCTAATGCAATTCCAAGCTAGGACCAAGTCCTATTTAAATATTTTCCTTTAAAATATGATATAACTAAAATACTTTACACAAGTTTGAAACTCAAAATCAAAAATTGTTAAATAGTTTACGATAATTCGTCTTCACAAAAATTTTAAACCTCAAAACATGGTAAGCAAAGTTAGAACCACGGAGGAAAGGTTTTGGCCGTTGCAGGCAACTAACGGGTTAAAACACTATGCGATTTGACGTGTGAACGTGGATGAAGCAAGGAGGAGTGTGTGTTAAATTAAATATCAATCGGTTAAATATCAAATTTTCATCGCAATCATAATGCGTGAGCTCACTTTTGTACACAGAAACCATCGCCGGCATGCGCACATCAAATCACCAAAGTTTCATCGCAATCGGATGAAACGGTTTAGCAATGCATAATTTCATGCTGCCAGAGCTCACTATTGTATACAAAAACCATCGCGGGCATGCACACATCAAATCGAGGGGATGCGCACTTTTAATCCCAAAAGTTTCACCCCAATCGGATGAACGGTTTAGCAATGCATAATTTCACGATGCCCTTGCTCACTATTTTATACAGAGAGAATCGAAGGGATGCAGCAATCAAATCCCCAAAGTTTCATCGCAACCGGATGAACGGTTCAGCAATGCATAATTTCATGATGCCAGAGCTCACTATTTTATACAGAAAGAATCGACTGGATGCACACATCAATTCCCCAAGATTTCATCGCAATCGGATGAACGGTTTAGCAATGCATAATTTCATGAAGCCAGAGCACACCATTTTACACAGAAAGAATCGAAGGGATGCGCACATCAAGTCCCCAAAGTTTCCCCAAATCGGATGAATGGTTTAGCAATGCATACTTTCGTAACGCCAGAGCTGCCAGGCCATGCAACGCATGCCGGGTACCCGTTGTATATAATGTTATATAGTGCAGGCGCTTGCATTATAATGTAGTTTCCCGGGACTTGGGATGGAACCATTACAGTTAAGTTGACCCTGATTACAGTGGCCTTGCAACGCATGCCTTGTATATAATGTTATAATAAAGTGCAGGCACTTGCATTATAATGTAGTTTCCCGGGACTTGGGATAGAACCATTACAGTTAAGTTGACCCTGATTACAGTGGCCTTGCAACGAATGCCGGGTACCCATTGTATATAATGTTATAATATATGTAGTGCAGGCGATTGCATTATAATGTAGTTTCCCGGGACTTGGAATGGAACCATTACAGTTAAGTTGACCCTGATTACCAAACGTATCTCTAATGCGCCTCGTAGCAACGATCAACTGTCAGATACAAACAAAATAGAGAGTTTTAGTGGTGTTAGAACCTTGTAAAATAATTGGAGCTTGATTTTAGAATTTCTCTTACAAGTATCTACGAAAATACAACATACATGGTTCTGAACATTATTTTGGTTATAGAAATGAGCAAAAGAAAAGGTTTTACAATCAATTGTCATTTTTGAAAAAAAAAAGTAAGTTTTTTTAACATTAGTTTCACACAGGAGGCCATGAGGTAAAAAAAATCCTCAACGCTTATGTCATCTTTGGGAATGCTGTGTGGACGGTTTTTTAAGGGAAAGGAAAATGAGGAAGTTCTGAGAATGAAAAAGATATGAACTTTGGGTAGAAATCTGGGAGTCAATGTGTCCAAGAGTGACGGACGTATGAATCCATCCCTCCCACTGCGGTTTGACTAGAGAGGTGTAGTTTAGGCACATCGTCAACCAGTCTCTCCCGATCCGGCCTGCCACGCACTAAGTGGGCAAACGCATTCGCCGCCAAGATCTAGATCCCTATGAACCCGGGCACCCATGCTAAGTCGCCAAACGTAAGGAACCACTTGGGGTGACCTATGGCAGGTGTGTTGGTTATCCAATAAATGGTTCCCGGGGCGCCGGTACCCACACCTCCTCCCAAATTGAACTAGAATCTTGTCCAATAGAGGTGACGAAATAAAATATCGGTTTCAAAATAGAAGTTACTCATACAGTCCTGTTTTCAACAAAACCAGAGCCGTAGCAAACAAATAATAACATGCGTAAATGTGGATTTATTATTTTATAAATATTTATCTTGTGAGCACGAACAGGTTAGCTATCGTGCTCATAAAATATCAATCAAAATCGTAAATTTTGTAATGTCCTGTCGTAAACTTTACTCAATTGGATCTGGCCTGAATTGATTAAACGGCAGGGCAGTTAAAATACATTTTAAACAATTAAGCAGGGTCAATAATTAAGCGTTAATTCCATTTAGAAACTAACCATCCATTAATTGAATGATTAGAAGTGGACAATTTTTCGTGGGAATTTAAGGAAACCGTTGTGCAATAAGTTTTCTAAAATGTGTATTAAAAGGAAAGTTCTGAAGGAACCGTTTAGTTCTAGATTAGCTTGTATCGTGAAAGCATCATTACGTGGTAATAAGGTGTTTTAATTAATTGCTGTGGTTAATTTCGTGTTCAAATAAGTTTAAAATTATGTTGTGTTTGAATGATAGATCGGGTAAATTAAAGTGAAAGGCCAAGAGAGCTTTTACAACTTACAACAGGTCGGTAAAGATATCGTAAGCTTCCCGGGCGTTGAATTCGGATGGGGTTGATATTTTTAAACGTCGACCATGTTTCGTTGACACCCAAGCTTTATCAGGGCTTTATTATAAAATTTTACACGGTACATCTGGTTGTTAACTAAAATACTAATAAAATTAGTGATGTTAAAACAGCGTTAAGTTCGAAAATTCATTTAAGTATAAATATTTACATTTGGGAAACGTATACTTCGATGTTGTAGATATATTTACTTCAAAAGTATTTCTATATAAGCTGGCTTTAATACGTTTTTTATCATCGAATAGAGTTGATGTATGTAGTTAATTTGTTTAACTCTGAATGTGCAAAAGAAAGTTGGTCAATTGTTGATATAATTTACAAAAATGCCGCCATTCTTTCTCGTTTACGTGTAATTATTTTTTTTAACATTATCTCCACACAGGAGGCCCTGAGGAAAATAATTGCCCTCGGGGCATATGTTATCTTTGGAGATGCTGTGTGGAGGGTCTTTTTAGGAAAGGAAGGAGAGGAAGTTCTGGGACGGAAAAGGGTATTAGGGATGGGTAGGATTCTCGGGGTCAGTGTATCCAGGAGTGACGGATGTGTGAATCCATCCCTATCACTGCTTTGCAAGGCGATGTTCCGAGAGAGAACGGCTGGAGAAGTCAAAGAGACTCCCTCAATCATTCTTTCCCGATCCGGCCAGCCATGCAGCTGGTGGGCCGCCGCCAAGACCAGGACACACCTCACCCCATGAATCCGGGTTTATGAATATAATATATAAATTATACAAATGTCTTTGTAAAAGTCTATTTAACAGGAGTAAAAAGAAAATTAATTAAATTATATATTTTTATTGAATTCCTTTGTGCAAATTTCTACCATAATACCTATAACTACAAAGCAACGTTTTTTTTTTTTTTTTTTTTTTTATTAGTAATAGAAGGTACATAAATTACAAATAAATTTTGTACAGTAATTAATTACATAGTAGATGTATTTGATGTACCCCCATAATTAAGCAAGGCTTGTGTGTATGGGGGGGTGTTATTGTATTGCTTTTTTTTATATCATTCAGTTTATTTATATCATATTTAAATTACCATTTAAACGAAGTTTTCAGTATAATTTTTAAGGTGAGTTTTAAAATTTTTTATATTGGTATTCATGTTTCTAATTTTTTCTGGTAATGAATTAAAAAATTTTGCTCCGAGATATTTATGACTCAATTGTCCAATTTTTTTTTGTGAAATGTATTTATTTCCCCTAATGGTATATGTATTTATGTATATTATGTGTCTGCGTAATGTAAAATTTTGACTTGTATTATGTTTATCAAAGCTCTGCGTGCGTAAAATACATAAATAAATAAATAAACATAATATTTAAATTAAATTAAAACAAATCACTTTGCATTCACCGCTTATTTAATCAAGATTATCAACATGTTTCGAAACCATGGTTTCTTTGTCGGAATAAAATGAAAATAATAAAAATTAAAAAAAAAAACAATTTTTAATTAAGTCATTCTATAAATGTCACACTAACTCTTCAAATACATTAGTATGTAACTTATTTTTGTAGGTGTCGATTTTAAATTAATCACAACAATATGTAAGTTCAACAATTTCGTGGTATACGTACTAAAATTGTATATATAAATACTAATTCAATTATGAAACAACACGGAATCTGTGGGCTTCTTTACAAATTCACGATATATTTTAAGCATAAATAGTTGAATGTTAATTAAATACAGTTAGTAAATCACCTGCTAAAACAGCCTGGACAGGTGCTACGGAATCCAACATGTTTTATTTACGATACTTGATTTTTGTCCATCATAGGTCATAGGTCGTATTTTGTCGTTTATGGCTTTGTTTATATTCCGTCGACAATCAATTTAAAGTCGTTTACATTGATACCTTCCGTTGAACTTATTTTTTTTACATTAGCCCCACATATAAGGTCCTGAGGAAAATAATTCCCCTCAGGGCCTATGTCATCTTTGGGGATGTTGTGTGGAGGGTCTTTTTAGCGAAAGAAAGGAGAGGAAGTTCTGGGAAGGAAAAAGGTTTGAGGGGTGGGTAGGAATCCGGGGTTCAACGTGTCCAGAAGTGACGAATATATGAGTCTATCCCTCCTACTGCCGTGCAAGGCGATATTCCGAGAGAATCCTGTTGGAGAGGTATCTGACAAGCCATCCGGACAAGCCTCACCCCATGCACCCGAGCACCCCTGCTAAGTCACCAAACGTAGCGAACCACTTGGGGAGACCTATGGCAGAGGTGTTGGTTATCCAATAAATGGTTTCCGGGGCGGTGGTACCCATACCCGAATCAAAATTAATTGTTCTGATTTAATGCAAAGCATAAAATTTATCTGAATTAATCAAAACTAAACAGTGAAGAGAACCCACTGGTCTCATGAAATTTGCGCAGCTCTTCCAATCTTAAATTTTAAAGTCAACTTTAGAATTTCAGCCAGCGACGTCTTTTCTGAAAAATCCCCTAATTTAAAGTTAAACAATATTCAAATAGGAAAAAGTTATAGCAAAGAGAAGTGTTGAAGAAGCTACGTATAAAATTTCTTGTCAATAGATTAAAAAACGTATTCAATTAAACCAACGATGTTTTCTAGATAGAAAGTGAAGGGAATATTAGAATGTAATGTTTAAATTTTGTAGTTGTTATTACACAGATACCTTCCGTTATATTGCGCATTTCCGCTGTTGACTAAGCTCTCATTTATCAAGCACCCAGGTCGTTGCCTAAATCAAGTCTTTCATCTCAACGAGAGAAATCCAATTAAGAACTTCCGGTGTCCAGAGTTACCAGTGGAAGATGACCACAGAAAGTTTGCGTTTTTATGTGCTAATCGTAAAACACAACACCGTAAAAACCACTTATTGTTCGAATAGCTATACTGAAATATTATTATTATTCTTATGGATGTGTACGGGACTGCTTACAATAATATCTTCTGAGGCTTTCAACTAAATGGTAACTGGTACCTTCTCTACCATATTATATTTTACTGCAATCTCATTTGAAGCACCTATTGAAAAAAAACATGAAATGCCAAAGCCGCCGAATACCGTGTTTCTTGTAAGGTTGAATTTTGATAGACGACATTACCCACTGGAGCGATTATGGTCGAAAAATGGACCACACTTTTATTTTTCTGCAAATTGATAGCGGTCCAAAATTGGACCATGTTTTCCTACCATTCGTAAAGCATTTATTGTATTTACTTAAAACATTTCCATGGCCAGCCATTTATTTTAAAATGAAGCTATTGAAATGCTTTATCTATTATGATTATAGATGTCGCAAATCCGAACTTCGTAGACTATTTTAGAACGATGTTAAAAATATATTTTTTAAATATTTTTTCCCGCCGAATTTTTAATCAGCTGTTTAATCAGTCCATTTTCCATAGATATGCACCTTTCATTATCAAGTACACCACAGACAACATACAGAAATCGAAAATATTCTATGTTGACTCAAATAAGTACCCCTCACGGCAATTTTAAAGTAAAAACACGCAGGAGTCGCGCGGTTATAAACTTTATGATTTTTTTATAAATCCTACAAATATGAGATAAACGGTATAATAAAGGTTAATTCATTAGCGGTATAGCACTATAATAAGTTTTCATGTCTCCTTGTTAAAATTCGAAAGTATGATTTTTTTAATGTTGGCGAAAAATTGAAAAAATGATATTTTGGGAAATTTAGAGCAATCGAGACAAATTTATTTATTTCACGTGGTCGCTCCAGTGGGTCACATACGTCGATTTTAATATAAGTAAATACCACATACGTAGATTTTAATATAAGTAAATACCACATACTTAGATTTTAATATAAATAAATACCACATACGTAGATTTAAATATAAGTAAATACCACATACATAGATTTTAATATTAATAAGGTCAAATTTGAAACACATTGTTTGCGAACATTAAATTTTTTACTCAGAATAGAAGGCCCTCATATTGCCGCATTGTGAACAATATGGTGTTACACAGCAGATTACCCGTACACGGTCTGTTGGTTGCCAAGTGTTTCAAATAATTAACATATATTAATGTTCTTCTAAATTTTACAGGTTCCCCTCGACACCTAGACACAATAGACGGATTCGGCATACTAATAATCGATTTTATTTTTGTTTCAGATGGAATCCTGAGTCAACATGAATAAAGGTGATTACGAGCTGAAGGGCCGCGGCATCAGCCGTGGAAGTTCCCTCTTCACTCCTGATCCTCAAACACAGCTTCTCAACGCCATAAGACAAAAGGATATCAGAGCCTTCAAGAGGCTCCTCCAGTCTGAAACAGTCGACCCGGATCATTGTTACGACTACCCGGATTACAAAACATGCCTGGATATCGCTTGTTCCGATCCTGGTCACAGCGGCTTTGTGAAACTCCTCCTCGAGCGAAATGTCGACGTAAACAAAGTTAACGATACACACCGAAAAGCCCCCATCCACTTCGCCGCCGAAACTGGAGACTTGGATACCTTAAAAACACTTCTGGAAGGTCCCAACATTGATGTCAATGCCATGAGTAAGGGAAATACGGCGATACATCTAGCTATCAAACATATCGAAGACATAGATGAAGACAGAGAACAAATCATCAGTCAATATGAAGAAATCGTTGAGGCCCTCCTAAAATCAAATTCAGACGTGAACATACCGGATATGAAAAGAATAACTCCCATTTATTCAGCAGCTAAACAAGGCTTGGAAAGGATTGTTGAGCTGATCATCGAATATTCCAAGAAACCAGTAGATCTGGATTCGTACAAAGACAGAAAAAAAATGTCAGCGAGAATGATTATCGAGGAGACTTTCCCGCATCTACTGTCAAAACTGCCATCTCCAGAAGATTATAACGAAATCATTGACGTACACAAACTATTCTCTCATCTTAGTGGCCACGATGAAGACAGCTTTATTGCAGATTTCAACAAAATTAAGAAGAGTAAAGACTTACCAAAGATTCTTTCTGAAAATAATGGCAGTAAGACTTTGCTTCAATCAATTTGCGCAATCGGATTGAACAAAGCAGCGAAAATTTTATTGGAAAATAAAGCAGATCCCAATTTGACGGCTCCTGGGAGTAATGTGAGACCTATCGAATTAGCTTGTTCTAATGGGTACTCAGATGTGCTCAAAATTCTCTTAAACGACGATAAAACCTCATACGAACCGGTAAATGGTGAATCTCTTATACAGATTGTCATTAAAGAAGCTAAACACCTGAACGGAGAATCGAAAAGCGATTACAAAGAGTGCTTGAAGATTTTGCTTGAACATCCGAAAATAAAAAGAGATATAAACTATCTTGACTACAAGGAAAACACAGCTCTACATTATGCGGCAAGGAGCGGAGATCAAGATACTGTTTTGACTTTACTGAAGAACGGTGCTTGCATCGGAATCAGAAATAAATTTAATGAACCACCACTCGCTGACATGTCGGCCAAAACATTGGAAACTTATTTGGACGACTGTTTAACAACTAATAACGAACGACCGAATGATGAGAATTACGAACTGCAATTTGATTACAGTTTCCTTGCACCTCCCAGTAACATTCATAACCATGAAACAAAAGTACCTCTAATGGATGATTCAGACGTGACGATTAGTTCCAATGATCGCTTCCTTGCTCCCGAAACAGATGCTCTATTATACATGACACAATGCTCCGAACTGAAACCACTTCTAAAACACCCGGTTATTACAAGTTTTCTTTACTTAAAATGGCAACGGATTAGTTGTTTATTTTATGCCAACATAACTTTTTACGCGGTGTTCTGTCTATCACTAATTCTGTACATCCTTTTGGGATACGGAGGACCAGCAGAAAAGAGTGATCTCGTTTTGACCTTCGCTTACTTAACAAGAATTCTGTCGACCATTGGATTAGTCTTGTTAATTATAAGAGAAGTTTTACAAATAGTTGTATCTCCAAAAGTATATTTTAAAAGCATAGAAAACTGGTTGGAAATAATGTTGATCGTCATTACAGCTGCAATAGTTTTCAATGACTCGACTAGTGAACATTCGAAGCAACAACTCTCAGCCATCGCTATACTCCTTTCATCTGCTGAATTTGTCTTGTTGATTGGCCAATTTCCGTACTTATCCACAAATATAGTCATGCTTAAAACAGTTTCCTGGAATTTTTTCAAATTTCTTCTTTGGTATTGCATTTTAATTATTGCATTTTCACTGAGCTTTTACACTCTATTCAGAACAGTTGAAACAGATGACCCTAATGGTGAAAAAGTTGCATTTGATCCCAACAAACCGGCAGGAGCTGACGATGACGAGCCAAACTTCTTCCTGGATCCTGGCATTTCACTTTTCAAAACAATTGTCATGTTGACAGGAGAATTTGACGCCAGCTCAATAAATTTTGAAGCCTTTCCGATTACCAGCCATATCATATTTGTGATTTTTGTATTCATGATTCCAATCGTATTATTTAATTTACTGAATGGTTTAGCAGTCAGTGATACTCAAACCATCAAAGCAAATGCGGAGCTTGTTGGACATATTTCAAGGATTAAGCTAATTTCTTATTTCGAAAGTGTAATTTTAGGGGATTTGAGTCCATATAAAAACGCCGTATCGAGCGCACAAAACGCCTGTTGTTGGCTTCCAGGGAGCAACTGCATACGATCAAGAATGATTTGCATTAAACCCTTGGCGCGACGGGTCTGTTTGTTCCCAAATTTCTTGCCGATGGCACAAATTGGTGTTAAGATTAATCAAGCCTGTAGTGTTGAAGTGTGCACTACAGATCGCCAAAAGAAAAAGAATGAGCAGAACGCTGACAATCCTCAAACAGCCCTTTGCTGCCTAACGCAATGCAACCAAACACAAATGGACTGGAAAATAGTCAAGGCCGCTAAGAAACTGATCGCGGAGAGAGAAGAGGGCGGAAGTGAAATGAAACAACTTCAAGATAAATTATTAACTTGCGAAAGAAAACTACTGAGCTTCGAAAAGTCTCACGAAAACATTGAACGGTTACTCGAGCACATTTGCCACTCGTTGAATAAGTAAATAAAACAATGTAATTTCAATAAACAAAGGTTACACTCTAAATAGTCATACGCAATTTGTGAGACCTCTTAGGGGTATAATCATATTATTATCTTTACCACAAAAGAACAGTATTGACTTTTGGAGTTCTAAATTTTAAATTTATTTACTTTTATTTAATGGACTTATTTTACCAAGTAATCATATTTTTTCAATATTAATGTCTTTTGGACTCTGTAAATTCGCTGAAATTGTCATCCAGAAGTCAAAGAGAAGAAAAACATCACATTTTTATGTTCAATCTTTTGGCACGTCATGAGACTCTACGGTCTTGGGAAATGGTTTTTCAAATAAGTACATACTATTAACCTTTGTCAAATATTATTTTATACCATTTAAATATAAGAATTATATTATACTTTTTGTGAAAAATAAATATTACATATTTTTAGATTATTGTGTTTATTAACCTTCTCATAATAAATATCTATGTATATGTATGTCTGAAGAAATCATAATATATCTATTACCTACACACTGCACGGAGTAGAAAAATAGGGAAAATGTAGTATTGCTCAGAATATAAAAATATTTTTATACCATGGGTTCACAGCATGGACAATTACCTATAAATATATCAATTGGAAGACCACCATTCAGAATTGGAACAGTGATTGAAATGGTTTTACCTCTACTATTTTAGTAATGTAACAAAAATGTACATTTTTTAAACATCAAACGTCACTAAATTTGACTTTAACTTCTGTTTATGGAGTCCTATTACAGAGTAGGCAATTTCGGACAATAATGTTACAGTTGGAGTGTGGTGAGTAATGAGTAGTGAGAATACTGAAGAATGTCAAAAAAAGAATTATCTACTGTCATTGTAGATGGCGATATTTCTTTGAACAATTGTTTAATTCCTTATTTGAAATTTTTAAAGAATTTTACGTTAAATATTTATGGTTTATAATTGAGTGGTTTATATTATGGTTTATAATAACCGAGAAACTCCTTGCAACTGTCCAAAATTGAATGAAATACAAACAATAAAATACCTTAGAATAATAATTGATCAAAACTTAAATTGGAACTCCCAAGTGGAAAATGTGAACAACAAATTTAAAAAAAACTAACCTATTTTTTCAAAACAATAAGAAACATTTTAGATAAAAAACAACTAATTAAAATCTATTATGCCTTAGCCCAATCTCAACTACAATATGGTCTTATCGGATGGGGAAGCTCATGCGATTCCACTATAAAACCAGTCCTCATAGCACAAAGGGCAATTCTGAAAATTATACTTAGAGTCCTTAGAGAAATTATAATCAGAACCCTTACATACTATGTTTTTAAAATGCTGAATTTAATGTCACTGAAACAATTATATACAAAAGATATTCTAATGTACGCATTCAAAAATCAGGATAACTTTACACAGACAAACTCGGGCCGATTCACAAGATCTACATTACAACATACATTCTACCAACCTACAACTAAAACGACTTTTGGACAAAGAAATATGGAATACTTCTATATAAAATTATTTAATTTACTCCCTCTTGCAATGAAAACCATAAAAAAAATAACCGCCTTCAAAAGAAGCATAAAAATATGGATTATGGACATGGGAAGGAAGAAAATAGATTCAATTTTGCAACCTAACAAAGAATAATGCTCGTTTTGTACTTTCTTTTAGATCTAACTTCGTAATTTTTTTTTGGTAATATTCTAACATAGGTATTTACTTATAATTCAAATAATAAAACTTGTACAATTTGTCCTTAGAACGGGGTACCCCAGTAAGGACACATTGGGATGGGTTTTTAAGTACTTACTTACATATCGTATGATTTCAGGGGAAATTTTGGTTTTGATTTATATATTAATAGAAAATCAGAAACGTACCTTTTACGGCTCTGCACAGGCGCAATTCGAGCAGTTTGCTCCGGGTGCCGACTTGCTGAGTCACCAATGAGCAGGTTATACCATACGGCGTATGCCATATGCCGTAACCATATGGCATACGGTTATACCATACAGCGCCCTTGAAGTTCTTGTTAGTGCCAGGCGCCATTTCGCCCTGAGTTGCCGATGCATTGATAATAAAATAAAAGAATATCTACATAACAAATGGCTTTATCAATTGTAAGGTGTGTTGCAACTTGCGAGAATAGATACGAAATTATGTCACAATCAACGGCTTGCCATCTTTTTTGTACAATTTGTTTATTTTTTTTAAGGTTTCTTTTTTCTTTATTAGTAGTTTCAGCCTCCACACAGCATCTCAGATGACCTCCTCCTCCTGTATGGAGTTAATATGAAAAAAAAAAAAAGTAGGATTATGCAGACCTGGATGCGTATTTCCTTTTCCGTATTCAATAGGCGGCAACCATGCCTCGAAATCAACACGGGTTTGTAAAGCATTTCACCTTCCAAACCCGTGTTCAATAGAAGGCAAGCAGAATCCAATTGTGCACGGATTTTTTACGCCAATAAAGGGAACTCCAGTGAAATTATTATGGCTTTCAATAAATCTGTATAAACAGTATGTAAATAAAGAATAACATGAAATGTTGTTAATGCCGATGGCTTGTGTCATACATTTAATTACAATGACTGTAAAATTAGGTGAGCAGTGACGTCAGCACTAAACATTCAATAATACCAACTTGTTTTAATGACATGATTAAAAATGGACTTTTTAATAATTTTTTTTAAACTCTACGTCTAATATTATTTAATAAAACTTATATATTCAGAATCAGCGTTTATTGGTAGGTATATATGAACATATTTTTTAAAGCCATTATATTTTTCACTGGAGTTCCTTATTGGATGCCGCTTGCCTTCTATTGAACATGGGTTTGGAGGAGAAGTAGCTTTACAAACCCGTGTTGATTTCGAGGCATGGTTGCCTCCTATTGAACACGGAAAAGGAAATATGCGACCCGGACATAGAGGCGCAGGGGCCCTAGGCACTTACAGAGTCGGAGCCCACCCAGCAGGGGGAAGGGAGGGGTGTAGTTTAAAATAATTATAAGAATTCCAAACACCGCTATTCTCATTTTGAATTGTGTATTACATAATTATTTATTCATGAAAATTGAATGGAAAGATCAAATAAAAATATATTTCTAAAAAACGTGTAAGTACATGCATAGGTATTATGATCGTCTCCAAAGAGAGTAAGAGACGACAGCGAAGGGAATGGAAAATTAATTATGAAAGTCACGGAAAAGTGACACAGTCCAATTTTTTTCCATGATATTCCCAATTGGAGTAGGTACCTATGTGGTGTAGGTGAAGGAAATGGAATATGAATTGTGTTTATAAGGACTCGGAAAAAGCACTGCAGGCGAAAAAGACTTGGTGGAAGGGCAAACGTATAAATGCTTTCGATTTTTGGAAAGTCAGTTTCCCAACAACATATAGATGGAAATCCTTTTATTTAATGAAAATCTTTTAGTGCATGTTTAAATCGGAAACCTTTAAAACATATCAGCTTAACCGGCTGATGGTTGCAGGCGTCACAAGTTAAACCCGCTGCTAGCTAAGTCCTCCATTATTGTACAAGCAGCATTTTCCGATTATTTAGAAAAGTGGAATATTTTTTTAAGAGTCCTGTGTCCTTAATGTGGAACCATTTTGGCACCTAGTCGGGGCCCCCTCCGTATGGAAGCCCTAGGAAATTTATTGAGACATTACTTTCCAAGTTCCGTATCTCAATGAGTACCATTTTGTCATCTAGCCAGGCCCCCCTTGGAAGCGGAGTCCTAGGAAATTTGTAGAAACAATTCTTTCCAAGTCCTGTATCTTCAACATGTAATATTTTGAAGTGGGGGCCCTAAGAAATTTGTCAAAATATTTCTTTCCAACAATGAGTACAATGTGTTCAATGAGTACCATTTTGGCAAACTAACCAGGGCCCCTTCCGAATTGGGGTCCTAGGAAATGTTTTGAAATATTGGTCAAAAGTCCTAGCTGGGGGGTATCCCGACGTTGGGACCCCAGGTCAGGGCCCCTCAAGCCTCTAGCGGAAGTTCGGTCTTGGGAATACGACACTGCCAGGAAAAAAAGTTAAAAGGCGCAAAGAAATGAGGAAGTAGAAACATGAGGTGGTTGGGAAGTAACAGGCTTTTAGGAACTAGTAATTTAAGATTGTTTTTTTGTTAGTAGAGAAAAAGATGTGTTCCGTTCATTTTAATGTGATCGCCACACTAGAGTTACATCCCCAAGATGGGGTTCGTTTTGAGACTGAAGGAAGCAGAAGGAGATAGGAAAGAGGAGGGATAAGAAGTACCTACCATTTCAAGCAATGTTTTGGTACAGAATGGTTATCTTTCATAAAGGTTGTACTGAGAATATCTACCGCTTTGAACTCTGGTGCAAATATGCTAGGTACACATTATTCTAATATTTGTTAGTGACCGACCGAAGGTTCAGTTTCGGCAAAAACGTCTAGTTTCGGAATCAGATTTGGTTTCGGCAGAAAATCTGCCGAACCTTTGACCGGACCGAAGCTCTGCGTTCGGTGATTATGTGTTATTATAGTAGTAATATCAAAAAGATAAATAATTATTTTTTCGCATACAACAATTATTGTTTTTTATATCCCTTAGAATGTGTAATAAGAATGTTGTGATTGTAAACGCAATTAAAATGAAAAAATTCTCAATTAATGAGGTCCTTCCTATAATAATATATGTAAGTGTCGATTATTGACAAATTTTTGTTCCAAGAAGTAGTTAACATGTTTTGTTAATTTTTGTTTGTTTTATAGCAGTAATATAAAAAAATTAAAATAAATATTTATTTCACATAAGTACTTCAATTATTGTTTTTAATTTCATTTAACAGGTGTTAACTGTCTGTATAAGTTTAAGAAATAAGCGAAATTTCTGTAAACAATAGATTTTTAACAAGTTTAAAAAAGTTTCAGTTTCGGTTTCGGCCGTTGAAATAATATGTACCTTTTTTTTCTACATACTTAAGACAAAAATATTTTTGTACTTTTCCTGCCAACTCCATAAACCTAATTTTATATCAAACTAAAAAACAGCAGCACACCAGTACATAGGTACTGATATAATAATATGATTTAAGTGTAATCTTATTTTATTGTGACAGGAACTCAATATGTACACACAAAATACAAGATGGGCAAATGCAATTATTTAGGACTCCATGCTTTACCAACACCTTCAGGGTTTATCAGATTACGGGTAGGTACCTATGTATTTCAATAGCAATGTCATATTTTTATCAATCAACCTACACCTCATGCTTCCTTTATCAGTTCAGTTATTAGATTATTAGCTAGTGTCAACATGCTTGAATGGTTATTCTGTAAGAATAATAGTGAATAAACTACTAATTCAAGCAGAAATTCTTATAACTTTGTACATATTCATAAACAATGTTCAAGAGTTCAGTTTTTCCTTGAGTTTATTTCCAAGATAGCAGTTCTTGAAAATGTCAACCTAATGCTGTAATCTCTTGGTTTGTCTTGGGAAAGCTTTGGTGTTTTATTAAAGTAATCAGGTAAATAATGATATTTTTCTTTGATGTTACTTTTGGAGTAATGAGGGCAATTTTCCATCACCTGTTCGCAGTTGTCAGCAGCATAAAAACAATTTATTCTTCAAGTGATTCCTTTGTAAAAAATTACATATTATTTTTATATGAAACGAGCTGCCAGAATTTGTCTGCATGTTGCAATGTCTTCTCACAATCTGACCGAATTGTGTGGCTATGAATTTTTTTTATTTTTAGAGTGTGTTCCCACACATCTATAATATGCGTGGGATGGCGTATTTCAGCACATCACTTGCCATATATTCCAATTTGGAATGTACGGCGAGCGATATGCCGAAATATGCCATCCCACGCATATTATAGCTGTGTGTGAACTCGCTCTTATTATTAGCCACAAAAAGATACATAAATTACAAATAAATTTTATTCAGTAATTAATTACATAATAGATGTATTTGATGTACCTCCATAAATAAGCAGAGCTTGTATGTATGGAGGAGGGGGGGGGGGGGGGGGGGTGTTACTATATAGATACTGTATAATATTGCCATAATATTTTTTCTATGATTGGCAGCATTGATTGATTGTCTATAAAATGTTAAATAAAAACAAAAATAAATAAATATAAAAGAGATAAATATAAAAATGGCGTATCAAATGCAAATGCAAAGGCGCGTCATTCAAAAGCAATAAAAATTGATAACTAAAATATATATGATTTAAATAGCTTTGGTTGGTGTGAAAAAAATAATCTTAATTTATAAATTGAAGCCAACCAATTATAATAAATAACGCTTCACAAATGAATATTACTTTTCTATCTTACAGATGAAGAACAGATTCTGCCAATATTGAGATGGAGGGCTACAACCGCAGTGGCGGAATGCCCCTTTATGGCTTTGATCCGCAAAAAAGACTTTTCCAAGCTCTACAGGAAAAGAACATCACCGCTTTCGAAGAGTTGCTTCAATCTGGAGTAAACCCTGACCAAAGTCACGACTACACAGACTACAAAACATGTCTGGATATAGCCTGCTCCACTCCCGGGTGCAGCAGTTTTGTAAAAATCCTTCTTGAAAAAAATGTTGATATTAACAAATACAATTCAACATACGAGAAAGCTCCCATTCACTTTGCAGCTGAAATCGGTGACTTGGATATAATTAAAACACTTCTCAAAAAACCTAGCAGCATCAGCGAGTCTGATAAATACAGAAGTATGGAAGCTGGAGACTTGGTTCCAACGATGCTTCTAAATCATACAGAATTAGATGTTAGTGCTGTGTCAGGGGGAGCAAATACAGCACTACACTTAGCCATCAAACAAATAACCAAACATCAAAGTCCCAATGACAACGGAGACCAGATCACACAATACAAAGAAATAATTAAATTACTCCTTCATTCTGGTTCGGATGTTAATCAGCCAGACTCAAATGGAAACACTCCGATCATGTCAGCAGCTAAAGGAGGCCTGGAAAATATAGTAAAGTTGATTATTAAATTTTCAAAGAAACCCGTCGATCTGGATTCATACAAAGATGAAAATCAAAGATCAGCGAGAATGATCATAGAAGAAACCTTCCAGTACTTGAAGGATAAACTACCACCACAAGACAAACTTGAAGAAATCATTGAACTGGATGCGTTGTTTTCCCACCTGGATTGCAACAATGAACAAAGATTTATGGCAGACTTCTATAAAATTGCAAAGAGCGAACCACCTGAATTTCTTGAAAAGCATACTGGAAGTATGACCCTACTTCAGACATCTTGTAACAATGGCATGGAAAAAGTTACTAAAATTTTACTTGAAAATGGAGCAAAACCAAATCTGACAACCTCGGGTTGTGATAAGAGACCAATCGAAATAGCTTGCTGGAACGGATATCACGAGATACTGAAATTACTTTTAAATCATGAAAATACGTCATTGAAACCAAGTAAATATGGATCTCTAATTCAGATTATTATTAAGGAAGCAAAATTGGATTTCAAAGCGGGGTCAAAAAGAGATTACAAGAATTGCTTGAACATTTTGCTAACAAATCCAAAATTAAACATGGATATCAACTATATAGACTCAGAAAAAAACAGTGCCCTTCATTATGCAGCGCGAAGCAGAGATCAAGATATGGTTTTAACCTTATTGAAGAATGGCGCATGCGTAGGAATGAGGAATATCTTTCACAGACCTGCACTGGCTGACATTACAGCCAAAACCTTGGCATCTTTTCTGGACAATTGCTTGACAACTAATAACGAAAGACCCGATCATCGTAATTACGAAATAAAATTTAATTACAGTTTTCTTGCACCTCCGAGGAATATTCCTTATCTTGAAGATGATACAGTATCACCTCTTATGAATGATGCAGAAAAAAGGATCACCTCCTTTGATCGCTTCCTGGCACCTGAAACAGACGCCCTATTATACATGACACAACATTCTGAGTTAAAACAACTGCTCAAGCACCCGATTATTACAAGTTTTCTTTATTTGAAATGGCTAAAGATTCGGTGCTTATTTTACACCAATATTACACTTTATGCAATTTTTTGTCTCTCACTTTTAATTAATATTCTGTGTGTAGGAGAAGGAGAAACTGAGATTATTGTTTACATCGTAACGAGAATTTTAACAATCATCGGATTAATTCTGTTGATTATTAGGGAACTTTTACAGATAGCTGTGTCTCGAAAAGCGTACATCAAAAGCTTTGAAAATTTATTACAAATATTTTTCATAGGGATAACAGCAGCAATAGTAGTTTTTAACACAAAATATTATAAGCCACAACTGTCAGCTGTTGCCATGTTTCTCTCATCTGCGGAACTTTTCTTCTTGATGGGAAAATTTCCATGCTTTTCCACGTATAAAGAGATGCTTAAAAAAGTATTGTGGAATTTCTTTAAATGTTTAATATGCTACAGTTGCATTGCTCTTGCATTTTTACTTAGTCTTTACATTCTACTCAGAGCGGACCCAAATTTTGCTCTAGACTTAAAAGCTTTTCCAATACTGAGTTATATTATGTTTGTATTATTTATATTCATGATACCGATCGTATTGTTTAACTTACTGAATGGTTTGGCAGTTAGTGATACACAACTAATTAGAGTAAACGTCGAGATTTTAGAGCAGATATCGAGGATTAAGCTAATTTCATATTACGAGAACATAATTTTGGGTGATTTGAGGCAGGGCCACAACTGTTTAAGATCGAGAATGATTTCCTTAAAGCCTTTAGTAAAAAGGGTCTGTTTGTTTCCAAATTTTTTGCCATTGGCACAAATAACGGTCATGCCAAACCAGTCGAGCATTTATGAAGTATTCTCAAGTGATTATTATGATAAAATCAGTGAGGGAGGTTTCGGTTGTTTGGGACATTACTACCAAAGAGAAATGGACAAGAGCATTGTTATAGCTGCCAAAACTTTGATAGAAGAGAGGGAGGAGCGGGGTAATGAGATGAAGCAACTAAAAGATAAATTACTATCCTGTGAAAGAAAGATAGAAAATTTAGTAAAGTACCACGAGAGCCTTTTAAAATTGAATGAGAAACAAATTTATCATTCAGTAGAAGATAAATAAGAAAATACAGAGTTGATGCATTTTCTTTATACATACTATTGATGGATATTTAAAATTATTTGACGATTGCTGCATAGTCATATTGTAAATGACATATTGTCCCAACATGAAGGAGAAATCATATTTTGAAACCCCTCAGCCGAGCGATTCTCTATCTTCTGTAAGATCGAGATAGATCTCGGGCGAGATCCCCTGTCAGATTTGTGTGATTTTCTTTGGCTGTTAATTGCTTTTTCTATGGGCCAATGTCAGAATTTCAGCTGTGAGCTGTCACATATATTAGTTTAGGTCGTTTTAAACACGAATTCATGCAAGTATGCATAATTATTTATTCATTTAACCCATTGGCCACAGAATTATGAGCTAAAAAATTGGCCTTCACCACTGAATTAATTTTGTACCAAAAGTTGAAAACCTGTATTGGTGTACCTACTAAATCTATTGTTACTTTTGAACCGTATATTCAAATGAATTAATTTCTTTAAATTTGTTTACATATTGGATTAAGGTAACGAAAAACATAAAAATAAAATTTAAAAAAATATGAAAATATGTGTAAATAAGGATACAAATATAACCTTCTCTTTTTTCGAATGTTTTTTTCCACATTTTTATTCAAAAAGTTACAAAAAAACATAATAATCTTTTTTTTATTGGTGCCCTTTTTTACTCATTTAAAGTACGCTCTAGCGTGTTTAAATCGCACTTTATGGAACGCGCGTTTTTTAAAGTTACCATGGCAACATCAACAAATCAACAAAATGTGAAGTCTAAATGTCAACTTTTAACTATAAATCTGACAGGAATATTTTAAACGTCAAATAAAACTAACACTTTGAATACATACGCCTTCTTAGCAACGTCATCCTTGCTAATTGCCTTCATGAATGCATGCACTTTCACAAATGATTTTAAATCAACCCCTTTATTTATCCTCAACAGACATTGCAATTTCGAATGTATGGCCCACATAGTCGATGCTTTGTACTGTTCCGACATTTTCTGAAGGTAAGCAAGCACAACTCGTTCATCTACATCTATACTACGTTTTGCTCCTCCATCCATGTTATGAACCTTTCATTTTCTTTTTTATAAACGTCTTTGGATTTTTCAGGTATCAACCGCGATTCTGCTTTGGTATTTAAATTATCAATGTTAGAACTCATTTTACAATACACAATAACTAGTAAAAACTGTGATGTCAACTATTAATCTTATGTGACAGATTGCAAATTAATGTTTGTGTTTTTCATTTCCATGACAACAAGATATTGTGATGTCACATCACGAATTCATTAATAGTTCTTATTTCCAAATTTTTAATAATAATATCAATATTTATGTTTTCAAAGTGTACCAATAAAAAAAAAATAGCGTAAAGTATTTGTGGATAACTGGTCTTTAAAACACTTGCTTTATTTCGAGCACTCGGCTACGCCGTCGTGCTCGAAAAATCGCGCGTGTTTTAAAGACCTGTTTATCCACTTATATTTTAATATACTATTATCGAACAATAATAATTTTTATTTTTTCCATACAAGTACTAATAACTAATAAAATAATTTAGTATGATAGTCCTCAAAGCAATCAGGGACGTTCAGGGTCACTACCAAAAGTCTAGAACCACTCGCAATTTTGAAGAAATTAAATGGTGGCTGGCTGCATTCAAAACTTGGAGCACAAATAACAGGGAAAAAACATAAGAAACATATTATTACCAATTCTATGAAGTGAAAGATTAATTAATTACAGAGCGTTCGGCATTTAAAATTTTATTCAAAAATGTCACTGTCGTGCTCGTTTTTTCATTTTTAGGCGGACCTACTTTAGCCCGTTAGCATGCCGGGGTTTGTGGTTAAGTACCTGAGTTGCACACCCGGCAGGCTGCCGGGGTTTGTGGCCAATGGGTTAACAGTCTTAGAAAATCATACAAATCTGACAGGAGATCTCGCCCGAATCTATCTCGATCTCACAAAACATAAAGAATCGCTCGGCTGGCCTTACGCATATTGTCAGGTCAGAAAATTTCCACTTTATATTAAAATTCAAATAAATGGAATATTTCTGAATGAATCCAAAAACTAAAAACTGTTTTTAAAAGGTCATGAAATCCACTTTCAAGTTTTATTATTGGAAATAAAAAACATAATTTTTTAAATATTAAAATTTTTAATGCAAACATGAAAAAGTTTAAAAAAACAGCTCTCCTTACGTTTTTTTTAACTAAAATTACTAATAACGAAAAAAAAAAACTAAACACATACCAATATTTTATTAGACAAATGTATTATAATTTTATTAGACAAATGTATTATAAACGTTATTATCATCTCACTTTTTTGTCGTTTCATAAATTTTTCAAAAAGTTTCATCATTTTTTTTCATAAATAGCATTTTAACCCATTGGCCACAGAATTAATGAGCTAAAAATTGGCCTTCACCACTGAATTAAATTTATACCAAAAATTGAAAACCTGCATTGGTGTACTAAATCTATTGTTATTTTTGAACCGTATATTCAAATGAATTATTTTCTTTAAATTTGTTTACATATTGAATTAAGGTAAAGAAAAACATAAAAATATTTTTTTTAAATATTAAATTAAGTGTAAATAAGGATACAAATATAAACTTCTCTTTTTATCGAATTTTTTTTTTCCAGATTTTTATTCAAAAATTTACAAAAAACATAACAATTCGAACATTAATAATTTTTGTTTTTTACATACAAGTAAACTAATAAATAATAATTTGGTATGATAGTCCTCAAGGCCACCGGGGACGTTCAGGGTCACTACCAAAAACCTAGAGCCACTCGCAATTTAGAAGAAATTAAATGGCGGCTGGCTGCACGCAAAACTTGGAGCACAAATAACAGGGAAAAAAAATAAGAAACATATTATTGCCAATTCTATGAAGTGAATGATTAATTAATTACAGAGCTTTCGGCATTTAAAATTTTATTCCAAAATGCCACTGTCGTGCTCGTTTTCCGTTTTTAGGCGGACCTACTCTAGCCCGTCAGCGTGCCGGAGTTTGTGGTAAGTACCTGAGTTGCACACCCGGCAGGCTGCCGGGGTTTGTGGCCAATGGGTTAATATTAGTGTACATTTTAATATTAGTGTGGTTAAATTCTAGTTTTGAATATAAAGTGTGGTGTTTTCTCTTCCATGATAGTAAGGGAGATACAATGATTTCAGTGAGACCTATGTCAGCTGTTCATAAATTAGCCTTATGTAGGTGTTACACTGAGAGGGAAAAATTCAAAAAAATTACAACATAATTTATTAAACTTAGATACATTTATTAAAACAATAATATCAAATACAGCATTATTCAGAGAAATTGCAACAATCACACATTGAATATATTGTTGTTTTAATGAAATATTAAAAAATACTTTCATAAATACACACAAACGTTCTACTTATGTACCTATTAACAATGCTTTTATTAACCCCTCAGGATAATTTGTTAGCTTTTCGGAACAACTCATATAAGTATCACAGAAATTGTTGTGTCTCCCTTACTATCATGGTTAGAAATATGATCTAAATGGTATTAGAAAGAGAAGACACCACGCTTTATATTCAAATCTAAAAGTTAACCAAAGGGTTTATAATAAATACATTTGCCTAATAAAATAAGTGTGTGTTTAGTTTTTTCATTATCAGTAATATTACTTTTTAAAAAATGTAAGGAGCCAATTTTAAAACCTTTTTTTTTTGCATTCAAAATTTTAACATTTCAAAAATTATATGTTTAATTCGAATTGTAAAACTTATTACGTATTTTATCACCTTTAAAAACAATTTTTAGTTTTCAGATGTGTTCAGAAACATTCCATTTATTTGGATTTTGTTGCAAAGCGGAAATATTTTGACCTTCCGACAAAATAGGATGAGGCTTGAGGGGTTAAAAGGAAAATACTTATCAACAATATTTGTATAATTTGATTAGCTAAGAAGCTTGGTTATCAGTAGAGGTCCGTGACTTTTGAGTGCTAACATTGAAAAATACAACATTATTGATATTGTTGTAGCTGAAAATGATTTTTTTTTTGCCTAGAACCGCCCCTGATACGAGTAGTTACGATAATCATATTGTAAATTGTATATTAATATTAAAGATTTAATTGTGTATTTCAGAAATTTTTCAGGTCTGAAAAATATTTGAAGAAGGTCTTTTGAATTAATCACACCACGTAAAAATATATTTAACAAATATTTATTATGGAATTGATCAATGCATTAATTTTTTTATTTGTAAATGTGCTAGAATTATGGCATAATTAAAGATACATAAATATATTTTGGCACTTTTTGGGCATGGCTAAGTTTACTAAAACATACAATAAAATGTTTGTATTTAAATTCTCCAACATGACAAAATAAAAATTTACAAGATATGTTAAATACTGAGATTGTGTGGGTGATATGAAACACATTGAACTTTTTACATATTTTTTGCGTTTAAAAGTTAGCTAATTGTAATTTGAAGAAAATCATTCAAGAAAAAAATGTTATTTCGACAATAAATTTTTGATCATGGAAATTTGAAATGTTGTAAAGGAAAATAAATTCGAAATTAAGACAAATATATCATTTTTTTCTCTTTCGAGATGCGTCGTCGAAATATTTCTACAAAATGGGTGCATCTTTCACGACATTCATTTTGAGACGAGTTTGATAAATTAAAAATAAATTAAATACTGTTATTAAAGAAATGTTAAGTATTCTGAAAGATCTATTCTGTGTTATTTTATAATAAAAATTCGTAATTATGGGTCTACAAAAACAAAAGATATGATTTTTTTAAGAAAAAACCTTTTCGCTCCCCTGAACAATAAACATTTTGTCCTTTACCCTCTTATTGGCCGGAAGCGCGCGCAAAACAAATTTTCAAAAGAAAATAATTTTTAAATGCGATTTTAACCCTTATGTATAAAGAAACTGTATGAAGGACAAAGTCAGAATCGCTTGCGCCAATATCATTCTAGATGTAGCCAAAAGTTTCATTTACCTAGCAACACCAGAATATTTTTAAATGAATTATCTATGGGATCTGGGTGTCAGATTTTGACACGATTTGAACTGTCGAAAAGTCCGAGCTGATAGTTCGCAAAAACATCGAAAAATCTAACAATTTATCAAACAAACGAAAAGTAATGTTGTTTTTATAGATAGTTTATTGTTCAAGGAATGTGTTTCGGTAAATAAAATATACTATAGCTGAAAATAAATCCATAAAATATTACTTCAAAGTGATGCATTCTGTAATTTCCTGTATACAATAAAAGAAAAAGAAGAATGGCTCTCGACAGGTTACAGCATTTCAAAATTCCATGATCGATATGTAACATTTTTGATGGCCAATTGCATAAAAATATTAACAGGTAATTTTCAAAAGATCTAAAATGTTTTGTACATATATGTACTATCTATTTGAACTAGTGACAACAATATTAAAAACATTTAATAATATGAATGTTGACAATTTAGTACAACTGTAGGGAAGATTTAAGTTTTTCATTCTCTAGCTCACATAAAATATATATACATATTGAAAAATAAATAAAATGGCACACAGGAAAAAATACTTCAAATATTATGTAATAAATATTGTGAGCATAATTTTTTTTTTCTTTTATGGAATGAAGACTTATAATAAGATTAAAAGGGTTTCATGCGCTTTATTAAACAGGTTAAAAAAAAAAATCCTTTGAATTTTCACTGTTCCATTCAATTATAAAATGAAGTAGGGAACACAGTTATTTCGCTTTGATACATAATTACATAGATGATTTATGTAAAACTATAAAAATCTAAAATTATAATTCCAGTTGTCTGTGCGTTAGTCCTGCATGAAATCTGATTTAATGAACACAAATTTTCTTTTAATTTAAGCGTGATTTTCAAAACTGGAACTGATTGTATGAAGAATTTAAGTGATAAAGTGTCTTACCTACCTGTAATATAATATTTTAACAGAAAAAACATTTTAGGGCCTTCACTCATGGAGAAAATTGGTTGGCAACTCAATACACGGTGCAACTAGCCTTTAAGATTTCAGTAATTATATTATCAGCTTGTTTAACAAAAATACAATTTATTAATAATAATTTATCAATTATCAACCTTAATATTTAATAATAATTTATCAACCTCCTGAAGAATTTCGATATTTTCCTGCTCTGACATGTCGCAAATTACTCGAAAACTTGACAGGTCGTGAGGAGCAACATGGCAACTGAAATGCGCCGGCCCCAGCGACCAGCACTGGGTGTCACCGCATCGCCCTTGACAACTGGTCTTTAACAAGTTGCTTGTGTGCTGACCTCCACTGAAATTTGTTGCTTTCCTGTGGATAGCGATTGAGTTGCCAACTGGTTTCTTTTCAGTTGCCCCATGAGCGGATGGACTAAGAAGTTTTAACAATTTAGAAAATTAAAAGTAATGTTACGCATTACACAGGAATATTTGACATTACATATTTATTTACCAATGCACTAATAACCAAAATTAGTATGTTTAATTCCAAATTTTAAAACCAAATAAAGCTGCAAACATATTTCAAATATAAAACCAATGCTACAGAATTTCCAAATTATGTTGCTAAGTAGACAGAATCTTTTATGTATATGCAATAAAGAAGTAAAATAAAGTGGAATTATAAATGCTATTTTGTGAACTAAATGACTTCAATAAAACATGTAAATTTATTGGGTGCATAGAATAAAAAATATAACACTTGAAGTGCCTTCAAACAAATGTGTACAGACTTAGTACCTTTTGGTTCTAGGCTATTTAGGATATGGTCTGTTTCTCTTACACTTGCCTAAAATTGTATATCACCATCCCATATGAATTTCGTATTCATGGTGAAACACAGTTTTGTACGGAAATATAGGCCTAAATTAGACCTATAATTGGGTCACAAAATACGCCCACGAGGCACTTCTTGCGTTATTCTTTAATCTATGATTGTGAGCTACAAGACAATATTTAACAATAATTTCACACTCTCACATAATTTACTATGACGAACATCGAATTAATAACCGAATTAAATATTAATTTGTACTGTTATTTTTCATTTAATTTTGTTATTTTACTGCATGGGAAAAATTTCACATAAAAAAAACATAAATTTTAGTATAATAATATTATGAAGGTACATATTTATGGCAACAGAATTAATTTAAGCTTGGCAGACTCAAAAGGTTCCATGTGTATTATCGCTAATAATTTTAAAGGCAATTAAAAAAATAAAAATGTAAAACCTATGGCAAAAAACGAATAGGAAAACAAACAATGCATTTTAATTTAAAGTTTTGTATGGATAAGGCATGGCAGACTTTCATTCATAATACTTGACGCATTGTTTGGTTTAATGTACAAAATACCTATGCATATGTATTACGTGAGTATAAGTGTGATGAATAAAAAAGTGTTATTTGTAACAATCTTGCGTAAAATGAGTACATATTCGTGAAAAGATCAAAAAGAGTTGTTTATTTTTTAATGTTTTAGTAACCTGAAAAAAACATTATTTGTAGATCTATTTTCTGAGAAGATCGCGATCTTGAGATTGCCGTGAATTTTCCATGATGAGATAGTCCAATTTCTCTGCATAGAATGAGTTGAAGTTTAATCTGCAATAAAGTGGAGAAAGATCAATCCTTTAATCTTCAAACAAATTATTATTATTAGGTATACACAGGGCCGGTTTTATAAACGTCCGTTCGTTACGCTTGATACCATTTTTGGTTTACCGCCACAAATATTTGGTCTACCGCCCGATTTTGCCGTTTTATAAACGTTCGTTAGGTTATCGGTAGGTTAAGTTTCGGTTAATGCTTAACTGACTGATTTTGACCAGTTAAACGGATAACGATCCGTTTTGTTGCTTGTCGGCGCTCAAATGTTATTTGACAGCTGTCAGTAGTAGTTGGTTGTTGCCCGACGATCGCTTATTTTAAAGAGACAGTATTATATTATTTGCATTTGTGACATGGATTATTCATCGAGCAGTGAAAGTGAGGATGGGCGTTTGGCAATGCTTGAAGATGACACGCCATCGTCGTCATCTAATAGCAGTAGCAGGGAAGACGAAGCTGCAGGAGGACGGAGACGTCTACGTGTTTTTATGCATAGACCGGATTATTTTAATTATGATGCGGACATCGATTTTAAAATGAGATTTCGGTTGTCAAAGAGAACCGTGGCTCAAATTTTAAATATATTCTACGCTTTGGGATCAATGCTGCAAGCTGCTGGCGACTTCACGGGAGTCTCCAAGTCGACAGCGTGCATCGTTGTATGGAGAGTTACTAAAATAATAGCCTCCTTGAGAAACAATTACATAACCATGAATAGTGACACAGTTCACGACTTCTGCATAAATAACAATCAACTTTGACAGCTAAAGTAATACCCATAGATAAAAACAATATCAGAGACAATAATTTGCCAAAAACATTGCCAGTAAAAAAACTTTAGGACTAAACGTAAAGGACTAAACGTAACCGATGACCGCTAGTAATGCAAATTTGTTTATAGTACGTAAAATAAAATAACGATCGGATAGCGGTCCGTTAACGAAAAATGGTTCGTTACTTAACCGGTCAAAGGCCGTGACATTTAGCGGAAATTCGCGGAACTTCGCAAAAAAACACTAAAAAACCACAACTTTGAATTTTGAATTGAATGTTTTGTTGATAAATTTTGAGCTATTGTATATTTTATTAACTGAAACACGTTCACAACACAATAAGCTATCTACTAAAACCACATTACTTGCATTTATTACGTAAATTAATAGGTTTTATGATCGTTTTATTCGCGATACACCCATTAATTGCGACCGTTAAATTCGCGGCAAATTCTGACAGCCGATTGTCATAGAAGATATCGTTTTAAAAATATTCCAGGGTGACTAGGTGAATGAAACTTGTAGCGTCTCCGAGAGTAATGACAGCGCAAGCGATTCTGACACTGTTCTCCATACAAATTGTGTACATAGAAGGTCCAAAATCGTGGACCAAAAGTTTTTTGTCGGATGGATTATTCAAATATTTGAATTATTTTCTCGCGCATGCGCATATGACGCGCGCGCCGGCGCGTCTCCGGCCTCCCAGCGGTTAACAGAAATTTGGAACTTCGTTTATAAAACCGGCCCACAGGGTGTTAAGGAGAGGTACTTAACTTACTTAAAAGCGCAAGCAGATATCTGTTAAACCGCGAGCGCTTATGTGTTGTACCATCACATGACGCTATCAAATATTTCTTCCTGTGGTAGGAGAGGGGGTCAGATGAATTAGGGAGCGCCACGAAATGCCATTTCTTTGTACTGAATCTATCAACTTGACAGATGTCATCCGCTCGTTTAGGCAGCTCCGTAATTAAAATGACCCCCTCTCCTGCTTTCGGAGGAGAGGGGGTTGTATAACTTTTCACATTTCGCCTCGGGAGCGGTTACGGCATAAGATCTGTATTGTCTATGGTTGATCTCCGCATAAACCGCTTACGTGTGACAGGTGAAGGGATTGTATGGAGAGTGTTATTTGATGTGAGATGATCTTTTATATTTTATAGCTGTGCGTGGCAGGGGTCTTACTCCTGACATAATTTAGAATTTAAAATATACATAAATGAAATTTTGTTCTCAAAATATAAATAAATAAAATATTATGTGAAACAGTTATTAATGACAGTTAGGGTCGTGATGAGGGCTGAGTGACCAGCGGTGAAAGGTGAAATAAAACTTTTTTGTTTGGTTTTGAAGAAAAAACCATGAAAAAAGTAATATACAGAAATATGTTATCTGTAAGTGGCTTAACTAGGGTTTGATAATGCCTTCAGAAGACGAAACAGCTGTCACGCATAATAATAATTACACAGCAAAACTTTTTTTAAATAAACTGTTTTTATAAATTGAATAATAATATTATTGAACATATAAACCTTGATCAAAAAGTTTTAGGACTTTACTCATAAAATTGAAAATATAAGTTTATTCATCAAAATCGATGTGGTCTCCTTCCAAGTGTTCCCCATCAACTGCAACTCACTTACGCCAGCGCTTGATCCAATCCTCGAAACACCGCTGGTACTCAATTTTCTGCATGTCCATCAGAGCTGTTTTCGATTTTTTCCTGACAATGTCTAGGGTGCTGTAAAGCGTTCCGCGAAGCGGTTTTTTAAAGTCGGTTAAACGGGAAAAAAATGCAGGGAGCCAGATCAGATGAATTCAAAGGCTGCTCACTCAAGGATTGCATTGTGCGACGGTGCGTTATCATGGTGCAAAATTGATGCCATTTTTAAACTAGCAAAAAAAAAAAAACCCGCACAAAAGTAGATGTCATTAGTACAGCGTAACTTTTACAAAAGTCAAGCAGTGACGCTGAAATTTGAAGGGGAGTGTCAATGACAGATGTAGTAGCCTAACAAAAAAAAAGAATTCCAATCGGGTGACTGACAGCGCCACACGGTGGCCGGTCCCTAAACTTTTTGATCAAGGTGGTATATAAAAAAAAAAACTAACTGTCTGGCCGTGGACATAAAACGCCGTTATAATTTTCGATTTAAGTGGTCCAGTGGAATCAAATGAACGGGGTTCAACTGAAATATTTAACATGGGGCATACCTATACATGATGTTGACCAGTTTCTTGGTGTTGTTGTCTTTGGCCATATCGTTGATCATGTTGAGTAGAGTGAGCAGAGAAGAGGTGAAGAGCAGGTCGTATTGATGGATGCTTTGCTCAAAGGAATTGGCAGGAGGAGCAGTGCTGTCGGTTGACTTGGTCATGGAGTCTCCAGTCATGTCGTGGCTCTACAAAATACACCAAAGTGTTATTAAAAGAACAGAGCAGTTTGACTTAAGATTTTTTTTGTAAGGCATGTTACATTTGTGCACATATAATGTAGCTGCAGGTATATATGAAATTATTATGAGTATTGTATAAATAATATTGGAATAGATAAATATCTGTAGGCATTTGGAAGAATAAAAGTATATGCTGATAAATTGGATAGGTTGGACAAAATATTGTACTGTTATTTAAGAATAAGCATCATTCATAATAGAGGATTCCATGACAGTTGATCGCCAGACATTGGGCCCTGGCATAGACACAATATGCAGTCGGTTTAGGGAAAATACGGTGCACCTATTGACACAAAATATAACTAAATATAAATCAAGGATAAACTACTTGTCTATATTCTGCATACACCAGTGTAAAAGAAAAAAATTGATACTGTAAATAAATTCGTTTGATATCCATATCAACTTATTATTAAATATTTTTTTAAGTCGATTGTAGGTTTGAAATTGCACAACAATGCACAAATAATAATAATTTTATAATGACTATAATTTTGAGGGGCCAACTGTCAGGGGATCAACTGTCGGGTGATCATTATAGAGATATAAGTTAAGTAAATTCTAATGTAAAATCCATGCTAATTTGTACAGCACTCTGGAGGCGATTTTTCGCAAAAACAGCGCTATATAACTTGTCCAAATTTATTATTATTATTATTATATATATGTGCATACTAATTGTTGCATGAGGATGTGATATTTATTACTTAAATTACATACAAAGCTGAAAATTAAAACCATAGTAAATAGAAGAAAAATTAGTGCACATACACAGTGTAAACATACAATAATATTATGGAGTAATAAATACAGTATTTTTTTATGGAATGTGGTCAATGCAAGACATTATATAATACTTATCTTTTTATGTAAGGAAATAAATTAACACTAACGGCCGTTGTTCCCAACTTTTCGACTGACCAATCTGCGATCAGCTAAGCGATTTGTAAGTATTTTGCAGGGTAACGCTCGATTCGCGTTAAACCCAACATTTTATCATTGATTATCTTAACCTCTTATTGGCCGGAGACGTGCGGGCGCGCATGTATTGTGCGCAGGCGCGAGAAAATAATTCGAAAAAAATTTGAACAAAACATGTTTGTCTGCGATTTCGGCCCTTCTATGTACAGAATTTGTATGAAGAACAAGGTCAGAATCGCTTGCGCCAACATTACCCTTGCAACAGCAGAATATTTTTAAACGATTTTATCTGTGACATGAAAATGTCAAATTTGCCGCGAATTTGATCTGTCAAGGTTGATGCTTGTTCCTCGACTAAAACATCATAAAACCTATTAATTTACGTAATTAACGCAAGTAATGTTGTTCTGGTACATAGTTTATTGTTCTAGGGATGTGTTTCGGTCAATAAAATATACGATAGCTCAAAATTAATACACAAAACATTCAATTCAAAATTCAAAATCGCGTTTTGTTACGAAATTTCCCTATTTTTCCTGGAATTTGCCGGCCTTTGACAGGTTAAGTGACCCCGCCCACTTTCATAGACAATAAAATGGAAAAAAAAAAAACTTCCGATGTTAAATTAATAAGAGTTAATTATTATATTTATTATTAACACACAAAATTTCTTTAAAATATGTACTGTTATCCATAAACTGTCATTTTATATTTTTTAAAGAAACGTATAAAATATATTAAAAATAAAGTGTCCGCTTGACCTTAAGCTGCCGTAGCGTCGGTACTTGCTTGGCGCGCTTGGTGAATATTCCATTTGTTTTTCGTTTCTGCTCCGTGCGTCAACAAATAAACAAAAATAAAAATGGAAAACAAAGCAAAAGTTGCTTACATAAACCAGGTTCTTCTTAATTTGGTTTAAAATGTACAAACTGCCAAAAAAAATCTTTGTCGTTAAATATTTTGATATAATTTCGACATTTGATCGACCATTGTTTTCGCAGTATTTTTTCCACTCTGTTGACACTTTTTATAACTAGTCCTTTGCTTAATCCACTAGTCCGGCTTAATCCACTAATCCGGCTTAACTAGACGTGCTTAACCGGTCAAAGGCCAGGCCATTTCGCGGAAATTCGCAGAACTTCGCAAAAAAACACTAAAAAACCACCACTTTGAATTTTGAATTGAATGTTTTGTTGATAAATTTTGAGCTATTGTATATTTTATTGACTGAAACACGTTCACAACACAATAAACTATCTACCAAAACCACATTACTTGCATTTATTACGTAAATTAATAGGTTTTACGATGTTTTATTATCACGTATTAATTGTGACGGTTAAATTCGCGGCAAATTCTGACAGCGGATTGTCATGGATAAAATCGTTTTTAAAATATTCCAGGGTGACAAGGTGAATGAAACTTTTAGCACCACCTAGAGTAATGATGGCGCAAGCGATTCTGACACTGTTCTTCATACAAATTCTGTACATAGAAGGGTCAAAATCGCAGACCAAAAGTTTTTCGTCGACAATATTATTCAAATATTTGAATTATTTTCTCGCGCATGCGCATGTGACGCGCGCGCCGGCGCGTCTCCGGCCTGTCACCGGTTAATCCACTAGTCCGGCTTCCTTAGATTGAGCGATGCTTACGGCATGCTTAACCTGTCAAAGGCCCGCAAATTCCAGGAAAAATACGGAAATTTCGTAACAAAACACGATTTTGAATTTTGAATTAAATGTTTTGTTGATTAATTTTGAGCTATCGTATATTTCATTGACTGAAACACGTTCCTAGAACAATAAAGTATGCACCAAAACAACATTACTTGCGTTAATTACGTAAATTAAAAGGTTTTATGATGTTTTAGTCGAGGAACACGCGTCAATATTGACAGCTTCAATTTGCGCCAAAAATGACATTTCGATTCCACAGATAAAAATCATTTAAAAATAATCTGGTGTTGTCAGGTGAATGAAACTAGTGGCTATATCATCAATGATGTTGGCGCAAGCGATTCTGACCTTGTTTTCATACAAATTCTGTACATAGAAGGGTCAAAATCGCAGACAAACTTTTTTATTTCGAAATATTTTTTTCGCGCATGCGCAAAAGCTGCGCGCAAATGAGCGTGTCCGGCCGATTACAGGTTAATGATTATTTAATGATTTTCATGATTAATGTAATAATTATGATTGTAATTTTTAATGTTTTGACTGCTTTAATAGTAAATAAATTGATATCGAGAATTTTGTAATTGTAACTCTTTCATTTCCTTAATACTTGGGAGTAATTCACAAAAATTTATTTTTTAATCATTTTTCGAACGCTTCGGGGAACCTAGAAACGATAATATAATTTTATTTTTTTTTATTTTTTATTAAAACCAAAGACCTAAGACAACTTTTTATCACTAGCGCTCAAGGAAATAAGACAATTTTTTTTTCGCCATACAGTTGCGGCCCACACTAGTGTACATATATGAGTGTGTATGACATAATATATGATATCCTTACCCGTATGGCCTGTTTACACAAGGACAGTGTTTAGGATAGTGATTGAGTGGCAACAAAATCATTTTGTTAATTTTAAGTCATTGTCCATGTGTGGACAATGCGTAAAGTGGTAAGTAGCAATTTAGTTGACTGGAATAGAGTTTTTCTTATTTTTTTTCTGTTTTACATTATGTAACTCCACACAGGAGGCCTGAGGAAAAAAATTCACTCGGGGCCTTTGTCATCTTTCAGTCTTTTTAGGAAAAGGAAGGAGAGGAAGTTCTGGGAAGGATAAAGGTATGATGGGGGGGGGGGGTCAATATGTCCAGGAGTGACATCCCTCCCACTGCGGTGCAAGGCGATGGGTCAAGTGAGTCCGGCTGGAGAGGTCCAGATTAGGTGTCCCTCAACTAGTCTCTCCCTATCCGGCCATACAGTAGGTAGGCAAACGCATTCATTGCCAAGACCTAGACAAACCGCATCCCATGAACCTGGGCACCCCTGCTAAGTCAACAAACATAGTGAACCTCTTGGGGTGACCTGTGGCAGGGGTGTGGGTTAGACAATAAATGGTTCCCAGGATGGAGGTACTGGCTCCCAAATTGACCCCCTTGGTGCCCCCTCCACTGCTGTCCTTGTACTGTCTACGTTTGGACAGGCACTTTCTACTTTAATTCGATACCACAAGTAGGTGTCTTGCTGTTTAAATCAATACTAAATTGCTCTCAGGACAGTGATTTAGTTAAAAACAATCACTGTCCGGCAGTGATTTAGTCAAAAATAATCACTGTCCGACAGTGATTTAGGTAAAAACAATCACTGTCCTCATATAAACAGGCCAGTACAATTAGCGATAAGTTTATACTTTTTTTCTAAAATGCACAAAAATACATCAAAATGAGATATGAAATCAGATGCACTGAAAATTATTATTAACAAAGCAATGAACTGAAAGAGAGATTTTTTAAAATCTATGTGCACATTTAAATAATTATTGTATACCTCTAGGGACTCTGTTGCTTCATAGGCAGAACCAATCATACCATTCATCTCTGCGTCCACAAAATATTTCCTCATTTCCTTTAGATTTCGAGTGAGCAGCATGATAAAAAGAACAATATTTTTAATGTTGAAATATTTTGCAGATAAAACCCTAAAAAAAAATTCTGGTGGGCAGTGTTAAGAGAAAACCGGACGGTGTTTTGTCCGTAAAAACATATATACCCCAATTTCCTCTTTGGATTTTGACACTACTAAATATTTTTTAATATAATAATTATAGATATCGACCTCTTCGAACGTGTCGGAACATTTTGCTTTTTTGATAAGTTACTTCTTATAGGAGTTAGCATCCTCAAAAAATCGTTAAAATTGCCTGTTTTGAATGCCATCAGCAGACATTCAGTATACAATCTGCACAAAGTATTTTTTTTAAAAGCAAAACGTACAGATATAAAGTACATATTTTCTTCTAATGCAGTTAGTTAAAAAATGTAAAAAATCGGTCCAGTTTTGGAGAAACATGGGGAATACAAAACCTCGATTTTGACGATTTTATTTAGGTATTATCCTTTGCTGAGTATTCGGGGGAGTAAGACCGACAGTGACAGCAACTGTTTGGTAAAATACGTATCGTTTAAATTTCTCCGCAACCGGGTTTCCTCAAAAAATGGTTGTATGACGATTTTATTTAGGTATTATCCTTTGCTGAGTATTCGGGGGAGTAAGACCGACAGTGACAGCAACAGTTAGGTAAAATACGTATTGTTTAAATTTCTCGGCAACCGGGTTTCCTCTTAAGTAAAAAATGGTTGTATACCTGTAAGAAGCTTATCCACAAAAAAAAATTGAAAAGTGGTACGTATTCTTCAATTTAGAGAATTTTTTTTATCAAGAATTTCAAAAAAATCAATGATTCTTTATTTTTATTTTGAATGTATGAATGTAGCAAAATAAATTTAAAAACGATGAAACAATCACACAAAGAATGCCATAATGCATAAAACATATACTTCAACCACTGAGATATTGCCCGCAGTGAAATCAGAAAACACAAGTATTAAAATTGTTTAGATGCATAATTTGTAATTAATGGTATGCTGCAGATAATCACTTCTTTCCTCGGTGGCCAAAACTATTTTTATGCATGTATTTTAGAATCCTATTAGTGCTTGAATCAATTCTAACATGACAATAAAAAACAATCTAACTAATCTATATTGTACATGTGTGATTCAATCTATTTACATTTAAGTGAATGATTTACACATAAACTTGTTGATTTGGCATAAAAAAATGATCAAATGGGATTGCAATGTTACCTGGAAGAACTGACAGAACTGAACGCAGACTTGGCACAGCTTGGTGAGGTTTTGCAGGAGGGGAGGGCTGGTCAGCATGCAGTCATCAAGACACGCCTCCAGGAAGTCTCCGTGCTTCTCCAGAACCTCGTCAACATTGGTAACCTGGAATCATTCCATATTAAAGTTATTTTTGCTTGCTCAAATCCATTGCAAAAAATTAAAAAAAGAACTTCCAAATGCCAAGGGCTAGTGGAATTATGAGGAAAATCGTGAGGTTTAAGACATTCGGGGAGGGAATGTAGAAGAGGTAGGTTGAGAAATGCCTGGCTATGCAGATCTGGTCAGTCAACGCACGTTAAGCCATTTCTAGCAATGTCTAAATGGTAGACTGTCACTAGGAATATAATAAAAAAGATCTTTCACTCAGGATAAAAAAACTATTTTGATTCTGGAAGCGAAAAAACCATAGAAAAATAATGCACTTTTAGAACATCAGCTCACGGGGCAACAAAATTTTTTTTATTGGCAACTCAATCAATATCATTGGCGAAATTCATTGGCGGTTCGCACACAGGACCAAAGACCAATGTTGTCAAAGGCGACGCAAACAGTCACTAGCAAATCACCGTGCTAGTCGCCGCGACCAGCGCTTTTCATTTGCCAGGCTGCCATGGTTGCGCCTCACGACCTGCCAAGTTTTCGAGTAATTTGCGATATGTCGAACAGGAAAATAACGGTTCAAGAGGTCGATAAATGTATGTATATTAACCCTTCGAATAATAAGAAAATAATTTTCTGTCAACTTTTGCATGTCAAGGTTTGCGCGCAAAATTCTTGGTTCATCCCATGCATTTTAAATGTTCCTATTTTTTGGTTTTTTTAAACGCTTTTGCAAAAACAAAAATTGGTCTAAAATCTAGATGAAATAATCTTTCCGATGTGTTTATTAGAAATCAACATTTTTGTTTCTAAATATTAAAATTTTAATATTGGAAATGTAAATTGGCTAAAAAATGCATACCCGCGAATATTTGAGTTAAAGTAATTAAAATAGAATAAATCCAAAATTTTAAATACAGTTTCCCTTTCTAAACAAAATTTGTAATAAAACTGTCACCTCACTTTTTATCACTTTCATACAATTTTATTTTAAAATTAAATATGTGATACGTCACAAATTGGCGCAAAATTAAACCGTCACTTTTGATCGGGTTTGTAAAATATCTGAACAACCTAACTCATATAATTCTAAGACAATGAGAAGCATTATTTCATTCCGTTTCTACCATAAAAGAAATCACAAATATTCACATGACAGGAAGAGAGATATCTAACATTTAATAATGCACATTCGCTCTGGGACAATCTGGGTCTCCTGTTATTATAACGGCATATGATGTTTTGGGACAACTTGGGTCTCCTGTGATTAGACGGGTTAAGGTTGAAAAGTGATTGATAAATTATTGGGTTGATAAATAATAAATAATATTTTTGTTTAAAAGCTGAAATAATTACTGAAATCGTAAAGTTGAGTTGCACTGTGAGAGAAGCTTTTTAAAGTTGCCAACCAGTTTCAGTTTGGTTTCTCCATGAGCGAAGGGTCTTATTTACCCATGCCGAGTTTTGAACTCATCTCATCTAGGTGCAGAGTCAAAGAGCTTATCATTCTGCCATAATTATAGAAACGATTTAAGAATAAATATGTTTCTCTATAAACCAATTGCTCTTTCCTGTTTTCAGTACACAATGTTACAATATACAATTTATTTAAAATCTAAAGATCTGCAATAATGGTAAAGTTGTGAATAGACGTGATTAGGAGGTACCTTGTTGAGTCCGGCGGTGAAGTTAGACCAGTTGGGCTCAATGACCTCAACGCACATGTAGTACTGCAGGTTCTGTAGACAGCTCAGCATCCTCTGGCGAAGGGCGAAGGCCGCTCCGTACTGGCGAGCCTCGCTGAAGCGTTTCGCCACCTTGTTGCATAACCACACTCTGAAAATCACAATCACACATGTTTGTTTAAACACTAGCGCGATTGTGGTCGAAATATGAACCAATTTTATTTTTCTGCGATTGACAGCGGTTCAAAATTGGACCACATTTTCCTACCATTCGTAAAACGTTTATTGTAATTATTTAAAACATTTCCATGGCCAGCCAATTATTTCAAAAACCAATGCTATTGAAATGCTTTATCTACTATGACCATGGATGTCGCAAATCCGAACTTCGTAGACTATTTTAGGATGATGTTAAAAATAAATTTCTAAAATATTTTTTTCACACTGAATTTTCGATCAGCTGTTTATGGTTACAATTAAGTCCTTTTTCCATAGATTAGCACCTTTCATAAACAAGTATACCACAGACAAAATACAAAAATCGAAAATATTGTATGTTGACTCGAAACCCCTCACGGCAGCTTCAAGGTAGCAAACACGCAGGATTTGCGTGGTTATAAACTTTACGATTTTTTAATATTTTTTTTATAAATCCTACAAATATGAGATAAACAATAAAATACTGGTTAATTCATTGTTTATATAGCGCTTTAATAAGTTTTTATGTTTCCATGTTAAAATTCGAAGGTATGAATTTTTTAATGTTGGTGAAAATTTAAAAAAAATTATCTTTTGGGAAATCTCGAGCCATCGAGGTAAATTTATTTATTTCACGTTCGCTCCAGTGGCTATGCTCATTCGTGAGCTATGCACACTGATGCACTTTTACACTTTCTTTAGGCGCAACGATTTTTTAAGTTTTGTTAAATAAACTACACTTTCATGCACAATAATTTTAAGTGAGGCATTGTGATTCATACAAAATAAAAGTCCATTCAAAAAGGTGCAAATGAGTGAAAGTTTTGTACCGTCCGAGGCTCGACATTTCTTACGTATGTGTTCATTCGTTGATTCGGAACAAGATCAGCAGCATCAATATGAGAGGTGGGGGTGCCGGATAATTTTACTGTGGAAAGGGGGCGATTCTTTAAATACGGTTAAGAAACACTGGTTTAAATGATGTAATTTATAGAAGAATAATTGATTATTCTTTTTCTTTCAACACTATTTTTACCTCATAAGCACATTCTGGGTAGCAAGAGGCTTCCGATGCCGTCGACTGGCTGAATTACCTCAGTATCCCACTTTGATTTCTTTCATACTTAATCGCTTCGAGCCATTGTGCCGAACTCTTGAGTGTGTACGTTACATTGAGTAAGCCAGTAGTGGCTAAAAGACTGGCTAAACAAAGACACTGTTTCCTATGCATAGATATGTTGAGGCTCAAACTGTTCGGCATACACTAAACGTGGAGTCAATTTTGAGTAAAACCATGTGTGTCGATATAGCCTCGAGCCTTTGTTGTTACTCGTTGGTTTACTTGATCCAGTTCACAATTTGGGGAGTGGGTATGGGTTCGGCCACCCCGGGAACCATTTATTGGATAACCAACACTTCTGCTATAGGTCACCCCAAGGGTTCGCTACCCTGGTTCGTAGGGTTTGGTGAGTTCAAGTCTTGGCGGCAAATGTGCCTGCCCATGCTTCCAGTTGCTTGGCGGGCCAGATTGGGAGCGAGACCTTTTGACCTCTTCAGCTGGTCTCTGTCGACCCATAGACACTGCAGCGGGACACACTGACCCCTAGGTTCCTACTATCCACCTACCCACCTCTCATACCTTTTTCCTTCCCAGAACTTCCTCTACTTCCTTCCCCTAAAACACAAAGCATCCCTGGGGGAAATTATGTTCCTCAGGGCCTATATCATCTTTGAAAATCTTTTGGGGTCTATGTCATTCATTTAACGTCTAATTGGCCGGAGACACGCGGGCGCGCGCGTAGTATGCGCATGCGCGAGAAAATAATTCGAAAATTTGAATAAAATTATCGACCAAAAACTGTTTGTCTGCGATTTTGGCCCTTCTATGTACAGAATTTGTATGAAGAACAGGGTCAGAATCGCTTGCGCCAACATTACTCTATGAAACGCGTAAAAGGTTTATTCACCTTGCAACACCAGAATATTTTTAAACGATTTTATCTGTGACTTAGAAATGTCAGATTTTGCCGCGAATTTACCCGTCACAATTTATGCGTGTTCCTCGACTAAAACATCGTAAAACCTATTAATTTACGTAAATAATGCAAGTAATGTTGTTTTGGTACATAGTTTATTGTTCTAGGAACGTGTTTCAGTCAATATAATATGCAATAGCTCAAAGTTAATCCACAAAACATTCAATTCAAAATTCAAAGTGGTGCTTTTTTAGTGAATTTTCATGAAATGGTCTGGCCTTTGAGAGGTTAAAAAGAAAAGACCAAAGGTGTCTACTAGGCTTAAGAATCGAAGAAAGCCGAAGTTCAAAGACTCTTTTCCATAATAAACCTGCAGAATGAAGGAGGAGGGAGGCTTAAACTTGGTGGCTGGATGGTGATGAAACAAAACACTGCAGTCTCAGACGCACCGAATTGGAGGGAAATGGCAGGAAATCCATAAAAGTGGAAACTTTTAGAGTTGGACAAGGTTCTCCAAGGGTTGTAACGACGATGATGTGCAAAGAGCTTTATAAAACAAAAATACAATTTAAATTGAAAGTTCATAGTAGGGTTTGTCATTACCTGCAGAGCATTCTCTCGACGTGCTTGCAATAGAAGAGGTGTCTGAAAATCATCTGGTAGCAGGTGATAGCCTTTTGATTTAAGATGAGAGATACGGGCCACTTCACTTCAATGGCAAACGTAAAAGATTCCCATCCCGTCAGAGTTAGCTTCTCGTCTTTATGTTGTCGAACTTCTAGTGACAAAGGTACGAACGATTGAAGAAATGAAACAAAGAACAAAATTAAACAAATATGAGAATGAACAATAAAAACATAAAAATAAATAAATAATCATTAATTCCATTGAAGAAGAAGATAAAACTAATAATCCAAACGAAAATATGAAAGAGAACAAGACACAGAAAATAAAAATAAAACGGTTGAAACTGGGTCTCAAACCCAGAACCTCTCATCTTAATGGGAAAACTGCCTTACATATTCGGCCACTGCCACCTCTTATTTGGACGTCATATTTGTCAATCTCATATTTAAAATTAAGAAAATTATCTTTGACTAATTTTTTTTTAAGTGAAAATTTCTTTAGAACTGTTGTGGTTTGAAACTTGATGAAATGAAAAAGAGACAAACACATATACAATCTACGAGGGGGGACTCAAAAAAAGGGGTAATTTCGTCATAACTTCTTTATTTCTCAATATTTTTACACCAAATTTTGATCACCTTGAAGGTATTCTCCATTGACCACAACGCATTTCTTCAAACGCCACTTTCATTGTTCAAAACAGTTTTTAAATTCACTTATCGGGATGTCCTTTAGGCCTTCCGGCGATTTTTGTTTTACCTCCTCCACAGTGACTAAACGCTTTCCTCTCATGTCCTTTTTCAGTGAGGGGAACAAAGAGAAGTCACAGGGGGCTAAATCACCTAGGAAAAAAATTCAGGGTCCTCTTCGAACTGATTTTGAAGCTCTTAACATGCCTGAAGTCAACGCTCCCTTTGCTCGTCTGTGAGAAGGCGGAGGACAAATTTGGCTGCAACCCTTCTCATATGCAATTCTTCGGTTAAAATCCTCTGAATTTGAACTTCATGACATTCCAGACATCTCACAGAGTTGATCAATGGTTCGGCGACGGTCTCCACGAACGAGGGCATTGATATTGTTGACGTTTTCGTCAGTTTTTGACGTTGAGGGGCATCCTGAACGGGGTTGGTCTTCAATTAACATTGCTCCATTTTTAAAATGTGAAAACCACTCGTAGACTCTGGTTTTACCCAGGGCAACATCCCCATAAGCAGTCAGCATTACAATAGTTTGCCGATTTCCCCAACAGGAAACAAAATTTCACAGCCGCGCGTTGCTCTCGATAAACTGCCATCACTTTTTCGCCGAAATGGAAAAAGTTGTTTTACTAAAAAAAATCTCACAGGCGAACCGATGCACTCACAGCGACACAACTTCGCTTACTGACACAGGAGGACTGACCCTAACGGATACCTGATCGAACAATGGGTCCCCCCACTCTTCCTATCCACCACAGCACAACTACCGTTACTTTTGGGTCCCCCCTCGTATAGGATTTAGCCTGCGAGAGAATGAGATAGAATAATAGGTCTCCTCTCTATGCGGTGCATCGTAGCCTCTCCACTCTTGTCTACTTTAGTTTTCTGAAGATTTCACTTCTACCGCATTTGAACTGCACACTTGTATTCTTTTTTTACAAAATAATTTTTAATATTTCAAAAAAGAGATGACAGTAGCCGAATTGGTAAGGCGTTTGTCCCAGTAAGACAAGTCCCAGTTGCGACCATTATCTTTCTATTTTTCTGTGTCTTATTCTCTTTCATATGTTCATTTAGATTATTAGTGTTATCTTCTACTTCAATGATATATTACATTGATGGAAATAACCTTCAAAAGTTATAAAAAGAGAGGTCTAATAAAAAATTGATTGATTTAGTAGATATTTAGTAGAATTTAGTAGAATTTATTGATTGATTTAGTAGATATTTTAATTACCTTTCTCTTCTTGGGTTTGGATAGATAAAATTTTCGACATCTGTAATTGCAGATCATCTGTGAGTAATTCTGTTTTCATATCTTCATTATACTGATCGTGATTGGCTGCCGAAAGTCTGAAAGAAGAATATTTACTATCATCATTGTGTGAAGCCATTTTGAGGTCACTTAGAAAAGAATAAAAAAATTACTCTTGTAAAACGACTGTTTTGTTGGTCTTAGATAAAATTTTAATCGATGGCATCATAAAATTTGCATATATTTCACTGTTTGGAATTTCTAGGTAAACTATTTTCAGATTGCTATATCATTTCCATCATGAACTATGGAGCTTTGAAATATCCATGTAAGTTGTTAAACTGGGGAGCAGGAGTCTTTTGGAACATCACCTTGCACCGCAGTGGGAAAGATGGGCTCCTAGGCACACTGACCCCCAGATTTCTACCCACTCCTCATACCTTTTCCTTCCCAGACTTTCCTCTCGTTTCTTTCCTAAAAAGACCCTCCACAGAGCATCACCAAAGATGACATAGGAGGAAAATAATTCCCATCAGGGCCTCCTGTGCGGAGAAAATGAAAAAAAAAAAAAAAAAACAAGAACAAAATTTACAAAAAAGTACCTTCAAAAAAACTTTTGTCAAGTGAAATTGTATAATATAGTAGTCCCAGGCAGAGGTCGTACATACATCGTCGACGAACTTCCTTCTCACACGAGTTGTATGAAAACGAAAAAGTCGGACGATTTTTTTTTACATTAGCTCCACACAGGAGGCCCTGCGAAAAATAATTTCTATCAGGGCATATGTCATCTTTGGGGATGCTGTGTGGAGGGTCTTTTTAAGGAGAGGAAGTTCTGGGAAGGAAAAATATAAGAGGGGTGGGTAGGAATCTAGGGTTCAGTGTATACACGTGATCCGCTGCCAGATCCAGACAAACCTCACCCCAAAAACCCAGTCACCAAACGTAGCGAACTACATGGGGTGACCTATGGCAGAGGTGTTGGTTATCCAATAAATGGTTCCCGGGGCGGCGGTACCCATTCCCGCCTCCCAAATTGTACAGATAGATAATAGAATGATAACGTCACATGCGACCTCTCCCTCCGGGGCTACATACTATATTTACCTTAAACACAACCCCAAGAGTGTGTCCAGCCTGGTGGGTATGATATCATCGATGTGCTTGTTTAGCTCCTGTTCGCTGGCATCCATAAACTGTACGATGAAGTCCCCCTGGTCCATGAGGAAGTAGTGCTTGACGGACTTGAGGCGACCCATTAGGTCGTACTCCTTCATCAGAAGCTCCAGCAGAGACTTGCTGGCGAAGGAGTAGGCCTTCTGGATGGGCGTCACGTAGTGCTGCTCTCGGAGGGTGTATTTTATTTCTTCTGCGTCGGGGAGGCTGATACTTTTACCTTAAATTAATTAGACAAATAAACACATATGAGTAGGGATTATTCCTGTCACTTTCCTGATTCCTATCCACAACTGGTCCCTACCTACATCTATGAAATCACAAGGTCAGTGTATTGACAATCTTCAAAGTGAAAGCAGTGCTCTATGATTCAATTTCTAACGTATCTTGAATTCTTTGATAAAATTATGAATTACGTGAAAAATTTCATAATTACAACTGTGTTAACCTGTAATCGGCCGAAGACGCGGGGGGCGTTTTGGAAAAAAATTCAAATAAATTATGTTTGTCTGCGATTTTGACCCTTCTATGTACAGAATTTGTATAAAGGACAAGGTTAGAATCGCTTGCGCCAACATTTCCCCATAAGACGGGTAAAAATTTCATTCACCTTGCAACTGCAGAATATTTTTAAATGATTTTATCTGTGGCATGAAAATGTCAAATTTGCTGCGAATTTTATCTGTCAAAGTCGATGCGTGTTCCTCGACTAAAACATGGTAAAACCTATTAATTTACGTAATTAACGCAAGTAATGTTGTTTTGGTACATAGTTTATTGTTCTAGGAATGTGTTTCGGTCAATAAAATATACCATATCTCAAAATTAATCCACAAAACATTCAATTCAAAATTCGAAATGGTGGTTTTTTAGGAAATTTCCGTATTTTTCCTGGATTTTGATGGCCTTTGACAGGTTAGTCAGTGCAAAAGTGGAAATTGGACAAAAAAACACCATTATCCTGCTTCAGTGAGTTTATGCTTCTTTTTTTCCTACTTTCCAGAATGTTTCTAAGGCTGGCTTTACACTTGTAAGTTTTTAAGAGTTAAGTTAGCTAAGAGATATGCCGTAAGAAAGAGTACCAAAATGCGCCATTTTGAGATGTCAAAAATTAAAAGACAGTTGTTTTTGTAGGATTTTTTTCCTATAAAACTAGTAATTATTTACACTTATTTAAGTTTTTTGAAAATGAGCATCCCTTCTATTCAATTATTGGTCCAATCCTTTCTATTCTCAATGTTTCTGTTTTTAACATTACTAATTTGAATTTGAAGTTGATTGCTGTCAGGTACCTAAATTTAAAAAAAAAATAAAATTAGTTTTCAGCTACGACAATATCAACAGCATAGTATTTTTCAATCTTAGCAGTCCAGTTCACTGAAAACTCACAGACCGCCACTGGTGTACACACCTTGTTACAAATACTTTTATGTAACATTAGGCCTTGAGGGAAATTATTTTCCTCACGGTTTTCTGTATGGAATTAATGTAAAACTAAAAAAAAAACAACCTCCTCACATCTAAACAATAGTATCTACCAGTAAAAAATACATTCTCAAATTTGTATCAGAATTTCATACTTACCACATTGACTGATGACGTTGAGATATTTTCCTGTTCTTAGTATTATGTCAGCCAGCCTATTCAAAAACTTTGGTGTTCTATCCTTCTGTATCATATATCTCTTTTCCCAGTAATCTGCTGAGTAGCCCAATGGTAAATCTTCCTTTCTGAAGACTTCATTATCTTCTACTAGGAATTCCTAAGGAAATATTATACATTTCATTTTATTATTATTATATAATGAGCAGGCAGCATTCTGCTGATGCGCTCATATCTAATTTCAATAGTTTGACAGTAAATTTTAATTTTCAACTAAGTTAGTCCTTTTTTCTCTGCAAATATGGATTCAATAGAGCTTTAAATTGGTTTATGTTAGTTGCATCGATGACATGTTGTGTCATCGATGCATTTATGTTAATAAATTATTTCATTTTTAACAACTTTCTATGAAACCCCACATATAAAAATCAAATCATCACAGAAAAAAAGGAAAACAAATACTTAGAGATGCAACATTTTTCACATAAGGGTAGGTATACTATTTCTTCTATGGATCCCAAATAATAAACTCTGTAAAAAAAAGCTGTAAGATAATGTGACAAACAAAGAATTTCTTTTTTTTTCAAAATTTCAACTTTTTATATGAAGATCTTTCATCCCAAACTGAAAAAATCCTGAAAATCTTCATACAAAAGATTGATATTTTAAAAAAAAAGATTATATGATATGATATAAAAAATGATATTTTCAGCTACAACATCAACCACATCATATTTTTCAATCTTAGCACTCTAGCTCATTATTCATAAAACACCTCTCTTGTTTTTATAAATTACTAGCTTTTACCCGCGGCTTAGCTCGAATGGTTTTTGGGGGAAATCTATATTATATAAAAATCAAAATATGCTAGCTTCTGGGTTTGTAGTTCCCGGAATGCGTTGCTATACCACTTATGATATTGTTTCTCCCTGCGTGTCCTTTCCCTTCGTCCCATTCTTCTTCCGCATCCCCTTCCCCTCACGCGTCCCCACTCTGCCTTCTCTGCTTTAACTCTCCCCACTCCCCTCCCCCGCTTCCCCCATCCCACGAACCCCCCTCCTGATTTCCCCTCCCGCATTCCACACATTCAGTCCCTGTACATTCAGTTTTCAAACAGCTCGCATGTCACATCTTGCAATTTTTTTATACAAATTACAGAATGCAGAGCTCACCAGTATATATATAGAAACCTTCGTTGACATGCTCACAACAACTCACCAAAGTTTCATCGCAATCGGATGAACGGTCAACGCATAATTTCATGATGCCAGGGCTCACTATTGTATACAGAAACCATCGCAGGCATGCACACATCAAATCCCCAAAGTTTCATCGCAACCGGATGAATGGTTTAGCAATGCGTAATTTCATGATGCCAGAGCTCACTATTGTATACAGAAACCATCGCGGGCATGCACACATCAATTCCCCCAAGTGTCATCGCAATTGGATGAATGGTTTAGCAACGCATAGCGGACATACAAACATTTTTAGATTTTTATATAGAAGAGAAGAAGAAGAAAAATAAATAGATAGATGAGAGTAACTTTTCTTCCTTTTCACTACAAGTGTTTAGTGAAAATGTCTGTGCTATGAATCTTGAGGGACACGGATACAGTTTTAGTCAAAATAATAATATGTAGTAAAAGCGAATCATCTGTTTACCTGAAAGGGGTCATCGATGCTGCCCTTATATATCCACTGGTGCAGAATCTGCATGTAGGGCTGGCTGGCCTTCTGCGTGAGGAACAGGCAAATGTCCTGGGCTTTGGTGTCTCCCAGGAGTGCGCTGGTCTGCTCGTGCAGCAGGGTGAGAACTGCACCGCTGCGTGCTTCACTCTGGAAACATTATATAAATCAATTAGTGAACTACATCTCCATCACAAGTCAACGAAGGAGCGCAAACGCATGTCACTTGTCATGCGCAGAAAGGGTGTGATTTATTAGTAATGCGTTGATGGCTTGCTATGTCGCACTTGCCTCCTGCACCGCGCTTTATTCCAGACGACACTAGGGAGCTGTAACGTATTGAAAGACTTTCCAAGTAATGCCGACAGATGCCAGCAGAGAAAGTGCTTCCATCAATTGTCCCCATGGATGCCTGAGTAGGCAGTGGCCATCGAGAGTGGTTCGGGATAGCCTACCGCTCAGATTAAATTAGAAGCTAATATAGACGGGTCGTGGGACTTGTAGCATAATTATTGTACATACATACGTAAACTCATAATAAACCAGTTTGTTTTTAAGAACCTATCGTTATCGAGAAGTTCCCCCACAGAACTAATATAGTTTGAATGTAAATAATACCAAACATTACAGGAACGATCTTTTCGATTTTGGTAAAACTATAATTAAATGAACATTGGACATTGATAATTCGTATTTATTTATTTATGTATTTACCTTTCCGATGTCCGCTGATATGTTGGCAAGAATTTCCACAGTATGCATAATGGGCCTAAGGAAATACCACAGTTTTTGGAGATTTAACGTTCCCGCAATCTGTTCTGTTTCTAGCTGAGCAATGACCACCTGTGAACGTGAAAAAAGCAAATACAGTGAAAAGATTAAGGATAATAAGATTCAACAGTAAGGGTACCATAAATTCGAAGAAAAACCATCTCCGTGTAAATCACATCATTGCATAAATCATCATGAAATACAATTTCAAGTCGACAATTAAAATGCATTGGTAAAAGTAAAATAATAATTTTTAAAGTACATAACACATTGTATGACAACAGAAACAGTTCTTACATATCTCAATTCCTCTTCATTTAGGTAATCATAAACACTTTTTCGCCTATCTTGCAAAGTGGCCAAATATGATTTAAGCAACGATGGATCGCCTTTCACGATAAGTTGTGCAATTAAAATAGTTTAAATTAACAATCAATTTTAATGGGGGGCAGGTATAGGTACTGCCGCCCCGGGAAACATTTATTTGATAATCAACACCTCTGCCACAGGTCATCCCAAGTGGTTCGCTACATTTGGTGACTCAGCAGGGGTGTCCGGATTCATGGGGTGAGGTTTATCCGGGTCTTGACGGCGGATGCCTACCCACCGACTGCGTGGCAAGCCGGTTCTGGAGAAACTGGTTGAGGGAGACCTTTTGATCTCTCCAGCAGGACTCTCTCGCTACATCGCCTTGCACCGCAGTGGGAGGGTTGGATTCATACGTCCGTTACTCCTGGGTACAATGACTCCCAGATTCCTATCATCCTCCACACCCTTTTCCTTCCCAGAATGTCCTCTACTTCCTTTTCTAAAAAGACCCTCCACACAGCATCCTCAGATTATTTTCTTGTGGAGCTATTGTAAAAAAAATTTATCAAAATCTTAGATATTTTCATTTTTCAAAATGTTTACATTTGCCGTAAGAAATTTAATTTTAAAAGAAAGACAAACATTCCCGGGTTACGAATAACCTCACAATATTTTGAAAATCTCCTCCTACCACCGCAGTAGGTGGAAAATGCTGCTTGTGTCGTGATGGAGGACTTAGCCAGCCGAGGAATCGAACACGGGACACCTGGGTAGAGCCAACTCAGCCACTGACCGGTCCAAATCAACAAATCCATTTCCTTAAACCGTGTCAAACTTGCCCAAAAGATTGACGATGTGGTCCCCGTACTTAATCACAGTACAGAAATAATACAAAATTTAAAATAAACTGCTTACATAGTAATCTTTCAACAATATTTCCATGGCATACACCAGGGCGTGTATAACCTTCCCCGACCCGAAATGGCTGTTCTCGATGAAGCGTCTGACGGCGGAGTAGTGTGAGGCCAGCGGCAGTAGCTGGCGGATGATGTGGCGGAGAGCCTCGTCCACCTCGTGGCTGACCTCGAAGTGGCGCTGGCCGTGGGGCTCCAGCAGCGGCAGTGGGACTATGTACTTTCCGGGGACACCCTCCAGACAGTAGAGGAGATCGTCGATCAGGATGCTTTCTTGGGATACTTTCGGTATGGCAGCTGTTGTAATTAGAAAAGGTTTTAATTTAATAGGGAATAACCAGACACTACCGGAAATATTAAATTTTTTCAATTTAACAAATTTTAGACCTGTTTACTGTTTTCTACAAAAAAATATATAAATTGATTTCAAAAGATTGTTATTTTATCTAGTAAAGCAGTTTTAAATTTTGAAATATGATTAGAAAAAAAATATGTTCATTTTTATTATAATAAGGATAAATCTTTGGTCGTTGGCAGATTTGTTAAATTTACAAACAAAATGTGGTGTGTATTATGCAACACATTTTTCAAATCATATAATCATACAGTAAAATAAATCAATAAATTATCTAGGTAAGACAATTTTCAGAATTTTAATTTAGTGAAAAAAAAATCATTAAAAAAAATCCGCGCATGTGTTTCAGTTGGTCTATTTATTTACGGTCTTACCATCATATTTCAGATTTTTTTACACACTTATTTTGCTTAGACATTATTGAAAAATTATAAATACTTATATAATTTTATCATCATGCATTTGAATATTTTAATTGCTAACTTGTAGGTTCATATATATTTTGAAAAAATTGAATGAAATGAAATCAATATTGAGTTATTACATAAAAATGATGGTACAGAGAATAATCGATCTTTCTCATCGGAACCACCCTGTACAGCTGCAAGGCTACGATCAAAAGACCATCTTTTGACAAAAGTTGAATTCTCGGCGGCTGGTTAATGGGCTTTAATAGTGTGCAGAACGAAGGAGTGTTGGGAGGCCTGAGGAGGGTTGGGTTCCATAACACAGTCATTTTGACAGCCGAAACAAAAAAACACACATGCGCAGCGGTTCCGCGGGCCCGAGCATACGAGCTAATGACCTTACACAAAATCGTGCGAGTTCATGTGCGAGCTGCTACCTCATGGCATGGTGGAGGAAGGCGAGTGGCAGGTGAAAACAAAAAATATTTTAGTAACGAATGAACGTAACGAATGAATGAATTTTAATAATTTGAATGCGAGCTACTGACCAATTCGCACGTGGCAGTAACTTGGATAATGCGGTCACATTGTGCGAGTAATTCGCATAGCCAATTCGCACTGCAACTGTAAGATTAAGAGGAGTGGAGGGGTTTCCTGAAGGCAACCAAGACTTTCAAAGGGTTTTGGGCCGATGATGTTATGTTATTCTAATACAAGAGTTTCTTCTAATAATCACAAATCCTCTTTAATTTGAAGTGAACGAATAGCAATTCAAATCACTTTGGTCATAGCATTAAAATTAGATAGGTAAAAGGCAACCACAGTTGCTACCACCCTTTCTGTTACATGCGTTCTATGTGAGAAAAAGGGAGATTACGTTGAATCTATCAGCAGTCTACATATATTTATATAATCCACCAAATGCAGAAAAACACAAGGCCAGTTTTACTACCCTTGGCTTCGCATAAATTTCAATGATATTTTTGTTTTAATTTACAATTGAAAAACATGGCATCTTGTTTTACATACATATTATTTAACGAGCGGTTTGCCAGAGACTTTTATTTTAATGGCTGAACTTGCTAATGGTGCTCCGGAGACCCGTTCTAATACCATCCACGCTGGAATTTTTTGTGATAAAAATGCACCTAGAATTGGCATTCAACGGAGACCATGTCAAAAAAACAAAAATGGTGCTGAATGGCCATTTGATGAAAGTGTAATATTTGAATATCTGTGAAATAACTGGCCCTAAGACGTCTGTTGACACGGACAAACAAATGTCAGTTTTATAACGCATAATTATAATATGCAGGCTGCAGGCGCACTTGAAGTGAAATATCATCAAAATTACATTATATATAAATTTGATGTTATTATATTACATCATAAGACCAACGTCCCATTTATGTGTAAGCATTCTTACCAATAGATGCAGTGATGTTGAAGATATCATTGGGAAAGTCCCAAGAGAGAGCAGGTCGCTCCGAGAGACAGGCGGGGAAGAAGGGCAGGGACTGCCGCCCGTTTCGCCCCCACGGATCCTCGGAATTGTTCTTGCGGTGTGTTTTTTTTACTTCTTCGACTGCCTTCTGGATTTTGGTTTTAATCTAGAATTCACAGCAATGGTATTTGATCATTAATTTTAGTTAGATTATTGAAAGATCATTTCAGTAGGAATTCTTGATAATTTATAGTAATTGCATGTACACACACACAATAGAACTACACCAATCACGTAATTCATTTCCAGCAAGGTATCTTTGAGAAAATAAGTAAGTCTCTTTCAAGGAATAACTAACCATGGATGAACTAATTTTTAAATCCATAGATATGTTCGTGTTCACAAAATCTGCACTAACTAAGGGAGAGAGGATGAACTGCCATAAAATTCTGTTGTGGCACATATTTCTCGCTTCAATCACACATTGTCTCATACTGTTACACGAACTCTTGACATAACTCAACCCAAGTATTTGATTCACTTGAACGTGTCATCAATCCTTCTTTCATTTTCTTGCAAAACAGCACTTTCGGAGTATCTGGGCCTAAGGCTTGAAATAAATTCAATTCGGAACTAAAATGCTTAACAAGCCCAACAGAGTTTCGGTCCAAAGTAAAGATTTACCTTTTTAGGCCCTCATTCCCTTAAATTAAATATATCTACCTAAGAGTATCATTCTTGCATTGCCCACAATATATCCTAATCACAAATATCTTAATGGATTAACATTATTCAAAGCCTTACACCGCAATCCATTTCTTACCGAGGGACGAATCACATTTAGGAAGATAAAAAATATTCTAATCAAATCCTTGTACTATTGTACTGTCCATCATAAAATTTTGCTTTTGCTTTCCCAAACATGTTCGTTAAAGAACATATTATTATTAAAATATATATCAGGAATAAATAATAGCATTTCCAATAAAATGTGTTCCCAATTATGTCCTCTGGGCTGGGAGCAAACTGTATCTAAATTTCTATAATAAATACTGTTAATCTCAAGTGACCTCTCCAGTAAGTACAATTCTGTATATTTTCTGCCTGTAGGGACACGGAAGCTAAGTGTAGTTTATGGTCAGACCGAAAGCCATTCACATTTTTTGTTGGTACTTGCCAATTGATTTGAGATTTATTGTATTTCTTATGTTCTCTATTTTATGCAGGTGCTTGCAGGTTTTTTACAGATGCAATTCCGCGTCATGGAGTCTCATGAACGAGTTTTTCTTTTGCCCTGTTTAATTTATCTTTGTCTTACTAACCTATTTTTTTGCATTTTGTTTTTCCTGTTAAGCACTTGCATACTGCTTACTAACAACGCATGCATGGACACTGGAGGTCTAGATTCGTTCAAAATAAATAAATGTAGCTTCGTGAGCCTTGAAGGAGTAACCATCAGTTACTTATACCAGGGCGGGTAAGAGGTGGATTACCTCCACTGCCTGTAGAGAATAAAAATAAATAATAATATATTTGCATTTTAACGCAGCATCACATCCATTGGTCAAATGTATTAGTGATTGACAAACCGATAGATGTGTTATGTTAGCGTTGTTTTAATAGTTTGTCTAGTACATAGTTAGTGGTAAGATAGAGCGTTACAGAAAAATATTATAAATTTGTACAGCGCCCTTGGTGAGGTGATTTTTCACAAAAATGTCACTGTACAAATCATCCAAATATTATTATTATTATAACATGTATATTCTCCAAACAACAAAGTTACTACATATTTCACTTGCAGTATACAATATACTCAACGGAGTGGACTTTACCTGCGGAAGATCCTCCTTGGTGAAAATTATCTTAGGGTCGTTTATTACAGGTTTTGGCGCTGTTTTTGGTTTCGCTCCGGGACTCCTCAATTTCTTTTCATCATTCAAAATATAGTACAGCAATGATATTAATTGTCCCAATGAATCAACACTGAAATAAGAATGGTAATAATTTTATACCATTGGTCCTCGGCAGATTTGTTAAATTTTCAAATGAAATGTTGCATAATTATCTAGGGAAGATACTTTTTAGAATTTTAATTTTATTTCAAATAAAGTCATTTAAAAAATCTTGAGTATGTGTTTGGTGGCGAAAATGCTTTAGTTCTTCAATGTTACAGTCTTACAAACAAATATATTTCCGCTTTTTTGCACACTTATTTTACCTAGACATTATTGAAAAATTACAAATACTTATGATTGAAAAATTATTACAAAAAGCAGGTACATAATTTTAAAAATTTTATCATCACTCATTTGTGCATTTTAATTGGTAACATGAATGTAAGTATATATTATAGCAAATTTTTAAATATATATATTTTTTTTTTTACAGTGAATACCGCACAAGAATCTCAACTGCTCCCATCTGGAGCCAGTGAGACTATGGCATCCCCAATTGGGGTATGTTGTGAGGCTGAAGGTAGAGGGGAGGGGAAGGAGGTGGGGAAGAGGAAGGTTGGGAAGTACCTGGCTATTCAGATCTGGTCACTAAACACGGCTAAAGCCATTTTCAAGCAACGTTTCAATTCTGAATAGTGGTCTTACACCAGGGCGATAATGATAGTATCTTCCACTCTGGAACATGCCGCAAATATACTATATATTATTTTAAATGAATTAATTGTGAAATAACACAAATTAATCAAATAAAATTTATTTGCGCATGCCGGGTTCGAACCCGCGACCTCCGGATTGTGAGTCAAGAGTCTTACCCACTGGACTACGGAGGTCGTCAAAATAAAATCGATATTGAGTTATTAGTTAAAAATGCTGGTACAGAGAATAATTAATCTTTTTTGTCAGAACCGCCCCGTACAGTTGCAAGGGTGCAATCGCAAGACCATCTTTTGACGAAATTTGAATTCTCAGCCGCTGGTTAATGGTTAATAACACTTTGTAGTAGTTAGATAATAATGAGAAGTATTTCAGTTTCTGAAAATGAAAAATATTGCATTTTAATAGTTATTTCATTAAAATAAAAATCGATTGATCACTTGGCAGCCATTGTTATCGACGTGCGTATTTCGGCTTATCGGTCGCCGTACATTCCCAATGAGAATATATGGCGAGTGATACGTTAAAAGAGGCCAAGCCAAATAACGCTGGCGTTTTTATAGGTAAGTGTGATGGACCCCTTAACCTTTAGATGCTGCGTGGTCCTGTACGGGACCGGTGATTATGGTGCATTTCGCTGTCGGATTACAGTGATTTATAATTATAATATTTCACAAAAATTACTTGGGCAGTGGGCTACCTTTATTGCATGCGGCGCACAAGCATAAGGTTAACACACAATACTAAAATAACCTCTCTTTAGCCCTAGAAGGGTACGGTCAAATTGTAGGTGCTTATAGGTACCGATGAGTAAATTTTGCTCACTTCAGAATTTTTACATTATTATCCGATTTATTTTGCAAAGTAGTAGTGTTTAATGAAAAAAATTGAAAGCCAGCATTTAATATAAGTGTAATTTTTATTATAATATATAAAATAAGCAAAAATAATACATTTTTATTGATTTTACTGGCAGGACACAGCGAATTTTTTGCATTTGCTGTTGAGCCAGGGCGAATGTAAACAATATTTTTTGAGGGAGTTTTTTGACCTGGCGCAGCAACAGGTTCCTTACTCCAAATAAAGTTACCATATTTTATGATTTCATGTATATTTTCTTCTTTACGTACTAATATTTCATGTATATATTAGTACGTAAAGGGTACCGATGAGTAAATTTTACTCACTAACTTTTATTAAATTGTCCACAAGCGCGATAAATCAAACAACACCATTCAATGCTTGCGGCAGCCGACTAATGACAGAGTGGGCGAAGCACTGCTGGTGGCTTAACTTTCAGTGTTGCCAACCTGCTGATTTACGAACAAATCTATTCCTTATGTGAGTAAATTTTACTCACAGTACCCTTCTAGGGTTAAAATAAAGGACGTCTGGCAACCCTATCTGAAGAACAATTATGCTTTTTTTTTAAATAGCTACTAAAATGACAAATTTGCCATTTTCGGAAACTGAAATACTTACTTCTCTCTATTATCTAACTGTCACAGTGTTTTTAAAATAAAACATGCGGCGTGTCCCTATTTTTGGTAAATATTCCAAAAGCCGCCGCACTTTTAATAGGCACAGATTTTGGAAATTACACTACGTTGCAACTTAATTATTTCAAGAAACAACTAATTATGTCTGGATAATCTATCTATATAAAGATACAATAAAAATTCCATTTTTATTCAAAGTTAAAATTTTTACGTATAAAATGATCCCTTTTAACACCATTTTAATTTTTGGTAAATATCGGTTCGGACTGGCCACGCTTATTACGAATAATTTTTAGAAAAAAACTTTAGATTCGCCTTAATTACTATTAAAGGAAACTTTTTGGCTTTGGGGCGGCGGAAAATAATGCATTTTAATTTTCAATTGCATAAAACCAAAATTCACTTCGCGAACCGACCCAGCGAAAATCCGCGGCCGTAGCTGTCACTGTTATGGACTGTAGCCGACTTCGTGGGATACCTACATGAAATATGAATGAAAATATCATGAATCACAAACCATGTTACACAAATCTAGCTACGGCCGCGGATTTTCGCTGCGTCGGTTCGCGAAGTGAATTTTGGTTTTATGCAATTGAAAATTAAAATGCATTATTTTCTGCCGCCCCAAAGCCAAAAAGTTTCCTTTTATAGTAATTAAGGCGAATCTAAAGTTTTTTTCTAAAAATTATTCGTAATAAGCGTGGCCAGTCCGAACCGATAATTACCATGATCCCTTTTAACACTATTTTAATTTTTTGTTTCAATCTAAATACGCATGAATTACTTGATTTACCCAAACTAAGAACCTAATAACCTATTTTGTGTAAGTAAATAGTTTTCTTGTAGTCATTGTTGAAATGAAGTGTAATATCCATAATCTGTGCCCAAAGGTGCGACGGTTTGTGGAAAAATTAATCTATTTTTTATGTTTACCAAAAGGCCTACTTACTTTTTCGTTTTCATTTCTTCAAATTTCTTCATGAATTTTTTAGGATTTGTTGTTCTTTGTGAAAGTTTTATTGCATGCTCGTATGTTTGTTTTGAGGAACAAACTCCACTACCATAATTTGGATTGTTCTGAATATGTTCTAATATCACATCTGGTGACATATCACACCTAAAAGTTGCAAAATTGTCCAAATTATTGAGAGTTGGTAGGTACATAAGGAAAATTACATAAATGTCAAATAGAACGAATATACATCATTATTTTAAGCAAGTAATTATGCATGCAATAAATAAGAAACTAACGTGTAAATAAGGACATCAAAACAAGGCAATTGACTTTAATTAGAATGGTAGTTAAAATTCGTCAGAATGGACCCAGTACGACATTTTTTCTAAGTTTATGTTATATTTACCCCAATGCCTCCAGGAGCTCTTGGATTACCGTGTGCATCATTTTAAAGTATTAATCCTGGTAAAATATTATCTAATAAACCTACAAAAGTAGTGTTTTGTTTTGGCTCCATTTACCGAATGACAGTTTATATTCGAACATGGCGCACCCAGGTTGGGTAATTCAAGGAGAAAAATAGTGCCCATTGTTTATGGGCTACCAACCGTAAACCGGGTGCAGGGAACTGTAAATGGTTAGGAAGCTTTGTAATATTTATAAAAGAGGGCAGGAGTTGTATCGTTTTCAGTTGAGATCTAATTCTACGAAACTTGGTTGAGACCACTTTTTTTATTTATCTTTATTCAAATCAGAAGTGCATCTTGTTGCGAAATTAAACTTTATCCAGATGCGTTCGCTGTCCGATTTTTTTTATTTATGCCTTACCAGACACGATCTGATTTAAAAAAAAATTCATATTCAGTGATACCTCGAGATACGTGTTTAATTCGTTCCGTAACCTTGCTCGTATGTCAATTTGCTCGTATCTCAAAGCAATTTTCCCCATTGAAATTAATTGAAATGCCATTAATCGGTTCCAGCCCCCAAAATCTCCCTTATTCAAATCTTCCTTATGAGAAGATGATTGCGTACAGTCATAACAAGCATCTTATCTCAAATGCTCGTATTTCAAAGCATAACTTTGCTCGTATGTTAGGGCACTCGTATCTCGAGGTCACTGTATTTTATGGTTCATGACAAGTCTGAACACTTCTGAAATGTGATTTATGATGTGATATTTTATAACTACTAATGAAAAAAAAAACTAACCTAACATGTTATTTTTTAAATAATTTTTATGACTTTTTCATGGTCCGAGATTAGGGATAGGATTGTTATTTACGATTAGATCCGTCAAAATTTTGTCAAAAATTTACAAAAAATTGTAAACATTGGGGCATTGTTTTGCATAAAATTGGTAGTAGGCAGTGTAGTAGTACCTAGTAGGCAGGTAAATACTTACCTAGATCTAGAGAGGTAGACCTGTTTAGGCAAAACTAAAATATTGAACAAAAGCGAACGCACTGTCGAATCACGATTATTATCGATTACTTCACCAACCCGCGGATACATTTCGGATAAAAAATGACCATCTGCGATCAGCGTTCACCTTTCGCCCATCATATTTTAGTTATATTAGATCGGCCTCTAATTAGGGGGATTGAACAAGCCTGAGGCCTGGTATGGAGGTAAAGCTGATAGAGGTAGGTTAGTATTTACTATCCACTGAAGAGAAAGGTAATTATCGGTTCGGACTGGCCACGCTTATTACGAATAATTTTTAGAAAAAAACTTTAGATTCGCCTTAATTACTATAAATGGAAACTTTTTGGCTTTGGGGCGGCGGAAAATAATGCATTTTAATTTTCAATTGCATACAACAATAACAAGTGTCACAGTGGTCACGTATTTTTTTTCGCTCCACAAAATTTTACGGTGTGCATTGATTGAACGAGTCTTTGTAGTGATTTTTATTGGCGATTACTTAAACAAAATCTAAATTAACACTGTGTAATTATAACAGCAGCTTCCAACCGGTAAATCTTTACTATTTAACTCATACTCATATTATCAACTGTCACCCGAGTGCAATAGACACATATTTTCACACGCCAAACAACGTCCAGTCATAGACAATTAGACAACTCAGATACAGGGTTGACACAACTATACCAAATAAAAATCAAACAATCAAGATGAGTACCACCGATGCACTTACATACATAAATAAGGCAAAGGAAGAAATAAGTTTATTACACACTAGCATTACTAATCCAGGGCTGAAGCTTACTAAGGATCAGATGACTAAATTACTTAATAAACTTTCCAACCTCTCTGGCACCATGTTGGATGTTGGTGTCAAAGTTGGAATCCTCGAGGGTCAGGTTAAGTCGTACGAACATATGGTCTCCTCAAAACTGATAGAATCAAACTCATCACAAGAATCTTCAAATTTATCAATGTGCGAAGCTGCTGATGAGCTCGAGGAGAGGAAAAAACGATCGAAAAATTTAATTATATTCAACTTTCCCGAAAGCTCAGCCTGTTCCCAAATCGACAAAATTACTGATGATACGACGAGAATATCTACTACACTAACAAATCTAAACTCGACCATCACGCAAGCCAACGTTACTACCTTTCGTCTGGGGATCAGAAAATCGGACAAACCTAGACCTCTAAAAGTTATGCTTGCCAATCCCGCCCAAGCCATAGACATATTGAGAAAAAAAAACAGCATAACCGAGTACCCTGGTATTAAAATTTATTCCGATCAAACACCAGCCCAAAGAAACTACCTCGCCAATCTACGATTAACCCTAGACCAAAGAACACAAAATGGTGAAACCGGACTCACAATCAAATACAAAAATAATAAACCTACTATTGTAAATACTAATCCAAAAAACTAAAACCTATCATGTGTTACTACCAGAACGTCAGGGGATTAAGGACAAAGCTGAACGAATTTAGGATAAACGCCCCACTTACTTCACACGATGTCATCGCTCTTACGGAAACCTGGCTAGAACCTTCAATTTACTCAACGGAGCTTGGTTTACCCTATCATCAAATCTACCGGCTTGACAGAAATATCAAGACCAGTTCCAGATCCAGAGGTGGAGGAGTCCTTTTAGCAGTCTCCAATAAAATGTCTTCAAAAATGTTAAAAACCAAGTATTGTGATGTCGAACAAATTTTCATTATGGTAAACGATAAAAATCAAAATTACATCATTGGTTGCGTGTACATTCCTCCGTCAGCTAATTTATCTATATATAAAAATCATTCCGAAGATGTCGAACTTTTAAAATCAAAACATAAAAAACATAAATTCTTAATTTTTGGAGATTACAACCTTCCAAATTGTAATTTCAACTGTACTAATTACCAATCAGTAACATTATGCGAAAGAGAAATCATTGATATGTCAATATTTCTGAATCTCACCCAATTTAATAATGTACATAATTCGAGTAATCGTCTCCTAGATCTTGTTTTTTCAAATGAAGAGGACATAATAGTTAGAAAAGCATTAGAGTCTATCCTTCCCATAGATAACCACCATCCTCCACTGTCAGTAATTATTCCAAACAATTCAAAAAAAAGTAATAAACTCACAAGTTCTAGTTTTAATTTCAAAAATGCCAATTACACTGAAATTAATGATCATCTCAGCAAGGTAGATTGGTCATTTCTCAAGGAAAACAATATGATCCATAATATAGAATCATTTTATCATAAAATAAATGCCATTATCATAGACTGTATACCTTTAATTAAATTCAAAGAATCAAAGCATCCAAAATGGTTTAATAAGGAATTAATCCAATTAATAGCTAAAAAAAAAGTTTTACACATAAAATATAAAGAAGAGAGATCCCTATCAAATTATATTGAGTTCAGTAAAATAAGAAAAGATTGCAAAAATATGTCAAAAATTTGTTACAACAATTACATAAATAAGGTAGAAATGTCAATTAAAGGAGATACAAAACAATTTTGGAATTACACAAAGTCTTTGAAAAATGATGATATTAGCATACCCTCCAATATGTGCTATGAAAAAAAAATAGCCAACGACTCTCAAAACGTAGCTAACCTATTTGCCGACTTTTTTAAAAGTGTATATGTCCGTGACTCAATAATAGTCAACGATTACTCGCCTAGTTTTTCCTCAGATCATAACTTAAATTTAGTCAATGTAATAATTGAATATAATGATGTATTGACTCAGCTAAAACAACTGGATCAAAGTAAGAGCGGTGGTCCTGATAATATCCCACCTGTTTTCTTAAAGAATTGCGCTACCACTCTTGCATATCCACTACATTTTCTTTTCAATCAGTCATTACAAACAGGACACTTTCCTGAAAAATGGAAATACAGTTTCCTCACCCCGATATTTAAAAAAGGAGACAAAAATGAGGTGAGCAATTACAGACCAATCTGCCTTTTATCAACTATTCCAAAATTGTTTGAGAAACTTATTTTAAATAAAATTATGCCAAATTTATAAAGAATATTTTATTCAAAAAGTTCACCCCTCAGATAGCATAAGCAATAGATTTAAAACTAATGGCTTAATAGCCATCCCTATGCTTAGAACGACCACGGCTCAGCACCACTATTTGTATTTAGGTGTAAGATGGTACAATATATTATTATCCAATAAAAAAATTAATATAACAGATACACTGAAATATGAATTATTCAAAAAACAAATTAAGTCCCTTAAATTGGATAATGACATATTGTACCCTTAATGTTTACCCTTTATGTAATTAATTAATTACCCTTACTTAAACAGCAATATTTAATATTTAAAAAAATTGTATTGATATTGTCTAAATTGTCTAAATTGTGTACCTACCTAAGATATTTATTTCATTAGTTCTTTGAAAATTGTTTACATAATGAACATTATTATAATTTTTTTGCATGTAAAATACTCCTCCCATAAACACGAACTCCTAGAGCTCAACTTATGGAGTAGTAGAATAAAACATGAATTATTTTGTAATCTTGCATATATTATCATTGTAATGTATAAACAAAAATCTTGAAATAAATAAAAAAAAAAAAAAAAAAAAAAAAAAAATCATTCACTGTATCAAGCCAGTAATTTCACCTAACCAACATGGTTTCACTTCTGGAAAATCTACTTTGTCCAATCTCTTAATTTACCAAAACTTTATATCCGAATCCATGTCTAAGAAGTTACAAGTTGATTCAGTCAATACTGATTTCAGCAAAGCATTCGACAGAGTTAACCATGACCTGCTGTTAAAAAAGCTACACAAATTAGGAATAGCAGGGTATTTATACATGTGGTTTAACAGTTATTTAAGTAACAGGCAATTGGCCGTTAAAATTGATGGTTTTATTTCATATAAATTTATTGCTACCAGCGGTGTTCCCCAAGGATCACATTTGGGACCAATTTTATTTTTAATATTTGTGAACGATGTTCTTTCTATTTTCAATGATGTCCAAGTTTTAATGTTTGCGGACGATATGAAAATATTCAAAGCCATAAGAAATATCAATGACTGTCAATCATTGTCAAATAACTTGCTTAAACTTTTTGTTTGGTGTCAAGAGAATTATCTACAACTAAATATAAGTAAATGTCTAATTATGAGATTTCATAGAATAAAAAATCCAATAATTTACGAATACTCCATCAATGATGTAATGCTAACAGCTGTAACCGAGGTGAATGATTTGTGTGTAAACTTTGATCAAAAACTGAATTTTATAAACCATATTGAAATTACATCAAATAAAGCTTTGAAAATGTTGGGCTTTATAATAAGAATTTGCAGTCAATTTAAAAATATTCAAACTTATAAAAATTTGTACATGTCTTTGGTTAGGAGTCAAATTGAGTACAACTCTACAGTATGGGCACCTAGCTACGCTAGTCATTCGCTCACGATAGAAAGAATTCAAAATAAATTCTTAAGATTTATTAATTTTAAAATGGGTATTACAAGGGATTGTGTCAACTATGATTATCTACTATGCCAACTCAATTTATTAAAATTATCTGAACGTAGAATAGTTAATGACCTAACATGTTTATATAAAATCATAAATTCAATAATTGACAGCCATGAACTATTATACTTGATTTCTTTTCATATACCTCGCAAACCAACATCGAGGCAATATCTACCGTTCTATTGTGATAACTCCAACACAGAATCACAGTTGTATACCCCCGCTCGCCGCATACAAAATTTGGGAAATGACTATAAAGATGTTGTCGACATATTCAACACACCATTAACCAAATATAAGCAAGTCATTACCCAATTTATATTGAAAAGAAGAATACATAGTACATACAACAATACAACCTTTACATAGTCTTGGTAACAAATACTTATACAATATGGATGTTTTGATAACAATTTTTAACTTGGCAAACTTTAAACGCCGTTATGTGCCAACTATTTCAACTTGTTTCATTAACTATTGTGAACACCAATTTTATGCACTTTTATTAATATTATTGTTGATATGGAGGATATTTGAAAATTATCTAATACTAGCTGGGTTACCCGGCTTCGCTCGGAACAACATTCGAGATAGTTCTGGAATACTTTGCATCTTGTATTTTATGTAACCTTTATTTTATTTTCTATATTTTATGATACCTGTATTTTGTCAACTCTTTATTTTGTTTGTAATAAAAAAATGTACTGCGTTATATGTAAAAGCCCTTTGGGCGTTTAAATAAATAAATAAATAAATAAATAAATAAATAAATAAAACCAAAATTCTCTTCGCGATCCGACACAGCGAAAATCCGCGGCCGTACCTGTCACTGTGATGTTGGTATCGTTTATAAATTAACAAGAGCTAATACGACTGTAGCCGACTTCGCGGGATACCCACATGAAATACCGCGAATCACAAACCATGTTACACAAACCTAGCGTAGCCGCTAAACCACTTGAAAACTGGGATGTTTTTCTTGCCTTGACGCGAGTAGGCGTTATAAAGGGGCACTTTCTTTTGTATCACAAACCATGTTACACAAACAAGCCAGCTAGACAAATTTCATAATTACGCGCCTTATCCCACGAAGTCGGCTACAGTCGTATTAGCTCTTGTTAATTTATCAAGGATACCAACATCACAGTGACAGGTACGGCCGCGGATTTTCGCTGTGTCGGTCGCGAAGCGAATTTTGGTTTTATGCAATTGAAAATTAAAATGCATTATTTTCCGCCGCCCCAAAGCCAAAAAGTTTCCTTTTATAGTAATTAAGGCGAATCTAAAGTTTTTTTCTAAAAATTATTCGTAATAAGCGTGGCCAGTCCGAACCGATATTTACCGAAATTTCTTATATTATGTACCTAGGTGCCTAGGTGTCGATATTCTGTCTTGAGCATAAAAACAAGTTTATTCACCGGAGTATAGGAGTCGATAGGTTTAACTAGCTAAATGTGCGATGTCAGTTTTCTGAACATCTTAATTGAACCAATCGAATTTGCTAAAACAGAATTCGGTAATTTCAGCATATTTTTCAAGATTTTATCTGGCCCATAAGCATTTGATGTCCTGAGGTTATCTATCATTTTGGGGACTTCTTATCTATCTTTTGTTATCTATTATTTCAATTACTTCCTAAAATATATTTTGTAATTGGTATTTCAATTACCTGCTGCTGAGGTATTTTGTAATTTGTTTTTCAAATACTTAGGTGTTTCAAAATACATTTTCAAATATATTTAGCGATCTTAATAATAATGAAAAATAAACTGACATAGATAATACATAGTAAAAACGTTAGAATCTTGTACTATAGTCCTATTATCCTGTGCTGTAGGCCTTATATCTATGAATCTTAAAAAAAAGTACCAATTGTTCCCGACTGTCCGAAGCATAAATAAACCAATCCCGTCTGAAGCTAGTTGGACTATTTCATCCCAAAATAGGGTATGGTGTGAGGCTAAACGGAGGGGAAGGGGGGGGGGGGGGGAGAAGAGGAAGAGGAAGCTTGGAAAGTACCTGGCAGAACTGGTCAACAAACATGGTTAAATAATTTCTAACAACGTTTCGGTTCTGAATGGTGGTTTTTCACGAGGTCTTTTAACACTCTGAAACATGTCAACATAAATTTTCATCGTCGGTAGGTAGGTAGGTATATACAAGGTGTAACAGCACGTACCCAATGCGTTTCTTGAGTATATTGTGAGTAAAAAACGAAGGTGTAATTTTTCTGTCCTATGATATTTTTAAAAACTGAAAGCAATTAAAAATGTTTTTCCATCACACGTCGCAACTGAGCAGTGGGGTATAGCGTATAGCTAAGCGGCGGGTCACGTAATAAGAATTCCATCTCGTTCTCAGCACGGTAACACACGAAAAAGCGCACGTATCACGTGATCCCGTCGCGACGTGTAGAAGTGAGATCAGTGTCGACGTGTGATTGAAAAACACATGTTTTTTAGTTTTTAATAGAAAAAAAATTAAATCATAGGGCAGCAAAGCGACATATATTTTTGTACCTACTCCACATATATGCTCCGGAATCGCTGGTTAAAATCTTTCGGGTACGTGCTGTTACACCCCGTGTAGCACTTCTAGGGAGATTCTATTCAGTGGTACTAGCCAATGCGGTTATAAATATTGGTTATAAATCATCATCAACCAGGTGTTTACACCTTTATGCAATATCAAAACAGATTTTTTTTAATGTGGGTAGGTAGGTACCTACCCACGTCTAAATATTCGGCAGTCCTTTGATTGTGTAAATGTAAGCTGAGTTTTTTTAAACATATCTTCACATAGGAAAAAAAATAACCCTCAGGGCCTATGTCATCTTTGGGCTTGCTGTGTGGAGGGTCATTTAGGAAAAGGAAGGAGAGGACGTTCTGGGAAGGAAAAGGGTATGAGGGGTGGGTAGAAATTTGGGGTTCAATGTGTTCACGAGTGACGAAAATGTGATTCCTTCCCGGTGCGGTGCAAGGCGAAGGGTCTCCCTCAACCAGTTTCTCCCGATCTGGCCCGCCACACGGTAGGTGGACAAATCCATCACCACATGAACCCGGGCACCCCTTCTAAGTCACCAAACATAGCGAACCACTTAGTGAATATGGCAGGGCTGCTGCTTATCCAATAAATGGGCGGTACCCATACCCGCCTCCCATTTTTTTAAAAGTTTCTTTATTCTTTGAATTGTTCGTTACATGAATTGGGGATTTTTCGACCACCATACTAGGCACATGCCTGTGTTGTATTGGTATTAATTTAATCATAGCACATTGTTTTAAACATAGCACCGCTTGAGAAACTTAACTAAATAGGACATGGTCGTTGCATGTTGTTATAATTGGATCTTGCAAAGCTTCAGATGTCGTAAGAAACAAATAAATAAATAAACCAACAATTTTTCAAGTCATTTGGAATGAGTTAGTATGGAAACACTAATAAACTTTGTTACTGACGAAATTTGTAAGTTAAGATTACCCCTTCATTGAAATAATTCGAATCTCATAAAATTTCATACAGTAGGTAGGTACCCACCTAGTTTTCGTTGAAAAAATTTGTAAGTTAAGATTACCCCTTCATTGAAATAATTCGAATCTCATAAAATTTCATACAGTAGGTAGGTACCCACCTAGTTTTCGTTGAAAAAAGAGTTTAATGTTTTTTTTTAAATATGGAATGTTTTGGAAACACTCCTTTTAGATCAGCGCACCTTGAAAACTGCTAAACAATTATGCGGGTGAAAACTATCAGCTTGAGCTGCTCGGAGTGACGTTCCAGGGAAGGAGGCAATAAAAATAAGTGTTATAACCTCAGAAGCTTTCAATGGCGCACAAAAAAAAAGATGGAGGGATATGAAATTACGAATGTTAGAGGAGAGCGCTAGTATTTAAAGTGACAAAATCTATGCGAAAATTGTGAAAATGTTTAATAAAACACGACTCGTTTAAAATAGAGCAAAAATCTCGCAAGTGTTGTCTTAAACAGCATTAAAAAAAACACCGTGATTTTTTTCATACATATAACTTGTAAAATAACTGAAACAAACGTGTTTATAATAATTTTTGGAGCATACTTCGCGATTTTTTTCTATCGACGGAATTTTATATAATTTACGTTTCGGCGCGACAAATGTCCAGATATTATCTTCAAAAATAACATATATTTTTTAAGGAGCTTAAAAACTTACCGTGTTTAGGGGAGGTTTGCAAGAAATTGGTAGAACTTCGGATAACGGCATCTTAAAATGAATCGTAGACATCGATGGGCTTGTACGATCGATGATCGTACATATACCTGGCTGTACTTCAAAACTGGCTAAAAGTAAACTCCCTTACATTAAATGTTAATAAAACTAAATATCTAACTTTCTCCAAAAACAAAAGAGGACAACCAATGAATGTGCATACCCTCAAATTACATGAATGTCAAAATACTTTTCCACAATGTTTCTGCCCGTCTATAACCCAAACCAAAAGTATTAAATATCTTGGGATTGAAATTGATGAAAATCTAGAGTGGAATTCACACATTGATCTTACCTCAAAAAAGCTAACAAAACTCATCTACTTCTTCAAAAAATTAAGAAACATCTTGTCGATGAGGGATTTGAAGAGAGTATATTATGCTTTATGCCACTCTCGTTTGGAATATGGAGTAATAGGATGGGGCTCAACAGCATCTAATCACTTAAAACAACTTAAGATAACTCAGAATTGCATTATAAAGACCATTCTAAAGGTCTCCATAAGGACGTCAACAACAGAAATTTTTAAACAGTTTGATGTTCCAAGCATACAGAAAATCTATGCCAAAAACATTCTAGTACATCACCACAAAAATGATTAAGAGGCAGACACCTCACACGCTCATAAAACCAGAGCCAAACAAACAGACATACTTAATATACGAAAGTGTAACTCTTCATTTGGTCAAAGAAGTTTTGCATTTTTAGCAGTAAAGTTATATAACAAACTCCCACTTAGTATCAAACAAATTTAAAAAAAAATAGCTACATTAAGGACATTAAATGTTGGCTGAAGAATCTATCGGAAAATGAACTTACTAGTATACTTAAAATATCATAGAAATTTCTGGAAAACCTTATCCAATCAATGAAGTTAAACCATAGAAGTCGCTGAAAAACTTATCCAAAGCATAGTCCCCCTCAGCACAGGATCTCCTAGTGAGGAGGACTACGAATATATTTTATATTTTATATATACATCTAACTAACATGTTTCATATAAAAATGTAAAAAATATTATATAGTTACTAAATAAAAAAATTAAAAAAACATATTCGGTGTTGAAACTATATTAAGGTGAGTATCTAAATACGTTACGATGGTATTAGAGAAGCTTTTGAAAAGTTTTTAATTAGGACGCAAGGAATCCAAAATGTATTTTCTGCCTATTTGCAGAAATATCTTTAATTAGGACGCAAGGAATCCAAAATGTAATTTCTGCCTATTTGCAGAAATATCTTTAATTAGTACGCAAGGAATCCAAAATTTAATTTCTGCCTATTTGCAGAAATATCTTTAATTAGGACGCAAGGAATCCAAAATGTAATTTCTGCCTATTTGCAGAAATATCTTTAATTAGGACGCAAGGAATCCAAAATGTAATTTCTGCCTATTTGCAGAAATATCTTTAATTAGGACGCAAGGAATCCAAAATGTAATTTCTGCCTATTTGCAGAAATATCTTTAATTAGGACGCAAGGAATCTAAAATGTAATTTCTGCCTATTTGCAGAAATATCTTTTCAGTGGGTGTAGTGGTGTGTCCCTGCTGTAGAGTTTGAGCGTAATAACGATAAAAATGTTTGCCAATTAATGCATTCCTCCAATAGTTTCGACGTACTCTTTTTTTTATATAACCAAGCATGTACCTTTTAAGAGGAAGGAACAAGTCAAAAATGTATATATTCTCAGTGTGCTTAATATCACCAGGTGATAGGCATAAAAATCCTTTGATAAACGGAGTATAGAAATCTGACATCAAACGCAAAAGTGTTTTTTTTATTTTTATTTAATTTTGTAAATAGTGCTATAAGAAAGAATAAAAGATAATCAATGGAAAGTGTTACAAATAATTTTACCCATAAAAAGATTTTTAAAACTGAAAAAAATAATCCGTTTGGCCGTGAAAATCTCAAATCGTATCGAACATATTGTAGCTCACGCTAATATTTTCATAAATTAATTAACAATTTTATTTTATATATAGCTACTAAAGGGAAACGGTAGGAAAAGATTCAATTTATCCATGTATTTATATCTAACATAAACCGATTCGTGATAAAGATTAATCGAAAATAATGATTTTGTTACTTCGAAGTTTTCAGCGACAGGAACATGCTTTTCATTTTGACCACCTGCCCACAAATATGTTTGTTAATATCAAAACATTTGATTTCAATAAAATATCTCCGTGCTCAATACGCTAAGTCGTAAAAATCTTCACCCAACATGTTTTTATTAATTATTTATAAGTTAATTAGTAATTACATTGTAAAATGAACATCACGATAAACAAGTTAAGTTCACACATACCAACTACAATGTAAACAAAAACAAAAGAAATAATAAACAGCAGGATATTACAAGAACAGAGAAAACTGTAAAAAAAACCTATCTCTATCTAATTTTTGCAAAAATATGATTAATCGACAAGACAGTTCATAAATATACGTATACAAGAATAACTCATCGGTGATTTTTTACTCTTATGATATACTCGTAGAGCTATGGGATTAAATTGATGATTACTAAAAAGATATGACAGATGTTTTGTAGTTATTTTTTTTTTTATGTTTTCAATACGATCAATATGAGTAGGCATCGCGTTTAGGTCCCACTCAGGCAGTGGCGTAGCTAGCATGGGTAGCACCCGGGGCGCATGTCACCCCCCGGGACGTAGTGTCACCCCCCCCCCCCCCCCTATTAAAGTTGATTTGAGAAACTCAAAATGCCAATTTCGACTTCATAAAATTGGTCCATTCCATTCATTGGGGGGGTGGGGGGGTGGCTAGAGAATTTCAGAATATAGGCTAATCCGCCTATAAAAGACCGACCGACATAAAACACAAAATTCGGGGCACTCCACAGGGAGCCACAGAGTTACGAAAATATAAATAACAATATCTTAGTTACGTGTATGCAATATATCTTTTTTATGTGTTGGTAGAGTGGCACCCCCCTTCGGGTGGCACCCGGGGTGGTCCGCCCCCCCTCGCTACGCCACTGCACCCAGGTGTCGCGGGTTCGATTCCTCGGCTGGCTAAGTCCTCCATCATGACACAAGCAACGTTTTCCGTTTACTGTGGTGGTAGTAGGAGATTTTCAAATATTGTCGGGTTATTCGTAACCCGGGAATGTTTGTTGTTTTTTTTTTAATTTTATTTTTTAATATAAGTTTGATATTGGGGATTGCAAATGACAGAGGCAAAACCAATTTGGGATCTTACATAAAGTGATATTTAGCAAAATAAGTGGTTTACAATATGTTGTAGGTATACATAATTTAAATTAGGTACCTGTACCTAGTACCTACCCACCTACCTACCTGAATATCGCTTAATAGGCATAAACAAATAAATAAAATATTTTAAAAAGATTTGAAAGATCTCTGTATGATGACTACGAGGCAATATCGATGAGGCAAGGGGTGATACCTGATGATAATGGTATTTAGCAGTTAATACTACAATAGGATACCTCCGTCAGACTAACAGTATGGTAAATTAAAACGTGATCGGAAAAGCCAAAAGTCAGTCGGTCAGAGGTCGTGTCATAGTCCACTTCGAAAGTTCCTACTTCCAAAAGTGCAATACGAAGCTCTAATGCAACGCCGTACTGTAATTGGATATTAGTTCTCTGAATCCAAGTGATCTCATAATAATAAGACCTTATTCATTGTTCGTTTAAAAAATATTGTGACCGAAAGACGATACGTTAATTTTTGTTGTCGAAGTGTCCAGTATCGCGAAACGCAGACCGACAGTAATCCCGCAAAAAGAGGATGAAAAAATAACACGCGAAACAGACATTGCCTTGTCTGTGCGGAATAAAGGGAAGTAGACCTAAAGAAGATCTCGGCGAGAATGGAAGGAAATGTGACACCAGGGCGCGCGCGACCTCCTTGCATAAAAGACTACAGCGAGATGACTCAAACCTTCCAATCGTTCAATAGAAAGACAGCGCTACCGCAAAAGCTCTATTGTTCCATTGAAATGCGCACAATATCGCCGACGGCCTGGAACCCCGTCAGGTGCCCGCTGCAGCAATCGGACAGCTGGAGCCATCTTCCAGCCATCAATGAGGATCCATACAATCAAGATTCAAATCCAGAAATCAGATACCACCAAGAACAACAACTGAATTATGAAAGAACTCCAATTGAATACGCTGAGAGTTCTGAAGAAGACTTCAATGAAGAACCTTGGGACACCAGTAGAAATAATACCAAAACTGACGATGATGTTGTAGGGGTGTGTGCCAGGAAGAATTTGAGGTTTAGGGGAAGGGTTGGGAGGAATGCTCGGGAGAGGAGGCGTGTGAGGGCGGTCAGTGGGGCTTTCTTGAGGCTCCGTAGAGCTGTGCCCCATTCAGCCCCGGATTCCTGCGGTCCTACTAAGAGGCTGAGCAAACTTAAAACGCTTAAAGGCGCTATAAATTATATTCAAGATCTGCAAAAAGCGCTTTACATGACAAGTCAGTATTCGTTTAGCAACGTGCAAAAATAAAAATAAAACTACGTATCTTTCCGAGAAGAGAAGAAAGAATATCTTAGCGTGGAGAGGTATCATGTTGATGCATTTGGCTAAATAAAGTTTGGGCTAAGTGCATGAAAAATAGTGACATAATTTAAAATCAATCAATTACAATAATGGATTATTTTGTTTAAAGTTTGAAGCTCGAGTGCATCAAGAGAGATTAAATCTAAATTAGGTAATATTATCACCTTTCCCACAAAACTTTTAAGATCTTTTTAGGCCCTGAGGAAAATGATACAGGTCCTGAGTGAAATTATTTTCATCAAGCAAGGCCTCCCGAAGTTAATGTTAAAAAAGCACTTTAATAGTTGAAAACTTATTTTTATATTTTTGGAAAGCTATCTCGCTAACCATTGTTGCCAAATTTAATACGATCAATACGATGCACTTTTATGTAATGATTTATGTATTATATTGATTCCTGTAATATCTAGTCAATTATTTATAACAAATAATAATTATTTATATTAATAATCGTATTTTGAGTTTTATTTCAAATCTAATTAAATTACGTGCTTATTATAATAATGCTCCTTTTAGTTTTTTTAGATTTTCGATGATTTACGTACATGGTAAAATTGTAAAAAATTCATTGACGTTTGACCAAAAAAAAAACATTATTTTTTTTTTACATGAGTCCAAGAGCACAAGAGTCCCAACTGCTCCCGTCTGGAGCCAGTGAGACTATGGCATCCCCAATATGGGGTATGTTGCGAGGCTGAAGGTAGTGGGTAGGGAAGGAGGTAGGGAAGAGGAAAGTGGGGAAGTACCTGGCAATTCAGATCCGGTCACCAAACACGGCTAAAGCCATTTCAGGCAACGTTTCAATTCTGAATGGTGGAATTAATTAATAAGTAAGTCACACAGAATAACAACATAATTCATTGTGATTTAACAAGTTAAATGTTTTATTATTTTTATTTCTCCATAATTTTATTAATAATTATATAAATTTCCATAATATTACATACACTCTCATGATAAAGCAGGCTTGTGCTTAGGAAAGGAAAATTTATATTAAATCACAACTACTTAATTAGACACGCAGGTTCATCAAAATAAAAATAAAAATACTTTTATTTTCCAACATGAACTTTCAAATCTAAAATTAATTAGACAATTAATATCATTATACATATAACCATTTAAGATTACAATAAAGAGACGACATATACATAAGAAGAAATAGATCCATTTAATAAAAATACAAAAATATAACCAGGTTCATCTTCGACGTCTCCTTCACTCCCCACTACCTTCAGCCTCACAACATACCCCAATTGAGGATGCCATAGTCTCACTAGCTCCAGGCAGTTAGGAGCAGTTGGAACTCTTGTGTGGTGTTCAGATAAAAAAGTTTTATTATATGCAAGTATACGTAAGTTGAAACCTTTAGCGGTTTTTTGCTAAGACGACTGCACATAGAAGTATTCAGCCGTATAACCACACCGCATGCTCCTTCGGGGACTCGGAGTTATTGTTAGTGAAAGTATTTGTAGATGTAGATTTGTAGATATTCCACTCAAGCCTACAGATATAAGTATATCGACTTTGGTTATACGGTCTTATATCCTCTTTGCATACATACTTGAAGAAATAATCTTTTAGGGGATCCGTAGCCAAGCTGTCCAAGGGATCAATTGGCTGAGGGATCAACTGTCCGGGGGATCAACTGTCGGCGGGTCAACTGTCAAGTTTGGAGGCGGATATGGGTATGCCGCCCGGGAACCATTTATTGGATAATTAACACCTCTTAGGTCACCCCAAGTAGTTCGCTACGTTTGATAACTTAGTAGGGGTGCCCGGGTTCATGGGGTGAGATTTGTCTAGGTCTGGGTGTTGGATGAGTCTGCCCATTTTCTGTGTGGCGGGTTGGATCGAAAGAGACTGGTTGAGGGAGTCCTTTTTACCTCTCCAGCTGGACTTTCTCGACCCATCCCCTTCCACCACAGCTTGAGGGATGGATTCATACATCCGCCACTGGGCACACTGACCCCCAGATTCCTATCCACCCCTCAACTAACTAACTTCCTCTCCTCCCTTTCCTTACGACGATCCTCGAAACAGCATCCCCTGAGATGGGTAATTATTTTCCTCAAGGCCTCTTGCGTAGAGCTAATGTAAAAAAATTATAAGTGTGCAGGTCACACGCGGTAGAAGTGAAACCTTCAGAGAATTGAGGTAGGCAAGAGTGGAGAGGCTAAAAAGCATTACACAAAGAGGAGACCGATTAAACGATCACATTATCTCGCAGGTTAAATCTTATAGACGTATGTGTTTGTCTCTTTTTAGTGTCAATTTTTCGTTTCATCGAGTTCCAAATCACAAAGTTTCTAAATAAGTTTTCACAAAAAAAGGAAACTGTCGGCGGACCAATTGTCGTCGGATCAATATCGGGACTTCGTATTAATAAAACGGGGCACAAAAGAAGGCACCAGACACAACCGGAAATATGCCTTTTTAAAATAAAATTCTAGACGAATTTTCTTTTTCCACAAAAAAGTATGACTCAATTCCGAAAAATGGTTTTTTTTTTATCTAGAAAAGACTTGTTTTAAATTTTGAGATTTTTTATTTATTTTTAGTATAATAAGGCTATACCGTAGGTCGATGGCAGATTTATTGAATTTTCGAACAAAAATTTGTATTATACAACACATATTTCAAATTAAACAATCATACAATAAAAAAATAAATCAATAGGTACATTATCTAGGAGAGCTATTTTTCAGAATTTTAATTTTAGTTCAAATAAAATCTTTAAAAAAAGGTCCGCAAACATGTTTTGTGACGAAATTACTTCAGTTTTTCTATTTATTTACGGGCTTACAAACTAACACATGTCAGTTTTTTTACATTTTTATTTTGCTTAGACGGTATTGAAAAATTATAAGTACTTAAGATCAAAAAATAATTACAAAAAGTGCATAATTTTAATAGTTTTATCGTCATACGTTTGAGCATTTTTGGTATATATAATGTAAAATTCTTTTTTAAATAAAATCGAAATTGAGTTATTATATGAAAATGCTGGTACGGAGAATAATTAATCTTTCTTATCCGGACCGGTTGCAAAGGTTGCAAAGGTATAATCGAAAGACCTCGTCTTTCGTCTTTCGACGAAATTTGAATTCTCGGCAGCTGGGTAAATCGTCCTTAAATAAAAATACGCCTTAAACGAAATAACACTTGGAGAAGCTCAGTGGCAGGAATTATTCAAATTGTAGGGGTACCCTCATATTCTTCATCAACACGCATAACTAAACCAATTGGTAGGTACCCATTTACATATAAATATTGAGATCAGTCTGCTGTGTTCTGACGTCAAAAAGTGTTTATGATATTCAGTGCAACTAAATTTCAATATTTTCGGAACGAAGTTTGTGCTAACGTAGATTTAGAAATACAAACATTTTTCATTAAAATATATGAAATACAGGATATTTCTCCCCTATACTTCGAACGTTATGAAATTATAGGACTACACACTGCTCTATTTTTTGGAAAGGCAAACGGGTCCCAGGTTACGAATAACCCGACAATATTTGAAAATTTCCTGCTACCACCATCATATTAAGCGGAAAATGTTGCTTTTGTCGTAATGGAGGACCTGGGTGGAACCCAAACGCGATACCAACTCAGCCACTGACCGGTCAAATCCACTGACCGGACTTGTCATCTTTGGCTCTGTGCAGGGTCTATTTAGAAAAGGAAGGACAGGAAGTTCTGGGAGGGTAGCAGATATGAGGGGTGGGTAGGATTCTGGGGGATTAACTGGAAGTATTTAAGTCCTGCCAGAGATTTTTCCTTGAAGATGCGCGGGTAGAACTGGGAGGCAACTTGACGTTGTAAAATTAAAACATGAGCTTGTATCGGTCAGGCCATCTGTAAGCCTGAGCGGCAGGGTGCAAAATCTAACCAATAGCATCCCTCTCCCCTAATTAGTTTTCGATATTGAATAACTCTAAATTTACACTCGAAATATGAAATGGCTTATTACATAAGCAAATTTTTGTTCTTGTTGCATAATATCGTCTACTGTTATAATCCGTGAATTGCTCACTTTGGAAGTTCAATTAAATCGTTAATTTCAACAGCATCCAGCGACTAGCGGTACCTTAAAAGCCGGACCTTAATGGTCCCATTTGACCCACCTTATATAATTCTAACGTTCCTCTCAGCGTAATGAATGGATGTGTAACGTATGAGCAGTGTATTTGATAATGATTGTATGAGTATTTCCACCAGCCGACGTCCCAGGGCTTCAATTAGTGACTCGATGGTTAATTGGAAGTCCGAAGACATGCGGAAGAAGTTAAACTCCTCATTCAGTTAATGCATCATCTGGCGTAATTAGTAATTACTGCACCAGTAATAAATATTAGGACTAATTTTCTCTTGAGGATTGAGCATTCTCTCATTCACACACAGTTGACTTTTTGATTAGGACTTGACATTCCGAATTTCTTCCAATTTGTTCGCTACATTTGGTGATTTAGCAGGGGTGCCCGGGTTCATGGGGTGAGGTTTGTCTAGGTGTTGGTGGCGGATGACCAGGACATACTGAACCCCAGATTCCTACCCACCCCTTAAACCCTTTTCCTTCCCAGAACTCTCCTCTCCTTCTTTTCCTTAAAAAACCCTCCACATAGCATCCCCAAAGATGACATAGGCCCTGAGGGAAATTATTTTCCTCAGGGCCTCCTGTGTGGAGCTCATGTAAAATATATATATATATTTTTTTCCTTGATCACTTTTCTTAAGTTCTTAAAAAATTATGTGTTATTTTTTAGGATAATATCCAAATATTTACTGAACCGAAAGGGTTATTATATATTATTATACGAAATTCCCTCGTAAGCTCCGAAAATTAATAAAAACACATTTTGTTCTAAGACATAACATGTTATGGGTACGAAAAAATTCGCAGTGTTTTTTCAAATTCTACTTCAGACATTAGCCGTGAGATTTTTTACTCATTGTTTCTTGACTATATTGAAAGAATCGCCCCCTTTACCACAGTAAAATTATCCAGCGCCCCCCCCCCCCCCCCCCCCCCCGCTTCCTCCCGTATATTTTGCCTCAGTTTAAATTTTTGTGTGTGAAATTGTAGTTTATTTAAAATAACTAGTCAAATCGTTGCACCTAAAGAAAGTGTGTCAATGTATCAGTGTGCGTAGTTCGTGAATGAGCTTATTTTCTATATTGACACAATGCCCACTCGAACTTCTGCGGCGCCCCCGAAATGCTAAAAATTTAAAAACGCCCCCCCAGACCTCCAAAACGCCAATAAGGGGGCGCTGGCGCCCCCGTTAAGAATCACTGCTATCTTAAACGAGTCTTGTTTTATTAAATATTTTCACAATTTTCGCATAACTATTATCTTTTTCTTAAATATTAACGCCCTCCCGCTAACATTCGTATTTACATATTTCCCTCTCAAGCCACCTTCTTCTACTTTTTGAACGCTTACTAGAGGGAGCCTTAAGGCCCGGTAGTGAGCGCACAAAGAGAAGAAGGGGAGATATGTAAATACGAATGTTAGAGGGAGCGCGCTAATATTAAAAACGATAATAATTAGGTGAAAATTGTGAAAATGTTTACTAAAACACGACTCGTTTAAAATAGAGCAAAAATCTAAAATAAATATTTAAAATTACAGCACAGCCGTTTCACAAAATATATTTTTTTGGATTTATTCGGATCTGTACGTGTACAATATTAATGCAGTCCACTGATTATTGTTGGTTCTTAATTGGCAATTATTATGTAAATTATATCCTATTTATGTAGGGTCGTTAAATCAACTAGAGACCAATTAATGTTCATTAGCAATAATATATTAAGTACATTTCCAAACAACTACTGTTTTAAATAGTGCGATTAAATTTAAAGGTATTTAATCAATATTATTCGATTAATATTGCAAAATGATTAACATTAATGTGAATATGTTATTTATTTTTTAAATTTTATGTATGCATTTATAAGAATTTTTGTTATCTCAAAACTATCATGTTTGTGAGATTTAGGCATTGTGCAGATTTCATAATATTATATTAAAATGTTCTCGTAAACTCTCCGATCAGTCACAAGGTCTGGCCTGACCTTTTCGATTTAAGTTGGGAAACTTTTTTTGATACTGAATTATTATATCTAATTAATATGGGATACCTCTATTTTTGATACTGAATTATTTAGGCCTAAATAATGTTTCAATAAACATAACTAAATCTCTATAAACAGTATGTAAATAAACGAATAACATGAAATGTTGTCATACATTTCAATACAGTGAGCAGTGATGTCAGCACTAAACATTTAATAATACCAACTTTTTAATAATGTTTTTAAAACTCTACGTTTAATTAAAATTGAAAAAAGATTATAGATTATTATCACACTAGATTTTCTATGTTTAATATTATTTAATAAAACTTATATATTCAGAATCAGCGTTTATTGGTAAATATGAACATATTTTTTTAAAGCCATAATATTTTTCACTGGAGTTTCTTATCCTATGACACAACGGTGAGGGATCTGAAGAACGGATGGCCAATTTACACCTATCATCTGTAATCTCCAATGTCCTCCCACACCCAGTTGAAGATCCACTTACTGTAACTCGTTGACTTGGCGCCATCTCCTCATGTAGAGCAATATCCTTTAATTTGTAATTGCCTCAATTAATACAGCGAATTTCTCTAAGAGCATTTAGCCTTTTAATTACCGATTAGACAATGATTTCCACATCAATTGACTCCTCGTCCGGTCTTGCTTCAAACGAACTGTGACAGATTGGACGAAATTACTGTGAGTTGGCGCTAGGGTTTACCACTTGTTAGGTACTAGCTTTTATCAGTAGGTACATAGGTACCTACTCTAATTTTTCATCAGCATTTTTAAATTTTGGCAGCTTTAATCAGTGGTCTCAAATCTCAACAAGTACTCGTAGGTAACTATGGGTGCTATTCTTGAATACATTATTTTGCAGGCTATATTACATTTTATATAGATGGTGGATCGGGGAGAGTGGTGGGTACTAGTACGACCAATATTATCATTCATAATACGAATATTAATAATGCTGACACAAATGCTGGTCTTGTATAAATCGCAAGTGCACCCAACTGTTGAATTCTCTTATATTTAATAATGATTGCAAACTTTATAGCACAGGCGTCAGGTGGGAATGCTTCCACTGGTGATTCAATGGAAGTGCTCCGTGGAACTAGCGTCAGTAATCCATTCGACACTCACTGGTGTGTATTTGGGAAACACTCCAAACGCGCGTCCAACATATAGCTATGTTCACGGTTGACATTATTTGTCACATGACTACATGTCACTTTTTCGACCCATTCTTGTGATCAACAGCTCGGCTGTGGGAGATTTGCCAGCCTCTGTGTTTCCTCCTTACTACAACATGGGTCTCTTCAAGACTAATGTTCATTCCTTCCTTTTCTCAAAAAGACCCTCCACACAGCACATCCGATAACATGCCCTGAGGAAATTATTTTCCTCAAGGCCTCCTGTGTGGAGATAATGTAAAAAAATCCATAGTAATGTAATAAATAAATACAATTAAATAAAAAATACTTAGATTTTGTAAATGATAAAATATAATTTAAAAAAAAAATCAGAGTGTGAAATTCACACGCGGTAGAAGTGAAACTAGAAAGTCGTTAGATGTCGCTTTGTTTTCTTTTGCCTGTTTTTTTAAGTGATTTGAAGTTTGGGTATTTATTGATTTTACAAAAATAAAAATGTTTATTTTTTTTGGATTCGGTAGGATTCGAACCTCCATTCGCTAGATGTCTCTCTGGCCGCTGAGATTTGTCAGGCGCTTTACGCCGCTACGCTTTACGCCGCTGCGTTTTGGGTATTGTGATATTTTTATGATACTAACATAAAATCGTACGTTAATAATATGTACATAAAATCACAAATCATTATATATTAATTAAAAAAAGTAAACATAAAATAAAAAGACTGAAAATGAGATAATAAATAAAATAACAAGATATATAACACAAAGCAAGCGTAGGAGGTAGGATAGTCCAAGAATGACAGATTCCTGATGTTTAATGATTGTTTCCTTTTGTTAGTTCCTACGCATAATCGAAACGGGCCTTCCCATAAAGTATGCACTGGTTTCCCAGTACGAGTTCAACTACCTTATATAGCGGAAGGTCAAAACTATTGATGGAATACTAATGCCTGATGATAAATCTCAGCCCGTATTAATGCATTTACAGGGTGCTCAAGAATTTAATTTAAAAATGTCATTTAAATAAACATTAAAAAAATTCGATGCAGTTAACACGCGGTAGAAGCGAAACTTTACCATAACAATCTCAACCAATGAAGAACAAAGGAGCCTTGAAAAGTGAGGTCATAATCAAAGCGGCCAATGAGCACAGACCTAGCGTCATTTCCGTTTAATATCTCAACCAATAGGAGCCTTGAAAAGTGACATCATAATCAAACCGGAGAATGAACGCAGTTTGATGCTTCGCAGGTGCTGTAATTTACATTTATTTCAGTTTGTACATAGTATTAAATAGCCAAAATAAAACCAATTATGGATTTCCTCCTTGTGACTTTACTTCTACTGAGACAGCATAATAAGAATAAGTAAATTAATTTTATAAAAAAGGAATATGAATCCAAAAATTATATAAAACAAAAAAAAAATTATTTTTTTTTGTTACAAAACAAAAAATCTATCAATACTTTGAGAGAGGTTGTTCCTATATATAAATCAAATCATAACTGAAATATAAACAATTAAAACATAAGATTATTCACAAACCATCAGAGAAATATTCTTTTATGGATTTCTTATATTTAAATTTAGTAATGCGTCATTTCCGTTTCATCTGAATTCCAAATCACAACGGGGCTATAGAAGTTTCAGTTCAAAATCAATTTTTATTATTATATTAAATTACAATAAGTAGATTTGTTTGAAGTGAAAACTTCTCCAGCACCGTTGTGATTTGAAACTCGATGAAACGAAAAATAGCAACACCAAAAGAGACAAACACATACATCTATGGAATTCAACCTGCGAGATAGGATAATCGGTCTCCTCTTTGTGCGGTACTTCGTAGCCTCCCCACTCTTGTATACATTACTTTTCTGAAGGTATCACTTCTTCCACGTGAACTGCACACTAGATTTTTTTTTTTAAATTCGAATATATATTTATTCATGGAATGAAACACTGTATCTTTGTGTAGGTACCTAAAAGGCTTTGTGCCAACCAGTATCGACACATGAAATAATCTGAAACATCTAGAATAGCCCAGAAGATTTTTATTTTAACCAGGCAATTCACTGTAAAAAGAACCCTGGAAGTTAGGAAACCCATTAAAATGAACCAATAACATAACCAAATTGGCCAGGAGAACAAGATGGGAAGGTGCCTTACTATTTAGATCCGGTTACCAAACACGGCAAAAGCCATTTCAAGTTCCCAACCTTCCTCTTCCCCACCTCCTTCCCCTCCCCACTACCTTCAGCCTCACAACATACCCCAATTGGGGATGCCATAGTCTCACTGGCTCCAGACGGGAGCAGTTGAGATTCTTGTGCGGTATTCACTGTAAAAAAAAAAAAAGTAAGAGGTATTTGGATTTTAAATTATGGTATTTCACCAGGGCGATACTGAAAGTATCTACCATTCTGGAATGTGTTGCAAATATACTTGAAGCTTTCAATCAGATTGTTACAAATTTCATTATCAGGTGTGTTTTGAAACACCAAATTTGGAACCTTCTACTTCAACAGCAAACGGGTCTCTCAAATTTTCGAGACTTTAGATTTGGATATAATATTATATTAGACCAGCGAGTTCCCGACATGCGTTGCCATGCCACTCAATAGAGAAATTGTTTCTCTCTGCGTGTCCTTTCCCATTCGTCCCGTTCCCTTCCGCATCCCCTTCCTTTCCCGCGGCCGCTTCCCCTCTCGCGTTCCCACTCCGCCTTCCCTCTCCTCACTCCCTTCTTCCGCTTCCCCCGTCCCGCGAACCCCCCCCCCCCCCACGAGTTCCCCTTCCCCCCCGTATTCCATACATTCAGTTCCGATACATTCAGTTTTCAAACAGCTCGCGTGCACCTATTGCAATTTTTTTATACAAATTTCATAATGCCAGAACTCACTATTACATGTATATAGGAACAATCGCAGGCATGCACACATCAAATCCCCAAAGTTTCATCGCAATCGGATGAATGGTTTAGCAACGCATAGCGGATATACAAACATTTTTAAATTTATATACTTAGATAGATAGATAACTTGCGTGTTCAAAGGGTCCTCACAATCTTTTGTGCTATTTTATACATATTTTCACTTGTCAAGCAAATCACATAATAATATATCATGCATGTACAAATATCATGATCTTACCCTGGCATCTTACACGGCTATTCGTATCGGCGTATTTGGCGTAGTTATAAAGAAAACACACTGTCTATCCTATGTAACTATGCCAAATATACCAATATGAATAGCCATGTAAGATGCCAGAGTTACATATTCATTTTGCCTTGAAAAATGTCTCAATTTTCAGGAAATAGTTTATTCGCACATCCTGTATTTTGAGATTTTTTACCATAAAGTATGCCAATACTTACATATGTATCTTATGTAGATGTTCGTGCATGTGTAGATATTTCAAGTGAGTGAATTTATTTTGTATAAAATGCTAAATAATTTAATTCGCTTTAGAGGAAAGACATATTTTACAATGACGATTCATTTCCTTTGCAAAGATGCTTGAATATAAATTCTTTTCGACTACCAAGTGGGATTATCGAAGGCATGGTTTGGGTAATAAAATACTGAAGTCTATATCTCTGGCCAGTCAAGAAAAACAAAATATATTATGTACCTACTACTAAGAGGGTATAAACAAGAGAAAACCGGAAAAATGTAATTTTTAAATCAAATTTTAGACGTATTGACTCTTTTCCACAAAAAATTATAAATTGATTTCCAAAGAATGTTCTTTTATCTAGTAAACGCATGTTTTTAAATTTTAAGAAAAAAGTGTTTATTTTTAGTAAAATAAGGTTACACCATAAGTCGTTGGTAGATTTGTTAAATTTTCAATAGAAAAATCTTATTTTACAAGACATATTTCATATCATGTAATCATACATTATTGTAAATCAATATCTTATCTAGTAAACGCTTGTTTCAAAATTTTAATTTTAGTTTAAATATTTATATATATATATAGTTTCAATTTGGGAGGCGGGAATGGGTACCGCCGCCCCGGGAACCTTTATTGGGTAACTGTGATATCAGCTACTACAGGCTGAGTCAGTTGTAATGTCCAGCGGACTTACATTCAAAGTGTTGACGAATTATGGTGGGTAGTACTCAAATGAAGAGAGAGTAACGGTACTGTACTAGTATTTATTGGGGAGCTGCCTAAAGCAAAAAGAGGACAAATCTAGCATGCATCGCCTTATATAGATTCACGCAAGCATGCTATCTCGCTTGCACTCATACAATTCACACAGACATTACAGATAACCAACACCTCTGCCATAGGTCACCCCAAGTGGTTCGCTACGTTTGGTGATTTAGCAGGGGTGCCCGGGTTCATGGGGTGAGGTTTGTCTAGGTCTTGGAGGCGGATGACCAGGACACACTGAACCCCAGATTCCTACCCACCCCTTAAACCCTTTTCCTTCCCAGAACTCTCCTCTCCTTCCTTTTCCTAAAAAAACCCTCCACACAGCATCGCCAAAGATGACATAGGTCCTGAGGAAAATTATTTTCCTCAGCGCCTCCTGTGTGGAGCTCATGTAAAAAAAAAAAAAATCATTTAAAAAAAGATCCGAACGCTCATTTATGACAAAAATTTCTCTATTTACGGTCTTTCAAATTATTATATTTCCGATTTTTTTGCACATTTCTTTTGATTGGACGTTATTGAAAAATTATAAATACATATGATAAAAAAATAATTACAAAAAGTACATAATTTTAATAGTTTTATCATAACGCTTTTCAGCATTTATGAATGTAGGCAGGTATAAATTAGAGCAAATTTGGAATGAAATAAAATTGATAATGAGTTATAATTTTAAAAATCTGGTACGGAGAACAATTAATCTTTCTCATTGAAACCGCTCTGTACGATCGTAAGAACATCTTTCGACGATATGTGGATTTTCGGCCGCTGGCTGGTTAAAGTCCCTTAATATCGTACTATGGGAAAATTGATGTAGAAACCTTTTGAGATAATACATAAGAATTATGAAGAGGGAGATAAATCAATAGGCATCCTAAGATACGAGTAATTTAAACACATTGCTTGCCAATCTGAGAACTTAAACTTCACTTTAAACCACTCAAGCTCGCTCAGAACTTACTCAAAACTGAGAATTCAAACTTCACTCAACCGGATTTTCACGACCAAAAGTTTTTTAGTTATTTATTTTTGGGGTGTTGTGTCGTGTTACGCTACCGCCTTCTAAGCCAAGCCATCAGGGCAGATGTGGACACACTGTAACTCTGTCCGAAACGTTGGCTAAAGAAGGAGGAGGAACTCAAAAATAAATTACGAAAATTCACTCAAAAGCACACAAACATCAAACTCGCTCAAATCTTATTCAAAACTGAGAACTCAAACCTAAAGACTTTTTTTAACATTAGCTCCACACAGGAGGTCCTGAAGAAAATAATTCCCCTCAGGGCATATATCATCTTTAGGGATGCTGTGTGGAGGATCTTTTTAGGGAAAGGAAAGAGAGGAAGTTCTGGGAAGGAAAGGGTATGAGGGGTGGTTAGGAATCTGGGGGTCGGTGGGTTCAGAAGTGACGTACGAATGAATTCATCCGTTCTACTGCGGTCCAAATACTGCTGAGAGTGCTGATGGAAATGTCAAAAGGTCTCCTTCAACCATCCTCTCTCGATCCGGCCTGCCACGCAGTTGTTGAGCAGACGCATCTGCCGCCAAGATCCGGACAAACCTGACCCCCCCTGAACCCGGACACCCCTGCTAAATTACAAAACGTAGTGAAGCACTTCACTTAGTGAAGACCTATGGCTTATGGCAGAGGTGTTGGTTATACAATAAATGGTTCCCGGGACGGCGGTACCCATACCCGCCTCCCAAATTGAGAAGACTGAAATGAAAAAACAAAATCCTTCCAGAAAAAAACACCAAAACCAGCAAAATATCATACATCGGTCCAAGAATAACCATGTTTTTAATTGGCTTGAATAGAGGGGAGTCTGAAAACGTGTTAAATAAAGTCACTTAAATTTTTCACAGTTTGAGAAAAACAACAATAATTTTTACAGAATAATAAAATGTAAACAATGCACAACTGGAGCATTTGGTTCATAAGCCTAGAAAAGACAATCGCCTAACTATGAACCAATATCGATCTGACAATAAGTAGCACATGTACACATTTTATTTAAAAAAATAAACTTTATAGAAAAATGGCATCAATACAACTAAAAAACTTAAAATATATAATGGATTCTATCAAAACCATGTTCAGACATTAGTTTCCTGACTAATGTTTTTGTGCAATTTTTCATAGATGAGGGTAGTTTATTGGTACATCAGATATGATTTTCCTCCGCCATTTCCATTGTTTCGTGTTTGTGTGTTTTGTGATTAGTGAATAAAAAAAATCAAAATAATCATTGAGAATCTGGAGAAACTACAGGTAACTGGCAAATTGGAAGGCAGGAGAAGCAGACGAGGATCACCGATGCGTGGTAGTGATCAAATATCGTAAGGACGTGGAACGTTAGTTACCGCGAGAAATGGGGAGCCTTGTCCAATGTCCACCATGGAAATTGTAGTTGGGATTCTCAACAGTGAGAAAACGTCTAAAGAAGTAGAAAACATTATGTAAGGGTACCTTTAGAGGATGCTGCATTTCGTATATTACCTCAACCTTTATCTATTGAAATAAATTAATTTAATTCATCCCCTTTTCAACGGTTGTTTTAGTGCTTATAAACTAAAACAACCCTGACAAAGGGGGTTGATAAAGACGCTATCAGAAGCGTAAATGAGGTTTATTCATTTAACGGATAAATGATTTGATTCAAACCCTGTTGCACGGGGATGTAAATGTAGATTCATGGAACTATCAAACGAAGGATGAAAGTTTAAGAAGATTAACAAAATAAAGGAAGATAAGCTTAGATGGTTTTGATATTTGAGCGGACGAAACAGAAAGGGTGTCAAGAAAATGATTTGCAGCGCAATAGAATAAAAAAAAGGCGGGTCGCCCTAGAAAGAAATGACGCGGTTAAGTGAATTAAAAATTTCATTCGGATTATATCAAGAGTTGAACACTTGAAAGAGAAATGAGTAATTCCATCCACTCTGCTTACCTCCAGCGAATTGATGTAGTAGTTATTTAGTTAGTCATTGTCAGGCATTTTGTCAAATACCTTTACTGGCTAGCACGTAGGTGCAAAGCACCAATAATAATTTGTAATTCAAAATCAGTCCGTATGCGAAATACACGCCAAGTGAAATAGCGACATACTCTCACGGGACTTGAACATTTCCTGGTGATGCCTTGTCTAGGCATAGAACAAGCGGGCTCTGGGAACTTCGAAAGCAACCCGATCTCCAGAAATTTTAACTAACCACGTAGTCTGATCAAAAATACCCAGCCATTCGTTCATCAGTATTTGTGATCTTGTTTAGTTCAAGTCCTTTTTGGCTAGGTGTCTTGAGAAAACAGTGGCAACTTGAGGATTCAGAACCTGTCCGTGGCCGGATGTACATTTTCTCACAGAACCGTATACATTGGTGGAGATCTTTACTGAATTTTTATGTCGCCATTACATCATTGTTGTACAACAAAGCCACAGGAGTCCATCAATTAGGCGTACCTGTGTCATGTTATGTTTTGGCCTGTTCAGTATGCGCCGCGAGATTTGATAAAACAATGATGGCAATCGGTTTGTGAAAGCACATGCAACTGGTTTTGAGGTGAGCATATTTATGGGTTTTTACCAACATAATTTGAATAACAATTATTGTCATGCCATAAAGTAATATATATTTTATTAAAGATAATTCTTACTTCTTATTGTGAAGAATCCCACAACAGAAGACGGAATAGTTACTACGTGCAATGTGCATACAGTGCTGTCAGAATTCATTAAAACGTCCCGAGTACACACGACAATACGATAGCACACATTTTAAATTTTAACACCATACATACTCACTACTGTAAGCAATCCATTGGTTACGAGAGGGAAAATTTATATAATTGCCTTCCAGACAACTTTTTTTTTTCAATTATTTCTGGCTTTCACCCTTCAAGGGTGTTCTAGGCCATTATTTATAATTACAGAGAAAGGAAAGGTGAATTTATGTATTATTTTTATTTAAATGTGCAAATTTCTTAAAAATGAAAAAAGCACATTTAAAAAAAATAATTATCATTTTTTTGTTTTATCAAAAAAATAAGGAAATTGCATAATACTGTATTGTAAAATGTATTTATTTTAGTTATTCCTAGTTAAATAAGTGAAAATGTAATTCGGCGGCTTTCGCGGGGTGTCTGAACAATAGACGCCCTTTATTTTAAAATAAATAATTTCTGGAAAACCGTTTTATAAATATTTTTATAAACGTGAACATTGAAAATAATTATTTTACAACTAATAGCAGACCCGGCCACGCGTTGCTGTCGCTAACGAAACCTTTATAACCAACGTCATCTGTTAAATCGAATCCATACCGCCCGTTTGATAGCCCGCTGCCCGCTGCCGCTTGGCCAGATATATTATATATTTCAACCAATTTACACAAAACCTTGACAAATTATATACCTAAAAATCTTCCTCATCTATTGATGAAAACTGCGTGAAAATCCGTTGCGTGGTTTAAAAGATTAAAGCGCAGCGGGAGCGACTTCATTTTATACTACGTAAAGATAAAGATAACAATATCTAGAAGGCAGTAAAAAAGATAAATCTTGTAATAATGTTGTACATACCGTATGTACAACATTATTACATGGTTCATTGATGATTTTCACAATTCTTTCAGTTTGGGGATGCGCCGCATCCACAAACTGAAAGATCTTCATACAAAAAGTTGAAATTTTGAAAATAAAAAATCATTTTCAGCTTAACATCATTTACGTCGCATATTTCAATATTAGCACTTTAGCTCACTGAAAACTCACGGACCACCACTTATTTTTGTTAACTTACCAAATAGAAGAAACATTATTTTGTTAACATTTTCGCGGTATCTGTAAAAAAAATTATATTTGCCTGTGTAGTATGTGAGTATGTATTGAATAACTTGGGAGGTTTTTAAAAAAAGTATGATCATGCACTTCTTCCATTAAAACTAAGCACGTATTTATTTGTATGTGTACCTTCTCGTAATATATTATTAAATCTGAGATTACCAAAAACCATTTCACCATAAATTCCGTGATAATATGTGAACATCCTGTGTCTCAGAGATGTTCAAAGTTTTATTTTTTTAAATCAGATATTTTATAGTAGTAGGTGAATCGATAGTTGATAACCCGACAGTTGGCCCCCCGAAATTACGATAATTACAAAATTATATTTATTGTGCACACTCAGACGTGAAATCGACTTAAAAATACCTTTAACAATAAGTTGGTATGGAATTCGGATATCAAACGAATTAATTTACAGTGTTTAGTATAAATATAGACAAGTAGTTTTATCCTTGATGCATTTGAATTAAAAGGTTCTATGCTAACTCAGAATCAATTCAACTCAACACCTCTTTGAAAAGTCATTAAAAGCTGTGAAAAAACTAAAATGAAAAATAGCCTATAACCTAACCTAATTAACCAACTTTTTTTCATAATCATCTGCCAGCCAGAAACACAAGGTCAGTACTACCGTTTTATTGTGGCAATACTACGACCATGTCCCATTTCAATATACCACTTCACAGAATACAAAACTTAGGCAATATGTTTTCGCACATAGATTTATGGAATGTGTCGCTGATCAATAAGTATGAAATAATAAATCATTTATACTCTTTAAGATAAGTTATTTGCTTGTATTATATGTATACAAATGTATGTTTTCATTGTTACAATATTGTAATAATTAAATATCGTTGCATTTATTTTCGTTTTGTTATCTAAATTTGTCTTTACATACATTTGTCTTTCTCAACTATTTATTTCTGTTTTACAAACTCAATAGAGCTGTATTTTCCATGTTGTTGCTATACATATGTTATATTATGTAAAAGCCGAAAGGCGTTAATATTATAAATAAATAAATAAATAATTTTAATGACTTTTCAAATGAGGTGTTGACTTGATTTCATTCGGAGTTGGTCCGAATGAAAATATGTTTTACACCTTTCTTATTCGGCCGTACATCCTCTCTGCACACGCCTCATTTTTGGGAACTCGTTTTTGTGTAAGTAAGTACACCTATTTTCACGAAACCGACTGCGTATTGTATATAAGTATGCCGGAACCAATGTCATAGAATCATCTTAGTAGTTTAAATTAAAATCTTAAATTTAAAATTATGTAAGAAGGAAATTAATCTAACTATGTGCAAGTATACAGACAAAAAAAGAAAACATTGTCATCTGTAGGAGAGTCCAATAAGATTTTTTTCTTTCTTCTAAATAAGCATTCTGGCGTCCAACTTTGCGTCTATCAAATACCACCATTTTTTTCGACTTGCGACTCTTATCAATTTTATTACTTGAAGGATGTAGTTCTGTCGAGGTGGTTTCCTCATCTGTGGATGATCCCTGTTTCTCATTATCAGTCTAGGAATCCGTCCTATACCACTAGAATTACAACGGTCATCTCTCAGTTACGTCCCCGAAGAAGAGAGAGTCTTCTATCAAATTGCAATCAAATCATAAGTCAAAACGTGACTTACCGTAGTTATCTATTTCCTCGTGTATGCGAGGCTTTATTATTTAACACCGATATAGAGAAATTAGATTTCCATAGCCCCTCCAGACTCACGGCGAGAAGCCCCGAGAACACCCGAGAAGCGTGAATGTGATGAGTTTCTCGCATTCTCTTTCTCGGGCTCGCCTGTTCTCGGATAGCTGCCGGTAAATTTGGCCGCTTCAAAGGATTTCTCGGGCGAGAAGCGAGAAGACTACTACACTCACATTTTGTCTCAGTGTTGTTTAGTGAGCGGTTGAGAGTAGACGTGCGTCATATTTTAGTTTTTGTTTCGAAAATTTTGTTTCCTTGTGTTAAAAATGTGGAACAATCAACAAGAGTTGCAATTTATCGCACAGAGCCAAACCAGCAGCATTTTGAATATCGTCTGTAATGTCGTCCATACCGGATGGGAAACAGATCACGAGTGAGAAAAATGAGAGTGTGGATAAGTGCTTGTTTTCGCGAGAAGTCTCGGCGAGAACTTCTCGCCGAGACTTCTCGCCGTGAGTCTGGAATCGCCTCCACAGCTTGAGATGCTCAGGAAGTATGTAAGTTCGGGTAAACACGCACTATTGCATTTAATGCTAACACGGTGTCGTCGACCAGTGAAAAATATTACGGATTTCAGTCTGGTCACGCCTCGGGTAAGTAATAACACCGATACTGCTGTGGTCGGAATATTGATACTGGCGAAAAAAGTACGATAAGTGAATAAAAAAGTACCTAACCATCTTTTATACGAAATTGAAAATTCTATTCAGAAGAGACAGCGAAATTTGGCGCCATCTTGAGCAATCGAAATAAAAATCAAACAGTTGAAATTTCTTAACTTAGAGGTTGGATTTCGTACCCCTACATTGTATAAATTAAAGTCCTCCGCCGCGTCTGTCTGTCTGTCTGTTTGCGATAAACTCAAAAACTACTGAACGGATTTTCATGATGATGAGGTTTACACCAATAGATAGAGTTTTGTGTAATTGGTTGAAATGTATAATATGTAAAGGAGAATGTCTGTATGAGGTGGACGAGCGGATTTGATTTGTTTGCAAATCTACAGGTTTTATGCCGAGGTTGATGAAATTTTTCACATGTGACCTTCAAAACAAGAGGAAGGTCACTGTCTACATTTGATTTCGAAAATTCTGTGCAAAGTCCGGGCATCGCCGGGGACTTCAGCTAGTAAATGATAAAATGCATTAGATAGCTCGAAATATTAAAATATTTAAAAAACTAAAACATCTTTGGGGGTGCTGTGTGAAGGGTCTCTTTAGGGAAAAGGAAGGGGAGAAATTTCTGGGAAGGAAAAAGGTATGAGCCTCTATGAGGGTGTGGGTAGTTCGGTAGGAATCTGGGGGTCTATTGTCCAGGAGTGACGGACGTCCGAATTCATCCCTACCACTGAGGTGCAAGGCGATGGGTCGAGAGAGTCCGGGTGGAGAGGTAAAAATTTCTCCCTCAACCAATCTCTCCCTATCCGGTCAACCACGCAGCGGGTGGGCAAATGCATCTATTACATCACCTATTTGGACAAACCTAACTCCATGAACCCGGGCTCCCTTGCTAAATAACCAAACGTAGCAAACCACTCGGGTGACTTGCCATAAGGCAGGGCTGTTGGTTATCCAAAAAAAATCCATACCTGCCTCCCAAATTGAGTGTCAAATGTGTTTTTAAAAATAAATGTTTTCCGTTATGTAGGTAAAAAGCAGTTCGTGATGTGTACGGAAAGAGAATAGTTAATGGATATTATTTGCTGAATGGTGCACGCATTTGGGTCAAGAAGTTGATGATTCAATTCTTGTGTCAGCGAAAAAAATTAACAATGATTTTTTTGGACAGAGTGGTTGTTGTGGTATCGGTCGCCAGGTTTAATGGGACTTACTGAAATGTCTTTTCAGCTGTCGCAAGAACATTAATAAATAAATGAGCTTGGCAATAGTAGTTAAATACGCACCCGTAACTGCAAGAAGTGCCTTTACAGCCTATTGCCGTAATGCTCCGTAACCCAGTTAGAGTCATTTCCTGCTTCTCAGCGATGGATGAACGGTGACTACCAGAAAGAACGCTGCCTCCCACAGAGATTGGGACTACCACGAATACCACGGACGTTGCAAATACATAATAAAAACTGTACCCAGGTACGAAAAAACTCACATTCTAGAAAAGTACTCCAAAGCTAAAAAAGATTTTATAATTTATTTATTATTTAATTTTGTGTTAATGACTATTAACGATACACAGCGGAGTGTATATTTACGTGCATGGACCTCCTCACAAGGGATTCCTATTCTAAGGTTGTTGTGCTGGTATTACTATCATTTACTTTGGGAAGACCCTTTGACCACTCCAGAAGGTCTCTATCGAACCCATTGACTTGCAATGCAACCGTTTTGATCAGCTATTAAAGAATATCGAATTGTTATTCCAAAATGTTTCATATTTCTATTTATTCGTTCACGTTTCATGCTCCTTCGTGTATGACAAATGGTGCTCGAATTATGCTATTGCACTTGTTCAGTAATACCTTGAGACCAGAGATCTGCAATAGGGAGGCGAGGCTGTGGATGCTTCCTTTGGCAAACATCGTCGACGTTCTGAAATGATTCGAAGGCCTTTAAAAAGCGGCTCTTAAAACAGCGAAACACGCGATTCTGCCGTAAATTATACTGCATAGATAATTGGGGGATTTATCTGACTTATGTCATATAAATGCCCCAATTAACCTGAGAAATAGCTCACCGAAATCTAAATATAAGGAAAAAAATTAGTACCTTACTTATTTATGTCAGTACCAACACTACTACAGGGACAAAAACTTCAAAACTACCCAAAATTAGATGAGAAAACCATAAATTTCATGCAACACAATTGTATAATTCCCTTCCAAACGATATTTACAATTCCATGGAGATAATAGTTTAAAAATCACATCGAAATACGGCTAAATAATATGAAGATGAGGAAATCATAAAAAAATGAAGTAACACCAACTCAGCAACCTACAGTCAACTAACATGAAGATGAGTATATCAACAAATATGAAGACCAGATCTACAAACATGAAGATGAGGAAATAATCATTTTACTTACAGACCTCACCAGGAGGCTCTGAGGAAAATTTCCTTCGGGGCCTGTGTCACCTTAGGGGATGCTGTGTGGAGAGTCTTTTTAGGAAAGCAAGTTCTTGGAAATAAAACACTATACGGAAGGAATCTAGGGGTCAGTGTGTCCAGGAGTGACGGAGGTATGAATCCATCCCTCCCTATCCTGTATTATTTTAAACGAATAAATTGTGAAATTACATAAATCAACCACATAAAAATCACTTGCGTAAACCGGGATTCGAACCCGCAATTGCCATTCGAACCCTGAATTCAAGAGTCTTACTTCTCGACCACGATGCGGTCAAAATTAAAAATACTTAAATAGAGATGTAGACTATTAAATATGCTTTCATTCCGACATCGCTTGTTCCTTGGTGATATCTTTTTGCATATCCGTATACCTACCAAGATTCTCTGCATATCTTGGACATCTAAAACATCCAATTTACACGAAAATGGGATGACCGCCTACTCCAACACATTTTGAAAGGAAATTATCGGAAAATTCAATAGTCATGAAAGAATAATAATAAAATAAGAATAACATGGTATAAAACTATATTACTTTCGGCAGTCGATAGGCAATATTTAAATGCTTCTTCATGCTTTGACTTGTAGTGTCTTCTATAATATGTACTTTTTACATTTTATATTGTCATTGCTATTAATTTATATGTGCTCTCCCTTCACTGTCATCTCTGTTTTTTTTTTATTATTCGTGTTATTATTATGTTTTAATGGACTATTGTCCGTAAATTAATAAATAAAAGCCAGACAAGGATGAATGTTCTCGCGTGCTGCAGAATGCGTCGCCAACCAATGACAAGAGGATAATTTGCAACTTTTGTTGATAATTCAAGTTCCTAGGTTTTCAAAGTAAACTAGGAGATAGTTTGTCCAAAGAGGTCATCAGAAACCGCTTTTCTGATAAAATTTATCAGTATTTCGAAAGAAATGAACACTTTGGTCTAACGCAATATATAACTTTCTATTTTTCTTACAAGGAAAGCGTTGAATACAAAATTGGGTTTGGTTGCAAAAAAATATGAACAAAAACGCACTAATCAGCAATTTAAAAATGGAGCTTTGATTTTCTTGCAAAGAAAACGTTAGGACGCCCGAAGAGAGACTCTAGTTACTAAGACTCCTGGTCACATTGACCCCCAGATTCCTACCCAACCCTCAAGCCTTTTTCATTCTCAGAACTTCCTCTTCTTCATTTCCATTAAAATACCCTCCAAACAGTGTATTCAAAGATGACATAGGCATTAAGGGAAGCTTTTTTCCACAAGGCCTCCCGTGTTGAGCTAATAAAAAATAAAATGAAAAAAACTTAAAACGAAAAAAAGTATTTATATGAAAATAAAAGAAGTAACAAAGAATATTCAAGAAATTTACAAATTAATGAGAAATGGCAATACATTTATAACATCTAATTTAAAAACAACTCTAATGCAAAACCATTATATTTATCAAGCCATGATAACCTCCCCTCTGAATGGGGTATTTCCACGTGTTTTTTTTATTGCTTAAAAAAATTAAGCAAAAAATTACGATGATTACAACATTTTTATTTTATTTTTATGTTGACGAATAAATTTTCTACAGTGAGTTAAAGTTTCCCATTTTGGAATTACCGCAAAAACGATATTTTGGGGCGTGGCTATCGTGTGACGTCATGAGTGAGGACGCTCACTGACAGTGTTTATTTATAATAATAATAATAATAATAATGTTTATTCCAGGATGTGGGGAGGATAGTGCAATCCCACACGTCCCATAAATTTGTACATATTTACACAACAGATAAAGTAAAAAAAAAAGTAAATAGAACAAACAAATATAAAAGACATAAGCGATAGTAGAAATAAAATAAATAATCAATTATAATGTAGGACGTGGTCTGGAGTGAGCTAGGGCCCAGCGCTCGCTCAGGAGTGGCGCTTGGTGCTGGAAGGCTGCGATCACCACTTTGTTATCGGTAGCCATTAGCCGCATCCTGGCTCTAGTGACCCGGTGTCTCATCAGACCGGCGAATCCGTGTAGTCCTAGCTCCGTAAACATTGAAGATGCGCTGCTGTATCTTCTGTATCCAAATATAATTCTGCAAGCATCATTATATTGGATCCGCAGTCGTTCTATTGAGCTGGTACGGTAGTGGCACCATGTTTCACATGTATATAGGTTAGTGCAAAATGCATTGAACAATGTTTTTTTTACATTGTTACTGCATTTGAAGAATCTTCGGGCAATCATATTAGACAGTATACTGATACTTCTCCGCTGTCGTTCAATATCACCGTCATCCGAGAGGTCTTCAGTAATAATGTGTCCCAAGTATTTTACAATCTTAGATGCGTTTATATTTTCCTCATTAAGTTTTACAGGGAGCATTTTCTCGGGATTTTTTCCATGGTGGAATGCGATTAGTTCCGTCTTCTTGGGGTTGTACATCATGTTGTGGTCATTTGCATATTCTTCACAGATTTTTAATAATGTTCTCAACCCCTTGATCGACGGAGCTAGGAGAATCATGTCGTCCGCATAACTTATGTGATTTAGGCATAAATTATTAATACGACAGCCCGCCCTGGTGTCCAGGCGATTTGATAATTCGTCCATGTATACATTGAACAGGATTGGTGACATACACCCTCCTTGCCTTACTCCTGATCGCAAATATATCGGTTGGGAGTACGTACTTGCCCACCGTACAACGTTTTCCTGCTGAGAGTGCCATCGGGATAGTGTGTTGATATACATAGTAGGTATATTTCTAGCTATCAATTTCTCCCATAAGGTTTTATGACAGACCCTGTCGAACGCTTTGCTCAGATCTAAGAAGCATCCGTATACAGTAGTTTTTCGTTTCTTGTAATATTCTATTATTTGCTTAGCGGAGTATATTGCCATATTAGTGGATAATCTGTACTTAAAGCCCATCTGATTGTGTTTAGAATTGAGTTTACCTTCTATTTCAATCAGAATTACCCTTTCAAATAGTCTTGCAATTATAGTTGCCAGGGATATTGGCCGGTAATTGCTGGAGTTGGTCATATCGGGCTTTCCTGATTTCAGGATCGGGGTTATAATGGTTTTCGTCATTGCACTCGGTAGATGGTTGTGTTTGAGGATTGCATTGAACAGAATGTTTAGTAGTTTAGGTATGTATCTACCTCCGTACCTTATGTGTTCAATACTTAGACTATCATGTCCCGGAGATTTACCAGCCTTAGTAGCTTTGATGGCCTTCATTATATTATTTTATGCTAGTTCAGCTTAGCGCTCAGTTACTCTGAGGCTTAGCGACACTTGTGACGTCACAAACCCATTTCCCAACCATGGGCCGTTTTGATTTGATCAGTTTTAGATCGTTTTTAAAATCAATAATATTGAATGAAAACATAAAAATCAAACATTTTTAGTAGGATTATTAAAATCAGAAAAATAATCTTTAAATATTCCGTACATTTTCAACAGAATTCCTCGTTTGTGGAAATACCCCATTGCGCTGTATCATCAACCAATTAGAACAAATAAATAAAATTAAAGCAGTTTTAAAAAAAAACTTGTTTTAAAAAGTTATTATTTTATACAAACATATTATAACACACAACCAAGTAAGAATCGTGGCTTCCTTATCAGGCACAAGAGCTCCTCTTTTCTGATAAGGTATACATGACCAATGATGACCTTAAATATAATATTTTGTAAAATATATACGTATTCTTTACATTACAATAAAATTTTTTATTTTATTGTAAACTAGCTGGTCCCCGGAATGCGTTGAAATGCAATTCAAAGAAATGCATTGATTCTCCCCGCATGTCCTTTCCCGTGCGTCCCCGTTCCCTTCGACCTTCCCCGCCTTCCCCTTCCCTCGTCTCTTCAATCTTCAATCTTCCTTCTCCCCTCTCATTTTCGACTGTTGACATTTAGTGTGTAAGAAAGAGGGGCGGCATTAAATGTTTATGAACAAAATCAAAATAAACGACATTTGATGTTTTTGAATTTATGGAATTCACTCACTATTCAATATTATACCTATCACAATATAACTGCAGCTCTTTCAAAAGATGAGAATTTGTTCCATACAGAATGTATGAGGAAAAGAATTTTATTTGTAATTTTTTTTCGTGAGTTTTTCCGATGTTTTAATAGCTATTCTGCTATTCGGGCGGAGACAAATCCAACAAATCAAAGATCATAAAAATCGGTTCAGCCGTTCTGGACTTATAAATGGCGTAACTAACCCGAATTTGTTTTATGTATAAACATGAACTAAAATTATATGAACTAAAATTATTGTTTTAATTTTTGAAAAAAAAAACGAAAAGCATACAGAAATGAATTAACAAAATAAGTAGAATTGGATAGGCATGGTTTAACAAAAATCTGGAATATATTCGAAGGGGTGCCTTAAAAGTCGTTAAATTCATTATGCAGCTTTCGCCTTTGGAATCTTATTGTTTGTTAATCATGCACCCACGCAATACGAGAGTGGGTACTTGCTGTGATGAAATTTGAATGCATAATCGGTTCAGATCTGTGTGACCTTATCCAAATAGTTGTCTTTCCGTCTGAAACCAAACTGAACTAAAATGACATATTACCTACTGAATAAGTCATATTTCATGAGTCAATATGAAATATTGCCTTGCAACTTGCAACTTGTCTTTTTGATACTTCCATTTGGCATTTTACCTTTTGACTATTAAATGAAAATGTTATTGTAAAAGCACGAAACTGGAAAATCTCAGATGTTGCCGGTAGGTAAATCGTAATATGATTAGGTTAGGTTTCCGATTTTAATGCGTATACCGTACAGGAGTTCCAACTGCTCCCAACTATCTGGAGGCAGTGATACTATGGCATCCCCAATTAGTTAATTCCCCTATGCCACCGAACTGTCTGAAATTTTCGATTCTAACTAAAAACTATGGTTTTTATGGGAATCAATAAAAAATCTTATTACCTGCGTCTCTCTTCATTCCTCTTGTGTCTCTTGCTTCGCTTTATACCTGTTATTTTTCATTTTCATCGCTTTGTACCAAGTATGTGTCATTTTATTCGCTTTGTGCCTATTATGTATCATTTGCTTCGCTTTGTACCAACTATGTGCGTGTTATTTGCTTCACGTTGTGCCTATTATGTGTCAATTACTTCGCTTTGTACCTGTTATGTATTATTTGCTTCGCTTTGTATCAAGTACGTGTCGTTTGATTAGCTTTGTTTATATTATATATCATTTGAGTGAGTTTTTATTCCTTGACTGAATAAAAATGCCGATAGGAAATAATAACAAAAAAAAGATTCACCAATTCTCAGGCTTTTACAGTAACGTGTCCATGTTTCTACCTGTTTGACTGGTAATTGCACCGGCAAAGAAATAGCCAAGAAATTAAGAAATGGCCTAGTCGTTCCGTGTCCTCGTTCTCATACTAAGGGAGACATGTTCCTGGTTTGAGCAATCCTTACCGGTTTGCCGGCTATGGACTGTGTCTACGAACTGGTGAACGCAAGAAGCAAGTGAGTCGAATTCGACCAATTCGAGACGAGAAAAGCGATGGATCTTGTTATTATGTAACCACTCGAATCGGAATTACACCCATACCGCAATGGGTAAATACGTTTCATAATTCATTAGGTTACTTGCCATTGTATCGTAGAACTAAAGCGTCCAATTACCAAGATTTAATTGCAGTAATTGCTGGTAGATTAAACAGTTAATGGCAGACTCATCGAAACGACATGAACATTGAAGAATGGAACTTTATGTACGAGTACTTCTGAATGAACTTATTACAAAATGTTGCCGTATAATCTTTACATGAGATTTCGTAGAAATGTGTATTCAATCAATTAATTATACGACAGTTTGTAATAGTAAAGATATTGTATTTCATTAGATGACTAGCGCAGACCCGTGAAAAATCACGGGATATTATAATTCCAATTTTGAAAATGACAATTGACAATAAAATTACAAAAAATCACAATAAAATGTGTATAAAATGAGAATAAAATGACAATAATATTTAGTTAAAAATATTAAAGGATAGGTAGATACTTTTTCGCTTGTTCGAATTTTTCACACAATCAGTTCCAATATGAAAATTACACTTAAATTCAAAGCAAATTCGAGTTTCCGAATTACGTAGTACTTACTAATGAAAATTGTATTTTTGGTGGTGTTATACATTTTATGTGGTTGGTTTGTTGGTTAAGCATCACAGAGGGGTCATCTTTGGGGATGCTGTGTGGAGGATCTTTTTAAGTAAATTAACGAGAGGAAGTTCCGGGAAGTAAAAAGGTATGAGGTTATGTCAGTGTGTCTAGGAGTGACGTATGCAATCGCTACTCTTGGCGTCCCCGTCCTACATTACTTCAATGACCTCAGACCTAAGATTACAGTGCCATTCCCTTGTATGTATTCTGGAGTTGCTTTGCTCAGCTTAGTGTAAGGCGGCCATCCTCCATCTTCCTTGTGGAATTGGCGCCAATGCTTATCTACAAAATTTCAGTTTTTTAAAATTAATTCGGCACCGATTTGTCCTAGTACATATATGTACCGTCACACATGTTGAATAGATACTACAGATGACACCCACGCTATGCAGATGAGATTCATACAGATCATTGGACTATCTTACAATAAACTTGCAAATGAAAAATAATTTAAAAAAAAACAATGCAGCTAAAATATTATGAATACAGTGGTCAGTGTGGCGACATGGCAGAATCGCTGCGGTCTGCAGATCGAACCGAAACAAAGGGTATGAATGCCGATTGTCGATAATAACAAATTCCTGTCGAAGTATTAGTCAGTCACTGTGTAGAAGGTCGTTTTTTTCCTGTTTACTTACCATATAAAGCCAATCACCTCGGGTGACCCGCGCCGACGCCCTCTACATAACAAGTGAGGGCGTGGAGAAATGTCCCCTCTTGTCGCCACTCTCCGCTCGCTGTGCCTGTCCCGCACTCTGTACCTCTGTCCCTCTGTACTGCCTGTGATATGCCGGTGTACGGTGACAGTACACGGTTAACAGTACAGTAAAAGTGCCTTACGTTGACCCTGGTGGGGTAATTTTGCAACATTAATTGCAGTGTTTTAACATATGTTTTGAAATGCTCTTTTTTTAACATTAGCTCCACACAGGAGTGACGGACGTACGAATCCATCCCTCCCACTGCGGTAAGGCAATGTGCTTTCTGTGCCTCTTCTTGATGTTTTTAAACCACATTTCATTAATAAATTACTTTTGAATTTTAAACTGATTAATCTAGGTAGGTATATCTAAAGCTTTCAGATGACCTAAAAAAAACATTTTCCATTATTTCGATATTTTTCCGAATTTTCCTTTTCCTTCTCTTTCATTATTTTCGGCCACTAAAGATATAAAAAAATGACGTCGGGTCTACGCTTCTATGCATTGTAAAATTATTTTTTTAATAATTTGAATAAAAAATTCCAAATTTACTTTACGATTTACTCGAAAACGATAGCTCAATTCAAATCTTGTTACAAAACACTGTTAAAGCTATTACAAGCAGCGCGCAACTTTTCGATTTTTTGTTGTCTCTTGACGGGGCGATACTGAGAGTATCTACTGTTCATTGTATTATTCTCGCTAACCTGGTCGGCATATATTATACTGTCACATTTTTGGGACATTTCAAATTAAGGCAAACACTACGGCCTACGAATATCCTTACAATATTTGAAAATCTCCTACCACCATCACAGGAAGTGGAAAAAAATGCTTGTCTTGATGGAGGGCTTAGCTAGCCGAGGAATTGAAATAAAAATCCCCGGGGGACCAAAACGTGATGTCAACTAAGCCACTGACCAGTCATTTTTGTTTGTTGGCACTGAGAAGATTAAAATTTTCCAAAACATAATACGTAGGTACCTACTCCTTACAAGATATTCTAAAATTATTATTATTTTTATAATTCTTAATATTTTATTTGTTACAGATTTTTGTGTTTTTTCGACTATCACACTAAGTTAATGCCCGTGTTGTGGTAGTAATAATTAAATATTTTATATAGGAACCAAAAGATGCTATTCTATAGAAGCAGATAATAAATACAAATATAAAAATTAAAAAATATGTGAGAGTAAGGTGAAAATAAAGTAAAAAATAATATAGTAAAAAATAATAACGTTTTAAAGAAGAATAGAAATAAAAGTTCTTGAAAAATTAATAATTAAAATTTAGTGTTAAGAACTCATGTATTCTTTGAAGTACACTCGTCCCCTTTCAAATATCCAATGTTGTACACGTGCTGTATAAAGCGATGTAGAATTACTTCACTTTATGTCGGTACTCAGTGAATTATATATTTTAGGAGCGAAGAACCAGAATTGTCGTTGAGCGAATGAGGTTTTCGTTATAGGGACCACGCAACCCAGGTTTGATGAAAAGTGGGTGTGTGTTTGATGTTGTGGAGCCACCAGTGGGTTATTTTTCCGTATATAACATAAGCTTTTCTTAATAAATAGATCCTGATCCTAAGATCCTGATTTTGGCAAAGAGTTCATTGGAGGGATGGGTAGGTTGGCATTTAAATATAATTCTCAAAATTACTTCTTGAACTGTAATAATTGGATTAATGATGCATTCAGCACAACCACCCCATCCCACTATACCATATTATGTTGCTATGGATTGGAAAAGGGCAAATTATACGCTTCTTAGAGTGTGTAAATCTAAGATGGACCTAAGGAAGCAGAATATGTAAGAGAGTTTACGGAGTTGTTTGACTGATATGGGCTTCCCAACGTAGTCGGTTGTCTATGCCAAAGTTTTCCGTTCACGGACAAAGTAAGACATTTTGCCGTCCCGAAGCATAAGTACATTTATTATAATACAAGCATCATTATAGCGCGTCCGAACCACGTGGCCCCAGCTGAATCTTAAACAATCCGCCCGCTTTCGGCGAATCGCGAAACAGTGTTTCCTCCCCCGATGAAGGTTGTCAATGATAATGGCCAGTCCAGTTCCTGGAAAAAGAACGAGCTGCTAGATTTTTGCACGCCCAGTAATTCACGGAACGCAAATCTTTTTGGTAATGGTATTTTTCTTTTATGACTTTATCACGAGATTTCGAAAACAATAACTAATTCGTTATACTTTATCAGTATCTTCCCCTTTTTGAAGTTTGTATCTAATGCGCAGGGTTTAGCAGGAGATTTACAACCCCTAGAGCCTCTGATATTTTTAATTTCTCTTAAGCGAACTTTTTTGAAGTGAAAGCTTCTTTGACACCGTTGTGATTTGAAAATCGATGAAACGAAAAATAGCGACACTAAAAAGAGACAAACACATACATACATATGTAGGATTTAGCCTGCGAGAGAATGAGATAGTATAATCATTCTCCTCTTTGTGCGGTGCTTCGTAGTCTCCCCACTCTTGTCTACTTTAGTTTTCTGAAGGTTTCAATTCTACCGCGTGTGAATTGCATACTATGATTTTTTTGCAAACGTTTTGCGCGTCACCTTCGATTCCAGTTAAATTCGTCGTTTTCGAACGTATTTAAAAATATAAGACTGTTTTTGAAAGCAGGTGGAAGTCTCATTCATCCTATCCTACTAATATTATAAAGGCGAAAGTTTGTATGGATGTACGTTTGTTACTCTTTCACGCGAAAACTACAGAATGGATTTTAAAAATTCGGGTAAAGTTCGGTTTAGGGGCGGCGTTCCTAGATAATAAAACTAGTTATTTTTATACTAACTATGGGCCGGAAAATCCGAATCTGAAAGAATTAGGCGTCGGCAACCAATATTAACTGAATTACACGACTTTAAAATTTTCTATACACACACAGGAAAACAAGCCATTTTGAACGTATTTTGACACTACAAGTCATAGAAAAACAAGAAAGATGTTACACCACATAAAATTAAGTGTTGCCATTAAGCAATAATATCAATAACTAATTTAAGTAATTATTTTTTATAAATTTTACTCACTTTTGTATCACAAACCATGTTACATTAACCTAGCGTAGCCGCTAAACTACTTGAAAACTGGGATGTTTTCTTGCCTTGACGCGAGTAGGCGCTATGAAGGGGGCACTTTCTTTTCTATCACAAACCATGTTTCACAAACCCAGCGTAGCCGCTAAACTACTTGAAAACTGGGATGTTTTCTTGCCTTGACGCGAGCAGGCGGTATAAAGGGGCACAAACCATGTTGCCGTTGAGATAGTCATAATTCATCAGGTTAATGTGTTATGTGATGAATTATCATGTGAGGAAGTATCGTGTCGGAAAGTTTTACGTTATTGATATTATTGCTTAATGGCAACACTTAATTTTATGTGGTGTAACATCTTTCTTGTTTTTCTATGACTTGTAGTGTCAAAATACGTTAAAAATGGCTTGTTTTCCTGTGTGTGTATAGAAAATTTTAAAGTCGTATAATTCAGTTAATATTGCTTGCCGACGCCTAATTCTTTCAGATTCGGATTTTCCGGCCCATAGTTAGTATAAAAATAACTATTTTTATTATCTAGGAACGCCGCCCCTAAACCGAATTTTTTCCAAAAATTCTTTCACTAATAAAAAGCTACATTATTTGCGAGGTCTATAGGCTATATATATTGGCAAGCTCTGGCGTTATGAATAATCTCTGGCGTTATGAAATTATTTTTCATACGTTTTCTGTCCGTAACAAAATCGATTTATTGCAAACGTCAGAAAAAAACAATTCGAATGTCGCCTTAGAAACGATGTTTTTTTTTTAAGTTAGGCAATTCACTCTAAAAAGAGTGCTTCGATGGGGTCGTATTTAATAAATATCTCTAAAAATGAATCACCGAAATGTATGTATGCGCATAAACCCCAACGACTACATAAAATTGTATAATTCTTTTTTTTGTTCGTTATTTTGTATAAAACTAGAGGTGAGTTCTGGCATTATGAAATTTGTATAAAACACGCAAGCAGTTTGAAAACTAAATGTATCGGGAATGAATGTGTGGAATGCGAGAGGTGAGAGGGGGAGTGGGGAGGGGGTATTGGGAGGGTCTTAGTGGTGGGGGAAAGGTGAGGTGGAAGAGGGTGGGGGGAGGGGGTTAGGGGAGGGAGAGGGGGGAGGGAAGGAAGGGGAAAGGGGAAGGATGGAGAAGTGGTGTGGGGAGAGGGAAGGTGGAGGAGGCGGAGTGGGGTGGGAGAGGTGGGAGGTAAGTAAGGGGTATGGGGTGGGGGAGGGGTCGGTTAGAAGGAGAGGGAGGGAGAGGGGGTTGATGGATGAGTGGAGTGGGGAGAGGGAAGGTGGAGGGGGAGGAGTGGGGGGAGGGGTGGGTGAGGGGGGGAGTGGGAGGGGGAGGGAGGTTTATGGGGGGAGTTGTGTGGGGGGAGGGGTGGGTGGAGGGGGAGGGGGAATGATGGGGGAGTGGAGTGGGGAGAGGGAAGGTGGAGGAGGCGGAGTGGGAAACCCCTAATACCATGCGAGTGAAGCCGCGGGAAAAAACTAGTATTTCAATATTACAAATCGACGTATACATGCAATTAAAAACTTAAAAATGAAAATGCAAAGCGTGGTGTTATCTCTTTCTAACACTGTTTAAAATCATAAATTTTACCATAATAAACACGAAATGATATAGCATGAATTGTATGAGTCTGTATAAGGCTGGGAGAAATATCTCCGAAAAAGACTACGGGTGTTCAACTTGTGTTTAACGTGTGAGAGAAATATCTCCCATAATTGTTTTTTTTTAAAGAAAGACAAACATTCCCGGGTTACGAATAACCCAACAATGTTTGAAAATCTCCTTCTACCACCACAGAAAGCCGAAAATGTTGCTTGTGTTGTGATGGAGGACTTAGCCAGCCGAGGAATCGAACACGCGACGCACAGGTGGGACCCAAACCTAAGCCCACTCAACCACTAACCGGTCGGTTGTTATAAGGGTTAAACCAGCGATTTCTAGCTTAATATTTGTAGTAAAATGTACCATTTTGCCCTGCCATTTGCTCTAATATAATTTTTTTAAACAGTAAAGAAATAATTACTGAACAAGAATTATTCTCAGTTAAGGAGATATTATTTAACAACATACATTATGCATTAACCTTTATAAAAAAAGTTTTGAAGTGAAAACTTCTTTAGCACCGTTGTGATTTAAAAAAAAAATATTTATTAACCAAGATAAGCACAAAATACATGTATATTTTTTTACAGTTTGAAGTACAATACCAATACACATTTTTTTTTGTATTTTGGTATACACAACCTCGGAGCCTGTTCCGAGGTGAAACTCGATGAAACCAAATATACTAAAAAGAGACAAACACATACATCCATAGGATTTAGCCTCCGAGATAATGAGATAGTTTAATCGGTCTCCTCTTTGTTCGGTGCTTCGTACCCTCCCCACTCTTGTCTACTTTAGTTTTCTGAAGGTTACACTTCTACCGCGTGTGAATTGCACACTATGATTTTTTCATACAAAAATAATGTTAATTACCAATGCATTTTTTTAAATGTTCAATTTTTATAATAAAAACTCTCTTTTTATAGCTTTTGAATATTATTCCCGTCAATGTAATAAATAATTGAATATGAAGATAACAATAATAATCTAAACGAAAATATGAAAGAGAACAAGACCCAGAAAAATATACAAAGATAATGGTAGCAACTGGGACTCGAACCCAGAACTTATTAAATTCAGCATACCTTTAACCTATTATGTTACCAATTAACCAATCAAAACATGGCAGTACTTGTTTCAACTTATCAAATACAACGGCACAAGTTATACTTATAAATATTATGAAACTGTATTTTGTAATACGAGAATCTATTAATACAATATATGCTTCTTGACGCAATGAGGTTAAATATTCGCCTAAGGGCAACACCATTTCCTGGACGAATGTGCAATTAATACAAGATCTGGAAAACTTTTACTTCTGCTAAGTGGTAAACCGTAGTACATGCGTTACACATTGACTACTACTAATCAACGTACTCTGTTGGGGGTTATAAGGTTGAAATTGATTCATCTGCCGCTCGTTTTGAAAGAGGTATGCAAAAATTTCTCCAAAAAATGTGTTCCTTTCATTTTGCGAAACTCGTCACAATTTTATAATATTCCGATTTGATATATAATAGACGCTTTTATAATAACCGTGACGATTCACAGTTATGGTACCGTGATGGCAAATAAGTCGTTAATATAATATCGTTAAAATGCCGCAGCTCTATCTTACATATGAAATAATCGCGAAAAAGATGAGATACACAGAATACGTGTGTCTGTTTCTTCCAAAGTACTACTTTTTTTCTTTGGAATAAACAGATATATTTTATTATATTTCATTCATGGAATTGCATTTCATTTTCTTTATACGTGAGGGAGATGTATGATAATGATTTTCATTGTGGGGGTTTCGGAATTTTTTCGGAATTTTCGGAATTCACTCGTACTTCAATATTATCGTTGTTACTATGTTCCATACTTTCAAAATTATCGTCACGGCAAGTAGTATTGTAGGGTCTACGGTGACGTCATGGTGCGAGAGAGATGCAAGAAAATTATGACTTTTTTACTTTGGAGGAAATAGACCTATGTACATACATTGTGTATCTCATCTTTTGAAGTGAGCATTAAACGTATGCTTATTGCCGTTTTTATGCCGTCACGGTACCGGTAATTATGAAAGCGTCTATTAGCTAAAGTTGTAAAAGAATTGGAACAATACAAACAATTGTAAGAATAAGAACTTTAGGAAATCTAAGACCCACAGCATTTACTTCTAGGCTTATTTAAAAACTGCTTTTATTTACATAAAAACGGCTTCATTCCAATTTATGACAAAAAATGCTCTTGCAGTATTTTATAAAATATAGAATCATCAATGGCATTTTCTTGGCGATTTAAAGATAGTAATTCTCATTTTTTTCGAAGAAATCAACCGCTTGAAAAATATTTGCCTGATGGGAATTTATTAAGTTAATCAGGATTCCTGTCAAACTCCCATATAAACCGGTCGTTGACAGTTGACGGCGTGTAATATACAAAGCCCACGTATGTTTTGCATAAAACAAGCCTGTACGACCACATGTCGGAACGTAGGAGAGCCCGGCAGATTTACGATCCTGCCGATATGTGATATTGCATTGTGAAACACCTCGTACATCCTGTGTTCGGAGAAATGCTACGGTACTCGTAGGCCCGTCGCCCTCGCCCCCCGGGTTACATGCGTAACCTGGCCGGGTGCTGGGTAACCCGTCAAAGCCTCAAATCTTACGCAAAATACAACGGTCAAAATCTAAGCTTGATTATTTTGGGAGCAAGACTTTAAGATCCTAACCCTGCTCTATTTTCTTCAGTGCTGAAAGACACTAGTTGATGAATGCTTTATTGCTAGTTAAGAGGAACGTATGCGCGGCCCATTTCGGTCAGTTTCATACAAATCTTAAATTTGGATTTGAGATCAAATTACCCAACCAAACTGAAAAATTATTTTTGTAATCAAAGGGTATATCAAGTATCTAGTACGGATGTGAGCTACTTTATTTATTTTTGTTTTAAATTATAAAATATAGGCCATTCAAGATTTTAGTGTTTCATGATTTTAGAAGCAACTTGGGCAATTATTTGTGAGTAAATTAAAAACATAAAATAAATAATTTTATTTTGTTTATTTTACAAACACAATGAAAAATAAAATAAAAAATAAAACGTCATTAAAAATGCGTTTTTATAATTGCCCAAGTTGCCTCTAAAATCATGAAACACTACAATCGTTAATGGTCTATATCTTATAAATTTAAAGCAAAAATAAATAAAGTAGCTCACATTCGTATTATATATTCGATATACCTTTGGATTCAATTTTTTTTTTAGTTTTGTTGGGTATTTTGATCTCAAATCCAAATTAAAGATTTATATGAAACAGGCCGAAAAGGGCCGCGCAAACGTTCCACTTAAAGGTGGTGGGTGTGTTTAGGATATGTATATGGGATCTCATGGGATCAACTGTCTCAGGACATTGACTGTAATTAGGCAGAATATTTCAAGTCTTGACTTGGGGAAACGCAAATGAAAAATACATATATGAATAACACGTGATACAAATCAAGGCAATCGAAAAAGCTATTTTACTCATCCAGATCCAGAACATCTACCAAAAAAATATATATTCAAACAAAACTTTTAATGTTTAGAAAACTATATGAATTTAATACATGTCTCCTTATAAACAATATAAATAATAAACTCGTACATACAAACACGGAATTCATCATTCCCAACTACACACACTATTCACACGACAATACAATAACATAATATCCGCACTACGGTAAGCATTACATTGGTTTAGAGGGGGACAATTTATATTATTGCCTTCAAGATAATATTAAAAATGAAAAATGTGTAGGAACATTTGAAAAAAAAAATTCAATTCGGGTCTCTTCGAACCGTTTTTCCAACCAATGCGAGGCCTTTTTGGGTTGAAACATGGGTTCACCACCTAACCCCGGAATCAAAAAGGCAATCAATGCCATGATTTGCATGTTTTTCTTTACCTAAAGCAACATTTGACCGGAAAACCTTTGGAGACCGTCTAGGACGCGGAGGGAGAGGGGATAAGGGAATAAGGGAATAAAGGACCTAGTGCCACGGCTCACTAAGTGCATCGGTCGTAACGGGGGCTTTGTTGATAATATAAGTGTTCTAGCCAGAGTCACATGAATGCATTTGTAAATAATGTTTGTAAGTGCAATCTTGGGTTAATATTTACAAATTTTGTATTATTAATAATATCTACATTACATAATAATAATACGTAATACAAATAGTAATAATCCTCTAAACTCTCACAATACAATACGATTGTAATTACATACAAGTGGAAGGAACAGGAAATTAATAAATAAATTAATAAAAATTAAACAAAATACATGAAACTAAACTTACACTTACAAATTGATGGTGTAAATATTAAAGACTTTTATAAAATCGTTTGTCCGCAGAAGATAACAGCCATGTAATGTTTTAGGGGACAATATACCCGAACTGATCACGTCAGGGATGAAATTTTTAAACGAACTATTTATAGGGCAACTGAAAAAACCCACCATTTCTATGCTCCTTGCTCAGAATTCATTTTCCAATCTGATGAAATTTCAATTATGTAGAATTATAATAATAAAATAATCCATAAGTTAATAAAGTTTTTCTTAAGTTCTGGGGGGTTAATGACGTGGGCCAGTGCATGCATGCACGGTAGACGTGGGCAAAATTGAATGACCGAATTAAATGAATAAATTCAATCTTGTGACACACTCAATCTAATTCTCAATTTCAAAAGGAATTGATTCTTCATTCCTTATCTTTGGCCTTGCATCCTACGATTTTTAACGACACCATACATTTTTAATTTCCATTTATTTTACTGTTAAATTATTTCAATGAATGTGTTCTGTAAACGATTTAAATATTATATTGTTTCATATTTAAATATTATTACACAGGCCGCGCGCCGCGAAGTGGTCGATGGACGGTATTGTGAACGACTCGCCTTATACGCTTGTACGATATACGATATACGCTTATACGCTTGTCGCCTATTACGATTGTATTCCGCTACCGCCGCACCGCCATTCTAAAAACACCCGTTAAGATTGTTAAGATTTCAGGTACTGAAATATTAATATTTGTGATTGTCACCCTAATGGTTGTGGCAACATTTTTTTATGTTGGCAATTGCCAGGGCGAGTTCGTATTGCCACGGATTTTAATTCCTTCTTCTCTTGTTACCATCCGTCTTGGGCGGGTCGTTTTTGGCAAAACGTCTGCTGCCAGGTTTTCACTTCATGTGGGTTATAAAACCGCGGAGAGAGATAGCATCATTGGGCTCATCCTACATGAGCTACCCTACGGGTCTTTTTATTGTGTGAATAAAGACCAATTATTCAAGAGCTGGAGTTGTTATTGAAGAGTTACTCCAGCCACACTTCCCTTTGGAATCTGGTGTTACCACGCCGGATTGCTCTGTCAGGAGAGCGGAAGTACAGATCCTGAACAGCGGCCGCGATTCATCCGGGTTGCCCGAGCATCTCTTTCACGCAAGGAATTAATCATTTATCCTAATCAATAGTCCTGAGATTGTCCTAAGGTCCCCGCCATCCCAGGTCCGTGTTCAATGTCCGCGTCCCAGGTATCTACTCTGTCGAAATCGAGATTGTCCAATTCCGACAGACAGAGGAATTAAAACAAAAGTCTTTTTCACTTGTGACGTCATGGTCTTTTGTAAATCTCAGACCTAGAAATGACGTCAGGCGTCATCGTCACGTCAATGTCACGATATGTCCCAAACGCATCCCACTCCTAGGTCCACAGCTCGCGAGTAAATCAAGTCACTGCTAGGTAAGACACAAAACATTAGTCAAAAGTTAATAATTCATTCCTCAATGCCAGCCCTCAATCCGTCCGCGCGGTTCATTTATTCCCCCGCGCGCCAAGCCGTCAATTTCATTACATAGTTAGTCGAAAACTTTCGACTTTGAATCTGGACATCAGCTAGAAAAGGGAGAAGCTAAAATGATGCTTACTGTTTTTTGGTACGTACGAAAGATATTGTACCTACCTACTTTTAGACGTAGATCTTGGGTCGATATAATATGTAAATTTGCAGATATTATAAGGCCAATAATTAGCTGTGGTTAGCTGTCATAAAATACTCATCTTAATGTTAAAATGTATGTTTATATTAGATCACGTGAAATGGAACAAAATTATAAGTTTAATAAATAAAATAAAATCAATAAAAATTTAAGGGTGAAACGAAAACTTGTATAATTTTAAGATATAATTGCTAGCAATAAATACATTTTACATACGAAAAATTACGACACTAAAAAAAGACAAACAATATAGGATTTAGCCTGCGAGATAATGAGATAGAATGATCGGTCTCCTCTTTGTGTGGTTTTTCGTAGCCTATTGGTCTCCTCTTTGTGCGGTGCTTCGTAGCCTCCCCACTCATTGTGATTTTGAAAATCGATGAAACGAAAAATCGACACTAAAAAGAGTCAAACACATTAATCTATAGGTTTTAGCCTACGAAATAATTAGATAGAATAATCGGTCTCCTCTTTGTGCGGTGTTCCGTAGCCTATCAGTCTCCTCTTTGTGCGGTGCTTCATAGCCTCCCCACTCATCATGATTTGAAAACCGATGAAACGAAAAAGCGTCACTAAAAAGAGTCAAACCCATTAATCTATAGGTTTTAGCCTGCGAGATAATCAGATAGAATAATCGGTCTCCTCTTTGTGCGATGCTTGGTAGCCTATCAGTCTCCTCTTTTGCGGTACTCCGGGTACTCCGTAGCCTCCCGGTCTCGTGTGCGGTGTTAGCCTCCCCATTCATTTCATTTCTTTTTTTTTTTTTTTTTTTTTTTTTTTTTTTTTTTCTTTTTTTGGGATTTAATTGAATTAAAGGAATGAATTAAAGGAATCAATTCAAAAGGCCATGGGAATCAGACTGAATCGATTCACTCCTGGGAATCATTCTGCCCACGTCTAATGCACGGGGTCTTTAAAGAGCCATCACGTTTGGCGAATTATTATTAGATACGTGCCCGCCACGGGACCTCCTGCGGCCAATTCCAATTTCCAATGTAATAGGACAAATTACCCCGAGTGAGAATTTCGACTTTCCAAAATCAAGTGTGGTTACCACATCTATACATACAAAAATTAAAATATGCTTGCATATATGTATAAATTAGTTAATGTATTGCCATATTAAGCACAGGAAATGTTTGAAACCTTCAAAATACATTCTTTATTCATTACATTATTACAACCACATGACAACACATTTGAAAGGTGTTTTAATCATTACATCAACTCTTGCGAAATTGTCAAAAATGTCTCAATTCGAGAATAATATTTTGCAAACCAGCGATTGTTTGATCAAAATCCAGCTTTCGAATGATTTTTTAAAATTAATGAATTCACTTGAAGTAAATAGTATGTAAGAATTATAGTCTGTCTTGACACAGGTATATCCTAGTGAGACAGGCATAAAAAAATCCCAATGTACATATACTTTTTATAGATGAACAATTTTAAAAAAATATATAAAAAAATAGTTACCTATGTTAGATACCAAATTTGATTAATTGTTCTTGTAATAAACAAAAATTAATATTTGTAATGTATAAAAATGAAAATTTGGATAAAAAAATTGTAATAAGTGGCACGCGAGCTGTTTGAAAACTTTAAGTACGGGGGAGCGGAAGAGTCGGGGAAGGCGGAAAAGGTGGAGGGGAATGCGTGAGGGGAGGGGGGAGATGGTAGGGGAAGGGGCGGCGGAAGGGGAATGGGACGAATGGGAAAGGACATGCAAGAGAAACAATTGCTTTATTAAGTAGCATTGCAACGCATGCCGGGAACTCGCTAGTATATACATAAATGTAAGTGTATACTCTAGATATGATGTGTCTTACAAATTCAGTCGAATAATAGGCCACTTGCATCACATTTTTTAATTTTTTTTTCCGGTTTAGGCAAATATTCTAAGACATTTCGTTTTTTTTTTAATCGTATTTTTGAAACCCTGGCGATTTTTTTAAAATTTCAATCCGAAAAATCAGACCATTTTTTATAAACCGGAAAGACGGGCCATAATTTTATAGGTGCAAAAAAACGATAATTACTTAGCCGAAAATCATTTTAAAAAAAAAATTCCACAGGAAAGGGCACAGGAGAATAATGAGGCATACCAAAAATATTACATCTCATAAATATTTTTTCCTTGATCCATCTTATTGATCATAAATCATTATAATGTTCAACGTCTATATTACTAAATCCAATGTAATATACTTGTACTTGTAAATTATAATAATAATAATAATATTATTAAATTTGTTTTATTAAAATCAGCACCACTACCATTATATCTCTAAAACACGTACCGACAGCGTAAAATGTACGGAGTTCCCTTCATAACATCTGTCAAAAAGTCAAACCAAATGATAAGTTCAAGGATTTTAAATCGTTATAGAAAATTTATTCATTATCATAAAAATGCCTTCTCGATGGTTTTTTTTTCAATTCTATTCAAAACCATTTTGTAATACAGGTTTCCCGATAAACTTATGTTACGATTTCCAGAAACCTTTGGAATATTGCTGTCAACACTAAGTTAACACAACAACTAAAACCCAACGTTTCCAGCATCTTGTTAAGGAGATGACATCAGTCATTGGTAAAACAGGTTTTTGTGATATTTCCGGTAGGTATTTACATATTAGTATTCAAGTTTTTTTCTTCTAGGATATAAAGTTTAATCGATTTAATGTTTTGCTATCCGGAATGCGTAGGTAGGTACCTACCTATGTGATCATGAAACCTAACACCGCTGTCACATTTATTCAATATCTTATTTTGTAAAAAATATTAGTTTAATTTACCTATCATAATTTATTACATACCGTAAACCGGGATCACATTGCATAACTTTTTAGTAATTATTCAAAAAAATTTAAAGGGAAAAATAAATATTTTTGAAATTTATAGCTCAGATTAACACGATTTTCCGTTTGGACATCTTTTTGTGGTTTTAAGTGTAAGTATGTAAGTGTACGTATTATGTATTTTAGTTCTATAATTTTTTTTTTCAAAATAAGATAAAGTCGTATTAGCTAAGGGTGAAATTTTGCAAAACATATTCTTTTATTTTACATATTCATTGTTTATGCAAAGATCCCCGTAAGATGCAATGTTGCCTCAGTTTACGGTTCCTAATCATCTCACTATTATGTAAATTTACTAACTAACTAACCATCACGCTGTTTGGACAGCATGGATAGGCAGAGAGAATGGACCGCTACACTACTCCGACTTGGCACACACTGCTTACTTCATTCACAGGTTATCGCTGTTTTGTTTAAATATATATATTTTTTAATATTATAATATGGCCCTGTCTCTGAGAAGTTCGATATTACCAAGTTTCTGACACGTATATTTTTATTTATTTATCTGTACGCAGACTATTAACCTATAATAAAAAAAATCGTAATGAACAGAGAAACAGTAGAAATGACAGTAGAGGTACGTACAAACCACCTAGACCTGAATATAGCTATGACAAAGTGCAAAAAAAAGCGTAACAGGAAGACTTGTTGGTCAGAAAATAAGTTTTTGATGAAAGCCATGATTTAAGATGAAGCACAAGCCAAAAATTATGATATTCTTATTGTGCCTTTAATCGCCACGAATATAGGTAATAGGCTTAAAAATCGCTTGGCAAACAGAGTCAAGAAACGCTCGAATTCAAGTGCAAAAGTGGTTTTTATTTATTTTGGGAATAACATTGAAAAAATAAAAAAAATTCAATCACGGGAAACTGTCGCAGATAAATTTAGCCATAATATCGTATTTTAAAAAGTTGTGTCTTATCTGCGTTTGTACATTTCTAATGAAAAATTACGCTTATGTTTTTCATAAAGAAATAAACATCAGGTTTATTTTAATTCTACTCAAAGGAAACGTTAGGAAAACCTTAATTTAATCCAAAACATATTTTTAGTATTTAAAATTTAAACTGTTTCAGAGTAAAGATTAATCGAAAATAGTGATTTAGCATTAAGCTTCGTCTTAAGAGGAAACCCTGTCGCCGAGAAATTTGAATAATAGGTATTTTAGCAAACTGTTGCTGTGACCCCTCAATTACTGAGCGAAAGGAATAACTGCATCTCAGGCTGATAATTCCTTAATAAAAACGTCAAAATGGAGGTTTTGTTTTAAAAGGACCGATTTAAAAAAAAAAACGAACAATATAAGAAGAAAGTGTTCTATATCTGTACGTTTTATTTTTTAAAAATACTTTGTCTAGTGTGTATATTGGACGCCTGTTGATGGCGTTCAAACCATGTAATTTTAACGATGGAGGATCCAAACTCCCATAAGAAGTAACTTATGAAAAAAAAAACAACCCGTCACGCTAATGGTAGATATCTATATTATATATTTGCTCTAGTATTGTGATCAACCACAAGCCAACTAGCCTAGTGATCAACCACATTGTTTACTGATGCTTAAGAAAAAAACATGAGCATCTGAAAAATAAATATTTCTCGTTGTGACGTAATTTAAAAAAAAAAACCCGAATCACAAGCATGAACCAAAGAATGTCGCCATAAACAATAACCAAAGAAATCGAGTTGAATAAAAATGTGTAAAATACCTTCAGAGAATCCAAGCACCTACTCGTAAGTCCGGTGTGTCGAAAACTTCGTTTCAACTATTCGGAGATTGTGACTTGTTTGCTAAGTATTTCAGGTTTATTGCTCCTCTCAACTTGTTTCGTGAATATCAATGATTTGGCCAAAACCATGTTACCTAGCCAATACTTAAGTATTTACTCGTAAATTATAATACTTTACAGTCAGGGTAATAAAGTAATATATCCGTAACAACCTCCATAGCAGTATTTGAAGTAGACAAAACTAAAACTTTTTAAAAATTAAAGTAACAAATGTACGTTGAAAATTAAATCTCTTCAAAACTAAAATGTCTAGAAATTGTTACATACATAATGCCCAAGAAATACAAAAAATAGACAAAACTAAGTTGATACATTTTTTAATGTTTTATTTATTTATTATTTCTAAAAAAGGGGCCATACATGAATTACGTCACACCTTAAGGGGGGGGGGGGAGGGGAGTAGAGATGTGCGACAAGGGGTATGGGGAGGGTCATCAACTCTGTGACGTCACATGTAAAAAAATTTAAACTACTGGTTTGATTATTTTTAGATGTAAAATTGCAAAATATGTGACGTCACACTAGGGAAGAGGGGGTCTCACCAATGTGACGATGTGTAACAGGGACGAGGGGGGGGGGGGTGTCAAAGAATCATACTAAAAGCCCTTTTCATACTAAACTTAACTTCGGATTTGAGGACAAAATACTTAACCAAACTGAATAATTGCTTTTTTTATAAAAAGGTCGGGTCTATCAACAGTCAGAATAACAGAGGGGTGTATAGGAGACGATGTGCGAATGTGAATGATGCAGTTGTGTGGTCTATCTCTCCAATTAACTCTGCGGGGAAATGACGGGTGGTTAGTTAGTAATGCAAAAATCATCACAATTAGTGTAATAGTATGGTTCATTGGTCGCTGATTCAAGTCCTGGCTCGGGCAGCAAAAAATATTACAATGATGTTTTTGCTTTAAATTATGTATCTGCAATATGGTTCCATGTCAACTCAGAATGAAACCAACGCAGAAACACCTCAGAAAGGTCAAAGCTATGAAAAAATAATTTTAAAATAGCCGGAAACCCTAACCTAACTTAACCCATTTAACCATTTAAAAAATATATATTATCATCACTCTTAATGATCTTCCTGAGGTGCTTCTGAGTTGGTTTCATTCTGAGTTGTCCGGTTACCCTGCAATATAGTAAGTATATTTGCACCTCGTTTCAGAGTATTTTCAGTGCCCCAGTGAGAGACCACAATTGAGATTTGGAAATTGCTTTAGCTATGTTAGAAGATTCCAAACTTCTACCCTTCACACTAGAACATCACAAAAATAGTAAAAAATCATTTTTTCCATCTCAAACCACAACATGAATAAGAATGAATTGTCATTTTGTTTTTTAAGGTGATTTGAATTAGGTATTCACAAGGATGTCCGTGAATAACATCTTTTCGAAACAATTTACAAGTTATTGCAAATTAATATGACGTGGAGAATATATTGCAAAAATAATTTATTGACACCTATTTTGCTCTTCGGCATGACATGAATCAAAAATATTTTATTGATGATTAAAAATTATGTAACGTTTTTTTTCGTTGAATAATCATTCCTGTCAGCCATTAATAATCTAAGAATCCCACCAATACGTTGAAGAACAATAATAATAAATAATGCGACATAAAATATTAATATTCCGGGAGACATTCCGAATTAATTTAATATAATTCCGCAAATAATGACCAATGTATTAAGCAGCTCGCGTACCGGGTCTGTTCTGTGAATACGTTCCGTTAAGTTTATGGATGTTCCTAATGTTCCTTCGTGTCTCAAAGTCCATCAACTTTAATATTGAACGTGTTCATACCGTCATATTATGTAAACAAATCGTAAAATTATCATATGGTTATGATCGCTGGTGAACGGATCGTGTTATGATAAATTTTAACTCCTTATGCAATCCGCGAATAAATACGAGGTTCTGATACATAATCAAGTGGTAAGAATTGCTGTAGTCGAACTTATCTAACGGTTGGCCGTGTACCATAAAATAAACCGTTTCTTCTTCTATACTCCACGATCGTACGGTGAAATTTTAGGGGGTGATGAAAATTCGAGAAATCAAATAAAATTAATTTTTGTTTTTAACTTATGAGTAAATTAAAAAAATGGAATATTTAATTAATGAAGAAAATATTAGCGAGACTCAATCGAAAATATGAAACAGAAAAATCAGAAAAAGATACGGCCACATCTGGGACTTGAACCCAGGACCTATGACTAGCCGGGTCAGTGCTCTACCAACACCAACTGAGCTAATAAGTCCCAGATGTGACCGTATCTTTTTCTAGGCGTGGCGTCAGACATGTACTCGAAGCCTGGTTTTTCTGTTTCAGATTTTCGATTGAGTTTCGCTAATATTATTGTCGTCATTAATTAAATATTACGTTTTGAGGTTTTACTCGTTAAATAAAAAATAAAAATAAATATTAAATAAAATGGTTAAATTTATCTAAGACAATATCTAGGTAACATTAAGTTCTGGTTGAATCTTGCAATCATTCATAGAGATAGCAGCCAATAAAATATGCATAAAGAAAATGAAGATAATGTTGTTAGTTCTTGGTCGAAAAATGATACAAAATATGACCGAATCGGATAGGCACATAAGTAAAAATTAAATATTCAAATAATATTATTATATTTTGAGCGCATGTTATACGTTTTATTTTAGTTAAGCGCGTTATTTTTATTAGCTCGTATTCGCAAAACATCATCAATGTGAGAGAATTTGCGAGGCTCGGTGACAGTATATGATATCCTGGAACTGGAGTACTGTAACACACTGGAGAAAGCTTTTCCTGGCTGGAAGATTTTTCCATCTTAGGTAAGGTGACGCTGTGATGGCGCCACTTCAACGGTTACGAGCATAATGTCCTCTCTGCGCGTTTACCTGCCTGTGTTTCCTAAAGAATTGAATGCAACTCAATACCAACAGCAGAGTATCTCACAATGGTGCTTACATCTTGCGATGTTTATTTCTGGGGCTCGAACTTGGTTTGCACTCGAATAGTTAGGATTTTTCACAGGCATTTGTATGAGGTGGATTCTTGAATGGTTGATTCATTCAAAGGCGATGGTTCACTATAACTTTATAGTCCACTGACTGTTCATGGCGGACGTCACGAATTAAACATCCATGGAATATTTTAGGGCGGAGATGTAAAGTATTTTATAACGGTGGGAATCCTTGGCGGCAATTAATCACGTCAGCGAATTACGTATAACATGCGTGTAACTAAATGATATTTACTTTACATTATTTACTTTGGATTCATTGAACTGTCACAACCTTGATATTGCGAAAGGGAAAAAGTTAGTTGATTACTTTTACTTTTACACGTCGGAATAATACATCATAACCTTAGGTTGTCGTGATAGAGTAACTATAGAAAACAAAAACCTTCAAACGGTTAGAATACTTCTAGGCTAAACGTAAGCGGTGATCGATTGTAAGCATAAATATACCAAACCACCCACATTGTAAGCAGATTCAACTTTACTGGTTGAATCTTTGCTTTGACATTGGCGGAAACAGAACAAATCGATCAAGAACCAAAGAAATAATTTATTCGTAATTTGACGTGATTTGACGTAATTCGACGTCGGTGTTATCGACCACAGTTTAAAGTATTCTTTTTACGACGTTGTTAGTTATTTGGTGTCCAGATATTTGCCTTTTCCCGCAAAGAAAAACGATAAAAGCACAAGCATTGAGAATTTTTTTTTTTTTTTTTTTATTGAAACATATAACAAGGTTACAAATTTTACAACATAATATATACAACAACATTTCAATCACTCTCCTAATAAAGCAGCTGCTTGTGTTTAGGAGAGGACAACTAAAAAAAAATTACATTTGTTTAAATTAAAACAAAAAATATTAGTTATTCAACAAAAAACATTAGTGATTTTATGAGAAGATACCTTAGAATCATAGTTCCATGGAAGATACAGATAAAAGTAATAAATTAAAGGTTAGTTAATAAATGATTTGAAGTATTGATAAGGCAAAAAATATTTCTAAATATTCAATACATATTTCTAAATACAATATACAGAATAGAATGATTTCATAGATTTATCGGTAGGTACCCAAAACATATTCCTGTTGGTAATATGATATCAGAATATTTAGTTTGATCTCCCAAAATAGAGACATGAAAATTCGGAAAAATATAACGGGCGAATAATACAAGCCAAGTTTTATGATTATCTAAGTAATTAATTTATTAGGCAAGTGTAGTTAATAATAATAATATATCTTAAAGTATCAAATAACTAGCAGTTAAAAATCTGCTCCGGAGGTTTTTGAATTTGAAGGAGAGATACTACGAATATTATATATTGGTTTTTGGCAAGTTACAGGGAGAAATTAACCCCTTTGTCTTGCAAACTGTAGTAATGTCACCTGATGGATTTTTTTTTGCCCGATGTTCGGGCTACCTTGGGCAAGATGAAGGACATTTATAATTTTTTTGATGGTTTGTTTATCTGTAAGTGGTATACATTTTGTATAGATAAACACAAACATACAGACATTTTTACATATACCCATACATGTATGTATTCATATACAACAAATATGTATACCATAATGAATATTTATAAATATTTATTTATTTTTTATATAAGAGAACAAAGGTAAATTTTATTATAGCCCGCGCATCAAGGTGGATGAAAGATGGATATGGGCAGGCGGTGGAGGAGATTGTCATCGGGATTTGATTGCCCGAGACATGAGATGCTTGGGTTTGGATTTGAAGCAAGTTTGGAGAAAAATGTTTTGGCTAGATCTATTATGTGTTTTTTAAATGGAGGGATTTTCGTGCCTGAATTAATAATGCTATTTCGGACGAACCAAGGGCTTTTGGTGAATCTTTTAAGCAAGACATTTTGGAAGGTTTCTAGACTCTTAGTACTGCTTGTGGCCCAAATTGGGGCGGCGTAAGTCATGATGGGTCGCAATTTTGATTTGTAAATAAGAATTTTGTTCTGTAGTGACGTTTGACTATTATAATATAAAAGCGGGTAAAGGGATGCAGCAGCGTTTTTGGTTTTTTTAATTGTATGTTTGATGTGTGTGTGCCATGTGAGCTTTTTGTCGAGTGTGACTCCAAGGTATTTAACGTTGTTTTGCCAAGGTATTGCTTGGCCGTACGTGGAAACGTGACCCTTAGGAGTGCTGCGAACCTTTCTTCGTGAGAAGAAAATAGCAGCGCTCTTGGAAGGGTTCACGTCTATACGCCATTTATTATAAAAGTCTTGGAGTATGTTTTTGTTGTGTTGTAAGCGATGTGTGATCATCCTGGGAGAACTATATCGAACCATAATGGCGGTGTCGTCAGCGTACAAGGCTTTATACGAATGTTGGTTCTCCGTGAGTGGAATATCGTGTATGTAGATATTGAAGAGAGTGGGGGGAAGCAGGGACCCTTGCGGGACGCCTGCTGTCATGAATCTGGGCGTTGAGAGTGCATCTTGGATCTTTACTTGAAAAGTCCGGTGCCGAAGAAATGATTTTAAGACACCAAGAAGTTGGGGATCGATGTCCGTGTTGTGCAATTTAAGAAGCAGTCCGTTTGCCCATACTTTGTCGAAGGCTTTGGCTATGTCCAGGAAAATGGTGCCAGTGGACCGTTGGGAGTTGAAGCCGCTAAGAATCAGTTCGGAAACTCTGAGCAGTTGATGAAGGGTTGAGTGTTGAGATCTGAAGCCATGTTGTTCATCAGGGAGGGTTTTCACCTCGTGAATGTGCTTTAAGAGCCGGGTGAGGAGAATTTGTTCGAATATTTTACCAACATTTGAGAGAAGACTGATTGGACGATGGTTCTCACAGAATTTAGGGTCCTTCCCAGGTTTTGGGATGAGAATGACGTGCGCGTGTTTCCAACTTTTGGGGAAATAACGCAGTCTGAGTGCGAAATTTATGAGGCTCACAATAGCGAGAATGCTTTTAGGGGGAAGGGCTTTAAGGGCAAAGTTTGTTACGCCATCTGGACCAGGAGCTTTTTTGTTGCTGCGGTGTTTTATGGCCCTTCCGACTTCTGTTGGGGTGGTGAAATGTACATTTGTTCCGGGAAGGGAGTCAAAAATTATGTCTATTTGGTGGTTGACATTTGCTATATGGACTGGTCGGCGTGCTTGGAGCTGAGGCTAAATTGAAATTCAAGATTATCGGCAAACGCCTCCGATTTACCTTGATCGTCAAATATGAGGCCGTTTTCGGTATGAATGGGGTGGTTTGGGGATGGGGTAGTTTGGAGAGATTTGCATAATTTCCATAGGGAGCCGTCCTGTGGATTTACATCATGAATTTTTTTGTTCCAGGTGGAGTGTGAAAGCTCGGAAAGTTTCTTTCTAATAAGTGCTTGAATTCTATTGATTGTTTTTTTGACTGAGGGATTTCGGTTTCTGTGCCAGTGTCGGCGAAGATTGTTTTTTGTAGAGATCAATTCCTGGATGTTCATTGGTAGGTCTCTTTTGAGATTAAGGGCGGAACGTTCAGGAATAGTTTTAGAGGTATCGGTGATGGAAGATATGATTATATCGACAAAGTCGTCAACTGCCTTGTCTAGTTCGGGGCTGTCAGAAATATTTTGAGGGATGATTGTTTTTTCCCCAACTCTGTGAGTGAAACACGTTCAATCAATTTTTATAGATTTGCGCGGTGCCATTGGAGTGGAAAGTCGATTAAGAGTGAGCAAAACAGGATTATGATCTGAGCTTAGGTCATTTATGGTTTCGATAATGTAGACCCAGGGTAATTTGTGGAGGAGTGCAATGTCGAGAACATCGGGTCTAGCCCCGTTGTTCGGGAAATGTGTGGGTGCAATTGGGCCCGCAATGAAGAGTTCAGGATGAGCGCTAGCGTACTTTCGTAAGATACGCCGATTTGTGTTAGTAATCCTACTATTCCAATTGGGGTGCTTTGAGTTAAAGTCCCCAGCGAGAATAGTAGGAGTGTGGCTATCGAGAAGAGTATCGAGGTCTTTAGGATCAAGTTTATCTTGCGGAAGGTGATAGATGGAGTTTATTCTTAATGGGCCTGAATGTTTTGTATATATTGTGATTGAAGTTGACTCAATAGACGACAACATGGGTGTAATGTTGTATTTGTGGGCGATTTTCGATTTAACGAAAATCGCAGTGCCCCCCGCCTCTCGTGTGTTGGCGGTCGTTTATAATATATAGTTCAAACTATTCATATAATGTATAGTTTGAAAGTTTTGGCATTTGTGATGGGTTGAGGTGAGTTTCATTAATAAGTAAAATGTCAAGAGCGTGTGTATTTGCAAAAATACGTAATTCATGTACATTTTTTAAGAGATTGGTCTTATAATTTTCCGGATGGGCTCCAGAACAGTTTACGCAGGTGGCGGGACCATCTTCTCTCTGCTTCTTGCATTCCTGCGTGAAATGGTGAAATGGAGGCTGGTGGCACATCATTGAAGAGAGTCCAAAATGCTGGCAGCGGTGACACTGAGAGGGGGCTGTTTTTTTATTAAGATACTCGACTCTTATCTTAAGGTGAAAGAGGGAAGTGAGGGAGAAAATTTTTTGTCCCGCCTCGCCATGATCCAGTTGTATAAGGACTAGTGGAATGTTTTTCCTGTCTGGCCCGGATCTCATCCGAGTTACAGAATTAACTGGGAGGTTGAGATCTAAAAGTTCCAGGCGAACCTCTTCTTCGCTAATTGTCGTCGGAATACCCCGCAGAACCGCCTTGGTTAATTTTTCTTCTGCAAGCTGAAATGTATGGAAGGGGGTTGTGTCCTCCTGGAGCATCTTTATAGCCAGCCGGAAGCTCATGTTGGAATGGCCTTTTTTTTTAAATTCCTTTATTTTCCCCATATTTTACAATTTATATTTACATATTTTGAAAATCATAACAATAATGTGGGAACCCACTAAGGCGCAGCCGGTGCGTGGGTAATATAGTTAAAATAAGTTTTATTTAGTACCTATAAAAAACAAACAGTGGTATATAAAGCAAAAACCAAATTTGTTTTAACAGTTTGTAAACAATAGTGTACGGTTAAATACGTGTATAGTGTATAGTGTAATAAATGATATACATTGTAATAAATGGTGTAAATTTTGTGAGAAAGTGATATAAAACTAAATAAATAGAGTTTTTAGAAACATAAAGTGATATAAAACTAAATAAAAAGAGTTTTTACATCTGTATGGTTTAGCCATAATTTGAACTCTTTTATGTAATGCGGAAATTTAGTTGCAACTTGAATATTTTTTGGTAAACTTTTGAAGGTACGAGGTCCAATAAAGCTGCTGTGAGTTTGCATTTGTTTTGTGTGTGTTTGGGGGGTATAGAATATATTATTATTTATAATGTTGGTTCTGTTAACATGTTGCGTTGATTATATTAACCCCAGCGTTCAAGAGGCGCTTTTCCAGGAGGCTCCAATTTTTTTCTGATTTTACGAAAATTGGAGGGATCTTAATAGGCCTCGTTTTTGTGGTATCGGTTATATTTGCAGTAGAATCAGACACGGAATTTAGAACTAGCGGTGGTGCAATTTAATCGTCTGTAGCGAGGGCGGAGAAACGATTTGAAGTTTTTATTATTTCGGTGAACGGAGGAGGAGAAGCGCACGCCCTTCGTTTCTTGTGAGCTGGAGTCACCCATAACGGGGGGAATGAGTTTGCGGAAGAGGATGGAGCGGTTGATGTTGAGCTGGAGGTGGTTGTCGAAGAGGTAGGAGCTGATGAAAAAGGAGCAGAGGTCAAGGTGGAAGTGGAGACGGAGGTCAAAGACGTAGTGAGGGTGGGAGTTGTTGTAGTTTTTAAGGAGTAGTCGGAGACATCTTCTTCACTTCCTAAGTGCTTTAGGTATAGAGCAGTTGAGCGTCTGGACCTCGTTACCTTAGATTTTTTTGCCAAAAATTCTTCAATTTGTGGCTTCTGTAGCACCCACGGCGGCAAGTCGTTGGTGGAGTGTAGACATCGAATCAAGGGTCTTATGCGTGGGTCAATAGTGATGAAGGTAGACTGTGGAAGGTCAATGTGTAAGCGGGGGTCTGCAGGCTTGGATTTGGTAAAAAAAGAAAAACACAACACTGCTTTGAAAGATGACAGCTCAATATTTTGTCAAGATACTACGAATTCACTTATTCTTAGTACTTATACTAAGGGGGGACACGTCCCCATGCGACCTGCTAACGGAAGTGGCGCTACTTCTATTCTTGAAAAAATTATATCTATAATAATATCTATTGAAAAATTCTTGAATTCGAAATCGAATTACAAAGGTAGCTTTGTTTGAAATTCCACGTACACAGTTATTTGTGGCGCAGCCGGGTTCTGAAATTCAACCACGCAGACGCTATCCTATTAATACTGTCCGATAATTTTGACTTCATTATAGTTTAAATTTTAAGTATCCTACTCACCATAGGTAGTGTTAAGCTGCAGTTGACAAATACGTAGCTTTTTAACTGTATTCTTCCGCATTTTCTTAAACCTATCTCCAATGAAATCACGGTTCCGTTTCCTACACGCTGAAAAATCAACAAGAATTCTTATGCAAATATAATGTAAGTACCTACGTAATCTTTTTATTCCGGTAAACGTAAAATGTAGTTGCAAATAGCAGGTGGAGCGAGTAGTATTGCAGAGAATTACTGCAATTAACTATGAATCGAAATCCAATTGATTTCTTCGGGAAAACAAGCAGTCAGATAGAACAGATATCTTTATTATTTGATTACGTAATCTGATGAATTCTCCGCATTCCCACCGCGGCCATTTTACAGTTAGCAAACATCCGCGATCATAACTCATGTTGCTGATTATTCTGATTAATAATGCTGCGATAATATTCAGACTCTTGCGCAGCTGCCGGAAGTGGTTGCGGAGATGATTCGAGTAGGTACTTCCTGTGCTTACCGGAAGTGGAGGCTGTGGGAGGCTGTAGCGCATTGCACGCTGTGGCCTAATACCTGTAACTGGTCGGGAGATGGATATGTGCAGCATGACTCACGAACGGTCCCGGTGCTTGCTTACTCTGTGGCTAGGTATCTGTCTTACTTGTTACCTGTTGAATGTTAAATTTTATTCAACATCGTTTACTCCGCTTACCTTTGAGGGATATCTTTTAAACACGTAGAGAGCCCAAGACAAAGTAAACATTTTACCAAAAGAGTATTTTCATAATTTTTTTCACACACAAATCGATCGTCCAGTTGATTTCAGATAAATCGAAATTTTAATTCAGTATTCAGTTATATTTAAAAGTGTACTCTCTATCTGGTACAATACTAAGATTACTCCTAAATATCAATAAGGCAGAAAAACTGGGGGTGAATTAAAGAATGTTTTCTGTAATATGTATTTGGCTTGCATTGTAATATATATATTTTCTGGGTCACTACTACGATATTTCAAAATGTTTGAGATTGAGAGTGGATTTCAAGACTAGAAGATATTCTTAGTGTCGCCCTGGTGTAAGACCACCATTCAGAATTGAAACGTTGCTTGAAATGGCTTTAGCCGTGTTTAGTGACCAGATCTGAACAGCAGGGTACTTCCCCACCTTCCTCTTACCCATCTCCTTCCCTTTTCTACTACCTTCAGCCTCACAACATACCCCAATTGGGAATGCCATAGTCTGAAGTGAAACTTCTATAGCACCGCTGTGATTTGGAATTCGGATGAAACAGAAATGACGATTACTGCACCTGCGACGCATCGACTGCGCTCATCGACCGCTTTGATAATGATGTTACTTTTAAAGGATCCTATTGGTTGAGATATGAAACGGAAATTATTGGTGGCATTGATTATGACCTCACTTTTAAAGTATTGTTTGAGATTGTTTTGGCAAAGTTTCGCTTCTACCGCGTGTAAACTGCATTCTAATTTTTTTTAATCTTCCGGACCGTAATACCTCCCGGTGTTATTTTATAGCGTATTTAATAGGGTATCTAAAATACAGAAGCGTGTACATAATATTTGATTTATTGTGAGCATTGGAACATTGCTTTCCTCGTTATTTCAAAACCTAGTATTTGGAGATATTTGACTAATCAACTGGAAGATCGAGGTACTTTTCTTCTTCTTCTTCAATGGCGCTACAGCCCATTTCGAGCCTTGGCCTCCTTCAAGATAAGCCTCCACCGCCCTCTGTCCTCAGCCGTCGTCTTCCAATATGAGACTCGGAGTAGTCCGCTTGCATCCTTCCTGACATCATCCTTCCATCTCAGCCTAGTTCTGCCCGCCTTTCGTTTACCTCCCGGGAGTCCTGGTAGAACTTTTTTCGGTGCTCATGTGCTTGGCATTCGGTGCACACGTCCGGCCCATCTTAATCGTTGGAGCCTTAAATGGTTAGATAGTCTGGGAGCTTGGTATATAGCGTAGAGCTCATTATTATGGAGGATTACTATTATAATATAATAACTAAATTAGAAATTATAATTTAAAAACAGGAGCCCACGTCGTCGTTTATCCTACGTAGTTCCTCAAGTGTTTCTCGCCCGGTCATACACACACATTCTTTCAATGTCCATCTTTATCATACACTAGCGAGTTCCCGGCATGCGTTGCTATTCCACTTAAGAAATAAATTATTTCTCCCTGCGTGTCCTTTCCCATTCATCTCGTTCCCCTTCCGCCTCTCCTGCGTCTCCTTCCCTCTAGCGTTCCCAATCCACCTTCTCCGCTTTCCCCCTCCCCACTCCCCTCTCCCGCTTCCCTCGTACCGCGAACCACCCTACCTCATTCCATTTGCAATTTTTATACAAATTTCATAATGCCAGAGCTCACTAGTATATATAGAAACCTTCGCGGGTGTACTCACAATAACTCATCAAAGTTTCCTCGCAATCGGATGAACGGTTTAGTAAGGCATTTTCATGACGCCAGAGCTCGCTATTGTATATAGAGACCATCGCGGGCATGCGCCCATCAAATACCCAAAGTTTCATCACAATCGGATTAACGGTTAGCAATGCATAATTTCTTGATGCCAGAACTCACTATTGTATATAGAAACCATTGCGGGCATGCGCACATCAAATCCCCAAAGGTTCATGGCGATCGAATGATTGGTTTAGCAACGCATAACATCGCACATACACAGACAGAGACATATTTTAATTTTTATGTATATTTAAATGAATAACTTTTGAATTAAGAATTTACTGAAAACAAAAGGGTGTTTCTCACTTACCACCAGTGTAGGTAGGTACCAACAGAATCTCATACTCGATATTTAGCACTTGCTTGAAAACTTCTTGTCTTCAATCTTCGACGCGGTATTTCAACATAAATTCCAAATTCGCAGTAATTGACGAGTAGGTACCAGAGATATCGCGTTTTTTTCTGGCAGTTTAACGCTTGAGGAATTTATTCGGCGAATTTTCCCGTCCGCCGGAAGAGCTTCGTCGGCATAAGTTATTTTCCTTCACGTTTTAAACGCTTCATTTCGGAAACGCAATAAATACTTCGCCGAATCGAAGATAAAGTTCCATTCTCCGTAAACCACTGACGTAGTTTGAATATCAAATGCGACAATTCGTATCGGAACGTGTTTTCAACGGATCACGATCAAATCTATTATGCAATTATGCCTCCCAATAACTGACTAATATGTTGATTGGAAGGTGCAATGTTTGTGCGGACTTAAATATAAAATAATTTGGCGATCCAGTTTGAAATGTTAAATTTTCTGGACAAAAAACTTGATTTTTTCACCATAGGATAAGATAGCTAACTTAATTATCAAAATTTCGTTTGTGGTTTCTGCCCGTGGGAAATTGTAACCCAGCCTAGCGATTCCGTATTTTTTGTGAGATCGTTTTTGGATAACGGACGTTAACTTCTGTCAGATTTGTGTGATTTTTACGTCATATATTTTAGTTTAGATCGATTTAAATATGAATTCCTGCAAGTAGGCATGAATATTTACTTATTTAATGTACGTTGTACATAGAAAACGCAAATAACAGTCATAAAAATCACACAAATCTGACAGGAGATTACGTCCGTTATCCAATAACGATCTCACAAAAGTACGGAATCGCTAGGCTGGTTAAATGAACTCGGATTTATTTTGAATTTAAGTGTCATTTTCAAAATTGGAACGGGTTGTGAAAAATTGAGAAAAGCGGTAAAGTATCTACGATAATATAATATTTTAATAGAAGAATATTTTTATTATCGCTTTCAAATTGCTAATGATGTGTCAAGAATTCAAACAAGCGATAGAGTACCTACTTACAGCAAACATACTTCTTCTGATAATATGAACTTTCAATTTCACAAAGTCAAAAACTTATTATAATGTCTCGTGATTTTTCGAGGGCATTCGCCAATTTATTATAAAAAAAAGATCAGTACCAAACTGCTCATCAAATTCAACGCTCATGCGCAGAGTGGTTACAGGTTTGACTCCCGGAAAATGCAGATAAAAGTAAAGTTACGATAAAAACAAACTTTTTACATAATATAAGTGTTTGTTTGAAGTTTTTGCATACTTTTTAACTACCTCATGCGTAATTTGTGGTAATTAATTGATTCAGGTATTTTCAATACTGCCTTTAATTAAGAAAAAACAAAGAATCAGTCTTCGCTTCGTCAGAGAATTGAATATTATTTTCCCAATTTGATCATGGAATGAGCGCTTTTATTAGTACCGTGACGATTCACGATTATGGTACCGTGACGGCATAAAAAAGACAATACACATACGTTCCTTATCACAATGATGCTGCAACTCTTTCAAAAGATGGGATACACAATGTACGTAGGTTTGTTTCCTCCAAAGGAAAAGTAATAATTTTCTTGCATCTCTCTCATACACCGCACAGTGACGTCTCCGAAGACCCCTACGATACGATAATTTTGAAAGTTTGGAATATACTCGTAGTCACAAGGATAATATTGAAGTGTGAGTGAATTTCAAAAATTCAAAAACATCAAATGTCAATGTTTTGCTTTCGTTCTTAAACATATAATGCTGAAGATCTTTCTTACACGCTAAACAACAAAAGTCAAAAATGAGGAAACAATAAAGGAAACATTATCACACTTCTCCCTCACACGTCTAAAGAAAATGAAACGCTATTCCCGTCGCCGTAGCTGAGCCGTATTAAGATGTAACTATTTCCTACAAAGGAAAAAAAAAGTAGTAGACACTTTAGAGAAAACGGACACACGTATATTGTGTGTCTCATCTTTTCTATCGCCATTATTTTATGTATAAGATAGAGCTGCAGCATTATTAGGATAAATAACGTACGTTTTATATTTATTAGTGTAATCCGGTACCGTAATCGTGGCTCGTCACGGTAATAATAAAAGCGACTCCTGGTGCCTCTGTAACCACTAAAAGAAATATTCACTCTTTAATATATTTTTTTTTTAAATTGCCGGCAACCCTGGCATTTATTGAAATAACATTAACACATACAAAAAAGTAAGTAACCCGCCTCACTAGACAAGGTCCGTTCTGAGACGGGTACATATAAATGCATACATATACACAGACATACACACATACACATATGTATACACATGCACACATAATCATAAAAACATAAGTATACAGAATTAGGATAAAATTATGGTAAATTGTTGATGGTTATAGTGGGATGTACATAATGTCATAAAACCAAAAATATTAATTTATATTATGTTTATTAAGAAGATCGGAAGTAGTTACCTGATGCAATCTGGTTATGTATTTACGGCTATAGTAAGAGTAGTGTCGTGTCACATAAAAATATTTAAAAAAAAACTGCTAGCCTGGTTTTGGATAAACTCTCGAGTTTACGTATTTATATAAAACAGGAAGCCATATTTTAGTTTAATCTTGTAAATAATTTAGCATTAACATACGAAAGCATGTTCTTTCAATTTGAAATCACATCCTGCAATCAATCGCAGAGTGGGCGGTACGTTCGAAAAGTCAAATAATTTTGCACGCAAGCTCATCGAATTAACAAGTATCGAGTGATATGCGTGTCACACAGTCAGCTCTTTGACAAACCATCACTTGGGGGCAAAACTAACACAAGTCGCATACAAAATAAATAAATTTATTCATGCATTATCTGCCGTAGAGAATCGTTATTTTTCATCATGTTTTGGAAATAAATATAACAATTTTTGTTTTCAATGTTTTTCATTAACCACAATTTGGGAGGCGGGAATGGGTACCACCGCCCCGGGAAACTTTATTGGATAACCAACAACTCTGCCATAGGCCACCCCAAGTGGTTCGCTACGTTTGTGTGTTTTAGCAGGAGTGCCTGTGTTCATGGGGTGAGGTTTGTCAAGGTCTTGGAGGCGGATGACCTGGACACACTGAACCGCAGATTTCTACCCACCCCTTAAACCCCTTTCCTTCCCAGAACTCTCCTCTCCTTCCTTTCCTTAAATAAATCCTCCACACAGCATCCCCAAAGATGACATAGGCCCTGAGAAATAATTATTTTCCTCAGAGCTTCCTGTATGATTCACACAAAAAAAAATAACAAATTTATTTGCCAAGTTGCCCCTAACATCAGGAAACATTAACATCTTAAAGGGAAAGCAAACATAAATAAAGTATTTTTGTTGTTTGTTTTTGGGGTGTTATGCCATGTTACGCTACCTCCTCCTTTAGCCAACGTTTCGGACAGCGTTACAGTGTCCATCATCAGGTCAGATGTGTAAATTTTAGTGGTAAAATGTGTGCTTAAGTACTTCGAAGCAATACCGTGTTGCCAGCTCCACTCCACTGCCAGCTGGAATTACAGTAAACTTGAAGATGGTTTTCTGCATTTAGCTTTGGTGTTAAAATCTAAAATCATATCATAAATAAAGTAGCCCTAGATATTTGATATACTTACTAGATATTTGATATAAGCACCTTTTGATTACAAAAATAATTTTTCAATTTGGTTGGGTATTTTGATTTCAAATCCAAAATTAAGGTTTGTACGAAACGGGCTGAAACGGGCCGCGTAAACATTTCTCTTAATAAAGTAGTAACTAATAACCTTGTAACATGTGTAATAACTCCCCTTAAAATTTGACGTAATGTGGTTAGGATGGGTTTAAAACTGTTTGTTTAAAACTGTAAGTAGCTTCCCTTAAATTTTGCTAAAATTCAGTTAGGTTATGTTAGGCCATATAAAATAAATGTTCAACTGTACATAGCGCAGTCTGGTGATAAAATCTCTTCGAGGGCGTGATAAGTTGGGTTCAAAGCTTTTATTGGATCCTCTTAAAATTTGAAAAGCAACATTTTTATATGTGAATATCGCACAAAAGTCTCAACTGCTCCCGTCTAGAGCCAGTGAGACTATTGCAATTCCAATTGTGGTACGTTGTGAAGGTAAAGGTAGTGGGGAGAGAGATGGGGAAGAGGGAGATAGGGAAGTACCTACATGGCTTATTTAGATCTGGTCATCAAACACGGCTAAAGCCATTTCAAGCAACCTTTCAATTGTGGTCTTATACCAGAGCGATACTGACAGCGTTCTTTACTATGCAAAAATATACTATACATTGTTTTAAAAGAGTAAATTGCGAAAAAACAGAAAACAATAAAATAAAATTTACTTGGGCACGCCGGGTTTCGAGCTCACTACCTTCGGATTGCTAGTCGAGAATATTACCTCTCAACCATGGAGACAGTCGAAAATCATAAGTCGGATCAAATCAAAGTAGAAAAATCATAAAAAATAATAAGAAAAGTTTTGCCTTGAGGTGTTGATAATAATATAGGTATGTAGTTTAATAATATTCGATTATACCTTATTTGGTAGGTGACAGCTACGGGCATAAGTTTTGAACCAATCACAGACACGACACTAGTGATCACAGGAAGATGATCATTAAATACCGTTTCACAGATTGAATCAACTTCTGGCACAGCTTCCGGTGACCGGTGGTTAGCACGGATGGACTTTAATAATCTGTCACTCTATCTTCTATACTTACTATGTTCTTAATAGTCTTTGTTCTATGCCCCATAATCTAAGACTAAACTCTGTGCTCTTTATCTATTTATTACTATGTGATTGAAAAGTATGTTAGCTGAAAAAAATATCATCGTACAGCAAAATAACATTCATATTTTTACTCCAAATATGCCCAGGAACGCTGGTTAAAATCGGGTTCGAGTACGTACTATTACACCCTGTATAATCTATGGATCTTTGATCCTGTATTTTGTCAATCCTGAAAATAAACCGTTTAAGAACATTTCTTAAAATTGTGTCCGAATCGAACGAAATTTTGGAGGAATTCTTACAATGATTGTGTGAAGCCATATCAACAACAAAAAATCTTAATACTTTGTTTTTTTATTTTTTTTTTTAACTCTGTACAAGAGGCTCTGGGTTTTCAGTGCCCATATTTTCCATATTTGGTAGTGCTGTGTGGAGAGTTTATTCAGGAAAGGACGAAGAGGACATCCTAGAAAGAACTGAGCTGGGATTAAAAATGATGAAGATATCTTGACAACCATAAAAACTGAAGGTAAAGAGAGAGAGTTGATGACTCAAAATTTAAAAAATTGTTCATATTGATATTAATTTACGATAATATATATATGTGGATGTTTATCTGTCTTCATATTTCAATTTGAAGTTGGTCTATCGATTTGAAAATGTTTTACATTAACAGAAACGCGATATTGTTATCATACCTATATGTTCAATTCATTTACATCAATCATATAAATTTCAATATTACTTACTATACGTTTAGGCTGGAAATGCAGAAAGGGCTGAATCGGTGATACGAGGAGACCAGATTAAACTGCATATATAAATTATACGAATTAAAGGTAGGTTTTTACAAACACGTACTAATGAGACATATCTAGCGATTTCGTCAATTAGGAAATGAAATAATTGTAGGTACCTAACTTAAAATTTTCAGCACCGTTAGCAAAGAGCATTCAAATCGGTTAAAAGGCAAATCTAATTGTATTTAGTAATGTTATGTTCTTCAACTGTTTGGTACATATTTCTAGGAAATTTCAATGTTTTATCGCTTTCTCTAGTAGGTCTGTCGGAAATTGATTATTGTGAGAGTATAGTTCTTAGAGCCATTGGTGTAATGATAGTGAAAAACAGCGGATATATTACTATGCATTTTCTTAACGCTAAGAAAATTAAGATAATGTTGGTAGTTCTTTGTCGAAGTATGTTACAGTTAAAGTGACCGAAAGGGACAGGGTCGAATTGGCTTAGTGGTTAGAACCCGACAAGGCCAAGGTCCTGGATTTAATTTCTAGGTGCGACCTATCTTTTTCTGTTTCAAATTCTCGTTAGAGAGATACTAATATTGTCTTCATTGATTAAATAATTATTCTTTTCAGTTTGAACAGTTTCTTTTTCTTTAAAACATTTCACGGACAAAATCAAAGTGATTAAAAATTGGCGGGATTTTTTCGTTGACAGTTGAAATTAAAGTTTTTTTTCTTTGTATAAACGGTATAAATTAACCGTAAAAAGTAATTGCGTTTTCTAAAATTAAGTTGTTTCGCAGAATTTGAATAATTCATCAAATTTAGAATTTAATTTTCGAGTTTTATGAAAGTTTTATTCAAGTCCTGTTAATTATATCTTTGTAGGCCTCACAAAATTGAAATAGAACTTTCTTTCATAGAACATTCTCAGTGAAAATTAACTTCAAAATTTGATGAATTGTTCTAATTCTGTGAAGTAACCCTTCCTTAATATCGATTTTTTTGGACGTTCCATCGAATTTTTCCTTTACTCGTTATTTACTTGGAATTGTTCGTTATAATTTATTTCTACAGTAAATTAAACATAAACCACAAAATTTGTATTGTTTCCGCTTAAATCTGTTTGAAAATAAGGGCTAGCGCATACATACAACTTTTGCATCGACTAAACTGTTTTGTCTAGTTTTGTACTTCTCGTAATTTCCATACAACTAAACCGTTTAGGCTGGCCGCGCACTAGGCAGCCAGGCTGCCGCAGCCACGCACTAGGCAGCCAGGCTGCGGCAGCTAAAATATTGAGCAGCCAATTTCAGCAGCCAGAGTCGACGGCCAGTAGTCACCCTTCCGTCAAGCGAAATGGACCTAGAAGAAATAACTCTTTTCCTCTTGTTTCGTAAGAAACGCAAAGCAAAGAGAAGATTTTGGATTCAAAATTACGTAGTAAGAAACGCAAAGCAAAGAGAAGATTTTGGATTCAAAATTACGTAGTAAGAAACGCAAAGCAAAGAGAAGATTTTGGATTTGGACACTCAAAAGCACGGACATATGAATATACATGGACCTGCCCTAAGTGATAAAAACGTATTATTTCCCCCTCCACATGGCGCCGGCTGAAGCACCTCCTTGGAACCGGCTCGCTCCATGGGGAGGGGATAGAGCCTCGCTTGAATCTAAAATGTGTGACGTCATCATTCTTGCCGTGAACAGCTAGAAGGTAACATCCATACATTTAACGAAATACAACGCCAAAACAGTAGCGTATTCTATACAATATATCTACATATCAATGTGCACATAGCGAATGTGGGCGGTTCTCCAGTGTGCTCATCGGTGGTTACAGGGGTAAGTAAATTATGAAACATTTGTAATAGTGTTTTAACTAAACACGGCAACAAAATATTGCTATGTGTATTGGGGCGAGTTTTTTTGGGGCGAGCATTTGACCTTAGCAAATATATTATTATCGTGGCAAGCAATTCGCGCTCCCATGTAAAAAGGTCTATTCATTCAAAGCAGATTTTGCTTTTAAGAACTAAATGGTGATATTGTAATGCGAGATGCCTATTTACTGTCAGATTGATTGTATAACGAATCACAGTCATCTTTCCCCTCTTCGCCCTCCATGGTTTGGTTTGACCCCTCACCCGTAACTGCTTGTCTAGTCATTTGGATGTCTATGCTCAAAAGGCTTATTTAATAATTATTTTAAGGATCTTCGTAACCACGAAGAACGTTTTTTTATCTATACAAGAATGTAGTGAAATCGTTTGATAACCTCTTGAAAAAAATAAGAAATTTAATAATGGGTACCGATTACAATGCAATTATGTATCTCTGTATCGAAACTCATTTTCAAAAAGAAGTTAAAACTAGTTTCGGAGCGTAAAACATTTCTGGCTGCTACGACAAGTGCGCGGAGACTGAAGGCAGTCACATGTCACATACTAGCTTGTGGGTTCTACCTTGCACGCTCTGACTGCGTGCAGCCAGCTGGCTGCCGTGCAATCGTACGCGATCTATTGGCTGCCGCAGCCAGGAAATCTTGGCTGCCTACTGCGCGGGCTCCAATGAGCCACCGTATGTTAGATTGGCTGCTGCAGCCTGGCTGCCTAGTGCGCTGCCAGTCGTTGATGGAGGTGCGCATACGATTGATGCAGTCAATAGTCGATTTTTAATATCTCCTTTGAATTTGAATAGACCAGTCTTTATTCAGCAACCCTCAAGTCAAGGTGTTACAAACAATGTCAAATAACAAGAAAGTTCTAGTTTGTGCTTTGCTTTATAGGCATTTTAAAAGAGAAAAAAAAGAAGATACTGTGTACATCCTATACTCAGTGACAGATTATCTAGTGGGATATTTCATACGTTACATTCTAAGCTGAAAGAGCACCCAGATAAGTTTTTTTTTTTTTAAATATTACCTATAGAATGAGTGAAGAAACGTTTAACGTAATAATATCATTCGTGGGTCCTTATATGCAACGTGACAAGAGACGTGGAGCCGCTCCAAATGCTTATGCGAGACTGATAGTTCGATAGGATGATAGGATCGACTGTGAGTCGATGGTATGTGCACGGTGCACATCAATACAATGCAATACAAATTGATAGTTTAATCGATAGTTGTCCAACTTTTAATCAAAAGCAGATCGATACAGCTTTTTGACTTTATTGTCGAACAACTATCGAGTTGACAGTATGTGCACTTAAATATATTCCTATAAACATATGATACACAACAAAATAGTTGTTCAACGAAAAGTTGTACGTATGCGCTAGCTCTAAGAGTTTATTTATTTTATTTTTTATATTTTTATATTTTTGTTTATTTAATTAAGTATTCAATAATATTATTATTCAATTCATCAAAACAGTTTATTTATAAACAAGTGCTACTACGTTTCATAAAACTTTTTGTTGTTGTGAAGAAATACGTCTTATGAAAATTCAGACGGTTGTAATTCTGAATAAAATGGATATTTCCTTTATCATTCTGAGTAGTATTCTGATTTCTGTCACAGTGGGGATTGTTTTTTCCAGTTCCGCCTCATGCACTGATAAACTGAAGGACGGGCAACGACTCTTCGCCTTTTTTGTACCAATCAAAAACCCCGAGACAAAGGAATCCACAGGTGGGCGAAGCGAGAACTCAACCAAGAGAAATTGAAACAGGAACTGAAGCATAGGGGCGCGCCCAGAAAAATCCTTTATTTCTTGGCTATTTTATTATTATAAAAAAATATTTTTTTATAATGCTGGGGTTAGGCTTTGATCAATATACATAGTACGCAACATTCGTCGCAGCAAAAAAAAAATATATATATACATATATTATGTACCTACATACTAAGTCGATGTATTAATCAGAAATAGGTCTGAAGGGCGATTCTGTATCTCTCGTGTTATCTTTTGCGTTAAAAAAGGCAAAATCTTAATTAAACATTTGTTTTATATATGACAAAACAAAAACTAAAAGACAGAAAACATTATGTGAAGAAATTAAATGAATTAAATGTCGTCAATGTTTGGTTGGCAATATCAGGGTGTTTGATTGATGTACACTGCTTCATGAATTTTTTGATAATACGTGACGGTAGGGTTACAATTTTCTTATAATATAAGGATAATAATGGATTTTAGTCTAAGGTGTAGGAGGTGATTTCGAAAAATTTTTGATTGGTTAATTTATTTTTTTATAAAGAAAGACAAACATTTCCAGGTTACGAATAACCAAACAATGTTTTAAAATCTCCTATTACCACCACAATAGGCGGAAAATTTTGCTTGTGTCGTGTCAGGGGACTTGTCAGCCGGGGAATTGAACACTCGACGCTCAGGTGGGAACAAAATAAAAGGGGATGCACACTTACCCACTGAGCGGTCTTAATTCGACCATTTACATTTCTTCTTTCTGTATATTTGTTTTTTACGTTCCGGTTTCGGTTTCAAAATGGTGGACGTATCAATATAATAATTTCACATTAGTAATGTTATGGTTCCTACTTCCTACCTACCTGCCTTAAGAAAGTTTAAAAAAATTATTATCATTGAGATAGAGATGTTTCTTTGAACCAATTGTGTGTGTAATTCTTTATTTGAATTTTAAAAAAATGTTGCATAAAATTTAAAACGCCTTATTAATATATATTTATTATACAATTTACCAACCCTACAGCAGCGGGAGGCAGAAGCGTAAAGAGGTGAAAGAGGTGCATTATTTTCCTTATGTGAGGTGTCCGGTGTTCAATGTCCAAGCAGTACAGTGTTCAGACCGCATGACCGCTGACCAATGGAGCGAGGTTCCACTTTTTGTACTCGAGATTGCAGGGACGACCGTCATGGACGAACGGATTACAACCCTTCATCACCTTTCAATCTTTTCAGAATATATCCTATGATTTAGAATACAGATAATTTTTTATTGATGCTACTGGGCTTTGTTTTGAGCTGTGTTACAAGAAATAACAATCAACATTGATTAAAAACAGGGGTATTTCTGAGGGGGGAAACAACGTATATTTGTAATAGTAAGAAAGCATTTTGTCAAGTCTGTATATTTTAAAATAAATACATGTACTTAATACAATGATACCAATTGAATATGGAATCATAGGATGTGCTGCACATACGTACCTACACAGCCTGAAAACGATTCAAAAAGGAATCATTAAGACCATTTTGAAAGTACCAATTAGAACGCCTTCAAGTGAAATTTTCAATAACTTTGAAGTACCAAATGTACAAACAAATATATGCCAAAAATATATTATTGAAGCTCTTCAAAAATAATGAATCCTCTACTAGACCGTGTATGCATAACACTAGATCGAATAAAAATGATATAAAAAATATTCCAAGTTTCAAAACCACATTTGGACAAACAAACTATACATACTTTGCAACAAAACTCCATAACATCCTTCCCCAAGACATAAAACTAATAAAAAATCCAATTGAATACAAATCAATAATAAAAATATGGCTTAAAGAGGTCAATGAGAAAACCCTAGCGAAGACGCTAAAAACGACATAGAAGACAAATGAACTAGATATATTTAAATAACTTTAGTCCGCCTCGGCACAGGACCCCCTAGTGAGGAGGACTAAGAAATACAATATTTTATACTTAATTTCACATTACATTTTGTATGTAAAATTTTTTCTATATAGTCGCTATAATAAAAAAAAATCCATTTTCGTCAGCAGAAGTGTAAGACAGTTCACAGGCTTGTGTAGAGTTTATCACCCACATTTTACGGGTAGATAATGTAGTAGGTAAGTTGTGAAAAACGTTAGGTGAAATCTGAAGAATCCGGATAATTAGGTCACCCAAGTAGTTCGCACTTTTTGGTGACTTAGCAGGGGTGCCCTGGTTCATGGGGGGGAAGTTTGCATCTGTCCACCAACTGCGTGGCAGACTCGATCGGTAGAGACTGATTGAGAACCTTTTTACCTCTCAAGCAGGACTCTCCCGGTACATCGACTTGCACCGCAGAGGGAGGGATGGATTCATCGCTCCTGGACACACTGACCACCAGATTCTACCCACATCTTATACCTTTTTCATTCCCAGAACTTACTCTCCTTCCTTGCCTTAACTATATCCTCCACACAGCATTCCCAATGATGACACAGGCCCTGAGGGGAATTATTTCTCCTCCTGTGTGGAGCTATTGTAGAAATAAAGTACTAAAGAAGGATTGAACAATTCATCCAATTTCAAAGTTAAAATTCAACTTCTGTTATTGTTTCATGGGCCGGTGGTTTCAAGTAGTGTTGCAATAGAACTGTGCTTCCGCTTCCGCTTCTGCAGAAGTTCCATAAGTTTTTTCACTTCCGTTTCCGTTGCTGACTTCCGTTTTTCACTTCCGTAAATGAAGACCGCATGAGAACTCTTCTACAACTGACGATGGTGACGATTCATTTTTAGAGATTGTCAGACCTTCTGGAGTACAAGAAAGAGAAGAGACTACCTCTCCATGAGGATCCCCTTATGTGGTGGAAAGTAAATGAGCACAAATACCCCCATCTGTTCCAAATAGTTCGCCAATACTTATCAGCTCCCCCCAGCAGTGTAGCCATCGAGCAATTATTTAGTGGAGCTGGTTTAATATATGAAGAACACCGAAACAGACTCAAAGGTGTAAAAGCAGCCAAATGACTTTTTAATTAATATAATTTACCTTTGTTTAATATCGAGTACTAAAACTACAAAATACAAATTTAATTAAACAAATCTTCTCTACATTTTATAAATTAAAGTCCCCCGCTTCGTCTGTCTGTCTGTCTGTCTGTCTGTTCGCGATATACTCGAAAACTACTGAACGGATTTTCATGCGGTTTTCACCAATAGATAGAGTGTTTCGTGAGAAAGGTTTAGGTATGTAATTTGTCAAGGATTTGAGTAAATTGGTTGAAAAATAACGATAATTGTTAGAAGTGTCGGAAAAAGTCAAGCCGCCTGGTAGCTTTCATTGAAAACGCTGCCTCATCCTTTTGGAATTTAACAAAACATATACATATATCTATCTTTTCCGGATAGCTTCCTATACCCATTCTATATTCTAAAAAAATGGTCACCTACATTGCGGTAATTGAAAAGTTATTTAGACGGATACAGTATTAATCCTTATTAACTTAAATATGTTAGTTACCCCAAGCATTTCATGCACATTATTATAATCTTTCACACCATCTCTACGTATTATAAATTAAAGTCCTCCGCGGCATCTGTCTGTCTCTTTGCGATAAACTCAAAGACGGCGGTGGTTATAAAGGTTGGATAACCATCCAGTAGATGACGTCGTGTTTTATTAGCCACAGAAACGCGTGGCCGGGCAGGTAGTAAAAAATAAAATTGTGCTTTTATTTTATTGTGTTACTCTTCCGCTTCCGCTAAGATTTACTTTTGACATCTGTTTCCGTTTCGGCTTCCGTTAAGACACTTCCGTTACATCACTAGTTTCAAGGTTCTTTGATTGTAACTTGTAACAGAACTTCAATGGGACTTTCGCGGAACTTGAAATTTGTAGAAGTGTTCTAATTGTTGAACAGTTATCTTGACATGGCATTTGTTTTGGATAATGGAAATCATTGATAAATAATATCGTGCAGACCTATAATAGTCGAGAAAGGGTTTAAAGATTCAACGCAGCCCCTTAGTAAGGATTTTTAACGAGGCTTGATAAACAGTGGAAATAGATATAACTTATCAATTTTTCTTGTAACCACGATGTAGGATCACGTTATAGTTCGAAATGGATAAGTTCTTACTCTTAATATAATACGTAGTGATCAATAAATACTGGTACCTAGAACTAACTTATCCTTATAAACTGTGTTATGAAGCGATTGTATTAATCGTAAGTTAGGTACTATTTTTTTAATGCATTTTTATTGGTTAGGTTGGCAAAGCTGGGGGAGTTTCGTTCAACGCGTCGGTAGGCGGCGTTTTTTTTTTCCGTTTCCGTACTCTGGTTTTGACGGCGTAATGTGCGGTACTCCGTGAAAACAACGGTCACTTAATTATTAAGTTTGAAATACGATGTGATTGAAATCCAAGTTTTGGGCATCTGCATCCGGGGGAAGGAAACACGTTGTGTTTTTTTAAAAAAGAAAATATATTAATTTCGAAGATTATTCACGTAAAATGTGAGTTTTCGCGCGGGTCCCCAAAAGTGAACACGAGTTAATGGCGGTGTTCGATTGTTATGTTTAAAGTACCTCTTTATCCGAGAGATCGGTGTAAATAATTACCCGCCGCGCCTGTCATTGAATGCAGGGCAAACATTGAATTCCCACCGGGGGTTTATTTACGGAACAAACCCGAGATTACCGCAGGGTTGAACGATACTCAGCCTCGATTGCTGTCGAGCCTTCCTATACAATTTGGAGGAGTGTTTGGGTACTCCTCCCGTTCTCTGAGGGTCCAGGTCCATCATCCCTTCCGGGCGACCGCCGTGGAGGTCGCAGGCACATGCTGGGCCGCAGAGGTTGGGACCTCCCTTGCCACCAGGAGGTGGTGTTGGTTCACGCGACATCGGGAGAACGGCGGCAGTAAAACTTAATTAGTGTAGCTAGGAATAGCATAGATTACGACATTGGTCCCGGGGTGAGTCCATCCAATTTGTTTTATTATATTTTATAATTTCAATACAGTGTACCGATTGTCTACTCTACTCTGTGTTTTATTATGTAGAATTCCTTGTGCAGCCTTTTCAGGAATGTTATAAAACCATGACCCACACTCTGAGAATTGAGTACCGTGATCTCCGCTAGTTGACATACCCAGACATTAGACTGGGTTTGGCGTCCAAGATTTCCTGAGAAGAAATCAAAGTTGACTGGCAGAATACACCCGAGCCCGACCAAGGCTCAACGTTACTTTTCCCTTTAAAATATTACACACGCACATAACAATATGTCATTACAAACATAAAACCATAACAATATGGCGCTCCATACGCTGTCTGGTCACGATTTATAGCATTCCTGAAAATGTTTTCTTCGCCCTGTAATGTAAAGAGCCCAAAAAATTATTATTCATCTGTTCAGTGGAGGTCTTAATTTCGTTTGTTATTATTAAACTTGGTCGCTGTCATAACCTATGATTGCAGTGACGGTGTTTGGAAATGACAATAAATCTCATTATTTCAATTCGCTGGCACTATTACCGGCGTGAATTCGTAAAGAGATACTATGCGTAATAATATTGTGGGTACCTTATAAATGATTAATCTCGTATTTATTGGTTTTTTTTTACAATACCACTCAGTTATGCATAGTATCTGAAATACCTACCTCCTATAACCTAAAATGGATTGTCATTTTCATTGTTATTGTTTGAATGCATAGAAATCGGTCATAGACTATGGACAATGTGCTAGGTAGAGCTCTATATTTTTTTCTTCTTTTCGGAACTAATCAGTGCTAGCTGTTCTAAGAATACCTCGGATTATCTATGACGGTTTCTCGTTACATTTTATCTATGACTTCGGCATATGTCAAAACACTGTTGTGTTTACATGTCAGGGTACCTAATAGCCGAAGACAAATCAATTTATTATGTGTTTAAATAGGAATGGAGGATGATTATTAAAGATTATTCAAATATTTAAGATATTTATTGAGATTTTAATGACAATGCGGGTAATTCATTTTTGCTTCGAGTGGGAAATTTGTATAAGGCTTTGTCAAAACCTACTATAAATTATACTTGTAAATTGTTTATTTACTAATGTCTAACTGACGTTTTAAATTTTATTTAAATGAGCTGCTTACATATTAATTTAAATGGACAAAATTTTTTATATTTAAATGAGCTACTTACATATTAATTTAAATGGACAAAAATTTTTATATTTAAATGAGCTACTTACATATTAATTTAAATGGACCAAAATTTTTATATTTAAATGAGCTACTTACATATTGATTTAATTAAACTAAAAAAAAAAATATTCATTTAAATGGGCAACATACACATTTAAAAAAAAAAATAATATAGCAATAACAACAACAACGTACAACTACAACGTTCATTAACAGCAATAACAATAACAACAACATCAAAAGCAAAGAATAAAGTAATTTTATTTTATTTTCTTCTCTTTCTTTCCAATTCTGCTTTCGTGTCAAGCTTATCACATTACCGTTACAATGTCTACTCCGATTCCAAATGTAAATAATGCATCCAAGGATGAACTTATAAAGGAATTAACTTCACGATCCATCGAACCGGAGGGCACTGCCCAAGCGTTGCGTTCGCAAGCGCGCGCCTTTAACAAAACTATGAAGAAATCATTAGATGTGGTTAGGGAGGAAAGTGATTCGGATCTAGATTCTGACAATGAAACAGAGGAGAAGGTCACGGTTATTAAACATACCAAGGTTATTTATAAAGACTCATCATCGCGGGGGCTTACAAATTGGGATTTCAAGTACGATGGTAAAAGCTGCGTGAGAGATTTTCTGCTTTTGGTCGAAGAGCGTTGTAGGACACGCAACATTTCACACAAAGACTTAGTTAAATCTTTCAGTGAAATTTTAGACGGGTTAGCACTTCTATGGTATAGGTCAATTTATAGTCCAGACTTAGAATGGGATGACTTATCCAGCTTATTAATAAAACAATTCGAGGGACAGGATAGACAATTAGATCTGGAAAATGAGATTCTAAATTATAAACAGCCAAAGGGAATGTCAGTTTTGGAATTCACTTTGAGACTTAAAGCGCTTAACAATAAATTGGATTGCAAAATTCCTGAGGTTAAACTTTTGCGGGTAGCCATGAAAGCATTGTTGCCTATGTATGCTAATTTGCTGTCATCCAGAGACTTTTGTTCGTTTGAGGAACTTACGAGGTGCGCTGCTAAACTCGAGTCGTACACTGAAGCCTCAACATCCACAGCAATTCCAAAATTAGTTGACACTCAAAATAAGCCCAGTAACTTTAAAAAATTTAACTCGTTCCCCAATAGTTACAATAAGCCTTTCACTAATACAAACAATTACAGGTCATTCAATAATAATAACAATAATAATAATTTTAACCCTTCTAGGAATTCAAGACCTATGGGGAATAATACGAATAATTTTGCTAAACAGGATATAAAAAATCAACAAAATAAATCTCTTGTTTGTACTTATTGCAAGATCAAAGGTCATTCATTAACAAATTGTTGGAAAAAAGATAGCGACAATAGGAAACCGCATGTTAGTAGTATTAACAATAAGAAACATACCGATGATCCAAAAAACTAGAAACGAGTCAATCTTACCGCGCCCCTTCTTGTGCACAAAGAAAGAGGGAGTGGAAGCGTTGGCTCCGCCTAGTGCAACAATTCCTTTCTAGCCCGTCTCCTCAAGCGGTGGACGCACTGCCACAGGAGAAGGATAGTACAGAGGATGAGCGTCCTTATGCCGACATTTTTATTCTAAATAATAATTTTAAAGCACTGCTAGACAGTGGTGCTTCCTTGTCTTGTTTAGGGGGGGATAGTTATAAGATTTTTTTAGAGTTAGGAGTAGAATTAGTAAAAACAGATTTTAGCGTTACGACAGCAGACGGTACCAGCCAGCCTGTTTTAGGTTATTTAACTTTGCCGGTGACGTACAATTCAACCACAAGAGAAGTTATCTTTTACGTCATTCCAACGTTAACACCTAATTTCGTTTTGGGGGTGAACTTCTGGATACAGTTTCGGATCGCGCCGGAACTGTTCTCAAAAGTTCTCGTACCTCAACAAAAAGGTCAAATCAATGAGGTGAGAGCAATTCGGCCTGCCTCTTCTCTAACAAATTCGGAAAACAAAGCCCTTTCGGACATTGTCAAAAAATTCGAATCCATTTCTTACGAAAAGAAGGGATTAGGGTTGACTCATCTAGTCCAACACAAAATACATACAACAGGTCCGCCTATTAAACAACGTTATTTCCCACTGTCTCCGGCAAGACAACGTCAACTTGACGCAGAAGTAGATGAGATGTTAAAACTTGGAGTCATCCGTCCTTCGCGATCTCCATGGTCGAGTCCAGTGCTCATAGTACAAAAAAAAGACGGAACGGGTCGTTTTTGTCTGGACTCCAGGAAAATTAACAATGTTACAACACGCGATTCCTATCCATTACCATACATAACAAGGATCCTAGACAAGCTAGGCGGTGCCCGATACATCTCGTCTATAGACTTATCTAAAGCCTTTTGGCAAATTGCATTAGATAAGGACTCCTGTCAGAAGACAGCGTTCGTTGTACCCGGTCGTGGATTGTTTGAATTCACCCGGATGCCCTTCGGACTTAAAAACGCACCAAGTGAGCTGCAAAGACTGGCCGACGCTTTGTTCGGTCCAGAATTTGACGACAATGCCTTCTGTTATTTAGACGACCTGATCTTGGTATCAGAAGACTTAGAATCACATCTTTGCTTATTGAACCGTGTCTATGAACGACTACGAGACGCAGGTCTAACCATAAATCTGAAAAAATCGGAGTTCTGCAAAGCCGAGCTCAAATACCTCGGGTACATGGTTGACTCGCAAGGTCTTCGTACAGACCCCATAAAGATAGACAGTATAAAAAACTTCCCGGTACCCAAGAACGCAAAGCAAATCCGAGCCTTCATTGGATTATGTGGTTACTTCAGAAGATTCATAAAGGGTTTCTCGAGCATTGCCGCCCCTCTTACAAGACTCACTGGTTCGAAAAAAGGAATCAGCAACTTTGCTTGGTCTCCAGAGGCCGAGACGGCTTTTAACGTGTTGAAAAAAGCATTGACATCAGCTCCGGTTTTAAGTTGCCCGGATTTCTCAAAACCTTTCGCGATACACTGCGACGCCAGCTCCGGTGGAATTGGCGGAGTTTTAATTCAGACCATTGATGGGCTGGAGCACCCGATTGCATATTATTCAAGGTGTTTAAATACTCACGAACGCAACTACGGAATTACAGAGCGTGAACTATTAGCAGTATTGGATTCAGTAACGCACTTTAGACCTTACATTGAAGGAGCGCATTTCACAGTTGTTACTGATCATTCAAGTTTAAAGTGGTTAGGTTCGTTATCTAATCCTAGTGGCCGTCTTGCACGATGGAGCTCACGGTTATCGCAATTTTCCTTTGATGTTGTTCACCGTAAGGGAACTCAACATATTGTACCGGACGTCCTTTCGCGTATGGATGTAGCTCTTATATCGGGATCTAACCTTAGTGATACCACTGATAAATGGTATCTAAATGCTTGGAAAGGTTGTCAGGAATTCCCTCAACGATTTCAGAACTTCCAAATTAAAGACAACGAGTTGTATCGTCACACAAAAACCCAGTTGGACTTATGCGAGGACACCGCATGGAAGCGGGTAATTCCTCAAGAGGATAGGAAAAATATTATTTCAGACTCCCATGACTCCGCGCGCGCCTGTCACCCAGGGGTCTTCAAAACCTATAAAAAGCTTCAACTTAGGTATTACTGGCCGAACATGTATAAAGATGTCAAGGAATTTGTAAATCGTTGCCAAACTTGTAAAGCCCATAAGATAAGCACGGCACCTCCTAATGGAATATCCTCAAACCCTAAACGTGTCACTAGACCTATGCAAATGCTGTCTTTAGATTTAGTAGGTCCTTTACCTCGGAGTTACTCCGGCTTTACGGTAATATTGACATGCGTTGACGTTTTTTCCAAATTCACTTGGTTATTTCCGCTGCGCAACGGCTCCGCGAAAAGCATAGTTAAAAATTTGGAAGAGAACGTTTTCCTGGTTCACGGTGTGCCTCGTACGATAGTGTGCGATAACGGTCGCCAGTTCATCTCACGGGAGTTTAAAGAACTACTACAAAGTTACAATATACCACCTCCGTTTTACAACTCTCTGTATACCCCACAGAACAACGTGGTTGAGAGGTATAACCAGACATTAGGTACTGCTTTATCAATTTTGGTCGAATCAGACCATCGTAACTGGTCAAAATTTTTGCCCCAGGTTCAGTCCGCGATGAATAACACTGTCAATTGCGCGACAAACTTCACACCGTATTTCCTAATGCACGGCCGTGAGCAGATACTTGATGGGGATTTGCACCGTAACCCTATTCATGATAGGGATAGCGACGCGCAAAAGGAAGCTTCGCCTTCCACATATGCACAAAAGCTACAAGGTTTGGCAAACGTGTATGAACAAGTTTCAGATGCTCTACTCAAGGCATACAAAAAGGGGGCTAACCACTACAATTTGCGTAGGAAAAACGTCACTTATCAAGTTGGTGACGTCGTGTGGAGACGAAACTTTGTTCAGTCTAACGCGTTAAATTACTTTTCTCAAAAATTGTCCCCACGATTCGTGCAAAATGTTATAATAAAGAAAAAATCGGACTTAGTGTATACCTTAGCAGACTTGAATGGTAAAGTGTCTGGCGACTTTCATGTAAAGGATATCGTCAAATTGGACAACATACCTATGTAGTCCCTCCTCTTCAGTACCTTAGAAAGTCTGGCCATCTTTCTCGGGGACTGTTGGATTTGAGGAATTTTATACTATTCTTTTTCTCTTTTTTTTTACAATGCACAGAACTTCATCCGGCCTGATCAACCGAGATGGAGATTCCATGCGTTCAGACAGTCATTAGTCCTGTCATAGGCTCATTTCTACGGATATGGGGTAATTACTTCACGGGGGGTGTTTTGTAAGTTTGACATTGGTAATGATGATGCTGGTTTGTTTCTTACAATAAAATCCTCAACTCTGGTACTAATGCTCGAGTTGAGAATGTATTTAAAACTATATATCTGCAAGTGTATGTATAAATTGTCAATAGTATTAACGCTAAAACAGACGCAAATTCGGATATCGGCTGAACAGATGATTAAGTTAGGATTATTAGTTGTAAGTCTTGTATCCTGAAATACGCGGGCATATCCGCACACTATCTCTGCGAGTTTCAGGCATACCTTTTTTTTTTTTGAGTTATGTTCATGCTTTTGATAATGTCATTATTTGTTGTTCCAGATTACATAGAAAACACAGAGACGCAGGGATTGTATCTCTTTGTTTTCTAAGTGATTTTAAATGAAGAATTATTGTTATTCACCGTCAGTGCATTGACACTATTAGACCTTATTTTTGTCAGGTTACGCAAGTAATTGCTAAAATTCAAAGCATTTTTTTTTTTCTCTCTTCTTCTGTTTTATTGGTAAATAGTCAAAATATTGTTTTACTCTATAAACATAGGCTGCGTCAGCTAAGCCTCAGCTTTTGGAAAAGCGTTTTAATTTTGTTTTTATTAGTTACAGAAAATGTTTTGTAATGCCCACCTTGTTTATAAGATTTTTTTTTGAGATCTTATAATGTGGGACGATATGGTATCACATATCCTTCCACATTTTAAGCCAACATAGGAAGTAGAATCAATTATATTTGTATAAGATTTTGGATGTATTCTGTTATTATTGTCCTGAGAGACTTATAACATTGTTATTATGTACTATATGGTTGAACAACGGTTTACAGTGAAAACCATAAAATTTGTTCTTTACTTACCGATTACGCCTTCTATAGAGTTGGACGTATACTTGCACTAAATTATAGCTGCACATCTTATTAACAAATGACACCTTCTAAAACAGTTGGTTGTATACTATTAAAAATTATTTGGCACCACCCGATGCGTTGGTTGTATACTATTAAAAATTATTTGGCACCACCCGATGCGTTGGTTGTATACTATTAAAAATAATTTGGCACCATCTGATGCGGTGGTTGTACACTATTAAAATTACCTTTACAATGTATAATTGTTGTTGGTTAAATATTATTCACCCAAGGACCAGAATAGGAGGTTAGTTAGGAATACTCTTCCAAAAGAGGGTTAGTTTTTATCCTAAAAGATATAAATTCAGTGAAGTGTAGATGGTAAACCCATCAAATATTTTCGGCCTAAGAGAGGCTATATAAATTCAGTGATAGTGTTTGGAACAGTGATGCCTAATGCATAGAATTTAACTTGACGTATTTGGAGGAGTGATTTAATCATAAAAATGTATGTTTTTTTAATTTTAAGACTTATCTTTTAAGTTAGTTTATGTGTTCTGTTCCAGATGATACGTCAATGGTAGTGCTCGGTAAGAGTGAATATTACAACCACCCAGATTTTTTTTTCCCAGTGCTGAGGGTGCTTGTTGTCCATTCACGTATCATCTTACAAGAAGTTGTTCTTAGGTTATATTGGTTTACTAGTTTTTAAGTTCGAGAATGGTTGCATCGTAAACCTACTATCCGGCCTGCACACAGGATAGGCGCGATTGGGGTTACGATGCACTCATTCGTCATAAGAGTATTATTTAAGGATTTTTCTTTTCTTTTTCATTTCTGATAATTGTATTTTGCATTTCACATTTACTGTTTGTTTCTTTTTATTTTATTACCAGGTACTCCTTGGGACCAACGTAGATAGTTCAGGGCATGTTTAGATTTTTGGTAGTTTTGTTTGAGGGCAAACATTTTTGTGGGAAGGGGGGTAATGTTATGAAGCGATTGTATTAATCGTAAGTTAGGTACTATTTTTTTAATGCATTTTTATTGGTTAGGTTGGCAAAGCTGGGGGAGTTTCGTTCAACGCGTCGGTAGGCGGCGTTTTTTTTTTCCGTTTCCGTACTCTGGTTTTGACGGCGTAATGTGCGGTACTCCGTGAAAACAACGGTCACTTAATTATTAAGTTTGAAATACGATGTGATTGAAATCCAAGTTTTGGGCATCTGCATCCGGGGGAAGGAAACACGTTGTGTTTTTTTAAAAAAGAAAATATATTAATTTCGAAGATTATTCACGTAAAATGTGAGTTTTCGCGCGGGTCCCCAAAAGTGAACACGAGTTAATGGCGGTGTTCGATTGTTATGTTTAAAGTACCTCTTTATCCGAGAGATCGGTGTAAATAATTACCCGCCGCGCCTGTCATTGAATGCAGGGCAAACATTGAATTCCCACCGGGGGTTTATTTACGGAACAAACCCGAGATTACCGCAGGGTTGAACGATACTCAGCCTCGATTGCTGTCGAGCCTTCCTATACAATTTGGAGGAGTGTTTGGGTACTCCTCCCGTTCTCTGAGGGTCCAGGTCCATCATCCCTTCCGGGCGACCGCCGTGGAGGTCGCAGGCACATGCTGGGCCGCAGAGGTTGGGACCTCCCTTGCCACCAGGAGGTGGTGTTGGTTCACGCGACATCGGGAGAACGGCGGCAGTAAAACTTAATTAGTGTAGCTAGGAATAGCATAGATTACGACATTGGTCCCGGGGTGAGTCCATCCAATTTGTTTTATTATATTTTATAATTTCAATACAGTGTACCGATTGTCTACTCTACTCTGTGTTTTATTATGTAGAATTCCTTGTGCAGCCTTTTCAGGAATGTTATAAAACCATGACCCACACTCTGAGAATTGAGTACCGTGATCTCCGCTAGTTGACATACCCAGACATTAGACTGGGTTTGGCGTCCAAGATTTCCTGAGAAGAAATCAAAGTTGACTGGCAGAATACACCCGAGCCCGACCAAGGCTCAACGTTACTTTTCCCTTTAAAATATTACACACGCACATAACAATATGTCATTACAAACATAAATCATAACAACTGTTAGTTAAGAATCATTATAATATGTATATTGAAATTTGGTTAAATGAAAACCAATTACTTTGTACACACCACATATTAATAAAAATAACAATCAAGTATATACAAGTAAGTAGTGAAAAAGATTACCAATGAGATTAATTAGTTACACAGAGATTAACTACAAAAAGAGACGCATTAGTTAATCACAAAAAAACAATTATGTAAAATAAAAACGATTTTAGAATAGGTAAGTAATTGCTAAAAAAACAAGTTGTCATAAACTCTTATAAAATTACAGAAAATAATTAGAGGGCAACCATTATGTTTAAATAACAAAATTAATATTATATATTGTCTGAAGTTATTAATTGTTTTTGTTTTTAGTTCGTGGAACGTCATTTAATTTTTTTAAAATTTAATTTAAATTAAATTTGATACTGTTATTATCAAGTTCTACAAGTAGTTTAGTATGTGTTTCTCATCAAGTTCATCAGAAACCTAGACTCTTGACATATGTTACACATTTTAGATATGTGAATTGGCCACAACAAAACGAGGATCTAAATAGAATAAAATAATGCCTTTGAAAAAACACCGTCTTTAATATTTACAGCGCGGATTTTTGAAAAATAACCTCAATTTAATTTTACTGACAACATTTTGAAAATGCCTCTGGTTCTCCGCTTTACCCCTCCCCACTCCCCTCTCCCGCTTCCCTCGCTCCGCGAACCCCCCTCTCAAGTTCCCCTCCCCCCTCCCGCATTCCATACATTCAGTCCCGATACATTCAGTTTTCAAACAGCTCGTGTGCCACCTATTGTGATTTTTTTTATACAAATTTCATTATGCCAGAGCTCACCGCTTCTTTTATACAAACCTTGTTCCGACAATAACTAACACAAAAAAGAATTATCCAATTTGGTGAAGTCGTTCGGAAGCCATGCGCGTACATACATTTCGGGGACTCATTTTTATTTATATAGGTAGATTTTACATGTAATTAATGGTTATACATGTAATACACAATACCATCACCATCGTACGTCCTTAATATTTGCCTAAGTTTTTCTTTATTGCCTTAATCGCTGTATTTTATGTTATTTCATCTCACTTTATTTTATAGTATTTCATTAATTAACTCACATTTTTATTGGATTTCATCAAGTTGTAAAATAGGGGCCCCAGCGTGGGTAAAGTACCTAGTGAGGCCCACATTATCAAATAATGTTTTAAAATATAAAATGTTACTGAATCAAAAATAAGAAAAGCAATCATTGATCAATTCGTTACCTAAATGCTTCCTCAATCAATTTTGCATAATCTCATAAATAAAATAACTACTGTAACTAACCTATAAGAATTAACTATGCAGGAACCTACCTACCTAGCACCTACCCGAAATAAAAAGTTAACTTTTTTCAAATAGACCAAACAAATCGAGGAAGTAGGTACCATCATAGATGGTAGTTAAACTAATCCTTCATCGTGACTTGTGGCAGCGTCTTAGAGTAACAGACAGCGTAAACACTTAACACATACATAAATAGTGTGTTTAACCCAGTGGGTGCCAGTCAACGATTAATCGTTGTTATGGTACAGACAAGAACAACTGCCTACAACCATGGGCGTTGGCACGGTTGGGCAAAGTGGGGCGCTTGCCCCACCCTGGCTGGCTGATGCATGACCACTGGGATTGTCGACCGAGTCACTTTATCAAATTTACAGCACTTCATAGAATGGTTTTTCTTTCTTCCGTTCATATTCTTTGTATTCTTCTTCTTTGTGTGCCGTATCAGGTCCCCCCGTCGTCGGCGATCACTCTTGAAAATGTCTCTCGGAATAGCTTCTCCCCACTTCTAATGCCGGTCCACTCTCGTATATTTCGCAGGCAAGACATTTTTCTCCTACCAGGCCCTCGGCGACCCTCTATCTTGCCTTTCAATATTAAATGGAGCAAGTGATACTTCTCCCCTCGAAGGATATGACCCAGATATGAAATTTTCCTGATTTTTATTAATGTAAGCAGTTCTCTATCTGCTCTAGCCCGCCTGAGAATTTCTGTGTTGGTGATCATGTCGGTCCGTGGGACCTTGAGCATTCTCCGGTGAAGCTACATTTCAAGAGCCTCTAACCTGTTTATGGTATTTACTTTCAAGGTCCATGTTTCAGATCCATACAGCAAGACCGACCGAACATAACATTTTAGCATTATCTGCCTTAGTTTTAAGCTGATATTGTCATTACAGAAGAGAGATTTCATTTAAATGAACGCAGTTCTTGCTGCTTCAATTCTTCTACATCTTCTACTTCTACATCTGGGTCAAGTAAATAGGTCAAGTATCAAGTCTTTGTATTCATAGAGTCTAAAGCATGAACATGTTATAGAAGCCTACTTTTTTGGTATCAATTTTAGATTCTTATTTTTTGCCCCACCTTAAATTAAAACCTGGCTACGCTCATGCCTATCGATTTACCAATTATTGAAAAGTATGAAAATTTTTTCTAAATTTATTTAATTTCATCTCCCATCGGAAATATCATTTCATTTTGACCACTAGAACACGGGTATGTATGAAGCAATGAATGAAGAAAAAAAATATATATCAAAAACATTTCAAGAATGATTAAATTTTGTACCAACATTTCAAATATGCATAAATACAATATAATAAACGCACGCTCCTCACCGTTTCAATGCATGATGCCGACTAAAGTTAAAGTGTGTCGGGACAAAACTTTATAGTTCCACCTCTCGAACGAGATCACTAGCGTCTCGCTACAACATCAACCGACTGAGTGGCGCGCATTTAAAAAAAAAAAGTTATGCTGCCGCACCATGTACTTACTTCTTTAATCTTTGAAATAAATTTGTGGTGCCATTTGCAAGTTATACTTTACGTCCAGCATACATGAAAGGCCCATCGTTTCTGAAATATGTTGATATTTATTATTAAAATAGTTTTATTTATTTATTTATATGACGCCTCACAGGAGCGCCCCCCTCTAGTTAGTGTAAAGACAGGGGAACTAGATATAATGCCTACCGGTTGGGCAGAGTTGTGAGGCAGGTAGTGGTTGTATAAAAGATCTTGAAGAGGCCCGGAATAAATGAAAGAGGAAATACAGATACCGGAAGCTAGTTCCACATACGAGCAGAGTGCAGACTAACACAAAAAACGAAACGAAGAAACTAACCGTCTTCAAGAAGCCGACAACAATAATGAACAAATAAAATAGTAGTTTCAACAGCGTTATATCCACATATTATAAATTAAAGTCCTCCGCCGCGATTGTCTGTCTGTTCACGATAAACTCAAAAACTACTAAACGGATTTTTATGTGGTTTTTACCAAAAGATAATGTGATTCATGAGGAAGGTTTAGGTATATAATACGTCAAAGTTTTGTGTAAATTGATTTAAATATATAATTAAAGGAGAATGTCTGTATGTGGTATACGTGCGGGCTGGCAAGTGGTGGTATGGATTTGATTTATGCAAATTAAAGATGGCGGTGTGAGTTAATAACACTTGGTTATAAAGTTCGTAGATGGCATCGTGTTTCATTAGCCACAGCAGGGCGTGGCTGGGTCAGCTAGTTTATTATAATTTAAGAATACTTACCCCTGAGAGTAACATTAGAATATGTATAATTAAGAAAATTCTCAATGTGATTTCTTGATTTTTGCGGTTACTTATTGGAAAAAAATAAAAATGTTAAAATTTTAGGATTATCTAGTATTAGATTTGTTATTTTGTTATTATTATTATCATTCGATTAAGGCAAATCCTTATAAATACATCGAGTTCATTAATTAACCATGATAATTTAACAAAAGGGCTGTACTGTACACCAAATAGACTTCTTCATGCACGTTATGTGTTTATTGTCCTACTATCTAGTTTTAAAAAGTTCGTGTTTCTCGGCTTTATAAAATTCTTCGCAATGTACTACTTAAGAGATGACAGATTCAGGCTGCAAGTTGAAGTTTGCCCTGGTGATAGCATATCTCCTATATCCAATATGAGAAGCACCGGATTAAGAAGATGAAGATAAACTGTGGCATTTCCTCCATACCTACTACACCAACCATAAAGCTTGGCACTCAGAAGGTTAAGCGGCTCACATGTGTACATAGAATAATTTAAGCGTCGAGGAAGAAACTCGTTTGTGTTCCTCTATTTTTCGGCACCATCACTACCGGTTTGGGAGGCTGCGTTGCCGGCAGTTTTGGTCCAGCGCCGATGGTCCGGCTTAATGACTGAGCGATCCCGGATCGCTTCCGGGTGCGGAGAACAAAACACCGCAGCATCTCGCGTCTCCGCTTTAATCTCCGGCTTTGGCGGTCGTTTGAATGTGAGAGGACGCGCTCAAATAACCTTTTGACCAGTCTGCGAGCTATAAGATGTTTATTTATTTTGTTGAAGAATCATTTGCGCTGTAAAGAGAATCAAATATTTGATTGAAGATTCAAGTCATGTATTATGTCAAGAGTAGGTAAAACAGAAAAACATTAAATGACATTTGTACATTCAACTTTATGTTAGGTTAAAACTAGTTATGGAATAATAAAGAATATTAGAAAAGATTACGTGATTTTGATATCAACGAAGGCTAGTACTAGAAAGAAAGAGTCAGGGACGTCCAGATTTGGGACAATCTAGTGTTTTAAATACTTGAATCAATTCATATTAAGAATCCATAACATAGCACAGAAGAGTTTGTATGAATTTTAATGAGGCAATGAGCATTTTCCAAAACAGAGTTGGGTGACAGTCGATCCTCTTCCCTTAGAGCTTAATAATAAAAACAATTACTGAATTATTTCTATAGTCCCTTCTTCACGGGAAATTAACCTCAAAGGGACTTAACAATTTAATTAATTTAACCTCTTATTTACCACTTTGACTTTGAGCTAAGAGTTATTACGTGTTCGGTATGACAAATATAATAATCGGCAATCGATGTTGCGTAGCATCCTTACTTAGTTTGTGCGATGTTGCGGCTTCGTGCACGGGCTCACTGTTTTCGAGCGTTTTCATTTCGAGGATTAGTGTTACACATCAGGTGGCTACTTGCACTTGCGTAAATGTAATTTGACTGCTTACATTGTTTCAAAGTCTGACAACCCCCCCTTCCCCCCGACTCGGGTTTTGATTTGATTTGCCAAGTTACCACCGAAATCTAGGGAAATTCTAGGGAAATTTCACCTCGAATTTTTTTTTGCTCGATGTTCGGTATTTATTTGGAAAAGACCTGGCAACCCTGCTTACAACTGAGACTTGTATAACTAGTGACTTACAACTAATCCTACTAACTATGGTCAGCAACTAACTATTGCGATTTTTCTAGTAACTTTTATCTTCTTTTTTTTACTAGCTGGCCCGGAAAACGTTGTTCTTCGTAAGTAGAATATTTTTGTTTTAAATAAAAAAAAATAACGAATTTATTGTAAGTTTGTAGGGAAGGGATCTATGACAGAAAGAGGAATGGAGTGCTGTAAACGATGACCACCGATAAAAACAACAAAAAACACCAACCAATCATTTTCTCAACTCAATTGCATTTCATTAAAGTAACGGACATAATTAGTCATTCACGGGAAGCTTCGCGTCATTATGTCCGTCATAATAACGCGAAGCTTCCCGTGAATGACTCGCGCATGTGTGGATGAAAGTTCGATGAGGCGGACATAGCGTCATCTGTCATTCAACAACATAAATAATTTTTTTTTTTTTTTTTTCATATGAAGCGGATACTTTGTGATGTGACATAATTAATTTAAAATAAAACAATAACTTTGTAAACACCACTTTTATTTTTATACTTTATGCCGACCGGGTTTCGCTACAACCGTAGCTTCATCAGGGCAGTATAATACTCTACTAACATTAGGTTACATGTGTGTTATAATATATAATTGACCAAAAATGGGCTGGACTCGTCAAGTGGAGGAGGACGAAGAAGGCATTGATGGAGAATTGGGAAGGGAACGGACGTGTTCTTTATCAATAGGGAACAATCTTAGTATGGGACTTTTTTTAAAGTCCCATACTAAGATTGTTACCAAATAACATACCAAATATACATATAAAATTTCATAAAAATCGGTCGAGCGGTTTCGGAGGAGTGCGACTACTAACAATTACTACTAACACCGTTACAAGATATTTATATATATATATATATAGATTTAGTTATATAATTTTACACCTTTAAAACTCTTTTCTAAAACTTCTATAATATTATATTTTTGAATGTAGCTATTACTTTGTGGTTATCCATTATAGAAAAATGAAACAATACAACTTTGTAAAAACCACTTATATAATGTGCAAATCCGACCGGTTTCGGAACAAACGTTCCTTCGTCAGGGAAAGCTTATACTAATTTGACAGTTTCGAACAATGTTTTAATACCTACCCACCCAATCTACATTATTAACTAACAACGGCTCCACCCCCTACCATAATAAAACATTGTTCGAAACTATCAAATTAGTATAAGCTTTCCCTGACGAAGGAACGTTTGTTCCGAAACCGGTCGGATTTGCACATTATATAAGTGGTTTTTACAAAGTTGTATTGTTTCATTTTTCTATTTATAATATTATTTATCTACTTCCTTAAACTTCTATAATATTATTTATCTACTTACTAAAATTTAGACTTCACAACATTGAGAAGTAATCCACGAAAAACTGCAAGACTTTTAGCTTCTTTATCATTTACGAAACTTTTCTTGAGTATTTTAAAACCTTTATGGTAATTATTGTTTTGTGTTCCCGATAAAGTTGTTTTAGGAAGCCTAAAATCGTTGCAGTTTCTCGTAGGATAGCAATGAACCGTACTATTAATTCTAAAATTATTCAACATATATAAAATTTTATAACTTATAAATATATATTTTTTATTTTTTTCGTTTATTTATTTATTTCAAGAATTTTGTTTATACAATACAATTGCTTACATATGCAAGGTTATAAAATAATTCATTATTTTTCTACTACTCCATAAGTTGAGCTCTAGGAGCTCTTGTTTATTACTATGAAATAAATATCAACATTATTTTAGATAGGTACACAATTTAGAAAAATTAGTTATGGTAGGAATAATAACAATACATATTTTTTAATATTAAATATTACAGTTTAAGTAAGGGTAAATTACATTATGGGTACAATATATCATTATCCAATTTCAGGGACTTAATTTGCTTCTCGAATAATTCATATTTCAGTGTTTCTGTTATACTAATTTTGTTTTTGAACAATAATATATTGTACCATCTTATACCTAAATACAAATAGTGCTATATTAATATTAGGGTATTGCAGAATAATCGTTGTATCTAAGACTTAACTGTAACTCGTGAATTACAACTAACACTTACAACATACAACTCTAAGTGACTAAACTAACACATATTCGACCACATAAACAGTTTATTATTTATTATAAATTATAACTATTGAGACTTTTAACTGTACCTTTTCTCTGTGACTTACAACTAAAACTTATAATGATAAAATTACCCTTTAGATGTTGTAATTATAACTTATGACTAAAACTAATCCATATGTATGTGCGACCGCATGACCGCATGACCACATTATTTATTTATTATAAATTTATGACTTTTAAGTATTAATTTTTACGTAAAACTTATAACTCGTAACTTACAACTAAGAGTTATAACTAATGACTAAACTAATATCTATGTGTGACCACATGAATATTAGCTTAGTCACAATGGAGTATGCTAGAGGTGTGTGGACTCCGCACCAAGCTAAATATATTAATATGCTAGAACAAATTCAGAAAAAGTTCCTTAGGTATGCCTATATGCGGATGAATGGAACGTACCCGAGATTCATGCACCATATGGAATTACTTGAGGCAACAAATAGATTTAGCTTGGAAACAAGGCCTTATGCAAATCTTGCAATTCTTAGTTTTAACATAATCCATAATCGTATTGACAGCCCATTCCTCTTGGAATGTTACGGCTTATACGTGCCTGAAAATTTCAGCCGTAGTCGTCGACACGACTTGTTCAAAATACCATATGGCAGAACAGATGTTCTAGCACAGCATAGCATGACAAGAGGAATGGTGCTGTTGAACGAAATATCGGAAACACTAGATTATATATAACTCTTCTTTACATAGCCTTAAGATTTTTTTGTATAATAATCATCTTCCTAGGTGTTAAGACTGTCAAAATGAGAAAATTGTACAGTAATTGGATAAAAATCTGTTGTACAATTTAAAAAAAAAAAATGTCTTTCCATGAACCTTAAAAGGCCTGGAGAGAGCATTAGTGCAATTTTGTGTGAAATGCATTGAAGCCAAATCTTAGGGTGATGAGAAATTGCCTGGTAGTCGTCTTGTACGATAAACTTTTGAAATATGTATTTGTATGCTTGGTATGCAAGCTGAAAAAAATTAATATGTATTTTTTTATATTATCGATGCAATTATAAGGGCTTACGAACATTGCGGTTTTTGATGAGACAGCGAATGGGATATGTCATTAAAAAAATTAAGTTTTTTTATTTATTTATTTTTTATTATAGCGACAATATAAAAAAATTTTACACGCAAAATGCAATGTGAAATTAAGTATAAAATATTGTATTTCTTAGTCCTCCTCACTAGGGGGTCCTGTGCAGAGGCGAACTAAAGTTATTTAAATATAGTTCATTTGTCTTCTATGTCGTTTTTAGCATCTTCGCTGGGGTTTTCTCATTGACCTCTTTAAGCCATATTTTTATTCTTGATTTGTATTCAATTGGATTTTTTATTAGTTTTATGTTTTGGGGAAGGATGTTATGGAGTTTTGTTGCAAAGTATGTATAGTTTCTTTGTCCAAATGTGGTTTTATAACTTGGAATATTTTTTATATCATTTTTATTCGATCTAGTGTTATGCACACACGGTCTAGTAGAGGATTCATTATTTTTGAAGAGCTTCAATAATATATTTTTGGCATATATTTGTTGTATATTTGGTACGTGAAAGTTATTGAAAATTTCAATTGAAGGCGTTCTAATTGGTACTTTCAATATGGTCTTTATGATTCCTTTTTGAATCGTATTCAGGCTGTGTAGGTACGTATTTGCAGCAGATCCCCATCCTATGATTCCATATTCAATTCGAGAATGACATAACGCATAGTAGACCTTTTTCATATCCTTTTTATTAAACACGTTTCTTAGATTTTTAAAGAAATATATAAGGCTTGTGAGTTTTTCCGTAATACCTTTAATGTGTAGGTCCCATCTAAGATTTTCGTCAATTATTACTCCGAGATATTTTATGTTTTGTGTTTTTTCGATGACGGGGCAGTAACATTGTATATTATTTCCATGGCATTCATGTAATTTTAGTTCTAGTGATTTTATTGGTTGGCCCCTTGAGTTCATTGAAAATGTTATATATTTTGTTTTGCTTATATTAAGGGTAAGCGAGTTGATTTTAAGCCAATTTTGAAGTGCACTAAGCCCTTTTTCAGCCTCATTAAATGTATCAGTCCAATTTTCTTCTTGAAATAATAAAACAGTATTATGAGCAAAACTGATTATGTTTCCTTTAATGGTAAGGTTAGTTAAATCGTTGATGTAGATAATGAACAGAATCGGTCCCAGTACACTTCCTTGAGGAACGCCATAGTTTAAAGATAGAAGTTTGCTCTTTTGTTTGCCAATTTGTACTTGTTGTTCTCGCCCTGTTATATATGACTCCAATAAGTTCATTGTTAATTCGGCCATTCCTATTTTTTTTTAGTTTAGTTAGTAATATTTCATGGTCTATTGTGTCAAAAGCTTTTTGAAGATCTATGAATAAAGCTAAACATTTTTTCCCATCATCTATGTTTTTTTATGGCCATGCTTGTACTCTTTGCTGTTTTATTATCATCTATGATGGAGAAACTAAAGGTTGTTTGGCGTTTCAATCCGTATGACCAGACTTGAATGGTTTGTTGAAACGTTGAAAGGGACAATTTTGTCTCCTTTCTGAACAAAATAACATTGCATACTGATGCATTTAGAACCGGTAATAGTAATAATCCGATTGCTAGCTAAAAAAATCTTGACGAAATCTACAATATATGTAATAACCACTTAGGATTATTAGATCAATGAGTTTCGGGAAAACCTCAAAACTTACGCAGTAACTAGATAGTGCTCAAATCTTTTAAGAAAAATAACATCTATTAAAAATCAAAAAAATATTAAACTGGCAAAAGAAGCGAAGCTAGCAGTCCACAATGGAGTGCATTGTACCTACCCTGATGTATGGCAGTGAGGCATGGAACTGGCAGAGGAAGGATGAAAGCAGACTGAATGCTATTGAAATGAGATCCCTGAGGCGTATATCTGGTAAAACCATGTGTGAGAAATGTGGATATCCGCAAAGAATGTAAGGCTGATGGAAGCATAATGAGTAAGATCAAGAAAGGGACCCTAAGATGGTTTGGGAATGTAGAGTGAATAAATAAAGAAAGGAGTATAATATGAATAAGTATATCGCGCAAATTTGAATTTGCCCTCGGAGAAGACATGGCATGATCAAGTGAATCAGATAATTGAATCGGGTAATGTGCGAATAATACAAGAGTTTGTATGAAACTATGTATGAATGTGAATGGGGCAAAAAGTGTGTGCTAAAACTGACTTGCTTGGCGGTCCGTCCTCTCTGTCTACCCTTGCGGGGAAACTGCGTGATGGTTAGTTAGTTAGTTTGGACACTTACGCCAACTCTGCTGAACTGTCACGCAAAATAATAATTAAGTGTTACACTAATAATAATTTTAACGGAATTGTGTAAAAAGTGGAGGTCATTTTGCTGTCCGATGATATATTTTTTTATTAAAATAAAAAATCATCACACGTAGCCACTGATCATACTTCTACGTCGCGAGGGGTTCACGTGATACTCGCACTGTTTCGTGTGTTACCGTGCTGCTGGAACGCATCGGAGTGCTTATTACGTGACTCGCTAGGCTATACCCGACTACTTAGTTACGACGTGTGATTTAAAAATATTTATATTGTTTTTAATTAAAAAAATATATCATCGGACATCAAAATGACGTCCACATTTTCTTACTTCAAATATGCTTAGGAATCGCTGGATAAAGTCCTTCGTGTATGTGAAGTTATATCCTGCGTAGCGACTTCATTAATTATTTTTGTTTTAATGAAATAATCCTGCGTAATAAGGTGTATTTTTGTATTTCTTTCTTTGTGTGATTAACATATTTTCTATATTAAAAAATAATTTTATTGGTTAAAAGTTAGAGGTTCAACCAAGTTATTCTAGCAGCTAGCACATTCTATGTTTCTGCCTGATTTTAATATAATTGTACCAGGAAGTAAAAATGGATCCTTTTCAACCACTTAACTTAACCACGGTCTCAAGGACTTTACGAGTGGACTTCCTACTGGAAAAAACCTATTTACGGAAGACTTTTTAAACAAGTATTTTACTTGCTTTGCATTTATTAATTTATCAACTTTTTGTTGTAAAATACGTATAATTTTACGATTAATCGTTTTCATTAGAACTAATTTTATTATAGACTATGACAGCAGTAGTTAAAGATAATATTTAAATTTTCGCTTTCATGTTGAACTTCTTTTATATCTCACCACGCTAGGTGAAAAGATTCTATTTACATCGAGTCAATACAAGTATAAAGCATCACACCAAATAGTAAAAAGTCACACTTCCAGTATATGACAAAAAAAACTAACAGTTGTATAAAAATGCCCTTCCTTTTTCAAACGGAAAACAAGGTGTTCGTGTATTTAAAAAAAAAAACATTTTCATTTTATGGACAAAATTTTATCTCGTACTGTTGATATTCTTTTTTGATTAGGTGGCAATCAATTACTAGCCATTTTCATATTTTTTGTTTGGTGCAGCCAATTATTGGCCTTGATTGCCTTGTGTGACGGTGTTTCCAGCAATCGCCACCCGGAAGCTATCACTTGACTCGCCGGTCCATAATATTATTATTACCACAACTGGGAGCAGGTACAGTCTATCTAATTGGCTGTATTTAAACATTACTTTTGATATTGTTATTTTTTTTTAGGAAATTTAATTAATCAACTTTTGAATGGTATTATATACGTATTTGAGTGGGTGTAATTTTGAATCGGGATGCAACCGTACGCTTTGCAGGTGATGTGATTATATTAAAACTTTATTATGTTGTTTAAATTTACGTTAATATTATGATTAACGCTATTAACCACAATACATTTATTACGCAATAGTTCCTACAGCTATGACTGATAAATAAGGCAGGTTTATGAAAATATTACTATGTATATTAAAAAATATGTTTTAATTTTTTATGTGAATACCGCACAAGAGTCCCAACTGATCCTGCCTGGAGCCAGTGAGAGTTTGGCATCTGCAATTTGGGCATGTTGAAGGAGAAGAAGAGGAAAGAATCTGGCAGATCACACATCTACCGGATCTGTCGGATCTGCCCTGACGATGGACACTGCAACGCTGTCCGAAACGTTGGCTAAAGAAGGAGGTAGCGCAACACGGCATAACACCCCAAAAACAAATAACGAAAATACTTTTGGCCATGAAAATCTAAAAACGTATCAGAACATAACTGGTTTTTGTTATATTCACTCTAAAATTTAAAATGAATTTACATGTTTCATTGTACGTTTCCCAAATAAACTGCGTGTGCCGTTCACACGCTCCATCAATCTCTAAACACAATTCAAAAACTAATGTAGACAAGATTGGGGAGGCTACAAAGCACCGCACAAAGAGGAGACCGGTAGGCCACGAAACACCGCACTCGAATTGCACAGCACCTTTTTCTATACATATTTATTGGTATGTGTGTTTTCTTATTCGAAGTCGCTAGATGTCACTTTCTTTTGTATTTTCTTTTGTCTGTTCATTTTGCAGTGGTTTGACGATTGAATATTGATTTTACAAAAATAAAAAAATAAATTTTTTAAATTTCGTAAGATTCGATCCTTGGTGGAATCGCTAAATGTCTAGACGTTAAGGTTCTTCAGGCGCTTTATACCACTACACCAAAGAAGACTTGCTTGGGACTGTGAATTTATCGTATTATATTGGAACCGATTACCCGTGAATTATATAAATATTTTATTACTATATCTATGCTCTCGCAGGCTGAATCTTATGGATATATGAATTTGTCTCTTTTTAGTGTCGCTCGTTTCCGGTTCATCGAGTTTCAAATCACAACGGTGCTAAAGAAGCTTGCACAAAAATAAAATAAAATAGCTAGTAATCCGTACTGCCGTAACTCTCCCTATGATTAAAAAATTATACGAGTAGTAGGGTGTTTAATAATGCCTAAATCACCCAATCAATTATCTCTGCTTCATTTTTTCAGGAGCATCCACTTATCCCATAGCATCGCCTTTTAATTCTACCCAAAAGCATGAAGTCACGATCAGTGTCCACACATCATCGTTCCGATTGCTGATACCTATTCTTCTGGAAGTGTATTAAATAACAATAATAATAATATATCATGAGCATTTCCTCTCGAGGCGGAGCGCCCCGGGCTACATTACACAGCATCTTGCGTTTGGGGCCCCGATGGTAATGACTAGCAACTACTAGCTCGCAACCGCAAGAGTTATAATCAGAAACCTGAAAATTTCGCGTATGCGTTAACGCGAAGTTCGTATTTCTGCGAAATTCGCATTTTTCTAGCAAATTACCCGATTTTCGCATTTTTCCCGGGATTTTCTGGTGTTAAGAAAATGTTAATTTTACAAAATCATGTGTTCTAAATATTTCTTTCCCTATTGTTTTGACAAGCTCAAATCTTAATTTATAAAAATTAATGTTTCTGTATGTGTCCCTTATACGATAGCTAAACCATTCATCATAAGTTCGGTGAGCGCGCTTTCGGAGTTTAAAGCCTGGATTTGACTGCCACATGAATTAAGAATGATCACAGACGCGGCGGAATTTAGAGCTAGACTTAAAACTCACCTTTTCAGACAGTCGTATCCATAAACTCAAAATCTTTCACCTTCACATTCAATGCCCGCGACACCGTAAATAACTAACCTGTAAAAACGTAGAAAAAAAAGAAGAAAAAAAAAAAATAAGCGTTGGTGAAGAGGTCATTTCATGTATATTCTCCAGCCCTAAAGAGTCCTAAATTCTCCAGTATTTTAAAATAAATACCAACTCTACTTTTGTGACTAATCTATTCATAAATGTAATACTAACAGTGATGAGGGTAGCAAATAATGTAAAATCATGCAATGTCCAGTGTGTTAACTGTAATGTCCTCCGCGTGCAAAGCCGTATCTTCTCCAAGCATAAACTTTCTAACTAGTGTGTTTATCGGAAGTGACCTGCCAGGTAAGTATGTTTCTGTATCCATTTGTAAATAGTAAAATTAGTTAGAACCTAAGCATTCCTAATAAATTGTACAGCGCCCTTGAGGTGATTTTTCCAATTATTATTATTATTGCGATGAAAATTTTGTGTATTGTGTATAAATGGATGTAATTCATATAGTTTAGCAGTGAGGGAAGGGTTGAGAGGAGGGGAAATGGAGGCTGATGGAGAACGGGAAAGGGAACGAATGGGAAAGGACATGCAGGGAGAAACCTTTTTTTATTTAAGTGGCCTTGCGGTTCGCAACATTCACTAGTAGTAAATAAACTAAAACGCAGCTTTCTTCACGTGCGTCGGTCACATTTTGTCATGTTTTTGCTGCAAATTACCAAAAAGGTAACATAACATTACTTAAACTTTAATTTTTGTTAAAAAAATAACAACGGTTTTCCAAAAATTCCACAAAAAATAACGCGAACTTCGATATACGCCAAAAATATCGCCGAAAAATAACGAGAACTTTTCGGGTCTCTAGTAATAAGTGATTGGTTATAATAAATACCCTTGCGAAGGTCATCTTAAAAATAACCAAAATTATGACAAATAATTAATTCTGAGTGGAAATAATCTGATGCATACCTCTTACAGACACAGAAACTGTATTTAAAAAGAGATTTATTCGCAGTTTGTCAATACTAAGATTTTATAAGGAAATGTGACTATTAAAAAAAAACGTATGTAATAAGTTTAGAACAATTAGCAAATGAATACGTATAATGTTCCTGTGGTAAATATTGTGCAAGGTACTTTGAAATTTTGGTAAGAATATTCAGGCCCAGTTGTTTCGTAATAATTCATATTTGACATTGTCATCTAACTGCCATTCAGCGCCATTTAGTTGTTTTTTTTTACATTTGAAAGGTCACCATTAAACATCGAGGTGCGTTTCATTTATCTATGGAATTGTAATAAGGAGACAAGCTTAACAACATTTTTTTTCTCTTCTGACGATCACAATTTATTCAATGTAACGGAAATCTTTCAAGCATAAAAAAATGGCGTTGAATGGCCAATTGATGAATATGTCACATCCGAATTTTTGGCAAAATAACTGGGCCTTTGCCTCTACCTTAAAGCTTTGATGATTGGAAAAATGAAAGGTGGATGAACAAAGAAAGGAGTAAGGAACGTTTGTTCCGAAACCGGTCGGATTTGCACATCATATAAGTGGTTTATACAAAGTTATATTGTTTCATTTTTCTATAATGGATAACCACAAAGTAATAGCTACATTCAAAAATATAAAAAATAAAGAAAGGAGTGTTTGAAAAGTAAATGACACGTTGGTGGATATAAGTGTTATGACGACATGGCACGATCTGGTAAAACAAATACTTAAGTCGGGCATGCCAAGAGTCGGAATAACAGAAGAGTAGAATATTATGTTAAACAACGTATGACTACTGTATATGAGAAAGAAGTATGTCCCAGCAGTTGTGTGGCATTCCATCATATCTGCAGGAATCCGTGACAGTTGATCCCCGACAGTTAACCGCCAAAATATAAACAAAATGCAGTCGGTTTAGGGAAAATACGGTATACCTTCTAACACAATATATAATGGATGTACACTGAAGGGATGTACAGAGAGGATGTACCTATCGCCAAATAACAAAAGTTTAAAACATATTTTCATTCAGATGCATCAAGGATAAAACTGTCTACATACCAGTACTTACTGTATACACCAGCCTATAAGCACAAAAATCGTCCCTGCAAATAAATTCATTTGATATTCATACCAACTTATTATTAAAGGTATTTTTGAAGTCGATGTTAGATTTGAAATTGATTAATAATTTATTTATTTGTTTATTAAGATATACACAGTACATTATAATACAGATTATAAGGTATGTTAAATTAAATTATTACATGGTTAGGGAACGTACCCATACTACGTGACAAGTTTAGGGGGTGGGGTCTTCAAAATGCCACGCTCCATACAAATGAGCGGCGGGTTGCTTAGGTTTTTGGTCACCGGGGGTGGGGGGGTTAAAAATTGCAAAAAGTTGGTCACGTAGTATGGGTACGTTCCCTTATGTACCTATTACGTAAGTCCATAGAATGTCATTTGGTAATTACGCCTGAGATATGAACCGGTCTTAAAACTTAATTATTGAATGAATGAAGTAATAATAATAAAAACGAAGAAAAGAGGGGGGGGGGGGGGAGGGAGGGGAGATAAGGAGTAATTTAAAAATAAGAATTATATGCTCACTAATTGTAATTGACTGATTAAAGTTTAATGAAAAGTTAAGTGTAAGTAATTTTAAAACAATTATATCACGCCAAGAAATTTAATAAATTAGTTTTGTATGTTTGCAAGGAATCATGAAAAATGTCTAAGTGTAGTATAAATAAATTTTTAAATTTTCTAAATTTTTTCATAGTGGTTATAAGTTATGATTGCGCGAGTAATTGGTGAGTTACTCGCTGCATTAGTGTTATTGGATTCTATATGAAAAAGAGAAGTGTGCCTGGTACGCCTCATTGGGACATTTAAACCAATAGTGGATAGCAATTCAGGACTATCTATTTTATTATTTACCAGGTTATACAGAAACAGCAGATCTGATAATGTGCTTCTTTTTTGTAAACTTAAAATGTTATTTGTAGTTTTGTTGTATTTCTTGAATAAATATTTAGAGAATTTACTTAATTTTATTCTATTAATTTTATAATGAAAAAGAATTATGATAATTATAATTTAGAGGGCCAACTATTGTCGAGGAATCAACTTTCGTATCGCTGATTAGTTAGTTAAATCGGTGGTTTACACCCCTTTATATTCACGTTAAAGGGTACCGTATACCGTATCATTATGTGAACTCCAATACATACTGTATGTATATGATAGTTATCATGTAGCATCTACGTACCTTGACGATAGTCCAGTTTATTAGTCATACATCTCCAAATACTAAGTTTTGAGATAATGAGGAAAGTAATACACGAATGCATACCATAAATCAAATATTATTTACACGTGTCTGTGTTTTGCGCATTAAATATGATATAAAATGACACGGGGAGACATATCGGTCCGGTACATTAGTATGAAATTTTGAAATACCCTACTAGTGACCCAGAAAACTTCGTTTAATTTACTGCAAGTTTTTCTGCATTATAATAAATTGAACTGTACCGGATAGAGGGTACACTGTTACATAGGTATAACTGCTCAATTCAAACTTCGATTTTTACGGAGATGTCTGACTAATCAACTGGACGAACGATACAGGGAAGAGGTATATTTGAAACAACCTGCATTTTCAGATCTGATCACCAAACACGGCAAGAGTAATTTCAAGCAAAGTTTCGATTCTGAATGTTGCACGGTCGATCATCAGCGTGAAACCCGAATCTATCGACAGTTATAATAGGTATATTTAACATAATTTCATAACTATTACGTAATAAGCATATGGAGCAGCAACTCAAACCGGTTTCGTAATAATCAGTATTCATATCGATTTCGAAAAATGTTAGTGACTAGAGGAGCGGAGTTATGAATGTGTGATGCCCTCTTTCGGCGGATTTGCATACAATAGTCTGACAGATCTCTGAGGAGACTGTAATCTGAAAGAACACTTATTTCCCAATCACGCTGTGTTTGCATGACATATGGATTGCTGAACTGGGTTCCTAAAAACTAAATATTCTAGATAAATGAGAAAGTATTCGGTGTAATCATCAGTCATGTAGCGGTGCATTTCTCTCAACCGCTAAGAACAAATCTGATTGAACCATGATGAATCCTTTTAACTTTGAGGTCTGGCATCGTAAATCACAACTTTTCGTGTTTAAGCATCAGCCACACGCAAAGATAAAAGCGCGAGCACTTACGTGTTGTACCGTCACATGAGTGGGTCAGATGAATTAGAGTGTCATTTCTTCGTACTGGATGACAGCCGTAATCCGCTTGTTTACGTAGCTCCGTAATGAAAATGACCCCCTCTCCTGTTTAACGGCGGAGAGGGGGTCGCATAACTTTTCGCATATCGCCTCAGCAGCAGTTAAGTAAGATGACGCCGTATAGTTTTGAGCTTCGAGCACATCATTTGCATAGGTGTGGCGGGTCTGTATGGGATTGGATGAGCGTTATTGGGCATGCGATGATCTTTTATCTTTGCGTGTGGCACCTACATAACTTCACTATTTTTCTCTCGAAATGTAATTTCTGCCATGAGCTATATAGATGTTTCGGGCACGTAGAGCGAATGAACGAGGAAAGGATGTAAGAAGAATATATGATGCGAATGTAAATGGTAGAAAAAGTCGGGGACGTCCGAAAAAGATATGGTACGACCACAGTTACTTGAGTCGGGCCACGTCAAGAGTCAAAATGATAGAAGAGCATATATGAAACGATGTATGAATGTGAATGAGGCAAGGAGTATTTGCCCAGACCGAATTGTTTGCCTCTGGGTACCCCTGCGGGGAAAAGTAAAAATGAAGAAAAAATATCTATAAACGTAAATAAAATACCCATAAGAGACGAGCAAAATATATTTAGATTTTATGACGATTGCCAGTAACTTAATGAAGCATTTTCGTTATTTATTTTTTGGGTGTTATGCCGTATTGCACTATCTCCTTCTTTAGCCAACTTTTCGGGCAACGTCACAGTGTCCATCATCAGGGCAGATGTGTGATTTCATAGATTTTATTGTTTAGATTTTAGATGTTTAGAACATGATTTATATCCACCGCAACAAATCAGGTTTAGCACGTATCTGCCAAATACGACAATGTATAATAATTTTGCTCTCACATTGGAAACTAAAACATCATTGTTTTGTATATTCTTGTCAATTGACGTCTGTATCTGTATTTTCTCCTTAATAAAAAAAAAAAAAAAAAAAAAAAAAAAAAAAAAAAAAAAAAAAATCATTCATCATAAATCACGATCCTCGCAATACCCTGTAACTTAGCCACAGGTACCTATAAAGTTCCATGAATTACCATAGCCTATTGTGGTACTTATGTGATGTATTTTATGCTAATTTGCAACTGTCGTTTCAGACACTTTGAATCTTTCGCCTCTCGTTTCTACTCTACACTCTCAGCATATTTGTGGATTACATTTGTAGGTGATCTTATAACTAAACTTTAAAGCGGATGATATTACTAGTTATTTTGTACCTGTACTTGAAGTGTGTCGTTATATATATATATATGTCTATTATTATTTTACATAGAACAGGAATCGGTAAATCGTAGCACGCGAACAGCATTTGACTCCTCGGGTGCGTGCCTTTTGAAAGTATGAACATCATACTAAACTATGCTTTAGTAAAACAAAATAGTTAAACCATGCAAGAACTGCAAAATAAAAAATTAAGAATCGTAATAACATCTCCGACTGCTGCAAAAAAATCATTAAAGCCTTGATTACATTGTGCGAGTGTACAAGCCGGTAAGTTTGAAAGCGGGTGAATCGGTCAGTGAGATTGTCATGATGACACACAAAACTGTCTACTCGCTCAGAAGCGACAGTAGGAGCTAAAATAACGACTCCCGCGCGCACCAATTCTGTCGACATTTTGCAAAAAACTTTAGCTCGCAGCTAGCGCCGTAACAGCTAGACAGTAACGAGAATCACAACAGTTACGAAAGCAGCCGTTTGTGGTAAGCTATCTTGAGCGAGTAGCGAGTAAAGTTGACTACCTTTATACCTTTTTCGTAGATTGCGCACAATCTGCTAGTTAGCTAATAATACAATTACGCTGAGCGAGTTTACTAACAGATTTTCAGTGAATTTCCCAGATAGTAGCTTGTAAACTCGCTCAACGTAATCAAGGCTTTACGAGATATGTACCGCACAACACACAATACATATTCGATTATTTGCCATTCGGTGATTTTTTAATAGTTTATCTTATAATGTAGGTAGGTTTGTTTTTCACATTATGTAGGTATCTACATTTACGTCCAGTATTTTTTTATATTACTTTACGCCACCTATATAATAATTATAAAAATCACGGGATGATAAACAAAAAATAAAATTTACTTACAATAATAGAATTTTTTTTAAATGTCCATAAATAATTTTTTTTTAAATTACCGCCGTCTAGAATCGAACCCCTGAGTAAGAACGGTGGCATAAATTCATTATATGCGTTACCTACTCGAAATGTAAGAATTATACATATTAAATTTAATAATAACATATCTCTTAAAAAAATATATGTTTTTCTTAAAGATAATATCTAGACATTCCCCGCGCCGAAATGCAAATTATATAAAATTCCCTCGATAGAAAAAAATTATTATAAAAACGTTTTTTCCAGATATTCAAAATTAATTTTAAAAATGCACGTGTTTCTTTAAATGTTGTTTAAGACAACCCCGCGAGATTTTTGCTCTATTTTAAACGAGTCGTATTTTATTAAACATTTTCACAATTTTCCCACCGATTTTGTCGCTTTAAATACTAGCGCGCTCCTCTAGCATTCGTAATTTCATATCTCTCCATCTTCTTCTTTTTGAGCCCGGGAACTATAGTAGCATAGTCGCTGAAAACTTATCCAAAACATAGTCCCCTTCAGCACAGGATCTCCTAGTGAGGAGGACTACATCTATTTACATCTATTTTATTTATTATACATCTATTACTTTATTTAACCTGTAAATTATTCAATTATTGTGACTCAATTATTATTATGCTCTGTTATTAATGTAAACTGTTGATCTCTCAAATAAAATATAATTTAAAAAAAATTATGTATGTTTAACATACATCTTTCTAATATTATAAACGCGAAAGTTTGTATGGATATATGTGTGTTTGTTACTCTTTCATGCAAAAACTACTGAATAGATTTTAATGAAACTTTACAATAATATAGCTTATACATCAGAATAACATATAGGCTATAATTTATAAAGCTAGGTTGGAAGGGAACGCGGGAGGGGAACGGGGACGCACGGGAAAGGTGATTCAAGGAGAAACAATGTACTTCTTTGAATATGGCATTGCAACGCATACCGGGAACCAGCTAGTCTTCTATAAATGTAAAAATTAAAATATGGTAACTAAATAAAATAATACAAAAGTTACTTAATAATAATAATGATATTTGGATGATTTATAAAGCGCCGTTTTTGTGAAAAATCACCTCAAGGGCGCTGTACAAAAATATAATATCTAGAAAACTACAAGCTAGACAAACAATTAAAAACTACTTATGGCTAAAAATTGCATCCACCGGTTCATTGATCACCGATATAAAAATATATGTACAATGTTTTGACCAATGAACGCGATGCTGCCTAAAAATAAATTAATACAGGACCATATAAGTATGGTAGGTCGGGAGGTCGCTTGAAATTAACACTGTTTATTGTCTATTTAAAGAAATTTAGATCGAGTCCGCACGCAGAGGACATAATTGTGAAAACATGTTATTAAAAAAATGAAAAATATTTCAATATTAATAAATAATATGTTCTTTAATGATAGTATTTTGGAAAGGAAAAGCAACATTTGATGGTGGGCGGTACAGTAGTACAAGTATTTGATCTTCTTAAATTAATATGATTCGTCAAGAGACAGATTGATGTGTAAAGATCCGAGTAATTTTAATTCAGTAAGAAAAGTGTGATTAAGACATATCATAGGCAATACAAAGATGATACTCTGAGATTTATAACGGGTATGAGAGCCCAAAAAGGTAGGTTTTTAGTTTGGACCTAAATTCTGTTTGGCTTCTGTTATGCATCTTTATTCCGGAGGGGGTCTATTCCAAGCCTTAGGCCTAGATACTCCGAAAGCACGATCTCCAAACTTAGGATTTGGCTTTCATTTCGGTTCAATTAGTATGCTGAGAGCCGATAAAGTTGCTGATCTAAGGGTTAATTACCTCGGACCAGTATTTTCCGGGACGCATAATTCAGAGATGTAAGGTGGGGCCATTTCATTAATTGATTTAAACACCATCCAGCACAATTTGTACTGCATTCTTTCAGGGCACTTGAGCCAGTGAAGGTTACTAAGGTATTCTGAAAAGTGAGAATTTTTAGAGACCACGGTTATGAGTTATGAGCCTTGCCGCTGCATGAACCACGGATTGAAGTTTGTCAGTTTGATATTTTGAAAGACTAGCGTAGATACCGTTTTAAAATTGAAAAGACCCTAAAACAGCCGCTTCCGTAAAAAAACTCGCTAAACCGACATAAATAGTTCCCTAAGGTACTATTTTAGGAGTACATAAAATGATCTTAGATCTGAAAAAAAAAAAACTTACAATACATTCCGAAGTTTCCGGAGATCCGCCCTTAGAGATTCGACTAGTGAGACGTGGTTCTCTCTTAACAATCTCTCATTACCTACCTACATTGTATAATTCTTGAATAACAAAGCAAATAATAAACATATTCACGGCGGGTATAAATTGCATATTGTGTCGATGCTAATTTAGCAAAAGTTAACAAAGCGATTATCCGAATTAAAAATAGGACCTTAACAATGCGAATTAAATTATATCTTTGCGTCGCGTGCCGCTTCAATCGACTATCTACATAGAATAGAAATAGCATAAGTACTAATAACCTACCTACGTGCCTATACATATTAATACGTCTGAAAACTGTGATAAATACACAGGATATAATGTGTAATATAATGTGTACACACACAGGATATAATAATCCAAATATAACGGTCCTAACACAGTCAAATGTAGCTTATCGCCACCTAATAACAATTATTTCCAGTGACTTTTTTCATTTTCCAGAAGCAGAGACTTACGGTTAAGAGCGTTTAACCAGCCAGCGGACGAAAATCCACATTTCGTCGAAAGTTGTTCTTACGATCGTGCAGGGCGGTTACAACAAGAAAGATTAATTATTCTCCGTACCAGCTTTTTAAAATTATAACTCAATATCGAATTTATTTCAATTCAAATTAGCTTTAATTTATACCTTCATCCAAAAATGCTGAAAGGTGCGATGATAAAACTATTAAAATAATGTACTTTTTGTAGTTATTTTTTGATTATAAGTATTTATCATTTTTCAATAATGTTTAAATTTAATAAGAATGTTAAAAAAATATGAAATATATTAGTTTGTAAGTGCGCAAATAAATACACAAATGGACCAATTTTCGTCAAGAAACACATGTACGAAGAGTCATTACGTCTAAAATCTGATTTGAAAATGACATATTTCTGGTTTTCTCTGGTAATGCCCTCTTAAGATTATAAGGAAGCCACAGTAAAAAATGTATGTTTTCTTAGTGTACTTAATATCACCAAAAATATAGGCAATAGGCAAAAATATCGCTTGGCAAACGGAGTCTGGAGGTCACAGAAGTTTATTTTGTGAATAATTTTTTAAAAATTAATCAATGAAAACTGTTACAGATAATTTTAGCCATAAAACTGTAATTTTTATAGTTGTGTCTTATATGCGTTCATACATTTAAAATGAAGTAGTTTACCCTGATAAATATTTTTTATAAAGTAATTAACACTATAATTTTAATTCTATTCAACGTAAGTGGTAGAAAAAGCTCAAATTAAACAAAAGCATTTTTTTGTATTATATATTATATATGTATATAATGTAAACGATTTTTGAAAAGATTAAACTGGAATAGTGATATTAGCTTAATCATTTAACATTTTATCTTTTTAATTGAAACATGTGTTCACAATAATGTCCTCTGCGTGCGAACTCTATCTAAATTTCTTTAAATGGACAATATACAGTGTTAATTTCAAGCGACCTCCCAGGTAAGTATGGTCCTGTTTTCATTAAATTTTTGGCAGCATCGCGTTCATTGGTCAAAATATTGTACACATATTTTCGTATCGGTGATCAATGAACCGATGTATGCATTTTTAGCCATAAGTTGTTTATAATTGTTTGCCTAGCTTGTAGTTTAATAGATTTTAGAAATGTATTATAAGTTTGTACGGCGCTATATAAATCATCCAAATATTATTATTATTATTAGTGCATTAGTGCATACACGCGAAAAATTACGGAATGTAGGATTTGTGAAACTGAAAATATTTCTTCTTACACAGCAAACTTATTTTGTGGCACCATTTTGATTCAAATTAATTTTTACCACATTACGAATTGTAATTTAATTAAATTTGAAATCAGATTCAAAGAACATTTAAGTTGTCTTAATAATAATAATTTTTCTGAGTTCGCTAACCATATCATTGAAAATAACCATAGTTTTGAAAAAAATACAGGGATAAATATTCTTCATATTAATCATAAAGGAAAACGTCTAAATAACTTAGAAGCTTTGGAAATTAAAAAATCCCTTAAAAATAATGAATCTATTATCAACAAACAAAAAATATTGTCATATAGCCCAATCATGGATTTGTTCCCCTACCCACCCACTCTACACTAATACCTACCCACCCAATCTACATTATTAACTAACAACGGCTCCACCCCCTACCATAATAAAACATTATTCGAAACTGTCAAATTAGTATAAGCTTTCCCTGACGAAGGAACGTTTGTTCCGAAACCGGTCGGATTTGCACATTATATAAGTGGTTTATACAAAGTTGTATTGTTTTATTTTTCTATAATGGATAACCACAAAGTAATAGCTACATTCCAAAATATTATTATTATTATTTCAGTCGAAACATGCGCGTGGTTTCAGTAATGTACCTTCACTCTATTTATTCGTCTAAACATTTGTTAAGCATTTGAATAAAAGAAATAGACATTTCGAATAAAGAATAACTAATGAATAACTTTATTTTAGTACCTACTTTATCGCTGGTCGAATTTAATTTCCCGCAACCGATCGATTATTAAGATAAATATGATGATATTGATGATGGAAGTATGTTGCCCACCTAATTAGAAGATGTCTGCTCTGAGACAGATAATTAGAAATTATCATATTTTGCCTGATATGATAATTTACAATAAGTAGTTCCAATTTTCAAAATTTAAAGTTCACGCATTACGGAAAATATACAATTACTTTACGCAAATGTTAACACACAATTTGGAAAGCGGGTATGGGTACCGCTGCCCCATTTATTGGATAACCAACACCTCTGCCATAGGTCACCCCAAGTGGTTCGCTTCGCTTGGTGACTTAGCAGGGGTGCCCGGGTTCACGGGGTGAGGTTTGTCCGGGTCATGGCGGCGGATGTGACTGCCGCCATCTGCGTGGCATTAATAGTACACTGCTAATACTGTATAAATCACAAGTGCGCCCCACGGGTGAATTTGGCAGCCACCTCTGGTCTGGAGCTCCAAAATACCCGAAAAATACCTTCGACCCTGTGCAGAAACGGGCGATCCGTTTGATAGATTCTCCCATCTTAACAGACGGATTGCAATCTTTAGAGCGCAGCCGTCGCGTCGGGTGGGAATGTTATCCATTTTCTATCGGTATTTCAATGGAAGCGCTCTTAGGAACTAGCGTCATTGATCCCTTCGGCACCGGTGCATAGTCGGGAAACACGCCAAACGCGTGCCCAACATAATATGTACACGGTTGACATTTGTCACGTGAGAACGGATCGCTTCTTCGACTCGTTCTTGTGTTCACAGCTCGGCTGTGGAACAATTTGCTAAGGACCAGATAGGTCCCTCTATCAGTTCTCACGTCAAGTGTCTACATTTGTTTTTTAAAACGAAGTTACTGTGAAATGATTCTAAAAGCCCCCGACTGTTCTCTTCAAGACAAATGTTCATTCCTTCCTTTCCTCGAAAAGACCCCCCACACGGCATCTCTGATGACATAGGCCCCGAGGGAAATTATTTTCCTCAGGGCCTCCTGTGTGAAATTAATGTAAAAAAAAGAAAAAAAGGCTATTCGGACTGAGGGAGACTTTCTGTCCTCTCCAGTAGGACTCTTTCGACCCATCGCATCGCCTTGCACCGCAGTGGGATGGATGTATTCCTTCATCCATCACTCCTGGACGCACAGATACCTGCCCACCCCTCATACCTTTTTCCTTCGCAGAACTTCCTCTCCTTTAGTTCATAAAATTACCCCACCACAAAGATGACATAGGGCCTGAGGGGAATTATTTTTTCATTGCCTCCTGCGTGGAGCTAATGTAAAAAAACCTAAGACCTAGACTTTTTTGGATGCAAGCCAATTTTATAGATCAATTTGAAGGCATTTATAAATGTTCTTAATTTGTTTTTGGGGTGTTATGCCGTGTTGCGCTACCTCCTTCTTTAGCCAACGTTTCGGACAGCGTTGCAGTGTTCATCATCAGGGCAGATCCGGTAGGTGTGGGTGGCTTCAAATCGGACTGGGTAACCGTCCCATCAGGTGTGCCTCAAGGATCTTTTTTAGGACTGTTACTGTTTGATATTTTCATCAATGATACAGGCAAATGCTTCAAATACTCAAAAACAATACTTTTCGCAGATGATATGAAGGTTTTGTGATCCTGTCCTGATGTACTGCTGACTATCAAAAAACACAGGAGGACCTAAACCGTCTTAATGTTAAAAGTACTGTACACAGCATAACCTTAAAACTAATGTTAAAAAGTGTTTGGTCGTGAATTTCAGACGAAATAAAAATATCATTACCAATGAATATGGCCTGAACGGCTCAAAATTAATCAACAAAACGGAAGTCAAAGGTTTGGGAGTGATATTGGACTCCAGGCTTATTTTTGATATTCATATCGACTAGGTAGATATGTAGATGTATTTATGAATATCGTAACTTTGTGATTCATTGCGGTTTCTCTTGTCATATTTTATGTAAACTAAAATTCCACCACACGCTTCTCAGAACGAAAAATTATTTATCCTGCGTACACAAATAATGTATCAGAAAGTGTTTTATTTTTACTCATAACTTACACGTAATTTTATTATTTGATACTAAGAAAAATATAAATTTGGAGTAAAAACGTGATAGTAAATATGAAAAATGCACGTCTGAGTGATTAACTAGTCCGGGAATCTAAGAGTATCAAGTCACACATACAGGTATCTACGAATAATATTTTTTTGGTTACATTATTTATAATGTCTAATTAAGTTCTTCTCCTCCTTTTTTTAACTTTATCTCCATACAGGAGGCCCTGAGAAAAAAAATCCTTCAGGGCCTATGTCATTTTTGGGGATGCTGTGAGTAGGGTCTTTTTGGAAAAGAAAGGGGAGGACGTTTTAGGAAGGAAAAATGTATGAGGGGTGGGTAGGAATCTAGGGATCGATGTGTTCAAGAGTGACGAACGTATGAATTCATCTCTCTAGTTGTGGTGCAAGGCGATGAGTGGAGAGAGTCTGGTTGGAGAAGTCAAAATGTCTCCCACGACCAGTGTCTCCCGATCCGCAACGCCGCACAATAGGTAAGCAAAAGTATCTGCCGCCAAGACCTAGAAAAACCTCACCCTGTGAACACCCGGCCACCCCTGCTTAGTCACCAAACATAGCGAACCACTTTGGAAAATATAGCGAAACATAGCGAACCACTATAGCATTGGTTATCCAAAAAATGGTTCGTTTGAGAGAGTCCGGCCGAAGAGGTCGATAGGTTTCCCTCAACCAGTCTCTCCCGATTCGGGCCGCTACAAAAGCATCCTCCTTGACCAACACCTAGACAAACCTCACCCTATGAACCTGGACACCTGCTAAGATTCCAAATGTAGCGAAACATAACGAAAAGTGATTGTTTTGGAAGTTTTTTCTTCAATGAAAATTATTAACTATCTAAGGTAGGCACCCACTAATGACGATTTTTTCAGACTTTAGCCTGCCAATCAGCCATACTCGTAATATATTTGGTACGTTTTAAAAAAAAAATGGAGAGCAGTCCACATGCGGTAGAAGTGAAACTTCACCCACACAATATCAATCAACATGAGCCTTGAAAAGTAACCTCATAATCAAAGCGGCCAATGCAGTAAGGTTTCATTTTATCTCATTATCTCGCAGACTATACATGTATGTGTTTGTTTATTTTTAGTGTCGCTCGCTTCCGTTTCATCGAGTTTCAAATCACGACGGTGCTAAAGAAATTTCACTTAAAAATCAGTTGGCTACTAATTAGTTATTAGAATGCCTACCTGTTAGGTGTTGATGAAGTCCCTGTTTGTGCAACATGGAGCAGCGGCTACGATTACAGGATGCAACAAATACCTATACCTATCATGTGATGCAATGTAACTAAATATGCATCCTGAGGCTTTGATACTTAACCCCGCACTGCAACCACACACACCATACACCTGTTACCTGTTACCTGTCACACTGCACTTACTACCAGGGTCAGGACAACACTACATAATTCTGTTGCATCTGCAAAGGGGTTCACATATTGTCTCTCAATTGTATTATTTCAAGTGACCATAGGCTTAGGTTTACATGAACGTTAAGAACTTAACTGTTTTTGACGTGAAAACTTGTTTAACAGCGCTGTGATCTGAAACTTTATGAAACGAAAGCGAGATAAACACGTACACCTACAGGATTTACATTGCGAGAGAATGAGGTAGCAATAAAATGTTTATTTATTTCACGGGTACTCGGTTCCAATGTAATACGATAAATCCACGGTCTCACGCAAGTCTCCTTTATTCTAGTGGTATAAGACTCCCGATGAACATTAGCGGCCGGACATTCAGCGAACCAAAGGTCGAATCCTACGAAATCCAAAAATAAATAAATATCGCATTTTTGTAAAACCAATACCCAATCATCAAACCACTCCAAATTAAACAGGTAAAAGAAAGCGACATCAAGCGACTCCGAAGAAAACACAAATACTAATATGATGACCAAATGTACCCATAGAAAAAGGTGCCGACGACAAAATTCTCTGTTCCATGAGCGATGCACTGGAGCGTAATGGTTACCCGGCAAGGCAGACAAGGCAAATAAGAGCCAAATCTACACCAAACGAAGACAGAATGTAACAAGAGTCTAAAGGTTGTGCTTTAAAAATCTTTAGATATCCTATTAACATTAATAGAGAAGACGGAGCTAAGCTTAATAGTTCTTGGTATCCGGTAATTGACGGCTACACCAAATCTAAATGCAGAAAACCATCTTGAAGTATACTGTAATGCCAGCTCGTGGTGGAGTGGAGCTGGCAACACGGTATTGCTTCTAAATACTTAAGCACACATTTCACCACTAACATTTACACATCTGCCCTGATGATGGACACTGTAACGCTGTCCGAAACGTTGGCTAAAGGAGGAGGTAGCGCAACACGGCAAAACACCCCAAAAACAAATAACAAAAATACTTTTGGCCGTGAAAATCTAAAATCGTATCGGAATATAAATCATTCGTTTTCACTTACAACATATTTGTGTATTTATAACTTTCTATGTAATCAAATAGTAAATGAAACTCTTCATCTTCGTGATTTTTTAAAATATGGTAATGTGTTGAAACCCACTCGATTCACCCTGGAATTTTAAATGAGTAAATAATATTAAACCAAAATTTTATCGCTTCATTGGTTACAAAGAATGTAACCCTTTATGCCCTAAAAATGCAGATGTTCAAAGACTTCATAAGGCTTCAGTTAACCTTCGTATACTCGCGCCCAACAGCATCACACGTATACTCGCGCACGGTGTCTCAGAACGAGATTACATATAGTCTGTAATATTTCAATTATATACCTTTTAAGCATTATTGTTATTTAATATATAGATGGGGATAGAATTGAACTTTAAAAAAATATTAGAACTTTTACTTTATTTGATAGAAAGAGACTTTTAAATCAATCTCTTAAAAAAAGATAATTTTTCTAATTTAAAAAAAGAAAACTTTTTCATGTGATGATTATAAAAAAACTCTGAAATCTAATATATGAAAGTATCAAGAATAATAACATATTATAAAAATAAGAAATAATCATTTAAGGGTTGTTTGTGTAGTAATTGTTACTTACCTAAAATAGGAACATTTATACTTGCGTCGGTTTCACGGGCCGATAACAGACCGTACTAAATCAATGCCTAACAACAAATTAGGAAGCTACTAAAAACCACAGAGGCCCAGTGATGTTAATTTTTGAAAAAGCAACGATTATTGATTGGTTGGTCTGAGAGACCAACGCTCGCGTACAGGAAGGTTAAAGCACATCCTTAGAAATTAACCAAGATATCATTACATAGTATAAAATGAAGTCGCTCAAAATGTATGTGCGCGTTAATCTTTTAAACTACGCAACGGATTTTCATGCGGTTTTCACTAATAGATAGAGTGATTTAAGAGGAATGTTTATTTGTATAATACATGCAAAGTATATTAGAGAAAAGTCGAGAAATTCAAAGAAAACATATTTTTGTGCGATTTAAAACGGCTGGCGGGCCGTACATAGTCACTTTTGAAATTCGTTCTACGGAAGACATTGGAAAATAGATGTCCTAGAATAAGTAGGTGTTTGATTTTCCCTTTTCAAATATCCAGTATTGCATTGCAAGCATTGGATAATTAGTGGCGATCGCTCGAATTGCATTACATAGTATAAAATGAAGTCGCTCAAAATGTTTGTGCGCATAGATCTTTTAAACTACGAAACAGATTTTCATGCGGTTTTCACCAATAGATAGAGTGATTCAAGGGGAAGGTTTATACATGCTTATTGTAGTAGAGAAAAGCCGAAAAATTCAAATATTCAATTCAGGCAGCAGGCAGCGGGCAGCTGGCAAGCGGGTGGTGTGGACTTTATAAAGGTTGGGTAATGGCGTTGTGTTTCGTTAGCCACAGCAACGTGTGGCCGGGTCTGCTAGTATCTTATAATCCTAATTAGGTATACAGCATTAAATTTGAATGATGAAGAAATTATGCGCAATTTTTTTTTAATACAGAATTTCAAAGACAATATTACTATTTTAAGCTGGAAATGGTTATTTCTACCAAAAACTATGAAGCTTAGATTGGTCAAAATTAGGGAAGGTGTCATATTTTCAAGAATTGATTTGAAGTACCTACGGTTAAGTCAATTTAACTAATTTCACCTGTTATAACCGCATTTATAACAGAACTTTGATTGGTTAAATCAGTTGTCTTAAAATTAGGGAAGGTACAATATTTTTCGATCCTTACATATATATATTTTTTAAGAAAGACAAACATTCCCGAGTTACGAATAACCCGACAATATTTGAAAATATCCTACTACCTAGATAATAAGTGGAAAATGTTGCTTTTGTCGTGATGGAGTACTTAGCCAGCCGAGGAATCCAACATGCGGCGTCCGGGTGGGACCCAAAAGCGATGCCAACTCAGCCACTGACCATTCAATAATTGAAATGCAGTTCGATTTTAAAAGAAAACATATATACAGTGTAGATAATGTTGGTAATTCTTAGTCGAAGTATGATACAGTTAAATATTGGCGAGCCGGAAAGGGTCCCATTAGCTCAGTGATAGAGCAACGCCGGCCAAGGCTCAGATATTGAGTTGAATTCTTAGATTTTGCCGTATCTTTTTCTGATTTTTCTATTTCAAATTTTCTATTGATAGCCGCTAATATTGTCTTCAGTGATTAAATATTACAATTTCAACACAACCTAGATAGCATTTAGAAGAATCTTGCAATCATGCACAAAGATAGCAGCCAATAAAATATGTGTTAAGAGCGTTTAACCAGCCAGCGGACGAAAATCCACATTTCATCGAAAGTTGTTCTTACGATCGTGCAGGGCGGTTACAATGAGAAAGATTAATTATTCTCCGTAACAGCTTTTTAAAATTATAACTCATTATCGATTTTATTTCATTCCAAATTTGCTTTAATTTATACCTATATCCAAAAATTCTGAAAGGCGTGATGATAAAACTATTAAAATTTTGTAATTATTTTTTGATTATAAGTATTTATCATTTTTCAATAATGTCTAAGTTAAATAAATAAATCTAAGTTAAATGAATGTAAAAAAAATTTGAAATACCAATATTAGTTTGTAAGTGCGCAAATAAATACACAAACGGGCCAATTTTCGTCAAGAAACACATGTATTAATGATTTTATTTAAACTAAAATTAAAATTCTAAAACATGCGATAATGTATTGATTTATTTAGTGCATAATTATATTATTTGAAATGGGTGTGGTATAATACAAAATCTCCTTTGAAAATTTAACAAATCTGCCAACGACCTACGGTATAACCTTATTATACTAAAAATATTTTTTTTCTCAAAATTTAAAACATGCGAATGCTAAATAAAAGAACAATGACTGGTCAGTGGTTGAGTGGGCATAGCGCTTTGGTCCGAGCGTCGCGTGTTCGATTCCTCGGCTGGCTAAATCCTCCATCACAACACAAGCAACATTTTCGGCTTTCTGTGGTGGTAGTAGGAGATTTTCAAACATTGTTGGGTTATTCGTAACCCGGGAATGTTTGTCTTTCTTTTTAATAAAAATAAAAAATAAAAATAAAATCTTTCGAAATCCATTTATAATTTTTTGTGGAAAAGAGTCAATATGTCTAAAATCTGATTTAAAAATCACGTATTTCTGGTTTTCTCTAATAATACCCTCTTAAGAAAATAAAGGTAATGTTGGTAATCGAAGTATGACACAGTTAAATATGGCCGAATAGTGGCCCTTTAGCTAAATTCCTGGGTTTAATTCCTAAATGCGGCTGTATATTTTTCTTCGTCTTTAGTGATTAAGTATAAATATTATTTAATTCATTGTTTAAATTCTAATAAATTTTCTTCTGGCACGCGATACAGAAAAATAAACCAAGTGTACGTGACAGATTAGTATCTGGCCGAGCCTGCCGCCAGTATGACACGAACTTGTCGGTTCCCGCCGCTGAATTCAAATTGATTTCCCGCGTAAAACCGCGACCACAGATAATAAAATAATTATGAAATTCTCTTTTCATTTTTCACTGTGACAGATCATAATTTCAGGCGAAAATTACACCATGTCCTCTCTCAATTATACTTTTATAAAACTAAAATAATCGTGAAATTTTAATTCCCTTGCTTAGTTATAAATTCCTTGTATCGAATGTAATATTTATTATCTCATGCCTGCTTACTTTGCAATTTAAAAAGTAAACTTTAAAACCTGTTTTCAGAGGAAAAAAATTACAATATTATGTTTTTAAGTAATTAATTGTTCTTGTCAATTTTTTACCCGAGTCGATGATACTAATAAATTTAAAAAAAAACATGTTTTGTTCGTCACAGTAGACGAAACAATCACATTTGAATAGTCGGGTTGTTTTGTCTAATCTATGGGATAGATTGTAGATATATAATTACGTATTCTATAATTTAACTAATTTAATAATCGACCGGATTGTAGCCAGCCCAGTGGTCCAAAGCGTCGGCGTCAGCTTCGCACCCAGGAATCACGGGTTCAACCCTCCTGAAAACAAGTATTTCATTATTGCAAAAGCAACTTAATTGTGCATTTTATGATGGGAGTGGGTAGAGTTCAAATGTTGTCAGTCAATTAATAAAGTAAACCATTTAGCAAGTGCTCTGTCTTATGGATATAACAATTTGGGAGGCCTTTATTGGTACCGCAGTCTTGGGAAGCATTTATTGGATAACCAACACAACTGCCATAGGACACCCAAAGATGTTCCATACGTTTGATGACTTAGAGGGATACTCGGGTTCACGGGGTAAGGTTTGTCTAGGTACTGGCGGCAAACACTAGTTGAGAGTTACCTTTTAACCTCTCCAGCCAGGCTCTTGCGACCCACCGACTTGCACCGCGTTGGGAGGGATGGATGCAATTTGGGTACCGCCTCCCCGAGAACCTCTATTGGAAAACAACACCTATCACCGCCATAGGTCATTCCAAGTGGTTCGCCACGTTTGGTGATTTAGCAGGAGTTCCCGTGTTCACGGGGTGAGATTTGTATAGGTCTTGGAGGCGGATGACCAGGACACACTGAACCTCAGATTCCTATCCACCCCTTCAACCCTCTTCCTTCCCAGAACTCTCTTCTTCTTCCTATCCTTAAAAAACTCTCCACACAGCATCCCCAAAGATGACATAGGCCCTGAGGGAAATTATTTTCCTCGGGGCCTCCTGTGTGGGGCTCATGTAAAAAAAAATATGACCCCTAGATTCCTACCGACACCTCATAATACCTTTTTCTTATCCTATATCCTTCATACGGCATCCCCAAAGAGGGCATAAACCCTGATGGAAATAATGTAACACAGTAATTCTGAATATGAAATCTAACCAATGAATGGCCACGGCCAGTCATTTGGATCACAAAACAAACTCAGATCTTATTTAATGAGTTCTTCTTTATTCTATTTTGTCGGGTTATTCGTAACCCAAGTCTGTTTACCTTTCTTTTAAAAAAAGTACATCCCTTTGGACTCGTTTAATGTCATGTCTATGGTGGGTCACGATTGTATGGGAAAAAATATTCTTGTTTTTTTTTTTTATTTTTTTTTTAACTTTATAAGTAAAACCTCAAATTGTAATATTTAAATAAATGAAGACAATATAAGCGAAACTCAATCGAAAATCTGGAAACAGAAAAATCAGAAAAACATATTGGAAAGCAAGAGGTCCTGGGTTCGCGTCCCAGAGGTGTCAATATGTTTTTCTGATTTTTATGTTTCCAGATTTTCGATTGAGTTTCGCTTATATTGTCTTCATTTATTTAAATATTTTTGTTTTGATTTGTCTACTAGTGATAAAAGAGTGTTGAATGGAGATATAAAATAACGTAATTTTTTTAATAATATTTGGATAACATCTTCTTCCTCAGGATTGAGTTTGAAATTTCACATAATAAACACACGAGTTTTTGACCCCCGTAAAGGTACATATGTCTAGTTTATAATTTAAAATATATATTTTTTTTTTCATTTGCCAGCGTGCAGAACCAACCTTAGAAAAAAATCTCCAATCCCCCGTATATGCGCGCAATATAACACGCAATTTAACAATATCGATATTCTTAATAATACTCTTGTGAAATACCGAAACGAAGTCAAACGTACGACCAGAAATGTTAATTGAATTAATGCACAACTATAGAAAAGGTACAGCATGAGCATCTCCTGTCCCCATCCCACCTTCCTCTGCCTCTTGCCCTTTCCTATTCCTTCTTCCTTCTAATTTACTTATATATTTTTTGTTGTTGTTGTTATTTTCATTTTCATTTAATGGTTATTACCAATTACAATTGTATATTATATCATAATAACCAACATTAGCATAAGAAACTGTTTTGGCTTACCTCATGTTTAACCTCTTGTATAACTCATCCTGTATATAAATTGCTGTTTGTTTCTTACAATAAATAAATAAATAAATATATATTATCATGTTAATTTAAGTACCTTTAATGATTGTCATAAATAAATAAATAAATAAAAGAAAAACCCACCCTTGTTAAATCTTTATAATGTTAGATAAACCATTAAAAAAGAAATGTTTTTAATAAAGCACAAATAGAGGGAATATTTTTATATATATCATTATCATTACATAGTACATATAAAATGAAATCGCTCAAAATGTATGTGCGCATTGATCTTTTAAACTACGCAACGGATTTTCGTGCAGTTTTCACCAATAGATAGAATGTTTCAAGAGGAAGGTTGTATAATACATGCTTATTATAGTGGAGAAAAGCCGAGAAATTCAAATATTCAATTCAGGCAGCGGGCAGGTGGCAAACGGGTGGTGTGGATTCTATAAAGTTTGGGAAACGGCGTTGTTTTTCGTTAGCCACAGCAACGTGTGGCCGGGTCTGCTAGTATACTAATATAATTGAAATTATCTCAAGGCAGTGTTTTCAAATACCAGCAAAATACTTCTTACTCTCAAATTTCGGCATTATTTTGCGAGACTCAATCTTGGGACTTTTTGTAAATGATTTCGTAAAAATATACTACATTTGCTGTGAAAGATAACAAAAAAATGGTTTGAAGGATTCATAGTAACTTTTATATACACTAGATATGGTGACCGCCCAACTCAGAATGAAACCAACTCAGAAAGTTCATTAAGAGTTAAGAGGGCATTACCAGAGAAAACCAGAAATATGTCATTTTCAAATCAGATTTTAGACGTATTGACTCTTTTCCACAAAAAATTATAAATGGATTTCGAAAGATTGTTCTTTTATATAGCATTCGCATGTAATAAATTTGGAGAATTTTTTTTAATTTTTAGTATAATAAGGTTATTCCATAGGTCGTTGGCAGAATTGTTAAATTTTCAAAAAAGATTTTGTATTATACCACACCCATTTCTAATAATTTAATCATGCAGTAAAATAAATCAATACATTATCTAGCAAACGCATGTTTTAGAATTTTAATTTTAGTTTCAATAAAATCATTAAAAAATATGTATGTACATGTGTTTCTTGACGAAAATTGGTCCATTTGTGTATTTATTTGCGCACTTACAAACTAATATATTTAAGATTTTTTTAACATTCTTATTAAATTTAGACATTATTGAAAAATGATAAATACTTATAATCAAAAAATAACTACAAAAAGTACATTATTTTAATAGTTTTATCATCACGCCTTTCAGCATTTTTGGATGAAGGTATAGATTAAAGCTAATTTGGATTGAAATAAATTCGATATTGAGTTATAATTTAAAAAAGCTCGTACGGAGAATAATTAATCTTTCTCGTTGTAACCGCCCCGCACGATCGTAAAAACAACTTTCGACGAAATGTGGATTTTCGTCCGCTGGCTGGTTAAACGCTCTTAAGAGTGACGATAAAAACATATTTAAAAAAAGGTTAAATAGATTAAGTTAGGACAGGGTTACCGGCTATTTTAAAATTATTTTTAATGACTTTTCTGAGGTGGTTCTGAGTTGGTTTCATTCTGAGTTGGCATGTAACCACTAGAAATAACCCCCTAAAATTAAAATGTTCAAAACTTTGAAGTGAATCCTTAGGAAAAAGATCGCCACAGAAATTTGAAAAATTTTAAACGCGTCGCGTAATTTTGAACCCATTTGGAACCCTTTAATCGCTTTTAGAATTAAAAAAAAAAAAAAATTTAAATGAAAATTTAATTTTTTTAAATACCAGCACCACAATGAAAAACATAATACTCTAAATAAAATTTCTCTTTGATTAATTTTTTATAGAATTATTATGCCCAATTCTTCGCAAGACGCCCTTGAGGTAGTGTTCCTCAAAAAACTTTAAAAAATGTTAGCTTACAGATATTTGTAATTCCGAGGATGGTTTTTCAGGAAGTTTAAAAATAATATACTCGTATCTAAGTTTATAGTCGATACCCCGATGGTCCCCCGTTCAAAAATCAAGATTGATATTAATGTCATGGAGTGACTGACTTTACATGTGATAAGCATCCCATACTACGTTGTTCCGAGAATACCGAGGCGTGGCCGTGTTGGATTGTGATGCACCTTCGAGCTTCGGGTGTTTGACCCCACTCAATTCATAGTCATGGTTACCTCTTATAGGATGTCTTGTATACACAGAGGTTCTAAGCTTTTTGGGGGTCGAAAATTAAGTATCATTTGAAGTGAAAATAACATAATTGCGCCATAGAAATGTGATCTTATTATTATGCTGGAAGTAGGAAAGTGGCGGTTGACAATATCGAAAATGCTTGTCTTTTTTCAAATCTCACCCCATGAACCCGGGCATTCCTGCTAAGTCACCAAATGCGGCGAACCACTTGAGGTGTCGCAACATATGGAGAGGTGTTGGTTATCTAATTTAATAAATGGTTCCTGGGGCGGCGGTACCCATACCTAAAACCCATGTCTAAAACGTGTCTCCACCACGAAGGACCTTGGAATCATGTTTGATAGTAGGCTGACATTTCATGCTCATATTCAGATGGCTTGTAGTACTTCATTGAGAATGCTGGGCTTTGTTCTGCGTACTGCAAGGAATTTTAAAGACACCCGGGTTCTCATAATTCTATTCAATTCCTTAGTAAGGAGTAGACTTGAAAGTGGGTCGATAATTTGGAGTCCGCACCAAGTAAAATATTCCCTCATGTTGGAGAGAGTTCAGAAAAAAATTCTGAGATTTCTGTACATGAGGGAGTACGGCTATTACCCGTGGCTCTATCCTACCGACTTTCTTTTGGGTATGCTCGGAATGAACTATCTACGTGTCAGAAGGGATGTACACCTTGCTTCGCATTTCTTCAGATTGATTCGCGGATGGTTTGAAAACTCAGCTATCTTGGAGAACATTCATTTTTATGTTCCCGATGGTTATCTTCGCCACCGACAGCATAGGCTGTTCTATCTTCCGGCCTGCAGGACTAACTTGCCAATGGTCATGCCGGTCGGGAGAGCAATCTTGCTGTTGAACAGAATTAATTCGGATATCGACATATTTAGCATCAGTGAAGCTGCCTTTAAAAGGCAAGCCCAATTGATGCTTATATAGTTTTTTTTTTGCCTACCATGTATATTTATGTTTAATGTAATACTGTTACAAATATATTTTAAAACGCATTAAAATTTTAAATTTTGTAATGTTTTTGAAAATAAATTGAATTGAATACCCACCTCCCAGAATAGATAGGACAACCTTTCGTTATTTCTCTTCGTATGAAACAGAAAAATTCTTGGACGGTGAGCTTTGGCGTCCACAAATTTCATCAGTTTTTTCTGTCAGAAATTTCATCTTCGAGGCTCGAATAAAGGCAATTCGTAAGGAAGAAGATTGGAAAACTAAACTTTATATATATTTTTTGTTACATAAAAATTTCGGAGCCGTACAAAGACACTTTTATTTTCACTTGGTAGCTAACGAATATCAATAGAATATCAATCAAGTGCATAAATAATCAATTAATCCATTATCTTATTAGCACCTATCCATTTGTAGAAATCCAACTATTTCACCTTTGATATTTTAAGTAGTTACTAACTTGTTTAACTTCGTCATAAATTTAACACATACCAAAAAACCCAATGATTACAAGGCACAAGCTTAACTAGGCAAATCTATACAAACAAAAAACCCATTACATTGATAATCCCATTTTCGGGACCACTTCCGAGAATCGGGTTTGAAAAACAATTAATATTGAATAACTTTCCCAAAGGGGATATTAAAATATTTTACCTGTCTGACTCTATACCAGATTACCAAACGCTTCTGAGGTCGGTGATATAATAAAGGAAGGCTGATTTATGTTACCTACACATTATAAAGTCGAATATCGTATATTTGACTTCATTGGGTTTAATGGACACATAAATAATAGGCCTTTTCTGTAAAGTCTTCTTGTTTGAATAATAATTTTCAGGGGAAAAGACTTCGTAAATTTATTAATAAAACAAAAAAATACATTTATTTCTAGAAAATGTCAACACGGTTTTAGTATTTGAAACCATGTCAGAGAGTAGGCTGACGATTTGGTCATGTTAGGTATATTTACTGCAGAACTTGGAATATTTGTATTTTTACTTATCGGTAACTTTTTTGGATAGAAATTATTTTGTGTCGAACGAAAGAAAGATTTACATATGCGGAAAAGAATGGAAAGTCGAATGCTGCTACTGTTTCTATACTAGGCCAATGAAAATAACGTTGACAATATTATATTTGCTTAAGAATTTTCAGCAAGGGGCATGATAATATTCGTACATCTATGGAGTTTAATGTTAAATAATCACAGATATTTACCAAGGCCGGCTCGTGTACCCATATTGTTCTGTTAGTTTTTAGGATTTTAGGAATGCTCTCGGAAACATTACAAACTACACGAAATATTAACAATAACTGGTGACTGTTTCTATTGTCTACTCGAGTATATCACTGGTTCAGTCTAAGTCTTCATCACATAGGGTAACAATTATTATAAGCAATAATTATCAGCCTGAAACACTCATCAACATTAAAAAATCTTCCGAGAAAAGATACTTGCCGCCAACGGGTCTTGAACTCGTGTCCTTCTGATTGCCGGTCAGCTGCTCTTGACCACTGAGCTATGGGGGCTTATCAAATACCCGCCAAATAATTCAATATATACTAGTGTTTCATTCAACAATTACTGCTTATTATATTTTTTCCACCTGAAAACAACCAACTTTATTTTTGCGAGAGAGACATTGTAAGTGTTAAATCCCTCGCTAGGTGGCGTCGAGACAAATTATGACTACATTTATTGGAGAAATATCTTGTCTTGAATAATCTTGAATAATCTTGTCTAAACGTTAGTTTATATTTAAAAATAATAATTAATATTTGACAAGTTTAAGTATTTCCCCAATAAATGTAGTCATAATTTGTCTCGACGCCACCTAGCGAGGGATTTAACACTTACAATGTCTCTCTCGCAAAAATAAAGTTGGTTGTTTTCAGGTGGAAAAAATATAATAAGCAGAAATTGTTGAATGAAACACTAGTATATTTTGAATTATTTGGCGGGTATTTGATAAGCCCCCATAGCTCAGTGGTCAAGAGCAGCTGACCGGCAATCAGAAGGACACGGGTTCAAGTCCCGTTGGCGGCAAGTATCTTTTCTCGGAAGATTTTTCAATGTTGATGAGTGTTTCAGGCTGATAATTATTGCTTATAATAATTGTTACCCTTTGTGCTATGCATAAAAATCTTGTCTAAACGTTAGTTTATAAATTAAAAATAATAATTCATCACATAAGCGACAGTTACGAGTTACAACTAGAGATGCCACGAATAGTGATATTGCCGAATACCGAAAATTCGGCTAGGCTCTCGGCCGAATCACCGAATATTCGGTGACACGTTCACAAACAGTTTTCATGAATTTAAAATAATAAAAATCGTTTTCTTGAATTAAAATGAATTGAACTCATGAGTTCATTGGTCGAATTAAACATCGTTTTCACGATTAATGAAAATCAATTACATTTCGCAAATGAAATCGATTTTAACATGCAAAATGTTTGCCTAAATCGGACAGCAGACCCTTACAAGTGGTGATCAGCAAACGCAAAACAGTATCCAAGCCCAGCAGAATTGGCTAAGATTTATTTATCATCTCCCGGTGGAAGTATAGTATAGTGAGCGGCTGTTTTCGGAAGCAGGTAGAATTTATGAGGAAAAGAGCAATCGTTTGCTATCAACAAATACTAAAAAAAATATTTTCATTCGACAAAACTTACCACTGATATATTTTAAGTATTTAGTTCTGATTTTTTGTTAAAATAGAAATTTTTGTGAGTAATATGTTATTTATTATGCGTTTTTTGATGATTTGCACAGTAATAACTTATTGTAAAAAAAGTAGCCGAATAGGCCGAATACCGAATAGTAGCCCAATATTCTGGCATCTCTAGTTACGACTTTTATTAATGGAAATAATTTCAAAGCTCATCATCGTCAGGGCGGTATATCCCAGATTGGGATTCTGGAACTCCTTCATAAATGTTCTCCTTTGACTCCAGATCCAATTTTGAATTCCTTTGAAGTTCACCTCTTCCACTATTTCGATGCCCTCTCATCTGGATTTCTTTACTCAGCCCTTCGTAAGCGTGAGACCTACATATCGTTTCATGTTAAATTAAAAGCAATACTTTTTCGTTTGTTTTTTTGAAAACCAATATATTAAAATATGTATCTAATGTAATCTTAGATACAGAAATGTGCAGAAAGGAACCATTTAATTTTGCGGATCTTCGCTTTCTCCAAATCGTTGTTAACCAAACGCAGTTTGAAGAGATGAAAACACGGCCATAAAATTATTTAGAATCGTTAAAAAATGTCCGAAGTTCATTTGACCGTAACATTCTTCTCAAAAGGGTACGGAAGAGGTTTGGGATAACGCCATCTCATTTGTGGCCAACAGGTTTGGTCATGGATGTATGTGTGAGGAAGAATACATCTCAAATGTATGGAACGAAGTGTATTTCTTATAACGTACCTGTAAGTGAGATGAAGTGTGTATCTTGTTTGTATATGTGTGTGTGCGTCTTGCAGGTGTGAGTATCGTCAGCATCCGACAGCATTCCTTGTACTTGGTCACCGGATGTAAAAAAGTGTCCAATTAAGGCCCGGCTCGAGATGTGATGGAAAAAAGGCCAGCGGCGTGGGTCGGCAACCATATTAATTATCTTTATAAACTCAGGTTTATTGCCATTGTCATTAGACAGGGGTCTAAATCAGCCCGTGGGTGAAGAATGCGGGTAGGAGTAAGAGACGCCCCTCAGGATAAGGCTCTGTCATTTTTGAAGTGAAATAGATTGCCAATTATTGCACCTGGTATCTTGAACCTTTACTCCGTTAGGTGCGAAAATTGCTTGTTTTGATTAGAATAAAGTCGTTCTTATTAGGTCCATCAACCCAATGTCCATCAAAACTTCTGATGTGTTCACCGCAAGACTGGTAGCGATTTTTTTTTCAATAGCTTCAGGGCCTATGTCAACTTTGGGGATGCTGTGAGGATGATCTTTGAAAGGAAATGAGGGAAAGGAAGTTCTGGGAAGGAAAAGGTATGAAGGGTGGGTAGGAATCTGGGGGTCGGTGGGTCCAGGAGTGAGATTCCATCCCACTGCGGTACAAGGCGATGTTCCAAAAGAGTTCTGCTTGAGAGGTCACAAAGTATCATCCGCCGCCAAGAATTAGACAGACCTCATCCCATGAACGCGGGCACCCTTGCTAAGTCACCAAACGTAGCGAACTACTTGGGGTGACCTATGGCTGAGGTTTTCCAATAAATGGTTTCCCAGGCGGCGGCACTCATAATCGCCTCCTAAATTTTGATAGCGATAAGTCCCGTTATGAAATATTGTAAAAAGGTATTTCTTAATTTTGAAGTTTGTACTCGTACTTTAAACCACACATTTTAATAGTATAGTTTTACATATATATAAGTTTAGCAAAAAGTATTATCGTAACATTTTACCGTGTTACATGTTACGATAATTTGAATCTCCAAGGCTATCCTCGAAATCGGCATTGTTGTGAATTTACACTGTTTACCTTCCTTGAAACTGTATTTGATAGCGATAAGTCCCGTTATGAAATATTGTAAAAAGGTATTTCTTAATTTTGAAGTTTGTACTCGTACTTTAAACCACACATTTTAATAGTATAGTTTTACATATATATAAGTTTAGCAAAAAGTATTATCGTAACATTTTACCGTGTTACATGTTACGATAATTTGAATCTCCAAGGCTATCCTCGAAATCGGCATTGTTGTGAATTTACACTGTTTACCTTCCTTGAAACTGTATTTTGGAGTTTTTTTTTTTCTATTTGAGCAATTCGATTTTCTGTAACTTTTCAATCTCTCAGTTTGAAAGTGTTTCTCATATAATATAATAATAATAAATTCTTTATTCCAGAATGTGGGGAGGATATATAATACACGAAAGAATGGTTGAGGGCGACCTTTTGACCTATCCAGTAGGACTCTCACGGAACTTCGCCATGCACCGCAATGGGAGTGTAGGATTCATACGTCTATTACTCCTGGACACACTGACCCCCAGATTCCTACCCATCCCTTATACCCTTTTCTTATCCAGAAGTTCGTCTACTTTCTTTTGTAAAAAGACTTGTCAAAAAATAAAGTAATTCTTTTTTGTTATTTGTTTTTGGGGTGTTATGCCGTATTGCGCTACCTCCTCCTTTAGCCAACGTTTCGGACAGCATTGCCCATCATCAGGGCAGATGTGTCTGCCCATCTGACACATCATCAGACACATCTGCTCTGATGATGGATACGGTAACGCTGTCCGAAACGTTGGCTAAAGGGGGAGGTAGCGCAATACGGCATAACACCCCAAAAACAAATTACAAAAATACTTTTCACCTTGAAAATCTAAAATCATTTCCTTAGTAATTCTTCGTTCCTTGTCTATTTAACGTAGTTCATTAAATGTTCAATTATTTTTTTCCACAAATCAAGCAGTGAAAATAAACCAATGTTGTAGAAATGAGATCCCTGAGGCGTATGTGTGTTAAACCATGTACGATCGTGTGAGAAATGTGGAGATCCGCGAAGAATACAAGGCTGATGTAAGCGTGAAGATTAAGAAAGAGACGCTCAGATGGTTTGGGCATGTAGAGCGAATGAACGAGGAAAGGAGTGTAAGGATAATATATGACGCAAATGTGAATGGAAGTAGAAGTCGGGGACGCCGAGGAAGACATGGCACTACCAAGTGAATCAGATACTCGAGTCGGGCCATGTGAAGAGTCGTAATAATAGAAGAGCATATATGAGACGATGTATGAATGTGAACGAGGCAAGAAGTGTGTGCCAAGATCGAGTAACAAAATAATTATGGGCGCAAGGAACTGGAGGTAGACAGCAGGAGAACTGCAGAAAGGAATGCATTTCCTGGAGGTGGTTAGGACTCTCCAATGAAGTGTTCAGACGATTCTATACAAAAGAAAGAAGAAGAAAATCAGTCGGTTTTAAAACAGAGTTAATGAATAAAAATATAATCGGACGGTTGACCAGACCTTTACAGAGTTAGCTTGTTTCGGAGTTTATCTCTACAGGCTTAATGCTTTAAGACACGGATGCATAATATAATATTTAAATAAATGTTTATTATTTTGGATGCGTTCGCCTTAAACGTGTTTCATGCTAATAAATGGAATTCTGTATTAAAAGTGCAATATTTAAAACACTCTACGGTACGATGTATCTACAATTTATCTATAGTAATAATAATATATTCACTACTTCATAATAAGATCGATTAAATTCTTTAAAACTTTGACAAAAAAGTCGCAGCTGTATTTATTGGTTGCTGATATTATTTTTCCTTACTTTATTTTTACGCTTTTTTCAATGCAAAGCGCATTCATTATGCGCAATCTGCCTTCTTTTGGAAAACGAAACTAACTAACCATCACGCCGTTTCCCCGCAGGGTCTTGGCACACACTCCTTGCCTCATTCACATCGTCTCATACATACTCTTCTATTATTCTGAATTTTGACATGGCCCGTCTCAAGTACCTGATTCACTTGATCGTGCCATGTCTTCCTCGGGTGTCCCCGACTTCTTCTACCATTCACATTTGCGTCATATATTCTTTTTACACTACTTTCTTCGTTCATTCGGTCTACATGGCCAAACCATCTAAGGGTCCCTTTCTTAATCTTACTCATTATGCTTACGTCAGCCTTACATTCTTTGCGGTTATCCACATTTCGCACACGATCATACATGATTTTACCACACACACGCCTCATTTCAACAGCATTCACTTTTATCACTTTTATATAGTTTACTTTCATCCTTCCTCTGCCAGTTCCATGCCTCACTGACATACATCAGGGTACGTACCAGGACTTCATTGTGGACTGCTAGCTTCGCTTCTTTTGGCAGTTTTTTTATTAGCGCCAACGGCATTCATTTCTCCATTAATGGAGTTACCGGCATTTACCCTTCTTTCAATTACCGGCATTTACTCATTTACATTTAACTTTTAGTTACCGGCATTTACCCTTCTATCCTTGTTTGGGAAACGAAACAAGGCAAATTGCGCGTAAGTATTTTTCAACATTTCCCAAAAACGGCGCTATATAAATCAGCAAAATTTTGTTATTATTCATCGGAGATCAATCTCCCTGTAAGAAAACCTTTTTAAAAACATACCTCCCTTTGCTATTTAAAATCAAATTTAAAATAGTTTTTTACTCCCACAGAATAACACAATCAGATTAATTATACAAATAATGGTACAAGGTAGTGGAGTTACAGCGCCCTTGGGTGATTTTTCACAAAAATAATTATTATCATTGTAAGTACCTTCCGAACCAAACGCAAGGAGGAGAAAAAACGGAGCGGTAATGTTGAAAAAAGAACAGGAAAACTTTAAAAAAGCCCACATAGTAAGATGCCTTACAACTTACATCCAGAAACCTGTTTTGGTACAAACAAAACACACGAACTGCTATACGTATCTACCTTCTGCCCATTCCATATTACTGACCAAGAGGTAGATATAGATATCCATATGTAGTACCTACTTTGTTCAAGTCTGGGACTCCCAAATACTTTGCCAAACGAAAAACACCTTTAATTTTGATACACCAACCTCTTATTATGCGTTAGGGTGGTCCGTTGGTGTGGGGATTTTTTTTTTAATCTCCTATCAGGGGTAGATATCTAAAGTTGCGTATGAAAATTGAGCGTTGATATATTTAGAGAGTTGAAATGGAAAGATCGGAAGTAGGTAAATTGAGAAAAAAAAATGCTTTCATGTGAAAAATTAAGTTAAACAATATACGTGTTTCAATTATTTGATGTCTCAACTATGACAAATAATAGATTTTTCACGCTACCGCTCAAAATCACTAATCACGGAAAGTCATACTTAAAAAATTGCGATGTAGATAAGTACTACGTTAAAAAGTCAAAGGACTTTCACATTTGAGATATTGGCATGTTGTGGAGGATGCTACGTAAGACGATTATACAGTTTCATAATAGTTATTATTGAAATAGTAATAGTTGCTACTCATCGAAAATGCTGGTATTCCTACGATTTTTGTAGCACATTGTCTGCAACTAGAATTTAATTTCTGCACTTAGAATACGAGAATGGTTTCTTTCGGAATGCGTCAGCAGATGAATCCACAAAAGAATTTCATATTGCATTCTGAACACGAGAACGATTTTAAATTTAAAAAAAAATGCAAATAAGTCCATCAATCCACCAGCAAAAGATATAGTGATCATTGCCATTTAGTACCTACAGTGCAAAAAGTAAAATTTAAAATATTTTTAATTTTTGGCAGCCCATCCTACCATACATGGAAGTGCTTCTTCGATATTTTAATACATAATATTTTAATCTAAGACTTTTAAGGAGGTCTCGTGATTTGATGGCACTAATTTGATTCTGAAATATTTGAAATATTTTAATACGGCCGATCGCCGATCGCATGCTGCCGACTTCACTTTCAAGCAAGTTTCCCACGTTTTTGTTTAATTTGGTTACTGGTATTTTGACTGATGCTTTTTGCGGAAAAAAAAACTAACGATTGAATTTGCATTTAGTCTCACTTTACCTGTATTTCAGTAAATCATCGTAGGAATTTACTTATTTGATTTGTCAAAATTAATTTATAAATTTCAGTATTGTTTTTGTTTTGTTTCAATTGCCTTGAATTTGGTTTTATAATTTTTTTGTGCTTTATTTATGCATTCATAACACCGTATTTTTTTATAAGTTCTTATGTTGTGTTTCTTCTGTTTTAAATGTTTTGTTTGTTTTGATTTTCTGTAATTTTGTTACTATCAATTATTGTGAGTATCTAAAACCTTATAGATTATATTAAACTAAAAACGTAAAATCTACTCTGGCGTCATGAGATTTGCACAGTTCTATTCCTTCTGGAATTTCTAGATTAACGCAACTTTTTACATTGTATAACCATTAAGAACCATGGAGCTTTTAAAACTCAATAAAACTGTAAAAAAATAGGACAATATTCTTGAAATATGGTCAGGAATATACGTATGGTGTTTGGTTTCATGCCAACTCATAATTCATAATCAACTCAACACCTCTTTGAAAAGTCATTAAAAGCTAAAAAAAAAAAAATTGGTCCATAACCTAACTTAACGTAACCTATTTCGCCAATTTGTTTTATATTTAATGACTATATTTTGACTTATATTTTAATGACTTTTCGAAGGAGGTGGTGAGTTGAGTTCATTCTGTTCTGTCACCGTCACTTTCGTACGACGAGCTCTGACAGCACGAAATTTGAACAACTTTTCTTTCTGGGATTTCTAATATGGTATAATTATAGTTCGACACAGTCTGTCAGTACCTACTGTCTCGACACAGGTGTATCCTAGTGAGACAGGCGTCGAATAATATAATGTAAACATGCCAAATATAGATTAAAAAAAATTTAAGATCTAAATCAATAGTTATAAAACTCAGTGTAAAGCCATAAGTAATAAATTTTAGCTGCAAGTTATTAATAATTATAACATAATAATGTGTAGGACAAAGTCTTGGAAAAAAACTGTTAATTTATTTTTGTGCAACGTCCTTGAGGTGATTTTTCACAAAAAATTACACTACACAGATCATCCAAACATCATTAGTGTGAATTATGAGCAATTCTTTTAATTTTCCACTTAAATGTAAAAAAAGTTACGTAGGTTAGGTCAAGTGAACTAATTTGGCAGTTATAGTATTCTGTTAATTCCTCTGATTAATAATACAATTCTGATGATCGGGAGTTTGCAATAATACTTCGGTTCGTCGAGATTTTATTTATTTATTATTAGTTTCAATAGCAAGGTTTGTACATGTATGTATAATGTACAGTATAAGTATAGATTCTTTTTTTTCACAGACCTCCTCACTAGGATTTCCTGTTCTGAGGTGGCCTGTAGTTTTTTAAAATATTTGTATTTGGTTATGGATTGTCTTTATATCGTCTTCATGGTGTTTGTAATTTTATTATCACTTTGATCTCTCAGCCATGTTTTAACTTTTGTTTTAAATATATTCATTTCCTTTATATTTTTGATTTGATCTGGTAGAGCATTGTATAATTTCATAGCATGGAATTTATTATTTCTCTGTCCAAAAGATGTGTTCAAACTGGGAGTAACCAGGATGTTGCTGCTTACTGCCCTGGTTGAGTATTTATGTTACGAGTTATGATTACGAGCCTTGTTTGGTATCCTATCGTATTTACAGTGAATATCTAGCTGAACTTACCGTCCATTCTAAAGGATACTCTCTGTTAATCTGCGGTGGGGTAATCGCTCACTCAAGATGCCCCCCTGTAGATCGGACGTGATCGGGAATCTTCGTAACCGTTCGGGTATTAGGCCTAAATATCCAACAGGTGTGGTAACCGCTCACTGAAGATACCCATCTGTACATCTGATCTAATATGATCGGCTATCTTCGTAACCGTTCGGGTACTAGACCCAAGCATCCGACAGTTGTCTCTATCATGTGATACTATCAATGACACATATTGAGACACCTTAAAACTACATATAACTTCGTATTCTAACGACATCTCTTGAAAGACATTTAAACTACACATTCCAACGACGTCTGTTGAGAGACATTGAAACTTCTTATATATGTATTTGGTTCCATGACAACTCAGACACACAACTCAACTGAAAGTCATTAAAAGCCACGAAAAAAAAAATGAAAAAGCTCACAACCTAACCTAACATAATCTATTTAATTATTTTTAATACAGTTTTTTCATAACTTTTAATGACTTTTCAAAGGAGGCGTTGGGTTGAGTTCATTCTGAGTTGTCCGATTACCATATAGATATTTACAAATAAATAATATATTAAGAATCTATTTTATTTATTTATTTATTGCTTCTTCACAATTTAAATACATTTTTAGCATGTAATTATTTACCCCACTTTGGTTCGCCTGTATCGGGGTTAATAATTTATTAAAAGTAACACACATATATTATAAAGAGAGCACATAAGTTAGCTTAAGTACAGCATAATACAGTGTGTCCGGAGGTAAAGTGTATTATCTTCGGGAGGTGATTCTTCATGATGGTAGGAGAAAAAAAGATTAACAACTTTTTCCGAAATTCCAACATTTTTTTTCCCAAACAAAAAGACGTAACTACTAAAAATCCTTAGTGTTACGTACGATCTTACTTGCTGAGCGCCCGCCGGGCACGATTGTGGCAACATTGCATGGTTGTGACTGGCCCTTATCGTAACAGCGGAAAATAATAAAGTTGGCGGCACACGACTGTCTATTTACTATTTATAGCTTTTTACCCCAAAAAAACCCCTTAAAGTTGGAATTTAGAAAAAATTTATTTAACTTTTTTACTTATAATATTTAGTAGAATCACCTCCCGAAGTTAATGCACTTTACCCCCGGACACTCTGTGTAGTTTTCATTCCATTGAAGCGTCATTTAGGTGTCATTATTTAAATTAAAAATTTTAACCTCACTTAAACGGTAATAGTTTTGAGGCTACATGCCCCGTGTAAGAGAGATGGGTGACAAGCAGGCACTTGCGCACAGTAGATTGAGGATGGCGGATATTAGTGACACAGTTAACAATTCTATAAAGTGCAAAATAATAAATAATATTATAAGTATCGAAAGACAATATTGTTACAATATTTCTCACAGAATGGGCCTCTACTAAACTGAGAAAATGATTTATTCTTTTGTTCCTTTCCTTTCTGTTTTTAGTAAAAATGTTAAAAACAACTGCAATTTATTTATTTACTTGACATAATATCTAACATTTTTAAATACAATTCAGCAATGTCGGCTTCACTGGGTAACTCACCTGTGCTGAGGCCTTCATTTTATAAAACAAAAATTTATACATATTACGTTAAAAATAATGCTGCATAACAAAAACTAAAATTAAACTAGAAATAAAAAGGTCTGTTAGTGATATGTTGAGATTATTGAAAATTTTTTTTGGTCGAAAATGTAGCTTAGTAGAGTTTTAACGTATAATTGGCGTGTATCTGGTACGTCACAACTGTTGAATATTTGGTCTGTATCAGTTAGTCTATGTTTTTTAAGATTTACCTTTAAGATCGTTTTCTGCGTGATTTCTAAGTGAACGATAGCTGATTTTGTTGCTCCTCCCCAGACAATTATTCCATATTCTAGTATTGATTGACAAAGTGCAAAATATATTATTTTCATTTGTTTTATTTTATATATTTATTTATTTATTTAAAAATAAGAAATACATGAAAAACATAAGCTGCATATCTCACTAGGGCATTCCTGTATCGAGATAGCGCAATACGGCAATACGTTTTACAATGTAATTTAAACAAAAAAACATATATATAAACTTAATAAAAATATAATTATAAACCTACAAAAGAAGCACCGAGAACAATTCAGACATGGATTATTAATAATTTAATTATAGCTGGGCAGTATGCTCATCGTTGGCAACAATAACATTTATACTGTAAACTAAAAATACAAGGTACCTGTTAGTTGTGGCCTCACTCAGAGGTTCTGGCTTACCAGATGCATTCATAGGGTGACCATACCACAGTAGCATTTAATTATTAACAAAAAATAAAGATTGGTAAATAACAACAGCTAAATAATATCACGTAAATAATAATAAACAATTATGTATATTAAAAATAATAATAATTAAGTAATAAATTTATATAGTTTATGTAATAAATATAATATATTAAGTAAATAAAAATAAATACATTAAGTAGATAATTTAATAATAAATTGTTTATTATTGTTCACTCATAATTAAATTATCTACTTAATTTATTTATTTTTATTTTTATTTACTTAATATATTATATTTATTTAATATATTTATGTAATGTAAACGTGCCTGAAAATTTCAGCCGTAGTCGTCGACACGACTTGTTCAAAATACCATACGGCAGAACAGATGTGCTAGCACAGCATAGCATGACAAGAGGAATGGTGCTCTTGAACGAAATATCGGAAACACTAGATATATATAACTCTTCTTTAGATAGCCTTAAGATTTTTTTGTATATTAATCATCTTCCTAGGTGTTAAGACTGTTAAAATGAGAAAATTGTACAGTAATTGGATAAAAATCTGTTGTACAATTTAAAAAAAAAAAAAAAAAAATATATATATATATATATATATTAAGTAAATAAAAATAAATAAATTAAGTAGATAATTTAATTATGAGTGAACAATAATAAACAATTTATTAATAATAAGTAAATAAACATAAGTAAATTAAGTACATAATAATTATGAGTAAATACTAATAAACAATTATATAGTACAGTAAGTAAATTATGATACGAAAGAAGTAGATAATAATAAGTAAATACTTATAAAAATAATTAAATGTGTATTGTTTTGAGGAGTTTATTTGTGATTAGTTTGATATGATGTGTCCATTTTAGGTTATGGTCAATTACATTATTATTTAATTATTTCCTCACCTTTGACACATTCCATATTGTTTGATCCACATTGCTCGATTGTTCAACAGGAATAAAGCTTCTGAAAAGCTGTGTCAAAAATCGGGAGAATCTGGCTAGTAATAACCGGTTGATTAAAAAACATGGATCACAATCTGAACGGTTTCAAAGGGTTTCAAGGTAACCGGTGTCAATGATAAATCAGGTGCCCTTTGTCCCGAGAACTTATCTCTTTTTTGTTTATAATCGCCTTGTCTCCTGTATAGAAATCAGAACCTTGAAATGATGATCTTCTTAATATTCAATTTCGAATTCAAAATCTTGGAGGCAGTGACCTCGCACCTGATCTTGAGTACTAAATGTTCAAAATTCTTATAAAATCAAGAAACCTTGTAAAAAAATCAAATCATTAAATTGATTCTCATATCATACGCAAAGTCGAATAAAATGCCTTTTTTACTAGGATTCTTTTATTTCATACAGAAGCCTGAATGTTTTCTTTTGTTTGTTTCAGTAAAGTTCTAGGTAGTATAAGGAAATTGAGGATACGTTTTGTTGTATAGTCCTGCCGTTAGGAATTCTGTTGTAGCATCTCTTTCTGATACACAAGTCGTTTAAGAGATAGAGGGAAAGGTTACAATGGATTTTTCAGCGTATGCCTCTGGTAACGCAACCCTTTGGTCAGTTTTTTATGGTTCTTCCTCTGAGAGCTCAGTTAATAATAATAATAATAATTGGATAATTTATAAAGCGCCGTTTTTGTGAAAAATCACCTCAGGGGCGCTGTACAATTTATTAGGAAAGCTTAGGTTCTAACTAATTTTACTATTTACAAATGGATACAGAAACATACTTACCTGGCAGGTCACTTCCAGTTGTAATCTCCTTTTCTGATACATGGATAGCTTATGAGATGGAAGGAGAGGTTACAATATAGCTTTCAGTGGTAAGCCTTTACGATACAACATTGAAGCGTGGAGGGTGCCTACAGTTTAGATTACATTTTTTCTTAGTATTCAATCAAATCATCATCAATTCTTTTTACATTTAGACAATGACGTCATATATATCGTCGGAAGTGTCCTGCAGGTAAGTATGTTTCTGTATCTATTTGTAAGTAATAAAATTAGATAGAGCCTAAGATTCATAATAAATTGCAAAGCGCCCTTGAGGTGATTTTTCACAAAAACGGCGTTCTACAAATTATCCAATTATTATTATCTATAGACGCATGGTAGAAATCCCAAAAGTGGTAAGCCAAAACCAAGTCATTTGTCTTCGATTTCGTAGTTTTAATACTCAACTGCCATTGGTCGCGTGAGGTAGTGAGTGACCTACTAGAAAGGATGCATTAAAAAAGAGCCAAAATCACATCGTGTGCGACGAAAAAATGTTTCCATTACACTGCAAACACTAGTAAAAGCAAGGAATGACATTTTGTTCGTAAATACATGCAAATTATTTATAAATAACATTTTCTCTGATATAGATATCTTCAATTGTGACGAAAGTAAATATAAAAATTCTATTAAAAGTGTATTAAAATTATTAAATGATTACAAAAATGCATAATGATATATTATTTATTTATTGTTCTTATACGCCCGTAGGGGCTTTTACATAGATTATAAAATAATATTTAAGATATCGAGGATTACACATACATAGAATTTATACCAAACGTTATAAAAGTGAAAAAACTTTTAAGAATATACAAGTAGTTTTTAAAGAAAAAACCACTTGTATATTATGTAATGACATATATTATGTCTACCTACCTCCTGTTATATGTAATATCTTTTAGTTGATTTTAAGATTTCAGTTTTGAGTTAATTATTAATTTCTAGATACACCATGTAATAGTATAATGAGAAAATCTATAACTGGTTTCTCAGTAAGGTAAATTAAACACGTATAAATTAATCACATTGTAAACTGTTGATTTCCCCTAAAATAAATAAATAAATAAATAATTAAATAAATAAATAAATAAATAAATAAATAAATAAATTAATAAATAAATAAATAAATAAATAAATAAATAAATAAATAAATAAATAAATAAATAAATGAATAAATAAATAAATATATAAATAAATAAATAAATTAATTAAATAAATTAATTAATAAATAAATGAATAAATAAATAAATACATAAATTAATTAATTAATTAATTAATTAATAAATAAATAAATAAATAAATAAATAAATAAATAAATAAATAAATATGTAAATAAATAAATAAACAAATAAACAAAGAAATAAATGAATAAATTATTATAAAAAATACAATTATGTCGATTTTTTCCGTAAGATTTTTATGGCCATTACAGAAAGTGAGATAGCAAACAACTAAGCCGCCGCTTCCCGAATTTCTACCGATTTCTTACATAAACACGTTAAGTGTTATCTCCCTTAAACACGTTAAGTTTTAAAGCTCTTGAAAAAATATATGTTATTCTTGAAGATAGTATCTAGACATTCCCTGCGCCGAAACGCAAATTATATAAAATTCCCTCACTAGAAAAAAATCGCAAAGTATGCTCCAAAAATTATTATAAACGCGTTTTTTTAAGTTATTTTATAAGTTATATGTATGAAAAAATTCACAGTGTTTCTTTAAATGCTGTTTAAGACAATCCCCGCGAGATTTTTGCTCTATTTTAAACGAGTCCCGTATTTTAACCCGTTTAAACATTTTTACAATTTTCGCATCGATTTTGTCGATTTAAATACTAGCGCGCTCTTCTTACATTCGTAATTTCATATATCTCCATCTTCTTCTTTTTGTGGCGCCTTAAGTACAAGAAGGACAACCAACGATCGTAGGTCTCATACAGAATTCAGTATTCGTCTTAGTGTAAGCGAGTAAGCGTATCTTGGCATCTCAATCACACCCTTGATGTAGAATATAGTCAACGGGTTCATACACACATATTACTTGACTGTCTAACTTTATCGTACGTAAAAACTTTTGAATTAAAAATTTACTGAAAACACAAAAGCGTTTGTTGCTTGCCACATTCCATCTTGAATTTGTGAAACAATGGCGAGTTTATGTATTATTTTTATAATTTATGAGGTGATTTTTCACAAAAACGGCGCTTTATAAATTATCCAAATATTATTATTATAATTTTAATTTATAATTTTAACCAAAACCTAGATGTTGGTTAAAAAAAATCCGAATTTTTTTATTTAACGGAATGGCTCCGGCTTACTTATCGGAAATGTGTATTCCAAAAAATTCCAATTCTCGACAGTAAACCCTCAGTCAGCAGCGTCTTCAGCTACCGTAAAGTTGAAGAAACCAAAGCGCACACCAGATTCTAAGTTCGGTGAGCGTCCTTTCGGGGTCAGGACCTAAAGCCTGCAATGGACTGCCACCAGATTTGAGAATGATCACAGACTCGGCGAATTTTAGAGTTAAACTTAAAACTGATCTTTTCAGACAATCCAAATAATTTGGCATAAAGCCAAAAACCTTTCACCTTCACCGCCACAACCCGCGACATTGTAAATAACTAATTGTATAAAAATTTTAGCAAATTCTTTTTTTAAGCTTTTGTAAAAGTCATTTCATAAAAATTCTCCAGTTCTAAAGACTCATTCTCCAGTCTTTCTAAATAAATATTTACTCAATTTTTGGCCCTAATCATCAATGGCAATGGGGGGGTATCAAATGTAATCATGCAACGTCCAGTGTTTTAAATGTCCTCCGCGTGCAAAGTCGTCCCTTCTCCAAGCATAAACTTTCTAATTAAGGTGTGTTTATTGGAAGTGACCTGCCAGGTTTTCGGTGTTTTTTTGTAAATAATAAAATTAGTTAGCGCCTAAGAATTCATAATACATAAATTGCACAGCGCCCTTGAAGTGATTTCTCACAAAAACGGCGCTCTACAATTCATCCAATTATTATTATTATTCTCCCATCTCCCTTTTCAATTTGAGAGGTGGGTTTGGATACGGCCGCCTCGGGAACCTTTTATTGGATAACCAACACATCTTCCATAGGTAAGGGAACGTACCCATACTACGTGACCCGTTCAGGGGGGGGGGGTCTTCAAAATACTAATGAGCGGCGGGGGGCTTAGGTTTTTGGTCACCGGGGGGGGGGGGGGGTTAAAAATTGCAAAAAGTTGGTCACGTAGTATGGGTACGTTCCCTAACCCTAGGTGGTTCGCTACGTTTGGTGACTTGGCAGGGGTGCCCGGGTTCATGGGGTGAGGTTTGTCTATCTGCCCACCTGCTGCGTGGTGGGTAGGATCGAGTGAGACTGATTGAGGGAGGTCTTTTATCCTCTCCAGCCAAAATATTTCGACCCAACGCCTTGCACCGCAGTTGAAGGATGGCTTCATACGTCCGTCACTCCTGGACACACTGACCCCCAGATTCCTACCCACCCCTCATAACTTTTTCCTTCCCAGAACTTCATATCCTTCCCTTCCTTAAAAAGACCCTCCACACAGCATCCCCTAAGATAACATAGGCCCTGGGGGAACTTTTTTCCTCAGGGCCTTTTGTGTGGAGCTAATGAAAAAAAAATTCCATTTAAGTTAAACCATTTAATCGTCCCTTTCTTAATCTTATTCATTAATCTCAACTTTCAAATGGTGCTACAGACAAATGCATGGAAGATGTCATTTCTACTAGTTAGTAAATTAAAATGGATAATACCTGTATTTTTCTATGCCCCCTTCTTAAATAATACCAAAAGGCCAAATATCTTATATCCATTACATCGCACCATCAGTTACTTCAAACCAAAGAGGATATCTTAAATAATGACAATCATTAAATATAAGTAGAACCTGTAGGACAAAAGACTTTGATCAAAGGGTAACCCAAGGAGTGATGTAACCAGTGTCTAGTAACCAGTAACCTGGTTACCCCTCCCACCTGTGGCGTGCTTGCTCGGCTGTGGAAGAAAGGAAATATCATGCGGTTTCTGGGATGAGTGAGCCCGCTCTATTCGCTTTTTATACCATCGGAATATTCGATACAGTAGTCCCCAGCAGGGTCCTTTGTTTCTGACGGGTTTCATTATCTCTTCGTTTTTTATAGGCACGATGATTTGTATTTATTTACATGGAGATTTGGTACCTGCTATTTCTTTGTTGGTAGTGCATTGGAGCATTAAATCCAGCAACTAGCTTCAGGGTAAACAAATAATAATACTAATTTAGGTTACTCGATTTAAATTAAATAATTTATCAACACTAAAAATTAATAACCTATTGGAAGAAAAACCTTGCACAACCGTGTGTGTATCTGGAATCAGGACATATGCATATCTAATCATTTTTCTTATAACACATTCCACAGTGTGATAGTTTCATTAAAAAAAATTAAACAAATTACCTACATAATTTTGTAAAACACCGTTTTATCGATCTAATGGATTTTTAAATTGCTAAGTGCGCAAATGTATACCCGATTTGATGGCGGGTGCGTAGGCCAACCTTCTGCGTGGCGGGCCGGATTGGGAGATGCTGGTTGAGGGAGACCCTTTACAACCGGTTACCGTTGTCCGGGCCGCTCGGTAGTACAGGGGCACGACCCTCAGGCTCACGACTGAGGGTGGGCTGCCCCATCAACGAGTGCAAAAACCCCGCCGCTGCTGTTGTGCCGGTTCGTGACCGGAGGGGGACCCAGCAGTAGCGTTTGGGGCGCATTGGGCGACCTCTCCAGCCAGACTCTCCCAGCCCATCGCCTTGCACCGCAGTGGGTTGCTGACGGTTTCACCTCTTCCTCGCATTCGATAAATGCTGGCGTCCCACAAGGATCGGTTCTGTCACCGACTTTGTTTCTGTTGCACATCAAAGACCTCTTGTCATGTGCACCGATTGTTACGCGGATGACAGTACCGTCCATGATAGCTTTTTGTTTGACAAGCCCCCAAAGGGCACACAAACTCCAATAGCTCGGAGGGCTTTGAAGCAAAGAATGGACGCTTACCTCGAGAGTGTTTTCTCTTGGGGTAAGAATAACCTCGTCGAATTTAATGTTTCAAAGACCCAATCATGTTTGATAACGTCTAAAAGGAATCGAAAAAAAAATCTAGTCTCCTTCAACGGAAGCAATCTTCCGAACAGAACGTCCATCGATATGCTTGGTGTAACTCTAAGTGACCAGCTCAGGTACGGGGGCTCCATCGAAACCAGAGTTAAGTTAGCCTCTCAGAAACTGGGCGTACTGTACAGGGCCCGCAGATACTTTAATAGTACACAACTGCTAACCCTGTACAAATCGCAAGTGCGCCCTACGGTTGAATTTGGCAGCCACCTCTGGTCTGGAGCTCCAAAATACCAAAAAAAAACCCTTGACTCTGTGCAGAAACGGGCGGTCCGTTTGATAGATTCTCCCATCTTAACAGATGGACTGCAATCTTTAGAGCACAGGCGTCAGGTGGGAATGCTGTCCTTGTTCTACCGGTATTACAATGGAAGATGCTCCGAGGAACTAGCGTCATTGATCCCCTCGGCACCGGTGCATAGTCGGGAAACACGCCAAACACGCGCCCAACATTTGTACACGGTTGACATTAGTCACATGAGAACGGGTCGTTTCTATGACTCGTTCTTGAGTTCAACGGCTCGGCTGTGGAACGATTTGCCGGCCTCTGTGTTTCCTCCCTCCTACAACATGGGTCTCTTCAAGATCCGTGTTCACCCCTTCCTTTCCTCAAAAAGACCCTACACACAGCATCTTCAAAGATGACATAGGCCCTGAGGGAAGTTATTTTCCTCAGAGCCTCCTGTGTGGAGTTAATGTAAAAAAAAAAAAACAATACCCGCGATAGTTCTGTTAAAGACCGATAGTTTTTAAAAGCCCCGATGATAGCCAACCTCTGAAAGTTACAGCTACTAGAAGAAGATGGTTCCGTGGATTTTTTTAAAATCACTTCTACCGTTTCCTAATAAAAAAGCGTAACGTTCATTGGTCAAGTGCGTTGTACACATAGTATTGTCTAGTCTGTAGTTAGTAGTAAGATATAGCATTGTAGAAATCTGTATATATACATATATATACATATATATGTATATGTAAATCAAAATATACTTGCTTATATGTAGGTACCTATGTACGTAAGTTGTTTATGTATTGCTATAATAACTAATAACTTTCAAAATACCTTGTTTCCACCCTCGCGATTTCTAGATTATTACAACCACGTGACAATACCTACATCTGAAAAGTTTTTATGAAACTGTCAAAAATGTCACAATTTGTGAATGACGTTTTGTTGGAAATTGGCGGGACCGGGAAAGAGGATCGGTAAAGGGGAGAGGAAAGGCGGGGAAGGTGGAGGGGGAACACATAAGGGGAAGGGGACATGGGAGGGGAAGTGGCAGCGGAAGGGGAACGGGACGTATGGGAAAGGACACGCAGGGAGAAACAATTTCTTTATTAAGTAGCAATGCAACGCATGCCGTGAAATCGCTAGTATATTATAAATTTGTACATACAATGCCGTTGAGGTGATTTTTCACAAAAACGGCGCTACATAAATCATCCAAATATGTTTATTATTATTAACAGAAAGAGAAATAACAGAGGAGCCCCCGGAGGCAAGACAGTTAAAGTGTTGAAAGTTCAATATTTATATCATTTTCTAAGACCGATTTCACCAAATAATTCCTAGTAATCTCTCAATGTGTATTTTTGCAGCGTGTTCCTTGTCAAAATAATCAGAGTTTCAAATCTGCAAGAACAACTTATAGGTATAAGTATTTATTTTGTAACGAAAAAGGTAATGCCAACATTTCGACAGCAACACTGGCTCTATTTAAATAATAATTAAGTACCGAATTGTTAACAAGTACCGGACCAACTTACCGGACTTAAATAAACAACACGGAAACCAGTAGAAGATTCGGTATCGGTAAAAAAAATCATGACAGGGCGATTTTTACGTGGCTGCCACTGCAGACACTGCCTCTGATGTTATCTGAAATCAATTTGACACTTAGTGGCAACAATGGACTCTTAAGTATAGCATTGTTCAGGAACAGTATAGGATGACAATTATTACCACAGTGGTTTAGATGGAGGATAGACGGTAGCAGCTGCCAATCGATGGAGCTCTTAACTTTAAAGCTCTTATCTGGTCTCGTCAGGAATGCCTAAGCTGCTGTGTACACACTGCATACAGTTGTACCTCAAGATGGTGTTCTGGGAGACTGGTTTTGATGATGTGTCAAAATCAATTTACTTGCTACTTAGATGAACAATAATAGTTAGGTATTATACTCTCACAGCGTATCAGAAAAGCTTCTAATATCTAATATTAGATGGTTAGGTACACATGTAAATGAATACCTAGGTATCGGCTTAGATAAGTTTAGCATTAAAAATACCTAAATATTTTAAGCAATTTTTTGGACCTATATAGCTAAGAATCCTACCACTCCGCAATGCAGGTTGTCAAATTGTGGAACATTGGTGTCTAGATACTTTAAAAGTGAGCTTTCATTGCGCAAACTTTGTGGAAGATATTTCCTCGAGAGCCCCCTACAAACCAAGACAATAGCTTTTAACTGTCGAAAGAATAAATAATGTTGTAAACTGTAATTTACCCTTTATTGCATACAAATGTGGAGGGTAAATTCTTATTAAGGGTGTATAGGGGGTCAGATTTTATAATATTATTCATTGGTACAGGGCAAACATTTCGAACTTACCCTTTTAAACATATTATGTGAAGGGTGTAAGCAGAATATTTCATTCTTGTAATATTTCGTAGATCTTCAAAACATCGCTTTCTTTAACTTAAAGCTCCTAAGCCACGTTGAAAGTATTACATCCCCAATAGAGCTAAATAGCCCCTAACGGAGCCGGGTTCTCTCCAAATAATCCACGGAGGTTAAGACAGGTAGCTGGTAGCTGCACTCTGTTGCAGTTGAAAAACAACCACGCGAATGACGCACTCGAAATATTTGTGAAGATATTTGGAGGGGCATGTTTTGAGGTAACCCGATATTTTATTTTCTGAGATTAGGGTCGCTCTGAAAGTTTCGCAGAAGATGTCACTGCGGACGAAAAAAAAGACAAAACAAAAAATCGGGAACACATCCAACATTTACATTTGTGGGTTCTACAAAACAGTAAAGATGGACATTTTACCTTACAAATTTCGAACCATTTCGTATATCGATTTCTTTGACAGAGATTAAAACATTTGGACTCGCTTTCGCATTCAGTTTCCTGGAAAGATTATAATTAGTTGAGGTTTAGTGAGCCGGAAATTTATTGAGTGTCAAATTTGGGCAATTAAGTTGAAACTTTTGTGTTTAAAACAACACTATTGGGGATCTTTTTTCACAGATTTGTCAAAATCCCAATTAAGGGCGCCAACCATTGTTTCTGAACAGATGTCCTGATTTTTTTTGTTTTTGTTTTATTTATGTCGTCTGTCAAGTCCTAACGTAGGGATATATGATTTACACACCTTATCATAAGAATATAATAATGAAATGTGAAATAGTTCTTTATTAGTGAAGACGGTCTTATCATAATTATTATGGGATAATTCAAATAGTTTCTAATTAAACGAAACGAAAATTTTATCGGTGACACGTATAGCGAAATATTATAATTTTTGAAAATCAGATAATCTGATAATTAATTGTGACTAATAATAATAATTGGCTAATTTATATAGCGCCGTTTTCGTGGAAAATCACCTTAAGGGCGCTGCACAAATAAATATATAAAAGAATTAATATTACTGGCTTAAAACTAAGATTTCCAATTACAACTAGTGACTTACATCTAAGACTTATAGCTACTTATATTACTGGCTTACAACTAAGATTTACAATTATAACTAGTGACTTACATCTAAGACTTATAGCTAGTGACTTATGACTAAGACATATAGATTCTAACATAAAACTGGTGACTTATTAACACACATATATTATCTATTATTATTCGTAAAGTTTTTAAATAATATTACAATTCGAGAATACGGGTGCAAAAAGTATAATGAAGGTTAACTGGATTTACTGGAAGGTATAGATATTTTAAATAAATTAATAAATTTAATAGTCGATCTTTAATGCATTAAGGTGATTCATCGCTCAACAGTAAACAGATTGAGGTATCACAATTAACAGATTAGGTACATTAAACAGATTGAGTTAACTATAAACAAAGAGAAAAGAGAAAAAAAAACTATTAAAAATTGCAAAGTTTAAATAGAATGATGAATTTATGGAAAGGAGTATCGGAAAAAGTGGGTTTTCAGTTTGGATCTAAATTCCGCTGAGTTGGTTATGCATCTCAATTCGATAGGAAGTTTATTCCAAGCTTCGGGGCCGGATATTGCGAATGCACGATCACCAAACTTATTGTTCGGATTTCGCTTAGGTTCTTTCAACCTTCCAATTGCAGAAGATGTCGCTGATCTAAGAGTTGACTGCCTTAGACCAATATTTTCCGGAATGCATAGTTCTAGACTAATTTAAATTAATGTGTTTCATCGATTAAAAGGTATTTTTTTTACAAAATCTTACGGAATCGGTAGATATCAATGCTTCTACGATTTGCGTCTGCGTGAAATAAAAGAAAAAAAAAAATTATTAAAAAAAAATTTGAAACTAAAAAAGACGAAAAAAATTTGAGAAGGATGAAAAAAAAATACATAATGCTGTCTACATCGTTATTACATCGTTAAAAAGAGTTGGCAGACCTCGGCTAACAAAAATAATTTAATAATCTTTTTAAGAGTACAAGTACGGCCGGCGTAGTACAGCGGTAAGGCTATTGACTCGCACTCCGAAGATCGCGGGATTGAATCCCGGCGTGGCAAATAAATTTGTGTTGATTAATTTGTGTTATTTCACAATTTATTCATTTAAAATAATATATAGTACATAGTATATTTGCGGCACGTTCCAGAGTGGAAGATATTCTCAGTATCGCCCTGGTGTAAGACCACCATTCAGAATTGAAACGTTGCTTGAGATGGCTTTAGTCGTGTTTGGTGGCCAGATCTGAATAGCCAGGTACTTCCCCACCTTCCTCTTTCCTATCTCCTTCCTCTCCCAACTACCTTCAGCCTCAAAACATACCCCAATTAGGGATACCTTAATCCCACTGGCTCCAGACGGGAGCTGTTGGGACTCTTGTGCGGTATTCATGTAAAAAAAAATTAGATGACTTAATATAATGTTTTTTCAAAAGATATTTAGTTTGAATTTTTTTTCAACATTAGCTCCACATAAGGAGGCCCTGAGGAAAATAATTCCCCACAGGGCCCATGTCGTCTTTGAGGATGCTGTGTGGAGGTCCTTTTTAGGAAAAGTAAGGAGGGACGTTCTGAGAAGGAAATAAGGTATGAGGGATGGGTAGGAATCTGGGGTCGGTGTATCCAAAAGTGACGGACGTATGAATCTATCCTTACCACTGCGGTGCAAGGCAATGTTCTGAGAGAATAGGTACTGCTGGAGAGGTCGAAAGATTTCCCTCAACCAGTCTCTCCCGATCCGGCTTGCCACACAGCAGGTGAGCAGACATCGGCCGCCAAGACCTGGACAAACCTCACCCGCATGAACCCGGGCAACCCTGCTAAGTCACCAAACGTAGCGAACTACTTGGAGTGACTTATGGCAGAGGTGTTGGTTATCCAATTAATGGTTCCCGGGGCGGCGATACCCACACCCACCTCCCAAATTGAATATGAATTGCCACAAAGTTCAGACCAGAGCCAAACTTTAGTACGAATTTGGTGTGTTCTTAATTATTCCATACATTATATATTCTTCTTATTATTTACAAGTAATAAAGTATAATTTATCAGAAATACTAAACAGGATTAAAAAAATAACTTATAATAGCGTAATGATGTACGATGTTACCATTTGATTCTAACGTGTTCGGTGATCGCCATAATCACTCACTAATAATTTGTTTACCGAGATCAAGAAGTAACGTAGTAAATAGTAAAGCAAGTAAGTGAAGTGCTCCTTCAGAAGCATGTTCGAAGCCGGGGTTCAAACGGAGAACAAATAGACCAATAAGAAGCAAATATAAGACGAGATCTCGAATAATGAGGCCATTGGTGTGCGTGTTACAGCGTACTGAACTCAGTAAACTGTCCAGACATTTACCATAACATGTGTTCCAGAGACTGTGGAGTGTATGACAGCTGTATAATGCCCATATTTCATATTATTTTTACCCTGTGAAGAGTATTTATACTCTCTGTAATTATTATTATTGTACTCAAAGCATTACAAATCAGTTGCAGCGTGCTTTAGTGTAAAAGGGTGTCAGCTATTTTTAAATTTGCTTTTCATCCTTCATGATTAGTTGTTAATATTTTTACTAAGTGCCACGCCAAATTTGCATCTGTTGAAAATAACAACGTACTAAAACTTGCAGAATTACAGATCAGAAACTTGCTTTCGTGTAAAAAGGTGTTAGTGTTTTTTTTTCATTTGTTTTTCGTTCTTCATGATGGAAGTTTATTTTTTACTAAGTGGCTGGAGAAATTTGCATCTGATGGAGAATAATTTTAATGCTCCGGAGATGAGGTCCATGATAATAATTTAGTCTCATCTCAGATGCAGGGCCACTTGAGATGAGCACTTGTAGGTAGATACTGCCGATGTGCCAAAGCTCTGTCATGTTACCATGGGAAATTTGAACGAAATGGATCTGTATGCTATTTTGTCTTTTATGCAATTTAATTTTTTTTTGGAAAATTAGAATGATTTTTCCGGTGGATTTACGCAGATACGGTGTTGTGCAAATCATCCATCATCGTCATCATCATGACTCTTGGCTTTGTAGATTGTAGAGCCCCCTGGTGGGTCTTGGCCTCCTCAAGAGTCTTCCTCCACTCATCAAGCGTATATGTATGCAGATGCAAAAATCCTTAAATGTTCCAGATTGTTAACAGTAACAAATTTAATACCCATTGCTCTGTAACTACTTTCATAGTACCCACTTAAGATAGATATTATTGTTTAATTTATTTTTGAATTTATTGTAGTCAGATTCTAATCTCAGCTCTATTGCTAGTTGATTAAACCACATCACTCCATTGTACATGTAGTAGTGTTGTGCAAAACTGGTATGCATTAATGGCGTACATAAGCGGCCCACTGTGTTTTGCCTATTGCTCTCAACGCGTACCATGGCGTGGTGCGACTTCTTAGAATAGTCTTTGTGTATTTGAAGCAGCGTGTTTTTTATATATGTATTTTTTAGAGGTGGGACTACTTCTTTATATATGTAATTGCTGTGAACCTTTTCTTTTCTTTTTTCCTGATAATAACAAACTTACGTAAAAATCCTTAAATGTTTCAGATTGTTAACAGTAAGACATTTAATACCCACTGCTCTATAACTACATTCATAGTACCTACTTACTTATTTATATATGTAATTGCTACGTACCTTTTATTTTTTTCATAATAATAACAAACATACGTACATTTATGACAGCAAAAAAAAAATAATAATAATTACAAGAAATTTACCTAATTTTATATATCGTTAAAAAATGTTTTACACCACTGCAATACCGGTATGCTTCGAGTATGTTTGGAATCATATTTTGTGTGAGATTGTGACAATAATTATTGAATCTAGCCAGCCCAAATACGAATCTGCTGGTTGAACTCCTTTGTAAACAATTTAGTTATCGAATACTGATACCTACTTATGTTAGGCCTACTTATATCGTTCATGCTCTGTTTATTATTTTATGTACTATATACATACTTATGATACTACATACTTGTTATAATGCTCCTGTACAATTTACTTTACATGTAAAAGCCATCAAGGTGTAAACAAACAAATAAAAAAATAAATTTATGTAAGTATTTTTAGAGCTGTTAAACTTTAGAATAATAAATCTGATTTTATACTGTTTGGACTGTTCGAAGATCAATTCTAGCCTGCATAAGATCCGTCAGAGGTCAATTTAGATCTGGCTTGACCAAGTGTAACGAATACTGAGAGATGAAACGTCAAGATCCTTATTAATAATGTCGGAGAGCTTTAAGTCGAAACACCGCATCGTGTAACATTTAGAATCGGGTCGCTGACAATAACACTCCTTATATAGATGGCAATAAGGTTTATATTCCTGCTTAAACACCTGTCGCATGTTTTAATTTATGTAAGAAAAAACATCGCCATAAAGTTTTATTTTACGTTGAGAAGTTCAGCCACAAATATTAAATTGTTTTACGAACATTTTCTAGAGTACCTACTTAATTTACCACATGATACAGTGAAGCCTTATAGACCGGGCGCTAGATGTAGTTGAGTATGCAAAATGTGAGAACCGAATTCCACCAATGGATTTGAGTTAAAAAAAGGTCAAAGATTAATAATGTGGATCTTGCCGGACAATTTTTGGTCCATTTTTTTTATCCCCTCTACTCTTATTTGTAAAGGGAATGTCATTTTCGTTAGCGTTGATTACATGTTATTTTTATGGTTTCTTTGCAATTGTTGTTATGAACTGCAGATTTATTAAATATAGGTTTTGAGCATGTATGAGTAAGATTATGTTAGGTTAAGTTAGATTAAGTAGATTAAGTTAGATTAAGTTAGACTAAGGATGTTAAGTAGATTACTAAATACATAAGGTAAATGTATTATTGGGGGGCAAGAATTCCAATAATCCATGCGCTTGATAGCTGCAAGACGATTTGTTATCTAGCCTCCTACATAGTTAAGTAAATTAAAATACGTACATATAAAAAGATATTTTATTTAATTTATCGGGGGCTAGAATTCCAATAATCCATGCGCTTGATAGCTGCAAGACGAGTTGTTATCTAGCCTCGACAGAGGGCTTTTGCTAGTAATTAAAAATCCAATATTTCATTCTTAATTTGAAGATTAAAATTCTAAAATTGTCTTCAAAAATTGAAGAAATATAATACCAACAATTTCTCGTAACGTTTTGGTAAATAAACGAATCCAAAGTTTTGTACTCAGCGTTTAAAAAAACACGAAAATTGGTGTTTATGAAAAAATTTAACTAAAAACTTATTTATCTATTTATTTTAAATTTCTTTTCGAGGTTTTAAAGAAAACCCCTAAAGGTATACTTTGAGGATATTCAGCAGTTAAAAATATTTTGTAAAATTTACGAAAAACGGTCAGAATAAGGTCGGATTTCTGATTTGGTTTTGATAAATGCTAAGCCTATGTAAATTTTAAAAATTTATAAAAATATTTTTCATATTAAAAACTTTATGTTTATCGATTTGCGTAATAATATTATCATTATTTAAAATTAATAAATGATTACACTTGGCCTTAAGTAAATTCTAATGTAAAATCCATGCTAATTTGTACAGCGCTCTTGAGGCGATTTTTCGCAAAAACAGCTCTATATAAGTTGCCCAAATTTATTATTATTATTATTATTGAGTACATGATATTAAATCATTTTAATGATTATTTCAGTTAGAAAATGGGTTTGCAAGCTGGAGATTTTGAGTTTTCAAATAGTTTTTATAGACCTGAATTTTTTTTTCTGAGCTTATAAATAGAGTTATCAAAAATTGCTCGATTTTTTCCAAGGCCAAGATGTTTCTACTCACCGTATTAAATTAAAGCATCTGAAATAAAGCGATCAAATTTTCAAATCAAAGCGTATGATTTTGCATTACTTCGTAGTGCTTCGCCTAAAGTTACAAGCACTACCATCAATTTTCAAACCAAAGCGAATGATTTTGCATTACTTCGTAGTGCTTCGCCTAAAGTTACAAGCACTACCATCAATTTTCAAACCAAAGCGAATGATTTTGCATTACTTCGTAGTGCTTCGCCTAAAGTTACAAGCACTACCATCAATTTTCAAACTGAACACAATTTTCAAACTGAACTCTGTGTTCAGTTTGATGGAAAAAATATTTACCATGACCCCCATCCCCGCTATCTTGGAGTAACTTTGGACAGGAGCCTGAATTACCGGAAACACATGGAAACAGTGGGCAAAAAAACCAGGACAAGACTAAACTTAGTCAATAAGCTGGCTGGTACTAGCTGGGGATGCGACGCCAACACGCTCAGAACGGCATCCATTGCCCTGGTTTTCTCAGCAGCTGAATACTGTGCTCCAGTATGGGCCAGAAGCGCCCACACTTCCATGGTCGACGTTCAGCTTAATGCCACAATGCGAACCATCAGCGGAACCTTAAAATCGACTCCTCTTCCCTGGCTCCCCGTACTTGCAAATATAACCCCGCCAAATATCAGGCGAGAGATTGCAACACTGAGGGAATACAAGAAGGCGCTGCAAAAAAGCGAAATACCCTTGCACGATGATGTCGTTTCTCACCCGGCATGCCGCTTAAAGTCTCGAAAACCCTTCTGGACGGAAGGAGAAAGACTCCTTCGAACACCTCTCACCCCAGAAGATAGGTGGAAGCTTGAGTGGCAATCAGCCAACGTCAAAAACGCCCATCTCGTGCAAGACCCCACTGAGAGACAGCCTGGGTTCTCATTGCCTCGCAAACTCTGGACTGCCATCAATAGGATAAGGTGCTCCCATAGCCGTTGTGCTCATATGATGCATAGATGGGGCCTTAAAGAGTCGGCGACGTGTGAATGCGGTGCGGTGCAGACCACCGAACATGTGGTCAACGAATGCCCGCTCCATTCATTCCCCGGCGGGATTGATGAGGTCCACAGGGCAACGCCTGAGGCCCTAGACTGGCTCGCAGACCTAGATGTCCCCCTCTGACCCCCCACCATACGAAAGAAGAAGAAGAATTTTCAAACCAAAATCATTTTCAATCTGGGAGGCGCAAATGGGTACCGCTGCCCCGGGAATATCAATTGTCCCGTATGCGCTCCTATACCATTCATCCAATTGCGATAAAACTTTTGTGATTTGTTGTGCGCACGCCCGCGGAGGTTTCTACATAAAATGGTGAGCTCTGGCGTTATGAAATCATTTCCTACGCCATTCATCCGATTGCGATGAAAATTTGGTGACCTGTTGTGCGCACTCACGAGAAGTTATCTATATGTAATGGTGAGCTCTGGGATAATTTATTTAAACAAAATTACAAAAGGTGGCGCGCGAGACGTTTGAAAAAGATTTGTATTTAATATAATTTAGCGGCAATTCAACGCATGCCGGGTACCTACCTACTTGCTAGTTTTAAATAAAAATTGTCATAATGAAATGTATTTAAGTAACCACTTACAAATCTTATGAATTCAGAGGAAATAAAAAAATCAGAGTGTGTAATTCACACGCGGTAGAAGTGATACTAGAAAGTCCTTAGATGTCGCTTTCTTTTCTTTTGCTTGTTTTTTTTATGTTTTTTTTAATCAAGAAGATACCTATTGATTTCACAAAATAAAAATGTTTTTTTTTTGGATTTCGTAGGATTCGAAACCCCATTCGCTTGATGTCTGTCGCTGAGACTTGTCAGGCACTTTGCCCACTACGCTGTGGAAGGCACCTTGTACTTGTATAAGAACTTTGACGGCCGGCGTAGTCCAGCGGTAAGTCTCTTGACTCGCACACCAAAGGTCGCGGGATCGAATCCCGGTGTGGAAAATAAATTTTATTTGATTAATTTGAGTTATTTCGCAATTTATCCATTTAAAATAATATATAGTATATTTGCGGCATGTTCCAGAGTGGAAGATACTCTCAGTATCACACTGATGTAAGACCAGAATTCAGAATTGAAACGTTGCTTAAAATGGCATTAGCCGTGTTTGGTAACCAGATCTGAATAGCCAGGTTCTTCCCCACCTTCCTCTTCCCTATCTCCGTCCCCTCCCCACTACCTTCAGCCTCACAACATATCCCATATTCTCATGCCATAGTCTCACTGGCTTCAGACGGGAGCAGTTGGGACTCTTGTGTGGTATTCATAAAAAAAAGAACCGAGTTTTTGTGTAGAACTGAGTTGTGAAGCATTTCCGTTTCACCCAAATTTCAAGTCACTAACGGCATTAAAGAAGTCTCACTTCTTCAAGTAGGTACTAACTAGTCTAGCTTTGATATTCCACAAAATATAACGATTTTATTTATATTATTATTTCTTCTGAATATTCGTACAGAATAGAATCCAATAGGTCAATTTGTCCATTGGACCACTTGACGACGGCTGTTGGGCGGTTGGGCGACTGGACGACTGGGATAGGGCGGCCAATTGACCTTAGTTGACATCACTCTCGACATAAACTCCCGCCTATTTGCACTTCACTTGTTTCACTGCGGAAGTGACTTCAGTCGTGTTACAACCGCCCGACCAATCTCAGGCAGCCTTAGAGAGGGAAGGATTCGAGTTTTGCCTGCGTGTGAGGATGACAGCAATAAAATAATGAGTCGAAAATCGTAAAATTAATTAAGGATAATATTGTTAATTCTGAATTTGAAATAAAACGCCGATAAAAATGACTGAAAAAATATCGGTCTTAATGGCCGGGCGCTGCATTCCGGTAAGACAAGAGATCCTGGTTTCGAGTCCCAGTTGCGACCGTTACCTTTTTATGTTTCTGTGTCTTGTTCTGTTTCATGTTTGATTTAGATTTATTAGTATTATCTTCATTTTCAATGATGTATAACATTGATGTATATAAACTTTCAAAAGTTATTAAGAGCGTTTAACCAGCCAGCGGCCGAAAATTCACATTTCCTAGAAAGTTGTTCTTACGATCGTCCAGGGCGGTTACAACCAGAAAGATTAATTTTTAAAAATTATAACTCAATATCGATTTTTTTTCATTCCAAATTTGCTTTAATTTATACCTACATTCAAAAAGCTAAAAGGCTTGATGATAAAACTATTAAAACAATGTAATTTTGTCGTTATTTTTCGATTATAAGTATTTATCGTTTTTCAATAATGTCTAAGTTGAATAAGAATGTAACAAAAATCAGAAATATATTAGTTTGTAAGTGCGCAAATAAATACACTAATGGACCAATTTTCGTCAAGAAACAGATGTACGTATATATTTTTGAATGATTTTAAGTAAACTAAAATTAAAATTCTAAAACATGCGATGCCCAGATAATGTATTGATTTATTTTACTGCACGATTATATGATTTGAAGTGGGTGTGATATAATTCAAAAGCTTTTTTGAAAATTTAACAAATCTGCCAACGACCTATGGTATAACCTTATTATACTAAAAATAAACATTTTTTCTCAAAATTTATTACATGCGAATGCCATATAAAAGAACAATCTTTCGAAATCCATTTATATTTTTTTGTGGAAAAGCGTCAATACGTCTATAATCTGATTTAAAAATGACATATTTCTGGTTTTCTCTGGTAATAAATACCCTCTTGAAGTTATTCCAATCATTTATTTATATATCCCATATAAATAAAATCGGATATGTTTATCGGATACACTATTTAGGTAACAAATAAATTCGTTGAAGAACTTTGAAATTATTCAAAAAGATAACTTCCAAAAAATATGGGTAAATTAGTTAAGGGAACGTACCCATACTACGAGACCCACTTTTTACAATTTTTAAACCCCCCTCGGTGACCACGTGTAGTATTTTCCTAGACCCCCCCCCCCCCCTCCCTCTACAGTTTTACGGCAAGAGTGCATGCATACCTATAATTGAAAAAATATTATCAAGATAAAACTTACGTCAAAATATATTGTAGGTATATTATAAACGCGAGATAGTAGACTGAATGCTATTGAAATGAGATCCCTGAGGCTTATGTGTGGTAAAACAATGTATGATCGTGTGAGAAATGTGGATATCCGCAAAGAATGTAAGGCTGATTAAGTAAGATTAAGAAAGGGACCCTCAGATGGTTTGGGCATTTAGAGCGAATGAACGAAGAAAGTAGTGTAAGAAGAATATACGACGCGGATGTTAATGGTAGAAGAAGTCGGGGACGCCCGACGTCGGGCCATGTCAAAAGTCAGAATAATAGAAGATAATGTATGAGACGATGTATGAATGTGAGTGAGGCAATGAGTGTGTGCCAAGACCGAGTTGTTTGGCGGTCCGTCGTCTCCGCCTACCTCTGCGGGGAAACGGCCTGATGGTTAGTTAGTTAGTTAAACGCGAGATTTCTATATTGACTACGTGATAAAAACCTTAGCTCCCGCCCCTCATTGTGACCAACCGTGGTATTTTGAAGATAGATCCCCCCCCCCCCCCGAACGGGTCACGTAGTATGGGTACGTTCCCTAAGGATAATATTCGTATTTCTGAATTTGAAATTTGAGATCAAAAATGACAGAAAAAACGTAGGTCCCAATAGTCGAGTTGGTTAAGGCGCTGGGTCCCGGTTAGACCAAAAATCCTAGGTTCGAATCCCAGGTGCGACCGTTATCTTTTTATTTTCTGTGTCTTGTTCTATTTTATGTTTCGTTTAGATTTATTAGTTCACATTATCTTCTTCTTCTAGGATTTTATATATTGGTAGGGTAACTTTTGATTTGCTCTCGTAAAAAAAGTACATACGTATATGTCATAATGTTAAATGAGTTGGTGATTTGTCGAGGTTATTAATTGGGTTGTTTTGTTCTGTTTGTCATTCTAGAAGGAGTAAAACTTGGGCCAGTTGTTATTTCAGATAATAACAAAAGTTTTTATTTGGATAATGTAATACAGAAAAACGGGTTCAGAAACTGAAATTGACACATGATACGACATGATTTTTTTTTTTTTTTTTTAATAAAATTTTATTGGTTACAGATTTTTTGTTTTTTTTTACTACCACACTAGGCTAATGCCCGTGTTGTGGAGGTCATACATTTAATATTTTAAATAGAAATTAATAAATACTATTTTATTGAAACAGATAATTAAACATACTAAATAAAAATTAAGAAATACGTAAAAGTGAAAAATAAAGAGAAAAGAAATCATATTTAAAAAATAAAAATTTAAATTCAAATTTAGAAATACATAAATTAATAATAATGTTAGATTTGTCAAAGAATTTATATATAAAATGCAAAAATCGGTAATTTTAAATACATGTAGGATTACAAAAGATTTTTTAAATATTTATATTGAGGGATCAGTAGGATTTATAGGTTTAATTAGGAATTCCACAGAGCCGAACCCTCTGATATGAAAATATCTGGAGTCGGTGAATTATTTTCCCATCTGATCTCTGGTAGGTTGACATGTTGTTCTTGTATTGTTTTGTAATTATAACACTTATATAGTGCAATTGCATAACGTGGATTGACCAGATGATCATTTGGGAAGTGTGTGAAAGGGTTTTTTTTTTTTTTTTTTTTTTACAGTGAATACCGCACAAGAATCTCAACTGCTCCCCTCTGGAGCCAGTGAGACTATGGCATCCCCAATTGGGGTATGTTGTGAGGCTGAAGGTAGTGGGGAGGGGAAGGAGGTGTGGAAGAGGAAGGTTGGGAAGTACCTGGCTATTCAGATCTGGTCACAAAACACGGCTAAAGCCATTTTCAAGCAACGTTTCAATTCTGAATGGTGGTCTTACACCAGGGCGATACTGATAGTATCTTCCACTCTGGAGTGGAAGATACTATCAGTATCGTTTAGAGTTTTTCCTGTGGGGAAAATTAAACCCGGACATTTAAATCTGGTGTCTAAAAAAAAAATTAAGTGTTAAGAACTCATGTGTTCCATACAAATATATAAATTAAAACGGATAGGTATATAAATTAAAATTAAAACATAAATAAAAATTAAGTGAAAAACCAAGAGAAAAAAAATAATAACATTTTAAAGAAAAATACAAATCAAATTGGAAATAAAAATTTTGCTAATTAGTGCTAAGAACTCTGTGTTCTTTGAAGTACGCTCGTCCCCTTTCGAAAATCCAATGTTGTACATGTGCTGTACATATAAAGAGACTTAGAATTACTTGACTTTATGTCAGTACTCAGAGCATTATATATTTTAAGAGCGAAGAACCAGAATTGTCATTGAGCGAATGAGGTATTAGTTTTTGGGACCACGCAACCCAGGTTTGATGAAAAGCGGGTGTGTGCTTGATGTTGTGGAGCGATTAGTAGGTTATTTTTCGTATATAACAAATGCTTGTTTTAGTAAATAGCTGTCGAATATCTAAGACCCTGATTTTGGCAAAGAGTTCATTTGAGGGATGGGTAGGTTGACATTTAAATATAATTCTCAGAATTAGTTTTTAAACTATAATATTTGGTCTAATAATGGATTCAGCATAATATTGATCCATCAATGGATATGATTTAGAGGTGCCACCCCAGACTGGAATACCTACTCCTGTCCCGGTACACCAAAGGCACTGATTTGTTAGGACTTGGAACGCATGCCCTGTGGTTCGGAAGGAGGTTGAAGTTTAATCTACCGGGATACATGGCAATTTCGATGAAGAATGATTAATTCATAAAATAAATTTTGTATAAAATAAATAAAATATTTGTATAATAAAATACTTAATGAGAAATTAAAAATCGTTTTTGGACTACAAAAACAACATGTATGAGTACCAACTGAATATGAACTCCATTGCCCAACATAAATATTCATCCAGGACAATAAGCTAAAAATACACTGGTTACTCCCAGTTTAAACAAACTTTTGGACAGAGAACATTAAATTCTATGCTACGAAACAATACAATGCTCGACCAAATCGAACAAAAAATAACCTAAGTAAATGAATACATAAAACAAAATTAAAAACATGAGTGAGAGAACAAAGTGATAATCAACTTGCAAACATTATGAAGACGATGCAAAGGAAACCTGAAACTAAATATAAAAGTTAAAAAAAAACTACAGGCCGCATCAGAACTGGAAACCCTAGTGAGGACTGTAAAAAAATTTGAATTTATACTTGTTTTAAACATTATACCTATATCACATACAAAATTTGCAATTGAAACTAATTAAAAAAATATATGCTCAAGAATATCTCACATTAATAAAAAATAAGAAATAAAAAAATTACTAACCCATGCACCTACGACCAAAATTAGTATGTTTAATTGTGAATCAAGACAGACATCAGAGCGACATCAGACATCCGAAAAACATTCTGCGCGTTTACGCCTAATTTTCTCAGCATCGATTTTGTATAACACATCCCACTCAAATATCAATAAGTACTATTTATCCTTGTAGGATAGAATCCTGGAATAATAAATCGTCTGTGTTTATTAAGTTCCTTTTCCCGGCTCCGCCAAGCATGCAAAGTGCCAAGTGCCATGTTTGGCACGAGGCCCTCCCACCCACGAATACCAGTTTTGGCAGTTCGCATTACCGGTACCCGCTAACCGGCACATCCGGGGTAGGTTCAGAACCCAAATCCACTGCGCTGCTTTGGCATCCACCATTCTTCTCTACTCCTCTACTGGAAACTGTGTGGCAACTGGGAACTTAAAGTCAAACAAAAAATAATGTAAATAAAACAATATTGTGATTTCTTGGTTTTGAAGTTACCAGGATTAGCCTAACGAGATGAATGTATGTAATAGACCAGTTGTTTCACAGAATTTTAACAATTCAAGTTCTGTTCCCGCCATATTATTTCATTATGGGCCAGTTGTTTCACAGAACTGAAGGTATAATTATATTAATGTTGTACTGTTTTCAGGTGTATTCTGGTGCTATTCTGTTGCTATTTGTATATTTTCAGATGCTATTCTATTACTATCTATGTAAAGGGTGTTTTTTAGAGGTTTGGTTTTTAAACCCGGCAACATTGTTTCTACAATTTGACAGTTGACAGTTGATTTGTAATCAGTACGTTTTGCCATTTCACCATTAATAGACTGACGTCAGAACAGCGCTTGCAAATTGTGCAAATTTTATTTGATTGCGTTTATTTTTATTTTTTTTGTTTATTGCGGGAAACATTTGGTGAGCACATAATTTCACGTAATGGACCTGTGAACTTTCTTAGGGGGTATGTGAAGTCACTGGTCTATACTGATAAACCAGAGACATTGGACCATTTGAAGTCAATATTCGCCGTGTTATTGGCGATATATGGCCCCAGTTGCTCGATAAAGTTGTGGAAAATTGGACAATTGCGCTTCATTCGAGCTAGCCGTGGCGCTCATATGCTCGAAATCATATTTAAATGGCATAAAATTATCTATTAAATAAAACCATTATCATAGACACTAACATTATTTTAATGTGTTTTTTTTTCATTTTGAATTTGTATACCTCTAAAAAAACACCCAAGTATTTTTTTATTGTCCTTTTGATAAGTGTACTTTTTGAGACTAAACGGGAGTTAATTAGTTAATGAGTCTTTAGTTTTATTTCAACCACTTTCGTTTCTCCAAGATCGAAAGGAATAAATTGATCGCGTCGTAGATGAATTATTAACTCCTTGGTTCGCGTTTACAATTACTTTCAATTATAAGAGCTTCGTCAGTTCACCTCCATTAAGCCAGTTATTTTGAATATCGTTCGACAATATGCAAAATGATTTGTTTGTTGACAGCATATCTGACACTCAGGAGACCACTTCAAATATTTTTAATCGTCGGTCGGAATATCTCTTATCAATTTATTCATTAATACCGTTCTCGCAAATATTGAAAACTGACCATAGATGACGTATTTAGTCAATATCAATTGATATAGGGTTTTATCGATCGTCAGTGCTAGACCTCCTGGACCAAACCCATTGAAAAACAAACTGAATGATAATGCATATATTTGAACATCGAAAGACATTCCGATTATGTCACCCATTCAAATTTGCTTTAAACTTTATTTTTAAACGACAGAGCGTCGAAGTTTCACAAAGAAAACGGCGTCATCTTTTCATGTTTATTTTTCTTTGTTTGTCAACTTCTACCGATTGATACATTACTATTTCTGTTCTCCTTCGCATCACACGGAAGTTCTTCACTCCCACCTATTTAATATTATTCAGATATACAGATACTAAACACGTTTAAAAATAGACGCAAGGAATTTACAGCGATTTGGTAGTCAAATGTGTCAACTTGAATCATAGAAAATGTAATATAAATTCATTTGAAACAATATTTTACTTTTAAAATGTGAGGAAAATTTTAATTCGATAAAAACACACACAAAGGGAACTAGTAAATCAGAAAAGCAAACATTCTCAAACATAGATGTAATTAAAATTGGATTAGGTACATAAAAAATATCATATTTTTGAATGTAGCTATTACTTTGTGGTTATCCATTATAGAAAAATGAAACAATACAACTTTGTATAAACCACTTATATAATGTGCAAATCCGACCGGTTTCGGAACAAACGTTCCTTCGTCAGGGAAAGCTTATATTAATTTTTTTACCATAATAAAACATTGTTCGAAACTGTCAAATTAGTATAAGCTTTCCCTGACGAAGGAACGTTTGTTCCGAAACCGGTCGGATTTGCACATTATATAAGTGGTTTATACAAAGTTGTATTGTTTCATTTTTCTAAAAAATATCATACTTGGTAATTTTATTTTTTATACATTAGCTCCACACAGGAGGTCCTGAGAAAAATAATTTCCCTAAGGGCCTAGTGGATGCTCTGCAGGGGGTCTTTTTAAGGAAGGGATGGAAAAGGGTATGAGCGGTGGGTCGGAATTTGGGGTCAGTGTGTCCGGGAGTGACGGACGTATAAATCTATCACCTAATGAACCCGGGCACCCCTGCTAAGTCACCAAAAGTAGCGAACCAATTGGGGCGACCTATGGCAGATGTGTTAGTTATCCAAATAATGGTCCCCAGGGTGGCGGTACTCACACCCACCTCCCAAATTTATTTACAAACAGACGGAGAAAATTTAGTCACTTCGCCGATCACTTGGAATAAACATACTTTTATCATTTTTGCTTGGAGAAGATACGACTTTGCACGCAGATAGTAGGGAACTTAAAAGCACCAGTGCTTTGTGCAAATGTCCAGAAATTAGTATTAATGATTTAATAGAAGATAACTTGTAACAGCACAATTGATAGTGATTTTATAATTTTTATTTTACTTGTTCAATTTCAGGCCTTGTACATGACCATAAAGATCTTATAAATTCTGCTTTGGTGCAAAATTATCAAGAGGTGATTCCATTTTTTACGCATTTACGTGAAGGTGAAATGTTTCTGACTTTATGGATATGCCGATCCGAAAAGATGAGTCTGCCCAACTTTCCCTATCCCATCTTATCTTATCCCCTATTCTTAATCTTCCCCACTCTCCTCAGCTTCAAAACGCAGACATTAGGAGATGCTAGAGACGCACTGGCTCCGGGTATTTTGGGACAGTTATATAGTATTCACTTAAAAATGTATAAAAAAACCTAGCCTGACTTTTACACAAAATACGTGCTACGATCAAACTTTCAATAAATGCCAATTTCTGGAGATGCCTTAAATAATATTTTACTAACCATTACGCCATTTCCTCGCAGGGGTAGGCAGAGAGGACGGACCGCCAAACAACTCGCTCTTGGCACACACTCCTTGCCTCAATTCATACATCGTCTCATACACGTTCTTCTATTATTCTGTCTCTTGACACGGCCCGACTCAAGTCTTGGTCGTGCCATGTCTTCCTCGAACGTCCCCGTCTTTGTCTGCCATTCAAATTTGCATGTCATATAATCTCCTTACATTCCTTTCCTTGTTCATTCTCTCCACATGCCCAAACCATCCGAGCGTCCCTTTATTAATTTCACTCATTATGCTTACATCAGCCTTGCATTCTTTGCGAATTTCCACATTTCTCAGACGATCGTACATGATTTTATCGGTTCCAACTAAATCAGAATCAAGTCAATTCAACACCTGTTTGTAAAGTCATTAAAACCTATGAAAAAATTAATTTTAAAATAGCACATAACCCTAACCTAACGTTACTTATTTCATCACTTTTACCTAATGACATTTCAAGGGAGGTTTTGAGTTTATTTTTTCTGAGATATCCAGTCACCGATTTTACCACAATTATACCGAAAGATTTAAATGGCTATATAGATATATTAAATTTATTTAGGTTTATATAGCTTCAGGGAACTCATTTCTGCAGCATTCAGTCTACTTTCATCCTTCCTCAGTTCCATGCCTCACTGCCATACATCAGGGTAGGTACCAGCACTCCATTGTGTACGGCTAGCTCTATATCGAATTAAATAAAAACCAACGCGCCATCTGAAACTAGCACATCGTTATTATACGTAATATTTCATGACTATATTTACAAAATAGCGGACGTTTGCGTCAGGAGAGGAAAAATGTGTTTGGGCTAAAAAAAACTCTGACAAAAAAGTCGGGACTCACGTGTGACCTCATGCTGAGAAGCACGGATTTAAAACAAAGTTATTTATAATTTATACTGGGACGAGACGAGATGAGGAGAGCTTCATATCGAGCGGGTGCGGTGCTTTGAACAAAGCGTGATACAAGACAAATAATACAAATAAAGATTAGGCAATAAAAACACTGTGCATGTGCGCCGGGACGTAGACTGGAGTCTGTGTACAAAGGAAAATAAACAAACAACGCGCAGCTTCTTATGATCGTAAGTTGGCATGATTGTTTCAAGTTCGACTTCTTCACAAATTATACAATATTATACATACCCTCCAATTGATACGCTTTTTTGTATGACTCGTGTTTTTGATAGAGTATAAATAATATCACAGTTTCAGATTAACAATTGTTCGTTTCTTATTTATCAGACTCGTTTTTCTAACTCGAGGAAATACGTCTAACTAACTAACCATCACGCCGTTTCTCCGCAGGGGTAGGCAGAGAGGACGGACAGCCAAACAACTCGGTCTTGGCACACACTCTTTGCCTGACTCACATTCATACATACTCTTCTATTATTCTGACTTTTGACATGGCCCGACTCAAGTATCTGATTCACTGATCGTGCCACGTCTTCCTCAATGAATTCTACTCAACACCTCCTTTGAAAAACAAGTTACGTTAAGTTAGGTTAAGAGCTATTTTTTAATTTTTAAAGTGAAACTTCTATAGCCCCTCTGTGATTTCGTTTTAGGATGAAACGAAATGACGATTACTGCACCTGCGACGCATCAACTGCGCTCATTGGCCGCTTTGATTATGATGTCACTTTTTAAGGCTCTTTAAGGCTTGGTTGAGATATGAAACGGATAGATCTGCGCTCATTGGTCGCTTTGATTATGACCTCACTTTTAAAGCATTGGTTGAGATTGTTTTGGTAAAGTTTCGCTTCTACCGCGTCTATGGGGCACATTAAGGCTTTATGAAACGAAACAGTAAACTTGCCGGACGGATATATATATCTCAGTATCGCCCTGGTGTAAGAGCACAATTCAGAATTGAAATGACTTTAGCCGTATTTGGTGACCAGATCTGAATAGCCAGGTACTTTCCCACTCTCCTTCCCCTCCCCACTACCTTCCCCTCACAACATACCCCAATTGGGGATGCCATAGTGTCACTGGCTCCAGACGGGAGCAGCTGGTATTCTTTTGAGGTTTCACATTTAAAAAAACGTGTACAAATGTCAGGCATGTACAAATTCACGTGTCTGTGGGCTGTTTGCCTGTGTTGATGGAACACATTCAGTTGAAATACCTATGGAATAAACAGCTGGTTTATGTAGACACAGTAATTTTATTCACGTTTGTATGGCTACATGTATATCTTAAGGTACACTCAATTAAAAATTCTGAAATTTTAATTAATTACAATTTGTCTTTGTTTTATTTTTATTTTGCTGAGCGTCCCAAATGTGAAAATATTTTACAAAAATAGCACTGTGTAAATTAACCGAGATTATTTTCACGGTGTTGTTTTTCAATCCGTAATTTATCTTAGAAATCATAAACAGTATCAGAAATCAGTAGTACTTTACCTAATTTCACAATTTTTCAACAATGATATTTAGTACCTACCTACCTGCTGTAAAATCAATAAAAGCGTGAATTTTTTTAAAATGGTTTCAATGTGCCCACTTACTTACTAAACATCTAGCTCAGGGGTGCTCAAACTTGAACTGCTGGCGATCTACCTCAATATTAATAGACTGCGATCGATCGACTCTGACAGGCTACAGCGCCGGGGGTGGGGGGACGTAAAAGTGGTTTTTCTTTGATTCTGGCAGTACATAAATAGTCTGTAACTAGAATTTTATAACTGCACTTCGAATAAGAGAATGCTGTTTTTTTTAAATGTGTCAACAGATGAATCCACAACTAGAATTTTACATTCTGAACACAAACTGAACACTGTCCACCACCACCTTTTTTCTCAACGCCCCAACCTACTATTCCTGTCTGAAACGCAGATAGCCGAGCCTGTAGACGCCTCCTATCTGGACTGCCCGGGCTTCACCCTCGCAAGCAAGTTCAGATCTAAAGGAGGTGTCTGTCTCTATAGTCGAGCTGACGTCAACTGTGTGCGACTGTTGAATCTGGAAAACTCCAGATTCGACGTAATGTGGGTATTCGTCAATCTTGCCAGTACGGTAAGATTCTACGCATGTTTATACCGCACACCGAACCTTAGCGAATCAGACACGTCCGACTCATCAAACATTTAAGCGACACTATCGATGACCTCTTGCCCGGCTACCCTACGGCAGAGTTTGTGGTCCTGGGGGACTTCAATGTTCATAACAAACCTTGGTTGGGATCAACAGACTCGGCTGGACGACAAGCTGAATCCTTTGCCCTTTGCTACGGATTGGAGCAAATGGTTCAGGAGCCTACAAGGGTTCCTGATGTCCAGACTCACCGTTCCAATCTGTTAGACCTATTTTTAACCACTGTGCCACACGGTTACAGGATTGAAGTCACAGCGCCTTTAGGATTGTCCGACCACTGCCTGGTGACGACATCAATCCCTGTAAACTTCAGACGAGAGGCTGAAGAGAAAAGTGTGGCACTATAGGTCAGCAGATTGGTTCGGTCTGCGGGCACATTTTAATGCTTTCCCGTGGTCAGCTGTCTGTTTTCGGACTTCGGATCCCTCAAGATGTGCCCAGGAAATTGGTGAAGTCATTACATCCGCGATGGATGGCTTCATCCAATCTACTGTTAAGGACTCTGGTGTATGCTCAAAGCCAGTGAGCAGTGCGACGAAAAAACGCGGCTTACCGAGCCTACAACACATCTAGAATATCCAAAGACAGAACAGCTTGCAACAAAATGGCAAAGGAAACCAAGAGAATCATAAATAGGTCAAAATTGGAGCACGACAATCAGGGCAGCAGAAAGCTGGCTGCATGCCTGCATGGCAGAAGGCAATTCTGGTTGCTTGCGGGCTTAATAGGTCGCAATTTCTGCAAATCCAGTCTGCCACCTCTCACCAGACCTGACGGCTCACTAACACCGCCACCAAAAAGGCAAACTTATTAGGTAAAATTTTTGCGAATAACTCTACCCTCGATGACCAAGGTGCTGTCCCGACGTCGGTTCCTCACTGCGGTTTTCGTATGAAAAAGCTGAGGATCCGGCATCAGGAAGTACTCCATGTTTTACGAGGGCTAGATGATAATAAAGCTAGTGGGCCTGATGGAATACCTGACCTGGTACTGCAGAGATGCGCTGCAGAAATAGCTCCAATTTTGACGAAGCTTTTTAAAATGTCCCTGAAGACTGGCTCTGTGCCCTCTGGTTGGAGAAAAGCGGTTATCCATCCTATTCCAAAGAAGGGTGACCGCTCCAACCCGGCCAACTACCGCCCCATAGCGATCACATCAGTTCTGTCTAAGGTGATGGAACGTGTGATCAACGACAAACTGCTCACATACCTCGAGAAGAGCAAAATTATTAACGACCGTTAATACGGTGTGGTGATCTTCTCGCGTATGTGACGCATGTTTGGGGGCGGTGCCTGGAACGTTTCGGTGAGACCCAAACGGTTGCACTGGACATTTCCAAGGCCTATGACCGGGTTTGGCACCGAGGACTTGTCAACAAACTGCCTTCTTACGGACTTCCCGCATCCTTGTGTACGTGGATTGCCGACTTTTTGAGGGAGAGGTCGATTCAGACGGTAGTCGATGGTTTCACCTCTTCCTTACACTCGATAAATGCTGGCGTCCCACAGGGATCTCCGACTTTGTTTCTGTTGCACATCAACGACCTTTTGTCATGTGCACTAATTCACTGTTACGCGGATGACAGTACAGTCCATGATAGCTTTTTGTTTGACAAGCCCCCAAAGGGCTCACAAACTTCAACGGCTCGGAGGGCTTTGAAGCAAAGAATGGACGGTTACCTCGAGAGTGTTTTCTCTTGGGGTAAAAATAATCTCGTTGAATTTTATGTTTCAAAGACCCAATCTTGTCTGATTACGTCTAAAAGGGATCGAAATGAATATCTAGTATTTTTTTTTTTTTTTTTACATTAACTCCACACAGGAGGCCCTGAGGAAAATAATTTCCCTCAGGGCCTATGTCATCTGGGATGCTGTGTGGAGGGTCTTTTTGAGGAGAGGAAGGAATGAACATTGGTCTTGAAGAGACCCATGTTGTAGGAAGGAGGAAACACAGAGGCCGGCAAATCATTCCACAGCCGAGCTGTTGAACACAAGAACGAGTCGAAGAAACGACCCGTTCTCATGTGACAAATGTCAACTGTGTACAAATGTTGGGCACGCGTTTGGCGTGTTTCCCGACTATGCACCGGTGCCGAAGGGATCAATGATGCTAGTTCCTCGGAGCATCTTCCATTGTAATACCGGTAGAACAAGGATAGCATTCCCACCCGACGCCTGTGCTCTAAAGATTGCAATCCGTCTGTTAAGATGGGAGAATCTATCAAACGGACCGCCCGTTTCTGCACAGAGTCGAGGGTATTTTTCAGGTATTTTGGAGCTCCAGACCAGAGGTGGCTGCCAAATTCAACCGTGGGGCGCACTTGCGATTTTTACAGGGTTAGCAGTTGTGTACTTTTAAAGTATCTGCGGGCCCTGTACAGTACGCCCAGTTTTTGGGAGGCTAACTTTACTCTGGCTTCGATGGAGCCCCCATACCTGAGCTGGTCACTTAGGGTTACACCAAGCATATCAATGGAGGGCCTGTTCGGAAGATTGCTTCCGTTGAAAGAGACTAGATTTTCATTGCGATCCCTTTTAGACGTAATCAGACAAGATTGGGTCTTTGAAACATTAAATTCAACGAGATTATTTTTACCCCAAGAGAAAACACTCTCGAGGTAACCGTCCATTCTTTGCTTCAAAGCCTTACGAGCTGTTGGAGTTTGTGAGCCCTTTGGGGGCTTGTCAAACAAAAAGCTATCATGAACTGTACTGTCATCCGCGTAACAGTGAATTGGTACACATGACAAAAGGTCGTTGATGTGCAACAAAAACAGAGTTGGAGACAGAACCGATCCCTGCGGGACGCCGGCATTTATCGAGTGAGAGGAAGAGGTGAAACCATCGACTACCGTCTGAATCGACCTCTCCCTCAAGAAGTCGGCAATCCACGTACACAAGGATGCGGGAAGTCCGTAAGAATGCAGTTTGTTGACAAGTCCTCGGTGCCAAACCCGGTCAAAGGCCTTGGATATGTCCAGTGCAACCGTTTGGGTCTCACCGAAACGTTCCAGGCATCGCCCGCAAACATGCGTCACATACGCGAGAAGATCACCGCACGAGCGGTTCCGCCGGAATCCGTATTGACGGTCGTTAATAATTTTGTTCTTCTCGAGGTATGTGAGCAGTTTGTCGTTGATCACACGTTCCATCACCTTAGACAGAACTGATGTGATCGCTATGGGGCGGTAGTTGGCCGGGTTGGAGCGGTCACCCTTCTTTGGAATAGGATGGATAACCGCTTTTTTCCAACCAGAGGGCACAGAGCCAGTCTTCAGGGACAGTTTAAAAAGCTTCGTCAAAATTGGAGCTATTTCTGCAGCGCACCTTTGCAGTACCAGGGCAGGTATTCCGTCAGGCCCACTAGCTTTATTAACATCAAGCCCTCGTAAAACATGGAGTACTTCCCGATGCCGGATCCTCAGCTTTTTTATACGAAAACCGCAGTGAGGAACCGACGTCGGGACAGCACCTTGGTCATCGAGGGTTGAGTTATCCGCAAACATTTTACCTAGTAAGTTAGCCTTTTCGGTGGCGGTGTTTGCTAGTGAGCCGTCAGGTCTGGTAAGAGGTGGCAGACTGGATTTGCAGAAATTGCGACCTATTGAGCCCGCAAGCGACCAGAATTGCCTGCTGCCATGCGGGCATGCAGTCAGCTTTCTGCTGATCTGCTGGTCGTGCTCGAATTTTGACCTATTTATGATTCTCTTGGTTTCCTTTGCCATTTTGTTGTAAGCTGTTCTGTCTTCAGATGTTCTAGATGTGTTGTAGGCTCGGTAAGCCGCGTTTTTTCGTCGCACTGCTTCAGCGCATTGTCGACTGAACCACGGCTTTGAGCCTACACCAGTTTCCTTAACAGTAGATTGGATGAAGCCATCCATCGCGGATGTGATGACCTCACCAATTTCCTGGGCACATCTTGAGGGATCCGAAGTCCAAAAACAGACAGCTGACCACGGGAAAGCATTAAAATGTGCCCGCAGACCGAACCAATCTGCTGACCTATAGTGCCACACCTTTCTCTTCAGCCTCTCGTTTGGTGGTCTGAAGTTTACAGGGATTGATGTCGTCACCAGGCAGTGGTCGGACGATCCTAAAGGCGCTGTGACTTCAATACTGTAACCGTGTGGCACAGTAGTTAAAAATAGGTCTAACAGATTGGAACGGTGAGTCTGGACATCAGGAACCCTTGTAGGCTCCTGAACCATTTGCTCCAATCCGTAGCAAAGGGCAAAGGATTCCGCTTGGCGTCCAGCCGAGTCTGTTGATCCTGAGAACTTCAACCAAGGTTCGTTATGAACATTGAAGTCCCCCAGGACCACAAACTCTGCCATAGGGTAGCGGGGCAAGAGGTCATCAATAGTGTCGCTTAAATGTTTGAAGAGCTCGGACGTGTCTGATTCGCTAAGGTTCGGTGAGCGATATAAACACGCGTAGAATCTTACCGTACTGGCAAGATTGACGCGTACCCACATTACGTCGAATCTGGAGTTTTCCAGATTCAACAGTCGCACACAGTTGACGTCAGCTCGACTATAGAGACAGACACCTCCTTTAGGTCTGAACTTGCTTGCGAGGGTGAAGCCCGGGCAGTCCAGATAGGAGGCGTCTACAGGCTCGGCTATCTGGCGTTTCAGGACAGGAATAGTAGGTTGGGGCGTTGAGAAAAAAGGTGGTGGTGGACGGAGTTTAAATTGGTATGCAGGCCGCGAATGTTGGTGTAATTCACCAACATTTTTGGCCTGCGCCGGGGGTCGCCTACTACTCGCCGATGTAATGATGTTAATTTTTGTTGTTTGTGTTGTCATGATTTTAATTAAATATTTTTATGATGGGGTGTGGGGGGAGGGAGGTCTGGGAAGGAAAAGGTATGAGGGGTGGGTAGGAAGCTGGGGATCAGAGTGTCCAAGAGTGACGAACGAATGAATCCAATCCACCCACTGCGGTGCAAGGCGATGGATAGGGAGAGTCCGGCTGGAGAGGTCACCCAATGCGCCCCAAACGCTACTGCTGGGTCCCCTCCGGTCACGAACCGGCACAACAGCAGCGGCGGGGTTTTTACACTCGTTGATGGGGCAGCCCACCCTCAGTCGTGAGCCTGAGGGTCGGGCCCCTGTACTACCGAGCGGCCCGGACAGCGGTAACCGGTTGTAAAGGGTCTCCCTCAACCAGCATCTCCCAATCCGGCCCGCCACGCAGAAGGTGGGCCGACGCACCCGCCATCAAGACTTGAACAAACATTACCCCAAAGAAGTATAAAATAGTATAGTATCTTATCCAAATAGTATCTTTCAACGGAAGCAATCTTCCGAACAGGCCCTCCATTGATATGCTTGGTGTAACCCTAAGTCATCAGCTCAGGTATGGGGGCTCCATCGAAGCCAGAGTAAAGTTAGCCTCCCAAAAAATGGGCTCCCACAACTGCTAACCCTGTACAAATCACAAGTGCGCCCCAGGGTTGAATTTGGCAGCCACCTCTGGTCTGGAGCTCCAAAATACCTGAAAATACCCTCGACTCTGTGCAGAAACGGGCGGTCCGTTTAATAAATTCTCCCATCTTAACAGACAGTTTGCAATCTTTAGAGCACAGGCGTCGGGTGGGAAAGCTATCCTTGTTCTACCGGTATTACAATGGCAGACAGGCAATGGCGGTATTACATGCTCCGAAGAACTAGCATCATTGATCCCTTCGGCACCGGTGCATAGTCGGGAAACACGTCAAACGCATGACCAACATTTGTACACGGTTGACATTTGTCACATGACAACAGGTCGTTTCTTCGACTCGTTCTTGTGTTCAACAGCTCGGCTGTGGAATGATTTGCCGGCCTCTGTGTTTCCTCCTTCCTACAACATGGGTCTCTTCAAGACCAATGTTCATTTCTTCCTCTCCTCAAAAAGACCCTCCACACAGCATCCCAGATGACATAGGCCCTGAGGGAAATTATTTTCCTCAGGGCCTCCTGTGTGGAGTTAATATAAAAATAAAAAAAAAACAAAACTGGTTTAAATTAAAACCAAACTCAAAACATAAAAATTGGTTTTATTTGATTCTGGCAGAACATTCATGGTCTGCAATTTGAATTTTACGACTGCACTTCGAATAAGAGAATGCTTGCCTTCGAACTATTAAAACAGAAATTTTACATCATGAACTGGATTAAATTAAATCTGTGTGCGGCGAACTAAAACTATACTCAGATGAAAATATATTTTTATTATTCTGGCAGTACATAAATAGTCTGCAATTAGAATTTTATAACACCATTTTCAATAAGAGAACGTTTTCATTCGAAATGTGTCAGCAGATGAATCCGCAACTCGAATTTTATATTGTGAACACAAAACTGGTTTAAATTAAATCTGTATGTGGCGAATTAAAACTATACTCAGAACTTGAAAATGTTATTCTTTTATTCTGGCAGCACCACGCACAGTCTGCAACAAAAATTTTATAACCACACTTCGAATAAGATAATGTTTTCCTTCGAAATGTGTCTGATAAAAACTATGAATACATCTATTTACATCGGCAAATTTTTCTCGAGATCGACTCAAAAAGCACTCGCGATCGACCGGTCGATCGCGATCGACCGTTTGAGCACCACTGATCTAGCTATTTCCGCAGAGGTAGGCAGAGATGACCGATCGCCTAACATGCTTCATTCATACGCATACATCGAGGAGTAAAGCTCTCGACAGGCAATCCGAAGGTCGCGGATTCAATTCTCGGCGTGCACAAGTAAATCTTAGTTGATTTATTTGGGTTATTTCACAATTATACATTAAAAATAATATAAGGTAGATATTTTTGCGCCAAAATATTCTCAGAATAGTCCTGGTGTAAAACCATCATTCAGAATTGAAATCTTGCTTTAAATGGCTTTAGCCGTGTTTTGTGACCAGATCTTAATAGCCAGATATTCCCCACCTTCCTCTTTTCCATCTCCTTCACCCCTCCACTACCTTCAGCTTGATAACATACCCATACATCGGGGATGCCATAGTCTCACTCTCACCAGATGGTTGAGAGTCTTGTGCGATATTCTCATAAAAAAAATACGTATATACTCTTCTATCATTCTCTTGAGATGGGCCGACTGAAGTATTTGATTCATTTGATCGTGCCGTGTCTTCCTCAGGCGTCCCCGACTTTCGCATCATATATTCTCCCCACAGTTTGCACCCACGAAACTCCATATATTATCATCATTACATATTACATTACATACATAGTATAAAACATACATAGTATAAAATGAAGTCGCTCAAAATGTATGTGCGCATAGATCTTTTAAACTACGCAACGGATTTTCATGCGGTTTTCACCAAAAGATAGAGTGATTCAAGATATGTATAATACATACTTATTACAGTAGAGAAAAGCCGAGAAATTCAAATACTCAATTCAGGCAGCGGGCAACTGGCAAGTGGGTCCGTGTGGATTTTATAAAGGTTGGGTAATGACATTGTGTTTCGTTAGCCACAGCGACGTGTGGCCGGGTCTGCTAGTCTATCTATAATTGATTTTTGTCGCTCACTAATGAATTGAAGATGTTTTATATTTTCTCCAATTTTAGCAAAGTCTTGACTTGACTTGACACTTTTATTTCACTTCTATTTTCTTGTATTATTTCTGTTTTGTCTATATATTCACCTACCCTACCATCATTCTTACAATGTACTTTTTCCCAAATATCGTGTTACTTTGCTGTAAATTGGACGTAAGTCCGTTAATAAGTAAATAATTATTATATATTACCTATCTACCTATAATATATTACATATATTACCTATCTATAATTATTGTGAATCTACCCTCTTTGTTGCTAAAGGTAATAATATAAAATCTGGACTCCCACTACAAAATAACTTATAAGTCTTCTCAACTTGCCCTGGTTCCAGAACAAAGTAATTTGTGCACGGTACACTAGCCGGAAGTTCGCTAAATGATCAGCGAACATTTGAGTTGCATGGACCCCCAAGGTTCTTAGCAGGCATACAGTTAGCATCTGTAGCACTGGCGGTTGTTGATAAATAAATACACGACCGTTCGAGTAAGTCACGGCCTCGCAAATACATAAATATATTCACGGAAAGTGTATCAGTTGCCAGTTACATTATTAAAACTTTTTACAGAGTTCAAGATTTGTTTTTGATCGTTTGGACAGAGGATTGACCTGATTTTTTTTAGCAAGCATCCATAAAAATTTATTGCCGCCTCGTTATTATCGTATAATTAATTCTTTATAATTCATACTAATATTAAAAATTGGAAAGTGCATGTGTTTGTTTGTTACGCTGTCACGCATAAACCACTGAACCGATTTTCAAAATTATTTACTTTAAACCACTAAACCGATTTTAAAAAGCTACATTATCCGCGAGTAACACAGGCTGTATATGTATAATGGTAAGCTCTGGCGATATGACATTTGTATAAATGAAAATATGTGGGAAGGTGGGGTTCGCGGAGAGAGAAGAGACGAGGGAGGGGGGAGGCGGGGAAGTTGGGAGGGAACGTGGACGCACGGGAAAGGACATGCAGGGAGAATCAATTTATTTCTTTGAATGACATTGCAACGCATGCCGGGTACCAGCTGGTAATATTATATATTATAGTTTGTATGGTGTATGTGTGTTTGTTACTCTTTCACGCAAAAACTACTGAATGTATTTTAATGTAGTTTACAATAATATAGCTCATACATCAGAATAACATATAGGCTATAATAATTTGTAAATCTAGCTAGGAAGGGGACGCGGGAGGGGAACGGGGACGCACGGGAAAGGTGATTCAGGGAGAAAAAAAGGAACCAGCTAGTTTTTTATAACTATGATCCATTAAAACATACGTAATCCTGATAACACATAAAGTTTAGTTTTTAAAATCATAGTGCACACACTTTTATTTTAAATTTGTTGAATATTACTAAAATAAACTTGACTTTGTTTGTCAAAATTGTGACTCTGACGAAGATTTAAGAAGCGACTGAGATAAGAAAACCAGCGATCGTCGTGATCTAGGGGTAAGGTTCTTGACTCGCAATCCGAAGGTCGCGGGATCGAATCCCGGCGTGAACAAATAAATTATATTTGACTAATTTGTGTTATTTCACAAATAATTAATTATTTAAAATAATATATAGTATATTTGTGACACGTTCCAATGTGGAAGATACTCTCAGTATTATATGTATATGTAAGACCACCATTCAGAATTAAATGTTGCTTGAAATGGCTTTAACCGTATTTGGATAGGACGTATTAACAGATCTGAATAGGCAGGTACTTCCCCATCTTCCTCATCCCCATCTACTTCCCCTCCCCACCACCTTAAGCCTCACAACACACCCCAATTGGAGATGCCATATGCCTCACTGGCTCCAGACGGGAGCAACTTGTGGGGTATTCACATAAAAATCATCGGAATTAATAAACCAATTTTTTAAACATTAGCTCCACACAGGAGGCCTTTAGGAAAATATTTCCCCTCGGGGCCTACGTCACCTTTGGAGATGCTGCGTGGAGGGTCTTTTGAGGAGAGGAAGTTCAAGGAAGGAAAAGCGTATTAGGGATAAATAGGAATCTGGGAGTCAGTAATAATAATAACAATAATAAATTTGGACAACTTATATAGCGCTGTTTTCGCAAAAAATCGCCTCAGGAGCGCTGTACAAAAGAGGCTAGATTAATAATCATGTGTGTGTCCAGGAGAGACGGACGTATGATTCCATCCCTGCCACTGCGGTGCAAGGCGATCGTGAAGTATATTTTAGTTTTTTGTTGGTAACAATGTACCCCCTGTATGTTTTTTATTATTTCATATTTTTTATGACCTACATTTTATTTGAAAAAAATGTTATGTTATTAATAAAAGTGTGCACAATTTGTAACAAATATTGTTTTGTTTCCATGAATAAACGGTTGTCCAATATAAAACATTTTTAATTTTTGTAACAACTAGCCCCGCCCCCCCTTACCTACAAAAACTACTAACGATGTCTAGTTATGTGTAAAACCAAACGTTATTCTTTCAGGAAGTTCCAGAGTAATGATTATATTTGATGCGACTTGTCTGATGCAGTGGGGTCTCGTCAAAACCTTTAAGCATGCCCAACGAAAACCAACACTTGTTCTTGCAGGCATGAATTACATTCCCGCTACAAAACAAACAGTGGGTGCAACCAGACAAGTCCCCTTGAGTACCCCTGCGAAGAGTCGGTAACCGGAGGCCGATGTTGGCCACTTCTGACTGGAGAGGAAGGAATGCCCGCATAGGGAGAAGGGAGTTGGGAGCTGTCAGACAAAGATGACAGGGTACGTTGACTGGGATGCTGCGAGAATTAATCAGTACCAAAAGAAAGATGGGAGATGTGATGATGTAGATCCTTTCATCTTGGTTCGCACTGTCAAGACAACTTGTTGATTGGACTAACAGACACAATATTCACATTTTATTTTTAGTGTAGAAATGGGAACACAAATTTCTAAAATTCGTTTTTCGAAATTCATACCTGTATCTCAAACCACTGAGCTTCATTTATCATGATGACGGTTTCGATTTTCGTTGAAGGTTAAAATAAAGTACGTATGTATCCCCATCTTAAAATGAAATTTTAAAATTTTTATACATTACTTGAAGATGTGTACTCGCTTACTTTTAATGAAAATGATCGAATATAATTATTATATAAGTACCCAATAATATTTGACTGATTGGTATAGCGCTATTTTCGTGAAAAATTACCTTAAAGCCGTAAATTTGTGTATGTACATCGAATGTAGGTGACATGAATTCAGTTCAGTGAGAAGGAAAGAAATCATACACTTTATGTTGACAAATTTAAAAAAAAATTCATCTTAAATTTTTCCTGTGATTTAATTATTTCTTTTTTTACATACCTTCGGGGGGCCCATGAGGAAAATGATTTCCCTCAGGACCTATGTCGTATTTGGGGAGGGTCTTTTTAAGGAAATAAAGGAGAGAAAGTTCATGGGAGGAAAAAGGTGTGAGGGGTAGTTAGGAATCTAAGAGTATGATTCCATGTATCATGAATCCATCCCTCCCGCTGCTCTGCAAGACGACGCAAGGTCAGAGGGTCTCCCAAAACCAGCCTCTCCCGAACAACCTGATGAACCTGGGCACCCCTTCTAAGTCACCAAATGTAACGAACCGCTTGAGTAGTTGCAGAAGTATTGGATGTCCAATAAATGGTTCCCAAAACTTGATACCCATTATGAAAAACAAATTTTACAGCCGTTCGTGTAATGCCCTTGTTATACACACTTCAAATAGGACCGGTAAGCAGTGATGGTGTATTTATCCCGAAACAACCGCAGCCCTTACAAGATGATAGAGTGGTAGATACTCTCAGTATCGCCCTGGGATAGATCACCATTCAGAATCGAAAAGTTGCTAACGAAAAGTTAAAACGACGAGATCTAAATAGACAGAAGCATCTCAACCTTCCTTTTCCCCACTACATTTAGCCTCATTCCAACTGGAGATGCCTTAATCTTTCTGGATTCGGGCAACAGGGTCTCTTATGCAGTGTCAGTGAAGATGCTTGCAGATACCTTCATAAAATGATCTGGTTCATAAAAAAAAATGTTCATTATAAATAAAACGTCCACATCAACCCACCACCAACCAAAGCGAGGGGTCACATTAATTATTCTACACGGAACACAGATAATAGGAAGAGTGGGGTAAGACGTCCCATAATGGCCTCACACAATCCTGTAGAAACATATCTCCGACGCATTTACATTTGGGCATATTGAGTTTCACGTGTTCCCCTTCTCGGGCGGATCAAAAAACAACCTGTACACTCTGTAGGGCAAAAACTCCTTTAAGTATTCATGCTCGTGTAAGCGGAGTTTGGCATCTCACCGACAGATTGAGCTATTTATAGGTACACATCTATTTTTATGTATACTGACATTGATTTAACATACATGAGTTTAACGCCAAAGGTGAAATAAAGAACATTAAATGATAATACACAATCCATCTCAAATCTTTCCCTTATGTTCATCATCGAAATCATCAGCCCCACTATTGAATGTGGTAGCCACCTCTGGTTTGGAACACCAAAATACTTGAAAAAACCATTCACTCTGTGTCTGGTTCGTTGAATAGATTCCCATATCTCAATAAACGGATTTCAAACGTTAGAGCATTAGCATCGTGTTTTTTTTAAAGTATGTTTATTACGTTTTAAATTTTACAATATTTTATCTTACTTAAATCTTACAAAACTGATCAATCAAGTAAGAAATCTCTCATTATTCCTATTTATTTGCTTTCAATAATAATAAATTTTTGATATTTTGGTGCGCAATACATAGTAATTACTTAAAACTATTATACTGAATATAAAAATACTTAACTAATTATTATAATGCTTATGAATGTGAGAATGCTGTTCTTGTTCTATCGATATTTCAATGGAATATCCCTATATCTCATAGACACCGGGGCAGATGGGAATCCCACAAAACGCGCGCCCAACATTTGTACATGATTGACATTTTTGTCCAATGAAAAAGGGACTCGTTCTTGAGTTCAACAGCTCGGCTGTAGAATGATTTGCCGGCCTCTGCGTATCCTCCCTCCTAAAACACGGATCTCTTCAAACCCATGTTCACTCATTCCCCTCATCAAAAAGACCCTGCAACCAGCTTTCCCAAATATTGTCTGTTTGGAGATAATATAAATTAAAAATCCTCCTTGACAATCATACAATACTAGGAAGTTTTAACTGCATAATACCGCCACCCTTCTGCGTCTTCTGTTGTCCTCCTTTGGTTCTTTTTTATTATTGATGCTGTGTTTGCCCTCACATAATCAAGCCACTTAAATGAAGTCCTTCTAAAATGTCTTCAATATCCAGACTTATTAGAAAGAAGCCTTTTTGGTCATCGGCCATCACGCACCTGTATTCCCCATCTTTTTCTGAGCGGGTTTTCCAGCAAAAGAAAGCCAAAACCAACCTCTTCGGTTGGAATTTATCGCTTTAAAAATAGGGCCCTTCTAATTTGAAATCTCCTATGTATAACCATGTAAAACCGTATGATAAGATATGAAACTGATGGACTTACATCGGAAGCGTGATAAATACGAGTTTAAGAATGGTAAATTAAGATCGTTTTGACATGTAAAGCGGGTAGATGACGGGAGCAAGAGGATGGTGTAAATTTACTTGTACCTGAACTCGAAGTAGACCATTTACATTAATTTATGTTTCCATCCCGATTGGGCCTTTTTTACATGGCTTATTTACTACCAGGGGGTCATCTTACGTATTGTATATCGATGTATATCGATGACATCAGTACAAAACTGCACAGTTTCTCGAAGGCCTTGAACTATTGAATATTTTACGAGGGGCAAACGAATGTTTCATGTAAATTGTGATGTATAATATTGCATGATATTCACTGGAGACATAAAAATTAAGAATTGAAAACAATAAAAAAGTTATGTCATCGGAACAAAACTAGGCGGGTACGTTTTTTCGAATAACTAATTCTTTTCTAATTGACGATGCTTAAAATATTAAGAACAGGAACAGGAATGTGAAGGATGATGTTCATGATTTTCGTTACCTCAATTATAAAATAGATATAAGTGATATTAAAATATGGATAACTTTTTTCTTAATATTTATATGTCAACACCATGATTTTATCTACATAGTAAAAATGAGCTTTGAAATTAAAATTTTTGTGTAAAGGCAAGTCGTAATATTATTTATTTATCTCGATGCCTATTTTTAAACTTGAGAATGACAGTTTCTAAATACTAGTGACAAGTGATTAAAAAAATGAACTTGATTTAATAATATTATCTACGTAAACTTTAAAATATCCACAACCCACAAACTACCTAGAAAAATGTTAATTTTAAAGTAAGATTTTACGCAATTCATATTCCTGATAAAAAGAGAAAAAGCGAAATATAATCCATTGTCCCCCGGCGATCACGCTCCCACTGGCCCCGAATTACCCTAATAATGTATTATTTGCATTTTTGACGACTAAATAATTTAGGGAAAATATTTTCTCACCCAAATATGCCGAGCGTGAAAGAATGGAAAGATTCCTCTTGGCGCCCGTCTCATCTTCTCATCTTCTCATCTTCTGCCCCTAATCGCTCGTCACGTATTCTGTCAATTGATACACGCCAGCTCCTAATACCACTAACTACCACTGCATACCTTTCATACATAATCTTAACCCTTTGGCCTAAACTCCCTTTGTAGAGGCCAAAACAAGAATTAATACAGCGATGGCGGGTTCCTGACAATTTTCTAATAATAACAGAATAGTATGTATGAGACGATGCATGAATGTGATTGAATCAAGGAGAATGTGCTAGAACAGAGTATTGCAGCGGCTTGATCTCTCTGCGAACCCCTGTGAAGAAACTTAGTAAGGTTAGTTATCCACAGAGTATGCATTTTACATATTTTAGCGGAAGGGAGGGAGGGTGGGAGGAAGCGGAAATCCATCCCTCCCACTGCGGTGCAAGGCGAGGGTTCGAGAGAAGTCCTACTACAGAAGTTTAGGCTAGGCCTCTCTCGACCAGTCTCTTCCGATCCGGCCCGCGACGTAGAAGGTGGGCAAACGCTTTAGCCGCAAGACTCACCCCATGATCCCCTGCAACCCCGCTAAATCACCAAATGTAGCGAACCACTTGGGTGACCTACAGCAGAGGTGTTGGTTATCCAAAAAATGGTTTCCGGGGCGGCTGTACCCATACCCGCCTCCCAAATTGAAATCATCCAGCCTACCTTCACACTATCCTTTATATATAAAAATGAATCGATAAATGTGTTGCTAAGCCCAAATCTCGAGAGCAGCTGAACCGATTTCGCTAATTCTTTCTTTAGATTATTCCTTGGAGTACGAGGGTGGTTCTTACGGAGAGAAAAATTAAGAAAATTGCGCAAAAAATTGGATAATTTCAGAAAACCTAACGACTATCGCACGTTTGACAGTTCGCGTGTTTGAGAATGACATTTTGCAAAACAATTCTATTTTTGAAAATCTTTAAGTTGATAAATTTATTTAAAGTAGATACCTATCCCCCTAATAGTTTGAATCGCATCAAGAATTTTAGATATTTTAAATAGGTACCAAATTTAACTTAACATGAAAAATGGAAATTTGAATAAAAATTGTAAAAGGTGGCACGCGGGCTGTTTAAAAGCTGAATGTACTGGGATTGAATGTATGGAACGCGGAGAGGAGGGTTGGCGGGACGAGGGTGCGGGAAAGGGAAAAGGGAAGGCGGGTAAGGTGGAAGGGGAACGCTGAAGGGGAAGGGGACGTGTGAGGGGGGAGAGGAACTCGGAATGGTGGTTCGCGTGACGGGGGGAAGGGGGGGGGGGGGAGTGGAGTGGGGAGATGGAAGGTGGAGGTGACGGAGTGGGAACGCGAGAGGGGAAAAGGACGCTGGATAAGAAGAGGAGGCGGAAGGGGAACGGGACGAATGGGAAAGGACACTCAGGGAGAAACAATTTCTTTATTAAATGGCATAACAACGCATGCCGGGACCAGCTAGTTTCATATAGATTCGTGAGTAAAATAAATAAAAAAGTAGACATTAAGCAAATCACAATTAAAAATAATAATAATACTGCAACTTCAAGAATAAGAACACATGCAAGTATTTCTTTTTTACGTCGTTAATTTATTTTTAAAAAGTGAGAACCTTATTTTCAATGTCTAAAATGTAAATGACATCACGGCGCATTATCACATACGAGACGAGTGATTGTATTTCTACACCGCTTCATTTCAAAGCTCTATTTTCACTTGTTGGTTCGTTCACTCTTATTTTAGTAAGGCCCAGTAGTTTTTATTTTCACAGCCAACTGACAAAGAAACTACCAATTTAGAAGATTCCCCTCTAATCCTTCAACTAAACAGTTAATCATCCATTCAACTGTGTTTTGGTTATTCAAATTAGGGAATACCATTTCGGTGTCGTCATGGCGAACAACTGAAAAAACAAAAACACTAAATTAAGCTACGAACGAACAGTTCAATGATGGTAGATATGATTTGAAAGAAAGGGGACTGGGGACAATATTACAGAATATTAATTTAGTTTTTTTATTTTTATTTATGAATAATGTATTGAAACTAACGATTTTTTGACATTAAATAATATTTATTTATACAAAAAAGGGAGAGTGTCTGTGGCGGGAGGCTTGGATTTAATTTTATAATGATAATAATAGTTTATTCCAGAATGTATTCAGGGGAAGTGCAATGCAATACATTCCATATTTTGAAATAACAAAAAAAGACAAATAATAAGATGAGGTAAAAAATAATTAACATCAACGTAAATTAAATGAAAACAAATAAGCACGAGAAGTGAAATATTAAACACTAAAATTAATGCAAATAGCCGTTTATAAAAAGTTGTACTCCGAGATTGCAATTTTGCACACTTGACCTTCAAAACAAGAGGAAGGTGACTATCTGCATGAGATTTAAAAAAAAAACATCGCCAGCCTCTTCTCCAGGGTTGCAAGGTCTTTTCCAAAAATATAGCGAACAGTGAGCAAAAAAAAATTTCGATGTGAAATTTCCCTAGATTTCACGGTGGTACCTTCGCAAAACCCGCGTTGGGGGGGGGGGGGGGGATTGTTGGGCGGGGGTGATTATTCGAAATGTAAGCAGTCAAATTATTTCGAATATTCACATTTACGCAAGTACGTAGTCACCTAACGTGTAACACTAATCCGCGAAATGTCTTGAAAACAGTGAGCGCGTGCACGAAGGGGCAACATCGCACAAACTAAGTAGGGATGCTACACAACATCGATTGCCGATTGCGTCAAATCTGATGGTTGAATCGCTTATTAGGGAGAAAAATTAATCAGAAAAAATACCGAACCGCCCTGAATTCGGTATTTTTGTCATACCGAACACCGAACACGGTGCTAAAATACTGAACGGTTCGGTAGAATACCGAACACCTGGCAACCCTGCTCTTCTCACACCCTATAAAGCACAATTTTGTTACTTCTTGACGAAATTTTGCCCATCTAATACAAAACTTTTCATTAGCTCCACACAGGAGGTCCTGAAGAAAACAATTCCCCTCAGGGCCTATGTCTTCTTTGGGGACGCTGTGTGGAGGGCCTTTTTTTAGGAAAGGAAGGAGAGAAAGTTCAGGGAAGGAAAGGGGTATTAGAGGTGGATAGGGATCTGGAACTCAGTGTGTCCAGGAGTGACGGATGTGTGAATCCATCCTCCCACTGCGGTGCAAGGCGATGCTCCGAGAGAGTACAAAGGGACTCCCTCAACCATTCTCTCCTGATCCGGCCTGCCATGCAGCTGGTGGACAGACTCATCCGCCGTCAAGACCCGGACAAACCTTACCCCATGAACCCGGGCACCTCTGCTAAGTCACCAAACGTAGCGAAACACTTGGAGTGACCTAAGACAGAGGTGTTGGTTATCCAATAAACGGTTCCCGGGCGGCGGTACCCATACCCGCCTCCCAAACTGAGCTATTATATTGTTTAATAATTGAATATGTCAAACGTACATACGTATAACTGAAATATCGCCTGTGATAATATATGGGATAAGCCACAAGCCAAAAATGTTATGTATAGTGCCTTATATCCCCACGGTGTCCCGACAGTTTATCCGCCGACAATAAATTGTCCCCCCGAAATGATATTTACTTTGAAATTATAATTTTTTGTGCATTATTTACTAATTTCGTAATCAAAATTGGCTTAAAAAATTCCCTTAAGAGCGTTTAACCAGCCAGCGGACGAAAATCCACATTTCGTCGAAAGTTGTTCTTCCGATCGTGCAGGACGGTTACAATGAGAAAGATTAATTATTCTCCGTACCAGCTTTTTAAAATTATAACTCAATATCGAATTTATTTCAATCCAAATTAGCTTTAATTTATACCTTCATCCAAAAATGCTGAAAGGCGTGATGATAAAACTATTAAAATAGTGTACTTTTTGTAGTTATTTTTTGATTATAAGTATTTATCATTTTTCAATAATGTCTAAATTTAATAAGAATGTTAAAAAAATCTGAAATATATTAGTTTGTAAGTGCGCAAATAAATACACAAATGGACCAATTTTCGTCAAGAAACACATGTACGTACATATTTTTTAATGATTTTATTGAAACTAAAATAAAAATTCTAATACATAGCTTTGCTAGATAATGTATTGATTTATTTTACTGCATGATTACATTATTTGAAATGGGTGTGGTATAATACAAAAACTTTTTTGAAAATTTAACAAATCTGCCAACGACCTATGGAATAACCTTATTATACTAAAAATAAATAAAAATTCTAAAAATTTATTACATACGAATGCTAGATAAAAGAACAATCTTTCGAAATCCATTTATAATTTTTTGTGGAAAAGAGTCAATACGTCTAAAAACTTTTTTGAAAATGACGTATTTCAGGCTTTCTCTGGTAATGCCCTCTTAATAATAAGTTGGTATGAATATCAAACAAGTTTATATACAGTGTCGATTTTTTATACTTATACGCTGGTGTACATAGTGAACAGAGAAATAGATTTTTTCTTGATGGATTTGAATGAAAATATGTTTTATACTTTGTTATTCGGCGGTACATCCTCTCTGTACATCCCTTCGGGTCACTTAGTTATATTTTGTGTAATTAGGTATACCGTATTTTCTCTAAGCCGACTGCATATTGTATAAAAATACGCCGGAGGATCAACTGTCGGCGGATCAACTGTCATGGAACCTATTCCGACGAACACCGAGTCTAGAGATCACGATTTATATATAAATAAAAACATATGTAAGCGCATAACTTCCGAGTGGCTGCACTCAATAAGATAATTCTTTTTTGTGTGTTATTGTCAGGAGAAGGTTTGTTTAAAACTACTGGAGAGCTCTCGCATTATGAAGTTTGTATTAAAAAAAAAATAGGTGGAACGCGAGCTGTTTGAAAAATGAATGTGCAGGGACTGAATGTATGGAATGCGGGAGGGCAACTCGAGAGGAGGGTTCACGGGACGGTGGAAGGGGGGGAGTGGTGTGGTGAGAGAGGGGGGGGAGTGGAGTGGGGAGAGGGAAGGTGGAGGAGGCGGAGTGGGAACGCGAGAGCGGAAGGGGACGCGGAAGGGGAACGGAACGAATGGGAAAGGACACGCAGGGAGAAGCAATTTCTTTATTAAATTGCATAGCAACACGGGAATGTCGGGAACTAGCTAGTAGACTAATAAGAACAAAACTTAAACGATGTGTACTGTCACAGATAATTTAAAACAAAATTTTATTTTAAAAAAGTTGTTCTTATATGCGTTCCAAAATTTCTAATGAAAAAACACGTATTCTAGAAGTTTAAGCTTTTATTTTTATTAATGTAATTAATTTTTTAAATTTATTTCTATTTAATGGAAACTGTAGGTTGTTGTAGTAAAGATTAATATAAAATAGTGATTTCGAATTAAGCTTCGCCTTAATCGTCATGCTCTTATTTTGCACGCAGATTGTCTATTACTCTTCAACCTCATATATTAAAAAGGGCAATAAAAATTATCTTACACTCATAATAATTAGCGTGCGTTCAAAACACTGTACCAATTTCTCTGAGATAAAGCGATAATTTCCCATCTAACACATCTGGCAGTCTCCCTACGGAGTCCGCCCACAAGATGGCGTTTCCTTTGTGCGACTATTCCGGTATCTCCGCTCTCCGCTCTTCGTCCTCCGCCCTCTGCCCTCCGCCCGCTATTCCCGCGGAGATGAGGATGGTTCGGTGGAAATATATCCTCAGGCATTATGTGAAACGGGTGACATAATTACCCGGCAGTTGAATGTTGAATGACGGACGTCAGTGGGCAGGGGATCATTTAACGCCGAAATGCAAGGAATGCCGCCAAAACTGGGACGTATTTTCGACTTTGCGGAAATCTGCGTTATTGCGTTAAACATTTTATTTTAAGAGATTTTCTTTCCCACAATACTTAATGTATGTGCCACATGCGCAGATATAAGCGCTAGCAGATATCTGTGGAACCGCTAGCGCTTACGTGTTGTACCGTCACACGACGCTATCAAATATTTCTTCCTATGGTAGGAGAGGGGGTCAGTTAAATCACAGAGCTGCCTAATTTCTGTGTACTGAGTCACAACTTGACAGCTGTAATCTGCCCGTTTAGGCAGCTCCGTAATTAAAATGATCCCTCTCCTGTTTTCGGAGAGAGGGTTGCATAACTTTTCGTATATCACCTCAGGAGCGGTTACGGCGTAAGATCTGTATGGTACTCGTATATGGTTGATCTGCGCATAAACCGCTTAGGTCTGATGGGATTGTAAGGAGAGCGTTATTTAGCGTGAGATGATCTTTTATCTTTTATCTGAGCATGCTACACCGCTTTAATCCCTATATATGTCTTCAATTTTTTAACTAAACTTACACTTCTCAAATTATACCGAATCCATTAAATTTCAACTCCCTCCAAACACGACGTCTAATTTTTGATCCTATTGTTTAACATTCAAAATAATGGCCTGGACTCACCAGAACTTACGAATTTAATAAATTTTCGTATTCCGTCAAGATCAACCCGACAATCTGATTTATTTTATTTACCCTCATGTAGAACAAATAATAGAAAAAAATTCCCCAATTCCTCGTGCATGTGCACAATATAATACAAAATTTCAAGGCATTGACATTTTTAGTAATAACCTAAAGAAATATCGATAGTACGGAATGTATCGGGAGCACCTCCTATCCTTTTCCTATATTCCTCTTCCTCTCCCCTTCCTATAACTTTAAATTTTAACATCCCATCTAAAAGAACTCGCCACACCAACTTTTTTACACAACTAGTAATAATACGAACGCTGCGGCCAACTCCCCCATTTCCCGCATCCTTCAAAGATTCAACTAAATTCAAAAAACTACAAATACCGATATATTTTTTGATTCCCTCCCTCTATTTAAGAAAAACATTTTTAACACACTGAATTCGAACACAAAATACACACATCCACACATTCACACACATACAAACACTCTCACACACCCCTCTCCTTCAATAATTTACTAATTTAATTTAGATATAATGTATTATTTATCTCACAAAAACATAAGCATATAACAGCGACATGTCATTGGTACCAATTATTGTATTAATTCTATAACTTTGTAACTATTTTCCATTATTTAATAATGTACTGTTTGTTTCTGCAAAATAAAAATAAATAAATAGAACTTCATTTCCAATGTACTTTATCTTAAGAAACTTCTGTGGCTTGACTTCAGTTCACTTGTATATTTATCACTGTATATTATGTGAAAGCTGTTTCTTATCAATAAATAAATAATAAGCTGTCGATTTTTTAAAACAAAATAAAGCCCGCTTGCCATACGTTCACATGAAATCATTTCTATGAGCTGTTGTTATTCTCCTTCTTGAGTTTCCACTCGAGTGATGGAGATTTCCGAGAGTTCGGATTTCGATTCGGCCATTCGGTTTAATTAATATCATACTTCCAAATATTAATATCGAAACATATAAATTGCTTACTGCAGTTAAAAGTCAATGAATCCACCTAGATTTTACCGCTTATCCCATATTTTCTGGTTGTATACAAAAAAAAAATTAAATCGTTATATTCTAATTTATAAAAATTACTTATCTAAATTCAGATAGCCATAGATCCAGTGGTTAACCGCACGGCTTTGGAACGATTTCCGGCATCTGTGCTTCTTCCCTTCTACAACATCGGTCCTTTCAAGATTTTTTCTCCGCAAAAAGACACTTTACAGCTTCCCCAAAGGTGAGTTAATAATAAAAAGGAGGTACCTACAAAGTCGAATAAACATGTAATTTAATATGAATAATACAAAAATACCTATAATGGTGAAAATCTGTAGTCTCTAGCAGTGGCGGCCCCTGCCTTGGTGCATTTGTGCAATGCACTACCAAACGTAAAAAGTGTAAATTCGTGCAAACATCGACAAACGTCAAAAGTGTAAATTAGTAACATTCATTCACGAAGAATTCCCGCCAATTCGTTATAATATCCTTAACAATTAACTTTCGTACTAGACTCCGTACTCGTACTCGCATCGGCGCATACGAAAAAGCAATGCGTGCATCTTCCGTTGTGCCGAGACGTGACGCCACATGAAGTGATATTTCTACTGGGACAGTCTATAGAGGCTGGAACCGTGAAATGGGCAAGACATGAGTAAAGATATATGACACGCTCGTACACTAGCGGCGCACATGCGCAGAAGCATTCGGACTTATGACAAAACCTTTAACATGCGTTATATGTTACCGAACGTTTGGAATGACTTAGTAAGGAATAACGAATTTACAACTTTTTTTTTCTTTTTTTTTTAATTGAAATAATAGATAATACATAATATAATCAACAAACAAGTCCTGCTAAGCCAATTGAATCGGCTTGTCAACAGGTGCTTATATTTTAGTTACATATTTATACATTTTTAAAATTTAAAATTTACATCTTATATCTGCAGATTCAACATTTTTTCATACATACCAAAATCAATATAAATCTTTTTTTTCCGATAGCCAATATTTCACCATATATTTAACCTTATTCATAGAATTACATTGCTTTATAGTGTCAGGTAATAAATTAAATATCTTCAATAAATTAAATTACTAATTGACAATGTTATGTATTAGCTCTACTATCGCACTGGGCGGCGATGTCAAGCATTTGGCAGATCTCTGATCACGATTGACACATTTTTGACGGTTTTCGCTAGTTTTGCTCTGTAAAAAACTTATTTAAAAATGAGTGGTAATGAAAACATTGCGATTTACGTCGATTTTTTCAAATCAACCGAATTTCATTTGAGAATAAATTGTTTTTGAAAAATAATGGCCCACCAAAACCTTTTCTAAATATAATACAAGGTTAAGGGAAAAACTATGAATAGAGTTTTTAAAACAAAGTATTAAATATTCGAAAGCATCTTGGCTTTGTGAATGTGATCGTTTGAACACATTTTTTTTTTGTTTTCTGTGAACCATTTTGGTGGTTGATGATAAACTGTGGAGGGAAAGTTGTGTAAACGATAGCCTTTATTTTACTGAAAAGTTAATTAACATTCATACTCCCAGTACACATACATAACGTATTGCAATTTAGTTTGTTAGATCGAGTTGATAGGTACACGATTACAACTTGATGTTGGTTTTCGCGAAACTGTGAATCAATCAATTATATTTTCCCGTATTAATGTAACCATTTTTTGTGATATGCACTGCTGGCAAATTTTGTCACGGGCCGCCTCTGGTTTCTAGTTACAAAAACTCTCGGATCTAAACCTCTGATATGTTGAAAGTTGCACAGATTCTTTGCAGGTACCTCCCAACTTTTTCCTTTTACATCTCTTTCTCTTCCCCACTCCATTTAGTACATGTTCGTTGTGGCGTGTACAATGTACACGCCACAACGGACGTGTAGGTAAACTGGCTCCGAACGTTGGGAGTAGCCAGGATTCCTGTTCGGTAAATACATGTAAAAAAAATAGAAGAGCGATTCTACGCCTCCTAAATGTTGATTTCGGTTATGGTGTCCTGATTAACAAAATCTAGGAATCGGATTGGTTTTGAATATAAGTGTCGTTGTCATAATTAGAACCGATTGCGTGAAAGATTCAGACTGGCGATAAGTAAGTAGCTACCTACAATGTAATATTTTAGCAGAACAATTTTTTTTTTTAAATCCCATTTCGAATTATTATATCTTGTGATCTTTCTGGCTCTTTATGGCTCTGTGCTAGCCTATAATACCACTAGGTATAATAACGAATAATAAAAAGAAACATAAATCCATGATAACGGAAAAATAAAACCAGATATTGGAAAATAAGTCGCAGCCTCAAAACCCAAATCCCACCTTGCATCCTGTAAAGTTTTGTTTTCATTACCATATATTTATTATTTTGCTCTGAATACAGATCGTTGACTGGTCATGTTATCAAACAAATCGCTGTGTGCAAACCGGGAGGATGTATTAACTTAAATACACCGACTTCAGCAAGTCTAACGGATATCCTGTTTGAAAATCTTTCCCACAACAATGTGGGAACACAGCTCCGACGCGAAAACACAGTTTATTTCCAGAGTCATCGCGTATAATTTTCTATAGGTAATACGCCGCCCAAGGCTGAATAAACGGATAAACAAGAAACGTTTTCATTCTTTTGTTTCTAATCTATTTCCGTTTCCCGTAAGTATGCGATATCCGTCTCGACTCACTGTAAACTGAACCAGAAGTTTTCAATCTGTTATTTTCGAAAATAGCTTCGATTTTATAAAACACTTTAACTTCGTTTATTTATCTGCTGTTTTTTTCCGGCGTCTTCGCTCGCGTGGCATTAGGGAGAATTTACTGTACAAACTCATGGGACTGAAATTTTTACCGGGATGAAAAGTAGCAGTCCTCTATGTAAAAAAATCTGTATGACTGCGTTATGACTTGCTAACACACTCGTTGTGTCTAGGATGAACGAGCTGTGTATGCAAATAATAATTGGATAATTTATAGAGCGCCGTTTTTGTGAAAAATCACCTCAAGGGCGCTGTACAATTTATTAGGAATGCTTAGATTCTAACTAATTTTACTATTTACAAATGGTAATGATGAATGTAAGTGAGTCTAAAGTCATGGTGATTGAAAGGGAGAGTACGAAAACAGTGTGCAATATAGTTGTGAATGATGAATACTCGGAGTTTGTGTACCTGGGTAGTATGTTTACGAGAGATGGGAAGGCTGATAGAGATATTGAAAAAATGGTAAATACAGGTAACTCCATTAATGGAGGACTGAATGCCGTTGATGCTAATAAAAAACTGTCAAAAGAAGCGAAGCTAGCAGTCCACAATGGAGTCCTGGTACCTACCCTGATGTATGGCAGTGAGACATGGAACTGTCAGAGGAAGGATGAAGTAAACTGAATGCTGTTGAAATGAGATCCATGAGGTGAATGTGTGGTAAAACCATGTATGATCATGTGAGAAGTGTGGATATCCGCAAAGAATGTAAGGCTGATATAAGCATAATTAATTAGATTAAGAAAGGGACAGATGGTTTGGGCATGTAGAGCGAATGAAAGAAGAAAATAGACAGAAGAAAATAGTGAGAAGAAAATAATGAATGGAAGAAGAAGTCGGGGGCGCCCGAGGAAGACATGGCACGATCAAGTGAATCAGATACTTGAGACGGGCCATGTCAAAAGTCAGAATAGTAAAAGATTATGTAAATCGCTGATAAATAAAGGCAAGATAGAGGGTCGCCGAGGGCCTGGTAGGAGATAAATGTCTTGGCTGCGAAATATACGAGAGTGGACCGGCATTAGAAGTGTGGAGGAGCTATTACGGGCAGCGCAAGACAGAGAGACATTTTCAAGAGTGATCGCCAACGTCGGGGGGACCTGATACGGCATACAAAGAAGAAAGAAGATGTATGAGACAATGTATGAATGTGAGTGAGGCAAAGAGTGTGTGCCAAGACCGAGTTGTATGGCGGTCCGTCCTCCCTGCGGGGTAACGGCGTGATGGTCAGTTAGTTAGTTATGCAAGGCGGATAAAAGGATGAGTTAAGTAAAAAAATAATGTGCTCCTTAGTTATCTACGCGAACAAATGGTTGAATGTACAATGTAGATTTGTATAGTAGGTGTAGGCACTTACATTGCAAGAGATTTTGAGAGAGTTTGAAATTTACTATTCAAAGCCTCAACGCAAGGGTACAATAAAAACCTTCTTAGAATGATGTTACGAAGTGAGGGTGATATTACTATATTATAGATGAAATAGTTATTGGTGATCAAAAGAGAGAATCTGGTTAAATTAAGTATTCAAAATCTTTAAGCCAAGAAATAAATAAATTTAAAATCTGAACCATGTTAGTATCTACTTATCTATGCAAATTCATCAAAAATAGTTATTTATCTCATCATCCCAGCATGGTTGGTTGATAAGGATTGATAGGATAACTTTCGCTAACTTCTCGTCGTTCCCTAGCTAGGACATCTGCAGATCGCTAACGTACAAACATCAGTTGACATCGAGCATACTTAGAACACTCGGTAATTTTGAACTGTTACTAATTCGTTGGCGATATGCAGTCATGCTAGGGAACGACGAGAAGTCACCGAAAGTTATCCTGTCAATCCTTATCAACCGAGCATGCTGGAACCCCTGGTCACCTAGCACAGTCGATCGATAAAGACGTTCCCTAGGACAAATGCAGATCGCTAACGTACAAACAACAATTGACATCGAATATACTAAGAACACTTACTCATTGTGAACTGTTACTTGTTCATTGGCGATCTGCAGTCATGCTAAGGAGCGACGAAATGTTACCGGAAGTTATCATATCAATCCTTTTCGATCGACCGTGCAGGGGGCCAGGATGGTGGAGAGCAACCAATAATCGATATATCTGGAAAAAATTGAGGGTATCTATTGTCTATGCCCAAAGCTGGACTCCAAAATGTTCACAAATAAGATATGATCATGTTTTTCCTCAATGTATTTTTGCTGGTATGGGGCCCATACAGCAGAGGAGCATTAAATTTTAGTTATAATACAATAATTAGTCAAACTTATGTCTTTTATTTTGGAAATATCTTAATATTGTTTTATAACTCCAGCCTCCGTAATCCACCTTGACGGTGATGGACCACTGAAATCTGTCCGGGAGATTCATGGCTCAGTTTCCCGACCACTTTGCTCAGGAATTCCCCACCATTAGGACAGTGAATTATTCCCTGCGTATTGTCCCCAAGACTTTAATGTATTCGAAGGAATTAAGAAACATACACTCACTAATTAGTAATGAAGGAAAACAGATTCACCACTGTCGTTAATGTGGCCATCTGTATTTATACAGAGAGGATTTTATTATTTTACGAGAAAAATATCTTAAATAACTGAAAAGTAAGAATGCTAGATAATTGAAAAGATTGCGATGTCATAGTATTCCTATCGAAGGTTGGTTGTCACCAGGGCAATCTTCATTAAACCAGCACAAACCAGCTGGACTTCACATCTTCACTTGATGGTACCAGTCACGGAATTCACGAGGCGTTTTCTTCTATACTTCTTAAATTGTTTTTCCTCATATTTTAGCGGTTTTAGTATTGTGTTATTTGTCAATTATTACAAGCAATAATTGTCAGCCTGAAACACTCATTTACATTGAAAAATCTCCCGAGAAAAGATACTTGCCGCCAACGGGACTTGAACCCGTGTCCTTCCGATTGCCGGTCGAATGCTCTGACCACTGAGCTATGGGGGCTTTATAGAGCCCCCATAGCTCAGTGGTCAGAGCATTCGACCGGCAATCGGAAGGACACGGGTTCAAGTCCCGTTGGCGGCAAGTATCTTTTCTCGGGAGATTTTTCAATGTAAATGAGTGTTTCAGGCTGACAATTATTGCTTGTAATAATTGTTACCCTTTGTGCTATGCATAAAAAAAATCTTGTCTAAACGTTAGTTTATAAATTTAAAAAAATAAGTGTTATTTGTCGTTCTTGGTGGTGTTTTTTTTTTACATTAGCTGTACACAGAAGGCCCTGAGAAATATCATTTCTCTCAGGACCTACGTCTTCTTAGGGAATGCTGTGTGGAATGTCTTTTTATGGGAAGAAAGGCGAGGAAGGTCTGGGAATTAAAAAGCTACGAGAGATGGATAAATCTAGGGGTCTGCGTGTCCAGGAGTGGTGGACATTTGAATCATTGAAGGACCCACCACTTACCCGCCCTGGTACAGGTAACAGATGGTTACCCCTTTAAGGCTCTTGCAAGGACTCTAATTTTTTGTATAAAAACGACTCTACATTTAATAAACGATACTGGACCTCCATTGTCCCCGCTTACGTTGTTAGGTAGCAGTATGCAAGTGCTATTATATACAATTGTTAGTACCCAAGTAGAAAGAAAATCTTACCTGGACCTCTTTTAGGTAAGGGAATGAAATAACAATAAAAAAAAACAAAATGTATGTATGTGGCAGTATGCCTACCCTAACATATTTATTTACATAAAGCACTAAGCAAATTTCAAACATTAAGATAGCAATTATGGTAGACAGTAGATCCACAGACGGAGGTGTTACAGCGCGGATCGCCCGGCAGTCCTGCTGAAAGTTAGTCGGTGATCAGGCAGGCCGGATACGAGGTAATTTGAATCCATCACTCAAACTGTGGTGCAAAGCCATGGATCGAGAGAGTCCGACTGTAGAGGTCAAAAGGCTTCCCTCAACCAACATTGCATCCTGCTAAATCGTCAAACGTAGCGAACCATTTGGGGTGCCTTATGTTAGAGATGTTGTTGACTTTAAATGTTTTTTTTGGTTAAATGGTGCAATTTCTCTATCCTCTCTATAATCTTCATCTGCAGAAAAATGTACCTGATATTTGGGGATGTCTTTTATTAAAAAAAAATACCTTCTGTGTTTAGTGTCAGTTTAGTGTCCAGGCTTTTAAACATTCACAAGAATTGAAAAAACATTAAGAATTGAGAAAACAACAAAACAAGAACTATACTGCAATAAATTACAACAATCAGTAAAATCAACTATTAGATTTTAGTTTTTTGGATATTAAAATTACTTAAATGACATCTGTCATGTATTGCGTATCTAATTTATTACAACAAATGATACATTATAATATTTATTACTGGCCTATATATTATGTTATTTTGAAAACATTATGCACGTTGCTTTGAGGCGTCTAGTCGTACATTCTAGAAATTCAAACAAAATACATTTAATTTGTAACAGAGACTATTCACAAGTTGCATTCATTCCCAACAAATGAATGGCTGACATTTATTTATAGTTATCCATTTAGCTTTATTTTTATTTCTCAGTTTGGATTAATTTATTCACCAGCAAGTCAAATAAAATGAAAACACAAGTTATTTCAAGCTTTTATCGACTATGTTGCCATCCATCCGTGTGCAATTTCTGAGGCTTTTCCATTTTATTGTGCAGTCAGTAGGTAAGTGATATAAAATGGTGTCAGGAAGAAATTCCACAGGAATAAATAATTACACGTACCAAAAATTGCATCGCGTGGAGAAAATTACTCATGGAATAAATTAAACGTGAAGATAATTATTACACTCGTTGAAACAAATTACGACGAAATTTCACGATTTTAATTTATTGTTCAATTTAAATTCATTTTTTTCAATTTCGGTACCGGCAACCCGGGCGTTTATTTTATTTTCATTTATGTACATTGTTTTCTTTTATCCACCTCAATAGACAGTCTGTTCCGAGGCGGGTAAATATCATATTATATTTATTAAAAAGATATGTATGTATATAATAAGATAAAGATATATGCATATATGTACACATACATATTGTTGTTATATTAAATATTTACATGTTGTTTTTGTTATTTGATAAATTTCCATAAGAAGATTGCAAACGTTGTATAAGATTTCACATGGAGATTAAAAAAATGTAAATACAGTAGGTACAAGATTATATAATGAATGTTGCTAGCAAGCAGTACCTTCCATATTTTATTATATTTGAATATTATATATTTTAGAGAGTAATTATATGAAAAGTGAATGTCTATAAAATGTACTTCTGTTAGTTCTTTAGGATATTTCGAATGTCTGTTCTTTCCTTTTCAGTCAACCATACTACAAAACTTTGTTCGTTTTGTTAGATGGTTTAATTTAGTAAATAAGTTAAATATTGGGAAAAAGCCAGTTAGATATGATCGTTGTAACTCCAACAACAGCTAAGTTTAACAAAGCTTATAGCCTTAATTGACAATGTTAATTTGTACCTAACCTGACGTCATGCGTTTTGAGGTGTGGTGTTTTTGCAGGTGACCCGACAGTTGCCGATTGTTGGCCTCCCGAAATGATATTTACTATAAAATAATAAATTTTTTGTGCATTATTTACCAATTTCCAACGTAAAATCCCCTTAATAATAAGCTGGTATGAATAACAAACGTATTTTTACGCAGTTTAGATTTTTTGTACTCACGCGCTGGTATGCCCAGTATTTAGAGAAGTAGATTTTTCCTTGATGCATTTGAATGAAAATATGTTTTTTACTTCTGTTATTCGGCAGTATATCCTCTCTGCACATCCCTTCGGGGTCACATAGTTTTATTTTGTGTAATTAGGTATACCGTATTTTCCCTAAATCGACTGCACATCGTTTATAAGTACGCCGGGGGGGCAATTGTCGGCAGATCAACTGTCATGGAACCGTTTTTGCAAATTTTCGCAACAGTTTTTGTAGTGTATCTAAAAAGCTTCCGGCTTTTAGACATAGATGGCAGTGCTAAGAACTATCCTTAGATTCCGCTAGATGGCAGGTAGCTTAGTACCTGAGGTGAGCAACAGAGTGTCGAGCAGTTCAGAGAGGGTTTCAATAGAACGCTCTCATCAGATTCGATTTAGACAGCTCCTAGTTAGGTCGGCCAACGAGGTCAATATTGTAATACGCGAAGTATTTGATAAAACCAGATAAACATCAAGAATCTATTTATTCCCAAGAAGTAATCTCCATCCAAGGTGTGCTGGAGAATCTGTTAGTGTGTCTATAAAACTACAGAAAACCACTTGTTTTTTGTAACTTGTATTAGCCAGCTAGGTACCGGAGTCAACGACGCTACCAACTAAGCCAAATTCCGGTTGGATAAGACCAATATCATCGAATTTCATAGAAATTCGTATATTTCCGCTTGTGAATGCGAGATAGCCACCTACAGTTCACAGAATGAATTGCCATCGACCACGTGTCTATATCCTGGGTTTCAACTCGATCGGATGTCGGGAAGTGTGTTAATTTCCCCTTCCAAGAATCCACTATATTCATTAAAAAAGAAGATTATTTTTTTTTTTTAAATCAGCCTGTACTGTATTTAATTCTTTATTTTCTCCTGTTTAATTTCGTGAGGTATCCATACAAAATACTGCCGCTACGTCTGCTGCACTAATGATAAATCAATAATAAGAAATCGTCAATGTTGATAGTGTTATCCATTACTTCCTTATGAGCCAGGTAAGTTATGAACGTACATTTTGTAATTCTGCCCAACACAATATATGCAATAACTTCTCCTAATTCCTAACATTGTATAATAAATGTGCACTGTTGCGTAGAAAAATTACGATCAATTTATTTAGCCGCAAGGTATACCGGCAACCCAGATAACTTCACATCGACTTCCAGAATCGGATATTATATAAAAACCAGAAGGCGATAGAATCGGTAATTTATATAAATTAAAGGCATATTACAAAATATTAATTCATACCATTATTGTGGATCATTTATTTTAGCCAGAACTGTGGACAGTTTTCTTTTTATTCTGCAGGTGTCCTTTTCTTTTATATGTTTATTTTTATGTTAATACCGCACAAGAGTGCTAACTGCTCCTAATCGCCTGGAGCCAGTGAGACTATGTCATTCCCAATTGGGGTATGTTGTGAGGTTGAAGGTAGTTGGAAGGGGAAGGAGATGGAGAATCTGATCTAACGAGCCATTTCAAGAAACGTTTCAGTTCTGAATGGTGGTCTTACACCAGGGCGATATTGAGAGTATCTTCCACTGTGCAACGTGCCGCAAATATACCTTTTATTATTTTAAATGATCGGAGTTGGGCTATCATCTTCATCTTCAGGCTTCTGCACTCTGTAGGCTTCAATCCGGAATAAGCATGCAAAATAGGTCCAATGAGATGCGGCATCTTTACTAATCTTCTTATCGATTATCAATTAAGATTTGTCTTCGGTTTTTTTAAACTTAATTTTACATTAATTTGTCGCTTCTCATGTTATGACCGTGATATTAGAAAAAAATTCTCTTCATAGTTACCTTTTGGGTTGAGTTTTGATGAAGAGCTTATATTTTTAAAATACTAATAACCTGTCAATATTTAAAATCCTCCCTTCTTCCATCTTTATAAGCGGAAAGGGCTGCACGTTTAATTGTGGGGGACATACTCGTAGCTAGAAGAAGATTTAAACCACGACGCCGCCGGCGTTCTTATTTCTTACTCACCAGTCAACATTGCTTCTATAGTTCTATATTACCTTCTTAGACCAAGATACTTAAAAAATGCGCCTTTAATTCCCACATTTAAATTTAGCAGGCGGATATGGGTACCACCGCTCGGATACAATTTATTGGGAAACCAACAACAACTAGGTCGCCCAAAGTAGTTAGCAAAAGCTGGTGACTTAACAGTGGTACCCGGGTTCATGGGGTGAGATTTGTCTAGGTCTTGGCGGCAGATGCGTTTGCTCACCTACTACGTGGATCGGGAGAGACTGGTTGAGGAAGACTGTTTTACCTCTCCAGCAGGACTCTCTCGGAACATCGCCATGCACCGCAGTGGGAGAGATGGATTCATATGTCCATCACTCCTGGACACATTGCCCCCTGAGATTCCAACCCTCCCCTCATACCTTTTCCTTCCTTAAAAGACGCTTCATACAGCATCCCAAAAAGATGACATAGACCTTGACGGAAATTCTTTTCCTCAGGGCCTTCTGTGTGTAGAGCATGTAAAAATGCTAAAGATTATAATGTTGTATGTTATATTATCATCCTGGAGGGTGTTTGGTGCAAAACGATTGATGAGGTTTTGGTTGGAGGCACCTTTGTCAATTCTGTAACGGGCGCCAATATTTGCAATTTAATTTCTGCATGCAGCCCTGTTAAAATCCATCTAGATTGAACCTACCGTATTACCCGTAAGTAATAAACTCCGCAGTCGAAAAGATACAAGCCTGAGAACTCGGTTATTAAAACGGTTCTGGAAAATTAATCGGTTTTTACGAGTTGCGTAGTTTGATCAGGAAGTGTGCTTAATATTTATTTCAAGTAGAGTACCGTGCACTGGGAACCGGGAAGACAGCAATGCGGAAGTCAAGTAATCACTATTACATCTCAGTCGGTAGTCAGAAGCCAGAAGCCAGCAGTCAGTAGTCAGGAGTCAGTAATCAGGAGTAGAAGAGCCGAGTGTTGATGACAAACAAAACAAATTAGCACTGGGTACTTTGATATACGACATGTCAGACTGGACTTGTAATCTTTACCAGACATTAGCTTAAATATTATAGCAATGAAAATGAAATGCGTGGTGCATGAGGTAGCATAATTTACTAGTTATATTTCACTCCAATCTCCAATGGCACATTTGTATTCTATCTTTATATTTTGAAAACGTTGTGCACAAAGACGATATTCAAAAATAATCGCACAGCAACTCCGGATGTATGGCACCATAGTCACAAAAAGTGGTAAATCTGAATAAGGTGTAAGATAAAATAATGTATTATTAGCTAATGAAATCAAGAAGAACCTCCGAACGCGACCCCAAATAAAATAAAGGAATTTGGTCAAAAACGCTGGAGACGTAATTGGATAAGATCCACGCTTAAGAAATTCTCATCTCAATGATGATGATATCACGTCAACAGTAAATTCACCCTCCATTTACTCTGTAGCCCTTGAATGCAACCGCGTCACAAAAAATGCCAAGAAATCCGAATGACGTCCCGAAGAATTTTGATGGCATAATTCTCAGACAGAGAAACGCTCAAACAACGTGGAAAGAAATATTTATAAAATTGAAACACCAATTCTTAAATTCCGGATTCACTTGAGAAGACGGAGATTGTCCACGGATGGTTCATCCTACTATGAGGATATTAAATGATCTCTGAAACTCGTCCCTGTCATGTGATTAAAGAAATAGAAAGCGTGATCCTAAGGGTGAACGAAAGCCAAACAAAAGTATAGATCATGTAATGAAATTTTCATATGAATTTTTTGAATATCATCATGCCATTTTATATACGCGATATGCTGGAAATACTAACAGAATAAAAGGGTACTAAAATGTACCTCGATATTTTTTTCTTGTCCGACTATATAAGTCAGAAGTCTTCTGGCGTCCAATTTTGCATATGGACCTCCCTCAAGTAGCTCTGGTTTTGCACATTTTGGCGGCACTCACCCATCAGAAATCGGCAGTTCTTTTCAGGTCGTTGGCCCATCCACCCATCTCATCCTTTTTTCCAATCAAGGACACCATCCGATGATATTTGAATCCTAACGGTCTAGCTACGTGCCAGCGTCGAGTGTGCCATACCTATATGTGTATGTGGTGTATGTTTTGATGATAATGTTGGCAACCGTTGTCTTGTTCCTTATCCACTAATTCATCTGTGGAGTTCGCAAACAACTAGTATGGCTCTTTCCGAGGTTCTTTGTGTGGTAGCCATTCTTGACACAGTGTTCTTCGTGGGAGTTCAAGTATTCACTATTAACGTTATTGGTTATCATGTCTTTGAAGGCAAAGTTTTCGAAAAACGGTCCATCCAATTCTTCTTTGATACATGTAATGTATTGAAAGAGCTTCTAGGTGATGCCGACAGATGCCAGCAGGGAAAGTACCTCTATCGATTGCCGACAGGAGTGTCCGAGTAGGCGGTGGCCGTCGAGAGTGATTCTGGCCAACGTACAGCTTAGATTCAATTAGCCGCTAGTATAGACAGATAGTGTGACTTGTAGCACAATTATTGTAAATACGTAAACTCATTTTGATATCAAAGACCTATTTTAATGGAGAAATACCTTCACAAAACTAATAAGGTTTGAATGTGAATAATACCAAACATTACAATACATTAGACATATGCCATATTTATTTATCAGAATACGAATCATTATAATACATCGTTATGCAGATAATGGCGGAAGAAGAATGATTGCAAATAATTGAAAATTTGTTATTAATAAATACATTTATATGAATTTAACTTTAGTTTTCTTAATAGAATGAATGCACGAATAAAGTGAAATCTTTAAAGTGGAAATTAACCCACTTACCGACCTCCTACCCAGCTGAAACTCGGCTGATGAAAATCAGCTAGTCTCGTTGTCGGTGACAATACATTATAAGAACTGTTGGTGTCCACCACTCTTACACACGCATTTCTCTGAAGTTTGACAACACATACACTACTTATTATAAGAAATAAATTTCGGTCTTGTCCGTTCGGCATTTGGCTCAGTTGGGAACGTGGTTACTCTAGTTCCTGGGTTTAATAGTGTGTCTAAAAATCATCTTCAAAATAATAGTATTGTACTAAAACAAAATTTGTTTTTCAAGTGTTGATTTTTTTCCTCTTTATTTCTTCCATCAGTGTCCCCACCTCATACCTCCACAAATGAATCTCATGATGAGTGCATCCAGGAGGCGTTCCCCATCCATCAGCGGGATTCTCGCCTTCCTCAGTAATAATATTATGGCTCTTCAATTAATTTTATTGTTTGGTGTCTGCAGATTCAGATGCAGGCGGGTGTAATCACGAATCACATACCAAACAGATGATACGATGCGGTGGTGATACTGGAATTATACTTATGGACGAGACGGACAATATTGCCAATTTTAATTACTGTTTCATTGGCTTCTTTGTGATTCTTGGAAGGACCGATTTGATTTTGTTCATTATCAATATGGCTAAAATAATGTTATTGCCAAACTCAAATGCATAAGTATCACTATTTAGAATATGATATTTATTTTTTTATTTATTTTTATTTAAGTTTTTATTCCAGCAAGACTGGGAGGGTAGTGCAATCCCAGTCTGCCATATTACATAAACAACTATAAAAGAAAAGAAAGAAAAAAATAGTTTAAATATTAGGTAGGTACCTAATTAAAGCATAAAATGAAAACAAAATTCATCACACAAATAACAAAAAATAAGCATGAAATTAAAATAAATAATAAGTAGACAGTTATTAATGTTATATTAGTAGTTTGTACATGTACATTGTTTACAAATCGCTAATTAATTATAGCATTAAATATTGTATACAATATTTTTTCAGTTTTATGTAGCTCCTACAATACATCTTGAACCTTGATTGGCTAGGACTCTAAAGTTTCTGGTAGCGTGTTATAAAACTTATCTTTGTACAGTAAACTATTCTGCGTATTCGCTTTGTATGTCCTACTTGTGCATAATTTTATTTGGTAAGTATTTTGGTAACTGGTTGTTACTATTTTGTGGATAAATATCATCGTGTTCAAGGTCAGTATCTGTTTCACGGTTAGCCAATTTAGTTCCTTTAACATTTTATTTACTTTTGAAAATCTATTCATTGATAAACTAACTAACTAACTAACCATCACGCCGTTTCCCCGCAGGGGTAGGCAGAGAGGACGGACCGCCAAACAACTCGGTCTTGGCACACACTCTTTGCCTCACTCACATTCATACATCGTCTCATACATTCTCTTCTGTTATTCTGACTTTTGACATGACCCGACTCAAGTATCTGATTCACTTGATCGTGCCATGTCTTCCTCGGGCGTCCCCGACTTCTTCTACCATTCACATTCGCGTCGTATATTCTTCTTACACTACTTCCTTCGTTCATTCGCTCTACATGCCCAAACCATCTGAGGGTCCCTTTCTTAATCTTACTCATTATGCTTACATCGGCCTTACATTCTTTGCGGATATCCACATTTCTCACACGATCATACATTGTTTTACCACACATACGTCTCAGGGATCTCATTTCAACAGCATTCAGTTTACTTTCATCCTTCCTCTGCCAGTTCCATGCCTCACTGCCATACATCAGGGTAGGTACCAGGACTCCATTGTGGACTGCTAGCTTCGCTTTTTTTGACAGTTTTTTATTAGCGCCAACGGCATTCAGTCCACCATTAATGGAGTTACCGGCATTCACCCTTCTTTCAATATCTCTTTCAGCCTTCCCATCTCTCGTAAACATAATTCATTGAAACAATATTCATTGATAATACCTACTAATGTCAATAAAGGATTACAAACAAAAAAAATTAAGGGTTTACCAAACCTAATTTTTTTTTCAAAAGCTCCGTACAGAAAGCCCAGAGGAAAATAATTTCTCTCAGGGCCTATGTCGTCTTTGGTGATGCTGTGAAAAATCCTCTCTTTCCTTTCATTTGATGTTCTGGAAAGGAAAAAATATGAGAGTGGTTAGGAATCTGGGAGTCAGTGGGTTCAATAATGATATGAATCCATCCCTCCCACTTACGGTGCAAGGGTGGAGAGAGTCCATCTGGACGGACTCGCTCAACCTGTTTTCCGATCCGGTCCGTCATGCAGGAGGTGGGCAAACGCGTCCGCCACCAAGACCTAACCTAAACATAACCTCACGAACCCGGACACCTCTGCTAAGTAACCACAAAGGTGTTGGTTATCCAATAAATGGTTTCCGGGGCGGCGGTACCCATCCTTGCCTCCCAAATAGGAATAATTTAATAATGAATAATAATCGAAAATATAAACATTACTCGTAATCTTTAACCTCACTTTTTTTTAAAACCTACCAACCTTAACTATAAATCAGGGTTCTACGATAACTCAACAAGGTGGCATTTCAACACCCCTTTGAATTATTTTTTTTTAAATAGCTTATAACCTACCATTACGTAACCTATTTAAACAGGCTAGTTTTTTTCATCATTTTTAAGGACTTTTCAAAAGAGTGATGAAGTTGTATTGTTGATTTATCCGGCCACAATAAAGCCGAACTATAAAGGGCAAAATCTCTAGAACGGTGAGCTGGTGAAAATTGCACAGCTTTTATAGCTGCACGACATTTTTACAAAAAAAAAGTAAGGACGACTGTTCTTTTATCTTTCAAATTATTTATATGGACACATCAAAAAATTACAATATTTTAGAAATAATTATAGGTAGGTTTTAGCAGAATTCAAAAATAATAATGTCTCGCTTTTCCCGCTAATCTAAAATGGCAAGACCGAGAAAATTTCTTGCGGGCAATTTGCAAATGGAAGACGATCTCACGACCGATTTATAAAAACAGACTTGGTGTCATCTTCTGCTACTTACGCACAACTCGCATCGAGTCGGTCCGAGCGCTGCAATAACTATGGAGTCGTCCGAATTATGCAAATAAAGCAGTTGAAGATAATATTGTACCGGTGAGGTGGTGAAAGAGAAAGAGATGATTCGTTCAATTTTTATAAAATACTATAAGATATTGTTTCTCCCTGCGTGTCCTTTCCCGTTCCCCTTCCGCCTCCCCTTCCCCTCTCTCGTTCCACTCCGCCTCCTCCACCTTCACTCTCCCCACTCCACTCCCCCCTTCCGTCCCTCTCCCCCTACTCGCTCCCCCTTCCCCTCTCCGTCCCCCTCGTATTCCATACATTCAGTCCCGGTACATTCAGTTTTCAAACAAAATTCGCGTGCCACCTATTGCAATTTTTTTTTATGTAAATATCATAATGCCAGAGCTCACCAGTAGTTTTATACACACCTTGTCCTGATAATAACGAACACAAAAAAAAGAATTATCCAATTTGGTGCATTCGTTCAGAAGTTATGTGCGTACATACATTTCGGCGATTCATTTTTATTTATATAGAAGATAGATAGATAGAGGAATAGAAGATTCACGAATCTTTTACTAAGATTGACTTAATTTAGATCTCTTTATTATTACCATCTCTTTATTCAATTTGCATTACCTACATGAAAAAAGTGTGTTGCTGAGATTTTTGTATCACACTTTACATAAAATGCATCAGTTGCGAAGACTGACATACAATCAATTCTCTAAACCTCTGAGCTTAATCGTTAGTGCATCATTTAGCAGGGGTGCCCCGGTTCATGGGGTGAGATTTTTCCGGGTCTTGGCAGCGGATGCATCTGCCCACTTCGCGTGGCGGGCCGGATCGAGAGAGAATGGTTGAGGGAGGCCTTTTGACCTCTTAAGATGAATATACACGTGAAATCCTATTTAGATACTATTTTGATTAATCTTTACGACGAATCGGCTTAAAGTATAACATCAAAAAATATGTTACGGATAAATCGAAGCTTTTACTAGCTTTTCTATGTATTGGAATTACAATAAAATTATTATTTACGTAACAAAAAATATAAGCGTAAACCACCAAAAAAAATGTTTTTACATAACTTAACTATGAAATAATACAAGAAACAATTTTAAAAAATTACCCCTTTATGACTAAGACTATTTTTGAGGTTTTCCATGTTCTAACTTTTTTCTTTCTTATAAAATTATGCACAAAATAAGTAAAAACCACTTTTTCGCTTACTAGCCCCGTGCAAAAACACGCTCGATTTTAAAATTTTGCAGGCATGAGACTCGAAATATTTGTAGCGTTCCTCTTAAGCTGGACTCTGGTAGTTAGAGAGAAGGATTCATATGTCAATCACTATCCTACCTTTTTCCTTCCCAGAACTTCATATTTTTCCTTTGCATAAAATACCCTCCACACTCCACACAGGACCCTCTAAGATAACAGAGGCCCTGAGGGAAATTACGTACGGAGCTAATGTAATAAAATGTTAGGTTGGGTTTGGTTATGTTAGGTAAAATTTCGTTAGATTCCACATTTCATCTTGTGTCCCCATCTTGATTGAGCATCGCTAAATTTGATCATGTCTCTTAAAAATCTCAACATTTCTACAATCTCGATAATATTCGCATGAGACGCACCCATACACCATCACCTACACGCACTCTCGCACGGATCCGTGAGTAGAGCGTACAGGAGTCCATCGCTCTCGGAGTAGGAGGTAGGAGTACTACACTACTACTACTATTCCACCGCTAATATTAGAAGCACGTGTGTGGAGTGGAGCCTGTGGTAGTAACCTTGTAGGCCAAAATAACACTTGTTTACTAACCTGTAATCCTTTGTTAACAAATCTGATAAAAATATTTTTTAAAACGTTTCGTCTTGAGATATTTCCAATGCATTAAATACGAGTACCTACAAGGGTTCAACGTTGATTTCTAACTGGGCATTTTTAGTTAAATTTAATGAAGACAATATTAGCGTAACTCAATCGGGAATTTTTAGGTCCGAAATCGTAGGACGGAAACCTTACATATTTAATCAGACGAGTCGGATGTTTTTTTCTCCAGCTATTACTTTCTAATTGATATCATTTTCAATGCAGATAATATCATTTGATTCATCTACATAGAGCCGGAGAAAATTAGAAAACTTTTCTTTAACCTTCCGGTTTTAAAGCCTGGACTTTGTCCTTCGAGTCGGATTTTTTTGAACAAATGTGTCCTTTTGTAGATCATTCTCAATTCAGTTCCAAATTCAGTCGAATCTAAATCGAGTGTAAGTTAAGTCTAAATGCGTATTATTTTTTAAGTTTTATTCTGTTTTCGTCTTAATTACTTAATTAAGTTCACTTCACGTAGTTTTCTTTTCTTTTCATTACGTTGCTACTACATTGTTAGTACATTGTTAATACATTATTACTACATTGTTACCATTTTGTTCCTATATTTTTACTAAATTGTTACTACATTGTTAATTTATTGTTACTATAGTGTTACTACATTGTTACTACACTGTAACTTTGTTACTACTTTGTTACTACATTGTTACTACATTGTTATTACATTGTTACTTCACTGATTACTGATACTATTGTTATGATTCATGTCTACATTCGACCATGATTTACTTTAACTTCTACAAACCTTGTATTCAAAATTACTTTATCCAAAACATGCGAACACTTAAATGCAGGATCTTCTAATTGGGAGTTCATAAAATATTATCACTTAACCATTTACATACGATTACTGATTATTTACTTCTAATCTATAGTGCTTTTTATATTAAGATTTTCTTATTGAAAAACGTTTTCTAATTGAAGACTATCGTCCTCAATGCCGATTTAAGTTTAAAATTGAATTGGATTTTTGGATTCGGAGAAAAGATGAAACCAAAGAACAAATCGCTAATATTATTTCTCCAGGGCAATACTGAAAAAATATATAATATATCTATTATCTATTGCAGTGGTTCTTAATCTTTTTGGAGGTACTGAACCCCACCAGTTTCATATGCGCCTTCACCGAATGACCGAACCCTTCTTATCGGAAAGCGGGCGTGACATCAGTGGCGGCGGATTACCACAAGGGAGGGCGTAATGGGATAGGATGGGAGTCGTGAATCTGAACCAGCCATTGTCACTACTGCATTCACCACAACGGGGGGGAGGGGCGCAATGAGATAGGATGGGGCGTGATGGAATGAACCACTGGAATTCGATCGAACCCATATTAATAACCACTGATGCTGAAAACATGTTTGCAAAAAATATTAATTGCACTCAATTAAATGTAAATATTTCAGCGGTCACCTTGTCCATAATAGCTGCAAGTCGCCAAATCATTTATTGCAAGGTAAACAATATTACAAAGACTAAAAAAACTTGCATAATAAAAACAATAATTATTACCAGCGATAGATTTGTTTTCGTCTGGTCATCGACATTTTTCTAAATGTTGGATTTTTATTTTTTATTTATTATATGGGTAAATTATGCTTATGTAATAGTATTAAGTCAAATAAATTCTTGTCGATTTCCGCGAGTCTCCGGCAAATTTCCGCTGTTGCATTCCTCAACAGGTTGGTATCCGTTCCAGAGCCAGAATCCATCTAACGCCAGGGTGGTAATAGGAATAGGTAACCGAAGTATTATGTTGCAACTTACAGCCTTAAACTTGTAACTTACAGCCTGGAAAATTCTTTATTACCTGCTAATTTTGTACCGAATTTCGTACGTTCATCATACCATGAACCAACCAACATATCATGTCACGTCAAAAAATAGAAACTCCCATAAAAAATCTCTAAATTCGGCAAAACTACGGTAGGTAATAACTTTTTTTAGTTTTTGGGGATTTTTACGTTGATCAGAACTTTATGGAAAGGACCCATGAAAACTCTTCGCTGACTTTGACTTATAACACCGTTTCCAACACAACACCCTTTCCTTTACAAGACCCTTTCCGTCACAACACCCTTTCCGTCATAACACCCTTTCCATTACAACACCCTTTCCGTCAAGACAACTTTCTGTCACAAAAATCTTTCCGTCACGACACCCTTTCCGTCACAACACCCTTTTCGTCACAACACCCTTTCAGATCAGATCTAGGAGTTTTTCCCTAGACATAACTGAATCTTAACTAAGATTCGTAACTCGAGTAGTTTATATGACTGTATTATTTGTTGAGATGTTATTGTCCCAAACTATGGACGCGATGTACACCTATACCATAACGGGAAACTATAACATAACCATTATCGTTCTTACATTTTTATATCTATTAATATAAAATCTGAAATTGGCTAAATCCTTATTTCCTACCTGTATCGTTAAAAACGATTTATTGTGTTTTTTTTTATTCAAGCTGTCAATTATTATTATCGCAACTTATAGCTTTGCCGAGCAACGTGGAATTAAATCAATTTACATAATTTTAAATAAGTTTTAAATCGTAGACAAACCGACGCGCGACATCACAAAAATAATGGTGGTTATTTACCTACGGCTCGCTGCCATTTTGCCAATATTTTATCAGTTTATATTGGTTTTGACGAATTTTGCATAACCGGTTCTGACGAATTAATATCGTCAACGAAAAATAAAATAAGTTGACGACGTCTACTCGGTCTCACATACCAGCTGGACATTATTTAATTGTTCAATAAATTTAGCATTTAGGTACGTAAATTTAACAATCTGCAATGATTACATTTGTTGTTCGTGTATGTACCGACTATATTATGAACACATTAATGCACAATGAAGAAATAAAGGTAAAAACAATTTCTTAAACAAATAGTGCAAAAATTAATCGAAGGCAAAGTTATTCGTTAAAGTTCCTAATGTTCTCATAATAACACGCACAATTTGGGAGGCGGTTATCGGTACAGCCGCCCCGGGAACAATTTTTTGGATAACCAAAACTCCTCTAGTCATAGGTCATTCCTAGTAGTTCGGTATGTTTAGTGACTTAGCTGGGGTTATGGGGTTAGGTTTGTGTGACGAATGCATTTGCTCACCTACTGCGTGGCGGGCCCTATCGGGAGAGACTGGTAGAAGGTGGCCTGACCCGCTGAACTATCTCGTAAAAAACCCACCACACAGCGTCCAAGGTCAGGTCAGCGTCCAGCGTCAATTATTTTCCTCAGGGCCTCCTGTGTGGAGGAAATATAAAAAAGTACCTAAAATAAATATAACATTTGGGCTAAGAAACTTTAAATACTTTGCTACTAAAATATACAATAACCTACATGACAAAACAACACGATTAAAAAATATAAACAAATTTAACATCTTCACTAAACAATGGATCATCAAAAAAGGTCGTGTAATAATTAGTCAACTCGCCCAAATTTAAATATAAAAATTTTTGTACCTAACTGGCCTCGACACACGATATCCATAGTGAGACAGTTCCAGTAAACTAATGTGTCTCGACATACGATATCCATAGTGAGACTGGTACAGTAAACTAACATGTCTCGGCAAAGGATATCCATAGAGAGAAAGATACAGTAATCTATCGACATAGGATATCCATAGTGAGACCGGTACAATAAACTAACATGTCTCGGCAAAGGATATCCATAGAGAGACAGGTACAGAAACTATCATGTCTCGATATAGGATATCCGTAGTGAGACAGGTACAGTAAACGAGTCTGTCTCGACATATGATATTATCCACAGTGAGGCAGATACAGTAAACTAACATGTCTCAACATAGGATATCCGTAGAGAGACAGGTATAGTAAACCAGCCTGTTTCTACCCAGGATATTCATAGTGAAACAGGTACATTAAAACAATAAGTGTAAATCTTTGGTACTTATATGAATTATACTTTAAAAGGTTGTAACGGTAATTATTGCAAAGAAATAAATCATTTTAGCTTGCTTGTGTTTTGTGTCGTTTGAAATCTATAATAATATTATCACACCAATATATTAAGAGGGCATTACCAGAGAAAGCCTGAAATACGTCATTTTCAAAAAAGTTTTTAGACGTATTGACTCTTTTCCACAAAAAATTATAAATGGATTTCGAAAGATTGTTCTTTTATCTAGCATTCGTATGTAATAATTTTTTAGAATTTTTTTTAATTTTTAGTATAATAAGGTTATTCCATAGGTCGTTGGCAGATTTATTAAATTTTCAAAAAAGTTTTTGTATTATACCACACCCATTTCAAATAATGTAATCATGCAGTAAAATAAATCAATACATTTTCTAGCAAAGTTATGTATTAGAATTTTAATTTTAGTTTCAATAAAATCATTAAAAAATATGTACGTACATGTGTTTCTTGACGAAAATTGGTCCATTTGTGTATTTATTTGCGCACTTACAAACTAATATATTTCAGATTTTTTTAACATTCTTATTAAATTAAGACATTATTGAAAAATGATAAATACTTATAATCAAAAAATAACTACAAAAAGTACACTATTTTAATAGTTTTATCATCACGCCTTTCAGCATTTTTGGATGAAGGTATAAATTAAAGCTAATTTGGATTGAAATAAATTCGATATTGAGTTATAATTTAAAAAAGCTGGTACGGAGAATAATTAATCTTTCTCATTGTAACCGTCCTGCACGATCGGAAGAACAACTTTCGACGAAATGTGGATTTTCGTCCGCTGGCTGGTGGAGTGTTTTTGTGAGACAGGATGGTTGGAGGTCTTATGAATTACTATGTCAGTGTATGTTGGCTTGCGATATATACCAAAATCGATTTTATTATTTATAATAAAATCGATTTTGGTATATATCGCAAGCCAACATACACTGACATAGTAATTCATAAGACCTCCAACCATCCTGTCTCACAAAAACACTCCACCTTCCATTCCATGATACACCGCTTAGTAAATGTCCCAATGTCTAATATTCATTTCCTTTCTGAACTTTCTATAATAAAACAAATTGCTATAAATAACGGATATGAACCAAAATTAATTGTTAACATCCTAAATAAAAAACTTAGCAAAATTTCAAAAAATAAATATCTATACAATTCTAATAATATTAATGATAAAGAATGGCGTAAAATTTTGTATATTAATAATTTTTCAGTTCAATGTTGCAAATATCTCCCTTATAATATTAAACCAGCGTTTTATACAAGAAATAATATCGGTAATTTTTTGAGAAATACTAAAGATAAAGACCATAAATTGACTAATTCCGGAATATATAAACTCAAATGCAATGATTGTCCCTCATTTTATATTGGAAAAACAACTCGTAATTTTGAAATCAGAATCAAAGAACATTTAAGGTGTCTTAATAATAATAATTTTTCTGAGTTCGCTAACCATATCATTGAAAATAACCATAGTTTTGAAAAAAATACAGGGATAAATATTCTTCATATAAATCATAAAGGAAAACGTTTAGATAACTTAGAAGCTTTGGAAATTAAAAAATCCCTTAAAAATAATGAATCTATTATCAGCAAACAAAAAATATTGTCATATAGCCCAATCATGGATTTGTTCCCCTACCCACCCACTCTACACTAATACCTACCCACCCAATATACATTATTAACTAACAACGGCTCCACCCCCTACCATAATAAAACATTGTTCGAAACTGTCAAATTAGTATAAGCTTTCCCTGACGAAGGAACGTTTGTTCCGAAACCGGTCGGATTTGCACACTATATAAGTGGTTTTTACAAAGTTATATTGTTGCATTTTTCTATAAAAAACATTACTTTCCCCCGATATCCGTGCTTAATAAACGAATTAAAAGAATTTGTTCGCTTATGTGAACATGAAACGATACGGCTTACCAAACTTTGAATATCTTCCTACAAATAATAAAAAAAAAACTTTATTACATACGATACGAGACGATTGTACTATCCTAGCCAGAAGCAAGTCCCGGTAAGACCGGTACACTAGGGGGGCGCTGATTTGTTGGGACTTGGAACACGTGCTCTAAGGATGGGAATGAGGTAGGAGTTAAATCGACCTAAATACATGGCAACTTAATAAGCCAATAATTAAGGATGGGTAGGGAAGGTTTTCGTTTCTCGTCTTTCGCCCATTTTTGCTTTTCGTTCTTCCAGCCTGCTTCCCGCCTCCAGCTTCCTGCTTCCAGCTTCCTTCCTCCAGCCTCCCGCCTCCAGCTTCCCGCGTAGTTTTTTTGTTGGTTGTACTTCCACAAATTTTTGCTTCTCGTTTCCAGCTTGCCGTTATTTTATGCCATCCGCTAAACGCTTATGCTTCCCATTGCTTCTTCCTTTTCGTTTCCCGTTGCTTCATGCTTTCCGCTCCCGCTGTTTCTTGCTTCCTGTTTCCAGCTTCCGCCTACAACTTCTTTGTTTTTGATTTCCCACTTCACACTGCTTCTTGCTTCCTGCTTTTTGCTATCTGCTTCCTGCTTACCGTTTTCAGCTTCCCACTGCTTCCCACTTAATGTTTCTCGCTGCTTCTCACTTCTCGCTGCTTCTCGTTTCCTGCTTCTTGTTTACCTCTACTAGCTTTCCGCCGAATCCCCACCGAGAGAAATATTTCTGTCTACCGTTCCTTTACTCCATTTTCATTGTCCAGATAGTTTTAAGTGTTTATGGCGTAATGCGTCTCCATCCAATTACTTAACTTATTTCTCCTACCACGTTTTCAACAAAATAAAAAAAAGTTGATAATGAATTGCACCTTTAACAGCAAAAACTTTCATACAAGCTGTTTCCAGGAGACTATTAAGTATTATAATCTATTACGAAACCACTTAAAAGCATCAATCACAAAAGCTCTCCAAAATCCACAAAGTATCAATAAAATTAAATGCAGAAAATTTAGGCCAAATACCGATCGAATCAGGAAACATCTGAAACAGTCCTGATTGTTCAAGATGAAATTACATTCAGCAATAAAATAATACACTTTTGTGTGCACGGTAATTTTTTTAATAGTCTTTAATTCTAAGATTGAATTAATGACAGTGACGAGAGCAAGCATCTGCTAGTAGAATCAATAAAACCTGTGTCTCAGAAGTAGACTCTGGTTGTGTAGAGCGTATAATAAAAGCATTCGATACAATAACAATCTGAATTGCTAATCAGCCAATCCTGCGAGCGAGTGTTTCCTCGCTTCCGCCTTGGATAGAACAAATCTGGACCCGAGGACCTGAAGAACAAAGAACTGTAAGTCTTTTTACACAAAATCACTATTTTTAAGACATAAATATACATATTTTAGTCAAAGCTTTGATTCTTTAGTGCTGAAACATCAATACCATTCACGTAAATTCTTCGCAGACATTCGTTGGTTCAGTCACATTCATACTCCCATACCTCACATATTGTTGGTTCATTCACATTCATACTCACATATCTCACCTACTGTTGGTTCATTCACATTCATACTCACATTATCTCACATAATATTGGTTTGGGCTCAGACATAGAGCAAATGAACGAGGAAAGGAGTGTAAGGAGAATATATATTTTTATTTTATTTCTTAAAATTTTTATTAGTTACAGATATTTGTTTTTTTTTTGATGCCGCACTAGGCTAATGCCCGTGTTGTGGTAGTCGTACATTTAATATTTTAAGTACGATTTAATAAATTAAAACAGATGATTAAACATACTAAATAAAAATTAAGAAATACTTAAAATTAAGTGAAAAATAAAGAGAAAAAAAATCATATTTTAAAGAAAGGTAGAAATAAAAATAAAACTTGAAATTTTGAAATACATAAACTAATAATAATAAATTAAAAAATATAGGTATATAAATTAAAATTAAAACATAAATAAAATTAAATGAAAAACTAAGAGAAAAAAAAAACATTTTAAAGAAAATTGGAAAAAAAATAATAAAAAAAGTAAAATAGAACGCAAATGTGAATGGTTAAAGAAGTCGGGGACCCCCAAGACAGATATGGCACGACCAAGTGAATCAGATACTTGAGTCAGGTCATTTCAAGAATCAGAATAATAGAAGGGCATGTACGAGACGATGTATGAATGTGAACGAGGCAAGGAGTGTGTGCCAAGACCGAGTCGTTTGGCGGTCCGCCCTCTCTGCCTACCCCTGCGGGGAAACGGCGTGATGGTTAGTTAGTTAGGTAATAAATAAATATTGTCTTCTAGATTTTTATCTTCACTGGTTTATGAGAATAAATAATTGAGTTCAACAGTTCGGCTTGACGGCATGTGTATTTTCTCACTCCTCTAATACTGTCTTTAGGACCCAGGTCGTCGCCTACCCCACAGTACCACTAATACTGATGACAGAGGCCAATATGAAAAAAAAGCATCCTGTATGAAATTATTATAACAATATTTAAAAAAAATACGCAATAATTCATCAAAAATTATTTTTATTTTTATTATTGTCCTAATCATAAGTTTTTTTTACCTGTGCTCAAAGTGCCAATAGAATGTCTATCATACAGAATTCAATCGACATTTCCAGAGAAAATACTAAGGCGGCTCAGGGGTCAGTAAGGAATCGACATATAAATCTCGTGCTGTAGGGCTTTTCACAGAAAAGCCTGCACACTGTGGGGCTTTTCACAGAAAAGCCCTACAGTGTGCTGCACCGCAAACCGTTACCTTACTTTACGGAACTTTACTTTTCTGCCCAGGATCTTACAGTACTCGGCTTATGTCGATTTTTCACCGGTCCGTGGAAGAGCCGCCATACTTAAGAATTTATCTTAAAAAGCTGAAGAAAATGCATAAAGTCTGTTCAAGAAAATACTGGATGAATACCCAAGACCTGTAATGAATCGAGGAAAGGGAGATGAAAAAAAAACTGAACTTGCCTCTGTGGACGCAATCTGACATGAAGAGTGAAATATAATAAATAATTATTATCCACAGAGATATGAGTATTAAAATGTTTAACGGTACATTATTTTTTTTGTAAAATTCATTTTGAATGTACACCAGCCTTCTTGTCATGTTCCTTGAGATTAACGATAAGATGTCCGATGTGAAGCTGGCTTAAGATAAACCTGAGTATCCTACGTGCTTATTGGCAAGTTCGTATTTTATCTTATGTGCGTACTGTATTAAATTAAATATAATTTTATGTAGTTGTCCTTATGACGCTAAAAGAAATAATTTACTGAAACAAAGGCGCAAATTAGAAATGATAAACTAGTCAAAGAATTGTGAGGGTTATTGTTTATTTATGTAAAGCAGATCACTCGTTTGTTCTATTTAACAATCATTCGGATATGGACGTACAAGAGCGAATTTTGTAATAAGAGGTTTAAACACAAGCAAGCTTAATTATGGGGGTATCAAATACATGTATTATGTAATTAATTATTGTATAAAATTTATTATATTTTATGTATCTTTTTATAAATAAAAAAAATGTTAAATGGATCAGTAAAAGTGTAGGCGATCGAATTGGGAAAACAATTTGATTGAGGCAAATTAAGTATTGATATATCTGTGAAATGCAATGACACAGATAACTAAAAGAAGGCTTTTAGTTCATAAACGAATTTGACTGTATCAAGATCGTTTTTATTTTTATTTATTTATTTTTTGGACACAAACAGGATATTTATAGAAAGTTATTGTGGGTAATATAAAACCAATTAAAATACAAATATCAATATCCCTAGCCTAATGTGTCTGCAGTAATCACATTTGCATATTCACAGAAGCAAACACATGAAAAACATGTACCTAAGTATTATTTATACATAACTTGAATACTTAAATACAAAATTTGAAATACATAATAAGTATAAAATATAAGTATTTATTGAAAAGTAATAAATCAACAAAAATAAAATTTTCTTTTAGGTGCACAAATCGTGGAGATATTTTTTGAAGCAAGTACTTACAAAAATATCAAGAAATTTAATAGAATTATTAGGCTTTTAGAATTCTTGAACAGTTTGATTGATCTTACAATAAAATCAAGTAATTTATTTGATTTACTCACAATGTATTCAATGTGTTGGTTGAACATTAGTTTGTTGTCAATCATCCAGATTGTGACCACATATGCTGAATGAATATAGAGTTTTGTTGGTGTTCTTGGTGAAATTTATAAATTTGCACTTAGCTATATTCAGTTCTATTTTAAACTTATTTGTATGGTTGTGGCAATAATTACCTCGAAGTACCGCGGTGGAACTAACTAAACTATATTTGTAATTGCGTTGTGTGCGCCTTCGCAGAGGTAAGTGATTTTTTGTTCATCTTCCTTAAATCCATTATTTTTCCGTACACATAATTCAGCAAACTCACCCAATTCCAGCAAACACCATTTCGTTTGTATCATTCGTTTAGTATTTACAGTCCATTTCCAAGTGCATCTGAAGCTGTAATTTGGAAACAGTTTCGGATGCAACATTTTGGTAATAAGGAAAAAATTGCGAGGCACATATGACGCCGTTCTATTTGTATAAAGAACATTAACTTTCAATTCAGTAAATTTAAATGATTCACCACTTCATGGAAAATAAGAATCTAGAAAATGAAAAAGAAATCTTGTTCCGGACTGCAGTTTGCAGGGTGAAGATTGTCCTGATAATAATCAACCTTCAAGAAGAAGCAGACGCAATAATGGCGCTCTGCAGTTTTTTTCCCCCAAGTCTCTATCTTACTACCAACTATAGATAATTTTTCACAACAATTTATAACTTGAAGTAAATTGATTGCATCCATCAATTCATCAGTCAATGACATACAAAAACTATAAGCACAGAGTATGATATATACCAATGAGCGTGATCCTGCATAAAAATATACATATTTTTTACATTATATGCAGGTAGATAATAATACAACTTGACAATACTCAGATCACTATAGATTATTGGGGGATAAAACATAAATTTGCATAAACATAAACATAAATACAACTTCAACATTTTTTTGAGCTAATTATATTTAATTAAAAATAATCTTACTGCTGAAAATGTAATGAAAAATAAAATTAAAAAATCTAGTTTTCTCAAAAATGCATTTCTTAGGGTAGAATTTTTAAATCGATCGCATGTAATTTAAGTGATTTTTATTTTTTTATTTTATATTTCATCATATTTGTACAGTAAATAGAGTATTTTTTTTAAATAATTAACTGTAACTCACCAATGATTTCAAAGTAGCGTCTAAAATCATGCCAAATTTAATTCTTTAAAGCCCTGTTTTGTGCGCGTTAACCAATTTCGCTATTGCTACCTTCTGTCAAACCGTCATAATAGTCAATAGTTAGTAATTTTTCCACTTGCTTAATCATGTATTATATGTACCAATGATTTTCAAAAATATAACAAATAGTTTCTTGAATAGGCATCCAATTATAATTTATTGAGGCTATATGGCCAGAGATGCCACGCAAATAGTTTAAATTAAAAACCAGTTCACCGTTATTATCATTTTCGCCGGTAGATCGGAGATTTAAATGGTTTAGTGTCGTTACACCGATAGTTCAGAGGTGAAGTCGTTCTACAGCGGGCATCAGGTAGGCAGATAGGCAGGTAGACACTAAAGCTAATATTTATTCGCAATCGATAGACCACATGACAATTTTACGACAGGTTGTAAATGCCAGAGAAGAGGACCTAACAAGGAGGCTCGATTACGTGTGTCGTTTGTGAGATGGTGCGGAATATAATATGTATATGTACAGCGATGAAAATATTATTATTTTACGTAAATTCATATTATTACTGATGTTACGTTCACCCTGGCACGTTCCGATCTTCATTCAGCCTATAATATAAATATATTTGTGTGCCGTTCACACGTGATAGAAGTGAAACCTTCAGAATGCTAAAGTAGACAAGTGGGGAAGATACGAAACTCCATACAAAGAGGAGACCGATTATTCTATCTCATTCTCTCGCAGGCTAAATCCTGTAGTTGTATGTGTTTGTCTCTTTTTAGTGTCGTTTCGTCGGTCGAATCACAACAGTGCTAAAGAAGTTTTCACTTAATAATATGACTTTTTGAAGTGAAAACTTCGTTAACACCGTTGTGATTTGAAACTCGATGAAATGAAAAAGCAACACTAAAAAAAGAGACAAACACACACACTCCTCTTTGTGCGTTGCTTCGTAGTCTCCCCACTCTTGTCTACTTTAGTTTTCTGAAGGTTTCACTTCTACCGCGTGTGAACTGCACACATAATTTTTTTCTTGAGATTTATGTCACATATACATTTGTTGCTTAATTTTTTTTTACTTGCTACCGGTATTGACACACCCGTGTCATTCTCTAGCAATCTTAAAACTTATAATTTATACAAGGTGTTGGGAGGGTTGGTTTCACCCCTGACCTAATAAAATCTAATAATTTCTGTACTAGTATTCATTTTTTTAATTTAGTTTTAAAACCGGTCAAAGGCCATGACATTTAGCGGAAATTCGCGGAACTTCGCAAAAAAACACTAAAAAACCACCACTTTGAATTTTGAATTGAATGTTTTGTTGATAAATTTTGAGCTATTGTATATTTTATTAACTGAAACACGTTCACATCACAATAAACTATCTACGAAAACCACATTACTTGCATTTATTACGTAAATTAATAGGTTTTATGATCGTTTTATTCGCGATACACCCATTAATTGCGACCGTTAAATTCGCGGCAAATTCTGACAGCCGATTGTCATAGAAGAAATCGTTTTAAAAATATTCCAGGGTGACAAGGTGAATGAAACTTGTAGCGTCTCCGAGAGTAATGACAGCGCAAGCGATTCTGACACTGTTCTTCATACAAATTGTGTACATAGAAGGGCCAAAATCGTAGACCAAAAGTTTTTTTGTCGGAAGTATTATTCAAATATTTGAATTATTTTCTCGCGCATGCGCATATGACGCGCGCGCCGGCGCGTCTCCGGCCTCCCAGCAGTTATATTGCTAGTGAATGACACGGGTGTGTCGAAACCGGTAGCAGAAAAAAATATGAATAACAAATTTATGTGAAATAAAAGCCTTCAAAACTAAAAAGTCTAGAAATTGTGACATAGTTAATGCCCAATTCTTCTTCTTTCCTATGGTGGGGGGTCAGAGGGGAAAATCTAGGTCTGCGAGCCAGTCTAGGGCCTCAGGAGTTGCCCTGTGGACCTCATCAATCCCTCCGGGGAATGAGTGGAGCGGGCATTCGTTGACCACATGTTCGGTGGTCTGTACCGCACCGCATTCACACATTGCCGACTCTTTAAGGCCCCATCTATGCATCATGTGAGCACAACGGCTACGGTAGCACCTTATCCTGTTGAAGATGGTCTAGAGTTTGCGAGGCAATGAGAACTCAGGCTGTCTCTCAGTGCCCAATAAATTAATATGACTTTATTGGCTATGCACTGTGTACTGAGTTCGTGTTTAATCCGATTTGGTGATTCGGTGCCAAACACTTTTGTGTTTTGAACTGTACTGTTAATGCTTTACAGTCACCAAATGACAAATTCTCATAAAACTCCTTTTATATATTATAAATATGTAAATATATTTAGAAAGAGAGAATACAGAGCTTTATCTATGCACTTAAAAGCTTTTTATATTAGCTCCCCACAGGAGGCCCTAAAAAAATAATTTTCCTCAGGGCCTGTATCGTCTGAGATGCTGTGTGGAGGGTCTTTTTGAGGAGAGGAAGGAATGAACATTGGTCTTGAAGAGACCCATGTTGTAGTAAGGAGGAAACACAGAGGCCGGCAAATCATTCAATAGCCGAGCTGTTGAACATAAGAACGAGTTGAAGAAGCGACCCGTTCTCATGTGACCATTGTTAACCGTGTACATATGTTGGGCACGCGTTTGGCGTGTTTCCCGACTGTGCACCGGCGCCGAAGTGATCAATGACGCTAGTTCCTCGGAGCATCTTTCATTTAAATACCGGTAGAACAAGGATAGCATTACCATCCGACGCCTGTGCTCTAAAGATTGCAATCAATAAGATGGGAGAATCTATGAAACGTACCGCCCGTTTCTCTCGGAGTCGAGGGTATTTTTCAGGTATTTTGGAGCTCCAGACCAGAGGTGGCTACCAAATTCAACCGTGGGGCGCACATGTGATTTGTACAGGGCTAGTAGTTGTGTACTATTAAAGTACCTGCGGGCCCTGTACGGTACGCCCAGTTTTTGAGAGGTTAACTTTATTCTGGCTTCGATGGAGCCCCCGTACCTGAGCTGGTCACTTACAGCCTTACTAAAAAACCCAGTGAAAATTTTATTAAATTGACAAACGGCCGCGGATGTGAAAACATTGAAAGAAATACACATTGTTTACACAGCCTGAGAGGGTAGTTTATCTCTGTTTTAACGATTGATGTCCGAACGAAACTTGGAATTTTTCCAAAGTATTTTGAATGTTCTATACATTTCTTATTTTTGAAGGTGTTGTAAAAACAAATACCATTTATGAAAACTAGATAAAATTAGCTTTTAGATTTGTGTATTTGAAATAAACTTTAGGTTTAAAAAACTGCCATATTTTAAGATTCAAACGCGGAAAAAAATGTTAAAATAATTCTTACCAAACATTTTTGATGAAAGTGTAGAGAAATTTATAAAAAACAAAATTTAAAAAATACCGTCCTGTCATATAATGAATTTGGAAGAAAATTGTTACTTCACTTTTTTCTGTTTCATTCAATAAAAAATTGTAAAAAAAAAATTATGTTTGGTTTTAATTCCAAAAAATTAACAATAAAAAAACTGAAATTCTAATGCATTGCTTGCACATCTTAAGACGTTAATTTCTTTGATACGTTTACCAACACGTGTTTTAGATATTTAAGTTATTTAAAAAAACATAAATTTGAATAAATTCTCAAAATGTAAATACCGCACAATCTAAATTTAATTTTTTAAATAACCTATAAAACAATTTCCTCACAGTTCGAAATTCAAAGTACCATTATTTTGCTAATTTGATTAAAACTGATGTAAAACCACTCAAAAAACACAAAATATATTGATTACTTGAATATAAAAGTGAATACAAAATATATTGATTACTTGAATATAAAAGTGAATACAAAATATATTGATTACTTGAATATAACAGTGCATTATTATATAAATAATAATCACGTATAAGTAAAATTAAAACACAAATTCGCGGAGCCAAAGTTTTTCGCGGCTTTAATTTTTTCCAGCACGAACGACAAATGCGCATGCGCACTAACCGTCGCCGCCTAGCGGGTGTGAATGAAAACAAACAATTTCAAAAGTAAATTCTAAGAAATTACAACGTTGTCAGATCTAAAATACATTGAATGAATTTTTACAACGTGATCACGCAAGAAAGTTATAAATAATATATCGTGTTTTAGCTTATACGGGGTTTATTTATGTTATTGCAATAACACAGGTTATCGGTCGCGCTGTGGTTTTTTTTAGTAAGGCTGTTAGAATTACACCAAGCATATCAATGGAGGGCCTGTTCGGAAGATTGCTTCCGTTGAAGGAGACTAGATTTTAGTATAAAACAAGCTAGACAAGCATATAAAACGGAAAACCGTCAAACAGTTTACTCGGTCAAAACTTGCCAACTTTTTTTTTTACTTAATTATTTTACATAAAACGTAAAACGAATGTAATACTTTTGGGCGCGTGTAGATAAGTGTACTATTATTGTCATAAGTGTTGGAATTTTATCTTCAGAAGAGTCCAGCTGTTTGCATTGAACTATAACAGTAATTTACATCACCTATAAGAGCTTACCTTTTACGAGAAATATGTGACCAACAACCTACGCGGAAAATTGAGAAAAGGATTTAACAAGGAATAATCATAAAATTGTGAGATTTAAGTTTTCAGGATCAACAATAAAGCCAAGAATAACACTAGATTTTACACTTTACAACTAGCATCTACTTAAAAGGCCCGTACACAGTAGGACAGGACTTTTCTTTGACGACGGGTGCTTTCGTTGGTTTCAAGATTCAACGATCCGGAAAAGTCCACATCGTATGGGCGTTTAACACGATACTATTTTGCGTCCAGTTTTCATATGGATAACGACATATTCACATTAATACTGGGAGAAAAAAGGACGTATTTTTGATACTGGTTTTTGCACATTTCAAGATGGTTATTATTATTCATGTCTGAATGTTTTACGTAACTACCTATATTATGTGGAAATTTTGCATTTCGTTTTATATTTAAAAAATTAACAAAATACTGTAAACTGTAACAGTTATTAGCAGTTTATTATGGGTGGTGAACGTGAATGTTAGATACTTTCATATTATGATATATGTGGTTAAGGTTAAACGTCACGTACGTTATAATCTACGCAACCACAGATGGTACCAATAAAATTATTTTAGGTTTTTAATACTTTTTGCACGTTAGGCTTTAAAATATTAAGGTAAATTAATTGTTTGCGCCTGTACGTATTTAATATGAATATAAATAAATAGTTTTGTCCATAAACAAAACCAATTCTTTCAAGAGAGTCTGAAAAATTCAATTTTGTATCGGTGACTCAATCCAATATTGTATTTTTCAGACTTTCTTGAAAGATTTGAGTTTGTTTATGGACAAAACCATTTATTTATATTCGTATTAAATGTGTACTGATTCGCGTCAATATTTTAAAGCAAAACGTGCAAAAAGTATTATAAACCAACAATAATTTAATTGGCGCCATCTATGAATACGTAGATTATAACGTACGTGACTTTTAACCTTAAGTTAAAGGTGTTATTTTTTACTATACAGTACCGTCCCAAAATATTATTTCTTCCGTGTGCAAAAATAATAAATGTGTATGACTTTCATACCGGTCACCATATAATTTCCATGGGGAAAAAATTGTCTTGTCTTACCGGGACAAACGCCTTAAGAAACTCGGCCACTGGGACCTCTTATTTTTAAGTCATCTTGTCAATCTCATTTTTCAAATTCACAATTAACAATATTGTCTTCGACTAATTTTTCACATTTTCGTTTAGATTTATTTGCATTATCGTCTTCTTCAATGATATATTACACTGATGGCATTGATATACTATACAAAGTGGTTATGTATTTCTCAAACTTTTGATGTAAAGTATTGTACGAGATATTTGAGGGTTGAGTAATTTCAATTATTATTTTTTAATTTATAAACTAACGTTTAGACAAGATTTTTATGCAAAGCACAAAGGGTAATTTCATCTACTGTTTGCTCGAAAACCTCAAAAAAATGTATACCCATGAATTTAGTTTTTAGTATTCAAATGCCTCAAACAGCAAAAATTACTTAACCATGTTGTACTTTGGAGACTATTATACAAGGTGTTAAGGGACGTACTTGACATTATTTGGAGTGAAAAATGTGAACGAAATTTTGGTCTCAGGTGACATTTTTGATGTTTTTTTTTTCAACTAAAAATATAAAAAAATCAGTAAGTATTGGACAGTAGCGGGCGGTTGAGGGGTGGGTCGTTTACTCGGCTGAGTATCCAGTGGCTACATGTGGTAGAATTTTTGTTTAGTTTAATTTTACATTTTTTAATACAAATTATGTCAGGAATTACTGGTTAAAGTAAGTCAAATACGTCCCTTATATGAAACCACTAAAAATACCATTCCCGAAAAATGCGGCTTGAAGGATTTTACCAAAACACTTTCGATATGTGTCATAGATTTGTAGATTCTGGTACAAAGACTAATTTCAATACACAGTAGGAACTAAGTGTGGAATACAATTTGTTGTGATATTTGATATATTTTGAGGTTAATTCACACCTGATTTCTGAAGGTATAATAAAATGAAAATTACATCACAAAATAGCAGATCCCGGGTCACAAGTCATAAGGTACCCATTCTCCCACGGGTTCATGGGTAGTGGCTATCATAAGCAGGCATAAAGTAAGAATCCCTAGTGTTATTGGAAACGGTAACTCAGACAATTTCACGATCACTTTACGAACGTTCGGTGTCAGCCCAATCATTAACCTCTGCGATTTCCAGGCATTTGAATATATAAAGTTTATACCATAAACCCTCTGCTATTATTATAGTCCTTCGTAAACCTAAGGCCCTGTCTCCTGCAACTTCCGACATAAACATTTTCTTGAACATTACTATAAACTTTGTCAATGGGGGAAACTTGAACGATTCTCGTTTGCGGGTACAATTTTCATGCTTTCCTTGGACGGTGGAAAACATTCTCCGCCTGGGTGAAGCGGGGAAGGTAAGATAGGGGATTACTTCATTTTTTTACATGGAGAATAAATCGAGTTTTTGAGATTTTGTCAACGGCTATGTCTATGTAACAATTTATGATAATATCTACTTGTTGTTTTGAAATTCTTAAATGGTACATTTAGGTCTTGTACGAATGCTAGTAGCCAGAAATAGTAATGCAATGCCAATTCGGATTTGAGATGAATTTTTTCTTGCACATAATCGTATCGTATAATTAAACCCAGTTCTTCAAATTTATTTTAGAGACACGAAAGAAATTGCCCAATTCAAATCGGTATTCTATTATTAATACCTAATAAAATTTTGAGGTAGTACGGCCGCCTATTTGCGTTTTCTCCCTGATACTCACATGTAGCAACTACAATATTATCGTTTCTTCTTAACGTTTTTTGACGTCTACGTAATTATTTACGTAGAAGAAATTCTTAGATAGTACATTGAGGTCGTGTAATTGATAATAGCGAGAATTTTTTTCTGATAAATAAATACCTATTAAAAGATTTATGAAATCTGTGTTTTCTCCCTGGTGTGGCATCTGTTCCTCTTCAGAACGCATCTTGACATTTTCGTAAACGTCAAATGTCAAGTGTTCAGTGCGAAGATACGTCTTCGCCACAGAGCACTAGACAAAATATATGTGGCCACGCCCTTCAAGCAAATGTGTAGGTAAATGTTCATGTCGGAGGTCGCTAGAGACCTGGCTTAACACACTCCCTAAAGTTCGCAACTCGAGAACTCAAACCTGAATAATATATTATATTATACCTGATCACTGTGCTTTAAAATTATATTATGGGTATTGTGTGATCACCGTACTATTAACTTGAATACCTCGAACTACATTAAAATAATATAACGCCCTTAAGATGAAGTAAATACCATTGCAATCAAGATTATAAATTGCGTTTTAATTTAATTATATTTTATGATTGCACTTTATCACCCGTATCTCATTATTAACTGTCAAATAACTATTCAATACATCTGTGTTGATAATCTATTAGAAAATTATCCGTAGCTATTGCGTATTCATTTGCAGATGTGGGAACATTGTTTGGTAGACATAAATAAATACATTTTAATAAAAAAAATTAAAATGAGAAAATTATTGCAAAAAACATGAATGAGCTAAGTAGTTAGCTATCTACGTACAGTAGATACTTAAGCGAAGTCTTAATTACGGATCTAGTGAAGAAAATTAAATGAAATACTAATATGGACGATAAAAATATCAGAGCTCTCAGGGCCTCTGTCATCGTTGGGGATAATGTGTGGAAGGTATTTTTATGGAAATGAAGTGAAGAAAGTTCTGGGAAGGAAAAACGTATGAGCGATGGGTATAAATCTGGAGGTCAATGTATCCAGAACTGATGGATGTGTGAATCCACCCACCCACTGCTGTGCAAGGCGATGGGTCGAGAGAGTACGGCTGGAGAGGTTAAAAGGTCTCCCTCAACCAGTCGCTCCCGAACCGGCCCGCCGGGCAAACGCATCCACCACCAAGACCTCGATAAACCTCACCTCGTGAACCTGGGGCCCCTGCTAAGTCACCAAACGTAGCGAACCACTTGGGGTACCCATACCTGCTTCCCAAATTGCTACGACCATAAAATTCGACGACTCATTTCGTAGAGATTATTTTGGCTCATTCCTATCCCTTTATTTTGTTATTACATCCAATTATTTCGTTAGATTCCACGACAGTTGATACCCCGACAGTTACCCCCCTCCCCCCCAGCATTCTTATATACAAAACTAGCTGACCCGGCCACGCGTTGCTGTGACTCACTAAACACAACGGATGTTGTGCATCTACTGGATGGTTATCCAACCTTTATAACACCGCCATCTTTGAGTTTATCGCGAAGAGACAAACAGACAGACAGACAGACGATGCGGAGGACTTTAATTTAATATGTAGAGATGTAGAGAAGATAGAGATGGGTATAGTAAACTATCCGTAAAAGATAGATATATATGCCATCTCGAACTTTTTTGTAGATCTATAAAAGAGGAATATCCCACCATGCATTGTTTTGTTATATCTCAAAGAGATTAGGCAGTGTTTTTGATGAAAAATCCCAGGCGGCTTGGCTTTATCCGACACGTCTAACAATTATCGTAATGTTTCAACTAATTTACACAAAATCTTGACAAATTATATACCTAAACCTTCCTCACGAATCACTCTATCTATTGGTGAAAACCGCATGAAAATCCGTTCAGTAGTTTTTGAGATTATCGCGAACAGACAGACAGACAGACGACGCGGAGGACTTTAATTTATAATATGTAGAGATATGTAGAGATGCTGGTAAGAATTAAAAATTGTTAGTAGGTACCATAGAATAAGGCACCTACTTTATTTGTTTTTTATTCACGCATCCTCTGTATTAATAGTAAGTTGTTGCGCATGCTCAGTGTGTACTGGCCGCACGAGAAACTGACCCTTGAATAATTAAATTGACCCGCCAATGATGGGCAGAGATGCCTCCATTGTCCGTGTTCATTATCTCCCTTCATAGCGCTCGTTTTAGATTTAGAGAAGGCTGGAACCGCACCACTCAGATTTGATTGAAACTTGAATCCTAAATTTATTTCGAGATTGGTACCCATACAAAAGTTCGCATCGATCCATCAAAATGATTTTATTACGAATACACAGTATGTGTGTGGGCTCTTCTAGTCTTGGAGATGTACGTTGTACGTCTCATATTGTAGAGAGTGTAAAACTTCAAATAATAACTTTCGTTTATTTTATTTATAGTTTGCGTAACAGGCAGATAAACTGTCCAATATTTAAGAATTAAACAAAGCATGTAAAATAACAACAACTAAAAATTAAAGACAAAGTTTGGGTAAAGTGGAGTCATCACTTGGAAGATTCAAGATTCGAGAAATTTTGTAAAGTTCTGGGGGTTTGATTGAGCTATCACTAAATACGTCTGGAAACGTACCACTGCAGTGGATGTTATAATAGGTAATCGACACATTCGCACAAGAGGTCAGGAGAAGATTAAGGTGATTCTTTGGAAAGGGACATGGAAAGTTTCAGATTTTTTTTGTAGAAGGTGATAGGTGTTGTTTTTGATTATGAAAGAACAAAGAATAAGAAGGAAGAAAATAGACAAGAAAGAAGATTGTATGGTTATTGAATTTGAAAAGAAATTTTCAATTACTTGTGTCCCAACGTCATTTAACGTTTTTATAAGATAAGCACTGTAATTTTTTTCATAAAGTCGAAATCTGTATCAAAAAGTAAGCTATGGTGTCTTGAAATTTGTACAACTTACATTGTCTGGAATTTTAAAGTCAAATCTATCGTACATATTATCTTTGTCTAATTTTAGTCCATGTCTTGTGAGAGTTTGAATTGTCCAAAGAAGAAGAAGAAGTGGAAGTTTGATTTGTCCAATAACAGACTAGAAGTTCTAGCTACATACCAACCTTCTCTTCACCCTTCTCGTTATTCTCACACTATCTTCAGCCTCAAATTGTTCATTAAATGGGAAAGTCATTGTGTCACCGACTCCGGTCAGTTGGGACGAAAAAACTAATCCAACGGGCATAAGTTTCAAACACGTTATCTATAACATTTCCAGGTTACGAAAAATCTAATCCAAGAAACTACTTTCATAAAATTCATTGAAGTTCCATGAAGAAATTGCCATTAATAAAATTTCACGTAATTTCAGTTGCTAGATGTTGGCTTGGCTCCTCACTCAGAAAGAGCAACGTGTTCAGTAACAACTGCTACATCATAATTTAAAGATGGGAGTCCTCTGACGCTAACTAAAGCCGACACGGTGCCCACAGCCCACTGCCCAGTGGCTGCCACCAATTATTCCATTATCTTTTTCAATTAAATAATTGAGCGGGTCGGAGAGCGAACTGTCGCATAATATGAGCCTATACAATGTGCGCAACTACTGTACACAAGTTACAATGTACAGAAAGTGTGTATTATACATTCATAATATATTGTATGGACACCGGACTTTGTTAGATATCACACTGGCCGGACAGTGGCCGACAAGTCCGCTGTTTGGGTTTTTACTGACCCCAAGAGAAATAAATATATATTTTTAATTTAAAAAATATTTGTCTAGCTCGCCAGATACACGTTAATTAGAAAATAAAGTTATTTTTTAACACAGAACAAAAGACCCAACTTCCCGAGTAGGACTAGATAAGCAATAATAATAACAGTACATTAGCCCTCTCATAACTTTTTTCAATGTAAAAATAACACCACCTGAGTGTAATTTCATTATACAATTTCCCATCGAATTCCCATGCCTCGCTTCGAAAGCCTATTTATAAAAAAAAACAAGTTCCATTTATACGAGTATATATAAAAATGAATCCCTGTTTCCCTTGGTCACGCCATAACTTCAGAACGATTTTACCTATTTCATTCATCTTTTTTTAAAGTTTTCTAATACTTTGTAGTTTGTAGAAGGTTCTTACGGAAAGAAAAATTAAGAAAATTGGATAATTCATTCATTTCATAATTTCAATTAGACTATTTTAACTTCGCACGTTTGGCAGTTCGCGCGTTTGATGAATGTGAATTTAGCAGGCAGCTGTTTTTTTTGTAACAAAATAATTGTTTATGGAAGTTAATATATCGATGGTCACAAGATATAGAAATGAACTTACTTGATGTTAACTTGTTGCACAAGCTTCTAAATATGTATGCGAAACATCGAAGATTTTGTGGCAAAAGTGTTGTCGTAATTTGTTGCATGACGTAGATGTGTTGCTAGAAAGGATTTTTATCAATTGTTATACTTTAATCCAGCGTTACCTAACCTTTTTCAGCCAACGGACCTCTAGGAAATCAATCACAATTTTAACGACTCCCTTAATTAAAAAAAGTAGCAATAAATTTCGGACCAAATATTTTAGTACTGCAAACACAATTATTTTTTAAGTTCGTTAATAATTAACGTACAACAGTAACACCAACATTCACATTAATTAACAGTTAATAATTAATGTGAAGGTTGGTGTTGCTTTTTTGCAACTAAATAAGTGATATTTGGGTTGATGTTACTACTAAGTTGAAATCTCGAATCGGATTCCACTTGTAATTTGTTTCTGTGTTTGTTTTTAGTATGTACAAGAGCAAAGAATGGGGGGGGGGGGGGGGTGGTAAAATATCACGTGTATTTATTTTTCGTGATAATATTCTGAAAATTTCAAAATACTTTGTACTAAAAAAAATACACGTGATTTTGGGGGTGGGGGTTAGTCTAAGACCTCACCACATATCACCAGGGGGGGGGGGGGGGCGGTTAAAAAGTTGCTAAAAAAACATCACGTGATTAATGGACGACCCCTCATTGGTTTTCCTGTGCCATTGTCCAATATTCAGTTTTTATTTTTTCGGGTACTGGAAAATAATCCCAAAATGAAGACGCATAGCGATTACGAGACTTTTGGTGGCATTTATTTATTATTGTTAAATGGTCCAGGGATGAAACCGCGCAGCGCCATACGTGTATACACTGCTTTAATCGATTCACCGTGCGTGAGGAATATTCTTCACATGCGATTCGCAAATTAAGGGTTTATTTGTTTCCCAAAATCAAGATTTCATGGCATCATGTCCCTAAGAAAGAACAAAGTATTGAAAGAATTAATGTAAGTCTTGGGTCTTTTTTGTGATTATGAATTTCAAGTACCCGGAACTGGTGGGATTGTATCGTCTCCATTTCGGAGTATGTTATGAATCTTGAATTTGATGAAGAGGATGCTTTGAAATTACGTGTCAAAGCTGAAATACAGGATATTTCTATTCATTGGTTTTCCTGTGCCATTGTCAAGTCCAATATTCAGTTTTTATTTTTTCGAGTACTGGAAAATAATCCCAAAATGAAGACGCATAGCGATGACGAGACTTTTGGTGGCATTTATTTATTATTGTTAAATGGTCCAGAGATGAGACCGCGCAGCTCCATACGTGTATTCGCGGACCCCTGGCGATACACCGTGCGTGAGGAATATTCTTCACAAGCGATTCGCAAATTAAGGGTTTATTTGTTTCCCAAAATCAAGATTTCATGGCATCATGTCCCTGAGGAAGAACAAAGTATTGAAAGAATTAATGTAAGTCTTGGGTCTTTTTTTGTGATTATGGATTTCAAGTACCCGGAACTGGTGGGATTGTATCGTCTCCATTTCGGAGTATGTTATGAATCCGATTAGAAATGGTTAGGGGAAGTAGATATGAAGAGGAAGGTCGGAAATTCAATCCCTACCCGGATATTCAGATCTGGTCAATAAATGTGTTAATGTGATTTAATGCAAAGTTTCGATTCTTAATTGTGGTTTTTCGCCAGGGCGATATTGAGAAGGTCTATCACTCCAGAAGTTTGTACAAATATACGTAGGATGAGTTATTTCACAGAATTTGAACAATTCATCAAATTTACATGTAAATCAAGTTCTGTCAAAGTTCTATTCAAGTGCTGTTATTATTTTATCACGGGCCAGTCTTTTAACAGTTATTTTTTAAAATAGCTCCACCCTGAGTAAAACAATTACCCTCGGGGTATATATCATCTTTGGGGATGCTGTGTGGATGGTCTTTTTAGGAAAAGGAAGTAGAGGAAGTTCTGAGAAGGAAAAAGTTCTGAGGGGTGGATATTAATCTAGGGGTCAATGTGTCCAGAAGTCAATGAAGTCCATCCCTCCACTACAGTAAAATGCGATGGGACGAGGGAGTCCGGCTGGAGCGGTAAAATGTTTCCATCAACCAGTCTCTCCCGATCCAGTCCGCCACGCAATAGGTGAGCAAACGCTTCAAACAGAACTCGGATAATGACAGAACTTGAATAGGACTTTCACAGACCTTGAATATTATCTTTGAAAATGAATTGTTTAAATTCCATGAAACAATATTAGGACAGGATGTTAAAAATTTTAACAATTTATCAAATATATGTAATTAATTTTCACGTTCTGTGTAAGTTCTATTCAAGATGTATTATTATATTATCTTAAGCTAGTTGCTTCGCAAAACTGAAATAATCACAGAACTTGAATAGAAATTTCACAGAACCTGAAAATTAACTTCAAATATTAAATGAATTTTTAAATTTTTTTGAAACACAATATATTTTAAATTAACACGCGGACAAAAATGAATTAAATTTAAACCAATTACCTCTTCGAAATGGAGAAACTAAGCTTAACATAAACACAACGACAAGCCCACAATACAATTATATCACTCAATCTCTTCAGTGTGTACTAAGTACCTACATTTTATTAAAACGCACGTATGATGTTGAATATTGCACACTCGCTTCTATTAATTTACTTCCCTGAATGCATTTTGCAACGCGTCGTATGAATATAAATAATATACATTAAAATAATTATTTACATACATAATGTCAGGACTCGAATACGAAAACAGACTAGTGGTCAAAGACGAGCCGCCACTGCGTTAAGAACGGATTATGGTTATTGATTGCTTCGTGTGAATTAAACTTATATGGTCACTTCGATTAACGATCCTAATTCATAAACATCATTTGCATTCAATGCAATTATGTCTTAGTCTTTATTAGATTTACAAACCGGTTTCGCCCGGCAATTCGATGGGAAGCTTTGACGTAATTTTTAATTAGTTCTATTTTTTTTAAACTTTTCTTGTGATTTTTAAAAATTTTATTTTTGTATTATTTCATAATTTTTTATAACCTACAGTTTTTTTTAAGTACCAACCAGGCATTAAGGGGCCATCCATAAATCACACGAATTTCATGATTTTTTGACCCCCCGCCCCGTCCCTGTCACACATCGTCACATTTGTGAGACCCCTCCTCCCTAGTGTGACGTCACATATTTTGAAATTTTACATCTAAAAAAGTTTTGCGTTTTTATAATTTCGATTTTTAAATATTATTATTATTTTTTTTTTAACTTTATGAGTAAAACCTCAAAATGGAATATTTTAATAAATGAAGACAATATAAGCGAAACTCAATCGAAAATCTGGAAGCAGAAAAATCAGAAAAACATATTGACACCTCTGGGACTCGAACCCAGGACCTCTTGCTTTCCGGGCAAACGCGCTAACCACTGCGCCACGGTGTCGATATGAAATTCGGTCATGTTTAACTGTACCATACTTCGACTAAGAACCACCTACATTATCTTCATTTTCTTTAACGCATATATTATTGGCAACTATCTTTATGTATGATTGCAAGATTCAAACCCGAACTAAATGCTCTCTAGATAGTGTCTGGATAAAGCTTTATCCATTTTATTTAATATGCGACATCTATTGACTTTTCTGCAAGTCTAGGATGAATATTATTATTATTTTTTTTTTACCTATTTGAGTAAAACCTCAAATTGGAATATTTAAATAAATGAAGACAATATAAGCGAAACTCAATCGAAAATCTGGAAACAGAAAAATCAGAAAAACATATTGACACCTCTGGGACTCGAACCCAGGACCTCTTGCTTTCCGGGCAAACGCGCTAATCTGCAATCATTGGTTAGCGCGTTTGCCCGGAAAGCAAGAGGTCCTGGGTTCGAGTCCCAGAGGTGTCAATATGTTTTTCTGATTTTTCTGTTTCCAGATTTTCGATTGAGTTTCGCTTATATTGTCTTCATTTATTTAAATAGATTTTTAAACATGACGTCACAGAGCTGATGACCCCCCCATACCCCATGTCACACAATGTCACACTTCTCTACTCCCCTCCCCCCCACCCCTTAAGGTGTGACGTAATTTATGGATGGCCCCCAATGCCTGTGTTGTGGTAGTAATTTAATTAAAAATATGGAAAACATAAATAAATAAATAAAAAAAAATGAAATTAAATGAAAAAGTTTGATGTCTCATTAGTTTTGGAAAATTGAACTTAAACCTCATAAGATTAGTGGTAAAAATTGTCATAGAAATATCAAACCGATGTGCAAATTTCATGACTCGTAGAACATGTTTTTAATTTTGTAAGCGGGTGAGGGGACCATTTATTGGATAATCAACACCCCTGCCATAGGTTCGTTACGTTTGGTGACTTAGCAGGGATGCTCGGGTTCATGAGGTGAGGTTATTTAGGTCTTGGTTTAAGCGTTTGCCCACCTACCGCTTGGCGGGCCGGAAAGGTTGAGACTAATTGAAGGAGAACTTTTTACCTCTCTCCTGAGACGGGTGAATTCACTCAATTCGAGATGAATTCATTCATACGTTCGTCATTCCTGGACATATTGACCCCAGATACCTACCCACCCCACATACCTTTTTCCTTCCCAGAACATCCTCTCCTCCCTTTGCCCTTAAAAATGTCCTGAACACAGCATACCCAAAGATGACGCAGGCCCCGAGGGAAATTGTTTTCCTCAGGGCCTCTCAGAGCCTCAGGAAGCTAATGTAAAAAAACATTTTTTTTTTCTTATTAATTTATCACAATGAAATATTTATTTCAAAGCTCAATAGCTTATTACGTAATTCTTCAGTGGAGTTGTAAATTTATAATCTGGTCTCCGCTTGTTACCAGATTTTGCACAATATTTTGTAAAATGCTTTACACTTCTAGACGATCTTCAAATTTTTAACCTTTGGGCGGGCGCGGCTAATCTGTGAGATGAAGTGATCTGTTATTTTAGTGCCAAAGGTTAAATATCGCCGATCTTGTGGCGTGGCCTCTTGACTTTTTCTCTTTCATCACTACTAACATTTTAGAAAAAAAAAAATTTTTGAAAAATTCAAGGGAAAAATCTATTTTAATTTGTTTTTCTATAATGTTGTCTCACAGATGAATTGCGCCCGATCGTGTTAGGATTTGCATTGCGCCCGATGGAGGGTTAATAAACAGGTTGATAATTTCTTTTAATCTTAATATATAAAACAAAGTCGGGTTAGTTACACCATTTATAACTCAAGAACGGCCGGATCGATTTTTATGATCCTTGATTTGTTGGATTTGTCTTTGCCGCAAACTGCTATTCGCGGCAAATACAAATCCAGCTATTAAAACATCCGAAAAATTAAAAAAAAAAAGTTACGAAGAAAATTTTATTCCTCATACATTTTGTATGGAACGAATTCTCATCTTTTGAAAGAGCTGCAGCAATATTGTGATCAGTATAATATTGAAAAGCGAATGAATTCCAAAAATTCAAAAATGTCAAGTGCCAATGCGCTGATTGTTTTGTTTTTTCTCCCCTCTTTCTTACAACAAATTTGTTTGAAAATTTTCTAAATGTGAACAGTCGAAAATGAGACAAACAGTGAATGTATATCTTTGTCCTCGATTACTCATCACCCAGTGACTTTCTACGGGCGCGCCGCGCGGTAGACGCTCGCCGCCCAGACCGGTCAAGTCATACGCGATACGAAACCCAGGTTATAATTGTGTGAACGTTCTCTCACTGCTCACACCTGTAACTAGTAATGTCATGTCCCAGAAATAAATTTTTAAAAAGACATGCTTCAGGGGTAAAAAAAACAATGTTTTATAAAAAACAATGTTTTGAAGGATATCAAAACCTTGTATAAAACGTGTTGTTCTGAAGCTTTTATTGAGAATTTAAATAAGTAAATTAGCAGTAAGCTGTAATCCTTTATTATAATTTCTTTTTATTAAGGTCAGACATTTTACACTTTTACCAGTTTATAGTTTCTATTACAATGCACAATTACATTCACACTTACACGAAAGATGAAAAGTTTTTATGAAAACAGCACTTAGCACTTTGATTAACAATACCAAGATACGCTCTAATTAAAAACGTCTCCGTGTCTAGTCGAATATTCAAAAATCGAATCTACTAAACAATCCCGCGATGACGTGACTCACAGGCAAGAAGCAGAATACTGTTACGTCACGCACGTGTGTGCGTTTATCGGCAATCGGCGACCGAATGTGTCGCAGTTCACAGTTCGCGAGTTCCGGGAGCTTACACGTCTTGCCACTCGCCACATGGGCACCCGGCGATCGGTCCGTGAGTCACGGGGTGCAGGAATGTGTCGTATTTCGCGGGTCGCGGGAGTGTGTCGCGGTTCACGGGTCGCGGGAGTGCGCCGCGTTGTTCTCGTCGAGTTGCGGATCGTGAGACCCGGGTGCTGACGAATAAATAACCCGCTCGCTCTTTGGTGGCTCGTGGGCAGGTTTCGACGATCAGGTCTTTCATGATCGACACAGGACTAGTATATCTGCAAGGAAAAATACAATAATTATAATAAATCTCCCTCACACGTATAACGAAAATGAAACGCTACCCCCATAAGTGGAAAGGTAAGAAAATCAACAAAAAATATAAATCCGTACACAACGCCATCTCTGATACTGACAAAATCAAAACACGGACAGTTGCGCATCGATAATCACTTCATTGGGTAATTTTTAACTAAATAAAAAAGTGAATTTAATTCAACTAATAAGTTAACACAACATTTATTGATTCTGAGGCGGTACGAAGTTCGCCGGGTCAGCTAGTATTTTAATAATTTATCCTTCATTACTACATATTTTATTGACGTAATTCGAATTCTTAATTTCATAACGTATTCAGTAGAGCCATTAATTCAGCGTAAGATATGACATTACGTCACGAATTAACATTTAAAATTCAGTATTATAATTAAATAATTGAATAACATTGAACTTGGACATTATAAATCGAGGTGTGAATGAGGCATTACACCGGGAAGTCAACTTGCTTCGAGCAACGGCCGCTAGATGTCTCCGCTGGATGTCCTTGCCAGCGCCAAACAAGTTCCGAATACGAAATGACCGCCTGGAAAAGTTATATAGGAAAAACAACAGTCGTGGCGTTAAATATTTATGGCGATTCATGCTTCCTTGTTTGTTTTTTATATCTTCCGACATAATATTATTTTGTAATTGTAGCTCTTTATGATGTAAAATTGCGACAATATTGTAATAATGGTACAATAATAATGGTGTAACTGTAACATAATATTAAATAATAAGAAGATTTTTTCATTATTATTACAATGAACCTTGAGGCCAACATAATAATGTCATGTATGACTGTGTTAAAATTGGCGACCCGACAGTTGATTTCCCGACAGTTGGCCCTCCGAAAATATAATAATTATAAAATTATATATTTTCGTGCGTTATTTACTAATTTCAAACCTAAAATGGCCTTCAAAAATACCTAGTAATAAGGTTGTATGGATGTCAAACATTTATTTAGTGTCGATTTTTTGTAATGATACGCTGCTATATATAGTATAAAGACAGGTAGTATTTTTCCTTGATGAATTTTAATGAAAATATATTTTGTACTTTTGTTTTTCGGCGGGAAATTCTCTCTTCACATCTTCGTTTCATTTGCACAACTCCATTTATTATTTTTTAAATTTCATGTTATTATGTATTAAGTTCTGAAAGTATTTTAGTTTTTTTGTTATTTTTATTTAGCTATTTCGGCATACAAGACCATTTTCAAACTTACATTTTTCCACCTGTATTTGTTTTCAAATCGTAAACGAAAAAAAATGAAATAAAAAAAAGTAAAAATGTAGTGTAAAAAGATAATATTTCGATTATTGTTTTGCTCCTATAAGATTTTTTCCTGATTTTGGTATAAAAGTTTTTTTTTAGTTTTACCCCAAAAAATACAACGATCAAGGAAATTTGAAATAGAACGCGTAGAATTTTTTTATTAATTTTTTGAATAATATCTTTTGTTTTTTGTAGACCTACGACGATAAATTTTTATTGTAAAATAACATTGAATCGATCTTTCAGAATACTTAAATTCGTAAGTTTCTTTAATAACAGCATTTCATTTATTTTAAAGTTTTCATTTTAAAAAATCTATCAAAATGTATGTCGTAAAAGACGCACTTATTTTCCTAGTAATAATTCGATGACGCTGATCGAAAGTGAAAAAAAAACATAACTCTTCTTTGGATATATTTCGAATTTCCACTATGGACAATATCAACAAAGTAGTCATCATCATCACTATTGGCTCTACAACTCCTGGTGGGTCTTGGCCTTAGAGTAATGAGGTCTTGGCCTCCTCAAGAGTCTTCCTCCACTCATATCGGTTTTGTGCCAGCTTTCTCCAGTTTAGATTTTTTTTAATTTCCGCCTGAAAATTGGGACCCAACAGCAAAAACGGAAATAAGAATATATTATTGCATAATTAACAGTACTAAAAATAATGGTAAAACCAAAATGTAATAATGACGTCCTTCTGTAATAATTATAAGAATTAAGTTACCCGGTGGAAGTTGGAATGCATAATACCATTAAAGGCATAAGGCATAATATCACTATTGTGAATAGTTTGACATTGAGATAAGTAAACAGTTTATACTTTACGGAGGAGGAAGCTTATAATAGTGCTACTTATTCCGCTTCCTTGTTAAATAATAAAAAAAAACTATTTTAACTGCAAAAATTAAACAAGTATTAGCTGAATGTAGGTACCCAACTAAATCATTATCATGTACATGTACGTACCTACCAGAACGCTTAAAAAAGATCATTGAAGCAATAGAAATGAGTGTAAGATTTTTTTTAAATATAATAAATGGATAATTTGTAAAGCAGCGTTTTTGTGAAAAATCACGGGGCGCTATAAAAATATGAATTCCTAGGCTCCATTTAAGATTTACTTAAATGGTGACCGGACAACTCAGAACCTTCTTTTGAAAAGTCATAAAAAGTGATGAAAAAATAAATAAAAAATTGGTTAAACAGATTGGCTATTTCAAAGTTTTTTTTTCGTAGTTTTTAATAACTTTTCAAAGAAGTGTTGAGTTGACTTGATTCTGAGTTGGCATGGTATCCACTTAAACACGTCTATTTTAGATAGTCTAAGCATGGAAAAGATACAACTTTGCACGCAGAGGACACCATAATAAACAAAATGGAGTTTGTATTTTTTGTACATTAGCTCCACAAAGGAAGCCTTGAGGAAGATAATTCCTCTCAGAGCCCATGTCATCTTTGAAAATGCTGTGTGGAGGGTCTTTTAAGAAAAGGAAGCAGAGGAAGTTATGGGAAGGGAAAAGGTTTGAGGGGTGGGTAGGAATCTCAGGGGCTAGATGCGTTTCAGCTCTCTTTCAAATTATAATAAGCCGACTACCGGGAACCCATCGACTGCCTTAAAAACAAAATGAAGCTGAATGGCCATTTGATGACTTTGTCAAAAACAACTTTAAAAAATCATAAAATTTCATTGTTAGTTCTGTAAAGTTTCTTTTCAAGTTATGTTATTATTGGCCAGTTGTAACACATAATTTAAAAATACATCTTGAAAATTAAGTTTAAATTTGAACAATTCATCACATTTCTAAGTTACAATTCTTGTTCTGGTATTATAGCATAATGCGCCGATCGTTTCACAGCACTTGAATAATAACAGAACTTAATAGAACTTTAGCAGAACTTGAATATAAATTTTGAAATTTGATGAATTGATCCTTGAGCTTTAAATGTAGATAAAATGCGGTTATACAAAAAAACGTGTCCATGGTTATATTTATAAGGTTTTGCTATTTTGAGTATTAAATCTGACTTAGGTACCCCAGTGTCTGTAAGACTCTCTGACATGGTAGAGCTTACCTTAGTTTTTTGTTTTTGTTTTATTTCAAGTATAAATATTACTTCGTCGTTCATTACACAAGAAATTAGCAGAACTGGTGACAAAAAAAAACATTACAGTGGTTTGCGCTAGAAATATGCAGATTCTGGAGTTTGAACTAAGCAAGTCCATAAGGAAAACATGCTTATAAATAGGAAGCAAAACACTTCTTGGAAATATGTGCACTGTACACTAACAAAATGCCTTCACGATCGAATAAACTTTTAATTATTAATCTGATTTGTAGTGTAAACGATCGAGTTGGTAAAAGAAATATTCATTGCTAATGTAAATTAATACTTCTAGAGAATTTGCTAAGTAGGCACTCTCAGATTGTTAAATGGCTTGCAAACCAGTGAGTGATATTAGAATCTAAATTCTACATTTTTAATGAAACTAGCTGACCCAGCCATGCGTTGCTGTGGCTAATAAAATACAACGTCATCTGCTGGATGGTTATCCAACCTTTATAACCATCGCCGTCTTTAAGTTTACCGCGAAGAGACTGACAGATGCCACGGAGGACTTTAATTTATAATACGTAGAGATGGTGTGAAAGATTATAATAATGTGGATGAAATGCTTGGGGTAACTAACGTATTTAAGTTAATAAGGATTAATACTGTATCCGTCTAAATAACTTTTCAATTACCGCAACGTACGTGACCATTTTTTTACAAGATAGAATTTTTATAAGCTATTCGTAAAAGATAGATATATGCCTTCGCGGACTTTTTTGTAGAATTATAAAAGAGAAATATCCCACCATGCATTGTTTTGTTATATCCTAAAAGGATTAGGCGGTGTTTTCGATGAAAGCTCCCGGGCGGCTTGACTTTTTCCGACACTTAATAATAATAATAACGTAGTATTTATATAGCGCAGTTTTGTGATGTTTCACTTCAAGTGCTTCTAACAATTATCGCTATGTTTCAACCAATTTACACAAATCCTTGACTAATTACATACCTAAACCTTCCTCACGAAACACTCTTTCTATTGGTGAAAACCGCATGAAAATCTGTCCAGTATATCGCGAACAGACAGACAGACAGACGACGCAGGGGACTTTAATTTATAATATGTAGAGATGCTTAGATCACTCAGGCTACAACCAACATTAAATAATATTGCAATATATTGCCTGCTTAACATGTTCATTTATATCTTGAATTAAAAATTTTAAATGTCTGTGCACGCCACTGCTTTATTCTGAGAGTATTATTACTCTGGCGTCTGTAATCTACAAATTTCCCGCTCTCGACTATACCGGCCCGTATGCGAAATCATCTTCGTATGAAGTTTCTCACAAAGGTACTGTCTTGTCGGCCACCGTCCGCAGGGCCTAGCCCAGCCTTACTAACTTCTAAGTAATGATTAATTTGATTTTCATTATGTTTTGAAAGACCACGTTCTGTTTTGGCGACGTTTACCAAACTTAGCAATCAACATCTTAATTTACCGGCACTTGTTGATTATTTTGCAACGTCAAGAGAATCCAATCCTTTATATATTTATTATGCACATAAAATAGTTAGAGATGTGCGGAAGAGAGACGGGTGACAGACCGGCAATTGAAGATATATTAGTCCCAGAGAGAGGTCGTACGTGACGTCACCAAAGGTCGTCCTAAAATCCACACAAATGAAAACGATATAGACAGAATATGCCATAAAATTCATTGGATAACTAACAACTCTGCATTAGGTCACTAAAAGTGGTTGGCTACGTTTGGTGACTTAGTAGGGGTGCCCGGGTTAATGGAGTGAGGTTTGTCCGGGTCATGGCGGCGGATGCGTCTGTCCACCAACTGTGTGAGACTGGTTGGGGAGACCTTTTGACCTTTCCGCAGGACTCTCTCGGAACATCGCTTCGCACCTCAGTGGGAGGCTTAGATTCATACGTCCGTCTCTCCTGCACACACTGACCCCCAGATTCCTACCCACCCCTTGCACCTTTTTGATTCCCAGCAATTCCTCTACTCCCTTTCCTAAAAAAGTTATTTCACTGTTCCAAAAGATACACACAGCATCCCCGACAGTGGCGGCTAGTTCATGAGAGCTCCCGAGGGCCGCACAACCCACAAAAATTGAAAATCATAATACAAAACGCGGTTTGGTTATAAATTGTTATAATATTTTCTCAAGATCTCGTGCAGTAGGTAGGTAGGTACCTATTATGCGAGCTATCTTTCAGAGCGACGAGAGCCGTCCCTTGCGCCCATCTTCACAGCAGTTCGTTTTCGATAGCGTTCCAGAATCTTACTACTTTGTGAGCAAATCCCGTGAACAGTCGAAACCGTGGGTACATACGGTTCTTTGCAAATTTTACGAAAGCGCGAACGCCGCGCCGTTCTGAATTTTACCTCCACATGGAAAGGAGCGGTTCGTTCAGTGGCGTGTTAAACAAGAACACTTATGTGTAATGTTTTTTTCCACATTTTGTCTTCAATTTAACAGCAGAGCTACTATTTTTAACGAATGTTCCGCGCTTTCTTCTCTTCGAGTCAAAGTATGTCACTATATGATGATAATGAGTGATTAGCTGATTATTTGTCAGCAGGCGAGCATGACTCCGATCCAAAAAGTCAACAGAATCTTTGTGTGATATGATATCATAAATCATAAGTCCACTTTGGTTTGTTTATGGTCTCCGGCTACTACATCCACCAATAGGAATTTTAAATTTTTTGTTGCATTTCTCTGGTTTATTTTCGTTTGACATTTACATTTTCCAAAGCAATAACTACAAATATGAACTTTGGGAATTCGCGATCGAATGAAAACAGGACCCGTAATTGGAACAAAAGTACAGGTGAGAAACTTCCTTTGGTTCCTGAAGTATTTTTTGAAATGTATTTTAAAATGTTTTGTATATATTTACATTTTAACTGAACTTCTTTATAAGTACCTAGGTGTGTACCTTTCCTAAATTTATTGTCTAACTTAATGACTCTGGTGAACCCCCACATATTTTGACCACCGGTCGCCACCGATCCCCGAGGCTGACGTCGGCACTGAGGGGAACTATTTTTCCAAGGGCCTCCTTTGTGGAAAGTCGCTAGATTTCGCTTTCTTTTCTTTTTCCTGTATATTTTAAAGTGGTTTGAAGATTTTACAAAAATAAAAATGTTTTTTTTTGGATTTCGTTGGATTCGAACCTCCGTTCGCTTGATGTCTGTCACTCTTAATTTGTCAGGCGTCTTGCCCACTGCGTTATGGAAGGCACGCGCCAAGGTGCGAATTTACCGCATTATATTCAAATTGAGTATTGGTGTAGAACTGATTTGTGACGCATTACCGTTTCATCCGAATTTCAAATCGCTAACGGCGCCAAAGACGTTTCACTTCAAAAAATACTGGAATTGCCATGTCACTTAGACCTCTCTCTGGGACTACTATAAATACAACTTTAAAGACTAACTAAATTCGATGGAAATAATTGAGAATTTCAATTGTTTGAATAAATGAAGTTTATCAAAGTAGGTACTCTTGCACTCAAGTGCTTTCTTCAATTATTTATAACTAGCTGATTCCCGGCATGCGTTGCTACGCCATTTAATAAAGAAACTGTTTCTCCCAGCGTGTCCTTTCCAATCGTCCCGTTCTCCTTCCTTCCGCCTCCCCTTCCTCTCCCGCGTCCCCTTCTACTCCGATTCCTCCACTTTCCCTCTCCCTATTCCACTCCCCTTCCTTCCCCCTTCCAGCGAACCCCCTACCCGAGTACCCCCCCCCCCCTCCCATATTCCATTCATTCAGTCCCGATACATTCAGTTTTCAAACAGCTCGCATGCCACCTGCTGCATTTTTTTTTGTACAAGTTTCATAATGCCAGAGCTCACCATAGTTTTATACCAACCTTGCCCTGATAATAACAAACACACAACAAAAAGAACTATCCAATTTGATGCAGTCGTTCGGAAGTTATGCGCGTACCTACATACATTTCGGCGATTCATTTTTATTTATATAGAATATAGATAGAAAGATTTTCAAGTGAAGAGTTCGACCATACAATGATACGTGAAATCAACCACCAGACTACGGTGACTAACAATTTAGGATGCCTCTTTACGGAGTTATCGCTGATTGAACAATAATCCATTCATACGAGCTGCCTGTATGGCAAGTGTCCATTCGGGATTCAGATCAGCGCTTTGTCCACTCCGGAAGACAATCTCAGCATCCCAAATGGAAAGATTGGTCCTGTCCAGCTTCCAGGAAGCGATTAACTCGTTACGGTGGCCGCATCATCACAGTTTCACAACGAGAGATGAAGAGAAGACGGAACGGCAAGACCCTGCGACATCGAACGGTTAAGTGATTAAGCATCGGTGAGAAAATGAGATAATTGATGAGAAGAAATGCAAAAAAAACGCAGCTAAGGAATGAAAAATGTCTCTTGATTGATCATTTTTGTTGTGTTAATACTACATAATAACCTAAAATCTGGATCAAGTTTCGATGAATTTAGTATTTGAAAACTTCCTGACCTACGTATTTCTGATCCAAAACCAACAAGAAAGACAAAGGGAGCTGGGAGAAGCACAAAAATAAAACTACATGTTTTGAAGTGGTTTTCAAATTTCCAGAAACATAGAGCGAAAGGATGGATGAGTTTGGGAAAACCTTACTAATCAGATCTACAAAACTAAGCATAGCTAAAACTATTCAAACACCGATTTCTGAAAGGTGGTTTTTTATCATGAACTAAATAATTAACTCCCGTTTAGTGTCAAAAAGTAAATGCATACTGTCATGCATATTTAGGTTAGTATTTCAATTCATCATTGCCAATTTATGAATACTTTTACGTAATTGCTAGGCATTTGGCATTTCATAGTGTCAATTCATGGAAAATTCCTTCAGTGATCCCAGCGTACTGATTTGTTACTTATTCACCAATTCCCTGTCAATACCGGTTCGGCTGTCAACGGTGATACGGTGAAACCTCGGGACATCGATATAAAATCATCGGAAGTTACGCCTATGGATCCAGTATTGTAAATTTATTGATAAAAGTAATGTTCAAAAGCATGTTTTGTAAATGCTTTACCTGTGGATTTTTAATTCAATTTATACAAAATAAAATAAATTAGACTAATTAGATTGAATAATAAAATATAATATTACAAGAAAATATTAAAATACATCATGATCTCTTCAAAAAACATCAAGCCCACCTCGTGTTGAACCGTGCTCGTTTGCCAAATCTATCCTTGGGATCTGTCAGTTGTTCAAATTCGGATGTGAATGTTAAATTATGTTATAATATAAACCTGGGTGTGCTATGGGTACCTGTCTACGCATACTTGTTGTGTTTATTTAACATTATGTCATTTCTCGAGTTCATGACTCCTTTTCGTGGATTGATTTCGCAACTGTATTCTAAAAAACTCGGCCCGAGTCGTGGTTGAATAAATCATACTTACTTATTGCAACATTTGGCACGATGCTCGAAACATATGTGCATTCTAAAAAAACTCGAATGTGGTTATGAATGTATGTTGTGCCCAGACGAATTTTTATTAACAATTTTTAGATATGGATTTGATGTAAGAGTAGCTATACAATTCACACGCTGAAGAACTGATCTTTCGATAATTATTGTCAAATTAACTAGGGTCCATTCTGTCCACGATGCTTTTGTGAGATGTTTGAGAATGAATTTGAAATGGTAGGAGTAACAAATTTTGATCCACGGTCCATTGACGAGTTCAATGTTTCGGGAAGTGCCTGACATTTGCCCCGCTATTTTTTTAATAAAAAAAGTCGCAAATCAAATGGCTTGGACCCTTGGACTCGTACCAAAAGAGCGATTTTTATGGTAAGTCTTGCGCGGGCAAGTGAATAATAATTATTGTAGGATTTGTGAAGTTAAAATTATTTAAAAAATATTTGAAAAGGGGGGCGAGTCATCACACAGAATCGAGCCTTAAAAATTGCTTGGCAAAAACAATTAATCGAATGGAAGATTAATTGAACTTACTATAACTTACTAGAACTTATTAATTGATACTCCTTTCCATAAATTCATCATTCTATTTAAACTTTGCAATTTTTAATAGTTTTTTTTTCCTCTTTTCTCTTTGTTTATAGTTAACTCAATCTGTTTAATGTAATCTGTTAATTGTGATACCTCAATCTGTTTACTGGTGAGCGATGAATCACCTTAATGCAGTAAAGATCGACTATTAAATTTATTAATTTATTTAAAATATCTATACCTACCCGTAAATCCAGTTATCCTTCATTATACTTTTTGCGCCCTTATTCTCGAATTGTAATATTATGTAAAAACTTCCTACTTCTTCTGGCGCTAATCTTAATTGTAAATATGTGTGTTAATAAGTCACCAGTTTTAGGTTAGAATCTATATGTCTTAGTCATAAGTCACTAGCTATAAGTCTTAGATGTAAGTCACTAGTTATAATTGTAAATCTTAGTTGTTAGCCAGTAATATAAGTAGCTATAAGTCTTAGATGTAAGTCACTAGTTGTAATTGTAAATCTTAGTTTTAAGCCAGTAATATTAATTCTTTTATATATTATTTTTACAGCGCCCTTGAGGTGATTTTCCACGAAAACGGCGCTATATAAATTAGCCAATTATTATTATTATATGTTTCCAAACACTTAGTGGAATGTAACATGTAACATGACGTTATTATAAATACACCTAGTTACTTAATACTTGTTAGGTTATGGTAAAATCTAAAAATATAATAATAATGAATTAATTTGTATAGTGTCGTTTTTGTGAAAAACCACCTCAAGTCATGACAATGCATTCTATCAACTTTTGATTAAGATCACTGGATAGGAAGGTTCAAAACTCAGTGAAAAAAAAGACATTTGAAAAAAGAGTTGGTAATGCGGTTGATTCAGATGAAAAAAATTTCACACCTATAAAAAAAATTTAATTAAAAGATGTTTGAAAATGAATGTTGGTAATTGGAGTAATTTTTGTTTGTTTATTATTACGGATTGGTTTATTTTACATTAGCTCCACATAAAAGGCCCTAAGGAAAATAATTTCCATCAAGGCCGATGTGTGGGTTCTTTTTGAGAAGAAGATGAAGTGAACGTGTGTCTTGAAGAGATCTGTGTTGTAGGGGAAAGGAAACGCAGAAACCGACAAATCCTCCAACAGCCAAGCTGTTGAACATTTTACGTTTTCATGCGACAAATGTGAACCGTGTAAAATGTTGGGTGACCACATGTTTGACTTTTTCCCGACTATGCTAAAATGTGATAGGTATTTTAAAGACCTACATAAGTTCCCTAGACTTAATCTCAAGTATTTTGTTATTTTATTAAAATCACTATCTTTTTCTAAGTTTTCCAGGTACCTAATCTACATATAGTGGGTAGATAAGTATGGTATGAGTTTGTTCTTAGAAATCTATTAAAATCATTTACATTACAAGTATTATTATTAAATTGAATTTTGCCGCAACCATTTTCACCGAAGAAACAAAATAATAAAGTACCTAATTTTTTTTTCATTAGCTTCACACAGTGGAAAATAATTCTCCTCGGGGCATATGTTTTCTTTGGGGACGCTCTGTGGAGAGTCTTTTTAAGGAAAGGAAGGAGAGGAAGTTCTGGGAAGGAAATAGAAAAATTGCGGGGTGGGTGGGAATCTGGATGTCAGTGTGCCCAGAAGTGACGGACGAATGAATTCATTCATTCCACTATGGTCCAAAATCCTTTTGAGAGTCCTGGAGTAAAAGTGGAGTGGTCAAAAGATATCCCTCAACCGGTCTTTCCCGATCCGGCCTGCCACGCAAAATCCGGACAAACCTAACCCTATGAACCCAGGCACCCCTGCTAAGTTTCCAAACGTAGTGAACCTCTTGGGGTGACCTATGGTTATCCAATAAATGGTTCCCGGGGCGGCGGTATCCATACCCGCCTCCCAAATTGTAGAAAAATACAAAAAGTTAATAAATACAAAACCAGACAAAAAACAGAAAATGAGAGGTACTTATTTGATAAATAGTCAACACGTATTTAATAAAAATCAAAAACAAACACAATTTTCGCTTGCGATAATAATTCGGAAGTTGACCATTTGACACATAACATTTGCGTAAAATTACATCAAATAAATTGCACAAAAAATCTTGCTTAATTGGGACAAAAGACCGCTTCACCAGAAATGGTCGAAAATATAAACGTAAATGTCGTGTCTCCCACACCCACTCGTCACGTGTTGCCGCGTCGCGTAATTTGGATCGTAAAGTGGTATCTACTAATCGTGTGAATATCCTTTATTTGTCTTATTTGTATATATATGGTAATTGGACCATTGTTTAGGAAATAAATATAAGCGCTGGGGTATTCTGTTACAAAATAAGAAAACTTATTCCAGGAGGTAGTGCTTATTTTGGTCATTGACGATCGATGATTTCTATCCAGACTTAAAACTTTTTTTTGATAATGATCGTTGACAAAAATCAACCAAAGCCTATAATTTTGGAGAAATCACTGCGAGATTCTATCATTATTAAGTGTTCAATGCTGGTCATTAATTTACAACAATTGTTTATTTAAATACATATTCATTTCAGTAAATTTGAATAAAAAGACCCCTTCTAAAAAAAACCCGCAAAAATATAATAAAGAGATCTTGGTGTCATTGCTATTGTTGTACAACTTTTAAAATGTTCTAACGTAAATGATTTATGTATGGCGTAGTATAAAATAATCTACGCGTAATAACTTTTAGACTAAAAGTATACGGCTCGATTCCTGCACAGCGCTAAAAAAGTACCTAATCCATGACTTTATTTATATAGTCAGTTATGGATATTATGTATAATTTTGAATTGTTTTGTGTGATAAAGATAATGTTTAAAGCGGTATCTGGTTGGCGATTGCTTCTAAAACTAGTCGACTTTAAGCTGTTCCTCTAAAATTTGCGAATTTTTAAAGTATTAAAAAAATAACACAAAAGAGGCTTTGCTGTAGAATAGTTGGCAAACTTGCACGGAAGTCAACACCGCTGTTCTGCTTTAATCTCAGCTGGTCATCATTAAGGCGTGGAAGAGACAAATTATATTAAACGAGTTTTTTTACATTTTATTGAAGTCACCAGGATTCGTGGATTTAAATTAGCCTCCCTGCGCATGCTCCAGTACACTCAACTGGTTCTTGAAACAACCAGGTTTTTTACACTGAATTAATAAGTCCACATCACGCTATAATGCCGAGCTAGACAAAACGGAAACAAAATGACCTCTTTCATTTTTTTTTCTCCTTCATCTTTGCTTTGTTTTTCTAATTTTGATTTTAATGTCGGTGACCGCTTATGGCCATACCCTTGAACTTAAATTGATACACAACTAAAGGCAGTCAAGTTAATTTATTGTGAGGAGATCGGTACATACATTTTATCCTGAACTTTGATGTCAATAAACAAAAGGTCCTTAATTCCTTTTGCAGAAGGGATTAAAATAACGGAATGAAAAATTATCTAAATTAATAAATTAGAAAAAAACTATATTTTTTAAACACGTCGATAAATTATTTTTTTATGTATTTTTAATATGATGTCATTCGTTACATTCAAATAGTAAAATGGTTTGGTCGTGAATTGTGAAGTAAGGCGTTAAAAGTGGTACAAAAAGTATTCCGGAAGGTGACTGTGATTGTCTTTGCCCAGAAGTGTGACCGCTTGTTCCTGCTTCTGCTCCCACAAGAATTAAGAACCGTACTACCTACCTAGAGTAACTACCTAGGTCAATGACGAGAGAACCACAGAGAATTTGTTACATAAATGGAGTATCTATGTTTTTAAAGAGTTAATAATATTTTCACATTATAATATATACTCATTGTGCATGTTGTCTTGGTAGATGGAATCCCGTCTAGATCTAATGGATTGGAACAATTTACTCTCTTTCAAGTAGCGCTCAGTGAAACAGCCTGAGCCTGTAGACACTAAACCTACATCTAGACTGGGGTTGACAGCATAGATTTTTTTTAACGGTGAATTATTCGACCGAGGTGTATAACACATTTTTTAACACACATACCTAAATTAAACCTGCCAATATATTCGTTTTCTAAGGGTCGGTCGCTCCAAAAAAGAATCTCGACGAAATTATAGCAAATTATAATCTCAAGTATGTAGTCCTGCGAATAGGAAAATCAATTGATGGAGCGAACTCGTATTCCGGGAGTAGGTATTTACTGATTTTCCAAAATTTATAGGATGTGGTTTATTTTTATGTAATATAAATATAAAAGTGAGGTAAAGTATTTTCTTAGTACCTACTCCTCGCCAGATCCTGGTGCTGAAGGCGACTAGCTTTGGGACAAAGAGTTTTCAGTGACTTCTATCTACAGCTTCATGATTTTGGTTTGGATAAGGTTTTTTCGGTGATTTCTGTGACAATGTTTTTAAAATAGGTACTAGTCAGTTATTTTTCCGAAAATTTCTTGATAACCAGTTTTGAAGTAAGTACAGCCAGACCATTTTCTGCCTCTTTGTAGTTGCTATTCCAATATTTTACATGAAATATAATAACAGCATCACCTGCAAAGTTCATTATGTCTGCATTGATTGGAAGATCATTTATGTAACTGAGAAATAATATTGGTCCTAACAAGCTTCCTTGGAGGACACCATACTTAATTATTAGTGTTTTATAATTTTTTTACCAATTTTTACAAACTGTTCTTTTTCAGATATGTAACATCTAATGATTTAAAAAAATACAGATATATCCATCCTCTTACTGCATTCCACAGCTCAACAATCCAAAGAAAACCAACCATCATACAGTAGAAAAAATATATAATAGTAGTTCTCACGGTGTGCAGGACTGTATCCATACAGGGTAAGGACTGTTGTACGACTGCAGGGTCCGCTGGGCGTCTTCCGAGGTCCACTGCCCATGGTCCGAGAGACACGTACCACCTCCACTACCTTACAGGCACTCACCGTCATCAGGCAGCCCTGGTACAGGCACCGTGCTTCGGACACCATGAAGACCTCGTCCATGAATGAACACCCACTCTCCCATATAGACTAACATCCGGAAATGTAACATAATATTACTACCAATCAACTTTGTAATTAATGTAAAGATGTTTTCTTAGCAAAAAGATTTTTTTTTAAATATAATAATACCATATTTGACGGACTACGTGATCGAGGGATTAGGCCCTCGACCAGCAATTCAAAGTGTTCAAATCCCGACCTGCGCAGGTAAATTTTATTTGATTGATTTGTGTTATTTCACAAATTCGTACATAGTATATTATTTGAGGCACGTTCCAGAGTTAAAGACACTTTCAGTATCACCTTGTGTAAGACCATCATTCAGAATTGAAACGTTGCTGTAAACGATTTTTGCCGTATTTGATGAACAGATCTGAAAAACCAGGTACTTTCCTACCTACTTTACTACCTTTAGCGTCACAACATACCGCAATTGGGGATGCCAAAGTCTCACTGGCTCTAGACGGGAGGAGTTGGAACTCTTGTGCGGTATTCAAACAAACAAAATCCAGACTGCCTTGTGGTTTCAATTCGAGTTTTCGCGAAAAGGGGGTTTGATTAGTTAGTGGAGCAATTATTTTTTAAAATTATTTACGTTTACGAAAAACCCGAAAATGTTTGAAAATCTCCTACTACCACCACAGTAAGCGGAAAATTTTGCTTATGTCGTGATGGAGGACTTTGCCGGCCGAGGAAACGAACGCGCGTCCCCTGGGTGGGACCCAAACGCGACGCCAACTCAGCCAATGACCGAATATAATGTTAAAATTATTATTTTAATAATATATCTACTGGAAGGTATATTATAACGTCCGACCGTTTCGCACAACACTTCCGCACCGCACCTCCGCATGGCTGTCACTATATTCTTATAGGGACATAAACAATACATGACAATTTAACAATTACACGCTTTTTGATTATTTCTAAAAAAGTTTGGGCCGTTATTTAGTGTTCATAACAAACAAAAGGAATATCAATTATCTGTGCTTAAAATGTTAAAAACTGAATACAATAAACAAAAGCGGTTTAGTAAAATGTACTTGCTGAACATATTTTTTTTCCTTGAGTGAGCAGAAATAATAATAAGGAAGAGGGCATGTGTGAGAAGATCGCTTTATTACCTATAATGGTGAAGAATCTATATATGTTTGGAGTTCGTGTGGTGAGATTTATCCAGGTCTTGATGGCGGATACGTCTGCCCACCAGCTGCGTTGAGTCAGACCTTTTGACCTCTCCAAATGGACTCTCTCAACCCAAGGCCTTCCACCGCAGCGAGAGAGATGGATTCGTACGTCCGTTACTCCTGGAAACTGACCCTCTGTTTCCTTCCTCCTTTCTTCCGCTTTCTCTCCTTACTATACTTAAAAAGACAGTCAACACAGCAACTCCATAGACGACACAGGCCACGAGGCAAATAAATTTCCTCGTGGCCTTCTGTGTGTGGTTAGTCGGTAATTTAAGTATTTTTCCCGGTGATTTCTTTCCATTTGAACCTACTAAGTGGACATGTTTGATGTTTTTCGTCCGTTCCACCCGACTAATTGCCCATTTAGGACCCAGCGCCAGCGTTAAGGAATCGTCAAGCATGAAGACAAACCCTACAACCTGCTTGGGTACCTAACTTCTGCTTTCTTTCGACACCACTTTTCATGTACACTTAAGTAAAGTAATCCTTTTCTCAAAATGGAGGTATGTAACAAAGAAACAATGCTAATAATATTAATTTCGAGTATTAGATATTCTTAGTAGATATCTATCGCCCTGTTGAAAGACCACCACTATTGGGAATCGAAACGTTGTTTGAAATGGCTTTAGCTGTGTGTAGTAACTAGATCTGAATAGCGGGGTGCTTCCCATCTTCTTCCCCTCCCCACTTCCTTCATCCTCATAACATATAATATAACAGCGCCCTTAAGATGATTTTTCACAAAAACGGAGCTGAACAAATTATCCAATTATTATTCACACATAACCCATGAATTGCAGAAAATACAGGGTTACTTACGTAAAATTGCTATTAGCTCTGGAATCGATTAAAAAACAGTTGTGTTGTTAGGTACGTACCTTTTTTTATAGTAATACCTCACAAGAGTCTCAGCAGCTCCCGTTTGGAGCCCTAATGTCCACTGCAGTACGTCGTAGTGTAGTGAGTGAAGTGAGCGAAACCACGCGTTTCTGTAACGCATCTTCACTCTATTAACTCATCTGAGCATTTTTTAAACATGCAAATAAAACAGATATTAGTTTCCAATATGTTATCTTTCATTCGAAATTTGCACCCGAAACGAATATGCTATACAGCCCAAACAAACAGGACTCAGATTCGGACTGATACCAAAAAGCATCCCATCAACTTTCCTGAACGGCGAACTGCTGTAAGTGGTAGAAGAAACAAGTTTCTGGGGCACATCATCAACAATAAATTGATGGACGACAATGACATCGATAGGCAAAGAACATCGCTCAGCATAGTGTCGAACATGCTTAGTGGAAGGTTCCGACTTTGCAGCTCACGTTTAAAAAAGAAGCCATTCCTTACGTTTTGTACATCCTTTTACAGGTGAGAACTTTGGGACAACTTTAAGGAGAGCAACTAGGAAAGGCTACGCGTTCAGCCTTCCCAGATACTGCAGTGCTTCCAACATACTCACGAAGCGGCGAGTACCTACCAGTTTTTGCAGCCCTCGTGAGAACCGGCACGGTTTGATGGAGAGGATGAACAACTTAACAAATGTCCTTATCATGGAATCCTTCATTCCAACATCCTAATGCATAGGTACTGGAGAAAGTTATTGACCCCGTCAATTTCAAATGTTATAGATCTTTATTTTTCTACGTAAGTATGTTTAAAAAAAACACTTATTTACTTGCACATTCTTACTTTTTACATGTCTGTGTATTATTATTGTATTATATGGATTTATATATATATATAAATTTCACAAATTTCCCCATACATTATTATTACAAGGAATTTTTAATTCGTGGTATAATTTTGGTACCTACTTTATCGCTTGTCTGATATGATAATGTTATGATATAATTAATTCAATTATATTTATTACTAGCTGACCCGACACAGAATCAATAACTGTTGAATTAAATTAAGTTTTTTTATTAAGTTAAAAATTACACAATGAAGCAATTATCGATGCCCAACTGTCCGTGTTTTGTTTTTGTCAGTATCAGAGATGGCGTTGTGTACGGATTTATGTTTTTTGTGATTTTATTACTTTTCCACTTATTTACGGGAATTTTTGAAAGGAAGCGGGTACGGGTGCCGCCGCACCGGGAACCATTATAGCCAACACCTCTGCCGTAGGTCACCCCAAATGGTTCGCTACGTTTGGTGATTTAGCAGGGGTGCCCGGGTTATGGGGTGACATTTGTGCGGGTCTTGGCGGCGGATGCGTCTGCCCACCTGCTGCGTGGCGGGCCGGATCGAGAGAGACTGGTTGAGGGAGGTCTTTCGACTTTTCCAGCCGGATTCTCTCGACCAATGGGTCGAAAGAGTCCGGCTGGAAAGGTCAAGGTAAAAGGTCAATTCCGGTCAAGGCAATGGCCTTGCACCGCAGTTGGAGGGATGAATTCACTCCTAGATACACTAACCTCCAGATTCCTACCCACCCCTCATGCCTTTTTCCTTCCCAGAACTTCCTATCCTATCCTTCTTTAAAAATACCCTCCATACAGCATCCCCTAAGATGACATAGGTCCTGAGTGGAGCTTACGTAAAAATAAATGCGTTTCATTTCAGAGATTTATTATTATTGTATTTTTCCTTTGGAGGGGTGCAGAGACATACGTTCACCGTTTGTCTCATTTTCGACTATTGACATTTAGTGTGTAAGAAAGAGGAGCAGCATTATATGATTAAGAACAAAAGCAAAACAATCAGCGCATTGACATTTGACGTTTTTGAATTTTTGGAATTCACGCACAGTTAAATATTATACCTATCACAATATTGCTGCAGCTCTTTCAAAATATGAGAATTCGTTCCTTACGAAATGTACGAAAAAAATGATTTTCTTCATAACATTCTTTTTCGTGAATTTTTGCGATGTTTTAATAGTTATTCTGTTATCCGGGGCGGAGACAAATCCAACAAATCAAAGATCATCAAAATCGGTCCAGCCGATCTCGAGTTATAAATAGTGTAACTAACCCGACTTTGTTTTATATATTAAGAAGATTATCACAACACTAGACAAATACTTCATAAAAATTATTGTCTATTTTTAGTCTACCGTTTATTTTTTAATGTGGAAATTAAGCGGTTGTCTTATTTTCGAACACTAGAAAATAATGGAAATTTCAGTAAAAAAATCCAGGCACTCTTGGTATTTGGAGATAACTACATTCCTGGAGAAGATTTGACACACCAGGACTCGTCCGTTGGTTGGAGCGATCTCTTCGAGTTACCATTACCAGCAGAATTCAGACGGATGGGAGTTTTACGATTCCCCAGCTCATTGTTGACCTTCATCTTATTAGTTAGATTATTAAATGGTCGATCCCGGGGTAAGCCTCTTCCTATATTATAAGTGTACATTTATGTTCCTCTTTGGTAAACTGTAATTTGTTGTCTTATATGTATGCATTATGTTATAATGTTACCTTATAAATAAATATAATTTTATATTCAATACAAATACCGCTTTGTCATTGAAATCCTAATTGAAACAATAAAGTATGTTTGTTTTTCCACGGCCCTATTAAAGAAGACTGCTCACCGCTGTTGGCACTGGTCTCAGCACCAGTGGCGCCCTAAATTGAATGAAAAGCTATTAGCCACGATCAACTCTCCTGTATCTAACGATATAACCGTTAATACGGTGACAATCGAAAATTAAAAATATTATTATTTTAATCTTGGTTTGATATTCCTGCACTCGATAATGCCTTATATTGTGAAATAATAAATCGCATTGTTCAATAGAGCGGGATTTCTGACGTGACGGACGATGATCGGACTCTCCAAGGGCCAACACAGTTTTCTTCCAAGATTTTCATAAGAAAATCTGTATTACCAAACATATTTAATACACAGATACGTAGTACAACTTTTTAATAACTGCATCAACTTGTATGATAAAAAAAATCCTTGTGAATAAAACTTCTTACTGCAATGTGTTGACCAATTAACCTTTAAATCTGCATTCAAGTGATTTTGCCAGCAATGTTTCGCATTGGAATTCTAATATTAAATGCTCACATCTAAGTACCACTATTAATAATACTACAATCAACTTCTCATAAACACCAACAAGAACACAACTTCAAAGCTTATAAAATCACTTTCATCACAGAAGGAAAACATCAATTTGGTAAGGACTTAAAATAATTATTGAAGAGAAGTGATTCAGCATAAATACGACGTGCAGATATTCCCAATGAAATGCGCATTGGACGTGTGTATGGCATGGCGTAGGCATTTTATTATTCACACAGGTATAAAGTATTGCGTATGCAGGATGAAATAAATTTCTGGGATACGCGAGTCGAAACGGTTGGATTAAATTACTGATTATAATTGGTAATAAGTATGTTCACAAGTTGAGGTAAACGAGGAAACCTAGAATATGCACAATGCAAAATCAATTGAAAAACGAACATGCCTTAAAAAATTAAGCATCTTTCTTAGAGGTAGGTATTGGTAGGCAGCTAAATGAGCTAAATAATCAAGTATACCAGATGAAAGACCAACGTTCTTTTACAGTATGGCAAGTATGGCAGTATGGCATTCTTTTACATTCTTTTACACGCAATGCACCCCTAAGTGAAATATCGTTTGACTCTGGGGCATTTGCCAATGAGGTCGGTTGGTTCTTGTGCGCAACAGTTCTGCTGTGGAATGGTTTGTCCACACAGCGCACATCTTCCACAAAGATGACATGGGACACAAAGGCAGTTAGATATTCCAAGAAATATTATTATAAAGAAAAATTGAGACGTTCGCGTTTCCTCCTCCTTGATGAGCCGACATATCGGATAGTCAATAGTGTCCATCAATATGGCAGACATGAAAATTGTGAAAAGATGTGTCTACTTTTGTGTACCAATTAGCAACAACATCGTGTCGCAGTAGTTAATCATAATTTATGCATGTGAGCTTACGATATTTTTTAGTATCCTTCTAATAAAAAAAATTCTACAAACCCGCACATAAAACACTTAACTGGATACCTTTTGTATTTTTGTATTTAAAATATCTAAAATTCTTGATTCGATTCAAACTATTAGGGGAGTAACTACTTTAAATAAATTTATCAACTTAAAGATTTATAAAAATAGAATCCTGATTTAAAATGTCATTCTCAAACACGCAAACTGTCAAACGTGCGATAGTCGTTAGGTTTTCTGAAATTATCCAACTTTCTGTGCAATTTTATTAATTTTTCTCTCCGTAAGAACCATCCTCGTACTTCAAGGAATATTCTAAAAAAAGAATTAGCGAAATCGGTTCAGCTGCTCTCGAGATTTGCGCTTAGCAACACATTCAGCGATTCATTTTTATGTATATGACGATGAAGGATTTGAATATATAAAAAAGGTCTGTATATGTATTGGCAATTCGGTGAAATCGCGCTAGTGTTCAATGATATTATGAATAGATTTTTCTTTATTTTGTTATGGATTCTTCCGTAATCCTCTAAATAACTATGGCTTATAACAATGCCCTTTCATATTTCTAACTAACTAGTACTACGGCTAATTATTGGCCTTTTTACTATCACCATCTGATGGTTGTATTTAATTGACTGAATTTGAGTTACATTAATGTCATCATGATAAAAAATTCGTAGCTGAATAAAAAACCTCATTCATAAATTACTAACAGACCCGGCCACACGTTGCTGCGGCTAACGAAACACAACGCCATTACCCAACCTTTATAAAATCCACACCACCCGCTTGCCAGCTGCCCGCTGCCCGCTGCCTGAATTGAATATTTGAATTTCTCGACTTTTCTCTACTATAATAAGCATGTTTTATACATATAAACCTTCCTCTTGAATCACTCTATCTATAGGTGAAAACCGCATGAATATTCGTTGCGTAGTTTAAAAGATCTATGCGCACATACATTTTGAGCGACTTCATCAAATAAAATAATTCAAATCAAATACCTACTTACTCTAGGACATCAATTTTCCAATTTCTTCCGTCAACGAATTTCAAAAGTGACTATAGTACGGCCCGCCAACCGTATTAAATCACAGAAAAATATGTTTTCTTTAAATTTCTCGGCTTTTCTGTAATATAATTTACATGTATTATACATATAAACATTCCTCTTCAATCACTCTATCTATTGGTGAAAACCGCATGCAAATCCGTTGCGTAGTTTAAAAGATTAACGCGCACATACATTTTGAGCGACTTCATTTTATACTATGTAATGACGATGATGATGAATAGTTAGTGCCATGGTTGTCACCATGGAAAAGATGGTAGAGTCGAGTATGCTTAATTTGGGAGGCGAGTATGGGTACCGCTCCCCCGGGAACCATTTATTGCATAACCAACATCTCTGCCACACCAACACCCTAAGCGGTTAGCTACGTTTGGTAACTTAGCAAGGTTGCCCGGGTTCATGGGGTGAAGTGAAGCATGGCAGGCCGGATCGGGAGAAATGGTTGATGGAGTCCCTTTGACCTCTTTAGTCGTACTCTCGTGGAACATCGCCTTGCACCGCAGTAGGAGGGATAGATTCACTCATTCCGTCACTCCTGGACACACTGATCCCCAGATTCCCACCCAGCCTTAATACTTTTTCCTTCCCAGAACTTCCTCTCCTTTTTTTTCCTAAAAAGACCCTCCACACACATCCCCAAAGATGACATAGGCCCTGAGGGGAATTATTTCATGCGTGGAGCTAATGTAAAAAAAAAACTGGAACTTTTGAGGGCGGTCTACGAAGTTACTCAGTAATTTAAAAAGTATAAGAGTATCGTTAATAGTTCACCGGGCAGAAGTGGTGGCAGTTATAGATTAGACTCTTGCCTCGTGTTCTCATAAAAAAAACATCTTATTTAATAATTATTATCACACAGGTGGTACTATTATGATATTTCATCATGTCAAGAAATGTACAGCAGACTTAGGCAGCCAAGTAGAATAAGAATGCCGAAATTGATAACAAGAATGGGCAATGATCCGTAGCGAGTATTCACATTTACCTGTCCTGATATCGTTGGGTACCTGCTATTATATCACACTGTTCCCATTCTCCGCGATCAGGTAATGCTCCGCCGCGCTATGGAGGGCGACCCGCTTTTACCTTCTGATCAAACTTGTAACCACCGACTGCTTCCACCTTCTACTTCGTGTGAAATTGCCGTGGATAAAGAAGGAAATGATTATGAAATGACATAACCGCGCTGAATAGCTGCTGTCGGCAGCGGTTTCAGCGGCCGGGGAGTGAATTTCTTAATGACTGATAAGAACCGAACCGGTGAACGACGAATCACGCTACCACTTCGTTTTATCAACCTGCAAGCTAAACTGATTTATGTTTCCCTGATAAACCATTAGTTTTATGTTGGACTAGATTCTACGAACAGAAGATCTTCCAAGATTTTAAGATATCTATAAATATCGTGAGATCTAACAGTTTTTAACTGAAAATAAAACAATGCATCGTCCCACTGTTTTTGATCTGTAGATGTATTCATAAATAACAGTAATTTATTTTGTTACTTTGCCACTTTCGTTCATAAATTTTATCTCCAATGTTTTGGTAAATAACTGCGTATTTGAGAACTTCATAAAACTTTGCAATTCTGATTTATCTACCGTCCTAAATGTGTTAGAGATGGGATGAGAGAGTGTTTTTAATTCTTGACACTTTTTGATGACTTTCCATTTAATTTATTTGACAGGTAAATATCGCATTCCCATTAGAAATAGTGGAGGTGGAAGTACACATAAAACATTATTTATGTATCTTACCTACTTAGGTAAGATACATAAATAATGTTCTTTCTGAAATCTAAAACCAATCGGTTCCTGAGATCTTTTAAATTTTCATGAAACAATTTTATTCAAAGCCTGCAAGCTCTCCGCGAGATTACCCGAGGAAACCGAGCACGTGCGTTGTACTTGATGCGAACACAGTCATTGTACAACCAATAATGTTCCAAGCAACAACTGCGCGTTACTAAAGAAAGAGATAGCGCTTGGGCCCCCTCGCCTCGAAAAAAGTCTAGCTAAATATTTTCAGAAGATGTCTCGTGGAGAGTAAGCAAAATATCCATATAATATGAACACAGTCACTATACAACCAATAATGATCCAAACAACAACTGCGTTTTACTAAAGTGCTCTCTCAAAGTCTCCCCGTGTTATGTAAAAGAAATAAAAAAAATATCGATAAATGAAACACTTTAACTTTATTTGAACCATAATTTGAATAAATCCTGATGGAATGAGATTTATATTGGATTTACTCAAATATAAAAGTGGTTCAAACAAAGTTAAATTGTTTCATTTATCTATAATGGATAACCACAAAGTTATAGCTACATTCAAAAGTATAAAAAAATTATCAATTAAGAATAAACTTCTGATGTATAAATCAACGATTAGGCCTAAACTATCTTACGCAAGCCCAATCTGGGCCCACGCTCCAGAGTTCCACTTAAAAAAAAAACAAATATTTCAAAATAAAGCCACCCAAATGGATAAGGGTTTCCTAACTCCACCGGAAATCCCTCTCCGCCGAAACATTTTATGCCGGTATTCCCAAACATGAAAACGCGTCCATCAACTGCCTCGCCCATAACGATGAAAACATAAAAACCACTCACCAAAAACCCAAACAAATCCTTCATAAAGTCTAAATATCCCGATGAAAGAGAAAAAGGCCTTTTTGGCCGGGAGCTCTGTATGCCAGTATATCAAAAGTCGGAAAAGTCTAGCTAAATGTCTTGAGAAGACGTCTCGTGGAGAACAAAGCAAAATCATCATTAGAAATCGATGAAAATTAAATTGGTTAACTTCCTGCCACCATTTTATCCACGCTGTTGAGCAAGGAGTAGCAGCATTATTTGGTCTATCATAATATTTATATAATCTATCGATTCATTTCAAGTGATTTGATTTCCGTAACCATTGGCTTTCTGCATAATAAGTTACCTCATCGAGCGGTGTTTCCGCCCAATAGGAAAAGGAAATGAGCGTACTTAAGGCTACATAATAAGGCTAATTAATCTACCTCTCGACATTCATAACTTTCAATTCTTCAAATTCTCTCAGATATACATTTAACGGTATGGAGATCGCTGTAAAATAGTTAAATTAGAAACAACGGATTGGTGATTTCTAGATGCCGCAAAATATTCATTGTTCTTAAATTTAAAATATTTCTTGCAGCAAAATTATTTATGTATATATCTAACTTAACATAAAGGTAAACATATAATTTGAAATGCCACACATCTATTACTTGTACGTAAGCACACACACCTTGCTTCATTCATATTCATAATATCATCCCATGTATATATTTTTTAACCTGTTTAATCTCATATAAATCATTGTATCTCCCTTACTGTCGTGGTGAGAAAAATGATCTAAACGGTGTTAGAAACAGATAGCTCCACGTTTCATATTAAAATCTAGAATTTAACCATAAAAAAATTTAAATGAGCACTTCTATGAAATTAAAGTTTCCGATAGCAATTTGAGAAAAATATATAAAATTTCGAGAATTTTTTAAAAATAATTTTTTCATGAAACGATGAAAATGTGAGGTAATAATAACGTTTATAATACATATAACATATTAGAGTGTTCTTCTTTTTTCTGGTTTTCAGTAATTTTAGACAGAAAAAATCCGTTTTAAAATATATATAATATATTTGCAGTAAAAATATCAATATTTCCAAAATTATGGATTTTATTCCTAATAGGACATTTGTAAACGTATTTCATCACCTTTCCAAAACAGTTTTTAGTTTTCGGATATGTTCAAAAATATTCCATTTATTTGGATTTTAATGTTAAAGCGGAAATATTTTGACCTTCTAAGAATAATGACCTAATTCTGAGGGGAATTCTGACTATTTTTTTTAAACCTTCAAACATCAAATAATGACCGAATTCTGAGGGGAATTCTGACTATTTTTTTTAAACCTTCAAATAATAATCATTTGATATTTTTAAGACCTTAAATTTTGTATTTTAGCCGACCCTTTTGTTAGCTGCCGCCGGTTTTCTAAAATAGGCTACATACAATGATTTTTATTAAAAAAAGGGTTTTCCAAAATAGGCTACATGCGATGAATTTTATTAAAAAAAAAGTTTTATTCGAAAAAGCAAGACGTAAAGTCGGCACATGAACTCAAGACGTCACTACTTCTCATAAAATCCTAACGTCAAACCAATGAAAATTATGTGAATACAATTATAATGAACGCTAAGTATTTAGGTATCTAGTGATCGACCGCTATCGAAGCACTTAGGGAACGTACCCATACTACGTGACCAACTTTTTGCAATTTTTAACCTCCCCCCGGTGACCAAAAACCTAAGCAACCCGCCGCTCATTTGTACCAAGCGTGGTATTTTGAAGACTCCCCTCGCCCCCGAACAGGTCACGTAGTATGGGTACGTTCCCTTAGTGGCAGATGCCGTATCACTATCATTTGAGCAATTTTAATCATACAACTTTGATAGTACAATCTTACTAGGTAGTCACTTAAGTACGTTTTTAGCATTGGTGTTTGTTCAATTGACGTTTTGACATTCGCTGTTTTTTTGCTATTTCAAGTAAAAATATTGTAAATCCGCTTGTGTCTTTTCGGACTTAATCGTTTTAATAAACAAGTTGTAAAAGTGAGTCAAGTTCTACTCTTTAAAAAATAACATAAATGTTACAAAAGAAATTTAGGCCTGTTGGTAGAATAAAAATTGAACTTTTTTCTTCGATCCTTTTTTGGCTATTCTTTTGTGAAAACTTTCTGTTAATTTTTGTTCTGATTCTGTTGTAAAATGTTAGCAAATAAACGATCGTCTTCCTATTTTTCGTTATTTATTTTGGGGGTGTTATGCAGTATTGCGCTACGTCCTCCTTTAGACAACGTTTCGGATAGCGTTACAGTGACCATCATCAGGGCCTATGTGATGATGATGGACACTGAAACGCTGTCCGAAACGTTGGCTAAAGGAGGACGTAGCACGTAGCGCAATACTGCATAACACCACAAAAATAAATAACGAAAAATAGGAAGACGATCGTTTTCCTGAATAACTATTATTATTATTGGCTTGTCATGTATCGCTAATTTTGCAATACAGGAATAAAAGATTTTTTGATGAATGCGAAAGAAAAATGTGTACCTATCTACCTAACTCAAAATGATAAGTGTGAAAATAAAATGAGAACCCATAACAAATCGTTCAATTTGTCAGAAAAAAACGAATTTACAAAAATGATATCTTCAACAAACAAAAACGTTGTATTTGGCTTATTGGCAAGTAGTAGGTAGGAACTACCTTCCTCCATAATCATCACTATGAAATACGAAACCCTTGCTAAATAAGCCATTAGGCTGTTCAGAGACAGAAAGGTTTCGCCTACGTCAAGAAATTGCATAACCTCCCTCAGAGAGTGCCTGCTTACTACCAAAGCCTGGCAAAGGCAAACTGGTAAAAGCAGCTGGTAAAGGCGAACTGGTAAAGGCTGACTGGGAGTTGTGCCCGATGCCGCGCCGCAACAGTTTCCGCTTATGAAACCCGCCCGGCTCCTCGAGGTGTTGAAATCCAGGAAGTCTGAGCCCGAGCTATCGAAGTAGTAATGTACTCGGGTAATGGGGGCTTGCCGTGCGACACGCGGGAGTGGCGCAATCTGTTCGTGTGAGGAGTGCTTAGCATGTCTGGCCATCGCAGACCATCATCCTTTTTGGTGATATTTAAATATGGGATGCACAGAAATGGGACCTCGTGTATTAATATTTTATATATAGCCGCAATAATACATACGTAATATATAGCCGCTTATCGTATTACCGTCAATGTTTCCATATTCAGAGAGATATTACAAATTCACAAATTCGTAGCAGTTATATCTAGGGGGATACGTCCCCATCCGAGCTGCTGACGGAAGGTGTGACATCTTGTGACGAATTCTTGAATTCGTAATCGAATTATAACAGTAGCTTTGTGTGAAATTCCACGTACACAGATGTTATTTGCGGCGCGTATTGCGCGTATTGCGTGGCGTCAGAGTTGCACTCGAAGCTGGGTTGCAACCACGCAGACATTACCGTATTAATACTGTTCGATTTTATTTTTATAACTAACCATCACGCCTCGCAGTGGTAGGCAGAGAAGACGGCTCTACAAGTTACTAGATCTTGGCACACACTCCTTGCGAAATTCACATTTACACATCGTCTCATACGCACCCTGCTGTTCTTCTGATTCTTGACATGCCCCACCCAATTATTAGGTCTTCCATGTCTTCCCCGGGCGTCCCCGGCTTGTCATTGTATTCTCCTTACACTCCCTACTTTGTTCATTCGCTCTATATGCTCAAACCATCCATGCATCCTTTTCATAATTCATCTCATTAGTTACATCATAATTACATTATTTGCACATTTCTCACACGATCATAAATGGTTTCACCATACATACGCCTAAGGCATCTCATTTTTACAGCATTCAGGCTGCTTTCATCCTTCACCTGCCAGTTCCTTGCCTCACTGTCATACATCATGGTAGGAACCAGCAGTACCAGCACTCCATTGAGGATAATTATTTTATTTACGATCTTCTGGGGTTGATAGTTGATCTTTGTAAGTTACGATTTGAATTATTAGATTAGAAAATATGAAGATATGTTTAGGTAGTTTGTATGCAATGCTTTCGATATTTAAATGTGACGTTAAAGACGTGCTTCGTACACCGCACGAGTTTGAATATTGATGTCAGAAGTGCCAATAAAAGTTTGCTAGATTTTTTTTTCTTTATTCATTGCTTTATAATTACATAATTTGAGGATTTTCCACCACCACCACAAAATCAGCACATCAACAAAAACTCGCGTTCAAAATTTGATTTAGTTACATACGTTATGTTAAAATCTTGGAATAGTCGTACCTAGAGAAATAAAGGAGCACAAATTGGCTGAATAATATTAATAATATTTGAACGATTTATAAAGCGCGGATTTTCAAAAATCAACCCATGGGCGCATAAACTATTTAACTTGTCCCAGTTCAGCAATAGCTCTACCTAAGTTTCACGACAACTTAACAAAATGGCATTTCAACACCACCTTTGAAAAGTCGTTAAAAGTTATGACTTTTTTTTAAATAGCCAAACGTAACTATTTAGCCATTTTTTATGACTTTTAATACAGTTTACATGGTAAATAATATTTAAGTTTACGTGTAACGTATGAAATACAAGATATTAACACAAAAGAAACAAAAAAATATTGATTGTTATTCATTTTGTATGATAAACAGTGCTGAAATGGTAATCCTTCCGGAATGTTCACGAAATAATATTATTCTGCGAACTGATTTCAACTGGCGTCCGACAGTGGGCGGGTTTGGGTGGGGGGGAGGGTCGTAGCGGGAGCTTCCGTAGCACTTTACAATCCTACTTGACTTCCGGTTCCTGGCGCCAGTGGGCGGGGGGGACATCCGCCGTCACGACCGGAAATGAAACCTCACCCCGCCCGCCCACTCCATCTTCTCCTTTTTCAGTACAGTCTTCTTCCTGCCGTAGCGGAGCTTCCGGTTTCCTTTGACGTCATACGGTGACTCCGTCACTGCTCGTTACGTTGTATTATAAAAAAATATATATTTCTGGATTATCAAATGTTTTTGACGTCTTGCCGGAAACACTGTTCTACCGCAAAATTTATAAAAAGTGACATTCTTGACAGTAGGTAGGTACTTACATGGCAATACTTTGCAATTCTAAATGAATAAAAAAACCTGTTCCTTCTATCCATCTAAAACTCTCTAACAATAAGATCTGGTGTCGTGATATCTATAAAACACTTATCTGCCCAACAACCGAACATTTTGACAAGCGATATTTTTTAAGTTTTCGGTAAAGTTGAGATTTTCAGTATTGCTGAGCTTTACTAAATGATATCGAAAGTTTATTTTTCATCAATAATTTTTAATGAGAGAGTTATTAAAGCAAACGGCAAGGTTTATAGAGCTCTTTGGTGAGCAGGGCCGGATCTACGAAATCTGGCGCCCTGTGCAGTAGGTACCGATGGCGTCCCCCCCCCCCTACATTTTTATTTTGATTAAAAATTCGTTCACCATTATTTTTTTATTTTTTTTATTTAATTTTTTTTACACTAATTTATCAAATAAAATCAAGACATATAAAGGGTGTAATTTTTCCAAGTGACCTGGCGTTAGCTCTCACACTCGTTTTTTTTAAAGAGAGAATCGCCAGGAGCCCTAATCTATTGGGTAAACATAAAATTATGGTGATTCTATTCATTGTAATCCACAGTACTTTTATAAACTTTAACAACCAATAGAAATTTAGTTATAAATTTAAAAATCTAATAAGAATATAACCTCAAATTTGTACCTTGCATTTCCCCTGTGTTGGGCGAACAAACACCAAATTGAGCAAACAAACACCATACAAACACTAAACACTGACGTATGGTATCAACGGCTTACGAAAGACGCTTACATTGACACCGTAAAATAACAAATCTAATAGAAATTAATTATACATTTAACGAACTTCAAATAATAATATGTCAAGTCAATGATGAAACTGTCAACACGTTGCAACCTGCAAATCCTGCAAACCGTGCGATGTTTTTGTTAATGGGATTTACTGAAGATTTCATAAGAAAATGGTCTTTAACTACCTTCTCCTAGAGACTTAAATCCTACAAAATAAAACAATAGCGAGCTTACGCTAACTAAAATTGTCAGCGTCGGTTTGTTTGATTGACTAGAACAAAAATACGGCGCTGTGATTGGTTATTGAATTTGGATCGCACCCATTCGTCGTAAAAGACGGTAAAAGATATGTGGAAAAATGGATCTTACGTTTAAACTAAATATATGGAATTTGTAAAAAAATTCTGTAAGTGACTATAAATTCGTAAGCCGTTGATACCAACCTGATGTGTGCGCATTCTGTTTCTTTGGAAAGTGTTGCTAGAGCGTAATAATTATTTCGTACTACGGGTAATTTTTAAACGATTCAGGGAATATTATAACAAAATTTTAATACAATATTTATTTTCTCACAGCGCCCCTTCGGAGTTGGCGCCAGGTTTTTGCACGTTTTTGAACGTATGGCAGATCCGGCGCTGTTGGTGAGATACAAAAATAAAAAAGTATGACTTAGAAACTCACGTGACTGGTATTTGTGCAGTTCCGGAATGCAGAGGGAATAAGATTGCCCTTATTACAGGCAACATAAGGGAGCTCCAGAAGAAGACGCTATTACTCCAACAAACACATGGATAAAATAATTATATTATTATTTTAATAAGTGTATATAATGTAAAGATGATATTTTCTCTTACATTATCTTGCTGAATTGCATAAAAGAACATTAAAGTAACCTTTCTTTGATCAAAAGAATATTCTTAATATTCCCAGAGTTACGACCATTATCGCCTGTAAAAATGTTTTGCAATGAAATATCGAAATTGCATAAACCTGTACCAGATTACAAAGTTTATTATTTCCGCTAGCCGTCTTGGTATCCCAAACAATATTAGAAAGTATGAATGTTCCAACAGTGCATGGACCAAGCGTAATAACGGAAACCATTGCAGGAAATCAGAATATGATAACACGCCAGGATATCGGAGAAATAGCTTGCGAAACTATTACATTATTTAGTTTGCAATCTATGCATACCCAACTAGTTACGACTTATTCGATTACACTAATATAATACAGTATGATGTGAACTAATGAAAACAATACAGACAACAGACGAACGAAATTATAGATGAAGATTTTGATGGGTTGTCAATGAGAAATTTAGACGAATCTATTAAAAACACAAAGATACCTGAAGAAGTTTATTCAATAAACATGTATGTCCGGACCCAGGACGTTGGGAAGAAAATTATTACAGTAAAACATATACATAGGTCATGGAAAGACCCATGCAAGGTTTCTTTTGCGAAATGGAAAGACCAATGAATGAATTAGAAGAAAGTTAGAGTAGCCGATACTATTTGCTTAGACATGTATCACAACTATTGCTCGGTTTATCTGTTGTAGCAAAATCCGAAGTTTAGCCAAACCGTTATTTTCTGATGACAGTTCTTTTCCAATATACAAGTAGTTACCAATGGGTCATCCTTCAAGGTTTTGTCATTCGATCAAAGTTTTCAATGTGTTATGAAAAAACCTGATATAAAAAAATTGAACCTGAAGAAAAAATAGACTTACCTATTTTAATAATGTGTTATCTAACACCAGGCTACGACCGATGACACAGACAGGGTGTAACAGCAGGTTCCGGGAGGATTTAACCAGCGATTCCAGAGCATATTATTTGAAGTATAGAAGTAGACTTCATTTTGGTGTCTTTGATATTTTTTTTCTATTAAAAACCAAAATTCGATCACACTCTTACACGTCGCGACGGAACCACATGATACGCGCTCTGTTTCGTGTGTTTTCGTGCTGCTGAAATGGGAAAGAGTGTTTATCACGTGACCCGCTAGGTTATACCCTACTGCTCAGTTGGAACGTGTGATGGAATAAAAAAATATCATCAAAAATATCAAAATGACTTATGCAGTTTTTACCCTAAAAAATGAATGCTTAAAATCCAAAGGGCACGAACTGTTACCCCCTGTATAGTGGGCATACACGTAGGTTGAAAATTGTTAATCATCAGAAAACATAAGTAGTAAAAAAAATATATTATTTGGTGATTTTTCATGAAACTATACAAAATATCTACTCTATCATATAGATGGTTAGAATTTTTAACTTTTTTCCTTTTTGATGAATCCTCTCCCATGCAGTACACGTGAGGTGAGCAGCGGGTGTGACGTAATAATCGCCATAACAGTTATTATTGCAATTTCCTCGGCATATTCTCACGGAACGGTAAAATTGCCCAGAATGCATTATGTCTAATGAATGAAATATGACCGACCGTTATTTTTCCTTTTCATTGAGCAATCGGCGGGCGTCGAAAGCGACAGGATGCAACGCAATAGCCCCCGATAGAATGTGCCCGAATGGCAGAAATGTAACAAAAAAATTGGAAATTGCTTATTATCTGACCGGTAAGGTTTCCAAACTTACTTTTATTTGGGTCGGCTTGCCCAACGAATAACTTAATCTGTGATGTCATCGATCCTCTTAACATAAGAACGCCTAGGCCGGAATTGCAGAACGTCATTAAGAACGGATGTTACCTAATCGAGTTTTCACAACAACAGGCGACTAAAACTTTGAGGAAAAACTAATGGTTGATATTTATCTTCTCTAGGTTGCAACATACAGGATATAAAAGCACATGTATGCATATATCATGGGACAGTAAAGTGACATATTTATTTTTTATTCCAAATATTCAAAATCCGGAATCGTTGGTTAAAATTCTTTGGTTAAATGCTGTTACGCCCCGTGTATGTCCGTAGGTGCAGTGTACAGTGTACACTGTACGCTCTATACCCCTTTCACTAAAAATACAAAATATTTTAAAGCAATAGCTGTAGGACAATCGAGGAAAATTAGCTACCCGTCATTTTATACGAGACAGCTTCATTAAGGTTGTATCTCGTACAAGGATTTTTTAATATTATTTAAAAATGAATCATATTAATTAGAGTAGGTACGCCGAGGTTAGAACTTTTAAAATTATTTGGAAATACCGAATATTACCGAAGATTTACGTCGTCAAATCGTTTATACGAATCGGTTGGCCGAAAAGAGCGTGACGTAGTGATAAATGTGCCGCAGTACTGCGGCACAGCAGAATTATGAATTAAGTAAATATTGGTAAAATGTTTGCAATTGGGTCTTGGGTCTCGTGACGTCCTGCATGTGACGTCACGAGACCCAAGACCCAATTGCAAACATTTTACCAATATTTACTTTGAAAGCTCATAACTTCGTCATTTTTTTAGACATCGAAAAACTAATTTTACTGCCCATATTAACTCTTTGAATAATACCATTTTCATGAAAAAATTTTGTTGAACTTTTATTGCTTTATCGTAAAGGGGGAGCATCGCAAACCCTGCACTGTGAAAAGGCAAAATGCATTATATTATTTTCAGCTTTGTTTCTCGAGGATGGTTTTGTGATTCCAGTACTTAAGCTCGTGCTCATTCGCGAGCCGAATTTGGAGATATAATCAACATCATGTAGAGAGAACAAAAAATGGCATACATAAATACATATTTGGTAGATCGTTTAATTAATGTTGTTCGTAAGCGCTGACATAAACTCCAATTATGCCCCCGGCTTAAATTGCCTTAGTGCTGTATTGTTGTAAGTACCTACTCGTAACATGTGAGGTTGTTTATTAGATATGGGTGAAAGTGTGTATGGAACTTGTCAGATAGTTTTAAAGGAATTTCAGCATTACTACAGTGAGTTGTGTTGTGGATTGATAAGTATGATGAGCCTTAGGAAATATGATCAAGTATTCTGTCAAAAGAAAAACACGTAAGTGATTTTTGAAAAGTTTATTTCGGTTTATCAATTTTTCTGAGGATTAAAACAAAATCATCAGTAGAAACAACTCCAACTCAACAACGCACATTCTAGCTTGATTCAAATATGTGCAAATAAAAACATACTAAATCCACTAATTAAAACTCAAAAAGCCATAATGAAAATTATACTGAAAGTTCCTGTAAGAACTAGCACTGACGAAATCTTCAACAATCTTAACAAAATGTCAATTAAACAACTGTATTCTAAACCTATACTCATTTACATTCATAAGTACAAAACCCAAGAAATAACAACTAATACGTACATTAGAAACACTGGATCTCATGGTCAAAAACTTATCCAACAAGTAACTACTAACACAGCATTTGGGCAAAAAAGCTTCTTATATTATGGCATTAAACTCTACACTAAAATACTACTCTCACTCAAAAACCTCAACATTATAACATTTAAATTTCAAATAAAAAGCTGGATACTAAATATAGGGAGATCAGAAATAGAAAATATACTGATATCAAATACAGACTAAAACCAAAATCTAGTAAACTGAATTATAAAAAAAAACACTATCTTATACTTCATAATTATTTAAAAAAAATACTACATGATATATTTTATATCTAATTCATATTAATTTCTTATAATTAAATTATAATAATTATATTCCTAAAATATTTATATTTTTATGACTTATTTTCAACATCTCCACAAGAAGAGTCATTCATTTATTTATTTATTTATCATGTATTTATGTACCATTTTACTGAAGCGAAACATCAGCCTACAATAAGAATGGTTTATTTATATGTTTATTATTATATAAATATTATCTACTTAATTGATAAACCACTTAAAGAATTCGTTGTCATACAAAAACATTGTACCTAACCAAACTATATATTAACCAATAACAATTCTTACATTTATACAATTATATACATAAATCGACTACCATAATACGGGCATGTGCCTAGCGTGGTAGTCGAATCACCTGTAAAAACTGTATAAAAAGTTATATGATGAATAAAGAAAAAAAAAATGTAAATGAAATCCTCAGCACGGGAGATCCCAGTGAGGATATCATTATCTCTACTGTTACTAAGAAATGAAGACAATAAATCATTATTATTATTATTATTATATTATTATTCCTTAGGATAATAAAAAATAAAAAATATATTTAATTTGATTCATATAGCGCCGTTTATGCGAAAAATCACCCGAAGGGTGCTGTAATTATCCAGTGCTCTCTTATTACTAACTTTAATAGACAATTTTTTACCGATTGATCTTTCAACCAGCTGCAATGTATTAATTTACATACAACCTAACCTAAAAGTTTTAAAGTCATATATTGTTGTTTTTAGCCACCACATGACGCTACACCTTCAATAGGCATACATTTTGAAAAGCAAACTAATTTTAAACTAATTACCACAAGAATCATCGGTTTCAGTCGCAATAGACAGATAATATGTTATACTTTTGAATGTAGCTATAAATATACGACTTTAAAACTATTTTATTTAAAAAAATATATTTTATTTTTTCTAACCTACGTAAAAGATTGAGTTTTATTAGGAAAAAAACTCAGATATACACGCATGAAGATGGATGAAGCAAATGATGTGTACTAAGAAAGAATAGTGTGGCGTTAGGGATGTCGAAAGTTAAAAAAATATCGATATATCGATGTATCGATATTTATTAAAATATCAATATCGGCGTCGATATATCGAGGAAAAAAATATCGATATATCGGTCAAATTTTCAAGAGATTTTGCGTTTTTAAAATAATAGTGTATTCAGCTCAATATTATCAATAGTAATTTTTGTACACAATTTGCTTTTTTTAATGTACAAAAATCTCAATAAAAATGAAGGTATTTTTATCATTATTCATTTTTATTACGTAATAATTACAAAAATATCAAAAACTAAAAAGCTGTCTTCTAACTTATATGTAAACTGAGATGCATACAAAGTTTTTATGCGTCTCAGTAACATTCTATTGGCGTATTAATCTGTCAAAAAGGACTTCGTGTTTGGAACAAGGTATAGTCAATAATCATAGACAATGGGGTATTTCCACGTGTTTTTTTATTGCTTAAAAAATTAAGCAAAAAATTACGATGATTATAGCATTTTTATTTTATTTTTATGTTGACGAATAAATTTTCTACAGCGAGTTAAAGTTTCCCATTTTGGAATTACCGCTAAAACGATATTTTGGGGCGTGGCTATCGTGTGACGTCATGAGTGAGGACGCTCACTTACAGTGTTTATTTATGCTAGTTCAGCTTAGCGACACTTGTGACGTCACAAACCCACTCCCCAACCATGGGCCGTTTAGATTTGGTCAGTTTTAGATCGTTTTTAAAATCAATAATATTGAATGAAAACATAAAAATCAAACATTTTTAGTAGGATTATTAAAATCAGAAAAATAATCTTTAAATATTCCGTACATTTTCCACAGAATTCCTCGTTTGTGGAAATATCCCATTGGGAACCAACACATAGGAGGAGTGGCTTAGAAAAAAATGGCGAAAATAGCATTCATTTCTATGTATGTACCTATACACATGGGAGAGTATTGGTGATCACAAATACTAATGCAAAGACAATAGATTTGTAAGCTATTAATAGTTAAAATTTCAACCGCCAGATGTCATGACCCAATACAGTTACTTTTTTTCCGTTCTTTCCTATACGGTTTTGGATTCTAGTGACTTTAAATACATAAATTTTAAAAAATATCGTTTTTGACACAATTTTAGATATTGGATATTTTGTATCGATATATCGGATCAAAATATATCGGCTAAAAATATCGATATTTTGAATTAAAAATATCGATATTTTGAATTAAAAATATCGATATTTTGAATTAAAAATATCGATATTTTGAATTAAAAATATCGATATTTCGATATATCGATATTTTTTCAACAAGCCTATGGCGTTCCACCCTCTATGTTTGCCATTATGAAGATGGCTAAATAAACTGTATTTTTATTTTATTTTTTTATACTGGCCCGAGTTATCGATAAATAATATTTAACATTAATTATATTATTTATGATTTGAAACTTTTCTTGGCCTTGAATTATACGCTGTATGAAAAGAATGACCCATTCGTAGGTACTTAGTATTACCAAAATGAGTTCAAAATTTAACGAGCATTTAATCTGGTTTGGGTTATCGGTGATTGATTTTTTAATTCATGAAATTGAATGTGGTAATCTCCGAGACCGGTCCTTTTCAACTCGAGACGGCGAAATCAGCGACCACCTTACACAAAGCACCAACCTATTAGCAAGATGCAACCACATAAGTGCACTTAAATGACCTACACACACTCTCAAAAGATTGTAAAAGTTTTATGAATTCTAACAAAGAACCTAAGAAATCCAAGCTAAAAAAATCGAAAATGATAGCAACGATGATAGCAATCCTAAAGCAATTACTCATATATTTAAAAAAAAATCATTTTCCATGAACCTTTATGTCCATGACTAATTTATACATTTCCTGTATATTGCAGTTCAGCAAGTATCTTTATTTGGAAGGTGGGTACGGGTACACCCCCCCCCCCCCCCCTCCGGGAAACAATTAATGGATAACCAACACCTCTGTCATAGGTCACCTCAAGTGGTTCGCTACGTTTGGTGACTTAGCAGGGGTGCCTGGGTTCATGGGGTGGGGTTTGTCCGGGTCTTGGTGGCGGATACGTCTGCCCACCACTGCACGGCAGGCCGGATCGGGAGAGAATGGTTAAGGGAGTCCCTTTGACTTCTCCAGCTCTAGCCTCGCGGAGCATCGCCTTGCTGACGGAGGGATGGATTCATACGTCCGTCACTCCTGGACACTCACTGACCCTCAGACTCCTACCCACCTCTAATACCCTTTTTCTTCCGAGAACATCCTCACCTTCCTCTCCTAAAAAAACCCTCCACACAGAATCCCCAAAGACGACACAGGCCCTGAGGGGAATTATTTTCCTCAGGGCCTCCTGGGTGGAGATAATGTAAAAAAAAAGAAAGGAAACCCTATTTTCTATCATTACCGGGTTAGGAGATTACATTTGAAAAACTCTTATAAAGGGAAACTGTGCAATGATGGAGAGCTTATTATAAGCCAGCAAAGGAATTAAACCCACAATACCTGAGTGGGAATTTTACGCATTTGTCAAGTGAGCTACAAATCGGTTCTACAAATAAACCCTAAAAACCCAAACAAGATGTATTTATCATCATCGTCGATATTTCGTATTATTTACCGATTTACATCTTCGATTAACTTCGACAAAATTTCACAACAATTTGGTCTCTAGTGCGGAGGGCCGTCAAGTTGCCCCTTTTGCGTATACGCCAAATAAAATGGAGTAAGTTTGAAGTGGAAGTGGAAATGCAACATGGAAGGATAGAAAGGAGGGCGGTTGGTCAGAGTGGGCGGAAAGCAATACCTGTTGATGTGAAATACTCGTACCTAATACCTGAGTGGATTTTTCCACTCACCTGAACTGCTCGAACGCTATTTCCCAACAAAGTAACCACTGTCTACATTCCAATTAGACGGCGCAGGATGTGATATTCTCACTTTCTCATAAAAATGTCTAACAAATATTTTTGTTGGAAACGAACTATTGATTGATTGATAAAAATTATTTCTTATCCGAATATATGTTTAAGATCAAGCAGGCGGTTTTTCTTAATTTATTCCAAGGTGAATGAATTAATTGCCAAACGTGTGTCAAATAAGTATAACGGTGACCCGAAAATTGATCCCTTAACAATGGCCCTTCGAAATTATAATAATTGTTATAAAATTATAATTTGTGTGCATTATTTACCAATTTCAAACCTAAAATCGACTTCAAAGAACCTTTAATATGCTGGTATGAATGTCAAACGAATTTATTTACATTGTCGATTTTTTGTACTCATCAATACATACAATAATAACAATGAAAACATGTATTCATCAATAGATTTATACAATTTAATGTATTTGGTTTTGTTATCATTGATTCTATTGACAGAAATATCACTACTCAGCTGTACATTCAAGATTTCTCCCAGAATGCAGTTGTTTTTCAGCGGTGCCTAGTGGTTTTATTCTTGACGCAACTGAATGATAAGTAAAATTTTCAAAATTTTAAGCAACGCCCGGCACAAAAAGAGCTGATGAACTTGAATTGTAGCTAAGAACCATCTAAATCACGTCAGCTTTCAAACATAAAAAAAACCGCATCGTAATCGATCCATTGGTTTAGGAGCTACGATGCCACACAGAAACTCAAACTTATAACACCGCTCCTTGCGTCGGGAATTAAAAAATATGTTTTAAACTTGTACACACCCCTTCAGGGACATTTAGTTATATTTTGGGTAAGTAGGGAGGTATACCGTATTTTCCCAAATCCGTATGCATATAAGTATGCCGGGAGCAACTTTACTGTCCTGGGATCAACTATCATGAAATCATGTACGACTACCCACAAAATAACTATTTTAACAATCCGGCGTCATTTTCGTTTCACTCTCCACTTCATCCGTTGCTTTTCTATGTAGGTCAACGCAAGATTGGATATTCGTATCTTACCAGGAAATCGTAAGTGTTGGTTCTATATTTTCAAATTGTTGTAATGGAAAAAAAGGTGTTGAACTGAGCCTAGAGACAAAATCAAATGTTTTTTTTTTACATTAACTCCACACATCAACTTTGAAGATGCTGTGGGGAGGGTCTTCTTGAGGAAAGGAAGGAGTGGACATGGGTCTTGAAGAGACCCATGTTGTAGGAGGGAGGAAACACAGAGGCCGGAAAATCGTTCCACAGCCGAGCCGTTGAACTCAAGAACGAGTCATAGAAACGACCCGTTCTCCTGTGACCAATGTCAACCGTGAACAAATGTTGGGCGCGTATTTGTGTTTCCCGACTATGCACCGGTGCCGAGGGGATCAATGACGCTAGTTCCTCGGAGCATCTTCCATTGTAATACCGAGAACAAGGACAGCATTCCCACCTGACGCCTATGCTCTAAAGATTGCAGTCCGTCTGTTAAGATATTGATTGCGTAGAGATAAAGCATGGAAACCGGATTTAGAATCGGCATTTAAGGCCCGGCTTTCCGCATTTCTACCGATGTATTACATATTTTCCTTAAATACTTTAAAGCTCTTAAAATTCTTTAAGATAATATCTATACATTCCCCACACCAAAACGGCAATTACATGAAATTCCCTCGATAGAAAAAAATCGCAAAGGATGCTCCGAAAATTATTATAAACAGGTTTTTTACAGTTTTTTTACATGTAATATTTATGAAAAAAATCACAATGTTTCTTTGAATGCTGTTTTAGACATTCTCCACGAGATGTCAGCTTTATTTAAACGAGTCGTGTTTTATTAAACATTTTCAAAATTTTCGCTTAAATATTATCGTTTTTTATATTAGCGCCCTCCAACATTCGTATTTACATCCATCTTGTTCCTTTTTTTTTCATAAGTTTTTATTCCAGTAAAAAAGAAAATAACATTTTCACTTACTTAACTAGAATATTGAATTATGTACTTTTTACATTATATTACATAGTTTTTACATTTCATAACCTTAGATTACATTAGATTGCAATACTAACATTTACATGATATTATATTACCAAACGATATTATTCACTATCACTACTTTGTTTTTTGTGAATAAACATGAACAATTTTCTTTTTGAATTTGCATACACTTTTTTCGGTTTTGATATCATCTGGAAGGCAATTATATAAATTGCCCCCCTCGTAACTAATTGATTGTTTACCGTAGTTAGTATGAATGGTGTTTAAACGTATGTTATCGTGTTGTCGTGTAAAATGTTTGTGTACTTGGGACGTACTTGTTTATGTACTTTTGAGCGGATGCACCGCGCTAGGGCCTTCCAACTTACCGAATTTTAGATTTAACCTTGGATTTATGGGATAAGATGAAAAAATTTTATGACAAAATCATTCATAATAATATAGAAGTTAAACTCAAAAGTGTCCCTATTGCTCAAATCATCGCATAGAAAAGCGTGTAATATTTTTACTCGAAATCCTGAAAAGCATAACTCGCAATTGTCGCAATAGTAATCTTCCCACTTGTAACTTCTCACCGCGAGCCGCGAGCAACCAGCATTCAAATCACTTACATTTCAATACTCCGCGCCGTCTTCGCACGCACACTCCACTTCGACTTTTACTTCCTAGCGGCGGAGGCCCGACCGGTCCGCGAAAGTGGGTCATCTCTTTTTGTTTCATCGCATTATGCCGTAATAAGAGCGAGAGAGAGAGCGAGTGCGCGGTTACGTTGTATTACATCACGTTACACAATAGACGGCCTGCGGCGGGATTCTGCGACTGACGGAGCGGATCCGGCACCACGCGTTAACGGAGCGCACGACGGAGTAGAGATGACAGAGATGCTGCAGTGTGAATCTACCCTTAATATCTTATATTGTTTCTCAGCACAAAATTTTATCCAGAATGGTAAGAATTTTACCAATCTGGCTACTAACTTAAACACACCTATATTGTATTAAACACATTATAAACCACTCGAGCGATAGAGATTTCCGGGTGTTACAAAAATTATACCTCCAAATATTTTTTTTTCTTGTTTATTTCAATTTGGGAGGGGGGTATGGGTACCGCCGCCTCGGGAATCATTTATTGGATAACCAACACCCTTGTCATAGGTCACCCCAAGTGGTTCGCTACGTTTGGTGACTTAGCAGGGGTGACCGAGTTCATAGGGTGAGGTTTGTCTGGATCTGGCAGCGGATGACCTGAACACACTGAACCCTAGATTACTACCCATCCCACATACCGTTTTCCTTCCCAGAACTTCCTTTTTTTTCCTAAAAAGATCCTCCATGCAGCATCCCCAAAGATGATATAGGCCCTGAGGGGATTTTTTCTCAGGGCCTCCTATGTGGAGCTAATGTAAAAAAATATGTATGTTTTGGTTTTATGGCACCTTTTTATACAGTTGGCAGTATTGGAACAACTCAGTAATTTCATATCGAAGCTGCTTTTATTAACAACTTTCATCATGGCGTCAACTGAAAACGAAAAATTACGAGTACCTATAGATATACATCTTAACAATATTGGAAATTAAATGCATTTTATTTATTAGATAACGCTATAATAAGTGGTTCGCTACGTTTGGTGAATTAGCAGGGGTGCACGGGTTCGCGGGGTGAGGTTTGTCTAGGTCTTGGCGGCACATGCGTTTGAGCACTTAGGTAATGCGTGGCGGGCTGGTTGAGAGAGACACTTTACCTCTACCAGTCGGACTCTCTCGTCTATCGCCTTGTACCGCAGTGGAGAAATGGATTCATACATCCGTCACTCTTGGACATATTGACCGAAGATTCCTACCCACTCTTCATATCCTTTCTCTGGCCAGAACTTTCTCTCCTTCCTTTCCCTAAAAATACCCTCCACACAGCATCCCCAATGATGACGTAGGCACGAGGGAAATGGTTTTCTTCAGGGCCTCCTTTGTGGATCTATGTAAAAAAGTATTAAGAATGAGCCTGGATAATATAATGTCGTAAAAAGTGGAATAGTAAACTTAATAATTTAATAATATTACAACCGATTAAGACGATGTATGAATGTGAATTAGGCAAAGATTGTGTGCCAATACCGAGTTGTTTTGCTCTGCTTATCCTCTCTGCCTACCCCTGCGGAGAAACGGTGTGATGGTTAGTTAGGTAGTTAGTTTTACTACCGATCAATTTCCCGTAGGTAGTATTAATGCAAGCTCAGGAATGTAGATTAACACTTTTTTATACCAGTAAAACAGATTTTCACGGTGTCGCCCCTATAACTTGGCCAAAGAACATCAATTTATTTCAGAGTGTCCAATTTTAAATTAGTATTAGTATTTCAACCAGTGAAAATACATAATTGTAGAATTCCAGTAATGGATTGCGTCCGTCAATTATTTGGTTTGTAATTCACAAAACCATTTCAAAACAGTTGTAACGATCAACTTGTGATGATAAATCAATCAATGGGTAATCGGTAATCGTGTTATGCAATTATTATGGTAATAGCAAAACAATTGGTGTATAAATATATTGCAACCTCTGACAGCTAAAATGATATTGGTAATTTATCAAAAGGAGAGGCAAGAAGATCCAAGAATAAACCAAAGGAGCCAAAAAGAGACAATAATATCCCAGAAAACCCGAGAAGAGACGAGAGGATCCAATAAGAGGAAAGAAGATACAATTAGAGCCAATTAGAAACGAGAAGATTTAAGAAGAAGTATGAAGAGCCTAGAAGACCCGAGAAGAGACAAGAAAACCCAGCAAGAAGAGATGAGAAGAGTCAAAAAGAAACGAGAAGATCCAAGAAGAGGCAAGAACAACCAAGAAAAGCCAGAAATAGATAAGAAGATCCAAGAAGTGGCAAGAAGATGTAAGACATAAAGAAAGGATAAAAAAAAACATAACCGTCAATCCATTCCTTTATTCCTGCCCATCCTCAAATCCAATATTGGCTTATTAGGTTGTCATGTATACTGGTCGATTAAACTACAACCTTCTTTTCATCCCAAGAGCACGTTTTCCAAGTCCTAACAAATCAGTGCCCCTCGGAGTACCGGTCTCACCGGGACAGGAGTGCTCCTGGCTGGGGGATACAATCGTATCGTATCGAAATTAGTAAAATTCACGAATGTAATCGAGACTTCGGTATTTTTCACCTAACAAAATATTTATTAATAAATTAATCGATCGAATTTAAAGGTTGAATTGTTGTTTTTGTAGCTTTTCCGGGTTAATTTCATCAAAGTTTTCATTACATTTCTACCAATCCTTGAATAAGGAAGATACATCACATATTCCGCTCTTCCCCTCGATATCAGCTAAATTTATCTAAAAATTCAGATTGGGCAGGTCCTTTTAAGCCTTATTATTCCTTAGTTTTTTTTTTTACATTTTCTTCACACTTTCTGGAGGAAAAAAATCGCTCAGGGCTTTTGTCTTCTTTTGGAATGCTATGTGGAGGGAAATATGAAGGAGAAAAAGATCTGAGAAGGAAAAAGGCATGATGGGTGAGTATGAATTTGGAGGTCAATGAATGAATCCATCCTTACCTCTGCGGTGCAAGGCGATGGGTCGATAGAGTCTTGCTGGAGAGGTCAAAAGGTCTCGCTCAACCAGTCTCTCCCGATTTCAGCTAGAGAGGTAAGACGGTCTCCACAAACAATCCTCTCCCGATACAGCCACGCAGTGGGTAAAAGCATCCGCCGCCAAGACCTAGACAAACCTCACCCTATGAACCGGGGCACCGGGGTGGTATGGCAGAGGTGTTAGTTATCCATTAAATAATTCCTGGGGCTGGGGCACATCTCCATCCCCTCCCCACTTCCTATAGCCTCACAATAATCCCAAAAATCGAGGAAATTGGAGTCCCTCCAGCTCCAAGTAACTTGTGCTAAATTCGCATAAAAATGTACCAATTATTTTTTATGTGATTTATTTAGATAATCATACCTTGTTTATGTAAAGTACTTATAATATCTAAATATCTTCGCTTATATTATGCATTAATTTAGTTTTAATTTACTAGTGAAATAGATCCACATGAATGGATTTCCTGTGTTTGAATACTATCACGATATTTCTACGAATGATTAAACAGTGCTCAGCGATGAACAACACCTACCTATCGGGGGAAAAAGATGTTACTTAATTAATAGTTATTGTGAAATCTGTGGCGGAAAATAGTTATTCAATATATTCCTAAAAATTAGGTAAAATACTTACGTCAAGTTAAATCGATATTGGTGTTACAACAGGTAATAATGGAATCTTTGGTAAGAGTGTTTTTTTACGATTTTGTCAACAAAACGGTAAGAGTGATACGTAGACAAAACATTAAGGAGACGTATCCCCGCTCAAAAAGAAGAAGATGGAGAGATATGCAATTATGAATGTTGGAGAGGGTGCGCTAATATTTAAAACGGTAAAATTGAAGCGAAAATTGTGAAAATGTTTAATAAAACACGACTCGTTTAAATAGAGAAAAAGTCTCTTGGAGGCTGTCTAAAACAGCATTTAAAGAAACACTGTGAATTTTTTCAGACATATCTACATGAATCAGACGTGAAAATAATAATTTTTGGAGCATACTTTCCGATTTTTTTCTATCGAGGGAATTTCATATAATTTGCGTTTCGGCGTGGGAAATGTATAGATATTACCTTATAAAATAACATATATTTTTTTAAGAGCTTAAAAACTTTAAATTTTTGAGGGGGATATGTAAGAAATCGGTAGAAATTCGGGTAGCGGCGGCTTAACAATTACCGTTGTCGAAGGGTAAGGCTCTTGACTCGCAATCCGAAGGTCGCGGAATCGAATAAATTTTATTTCATTAATTTGTGTTATTTCACAATTAATTCATTTAAAAATAATATATACTGTATTTGCGGCACGTTCCAGAGTGGAAGATACTCTCAGTATCGCCCTGATACTGAATAGTGGTCTTACATCTAAGACCACCATTCAGAATTGAAACGTTGCTTGAAATGGGTTTATAGCCAGGTACTTCCCCACCTTCCTCTTACCCATCTCCTTCTCCTCCCCACTGACTTCAGCCTCACAACATGCCCCAATATGGGATACCGTAGACTTTCTGGGTTCATATGGGAGCAGCTGGGACTCTTGTGAGGTATTCATGTAAAAAAAAACTCTATTAGACAGTATTTTTTTTAAATAAAGTTAAACATTCCCGGTTTATGAATAACCTGACAATATTTAAAACAGTAAGCGGAAAGTGTTGCGTGTGTTGTGATGGAGGACTTATGTAGGTTTTACACCACCTCTTTTTTCAGCCCGATTCCACTTCTCTAAAGCAAAAATTTTTCGCTTTTCGCGATCGAATTTTATCATAACAGCATGGTTCATGTGATGACAATTGAAATCGTAGATATGAAAATAGAGATGAAAATAGCGATCGCGTAAAGCGAAAAATGTTGACTTTGGTCTCTAATTGGAATCGGGCTGAAAAAAGAGATGGTGTAAAACCGCCATCAGCCAGCCGAGGAATCGAACTCACGACGCCTGGGTGGGACCCAAACGGGATGGCAACTCAGCCACTGACCGGTCTCAGTATTACTAACAGCATAGGTACAAATAATACTTATTTAACAAATTAATATTCGTGCAATCACTGGTTGACAAACATCGTATCTCTAATTGTGTAGTTTACGGACGTTTTTAGTAAACAACGAAAACCGTAAAATTCAATTGCTCCCTGAGACAAATTAATACAATTAAATGCTCTGGTTATTTGTTACAAAACGAGGCTCGAAGCATTTACAAAAATGATCGATAATAATCATGGCACCCAAAAAACCCGCCAAGTTCACCGAATGAAGAAAGAGTTTCTCAGCCACTGGACCGAAATTAAACCGTGTCATGCATCCCAATAAAAACAAGTATCCACTTGACTCGAGCAATGTGCCAATTTCCATTATTATGTAAGCGGCTTATTGGGCACTACAAGTTGTCCCAATATTTCCAGTTGCTCAGCCGGTGTTACCCAACCTATGATGAGCAGCTCGAATCCGTCGACAGTTTATTACAAAATGCAACCAGACCCATCCAATATTCGTAATCAATCTGTAAAGCACACGATAATGAGGAACGATTAATGGCAACTTCCTTTTTTTACTACAATCAACTGACTTGGAAATAATTACCGATGTGGAAATGTCCAATTAATCAGAATTCGCTTTAGTTGTTTTATTTGAATTAAAAGGAAGTAGTGAAGCCAAAATCGCTGATGGCTAACGAAAACAAAACGTTTTACTTGTTTGTTTTTGGCTCACCAATTATGAATTTGGCTTCGTTATAATTCAGCAATGATGATTGCTAGGTATTAAATGATTTTAATGCTTATATAACGTTGAATGAATTTAAAATGCAGATTGAACCAATGTACACCTGTACGTTGATTATACAAAAAACAGGCTTCTTAAAATATGGGCATCTTGAACGTGCTCGCTTTGAACACGTAAGCAAAATGTATAATTTTAGGTAGTTTCCAGGTCAAGTTCAGATGTTACTTCCACGCCGCAGTGTGTTTTGAGATACTCCGTGGGATTGTGGCGTATGTCGGTATCTTGGGCAAACAATTCGCAGAGTGACCCAGCGTGACCCTTCACATCTTGAGCAACTGAGGATTACAGACGGTAGCTGTGCTCTGTCGCCATCGTCAAACATTTCCTAGACAATGCGAGAGAGGATGCTAGACGGAAAGATGGCAAAAAGCATGCAGGGGAATGAGAGAATGAGATGTAACCGCCTTCCCACGCGCTGCACGAGCAAGCCGGGATCTTTCTTCACACATCCATCTAAGCACCTTGTGTAACGCCGGCCGTCTTGCACCACCAGGCTCTTTAAACACTATGTTATTAGCTGGATTCTTCCTCATCAGATACTCGGCGCTTGTCACCTTTTGTTGCAGAAGAGAAAACCATATTTCGAGTTCAACGAGAAGTAGGTACCCAGACAGCGCAACCAGAAGTGAAGTACCTACCTGTACTAAAAAAAACGTGAATACGTAATGGTTTTGTAACATATCGGCAGGAGATTTTTTCCGTGCGTGTTGTTACGTCAGCGCAGTGCACTGCAGGGTATTTGGTATCCATGGCTTCTCACTGCACCTACAATATCAAAGTGATTTAATGTGGTTACCATAACCATATGTGATATAATTTATTGCCATTTAAGTGAGACATTATATGATTCATCACCTACATTTGCTGTTTAAGGAGAAAAATCATAACCTTTTTCAAAAGATCTTTCCCAGGGCATCAAAAGTATTAACGTGTTTCAAAACCAATTGTTTCTTCATCAGGATACTAAAAATGTTCAATAACACAAGTAGAAAAGTTAAATGAAATTTTTGCTTCGCGGTTTCTTCGAGACAGCACATATTTTTATCCTCATAAGTATTATAGTCTCCAAGAAAAGTACATCTACGAGAATATATTATTAATATTCTAAACTACTTTTCTTCAAATGTTCCTTAACATTGTAGTAGAAAACCTGTTTAAAATACCAAGTAGCCAAATAATTACCATCTTGTTAAAATTTTATAAGCACCTGAAATCCAAAGTATGTGATTGATCGAACTAGAGATTTCTGGGAGATATGTCAAACACCATTTGGATCTACAATCTACGTCAACGGGTATTTCTGAAGCCGGATGCGGTGACAAATAATGTGGAGGTTGACCAAATTCAAAATGACCTAATATCGGAACGCCTAACAATGACAAATTTCTATTGTTAGAAGACACCAAAAGAAGAATGGAAATTTTGGGGTTTTATGATAATTAGTTTTAGAACAAGATATGAAGACGCAGAGCCCCATGGCGATATTAAATATTGCGACAATATTTATAACCAGTAGCTCTATGAACGGTGACTTAGCGTAATGTTGAATATTCCGATTTAACAGCTCGTCAAACTACGCTTTCAAACACGCCTACCGTATTGACGAAGCTGGAACACACGAACAAATTTACAGACAGATGAAATTCAAAATGGTCAAGTTGAAACAGGGCTTCGCTACGCTCAGGCAACTATCAAATCATTGGCTTTATGAAAGTGAGGGTTTTTCTGTGGAAATAATAATAAATACATGTTGGATTACAAAAGATTTTTTAAATATTAATATTGAGGGATCAGTAGGATTTATAGGTCCAATTAGACGTTCCATCGAGCCGAACCCTCTGATATGAAAATATCTGGAGTCCGTGGAATTATTTTCCCATTTGGTCTCTGGTAGGTTGACATGTTGTTCTTGTATTATTTTGTATTTATTACACTTAGGTATATAATGCAATTGCACAGCGTGGATTGACTAGATGATCATTTGTGGAAAAGTGTGTGAAAGGATTAAGTATTTCCTGTGGGAAAGATTTAACCCGGACATAAAATCTTAAGTATAATTCAATTTCCTTAGAAAAAAGAAAAAAAAGCCAATGACTTTGTATCATCTCGCTTGCGTCAAATAGTGATGTGATATCTCCGAAGACATAACATAGTTTGTCGGAAAAATTCAATGGTAGTTTTCGGGCGATATGCCAAATAAAGGTTCATATTAGGATTGAAACGAAAACTAACGTTATCCTAACCTTTGCTCAACCTCACCTAACCTAACCTGACATAATCAATTTTCTTGAGCGTTTTTCCAGAACACACGATAGGTAGATTATTCTGATTATTAACATAGTTTCAACAATGAACAACGAACGATTTGTTGTCTTGGAATAAACAACGAACCAAGTCGATATGCTGAATGTTGAATGTACAAATTACGAATGAAACCAATACTCGTGATAACATCGAGCCACAGAGCAACAACTTACAAGCTACGACTCACCAGTAACAACTACCAATGCTACTTGCTTGGAATGGTAGATTCGAGTCGGTACTGATTGACTTCCGCAATATCCGCGTTCCGACCTTGAGCCGCAAGTTCTCCTTCCGCGTTGATTGTCTGTTCCAACTCGCTTTACACGCTTCAAACTGCTTAATTATACGTATTATGCAAATCAAACAACCGCTCGCCGACAAATACAGACGGCATTCTTGTATGGCCAACAGGCAACCGGCAAAACCACTCCACTTGCTCAAAAGGTGTTAGCAATCGATGCAATTTCCAAATGCACGTCAAAACCCCGTTTTTCCAATGGACTATACTCTAATGAAAATAGAATGAGCAAAGTAAACGCGAACAGTAACAAATATTTTACATGACGTGAATCACCGTTCATTGATTCATAAACTAAGAAAACCGTCACGCACCAAGTGGAAACATACAAATATGACATAATTGATCAAATAACATAATGTTATGTGGCATTTTACCTTTGAACTTTACATTTTTTCAACCTATGCGAAATGTGGGGAGCTGTAGTAAGAAAAAAAGGATTTAAAGATCACTTAAGATTATTATTGATATTCTAAGACGAATGTTTTTCATCTGCAGATATTTGAATAATGCTATAGTATAAAAACATAAGTTATGATGATGTAAACAGCCAGTTCTGAACTACGCATGATACATGGCAAAATTATGTATATTCCTGCTGCCCACGATCTCAATACTCATTGTAGCAAGTAATTTGGATCAAAAAGAAGACTACTAGTATTCCACTTCCTCCTCGAGAGACACATGCTGATGTCAGAAGCAAAAAGTACCCATAGATCTTTCAAATATGAATAGGATGACAGAAGACACACCGAGCCATCTATGGTTTGATGTGCCAGTGACCTAACTTGATGAAATGATGGGAAAAAGACTCAAATATTAAATGAGACAAATTTCGAAGTGTAATAAATATGAATCAATACAGAAAATGTGTAAGGAATTGGATGCAGTGACTGATTTTCCACAACTTTTTAATTTTATCTACAAAGTTTTAACATTTTACTACCAACTTACTTTTGTGGCAAAATACAGTACAATTAAGACTCACAAAAACCATACAAGACAAAGAAAACATCAGACTAAAGAAAATTAACAAAATAATAACAAACAGAAAAATTATGTATATAAAGAAATCCAAATGTCTACATTAATTTCTTTCCTAGAGAAATTTAAAATGCCAGCCAATATTGAGCACGTTTAAAGAAAAATGTTAAAATTATGTATGTGATAAATATTAGAAATGAGCAAAATATCAATGAAAATGTAAAAATGTACCAGTGTTTATATTAGACCACACGAAGTGTGTCCATTTTAAGTGTAATAAATAAATAAATACCTGGAAAGATCACGCAATGGACGCAATGAAACAAGGAAACATTGCGCATTGCCAAGCACTCCAAGACAAGTCTTGTGAACTTTACTAAAGTAACTTTTAAAGAAGTGGCAAACATGGGAGATAGCAAAATGAACCTATGACCTGGCCTGATTGCTTGCAGTAGACCGTCTTCCAACCAATGATAATTATTAATGAGGTATTAAAATTACGACACTTCCATCAATTAAAAAGTGAATGCAATAAGCGATCGTGTATTAAAAATAAGTTTAATTTCTTAACACTCCGATGTTTTGGCACGACCTTTTCAGATATTACACAAATTTGTAGTTTTATCGCTCCTGGATTGTGAAACTTCTGACTCGTATGAAAGTAACGAAAGTAAAATGTAATCAGTTAAAATTAAAAAAAAAAAAAAACTGGTCATTCACATTCACAAGTTAAGTGAGCAAAATTATAATTTCCTTTGATATGGAATAATTTTGAAGACAAGATATATTGTAAAATTATTATTGTTATATTGTCACTTTGGTTGGATAGGGTACTAACCTTGTTAGGGGTAACCCTAGGGTACTATTACCTTGTTCTCAGATATAAGTTTTTATATACCTAGATATATTTTTATCATAAAACTAACCGTTTCGCTAAAAAATCCAAAAAACCCTTTTTTGCCAACTTTGACCTTGAATAAACTTTTTGCGTACATGGGATCGATTGGGACTTTTCACAATTTCATTATAATGGTATCACTAACGTTCATGTAAATTTTCAGCTTGGGAATTTATGCTGGGGTACCCCTATTTTTCGAGCTAACTTGACCGGGCTAAAAGACGATTCCTTATAATCTGATAAGTAGGGTATTTTAGTTTAATATATTTTAAAGGATAACATTTACATGTGTACTTACCATTTTAGAACATACGTAAACGTGCAGATAGAACCATGTGCGACCAACTATTGCATAATAATTATTTGCATTCTCACCACATTTCCTTAATGCCATTCCAAATAGGGCCACGTCCCATTTAAATATTTTTCTTTAAAATATGTTAAACAAAAATACTGTAAACAAGATTTAACCTCAAAATTATTAAATAGATTACGATAAAATTCGTCTTTGCAAACTTTGACACCTCAGAACATGGTAAGGCTAAGTTAGAACCCTATCCAACCAAAGGGACGACCTAAACTGCGCATAGTAATAACGATCAACTGCCAGATACAAAAAAATTGCGATTGCAAAAGGTTCGAAGTGTTAGACCAAATAAATGAAATCTTCAAAAACTTGGGGTTAGAACTTCGTTGCATAATACAGGGTGCGGCAGGGATACTTGCTGATTTGAATTGGACGCCGACGAGCGAGGCGTGGTCAGAAAGGGGTGAGGAGGGTCTCATTGGAAAGAGGAGGTCCTGAAGTTTTGTTACACCACAAGCCAGTTGTCGTCATGCGTTGGACAAAGGAACAGCGTGCGTTTGCCGTCGAGGCCTACTTTTCTAACACTTCCACAAGCGCCTTATCTCCTTGAGGGGTGACGTACCGTGGCCGGCGCGCTCCCCCGATTTGGCACCCTGCGATTTTTTTTTTTTATGGGGATATCTCAAATCCATCATTTATAACGACAAACCCCGGACCCTGCAATACCTGGAGGACAACATTCCCGTCGATATGCTCGAAAGAGTGGAGCGAAACTTCAAATCTAGGGTAGATCAGTATATCACTAATGAGGGCCGCCATTTGCCCTATGTCATTTTTAAAACTGCTTAAACAAAAATTCAGAATGTGTACTATACGACACAAAAAGAATTAAATCGATATATAGAGTACTTTTTCTTTTATTGACTTTTCAAATCAGCAAGTTTCCCTGCCGCACCCTGTATATGCACCTACAATTATTTTGGTTAAAGAAATGAGCATAATAAATGGTTTTCTTTCAGAGGTTATTTTAAAAAAATGTCAGTAAGAAGGTAAGAACCTTACAAAGTGACGATAAGGTGCATTTGTATTAATATTTGAACGATTATAATGTAATCCGAACATGGTGACGACACGAATTAAATATTAAATAGCTTTGATTTGGGGAGTTATGTAGTTAGAAAGTGAAACATTTATATTTCTTTAACTATAACAAAAAATAAATAGTGCAACTTTTTTTTTGACTTTTTGAAATATTGGCATACAGAGCTCCGGGCCAAAAAGGCCCCTTTCTTTTTCATCATGAATTTATGTTAATGGTTGTAGAAGAAAAAAAATAGTGCAACTCTCCAGATCGGGTATATATAATCGTGCCGAGTTTTATTATTCAGACGTCCTCGAGTTGGGTTTCCTTTTACATCGGTGTATTCGTTACAGACATACAGACGTACAGACCTGCCTTCCCATTCACTTCTTCTACTTTTCATGTCCAAACTTCCTTACCGAATAAACATCCTTCGCTGCTCTGCACGATTCCTGTGTTCGTTCGTCCAATTCAATTGTAAATCATTAATAATAAATGGTATATGTACTAGATATTTGCAAAATATTCTTGCTCTACTAAAACTTAAGCTAACCTAACCTAACCTAACAAAAAATTGACAAAAATAATACGGACATCCTGTAATGACAATAAATTATTATTGAAGAAGAAGATACTTAACAATAATAATCCAAACGAAAATATGAAAGAGAACAAAACACAGAAAAAAGACAATGGTCGCGACTGGGACTCGAACCCAGACCTCTCATCTAACCGGGACGTGCGCGTTAACCAATTTTGCTATTGCCACCTTATATCAAGCCGTCATAATAGTCAATCTGATATTTCAAATTTCAGAATTAACAATATTATCTTCTACTAATTATTTTTCCATATTATGGGCAACTACCCTTTTTTATTGGAAACAATCATTCTAAGAATTGGTTTGTATCCTGGATAGCATCTCGGATAAAAGTATCCGAATTTATTCATATCGAACTATTGATTTTTTATAAAAGTCTAAATGAATATTCAATTTTTTATAAGAAAAACTCTCTTTGTATAACTTTTGAAGGTTATTCCCATCAACGCAATACATCATTGAAGAAGAAGATAACAATAATAACCTAAATGAAAATATGAAAGAGAACAAGACACAGAAAACAGAAAAAAGTCAATGGTCGCAACTGGGACTCGAACCCAGAACTCTCGTCTAACCGGGACGTGCAATTTCGCTAATGCCACCTTCTGTCAAGCCGTCATAATAGTCAATCTTATAAAAGATACAATAAATTATTGTTAAAAAATAGTAAGATGGGACTAAAATAATACATATACCAAGGTTAGGTTAGGTTTTAGTAGATGTTTTTTTGGGGGATGTTTTGTACGTAGGATGTTTTGTGGGAAGATATTTTGTCGGGGATATTTTGACGCGGGATGGAAAGTCGCGGAACCCTCCGAAATGGTTCCAACAGGCTACAGCGTCATTATGACACAGAAAACGCCACTGGCTTCAAGACAGCTGTCACAACGACGCTCGGCGTGACGTCAACGCCGCCGCATTGACAAATTAAAACGAACATGACGTTTAGGAAAATGGCACATAATAAAATCATTACCGATAATTACTGCTTTAGGAAATTGAATGAGGACTTTTGTGCCACCTTGTATTTGTATATATTCTATGCTTTAATTCTCATACCTATCTCAAACTGTTTGAAATATATTTATTGCTTTGTATTTCGCAATATTTAATTAATTAGATAGGTGCTTATTTTCCGACTTAGGCCACGATTCGGATTACTTCTACCTACCATTGGTGGTTAGGTTGATGCATAAGACGATCGAACATAAAACGAAGGTATAATAGATTTGAAGAAATCTAGTAAAACGGTCGTTAAATATGCATCAACCCATTATTAAGTTCCAATTCCTGTATGTTTCACTGAAAATACTGATTAAATTGATGCTTGCGAAATGATAATGGCAGACGCAAATCTTTAGGTGATTTTATGACTAAACAGCGCTATGTAAGATTTAAAAATTTTGTAAATCAAGTTTTCTCGGCCCAGTAAATTTCAACCCGTTTTTAGAAAAGGGTAAAATTGTTTTTTGTTTAATTTTTTGGCAATGTCTTTAAAGTCAAGTGTTTTAAAGGTTCGGAGATTTAGCTGAAATAAGTATCGAAATATTAAACAGAATTTCAGTGCAAATTTTATGAGGCCAATTGATGGCTTTTGCTGCTCCATGTTAAATGACGCCCTCAGTGGTCGACTATCAATTCGAAGATGGCAAATTTTATGTGATTAACTTGTTTTGTTTCACAATTAATTCATCACAAATAATATGTAGTATATAGTGGAACTAATAATAGTGCCTCTTGCATGCCACAATGGAGGGTATGACGGAGGGGACAAACGCTAGGGGACGCCCACGCCGAGAGTACCTGGAGGACCTGCTGGTGGATGTGCGCTGCTTATCATATGCAGAATTCAAAAGAGCCGCACAAGACAGGGAAGAGTGGAAGAAACGAATAGATGAAATTGCTGCAAACCAATCCCAGGATTGAAACCAGAGAGAGACAGAGTGGAACATACTCACAGTATCGCCCTGGTATAAGACCACTATTCAGAATTGAAACGTTGTTTGCACCTCCTTCAGCTCCCCACTATCTTTAGCCTCACAACATACCCTAATCGGGGATGCCATCGTCTAACTGGCTCAAGGAGCAGTTAGGACTCTTGTGGGGTAGTGAATAAAAAAATAATATAACATTTTTGATCATCTGTAGACAAGGCGTAAAAAAATACATTTTCCCCAATTTCCCATACCATACAAGGCGTAAAAAATACATTTTCACCAATTTCACGTACCATACAAGGCGTAATAATACATTTTCACGAATTTCCCAAATCCATGTAACCATTAAATCAATTTTTAATTACTAACAAATTCCTTCACCGAATGCCCATAAAAATTATCCAACAAAATAATCCAAAACTCTATCTACGTCCAAACTAGAATATTTTTTGTAACACGTAGAACCTAATCGTGTATATCTGATAATCTGCTCTTACGCTATCAAAGTATCGAATACTGCTCTCACGATTAAGTCAGTGGATTTTTCCCGTCGAAAGGAAATACCCTGATTCTGGGTTCTGTATAATAATGATAGCAGGTCGTGTATAATAATAATGTATAGTATAGATGTAGTAGGTAGTAGAGTGTAAAGTGGCTGGCTTGTGTCATAATGCGCAAACACGCCTTCCGTGTTCATTGCGTAACCCTTCGTGACCTGAAAATGTCTTGGATTTATTGATAACCTCGTAGTTCCTATTAAAAATATGAACGGAGGTGTACTTTCAGATAATAAACCAGCGCAAAATTTCTGTGCGTTAAATCTACTGATATAAATACCTAACTTTAAATAATTTTTTTAAGTTCGAACTTATCGCATTTTTCTAATAATCTTTACTACGAATTGGTTTACATCACAAATACCAAAAATATGCTTTTGATAAATGCGTAGACTTAAAAAAAATTATTACTTTATAAAAAACAAAAGCGTGAACCACTAGTAATTTTTCATTAGAAATGTATGAACGCAAATAGGAAACTACTTTTAAAATATATAATTTTATGAATTAGATTATCTGTGACATTTTCCCTTGATTTTTTTTTCTTTCTTATAAAATTATTCGAAAATTAATAAAAATCACTTTTGCGCTAAAATCGATCGTTTGTGGAGCGAAATGTACGCCTATTTTAGGTACCTACATGGTGATGAGACTTAAGGAACGCTAAATCTTTGATTTGTGCATTTCTCTTAATACTCGGTAAATGGCGTAAAGCGTTTAATAATAATATCAAATTTATCCTAATCGATTCCAAGACAGTTGATCCCTCTAAATTTGGCCCCCTGGCACACTTGTATACAATTTACAGTCAGTTTAGGAAAACTACGGTATACTAATAGGCCACTTGCATTGAATTCATAACGACTTGGAAAAAATCGTGTGGATAGATCTTTTTATTAAGATTGCGAAAATGTTAGTAAATTTTTTTAGAAATGTACAGTTTTTATTTTTAAATAAATAAATCCATTAATTGGGCTCGTAACGTCACTACATGAAAATGTCCCGTCTCCGAAAATGTTCCTATTAATTTTGTAAAATTCCACACTGATTTATTTTTTTTATATGGCATTACTTTGATTTCAGGCGAATTTTTGAATTCGTTCAGTAGATTTAATGTTTGTTCTCTGCGAACTTATCATTTGGTTTGACTTTTTGACAGATGTTCTGAAGAGAACCCCGTACATTTTAGAAGTCGGTACGTGTTTTAGAGGTATAATGGTTATGGTGCTGATTTTAACAAAATCAAATTTTATAATATTCTTATTATCATTATAATTTACAAGTACAAGTATAGTAAATTGGATTTAGTAATATTTTCGTTGTACATTATAATGATTTATAATCAATAAGATGGATCAAGGAAAAAAATATTTATGAGATGTAATATTTTTGGTATGCCTCGTTATTCTCCTGTGCCCTTTCTTGTGGAAAACGTTCTTTTTTTAAAATGATTTTCGGCTATGTGATTATCGTTTTTTCGCACCTATAAAATTATGTCCCGTCTTTCCGGTTTATAAAAAATGGTCTGATTTTTTGGATTGAAACTGCACACAGCAGCCCATAAGTACAAAAATCGACACTGTACATAAATTCGTTTGATAATAATTATTATCCTAGCGTATGTACGGTTGAAATTTATGAACCCGACTTCGAGTACATCTCTGACGCCGCGCCTTAGCAAAACCATTTTCGGACGTGAAGTTTGTATCAGAGCTATTGCCCGCAGGGCCTAGCATAAAAAAACCAGCGGAGCGGGTTTGTAACTGCTAGTTAAAGGTTTATTTTTGTTAGGCAATTTGGGAGGCGGGAATGGGTACCGCCGCCCCGGGAACCTTTATTGGATAACCAACACCTCTGCTATAGGTCACCCCAAGTGGTTCGCTACGTTTGGTGATTTAGCAGGGGTGCCCGGGTTCATGGGGTGAGGTTTGTCTAGGTCTTGGAGGCGGATGACCAGGACACACTGAACCCCAGATTCCTACCCACTGCTTAAACCCTTTTCCTCCCCAGAACTCTCCTCTCTTTCCTTTCCTTAAAAAAACCCCTCCACACAGCAACCCCAAAGACGACATAGGCCCTGAAGGAAATTATTTTCCTCAGGGCCTTCTGTGTGGAGCTCATGTTAAAAAAAGTCGGTTTTAGCTTTAAACTGATAATTAATGAAAAAAAAATACACTTTCACAATTAAAATAATTTCGGGTGGCCAACTGTCGGGGAATTAACTGTCAGTCGGGTCACCATCCTAATCGGTTGGCATTCTCACTTTGCAACAAGATCCCTGAGAACAGACATCCACTCCACAATCCATATTTGGATGTCTATGTCCCTGACGGTTCCGATAACGTCAAAATGAGCTCTTCCGGAGTAATTAGATACTTTGAATTTTTAATCATTTTTCAAGAACGTTTCATGATTTCTATGTATCAAAATAACATGTGCTTATACGCAGATTAGTGTTTTTTTATGTACTTACATAAATTAATACTTTTTGTTTAATTAATGATATTTGTCATATCAGTTGCTAATTATCACTAATTAGAGTTATCTGAATCACAGTGAAAGTAAATAGCAAGCAGTCGCAAAAATCGGCAAGTCGTTGATGAGTGTGCGCGGAAGTGCGTTTGCGGTTGTTCCTAGTTCCCTTCGTTTGAAGTAGCCGCTTATCTATAGATAATATTTTCATAAACTGTAAAATTTCTTTGTTATCTTTGTGGCAAACTGAGATGAAACGAAACAGCGCAAATCCTGTTTGGTGATGTGATAACAATGAACACACTCTTACCGTCGGCTTATTCAAAATTTCAGTTTTTCTAAAAAATCTTTTCTTCTTGCATCTATTTACCACACATTGGATTGATTAGAATAACTTCAATTTTCGATTTAGTGGTATCCTTGGGGATGCTTTTGTCAGAACTTACATCTTCTGTCACAAGATCGTTTTGCTATTTGGAATTTGGATGACAATAATGACCTACCTAATTCATTATATAGTATATTTCGTGTACTTTGCAGTAGGTACGCAACCATTCTAGTTACTTCATTAAAGCTTACTAAAACCTACATACAGGAAATGTCTCCCCTGTTCAAAGGTTGAAATTATGACACTTGCTCTAACAATGAAATAGACATTTTTAACAACCCATTTAAAAACTTTAAGAATTTTGTGTGCAGTTTACACGCGGTAGAAGTGAAAACTTCAGTAAACTGAAGTAGAGAAGAGTTTGGAGTCTGCGAAGCACCGCACAAAGAGGAGACCGATTAGTCTAGGTAACTCATTCTCTCGCAGGCTAAACCCTATAGATGTACGTGTTTGTATCTTTTTAGTGTCGCTTTTTCGTTTCATCGAGTTTCCAATTACAAAGTAACAAATCTAAAGAAATTTTCACTTCAATAAATAAAATTATAATAAAATGAAACAATTTAACTTTGTATAAACCACTTATAAAATGTGCAAATCCGACCGGTTTCGGAACAAACGTTCCTTCGTCAGGGAATGCTTATACTAATTTGACAGTTTAGAACAATGTTTTATTAGGGTAGGGGTGGAGCCGTTGTTATTTAATAATGTAGATTGGGTGGGTAGGTATTAGTGTAGAGTGGGTGGGTAGGGGAACAAATCCATGATTGGGCTATATGACAATATTTTTTGTTTGTTGATAATAGATTCATTATTTTTAAGGGATTTTTTAATTTCCAAAGCTTCTAAGTTATCTAAACGTTTTCCTTTATGATTAATATGAAGAATATTTATCCCTGTGTTTTTTTCAAAACTATGGTTATTTTCAATGATATGGTTAGCGAACTCAGAAAAATTATTATTATTAAGACACCTTAAATGTTCTTTGATTCTGATTTCAAAATTACGAGTTGTTTTTCCAATATAAAATGAGGGACAATCATTGCATTTGAGTTTATATATTCCGGAATTAGTCAATTTATGGTCTTTATCTTTAGTATTTCTCAAAAAATTACCGATATTATTTCTTGTATAAAACGCTGGTTTAATATTAGAAGGGAAATTTTTGCAACATTGAACTGAAAAATTATTAATATACAAAATTTTACACCATTCTTTATCAATAATATTATTAGAATTGTATAGATATTTATTTTTTGAAATTTTGCTAAGTTTTTTATTTAGGATGTTATCAATTAATTTTGGTTCATATTCGTTATTTATAGCAATTTGTAAGTATTTTGTTGTATTTGTAAAAGTAATAGCTACATTCAAAAAAAAAAAAATGAAATAAAATAAAAATAAAAAATAAATAAATAAAATTATGTCTACCTTATAATTTTTAATATACGGTAATATCACGAAAAAGATACGAGTATATTTACGGTCGATACCTGAAGATATAATTATGTAAGGGCCAGCTAGTACGAAGAAATAGTAATAAATAAGACTAGTTTCACTAGCGGATTCAACCAGAGATTTCAACCCTCTTTTAGGAAATGTTTTTATGTCTCTACAATTTTCTTCAAAATAGTTATAAATATTTCAAAGCCATTGAAAGCAGCCGTGTTGGTTACATAATATAGAAATAATTTTTTTCCAATTTAATTCATGACCTTTCGAGATATTTTCTACATTTTTACGGCGTCAAATGTTCTTAGTGGTTTTCCGATCAGCTACCTATAATTCTGATCGTGTTGCTTTTGCAATATTGTTTTTTAAGAACGCGTAATAAAGCCGGTTTTAACACGGGGATTTATTGAAAGCAATCCACTCGGCCAATAATTATCTCTGGCAGCAAGGAAGCGATATCGGTACAGTATCAGTCGCTGACGACCAAACAGGAAATCAATCCGAGGCAGGAAAAATCGTACCTACGTAAGTAATATTATATAGTTCTTGATGCCTATCGATGTCGATATCGACCACTGACTGAGGACAGGGTAAGCGCAGCATATTGCTTTAGCGGCCTTATTCAAGACAGCTTTCGGGCAGGTGATAGCTAAAGGAAAAAATATTGAGCACAATCAAGAATCATAGCGAAGATTTTGCTATGATTTAGGGCCTAGGGTAATTTCTTATTCCATCACCCATATTTGAGGTTGCCCATTTTTAGGGCGAGGCTGGAGTCCGCAAAACTCACAAGATGCTTTTTTTTTTTTTTTTTTTTCATTTACTAGATTCTTATATATCTTGAAGAGATGAATCATTTAAATTTACTGAATTTAAAGTTAATGTTCTTTATAAATAGAACGGCGTCATTTGCGCCTTGCAATTTTTACCTCATGTGGGTATTTAAAAATGTTACCTGGCTATTATAGTCTTAAAGGTCTCGTGTTTCATCGGTAGAGAAAAATTGTTATCTAAAAACCCTACTAAAATTGCATGTTTCGTCCAGACTCAACATCAATCTTCATCATCAGGGTAGCAGCGGTCGACAGCTATATATACATACGTGTCTGTTTGTGTTATGTTGGGAGTGGGAAGGAGGCGGTCATGTCCTTTTAATTTGGAGTTCTTCCGCATTTGCCTTTGGGAATGAGGAAACCATGAAAAACCTCATCCGGGAAGAGTCGGCCGGCAGTCAACATGAAACTGGTCGGCCTTCAGTGATTTCGGTATATGAAATCCTGCATTTTGTGGTGTGGGGTGTATGTGTCTGTTTTTATGTGCAATATATACTTTATGGGAATTTTTAGAATAAACATACATAAACATACATATTATACAATATTATCTAGATATATAAATAGATATGTAAACATAAGTTACAGGGGGGGCGGCTGGTAGTTAGGAATACCTACTGCTCGCTTATTCGTCCGCGTCTGAATCTGGTTCATACCAGATGTGGTTCAGGTCCATCAGAATATGTTTAGGTAGTCTGTGTGTATATCTGAAAGTAAAGTCACTAGGTGCATTGTATTGACCGATTTCCTTTATAAGTCTATTTTTACTGTGTCTCAGAGATTTGTAAAATCGGTCTGTCAGTCGGTGTGTGTATTCGAATAATGTTGGAATGTCTTCTCTTGCATGTAGTCTTTTCAAATTCGTTCTGATTCTAGTGTTGTATGCGATTTTAATGCAGAGATTTTGTAGCGTCTGTAGTTTCGAGTGGTCGGAGTGAGAAATACTACTCCACACGGGAATAGCGTATGTCAGTACCGGTCGAATGAGCGAGTAGTAGATCAGGAGCTTGGTTCTGGGAAGTAGCGGACTTCTTCTGTTGAAGATGGGCTTCATCGCGCCGACTGCCTTTCTGGCTCTTGCGTGCATCTTGGCTATGTGAGATTTCCAGTTGAGGCGTGAGTCCATTGTCAGGCCCAGGTATACGACTTCATCTTTCCATTCTAGGACGTGCCCTCCCATTTCGATGTTGACATCTGGTGATCTTCTTTTTCGTTTCCTCGTGTACATGATGACTTCGGTCTTCGCCTCGTTTAGTTTGAGTCACCATTGCTTGTAGTACTCTACGAGTGCGTCGAGCGCTCTCTGTAGGTAAATGGCCGCCATGTCTGATTTCAGCGAGGAAACGTAAAGTTTGACGTCGTCTGCGTAAATAGATAGCTTGCATCTCTCGTCACGGGGGATGTCGTGTGTGAATATATTGAATAGATGAGGTCCGAGTAGACTTCCTTGCGGCACGCCCTTTGGAATCTCACGTAGCGATGACAGCGCGTTCCTGATGAAAACTCGGAAGGATCTGTCCTTTAGGTATTCTTGAATCACTCTCGTTAGGTATATGGGCGTGTTTGTTTTGTGCAATTTGTGCAGTAGCCCTTTGATCCAAACGGTGTCAAATGCCTTCTCCAAGTCTAGCAGTGCAGCGGCGATGTAGCGATGTTCGTTAAATCTTCGGGCGATGAATTCCGCTACTCTGGTAAGTTGATGGGTAGTGGAGTGCCTCTTTCTGAATCCAAACTGCTCGTCTGGCAAAGTGTTAACTCACAAGATGCTCAATGCTCATTGTCTATCTATCATTATTATGTACGATTCTCTAGGAAGTTTGCCTTCTTATTTGTGTGCCCTATCCGGACCCCCCGACGTTGGCGATCACTCTGGTAAATGTATCTCTATCTTGCGCTGCCCGGAAGAGCTCCTCCACACTTCTAATACCGGTCCACGCTCGTACATTTCGCAGCCAAGACATTTGCCTAAAATAATAATGGTTTACCTAAAATAATTATATTTTTTGTGCCCTACATTGTACTGTGCATTACTTATGTACTTTTTATACCTTTTTATTTTCATTGCTTTTTATACTGTTATCCTTTTTAAACTGTTTTACAGTTTATTCATTTCACTTTTAAGTATTTAATTCTTACCTTTTTACTTTATATTTGTATTTTTACTTATTACTTTTTACTTTACATTTATACTGTTACATTATTTATGTTGTTGTACTATTTATATGTTAATTTAATTATGTTAATGAACATTTTGTGTCGTGTACATGGAAATAAATAAATAAATTACTCATACTAGTCAAATAGGATAGAAGCCTTCTATATTACATCTTCTATCAATGTTTCTCCAGATATATAGGTAGGTACGCTTTAATCATAAAAAACGTAATATGTGATATAAATGCGGTGTCTTTTTGGGAGAAAAATAAAATAAAATTGTTCCATGCAGGCTTTTTTTTACAGTGAATACCACACAATAATCTCAACTGCTCCCGTCTGGAGCCAGTGAGACTATGGCATCCCCAATTGGGGTATGTTGTGAGGCTGAAGGTAGTGGGGAGGGGAAGGAGGTGGGGAAGAGGAAGGTTGGGAAGTACCTGGCTATTCAGATCTGGTCACCAAACACGGCTAAAGCCATTTTCAAGCAACGTTTCACTTCTGAATGGTGGTCTTACACCAGGGCGATACTGATAGTATCTTCCACTCTGGAACATGCCGCAAATATACTATATATTATTTTTAATGAATTAATTGTGAAATAACACAAATTAATCAAATAAAATTTATTTGCGCATGCAAAGGCGCATGCGCAGGCTAATACAGTACTGTCCCAGTGAATTTACTGACAAAGTTTTCATGAAGCCTTGTTTCAAAGAATCAAAAAAAAATGCTCGTTAAAAAAATTCTTCGTACAATAAAGTAATGCAAGGTTCTCGAGAATTCATGCGTATTTTGAAGGTGTGACAAAGTTGAGATTAAATTGTAGTACCTAACAAAAAAAAAATTATATATGGATTATTTCTATAGCGCCGTTCTCGTCAAGTATCACCCCAAGAGCGCTGTAATTTTTTTTCTAGGCTCCTCACCCACCGCTTTTTACTGACGTCAAGTCATATGAAATAATCATTACATAGTATAAAATGAAGTCGCTCAAAATGTATGTGCGCGTTAATCTTTTAAACCTACGCAACGGATTTTCATACGGTTTTCACCAATAGATAGAGTGATTGAAGAGGAATGTTTATATGTATAATACATGTAAATTATATTAAAGAAAAGCCGAGAAATTCAAAGAAAACATATTTTTGTGCGATTTAAAACGGCTGGCGGGCCGTACTATAGTCACTTTTGAAATTCGTTCTACGGAAGAAATTGGAAAATAGATGTCCTAGAGTAAGTAGGTATTTGATTTTCCCTTTTTAAATATCCAGTGTTGCATTGCAAGCATTGTATAATTAGTAGCGATCGTATAGTAAAAAATAATAATATAGTTGATTCAAGAGGAAGGTTTATATCTATAATACATGCTTATTATAGTAGAGAAAAGCCGAGAAATTCAAATATTCAATTCAGGAAGCGGGCAGCGGGCAGCTGGCAAGCGGTTGGTGTGGATTTTATAAAGGTTGGGTAATGGCGTTGTGTTTCGTTAGCCACAGCAACGTGTGGCCGGGTCTGCTAGTTTGGTAATAAAAAACTATAATTAATTTAACTTTGCGAAATTCATTGACGGGAGGTGTTTTTAATAACAGGTGAGTGGTGGACACAATTTATTTGTTTTCTAATTTTAAGGCAGGTATTAGAAAAAAGCAATAGAAACTGGCTTACAAGTTATAAGCAAAATGTTATTATTTAAATAAAAACAAATCACTTTGCGTCCATCACTTATTTACGTAATATTTGCGGTGTCATTGTAAATAAATTAATTGAAATGACACCACAAAGTGAATTTTGCGATTATTGAAGAAGTAAATATTATTGAATTAATATACACACCAAGATTATCAACACGTTACGAAACCAATGGTTTCTACGTCAGGATAAAATTTAAAAAATATGTATTGAAAAAGTAAATATTATTATTCGAAAATGCTTATCTTCTTATATATAAAAATGAATCGCTAAATGTGTTGCTAAGCGCAAATCTCGAGAGCAGCTGAACCGATTTCGCTAATTCTTTTTTTAGAATATTCCTTGAAGTACGAGGATGGTTCTTACGGAGAGAAAAATTAAGAAAATTGGATAATTTCAGAAAACCTAACGACTATCGCACGTTTGACAGTTCACGTGTTTGAGAATGACATTTTAAATCAGGATTCTATTTTTGAAAATCTTTAAGTTGATAAATTTATTTAAAGTAGGTACTCCCCTAATAGTTTGAATCGAATCAAGAATTTCAGATGTTTTAAATAGGTACCTATGTTAGGTACCAAATTTAATATACATGAAAAATGGAAATTTGAATAAAAATTGTAAAAGGTGGCACGCGGGCTGTTTGAAAACTGAATGTACTGGGATTGAATATTAAATATTATTGAGGGGGGGAGGGGGTGGGAAGATGGGAGGGGGTGGGAGGGCGGTGAGAGGGGGGGGATGGGGGGAGGTGGAGGAGGCGGAGTGGGAACTCCCCTTACACTATGCGAGCGAAGTCGCGGGAAAAAGCTAGTTAGTTATAACAATGTTATTTTAGCAGAAAAGAGTAATAAAATTGTAATTTCTGGCGTTAGTTATGAGGTGTAAGAAATCAGTTAGTAGAACGTTGCAAGAAATCTATGTATAAGTCGTAATGTCGTAGTTTCAGTTCTTCTCTATGAAGCACTCTTGAGGTGATCTTTCATGGAAGGGCACTAATTATATAATCATAATTATTAGTATTATTACCTAACCTAACCAAACCTAACAATACGGGAGAGGATTTGTATGAATTGTTCAATTATAAAGCTCTAATTTCCTGTTTTTCACAAAACAGCACTGAAAACACGGTATGCAATTCACATACGTAGAAGTTAAACCTTCAGAAAACTAATGTATACAAGAGTGGGGACGCTACGAAGCACCGCACAAAGAGGAGAACGATAGGCTATGAAGCACCGCACAAATAGGAGACCGATTATACTATATTATTCTCTTGCAAGTTAAATCCTACAGATTAATGTTGTTATATCTATTGTTGGGGAAGTTTAAAGACTGGGTAATATTTCTATTTTTAAGAGTGACAATTGATGGTGGGATTCCATTATAATATATTATAATAAAAGGAATATAAAACTTTATTCCACTTAATTTTATTCGACCGTAACCGGTTTCAGCTCTTTAAAGCCATCTTCAGACTGTTACAAATATTACTTATTGGGGAGGGGGAAAGGGGTGGTCTACAAGGATTTTATTCAATTATATTTGTTGCTAAGTCGTTTTAGACTATCGAATTTCTTAATATTTTGGTAAATCCAGTAAGCTTAATACATTGGGTTTGCAGCTCACTTCAATGATGATTAGGGAAAAACCTTAAAAGTAATATGAGTTACTAATGACCTAATTTTATTGTCAAATCGTTATTATATTTATGAAGTATGGTACTTTTTATTGCTTTTTGAAGGGATACATATTTACATTGGAGTTGGAATAGGATATTAAAATATGTGATTAGTTTAGACTATTCCAACTCCAATGTAAACATGTATCCCTTCAAAAAGCAATCACAACGATTGTCCGTTGTGATTTGAAACTGTATAGTCCTGAAACAGTTTAAAAACTAAGTCCTGAATTGTTATTTTTTTCCTATGTCTTCCTCCTTTCCTTGGAAGTTCCTACTCATTAGAAGAAGAGGAAGGTGTTTCCTACCTACGTGGAACACATCAACAATATTGGAACAAAAATCTAAAATTACCTACAAAACGCAGTGATATCGTTCACATCTCGCTTTCGTAATTTCGCTATTAATCATAAAATACTCATCAATATATCAAAAAGTGTCGATAATTGTGACCTATGGTTGTGCTGTTATCGTGGAGTGCAGCCAGCATCAAGATCGGCCCGAAACAGCGGATGAACTCATCAAAGGTAGGGACTTATTCCTTCCAATTGCCAAATCCTAATTTATTCACAAAAAATAGATTTACATTCCACCATCTCTCACGTGTTCCGATCAGGGTTGCCAGGTCTTTTCCAAATAAATACCGAATAACGAGCAAAAAAAATTTCGAGATGAAATTTCACTACATTTTTTCGGTGGTACCTTGGCAAATCAAAACCCGCGTCGGGGGGGGGGGGGGGTCGGACTTTGAAACAATGTAAGCAGTCATATTATTCAAAAAGTCACATAGTCACCTGATGTGTAACACTAATCATCGAAATGGCTCAATGAAAACAGTGAACGCGTGCACGAAGCGGCAACATCGCGCAAACTAAGTAAGGATGCTACGCAACATCGAAATAATCTGACAGTTTAATCTTTTATTAGGAAGAAAAATTGATCAGAAATAAATACCGAACCGCTCATACTTCGGTTTTTTTGTCATACCGAACACCAAACACGGTGCTAAAATACCGAACAGTTCGGTAGAATACCGAACACCTGGCAACCCTGGTTACGATATTGTTCGTGACAACGGTGCTAAGGAAGTTTTTTCTTCAAAAATTATCCATATTTCATGGTTTATATCTATGCGTTGTTTTGATAGCAGCCTGATCAGATTTTCAAGCTTAGTTCCTACATTTATCAACAAAACAACAACAATAAATAATCTACAAAAAGCGGTTCTCGGCATCAAAAATCCAAGATCCAATCTCTTGTAACCTGAGGCTGCGCCGTCCCTGCTACAATCGAATCATCTCTCGCAATACTCACCTAGCAAAGCAAAACGACTGACTGCTGGAACGTGTTATATTAGCGTTCGGACCGGTATATCGGCATTTCCGGGTCCGTAATGTCCCCCCTTCCCCTTGCCCCTCTCCCTCGGGGACCAGAGACGGATCTCACTCATCATCACGTAAGCCTTAATTAAAACCACACCGATCTGTAAAGGTCAAGGCCCGCGACTGCGTTGGGAATATTGATGATTCGCCCGGCAACAAACTGCTAGTGCTACTGACCAGCTATCGATTGGACGTCTTACAAGACCTTTATATACTTTTACATGAGAACTATATGAACACTACTTTTGGTGTCACCAAATAACGTACGTACGATCGTTACAGCAACGGCTCGTCTTAATTACATTTGGATACCAACAATAGATTTCAACCGAAATATTTTCTGATTTAGAAGTATTTTTGTTGTTTATTTTTGGGATGATCATCACTCCTGATGATGAACACTGTAACGCTGTCCAAAACGTTGGCTAAAGGAGGAGGTAGCGCAACACGTCATAACACCCCAAAAATAAATAACAAAAAATAAATATTTATTTATACTAATCGAAAATTTCTGATAAATGAAATCTTTTTAAATGGGTTTAACCAGGACGCGATCATAGACTTCATTATAATAAAATGTATTATTTTTAGGTTAACAAAGTTACCCATGAAAAAGACCTTAACCACAAAACATTTTGAAGGATTTTTTTTGTATTAGCTCCACACAAGAGTTCCTTAGAGCCTATGCCATCTTTGTGATGCTGAATGGACGGTATTTTTAGGGAAAGGAAGAAGAGGAAGTTGTGGGAAAGAAAAAGGTATAAGGGATGGGTAGGAATCTGTAAGTCAGTGTGTCCAGGAGTGACACCCGTATGAATCAATCCCCCCTCACTGCGGGCGAGGCTTTGTTCCGAGAGTCCTGCTGGGGAGGTCTACAGGTCTTCCTCAACCAGTCTCCACTGATCCGGCCTGCCACTCAGTTGGTGGACCACCAAGTTCCGGACAAACCTCACCCCATGAACCCGGGCACCTCTTCTAAGTCACCAAACGTAGCGAACCACTTGGGTGACCTATGGAAGAGGTGTTGGTAATCCAATAAATGATTTCCGGGGCGGCGGTAACCATGCCCACCTCCCAAATGACTAACACCGGTGCTTATATTTTACAGAAAGAAAACTATTTCTTGTGAGAGTTTCTTAAAATTGGACGACGAAGCTAATAATATAACATGACCAATTTTTCATTCTTATTTTCTTCTGATATAATAATAATAATAATTGGATAATTTGTAGAGCGCCGTTTTTGTGAAAAATCACCTCAAGGGCGCTTTACAATTTATTATGAATCTTAGGCTCTATCTAATTTTATTATTTACAAATAGATACAGAAACATACTTACCTGCAGGACACTTCCGATAAAACACACTTTATTAGAAATTTTATGCTTGGGGAAGATACGACTTTGCACGTGGAGTGTCGTGGAGGACATTATATTTAAAACATTGGACGATGCATGACTTTTGCTACCCTCATCACTGTTGGTTTAACATTTATATTTATTAGAAGATTAATTTATTTATTTTTTTATTTATTTAATACAAACGGCATAAGTATGCCATAAACATTAATTACATGTCACAAATTCATATTCAAAATATTAGTTATGGTAAAACAGTGTATGTATAACAGTTAATTGTGACGATACATTGGGAAGTGACACCAGATATACATTTACATGCAAAAATCTATAATAGAAATAAAATTAATAGTGACTATAACATATTTACCTCCCTCGAACTCTTAAAAAAATATTTGTTATTTTAAAGATAATCTCGATTCATTGGCCGAGTTGAAAAAGTAATTACACGAAATTCCTTCGATAGAAAAAACCAAAATGGAGTCCGTTTTCAAGCGCAAAAGTGGTTTTTATTTTTTTTGGGAATATTTTTATAAGAGAAAAAAAAACAATGGAAACTATCAGAGATAATATTAGCCAAAATATGTATATATATAATTTTTTTAAATTTGTTTATTACCTAAATGCGTCCACACATTTCTATCAAAAAATATATATTTTCTAGTAGTTTAGTATATTTTTTATAAATAAATTAACAATTTATTTAAAACCTACTCAGCGTAAACCGATCCGTAGTAAATATTGGGTTTAAAAAAGTTATTTAGTATTATTATATACATGTTTATATTTAGTATTAGTATGCTTTACCAAAGCGACAATGCAATAAAGTCCGCGGAACTCAAATATTTTAGTGGTAAAACACCACCGTCTTGGTTGTTGGTTAAATATTTTCAAATCAATATCTGCCGTCCATAATGATTGAACTCCTATCCGTCGTAAACATTAGTAATCTGCAGATTTTTATTTGCTTCTGAATTGCTAATTTCTTTTGTGACATAAGACTCCGGATTTGATTTTATAAATGTGAACCTTTGAACTCTGTGGCCAAGAAACCGATTCACACAAGAATTAGCGAGTATTAATTGGATTTGAATTAGTCCTGTAATCGCCTTTTTATTTGTTTACTAAATTATATATTTTAACTTGTTATAACATTACTGACTTGTTAGATGTGGTACCAGCTGGTTTTTCCAGTCAGTCGCCGATCTCATTGCACTTAGTGCAATATTATTTCTTCAATAAAGACCATAGAAGAAATAATTACGTTTATTGAATATTTCTTATATATTAATGAAAGATTACTGTGTATCGCTTAATCGTCGTTTTTATTTTTTTTAAATCAATTATTTTAACGATAGGCCCATTCTGCTGTCTCCAATATTTTCTCCGATAGTGTAGGACTAATATCTATAGTTAGTGTAGGACCTTGTCATGACCCTTTAGGAACCCAGGATGGTCATCAGGTGTTCTGCTATATCTAATTGTTCCACAACATGACTCACCAGATACTTTATTTATTTCTTTAAACTGATGATGTGTTTTAAAAAAGTAAAATTGTTTAAATGTATTTTTCCCAAAGAATTCGAAAAAACTCTTTCCGAATTAGGCCTTCTTTCAATATTTTTGTTATTCGTTTTTGGGGTGTTATGCCGTGTTGTGCTACCTCCTCCTTCAGCCAACGTTTCGGACAACCTTACAGTGTCCATCATCAGGGCAGATGTATAGATGTTAGTGGTGAAATGTGGCATAACACCCCAAAAACAAATAACAAAAATACTTTTGGCCTTGAAAATCTAAAATCATATCCTTCTTCCAACATTATTTATACTTTTAAGGCGGGACATTGCCACCAATAATTAGTCGATTTTCATCATCTTAACGTTTACTACAGCTATTGATGGTTTCCTCTCCCAAACTGCAGTGGGGGAGAGTTGGTGGAGGTGTCATAAATTGGTATCTGAACATTTTCCACCTTGGAGATCGAACTCGATTAAGATGTTGTTATTATTGTTTTGCATGCAAACACTTCAACTTGTAGATAGGTACTAGATAGATTACATGATTCCATGCCAACTCAGAATCAAGTCAAGTCAATACCTCTTTGAAAAGTCATTAAAAACTATGAAAATAATAATTTCAAAATGGCCCATAACCCTAACCTAACGTACCCTATTTCTTTTTAAAGGGAGTTTCTGAGTTGATTTCAATGATTTCATTCTGAGTTATCCGGTCAATGTTTTGATTCTCTATTCTCTTCTTATTTGAAAGAAAGTCTGCTCTGGAAACAGAACCGGATGCATCAGTGTTAAATTGTGACTGTTTGCCCGAAGATAACAACTTTTTGCTGCTCATGCAGAATAATTTGTTTTTTTTTCGTAGCCTTGACCGTCTCCTCGTTACTTTTGAACCGCGAAGGTCAAATATTTCGTCTTCCGCATTAAACTATTGACGCGAAGATAAAAAACAATCAGAATTAAGAATCTCTGTAATGATTCGTTGCTTTAAACAGTTGGACATGCACACAATAAAATCGTTCAAATCAAATAAGTAAATAAAGAAATAGCAATAAATAACAATTATTATTTTCCTTGATGACAATTAAACTTCCTGAAAATGCTTTTAATCACGAAAAATCTGAGTTTAAAAAATATTGTCCCCAATTATTTCTTTATGAAACTTTGGTGATTTGTTGGCACGCCCGCGAAGGTATATATTATATGATATAGTTTAGGGGCAGGAAAGGAGGGCGGGAGGGAGGGGAATCCGAGTAATAAGAGGGGAAAGAAGTAAGGAAGGGAGGTTCTCTGAAGGGGGTGGGAGGGAAGATGAGGAAATTCGAAGGGAAACGCGAGAGGGGAAGGCAACGCGAGAGGCGAACGGGGACTCGTGAGAAAGGAAACGCAGAATTTTATTAACGAGTGGCATTGCAACGCAAGCCGGCAACAAATAAATAATTATTTTTCATAGTTTTAATTTAATTTATATTAGTCAAATAAAAACGTCGAAGATGTCTTCCTAGTTAAAATTTAATCTTGGTATTCCCGTCGTATCTTACCAATTACGTAAATTCCTTTCGATTTTATGTTCCTTGTCACTTCCTCATTCCTTGGTCCGTGTCTCAACTCTCTACTCACATCTCGCTGAGTGATTTACAACGACCATCTTCGCTGATAAATAGATTGATAGCAATACAAACATTGGGAATAATAACGAGCAACTTGCATCGTCCATTTAATTTTTTTATTGGAAATTATAAAATATAAATACAGAATAACAATATGTTACATTCATTACATTACCCATTTTTATTATCCAATTTAGTAGAGAAATAATCTCGGGTGTAACTGGGGAGCTGGTCTATTTACCAATATATATTTAGAATTAATAGTGGTACAATCTGTAAGTATTAATAGAAGGTATAGTTACAAAAAAATACAGTACCGAATTTATTAAAAATATTGAACCATAAGTAAAAATACGTAGAATACGTCTGAAAATCATCGGTAAAATCAATCTGGTTTTCGGTAAAAATGTGCCGTTAAAAACAAAATTTTATTTTATTTTAAAAATTTGATAAAATTTATTTAATTTTTGGTAAGAATAAAACGTTTTTTTTAAATTTATAATGTCTTTTCTCGGTCCTTTTATTAATACTACGTATACATTAATAATATGAAAGGCATTCTGCCGGGAGGCATTATTCCAAATCATCAAGAATACTGAGATGTTAAATATTAGTTTACAATTTCCGGTTAACAACGTATGCAAGATACGTTTTAAGATTTTCACGGCCAAAAGCATTTTCTTTTTTTGTTTTTGGGGTGTTAGATGTGTGACATCTACCGGATCTGCCCTGATGATGGACACTGCATCGATGTCCGAAACGTTGGCTAAGGAAGGAGTTAGCGCAACACGGCATAACACCCCAAAAACAAATAACGAAAACGTATGCAAGTTTCATTGTCGTTTTTTAACGTGAAAAAAAAAGAAAATTAACCCGCCGTGCGGTGCTAGAGCACAATATGCTACATTTTCTACTCTCTCAGATCTATTCTTAACCTGCAAACACTGAGATGTGTTTACTTTGCACTTTTTCAATCAATTGCTACGTATGGTATTGTGAAATGGGGAAGGTATGCAATGTCGATTCTATAACCCATGGTATTAATTCAAAAACTTCTGCTAAGGATAAATTCAAATGTAACCCATCACACCCATCACATCCATCAGAACCACTTTTTAAAAAATTCACAGTGTTAGACATTCAACAATTATACATAAAGACAAGTCTCATATTCCTATGGAAAAATGATTTGATGGAAAAAACACAAAAAAAAATTCACACTCGGTACTCGTCACACCTAAAATGCATAATTCCTACAACTAAAACAACTTTCGCACAGCGACAGTTCTCCTATATTGCCCCCAAAATGTTCAACTCATTGAGTATTTATACTAGGAAATCGAAAACTCGTAAGCTTTATATCATAAGTGTACAGGATTGGTTATTTACAAAGGCGAGGAACTATTTTAAAGAATGCCTGAAGTCTACAAATTAAGTTAATTTGCTTTATTATTTTTTTTTTTAAATTCAAATAAAAAAAAAAAACTTTTGATAATTATCATAATAATATTTATATTTGGATGACTTATTTTCAACATCTCCACAAGAAGAGTCATTCATTTATTTATCTACTTATCATGTATTTATGTACCTATTTTATTTAAGCGAAACAGCAGCCTACAATAAGAATGGTTTATTTATATGTTTATTATTATATAAATATTATCTACTTAATTGAGAAACCACTTAAAGAATTCGTTGTCATACAAAAACATTGTACCTAACTGAACTATATATTAACCAATATAATTATATATTCATAATTCGATTACCATAATACGGGCATGTGCCTAGCGTGGTAGTCGAATCACCTGTAAAAACTGTATAAAAAGTTATATGATGAATAAAGAAAAAAAAAAAAAAAAAAAAAAACACGAACACATGTTCACATGACGATATCAAATTTTTAAAGTACGCGTCTATTGGTTTAGTATTTACGATCAGACTCTATATACATAGATTTATATAGGTGTACTAAGTATATAAAGAAGAGTGCGCTGTTGGGGCGTGATAGTCTATTTATTTTTTTAATATAAATCCAAATACAAATCGACGGCCGGCGTGGTCTAGCGGTAAGGCTCGCAGGTCGCGGGATCGAATCCCGGCGTGGGCAAATAAATTATTTCGCAATTAATTCATTAAAAATAATATATATTTGCGGCACGTCCCAGAGTGGAAGATACTCTAAGTATCGCCCTGGTGTAAAACCATCATTTAGAATTGAAACGTTGCTTGAAATGGCTTTAGCCGTGTTTGGTGACCAGATCTGAATAGCCAGGTACTTCCCCACCTTCCTCTTTCTCATCTCCTTCCCCTCCCGACTCCCTTCAGCCTCACAACATATCCCAATTGGGGATGCCATAGTCTCACTGGCTCCGGACGGGAGCAGGTGAGACTCTTGTGAAGTATTCGTATTAAAAAATAAAACAGAGTTATTCCGAGAGGTGAAATTTTGCACCCTTAACTATCAAAAAAAGAGAAAAACTTTTTCTATACGTACAGTAGAGAGTCGATTATCTTTAATTTTCGACTTTTTTTAATTTTCTTCCCTCAGTATATCCCTTAGTTTGATTTTGAATTAATCAGCTGCTGATGAATCAGCAGATAGTTTTTCTCCTTGAATTTGAAGCTCGCGAATGCCATGTCTTTACTTAAATCATTTTAACCAACCCATGCTTGCTTGGAAATTTGACGGCCCTCCAAGTTTTTCGTTAAATTGAACTGCTTTTTCACAAAGAATTAGGCCAGAAATAGGTTCTTCATTATGAATATACAGCATCATCTAAATCCGTGTTTGAGGCAAGTTTCATCGTTTTACGACTCGTAAATCCGTCAGAAGAATCAAGCTGGGAATTGAAGTTACATGCTTATGCTCGTCTTTTGTTTTTTTTTATATCCATAATGGTAGACTTACCAACTTGGTATTCATTGGATAACTTGGTTGGAGATTCGCCTTCCTCGAACCGTTTATTAATCTCGTATTTATCTTTCATAGAAACACGTTCACGTTTAGGCATTTCAAATAACGCAAACGCGGGATAATCGACGCTCCACTCTACCTGATTTCTTCGAAAAACTTTGGGATACACAAAACAAAAAGTGTGTTTTTGTTAATTTTTTTAATACTCATTAGAAAATTTAGTAACACATTTTTTAAGCCAATTAAAAATGCATGCTAGAGGCTCATTCTCTGATAATACCTACTTTACTGGTTGGTAGTGGGTACTCTTGCTTCCAAGTTGCCATACAGCCCATACACATGTGAACATGACGTACAAACGTACACATTCCTCCTACAATTAAAGCCAATTTGGTCCAATTGAGGGTTCAGGACACTCTCGCTGCAGTCCTTATGGAGTCTTGTCCTCTTGTTAAGATTCATCTTACTTCATCGCGATTCGGAGAAAATCTTCGCCTCTATATTGAAGAGCACACGAATTTATTGTTCGCAAAGATGTGCCCATTTGTTCGAAGATATAATATTCAGAGAGCACTTTAACCCTTTCTGGACGAAACCGCTTATTGGGTGGAACAGGGTCTAGCTTCTAGCCACTCTAGCCTGTTTAGATAAATAAAAAATATGCTACAATTTATTAAATTCAGAGAGAGCACTTGAAATAAATTTTGACAATATCGTTGACGAAAAAGATAATACTAATAAATCTAAACGAAAATATTAAAAAAAGTAACACAGAAACATAAAAAGGTAACGATCGCAACTGAGACTCTTATTTTTAAGAACATTTTGGTCAAATTCACAATAAAGAGATTAAAGATTAGATAGATCAAAGTTATTACAAGGAGAGTTCTATTAAAAATCGATTTTGAAAATCTTTTAAATATATATCTCGATTCAATATTGAATATTGTTTCAATTGCATGGTAGATAAGAAGTCTTAAGAAGTGTGATATTCCTACAGGTGAATCTTTAAAACACTTCTCATAGGCAGATAACCTAATTTAGCAAATTTTCGTCAACTGCCTAAAATGTACAACTTTTTAAAAGAAGAGCACTCCAATTTCTTGGTAACGTCACGAGGAATAATAAAAATACAAAATGACCAAACTGATAATCCAGGGAGATTTAAGATTGATGGAAAACATAGTAGGGTAAGTACTATAAGCTTTGAACACTACCTAACTGATGGGTGTGGAGTTTTAATGAGTAATTGTTCCTAGATGCAACCTGTGAGATGTAGATTGTCCTGATTATAGACATTGGACAACCTCCAATAAGAGAGGGCACCAGACGAAGAAGATGAGGATAACAAAACTAAATAACACCGAGCTTAAAACTGTTGTTTTTCTTCGATCTACGAAAGCAGTGTAAAATTTCCGCCTTCTGGTCTATGCCCGGGTCTACGGATAGATTTTTCAATCAGAAAATTTCTTATTCCCGGTATATTATAACGATCAATGGTATTTCTGAAGTGTACCTGCGTATATTAATTCAATCCACGAGTAGTTTGCCCTCACGTCGAATTACCTTGTGGACAATACACTGTGTACTGTGTAGAGTGGATACTAATAGGAGACATCAAAGCTCCGGTCAAATACACATTACGCATGTCAGGCCCGGCCATACCCACTACACACTGTACACTGTACTTACTATAGCACCGGAGAGGGGAGTTGGTGAGGGTGTAATTGCATTCAATCAGTTGCAATATCAGGATGATCACGATACAATACATAGCTGTCAAACATTTAATCTTTACATCATATTAGTCGTGTTTAATTCTTTATATGGAAAAAACATACACAGCTCTTGAATAATTTTCAAATAGAAATGTTTTTTTGTGGAGGATAAGTTTTTGAGTCTAGTCTTCATAGAATAATCTCTTTTCTTTATATCAATTGTTGCAACAATCAGAAGATAATGGTTTTATCTGATGTGTATGTCAATTGAAGAGCTGGATGCAATAACAATATGACTAAAATAGTAGTGTTAAGTAAAACGCTTTCAAAGTTTTATAAATGCCTATGTTTGAACACCAGTTACATTCTCTTGTAACTGGTGTTCAAAATTTTACGTGTAGTTCCGTCCATGTAAAACCTACGGTGATAATATTTACAGAGCAAAGAAGGGATTAGAGATACCAACAAGATGATGGGAATAATAATAGCTTGTGGGCTTTTAAGTTATTATTTCATCCAGCTTCTCTATTTAGCTTTTTGATCATTCGATGAAGAACTCCTTCGAATATCTGCTATTAGCTATTAGAGTATTTTTGCAAAAGAACATTTCCAAAGCTTCTACCTTCCACGTCAATTCTTTAATTGGCAGGTTTATTGACCAGGTAACCTCGTTCTAGAGAATATTTGGTTATTTAATGTAGTTTGATATTATGGTAACCAAACTTTTGTATTTTGTCTAGTAATACCTGTTTAACTTCACTCATTGTAAAGAAAAGAATGATAATAATTATTAGATATATTCATAAGTTCTAAATCCTCCATTGGACCCCCCTGAAAGTACAGCAGCCAGCAGCACTTAAGATTCTAGCAGCGGACAATCGGACTACCATATACTCGTACCAGGGGAGCAGAGATCTGAATAGCAATCAATGGGAATTGGATATGATCACTGATGACATGCCGGACGGTGGCCGCATGTTAGATTCAAGATGTCTTGTACAGTTAATGGATTGTGTGCGCCAAATCAAGAGACGGATCCAGATTAGCATCAACCGATTTACTACTGTCAAAGGGCAAACCTGCACGAATAACTGCCTGCAATTAGATGATTAAAATAGATCACTGAGGCATTCATATTGTTGCGTTGTTCTTAGAAGGCAACCAATTGTTCGCGTTATTCGTTTTAATAATCGCGATATTATTAAGAAACACAGATAGGGCCGAATGTGGAACACCACCCAAGTCGCGTCTAGCATCATAGGTATCTACATTTATTGGTTCATTTACTTGCATACATTTCCTCATACAAAACCGAATCAGAAATTGAAAATATTAATGTATTTACTTCACTTGATGGTGCCTGCAGTCCTGAAGTAACCCCCGACTTTATCTTCGTCATGTAAATGTTATTCTGCTCTCTTTGACCACACTATCTAACAGTCCCTTTCCAAAACTGGTTCAATTCATTTACGTCGACCATTTCGGAACTCCCCATTCGTAACACGGTCATACATGGTTTTACCCACACGAGGATTTGGGATCACATTGGAATGGCAATAGGGAAGTTGACTCCATCTGGGAATCCCATCTTTCAAATTCCTTCATCCAAGAAGATGGGTACTGGCACCATTCCCCGTCCCACCGTTTTTCCTATTAATAGTATCCATCCAAATAATTATTTATTTATTTACACCTTTTTCAGGGCTTTTACATAAGTACGAAAGTTACAAATTACATTGTGATTAAATAATATATAAATACTATTCAATTGGCTTAGCAGGACTTGTTTGTTGATTATATTATGTATTATCTATTATTTCAATAAAAAAAAAAAATAAAAAAATTTTAAAAAAAATAAAAAATTCTTTTACAAAGAAATATAATAGGTATATATTTATTTTACAAAGAAATATATAGTATTTATTGTACATAACTGAACTGCCTCAGAAACAGTATTTTGTATTTGTTTAAAGATACATTGAAGATGTCCACTGATGGAAAGGTAGGAGAGAAAGTTCTGTGAAGTAAATCGGTATGAGGGGTCGGTGGGAATCTGGGGTCAATGTGTCCAGGAGTGGCGGACGTATCCCACTGCGGTGCAAGGCAATGGAACGAGCGAATCCGGCTGAAGAGGTCAAAAGGTTTCCCTCAACCAGTCTCTCCCGATCCGGCCTGCCAGCTGGTGGGCAGATGCATCCACCGCCAAGACCCGGATAAACCTCACCTCATGAACCCGGTTACCCCGGCTAAGACATCAAACGCAGTGTAACATTTATAATTCAAATGGTACGCATCTATTGATGACCGTAAATATAGACATATTTTAATGATCTTTATATCTCCATAATGTCATCTTGAATGGTTCCCAAATCCATAGATTTTCTCAATAATTATCATTAAAAAATTAACAATTTGCTGGTCTGTTATTTTTGAACTGAAACTTCTTTGGCCCTCCGATAGCGCAAGCCTCCGATAACTCAGCAGGTAAGGCGCTTGACAAGTCTCAGCGGCCAGAGAGACAGACATCCAGCGAACGGAGGTTCGAATCCTACAAAATCCAAAAAATAAACATTTTTATTTTTGTGAAAACAATATCCAATCTTCAAACCACTTTAAAATAAACAGGCAAAATAAAAGAAAGCGACATCTAGCGACTTTCGAGTTTCACTTCTACCGCATGTGAATTGCAAACTCTGATTTTTTTTTCTGAAGCAAAGTAAAATATTCATGTCCAACCAAAAAGCAAAGCAAATAATTAAATCGCTTGGAAGGTTCAACACTACTACCATTTGTGTTCTTTCATAATGTTGTACAAGGCGTTTTCTGAATATTTTTTTATCATGAACAAAAGCAAGATCTATCCAAATCACTTCAAGTAAGCTTAGTAATCAACCCTTTTGCATTAGACGCTTTCCGCTTTAGTAACTCACATGCAACCTTTACCAGCGCAATTTTGGAGAAAGAGTTTTGTAAGAATTTTATAAAGTCCATAAAAAGGTAGCTGCTCTTTAACTTCTTCACAATATCGCGATTGTTGTTCTTTGCTATTACTTACACGCTCCAAATGTTACGAATACATAAAATAACTGCCGTTTTTTACCGTCAACCGGATTTCTAAAGTATCATTAGAGTAAATAGTCTATATAATGTATTATTCTTACAATAGATAGCGGTAGTACCAGTCTTAACAACAAATTGCCTTTTTCTTATTGTATTTATTGACATACAAACTCTTGTAGCACAAAAATATTATCGGATGTGAGTTGAGTTGTAGGAAATAGCTTAAAAATTTATATCAATTTATAACAAATTTATAATCTTACTTCGATACATGATTGAAGATCTAAATATAATTTTACAGATTGCCTATCTATTTATAAATATTATAACAATGATTTAAAAATTATGATAAAGACTCTATGCATATCTTAATGAAATCTAGCAAACGGAGTGCTTTGCATTTTTTTCTATATTATTTCCATTGCATATGTTCTGGAGTTTTGTATGCGAATTTTTATCTATTCTGTGCGGAAACTATATTTGTGCTGAATCTGTATATTTGGGCCGCAACAAACCAAACATAACTAACTAACTAACTAACCATCACGCCGTTTCCCCGCAGGGGTAGGCAGAGAGGACGGACCGCCAAACAACTCGGTCTTGGCACACACTCTTTGCCTCACTCACATTCATACATCGTCTCATACATACTCTTCTATTATTCTGACTTTTGACATGGCCCGTCTCAAGTATCTGATTTACTTGATCGTGCCATGTCTTCCTCGGGCGTCCCCGACTTCTTCTACCATTCACATTTGCATCATATATTCTTTTAAACCAAACATAATAATAATAAAGTCTGGATCATTTCTATAGCGCTGTTTTAACTTAATTTATGCATTTAACCTATACCCGATTGATCACTAGACTTATAACTTAGATTGATTTCGAGTGACTTACAACTAAGACTTGTCACTAGTGACTATAAGACCGAGATAATTGTAAGACCGAGTGGGTATTTACAAAATGCTGCTGTAATATTATGACTCAAACTTGAGCACCACAATAGTCTACATCTAAACATACTTATTAACATTTACAAAAGCATTTTTTTATATTATTAGAGAGCAATCACTTTGTGGTTTGACATATTTAATAAAAATAATACACTTATTTTGTGCGAAACCACGAGTTTTAATTAATTTATTTACCGACCGGTTTCGCTTTGCTCAAGCATCATCAGCATACAAATTAACACCAAACAATAAATACCTACATGGGATACGTTTAGTAAAGTTTAGTATTTATATGTACCCTGGTTTTGCTTGAGCAAAGCGAAAAGGGTTGGTAAATAAATTAATTTAATCTCGTGGTTTTACACAAAAGAAGTGTCTTTTTTTTTTTTTTACAGTGAATACCGCACAAGAATCTCAACTGCTCCCGTCTGGAGCCAGTGAGACTATGGCATCCCCAATTGGGGTATGTTGTGAGGCTGAAGGTCTTAATTTTATTGAATCATATTGTTATGATTACTGCCCCTGCTGTCAGTGGTAGATACAAAAAAAATATTACAAAATAAATGTTTAAGTACAATAAATTGTTAAATTATACAGTTTAATAGAAACGTAATATTTTTTAGATAAAATATTTTAAACAAAAGCGATAGCTGAGTTTATAACCTCCTTATATTTTATATTAATATCTATTTCATATGCTATTTAACCACCCTATACTAAAGGTTACCGACTAACCCGCGCACCGAGCGTGTCATAGATATCTTTTTTTTATAATGCCTGCAATTTAGCAAAAGCCGCTATACTCGCATCATTATTATTGCACGCATGCGGTGGCAAGTTAGTGCAGATGCAAGTCACTGCAGAGCGCAGGTAGCAGGCAGAGGGGAACCTCTCCTCTAACGGGAAGATGAATGGAACGATGCAGTTGGTTCGCGAGAAAAACTCACTGCATTTTACTGTTTCCCGCGATACTTAACGATACCGGAGGCTTGGTACCTACTTGGCACTAGGAACTAGGTGACTAGATACTACTTGATGCAATAGGGAAGGCGCGTTCGGTTCCGTGACAAAGAAAAACAGAACATTAAAGAAAAGCGTGGAAAAATAATTAAAAAAACAACAACAACAATCCTTTATTAGCCCAACCTAACCAAACATATTTTTAATCGTGTTATATTTTATTGGCAGCATCACGTTCGGTTGCTTGATAGTTGATCCCCCGCCATTCGACCCCCCGGCATCCTTATATACAATATACAGTCGGTTTAGAGAAATACAATATACCTACTTACATAAAATATAAATAAGTGTCCCTATATATAAGAGATATAACCACAGAATAACAAAAGTATAAAATATACTTTCATTTAATTATGGCGTCTAGAAAAAATCTACACTGTAAATATATTCGTTTGATATCCATACTAACCAATTATAAAGATATTTTTGATGTCGATTTTAGGTTTGAAATTGGTAAATAACGCACAATTTTTTTTTTTTTTAATAAATGTCATTTCAGTTTTTTAGCAATATAGAATACTTAGAATTAATAATAATAATACATGTAATCCATTCCATTCTTATAATCATATTTATAACATACTATGATTCCTATTTTTGCTTCACATATAAAGTTATAATCATACATTTAGGTTTCATACTTTCAATGCACTTAATAACCTTCATGTTTGTAGATCTCCTATGTATATTTACTTGAATATTTACTTGTCTAATTATTGTTATTCTTTCAAACACAGAAGACACTATGCACCTGCAAAGACCAATTTCGAATAATATTTGTCTTGGTCTTACAATATACTTATACATTAACCTATCTTACCCAGTCTTTGATGAACTCAAACACCCACCATACACAGATGCCCATAATGGACCCAATAAACCCAATCGATAACTTTCTTAATATCACGGCACATACGACAAACAACACAAATGCATTAAAAAAAATTACCTCCAAACCAGACTCTCTAAGAGTATTTGCCATGAATATCCGTAGCCTCAACAAAATCTTTGATAACCTACTTGTTCTACTTACTGACATAGGAAATGAATTTGACATCATTGTTCTGTCAGAGTGCTAGATTAACGTTAATTACATTCCGAAATTATTAAACAACTACTCTGTGTACAACACGTCTCAGCACAGGTCCCAATCCGATGGGGTCATAGTTTATGTCAAGTCTAACCTAAAACATGCAGTATCCGAAATTTCAGTCGACCATGCAAATTGCTCCCCTAAGTCCAACAATGTCACCCCTTTTCTCTACTCTCTCGAAAAAAATATCGATGAAAAAACTAAGGACTCATCATAATCGGTGACATCAATAACCACTGGAGCGACACGGTCAATTATGAGAAATCTCCTCGAGTGCCCACGACTTTCGAAAATTAATTTTGAAATATTTCCGACCACTTTAAAAAAATCATTACTCCATATTTGTATATGTAAACATTATAAACAAATTATACTGCTATGTAGCCAATAAACTCACCTATATTTTATAAATTATTTTGTATTTGTATAATTGATAAAAAAATTATAAAAAAAATCGTAAACTTTGTAAATGCGCGAATTTTGTGCGTGAGTGTATTTGAAATTGCCGCCAGTGGATATTTTGAATATCCACATTGAATATTTTCTACGTTTTATGTTCTCTATGACTTGTTCCACAACCACAGATCCAAATAAATACTAGAAAATTATTTTTTTATATGCTGACATCAAGATAAAAATAATGCGTGAAAATTATTTTGTGTTATTTGGTACGTGAACCTGTTAAATTTGAATGAACTAAATTATGATATTTTATACATTTACCACAAAGAAGTGGTACTACATTAGGAAGATACATTAACTGTTTACAATTACCAATAAGAATAACTGCCGTACTTGCTTTATTTAAATCATTTGATCGTTTTATACAGATAGCCTATTTCCCGATGTCAAAATCAGAGTGCTGCTTTTTAAATAATTGTGACTGAGAACTGGAGATTTTTATCCATGTTTTTGTATTTCGTGATAGAACAAGAAACAAAGATTTAAAAAAAACCTATATCATAGCCATAAGCTTTGCCAATCTTTCAGGATATACTTTGTAATTTGATAAAATCCTGTGGAATTCTGCCATTTTGTTTGGGAAAATACGAGATGACAGCTAGTTTAAGGTCGATACAAACCGGATAAATTATAATAGCTAAAATGATGGTGATGATTAAATCTTATATATATCAAACCTGTTGTATCAGCTTCGATCGGCAAATAAAATCTTAGTGATATTTTTTTTATCTAAAAGTTGGAATGAAAAATAGTGGAGAGGAAAATAATTGAGGGAACAAATAATAGATTTATAAATTTATTTCCGCCCTAATGGGCTTTTACATTCTTTCAATTAAAATTACACTTATTAATTACATTACAATGGTAGAGCAGCATATTTATTTAAACATTGTTTACACACTTCGTCATAATAAAAATTTATTCAATTGGTTTTTCTCAGTAAATCAATACATAGTTTCATTTTGCCTCGCTCTAGAGTGATACTCTCAGTATCGCTCTGGTGAGAGACTACCATTCAGATTTAAACATTGCTTGAAATGGCTTAGTTTTGTTAAGTGACTAGATCTAAAAAAGCCTCTACAGAAAAAATAACAAAATATATAACTAAGACATAAAAATAAAACAAGTTTGATTTGATATTTTCATGGCCAAAAGTATTAACATGATTTGTTTTTGGGGTGTTATGCCGTGTCGCGCTATCTCATTCTATAACTAACAAACGCTGTCCAAAACGTAGGCTAAAGGAGGTACAGCGAGACGGCATAACACCTCAAAAACAAATCATGTTGATAAAACAAGTTATTTAATGTGTACAATAGCAGGAAAGAATGAGAAAACCTATGCATTTTTTAATATGTATATTTTAATGATCAGAATTGAAATATACATATTAAATGTCCACCAAACCTTATCAGATAGAACTCGTACCTTTGGGTGCTTTGTCGTTATAACATTTTTATGAGATGTAAAAAGAAATCACTTGGTCCTGTCATCCAGGCGCAGGCTATAGTTATTGATGTCCAAAGAAAGTTCATTAAATTTATAAATTATAATTTCACAACTAAAAACAAGAAAAGAAAAAGAAAATAAAAATCCCTCAGTTATTCAATATGGAGAGTGGGGTGGTATGATATGGGAGCATACAATCATTGCATAATCCCACATCACACACGTCACATTTTTTTGTAGTTCGTTTGGTAATTTTGTTTATGGAACACCACACACAATTCAACGTTCGCCCGCTATGGACCGAGAAGTGGTTGCCTTCCAGGACAGTACGCAGAATCTTTCCTTCAACTATTTGGCCAATGGTTCTCACAGTCGGAGGCGGGTTAATTTCCCTGTGACAGAACAGCTGAAGGAGATCCCTCGCAACCTCACTCCTAAAGTTTCGATACAAAATGCGTTTATTTTCCTTGCGGAGCTTTGAACTGTACAATATATACGCATTCTGCACCGAAACACTTAGTAGTCTCCTGAAAAGCTTCTTGTACCAGACCAGGTTTCGCTGTCGTTCAATGGGGTAGCCTGACAAAAGCTGATCCTTTCTGTCAACTCCCCCCATTACCTTGTTATAGTCTAGTACAATTTGGGGTTTGTATTTCCAAACCCCAAACTTTTCAACTGCCCCGACTTCTGCTTTATGGTAGGTGGACAACATACTTACCAAGCTTTTGTCCAACCAAACCATAACATTGAGGTCCCCGCAGTTCGAGTATAGGAGCTCACCTTCCCTCAGTTTTGATCGGAGATTGCACTTAAATACACTGGGCACTGGGCAATTCTCGGTTCAACCGCAATGTGCCCATGCAATCCATCCCATTTCTTTTGAGGCATCGCGCCAATAATGGACTATTGTAAAAATTGTCCATTATTAGCGTATACCCTTTATTAAACAGAGGGCTGGCCAAATCGTATACTATCTTTGCAGTGGCCCCAACTGGGCAGATATTGTGAGCACCAGAAAAGTTGGCCCGTGTCATGTCTTCCGTTATGTCGTCTTCCGTCATGTCTTCCTGGTCTGGATTTGTCGATTCAGTCTGACTGGAAATGGTCTTCCCCGTATAAATTTGGAATTTCCAAAGGTAGCCAGACTTGGACTCACAAAGCTCGTAAGACTTTATACCCGAGCCTGCCGCTTTAGATTTGATCATCTGGACGAATCCCAAACGGCCTTTATAGCGGAGTAAGGATTCATCTAGAGAGATGTCTTGCTCGGGCAGGTATAAACTCTCAAACCTATGAGAGAGGTGGTCCAAGACGGGCTGAATCTTTTGTAACCTTCGCACAGATAACGATACATCAGAAGAAAGAGTTTCATTGTTGGTGAAGTGAAGGAATTTTTTTATTAGAAGAAAACGATTATAACTCATGGCTTTGCTGAAATAAGGCATGGCGGTGACGTCAATTGAAAAGAAGAAGTCTTTTTCAACGGGAAGGGGAGAAATACCTTGATGCATTAAAAGTGCCAAGAATACGTACATTTCCTCTTTATTCGTGGGAGCCCATCTATTGATACGCGCATAGCGCTTGAATTGGGTTAGCGCAATGTGTTGTTCTGCATACCTGTTAGTCTCTCTTACGATCAGTTCAACGAAATCGGCGTCGAAGATTTTAAGAAAGGCATCCACAGGTTTGCCCATTTCGTCGGTGTTGAAAGTTGGTCCCGGCGTACCTGTGAATATCTCCTTTATCCCATTGAAACGTGAGATTTCGCTGGACCAATCGAAAGAGTAACTATCAGATGGCAGAATCGAACGCATTGCCTCTCTTTCTACCTGGTCTTGTCTTAGGTCTGCGGCCATATCGGGCTTACGTGCATTGTTCATACGATGATAAGGTTTTGGTGGCATGCATAGGTTATCCTCGTCAACGTCGCTCCCTTCGTCCAGATCCATTTCTAAAACAACAGAAAACACAAATTAACTTAACATTTCTATATTACGAGTACTTACTCCCTTTGGTACAACGCTTTAAGATAATGAACTCTTGGCTCGATCAAGTTAATCAAATATTTGAGGCGCGCAATGTCAGAATAACACAAGGGCAGGTATAAATGAGTTTGAATGAAGAAAAGAGTGTGAGTGCCAAGACCAAATTGTATGGCGGTCCATCCTCTGCCTACCCATGTAGCGAAATGGCGTTGTTAGTTAGTTAGTTAGTTTTATAACTTACGGTCTTCAAATGCCGACTGATCATGGTGAAGAGATGCAGCATCAAATTCACCCGCTCTGTCCATGCCTGGTTCTGAAATGTATATAACACAAATTGATTTAATGTGTCTTTATTTCAATTACGGAACGCCTCTGATATGACGTTTTAAAACAATAATCTCACTGTTTCCAAACACAGACACTTCCTGGCAGAACGGCACGTCCACCCACAGCTCTCTATGGTAGCCATGCTCCAGAGAGTGATCGCCCCACTGGCGTTCCCCATTCCACGATTTTCAAGCAATGTTCAATTCTGAATAGTGGGCTCTCACCAGAGCGATACTGAGAGTATCGCTCTAGAGCGAGGCACAATAAAACTATGTATTGATTAACTTAAATTAGCTTAATGTAGAGAAATGGCGTGAAGGTTAGTTAGTTAGTTAGTTAGTTAGTTTTATAACTTACGGTTTTCAAGTGCCCACTCATCATAATAGAGAGCTGCAGCAACGTCACCCGTCCCCGTTCCGTCCATGCCTGGCTCTGAAATGTACAAAACATAAATTGATTTAATATGTCTATATTTCAATTACGGAACGCCTCTGGTATGATGTATTAAAAAAAAACTCACCGTTTCCAAACTCAGACACTTCCTGGCAGAACGGCATGTCCACCCACAGCTCTCTATGGTAGCTATGCTCCAGAGAGAGATCGCCCCTCAGTTCCCCATCCCGCGATGTCCCAGGTAACGGCTCTGGAGAAGCCGCCCGCGTTGGCACAGCGGGAGCCGTTGCTTGGGTCATTGTGATAGATGGAACGTTGCACAACCACGGTTGGGGAATAGGCGATGGCAGCGTTGAAGGTGTCCCCTGTGAAAAGGGACACGCTACTCTCTCCGGAGATGGAATTCTGAAAACATATACATAAATCATATGAATCGTTGTCATTCACTCGTGAAACAGTAAATAAAAACAATAAGAATTGGAGTAGCGCTGATTTTACTGCATGTGCATAATGCACAGAGCGCTGATCCATCCAACTCTCACGGTGGCAGAAAGCTCTCGGGGAAAAACAATAATATTGTGTAATGCATCTAGAGACGATAACTTACTTTCGTTTAGCTTTTCTTGCAGGCGCGGTGGGGAGCAGGATCCGCGCCGCCTGCTTCTTAAATTTGCGGCTTTCTAGTTCCGCTTGGAAAGAAGCAGACAGGGCCCTAACGTCCTTTAGGGCCCTGGCGCGATCCTCCCGCACCATAACCAGATCAGGGTCACTGTTAAAATAAATTAAAATATATATGATGAGCTCAACACATAGCCACAGCAAAAAAACCTTCTTAAAACACATTAAAAAATACTAACACTCCAGACCGAGCTGCCAGTGCCGCTCCACGTCCAGCTCCCACAGCCCCCCTCCCTCTGCCTCTGCCTCTGCCTCTTCCTCGTCCTCGTCCTCTTCCGCTCGGCATTGGTACACTTAAAAAATATTTCATGTAGATTTTATATTTTGAATCAAATCATAGATTTTTATATATCTTATCATATAAAATTTTAAAAATATATATTTATACCTGGATTGCGAGACTTCTCGATTATTGGCTCTGTGGAAATTTAAAATAAGTAAATAAATTATTTAATTACAAAACGAAACGAAATAATCCCATATTAATTGTGTGATGGTAACTTCACATTAAATTTCATCTAATAAATTTACGATCTTTTTGACATTTCTACTGAGTTATAAAATTACAAATACCTGGAGAAAAAATGACCACACCTAAATAAAATTTATAATTATCTCTTGGTAATGAATCATTCTAATAGAAAAACACTATTTCAAATGCACAAGTGGAGTAATTACGAATTGAATTGCAAATTAAAAACTGAAAAAACCTAACCCCACCAGAAATAATAGTTTTGTATCGAAAATATGATAAAAAAACTCTGATTTTTTATTCAAATGAGTTGAAACCACATTAATAATTGAATCACGAATACACTATTATATATTATGGCGTTAAAATGCAAAAACTCAATCACTTACGGCATTTTAAAATACGTGTAAATTTATCCAATTTCTCAAACAGTTTTGCCTCGGAGGTGAAAATAAACTGTCACTTTATACCGCGAAATATTCCTTCCAGAAGCACTATAGAAGCATCGATGTTGCCATAAATGAAAGACAATTTTACCAGCTTTCCAACGGAATAAATATTGGCCAGGGACTGGTAAATAATTAAAAAAAATTTAATTGTTTACGAGTGGTACGTCATAAACGTCGAATTATTCGACGTGGGCAATCCTAGAAGAAAACAAAACGTCGAATTATTCGACATGGTCGCTCCAGTGGATAAAGACATACTAAATGAATCCAGCCCCCACGCTACAAATTACCTAAACCTAATGGCACTACATGGCCTTTTACCACACATCAACATACCTACCCGAGTCACCCTCACTACTAAGACATGCATAGATCACATTATGGTTAGATCAAAGCGAACTGCTAATTCAGCTGTATTCGAATCCACTGTAACTGACCATTACTCAACCATTTTCGAACTACATAACTCAAAATCTTCTCCCCCTAAGTCCAATAATTCTTCCCATAAAACTGTTGGTATGGACCATTTAATAAAGTCTGTATAAGAAGAAAAATGGAAATCTACCCTGCTTTCTGAAAATGTCAACGACGCTCTTGAAAATTTCTCTGCATCACTAACCTCCCACATTAACCACGCTACTTTCCCCGTTATAATGGCATCAAACAAAAAAAAAAGAAACTAAAACCATGGATTACAAATGGTCTTATCTTCTGTATACGTAAAAGAGACAGACTCCATAAACAATCCGTAAACAACCCAGACCCCCAACTCTTGCTCTTCTATAAAAAGTATCGTTACATTTGCAATAATCTCATAACAATAACCAAACAAAACTATTACAAAAAAAAATTGAATCAGGATATGACAGCAAAATAATTTGGAAAGTAGTCAATGACATCTCAGAAAACAAAAAAACCTTACTCAAAATGCAATCACTCGCCATAAATGGGAAAAATATCCAAGTCCATGATTACCCAAAAACCTTAGCCGATCATGCCAACCATTTTTTCAGTAACATCGGCACGAACTTAGCCAACAAAATTCTAAAAGCAACAAACAAAACACAAAATCTCTTAACCTCACGGGTAAGACAACAGAGCTCTCTGCACCCGGAACTAATCCTATCCCCTACCTCCAATAAAGAAATAGTTGACACAATACTCACCATTAAAACAAACAGTGCTGCTGGTAATGACAATATTTCTCCTAATATAATAAAACACATAGTTCACTTTATTACACCGCCGTTAAAACATATCGTTAATCTAAGCTTTAATAGCGGTTCTTTCCCACACCTACTAAAACATGCAACAGTTATCCCAATCTATAAAGGTGGCGATAAAACAAATATTGAAAACTATAGACCCATTTCTTTGCTAAGCGTCTTGTCAAAAATCATTGAAAAAATTGTTAAAAGTAGGCTTGTCTCCCATCTTGAATCCCAGAAGTTTCTTTCGCCTAATCAGTTTGGCTTTCAAAATAATTTAAATACAGAATCTGCAATCTTATACTTGACGGATAAGATCTCTAACAGCCTGGACGAAGGTGATTCCTGCTTAGCCATATTCCTAGACTTAGCCAAAGCATTTGACACGGTTTCCCACCCCATACTTTTAGAAAGACTATCTCAAATAGGCATCCGAGATAGAACTCTTAATTGGTTCTCATCATACCTAACCGACAGATCGCAAGCTGTGAAAATTAACAACACAACAAGTAACCCTTTACCAATCCACTTCGGAGTCCCATAAGGAAGTGTTCTAGGCCCTATTCTGTTCCTCATCTACATCAACAATCTCTGTAACCTTCCCATAACCGGAAAACTAATATCTTTTGCAGATGACACTGTACTGATAACTAGACACAAAACCTGGAAAGGAGCATTCGACATAGCTCAAAACGACATACGTCAGATAAATAAATGGTTAGATGATAATCTCCTAACCCTTAATGCTGAAAAAACAAAATTCTTAACCTTCAGTCTTTCTGCTGCAACCCAACCTACCAACAATCAGAAGATAATAATTCACTCCTGTCTAAGAACTTGCACTTCCTGTAATTGCCCAAACTTGGAACACGCCACCCACATTAAATATCTGGGGGTCATCATTGATCAACACTTTCGTTGGGTTCAGCACTTGGCCAGTCTAACCCCACGCATCCCCAAACTCTCTTATGTTTTTCGAACCCTAAGAAATATCCTTACTACCTCAACTCTTAAAACTGTTTACTACGCTCTCTGCCAATCCCTACTAGTATACGGCATTATAACTTGGGGTGGCTTTGCACAATCTATCATCTAACCTCTACTAAAAGCCCCAAAAATGGTTATACGTGTCATTAACAAGCGACCGACAAGATACCCCTCTAAACGACTCCTCATCGAGTAAAACGTCTTAAACATACGGCAACTCCATCTAAAATTTATGCTAATACATTTCCTGTTCAAATACAAAAACAAAACTCTCTTACAACACAACTACACCACCAGAACAATAACCAACAGACACTACAATGTACCTACACTAATACACACCCCGTCAGCTCAAAGACAATTTTTCTTCCTAGCTCCTAAAATCTTTAACCTTATCCCTGAAAACCTAAAAACGTTGAGTCAACCCCATTCCTTTAAAAAACAAATAACGAAATGGATCCTTATACATGGAATACATTACAATTTTAACACCCATTCACTTTACACTCTTATCAATTTAATCACCTTTCAGACAAAACATAATGTATCTCTACTTTCTAAATTAGCGGCGTTGTATGTACAAGATTAATTAGTGTGATCTATAGCTAACAACTCCTGAAATTTTTCATTTTCTAATAATTCTCTCACTTCTCCATCTTCTTCTTGTAACCCAATCTAACTATAAGTATATCATTTTCTTATTATAGAAGATCTATGTGCATAGTATTAAGAGCAGGCAAAACATAATATATTTTTTATTTACTATCTAAGCAGCATTATATGTATAAGACTGATAATGTGAACTATATATCAATAATTCCTTAATATACTAGTAATAACTTATCTTTTCCAATAATTTTTTAACTACTTCACCTTATTCTTGTAATCCATCTTGTTATTATTGTAATTCATATAACTACATAAACTCTTTTATTGTAGAAGAATTTGTGTGCATAGTATCAATTAGTGAAAAATTCAATCTATACAAATGAATGTATATCCGCAAACTGTAAACTTCACCCGCCATAACACAGGGTCGTCCCTAGCATGGAGGGTGAAATATCGCAAAAAAACTATTTTTACTTTCGATAATGCATGTATTAAATAAATAACATTGAGAAAAATATTTGTACAGCGCCCTTGAGATGATTTTTCACAATCGCTATCAAAATCATCGCTATATTATTATTATGTACCTATTAATCTAAGGCAAATGCAAAAATTTATTAACATATTCCAAGCAACCCTTCAAAAAGCGCCCGTTATTTAATTTTTGTACAGAATCAAATACTTCAAAAGAATTTTTTTTTTTTTTTTAATTATTAAAAGAAAGACAAACATTCTCGGGTTACGAATAACCTGACAATATTTGAAAATCTCCTACTACCACCACAGTAAGCGGAAACTGTTGCTTTTGTCGTGATGGAGGACTTAGCCAGCCGAAGAATCGAACGCGCGGCACCTGGGTAGGGCCCAAACGCGATGAAAACTCAGCCACTGACCTGAACTAACTTAACTATAAAGCACTAGTTAGTTCTCTTTTTCTACCTAACTACTTTCAATGTCAACGCAATAGCGTACTTTCAGCACAATTTCAATAGAGAAATTATGCTGTCATGATCTACGAAGCTTCAAAATATCCTTTAATGTGTCACAAAATAATATCAGATGTCTAAATGTTTGTCTTTTATTTATTTTATTTAATTTAAATTATCGGCTAAGTTGGTTAAAAAGACTAAGGACACAACATGAATAATTTGTGCACAGCAAATGGACTGAAAAATATTAAAATGAATGCCAATGTCATGGTTTTGTGAAGCTTTATTGCATACAGCTTTGTACAATGAAAAGTCAAAGATCAAAGATTCTAATGTTTTCCCAAAGATAACCCAAATAATTTCCGACCATTATACAATTTCGCAAGAAGTGTTTTTCTATGCAATCCACTTAAAATTCGCGAATAACAAACAATGTACCTATATTTTCCTACATTTAACATTTAAAAACACATTTAGCTGAATAATTCAGCGGTTCCGTAATACCGCTACAGCAGACCGCAAGAATAGTTCTTATATCGGCGCCTTGACATTGCGGCCTTGAATCGACAATGCAGAATCGGCGGCCGGCGGCGCCATCACCGGTGAAAGGAGAAAGAGCGGCCGTGAAAAGCGCGGGGACTTCCGCCCACCGCCCACTTCCGCCCGTCGCCATGACACTTTGGTTCCTCGACTTCTTTGCGCCACGACCAATTAGCTACGAGTGCGCACTGTTGTGTTAATGTTTGTGTTGGTTTTTTCCGCTGATTATTTCCATTGTGGCATCCGATGGCGGATAATGAATTGTTTTGTTTTGTTCTTGTTTTTGTTTTTAATCATGCTAAGAAATTGTTGATTTAAACTGTTTGCTTGTTAAACACCTGCGTATTGGAATAAGAAAAATTGCGTGATACGTATTATTAAGAATTGCGTGCGGGTATTTTAGCTTTGTGTATCTTCACTTCCGATCTTAGACACTCTTTATTTTACTTAAACATGAATCATGTTTTTTAAAATGTTTTTAGTTTCAAATGCTTTAAGCACTAAACATTACTTATTCAGTTTTTAGCTATGAAAAAAAGTTTTGCGGTGAAACAGTGAAAATGGGATATCCCGGAATCCCGGATATCCGGTGTCAGTTGGACTCTAATGTAGAATTAAAGAATTCTAGAAGAGGGTGGAAGAAGTCAAAATTAGAAGTCGAAAAGTGTGTTAAAATAGAAAAAATTCTATAACTGCTTTTTTAGTCAGAGTATCAAAAAAAATTAAAATCAGTAACCATCACGCCGTTTCCCCGCAGGGGTAGGCAGAGAGGACGGACCGCCAAACAACTCGGTCCTGGCACACACTCTTTGCCTCACTCACATTCATACATCGTCTCATACATACTCTTCTATTATTCTGACTTTTGACATGACCCGTCTCAAGTATCTGATTTACTTGATCGTGCCATGTCTTCCTCGGGCGTCCCCGACTTCTTCTACCATTCACATTTGCATCATATATTCTTTTAACACTACTTTCTTCGTTCATTCGCTCTACGTGCCCAAACCATCTGAGGGTCCCTTTCTTAATTTTGCTCATTATACTTACATCAGCCTTACATTCTTTGCGGATATCCACATTTCTAACACGATCATACAAGGTTTTACCACACATGCGTCTCAGGGATCCCATTTCAACAGCATTCAGTTTACTTTCATCCTTCCTCTGCCAATTCCATGCCTCACTGCCATACATCAGGGTAGGTACCAGGACTCCATTGTGGACTGCTAATTTCGCTTTTATTGAAAGTTTTTTATTAGCTCCAACGGCATTCAGTCCTCCATTAATGGAGTTACCGGCATTTACCCTCCTTTCAATATCTCTATCATCTTCCCATCTCTGAAGGCTCAGAGAATTCCCTGGTCTACGTGTACTGAGGAGATCTGATATCAGTGCCAATACTAGGTAACAATAATAAACTCAAAAATTTATATATCTGCTGCACATATCATCCACAAAACACCAACTACATCCACAACCTAACTCATCACTTCAACACCACATCAGACCTGCACGCAAATCACCCGGAAGGATTGTTTTTATTAGCTGGAGACTACAATATATCCAAACTAAACTGGAAGTTAACCGAAGGGCAAAACCAATTAGAACCAAATTTTCTAGAAGACACTGCTAGCTGTGCCTTGGTAGACTTCCTTTCATTCACCCAACTACACCAATTAAATTCTATAACCAATACAAACAAACGAATTCTTGATTTAATCATGACAAATATTTCAAAATGTAGTATAACCCATTGTACCGAACCTCTGACGCCTGAAGATTCACATCACAGAGCATTAGACATAGAGTTATCACCTGTTACTGTACCGTCTCTTTCCAGCTCATCTAGGACAGTTAAAATGTTTCACCGAGGTGATTACGGTCAAATCACTGAGGAATTATCCAAAATAAATTGGAAACTCCAATTTCAAGGTAAGGATACCGAAAAAGCCGTATTAGATTTTTACAATATCATAAATGACATTATTCGCAAATATATCCCCGAAAAAAAAATTTATGGTAATTTAGAAAGGTTTCCCCCCTGGTACACTTTACCACTTATTAAAATTGTAAAAGAGAAATTAAAATATCACAAGAAATGGAAAAAATACAAGAACCTGGCTGACTACCAATCATTTTCAGTACTGAGAAATCGTCAAAAGAAGATCGCGTTAGAATGTTATGAAAACTTCATTATGACGGCAGAAGATTCAATAAAAAAGTGCAGCAAACAGTTCTGGTCATTTGTTAAATCAAAGAAATCCTCTTCCGATTTACCAAAGCAAATGTATCTTGGTGATATTTCCTGCAATGATGGACAATCCATATGCGACCATTTTAGTGATTATTTTAGATCAGTTTTTGTAGAAAATTCCAACCCTCGCCTCAATCTTATAAACTGTGAGAATGATGACGACAACTCTAATCTACATATCCACAATATTAACTTCAATCAATCATGTGTACTTAGTTATTTAAAAAAACTTGATCCGAATAAAAGTGCGGGATCTGATTTAATTCCATCCATATTTTATGTAAAATGCCGGGACCAATTGGCTTATCCTCTCTCCTTGCTATTCAAAATGTCATTTGAAGAAGGCAACTTCCCCAACGTCTGGAAACAAGCACTCATTACACCAATCCACAAAAGCGGGGACAAAACTAACATTACCAACTACAGGCCCATCTCCAAACTCCCAATTGTCAGCAAAATCATGGAAAACATAGTTCTTGATCAACTTTTTCCGGCGGTACAATCATATCTAAAAATCAACACGGCTTTTTCAGAAAACGGTCGGTCGAGACAAACCTTCTGGAATACACAGATTTTATTTTAAATTCTATGGGTGGTAAAAATCAAGTAGACTCTATCTATACGGATTTTTCAAAAGCCTTTGATAAAATTAACATTGACCTGCTTCTGAAGAAACTGTTAAAAATTGGGATTAATGGTGACCTTCTCAGATGGATCAAATCATATGTAACAAACAGAAGTCAAGCAGTTAGAGCTAAGGGTTTCTCCTCGCGTTTTTACAGTATACCTTCAGGAATCCCGCAAGGATCACATCTCGGACCTCTCTTGTTTATTTTATATATCAATGATATAGGTAAATGCTTTAAAAATTCCAAATTCCAAATTTTTGCTGATGACACTAAGATTTACAAAAAAATCACTAATATTAATGACAGCCTAGAATTGCAAGATGATATCAATAGGCTTGGAATATATTGTGCTAACAACCAACTGTTCCTTAATCTGGAAAAATGTAACACAATATCATTCACCAAAAGCATAAACCCCCTAATATTCCCGTACAAAATCAATGACGTAGAGATAAAAAGATGTTGTGTAGTGAGGGACTTAGGAATAATAATGGACTCCGGAATGTCTTTCCGAACACATATAAATTCCATCTGTGACAGGGCGTACAAACTTCTAGGATTTTTACCTTGCAAATAAAATTAAACAAAATTCTACTACTGTCGAAAAAACAATGAGGAATGATGATGTAAATCATGAAAACAGCCTCAATATAGTCAAGATAACAAGTGATGAAATAAGAAATATTATAACCTCCTTAAACACAAATACCTCATCGGGAAATGAACTGATATCAATCAATTAAATATCTTCAAAATGAGTTAATTCAACCACTGACATACCTTGTAAATCTATCATTATCTAAAGGTGTTTTTCCCGCTTGTCTTAAAATTGCTACGATCATACCATTATATAAAAATGGTCCCAAAAATGATATTTCAAATTATCGACCAATTAGTATTTTAACTCCTCTGTCGAAAATATTGGAAAAAGTAATAAAAAAACAAGTTCTTACATTTTTGGATACCAATAAAATATTATCACCTACGCAGTATGGTTTTAGAAAAAACCTGGGTACTGGTGACGCTATAGCTAATGTAACTAATACAATTATTAGAAAAATGGATGAAGGCAAAAAATGCTTAGCTGTTTTCATTGATCTTCAAAAAGCTTTCGATACAATTGATCATGAAATACTGTACTTAAAACTAAAAAAAAATGGAATAACCGAAACAACTCTAAACCTACTTAGAAGTTATTTAACTGGAAGAGAACAAATTGTACAAATTGGTAAAAGAAAGAGCAAATCTCTTCCAATTAAATTCGGGGTCCCCCAGGGAAGCGTATTAGGACCTATACTATTTCTGATATATATAAATGACCTTATGAATCTTCCCATTAATGGAAACATAATGAGCTTTGCAGATGACACTGTTATTATATTCCACGAACAAGATTGGACAAGAACCTACAAGGAGGCGGAAAATGGCCTGGCTGTACTTCAAAACTGGCTAAAAGTAAACTCCCTTACATTAAATGTTAGTAAAACTAAATATATAACTTTCTCCAAAAACAAAAGAGGACAACCAATGAATGTGCATACCCTCAAATTACACGAATGTCAAAATACTTTTCCACAATGTTCCTGCCCGTCTATAACCCAAACCAAAAGTATTAAATATCTTGGGATTAAAACCAGAGCTAAACAAACAGACATACTTAATATACCAAAGTGTAACTCTTCATTTGGTCAAAGAAGTTCTGCATTTTTAGCAGTAAAGTTATATAACAAACTCCCACTTAGTATCAAACAAATAAAAATAAAAAATAGCTACATTAAGGACATTAAATATTGGCTGAAGAATCTATCGGAAAATGAACTTACTAGTATACTTAAAACATCATAGAAGTTTCTGGAAAACCTTATCCAATGATGTTAAACCATAGAAGTCGCTGAAAAACTTATCCAAAGCATAGTCCCCCTCAGCACAGGATCTCCTAGTGAGGAGGACTACGAATATATTTTATATATACATCTAACTAACATGTTTCATATAAAAATGTAAAAAATATTATATAGTTACTAAATAAAAAAAATAAAAAATAAAAAAATCTCAATCTCGACTTTCAGAATCACAAAACGTAACCTGAAGAGCACACTTGCGTCTTCTAAGCGAAACTAGTCTTCTATTAAGATTTTAGGTTGCAAACGACAATTGTGCACATATTATATGGTACCAATGTGTCATTACCTCTACCTTTTACGCACAGAAGGCGCCTTTGAGGCGATTTTTTTTACAAAAACGGCGTTATAGAAATCAGCCAAATATTATCATTAAGATAATCATAATGCATGAAATAAATCGACATGAACTTCATCATCGACATCTACACACCATTGGAGACTTCCAAACCGACTTTTCCTGCATATCTTAAAAATTCACCCTAATTTTTCATTCTTCAGTGTCTTGGATATCGACAAAAAATATATTGGTCAGTAATAAAATGGTCCCAAAAACGGTTTAAGGTTTGGTGCTTTCAGGTAACTATCTGCCAGCGGTTTTATTATCCCCGGACACCCGATTTGACACCATAATACAATCGTTAGCCTTCGACAGGCTACATCGTGTTTCTGGGACCTGATAGATAGGCATTTGACGAAGAATTATCTAAAAGAAACAAGATAAAAAATGTTCCACAACGGTCGAAATTAATTTAAGGTTCCTCATTAATAAAAATTGACCAATAAATCAAAAAAATATATTGGCCTAATCAGTCGACGGTTGACGACGCGTGGAGAGAACAGAAAAAAATATGTATAGGTAGATAATATGACTATTTATAAAATTTGTATTACCTATTTTACCACTATTCCATGCCACAGGTTTAAAGCTATTTTTGCGATCACAACTCCCAGATATTATGAATAATTATACATTCACGGAAATGAACCCGTGACACTTTGATTCAAAGCCTTTTTTACATTTACTCCAGGAAAACAATTTCCCTCAGGGCCATCTATTGGTCGTCTTTGGGGATGCTGTGTGAAGGATCTTTTTGTGGAAAGAAAGGAGTGAACCTGGGACTGGAAGAGGACCCGTGTTGTTGGAGGGAGGAAACACAAAGGCCGGCAAATCATACCATAGCCAAGCTGTTGAACTCAAGAAAGAGTCGTAGTCGACCCGTTCTCGTGTGAGAAATTTCAACTGTGTACAAATGATGGGCGCGCATTTGGCGTGTTTCCTAACCGTGCACCGGTGCCGAAAGAATCAATGACGCTAGTTCTCCGGAGCATCTTCCATTGAGATACCGATACAACAAGTACAACATTCCTACCCGATGCCAGTGCTCTAAAGGTTCCATGACAACACAGAATCACGCAATTTCAACACCCCTTTGAAAAGTTATTAAAATTTGTGAAAAAAATATAATGTCATAGTGAGAAATGTGATCAAAATGGTGTTATAAAGAGAGAAAACTCCACGCATTGTATTTAAATCTAGATTTTAATCATAGAAAAATTTAAATGTTCACCTCCAAGATACCAAAGTTTCGGTTAGCAATTTGAGAATTCATGAGTTTTTTATTAATTATTTTTTTAAGTGAAACTTCTATAGCACATGTGATTTGGATTTCGGATGAAACGGAAATGACGATTACTGCACCTGCGACGCATCAACTGCGCTCATCGGCCGCTTTGATAATGATGTCACTTTTAAAGGTTCCTATTGGTTGAGATAAGAAACTGTAATTACGCTAGATCTGGGCTCATTGGTCGCTTTGATTATGACCTCACTTTTCAAGTATTGCTTGAGATTGTTTTGGTAAATTTTCGCTTCTACCGCGTGTAAACTGCACTTGATTTTTTTTAGAAACGACAAAAACGTGAGGTGATAATATCGTTAATAATACATTTACCTAATGAAATATAAATAATCTTCACTCGAAATAGGATTTCCACATTTTTCACACAGTCATACGTGGTTTTACATTTGTTTTTCAAATTTAAAGTTGTTTAACTATCTTTTAGTCAGATTCGAATTTTGTAAATTCGTTTTGTGTGTTTTTTCTTGCTTAAAAAAACCATAAAAAATATTTCAAACGAATGTGGAATATTGTAATTAGTTTCCTTGTAAGCTACTCGGCTAGATAAAGCAACTACATTTCCATATTCTATTTCCGACCAACTTGCACGTCATTAATGTCCATCAATTATTGGTCAATCAATATTTAACTGTTCAGGTTTTTAATAATTGCTACATCATGTAACATCTGATATTTTATGGCCACCTTACAAAATTACCTCATAAAGCTGCCATCTTTATTATTTTAACGTCTTTTTAAAACGAATTTGTTGCGGATGGCGTTAAATGATTACCCCATCCGTTGCATCGGGAAATAGGTAAAATAGATGTGGAATTTATACGAAAAAATAGGCTCGCAGATAAAAAAAATGGCAGATGTATTTTACGGGTTCGTTTTAGACATTCTGCCGGGATCCTTTTCGAAACGTTTTTTTCTGTCTTCGTAGAAGCGCGCCATTTCAGATGATGATGCTTTGTATCCGGCATTTATCTTCTGGAAATGTTAAAAAAAGGTTCAAATCGGGATGGGACTTGCGGGACGCTTTTAATTTAGTTGTCTGTTTTTTTTATTCGTACCGAAAAATTGATATTGGATAATATGAGAACCGAAGGTCGTGAGCAGTCTGAGCACCTGCTTATCAATTATCATTTTTTAGTCCGTTAGGTGTAACGTGAGAATGTTTATGGCGTGGGCTAATATTGTGTCAGTTTTCCGGGGATTTAGTCAGTCCTTTGGTGACATACAAGGTGTAAATAAATAAGATAAAAACGTGTATCAGGGCATAGGTAGGGCTAAGGCATATTATCAATATATATTGTATATTATATTATGCACATATAAGTACAGATGAAATGGCAGTAAAATGTACATAATTAGTGCATTCCTGAAAATTTGTTCATACTTGCAGAGTTCGCCCAAAAATAAAGTGCTAAAAAACCAACTTCACAAAAAACTTCAAAAATAAAGTAGTGGAACTAAATGCTTTAAAATAATATTTTTTTAAACATTTTAAAACGAAAAAAATATATAATTTTCTTGTCATGCTTTTGTTCTGTCTTGTCTTTTTTTCTCTCCTTTTGTTTTCCCTTTATTTGTAATCATCCGTATTAGTATATCCTTGTTTTTTTTCTTCATTTGTTTTCTCGTCTTGTTTGTTCAACTTAGCCTGTCTTTTATTTTTATGCTGTACTGAAAATGTGGAACTTATATTTTTGGTATGAAAACACGTTTGTAAAATTGTACCGAATTCCTTCCTTCCCAAAATAAGTTTTTTAACTCATCAGGATTGCTCTATCAAGAATTTTTTTTTTAAACTTCACTAAAAACTGTCCTATCTTTCCAAATATAATGTGGTGGAACTAACTCCACTAAAAACTTCAAAAATAAAGTGGTGGAACTAACTTCACTAAAAACTTCAAAAATAAAGTGATGGAGATAACTTCACTGAAAACTGTCATTTATCTCTCCAAATATCCCCCTTCCCCTTTCACCCCCACAGGGGTGTTCGTCATTTTTTTCAGGGCAGACTCTGCACATCTTCTTCATCTCTTGTTTTACCCATACCAATAATGTTTACAATGCTTGAACCGTTCAAATGATAGTTTTTCTTATCTGCAATATAGCATACTCTTTCTATTTATTTATGTTTTTTTTAGTTTACCAAAAGCGAAAAATAGTCGTGAACGATTAAATAAAGTGACAATTTACCAACATTTTCGATAAAAAAAACATTATCGATGTATCTGTGATAGGGATCCTAGAGTCTGTTCTACTTGCCAGACCAGCATAAAACTTTTTTCAATAAGTACGTAGTTCTGCCTAAAGTCGTTTGACTAAAAGAGTTTATTTATAAAGAGCTATTTTCTGACAAGATTCTAGTATCCTAGAATAAAAGTATTTAGATTTTAATGCAATGCAAAGTTTACATAGATGCGGGTGTAAAACTGTTCAGCATTTCGCATGTTTACACTTTATCATAAACGCAGATTAGATTGATATAAACGCATAAATTTCCTTCGAAGCGCCATGTGAAAAATACGTTCTCTCTTTGTACAGCATTATCTCTATTACTGTCATTATGGTATCAGTAGCTGATTGCCGCGTGTATTACCGTAATGCGGGGAAACCTTCTAATCAATGTGTGTTTTCTCCGGCTGATACAGTTTCTATTAACTGTGCATGCCTCACATGCGCCTGTTATGACCGATTATGCGTTTATTAAATGCTCGCCTAGATCGCAATAACTTGACTACCGTTAGACGGACAGAAGGCTAAACGGTTAGAGGAACGTCCGTCATGAAGGTTCCCGGTTCTTATCCGGATTGTTGCCCTCATCCGACCCGATCAGACCGGGCGCTGTTGGCATACATTTGACATTATTTCTGCAGCCTACCAGATCACGTCTCCATGTCTCCAACGGGAATCCAGTTATGGGATGATCGACTGTTTGTCGTCTTGACTAGAGGTTTCAAGGAAATGATATGACAGAGGCTTCAAGCATCAAGTCATCAATATGCATAAATCAGGAAAATGTAGCAACATAGCAATGTGTTCTGAGTAGCGAAAGAAGTTTGCAAAAATATATGTTTCAGTTTTCGGTCAAAATTTCTTGTTAGTGATTACATTACGTTTTTTTACGTTAGCTCCACACAGGAAGCCCTGAGGAAAATAATTCCCCTCAGGGCCTGTGTCATGTTTAGGGATGCTGTGTGGATGGTCTTTTTTAGGAAAGGAAGGAGAAGAAGTTCTGGGAAGGGAAAGGTTAGGGGTGGGTAGAAATGTGGGGGTGGGTAGGAATGTGGGGGTCAGTGTGTCCAGGAATGACGGACGTATGATCAATCCCTCCCACTGCGGTGCAAGGCAATGTTCCGAGAGAGTACGGCTGGAGAAGTCAAAGGGAGTCCCTCAACCATTCTCTCCCGATCCGGCCTGCATGCAGCTGGTGGACAGATGCATCCGCCGCCATGCCAAACTACAAACCTCACCCCATGAACCCAAGAATCCCTACTAAGTCACCAACCGTAGCGAACCACTTGAGGTGATCAATGGCGTTGGTTATCCAATAAATGGTTCCCGGGGCGGCGGTACCCATACCCGCCTCCCAAATTGTCAACGTGTTTATAGAAAGAACATAATATTTAATGCGTGTATGGTGTAAAATGCCTAGCGGGAAGCTCAAAATTTAAAAAATATATATCATATACAGCTGGTGTCAGAATCTAGAGAGATATTTTTATTACGAACGTTCGTACTTTGTATTTCTTGTAAACTAATTGGAGCATGTTCAATGGGCACCAGAAATAAATAATATAACGCAACAGTAAGTGATTTAAATTATGAAATGTGTAATTAAATGAAGACAATAGATATAAGCGAAACTCAATCGAAAATCTGGAAACAGAAAAATCAGAGGTGTCAATATCTTTTTCTTATTTTTCTATTTCCAGATTTTCGATTGAGTTTCGCTTATATTGTCTTCATTTAATTAAATATTACAATTTGAGGTTTTACTCATAAAGTAAAAATAAAAATAAAATATGAAATGTGTGTTGTTAGCCTTTCCACATTCCTTTTATTTCACAAGAAACTATGTAAAGGAAAATGTCACTTGTAACTTGAACCCTTTAGAAACAATTAAATTGCTTTGCAAAGAAATCTATAATGTAATCTGAGTACGTATAAACTAGAATCATAAGAGTAAATAGCTTAGAAGATAAAAAGTTTGTAGGCAATCCACTTGGAAAAGAAGAATCGTGTTAGAATATTGATTTTAGCACATACAATTAATTGGGACCTTTTCATCAACGTCATATCACTTAAATCCCACGCATCAACCAAATATTCATATATTGTACAGGTTGTTAAGGGACGTATTCGACTTTCTGGCGCTTATCTTAATTGTAAATATGTGTGTTAATAAGTCACCAGTTTTAGGCTAGAATCTATTATGTCTTAGTCATAAGTCACTAGCTATAAGTCTTAGATGTAAGTCACTAGTTATAATTGTAAGTCTTAGTTGTAAGCCAGTAATATAATTAGCTATAAGTCTTAGATGTAAGTCACTAGTTGTAATTGTAAATCTTAGTTTTAAGCCAATTTGGGAGGCGGGAATGGGTACCGCCGCCCCGGGAACCTTTATTGGATAACCAACACCTCTGCCATAGGTCACACCAAGTGGTTCGCTACGTTTGGTGATTTAGCAGGGGTGCCCGGGTTCATGGGGTGAGGTTTGACTAGGTCTTGGAGGCGGATGACCGGGACACACTGAACCCCAGATTCCTACCCACCCCTTAAACCCTTTTCCTTCCCAGAACTCTCCTCTCCTTTCTTTCCTTAAAAAAACCCTCTACACAGCATCCCAAAGATGACATAGGCCCTGATGGAAATTATTTTCCTCAGGGCCTCCTGTGTAGAGCTCATGTAAAAAAAAAAAGCCAGTAATATTAATTCTTTTATATATTATTTGTACAGCGCCCTTGAGGTGATTTTCCACGAAAACGGCGCTATATAAATTAGCCAATTATTATTATTATTATTACTTTAATCAGTAATTCCTGACATTCATTAAATGATGAAAATTTAAATTGTGTTAGTGAAATTATGGATCTAGGCATTATGTTCGACAGTAAACTCACCTTTGTATGTCATATTAATTATATTATCAACAAAGCCCTAAAGACTCTCGGCTTTGTTTTGAGAGCTGCAAAAGATTTCAATGATTTAGGCACATTTATTATGTTATATAAAACCCTTGTCAGATGCCAACTTGAATATAACTCTACTTTATGGTTTCCCTTTTACAAAATTCATTCAGACAACATTGAAAAGATTCAACGGAAGTTTCTAAGGTTTATAAACTATAAATTGCGTTTTCCTTTACTAAACATTGATTACAATTACCTACTGGATAAAACGTCTCTATTGAAACTTTCAGAAAGAAGAATAAGCACAGATTTAATACTATTACATAAAATATTGCATTTCAAAATTGAGTGTCCTGAATTACTTCAATTTATCAATATCCATGTTCGCAGAAAATCATGTCGACATTTATTACCCTTCTACTTCAATAACACCAGGAAACTAGCTTATCAAAATTCTCCGTTTCGAGACTTCACCATCTCAGAAATAAATATTCTAATCTAGGTGATATCTTTCATCTTAAAACTAATCAGTATAAATGTTGTATATTCTATCACTTTTATTCTTCTAGACACAAATAGATTCACATAATTTCTGCAATTTTTGTTTATATTGAATGTGAGACTTCTCATTATATTATATTTATTTTCTTCATTGTTTGATACTCAACTTATAAACTATAATGTAAAAGCCCATCAGGGTGTGTAATAAATAAATATGTAAATAAAAATAAATAAAAATAAAATTATTTGGAGTAAAAAATGTAAAAGAAAATTTGGTCTCCGGTTAAAAATTTCCACATGTCGTCACTGGTCAATCAGCCGAGTAACCCCAAAGCCCATCACCCCATCCATAACTGTCCAATGTTTGGTGATTTCTTTATGTTTTTTAGTTGAAAAAAATGTTAACCGAGATCAAAATTTATTTTACATTTTTAATCCAAATAATTTCAGGAATCACTAATCAAAGTTAGTCAAGTACGTCCCTTAACACCCTGTGTATGTATTTAGTATATCGATCCCACGTTATAAATTTTGTTATTTAGTATGATAGACAAGGATGTACATATAAAAGCAAATATCGTAGAAGTTATTTAATTTAAGAAAAAAAATTATTTAATTTAATGTTTTCATTGAATCTTAAAAATTATTTATTTATTTCTCCTTTTTATCATCCTGAATAACCATCCAAAGATAATGCACCTAATTTCTTAAGTAATTATTTTCTAAAACGAAATCCTTTGTCATCCAATGCTTTAAAACTAGTTACTCGGGTAGTAGCTCAGTGCACAAGTTACAATAAATTATATAGTGCCAGAATTACCGATGACAGAAAAAAGTTATTTATGGTGAGTGGTATCTTAAATTTCTTAGAATTTTCCAAAAAAGTCATCACCAAAAAATTCCATACAGATCCCGGGAAAGTGGGACAATCACTTAACATTTGCGATTTTTCATGTTAAGTTCTCTTCGCACTGATCTATAACCTGAGGTAGGTTGTGTAGTTGATCAAGTTCGGGTTCGGATTGTGCGTTGAATATTTGAAAATTGCTATTTTACTATCTACATCTTACGAAAAAGTGTAAATTTGTCATGTGGACACAAAATTTTATTCAATGTGTAACGATTGTGAGAAAAAATATTTACAAACTTATGGGAAAAATGCATTAAGATGAAGCCATACTAAATAATGCAAAATCATACAAAATCATATGTTTTGGTTTTCAAAATATACACAATCATATGTGAAAATTTGATCGCTTAGAAGTATTTTAGATGCTTCAACTAAATACTGCGTGTAGAACATACGAGTATCTTGGCTCTTAAAAATATCGGTCATTTTTTTAATAAGTCTTTTAATAAGCCTAGAAAAAAATAAAGTATTAGGTCTCTAAAAAACACTTTGAAGTGCAAACTCTCCTACTGTTAAACCCATTTTCGGATATGGTGTTATTGTATAATATGGTGAATTTAGTTTCTTTTATAATAATCGCAAAAAAATTATATTTACGCCCGAACTTCACAAAATAAAATAAAATATGCATTTTCTCGTTGTTATTTTTGACATTAATACGGCTCGCACTCTACAATTTGGATTCTTGAAGTGACCCTTATGGCATGGACATAAGAACCACGCACTGGGCACACCTACTTCGTATCAGTCACTTCGTATCAGTGCGACTCCACGTCGCTTAGTTTCGAGAAATCAATATTGAATTTCAGTTTTATTACAATAAACAATATGTAAAAATGGAATTAATATGTTTTATATGCCTTTAAGAAATCAACCTGTAAAAAAAATTCTCAAAAACCTTTTCCAACCTTTCCAAAAGCTTTTTCTGAGTATTTTTAAACTCCTCCCATGAAAGGGCGTGAATTCCGATTTCGATTTTTTCCTGGACTATTGGATCGCCTTAAGTATCATAAAAATTAGTAGGTACAACTTTTCACCCATTATCGACTGCGCACCACTTGTAGTCAGTAAGAATGGAAATAAAAAGGCCTGACAATAGTTTCCTTTATAGGTAGCCATAAGTCATATTAATCTTCAAATAGAACAATTTTTTTTATAGAAACGGATTACAAAACAAATATACAGTGCGAACATACTAATATGATTTAATTTAGCTAAAATTTAAAATCAGGCTACTGGAAACAAAATACAAAGTAATAACTTTTTTGCAAAAAAATATGTGAAATGCTTTTTTATTTTATTTTTGTTTTTATTTTAGTTTATTTAGGAAACAAACAGTTATACATATTTTAATAAGAAAGTAACATATTACATGATTGCATTAACCAGCGAAGTTTCCGCTACAATTTATAATATATATATAAAAACATTAAAGAAAACATAAAGTGGTAGAAAAAAAAGAAAAAAATATACATATACAACAGAAATGAAAGAAAAAAACACACACACAAATTAAAGCATATGGGATATATAAATCATCCAAATATTATTATTATAATAAAAAGAAGGAAAACAAACAAAATGAGAATGAAAAAAATAACATGCAGCAGGGGTGGAGAGTTCGTAATTAACAATTTGTTTTAATTTTTTCTATTATGGATTTAATAAATTGGCCTGAGGACAAATGGAAAATATCAGCGTCGTAAAAGATATCATTGTATTTTGTGCACGTCCTTCGGAGAAATGAATGTTGTGTGTAATTTGTTTTTGAGTGTGGGATGTGGAATAGTTGGTTTGATCTTGTGTTTCTTATTGGACAGTGGAAATTAATGTGTTCTAGAAGATAGTTGTTGTCAACAACGTTGTTAATGATTTTGAATAAAAATTTTTGGTCGGATATATTTCTTCTATCTTCTAGAGTTGATAAATTATGGAATGTTAATGAGTCTTTTAGGTTTTCTGAAGTTCGAAAGGATTTAAAGTCTAGGTGTTTCAATAACTTTTTTTGAATTCTTTCTAACCTTTCAATATTTACTTTGTATTGGGGATTCCATATGACTGATCCGAATTCTAATATTGAGTGAACAAAAGAGACGTACAGTGTTTTGATTACTGTGGTGACCTAAATGGTTTGGTCACTCTTATGATGAATCCTAGAAATATATATATATATATATATATATATATTTTTTTTTATAAGTTATTTCGTTGCTATTATTATCTGCTACTTCTTCATAAGCTGTGTTTGGTTATAGTTTGGTTTCATAAGCTGTGTTTGTTTTCAAAGGCTATGTTTGGTTTAATAAGCTGTGTTTGAGTGGTATAAGGGAATTCATAAATGAAATGGTATTGACGTTATTGTTGCATTGAAAGATATTTTTAGTTCGTGTATGTATTTAGGAACGTGAAATGAAATCAATTGCAATAATGCAGGGCTGTCAAAAAGGTGATTAATCTTTTTAATACATAAAACAAAGTTCGGTTAGTTACACCATTTATAATTCAAGAACGGCTGGACCGATTTTTATGTTCTTTGATTTGTCTCCACCGCGAATAGCAGAATAGCTGATAATATATCCGAAAAATTATGATGGAAATTCTTTTCCTCACACTTTGTACAGAACGAATTCTTATATTTTAAAAGAGCTGCCGCAATATTGTGATAAATATAATGTTGAATATTGAGTTAATTCCAAAAATTCAAAAACGTCAAATGTCAATGCGCTGAGTGTTTGCTTTTGTTCTTGCTGTCCCTCTTTCTTACACACTACCAGCCTTACTAAAAAAAACCACAGCGCGACCGATTAACTGTGTTATTGCAATAACATAAATAAACCTCGTATACACTAAACCACGTTTTATTACCAATAACGTTTCTTACGTGGTCACGCTGTTAAAACGCATTGAAGATGTGACAACGTTGTATATGGTTTTAATTTACTAGGAAACAATGTTTTTTTTAATTTTTCTCCGCAAGGGGCATTATTGGCGCGCCTATGCATTAGTTCTTCGGCCCGCGACAGCCCGCGATGACAAAACAGCTCGGTGTGTTTTATGGCGGGTTTCTTCATTTACCGAGAATGCTAAATGCAATGCTAATGGGGTATTTCCAGGTGTTTTTTTTATTGCTTAAAAAATTAAGCAAAAAATTACGATGATTATAGCATTTTTATTTTATTTTTATGTTGACGAATAAATTTTCTACAGCGAGTTAAAGTTTCCCATTTTGGGATTACCGCCAAAACGATATTTTGGGGCGTGGCTATCGTGTGACGTCATGAGTGAGGACGCTCACTGACAGTGTTTATTTATGCTGGTTCAGCTGAGCGACACTTGTGACGTCATAAACCCATTCCCCAACAATGGGCCGTTTTGATTTGGTCAGTTTTAGATCGTTTTTATTATCAATAATATTGAATGAAAACATAAAAATCAAACATTTTTAGTAGGATTATTAAAATCAGAAAGATAATCTTTAAATATTCCTTACATTTTCCACAGAATTCCTCGTTTGTGGAAATATCCCATTGTAAAAATAAACGATCGAAATTTAAAATTTTCTATGCATTTGACCGTTTACTTTTACAATTAGCATTGCATTTAGAATCGAGAATGCTAAATGCAATGCTAATTGTAAAAGTAAACGATCGAAATTTTAAATTTTCTATGCATTTGACCGTTTACTTTTACAATTAGCATTGCATTTAGCATTCTCGGTAAATGAAGAAACCCACCATAAATGTCAATAATTGAAAATGAGACAAACGGTGAACGTATGTCTGCACTCCTCCAAAGGAAAATACAATCTTAGTAATATTATAAACGCGAAAGATTGTATGGATGCATGTGTGTTTATTACTCTTTCACGCAAAAACTAATTAATGGATTTTAATGAAACTTTACAATAATATAACTCACACATCAGAATATTAACATTATAGGCTATATATAATGGTAAGCACTGGCGTTATAAAATTTGTATAAATGAAAATGTTTGTATTTCATATATTTTAGCAGCAGGGTGGAAAGGCAGGGAGAAGGGGAACGGGGGAGATGGGGTTCACGGAAAGGGAAGAGACGAGGGAGGGGGAAGGCGGGGAAAGTGGAAGGGAGCGGGGACGCACCGGAAATACGCACGCAGGGAGAATCAATTTATTTCTTTGAATGGCATTGCAACGAATGCCGGGGACCAGCTATTTTGATTTATAATATTGTTGTGAAATGTGATTTTGTTACTCTCGGATCATACTCCTAAAAGATTCACTCAATCATCTATTCAGTCGCCTGTAACATTAAATTACATGTTCACGTCTTCCACCAGCTATTTCCTGATCATACTAAAGCTTTATGACTCCAAGGCTCCATAACTACCCAGCTGATAAGGATGACAGTGCTATATTCGTACGGAATCACGTTCAAGATGGAGGTTAGGGTTCAAATAATGAGTATACCAGCTACCAGCCTAAAGGTGAGAAATGCTACAACTGATACACCGAGATCAGATGTTTACCTTTTCAACATACTTCCTCAACAGAGTTCATCCCGTGTCAGATGAAATTACGTTTCATTGCTTTCGGAGGATTGTTAATTACATTTACAAGCATTCTACCTAAAGTTATATAGGTTTTTCTAAAACATTCTTGAAATGGTAAATTTCAAACCGTTTATGAAGGTATTAACATAATATGTTTTGAGAAATAAAGTATTACGATTCATTACTAGATTTCCATGATAGGTGTGTACACGGATATTTATTTCCACACAGGAGGCCCAGAGGAAAAAATCCCTCAGGGCGTATGTCATCTTTTGGGATGCCGTTGAAGAGTCTTTTCATGAAAAGGAAGGAGAGGAGAAGTTCTGGGACGGAATAAGGTATGAGGGGTCGCGGTCGGTAGGAATCTGGGGTTCAATGTGTCCAGGAATCACGGACGCATGAATCCATCCTTTCCAATGCGTTGTATCGTCCGGCTGAAGGGGTCAAATGAACATAGGTAGATATAAGCATTTTTTAAAATTATAATAATACCGACCAGGAGCCTGGTCAACTGCCTGAAGCCAGTGGGAAAATGGCCTTCGAAAAGGTTTATGTTGTGGGTCTGGTGGTAGTGGAGAGCGGAAGAATTTGTTAAAGAGGGAGGATGAAATGTACCTGGATATTCAGAACTGGTCATTTAATGAGTTATTTCAAACTATTCTACGATTTGTGAATCTTGTTCTGATTCGTGACTATGCACGGGGGTTTAGAAATAACCTTGCGGCCACTCTTTGCTTAATAAAACGCTTATGGACCTCGATACGAATTATGCCCGATCACCAAACAAGATCCGGTATACACAATTAAGTAATACTCACTGTTGTGTCTCGTGGCTTGATCTCCATTCGGCGACGGTCATAGGTGTATCCAAAAGCGTACGATAGGATTGTTCTGATCGGTTATTAGAACCACGATAAAGTTGAGTCATGAGACGAATAAGCGGTTCACATGAAGCATTCGATGAAAGGCGGTGATATAATGCTTCGTATTACACACTTCCGATTGATAAAAATAACATTTCAACGTAGATCGAAATGTCACGTTCCAATTTGTTACGATGGTTTTAGATAGACTGGCGATATTGCGGTACTTGACTTAGTCCACCGTGTAGGTAAGTACACTTAAAGTGCGGAAGTCCAAAATCTGGATTCCTCCGATCTGCTGGCCGATTGGAACACAAATACAAATGAAATCCATCAGCATTATGAAAATGGTCTTTCACCAGAGCGATACCGAAAATAAGTACTTATCTAGAACATCCTGCAAATGTACTGCACGGAATGTTGTGATATAATATAATTATGTATTTGATATTAATGGTAATATAAACATGCATTGAAATTACATATAACGACATTCTTGTTCCTAATTTAGTATTGATCTACCGGTATTTCAATGGAAGATTCTCCGCAGAACTAATAGCGTCATTGATCCCTTCGACACCGGTGCATAGTCGGGAAATACGCCAAATACACGCCTAATATCAATTAATAATAATAATATTTGGATAATTTATAAGGCGCCGTTTAGGTAAAGAATCAAATCAAATCAAATCAAAAAATATTTATTGTAAAATAAAAATTACAAAAGGTGTAGCTTATGGGTAGACCCCATTTCTTCCAGCTAACCACATTTATTTAATTACAATGTTTATATAATATTATTTATTTTATTATAGTTACAATGTTTATACAGATAAAATAACAATATTCCAATGGAAAAAAAAATTCAAATATATATACCAATAAAAATAGGCGTTTCATTTACGTGAGGTATTTAATCAACTCAAAATTACATCCAACTGTTCATCGATCACTGATACGAATTAATGATTTGACCAATGAACGCAATGCTGCGTAAAATTGTACATATATTGTTTTATTTATACTCTGTACAGGCAGAAAATAGTTGATATTAATTTGTTACATAAGAACGGGTCGTTTCTGCGACTCGTTCAACACTTTAGCTGTGGTAGGATTTGACACGTTCATTCCATCCTCTCATCAAAAATAACCTCCACATATTATCCCTAAAGTTGACATAAGCTTTCTGGAAAAGCGTAGAGTGAAAACTTCACTGTTTGTCGTACAAATCTGAACCCGACATTTGCACTCACGTAAATACCTGAATCATTTGTAATCCATTTGAAGTATTTTTAATGCTACTGTAACTGTTATTATTTCACATTCATTTCTAGTTTTATTCTAAAACAACCAATAAAATTATTACCACCTCACCCAGTCAATTAACCTAGTGCTCGCGGTGGCCTGCTGCATTCAACCATCTACAATCTACATCCTCAGTCATCATAAAGACTACCTAACCGACATAACGCCGCCAGCGCCGCTCGGTTCCCAGAATGTCGCATAGGTGTTTTTTACCCGAGCAGAATGAACGCGGAAGATAGAGCTGGAGCGACAGAACCGTTCTCCGAGACGCCGTTGCTTGATCTCTTGGTCCGCGGGTAACAAGGTGCTCAATTATTTCCTGCTTACTATTACCCCGTGTCAGATAAGAACATACTTTATTTGATGTATCATACCTGCCTATTGCTTGAGAGTATAATTTATTTGATACTAGCGAGTTCCCGGCATGCGTTTCAATTTGCAATGCTAATGGTGGTACACAACCCTAATAATTTTTTTTACTCAAAACTCACATTTTCATCATTTCCGGCCAATTCATAACTATAATAACTTTTTTTTAAACCGATACCCGGCGATGTAAGTTCTTCATATTTAAGATTAATAAAAACAATACCTTAACACTAATATATTTTGCGTACAACGATTTTAAAACTTTATAACCCGGTTTTCAACTATGAAGTTAGCGGTAAGCACTACATTTTATTTTTCTAGACGACGAATTAATAACTTCGGGAGGGAAACATTTAGAAACATCTTAAATATTTGTAACACGTTCTTCAGAATTAATTAAAATGAACGCGGCGGAAAGGTCGAATCTCCAGGCCCGCTAGGGTGAATTCGACCGTACGTTCGTCCAATAAGCCGTGCCGCGGGCGTATATTTGTTTACACGTTTTCTTCACTTACCTTGTTAAATTCCCACAATATTTTTCTTCTTCTTTTCTTTGATAGGGAAAATTGTTCAATACAAGGGTCGCGAGTCGCAATTTGTACACGGCTTCTTTACTTACGTATTTAAGATTCTGAATATATTTTAGGGTATATTGTCGTCTTAATGAAGACATTTTTAAAGAAGTTTCTCCCTGCGTGTCCTTTCCCACTCGTCCCGTTCCCTTTTGGCCTCCCACTCCACCTTTTCCGCCTTCCCTCTCACACGTTTCATATATTCAGTCACAGTACATTCAGTTTTCAAACGCCTCGCGTGCCACCCATTGCAATTTTTTTTTTCAAATTTTCGTTTTTCATATATTAGAAACGTTCATTTTTGCATATTATAAAAACAATCAATCAAATTTGGTACCTAACATAGGTTCCTATTTAAAACACCTTTAATTATTCATTGAATTCGAAGCATTTATTAAATTAAATTCAAAATATTTCAAATTTAATTAAATTCAAAGTATTTATATTTTGGTCAGTACCATAGGTGAAGTACTTCGACTAAATTCTTTAATTTAAAGAGGTTATTCGACAATTGAATTTTGATTGAACGATCGATATTTTGCGAAATATCATTCTCAAATTGTGACATTTTTAAGAGTTTTTTTTTTTTTATTTTCGTAAGATTTTTTGTAATGATTAAAAAACTTTTCAGATGTATTGTCATGTGGTTGTAATAATCCAGAAACCTTCGCGAGACTTACATACAAACATACATACATACATACATGCATGCAAGCAAGCACACATACATTCATGTTTATATACATGGATATAGATATCATACGTGCTTATTGCTTGAAAGAAACATCGTAATCTTTGCTCACTACGTCGAACAAAGCAGCTGAAATAGTTTGCTGGTATCGTAGCCTGAATTTCTAAGAAATTATTATATCAATCTTTTGTTCATCGTTTTTGCATGTGTAACCACTTCCTGCAAATTAGTTGAATTGAGCGGATATGACTTCAGGATTGTCACGTCTCGAAAAAAACATTTTTAGTGGCGCATTACTAAAAATCTACTTTCGTAAATACCATCCTTTGAAGGGAAACTTCTTTAGCCCGTTCCGTTGTGAAAATATCGGCATATTCAGGATCTTGCCACCAAACACGGCTAAAGCCACTTCAAGCAAAGTTTCAATTCAATGTTGTTGGAGTTGTAAATTTTCACAATTCTAAAAAAAATCATAAATCTCAAACCTCTATGAGAATGATTTTAACCATCTCCCGCATACCTTTGGAAGGCGGGTATGATTACTGCCGCCCGAGGAACCATTTATTGGATAACCAACACCCCTGCTATAGGTCACTCCAAGCGGACCCCTACAGGGTGAGGTGACCCAGCAGGGGTGCTCGGGTTCATGGGGTGAGATTTATCTAGGTCTTGGCGATGGTTGCGTGTGCCAACTTACAGCGTGGCGATCGGGAGAGACTGATTGAGGGATACCTTTTTACTTCTCCAGCCGGACTTTCTCGACCCATCGCCTTGCACCGCAGTGGGAGTGATAGATTCGTACTCTGGACACACTGATCCCCAAATTCCTACTCACCCCTCATACCTTTTTCCTCCTCAGAACTTCCTCTTCTTACTTTCCTTAAAAATACCCTACACATCCACAAAGGTAAACATAACGAAATTGTTTTCTTCGGGGCCTCCTGTGTAGAGCCATTGTTAAAGCATTTAATTATATTATTGTAAGCAAATAAATAGAAAAAATGAGGGATTTCTTTCAATGTAACTAATTGATCAGTTTTTGTAAGATTTAAGTAAGGGCCTGTCCGCACAGCGATATTTCACCGCGCGTTTTAAATTCTCGCGTATTATATTCCGCGATCGGAATTACAACTTGTACGCACTGCGAATAAAATTTCGTGCGATTTATTTTCAGTATAATATAGTTCTCAGCTAAGACGCACGTGTAAATGGATAACAGAACTAAAATTTTAATTTATCTAATACTACGGCGGCGTAACAGACGTATCAAAAGATGTCACGAACATTGGATTCACCCATTTACAGCATTGAGACCTACGAAAGGATTTTTTTTTATAAAACATCAAGAGCTGCGAAAATACTATAAAACGTTTTTTGGGTATTATAGAATGACAAAAAAATCATTTGATAATTTACTACAACTAGTTGGTCCAACTGATGTGAAACGTGCGAATTTTATTCCGCAGTGCGGCCATGGCCATACTATTTCATACTGCACAAAATATTCGCGCGGAAATAAATCCGCAACGCATCGCGTTCAATTTGCATCAAACCACAGAATTTTTTTTCGCGCGTTTTTTTTACCGCCAGTGCGGATAGCCCTACAAGATCCCATGTGTCACAGAATGTTGCGAAAAAAAAAACGCGCGGTGAAAAATCGCTGTGCGGACAGGCCCTAAGATAAATATTGTACAATTAAAAACTGAATTAACATATTTAAAAAATATATATATTCATGTTAGATTGTCATAATCTATTTGCGTGGTTAGTATGATTATCTTATCTTCTGCTAGATTGATTACCTATTGCAATTCCGATCTTCACAACATCCTTCTCACATCTCGACCTGCCTCAACATCCGCTTCAGCTTCCTAGAAGGGCTAATCGGCAGTTCAAGACACATTAGGAAAATATGGGTAAAGTAACGGATAGCCAGTTCTGAGAAATACGTAGCGGGTACATTACAGGGATTCTACTGCACTCTATCGCCGTAGTCTTTAGGTAGACAGACCAAGAGCTAAGCTTAGTTAGTTTAGCTTAGCTCGCGTAGCTGAGGTTATTCTCCATACTTGTGTGCAGACTGTAAACAATGTAAGCTAAGCTATGTGAACTACCCGAAATATGGAAAGCTAAGTTAGTTAGTTAAGTGTATTCCGGCTCAATCTCGGACTTATCTCGTGAGGTCTAGTTACCTTTGAACCCTCAGAGTCTGAGCTAAGCCTAATTACACTGTCACTACTTTAATAGTTTCTGTAATCTTTAGCAGGAGAATAAAATAATGGAAAATTTTTCAAATTAATTACAGTAATAACTCTCTTTAGTTTCTTTATCTTTTTTTCGTTGACGTTTTGTCTCAATTGAAGAAATCGTAAGTACCTACATGTTTATTTGAAAATACTAAGTCTGTCTGTGACTGATTATAAATTATAACTTCGGTCATTTCACAAATTGGAACTTCTTTGTGTATTGTATAACAAGACAACCGATAAAGTAGGTAGGTACCTACCTCTAACATAATATTTTTACAGAAAAATATTTTTATTGTCATTTTTAAAATTGGAACTTGTTTGTGTAAAGACTGTAAAGAATTTAGGCAAGCGATAAAGTACCTTCCTATAAGCATACACATAGTGAATATTTTTACCCTTTTTTAATCATTCTGCAGCAATTATTATTCTTGTTCTGATGTGTTCTTTATATAAACTTTCAGCATTACAAGTTCTATAAATATAATATCCCATGATTAATGACGCTAATAATTTATAATTCATAACTTTTTTTAAATGCTGAACGCCCTCGGGTTGATTTTATTTAAAACCAGAGTTCCATAAAATTTTCCAATGGTTATTAAAGTACTATTCATAGTTAATTTAATTATATTAATGGCACGTGTACATGGAAATAATTAAATAATTATATTTTGAATATTTATTAATAAATTATCTCACATTTATAAATCTTCATTTTTACCGACCATTTAGCTTAGAAAACTGTAACATTCAAATTTAGTTATAAATTTGCAGAATTTCACACATAATCTATTTTAGATCTATATATATATATATATATATAAATCTAAAAATGTTAGTATGTATGTCCGCTGTGCGTTGCTAAACCATTCATCCGATTGCGATGAAACTTTGGAGATTTGATGTGTGCATGCCCACGATGGTTTCTATATATAATAGTGAGTTCTGGCATCATGAATTACGCATTACTAAACCGTTTAACCGATTGCGATGTAACTTTGGGGATTTGATAGTGAGTTCTGGCATCATGAAATTACGCATTGCTAAACCATTCATCCGATTGCGATGAAACTTTGGTGAGTTGTTGTGAGCACGTCAACGAAGGTTTCAATATATATACTGACATTATGTAATTTGTATAAAAAAATTGCAATAGTTGGCAAGCGAGTTGTTTGAAAACTGAATGTACAGGGACTGAATGTGTGGAATGCGGGAGGCGGGAGGGGAAATTGGGAGGGGGGTTCGTGGGACGGGGGAAGCGGGAGAGGGGAGTGGGGAGAAGGAAAGCGGAGAAGGCAGTGTGGGAACGCGTGAGGGGAAGGGGGTGCGGAAGAAGAATGGGACGAAGGGAAAGGACACGCAGGGAGAAACAATTTCTTTATTAAGGCTCCGCAACCGGACTAGAAAAGAAGAAGATGGAGAGGTACGAAATTACGAATGTTAGAGGAGAGCGCTAACATTTACAGCGACAAAATCGATGCGAAAATTGCGAAAATGTTTAATAAAACACGACTCGTTTAAAATAGAGCAAAAATCTCGGGGGCATTATCTAAAACAGCATTTAATGAAACACTGTGAATTTTTTCATACATTTAATAATAATAATAATACTTGGATGATTTATATAGCGCCGTTTGTGTGAAAAATCACCTCAAGGGCGCTAATATAACTTGTAAAATAACTTAAACAAACGTGTTTATAATAATTTTTGGAGCATACTTTGCGATTTTTTTCTATCGAGGGAATTTTATATAATTTGCGTTTCGGCGCGGGAAATGTCTAGATATTATCTTCAAGAATAACATATATTTTTTTAAGAGCTTTAAAACTTAACGTGTTTAAGGGAGATATGTAAGAAATCGGTAGAAATTCGGGTTGCGGGCCCTTAAGTGGCATAGCAACACATGCCGGGACCACAAACCCAGAAGCAAGAATATTTTGATTTTTATATACATACATTTCCCCCTAAAACCATGCTAGCGAAGCCGCGGGTAAAGGCTAGTATTAAATACAAAAACTTTTAACATGTTTCTCTCCTTGCAAAGTAAAAAAAAATCAGAGCGTTTAATTCACACGCGGTAGAAGTGGAACCAGAAAGTCGCTAGATGTCGCTTCCTTTTATTTTGCTTGTTTATTTTAAAGTGGTTTGAAGATTGAATATCGATTTCACAAAAATAATTTTTTTTTTTTTTTGGATTTCGTAGGATCGAACCTCCGTTCGCTTGATATCTGTCTCTCTGGCCGCTGAGACTTGTTGTGCCGAAGTGCGAATTTACCGAATTATATTAAATTGTGACGCATTTCCATTTCATCCTAACTTCAAATCACTAACGGCTCTAAAGAAGTTTCACTTCAAAAAACTTCCCAATGAAAAGGGTAATTTAAAAGCAACAAAAAAAGTAAAATAATTGCAGAACTAATAACGGAACATGATTTATTTCATGTTGTAAAATAAACTTGCCACAGATTCCCGATTTCGCACTTTCAAGATGTCATCTTCCGAACCCAAAATCAGAGTCAACTTTTGATCATTTAATTAATTGTGTTGAGTTAAAATCTTATTATGGACCCCCAAACTTTTAGTAAAAATATATTCTAAAATAAAAACGCCCAATAGATACGTACGCAATATTTGATTGTTTATCGAATTATGATTACAAAAATTCAAACCGGAAAATGTCACACTAATCTATAAAATGATTGGGATTAAAAATTGCACGAGTTTTGATATATTATAATAACTTAATAATCATGGATAAAGTAGTAAGTATGCTTTGGGTTCTATAAAATTGCCCCGGGCGCCGTTAGTTGACAGCGAAGCAGTTAGATATCAACCAGCTACTGTGTAGTTATCAACTCAATTACTGTTGTGTTGTAGTTATCAACTTTGTTGGCAACTCAGTTGACGTTGACATTGTGACCGAAGCACCAGCGGAAAGTCAGCCACTGGGAAAACTTACTTAACTATTTCCTCGTTATTCCGCTAAGAAATTCCACATCCATGACAATTCACACACTTATATGTTGCAACGGAGAAGATGTATACAGTTAAACGGCCTCCTTGTTAATAAATTGGAAATAAACCACGTGTTTATTTACTTAAGAAAAAAAAACATTTTGTGGACAAATTTTTTAAGTATATTTTTTTTTACCCCAAAGTCGCCTTAAAAATTGGTGAAATAACCCAAAGAAACTTAATTTGCCTACTGTAAATCCTCTATCAATTTACTTCTTATAAACAAGTCACCCAAAAAATCACCTCAAGGCGCCCTTGAGGTGATTTTTCACAAAAAACGGTGCTTTATAAATCATCCAAATAGAAAAACTAAACCCTTTTACACACTTTTCCACAAATGATCATCTAGTCAATTCACGCTAGGCAATTGCACTATATAAGTAAAACAAAATAATACAAGAACAACATGTCAACCTACCAGAGACCAAATGGGAAAATAATTCACCGACTCCAGATATTTTCGTATCAGAGGGTTCGGCTCGGTGGAACTCTTAATTGGACCTATAAATCCTACTGATCCCTCAATACAAATATTTAAAAAATCTTTTGTAATCCTACATGTACTTAAAATTACTGATTTTTGCATTTTTATATATAAATTTTTTGACAAATCTAATAAGCCTAAATTTTGAATGAGAGAGCTATAGGTATAATGCCATTAGCCGAAATAACAAATGGCTTATTATAAATAAATTCCAATTATTATTATTATTAGCTCCACACATGAGGGGAATTACTTTCCTCGGGGCCTATGTCATCTTTGCGAATGCTGTGTGGAGGGTATTTTTAGGGAAGTAAGGAGAGGACGTTCTGGAAAGGAAAAAGGTATGAAGGGTAGATAGAATCTGGAGTCAATATCCATGAGTGACGGACGTATGAAACCATACCTCCCACTGCGGTGCAAGGCAATTGGAAAATGGGCCGGATCGAGAGAGACTGGTTGAGGAGGTCATAGATTCATACATCCGTCACTCGAACACACTGACACCCAGATTCCTACCCACCCCTCACACCTATTTCCTTCCCAGAAATTCCTCTTTTTCATTTCCTTAAAAACGCCCATCACACAGCATCCCCTAAGATGACATAGGCCGTTAGGGATATTTTCCACAGGGCCTCCTGCGCGGAGCTAATGTAAAATAAATCACTTTATAGATGTCGTAGGCCTTTGGTAAAATCAGGTAGATCATGATGTGCTTAGCCACATCGTGAAGTGCCTGGCGGCAGATCCCTGAGGCGCATCATGATCTGCCTGATTTTACGATTGACCTGCGACATATACATCACTATTTAATCAAAATAATCGAAATGTTTCTCTTCGTCAGGAAAAACGTATAATAATAATTAATTTGTTTCGAAACACGTCGATTGTTTTGATTAAATAGTGGTTTACCTATTACACAAAGCGATTTACAATCAATAAATAAAAATAACGAAATAAAGTGATTTGGCGATTATTGAACAACTTATTTTAAACTTGCAACAAATACATTTGTTCTTAACGTGGAACATAAAAATTATTAATTAAGTTTTTTCGACTTTGCTCAAATTCATACCATTATATTACAACTACAAATTAGTATGAAAAGTATTTAATACTACTCTACCCTCTGAAATTTATTATATGTTCTGATAAATTTTATATTTCTGAATTTTGTAAAATTTCGGCTATGCAAAGACAAACGGGTGTTAACTAAATAAATAAATAAATTACTTAAAAGCAGGTTCCAATAAAACTGTCAAATTAATCCATTCAAAATATGGATACCTTTGGACTTATAATAAACAACTACGATGAAATTTAGCAAAAGAAACATACGATTCGATACGAGGTACAAAATGAATGTTCCAATTAGGTGTTTTCAGCAATTTTAGAATCAAATAAATTGATGCTATAAGCAAAATTATTACAGGTTCATTGTTTCCATATTTTTGCAAAGATTGAAATACGTTAGTCAATGGATGGGTTAGTTATGAATTACATTGAAACGATAGTTATCTGTTGTGATAAACGCAGTTATTGTAGTTTACCAAACACATCAACAAAAATTCTCCGAATAAGTTATTTCCTCTAAAAGGATTTTGCCCTACCCGAGAATGAACAAAATCACCGTATGAATCCTCTATAATATTACACACACTCCGATACAATTTCTTTGAAAGATTCCCATTCACAAATAATGTTCTTTATAGTCTCCTTTTAAGTAGTGTTCAAAATTAAACTTTTATATTGATTGTTGGAGCATTATGATGAACTGCGGCATTGTGCTTTGGTCCCACTGGAATAAGTTGGTTTTTTGTATGAAATACGAAGTGCATGCTTCATTTTCTGCATATCTTCTGGTTGTTTCGGTTTCGCCGATCGGACGATATACGATTCCGCGGTTTCCAAAATAACACTGATACTCGAATATACACACTCACCAAAAGGAATGTTTTAAATTATAGAATTACTAGCAGACCCGGCCACACGTTTTTTTTTTTTTTTACAGTGAATACCGCACAAGAATCTCAACTGCTCCCGTCTGGAGCCAGTGAGACTATGGCATCCCCAATTGGGGTATGTTGTGAGGCTTAAGGTAGTTGGGAGGGGAAGGAGGTGGGGAAGAGGAAGGTTGGGAAGTACCTGGCTATTCAGATCTGGTCACCAAACACGGCTAAAGCCATTTTCAAGCAACGTTTCAATTCTTAATGGTGGTCTTACACCAGGGCGATACTGATAGTATCTTCCACTCTGGAACATGCCGCAAATATACTATATATTATTTTAAATGAATTAATTGTGAAATAACACAAATTAATCAAATAAAATTTATTTGCGCATGCCGGGTTCGAACCCGTGACCTCCGGATTGTGAGTCAAGAGTCTTACCCACTGGACTACGGAGGTCGTCATACGTTGCTGTGGCTAACGAAACACAACGCCATTACCCAACCTTAATAAAATCCACACCACCCGCTTGCCAGCTGCCCGCTGCCCGCTGCCTGAATTGAATATTTGAATTTCTCGGCTTTTCTCTACTATAATAAGCATATATTATAGATATAAACCTTCCTTACAATAATATAGTTAGCGATCGCCACTAATTGTACAATGCTTGCAATGCAACACTGGATATTTGAAAAGGAAAATCAAATACTTACTCTAGGACATCTATTTTCCAATTTATTCCGTAGAACGAATTTCAAAAGTGACTATAGTACGGCCCGCCACAAAAATATGTTTTCTTTGAATTTCTCGGCTTTTCTCTAATATAATGTACATGTATTATACATATAAACATTCCTCTTCCATCACTCTATATAATGGTGAAAACCGTATGAAAATCCGTAAAAAAATATTAACGCGCACATACATTTGAGCGACTTCATTTTATACTATGTAATGAAATGATATATTTATTCCTGAAGAAGTGAACATGGTTCACGAAACATGTTGATATTATAAAATATAAAAAATAAAGTGATGTAAACTAAGTTATTTTCTTTTAATAAAGAAATGATATAGATAGATACAATTATATTAGGAATCTTTTTTTCTATTTTCTCGGGTTTGGGAACGTACCCATACAATGTGACCCACTTTATGCAATTTTTAACCCCCACTACCCCCTCGATGACCACGTGTAGTATCTTCAAAGACCTCCCCCCTCCACTCCCCCTACAGTTTTCACGTAGTAATTCATAAATAAGGTTTTCAATAATTTCTTGCAAACAAAAAGTTAAAAAATATTTATTTGCCTTATATTTGTCTTTATTAATACGGCGCTTGCTACGTGACGGCAAGAGGGCATGCATACCTAGCTATAATTACAAGTGGAAAAATATTATCAAGATAGATCCCTGAGGCGTATGTGTGGTAAAACCATGTATGATCGTGTGAGAAACGTGGAGATCCGCAAAGAATGCAAGGCTGATGTAAGCGTATTGAGTAATATCAAGAAAGTAATAACGCTCCGATGGTTTGGGCATGTAGAGCGAATGAACAGGGAAAGGAGTGTAAGGAGATTATATCACGCAAATGTGAATGGTAGAAGAATTCGAGGACGCCCGAGAAAGACAAGGCACGACCAAGTGAATCGGATACTTGAGTCGAGCCATGTCAAGAGAAGAAGAGCACGTATGAGACGATGTACGAATGTGAACGAGGCAAGGAGTGTGTTTGGCGGTCCGTCCTCTCTGCCTACCGCAAACGGCGTGATGGTTAGTTAGTTATCCTTTTTTTTCAAAAATGACGTCATGAAAATGATCTAATTATGTACCTACTATATTTATAAATGCACTTTCGTTAATTTTTTTTTTAACAAAGAAGGTCCTTTCCATGATTTCACTTGCCGCCTGGTATCAGATTTAAGGGATGCAAGACTGTAGTAGGGTGTAGGTAGTCAGTGTGGGTAGTGCGAACACAGGGTAGTCGCTAACAATAAACAGGAAACATAAATAAAAATGGGCGCATAATGGGAGAACTAACTTCGGCGGGTTGGTGAAAAAATCTAAGGACCAACAAAGGACGGTTGCTCCTTCGGAGGAGGTGAATGGATTCACAAAAGATACAAAGATGAGACCTGAGAGGCTGTGTGTTCAAAAATATGGCGGATCATGATGCGACGTAGGTAAAATTTTTGGCCATTGTTTGTGTAAAAAGATGTTCAAATATCAGCGGCGACTGCTGTGATCAATAAAGCACAAAAGGTTCAGATCGGATTCGTATGAAAATATTTGGTTAATCGTATTATGAATTATGCGGATTCTTTCAGAAAGTAAAATCGTGAGAAAGTGGTTAGTGAATCATCTGTTGCTTCCATCTGAATGATATTTATTTATTTATTGATTTTTTCTACATGCATGGTAACATTAAAGATAATAACATTTTTATATATTGATCTGGAGTGTGAAGTTAGCGTACGGACGGACTTATTGTAAATGTAACAACTAACTAGTAAATCTCTAACCTAACTAGTGGTAAATTCATGTATGATCATGTGAGAAATGCAAGGCTGATGTAAGCATAATAAGTACCTTACTTTAAAAAACGGACGCTCAGATGGTTTGGATATGTAGGGCGAATGAACGAAGAAAGGAGATCAAGTGTATCAGATACTTGAGTCGGGCCATTTCAAGAGTCAGAATAATAGAAGAGTATGTACGAGACCATGTATGAATGTGAATGAGGCATGGAGTGTGTGCCAAGATCAAGTTGTTTGGCGGTTGGTCCTCTCGAAACGGCACGGCGGCGTGATGTTTAGTTAGTTTGACTAGAAGAACGTGTAACAAAATGTTATAGTATCCGTGTTATAACGGTGGGGGGTTATTGCAATTTTGTTATGAACTAATCGTTTTGATAAAGGCATAGTGCGAAGAAAGGTCAGAACGGGAAAATATACCTATTAGGTACCACTTAAGGGGATTGAAGAAGGATCCGGAGACGCTTCAGGAAGGTAAGGCACAACCTCAGAGTACTTAGTTACTCTGAGGGCACAACCTAGTTAATAAAATACAGGTGGTGGGTATAAAATTTCGGTATGACAGAAGGGTGTAAGACTTATGATTGAAAATGATACAAAGGAGCTAGTCCACAAGGTTGTGTTGCTTTCTAAATTCTCCATGGAACCCTGAAGAAAAATTGCGTTGGTTAGTTAGTTAACTGATTATATCCGTTACTTTGATAACATGGTAACCCGATAACTCCGTTACAACCTCTGCGTCTTTCTCACTAACGGCGCACATGGTTTTAACAGTGGTTGCGACGGAGTTCTCAGTAGCAAGACCATTATTTACCTAGTTGAATGAATGCGGAGGAAACAGTGAAACCAACCAGCATAAATATCTTATAATGCCACCCAACCTAGGCGTCAAATTACCTTAACCTTCACCTTAGTAAAATATGGTAGTTGATTCAGTTCCTACTTGTTGTATTTATTACCCAACGCAAAAACACGACTAATTACTTCCTGCATAGAACAACTTGCCTAAGTTAATTTATATTTAAATACAGCTTCCAGTTTAAGTTAATGGTTCAAAGATTACAATTCGTAACCGCAGATAAAAATTAGAATCTTTCCCGTAATCGTAATCGCTGTTATTCTCCAGATTACATAAACGATCATCAACTTGATTTCATCGACGAAGCTGTGATCAATAATAAATTTTCCCCTAAGGCAGGGAATGCAGTTTCCAGTAATGCATAATAAAATACGTTTTACATGAGGGTTTACAGAAGCTAGCGCTTATTACTTAAACTGAAGCATTGCGAAAGATTGAGCTGATAAATATATGTATTTATTTTGATTGACATTTTCAAACATATTTGCGTCCCTTATATTTTGGGGAACTTTCTTTCGATTTTTTAACTGAATGGTGAATTAAAATTTTTTATCTAATTTCATCGTTACTTCTGTCATCAATAGTCTTTGGGTCTTCGCTCATGGAGAAACCGAAAACTGGTTGCCATCAGGCACAATTCAATTTATCAAACTCCTGAACAAAATCTACATTTTTCTGATCTGACATATCACAAATTACTCGAAAATTTGACAATTCGTGGGACGCTACCATGGCAACCTGTCAACATGACAACTGAAACGCGACGGCCGCGGCGACCAGCATTGCTAGTCACCGCGTCGCCCTTGACAACTATTGTCTGTGTGCGGACCGCCAATGAAATTCACTGTGGATAGCGATTGAGTCGCCAACTGTTTTTTTTTTCAGTTTCTCCATGAGCGGATGGCCTAATGATGGATAGTGGAATCGTAATATAGAATGTTCGTTAAAACTTGGTGCGCTAATAAATTTTATATGATTTACATGTGTTATTTCACAAAGAATAAATAAAAATAACATACAGATATTATCTACATTTGCGGCCGTTCCAGAGTGGAAGTTACCCTTAGTATCGCTCCGGTGTAAGATCACCATTCAGAATTGCTTTAAATGGCTTTAGCCGTGGTTGGTGATCAAATCTGAATAGCCAGTTATCTCCCCACCTTCATCTCCCCATCTCCTTCCCCTCCCCGCTACCTCAGCCTCACAACATGCCCCATTTGGGGATGCCATAGTCTCACTGGTTCCAGACGGGAGCAGTTGGGAATCTGGCGCGGTATTCACATTTAAATTTAAAAATACTAATTTTAATACGGTTTTGAATTCACAAATACGGTACAATTTGTACCAACATAATGACTCGTTAAGACGGTCGAGTCGATCAATGCTAAACGAAATCTATTATTCGGTTATTAAGTTGTGCAAAAACCAATCGTGAAAAGGGAGTAGGTATCTTAGATGACTATTTATCTATTAATCGATCAGTTTATATGGGTATGTCCTAAGTCTAACCATAAGGAAGCCATAATTCTCCTAAGATAAAATTGGCACCACACAGATGATGTGATTCCATTGTTTTTGTACTGTTTTAAAATAAGTATTTACTTTTTTTACAGGTACCCAGTGTAGGAGCTTTCAGAGCTTTCGATGGAACCATGCTTCATAAAACCAGGAATTTGGTCAATCCGAAGTGCACATTCATAGTTCCTTGTTCATTGTGGAGATTCCTCGCATCTTCACAAAGCTGGTCCGGGCAATGTAAACTGAACGAAGAATCCATATTGTTACCGACAAACCAGCTAACTCCGATATAAATACACTGAAGAATGGAAGCGGAGATTTGAGACCGGTTTCTTCACACTTCTTTTAATATGTGGTATTGGGTATAAAGCACCCAAGTGGTTCTCCAAATGATCAAATTATAACAAATAAATTAAATCAGTTTTATCATACATTATACGTGAGACCATTCCTAGGATTAAATCCTACATAATGTCTGGCGAATAATATGGAAAAGCATAATACAGCGCGCAACATGGAAAAACCTCGGATATTATAAACAATGTTGTCGACAATGTTGAGAGAATTTTGTTGGAAGAACCTGAACCCTAAATAGGCTGTAGGTACTGAGGAGAATTTAATATCTTACCTGATTTTAGAACCAATTAAAATTACGACATCAATTCAATGGTTGACATTTGACGAAAGTGAAAACTTCTTCAGCACTATGATTTGAAACTCGTTGAAACGAAAAAGCGACACTAAAAACAGACAAATTCATACATCTGTAGAATTTAGCCTGCGAGCGATGAGACAGAATAATCGGTCTCCTCTTTGTGCGGTGCTTCGTAGCCTCCCCACTCTTGTCTACTTTAGTTCTCTGAATATTTCACTTCTACCGCGTGTGAACTGCACACTTGTATTTTTTATGATTTCATTCTAATGATCACTGTTCTATTTTATATTTCCTTCCTCCTAGTGAATAAAGAAGGAAACTTATTTTAAAAACCGTCGCGACACCTCTAGAGATTTTTCCTAAAATAAAATAATAACAAAACATTTAGTTCTAATAATAGTTCTAATCTGTGATCTGTGATATTCAATAAATATAATGATATTTGATAAATATTGACGGATCACAATAAATATTGAACATCTAGGGTATTTTTTTAAATTTTTTTAAAATTTTATTTATTTAAATTTAAACCCGCTAAACTACTTATGTAGTTTGTCAGCAGGTACATAATGACAACATTGGTACATTTTCAAACATTGTAGGTATACATATAATTTTATAATTTTGATGCTAAATATCAATTAAATAGATTATTTAAATTACGGAAATAGTATATACATGTAAGTAGCACTATAAGCCTTATATAATAAAAAAGTACAAATGGATTTAGTATAAACAAATGAAATATAATCACAAGTAAATTAAAAGTTTCATATACAGTAGGTATTACAAAAATTGTAATGAATTTACCAATTCCTTCGAATGTGAGTTTCAATAAAGAATACAAGGACTTCGGTAGGGCATCATAAATATAAATCATCCCTATCTAATAGCCATTTCCTTAGTTTATATTTGACTTTACCATTAAAAACGTTATTATTTTTGATTGTCATTGGTAGTTTATTAAATATTTTGGGTACAATATAGTTTAGGGTCCTTTCACTTTTTAGGGAACCACCAATCCTTCATTTTGAGTGAATCTTGTATTATGTTTATGGTAAACTCTTTCCCTGTACAAGGAATCGGACAATATAACATGTCTTTATAATATTATAAAACAATAATCCTCCAACAGGTAAAACATTTAGAAACTTGTATATTAATTTAGCGCCACTTCTGTGTTCATTAGTGTACTTACGGATTAATAATTTTGTCAGGGAGTTTTGCAATGTTTGGATATAATTTATATTAGTTTTACAAGAATGTCCCCAAGAAGTACGTCCACAACGGTTAGTGGATTCAGTCAGATATACGTATATTAATTTTAAAGTACTTATAGGCATAAAATATTTTATTTTATAAATCATGTGATGATAAATGGTTAACAATCCATCAATATGGATCGTGATAAGGATCGCGATAAATAATGAACGTGTTGCCAACGCCTTTGAAGTCGCCAGCTATCTTTGGGAAACAATTCATTATTTTGATAATGGAGGTTTGGAAATTTTTCATTTAGAATAACGCAATTGGATAATTCACAAGTTGAAATTTCACAATATTGAAGAACGGTTTTTCCTACTTTGTTGAATGTACGTATATGTAGTATATTATGGAAGGCAAACGACGTATTATTTTGATTGACACAAAAATTAAAATAACATCGTTTACCTGTGAAAATGTTGAAGAATGTTTGAGAGACTTTGTGCAAACGTGTCAATGGCTGTAAATGCAACATACCTGAGGATTGTTTCCTATTTGCATTATGTAAGGTTTGAAGGATCGATATTTTGTATGGTTTGAAGCAAATGGACTCCAGGAATTGAGGACTGCATCGAGCGTGATTTGTTGCCAAATAATCTTAAAGGAAAGACCATCGCTTTTCAAATACAGATTTCTTTGGAAAGTAAATATAACGTACAATAGTCCCGAAGGCTAAGAATGGTGATATTTATCATCAACACATTGACATTGTATACGATCACAAATTAATGGTATGTAGGTTATTCGCTTGATTTTTATCTCTGTTTAGGCAATCTTTGTTTTTTTAACAACTGGCATCGTAATTTATTATTCTGTTGGGTTAACAACTAGAGAAGAAAAGTCGGGTCATTATCACCATCACAGCTTGACGTGTTTTGTGGAACTCTTGGATTTTTTTTAATAACCGTTTAAGAGGGCATTACCAGAGAAAGCCTGAAATACGTCATTTTCAAAAAAGTTTTTAGACGTATTGACTCTTTTCCACAAAAAATTATAAATGGATTTCGAAAGATTGTTCTTTTATCTAGCGTATGTAATAAATTTTTTGAATTTTTTTTAATTTTTAGTATAATAAGGTTATTCCATAGGTCGTTGGCAGATTTGTTAAATTTTCAAAAAAGTTTTTGTATTATACCACACCCATTTCAAATAATGTAATCATGCAGTAAAATAAATCAATACATTATCTAGCAAAGTTATGTATTAGAATTTTAATTTTAGTTTCAATAAAATCATTAAAAAATATGTACGTACATGTGTTTCTTGACGAAAATTGGTCCATTTGTGTATTTATTTGCGCACTTACAAACTAATATATTTCAGATTTTTTTAACATTCTTGTTAAATTTAGACATTATTGAAAAATGATAAATACTTATAATCAAAAAATAACTACAAAAAGTACACTATTTTAATAGTTTTATCATCACGCCTTTCAGCATTTTTGGATGAAGGTATAAATTAAAGCTAATTTGGATTGAAATAAATTCGATATTGAGTTATAATTTAAAAAAGCTGGTACGGAGAATAATTAATCTTTCTCATTGTAACCGTCCTGCACGATCGGAAGAACAACTTTCGACGAAATGTGGATTTTCGTCCGCTGGCTGGTTAAACGCTCTTAAGATTACGTTCAATCAGGCTAAAAAATTGTTAAAATACATATGTTATTTAATAGATTCAATTTTCAATCGTTATTTTAATGTTTTTTGTGAAATTAATCTTTTTTTACATGAATACCCCGCAAGAGTCCCAACTGCTACCGTCTGGAACCAGTGGGACCATGGAATCCCCAATTGGGGTATGTTGTGAGGCTGAATGTAGTGGGGAGGGGAAGGAGATAGGGAAGAGGAAGGTGGGGAAGTACCTGGCTATTCATACCTGGTCACCAAACACGGCTAAAGCCATTTCAAGCAAAGTTTCAATTCTGAATGGTGATCTTACACCAGGGCGATACTGAGAGTATCTTCCACTCTGGAACGTGTTGCAAATATATGAATATGAAATAACACAAATTAATCAAATAAAATTTATTTGCCACGCCGGGATTCAATCCCGCGTGAACCTTCGGAATGCTAGCCAAGGGCCTTATCGCTGGACTACGGCGGCCGTCTTTGGGAGCAATAAAAATATTTTTATCGAAAAACGGAGTTAAGAGTTATTTAATCCAGACTTCTTTTACAAATTTATAAATTCTCAAATAGGATCTAAGTTTTGTTTTTTTTTCTCAATCTTACTCATTTCGCTTACATTGGCCTTGCATTCTTTTCGAATCTCCACATTTCTCATAGGATTATAATTTCTTGGTTTTACCAAAAATACGAAACAGGGATCTCACTACTACAGCCTTCAGACTATATAATCATAGCCTTCAGCCTACTTGCATCCTTCCTCTGCAAGTTCCATTTTTCACTGCCATACATCAGGGTATACAGACTGTTAGCTTCGCTTTTTTAATTATTTTATTTTATTTATAATGTTTTATTTCAAAATAAACTGGCTCCTTTACCTTTAACTCCATAGATTCCACGCTCACTCAAGATTGCGCAACAATGGTCCTTCGAGTTCGTTTTCACGGCGACAAAATCCAACCCATACAAGGCGAAACAGCCGTTATACAACCAATACAAAGAACCATTTTTTCCATGCATCAAGAACGGTTAGTTGACGTCTTACAAGGAAATCAAAATCTCAAATAATGTTATTGTTTGCGTTTCCATATTATTCTTACGCCATTCTTATCCGCAAAAAAATGTATTGAATTGTGTTGAAAAAAACTTTTGTAAATCGTGAGAACGTCTTAGCGGTTTCTTTTCTAGTTATCAAGTTTTTTTCTTCTCCTTTTGGGTTTCTCTCCCCTCTAGTTCCGTACACATAAATCTTTAAGGAACTGGTGTCCCTACCTATAAAAATATCTACGCCCGCGGCCATTTTATTAACCTTGAGGTTATTGTTCCCCGTTTGTATTTTCGCGCCATTATGAGCATTGTTTTGTTTACATCATTCTGCGGTTGTAAGAATTCGCGTTATTTACTTGAGTAGCTGGTGCAAATTAAATACGTTCAAAGTTCTATGTTTTTCATTGTTAAAGACTTTGTGACATCATAAAGATTTTTTACGATTATAGTGTAAATTATAAAAATCAATAAAAAAAGTCTAGGTGGTATGTAGGTAGGTACCTAATTATTTAATTAATATAGTACCTGCTTTCACACTAATTAAATCATTAAAACCATAATTGTTTGTTTTCATTTCTAGAAAATGTTTTTATGCGTTTAGTCAGCGAAGAAACGTTACCGTTAGCTATTCAATAATATTTGCAGAAAAGATGAAATAAAAACAATTGTTCTTTTTTAATGAGTCTACAAAATTATTTGCCATTACAGGACAACAACATCATTTCTGTGTGATTCTTGAAATCAAGTGGTCCATACCACTTTTTATAAAAAATGTATTGGTTATTGGAGTTTTTTTAATTTATTTTTGGCCAAACTGCCAAAGAGTTCGTCAGCAAGTTAATTTTACAATAATTACTATAGAAAGCACAATATAGAAACAATTTTTATTACCCCTGTAGACAATAAAATAATATTACAAGTGACTACAATGCAATGACATGAAAAACACAATTTTTTTTAATGAGTTTGCCGCACAAGACTCCAATCTGCTCCCGTTCGGAGCCAGTGAGACTATGGCATCCCCAATTGGGGTATGTTGTAAGGCTGAAGGTAGTGGGGAAAGGAAGGAGCAGGGGAAGAGGAAAGTGGGGAAGTATCTGGCTATTGGTTGTTATTTTGTTCACCAAACACGGCTAAAGCCATTTCAAGCAACGTTTCAATTCTGAATAGTGGACTTACACCAGGTCTGAGAGTATCTTCCATTCTTGAACGTGCCACAAACACATTGCATATTATTTTTAATTTAACAATTAATCGAATAAAATTTACTTGCGCTCGCCGGAATTTGATCCCGCGACCTTCGAATTCCGAGGGAATTTCAGAAGACACAAAGACATCCAAATCAAACCTTACTCTGCGAGAGAGAGCATTAAGTTTGTGAAATTTTAAATTTACAAGAATTTATTGTCGTATAAGTGCTCGGTGTGTCATTAGATACTGTCATAATTGCCAGTAGTATGGTAGTATCTACCTTGCTTATGATAAAATTTTGACCTCAATAGGAATACGAGGAACACAGATTTATAAAACACTAGCTTTTTCCCGCGTCTTCGCTCGAATGGCATTAGGGGATTTCCACTCAGCCTCATCCACATTCCCTCTCCCCAATCCACTCCCCCCATCAATCCCCCTCCCCCTCCACCCACTCCTCCCCTCTCCACTCCCCCCATCAACCTCCTTCCCCCCATCCCCTACCCCTCCCCACAACCTCCTCCATCCTTCCCCTTTCCCCCTTCCTTCCCTCCCCCCTCTCCCTCCCCCTCTCCCTCCCCTGAACCCCTTCCCCCTACCCTCCTCCCCCTCCCCTTCCCCCCTCCCCACTCCCCCCACTCACCTCTCGCACTCCACACATTCATTCCCGATACATTCAGTTTTCAAACTGCTCGCATGCCACCTGTTATAATTTCTTATACAAAATTCATAATGCCAGAACTCAACGGTAGTTTTATACAAAAAAAAACGAACAAAAAAAAAATCCAATTTGGTTCAGTCGTTTGGGTTTATGCGCATACATACATTTTGGTGATTCATTTTTATAAATAGTTATTAAGTACGAATTAGTATTCTTCATTTTATATTCTACCAAAAAATCCAGATAAAATGCGATACCTGTCTATCCAATTAAAACAATAATGGTTGTGTGACATTATGTCAAAATTTGAGAATTACATTTTGCAAAACAAAGATTCTTAAATAAAAATTCTATTTTAGAAAACATTTATGCGAATTTATTTGAAGTACCTACTTCGCTAATAATTTAAATCGATTAAAGAATTATAGATATCCTACTAATCGTGCCACCTATTGCAATTTTTTCATACAAATTTCGTAATGCCAAAACTCTGAGCTATAGCCTATATGTTCATATTATTGTAAAGTTTCATTAAAATCCATTCTGTAAAGTAGGAATTAGTATTTTAAACGTATTTGAATTTTAAAATCAAAGGGATGTCCATAGGAACCTAATAAAAAAAAACATCGTTTCCAAGGCGACAATTGGCGTTTGCAATAAATCGATTTTGTAAGCGACAGAAAACGTATGATAAATAATTTCATAACGCCAGAGCTTACCAATATATATAGCCTATAGATCTCGCAAATAATGTAACTTTCTATTAGTGAAAAAATTTTTAAAACCTATTCAGTAGTTTTTGCGTGAAAGAGTAACAAACATACATCCATACAAACTTTCACCTTTATAATATTAGTAGGATCATTCATATAACGCCCCATCGATTTCGAAATTTAAACGCATTTCCTCGAATCTTTAAAACAAAATTCTATAATTGTGTTTACGCCGCGCGGTCCTTCGCATTCCTTTCAAATCGGCGTTGCATTATAGAATATAGTAGATAATAGAGTCTAGTGTAGACCATTAGCAGATCTCGGATCAGCATCAATAATGGTTCCTGATGATGAAGTGTAGGACACATCCTGGCCGGAGTGCCCCGCCCATACAACGCGGCCGGAGAAAAATGACAGTGGGCACAATCATCTGTCTTCCTTTTACTCCCCGCCCCCTTTCTTTCACAAATTATACAACAAAGTTTGAAAAATCGTTACAAATGTTGCATCATTGGGCGGTTCACTGTCAGTTTTTTTTATTTATTTTTTATTTATTTATTTGATACAAAAATATATACATATACATTATAATGAAGCTTTGACTGTCCAACTAGGAAGGTTTTCCGATTTAGGACAGTCAAATTGTCTGGTTTAGTTCACATTAAGTAGTTACATGTTGTTATGAACGTAATACTAAATGAATTACATTTACATAATTATCAGATTCACAGTATATAGGTTCTGACAGCAAAAAAGCAACTAAATAAAGTTTTAGTATTAAAAAAGTTACTAAGAATAGGTACCTAGTAAATAACTAATATGATAATATTTAAAGGCCAAATAGAAAAAATATACTCATTGATTCATGAAACAGAAAAAGAAAAATAAAAACTTTCTTCGATATATTTCTACACCCGAATGTTTTTATGAAAATGCATGACAGATTTGAGTGTAGGTAATCATAAAATTCATTCTCTTCTGTTTTCATACAACAAAAAAATATTATACAGTTATTTGAATGAGAGGAATATTTATCAAAGTGTTCTTGTCCATATATTTAAACTAAGAATGACTAAGAATTTTGTGGCAAATATTAAAATCCTACTAATATTATAAAGGCGAAAGTTTGTATGGATGTATGTTAGTTACGCTTTCACGCAAAAACTACTAAATGGATTTTCAAAATTCTTTCACTAATAGAATGCTACATTATTTGCGAGATCTATAGGCTATATATATTGGTAAGCGCTTGCGTTATGAATAATCTCTGGCGTTATGAAATGATTTATCATACGTTTTCTGTCACTAACAAAATCGATTTATTTCAAACGTCAGAAAAAAAGCAAAACCAATTGTCTTCTTGGAAACGATGTTTTTTTTTAATTAGGCAATTCAACCTAAAAAGAGTGCTTTGTTGGCGTCGTACTTAATAACTATCCCTAAAAATGAATCACCGAAATGTATGTATGCGTATAAACCCGAACGACTGCACCAAATTGGATAATTCTTTTTTTTTGTTCGTTATTTTGTATAAAACTACCGTTGAGTTCTGGCAGTATGAAATTTGTAAAAAAAATTATTATAGGTGGCACGCGAGCAGTTTGAAAACTGAATGTATCAGGAATGAATGTGTGGAATGCGTGAGGGGAGAGGGGGGGAGTGGAGAGGGAGGGAGGGGGTGTTGGGAGGATGTCGGTGGAGGGGGAAATGGGAGGGGGAAGAGGGTGGGGGGAGGGGGTGTTGAGAGGGTGTAGGTGGTGGGGGAAAGGGAAAGGGGAGGGGGAAGAGGGTGGGGTAAATGGGTTAGGGGAGGGAGAGGGGGGAGGGAAGGAAAGGGAAAGGGGAAAGATGGAGGAGGGTGTGGGGAGGGGTAGGGGGTGGGGGATAGGGGTTGATGGGGGAGTGGTTTGGGGAGAGGGAATGTGGAGGGGTAGGGGGTGAGGGGAGGGGTGGGTGGAGGGATAGGGGGAGGGGGTTGATGAGGGGAGTGGAGTGGAGAGAGGGAAGGTGGAGGAGGTGGAGTGGGGTGGGAAAGGTGGGAGGGAAGGAAGGGGGAGGGGTGGAGGAAGGTGGGGGAGGTGGAGTGGGGAGGGGTATTGGGTGGTAGAGAAGGAGGGGGGAGGAGAGGGGGGAGAAGGTGGGAGGGGGAGGGGTTTTGATTGGGAGAGTGGAGTGTGGGGAGGGGTGAGGGGGAGGGGGGTTGATGGGGAGAGTGGAGTGGGGAGAGGGAAGGTAGAGGAGGCGGAGTGGGAAACCCCTAATAAGGATGCGAGTGAAGCCGCGGGAAAAAGGTAGTGATTTTATTTAATTTTGATTGTGCTTGCGTAATTCCAAAATTCTAAAATACAATATGAATATTTTTTCAGTATATATAATGTAGTTAGTGGTGTAATGGTGAGTTCGATTCTCCACCATGACAATTTTTAAATTTAGTTAGGTTCAGAGGTAGTTAATTTCTAGCTAGTTATTTATGTTTTTAAAACACTTTATTTAATTTCAAATCGTAAGTCAACTAACAAACCAGTGTAAGTATTATGGAAAGCTTGCAGTTTAAAATCATGGGTTTCTCCGATGGAATGGGAAGCTCTTATGTCGAATACAATTGAACTACATAGTGCCTACGTACGTACAAAGTAAAGTCTGTTATCGTTATTTATTTTTGGGTATTATGCCGTGTTGCACTTCCTCCTTCTTTAGCCAACATTTCAGACAGCGGTACAGAATCCATCATCAGGGCAGATGGTATAGTATCCGAAACACGGTTTAATACCCAAAAATAAATCACGACGATACTTTCGTCCGTAAAAATCTAAAATCATTTCTCCTAATATGTTATACAAACTAGGCTATTGACTTTCTATTTTTTCTCAGGGCTTCCAGTGTGGGGTTAATGTACAAAAAAAACAAAAAAACCACATGAGACTCGATGAAATAATATTCGTTTTCTATGAATGCTTCATTGCTCACACACGTCACCTCAGAACTGTTGAAAAATTGATTAACTTGGTGATGTTCTTTACGGTACCCTTCAGGTGATTTTTCACAAAAACGGCGCTTTACAAATCAACCATAAATATGATTATTATTAAATGTTATCCTAAAACCGATCATTTTTTTATCACAAAATGCGCCCCAAACTCCACGAAGAAGCGAAGAGGAAGGGACAGAAGGGGGTCATCCCTTAAGACCCATTTCCTCAAATGTTCCCAAAAAAACCGGAATAATATCAAGTCTTCGTAAAATTGGAGATCTAAGAAAATGATAAGGTTTTCGATTTAACAATAGAAGATGGTTCAAATCCCAAGCTCATAATTTTAATAATCTTTCATTTTAACGTTCGTCATTATTTCTTGAGACTGAATCAAGTTGTTCGTTTTAGTAGGTTGTTTCAGAGCAATATTTAGAAAATTTGAAAATAAATTAATATAAAATAATATTTTTAAAGAGTACTTACTTAGATGACAGCTCACTTCAGGGCGACAGAATTTGATAGGTAGGCACCTAAAGCTACAAAAAGACATTTTAAATCTGTAACTAAACAAACCAAAGACAAAATTAGGTTTGTGGCCCATTATTCTTAAATCTAAACGCATGAAATAACTATGGCGCCACAACAAAAAGCTTTAACACAAAGTAAACGATAGTTTACGTACTCGGGTTACTTAAGGAGACAAATCTTTACAAAAATACAGTTGACATAATGGAAGTACACGGCCCAACACTTTGTTCCTATTTGTTACTTCCTAAACCTAAAAAAATAATTCCAGGAGATATCCCATTATGGAGAAAACAAAAGGAAGATGTTTTGTGGTCATTCGCAGGGTTTCCCAACATGTTTGTATTATCTTTGAGCAGGTCTGGAATCTTGTTTAAATGGAATTCTATGTCCTATGTTTAATTTACACGTACGAGTCTATTTCAGATGCGAAAGGTCAGATGTCGTACTTTCTAATAAGGTGACATGTTGCACTTATAACTTATTTAATTTAACTAACTAACTAACTAACTAACCATCACGCCGTTTCCCCGCAGGGGTAGGCAGAGAGGACGGACCGCCAAACAACTCGGTCTTGGCACACACTCTTTGCCTCACTCACATTCATACATCGTCTCATACATTCTCTTCTATTATTCTGACTTTTGACATGATCCGACTCAAGTATCTGATTCACTTGATCGTGCCATGTCTTCCTCGGGCGTCCCCGACTTCTTCTACTATTCACATTCGCGTCGTATATTCTTCTTACACTACTTCCTTCGTTCATTCGCTCTACATGCCCAAACCATCTGAGGGTCCCTTTCTTAATCTTACTCATTATGCTTACATCAGCCTTACATTCTTTGCTGATATCCACATTTCTCACACGATCATACATTGTTTTACCACCCATTATTTAATTTAATCGCTTCATTTGATTGTTCGTTTTTTTTTTAACAGACACAGCAATGTCGGTTCACATCAACTTCAACATTTTATCTTTTCAGTTTCTTTTTAAAACTAAATGGCCGCGGCCTGATAAAATAGATTCGTTGGTCTACTGGCCCTTGCAAAATAGAGATGGGTGAGTTCTGCATTTTGCCGGAGGCCTCCGAGGATTGCTTCCTTATAAAAGTACTCGAGTTCTTGGAGCAGGTCCCGGGTCCAAATTCATTGGTGCGGACTGAGTACTGGGTGTTGTTGCAGCTACCGGGACGCACGGGTTCGGCCGGAGCAAGAGCCGGACCTCGTAGCCGGACCCCGCACAAGAACTCGAACTCGTTCAAGAACCCTCACGACTAGGGTTACCATATCTCAGGATTTATCCTGAGATTTCAGGATTTTTCGGCTTTTCTCAGGATTGCGGCCGGATTTTGCAAATCTCATGATATGTCAGGATTTTCAATAAAACACTGCTTACATTTTAAAGATCTCTTTAATTAAAAGTTAAACAAACTAAAAATAATCTTCATTTGGTAATAATCCAAGTAGGTTAATCAGTTTTATCGTACTTAATGTGTGAAGATACCTTCTTAAGTAAGGTTTTTTCTTTAGTTATTGATTTATAAAATGTCTCACATGTTAAACTCTTCAAATTATATTGGACTAAAAGTATAGCTCGAACTGAAGATACCTTTAGTCGGTTTCTTTCTTTCGACCATTGAGCCCCCATGATAGAAAAAAACTCTTTCTACGTTTGCATTCTGGGCTGTAATTGCAAATATAGGTGTATTGACAAATACGCAGTATCTCTGGTAATCGTAAAATACCTACTGTCTTGAAAATGTTTGCCCACAACGCACGAAGCATTAAGTAAAAAAATGCTTTTTCCTGTTTTGTTAAAAAAACTATTCAGAGATGCAATTTCATCGAATAATTTCACATCATCGATGTGTACTCCTTTTCCATTCAGATAATGAATTGATAAAGCAATCTGATCAAAGTCAATCAATTCGCCCTTTTTCAGCATCAACCAATTAAAGACTTTGAAAACATCTAAAGGCGTCATCCACTTGATCAAATTTTCTATGCAAGTCTTATACATATTTTTAAGGTCTTGCTTGAAAACTTAACGATAAAATAACTCAAAACGATAATAATACGTTTGAGAGAAAATTCTCAAGCTATATAAAATCTCAGGACTTTTCCATGGAAATCAGGCCTTTTCTCCGTACTTTTGATTTTTTCATCTGGTAACCCTACTCACGACTCGCGAGTGGCTCGGACCACGGACACCGGGACGCCGGTAGAGGTATTCGGGTTCCGGCTCCGAGTCCGGCCCCGAGTTCCGGGTTTGGGTACGAATACTGGACCGATTTGAACCCACAAAGAAACCGAATTCAAGAGCCCACTCCAGCTGAACCTCAGATCGCTAATGCAAAAGAGACCTTTTAAACGGATCAATAAGATTTTAACGGATAATAATCAACAAGAGGACCTAAGTAAAAAAATTTCTTTATTTTTAACTTTATGAGTAAAATTTCAAATTATAATATTTAATTAAATGAAGACAATATTAGCGAAACTCAATTGAAGATCTGGTGACAGAAAAACCAGAAAAAGATATTGGCACCTCTGGGACTCGAACCCAGAACCCCTTGCTTATGCAACCCCTGGGTTCGAGTCCCAGGGGTGCCAATATAGTTTTCTAATTTTTTCGGTCTCCAGATCTTCCATTGAGTTTCGCTAATACTGTCTTCATTTAATTAAAAGAAAATAATTTCCATTAGGACCAAAGTGATATTGGGGATGCTGTATGGAGGGAAAAATATAAGAAAGAATTTAAAACAAGATTAAAAATTTGCACACCATTTTGTGAAATATTTTTAGATAATCGAGACATATTATGTCGTTGTAACTTATTTACAGTTGTGGCTATCAAATTTAATAAAGCCTGTAAATACCGGATACGTTTTGTCATCCAAAATAAACCATCATCAATCCAAACACTTGGTTTGTATTAAACTGAGAGAACGCCGTTGGCACCAACAAAAAACTGTCCAAAGACGCGAAACTAGCCTCCATAATGGGGTACTAGTACCAACCCTGATGTATAGTAGTGAGGCATGGAACTGGCAGAGGAAGGATGAAAGTAGACTGAATGCTGTAGAAATGAGATCCCTGAGGCGTATGTGTGGTAAAACCATGTATGATCATGTAAGAAATGTGGAGATCCGCTAAGAATGCAAGGCTGATGTGAGCGTAATGAGTAAGACCAAGAAAGGAACGCTCTGATGGTTTGGGTATGTAGAGTAAATAAATGAGGAAAGGAGTATATGGATAATATATGACGCAAATGTGAATAGTAGAAGAAGTCGAGGACGCTCGAGAAAGACATGGCACGACCAAGTGAATCAGATACTTGAATCGGGCCATGTCAAGAGTCAGAATAATAGAAGAGCATGTATGAGACGATGTATGAATGTGAACGAGGCAAGGAGTGTGCGCCAAGACCGAGTTGTTTGGCGTTCCGTCCTCTCTGCCTACGCCTGCGGGGAAACGGCGTGACGGTTAGTTATTTAGTTAATATTCGTGACATAATGGATTTAATTATTTTAAAATAATATTTTGCAATCTAGAACAAAAGTTGAAGGATCCTTGCAGACTTAACACTAATACCCGAGGACTCAAGGTCCTCAAAGCGACCCGCGTCCATCGAGTCCCCGCGGGCGAGAGCCGCACTGTGGGGGAGGGGATGTCTTAGCCACTGCCAGCTTCCCAAGTTCCCGAATGTGTGGGTAGCGGGTGAGGGCAGGGAGGAGGAGGGAGAGGGTGGTTCTAGGCAGAGCCTACTTCCACCTTATGATTTCAGGCTGAGACGTTACGGATTCAGGCGTAGGACTCGCATCCAGTGGAGTGGTGTCATTTACGAATTGAGATCTTACAAGATATATATTGTGTTTGACGTATTTTATTGTGTGAATCCTATTTACAAAACAATAGTGCATGTTACTACAATGTATTGAAAAATAACTTATTTTTTAAATTATTTATTTATTTATAAAACACATGATACATAATTGACACATTTACATTGATTAGATACCATACTAGGCGCCTGCCTGTTTCATGGTGACCAATGGAGTATAGTTACTTTGCATGAAATATGAAGTCTCGTGTAAACATATGGGTTTAGTATAAATGGTGCTAAAAATTGGAAACATTATAATAAAAGGTAGAAAATAATAAAGGCATAATAAAAGGTAGGAAAAAGAAAGGAAAAAATAAGTAAATTAGCATTAGGTTATAAAAATGTACATAACTTTTTTTTCAATATGTGTGCATGCAAGCACACTCTATATATATATAGGTGCACACATCTATACAGATATAAGCACACATACATAACCTTTTTTTTTTCAATATGTGTGCATGCAAGCAGACACTATATATATAGGTGATAAAATGGTCATATTAAAAAGGATTCAGTTGGTCATATTAAAAAATACACTCCCAAGATTTATTTAAGATATTTTTAAATTACCATGCATACAAAAAAAAACATATATAAAACATTTTTTTGGATAACCAACACCCCTGCCATAAGTCACCCCTAGTTCGCTACGTTTAGTGACTTAGCCCGGGTTCATGGGGTGAGGTTTGTCTAGGACTTATATGTATGCCCACCTGATGGGTGGCAGGCCGGATCGGGAGAGATTGGTTGAGGTAGACCTAACCTAGACCTCTCCAGCCCAACTCTCTCGAGACCCATCGCCGTGCACCGCAGTGGGAGGGATGAATTCTTACGTCCGTCACTCCTAGACACATTTCCCCACAGATTCCAACCCCTCATACCTTTTTCCATCCCAGAATTTCATCTCCTTCCTTTCCCTAAAAAGACCCTCCACACACTATCCCCAAAGATGACATAGGCCCTAAGGGATTGTTTTTCCACTCTCTGTGTCAGTGTCTTTTTCCTGTGCCATAACTAATGTAAAAAAAAATACTTTTGTAATTTTTTTATACAACAAATCTCCAAAGTTTCGCAATCGGATGATTGGTATAGGAAATAATTTCATAATGGCAGAGCTCATCCTTACATATTGAAACCACCGCAGGCGTGCACGTAACAATTCACCAAAGTTTCATTGCAATCGAATTAATGGTTTGGGGACCGCATAAGGGAAAACAAAGAAAGATTATTTTTTATATATTATGACGATGAATGGTTGTTGAAATGAATGCAAAAATGTGTTAATTAAATTATTTAAAAAATATAGACAGCTAACACACTGACAGCCAAAATCAACTTATTATTTGACTGAGTTGGGTATATCTGTCCGACTACCACATAATACCACTAGTCATAATGCTACCAACCATACATAGTGAATAAAATCTTTGTTCGTAGAAGTGAGAATTTCAACATTATTCAAAACAGCTTTTTTATTTCTAAGAATTCGCAAAAGTCATTGAATAATATTTCATGTTATTATGATGCCACGGGCTACCTGTGCTCTGTGAATCCCCGAGATGAGTTACGGCAGCATCATTTGTTAAGAAGAGCAGGTATCAGGTACGCTTCCTTTGTCCGGAATCTTGTTTAGGATCTCGTACGGACCAGCAGGCAGCAGGTAGGCGGAGAGGAGAGGGCAGGAGGAGGGTTGGCTGACCGGGGGCAGGAACAACGCTCCACCGATTGGCATTCAAAGATCCCAACCAGAAATGGTCTCAAAAGAATGCATTCCGAATTCATTGTTGCGAGTGAATAACGAAGTCAATATAAATTGTCATAAATTATTATACTGCGTACTCAATACAGTGAATTCAATACATGAAATGAACAACTAGTATTGAAGTTAATGCACTTTCTGATGGGCTGTTTCCGTTCTAGCGGCGCTTCGCGAAATTACAAAATTGTAAGCAACAATCTTCAATGGTCAATGCATTGATTCATTGGATGGCGCTAGTTTAAATTTTCAAACACATTTTCTACTGGTTTACAACAAGATCTCTTTGCATGTATAATCAAATGCAAGTGAATGAGAACATATGCATATTTATATTGTGTACAACAGACTTTTATATTGTATACAGAGATTAACATAAAAATTACAAATAAATGAAGTAAAATAATAATTACCAAAAATGTGGGTCAAACATAGAGATATATTTGACCCCATTGATTACGTTACATTTGAATAAAAACTGAAAAAAAACAATGATTAAGAAGAAGCCATACTAAATAATGCAAAACCATACAAAATCATAGGTTTTTGTTTTGAAAATTTAATCGCTTAGAAATATTATAGACGCTTCAATTAAATACTGCGTGTAGAACATATCTTGACCCTTTTAAATATAGGTCATTTTTTTTAAATCTTTTAATAAGCCTAGGAAAAAATAAAGTATAAGGTCTATAAAAACACTTTCAAGTCCAAACTCTTCTATTTATAAACACCTATTCGGATATGGTTTTATTGTTTAATGTGGCAAATTCAGTTTCTTTTATAATAATCGCAAAAAAATGATATTTACGCCCGAACTTCAAAAAAAAAATGTATTTTCACGTTGTTATTTTACAATACGGCCGGCAGTCGACGAATTTGGATTTTCAAAGTAATCCCTATGCTGTCCACCCAAGGACTACAGACTTGTCACACCCATTTTTTATCAGTTCGGCCCGGCCGGGACGGGGAATAGACGTATTAGGCTCCGCGACGCTTGGTTCCATGAAATCAATTTTAAATTTCGTTGTTATTAGAATAAACTTTCGTTGTTATTAGCGTAAAAAGGCGTTAATGTTTTTTACAGGCCTTTACGAAATCAACATGTAAATACATCTAAAATACATTTTCAAAACTTTCCAAAATATTTTTCTCAAGTATTTTGAAACTCCTCCCAAAAAGGGGCGTGGATTCTGATTTCGATTTCTTCCTGAACTATTGGATCGTCTTAAGGCTTTGCGGAAGAGATAAATGGATAGAAATATTAGATTATAAAAAGTTCTAGGGGTTGCCGCTAAATATATCAATTATCATGTCTTTACAGTGGATGTCAAGTAGTCGACATATTCGAACAAGGGATTGGCAGAAAGTTAAATTGGTATTTTGAAAAGGAATATGGCATATTTTGTATTGATATTGATTATGGCCAAAAGGGAAGATTCTAGGTGGATGATGAAACCTTCATGGTTCATAGAGACTTGAAAAAACGTTATCAGCAATATGTCAATGTCATATTTTTGTCGAACATGTTATTGGCATTGAAATGTTTAAGATGTTGAAGTTTCTATTATTATAAAAAAACATTTTTTTACATTTCTTTGAGTTATTATTAGTTTTAATTGGATATTTTGTAGAGTGCCGTGAAAAATCACCTCAAGGGCGCCGTACAATTTTTTAAGAGTTCATAGACTGTATATAATATTATTATTTGCAAACAGATACAGAAAAAATACTTACCTGGCAGCTCACTTCCGATAAGCACACTTTTATTACAATGTTTATGCTTGGAGAAGAGGACACTAAATTAAAAAAACTGGACATAGCATGGTTTTAGGTTTTCCATTACCCTCCATTACTATTGATATTGCATTTATGTGAAGATTAGTATGCGCGAAAAGTCACTAATATGCTAAAATTCCAAAAATACCTAGGTACATAACAAATAAAGTATTTGGTTTTATTCAAACAGTAAATCGGAAATAATGAAAGAAAATATTAGATGAGTTTATTTATTGTTCTGTTATACGTGGTATAATTATATTGTATTAAAATTGAAATTAAAACACTTTTTAACTTGTTTCCACTTATTTATTTCACCAGTACCGGTTTCATCCTATTATGGACATCTTCAGGCTGGTAATTGACATTCTTTTGTTACAGAATTTATACAAAATTACCTAATTAATTCATTAATTTATACAAAATTACAAATTTATACAAAATTACCTATTATTAAGTGTACCTACCTACCTAATTTTGTATAAATTCTGTAACAAAAGAATGTCAATTACCAGCCTCAAGATGTCCATAATAGGATGAAACCGGTACTGGTGAAATAAATAAGTGGAAACAAGTAAAAAAGTGTTTTAATTTCAATTTTTAATAAAATATTAGATTTATTGATATTCTTATTACCGACTATTTCATAAAATACAAATAATGCATCAACCAATCATTATATTCTACTGGCATATCTCTAAAAGGTCCCTTGTTACCAGTTCCTCTTCCTCTCAAACACGAATTTGGCGGGAAAGGGGGATGTGCCGGAGGTCTCAGCGGTAGGTCTACGTTCATGAACGTCGAAGATTTCATGTAAAATTAATATCCGTTGTACAAGTTTTCAATTGTATGTTTTATGATTCAAGGTTAAATAACTGCCAGCGTTTATAAGATCTGTGTTCATTGTACATAATAGTACCTAGGTATCTATAACACCAAACCATTTGCCTCAAATCTTCATAACGATTCAGCGCACTTACCAGCCATGTGACAGATCTTAAACCGTCTTCATTTTTTTTATATCAACATTAACATAAGACATCGTCTTTCTTCAATGCTCCGGGGACCAACGGATTCTGCCCTTTGTGTGTTATGAAAGCCGTTAAAGGTATTGAAACTATAAATTAGGCAACAGTTCCCCGTTCCCCGATCCTCTATTCCCCCTACTTCCCTTATTGGGAGCACATGCACCTTCTTGCCTTGCGTTCCCACGGTCCCACGCATCCCTTCTGACCTTGGGGGTAAATACAAACAGGTGTTTACTGAATTTATAACGAAATCACTTTGAATACATCCCCCAATGGAGTCGGGAGTTGGATCTTTACTCTCTACCAGATTACCTCCCCTCTTTTCTGTGTCAAAGGCTCTCAAATATGTTATTATTATACCTTATTAATTTTGAATTAAAATATAATATTTTATTCAGGCACAAGAGCTCCTCTTTTTTGATAAGGTATACATGACCAAAAACGACCTTTAATTTAATATTTTGTAAAATATATTCTATATAATTATGCAACTCATATTTTTTTTATCTTACAATAAAAAAATTTAAAATGAAAAAAAATGTGGAGCCTTAGTAAGCGACTAAGCAAAGGTATTTTGCATTGTGTGCACTTACTTAAAACGTATACATTATTTATCTACATTTCATATATTATATCATGTATCTTGTGTAAAAGAAAAAATTAAGTGTGTACACATATCACATATATACACATACGTAGGTATGTACACATGGAACTCTTACTATGTACAAAATCTACAATACATAATTCGTCACCAGGAATATGTTAAATAATAATATTTGGATGATTTATATAGCGCCGTTTTTGTGAAAAATCACCTCAAGGGCGCTGTACAAACTTAAAATACATTTCTAATGTTAATCAGATTTATAGTAGAAGTACCATTCGTGTATCATTAAAATCAGCCTAAATAACAAGACTTGTTTTCCCTGACAAGTATTTTTCCCTCGGTAGGTGTCAACCTGAAAAACATTAATTAATTTCACTCAGTGGGTATCAGCCTAAATAACAAGTATTGTTTTCCCTCAACCTAATGTTTTCCTGTCAATCTGAATAACAAGCCATTTTCCTTCAGTAGCTGTCAGCCTAAATAACAAGTATTGCTTTCCCTCAATAGGTGTCAACCTGAATAACAAGTTTTTTCCCTCAGCATTTGCCAACCTAAGATATATGTCTTGTTTTCACTCAGTAAGTGTCAATCTAAATGACAAGTAGTTTTTCCTTCAATGGGGGTCAACCTAAATAACAATTCATGTTTCCCGCAGCAGGTGTCAACCTAAGTAACAAGTCTTGTTTCCTCTCGATATATCGTGTCAACCTAAATAACAAGTCTGATTTTCCATTTAGTCTTGTTTTCCCTCAATAGTTTTCCTAAATAACAAATATTGTTTTCCATTTAGTCTTATTTTCCCTATGTAGGAGTCAACCTGAATAACAAGTCATGTTTTCCATTTGGTCTTGTTTTCCCTAAGTAGGAGTCAACCTGAATAACAAGTCATGTTTTCCATTTGGTCTTGTTTTCCTCAGTAGGTGTAAACCCAAATGATAACCATGCATTTTTTAAACCATAAAATGATTTTAAAAGGGTCCTTAGCACATTTCGGGTGAATGAAAACGGGTTTTTAAAAATAGTGCATTTGATCTAGAAATTCCAAATCAAATACAAAAGTATATATTTCTCGACTCCGGAGGTTGTTCAGCACCCACGTCTATATTTAAGATACTTAAATCTTATAACAAAATGTGTATTAAATTTGATATCCCAAAAAACATTTTAATATTTTGTATTTGCATTAGAAAATATAAAATACCTACCTACGCTCTCAAATATAAAGAGATCTTTTAAAACGATGAATAAATAGTTTTAACTTTGAAGCCATATCTTTATTAGATATCATTTTGTAGATCTGTTTGAAGTTTTGGAATCGCATATTTACGAAAAAACTATTAAGTCCCTTTATTCATATAGCTTTCTCTGCTCAGTCCCGTACACAAAGCATTTAGATTTAGAAGATCTATGATATCTGCTACTTGCATTGAAAACGGAAACCACCCATTTGGGCGAGCAACATCAGCGAATTCTTGTCACTAGAAATATCCCAAAACAGACAATTACAGTTCAAATTAAAGATTTTTATTTGCGTACCTAAATCAAAACCAGAGATATCTCGTAGAAAGTGGAATGAAAATTAAATTACCGGAGATCAGAGTGGAAAAAATTAGGTATCTATATGATATTGTTCAATAAATAGGTACATTAGGTATAGGTACCTATGCATTATAATTTATAATACAGTAAATAAGTAGGAATTGTGAGAAATCAATAACCTTAGGTAATGCGATGCACCACATCGTGTAACATGTGAAAGCAGAGCGCTAACAATAACACTCCTTACGTAGACGGCGATAAGGTTTGAATTCTCGCTGTGCACCAGTCGCCTGTTTTGATTTATGCAAGAAAAAATATGTCAAAAAGTGCGTTTTATTTTTTTTTTTTGCATTGAAGTTCGGTCACAAATATTTAAATGTTTTACGATCATTTTTCAAAGAGCTTAATTTGCCACATCTTCTTATATATAAAAATGAATCGCTGAATGTGTTGCTAAGCGCAAATCTCGAGAGCAGCTGGACCGATTTCGCTAATTCTATTTTTAGAATATTCCTTGAAGTACGAGGATGGTTCTTACGGAGAGAAAAATTAATAAAATTGCGCAGAAAATTGGATAATTTCAGAAAACCTACCGCACGTTTGACAGTTCGCGTGTTTGAGAATGACATTTTAAATCAGGATTCTATTTTTGAAAATAAGTTAAGTTGATAAATTTATTTAAAGTAGGTACTCCCCTAATAGTTTGAGTCGAATCAAGAATTTTAGATATTTTAAATAGGTACCTACGTTAGGTACCAAATGTAATATACATGAAAAATGGAAATTTGAATAAAAATTGTAAAAGGTGGCACGCGGGCTGTTTAAAAACTGAATGTACTGGGATTGAATATATGGAACGCGGGAGGAGGGTTGGCGGGACGAGTGGTCGGGAAAGGGAAGAGGGAAGGCGGGGAAGATGGAAGGGGAACACGGGAGGGGAAGGGGACGTGTGAGGGGGGAGGGGAACTCGGGAGGGGGGTTCACGGGACAGGGGAGGGGGGGGGAGTGGAGTGGGTAGACGGAAGGTGGAGGTGACACTCAGGGAGAAATTTTTAATTTATTAAAGGGCATAGCAACGCATGCCGGGACCAGCTAGTTTTACAATAAAACCATAACCGAAACGGGGTTCGTATTTAGGAAATATTAAATTTTAAATCTGTTTTTATACAAGTACCTGGTACTTTTTTTTCTTGACTTATAAAAAGTCTTCAAAGGCCAAGATGTGTTCTACCCGCAGTATTTACGTAAAGCATCAAAAAAAAATTCTAAGTGATCAAATTTTCAAACCAAAAACACGTGATTTTGCATTACTTCGTTTTAGTGCTTCTACTGTCTTAACTGAATACATAGGTTTTGCAGAAAATCACGTGGCAAAGATGTAAAAACTCTCGAATGGTGAGCTCTGGTGTCATGCAATTGGTATAATTTATTTTTTAGATATTCTTGGTTTCATCATTAATAAAAAAAAAAATTATAAATTTTCTAAAAAAAGGACTGAATTAATTAAAGGTTTCAAAAAGTTGCTTACTCTCGGACAAAACTGAATTGTAACAACTAATAATTCGGACATAATGTTCGGATGCTCTAAAATTCTCCTCCATTTTACCACCCTTAATAATATTTGACAAAATTCTTAACTTTTTATAATGTGGGGGTTCTCAAATCCTTTATTATTATCACCATTCAACTGGCTTATTTTGATCCGCTATTTAAACAACATATACCTGCTGAAACTTTTTCCACTATGAGCTTACAGCTTTGACAAATGATTTTTCGAAAGTTAAAGGAACAGGTATTTTTAATTTCATCCCTGCTTTTATTGTGATATTTTAGTATTTTTTTTTAACAATGATAAATTAGAATAATTCATAAAACTACTACGGCTGGTCGTATTAACTTTGTATCATCTCTTATTGAGCGTAGCACAAATAATCATAATGAAAGTTGTGAAATCATTTGAAATTTAGTCCTGTTTTAACCAATGACGTTATATAAACTAATAGACTTGCGATAGCGATAGTCTCACAAACTCAAGATATAATGTGGCAATTAATCAAAACTCTTTTGTTTTCAGCGATTTTCAATAATTTCTTAATTCAAAAGTTATTCGTGAATGATAAAGATAGACGCTTAAAAGAATATGTGCATAAGAACGAAACAAAAGATAGAACGCGGGCGGCATTTTCGTATTCAAAATTCAAAAGTGCCGTCGAATACTGTCTCAAGGCCGTCTAAAGTAGGAGGCCTGGGCACCAGTCGAATTTTGAGGTGTCAAATAGCTATAATGAACAACGATAGTTTGCAAATGGCGTTGATTGTTATTGTATTTGTTGTTTCGGCTGATTTGTATGTTGTTTTACCGCAGGCAAGTAAATAAAGAATCATTAGATTATTATTATAAAAAGTAAATTTTACTTAGCGACGGCATGGCATCGACTTTGTAATTTGGCTGTTGCGCATCCAGACCTGTACTTTAGTAGGCCTTGAGTTCTCTAATGACGCATAAAATCTTTGGGTGGAAAGCAATTGTATTATTTTTATAATCGATAATAATAAGTAATTTGCATGTATTTACAAAAAATTAAAAGTTATTCCTTCGCTTTTACGACTGTTTACCGTGTAATGGAAACATTTTCTCATAACACAGGAGGGAATTTTGGCGCTTTTTAATGCAATTTACTTACTACTAATTTATTTACTTACCTTACTCGACGCGTGGCAGTTTAGTACTAAAATACTAGAAATCGCGTACTCTACAATTGTCTTGTTGTTGGCTTCCCATTTTGAGATTTCTACCCCGCGTCTAAAGTATGTAACGTCTTTGGTTTTAACTAGGCCGTTTTGCATTTCTTCTGCCTGTAAAATTGTTGGTTGGTTTCGTTTCGGTATTAAGATGTGGCATTTTTTTGTTTCAGTAATGATTCTCTTTTGAAATGGGAAATCATTGTGTTTATTTAGACTCTTTTATTTGCATTTTTTTTTCAATATTATGGTACGTACCTACCTGCTGAAGAAAGTTAGAAAAACAAATTATTGTCTATAAGGGAGTAACATTTCTTTGGTAAATTAATTGCATAATTCAATGTTTGAATTTTAAAAATGGAATGTAAAACCGATGGTTTATAATAAGGAACTCCAGTGAAAAATATTATGGCTTTAAAAAAATATGTCCATACAGACCAGTGAACGCTGATTCTGAATATATAAGTTTTATTTCATAATTTTAAGCGTAGAGTTCTTAAAAAATTATTAAAAAGTGCATTTTTTAACGTCTCGTTAAAATGCACTGTTAAGTTGGTACGATTGAATGGTTAGTGCTGACGTCACGCGTCATCAGTCATTGTATCACATTGTATTGAAATCAATTGAAATGTAGGTATGGCACAAGCCATCAGTATTAACAACATTTCATGTTATTCTGTATTTCATACTGTTTATAGAGATTTAGTTATTGTGTTTATTGAAACAATATTTCAGACTAAATAATTCAGTATCAAAAATAGAGGTATCTCTATTAGTTTATCTCTATTATTTAAAATATTGAAAAACTGTTGCACAAAAAAAATAGTAATGCTTCTTCTAGGGACCATACTTCGAACAACGGTATTCAAAATGGCGGTAGTTGATCAGCTGATTGCACGGTCCTATACAAATTTTTCAGAGTGATGACGTCACACGATTTACCATATTTCCGGTGGTTTTCGGGGGTCTTGAAAAATTAAAACTTTGACAATTATTTTAACTATTAAAACTATCTCTAAAAATAAAAATAAAAATGCAGTTATTTAAGTTAGAAGGTCATTATTCATAAAAAAAAATAAAAAAATTGGACTGGAGTTCTCTATTGATTGGGTAGGTATTGTATCTACTTACAAATCTTGATTCTAGTTTTAAAAATTCTAGTAGTCATACCTACATACAGTGCTTCATAATCATTATATCCCGTAAATCACCCTTATTAACTATGTTCCCGTGTTATGTTGACTCCTTCCACCGTTCTTCCTCTTCCCCAATATCAGCACCTCCCACCACCCCCGCCTATTTAAATCTAATCATTTTCGTATTTGTATAAACATTTTAGGTTTGATAGTGAATGTCACGGATGTGTCGAAACCGGTAGCAAAAAAAATTAAATTTAAAAAACAAATGAATATAGGTATAAAGTAAAACTCTTCAAACAAAATCTAGAGCAATTTTTACATATTTAATGCCCAAGAAATTCAAAAAACTGATTATTATAACTACATATTATGTTCATCGAGAATTGAAATAAACATGTATTTTAAAAACATGTTCTTTCTGGCTCTTTGTCTTATTTCCCCCGTGTTTGTTTCATTCTTCTTTCTGTATCCTTCCACCAAAGTCAGAGTGTATAGAGTAGGGAGTTAGAACAGTAGAACAGGGGGGTAGGTTGGATATAAGGTAAGCTGGGTTCACTCGTCACTGTACTAAGAGATTATATCGAGCGGAAAAGTGATGAGTATTTAAAATGAGTGAATAGGAAACGCCGGGAAATTCTTCGGCTGTGTTCGTGAATGAAAATGCTCCTCGGAGACCGAAATCAGAAATAAGGAGCTTGATTTTTTGGGAAGTCTATGAGGAATATTTTGAACATTTCATGAACAAAAACTGCTTTTATATTAACAGTGTATAAGAACGTTTATCGGTGGTTATATACAGTGTATAAATGTTAAATATTTTATGATATCCATAAATATAAAAATGAATCCCTGTTTACCTTGGTCACGCCATAACTTCAGAACGACTTTACCAATTTCATTATTTTTTTAGTGTTTTCTAATACTTTGTAGAAGGTTCTTACGGAAAGAAAAATTAAGAAAATTGCGCAGAAAATTGAATAATTTCAGAAAACTAATGACTATTTTACTTTTACTATTGATATTACATTTACATTTACTATATTTTGATATTTAAAATGGGTACCTATGTTAGGTTTACCAAATTTGATTGCTTGTTCTTATAATATACAAAAATGAATATTTGTAATAGGTATACGAAAAATTTAAATTTTAGTAAAAAAATGTAATAGGTGGCACGCGAGCTGTTTGAAAACTTAATGTGCTGGGACTGAATATATGGAACGCGGGAGGGGGATTTGCAGGACGGTGGAGCGGATGAGGGGAGAGGGTGGGCGGGAAAGGTAGAAGGGGAACGCGGGAGGGTAGGGCGCGGGAAAGGACGTGCAGGGAGAAACAATTTATTTCTTTGAATATGGCATTGAAACGCATGCCGGGAATCAGCTAGTAAATATTAAAATTGAGATTAACATGAATTAATGTCGAACCTATGAGATCCCTTAGGCCTATGCTAAATTTTGCAATACCGATTAGACGTCCTACGTTGTCCCAGGGCTCTCGACTAGCAATTCGGAGGACGCAGGGTGCGCAAGTAAATTTTATTTGATTAAATTTTATTGTTTTGAATTCATTAATTAAAAATAATATTTACTGTATTGGTGGCACTCAGAAGATACTCTCATTATCACCCTGATGTGAGACCACCATTCCGAATTGAAACTTTGCTTGAAATGGCTTTAGCCGTATTTGGTGACCAGATATGAATTGCCAGCTACTTCCCCACCTTGCTCTTCTCCATCTCCTCCACTATATTGGACATGCTACAGTCTCACTATTTCCAGACATTTGGGAGCTTTTGGGACTTTTGTGCAGTATTCATATTTAATTTTTAGTTAAATGTCCGGTTAGTTTTTTGTTTTTGTTTTAAAGAAAGACAATTATTCCTGAATTACGAATATTTAATTTTAATTTTTTTTTTTTAATTTTATTTAATTATTTTCATATTACATTTGGTTATAAAATGAAGTATTGCCCATCTCACTAGGTGTGAAACGCCTGTGTTGAGATGGCAATTTACAGAGTGGTTATCTAAGATTTTGTAGTAATATTATGAAAATGGCAGGTTAATATAATTTTTTTTCTTTAAATATACAATTCAAGTATGTTACATATATATAAGAAGATTGCAGTAGGTACATGGTTACATATATACACACAGTAGGTATAACAGTAAGTCTGTTTTTAAATACTTGTGATGGATATGTTTATTTGAGGTGATCAATGATTTTACTTTTAAATGTACTTTTGGTTTGCGTGTTTCTAATTTCAGGAGGTAGAGAATTGAACAGCTTTGTTGCATTATATTTAAAACTTCTTTGCCCATAAGAAGTTTGACAAACTGGGATGTTGAAAGATTTTACATTTGACTCTCTTAAGGCTCTTGTGTTCATTCGTTCTTCAAACATGTGTGTATTTTTAAATTGATGAAGCAGGATATTTTTTGAATACAATTTTTGCAGGTTCGGAACATTTAGTGTCTTAAAAATAAAATCAGTGCTTGTTCTCAACGGGACTTTAAGAATAACCTTCAAAATTAGTTTTTGAATCTTTACTAAAGGCTCTAGGCAAGTATTTGTGGCACTACCCCAGCTGATAATACCATATTCAAGTGATGATTGTATAAGAGCACAGTAAACTTGTTTCAGTTGTTTTCTATTTAAAATATCTCTAACATTTTTAAAAAAATAGACGAGTTTCCTCAGTTTGGTCGTTAGGTTTGTAACATGTACGTTCCATTTAAGAAGATCATCTATTTGAATACCAAGATATTTAATACTGTCAACTCTACTTATAGAAGGACAGGTACATGGAGTTAATAGGGGGTTACAGCTGTGGAGTTTAAGGCTTTGTTGTGAAGGCAAGAACTTATTTGAAATTCGAAATGTTAGGAATTTAGTTTTGTCTGTATTCAGGGTTAATATGTGATCATTAAGCCAATTTTTAACAATACGAAAGCCATTTTCTGCCGTTTTAAAGACTTCATCCCAAGATTTGGCGTGAAATAGCAAGACCGTATCATCGGCAAAACTTGTGATTTGTCCACAAATTTTTAGGTTACATAGATCATTAATATAGATTAAGAATAATAAGGGTCCTAGGATGCTACCTTGTGGAACGCCACAATGTGATTTTTGGGAACTACTATAGGTACTGTTTATTTTAACACATTGCGTTCGATCAGTTAGATAACTATGAAATAATTGAAGAACTGTATCTGATATTCCTATCCTCTTAAGTTTATCTAAAAGTATTTTGTGGTTCACAGTATCAAACGCCTTTGCAAGATCAAGGAAAATTGCTAAACATTTATTTCCTTTGTCGACATTACTTATTATGAAGTCTGTAACGTTAGCGATGGCGTCTGAGGTTGATAAGTTTTGGCGAAAACCAAACTGATTTGCTGATAATGTTTTACTAGAGTCAAGGTAAGTAATCAATTGATTTCTTAGTATTCCTTCAACAATTTTAGAGAGTGCACTTAGAACACAAATTGGTCTGTAATTGAATATCCCAATAATGTTTAAAAAAATCCTGCTACAGTAAGCGTAAAATGTTGCTTGTGTCGTGATGGAGGACTTAGCCACCCGAGGAATGATCGCGAAGCGTGGGTGGGACTCAAACGCGATGCCAACTCAGCCACTGACTGGTAGTTGGGTGGGACATGTGAATAGAGCAAGGATTGTCAAGAGAATTACACTAAACATCGAGGTCATAGCACGATCAAATGAATTAAATACTTAGGGTGAGTCAAAGTAAGGGAATCTATGTAAAGACATGTAAATGTGTGACGAACCAAAAGTGAATGAACCAAAAAAAGTGAGTTCGGAGACAGGGTTACGTGGCAATCCATTGCCTCTGCCTAATCTTGCGGAGAAATGGTGTGATGACGAGTTACTTATCCTCGAACCTCGAACCTTCATCGCTTTCCATAAAACTAACACGCTGAATATTTATTAGTAGAACATAAGGAAAAGACCAATGGCTTTATTCCAAAAGTTATGTGCTTTAAAACAACAAAATTAAATGGTTCCAAATTGAATATTTTTTCATATCATTTGTGTATATCGTAAAAACGTAAAAACCCTGATTTTCCTCACCGGAAAGTACAAGGTACTAAAAACAACATTAGGATAATATTTGAGTTCCCAAAACCAATTTATTTTTTGCAGAACATTTCCTTATTAGCTTTTTATATAATGTAGGCATAGAATAAAGAATATAACACTAGAAGTGCCTTCCATATAAATTACTCTTTTGTACTCGCGTGAAATCGTAGATCTCCATAACATTTGAATTTCAAAAGCATGGAATTATGGGCCCAAATTGGGCCTAAACGAAAAACACTCGCAAGGCACTTCTTGGGTTATTCTTTATTCTATGTATGTCGGGTCGTGGTAATGTGCCTACAAAATACTTAAATAGTAATATAAATGTATATTCCATCTCAGAAGTGTGAATTCCTAAAAACATTGTTGTTAACCGCGCACTTTATTAACAAAGTCATTTTCCTGTTTCTTTGCCGCAAGGAAAACATATTATAAAGATATAAAACGTGTGCAGTAGATATAAAAATGATTTCTTTGTCTAATTCAGTAGGGGAGACCTAGGAGAGTTGTAACAGAGGAGAGTTGTGACAAATACGATTTCTCCCTACCTATAATAGTTAGCGACATTGTAAAAATGCTCGTTTGTCGCTTTAGAGACGCGCTACTTCACTACCCACCGGCGGCGCACGGGAAGCGGTTGCGTAATTACGACGTCTACATGCAAAAAAATGCAAAAAGTAAGTTTTTTTCAAAATTTTGATTGAATTTATATCACGTCTTATTACAAGTGCGTTGTTGTGTTATTTTTTTTTAAGTTGTATGGTTATTTAAGTCTCAAAGCGTTGCATTGATCTTTTATGTTTGCATCGTGTTTAGAAAATATGAAGCATCATTCGGACCAATTCGTAATTTTGAGCACCTAGGAGAGTTGTGGACAGCCTGTCACAACTTCATTTTTCTGCTGGGTTATTTCGACACTTTTTAAAATTAATTTAAGATGTCTGTACGTGTGTTTGTGCGTTAGTATATTAAGGTCAAATCTTGCAAGTGCAGTCCACAATAAAAGTTTATCTCAAAAAAATCACTTTCGATAAAAAAAATATTTGGACTTGTAGTGTGATATTGTATGCTGGAGGACTACTTTTTTGTTTCAGAATGCCTAATAACTATACACGAAAGACTGGTAAAGGCATTGCTAGTGTCTAAATACTCAAATAGTCTAAATATAAAACTGTCACAACTTACCTCGGTGATAGGGGAGTTGTGACAGAGGGAGTAGTTGTTCTTTATGTTTATTTTCTTGAAAATCGTAATACTTTAATCAATTTTGATGACAACACAACATTAGATTGTGTGTATTGATGCATATGTAGGTTTACATTTCCGATATTGATATCTTTGTCAAACTTTACTCACCAGATTTAAATGTCCGGGTTTAATTTTCCCCACAGGAAAAACTAAACCCTTTCACACACTTCCCAAATGATCATCTGGTCAATTCACGTTATGCAATTGCACTATATAAGTATTATAATTACAAAACAATACAAGAACAACATGTCAACCTACCAGAGACCAGATGGGAAAATAATTCACCGACTCCAGATATTTTCATATCAGAGGGTTCGGCTCTGTGGAATTCCCAATTGAACCTATAAATCCTACTGATCCCTCAATATAAATATTTAAAAAATAATAAAAAATATAACACTGTTTTTTTTTATTACCAAAAAAATTATAATTTTTTCGGTTTCACCGAACTCTTCTTTTCTGAAGTCGGAATATCAACTACTTTGAACCATGCTGTATAAAATAGCAATGCGTACAGCATGTTTCAAACACATACCTATGCATTTATTCAATTTGCCAGACGGGTATGAGCACCGCTGCCCCGAAAACCATTTTTGGATAAACAACAACTCTGCCATAGGTCACCCCAAGTAGTTCGCAACGTTTGGTGACTTAGCAGGTATGCCCGGGTTCATGGGTTGAAGTTTGCCATTCCTCCGTCTGTCACTCCTGGACACACTGACCCCCAGATTTCGTTAAACCTTTTTCATTCCCAGAACTTACTCTCCCTTCTTTTCTTAAATAGACCCTACACACAACATCGCTTAAGTTGATATAGGCCCTGATGGAAATTTTTTTCTCAGGGTCCTCTGTGTGGAGCGAATGAAAAAAAATACAACTGTGTGAGTACGGTGTTCAACTTTGTTGCAATAACGGTACTTAACTTATAAAATTTTGATTGCCTCTTTTCAAAACATACAAAAAATCATGGTTTCTGGATAAGAAATAACACATTTTACCAAAATGGTTGCGATTTTTCCGGGGAAAATAATTTCTAAAAACTACAGAAAAAATTATTTACTGTATGTAAAAAAGAAAAAACTCGGAAAACATAAAAATTCCAGTCTGTACAACATTCATTCTCGGGAATAAAGAAATTCGCGGGAAATGATAATAATGGCGTCGTGAGGTGACGCGCATTATGGCGGGAAACAAGCGACTAGCGAGGGATGAATAGTTACTCGCGGGGACCATTTCATCATCCAACCGGGACAATGCTGAATCGGGACCCAGAGTGTACCTAACCACACGGGGGTTATGTCTGCCCCCGTGTTTATAATAAACAATATGTATTATTATGTTTGTTTTTATTACAAATTGTAGAAGAAGTCTTCGGCAGCTCAGAAAGTGGCGAATCCTACAAATTACCAACAGTCCAGTTGACTCTGTAGTCTACAAGTCCTGTAGCTTTTTCTAACTAATTTAAACCAACCTAACCTAAGCGTTTCTACCTTTAAAGATATATTTTTCTTGAATATGTGTTATTTTTTAAGATAATAATAATAATACTTGGATGATTTATATAACGCCGTTTTTGTGAAAAATCACCTCAAGGACGCTGTACAAACTTATAATAAATTTCTAAAATCTAAAAAAACTACAAGCTAGACAAACAATTAATAACAACTTATGACTAAAAATTGCATACACCGGTTCATTGATCACCGATACGAAAATATTTGTACAATATTTTGACCAATGAACGCGATGCTTCTTAAAATTTAATGAAAACAGGACCATACTTACCTGGGAGGTCGCTTGAAAATGACACTGTATATTGTGATAAGATAATATCTATACATTGGCCAGGTCTTTCGGTTATTATATGAAATTCGCTCGATTGAAAAAATCGTAAGGTATACTCCGAAAATTATTATAATCACGTTTTTTTCTGTTATTTTGCGAGCTATATGTACTAAAAATTCACAGTGTGTAAGACATTTCCCACGAGATTTTTCCTCTATTTTAAACGAGTGATTTGTGAAATATTTTCACAATTTTCATTCAAATATTATCGTTTAAAATATTTCTCCAACATTCGTATTTACATATCTCCCCGTGTTCTTCTTTTTGAGTGATTACTACCGGGCCTTATCGACAATTTCATCACTGTTCTACATGGAAAAGGGGTACTCAAGAAAGAAGAAATTTATCTTAGAGACAATTGGCTTAAATTTTATTTCTTCATAGGAGTTATATGAGATTGTGCTTTATTAATTAAATATATTATAAGATAGGATTTTACAAATGTTTTAGTTTTAGACACGCCGGAAATCTGTTAAATTCTGGATGTTAGCAATATTTGAGAGAAGCTTATTCCAGATGACCGGGCCGTATATACTCGTATGAAAAGCTCGATCATGTTAGGCGGGTTTATTTGACGGAGAGGGTTCAACTAATCGGTTAGCAACATTAAGATCTGCTGACCTCAAGGAAAGCTGTCTATTATACAGATCCCGTAAAGTGGCATTACCTGTAATGTTTTGAAGGTAAAACATATTTTGAAATCTATTCTTTCAGGAAGTGAATGGAGTTTTATGACAATATTAGTCTCACCGTATAATTCGAATGGTTGCATAACCATAAAATTCTGTTAAAAAAATAATTAACAGCAATACAGAATTTTATTATATCAGTTTCCAATTAACCTACAAAGGAAATTTGCAGAAACGGGAGTCACTCAAATATAACTTAAGAACTCATTAATAAAATTACTCCGAAGTTTTTTTTTTCAGAGTTTCGTTAAAATGCGAAGTATATGCGATGTACCAGTGTATTTTAAAGTTTGGTTACAATTCGAAATTGTCTATTTATTAGTGTTTTTAATTTGTAAGTACCGGTTTCACATTAAGGAACGTAAATCAATAGACAAATCAGCCGGTGTTGCGATTTTTTTTATTATTTATTATATCCCAATATCGGTTCGGCTGTCAACGGTGAAACAGTGCTCATCGATATAAAATCGTCGGAAGTTACGCCTATCGATTCGATACCGTAAACTTTTCACTGCGTTAGAGCCCCAAGGCCCAAGTGGGTATTGAATGTGACTGATAAAAGGCGGCCAAGAAAAGACCAACTTCTGAATAAAGAAAAAGAGAGGAAAAAGAGCTCCGCCAGCGACAGTCGCTTCTGTGACGACAGCTTTTTTCGCTCCCGAACCGCTCTGTCTGCCTCGTGTTTGCACGGCCAGACACCTGCTATTGTCAGCCGGCCGGACCCCGACCGGCTCACTGCTTAGGCCACCGCGCCACCAACTGCCTTTTTCAAGGCAAAGAAGAATAAGAAGGACGACCTGGCCCCACCGAGAGAAGAAGCCCCCAAGACCACCCCCGCAATCCTAAAGCGGAAATACAGGACACCTGCCGTGCGGATGATTCCCGCGCGGCTCCTTTCTGTCATTCCTGAGGACACCACCACATATCGGACGAAGACTGGGACCATCAAGGTCCCCAACTCCCAACCACTGCAGCCCCATCCCGCTGACCCGAGGACGAAGCCGGCAGCCATCCCCCTACCGCCTCCTAAGATGCCCGAGACCGCCACCACAGCCGGGCCCAGCCGCCTCCCAGTAGGCCCAGCTTCGGGCTACGTTCCGCCCCCCAGATTCCAGCAGCCCCATCAGGACATGGAGATGACCAGAGAGGAGGAAGGTTGGACGAGGCCGACCAACCCTATCAAGAGGCCAGGATCCCCGCAGGAACCCCGGGCGGTTGTTGTCGGCAACCGCTTCGGCAACTTGAAGGAAGTATCCGAAGGCGGCGGCGCGTCGCAGGCGAAACGCGCCAATACTAATACATTTACTTCTTCCTCCACAGGTACCACGGGCGCCGCCAGGAAGGACTGCGTCCCCCCAGTCGTGATGACCCTGGGGACCCTCTCGCATGGACAGGTCACCTCAGCGGTGCAGGGCCACATCGGGCATCTGCATTTCGAGATCCGGTATAGACCAGGGGGAAAGGTTAACATCCTCCTGCGGAGCATGGCGGACCACCGCGCCCTCACCAACGGGCTGCGAGCGGAGGCACGCGGCTTCCACACCTACACGGCGGAGGCAGACAAAATGAAGAAGGCAGTGATCAAGGGCCTGCCTAACGTGGCCACGGAAATAGCCGAAGACCTAACGAACCAAGGCTTCGCCCCCGTCAAGGTCACCAAAATGACGACCACCACGGCCGAGTACCCAATGTACTTGGTACACTTCAACAAGGAAGTAAACATGGGCCAGCTGAGATCCGCCTGCAAAAACATCGCAGCAACCACTTGCAGCACGGGACACAGTGCTACCGCTGCCAGAACTTCGGGCACGGGTCCCGCAACTGCTCACACACCGCAAGGTGTGTGAAATGCCTAGTGGAGCACGCCTCCGCCGAGTGCCCTAAGACCACCAGGGATGAGCCCGCCGCGTGCTGCAACTGCGGAGGCCCCCATCCCGCCAACTATAGGGGCTGTCCGAAGAGGGTGGCATACGTCGCCTCACTACAACAACACCAGCGACAGCTCCGCTGGGAGGCGCCAGGAGGCAGGACAGAGGCGCCAGGAAGCAGGACACATCCTCATGCGCATCAGACGACGAGGAATGATGGACGCACCTGGGCCCAAGTAGCCGGAGGAGCCTCAGGCCCCCAACAGCGCGAGGAGCAGCACCAAGAGCAGCCCCGCTCGCAGCCCCGCTCGCAGCCCCGCACGCAGCAGCCCGCAAGAGAGGCAACCGCCGCAGATGATGACGCCGCCCTGATGATGGCCCTGCTCCAGGGAGAACACTAAATACTTAGGCGTCACTTTGGATCGAACGTCCTCATTCTTGACCCATGTTAAAAGCGTATCAAGTAAGGCCCAGGCCCTCTTTTTGAAATTGAGAAGAATCTCTACTGCTGAGTGGGGACTGCGCTCTCCAGCGCTCCGTCTCCTATACAGGGGGGCTTACGTGGCGCAAGTCTCGTATGCGGCCTCTGTGTGGGAGCACCGCCTGGAGAATGCACTCATACTCTCGGCGCTCAAGAGAGGCCAGCGAGTCCCCTTGCTGGCGCTTTCGGGTGCGTACAGAACAGTTGCTTCGGACGCTTTGCCAGTTTTGGCCGGCGTTTTGCCTATCGATCTTGAAATTAGGGAGGTGTTAACAAAGAAGCTTCTAACGAGAGGAAGAACTGCCACCCATCATGGTATTGAGCTAATACCAGGTGGAGCGGTTTCCCTCCCAGGACTTCTTAGAGAGATGCGAGAAAGAACTTTGAGAGAATGGCAGGAACGTTGGGATAGGTCAAATACGGGAAGGTGGACTTTCTCCTTCTTCCCGTCAGTTAAACTCAGAATGGAAGGGGCGTACATCACTAAGGATCATCATATGACCCAACTTCTGTCCGGTCATGGGGAGTTCAGAGGGAGACTTCATAGGCTCTCTCTATCACCCCATCCTAACTGCGCTTGCGGTAATACTGATCAAACAGCTGAGCACATTCTGTGGCACTGCGAGATTTTGACGGATGCCTGAGAGGAAATGCTCGATGGCTTGCAAGTTACCACGAGACCAGCTTGGAACGCGGATCTCGTTTCGAATAAGGTGAACTTTGAGTGTTTGAGGAAATTTACGAAAGTCTGGGTAGAGAGATGGCCTGATCTTAGAGTCGCTGACTAGCTGTAAAATCATGTAGGTACCAGGTGTATCTGCTCTTGAATCCACGGACATTCTCTTCTTTATTACATCTACTGCTAGAATTTTATGTCTTATGCTTTATATCTGTTTATATATTTTTTTTTGTTATAATATCATCTCTATCTTAGGTACCTTTTTCTTATTCTATTGTATACATTTTGTTCCTTTTTCTTTTATTTTTATGTGACTTACCTCTTTTTTGCTTATTTTATTTCTTTTCACATGGTTTATTTTAGATTTCACTAAGCTGAGCTACACGATGTTCCATCGAGATACCTGTTTATTGTTTTCATTATTTTTCATCAATTTTTTGTGATCTTCTTTTTTTCCAGCTTCATATTCCAAGGAACACTATTGATTCAACTAACATACTCGACTTTGTTTTTTTTTTTTAATTTTGTTTTGGTTTCTTTGTTCTCTTTTTGTTTTTAGTCTCACAATGCTACTTCGCTTCGTTCAGAAGGCTGAACTGAACTGCATCTATTTATTTTGTTATGTTTCTTTTTCCCCTTCTGGGGGTGCGTTAGACCTCGTCCTTGCGTCAACAGGAGTCGGTCGACGATGGCACGGTGTCCTCTAAAATTAATTGCGCCACCCCCAGCAAAATGTGCAGGCTTTAGGTTTGGGGCGGGGTGACCTCGGCTCTCCTTCGCCTTGCCTCCGGCTATTCGACGCTGAATTCCTTAGGGTCGTCGGGTATTTCCCCCCAATCTCCCATTTACTTTTCTTTGAGGCATCACCGAGGAACCGGCTAAGGGGCGCGGAAGCTGAGTGTGGTTCACGACTAGACCGAATTTCATGCGCATTCTTGCTGGGACTGCCAATCGATTGAAGAGGACTCCCAACCGTTTGCCATTCCCTTATTACTTATCTACTGTGTCTTCTTCCCAAACAGGTGCTTGTAGGATACGCTGGATACAATCACCTAGCGCTTGCCACCTCGTGAACTTTCACCAACCTGTCTCATTGTCTTGCCTATATTTTATCATACTAACACCTATTGTATCTGTATTTCCCGCTAAGCACTTGCATACTGCTTACTAAGAACGTATGCAGGGACATTGGAGGTCTAGTTTCGTTATCAAATGTAGAGTCGTTTTCACCAAAAAAATTAGAGTCCTTGCAAGAGCCTTGAAGGGGTAACCATCTGTTACCTATACCAGGGCGGGTAAGTGGTGGGTCCTCCAAAAAAAATGCTCCAGGGACTGATCCGCGTGCGACCCCAACTGGCCGTTTGTAATGACGAGCTCGAGAAGGCTATGATTCTCATGAATCTCATCAGGTCCACCATCAATGTCTGATCCCCAGATGGTGAACGTCCTCCTGTGGAATGCCCACAGCATCCGTTTTAAAATTGACGAATTGCTCGCTCTGGCAAACAATACTAACATTGACATTTTTCTCATTACAGAAACTCATCTCAAACCCGACATTCCCCTGAGAGTGCCCGGCTTCGAAGTACACCGAGACGACCGACCGGAGGGCGCAGGCGGAGGCACCGCCATATTCGTTCGTCAAACCATCACATCTACAAGAATCCCTACTCCGAAGTTGAAGCATACTGAAGCCACGATTATCGAAGTCACCATAGAGGATAGAGCGCATACCATCATCGCCGCCTACTGCAACCATCCCAACCTACTGGTAAGAGAAGATCTCGATAAATTACTTAATTTGCGCCCTATTGTCATTTTAGGAGGAGATCTGAACGCCAAGCACAATTATTGGAACAACTACAGAGGCAACGCGAATGGAAAAACGCTCTTTTCACATATGCAGACGCACAACTACACGATAATGGCGCCGGACAAACCGACTTTCCACTCAGCACGCGCAATGTACCCAAGTACTCTGGATATCGTACTTGAGAAGAACGCCAAGACCATCTCGCCATTGCGCACGCTGGACGAACTATCGTCGGACCACCTGCCCGTGAGCTTCAGTATAGGAGGAACGACTTCAAGGAGCCCCAGAAAGCGGCGAAACTACAAGGACGCCGACTGGGAAGGATTCAAAAAAGAGATTAACGAACGGATACATCTCACGTCGGCAACCCTGCGCTCAAAGGAAGAGATCGACGAAGCCGCAAGCACTCTGACCGAAATCATCCAACTTGCACAAGACACCTTCATCCCCCTCAAAGACGAACAGACATACACGATCAAGCTTCCCGAGCACGTCTTATCGCTCATTAAGGAGAAAAATCACCTGCGACGCATCTACCATCACACGCGCGACGGCTACTTCAAAACGGCCTACAACACACTACAGCGGGAAATCAAGCAAGAGATCACCGACCTCAGACGCGAACTTTTGACGAAGAAAGTTACGTCACTCACGCCAAAGGACAACAGCCTATGGAAAATGGCAAAAGCGCTGAGACACGAGGATCACGCGATACCCCCGCTAGAAAAGCTAGACGGATCAGGGCTGGCACTTTCACTCGAAGAAAAAGCAAACGCGCTAGCCGATGGATTCGAGAGAGCCTACGCAGCCACGGACGGCCTATCGGACCCGGAAATGGATCGACTAGTAGAAGAGTCTCTACGAAACCTCGAACAAGCCGAGCAGACGAACGCCGCCGATATCCACTTCAGCACACCGAGCGAAGTAGCTGTCATTATCAGGCGATTGAAAACAAATAAGGCGCCGGGAAGCGATCAAATACATAACATCATACTGAAACATCTACCTCAGAAAGCCATCATCTGCATCACCAAACTGTTCAATGCCTGCCTCACCATCGGACATTTCCCTGAGATCTGGAAAACGGCGACCGTGCTGCCCTTTTCCAAGCCAAACAAGGACAAGAAGCAGCCGACAAACTATCGACCGATTAGCCTACTCTCCACGCTGAGCAAGGTATTTGAACAGGTGATTCTCAACAGACTTCTACCACACCACGAAGACACTTTTCCAGATGAACAATTCGGATTTAGGAAAAGGCATTCCACCACCCATCAGCTATCCAGAGTAGCGGAATTCATCGCAAGAAGATTCAACGAAAATCGCTACACCGCCGCTGCATTGCTAGACTTGGAAAAGGCATTTGACACCGTTTGGATAAAAGGGCCTCTGCACAAACTTCACAGACTGAACCCGCCCATATACCTAACGAGAGTGATACAAGAATACCTCAAGAACAGATCCTTCCAAGTCTTCATCAGGAACACGCTGTCAACACTACGTGAGATTCCAAAAGGCGTGCCTCAGGGAAGTCTACTGGGACCTCACCTCTTCAACATCTTCACGCACGACATCCCCCATGACGAGAGATGCAACCTTTCCATCTATGCAGACGACGTCAAACTTTACGTTTCCTCGACGCAAGCAGACATGGCAGCCATATACCTACAGAGGGCGCTCGACACACTCGTAGAGTTCTACAGAAAATGGCATCTCAAACTGAACGAGGCGAAGACCGAAGTCATTATGTACTCGAGGAAAAATAAAATAAGAACACCAGACGTCAACATCGAAATGGGAGGACACGTCCTAGAATGGAAAGATGAGGTCGTCTACCTGGGCCTCACAATGGACTCACGTCTCAACTGGAAATCTCACGTAGCCAAGATGCACGTGAAAGCCAGAAAGGCAGTCGGCGCGATGAAGCCAATCTTCAACAGAAGAAGTCCGCTACTTCCCAGAACCAAACTCCTGATCTACTATTCGCTCATTCGATCGGTACTGACTCATGCTATCCCCGTGTGGGGCAGCATCTCCCACTCTGACCACACAAAACTACAGACTTTACAAAATCTGTGCATTAAAATCACGTACAACACAAGACTCAGAACAAACTTGAAAAAACTACATGCAAGAGAAGAAATACCGACCTTATTTGAATACACACACAGACTGACCGACCGATTTTACAAGTCACTTCAACATAGTAAAAATAAACTCATCAAAGAAATCGGTCAATACAATGCACCTAGCGATCTCCCTTTCAGGTACAAACACGGACTACCCAAACATATTCTGATGGACCTTAATCACATTTGGCACAACCCCGAATCAGACGCGGATGACTGAGCGATCGGTAGGTATTCCCAATCACCAGACCCCTCCCCACAACTTATGTCTATATATCTATGTATATATTTATATAATAATATTTATTTTATCTATATGTATGTAAGTTTATCCTAAAAATTCCCATAAAGTATATATCACATAAAAACAGACACCCACACCCATCACCACAAAATGCAGGATTTCATCTACTGAAATCACTGAAGGCCGCACAGTTTCATGTTGACTGTCGGCCGACTCCTCCGGATAAGGTTTTTCATGGTTTCCTTATTCCCAAAGGCAAATGCGGAGGAGCTCCAAACAAAAGGACATGACCGACTCCTTCCCACTCCCAACATAACGCAAACACACACGTATGTATATTTTTTCCCGGGCTTAATTCAATTGCTTTGTAGAGCTAAGCGAAACATGCAATTTTAGTAGGGTTTTTTACATAACAATTTTTCCCTACCGACAAAACACATGACCTCTAAGTCTATAATAGCCAGGTACTATTTTTAAATACACACATGAGGTAAAAATTGCAAGGCGCATATGACGCCGTTCTATTTGTATAAAGAAAATTAACTTTAAATTCAGTAAATTTAAATGATTCATCTCTTCAAGAAATATAAGAATCTAGTAAATGAAAAAAAAAAAAAAAAACCAACTTCTGAATATTGCTCGACCTTCTTGTACACAGTATTATTATGCAGTCACTTACCTCGGTAAAAATATTTGATTACGTACCTACTTTTTAGTTGTTTTTTCTCAATTTTTTTAAAATTGAAATCTACCTCTATAGTATAGAAATCCTTCACTCCACAATTATGTATATCGATCTGTAGATGATTACAACTTTATAAAGCGAAATTAAAATTATGTACAATCATGTATTGTATTAATATTCTTAGGTAACGTGCATTTTGAGGAGAATATTGTTGAATTCTTATGTGGGCATTGTGAGGCCTGCGGGCTGTGGGCTTAGGGCTTTGGGAGACGACACGAATACCTTTGATGAAATGACTCGAGTGGTGATGTCATGGCTGTTTTCATCTCCATCCAGCCGAATAGGAGCGGCGCCATACAAAATGGTCCATTCACTTGACAATGCTGCTGTGCTGCGCGTCTTTACTGAGAAAAAAAAACAGGGACCACCAGGTACTGAGTACTGAGTGTCTTAGCGTAAGTAGCAACAGTTAGGTATCAACTTACTGTGTATGAACAATATGTCTCCTGAGTATAAGTACCTATCTACACGATTTTTTGCAAATAAGGATCTATATTTATTATTTTAAGTTTTTTTATCAATATTATGTAATAAGGAGCACTGTTGAAGTAATTTTAAGAACATTACATATTTACTGAATACTGACTCCTTACTAAATATAACGCGGTGCGTATGGTTGGAACGGTGAAAAACTTAACTTATTTCCATGTCCTTGTTTGGTGAAAACTGCCTCAAACCTGGCATTTAATAATAAATATTTAATTATCTCCCTTTTTGTAACGAAAAGAAATAATGATAGGAGTGGTGAATTATATTTACATAATATAGTATGAAAATATGAAGTACCAAGAACAAAAAATATATTACTTATGTATCATGCAGTATTTTTTCTGAAAGAATTATGAATATGTTATGTGTTTTAGTTTCATGAAAGAATTGTGAATTTATTATGTAGCTTATTTTTCTGAAAGAACTGTGAAAATATTATGTAGCTTATTTTTATGAAAGAATTGTGAATATATTATGTAGCTTATTTTTATGAAAGAACTGTGAAAATATTATGTAGCTTATTTTTATGAAAGAATTGTGAATATATTATGTAGCTTATTTTTCTGAAAGAACTGTGAAAATATTATGTAGCTTATTTTTATGAAAGAATTGTGAATATATTATGTAGCTTATTTTTCTGAAAGAATTATGAATATATTATGTAATTTTTTAGTGCCGCTGTACAGCTTCGGTTTCAGTCTGTATTTGGTATCAGTATATTTTCTATTCCTGATCGTCCTACGTTTTAAACCCATCTTGTTTTTTGAGAATTTCTTATAATGTTATCGATATTTTTGGATGAGTGGGGTTTTGATAGAGTTGTTTGTGTTTTGGTAGAGTTCAGTACAATAATATATTATATTAGGGCCGACCTTACCATACAAAATGTTACTTTATTATTTTATTCTTGAGGATATTGGATCAAATAACATGAAATAATACCTACCTACATATCTAGGTTTACCTATCTACATATTTACGAGTACTTAACAAAAATCAAATCTCGATCGGAAAAAATATGGCTTCTGAGAAATCATCTGGTATTTTTGCCACCAGGACTGGTTATACTAATTAACAGCGCTCAATAATAATGTTACTTTACTATTAAGCACAAAATCCAGTGAATGGTGAATCAGAAAAAAATCTTGATTCTTGATTGATGAGCTCTGGTGTCTTGTATGTGTAACTAATTTTTAGGAAATCGAAATTTAACATTTTCAGCTGAAACATGAGCAGTGAAAATCGAGTAAATATTGTTCATGATGGAATGAACAAATTAACGAATAACTTTATGAACAAAAAACATAACATACTTGAATTGATGTTTTTCCGAAGTCGTAGATTTAGTATCATTTTTCTAAATTAAAAAATTCTTTTAACCACTTGTTTGCTTAAAAAATATCAAAAACTGTTATTTGTTATCATGCGTATAATGTATCTAAAGTGGTTGGTTTTCATTTAAAAAAAAAATATATATATATATATGTATATATATTTTTTTTTATTTAATATAGAATATGTAATTGTACAGTGGAGTTATATAAATTACATATCGGTACAGAAATTATTTAAAAATTGCAATCTCACCAAAGAAGCGTTAATTTAGAGAAACAATACTTTTTTTTTTCGTAAACATTATTTTCCCTTGAAGGTTTATTGGAAACTTATATACCTATTTAATAATATTACACGTTATCTCACACGACACAAAATCGTTTTTTAATGCGAATTTTATAGTTGTGGAACCATTTGAACAATAATATTCGATGAGCCTAATATTGTCACAAAAATCTACAATACTACTCTGCACTTGGTAATAAGTTTTAATAAGTTTTTTTTTTATTTAAAATAGGATATCCAATAAAAAAAAAGTTACACCAAAATATTATGAGTAATTTATTTGTATATCGTAAAAATTATTAAATAGTAGACTAATGTAATGACTAATCAAAACGCTCCGGTTTGACAGACGTCATGAATACTGTTCAGGGCGTAATTGGGGGCGAGATTTACAACTATGTGACGTAATCTGTTGCAAAATCCTTTGGCGCCACTTCAAATTGAAGCACTTTTACACGTAAATTTGAAAAATTCTGTCTTTACAATTTATTTTACTATGAAAATGTACTTTAAAAACAAATTGTAAATTCTCATTATATTATGTTTACGAATCGTGAAAAAGATGTATGCATGTTACAAGTGGTCATTCTGAACAACTCTTAATTATGTCGTCCGCGGACTTAGCTCATTAAATGCCACTAGGACGAGGACCATTTACTTTACACACCTGAAATCTCTCCTGATATTTGTGATTTACATTCTGGCCTTTGCCTGTTGGAGTTGGGACCATTTCGGTGAAGTCAGCATCGGTTAATTATAGAAGGGTTTCCTTGAAATACCCACAATACGTAAGAGATATAATTCGGGATTTTTGTTTTTAAGTCACATGAATCAGAAGGTTATTTTGAATTCCTTTGTTACTTTGTTACATAATTCTCTAACGGGGACCTATTTATATTTTACATAACTTAATTATCTAAATAGAGATAATCAAGACTAAGCAACTCTAATATTATTCCAACTATGCTGGAAAAAAATTGAAATATATATGATATGTTTGTTAAAAATGTAAAAGGGGAAAATAACATTTTTTCTGGATAAAATCAGTATTCTTGTAAACTTATCTACCTGTATTCATAAATCTTTTTTTTAAAATTTTTTTCAGCTGTACGCAGTTTTTAATAACAAACAAACGTTAAAAGGTTAAATAGTTGAAAAAAAAAAAATAAGTACCATAAATTGAAAATACATATTTTAGATTTTTTTTCTGACTTTAAATGCATTTTAGCGAGCTAATAAACATTTAAAAAAATATATATTAAATGCAGTTCTCGTTTTCTTCGTAAGACGCAACTTTTGAAATATCAGGTTCTGAATTCAAAAGTTAAAATAATTGACACACAATCAGTATTAACGTACAATCAGTATTAACTTTTAGTTGAGACTGGATTAATTTGAATAATATCTTAGTCAATCAAACAAATAGCATCAACTGATATATATAAACTCTAACTTCTACAACAGGCTAATTTATAAATAATTAACACAACTGATAAACTACCGTTTACGATATATCAGTTGTGTAAATTATAAGTATTAATTTTGTAGATTGAATTCACAATATGAGCTTGTTAAAACACAGGAATTATATAAAAATAAGAGTGAATATTATATCTACAGAATACCTGAGCTCGGCGCTTGGAAAAACATTATTATTCATAATAATAATCAATCCTGTGAACGACCGTCAAATTCTCGCAGATTTATGAGCGCATTAAAGCAGACATTTACCTCGCTTTCTTTGAATTACGAGCTTCAAAGAATGTGTTGATAAATATGTAAAAAATGTCTAGGAATATCGGACTGAAAGGCATTCGCGCTCTTTGTGCCGTAAATACAAGATTATCGCGGCCACGTAAGCGGCTAACACAGTGAACACGACATCCCTAGAAATCCTCCCTCGATAAGGACCTAATTCAATGTCACTATTCACAAATAAATTAATTATCTAGCAAACGCGACAATTCATCGCTTGCGTAGTTTAGCAAACGAATATACAAATTTTATCAACATTTTTAATGTGATAATTTTCATACGTTTAAAACGGTTCTGCGACTTTTCATTCCCGACAAAATATCCACTGCAAAATTCCTATGGACAAAACATCCCTCAACAAAATATCTACTTAAACCTAACCTAACAACAAAATGGAGCAAAAATAATACAGACATCCTGCAAATACAATAAATTATTGTTCAAAAATAGTAAAATGGGACAAAAACAATTTTGGAGGCGGGAATGGGTTCTGCCGCCCCGGGAACCTTTATTGAATAACCAACACCTCTGCCATAGGTCACCCCAAGTGGTTCGCTACGTTTGGTGATTTAGCAGGGGTGCCCGGGTTCATGGGGCGAGGTTTGTCTAGGTCTTGGAGGAAGATGACCAGGACACACTGAACCCCAGATTCCTACCCACCCCTTGAACCCTTTTCCTTCCCAGAACTCTCCTCTCCCTCCTTTCCTTAAAAACCCTCCACACAGCATCCCCAAAGATGACATAGGCCCTGAGGGAAATTATTTTCCTCAGGGCCTCCTGTGTGGAGCTCATGTAAAAAAAAAAAAAACAATACAGATCTTTTAAAGTTAGATTAGGTTAGGTAAGATTTTAGCAGATATTTTGTTGGAGGATGTTTTGTCCGTAGGATATTTTGTCGGGGATATTTTAATATTATAATCGCGGGATGAAGTCGCGCATTATTTTTTATATCAAATTATTTCTGATAATCTCAGTTTATTATTGCTATCATATCTTTTTTTCTTCAAATTCATCCAATTATAAACCTCTGTGATGTAAGAAATAATTTTTATTTTATCACTAACCCTTGTGTAAAAAAAGTTATATACCCAATGTAAAAAGGCCAATAAATAAATAAAATCTATCTCCAGATTAAAAAAACCTAGCAAAGCAATATCGGTAATTAAGCCGAATCTATGAACTCTAAAGAAGCTGTCGGCGTTAGTTTCTCGATATCGCTATCACTTCCGGCTTTACTTAAGTCGATAAGTTTATCGTTGTCGGAAATAATATAGCCCTATGATGGCAACACTGGAATATTTTATCTATTGCGAAGATAGATATTTGTCGTTTTGAAACGTCAAATTAAGACTCCGCAACCAGGCTCGAAAAGAAGAAGATGGAGAGATACGAAATTACGAATGTTAGAGGAGAGCGCTAACATTTACAGCGACAAAATCGATGCGAAAATTGCGAAAATGTTTAATAAAACACGACTCGTTTAAAATAGAGCAAAAATCTCGCGGGGAGCATCTTAAGTATCATTTGAAGAAACATTGTGAATTTTTACACAAATATAATTTATAAGACAATAGAAACAGATTTGTTTTAAATAATTTTTGGAGCATACTTTGCAATTTTGTTCTATCGAGGGAATTTCATATAATTTGAGTTTCGGCGCGGGCACCATCTAGACATTATCTTGAAAAAAAAACATATATTTTTTTAAGAGCTTAAAAACTTCAAATGTTTAAGAGAGATGTATAAGAAATCGGTAGAAATTCGGGTTGCGGGCCCTTAAAACGAGTCTGTTTTGCAAAACTTATTTGCACACTGTTTTTAACCAATGGTCTTTTCCCATTACCCATTATATCGGGAAAACCTGTCGATCTTCCGTTACCCCAAGTTCAAATAATTTCTGACACACAACATTTTTGCTAACGGTGTTATCGACATTTAGACAAGCTTGTCTAAACAGCGCACGGGCTCGATTAACAATATTTTCGTCGATATCAAGTGGCAAATCTAGCAAGTGTCGACAAATAAGAAATACTGTTGTTAAAAGTCTTCATATTGTCAAGGTTGAAAGTTCATGCTAGGCACCCACACAGGTCAATGAAATTTGATCACCTGTACAAAAAAAAAACTTCGCTATTTAGAAAAGTTTGATTAATTTTACTAAAGGTAAGGGAAAATTGACCACAGAAGTCGTGGCCGCAACGCATTTCTATCGAATTAACACTATTCAGTGGGCTAGTACCAAACTTCCCGCGCAAAGCACGCATCGCCAAACAACTTCCGTTCTGGAGGGAAAGTTCGCGTGTCGGACGTTTTCTTTCACGGCCAAGCACGGCCAAAATGGAAATCTGAAATTATGGAAAACGGTTTTCGCGTGAAAATCGAGCGTCTTTAATACTTAACCCTTTTACACGTAGTGGGCGCAATATTATGTCATCTGCATACAACAATGTTGTCTATGTACAGAACTGCATCTTTTTCAACACCTCTCACCATTATCGAAAAACATTTAGGCTTTTTAATGCATCTTATCTCATTTAAAATTACCTACTAGATTTTTTGTATAAAAGCAAGTTTGTAATTTTAAAACAACATACATGAAAAACCATTCTAATTATTTACCAAGCCATTAAAAAATTGACAATCTCCCCACTAACTTGAATGTATTAACGACCATTATACAAAATATTTATAAATAAAACCTTAAGAAATATTATGTATATAATAATATAACACTATACACTGCTCTAATAATGAAATTGACATTTTTAATAACCCATTCAATCACTTCAAAAAATATATTTTACCATCAATCGTATAAAGCTGATATTGTGATGAAGCCCTTTGACAGGCAATATTGTACCTACTAAATCATTGTCCCATCAGCACAGGTGCCAATAATAAATTGTTGGTGATTCTTTTGTACTCTACCTTTTACTCATTCTTGTTCGTCATTCACTTTTGCATATTTACGAGTAGCTAATGATATTACTGATATTATTTTTGTTAAAATTTTTGTAATTTAAATCATCGAACGAGGCAAGGAATGTGTGCCAAGACCGGGATGTTTGGCGGTCCGTCCTCTATGCCTACCCCTGCGGGGAAACAGCGTGATGGTTAGTTAGTTAGTAAATCATCCATGTATATAAATTTTTGGGCATAATGCCTGTTTTATGTACTTATATAAAAAATAAATAAATAAATAAATATCTGGTATACACAGTATATAGAGAAGCAGATCTTTAATAGATTAAATGTTGTGCATCCTCTCTGCACACCCCTTCGGGGTCACTTAGATATTTTGTGGAATTAGGTATACCTTATTTTCTCTTAACCGACCGAACATATAGATTTAAAAAATAATAATCTGTTGTACAATTTAAAAAAAATAAAACGTTAAAAAAAAACAAAAAACAACGCCTGGGGACCAATTGGCGGCGGATCAACTGCCATGGAACCGTTTAAATATTATATATATAACCGTTTAAATATATACATATTTTTTATGTTACCAATATTTAAAAAAAAAAGTTTTTGGTATGAGTTTTGTCAAATATTAATTAAATGTGTTGTGAAAAGATTTTTTATCTGTTGGCAGATTTAATTATTTTTAGTTAAATGTTTTAAAGCAAAGTAGTAGGAACTTTCACATTTTTTTCAATGATTAAAAGTGGGTTTTAGAAAAAATAATATTTTGACGTGTAATAATGTGAATTTTCTCAAAAACGATCGATTAAAAATATCAGTCTATTTTTTATCGCTTATTTAATCAATAAAAGGGTAAAAATCAAAGAACGTAGGTATCTGGGACACTGCCAGATAAGAGGAACGTATCGTTGTGTAAGGGTTAAATGGTTCGGAACTCCGCTACGCGCTCTCACACTGCGTGTGCTCCTAGAAAATTGATTTATCTGTGTTCGGCTGTTAGGTACGAGTATGTTACGGTAATTAAGTACAAGTTGGCACGATAGCATTTCCATTTGTTGACATGATCGAACATTCACGAAAACAAAGCGTTTATTCGCTATCCGTTATTCGTTGTTCGCGTTGCTTATGAAACCATCACGAAATCGGATATAACGCACGATACTTTCGTGTCTCGGTGAGTGAAGTTTACGGAAAACAATCGCAGGTAGGTAAGTACCTTCTTTATTTTCTTTTTAAGAAAGACAAACATCCATGTTTACTTTATTTCGGAAACAAACAATTCAGTACATGTTTACTGGGTTCCATAAACCACGAACGTAATAACGAGGCCCTGGACGGAGCTATTCGAGAACAATTGGAAGCCGCTGGATGAAGGGGAAGATGTGTGAAAAATGGCTATCACTTTATTTGCTTAATTTTTTTTGGATAACCAACACCTCTGCCATAGGTCTCCCCGAGTGGTTCGCTACGTTTGGTGATTTAGCAGGGGTGCCCGGGTTCATGGGGTAAGGTTTGTCTAGGTCTTGAAGGCGGATGACCAGGACATACTGAACCCCAGATTCCTACCCACCCCTTAAACCCTATTCCTTCCCAGATCTCTCCTCTCCTTCCTTTCCTAAAAAAAACCCCTCCACACAGCATCCCCAAAGATGACATAGGCCCTGGGGGAAATTATTTTCCTCGGGGCCTCCTGTGTGGAGCTCATGTAAAAAAAAAAATCCCATATCTCATAAATACTTATAAGCCGTCTTAATTAAATTAACAATATAAACATTAAATTAAAATATTACTAAAAAATAATACTTTGTTAACAAATCATTTCAAAAGTTTGTCGCACAAGATGGCTGCCAGGCAATTTCCTAGATTGGGCTACAATGTCATTCATTCAAAATCGCGCTAATGCTCTGTTCATAGCTTTTTAGGTTCATGGCATAATTCAGTGAAGTTCGGCAATGAAAATTGAATGCTTTTTTTACATTAACTCCACAGCTCTACTCAGGAGACCTTGAGGAAAATAATTGCCCTCGGGGCCTGTCATCTTTGGGGATGCTGTATGGAGGGCGGAGAGAAAGGAAGGAGAAGATGTCTGGGAAGGAAAACGGTATGAGGAATGGGTAACAATCTGGGGGTCAGTGTGTCCAGGTGTGTTCTCCCCTCAGGGCCTGTTACTTTGGGGGAGGGGGGTGGACGGAAAGGAAGAAAATGAACTTCGAAGAAGGAAAACGGTGTGAGGGATGGGTAGCAATCTGGGGGATCAGTGTGTTCAAGTGTAACGAACGTATCAATTTATTCCACCCACTGCGGTGCAAGCTGATGTGCCGAGAGTCCTGCTGGAGAGGTCAGGGTCTCCCTCAACCTCTCCCGATCTGCCACGCAGTTGGTGGGCAGAAGCATCCGCATCCAAGATCCGGACAAATCTCACCTCACGAACCCGGGCACCAGGCATAATTGATATATTTATAGTTGATATAGCAGGCATCAGGAATAATCCAGACACAATAAGTCACCAAACGCAGCGAACCACTTGAGGTGACCTATGGCAGAAGTGTTGGTTATCCAATAAATAGTTCTTGGGTCGGCGGTACCTATATCCGCTTCCCAAATTGTAAATAATATATATTTTTTTTTTTTTAATTATTTATTAACCAAGAATAACATTTCAATATATACAATATACCTACATATACATATATATATAAAAAAAAATGGTATATACCACCTCACTAGGCTGAGCCTGTTCTGAGGTGGCAGGAATTTAATTTAATTTTGATATCTTAATCTTGGAAGATAAAAAATATAATTTTAATTTAAATAGATAAATGGAATAAAAGAAAAAAATATAAAGAAATGAAAAAAAGATATGAGATAAATAGATGAAAATAGTTAAGGAGAAAAGAGAAAAAATACAGGCGTTGAGTGTGTTGTTTGATCAAGTTATCTGCACGCAGTATGCAATACCCTTGTTTACTACCCACGTATGAATTTTGCGTTTTAGATTTTTTGTCACTAGAATATCTTTTATATCTTTTTCAATCAAATTAAAACATTTTGGAGCCAAATTGTGATAATGTCTTTGTCCAAATGTAGTATTTGTCTTCGGAGTCATGTGTTGATGTCTATGTCTTGTGTCGTAATTGTGTTGTGCAGTATGATGGTTTAGTTTGTCTTTTTGGTAATGTATAGATATAATTTTGATGTACAGTTGGTGTATGTTCAATACAGCAAAGTCTTTAAATAACTGTATTGTCGAGAATCTAAAAGGTTTTTTAGTAATAACTTTAATTAAGGCCTTTTGCGCTTTGTCGAGAGGGTCCATATTAGTCTTCGCAGCACCACCCCAACCAATCATACCGTGGGTGATAATTGATTGTCCTAATGCGTAGTATATAGTTTTTAAAGTATTCACTGGCATTATGTTTCGAATGTTCTTAAAAAAATATATAAGTTTCCTAACTTTACCCGCTGTTTTATTTATTTGTTCTGTCCATCTAAAATAGTTGTCAATGTAAATGCCTAAATATTTGATTATCTGAGTCCGTGTTAGCGGGTTGCACAGGCAGTAAATATAAATGCTTACGTTATATCTACGAATCTCACCTCAACCATGAGATATCTGCTTCTCATAGACAATCAGGTTAACCCTCATTCGCAAAACTTACCTCTAAAATGTTTAAAATCATACTTTTTTAAAACCTGTCGCTTCAGCAAACCATCGTAATAAATTCTCTTGTTGGCAATCAATCTTCTGATGGTTTGGCACAAATCTTAAAGTCACGAACGGTGTAAAAAGGCGGAAAAATTCCAAAGAAACGTCGCCCCCCGTCGCGGGCGGTGAACAAAGGGCAGGCTGAGGCGGAAGGTAGAATCAGTCGGCGTGTGGCTGTCGTTTTCAACCAATTGTTTTCCTAGGGTCTCATTTTACTAATGGTGACATTTTTTGCAACCCTCTACGACCGCGCATGAACATGAATAGGACAATGGCACAGGGGCGTAGATTATTACGCGTGGATAAATGATGTTGTTCCTTTTTTAATAAAAACTAGCTGGTACCCGGAACGCGTTGCTATACCATTTAATAAATACATGGTTCGTCCCATTCCCCTCCGTCTCCCCTTCCTCTCCCGCGTTCCCTTCCCTTTTCGCGTTCCCAATCCGCCTCTTCCATCTTGCCTCTCCCCACTCCACTCCCCTCCCTTCTTCCCCCGTCCAGCGAATCCCCCTCCCAAGTTCCTCTCCCCCCGTCCCAGGTTACCCTCCCCAATCCCTAGTTCCCTTCCCCCCCTCCCTTCCTCGAGCCCCTACCCGAGTCCCCCTCCCCCATAACGCATTCCATACATTCAGTCACCTATTGCATTTTTTTTTTACAAATTTCATAATGCCAGAGCTCACCAGTAGTTTTATACAAACCTTGTCCTGACAATAACGAACACAAAAAAAAATTATCCAATTTGGTGCAGTCGTTCGTTATGTGCGTACATACATTTCTGCGATTCATTTTTATTTAATTAATTATTTTTTCCAAATTTCATGATTGAAAGAGCTCACTATTGTATACAGAAATCATCGCCGGCATGCACACATCAAATCCTCAAAGTTTCATCGCAATCGGATGAATGGTTTAGCAATGCGTAATTTCATGATGCCAGTGCTCACCATTGTACACAGAAACCATCGCGGGCATGCACACATCAAATCCCTAAAGTTTCATCGCAATCGGATGAATGGTTTAGCAACGCGTAGCGGACATACAAACATTTTTTTATTTTAGATATATATATATTATATATATATATATATATATATATATATATATATATATATATATATATATATATATATATATATATATATATATAATATATATATATAGAAGTTAGAAGATATAGAAGATAAAGATAATAATAATTATATTTTTTATAGATAAATGAAACAATTTAACTTTGTTTGAGCCACTTTTATATTTGAATAAATCCGACCGGTTTCAGAACGACCGTTCCTTCTTCAGGGCAAATGTATACTGATTTGACAGTTTTGAAATATGGATGGGAACAATGTATTATTATTTTTATTAAATTGTTTCATTTATCTATAATGGATAACCACAAAGTTATAGCTAGATTCAAAAGTATATTTTTTATACCTTACAAATCACACTAAGGGCGTTGAGCAAAATTACATGCTAGGCTGTGTCTTTATTATGATATTTCTCTTTTGGTAACTGTCGTTTACAAAACTTTCGGTGTTTAAATCAATCAATGAAATGGCCCCGCCTTACATATCTGAACTATGCGTCCCGGAAAATACTGGTTCGAGGCAATCAACCCTTAGTTAGATAATAATAATAATATTTGGATGACTTATATAGCGCCTTTTTTGTGAAAAATCACCTCAAGGGCGCTGTACAAACTTATAACACATTTCTAAAATCTAAAAAACTACAAGCTAGGCAAACAATTATAAACAACTTATGGCTAAAAATTGCATAAACCGGTTCATCGATCACCGACACGAAAATATATGTACAATATTTTGACCAATGAACGCGATGCTGCCTAAAATTTAATGAAAACTGGACCATACTTACCTGGGAGGTCGCTTGAAATTAACACTGTATATTGTCCATTTAAAGAAATTTAGATAGAGTTCGCACGCAGAGGACATTATTGTAAGACATGTTATTTAATCTTGGAAAATATTTTAATATAAATATGTAATGTATTCTTTTGTGAGTGTGTTTTGGAAAGTAGGACTTGTTTGTTGATTATATTATGTACTAGCTGGTCCCGGCATGCGTTGCTATGCCATTTAATAAAGAAATTGTTTCTCCCTGAGTGTCCTTTCCCGTTCGTTCCGTTCCCCTTCCGCCTCCCCTTCCGCCTCCCCTTCCGCCTCCCCTTCTTCTCCTGCGTCCTCTTTCCCTCTCGCGTTCCCACTCAGTCACCTCCACCTCCACCTTCCCTCTCCCCACTCCACTCCCCTCCCCCCCTTCCCCCGTCCCGCTAACCACCCTTTCGAGTTCCCCTCCCCCCTCACACGTCCCCTTCCCCTCCCGCGTTCCCCTTCTTCCCTTTCCCGCTCCCTCGTCCCGTCAACCCTCCTCCCGCGTTCCATATATTCAATCCCAGTACATTCAGTTATTATACAGCCCGTGTGCCACCTTTTACAATGTTTATTCAAATTTCCATTTTTCGTGTATATTAAATTTGGTACCTAACAAAGGTACCTATTTAAAATATCTAAAATTCTTGATTCGATTCAAACTTTTAGGGGAGTACCTACTTTAAATAAATTTATTAAAGATTTTCAAAAATAGAATCCTGATTGAACCATCAATGTTTTGCAAAATGTCATTCTCAAACACGCGAACTGTCAAATATGCTCATGTTTTCTGAAATTATCCAATTTTCTGCGCAATTTTCTTAATTTTTCTCTCCGTAAGAACCATCCTCGTACTTCAAGGAATATTCTAAAAAAAGAATTAGCGAAATCGGTTAAGCCAATCTCGAGATTTGCGCTTACCAACACATTTAGCGATTCATTTTTATATTATAGATTATCTATTATTTCAATTAAAAAAAATAAAAACATGTAAAGGTGGGTGGTGCAGTAGTACCTATAAGGATTTGATCTTTCTAAATGTGATCCGTCAAGAGACAGATTGATGTGTAAGGAATCGAGTAATTTTAATTCAGTAAGAAAAGTGTGATTAAGACATATCATAGACAATACAAGTATGATACTCTCAAATAGGTATATTTGAAATTACGAGTGTGAGAAAAGGAAGGTTTTTAGTTTGGACCTAAACTTTGTTGTGCTTGTTATGCATCTTAATTCCGGAGGAAGTCTATTCCAAGCCTTAGGCCCAGATACTCCGACAGCACGATCTCCAAACATAGTATTTGGCTTTCGTTTAGGTTCTATTAGTCCGCCTTTAGCAGATGAAGTTGCTGATCTAAGGGTTAATTGTCTCAACATCATCAGCTGTAGGCAGATTAATAGAACATAAACGCAAGCCAAGTTTGGAGGTCGCACTTTCGGAGGATCTGGTCCTAAGGCTTGCAATCAACTCCATACGTATACATAACAAGCCCAACAGAATTTAGGTCCGAACTAAAAAGAGACTTAATCACACTATTCTTATTGGATTGACATTATTCGAATCCTTAAACAGGGATGTATCACATCTAGGAAGTTAAATATTTTGATCATATACTGACTTGTACTATTATACCGCCCATCATAAAATTTTGCTTTTGCTTTCCAAAATACGGTCATTAAAGAACGTATTTTGTACTGCACATGGAGCAGTTACTAAGAACTCCATTGTTATCTGTATTCCTGTTATATGCGTCATTATATGAATGTAAATGAGGTAAAGAGCGAGTTTTTTGGCGGTCCACCCCACTTGCCTACTCCTGCGGGGAAACGGTGGTGATTATTTAGAATTACAATAGGGTTATTAACAGTACCAATAAGAAACTTCTGCAACACAAAGCTAAAAAATATCAATAATATTCATTTGATCATTTTTCATAAGCACTTTTTGTGATAAATGTGACGCTAAAATCGAGTAAAAGTACCATGGAAACATTATCATCTAAATTTAAAACGAATATTATGGGATGGATTATTAACGTTATTAATATGTAGTCCATTACTATACCTACTAATTTCTATTGTTTATAATAATTTATAAACCTTTTCTATCGATTTTAACTTCAAAATTGCTACCACCAACAATCAAGAATAGAAAAAAAACAATAGTCGAGAATGAACATCTGACTATGAATTATTATCACTCTTTAAAATTGTGTTCATAATTCAGAAAAATTATCCAAATATTAAAAACAAAAATATATTAAAGTACTCGTAGTTATGTGTAGTATTTTTTTTTAGTTTCCGATCCTATTAAAATACGAGTAGTTTTAACATCTGAAATTACAGGTAAACCAGCATACAAAAACACAAACTTTTACACAGACCTGTTTGCTTTGCTATATTTATTTTTGTTCTTACCACAATTCCTATGTCCTTGAATGCTTCATCCTTTCTTCCTGGAAACTCGTAATCCTTCTTAAGCAGGCAAGTACACAGAATGGCTTTCAAAATTCGTAGCGCCGTGTCTGCCAAAAGAACAAAACACAAGTTAATACATTACCGCCATAATCTAATCCGCATTTCTAATACAAAATGTAATATTATTTAGCTCAGATGTCGTTCACCTTCTGAGAAAATGAAAGCAAAAAGATGAATCCATCGAGTTATTATAACATTGTGTGTTTTATTTGTAGCAAAATTATATTGCCTGATGTGCTGTGATAAATGTTATCAGTGTCACCAATGACATGTACTACGCGCAATATTACGTCTTCATTAACTAACTTTAAATGCGCAATAATTTCCACATAGATAGGTTCCTATTTACTGATTGGTTTTTGATAGCTAGGCAAAGATCTGGTATATATTTATTTATTTATTTTTCAGTCTCTTATTTATTATTTATTTATTTATTTCTCATAGTCTCCATAAAATAGTCGAACACGAATTATATTCATGTTACAGAGATTAACTAACTAACCATCAGGCCTTTTTCCGCAGGGGTGAGCAGAGAGGACGGACCGACAAACAACTTGGTCTTGGCACATACTCCTTGCCTCGTTCACATTCATACATCGTCTCATACTACTCATACATGCTCTTCTATTATTCTGACTCTTGACATGGCCCGACTTAAGTGTCCGATTCACTTGGTCGTGCCATGTCTTCCTCGTTCCTCCCCGACTTCTTCTACCATTCATATTTGCGTCATATATTCTCCAATCCTTTCTTCGTTCATTCGCTCTGAATACCCAATCCATCTGAGGGTTCCTTTCTTAATCGTGGTTACAACAGCCTCGCATTCTTTGCTGATCTCCACATTCCTCACACGATCATACGTGGTTTTACCACATACATATACGCCTCAGGGATCTCATTTCTACAGCATTCAGTCTACTTCCATATCTGCAAGTTCCATGTCTCACTGCCATGCATCAGGGTAGGTAATATTCTCCTTACACTCCTGTCCTTGTTCATTCGCTCTACATGCCCAAACCATCTGAGCGTTCCTTTCTTGATCTTACTCAATACGCTTACATCAGCCTTGTATTATTTGCGGATCTCCACGTTTCTCACACGATCATACATGGTTTTACCACACGTACGCCTCAGGGATCTCATTTCTACAGCATTCAGTCTACTTTCATCCTTCCTCTTCCAGTCCCATGCCTCAGAAAGATTTTTATGCCTTACGGAGATTACAAGTGCAGAATTTGTCATAAATGTACAGAAGATGAGAACTGGTAAAAAATATATAAACAAGTAAGGAGTAAAGAATAACAAATAGTTTAAGTAAGAACATAACATGTGTATATTAAAGATTTTAAACAATATCCAATAAACACGCAAGAGGTGACATTATTGTGTTATGTTACGCTCGTACAACTAGAGAAGATTGATAGGAAATAGACCAAAGTTGAAGTATAAAAAGGTCATGGGGGCAGTTGTACCATTTTGTGACATGCGTCAAAACATAGTTGCAAAATTTTTGTTTTTTTCTATTTTTATTCATTATTACTATGTCTTTATTACTACTGTGATGCACTTTAACTCCTACTGACCTAACCAAAGATATTCAAATAAAAAATCCATATCATTGGACCTAACATTATACAAGTCTACAAGCTTGATATCCTCCTTTAGAGTTTAAGGATGATGCTGTTTTTCTACTTATGACGGCAGAATATATATGTATATCAAAAACATGCGAATACCTCAGAACTGGTTCTCTTACCCACTGGAGCGTTTTTGTCGACATTTTAGCCAATTTGTAAACATACAAGCGCCCGCTGGCTGATTATGGCAGATTCTAAGAGATATTTTAAAACATTTATAGGAATTATTTCAAAAGGTTCCCGCGCGTCGGAATCTTCTATTAATTACAAAGCTAACTAAGCAGTTTTACACTTTAACGAGATTTGTCTCGCACCTCTGACCTCTCCAGCTGGTTTCTCTCGAGCCATCTTCTTGCACCGCAGCGGGAAGAATGGATTCATGCGTCTTTCACTCCCGGACATACTGACCCTAGTTTCCTACCCACCCTCAAACCAGAACTACCTCTCTTCGCTTTCCCTAAAAATGACCCTTCACGCAGCATCCCCAAAGATGACATAGGCCCTAAGGGAATTTTTTTCCTCAGGGCCTCCTGTGTGGAGCTAATTAAAAAAAAAAAACGGTCAATGCTTGTTCGAATTTAAATTTATATCTGTGATTATCAACTAGGCCATAGACAACCCGCAGAAATCATAATATTTAATATTGCTCCTAATAGGTACCACGAACGGTAATTTTACAGTAAATAAATATGCAAGAATTCACGCGTTTATAAATTTATCGATTTTTTTTCAATTTTTTTTTTTCAATTCTAAAAATATGGAACAAACGTTTAATAATAGGTGCATTCAATGACTCCACAACACTATAAGCAGCTTTGTCTCTGTATTAAAATTTGGGGGCAGGTATGATTTTTTGAAAGGGGGTGGGAAATCCAACCGATTTCTTATATATCTGAGATCAGTCGCTCAGTGACTGCCGCCAGCGACAGTCGCTTTCCGAGACGAGTGCTCTTTCGCCCCCAAGTCGCTTTTGTCTGGCTTGTGTTTACACGGCCAGACACCTGCTATTTTGTTAGCCGGCCGGACGCCGACCGGCTCACTACCTAGGCCACCGCGCCGCCAACTGCCTTTTTGAAGGCAAGGAAGAAGAACCTGGCCCCACCGAGACGCCACAAATCAAAAATCCCCATACAGAAGAGGAAATACCGAATACCTGCCGTGCGGATGTTGTCCGCGCGGATGGAACTAGCTGACCCAGCGGATTCGCCAATCGTGATCCCCCAGGGCGCCCGCCAGTATCGACGGCAAACCAAGACGGGGACAATCCTCATCACAATCCCTGCCTCCCAGCCCCAGCAGACATCGCAGATCCCCCCCGCTGACCCGAGGACCAAGCCGGAATCCATCCCCCTGCCGCCCCCCGAGATGACTGAGGCCGCATCCGCCCCTGGGCCTAGCCGCCCCCCAGTAGGCCCAGCTTCGGCCTACGTCCCGCCCCCCAGACCCCAGCCACCCGCCCAGGATATGGAGACGACCCGCCAGGAGGAAGGTTGGACGAGGCCCTCCAACACCATCAAGAGGCCCCTTTCGCCACAGGAACCCCGAGCGGTTGTTATCGGCAACCGCTTTAGCAGTTTAAATGAAGTATCCGAAGGCGGCGGCGGCGGCGGAGCGTCGCAGGCGAAGCGCCCAAATACTAACTTTAATTCAAATTCTTTTGCAGGTACCAGCGGCCAGTCTGCACGGAAGGACCGTGTTCCCCCGGTTGTGATGACCCTGGGGACCCTCTCACACGGGCAGGTCACCACAGCGGTGCAGGGCCACATCGGGCACTCGCATTTCAGAGTGCAGTACAGATCGGGCGGCAAAGTGAACATCATCGTTCATAGCATGACGGACCACCGTGCCCTTACCAACGGGCTGCGTGCGGAGGCGCGTGGCTTCCATACCTACACAGCGGAGGCGGAAAAGATGAAAAAGGCGGTCATCAAGGGCCTGCCTAACATCGACACGGAGGACATCGCTGCGAGCCTCTCGGAACAAGGATTCCCTCCCGCGAAGGTCATAAGGATGACGACCGCCTCGGCCGAGTATCCCATGTACTTGGCCCACTTCGACAAAGAGGTCAACATGGGTCAACTAAGGGCAGCAGTTAAATACCTGTGCCACTGCAAGATACGCCTGCAGAAGCACCGCAGCAACCATCTGCAGCACGGGACGCAGTGCTACCGCTGCCAAAACTTCGGGCATGGGTCCCGAAACTGCGCCCACACCGCGAGGTGTGTGAAGTGCTTGGTGGAGCATGCCTCGGCCGAGTGCCCCAAAACCACAAGGGACGAGCCCGCCGCGTGCTGTAACTGCGGAGGCCCCCATCCCGCCAACTACAGGGGCTGCCCGAAGAGGGTAGCCTACGTCGCTTCGCTGCAGCAGCACCAGCGACAGAACCGGCGCCAAGCACCAGGAACCAGCGGGCCACATGCCCAGCAGACCTCGAGGACCGACGGACGCAGCTGGGCCAACGTGGCCCGCGGAACCACGGCCTCCCAACAGCGCGAGGAGCAGCGTGAGGAGCAGCACGAGGAGCAGCCCCGCTCGCAGCCCCATACGCAGTCCCGCACGCAGAAGCCCGCAGGAGAGGCATACACCGGCGCAGGAGATGCACAACTGATGATGGCCCTGCTCCAGGGATTGAGACGGGTGCAACCGCAGTTGGCCGCCGCTGGCTCCAACGAGTTGGAGAGGGCATGGATCCTGATGGATCTCATCACGTCCACCATCAATGTCTAATCCCCAGATGGTGAACGTCCTCCTGTGGAACGCCAACAGCATCCGATTCAAGACTGATGAACTGCTCGCTCTGGCAAATAACACTAATACTGACATTATTCTCATTTCAGAAACACATCTAAAACACGACACACCGTTGAGAGTGCCCGGCTTTGAAGTTCACCGAGACGACCGATTGGAAGGAAGAGGTGGAGGTACCGCCATATTCGTTCGACAATCAATCACTTCTACAAGAATCCCTACTCCGAAGCTAAAAAATACTGAGGCCACGATTATCGAAGTCATCATAGAGGATAGAGCGCACACCTTCATCGCCGCCTACTGCAATGAAGCCAACCGTCTGGTGAGAGAAGACCTGGATAAACTACTTAATTTGCGCCTAATTGTTGTTTTAGGAGGAGACCTGAACGCAAAACACAACTATTGGAATAACTACATAGGCAACGCGAATGGGAAAACGCTCTTCACGCATATGCAGACACATAACTACTCGATAATGGCACCGGACAAACCGACATTCCACTCAACACGCGCAAAGTACCCTAGTACTCTGGACATCGTACTCGAGAAAAACGCTAAATCGATCTCGCCACTGCGCACGCTGGATGAACTTTCGTCGGACCACCTGCCCGTGAGCTTCAGTATCGGAGGGACAACTTCAAGGAGCCCTAGAAAACAGCGAAATTACAAAGACGCCGACTGGGAAGGATTCAAGAAACAGATAAACGAACAAATACACCTCACGTCGGGGACTCTGCGCTCGAAGGAAGAAATCGACGAGGCCGCAAGCACTCTCACGGAAATCATACAACATGCACAAGACACATTCATACCTCTCAAAGAAGCACACACATACACGATCAAGCTTCCCGAGCACGTATTATCGCTCATCAATGAGAAGAAACGCCTGCGACGCATCTATCATAGTACGCGCGACGGCTACTTCAAAACGGCTTACAACACGATACAGCGGGAAATCAAGCAAGAAATCACCGACCTCAGACGCGAACTTTGGACGAAGAAAGTTACATCACTCACGCCAAAGGACAACAGCCTATGGAAAATGGCAAAAGCGCTGAGACGCGAAGATCACACGATTCCCCCGCTAGAGAAGCTAGACGGATCAGGGCTGGCACTTTCGCTTGAAGAAAAGGCAAACGCGCTCGCCGACGGATTCGAGAGAGCCTACGCAGCCACGGACGGCCTATCCGACCCGGAAACGGATCGACTTGTAGAAGAGTCTCTACGAAATCTCGAGCAAGCCGAGCAGACGAACGCCGCCGATATCCACTTCAGCACGCCAAGCGAAGTAGCCGTCATCATCAGACGATTGAAGACAAATAAAGCGCCGGGAAGCGATCAAATACACAACATTCTACTAAAACATCTACCGCAGAAAGCCATCATTTACATCACAAAGCTGTTCAAAGACTGTTATGAAGCGATTGTATTAATCGTAAGTTAGGTACTATTTTTTAAATGCATTTTTATTGGTTAGGTTGGCAAAGCTGGGGGAGTTTTCGTTCAACGCGTCGGTAGGCGGCGTTTGTTTTTTTCCGTTTCCGGACTCTGGTTTTGACGGCGGAATGTGCGGTACGCCGTGAAAACAACGGTCACTTAATTATTAAGTTTTAAATACGATGTGATTGAAATCCAAGTTTTGGGCATCTGCATCCGGGGGAAGGAAACACGTTGTGTTTTTTTTAAAAAAGAAAATATATTAATTTCGAAGATTATTCACGTAAAATGTGAGTTTTCGCGCGGGTCCCCAAAAGTGAACACGAGTTAATGGCGGTGTTCGATTGTTATGTTTAAAGTACCTCTTTATCCGAGAGATCGGTGTAAATAATTACCCGCCGCGCCTGTCATTGAATGCAGGGCAAACATTGAATTCCCACCGGGGGTTTATTTACGGAACAAACCCGAGATTACCGCAGGGTTGAACGATACTCAGCCTCGATTGCTGTCGAGCCTTCCTATACAATTTGGAGGAGTGTTTGGGTACTCCTCCCTTTCTCTGAGGGTCCAGGTCCATCATCCCTTCCGGGCGACCGCCGTGGAGGTCGCAGGCACATGCTGGGCCGCAGAGGTTGGGACCTCCCTTGCCACCAGGAGGTGGTGTTGGTTCACGCGACATCGGGGGAACGGCGGCAGTAAAACTTAATTAGTGTAGCTAGGAATAGCATAGATTACGACATTGGTCCCGGGGTGAGTCCATCCAATTTGTTTTATTATATTTTATAATTTCAATACAGTGTACCGATTGTCAACTCTACTCTGTGTTTTATTATGTAGAATTCCTTGTGCAGCCTTTTCAGGAATGTTATAAAACCATGACCCACACTCTGAGAATTGAGTACCGTGATCTCCGCTAGTTGACATACCCAGACATTAGACTGGGTTTGGCGTCCAAGATTTCCTGAGAAGAAATCAAAGTTGACTGGCAGAATACACCCGAGCCCGACCAAGGCTCAACGTTACTTTTCCCTTTAAAATATAACACACGCACATAACAATATGTCATTACAAACATAAATCATAACAATATGGCGCTCCATACGCTGTCTGGTCACGATTTATAGCATTCCTGAAAATGTTTTCTTCGCCCTGTAATGTAAAGAGCCCAAAAAATTATTATTCATCTGTTCAGTGGAGGTCTTAATTTCGTTTGTTATTATTAAACTTGGTCGCTGTCATAACCTATGATTGCAGTGACGGTGTTTGGAAATGACAACGAATCTCATTATTTCAATTCGCTGGCACTATTACCGGCGTGAATTCGTAAAGAGATACTATGCGTAATAATATTGTGGGTACCTTATAAATGATTAATCTCGTATTTATTGGTTTTTTTTCAATACCACACAGTTATGCATAGTATCTGAAATACCTACCTCCTATAACCTAAAATGGATTGTCATTTTCATTGTTATTGTTTGAATGCATAGAAATCGGTCATAGACTATGGACAATGTGCTAGGTAGAGCTCTATATATTTTTTTTCTTTTCGGAACTAATCAGTGCTAGCTGTTCTAAGAATACCTCGGATTGTCTATGACGGTTTCTCGTTACATTTTATCTATGACTTCGGCTTATGTTGTGTTTACATGTCAAAATACCTGATAGCCGAAGACAAATCAATTTATTATGTGTTTAAATAGGAATGGAGGATGATTATTAAAGATTATTCAAATATTTAAGATATTTATTGAGATTTTAATGACAATGCGGGTAATTCATTTTTGCTTCGAGTGGGAAATTTGTATAAGGCTTTGTCAAAACCTACTATAAATTATACTTGTAAATTGTTTATTTACTAATGTCTAACTGACGTTTTAAATTTTATTTAAATGAGCTGCTTACATATTAATTTAAATGGACAAAATTTTTTATATTTAAATGAGCTACTTACATATTAATTTAAATGGACAAAAATTTTTATATTTAAATGAGCTACTTACATATTGATTTAATTAAACTAAAAAAAAAATATTCATTTAAATGGGCAACATACACATTTAAAAAAAAATAAAATAATATAGCAATAACAACAACAACGTACAACTACAACGTTCATTAACAGCAATAACAATAACAACAACATCAAAAACAAAGAATAAAGTAATTTTATTTTATTTTCTTCTCTTTCTTTCCAATTCTTCTTTCGTGTCAAGCTTATCACATTACCGTTACAATGTCTACTCCGATTCCAAATGTAAATAATGCATCCAAGGATGAACTTATAAAGGAATTAACTTCACGATCCATCGAACCGGAGGGCACTGCCCAAGCGTTGCGTTCGCAAGCGCGCGCCTTTAACAAAACTATGAAGAAATCATTAGATGTGGTTAGGGAGGAAAGTGATTCGGATCTAGATTTTGACAATGAAACAGAGGAGAAGGTCACGGTTATTAAACATACCAAGGTTATTTATAAAGACTCATCATCGCGGGGGCTTACAAATTGGGATTTCAAGTACGATGGTAAAAGCTGCGTGAGAGATTTTCTGCTTTTGGTCGAAGAGCGTTGTAGGACACGCAACATTTCACACAAAGACTTAGTTAAATCTTTCAGTGAAATTTTAGACGGGTTAGCACTTCTATGGTATAGGTCAATTTATAGTCCAGACTTAGAATGGGATGACTTATCCAGCTTATTAATAAAACAATTCGAGGGACAGGATAGACAATTAGATCTGGAAAATGAGATTCTAAATTATAAACAGCCAAAGGGAATGTCAGTTTTGGAATTCACTTTGAGACTTAAAGCGCTTAACAATAAATTGGATTGCAAAATTCCTGAGGTTAAACTTTTGCGGGTAGCCATGAAAGCATTGTTGCCTATGTATGCTAATTTGCTGTCATCCAGAGACTTTTGTTCGTTTGAGGAACTTACGAGGTGCGCTGCTAAACTCGAGTCGTACACTGAAGCCTCAACATCCACAGCAATTCCAAAATTAGTTGACACTCAAAATAAGCCCAGTAACTTTAAAAAATTTAACTCGTTCCCCAATAGTTACAATAAGCCTTTCACTAATACAAACAATTACAGGTCATTCAATAATAATAACAATAATAATAATTTTAACCCTTCTAGGAATTCAAGACCTATGGGGAATAATACGAATAATTTTGCTAAACAGGATATAACAAATCAACAAAATAAATCTCTTGTTTGTACTTATTGCAAGATCAAAGGTCATTCATTAACAAATTGTTGGAAAAAAGATAGCGACAATAGGAAACCGCATGTTAGTAGTATTAACAATAAGAAACATACCAATGATCCAAAAAACTAGAAACGAGTCAATCTTACCGCGCCCCTTCTTGTGCACAAAGAAAGAGGGAGTGGAAGCGTTGGCTCCGCCTAGTGCAACAATTCCTTTCTAGCCCGTCTCCTCAAGCGGTGGACGCACTGCCACAGGAGAAGGTTAGTACAGAGGATGAGCGTCCTTATGCCGACATTTTTATTCTAAATAATAATTTTAAAGCACTGCTAGACAGTGGTGCTTCCTTGTCTTGTTTAGGGGGGGATAGTTATAAGATTTTTTTAGAGTTAGGAGTAGAATTAGTAAAAACAGATTTTAGCGTTACGACAGCAGACGGTACCAGCCAGCCTGTTTTAGGGTATTTAACTTTGCCGGTGACGTACAATTCAACCACAAGAGAAGTTATCTTTTACGTCATTCCAACGTTAACACCTAATTTCGTATTGGGGGTGAACTTCTGGAAACAGTTTCGGATCGCGCCGGAACTGTTCTCAAAAGTTCGCGTACCTCAACAAAAAGGTCAAATCAATGAGGTGAGAGCAATTCGGCCTGCCTCTTCTCTAACAAATTCGGAAAACAAAGCCCTTTCGGACATTGTCAAAAAATTCGAATCCATTTCTTACGAAAAGAAGGGATTAGGGTTGACTCATCTAGTCCAACACAAAATACATACAACAGGTCCGCCTATTAAACAACGTTATTTCCCACTGTCTCCGGCAAGACAACGTCAACTTGACGCAGAAGTAGATGAGATGTTAAAACTTGGAGTCATCCGTCCTTCGCGATCTCCATGGTCGAGTCCAGTGCTCATAGTACAAAAAAAAGACGGAACGGGTCGTTTTTGTCTGGACTCCAGGAAAATTAACAATGTTACAACACGCGATTCCTATCCATTACCATACATAACAAGGATCCTAGACAAGCTAGGCGGTGCCCGATACATCTCGTCTATAGACTTATCTAAAGCCTTTTGGCAAATTGCATTAGATAAGGACTCCTGTCAGAAGACAGCGTTCGTTGTACCCGGTCGTGGATTGTTTGAATTCACCCGGATGCCCTTCGGACTTAAAAACGCACCAAGTGAGCTGCAAAGACTGGCCGACGCTTTGTTCGGTCCAGAATTTGACGACAATGCCTTCTGTTATTTAGACGACCTGATCTTGGTATCAGAAGACTTAGAATCACATCTTTGCTTATTGAACCGTGTCTATGAACGACTACGAGACGCAGGTCTAACCATAAATCTGAAAAAATCGGAGTTCTGCAAAGCCGAGCTCAAATACCTCGGGTACATGGTTGACTCGCAAGGTCTTCGTACAGACCCCATAAAGATAGACAGTATAAAAAACTTCCCGGTACCCAAGAACGCAAAGCAAATCCGAGCCTTCATTGGATTATGTGGTTACTTCAGAAGATTCATAAAGGGTTTCTCGAGCATTGCCGCCCCTCTTACAAGACTCACTGGTTCGAAAAAAGGAATCAGCAACTTTGCTTGGTCTCCAGAGGCCGAGACGGCTTTTAACGTGTTGAAAAAAGCATTGACATCAGCTCCGGTTTTAAGTTGCCCGGATTTCTCAAAACCTTTCGCGATACACTGCGACGCCAGCTCCGGTGGAATTGGCGGAGTTTTAATTCAGACCATTGATGGGCTGGAGCACCCGATTGCATATTATTCAAGGTGTTTAAATACTCACGAACGCAACTACGGAATTACAGAGCGTGAACTATTAGCAGTATTGGATTCAGTAACGCACTTTAGACCTTACATTGAAGGAGCGCATTTCACAGTTGTTACTGATCATTCAAGTTTAAAGTGGTTAGGTTCGTTATCTAATCCTAGTGGCCGTCTTGCACGATGGAGCTCACGGTTATCGCAATTTTCCTTTGATGTTGTTCACCGTAAGGGAACTCAACATATTGTACCGGACGTCCTTTCGCGTATGGATGTAGCTCTTATATCGGGATCTAACCTTAGTGATACCACTGATAAATGGTATCTAAATGCTTGGAAAGGTTGTCAGGAATTCCCTCAACGATTTCAGAACTTCCAAATTAAAGACAACGAGTTGTATCGTCACACAAAAACCCAGTTGGACTTATGCGAGGACACCGCATGGAAACGGGTAATTCCTCAAGAGGATAGGAAAAATATTATTTCAGACTCCCATGACTCCGCGCGCGCCTGTCACCCAGGGGTCTTCAAAACCTATAAAAAGCTTCAACTTAGGTATTACTGGCCGAACATGTATAAAGATGTCAAGGAATTTGTAAATCGTTGCCAAACTTGTAAAGCCCATAAGATAAGCACGGCACCTCCTAATGGAATATCCTCAAACCCTAAACGTGTCACTAGACCTATGCAAATGCTGTCATTAGATTTAGTAGGTCCTTTACCTCGGAGTTACTCCGGCTTTACGGTAATATTGACATGCGTTGACGTTTTTTCCAAATTCACTTGGTTATTTCCGCTGCGCAACGGCTCCGCGAAAAGCATAGTTAAAAATTTGGAAGAGAACGTTTTCCTGGTTCACGGGGTGCCTCGTACGATAGTGTGCGATAACGGTCGCCAGTTCATCTCACGGGAGTTTAAAGAACTACTACAAAGTTACAATATACCACCTCCGTTTTACAACTCTCTGTATACCCCACAGAACAACGTGGTTGAGAGGTATAACCAGACATTAGGTACTGCTTTATCAATTTTGGTCGAATCAGACCATCGTAACTGGTCAAAATTTTTGCCCCAGGTTCAGTCCGCGATGAATAACACTGTCAATTGCGCGACAAACTTCACACCGTATTTCCTAATGCACGGCCGTGAGCAGATACTTGATGGGGATTTGCACCGTAACCCTATTCATGATAGGGATAGCGACGCGCAAAAGGAAGCTTCGCCTTCCACATATGCACAAAAGCTGCAAGGTTTGGCAAACGTGTATGAACAAGTTTCAGATGCTCTACTCAAGGCATACAAAAAGGGGGCTAACCACTACAATTTGCGTAGGAAAAACGTCACTTATCAAGTTGGTGACGTCGTGTGGAGACGAAACTTTGTTCAGTCTAACGCGTTAAATTACTTTTCTCAAAAATTGTCCCCACGATTCGTGCAAAATGTAATAATAAAAAAAAAATCGGACTTAGTGTATACCTTGGCAGACTTGAATGGTAAAGTGTCTGGCGACTTTCATGTAAAGGATATCGTCAAATTGGACAACATACCTATGTAGTCCCTCCTCTTCAGTACCTTAGAAAGTCTGGCCATCTTTCTCGGGGACTGTTGGATTTGAGGAATTTTATACTATTCTTTTTCTCTTATTTTTTTTACAATGCACAGAACTTCATCCGGCCTGATCAACCGAGATGGAGATTCCATGCGTTCAGACAGTCATTAGTCCTGTCATAGGCTCATTTCTACGGATATGGGGTAATTACTTCACGGGGGGTGTTTTGTAAGTTTGACATTGGTAATGATGATGCTGGTTTGTTTCTTACAATAAAATCCTCAACTCTGGTGCTAATGCTCGAGTTGAGAATGTATTTAAAACTATATATCTGCAAGTGTATGTATAAATTGTCAATAGTATTAACGCTAAAACAGACGCAAATTCGGATATCGGCTGAACAGATGATTAAGTTAGGATTATTAGTTGTAAGTCTTGTATCCTGAAATACGCGGGCATATCCGCACACTATCTCTGCGAGTTTCAGGCATACCTTTTTTTTTTTTTTTGAGTTATGTTCATGCTTTTGATAATGTCATTATTTGTTGTTCCAGATTACATAGAAAACACAGAGACGCAGGGATTGTATCTCTTTGTTTTCTAGGTGATTTTAAATGAAGAATTATTGTTATTCACCGTCAGTGCATTGACACTATTAGACCTTATTTTGTCAGGTTACGCAAGTAATTGCTAAAATTCAAAGTATTTTTTTTTTCTCGCTCTTCTTCTGTTTTATTGGTAAATAGTCAAAATATTGTTTTACTCTATAAACATAGGCTGCGTCAGCTAAGCCTCAGCTTTTGCAAAAGCGTTTTAATTTTGTTTTTATTAGTTACAGAAAATGTTTTGTAATGCCCACCTGGTTTATAAGATTTTTTTTTTTGAGATTTTATAATGTGGGACGATATGGTATCACATATCCTTCCACATTTTAAGCCAACATAGGAAGTAGAATCAATTATATTTGTATAAGATTTTGGATGTATTCTGTTATTATTGTCCTGAGAGACTTATAACATTGTTATTATGTACTATATGGTTGAACAACGGTTTACAGTGAAAACCATAAAATTTGTTCTTTACTTACCGATTACGCCTTCTATAGAGTTGGACGTATACTTGCACTAAATTATAGCTGCACATCTTATTAACAAATGACACCTTCTAAAACAGTTGGTTGTATACTATTAAAAATTATTTGGCACCACCCGATGCGTTGGTTGTATACTATTAAAAATTATTTGGCACCACCCGATGCGTTGGTTGTATACTATTAAAAATTATTTGGCACCACCCGATGCGTTGGTTGTATACTATTAAAAATAATTTGGCACCATCTGATGCGGTGGTTGTACACTATTAAAATTACCTTTACAATGTATAATTGTTGTTGGTTAAATATTATTCACCCAAGGACCAGAATAGGAGGTTAGTTAGGAATACTCTTCCAAAAGAGGGTTAGTTTTTATCCTAAAAGATATAAATTCAGTGAAGTGTAGATGGTAAACCCATCAAATATTTTCGGCCTAAGAGAGGCTATATAAATTCAGTGATAGTGTTTGGAACAGTGATGCCTAATGCATTGAATTTAACTTGACGTATTTGGAGGAGTGATTTAATCATAAAAATGTATGTTTTTTAATTTTAAGACTTATCTTTTAAGTTAGTTTATGTGTTCTGTTCCAGATGATACGTCAATGGTAGTGCTCGGTAAGAGTCAATATTACAACCACCCAGATTTTTTTTTCCCAGTGCTGAGGGTGCTTGTTGTCCATTCACGTATCATCTTACAAGAAGTTGTTCTTAGGTTATATTGGTTAACTAGTTTTTAAGTTCGAGAATGGTTGCATCGTAAACCAACTATCCGGCCTACACACAGGATAGGCGCGATTGGGATTACGATGCACTCATTCGTCATAAGAGTATTATTTAAGGATTTTTCTTTTCTTTTTCATTTCTGATAATTGTATTTTGCATTTCACATTTACTGTTTGTTTCTTTTTATTTTATTACCAGGTACTCCTTGGGACCAACGTAGATAGTTCAGGGCATGTTTAGATTTTTGGTAGTTTTGTTTGAGGGCAAACATTTTTGTGGGAAGGGGGGTAATGTTATGAAGCGATTGTATTAATCGTAAGTTAGGTACTATTTTTTAAATGCATTTTTATTGGTTAGGTTGGCAAAGCTGGGGGAGTTTTCGTTCAACGCGTCGGTAGGCGGCGTTTGTTTTTTTCCGTTTCCGGACTCTGGTTTTGACGGCGGAATGTGCGGTACGCCGTGAAAACAACGGTCACTTAATTATTAAGTTTTAAATACGATGTGATTGAAATCCAAGTTTTGGGCATCTGCATCCGGGGGAAGGAAACACGTTGTGTTTTTTTTAAAAAAGAAAATATATTAATTTCGAAGATTATTCACGTAAAATGTGAGTTTTCGCGCGGGTCCCCAAAAGTGAACACGAGTTAATGGCGGTGTTCGATTGTTATGTTTAAAGTACCTCTTTATCCGAGAGATCGGTGTAAATAATTACCCGCCGCGCCTGTCATTGAATGCAGGGCAAACATTGAATTCCCACCGGGGGTTTATTTACGGAACAAACCCGAGATTACCGCAGGGTTGAACGATACTCAGCCTCGATTGCTGTCGAGCCTTCCTATACAATTTGGAGGAGTGTTTGGGTACTCCTCCCTTTCTCTGAGGGTCCAGGTCCATCATCCCTTCCGGGCGACCGCCGTGGAGGTCGCAGGCACATGCTGGGCCGCAGAGGTTGGGACCTCCCTTGCCACCAGGAGGTGGTGTTGGTTCACGCGACATCGGGGGAACGGCGGCAGTAAAACTTAATTAGTGTAGCTAGGAATAGCATAGATTACGACATTGGTCCCGGGGTGAGTCCATCCAATTTGTTTTATTATATTTTATAATTTCAATACAGTGTACCGATTGTCAACTCTACTCTGTGTTTTATTATGTAGAATTCCTTGTGCAGCCTTTTCAGGAATGTTATAAAACCATGACCCACACTCTGAGAATTGAGTACCGTGATCTCCGCTAGTTGACATACCCAGACATTAGACTGGGTTTGGCGTCCAAGATTTCCTGAGAAGAAATCAAAGTTGACTGGCAGAATACACCCGAGCCCGACCAAGGCTCAACGTTACTTTTCCCTTTAAAATATAACACACGCACATAACAATATGTCATTACAAACATAAATCATAACAAGACTGCCTCATCATCGGACATTTCCCTCAGATCTGGAAAACGGCGACCGTGCTGCCCTTCTCCAAGCCAAACAAGGACAAGAAGCAGCCGACAAACTATCGGCCGATCAGTCTACTTTCCACGCTGAGCAAGGTATTTGAACAGGTTATACTCAACAGGCTGCTTCCACACCACGAAGAAAACAACACTTTGCCAGACGAGCAGTTTGGATTCAGAAAGAGGCACTTCACTACCCATCAACTTACCAGAGTAGCGGAATTCATCGCCCGAAGATTTAACGAACATCGCTACATCGCCGCTGCACTGCTAGACTTGGAGAAGGCATTTGACACCGTTTGGATCAAAGGGCTACTGCACAAATTGCACAAAACAAACACGCCCATATACCTAACGAGAGTGATTCAAGAATACCTAAAGGACAGATCCTTCCGAGTTTTCATCAGGAACGCGCTGTCATCGATACGTGAGATTCCAAAGGGCGTGCCGCAAGGAAGTCTACTCGGACCTCATCTATTCAATATATTCACACACGACATCCCCCGTGACGAGAGATGCAAGCTATCTATTTACGCAGACGACGTCAAACTCTACGTTTCCTCGCTGAAATCAGACATGGCGGCCATTTACCTACAGAGAGCGCTCGACGCACTCGTAGAGTACTACAAGCAATGGCGACTCAAAAAAGACTATCATTGTTCATCTGTATAGATGATTTACATATTTATTCTTATTTTGTATTTCTATTCTTATTTTGTATTTCTATTATCCTTAAAATATTATTATTTTGTTACTTTTATTTTTATTTGTTATTCTATTTTATTTTTATTTATACAAGATTCACCTAGTTTAACTCCTTTCCTGTATGTGATCATGTACCTAATACTAGTATAATAGATATGCTATATGTTTGTACTTTCATCTACATATATATGGATGATTATTAATATTATATACTTAATATCTTATGAATCTCGACTACCATAATACGGGCATTTGCCTAGCTTGGTAGTCGAAATACCATGTAAAAAAATCCTGTAATAAACATAATGAATAAAGAAAATTAAAAAAAAAAAAAAAAAAAAAACTAAACGAGGCGAAGACCGAAGTCATCATGTACACGAGGAAACGAAAAAGAAGATCACCAGATGTCAACATCGAAATGGGAGGGCACGTCCTAGAATGGAAAGATGAAGTCGTATACCTGGGCCTGACAATGGACTCACGTCTCAACTGGAAATCTCACATAGCCAAGATGCACGCAAGAGCCAGAAAGGCAGTCGGCGCGATGAAGCCCATCTTCAACAGAAGAAGTCCGCTACTTCCCAGAACCAAGCTCCTGATCTACTACTCGCTCATTCGACCGGTACTGACATACGCTATTCCCGTGTGGAGTAGTATTTCTCACTCCGACCACTCGAAACTACAGACGCTACAAAATCTCTGCATTAAAATCGCATACAACACTAGAATCAGAACGAATTTTAAAAGACTACATGCAAGAGAAGACATTCCAACATTATTCGAATACACACACCGACTGACAGACCGATTTTACAAATCTCTGAGACACAGTAAAAATAGACTTATAAAGGAAATCGGTCAATACAATGCACCTAGTGACTTTACTTTCAGATATACACACAGACTACCTAAACATATCCTGATGGACCTGAACCACATCTGGTATGAACCAGATTCAGACGCGGACGAGTGAGCGAGCAGTAGGTATTCCTAACTACCAGACGCCCCCCCTGTAACTTATGTTTACATATCTATTTATATATCTAGATAATATTGTATAATATGTATGTTTATTCTAAAAATTTCCCATAAAGTATATATTTCACATAAAAACAGACACATACACCCCACACCACAAAATGCAGGATCTCATATACTGAAATCACTGAAGGCCGACCAGTTTCATGTTGACTGCCGGCCGACTCTTCCCGGATGAGGTTTTTCATGGTTTCCTCATTCCCAAAGGCAAATGCGGAAGAGCTCCAAATTTAAAAGGACATGACCGCCTCCTTCCCACTCCCAACATAACACAAACAGACACGTATGTATATATGGCATTCGACCGCCGCTGCTCTGATGATGAAGATTGATGTTGAGTCTGGACGAAACATGCAATTTTAGTAGGGTTTTTAGATAACAATTTTTCCCTACCGATGAAACACGAGACCTTTAAGACTATAATAGCCAGGTAACATTTTTAAATACCCACATGAGGTAAAAATTGCAAGGCGCAAATGACGCCGTTCTATTTATAAAGAACATTAACTTTAAATTCAGTAAATTTAAATGATTCATCTCTTCAAGATATATAAGAATCTAGTAAATGAAAAAATGAAATCTTATATATCTCCCTTAAACATTTGCTGCCTTACTAAAAAACCCAGTGAAAATTTTATTCAATTGACAAACGGCCGCGGATGTGAAAACATTACTAATTAAAAAATTGTTCATGGAAAAAAATACACTTGGTTTACACGGCCTGAGAGGGTAGTTTATCTCTGTTTTATTAATGATGTCGAACGAAATTTGGAACTTTTCCTAAGTATTTTGAATGTTCTATATATTTCTTATTTTTGAAGGTGTCGAAAAAAAAAATACCATTTATGAAAACTAGATAAAATTACCTTTTAGATTTGTGTATTTAAAATACACTTTAGTTTTCAAAAACTGCCATATTTTAAGATCCAAACTCGGAAAAAAAATGGAAAAAAAATTCTTACCCAAACATTTTTGACCAAAATGTAGAGAAATTAAAAAAAAAAAACAAAAATTAAAAAATACAGTCCTTTTATGTAATAAATTTGGAAGGAAACCCTTGAGGCGATTTTTCACAAAAACGGCGCTATATAAATCATCCAAATATTATTAAACTATCACCTCACTTTTTCCTCGTGCATACAATAAAAAAATAATAAAAAGTTTCAAAGTTTTTTTTATTGTCAAAAAAATAACTTAGAAATAATAACGACATTTCAAACAGATTTCTTGCATCTCTAAAGACGTTACTTTCTTTGATAGGTTTATGAACTGTATTAGATATTAATATTATAAAAAAATATCACTTTTAAGAAATTTTCTTAAAATAAAGATCTTAAAATGTAAATTTTATCTTTTAAGTAACCTATAAAATAATATTCTGACAGTTCAACTTTGAAAGTACGGCGTTTGTACAATTACTTGATTGAACTGATGTAAACCACACAAATAACATGGTAAATATATCAATTATGTGAATAGAAGAGTAAATTCGTCACTACGATAGAAATTATTAAGTAAAATTACAACATTTAGGCACTAACAAATTTTTTGACATCCCGCCATAAACAAACCGGGCTGTCTTTTCATCGCGGGCCGTTGAGAATTAATGCACAAGCGCGCCAATAATGCCCCTGGCGGAGAAGAATTAAAACAACATTCTTTCCTAGTAAATTAAATCCATATACAACGTTGTCAGATCTTCAATGCATTTTAACAGCGTGACCACGTGGGAAAGGTTATTGGTAATAAAACGTGTTTTAGTGTACACGGGGTTTATTTATGTTATTGCAATAACACGGGTTATCGGGGGTGCTGTGGTTTTTTTTTAGTAAGGCTGATAGTGTATCTAAACTTTTTCTCATCCGTTTTAGAATGATGTCAAGATTGTTAAGTAGCGTTTACTTTATTATTTGCTACTTGCTACTGCCAATACTGCGTCACCAAAGACGACAGGCCCCCAGGGAATTTATTTCCTCAGACCTCATTGTGGACATGATGATTGTGGAGCTAATGAAAAAAAAATAGCTCTCATGGCGATTTCTTTCTAATTAACAGGGCCTGTTTGTGGAGCTAATGAAAGTAATTAATAGTATTGGCACCGTGTAGTTAACTACTGGTAAATACTGGTTTTTATATTGTTTTTAGAGCAATAAAAGTGCAGGAAGTTGTATTTTTAAGTGTGTGAGTCAGAAAGTGTTGGAACAAGAAACACGTGTAGCCCTTCCATGTGATGCACAGATTGCGTTGGTGGTTCGCTTTGCACGTGTAGCCAAGTATGGTTAAATCACACTTATTACTCTATGTTGTTACTCTCCCAAACTTAAATTGCCAGCAAGTCTTTCCATATCCACGCCATTGATCCACGCCGATATTGAGTTTTTCTACGAAGGAAGGTATTAGAAGCTGATGTATTTAATAAATATACTATGTAAGCAGGGTGTCGCTTTAGCATTCACAGGGAGAGGGGGGGGTTCGACCATAAGAGAGAGGGGTTCGATCCTGGGGGGAAGGGCAAGGGAGAAAGAGGGAGGGGGATGTAGAAAATTAATTAAAATGTTTCCAGCAGGACTCTCTCGACCCATCGCCTTGCACCGCAGTGGGAGGGTTGGATCCATACATCCGTTACTCTTTGACATACCCACCTCCACATTCCTACCCACGCTTCATTCATTTTTTCTTCCCAGATCTTCCACTCCTTACTTTTCTAAAAAAGACCCTCCACACATCATCCCCAAAGAGGACATGGACCCCGAGGGGTATTATTTTCTTCAGTGTGTGAGCGAATGTAATAAAAAAGAAATCCAAAACTATTTGGATGCAGCAGCAGGAAAATAAGTGTGAAAAACCTGCGAAACAAGTCTTCTAATCTACATACTCGTAACTTCGTTATGAGGCAGTAGGATCGACAGCTAACACAACCCGTTTATAAATGAGCTGGCTGGAACGTAAGGGTTGTGTACCTACGAGTAGGTACCTGTAGTTTAAGGTTAAATATGAGGTCGACCGAGCTAATTCAATACCTTTCCGGTGTCATCTCTCTTAGTACGTAAATGGGTTACACATAATAATGTGCATGTTTTAGCAACGTTCTAGTCGTTATTTCTATTTTTCCTGGCCATGTTAAAAAACATATTTACATTACATCATGGACACCCACTTATATTATGAAGTTATATCTTTATATTTTATAGGTCATTTCATAAAAATTCTTCAGTTCTAAAGAATCCTAAATTCTCCAGTCTTCCAAAATAAATATCAACTCTACTTTTGGCACTATTCTTCTCATAAACTTATTATCAACAGTAATGGGGATAGGAAATGTCTAATCATACAATGTCCAGTTTTTTTTTAAATATGTTTTAAACGTGTTTTAAATTTTAAAAAAATTAAATATGTCTTCCGCGTGCAATGCTTATCCAAACACAAGCATTATAATAAAAGTGTGTTTATCTGAAGAGAACTAACTAAAAAGAAAGTATGTTTTCTGTATCTGTTTGAAAATTAGAGAGAGCCTAAGAAAACATAATAAATTGAACCACACCTTGAGGTGATTTTTCACAAAAATGGTGCTCTATTAATTATTATTATTAATATATCTTATGTGTGACCAGGTTCAGATAATATATTTTAATTTAAAGCTTGTTACACTCCCTAATTTATATATATATATATATATTTTTTACATGAGCTCCACACAGGAGGCCCTGAGGAAAATAATTTCCCTCAGGGCCTATGTCATCTTTGAGAATGCTGTGTGGAGGGTTTAAATTATATAAATATTTAATTGTATTTAATTTTTATATAAATATTTAATTATATTTTTTTTAAATAGGTTCATAATTAGAATTACCTTTCTCCTAATACAACCCTTAAATACACATTTATTATTTTTTTAACATTTTTTAGATGAACAATTCACAAATTTTCGTAATTATATTTCCTTTGGTAATTCGCCAAACATGTTAATTGCTCCATACGTCAACGACTTTTGACACTGGGTTTATTTTTCTGAAGGGAGACTTACGAGTATGTTATTTCTTTCCCTCGTTTTATGTGTATGTTTATATTGCAGGTTTTAAATTTTAGACTTTTTTATTAGAAACACTTGATCTATGACCATTAATTATTCTTGTGAAAATAAAAATAAAGTTTTGAAGTAAATAATTTGTTTCAGTGAAAAGATATTTAACTCGTTCAACATTTCTTTGGTTTTCGTATATCTTTTTTTCTTCAGCCTAATTTCTCCTGTTTGTAGTATTGTCATTTGTTTCATTAATCCATCATTGAAAAAATATATAATAATATAAGGGAGAGAGAGGGCTACGGTCGCATACAATCGTCACATATATATTGTATTACCCATCCGTGACGACCATACGGGATTATATGAGACAAATAATATGTTCTTCAAAATTCAAAAATACGTGCCAAAGAAATACCTAACTTATTTTCCTGGCACTCTCATTTCTTGGGCGTTGACTATCATCAGGAAGAACTTTGCCCTGCAAACTGTACCACATAACGACTGAATACTAACAATATATACACATTTAGTAAACAATTCACTAAATTAAATTTTTATTTACAATAGGTCCACACAGGAGGCCTTGAGGAATCATCGACAAATTAAAATTTCAAAATTTATAGGCTTTCCTGGTTTTTACTTGTTGACAGAGGTTCGGCAGGTTCAACGAACAATGGCTGGTGGAACTTAATAAAATAGTTTTGCATACAAATATTGTTAAACTTGTGCGCAGTTTCTTAAATCTATTGTGGAGGCGTATTGTTTTGCAAAATTTGCATTCGACCTTTGATATTTACACCGCAAGTTTGCTTCCAGAATGAAGCAAGATGACTCACCTATGTCGAACGACGCTCTTACGTTAGGTATGTATAAATCCCCTTTGCAAGTATTATCATTTTGTGTAGAAGTTTTCCTAGATTTCATTTGCATATCATGATATTGTAATAATTATGTTTTCCGAATAATTTTCTTTACTGAAACCTTCTAGGAAAGTTATTTGTGATATCATAACAACGTGGCAACTGTTTCTACACAGTATCTGTAGAAACGTGGTGGGTACAATAATATTGTTGATAACATGAAAATTAAAAAAAATATTTGTATTTATATTATAAACGGTTCTGAGAATACTCAAATGTTACTTCTGCGAAGTAAAATCTGTGAAACCTAAACAAAAATCCTACCAAAAATTATGCGGAAAAAAAATTACATTTCATTTTTTATTGCAGGGGATTTTTTAACGTCGTTTCGGCCATATAAAAATTTATTTTTAATTAGAATATATTTTCGGATTTTTATTTCATTGTTGCATAGACATCCAAATAGTCTATGTCTATGCATTGTTGCTTATTTATGACATGGCTGCATAACGAAGTAGTGTTGAGAACCCCATTTCTTCAACCTTCCTCTCTCCATCTCCTTTCCACCCTTTCCTTACAACATTTCAATTTGGGAGGCGGGAATCGGTACCGCCGCCGGGAACCTCTGCCATGGGTCGCCCCAAGTGGTTCGCTACGATTGGTGATTTAGCAGGGGTGCCCGGGTTGATGGGGTGAGGTTTGTCTAGGTTTTAGAGGCGGATGACCAGGACACACTGAACCCCAAATTTCTAGCCACCCCTTAAGCCCCTTTCCTTCCCAGAACTCTCCTCTACTTTTTTTCTTAAAAAATTCTCCACACAGCATCCCCAAAGATGACATAGGCCCTGAGGGAAATTATTTTCCTCAGGGCCTCCTGCGTGGAGTTCATGTAAATTTTTTTTTTTAATCCCTTAATTCCCCTAAACTTACGTAGCTGGAATGTGTGTAGGTCAACATCACTAGCTTGGGTATAAGAAATTGGTTGAATTTTGTATTAAGGCGATCCAATAGTCCAGGAAAAAATCGAAATCGGACGCCCCTTTATGGGAGGAGTTTAAAAATACTTCAGAAAAAGCTTTTGGAAAGGTTGTAAAAAGTATTTGAGAATTTTTTTTTTACATGTTGATTTCGTAAAGGCCTGTAGAAAACATTAACTCCTTTTTTACGAATTGTTTATTGTAATAAAACAGAAATTAAAAATTGATTTTACGGAACAAAGCGACGCGGAGCCTAACGTCTGTTCCCCGCTTCGTTCGGGGTGTAACTGGTAAAAAATGTGTGCGACAATATGTAGTCCTTCGGTGGACGGCATAGGGTTCACTTTGAAAAACCCAATTTGACGATTAGCGACCGTATTGTAAAATAACAACGCGATAAAGCATTTTTTATTTTATTTTGTGGAGTTCGTGCGTAAATAACAATTTTTTTGCGATTATTATAAAAGAAACTGAATTTGCCATATTATACAATAAAACCATAACAGAAAAGGGGTTTATAAATAGGAGAGTGTGGACTTAAAGTATTTTTTACAGACCTTACACTTTATTTTTCTAGGCTCATTAAAAGACTTGACCGATATTTTTAAGGGTCAAGGTATTTTCTACGCGCAGTATCTATAATACTTCTAAGCGATCAAATTTTCAAAACAAAAACATATAATATTGTATGATTTTGCATTATTTAGTATGGCTTCATCTTAAATATTAAGAAGTTGATTTGACGTTGTTCGTGCTGACAAGCTGTCTTATGAGAGCTTTGTTGAACTACTTTTTAGTTTGTAATATTTTTTTTTTCATGTTTGTAAAATGTTTTCCTTATATTTAATAAAAATAAAAAAAAACAGGACACTGGATTTTAGGTATTTTGATGAAAAAATTAAAAAAGACAAACAAAATTGTTGGCAAGTATTTTAATGACTGATGACACAGAGCCGATATATCTTACCAATAAGTTGGGAGACCGATATAGGTACCGCCGCCCCAGGATCTCTATATTGTATATATCCAACACCTCTGCCATAGGTCGCCCTAAGTGGTTCGCTACAAGTAGTTTGGTGACTTAACAGGGGTTCCCGTGATATTTTTGCCCACTTACTGCGAGGCGGGCCGGATCGGGAGACACTGATTTAGGGAGATAATATACTTATGACACATTGCCTTGCACCGCAGTGGGGAGGATGGATCCATACGTCCGTCATTCCTGGATACATTGACCCCCAGATTCCTATTCACCCTTCGTACTATTTTCCTTCCTAGAGCTTCATCTCCTTCGTTTTCATAAAAAAGAGCCTCCACACGGCATCTCCAAAGATGACACAGGCCCAGAGAGATTTTCTCTCGTCGGCAAGTTAATGTAAAAAGCATTAGCTCCTCCTCTGAGGATATAATGTAAAAAAGTAATACGAGCAAAATCATTTGGATGATTTGTATAGCGCCGTTTTTGTGAAAAATCACATCACGCAATATAGAATGCGGCATGGAAGCAACTGTCGCCGAGCTACGATCTAAATGCGCGAACTCAAAACGGCGGAGCCAATCAAAGATATGTGTTTGCTGTTTAAACAAAGGGGGGGATCGCTGCGCATAGAATTGGTCTGCAGCAGTATTATACCACTACATAATAGATGAACAATATCGGTCACAACTTTGGTGATTGATTATTCACAAAAAACGGCGCTATACAAATCATCAATACATTATAATTATAATGAATACCTCACAAGAGTCCCAGCTGCTCCCGTCTGGAGCCAGTGAGACTATGGCATCCAGAATTGGGGTATGTTTTGAGGCTGAAGGTAGTGGGGAGGGGAAGGAAATGTGGAAGAGGAAGGTGGGGAATTACCTGGCTATTCAGATCTAGTCAACAAACGTTTCAATTGTGAATGGTGGTCTTACACCAGGGCAATACTGAGAGTATTTTCTACACTGGAACGTACCGCAAATACATTTTATATTATTTTTAAATGAATAATTAATTGTGAAATAACACAAATTAATCAAATAAAAACGCCGGGATTCGATCCCCAAACCTTCGGATTGGAGCAAGAGTTTTACCCCACGGTACCATAATTTTCACGGCGCATCTCATTTGATTCTAATTTCTAAGCTCTTGCCGCTCAGCTACGGAGTTCGGCTTGTCCCCATATCTGAATGCCACGCTTTTAGGATACACACAAAAATAATAAAATGCAATCGTGCAAGGGTAAAAGCCACGCTCGCCCCTACTCCCCGACTCCCCAGTGCCGCGTACTAAACGTAAACAATCTGACAAAAAGCGACATTGCCCCCTTTTGGCCAACTATTTACATAATGATATGAAAAGGGTGAAAGTCTAGTAATTACTCTGTTTAATTGACCGAAAAAACACTACGTTTAAAATCTTAGGGGTGGATTTCTTATATTCTAATATACGAACAGAATACACGTGCCGTTCGGTAAATTAGTTTGTTTGATTGAATATATTGTAACCACTCGTTAGACTCATGGGACTCCAAAACAAACATATTGCTAATAAAAGTTTTTTAATGTATTAAAAACCACCGTTACTTTTTTTTTTACATGAGCTCCACACAGGAGGCGCTGAGGAAAATAATTTTTCTCAAGGCCTATGTCATCTTTGGGGATGCTGTGTGGAGGGTTTTTTTAGGAAAGGGAAGGAGGGGAGAGTTCTGGGAAGGAAAAGGGTTTAAGGTAGAAATCTGGGGTTCAGTGTGTCTTGGTCATCCGCCTCCAGTGAGCTTTACCAGATTTTTTTTGAATAAAGAAAATTATTTATTCCCCACTTCTCAGTATGTTTACAAGACCTGAATAATACAACACATTTAAATAAGTCAATAGCAGTCACGTCATTATTAAATAATTAAGAACACTTAAGGTGGGAAAATAGATTTCAAAGTAGGTACTCCACAAAATAGAAAATCTATTGCCACAATTATTTTCGCGTTAAATCGGTTAACCGGTAATAAATCAATTGAGGCACCTTCAAAATTAATATTTAGAATCGTATAAATTAGTTGCCTCAAAGTGGTCTAACCACAGTTTGAAAATGGCCTTGTAAGCCGATACAGCTGTCACAATAATAAAAAAACTAAAATACTTGCAGAACATAATAATTAAATACATATTGTTAAATTTAATTAAAAAAAATTTTTTTTTATTAAACGCCGTTCTAGAATTACACACAAAACAATCAACGAATAAATAATTAATAGCTTTGCCAGAGTTTAAAATTTATTTTGAAATACAATTTTTTTTTAACAGTTAAATGAATATTTAACTGTTAAAAAGCAGAGCCCAGCATAGCGATTCCGTATTTTTTGTGAGATCGTTATTGGATAACGGACGTTATCTCCTGTCAGATTTGTGTGATTTTTATGACTGTTATTTGCGTTTTCTATGTACAACGTACATTAAATGAATAAATAATCATGCGTATTTGCAGGAATTCACGTTTAAATAAACTAAAATATGTGACGTAAAAATCACACAAATCTGACAGAAGATAACGTCCTTTATCCAATAACGATCTCACAAAAATACGGAATCGCTAGGCTGGTTTACCTAGAATTATCTTAATAAAAAAAGTTGTTTAATTTTAATGATGCCAGCTGTCACTATTCGATAGTTGCTGCATCAGACAAACTATCAACTAAGTCTTCAAGTTTTAGAAAAGTGCATGACAGTATTTTATTTTTTGTTTTTGTTTTTACCAACAATATATTTTTTTAGATCATCTCTGTTTTTACGATTAATATCCACACGCCCCTCGTACTTGATATTATAATAAGAAATCACCCTGTAATTTTCAGATGTCAAACTGTCTTCAAAACATCGAACCTTCATCAAAGCCCAAATGAAGCTTTTGCAAAATTGACAGCAGGCACTTTTCCAAATCATAAACAATATATTAATATTTGTTTTGCGAAGAGTGAATAGCTAATACGTTGGTTTTGGATTTTCGATTGGTACATCGCCATTCATTTTTCTTAAAACAATATTTTAGATTAAATGTATTTATTGCATTGGAAGTATCTATGTATTCAAGAAATCTATACTCATTACTTGATATTAGAAGTGCTGGTGCTTTTGAAATAAAACAAATTGACTTAACCACAAATAAAAGTAAAAACTCTGAGCACTTTTCAAATAGAAACTACGTAATTCAAATATTTGTTCACATAAAATGTACTCGTCCGACTATTTGTGAATAAGGAACTCCAGTAAAAAATATTATGGCTTTTAAAAATATGTTCATATAGACTGTAGAAATGTAGACCAATAAACGCCGATTCTGAATATATAAGTTTTATTTAATAATATTAAACGCAGAGTTTTTAAAAATTATTAAAAAGTCAATTTTTCATCATGTCGTTGAAACACGCCGTCAAGTTGGTATTATTAAAATGTTTAGTGGTGACGTCACCGATCACCGTTAAGTCACTGTATGGGAATGTAGGTATGACACAAGCCATCGTATTAACAACATTTCATCTTATTCGTTTATTTACATACTGTTTATGGAGATTTAGTTGTTGTGTTTATTGAAACATTATTTAGGCCTAAATAATTCAGTTTCAAAAATAAAGGTGTCTCTTATTAGTTTATCTCTAATATTAAAAATATTCAAAAACTACTGCACAAAAAAATAGTTATGAAACTTCTAGGGAGAATACTTTGAACTCTGAATTTCAAAATGGCGTCAGTCGAACAGCTGATTGCCCGATCTTATAGTAGGGGAGCCCAAACGGCTAAAAGGGTGCCCCAATAGGTCCACAATCCAATAGGTCCCCACAACGGGATTGAGTAAATCCCAAAATCCTCTACTTTATCAGTTCGGAGCTTCGGTTTCCATTAATATTGATTTCGATTCTTAAAAAATAACAATTTCAAACAATTTTTATACCATTCTCCCGTAATAATATTGAAAAATATAATAATATAATATAATGAATAAATAATTCCAACTAAATAATGTTTTAACTTATCGAATAGTATCATACTTTCTTCCGTATAACTGTCATACAAAATGACCTGTTGAAAAAAAAAATTACTTTTCGGGATTGATGACGTCACACGATTCACTAAAATATGCAGTTATTTATGTTAGATTCATTAAAAAAAAAAAAAAAAGATTGGACTGGAGTTCCTTATTGTAAATATAAAACGTTCAATTGATTAGTCAGATTTCTTCAAAAATTGAATTTTGTTGTCGTGGATGCAGTTATGTGTAAAAGTGTATCCTGTGATACAATACCCATATTACTAATAAACACCACCAAATCAATTATAATGCAGAGTGTAATAAAACTTGTAGCGAATTTAAAAAATTGTGCATGAATAAAACTTGTAGTGAATTAAAAAAAAATATTGTTGATGAATAAAACTTGTAGTGAATTAAAAACATTGTTGACGTTTTCTTGGTCACTAGTAGGATATTTCAAAATGTCATACTAATGTATCATAGCGTTATGCCTCCGTTAGCATATTTAATACGTAAAGCACAAACACGTGTAGATAATATTTGATTTATGGTGAGCATTCAAATATTGCTTTCTTGATTATCTCCAAACTTAGTATTTGGAGATGTCTGACTAATTATGGTAGAGCTAAACCTGTAAACATATTCAAACTAACGAATTATATACATCGGTAGTAAAAAATATAGAATTAGTAGGTACCTACAGCAGTTAGTAAATGTGACATTTTATGCATATTTGTTCGTCATACCAAGAAAGGTTACACCGTTGTACCAAGAAATTTAGAATTTAGCACACATTTTTCATAAACCTAAATTTATTAAGTATTTATATTAAGTTGAAATCCAAGAATTTGATGAGCTGACCATAAATCAAAATGACATAAGCTTACGGAACCAGAAATCACCACACAATCTCTGCCTGAAAATGTTTGTGTAATTTCTTATGACAATTTCCGGTGAAGCGAAATGTGGCACTAGATAAATACGCGCATGTGAACACAGTAATAATAATATGTGGCTTGGGGCCCTCAGCAGAGAGCTGTTGTTTGAATAAACAATCATATATTTTAGCGAGTGTTGATTTTGAGACTCTGTAGCTGATTTTTATGTAATTAATATCTCCGGGTTGCTGTTTTTTTAGCAGTTCTTTCGGTTGCAAAATAATAAGGGTGGAGCGTTCTGTTAATATGGACAGCCGCCAATTTTGAAAACAATTAAGGATAAGAAGGGAAGAAAGAATTAATAATGATCGAAAAGACTGAGTGGTGGTCACTGTAACTCTGTCCGAAACTTTGGCTAAAGTAGATGGAAGCGCAACGCAGCAAACATAAATGAGAAACAAACATAAACGATAAGGCTTAAAAGGCCTTTAAAATCGTCACTTATAAATTTATAAATTACCTACTACGAGTATGAGTATGATAAGATTATTAAATAATTATCTGTGTCGAAGAAAATTATTGTTATACTCAAATTACTTTGTAATATTGAATATTAGTAAAAAAAAAAGAATACAGAAAAGAGCATCAATTGTTATTATCGAGTGATTTCTATAAATCAACGCTTGTTGTACTCGTGTAAGTATAATTGTGCACTTACACGAGTACCTACAATCTATCTGTATCTACACGTTTTTCGCATAAAGATAATGTCTTTTTTATATTATTTTTTTACTAATATTAAATGTAAGTAATTTGAATTTAATTAAATTCTGAAAAAACTGAGTATAAAATTTTATTTAAAAATTTAAAAATAAATAAATACAAATCACTTTGTATAATTTACGTATTAGTCGCAGACAAATCGTAAAATCAGACCGATCCTGATGCGCCTGAGGCACTTCACGAAATGGCTAGGCGCATCATGATCTGCCTGATTTTACGATCGGCCGCCGACGTGTACACCACTTATTAAACATAAATTATCAACATGTTTCCAAACCTACAGTTTCTTCGTCAAAATAAAATGAAAATTAACAAAATAACACTAGACAAACACGTATGGGCAAATAAATTACTGTAGACAGAAAAAAATATATTTATTATTAGTTCAGCCGAGTTAGTTACAAGTAATGTAGTTACAAGGATAGTCAAAAGACATCAGGGGGGAAAAAATTATGAATAATATATCATTTTACCAAAACGAATATGTGATGTTTCCAAAAACACCTCTTTTATTGAAAAAAGTCTAATGTTTCACTCAAACTCTTAGTAAAAGATTTTCTGACGTGACGAAGAGTACTGCATTGCCCAGACTACCTGCTTACTGACTGAACTGTTGACCTTTTAATGTGAGAATCTTTATTGCATTCCGAAATTTAGTGACTGCTCCTCGGGAAGCAAGAGCGCCCATAAATATATCTGGAATGAGTTTGGGTTCCATTTAACTTCCGATAGCTGATGACGATGCTGATCTAACTGTTGACTGTCGTTAATTGATTATTTCAAGAGTTTAATCCATTAAATGGTTTAAATACCTCCTAATAAAGATTTAACTGGATGCTTGAGGCAATTAGCCTTTAAGAGCCGTTAGGACACGACAATGTTATTAAGTCACTAATTTTAGGTCAGAATATATGTCTTAGTCATAAGTCACTAGCTATAAGTCTTAGATGTAAGTCACTAGTTATAATTGTCAATCTTCGTTGTAAGCCAGTAATATAAGTCACTAGTTATAATTGTCCATCTTTGTTGCAAGCCAGTAATATAAGTCACTAGCTATAAGCCTTTAATGTAAGGGGGCATACATTAATTACGTGAGCTCGAAAGGGGGGGAGGGTCAAGCAAAATTTCACGTTACTTGAAAAGAATATACGAAGTGGCACAAATTTATCTCACCAAGTGGGAGGAGGGGCGAGGGTCTAGATTGGATGAAAAACTGCTCACGTAATTAATGTATGCCCCTTAAGTCACTAGTTATAATTGTTAATCTTAGTTATAAGCCAGTGATATTAATTCTTTTATATATTTATTTGTACATGGCCCTTGAGGTGATTTTCCACGAAAACGGTGCTATATAAATTATCCAATTATTATTAAGTATTTTAGTCGAGTGGAGAGTATAGTAGTATCTAAACGCGTCCGAACACCATAATTTTAGTAGAGTGGGTTAGTCAGCTCTTTAGTAGATTCAATCCATTTTTTCTATTTTTCGGGCGATTAGGAATCCCCACCACGCGTCCCTGCGCACTGACATGCGCGAACGCGCCGTTTTAGCACTAAGCAGAGTTCATTTGTAGATGCCCGGAAATGTCGTGGCATTGGAGCGAAGACGCAACTCTAAAATTATTTATTTATGCTGCTTTTTATCTCTTTTAAATTTATCTCTTTTCGTGTCATAGTTTATTTATTTTCATCTCACTAATTTATTCTTCCATTTATAAAATCTATATATCTAAAATCAGCTTAATTATTGTATTTACTTTAATGCGCCGCGGCCTGTTCATCTTCCAATGTACTCTCTACTTAATTGTAATGCGCCGTAATGCTAAAGATTTACGATACTTGACTTAATACTTGACCAATGTGAACAAGCCTTTACGCTAAGTCTTTAGTTTAAGTCAGTAGTCTTGGTCGTAAGTCACTAGCTACATATAAGTTTTAAATGTAAGTCACTAGTTATATTTTAAATTTCAGTTTAAGTCTATGTAACTTACATCAGCAGTTATGTTTTAAATCTCAGTTGTAAGCCGGGTATATTCATTTTATTACATAATTATGTGTAGGTACAGCACGCTTGAGGTGATTTTTCACCAAAACGGCGCTGTGTAAATCAGACAACTATTATTATAATAGACATTTTTTTAAATGAGTTATCAGTAGATTGTTTACATTAGCTCCACACAGGAGGCCCATTTTTGGAAATGCTGTGTGGAGGATGTTTTTAGGGAAAGAAAGGAGAGGAAGTTCTGGGAAGTATAAGGTATGAGGAATGAGTAGGAATCTGGAGGTAAGAGTGACGGACGTATGAAACCATCCCTCCCACTGCGGTTCAAGGCGATCGCGATGTTCCAAAAGAGTTCTGCTTGGGAGGCTTTTACGGCGTGAGGCTGAAGATAGCGCGGAGGGGAAGGGGATGTGGATAATGTACCTGCCTATTCAGATCTAGTCATCAAACACGGCCAAAGCCATTTCAAGTAATCAGTCTAATACCTATATACACTCAACAATCGGATCAATTGTTGGGGGGGTCAATTTTCGGGGGCCATTTGTCGCCGAATCAATTGTCATGGAACCGATTTTGGCATGTTTCGTTGAAATGGTAGAGTTATTACAATTTTTTTATCTTTTTGTGCATTTAAATAGTTTATCAAATAAGTACTCGTAATTTGCAACCCAGAGCAAGTCATCTATCAGCGGACATTGTACAGTGGGTCTTTGTGTTCCACGAGAGGAGTAAGGTCACCGGTTTGACCTGCAGATAAAAACCAAGAGGATGGGAGGCTGGGATAGATGGATGACGCTGATCACTTCCTGAGACAGGGCAAACACGGAAACCAGATGGAGTTGACCCGACCAGGGATCAAACCAACAGTAGTCATGGAAACATCTCAACAGTCATTAATAATCATCAAACGAGTTTATTTCTACATTATTATTATTATTATTGTTTGGCACACATAATTAAATAATTATTATTGTGTATTTGCGATGTTTGTGTTATAAATAATGGCAATTTATAGAACTTCCTGCGTCAACCGCGCACAACATTCGTGTTTTTTCAAAGTTCATCTTTATTTACCCATTATTGTAATAAATTTAATTAACTGTGACCTATTTAACATAAATTGGCGATCTAAAGTTGATCTCTGCCGCGGCGAGAGACTGAATGACATTAGAATGTGTGTAGCGTTGTGAAATGGGTGCTAGGTTATGAAAACACCGATCTGTATAGGTAATGGTTTCTTTTTTTCTTCTGGGTACCTGGCACGGTCAATAGATAAAGAATTTATCAATGGTGGCTGTACGTTGTCCTCGTTCCTGAGCACAACTGCAGATTACCAACGAACAAACTACAGTTGACGTCAAATAAATTGGAAACACTTAGTCGTTGTGAATTGTTGTTTGAAGCGTTTTACCGACATTATCGATAAAACGTTTCCGTGCCAATTCAGAATTAACTCAACTCAAACCTGTTTGAAAAGTCATTAAAAGCGAAGAAAACAAAGAAAAATAGCCCATATCCTAACCTAACGTGTCTAACCTTTTCAACCAACGATTGTTTTTAATTTTTTTTTTCATCACTTTTTATAACTTTTCAAAGAAAGTGTTGAGTTCATTCTGAGTTGTTCGGTCACCCTAAAACCTATATCCATCGACCGTGCTAGATACCCTGGACCCCTAGTACGGTCGATCGATGAAATACGAACTGCCAATGCATGTTTAGGTTAGTATTTCAACTCGACATTGTCAACATTATTGGTATTTTTACATAATGGCGTTGGGCGTTGCGGAATGCGAATTCGTGGACAGATCCGCCAGCATATTATACCCATTCCTTATTTGATCCCAGTCAATATCGGCCATCAACGATGAAACTGTGCTAGGGGTATCGATACAAAATCATCGGAAGTTACGCCTATCGATCCGATATTGTAAAGTTATCGATTTAACCATGTTAGAGCTCCTGGTGCCCTGTCCTTTTGGAGATTGGCTATCTTCTCGATAGATGACCATTATTCTAATCATATATATTTATAGGAACCGATTAATTAATTTACACATGGACAGGCAATAATAACAATGATGTTATGGATAGGGGTAAAATGATCGTATTTATTTTGTTCAGCTATCAATGCACCTTGTTCAAATGAACCTCGTCCTCAAAATATTCAAGGATACTTCAGCGCCGATCCTGTGAAGATTTTAAGCTTCAAACAAGTTCAAAAAACGCATGGAGTTTTAACCCTTTTGAAGCCGACATTCAATGGTTATCGTACAACCAATAATAGCCTGCGTTTGAATATTTGGACTAAAGATCGAAGGCTGATTATCGGGTGATCGTATGACCATACTTAATGCTTTGTAGACCTTTAGGGGGGTTAGATTTTTTATTGTGTAATGGTTGGTGTGCATGTGTTCATTGTAATAATAAGGTTTTTTGTTGTGTGTTGGTAGGGCGAAGCTAGTGTGCGTGTAGATTGTAATAAAACAGTTTTTACGTCACCTAATGCGGCCTATGGATGGGTTTTGATTTACATTTGAGAGGGGAGCATAAATAAAGTATTTAGTCCGAAGGCTGATGCGGGAGATGTATTTTTTGTGATGGAAGTGAAGTGCCCGCACAGGGATGAATCAGGGATTATTTTTTTTTTTTTTATATTAGTTAATTGTTAGAAATGGCTTGGATAACTCACGTACTTCACAAAATAATCCATTAATTATATTAAATAGTTTGGGATATTTTCTTGGTGAATATTCTTTATTAGATTTTTTTAAATTTAAATTAAGTGTAATACAAATTAACTTCAACTGTTTTTACAAATAGACCCCAAATTAAAATCAATTCTAGTGTTTCAATCTTTGAAATTTTGATTACTTTACTTTGATGGCATTACAGTCTGTATTATTTTGCATATCGCAGTTTCGGAAGAACAATGATACAACTGCAAAAATTATAATTTTACAAAAAAGCAAAAAAACGATTTGTAGTTTAATGAAATGTTTATTAAAGAGTGTGTATGCGACAGAATAGAATACGTACTTTTCTTTTGATCACCAGAAGTTAGAATTTTGTCACCCTACTTTTAACCCCCCATTTCAATTGATAAGAGCAATTATGTGATTGTTTTCCCCCGTATATTGTCCGCTCTTCCAGAAGACGTAACTGTTTGATTTCAGTCACTAAGAACACTTATGCCACTGTTCTACACAACTGTAGATTGCGGCGTTGTTGCCCTGAAGGAAGATAACAAATACTCGTAGCTGATATTTCAACAACGACGTAACTACCCTAAGGAGGTCCGAACAGGAACTACAGTTATGTCATTGTTTCCCAGTGTGCCGAATGGTTTTCTGAGACTATTTATGGAATTAACCGTATTTTACCAATTTTTAATTTGGCTATTACACTTTTATGAATGTTCACTTCTAGGGTGCCTTACAAAACTAGCTAAAAATATATTATTATGAATCTGACTTTTACATTATTACAGAAATTCAGATTTGAGTGACAAAGTGTATACAAGCAAAATCTATAAAAGACACAGAAGTTCTGAATGATTATTTTTTAATTGTGCGTATCGGCAACAGTGGCGCACAAGAGGTTAACTAGCATTATTTTACTCATAATTTTTTTTAAATATGTTGCATGTTGTATGCTGATTTCTAGCAGTGGAATGGAAAATCTACAGTCTCTCGTGTCTAGGATAAACGAAGTATGTGTGTAGAATAAGTTAATGATGAATGAATGTAAGTAAGTCTAAAGAGATGGTGTTTGGAGGAGAGGGTATGAAAATAGTGGGTAATAGTGAGTTGTGAATGATGAATACTTGGAGCAGGTGGATGTGTTTGTGTATTTGGGAAGATGTTTACGAGAGATGGGAAGGCTGATAGAGATATTGAAAATAGGATAAACGCAGTTAACTACATTAATGAAGGACTGCACGCCGTTGACGCTGACAAAAACTGTCTAAAGAAGCGAAGCTAACAGTCCACAATAGAGTGCTGGTATCTACCCTGATGTATGGCAGTGTGGTGCGGAACTGGCAGAGGAAGGATGAAAGTAGACTGAATGCTGTAGAAGTGAGATCCCTGATGATCTTGTGAGAAATGTGGAGATCCGCAAAGAGTGCAAGGCTGATATAAACGTATTGAGTAAAATTAATGGTTTAGGCGTCGAATGGAATGAACGAAGAGAGAAGTGGAGAAGAAGTCGGAGACGCCCGAGGAAGACATGGCACAATCAGGTGAATCAAATACTTAAGTCAGAATAATAGAAGAGTATTATGAGACGATACACGAATGTGAATGAAGCAATAAGTATGTGGCTAGACCGAGTTGTTTAGCGGTCCGTCCTCTCTGCAGGGAAACGGCGTGATGGTTATTTAGTTCGATAGTTATCATTTTTTACATTATTTAATAGTTTATCTCTTTCCCAATGCAGTCCTGAGCGTCCACGATCATCACTTTTCTCTAATTTGATCTCCCATTTAGTTCTGTATGAGGGCTGACGCGATCTCCAACACAACACGCGATGCATACATTTATTTATTCATTTATTCCGTCTACAACTTACAAGCAATGCTTCGATGCATACAAGTGCAGGTTCATACTCCTATATGCATATATGCATCCCGTATTATAGGACATTGGTGCATGTGGTATCATTATACACAGATTAGTGCTGCATATTACTTAGCTGTTGGATTTAATACTGAGAAGCTTAAAGCATGACGTTCAAAAAGGTCACTATGGTTTTGGATCTGAAATTAATTTTATTTATTATTTTCCTTGTGACAGTTTTGAATTCATTTTTGTAATTTTTATTAGCTCAATATTCAACTTGACAAAAAGTCTCCCAACTGCCTAGTGCATTCAAGTGCATTTAGGGTATTGTGCATTGACCTGTATTGTGTGAATATCTTTTGCTTCTGAGTGGTTATAACCAGCTAAGTAAGAGTAGGTGTCTTCGATTGAGTTAAGAGTGTTATGAGGCGTAAATTTCGATACTCACTGGTAGTTTTGTGAACAGTAGACTTCGGATTACACAACTCGTAACGTTCGTGCGAATTCTAGCGCAGTACAAAGGTACTATCCAACACGGCTACCATCTTAGCAGGATTGACCGGACATGGAACACAGAATTAAATTTACAAAACTATCAATTAAATAAATAAATTTATGGAATGTAATTAGGGAAGATGCTCCGAGGAATTAGCGTCATTGATCCCCTCGGCACCGGTGCATAGTCGGGAAACACGCCAAACACGCGCCCAACATTTGTACACGCTTGACATTAATAATAATAATACTTGGATGATTTATATAGCGCCGTTTTTGTGAAAAATCACGGGTAAGGGCGCTGAACGCTTAATCACATGAGAACGGGTCGTTTCTATGACTCGTTATTGAGTTCAACGGCTCGGCTGTGGAACGATTTGCCGGCCTCTGTGTTTCCTCCCTCCTACAACATGGGTCTCTTCAAGACCCGTGTTCACTCCTTCCTTCCCTCAAAAAGACCCTCCACACAGCATCTTCAAAGATGACATAGGCCCTGAGGGAAGTTATTTTCCTCGTGGCCTCCTGTGTGGAGTTAATGTAAAAAAAAGGTACCCAATTTCGTTTATCATTTCATCGGTTACTATTTGTTCAAAATTCTGATTGTTTTAATGCGAAATAGGAAAACTTTTTGCTTGGTTAGTATTAAAAAAATAATTTAATTTAACTGACGCATTTAAAATACACAATCTGATATGTAGTAAAGTAAGTACTAAGCTTCAGCAAAGATATACCGTGCCAAGTCAACTAGCCATCAATCGCTTAATTTCGTCGTAGGGGTGTAGGAAGAAAGGATAAAACGCCTGCCTTTATTTTTCATCCACAATTAGTAATTCCTTAAGACTCATGTATTCTTTTAACTTATGACAAATATGAGCAATTTTACCTTCATTATCTGATTCACTCGATCGTGCTATGTCTTGTTTCAGACACCCCCGAATCCTTCTGCCAATCGCTACATGCCGTAGGTAAGTACATTCGCTGTAAGTGGCTATGTTTAAAAATCTTCAGGGTCGATATGTTAATTGTGACATTTTTGATTATTTTAAAATTTATAAAAATATGGATAGTTAATAAGGTGCGAAGTCAAACATGCGCTTGTCAGCAAGTGCCTAAAAGGATCATATTCATATTTATGTTTCATACTAATATACACGGATGTATTATTTGATTTACTTTAACCTTTAACCAGTGATTTCTCACTTTATTTTGTAAGAAAAAATGTAAATGAAATTTTGTCTCCTGTAACATTTTTAACGTTGTTCTTTTAACTGAAAATTAGTAACTAATCACTAGATATTGGAAAGTTAGGGGCGAGGTGAGGGGTCGTGTGGTCACTCGGCTGATTGACCAAAGTCGGACGGCCGGCGTAGTGCAGCGGTAAGGCGCTTGACTAGCATTCCGAAGGTCGCGGGATCGAATCCCGGCGTGGCAAATAAATTTTATTTGATTAATTTGTGTATTTCACAATTTATTCATTTAAAATAATATATAGTATATTTGCGTGGAAGATACTCTCAGTATCGCCCTGGTGTAAGACCACTATTCAGAATTGAAACGTTGCTTGAAATGGCTTCTGCCGTGTTAGGTGACCAGATCTGAATAGCCAGGTACTTCCCCACCTTCCTCTTCCCTGTCGCCTTCCCCTCCCCCACTACCTTCAGCCTCACAACATACCCCAATTGGGAATGCCATAGTCCCACTGGCTCCAGACGGGAGCAGTTGGGACTCTTATGCGGTATTCATGTAAAAAAAGTCGACAAGTGGACGAAAGAAAATTGTATGATTTTGAAGATTTTTTTTTTTTTTAAAACAAAAGAGAAAAAATGTCATATTCATTTTTACTTCTAATAATGTCAGAAATAAATTACGTCCCTTATTAAGTTAACACCCTGTATAACATTATTTATTGTTAAGTTTTGTGAACTTTATAAAAATTGACAAATAAACCAAGATAAGGATTAGTACTAGAACACAGTTTTGATTTCAGCCTTTGTTTCCTCGGACTAATTCTTGTTTCCACTACTGCATACCAACTTAACTGTCCATAATTATTAATTAATTTTAATCTGAGCCCCACGTTTACAATGGTTCTCAACATGTTGTTTAAACTTAAACCCATTGCAGCATAGCTTACTAGACAACCCGTCACGATGACAGAACATTAACCATCAACCATCACCGCCGTTTACTTATTTGAAAAATCATTTAACAAGAATTCTAAAAATATAATCGCTGTATAATTTAACCCCCCAAAGACTGTTGTGTTGTCTCAGCCAATGCGAGTGAGTAGCGGCTGTCAAGAATATGAAAAACAAAGCAAAATGAGCTTCAGTCTTCGGGCGCGTCAGAAAGTGACGTGTATATACGTGCGGGGGGTAAAAAAAGCCCTGTCGCGGCGTGAAGAGGGTTGAAATGAAAGAGAAGTGATTTTTTAACTTGCACGCTGCGTCAACCCCGCACAACCTCCCCGGCCAATAAACACCCCAACTTGTCGCATGGAGATAAATCTAAAAAAGACCCAACAGGGGTGCAGCTAAAACACGCTTTCAGAGTTTTTATTTTATGTGACACAATGTTAATATAGTATTATAAAACATGCTGGTTAAATAGTTATTATGTACGTAGGTCCACACTCCACACCCCAAGAGGTTCGCTACGTTTGGTGACCTAGCATGGGGTCAGGTTTGTCCCGGTTCCCGGGTTCACGGGGTCAGGTTTGTCCGATGCTCTTGCCCACCAACTGCGTGGCAAGCCGGATCGGGAGAGACTGGTTGAGGGAGATCTTTTAACCTCTCCAGCAGGACTCTCAACAGTACTAGAACCGCAGTGGAAGGGATAGATTCATTCGTAGACACACTGACGTCCGGATTCCTACCCCCTCATACCTGTTTCCTTCCAGAGAACTTCATTTCCTTCCTTACCCTAAAAAAATCCCTCGACACAGCATCCCCAAAGATGACATAGGCCCTGAGGGGAATTATTTTACTCAGGGTCTCCTGTGTGGAGCTAATGTAAAAAAGGTCGATTGAAGCTACTTATCAAGCTTTTTTCGAATTCCAACAATCAAAATTTATTTAACGAATTATGTAAAATACATGTCAACGAATATGTACGGCGCTTTATATTATTATATCTTCATTACATAGTTTGAAATGTGGCTTCACCGGAGAATGCTCAAGGTCCCATGGACCGACATGATCACCAACACAGAAATTCTCAGGCGGACTAGAGCAGATAGAGAACTGCTTACATTAATAAAAATCGGGAAAATTTCATATTTGGGTCATATACTTCGAGGGGAGAAGTATCACTTGCTCCATTTGATATTGAAAGGCAAGATAGAGGGTCGCCGAGGGCCTGGTAGGAGACAAATATCTTGGCTGCGTAATATACGAGAGTGGACCGGCATTAGAAGTGTGGAGGAGCTATTCCGGGCAGCGCAAGACAGAGAGAAATTCTCAAGAGTGATCGCCAACGTCGGAGGACCTGATACGGTACACAAAGAAGAAGACATGTATAAAATGAAGTCGCTCAAAATGTATGTGCGCTTAGATCTTTTAAACTATGCAACAGATTTTCATGCGGTTTTCACTAATAGATAGAGTGATTCGAGAGGAAGATTTATATGTATAAAACATGCTTATTATAGAAAAGCCGAGAAATTCAAATATTCAATTCAGGCAGCGGGCAGCGGGCAGCTGGCAAGCGTGTGGTGTGAATTTTATAAAGGTTAGATAATTGCGTTGTGTTTCGTTAGCCACAGCAACGTGTGGCCGGGTCTGCTAGTAAAGTATATGCGGTGTTCGGAAACTAGTGGTGTAAGCGTGAAATTATACAGAAAGCAAAAACAAATTGATCTAATTTTTGTTTTTTTTTAAATCTTTTTTAATCTTTTGCAACGTTGACGCTTTCCAAAAGACAATAAACACCTTAAAGAATCCCAGTAGAAATTTTAAAATATGTGGATCATGGTTGAAATGATCGAATCCCGGCGTGGCAAATAAATTTTATTTGATTAATTTGTGTATTTCACAATTTATTCATTTAAAATAATATATAGTATATTTGCGGCACGTTCCAGAGTGGAAGATACTCTCAGTTTCGCCCTGGTGTAAGACCACCATTCAGAATTGAAACGTTGCTTGAAATGGCTACTGCCGTGTTTGGTGACCAGATCTGAATAGCCAGGTACTTCCCCACCTTCCTCTTCCCTATCTCCTTCCCCTCACAACTGCCTTCAGCCTCACAACATACGTAAAAAAAATCAATTCAGACCATGAATTTCCTAACGAAAGAGTCCACCAATCCAGAGTTTTCGCTGATTCCGACGATTGGTTTTTCTGCCACGATACATGTCTGCAACTTCAATTGACCGTTTAGCGCCGTGGTCGTAGTCGCGGGCCGCATGCGGCCCGCGGCGCATATTTGTGCGGCCCGCTCAAATATCTGGCGTTTTCTTTTTAAATATTTTTTTTTACGTACTTCCGTTTTTTTGCGGCCCTCACAAATATCTGCCGTTTTCTTTTTCAATATATTTTTTTTCATGTACTTACATTTATACTTTCCGTTTTTTGCTTCCCACTCAAATGTCTGCTGTTTACTTTTAAAGTATGTTTTTTTTTCATGCACAATTATACTATCGGTTTTTATGCGGCTCGCACAAATATCTGCTGTTTACTTTTTAAATATATTTTTTTGATGTACAATTATACTATCCTTTTTTTTGCGGCCCGCACAAATATCTGCTGTTTTCTTTTTAAATATATTTTTTTTCATGTACAATTATACTATCCCTTTTTTTGGGGCCCGCACAAATATCTGCTGTTTTCTTTTTAAATATTTTTTTTTTCGTGTACAATTTTATAGTATCTTTTATTTCGCAGCCCGCACAAATATCTGCCGTTTTCTTTTTAAACATATATTTTTTCATATACAATTATAATATCCGTTTTTTTGGGGCCCGCAAAAATATCTGGCGTTTTCTTTATAAATTTTATTTTTTTCTGTACAATTATACTATCCGGTTTTTTGCGGCCCGCACAAATATCTGGCGTTTTCTTTTTAAATGTATATTTTTTATGTACAATTATATTATCCGGTTTTTTCAAATATTTTGTGTACGTACCCACATGATTTTAAAACGATGATTTTAATTGATTGAGATTTGATTTTGAACACATAGTGTACGTCATAGGTTCTCAACGTGGACGATAACGCCCCCCTGTGGTCGTTTGAGACTTTCAGGGGGGCAGTAGAAGACCCAGAGAAAATTAGAGGGCGTAGAGATGGCACAGTGTAGGTAAAAAAAATGGTCTAAAAAAGACCAAAAAAACACGCTCATAATTTATTTATTTATTTATTTAATAATTTACGGACAACAGTCCATTAAACATGTACTAATGAAAGCAAAGTAAACTTTAATATTGGTTAATTTTTGTTATTGTATGTATTGTAATAATTTTTATCACGTGTGCGCAAATTCAAACATTCAATGGTTCGGGAGTGGCCCTTGACCAGAAAAGTGTGACGACCACTGGTTTAGCGGAATGTGTTGGAGAAATTCGTACTTCATTTTATTACCATAGTACCTACTTTGAGTTGGAAATTTTCGATCCAGCACATATAAAAACACTTGAAAATTATCTCAGTATTTACGGGAAATATCAGGTCTTGACGTCGTAATAAATGCAGCCTTTTCATATTTCAACCTTTTTCCTCCTTTAGCCAATTGAATTCCTTGCTATTTCTTACAAAAAATAATAAGTATTGTATTATTTTGACCACTTTTTGTCATATTATATTTGTGGTTTGATATTACGCATAAATTTCTGTGTTGAAATAGACATTAATAAACGCATCAACAGATTTCATTTATTGCCACAAGTGACAGCATTACCATAAGAACTAATAAATAGAAATGACATATCATAATATTGCAATAAATGTTGCCATATATGTCAATAAACGTTTATTTTTGCAATGTGGTCTCGGATGATATTACTAGACCACAATAACAACCGGACATACTTTCACATATTATTATTAAATATCTCTTGCGTAAGTTTACTGTTTCGTTGATAAAGTTCAAAGTTTATTATGTTCCAACAATGAAATGTACCTATGTAATATATGTTACGTGTGACATAATTCTGTATTTGTGTATTATATATATGTGTGTAGTGCTTTGTAGAGGATTTAATCGCAATTTGTTACTCGTTGATAATAATATGAAAGGGCACAAAGGAGCAAAAATATACCAAACCACCCACCAAAGGAGTTATGTGGTCTTGTTAATTTATTATCAAAAAATGTTATAATTCTTCATAACCATAAATATAATAGATCTACGTACTGTTTGTGGTTGAAACTTGTAGGTACCTATTTGACAATTTGATGTTATGTTTAGTAATAATGTTCGTATGATTTGCAAAGCGCCGTTTTTGTGAAAAATCACCTCAAGGACCTTGTACCAATTTACATCTAATATATTTCTTATCTTACTTCTAACTACAGACTAGACAAACTATAATAATATTGCATCCCCCAGTTCAGGCAGAAAATATATAGGACCATTCTTACCTTTATAAATCGGTACACCATCTTATGTTTTTGTGTTACCAAAGATTTTTAGTTTTTAGGCGTAGGAGGTTTTTCTATGTTAGTATCTATATTGAAATATGTTTAAATTATTTTACTACCCGTATTCCTAAAGGAGATCATCTTTGTGTTATGGATAAAATCGATCATTGTGAGTATTTCTCCTAACATAACTCAAAAACTCATTACAGTGGACCGCGGTAATCCGACAAACGTTTTGCAGGGCGATGTCGGATTATCGAATTTGTCGGATCATAGAGTATTGCCGGATTTTTTTAAATAAGAGTACCTTGTAATCCGACAAATTACAAATCAAAGAATCTATTTGAACTACGAATCATACTATATAATTACGTATATAATATGTATTCGTATGTGTAATTTAGTAAATTAAACATCACAATGGAGATCTAATATTTTATTATAAAAATAACATCATCAAGGGATAATATGTAGGTACCAATCAATTTATAACATATTAATTATTTTTTTGTTACAATACGCGTCGAGCTGTCGAGCACAATAGTGGTGGCTCGTACAAGTTACAGCCTATCCAATCATCAGGCGTGTCGGATTACAGGAGACGCCGGATAAGCCAGGGGCCGGATTACCGCGGGTCCACTGTATTTGTAGTTACGTTTTTGTGTTTCTCATCAATCGACGCAATAGTGCGAATTCACCCAGGCATTCCTGGCTGACGTCTGCACCATGAAAACTAGCTAAAACTAATAATAAAAAATATATCGTTATATTATAAATTAATCAAATAATTACCATTTTTGTTCCATATTCGGTTCTAGCTACACCCCTCCACAAGGGATTACCCCGCGACAATGTATCACAAAGCCGGTGCAGCCGACCCATGGGTGCAGTGTGGTACCTAAACTACAACAGGGAGAGGGAGAATAAACCCCGATGGAGCAAGCACCACCCCAAACCACCCCCTCGGAGATCCCAAGGGATAATGTGAATGCTTTGATATCAGAACTGAATAGCTCGTGAAGATGGGATCGATATGGGAGTCCATTGTTTACATCTGTCATACAACAGGTGACTTATCGTGCAGAGAATTCTATTTTATATTGTTAATACTTTAGCACCAAAAAATAAAATGAAATAATATGACTGATCAATTTATGAATTTTGTACTCGTATGATAGGATAGAAATAGGAATCACGTTAAATGTCCTCATAAATTGAATTTTAATTTATTGTCTCGGATTGAAAACATAATAACTCCGTTTTTTCCTGAAGAGATTACGAAAATTTTAGAAACATGTTTTTCCTTGTTGATCATAATAATCGACAATAAGGTCAGTTTTTAGAAATTTTATTGGTGATTCTTTGGAACTATGAATTTTTCCATCATAATGATGTCACTCGTCACCGTGCACTTTCTTCCTTATACGTTCAATTTACACGTTATTGACGAAAAACATTTATACAAACATTATTCAACATGTACATTATTGACAAAAATATTTATACAAACATTATTCAACATGAACGTTATTGACAAAAACATTTATACAAACATTATTCAACATATACGTTATTGACAAAAACATTTATACAAACATTATTCGACTTATACGTTATTGACAAAAACTTTTATACAAATATTATTCAAGATATACGTTATTGACAAAAACATATAAAATCATTAAACAATTTACATGACCGAAAATTTTCAATTTGGGAGGCGGGTGCGCATTCCGCCGCCCCGGCGATCATTTATTGGATAATCAACACCCCTTCCATACGTCACCCCAAGTGGTTCACTACGTTTGGTGACTTAGCAGGGGTACCCAGGTTCATGGGGTGAGGCTTGTCTGGGTCTTGGTGGCACACGCGTTTGCCCACCTCCTGGTTGAGCGACTGGTCGAGGGAGACCTTTTTACCTCTCCAGTCGGGCTCTCTCAACCCATCGCCTTGTAGCGCAATGGGAGGGATGGATTCATATTTCTGTTACTCCTGGACACATTGACCTCCGGATTCCTACCCACCACTTTTTTTTCCTTCCCAGAACTTCCTCTCCTTCCATTCCCTAAAAAGCCTCCACATAGCTTCGCCAAGGATAACATAGGCTGAAACAGGCGCGAATTACTTATTATTTCTGTGGATCGAATTTAAAAAAGCATATTAATATTTTGTGTGATACATTGATACATACTCGTAGTATATCTCTATGGTGTGACATTGATAAATGTCAAACAAAAGATTATCCCGCGCCGAAGCAATGATAGCCCTCGGGTCATTGAATTGCAAAACCTTTCTGTCTGGTGTTTTCAAATCGACGTAACTTTTTAGTTATTTCCATTTTTTTTTTTTACATGAGCTCCACACAGGAGGCCCTGAGGAAAATAATATCCCTCAGGGCCTATGTCATCTTTGGGGATGCTGTGTGGAGGGTTTTTTTTAAGGAAAGGAATGAGAGGAGAGTTCTGGGAAGGAAAAGGGTTTAAGGGGTGGGTAGGAATCTGGGGTTCAGTGTATCCTGGATATCCGCCTCCAAGACCTAGACAAACCTCACCCCATGAACCCGGGCACCCCTGCTAAATCACCAAACGTAGCGAACCACCTGGGGTGACCTATGGCAGAAGTGTTGGTTATCCAATAAAGGTTCCCGGGGCGGCGGTACCCATTCCCGCCTCCCAAATTGAATCCTCCATTATTAGCTCCAGAGCTTTGAAATATCCATTTGACCCAAAGAATACAAGATATTGTGTTGTTTGTTGCTAATTTTTCAATTATTTTCAAAATTAAAAAAATATATACTAATTACCAACGGTAATCCAAAACCATTTTTATCACCTTTAATTACTAAGTCTTGTCTTTTATAATTCCACAATAGTTTCTTAAATGTCTGTTTCTATAACACGGTAAATAAATGCACAATGTACACATGTCTCCTCGCACCGGTGACCTTATCACCAAAAAGGCGCGTAAAAATAAAATATCTAGATCTGGGCTAACCCATGGCTAAACACATGTCGAGACGGAGTGTGTGAATACTTTCCCATGATCCCGTGACACCACCCCCCCCCCTCTTCTCCTACCACTCTTCTCCCGCGTCTTCCCACCTCCCACCTCACTTCACGTCTTGCCACCGAGTGCGGCTGGGACCATCTTGGAACAATTCCTGGAACTGTATTAAAGTTTACTACCTAATAAGTTTATTTAATTAGAATATTGTGGAACAAACTAAGGTAAATATTTCCCTGTCGAGTCCACGCTCAAAAAACACTTTAAAAAATTAAAACAAATTGTACTAGGTAGATTACAGTTAGCAGTAAGTAATTCAGTAACCGGAATTGAAAAATATTGCATTTCAATGGTTATTTTGTTATCTTTAAAAACGCGAAATATCATTTCTCAAGGAACGCCATGTTGTTAATTACGACGGCAAACGACTCGCGTGATTTTTCATGTTTATGAAACCGAATAAAATAATTATTAATACGCATTATTTATCATTTCCGAAAATTACAATTCGTACTTATTATTGTCTAACTGATAGAAAAAGATTTTTTCTTTTAAAAATGCGTATTTCATCGTCGTAATTAACATGGCGGTCCTTGAAAAATGACATTTCGCGTTTTTTAAATTAAAAAAAAAAACATTAAAACGCAAAAATTTTCAATTCCGGTTACTGAATTACTTATTACTAACCATTATCTACCTAGTACAGTTTGTTTTAATTTTTTAAAGTGTGTTTTGAGCGTGAACTTGATAGGGAAATATTTACCCAAACTAACATTACTGTTATTATTTGTGTACTGTGTCTTAATATTGGGTTTGCGTTGTGCTCTAACCTAATAAGCCTTCGATTTTGAAATAAGTTGATTATTTTTAAAGGTTGATTACAGAGTTTGTTAAATATAAATATATCACTGTACATTTGAAATAAAATAATAAATAGTAATGGATATAAAATAGCATCCATAAAATCATACAATGTCCAGTGTTTTTTTTAATATGCATAGTATCCTCTTCGTGCAAAATCATATCTGCTCCAAACTTAAACTTTGAATAAAAAAAGTGTGTTTATCTAAAGTGACCTTGTAGGTAAGATTGGTTTCTCTGTTTAGAAATAATTAAATATTGCCTAGGAAGTTATATTTGTTCAAGGCCCTTTAAGTGATTTTTTCAGAAAAGTGGCGATATACAAATATTTCAATTATTATTTTAGAACTTTTGTAACTGTTATTGTCAATCCTCGAAGCTCCGGCGCTCCTAGGTTTGACTAGTCAATCCTCAGGTCTGACTTTAAGTCTTACACAGTCTTGAAGGCTGTGGTTAAACCTAGGATAAACCAGTCATTCCGCGAAGAGACTGCATATCGACCTTTGACTATGACATATATATCTCCCCGTAGTGAGAAAGGTCATATTGCTTACTATTTTTATAAGTAGTTTATTCTTTGCTTTTTCATAATCATTGAAAATAATGATAAAAGATAACGGAGAAACAATGTGGCATCTTCTCCGTTTTTAGACCGTCATCGCTTCCGATCTATCTACCTAACCATCACATCGTTTTACACGAAGTGAAGGCAGAGAATATGGACAAGAAAAAAAGTTTGTTTACCAATGCAGCACTTGAAGATACTAGTAATACAAAACAACTGATATATTGAAGAAGTGCAGAGCAATAAAAAAAAATTTTTTCCTTTTTTTCCCATTATACCTTGGTACATTTAAAAAGTAATTTTTTACATATTTTCCAAATATATATCATAACACAAGATACAAATAATGTAAAAATTTAAATATATATTTAAGACATAAGTAGATAAATGGGTACCCACTAAGCACTGCCTGTGCGTAGTAATATAAACTAAAGTGCTAAATTACACCAATAAATTAGTGGTACAAGTAAAAAATGTTAATTTCAAAATGAAAGTTTAAAAATATAGGTATGTATCTTTGAAAATATTGTAGTAACAGAGTGACACATACAAGTTAGTTGATTTTTTTTACGGTTTCAAGAAGATAAATAAAGTTAGTCTTGAAGGTACGGTAGAATTGTATTAAAATAGTATAGTATGAAGTATAGTTTATAAAAAAAGTGTTTCAACAACTGCATCGTTTAGCCATAATTTTAATTCTTTTATGTAAAGTGATATTTTATCTGTCATTTTAATGTGTTTTGGTAGAAGATTAAATGTACGAGGACCAATAAAACTGCTATGTGTTTGCATTAATTTGGTTTTGATTTGGGGAACTTGAAACACATTATTAGTTCTTTTGCTAATTCTGTTTTTGTTTTTTACGAAACTGTTTTTGTTTTTAAACAAATATTTCATAGTTTGCAATATAAACAATTTACGGAGATTGAATATTTTTGTCTCTTTGAATAATAACTAAGGGGGGATACATTAATTACATGAGCTCAAAAAGGGGGAGGGGTCCAGCAAAATCTCACGTTACTCGAAAAGAATATACGAAGTAGCCCAAATTTATCTGCTGACATAATTAATGTATGTCCCCTTAGCTCTACACGGGAGGCCCTGGGGAAAATAATTTCCCTCAGGGTCTATGTCATCTTAGGGGATGCTGTGTGGAGGGTTTTTTTTTACAGAAAGGAAGAAGCGGAAGTTCTGGGAAGGAAATAATATAAGGGGTGGGTAGGAATCTGGGTATCAGTGTATCCAGGAGTGACGAACGTATTAATACATCCCTCCAACTGTGGTGGAAGGCGATGGAGAGAATCTGGCCGGAGAGGATAAAAGACCTCCCTCAGTCCCTCTCGATCCTGCCCTGAGGTGGGCAGACGCATCGGCCGCCAAGACCTGGAAAAACCTCACCCCATGAACCCGGGCACCTCGGTTAAGTCATCGGCTAAGTAACGAACAACGGGTGACCTATGGCAGAGGCGTTGGTTATTTAATAAATGGTCCCCCTCGGCGGTACCTACACCCGCCTCCCAAATTGAATTAAAAAAAAATAGAGTAATAAATAGTTCTACGGTTTTTTATTCATGCAAAAAAAAATATAATAAATGATTCCCGGGGCGGCGGTACCCATACCCGCCTCCCAAATTGAATAATAAAATAGAGTAATAAATAGCTTTCTGGTTTTTTAATCATCCAAAAAACAGTTTTTTAATCATTCAAAAAACAGTTTTTTAATCATCCAAAAAACAGTTTTTAATCATCCAAAAAACATTTTTTTAATCATCCAAAAAACAGTTTTTTAATCATTCAAAAAACAGTTTTATAATCATCCAAAAACAGTTTTTTAATCATTCAAAAAAAGTTTTTATAATTCAAAAATTAGTTAGAGCATATTTGCAGTAAAATTATCTTGTACTTACACAATTATTAATTCATGCATGATTGTGATAAGTGATAAGAATCGATCTAATATGGCAATAAGGATAATCTGGAAAAAATCTACAATTCGCTTTCCAACATAAATCAGCAAATCTATCGTTTATGTTACTTCCTGTCCCAATCCCCCCAATCAACCATAGTCACCCCAATCCGCTCCACCATCCAACAGGAGTCTGTCCCGTCCCGGCAACACGTGCACAATCCCACTTCCACGGGCCCGGCGGCGGCACACACACAGCCACGTGTATGGCGGCGGCCTGTGGGCGCTAGGCCTCTCCCTCTCTCTCTCTCCACCCCGAGATGGAATACTTAGATTGGGGAGGGTGTTAAATTTGGGAGGAATATAATATGCAAAGATAGAATTGACTTGCTTTGTGATATTTAGTGTTTGGATTCTTTACCAGTAATAATATTGTTTAAAAAGTGAGTCGAGCCATGTCAAGAGTCAGAATAATAGAGGAGTATGTTTGAGACGATGTATGATTGTGAATTTGGCAAGGAAAGTGGGCCAAGACCCAGTTTTTTGGCGGTCCGTCCTCTCTGCCTACTCCTGCGGAAAAATGGCATGATGGTTAGTTAATTAGTTAGTTTCATTATGTTTTTCGCTGCCGTCTTACATGGCTATTGGTATTGGTGTATTTGGCATAATTACATAGAAAACATACAATCTGTGCTGGCGTATTGGCCTATTTGGCATAGTTACATAGCACAGGTTGTATGTTTTCTATGTAACTATATGCCAAATACGCCAATACAAATAACATTATGAAAGGTGCCAGTTACATTAATTTATACATTACATTTATACATACAACATTTAAAACCACAGACAAAAGACCACAAAAAACATCCACTGTAAAATAGATATATTTTTTAAACAACCAAAACATGGTGTAGCCATTAATTTATTATATTATATATCGCATTAAATGACAAATTTTGTCTGCAGTTGTAGGATTGATTCCATAATATTGAATATCAAATTGGCGTACCTAGGTCTGGGTCTTGTAATTAGAGATGAAACGGATATCCGGTAACTATCCGATATCCGGCCTATCCGGCCTAAATTTACTCTCCGGCCGGATACCGGATATTCAAAAACTACGACAAATTCCTATAATAAAGTGCAATACATGAGGTAAATATCAATAAAATGGCTTATAATTATGACGGCTTTTATTTAAAGTCGAAAAAGTTACAAAAAAGCCATAAGGTCTTCCAAAAAACAAAAATTTTCTTCTGAGATATTCACTCTAATGATAAATACATAAATAGTAAATATCTTAACTTAAAACTTTTAGTAAAAACTTACAAAAACCTCGCAGAATAGCGAAAACTTAAATCAACATGAATTACTAAACACAATCACCATTATAGTGAACTAAAAACCGTAAAAAACACAGAGATTATTGAAATGTTTAAATACTGACATTGAAGCACCATAATATACCTCTTCTTCTTCTTATCAAAGAGAATATTTTGAATTAATACTCAAAATTAACAAGTGGTAAATTATTGGTGAATAAAGACTAAATTTTCAGCGTTCGCAGGCAACGAGCGATTTCGCTTGTTTTCGTAATATCCGGCCGCCGGATATCTGGCCATCCGGCCTCGCAGCTCGCCAGATATCCGGTATCCGGCCAAACAACTATCCGTTTCATCTCTAGTTGTAATGCCAGTTATCTAGTATGATTAACACAACATAACGGGCTTTACATCTATCGCAAGAAACATTAATTAAGAAATAGAAAATTAAATATTTTGTTTCACATTGCTCCCCTGATCGCGCGCCCTTTGCTGTTTGGTAACTTCCACCCCCGCATTCCAGTCGAGATTTTTTGCTCCCTCATCACACGGTGCTTATTATGGCTGCCTAGGTCCCACTGTTCCTTTCCCGCTCCAGCCACTCCCGCTGCACGTTGGGTTAGGTTAGGTTGGGTTAAGTCACCCATTAGAGAAGGGATGAGCTTTTATATTATTCAAAGAAGACGTCTTTGTGAATTCTGGGCTTGATTTATTAAAGTAAAAGTTTTGTGAATTTTATATTATACAGCTTGATTGAAAGTAGTTGCAAATCACTATGTTGCAAGAAATAGCTTTAGCTTTGATCATTGTCCAGATCTGATTATTTCTAAAAAGTTTTTAACCTTCCCCTTACCATCTCCTTTTTCGTCCTACTTTTTTTACCGTTACAAAAATCCTCATTTGACTCCGTCCAAAATATAGTAATCATTTATAAATATCTGCGTAAATAAATATCACAGGAATTTTCAAAATAATAATAATATTAATAATTGCATCCTCCGGTTCATCGATCACGATACGAAATTATGTGTACAATGATTTGACCAATGAACGCGATGCTGCGTAAAAATGTACGGTACAGACAGAAAATATACATAGGACCATATTTACCTGGGAGGTCACTAGAGATTTACAGTATCAAATCATTGATTATCTCTGTCCCATAGGACAAAACATTAATTGTTCGGATGAGCGAAAATAAAGTTTTTTTTTTTTTTTTCAAATAATAATATCTCCTGTTTTGTAGGCCTATAATTACCACTTTATATTATAAAATAGCGTGGTTAAATAAATTGAATGATACGTGTAAGAAATTCAAAAAAGTTCCTAATATAAAAAACCATTGTATTGAGTGTAAAGTAATCAGAAACTGTATTAGTAATATTTTGTGAACACCTCACTGGGAGATCCTGAGCTGAGGTGTTCGCATGTTTTAATAGTGTAGTGTTATTATATTAGGTTAGAAGCAATTTAAGCATTTCATAACAGTATACGGACATAATAGCAATACGTAGTATTAATGTGTATTGTAAAATCGACCAAACACCGTGATATATTTTCCAAGAACAGTGAAAGTTTCCTGAAATTCTTTTGACACCTTACAAAATATGTAAATGCATAAACATGATATATAACCATAATAATTTATTTCATGCTTTAAATTGCCTCATGTTAGCTAAGCTCCGCACCTATTTATACCATGAAACATCAAAGGCGTAATCCATAATAAATTATATTTAGTTCCTGCATAATATCCGCACGGCCTGCCAGGGGTGCAGGGGTGCTAGGGGTGAAAGGCCCGCTAGGGTAGTAGCGTGCTCTGGCTACTCGGGTAACAAGTGAACGACAAGTGTTCGCTCACATCCCTTCCATTTGGGGGAGGTTATTGACAGAGGAGGGAAGTTAGGATAGTTTAGGAGAAGGAAGAAGAACAAAGGGGACCCGGAACAGGTTTCGCGCCAATGGCCGACTCAAAGGCGTAATATTGGCCCTAAATGTGCCGATGCCTGGAACTGGAAAGCGCAAGGAATTAGGACGGAACAATATTTAAGTTCCAAGAAGATCATGGGTAATAATTGCTTATGCACAATGAAGACCACTTTGAAATCCTTTTTGATACTGTTGATTTAAAGGTAAACTAAATGCTTTTACAACTATGGGATTCAAATATAACTTTTTTTACCAAATTCAGCTGGAATACTAATATCAATGGCAGGTATTTTACAAATGTTAATGTTAACTTTGAACTATACAATTGAACTTACCTTTTTTTACAGTGAATACCGTACAAGAATCTCAACTGCTCCCCTCTGGAGCCAGTGAGACTATGGCATCCCCAACTGGGGTATGTTGTGAGGCTGAAGGTAGTGGGGAGGGGAAGGAGGTGGGGAAGAGGAAGGTTGGGAAGTACCTGGCTATTCAGATCTGGTCACCAAATACGGCTAAAGTCATTTTCAAGCAACGTTTCAATTCTGAATGGTGGTCTTACACCAGGGCGATACTAATAGTATCTTCCACTCTGGAACATGCCGCAAATATACTATATATTATTTTAAAATGAATTAATTGTGAAATAACACAAATTGATCAAATAAAATTTATTTGCGCATGCCGGGTTCGAACCCGCGACCTCCGGATTGTGAGTCAAGAGTCTTACCCACTGGACTACGGAGGTCGTCAAATCTAGTATTGAAAAAAAAATACTGCTGCAGCAGTGGTTAAAAATGGGACAAATTTCATTTCGAGCGTTTGTGTTGAATCCGATCGTATGTATAAAGTGATGCACCAAAAGTTGCAGCGTTTATGTATACAAAATGTTTAATCACAAAGTTATAAAGGTTGTAAAATAATAAAAATGCATTTTTTTCTCCACGACGGCCTCCGTGGTCGAAATGTAAGGCTCTTGACTCGCAATCGAAGGTTGCGGGATCGAATTCCGGTGTGTGCAAATAAGTTTTATTGAATTAATCTGTATTATTTAACAATTAATTTATTTTAAATAATACATGTAATATATTTGCGGCACGTTCCAGAGTGGAAGATTCTCTCAGTATCGCCCTGATGTAAGACCAGCATTTAGAATTAAAACATGGCTTGAAATGGCTTTAGCCGTGTTTGAACCAGATCTGAAGAGCCAGGTACTTCCCCACCTTCCTCTTTCCCATATCTTTCCCCTCCCCAGCACTTTCAGGCTCGCAACATACCCCAATTGGGGATGCCATAGTCTCACTGGCTCCAGATGGGAGCCCCTGGGACTCTTGTGAGTATTCAATAAAAAAATACGAGCTCTGGATAATATTATATCGAAACAAATAAAAATTAAAAGGGGATTCACTCATGAAAAAGGACGCATCTGTGTTGTAGGTAGTGATGCATAATTCTTACTTATCTGGGGTAGTTTTTTATCCTCCCTTGCTGGGGGGATTTGCTATTATGTTTCAAGGTTACTGTCCCCCGCTGAGTTCACTGCCAGTTTACTCTTTAGCCTGTACAGGGATGGGGCGGGGGGGGGGGACTAAAAGGGGGGGGGGCTAAAAGGGTGATGGAGGGGAGCACCCGTGTAATGCGGCTTTTATGATATACGTCCATCATACATCAGGCCATCTGGCCAATAGTTATTATTGCAAGTGTAGCGTATTGTGATCCAAATTTTTACGCATTGTCTGACGCAAAAAGAACGATGAATGAAGTTTAATTATTTTGTCTAATAATGGCTTTAAAGCATGTTATTCTACCAAAAGGCAGGAACATCAAACTAGAAAGAGCCAAAAAAAATCACTATATATGTAACTTGTATACTTTCAAAAGATAAATTTAAATAAATTACAGATGTGATCAATAATCGTACGAAAAAATAAATAGTAAAATAAAAATTTCTAATAGTCAGTGGCTAACTTGGCATTGCGGTTGGTTCCCACTTAGGCATCTTGAGTTAATTTTTTATTCTTTGAACTTATTAAATAAAACATACGATAGGGAAATTTTTAGTATATTTTTGGTTGACGAATAAATTTTCTGAAACTATTTTAAAGGTACCATTTTCGATTTGCCGCCAAAACGACATGTTCATTTTTACTCGTGAATTCGGCGGCGTTGACGTCACGCCGGGCAAAATTGGTGACAGCCGTCTTGCCAGCCAGTGGCGATTTCTATGTCATTATGACGTTGTAACCATTTAGTCGTTTCGGATTGGGCGGTTTTTCAAATCAATAATTATGAATGAAAACATTAAATTTCCACACATTTTTTATGCTTTTCATAGTAAATGAATGAACCCCAATCTGGCTAAGCCTTCCATCACGACAAGTGCAACATTTTCTGCTTACTGTGATGCTAGGAGGAGTTTGCCTATCTTGAAAAAATTAGCACGTCAAATTCAGTGCCCTTGGGGTGATTCTTCACAACAAAAGCTCCACATTATCCAAATATACTCGTAATTAATGTTTTTATTAGGAACCTACAAACATATTTCAAATCAATATAACCATTTCTGAAGCATTTTAGTAATCCAATGATTGAATGAACCTAAAAAGGTTCTTAGGGTTTTAGTAAATGGTAAATTTTGTGGGATACAATGAAGTGAAAACGGTAAAAAAATATCTAATGGCGAGCTATTTTCTCTTATGTTTTATTTTATGTTATTTTGGTATTATGTGTATTGTGTTCTGAACAAAATATTTTTTGCAGTATCTCCCCTGATTCTTTTTACTGATTTGAACGAACAGAGATTTAGTTATACGATGTTGCCTTGCAACCTGTTTGGCGGTATTAAATTTCAAGCCAAATGGGGGCGGAAATTGAACAACTTCCCCTAGTGCCGAGTGCCGACCCATAATAGAGCAGTGGTGACCCTATTTTGTGAAATATGATGACAGTGTGACCATCAATCAAACTACAATAACTCTCATGGAATTATTTTTGCAACACACTTAAATTTAAATTAATTTGATTTAACTTATAGAAGAGATGCATAATTAGTTAAAAAAAAAACATTTAAATGAAGCCGTCTCCATATATTGATCAAATATATTGTACATATACGAGTAGTTTGATATTAGTGATTGACGAACCGATGGAAGCAATCAGTTAGCCATAAGTGGTTTTAATAGTTTGTCTAGTCTGTAGTTAGTAGTAAGAAAGAGCATTGTAAAAATACATATAAATTTGTACAGCGCCCTTGGGGTGATTTTACACGAAAACGGCACTAATCAAATCATCCAAATATTGTTATTATTATATCTCCATATCAGCATTTAATATTTTTTATTTTATTGGTGCCCTTTTTTACTCATTTGAAGTACGCTCTAGCGTGTTTAAATCGCACTTTATGGAACGCGCGTTTTTTAAAGTTACCATGGCAACATCAACAAATCAACACAATGTGAAGTCTAAATGTCAACTTTTAACTATAAATCTGACAGGAATATTTTAAACGTCAAATAAAACATTACAAATGTTTCAAAAAATTTATTCAAAGTTTACATTCTTTTTTTACATCGTTTACATTCTAATTATTTAAATGGATGTGAAAAGAGCAGTTCGTATTATTTGAAATATTAATACCTCCGTTTTTTAAATCGGAGGAAATACTGTTCAAATTAATAGTATTCTCGGAAGTCAATGAGGCTGCACTTCCATTAATGGCAGTTCCAATAATGTTTGAAACATTCTTCTTATTACTAATGCTCTCTTCCACGTAACCAGTCGCCACAGCTGCCGATTTCCATCCTACTTGTCGTTGGATTTGATCAATTGTCATGCCAATATTTGCCATAATGGTAGCGGATGTACGTCGAAACGCATGTCTTGTATATTTCTCAGGATCGTTTAATTTAAGATAGCGTGCGATTTGTAAGGGGCATGATCCAAATGTGTTTTTTTTTATTTTTTTTTTTTTTTTTATTAATAATTTTTTTTTGTTACATACATAAAAATATTACAAAAAATATTTCTTTTGATAAGAAGTAAAAAAAAAGGAACTATAAAATTAAATATGTAGCTTAAAGATAAACAATATTACAATTTAACAAAAAAAAAGAAGATATTACAATAGTATACATATATGTAAGATAACAAAAAAAAAATCCCACATAGGCATCGCCAGTTCGTGGGTATATTTAAGTTTTTTTTTTAATGTAGTTAAGTTACAACATGGCAAATTAAACTTTAAATTAGTAAATTAAAACATAATTATGGTTTAACATATTTATAGAACAAATAATTCCGTATTTACAAAACTAATGTTAAGAAAAGAAGAAAAAAAAAATATATACATATGAAAAACAAAAAAGGGTTAAATAAAAATTAGGATTTGTAAAGTTATAACAGGTATGATGTTATAGCAGGTATGTATTTGTGTCATTTGTAGTTACCCAAGTCTTTATTAATTTTTTGTATATGCTGTAAGAGGATATGTTTTTAGATTTAATTTCTATAGTCTGATAGTCTGTGCAATGAAAAAAGCATGTCTCTGCGCAAGCCTAGTTTTGCATAGGGGAACCTCAAATGCATTATTTACTCTACTGCTGGAGCGATTTTCGTTTTTTGTAAAATATACATTTCGTGAAAATATATATTTCAGACATTGCATACAGTAGATTTTTCTTATATCTAAGAGTTCAGCTTCTTGGAATAATTGCAAGGAGGGGTAGGTAACATCTTTATGCAACATAATTTTTATTATTAATTTTTGAGTAATTTCTAGTTGCTTAATATGGGTATCATAAATATCCCCCCATCCAATTATTCCATAAGATATTGATGGTTGCACCAATGCATGATATACCAGTTTCATTCTTTTAATATCAACTATGTTATTTAATCGCTTAAAAATGTAAGTCAAATACCTAAGTTTATTTACAAGGTTTTCTACGTGATTTGTCCATTTTAGTTGGCTGTCTATAATAATTCCTAATCTGTGTTCCCCGAATTCATTTCTATACAGTTAGAACACAAAACAGGGTTGCAAGAATTGTTGTGAAACCTTATATTTAGGTGAGTTAAGGGTGCCGCCCTTTTGGTATTATAGAATGGAATGTTAATACCAACCACTTGATTGGTGCACTTACCCTTATCATACCGTAAGAAAACCCTGTCTGTACTTACATTTTGGGGTCGCAATGATAAATATTGCTTCATCAAACGCACATAATTAATTGCACCACTGTCGGCAACAGTGAAACGTCGAGCCTTCACTGTTTTAGATGGTCGGATGGTAATAAGCAATACACTTCCTTCTTCTTTGATATCATATAAGCGTAAATCGCACAATTCACATCTTCTGCAAGAGCCAAAGATTCCGCAAATGGCTACCACCTTCAAAAATAAGTACGTAATGTCCGGTGCTTCCGTGAAAAACTTCCGCAAATCATCTTCTTTGAATACATACGCCTTTTTAGCAACGTCATCCTTGCTAATTGCCTTCATGAATGCATGCACTTTCACAAATGATTTTAAATCAACCCCTTTATTTATCCTCAACAGACATTGCAATTTCGAATGTATGGCCCACATAGTCGATGCTTTGTACTGTTCCGACATTTTCTGAAGGTAAGCAAGCACAACTCGTTCATCTACATCTACTACGTTTTGCTCCTCCATCCATGTTATGAACCTTTCATATTCTTTTTTATAAACGTCTTCGGATTTTTCAGGTATTAACCGCGATTCTGCTTTGGTATTTAAATTTTCAATGTTAGAACTCAATTTACAACACACAATAACTAGTAAAAACTGTGATGTCAACTATTAATCTTATGTGACAGATTGCAAATTAATGTTTGTGTTTTTCATTTCCATGACAACAAGATATTGTGATGTCACATCACGAATTCATTAATAGTTCTTATTTCAAAATTTTTAATAATAATATCAATATTTATGTTTTCAAAGTGTACCAATAAAAAAAAATAGCGTAAAGTCTTCGTCTTTATAAGATAACTGGTCTTTAAAACACTTGCTTTATTTCGAGCACTCGGCTACGCCGTCGTGCTCGAAAAATCGCGCGTGTTTTAAAGACCTGTTTATCCACTTATATTTTAATATAATATTTAAGGAGGACCTTTCTAATCTAAAATTACCTAACCTGACCTAACCAATAATCATAAAACAAAATCATTTAAAAACATTAAATTGTTAAATTCAATTATTAAAGACCAACATGTGGTTTTTATTGGTGTTTCTTTTTACTCTATAGCAGGGGTCACCAAATGGCGGACCGCCGACCTATTTTGTGCGGACCTTGTGATAATAATACAAAATATTTTATACATGTAATTTGAGTACGTAATTTGATAAATTTTTCAACAACACCAAAAACAGTAAATTTCTTGACAAGAGTTTTGTATAAAATTTGTTTGTGCTAATAAATACTTAGAATTAAAAAAAATTGCCTTGAAACTTCTCACTTTGTTTGGGTTAACATATGTTTGTGAAGCAGCATTTTCCAGGACTAACTTCATTAAAAATAAATTCCGGAGCAGACTTACCGATGAACATCTCAATCATATAATGACAATAGGCTGCACAAACTTTAGTCCAACCTTTGGACGGATAGTCTGAGGCAAAAATGTCATTTTTCTCATTAATATTGTAAAAAACCCTTGGTACTTGATTATGTTCCGGAACCCATTCGTTTTATTTGTTCATTGATATTTTATCTACACATAATTAAATAATACAGTTTATTATTTCAACTGTTAAGCCAGGGGGGGGGGTAGGCTCTTTCCCTTCCGGACTATTTATGACTACGGACTATGCTATTTTAAAAAACGGACCCATAATGTAAGTAATTGGTGACACCCGATCTATATTTTAAAAAAGTAGTGTTCAAAATGGCGGTACTAGCAGACCTATAAAGTACAATAATTGTACCTATGTAACATAAAATGCGAGTTGTGCGTTTTTTTAAATAATTTCTCGAGCCAAAGAGAAACAAAGTATGAGGTTATCTTTCAATTAAATGTTTTTCTACATTTCTTTATTATCGTTACCATAGAAGAAAAGCGTGCTTGTGCAAAGTCTTCTTCAAGGGTACTCTTGGGAAACCGGCTAAGGGACGCGGGCGTTTGGGAACGTTGCGGCCAGGCCGTTCGCCCGCTCATTCTCGCCGGGACTGCCCCGTGATAGTGGGACAAGCTGCCCCCGATATCTTTCTTTTTATATATTTTCTTTGGTTTTAATCATTCTTACACATGTAAATATTTTTCATTTTATTTATTATTTCACTCAACTAGATGCTGAACCAACAGGCGAACACATCTATGATGTGTCTTTATCTTGTTAATTACTGCAAATGTAAGTATGTATACATTTTTCTTTTTTACTAACAATCATGCATGCAGGGACATTGGAGGGTCTAGATTCGTTTCAAAAATAAATGTAGCTTCCTTTTTACAAAAAATTAGAGTCCTGACGTGTGCGGCTAAGGATGTTAAACAATCAGTTTCCTCACACAGCCGTGGGAATGTGGTGGGTCGTCCAATGTGCAAAGTCAGATAATTATTAGTCCATAAAAAGGCTTCCAAGGTGTTGAAAATTTTTAAAAGGGGTTCGCATCTTTAAAATGTTTTAAAACCCTAACATACGGGGATTTTGTATAAGGAAGCTACATAAAACATGTTATTAAAATATCACGAATTACTAGTAGTAGTCCAATTTGGGAGTAGGGAATAGGTACCATCGCTCCGAGAACCATTTATTTCATTTGAGAGGGTACCGCCACCCGGGAACATTTTTATGAATTACCAATACCTCTATCGGAGGTGACCCCAAGTGGTTCGCTGGGTTTGGTGAATACCCGGGTTCATGGGGGTGAGGTTTGTCTAGGTCACAGTTTCTTAACCGTATTGAAAGAATGGCCCCCTTTACCATAGTAACGGAAACCATTTAGGCAATGGATAGTAATCCACAAATAGAAAATGATGAGAAGTATAAATAAAACACCTTATAATTACATTGACATTAAGCTTCAGATAAAATTTTTGTGCGTGAAAGTGTAGTTTATTTAACAGAACTTGTTGAATCGTTGCACCTAAAAAAAGTGTGTTAATGTATCAGTGTGCATAGCTCGTAAATAAGCTTATTTTCTACAACTACAACTTATGAGTACTTGAGTTTTTGTTTATAGTCTTAATTTTCTAAAGAATCTGGGAACTTGAATCCATTGGTTGTGAAATGTGTTCTACAACACTGGTGAATTTCTGGCGTGAAGAACACAGTACATTACCAATGAACTTTATAAAAACCCTTAAAAAGAAAGTGACAGAAGCGTGGATAACTTGCCACGGCAAAGGTATTTTAAGAGTTCCGCATTTTAAGATAATCAATGGTTACCGCACAAAAATATTCACAATAAAAAACTTCCAAGGGAGTAGTACTGTTACCATTGGACGATACGAACCCGGCACCCATCTGTGTAAAAAAGGGTGTTTGGAATGTCAAGTGTGCGCACCGGGGAGGGGAAGAAGGGATGCTTCCTCACTGCCTCTCCCGGCGGGGAGCGACTGTCACATGTGCGCGCGCACTCATTAATATGCAAACTTAATAAACCCTAAAAGCTTTTCGCCATTAAAAATCGCATGACGCGTGCACCTGTCACATCTCAAAACTTGCATAATTTATAAATTTGATTTATAGGGTGTTTTTTTGTAAATTTAAAATGAGTGTTCCTTCATTTTGATACTTTAAATAGATTCCTACACGAATGGAAGTGCAAATGATTGTAGAACGTATGACTTGGATGAAGAAGAAATCGGAGACATCGAAGACATGACACGATGAAAAGAATCATTTACTAGATTATTGCAACATGAGCAAGTCTCCCCAAATATCAAATAAACAAATTAAAATCCATTTTAAATGCTGCTGCAGGACTTATTACCGGCGCGGCGTATCTAAATATTCCCATATTTCAGATCGTCTCAAAAATCTGTACTGGCTCAATTGTCCTGAAAGAATTCAGTTTAAGTTCTGCTGGGTGGTATTTAAGTTCCTTCGGAAAGGCTCCGGCTTATTTATCGGAAATGTATACTTCAGAAAATTCCAATTATCGACAGTCAATCCTCAGGTCAGCAGGGTCAGGGAAAACGTTGAAGGAACTGAAGTGCACACCAGACAAAAATTCGGTGAGCGTGCTGTGCTTGCTAAAGCCTTCGGAGCAATGGAAGAGAATATGGTTATTAAACAATATTGGTAATATGAAAAGCACTGAGAGCACATCCTCTCTGCCTACCCGTTCCTGAAAATGTTGTGATGGTTAGCAAATGCTCTACCAATGGAAAGGTATATAATGAGTTGTTCTTTGTAGAAAATCGTTTTGATATTTTCCGGGCACTTTTTCGTGTAGTTACTTTTTAACAGGAAATGGCTATTGCTTAAAAATGAATCTAAATAATTTCGTGTTATTATAAAAGACAGCAAAATGATAATTCCAGGACTCATATGATAATTACAAAAACAAATTTTTTGTACATAGGAGGTAGAAATATGATAATTCTTCCACCAACGCCCCGGAAGGCTACAATTTCCACATAAGACTATTAAACGTCGTAAAATAATATTTAAGCCCTTTTATAAGAATTATTAATTGCGAAATTTAACGAAATCCTCAAAATGACTGAGCGATTGGTTCGGGAGTGGACTGAAGCCAATCCGGGGGTGGATCGTGGATGGAGAATGGGGTGGGAAATGGGGGGTGATGTAGACTGGTAAACAAGGGATACGCGAACACGCCAAGGCCTAGAACACTTCCGGGTTACCCCGCCCTCTCCTCTATAATATTCCCTACACAAATAAAATTAAATGTGAAGCTCTTTGTGAATTTGGGGTGAAAAATATAGTGGAAAAATAATTGTTTTAATGTTTTGGTCTAAGGTCGCGTCGCGCGTCGGTTGAAAGATACAATTTTCTGGCGTCACGAAACATGGAATGTTAGAAAATGTAAATATTTGAAATTTTCGACTCACTTCGTCTACAGCTTTGCGTTAAAAAAACAGCTTTATGTTGTCCTTTTGTATTTATTATTATCTCCACACAAAACGCCAAAGAGAAACGTTTTTTCTCAGGGGCTACGTCATCTTTGGGGATACTAAGTGGAGAGGGTTTTTGAGGGGAGGAAGGTGTGAACCGGAGAGACTAAAGTTTTAGGGGGGGAAAAACAGATTTTCTGGGTTCACATAAAAAAATAATAAAAATTCTTAGATAAATTTTATAGCATTTTTTTTTTAAATCTAACCTAAATTAAAATGATTTTCGTGATAATTAATAGATACCTTGAAAGGGAATTCAAATGAAGAGAAAGAAATGGAAGGGAAAGGTGTAGATATAAAAGAGAATACCCGCAAGCGAATTGAGGGAATCAGATTTCTGCTGGAGTAATCAAAAGTCCGTATTGGTAACTAAATACTCATATTATAAGACCCAAAAAGTCGTCCATTTATCGGATGAAGAAGTTGAGATAAAATATTAGAGGGTTATTTTTCCAAAAAATATCACAACATAAATAATAAATATATAAAAAATAACTTGAAAACAATATCATTTAATAGCCTCTGTGGTCGAGGGCAAGGTCTCGTCTAGCAATCCGGAGGACGCGGGTTCAAATCTCGACGTGCGCAAACACATTTATTTGGTTATTTTGTGTTATTTCCCAATTTATTCATTTAAAATAATATTTAGCATATTTGCAGCACGTTACACGATGAAAGACACTCTCTGTATCATCCTGTAAGACCACATCAGTATTGAGACATGGTTTAAAAAGGCTTTAACCGTTTTTGGTGATAAGATCTGATTAACCAGAAAATTCTTCTCTTCCACCGCCTTCCTCTCCCCACAACCGTCTGCCTCACAACGTACCCCAATTGAGGTTGCCATAGTTTCACTGCCTCCAGACGAAAGTAGAAATAAAATTTAAATCTATATTTTGTGGCTTTGAAAAATATTATTTTTTGATCAAATTACATTTGACTAATTTAAATAACGCCGTTTTTATGAAAATCATAATCTTATATGAATAAACTCATATGAATTATAATTTAGTAAGAAATCCTGAAAAATGGTTAGAAATGACGTCAAACCATCATTTGTTTTAAAGAATAGCTTAAATTTCAACGTAAAATGTATTTATACTTGATTCATTAATGATATTACAGTGATGATGACTTTGCCTTACGATCAGAGGCCAAGTTGTTAGGCTTTATAATTTATGATAACCGGATATGCCTTACCGCTTCCGGCACAACGGCTACAAAATGACAGCACATCCGGCTATGAACATCAAATGGCAAAAAATGAGATCATATTTTTCAAAGAATATTTCATTTTCGATATTATAAAGCGAAGTGGGTGTTATGATGAAGTGAAATGACTAAGCATAACCCTACTAAAAGCTCACAATCTTTATAACCCTAGGTTAATTACTACTTAAAGCATTACTTGCCAACCAATTGCACTTTCGTTTTCTTAGAAATTATATCTTTACGTATATTAACGCTTAGAATAAACTTGTACATATTGTTTTCATCGTCATTATTCTTGAGTTGCTACTTTTTTTCTTACATTAGAGTTGCTTAACTTAAAACACCTTTTCAGACAGTCGTATATATAAACTGAAAAATCGTTCACCTTCACTAAATAAAAATTAGTAAATAACTAATTTGTATAAATGTAGAAAAAAAATCCTTATGAGCATTTGTAAAGGTTTGTAAGGGTTCATAAACACTCTCCAGCCCTAAATAGTCCTGAACTCTTCCAGTCTTTCAAAATAAATTTCAACTCTACTTTTGCCACTAATCTTTTCATAAATATAATACTAATAATGATGGGGGTAGCAAATGAAAATCATGCAATGTCCAGTGTTTTAAATATAATGTCCTCCGCGTGCAAAGCCGTATCTTCTCCAAGTATTAACTTTCTAATTAAATTGTGTTCATCAATTGAAGTGACCTGCCAGGTAAGTAAGTATGTTTCTGTTTCCATTTGTAAATAGTAAAATTAGACAGAACCTAAAACTTCTTAATAAATTATACAGCGCCCTTGAGGTGATGTTTCACAAAAACGGCGCTCTACAAGTTATACAATTATTATTATTATTATTAGCTCCCCACATGAGACCCTGAGGAAAGTAATTCTTTGCAAATGCTGCGTGGAAGGTATTTTAGGGAAAGTAAGGAGAGGATATTCTGAAAAGGAAAAAGGTATGAAGGATAGGTAGAATCTGAGGTCAATATCCAGGAGTGACGGACGCATGAATAGGATGGATAGGATAGATGGATGGATAGGCGATGGATGGATAGGCGATGGATATCTGGCTGGAGAGATCTAGGTTCTAGGTTATGTCTCTTATGATCTAGGTGGGCAAACGCATTCGCCACCGAGACCTGGACAAATCTCACCCCATGAATCCAAGTCACCAATCGTAGCGAACCACTTGGGGTGACCTACGGCAGGGGTGTTGGTTGACCAATAAATAATACCCATACCCGCCTCCCAAATTGAAAACTATGCTGTGTTGCACATCGATCTTTTTTAGCCAAAATTTCCACAAAAACCCTTTCATTTATAATTTTCATACATACTCTAAATTTTCATTCACATATTAATATACTTAAGCATTAAAAATCATATAATTCGAAGTCAATTCTATAATTCTTCCATTAAATTTAGTCCCACATTTTAAAATTCACTCCGACTCCATTGAAAAAATTCAGCTTAATTTTCTAAGATATATTAACTATGAACTCGGTCTACCTATAGAAACAATAAATAAAGAAATTGTTTCTCCCTGCGTGACCTGTCCCATTCGTCCCGTTCCCCTTCTGCCTCTCCTTCCTCTCCCGCGTCCCCTTCCCCTCTGGCGTTCCACTCCGATTCCTTCACCTTCCCTCTTCCCACTTCACTCCTCCCCCTTCCCCCATCACGCAAACCACCTTCCCGAGTTCCCCTCCCCTGCCCAGGTTCCCCTGCCCCTCCCGGGTTCCCCTCCCCCCTCCCGCGAACCCCTTACCCGAGTACCCCTCATTCGCGTTCCATACATTCAGTTTTCAAACAGCTCGCGTACCACCTACTGCAATTTTTTTATACGAATTTCATAATGCCAGAGCTCACCAGTAGTTTTTTACAACCCTTGTCCTGAAAATAACGACCACAGAAAAAGAAATTGTTGCAGTCGTTCGGAAGTTATGTGCGTACGTACATTTCGGCGATTCATTTTTATTTATATAGAGATAGATAGCTAGATAGATAGATAGAAGATACAAGATAGATAGATAGATAGATAGATGCACTCAGTCTACCTATAGAAACAATAAATTACAACCCTTTATGATGAAATTATTAAAATTATTAATACTCTCAGATAGACTTAGTCCGACTGGACATTTTTTTTAATTTTTAAGGATTCTATAGACAGCCCTAATTTATTAAGTCTAAAAACCTTCCCATAAACCTTCCATATACCAACAAGAACTACTCGATATAAAATTAATTTTTAATTGCAACAACAATATTATCAGGACTGAGTCGTTTATATACTCGCTTGTAGGTACATATATTTCACACAGTTTGCAATACTTTCGCAGAAATAGTATACGTAAATAATCAACTGCACGGAATATAGTTATTTTAAATTCACTCTTATTTTAAATTCAAATTTACAAAAAAAATATATAGATTCAAAATATAACACAAGATATTCTAACCTCAACTATATTATTCCAACAACAAAAACTTCAATGGCACAGTCCCAGTTCAACTTTCTTGCACCTAAAATTTTTATAGATTCAAAATATAACACAAGATATTCTAACCAATTCAACTATATTATTCCAACAACCAAAACTTCAATGGCATAGTCCCAGTTCAACTTTCTTACACCTAAAATTTTTATAGATTCAAAATATAACACAAGATATTCTAACCAATTCAACTATATTATTCCAACAACAAAAACTTCAATGGCACAGTCCCAGTTCAACTTTCTTGCACCTAAAATTTTTATAGATTCAAAATATAACACAAGATATTCTAACCAATTCAACTATATTATTCCAACAACAAAAACTTCAATGGCACAGTCCCAGTTCAACTTTCTTGCACCTAAAATTTTTATAGATTCAAAATATAAAACAACCAATTCCAACCAATTCAACTATATTATTCCAACAACAAAAACTTCAATGGCACAGTCCCAGTTCAACTTTCTTGCACCTAAAATTTTTATAGATTCAAAATATAACACAAGATATTCTAACCAATTCAACTATATTATTCCAACAACCAAAACTTCAATGGCACAGTCCCAGTTCAACTTTCTTACACCTAAAATTTTTATAGATTCAAAATATAACACAACCAATTCCAACCAATTCAACTATATTATTCCAACAACAAAAACTTCAATGGCACAGTCCCAGTTCAACTTTCTTGCACCTAAAATTTTTATAGATTCAAAATATAACACAAGATATTCTAACCAATTCAACGATATTATTCCAACAACAAAAACTTCAATGGCACAGTCCCAGTTCAACTTTCTTGCACCTAAAATTTTTATAGATTCAAAATATAACACAAGATATTCTAACCAATTCAACTATATTATTCCAACAACAAAAACTTCAATGGCACAGTCCCAGTTCAACTTTCTTGCACCTAAAATTTTTATAGATTCAAAATATAACACAACCAATTCCAACCAATTCAACTATATTATTCCAACAACAAAAACTTCAATGGCACAGTCCCAGTTCAACTTTCTTGCACCTAAAATTTTTATAGATTCAAAATATAACACAAGATATTCTAACCAATTCAACTATATTATTCCAACAACAAAAACTTCAATGGCACAGTCCCAGTTCAACTTTCTTGCACCTAAAATTTTTAATAACTTATCAATTGAATAAAATCTAAAGCCAAATATCTCACTTTCGGAAAGGCGCTTGCTGACCTTCTGATGAGTGACTATGACAGTGTTTACAACTTATTTCACATACTCAGGTAGTGATATAAATGTATTATTTATTCTTTATTCTTTTTTACTTTATTTATAACCGAGACGTGCAAATTTACAGTAATATTTTCATTGTAACACTTGATATATATATTTATTAAAATACTAATAAAACTTTGAAAAAATATACTGCAAATTCTCAAGTTCGGTTTTTATCATAATATTGTAATGATTGTTTTTGTTTTAAAATATGTATTGCATTCAGTTCGCTCCAGTATAAGTACTTACCAAGTTCTCGTCTGTTTATTACACTCACATACTCTCTTTATATTTACTCATTTTTTTATTTATTTACGCCCAAGTGGGCTTTTACAAGGATAGATAAAAATAGTTAGACAGGTACGTAGAACACAATTATAATGATTAAAATAATAATAAAAAATAAAATTAATTAAAATCAAAATAATACATTTCATTAATAATTATAAAGACTTCTTTTTATAACTAATACAGAATCTGCAAACATGTCTACAATATTCCCAAATTTATTACCAAAATGATGTAATCTATTTATAGGTGTATGAGCCTCATAGTTTGTTTTAAAATTGTCACAGAAGAAGGTAGCACATTGCCTCGTATTTCTGGTCGGTACGTAAAATTTAATTTTGGCGAGAATTTCAGGGTTGTCAATGCAATTATTAATGATTTTATTTAATAGTACAAGGTCAGAGATGATCCGCCTATCTGACAGCGTAATTAAGTTTAGTTGTTTCATCAAAAGGACATAGTTAATATTTTGAATTGGAATATTCAGCTTAAAGTTAACAAATCTTAAAAATTTGTGCTGTACCCTTTCAATATTGTCGGAATGTATTTTATACAATGGGGACCAAATGGGCGAATTATACTCTACCTGGCTTCTTACTAAAGAAGTGTACAATATTTTCAAACATTCCAGTGACTCATCACTTGCTGTTCTATAGCTCTATTTGTTATTTCATTTACGTGCAAAGTAAATGTTAACTTTTAATCAAATATAACACCTAAGTCCTAAGCCGGTGTCAATATTACATTATTTAAAGAGTATTCAAAAGTTAGAGTATTCAGAAAATAATTAATCCTTCTCATTGGAACCGCCTTGTACGATCGTAAGAACATCTTTCGACGAAATAAGAATTCTCGGCCGCTGGTTGGTTAATGGCCCTTAACACGCGCAACTCGGTATCACCTCTGCAAACATAAGCACACACTTAAGCACAATCTAGACAATTGACCTAGTGATTGATGCTGTAACGTTGTCCGTAACGTTGGCAAAAAAGGAGGAAGGGCAAGTGGTTCGCTACGTTTGGTGACTTAGCAGGGGTGCTCGGTTCATGGGATCAGGTTTGTCTGGGTCTTGGCGGCGGATGCGTCTACCCATAAGCTGTACGGCAGGCCGGATCGGGAGAGAATGTATGAGGGAGTCCCTTTGACTTCTCCAGCCGTATTCCGCGTAGCACCGCAGTGGGAGGTATGGATTCATACGTCCGTCACTCCTGGACTCACTAACCCCTAGATTCCTACCCACCCCTTATACCCTTTTCCTTACCGGAACTTCCTCTCCTTCCTTTCCTAAAAAGACTCTCCGCACAACATCCCCAAAGATCACATAGGCCCTGAGGAGAATTATTTTCCCCAGGGCCTCCTGTGTGGAGTTAATGTAAAAAAACCGCTTAGTAACCCAAAAAATAATTACGATGATACTCAAACCATGTACAAGTATTTTTTTTTATTCTTCTTCCGGTACCCTGTCCCACCTTAGTTTGGATAATATCTGGGGAATCTTCACTCAGCACTCTTTAAGTCGGAACAACCGGGAAGTGGGTTAATTGCGCTCGTTTCATAAAATTTAGGTTATTCAACTCAACGTAAGTATTACAAGTTAAATTTCTTAAAATCTATGGAAAAATACGACGTTGAAAATGAAAAGACACGTTTAGTAGACCCTTATGAAAAAAATCCTCCAGCTGGAATTCAAAGATCAAAGAAAAAATTTGCCTCTTTTATATTATATTTTGACGTACCACTTGGTTGAGGGGTGAGGCTCTCTATTAGTGATCCGGGTTCAAATCCCGGCATGCGCAAATAATTTTTCTTTCATTTATTTGTATTATTTCACAATTTGATCGATATTTGCGGCGCGTTCAAGAGTGGGATGTACTTTAAGAGTGGAAAATACAGGTGTAAGACTTTCATTCGGAGTTGAAACATCGCTTGCAATCGCTTTAGTCTTGTTTCATTCAAAATTACATTTCATTGTGTAATTTCGAACTTAATAAAAAAAGTGAATTTAATTCAGCTAATAAGTTAACACAGCAGTTATTGATTCTGAGGCGGTACGAAGTTCTACGGGTCAGATAGTTTTAAATAATTTTAAAAAATGTTGTTGAATACTAATTTTACGGTTTCTAATTAAGTAGGTTTTGGTTTTATATAAGGGAAAATTGGAAATATACTTTTTTGGACGTGAGGTTCTCTGTTCACAGAACTTAGTAACGTTCTGTTGGAAGTAGTAAGTATAGTGTACGTATTATGCATTATGATATAATTTTCCTTGTTCATATCACGAGCGAGTATTGTTCTGTGTGTGTATCCTTGGTGAATATTTGTTAGCAGAACACACACTCGGGAATTGTGAAAATCAATTAAGGTTTTGTCTGTCGGAAGTGGATCCACCGGAAGCGAGGCGGCCGGTCGGCTATATCCGGTGTTTTAGCTCTCCCGCCCAACCAACCCGTTCTGCTTCCGCTTCCGGGGCGGCGTGCGTCATCACGGGGCGGCGGAAGGGGGTCTCACCGCCCCCTGCCATACACCCTACCCACCCCGAGGCCTCTGACAGAGCCTTCCAGGGTCTGCGGGGGAGTAAATATCAACCCTGAAAGTGCTTGTGACGTCACTATCTCAATAACTTCTAATGTTGTTACATGGGATGCTCACTTAGTAATCTAAAGTTTCGATTTTAAGCTACGTTTTAACTTTCAACTATAGCGCCATTAATTGCCTTAATCAATCCGATTTTTCTTTTCTTTTTTTTTACAGTGAATACCGCACAAGAATCTCAACTGCTCCCGTCTGGAGCCAGTGAGACTATGGCATCCCCAATTGGGGTATGTTGTGAGGCTGAAGGTAGTGGGGAGGGGAAGGAGGTGAGGAAGAGGAAGGTTGGGAAGTACCTGGCTATTCAGATCTGGTCACTAAACACGGCTAAAGCCATTTTCAAGAAACGTTTCAATTCTGAATGGTGGTCTTACACCAGGGCGATACTGATAGTATCTTCCACTCTGGAACATGCCGCAAATATACTATATATTATTTTTAATTAATTAATTGTGAAATAACACAAATTAATCAAATAAAATTTATTTGCGCATGCCGGGTTCGAACCCGCGACCTCCGGATTGTGAGTCAAGAGTCTTACCCACTGGACTACAGAGGTCGTCTGCTGAAAAATGAAGAAAAAACAATTTTGTTAGTGATTGAAGCACAAGATTGCCACTGCCCTAAAGCAAGTAGTGGGTTTTGTGACATTTAACTTGTAAGCATATTAGGAGGGGCAGGTAATGAGAAAGAGGAAGATTGGTAAGCTTCTACGTTTTCGTCTTCTTCTAATTTACTCTAATATATATATAAAAGGTTTCCCGTCAACGAAACCGGAAATCCCTACAGCCTAACATGAACCAATTCTAGGCAATCGCGATGTAAGAAAAGGATTGCAGGTTTTTAACAAAGGCAAAAAATATTTTAAGTTGGAGTGATTTAGTAGGCTCTTGCTTTCATGGTTCTAAACATTGTTAATTTCGGTTTAACGACTTTTCCTTTTCTTTTGGTTACTACTAAGTAGTGAAAAGTAAACATTGCAATTTTTCTTTTAGAATGTGCTTTGTTAACAAAGAAGTTTTTTTAAACATAGGTGCAACGGTAATAGGCACTCGTACAAATTAAATTATTCATTTTAATGCAATGGTTCTTTAAACATGTTTTGTTTTTTGATACTTACTGCTCTTAAAAGAAAGAATAACACAAGAATTACCATGTGGACGTGTATCGTGATCCAAATATTTGGCCAATCGGGACATAAAATTCCAATATTTGGAATCGTGTTTACGAAACTCAAATGGGATGGAGATTTATTTATTCTATTTATTTACGCCTATTTAGGCTTTTAAATACATATATATAACAATACTACCCAGAAACACAAACTCAGAGAGATGGGAAGGCTGAAAGAGATATTGAACGAAGGGTGAATGCAGGTAACTCCATTAATGGTGGACTGAATGCCGTTGGCGCTAATAAAAAACTGTCAAAAAAAGCGAAGCTAGCAGTCCACAATGCAGTCCTGGTACCTACCCTGATGTATGGCAGTGAGGCATGGAACTGGCAGAGGAAGGATGAAAGTAAACTGAATGCTGTTGAAATGAGATCCCTGAGACGTATGTGTGGTAAAACAATGTATGATCGTGTGAGAAATGTGGATATCCGCAAAGAATGTAAGGCTGATGTAAGCATAATGAGTAAGATTAAGAACGGGACCCTCAGATGGTTTGGGCATGTAGAGCGAATGAACAAAGGAAGTAGTGTAAGAAGAATATACGACGCTAATGTGAATGGTAGAAGAAGTCGGGGACGCCCGAGGAAGACATGGCACGATCAAGTGAATCAGATACTTGAGTCGGGTCATGTCAAAAGTCAGAATAATAGAAGAGAATGTATGAGACGATGTATGAATGTGAGTGAGGCAAAGAGTGTGTGCCAAGACCGAGTTGGTTGGCGGTCCGTCCTCTCTGCCTACCCCTGCGGGGAAACGGCTTGATGGTTAGTTAGTTAGTTAGTATATAACAATATTTACGAAATTATACTAGTAAATAGTGCAGTAAATGACTGTTTAAAACACTTGCACAAAAACAAATATGAAGCAAAAATACTATTGAAATTGATCCACACAGTATGCAGGCACATTTTTTTTCCTCCTTCAGCCGACAAAACACCACCAATATGCTAGTCAATTCAAACAGCTTCATCAAAACATTCCCCCACTTGATGAAAAAAACTTCAATAAGGTTCGCTTATATATTAAAATTAATGCATTTAATATATCAACAACATCGGAGTATTTTTTTCCAAGCTGTTGAATCCGTCGCATAGGAGTGTAATATTGGGATATTGATGTAGAATTGCTACAATAATATGGTAGGTACTGTCTTGTGACTGACCTGCCTGGAGTATGAAAACAGATTATATATTGTCGCATTGATTCGTAGACTACGTAACTCCAAATTTTTCATTAAATACGTTTTTAATGCCATCTGGTGTTAAAATTAGTCCCGCATCGACTAATAAAACTCGCAAATTTTAAAAAAATATATCTTTTTAGATAAACACAAATTAGGAAACTGCGTAAACACCATGGTGCCATTTTTACTCGCAAATACTTCGAAACTCCTAACTCCACATACTTTATTTTATTTACCATTTTAGGTCTTATTATTTAACTTAAAAATTATTCGTAGTATTAGTATTCTGCTTTTATGCTTTGTGTACTAAGTACTATTATATTTATCATGTTATTCTTACATACTGAGACTATATATAAAGGTCAACTAGGATGTTACCGAGTAATTCATAAAATAAATATCGCAGTTCTGTATTGTTGTGTTTGATTTTTTTAATATAAAATTCCTATCTCCCAAGTCTTCAGCTAGTTGTTCATAAAACTGTTCGCAGAAAAGTACGTATCTATCTTTGTAAAATACGTATCTCCATTCTCGGTTTTTATGTAAACTTCCTAACTCCGATTAGAAATAGAAATCCTTAACTTACAAAATTTAAATGATTGAAAATAAATTTCGAAACATATTATATGTTCGGAACATAAATAAAAACAATGACCCGTCTTTCATTTTTTTTCACTACGAGGTTTTTTGTGCCTCTTGTAAAATTTGACATTTGGTGGTTAAGCATTCTACGAATTAATGCGACGATATAATAAATCAGGGGTATAAATCAGATCTATGATGTCAGACAAAAAATGTCGATGTAAGTGAGAGAGAACGAGTGCTAATAGGTTAAATAGAATATTTGTTCAAACTCGATTTTGTATGGAAGACACTTCTAGTTTTCTTCTTTATTCTATGCTTATGTGGAGAGAATGACATATTATTTATTGCAGTAATCGTAGAAACGGATTTAATTTTTTTCCGTAGGTATTAGAATAACTCAAAATCAAAAACTATGTTTTATTCTGTCCATCATTGAAGAAAAATATGTGTTCCCACGAAAAATCAATCTCCTCAACATCGCCTAAATAATCCCCTTTCGAATAAAATGTTAAGATTCAATAAATAAGCATACATTTAAGGAACAAGCATTCAAGGGTACGAGATGAACCTCCACAAGTCAGAAGATGTACCAAAATGCCTACCCGGCCTCCCGCAATATAATCCAAACCCACCCCCTCAAGCACTTAATACAGGGGATGGAAAATCAACGGTCTGCTTTCAGGGAAATTTTGAAACTACTGAAAACGTTTCGATTTCATCGCACGATTTATTTAAATCGATGCGGCGACTGAAGTACTTTTAACAAATTGTGTTAATTCACCAATCTTATAATCTACGTGCATCTAATTATTATTAGAATAATGTAACATGAATTATATTACTAAGGTAAGAGACATGATTCCACGATTGCCTGCGTGATTTATAGTAACAAATTTTTCAATAATTATTTATTCTTTCTGAAGTTCAGTTTAGAATTCTTTAAAAAATTGACGTAAGTGTTTATTTCAATTTGGGAGGCGGAATGGGTACCGCCGCCCTGGGAACCTTTATTGGATAACCAACACCTCTGCCTTAGGACACCACAAGTAGTTCGCTACGTTTGGTGATTTAGCTGGGGTGCCCGGGTTCGTTGGGTGAGGTTTGTCTAGGTCTTGGAGGCGGATGACCAGGACACACTGAACCCCAGATTCCTACTCACCCCTTTAACCCTTTTCCTTCCCAGAACTCTCTTCTCCTTCCTTTTCTTCAAAATGTAAAAAAAATCTAAAAATGTGGATAATTCGGAAGCATTTTCATGCCATGCATTGTTTTGTTCCGAATGTGGCCGAAATGGTATTGTATTTTAAAAGTTATGTAATAATATGAATTGCGCAGCGACAAATATATACGCATAAATATAATGTACAACAGCCGTATGCCATATCAAAAATATTCCAATATTTGGTTTATAATACATAAAGCCAACTTCTGAAACGTAGATTCTCAAGTTGATTAAGTTTATCTTTGTGGCTCGTAGCTTGGTTTCAGTGAAATTTCCCGAAAGAACGACCCTTTTGACCTCCAACCCTACCCTCCCCCAATCCTACCCTAACCCAACCACCCACAGCCCCCGCAGCTTATTCTCTTCCCGGAAGTAACGAAGCCTCCTGGGGTAGACTGCCTCCCCGGAAAAACACACAATCCTGGGGCAACTTCCGGTTTCGCTTTGGTGGCTGTTCGGCAAAGCCCTACTTAATGTAATGTGTATAAGTATACACATATATAATATATAGGTTATTAATCTAAAGCGAAAAGTGATTTCACTTGTTAATACTCGATGGAAATCGGAATATATTTATTTGATTATTTTATTTATTATACATAATAATCTCGTGAAACGGTGTTTGTGGTCGCACTCCTCCGAAACGGCTTTACCGATTTAAAAAAAAAAAATTATGTACATTTGGTAGGTATGAGAACAGGTTTTGAAGTATATTTCATACCGCTAGGTGATTAGGGTGTAACTATCCAGAAAAAAAAATCTATTTTTTCGACAATTTTTTTTTGTATTTGGCATCTTTGGCCACCTCCACCCTCCCATTTTTAAATCGCGATTTTAGTATTTATGTATGAACAAATTTAACCGTCTTTCGTATTTCAAGCAGAACGAAATTATTTATGTTGGTGAATGACAGATGGCGCTACGTCCGCCTCATTTAACTTTCATCCACACATTCACGAGAAGCGTCGCGTCATTTTGATATTTCATTCAGCATCATGTTCTCGCGTGGGCAAACCATCGAGCTTATTTGTGTTGGCTAAGAAGGACTGATAAAAAAATATCGTACACTCAATTGCTCTTCGAAATGCATATAAATTTTCTTTATTTCGTTTTCCTACTTTATTTGGTGTTTTTTTAATCGTCTACAGCGCTCCATTCCTCTTTCCGTCATAGAACCCATCCCCACACATTTCTTATTTTTTATTTAACAAAATATTAACAATTATTAAAAGCAATAATTATCAGCCTGAAACACTCTTCAACATTGAAAAATCTTCCGAGAAAAGATACATGACGCAAACGGGACTTGAACCCGTGCCCTTTTGATTGCCGGTCAGCTGCTCTCCCAATTGAGCTATGGTGGCTTATCTTATACCCGCCAAATGATTCAATATATACTAGTGTTTCATTCAACAATTACTGCTCATTATATTTTTTCCACCTGAAAACAACCAACTTTATTTTTGCGAGAGAGACACTGTTAGTGTTAAATCCCTCGCTAGGTGGCGTCGAGACAAATTATGTCTTCATTTATTGGGGAAATACTTAAACTTGCCAAATATTAATTATTATTTTTAATTGTTAAACTAACGTTTAAGACAAGATTTTTATGCATAACACAAAGGGTAACAATTATTATAAGCAATAATTATCAGCCTGAAACACTCATTCACATTGAAAAATCTTCCGAGAAAAGATACATGACGCCAACGGGACTTGAACCCGTGCCCTTCTGATTGCTGGTCAGCTGCTCTCCCAATTGAGCTATGGCGGCTTATCTTATACCCGCCAAATGATTCAATATATACTAGTGTTTCATTCAACAAATACTGCTTATTATATTTTTCCCACCTGAAAACAATCAACTTTATTTTTAAATTATAAATACTTGTGATCAAAAAATAATTACAAAAAGTACATAACGTTAATAGTTTTATCATCACGCCTTTCAGCATTTTTGAATGTAGGTATAAATTAAAGCAAATGTTTAATGAAATAAAATCTATATTGAGTTATTATTTTAAAAAGCTGGTACGGAGAATAATTAATCTTTCTCATTGGAATCGCCCTAAACGATAGCAAGAACATCTTTCGACGAAATTTGAATTCTCGGCCGCTGGCTGGTTAATGGCCCATAATTATAATGTGATATTATGATTATTATATAGGTAGTATGAAAATTCTGCTCGGTACGACTTATTTTTAGATATGTAATACTTTGAATTCACACATTGTGTCACATAATGAAATGGTAAAATGACAACCCAATTTTGAATATTATTATATATTTTTAAATACCTGAAAAAAAATATCACTTGTTTTCTTTTGAGGAAAATGTTATTTATCGATTTTTTGTTTATTATTTATAAAATGTAACTAATTGAATTTTATTTCGATACAATTTTATGATTATATATTTATATTCATAATTATTTCTTCAGTAAAAAACGTGATTTTAATATAAGTTGTTTGGTTTTCAATACAATTTATTTCTGTGCTTGTATAACTGAGCGTAATGGTAATGAAATAAAATCAATTCAATAAAGTTTGTAATTATTATAAAATATGTGGTTATTGTTTGTTAACTATTGTTGATTGTGGAAGGTTAATAGGCATACCAACCTTAAAACAGGTTATTATTTTCCTGTGTTATTGTCAACCATTTATTGTTTTAGTTGTGATTTTACGTAGCAGATTTATGTAATCTATTTTACTACCTATACGTCACTTTTATTTGCCTTTATTACCTCCATTAAGAGGAACGGCTGCGCGGCCTTTTTAATACAAAACTTAATTTTGGATCTGAGGCCAAAATATCAAACTAAACTCAATAATTATTTTTGAATCAAAAGGTATTGCAAATCTCTGGTATGGATGTAAACTATTTTATTTGTGTTGTGTTTTAAATTTGAAATATAGGACATTAAAGAATTCAATGTTCATAATTTGAGAGGCAACTTTGGCCTGTTTTGAGAGTTAACTGTAAATAAAAAAAAAATAATCTTGACTTGCGAACTATTTTATTGTAATATAAAATAAATTTTAAAAATATGTTAAAGTGTCTTTATGGAAAAAAATATATTTATATCACTTGGTCGATGTTTATATCCGACATATTTGTAATGCAACGAAAATCGGTCGTTCGTAAAATAAATATATATATTTTTTTTATATAAATCAGTAATGTTTTTCTTTTACATTTTCTTATAAATTACAAAGTAAAGGTTTAAAAAAATTTAAATGCTCATTATCAACTTATAAATAATTAAAAAATTGAATCTAAAATTATGAAAAAATTTAACACTTTCACGCACTTATCCTTACTGGAGATTTATTACACATTTTGATTAAAAAAATTATTTTTCAATTGTATTGCTTCAAATCCAAAGTTTAGTTTTGCATGGTAAAGGTCGGGTAGCCATTCCTCTTAAATCGAAATTAACAATGCTAAGAAGCGGCTAAGTGACGTATTTAATATTAATAATTAGAAAATATAATTGATTCATTTAAAGTGATAAACAAAGCGTATGTAATAAGTAACAGATATAACCACGAAAGTGTGTACGTGGTAAATCGCTCTGTCATTAAATATTTTCGCCTTTGTTTTAAATAAACCTGTAATCCTCTTCGTACATCGCGATCGTCAAGAATTAGTTCATTTTGCTTTTTTTGTTTTATCGGACTGTATGCTATAGGGTGAAATTTTCCCGTTCCGTGGGTATGTTTCGTGATCCAAATATTTGTGCAATCGGATCTTAAAACGCCTTTCATGAATACGTCGGCCCCGAATCAAAATTGAAGTTTTGTATGAAAAGGGCTGCGCAGCCTTTCCTCTTAAAACAGTTTGTTGGAAATTATGACTTCAAAAGGCTGAAACTGATATTATACTAAAACTGAAACTAAAATGGTCTGGAAAGAATCTTCTAATTGTGATCTCACTAAAGAAACCACTCATTCACTCTGAATGCAATTATTAATGTTCTCCAAAATGACTTTGAAAAAAAAATCACATCTTTGCGATTCTTTCAAAGACAAAGAAACCATCCCTTCGTTCAGAATACAATTTTTAATGTTCTCAAAAGTTGTCTTGACAGAAGCAAATTCCTGTGATATCTTGAACGAAACCATTCCCTTGTTAAGAATATTATGAACTAAATATACAATTTGGCTGTCCTGAAACGAAACCTTGTTTCCTGACAGACAAAGTATCATTTTGTAATGAATTGAAATATATATGCATGTATAAATAAAAAAATAATAAATAAAGGAAGTGGAAAATTGACATTATTGCTGCACGTGGTAATATTATGACTTCATTGCTACCAAGAGAAATATTAATATTTAAATTAATAATTTTTGTGTAGCATATTGTCTGGCGCCTAGTGATTCATATTCATATACTGAATATGAAAACCACACAACATTAGTGCATTATTTTTTCTAACTGACTGATTCACGAAATAGGAAAGAAGTAACCGGCCGCGGTTAAGAATGACGCAATCATGACATTATTTTGCATTCTTCACGCGCGAATTAATGAGGTGACTCGATCGATTCATTTTCCTCACTTCCTTATAACACCGCAATAAATAAATAATTATAATCAATATTTATCAGTTAAACTTGTGGTTGTGATTTGTGGTCATTGTTTGAAATGCTTTAATAATCAACGTAAATGAAGTGGCGTATTGGAAAACTAAAGTACAATTTGTCAAATAAGAGTAGAAAATATATGAGGGCACCACTGTTGATCAAATGGCAATACTAAACACATAACTCATGGTGTTAAAGTAAAGCTGTGTAACCTACATTTTTATAAAAAAATTAAAAAGGCATAAAAGTGGAAAAAATATTTTTTCATTGCAATATAGATACCCGCCGATCTCAAAATTAGAATTGCGTATAGGTATATTATTATTATACCTTTTCAATTTTGTGTTAACATAATGAAGAATATCTAACTATAATGTAATAAAATATAAAGTTAAAATATAAAATAGAAATTGCTCACATTTATTTAATACTAGATAAAGTACCTAGCGTTGCCTGTGCTTTAGATCATGTCTCTAATTTTAGATCTGGATATATTTAACTCATTCAGATCTAAAAGTAGTGTAACTAAACTCACCATTAGTGATCCTTCCTTTCTATATATTGTTAAATTCAAATTTCTGTTAAATTAAATTAAAGCAAATCGCTTTATAAATCACCTTTTAATCAAATTTATATCATGAAGAAAAAATGTTTTTTAAAATGTGGTTTACTGTGTTCTATACATTCAGTGTCATTGCACTTCAAAAAAATATTTGACAGTTAAATTGGTGTTACCAGTCTACAAAATTAGTAGTTCAAGTTTTTATATTTTCTACTCTTATTTGACAGACTATAATCGGTTAATTCCAAAATCAGGCCCTTGCGTTCTATTGAATTAATATTAAACTTTGTTTTCGTTAGATGTTTTTGGGACGTAATGCCGACACATCTGCCCTGATGATGGACACTGTAACGCTGTCCGAAACGTTGGCTAAAGAAGGGGGTAGCACAACACGGCGTAATACTCCAAAAACAACTAACTAAAATACTTTTGGCCGTGAAAATCTAAAATCATTGGAGGGGACGCCACCACTTTCCCAATGGCGTTATAAGGAAACATATGGTTTCCTTCTTTACCGCACACGTCAAGACTCTATTTTATGGAACGAAGCTACATTTATTTGAACGACTCTAGACCCTCCAATGTCCATTCACACGGAGTTAGAAAGCAGTATGCAAGTACTTACATTAACATAATACAAAAGAATAATAAATGTGGTAGCCCGTGGAATAATACTTCTGCAATCTATAGAGAAAAATATTTACAGATAAAAGTGTTAGTAAATAAAAAGAAAAATAAGAGCTGCGCCCGGTGGAGGAAGCCTGGAATAAGACAAATAACGAAAAAATTAAAGTAGTAATATAATACAAGTATTTACAATAATAACACAGGGAAAATAAAATGCATAGAAAGAAGATATTCAGGGAAGGTAAAATCAGTATCAAACCTGTACATTGTAACACACTAAGTTGATCTTCTGTTGTGGCATGACTTAAGGGTCTTTAACCAGCCAGCGGCCGAAAATCCACATTTCGTCGAAAGATGTTCTTACGATCGTACAGGGCGGTTCCAATGAGAAAGATTAATTATTCTCCGTACCACCTTTTTTTAAATTATAACTTAATATCGATTTTATTACATTCTAAATTTGCTTTAATTTATACCTACACTAAAAAATGCTGAAAGGCGTGATGATAAAACTATTAAAACGATGTACTTTTTGTAATTATTTTTTTATCATAAGAATTTATAATTTTTCAATAATCCCTAAGCAAAATAAGAATGTAAAAAAAAATTAAATATATTAGTTTGTAAGACCGTAAATAAGTAGACAAACTGCTGTATTTACGTCACAAAACATGTACGTGGATCTTTTTTTTAATGATTTTATATGAACTAAAATTATAATTCTGAAACATGCGTTTTCCAGATAATGTATTGATTTATTTTACTGCATGATTATACGATTTGAAATAGGTGTTGTATAATACAAAATTTTGTTTGAAAATTTATCAAATCTACCAACGACCTATGGTATAATCTTATTACACTAAAAATAAACATGTTTTCTCAAAATTTAAAACATGCATTTACTAGATAAAAGCGAAATCAATTTATATTTTTTTGTGGAAAAGAGTGAATACGTCTAAAATTCGATTTAAAAATGACATATTTCCGGTTTCCTCTGGTTATACTCTCTCAAATGTATCATTCACTTGGTCGTGCTGTATATTTCTAAGACATCCCCAATTTCTAATTCGGTATACTCGCACATCAGTCACTTTTTTTATACTCTTTTCTTCATCAAATCGCTCTACTGGCCTATAACATTTAAGTGATCATTTTCTTAGTTTTGTGCCTTATGCTTACGTCAGCCTTGAATTATTTTTGTGGAATCTCATTTTCAGTGCGTACACAACTAATATTGAAATAAATTTGTTTAATGTGGGCAGGTACAATAAATAAATCAAGTTTTCCCAGGTGCCCAGTGCGCCACTGAAAAAAAATGTGTGGAAGTAAAATAGAAACGAAGAAATATTGATCATTTTTCTTGAGACATTCCTCTGATAAATTCCGAAACACATACCCTGAAATCTTGTTTTTGTCAAAACTCTTAAGTGCCCGAAACCCGGATTTGTACCGATTTATTACATATTTCCCTTAAACACGGTAAGTTTTAAAGCTCTTAAAAAAATATATGATATTCTTGAAGATAATTCTAGACTTTGCCCGCGCCAAAACTCAAATTATATAAAATTCCCTCGATAGAAAAAAATAGCAAAGTATGCTCCAAAAATTATAATTAACAAGTTTATTTCAGTTATTTTACAAGTTATATGTATGAAAAAATTCACAGTGTTTCTTTAAATGCTGTTTAAGATAATGCCCGCGAGATTTTTGATATATTTTAAACGAGTCGTGTTTTATTAAACATTTTCGCATCGATTTTGTCGCTGTAAATGTTAGCGCTCTCCTCAAACATTCGTAATTTCGTATCTCTCCATCTTCTTCTTTTCGGACCTGGTTGCAGAGCCTTAACACTCTTATCTTCCTAACAAGGTTTCCATTGATACCGTTGCATCCTCGAACTTAGCCACGGGGACTATTGAAGCCACAGTCAGGTGAGCCTCTCAGAAGCTAGGCGTACTTATTGCAGCCCGCAAATGCTATACAAGAATTGAACCAGCACAAATTGCAAGCGCGCTGTACAAATTACTGCTGGAGTTGGGTAGTTATCTCTAGTCCGAAAACTATGTAGGTGATGTGATGCCTATACCAGAAAAAACCCTCGATACAAAAGCAAGCAATCTTCCAACGCATTTTTTACCGGTATTTCAAAGGGTGATACTTACCTACTATGATTTATAACCAACATCCTTGTTCTCTTCGGTGCCAATCTTGTAGTCAGGAAACACGTTATGCATTCGTACATCAGTTAAGACTTATTATTATTGGTTAAGATGACCCAATAATATATTCAGAATTTTAACGACATAAGTAAAGAAGCCGTGTATACAAATTGCGACTCGCGACCCGTGTATTGGAAGGAACTACTGTCGAATTTGCCGTATCAAAGAAAAGAAGAAGAAGAAAAATAATGTGGGAATCTTAACGACGTAAGTGAAGAAAGCGTGTGAACAAATATACGCCGCGGCACAGCGTATTGGACGCACGTACGGTCGAATTCACCCTAGCAGGCCAGGAGATACAACCTTCCGCCGCGTTCATTTTAATTAATTCTGAAGAACGTGTTACAAATGTTTAAAATGTTTCTCCATGTTGTCCTCCCGAAGTTATTAATTCATCGTCTAGAAAAATAAAATCTGGTGCTTACCGCTAACTTTATAGTTGAAAAACAAGTTATTATGTTTTAGAATCGTTGTATACAAAATATATTAATGGTAAGGTACTGTTTTTATTAATCTAAAATAAAGGGTGGCGCAAAATTAATCATCCAATTTTGTTTTTGAATAACTTTTTTACTAAATAAAAAAAATATATTTTGAGTAATAAAAATCTTTATACGGACTTTTAAATTTTTTTTTGTTAAGTGGAAAAGATGATATCCGTCAAGTGGCTGCCACCAGTGTTGATACACATTTGTGCCGGTTTTATCGCATTTTCCATGACTTTCCGCAAGATTTCCCGTGATAACTGTTCGCATTCCTGTCGAATATTCTCCTTAAGGGCTGCGATTGTCTGAGGTTTGTTGGCATAAACTCGCGACTTCAAATAGCCCCAAAGAAAGAAGTCTGGGATGGTTAAATCGGGCGATCTTGCTGGCCATACCAAATTGCCAAAACGAGAGATTACGCGACCAGGAAACGCTTCCTTCACAATATCCATTGTGGCTCGTGCTGTGTGCGCGGTTGCACCGTCTTGTTGAAACCACATGTTACCAAGCCCCGCTCATCCAATTCCGGAAGTAAGAAGTCGTTTATCATGGCCCTGTGGCGTTCGCCAGTAACAGTGACCGAAATGCCAATGGCGTCCTCAAAAAATACGGCCCAATCACTCCTCCCGCGTAAACGCCGTACCACACAGTGGCTTTGAGTTGATGTAATGGCTTTTCGTGCATCATACGAGGATTTTCAGTGGCCCAGAAATTAATATTTTGCTTATTGGCGTAACCGTTTAAGTGGAAATGCGCCTCGTCGCTCATGATGACTTTCGATACAAAATCGCTAAAAGCGTTAAAGCTTAAATCGACACAATTATTCCACGCTCTTGCGGAGTATAGCGCTCCATTGTTTGTCTGTTTGTATTCTGCAGCTGTCTAGTTCACAAATGTCAAATATGATTGAAGTACGACGCCATTTGCAAAAATTATAACATCTTCCGATAGGGTGATTAATTTTGCGCCACCTTGTATAAATAACTTGCATCCCTTGTGCGGCATGGAAATAAAAAGGTTATTATCAGTGGCGGTCCTTCCCTCAGGACAATTGGTCAAAAACCTCCCAAAATTATAAGATGACAGTAAAACAATATTATTATGAAATATTAAGCAAATCAAAACAACTGGTGTTATTCTAATGTATTTGAAATGTACCGCGAGTAGAAAGCCGGCAGCGGCAAGCAGTGACATCTAACATCTTAAATGGAAGCTTCCTTTCCCACGCACTGCGATTGGCTAGGTCAAATTGTGAAATGCCCTGGTATCATATCTTCTGTCTCTTTACGCACTACACAATAAATGAGATGGCACTATGTCCCTTTTTAAAAAGTTTTCGGATTCTGAAGACGGTTTGGGTCAGAGCCGTGAGGGAGAGAGAGCATGCTGAATATCATTCGTCTGAAAGAGATGGTTTGATAAACGTAGGTTGATTTCGCATATTTTACGCTTGTCGCATGAAATAATTTACTATATTAAACGTAATTTGACGTATGTGGGTGAATTTGACCGTCAAACTCGTGAGGTTCCTATAAATGAATATTGTTATATTTAATATGACATTGTATCATAGGTAATATCATTTTTTTTTAAATGACCTTCCACTTCTGGACCCCTAGAGCCGCCTCTGGTTATTATAGTTACGAATTCGCCGGAAATGATTAAAATGTGAGTTTAAAATTATTAAGATTGTGTACCGCCTTAAATAATTTACACATATTTTACCTTACGATAAGTATTCTAAATAAAATGAAAACAGGTCATCCTGACGAATCGTTCTTTTGTTCAAAAGCTCGGCTGGGGATCGATTTATCGGATTTAAGATAAAAGTTCACCCTTTCAGCCTGTAATTCTAGTTTGGAGTTAGTTTTCCTAGCTTCCACCCTTTTAAATTATCGGTTACTATGTGTACAATTTCTGCATTCAAAAGGAGACAATAACGACAATATTATATTGATATACTATGTAAATTCAATGACGCAATCCGCTTTCATAAAATAATATGCTAACTTCAAAGGTTAAATGACAACAGAGATTGCCTTCTTAAACATGCGACATCAGTGAGACGGGGAGACCCTATATCCGGGATCGCTGGGGGCAGGAGAACCCGGAAGTTCGCTAACCCGCCCTAAGGCGGAAACTCACCCCCTCTTTGTGTACTAAACCCGTGTAGCTCCATAGGTACATTACCATATCAAAAGAATAATATGCAAAACGGCACACCTAATAAAAAAAACTTCTACGTACTTTAAGGGTGGTTCGAAATATCTCTGAAATGGTGATGCCCTTTTGAAGTGGCTTTCAATGCTGAGGGGTGCTTTTTACTTTTAGGGATGAAATTTATTCCAGGGATAGGCTTCTACGAACCGGCCCATTTACTGCTTGCGGAAGTAAGAGCTTTTTATTCTGTTTTCATTGACAGGGATGAAAAGATTTCTCCTGAAGGATATTTGGAAGATTTTCTTATCATATGGAAACATGGTTTTGTAGACAAAGAACATCTAACGTCTTGCTTTGTATCTACTTGATAACATATTAGTGTTCTAAAAATTTGATTTTATTATTGAAAAATAATAATAAGTGTGTTTTTCTATTACTTACGTCGCACCTCGGTAACTATATAAATAATTAAAAATTTAATGCAATAATTAAAAACACTTTGTTTTTACCACAATAAACTTTATTAAAAAGTCGACATGTTTCGAGAACGATATTCTCCTCATCAGGACATATAATGTACTAAACAAATGATCGAACATAGAAAGATAGGCGTGGGTAGAAATGGAAGTAGTGGGGGAGGAGAGAGGTGGAAAGGTGAATCTTAAACATATTTCCATTGTAATTTTTTGTATTTGTTCTTCTAAGCACCCCCTTTCCACCTTTCCACCTCTCCCCCTCCCCCCTCTCCCTTGTTGATCTTCTAAGCACCACCCCTTTCCACCTCTCTCCTCCCCCACTACTAACATCTCTAAAATAATGCTTTAAGATATAGAAAACAACGTAAAATTCTCGTTAAAAAATATTTAAAATACTACTTAGCTATTCACAAAATTACGAACAAAACTGGAAACGCAGATTGCATATGTTTTCAAAAGTTGCGTAATAATTATTGAGTCATAATCTGTCACATTAAAAATGTCATAACATGTTATTACAATATTTATAAATGAGGAACACCGAGGTCAGTGATTAATCTCACTTGCCTGAGATTCTTTTTATTTTAATGTGCAAAAATAAAGTGACCTCTAATAACGACAGATTAATAAAGTGAACACGAAACTCCCAATTGCCTAGAGCCAGCGGGTGTATATCTACTCTATAACTCTAAAAGTAATATGAAGTATGATAATCATCCCAAATTTGTTTTGGGCTTATCTTGTGGCCCACAATTTGTGGGGCAGAAGGAAGTACGAAAGTAAAGGAGAGGAGTAGAGAAAGGTTACGATGAACCGTCACTAAACACGTTTAAAGCCAATTATGTAACTCTTTCAGACCGCGTGTGTATTTTAAAATACGAATATTTCAGATTTATTCCTCACAAAACGCGAATAAAAATTGGCAGCTTTCGCTTTCCAATTGCTGGTGTAAGTACATATATTTGCGTGCAATTTTTTTTTATTGGAGTTTAGCTCTAATTCAGGCGGTAGCCATTTTTATATGTTGAACGGTGATTTTTGTGTTCAGTCTTGATCGAATTTTTCTCCCATTTCGGTTTCGCGAGTTTTGAGGTTATTTGTATTTTTGATATACAGTGTAATATTTGTTATTTTACGTGAAACACACCTTCTGAAATCCAATGTTATTTCAAATGATAGTAGCACGAGATCCTAAACTTTAAAAAAATATATATAAACGTAAACACCAAAAACTTACAAATCACTCTAAAAATTATTATCAAGCATCAAAGACTCGGCTTCCCACATTTCTACCGATTTATTACATATTTTCCTTAAATAAAGAAATTTTAAAGCTCTTAAAAATATATGTTATTCATGAAGATAATATATACATTGATATTATCTTCAAGAATCCAAATGCCCACATGCGAGCCGCTGACGGGAGTAGCGACATCTTGTGTCGAATTCTTGAATTAGACACCGAATTATAACAGTAGCTTTGCGTGAAATTCCACGTACGCAGATTTTATTTGTGGCGCAGCACGTATGGCGTGGCGTCCAACATGCACTCGTAGCTGGGTTCTAAAAATTCAACCACGCAGACGCAAACCTATTAATACTGTTCGATTTCCTCGATAGAAAAAAATCGAATCACTCTAATTACGTACCCCAGTTGGTATGGTGCAGCACCTACATTATACTGCATTTGCACAATACATTTTTCATTTTCCATTATAATTTCAATCGTCACAGATTAAAACCTAAAATATCATAGCTTTTTTACCGATTGTGTTCGACGACGAAGAATCTAACGCAATTAGATAGAACGATCAATTATTATTTCACACTGCAACGTCTGAGTCTGACTCATTCCAATGTGTGGTCCACAGCCATAATCATAACAATTGACAATCACAAGTAAAACATTCCAAAGTAATGTCACCAAAGCCGACAGCTTTGTGGAGTCGCATTTCACCGTAGGATAACATAACGAGCAAGTGTCACAATCCGCTATATCTCCACACAAAGTAATGCGGCCGACCTCCCATAAAGACAGACCAACCTGCTATTTGTTTTATTAATTTTAATTAATTTCGTTGAGATTATTTTGTAACATTCATCGACAACCTTTGGTTTGACTTTTTTATTTCAATGCAAAAAATCCATGTTCGGGGGTAGAGAGGTGATTGGTAAAAATTCGTGACGTAGCTTGAAGTCCATGCTCTACTGAGAGATTTGAATTAACTACAATACAAGTGGCAGTATTTTACTTACGTTACGCGTTCGAAATTTGGAAAGCGGCCCGACTAGTTTTTTGAAGTTCTTTACGCACGCTTGACTTGGGAATAAGCGGTGAATGCGTGACAAGAGCGTTACGTAAAGTGTGATCAGGAGAGGCGAACGGTCGGGCCTTTACGTACGTTTGACTTGGGGAGTAAGCTGGTGAATGCGTGACGAGAGCGTTATGAAAATATTAGCGTTATTGAGCGTTATGATTAAATTAATTAATTATTAAATTTAATAATTTATAAATGCGCGAATTCTGCGAATCCTAAAAATATGAGATAAACGATTATATACCTATAGGTGCAATCAAAGGCTCTCTAACACTATGTTTGTATCAGTGGCGATCTGTGAGTTTTCAGTGAGCTAGAGTGCTAAAATTTAAAAATACGACATTACTGAGGTTTTTGCAGCTGAAAATCATTATTTTTTCAAAATTTCAGCTTTTTATATGAAGCTATACTGAAATGTGGATGCGGCGCATCCCTTGACTGAAAAAATCCTGAAGATCTTCATAAAAAAAGTTGAAATTTTGATTAAAAAAAAAACATTTTCAGCTACAATAATGTCATATTTTTCAATCTTAGCGCTCTAGGTCTGGTTGGTATGTGTCCATATTAAAATTCAAAGGTACGATTTTTTTGATTTTTTTAATGAAGGCGAGAAATGTCCAAGCTGAACGCTTAAAAAATTTTAACGCTCAAGGCTGAAATTGATCATATTGCGGAACACTCCAGTGGTTAAATATTTTCTATTTCTGATTTCAAAATACATTTACATCCGAAAAGGGAAAACCCGGATGTGGAAAATATTTTTTATTTTAACTTTATGAGTAAAACCTCAAATTGTAATATTTAAATAAATGAAGACAATATAAGCGAAACTCAATTGAAAATCTGGAAACAGAAAAATCAGAAAAACATATTGACACCTCTGGGACTCGAACCCAGGACCTCTTGCTTTCCGGGCAAACCGTGGCGCAGTGGCTAGCGCGTTTGCCCGGAAAGCAAGAGGTCCTGGGTTCGAGTCCCAGAGGTGTCAATATGTTTTTCTGATTTTTCTGTTTCCAGATTTTCGATTGAGTTTCGCTTTTGGAAAATATTTCTTTTCAAATTGTTTTTAATGACAAAAAATGTTGTTCTATTATTGTCATCTTCGCTTGAATTTTTATAGAAGACTAGCTCGTACCCGGCATGCGTTGCAATGCCATTCAAAGAAATAAATTGATTCTCCCTGCATGTCCATTCCCGTGCGTCCCCGTTCCCTTCTACCTTCCCGCCTTCCCCCTCCCTTGACTCTTCCCTTTCCGCGAACCCCGCCTTCCCCCTGCCTTTCCTCCCTGCCACTCAAATATATGAAAAACAAACATTTTCATTTTTACATATTTCATAACGCCAGTGCTTACCATTATATATAGCCTATGTTACTCACTGATAATGTAGCTTTCTATTGGTTAAAGAATTTTTAAAATCGGTTTAGTGGTGTAGGCTTGAAAGCGTAACAACCAAACACACGCACTTTCGCGTTTATAATATCAGTATAGATATTTGAAACTATCAAAGGGATCTCCATAGTAACCTAAATTTTAACAAATAAAATGACAGCGCACGTCAAATAATTAAATAATTACGCACAAGTTTTTCATTTACACAAATTTCATAACGCCAGAGCTTACCATTATATACGGCCTATGTAACTCGCTAGTTTTATATGTGGTGAAATAATTTTTAAAATCGGTTTAGTGGTTTATAATTTAATTTAACCAAAGGTTCTTCTCATCCTTCCGCGAGATAAGAGAAAGTGTTTATCTTAGTCGATTCGAAAGAGATCAGTTAATTGGTTTAAAAGTACAAACACTCCAATATCAATGGCGAGCCGAACTTTTATCACACCAGTTATTCACGAGGCCATTGTCATCATGAAGTATACTCGTAAACACGAATAAAATAAGAGTTCATTTTATAATTCACACAAGTCGAATCTTGATCAAATCCATTTGACAACTTTGAACGCTGCATTTTAATATTTATTACTAGCTGACCCGGAGAACTTCGTACCGCATCAGAATCAAAAACTGTTGTGTTAACTAATTAGGTGAATTAAATTCAGTTTTTTCATTAAGTTAAAAATTACACAATGAAGCAATTATCGATGCGCAACTGTCCGTGTTTTATTTTTATCAGTAACAATTTGGGAGGCAGGTATAGGAACTATTTGTTGAATAACCAACACCTCTGCCATAAGTTATCTCAAGTACCTAGTTCACTACGTTTTGTGACTTAGCAGGAGTGAAAATATTAACAAAATATCAATTTTCGTTGACAAAAATATCAATTTATGATACGTTTTAAGATTTTCACGGCCAAACGTAGCCCTGATGATGGACACTGCAACGCCGTCCGAAACGTTGGCTTAAGAAGGAAGTAGCGCAACACGGCATAACATCCCAAAAACAAATAACGAAAATATCAATTTATGTTGAACAAACGCAAAAATATCGATTTTTGTTCACAATAATATCAATTTTTGTTGAACAAATGCAAAAATATCAATTTTCGTTGAACAAATGCAAAAATATCAATTTTGTTGAACATATGCAAAATATCAATTTTTGGTCAACAAGCGTATCGAGTCTGGCGACTAAAGTATTCGATGCGTTGACTACACCGAATTTATGTCAAACATCAACAAGAATTACGGAACAAAAAGGCATCAAACGAGACGGTGTACACGTGGAGACTTGTTTGAATGAGCTTAAAGATTGGTCTAATTGACGGCAATACTAAATAAACAAAATAAATTTATTTCATCAAAATTCGCATTGTGACATTGATTCCTGGAATTCCTAATACCCATGTGGCCCCAAATCCATTTTCTACAGCATTAATTAGCTCTTAGCTCAAGCGATTAGGATTCAATCAAGCATTAAGGAACAAAATTGCTTCAATGACCAATCTTTTCAAATCGAATTGCGTTAGTTTCATATTTACTTCCTCATAAAGTGATTACCTATCTATAATTATTTATAGAGTTTTGAGATTCAACAAATTTTTTTAACGATGAACTCCGAAGATTTCATGAAAGATTTAAAAATATTTTTAGAAGTATTTTTTATTGTGAATACCCCAGTCCCAACTGCTCCCGTTTGGGGCCAGTGAGACTACGGCATCCCCAATCGGAGAATGTTGTCAGGCTGAAGGTAATGGGGAGGGGAAGTAGTTGGGGAAGATGAAGGTGGGGAAGTACCGGGTTATTCAGATCTGGCAACTAAATACGTATTATGATTATATATAAATACGATTGATGGTCTTACACCAGGACTGAGAGTACGTTCCACTCTGAATGGACCTTGATCACATCTGGCACGAACCAGATTCAGAAGCGAATGAGTAAGCGATCAGTACCTAAGTATTCCTATTTTTCCGACTCCTTATCCCACAACTTATGTTTATATTTATATCTATTTATATAACATTTCAAAGTATGTATTTATATGTACGTATATTCTTAATAGTCCCATAAGGCATATATTAATATAAAAACAGACACACACTACTCACAATGCAGAACATCATCGATGTCACTGAAGACCGACCCAGTTTTATGGTTACATTCCGCCACATCTTTCCGACTAAGGTTTTTTCGTGGATTTCCTTATTTCCAAAGGTAAATGCGGAAGAATTCCCAAACAAAAGGACACGACTGACTCCTTCCCACTCCTAATATAACGCAAACAGACACGTGACGTATGTATATATGGCCGCCGGTTTCTGATGCTGGATGATGTTGATGATTTCAAGCAAATTTTAGTAGGGTTTTTAGGTAACAATTTACCGATTAAATACAACGTCTATAGTAAGTAACAGCCAGATAACGATTTGAATATCCACATGAGGTAAAAATTGTGAGGCGCAATGACGCCGTTTTATTTGTATAAAGAACAGTAGATTTAAATTCAGTAATTTAAATGATTCAACCACTTCCTGGTAAGAATCTAGAAATTAATTTTTTAAAAAGGAAAAATCTGGAATGTGCCACAAATGTATTATACATATTATTTTGTAAGAATAAATTATGAAATAAAACAAATTAATCAATGAAAATTATTTGCGCACGCCGGATTTCGAACCCGCGACCTCCGGAGCTTCTTGCTAGTCGAGAGCCTTCTTACCTCTCTCATGTCATAGGTACTGCTTACGATATAATAATTTACATGATTACCACCTATAATATACTGTGCATAATTAGTCCTTGGATATCAGGATAATGTAAAATAAACCTTTAATTGTCTTATTTCGCAGAACTTCGCAAAAAATAATAAGATAAATCATTTTGTAAAAAAAGGGTGCACGACAAGTTTACCTATGTTTAGTTTAAATGACATAAAAATATTCATTCTGCTTATTATTATAAAAATATTTAAAACATTTGAATGGAACCATAATTAATTATTGGAATGAGTAAAACTATTAATATCGCAATTTTAAAAAAAAGCCTGTAACACAAGGAAAATAAACTACCAACCGTTAGCGATAAATTAATAAAATTTGACCTAACGAAATTAAAATGTATTTAATATTTATTATTGATAGTGTGCTTGTGAATGTAATTGTGGTTTTACTCTTGGGTAAACATTGTTAATTATAATATGTCATATTATAAATTAATTACTTTATAGCTGGAAAGTACCCAACGATTCTGTTCACCACGAAAACGTCTGCTGGATGAAGACAAGTATAATATTATGTTATGTTATAAAATTTGGGGAAAATGTGATGCATTTCGGTAATTGCATTATCATTTGAGAAGCGTTATTAGTCAATTAATCGTCATTAGGGAGAGATGAGAAGCGGAAGAAGATTGGGTCGTTAAGGTTCTGGTTTCTGGTATCTTCAATCGTCTGGTGTTTTCCCTCCTAGCTATGACTATTTATTTTATTTATTTCTATTCTCAAACATACACTTATCAGATTATTACATTAGTTTAAGTATATAAATAATAAGTTTCAGTATAATAAAAAATAATATAAATGTTATTGATCCGTAACTGTAGGTAAATTGGTTAAAGTAGTGTTTTGTGAACACCTCACTAGGCGAACCTGTGCTGAGGTGTTCACTATGAGCTATGAGTGAACTCCCTATAGTCAAACAGAAACTAAGTAAACGTTCAAAGTCCAGAGTCAGTAATAAAATTTACAGGTAAAGCAACACGAGAAGATTCACGACTTAAAATTAATTTTACTAAACAAAATGTTTTTATTATGTTCGGGACTGAATTTAAGTCTGAAAAAGGATTGAATGAAAATGCGTAGGTGTTTAAAAATATCTACAAGGTGTCCGGTAACTCATATTACATATATATTTCAGAATCAAGAAATTTCTTAGACAGTTTTTATCAGATGCTAATTAATAAAGCGGTAACCAATTTATGAGATATTTAAATTTTAATAATATTTGATTTTTACCCCCGGCTGGGATTTTACAAAAAAAAATTTTTTTTAAAAGACAAAAATACCTAAATGTGCACATCAACATAAAACAACATACTTTTTACAATACAATGAACTTTTTACATCGATAAATTTTTATTTGTGATTAAAAAATATTTATTTTACATTCCAATCACATAGGGTTCTTCGAGGAATGTCACAAACTTATTTTCAAACCAATTTTTTGACTTTGGAATTCATTTCAGAATGGTAATCTGTATTCGACCTAACCTTTTTCGTACGGAATATAAATTTACTCCCCGTGATAAAAGCCGTTTTTGCTGAACCACAATGCAAAATGATCAGCCGGCTTCCTTTTCCAACTGACACTTTTATACCCCCATTGCCCTCACTATTTTGCCACATGTGTGTTATCGAGTGATTTTGATTCACCCAAGTCTCATCCAAATAGACTTTTTTTTACATGAGCTCCACACAGGAGGCCCTGAGGAAAATAATTTCCCTCAGGGCCTTTGTCATCTTTGGGAATGCTGTGTGGAGGGTTTTTTAATGAAAGGAAGGAGAGGAGAGTTCTGGGAAGGAAAAGGGTTTAAGGGGTGGGTAGAAATCTGGGGTTCAGTGTGTCCTAGTCATCCGCCTCCAAGACCTAGACAAACCTCACCCCATGAACCCTGGGCACCCCTGCTAAATCACCAAACTTGGGTGACCTGTGGCAGAGGTGTTGGTTATCCAATTAAGGTTCCCGGGGCGGCGGTACCCATTCCCGCCTCCCAAATTTGCCGTCCGTCGCTAGTTCATTTTCATTTTGATTCATTTTTCTCAAAAAGTCTACACGCAGTAGCAACGTAGCAACGTCTGATCTTCCCATTAAATACTTTCTTCCATCTTTGCGTATTTTGAATTTTAAACCAATATCATGCAAAATACATCGCAATGACTCATGAGATAAAAAAATATATATATTTTATCCACCAGAACTTTGTTAAGATTTGTAAGAGTGGGATATTGTCCATTGTCATAAAAATCCAACACACTGCGACGCACAACATCCTTTTTAAAATCTTCCAATTCCGTTGAGACCGCAAGCCTGCTGCCAATAAATGTACTTGCTTGAAGTTCAATGTTTTGATGTATTCTGGATTGTCTCGGATTTTTTGAAAAAACTTGATAACATTATAAACTATCGTTTTTTCACCTGCCTGCAATTCGTATCGTTGATATTAGATCACACAATATGTAATTACAATCACACCGATTAAATAAACGGAGTTAAAATGACATTAATTAAGTATAGGTATTAAATCGAAAATAAAGTAATGGACTGGTTTTTGATCTTATGAAGTCAATAAAGTACTTATTACTGAATGTGGAATCATTAATTGTGTGCTTTTATAGTAAGTAGCATGATATAAATAACAATGGAATTTCCAAAGGATTTAGTCGCCTAATCCACGGGAATAACCGCCAATGGAATTTCTAAATTTTGTTTCGCAGCGTGTAATTATTAGATATCGTCTGAAATATTGTTTTTAGAATCCAGTTTAACGTATTTTCGAATATAGGAATATAAGAGGGACGTATAAATAATAAGAAATGAAAAATATAAAAATATTAATAATATAATGGTGGAGTGCCTTTCGAGTTTGGGTTTTTCGGAGTTTTGACTGTACGTTAATCCCCGTGTGAAATTTTGGGAGTGCATTTGGTATCTGTTCATAGTTATACAGTTTCAGTGTCAATTCTGTCAATATGCCGCACCGGTCGGTCGCCAGAGCCAGTTGTAGTATTATAGTCGCAGGAGGTCTAGCATGAACGATCGATAAAACCCTATACTATATCAATACGATATTAACCAAATCCGTCATCTACAGTCAGTTATCAATATTTTGCGATCACAGTAAAGAATTGATAAGCGATATTCCGACCGACGATTAATACATTTTAATCCAGATGCCATAATATCAGATAAGTTAGTATCGTTTATTCGGATAACTTCGTTCGTTGTGCAAATTTGCTGGCTTGTTAACGAACGGAGTTCAACTAACGAAGCTCTTAGAAATGAAAGAAGTCGTATGTGCGATGTATAGACTTAAATAATTTTACTAAGATGCGACTAATTTATATTTTAGTTGATTTTTGGGTAGCTATCTACAGAAGCGTGTGATCGAATCTAAAAAGGAAATTTCACGCATTTATTTATCATTTATCACAATCAAGCAGTAAAATACCAAGAAGTTTAAAAACTGGACAAAATTGGAGTAAGTACATAATAAATGTAACTTAATTGCTAACCAAACGTTTACTACATTCTTCGCTCCAATGAAAGAGCTGTCAGTGTCCCAATATTTTTGATGAATTTGCATCAATTCACTTTCAATTAACTCTTGTAACTTGTTTTAATGATCCGAAACGGTCACCATTTCCGGTACCAACGGTAAAAGATTCAACTTGAGAACAAAGCATTGATGAAGATCGTTCGTGGAGGTCGTTGGTACATATTATTATTGGAAGATACTAAAAAATCTATCGAATCTTTTGATGAAGAGATACGACAATGAGTCAAACGTGCTATAATCCTTTCCATTCCCATTTGCCTGAAAATTTAAAAACAAATAGGCGAAATTCAACAGTGTAGTTTTTTTTTAATTATTTTTCAAGCTGTTTTAATATGAGATGTTATGCTGCTTTCCACGCCCTTTACCCGCACAATAAAGCCAGATTTTTTAACATCAAGTAAATATATTTTTGATGTAGTTACCCGAATAGATCAACAAAAGTGGAGATGGACAGGACACATGATACGCGATCCACAAGAGAAATGGTGCAAAAATGTCACTGGCTGGTATCCCAGAGATGGCAAGAGAAGTAGAGGACGTCAACACATAAGATGGGAAGATGACCTAAAATTCACTGCTGGACATCAATGGAGAAGAGTAGCGCGTGACAGGTCCCAATGGAAAATGTTAGAGGAGGCCTATGCCAAGAGGCAAACTGAGCTTCGGGATATACTATAACAAATAAGATCATGTCTAATACATACCTAACAGAAGTCCGGAATAAAAAGGCTTATTATTATTATATTATTAAATATATTTTTAATTCTCAACTATACACATATCGTACATCAAACAGTTGTTACAAATGAGAAAACATTGTTTAGAATAGCTAAGAAATTTGCAATATTAACGCTTTAACAGGGTCCTACAATAATATCTTAAACGCACTATTCTGTTGGCATGACTTCTTATGCATAACAGTGTTAAATTTTTAGAAAACAAATGCAGTTTTTGCATCTTTGCCACATTCACAGAATTGGTATAAATAACCAATCTCTAGAAAATGGTATAAATAACCAATCTCTAGAAAATGTTATAATTGTTGCGTAAATACTAAATCACCTAACCTGACTAACCTATCCAGGCTTTTAATAATTGTAGTTTGGTAACGACAAATTAAATGAAAAATTCAAAACGCCTAACACAAAAGTAAATTACTAAATCAATATCCGCAGGTTTGTTTTATAAGCGATGTGTTTATCAAGGTACCTTTAAAACGTCCCTGCTTCTGATTAGAGGTCGTGTTACATCCGTATTGGATTAGATACGTTAAAGAGATAGTGAATATTTCCACTGATAAGCCAACGCGCTTCACCGAAAAGAATTATTTTTCGCCTAATCCGAGTGATATGACAATTCTCCAAACGCGTCACATCTGAGTGCTTGATTAAAAATATACATCAGCGAATCAGGTATCAAAAATACTTTTCAAAACGGATGTTCATTCTTACGATAAGTAAAAACAAGAATAAGATAAGAAATTTTTCTCAAAACAACAAATAAATTATATATTTTTGAATGTAGTATTACTTTGTGGTTATCCATTATAGAAAAATGAAACAATACAACTTTGTAAAAACCACTTATATAATGTGCAAATCCGACCGGTTTCGAAACAAACGTTCCTTCGTCAGGGAAAGCTTATACTAATTTGACAGTTTCGAACAATGTTTTATTATGGTAGGGGGTGGAGTCGTTGTTAGTTAATAATGTAGATTGGGTGGGTAGGTATAAGTGTAGAGTGGGTGGGTAGGGGAACAAATCCATGATTGGGCTATATGACAATATTTTTTATTTGTTGATGATAGATTCATTATTTTTAAGGGATTTTTTAATTTCCAAAGCTTCTAAGTTATCTAAACGTTTTCCTTTATGATTAATATGAAGAATATTTATCCCTGTATTTTTTTCAAAACTATGGTTGTTTTCAATGATATGGTTAGCGAACTCAGAAAAATTATTATTATAAAGACACCTTAAATGTTCTTTGATTCTGATTTCAAAATTACGAGTTGTTTTTCCAATATAAAATGAGGGACAATCATTGCATTTGAGTTTATATATTCCGGAATTAGTCAATTTATGGTCTTAATCTTTAGTATTTCTCAAAAAATTACCGATATTTTTTCTTGTATAAAACGCTGGTTTAATATTAGAAGGGAGATATTTGCAACATTGAACAGAAAAATTATTAATATACAAAATTTTACGCCATTCTTTATCAAAATATTATTAGAATTGTATAGATATTTATTTACCCAATCTACATTATTAACTAACAACGACTCCACCCCCGACCATAATAAAACATTGTTCGAAACTGTCAAATTAGTACAAGCTTTCCCTGACGAAGGAACGTTTTTTCCGAAACCGGTCGGATTTGCACATTATATAAGTGGTTTTTACAAAGTTGTATTGTTTCATTTTTCTAACAAATAAATTATTTACTTATTGATCAATTGAGTCACACAACAACTGCATTTCCAATCAGGATTTACGGCGTTGTATTGTGTTTATTTTATCAATCGAGTAACTATTAACAAAACACTTTTAATCTATTTAATTGTTTAACCATTATCATCCCTTTATTATATGCTTATGTGGTTGTCATCCTACCGATTGTTGGATTGTTCTATGTGCTTTTGCAATGTGGATTCACTTACGATCCCTGTGGTAATCCATTGGCAGTTGTTAGATTTGAAGTGACTGGGTCCGCAGTCCATGTCTCGTTAGTTGGACACGATGGTCTTGTGTTGGTGGTCCATCGTGGGCGACCATAAAATAACCGGCAGATACTCGTAAGTAAGTAGGAACGACTCAACACTGAAGCGGAAAGTGAAGACGAATGCCGCGCCGCCTTGCAGACTCTATCAATTATTCCATAACTGGTCCCAGCGTTTCCTTTTGTGTAATGCTGCACATAATATTTTATGCTTTGTTGGTCGTACGAGCGTGGAAGGATTTTTTAAATACATTTTTCTTTTTATTCTGTCGTTTATTTTCTTTACCCAAATCATCCAGGTTTTTCACATATGTTATTTTCAAAAAAAATCTGATGTGTACGAATATACCTACGTATATTGGTTCTTGTATAGAATATATTATTTTTAAAATTTCATCAAAATGCTTCAATGAATATTATGGACCTATGAACAAAATACCAACTGGCGTACGTAATGTTGTGTAAAATCTTTACGACAGGAGAAATCTGTGTCAATATTTTCAAAAGTAAGTACATCCTATGAGGAAGTAGTAAGAAATTATGAAAACACTTGGCTATAAAAATCGTTTAAATCTGTGTCACTGAATTCACAGACGATTTTTACTATTATTTCCATATTTTAAGCAGTTATTATTTAGGATAATTTATGGATTCTACTTATCCTCCCACAAAATATCCTCCGACAAAATATCCTCCGACAAAATATCCTACGACCAAACATTCTCCGACAAAATATCCTCCGACAAAATATCCTCCGACAAAATGTCCTCCGACCAAACATCCTCCGACAAAATATCCTACGGACAAAACGTCCCCCAACAAAATATCTACTAAAACATAACCTAACCTAACCTAACAAAAAAATAGGACAAAAATAAAACAGACATTCTATAAAGTGTTCAAAAATGGTAAAATGGGATAAAAATAAAACGGAAAACAATAATTTATTGTCTTTACAGAATGTCTGTATTATTTTTGTCCCTTTTTTTGTTTATGTTAGGTTAAGTTAGGTTAGGTTATGCTTTAGTAGATATTCTGTTGGGGGATGTTTTGTCGGTAGGATATTTTGTCGGGGATATTTGTCGCGGGATGAAAAGTTGCGGAACCGAAACGTACATTGTGATGGCAAGTGGAATGTTCCATGCAGTACTCAGAAATGTCAATAAGTAATGCGATTGGCTAAGGATGAATATAAGAAGTGGTGTGCACAGAGTTTTTAATCAGGGTAGGCCGTGGAAAAAAGTGACAATTAATTAATTTTCGTTACTTGTTTTTGGGGTGTTATGCCGTGTTGCGCTACCTCCTTCTTTAGCCAACGTTTCGGACAGTATTACAATGTCAATCAACAGGGCAGATGTGTAATTGTTACTTATTGTTAAACCACTAACAATTACACATCTGCCCTGATGATGGACACTGCAACGATGTCCGAAACGTTGGCTAAAGAAGGAGGTAGCGCAACACAGCGTTACACCTCAAAAATAAATAACAAAAATTCTTTTGGCCGTGAAAATCTCAAAACGTTTCCAATTAATTGATGTTAAATTTTCATGGAATAACTTTTTCAATAACTTTTGAAGGTTATACCCATCAATGTAATATTAAATCGTTGAAAATAAGATAATACTAATAAATATAAACGAAACATGAAACAGAACAAGACACAGCCAGAAAATATGGTACCTGCTTACCCAATTATGAATTAAATTCTTCAAGCATTACACAAGAATAAATGTTCAAAATGTAGCTTACTTAGTTCTTGTTTAGGTTTATTTATTATTTACCGCAGACCCGTGAAAAATCACGAGAGAGTATGAAGTCTTAACAAAAACTTATACCAAATTATTTTTTCACAAAATATTATACTATTATGGGTATTTCTTTATTTCTTAGCCTTTCTGAATTCTTCATACAACGAGTTACGATTTTAAAAATGAAACTTAAATACAAAGCAAATTTGAAATCATTAAACTAGATTTACACAGGAAAATCATGTCGAAGATAAGAAAGAGGCCCTTGCTTGGGTTATTATGAAGGCACCAATTTTATTTTTTTTACATAAGCTCCACACAGGAGGCCCTGAGGGAAATTATTTTCCTATGTCATCTTTGGAGATGCTGTGTGGAGGGTTTTTTTTTTAGGAAAGGGAGGAGAGGAGAGTTCTGGGAAGGAAAAGGGTTTAAGGGGTGGGTAGGAATCTGGGGTTCAGCATGTCCTGGTCATCCGCCTCCAAGACCTAGACAAACCTCACCCCATGAACCCGGGCACCCCTGCTAAATCACCAAACGTAGCGAACCACTTGGGGTGACCTATGGCAGAGGTGTTGGTTATCCAATAAAGGTTCCCGGGGCGGCGGTACCCATTCCCGCACATAATCATCCCAATTGGATGGATTAAAACATAATTTAATTTAATAGTAATTTTGTTTTGTCAAGAAACCGAGGATGGAAACAAAAATAAATTTAAACCGAATTGATAAAAGTCGCTAGACACCCAGTACCTTTGGACATTTGTGGGGTAAGAGGGGACTAAGGCCGGGTATTCCAAGCCCATTCGAAAAACTTTTTTGAATTTCTCGATACTCACAAATACATTCAAAGTGTCCTTTTTAAAATGATTTGCCTGTTCACGTCTGTCAAGACGCACTTCGTCATCTCATTCTCATGACGATATTGTCAGCTGGATAAATTTTTTAATTCTTCCTTCTAGTCTATATTTAAACAGCTGCCATCTCTTTCTCTTCCTTGCCAGATAAGAATAAGATTTATTTATTATTATTCAATAATAATTTGTTAGTACAAAGTGTGTCCATTCAGAATTCATGTATGTATAGATCAAGGAAATTAAGGAAGGTATTTGTTAAATTATTCAGACACAACACGCAGTCAAATGTGTCATATATACAATAGAAACTGACGAATTCAAAATTCTAGCTTAAACCTATTTAAGCAGGTTTTTTGATTTCCTAGTCGATAACAAAAGCCTTCTAAAACATATGCCCATTCAAGCCCGAGCTACATACGAGTATATGCATCACTAATATTTGTTATTCGGATAGGTACAACTTGAGGAACTTGTGAATGATTCCTATAGTTTACAGTAGAAAGGATAAAACGATCATGACAATACGATTGTACATAAATATTACGTATAAGAAACAAGAACATTCAAACACTTAAAATATTGTATTTTTCATATGTTCGCAGTCATCTTGAATTTGCTTCTCAGATATGGAATCCTCAATATAAAATTTATATTAAACGCATTGAAGCCATTCAAAGAAAATTTGTCCATCATTTAAATTTCAAGTTTAATATTGGTTATCATGACATAAACAGCTCGTTGGACCTTTATGGACTTAAGCCATTAAAAATTAGAAGAGACTTTGCAGATATAATATATCTTCATAAAATTATCAATGGTTTTATTGATTGTTCGCCCCTTTTGGCTGAGATTAATTTTAGAGTCCCAGGTGTTAGAACCAGAGAAAAATCACTTTTTCATCTTCAAAAATGTTCTACTAATCTCAGACAAAATGCATTTATATTCAGAGCATGCAATGTATTTGATAAGAATTTTAATAATATAGACATATTCTCATGTAATTTAAGTACCCTAAAAAAGTATGTCATAGCCAACATTAAATAATTTTTTGACCGTATTGCAAGTTACCATGTTATTGCTGTGAATCCTTTCCAGTTGCAAACTTGACATTCAACTTACTATTGTGTAAAAACAAAGGCTACCGTCTAACTGTGCCAGTGTCATTTCATTCCTCTTTACAAAATTAATAATTTTATATAGATAATAGTTTTAAAATAGTATTGTAAATTAGTGTAATATAGTTTTTACTTGTATATTTGTTTTCACTGTAAGTATTTGTGTTATATAATTGGTTCTTCGGAGCAGTTAAGGTAAGATTTTTTTTTTGATTTGTGTGCTGTAGATTTATTCGAAAATGGATAAAGAAAAACCACCTGATCCCCCAGATGATGGTTTGCTATCTGAATCCTCGGGTGTTACAAAAAAAATAATCGCGGCTAATATTCCGGAGGCTTCGGACTTCGTAACGATTACGTCAAAAAAAAGAAAAATTGCTAAACCAGCAGATAATAGAAATGCAACAGATTTTGAACAAATACATCGAAAAACACCCTCCACGCAAAACGACTCCCTTCCAAATAATTCTGTTTTACAGGATGTAATTCCGTCCACTTCTTCCTCGATTTCAAGTCTAAGTCCAGCAAGCCCTTCGATCACACCCGCCCCACTGGTAAACAATACTCCTTCACAAATGTCACGTCTGTATAATAATCTTGATAGACCACCTTACATTACACACGTAACTAAAATTTCAAAGGATGAAAAACAATCAAATTTATACGATGTGGACTTTGGACATTTTATGTTTAAAAATAAAATCCACCCTGTCTGGAATGGAGTAAAATCGGTTGGGCGTAACCGTCTTTCTGTTGAATTCAAGACAGCGGCTGAGGCCAATAGCTTTGTAAAATCTGATGTTGCCAAAAAAAACTCGTACAATGTTTTCATACCTACATATCAGGTTACAAAGTTAGGTGTCACAAAAGGGATCCCACCGCACTGGTCGATAGAGGACATCCTGGAAAACATTACTGTTCCTCAAGGTTTCGGAAAAGTTTTAAAAGCGCGTCGTCTAAATTACAGGTTTAATACGGGAAACTCTGTAGAATGGAGACCCTCCCAATCCGTTGTCCTAACATTTGACAGCAAAGACCTTCCACAAAATGTTACTATGTTTAACGTCTCTCTACCAGTAGAGCTCTATGTGTTCCCAACTGTGCAATGCTACAAGTGCTGCAGATTTGGACACACGAAGAACCTCTGCAGATCAGAACCCCGTTGCTTCAAGTGCAGTTCGTCCCATAGTGGCGATTCCTGTGATAAAACAGAGGAAAATTATAAATGTTTAAACTGCTCCGGTACCCACATGTCCATCAGCAAAACTTGCCCTGAACTGACAAGGCAGCGCAATATTAAACACACAATGGCCGAGAAGAGCATCTCTTATGCGGAAGCATCAAGAATGTTTAACAAATCCATTCCATCTTATTCTGAAGTAACTTCCAAAAATTCTAAAAAATCCACCCCTTCTCAACCTTCTTCTTCTTCATTTAGAAAAACTGTTGAAAGGGTCGTGAAACCTAGAGTTCTAACAAAAAAAAATAATGCTAATCACGAATCCCTTCTGTGGTTCCCTAATGGACAAATTCCTTCCAGTTCAAATTTCAATTCTTACCTAAAGTCATCTACTAAAGAACAAAATTATAATATAGACCTTAACTCTACACTAATCACCTCATTTTTACATATTTTACAAACTTTAAATAAAAACAACATTCAAATACCGTCCCACGTTGCTAAACAAATTACTAATATTATCAACTCAACTAGAAATGGCTCCTCTGATGAGGATTCTTCAGTGGAATTGTCATAGTCTTAGAAATAAGACTGAAGAATTTTTAAACACATTACACTCAAACTCAATTGCAGTGGCTGCCATCTCGGAGACGTGGCTGGAACCGGATTCTGATTTCAGAGTCAGGGGATACCACTGTCTTCGAGACGACCGTCAAGATGGAAAGGGCGGCTCCGCTCTTTTCATTAAAAAATCATTACCCTTCTCCCCTGTAGATGTAAAACCAATTGGTTGTCCTTTTCAAGTGACGGCCGCAAAAGTTTTTGACACTACAATAATTTCTTTGTATATATCACCATCTAATAAACCTTCTAAATCAATCCTAAAAGCTATGTTTTCCAAGGTCACTACCCCTTCTCTTGTTCTGGGAGATTTCAATGCCCATCACGGATTATGGGGAGCTCACAATTGTGACAGAATGGGCAGAGATATTGTTGATCTACTAGATGAACTAGACTTTTGTATTATCAATGATGGTTCTCCTACTCGTCTTCAGGTGCCTGGTCAGCGACCCAGCATGGTTGATCTTACTATTTGCAATTCCAACATAGCCGCATCCCTGTTATGGAAGGTTTTGGATGACCCTCATGGGAGTGATCATTACCCCATCCTCATTGAATCCTCAAATATTTATCATTCCAACAAAAATGTCAAGTGCAGTAGTCGAAAACTAAGGTTCTTAACTGCCAGAGCCAACTGGAATGACTATTCAAATCATACAAAGTTCTCTGTGCAAAATCTGCCCTCTCCAACTACAGAAAATGTTGCGGAATGTTACGATTTATTTGTGTCTGCAGTCATTACGGCCGCAGAAAAATTTATCCCCATTAAAACGACACGTAACAAAGGGAAACCTCCCCCAGCTCCTTGGTGGGATATTGAATGCTCAGACGCAGTAGATATGAGGAAAAAATATGCGAAAATTTATTCAACAAATATGAATATGGAGAACTTCCTTCAGTATAAACAAATTGAAGCTAAGACCAAACGTCTTCTAAAAAACAAAAAACGTCAAGGCTGGAAAAAATTTTGCACATCATTATCTCCCGAAGTTCCTCTTTCAGTTGTTTGGAATTCAATTCGCAGGTTTAAGGGTTCTCACGTCCCAACGGTGACTCGACCACTCACTTCAGAGTGGGTGAAGGAATTTGCCGATAAACTAGCTCCTCAAACTGCAAGTAATTTTAATGAAACAGAATTCACATACTCATTTAAAACACGGGGTTGGATGGACTCCCACTTCAATTTAACGGAACTTAGGGAGGTCTTAAACGATCTCACAGACTCATCCGCTGGTGTAGATGGAATTCCTTATAGCTTTATTAAAAACTGCGATGTTACCACACTAAACTATTTTCTTTTAATTATAAATCTGATCTTTGACTCCGGCAAAATTCCATCATCCTGGAAAACTCAAATAATTGTTCCCATTCTGAAACCCCAGAAAGACCCTAACTCTGGACTTTCTTACAGACCTATAGCTCTGTCATCTTCCTTAGTTAAAATAGCTGAACATATGATTAAAAGACGTCTAGACTGGTATGCAGAAAATGAGAAAATTCTTCCCAGCTCTCAGTTTGGCTTTCGAAAAAGAAAAAGTACGATCGAAAGTGTGTCCATCCTGACTTCTGATATCCAGTTAGCCCTGGCCGATAATGAATTCCTTGTCGGTGTTTGCCTTGATGTGTGCGGAGCTTTTGACAATGTTTTATTGGATGTTTTATTTAATAAATTATTAAAAATTGGCATCCCTCGTAAGCTTTCCAGTTTTATAATTAACCTCCTTCTTACCAGGAAAATTCAAATCCAGGTGCTGGATTCTCCTCCACTGGAAAGAATAGTAAACAAGGGTTTGCCTCAGGGCTCCGTCCTTAGTCCTATCCTTTTTAATATTTATACCTTTGACCTGCATCGGAGTATGCATCCATCTTGTAAAATACTCCAGTATGCGGATGATCTTTTTATATATATTTCAGGACGAATTATTTCTATTCTGGAGGATGTGATTAACATTTGCATGAAAAACCTTGACACCTGGTTAAAAAATCACGGCTTAGAAATTTCTCCGTCCAAAAGCAATGTTATCGTCTTTTCCAGAAAACGTGTTACTCCGCGTGTAACAGTCCAAATAAATAATTCAATTCTCCCTATGCAGGTACAAATAAGATTCCTTGGGGTAATTTTAGACTCTAAGTTAACATGGAACCCGTATGTTAATTTAATCATTAACAAATGTCAAGCTGGCCTCAACACTTTACGTGCCGTTTCACGGGTCTGGTGGGGAAGTCATCCATTCACCCAAAAACTTTTTTATAACGCATATGTTAGGAGTCATTTGGATTACGCGTCATTCCTCATTGAACCCACTTCTAAAAAGAACCTCGCAAGGTTGGACCGTATTCAATTTCAATGTTTAAGATTGATTATCGGAGCAATGCGTTCTTCCCCAATTAACGCTTTACAAGTGGAGGCTGTGGAGGCTCCTCTTCATTTCAGAAGACAGTTCTTGGCTGACAAGTTTTTATTTAAATGCTTAAGACTCTCTAATCACCCACTGAAAGACAAAATTACTGCACTCACTGCTCAAGTGAAATCACTTCCATATTGGAGGAACAAATCAATCCCTCTTCTTGTTAAAAGCCTCCATACGTACTGTTCGTATAAACCCCTCTTAAATCCATCAGACAGACTTCCTTTATATGCCAACTCCTTTCGTATTCATTTGTGTAAACCAAATATTCTTTTTTCTCTCGGCATAATTAACAATCACGAAGCTCCAACAAAACTTATCCAAATTTTAAATTCGAAATATTCCAACTGGAAAATTATTTACACAGATGGTTCCAAGTCTCCCTTATCAAACCATGTGGGAGCGGCATTCCACTGCCCATCAGATCAAGTCGATAGAAAAATTAAACTTCCAAAAGAGGCTTCCGTTTTCACTGCTGAATGTATAGCCATTTTTGAATCCCTCAAATACATTGACGATGTTAACATTGGAAAATTCTTAATTCTCTCCGATTCCCTGAGTGCACTTCAAAAATTAAACTCTTCCCCTTTCCATTACCCAGAAGACGATTTCTGTGTTGGAATTCGCACTTTAATTCATAAATTAACCGACTCTGGCAAAGAAATCATCTTGGCTTGGATACCTAGTCACTGCGGTATCCCTGGAAATGAAAAGGCCGATTCATTGGCGAAAGATGCCATTATTTCGGGGGATATTTTATATAAATTTTTAAACACCGATGACATTTTCATAAAATTGAAGGAAAACATGATTTCCACATGGCAGAATCATTGGGAAGAATCTAGTCAATCAAAAGGATATAGCTTTTTCACAATTCAGCCAACGATTCCTTCAAAACCGTGGTTTTCAAGACTTTCTTTTAACAAATTCTCGACATCATCCATTTGCCGCATGCGGATAGGGCATTGCTGCCACAATGTTCACCTGACAAAAATTCATATTAAGAATTCTGCGATGTGTGAATGTCGTCTTGGTGAAGAGGATCTCAATCATATTTTTTTCAGTTGTCCTTTAAATAATTCATACAAAAATTTCTTCCCTCACCTAATCAATTCGGGTATTTTGCCTCCCTACAACATTGCATGCCTGTTATCTTCTGTGAACAAACGCGTGTATAAAGTCTTGGCCAATTTCCTGAATATTAACAGCATCAACTTGTAACTGTAAGTTAAGTTTCATGTATTTATTTATTTATTTTATTTTTTACGCACAATAAATTGTGTCAGCATATCTTTTAATTTCCTTGTTATGTTTAATTAAAATCTTCTATTATTGTAATAATTTTGCGTATTATTATTATTATTATTTGTATAGTATTATTATATAATGTAGATAGGTTCTTGTTATTAAAACTAAATTAGTTAATATTAACCAAAAATTACACTCACAAAATTACACTCACAAAAGCATTCACTTGACACTGGCCAGAACACTCTTTTGGGGTGAAGAGCCATTAAAAAAAAAAAAAAAAAAACTTACTATTGTATTCACTCTGAGTTATAGGTATGTACAATTTGTACAATGTACATATTATTATTATTGTTGTTGTGGAGTGAGAATAGAATTCTGACTCTGAATACTTCTTGTTTGAAATTTAGTAAGCAGATTATTATAGTTTATATTGTGTTTTTTTTATATCTTTTTTTTTTATAATTTTCATTATTTTTATATTTTTGTTAAGTTCTTACGGGTACAGGACCCTTAATTTTTTGTATTACTTTTTATTTATAATTTTAATTATGTGAAAATCTGTCATTGGATATTATGTATATTATTAATGTTATTATTATAAGTGTAAAATATCTGTTGATTTTCCATAATAAATAAAATTAAAAAAATTAAAAAATAAACGAAATCTAGATTTGTATAATATACAAGCGATTTCCCGGCATTCGTTGCAATAACACTTAAATAAAGAAATTGTTTCTCCCTGAGTATCCATTCCCATTCGTTTCCGTTTCTTTTCCTCCTCCCCTTCCCCTCTCACGTTCTCCCTCCACCTTCCCCGTCTTCCTCCCTACCCTTTCCCCCTTCCTCACGACCCACGAATCACCCCCTCCTTCCCCCTCTGCCGCTAAACTGTATGTATATACGCTCATTTTTCAAACAATTTGCGCGCCACCTATTGCAAAATTTTTACACTAATTTCGTAATGCCAGAGCTCACCAGTATACATAGAAACCTCCGCGGACGTGCGCACAACAACTCACCAAAGTTTCATCGCAATCGGGTATAGTTTAGGAACGCATAAAGCCGGGTAACATGCAATGTAACATGAAAGGAACATTTCATAAGTTAGTGTGGACACACCGCGCGCACGATCCGAGCAAGTGCCTACTCGCATCTGTTTCCGGCATGCGCGCGGTGAACATAGCTCAGTCTGCCGAGAACAAGCCCTCCATTGTTCGCGCGCGTTATGCAGTATAGAGTATAGACACGAACAAGCCGTCCACACTGACGCTCCGTGCACACTGCGTGCCAAGTTGTGTTCGGCGAAAAAACCGACACTTTGTGGATTGCGGCGCGCACGAGTAGAAATGCTCTGTTCGCGCGCGTAGTGTGCACGATTCGTGCGCGCTAGGCGTCCACCCTATGGGAAATCTGTTACATTGCATGATACATTGCGACAATGTGGACGGCAAACTCTTTCATTGCGTGTTACATTGCATGTTACGTTACAGCAATCTGTACCCGGCTTAAGAGACCAACAAGGAAATATTTATTTTATATCATTGTAAAATAAAAACAGTACGCTAAATTATTTAAAAACTTACAAAAATGAGAACGCAGAGGCAGAATAATAAAAATAATGCCCAGAGACTCGTTGTCAAAATTCACAGAGTTGTTTACTGAAGTATTTATATGTTCGAAATGAGGTATTTTTATTGGATATTTTTTCAAATGTTGGTAGGTAGGTACTGCAAAAACACTAGATTTTTTTTTACTTGTAATAATAATAATTTAATTGTAATAAATAATTGTAAATAATCGTAGAGCGCCATTTTTTGTTAAAAATCACCTCAAGGGGCTGTACAAATTATTACGTTCTTACACTCTATCCAATTTTATAATAAGTTGTGTAAATATAATTAAAAAAATATTTTTTTAAATATGATTTATTTAGTGAGCAGAAAAATAAAATGTATTTTTGACTGGCTTATTGAACCCGCAACCCCAAAAAGAAAGAATTAATAAAACATAAAAGTCTAAAGTCATGGTGTTTGAAAGAGAGAGTACGAAAACAGTATGCAGTATAGTTGTGAATGATGAATTCTTGGAGCAGGTGGATGAGTTTGTGTATCTGGGTAGTATGTTTACGAGAGATGAGAAGGCTGATAGAGATATCGCAAAATGGGTAAATGCCGGTAACTCCGTTAATGGAGGACTGAATAATAAAAAACTATCAAAAGAAGCGAAGTTAGCAGTCCACAATGGAGTTCTGGTACCTACTCTGATGTATGGCAGTGAGGCATGTACAGCGAATGAACGAAGAAAGTAGTGTAAGAAGAATATACGATGCAAATGTGAACGGTAGAAGAAGTCGGGGACGCCCGAGGAAGACATGGAACGATCAACTGAATCAGATACTTGAGTCGGGCCATGTCAAAAGTCATAATAATAGAAGAGAATGTATGAGACGATGTATGAATGTGAGTGAAGCAAAGAGTGTGTGCCAAGACCGAGTTGTTTGGCGGTCTGTCCTCTCTGCCTACCTCTGAGGGGAAACGGCGTGATGGTTAGTTAGTTAGTGAGTTAGTTTAAAGTTATAATATATTTATACAGAAGGCATAACATAAAAGTAATCCTTTTATAAAATAACATTTTGATGATTTTCCATCGTTTTTATATTACAATATAAATACTATTTCACAAAAAAGCATAGTTATCAAATTGATTTCTATTAATTAATTAGATTAAATTAGGTAATCGATTTATTATTACTGATTTGATATCTATCCTTTGTGTTTTCATATATTTACGCGATTACGATAAATTATAATTATTAGCCTTCAAAATAAAATGCGAAAATTATGAAAATAAATAATAATATAGGTAAATGATAATAAATTACTTTGTTTCACAAAAAATATCAATTTGTTTCAGAACCGTTTGTATCGTTGTACCTTCATCAGTGTACAGCTATACAAAGTAAATCGAAAATTAAAATGAACCTTTAGTTCTAAAAGACGTTGTTTTTAATTTATTAAATAAACAAAGGATTTTATTGTCATTACATTAAAATGGAGCGAAGTTATTTCATGTTCGAAGCAATAATATAAATATTTCAAATTGAAATTAAATTACTAAATTGTGACATCAATTATTGTTGAAAAAATATGAAATGAAGTCGTGACAGAGACACATTCTTCTCTATCACCGTCTCTATTTCATCTTCTTTGAATATACATAACTAATTTATCTAAAATGGGGTATTTCCACAAACGAGGAATTTTGTGGAAAATGTACGGAATATTTAAAGATTATTTTTCTGATTTTAATAATCCTACTAAAAATGTTTGATTTTTATGTTTTAAAAACGATCTAAAACTGACCAAATCAAAACGGCCCATGGTTGGGGAATGGGTTTGTGACGTCACAAGTGTCGCTAAGCTGAACTAGCATAAATAAACACTGTCAGTGAGCGTCCTCACTCATGACGTCACACGATAGCCACGCCCCAAAATATCGTTTTAGCGGTAATTCCAAAATGGGAAACTTTAACTCGCTGTAGAAAATTTATTCGTCAACATAAAAATAAAATAAAAATGCTATAACCATCGTAATTTTTTTAAGCAATAAAAAAAACACGTGGAAATACCCCATTATGTTCGAAAATATCAAAACAACCTTAAGGCTTTTGATCAATAAATAATAATTAGAGAGCTGAATGCTGTTTAATTCAAAAACTGGTTGGTTTAGTGATGCAAGAATCATTGCTTTTATGCCTCTTCATCCGGTTCCTTTGCCTCTAAAGCGTTTTGGCGATGAGCTCTTTTCCGATTCAGTAAATAGCAGAAGAAAAAAAGGTACGCTATGAGGCAGGCCATGAAGATCAAAGCCGCGCTCAACACGGAAAGGACGTTAGACATGGTGTTTCCCAGCCGCTTGCCGAACGCTTCAGCGCAGCCGATCTTGTGGATGTCGTCGCCCCGGCATGGTGAAGCGCTAGTGCAACAGGACTCCAGAACCCCGTACTCATAGTCCTTCGAAGAGTTTAATCCGCAGCATTTCAGAGTGCGTTCTACTTTCATCACATAAGTGATTCCCTCCACGTCCTGCAGCCTCTTGCCCTTGTCAAACGCCTTGTTGTACCGCTCGTTAGCTTTGGCAACAGTTGAGTCCTCGATCCCCGCGTACAAAACACACAGGAAGACGGCCAAGACCACTGCGACGAGCGTCAGGATTAGGACGTGAAGCCTGAAGAGTATTCTGCTCTCAGTTAGAAGAGCCAGCAGGCCCAATGAGATTGTGGTCACAAACAGGAATATACTGGTCACTTTCAGCATTATCACGCTACCAGAGAGATCAACAATGAAATACATATCTTGCAGAGACATACACATATTAAAACCCAGCATGTAGATCGTAAATGCAAACCACAACAAAATTAAGTGTAGAATCAGTAAAATAAATCTATGTAGATTTATACATAGTACAATGCGTAAAAAGTGAGACGGTTTTTCCGGGCAATCAGGCGCCATTTTTCCTGAGGTAAAAATAAATACTTATTCAATAATAATGTTCACAAAATTCCTCAAAGTGGACAGTTGGAGGTGGTACTCGTAGGTCAGTGAGAAATTTATTGGTTGTCATTTGTCAAAAATGTTCTAAAATTATTAATTTTAAAATAGCCCAAATTAAATAAATAAAATAACATAAGCACGTGAGTACCTACTACACAAAAAGGTTAATGTATGGAACCGATACAATTTGTCTGTATTTTTTTTATGGCTTTTCACCCCAAAGGAGTGTTCTGACCAGTGTCAAGTGAATGCTTTTATGAGTGTAATTTTTGGTTAATATTAACTAATTTAGTTTTAATAAGAAGAACCTCTCTACATTATATAATAATACCATACAAATAATAATAATAATACACAAAATTAGTACAATAAAAGATGATTTTAATTAAACATAACAAGTAAATTAAAAGATATGCTGGCACAATAAATTGTGCCAGCATATCTATGCAAAAATAAAATAAATAAATAAATACATGAAACTTAACTTACAGTTACAAATTGAAGCTGTTAATATTCAGAAAATTAGCCAAGACTTTATACACGCGTTTGTCCACAGAAGATAACAGGCATGCAATGTTGTAGGGAGGCAATATACCCGAACTGATTAGGTGAGGGATGAAATTTTTGTATGAATTATTTATAGGGCAACTGAAAAAAATATGATTGAGATCCTCTTCACCAAGACGGCATTCACTCATCGCGGAATTCTTAACATGATAAAAAAACTGTTTTTTTATTCTGTTATTGATAGCAAGGAGAATGGCTGCGCGGCCCGTTTCATAGATATCTTAATTTTTGATTTGAGGTCAAAATATCTAAACGAACTGAAAAATTATTTTTATAATCAATAGCATGTCGAAAATATTGTAAAGATGTGGGCTCCTTTATTTATTTGTGTTTTAAATTATAAAATTTAGGGCATTAAAAACTTTAATATTTCATGATTTTAGATGCAAATTAGACAATTATTTGTGAGCAAACGGTAAACGTTTTAAAAAAATCGCTCTAATGAAAATATGATGAAATATAAAATTAAAAATTAAATTGTTAAAAAAAGCATTTTGATGGACATAAATTTACATTATAAATTACTTATTCACGTCGGGTCACAAATTTGTCACGTATATAAATTGAAATTGCTGCTAAAAACACCCAATTTTTTACGATGTTTAATTTCGCATTATGTCACATTAGATAAGGCAAGCAATTTTTTTAAATAATCCTATTAATATTATAAACACGAAAGTTTGTTTGGATGTATGTTTGTTACTCTTTCACGCAAAACATACTGAATGGACTTTAAAATTCTTTCACAAATAGAAAGCTACATTATTAGCGAGTACTATAGGCTGTATATATTGGTAAGCTCTGGCGTTATGAAGAAGCTCTGGCGTTTTGAAATTATTTGTTAAGGTTACTATGGAGATCCCTTTGATTCAAATTCAAATATTTATAAAATACTATTCTACACTAATATTATAAATGTTTGTAACCTACTAAAATTATAAATGCGAAACTGCGCATGTTTGATTGTTACGTTTTAATAGGTGGCACGCGAGCTGTTTGAAAAATGAATGTAACGGGAATGGAGGGGTGGGCAAAGGGGTGGAGGGGGGAGGGGGGAAGGGGGAAAGGAGGGGAGGGGGGAGGGAAGGGGGGGAGTGGGTATAGGGAAGGTGGAGGAGGCGGTGTGGGAAACCCCCTAATACTATGCGAGCGAAGCCGGGGGCAAAAGCTAGTAATAACTGCGAAAAAAATTCCAAATTTGCCTTCAAAATTAAGAAAAATTGAATTCCTTACCTTTATATCATCATTTAAAACAAAAATAAATTAAATAGCGCATGTCCGTACCAGATATTTAATATAACTTTGGATTAAAAATTTATTATTTTGTTTGGTTTCGTATTTTTGCCTCAAATCCAAAATTAAGTTTAGCGTGAAAAGGCCGCGCTCGAATTCATCTCCCCCCAACTTCCCCTATACCATTTTTTACCCAAAATCGGTGCAGATCTGCCTTGGTAATATTGAGAAATGATACTTAAAACCTAGTCCATATTTCAAATCAATATTTCTGTCTGTTATATTTCAAAATTTTTAAAATGCATTGTTCTGGTATGATACATTCCCACAAACCCACCAGTTTTCTAAAAAAATAATTCCACATCAAACTGAGCAGAAACGGTTCAGTGTACAAAGTCACTCGTTCCTATCTGTGAACTGTGTACTTAAGTGAAATATCAACACAAACAAACCATACACAATTTGTTACATCCTCACCCACATAGTATGTGTACTGTGTACAGGTAAGTATACTAAGCATGTATTAGGTGGTACAAAGAGCACACATTAGCATCGCGTATGTATATATGTATAACCGGAAGTTAAAAGTCTGGAGTTTCTGTACGTCAGCGTAAAGTGTGGTCGTAAGAAATAGCACCGGACAATGGACTCGGAAATAATAACGCAGTAATGAGGCCACCATGTGTACACTTTATTGCAGGGGTTCTTAACTAAAATTACTGTGAAAACCCACATATATTAATTTATGGAACCACTTAAAACACACACAACTTTATCTATTTTTTGCGGATTTCCACATTTCTCACCTGATCATACAGGGTTGTACGATGGTACCATATTTCCATGCCTCACTGCCATACATCAGAATAAGCAGGTACCAGTACTCCACTTTGGACTGCTAGCTTCGATCCTTTGGACAGATTTTTGTTAGCGCCAACCGCGAAAACATTATAATATTTGTTCCTGAAACAAAATAAAATAAAACGTGAATTTGGGCAAAGTTTCTTTTGCATATTCTCTTCTTTTCTTTTCCATTAAGTTGTAATCATCCATATCTGTATAACCTTGTTCCCTTTTTCTTTAATTGTTTTCCATTGCTGTTTATTCTACTCAACCTGTCTTTTATTTTTCTTCTATATTGTATGTGAATCTTATATTTTAATATCCAAATTCTTATGTAAAATTTTAACTATTTCCTCCCACCCATGACTTGTATGTTCCTCCTGTCCCAAAATGAGTTCTGTAACTCATCGGGATTGCTCTAGCAAGAAATAAAAACAATAAAAAATAAATAAAATAAATCAAAATAAACGGCCTGTGTATTTCAACCTTAAGATATTCGCCCAATTCCAAATACAAGTGGAAATGAACCAGCTTTTGCTTTCTTGATTCAATGCAGTACTATTGAAGCGAAATCTTGGAAGGGAAATTAACCCACTTTCCGACATCCGGTCGAAATTCTATTCCATTCTACCAACTTTAGGTGGCACATGGCATATTCACACAGAAATTCTATTCCATTCTACCAACTTTAGGTGGCACATGGCATACACACACAGAAATTCTATTCCATTATACCAACTTTAGGTGGCACATGGCATATACACACAGAAATTCTATTCCATTCTACCAACTTTAGGTGGCACATGGCATATACACACAGAAATTGGATGACATTAAAGAAGTTAATATACGAAATAATTGTCGGTCTTATTCAGTTGGAATTTGGATCAGGTAGTGCTTTGTGGACTTCAGTCCCTGGGTAGGAAGGGTCAATCTACAGTCAAACCATTTTTTTATATACATTTTAAAGTCACATCAGTTTAAGAGCCAGTCCTTGGGGGACTGGGTAAAGGTCCCATCCTCAGTCAAACCAGAAAAAAATAAATTTGAAAATGGTAACTAGGCGGTCCAAGAGATGGCGCAACTAGGTCGAAAATTGAAAATATATGTATTGTAACAAAAAAACTTTGTTGTGTGCATGTTGATTTTTAAAATTTGTGTCAGCAAGAAATCGACTTGAGAATCCCTGTTGTAAATACTAATATACAAACTTATACTTGGTACTGAGAATGCGTTCGTCCACGGTTTGTCAGTGTATTCAACTCGCTTCAAACTCCAGCGAATCTTTCCTAGATTTTTTCAACAAAATCCATTATGTAAAATCCGCTTCGAATTGCTTAACTCGATCTAGTTTATTTACGCGAATGCAGATTGCGGAGGTATGGAGAACATCATGTATAAGGTCAAACGAATCAGAGCTGGAAAAATCAATCTATAAACTGGATAAATCATACGATGTTTTCTTGTTATCTTACGAGGTATTAACGTCATCGTAAATATTATGTTTGTCTTATTGTTGGGTCGCCGAGAAATTTATATAATAAGTATTTTACCAAACTGTTTTTGCAAAAAAACTCCGAAGACTGAGTGAAAATAACAAATGCACCTCAGGCTGAGAATAGCTTTAAAAAGTTGTCAAAATCGAGGTTATGTATTCCTCATTTTTTCCTCTAAAACTGGACCGATTTTTAATATTTTTATACCTACTGTATCAGAAGAAAATATTCCCTATCTGTGCGCTTTACTTTATTTTAAATAAATTGTCTGGTAATATACTGCACATCTGTTGATAGCATTCAAACCAGCCGATTTTAACGATTTGTGGAGGATCCTAACTCCTATCAAAAATAACAAAACGTTCACAACGTAATGGTCGATATCCATATTATATTAAAGAAATATTGGCACTAGTGTAAAAACCCAGAGAGGAATTTGGGAAAACTTTTGTACGGATGTAAAAATTATAATAATTTCCCCATAATATAATAGCTACGTAAATTTTTTATTATTTTTTCGATTTTTATTATTTTTAATAATCCCTAGTAACGCAATCTGTAGTTTTTAATTAAAAATATAAATTTACCAAAGTATTTCATATTTAAACATTATATATTGTCTAAAACAATAAAATGTTTCCGACATAATTTCAAGACATCTTAATATTTTATAGATATCTATTTGGTCGATCATAGCGTGCATTTTTTAAAGATTAACAATATTTCTTTAAAAAACTATAATCGATATATATTTGACTGCTTTCTACAAGAAAATCAACATATTTACACCTAATTGCAAATTTGTTATCTTATATACATAAGCAATTCATGATTTTTAGTATTTTCAGAAATTAGCCCGGTGACTTTTTGATAATTCTGAAACAACGTATTTTAAAACGGTAGTTTGGGCAACGCAACAATTACGAAGGTCATTCAGATTCGCCAAATCAAAGTTTAAAAACGAATTACAAAGCGTAACTCACACCTGGCTGGTGCGGCGAGTGGAAGCTCTATCGTGAACGGCTGCCATGCCGAGACTATGCGTCACAGAGGCTGCAACGTAGTGGGGATTTGACAAGGGGAAACCCGGCTATACGCCAGTGTTGCAGGATTGCGGGTAAAATCGTTCCTCGCGACCGCATCACTTTGAAGACCTTATTTTACGGACAGCCCTCGTATCTTCCTGGATTATCCCCAACTTTTTTAAATTGATTGTCATTGTCACTTACATTGGATTAATATAATTGTTTGAATGAAAATAATCAATAATATTAATTCCTTATCAATCACTGCATTAAGATTCACATCAAGATTCCAGGAAGCTTAATGGATTCGCGCAATGTGAAGAAGATATTTCTACTATAATTAGGATTTACCAGATAATTGTAATTCCCCCAGTAAGCAATACTGTGCCTAGTACCCATGGAAGAACATGTTAATAACACGCTAAAAGAAGGTGATTTCATTCCCATTTACTCCGTCGTTACACAACCGGAACTTGGTTCGCCGTTAATAAATGGACTTTGAAAAGTGTAGGCAAGAGTGAAGTCACCTGCGTGCTTCCTCACCAACACAATAAAACCTCAAGAAACTGTTACGTCCGGTCCCAATACACTTGTTGGTATAGCTACAGACCTACCCATTACCTGCCGGGACTATCCTGCGTAACGCGACCGAACCCATCCGTGGAATATCTAACCCATCTAAATCTAAATGGTCACTATATTGTTTATATGAGTATTTACAAATATACTAGATAAAAGGAATCAATCAAAGCTACCAGACTTCAATTTTGTTCTAAAATAACCGTAACAGATGACAGAAAATAATAAAGAGTCACCAATGTTAAAACCCTTTCTAATATTATGAGAGGCTCAATCGAATTCTACTTCTTCTGCTGACCTCTCCTATGCAAGGATTTGTCTTCAGAGTATTCTTCATTCTTCAACATGAAGTCTACAGCTCGGACTAAAATAATTTCAAACGTATCTACCAGTCCCATAGTCCCATTTCACAATGATGAGCTGCATATTTCTATGCTCTTTCATCTTGTATTTGTCGGTTCGTGATGTTTTTTTGTTGGTATTGGAAGTACAGAAGAATAGAAGTATCTATTTTTGACTTACACTCCTTGTATCTTTATTTCATTATACAAATATTGTCTGTGATTCTGAATTTTATCGACGGTCATAAGGTCAGGTTACTAGAATCACACGGGTCACTTTCCTGACCTATGTACAACAATTAAATACAGGAAATAAATTTATGTAAAGATCATGAAATCGACATTTGTATTTAATGATTATTTTGTAATGCCACCTCATTACAAAATAACAGTACCTCAACAGTATCTAGTACCTGCACCTACTAGTGTAACAGTTTTGAATAAGTGGATAGAAATATATTCGACTCAAATACTTCTATAATAATACATTCAAGTTTTCGGAATCCAAACAGCAACATTTTGAAGTTATACGTATGGAATAAATAACCTTGGAGTAAAATTTAATTCCTTGGGCTCAACCTTTGACCTATGGAGTACCTTCTTATTATTTTCTTATACATATTTACATTATGATACCATTGAAATAATTACATTCATTATTAAAAATATAGAGTTGACGGCACGATAAAGATCATTTTTCTAATCCGTAAGATATTCAAAGAATAATGTATCTACCTACATAATTGAGTGACGTAAAGTATTATTCCATTAATCAATGACATTTAAATTTCCAAGTGATATAATTTTATCATGTCATCTTAAAATGGTATTCCGGTCGATGTGTTTGATGCGGAAACAAATACGGAATACCGGATATATTCAGGGCCGCGGCACAAAGGTTCGTCTTCCTGTCTGATAAATGTTAAGGAATTGCTACTTGTCCGCTTAATTGTATCTTTACAATGGCCCATTCAACGCCTATCTACGTTATTTGCATAATTTGATTAAAAGATTCTTGTTTTTAAAATAAATGTGTGTATCATTGCCCATTTCCCAGGGGAATAAACGTGACCGGGAGCACCCAACGAAAATAAATTGATGGAAGTGACAAAGTATTTAGTTATTTATGAATCACACTTCAGTGCATGTTAGTAAAGCCACGTGCATGTAATATTTATTACATGCGACTTACCTGTGGTCACAATAATAATATTATGTAGAAACACTCGTTAATAATAGGACTAAAACCGGTATTTAATAGGCGTCTTGCAGTGTAAATACTCGATTATTTATGAAAATATAGATACATTATAAAGCTTAGCATTTAATGTAGCTACATATAAAGGGAAAAAATATCGTGGTGTTTATGTTAATAGTACATTTTAATATCTAGCGTAGAAATCACTTTTCTTGATTTCCGAGAAGGTGTCTTGTAACTACCCATTTTATATTGAACATAAGTTGTTGTGGTTTCTATTTCTATTGCTATTATGCATACGATTCTGGTACATCATTAAAATGCTTAACTTAGGAATACGTATTCTGCTTTTGCCTTAGTACACCATTGCAGCATTGCTGGTGAAATGTCTCTTTCCTGTCCTTCCAGCGTTTTTATTTTTCTGGAAGTGCTCCTTGACCAACACTCCGTATTCTTCCTGGTGGTCTTCTATTCTTCTGCTTAAGCTTTTGTGTACCTCTTATTGTTTAAATGTCTCTCTGCTCCATCCTGTATTTTTTTATTATCTGGATATTCATTTTCAAAAATCCTCTGATTTTTTCCTGGAAGATTCTTGCTTTTCTTCTTCTTCTGCTTTAGATTTCGTCTCCTTATTGGTGAACAAACGTCTTACACCTCCATCTCATCTTCTTGGAAGTATTTTTTTTAGTATAGGCTGTAAGCTTACTTTTTGGTTGGTCCTCCACCCCAGCAATTAGTATTCTTCATGGGGGACTTTTCTTCTATTTTAGTTCTGATCTCCCATTTGCCGGTAAACGTTTCGGTGTTTCGTATTCATTTCGGTATTCATTCCAGTATATTTTTTTAAATTCTGGGCCATCCCCTTTGTCAGTTTTCCATAATTTGGTTTTCCTGTTGAACTTTTACGCTTCTTCTTTTTGATTTAGCTTTTACTGTTCTTGTAAAAGCATCACTCCATCTTCACTACTGTATTTCTGGAGAATTTTGATCGGTTGGTCTCCAGCTTTAGCAAACTGGTCTTGCACCAACAATCCTTTTTCATTGCTACAACACCTGCCTTGCCTGATCACGCGTTCAATATCAGTGACGTGGGAAAAAAACTATAACAAAGTTTGGTTAGTGGTCCTGGTATACCAAATTACTAATTATTAAAGACACGAGCATAAGTAAGTGAGAATGTTAAAGCTAAACAAGAATCGTTCACGTGCTCGCTGAAATCGTCGTAAGTCAACAGAGTGAATACTAAATGCATATAACATTATGCCTGTGTCGAAATACGGCTTGTTCAACACACATCAGATAAGACGTAAGACAAGCAGAGGTCTGTTGATCTTGCAAGTTATTTTAAAAATCCCAGGAAATAACGAACTATAACAATGCCGCACAACGAGCAACTTGCAGGTATTTTTAAAATTCGTACGAATTGTTCATTTTATTAAAAATACAGAAATGCTACTTCAAAAAAAAAAAACTTTAAACAAATAAATAAAATAACTTCAAATTAATATAAACATAATATGTTAATTCGCAACACATCGTAGTTTTATGATCTTTCACAATAAGTGCTCTTTATTTGTAGCTCGTGACGTCACCGTATAAAAATGACCTGTTTTGTTATATTATTTTTAAAAATCTACTCTCATTTATATTTTTAAAATAAAAATACTTTGTATATTTCAAATATTTTTTATGAATATCTTGCAGAAGAACGGAAAATATATAATTCCAATTTTCAACCTTTTTCTATTTTGGCAACTGTTTATAGGATGGTCCTCAAAAATGAGATTGCTGCAAAATGTGCAGGCAAACCTCGTTATCGTTTTATGGTCTTTAATATCGAGATGAGGTTCATCGATAACCATTGGCTGCCTCTTTTCAAGAATATCTCCAACGACCAATCCGAGGGATCAAAGTTGTCCATGTAAAACTATGCTCCATAAAAAGTTTGATGAGGGTCTATCAAAATTTCTTTTCAAATCTGACCTCTATTGTCTCTTTTTGTTTTTGATTTGAAATTGCTGACATTTTATGTAATAGGTATCTACGTAAGCTGACAACTCCTGTTTTCAAAAACCCGAAAAAAATTGCCATTGTCTGGTTCTTCTGATCCACAGACAAACTTGTGATGCATCAAATTGATTCAACATTTGGTCTTGTTGCAGAATTTCATGTTCTTGTTCAGAACTTGTTGTACAGCTCTTAATTGCGCATCGAAACATATTTTAATACAACACTACAATATTATTTAAAATAACGTTACATTTAATTTTTACAGTGTAAAATGAAAACAATAATACTCAGTCAATCTTATAATAAACATAAATAAATCCATCCGGACGATACTATCGCAGCAAAGCGATGAGTAAGTGTCGAGTGGGGATGGAGTTCCGCGTAGCGATGAGTAGCTTCCGTGTTTTGCCGGAGGCCTCCGAGGAGTGGTTCCTTTTAAAAGAATTCAAGTTCTAGGAGTGGTTGATTCCAGGTTCCGAGTTCTTTGTTCGAACTGGGTACTGGGCTGGGAGCCGAGGCTGGCGCCGAAACAAAACGGTTCCAGCTCCAAACTTGGACCCGGACCCGGACAAGCGGGTCCGGACCCGCTTGTGAGCTCAGACTAACTTGTGAACTCAGACTCGCATGTGAATTGGGAGTGCTGGGTAGAGGCATTCGGGTCTGAGTCTAGATCCGAGTTCCCTGGGAGTAGGGAAAAAAGGAGGGAGGGGGGGTTAATTGGTGGAGATTAAAACCAAAAAATGGATCGTGCGTGGGGTCCATTGGACCCCATAGTAAGGCTAGGGGTAAAAAATGTGATAACAAATTGTCGCGAATTTTGAAATGATTCTAAAAAATTATAAATACTCAATGACTTAAAAATTCTTCATGCGAGTAGTTCACCGTGGCTCTATTTAATATATATTGTATATTCATCTTCCTATGTTCCTGTGCGGTGCGGGTGTTTGTATCTTCTGCTGTTACTCGCATACCGAGAACTGGCAACTTAAACCCGCAAACATTCTGTCGTTTGTTTACCCAGAACTGTCGCCTTGCTCTGCGGCGCAACGAAAAGAAATAATAATATTGAATTGGAAACAGAATAGATAGACGATAACCTTGTGACTTGTGGATTTTGTCGTGTAACTTGTATCCGTGACCATCTTCAGATCGGATCTTGGCTTGGGAGGGCATCACTGACAACGGAGTTGAAAATATATTATTTGTTTATCTTAGACAGGAATACAACATTGTTACATCCTGTAAAGATTTTTTTTAAATACATACGTTGAGGTTTATGGAATATGGAGTATTTTATGGTGCTGAATTACTTCCCTTCCATGGGGTGAGAAAGAAGATGGGAAAATAAATGGAACTTGGGAAGCATTATTGTATCAGGTTTGGGAAATGAACAGGCATGGAGCAAGCGATCTGAAGCAGAAATCTGTTTTCGAAAACTATCGATCGGTGATCCGTAGCTACATGACATTATTTTCTACCTTGAATTTTTAAGTCAACGCGAAGTCTTTCAGCTCACGAAGTCACTTCCATCATGAGTTTTGAAATATCAAGCAATTTTTCAAAAATATGATAAGTCACCATGCTCTTCAAATGTTAAGATACGTTTATTTTTTATTTTCTTGAAACTTTGTTTTTTACATTAACTCCACATCGAGGGCCCTTAGGAGAGGAAGGAGCGAACATGTTGTATGAGGGAGGAAACAAAAAGGCCGGCAAATCATTCCACAGCCAAGCTGTTGAACTCAAGAACGAGTCTTGGAAGCGACTAGTTTTCATGTGACAAATTTCAAGCATCTATACATTTATGTTGGGCGCACGTCTGGCGTGGCGTTTCCCGACTATGCACAGATGCCGATGGGATCAATGACGCTTGTTCCAAGGAGCATTTTCCATTATAACACCGGTAGAACAAGAATAGCGTAACTACCTGACGCCTGTGCTCTAAAGATTGCAATCCGCTTGTCAAGGTAGGGGAATCTATGTATTAAACGGACTTCCCGTTTCTGAATTTTTTTGAAATATTTTGGAGCTCCAGATCATAGCTGCCAAATTCAGCAGAGGGGCGCACTTGCGATTTGTACAGAGTCAGCAGTTGTGTACTATAAAAGTCTGCTGGCCCTGTACAGTACGCCCAGCTTCAGAGAGGCCAACTTAACTCTGTTTTCGATGGAGCCCCCGTGCCTGAGCTGGTCACTTAGAGTTGCACCAAGCATATCAATGGAAGGCCTGCTTCCGTTGAAGGAGACTAGATTGCATTTCGATCCCTGGGCCATAAAGATTTACAAATTTCAAAAAATTATTGTTGCTTCGCCGCGAGGGTGATATTCTCGGAAATTCAGAGTAGCAGTGGAACTTTTCAGAGGGAAGAAGGGAAAACAGCGAAGAACTGCAAAGGGAGAACAGCGTGCAAAAATTTTTTTACAAAAAAGTCCATTTTCTTCTAAATGGTCATGGAAATAAACAAAATTGTCATTACTGGGCAGCAGAAAGTCCAAAATCAAAACACCAAAAGCCCCTACATTCGCCAAAGGCACAGTTTGGACCGCAATTTCATCCCATGGAATCGTCGGTCCTTAGTTCTTTGAAAACCCTCAGCGAATCTGTGACCGTGAATTCGTTGAATTCAGACCAGTACACAAAAATATTACGTGATCTTTTTCTATCCGCAGCTGCATCAATTTGAAGGTTGTAGTTATAACATTAGGACATGGTTTCGGCGTGGCAGTGTTGTTAACGAGATGTTCCTAGGAAAAGTGATATCGCGCCGAGGGGATATTCCAAGGCCTCCCAGGAGTCCAGACTTAATTACTTCTGCCCGTTTCATACAAATCTTAAATTTGGATTTGAGATCAAAATACCCAACCAAACTGAAAAATTATTTTTGTAATCAAAAGGTATATCAAATATCTAGTCAGGATATGAGCTATTTTATTTATTTTTGCTTTAAATTATAAGATATAGGACATTAAAAATTGTAATGTTTCTGGATTTTAGAGGCGATTTGTGCAATTATTTGAGAGTAAATGAAAAGCAATAAAAATAATATTTTACTATATTTATCATTTAAATATGATGAAATATAAAATTTAATTTAAAATTTATAAAAAAAAATCATTTTGATGGTTTTAAATTAAAAATACCAATTACCTATTTACGGCGGAATAAAAAATAGTCGTTTATATATTAAAATTACTCCCAAAAAATTTAATTTTGAAGGTTTTTTTTATTTTTTACTTTATTTTTAATTTTATCTTTTAAATAAGTATAGCAAAATTATTTTTTTAATGTTTTTCTTTTACTCGCAAATAATTTCCTAAATTGTCTATAAAATCATGAAACACTTAAATCTTTAATATCCTATATCTTATAATTTAAAGCAAAAATAAATAAAGTAGCTCACATCCTGACTAGATATTTGATATTCCTTTTGATTACTAAAATTATTTTTTAGTTTGGTTGCGTATTTTGATCGCAAATCCAAATCTAAGATTTGTATGAAACGGTCAGAAATGGGCCGCGCATACGTTCCCCTTAACACCCCTTGACTTCTTTCTACGGGGACACTAAAAAAGTCGAGTATACATAAGGAAACCAACATCAATAAGGAACTTCAGTGAAAAATATTATGGTTTTAAAAAAATATGTTCATATAGACATTATAGACCAATAAACGTCGATTCTGAGTATACGTGTTATTTAATAATATTAAACGCATAGTTTTAAAAAAATTATAAATAGTCCATTTTTAATCGGGTCGTAAAAACACGCCATCAAGTTGGCATTATCGAAATGTTTAGTGGTAACGTCACCGTAAAGTCATTGTACGGGAATGTAGGTATGACACAAGCCATCGTATTAATTTATTCGTTTATTTACATACTGTTTCTAGAGATTTAGTTGTTTCGTTTATTGAGACATTATTTAGCCATAAAAATGTTTAAAAAATAAAGGTATCTCTTATTAGTTTATCTCTATTTTTGTAAATATTCAAAAACTACTGCACAAAAAAATAGCAATGCTACTTCTAGGGAGAATACTCCGAACAACGAAATTCAAAATGGTGGCAGTTGATCAGCTGATTGGCCGATCCTATAGTAACTTTTCAGGAGTGATGACGTCACATGATTCACCATACATACGGTGGTTTTCGAGGGATCTTGAAAAATTAAAACTTTGACAATTATTTTAACTATGAAAACTAACTCTAAAAAAAATGCAGTTATTTAAGTTAGAAGGTCATTTAAAAAAAACAAAAAAAAAATGGGACTGGATTTCTCTATTGCCCAATTGAAAGAAATCGTCATCAAATAAATAACTGCCATTCCACGTGCTAAGTGCGAGATACGAGTAGTTGTTGCAAATTTGCGCTCTAGGTTCGACGAGTGTTTGTGTCGAGATGGGTCGTAACTTGATGATGTTATTTTTTTAAAAGGAATTTTCCCATATATTTTTTACTGAGATAAATATTTTTTATGTCCATATGATCATTATTGTTTTTTTTTGCGATTTTTTCAAATCCGCAAAACTTCATGGCCCACCTGTATAACAAGCCGCACCGCAGAGAGTGAAGAAAGGTTTTAGTGATGTATGCGCATTACAACACGGTTTACCAATAATTAATTAGGAATATGTCAACCTCTCAGGTGGCTCTGTTGACACATTGTGTTCATCAGTATGCGAGTCGATAATACTGATTGACTGCCGTGATTTATTATTGGGAAATATCTTCAATCTAAATTATATGATGAATTGACGACCAACACCCGTCACTCATTGACGTCACCCGCCACCGGCCCGCAGAATGAGAACGGTTCATTACCATAAAGTAAGGTACGGTAAAAGAGTAAAGTTTGCCCCTCAAGGGGTAAATTTGACTAAATTAATAAATATGGCTTTTTGAAGTAAAACTTCTTTACGCATGCTTGACTTGGGGAGTAGGCTGGTGAATACGTGACGAGAGCGTTACGAAAAGCGAGCCGAGAGTTACTTTTCGTATATACTGTAGGGGTAAGAGAGAGAGACTCTTTCTCTCATAGCCAGTTACGTTTCGTATATCTGAGATGTGCAGGCCTATTGTCTGTATCACACTGTAGGAGCAAGAGAGAACAGTGCGCGCGCACATTTTCTTTCTCTCTTCCTATCATATAGATGGAGCTAAAGAAGTTTTCCTTCAGTTTTGTGGTCTTCAGACCACAAAACTGAAGTAAAACTTGGTGAACAAAACTGAAGTAATTAGTAATTGTCAACTACACGATTGACAGCTGATTCCTGTTAAACATAACGATTTCTATGGAAACACACGCGCTGACATATAAACACGCTTATTGTACTTGACTGCTGTCCTATTTTTAACGCTTATATCTGCTTACGTTGCGGAGGAAGGCTAATAATTATTACTAATGATAATTGTTACCCTTTTTGCTTTGCATAAAAATCTTATCTTAAACACTAGTTTATCAATTAAAAATAATAATTTATTTTCTGATTCTGAACATTGTGCTAAAAATGGGTAATTTTAATATATTCTATTAAATTGAATTGAAAAAACCGTACATTCCGAAACAGTTCCCACTGAATACACTATCATTTTGATATAGAAACCGCCACTGGCTGATAAGACAGCTTTCCAACGTTGTCCGGCGTTACGTTAACTCCGCAGAACTCACGAATAAAAACGAACATGTCGTTTTAGCTGCAAATAGGCAAAAAAAGTTTATGTTTTAATGGCACATGTCAGATTGTGAAATGAATATCTGAAAGAGTATTTTACCTGCTTTGAAAAATAGTATTCCAATTTGGGACACGTATAAAAACTCAATCTAAACCGCTAAAAATAACGAATCTGACAGGTATTATTAGCGACTTGACGCCAAAATACCCGAATGGTTCAAGTTCACTTCAGTTTTGTTACTTGGTTCATAAGGGTATCTTGATAAATACCACATTGTACACGAAAATTATAATTTTTTTGGAAGAAGTGTAGGTATTTTACTTATCGATTACATTATTTTACCGGTGGTGTGATTTTTTAAAAACTTTAACTCCACACAGGAGGTATTGCGTAAAGTAATTTCTCTCAGGGCCTATGTCACCTTTGGGGATGCAGTGTGGAAGTCTTTTAAAAGAAATGATGGAGAGGAAGTTCTGGTAAGAAAAAGGTATGAGGGCATGAGGGATGGGTAGCAATCTGGGGGTGCCTAGGAGTAATGAACGTATGAATCCATCCCTCCCAGGTTCAATACGATTTGTCGAGAGACTCTCGCTGGAAAGGTTAAGGGGTCTCCCTTGATATATACCCCCTCTTCGACCTCTCTCGATCCGGCCCGCCTCGCAGTTGGTGAGAAGACGCATCCGCCGCCATGACCTGGAATAAACCTCACCCCCATGAACCCGTTTACCCCTGCTAAGTCACCAAACGTAGCTAACCACTTGAGGTAACCTACGGCAGAGATGTCGGTCGTATACAATAACTGGTTCCCGGGGCGCGGTACCCACCTCGCAAATTGTAACACAATTATCTTAGAAATATTACATTTTTTCACATGGTTCAATGTTACCCCTCAAGAGGCAAAAAAGGAAAAAAAAAGTGTGCAGTTCACACACGCGGTAGAAGTGAAACCTTCATAAAACTGAAGTAAACAAGAGTGGGGAGGCTACGAAGCACCGCGCAAAGAGGAGACCTATTATTCTATCTAATTCTCTCGCATCTGGCTAAAACCTATAGATGAATTTGTTTGTCTCTTTTTAGTGTCACTTTTTCGTTTCATCGAGTTTCAAATCACAACGTTCTAAAAAAGCTTTCACTGCAGTTCACACGCGGTAGAAGTGAAACCTTCTGAAAACTAAACTTCGAGAGAATGAGACGAATGCAGAGTATCGGGACTATCGGGAGTCGGGCTAAGATAATTGTAGGGTTTATTTATTATAATATTGTTACCAAGTTCAATAATTATTTAAAATTTTATTCTACGAAACACCGCACAAGGAAGAGGCCGATAGGCCACGAAGCATCGCCAAAGAAGACACTGATTAATAGTCGATCTCGTTTGTCTTTTTTTCGTGTCGCTCGATTCCGTTTCATCGAGTTTCAAATCACAACGGTGCTAAAGATGTTTTCACTTCCAAAACACATTTTAGAAGGGCAACGTTACCCCTTGAGTTGCAAAGCAGGGCAATTTTACGGTGTAGTAGCAAATGGCTACTTGCTGTGTATATCCGGTGTTGCCACATAGCGCCTCACAGCATGGCAACCGGAACTGGCCACCGCCGGGGACCGGAAGCCACGGTGACTGGCAACGTCTCAGACATTCAAATAATTAATGTAATCATGGAATGTTGTTTTTTCCTTCCGACGAACCGACCATTCCGAGTGAGCGCATTTAGATTTCGTTATTGCGTGTAAAAGCGATGTTGCGATTGTTGGAAAAAAATAATAATTATTTTTATTTAATTTTGGTACTTTGAACTTGAAAAATATTCAGTAACATAGATATTACAAAACATGATTTTAATAGGCAACTATTTGTACGCCAAAAAAAAATTAGACTCCGAATAATTGCTTACAAAGTTTTGGTTGGGTTTGGTTTGTGTGAGGTCTGGTTAGGTTAGGTTAGGTTTGTGGGGATAACCAACGCTCCTGCCGTAGGTCACCCCAAGTGTTTGTAGCCCGGGTTCATGGGGTGAGGTTTGTCTAGATCTGGGCAGCGAATGCATTTGCCCACCTACTGCGTTGCAGGCCCGATCGGGAGAGACCAGTTTAGGGAGAACTTGCCTAGACCTCTCCAGCAGGACTCTATCGACTCATCGACTTGCACTGCAGTGGGGGGATGTATTCATACGTCCACATTGACCCCCAGATACCTACCCCTCATACCTTCCTTCCCAGAACTTTCTTCCTTTCCCTAAAAAACCTTCCACACAGCATCCCAAAATTTGGGGAAAAAATTCCATCAGTGACTCCTGTGTGGGAATGTAAAAAAAGGTTAGAATTTGGTGAGTAAAACAGAATTGAATCAAATTGGTGTTAATTTGATGCTCGTTCAAATCCAGCCCTAAAAATATGGTTATATGTATCTCAAGTAGTTCCTGCCTACCTACGTTGCAATAATCACCATGTTGGAATCCTGCATCCTGGAAGTGTATTGATATGTACATATCTATCTAACACCAAGTAAGGAGAGATATAGTTAGCATATTTCCTTTCAGAACTGCCTTCGCTGGCAGATGAATAGACACATCCATGTTTTATTCACACAACTGTCAGAAAGCCAACCATCATCTGATAAACCTGCTACCATCTCCTATTCAACAATACCAACTACATATCAATTGAATACACGGACATATGAATATTGGATGTCTATGATTGAATATGATTTACTTCACTGCAATTAAAACGATCGAATTATTGTGAAAAGTTATTACTTATTACATTACGTTACCTCATTATTTTCATAACAAAATTGGCTCAATCCTTAATCTGTCTGGGTTTTAATCATGTGCTCAACGATTTGAAGGGTGTTATCATCAGAAATTAATGCCAATTCCTCTTCAAGTGTTACAATAAACTGATTCTGTACTGAGCTGTGAAGTTCGGGTTATTTTAATTACGGCCGATGTTACCAACTTTTCGACAGATCAATCTAAGTCTCCGATGATTTGTTTAGTAACGCTCGATTCACCTGTTGGTCGTAGAGTTGCGTTGGGAAGAACGGATTTTGCGCATTTGAGAGGGTTGAGCCAAAATTTCGGCTCAACAGTTAATTAGCAGGATTGGGAACAACGTTCGTAAGTGTATTTAGTACCTGTAGCAGAAAACTTAATTAATTTATACTTGTTTCGTTTTGAAATTATGATATGCTTAGTTCCTACCAGGATGTCATTTATCCAGTTCCTACCTCACCCTGGGAAAGTATTTGAAATTTTGAACCATGGTGATAGCAAGAAAAATAGTGCAATTAAAATTTCTATTTCTGAAAACAGGAGAAGATTTGGGACTACCTTGGAAGTGTTCTTCGTGTTGGTACACAATCTCGTTTTTAAGTAAAAAGAAGGAATTTTGGAAGTAGATAATATCGTTTTATTGTGGCGATAATTACCTCGAAGTATCGCGGTGGAACTGAATATAGTCGTGTACTTCTTCGCAGATGTACAGTGGTAAGCGATTGGTTATTCCTTTTTCCGTGCATACCATGTTTTTTCCTACATATATTATCCTAAAAAACGTGTTTATAATTGTTTTTGGAGCATACTTTGGGATTTTTTCTATCGGGGAATTTCACATAATTACCATTTCGGCTTGGCAAATGCACGAGTATTTATTATCTTCAAAAATAACATATATTTTTGAAGAAACTTAAAAACTAGATAAATATGTCATAATACGGTAGAAATTACTACGGTAGAGCTTACGGAAAAGATTAGCGCAGGCCCGTGAAAAACAAGAGAAAATTAAAATTGTTGGATTGTTAATTGTGCATGTTGACACTTGGAAAATCATGGATTCTGACTGATTTGATATATCAGTTCCAACATCTCTGCCATATTTTGGTTGTTTGTTTTGGGGGTATTATGCCGTGTTACGCTACCTCCTCCTTCTTTAGCCAACGTTTCGGACAGCGTTACAGTGTCCATCATCAGGGCAGATGTGTAAATGTTAGTGGTAAAATGTGTGCTTAAGTACTTCGAAGCAATACCTTCAGCTGGAATTACAGTAAACTCTTCAAGTTTACTGTAATTCCAGCTCGCAGTGGAGTGGAGCTGGCAACACGGTATTGCTTCGAAGTACTTAAGCACACATTTTACCACTAACATTTACACATCTGCCCTGATGATGGACACTGTAACGCTGTCCGAAACGTTGGCTAAAGAAGGAGGAGGTAGCGTAACACGGCGTAATACCCCAAAAACAAACAACCAAAGTACTTTTGGCCGTGAAAATCTAAAATCATATCCATCTCTGCCATAGGTCACCCCAAGTGGCTCGCTACGTTGGTGACTTAGCAGGGGTGCCCGGGTTCATGGAGTGAGGTTTGTCCGGATCTTGGCGGAGGATGCGTCTGCCCAACAACTGCGTGGCAGGCAGGATCGGGAGTGACTTGTTGGGGGAGACTTGTAGACACTCTAGCGGGACTCTCGGAACATCGCCTTAAGGAAGGAAGGAAGGCACTGTACAAAGATTTAACAATCAAGACAGTTTTGAGACTGTGCAATGAAAAAATGCAATGCAAAAAGAAAGAAAAAAATGTACATATTTAAAAATATCAACAATGATCGCTTCCGGATTTCAGCATCTCAAGTACGTATTACCTTACTAAAGAAATCAACGAAATGATAAAGTGTTACATGTTTTAAGCGTAATTTATTATTTATTTATTTATTTATTTATTTATTTATTAATTTTCAACGCCCTGATGGGCTTTTACATGACAAGTTTATGATACAGAGACAGTTTTTTTTTTTTTTTAATATATTGATATATTCCTTAGAACCAATGATGTGTAATGAAAGGAAATGATACAGGTAGGTGCTTTTGCAATCAGTAATATTATCAGAATAAGGAAGTGATTATATCGTTTCTGTAAGCATCAATTGAAAAAACAAGATAGTGGGTAAACACGTAGAAAGATACGAGAAGATCGCGGCCCGAGTCACCGTGGATCCATGGTGATCGCAGATTAAGGAAACCGGTTGGGCAAGAGGAAGCGACCAAACGGCGGTAGTTTAGCAGAACCAGAAGGAGAAACAGAGACCACGAAGCAGGCGCTTAATAATGTATTCTCGGCGATTGCGTATTTCGAGAGTCACGGGCAAGGTCAGCACTCGGAACACAGAACCGCGGCGCATTGTTAGCGATGGACTGTAGACTGTACTGGAACTGCTGAATGCTCGCTACCAACCAACAAACAAACTGTCTAGTGGCTGGTGGCTAGTGCAGTGCGCACAGGCACGGAGCGACAGATGATTGCCTACAAGTATGCGACCATTCTCGGAACTCGGAACACGGTAGACAGGTACGCTTGTACACATGCAAGCAGGTAGCACTGATCCAATATGTACCTGGGATATGTTATTTTATTCATCTGGGTAATTAATCGAATAATTACGAAGTTTATACTTACCTACTTCATATTTATTTATTTATTTTATTTATATTCTTGAACATATACAATACAGATTATTACATCGGTTTACATCGATATTAAGTTTAGTTATAAGAAAAAAAATGTTAATGATCTGTAACTGTATATATGTATATAGGTAAGTACCTAGTAGTATTTTGTGAACACCTCACTAGGCGAACCTGTGCTGAGGTGTTCCCATGTTTGGGAATAAATGCTATACTGTCAACATAAGTAGAAACACCGTATCCTCCTTGATATTGTCAAGAAGGACACTGTGGGTCGACCCATGGTGGCAGTACCAAATACATAAATAAAAGATTAGTTGCAGTTAGGATCTACATATACAGTTATTCATGGCATCTAGTTTATGTTTAAGATAAATAATAGTTGTGATAAATAGGTAGGTGCACCAAAAATTTATAATGCACTGTATCAGACTACAGAAATTAAATCTAAAAACATATCCTCTTACAGCATATACAAAAAATTAATAAAGACCTGGATAACTACAAATGACAAAAATATGTACATACCTGCTATAAAATCCTACCTGTTGTAACTTTACAAATCCCTAATTTTTATTTTTATTCAACCTTTTTTTTTTTATATTTTAGTTTTGTAAAATTGGTGGAATTATTTGTTCTAGGGATGTCGAAAGTGAAAAAAAATATCGATGTATCGATATTTATTAAAATATCAATATCGACGTCGATATATCGAGGAAAAAATATCGATATATCGGTAAAATTTTCAAGAGATTTTGCGTTTTTAAAATAATAGTGTATTCAGCTGTAATGTGGGATTTTTTTGATATCATACATAATAGTGTATTCAGCTCAATATTATCAATAGTAATTTTGGTACAAAATTTGCTTTTTTTAATGTACAAAAATCTCAATAAAAATGAAGGTTTTTTTATCAGTATTCATTTTTATTACGTAATAATTACAAAAATATCAAAAACTAAAAAGCTGTATTCTAACTTATATGTAAACTGAGATCCATACAAAGTTTGTATGCGTCTCAGTAACATTCTATTGGCGTATTAATCTGTCAAAAAGGACTTCGTGTTTGGAACTATAGTCAATAATCATAGACAATTGGGAACCAGCACATAGGAGTGGCTTAGAAAAAAATGGCGAAAAATAGCGTACATTTCTATGTATGTACCTACACACATGAGATAGTATTGGTGATCACTAATACTAATGCAAAGACAATAGATTTGTAAGCTATTACTAGTTAAAATTTCAACCGCCAGATGTCATGAGTCATGACCCAATACAGTTACTTTTTTCCGTTCGTTCCTATATGGTTTTGGATTCTAGTGACTTTAAATACATAATTTTTTTTTAAATATCGTTTTTGATACAATTTTCGATATTGGATATTTTGTATCGATATATCGAATCAAAATATATCGGCTAAAAATTTTGAATTAAAAATATCGATATTTCGATATATCGATATTTTTGCGACAAGCCTAATTTGCTCTATAAATATATTAAAACATAATTATGTTTTAATTTACTAATTTAAAGTTTAATTTACTATGTTTAAATTTACTATATTTTAATTTACTTACAATCTTAAATGCATTAAAAAAAAACTTAAGTATGCCCACGAACTGGCGATGCCTATGTGGGATTTTTTTTGATATCATACATATATGTATACTATATGTAGTATCTTTTGTTTAATTGTATTATTCTTTAACTATATATAATATGTTTATGTATGTAACAAAAAAAAATATTAATAATAAAATAAAAAATTAATTTTCAATGGACCACTCGCCACTGGTATGAATAATATTGTGGTGTTATTTTTTGTCTCGAAACAAAGTTTTGAGACAAAAAAGATTTTGCGTTTTTAAAATAATAGTGTATTCAGCTCAATATTATCAATAGTAATTTTGGTACACAATTTGCTTTTTTTAATGTACAAAAATCTCAATAAAAATGAAGGTTTTTTTATCAGTATTCATTTTTATTACGTAATAATTACAAAAATATCAAAAACTAAAAAGCTGTATTCTAACTTATATGTAAACTGAGATCCATACAAAGTTTGTATGCGTCTCAGTAACATTCTATTGGCGTATTAATCTGTCAAAAAGGACTTCGTGTTTGGAACTATAGTCAATAATCATAGACAATTGGGAACCAACACATAGGAGTGGCTTAGAAAAAAATGGCGAAAAATAGCGTACATTTCTATGTATGTACCTACACACATGAGATAGTATTGGTGATCACTAATACTAATGCAAAGACAATAGATTTGTAAGCTATTACTAGTTAAAATTTCAACCGCCAGATGTCATGAGTCATGACCCAATACAGTTACTTTTTTCCGTTCGTTCCTATATGGTTTTGGATTCTAGTGACTTTAAATACATAATTTTTTTTTAAATATCGTTTTTGATACAATTTTCGATATTGGATATTTTGTATCGATATATCGAATCAAAATATATCGGCTAAAAATTTTGAATTAAAAATATCGATATTTCGATATATCGATATTTTTGCGACAAGCCTAATTTGTTCTATAAATATATTAAAACATAATTATGTTTTATTTTACTAATTTAAAGTTTAATTTACTATGTTTAAATTTACTATATTTTAATTTACTTACAATCTTAAATGCATTAAAAAAAAACTTAAGTATGCCCACGAACTGGCGATGCCTATGTGGGATTTTTTTGATATCATACATATATGTATACTATATGTAGTATCTTTTGTTTAATTGTATTATTCTTTAACTATATATAATATGTTTATGTATGTAACAAAAAAAATTATTAATAATAAAATAAAAAATAAATTTTCAATGGACCACTCGCCACTGGTATGAATAATATTGTGGTGTTATTTTTTGTCTCGAAACAAAGTTTATAAAAAAAAAAAATTAATGCTTGTGTTTGGATATGTTTGGTTAGATGTTTTAATGTTTTGAATAAATTGAATACCTTGTTGTTTGATTCAGTCTTTGATGTGTTTTTTGTGAAGAATTGTACATATATTTGTGGTTAGTAGATTCTTCAGTGAGGTGGGCATGTAGTTATATAGTTTGGTTGCGTAGTACTTAAAAGTTTCTTTGTTTGTTTCTTTATAATAATATAAAAGTATTTTTTGTCTTGGTGGAGGTGACTCTCTCGGGCGTTAATTCTAACACAACGTCACCTCGGCTGGACAATGTGCTAACTTAATTTTTGAAGTTAAACTTCTTTAGCCCCGTTAGTGATTTGAAATTTGGATGAAACGGAAATGCGTCACTAAAATTTATTATATGACGGGTTCTAATATAATGCGGTAGATTCACAACTCCGCGCGAGTTTCCGGTAGCGCAGCGGTATAGAGTGTCGCAAATCTCAGCGGCCTGAGAAGTCCTGCGAACGGAGGTTCGAATCCTACGAAATCCAAAAAAAAAACATTTTAATTTGTACCGTATGTGTTGTATTTCCGTAGATGAAGAAATTAAAAAATCTAGCTCCATTTAATTTACAAGGTTCTAACATCACTTACACCCTCCATTTTCTTCGTATATGACAGTTGATCGTTGTTAATACAAAGCGCATTGTACTTCGTCACTTTGGATGGATGGAGTTCTAACTTTACCTTACCATGTTCTGAGGTATTAAAGTTTGCAGAGACGAATTCTCATAATCTATTCTATAATTTTTGATTTTGCTGTTCAATCTTACGTAAAGTATCTTAGTTTGACATATTTGAAAGGAAAATATTTAATTATATTGTGGCTTCATCTTAAAATGGTATTGGAGAAACGTAGTTAGATTTATAATTTAAAGCAAAAATCGAAAATCGGATTCACACCCTAACTATGTATACCTAACTTATCAATTAAAAAAAATTAAAATAAACAATTAATTTGATATTTTAGCCGTAAATCCAAAACAAAATTTTGTATGAAACAGGCCACGCATGCGTTCCTCTTAAGCAATGAATTATTATGGCGTAGCTGGATGCATATGGTTCTATCTGCGCGTTTAAAGTGGTAATTATACATCCTATTTAAATATTTTTCTTAAAAATTTGCTGAACTAAAATAATTTACGCAAGATTCAACATCGTAATCAGAAATCGGTAAATGGATAATGAAAAATCGTATCATATCTCAGAACAAGGTGAAGCGAAATCGAAGTAACGACATTGCGGGCTTCAAAAATGGCGACAGCCCTTATAACACCGTATTCTGTGATCTATTAAAAATAGTAATACTCATTCGTTAGCATATTTTAATTCATGATTTGTAAATTTCTCTACATTTCTCCATACACTTTTTTTCAATCGAACTTTATTTAGGGCAGTTAATTTCAGAACCTGCCTTCGAGTGCATGTCTGACGCCACGCCGTACCCGCCGCGCCACTTATAACATCTGTGTACGTGAAATTTCAAACAAAGCTACCATTGTAATTCGGTTTCGAATGCATGAATTCGTCAAAAGATGTCGCCACTTCCGTTAGCGGCTCGCACGGAGACGTGCCCCTGGCAGGTATAAGTACTATGAAATTGTGAATTTTAGTATCTCTTAATAATACTTAGTTGTGAATAATAGTGTCAAGCGGCTATATATATTACATATGCCGTCATTTTAGTTGTCCCGGGTACTTTTTCCCGGTGACTAGCTATCACTGGACGACAGTAGATCCGAGGAACTGGCTATTTTTGGAACCAGTTCCTGTCGGATTTATAAAATGGTTACAAACACTAACTGGGCGAAGCCAAAACAAAAGCTACCCGCAGGGCCTAGCAGCAAAAACCTGCGGAGCGGTGTTTTAACTGCTTGTAACACATAAGTATCTTGTTAAAATTACTACGAGAACTATTATCATCCCAGCTGAAATAACTAATATTTAATGTAGGTATATATTTAAACAATTTAAATTTAAAACCAATAATAATGTGATCACGTGTCATAAAATTTACTGTTTATGTCTAAATAAATAAATTTTAATAGTAATAAAAATTGCTTGCATGTTCATAAATAAGTTATATAGCGGCTTGTCGTAATTAAAATTAATTAGACAAATCTGGTTTGTGCCACAATTTAATTCAGCTGTCCGGTTTTGGAAAACCCTTCATTTATACAGATAATTCATGGTTAGTCGCAAAGTGTTTGAGTGATAACTAGCAATAGAAGGCAAAGAAACAGTTTTTCTTAATATTATATCTTGTAAAGGGGCATACATTAATTACGTGAGCAGTTTTTCTTCCAAACTAGACCCCCCCCTCGGTGAGATAAATTTGGGGCACGTCGTATATTCTTTTCAAGTATTGTGAGATTTTGCTGGATCCCCCCCCCCCCTTTTAAGCTCACGTAATTAATGTATGCATCCTAACCCATACGTCGACATCATTTAATTGGATAGAATAAAAATATAGTTCTATTTGATATAATCATGGAAATAATATAACTGGAACTAGCGAGGGCGCAGTTGTAGCAGTCGCATGGGGGAGTTCTACCTAAAGGGGGAGAAGGTTTAGATCCTGGGTAGAAAGGGTGAGGGGGGGGTGTTATCATTTTTAAGATAAATTTTGTGGCCCTACTTTATAAAACTTATTATTTACGTCGATATTGCTGTATATTCCAAGAATGTAATCTACGAGCATTATTCTCTTTTTTCCAACCCAATACGGAGGCCGATGAGCAGGGAAAGGGGTTGAACCCCCTAACTCCCCCCCCTTGCAATTAGCTTTATTTATGAAGAGCACTGTGTCAGCAAGGCATCAGAACATCTTCAGAAAGTCTTTTTGAAGACACTTCTAAACTGGATGCTTCTGACTATTCAGCCCACCACTTTAATACACCCTCCCTTTTTTAAGAATAATTTTTTTTCAACTAAATTCACATTCACAGACCATACATCAATGGGCAAACTTAGCATCCATAATGTATACACATGCAATAGTCGAGTCTCCTGGACTCCTAGCACGGTCGATTGATAAGGATTGTATCAATAACTTTCGGAGGGAAAGATCGACAGTGCTAGGTGTCCTGCAGTCAAGTACTAGCTAAAGAGCTCCAAAAATTAAGAACCAATAATTCATAAAAATAATCAGACTTTTGAAAGTAGGCATGCCAACTTATCAACAGCAAAATAAAAATCAAGTAAAATAATTATTGTACATCGAGTTTGTTAACATCATCGTGGGTGTTTCGTATCCACACCAACCACCTGAAAGAAATAAATCCATTTTTTTTTATTCTTGCGTAGTTTGACTGTTCTATCCACAGCGCAATAATCGCATATTAATGATTGCATAAATTAGCACTACACGTTGCAGCTTAAACTAGTGGCGTAGATCAATAATGACCCCTTGCACGTCTTGGAAAAACCGTAAAAAGAACAATAAGCTTTTACAAGAGATAATTGAATTGACCAATATCAACGTGAAGAGAGCGTGTTAATTAATACGAACACATTATAATTAACTCAGAGGACGTTTGAAGCTTGGGACAAAGCTTGGGTAATATACCTGCATGGGTAAGGTCAGAGGTTAGTAAATCAGCAATCGAGAAACAGACGTGTCTGTTGCAAAGAACTTATAATTATATATGTTTTTTTCTCTTTATTTATGACTTTGACACGTTTGAAACGCCACTTTTTGGTATATTCTTCATGTCTCATTGTTTGTCAGCTGGTAATAGACGAGTGTTGGTATCTCAGTCACACAAAACAATACATTACGCTCGCGCAAGAGAAATTGGAAGGCATTTTTAAAATTTATTTTATTTTATTTAGTAGGGAAAATCAAAAGATTTAATTTTTTTTTTTTTACATTAACTCCACACAGGAGGCCCTGAGGAAAATAATTTCCCTCAGGGCCTATGTCATCTGGGATGCTGTGTGGAAGATGCTTTTATAATAATAAAATTTATTATAATAAAACTAATATAAAACTTTATAAAATTTTAATATATTATAATGGAATTCCACCGTGAATTATTACTCTCAAAAATAGAAATATTAATAACTAGCTGGTCCCGGCATGCGTTGCTATGCCATTTAATAAAGAAATTGTTTCTCCCTGAGTGTCCTTTCCCGTTCGTCCCTTTCCTTTTTCGCTTCTCCTTCTTCTCCTGCGTCCTCTTCCCCTCTCGCGTTCCCACTCCATCACCTCCACCTTCCCTCTCCCCACTCCACCCCCCCCCCCACCCTTCCCCTGTCCCTTCCCCCCCCGCGTTCCCCTTCCACCTTCCCCGCCTTCCCTCTTCCCTTTCCCGCTCCCTCGTCCCGCCAACCCTCCTCCCTCCCGTTCCATATATTCAATCCCATTACATTCAGTTTTTAAACAGCCCGCGTGCCACCTTTTACAATTTTTATTCAAATTTCCATTTTTCTTGTATATCAAATTTGGTACCTAACATAGGTACCTATTTAAAATATCTAAAATTTTTGATTCGATTCAAACTATTAGGGGAGGACCTACATTAAATAAATTTATCATCTTAAAAGATTTTCAAAAATAGAATTGTTTTGCAAAATGTCATTCTCAAACACGCGAATTGTCAAACGTGCGATAGTCGTTAGATTTTCTGAAATTATCCAATTTTCTGCGCAATTTTCTTAATTTTTCTCTCCGTAAGAACCATCCTCGTACTTCAAGGAATATTCTAAAAAAAGAATTAGCGAAATTGGGTCAGCTGCTCTCGAGATTTGCGCTTAGCAACAATTCAGCGATTCATTTTTATATATAAGATAAAATTAATAATACGTGTAAAATCCAATAATAGATTTTCACATAATAAAAAACTAAGGGTCTTATACCCGTTAGAAGTTTAAAAAATATAACCTTGAAAATTATAAAGAATAAAATTATAAATAAAAAATTATAAAGTTATAAAAAATAACCTTGAAATAATAAAGAAGATGTAAAAACACAAAAATATAAACTAATAACCTGCTAAATAAATTTCAAAACATAAAGTAGTCAGTAACCTATTCTCACTAAACAACGGCAATAATACTAATATGAACATACCTACAACTCAGAGTGAACACAACAGTAAATCGAATGACAAGTAAATAGAATGGATTCACAGCAACAACTTACAAAAGGGTGTTTAAAACTATTTTACGTTTGCTATGACGTATTTTTTTAAGGTACTTAAATTACATGAGAATATGTCTACATCAATAAAATTCTTATCAAATACATTGTATGCTTTGAATATAAAAGCATTTCGTCGGAGATTGGTAGAACATTTTTGAAGATGAAAAAGTGATTTTTCTCTGGTTCTAATCCCTGGAACTCTAAAATTAAACACAGACAAATGGGGCGAGTAATCAATAAAGCGATCGATAATTTTATGAAGATATATTATATGTGCGGAGTCTCTTAAATAGGTTCATCAAGCTGTTTACGTCATGGTAAGCAATATAAAACTAGAAATTTAAATGATGGACATTTTTTCTTTGGATGTTATCAATTTGGTAGGCGGTAATGGGTACCGCCGCCCCGGGAACCTTTATTGGATAACTAACACCTCTGCCATACGTCACCCCAAGTGGTTCGCTACGTTTGGTGATTTAGCAGGGGTGCCCGGGTTCATGGGGTGAGGTTTATTTAGGTCTTGGAGGCGGATTACCAGGACACACTTAACCCCAGATTCCTAACCACTGCTTAAACCCTTTTCCTTCCCAGAACTCTCTTCTCCTTCCTTTCCTTAAAAAACCCTCAACACAGCATCCCCAAAGATGACATAGGCCTTGAGGGAAATTATTTTCCTCAAATGGGGTATATTGTGAGGCTGAATATAGTGGGGTGAGGAAGGAGATGGGGGAGAGGAAGGTGGAAAAATACCTGATTAATCACATGTGATCACCAAACGTGGCTAAATTTCAATTCTGAATGGTATTCTTACACCATGGCGACACTGAGAGTAACCTCCATTCTGGATCGTGTCGCAAATGTATTTTATACTGTATTATTTTTTAATTATTAAATTATTAACATTACAAACTCAAATGATAAATAAAACGATAAAATATGTAAAAGAGGTAAAATTATGAGGTACTATTATACATTTTATGTACAAAGAAATGGGAATAAATAAAGTTTAAAAAAAATAAAAAAACAAACAAACAAACAAACAAATCAAACAAATAAAATTTACTTGCGTACGCCGGGATGTGAACCCGAGACCTCTCGACTAAGGAGGCCGAGATTGATTAATTTGGTAATTAGACAAGATGAAAGAAATAAGTTCAGTTACTTTTTTAGTTATCTTTTCGTTAGATCTCAACTCAAGTGTAAATCGCCTATTTTTTGGTGCAAAAAAAAGACAAGGGAGTCTGTGAGGGTTTTCGGATTTGACGAATGAGCGACCTGGCAAATTATTATAACAAGCATTGAGCGATCGCATATGCATAAGGCAATATTAAGGGCCCGCAACCCGGATTTATACCGATTTATTACATATTTCCCTTAAACACTGTAAGTTTTAAAGCTCTTACAATTTTTTTTTTTTTTTTTATTGGCAATGCTAATTAAAAATACATAATAAATTTACATCAGTTATATAGTTACATAAGGTATTAACAAAGAAATAAAACATTGCCTTTCCTCACCATAAAGAGACAATGCTCTGGTGTATGGTGAGGGAATTCTAGCTCAATTAGTAAATTAAAAGATCGTGTAAAATAACGTCTATTGTAAAATAATAAGTAGGTGAAAAAATCATGTATAAATTTAAAAATAAAAATCATGAAGAGTTTAAAAAATCATAATACAAATTAAAAAATCATTATAAATGAAAGAATCATGTAAGTTAGTAACAAAAATTATTGTAATAAGTAAGTAAAGGATATATAAGAAAGAACGCAAGATTTATACAATAGTAGACTTAGAGATATAGAAACTAAGAAATGAGAGAAAAAGAAGGAATGAACGATTTATAAAATAGCAGACTTTAAGATATAAAGTAAACATATTTGGGACTTTTATAGCAGTTTAAGGTAATTTTTTAATTTAAATTTAATTTTTCTTAAAAAATATATATGTTATTCTTGAAGATAATATCTAGATTTTGCCTGTGCCGAAACGCAAATTATCAAAAATTATTATAAACACGTTTGTTTCAGTTATTTTACAAGTTATATGTATGAAAAAATTCACAGTGTTTCTTTAAATGCTGTTTAAGATAAATTCCCGCGAGATTTTTGCTCTATTTTAAACGAGTCGTGTTTTATTAAACATTTTCGCAATTTTCGCATCGATTTAGTCGCTGTAAATGTTAGCGCTCTCCTCTAACATTCGTAATTTAGTATCTCTCCATCTTCTTCTTTTCGAGCCCGGTTGCAGAACCTTAACTTTTCTTTGTACTATTTGCAGTTCACATTCAGGCCAGATGCAAACAATAAAAAACGAAAATCAAACTATGATAATAATGGTAATAAGTCATCACTTAAAATAATAGTACTCAACATATATGGCCATTATTTATGTATAACTTCGCAAGCCTAACCATTGTCCACTCCAAGAAAAGACCTTTTGAAAAGACATTAATAAATTGAACCACACAGCTGGTGAAGGTTTCAGCTTATTTTATCGCCAGATTTGATGGAGTACCTTGTGGGTAAACATTATATAATATGTTATATCCCAAGATATCTATACTTTCTGCTAGCCTTCCTGCTTTCACTTATCAGAGTATCAATTGATACCACTTGTTATGAAAGCTTAATCCCAAAGATAACTGAGTAAATAGTATGCTATTTATACGAATATTATTTAGTTCCTAAATCTGATAAGAGCAATAAACTTGATAAGATAAAAAAAGTGTGTTTTCGACAATAAAAATCCAGAAATATTGAGTTTTTCCAGTTTGACGGCAATACTATAATACATGTCTATATATTTTATTTGGAGGGAACATCTTGAACACTGGGGGGCAATATTAGGAGTTTTAAATACCAAGGTTTACAATGCATGTATTATGTAGAAAAATAATTAAATATTCAATAAATATGAATTAGGCTTGTTGAAAAAATATCGATATATCGAAATATCGATATTTTTAATTCAAAATATCGATATTTTTAGCCGATATATTTTGATCCGATATATCGATACAAAATATCTAATATCGAAAATTGTATCAAAAACGATATTTTTTTAAATTTATGTATTTAAAGTCACTAGAATCCAAAACCGTATAGGAACGAACGGAAAAAAAGTAACTGTATTGGGTCATGACATCTGGCGGTTGAAATTTTAACTATTAATAGCTTACAAATCTATTGTCTTTGCATTAGTATTTGTGATCACCAATACTATCTCATGTGTGTAGGTACATACATGAAAATGTATGCTATTTTTCGCCATTTTTTTCTAAGCCACTCCTAAGTGTTGGTTCCCAATTGTCTATGATTATTGACTATACCTTGTTCCAAACACGAAGACCTTTTTGACAGATTAATACGCCAATAGAATGTTACTGAGACGCATACAAACTTTGTATGCATCTCAGTTTACATATAAGTTAGAAGACAGCTTTTTAGTTTTTGATATTTTTGTAATTATTACGTAATAAAAATGAATAGTGATAAAAATACCTTCATTTTTATTGAGATTTTTGTACATTAAAAAAAGCAAATTGTTTACAAAAATTACCATTGATAATATTGAGCTGAATACACTAATATTTTAAAAACGTAAAATCTCTTGAAAATTTGACCGATATATCGATATTTTTTCCTCGATATATCGACGTCGATATTGATATTTTAATAAATATCGATACATCGATATATCGATTTTTTTTCACTTTCGACATCCCTAATATGAATCTAACATCGTAGAAATATATTTCGTTTGTGTGAAAATTTGGTTGTTTAAAATAATATTTATCGTTGTTATTTCATTTTTTTTATTTTTTCAATCCACGCAGGAGGCCCTGAGTAAGATTATATGTAAAATCCCTCAGTTTCTACGTAATCTTTGGGTATGCTATGTGGAGGGTCTAGTTAAATGGTCTGGTATTGTCGGGAAGGGATAATAATTGGATAAAATAAAAATCACCTCAAGGGAGCAAACTTACGAAGACTCTATCTAATTTTATTATTTATTTATTTAGGGAAAATACGGTGTACCTAATCACACAAAATATAACCAAATTACCCCAAAGGGTTGTGCAGAGAGGATGTACCACCGAATAACAAAAGTAAAAAACATATTATCATTCAAATACATGAAAAATCTGCTAGTCTTTATGTGTAGGTATTGTTAACCGTTAACAGCGTAATAGGCCACTTGCATGGACTTCATAACGACTTGGAAATTTACTAAGATTACGAAAATGTTAATAAAATTTTTTAGAAATGCACAGTTTTTTTTTTTTTAAATAAATAAATCTTTAAATAAGAAAATGTCCCGTCGCCGAAAATGTTCCTATAATTTTTATAAAATTCCACACTGATTTTTTTTTATATGGCATCACTTTGATTTTAGGCGAATTTTTGAATTTGACATTTAAAGTTCACTAGATTTATTGTTTGTTCTCTGCGAACGTATCATTTGGTTTGATTTTTTGACAGATATTATGACGAGAACCCCGTACAATTTACGTTGTCCGTACGTGTTTTAGAGGTATAATAATAATGGCGCGGATTTTAACAAAATCAAATTTTATAATATTTTTCACGCACCAGATTTAAATGTCCGGGTTTAATTTTCCCCACAGGAAAAACTAAACCCTTTCACACACTTCCCAAATGATCATCTGGTCAATCCACGTTATGCAATTGCACTATATGTATTATAATTACAAAACAATACAAGAACAACATGTCAACCTACCAGAGACCAGATGGGAAAATAATTCACCGACTCCAGATATTTTCATATCAGAGGGTTCGGCTCTGTGGAATTCCTAATTGAACCTATAAATCCTACTGATCCCTCAATTTAAATATTTAAAAAATCTTTTGTAATCCTACATGTATTTAAAATTACCGATTTTTGCATTTTTATATATAAATTCTTTGACAAATCTAATACGCCTAAATTTTGAATCAGAGACCTAGGTATAATGTCAGTAGCCGAAATAACAAATGGTAATATTTTTATAGTCCGAGAATGCCAAATTCTTTTAATCTCATTTCCTAAATCTGTGTATTTTCTAATTTTTTCAGAAACAGTTTTTTGAATATTACAGGAATTTGGAATAGCTACATCAATGATATAAGTTATTTTTTTAATTTTGTCATGTAAAACTATATCAGGTCTATTATGACTAATTGTTCTGTCTGTTATTATTATTATAATTTACAAGTACAAGTATATTACATTTGATTTAGTAATATAGACGTTGAACATTATAATGATTTATGATCAATAAGATGGATCAAGGAATAAAATATTTACGAGATTTAATATTTTTGGTATGCCTCGTTATTCTCCTGTGTCATTCGTGTGGAAAACGTTCTTTTTTTTGAAAATGATTTTCGGCTGTGTAATTATCGTTTTTTCGCACCTATAAAAATATGTCCCGTCTTTCCGGTGTATAAAAAATGGTCTGATTCTTCGGATTAAAATTTTCAAAAAATCGCCACGGTTTCAAAGATACGACTAAAAAAAAAATAAAAAATACAGAATGACTTGGAATATTTGCCTGAACCGGAATTTTTTTTTTTTAAATGTGATGAAAGTTGCCTATTACGAAAAATCGACACTGTATATAAATTCGTTTTAAATTCATACCAACTTCATATTAAAAGTAATTTTGAAGTCGATTTTACGTTTGAAATTGGTGAGTAATGCACAAAAAATAGTAGTCGGGAAACCGCCAAACGCGCACAACATATGTACCCCTCTGAAATTTGTTACATAAGAACGGGTCGTTTCTACGATTCGTTCTTGAGTTCAACAGCTCGACTGTGGAATAATTTGCCGGCATCTGTGTTTCCTCCCTCCTGCAACATGGGTCTCTTCAAGATTCATGTTCACTCCTTCCTTTCCTCAGAAAGACCCTCCACACAGCAACTTCAAAGATGACAAAGGCCCTGAGGGAAATAATTTTCCTCAGGGCCTTCTGTGTGGAATTAATGTAAAAAAAAATTCTTGGTAAAAACACTTCCAATTGATTATAAATAGTTAGTAAAATTTTCAAAATTTTAAGCAACCCCTGACAAAAAAAGAGTTGATGACCTCGAAACGCCTGAACAGATTTTCATGGTTTATAGCTAAGAACAATCTCGATCACGTCACCTTTAAACAAAAAAAACGCATCATAATCGACCTATTCGTTTAGGAGCTACGTTGCCAGACACACAGAAAATTAAATTTATAACACCGCTCCTTGCGTCGGGGGTTAATAAAAATATATTGGGTACTCCGGCGGAAGAATGAAAATTATGATATTTGATTAATTTAAACAGTCTTATAAGTTGATGATGATGATTCGATTTCAGACATGTGATGCTTCAAGTTTTTGTAATCTCATAATTTTTTTTTCTTAGTTTTCCAGTGTTAATTAATTATGTCAATTTTATATTACATGAATATGGGTATCTACTTATACAAGGTGTCCTTAAGGTGATTTTTCACAAAAACGGCGCTCTTCAAATTATCCAATTATTATTACTATTAAGGGCCCGCAACCCGGATTTCTACCCATTTATTACATATTTCCCTTAAACACGGTAAGTTTTAAAGCTCTTAAAAAATATATGTTATTCTTGAAGATAATATCTAGACTTTGCCCGCGCCGAAACGCAAATTATATAATATGCTCCAAAAATTATTATAAACACGTTTGTTTCAGTTATTTTACAAGTTATATGTATGAAAAAATTCACAGTGTTTCTTTAAATGCTGTTTAAGATAGCGACCGCGAGATTTTTGCTCTATTTTAAACGAGTCGTGTTTTATTAATCATTTTCGCAACTGTAAATGTTAGCGCTCTCCTCTAACATTCGTAATTTCGTATCTCTCCATCTTCTTCTTTTCGAGTCCGGTTGCAGAGCCTTAAGGGACGCACTTGATTTACTGTAGATTATTTGGAGTAAAAAATGGAAATGAAATTTTGATTAATTTTTGGAGATCGCTGGCAACGGTTAATATGCACTTTTTTTAAAAAACCTTATGATTCACCTTAATTACATTAAAAGGCAACTATATGCATTGGGGGAAGTGGAAAATTTTTCATTCTAAATTTCGATTACGTAAAATTAAAATTAGCTTTCGTCTTGTGAGATTGTACGCCATTAGCTATTAGCTCATTCGCTGTCACTTTGGTATGCTGGTATTCCTGATACACTTGAATGTATAACGAACGGCTAGAAGATTTTGAAGGTACGGGGCACTTTCTTTTGAATCTCAAACCATACACAAACCTAGCGTAGCCGCTAAACTACTTGAAAACTGGGATGTTTTTCTTGCCTTGACGCGAGTAGGCGTTATAAAGGGGCACTTTCTTTTGTATCACAAACCATGTTACACAAACCTAGAATTCCCATGAAGTCTGTTACGCTTTGCTCTAGCATCTTTTCGTACAGTAACAAGAATACCAACATAACAAAATGACATTTGAAAATAATGTTTGAAAATGGACGGTCTCGTTTCACAGAATGAAAGCTAATTTTAATTTTACGTAATCGAAATTTAGAATGAAATATTTTCCACTTCCCCAATGCAAATAGTTATCTTTTAATGTAATTAAGGTGAATCAAAAGATTTTTTCAAAAAAAAAAGTGTATTAACTTTTTCGATGTTTTTATTCAACAAGCGATGACATGAGGAAGACATTTTTGAAGAAAAAATAATTTGAAAACAAGAAAAACATTTGAAAAAGTCACCGGAGACCGAAATTTCATTATACTTTTTACTTCAAATAATGTCAGGAATCACTGCTAAAATAAGACAATTACGTCCTTAATACCCTGTATACTTATCATTTTTATTAAAATATCTTCCAACGTAAGATTAAATGAGTATCTACCTATCCACTCATTGTGAGATATCAAAATGTGTGTGTGTGTGTATATACTCGTATCAAATAATCAATTTGACAATCAGGAAAATTTGTCACATTTCACAAAAGGCCTCCATTACTGATTTAATAAATCCTTCAATACGATTATGGAACGTATCAGATGTGCTAAAAAATAATAAGTATTATTGTCGAAAGTACTAAGTAGGTACCTGTACCGATTTAACAAACTATATCCAACATGGGTACAAAAATATATTCACAGTGAGATAACATTGATTCGACAAAGCACTTTACTCTCTGTAGCATGTGCCAAACATCTATTACACGCAATAATACATATAGCTGGTTACAATAATACGCGATATCTCTTTTACTTCTGCAAAAAACTAAATAAATCTTCTATTTTAATCGTAAAATACGTGTTGTCTCCGCATTATAAAATCGTAATTTTTAACTTCCGCAAAGTCAATGAACTGACGAGAAACCTTGAAAATTTATTTTGTCGCAGAACATCATATATCTGCGAGAATTCGTTTATCTTTATCCTACACGTGCTTCATCATGTTATCGTTCATAAAGTGACACCCAATTCAATAAATTATCAATATTCATAAATTATATTCATTTGCATAAAAGCGGGCACTTGATAATTATAACACTTATAATAATATCTTGTGTAATATATTATGCCAATGTATTTATCACAGTCCATCTGTCAGTGTGCAGTATAAAGGTATTACCGGTGCTCCACACTTCTCTATTCACTATCTTCCTCTTGGCGTCAGATATGCGGAAGTCTATTTGTGGCCACACACTCGTGTAATCTTCAATAGAGTACCTACTCGCATCAAAACATAAAAACATTCGCACAGTTTACTGAAGATATTTAACCAGAGCAAACATGGTCCCGCCATTTCGCACAAAATAAAATCATTTCATCTTTTTGAATATATAAAATAAATGAAAAGAAAATACTTTGTTTTACGTCACTTTATTGATATTTTGTAGTCTACCGGTTTCGGTACCTCCGTACCATTCTCAGGATTATGAACCATCCTCACGATCCTGAGAATGGTACGGAGGTACCGAAACCGGCAATAATAATAATAAATTTGGACAACTTATATAGCGCTGTTTTTGCGAAAAATCGCCCCAAGAGCGCTGTACAAATTAGCATGGATTTTACATTAGAATTCACTTAACTTAGGAGGCTAGATAACCACTCGTCTTGCAGCTATCAAGCGCATGAATTGTTGGAATTCTAGCCCCCCAATAAATTAAATTAAAGACTACAAAATATCAATAAAGTGACGTAAAACGAAGTATTATATTTATTTATTTATTTAAAATGTCAAGTCACAAGTCACAATGTGTTTGCTTCTTTTGGAAAAAAATGAATATATAAAAATTGGTAACCGGACAACTAGACCTCCTTTGAAAATTCATTAAAAGTGATTTAAATTTTGGAGGCGGGTATGGGTGCCGTCGCCCCGGGAACCATTTATTGGATAACCAACGCCTCTGCCATAAGTCATCCCAAGTGGTTCGCTACGTTTGGTGACTTCGCAGGAGTGCTCGGGTTCATGAGGTGAGATTTGTCCGGGTTTTGACGGCGTATGTGTCTGCCCACCAGTTGTGTTACAGGCGGATCGGGAAAGACTGGTTTGGCTAAAGCAGGACTCTTTTGGAATATCGCCTTGCACCGCAGTGGGAGGGATGGATTTATACGTCCGTCACTCCTGGACCCACTGACCCACAGAATCCTACCTACCCTACATATCTAATCCTTCCCAGAACTTTCTCTCCTTCCTTTCCTTTAAAAGACCCTCGCACAGCATACCCAAAGATGACATAGACCATAAGGGAAAATATTTTTCTCAGGGCCTCTTGTGTGGAACTACTGTAAAAAATACTGAAAAAATGGTTAAATAGGTTACGTTAATAGGTCATGGGATACTTTAAAAAAAATCATAACTCTTAATGACTTTTCAAAGGGTTGTTGAAATGTCACTTTGTTGATTTGCCGTGGAACCATACAAATTAGACACATTAATTAGGATCGTTTTTATTCAAAACTTTTCAAGCAGTGCACTTTGATGAGTTAAAAAAATCATTCTGTAATATTTTTGATAACCGAATTCATAAGAAAAACAAAATTAAAATTAGTAATAATAATTTTTTTCATGATTTTATTTGAGAGCTTGGTGACCGATGACCTTCAAAAATGTCAATATCAAGTTTGTATTTTTTGAACACCCTCTAACCGGTGGATTACCAGATTTTTTCAGTATATTTATTATTTGTCAATGCTTGAATCTATCTTTATATATAAAAACCAATATATGTTTATATGTATGTGAGTTGTCTATGCATTGCTATGTTAAGCTAGGAAATGTTTCAAAATACCTTCATTCAATCCTCGCGAAGGTTTCTGGATTTATACAACCACATGAAAATACATCTGAAAAGTTTTTTTAATCATTACAAAAACTCTTACGAAACCGTCAAAAATGTCACAATTTGAGAATGACATTTTGCAAACCATCGATTGTTAAATCAAAATTCAATTGTCGAATAAACACTTTAAATTAATGAATTTAATCGAAGTACTCACCTATGGTACTAACGAAAATCGAATACTTTAAATCCAATTAATTATTAACATATTTGTTTTTAATAGGTACCTACATGTGTTAGGTACCAAATTTTATGGACCGTTCTTGGTGAAAATCCAATAAAGGGAAAAAAATAATATACAAAAATGAATGTTTGTAATATATGAAATATGAAAATTTGTAAAAAAAAATTGCAATTGGTGGCACGTGAGCTGTTTGAAAATGTGAATGTACCAGGACTGAGTATATTGAACGAGGGAGAACAATTTCTTTATTAGTGGCTTTGAAACGCATGCCGGGATTGGCTGGTCCAAAATAAAACATAACACTAAAAGTAATAAAATTAGAAAAATTGTGTTTCTTGTACCTTAGTTGTGAAGTTTTTCATAAAGTAAACACATTAATCAAATTATGTAGGCAAAGCAACCTCATATATTTACACTTGTTTAGCAGATATTATGAGGCGGAGGCATTTCCGTCAGGAAATATTAATGCGAAGTAAGTCGGTGTAAATGAGCAGAAGTTTTCCTACAGGTGGCTATGGCGTGAATCAGAAACCTGTTATTGCTTCTCAAAAATTAGTAATGACTACGAATATCCGATGAGTTTTTCAAATACGATCACGACCCGAGATTTGCATTGAAAACCCATTGTCGAATCCGGTTACAATTTTAGCGAATTCTTCGTATTCCACGCATTTACATCGATCTATAAACAAATTAAGCAGGTATTTGGGCGCTGACATCAGTGGATACCTAAAACAATGCCTTTTGATGACAGTAATTGGCGGCTTGATTTTGTAGATTTACAAAGCTATAAAGTAACTCATATCTAATGTTGAATTTGCCTTAAATTCTGATTGAAATTTATATTCACAGTAAACGCAGGCTGAAAAAGGATTTTGATTTGTGGGATGATTTTTTTATATTATTAGCTCCCCAGAGGGGTACCGAGGAAAAAACCCTCAGATCCTAAGTCATCTTTGGGGATGCTGTGTGGAGGGTCTTTTTAGAGAGAGGAAGGAGAGGAAGTTCTGTATCCAGGAGTGACGGACGTATGAATCCATCCCTCCCACTGCGATGCAAGCCGCTGAGTCTAGAAAGAGTCCAGATGGAGAGAATAGGTTAGGTCTCCCTCATTCAGTCTCTCCAGATCCGGCCCAACACACAGTAGGTAGGGAAATGCATTCGCCGCCAAGACCTAGATAAACCTCAACCCATGAACCCGGGTACCCCAGCTAAGTCCCCAACCATAGCGTACCACTTGGGGTGACTTATACATGACTGTTAAAATGCAGAAAATGAATAAAAACAAAAGATTTATATTTATTGTAACAATAGTAGTTGGAAAATAAAATGTTTCTATTCAAAGTTCGTATCGTGCGTTAGGTCTGAAAATAAGACATTTTCTATTGTCTAATTCTGGATGTGTTGAGATCAGTTTGGAATCAGTTTTACTAAGCTGCCCTTATTTTTAAAAGCATGGCAGAAGCGAAACCCAATATAAATATGAATTATTTCAAATATTTTTTCTGAGTTTCATTAAAACCAGTAAGAATTAACTATTGTTATATAATTGATGGGTTGTTCTTTCAGCAAAGCATTCCACAATGATTTATAATAAGAGTCTACAAGGAAAAACAGTAGCGTGCGCATGATAAACATAATGTATCATGATGACATAAAGGTTAAATAATGATATCTTTAAATTACAACACTATTCTTATAGGTGCATAATGGCAACACATCATGTTCTACACAGATTGCAAAAGCTTCAGATGGCTTTATTATGAAATCTATTGTATGTCGCTTAGAAAAAACTGACGGCGATGATTACACTTGAGTATTTTCTATAACAATATTATACCACTTTCCGCAGTAAAGGTTATTATTAAATGTTACACAAATATCTGCACAGTTAATTTGCTAGTTTTTAAATGCACTATCAGCTGCGTCCATTGTAGTCTCAATCGTATTCAAAAAGATGTAATTCATGAAATCAAAATAATCATGAAATCATTATTTGAAATTTGCGGAAACGATGAATATTCTCCAGATTATAAAATAAAGGGCGAAACGTTATCACGTGTAAAATCCGTGAAGGATCTCGGTGCCGTCTTTGATCCCGAACTGACATTCTCTTTCCATATATCGCAGCTCACTCAGTCTTGTAATAAACTTCTTGGGTTCATAATCAGGACTTGCAAGCAGTTCGATAACCAAGAAGCTATGCTAGCGTTATTCGATGGCATACTGAGAAGCAAACTGGAGTACGCGAGCGATGTTTGGGCACCATACCACCAGAAGTACATTGATGTGTTCGAGCAAATCCAGAAGAAATTCTTCAGGTGTGTTTATATGCGGAAGCATGGAACCTATCCAAGGTTCATGCACCGATATTGAGGAAACTGATTCTGTTGAGTATAGAAACTAGACGGAAAGCAAGTCTTGCTATTCTGTCTTTCAAAATTTGGAACAATTTCATCGATAGCCCATTTCTCTCGGGATGCTATGATGTACCAGACCACTATAGCCGAAGTCGACATCATGACTTATTTAAAGTACCGAACGGCAGAGCATATCATGACGAGGGGAGTGGTGCTGTTAAATGAAATTGCAAACCATTTGGGATGTAAGTGACTGTTCTTTATATGCCTTAAAAATATTATTGAAGAGTCGCTTGCCTAAATGCTAATAGGGTAACTAAATTGTACTGTAATTGGAATTATTCTATTGTACGATAATAATAAAAAATAAAATAAAAATAAATGACGAGCTTGAAAATTTTTACCAACTTTTTACTTCCTCTGATGCCTATTATAACAGAGATTGACTATCATTAGGGCAGTCTTCAGCGGTCAGGGCAACAGATTGCAGTCCGAATGAACTCATTCAAGATTCTAAACTGACATTTCTTTTCAAAAATGACCATTCAAAGCAAAACCATTTCTTTTACCCATTTCTTTAACAACAACAAAAATTTCAGAGCCATCCAAGTGTCTTGTGTTTCGGTAGTTTGCTAAAGTTCTAAAGTCAAGCTTTTAAAGATTTCATTTATTTTATAAGGTTCTTACATCACTTTGAAGCTTTTACATTGGCTATTTTGTTTGTATCTGACAGTCGATCCTTGTTCTTTGGTTGGACAGAGGTCAAAGTTTGTAAAGACGATTTCTCGTACCTAATCTTTTCACCAATTTCTGATTTTGAGATTGAATCTTGTGTAAGGTATTTTTTAGCTTTTCATATTTTAAAGGAAAATATTTAATTGATATGGCATTAGGGAAACGATGTTAGAACCTATTATTATTATTTTTTTTACAGTGAATACCGCACAAGAATCTCAACTGCTCCCGTTTGGATCCGGTGAGACTATGGCATCCCCAATTGGGGTATGTTGTGTAGCTGAAGGTAGTGGGGAGGGGAAGGAGGTGGGGAAGAGGAAGGTTGGAAAGTACCTGGCTATTCAGATCTGGGGTCACCAAACACGGCTAAAGCCATTTTCAAGCAACGTTTCAATTCTGAATGGTGGTCTTACACCAGGGCGATACTGATAGTATCTTCCACTCTGGAACATGCCGCAAATATACTATATATTATTTTAAATGAATTAATAGTGAAATAACACAAATCAATCAAATAAAATTTATTTGCGCGTGCCGGGTTCGAACCCGCGACCTCCGGATTGTGAGTCAAGAGTCTTACCCACTGGACTACGGAGGTCGTCATGTCGTATTATGTCCCATCTAGTTGCAAATGGTTCTATCTGCACATTTGGGTATGTTCTAAAATGGTAAGAATGCGTCCAATTAAATATTTTTTTCTTTAAAGTATGTTAAACTAAAATACTTAACACAATCAGAAATTGATTAATATTTAATGAGAAATCGTCTTCGCAAACTTTGACACCTCATATCCCTGAACAAGGTGTGTTAGAACCCTGTCCAATCAAATTGACAATACAATAATTAAATGATCATTTCATATAGTGCCTGTGTACTGTTTTGCTGTATCTACTATTACGTGTGGGAGCGAATTGACATTTTTATATGCGGATATTTAATAATACGGAAAACAATAACAATTATACTGTCAATATATTTGTTACCACAGCTGCAAATATTTATGTAAAGTTCATTAAACTCGTTGCCATGCGACACAAAAATAATAATCAGTGCCCGTGGGCCCTAGTATCGAAATCGTATAACAACATTTTTTGTGGAATGTCTATTTTTACAACTTAATACTCTAAAGAGATTCAAAATTTTGATTTTTTTTCTTTATTCAAATTCGACTCGACCCCAGGATTTCTTGTTTCCCTCAGAGCTTCTGTCATCTTTGGGAATGCGGTGTGGATGGTGTTTTTAGGGAAAGCAAGGAGAAGAAGTTCTGGAAAGGAAAAGGGTAAGAGGGTTGGTGGGAATCTAGGGATCAGTATGTTTAGGAGTGACAGACGTATGAATTCCTCCCACTGCGGTGCAAAGCAATGAATGGATAGAGTCCGGCAGAAGACGTCAAAGGGTCTCCCGCAACCGGCCTCTTCCGATCCGGCCCGCCAGAGTTGGTGGGTGGACGTTTCCGCCGCAAACACCTAGACATCCCATGAAACCGGGCACCCCTGCTAAGTACCAAACGTACTACTTGGGGTGACCTATCGCAGAGGTGTTGATTATTCAATACATAGGCGGCGGTAGGGACCGTCTAGTGATTTTACGATAACGTATATCTGAATAATGTACACAAAATGATGATATATTTTGTGTGATGCAAGTGGATAATTTTGTAATATATTTATATTGAAAACCCAAATAAATGTATTGCAAAATGTGATGTCTACAAAATAATTGGGTTTTCAGATGAATCATGGAGTTGAATAGGTACTTTATTACACTTAGGGAACGTACCCATACCACGTGACCAACTTTTTGCAATTTTTACTTTTTAGTGCATTTTTTTAAGTCGTGTTTTTGTTTTTTTTTTAATTTTTGTTTATTTGTTTTAGGGTTGTAACTAGAACAAAAACGGATTTTTAACGATTTCTGTGGGAACACACGCGTTAGCTTGAAAACAAGCTTATTCGACTCGACTGCAATTGTTATATTGACGTGTAAACAAGCAGGGTCGGAGTGGTTAAGACGAGAGATCCTGGTTCGTGTCCCAGTTACATTACTGTCCCGTTACCTATACCCTCTTACTTATACAATATTCTTGTAAGTAACAAAGGCGGGGTGTAGCGCAGTGAGATGCGATTTTCACATTTGCAGTTTATGGTAGTATGGGTGGTTGTTGAAGACTAACGAATTAATAAACTAATAATCGTTCATATCCATTCGTTCTTATTGGTTTAACCAAACGGAACATAAAATACTCGAATGTATTGTTTAGATTGGCAACGGAAACAAACCAAACAAGACAAAAGTCCCAGGAGATCAAATATGAGCAAGAGGTGTTTGAGTTTCCCGTGGTTTGAGCGTCGCCGTACAACTACATCAACAATGTCGGTCTATTTGTATTTTCATTAGAGGCGCAAACATCGGTCTACATTTGCTCCGTACTAATTCTATCTTTACATGTTGGATTGTTTACTCGCAGCGACCACTCGCAGGCTTTCAAATTCAGTCAGTCAAGTAAGTCGACAAGCGACTCTTAGGAAATCAAATCATTATGCGTGATCTGAACAATACTCCTTCTACGAATAGTGTCGTCTAAGTGTGAAACAAAGAAAGGTTTTTTTTCTGTTATAAGAGGAAATTTTCTTTTTTTTCAGACAGAGTGGTTTGTGAAACGTAAGCAAACAAAAGTCCTGTCTCTCATTTTTTTAACGTTAGCTCCATTATACAGGAGGCCCAAAGGAAAATAATTCCAATGAGGGCCTATTTCATCTTTGAGGATGGTGTGTGGAGGATCTTTTTAGAATAAAAGAAGAGTATGCATGAGACGATGTATGAATGTGACTGAGGCAAAGAGTGTGTGCCAAGACCGAGTTGTTTAGCGGTACATACTCTCTGCCTGCGGGAAATGATGGTTAGGTAGTTTTAGACTAGACACCAAATTATTGAAACTTGAGGGAAGCTCTTCTAACAAGACTTAATATTCTTAACTAGCACGATAACATTCATTGTCCTCCAACTACATATCAGTGGCGGTACGTGAGTTTTCAGAGAGCTTGAGCTGGATGAATATGTTGATGTAGCTGAAAACGATTTTTTTTTTCAAAATTTCAACTTTTGTATGAATTTAATCTGTGGATGCGGCGCATCCCCAAACTGAAAGAATCCAGAAAATTTTCATACAAAATATTGAAATTTTGAAAAAAAAATGCATTTTCAGCTACAACAACATCAATAACGTCGTATTTTTCAATCTTAGCACTCTAGCTCACTGAAAACTCACGGACCGCCACTGCTACATACATGTATATACAGGTGTCCGGGGGTAAAGTGCATTAACTTCGGGAGGTGATTCTACAGGATAGTTAGTACAAGTAAAAAAGATAAATAACTTTTTTCGATATTCCAACTTCTGTAAAGAGTTTTCTGGTAAAAAGATAAAATTAGTCTATTATTTTCCGCTGTTACGATACGGGCCAATCACAATTGAGTCAGGCAAGTCGGCAAGTAAGATCGTACCTCACACTAAATTTTTACTAGGTACGTCTTTTTGTATGGAAAAAAAATGTTGGAATTTCGGAAGAAGTTGTTAATCTTTTTTACTCCTACCATCATGTAGAATCACCTCCCGAAGTTAATGCACTTTACCCCCGGACACCCTGTATATATTCGATAAAAGGCCCTCTAGTCTCTTGGTGGCGAGAAAATAATCAAATTTCCCATCCACTACATCATTCAATCTTTTCCTTATAGTGGAAAAAAATGCCTTTGGAATCATCATCTCATCACTATACTAATAAAAATAAAATGATAATTATTACTTAATCATTTATATAAATAAATAAGGAAGTAAAATCATTTTATGCTTTATATTGGCGTACATTACAATAATACATGTGCAATGGCTTAATTACAATTAATTACGTTTTACATAAATAAACATAAAGTATAATATTGTGATGCATTTATTTAAAAGTGACATAATAAAATATGGAGAAAATAATATGAGGAAACACACTTCCCTAATAGTTCAATTTTATCCAAGTATACAAATACTGGTGGGGGCTGTGATACCTAACCCCATTTATTTTTTCCCCAAACCGGAACACCGAAAAAGGGTAGGTACTTAATAAAAATAATACATATGTATAATACTTAATAAAAATAATATATAGCGCTGTTTTCGCGAAAAATCTCCTCAAGAGCGCTGTACAAAAGAAGCTAGATTACAATTCCTCGTGCAGCTACCAATCGCATGAACTATTGAAATTATAGAGCCTTGTTGAAAATTTGAAGAGATTTTTTTCACTTATAAACGAAATAAAGTAATATGTTACAGAATATGGGCCATTCATTTATTACGTAAGACGAATTTTGCTAGTTTTTAACCCCCTCCTCCCCTATTATAAGAAAAAATAAGAATAGGCCGACCCCCTCCCACCCTGTTTAATATTTATTACGTAATAATCTAAAGGAAAAAATTAATACACGTTTGGTTTGTTTTGATGTTTATTTTTCAAAGTTACAATTTTTAGAAATGTTTATTTGTACTTACAAAGGTACTGACAATTTTAACTTTGCTCATTTTTGTGATCTTACGTAAGAACTATCAAGTAACTAATTCAGCTGATTCACCAACACAACGTTCAATTTTTAAAGTTGCAAGTCCTGAAGTATCACCTGAAGCTTACACAAGGGTTGGTGTCACCTACAGCCCCAACGAATGGTATCACCCATATGGCTTACGACCCTCTTTACCAAACAATGCAAAATCCTCAGCAATGTATTAAGTTGGTATCTACCTACCAAAAATTAAAGTTGTGTATCTATTTTACTCATTGGATATTCATTTTTTGACATTCTATAGTGGTATGACATGTTAATTATTATACGACTTTATTGTCACCTTTTAAGGAAGTTCACTAAACTGCTGTGAGAAATTGACCTTGACTGGGACATCCTATATACTCCTCACACGACAATGTTAATTTGTTGGTTATATACTTCAACACTAAAACGTTATTTTTTCCAAGAATGGCCAAATCATTTTTTTCCTCGTCGACGGCACTTTACGAAACTAAATAAACTATGAACTACGTACCTACCTAATAATTTTGGTTAAATTACCATCAAAATGCTTAGCAACTCACCTACGTGTGTCATTTTGTTCATATTCATCAAAAATTATAATAAAATTTTGATATCGTTTGATTAGTTTAGAATTGTGAGATTGATGGCTAGCTGGCAGGTGCCTAAATGTAATTCAATTGAGATAAATTGGTAAACCATAAACTCATCAAAGAAAATGCAGTGGAATCAGAATTAATCAACGTAATTCTTATATGAAATTATCTCGTTGGTACTCAATCAAATATTGGTTAATTCTAGGAAGTTTCGTGGCAATAAATAATAATTATGTGTTATTAATTATTTAAAAAATAAGCATTACACTGCGTTCCGCATTATTAAAGCATAACGTAAAAACCAAAGAAAAAGTCAATGTGCAAAGTTCGAAAGGTTTATTTAATAGCGTAGCACAAAACACCCAAACCCCGGGGCAATCTTGAAAACCTGACCATCTCCCTTTCACATCTATCCATTTGAACGTTACACTGCGATTCGATTTTTTTGGGTAATCAATGTTGTAGCCATAGCATGCGTCCATCCCTTTAGAAGCGTAATATCAAAGAGTAAACGCTTAGCGCCGCAGGCGGATTATTTTGTTTTCATTTGCCAAGTAAAAGAAACCAAAAAAATGACTTTTTTTCATAAACTCCACACAGGAGACATTTCCCTCGGGGCCTATGTCATCTTTGTAGAGAGTTTTTTAGAGGAGAGGAAGGAGTGAACACTGAACATGACCTTGAAGAGACCCGTTGTGGGAGGGAGGAAAATCGTTCCACGGCCAAGCTGTTGAACTCAAGAACGAGTCGTAAAAACGATCCGTTCTCATGTGACAAATGTCAACATGTTTGGCGTAACCGTACACATATGTTGGCGTCAACTTAAGTCACAATGCGAAGATTGCTGGTAACGCAGGTGGTGTTTCGAAAATTTAAAAAAATATATATGTTCATATAAGTTTCTGCTTTTCTTTTCCCTGGTTCGGGGCTCTTGGTAGTTCCGGGGCATTTTCACAGACTGCCAAAGCGTTCGTTACGCCTTTGGTTACGGTGATAATAAAAACGTTGTATTGTAGTCCAACAATGTATTAATAAATAATAATAATAACCCTTTATGTGGGTTTTTCTTTTTTTATTTAGTAAGGAATCCAATGATCCATTAAACGCCACATGCGATGGTACACGTGATAAGTGTCTGTTAGTCCAGCGGAATTCCCACCATAACTTGTTCAAATTAATGATCACCGATTGAAAAAATACACGCAAATTCAATAACACAACAAGAATCTATGGAATAAGATTCTAATGAGACAATGCCTTGCTTAGATAGTAAATTATATCAGAAAGATTATTCTATGACAATGGGTGCAGTCGCAAACACATTGACTGCGAATCAATGGACTGTAATAAAAATATACGGTTTTTCAACATGACACAACTATGAGAATCGCTTGGTGACTGGTCCGAGAACAGACCCTTGTGGTACTCCCAATCTATGACAGCTCTACAGCTCTGTATAGCCCTTAATAATACTTGTTCCTGTACTCAACGGTCAGCGCAACGACACCGACGACAGTAATGCAGTGGTCAGCAAATCAGGCGATAGATTTCTATGAAGATGGATGCAGAAGGTGATTGTATAAACTGCCTTAATATATGTACAGTACCTATGTGGCAATTACTAGTAGAAAGAATCGAACTTAGCTTAATTCTCACACAGCACGTTATTATGAGATTCGATATTACGCACCCAGAGATCACTGGGTTGATTACTGCACAATTTTCCGCAAGAATCGGTTCTGTGATACTGAGAGATCAGTGGATCGACCACTGCACAAGTTTTCCGTAAGAATCGATACGAAAGTCGCCGAGATTCTATAGGAGGTGATAATTGCACGGGTTATTGTTCCAAAATATCAAATGTAGGAAATTTTGGCGCATATTGTCAGATAGGTTCTTGGGTAGTAGATTGGATGGAGAAAGATGTTCTTAGTTGCGTCAACAATGGGTGTAGAGACATGTAGCAGAACTTGCCAAGCAACCACAAAGTTTAGGAATATTCTTGATTGCCGGCTCTTGAAGATGTGACCGCTTTAATAAAATGGGAATTTACGCTAAATATGATTGCGATTATTTATTATGCTGACCTACTCCTTGCCCCGGGTGGAAGAACATTTTAATTACCGCCCTGCTATAAACAGTACCTAGCCAATAGCCAGTAATAACCCAGATATGAGAGGAAGCAACAAGCCAAAAATGTATAAATTCTTAGTGTTTCTTATATCGCCACGAAAATAGGTAATAGGCATAAAAATCGCTTGGCAAAATGAGTCTAGAGGTCACGGTTTCAAGAGCAAAAGCGGTTTTTATTTATTTTGTGAATAATTTTAAAAGAAAGAATAAAGTCATTTAATGGAAACTATCACAGATAATTTTAGCCCTTTTCTTGTATGCATTCACGCTTTTCTAATGAAATTCACATTTTTGGTAGGTTATTTATAAAATAATTAACTTTTTTATTTTAATTCAACTCAATGTAAACTATAGGAAAAGCTTCAATTTATTCAAAGCATTTTTTGGTATATATAATGTGAACCTATTCGTAGTAAAGATTAATCTAAAATTGTGCATCGATATATTTACTATAGATAAGCCCTCCCATACCCAATTCCAATCTCAAAGTGACACCACATTTACGAGAAATTTCATAATACAACTACCGAATTCCGTTGCATTTCTTGGGTGACGTAGTTGTTTTACTAGGAAGAAATTAAACATTTTTTATCAATTGTTACTTTTCTCGATACGCTGCCTCGAATTCATAAGTTATGTACATATTTTTTTTAGATATTCATATAACTGATTAAATTGTTAATAATAAAGTCCGCGATAGCCCATATCTAAAATATTTCTAACTGCCTGAAATTTGTGTTTTAAAAATGATCTTCACAAAGCTAGTAATTCCTTTACCGCGAACTTGCTGGAAAACAAATTAGCTCCACGCAGACCAACTAAAGGTACAAACCAAAGCTTCTTGCGATCTTTTGACTGCGAGATAATGGACTTTCTTTATGATAAATGTTTTCGTAAACCAATATTTTTGGTTCCGGTGTCATTTTTAAGACCTACACGCCCTGTCTAGATATACTTGGTCGAAGAGCATTAAGCTTACCTAAAACCGATCTTGGAAACATCTTTAAATTTATTAACTTTGTCTGAAAATACGTAAATTTGAAGAAAAATAATCTGCGATATTTCAGCCCATGTTCACTTTATTAGCCAGATGATCTATTCAGGGGTCATCTTCTTATTTATCTCATCCCAGTCGCACCACTCTAGGTTAAACTTACGTAGGAAATTATTAATGCCTTACGAACTTGTTAAAATAACTTGTTTATAATTATTACGTGTTACTATGTAGATGATCTATGTACAGGAATAATATAATAACGTGTTTTATTGCATAAAATATTCACGCTCATTAATCAAATTAGATTGCACATGCACCTACATACTTATTATTGATTGACTGGCAATTTGTTATAACTCATGTAAAAAAATGATTAAGTAATTAGCAAGAAGTTCTAAAATAGGTTATGGATTTTCAATTATATTGGATATAATAATTCTTTATGTTGTGAAGGTTGTGGGGAGGGGAAGGAGATGGGGAAAAAGGAAGGTGGGGAAGGACCTGGCTGTTCAGAACTGGTCACCAAACAAAGCACTCAAGCAACGTCTCAATTCTGAAGGGTGGCCTTGCACCAGGGCGAGACTGAGAATACCTTCTACTCTGGAACGTGCCGCAAAAATACATTTTTTTAAATAATTTTTTAGAAAAGTTGAAAAGAATGTAAGGGTCGACCGAGACAGGTTTTTCGTTCTCGGCCGAGACCGAGACCGAGACCGAGAATAAATTAAAATCTCGGCCGAGACCGAGAATAGATAAATTGAGAAAAAAATGAAAATGTGGTATTTTGCATAATATGGTATATTTAAGAATGTAATAATTAATTTGTTTTAAATAGTTTTAAAAATCAAAATTGAACAACATTATGTTGTAGCACATAAAAATCAATTTTTCTGCGTTTTCACCCCTTAAAGATTGTCGCCTCATGTCGTATAATTTGACCAGCTCTGCTAAAGAGCTGTTCACTTGCTACACTAGTAGGCGGTGCTGATAAAAGCTTTTTTGCTGCAGGCCTAAGTACTTGATATGGTGACGAATACATTAAATCGAAATAACATACCCTAACAAACCCTATCCGTGAATCAACTGCCACAATTATTAAAACACATCGATTAGTTGATTTGTACGTTCATTGCTGTTTTTGGCAGTTTATTAACTAAGTTCTAAGAAAAACAGCAACGAACATACAAATCAGCGAATCGATGTGTTCTGATGAATGTGGCCACTGAATCTAAAAAATCTTCGTACACTTTCCAGCTTTCCAACATACGTATGAAATAATACGTAATGATCTTGATATTCACTTAACTAGTTTATGTCTCTATTCTGGCTAGTAAATATAATTAATCACAACAACACTTAAAAGAACTTATTTTTTTCTACTTCGAACAAAATTCAAACAATTGTTTGTTTACAAAAGTAGTAAACCGGCGCGGCGGTGGCAGCAGCGGTGAGTAAAACCCGCTTCGCTGCCAGCCGACCAATCACAATCGACAGCTCTCTTACGCACTGATACCAAGTGACGAATGAGGACGCGCGCGGTAGATTTGAATCCCATTATCTTATACCATACCTACTTACAACGGTCTCGGTTATGGCCCAGAATCTCGGTGATTTTTCGCCGAGAACCGAGACAAAGTTCTCGGTAGAATTTGTAGCCGAGAATGCCGAGACCGCGACCGACCCTTAAATGTGACCCCCGCCCATAGTCCTAAGGTCATGTACACGGCTTTGTGAATTAATTATAAGTAAGTGTGTTCAAATATTATGAGAGGAAAACTGTATAACATTATCTAGAAGAAAACATAACGTAAGCGTTAATATTTGTTGGGTTGCTACATTGTTTCTATATTCTTCCTTCCCATGTTCTTACTCCACATCTTAATGCTTCTTTTGAAGTCGGTTATTTTATTATGGTTTTTATTGCAAAGGGGAGATTGGGGATTAAAAGAAATATTGCGTATTTCTTGGTCCAAAAGTCGTAAATATGTTACTTTTTATTAATTAAATGTAAAATAACACAAATTTGTCAAAGACATTTTATTTGCGCACGCAGGGATTTGAACCCACGTCTTTCGGATTGCTAGTCGAGACCCTTACCCCTCGACCAGGGAGACCATCAAAAGCTTGAGTTGAGTTAGATTTGTATAATAATTGATTTAGTTGATTTAATTTTTTTATTCTTCATAAATGCATTATCCATAAAATCCTTTCTTTAACCACTCACTTCTCCTATCCCATTTCTTCTCCTTGCATACCAATGTATCCCCCAACATTAGGGGAGTCATAGTCCCGCTGGAAACAACTTTAATTTCATCGAAGTACATGAATAATCATTTTTAGGAAGAACGAATGGGTTGTTTAATAAGAATTTTAGTAAAGAACACGAGGACTTGAATAAACCCTTGAAGAACCCCAAAGCAAGTGAAAAAGGCAACGGGTTGTTTCCGAGATGCCATTCCAATCATTGGACAGACACGGGACATAGGTAAGTGCCTAAATGTAGATGAAGTGGCGTGGTGTGCGATTCAACTCTTTCCGAAAATAATGTTAGTAAAATATACAAAATTTTTGACAATTGTCTATACTCCTATCAAGTTAGAATTATTTTAACAAGACTTGACAAGCAAACATCTCGATTCGGATGTTTGTGCAGGGAGAACAAGACCTTTCGAAAGAACATTGAATAGTTGAATTATCACTTGGTTAGAAAGTGCACGTCTGGTGGATCTACAAACTTCCTCGATTATTTAACAATGAATTTTTTTTATATGTTTAAATCCTGTTCATACACTAATACACTTTAACGCTTTCAAGTGTTGTAGAGACATTGATACTAAAAATCTGTTTAGAAAGAACTTTGAATAGTAGGTACCAACAACAATAATATTATCAGAAGAGAAGAATTTAAAAGTATTAGTGGTTGTCTGGTGTTACGTTTACAAACGTCCTCTAACAGTGTTTCTTGTAATGTTCTAACATTCCCCAAATTGTGCCAACTCTAATTACCCACATTTTCTGTTTATAAAGCAGAGTATTAGTGCTTTTCTGGTGTATTTACGAACTTCTTAAAACTAAATCTTGTTAATTTTGCTTACATCTCTTACTCCATGTCTTTTCCTTATCTTACGCGTCCCAACATGTCTCAATGTCGGTTAAGCCATGTCCCAACTGATAGAGAAGTGCCTCTATCATCAGATATATGAGTGAATAAATCAGAGAACGCGAAGAATCCGTTTAAAAATATTGAATAGTTGAATTAGCACTCGGTTGGCAGAGAAGAGTATCAGAGTATTAGTGCTCGTCTGGTGTATTTACGAACTTCCTCAAGCCGAGTGTTCACATATCTGTGGCGTGACGTCATTGCCTTCTGAGAAAATGGCCGCAGATCCGGCAGTGACATCATCTCCAACACAGGAACAAATCTCCGCTCTTTTGTGAAAAACAAAAACAAAACCAACCGCGCCGTGTTGCCGGGCGATCTTGTATAAACCACGAGCGTACAGTCTGTCAACAATAATGGAAGACGGTACAATCGTTTAAATGGTTTTAATTTGCAACACCAATATGGTTCAAGTAATTAAATATCTAAATAATTATTCAAATTACTAAAATACACGTTAGAGTCTATCAACAAATAATAGTAGAAAAAATGGGAGGCGCTGCGGTAGATTGGGTTTTAATAGCAACACCAAGATAGCTGAAAGGAAAAATAGTGCAACTTTAAAAAGGCCTTTAATTAATTCACAATAATATTTTTTCATACCAGTATCAAACGGAGCGAATTAGTGATAATTTTGCAAAGAGACGAATTTACATATTCTACATCGCATTCTTAGGAAATTTAAAACCCGAACTGTTTGAAGTGAAAACTTCTTAAGCACCGTTGTGATTTGAAACTCGTTGAAACGAAAAATGGGGTTACTAAAAAGAGACAAACACGAGATAGTATAATCGGTCTCCTCTTTATGTGGCGCTTCATAGTCTCCTCACTCTTGTCTACTTTAGTTTTCTGAAGGTGTGGGAATAATAATAATAATAACATCTACCGTGTGAAAATTGCATTCTCAGATTTTTTTTTATAATTTTTTTTTACTTTTTGAAATGTATCTAAGGGTACAATTCATCAACGACGTTATTAGGCGTTAAATCAAAATAAATAAATAAAAATAAAAAACATAAATAATGTGAAAGAAACGCACACTTTTAACTTTTAAAAGAATCTTTAAGAAAAAAATAGGAAGTAGCTATGTGTATCATTGTGAAACTAAAATTAAACATCAATTTTAGAACTACAATTGTAGTGAGGTTATATTTATTTGACTTCCGAATGTGACAAGTTTAGTTGGACGGAAAAAAATCAACACGTTAGATTAGGTAATAATAAAAAACGGTGTTAAAATTTCTAGAATAGACAAATCAAGAAATTTTGACGGACTGTACTCTTTGTTTATTTAATTTTATTTGCACACATGTACGCAAGTGCGATATGAATTTATTATTATTATCGGGGGTATTTGTGCATATCTGACCGAGACGGGCGGGCAAAGCGATATTTCATCAATTAGCGCCATTGTGTTGAATAGCACAAGTCTGGAGAAATCTTTATCGACAAGATGCTGCTTTGAAAATAATTATAACTATGCAATGCTTATTATTAATTAACTATAAATTAATATGGTGAATAACGTATAACCTCAATTAAGCGCTTAAAGAAAGCATCCCGCAAGGAGATTAATACACAAACAAGTATGCATATTTATGTAACCACAATTAAGCACAAAGAAAGCATCAATCCAGAAGATAAATGCACAAACAAATCGGCAAACTTATATTACCCCAACTGTGCAATTAAAGAGAGTATCGCTCCATCAATAATCAATATACAAACAATTTTGCAAACTTATGTTACCTCAATTGTGCACTTAAAGAAAGTATCGCTCCAGGAAATCAATATACAAACAATTCTGCAAACTTGTGTTACCTCAATTGTGCACTTGAAAAAAGTATCACTTCAGGATATCAATGCACAAACAAATCTGCAAATTTATGTTACCTCAATTGCGCACTTAAAGAAAGTATCGCTCCAGGAAATCAATATACAAACAATTCTGCAAATTTGAGTTACCTCAATTGTGCAATTAAAGAAAGTATCGCTTCAGGATATCAATAAACAAACAAATCTGCAAACTCATGTTACCTCAATTGTGCACTTAAAGAAAGTATCGCTCCAGGAAATCAATATAAAAACAATTCTGCAAACTTGTGTTACCTCAATTGTGCACTTGAAAAAAGTATCATTTCAGGATATCAATGCACAAACAAATCTGCAAATTTATGTTACCTCAATTGTGCACTTAAAGAAAGTATCGCTCCAGGAAATCAATATACAAACAATTCTGCAAATTTGAGTTACCTCAATTGTGCAATTAAAGAAAGTATCGCTTCAGGATATCAATAAACAAACAAATCTGCAAACTCATGTTACCTCAATTGTGCACTTAAAGAAAGTATCGCTCCAGGAAATCAATATAAAAACAATTCTGCAAACTTGTGTTACCTCAATTGTGCACTTGAAAAAAGTATCATTTCAGGATATCAATGCACAAACAAATCTGCAAACTCATGTTACCTCAATTGTGCACTTAAAGAAAGTATCGCTCCAGGACATCAATATACAAACAATTATACAAATTTATGTAACCTTAATTGTGCACTTAAAGAAAGCATCGCTCTTGAAGATCAATATACAAACAAATCTGCAAACTTATGAAACCTCAATTAAGCACTTAAAGAAATCATCGTCTGTGTGGAGGTATATTGTAAAGAAATTGCTTTTGAAAAGCTGTGCAAAATTCATGACACCAGAGTCCTCCATTTGAGCGATATGACCCGCTTTTCTAAATTATAGTTAAAATGTTGAAAACGTTGAATTATGTTTATAATCGCTGCGATCTTCAACACTGAACACACTATTATCATATATCTCCCCTCTTTCCCCCCTTAGGTCCGACAAATGCCAATGCAATTTGATGGAATTGTGGTTTTTTTTTATTATTTCAAACGTGCGTCTGTTTTATCTGTGATTTAACGTGTCTATAAATATGATCTAACAAACCTCAAACGATGTTTCTGACTCTTCAATAAACAAACATTAATCTCGGTTTTTTGAGGTGTCAGCTATTTAAGGTGATCCAATAGTCCAGGAAAAAATCGAAATCGAAATCCACACCTCTTTTTGGGAAGAGTTTAAAAAATACTTCAGAAAAAGCTTTTGGAAAGGTTAGGAAAGGTATTTGAGATTTTTTTTTTACAGGTTGATTTCGTAAAGGTAAAAAAAATAAATAAAAACATTAACTTATTTTTTACGCATTGTTTATTGTAATAACAAGGTAATTTCACGGAACCAAGCGACGCGGAGTCTAGGATGTCTATTCCCCGTCGCAGGCGGGGCGTAACTGATACGAAATGGGTGTGCGTAGTGCATGGTTCTTACGCCGATGGCATAAGGTTCATTTTAAAAATCCAAAGTTGTAGCATCTATAATACTTCTAGGAAATTTTCAAAATAAAAATACATGATTTTGTATGATTTTGCATTATTTCGGATGGCTTCGTCTTTAAAAAAATCCACCGGAAAAAATGAGCTTTTTTGTGAAGAGCAAGTCAGTGAGACTACGTCCTATGGCCTTTGGCCTATGCGTTCTATGGTACCCCCAATTTGTGAAAAGTTGTACGGAAGTAAGTGGGTAGTTATTGGGAAAGTTGATTGGGGAGTTCTGAGCTGTTCATATCTTTTCTTTTTTTATATAAATTGTATAATACAGATTGACGTAATCATATTACAATACACATGACATAATATACATAAATTTAAATAAATATATGAAAAATTTATCAATAATATATTTGAGAGTTGTTGCTTAAATTAAAATTACTCTTGAAACCTTCAAGGCCAAAGTTAAAAACGTAAAGAGACATCATATAGCTAGTTAGAGATACCATTTAGTAGCACCTCAACTCTTGTCATGATATGCTGGATCATAACATCCGTTCTGCCATGTGGAATTCAGAACAAGTCGACTCTGGCGGTAGTTGAGCTGTCGATAAAATAGTTTATTAATTCAAATGCTTTTACTGTAAGGGCACCGCTCCTCTTAGATGGGAGTGTTTCGTAGCGCGTTTCAGAGAGTAATTCCATGTGATGCATAAATTGCGCGGATTCACCATACATTCTGATATAGAGATACTCGTACCTTAGGTTTTTTTAAGTAAAAGTTCTTTACGCACGCTTGACTTGGGGAGTAAGCTGGTGAATGCGTGACGAAAGCGTTATGAAAAGTGTGATCGGACGAGGCGAACGGAAGTTGAGAGGGGGATATAAGTTAGTGAAGTTTTACTTCAGTCGTGTGGTTTTTAATTTGTTCTGGTAATTCTATTTATTTTTACTGGTACGGGGCCCAAACAACAGAAGCGTTTTCCGTTTTGATCGTTTAATGCAATGTACTCGTATAATGCAATTGAACGTCGACGTCATTGCTTCGGGCCTCGAAAATTGTTTACTCTGTCTGGTCACTAAGGTTAAGCCATTTCAAACCACTTTCGATACTGAATGATGGAGGTCTCACCAGGGGTCCTAGCATGGGCGATCGATAAGGATTGATAGGATAACTTTCGGTAACATCTCATCCTATTCTAGGACAACTACAGATCGCTAACCCACAGACAGCAGATGACGTGAAATGTATTAAGAACACTCAGTCTTTGTTTTTTATTTTTTTTTTTTATTAACCAATGCATATAATATATAATTAACCAATATATATAATATATGTATAATATTAGTGGTAACAATACCTCCCTAATTGAGAAATTCTCGTGTTTAGAGAGGGAGCACTATCAGATTGACAGTACTATACATATCTAACAGTTGTTACAATTTGAATGTATGTAGAACTACTTTTTTTATACATAATGAATAATAAGTTGGCTTTTTTTTGTACATAATGAAAAAATTTTATACATAATGAAAATATAAGTTGGCATTTTTTTGTACATAATGAAACATAATGTGAATTTTCATACATAGAAAAAAATATAAGTTGGCATTTTTTGTTCATAATGGAAATATAAGTTGGCACATCTTAACACATACCTAAATCTAGTTAAATGTAAAATGTTTTTTTTTTTTTTATTTTTGTTTAAAAAATTCATAATTCCTTTCGGATTGTATGTCTTTAGGGAGTTCGTTAAAGCATTTTATGGCTGAGAATGTGTAATGATGTTGGGCTGTTGTTGTAAATATTAAGTTTAGTGATTATTATTTATCCTAAGGTTCTCGGCCTGGTGCTAAATGACTTTGTTGTTAGTTTATCTTTGTGAATTTGAAGTAATGCATTTTTTGATAAATTTTATTTAGTGGTAATACTTTGAATTCATCGAATAATTTTTGGGTTGAATAGTCTAATTGTTTCTTTAGAATAATTTTGATGTGTCTTCTATGTACTATTTAAAGTGGGGTTAAGTTGTACTATTTAAAGTGGGGTTATACGCTCCTCCCGAGCCTATTATTCCGTATTGTAGAACTGATTGGGCTAATGCACAGTAAACCTTTAGTAGCATAGATTTAGGTAGAATATTTCTTAGTTCGAGGAATACGTAATAAAGTTTACGTATTCTGTTTACAGTTTGTGCAATATGTTCTGTCCATTTAACATGTTGATCTATAATTATGCCTAAATATTTAATATTACTTTTTTTAGATTTTTGAGCATTTAGGTGAATTGCAGTTGTCCGTATAATTATTACAAGAGTTATGAATAGTAATATTGGAATTTATTGTTGAAACGATTTTGTCTGATAATGTAAAAGTCATGAAATAGGTTTTGTCAGAGTTTAAGGAAAGGTAGTTGTCATCCAACCATTGTTTTAGGTTGTTTATTTCTACATTCGCAGTTCGATAGGCTTCTTCCCAAGTTTTTTTTTTCTATGATTAAAACTGTGTCGTCGGAGAAAGATATGATTTTTCCAATTTTTGATACTGTGAGCATTTCATTCACGTAAATGATAAACAATATTGGGCCTAGAACTGTCCCTTGAGGAATTCCAAATTCGGAACTATTACTTATCCGTTGGCGATCTACATCCATGCTAGGAAACGATGAGAAGTTACCGAAAATTATCCTATCTATTCGACTTTGCTAGAGGGGCGGGGCCTAAAATAAAATAGATAAATGTATTTTGATTATATGAAAACAATATTAGCGAAACTCAATCGAAAATCTGGAAACTGATTTTCAATTGAGTTTCGCTAATATTGTCTTCATTTAATTAAAAATTAGGTACAATTTCAGGTTATATTATATCATAGCAATATATATTTTTAACAGTGCATTAACAACGCGCACAGAAAATTAAAAAATATATATATTTTAGGTGAAATCATAATATTTAAACTCGGATTTTCATGTGACGCGTGACGAGTAGAAGCATGACATTTTTAAATTCGTATTTTTACTGCAATTCATTTAAATATATATTTTTTGACCAGGAATAAAATACTATCGCTCTACTATAGGGGTAATAATGAATTAGAAGTTATGAATGTATTTGAATTATTCCATAATGTGCAAAATAATATCAAACCTTCTCAAAAGTAGCATTGACTGATTATTGGAGAGGGAAGCTGTCAATATGATTTTGATTAATCTTCGAGTAAAAAGTGCAAATATGATGTGAGAGTACATTAATCAGTACCTGTAAAATTCGCAATCAACAAAATCCTTTTTATTTTGACACGTCTAATCTTTGCACGTAATTACCACGCTTTGCGAAAATGCCCACTGCCAGCGATGCCAACGTGTTAAGGACCTTTGGAATAAATGATTGCCGCCATATTAACTCATTGAAATCATGTGACTTCATAATCATATCGCACTTCCTTATTTATAGTGTCAAATAATCAATACTTCATTGGTGTTGGCATTTTCTACTATCCGGAAAGCGGCGATACCAAATTTTATTTATGCCAGATACCGCACGCATTTACACGATATACCTGTTCCTTAATATAATGACCAAAATACATCCAATCGGCATAAGATATCCTTTGCTATCCCTGAAAGAAAACAAAAAGTTCAAATAAATACCTTTATATCTACCATTATTGAAATAACGTCCGGCGTACTTCAAGGAACCCATCTAGCCCCAGCTTCCTTTTAAATTATATATAAACGATACCATTGGTATATTTTCTCACACGCGCTTTTTGCGGAAGACAATAGGATCATTTTAAATAAAAACATTTAAAAAATTTTAAAACAAACATTTCAAAAATTCCATGTCTGCATTCTTTTCCAATCAGATATTTACTCTTTTTCGTTATTTGTTTTTGGGGTGTTGTGCCGTGTTGCGCTACCTCCTTCTTTAGCCAACGTTTCGGACAGCGTTGCAGTGTCCATCATCAGGGCAGATCTGGTAGAAAATACTTTTGGCCGTCAAAATCTTAAAACGTATCAGATATTTACTCATTCAATGATTGGAGTAAAATTAATTGCTTGAATCTCAATGTTGATAAATACATAATTATGTACTTTTGTAGAACAAACCAATTGTTTTCGAAGAATAATTAAATAATAATTGGACATTGGTATCTTTTTTAGATTTCGACATCAACGATGCTGTTAATGAATCCTTTAAACTACTCGTTTTCATCACTAGAATTTACTCTTACTTTTAAATCATAAATATTTTAAGAACTCTTTACTGCTCCTTGGTTCACCCCCATCTCGAAGACGTTTGTGTCGTATGGTTTCCTTTTATGCAGTTCATATTCGTCATACTGAATCTGCTCACCATCGGTTTTTAAGAGGGATTAGGATTTGAAAGAGGCAATTACTCGTGCAATTAAATCTAACTAACTCTAAACCTTCGTCCTTAAGAGGGTCCAGAACAAAAAGGAAATATGTCATTTTTAAATCAAATTTTAGATGTATTGACTCTTTTCCACAAAAAATTATAAATTGATTTCGAATGATTGTTCTTTTAACTAGTAAACGCATGTTTTTAATTTTGAGAAAAAATGTTTATTTTTAGTATAATAAATAATAAGGTTATACTATAGGTCGTTGGCAGATATGTTAAATTTTTAAACGAAAAATCTTAATTTACAAGACATATTTCATACCATGTAATCATACATTATTGTAAATCAATACGTTATCTAGACTAAGAAATAATAATTCAGAAGGAATAATTCTAAAGGATTTGTATTTGTCACTAATGGCGATATTACACCATTACCTTCTGCAATTGAATTTGGGTGAAACAACCAAATTAAATCATGTAATTACAAAAAATAAATGATTTAGTGTTTGTTTCAACGCGATTGAATTCAATGTTCAACATTCAATGCGGTTGAATGAGAAATGAACATGTTAACTAAACACAAGTATTAATAATAATAATTAGATAATTTGTAGAGCGTCGTTTTTGTGAAAAATCAGCTCAAGGGCGCTGTACAATTTATTAAGAATTCTTAGGTTCTATCTAATTTAACTATTTACAAATGGATACAGAAACATACTTACCTGCCAGGTCACTTCCGATAAACGCACTTTTAACTTTAACTGCACGCGAAGGACACTATATTTAAAACACTGGACATTGCACGATTTTTCATTTGCTACCCCCATCACTATTAGTATTACCTTTATAAAAAGATTAGTGGCAAAAGTAGAGCTGATTTATATTTCGAAAGACTGGAAGGGTTTAGGACTCTTTAGGGCTGGAGAATGTTCATGAAATTACCTTTACAAACGCTTACAAATAAGTTTTTTTTTTCTACATTTTTACAAATTAGTTATTTACAGTTTCGCGGGCATTAAAAGTGAAGGTGAAAGATTTTTGAGTTTATGGATATGAATGTCTGAAAAGGTATTGAATGATTTATTCGGTTTTTACTCGTGCTCGTCGCAGCCAAATACTAAATACTGTGAAATACTAAAGCCGAGGGTTTCATTTGATGAATTCGTTATTTTTAAATTTAAATTGGCTATCGGAAAAAAAATGTATATATATTGATATTGATATGTATGAAAAAATGTTGAATCTGTAGATATAATATGTAAATTTTAAATTTTAAAAATGTATATGTAATATCGCTATAAGCAAGTGAACAAATATTATAAGACTTGTCACTTCTATTTTTTTGTATTTATTTCTGTTGTCTTCGCTTAATCCATACATCATTCTTCACTTTTATTGATAAATTACATATTTCTCGTATTAATAAATAAATAATTATAAGTATGTATATGTTATATACAATCGCTAGCCTGTAACCGCAAGCGCCCTACCGTTGAGTTTAGTAGAAACAGTCACATTACAAAAACGGGCAATCCGTCTGAAATATAGATCTTTGGAATTACGTAATAATACTCGCGGAATTGCTAGTGGTTTCCTACTTATAATAATGGTTCATGGGTCATCTTCTTGATTTCAATTATTTATGAGTTAAATGCATTATACCGAACCAAGGAAAAACCGAAGGACTCGAAGTACAGTTTGTTGCGGTTTTTGGGACAATATCCATGACTTCACAACCGGTGTGTCTCCAAGACAATAAATAATATATAAAAAAATATTATTACAAACAGAAAACGTTTAAACCAAAGTAAGAATATTTCAGCAGGATGTGAATTTTTTTATGTTGGAGAATTGAAAAACTTCAATCCAATTATAACAAAGCCAGTTAAAGATCTACTAGCACAATATAAAATCGAATTTAATAAAATAATTCAAATATTTTCATTAAAAATTTATTAGACCCATAAAATTAATTATGCATACGCACAGTGCTACACGTATAAAAATAATAATAATACTTGGATGATTTATATAGCGCCGTTTGTGTGAAAAATCACCTCAAGGGCGCTGTACAAACTTATAATACATTTCTAAAATCTAAAAAACTACAAGCTAGACAAACAATAAACACAACTTATGGCTAAAAATTGCATCCACCGGTTCATTGATCACCGATACGAAAATATATGTACAATATTTTGACCAATGAATGTGATGCTGCCTAAAAATTAATGAAAACAGGACCATACTTATCTGAGAGGTCGCTTGAAATTAACACTGTATATTGTCCATTTAAAGAAATTGAGATAGAGTTCGCAGGCAGAGGACATAATTGTGAACACATGTTATTTAATCCTGAAAAATATTTTAATATTAATATGTAATATATTCTTTCATGAGTGTATTTTGGAAAGTAAAAGCAACGTCTAATGGTGGGTGGTGCAATGGTACCTATAAGGATTTGATCTTCCTAAAAGTGATTCGAAGTTGGCGGTAGTGTAAACATGAAGTAACATTTTATCTTTATATTGTAATCTGGTAACCACACATACTATCTAACTTCCTTTTTCGCCAACTTACACGTGAAGCAATGCAGATGACATTATTGTTTACTTGGCGCCGTGTCTAACTATTGTTTACTTGGTGCCGTATTGTAGACAATTCAAAAGCATAATATTAAGAAAAAATCAAAACTAACACATTTGTGCGAAGTAATAATTCTCGAAAAGTTGAATAAATGTAAACTTATTGCTTTACCTCACTTCATTCATTTTTTAATAATATTTAAAAGATTTACGAATAGACTAAAGGCCGTCGTTTCCAACTTTTTGATCGATCAAGTGATAAGGGCGGATCCAGCTTTGGCGCCAGGGGGGGGGTCACATAGCTCCAGGGGGGGTCACATAGTCGTGGTCAAGTCACAAGAAGTTATAATTTAATTTTGATAATGATAGATACAAGTAAAGAGTAGGTAGATAATTTTGATAATGATAGATACAAGTAAAAAGTAGGTAGGTAATTTTGATAATAATAGATTCAAAAATATATAAAAATGTTATGTTTAACAATTTTAATTAGTGGTCCCCATAATCCCCTCCCCCCTGGATCCGCCCTTGCTAAGTGATTTATTTAGTAACTCTCTATTTGCCTATTAATCGGAGAGTTGTGTTGGGAAGAGCGGATTTGTCGTTTGAGGAGTATTGAGAAAAATTTCGGCACAACAGTTGATCATCAGGATTGGGAGTAACCGCCGTAATGATGGATTGATTCACAGAATTTAAACAGTTCATAAAACAAAGCCCATTTATTGGATAACCAACAACTCTACTGTAGGTCACCCCAAGTAGTAAAAAGATCCTCCACACAGCATCCGATTTTACCGATTTTAGTAAGTGGTTTAACAGTTACTTGATCAACGGATTACTGACTGTTAAAATTGATGGTACATTTTCATACAAATTCACTGCTACGAGTGATGTTCCCCGGGGGTCACATTTAGGTCCAATCCTGTATTTATTATTTGTTGAGGATGTGTTATATATTTTCAAAGATGTTCAAGTATTAATGTTTGCAGACGACCTGAAAATTTTCAAAGCAATCAGAAACATTAATGATTGCCATATATTGTCAAATAACTTGTTGAGATTTATTATGAGGTGTCATGATAACCGCTTGCAACTTAACATAAGCAACTGTCAAATTATGAGGTTTTATCGAATAAAGAATCCAATATTTTTCGATTATTCTATTAACAATATGTCGTTAGTATCTGTCTCGGAAATTAATGACTTGGGTATTTGGTTTGACACGAAATTCAACTTTATCAAGCATATAGAAATAATAAACAATAAAGCTTTGAAAATGTTGGGATTTATTTTATGGGTATCTAGTGATTTCAATAATGTCAATACTGTAAAAACATTATATATTTCACTAGTAAGAAGTCATATAGAATACAATTCCACGGTTTGGTCCCCAAATTATGAGGTTTATTCACATGTGATTGAAAGAATCCAAAATAAAATTTTAAGATACGTAAATTTTAAAATGGGCATTCCTAGTGAATGCCTAAATTACGATAACATTCTTTGTTCATTAAATTTAATAAAATTATCTGATCGTAGAATCATTTCCGATTTAACCTGTTTGTATAAAATAATTAATTCAATGTTTTATACCCCTGATTTATTATATGAAATCTCTTTTCATACTCCAGGCAGGTCAGTCACAAGACAGTACCTACCATATAATTACAAATTCAACATCCCAATATTACACTCCTATACGACGGATTCAACATCAAGGAAACAAATACTCCGATGTTGTTGATTTATTTAGTACATCAATTTTAATATAAAAGCATACCTTATTGAAGTTGTTTTCATCAAGTAGGGGAATATTTTGATAAAGCTATTTAAATTGACTAACATAAAGTAAAAAAAACATTTTGGATTATTTTATATTTTGTACCTACATACTGTGTGAATCAAATTCAATAATATTTTTACTTTATTTTTATTTTTGTGCAAGAGTTTAAAACAGTCGTTTCCTGCACTATTTACGAGTATAATTTTGTAAATATTGTTATATGTATGTAAAAGCCTAAATAGGCGTAAATAAATAAATAAATAAAAAAATCCCCAAAGATAACATAGGCCCTGGGGGAAAAAATTCCTCAGGGAAGCTAATATACAAAAAAATATAAAAATGGGTCGGTTGTTTTACGCTACATAATAACAGAACTTGAATATTAACTTTGCAATTTGATGTTTTTTTTCAAATTCTGAGAAGCAACATGTCCTAAATTTAAAAGACATTTTACTGATGATAAATTTTAAAAAATCTATTCTGTTGGAACAGAATCGAAGAAATCAGATTTTCGAACAATTCAAATTACGGATTCACTTTCCATAGACATCCTTCCTGATAGCATTTCGGTATCCGACACATCTGCGGTGAAGGGAAGTAGGAAGTACATAGGTACCTACCTTGTTCCTATTTAGAATTTCCTTCTCGCGTATCGGTGAATTACACCTTATCATGCGCTCACGTAGGAACTAGTATTCCACTTGACTGTATGACGCAAGCTCGCTATCTTTTCTGGTATCGAGTGACTGATAAAATCTGTTTTTATATTTCCACTTTTTACCAACACATGTCATTTGATACAAGATAATGTTCCAACATATCAACTATATCCGAGATAGAGATAGGGTATTTTTGAACACGATCAGTTCCTCAGTGACTTCCCGATTTCAAAAGAAAAGAATTATCTGCAGTTAGTTTTTTTTTTGGATCATGAATTAATTCGTGGAAATGATTTTTTCATTGATTATAATACAATTAAGGTCTCTACGTTATAACATATGTCAATTAAAGCAATGGGCAAATGTCCTTAAATGGCCATGAAAAACGAATGTCATTTTTTAAAATGGCATCTACGGTTTTGTGTAACAAATTTTGAGAAGTTATAGGCAAATAAAAAAAATATCTTGATGTTTTTTTCGGTTGTTGTTATGTCTCTAACTTCTAATAGTAGAAAACTTGAGATATGTTGGGTATTATCCAATAAGTTAAAGGTTGGTTTGTTTATTTGTTTATCGTGAATATTTACAATGAATATTAGACTCTACAGGCGTCCTACCAGGCTAGATTTTAAGTAGTTCTGTCGCTCTGGCGGGCTGAGCCGGCTGACTGAAGAATGGGCTCTCCTCACGACACTGCATGCTGGCCAGCAGGCAGTGACTGCGGAGAGCTTGGGTTTGAGCGAACTAGCGCTGTCTCGTTCTAGCGGCCCTTTAACAGCGCTAGTTCGCTCAATTCCACGCTCTCTGCAATCACTGCCTGCTGGCCAGCATGCAGTGTCGTGTGTAGGCCGCTGAAGCCTGCTCTATCTCACTGGAGCCATCATCGTAACCGTTCGTACCTAAGACACGAACGGTGATAGATGGTACTCTTTTGATAATTAACTCAGCTGCCATCTATGGGATATGGCAGAACTTCGTATTACAAACTAAGCTAACGACATATATTGAAAGAAGCTAAAACTATACGGATAATAATTAATCAATACACTACAGTTGTGTTGCTTTTTTTTCTGGAGAAATGAAAATTGAAAAATTTGTTTTGGGGCATACATTAATTACGTGAGCAGTTTTTCTTACAATCTAGACCCCCCCCTCCCTTGGTGAGATAAATTTGAGCAACTTCGTGTATTCTTTTCAAGTACCTAACGATTTTTCTGGACCCCCCCCCCCCCCCCTTTTTGAGCTCGCGTAATTAATGTATGCCTCCTCTATAAGGGTGGAACATTTTCATCAAAATAGTCATCAATATTATTTACAACGTCAGAAATGGTCACCGTTAACCGCCGATTCTCGGCCCTTCAGTTTTTGTTTAAATCTTATCAGCCGTAAATAATTTGTTATGACGGTTATTTTCGTATTCCTTTTTTTGTTTTGCCGTTGCATTTTTCATGCACCATTTCGTTATCGGCTGCAACTTAAATCCCATCCATTAATTCGAGTACCCATTGTTTGGAAAACTTCTGGTGCCTGCGTTGATAAAAAAATCTGTATGTATATTTGATCATATTACTGCCTACTGATAAACTTTCAATTAATATAATATTATGATACAATCGCTCCTTATAAACAAAATTACAAAAAAAATATATTTGCATAATCATGCTGTGATAAAAAATTATTACGATAATCTCGTCACAATCACAACGCAACATGAAATAAACAATAACTTGTCATAAAATCTTTGTAATATTGTCATAAGTCATAACCATCACATCACTAAATCTATGTGTATAAAACAAAATAGGCCTAAAATCACGAAAGCTTTCCAAGAAACATTTATTCAGTTAACGGTTAACAAAAATATTCCCATTGTTAGCTTTGACTTATCTATGTAACTTAAAATATAAGAAAAAACGCCATATTGTTCGCGACAGACCTACCTATCTTTTTTTATGTATTGATAAAAAAATTCTTCCGATCATGATCGTTATTTAATTGTTATTTTCAAAAATTATATCAAAAACATAAAACGTTTTCGAAACATGAGCCAGGCCGGGAAGTAACTACTCGTTCTGTACAAAATCGTTTAGTTATGATTATCTTTAGTAAAGCAACACAATTATAATTCTCCGAAGTTAATATCGACAAGTCGGGGCATCCGCTTCGCTTTCCGGTTCCGGTCTTTTCTCTTTCTCATTTCCGGCGCGAAATCTTCGCCGTTTATTCCAGGACCGGAAGTGCGACCAAAGGAAAGGAAAGTTGGTCATACCTACTTTTTTGTATCTAGCGTTAGTAGACATGGCTATTTCGGCAAAAGGGTAAATCAAAGAAATTATTTTTAATCAATAGATTGGTACCACTTCTATCTTCATATCGATAACTTCTGTTGTTGTGAATTTTTAGTAGATAATAAAAAAGCAGATTTTTCTAATATCTTAGGCACATCAAGATGTGCAACAGTACAGGATTACTGAACATAACTGATAATCCAAAAAGGATGAATGGAACCTTACCTAACCTAACCCTACACTAAACTCCAACTGATAACCCTCGCAAAGAATTGAAAGGTGAGACGATTGCCCTGATGTTGAAACCAGAAGAATTAGCAAAATATAGGACAAGTCTTTTAAACAAAATTTACGAAGTGTTATTAGTTGATTAATACCAAAAAAACAAAATTAAAAATATACAAACTATCATTAATAGACCAGTTAGACAAGCATACAAAAAAAAACTCCGACGTTAAACACAAACTTTGGACAAAGACACCACAAATTCACTTGATTCAAAAAATTAAGGAAACAAAAACATTTCAGATACAAGTGGTCCAAATTTATCTCACCAATGGAGGGGGGTCTAGATTGGAAGAAAAACTGCTCACGTAATGCCCCCATACATAAAACCCAACACATACTCGTACATCATTGTAAGCCGGGCTGGGCAGTATTTGAATAACTTGTAATTCCTAAAAATATATTTTGTAATTGGTATTTCAATTACCTGCTGCTGAGGTATTTTGTAATTTGTATTTCAAATACTTACGGCTTCAAAATACATTTTCAAATACATTTAGCGGTCTTAACAATGATAATGAAAAATAAACAGTCATAGATAATACATTGACTAAAAACTCTAGAATCCTGTACTGTTGTCCTATTTTCCTGTGCTATAGCACTCTTACTAATGATTATTTGTAGTTCTCTTATAATTGGTTTATAATGTACTGTACATTTTTTTTATGTTATGCTAGTTATTATTATTATCCTTTCTAAAATAGCACTGTTATTGTACATTTTGTATCATATTATATTATACTTGTCATTGCTTTGTATTGTAGATTTTTGTATCATATTATTAGTTCAAGCACTATAGGAATAATTTGAATGAATACTTGAGTCCGTGGAAGGGAATGGCCGACATAGGTGTCGATGAGACTCGCTATCCATCACATCGCCATCCCTTCAGTGGCGCAAAGAGGAGGACGGAACGTGAGCAATGCAGAATTGGTACGTGGAATATAAGAGGAGAAATGGAAAGAAAGATGAATGAATTATGTGATACAATGAAAGGCAAATGTTTGGACGTGCTTTGTGTAACAGAGAGTATGAAAAAAGAGAGTGGTACAATGCAGCATAATGATAGGTTCGTCATCTGGTCTGGAAGACCAGATACGAAGAGGGGCTTATCAGGGTGTTGCGGCGATACTATCTCCCAGAATGGTTGAATATATGTATGAATGTGAAAGTCAAAGAGTAATGTGGATCCGATTCAAAATTGGTTTGACAAGGGTGTTTCTTGTTATTTGCTATGTCCCTGTTAATTCTAAAAGCGACAAAGTGAAAGATGATTTTTGGACTGGTGTGAATGATGTAATGAGGAAAAAAGATTTGAATGAATGGATTATAATGGCGGGCTATTTGAACGGGTGGGTCGGAATTAGACGTGACGGATTTGATTCGGCCTTAGGTATGTTTGGAGATAAAAGAACGAATGACAATGGGAACAGAATACTTGAAGTATGTTTAGAGTGGAACATTTTTGTGTTGATCATAAAGGTATCCACCAGTTTACGTGGGAAAGGGGAAATTATAGGTCTTTGTAGTAATTGACTATAGGTTGAGAGCCGTTACCGAGGACACAAGAGTTTTCTGAGGGGCTGACGTTGAAACTGATCACTTTCTGGTAGTGTCAAAAGTAAAACTCTTTCGCGGCTGGCGCTCTGAAGTAAAAAAAGTTATCAGCTCCAACAAGAGTCAAAATAGAAAAACTACAAAACGATAATATCAGAAGTGAGTATGAGATGTGTGCACTGTAGACGTGGGCAGAATGATTCCCAGGAGTGAATCGATTCAGTCTGATTCCCATGGCCTTTTGAATTGATTCCTTTAATTCATTCCTTTAATTCAATTAAATCCCAAAAAAAAAAAAAAAAATGAAAATTGAAAATTAAATGAATGGGGAGGCTAACACCGCACACGAGACCGGGAGGCCACGGAGTACCCGGAGTACCGCGAAAGAGGAGACTGATAGGCTACCAAGCATCGCACAAAGAGGAGACCGATTATTCTATCTGATTATCTCGCGGGCTAAAACCTATAGATTAATGTGTTTGACTCTTTTTAGTGTCGCTTTTTCGTTTCATCGGTTTTCAAATCACAATGAGTGGGGAGGCTACGAAGCACCGCACAAAGAGGAGACCAATAGGCTACGGAACACCGCACAAAGAGGAGACCGATTATTCTATCTCATTATCTCGCAGGTTAAAACCTATAGATTAATGTGTTTGACTCTTTTTAGTGTCGCTTTTTCGTTTCATCGGTTTTCAAAATCACAATGAGTGGGGAGGCTACGAAGCACCGCTCAAAGAGGAGACCAATAGGCTACGAAACACCACACAAAGAGGAGACCGATCATTCTATCTCATTATCTCGCAGGCTAAATCCTATATTGTTTGTCTTTTTTTAGTGTCGTAATTTTTCGTATGTAAAATGTATTTATTGCTAGCAATTATATCTTAAAATTATACAAGTTTTCGTTTCACCCTTAAAATTTTATTGATTTTATTTTATTTATTAAACTTATAATTTTGTTCCATTTCACGTGATAAACATACATTTTAACATTAAGATGAGTATTTTATGACAGCTAACCACAGCTAATTGACCTTATAATATCTGCAAATTTACATATTATATCGACCCAAGATCTACGTCTAATAGTAGGTAGGTACAATATCTTCCGTACGTACCAAAAAACAGATAAGCATCATTTTAGCTTCTCACTGCTGATGTTCAGATTCAAAGTCGAAAGTTTTCGACTAACTATGTAATGAAATTGACGGCTTGACGCGCGGGGGAATAAATGAACCGCGCGGATGGATTAAGGGCTGGCATTGAGGAATGAATTAGTAACTTTTGACTAATGTTTTGTGTCTTACCTAGCAGTGACTTGATTTACTCGCAAGCTGCGGATCTAGGACTGGGATGCGTTTGGGACATATCGTGACATTGACGTGACGATGACGCCTGACGTCATTTCTAGGTCTGAGATTTACAAAAGACCATGACGTCACAAGTGAAAAAGACTTTTGTTTTAATTCCTCTGTCTGTCGGAATCGGACAATCTCGATTTCGACCTGGGACGCGGACATTGAACACGGACCTGGGACGGCGGGGACCTTATGACAATCTCAGGACTATTGATTAGGATAAATGATTAATTCCTTGCGTGAAAGAGATGCTCGGGCAACCCGGATGAATCGCGGCCGCGTTTTGGCCATTTTGGGACATGGACTTTGATGATGTTCGGGTGTTTTTAGAATGGCGGCGCGGCGGTAGCGGAATACAATCGTAATAGGCGAGTCGTTCACAATACCGTCCGTCGACCACTTCGCGGCGCGCGGCCCGTTTAATAATATTTAAATACCTATGAAACAATATAATATTTAAATCGTTTACAGAACACATTATTCATTGAAATAATTTAACAGTAAAATAAATGGAAATTAAAAATGTATGGTGTCATTAAAAATCGTAGGATGCAAGGCCAAAGATAAGGAATGAAGAATCAATTCCTTTTGAAATTGAGAATTAGATTGAGTGTGTCACAAGATTGAATTTATTCATTTAATTCGGTCATTCAATTTTGCCCACGTCTAGTGTGCAGAGATGAGATTGAATGAGAAAGAAATGGACGGTCTAAGCATAGAGGAAACATGGAACCACATAAAGGTGAGTCTATGTGAATCTTCTAGAGACGTGTGTGGGATAAGTAAGCAAGGTAGGAAGAAAGGTGACGCATGGTGAGTTGATGGGATTAAAGCACTGGTCTCAGAGAAGAAGAAAGCATGGTTATATCTGATAGCGACTGGCAATGCGAAGCTCAGCTCAGCTTTGTAAACGCACCCTTAGATAAGGGCACTTACGACAATTTATTGCAATCAAAGGTTCTACCAAAACCACATGTATTTTGTAGTTCGTATTTTGTATTTGAAATTTATAAAATGGTTAAGATACTGTATTTCGTATTTTGTATTTCAAATACACGACTTGAAAGTACAAAATGTATTTAGTATTTTAAATACATGCGAAAAAGTATTTTGTAATTTGTATTTTAATTACAGCAGTACTTGTGTTTGCCCAGCCCTGATTGTAACTCATAAAATTTTCCATATTCTTAATTTCAGTTTTTTTTTTGTATATATTTTTTTTCAATGTATTATTTCATTGTAACCATTTATTGAATTTTACTAAATTGTATCACAGCTAAAGCACACAGTGAGGCCCAAATTATCAAATAATGTTTATATTATGTAAATTTATTGTATTAAATATAAAATAAAATAAAATAAATTATAACGAACAGCCAAGAGGCAAGATGTCTATCTTAAATCGATGTATCAGATGTTTAAGATAATATTTATTAATTAATTTTAAATGTTATCTTTAATCCTGAACGTGAATGTGTAGTGTTATATATCATTACAAATACCTACATTTCACACATCACGTAGGACATTTTCATAGTGCGAAATAAAAACAATCCGTATTATCGGTTACCGAATTTTATTAAATCATTGAAATATTTTGAAATACAATCCTGAAAAATTTTAGGTTTGAGGTCAATATTTTTACTCTGTTTTCTTCGCGTCAATTCATTGCCAATCGACGCAAGACCTTTTGACTCATAGGCGACGCGACATGTGAAATTTTTCAGCCGTTGAAGAAAGAATTTCGATGTTCGAAAATGTGTGATTAATTATCATCCAAAATAATGAAAAAATTAGATCACTATTGGTTTATCCCTTCAGTGGTCATATTTATTTATTTATTTTAATTACAATATTGTTATAATGACACATAATAAATACAATGGCATGAGAAGAAATAGAGAAGTACATATTTTTAAGTATTTCTTTTTCAACATTATCTTCAAACCGGATGCTCTGAGAAAAATAATTCCCCTCAGGGCCCACGTCATCCTTGGAGATGCTATGTAGAGGGTATTTTAGGCAAGGAAGTAGGGGAAGTTCCGGGAAGGAAACATGCATGAGGGGTGGATAAGAATCTGAGGTCAGTGAGTCCAGGAATGACGGACGTATGAATCCATCTCTCCCATTACGGTACAAGGTGATGTTCAGAGATAGGCCTGCTGGAGAGGACAGTCTCCCTCAACCTGTCTCTCCTAATCCGGCCTGCCACGTAGTTGGTGGGCAGACAATCCGCCGCCAAGATCCGGACAAACCTCATCCCATGAACCCGGGCAGCCCTGCTATGTCACCAACCACGTGGAGTGACCTATGGCGAAGATGTTGGTTACCCAATAAATGATTCCAGGTACAGCGGTACCCAAACCCGCCACCCAAATTAAAAAATATATATTATATGGTGTTCAATTATGTATCTTGAGTATAGAATTTATTAAAATGAAAAAATTTAACAAGATTTCAAATTAAGTTCGTTTTTGCTTGTCATTCCACCGTAAAACTATCACCAATCCTGCATTACAAGATAATTATTTATCTAATTAACTGTAACTAATCTTAAATTAATGTATACGATGCTTCTGCCATGGGTCGAACCACAGTGCCCTTCTTGACAATATCAAGGAGGATACTGCGTTTTTACTTATGTCGACGATATAACACCTAAACTAAAACATGCGAACACCTAGCACCTCCTAGTGAGGTGTTCACAAAACACTATTACTAACCTTTTACATACAGTTACTGAATATTAACATTCTTTGTACAACTGGAACTTATTATATATATATATATATATATATATATATATATATATATATATATATATATATATATATGTAAACCACTGTAATAATTTGTGAAATGTACGTTCGAGAATAGAAATAAATAAATAGATAAATCTATAGATAATAAATAGTACTTAATATAAATGGTTCTATAAAAATAATCGTTAAATAGAATCTCTGAACAAATGTACCTACGAACCAACTTTGAAAGTTATAATATCTCGCTATAATGTTATCGATATTACCTACCCCAAGTTGTGGCTAATTTTGTGGGGTCTCCTTAAGGCTAAGTTAAAAGAGTAGATACCTACTTTGTGAGAGAGTTTATGATTGGATGTGTTTTGTAATTTAACCCTTCCACTGAGGCAACTTCCGCCACCCCTTGTACGGAACTTCCGGTCCCCACCCCCTTTAGCTCCCAGTTCGTTTCATTTCCTTCTTCTAACATTTCCGTTCTCATTTCCTCCCTACATACCTAGTATTTAAATCGCTATATACATACTTCCTTTGATTTTAATTTGCGGAAAGGCTTGGTACGTTTTCAACGGTCGTGGATCAATACAGGTAGGTAGTCAGATTTTTCAATAATCTACACCTCGCTTCGTCTCACCGCACTGTATTGTAAACAAATAAGTAACCTCAAAACAGGTTTCAATTTAAAAAATTAATTAAGGTCAGTGTCAAAAATACGCCATTAGGCCAAGAAATATGACCTCTAATATTTAAAGTGAATGAGGAACAGCGAATGATTGTTTCATTCATTGCTCTAAAATATATCTCTTTGTACAATCCTTTTAATTTTATTACCACGTTCTTTGGATAAAAAATTAAGGATAGTATTCAAATAAATAAAAAATATTTACTAATGTTCAGATCTCACTATCCTTCGCATTCATTATATGTATTTGTGGGAAAAAAAAATATTTAATGAGATTTAAAGAAGCGGCTTTCAATTTTGTCTTTACGAACATTTGAAGGATCAAGCAGATTACATAATATTTATGATTTATTAGTTCTGGGTTCCGAGTTGTGTCCCTTTGTGATATTTGTAGTTGGATTGCTTTTAAGAATATACTTAATAAGGTTGGGTAAGGTTCAGAAACTTCGATGACGATGTTTTACGTGTACTAGTAAGTTCACTTCCAAGATAGTAACTAAATTAATGTCCTTAATATAGTTATTTTTTATTTTAATTTGTTTGATATTAAGTGGGATTTTGTTATATATCTTTGTTGTTAAAAATTCAGAGCTTTTTTGTCAAAAGGTAGAGTTGCGCGATTTGGTATTTTTAGTATGTCTGTTTGTTTGGCTCTGGATTTATGAGTATGTGAGATGTTTGCCTCTGAATCTTTTTTAATGGGATGTACCAGAATGTTTTTGGCATTGATTTTCTATAAACTTGGAACATCAAACTGTTTAAAAATTTCTGTTATTGACGTCCTTATGGGGACCTTTAGTATGGTATTTATGAAAAATTGCAATTCTGAGTTACCAAATTAAGTACACGTGGAAATTGAATACGCTTTTGTGCTTATGTTGATCGATTGTCAAATTATTGATGTGCGATTCCTGGCGTCTTTAAATTTACGATTTCCGCGTTTTGTTGATAACCTGGAATCTCTTAAATGTACCACGTCGAATGCATTATTTGTATACATCCATTAGTATTTCGGTAGATAGCAAAAGTTAGCAGACCAAAATGTAAACATAATCATGTTTATATCAGCACGGATGAATTATCAAGTGGAATTATCAAAAGCAATTATCAAAACTGGAATTTATAATTCATGATTCTCGGTAATGTTTTATTACACTGCTTACGATTAAGATTGAGTGCCTTCGCTTAAATAATACAATGGTATCTTGTGTTTAAAAAATTGAAGTCAGCATTCATAATGAATAATGACATTATAAACTCAAACACTTGTAAACGCCAATAAATCATGTAGGTACCTACACTATATACATAAATATATCCTGGTATGCAAATAAATAAATTAAATAATATCTGATTACCATTTCCGCATTGCCCATAATGTTTTTTAGAGTCCATGTGAATTGACTTGTTCACGATCGTTCTGTTTGCTGGTAACCCCATCGTGGAAGTAATTTATCAATAACCCAGATAACCAGATGATGCTGTAGTAGCTGATGTTGCCATACTGGTTTGGTGAACACAGTTTTTTTTTAAACGATGGATTGGCGCCATTGGAAGTAAGTATTTGGATATTTTGATGAGATTTTATTGAGGTTTTAGAGAATCATTATATTTCTTAGACTTATTACAGCCTTACTAAAAAAAACCACAGAGCGACCGATTAACTGTGTTATTGCAATAACATAAGTAAAGCTCGTATACACTAAAAGACGTTTTATTACCGATAACGTTTCTTACGTGTTCACGCTGTTAAAACGCATTGAAGATGTGGCAACGTTGTATATGGTTTTAATTTACTAGGAAACAATGTTGTTTTAATTTTTCTCCGCAAGGGGCATTATTGGCGCGCCTATGCATTAGTTCGTCGGCCCGAGACATGACAAAACAGCTCGGTGTGTTTTATGGCGGGATATCGAAAATTTTGTGATTTTACTTAATAATTTCTATTGTAGTGACGAATTTACTCTTCTGTTCACATAATTGATATATTTACCATGTTATTTGTGTGGTTTACATCAGTTTAATCAAGTTATTGTACAAACGCCGTACTTTCAAAGTTGAACTGTCAGAATATTGTTTTTTATAGGTTACTTAAAAGATAAAATTTTCATTTTAAGATCTTTATTTTAAGAGAATTTCTTAAAAGTGATAATTTTTATAATATTAAAATCTAATACATGTGTTCGTAAAAGTATCAAAAAAATTAACGTCTTTAGAGATGCAAGAAATCCGTTTTAAATTTCGGTATTATTTCTAAGTTATTTTTTTGGCAATAAAAAAAACTTTGAAATTTTTTATTGTTTTTTTATTGTATACACGATGAAAAAGTGAGGTGATAGTTTCCTTCCAAATTTATTACACAAAAGGACTGTGCTTTTTAAATTTTGATTTTATTTAAATTTCTCTACATTTTGGTCAAAAATGTTGTGGGAGGAAATTTTTTTCCGAGTTTGAATCTTAAAATACGGCAGTTTTTGAAAGCTAAAGTGTATTTCAAATACTCAAATCTAAAAGCTAATTTTATCTAGTTTTCATAAATGGTATTTGTTTTTACGACACCTTCAAAAATAAGAAATATATAGAACATTCAAAATACTATGGAAAAATTACAAATATCGTTCGGACATCAATGGTTAAAACAGAGGTAAACTACCCTCTCAGGCCGTGGAAACCATGTGTATTTTTTTCAAAGAACAAATTTTTAATTAGTAATGTTTTCACATCCGCGGCCGTTTGTCAATTGAATAAAATTTTCACTGGGTTTTTTAGTAAGGCTGTTAATGTTTGTAATATATGAAAATTCTACGAGATCTTTGTATTGATCGTTTATATAGACAATCAAGTTCTTAGAGTTAGATACTCCGAAAAGCTGTGAACATCGACTAAATAATAACTTGGGTATTCCAACTTCTATAAATTTCAGCGGAAAAACTGGGCATAGGTAATGTTCCAAATACTGTAAAGAAATAACTATTCTGATCTGGGAGATATCATCTTAAACTAATCAATATAAACGCTAAACTAATTGACGGTTACATCAAGGCTAAACGCAAAAAAACATGTTGAAGTATATTGTAGCGCCAGCTCGTAGAGGAGTGGAGCTGGCGACACGGTATCGCTCCTAAGTAGATAAGTACTAGCATCACCCCTAACTATTACACATCTGCCCTGATGATGGACACTGCAACGCTGTCCGAAACGTTGGCTAAAGAAGGAGGTAGCGCAACACGGCAAAATACCCCAAAAACTAATAACAAAATATAAACGTTGTTGTTATTTATTCAAATACTTTTATTTTTCTGTTATTTTACTTTTATTTAATGCTTTTATATATTATTTTATATTTTATTATATTATTTTTATTACATCGAATATCAAAACCGGAGAGTTAGGGTGTAAATCAAATTGGTATTGTTTATGTGTGGAGTGTTATTAAAGGCGTAAACTCGTAAGTTTTTTTATTCGTAGTTTCTGTTCACATTTTTACAAACGCGTTTTATTTTATGTGTTTGGTGTTTACTTTTTTTCTTTGTGTTTATATTTTCTTAAATAGTTTTAATTTTCAAGCTCTTTTAATGACGGTGATACAAAAAAAATAATTGTAAAATATAATATAATAACCCAGTACGGCGTTATATAAATATAAATACTACATCGGTGGCTGAGAATAACTATTGGCTTCTTTTAACAACGCCTTTTCAACTTTTTTAGTTCAAGGGAGCCGTCCCAAGTTAGAAAATAAATTATTTACTGCAGTTATGTAGGTACCTAGTTGAATTTTTTGTTGAACCTTTAAATTCCGTTACATCGCTAGCCCACGCAATATTATCCTCTTTATATGTTATTAAAGTTATCACCTTTTTCCCGCGGCTTCGCTCGCATGGTATTAGGGCGGTTCCTACCCCCCCCCCCTCTACCCCATCCCCCCTTCACCCCCTCCCCCCTTCACCCCCTCCCCCCTTCCCCCCTCCCCCCCCCCCCCCCCTTCCCCCCTCCCCCCTTCACCCCCTCCCCACCCACCCTCTTCCAATCGTTTGGAAGTTATGCGCCCACACACATTTCGGCGATTCATTTTTAGAGATATTTTACAGACATTTTTAGAGGTATTAAGAGGGAATGCGGGCAGCGTTTTTTCCATACAAACGTATTCCCCGTTTATTTCTCTGGATTTTGACCCTAGAGCAAATTTTTTTTACATAATATAGATACCGACCACTAGCGTGTCGGTACGTTTTGCTTTTTTGAAAATTTACTTCTTACAGAAGTTAGGACCTTCCAAAAATGAATAAAATTGCCTGGTTCAAACGTCCTCAAAAGACGTTCAGTATACAAACTAAACAATGTATTTTTAAAAAAATCAAAACATACCGACATATAATATTTTCTTCTAATACAGTTAGTGAAAAAAAAATTAAAATCGGTCCAGTTTTGGAGAAGAAAAATGGGGATTACAAAACATCGATTTTGACGATTTTATTTAGGTATTTTCGGCCAGATATGCAGTTGTCCCTTTCGCTCAGTTCCCCTGAGGGGAGCGCGGAGTGGAACAGAAGACATTGGTTACAATACCTATCGACGATATTTTTAAATGACCGGCATAGCTCTTAACTACGACTGCATCATCGTTTCCATGGCAACCGTTAGTTTTGCTTTTCTTCTGACGTTTGCAATAACTAGATTTTGTTAGGGACAGAAAACGTATGATAAATAATTTCATAACGTGAGAACTTATTCATAACGCCAGAGCTTACCAATATATACAGCCTATATTACTCGCAAATAATGTAGCTTTCTATCAGTGAATGAATTTTTAAAGTCCGTTCAGTGGTTTTTGCGTGAGAGGTTAACAAACATGCACCACTTTAACAAACATACAAACTTACACCTTTATAATATTAATTAATAGGATTGTTGTCAAGTATTTCTAAAACATAAAATCTAAATTTTGAAGTACGTGAACTAAAATTTCAAAGTTGCTAAAATGGCCGTCAAAACTCACCGTTCGAAAACGGGATTTAGAGCGGAAATGCCACTTGACATTTGCCCCGCTGTCGGCTGTCGGCTGTCGGCTGTCGGTGCGGGCGGCAGATAACTCCGATAACCTTTGCTATTTGTTAATCATTAGGAGGTAGAGTCCGCCGGTACAGATACCGGATATCCGGCAACAGTTGGTCGGTACTAAATATTACATTATCTTTTTAATGAATTTTTGGGCTAACGAGAATGACTTCCTCTCGACAAAAATCTTCCCAAGCCAAAAATTCTTTATGTACCGTTGTCTCTGCAAATAATAGGTTTTCCGAGATAACAGTTAAGGAATAACATCGACCAACAGTATAAATATATCTCGATGTGGGGAAAGTATTATTGTGATGCGAGTTTTAAATTCATTTTTCGCTAAGGGTACCTACTTTCCGTCAAGAATTTATCACGTATTTGAGAAGGTTCTCATAAAAAATAATAATACCTCACCCGACGTCATCTTCCTACTATGTAAGGGCCGTTCAAGTATTACGTAACGCACTTTGGGGTGGGGGTCTTGTAACTGTGCGTTACCGGGGCGGGAGGGGGGGGTTCGAACAACGCGTTACGTAACATGTTTTTTTTTATTTAAATAAATAAAAAAACTAGGGAATTAAAATCTTCTAAGTTGGCAATCCTTTTATGTGTTGTACGGGGAATCCCATCCCTCGACTGTATTGTATGTCATTTTATTTAAGCGACTTTCCAGTACTTTGCACAACTTAATTGTGACTTTTATGTAAAAATAGTCACTTGGGTGTTACGTAACGTTTGGGTGGGGGGGGGGGGGGTACAGAAAAAACGTTACGGCGCGTTACATGGGGGGAGGGAGGGTCAAAAATCTTCAAACAATTGCGTTACCTAGTACTTGAACGCCCCCAGATCTTTTATTGATTATTTTAAAAATTGGATTTTTTTTGTAAATACCTCAGAAGAGTCTCAGCTGCTCCCGTCTGGAGCCAGTGAGACTATGGCATCCCCAATTGGGTATGTTGTGAGGCTAAAAATAGTGGGGAGGGGAAAGAGATGATAAAAAGGAAGGTGGGGAAGTACCTGGCTATTCAGATCTGGTCACCAAACACGGCTTAAGCCATTTCAAGCAACGTTTCAATTCTGAATGCCGGTCTTACATCATTTAATTTATTTAAAATTTAAGAAATTAATGTTTTGGTTATGAGAAAATACAACATTTTTAATTATGAGAATGGCTGCAGGAGGCCGATCCTTCCGGAGGATTTTTTTAGACTTGTTTTTTTTTTCTTCTATCTCGCCACGCCAAATCGAATCACCCATCCTTCTTATAGTAATGATATTTCTAACACGGCATTTTACTTGGGAAAATCGCTATAAGGGCGCTTTAAAACTTAATTTATTAACCCATGATTTACCACTCATAACTTATCTTAACCAACAGCTTACAGCCAAGATTTATTACTAGTGACTAGTGACGCACAACTGAGATGTATAACTATGTAGTTACTTACGGGAAAACTGGAAAAGCTTATTGATAGGACTAATTAATTAAATGCAATATAAATAATTCTTTATTTTAACCACTTCCTTCGATAAATATTAAAACAACAACAAATTCAAAAATTAATATTGAAAACCCATGAAAGGGAAGGGATGTGTCGGAGAAACCGAGTGGTTTGCCGGGTACGTATACACTCATTATTAATTATTATGAATGGTAGGTAATACATTTTAAATTTAATAGGTCACACTACAGTTTCTCAACCTCGGGGTCGCGATCAGTTATAAAGGGGGTCAAAATCCGTCAAAAAATAAGTGAAGCTTTTAATAAATATTTTTATTTAATAATTTCAAGCTGTAATCAAGTGTTACAAATGAAAATGTGTTAATGTTAATGTACCTTAATAAAGATGTGCTAATTAATTAAACAAGGTTGAGTTTATTTTTCACATAAAATGTTTGGATCTACATTTAAACACACGAAACATAAATAAATTATTTTAAAGTAATAAAATATTTTATTTTATTTATTGTTAGTCTTAAAAGCCACCATAGATAAAAAAAGCCTTTTCCAAACAAGTAAAAAGTGGAAGATGAGATGTTTTCAAAGCATCCGTTACTAAACTTCCGTAATCATATCTCTTGACCCGAAAATTCTGGTTATATATTGTTTTGTCAGCCGATATTTCAATTTAGTTGATTGTGATTCTCTAAAAATATCTCAGTAATAAAACTTTAATAAACGTCAAAATGCACAGTGAGGGGATGGTTTTACTTTCATTTCAACTTTTAAGGGATCGCTACAATAAAAAGATTGAGAAACGATGGGTTACATAATTGATTGTGCTAATATTATTATGTAGGGTTTTCCTGAATTACAAATTTTAGTTAACCTTATTATGGCAAGCCACTACAATGCAATTATTTAATTAATTAAACCTATCTGACGTCATGACTTTGAAACCTGCGTGATTGGTACGAGTGATGTTACGCTGAGTTTTACCGGCTACAATATTTACGGTGAAGATATCCCTGACGATAGCCATCCTCCGATAAGAGGGGAAACGTTCAAGATACTTAACGGTCTGCCACGGAGGTCGTATCACCATAGGAGTCTGTAGGGAAAAAGAATCTGACGAATTCTGTTGACAAATACTTGAGGAGTGTTCGTACAATAAAAATACCCTTTTCCAACAATGGATAGAATAACACGATTATGTATAACATCTTACTCGTATGTTGCGACAACTTGATAACTTACTTTGCTAATCCTTTATTGTGAAAGTGGGAGATATTCCTTGATCGCGTCATCCGATGAGGAATGACACCTTTATACCGCCGCATAGGCCAAGTTTAGAGTGCGTATTAGTGAGCGAGAATTATCGTGTGGGATTGGTAACAAAGCTGGCAACGGAGGCGGCTCAGGAAGTTATTTCTGGCACTTCCGCGTTAGGTCGCCTCACCTATACAACTTCTGTTTTGACACGTCCGGACCGACCGAAATACTCCAAACCACCTCCAATACCACCAGACATTAATAAAAAAGCGTATAAAATCAAGACAACTCAACAGAAAGTTTCAAACAAACTAGCTCCGTGATTCCTGGTCTTATGCACGAAAGAGTACTTATTTTGGTAGAAGCTTTTTCAAAGTTAAGGCCACATAAACAAAAAGTTATATTCATGGAAACTGTGAGGTTCCTGGTCAAAGAGATGAAATAAAGCTATTTGTTAGAAGCTTTCTCTAAGTTTAAACCAAAATTTCTTCTGGAAAGACATCAAAGCTCGGAGTGAATCACGTGAAGAAAGACGAGATTATTATTTTGACTTCAAATTAAAACATGACTTTTAGTCCTTTCGCTGAGAACTTCCAGAGAGGAAATGGTTAATAACTTTTGTGCTGGTGGTTAAATATTACCATAAATCCGCTTTTAACGATCGCTGGAGAGACTGAACCAACGCGCTCTGCAAATGGCCCATATGCATGATTTTTGTCAACAAGGATTTTTATAGCATGTTGTAGGTATATTTTTAAACTTATTCATAGTATTTTTAGGGTGCCTTTTTGTAGAATGGCAAGTTTGATGGTGAAAATTGAAGCATTTTCATAATCCAGAAAAGATAGAAACAAAGCAATATTGACATCACATTTGCCATAATTTTTAAATGCATTTTAAATTACAATATAATGATTTTATTAACATAGGTTTAAAGATATTGGAAATAAATTTAAAATATAAAAAAATTGTGAATTTCATTTTAATGTTATAATTTTATAATATTTAAAATAACAAATGATGCGGTGTATTTGTATTTTGAAAACTCTACTCTAGAACTTTATAAAAGTAACTAAATGACATAAAACTAATATATTTTCACACGGCAACGAATTCATTATAAAAAACCTCCAGCATTTTTGGTGGCATTTCTCATCGAATCCTTCAAATTCGTAATGCCAATAGAAAAACTCTTTCCAGATAAGCTTTTCATTTAAACCAAACGGCATAATTAAATAAAATCCACGATTTTTACGGTAAACACAATTGATAAATATTATGGGTAAAATCAATCGGTTCAATTCTTCTTCTTTTGTGTGGTGGGGGGTCAGAGGGGGACATCTAGGTCTGCGAGCCAGTCATCATCAATCATCAATCATCATCAATCCCGCCGGGGAATGAATGGAGCGGGCATTCGTTGATCACATGTTCGGTGGTCTGCACCGCACCGTATTCACACATCGCCGACTCTTTAAGGCCCCATCTATGCATCATGTGAGCACAACGGCTATGGGAGCACCTTATCCTATTGATGGCAGTCCAGAGTTTGCGAGACAATGAGAACCCAGGCTGTCTCTCAGTGGGGTCTTGAACGAGATGGGCGTTTTTGACGTTGGCTGATTGCCACTCAAGCTTTCACCTATCTTCCGGGGTGAGAGGTGTTTGAAGGAGTCTTTCTCCTTCCGTCCAGAAGGGTTTTCGAGACTTTAAGCGGCATGCCGGGTGAGAAACGACATCATCGAGCAAAGATATTTCGATTATTATAAGCAATAATTATCAGCCTGAAACACTCATCCACATTGAGAAATCTTCCGAGAAAAGAAGTCCCGTTGGCGTTATGTATATTTTCTCGGAAGATTTTTCAATGTGGATGAGTGTTTTAGGCTGATAATTATTGCTTATAATAATCGAAATATCTTTGCTCGATGATGTCGTTTCTTTGTGCTATGCAAAAAAATCTTGTCTTAAACGTTAGTTTAACAATTAAAAATAATAAAGATATTTCGCTTTTTTGCAGCGCCTTCTTGTATTCCCTCAGTGTTGCAATCTCTCGTCTGATATTTGGCGGTGTTATATTTGCAAGTACGGGGAGCCAAGGAAGAGGAGTCGATTTGGTAATTTGGTAAACTTTTAGAATAAACTTTTTGGGTTCGCTGAAATCCGAAGTCGACCGTTTCCAAACGCTTTCCCTGATTCAGTCCTGCAAGAGATTTTACTTGAAGATGCGCGGTTAGTACCGGGAAGCAAACTTAACTCCTCCGGGGATCACATCTGAGCGGCAGAGTGAAAAGTAACCTATAGCATCTCTCGCTCTAATTAGTAAGAGACGAAGCGATGCAGGGATGAGAAAGTATTCCATGTTGAAGAACCAATCAATATACTCTCGAAAATAATTAGATTTGCTACAAAGTCGAATTAATGGCCGAGTTGGTTGGGGCGTTGTCCCGGTAAGACTGAGATCCTGGGTTCGATTCCCAGTTTCGACCGTTACCTTTATTTATTAGTGTGATGACCGTGGCCGGTTATCCCATTACCTCTGGACTCCTTTATGATGGATCCAGATTCCTCAGATATGATGATCTCAGTATGGGGTGTATGTCAATAATAGACGTGGGTAGACTATGTGTTTTTAATCCGAGAATACTGTACAAGGTTCTTCTTAGGAAGCTGATAACAAGAGAGGACGAATGGACAACATTCACGCTTTTTATACGTTCCGCATGCTGTCTCACTCATACACGCATGTCTCTTTCATACTGCAAGACATACGTTCACTACAATTAGTAGTACCTATCTTCTACTTCAGTGATTAATAAAACTAAATCTAAAGGAAATTTCGAATTTAATTTTCAAGTTCTATTCTAGTTTATTTGTTATCTCAGTTTTCTGAAGTAAATAAGTGGAATAAAAACAGAACTTCGAAGTTTGGTGAATTGTTCAAATTTTGTGAAATAACTGGCACTAAGTCAATAAAACGGCATGCAAGTAGCTCATCAGAGTCTGAAATGATATTTTTATAAGATTCTTTGAATCTCTATAATAAGATAACAGCACTTTGTGCGCCCACGGCTCGCCACAAAGCTTTCAGCGACTTGCATGTTACCGGCGGGAATGTAATGTAACCATTATGCCAAACAGTTGCAAGCTTTTTCTCCATCGGAAAGCTTTTTCCGGAAAACGTTTGCTAACAAAATTTCTGCGTTTTTTATACTGTGCGTACGAAAATGAACTAGTCTTTTGCACGGTGCACTCGTCATTTATACGACACTTTGAAACTCAAGTAATTTTGTTATTGTCATTTATCTATTTTATTATAGTTATTTGTACTTAAAAGTTTGCAAATTAGTAATAATTTTAATTTACATGCTATTATATTATTTAATTTTACTTAGTTCAAACAATCTAATTTTAATGTTTTAATTTATGTAGCTTTTATATATTCCGGCAGCGCATTACAATATTTCATCTCTTTTTAGAATAAACTGTTTTTGCGTATTGACTTTGTCCTTTTTTGGTAGTCTGATTTCATTGCACGTCCTTGTGATATGGATGTGAATGCCTTTGTTAGTTGGTTGGCAGAGAGTATCTTTAACGAATCTTTGGACACGTTGAGGACTCCAACTTGGAGAAACTGAGGAAGGTCACTAATGCGCTAGAGTGACCAAGTATCACTGGCATCCGTTATGTCTGTGTGTCGGTGTGTCATAGCTCTTCACGCGGCACAGGTGGAGGAGCCCTGTCCCTGTCCCTGTTCCGTGGAAATTAGAGTAATAATAATAATGCCAAATTCTTGTAATATCATTTAGGAAACGAGATTAAAAAAATTTGGCATTTTCAGACTATAAAAATATTACCATTTGTTATTTCGGCCACTGGCACTATACCTAGCTCTCTCATTCAAAATTTAGGCATATTAGATTTGTCAAAGAATTTATATATAAAAATGCAAAAATCAGTCATTTTAAATACATGTAGGATTACAAAAGATTTTTTAAATGTTTACATTGAGGGATCAGTAGGATTTACAGGTCAAATTAGGAGTTCCACCGAGCTGAACCCTTTGATATGAAAATATCTGGAGTTGGTGAATTATTTTCCCATTTGGTCTCTTTGACATGTTGTTCTTGTATTATTTTGTATTTATTATACTTATATAGTGCAATTGCAAAGCGTGGATTGACTAAATGATCATTTGTGGAAAAGTGTGTGAAAGGGTTTATTTTTTCCTGTGGGGAAGACTTAACCCGGACATAAAATCTGGTGCGTTTAATATTTGGTTGATTTGTGTAGCGCCGTTTTTGTAAAAAAAATCACCTCAAAAGAGCTGTAGGGATCACGATCCTCAGCAATGAGGAACCGACTTGAAAAGAAAGCAGGTAGGTCCTACCCAGCTTCGCTCGAGATTCAACACTCTGTTTTCAATTTTTTTTTCTTATTTAATATATTTCATCTATTCTTATTTATTATTGGTAAATTTATAAGCTTCACAGGTCATAAAAGAAATAAAAATGCTGGTTTAAAATAATTTTTTAAAAAAGCAGTTTAGTTGCATAATGCCAAAAATCACTGTTGAAAAATTCTTCAGAAAGCTTCCCTCTGAGAAAATGTATATAATAAGTATAGATGGATACCTTCTTATATCATAATTGATTGAAAGGAATATGAACAATTATTATATTATATTCACTAAAATTCAGTTATTTAAGAACCCACTAATATTCAGATTCTTAAGAACTCACTAATATTAAAATATTTAAAAACCCGCTAATATTCAGATACTTAAGAACCCACTGATATTAAGATATTTAAAAAAACCCACTAATATTCGGATACATGTGGACCCAGAGAGATGACCAAATACCCTAGTGTTTCAACCGCTCCTTCGTCACTTACTGGGCTTTTCTGAAAGCGATAAGGAAAAAATGAGCGCAAACAATTGACCTATGACCGCCTTCTCAGACAAGACCGCCTTCCCTAAGACATTTTCACAGTTTGTGGTGAATACCTATAACCATTGATATATATTTTTACATTAACTAAATACATTAAATACTAAATAAACACAGGAGACCCTGAGGGAAATTATTTTCCTACGTTATCTGAGATACTGTGTGGAGGGCCTTTTTGAGGAGAAGAAGGATTGAACATTGGTCTTGCAGAGTCTTGAGAATGTTGTAGGAAGGAGGAAACACAGAGGCCGGCAAATCGTTCCACACCCGAGCTGTTGAACACAACAACGATTCGAAGAAGCGATCCGTTCTCATGTGACATATTATGTTGTTACATATGTTGGGCACGCGTTTGGCGTCTTTCCCGCTATTCACCGGTGCCGAAGGGATCAATGACGCTAGTTCCTCGGAGCATCTTCCATTGAAATACCGGTAGAACAAGGATAGCATTCCCACCCGACGCCTGTGCTCTAAAGATTGCAATCCGTCTGTTAAGATGGGAGAATCTATCAAACGGATCGCCCGTTTCTGCACAGAGTCGAGGGTATTTTTCAGGTATTTTGGAGCTCCAGACCAGAGGTGGCTATAATCGAGTTATTCGGCCAAGTTTATAAGAGTACCTAAGATAAGTTAATATATAATAATCGACACACTAAGCATAAGTCACTGTTCACAAATTCCTCGCCTACATAGTTTAGCAAACTAACACATAAATCATCTCTTTCAACGTTGCAATTTTTGTACTTAATACAAATTTTACTGAAATATTTATAACACTATTTGATAATGTTGGCCTCACTGGGTACTTTATCCAAGCTCAGGCCCTCATTTTACAATTTTAAAAAATTCAATAAATTGATCCAATAAAATAACGAATTCAAATAAATTCCGTTAAAAATGCAATGAAATTAAAAAAAGAAAATAATAATGAAGTGTGTATTTTCATGGTATTGTATATTGCGTACGTACGTTTTATTCTTTTAGGTTATATTTTTTTTGCAGTTTTCCCTTTTAATTTTAATTTTAATAACATATACGCATTTATAATTTTAACCACATATACGCATTTAAGAGCCCCATTTGCGTACGAAAGAGTAATAAATAAATTTAAAAAAACACATATGATTTATGATGACCGGAAATGTTCAAATCACTCAACATTCAACAACTACTTAACCTATAACTGTTTAATTCCGATAAATCATTCCTTTCATTTTTACAGCGTATGCAGTAGGTACTTACTCGAGCAAACAAAACAAAGAAAAGAAAAGACATAGATAGGACATCAGTATAATATAATGATCCATGTATCCAAGAGCCGCCCACAAGTAAAGTAATGGAGGAAAATCCCACAGAAACGAATGGCCGACAACCGGAAATGACGGTGACTCCCATTACGGGTTGGTTATTGGTTGGCGCTCGAATTGAAAAAACCGCGAAATGCGAACATCTTCCTGCCGCAGCCGGCGGGGCTTTGCGTCAGCCATTTGCGATTCGTTCCATCATATGTGCAATGAGTGGTTATCAAAGCCGTATGATTCTAGGAAAATATTTTATGAATATGCTAGCAGACCCGGCCACACGTTGCTGTGGCTAACGAAATACAACGCCTCGCCATTACCCAACCTCTATAACCAACGCCATCTGTTAAATCAAATCTACACCGCCCGCTTGCCAGCCCGCTTCCTCTATTTATATATTTCAACCAATTTACACAAAACCTTTTTTTTATTTTTTTTTTTATTTATTTACATTTAAACCCGCTAAACTACTTATGTAGTTTGTCAGCAGGTACATAATGACAACATTGGTACATTTTCAAACATTGTATACATATAATTTTATAATTTTGAGGCTAAATATCAATTGACAAATTATATACATAAAAACCTTCCTCATAAATCACTCTAAAATCTATTGGTGGAAACCGCATGAAAATCCGAAATATTGGTGGAAGCGTAGTTTAAAAGCGACTTTATTTTATACTTTGTAAATATTAAGATTTTCGTTCTCGTTATTAGATGCTTGCATAATATACGAGTATATGTACGGTACCTAAATGCACTTGTACAGTTTACAGGCGGCTAAAAATCTCTTTAATTGCGCATTTGGTATGGGTGCCGCTGTCCCGGGAACTATTTATGGGATAACCAACCAATAAGTCACCCTTATTGGTTTTCTATGTTTTGTGACTTATCAGGGGTTCGAAGATGAGGTTTGTTTAGGTCTTGGCATTTGCCCACCTGCTGCGTGGCGGACCGGATCGTTAGAGACTGGATGAGGGAGACCTGCGCTCATTGGTCGGAATATAATGCGTAAATTCGCGCTTCGCCGAGCGCGTCCCATAGCGCAGCGGTATAGTGCGTCGCAAATCTCAGCGAACCCTACGAAATAAAAAAAAAAAACATTTTTGTTTTTTCAAATCAATAACCAATTAAGTCCCCTCGAACAATGGTTCTATAAACTACGTTTTGTGCCAAAAAAAAAATCGGATTTATACTCTCAGACAAAAAAAAATGGAAAAAGAAAAAAAAACTTTTTGTCTTTGAAAAAACCAACCTAATTCTTTATTTTATACTGAAAAATCGTGGAAAGTTACCTACTTAAGAAAGCCATAATTATAACTCGTATTGCTCTAAATCATAGGAACCCGTGTAAAATAATTATCAAACAAAAATGCAACCCAAGTAAAAACTTGATTTATGCATAATTTATCACTTGAAATTGTAATAAATTTACGAAAATTATGCCTTTACTAATGAGGTAATAAGTAATGTTTAGTACTAGTTCGTTGATGTTTAATACTAGTTTTTACTAAATGTTCCTAGTGCGGCCAACCAATAATAAATTAGATAACATCAAAATAGACTCCTTTTCCGACTATTTTTTTGCATGGATGCCAACTGCTCCCAACCGCCTGGAGCCAGTGAGACCATGGCGATCTCAATTGGAGTATGTTGTGAGGCTGAAGGTAAGTGGTGAGGTGAGTGGAAAGAGTTGGGTTTGAGCAAGTACCCGGCTATTCAGATCTAGTCACCAAACATGGCTAAAGCCATTTCAAGCAACGTTTCAATTCTGAATGGTGGTCTTACACCAGGGCGATACTGAGAGTATCTTCCATTCTGTTACCTGCCGCAAATATACCTTATATTGTTTTAATTAAAATGAAAATTGGGAAACTGTACTATCGTCTAACAATACTGATTTACGTTCACGGAATTTTGAATTGCAATTGAATAAGCATATCCAATCCTCCTCTTCCATTGTAACAAACTTTCCAAAGACTAAATTTAAAAAATTAAAACCGTGGATTACACAAGGAATTATCATATCAATCAGGCATAAAGAAAAAAATTATAAAGAGCTAAAAAAGTTTCCCGAAAACAATAAACTACGCGAATATTTTAAAAATTTTAGAAATAAATTATGTTACATAATCCGGAAAACAAAAGAAGATTTCTATAAAGATAAAATCAATATTGCTGGTAACAATAATAAAAAGGTGTGGCAAACTATTAATGAAATGATCAATAAAAAACCTAAAAATTCAAATATAAATAAAATCTCAGATATTGATAACACAATTTACAATGTCAACGCAGATCCATTGAAATGTGCAAATATCTTAAACAAATATTTTGGGTCAGTTGGTGAAAAATCAGCAATTAAAATAAAAAACAGAGATAATGATAATTATAATCTACCAACACCTTTCATTCCTTGTAGCACACTAACACAATTTCAACGAACTAACTCTGATGAAATCAAAGATGCTATTAATGAATTAAAAGGAAATTCTTCCCCTGGTTATGACAATATTTCTGTAGAAATACTTAAAAGTAATTCTGACTCACTTTGCAAACCTTTGGCACACATCATAAATACAAGTTTTGTTAATGGCAACTTTCCCTTAAATTACAAAAAAACTATTATTACCCCAATTTTTAAATCTGGGGACCCCTGTCTAAGCAGTAACTATAGGCCAATTTCTCTTACTTCAAACATTGCAAAAATATTTGAAAAAGTTGTAAAAAAACAAATATTTAAATTTGTGAAAGAAAATAATATATTAAATGCACATCAATATGGTTTTAGAGAAAATTTAAGCACTCAAGATGCTATCGTTGATTTAACATCTAAAATTTATAAATCTTTAGATAGTAAAAAAAAATGTATTGGAACATTTGTTGACTTAAGAAAAGCATTTGACAGTATATCGCACTCTAACCTTATCTCTAAACTAACGAAAATTGGTATAACTGACAATGCTTTAACTTGGATCGAAAATTATCTATTTAATAGAGAGCAATTTGTTAAATTAAAGGGCCTTATGAGCGATTCTCAGACCACGAATTTTGGCATCCCGCAGGGAACTGTACTCGGGCCAATTCTTTTTATCATTTATGTCAACGATATGTTTAAACTTAACATCAAATCTAAACTCATTTCATATGCAGACGACACAACAATTCTAACTGAGGGTTTAACTTGGAATGAAACCCAGAAAACAGCAGAATTAGACTTAAACATCCTAAAAAAATGGTTCGACTCAAACTTGCTGTCACTTAATACGGAAAAAACCTTTGTAATACCGTTCACCATTAATAAACATGCATTCCCTGAAAATTTAAAGATATGTATACATTCATACAATTGCAATAGAAACACAAATTTATGTAAACCTGACTGCTCTGTACTCACTGTTAAAACTAATATAAAATACCTCGGTGTAATTATAGATAGCAATTTAAAGTGGAAAATACAAATCAATGCAACAGTAGAAAGATTAAGAAAATTAATGTACATTATAAATTGATCTAAAATAACTGCCTCAACACAGGCTAGCCTAGTGAGGCAGGTTACGAGAAACCTAAATTTATAATTACAAATTTCTACTCTCTAAGTAACTACTGTTTTATATGTATATTGTTTTTTGTTATTAACTTTTGTACTAATGTTACTTTTAAAATATTGTAAGATGTACTTTTTTCTTGTTTGTTATAAATCTTAAAATTTTTGTTCATAAAGATATTATTATTATTATTATTTTTCTTAGAATACGAAACATTTTAAATTTTAAACTATTAAGAACTATCTATTTCTCACTGATCCAATCTGTATTACAATATGGAATTCTTGGTTGGGGTGGTGCATTCAAAACTTCTCTCATGCCTTTAGAAATCATCCAAAAATTATTAATAAAAATAATTCTAAAAAAACCATATGACTTCCCCACCATAAGATTATTTCAAGAATTTAAAGTCCTTTCACTACACAATATTTATAAAAAAATTACACTTTTACAAATCCACAAAGATTGTTTCAACAATGATAACTCATTATCTATTTCAAACAGCAAAAGACCAAGTATTCTTGGCTCTATAACTATACCGCGTTGTAATACCACTACAGCCCAACATTTTTATAAATATATTGGAGTCAAGTGGTTTAACCAGTTACCCCTTAACTTAAGATTGGAAATTAATTTTAAAAAATTCAAAAGTTCTATAAAAACACTAAATCATTAGCATATTACAATAATTCAATTTAATAATACAATAGAATGTCTCTCAACAATTGATTTTGGAAATCCATTTACTTTTATATTCTTTTCTCTTTTCTCTCTTCCTCTTTCTCTTCTTCTTCTTTTTTATACTGTTTTTCTTTTTTTCTATTCTACTTCATATATCTTGTTTTGAATATGTATATGTATTATATATATGTATATATATATATAAAAATATATATTATAATTCTAAAAAAATATGTTAAATAGTTTTTCACACACCTTTTTTACACGAGAATGCTCTAAAAAAAGGTGAATCACGTTATATAAAAAAATGTATCTGAAAAATGTAATGTCATTATTGTATGTACAAAAAAAAAATAATAAATAAAAATAAAAATAAAAAAAATAAAAAAATGATTAAATTGTGAAATAACACAAATCAATCAAATCATTTTTAATTGCGTACGTCGGGATTAAGCCCGCGACCTCCGGATCGCAAGTTAATAGCCTAACCCCTCGACCACGGAAGCCGCTGTTCCGAGTAGGTTTAATTTTTCAAGGTCAAGGCGATCTTTAAATTTTGGATAAGGGTAACTTTCGGATGAAAAATAATTTGTTTTTTTTTTGTTTGTCACAACCAAACTATTAAACTATACATATAGCTATTTCTTTTTGGAACTTCTGGGAAGATAGTCACCGTTTTCAGCTTGCAGTGTCAAAAGCTTTATGTATAATTATTGTAAAAAAAAAGACTATCGTAGACGATGTAGTAGATATTATGTAACCAGTAGCGTAGCGAGGGGTGGGCGGGGAAGGGGCGGACCGCCCCGGATCCCACCCGACTTGCGATATTGTCGCAAAAGTTCAAAAATATTGAATACGGTGTTATTTATATTTTCGTAGCTCTATGGCTCTCCGTGGAATATAGAATTTTGTGCCTGACTGTCTTTTTATTGACGAAAATAGAATTCTCTAGCCGCCCCCCACCCCCCCTCCCCAGGATGGAGCAATTTCTACACATTTGTGAAGTGGAAATTTGGGGATGGGGGGTGACACCACGTCATCCGCCCCGGGTGCCACCCATGCTAGCTGGCATAACGCCACTGTATGTAATATATATTTATTAATTAATATCTCGGGCAAAGTCGGATTATAAAACGCACTCGCATTAAAGGGCTATAGATTTGTACAATTAGCCACATGTGTCATTATATAATTAGTTTGAACCAGTTCGTTTCGGTTGCAACGTGTCTCCTTCAGAGTAGACGCGAAGATATTTTTTATGTATCGGTATAAGTGTACCGTATAAGTGGATGTATTGATTATAATGTAATTATGTCGAGTGCGAGAAAAAGAGAAAGGCAACATCTGAGACAGAAACAGAGAGAGACAATATGCAAGTGTGGGGCTATAATCTGTCATGTTTAATTATTGATTAGATCATTGATAGAAGCTTGATTGTGAAAAGAGCGTGCTTCTGACGTAGTAATGACACTCGAATATTGATGAATATCCATGTAATCAGTGACGAACTTGGGAAGGAGGCGTTCGGGTGCTGTGTTATGAACGCCACGTTTCAAAGGATCCGCAATAAGATATGAATAAAAGCACTATAAAATAATGAAATAAAATAAGATAAAATAATAAGATGCTTATCTATTGAAATTATAAGACCGGAGGAAGGCGCTCCTCGAATAATTGGTTAAGTAGTCGTTTACCGAACATCGTGCTAGTAGGTAGTGCTAGTTGCTGGTTCGATGAACGAATGACTATCTCTATACAGGGTGTTAAGGGTGCTTGTTTCCTGACACTATTTTATTTTATTTGTAAGGTGGGTATGGATACCACCGCCCGGGAACCCATTTATTCGATAACCAACACTCCTGCCATAGATCGCCCCAAGATGTTTGCGATGTTTGGTGACTTAGCAGGTGTCCGGGTTCATTGGGTGAGGTTTGTCTAGGTCTTGGCGTCTAGGCTTGGCACATTGACCCCCAGATTCCTACCCACCCTTTACTTTTTCCTTTCCAGAACTTCTTCTCCTTCCTTTCCATAAAAAGACCCTCCACATAGCACCCTCAAAGACGTCACAGTGCCTGAGCCAATTTTTCCTCGGCTGTTTGGAACTAATCTTACTTTTCCTTTTCAGAACTTCTTCTCCTTCCTTATCATAAAAAGACCCTCCACACAGCACCCCCAAAGATGTCACCGGCCCTCAGCTGTGTGGGACTAATACTAAATTCCTCAATGTAAAAAGTGTACAAGAAAATCTGGTCTCCGGTGACTCTGATGTGTTTTTTCGATCGGGTAGAGGGGGAAGGGTGGTTATTCGACTGAGTGACCAGTTATGACGTGTGGAAGAATTTTGTTAGGTTTTGTAGAAGAAAAAATAGAAAAAAAAACCGAGACAAGTCACCAGACACCAAAATTTCGTTTACATTTTTTGCTCCAAATAATAATATGAATCACCGAAAATCACGGAAAAGCTCGAAGTCACCAGCAATTACTAGTATTACATTTTTAACATATTAACTTTAATTATTTCAATTTTTTATCACAGTGATACAATGTGGGGTGAGGGTGTAAACAGATAAGTTCGCCACTGAATCAATATTCTTCAGTTTGTGCAAAATTTCCAAAATTGATACACTTTATTTAATTATTAACCATGTTCTTACTTGAGGGGGTACTTAGATTGGTATCTACTCAAGTTTATCCACTTTAAATGCGTAATCCGTTTTGTTACTATTATGCTAGTATTATTTCTTTTGCATCATGGAAGTCATAAAGATACTAATTTTGGCATCAGGCATTATTGCTGTAATTATTATTGGATTAAATTACGATAAACACCATCATCAGCATATTTGGGAGTATGTATGGTTACCGCCGCCGTACCCGGAACCATTTATTGGATAACCAACACCTCTGCCATAGGTCACCGCTAAGTGGTTCGCTACGTTTGGTACGCAGAGGTGTCCGGGTTCATGGGGTGAGGTTTATCCATGCCTGGCGACGGATGTGTTTGCCCATCTACTGTGTGGCGGAGCGCATCGGGAAATTTTGGTTGAGGGAGACCTTTTGATTTCTCCAGCCGGACTCTCTCCTTGCACCTGTGTGGGATGGATTCGGGCACTGTCATTCCAGAACACGTTGAACCCCAGATTCCTATCACGCCTTACACCTTATTCCTTCCCAGAACTTCTCCCTCTCCTTCCTTTCCTTAAAAAGATCATCTACACTGCATTCCCAAATTCTTAAGAATAATTTGTCTTGTGATTTTCAAATCCTAACCAGAATTAATGGAATCACTAAATTTATTCAACCACTAAATTTATTTAAATTTCCGACCGGTTTCCGTATAAGCCTTCCTTCTTTAAGAATACGTGGCAACAGGTGTCTTCTACGACTCATTCTTGAGTTCAACAGCTCGACTGTGGAACGATTGGCCGGCCATTGTGTTTTCATCGTCCTATACGACATGGGTCCCAGTAGGGATGTCGAAAGTGAAAAAAAATATCGATATATCGATGTATTGATATTTATTAAAATATCAATATCGACGTCGATATATCGTGGAAAAAATATCGATATATCGGTCAAATTTTCAAGAGGTTTTGCGTTTTTAAAATAATAGTGTATTTAGCTCAATATTATCAATAGTAATTTTTGTACTCAATTTGCTTTTTTTAATGTACAAAAATCTCAATAAAAATTAAGGTATTTTTTTCACTATTCATTTTTATTACGTAATAATTACAAAAATATCAAAAACTAAAAAGCTGGTCACCAAACACGGCTAAAGCCATTTTCAAGCAACGTTTCAATTCTGAATGGTGGTCTTACACCAGGGCGATACTGATAGTATCTTCCACTCTGGAACATGCCGCAAATATTCTATATATTATTTTAAATGAATTAATTGTGAAATAACACAAATTAATCAAATAAAATTTATGTGTGCATGCCGGGTTCGAACCCGTGACCTCCGGATTGTGAGTCAAGAGTCTTACCCACTGGACTACGGAGGTCGTCAAATATCAAAAACTAAAAAGCTGTCTTCTAACTTATATGTAAACTGAGATGCATACAAAGTTTGTATGCGTCTCAGTAACATTCTATTGGCGTTTTAATCTGTCAAAAAGGACTTCGTGTTTGGAACAAGGTATAGTCAATAATCATAGACAATGGGAACCAACACATGGGAGTGGCTTAGAAAAAAATGGCGAAAAATAGCATGCATTTCTATGTATGTACATACACACATGAGATAGTATTGGTGATCACAAATACTAATGCAAAGACAATAGATTTGTAAGCTATTAATAGTTAAAATTTCAACCGCCAGATGTCATGACCCAATACAGTTACTTTTTTCCGTTCGTTCCTATACGGTTTTGGATTCTAGTGACTTTAAATACATAAATTTAAAAAAATATCGTTTTTGATACAATTTTCGATATTGGATATTTTGTATCGATATATCGGATCAAAATATATCGGCTAAAAATATCGATATTTTGAATTAAAAATATCGATATGTCGATATATCGATATTTCGATATATCGATATTTTTTCAACAAGCCTAGATCCCAGACCCATGTTCACTTCTTTCGCTCCCCAAAAAGATCCTCCACAAAACATCTTCAAAGGTGACATTAGCCCCTGAGGGATTTTTTTTTCGTCACGGCCTCCTGTGTATAGTTAATGTTAAAAAAAACAACAACAACTATACAATAACAACAAAACAAAACACTGACAACAAAAACAGCAATATGCAGTTGTGTTGCTACGGGAGTTGCAAGGAAAAGAAAATGGCAAACAGTGTGAAGAGAAAAAGCGGTGCTTTCTGAACCCAAATAAATTTGACTCTGTTGCAGTTCAGCGCTGAACAAAAAAATTAAATAAGTTATTTCCAACAGTCAAAAGATTTTCACGAAACTGATTATTATCCACTTGCATCCACATTTTTTTAATGTTTTTCCGGTTTAGGCAAATATTCTAAGAGATTCTGTATTTTTTTTTAATCGTATTTTTCAAACCCAGGCGATTTTTTGAAAATTTCAATCCGAAAAATCAGACCATTTTTTATAAACCTGAAAGACGGGACATAATTTTATGGGTGCGAAAAAACGATAATTACATAGCCGAAAATCATTTTAAAAAAGAACGTTTTCCACATGAATGGCACAGGAGAATAACGAGGCGTACTAAAAATATAACATCTCATCAATTTTTTTTCCTTGATCCATCTTATTGATCATAAATCATTATAATATTCAACGTCTGTATTACTAAATCCAATGAAATATACTTGTTGTAAATTATAACAATAATAAGAATATTATAAAAAAAAATTTTTTAAATCAGCTCCATTACCATTATACCTCTAAAACACGTACAGACAGCATAAAATGTACGGGGTTCTCTTCATAACATCTGTCAAAAAGTCAAACCAAATGATAAGTTCGCAGAGAACAAACAATAAATCTAGTGAACGTTAAATGTCAAATTCAAAAATTCGCCTGAAATCAAAGTGATGCCATATAAAAAAAAAAATCAGTGTGGAATTTTATAAAATTAATAGGAACAGTTTCGGAGACGGGACATTTTCATGTAGTGACGTCACGAGCCCAAATAATGCATTTATTTTTTTTTTTTTAAATGTACATTTCTAAAAAATTTTACTGACACTTTCGTAATCTTAGTGAAAAAATCTTTCCACACGATTTTTTCCAAGTCGTTATGAAATCCATCCAAGTGGCCTATTGTTCAAAACTTGGGACATTTCAGCGAGAATGTGAATGCTCTACCTTTGATCGTATCTAGCTACCTGAGATCCGGTTAAGATAATCCAATGCATATGATTTTATAATTATTAATTTGTAATGTTTTCGCTAGAGGTCAACAATATTTTTAATCTCAAACGAGGAAGGCATTATAATGTAAGTAAAGCAGCTATGACACAATATATAAATCATGACAAGAGATGATCTCTCACTCAAAGGCTAAGTAATATGTAGTACAGTCTATCTGCTATAAAAACAAGATTATATTAATTTACAGCAGGAACTCAACACGTAGCCCATTTATATATACATATTCGCATTTAATCAGCAAGAATGACAGCTCTTTATCACATTTGCCAAATTAGTCGATTATTTGAGGTTCATAAATGTATTTGGTTTTTCCCCTTATCACTGAATAGAAAATGCCATCTATTGTTAATCCGCCAACGTACGTGAGAATTATTTTTTGAGAAATTGCTGATATGAATAAAAAGATGGAAGGAAGATACTATAATTAACCAGTAGATACATAAAGATATGGCAAATTGAATATTACCTCCTTATTGCAGATTTTAGATAAGTAGAAGCATGCGGTAAAACGATTTATCTACACATTCTGATAAGGCTTTTATATGTGATTACAATACAGGAATCCCATCCGCCCGGAAAAAAATTGGTACCATCGCATCCCCGTTTTAGGAATGTTGTGAGGCCGAATATATTGGGGAACCGGTGTGAAAACGAAGAGAGATGACTGGAACGAGAGAAGGTCTGGAAAAAATCTGGCAAACACCCCAGCCTATAAATATAAGGAACTAGAGGGAAACACCAGGGAATACAGTTGTGTGTGGGGTCTGTATCGAAAGTTGTGAAAGTCTAGCAGGAAACGTCAAACGGCTAGGTAAAAATATGAATAAATTGACAATTGACAATTGAAATACTTACTTAAATTATATGCATTGGCAATCCGCAAATATTTTTGACACTAAAAATGGAGTTAAGTAGTTAATAATGAGGTCTTTAGCCACAGCTTACTATTATATTTTGGGGTAGAAATAATCTCGTTGGATTTAATGTTTCAAAGACCCAATCAAGTCTGATTACGTCTAAAGGTGATCTAAATGAAAATCTAGTATCCTTCAATGGAAGCAATCTTCCGAAAAGACCCTCCATTGATATGCTGGGTGTAACTCTAAGTGACCAACTCAGATATGGGGGCTCCATCGAAGCCACAGTTAAGCTAGCCTCTTAACTGGGCGTACTGTACAGGTACAGGGCCCGCAAATACTTTAATAGTGCACAACTGCTAACCCTGCACAAATCACAAGTGCGCCCTACGGTTGGCAGCCACGTCTGGTCTGGAGTCCCAAAATACCTGAAAAAACCCTCGACTCTTTGCAAAAACGGGCGGTCCGTTTGATAGATTCTCCTAACTTAACAAACGAATTGCAAACTTTAGAGCACAGGCGTCGAGTGGGTATGCTATCCTTCTTCTACCGGTATTTCAATGGAAGATGCTCTGAGGAATTAGCGTCATTGGTTCATTCGACACCGGTGCATAGCCGGGAAACACGCCAAACGCGTACCCAACATATGTATACGGTTGACATTTCTCACATGAGAACGGGCCTCTTCTTTAATTGGTTCTCGTGTTCGTTTCGGCAGTGGAACGATTTGCTGACCTTTGTGTTTCCTCCTTCCTACAACATGAGTTTCTTCAAGACCAATGTTCATTCCTTCCTCTTCTCAAAAAGACCCCTTACACAGCATCTCAGATGACATAGGCCCTGTGGGAAATTATTTTCCTCAGGGCCTCCTGGGTAGAGTTAAAAAAAAAACTTTCGTTTTCGTTTCTCCAAGCCCGAACCAATGTGGGCCCGAACGGATTAAACTCACCACGAATACGACTTTAAAATTCTAAGAGCTTCGTTAGTTCACCTCCGTTCATTAATATGCCAGTAATTTTGCAAAACAACCGACATTAAATAGGTATTCAAAATGATTTACATATTGAAAGCTAACCGAGGCTTATCTGACACTACGGAGGCCGTGCTAAAATTTGTCTATCAGCCGTCGGAACATCTTATTAATTGCTGACCGTGCTCGCAAGTATCGCTAACTGACCAAAGTTGACGAATTTAGTCAATATCGTTTCGATCGATATAGAGTTTTATCGATTAACAGTGCTAGGTGCCCTGATTAGAACAGTCTAGCTAATAGCTATAAAGGTGTGCTTACTATGTAAGGTGGCTTCAGATGCAACATGAAGGGCATTATGTAGTGGCGCGGGCAATAAAAAAGCACCAATTTATTTGTAAACATATTCGTACTTGACTGTACATATACAATGTAATATAAAAATTTTATATAAAAATTCCGATTGTGGGAGGAGAGAGAAGAGATCACAAGAAAAACAAAAAGTATGAAAACTAAAAAAAGTTTTCAAAAAACTCTCAATTAGTGAATTTCATATAGAAACGTCCATATGTGTCATTATAATTATGTACAAAAATGTACACAGGGTGTAACAGCACGTATCCGAAGGGTTTTAACCAGCGTTTCCTGAGCATATTTAAAGCATAAAATGTTGATAACATTTTGCTGTCTGATGACATTGTAGTGATTAGTAGTGTGGATAGCCTAACGGGTCACGTGATAAGCACTCCGTCTCGTGTCAGCCTCACGGTAACACGTGGGACAGCCTGTCTTCTACCTTTTTTATTCCAAACATGCTCAGGAATAGCTGGATAAAATCCATCGGTACTTGCTGTTACACCCTGTATTTTGCATTCGTGCTCACTTTATGGATTATTATTATTTATAGATTTACGAGCTACGTAATGAGAAAAGTAATGGATTTTTCATGTCCGTGCAAATCCATCTCAGATTGTCGTTTGCGCTGTCACTGTTTTGCACAAATGCCTTATTTTTACTGATTAGTCGTCATCCATCACGATATCGGATCTATAAAAGTATTATTGAAATGAAATCGTTTGACGTCAGAATCTCGTGCCACATTATATTAGGCTTATCAATTACCCTGTAGATGATTTTAGATTACGAGAGACTTATAGGTGTCCGAAAATAGATCAAAACATCATCATCATCATGTTTTCGGATATCCCAAAAGAAAAGACTTCCCCAACAAACTAAAAAGAAATTGGAAGAAAGTTGATCACCGAAGGGACACCTCTTCGGTGGACCTGCAGGACGAAGGAGTGTTGGACGACCTGAATTTAGGTTGCTGGGTGGTGAGGAAACCAAAACACCGCAGGCACTCATAAGGATTTTGAAGGAAAACGACAAGGATGGAGCAAGATACAACAAGTGTGCCCAACCAAAATCATTTGATGGGCCAAAAAAAATATTACTGAGCTTAGGTGGGCCACTCGGGAGAGGGAGTGGTAAATGGCAAATTTAACCTTTTAATTTTTACCGGTAATTCGATGTCCAACAATGCCATTATTGTAAAACCGCGACCTTCAATGCCAGACGGCATAACTGTGTATACACGCGTCTATGTGTGTCTTTTGCACTCACTCTCCACTTATTAAAATCAGGTCAGTTGCAGCCTATCGAGAAATGTGTGGAAAAAATATCCTGTTTGGAATTGATTGTGAAAATAAATTCGTAGTGCGGCCATGTGCCTGGCACTTTTCAAGCAATAAATCAAAAACCCCGTTGAGAGTCCGAGGTCTAATAATAAGAAAGTTCTAATTTCACAAAATATAATATGTATTTCTTTGATTGTAAGAATAAACATAATATAATAAATCCAAAACATAGAAAGCTGAAAACTTCATCTTAGGTCGCAAAATTTGCCTTCCATTGCCTTCCTACGAGGTTCATGGCGCTCTTAATGTACCTAGTAACTCTATTATTATTGTGTCCATTATTTAAAAATGGACCAAAAAGAAATTTGCTAAGCAATAAAATAGAAAAAATGCTCTGAGGTCACGAAATTTGCGTACCTTTATTGTTTCAGAATTTTCAAATTAAGTGAATTTATTTTCAGCTTGTAACACGTAACATAAGCTATGGAGCTATATTTTATTTATTAATCTTAAGTAAGCTCACGTCAAAGAAATAAATATATGCATAAAAAATTTCATTATTTGGCAAACATAATATATCTTTAAATGTAACTACACATATTGAACAACCAAAAATTATCAATATTTTTAGGCAGACATACTTTCTTAAGTCCATTTTTGTAAATTAATAATATTTTCGATCTGTGTAATTTCATTCGGCATTTTTTTTATAAATTTGGACGGCCTGATACGTAAGGCTGGGCGCATACACACGTTTTCCTTATTCGATTTCCTAATGCGGAATTTCGATTTGGAATTCCGTGAGACTAGCGCAAACGTTCGTTTTTCTTCATTCGGAATGTATACACGTCAGTACAGATTGTGATAGCGTGGTGAACGCACGACGATGGAGAACGACGATTTATTAGCAATTGCATTTCTGTTAATAATGAAGAAGAAAAAATAATGAAATGATGAAAAATAACGAATTAATATTGAAAGTTTCTGCCTCACACATTATCGTGTTGCGATTCTAGGCGTAATAAATACAAAGAATACGTCTGATGCACGCGGTGCGTGTACGATACTGAATCTGAATTCTGAATAGAAATTTCCGAACGTGTGCGCCGGCACAAACAAAATGTATGCAAGTGCTGCGTTCCGCATGACGTCATTAGGTTTTTTCCAGTAGGTTTTTCCGAACGCGCCAGCTTGCATTCGAAACGTACGTACGGACTTTGTTCCGTTCGGAAAAAAAGCGAACATGTGCGTCAGTTAATGTATTTTCTACTGATTCCATGCATTCGGATGTCCGAATACGGAAAACGAATTCGGAAATCGAATGCGGAAAACGTGTGTATGCGCCCAGCCTAAGAAATTTCTGGGTGCTTGATTTCTTCCTTGTCCGCAATTTAAATTGCTTTGCATTTCTCCTGCAGTGTCCGTGTATTTCAGGATAGCAATTTATTTTTCTTTTCGGTTCCTTAGACATCACACCTATGTTAAATTTATGTATGAACATAAATACATTCAATTATACAGTTTGCTTCGCGGTCATAAAATTTCATGTCTCTTGTCTGGATGTAAATATTATTTGCATTGCTTTATTTTGCAGTATTTCCATTTTTTTCTCTTCATTGCAGAGAAAAAAAATACTTGAACAAAAACTAAAGTGTGATATAATTGTAATGTATATTATAAATTATAAGACATGTTTCTATATTTACTATTTGTTATTATTTGTTTCTGATTCTGCCAAGAATCAAGAATTCGGTTTTTTGGCAATTCTAGATGGTATAGTCTAAATTTTTTTCAGAAGTTCAGCTTTCACTATATAATTTATAACTAGATGTATAATTTATTTCTGTAACCTTTTTATGATCCTCATGCATATTTTTATGTCTATATTCGTGTATTTTGTCTCAATAATATTTACTTTTATTTTGTTTAGTTTGAGCCATTTTAACGCAGTATCCAAGATACTATTTATCTTTTTGATTGCTTTCTCATAGTCATATACTGCAAATATAAATCGTATATTCATAACCATCAAAATATAAGCCAAAACTACATATATTTTTTAAACATTTTCTTGTTGTTCAACTAGAAAAGCATTTCAAAGCAATTTAGAATATAGCTGTAGTGCAGTTAGGTAATAACTGTCTGAAGATTCCAGTAAAATTTCATAACCAGTCCTCTGTAAATATGATGTGAAAATGATTTTTAATTGTTATAAATTTTAGTAATTATGAAAAAGAATTGGTGCCAACAATCCTTTAAGAATTGGATAAGAAGAATTTTCAAATGTCGATAAATATAAATATGTCATGCTTTGAAAAATCCAAATTCTAAACAGTACAATATTAAATATCAAAGAAGAAACAAATGATTTTATTTCTCCGGAAACAAACACATTACGGAGGTTAAGTGTCTTTCATAAATCAATTATAAAAAAGAGATATAATTATTATCTACTTTTTGAACAGTAATATTTACGACATTTTGAATGACTCAATTCGCGAAATGAACTGGTGATAAAAGGTTATAAAAACTATAATACCAATTTGTCTTAACAGTGATAATGATGACATTTATCATTATTCAGAATGGAATCGGTTTAAAAAAAAAAGTTATAGTTTTTTACGATTGAAATTCACAACCTATTTAAAAAAAAGACGGCACAAAGGCTAAACTTTGTCTGGCCACCTAAGCATCGATTTTTTTTACTTATAGCGTAAATATTATTCAAATAATTAAATTTTAATGTTATGTATTTGAAATTCTCATAATGGGATATCTCAGTGAGGATATCATGATTTGCATTAGTTACAAAAAAATAAAGATAATAAAATATTTATATTTCTTTGAATGTATTGTTGAGCAATTAGTTAAATTGGCACACCATATTAAATTATTTGAACATTCCCATTCCCTTCTTAAAAACAGCAAATTAAAATTGTGGCATTTTAAATAAATGATACAGCCGACATATTTCGTGAGCAATGCTTTAAAAATTTACTTTTTTAAATAAACCCTGATGATTTTTGGGGTGTTATGCCGTGTTGCGCTACTTCCTTCTTTAGCCAACGTTTCGGACATCGTTGCAGTGTCCATCATCAGGGCAGATCCGGCAGATCCGGTAGATGTGTGATGATCTACCGGATCTGCCGGATCTGCCCTGATGATGGACACTGCAACGATGTCCGAAACGTTGGCTAAAGAAGGAGGTAGCGCAACACGGCATAACACCCCAAAAACAAATAACGAAAATGCTTTTGGCCGTGAAAATCTTAAAACTTATCAAACCCTGATGAGTTGAACATTGCCCACGAAACAAGGAGATGATTTTTCGATCACTTGAAAAAAAAAACCTTCCGATTTCAAAAGGTGAGAAGACACCAAAAATCGACAAAACTCTGATCACTTCGGGTCTAGTCTAAAGGATAGGCGAAAGAAGAATAAGATTTTAGGATGAAGAAAAGCAAGGTGAAAAATAAAAAGATATGAAAGAAGAAGCTGAAGATGAAGAAGAATATGGAGAAAATGTGGTTCTTTTAACACGAACAGTATAAGAGAAGGATGCGAAAGTCAAAATGGTAGAGACAAATGACTAGGAACCGGAACCGTAATTAGCGGAGAAGAAGAAAATGAGGTGAAGACAAGGCTGAAGAAGCATAAGATGAATAAGAATTTGAAATAGGCTTTAATTATTTTATATGAATACCGCAAAAGGGTCCCAACTGCTCCCATCAAGCCTATGGCATTAAGACTATGGCATCCCCAATAGGGGGTATATTGTAAGGTTGATGGGGAGGGGAAAGAGATGGAAACAAAGATGGTGGGGTTGTACCCGACTATTCAGATATGGTCACCAAACACGGCTAAAGCTATTTCAGCAACGTTTCGATTCTGAATGGTGATCTTACACCAGGGCGATAGTGAGAGTATTTTCCACTCTGGACGTGCCGCAAATATAATATATATTATTTTTATTGAATCAATTGTGAAATACCACAATAAAATCAAAATATTTGCACCCATCGCGGCATCGGTTTCGAATCAGCGAATTTCGGATTGTGTGTTTTTTTTTTTTACATGAGCTCCACACAGGAAGCCCTGAAGAAAATAATTTCCCTCTGGGCCTATGTCATCTTTGGGGATGCTGTGTGGAGGTTTTTTTAAGGAAAGGTAGGAGAGAAGAGTTCAGGGAAGGAAAAGGGTTTAAGGGGTGGGTAGGAATTTGGGGTTCAATGTGTCCTGGTCATCCGCCTCCAAGACCTAGACAAACCTCACCCCATGAACCCGGGCACCCCTGCTAAATCATCAAACGTAGCGAACCACTTGGGGTGATCTATGGCAGAGGTGTTGGTTATCCAATAAAGGTTTCCGGGGCGGCGGTACCCATTCCCGCCTCCCAAATTGAAAATGATGATGATTAAGATGATTAAGATAAAGAATTAGAAGAAGATCGTGATGAAGAAAAAAAGAATCTAAAGAAGACAAAGAAGGGCGTATCCTCTATCGCTACTTCCATCTGAAAGTGCTGTTTTTATCTCACCCCAATTACTCAGAATCTGTTATCTGCCGCCGGGTTGTTCCCAGTTCCCAGTTCCCAGTGGGTTACATTATTAATGTAACTATTTGAAGCAATGTTATTGACTCCAGACTCCCAACATATTTAGCCTGGCGTATAATTAGTAGACTTTAAATACGTGCTATATTATTACTTTGTAGACAGGTACAAACGTTTGACTTGGTAAACCAATATGTCTTACGTCTCTGCAAGGAGTCCCTAATTCAAATAAAGATATTTGGTTACGTTCCAGAAATAAGGTATCTACATTTCTTGCAACTCTTGGAATTTAGTGAACCCAGCTAAAGTTATTTTCTTATTTAGTTAATTTATTGCTCCAACTTCCAACAATTATTCCGTAGTCGACGTAGATAGAAACAGGGGGGGATGTATGAACATTGAACACCCTTTGTCTTAGCCCCATAATATTACCAAAATGGAGATCGATGGACGGTAGTCAATTTATTGAAAACCCATTTTAAATTATTTAAGTTTTTTATTTCATTTTACTTCTACTTTTAAAAATGGCTCATCTTACGTTTTTTCTATCTAAAATTATCAAAAAAAATCATATTTTTTAGACAAATGTATTATAGACGTTATCGTCGCCTCACTTTTTTGTCGTTTCATGTAAAAATGATTAATAAAAATAAAATTAAAATTCATTTTTTTTGTCAAATTGGGGTCGGAATCTTTGGTTTCATGAAGGTGTTAATTTTAATTATTTTATATTTAACTTTCAGATTTGAATATGGAGCTTCGTGTTTTCTCTTTTTAACATCGTTCAGATCACATTTTTAACCGTGATAGTAAGGAAGCCACAACGATTTCTATGAGACCTGGTGAACCGATATTGATGATTCTTTTTTTATTTGAAAGCTGGTGCTTCCCGTGAGGTCCCATTTTAATTTGGTCTAGTTCTGACAATGGCATATATGAGAAAATCGTATGTCTTAAAATTGCATCAAGTATGTGCGCGACAAATGGACGAATAACTCAATATCACGCCAACCGATTTCGTTGATTCTTTTTTTATTGGTAAGAATGTACTTCAAGGGTAGTTTGATTAGAGTTTGGTTAGGTTCTGAATATGGGATCCATAACAAAGTAACGGAAATCTCCAATTGTTAAGAGCAAATTAATGATACTCGGCCGATCTTAATCGAATTAGTCAGTGTACTTCAGATTCACTAAAAATCAAAAAATAAACAAAAATTTTAACAAAACAAAAAAACGACTTCAAAAAATGCACTAAAAAGTTAAAAAAATATTTCGTATTCTTCTACAACTTAATAATCAACTTACTTTTTCTACTCATCAATATGTAGGTACGATTGTTATTTTTGGAGTCGGTGTCAGCCAAGATACCCGGCCCAGCGCGTTCACTTGACAGCTCCCCTCCCGCCGCGGCCCGCTCTCACTTCTCACCTCGTCAAGTCGCGCGTGCGACACAAGCACATCTCACCTATAACTATGTATGTAGTTACAAACCTACCTTGGCTGACACCGACTCCAAAAATAACAATCGTACCTACATATTGATGAGTAGAAAAATTAAGTTGATTATTAAGTTGTAGAAGAATACGGAATTATTTTTTTACATTTTAGTGCATTTTTAAGTCGTTTTTTTGTTTTGTTAAAATTTTTGTATTATCTACTATTATTATCTACTATTGGAGGAAAGAAAATAGTATATTTTCTTCCAAGCGGGTAGCAAAAACAATTCAAACTTCAGTCATGAAATCATAAGTTATAAGTTAAGAAATTAATATTTAATTATAAGTTAAGTTAAGAAAGCGAAATATTATATTTCTTTTAACTTAATAAATTTTAATTTTTTTTAATTTTTAAAAAGAAAGACAAACATTCCCGGGTTATGAATAACCCAACAGTGTTTGAAAATCTCCTACTACCACCACAGAAAGCCGAAAATGTTGCTTGAAAAATGATGGAGGACTTAGCCAGCCGAGGAATCGAACACGCGATGCCCAGGTGGGACCCAAGCGTTATGCCCACTCAACCACTGACCGGTCAAATAAATAAATTCATGTCAATATCCAGTACCCTAACAGTTTAATGCTAAATCAATATTTTCGATCAATATTTACTACGATTGGTTTACATTATAAATAATAAAAAATAGCTTTGAATAAATTGTTGCCTTTCCTAGTGTTTCCGTTGAGAAGAATTAAAATAAACTTATTTACTTTGTAAAAAATATAAGATATAAACTACTAAAAAAAAAAATTCTTTAGAAATGTATGGACACTACGATAGAGGAAATTTGAAATGCTGTAAAGGACAACGAATCCAAAAATGAATTAAATTTCTCTTTTTTTTCTCTTTTTTTTTTCTCTTTCGATCTGCGTCGTCGAAATATTTCTAGAAAAATAAATGCGTATTTTACGACGTGCATTTTAAATAAATTTACAAAAAATGTCAAGGATTCTGAAGGACATGGTCAATATTTTTTTATAATAAAAAATAATAATTAAAGGTCTACAAAAGCTTACGAAATGATTATTTGAAAAAATAAAAATAAAACTTTATTTTCGCTCTGCTGTTGTTCTGTACAGAATTTCAAATTCCCGTGATCGGTGTACAAGAAACAACAATCTGAAATTATCTGTTATAGTTTCCATTTTTAATATATTTCTTTCTTACAAAATAATTGACAAAATAGTCAATTATTATAATAGTAATTGAGTCCGAGAGCTCTGAAGCCAGTGAGACTATGGCTACCCCAATTGGGGTATGTTGTGAGGCTGAAAGTAGTGAGGAGGTTAAGAGGAAAGTTGGGAAGAGGAAAGTGGGGAAGTGGAACGTTCCGTAAATATACTACATATTATTTTTTATTAATTAACTAGCAGTTAAAAACCCGCTCCACAGGTTTTTGCTGCTAGGCCCTGCGAGCGGTTTTTAGTCCCCTCCTCCCCCTCCCCTTAACACCCTTCCGATTTCCCCATTCCCCCTCCCCTTCCCCTTCCCCTCCCCTTCGCCCTTCCCCCCTCCCTCTCCCACTCCCCCAATTCCCTCCACCCATTCCCTCCATCCTCTACACACCCCCTTCTCTCACCCCTACACTCACCCCCTCCCCCCCTCCCCTCCACAATCCCTCCTCCCCCCCTCCCCCCTCCCCCCTCCCACTCTACCCCGCTCCCTTTGCCCACTCACTATTGTGTACAGAAACCATCGCGGGGATGCGCACATCAAATCCCCAAAGTTTCATCGCAATCGGATGGATGGTTTAGCAACGCATGGCGGACATACATATATACATACCTACATACATATATGTACATACAAAACCAGGAACAAACATATTTTGATTTATATATATACATTAGATTGTGAAATAACACAAATCGTAACGTTCAGATTCCGTTTGCCAAACGATTTTTATGTCTATTATCCATATTAGTAGCGATATACATCCAATTTTGGCTTGTGGCCTCCTCTTAAATTGCACCGTCTGATGAGGAACCCGTCTTCCTGTGTCCGGATCCAAGACGTTTACCTCTTTATCATATCCAACAATCCTACTATTATTATATGTATAATTGGAATTAATTTTAAAATACAATATTAAGTCATACGGTACATACGATTATCGCAATAAAATTTCCCACGAAAGAAGTTGCAAGACTAATTTGTTGATGACAAGAAATGCCACATTTCGGCGTTATGAAACATAGCTAGCTACTTACGAGATACGGCAAGAATGAATCACGATTAATCATCCATTTATGGGTTCATGTGATGCATGCTGCATACATCACCGCCGTTCTCACTCACCAGGACACTTCATCGCTTCCTGTTTGCGATAAACAAACCGCCATTTGCATACCGGAACTTAGATATAACACACATAAGTTTGTCCAGTTTAGTCATCGGCTGACCGGCGTCTCCTGTGAAAGTCATATTTGGGACTTTTTATGATTCGTGTTGAGACGTGTCTAAACTAAATCACAAATAGCGATCAGTCAATTTAAATACATGTAGACAAGCACAGTTTATTGCGGAGGTCAATTGTGTTCAAAATACTACAATGGTGACCGGACAACTCAGAATGAAATCAACTCAACACCTCCTTTTAAAATTCATTTTTTTTTTTTACAGTGAATACCGCACAAGAATCTCAACTGCTCCCGTCTGGAGCCAGTGAGACTATGGCATCCCCAATTGGGGTATGTTGTGAGGCTGAAGGTAGTGGGGAGGGGAAGGAGGTGGGGAAGAGGAAGGTTGGGAAGTACCTGGCTATTCAGATCTGGTCACTAAACACGGGTAAAGCCATTTTCAAGCAACGTTTCAATTCTGAATGGTGGTCTTACACCAGGGCGATACTGATAGTATCTTCCACTCTGGAACATGCCGCAAATATACTATATATTATTTTAAATGAATTAATTGTGAAATAACACAAATTAATCAAATAAAATTTATTTGCGCATGCCGGGTTCGAACCCGCGACCTCCGGATTGTGAGTCAAGAGTCTTACCCACTGGACTATGGAGGTCGTCAAATGCACACGCTTTAAAAACATCTCAATAAATTGCAATTGAAGCACCCAATCGATTACACAACCGATATAGTGATTGTTTCTGTTATTATAGGTTATGAAATAATATAGATAGTGATTAAATAATTCACCATAATAATATCATAGTATCTAACCTGGAAGGAGTTAATATACGTTATCATTTGTTTATAAAGTTTATTGGAATGGAAATGTATAAGCTGTTTGCTGGCCCCCGTGTTTCCTCCCTCCTACAACATGGATCTCTTCAAGGCACAGGTTCACTTTTTATTCGCAATATATGACCCAAAAGTGAATGGTAGAAGAAGTTGGGAACTCCCGATGAAGATATGGCACGATCAAGTGAATCAGATACTTGAGTCGGGCCATGTCAAGAGTCAGAATAATAGAAGTGTATTTATGAGACGATGTATGAATGTGAATGAGGCAAAGAGTGTGTACCAAGACCGAGTTGTTTGGCGATCCGTCCTCTCTGCCTACACCTGCTGAAACAGCGTGATGGTTAGTTAGTTAGTCTCCTGTGGGAAGTTAACATACCTACCTAAAAAATGAAATAAAATCTATTCTGGATAGCATTGCTCTGGTGACTGACCGCCATTCAAAATAGTAAAGAAATAAAATAGTGATCAGATCTGAATTGACAGAAAAGCCAGGGAATTCCCGACCATCCCATTCCTCATTTCCTATCCCTCTGCACTCAGTGCACTGCTAAACCTCACATCTTACTCCAAACTGGAGATGCCATATTCCAAATGGTTCCGCGCAATCAGGTCTCTTCTCTATTGGAGCACATTAAAAATGCGCTGCCTCGATAGTCCACTCTGCCAGTGCGGTGTGGAGGAGGAGACTCTCGACCATATCTTCTTCAACTGTAAAAATCATTCTTCCTTCAAAAGCATATTGTATCATTTGCTTATTAAATTCACCCATCACTCTCCCCTCAGTATTCCGTATTTGCTGTCTCTCAACAATTCTCGCGTTTTTTCAGTTTTGTATAAGTTCATAGACCTGAATGACTTCAATATTTGATTAATTTGTTCTGTTCCCTTATAACACTAAGCACACCCAAAGCACTCGTTTTAGGATGAATTGCATATTTCCAAAAAAAATGCGGTGATATTAACGTAGGTACTTACGTGCGAGCTGGCAGAATTAAAGGGTTCCATGCCAACTCAGAATGAAACCACCTCAGAAAGGTCATTAAAAGCTATGAAAAAATATTTTTTAAATAGCCGGTAACCCTAACCTAACCTAACTTAATCTACTTAAGCATTTTTTAAATATTTTTTTATCATCACTCTTAATGACCTTTTTGAGGTGCTTCTGAGTTTGTTTCATTCTGAGTTGTCCGGTCACCAATTAAACATATACATTTTGTGTGTTATTGTTTATAAGATGTAGGTAGTTACATATACAAAGCAATTACAAAAAGCATACATTCTGTAGAGTGTGTTCGCTTTGCTGTTTAACTCCAGCAGGGCAGCCGGTTGTTATAACGGTGAGAAATGCGCGATGTTTCTCAGCGTACGCGAGTTGGCTCGCTGCCCGGGCATTTTCGCGCCCGATTTGCTCCCGCGCGCCATTTTTACAGACTTTAGGAATCTCGCACGCTTCCTTCCTTCTTCTCGTGACATTTCGTGCTAGTGCTGGTCTTCGTGCTAGTGTCTTAGTGTTAGTGAATGCTTTAGCCTCTTCATTACTGCACCATCATCAGTACCTACCTACCCACATCTACCCACTAGCGGGTTACTTGCTTTGGTCAGATCCGGAATTCCGCTTGCAAGTATTCATTCAATGCAAAGAAACTGGATTTGTCAAGGATATAGGAGTTTTTTATGTCTGTTGTACATTTTTCGAATTACATTTACCATAAAATGAATGAGGCAAGTAAAATCAAATGGTGGATTTGCCATAGTTATTTTACATTGTGCAATTTGTGTGATTATAATTTATCGTGGCAACGAAAGCTTAATATTTTTTGGTTATACTTAAAAACTCAACAACGTGCAAATTCGTCACTCCTCATTAAACGTGATGAAAAAAAAAACATTGGTTAAATAGGTTACGTTAGGTTAGGTTATAGGATATTTTTATTAAAAAAAAATTTCGTCACTTTTAATGACTTTTCAAAGGATTGTTGAAATGTCACTATGTGGACTTGTCATGGAACCATATTTTTGTTATCAGAGATCACAGATGATTTACATTAACACAACATATCGGGAAACAATACTTTTTTGAAGTGAAACTTCTATAGCCCCGCTGTGAATCGTATTTGACGATTACTGCACGTGCGACGCATCAATTGCGCTCATTGGCCGCTTTGATTATGATGTCACTTTTAAAGGCTCCTATTGGTTGAGATATGAAACTGAAATTACGGTAGGTCTGCGCTCATTGGTCGCTTTGATTGTGACCTCACTTTTCAGCATTGGTTGAGATTGTTTTGGTAAAGTTTCGCTTCTACCTCGTGTAAAACTACAATTCAAAAAATGAGACAGAACTAAGTATCTAATGCATGGTTTGCTTCCTGTAAAGTATAATTTTAAAGGTTTAATATCAAAATAATTATTCTTATCTAAATCACGAGCGATCCGGATATTATTTGCAATTTAGGATGACTGACGACTAAACTATTAAGTTCATAGTATAAAGATAGCGATATAAATATGATATTTCTATAATTAAGTGTAAGTTAATTACTATTTAATCGATATAATAACTACAGATATTAATCAATCTCACTATTAACTCTTAATCATTGACGTCATTGTCCAGAAAAGGTTGTTGGTGAGGAAGGAATTCTCGGAAGATAAGAAAATGAATATGAACGGATAGGTCGGTTGACCGCAGGACCTCTGCCGGTCAGGAGTCAGCAGTCAGGAGTTGATTCACGTCCATTATTATTAGTAAATATTAAATTAGTACCTCAGTCACATGTCCTGACTCACTAGAGTACATAGTTATAAGAGATACTGTCGGTTACCAGTTAGTAATGCGGTGAGAGAGACAATTCATAGAAGTCGATGGTATATTATATGAAGATAAGAGCACGACTAATAATGAAAAAGACTGTGGTAGAAAATGTGTGTGATGGAATTTAGTACAAAGAAATTTTAGTTTACTTTTATTCTATTTTTTACGTTAACTCCACACAGAAGGGCCTGAGGAAAATAATTTCCCTCGGGGCCTATGTCATCTTTGAGGATGCTGTGTGGAGGGGTTTTTTTTAGAAAAGGGAGGAGAGGAGAATTCTGAGAAGAAAAGGGTTTAAGAGGTGGGTGGGAATCTGGGGTTCAGTGTAACCTGGTCATCCGCCTCCAAGACCGAGACAAACTTCACCTCAAGAACCCGGGGAACCACTTGGGGTGACCTATGGCAGAGGTGTTGGTTATCCAATAAAGGTTCCCGGGCGGCGGTACCCATTCCGGCAACCATACATAGTTGGTAAGTACCTAGATTTGATGGTTTTAACAGAGATAGAGTGCTGGATACTTTCAGTATCGCCCTGGTGAAAGACCACTTTTCAGAATCGAAACTTTCCTTGAAATGGTTTTAGTCATGTTTGGTGACCTGATCTGAACATCTGGGTACTTTCTTTTCCGCATCTCTTTCCCCTCCCAACTACCTTCAGCCTCGCAACATTCTGCGGTACTTAGGTATATAAAAATAAAATAATCGTATTAAGTGATCAGATCGAAATAGACAGATATGTAGGTACCTACTCCTTAGCCACCACCTTCCCCGTCTTCTTTCTGACTGAGCATTCGAGATAATTGTGCATAATGGATCATCCAGTTGATTGGGCAGACATCTCCGAAAAAACTTCTCCTACAAAACTAAATTTTTTTGCAGTTATATGTAAAAGTGTACCCTTTTAAAACACCTTTTGCAATTTGTGCTTTAAAATACGAGGATGAATTAAATGTTTGCGACCGTACGCAATATATTCATATTCATAATAAATAATAGTTTTGTCCATAAACAAACCCAAATCTTTAAAGAATGGCTTACAAATCCAATTTTGTATCGGTGACTCAATCCAATATCGTATTTGTTAGCCTTTATTGAATGAATTGACTTTGTTTATGGACGAAACTATTTATTCATATTCGTATTGAATATTTACGGGCACAAATAATTAAATCGCCTTAAAACTAGCATAATTTGCAAAAGGTTCGAATTAAATTGGGGCCATCCATTGGTTCCATTCAATCTTAAAGAGAAATTCTCATAAAATAAAACTTACTAGACACGACTGTTTATAAGTTTTAAGATTTTCATGGCCAAAAGCATTTTCGTTATTTGTTTTTGGAGTGTTATGCCGTGTTGCGCTACCTCCTTCTTTAGCCAACGTTTCGGACATCGTTGCAGTGTCCATCATCAGGGCAGATCCGGTAGATGTGACGGCATAACACCCCAAAAACAAATAACGAAAACGACTGTTTATGTTTGAGATTATAAAGTAGAGGAACAACAAGCCTTTGCTTTACACCTAATTATATCAATATTTAATTGGAGTGTGGGTGTGTTTTCCGGTTTCCTATTGACTCTCCAAACTTCTTCATCAGTCTGCAGTGTCTGCACACACTATTATTTGTCTGTAGTTTTCACTACCGTCCTTTATCTTTTATCGGTCACCAGATAAGCCGAACAAATAGTCGGCACTTGCATTTAGTCAATAGTGCTGACGATAAAATGTGTTCAATTGAAAGTGTGTATTGTTTTATTAATATTGTGTGTATTGACATTGACTAGAGATAAGCATGTTTGAAACATTTTAAGAATTGAATGATTTTCTTTGAGTAATAAAAATTCGAAAAAAATAATTTAAAATAACTCATAATTCAAGAAAAATATTTCGAAAACATCGATAATTTCAATCGATGCTTTTCTAAAATTACTCCCGATTACTGGTGTTAACCAAGCCGAGAGACCACAAGACATATAATTATTATAATTTGCGATTTTACTCATAAAGTTAAAATATTAAAATAAATATATACGTATTTTTTTCATTAGCTCCACACAGGAGGTCCTGAGGAAAATAATTCCCCTAAGAGCCAATGTCTTTTAAGGGATACCGTGTGGAGAGTCTGGAAGGAAGGAAAAATGCATGAGGAATCTGGGTCGAATGTCGAGAAGTGACGTACGAATGAATTTATCTATTCCACACTGCAAATCCTGCTGAGAGTCCTGCTGGAGAGGTCAAAAGATCACCCTTAACCGTGAATAGAAAAAGAAATCGGGGTCGCCCGAAGAAGACATTGCACGACCAAGTGAATCAGATACTTGAGTCGGGCCATGTGAAGAGTCGGAATAATAGAAGAGCATGTGTGAGACGATGTATGAATGTGAACGAGGCAAGGAGTGTGTGCCCAGATCGAGTTGTTTGGCGGTCCGTCCTCTCTGCCTACCCCTGCGGAAATGGTTATTAATGATTATTGGTGGCGTGATGGTTAGTTAGTTAGTTTGGCACCGAACTAAGGCACCTAACCGACTGAAATTTTGGATTTTAGAATCCAAAATTAGCTAAGAATCATGGTCTGTACACGAATCAATAAAAAAATCTGCCAAAAGAAGAATTTAAAAAAAAACTTATGATAAATTTTTTTAAATCTTCGTTTTAACACTTGGAGTCGGTCGTTTTAGCACTTGGGGTCGGTCATAACTTTAGCCCTGTGGCACCGAACTGACTAAAATTTTGGATAAGAATCCATCCATCTGTACAAGAATAAGAACTAAGAATCATGGTCTGTACACGAATCAATCAAAAAATCTGCGAAAAGAAGAATTTTGAAAAAAATCATCGTTTTAACACTTGGGATCGGTCGTTTTCGTACTTGGGGTCGGTCATAAATTCAGCCCTATGGCACCGAACCGACTTAAATTTTGGATTATTTCTAAAAATCATGGTCTGAACACGAATCAATAAAAAAAATCGTTAAAATATTTTTTTTTTTTAATTATCTTTTTACGGGCGCATTGTAACAACACTTGTGGTCGGTCATAATTTAGAACCTATGGCACCAAGCCGACTGAAATTTTGGTTTCATACTAACAATAATGGTCTGAACATGAATCAATCAAAAATCTGTCAAATGAAGAATTTTTTAAAGAAATCATCGTTTTAACACTTGGGGTCGGTCGTATTAGCACTTAGGTTCGGTCGTCTTAAAACTTGGGGTCGGTCGTAACTTCGGACCTGTCGCACCGAACAGACTGAAATTTTGGATTCTCACAAAGAATCATGGTCTGTATACGAATCAATCAAAAAATCTGACGTAAGAAGAATTTTTTAAAAAATCATCGTTTAAACTCTTGGGGTCGGGGTCGTGTTATCGTTTGGGGTCGGTCAATAACTTCGGCACCGACCCGACTAAAATTTTGGATTCTTAAAAAGAATCATCGTCTATCATTCTTAAAAAGAATCATAGACGACATAATTAAGTCAAAAAATCCGACATGAGAAGAATTAAAAAAAAAACATCGTTTTAAGACTTGGGGTCGGTCGTTTTGCACTTGGTTTCAGTCGTTTTAAAACTTGGGGTCGGTCGTAACTTCGGCCCTATGCATGGCACCGAACCGTCTGAAATATTGGATTCTTACCAAGAATCATGGTTTTTACATGAATCAATCAAAAATCTGTCCAAAGAAGAATTTTTAAAAGAAATCGTCGTTTTAACACTTGGGTTCGGTCGTTTTAGCACTTGGGTTCGGTCGTTTTAAAACTTGGGGTCGGTCATAACTTCGGACCTGTCGCACCGAACAGACTGAAATTTTGGATTTTGTAAAAAAAAATAATTTTTGATAAAATTATCTTTTCACGGGCGCATTGTAACAACACTTGTGGTCGGTCATAATTTAGAGCAGTCAGGCACCGAGCCGACTGAAATTTTGGATTCTCATATATAATCATGGTCTGTATACGAATCAATCAAAAAATCTGACGAAAGAATTTTTTTTTTTAAATCATCGTTTTAACGCTTGGGGTCGGTCGTAACTTCGGACCTGTCGCACTAGAATCATGGTCTGTAAAATCAAAAATCTGTCAATTGAAGAATTTTTAAAAGAAATCATCGTTTTAACACTTGGGGTCGGTCGTTTTAGCACTTGGGTCGGTCCATAACTTCGGCCCTATGGCACCGAACCGACTGAAATTTTGGATTCTTAAAAAGAATCATGGTCTATATACGAATCAATCAAAAAATCTGACGGAAGAAGAATTTTAAAAAATCTTCGATTTAAGACTCGGAGTCGGTCGTTTTAGCACTTGGGTTCAGTCGTTTTCACACTTGGGGTCGGTCGTAACTTCGGCCTTAACTTACCAAGAATCAAGGTCTGTCGGTCGTTTTAGCACTTGGGGTAGGTCATTTTACCGATTTGGGTCGGTCATAACTTTGGCTCTACGCTACCGAACCGACTGAAATTTTGTGCACGAATCAATCATAAAATCTGCCCAAAGAAGAATTTAGAATACAAAATCATCGTTTAACACTTTGGGTCGGTCTTTTTAGCACTTGGATTCAGTCGTTTTAACACTTGGGGTCGGTTGTAACTTCGGCCCAATGGCACCGAACCGACTGAAAATTTGGATTCTTACCAAAAATCATGGTCTGCGGTACGAATCAATCAAAAAATCTGTAAAAGGAAGAATTTTTAATAAAATCATCGTTTTAAAACTTGGGGTCAATCGGTTTAGCACTTGGGGCCGGTCATAACTTCAGCCCTTCGGCACAGAACTGACTGAAATATTGGTTTCTTACTAAGAATCATGGTTTGTACATGAATCAATCAAAAAATCTGTCAAAAGAAGAATTTTGAAAAGAAATCATCGCTTTAACCCTTGGGGTCGTTCGTTTTAGCACTTTGGGTCGGTCGTAACTTCAGCCCTCTGTCACCGAACCGACTTTTTGATTTTTACCAAGAATCGTGGGTCTTTATACGAATCAATCAAAAAAACTGCCGAAGGAAGTTTTTTTTTAATATCATCATTTTAACACTTGGTGTCGGTCGTTTTAGCACTTGGGGTCGGTCGTTTTAACACTTGGGGTCGGTCATAATTTCGGCCCTATGGCACCGAACCGACTGAAATTTTGGATTCTTACTACATGGTTCGTTTACGAATCAATCAAAAAATCTGCCGAAAAAAGAATTTTTCAAACATTCATCGTTCTAACACTTGGGGTCGGTCATTACTTCGGCCCTATGGCACCGAACCGACTTAATTTAATATTCATGTTATGTACACGAATCAATAAAATATCTTCTAATCATTGTTTTTGAATTTAAAAAAAAAAATAAAAGTCACCGGAGATCAAAATTTTTTCAACATTTTTGACTTCAAAAAATGTCAGGAATCGCTTTTTAATAATGTAAGTCAAATACGTCCCTAAATAATATTTAAAATTAATAATTTTCAACTAATAGTTCCATTTGTAAACCCAAGTCAATAAGCATGTCACTGAGAATTTCCTTGAAAAATTGGCGGTGTTCTTGAGTTGATAATTAACGGCATAACTTTTACAAACCATTTCCGTGGCCTATTAATGTGTTACCGAACACATTGGAGATAATTACGGCATCGTCCTCTTTCACTTCAAGCGGAAACACTTCGCTAATACATTCCGCCCTAATACAACAAACGTGTCCCCAATTCTCCAATAATAATATTATCTTAAAACATAAATAAGTTGTCCGAATCACCCCTAACTCGGCCCATTCCGCCATTTTGCTCGATGGTTTGTAAGAAGAAGTTGGAGTTTGGATTGTGTTCGGATATCATGCTCTTCTTTTAATTCAGCGTATTTTTTGTTGTTCTAAAAGCACATTTGATTTTCGCCGCTCTTAAGTGTCGAAGAGTTCCGGAATGGCAATCCGCTAAAATAAATAAATGCCAATAGTCAAAGATTCTTAAAGATGACAGACTTATAAAAGTTTTTGAAAACTAAAAGATTAGTTACTAACACAAATCTTACTGCTACGATTTAAGTCAAAATTGTTCCCCATTATTACACGAATACGGTTAAACTGCCAACGGAGGTAACATATTTCAGGATCAAAATGCATAATAATAATATAACATTTGTATAGCGCCGTTTTGCGTTATTTCACGTCAAGTGCGCTTTAATATACAGGGTGTAACGAAGGATTTTAACAAGCGATTCTGAGCACTTTTGAAGTAAAAAAATCCCTTTTTTTCTATTAAAAATAATAAAAATATTTTTCCATCTACGTCGCAACTGAGTATTCGGGTACAGCCCACCGGGTCATGTGATAAGCACTCAGTTTCGATCCAGCAGCACGGTAACACACGAAACAGCGCGAGTATCACGTTATCTCGTCGTGACGTGTAGGAATCTGATCGTGGCGGCGTGTGATTGAAAAATATATATATTTTTTTAATTTTTAATAGATACTTGAACCGATGGGTACCGCCGCCCAGGCACCATTTCTTGGATAGAAAGCACTCCTGCCTTAGGTCACCCCAAAAGTGCGCTACGTTTGGTGAATTAACAGGGGTGCGGGTTAATGGGTGCGGTTTTTCAAGGTCTTGGCAGCCAATGCGTTTACCTACGTACTGCGTGGGGGGCCGGATCAGGAGTGATTGGTTGGAAGGTCATCTGATAAGCACTCAGTTTCATTCCAACAGCACGGTAACACACGAAACAGCGCGCGTATCTCGTCGTGACGTGTAGGAATCTGATCGTTGCGACGCGACGTGTGATTGAAAAATACATATTTTTTAATTTTTAACCTAAACCGATGGGTACCGCCGCCCCGGGAACTATTTATTGGATAGCAATCACTTCTGCCGTAGGTCACCCCAATGGTTTGTAACGTTTGGTGACATAGCAGGGGTGCCGGGTTAATGGGGTGCGGTTTGTGAAGGTCTTGGCAGCCAATGCGTTTACCCACCTACTGGAGGAGACCTATCCTAGACCTCTCCAGCCGGTCTCTTCGACCTATCGCCTTGCACCGCAGTGGGAGGGATGGATACATCCATACGTCCGTCACTCCCAGATTCCTATCCATAGCGAATTACCTTTTTTCATTCCCAGAACTTCCTCTTCTTCCTTACCCTAAAAATACCCTCCACACAGCGTCCCCAAAGAAGATATATTCCCTGATTGATTTTTTCCTCAGGGCCTCATGAGTGGATCAAATGTAAAAAAATAATAATAATATAAAAAATATCATCGGACAGCATAATGGATATCCACTTACTCCAAATATGCTCAGGAATCGCTGGTTAAAATCTTTCGGGTACGCGCTGTTACCTGTTACACCATGTATATGAATTCTGAATGGATACACTTTGTACAAACAAATGATTAAATAATAATAAATAAATCATTTTCTTATCTGGCAAGGAAGAGGAGGAGATGGCAACTATTTAACCCTTCGTAAATTTGGCATTTTTTTCGGATGGTTAAAATATTTTCGCTTTACAATAAAATGCAAATATTTAGAATATTTCTGAACACATTCAAAAACCAAAAACTGTTTTAGAAAGGTGATGAAATAAGCATTCAAATTATAGAATTCTATTTTTTTTTTTTTTTAAATTATAAAATTTTTGGTTAAGTTTTAAGATTTTCACGGCCAAAAGCATTTTCGTTATTTGTTTTTGGGGTGTTATGCCGTGTTGCACACATCTACCGGATCTGCTGGATCTGCCCTGATGATGGACACTGCAACGATGTCCGAAACGTTGGCTAAAGAAGGAGGTAGCGCAACACGGCATAACACCCCAAAACAAATAACGAAAATATAAAATTTTTGCATACAAACATAAAAAAGTTTTCAAAATGGCTCACCTTATGTTTTTTCTAACTAAAGTTACTGATAATAAAAAAAAATTAAAACACATACATATTTTATTAGACAAATGTATAACAAACACATATTGTAACCTCACTTTTTTGTCGCTCTATGAAAAATAATTTATAAAAAATTCCCGAAGTTTCATATTCTTTTTTCAATTTGCGATTCAAAATTTTGTTTACATAAAAGTGTACATTATACTTTTTTGGTGGCTATTTTTTAGATTTGAATATAAAGCATGATGTTTTTCCTTTCTAACACCGATTAGAATATATTTCTAACTATGATAGTAAGGGAGTTACGGCGTTTTATATGAGACCTATGTGCGTTGGGACAAATATGGTCTCCTGTGATTAAACGGGTTAAATACAGACTTGTCGTCATTTGAAACTGTGAACTTCCTAGAAGGAAGAATTTGAAGAATTTATTCAGCCGATATAATCGTTATAAGTTATAAGTTATAAGCTACAGATGACGAAATAAATTTTGATAGACGTCTACAGGCAAATCGTTTAAAAAAAAGACTCTTTGAATGTATTTGTGCATTTGTGGGTATCGAAAAATTAAAAAAAAAATCCGACGAGCTTGGAATAACCGCTCTCAGTCCCCTCTTACCCCACAAATGCCCGTGTAGCGACGTTTATCAATTCCGTTTAAATTTAGACGCATACAGGTAGCTATATATTTTTTTTTACATTAGCTCCACACAGTAGGTCCTGAAGAAAATAATTTCCCTCAAGGCCTATGTCTTCTAAGGGGATGCCGTGTAAAGGGTCTTATTAAGAAGGGGAAGGAAAACGGTATGCGGGGTAGGTAGAAATCTATGGATCAGTGTGTCCAGGACGTATGAAGTGCAATGGGTCGAGGAGAGTCCGGCTGGAAAGGTCAGAACGCCTCCCTCAACAAGTCTCTTACGATCCGGCCCATCACACAGCAGGTGGGCTGACGCATCTGCCAAGACAGAGACAAACCTCTCCCCATGAACCCGGGCACCCCTGATAAGTCGCCAAACGTAGCGAACCACTTATATTATGCCTACAGGTAGGCACACAATTTTACCATGAAATGTAATCCATGAATGTCTATGTAATTACAGTTGATACCAATGATTTCTAAAAGTTTATTATAATAATGATAATACTTGGATGATGTATATAACGCCGTTTTTGTGAAAAATCACCTCAAGGGCGCTGTACAAACTTATAATACATTTCTAAAATCTGAAAACTACAAGCTAGACAAACAATTAAAAACAACTTAGGGCTAAAAATTGCATCCACCGGTTCATTGATCACCGATACGAAAATATATGTACAATATTTTGACTAATGAACGCGATGCTGCCTAAAAATTAATGAAAAAAGGACCATACTTACCTGGGAGGTCGCTTGAAATTAACACTGAATATTGTTCATTTAAAGAAATTTAGAAACAGTTCGCACGCAGAGGACATAATTGTGAACACATGTTATTTAATCCTGAAAAATATTTTAATATTAATATGTAATGTATTCTTTGATGAGTGTTTTGGAAAGAAAAAGCAACAATAATGTTGGGTGGTGCAGTAGTAGGTACCTATAAGGATTTGATCTTCCTAAATGTGATTCGTCAAGAGACAGATTGATGTGTAAGGACTCGAGTAATTTTAATTCAATAAGAAAAGTGTGATTAAGTCATATCATAGGCAATGCAAGTCTCAGATAGGTATATTTAAATTAAGGGTATGAGAGCCCAAAAAGGTAAGTTTTTAGTTTGGACCTAAACTCTGTTGGGCTTGTATTGCATCTTAATTCCGGAGGGAGTCTATTCCAAGCCTTAGGCCCAGATACTCCGAAAGCACGATCTCCAAACTTAGTTTGGAGATCGTGCTTCGTTTGGAGATCGTGCTATATTTCACAAATTCAATTGTTGTGCTTATTCTTACGAGTACGAATTCAAACACATTAGCACATATTTAAGTTGTCACTTGTAACATATATAGGGTAAATGTATAAATGAATTTGTAAAGCGCCCTTTAGATATTTTTTTCACGAAAAAGACGCTATAGAAATCATCCAAACATTATTATTATTATCTGGAAAATATTTCGATGCGTTCAATTCAATACAAATAAACAATAATAATGGTTGAGTGCATTATTACATCACAGATAAAGTTTGTGAAGTGTTGATTTGTTCTCTAGACAGAGAGCCACGGAAACACTTGACGGCACCACATGACCTTAAAGAAACAATTTCATAAATAAATAAAAAACCTTCCATATTTGAACTACTGAAACTGAAAACAGATGTATCCGACACCAGCGACAAAGAAGGATAAAATCTGAAATCAAAACTACAACATCCTCACTTGAAGAACTTTTAAACGAACATATTTTTTTTAAAATAATAATTCATTCTAAAAGGCATCACAGTAAACAACAACTCTTGGGGTAAAATACAACTAAATCAAGCGTTGTCAATGGGTACATCGAGTTCCTTCGCACAAAGTTACTAATTTGATAGCGTTAGTGAGAATTCGTTTATAACGAGGCTTTCCTCGTCTGGACAAGTGGTAGTTCTGTGAACAGTAGTCTTCTCGTAGGTAATGTTAATTACTCCGACTTAACAGCGTACAAGTCGCAACGCGCATGCGCTCTACCGGAATAAAATGGTATTATCGAACACGGCTACCATCTTGGTCGAGTTAAAACAGAACTTTACTACGATACGTTTTAAGATTTTCACGGCCAAAAGTATTTTCGTTTTTTGTTTTTGGGGTGTGTTATGCCGTGTTGCGCTACCTCCTTCTACCTCTAAAGCAAAAGAAAATAAAAAGAAGGAGGTAGCGCAACACAGCATAACACCCCAAAAATAAATAACGAAAAGAACTTTACTACATTCATTCAGTCATTTAAATTACCTTTCAACTTGATTTTATGGTTATTATTTTGAAATCTAGAAATAATCGAAAATATTGATGAATTTCAACCATTTACGTTTATTTTTTCCATGGATCTATTCCCATCGAAGATTTAAAAAAAAGAAAAACAGCTCATAACCTAATCTAACGTAACGTAATTAACCATTTTTTTATATATTTTTCATCACTTCTAATGACTTTTCAAAGGAGGTTTTGAAGTCGCATGATTCTGAGTTGACCGGTCAACCTTCTTCCCTATCTCTTTCTCACAACATACCCCAAATTAAGGATGCCATAGAATGAGTGGCTCCGAACAGTTAGAAACGTCATTAATCTCTTTTGCGTTATTTGTGGTGGAAAGTTGTTAGACTGAATAAGTATCTATGATTTGAATTCATTAGTTACTGCGTCAACTTCTTATTGTTTTGCGCCATCGGTTTGTCACAAATAGAGTGCTAAAAATATCTTCTCAGTATAATTATTTGTTTAGTGAGCTGGGGCATGAAACTAATCCAACAGAATGTTTGCGTGATTCTCGGTAACGCTCGTTGCAGTAAACATAATATCTGACCTCTTTAGCGTTGAGAGGAAGGATAACAGAAGTTGAACAGATGAAACAGGCATTACACTATCTCCCGCTAAACACGGAACACATTTATGATTAAAGTTATTAACACTTGAAGAGTATTATCGAATCTGTAATGCATTAGGGCAGTGATGTTTACCAAATGTTACGTAGGTACTGGAAGTGAAAATAGAAAACTGGCCAGTGCTGCCAGTTGCATTAGAAAGATATCATTATAATTTTATTTTTCGGTTCCTATTTACCACAGATATATTATTAAATTTAGTCTCAAGTTAGATATTATTTTTACTTTCATCGTGAGTCATAGAGATTTCATCAATAAAGTGACGAGTGACGTCACTGAGCGAAAAGCTTCCTTTCTGTACCTACGATAAGTAAAAAAAATGGTTATCAAAAATACTGATTTTGGTGTGTTTCCCTGTAAGACTGGTTCAATGAACTCTAGAACTCGGATTTTCTTTGAATATAAAAGTCATTTTCAAAATTGGAACTGATGATGAATTAAACAAATAAAATAAAAATATATTTCAAGGTTTTTTTTGCAGAAACAAACAGTACATAATTACATAGTCGAAAATAGTTCCAAAGTTATAGAATTTAACACAATAATTGGTACCAATGACATGTCGCTGTTATATACTTATGTTTTTATGTGATAAATTTTACATTTTACCTAAATTAAGTTAGTAAATTATTGAAGGAGAGGGGTGTGTGTGAGTGTTTGTATGTGTGTGTATGCGCGAGAGAGGGTGCGGATGTGTGTGGGTGTGTGTGTTTTGTGTGCGAATTCAGTGTGCTAGAAATGTTTTTCAAATAGAGGGAGGGAATCAAAAAATATATCGATATTACGGTTTTTTTAATTGAGTTGAATCTTTGAAGGATGCGGTAAATGGGGGCGTTGGCTGCAGCGTTCGTATTATTATCTACTGGTTGTATAAAAAAGGTTTATTATTTATTAAGTATACTCGTAGAATCCATTATTAAAATAATTTACAATATTATTAATAGGTACTTAATAAATTTATACAAAAGAAATCTGGTAAAAAAAATTATATCGTGGGTCAGATTATGATATAATATTTTTTACCAGATTTATAAAATGTCATGGCACAATCAAATAAATCAGATACTTGAGTCGGGCCATGTCAAGAGTCAGAATAATATAAGAGTGTGAATGAGACGATATATGAATTTAAATGATGCAAAGAATGTGTGCCAAGACCGAGTTGTATGGCGGTCCGTCCTCTCTGCCTATCCCTACGTGGATACGGCGTGATGGTTAGTTAGTTATAAAATTTCGAGGTTTGCTACTTAAATTACCTCTTTTACATTAGCTTCACACGCGCCACCCCCACCCATGGGGGCCTATTTATAGAAAGGAAGGAGAGGAAGTTCTGGGAATGAAAAGGGTACGAGGGGTCCGTTGGAATATGGGGGTCAATGTTGCCAGGAGTGACGGACGTATAAATCCACCCATCCATCCCCCCCACTGCGATGAAAGGTGATGTGTCAAAAGAGTCGTGTGGAGAGGACAGAAGTTCTAAAAAAATAAAAATAATTTAAAAATTAAAAAATTTATTTCTTTTGTTTAATTTAATGTTTTAACAGAAAATTATTTTGTTTGTTGTATTTTTCAAAATTCATATCATTTCAATTTCATGTCTCGTGATTTTTCACGGGACTGCTCCAGTTTCTAAGTTTCTAATATTTATGTTAATACTAGCTTCTTCCCGCGGCTTCGCTCGCATGGTGTAAGGGGGGTCCCCCCCCCCTTCCGCCCCTCCCTCTCCCCACTCCCTCCACCACCCCTGCAAAGTTTAATCGCAATCGGATGAACGGTTTCGCAACGCGTAATTTCGTGATGCCAGAGCTTACTATTTATTGTATATAAAAACCATCGCGGGCATGCGCTGCGCACATCAAATCCCCAAAGCTTCATCGCAATCGGATGAATAGTTTAGCAACGCATAGGTCCCATACAAACAAACCCAGAAACAAACATATTTTGATTTTTATAAATATAGATTACTGGATGTACCGCAAATATTTAATGTACCCGTGCATGTTTATTTGTTTATGTCAAGGTAAGTTTTTCAAATAACATTGAATGTCATTGCCGCAATTCAGTTGTCGGTTATCAGTGTGGGAAAATCCAATAAATAATAGTAGGGTAATCTATCTTTTTTTAATATGTGCAATAACACAACGTTAAGCACCCTTTGGTTGATTTTTTTTATTATTTATGCATTGAACCGCTTACTTTATTCAAACAGTTAGATTTAGCTTCAGTATTACGAAAAATGAGTATTTATGTCGGGGGAGACAAAAAACATGCAAAAAAATATGCATTTAACATTTAAATTTTGTTAAAATTAATTCAATTACACGGATAAGCCATTTTTATATTTATCGTTTTTATTTAACATTTCATAGACAATCAATCAATGCTGCCAATCATAGAAAAAAACATCATTGCCATATAAAACAATAATTTATTCACGTTAAAGTAAATGCATTATTGACAAGTTTGTACCTGTATTTATAACAGTACAACATGGATAGAAATGTATTACAATAATTACACATACCCGCTGGACAAACCCTGCCTTGCCAAACAAACCATTCTAAACCTGGGATGTATATCTAAATTATGATGACATGCAGCTTTCGTAGTTTGAATCTCAACCCAATAATTCGAAGTAGGTGATTTTTTGTTTTTATTTTGACGAGAATTTATTTTATAAGATTGGTAGATATTTCCGACAAATGTCGTATTTGATTGTCTATTAGCTAAAAAGGAATATTCCGTATTATCCACGGATGCACGCATCAAACTTCAACAACACGAACGTTCCGTATTATCCATGAGATGGACTCTATGCAAATTTACCGATTTTTTATGCAAAGGAGTTTTTTTATTAAATTGTATTTTTTATTGAATTGAACATGTTGGCCACAGCGGTTTTTTACAGGGGTACCAAGCAACCGAAAAATCTGTGTGATGCACTACTATAAATAGTGCAAAATCGTGTGTTTTTGGTTTGAACATTAGATTGTTTAGAAATAACGTCTTATGCTTTATTTAAATACTGTATAGAACACAATTTGCCTTTGAAAAAATCGAGTATTTTTTATTAGTCTTTTTTTAAGCACAGAAAAAAAATTATCAGGCATGTAAAAACTGCTTTAAAGTTCAAAATTTCCTACTTATGAACCCTGTTTAGATTGTGGTTTTATTGAATAATGTGGAAAATTATATTATTTAGAAAATCATCCTAAAACATTTAAATATTTGTGCCTATGTTTTTTTCTTGAATAAATCAAAACAGGCAGCTGATGTTAAACGGGAACATAAACCTTATCGCCATCTACATAAGGAGTGTTATTGTATTTTCATAATATTTTTAAAATTAGTATAGTAAAATTATTTTTTTAAGTATTTTTCATTTACTCACAAATGATTGCCCAAGTCGCCTCTAAAATCTTGAAACATTGAAATATTTAATGGCATATATCTTATAATTTAAAGCAAAAATAAGTAAAGTAGCTCATATCCGTAATAGGGTGACCGGCCAACTCAGAATGAAACCAACTCAGAACCACCATATAAAAAATTGGTTGAATAGGTTAAGTTAGGTTAGCGTTACCGGCTATTTTTAAAATAACTTTTTCATAGCTTTTAATGACCTTTCTGAGGTGGTTCTGGGTTGGTTTCATTCTGAGTTAGTATGGAACCCCGTACTAGATATTTGATATACCTTTTTATTACAAAAATATTTTTTTTAGTTTGGTTGGGTATTTTGATCTCAAATCCAAAATTAAGACTAATATGAAACGGGCCGCGCGCTCCTCTTACGGCGCCGCATCCGTGCTCAAAAAGAAGAAGATGGAGAGATATGTAATAACGAGTGTTAGAGGAGCGCGCTGATATTTAAAGCGATAAAATCGATGCGTTGCGAAAGTGTTTAATAAAACACGACTCGTTTAAAATAGAGCAAAAATCTCGTGGAAAGTATCATTTAAAAAAACATGTGAATTTTTTCACAACTATAACTTATAAAATGACTGAAACAAACGTGTTCATACGTGATTTTTTTCTATCGTGGGAATTTTATATAATTTGCGTTTCGGCATGGAACGCGTCTAGATATTATCTTAAAAAATAACATATATTTTTTTAAGAGCTTGAAAACTTCAAAAGTTTAAGGGAAAGAGTTGTTTTGTAAGAAATCGGTAGAAATTCGGGTAGCGACGGCTTAAGGATTTAATAAAAAATAAGTATAGATACACCACCATAGTGATCTTTTCACGTCATATTAGTCTAATAAATTAGTATACGTGATTGTTCCATTCCCAAAAACATTACGCCAGCAAGTATTATGCTCCGTGCCAAATTCATCGGAATAGAAAAAAGATTATTTAATTGATGTAAATATTTAAAGTTCAGCGAGTTTGTGCTATATAAACAAGGTGCGCAATCTTTTCCGGGAACTGTTATTTTTATCGGAAATAGAAACGTTATCATTTGAGCCAGGTAAGCTGACAGAAGTGCGCTGGAAGGCTAATTATTTACAATTATGTCACCGGCTATTATGAATGTTCATCAGTTTTATCACGTACGCATAAACTCGTATGTATCTAACACCTGTCAACAAATAGTAGACAGAAACGCTGCGAATCTTTAAATGGTTTTAAATGGCAACACTAGAGGGGAAAAAATCAGAGTGTGAAACCTTCAGAAAACTAAATTAGACCAGAGTGGTGAGACTATGAAGTACTTTTGTTATCAATGTGAAGGATGATTTTTTTCCATATTTTTGTCGTCGAATTCCAGTGCACCTTTTCCAGGCGCTTTATACCACTACACATGGGACTTGGATGGACTGTGGGTTTAACGTATTAGATTGAAACCGAGTACCCGTGAATTAAATAATATTTTATTGATATGTCATTCCCTCGCAGGTAGGGTTACCAGATGGTCCAGATAAAAAAAAAAACGAAAAAAAATTATCAGAGAATCCCCCCCCCCCCCCCCCCCCTTTGATTTTTTTGGAACAATTTGTCGAAAAATCAAAGGGTCTCCCCTTTAATCTTAGCGAGATCAAACAGAGAAAATTAGTGAAGGTGAAAACTTAAACAAACAATGAAACACTTAGTCAACATTAAAACTTAGAAATATTTTTTTATTGATAAGCAAAAAATAACTCTTTAACTTATTTGGCGCTAGATGCTACTACTTTTAATAATCGTTTATTGCTTGAAATTGTACGTCTTTACGTTCAGTGCAACTGACATTTAAATTGAAGAAAATATATACCTAATTCGCTTTTTACGATATTCAAACCTAGCCGATCACTAAAAACTCTTTCTGCGAAGGCATTGGAGACGAGAATACATTTCGTACCATTTTCAACAGATTTGGTGCTGATTTGTCGTTGAAAAATCTACACCAGGTATCACAATAGATTTTCCTTCAAGTGAAAGAAAAATACTTTGAAGTGCAGCCAGTTCCTCATAAAGATTTTCTGTAGGAGTTTGTTGCTTCCATGGGGACAGTGACCGTATTAATAAATAATTAGTTCCTGTGGAGCGGGGAGCCCGTAAGTCTTGCTACCACCCGCCAGAATCGCTCACGGCTTTTGCTCTGTAATTTCTCTCGTGAGTGAGGTATACACATCGCGTATTTAAAAAAAAAACGGACATTCTATTGTCCGGTTTTCCGAAATTTTCTAGACCGGACAGCCGTTCAAAAAACCGTACTGTCCGGTCCAAAATCGGACATCTGGCAACCCTACTCGCAGGCTACATCCTATGTGTTTATTCCTTTTTAGTGTCGCTTATTTCCGTTTCATGGAGTTTCAATTTGTTTTCATATCAATAAGGTTATCGTTATGAAAGAAATGGCGTAATTAATGGGGGGGATAAGCGTACAAGCGGCCTCAGTATTGCGTAGGAAAAAAGAGACATTCCTGGATAATACAAAATACTTTTGGCACCATCTGTTTTATTAATGTGATGTAAATAAAAAGTTGTGGTAAGTAGAGGTATAAAAAACTTTTTAATAAATTCTTTTACCCCCCCCCCCTTTTTTCTCTCCCCCCCCTTCTTGTGAATGCTAAGCTACTCCCGTGTTGAAAGGAGATAATAATACCATATTCTTACATTGGCGGTCCGTGAGTTTTTAGTGAATAGAGTGCTAAGATTGAAAAATCGACGTTATTGATGTTGCTGTAGCTGAAAAAGTTTTTTTTTTCAAAATTTCAACTTTTTGTATGAAGGTATACTCAAATATGGATGCGGCACATCCCCAAACTGAAAGAATCCTGAAATACGTCTTTCAAAATATTGAAATTTTGAAAAAAAAAACATTTTTAGCTACAACAATATAAATAACGTCGTATTTTTAAACTAAGAACTCTAGCTGACTGAAAACTCACGGACCGCCACTGCATTCTAAGTAAAATTAATATTTAAATGTGTTATTTTTGAGCAGTTAGCAAGAAAATTGCATGGAAAACTTTTTTTATATTTTTGGAATGTACCTATATATTAAACTATGTGGAAGAAGGGCGCAATCTGATCATTTAAAAAAATTAAATTTTAAGGAAAATTGAGTTAGATGCGACACATTTCCCGCCCAGTTAATCCGTGAGATTCAAAAGTTAAACATAACCTCACATTTGGATATACAATATTTTTGCTCTAAAATCGGTGTTGCCATAGTAAAGAAAAAAAATGGTTCCATTTAATTAAATGAGTAGTTTTGTTGACGCACTGCGCACTGCATACTGCATTAGCTCGATGAGCAATCTGCAGTCAACATCAGTACAGTGTTTGCAGCCGCGGCACAGATCTATTTCCGCACTTGTGAGAATTTGGCGCCCGCTTGGTCGCGACGCCCGCGGCACGTTACACATTACACGCTACTGGCATTACCTGCCTCAAATATTACGCACATAGCACTGTTATTGCGGTACTTACTCTTGCAATCCTTACTAGAACATTTGCCCGACTGGATTTTAGTTACTACTAACCTATCTGCATTTCTAAATGAGATTAATTAGACCATTATTATTATAAAAAAAGATGCGTGAATTAGAAACTAATAACTAATTTGTTCGGTTTTCGGAATAACTCATTAGGTCTCATAGAAATCGTTTTCTCTCCCTTACTATCATGCTTAAATGGTGTCAGAAAGAGAAAATATGCTTTACATTCGATCTAAAATTAACTGCAAAATAATTCAAATGTTTCTACACCTAACTAAAGTTTCTAAGAAAGTTTCGGACCACAATTTAGAAAATAAATTATAATATTTTTTTAATAATTTATTTCTACATGGAACGACAAAAAGTGAGCTGATGATAACATTTATAATACATTTGCTTAATAAAATATCCTATATATTTTTATTTATTTTTGTTAAAAATTAAGTAACACTTAACACAAAAAAGAGCTGATGACCTTGAAACGCCTGAACAGATTTTCATGAATTATAGCTAAGAACCATCTTGATCAAGTCAGCTTTCAAACAAAAAAAACGCATCATAATCGGTCCATTCGTTTAGGAGCTACGATGCCACAGACACACAGACGGCGGTCAAGCTTATAACAACCGTCCGTTTAAAAACTTTGTTTGCATTTAAAAAAATTATATTTGAAAAATTACATGTTCATTTCGAATTATTATATTTGAAAACTTATTTAATCACCTTTCAAAAACAGTTTTTAGTTTTCGGATGCGTTCAGAAATATTATATTTATTTGGATTTTATCGAAAAGCGGAAATATTTTGACTTTACGACAAAATAAGCCCGAGGCCTGAGGGGTTAAAAGAAAGACAACAATCTTAGATTATGAATAACCTGCCAAGATTTGAATTCCCTCTAACATCACAATTAGAAGCCGAAAATGATGACTTGTTAATGATATGGACTTGCTAGCAAAGCGACGCCTGAGTGGTAATTGGACGACGCGACGCGCGACGCTTTCAATAAAATGTCAATAAATAATCCCATCAATTCCAAAATATCAAAAATAAACTCGGTTACGAATGCCATTAAACCTATGTATGTCTCCTACCTATGCCTCCGTGGTCGAAAGGCAATGCTTTCGACTGGTGATCCAGAGGTCGCGGTTTCGAATCCCGGAGTGTGTTTCACGATTTAATCACTTAAAATAATTTAAGGTAGATATATATTTGCGGCACGTTCCAGAATGGAAAATACTTTCAGTATCGCCCTGGTGTAAGACCACCATTCAAAATTGAAACGTTGCTTGAAATAGCTTTAGCTTTGTTTGGTGACTAGATCTGAATAGCCAGATACTTCCCAACCTTTCTCTCCCCATCTACTTCCCCTCCTCACTTACTTTCAGCCTCACAACATACCCCGATTGGGATGCCATAGTCTCATTGGCTCCAGTCAGTTGGGAATCTTGTGCGTTATCATTACATAGTATAAAATGAAGTCGCTCAAAATAGATCTTTTAAACTACCCAACGGATTTTCATGCAGTTTTCACCAATACATAGAGCGATTTAAGAGGAAGGTTTATATGTATAATATATGCTTATAATAGTAGAGAAAAGCCGAGAAATTCAAATATTCAATTCAGGCAGCGGGCAGCGGGCAGCGGGCAGCTGGCAAGCGGGTGGTGTGGATTTTATAAAGGTTGGGTTAGCCACAGCAACGTGTCTGCTAGTTCACATATAAAATATAAAATTTAAAAAAATAGTCGCTTTATTCTTGAATAAATGAAAACCACGGAGTAAAATAAGAAGATGCCCTTTGTGATTTTTTAATAATTTTTCAAAGCTCCATAACTCATGATAAAAAATGACGTAGCGGTCTGAATATAATTGCATTGAACTCGAAATTCCGGAATGAAACTGCTGAGCAAGATTTGAAACACTAATATCACTGTTTTAGAGTGTTTTTCATGAAACGAACAAACAGATTTATATTTCAGAAAAAGTAGTAGGCAGGTAGGTAAATATGTTCAATTTAGGTAAATGTATGTTAAATTTAAAACATTTTATTGTTTAAACATCATCAGGCCATCTTTTCTTATCTTTACGACCCAATCTGGAAAAGTTAGTTAACAACATTACTTGACAGTGACAGTAAACGTTCAAATTTTTAGCAACGCATGTCCAATGTCCACCTAATCACGGAACACATTATCAGCAGTAAAAAATACGGACGTAATAAAATTTGACACTGTCCAAACACAGAGTTCATTCACATTAAAAATGATTAATTTGCCATCCAAGCAAAATAATTTCGAGAACAGTCGTATGATTGTACTCGTAGTTGGCACCTACAATTTTTTTTTTTTTTTTTACACTATAGGAGGCACTGTGTAACATAATTATTTATTTTTGGTAATACTGTGTCCAGGGAGGGTCTTTTTGAGAAAAGGAAGTAGTGTATATGGATCTCGATGAGACACATCACAGTTTCACAGCAGAGCTGTTAAACTCAAGAACGTGTAGTGGAAACGTGAAAATTGTTATTTTGTGTCAGTTTACACATCAGTATAGTAGGTCGGTCTGACTTTCATATAATAACTGGAAGAGATCACAGTATATGACTTATCTGTATATAAATTGTTTTTTCACCATATCTGCTATGCCGAAACTTTAAATTTCTGCCCAGCTTAGTGGGACGAAAGTGCCACTTTACTCTTATGAGAAAACGAATTAAATAGTTAGACATCTGCACTAACCTTCCCGCAAAACAGGCAGAAATTTAAAATTTCGGTTACAATACGGTGAAAAATAGTAGGTATATTACACGCTAGCGAAAAAAATAAAATATTCCAATCCGCGTGTTTGCCACCCTCGAACCCCCTTTTACCGAAGAAAGTGTCGTAGAAACTTCCAAGAAACAAATATGTCAACTATGTATAATTGTTCAATTGTTGGACGCGCGTTAGGCTTGTTTCCCGACTGAGCACCCGTGAATCTTCAATTGAAATACCGGTAGAACAAGGACAACATTCCCACGTGACGACTGTGCTCTAAAGATTGCAATGCGTATGTTAAGATAAGAGAATCTATTAAACATAACGCCCGTTTCCGCACAACACGGGGTTTTTCGTGTATTTTAGGAATCCAGACCTGAGGTGGCTGCCAAATTCAACAGTCGGCCGTAAAAACTTGCGATTTGCACAGGGTGAGCAGTTATATACTGATTTTGATTAAATATTATTCTGATACTATCGCCAGATGACACATTTTTATTTATTTAATTACGCCCTTGGAGCATTTAATCAATCGTGTAACATCAATATTTACACTAATAAAAATGAAGCAGAATTAAAAGAAATAACAACAAAAATAATATTAGAATATTAATAATAAAAATTACATCAGAATTGAAATTTCTGATATAAATTTAGGTTATTTCCAAGCCAGTGTAGTTTTTGGATTGGGCCTATGTAGCTCTGGAAGTCTCGTGTCACGATTTGGTACTCGGAATGTTATTACTTTTGTTAAGTCAGGTGCGTCAAGCGATCCATTAACTAATTTGAATAAAAGTACCAGATCGCTCTTGGTTCTTCTACACGATAAGTCTATTAAATTAAGTATTTATTTTTTGTTGTTTCTTAGATACCTACATATTTAAACCAGACTTTTAAGTTTTATTTTTTATGAATAATTTATCTAAAACATGACAGAAAGCAAACTACACACATATCGCGTAGGAAGCCTTCACTGACACAGTGGCGTTTCAGTAGTCAGTTGATGTAGATACAATTGAATGATAACGTGCCATCAGTAAAAAAATGACCATTTATAAAAACATTTATCAACGCTTTCTTGACTTCTGATCTTTTCCCTGATGATGAAAATTGTAAAGCCCTCCGAAACGTTGACTCATGAATGTGAGGGAATCAAAAATATAAATAAATAAATTATTTAACTACTGGTTATTTGACACCCTTGAAATTCCACTAGATTACAATACTGCCCATGCAAATTTATTTAATTAGGTAAGTATACCTAGATTAGCAATATGCCAAAATAATACTAAGTTACGAGAAGTCATTGCAAATGTATAAGAGTGTTACAAAATATCCTAGATCGGCTGTACTTTTTCGCAACTTGCAAATAAACACCTATTCTGAATACCAAATGACTCCTGGCATTAGATAATTTCTTTTAGCAACAACAGATGAATATGAATCAGTTTTCCTTGTGGCATTTTTCCCTCAAACGATAACCGTGCCACAGATTGAATAATTTAACTATTTTGAATTTTTAACCCAGTTAGGTGTGCTGATTTTGTCAATCATTAATATAAAATGACTATAAATTAGCATTCTTTATCATTGAGTTTGATTACGTAGATCTCTGGCGAATTAAATGGGCAAATTTCACATGAAAATGTGAATCTGATGACGGTATTACGAAGCGTGACTAGTTACCCAATGGCATTAAAATTTATATTTTTAATCAATGATTTTAAGGTACTGGGTGAACTATTTTTGCCGGGATTTAAATGGTATTTTATTATTGTGTAGTAATATTGCGGCTGCGCGACCTGTTTCATACGAAACTTAATTTTGGATTTGAAACTCGAAGACACTAAAAAGAGACAAACACAAACATCTATAGGATTAAGCATGCGAGAGAATGAGATATTATAATCGGTTTCCTCTTTGTGCGGTGTTTTGTAGCCTATCATTCTCCTCTTTGTGCGGTGCTTTGTATCTTCCCCACTCTTGTCTACTTTAGTTTTCTGAAGGTTTTAATTCTACCGCGTGTGAATTGCACACTCTGATTTCTTTAAAACCAAAGATTAAAGCAAGTATCTAGTACGAACGGAAGCTATTTTTATTTATTTATGTTTTGAATTATGAAGTGTAGGCCATTAATAAAGTCGTTTTTTTAGGGGCAACTTTGGCATATTTAATTAAATAATATTTTTTTGTCCCTTCTTCTATATTAATATAATGACAAAAATATTAAAAAAGACATATTATTGGCTGGCTTAAATTTAAATTAAAATACGACTGATTTACATTGGAGTACAAATTTATCGCATATAAATTAAAATTTCGCCAAATGAAAACTCCTATTTTTCAAAGTTTTAATTAATTTTATCATTCAATATAATTAATGCAGATTAGGTAAGATTTTTTTAATAATTACTATGTACGTGCCTATCACTAACTCACAAAGAATTTCCAAAGATACCTGTAAAATCGTTAAAAATTAAATTCTTAATGGCCTATATTTTATGAAACCTAGGCTCCAACAAATAAAATTGCTCACATCCATACCTACTAAATAAATATTTGGTACAAATTTTTATTATTTTAAGTAATTAGTTTGGTTGGGCATTTTATCCCCAAAATCAAAAAAAAAATCGAGTGCAGTTTACACACAGTAGAAGCGAAACTTTACCAAAACAATCTCAGCCAATACTTGAAAAGTGAGGTCATAATCGAAGCGACCAATGAGCGCAGACCTCGCGTAATTTCCGTTTAATATCTCAACCAATAGGAGCCAAAGCAGCCGATGAGCGCAGTTGATGCGTCGCAGGTGCAGAATCATCATTTCCATTTCATCCGATATCCAAATCACAGCGATGCTATAGAAATTTCACTTCAAAAATATGTTTCGTATGGAAAGGAATGTTATATATCATAAATAAGTTAATCATAATAAAAATTAGTCAAAATTACAAATGGGTTCCATATTGCATAACATGTCATGATTAAAGAGGTTGTATTGAGTTTGCTTAGAGCGCCTTCAGTAAAGATGATGAAACTGGTTTAATTCTTGTGTTTCCTGTTTACTTCTAACGTTATGTATGAGACGATGTATGAATGCGAATGATGCAAGGGGTTTATGCCGAGATCGAGTTTTTGCAAAATATCGAAAGCCTTCAAAACATTGATATTTGCGACCGGCCGAAAAACGTGTGACATAACGGTACTGTGCTGCAGCACTGCCATTCGAATTATAATTTGTACTGCTTGTGACGTCACGAGACACGACAAGTGTTTTTTTAAACTCTTTATTTCTCAAAAAAAATCGATATTTTTCTGAATAAATTTTCTTGAGATTTAAAATTTGGCATTTTCGATCGTTTTTACACGTCAATATAACGGCGTTGACGTCATGCCAGTTGCGTTTTCTACGTCATAATGGCGTTGTGGCCAGTTGGAACCTTTTCGAAATGTGGGGTTTTAATGTTTTACATTTTTAGTACAATGATCAGAAACAAAAAAATAAACTTTAAATCATCCACATATTTTTAACCGTGTTCATAGTTTGTACTTTGTAAAGAAAATTGTAAAATACCCCATTGCTAACATTTAATCATTGTTAACTATGAAAGCTCATGACTTCTTCAATTTTGGAGACATCGTAAAATTCATTTTACCGTCGTTTACGTTTTCATAAAAATAAAAATAAATTTCGAGATAATCTCAATGAGGGAACGATTATCGGCCGAGTTATCCCAAGGTGCACTCTGCTTTCTGAAGTTTACCTTGATGAAAGCCAATATCCGATAGGAGGGGACGCCACAAAAACGATTCCATGACAGTTGATCTCCGACAGTCGAACTCCCGGCATACTTATAAACAATGTAAAATACAATATACCTACTTACACAAAATATAACTTTAAGTTATATATGTAGTATCCCGAAAGGACGTGCAGAAAGTGATGAAAAAAATTTGGTTAAACACGGTTTTTTGGTTACGTTGTTAGGTTAGGTTTATGGGCTATTTAAAAAAAATCATAGCTTTTCATGACTTTTCAAAGAGGTGTTGAGTTGACTTGATTCTGAGTTGGCATGGAACCGATAAAACTACTTGTCTGTACACTGTATACAAAAATATATTATATATATTTGCTGGTATATACCAGCAAATAATTTTGCATATTATATAAACTATATACTTTTGTATATGTAAACGCTAGAATAAACAGTAATATTGATATAGTAGGTAAAGTACATTATACGTTGGACAAAAAATCGACACTGTAAATAAATGCGTTTGATATCCATACCAACTTATTATTAAAGGTATTTTTAGGTTTTTGACGACCTCCGTAGTCCAGTGGGTAAGACTCTTGACTCACAATCCGGAGGTCGCGGGTTCGAACCCGGCATGCGCAAATAAATTTTATTTGATTAATTTGTGTTATTTCACAATTAATTCATTAAAAATAATATATAGTATATTTGCGGCATGTTCCAGAGTGGAAGATACTATCAGTATCGCCCTGGTGTAAGACCACCATTCAGAATTGAAACGTTGCTTGAAAATGGCTTTAGCCGTGTTTAGTGACCAGATCTGAATAGCCAGGTACTTCCCAACCTTCCTCTTCCCCACCTCCTTCCCCTCCCCACTACCTTCAGCCTCACAACATACCCCAATTGGGGATGCCATAGTCTCACTGGCTCCAGACGGGAGCAGTTGAGATTCTTGTGCGGTATTCACTGTAAAAAAAAGTTTCGAATTTGTAAGTATGTAATGCACAAAAAAATTATAAATTTTATAATAATTATAACTTCGAGGGGTCAACTGTCAGGGGATCAACTGTTGGGTCACTCACAAAAACAAGAACTAAATTATGTACATAATGCAATAATATTATGTTTATTCGAATGCTAAAATTATAAACCTTCAAAATATGTGCTTTATCTCCACAAAAAAAACATGTCATCATTCCTACATTAAAATATTTCGTGTTGACTTTACTCTTTCATGTCGGCTTGTTATGTTTGTATGCAGTTAACAAAATTTGAGGAAATACTCGGTAAACGAGCGTGCAGTGTGCGGCACAATGATATTTTGGCGGATGTTATATTTTTGTCACGTTTGTTTGAAACAACATCTTCATGACTGGATTCATAAAATATTTGTGCAGACAATCATACTACATCCTTGTTCATGCGAATTCCGAATAATGTAAAGTATTGTTTTTGATAAGATGATATAAATGAATTCATAAAAACCTGACTCAAATCACAGAATGAGCTATTAAATTTATTACGCGCATCGGGATTCTTGGGAAGTCATTTAAAAAATTACATGTCACACTTTGTTTATCGTTTTTTCCATTGTTAATGTGTAGGGTAGGTACCGGATTTTGATATAATTTCATCAGTATATCGGTTCATCAATGTGCTGTTTGTATGTTTTATGATTTTCGTTAAGTGCTCGGTGGAAGGAAATAGATGCAATATTTCTTCTCCAAGGTTAAGTGCATGTTGCCGTAGTAATCATTTAGGAATCAATTGAAAACATTAAAATCAAAGACCTTTCAATGGCTGAGTTGGCATTTGGGTCTCACTTAGACGTCGTGTGTTCAATTCCTCGACTGGCTAAGTCATCCATCACGACACAAGGAACATTTTCCACTTGGTGTGGTGGTAATAGGAGAATTTCAAATGTTGTCAGGCTATTCGTACCCGGGAATGTTTGACGTTTTTTTTAAATATCTTTTTTCGTATTTAAAGATTTAGGTGTAGTAAAGAATGGGTTTTTTTTTAAATATCTTTTTTCGTATTTAAAGATTTAGGTGTAGTAAAGAATGGTAGATTCTTGCAGTATTTATTTTATTTATTAGTAAAAGCCCTTAAGGCTCTGCAACTGGGCACGAAAATAAAAAGATGGAGAGATATGAAATTACGAATGTTAGAGGAGAGCGCAAACATTTACAGCGACAAAATCGATGCGAAAATTGCGAAAATGTTTAATAAAACCCGACTCTTTTAAAATAGAGCAAAAATTATCTTAAACAGCATTTAAAGAAACACTGTGAATTTTTTCATACATATAACTTGTAAAATAACTGAAACAAACGTGTTTATAATAATTTTTGGAGCATACTTTGCGATTTTTTTCTATCGAGAGAATTTTATATAATTTGCGTTTCGGCGCGGGCAAAGTCTAGATATTATCTTCAAGAATAACATATATTTTTTAAGAGCTTTAAAACTTACCGTGTTTAAGGGAAATATGTAATAAATCGGTAGAAATCCGAGTTGCGGGCCCTTAGGGGTTTTGCAGACATAATAAACGGATAATTTGTTGAGCGCCGTTTTTGTGAAAAATCACTTCAAGGGCGCTATACAATTTATAATGAATTCTTAGACTCTATCTAAATTTATTGTTTACAAATAGATACAGAAAACATACGAGTACTTATCTGGCAGGTCACTTCCGATAAACACACTATAATTAGAAAGTTTATGTTTAGAGAAGATACGACTTTGCACGCGGAGGACAATATATTTAAAACACTGGATATTGCATGGTTTTACATTTGCAATCCCCATCACTGTTCATATTACATTTATAAGAAGATTAGTGCCTAAAGTAGAGTTAATATTAAATTTAAGACTACAATGTAATAAAGAACATTATTATTTACAAACATATCAGTACGTACATCAGTGCAATCAATACTTTACAAACATAATACATAAACATATCAGTTACAATCACAACTAATTATTTTTGGACGGTTTTAAAAATATCGAAAAAGACTATTGACCGTTCGGTGAAATCTCTGTACATGTACATATATTATGAATATGCCATGGTTTGTCACAGTGGAAAAGATGTTTGAGTCGAGTACATTTAACAGGGACAAGGATATTTATAAAAATGAACATTTAAGGGCAGTCTATGAGATTATTCAGTAATTTAAAAATATAAATAATATCTTACTAATATTATGAACGCGAAAGTTTGTATGGATGTATGTGTGTTTGTTACTCTTTCACGCAAAAACTACTGAATGAATTTTAATGAAGCTTTACAATAATATAGTTCTTACATCAGAATAACATGTAGACTATATATAATGGTGAGCTCTGGCGTTATGAAATTTGTAAAAATTGAAATGTGTGTATATCATATATTTTAGTGGCAGGGTGGAAAGGTAGGGGGAAGGGTACGGGGACGCACGGGAAAGGACATACAGGGAGAATCAATTTATTTCTTTGAATGGTATTGCAACGCATGCCGGGGACCAGCTAATAATTAATAATTTAAGATTAGACATTGATGTTGCGTCCCTCTACACCACCGTGTATCACCATTCAGCATCGAAATGGTGGGTGAAATATCTTTATCCAAGTTTTGTGACCAAATCTGATAAGAAGGACCTACCTTCTTATTCCCAACCTTCGTCATCCACATATCCTTTTTCCTTCCCCTCCCCATTCACTTCAGTCTCTTATGGGTACAAAGGGAAAAAACGTTTTTTAAGCAGTGTTTCAATAGGTAAAAATCACAATAATTTACAAAAGGATTTGACATTTTGGTGTTACTAAAAATAACTAAGGAAAGTACATAGATTGATTCAGCATTTTGCGTCTGTTGCGGTTAATGCTTACGTCGTTTAATAATTTAATATTCCTGGTGATTTTTATGAATGCATCTCTAATCCCACTTGCTCCTATTATTCAAAAACACGTGATATAAAAAGAGTAACTGACCTCATAGATTATTCATAAACATGTGGTTTAAAAAAATTCAGGCCAATTTTTAAACCAATTTATACATAAAAGGTATTCAATGTTTTCATCCAACACTTCTACAACAGATCACTCTAACTATAACTAAACATTCACATAACACAAAAAATACCTAAGCCTTGAAGTAAAAGGTGTCCCTCAAGGCCTCCAGTGCGAACCTACTTTAAAAAATATATTAAACTAGTCTTGATATTCTCTCACATCTCCATTGCAACGTTGTCGATCTTTTACAAATTAAATTATTATCTAGTGCCTTTAACATAAAAGAAGTTATAATAAGTTAAATGGTTTTACACTTCCCTTGTGTGCTTTCTGTTAATTTTAAGATTTCCAGTATTCTTTGGGTTTATAAACAACTTTGAACAGTCAGTGTGATCTTTGTTACTTTTGGTTAAAACTACCTGCGCCAACATCTATTCTTAGAACCAACCCTGAAAGGGGTAACTTGTATCTCTAGAGATAATAATGCATTATGTACGTCAAACAGACATTAGCAATGACCTGAAACTACTAAAAGTGGATCAAAAAGTGTGAGAAGTGGGTAGGCCAGGCCGTTGTGGACCCTACCCTACGTATTTTCCTTTGTCACATTTGCTATTCATTGAACCTGGATTTAATTGTTTCATTTATGACAAATTGACTACTGTTCATTTCATTTATGTGGGTATCTACTACCTACCGGCCTTGCATTTCTTCGTGGGATGAATCCTTTGGTAAATACAACCTTCCGAGGACATAAAACTATTCCCGAAACTCATTTCCATATCTTAGTGTTTGTACGTAGGCTTGACATGTTTTTACCAAATTGTTGGTTCCTAATGTTCATGTTGTAATAAAGGCTGTAAAGACAACGAGAAAGCGACCGCGATGGTCTCTGTGGTCAAGAGTTGAGGCTCTCTACTAGCAATCCGAAGGTCGCGCGTTCAAAACCTTGCTTTTATTTGATAAATTTACGTAATTTCACCATTTATTCATAATGGTGTAGGACCACCATTAGAATTGAAACGTTGCTTGAAATGGCTTTAGCCTTTTGTAGAGTGACCAGATCTGAATAGCGAGGTATTTCTCCACCTCCCTCTTCCCCTTTTCCATCCCCTCTACTTTCGGCACTACTTTCCTCACCACTACTTTCCTCACAATATACCCCCCCAGTTGGGAATGCCATAGCCTCACTGGCTCCACACTGGAGCAGCTGGGACTCTTGTGCGGTATTGATGTGTATATTTATTTATTTATTATATCGTATAATTTCACTAAATTTACAAACACACAAGTTAGTATAAAAGTAATAAATATTTTACACTGAAATTCGAAAAAGCATATTAGCACATAATTTTAAATTAATTCTTAGATAATGATCGACCTAATTGTAGTAGGATGAAGTTTTAATATAATATTCTTCTTGCTTTTTCTCCAGCATTTTTGTCATTTGTGGGTCAAGCAAAGGTATCAGTAGCAGAAGCAGGTATGAACAATTTTATTTGTAAATTTGGTTTTATGAATATTTCCCTAATTACGACCACGCGAGGTGTTAGGGGTTTGTTGATATTTCTTAGTATTGCAAAAACATACCACGGAAACAAATTATCAATGGAATTAACACGTATAATTTAGTGCCTACCCAATAGGAAATACGCCTTTCAAATGTAGTGGGTAAGGGTTTTTCCAAAATGACCAACATATTCATTATATTTATTTGGAAATGGTTACACTTTACACTCCATTAGGGCTATCGGGATATATGACAGCACTGTCCGTAAGGACAAAAGAAATTTAATCACTTACAACGGTTTGTGGTCACATTTAACGGCCGGCCAATTCGCAGTATGTATTATAATAAATTGTATATAATAAATAATAATATAAGAAAAAAATGCGCGTGGCTAATGTTTCAAATCCTATTTCTTTTAATGTCTAATTATCACGAAATGCTGAAATTATAAGAATTAGGCTCAAGAGGGTAGCACTAATTGACACCTGTTTTATTGAAGTGAAAACTTCTTTAACACGGTTATGATTTGAAACTCGATGAATCGAAAAATAGCGACACTAAAAAGAGACAATAACATACATCTATATCTATAGGATTTAGCCTGCGAGAAAGTGAGATAGCATTATGGGTCTCCTCTTGTGCGGTGCTTCGTAGCCTCCCCACTCTTGACTACTTCAGTTTTCTGAAGGTTTCAGCAGGGATTTTTGCTCTAATTTAAATAAGTCGAGTTTTATTGAATGTTTTCACAATTTTCGCTTAATTATTATCGTTTTTTTAATATTAGCGCGCTCCCTCTAACATACGTATTTACATATCTCCCTTTCAAATCGCCTTCTTCTTCTTTTAAACGCTAACGAAGGACGGTGGGGTTGCAAAGCATCACAAGAATCCAATTCAGTTGTCATTCTACTATTACTGTCGAAACCAATTGAGGGGGTTCCAATGACGTCAGAGCTAGTTCTGATATTTAATGATTTCATAAAACATTCACAAGAATTCGGCTCCATTTCATTCAGTGTAATGTGTAGTAGGTTTTTTCTCTAAATATTAGCCCAAATAAGACATTTATTACCGTGTTATTTACGACAACGCCTACGGGCAACGCTGGAGTAAGTAAGAACTAAGCCATGACAATGTACCTAGTACCTACTTGGGAACTACATTTAAATTGCAAATAGTTTCTTAATTACATTTCCTGATACGGCGACTGTTTCTTGTAATTAAATTAACTGCGTAGGAGAAAATTCGTGAGTTATTGGCTGAACGTGCATATTGTTATATTTACTTAGCGTCCATGTGTGCATTATGCAAATATTTGTCTCCACTAAATTCCGTTTTATTTACGATTCAATCAATCTTTTAACATTTTGTGAAAAGCAACCCAATAGATTATTGCCTGCTAAAAGCTTATAATAACATATAATTATAAATTCAGCAGACTTTAGATAATTTAGGAACGGTTTTAATAAATATGATGCGCCGCGACGAGTGCGTAAGTATGATTATATCGTAAGCAAACCATATCATAAGTGTAAGTTTGGTAGACCGTAAGCATAAGCTTATCGGGCAATCATCGAATTCATACGTTTTTTACCCCGTTCCCGCTCCGTGCAACAGTTTTTGTTTTCGTTGTGGGGCGCGTATTTACAAAACCTATAGCGTATCAGTCGCCCAGCTGACTGAAATGGGATAAGTTGTTTTGTGCGAAATCATCCACAAACCATCGGTCCATCCTCTCTGTGGGGAGGCGGCCTGATTGTATTAGAATTCTTTGCCATTACTGAAATAGTAAGTAGAGACTTGAGATGTATGAATGTAATTGAAGCTAGCAGTGTGACAAATAAATAAATAACGAAGTAAATGCACAAACAAAAGTTACTCTATTAACTATTTATTATTTCTACTGTCGTCATGAGGGGCGGTTCTAGATTTGCGTGGGAGCTATAGTGCTAAGATTGTAAAATAAGTTATTGATGTTGTAGTAGCTGAAAATATTTTTTTTTCATAATTTAAAGGCACAGCCTCCCTAAAATAAAATAAAATCTTCAAAAAGAATTAAAATGTTGAAAAAACATTTTCAGCTACAACACCAACAATTATGTCGTATTTTTTCAATCTTAGCACTCTAGTTCACTAAAAATCTGTAGACCGCCACTAGTTGTCACCGTGACTGAAACGGTATAAGCTTTGCAGATGCTTTCGCTCAACAAACCCTACTCCATTTCGTTAGCGTGACTGAAATGGCGTAGGGTTGATTGGTTGGTTGATGGTGTGAACCTATACCATTTCAGTCGCCACCGCGAATGAAATGATAGGTATAGGTTTTGTAAATACGCTTCCGGGACCGTTCGGATGAATCAGTCATAACATAATGCATTCCTTCTTCCTTCCTTTCTTGAGCTAGTGTGTATTGTATGTTCAGAATTCACATTTATATGAGACGAAATTATGACTGTGTTTGTGTAATGTTATAATCTGTGTGAGATGACGTTATAAACTGTATGTATGAGATGTTATAATCTCCTTGTGTATGTTAAAATGTGTGTGTCATCACGTGACCCGCTGGGATGCTGCAGGTATATGGCGGGACAGGAAGCGGACCGGTTTCCTCGCGAGGAAGTACCCCTTCCCGCACCCTCCTCCCCTCCGTTGGCCAACCGCCGCGCTTCCGCCCGAATGAGGATACATTCCAAGTTCAAAATAATATTGTGTACACAATCTGGCGTTCGACGTGGATAGCGCGGGAATTGTATTTTTGTTGAGTTACATGTTTGAAGAAACATTCGAAGAAGATTCAAGGTTATTTTCAAAATATTGCAAATAATGTAATTATAATTGAGATATTATATTTTATTGAACCTGCTATTATTAATGGGGTCTACATAGCAACCCATAATATTATTGCAATCTATAAATCTTCAGTTTAAAATTGCGTATCTACTTAGCACTAGAAACTTATTACTTTTTTTAAGTTAGACACTATAAGAACAAACCAACCCATAGTTTTTTCATGTTTTTGATACTGTGGTAATAAATTTGATCAACATTCTAAAATTCCTTAGACTCGTAAACAAAATTTTTTAGACATTTAGTTAAAATTCCTTAGACTCGTAAACAAAATTCCTTTAATCGCAATTTGAAAACAATTTTTATGAAATATTAGCTAACTCCTAACATTCTCCCAAGATTCACTATTTTTAAAAACACCTTTTCCTGTATGGCCTTTTGAAAGATATATATATTTATTTTTTTTAATAAAGAAAGACAAACATTCCCGGGTTACGAATAACCCAACAATGTTTGAAAATCTCCTACTACCACCACAGAAAGCCGAAAATGTTGCTTGTGTTGTGATGGAGGACCTAGCCAGCCGAGGAATTGAACACGCGACGCCCGGATGGGATCCAAGCACTATGCCCACTCAACCACTGACCGGTCGCATGTATAACAAAAACTTTTTTCCTTCAATTTGACCGTTAAGTGCTAATTTCAAATCTCCATAGTATGTGATAGAAATTGCAAGCTGAAAAATATTTTTTTATTTATTTGTTTATTTAGCACAAGATTATACATTTATACACATAATTTATTAAAAATATTTTACTGCCCAACTAGGAGTATTCCCGTTTTAGGACAGTCAAAATATTATGGGTATTAACATGTGGAACATGATATGTAGTCGAGTTGCAATAGTAATTCCCGTCCGTATTTCATGACGCCAGGCTTTGTTCTGTAGTATAGACATCAAAATATAGTTTTTAGATAAGCGTTTGAAATTAGGTGGACATATTATTTTACTTATGTTTTACATTTTATGGTAGGCATTTAATTTCAAGTTTTATTCCGTAGTAAGTTTATTGATTGGACCCTAAGAGTATGGATACTAGAGAGACGGCATGTAAAGTGTGCCCCCCTGCCCAAAGCATGCCTTTTCAAAAATTTTACCGAACGGTTTTTAGATGGCTGACATTGGCTTTTACACCTCGGTCGCGCATAGAGCTCCCAGAAAAACGTTCATAAAACATAGAAAAATGGTCCACTGTGCCGTAAAATTGTGTAAAAGTAGTTCTATGAAGATCTTTAAGAAAAAAGACGGTCTTACCTTTCACATGTAAGTGTTTAAACATAGCTTAAATATACATTTTGTAATTTTCGGCGTGTTCATTTCAACCGCCATCGCCATGAGCCCGATGTTATCACGTGAACTCCGACTGCCAATGGGCCGAATCAGTCAACTTAAATTATAATAATTAAAAAATACCAAAAAACTTTTATGTTTTTATTAATCATAACGCACAAATATAAAGTCGTGATTCACACATGTCATAGGTATATGTTTTTTTATCATTTAGCTTATTCATTTTTAAAAAATTTTTCTTTGTCTTTTTTGCACTGTTATTTTTAGATTTTCTTCCTACTAATTTACCACTCCTTTTACATATGTTTACAACGTTAATTCAAAGTTTATAATCACTGTATTGTTATGTAAAAGTCACATTGACATGCCCTCGTGGTCGAGGGCTAAAGCTCTTGACTAGCAATCCGGAGGTCGCGGGTTCAAATCCCGAAATAAATTTTATTCGATTGATCTGTGTTTTCAACATTTTATAATTAAAAACATTATAAAATATATTCCCGGCACGTTCCAGGTGGAAGACATTCTCAGTATCGCTCTGGCGTAGGGAAGACCACCATTCAGAATTGAAATGTTGCTTGAAATTGATTTAGCCGTGTTTGTCGACTAGATCTGTATAGCCGGGTACTTCTCCAGCTTTCTCTCCACTATTTATTTCCCCTCGCCATTTACCTTCAGCCTCACAACGTACATGCAACAGACGGAAGCAGTTGGGATTCTTGTGATATATTATATGGTATATCTCTACATATTATAAAACAAAGTTATTCGCCGCGTCTGTCTGTCTATCTATTCGCGATAAACTCAAAAACTACCCAAACGGATTTTCATGCGGTTTTCACCAATAGATAGAGTGATTCATGAGAAAGGTTTAGGTATATAATTTGTCAAGGTTTTGTGTAAATTTATTGAAATATATAATATATCTGGTTAAGCGGCAGCGGGCAGAGGGCAATGTGCTGGCAAATGGGCGGTGTGGATTTGATTTAACAGATGGCGTTGGTTATAAAGGTTGGGTAATGGCGTGGCATTTTTTTACGTTAGCCACAGCAACGTGTGGCCGGATCTGCTAGTATAATATAATATGTACATTATTTTTAAATAAATTAATTATGAAATAACACAATTTAATCAAATAAAATTTATTTGCCCACGCAAATAAGTCAAGCAGTGTTTGTTCCTATCACTTATTTTTTTTGTTATCATTGTAAAACTGTAAATACAGTTCTTTTATAAGATTAATATCGAGCACTCCTTTCTTAAAACTCAAGCACCAGCTTACATCAGAATAGAACGCACAAAAATTTTCACTGCAGGTCTGTTGATTTTATAAAATACGTATAAAAAACCATACTTACCATTTATATGATAAATTAAAATCTATTTCAAACTGATGAGTTAAGCAATGATAGCACCAAGGAATGGCGCCTTGAGTTACAGCGAGTTCATAACACTAGTTTTTTACCCACTTGCACTTGTCAAGTAAAAAGTGAGGCCGATGTATTTCGACAAGCGCTTCACAAATCTTGATTTCGCAAAAAATGAGTTAAGTACGTCCTAGTAGATAAAGGTAAGTTATAATAACTTGTATAGGGAACAATAAAAATTAAACAACACATAAGTCTCCAGTCTCCTTGTTACTACCCTTTCCTCATTTCATTACTTATTTTTCAATTAAGCTATTATATTTTATGTCCAAAATGTAATAAAAAATTAACGAAAGTTTAAAAAATATAAAAATGATTCCCATTCACAGTTCGGCCCTTATCTCCAGAGCGCCGCCTTCCCCCCGCAAGCTAGCCACATTCCCCGTTTCTATCCCCTCCCACTAGACGGCTACTAGTTTGGAGAGCTACATAGGTTTTTCGCTTATCCCCGTAATATTCCGAAGTATTGCCGCTTCCCTTCAATCTTAGTTCCATGATTGGACCAGTGCGATTCAAGTATTTGGTTCACTTGATTGTGGCTTTTACGATTCACAATCGCGTCTCGCGTCGTTAATATATTCTCTTATTTTGTATTTCTTGGACATTAACTACAATTTTCTAACAATTTCTATACATTTTGTTTTAGAAGAGTTTTAAATAACTTTTAAATAAATAGTGTACCTACTTACAAAAAAAATACAACTCTTCCAAAACAAAATATTTATAAATTCTCCTTACTTTCCTTTCTTCGTTCATTTGTTCTAAATGCCCAAACCATCTAAGTGGCCCTTTCTTAATCTTACTCATTACTGGATGGTCCGTTGCTCTGTAGGGAACCCGCTTGCACAGCGCGGGTGTAAACTGTACGCTTAGAGTTATGGATGGCAGTGCAAGGCGATGTTCCGAGAGTCCTGCCGGAGGGGTCAAAAGATCAATCTCAACCAGTTTCTTCCGATCCGGCCCGTCACGCTGTAGGTGAGTAAACGCATTCTCCGCCAAGACCTAGACAAATCTCACCGCTTGAACCCGGCACACCTGCTAAGTCACCAAACATAGCGAACCAATTTGGGTGACCAAAAAAGGTGTTGGTAATCCAAAAATTGTTCCCGGGGTGGCGGTACTTGAACATGTGAACGGTAAATACTTCATGTTATCTTCGTTTTAGTAGTATGTAAATTTCCATTTATATCGTTGATTTATTATTGTCAAAATATTTGGCAGCAAATGAAACGCATTTTAGGCTAGTGGGAAATACTTATATCAAGATTACCTAATTAAATGGTAGACACAAGTTACATTAAAACATTGTTTTACATTCAACATTAATCTAAACAAATAAGCAGAGGCATAATCGAGATTAAAGTTATCGTAAATCACAAGAAAGTTTCCGTGAAGATATTGGTATGTGGTATATTTTATTTGTGTAACTAGGTAGGTACCACCCCAGCAGAAATAAATAATTTTCACCTCTTGAAAGTAGGTAGGTACTTACCTACTAACTTGATAAATAAACACTGGGTAAGTACCTACTGAGTACCTATCTGAACAAAATAGCAGATGAAACGTGACGTCTGAAACCTGTTCTGGGAGACTTCAATAACGTCATTTACTGAGTGAACAACATACATAAACGAGTCCGATTCTTATTCTTATTATGAAAGATGCGCAATGAAAATTTATGCATTTTGAGCGTTTTCAATGCGTAGGCCTAGTTGTTTCGCAATAATTCACGTGTGATAAAGTCATCACAAAATCATTATCATCACAAAAAAAAAACAAAATGGCCGTACGGTGCCATTTTGTTTTTTTTTGTGACATTTGAAAGGTCCCCATTAAACGCCGATTTTAGGTGTGTTTCAGCTTTCTATCAAATTGTAATAAGCTGATAAAACTTAATAACAAGTTAGTCGTCGTCTTCTCTTCTGCTGATCACAATTTGTTCAAAAGCTAAAACTCGGTATTTAACGGAGAATTTTCAACTGTCAACAAAACAAAATGACGCTGAGTGGCCATTTGATGATTCTTTTTACATTATCTCCACACAGGTGGCACTGAGGAAAATAATTTCCCTCGGGGCCTATGTCATCTTAGGGGATGCTGTGTAGAGGGTATTTTTAACGAAGGGAAGGATAGAAAGTTCTGCGAAGAAAAAATTTATGAGGGGTGGGTAGGAATCTGGGGGTCAGTGTGTCCAGGAGTGACGGACGTACGAATCCATCCCTCCAACTGCGGTGCAGGGCGATGGGTCGAGTGAGTCTGACTAGAAAGGTCAAAAGGCCTCCCGCCACACAGCAGGTGGGCAAAAGCATCCGCCGCCAAGACCTGGGCAAACCTCACCCCATGAATCCGGGCACCCCTGCTAAGTCACCAAACGTAGCGAACCACTCGGGGTGAAGTATGGCAGAGATGTCGGTTATCCAATAAATGGTTCCCGGGGCGGCGGTACCCGTACCCGCCTCCCAAATTGTTAAGTTGTTAAGATGATGATGTTACTTTTGAATTTTGTAGAATAAATTGATAAAACGGATATTAATAACGTTGCAAAAATAATAAGGGATTTCAATGATGTTTTTTTTTATATTTTCAAATAAAAAAGATTTAAGGATAAATAAAAATTTTATTGTTGTGCTGACGAATAAATATTCTATATCGATTCAAAATGTGCTGTTTTTGATTTGCCGCCAAAATGACATAATAATAATGTTCCTATATATTAGTTTGTGACGTCATGCCGGCCTACGTTGATAGGGGTAGTCACGGGTCCCGATAACAGCTGACTTATAATAGCGTTAATTACGTCATTACCGAAATCAGCATTATTAATGAAAATAATAAATTTTATGTATCAGAAATAAACTCGTACATGGTGTAACCTCATTGTTAATTGTTTTTTAAGTAATTGCCCTCTCGACGGTCTACAAAATATAAATAGCTTGGGTACCTATCTAAGTGTAATTTAAATATAATTACTGGTTTACGTCCGTACACTAAAATTTCCTCAAATTGCGGCAGTAACTTCCGCCCCCACATCCGTTTTAAAGATGATATTTCAGTATTTCACCGACACTTTTAGCCTAAGCGATAAAACTTCAATTATGTTTACATTTCACGTTTCTTGATATCTTTTGACGTCAATGCACGAATTCAACTTCAAAAAATATTTGTGTTAGGCAGTACTACATATTACTAATCTATCTAAATCCAAATGGCACCTGAGCAGCGTAAATTTAGGCGCCTTTTGAATTCTATTTTTTACGTCTACTCTTCTCTACACAGTTGGTCTCAATCTAGATCAGTGGTTCCCGACCTTTTTTGGACCAGAGACCACTATGGCATTTATTTATTCTCACAGGGACCACAAGGAACCATAATTATAAACTGTTAATCGCATAATTAAACGCATCCTTGCAATTATACTATCATTTTGCAATTCAATGTTCTCTTCTTGGACTTCTTTAGCTACCTCTCCATCATTAATTCCAAAGGGGTTACGAATCAGCTTTTGGATACCTTTCGATTCGGTTTTGTAGTAAATGAATAAATGTTTTTTTATCGAAGGAAGCAAACACTTTGTGTTGTGACCATTATTTAGGCCTAAATAATGTTTCAATAAACACAACAACTAAATCTCTATAAACAGTATGTAAATAAACGAATAAATTAATACGATGGCTTGTGTCATATCATTCATTCCCATACAATGACTGACGTCACGACACGTCGAACATTGACGTCACCACTAAAATTTCAATAATGCAAACTTGACGGCGTATTTTTACGACCCGATTAAAAATTGACTTTTTAATAATGTTTTTAAAAACTCTGCGTTTAATATTATATACTCATGGTTTAAAAACTATAATTGCTTGAAATAAATATCGTTTTGACCATAATGTCTTGCATGGATATTGTTGGTCGATGCTTACATATTACAATATCTTAGCCAACATAATGTTCTTTCATTCAGTTTCAAATATAATATCGCCTCAAACATAATATCACCTAAAACAGTGGCTCTAAACCTGTGGTACGCGTACCCCTTGGGGTACGCCAAACAAAATTGGGGGTACGGAATATCGTCGCACGAATGTAGCTTTTAAAACTCAGCTCTACGATTTCAAATTTCGCATGTAGAATCACTGCTTAAAAATTACCGAAGTCGTGTTTCAACCTGCAATAATCCTTAAATTCATGCAATAATGAGAGTATCAAAATAATACAAATGAAACATAACTTTCGTTACACGTTTGAAGTTAGAGTTAAGGGGGTACGCAGGCTCAAAAAGGTTGACGACCGCTGACCTAAAACATAATGTCGACTAAAACATAATATCGTCTCAAACATAATATCGTGGCTAACCGCTAACATAATAATATCGCCTAAAACATAATATCGATTCAAACATAATATCTTGTCTAACATAATAATATCATCCATAGGCGGATTTAGGGGGGGGCACGGGGGCACGTGCCCCCCCCCCCCCCCCCCGCCCCAGACGGTATTTTTGTGTACTGTGGAGATTCCATCACAGTATATACTTAGAAGCAGAAACTGTCTTTATTAAACATTTAATTTTTCTATTGCTTTGACACTTTCATAAATCTTCCTATATATACTTGAACTTGTAACCGTCCGCCCCTTGTGCCCCCCCCCCCCCAAAAACAAATCCTGGATCCGCCCTTGATATTATTTCAAACATAATATCGTCACAAACGTAATATCGAATTATACTTAATTTTTCTCAAACATACATAAAAGGATTAGTTGGTGCCTATTGGGATTCACGTTTTATATTTATTAAAACATGGGTATCTCTTTGGTACCTATGTTATTTCCAACTTACATACACTAACGCCATAAAGTTTGTATTATATATTTATCTAGGGATAATGAAAAAAACGTGCATTTTCTTTCCACTCACGAGCACATGGTAGCTATTTCCAGGCGCCACTATCACATCGATCAATCTGATGGTTGAGAAACTAAACGAAATTAATTTCTACCAGCCGATGAAAAATGAAACCAGATAACAAACTGCGATGTCAAAACACAGGCAACTAGTGGGTCCGTTGGGCGATGAAATAATCATCTCGGGTGTCTTTAGTAAGGCCATGTTAGGGTTGCCATGCGTCCCGTATTTCAATCTCCTTTCCCGTTTTAATTTCTGTCCCGCTTTTGACCCTTGGTTCCGTATTGCAGTTTACAGATAGAAAGCGAACATCTTAAGCACATGTCAAGCTTGTTAGATGAACCTAGATGTGTTTTTTCTATTCTATCGCATGAAGACTTTTCCGATACGAAAAGTAAATGATAGATCCATTTTATCGACGAGAATCGAAGCATGTAACCGAAAAATATGTTTCAAGGGAACTCTCAGACTGAGAGTTCCCTTGCAGCATATCTCAGTGGCAGGGCAATGGCGGAAGAAACAATCGAAGGAACTTCAGCACAATTTCAAAATGACTTTCCCCTTTTTGAAGTGAAAAATTCTTCAGCACGGTTGTTATTTGAAACTCGACGAAACGAAAAAGCGACAGTAAAAAGAAACAAACATACATCTATAGGATTTATCCTGCGAGAGGATGATAGGTATGGGGCCATTCATTTATTACGTAAGACCCTAAATCGTCTTACGTAATAAGGGAGGGAGGGGGGTCGACCATGTCTTATTTTTTCTTACAATTGGGTGGGAGGGAGTCTGGATAGTTCTTACGTAAGATCACAAAAATGCGCAAAGTTAAAATTATTAGTACCTTTGTAAGTACAAATAAACATTTCTAAAAATTGTTACTTTGAAAAATAAACATTAAAACAAACCAAACGTGTTTTCATTTTTCTTTTAGGTTCTTACGTAATAAATAATAAACAGGGGGGGAGGGGGTCGGCCTATTCTTATTTTTTCTTATAATAGGGGGGGAGTGGGTCGATAAACTTGCAAAATTCGTCTTACGTAATAAATGAATGGCCCATATGAATATCAAACGAATTTATTTACATTGTCGATTTTGAGAACTGAAAATTCTTTAACTCCGTTGTGAATTGAAACTCGATGAAACAAAAAATAGCGACAATGAAAAGAGACAAACACATACATTTATAGGATTGAGCTTGCGAAAAAATAAGTCTCCTCTTTGTGAGGTGCTTCGTAGCCTCCGCACTCTTGTCTACTTTAATTATCTGAAGATTTCGCTTTTACCGCGTGTGAACTGCACACTTTTTTTTTTACTTTCATGCAGAATGTGTATGAATGATGTACTTGAATGTACTTGACTGATTTGACATACCTACATACTATATAAAGCCAGTTGTTTCGCAGAAATTCAAATGTATCATTGTTATCTAATAGCCATTGAGCACCGCCCAGCAAATGCCGATTCTAAGTCCCTTTCAGCTTTTGAACAAATTGTGATCCGCAGAAGCTCAAATGCATCTTGAATCGGCGTTTAACGGAGTCCTTTTAATGTCAAAAAAAAAAAAACAAAATGGTACTGAATGGCCATTTGATAACAATGGTACATTTGAATTTCTGCAAAACACCTGGCTTTATGTAGTACGTATGTTTATAAAATCAGTCAAGTATCCCGTTTATAAGTTCAAGATCATTATTTACCAACCTTCTTCTTCCCATCGCTTTCTCTTCCAAAATTCCTCAATCCTCACATCATAGGTCACCTCAAGTAATTCGCTCCTTTTGGTGACTTGGCAGGGGTGCTCGGAAGACCCTCCACATAGCATCCCCAAAGATGACATGGGCCCTGAGGGGAATTGTTTTCCTCATGGCCTCCTGTGTGGAGCTAATGTACCTAAAAAAAATCATATGTCAATTGGTGATTCCATAGTTCCCGGTTGGAACTCTTGTGCAGCACTAAATAAATTACACTAGCATAAAAGTAAGTCATTCGTTATATTTTGGTTGATTCTTGTAAGATAATTTTTGCAATCAAATCCATAAATAACATAATTCTTCTTCTTCTTCTTTCGTATGGTGGGGGGTCAGAGGGGGACATCTAGGTCTGCGAGCCAGTCTAGGGCCGCAGGCGTTGCCCTGTGGACCTCATCAATCCCGCCGGGGAATGAATGGAGCGGGCATTCGTTGACCACATGTTCGGTGGTCTGCACCGCACCGCATTCACACATCGCCGACTCTTTAAGGCCCCATCTATGCATCATGTGAGCACAACGGCTATGGGAGCACCTTATCCTATTGATGGCAGTGCAGAGTTTGCGAGGCAATGGGAACCCAGGCTGTCTCTCAGTGGGGTCTTGCACGAGATGGGCGTTTTTGACGTTGGCTGATTGCCACTCAAGCTTCCACCTATCTTCTGGGGTGAGAGGTGTTCGAAGGAGTCTTTCTCCTTCCGTCCATAATTATAATAACATAATTATAATTAGTTAATTATGAATAGTTTGCTTGCACCTTCCAAAGCAACAAATCCAAAAAAAAATATATATATATCCACCAGCGACCGTCCCTTATTCGACCTTTGTGGCAACCCTGGCTATAAAGTCATAAGGCAATTCTATGGAGTCAGTTGCCAGTTACAAAACAAGGAAGTGCTAGAGAAGTCAAAGCCTCAATCTGCGAACTGCTGTGACGAAAGACCTAATATGTTCTGCCTTACGGTTTTACCGCTTTATTTTGTAGTGTAGCATACATTAAAAAAAAAACGTCAATGATTTGACAAGTGTTGATCTCGGGGGAACAGAAGGGTCAGAAAAATACCCAATGAATCAATCAGGGTGGGTAACTAACTACCTTGAAGGGTGACCTTTTCAAATTTAGCACGTTATGGGTTAATCTGGTTAATCCCAATATAAATAATAATTGGTGTTCGCCAGTCGGTTCATGGCGATGGTATACTCGTACTTAACTTTGCAAGCGGTAAGGAAAAATTAAATTAAACCTTTTTTAAATCCATTGATATAAGTTTGTCGTTATTTATCTATATATATAAAAATCAATTGCTGTTCGTTTGTCTCGCTAAAACTCGAGAACGGCTGGGCCGATTTAGCTGATTTTGGTTTTGAAATGTTTGTCGTAGTCCAGGGAAGGTTTAAACGGTGAGAAAGTATGTAAAATTGCGAGAAAAATAGTAAAAACAACAATTTCATTTTCCCATATAAACTGTTCTACCTACTTTCCTGTGAATTGCTAATCGTTCATCCGATTGCGATGAAACTTTGGTGAATTGTTATGAGCACGCCCGCAAAGGTTTCTGTATACACTGGAGAGCTCTGGAATTATGAAATTTGTTAATAAAATTGCAATTGGTGCCACGCGAACTGTTTGAAAATGAACCGGGACTGAATGTATGGAATGCGGGAGGGGGTGGCGGATGGGAGAGGGGTAAAGGATGAGGGAGGGGAGGGGAGGGGACAAGGGAGGGGAACTCGGGTAAGGGGGTCCGCGGGAGGGCGGGGAGGGGAACCCGGGAGGGGGGAGGGGAACTCGGGAGGGGGGGAGAGGAACACGGGAGGGGGGTTTAAGGGATAGGAGAAGCGGGCGAGGGGAGTGAGGAGAGGGAAGGCGGAAAAGGTGGAGTGGGAACGCGAGAGGGGAAGGGGACGCGGGAGAGGATGGGGAGGTGGAAGGGGAATGGGACGAATGGGAAAGAACACGAGCTCTGGCATCATGAAATTTGTATAAAAAAACTGCAATAAGTGGCACACGAGCTGTTTGAAAACTGAATGTATTGGGAATGAATGTTTGGAATGCAGGACGGGGGAGGTGAACCCGGGAGGAGGATTCACGGGAGGGAGGAGTCAATTGTGGGAGGGGGGAGGGGAACACGGGAGGGGAGTTCGCGGGACGGGGAAGGGGGGGGGGGAGTAGAGAGAGGAGTGGGAAGGTGGAGGAGGAGTGGGAACACTAGAGGGGAAGGGGACGCGGGAGAGGAAGGGGCGGAGGAAGGTGAACGGGACGAATGGGAAAGGACGCGCAGGGAGAAACAATTTCGTTATTATATGGCAGAGCAACGCATGCTGGGTACCAGGTAGTTTATAATAAAAAACAGTGGTGTTATAGCACACAATAATAATAGACAATAACGATGATATTACAGCACATAACCTTTTTTATGTGAGTACCTCATAAGAGTTCCAGCTGTTCCCTTCTTGAGCCAGTGAGACTATGGCATTCCCAATTGGGATATGTTGTAAGGCTGGAGGTTTAGGGGAGGGGAAGGATATGAGGAAGAGGAAGGTGGAGAAGTACCTGGCTTTTCAGATCTGGTCACTAAACACGGCTAAAGCCATTTAAGCAACTTTTCAATTCCGAAGGGCGATACTGAGAGTGTCTTTCACTCTGGAACGTGCCGCATACATACTTTATATGACTCCAGATACTAATATCTACAGCCTGTATGTCGGACGAATGTCTACAGCTCATATGTTGGACTAATATCTACGAAATTCAGAGTGTTGACTAATATCTACAGAGCTAAGGTCGGACGAATATCTATGACGGTCCCAGTGTTCATTAATATCTACAGAGCGTAGGTTGAACTAATATCTACAGAGCGTAGGTTGGACTAATATCTACAGAGGGCAGCTGAGCAAGAGGTTGTACGGAAAAGCATAAATTACTTCAATTACGTAATTACTAATTACGTAAAGGTTTAAACGTTTAAATTACGTACATGAAATTTTTGCATAATATTACGTATTTTGCTGTTAACGAGGACAATAATTTATTGAACAAACATGGAGGTCATAATACAAAGATGTTTATTTATTTATTTATTTCGAAGTACACGGCACCACAGCATAACCTAAGCTAACCTAACCTAACTGACATAGAAATGGTCATGGTAACAGACTAAAAAATTTAGAACACTCGAAATAAAGAAAGCTGTTAAAACAAAAACCCAAATCCTTAATATTCAGCTAAATGTGTCCGATAGTTCGATATTAGGGGTTTTTACATACATACATACATAAATTAAGTTTTTTAAACTACGTTATTCCAATATGCTATACATAATTGCAAATCCAACCTCTGCCAGTGCTGTAGATATTCGTCAACACTTTGGTTCTCATTGATATTAGTCGGCAGTTTGAGCTGTAGATATTCGTACGCACTTTGGTTCTCATAGATATTAGTCAGCAGTTTGAGCTGTAGATATTCGTACGCACTTTGGTTCTCATAGATATTAGTCAGCAGTTTGAGCTGTAGATATTCGTACGCACTTTGGTTCTCATAGATATTAGTCCGAATTTTTCAGTTTTTGGAATTCCTGTAGATATTAGTAGACGCCTCCCTTTATATTATTTAAAATGAATTAATTGTGAAATAACACACATTAATTAAATAAAATTTATTTGCGCACACCGGGATTTGATCCCGTTACCTTCGGATTGTGAGTCAAGAGCCTTACCTACCCCTAGACTTCGGAGGCCGTAGTTTATAGTTAGTAGGCCGTGTTTTATACATAACAAGAACATTAAAACTAAAACATAATAAGCAGTTTACATTCCGAAATAAGAAGCATTCTGAATGGACATCAAACTTAAAAGTACAATAAGGAGGAAACCGAAACCAAACAATGCTGCAAACTTACGAATATCTATAAGATTCAAGAATGGTATGATTTTGTTAAATAATTTGGTTTTTAGCCCGTTTAAATTCAGCCAAATTCTGGATATTAGTAAGAGCTGAGGGTAGTTTATTCCAAATGAGCGGAACAGTTACAAGAAAAGAGCGATCATGGTAAACCGAGGGTATGACCTTGCTACGTCACTGGTTTTGTTTTGTCACGGAATCTTCGTCCACTGTGCCTGCTTTCACGCCTCTAGACATTTATTAGATTCAGTTTAGTGGTCGATGGTGGGTACCTGTATCTACCTACAGGTATTAGGGTCAAACGGGCTGGTGTTTCGTCAAGAACACCGCACTCCGGTCTCCGGATACCGGATATCCGGCCGTGGAGTACCAATTACCGGACATTGTTTCTTGTTTCCCACCAACGCGTTAAATCCATCTCCTTTCAAGCAAACGATTCGACAAGCTACACACAAACCAACTCGGTATTCCATAACTCTAAATAATATATTATTATAAACTCAGATGATTGATGAAAGAGAGAGTACGAAAACATTGGGCGATATAGTTGTGAATGATGAATACTTGGAGCAGGTGGATGAGTTTGTGTATCTGGTTAGTATGTTTACGAGAGATGGGAAGGCTGATAGAGATATTGAAAGGAGGGTAAATGTCGGTAACTTCAAATGCCGTTGGCGCTAATAAACAACTGTCAAGAGAAGTGAAGCTAGCAGTCCACAATGAAGTCCTGGTACCTACCCTGATATATGATGCCCTGATACCCTGATGTATGGCAGTGAGGCATGGAACTGGCAGAGGAAAGATGAAAGTAAACTGAATGCTCTTGAAATAAGATCCCTGGGTCGTATGTGTGGTAAAACCATGTACCTACGATCGTGAGAAATGTGGATATCCGCAAAGAATGCAAGGCATCAGCCTTACATTCTTTGCATCTCATAATTATTCATAATGAGTAAGATTAAGAAAGGGACCCTCAGATGGTTTTTCAATATTCACTTTATTTGCATGATGCCTATAGAGGAATAATGACCGAACGTGTTTTATACATTCTTTGTATCCACAGTATCTACACTAGCAATACCACGTACTGCAAAGTTAAGTATGTCGTCGGATAGAACAGTAGCTACCTATTCCAGATATATTATAAATTATAAAGTATTTAAGAATACGGCGAAAATCATAAGTACCTATTACATTTTATTTATTTATTAAATATTAATTGCAGAAAATATAACAGAATTCAAATTACATAAAAAAATAATGTTGAAATGTAATATTCATGATGTTTTTTTTCGTTATTATTTTAGGTAGGTAGGTACTCTAGTTTTGTATGGATCACCTTTGTAATTTTAGGGCAAGAAAGAAGAATGTAATTGAACAGTTCTCACACATAAGGATATAAGACAACCAATGAGTGAATCCTGTCAGTAAAAAAGTAATTACAAGTTTAGTGGGTAATAAAACTAAAATATAGGAAGCATCGGCCGCCGCGCGGAAGCGGCCAGTAATCATTCAGGAACCCGGAAGTTCATTTCAGTTGAAGCTAAACTCAGGGACGTCGAGTCTAGAGTCTAGACTCGCAACCGCTGCCAAGATGTATTATTACACCGGCTAAATATTTTTATACTTTTCGTCTACTAATAAATCCGGAATGCCGTATTTTATGCTCTGTAAACAGCGACGCTAGAACTAAAATTAAGACGGACTCATTTATTCGAAAAAAGGACCAACGTAGTTTCGAAATGGTTTCGAACAAAGTTTCAAACAACAAAAAAATAAGAATGGCTATAAGTACAGTGAGTAAATAAGTACCGAACTGCCGTCGTTTTCAAAGTAAGCACTTAATTATATACTATGTAAATATGTTAAAGTACGCACATCTCTAGATCATTAAAACGCTGTTGGTCTATAAATCAGTCCGGTAACTGCAGAATCGAATTTGAAAAAAATCAAATATTGAACACGACCATCCGGCGGCGGCAAGTATCGTTCAAGATAGGTTTTGCTTTGTATAATCTCCTGCCCTCCCCCCCTCAAAGGCTTCCTGCTTCTACCAACGGTAAGGCCCAAACGGAATAAACGTGCAGCTCGAAAACGGAACATAATGTTTGTAAATTAGTAAAACGAATATAGAATTTTGCTTTATGAGTATCCTCAATCCTTGTTGTGGATTTATACTTTTTTGTTTGGGAGTGTGTAACATCTTGGGCGCTTGGCCGCACGGCCCGTTGTTCGCGCCGGCAGACACCGGCATTCCGGGTCCCCCCTCCCCCGCCCGCCGAGTCTTCTCCGGTTGGCCCTCCTGCACCCGCGTGCTGCTTACCTCACTCAGTTGAAGCCGGGACTTTGGGCCAAGCGCATGTACGCGAAGGCATTCTGAGTCTGGCGATCTATTATTCATTCGACTTGTGACACTTGTTACGCTCCCTTTTATGCATCATCAATTCGGAAGAGTGTTACGTTACTAAACAAAGTGAACTAATCAAACATTACAAGACTCGATTTTAATGTTTGGAATTGCAGTGAGTTCGTCATAAACTAATGTTATTTGTGAATGCGGAAGTGTTGACTCGATCTCAACAGTGGGTCTGATAAGAATATTACGTGTTTCGTGGGAGGTTTTAAACGATCTCTGTGTGCACGCACTAAGTATATTTGGTGTGGAAAAGTTTCAATTGAGTGCTGGGCACTTTTGAGTGAAGTGTTTCTTTCCCGTGTTTTGTGACTATTATTGGATACACAGGAAGTGACTTCTGTTCCCCCGAAGTATCATTTAAAGGTACGATATAGATTTTGTTGGTCGATGGATTTGTTGCTAGATCTTTTCCAAAATTATTTTTTTTGGTACGGTAAACCTTGTCTTAGGAATAATTGAAAAGTCCTGAAACAAACCATGTTTCAATTGGTGTCATACGTAAAAAAAATCATTTCAAACTGTCGCTTCTCTATAAAGTTTGAATGTGTAGGTATGTAATTTGGGTAGAGGTAGTACAAATTCGCTTCCAAATTGGCTCAACTCGGAACAACAAATAACCACCAATCTGTATTTTTTTAAATGTAAACACAATTTTCATTTATAGAATACTTGGATAACCCCTGCCTCCAAGTGGAAAACTGACCAACATTCATAAAGCGATTTCCGATCGGTATGAATCTCAATAAATCGATTAGAATCGTGGAGCTAATTTAAAATCAATATTTTTTTATTGGGTTAACTTTCGGGGTCGCTGGGCATGCACGAATATTTTTTAGAAAAAAAAACACCTTTGATTCATCTTAATTTCTATAAAAGATAACTATTTGCATTCTGATCGTAAAAATACTAAAAACTAAATAATAGTAAATGGCTGTCATCCCTGACGACAACAAATTTTCATTTTACGTAATTTGAATTCAGTATTTTCCATCGCCCCGAATGCAAATATGTAGTTGTATTTTATAGTAATTAAAGTGAATCAAAAGTTTTTTTTAACATATTCGTAGGTAAGAAGTCGTGGCCAGCGATTCCTGAAGATTTGTTTTTCTTTCATCTCGGTTTTGCTTTCATCCCGGTACTAATAATGTAGGGTTTTATTTAACTAGGTAGGTACCTATGTGTATATTACAAAATAAAGTATTATTTTTGTTTACTATTGCTATCACCACATCTAGACGAGTTGACTTCGCTTTCTGCTCCAGTTTTCCAAAGGTTTTCAACCAAAACGGGATATTATTATATCTTTATTACAACATTGAAGGATAATATAGATAAGAAACCTGTTGTTTTATCGTACAGCCACAAACTCATATGAAAAGGTTCCAGGGGCGGTTCTAGATTTTTTTTGAACTTACATAAATCATAAGTGGTGAGATTGAAAAAAACCGATATTATTTATATTTTGGCTGAAACTTTTTTTTTCAAAATTACCATTTTGAAAAATATATATTATAAACATCAATGATGTCGGTTTTTTCAATCCTACCACTTCCCATTGAAAAGTCACGGGCCGCCACTGAAGTGTTCATAAATTATCATTTATTAACGTTTTACACCGAACAAGGAAACAAACATGTTTTTTTTTAATTTCGTTTCATAATAATATTTTTATCCTTATCGATCAAAAAAACCTGTTTCAAAGTTTATCTTTACTTTTACGGACAAAATTCTAAATGAGATTAACGATTTTGTCCTCAAGTGACGGACGAACGAATATTGTATTTCTCCATAAAAGCCCAGCGGTATAAAATTAAATAAATAAATAAAAATTTCACATCCTCTCTAAAACGACGCCAATTAATCTACTTTGTGTACAAAATGATACCAATGATCAATTAAAAATATCCGTTCACAAATTTGGTTGAATAATTTAATGTTTACCCTTCAGTTTCCATTTATCGTGAGAATAATATTGGAATAAATCTTCAACATTTTTATTCACATTCACAAGAATTCCATAATTTAACTAACTAGGTAGGTACTTGTAAAACATATCGCACCAATTTAAAATAGGTAAAAAAAGAATTCTTTTATATAAAACGGAGATTTCAAATAAAATAACACTAGTTGCTATTTCCGGTACGGTTTGTCTCACGCTGCGTCTTCCGGCTGTGAACATAATATAATAGGTAGGTATGTACCTGTAGATAATAAAATAAAACCCAACTAGGTAATCTTTGATCTTTATTTATCTTTATGATAATTGTTTTAAACGACGTCACGCGGCCCTCTTTTGTTGTCATGCTTTTAAAGATATATTAAATGATTGTTATTATTATTGTCGTAAAAAGTCAGCATTAATTTTCAACATTTCCTGAAAAATTGTAGGTAGATAACCAACTGTCGTCGTATTCTATATTGGTTCAGCACCGTTTCTTGTTTTAATTTAAAACCGTTTCACTATGTTTATACAAAATTCCTATTATTTACATTATTATCGTTTATCGTAATGAGCAAATAGAATCACGGAAAATACAAATAACTCGTTGATTTTATCATTTCATCCTACTAGCGCCATCTCTTGGTAAACTAAAATACCCCGATTAGCTTGGCACTGTGATAATTCGTGAAATCATGGTGGACTTCGGCGTTCTGTTTGGGGTTAGTTTTTAGTATTTTTTTTTTAAATCTGGATAAAATTTACTGATAAACCTGTTGAATGTATTGTTATTTCTACCATTATTATTAATATGCATACCTCGGAACAAAATCTCACTATATAGATTATTTTATTTGTTTATAAAAACCATAGCTATTCAAAGATAAAATTGGGTTTTTAAAATTTAAAAAGTTCAAATTATAATATTTCAGGATTTTTCGTAATAAGCTGTATTACAAAATGTCGATTTTAAAAACTCCTGAATCTCTTTAACATTGTATAAATATTATGAAAAGATAATTACCTAAATAATGAAAAAAAACAAATTAAATAGTAATAATAGAGCCATTATAAGAGTTTTATAATTAACAACATGTACCTAACTTTACTTTTTCATGTATTGTTTGTAAAATAAGATGCGGAGCACTAAATATGTTATTGAATTATGAAACCATTGTTACGTTACTGTCTATGTAGGTATATGCGCTATTAAAAAAAATCTTATGTGCAAAAACAAAGATCAGAAATATTTTGGATTTAAAATTCCGCTGCAAACCCTTTTCTCATTACATACTTCTTTAATAACATTCCATTTATGATACATAAATACTACATTGTTGTGATTATTTCGTAATAGTTTGTAGGTAGGTAGTATTCCCTAAATGAAGTCTGACAGAGCTTTAATATTATTCCTCAGCTAAGTTTGTATTTTCTTTATTTGTAGATCGTAGAGAAGTGGTTATGAAGTTACTACCCCTGCAGCTCCCCCCCGTGGCCGCCATGGAGCGCATGCCCCTGCAGCTGCCCTTCAGCCCCACCGACGTGCTGTGGCGCTACCCCCTATCCTTCCCCCCTCCACACGCGCCCTCCTCCCCCTCACCCCTTCTGGAGTACAAGCAACACCTGCCCGCCTCGCTGGCCCCCGACCCGCGCATATGGGGCCGTGAGGACGTCAACACCTTCCTCAAGTGGTGTGAGAGGGAGTTCGACCTGCCCAACTTCGATATGGACATGTTCCAGATGAACGGTGAGCTTTAATTCAATCCACTAATACATTTACTCCAAAAGGAACCCAACAGATTTACCTGCAATTAATAAGATTGCGAATCGTGACCGAAAATTTCATATTAATCACTATTATTTTAGTTAATTGAGTGCTAATGTTTTGTTTGTTTATTTTGTTGTAGGAAAGGCACTCTGTCTGCTGACCAAGAATGACCTCGGCGAGAGATGTCCCGGAGTTGGCGATGTCCTTCACAATGTCCTCCAGATGCTGGTGCGAGATGCCTCCATCCTGGGGCGCTGTCTGCCCTCCTCCCCCATCACCCCCACCTCCCGCCAGCCCTACCCGCTCAGTCCTCACTCCCACCCTCCTACCCCCAACTGGAACCTGCTGGGACAACCCTCAGCCGAATCCACCTTCCAACAGGCTAAACATGCCGCTAACTTAGCGCACTTTATTAGTCAGTGCAATTCCGTCACACTCAGTCCTGCCCCCTCCCTAGACAGCCAGACTGGAAGCCCCCAACACGTAGAGCATGGAGCTGCGCAAAATTACGTGCAGACCATCTATGGCAATACCAACGCCAGCTCCGGAAGCAACCAATCTGACTCGGACGAAGACAGTTATCAAGAGACAGCCGCTCGCATGAATGCCGTCTCCAGCGCAGCATCTCAGAGCACTCCCCCCACCACACCGAGCTACGGCGTGGCCCCCCTCTGCCTGCTCCCTCCCCCCCAGCCCCGCTCCCCCAAGGAGCCCTCCACCCCCTCACAAATCTCAACACACTCCCCACTCACCCCTGGAGGATCCAACTCATACAAGAACATGCCTAGAGAATTCTTCCCCAACGACATGCCAGAACCTAATACAAGTAAGCATTACTTCTAACCTCTTCATTTTAGAAAACTTATCAGAATTAATATCCTCACAGTATGGCATTTTAGAAAACTTATCAGAATTAATATCCTCACAGTATGGCATTTTAGAAAACTTATCAGAATTGATATCTTCACAGTATGGCAACTTTAAAAGTGATTATATACTAATAATGTATTAAAAGTGATTATATACTAATATCTTTTTTTCAGATGGAAGATTATTATGGGACTTCCTCCAGCAGCTGCTAAACGACCCTGGCCAGCGCTACACCAACTACATTGCGTGGAAGAGCCACGACACCGGGGTTTTCAAGATCGTGGATCCAGCTGGCCTAGCCAAGCTGTGGGGGATCCAGAAGAATCATCTCTCCATGAACTACGATAAGATGTCCCGTGCCCTGCGCTACTACTACAGGGTGAACATTCTCAGAAAAGTTCAAGGAGAAAGACATTGCTACCAGTAAGTACAACTTAACACAATCCATATTATAATATTACAGCCTACTGCAAAGAATACAACATTAAATTGAAATGAATTAGATAGTTATATTTAGTGTGATCATAGTCATTGAGATCATTAGTTTCTTCTTTTTCATTTCTTTAACATATGTACTGACGTTTGCTTTTCTTTATAGATTCCTCCGAAATCCAACCGAGCTGAAGAACATCAAGAACATCTCCCTGCTGCGTCAGCAAATGAGCCCCACTCGAGTGGGGGCGGGCCCTGCGACAGGCGCGCCCGTACCTCTCTCCCTCACTATCAAGGCCGAACCCAAGCTAGAGGAAGACAGCTACCCCCAGTCCTGGAGCCAAGCCCAGGACGATGACATGCCCACCGACCTTAGCATGCCCTCCGACCTGCATTCCCGCAAGAGAGCGCACCCTGACTCCCCTAAACAAATGACCCTCTCTGATAAGCATCGAATCAGCATGATCGTGGGAGAAAACCTTCAAAAGCTCCGCTGTGAAAGAGAACAGCAGAAGCAACATTACGCCTCCCTCAATTTAAAACACGAAGAGAGCCAACACTGACGGTTATGAGCCAGCGGTTCAACATCCACAATGATGCCAAGACTGATTTCTAATTCGTAATGTGCAAATGACAAATATATAAGTGATAATGTGATAAGACACTGGAAACAATATGTGCCAATAATATTTAAGCTAATTATAGTTATTGATATTGTGTAAAATTTTATATTTCAAAATTTATATCGGCATCGCTGAAATCTCTGTGGGTGTGATTTTATATAAATACAAATTATAGATAAAAACCTTTAAAAACGTACAAATACTATATTGCCCCAACAAAACGTTGGCTTTATTTAATTTAGTAAGTGTACCTATCCATTCACTAGTAACGTTAAAGTTATTTCGGGTCATTGTGTCAAATTTAAAAATAATGATCCCGTCTGCAAAGAAACATTCCACATTATAAAATGCAGAATTATCGGAGTACTTTCATTGTGAAGTTACACTATTGTTATCGACGATGGTTTATACACTTCACCGTGCGAGAATCAACTCGGATCATTTCACCCAATCTATTTTTGTAATAAGAGACATCTCGTCAAATTGCCGACCCTGTATATAGTATATTGCACCCGATGATTCATGAAGAACTAATTCTTTTACTTCTGTGATAGCACGTCACCGGGTGAATTTAACATTAAATATAATGTCTAGCAGATTTCCAGCTATATTTTTCTGTGATCTCTCATGCGGATACTGTCTGAAGAAAAATATACTGAAACTTGTAAATAATGATTACAGATATGGTTATATATTTGTACAATGAACATACTTTATTAAATAAAAAGAGCTTTATGATTTATAAAAAGTATATGCTAATATGTTTAATTCTATATACAGAGATTAGTGGCGCGGGCACAATGATATGCTCGTGCCGACACGACTAAGAGGTAAGTTCTCCCCAGCCATCTGGGGATTTGGTAACTCTCAGGGTAAATGAACCAATAAGCATATTTACACAGTAAATTTATTTTATCAATGTGATTTGAATCCTTCAAATGCAGGAACAACCACCTGTAAAATTCACGGCCTTCATTTGTCTCTATAGTTAGTAAATATACATATTTAAGTTTGTTGGAATATTTACCAAATACATTTTAAGATATTGTAAGATAGTTCTCATAAAATAATATGTTTACATTACATTCTGTTATGTAGTAACAAATGAAAAATATAAATGCATCGAATGCGACCACATCTTTTTATTCCCCTTTCCTAACACAAACATACAACACACTTACCACTCCTGAAAAGAAGCAAGTAAACCGAAAAACAATTAGAAAAAACAAAAGGTAATTTTTCGGGATTAGTGTCCATGGCTATTACGAATAATTTTTAGAAAAAAACTTTAGATTCGTCTTAATCACTATAAAACGAAACTTTTTGCATCACGGCTGGTGGAAAATAATGCATTTTAATTTTCAAAGTCGTTAAATAAAATTTCACTTCGCGAATCGACACTACGACAGCCCGCCCGCTGCCGCCCACCATTTTGTCACATACACAAGCCCGCTACACAAACCCTGCGTAGCCAAACAAACCATTCAAAAACGTAGGCTGTTTTTTAAAGTAAAGATAACATACACAAGCCCGCTACACAAACCCTGTGAAGCCAAACAAACCATTCAAAAACGTATTTTAATAGTGACAAAATGGCGGGCGGGCTGTCGTAGTGTCAGTTCGCGAAGTGAAATTTTATTTAACGACATTGAAAATTAAAATGTATTATTTTCCGCCAGCCGTGATGCAAAAAGTTTCCTTTTATAGTGATTAAGGCGAATCTAAAGTTTTTTTCTAAAAATTATTCGTAATAACCATGGACACTAATCCCGAAAATTTACCAAACAAAATTTATTGGCTAATAATAATAACTGATGTAACCTTTCCCTCTGTTTTCATCTTAGATAATAATATCATTGGTTTTCATGCAAAAGAAAAGAAGTTCACACAGTGGCAGGACTGTACAGAGGCTACTGGTTAGCAAGTTGTCTATTAATTTAAAAATTGTGCATTATAATGGGTTGGACCTGGTTTTTTTATTATTTATTATCCAAATAATACGGGCATCAGCCTAGCATGGTGGTTGAAAAAGCTGCAAATAATATAACCATAGTATGCAATGAATAAATAAAAAACAAAAAAATTGCCAAAAATCTCTAATATGCAGATGAAACTACCCTTAAAGCCTCTTCTGAAGAAGAAATGAACCACCTCACTGCTAACATAGAGGAAGACAGCAATAATCTAGGTCTACTGATCAACAGGGCCAAAACAAAACTGAGGACAAACATACTACAGAGGACAAATGGCTTTTTAAGAACAAATAAAGCTCTCAGACTTAAAAAAGGTCAACACCATTATATACCTCGATTCGTCTATAAGTGATGAAGCAGGTTGTGAAACAGAGGTGATAAGAATTTTCATCACAGAGTCCTTTGAATAAAATGCAAAAGATATGGAATGACAGAGGCATAATGAAGACCACCAAAATGAGACTCTTCCAGGCATTGTTTTTCTCCAAATTTCTATACAGTATGGAAACATGGACACTTACAGCCAGCAAAAGAAAGCTCAAAATGTGGTGCTGGAGAAAAATGCTTACGATTCCACGGACAGCCAAATCCACAAATGTATCCATTATGGAAGAACTAGGCATCCACAATAGGCTTTCAACTATCTGCCTACAATGTATTTTAAGATACTTTGGACATGTTGCTTGCCAAAGAGAGGACTCCAACTTGGAGAAACTGGCAAGGTGGAAGGCAGAGGAAGGTCACCAATGTGCTGGAATGACAAGTATCACTGGTGTCTGGTATCCGCAGCTCTCCAGGCAGCACAGAAGCGGAGGAACCTTGCCCACCATAGAAATTGGAGTAGGGGTCACTTGTCAGCAATGAGGACTTAAGAAGAATTATCCAAGAAATCTAGTTCAGTAGTTCACATGTTGGCTAGTAAGAAGCTCATACACCACAATCACAAAAAATGGGAAGTATATATTGTTTATTTTCTACATTTTAATGCAGCATCACGTTCTTTGGTCAAATGTGCATGTAGTTTTGTATTAGTAATCAATTAACCAGTGGATGCAAACTGTTAGCCATAAGTTGTTATAATAGTTTGTTTAGTGAGTAGTTAATGGTAAGATAGAGCGTTGTAGAAATAAACCATAAATATATACAGCGCTCTTGATGTGATTTTCCACAAAAACGGCACTATACAAATCATCCAAACATTGCTATTAGTGCTAAAAATTATGATTTAATCATTTGCCATAATAAAATATCCCCCTTGGAGATTACAGCTAAAACTATGAAAACATTAGGGGTAGTCACTCTCCTGTGACCTTTTATGCTTCTACAATAGCACCCACCAAATGCGCACTTCGTAGCGACCGAATCCCATGCCATTTCAGGCTGCTGCGCAGAAAAGTAAAGACCGATAGTAAGGTAATGGTTTATAGCTCAGTTCACTGTGAGACTTTTCTGCGCGGGCCTGAAGTGGTGCGGGAACCGGTCGCTCCGAAGTGTGCTTGTGGGGGAGGGGGGTCAAATTTTAGACCAGAGGGAGATATAATCTCATAGTTTAAGTTTATATGAAATTTGACCAATCAGTCACAATAAAATCTAAGCAGAGGTTGTAAACTCCGCTAAATGTAATGGATGACATCTGTCTGTTCACAGTTGAATTTAATTCAGAAGTCATTTTGGGCGCCCACCTTCCCTCCTTCATAACAATGTCAGTTAAGTAGGGTGACCTATAGAGGACCTATTGACCACCTGGCAGGCAGGATGCTTGACTGGCAGCCTAATGGGCCGAGGATATAGTATGGGATAAAAGAAGAAGTAATTATTTTCCAGTTCGTACCATTATGTAAATAAATGAGACTGTATAGAAAATATTTATTGAAAACTAAATTATACTTATTATTAACTTGACATTCTAGGCAAACATCACCCATTTTATCTTCATTATTCAGATGAAATTTTAATCAGACTTGTTTAAAAATATACACCAACATATTGAAGCTGGAAGCTTTAGTTGGCCTTTCCAGCATTGATATGATGAAAATAGTTGATTTATGGCTTTCGGAACTATTTTAGTTGAAAAAATCACAACTTTTCAGGGAATGAAAAACTATAAAATCTGAAGAAAAAAAATACAAACAAAATAGTACACAACAACCATTTAAAAAAAAAACTGCATCAGATCTGCTTTCAAAATAACTGTAAGGCAACTCTTAGAAATACCTAATAAACAGTACAATCTAAACATAATAATATACGTACTTACTAAACCATTCAATGTTAAAGTTTATTACTTTCATGCATTTAGGGCAATGACATTACAATATATATAGACGCACTGTAGAAATCTCAAAGTGGCAAGCCAAAAAGCAAGTCATTGGTAGTGTTTTCAAAGTTTCAAAATGTGCCAAAATGCTCTTGTGTGTAATAAGAAAGTGTTTTTGTAATAAAAAACACTACGAAAGGTTAAGAAATAACAATTCAATTGTAAATGCATGCAAATTACTTATTATTATTGATTATCATAAATAATACAATTGTTTTCCGCCCGAAGATTTTATGCGTCATAGACAAAATGCAAGGCCTACTAGAGTACAGGGTCTGGGCGCACTAAAGCCAAATTACGAAGTCACTGCTATCGCTAAGTAAACTTTACTGTTTAAAATAGTCTAATTACTCTGTTTATTAAATATGCTCGCAGTAGAAGCAAGCGAGTGTCAACAACAATAGCTGCCATTTGCAAACTGTAGTTGTTTATTATGGCACGGCAACAAAATCATCAGGAGCCCAAGACCCTTTCTAGTCGGCCTTTAGATTGTATTTGACGCATCTTTTGAATATGAAAGTGCACCTATCCTATCGTTGATTTCATCCATACACACATTTTCTTTGAATGTCTATCTTTGGCATATGTGTATATCGTTTGAAATAAGAATTTATTGGAAATTTAATAGTGTTTCTTACTTGCCACATTTTATTGTGAGTTTGTGAGACAATAGTAAGTCTAGATAAATTGTAACGTCATTGATTTAGGGTATATGTATCTTTTATAGACTAATGATGAGATTGTACAACAAAATGAGTTTAAAATTCAGGAGGATTTTTATTGTTATTACTGGAATTCTGCAAGAAGATTACATCATCAGCTACAATTGAAGTTGTAGCACGAACTTGTCCATCGTCAGTTTTAATTTCGCCATAAGTGAGTCGGCCCGTAATGTAGATCCTCTGTCCTTTCTTCATGTAGGAGCTCACCATCTCTCGCAGCGTTGGCTTGAACACACTTATTCTGTGCCAGTCTGTTCGCTGTAGCATGTCACCTGACTCGTAGCGATAGTTGTTGTGGGTCGCCAGAGAAAAGGTCACAACAGGGTGCTCTTCAGAACCGCGAACTTGGGGGTCATTGCCTACTCTCCCCAACAGCGTCACTTGGTTGATGGCTAAAATAACAACAAAAATCGAAAATGTATACATTGTAATAAGCGAATAAATGCATCGGTATCTGTGCATTATTATGAGGATTCCCTTTAATATCGAAGCGAGAGAAAAATTCAGTGGGCAATGTTTTATACAATATGTCAGTAATTATATCTGTTGGAGATGGATTGTTTTTTGGAATTACACAATTTGTTACCTACATTTTTCTATCTTCGGTTCATTTCTCAATAAAGATGTTGTATGAATATAACTCTTCGGAATGCTTGTGCATCGATTAATAATAGAAAATACCTGAAAAATTAAAGCACAGAAATATTAGGTTAAGAAGTTTCATAAATGAATTAAAAAGAATTTTATACAAAAGAATATAATTTAAAAACTGCTTTAGGTACAACAAATATTCCCAAGTGCCTCAAAATTAGAACAAGGAGTTATAACGAGTAATAAAACAAAGTATTATAGTAGATATAACAAAAAAGTTTTACCTTCGAGGATAACATGTTTGGAGTGTGGTTATCTTTGATGTAAGTGGCTGCCGGAATTGGAATCCTCAAATCTTTCTTGGGTATTACAAAAATTTATGCAAAATTATAGAGATTTCTACCCCACTATGATTTCGTGAAAACAAATTACCGCTCAAACTTTTTTATAGGTTATAAATTAAAAAATTTCCTTCAAATTCATAGCATAGACAACTTGTCCAGAACCCATAAACAAACCAATTCCTGGAAAAACAAATAAAATATAAAACCGGCCTCACACTCAGGAAAGGCATGATGTCTGAAATAGGTACTTAATTTGATTAGCCTCAGACCTGGACGAATAACATTTCTTTCTACTAACCATAATCTTGTCCTGCCCCCTCAGCCCCTGCCAGCGTTGCCAACTCTACGTCTTTTTACGTAGATCTACACATTTTAGGTCTTTCCAGCACAGTGACTTTCGACTTTCTTTCGATCTTTCGACTTTCGACCGGTCAGTGGTTGAGTGGGCATAGCGCTTGGGTCCCACACCCGAGCGTCGCGTGTTCGATTCCTCAGCTGGCTAAGTCCTCCATCACAACACAAGCAACATTTTCTGTGGTGGTAGTAGGAGATTTTCAAACCTTGTTGGGTTATTCCTAACCCGGGAATGTTTGTCTTTCTTTAAAAAAAAATCTACTAACTTAGGCCCAGAATCTACGTATTTTCTTTCAAATTGTACAAATTTGCAAAATAACATAACTCATTAGTGTGTTCAAATGTTTCCCTTATTGGCCCAGTTTGCACAAAACTTGTTAATATTGCCACAAAGCAGTGCAAATGTCGAGATAAATTTGACGAAAACTAAAATCCGAAACAGACTCTGTACTGACACGCTAACGGCGGACCGTGAGTTTTCAGTGAGCTAGAATGCTAAGATTGAAAAATACGACATTACTGATGTAGTTGTAGCAGAAAATGATTTTAATTTTTTTTTTTTTATTTCAACTTTTTGTATGAAGAATTCAGGATTCTTTCAGTCTAGGGGGCCGTGCCCCCCTTGACTGAAAGATCTCATACAAAAAATTGAAATTAAAAAAAAAATCATTTTCTGCTACAACTACATCAGTAATGTCGTATTTTTCAATCTTAGCATTATAGCTCACTGAAAACTCACGGTCCGCCACTGACGCTAACAGGCCTACTTTTTACGAAAAGTGGCTTGAAAATAAGCAGCGAGTATTCTCAGGAACATTTTAAACATCTTAATCAATATATTTACAAATTTAATTTGCCTGAAGATTCTGAAAATAGAGTAATTTTTTTTTTAAACACAAATGTGACATTTTTTTTATTTACTATATTCTTATGTGCCTTGAAGAAGTTGATACGCCCGCGCCTTACGGCGGGTTTAAACTAAAACTATAAATTTTAAATTAAGGAGGAACAAATTAAAAAAAAACTACTCATTTAAGAAACGATAAATTTATTCAAGTAGGACACAAAAGGCAAGGTTAATTATTAATCTAGGGTTAGTCTTATACTAGGTACTTAGTTAATTAGTCTTAAAATTAGAAAGTCTGTTTGCTTAATTCTACGGAAAAGTCTTTATGTAATTGTTCAAAATCTAATCACTTCGGTGGTTAAGATAAATAAAATGTTCAGTCTCTTCCCTTTGGTTGCTGATGACGGCGTCTCCGCGTAAGCACACAGTCACTAGGCACTTTAAACTTAGTTATCTATTTTTTCACTAGTTATTGCACAGGTAGGAAGTTGCGAAAGTCTTTGTAGTGAAAATTGGTGCAAAGTGGAAATTGCACAAATCCTTGGTCGGAATTTTCGCGGTCACTTGGTTAGACTTCCTGGTAGAAGTTCGCGAACGTATCGGCGGTTCCTGGTTGGAATCCGGGAGCGTGTCTGGTAATTTCCCTGGTCGGGAAATTGCGCGGGGTCGCGTGCAGTTCGGAGACCGTTGCAAAGCCCTGGCCGGGTTGCAAAGCGCTTCTATTATTTTTTTCCCTGGTCGGGACACTCCGTTAATGGAGTGGAGTACCAACCCCTGGGCCGGGCAAATGATGACTGACCTCGTGTTGAGAATTCTCCCGTCGCCTCAAGGATTGAACCTAAGCTTGAAACATTCCCATCGGCCGCAGCGGCTTCGTGGGCCAAAGGAAAAGGTTTATTGCCTTCGCCCGGCGCGGCGATATTGGGTTTTATTTTATTGTTTTGTGTGTCCCTGCCGACAATAAGTTCTAACTTTCCAAATTTTATAAGGGTCCTTAATTGCTTTCGCCGTTCCGTATTCGCCGCTAGCTGCAAATTTATTATTATATTATCCTCCGTAAAAATAATTTTATCTCATCCTTCGTTGCTTTCTAAAACTATATGACTATTTCCGGTACTTTGACTGACTAAGCTCTTTGTGTTTACCGCCTACTCCCATGCTGGCGACCTTATCGTAGATGGTGCACATTTGTTCAGTTCCGTGAATTTTTGACATTAAAATACCTAAAGGTATATCAAGGTGAATCGTTTAAATTTACTGGATTTAAAGTTAATGTTCTTTTATAAATAGAATTTAATTTGCCTGATGATTCTGAAAATAGATTTTTTTTTAAATTCTTTTTTTTACCACTAATGTGGCAATTTAATTTTTATTTACTAGATTCTTATGTGCCTTGAAGAGGTAAACCATTTAAATGTACTGAATTTAAACTTAATGTTCTTATATAAATAGAACGGTGTCATTTGCGCCTCGCAATTTTTAGCTCATGTGGGTATTTTCTAAAAACCCTACGACAAATGTGGCAAACAAGCATGGAAAACGGTTACCGCAGCCTATGAAAGTTTACAATACCAGGTTTATCTCTTTAAATAAATTGTATAACAAAATACTCGTTTTATTCTGTTTCACCTACCCTAACTTCTTTATTTTACTAAAAAATAAAGTACGTAGATCTACGAACTTTTCATAATCCAAATTATATAGTTTCTACGTAATTTCCTAGTCTTCCTACGTCTTTTTCAAAGTTCGGGTTGGCAACACTGGCCCCTGCTACTGTTCTGTCAATGACAGCCAATCGACGTCGTTGAATTTTGGAACAATTCACGCCGGTTGTCGCGTGTCTACCGAGTTGAAATTTTCGACAAAATTACTATTTGGAATGGTATATTCTTCCTTCTCCAAGCTTCACAAAACCCTTTTACTTGATTTCTGTAAATTTTACCTTTCTTGAAAGGCTTCATTCATTTACATTTTAATTCAATTAACATTTGCCGAATCGCACCACGTGTTTCTGTGTTGTTGAATATCCCTTATAAAAGTGCGGTACCGCTTCGCGCAAGAAGCCATTCAGAAAAGTGCAATAGTCGTGATTGTACGCGTACATAACATATACACGCCATAATGGCCGATACCAATAAATCCACGGAGGATTTGCGCGATGGACTTTCAATTCAAGAATTGTTCTTATCGAGTGAGGGATTGACGTACAATGACTTCTTGCTGCTTCCCGGCTACATAGATTTCTCAGCCGATGATGTCGACCTTACTTCTCAGCTGACCAAGAAAATAACAATCAAAGCGCCGCTGGTCTCCACACCAATGGACACTGTAACCGAAGCGGACATGGCTGTCGCGATGGCACTGTGCGGAGGAATCGGTATCATCCACCACAACTGCTCCGCCGAATACCAAGCCAACGAAGTTCTTAAGGTGAAAAAATATAAGCACGGATTTATCAGGGATCCCGTTTGTATGGGACCCAGGGACACAGTGGCTGATGTGATTCGAGCCAAGAAACAGAACGGCTTTACGGGATACCCAGTCACCGCCTTCGGGAAGTTAGGAGAAAAGCTCATCGGTATTGTTACATCTAGAGATATCGACTTCAGGGAAAATAGTCCTCAATTACTTTTGGAGAATGTGATGACTCCTATTAATTCAATGATTACTGCCAAGTCAGGAGTGACACTTCAGGAAGCCAATTCCATCCTGGAAAAGAGTAAGAAGGGAAAATTGCCCATCGTTAATGAGTCGGGAGAGCTCGTAGCTTTGATCGCCCGTACTGATTTGAAGAAAGCTCGCAGCTACCCCAACGCTTCCAAGGATTCCAACAAGCAGCTGCTGGTGGGGGCGGCCATCGGCACCCGGGAGGATGACCGCGAGCGCCTGAGACTGCTGCACAACAGCGGGGTGGACGTCATCGTCATCGACTCTTCCCAGGGAAACTCCAAATACCAGATCGAAATGATAAAATTCATCAAGACAGAGTTCCCTAATATCCAAGTAATCGGAGGCAACGTGGTGACACGCATGCAAGCCAAGAGCCTGATCGATGCCGGAGTGGATGCGCTGAGGGTGGGAATGGGCAGTGGTTCCATCTGCATCACCCAGGAAGTCATGGCGTGTGGATGTCCCCAAGCCACCGCCGTATACCAAGTGTCTTCCTACGCTCGTCAACACAACGTCCCAGTCATTGCGGACGGCGGCATTCAATCTGTGGGACACATCGTCAAGTCCTTGGCCCTGGGAGCTTCCACAGTGATGATGGGCTCTCTTCTGGCTGGAACCTCGGAAGCCCCGGGAGAGTACTTCTTTTCCGACGGAGTTCGACTGAAGAAGTACCGCGGGATGGGCAGCCTGGAGGCCATGGAGCACAAGGACGGCAAGGGAGCAGCCATGAGTCGCTACTTCCACAATGAGACGGACAAGCACAGGGTGGCGCAGGGGGTCAGTGGCAGTATCGTGGACAAGGGCTCTGTGCTGAGGTTCCTGCCATACCTCCAGTCAGGACTGCAGCACAGTTGTCAGGATATCGGAGCCAAGTCTGTGGCTGAACTACTGAAAATGACCTACTCTAAGGAACTGAGATTCATGCGCCGAACTCATTCAGCTCAGATTGAAGGTAATGTCCACGGTCTTTTCTCCTATGAAAAAAGGCTCTATTAAGATTTATTGTTATAATTCTTAGAATTTTCAATTTAATTATTTTTGTAATCCCTTTGAGATTGATTGCAAATTTCTGTATAATTTTGATAACCCTCTTATGTTAGCTCTATTTTATTTATAAAATTAATATCTTTAGGTTATGACTTTATCTTTAGGTTTTGTGTTAATATCTTTAAATTTTGACTTTTATTATAAATTTCGATGAAATCTTACTATTTTTGTTTTTAGTGCTTTAAAAAAGCCTTACGCTAGTTTCGCACATACGCTATACTCTCATAATATATGTTGGCTTGGCCTATTTCAACATAAGGAAATGTTTGGCAAACGATATGGTGAAATAGGCCAAGCAAACATAATATAAATATTATTAGAGTATAGTTTACGTGTGTGTGAGACTAGCTTTATATGAAATTATTTTTTGAACAGCTCTGTGAAGAACAATGGATCTTGAATGAATTTATTGTTACATATTTGGCCATTTTTAAATATAATTTCTAAGATGTTTTACTTTTTATTCTATACGTTTAATTATGATTATTTTTAACTTTACCATTGATTTTATGAATTTGACATGTCCGACTGTATATCGGTGTACTTTTTTAAGTAAAAAATATTAGTTTAAGGTCTTGTGTGTGAATTTTTTGGTCAAAGTTTTCTATGTTCAGCCAACCCACAAAATACTTGTACTTAATTAGATAAACTCTCCATCTAACAATTTCCCCCATCACTATGAAACAACCATATCCATAGAAAAAGTTGATGTTGAAATTCTCCACAGTCTAGTCTACTACCTGTCTATGGCAGCATTACTTTTCTAGGAGAGAAAAAAAGCACTCTTACGGAGTAAAACTGAAACAATATTCACTAAATTCAATTCCTATGATGAAATGATAAGGGAAAAATATTATACCAGTTCTAAAATCATATTATCTCCAGAACATTCATCTAACACAGTGGTTCCCAATTAGTTTTCGAGTACCCCTTCAAAATAGAGCCCAAACACTTGCACCCCTTGTAGCCAAAATGATAAAAAAAATAATATTAAAAATCATCTATGGTTTAATCTAACGTCTGTGTGTGCTTTTTATAAATTTACACACAATTTCCTCGACATGACATAGCCTCACATACTCTGGGGGGTATGCGCACCACTAATTGGGATAGACTGGCAGCAGTGGCCGTCCGTGACTTTTCAGTGAGCTAGAGTGATAAGATTGAAAAATATTACATTATTGATGTTGTATCTGAATTAAAAAATTTCTATGAAATTTTTTTCAGTCACCAAACTGAAAGAATCCTGAAAATCACACAAAAAATAAAATCATTCCATTCTAGTTCACTGAAAAGTTACGAACTGCCACTAGTCAATAGAATCTACATTGTAATATTACGCAGTTATATTTTTGTTGAAAATCCCTTGTTGCCATTCAAATTGATAGCGGAAATTTGAAATGCTGTTAAGAACAAGAAATCCAAAAATCAGTCAAAAAAAATATTAAAAAAATTGGTGTATCATTTTTATCAGTTATGTTGATGCACATTTCTAGGAAAATGAGTGCTTCCTTTATCATTTTGAGGATTTTATGTTTGAAAAATTAAAAATAAATTAAATTCTGTTATAAAATATTTTACGAAAAAATTAAGTATTCTGGAAGATCTATTCATTATTTATGCATTAAACCGCTTACTCGTTAATACGGAAAACTTTTTATCCAAACAGTTATATTTAGCTTTATTATTACGAAAAGTAAGTATTTATGTCGGGGGAGACCAAAAAACATGCAAAAAATTTGCATTTAACATTTAAATTTTGTTAAAATTAATTCACTCGCACGGTAACGCCATGTTCATTCATCGTTTTTATTTTAACATTTCATCAATGCTGCCAATCATAGAAAAATATTTTTGCGTAAAACAAGGTGAATGCATCATTGACAAGTATTTGTAACAGTAGAACATGGAAAGAAATGTATTAAAATAATTACACAAACCCGCTAGACAAACCCTGCGTAACCAAACAAACCATTCAAAACCTGGGATGTTTTTTAAAAGTATGATGAAAAACGAGTTTATTTTATAAGATTGGTACTTCAGACAAATGTCATATTTGATTGTCTATTAGCTAAAAAAGGAACATTCCGTATTATCCGTGCATCAAACTTAGACAACACGAACGTTCCGTATTATCCGTGAGGTGGACTAACTGCATATTTACCGTCTATTCAATGCTAATTTTATAATAAAAAAATCTTAGTTATACGTCCACAAAACCAGAAAATACGATCTTTTGAAGAAAACAAAAACTTTCTTTTCGCTCTCTGAACAAATTTTGTGCTTTACGGCATTTCAAATTTCCTTTATCGAAATAATATAATATAAACGTTTTAACTGTGAAATTGTTTTTGGTTTATAGATTATAAATATTTATAAAAGACACCTTCTCTATTTTCAAAAAGATTATACAAACCTTATTTTTATGAATCTGAAAAACACAATGGTACCAATATTATAATATACATATAACTGGTATTAATTAATTTAACATAACTTTTCAGAATAATTTTACTAATATTCATTGTGCAATGTGTTGTTGATGATAAATTATTGCCATTGATCACTTTAAATAGTAAACTGTTGAGGACCAAATTAATGAAACCTAAATTATAAGTATTCGACTAAGAATCATTGTACCAGACACCGATATCAACTAAAATGATGGATGATTTTCTATTAAAAAAAATCACCAACCTGTTTTTTTTTTACTGTAATTCATCTATTTTTAAAGTAATGAAACAGTTGCGCCATCATTTCATCCAAATTCAGAGAAATTTGTGTTGAAAAAGTTGATAAGAGTGCACTGTCATCGACAACGAGCCTATCTGCCGAGTTTCAGCTTGATAGGATTTCGGGAAGTGGGTTAACTTCTGAATCCAAATCTTTGTTTTATTATCTGTTAATATTTCCGATAAGAATTATTGTAGAGCTTAAGTGCAATAATGCATTGCAATTTTTGCAAATTTGGAATGCAGTTTTTATCACATTTTAAAACAATTATTGTCTTCTTGTGTCTTGTACCGAGATATAAATTTAATTTGTTTTATCCATTCGAGCGATGGAGATTTTCGATTTGGCCATTCGATTTAATTAATATCAATCCTCCAAATATTAATATGGAAACACATGAACCGCTGAAATGAGATCCCTGAGGCGTATGTGTGGCAAAACCATGTACAATCGTGTGAGAAACGTGCAAAGAATGCAAGGCTGATGTAAGCGTAATGAGTAAGATTAAGGAAGGAACACTCAGATGATTTCGGCATGTAATGGACGGACGCATTTGGGAATGAACGAGGAAAGGGGTGTAAGGAGAATATATGACGTAAATGTGAATGGTAGAAGTCGGGGATGCCCGAGAAAGACATGGCACGACAAAGTGAATCAGATACTTGAGTCGGGTCTTGAGTTGAGCGTGTATGAATGTGAACGAGGCAAGGAGTGTGTGCCAAGATCGAATTGTTTGGCGGTCCATCTTCTCTGCCTACCCCTGCGGAGAAACGGCGCGATGGTTAGTTAGTATGAACCGCTAACTGCGGTTTAAAGCCAATGAATCTGCCTAATTTCACCTGTTATCCCGTATTTTTATTATTTGTATTAAATAATATTATATTGTATTAAAAAAATGGTTTAATTCATAAAATCACCTACCAAAATTTGGGAAGCATCGCTCGAGTGGTTAGTGAAAAGTAACATCTGGTATTTGGATCACTGCATAATATTAAAGTTATAAAAAATTATATGAAATTTGGAATATGATTTATATATTTGTAAATTTGGCAGTAGACTTTAGTTTTTTGTGTAATAGTTTAGTGTAAAATTATATCCAAACCTTATTTGTATTATGTAAAACATTAGAAGTGGCACATCTTCTATTTATTTAAACGAGAGTGTCTGTGGCGCGAGGCGTGAATTTCATTTTTATAAAAATCTACAGTTTTATTCCGAGACTGATGAAATTTTGCACTTTGACCTTTAGAACAAGAGGAAGGTCACTATCTACATTAGATTTCGAAAAACTCTTTGTAAAGCCTGGCAACGCCGGGAACTTCACCTAATTATAATATTTTTGACTGAGGGCTATGTACGAGCCCTTAAATCTCATGAAATTACCCACTTGGTTGGATGGGAACATCTCTTCTCAGATCCGATGATAACTGTTTTGAAGCTACTAATGTTTCATGAATGTACAAAAAACACTATGTGAAAGTATCTTATTTAACCACTGGAGGGACAGCGCAATTTAAAACTTATTGCTCGAGATTTTTTGGATGAATATTTTCCGCCTACATTAAAAAAATCATACCTCCGAATTTCATTACAGAGTCACACAAACTGATTATAGTTCTATATAGCCAATGAATTCATCTATCTTTTGTGGATTATCACATATCCGTAGGATTTATAAAAAAAAATAATTATAAAATCGTAAACTTCTACTTAATTGGATACGATTTTAGATTTTCACGGCCAAAAGTATTTTTGTTATTAGTTTTTGGGATATTATGCCGTGTTGCGCTACCTCCTTCTTTAGCCAACGTTTCGGACAGCGTTACAGCGTCCATCATCAGGGCAGATGTGAGCCATCTGCCCTGATGGGTTCCATGGCAACTCAGAATGAAACCAACTCAGAAACACCTCAGAAAGGTCATTAAAAGCTACGAAAAAATAATTTAAAAATAGCCGGTAACCCTAACCTAACCTATTTTTTTATCATCTCTCTTAACCTGTTGATTGCCCGAGGAACAACACGGAAATTTCACGACCTTCAATTTGAATTGAAGGTCGTGAAATTTCCGTCGATGTTTTAGTCGAGGAACACACATAAAATGTTACGCGGCACCCGGCGGCAGAAATGACATTTCTTGTCCACAGATAAAAATTTATTTTAAAATATTCTGGGGTTACAAGGTGAATGAAATCTTTACCCATCCCATGGGGAATGTTGGCGCAAGCGATTCTGACACTGTCCTTTACAAATTTTGTACATAGAAGGGTCAAAATCGTAGAAAAGACATATTTTTTCCCCGCGCATGCGCACAAACTGCTCACATCCCTGCGCTATGGCAAATTAAATATAAATTATTCCGAGTGACTAGACGCGCATTGCGGGTTTCGCTATGGTAAAGGACGATAATAGAGCAAGTGTTTCTGACCTTGTTCTTCATACACTTTCTTTATACATAAGGGTCAAAATTGCATTTCAAAGTGCCGCGGCCACCAGGTGACAAACCTTTCTGAGTTGGTTTCATTCTGAGTTGTCTGGTCACCGCCCTGATGATGGACACTGTAACGCTGTCCGAAACGTTGGCTAAAGAAGGAGGTAGCGCAACATGGCATAATATCCCAAAAACTAATAACAAAAAATTTTACTTAAGTACTTACAAATAAGGGAAAATTTGCCAAAATTGGCAGTAAAGCAATCTGAGGTATTTTAAATAGTGCCATATTGTGGCAAGAAGCGCTCCAGTGGTTAAGACAATTGTAAAATCTTATTGAATTAAGAGTTGTATTAGTTATTTCTTTGGCTTAGGTATTGTAATTGGGATAAACCGGGAGTTATTATTTGTAAGCAGACTTTTTAATTTTAAAGTTTGGTTAATTGAATGTACTAGAGTGAAAGACAATGTGATATTTAAGTATTGGATCTTTATTATTACAAGTTAATACAAAAAGTACTTATAACATGAACTTGATTGCAACATAGCAAATGGTAATGTGAGTCATATATTTTATTGAATACAATGTAACTTAAAAATATTTATTTTGTGATAAAATTACTTAAATCTCTGATTGTATCTCTAATGGAAAAACTATCACCTGAATTGTAGAATGTAACACCTCATACTTAGAAGCCAGTTTTAGACTCCGAGTAGATTCCGACCTGATAAAATTTTTAATTTAGAATTTGTGCATGTGTCGTAACATAACTTTAATATCACTTACAAACCAAAAAAAATTGGATGTAACCAAATATTTTTACATTTTCTGATACTTTTCACATTCCTAACAAATATAAAATAGATGTTTGCTGAAAGAAAAGCTTTATGTTAAGAGCATTATTGTTTCCAATAAGAGCCAAATTGTTTTATGTTTAGACAAATAAATACATATTATGTACGCAAACACAATGTTTTCTTACACCCTTATTCTAAGGTTATTAAAATAAATGACTGGGTTTTATCATTGGTGAACTATCGTGAGGAACTTGATCTATAAATTATATATTTGAGATTGATTAAAACACTAATGCGATTGAGGAACAACATTACGGTGACTTCAATATAAAAATGAATAGTGTCATGGCCACAAAAATGGTTGCGTTAAAATGAGGTTTTATATTGAAGAGATGTCGGATTGACAATGGAGATGAGATATCACAAAGAAATAATATGTTAAAAGGTTTGTTCATTTCATACGGGAGATCATTTGCATTTCTATCTGCATTCAGCACAGCCGTGTTTCATAAACACAATATCATTGCAGGAGTGTAAAATATAAGCTCTTAATTATAATATTATATTATCTATCATATTAAATATGCTCGAAGTTTAAACATTAAGATATTCGTTACATATCTAGTACGCATTTGAAGCATAAAATATATTTATGTGTAAGCTTAAAAATAATGGAAAATATGAAGCTTTTAATTTTAACCCCCTTTTACACACAAAGAAATAGAGAATCCACGTTAAAAGAGTCATATTCTAACACTTGAATATAAAATATGTTTTATTGGGGTGTGATAAATGTCCAACTTTTCAAAGAGATTCATTGCAAAGAGGGTAAAAGGGCTTCACGAGATAATTAAGCAAACATGATTTTTAGAGCTACACTTATCAAGCATTGCTTACAGATAGCCTCGATTTTATAAGATTAGGATAATCTCAAAATTAAGACGGTATCTTGAAATTATTAAAATTTACCGCTTACACATAATTCACACAAAAACAAGACTGGTTTATCTGTAAAAGTGAGGTTGTACATGTACAGTAAGAAAATAATTTCCTGATGGTCTTAATCAGTTGTTGCTTCAGCGGATGCTTCAGTTTTATCTCCTTCGTTTTTGGTACCGTCCGATTCGGACACATTCTTCTCGTTCTTTTCAAATTCTGGCCCAGTCTCCGCATCGGTTCCTTCAAAGATAATTTCCTCTGGATCCGGAGCACGGGGCAGGAATTCCACATCTGGGCAGATCTTGGAGAATATATCACGTCCCTGTGGTGGAGGATTTTAAATTAGTTTCACAGATCGTCATGCTTTGTTTTTTATTCGATAAAACTCGATTGGCGTGACATTTGTTGCGAGAACAATTATTGCCAAATGGAACAAATTGAAGAACAACAACAAGGAAGGTAGGTAGATTATATAAGAATAAAGAAAAAAGGTCCAATTAATTTCTGCAAATTTTTGACAAATTAAAAAATGTATCAAAAATAAATACATTTCTCTAACATTAAAGAAGAAAAAAACACTAAGAATCTAAACGAAAATATGAAAGGGAACAAGACATACATAGTAAAAAAAAAAAAAACAAGAGGTTCTGGAATTGAGTCCCAGTTGCAACCGTTCTTTTTATTTTTCTGTGTCTTGTTCTCTTTCATATTTTCGTTTAGATTATTTGTGTTACAGTGAAACCCTCTTAAGAAGTTTTCTTAAAAATAAACTTCTTGCAGGAAAAGCTTATATGTGGGAAAAATTGGGCCAATTCTGGGCTGAGGGACTGAAAAAACCAAACTTCTTAAGCCACAAAACTTCTTAAGAGGGTTTTACTGTTTCTTCTTCAATGATATATTACATTGATGGGAATAACTTTCAAAGTTATAAAAAGAGAGTTGTTCTAATAAAAATTGAACATTACCATAAATTTATTAAATACTATTTTCTGCCATATTTTATTGGGTGCAGCAAGCATAACAGTCTCTATGGACTGCACTACTATGGATTTTTGAGATATAATTAGTCTTGGTTGTTTATTAAAAAAAATACACAAATTTTGGCTACAATAATAATCAATATAGAAGTAGAAAATAATTTTTTTATGCACTGTCAATAAATAATTTCGATTAGAGTTACATTGAATTTTTTCAAGTTAGTCAAGTTACCTGCTTCACAGCGTGGTCAAAATCTAAATCAATATCCGGACCAGAGCAGAGATGAATTTTAGATGATGTTGTCTCACACATTCCCGGCTGACTTGTGTCCACCATGTTGAAGTAGAAACTCCACAGAACCTACACAAATAAAATAAATATATTTTCAAAACAATCAACACTACCATTAATTATTTGGAATGGTTGCGAAGGCTCTAAGCATGCCATTCGTGTAAGAACTGATTTACGGGATGGGTGCATTATTTTAATTTTTTTATTTTATTAGGTTTGTCAACAGTGATTTACATCAAAGCTTTCACAGATAAAATTACACTGAACATGGTTGATGCTATCACTAATTAAAGACAAACACAGCATTGATAATATAATACTTACATATACATTACATTCATTCACAAAAACACATACTATACATTACAAAATAATAATTAACAAGTTTTTAGAACAATGAGTTTATAGGTTCATAAGTTTATAGAACAACGTAATAGGGAGCTTTAAAGCTTGTTAAGATTTGATTTGAAGTTGGCCAATGTTGACATTGTCAAATAAATCAAATGTTTTTTATAAGCCTCATTGAAATTACGGCACATTCTAAAATAACCGGTAAACCGATTCATTCGCTCGAGTATGAGTATGGAAGCAGAGAACGTGTTCAGCTTGGGTCCTAGTTGGGTGCGTAGTCTGGTCAAATGAATACCGATACTCGCACTCGAACCGCGCTCCATTGCATCGAACGGTTCGGCTATCCGACCGACATTTCCTTTAGCCAAGCCCATTATTTGGTCCCTTCCAGCATGTTTTATTAAAAACCGACCGGCACTCTGGGCGCCCCAGTTCCAGTCCACCTAGGTTATTTTTTACATTAGCTCCACACAGGAGAGGCCCTGAGGAAAATATTTTTTCTCAGGGCCTATGTCATCTCAGGGGATGCTGGGTGGAGGTTTTTTTAAAGGAGAGGATGTTCTGAGAAGGAAATAAGTATGAGGAGTGGTTTTTTTTTTACATTAACGCCAAAAAGAGTTAAAGAGGCCCTGAGGAAAATAATTTCCCTCAGGGCCTATGTCATCTGAGATGCTGTGTGGACGGTCTTTTTGAGGAGAGGAAGAATGAACATTGGTCTTGAAGAGACCCATGTTGTAGGAAGGTGGAAACACAGAGGTCGGCAAATTGTTCCACAGCCGAGCTGTTGAACACAAGAACGAGTCGAAGAAGGGACTCATGTGACAAATTTCAACCGTGTACACATGTTGGGCACGCGTTTGGCGTGTTTCCCGACTATGCACCGGTGCCGAAGGGATCAATGACGCTAGTTCCTCAGAGCATCTGCCATTGAAATACAGGCAGGATAGATTCCCGACATGACAGGAGTCGGCTGGGAATATCCAGGGGTAACGGACGTATGAATCCATCCCTCCAACTGCGGTGCTAGGCGATGGGTCGAGAGATTCCAGTTGGAGAGGATAAAAGACCTCCCTCAACCAGTCTCTCTCGATCCTGCACACCACGCGGCAGGCAGGCAGACGCATTGGCCACCAAGACCTAGATAAACCTAACCCTAAGAACCTGGGCACCCCTGCTAAGTCATTAAACGTACTGAACCACTTGGGGTGACCCATGGCAGAGGTGTTGGTTATTTAATAAATGGTTCCCGGGGTGGCGGTACCCATAACCGCCTCTCAAATTGGTTAGTATATATTATAGTGCAAAAATATTTTCATAATTTTTTATGCATTTAATATTTGAAACCATGACTTTAAATAATGTTATTTGTTTATAAATAATAGCCTTCACACATATTGTGTCGAAATTACTATTATTTGTTTGTTTACATAAATTTTTATTCTCACGACCGTGAAAATAATACGTTTGATAAGATGTTATCAAATCATTGTCTAAAATTCCTGTGTAGAGATAAAAATTATTACTATAAACCAATTGACATGTGTAGGTAGGTGCATTACAGATTGATGTAATCCTATTACAATACACATGACGTATACAAAAGTTTTAATGAAAAATTTTATAAAATTAAATTTTAACTAATTTAAATTTTTACAATCTTTATATAGTATAAAGAAAAGTCGCTCCCGCTGTCTGTACGCTTAGATCTTTTAAACTATGCAAAGGATTTTCATGCAGTTTTATGGGCTGTCAATGTAAATAGTTTATGATTTTAAAAGCTGTTACTGTAAGTAACAGGTCCCATTCATCGTAGATTGGAGACTTTCGTAGCGAGTTTCAGAGAGCAAATCCAGGTGATGCATAAATCGCAGGTATTCACCATGCATTCTCATATAAAGATACCTTAGAATTTATTTTTTAATTTCTTTGAATAATTCTAAGGAAAGCGATGTGCTTAAATCAGTGATTCCCAACGGGGGCTTTGGTGAGATCTAAGGGGCCTAATGACCTCAAGGGCAAACAGTGGGCAGTGAAAGGCTCCGAGGGAGGGGTGAAGGGCTGAAATTGGGGTCAGGGGAATAAAGACCAAAAAAAATTCTAATTAAATCAACTAAGTCATGGGTACCGACAACATTACAAGAATCTTTCATAATATAAACTGTTCAATTCGGTATTATTGATGGATTCAGTATTTTTTTTTTTAATAATTTATATTTTAACCCCTCAGGCAAATTTGTTCAGTTTTCGGAACAACTAATATAGGTTTCATAGAAATCGTTGTGTCCCCTTACTATAATGGTTAGAAGTATGATCTAAACCAGGGGTCTCCAAACTACGGCCCGCGGGCCAAGTCCGGCCCGCCAGTGTCATCAATCAGGCCCGCGACATCTAATGGCTTATAGTTGTTGTGATAAGTTGGATAAATAACACAGAATGATAGTAACTCGGTTTTATTTACTTGCTATGTAAAGCTTAATCACAAGTATAAGATCGAACCACAAAGATTATTCGCAAAAAAGTACCAGGTACGAGCACTATCTGTTAGGGATGGATAGCGGGTCCCTATTTCCGCGTATAACCACCAGATGTCGTCATGTGTTGTAGTCGTGAAAATACTGAACTAGCGAATTTAGCAAACGTACTTTTTTTTCATTAACTCCGCACAGGAGGCCCTGAGGAAAATATTTTCTCTGTCATCTTAAGGGATGCTATGTGGAGGGTCTTTTTAAGGAAGGGAAGGATAGGAAGTTATGGGAAGGAAAAGGTGTGAGGGGTGGGTAGGAATCTGGGGGTTAGTGTGTCCAGGAGTGACGGACGTATGAATCCATCCTCTAATTGCGGTGCAAGGCGATGGGTCGAGATAAAAGGCCTCCTTCACCCAGTCTCTCTCAATCCGGCCCGCCACGCAGCAGGTGGGCAGACGCATCCGCCGCCAAGACCTAGACAAACCTCACCCCATGAACCATGAATGATAATGGCAGGAAAATTAAATCGGTTTTGGCCCTAGGAAGTTACTGGAGTAATCAGTACGGCCCTAAGGCTGGAAAGTTTGGAGACCCCTGATCTAAACGGTGTTAGAAAGAGAAAAAAAACCAAACTTAACATTAAAATCTAAAATTTAACCACAAAATAAATCAAATGTACACCATTTCGAATCCAAAGTTTCCCGCCGTAATTTGAATAAAATTATGAAACTTTGGGAATTTTTTATTAATTATTTTTACATGAAACAACAAAAAAGTAAGTTGACGATAACATTTGTAATACATTTGCCTAATAAAATACTAGTACGTTTTTATTTTTTTTCGTTTACAGTAATTTTAGTCAGAAAAAACGTAAGGTGAGCCATTTTTAATTTTGAAATAAAATAAAAAGAGCAAATTTTGTTTTTCTCCATAATGGAGGCATGGACCCACGCACAGTCGGTGAAGGAGTGATTGAGGATTCATTTAATGGGCAGTGGATGGATCCGCGATCAGGTCGGGATTCGGAGTCGGGTTCGGGGCGAAGCCGGACATCAAAAGTAGTCATAAAATATTATAACAAAGAGGTTTTGCAAAAAAAAAAACAATTACAAAAATTTTAATATGTAAATGAAAAATTTTAGATGTTAAAAGAAATTATTCTTGCCTGTGGTTTAGACTTTTCCTTAGAACCTTCATCTTCCTTATCCGGAGATTTAATAGAATCACATTCTTCAAAGCTTAATAACTTCTCTGCGTAGAGTTGAAGATCTTCCTTGGCAGTTTTCGTTTGGGTGCAAGTCATGTGGACAAGATCTGTAAAACAGACAAAGAAATCACAAAAGGCACTGACGTTAAAAATGATAGACGTGCCCTAACGCTAAAATCTGGGAATCATTTAAACGAGCTACATGACAATCTTTTTGGAACCAGGAGGATTTGAGAATGCCTTGAATATACTACGACATTAGTCATGAAATGACCGCCGAAGAGTGCACATTGAAACAACCAGATCCTGCTCTCACTTATCTTTCTTGTATTTGTTTTGTTCGTTCGTTTTTTCAGGTGAGTAAATTATAAAAGGGTCAAACTAAATATTGCAACGAAATATTCAATTTTGGAAACAAGCTGAACTTTTTTTTGGATTTGCAGTTAAGGTTTGTACGTAGAGATACTAAATACAAATGGAAGACAGTCTCATTATTGTTCTCATGAAAGATCAATTTCAATCGAAACGCTGCTTGAAATAGCTTTAGCTATGTTTTGTGACCACATCTGAAGAGCCAGATATTTCTCAACACTTTACATCCTCATCTCATTCACTCTCACAAAATTCTTTAAATTAGGGAGCTATGTTATCACCCTGGATAATTCAGAATCAAAAAAGTGGCTTGAAATAGCTTTAGCCATATTTTGTTTCTTATATTCTTTCTCTTCCCAGGGCATTCCTGGATTTGGGCTAACTGTAGTTTTAGTAGCACCGAACAGTTAGGATTCTTGTACAGTAATGACGCAAATAAGCGAAAATGTCAACTTACATAGGCCCTTGGGGCAAGAAGATGTGGACGGCCCTAGTTCAATGATGGTGACAGGGTCGCTCAAGCCCTCAAGCGGAGGGAATTGCAAAAGGGTAAGAGATTCCTTTTCATACTCCAGCACGCTCTTGTTGGTCACAAAGACAGCTCGGGATATTCCCTTGGTGAAGTCAGCCACGGAGAGGAACTCCTTAGGTGCCTTGTCGATTCCGATCACAACATGCTCGCAAGTCAGGATCTTGTTGTTGCTAAGGATCTCAACACTCTTCTTGGAGTCGGCGGGATTCTCATCAATTTTGATAGAGTCGATGGGCCTCTTTAGGCAATAGATTCCCCCAAACACCGCGCACAACCTGCAAGAAATGATTAAACGGCTCATTGCACTGATTCATTCAAATTAGAATTGCTTATCTTTACTCTTATTTGCAATTAAAAATTAATTGAAGTAAATTGTTATAAATGCCAAGCAAGTGTAAGCGTTACAAGACCAGATCAACCCCTCAGCCTAATTTATTTGCTTTTGGTAACAATTCACATAGGTCTCATAGATAGCTTTGTATCGCTCTATCATGGTGAGAAATATGATCTAAACGGTGTTAGAAAGAGAAAACACCAAGCTTTATATTCAAATCTAAAAGTAAATCACATAAAATTTTAATGTGTAACTCCATAGGATCAAAGTTTCCAACCGAAAGTTGAAAAAGAGTTTATGAAAGTGTGTGAATTTTTTATTAATTATTTTTCTATGAAATGACAAAAAAGTGAGGCAACAATAACTTTTATGATACATTTGTCTAATAATATGTGTGTGTTTTTCTTTCTTATCATAATCATTAATTTTAGTAAGAAAAAACCTAAGGTGAGTTATTTTTAAAACTATTTTATGTTGCATTAAGAATTTGTATGTTTCAAATTTTATATGTTTTTTCTAATAATAAAATTTGAATTTTTTTTATCCCCTTTCAAAAACAGTTTTTAGTTTTCCAAAATCTTCAGAAATGTTCCATTCATTTGGATTTTACAGTAAAGCGGATATTCTCTGATCTCCCGACAGAATATGCCAGTGGCCTGAGTAATTAAGAATGGGTTGTTAGATGATACAGACTAGTGATGAGAATGATCGAGACATTTACATAATCAATATATTTTAATCGAAACATCAAAAGAATCCCATGATTCACCGATTAATCGCTCGGGAGTTTAGGAGCAAGCAGCTTTTTTGTCTCAAGTGTAGTGAGGGGGGAGGGTGGATACAAAAATTATTTTGGTGCATTAGTATGGCAACACTTTGATAAGTAAGTATTGCAAAAAAATTTCAATCACTGATTTTAATTCTTGGCAATGATTTCCTCATTTTTTTCTAGCAACATTAATATTATACCTGTTATACGAGAATTTCAAATACGTGTGCTTTTCACAATGCGTTACATTGAATATGATTATAATTAATTATTAATATGATTCGAATATCTAAGTACAATTAAAAGAAAATATTACGCAAGTTTTATAAATATTGTAAGCTGTACGTGCAGAAGCTTAGTCAGTAGGTACAAAATCCCTTTATAATGAGTACCTCCATGATTTATAATAACTGGTTAATATTTATATGCCGTTTTTGTGAAAAATCACCTCAAGATCGCTGTATGTAAAATTAATATCCTGCTACATAATATAACCTCCAACTGACATGTAGATTGTAGCAATGGCGGTCCGTGATTTTTCAGTGAGCTAAAGCTAAGATTGAAAAATACGACGTTATTGATATTGTAGCTAAAAACGATTATTTTTTTTCAAAATTTCAACTTTTTGTATGAAGATGTACTGAAATGTGGATGCGGCGCATCCCCAAACTGAAAGAATCCTGAAAATCTTCATACAAAATATTGAAATTTTGAAAAAAAAAATCATTTTCAGCTACAACAGCATCAATAAACGTTGTAATTTTCAATCTTAGCACTCTAGCTCACTGAAAACTCACGGACTGTCACTGGGTTATAGGTACCTATTAGAAACCTAAACAAACCGATTTGTTAATTGCGTTCATTCGTATGCAATTAATAAATTATTATTTAATAAAGTTATATTCCTATACAAATTATTTTTAAAAACAGACTAAGAAATATCGATGTTTTCATTCATGCTCATTTTGAATAATTTAAATATACTTTTCCATATCTAACTAACTAACCAACACGCCGTTTCCCCGCAGGGGTAGGCAGAGAGGACGGACCGCCAAACAACTCGATCTTGGCACACACTCCTTGCCTCGTTCACGTTCATACATCATCTCATTACATGCTCTTCTATTATTCCGACTCTTCACATGGCCCGACTCAAGTATCTGATTCACTTGGTCGTGCCATGTATTCCTCGGGCGTCCCCGATTTCTTCTTCCATTCACATTTGCGTCATATATTCTCCTTACACTCCTTTCCTCGTTCATTCGCTCTACATGCCCAAACCATCTGAGCGTCCCTTTCTTAATCTTACTCATCACGCTTACATCAGCCTTGCATTCTTCGCGGATCTCCACATTTCTCACACGATCGTACATGGTTTTACCACACATACGCCTCAGGGATCTCATTTCTACAGCATTCAGTCTACTTTCATCCTTCCTCTGCCAGTTCCATGCCTCACTGCCATACATCAGGGTAGGTACCAGCACTCCATTATGGACGGCTAACTTCGCTTCTTTGGACAGCTTTTTGTTGGCGCCAACAGCGTTCAGTCCTCCATTAATAGAGTTGCCTGCATTTACCCTTCTTTCAATATCTCTGTCAGCCCTTCCATCTTTCCATATCAAGCAGATATATTTCATGTGTGACAAATATGTTTATAACACATCAAGTTTATTTGTTGATTTTAGTAGAGTATTGTTATAAGAAGAAGCTACGGTTATGACTGTCATACCAGCAAATCATAATTTCGGTTCCGACTATAGCGCTCACACATCAGCGGTCGTGAGCGGACGTTTTTGGAACTAGATTTCGTTCCGCAGCAAGCTTGGTTTCGCGTATCTACTAGGACTATCTCACGCGGAGCTAGGGCTGGCTACAGTATGGGTCAGGTGAAGATGTTGAATTCTCGTTTCCAGAATTTTAATTAGTAGTAGGCAGTTATTTGTAATTTGTACATCGAAGTACATAAACACAAATATATACAAATGAAATGCGTAAACACAGTAGGTATAAAGTAGATGATATAATATAGACATGAATAAAAAATTTGTTATAATTTTTAAATATTTTGTTTTTTAATTGTACTTTAACCAAATTAACCGAGTAATATTCAGTTGGATTATAAAAAATGTCTCATTTTGAAATATTTATTCGTGTGCACAATGGCATTATTAATCCCTTGTTTGCCGCTCGTGCACCGGTGTGTCATGAGATTTTACATGCGATTTTGACCCTTATGTATAAAGAAAGTGTATGAAGAACACGGTCAGAATTGCTTGCTCTATTATCGCCCTTTACCATAGCGAAACCTGCAATGCGCCTAGTCACTCCAAATAATTTATATTAATAATTTACCGGAGCGCGGGAATGTGCGCAGTTCTTGCGCATGCGCGGGAAAAATATGTTTATCTACGATTTTGACCCTTTGACCCTACGAATTTGTAAAGGACAGTGTCAGAATCGCTGGACACGAAGTGTCATTTCTGCCGCCGGGTGCCGCATCGTAATTGGTGGAGCTTTTTGCTGGCCTACCCCGGCAAACAAGAGGTTAATAGATTAAAACGGAAAATAATATGAAATATATTGATAATAGACTAATATAATAGTGACTTAGTCATTAGAACAGAAATTATTAACAAAAACACAATTTGAATTACACAATCACAAATTAAAACTGTCATTTTCACGGGAATTTCAAGCGCATGGTGTCTGGCCTCTCTTACGCAGTCCGATAATGACATTTTTTATTAGTAATAGTTCAAAACAGAAATTTTACAGTATTTATTGAATGTGTAACTATTTTTTGATATTTTTTTACAACGTGCTTACACCATATACCTACTATAATTGTTTAATAGGCCAATTGCATCACATTTAAAAAAAAAAATTCCGGTTTATTCAAATATTCTAAGACATTCTGTATTTTTTTTTTAATCGTATTTTTGAAACCCTAGGGATTTTTTGAAAATTTCAATCCTAAAAATCAGTACATTTTTTATAAACCGGAAAGACAGGACATAATTTTATGGGTGCGAAAAAATGATAATTACATGGTCGAAAAACATTTAAAAAAAAATAACGTTTTCCACAAGAAAGGGCACAGGAAAATAACGAGGCACACCAAAAATATTACATCTCATAAATATTTTTTTCCTTGATCAATCTTATTGATCATAAATCAATTATAATGTTCAACGTCTATATTACTAAATACAATGTAATATACTTGTACTTGTAAATTATAATAATAATAAGAAAATTATAAAATTGGATTTTATTAAAATCAGCACCACTACCATTAAGCTGGGAACATACTAAGCCCACGCCACGCTACGCGACGCGACGCAACGTTCCTGTCCATGTTCACACTGGCCGACGTATGTACGCGTCACTGTGACCATGTGACAAGGGGTCTCTGGTTGTGCGCAGGCGCGTTTGATTTGACACATTTGACATTTATTTTTTAGGTTATGTTCATGTGATTCTCTTCTCAGCAGATGACAGCTTTGCCATGTCTTAAAAGCTAATTTGAAGATAATTTGCTACGATTATTATTATTAAATCAATATTCTCGTAAAAAGAAAAAAGTGAGAAGTATTTGGGTCCACAAAATTAACAAACAAAGACAAATGTTTGGAGAGTTCCATACTTTAGTAAAGGAACTAGAATCTGATGACGGACGATTCTTCAAGTACTTCCGTATGAGTTAAGTGGTATTTAAAGAGCTTCACAGCATAATTGAATATGACATAAAAAAAGAAAACACGAAAGTCCATTCGGATCAGAGAAAGACCGGCAGTGTGTCTAAGGTTTGATTGTCATGAATTATAGGGGTATAATATTGAAAGTCATGCCATGAATGGCTGAAATTTCCTCCCAAGCTGCACTGCGTATGCAGAATCCCTACAATCCTGTAATTTGATTTTATAAATAACTTCGTGCCGTCTAACAGTTTCAATGAACTGTTCGTCATCCATTTTTTAATAATATCTGTCAAAAAAACAACCACAGATATTGCGAAACATAACGTTAGATGCTTAGATAACACCAGAAAGATGTAAAATCATCTCGTAGTAGGCGTGACCATACCCCCTCCACCTTCCACATGGCCCACGCCGATCTGGCTGCGGCAGATCCGCGTCGCGTGGGGGGCGTCGGTTTGCGTTGCGTGGGGCTAGTGTGATTCTAAAGCACCCGTTTCCATAGAAAATGTATGGATGGTAAGTAGTCCAGATATGGAAATGATGACGTCTACCCACATCGCGTAGCGTGGCGTGGGCCTAGTATGTTCCCAGCTTTATACCTCTAAAACACGTACAGACAGCGTAAAATGTACAGGGTTCTCTTCATAACATCTGTCAAATCAAATGATAAGTTTGCAGAGAACAAACAATAAATCTAGAGAACGTTAAATGTCAAATTCAAAAAATTCGCCTGAAATCAAAGTGTTGCCATATAAAAAAAAATCTGTATGAAATTTTATAAAATTAATATGAACATTTTCGGAAACGGGACATTTTCATGTAGTGATGTCACGGGCCCAAATAATGGATTTATTTATTTTAAAATAAAATAAAAAAACTGTACATTTCTAAACAATTTTACTAACATTTCCTTAATCTTAGTAAAAAGATTTATCCACATAATTTTTTCCAAGTCCTATTATCACTTGATTCATAATCACATAATTATTAACCATTAACAACTTAATATTATAAATGGAACATAACTGGTTTAAATTATATTCACTATTTCATGTACAATTACTTTATACACAACTGTATGCTTCCTAAATAAACATAAATAAAATAAAATAAAAAAAACACTGTTTAACAGGAAGTAACTTCTAACCAAGTGTAAAAAAAGTGTTATAATTTTTTTTTAAATCTAGATTCGGATTCACCAGTCGTTCTCAATATAAAACACGATCATTAGCTTTCAAAGACATACAGGGTGGGGCAGAGAGGAGTTACTGATTTCAAAAAATCACTGAAGGCTACCCAGACGGAGCAGAGGGGCGGGGCGGGTGCCGTTAGGTTGAGGAAATGATGCCGTTTATGTTGGTGACCATGCCGTGGTCAGATAAGTACCGGGACTTTGTTGTGGAGACATTCCTTAAAAACTGAAAAAAAGCATTGTGGCTACGCATGGAGCTTTCCGGGTCCGGTTCGAGTTAAATCGTAATGACAGTTTTTCTCATCCTAAAACCATTCGGAAATGGATCAGTAATGTAAGGTTAACAGGAACTGCAGATTCTAAAATACCGTTGGGCGACCTAAAAGTGTGCAAAAACCTGAAAACATCGCGGTAGTAAGAGCGTCAATTGAAGAGTCTCCAACCCGAGCAGCTCGGAAACATGCCGCTGCGCTTGGAATATCGTCCAGAATTATATGGCAAATCTTACACTCAGACCTTCACCTATACCCCTACAAGATGATGCATACACGGGAATTGAGCCCACAAGATTTTGTGAAACGTAGAGATACTTGCATTGCAATCGTATATGCTGTATTCCTCGGTGCTGTTTTGTGCACTGTCGACGAAGGATTAACCATTACATTTATTGAGTTTTTCATCTCACTATTGTGAGATGTTGGAGAACGTTAGGCGTCCCAAAATGAAAGAGTATGGCAAGGAACACGACACAGAAGCCTTCTGGTTTCAACAAGATGAAGCCATGGCCCATGCTGTCCATCGTTTAAGCGAAATGTTGCAAAAGCTCTTTCCAGGTCACCTGATCTCTTTGTGGGGGGATATTCCATGGCCCCCTCGCTCTCCCGATTTGACCCCGAGTGACTTTTTTCTGTAAGGATACGTCAAAGCTGAGGTAAACAAACTTCGATCATGAACCATTGAAGCTCTGAACGAGGCGATTGAGGGCGTCATCGCTGGAATTCCGCAAGATATGCTGGGAAGAGTGGCCGAAAACTTCTTTGAAAGGCTCAATATGTGTATTGCTCGCCAAGGCCGCCACGTCAAACGATATCATTTAAAAAATATCATGAAAAAAAAACGGCATTATTTCCCCGACGTAACGGCACCCGCCCCGCTACTCTGCTCGGTCTGGGGAGCCTTCAGTGATTTTTTGAAATCAGTAACTCCTCTCTGCCCCAACCTGTATTATCAATTTTTTTTAAAATATATTTTTTTTTTACAAATTAGGGAGGAGTCAGTAATTTACATTTTGAATAAACGCCGTTAGTAAGCTCGAAAATCATCTGTCAATCTGACCTATGGCAGACGTGTTGGTTATCTAATAAATGGTTCCCGGGGTGGTGGTACCCATACTCGATTCTCGTGTTTGTTATTTTTGTAATACGAAAAATGGATATAAAAAGGGTCTACCCGCCCACCCCCTCTCAACCCCCCCCCTCATACCCTCCCTCCAATCCCCGCCCAGTTTACCCCCCCCTCAGCCACCCCCTACACCTCATCCCAACTCTTCTTCAACCTCCCTCCCTTGGGAGCTGTTGGACTCTTGTGCGATATAAACATAAAAATTATTTACAATAAAAAAAATCCCATCACCATCCCCATCCCCAGCCTTGCAACGCATGCCGGGTACCCGCTGTATATTATTTATTTACGGACAAATAGTCCATTAACAATATAACAATAACACGAATAACAAGCGAGCCTGAAGGCCCGACCTGCCTAGCAATTGATCACTGTTCGCATCGATTACCGTTCGCATGTCATTTTTTGTAACCAGCACCACTTTTCGTAACAATCACCACTTTTCGTAACGATTCACCAGTTAACCTCATGTGTCGAGCATGCGTAAAGAAGTTTTAGTTAAAAAAAAATGGGGCATTTGGGACTCTTGAGCAGTCGGGGCTCTTGTTTCTTGTATCGTATAATGAGGGACAAAAAAAACATTTATTTTTAAATATAAAACTTTTTGCATAAAAATATTCAATGAAAATGAAATTTGGTCAACCCTGTAGATTTTACGAACGTGAAACAAGGAATTCGTATGTATTTACAGTTTCGTTCCCAAAATATTATTTCAAACTGTTGTGATTCAGAGCGACGTGGACACGTCCTCGTCTGGCCACTTTTCGGGCCGTAATGAACTGTGAAATTTGTGTTACGACGCAATGATAAAAATCGTGAAATGCGAAGCTGTAAATTAATTAATATTAAATACTTCCTAAAATTATTTTTCGCTCAAACTTATTTATGATTTGTCAATAATGTCTTAGCACAATAAGTATGTAAAAAAATCTGAAATATATTAGTTTATAAGTTCGCAAATAAATACACAAACTGACTAAGTTTCGTCAAGAAACACATGTACGTAATATATTTTTTAATGATTTTATTGAAACTAAAATTAAAATTCTAAAACATGCGTTTGCTAGATAATGGATTGATTTATTTTAATGTATGATTATATTATTTGAAATGGGTGTGGTATAATACAAAAACTTTTTTGAAAATTTAACAAATCTGCCAACGACCTATGGTATAACCTTATTATACTAAAAATTTAAAAAATTTCTCAAAATTTATTACATACGAATGCTAGATAAAAGAACAATCTTTCGAAATCCATTTATAATTTTTTGTGGAAAAGAGTCAATACGTCTAAAATCTGATTTGAAAATGACATATTTCTGGTTTTCTCTGGTAATGCCCTCTTATAGCGAAACCTGGTCGAAATTAAATATAAAAATGAATGTGGTGTTTACTAAGTTATTGTTTTACTTTAAATTAAATATACTTCTCCCAAATAGGTGATACATAACCTCGAAATAACAAAGGTACAAATACCTTCTTAAATTGTGAAAAACAATCACCATGGCAATCTTTTACACATAAACTAATGCTGGAAACGTAAATCGTTACCTAAAAGTATTAATTCATCATTTACAATTCATACAACGGGTCGTGTTTCGTTTTCAAATGATAATATGCATAGTTAAGGCGGCCAACCGTCCCGCATTGACAGCTGTAGTCCCGCATTGTAATATTTACAAAAATAGTCCCGCAAATCGTCTAAAGCGTCCCGCATGTCCCCCATTCCTATATTTTTTGATATTGTCTATTGTAGTCAAATAAACTTCCTCTATCTTTAGTCTATTTTAGCCATTTGGTTAAGTTCAAGAAAAAATTTGTACCTAGAAAAAGGCCCGAAGATATCGATCTAGGGATTGGTTTATTTATGTTAACAAGCAAGAGTCAAAGAGCGCCCGTGTAGTAGTGATTGAGTTGTTTTGTTTACGAATTAGTGCATCCCGTGACTCGTAATATTTATAACCCATATTTATCATTCAAATCAAATCAAATAATTTGTTGACCTTGCCGCCGACCGCGAAAAAGCGATGTTGTAGGTTCAATGAAAACTTCCAAAAAGAATTTCTTTTCTGGCAAAAGTGTTTACCTTCATTTCTGGATGTAGTTTTAATTCGCCGCATACAGATTTTAATTTAAACCAGTTTTGTGTTCAGAATGTAAAATTCCAGTTGGATTCGTCTGCTGACATATTTCGAAGGAAAATATTCTCTAATTGGAAGTGCATTGGAGGGGACCCCACCCCACGAAGTGCATTTATAAACTTCTAGTTGTAGACTATGTGTGTGCTGCCAGAATCAAAGAGAAACAATTTTTTGTTCTGAGTGTAGTCTTAATTCGCTGCATACAGATTTAATTTCAACCATTTTTTGCTCTGAGTGTAGTTTTAATAACCCGCATACAGATTTAATTTCAACCACTTTTGTGTCCAGAATGTAAAATTTCGTCTGCTGACATATTTTGAATGAAAGTATTCCCTTATTCGAAGTACAGTAATAAAATTCTAGTTGCAGACTATGTATGTGCCAGAATCGAAGAGAAACCATTTTTATGTTCTAAGTGTAGTTTTAATTCACCGCATACAGATTTAATTTCAACCAGTTTTGTGTTCAGAATGTAAAATTCCAGTTTGATTCGTCCGCTGACATATTTCGAAGGAAATTATTCTCTTATTCGAAGTGCAGTTATAAAATTCTAAAACCATTTTCATGTTCTGAGTGTAATTTTAATTCGCCGCATATAGATTTAAATTAAACTAGTTTTGGGTTCAAAATATAACAACAAATTAAATAACAAGTTGCATATTCATCCTATTACATGGATACCATTCTCGTTTTCTGAGGTAGCAGTTTAATAAGTTTGTGGTAGAATTCATAAACATGATTTTTATTGGAAGAATACTCGTTCTCTCATTTATGCGGTAGTTATAAAAATCTGCACAAAGTGTAAAAATAAATAAAGAACGATTTCGAGAGATTGGTGAAGTTTCAGCTCAATTGAATAAGGTTAACCCGTGCCTCATCAAGGTTGAAATTTTAACTTTCTATAAAAATGTTTTTTTTTTAATAAAATACCTAACAATATTGCAAGATTTAATTACATTTGCTATCCAGATTTTGCTTTATTTATTTTCTAAATTGGTACATAAAAAAGCGCGTAGTCAAAACAGTTTTCAAAGTAAATACAGCACAATCCAAATTGAAAATGATGGATTTAGGTGAAAAGAAAAGCAAAAAGGTTTAAGAAAAAAAATGTTAAAAATTTTATTATTTGAAATATAAAAAAGAAAGCATTATAAAAGAAATAAGTTATTATTATTATTATTATTTACATTTACAATTAATTTTCAGGTTTAGATAACATGGCTTTTGAAGAGTCAGGAAATTTTTTTCGACATTCCGATATAACTTGTAACAGAAACTGTCGTTGTTCTTCGTCTTTTGTCAAACAGGAATTGGTCTTGGATTAATTTTACCCCTCTTTCAGCTGTATCATTGACAACCTTGAAACCGTTCGCTATTTTTTTTTGCTTTTAAATTATGTGCATTTTCACACCATATAACAGGATCCGTATTTAAAATTTCTGTATCAATTTAAAATCTTTTGAAAAAATTTAGAGTTTGATGAGAAACAAAAAAATCAATATCTTTGTCCAATAAATAATCCACTTGATGGAGACTGAATTTAGCTTTCACATCCCTATCCCTAGCGTCACATGTTTTTTCTTCAATTGGAATTAATTGTAGACTTTATAGCCATGCTTGTTTTGACACTTTTTTATAAATTTTCATCAAAGAAAGAAAATGCGACTTGCTCAGAATTGAGGTACCACAGATGATTTATCATTTTAAACAGTAGCCCAGTCAGTGGGGAGTTTTACCTTGCAAAAGGTCGTGTAGTAGCGATTTTGATATATGTTGTTAAGATTGGGACTCTAAAGAGAAAAAAAAGTTTTCGACCTTGGGGGGGGTCGAGCTCGAGCCGCCATCTTGGATTGAAGGTCCCAAAATTTGGTTTTTTCAAAATAATTGTGCAACGGTTGCTCTTACGACCAAATTGTGAAAGACAAACTTAAAGAAGATAAAATTTCAAATATTTTTTGTTTCAAAATTTTTTTTGTAAGTCTAATAGGTAACGAGTTACAGTGGCGGAAATGTTAATATTTTTCTAAAAAATGGTGAAATTCCCAATTTTTGTCATTTTTCGGGGTATTCATTACATAATTATACTTTTGTAAACTCATTTCCACACCACCATAAGGTAGAGAAAATGGCGCATTTTTATTGTGGTATCCCTAGTAGGTCTTCTTCCTCTTCAATGGCATTACAACTCATTTCGAGCCTTGGCCTCCTTCAACATAAGCCTCCACCGCCCTCCGTCCTCGGCCGTCGTCTTCCTAACTGCGACATGGAGTAGTCCTCTTGCATCCTTCCTGACATCATCCTCCCATCTCAGCCTAGGTCTGCCCGCCTTTCGTTTACCTCCCGGGTGTTCTGTTAGAACCTTCTTCGGTACTCGTGTGCTTAACATTCGATGCACATGTCCGGCCCATCTTAGTCTTTGGAGCCTTAGATGGATAGAGTCTGGGAGCTTGGTAAATAACATAGAGCTTTATTGTGGCGGATTCTCCATGCCTCTCCCTCATGTTAATGTAAGTACTTGCATACTGCTTTCTCACCCCGTATGCATGGACATTAGAGGGTCTAGAGTCGTTCAAATAAATGTAGCTTCGTTCAATAAAATAGGTTCTTGACGTGTGCGGTGAAGGAGGAAACCATATGTTTCCTTATAACGCCGTTGGGAAAGTGGTGGGGTCCCCTCCAATGCCTCTCCCTCTCGCACCGCTCCTAAGATTGTTCGAAGTACCTTTCTTTCGAAGGTGTCCAGCTGTTCCCGCCACACATCCACAGGCCAAGACCGTTCTAATAATTGTTTTATGTAGGGTTTTCCTATGGACGTTTCGGGATTTGAAACTGGCAATAACGCGAAGTAAGTGTTGTTAGTGCCTGTGATGCGCTTTCTTACTTCTACTGGGTTTTCTTTGTTATGCGTTATGAAGGAGCCCAGGTATGTAAACTCTTTGACCACTTCGAAATTATAAGTGTTTTTAAAATTCAATTTATCTTTTGTTCTATGGTGTGGGGTTCTGGTTTGCATCATGATTTTAGTTTTATTCTCATAGATTTGCAAACCCACCTCTTTTGCCGAGTCTCCAAACACCTCTCTTACATCCTGTAGGAATCTTTCGACAATGTTAAGGTCAGTATGTCTATTCCACAGATATTCCAGTGATGGTATGGCGAGCCGCACAGAGTCCGACTAATATTCGTAATTATGTTACATATTCGCTATTGCGTAATAATATTTTTTTGTTGATGCCGGTTGGTTGATATTGACATCTTAATAATAGTCTTTGTCATCAATGTCATGATCTAACTCATTGCCTGTGGTACTGAGATGCTGGGCTTCCATTGACAAAATCTCTTCATATTCAATTGCAAGAAATAAATTTGAATAAAGTTTCGGGTGCTGGTTTCTTTGTCATTCTTACTGGAACAAGCCCATTGGTGCCACGTTTCCAGCCCCATTTTTATGGATTTTTTTGGATTACATACCATTTTTGAACTCCCGTACAATGCAACAAGAAAGCGTTTTCCTTCATCTGCTACGAGTATGTCTTCTGGTTTTGCATCATGTTGTTTTCATTCATATACTCAATGAAGACGCACTGGCAGACCAGCTTTTTTAAGGCTTACTAAATGTTCATTATCACTACAAAGTAGTTTCATCCATGCATTCAATGACGTCGGGTTTGTCATAGTGGGATCCTAGCCTGTAGCAATATAGGCGCTGAGGTGGAAACGCTGCAGTCAGGACTGTAGGCACGCAGTATGTTGCCGTCTCTTTCTCTCCTCTATGTAACACGAAAAATTAGTGTAATTTGAAATAGATTTTGCCATATGTGTTGTGGAAATATGTTAAAATGATATTGTGTAATATGTTCTTACAAAATTTATCATGAAAACTTGAGTTTTACGATTTTTTGTCAAAATTTTCTTCTTTCTACCGCTGTAAGTCATTATAGATTTATAGAAAAAAATTTCAAACAAAAAATGTACGTACTTTAGTTTTCTTCAAATTTGCCATAGACAGTTTTGTTGTAAAATCAACCGTTGAGGATTTTTTTTGAAAAAACTAAATTTTGGGACCTTCAATCCAAGATGGCGGCTCGAGCTCGACCCTCCCAAGGTTGAAAACTTTTTTTTCTTCTTTAGAATCCCAATCTAAACAACATATATTAAAATCACGACTACACGACCTTTTGCAAGCTGAAGGCCTTTTTTATCCCCCACTGACTGGGCTACAGTGCCTTGTCTGCAAGTTCTTTATCGATTTCTCTATATTTTACAAGACCAACAATTTTTTTTTAAAATTGATGGTCTTTGTTGGGGGCCAAAGTGGGTTTGGGGGAGTTAAACCACGCTTTTACATAAATGTTTATTAAAAATAAACAAATGTCAGTGATAGCTTTTTTTTCTAAATTTGTTAATGTAAATTGATCCCTGAAAAGATATATTTTGATACAATAAATGGCCTTTGCCATCCATCTAGCGTGATGAATGGCACCAGGTACTTTGAAAAAAGTGTCTTTTGTGGGAGTACGTCCTAACACAATTAACGAAAGTTGAATTAATTCTTTGTAATCATCCCTTGGCTGTTGGTTTTTTAATTTGAAGAAAAAATGATATTTCAACTGAATTTCCTATTTTATGTCTAATATGTTTATCTTCAATAGCAGTTTTGTATTTTGTCTTGTCTAGCTTCGACCATCCAGTCTGAAACTTTTTAAAAATCAAAAACTGGAGTAACATAAACTGCTTGTCTTCTTCAACAGTGTTGTTTAATGCATCCTGATGAGCAATATCAAAAAGGTCATCAAGGGCTGACTTGAAAGCTTCTACTTTTTTTATTTTGAGCTGTGCTTTTAGATCTGTTAGCGTTTTTTTGTAGTTTTCTCCACTCTTCGTACAGTTTTTCAAGCTTTACAACACAATCTTTAAAGTGCCTGGTTGGTATCTTAGCTTTCTCCCAAAAAATTACAACTTCCTGTATTTAAGTCTTGCAGCTTTTCTGATGTTCAATTTCACTTGCCGTGTATTATAAAATAAGCTGCGTAAAACTTGACAATTAGATGGTAATTTACTGCCAGTGATTTGATGAGACATGTGGCCAATTAAATACACCATTTCTTTCTGCCTTGAAAACGAACCTGCACGAGCATGGCTCATTAATGCTGTAGAAGACATAGTCCCACAAACCTCACAAGAAAAAACTCACTAGAAGAATGTTGTTTAATAATGTTCAGAATGTTCACATGTTCACTGTTTGAAAAGCAAACGTTAACTAAAGCCCTCTGACCTCTCCCTCACACTTGAAAGAGTAGGAAAACCCCAGACAAGGAACACAATAGGAAGCGTGTGGTTTATGACACTCCAGGTAGGGATTCTCTGAAGAAAGGGTCCTTGGCAATAGCTGTTTTGTAACAAATCCGACCTTTTAAGGCAGTGGGCCCCAACCTTTTTGTCGCCGCGGCCCAGTTATTGTTTGATAATTTTACCACCCTCCAGTGGGCCGCGGTAAAAATTATCTATAGTTGAAAATATCTTTGTTACTTGGTCAGTTAGCAACAGATAATTTAAGAATTTTCTTACATTCATTAATAACCTTCACCCGAATTTTACATTTACATAAGAACAACGATAATAACAGTTTAAATTTTTTTTTTCAAAAGTATTTTGATTTTATGCAAGCCCTTGCGCGGCCCATTACCATTTGGTCCACGGCCCATTACTGGGCGCGGCCCGTAGGTTGGGAACCACTGTTTTAAGGGATAGACGACTTAAAGGCGACTTTGAGGATTCGGATCATGTCCGGTCTTGGAAAATAATAGATATCTTCAAATATAAACGTTTTAACAAAAAAGTGATTAGAGTAAAACTTGAAGACAGCAACATTTCCTATGAAATGAAACAAGAATCAAATTTCTAAGACAAATAGTTTTCATTTTATGAGGAAAAACGGCATTTTTTTTTACAAAAAAATCGTTTTTTCAAATTTAATCTCGATGAGGCACGGGTTAACATTATCCAATTGAGGTAAAACTTTCCAAATCTTATTTTCTAGACATATAGCAAATATTTGGGGGGGTCCCGCTGGCATTAGGACAAACATATTTTTTCACCTTATACCTTGTGACCACCCTAATGTTTACGAGAAATGGAAAGGCTGATAGAGATATTGAAAGAAGGATGAATGCAGGTAACTCTATTCATGGAGGACTGAAGGCCGTTGGCACCAACAAAAAACTGTGTTCAAAGAAACGAAGCAAGCCGTCCATAATGGAGTGTTAGTGGCGTAGCGAGGGAGGGGCGAACTGCCCCGGGTGCCACTCATGCTAGCTACGCCACTGAATGGAGTACTGGTACCTACCCTGATGTATGGCAGTGAGGCATGTAACTGGCAGGCGAAGGATTAAAGTAGACTGAATGCTGTAGAAATGAGATCCCTCAGGCGTACGTGTGGTAAAACCATGTATGACAGTGTAATGAGTAAGATTAAGAAAGGAACGCTCCGATGGTTTGGGCATGTAGAGCGAATGAACGAGGAAAGGAGTGTAAGGAGAATACATGACGCAAATGTGAATGGTAGAAGAAGTCGGGGACGCCCGAGAAAGACATGGCACGACCTAGTGAATCAGATACTTGAGTCGGGCCAAGTCAAGAGTTAGAATAACAGAAGAGCATGTATGAGACGATGTATGAATGTGAACGAGGCAAGGAGTGTGTGCCAAGACCGAGTTGTTTGGCGGTCCATCCTCTCTACCTACCTACCCCTGCGGAAAAACGGCGCGATGGTTACTTAGTTAGTTTAAATAGTGATTCTACAATGCAAGTTATCTGTTGTCATTTATTGACAAATTACTGAAAGGGACAAGCCCAAGCCACTTCCCCCGCTACGCGCAACTTGGTTTGTTTCCCTCGCCCTTATGGGCAGGTCTATTTTTTCTTGTATATAATAAGAGGGTATAGTAAGGATACGACATCATCCAATTAATAATATAGAAGCTCACCTGCAGAAACATTGGGGCAGCTCTCCGCAGCCGTACATGGACCACAAGAAGGGTGTATTTCCGTATCTGCCCAAACTGATGAGGAATCGCTTGCATCTATAGATACCCTCAAAGCACGGGGTTGTGTCTGTTCCTCCCGCAATGGCGTATAGGACATAGTGAATTAGATTTCCCGTTAGCTTCTTGCTTTTCAGGAATTCCAAAAACGTTTTATTTTCCACCCCTGTGAAATAAAATCAAAAATACGAATTTCAGTTGTCTGTACCGTGAAATGTTAGTTATTCCTGCGTGAAATTTGTTGACTTCAATGAACTCAAATTTCCTTTGAATTTAAGTATCATTTGCAACACTATTTTTTCGATTTTATTAATTGTGTGAAGAAATTCAAACAAGAGATAAAGTAGGTAGTTACCTCCCTATAATAAGAAAATTATTTTATTTTTATTAATTAATAATTCTACATTTGAATTGTGTATTTCTTTTGTTTAAATCATTGACAGATTTCGTGATTTTCCAAGTTTACTGTGCAGTAGAAAGACAAATTTCTGATCATCCTCTAATTTGTCAACAAAAAATATATGTAGTTAAATAATAAAGAAAATTGACAAAATATAATTTTTTTTAAAAGCCAATGATCCTGAGGCAAATACTTTATAAACACTTTCACACTTCTCAAATACTACTTTTATAATAATCCTAGATTTTTCACGGGTCTGCGTTAGTATCACATTTTATGACTAAAATATTTCCAAATCTACAATAATATTCCTGTTAAATAATTGGTAACCGGACAAAAAACATGGTACAAGAACAGGTTAGTTTAGGTTTTATTTTGGGTGAAATGCAGATCCCGCCAATGTGGGGGATTTTAATAAAAATGCACTTTCTAGATGAGAAAAGTGTGGAAAAGTTGAATAAAAAAGAAATTAAGGTGCGCTTGGCAAAATTGAGGGAGATACAGCCGTTTAAAGAATGAATAAAATGACACTTCGTGAACTTATACTACGCCATTTTGTTACTATTATGTTGGTATCTCAGACTTGCTATTAACGAAGGTTGATACGATTGTAGCCAACTTCGTGTGATATATAATAAGGCGTGTAATTATGAAAAACAGAATTAATAATGGTCACAAACCATGTTACACAAACCTGGCGTAGCCGCTAAACTACTTGAAAACTGGGATGTTTTTCTTGCGTTGACGCGAGTAGGCGTTATAAAGAGGCACAAACCATGTTACACAAACCTAGCGTAGCCGCTAAACTATTTGAAAACTGGGATGTTTTTCTTGCGTTGACGCGAGTAGGCGTTATAAAGGGGCACAAACCATGTTACACAAACCATGTTTAGCATAGTCTTAGGTTAGGTTACTTTAATTTGGAAGGTGATAAACAGTTTAAAAAATCGTTGAAAAAAAGTCTGCTAGAAAAATTTCATCTATCACATGAAGTCGGCTACAATCGTATCAACCTTCGTTAATAGCAAGTCTGAGATACCAACATAATAGTAACAAAATGGCGTAGTATAAGTTCACGAAGTGTCATTTTATTCATTCTTTAAACGGCTGTATCTCCCTCAATTTTGCCAAGCGCACCTTAATTTCTTTTTTATTCAACTTTTCCACACTTTTCTCATCTAGAAAGTGCATTTTTATTAAAATCCCCCACATTGGCGGGATCTGCATTCCTCCCTTTATTTTTCCTCAATTTTCTGTTTTGTCATGGAACCTTTAGAAATATTGTAGATATAAGTAAGTAATTAAATAATATTTATCAAAATTATCCCTATTGGAGACTTTTTAATGTTTTACCTTTAAATTCTTCATGTTCTTTGGTTTTTTCATATTCCAAAAATGAGGTGAGCAGTTTCATCAACATTCGCTTTTCGACCACGGAGACGTGTTTAGTGGCGAACACGTCGGCGCGAGAGCAAGGGACGGGTTCAAGCACGTCTCCGATCCACGTCAGAACGCGGTTCACGCAGCGGAACTCCGCATACCTCGCAATGTTAGAGGAGATCAGCAACTCCACCAACTCTCCGCGGGCAAATAATAGCTGAAAGTTAATTTTTTTTTTTTGAAATAGCAATTCACCCCAAATAGAGTGCTTTGTGATAATCATAGAATCCATCCATGCAAATATTATAAATGCGAAAGTGCGTGTGTTTGTTTGTTACGCTTTCACACCTAAACCACTAAACCGATTTTAAAAATTCTTTCACCAATAGAAAGCTATATTATCAGCGAGTAACACAGGTTGTATATAATGATAAGCTCTGACGTTATGAAATTTGTATAAATGAAAATGTGTGTATTTCATATATTTTAGCGGCACGGAGGAAAGGCAGGGGGAAGGTGGAGTTCGTGGAGAGGGAAGAGACGAGGGAGGAGGAAGGCGGGGAAGGTGCAAGGGAACGGGGACGCACTTTTCGCAGATTTCTTTGAATGACATTGCAACGCATGCCGGGTACCAGCTAGTAAATATATAAAGAAGAGTATCTGTGGCTTTGTTTTTTATAGAAATCTACAGTTTTAATCCAAGATTGATGAAATTTTGCACACATAATCTTCAAAACAAGAGGAAGGCCACTGTCTACATGACATTTCTAAAACCACCCCACCCCCTTTTACCACCACTTAAAGCAGAATAAAACCCAATGCTGGGTACTTCAGCTAGTTGGAAATAAAATATAAAATTGACATAAATATATCAATAATATTAAATAGTCATTTGACCTTTATCATGAAAATATTTGTCTTCAATTGTTATTAAGTATTGATTCTATTATCTAGTGAAGTAAATAAAATTGTACCTTGGGGGCTAAATCAACATTGAACTTTCTGTATTCACTTTTGACTTTATCTTGGGTCCACACGGTTCCAGAAGTTTCAATTTTCCCATCTCCACTTTCTCCTACTTCGGGAACTACGCCGCCTTCTTCCAGATTAATTTCTTTAATTTCCTTCTCAATTTCTGCCTCCTTATTAGATCTGAAAAATTAAAGAGAACAAACATTAGAACATAATTGCCTTTGTGATCACCTATGTATGTCCGTATGAGTGTGAATTTTTCAAAATTGGAATTGATGGGAGTGTTGAGAAAATTTTATAAAGGATCTTTTCCAAATTGCTTCAATTTGAAACTTTCGCTATAATCAATGTGCACAAATATGTACATTCAAAGGTGTATTATTTAAAATGATTAGCTCATAGGCAGTGTTGCTAACTCAGCTCCTTTAGAGCTAGTTTTAGCTCCAAAATGAGGCCATCAGCTCCACCAAAAATTGTTTAGCTTATTTTTCAGATAATCTAGCTCCTTTTTTTACGCATCATAAATCATGAAGGAAAAATGGCAATTTAAGAGTTATTTCTTTAGGACCCGGTTATTTTTGCACTGAAACCCCCCCCCCCCCCCCTCCTCTCCCCAGGATACAATATAGGACGCAAATATATACAATAGGATAGGATACGATATAGGACTTCTAATTTGGGAGGCGGTAATGGGTACCGCCGCCCCGGGAACCTATATGGATAACCAACACCACTGCCATATGTCACCCCAAGTGGTTCGCTACGTTTGGTGATTTAGCAGGGGTGCCCGGGTTCATGGGATGTGGTTTGTCTAGGTCTTGGAGGTGGACAACCAGGACACACTGAACCCCAGACTCCTACCCACCCCTTAAACCCTTTTCCTTCCCAGAACTCTCCTTTCCTTCCTTTCCCTAAAAAAACCCTCCACACAGCATCCCCAAAGATGACATAGGCCCTCAGGGAAATTATTTTCCTCAGGGCCTCCTGTGTGGAGCTCATGTAAAAAAAAAAAAGAACGAAAATTCGAAGGAACCATTTTATTTCTTCAGTCCCAACCCCGAATATAGCTCTTTTTTAGCTCCTTTTAGGGTGACATCTGGCTTCATTTTCAAAATCAAGTTGGCAACACTACTCGTAGATAACGATACATTATTTAAGGATGTTTTTTATGGAAGTAACAAGTTTGACAAATTCATGCAATAATTTAAAATTACACATGTACCAAATCATTACTCGCGGTAATTTTAAATTACACACTTATCAAATTGAATATCTAGGTCATTCACCCATTCCATCGTATAAATTTGTTTTTGACACCACCTATTTACAGGGTCCATAAGTTATGAAAACAATGTGGGGATTTAATTGAAATAAGTGTGGTGAAAGGCAACTATTTGCGGTAAATAAATAAAATATTAAAACAAAAGTTAAGAACATCAAAACTGAACCTCTACCTAGTTGTAGGCATTTGCTTATTTCCACTATAAAGGAAAATATGATATTTTATATGATATTCTCAAACATGAACAATAATTATATCCTGATTTCGGTCAAGGTGTAAGAACTTCAGATAAAACTCGAATATCAGAGCTAATGGAGGCTCTTCAAAAGTTCAAAATCGACAATTTAATATTTGTGGATATGTCAAATGTGACGAATTTAGTTAAAATAATACAATTTCGTAATTAAATAATAATAATATTATGCTTACTCCTTAATGAACCACTTGTCTTCCACATTGAAGATTCCAAACTCATCCTTGGCGAAACTTTTTCCTTTGGCATCCTCAATCATCTTCTGGAGTCCATCGAAGTTGAAGGAGGCCCAGAGTCCCCCGTAGAAGTCACTCGAGTCCAGATGCAACACAGTTTTACCAATTCGACTAGCTGCTGCTGCAACTATCGACTCGGTCATGCCTTAAACGGAGAAAAAAGATAAAGATTTCGAAATTATTTAAAACATTCATGAACACAATGTCTATTGACATAAATGTTAGTATTTTTTTTTTTAAAGTAAGACAAACATTCACAGGTTACGAATAACCTGACAATATTTGAATATCTCCTACTACCACCACAGTAAGTCATGATGGAGGACTTAGCCAGCCGAGGAATCGAACTCACGACACCCGGGTGGGACCCAAGTGCCTAATGCCAACTCAGCGCCACTGACCGGTCATACACATCTTTCAGCCACTGACCGGTATATATACATCTTTAAACAGGAAGTCAAGTATTGAATTGAAGTCTGTCTATTTGTGTCACAGAGTAAACCCTTCTTTCTATACTTGATTGTGTTACACCCAAGGTTTACATTTTTTAATACTGATTTAAAACCGACTTCACAAAACACTGTGTCAATTTTTATTGGATTTTTTTTAAATGTAAATACCGCAAGAGTTCCAACAAATCCAGCCCTCTGGAATCAGTGAGACGCCGTCCTTGAGGTGATTTTTCATAAAAATTGCATTATACAAAAAATGAACCTGTCATTATTTATGGATATGTTGTGGGGCTGAAAGTAGCGGGGAGGGGAAGAATATGAGGGAAGAAGGAGGTGGAGAGTAACAAAGCACATGTGTCGTATTAGAAACCTCTGTTTTCTGGCATTTTTCAGTAATTGTCGCGTCAATTAATTCCGCAAAGGTCGCAGTGCCGCAGATGCAATTGCAACTTTTACAAAAGTAGTCTCTGATAACCTTGATAAAGGCCGCAAGCCCTTCGCTGTTTTCTTGCCTTTGATACTGTCTCTCACTGCATACTTTTGAAGAAACTCCTTCAGGTAGGAATAAAAGGTACTCCCCTCAAATGGTTTGAGAACTATCTAACAAATAGGTTGCAATCGTCTCTTGTAAATTCTGCTAAAGAATACAGAAGTACAAGTTTACCAATCACGTACGGAGTGCCTCAAGGCAGTGTATTAGGCCCACTTATCTTTCTAATGTATATTAACACTTTATGTAACTTGGAAATTGATGGAACTATAATATATCATGTGTCGTATTAGAAACCTCTATTTTCTGGCATTTTGCAGTAATTGTCGCGTCAATGTGTTATGATTTTTCCGGCCAACAGACTAACAATCAATGCAAATTTTTTATAAAATTGATAATGCCATGAGTTGGTTATTCATAGCAAAGCTGTTTCAATCGTTAGCTAAAGAAGGATGGCAACAAAGCATAATATCCCAACAATCAATTTCGATAATATTTTCATAATTTTAATGGCAGTCAAAAATCATTCTGCTTAGAATAGTTGTTTTGTCAGACAAAATCAACAATTTAAAATATTTAATTTATTCTTCATACAAGCAGTTGACTAGTGCAGTTTTTTTTTTTTAAATATCTCAAAACAATCTTCTAATATTTAAAACTAGCAAGTTCCCGGCATAATTAATAAATTCGTCATTCGTCCCATTTCCCTTCCACCTCCCTTTCCCCTCCCCTGTCTCCTTCTCCTCCACCTATGCGTTCCCCTTGCACCTTCCCCACCTTCCCCCCCCAGCCACTAAACTACATGAACTACTCATATTTTTGTGCCATACTAATTTCATAACGCCAGAGCTCACTAGTGTAGGTACATAGAAAACTTTGCAGGTTAAGTTTCATCGCAATCGGATGAATAGTATAGGAAATAATTTCATAACTCCAGAGCTCAATATTATATATAGAAACTATCGCGGGCATACGCACATCAAATCTCCAAAGTTTCATCCAATCAGATGAATGGTTTAGGAACGCATAAGGGACAAACAAAGAAACATCCATTTTTACATATCAAGATTACTTAAATATATTAGGTCATTACATATGAAATTGGCGTTTTGTTGGCGTTTAGGAATTCCAAATTCAAATTTATACATCTATTTACTCATGTATTTGTGTTTCGAAAATTATAATTCATTTGTTTTTTCCTTAATTGTTTTTTTTCTTTGCGTCACTTAGTTTACAAAATGGAAAACTTGAAATATCGCGTTATTTACGAGTACGAGTTCCACCGTGGCACCAGTGCTGCAGAAACGCCTCGAAGGATTAATGATGTGTATGGCGACGGTGCCGCAAAAGAAAACACAGTGCGTTTTTGGTTCCAACGTTTTCGTTCTGGAAATTTCGACCTGCAGAACAAGCCTCGTAGACCGCAGGAGACCAAAGTTGATAATGAAGAATTGAAGGCTATTGTGGAAGCGGATCCATCGCAAACCACGTCCGAGTTAGCTGCAGGCTGCGGTGTTAGTGATAAAACTGTTTTAATCCACTTGAAGCAAATTGGGAAGGTGAAAAAGCTTGAAAGGTGGGTACCTCACGAATTGAGTGAAGCAAATCAACAAACGCGCGTTGACCGCTAGACCACACACTGCACAACAGACGGCTACCAAATTAGAGGAGCTTCAATTGGAATGTCTAAGACATCCACCGTACTCTCTGTACCTTGCCCAAACAGATTACCATTTTTTTCGAAATTTGGATAACTTCTTGCAAGGGAAAAAATTCAACTCCGATGGGGCAATCCAAACCGCCTTCAAAGATTTTATTGATTCCTGTCCGAATGGTTTTTTTAGTAAAGGGATCGATGAACTACCTATGAGATGGCAAAAGTGCATAGATAGCAATGGTACATACTTTGATTAAATAAATATATATATATATATATATATATTATATTTAAAAAAAAATTAACTTTATGTTCCTCTCATACAAAACGCCAATTTCATATGTAAGGACCTAATATTATTTGAATTAAAATACCTACACAGTTTGTAAATATTGCACCGAGATATGTTTTAAATGCAGTCCGCCACCTGGGGTTAATGACACAGTCATAGACAGACCATCGGACGTTACGCAAAAAATTATTATAAAAAGAAAAACAATTTAAACAAAGGATGACACATCTTAACAAATAACTACTAACAAATTAAGTACTTATCTTTGAAACACCTATAAAAAAAACAGTATTGTCAAAATACATACACCTACAAGTTTTTTAATTCATTGATATGCTACTTTTAACACTACGTTGTATTATTTAACCCCTCAAGCCTTAACCATATTTAATTATTATATCAAAATATGAAATAAATCAAAAGGTCAAAATATTTCCGCTTTGCAATATAATCCAAAGAAATGGAATATTTCTAAACATATCCGAAAACTGTTTTTGAAATGTGATGAAATTCGCTTTCAAATTTTATAAATCTAAATAAAAAAACATTTTTAAAATATAAAATTTTTGCATGCAAACATAAAAAGTTTTAAAAGTGGCAATTTTTACTGAAAACAAAAATAAAATTTAAAAAACAAACATGCATATTTTATTAGACAATTGGAAACGTTATTTTAATATGCAAAAATAAATAATAAAAAAATTCGTAAGGTTTAAATTTTTTTTTTTAAATTGCGATCCGAATCCTTTGGTTTCATAAAAGGTGTACATTTTTTTCTTTTGTGGTTAATTATTAAATTTGTATATAAAGCTCTTTATAAGACCGTTTACATCATATTTCTCACCATGATAGTAAGGGAGACATAACTATTTCTATGGGACCTATCTGAGCTGTTCCGAAAAACGAACAAAATAGCCTGACAGGTTAACTGCATTATATTATTTAAAAATACAGTCGAATTAAGAACCTCCTCCTTTTTGAAGTCGTTTAAAAAGAAAAAAGATTAAATTATGTGAATACCACACTACAATTCCAACTGCCGGGAGTCAGTGGGACTAAGGCATCACCAATTGGGGTATGTTTCGAGGCTGGATGGAGTGAGAAGGGGAAGAACACGGGAAGAAAATATTCAGATCTAATCACTTTTTAATTGCAAAAACAGAGTAGATTTAACTATCACATTTTATGTAAACAGCGGAGTTGGCCAATTTGCAAATTGAAATAGTGAATGTTTATGTGGAGTTAGCTGTTTTATTCTGTTACTAATTATCGAAATTAAACACTTTCAATATAGATTTGATTCGAGATTTTCATGCCCAAAAGTATTTTCATGATTTGTTTTTGGGGTATTATGCCACGTTGTGCTACCTCCTTTTTTAACCAAGCCAATGTTTCGGGCAGTGTTACAGTGCCCAGCATCAGGGCACATCTGCCCTTATGGTGGGCATTGAAACAACAAGGCAAAATACTCCAAAATCAAATCTTTATAACAATGTAATAATTGGTAACATTAGAGTTATTTTATTTACGCAAATATCTTAATTGATTTATTCCTTTAAAAATATATTTTTTAGGATGTCATTTGTCGAGGAAATTAGTAATGGTGGTGGAGAAATGTAGAATGAACATATTAAGAATCCTGAAATTATGGGAAGTTTAAATAAAACAATGTCTTTCATTTTTTAAGACAATAAGGAACTCCAGTGAAAAATATTATGGCTTTAAAAAAATATGTTCATATAGACCAATAAATGCTGATTCTGAATGTATAAGTTTTATTTAATAACATTAAGCGCAGAGTTTTAAAAAAATTATTAAAAAGTCCATTTTTAATCGGGTCGTAAAAATACGCCGTCAAGTTGGCATTATTGAAATTTTAGTGGTGACGTCACTGTTCGACGCGTCGTGACGTCACCGTAAAGTCATTGTATGGGAATGCATGATATGACACAAGCCATTGTATTAATTTATTCGTTTATTTACATACTGTTTATAAAGATTTAGTTGTTGTGTTTATTGAAACATTATTTAGGCCTAAATAATGTTTCAAAAATAAAGGTATTTCTTATTAGTTTATCTCTATTATTGAAAATATTCAAAAACTACTGCAGAAAAAAAAATAGTAATGCTATTTCTAGGGAGAATACTCCGAACAACGGAATTCAAAATGGCGGCAGTTGATCAGCTGATTTCCCGATCCTATAGAATTTTTCAGGAGTAATGACGTCACACGATTCACCATACATACGGTGGTTTTCGGGGGTCTTAAAACTTTGACAATTATTTTAACTATTAAAACTAACTCTAAAAATAAAAATGCAGTTATTTAAGTTAGAAGGTCATTAATCTTTAAAAGAAATTGGACTGGAGTTCTCCATTGTCTGACGCCAAGTGAGGCTTCCGATTTCCAGGAAGAGCATGAAACATCTACAAGCAGTAATGGAGTAGTCTTCATTCAAATTCCTGTATCAATTCGTACCTAGCAAAATTGTTTAGCTCTACATTGATTAACTTTAACTTAATAAGCCTTTATAATGTACTCCTAGTTCTATACTCTGAGCACTCAGATTCCAAATTAGATGGCGATGAAGGAGATAAAAAAAGTTAAACAGCAGAAAAGTTGCCAGGTTGATAATCTACATAATAAGTTCTCAACCTTATTTTGCCCACTGCCCACTATGAGAAGTTTTTTTTCTAGCGCCCCCCAATTGCTTTTACTTGCCATTATCGAATCTGAATCAGCTATTGTCACAATACCCAGCAATACAACTGCTAACCTGTACAAATCACAAGTGCGCCCCACGGTTGATTTGGCAGCCACCTTTGGTCTGGAGCTCCAAAATACCTGAAAAATACCCTCGACTCTGTGTAGAAACGGACGGTCCGTTTGATTCTCCCATCTTAACAGATGGATTGCAATCTTTAGAGCAAAGGCGTCAGGTGGGAATGCTATCCTTGTTCTACCGGTATTACAATGGAAGATGTTCCGAGGAACCAGCATCATTGATCCCTTCGGCAACGGTGTATAGTCGGGAAACACGCGAAGAAACACGTGCCCAACATATGTACACGGTTGATATTTGTCACATGAGAATGGGTCGCTTCTTCGACTCGTTCTTGTGTTCAACAGCTCGGCTGTGTGACGATTTGCCGGCATCTATGTTTCCTCCTTCCTACAACAAGGGTCTCTTCAAGACCAATGTTCATTCCTTCCTCTCCTCAAAAAGTTCTTCCACACAGCATCTCAGATGACATAGTGGCCATTAACTTCCCACAGCCTCCTCTGTGTGGAGTTAATGTAATGAAAAAACTTACCGAGTTGCTAACTCCTTCTTTCTTATATTCATGTTAGAGTGTCAATTCTTAATAATAAAAATACACGTAAGATTACTTACAACACCCTCTATTTTTCCTCAAGGCCCCCTAGTATTCTCTGGGTCTTCTACCGCCCCCCTGAAAGTCTCAAACGCCCACAAAGGGCCATTATCGCCCACGTTGAGAAACCATGATCTACGTGGAAGGATCAGAAAAATGTTTTAAATCGAGAAAAGGGGCACAAGTTTTTCGGTTGAAAAATAGTACGCAATAAGATCATCAACCAAAGATATTCAAATACAAAAGAGATATGCTATGGTGTTCGCGCAACAGTCGGCGGACTACGCCCTAATTAGAGTAGTTTGCATACGAAAATAATTTGTTCATTTCGTTGATTTTTTGAGAAGATGTGCATTAGTATTGGTTAACAATATAGTTTGAATACGGAAAGAATTCGTTCATTTAGTTTATTCGTTAATTGGTAAACAATGTCGGCGACACCCGGAAGCGCAGTCCCACCTAGTAAAAACTGCAGATAGCACATCTACTTATATTTCAATATCTTCGTCATCAACAATGTGCCTAAAAGTGCAAAAAAACTAAAACCGAGATGTATGCACATTAATATTTATAAATCAATATCAAATAAATAAAAAAAACTGCATTTAAGTGTTTATAAATTTCAGATGAAAATGGAAAATAATTTTTTTAAGATTTTTTTAAGACGACTCGGGGAAGAAAAAAGTAAATGTTCGTCAAATTAATTCCTACAAAGAGAAAATTAATTGAATTTGTCAAATTAATCTAACCTTTTGACAACTAAAAGATTCAACCCGATGGAGTATTTTTTAAGGAAAGATAAAAATTGTTATAGAGTTTGTAAGACAATGTTTTTTTTAATGCAACATGAATGGCAAAATTTCCTATAAGCTGAGGTTTCCTGATGAGTGGCCGCTGTTGCCACAGCGTTGTGATAAACTGATTACTACAAAAGAGATTGAACAGTTGCCTAATTGTACTGCGACTAATTAAGAATTAATAACAGAAAGTACCAAAGTGACCTCCATGATTTGAAAACCACTTTGCCTTCCGATTATCACGATTTCTATTACAATATTCCCCATTATTAAATAGTCTAAACTTAAATAACCCAAATTAAGAATCTAATAACCTATTTTGAGTGTGTTTTTTTAACTCTCTGGTGTGAATGGATGTTTCTTGTACTAATTAAGTTAAAAGAAAGAAGAAGGTAAATATTTAAAACTTGATGGGCGTTCATCCTATCGAATAGTTCACCGATGCTTTATAAAAAAAAGGAACAATGCCACGTATTGTGTTTCTGTTTTTTACTACTGTTAAAAATAGGTAGGAATTTAAAATACAATCGATTTATTTTAATATTCCATTCTATTCAGTAAAATAAAATAAATAGTTATTTTGAAGAGTTTTGCATTGTTTTCATTACATGAATCATAAAATATGTCAGACCAGTAAATCAATATTATGAGTCAATAAATAATTGATAATAGTTTCACTTCTCAATTACAAATTTGGCAACACTACATTAATTGTCTGAATTCCATTACCAACATTTTTTGTAGCAGTGTTCTAATTCGAAATAAATGGAGATTTAAGTAATAAATTGATCAAGTACTTCTTTGTTACCAAAGATTATTTCATAATGGATGAAACTATTGTTGAATTATTAACTTTTTTGCATTGGAAGGAAGTATGTTACATTACTTATAAGTGACGAAATAACGTACTATGGGCATAAGGTGGAGCCGCGCATAATAATCATAATCGTAATGGGGTTTGCAGCAAAGTTACGGTATGTAAAAGATTATAAAAAATACCTGTTCCAATAACGATCACATCGAAATCTGTTGGTAGATCGTCCATCGTGCTTGTCGTAGTATTCCAACCGCGACGAGTGAAAGTTAACAGTTAGCCGCTCTGTTAAAAATTGATTTTTGACAGATGCCTTTCAAATTTTCACTTTGACATGTACAGGCCAGTGTTGCCAACTCGAAATCTTTGTTCCCGCTAAATCGTGACGGATCAACGGTCAGAAATCCGTCAGATACACAAATTTTCGTCCATTCTGGGGGGGGGGGGGGTGGCTAGAGAATTTCAGGGATCAAAATTTCTCCATAAATCCATAAATATAGGCGATTTTCGCCTATAAAAGTATGTAATTTGGCACTTTTTTCGAATCCGCCAGAAAATCCGTCATACTGTAAATTCCGTTATACACAAAATTTTCCCGTTTCGGGACACTCCAATCCGCCAGATATGACGGGAAATCCGTTAAGTTGGCAACACTGGTACAGGCTTCGCGATTCTAAGACCATAGACACCAGACACCTCAGTGGCTCAGTACCACAGTAGCTGAAAAACATTGAAAAACTAATGCGGGCTATATACATTATTAAAAAAAATGTTATAGTGATTCCGCCATGAACCTACAGGACCCTAGGCAGAGCATTTGCGAATTTGTATGAATGCATAGACATCATATGTCCGTGTATGAATGACATTTTAGCCAAATCTAAGGTAATTTGGCAGCCACTTTATGTGGCAAACTTTCGAAATGATTTTTGTGCAAAGAGGTAAAAAAATTTATTAAAAAAATAATTTTAATGCTTAAATTGTTAAATTAACGGCTGATGATTTTTTTAGGTATTTAATAAAATAGGAAAAGGGACATGTCACAACAAAATTAAGTAGGTTAAGACATGTATCATACATCTTTCCCGTCATCCACGGCTTCAATTGTTCTCAATTGGCCGATTTCATAATTCTCACGGTTACGGCACGACGACGGTACAAAAAGCCAATAAATGTATATACTTTATCACAATAATGCTACAGCTTGTTCTTACACACTAAACAATAGTAAGACAAATAATGTACGTATATCTGCTTCTAATCCTCAAAAGGAAAAATATCACTAACACAATATTTAATTATATATCCTCTAAAGGAAAAAAATTTAAAAAATCTTGTATCTCCTTTCACTCGTATTAAGGAATGAGAAACCGCGAGCGGTTGCCATCCTGTGGGAATTCACTAACTTATATCTCCCTCTCAACTTCCGTTCGCTTCGCCCGACCGTTCTCCCCGCCCGATCACACTTTTCATAATGCTCTCGTCACGCAGTCAAGCGTGCGTAAATAAGTTTTACTTCAAAAAGCTATTGATGCTACGAGTTACACATTTATTCTGATACAAAAAGGCAGGTGTTAATTGTTAACCTAGTGTTAGTCTTAAAACTACTGAATTAATTAGTTTTTAAAATTAGAATGTTTCTTTGCTTATTCTACGGTAAAAGTTTTTATGTAATTGTTCAGAGTCTGACCACTTCGGCGGTTAACAAATAAAATGTTCAGTCACTTCGGGGTTGGTATATTTATGGTCACTTCCCTTTGGTTGCTGATGATGGAGTCTCCGCGTACAAATGATCGTCCTGATTGATACACCGGCACTTTAACTTATTTATTCTTATACTAGCTCCACACTGCTCGCGAAGTTCCTCGACGAAATATTCGGGAAGGTTGACCGAAGTTCGAAGTACGTCACTACACACTCGTTCAACTTCGCGAGAAACTCATTCGCGCGGTGGTGCCGTCACGACTCGCACGTCATGGACGTTCAAGTCTGCTGCCGTTGCAATGTGCACGCTCGCGTATTATAATTTACCTACACTGCATACCACGTCAGCTCGAAGACATTTCATATACCTAGCTCCTAAAATATATGCTAAAAATATAAATATGCTATTATTATAATTAATTATATTTATTATAAAATTTTGCAATTCAATTTAATTTGTACAACTTATAATTTAATTTATCAACCATTACAAATGTATAATTTCCAATCTGTAAACTTCACCCGCATAACACAGGGACATCCCTAGCATGGCGGATGAAATAACACAAAAAACTAAACAATGTACAATATTCTTATAACAAATTAATAAATAACTATGTGCATATTTATAAAAAAAGGAGGAAAGAAGATGGAGCTAGAGTTACTCTAGCTCCACACTACTCGCGAAGTTGAACGAGGTTAGCCGAATACGATAGTGCGGAGAGGCACTTCGTCTTACTTCGTCCAACCTTGGCTCGCCTCGGGCGACCTCCATTTTTTGTCGGTTTTTGCGCCCGAGTCAAAGGACTCGAAGTTGCACGAAGTGCCTACACGATGTGCCTCTCTACACCTACACTACTCGGACTTCAGTTCGCTTCAATACGTCGTCGCGAGCGCATGTCCGTGCTAGTAATTATTTTTTAGCTGTAAAAAATACAATAAATTAAAAAAACACAATCCTTTTGTACCAATTTATTTATTTATTCCCGGTAGTTCTCTTTTCATAGTTTAATTGACTAAACTAACCTAATTCTGTTCCGGTGCATTGCAACTGCAATCATCCACCACCTTCTTTTCCTCCTTTTTTATAAATATATATATTTTTTTAAAAATAAAACATACAACGAAGTTGCATTCCCATGAGTTATCAAAACTCATTAAGGAATCGCCAATTGGTACATTTGAAATGATAAACCCAACCCAACCCAATATGCAGACACAATAAATAAATAAAAAAATTACAAAACATTTTACAGAAGCAACATACAGACACAAACATATGAAGAATCACTTTACAAATATTTCACAGAAACATGTCTTATAAGATTTTATGAATAATATTATAACCACTCATTTGATTTATGTACTGTTGGTGTCACAAAGTTAAAATCAAGTATCCTCCATGATGGACTATAGAAATGCATAAAAAACAAATCAGGAAAAATACAATAAAAGGTACATGCTTAAAAATACACAGACCTAATACAAGATGTTTACATAAAAAATACATGATTTAAAAAAGATATAAACTGCGCCCATCATATCTGGATGTACAAAGTTTGGTACTTGGATATGCACATGGATACGGATATGCACATAGTTATTTATTTATTTATTAATTTGTTATAAGAATATTGTACATTGTTTAGTTTTTTGTGTTATTTCATCCGCCATGCTAGGGATGTCCCTGTGTTATGCGGGTGAAGTTTACAGATTGGAAATTATACATTTGTAATGGTTGATAAATTAAATTATAAGTTGTACAAATTAAATTGAATTGAAAAATTTTATAATAAATATAATTAATTATAATAATAGCATATTTATATTTTTAGCATATATTTTAGGAGCTAGGTATATGAAATGTCTTCGAGCTGACGTGGCGGTGTAGGTAAATTATAATACGCGAGCGTGCACATTGCAACGGCAGCAGACTTGAACGTCCATGACGTGTGAGTCATGACGGCACCAGCGCGCGAATGAGTTTCTCGCGAAGTTGAACGAGTGTGTAGTGACGTACTTCGAACTTCGGTCAACCTTCCCGAATATTTCGTCGAGGAACTTCGCGAGCAGTGTGGAGCTAGATAACACTTAGTTATTGCACTGGTCGGAAGTTGCGAAAGTTCTTTGTAGTGAAAAATTGTGCAAGGTGGAAATTGCACAAAATAAAACCTTATGACTATTTCCGGTCGGAGGCGTCTACTAATATCTACAGAAATTCCAAAAACTGAAAAAATCGGACTAATATCCAAGAGAACCAAAGTGCGTGCGAATATCTACAGCTCAAACTGCTGACTAATATCTATGAGAACCAAAAAGTTGACGAATATCTACAGCACTGGCAGAGGTTGGATTTGCAATTATGTATAGCATATTGGAATAACGTAATATTTCGTATGTAGTTTAAAAAACTTAATTTATGTATATATATATATATATATATATATATATAATATGTTGATAGGTTTAATTCCTTTTTATTAATTTCTAAATAAAACACTTGTGTTGCAAAGTTTTTTTTAACTAAGAAACGACATTTATGTTTATTAATATCACTTTGAATGGTTTTTTCTAACAATCAAATAATAGAATAACAAAACAAATGACAATCGATGATTGCATTCTAATTGACATTATAGGATTCAAATTTAAAGGGAATATATTTCCTTTACATCTCCCCCCCCCCCGCGGGAAAGAAAATTATTGCAAAAATTTTCATTCATCTTCGATATCCTCTTCATGGTTCATCAATGCAGGTGCTGGAATTAATTTCGAGATGTGGAAAAAATTTGATTCTAATTTTTTTCGACCAGTATTTATCTTGTAAATTGAGTTTGATAATTTTTCTATTATTTTGTAGGGTCCGATTCTCAATTCGTCGAGCTTCTTCCTGTTAAGTTTGTTTCCATTCTCCACAAAAACAGTATCACCAACTTTGAAGTTAATATGTCTCCTGGTTTTATCGTAAATCATCTTGTTGTAATTATGTGACTTTATAGTATTTTCCAGAGCTTTTTTTCTGTCTTGAATCAAATCGATGTCAGTCTTCTTAAGTTTTAACTCATTTGGCAAAATCGTAACATCTGTGCCGTTAAGTAGGTACTGAGGCGCATAACCAGTGACAGTGTGCTCCGTTTCATTATAGTTTTTTACACAATTACGGGCTATAGTTGTCCAAGCCACTTTTAAGTCATTTTCGTTGATTTTGCATCTAATTTTATTGACTAGCGTTTGATTTAATCTTTCATTTAATCCATTTGAGAAAGGCGAGTTTACTGCAGTAAAAATGATTGGAATATTTTTTTCATCCAAAAATTTTTTGAATTCTCTAGAATTAAGACCCGGATATTGGTCTGATAGTATCATGCCAATGTCATTAGTTTCTGTGGAGTTTAAGAGTTTGATGAAATCGTTGGTATTTTGAGTTTTTGACGTCAAAATATATGCAAACCTCGTGAAATGATCTGATAGCAGGTGCAAGTATCTCTTTGTTGACCGTGAACCCCCAAAACCACCTATCGTATCAATAGAACATATTTCAAAAGGTTTTGTTGCGGGACCCAAGTAGGACATCAATCCATATTTATTTTGACCTCTTGATTTGTTCTTTAAACATACTGCACAACTTTCGCAAGTTCTCTTTATATTGTTTGTCATGTTTTCTGATGTGTACCATGAGCTTATCATTTTTTGCATTTGATTAATTCCTATGTGACCTAGGTCTGTGTGAACATTTTTGATAAAATCTATGCTGAATTTTTCTGATAGAATTATTTTTTCTTTTTTTTTTACTTTCTTGTAATAAACATTATTCTTCGATATCAATTTATCTTTTCTGCACTGTATCTTCTCATTTTTGACCTGATCTTTTAAGATATCTTCTAATTTTATTAAGTTGACAACTTTTAATTGCTCATCTTGGTTCTCATCTGGTTCTAAGACTGGGTTTCTGCTTAGACAATCAGCTTCAATATTGTACTTTCCTGGAGAATATTTAATTTGAAAATCATATTGGGATAAGTAATATGTTAAGTCACCAAGCTCTTCATCGGTTCTAGATTTGATATTCATATTTTCCAGCGGTTTGTGATCTGAATAAACTGTAAATGGTTTTCCTATCAACCAGTATTGCCAGTATCTCACTGCCTCTTTTATAGCTAAGCATTCTAAGTAAATTGCTTTTTTCTTTTTCTGTGCGCTGTTTATTTTTTTCGAAAAGTAAGCAACAGGTTTTTCTTTTCCATCAGATTGTGTCTGTTTTAAAATAGCTCCAACACCCTCTAGAGAAGCATCTGTATATATATTAATTGGTAAATCTTGATCAAAAATTTCCAAGATCGGTTGTGAGCATATTAGGTTTTTCATCGTTTCAAAAGCATTTTGGCATTTATCAGTCCAAATAAACTTTTGATTTTTCCTTAATAAATTATGCAAAGGATCTAGTATTATTGCACTCTTCGGAATGTACTCATGATAAAAGTTGATTTTTCCTAGAAATTGTCGCACATTCTTTTGTGTTTTTGGAATAGGAAAATTCTTTATTGAAATCAAATTATCCTTTACTGGCTTGACTGAATTATTCTGAATTATATGACCCAGATATTTTACCATATCTGATGCAAATGTGCATTTTGTAAATTTTAATCTAAAACCTTCTGTTTTGATTGCATTCAGCAGCTTTGTCAGATGATCAATGTGTTCAGCAAAAGTTTTTGAAAAAATAAGAATGTCATCTATGTAATTGACAGCAAATTCGTTTAGTTTATATTTTCTCAATATATTGCTTAATATCCTCTGAAAAATTGCCGGAGAAGTCTTCAATCCAAAAGGCAGGCAGGTCCATTGATAATGTCCCTCCTGTGTTACAAATCCTGTTTTTTTTTTTTCTTCAATCCGCAATGGAATAGACCAAAAGGCTGAGTTTATATCCAGCGTTGAAAAAAATTTGCAATTTCTGGTCTTTGTCATTAGGTCTTCAATCAATGGAAATGGTTGAGCTTGAGGTATTACTATTTTATTTAAGTCTCTGAAGTCTATGCATAATCTGGATCTTTTGTTTTCTTCTTTTTTAAATGCTAGAGTGACCGGTGCAGCAAATGGACTGTACGACTCTTCTATCAGTTTATTGTCTAATAATTTTGCTATTTGCTCTTCTATTTCCTTTTTATCTTCTACACTGCATCTGTAAGGCCTCTTACTACAATATTTATCCACTAATAAGTCTATCTTCGCTTCATATCCATTGACAGTGCCAACATCATATTTACTCTTCGCGAACACTGATGTGTATTTGTCTATTAGTTCATTTATTTCTGTTTTTTGATCATTATTTAAATGATTCATTGTTATTTTAAAATCTTCTTCTTTAACATGTTCGTTAAAATTAATTCTGTGTTTTTCTATATGATTAAATTTAGTATTCGTTTTCATATCTGTAGAATATTTTTCTTTTTTATTTGTATTATTTAGGCAGAGTTTCTGTGATATTTGTAAGTCTTCACTTTGGATAAGTTTGAAGTCTTTTATCATGTCTAATCCAATCAAAAAATCATACTTGAAATTGTGTTCATCAATAATGTACACATCAACTTTATTCTCCAATTCAAAAATTTTTATGTTTAACGTTGTCAAACCACTCGTCTTTTTAACACCATTAATCGTTACTAAATTTGCTTCATTCAAATTGTTTCCTTTTCCTTTTAGTTTCAATAATTTAGAATTAATTAGAGAAACATTTGAACCTGAATCATAAATTCCGTATATTTTTAATTTATCATTTAGTAATAGTTTGACTTTTATTAATGGTGTTACTATTAGTTTTTTTGATCATTTTCATTTAATTCAGTTTCTATCACTGAATTGTTTACATGTTTAATGGCATTTCTCTTAAATTTTTCATCCTCTTTTGTTTTGAACCAGCATGTAGCTTCAGGGTGGTAACGAATGCCCTTATTCAATTTTTCACAAATTTTACATGGATTTTTACCCCCATTTTTATTATGTTCTGCATTTCCAAATGTTTTCTTATTCATAAATCTTTTTTTGTTGACCATATGTTCATACTTGTTTACTTCATTAAACAAATCTACAGTATCTTGTAATCCTTCTCTATCGATCTTGTTAAGTATGAATTCTGGTAGTCCGGAAGCAACAAGATCTATCAAAGTACCGGTGTCAATTGATCTTCTCACATCCAATAGAAGTTTTTCTTTTCTCATAGCATAATCCAACAGAGAACCATCTTTGTATCTAAATGATAGTGCGTATGTGACAGGGTTCCATCCTTTGTTTGCAAATGATTCACAGAATTTGTTTTTCCATGTTGACCACTCTGAGTTCATTGTTAGTTTTATAATCATGGAACTGTACCAGTCTATACAAGATTTATCCATGAACAATCTGAGTATTTCTATTTTTTTTCCATCCATGGTCACATCAAACCGCAAACATTCTTTTTCAAACACTTCCATCCACTGGCTTGCATTTGTATTTTTAGTGCAGAATTTTTCTATAACAAACTTCTCAGCAATGTTTTTTAAGCTCTGTTGCTTATCTTCCATTAACTTTTCAATTAATTTTCCTAATGCATCTTCTTTTTGATGTACTTGTAAACTTTTTTCGTCCAATTCTTCGAGGTATTGGTCTCCAAACTGTAGGTTTCCATCTTCGTCTACATATGTTTTTTTTAGTTCTTCTGTCATGGTTAACCAGACTCTTCTAACCTGGTATCTTTTTTTCAAACTATTTTTTATTTTTCCAAAAGCACTAGTTTTCATTATCTCCTCGTGATAGCTGGCGGATCGTAGCATTTCTGGTATTGTAAACACTTTTCCATCACTTGTGACTATTTTTGTAATGCTAATAATATTTGATCTGCCATCGCATCCAGGTAATAGCGTAAATTCGAATTGAATTTTCTCCATTTTTGGTTTAAAACGAAATGTCGTTTTATAATATGTTGATAGGTTTAATTCCTTTTTATTAATTTCTAAATAAAACACTTGTGTTGCAAAGTTTTTTTTAACTAAGAAACGACATTTATGTTTATTAATATCACTTTGAATGGTTTTTTCTAACAATCAAATAATAGAATAACAAAACAAATGACAATCGATGATTGCATTCTAATTGACATTATAGGATTCAAATTTAAAGGGAATATATTTCCTTTACATATATATATATATACATAAATATATATATATATATATATATATATATATATATATATATATATATATATATATATATATATGTAAAAAATGTAAAAATCCCTAATATCGGACTATTGGACACATTTAGCTGAATATTAAGGATTTGGGTTTTTGTTTTAACAGCTTTCTTTATTTCGAGTGCTTCTAAATTATTTAGTCTGTTACCATGACCATTTCTATGTCAGTTAGGTTAGGTTAGGTTAGGTTGTGGTGCCGTGTATTTCGAAATAAATATCTTTGTATTATGACCTCCATGTTTGTTCAATAAATTATTGTCCTCGTAAATAGCAAAATACGTAATATTATGCAAAAACTTCATGTACATACTTTAAACGTTTAAGCCTTTACGTAATTTATGCTTTTCCGTACAACCTCTTGCTCAGCTACCTTCTGTAGATATAAGACCAACCTACGCTCTGTAGATATTAGTTCAACCTACGCTCTGTAGACATTAGTCAACACTGGGACCGTCACAGATATTCGTCCGACCTTATAGTTTGTCAAATAAGAGTAGAAAATATATGAGGGCGCCACTGTTGATCAAATGGCAATACTAAACACATAACTCATGGTGGTAAAGTAAAGCTGTGTAACCTACATTTTTATAAAAAATTAAAAAGGCGTAATAATGGAAAAAATATTTTTTCATTGCAGTATAGATACCCGCCGATCTCAAAATTAGAATTGCGTATAGGTATATTATTATAATACCTTTACAATTTTGTGTTAACATAATGAAGAATTTCAAAAAAGAACAACATTAAATATTTAGGCATAATAATAGATCAACATATTAAATGGACAGAACATATTGCACAAACTATAAACAGAATACGTAAACTTTTTTACGTATTCCTCAAACTAAGAAATATACTCCATAAATCTATACTACTGAAGGCTTACTATGCATTAGCCCAATCAGTTCTGCAATACGTAATAATAGGTTGGGGAGGAGCGTATAAAACCAACTTAGCCCCACTTGAAATAGTACATAGAAGACTCATCAAAATTATTCTAAAAAAACCTTTAGACTATTCAACTCAAAAAATATTCGATGAATTCAAAGTTTTACAAATAAACAGAATCTATCAAAAAAATGCATTACTTCAAATCCATAAAGACAAACTAACAATAAAGTCATTTTGCACCAGGCCGAGAACAACAGGACAAATAATAATCCCTAAACTTAATACTACAACGGCCCAACACCATTACACATACTCAGCCATAAAATGCTTTAACGAACTCCCTAAAGATATTCAATCCGAAAAAAATTATAATTTTTTTAAGAAAAAAATTAAATTACATTTCACCACTAAGTAATTTCATGTTTGCGTTATATTACGCCCACTTATATTTTCAATGTGTACACAGGTTTTATATTTTATAATTTAAAAAAAAAACTTTCTTCCTAAAATAGGGCACAGGTATATAATTTTACATACATGTTGTTTTTATTTTATTTTTTCATAAATACGCTCATGGTAGCATCAATTAAACATATATCAAAATATCAATTGTGTAAACACGAGAAATTCTCATTATTACCACCATTAAAAAATATTTGCATTACATGTACATAATTAAAAAAAAAAAAATTGTACTTATACCTAACTTTGTAAAATTGTAAAAATGGAATAAATAAATAAATAAAAAAAATAAAATAAAAATAACTATAATGTAATAAAATATAAAGCACAGTTTAGAAATTGCTCACATTTATTTAATACTAGATAAAGTACCTAGCGTTGCCTGGGCTTTAGATCATGTCTCTAATTTTAGATCTGAATATATTCTCATCCCGATCTAAAAGTAGTGTAACTAAACTCACCATTAGTGATTCTTCCTTTCTATCTATTGATAAATTCAAATCTATGTTAAAGCAAATCGCTTTATAAATCACCTTTTAATCAAATTTATGTCACGAAGAAAAAATGTTTTTTTTAAATGTGGTTTACTGTGTTCTATACATTCAGTGTCATTGCACTTCAAAAAAACATTTGACAGTTAAATTGGTGTTGCCAGTCTACAAATTTAGTAGTTCCAGTTTTTATATTTTCTACTATTTTTTGACAGACTATAGCTCTGTAGATATTAGTCAACACTCTGAAGTTCGTAGATATTAGTCCAACATATGAGCTGTAGATATTAGTATCTGGAGTATTTCCTGTCCCTTGACTAACTTTCGTTTCCTTTTAACTAACTTTGTGTCTACCCGACACATGCCTGCTAGTGAAGTCATTGTAAAAAAGATTGCACATCTTTTTCAATTCTGTGAATTCTAGGCATTAAAAATACCTAAAGGTACATCACTTTGATGTGTGCACGAAAAACCGGTACTAATCGGTTGGTCGGCCAACGCTGATGGCCATGTGGCCAACGAGTTGCAACGGACAATATGTGTCAAGAGTGGTCCTGTATACGTTGGGCCAGCACATTGGCCCAATACATTTGCTCAACTTGCATAGGTTAGCCGGTTCATGGATTCCTTCTTCTTGTGCACTGTCCGTTCAACGGACGTTGGCTATCATGTTGGCTATGCGGACTTTGTTTACTGCGGTCCGGAACAGCTCCACGGTCCACTGTAGACTGGCCAAACCATGAGGTGCTCCTTCTTCCAGGGCCCCGTCTTCCGGCAATCTTTTCCTGCATTACGAGATGCAGGATCTCATACTTCTCTGGATGTCTCCTCACATCTCCAAGATATTGAAGGTTTTGGATTTTTATAGTTTTAATTATTTCCTTTTCTTTATTCATCCGAACCATAACATCTTCTCGCGTAGCCTTAAATCTTAAATCCATTTTTGTCGTTGAAATTTTTTTTCTATGGATTCATTTGACATTTCGTGATTCATAATAAAATAATATCTGGCGGGATTGAGTTGAGTTCATTCATGTATGTATATGACGTTTATTATAAACCAGGTATTAATTGATTAATTAGATATTAAGTTATTTCGGTAAATTTACCGTTATTTCTTCTCACAGACAATATAAGATTAAAAAAATGTCCGAAGAGGCGGAGTATGCTAAAGATCCGAGACCTGTTTGTAAATATGTCCCTAAATGTTATCAAAAAAACCCCGAACATTTGAAAAAATTCAAACACCCTAAGAAGCAACGTTCTCCCACGAAAGACGACTGTCCACCAAAAAAGATTATCAAGTTGAATGCTGTTCAAACTGTAAATTCTCCAACAAACTTAGTTGATGACATATCAGATCACAGATCGAAATCGCCAGATGTGACTAAAACTAGAAGTCCCTCGAAAAAACAGAGTCCAGATAACAAAGCAAATGTGTCTTCAAGTAAACACAGCGAAGAAGATTCAGGAACACATGACATTCCAGAAGATGTTTCGGAGTTTATTCAGGAGAAATTCTTAGTTGAGATGCCCGACGACTTCCACAGTTTTTGGGAATTTTGTAATTCACTGGCAACGAAGGATGGAGTGAAGAACGTGTTCAAAGCTGTTAACCTATCAATGGTTGGACCTTTCGATGTTCTGTTGGGGAATTTGCCCATTCGGAAGAACAACAGCGACTATCTTCTCCATTGGCGTTATTTTTACGATCCACCAGAATTTCAGGTAAATTATAATCAAAACTACATATAATAATAGACAGTGGTAAATTTTTGGGATTAGTGTCATGACTGAAATTGTACCAAATATGATAAAATTTTGGGAAATATGCCGTTAGTCCACCTCACGGATAATACCGAACGTTCGTGTTGTCGAAGTTTGATGCACGGATAATACGGAATGTTCCTTTTTTAACTAATAGACAATCAAATATGACATTTGTCGGAAGTACCAATCTTATAAAATAAATTCTCTAAAATAAACTCGCATTTCATCATACTTTTAAAAAACATCCCAGGTTTGTTGGCAAAGCAGGGTTTGTCAAGCGGGTTTGTGTAATTATTTTAATACATTTCTTTCCATGTTCTACTGTTATAAATACAGGTACAAACTTGTCAATGATGCATTCACTTTGTTTTATGCAAAAATATTTTTTCTATGATTGGCAGCATTAGTGAAGTGTCTATGAAATGTTAAAATAAATAAACATGGCATTACCGTGCGAGTGAATTAATTTTAACAAAATTAAAATGTTAAATGCATATTTTTGCATGTTTTTTGGTCTCCCCCGACATAAATACTCACTTTTCGTAATAATAAAGCTAAATCTAACTGTTTGGATAAAAAGTATTCCGTATTAACGAGTAAGCGGTTCAATGCATAAATAATAAATTTTTTGATTCCTTTGTTATTTAAAAGCTTTGTTAAATATTCCAGAAAGCTGGACATTATTAGATATTATCATTATTAGAGAAGATACGCAGAAAAGTAAGTTTCACCCTATTAAATCTTTTCATTGTTATTAAATCTTGTTATTAAATCTTTTTATTATTATTGATAAGAAGATGGTCTGCAAATTTCTTATAAGCACTCATAAGGCTGTTTATCAGCCTATCTCTTGTAGTACTGTATTAAAATATAACTAGCCGTTGGAAACAATAGTTATATTGTTTCAACGTCCAACGCTATTGAAAATAATTAGCGCCAACAGTTGAAATATAATACCTACATGGGAACATTATTCAACGCAGTCAACGATTCAACTGCCTAATAAATAAAAAGGGTTAAGAGTTTGCACTTCGTGAACAACATTACTCGATATTTCAAACGGTCTTTTGGTAATGTACGTACCTACTGCACTTTTTTTTTTATTTTCCCATCCAATACGGCCGATACGCAGCGCCAGGGAACAAGCAAATTTATCAACGACAAGCAAAAAATAACGTATTGATAATTATCAACGCCGGTCGCCTAAACAGCTATGTTTTGTACCTATTGTTTTCAACGGTATTGGCCCGTTAAATCAAAAGGGTCAAGAGATCACACTTCGTGAACGAAATTATACCTTATTTGAAATGGTCTTTTGTTAATGACGTACCTACTGCACTTTTTATTTTATTTTCCCATCCAATACGGTCGATCCGTAGCGCCAAGCAACAAGCGAATTTATCAGTGACAAGCAAAATATATCTTCAACGTCTTTAATATTTCTACAGGGTAATTATTTCAACGCCTAAACCAACGCGCAACGTCTTCCAACAGTTTCGACTTTCAACGTTATTATAGGATTATTATTACGTGTGTGGGGCGTGGGGCATAGCGATAAGTGATAATAATAATACATCAATGATTCGGGGAACCACCGGTTAAAAGGGATTCCTTAATACGATTTTGATATCTTTTTTGTTTGTTTTTTTTTTGTTAGTATCGTGTCGATCTCCTAATTTATAGTTGCGTCAACGTCGACGTTATTTTCAACAGATATTTTCAACAGTTGAAAATCGCCAACGATAACGACGTTGGCGTTGGATGGAATTATCGTCAACGCCCAGTACTAATCTCTTGTGTCTTTCCATATTTGTTTCTCTTGTGTCTTTCCATATTTGGTTTCTTCATTTCTTTCCATATTTGTTTCTCTTGTGTCTTTCCATATTTGGTTTCTTCATTTCTTTCCATATTTGTTTCTCTTGTGTCTTTCCATATTTGGTTTCTTCATTTCTTTCCATACTTGTTTCTCTTGTATCTTTCCATATTTGTTTCTCTAGTGTCTTTCTATATTTGGTAATCTAATCTCATTTTAAAATTTCAGACAATTCTTACCTCAGTTGGGAGAAATGGTTTCCACATGGGGTACTTCAGGGATTCTCCATCTGAATCTCCCTGTTTCGTTGCATCCAACGAGGCTGACAAAGGTTGCAAGATCACTCCAGTTGCAGAGAATATCTTCGGTGCTGTTTTGTAAGTTTATTTAAAAAAATTTTTTTTATTGATTTTCTAGGTACAATCCCGTTAAACCGCTACAAGGCAGTTTGTCAACAGGATGTTAATTTTCAATTACAATTTAAACATACATACATAATATTATTACAATAACTACACAGATTGTCACAATTAACACACATGAATTAATATAAGCCATCTCTATTTAGTAACCACTGTTTCAGCATATATCTCAATCTATTTGTAGAATCGCAATTTTTTAAATTACTTGGTAAGTATTTAAAAAATTTTTATTCATGTTAAATATTTTTGGCACGTTATATTCCAGGGTTCGCCGTCCGTAGTCATTATTATATTTTGGAACAAACATTCGTTCGTTCTTTGTGAACCTCGTATTATATTCATGCTCTATTTTCCTCTTATAATCAGACTCGATGATGATGATGATGACATGCTGGAGGGAATTTTTTTTCCTCAGGACCTCCTGTGTGGAGGTAGTGTAATAAAAGAGAAAAAAGGGGTTAAGTCTTATCAAAGTCATAAATGCCTTCATTTTCTACATTCTTAAATAGTTGCTCTACAATATGTTTAATTTTTATACTCTTCAATTTTTCACAGTAGAAACTTGCAGCATATGCGTAAAAACTCACATTATTTTTATTATTTGTTTGCAGGGCATATTTAGAGGCTACCAAGAAGAAATCACCCTTCACTTCAATTGCTTGCCAAAAGCTTATCACTCCATTGAAGGAGTGGGCGAATAAAAACAATTTTACACTGGAACCAAACACTCCGCTGATGAAGAAGCGTATGAATTCCGTAGTGGCCAAGACATTCCACGGAGCGGGCATCCTGGTTCCATATAACCGACAGACTAATCTGGGCTATAGGCGCCTCGCTGAATCTGATGGTAAGACAAATACCATACAATAATATTACATTTTATATATTTTCAGTCCTCACGTGTTTAGTCCTCATGTATATCTTTTTCAGTCCTTTTCTTTTAATCCCTTAGGCCTCGACCGTATTTTGTCAGAGAGTCAAAATGTTTCCATTTTGCAATAAAATTCAAAAAATTGGAATATTTGTGAATGTATCCGAAAATTAAAAACTCTTTTGGAAGGGTGATGAAATATGTTTTCAAATTTTATAATTATTAGAAATAAACATATAATTTTTGAAATATTAATTTTAAGATTAAGAAAGGGACCCTCAGATGGTTTGGGCATGTAGAGCGAATGAACGAAGAAAGTAGTATAAGAAGAATATACGACGCAAATGTGAATGGTAGAAGAAGTCGGGGACGCTCGAGGAAGACATGGCACGATCAAGTTAATCAGATACTTGAGTCGGGCCACGTCAAAAGTCAGAATAATAGAAGAGAATGTATGAGACGATCTATGAATGCGAGTGAGGCAAAGAGTGTGTGCCAAGACCGAGTTGTTTGGCGGTCCGTCCTCTATGCCTACCCCTGTGGGGAAACGGCGTGATGGTTAGTTAGTTAGTATTTTTGAAATATAAAATTTTGCATGCAAACATAAAAAAGTTTTAAAAATGGTTCATCCTGCAACTTTTTAACCGCCCCCCCCCCCTGGTGATATGTGGTGAGGTTTTAGACTAACCCCCCCCCCCCAAATCATGTGTATTTTTTTAGTACAAAGTATTTTGAAATTTTTAGAATATTATCACTAAAAATAAATACACGTGATATCTCATTATACCCCCCCCTCGTGATATTTCGTGATTTTTTCCGAACCCCCCCCCCCCCCTTTCGAGGCTCACGTGATTAATGGACGACCCCTTACAATGCTATCCATTTCAATGCAATCTATCCCATCATGCAATACATTAGACACAATTTATGTGTTTTAGTTAAACTTCACAATAATAATATTAATAATAACGAAATTTGCAAAATTTATAACTATAAAAAGTACATATTCATTGTAGTTTACAAAGGTTTATAAATTACATTAGTGGAAAAAGTTAATAAACAGAAAATAATATACATATGAACGATGTGATGAATTGCATTGATCAACAGTGAAAAATAAGAAAATATCGTAGCTTCCCACTTTAATTTAAAAAGAAAATATCAATTACTTATAAAACGGACACGTCTACGACATCTATCGGATTAGAGTAAAGTGAATTCATATTTACGGTAGGGATCTATAATTAGACAAAGTGAGACGAGTATTGATGAAAGGATCACAGATGGTATCAACAAATAATCAGAAACAGGGGCTCCCCAATATACTTTAGACCGAGATATATTGACAGCCAATTGAATTGCAGCAAAAGCGATTAAAAACCAATTCAGCCTATCAACGGGAAGAGGGCCGAACCCATTTTTAGAACAAAGGAACGACCTTTGGACTTAGCAATTAGTAATGTGATTAATGAGTTTGACGTTCCCACCAAACCGAGAGGTGAATAAACTCCATGGGAAGAAATAATCTGTTCAGGGACAAAAGTACGGTGACCCCAAGAAATGTTATCATTAACCGGTACGTTCCAGGGATCAGAAACCCTAGTTCTCGAACGCATTAAAGCATATAAGGTGCGGAAAAAAGGATACACGTAAACACGATGCAAAAGTTTAAGTGAAAAATTGCAAAGCAAGTGACGAAAACGTATTGTAAGATGTTAGGGAGATTTTCATCTATAATACGATTGTTTGTGACGACCGGAGATGATCGATTCGAGGGAAAACGTGCTAAAGGAAATGGAAATGTTGAAAAAACAATGGAAAATTATTGTTATCAATTTTAGACGGAGCTAGGATATTACGATGAAAGATTTAGGGAGGAAACGTCAAAAAAAAATGAGAGTTTTAAAGAATAGGCGAGGGTACATTTCAGATGTCTAGAGCAGTAACAAGTGTTAGAGAAGAAGATAGAGTGCAGTACGGAGGGGAGTGGAAAATGCTGAAAACATTGCGATAGAAAAACTCAGGAAAAGGAGTCATTTTACGTAATTAAAATGGAGGTTATAGAGTAACATAGTACGCGATTGCAGATAAAAAATGAGGCATTACAATGGTTGTCGATTTCAGATGTATTTTGTTGTGATAAACAAGGAATATTCGAACATGAAAATTGTTTATATAAGGACGATTAGCCGTTAAAAAGGTAATAAAAATTATCATGGGTCTTATGAAATATTTACATTAGAGAATTCTCATAAAAGTTAACGACACTGAAATAAAAAAGGATTTATTGCCAGGTGGGTACAGGAACTAATGTATACAACTGTCAAGACATATGGTTTATGGGATTTTTCGTAAGAACGGGACAAAATTTGGGGGACGATCTCTATGAAGCAATAAAAATGACAGGAATTTAAGGGCCGAAGTGGGGGTATCTCCTATAAAGATGTTAAAAATGATATATTTATTAATAACAAATAGAAAATGAAATTTTCCAAGAGGCAGCAAACATCAAAAAACGATATGGTTATATCAGGGAAGTACGGGGAAGTGAGGGGAAAGGAGATACGACAGAGAAAAACAAAGGAAATCTTAGATTAACAGTGAATAAAATAAATACGGCTTGAAATATAAAAATCTATAGAGATATGAACAATAGCGTAAGAATAAATAAGGAAATTCATGGAAAGAGTGTCGTGAATAAAAGAAAATTCGAGGAAAAAATGGAAAATTCAAATATACGACGTAAATAGAGAAAATTCGGTTTTAAATGGAAAGGTTCATATAGAATACAGAAAAACTCGTGGAAAAATAATAAAATAAAAATGAACAATTTGCGAGAAAGGCTTCGACATGAAGATATCTCTGATAGGCGAATTTGGGGACAGATTTGGAACATATGGTAGATGCCGTACGCACGGACATGTTACGAAATATATGAAAATAGAACTTTAAAATTATTAAATTCAAGCTAGTTTTGTATGAACAACAGGACAAAGGAAGTTGGGCCATTAAACATGGATCTTACTAAATCCGGATCTTGTAAGTATGGAAGTACGAGACAGAATTTAACGTATCAAACGCAAAACGTACAAAGAGACCGCATTCGACAATAATGGAGAGGTTTCAAGAAATTACGAGTTGATAGTAATTAGATTGGTTTATTATAGGAGATTCAGATACGATCTTTTGGACCTGAGAGGGGTATAAAAGTCTAGACAAATGCCAGTTGAGGACAGTCTACGGTCGTGGTCGAAAAGTTTGTAACTTCGCGGAACGTGACGAAACGGTGGGTGATTTAAATTTGAAAAATTCTAAGTGATAATTATTTTGATACTTAGAAAAATTTCACATTCTAGTCAAAAAAAAAAAAAAAAAATACTTTGCAGTTAGAGTCAGTGAAAAATAAAATTAAAGCCAACGCATTAATTACTTGTGAAAAATAAAAGTGCTCGTGATAAATACAATTTGTTTTAGTGGGAAATTCGGATTTTATAATCACTTAATATCGTATTTTTAAACTTAGAAATTTCGCGTTTAATATTAGTGCAATAAATAACTGAAGTGATGTGATAATTTAGCGTGAAGGAGTTATAATTAAATACGTGTGTTCAATCTAAGTGAAAGTGTTCTAACAAATAATAAATAATTAAATTAATTATCTTAAATAATAATAATAAAACAAAATAATATTTTATTAATACATAAAAATTTCGGAGGGATAAAAATTTAATTTAACAACAATTTACCATCTCTAAATTAATCGTGAAGTAACTATCATTTAAAGTGTTATCTAACCACCGAGTTTGAGATAAAATACAGTTTAGAACGATAGAGTTCATACATCATTTTAATTAATTAGATTAAATGAAAAAAAAAAAAAATTGAAGTCAAAAAGATTTAATTAAATTTAGGAAAATAAAAAATTAATTTAGGAAAATCGCAGCAAGGTTACCGTGTATTTCCCGGTCGGAAAAAACCTTGGTAGGGGTAAGTCTTTTCCGTTATAAAATTTTACAGATTCCAAGGAGATAGCGGAATGCAGCAAACGTTGGTATTTGGATTAATTATTTGACCAAGATATTACTCTCTTAATATGTGATATGTAACTATATTAAAATATTATAAATTTAATAAGTATATTTTTATATTTATATATGTAATTATATAAACATATATATATTTAATTTTGTTCCCAAGAAAAATTATAATCAAAAAAAAAAAAAAAAAAAAAAGAAAAACACTTATATAAAAAAAGAGGAAAAAGGGTATCGATTCCTACCTCTGAATTCATCAATAACTATTGAAAGTAGTTATGTGTGATAAATTTACAAATCAATATTTTATATTTAATGTTATGTATGTATTAATATAATTTCAGAAAATCCAGAGCATTTGAAATAAGTTATGATATTAGAAATTATTTCAATCATAAAATTTATGTATATACATATCAATATTATAAATTATTTATTGAGACAAAGTATATATAAATGAATAAATATGTATACGTAATCGGGTATCAGACTAGACAATTGCGCTAAGTACATCATTATCAAACAAAGAAAAATTTTTAGAGTCATCTCACACGTCTCCGGAATGTCTAAAGTAAACATACCTCATACGCTGGAATCTAGGTCACGAGGCCGTAGAGAATGTTTACAAAGCTCAAATTGTTTACAAAATATGTCGGTCACTGGGTCACTAGTTCGAATACAGTAAAAAGAAAAAAAAAATGACCTTGATTAATGGATATCGTACTTAGGTATTAACTTCTAGGAACGGGATAAAATTATTATATTGCGCAATTATTAGGAGCAAAAAGAAAAAAAAAAAAATTTAAACACTATTTTTAATTTGAACGTAAAGAGGTATCTACAGACCTAAGCAATTGAAAATTAACAGATTTATTATAGCAGTTCAAAAAGGTGTGTTGAAGATTTACATGAAGCATTTGATAAATCACGGGATAGTTCAAAAAGGTGTATTGAAGGCTTAGATGAAACATTTGATAAATCACGGGATAGCTTAATAAGGGGTAATGAAGGCTTAGATGAAGCAGTTGAAAAATCACGGGATAGCTTAATAAGGGGTAATGAAGGCTTAGATGAAGCAGTTGAAAAATCACGGGATAGCTTAATAAGGGGTAATGAGGATTTACATGATTCAATTGAGAATCACGGGATAACAAGAATTTATCAAAAGTTGAACATTGGAGGGGAGGGAAAGAAAAGAAAAAAAAAAAATACAGTTCAACCAACAGAAGGCAGTGTTCGCTTCTGTAACAAGGACCATTAATCAAACCATAGAGATGGCGGATCTCTCAAACAAAACCGTCAACAAAACCAAACAAAAGCTTGGAGTTATGGCGAATCTCCAGAACACATCGCCAGATAAGATCTTAATGTACTAGTATATATTTATATTTCACACTATTCTTACGTATATATTCGGTATCAATCTGAGGATTGTGCAGAATCCGATGGGCGAGATCCGAGCTCGGGATGCGTTGCAAGTAGTTTCGTATTGCGAGTTATAAACCTTCCCAAAACGTATGTTTACATATATATCTTTTTATGTACTGTTCATTGAATGAAACGAACTCACTTACAATTAGTGCTTTAGGCCTGTCGGGTCACTCTCGTCTCATTTCTTGAACGTGGAGGGAGGATTCACGACCCGTAACTCCACACAAACCCGTGAGTATATGATTGCATATAGGACGAAACCGGTTCGCCCTAAGTAAATAGTAAACTTTGGAGGAGTAGGAATTTGGAGGTATCTGGGCTTGGGGGAAGACCTGAAGGCAGTGCATGATGGCGAAGGAAGGTCAATTGGGACGCGATAACTTAGGTATCAATCAATTGAACCGTGCCAAAAGACTGTGCGAATTTTGGGTTGACTTCTGATCACCCTGCTTACTTGATGGAGGCTGGAGCCAAATTTTGCCAGAAAAAGGGTTATTCTGAGTTCGTCAAATATGCAATTAACTAATTACATTAACCTACTAAATCCATCTTTATATGTACCTTATAGCAGCCGAATCTAAACGGAGGGGCGCCCAGCAGATACGAGATACAATCATAATCAAATTTACTAACATTTAACCATTTGAGTTATATTTAATTATCTGTTCAATTAGTCATGTGTAGTTTCGATTAGTATTGCTTATTCATGAATTCATTAGGATGTAGGGAATCATAATAAACGTCAAAGGGAAGTTAGTTCATTTAGAGAAATTACTTAAGGTTAAATTTGCAAGAGAGAGACCAATACAGTTTGAAATTCAACACTCTGTTTAGAATCAAGAGGGTTACCACAAAATTTAAAGTAATTAAAGTTCTATATCATAAATCAAAAAATTACACAACGTTTGATGGAGTTTAATTACAACCTAAATACGAAAATATTTACGTTCAAAGTCGTAAATAACGTATTTATTAGTTAAGTACATATATCGCTAAAGGTATGTAGTACAAGGGAGCTTTAAGTAGCTTTCTGTAGTTATCAGAGGAAATAAGGGTCCAATTTTATAAAGGCTTGTGTGACGTAGGGGAGGAATTTTCCATCCCTACCACACATATGCAAAGCCTTAAGAATTTAAATATCGATCAGAGCCAAGAGAAAAGGCGAGAATATTACAACTGTCTTGCCGATGAAAGGAGAGTTAAATAAGTATGAAAAGACGAAACATTACGACTGGTGCCAAGTGCCCAGGAGTAAATAAAATACAGACAAATATAAGAGTTTAGAGAAAAGACAAACATCACAACTGCACAGCCGTGACAGGAGATCAGAGTTTTACAAGTTGTTTTAGAAAAAAAAAAAAAAAACTTTTATTGGTCAATCTATTGCAAAAAAAAAAAAAAAAAATAATAATAATAATAATAAGTAGGACGTTATGTTAAATGAAGTGATAATAAAAATAAAATAAAAATCAGAACAGTGCGCCGTTAAATAAACACGAAAAAAATATATAAATTAATAAATAAATATACGAAAATAAATATATAAACAATACATTTAAATATAAAAAAAAAAGTGTTAACGAATAAACTCTACATGTTTTAAAATAATTTATAAAAGTGTCGATAAAGTTTAAATCAAGTGACCATGAATTTGTTGATTGCTTATGAGATTATAAATATCGTAACAAAGAATGTAGGTCAGATACAAGCGTAAACAGTTTATTCAGGGCAGGCCATGGATTGACGGAATAATGGTATTGACATTCCTGAATCCAGAATGTTAATGACCGTAATGTAAACAATCTGATGCGAGATGCCGCGGTGTTTGTAAGCATCGAAAGATTGATAACCTAAGCATCGAAAGTGATAACAAAACATCGAAAAATTTTGAAGTAGGCGACATCGGGGGTAACGCGTATCTCTATAAGAGATTGTAGAATAAACAAACTCGAAAATGATATCAACACTCGGTTACGGAAAAAATAAACAGACTTTACAGATAAAAACGGGGGAACTTACCTACATAAAGTGACCCTTTGTTTATAGTTAATGTTGTGGGTTTGTATGTGAGGATTATCACATAAAAAGTCATAACATAAAAGATAAGGAACATAAAATAAAAATAACATAAAATATTTGATTGGGGATAGTGTCGAGTTGAGAGCTTTAATATCACAGACGAATGTTTTATAGGTATATACCTATTTAAGGGAACATTTGATCATTCGGACCAAAAAAAGGAGGGGATTTGACGAAATAACATCAAGATAGGTATTGCGAACTCTAAACAGATTTTGCGAAAATATCGTAGGTATTGCGGAACTTGAAGGAATGGTTGGCATTCTAAACAATGAGTAATTATTGGTTGAACGAAAATCACGGGATATTCATTAACATTGGAGTAACAATATTCATTCCGTTTTTTTTGCAATTACCTACATTTAATTGAAATGAAGAGTGATGGTAGAGTTGATCTAATTTGGGTTACAATCATCATGCAAACAAATATAAATAATTGAAAATATTGTGTTTTATAGGGGGACAGGTTCCAAAAAAAAAAAAAAAATAAAATAAATTATAAATATATATAGGTATATTTATAATAAATAGTTGGTATTGAGTTAAATTCATTAAAAATTTTAAACAAAAAATGGCGGAAAAAAGGAAAGTGGATGCGACGGAATTAGAAGCTAAAGAAATACCGTCGGGAGATGAATTACGGGAGATATTTAGACGTTCAAAGAGGTCTAAGTTACGAGTCGAGGATATGATAGAAGTCGTTCAGCCAGAGGGGGAGACCGACACAAAATCGGAGGAACAGGGCGAAAATAAGCGAGAGTGTGAAGAGAGACTCACACATGGTATGTTACAGGAAAAACCCGAGGAAAAGGAACAAGAAAAGTTAACGAAGTAAAAGAAAAAATAAAAAATATAGAAAAACGAGAAAATTGAAAAAAAAAAAATAAAATAAGTAAATAAATAGAATAAGGAAGGCAACATAATTTACATAAGGTAATTTAGGAAACTAAAATAGAGATTATAAGGTTGTCGCTTAATAAGATAAAATATAAACATTAACCGGGCGACACTCGGAAAATAAAGAAAATGGTTGGGAAACGTGGAACAAGTAGGCGAGCCCAGGCTTTAGTGACAGCAATCGGGGAAAATGTCACAACCGAGACTTCAACAATAAACATAGGAGATATAACTACAATAATTCAGGCAGCTTTGGCACCGCTCGTCAATAAGATGCAAGAACTCGAGAAACAATTGGAAATCCCAGCAACAGTGGCGGTGATAGGAGAGGATAGTGCGCCGAAAAGCGTTCTCCAAGTAGTGGAAATGTTACCACAGCAGGAACGACCATCATTCTCCGGTGGAAATCAAAATCCCATTAGTTTCCTGGAAGATTTAAAAGAATACACTAGAAAAGTGAAACGAACGGATCCTTTAGTCGTCGTACGGGAAAATTTGAAAGGGGAAGCTAAATCGTGGGCAAAATTGTACAATAAACGATGGGAGACTATGTTAGATTTCGAACGAGATTTTTAGCTACCTATTGGGGAGACATAAAGAAAAATGAAGTTCGCCGTCGTCTTGCAGAAGGGGTATATGATGCCAAGAAAAATATATCCATGCTTACTCATTTCGCAAACTATTGGGAGCTAGCGAAGGCTTTAAAGATTACTGACACACCGTTGGGCATAGTTGACGAGATTATGAGACATTATCCGAAGGAAATTCAATCGCTATGGTTTTCGGGGCAATCAGGAGATGAGATTGTCGCCGCTGAGTTTCTACGAAAACTAGATACAATGGTATGTACACCAGAAGAACGGAACATGAAGAAGAGGAGTGGGGAGGAATCCAGCAAGAAGGACAAATACCGTGACCGTTACCACGCCATAAAAAGGAGGATACACGCAATTGAAAGTGTGGGCGAAAACGCTAGTTGCAGCAAGTGCACCGAAGTTAACAGTTCACCAAAAGAAAATTCTACAATAATTACAGCCGGGAAGGAGCTAGTGGTCGCAGCCAACTCGGGAGATAAAAGGAGATTATAGCGCTTTACATTTAGCTAGATATTACACAAGTAATAAGAAACAAAAATCAGGTTTACAGTTAGTGGAAATCAACGGATAGAGTGCGAAGTTTACAAATATTTGTAAATGTTAATAAATAAATAAACGATTGAGAAATACAAATAAAAATATGTTAGGATACATTATAATTGGGGAGGGGGAAGAAAGAAAATTACTAAAATATTAGATTATCAGATTGCTTGCGAGGGGCGGATCGTCGTTAAGTCTTTGAGGGTGAGTGGACAAGTTCTTAATAAGCGACAATCATATTCAATTATTGAAATAGAGTAAGGCAAATAAATTCGTTAATTTTGATTTTCTAGTGGAAAAAAAATTTTACTTTTTTTTATGTGTTAATGAAAAAAAAAAAAAAAAAAAAAAAAAAAAGGTTAGATAAGTAAGAACACTCGAAGGAGAGAATTAGAGATATTATATGGCACACAAAAGGGACATTTTGAAAAATAAACAATGCCTAGGAATTTTTTTTTTTTTTGAAATATTGAAATAAGAAAGTTTATCTATAGATATAGGGTAGACATTAAGTATAGAGATAAAAAGGTAACATTTGAATTAAGGTATAAATATTTTAGATTTCGAAAAAAAAAAAGGAAAAAAGGAACGCTGAACCAATTTGAGGATAATAAAGAACATTTATAAAAATTTAAATATTAGAGTGGACAACACTTAGGCTAGAACAACTTTGGATGAATTAAGAAATTACAATTAGAAATTAAGAATTATAAAATAAAGTTTAAATAAATAAAGAAAAAAAAAAATGCTGGAAAATTTATATGAAACATGTATACCACTGATTGTCGGATTGGGTGAGGTCGTGCGAAAACACACATTTCACAAAAAATATTCATACTTACAAAACAAAAAACAATTAATTGCACACCAAGAGACCACCCGCTTTTCAGTTGTTCGAAAGGCCGCGAGATTGTAAACAATCTTTACTTAAATCATTGTAAGGGAGGTCTTAGTCCAATTTGGTTGGGGACCACCAAAACACGCGAGTCGAGGGGCGTGTTCCAGCAAAAAGAAATTAATTTTGAATCTATCAAAATTAAAGAAAATTTCATAAAGTAAAATCTACGCGAAAAGAAAATAAAGAATACAATGAGATTCAAATTCAAGATTGTTAACAATCCGAACAGAATGAGGAGGGGGAGATAGGAAGTAATAGGATACGGAAAAGAGATAGGGGATAACAGAATGAGGAGGGGGAGATAGGAAGTAATAGGATACGGAAAAGAGATAGGGGATAACAGAATGAGGAGGGGGAGATAGGAAGTAATATGACACGGAGTAGAGATAGGGGATAACCAAATGAGGAGGGGAAGATAGCTAGTCTAAATTTGAACACAATTTCGGTGTCTAACGAAAAAAAAAAAAAAAAAAAAAGCATTAAAATAAAATACAACGTTAGCCACAGCAAATTGAGTTCAGAGGAGGGAACTGTGATGAATTGCATTGATCAACAGTGAAAAATAAGAAAATATCGTAGCTTCCCACTTTAATTTAAAAAGAAAATATCAATTACTTATAAAACGGACACGTCTACGACATCTATCGGATTAGAGTAAAGTGAATTCATATTTACGGTAGGGATCTATAATTAGACAAAGTGAGACGAGTATTGATGAAAGGATCACAGATGGTATCAACAAATAATCAGAAACAGGGGCTCCCCAATATACTTTAGACCGAGATATATTGACAGCCAATTGAATTGCAGCAAAAGCGATTAAAAACCAATTCAGCCTATCAACGGGAAGAGGGCCGAACCCATTTTTAGAACAAAGGAACGACCTTTGGACTTAGCAATTAGTAATGTGATTAATGAGTTTGACGTTCCCACCAAACCGAGAGGTGAATAAACTCCATGGGAAGAAATAATCTGTTCAGGGACAAAAGTACGGTGACCCCAAGAAATGTTATCATTAACCGGTACGTTCCAGGGATCAGAAACCCTAGTTCTCGAACGCATTAAAGCATATAAGGTGCGGAAAAAAGGATACACGTAAACACGATGCAAAAGTTTAAGTGAAAAATTGCAAAGCAAGTGACGAAAACGTATTGTAAGATGTTAGGGAGATTTTCATCTATAATACGATTGTTTGTGACGACCGGAGATGATCGATTCGAGGGAAAACGTGCTAAAGGAAATGGAAATGTTGAAAAAACAATGGAAAATTATTGTTATCAATTTTAGACGGAGCTAGGATATTACGATGAAAGATTTAGGGAGGAAACGTCAAAAAAAAATGAGAGTTTTAAAGAATAGGCGAGGGTACATTTCAGATGTCTAGAGCAGTAACAAGTGTTAGAGAAGAAGATAGAGTGCAGTACGGAGGGGAGTGGAAAATGCTGAAAACATTGCGATAGAAAAACTCAGGAAAAGGAGTCATTTTACGTAATTAAAATGGAGGTTATAGAGTAACATAGTACGCGATTGCAGATAAAAAATGAGGCATTACAATGGTTGTCGATTTCAGATGTATTTTGTTGTGATAAACAAGGAATATTCGAACATGAAAATTGTTTATATAAGGACGATTAGCCGTTAAAAAGGTAATAAAAATTATCATGGGTCTTATGAAATATTTACATTAGAGAATTCTCATAAAAGTTAACGACACTGAAATAAAAAAGGATTTATTGCCAGGTGGGTACAGGAACTAATGTATACAACTGTCAAGACATATGGTTTATGGGATTTTTCGTAAGAACGGGACAAAATTTGGGGGACGATCTCTATGAAGCAATAAAAATGACAGGAATTTAAGGGCCGAAGTGGGGGTATCTCCTATAAAGATGTTAAAAATGATATATTTATTAATAACAAATAGAAAATGAAATTTTCCAAGAGGCAGCAAACATCAAAAAACGATATGGTTATATCAGGGAAGTACGGGGAAGTGAGGGGAAAGGAGATACGACAGAGAAAAACAAAGGAAATCTTAGATTAACAGTGAATAAAATAAATACGGCTTGAAATATAAAAATCTATAGAGATATGAACAATAGCGTAAGAATAAATAAGGAAATTCATGGAAAGAGTGTCGTGAATAAAAGAAAATTCGAGGAAAAAATGGAAAATTCAAATATACGACGTAAATAGAGAAAATTCGGTTTTAAATGGAAAGGTTCATATAGAATACAGAAAAACTCGTGGAAAAATAATAAAATAAAAATGAACAATTTGCGAGAAAGGCTTCGACATGAAGATATCTCTGATAGGCGAATTTGGGGACAGATTTGGAACATATGGTAGATGCCGTACGCACGGACATGTTACGAAATATATGAAAATAGAACTTTAAAATTATTAAATTCAAGCTAGTTTTGTATGAACAACAGGACAAAGGAAGTTGGGCCATTAAACATGGATCTTACTAAATCCGGATCTTGTAAGTATGGAAGTACGAGACAGAATTTAACGTATCAAACGCAAAACGTACAAAGAGACCGCATTCGACAATAATGGAGAGGTTTCAAGAAATTACGAGTTGATAGTAATTAGATTGGTTTATTATAGGAGATTCAGATACGATCTTTTGGACCTGAGAGGGGTATAAAAGTCTAGACAAATGCCAGTTGAGGACAGTCTACGGTCGTGGTCGAAAAGTTTGTAACTTCGCGGAACGTGACGAAACGGTGGGTGATTTAAATTTGAAAAATTCTAAGTGATAATTATTTTGATACTTAGAAAAATTTCACATTCTAGTCAAAAAAAAAAAAAAAAAATACTTTGCAGTTAGAGTCAGTGAAAAATAAAATTAAAGCCAACGCATTAATTACTTGTGAAAAATAAAAGTGCTCGTGATAAATACAATTTGTTTTAGTGGGAAATTCGGATTTTATAATCACTTAATATCGTATTTTTAAACTTAGAAATTTCGCGTTTAATATTAGTGCAATAAATAACTGAAGTGATGTGATAATTTAGCGTGAAGGAGTTATAATTAAATACGTGTGTTCAATCTAAGTGAAAGTGTTCTAACAAATAATAAATAATTAAATTAATTATCTTAAATAATAATAATAAAACAAAATAATATTTTATTAATACATAAAAATTTCGGAGGGATAAAAATTTAATTTAACAACAATTTACCATCTCTAAATTAATCGTGAAGTAACTATCATTTAAAGTGTTATCTAACCACCGAGTTTGAGATAAAATACAGTTTAGAACGATAGAGTTCATACATCATTTTAATTAATTAGATTAAATGAAAAAAAAAAAAAATTGAAGTCAAAAAGATTTAATTAAATTTAGGAAAATAAAAAATTAATTTAGGAAAATCGCAGCAAGGTTACCGTGTATTTCCCGGTCGGAAAAAACCTTGGTAGGGGTAAGTCTTTTCCGTTATAAAATTTTACAGATTCCAAGGAGATAGCGGAATGCAGCAAACGTTGGTATTTGGATTAATTATTTGACCAAGATATTACTCTCTTAATATGTGATATGTAACTATATTAAAATATTATAAATTTAATAAGTATATTTTTATATTTATATATGTAAGTATATAAACATATATATATGTAATTTTGTTCCCAAGAAAAATTATAATCAAAAAAAAAAAAAAAAAAAAAAAGAAAAACACTTATATAAAAAAAGAGGAAAAGGGTATCGATTCCTACCTCTGAATTCATCAATAACTATTGAAAGTAGTTATGTGTGATAAATTTACAAATCAATATTTTATATTTAATGTTATGTATGTATTAATATAATTTCAGAAAATCCAGAGCATTTGAAATAAGTTATGATATTAGAAATTATTTCAATCATAAAATTTATGTATATACATATCAATATTATAAATCATTTATTGAGACAAAGTATATATAAATGAATAAATATGTATACGTAATCGGGTATCAGACTAGACAATTGCGCTAAGTACATCATTATCAAACAAAGAAAAATTTTTAGAGTCATCTCACACGTCTCCGGAATGTCTAAAGTAAACATACCTCATACGCTGGAATCTAGGTCACGAGGCCGTAGAGAATGTTTACAAAGCTCAAATTGTTTACAAAATATGTCGGTCACTGGGTCACTAGTTCGAATACAGTAAAAAGAAAAAAAAAATGACCTTGATTAATGGATATCGTACTTAGGTATTAACTTCTAGGAACGGGATAAAATTATTATATTGCGCAATTATTAGGAGCAAAAAGAAAAAAAAAAAAATTTAAACACTATTTTTAATTTGAACGTAAAGAGGTATCTACAGACCTAAGCAATTGAAAATTAACAGATTTATTATAGCAGTTCAAAAAGGTGTGTTGAAGATTTACATGAAGCATTTGATAAATCACGGGATAGTTCAAAAAGGTGTATTGAAGGCTTAGATGAAACATTTGATAAATCACGGGATAGCTTAATAAGGGGTAATGAAGGCTTAGATGAAGCAGTTGAAAAATCACGGGATAGCTTAATAAGGGGTAATGAAGGCTTAGATGAAGCAGTTGAAAAATCACGGGATAGCTTAATAAGGGGTAATGAGGATTTACATGATTCAATTGAGAATCACGGGATAACAAGAATTTATCAAAAGTTGAACATTGGAGGGGAGGGAAAGAAAAGAAAAAAAAAAAATACAGTTCAACCAACAGAAGGCAGTGTTCGCTTCTGTAACAAGGACCATTAATCAAACCATAGAGATGGCGGATCTCTCAAACAAAACCGTCAACAAAACCAAACAAAAGCTTGGAGTTATGGCGAATCTCCAGAACACATCGCCAGATAAGATCTTAATGTACTAGTATATATTTATATTTCACACTATTCTTACGTATATATTCGGTATCAATCTGAGGATTGTGCAGAATCCGATGGGCGAGATCCGAGCTCGGGATGCGTTGCAAGTAGTTTCGTATTGCGAGTTATAAACCTTCCCAAAACGTATGTTTACATATATATCTTTTTATGTACTGTTCATTGAATGAAACGAACTCACTTACAATTAGTGCTTTAGGCCTGTCGGGTCACTCTCGTCTCATTTCTTGAACGTGGAGGGAGGATTCACGACCCGTAACTCCACACAAACCCGTGAGTATATGATTGCATATAGGACGAAACCGGTTCGCCCTAAGTAAATAGTAAACTTTGGAGGAGTAGGAATTTGGAGGTATCTGGGCTTGGGGGAAGACCTGAAGGCAGTGCATGATGGCGAAGGAAGGTCAATTGGGACGCGATAACTTAGGTATCAATCAATTGAACCGTGCCAAAAGACTGTGCGAATTTTGGGTTGACTTCTGATCACCCTGCTTACTTGATGGAGGCTGGAGCCAAATTTTGCCAGAAAAAGGGTTATTCTGAGTTCGTCAAATATGCAATTAACTAATTACATTAACCTACTAAATCCATCTTTATATGTACCTTATAGCAGCCGAATCTAAACGGAGGGGCGCCCAGCAGATACGAGATACAATCATAATCAAATTTACTAACATTTAACCATTTGAGTTATATTTAATTATCTGTTCAATTAGTCATGTGTAGTTTCGATTAGTATTGCTTATTCATGAATTCATTAGGATGTAGGGAATCATAATAAACGTCAAAGGGAAGTTAGTTCATTTAGAGAAATTACTTAAGGTTAAATTTGCAAGAGAGAGACCAATACAGTTTGAAATTCAACACTCTGTTTAGAATCAAGAGGGTTACCACAAAATTTAAAGTAATTAAAGTTCTATATCATAAATCAAAAAATTACACAACGTTTGATGGAGTTTAATTACAACCTAAATACGAAAATATTTACGTTCAAAGTCGTAAATAACGTATTTATTAGTTAAGTACATATATCGCTAAAGGTATGTAGTACAAGGGAGCTTTAAGTAGCTTTCTGTAGTTATCAGAGGAAATAAGGGTCCAATTTTATAAAGGCTTGTGTGACGTAGGGGAGGAATTTTCCATCCCTACCACACATATGCAAAGCCTTAAGAATTTAAATATCGATCAGAGCCAAGAGAAAAGGCGAGAATATTACAACTGTCTTGCCGATGAAAGGAGAGTTAAATAAGTATGAAAAGACGAAACATTACGACTGGTGCCAAGTGCCCAGGAGTAAATAAAATACAGACAAATATAAGAGTTTAGAGAAAAGACATACATCACAACGATTAAATACTAGAAATTTGTAGTTATGTATAGAGTTGAAGTTTATCAAAACCCGCCTTACTAGGCTATCCTGTGTTGAGGCAATAATTTTGTGAGTAAAGGCCCTATCATTACTTTTAATCCAAACTTTTTAAGATTTCTTTGAAATTTTTTTGTGAATCCCTTTTTTATTCTATCTAGAACAGTGGTTCCCAACCTTTTTTTCCCAAAGTGGTTCCCAACATTTTGCAATTCAATGTGCTCTTCTTGGACTTCTTCAGCTATCTCTCAATCATTAATACCAAATGCGTTACGAATCAGCTTTTGGATACCTTTCCATTTGGTTTCTGTAGTAAATGAATAAATATTTTATGGACCACATTTTAGATCTCGTGGACCACCTGTGGTCCACGGATCACTGGTTGGGAACCACTGATCTAGAAGAATGGTGTAAAGTCTTGTTGCTAGGTATCTGAAGTTTCGTTGATCAAAAGTAGTATGTGTTATGGGAATTTGTAGTAAGTCTTTGTTATTGTTTCGAGTACAGCGAGTATTTAATCTTTTTTCATAGTATGTATTTATGTATATTTGTGTATAGAGGAGTGAGGATTGTTTTAGCATACATCTGCCGAACACATTCATAATACTAAAGATTAAGTTCGAGTCTTTAATTGAGTCCTTGCCCGGAATAATGTTGTATCCAACAATATTCTAGTTCTGAGAAAAATTGTAAAAACGAAACCAGTTATGTTTCACAATACATATTTTATATTTAAAATACATAAAACATACAATCCTTGAGGGTTTTAATTGAAAAGTTGTCTAGAAAATCAATTAAATTAGAGTTTATTACTAGAAATTTTAGAATAATGTCTCAATTTGGGAGGCGGGAATGGGTACCGCCGCCCCGGGAACCTTTATTGGATAACCAACACCTCTGCCATAGGTCACCCCAAGTGGTTTGCTACGTTTGGTGATTTAGCAGGGGTGCCCGGGTTCATGGGGTCAGGTTTGTCTAGGTCTTGGAGGCAGATGACCAGGACATACTGAACCCCCATCCTACCCACCCCTTAAACCCTTTTCCTTCCCAGAACTCTCCTCTCCTTCATTTACTTAAAAAAAACCTCCACACAGCATCTGCAAAGATGACATAGGCCCTGAGGGAAATTATTTTCCTCAGGGCCTCCTGTGTGGAGCTCATGTAAAAAAAAAAAAATATATGAACACTTTCACATTCAACGTTATTCCCCAAATGGTTTTTTTTTTACTCTTGGCACCTTGCTCTTCTAACATAATTGTACACATGTCATATATGTTTTTGAGCTTAAAAAGCAAAAAAAACCATATGAATAAATGAAACCATTTACATTTTAGATATTGTCATAAACAACATTATCTCACAACACAATCAACATTCAACATTATTTCACAAAACTGTTTCAACGGCTAAAAAGCAGGCTTAATAATATTTTTTCTGGACAAATTCCACTTTCCTGCATTCTTCAGCCTCTTGGTTTTGAAAATTTCTAGTTGAAGCCATAAGACGTTCGTTTTCTCCATTTATTGCCGTAAATTAAACCGTGCGCCGTGATTTTGATAAATGGCATTATACAACATTCTTCCACAAAACAACCTTTAAAAGGCTGTCACAGGCCTAAAAAATTTTCATTATCATAATTCCTACCAAGATGCGTATTAATATGCCCAACATTAATCCATCAATAACTCAACTTTGATAGTTTTGTTGGATACAACATTATTCCGGGCAAGGGCTCAATTAGAGGTAGTCTAAGGATTAATTTTATAATAGTTTTCTGTGCCTTTATGATTGGGTCTAGTGCAGATGCAGTGCCACCTCCCCATGCTATGATACCATACTCAATAATTGATTGACATACTGCAAAATAAATTATTTTCAAGTGTTGTAAGTCAAGAAAGTTTTGTATCGTTCTTCGTAGTAAAAAGTGCATGGTTTTTCTTATTTTGTTTGAAATTATTTGAGTGTGAAGATTCCATATGAGATTTGGATCAATGGTAAGGCCGAGATACTTCATCTGTGTAGTGCGCTCAATGTAGGGACACTGACAACACTCATCGGAATTCAAACAGGAGTGAAATCTAACAGAGGCATCATCGTGAGGTTGACCTGTAATATTTATGCTTAATGTGACATATTTATATTCTCGGTGTTTAACTGGATGGGTGAATCACATGCAAAACATCTGGGAATAACTGCTGATGGATCACACAAACGACAGGCATACTGATCGGATTAATGATCTAAAATTTTCACACAATATTGTTTAATTTAATTTTTTATTTGTAGCCACGATAAAAACGATGATATCCAACCTGGTGAAGGCGACGAACGATTCTGAGAAAACTGTGGCCATGACCGCTCTGCAAGATGTGATCCTGAATGCCGACATTGCTACCGACGAGTGTGACTTTGGCACCAGCCTGGAGTTGGGCATGGACTTCTTCTGCACCGGGGAGAAGGTGCTCCACGTTACCACTGAGCACCTGCTCTCCGTCGCATATGAAATGCTCAATAGAAATGAATATGCTCAAATTGTTAAGGTAATTATAAATTTTCTTATTCGGCAAAAAAGGCTATTAAAATTATATTTTTAACTAACTAACCATCCCTCTGTCTTCTGCAGGGGTAGGCAGAGAGGATGGACTGCCAAGCAACTCGGTCTTGGTACACATTCTTTGCCTCATTCACTTCATACATCGTCTCATACATACTCTTCTATTATTCTGACTCTTGACACGGCACAACTCAAGTATCAGATTCACTCGATCGTGCCATGTCTTCCTCAGGCATCCCCAACTTCTATTATTCTATATTTACGTTACCCGCTTCAACAGAGAATGTCTGTTCTGAGATGGATAAATAATGTGTAATATGGAATGATTAATATGGATCAAACAATATTATCGTCCATTTTTTTTTAATGTTTTAGTGGATATTTCAAAGTACATCTCATAATGGAAATAATTTTGCATGCTAAAATTAGTTGCATCGACCTTGAAATTCCAGACAGGAAAACTGTGCAAATTTCATTACGCCAGAGCTTACCAGCGACTGTAAACCTTTAGGTAATGTGACGAATTGGAAAAATATTTTTAATATAATTTCACTTCACATTCAATCATATTAATGCTTTGTAAATTTTTTAATATGTCACATACATAATTATCGCCGCTCTCAACAGCTTATTTGGTAATTTTTTAGAAGAGCCAAAAAACCTTTTTTTTGCCTGATTCTAACTAACCATCACGCCGTTTCCCGCAGGGGTAGGCAGAGAGGACGAACCGCCAAACAACTCGGTCTTGGCACACACTCCTCGCCTCGTTCACATTCATACATCGTCTCGTACATGCTCTTCTGCCTGATTCTTATACATTTTATCACCATGTTACCCCGTTTTTTGGCTCTCTTAAGCCGCTGCTACCCACATTTCTACCGATTTATTACATATATCCCTCAAATATTTGAAGTTTTTAAGCTTTTAAAAAAATATATGTTATTTTTTAAGATAATATCTAGACGCTTTCCACGCCGAAACGCAAATTATATGGAATTCCATCGATAGAAAAAAATCGCAAAGTATGCTCCGAAAATTATTATAAACACGTTCATTTCACTTATTTTAGATGTTGTACAGGGTGCCCGGGAATAAAGTGCATTAACTTCGGGAGGTGGTTCTACATGATAGTACAAGTAATAAAGATAAATAACTTTTTTCGAAATTCCATGGTAGTTTTCTGGTAAAAAGATAAAATTAGACCAGCGTGTGCGGGCCGCATTATTATTTTCCGCCGTTGCCGAATCCCCGCAACAAGAGCTCAGTGTCAGTGTTGAATTCGAATGTAACAATTTTATTTGCGTAGTAAGTACTATTTCACTTTAAAAACTTTATTGCTGTTAGTCAAAACTTGTTTATTTAATATGTCTTTATCTAGGGTGTATTTATTAAATCAACAACTTCATTCAGTGCGTGTTTTCTTCAGACTTACTTTTGTTTATTTAGTTGTAGACTTGCCTAACTGTAAAAATTGTGTTTACTTGTGCGTAATTTTGTCATTAAATTATTGTACCAATACTGTGTAATTTTGTTATTGAACTATTCGGTCAGTGCCTTACTTTACCAACAAGAAACGGGCAGACATTCATTAATGAGATACTCTACAACGTTACATGCTTGCTTATAAGCTGAAGGTGGACATTTTGAAAATTTGTTAAACTACTTAAAAGCGATTACATTAGTTAAGTGTTCAATTAGTTTATAACAATTTAATGTTAAAAGCGTGCCTTCAATTGTTATTTAAGTGCAGTTATCTTTTTTAATTTGGTTTAAAACATACGGTCTGTATAAACGTCTAATTCTCAGTCTTGTTATTGTTTACAAACGGTTTCCATGGATACAGGCCAAATCACACCAAGCAACGTTGCAACAATTGCGCCCGGTAAGCTAACAGCAACTTTGTTGGGTAAGTGCTACCTTAAACTAAGGATTTTTAGTAGGTATGTCTTTTTGTATGGAAAAAAAAAAGTTGGAATTTCAGAAAAAGTTATTAATCTTTTTTACTCCTACCATAATATAGAATCACCTCCCGAAGTTAATGCACTTAACCCCCGGACATCCTGTATATATGAAAAAAAAAATTACAATGTTTCTTTAAATGCTATTTTAGATGTTCCCCACGAGATTTTTGCTCTATTTTAAACGAGTCTTGTTTTATTAAACATTTTCGCAATTTTTGCTTCAATTTTATCGCGCTAAATATTAGCGCGCTCTCTCCAACATTCGTAATTACATATCTCTCCATCTTCTTCTTTTTGGGCGGGGATGCGGCATCTTAAAAATAAATTTTCCAAATTTGAGATAAGCCTGTTTGCAGTGGCGGTTTTCTCTAATGTGCGTTTGTGCGCTGAACCCCCATTAAAAAGACGATAAAATAAATTAAACTTGTTTTATAATAATATACATATAATATTATTATAAAACAAGTTTATAATCATTATAAAACAAGTTCATAATCACACTATAAATAGGGCTCCTTTAAAATCCGTATTTAAAACTCGCGCCACCGCGTTGAAATCGGTACCTATATTCATTTTGTGCGAGATGTGTTCCGCGCAAAATTCTGTATAGAAAAATAACCTGGCCCATACAGATCCCTCTGACGGTGATTTGAACGAAACTATGCATTTCGTTACCAAATTCAAGCGCGCTCGGTGTGTCGATCACGAGTACAACGTGATCTCCGATCTTTCACGAGTTTTGAGTTTTACCGATCGAGTTTGTCGCAGAATGACCATTGATTGCCTTTGCACCGGATGAAGCTTTACTTGAAATCTTATTTAGATACTATTTAGATTAATCTTTACTACGAATTGGTTTACATTATGACCATGAAAATTGAACCTTTTACTACCTTTTGTATGGATTGAAATTACAATAAAATTATTATTTACGTAACAAAAAATATAAGCGTAAACTACTATTGAAATGTTTTTTCAAGTAACTAAGAAGTAATATGAGAAACAATTTTTAAAAAATACCCCCTTATGGCTAAGACTATTTTAGACCTTTTTATGATCTAACTTTTTTTCATTCTTATAAAATTATGCACAAAATAAATAAAAACCACTTTGGCGCTTACTTGCCTCGTGCAAAAAAGACGCTCGATTTTAAATTTTGAGCGCATGAGAATCAAAATATTTCTAGCGTTTATATGCCTCTTCTTTATATTATTTTCAGCAAACGTCGCATTGTCAAGTCGCTAGTTATGTAATTATGTGTTGAACTTACTTCAGTATTGTTTTGCATATCAAATTGAAAACAGTTGCGGTTATAGGTTGTCGCTAATATTCTGTCATATTTAAAAAAAAAAATTGCTGTAATACAGTGTTGTGTACATAAAAAATAATGCTAATAAATAAATGAAAAATGGTTGGAAATTAAAAATAAAAGGCCTCCGCGTCCACTTATATATTCTACGTAATTATTCTTGTTGTAAAAACAATAATAATTAGCAACGTGCATTGCTGTAAAAAACATTAAACAATTTAATTCCTCTAAATGTAAATTTTGATTAGATACCTATATCTTTTCTTGGATTTCTGAACCCCCTGTTAAAAAGACCACAAACCCCCACTGCCTGTTTGTATTAAGAGCGTCGTATTATCATTATATTAAAATATTTCAGGTATTAACACCTCCAGCATTACGCATTGTGCTTCTCCCAATAAAATGACAAAAGTGGAAAACCCCTGGAAAATATCAATTTCATCATATTGTAGGTTTTAGCTGGTTATCTTGGGATGGGAGTGGCACTGATCTAAATACATATTATGTCTGTATTTTCCAAATATCTGGTTAAAACTTGGTAGATATGGTTGTAACCTACCACACCATGTCAACTGGGCTGATTGTCTACTGTAAATTAGGCTGATTGTATACTGAAAAGATGTGTTTACAGAATTTTTGAATTACGCTCAATATAGTATAGGGTGCGCCATAATATGCCACCTACAATCGACTTCAACAATACCTTTAATAATAAATTGGTATGGATATCAAACAAATTTATTTACAGTGTCGATTTTTTGTACTTTACACTGATGCAGACAAATAGTTTTATCTTTGATGCATTTGAATGAAAATGTTTTATGCTTTTGTTATTCGGCGGTACATTCCCCCCTTTCGGGGACCTTAGTTATATTTTTTTAATTTTATTTATTTATTTTTTTTTATTTTTATATTTATTCTTTTTTTTTTCCTCTTTCCAAATTTTTTTTTTATTTTCTTTTTTAAATACATAAACGGCTATACTGCCTTTATTTTGTGTAAGTAGGTATACCATATTTTCCCTAAACCGACTGCATATTGTGTATAAGTATGTCATGGAATCGAACCATATGCGCAATCAGCTAGGGCGTAATAATTCATTGCATAAGGTTCTAATTAATTTAGCTTATGCCATTCAACGATAGGGCCACATTCTAATTAAATATTTTCCTTTAAAATATGTTAAATTAAAATACGTTGAACCCATGGACATATGAATATATCTGGACCTGCCCTAAGTGATAAAAGCGTATTATTTCCCCCTCCTATTTCGCCGGTTCCATGGAGTCAGCTCGGCTTACGAGAGCCTCGCTTGAATCTAAAAAATGTGACGTCATCATTCTTGTCGTGACCAGCACCGAGGTCCCATCGTACATTTTACGAACAAAAGTGAGAGCTTGTGCTATACATTATACCCTAATATATGTGAACGTAGCGAATGTGGGCGTTTCTCCAGTGAGTTCGTCGCTGGTTACAGGGATAAGTAAATTATGAAACATTTGTCTTAACTAAATACGGCATCAAAAGGGCGAACCTTTCCTTTGCCGCATTTGGACTACCCAAATATGTTAATAACGTGGTGGGCAATTCGCGCTCCCATGTAAAAAGGTCTATTCATTCAAAAGCAGATTTTGCTTTTAAGAACTAAATGGTGATATTATAATGCGAGATGCCTATATACTGTCAGATTGATTTTTTAACAAATCGCAGTCATCTTTCCCCTCTTCACCCTCCATAGTTTGGTTTTACCCCTCATCTGTATCATCTAGTCTATTAAATTTGGATGTCTATGGTTGAACCTTAAAATCAGAAATTTTTTAATAGATTATAAAAATTTGCCTTTGCAAACTTTGACACCTCAGAACATGTTAAGGTGAAGTTTGAACCCTTTCCAACTAAAGTGAAGAACTCAGCACCTCATAAAAACGATCGACTGTCAGATATAAACATAATGGCAACTGCAAAAGGTTCAAAGTCATGTTTGAACCGTATAAAATAAATGGAAGCTTTAAAAACTTGACGTTAGATGATACAAAAGCAATTTCGCAGATGATACAAAATTTTATGCCAACCCACATACACATCACGACCAACTGCAAAACGATTTAAATGAAATATATCAATGGACAAACGATTGGCTTCTAAAACTCAATGTCGAAAAATGCACTGTCCTACATGTTGGAAAAACTAACCCTACACTCGCATACAAACTTAATGGAACGCCACTAAAAGCAGTGACATTACAACAAGACTTAGGGGTTACCATATCACAAGATTTAAAATGGGAACCGCACATCGCTGGGATTGTGAAAAGAGAAAACTCACTAACATATTTAATCAGGAAAACATTCGTAGACCTAACACCGGACACGATGTTAAAAATATACAAAAAATATGTGCGAACTCTTCTGGAATATGCTTTCCAAATATGGAGTCCTTACTTCGCAAAGGATATAAATCTGATAGAGGGAGTACAGAGACGTTTCACTAAAATACCAAGAGCTTTGAAAGATCGGCGATATGAAGATAGACTCAAGGAACTAAGATTACAAACCTTAAAAGAAAGAAGAAGAGAAAGGGGTGACTTGATCGAGACTTTCAAAATTTTATCTGGACACTACAGCTGCCCTGGATCCAAGGAATCTTCACTACTAATAAAAATATAATTCTCCGTGGACACTCAAAAAATTACCAAAACGCCTTTTGCATCTAAACCTAGAAAACACTTCCTTGCAAATAGAACAACAAACTCCCACAACATCTCATCGATGAAACTAACATAAACCAATTCAAAGCTCTATTGGATTCATATTTGGAGAGAAGAAAGGACTAACTTAGCTAAAAATTAAAATTTACTGTCAAACTATTGTGAGATTAGATATGAGCACATCAGCAGAATGCTGCCTGCTCATTATATAATAATAATAGAACTTCGTCATAAAAGTATCTACGGAAATACAGTAGAATTCGGATATAACGACTTCGCTTATAACGGCTTACCGTTTTTAGCGTCGACAATGTAAATTCAAGTTAGGTTTCATAGTTAGGTACTAGGAAAACATATCCATTTAGTACGACTCCGTTTTAAGCGACCAACTGCTTAAAGCGACCTATTTTAATAATAATTCGTCTGGTGTTTTGTTTACAAAACCTATGCACCAATACCTCGCCACCCCGCGCCTCCACAACTCCTCGTGCCTGTCTACTCCTATCACCTATCCTTATTAGCAGTATTAGAACGCGTAAATCACAGTCAGCAGTGGCGGCTCGGGCACATTTTTTGTGGTGGGGACCATAATTTTTTGTGTAGACATTTTCATGTTTTTTTATGTTGCGTTTTACCAAAACAATGAGTTATTGTCGTTATTGCGTTTATCATGTGTTCCCATGAATTTTCGTGTTTTGTCAAACTTTCCGATAAATGTTTAACCCCTCCGAATTTTCGAGAATATTAGCTTTTGGTGTCTTAAACGAAATGACATTTTACGAAAACTTTGTATTATTACCGCTTCACAATTAAAGCTCTATAAATGAAACATTTCTAAACGTAGCCGAATAGTAAAAACTGTTTTAGACAGGTTACAAAATAAGCTTTCGAATTATTATATTACAAATAAATATTAACATTTGTAAATATTAAAATGCAAACATTAAAAAAATGTGAAAATGACTTACGTGATGTTTTTATGTGAAAACGGTACTAAAATCACAGATTATGTAAACAACAATACTTATTCTATTGTATAAATGTGTAATAAACACTTTTGTCACCTCACTTTTTTATCATTTCATATAAAAATATTTAATAGAAATTAACAATGTCAGGCGCCAGTAGGAAATTTGGCGGAATAAATTATGAGTCAGACAGAATGTTCTTTTTATGTATTTCTATGGACAACTTGAATAGAGATGTGCAGCATGATTCACTATCGACCTTTCACTTTTTATTTTACGGATGTAACTAAAACAATAACGGAATTATAACGGTTTCTATGGAGACTCTCGCGCTGACGTGTAAACACGCTTATTGTACTTGACTGCTGTCGTATTTTTAACGCATATATCTGCTTACGTTGCGGAGGGGTTAAAATATATAAGATTCAAATTAGTTTTAAATCGTATACCCAGCTTGAGTATACCGTATCACCACCAAAAAGTATACTTAGAATATAATTTTCAGTTGAAAGTCGACTTCATTAATTCTTTTAAATAGATTTTTTATTTCTTACAAAAAGTATAATAAAAGTATATAAAGTAAAATAGATCAGAGGATAAGTCACGCACCTAACTAGGAACACCAATTAGGTACCTACATACATAAGTTTAATAAAAATACACAAGATAATCATTGGCACTTCGTTTAAATTACCTTTGATGTGTATTTACCACGAGAACGGCGCTATAGAAATAATCCGATCAATCGATAACAATATTACTATTTAATAAACGTCAAATACGATTATAAAACGCCTAATGTGAATTCCGGCCCGTTCATAACTGATCTACTTCAATTAGAAATAAAACAAATATTCACAATCTTCACAGGGGGATTCTTGAACCAGTCCCCCCGTCAGTCAGTTATGGTATAGATCAGCGGTCGTCACACTTTTCTGGTCAAGGGCCACATAGGACAATGTGAGGTATCACCGCGGGCCGCACACTTATGATTTCGGGGGGGGGGGGGGGGGGGGAGCAAGTTACAAAATCAATTATTTTGTATTTAAGTACCGGGTTGCTACTTCCTTCCTTCTCGTGTTCATGACATAGTGTCAATTCTTGATAATAATAATACACGTAAATTCATAATATTACATTAAAAAAAAAAATTGTTTGTATCTGTAATGGAATCTTTCGGTTCAATTTTCAACCACTTCGGGAAACTATCGAAAGGTGTGAATTTTCGCACACGTGATAAAATTGATATCAATACATACAATAACAAAAATTAACCAATACTAAAGTTTATTTTGCTTTATTAGTACGTGATAAGCGTGATTTTTTGGTCTTTTTTTGAATTTTTTTTTTTTACCTTCCTACACCCTCACCGTGTCATCTCCACGCTCTCTTTCTCTGGGTCTTCTACTGCCCCCCTGAAAGTCTCAAACGACAATATAATTAATTGTAAAAAAACGGATAGTATATTTAATTGTACGTAAAAATTTATATTTTAAAAGAAAACGGCAGATATTGCGGGCCGCAAAAAACCGGATAATATAATTTGTACATGAAAAAAAATATATTTAAAAAGAAAACGGCAGATATTTGTGCGGGCCGCAAAAAAACTGATATAATTAGTATAATTGTACTTGTACATGAAAAAAAATATAGTTAAAAAGAAAACGGCAGATATTTGTGCGGGCCGCAAAAAAACGGTTATAGTATAATTGTACTCGTATATGATAAAAAATATAGTCAAAAAGAAAACGACAGATTTTTGTGCGGGCCGCAAAAAATCGGATACTATAATTGTACATGAAAAAAATATATTTTAAAAGAAAACGGCAGATATTTGTGCGGGCTGCAAAAAAACGCATATAGTATAATTGTACTCGTACATGAAAAAAATATTGTTAAAAAGAAAACGGCAGATATTTGTCTGGGCCGCAAAAAACGGATAGTATAATTGTACACGAAAAAATATATATTAAAAAAGAAAACGGCAGATATTTGTTCGGGCCGCAAAAAAACGGACAGTATAAATTGTACTTGAAAAAAAAATTAAAAAGAAAACCCCAGATATTTGTGCGGGCCGCACAAATATTCGTCGCGGGCCGCATGCGGCCCGCGGGCCGCAGTTTGACGACCACGGGTATAGATGGTTCAAGTGCGCATGCGCGGATCCCTAAAATCACATACAAAAATATTCAGCGTGCGCAAAAACTTCATTTTAGAAGGAATAAATCGCCGTGTAGTCCCCTAACTGCGCAGTAGTCAGTGCGCACAGTCAAGCGAGCGCTAGCATCTAGTTACTATGCGTCGAGTCGAGTCCGAAGTGGCCGGCCGGTCGCGTTTCGCGTTAGTATTAGTTTAATAGTATGCTATAAGGAAGAAAAGAGAGCGGTCGCACGTTTGTTTGCAGAAATATCTCAAATTTCGAGCCTAAAAATTATCGAAATTAATTTTTTAGATTATATTTCTAAGCCCAATGACACTTTTATGTTGAAAATGCATTAATTATTTAAGAATTGTCAATTTTTTCTTGGCATGTTTCTGGAATAACTGGTGGGCACTGTCCCCATGGTCCCCTTGTGGGGAACCGCCACTGACAGTCAGTGTTTATCATCTGTTGTGACTAGGTTACAAGCTCGACACAATGAGTTCCGTGTAGCTAAAGTGTTTTTCAATTGAAGAAAAAAGTGCTATATTACACCTCTTAGTTTAGAAGCCTGTGAATCAAATAATGTAACCCGAAGGAGTTCAGAGAGTCTCATGCAAAAACAAGCTTAAATTATCTGGCTGTTTTGTGCGTCGTTCGGTTAGTACGACAAAGTATCGCTGGCCCCTTGATGGTCGTTATATCCAGATTCTACTGTACAGACAACACAGATGGCACTGAAAAATATTTTGGTCATAGAAATGGTTTTGCATTCAATCCATTGTGGTTCACCCGCCGACGGCACAAAAATTTTTTCGTTTTTTTTTTTAAATGCGATTTTAACCCTTATGTAGAAACTGTATGAAGGACAAGGTCAGAATCGTTTACGCCAATATCAATCTGGGACCTATCTTCAATTTGATTATTATAGCTACTCTGAATGATTTTAAAAGAGTTTTCTATGAAATTTGCGGGTGGTTTTTGACAGCTGGCAATGACAAAAATATTGATATTTTACATTTTAAAATGAGTATAAAGGTCATTATTTCTTTGAAAACTCCTTTGAATTGTATTTTTTCAAGTTGGATATCTATTCAGGTTTGTGTGGAAATAATAAAATCTGTTTATATTTGTATGAATATATTTTTTGCCAATTTTTTCCAAAATGGGAGATTTAAAATTTTTTTTTTAGTTAGTTAGCTATTCTGGAAAAATTTCTTACGATATTGTCGTGCAATATACATACATGAATAATAAGATATATTATCTGGTAAACAGAAAATAATCGCAAAAAAAAACAAATTGTTTTGTATATATTTGACCAGAACTCATCAATGTAATTTTTGCGCGGTTTTTGAAATACTATCTCACGTTCATCAGGTTAAAGGCATTTAGTCCTTGTCCAAGAGAGGTGACGATTTACAGAAATTAACATTGTCATGAATGAATATAATATTTTAGAACTGTAAAGCTAATCCTTTTATTGTTTGTTTCAGGTTCATTTACAGAATAGGCGAAAAGGATCAAATCTTAGCTGTGCTAATTTGAACTGAATTATTTCCTAATTTTCATACTTTTGTATTGAGCTGTAAATAATGATGTATTACTATTTATCAATCTGTAAATATGTTTATCTTTGTGTTAAAAACGTAATATGATATAACATTTTTTTAAACTTTATTGTTTATTATGCGAATTATTTTTTGATTGAATAAATAAACCTGCCTTCAAGTTTTTATTTTATTAATTTTTATAATATGAATACCTCACAAGAGTTCCAACTTTTCAGAACCAGTCGGATGCCACTATGACATGCCCAATATTATATGGTAAGGCGGAAGGCAGTGGGGAGGTGTGCGAGATGATTGAGTTGAAAGTCGGGATCCTGTCTATTCGAATCTGGTCGCTAAACGCACCTAAAGCCATCTCAAGTGACATTTTAATTCTGAATTGCGTCTTTTACCAAATACCGAGAGTGGGTATCTACCACTTTGGGACATACCATATCTATGTAAGAGGCATGTTCAGAAAGCAAGTGTACTGATTTTTTTTTTGAAAAAGTGTATTTGAAAAAAATTACAGTATATTGTTGATACACTTGTTGACTATTTTTCCAAATAATCGCCATCCCGTTCAATGCATATGGTGAGCTGTGGCACAAGTTTCTTTATGTCCTCCACTTCAGAACCACTTTCTGCACCTGCTCGTCGTTTGAAAATTTATTTTCATCCATATAGGCCTTCAGGAAGGTGAAAAGATGATAATCTGAAGACGCCAAAGACAGGGGAATACGGGGGGGTGGTTCAAAACATTCCAACCAAATGAGTCCAAGAGCGTATTTGTACGAGACGAGTGCGACGTTTGTACAGATTCTGTATTAAAATAGGGAGCTGGACACAATTTGGCACGCCAATGGCATCTTTTAAATGACTTTACTTTTGGATCAATGATTATAAGTTAAATTGGCAAAACTGAATTTATTACTGATATAAAAACTTTTGGCTTTAGCAGGAGACTGGGAATATTGGGAAGAAGGCAGAACTGAATTTAATACTGATTAAAACACTTTTTAAGTTTGAACTTGGAGACTTTGGGTTTCTTGAAGACTGTTTCTTCTTGGCTGGTAGTTTTTAACTGACTTCCTACCGGTTTGCCATATGTACAGGGTGCGGCATGGAAACTTGCTGATTTGAATTGGACGCCGACGAGCGAGGCGTGGTCAGAAAGGAGGGTCTCATTGGAAAGAGGGGGTCTTGAAGCTTTGTTACACTACAAGCCAGTTGGCGTCATGCGTTGGACAAAGGAACAGCATGCGTTTGCCGTCGAGGCCTACTTTTCTAGCGGTCATTCGGTGGTCGCCACCCAACGTGCCTTCCGTACTCGGTTCAACATTCATCCCGCGGGTCCCGTCCCTAGGCGGCAATCAATTGTTTCGTGGGTGGACATATTCAGGGAAAGTGGGAGTGTGGCAAGAAAAGGCTCAGGAGGTCAATGGACTTCCAGAACTCCAGAAAACGTCGAGAGGGTGAGGGAGTCGGTTTTGCGCTCTCCCCGGCGTTCGGCGCGTAAACACGCTGCTGCCCTGGGGATTTCTGTTCGCACAGTGAGACGAATTCTTCTCAAGGAACTCCGGTTTCATCCCTACAAACTTGCTGTGGTCCAAAAGTTGAATGAACGCAATTTCGCTTCTCGCCAAACTGCATGTGAAACGCTCAGAAACTTGCCACACGACGCTGTTGTGTTTTTCAGTGATGAGGCCCATTTCCACCTTTTCGGGTGTGTCAACAAACAAAACATGCGGTATTGGAGTGATGTCAATCCCCAAGAACTTCACCACACTGTAACCCATCCACTTCTTTGTGAATGGGTTACAGTGTGGTGTGCATTGTCGAGTGTTGCAATAATTGGGCCTTATTTTTTCGAGGAAGATGAACGCACTGTTACTGTCAATGCAGTTCGCTACAGAGAAATGATTGAGACATTTTTTCTTCCACAACTTGAAGAAATGGAACTTGGGGATCTATGGTTCCAGCAGGACGGAGCCACAGCGCACACAGCGAGAACTTCGATGGAGCTTTTGAGGGAACACTTCCACGAGTGCCTTATCTCTTTGAGGGGTGACGTACCGTGGCCGGCGCGCTCCCCCGATTTGGCACCCTGCGATTTTTTTTTATGGGGATATCTCAAATCCATTGTTTATAACGACAAACCCCGGACCCTGCAACACCTGAAGGAAAACATCCGCCAAGCCATCACCAACATTCCCGTCGATATGCTCGAAAGAGTGGAGCGAAACTTCAAATCTAGGGTAGATCAGTGTATCACTAATGAGGGATGCCATTTGCCCGATGTCATTTTTAAAACTAGTTAACAAAAATTCAGAATGTGTACTAGACGATACAAAAAGAATTAAATCGATATATAAAGTACTTTTTCTTTTATTGACTTTTCAAATCAGCAAGTTTCCGTGCCGCACCCTGTATTTATAGGGCAAATCCGGATCGAACTTTTAGGGCACTAAACCTCCCTATTCTTTGTAGTAGGGTGTTTGTGTTAGGGGGCGTTCAAGTATTACATAACGCAATTTTTGAATAATTTTGATCCCCCCTCCCCCCCATGTAACGCGCCGTAGTGTTTTTTTCCGTATCAACCCCCCCCCCTTAAACGTTACGTTACGCCAAGTGACAATTTTTACCCGAAAGACACAATTAAGTTGCGCAGAGTACTGGAAAGTCGCTTAAATACCTTATTTCTTATTTTAATCGCGTTTGCAGTAATAAATAAAACAAGAGATTTCAAGAACGAAAAGGATTGCCAACTTGGAAGTTTTAAATTCTCTAGTTTTTTTTATCTAAACAAAGAAAAACATGTTATGTAACGCATTGTTCGAACCCCCTCTCCCCCCCTCGTAACGCACAGTAATGTTTCACAAGACCCCCCCCCCCCAAGTGCGTTACGTAATACTTGAATGTCCCCTTAGGTATTTTTCCTGATCGCTACGATTTATACGATAGTTCTTGCCAAGACCGTCCAAAACCAAAGTTTTATTGTTTTTACAAGTTTACATGTGTGCTATAAAGTAGAATTTTGAGAAATAGTCATTTTTCTTAAAGCGCAATAATCACTGGTAGACGTCAGTTTCCAAGTTGTTATTTTTGCTTATGTCCATTTTTTGTGATGATATTTATTTCTTGATCCTAATTATTACCAATTTCTCGAAATTTAGCTCCAAGTTTTCTGGAAGATGAATTTGTTGTCGTAATTATTTACCACTAGCTGGTACCCGGCATGCGTTGCTATGCCATTTAATAAAGAAATTGTTTCTTCCTGAGTGTCCTTTCCGATTCGTCCCGTTCCCACTCCGTCACCTCCACCATCCCTCTCCCCACTCCACTCCCCCCCCCTTCCACCGTCCCGCGAACCCTCATCCCGAGTTCCCCTCCCCCTCACACGTCCCCTTCCCCTCCCGCGTTCCCCTTCCACCTTCCCCGTCTTCCCTCTTCCCTTTCCCGCTCTCTCGTCCCGCCAACCCTCCTCCCGCATTCCATATATTCAATCCCAGTACATTCAGTTTTTAAACTACCCGCGTGCCACCTTTTACAATTTTTATTCAAATTTCCATTTTTCATGTATATTAAATTTGGTACCTAACAGGTACCTAATAGGTACCTATTTAAAATATCTAAAATTCTTGATTCGATTCAAACTATTAGGGGAGTACCTACTTTAAATAAGTTTATCAACTTAAAGATTTTCAAAAATAGAATCCTGATTTAACAATCATTGTTTTGCAAAATGTCATTCTCAAACACGCGAACTGTCAAACGCGCGATAGTCGTTAGGTTTTCTGAAATTATTCAATTTTCTTAATTTTTCTCTCCGTAAGAACTATAAGGAATATTCTAAAAAAAGAATTAACGAAATCGGTTCAGCTGCTCTTGAGATTTGCGCTTAGCACCAAATTCAGCGATTCATTTTTATATATAAGATGCTTTGATTATATAAATATAATCAAAGATAAGATGAAAACCATCACACACATCAGATCCCCAATGTTTGAATGAAATAAGTAAAGTCGTTCTGAAGTAATGGCGTGACCAAGCGAAACAGGCAAATTTGGTACCTAACACAGGTACATATTTAAAATATCAATAATTTAAAAAATCCCTAGACAATTCTTTTATATAAAAAAAACAGCTGCGTGCTAAATTTATTTCGTCAAACTCGCGAACTGTCAAACGTACGAAGTTTTCTGAAATTATTCAATTTTCTTAATTTTTCTTTCTGTACAAACATTCTACAAAGTATTAGAAAACTTTAAAAAATAGCTTATATTATTATTATTTTATTTGCTTCAATTCGAGTGGACCCGAGTCTACTGTACCGAAGGGACGAACGTCAAATGTTTGACAGGAAAGGATGTAGAACAGTTCATATGGGAAAATTAAATTGTTGTTTTTACTTGTTAATTTTCTCACCGTTTAAACCTTCCCTGGACTACGACAAACATGTCAAAACCAAAATCAGCTAAATCGGCCCAGCCGTTCTCAAGTTTTAGCAAGACAAACGAACAGCAATTGATTTTTATATATTTAGATAGATAGATTTAGAGATTTCCTTTGTTCAGCATTGACCAATAGTGGCTCGGCTGGTCGCAGGATGGGGGCGACCATAAATGAACTAATACCGGGGCGACGTAATAGTCAACCATTTTCTTGGTGGTGATCATTGCTGTCTGGAGTCTCTGGTAAAAGCATTACATGGTTATTCAGATGGTTTTCGAGTTTGATTTTGAGGGGTGGAACGGAAAAACGTTACAGCGCATTCCACGGGGGGGGAGGGGGGGGGGGTCAAAAATCTTCAAAAATTGCGTTACGTAATACTTGAACCTATGTCAAAATTTTTTTTACATAAATTTTTCTCCCGGTCTGCTTTTCAAACATTATGGACTGGAAGCCACTGAAAATAATTAGGTCAGAGAATATCCCCAAAACATTTTCAGTAGATAATTTTTATGACATTTTTTAAAAATACTTTTAAGAGCGAATTACGAGCAAACCAGAATTCCGATTTTGTCATCAGCCCTCGCGAATGGACTTTTTTAGAACTAGATAGATCCAATTCTTACCCTACTATCGTTGGTTCGTTCTGACAAAGACATTGAATATTCTCTGTATAGTGTTTTTTTGAAATTTTTAAAATTTTCATATGTTTTTCGTTACAATTTGTTCTAAAATGTTTTATATGATAGGTCACACATATAATAAGTATTTATGTAGGTTTTCCACGTATTTATATTAATTTATTTTGACGATCTATCACAAACTGTTTCATGAACTTTGGTATAAGTTTTAACATTATCACGTTATACACGGTGTCCGGAAACTCGTAGTACAAGCTAAAAACTGGTGAATATACATTAAATTCGGAGCGGTTTTGTTTGACCAATTTTTTTTGATTTGATTTTTCGTTTTTGAGTAAATCGAATCAAACTTGGGATTTGGTGTTTGGTGATATAAAAAAAAGCTGTTACAAGGGGAATAATAAATATTCCGTATAAATAACCAGAGAGGAAGTTCTGAGGAGGAAAAATGCATGAGGGGTGGGTAGCAATTTGGGGATCAATGTAATGTATTAATTAATCCCTCCCACTGCGGTACAAGGCGATTGGTCAAGTGAGTCCGGCTGGAGAGGTCAAAAGAAACCTCTCGACCAGTCTCTCCCGATCCGGCCCGCCATGCATTAGGCGGGCAAACGCATTTGCCGCCAAGACCTAGACAAACCTTACCCCATGAACCCGGATGGTATTCGGATAAATGGTATATGAAATAATTTCATAACGCCAGAGCTCATCATTATATGTAGAAACCTAGGCGGGCGTGCACAAAACAAATAACCAAAATTTCATGGAAATGGGATGAATGGCATAAAAAATAATTTAAAAACGCCAGAGCTCACTATTATATGTAGAAACCATCGCGGACGTGCGCAAAACAAATAACCAACGGAAATAACATGGAAATGGGATGAATGGTATATACTCCAGTCAAGATGTACATCCGCGCTTGCAAAAGGTCCACTCATTCTGAATTTTTTATATGTTGTTAGGACCTAAACCAGTATTAAAAAAAAAATTTTGCAACTTCGAAGGTGCTGTGCGAGCGGCGGTGGACCCAAAAAACCAGGAAATTTTCGGATTTTTTTCAGTTTTTGCTCAATATCTCAGTGAAGGAAGGGTCTGACCGGTGTAGCAGTGTACATACTTTTAAAGTAGACTAAATTTGCTACAATTTGAGACCAAATCGAGCTATATACAGCCATTGGTTTCCAAGATACAGTTCTTAGAATATAGGCCATTTTTTTCCAAAAAGTGAAATTTTTTCGAAATGGTCTCGTATTTTGTAAAAAAAATTCTAAAATACGCATCCCACGTCAAATATTATTTGAAATAAAGTTGTTGTAAATTTAATTAGCTTTCATTTGAGACTAAATTGATATCTTTAGACTTAAAGGTTCTCTCAAAAATGGCAGATAACCAAAAGTAGTCATAAGTGGGTTTTGGGGGAAATGCGAATAAACTGTTCTCACGTCTTTTTATGGTTTTATTGTGCTGTGAAGTAAATCCAATAGTCATCGTGGGTTTATCCTAGGGTTATAATGTAATAATATAACATGTTCACAAAAGGATCCTTCACCATTCGCCGGTCTGACAAGTTTTGGTCTGGGTTGTGGTCAGACCTAACAATTGAGCAGAAGCTGATGCGATCCATGAAAACCTACGGTGGGTTGACCCAAGGAAGGGGAATCTCCGACAGTGTTCTGGCAAGGTGGAGAATAGGAATGGTGTTTATGTTGAACATTTGTGAAGAACTGGAAAGTTTTTGCAGCATATCATGTCCTACTGGAGAACAGTATGGAGACATGAGACCTTCTCGAATCATCCGAGATAATAGTGACGTGGAAAAACTAAAAAACTGGTTTGCTCTCCACCCTCCATTTCCCAAAACTGACAGTTTGATTTCTATCAGTAGTGGTTTACTGGCCGGTCCTGAACTTAGTTGCCACGTAGCCCAGAGAGTTGGAACGGAGGGAGTGATGAAAATTGTGGGGCAAATGTACGACAAGGTAGTAATAAAACGGAAAAATAGAGTTACCACGCTGGCATCAATCACCTCAACCGTTGACCTGCCGGACAAAAACAGAAGAGTGGCTGTGGATCCGCTCACAATTTTCCAGCGAGTGTGTATCGCAAAGCAATCTGAACAGGATTTACAGGATGACTTAAAGGGAAAAGTGCTTCAATACTCAACAAGTTCGTGATTAATTTCATAAATTAACAAAACAATTTTATAAACAATTAACTCAATAAACTCCATATTCAAATAGTTTTTCTTTGGAAAGTGTGTTTTATTTTCTTCCGGAAGTGCTGCCTTGAAGTGTTTTACCTCGTTTTTTCGGTGCAAAGTGATACAAAGTGAATAAAGTGCCTACAAAAAAATTCAATTATGCGTTTTCTGGGGGAACCCCTGCGCATTTTTTTTTTCAAATTCTAGGACTTTAAAAATTCAATTTTTTTCCCTCCCGTTTGTCTCAATATACCTTTGACGTCGTCCACCGTAAAGGTGCGGACAATATTGGCACAGACGCTCTTTCAAGAATTGAACTGGCCGCCTTAAATATCGATGCAATTGCCACTACTCCATCCACAAAAGATGAATGGTACCTCAAAATCTTTGAAGGTTGTAAAAATAATCAACAAAAGTTTTCCAATTTTATTATAAAAGAAGGACAACTATACCGCAATTGTAAGGTTCCACTATCTATCCTTGAAGATCACTCTTGGAAACTTGTTGTTCCCCTCGAGAAGAGAGAACAAATAATTATCAACAATCATAGTGCGCCCGACACTATACACCCAGGAACCTTCAAGACGTATAAAAAGATTTCCTTGAAGTACTACTGGCCCGGCCTTTATAAGCAAGTTCGCAATTATACCTCTAAATGTGAAACATGTAAAGCTTACAAACATAGTACGGCATCACCTGCCGGCCTAATGGGCAAACCCAAACGCGCTGATAGACCCCTTCAATCGCTGTCTATGGACCTTGTTGGACCTTTTCCTCGAAGCTATGCCGGACATATGCATATACTCAGCGTAGTGGATATCTTCACTAAATTTTGTTGGATCTTCCCTTTAAAAAGAGCCAACGCTGCCGCCATTGTCAAACTTCTGGAAAAATACATCTTCATACCTTATGGAACGCCAAGAACTGTAATAGTCGACAACGGAAAACAATTTATAGCACAAGAATTCAAAGACTTCCTTGCTAAATATGGGATTAAGGATATCTATTATAATACCTTGTATACCCCCCAAAATAACACCGTTGAACGGTACAACCAAACTATTAACACAGCTCTGGCTATTTTGGTTGATAAAGACCAACATACATGGTGTAAAAAGTTAGATAAAATCCAAGCCGCCATGAATAACACTGTCAACCTAACCACTGGTTACACCCCTTTTTTTTAAAACACGGCATGGAACAGGTTGTCCATGATTCATTACATTGGAACACGAATTTCCCTACGTCAACCACTTCTACAGGTAATCCTACCGCTGACTATGACCATCGTTTGGAGGAATTGTCTGCCATTTACAGTGAAGTTACTGATGCTCTACAACTGGCTCACCAAAAGAGTGCGGACAGGTATAACTTACGTAGGAAACACGTCACCTTTAACGTAGGCGATGTTGTCTGAAGGAGGAATAATACCCTTGTAAAAAAATATCGGACTTAGTTTATTCCTTGTCCGACTCCTCTGGCAAGCATATCGGTAATTACCATATTAAGGACATCGTAAAGTCTGGAAGTGAAGAGTCAGCCGAGACTGCTCCCACTGTTGCAGGAATCATAAACTGATTCACTGTGTATCACCACAACTTTTTTGTAAACCTACAAAGCCTTACCTTAGTTGGCGTGTAAAGTGTCAATTACATGTCCAGCCCTTCATAAATAAAGCAAGCCCTTTATTTATTTTTTTGTAAATTAATGTATATTCATATTAGGTACATCCAAATGTTGTGTTTGTACCAACTTTCTTTCTCTCTCAGCAATCTGTCTTCGTTTTTTTCTTTTTTCGTTTATTTTCTTACGTGTTCTGAGGCTGATCACTTTAGAACAGAGACACCCTTCGAGTCACGATGTTTGGGAAGTCATGAACCCAATCGTCGCCTCTCAACCCTTACACTATACAATGTTCATGCCTGTCTTGCTTGGTCTCGTCATGTCATGTAACTTGTAATTTTTTTTGTTTATTGGCCCTTGCATTGGCTGCCTCTATGTAAATTAAAAAAAAGAATTAACAATTGCTCATCGGCATACTGTTCCAGAAGTCAGATTTTGTAAATTCCAAAGGATATATTCCGACTCAGAACCAGCTAACCTTTTTACAATCACCATATTTTACCTACCATGGTAAAGTCATGCCTTTTTTCCTTTCCCTTGATTTTCAGCTTACCTCGAGTACATAAAACCCAATAGTGGTCTCAAGTATGAAAATCGGAAATGGTTACTTTTACAGTTTCTTTTTCCTGTACATATAAGTTTTTCAATTTTTTCTTAATTTTTTTTTTAAAATTGATGGCGTCCTTTTCACCCGTGCTCATGTTTTCACCCAAAATTGGATATTGACACGTCCATTTTGGAAATTGTATTTATAAAACCTAAAGTCGGTCTTTATAATTTCATATACAAATCCTTTGGCTCGTTTCAACTAAAGTATGTAAAACCGAATCATCCGGTCTCTGGTTGTTTTAACGAAATCATTGATTTGTTTCTTCTCTACTGTTACGTCACGTATGTTTTGTATTACACGTTTCAACCCCACGGGACAGGTTAATAAAACCTCACGGTCATCCTGATTCTCGAACTCAAATAATTGTAATTTTTAACGTAAATCAGCATTGTCTTGTTCGATCATCGTTTTGCAATTATTACCTCTTGTTTTCTTCACCGAAACTTGTTACTATAGACAGTATGTAAAACCACCGTAGGTCTGTCCTCTTATATTGCTTGGTGTAAGCAGAATATACTCTGCCATCACTTTATACCTTGTGACATATGAAGTAACATTAAATTGTCTATCTTCTCTGTTGTTCTATCGTACGCCTCCCGGGCTACGGGGTTAGTTAGTCTAACAAATCTTTATATACAATATTAAAACAAATATTGTTAACGTTTATTGTGTTGTACTTAAACGTAACCCTGCTACGCGATAGGAGAGATCCTTAAAATACCCGTCATGATACGAGAAGTTCGTTATAATTACTTTATACTCTTAACTAAATGTCATTGAGTTGGTCGTGTGTCATTAATTTGTCATGAGTACCGCCCCTTTTGGTCGTGTGTCATTAATTTGTCATGAGTACCGCCCCTTTTGGTCGTGTGTCATTTATTTGTCATGAGAACCGCTTTTGTGTATAATTGTGTGCAACCTTGTACACGAGACGTGAAGACGTAATAATAATACTTACCGTGATTCGTGTGAACGACATAATATCGGCCTTGCTATCTTCTTTAAGATGCATTGTATAACACTCTTTGACTTCTGTCTATAATTGAGTTGTATCTTGTGCATACTTGTATACTCTGTACACTGTACGTGAAGACGTTACAATACTCACCATGAATCGTGCGAACGAAATAATATCAAACCTTTGTGTGCGTACTACGCAATGTAGTCCACAACCTTTTTTATTCAACGCCAATGTCCGTGGACTTCCTGTTTTTCTCCTTCTTTCCAAAAGGAAAGGAGCCCAGGAATATCTACTATCTCAAAAGGACTAGTTTTCAGGGTCACTGTCAACTATGGGGCATATTGACGCAGGAGTTAATCGATGGGCACAAAACCACCAAACTCGTCGTCTGGGAAACGAATTAGAAAAATCCCAGGTTTGTGAAATTGGAGCGAGGGTCTATCTTTTCTCACAATCAAGTAGAAGTTTTAAAATGACCCCTAATCTTTTGCCAAATACACGCTGAAGATTAGCTTTTGGTATAATGTGTATTCATTCTCATCTCATTGTTTTTTAATATTATCCGCCTTGGTTAATGTAAAGAGTCAGGAAACATGCTGGTGGATTATGTTTCATCCTCACATAGAGTTTGAATTGGAAATTAGTCTAGTCCCTAGCAAGTTTCGTCACTCAACTCCTTTCCGTTCCTTTCCTTCCTCCCCACCCTCATGTTCTCAAATATATGTTATGAAGTGGAAAATCTGTTGTTGACCATATTTCGCCCTCACTTGGAGTTCGAATCGGTAAATGACCGGTTACCAACAGGCTTTATTCCTCACTCTCTTCGTATATCTCACCATCTTCATCCTGGTTTCAATGAAACACATTCATGAATTTTAGACGCGTATGGCATGCACCTGGCGTACCGTCTGTCTCTTTGACAACCTTTATTCATGAATCAGTTTCTCTGCTTTGCCGTGACTCGTTCACGACTTTTTGTCTTGTTCTTTGAAATTCTACAAAAATGTTACCACCTTATGTTAACATAGGCCATGGAAGGCCGGTTGTTTTTCAGCCAAGGTATCTTGTTACTCGGCAAACGCCAAGTTATCCTAACAAAGGATAATGTTCAGGAATGTAACTTTAAATTAGTTAGGAATCTCTCTCTCTCTCTCTCTCTTTCGTTCTCTCTGGGTCTGTGGTTAAACTTCGTTTGTTTTATTCTCTGGACACATTTTGTTTCTCTCCAAACTTTTTCTTCATTGGTCTCTAGGCAGGTAAACTTCAAGAATTTTGCTTTAATAATAATTTCTCCCGGATTTAAAAAGAAGCCTAGAAGGATGTCTTTACCGGCAGCCAAGCTCGCTCGCTGTGGTTACGGAGGTCCCCTTGCTGCTAATTTCTACACATTTGTTCCTGAAAGCACGGACCATACCGCACAGATGTATGTTGTCTTGTTGTGCCGCTGCGAGCCGAGTTGTCCCACTATACATAACGACACTCTGGACTACCTGTTGGGCACCCTAGCCCCTGGGTTTTGTTCCTGCTCTCGCTACCAAGCCAGTTTTGCCGTCTCTTGTTCTGTCATGCAGTGACGCATACCATGTCATGTGTAAACCATTATTACCTTGACTCTCCAGTATTCGCTGAATGCGTACCTTTACAAGTTATTCCGAGCTACATTAAGCTTCGATAACCATTATATACGATCCGTGCCCACCATAATGGCACATTAGGATTCGTACTGGCATGTCTGCAGATCCTGGATTCTCCTCTTCAACGACCTCTGTAACCATAGCCTCCGCACTGCAAAGACAGTCTCCACTTCGTAACCTTCGACGTCTATGACGAAATAAAGTGTTTTCTCCAAGGCCCTAGTGTATTCCTGAGTGTTATCTCAAATGGGTCAGATTACAGTGATAATGTAATCCCTTTTAGAGTCTGTGAAATCACGTCTCTTCCTAATTCTTCGAAACTCTTCGTATCTCGTCGAAATCATAAACAAATCTACGCACCGCAAATTAAGCTTCCAGACCAATGAAACCTTAGAGTCACACACAGTTTTTTTTTCCTTTTTCTCAATTGAATAACCTTGTCTATTGTTTTCTCAATTGCATAACCTTGTTTTATTGTTCTTTCAATTGCATAACCCTGTATGTTGTTTCACCCCTTTATGTTTTAACTGTTTGGTCCTTATATTTTATGTACCTCCCCCCCTACCCTTGCAAACATTGTTACCTAGCCTATGGCATAAGCTAGTTTTTATGTTTTAGTCAGTTTTTCTCTCTAGTCAAATATCTCTCTCTCAAATTCCCGTTGGTGGCTTAGAGGATTCTTGCCCTATTGCTCCATTACCACGTTGCTTTTTTTCCGAGCGCGGGGGGAAGTGTTACGGTACGCATTTCAAGTATTATGACGTCACAGTCTCGCAAGCGGCTGCGGCGTGGCCGGTGTATTCCGCTTCCCCCCTCGCAAGAAAGAACACACCGCACCCCTCCGCGGAATTCCGGCAGAAACCCGCCGACCGTCGCCTGAGAAGCTGCGTCCGTCGCCGTACGTAAATTCCCGCGCGGCGCCGATTGCAACGGCGATCCGTTAAAACCCGATATGTACAGTAAAAATACGAGGTCGCGAACATTACCCTCTCCGCGTGGAGATTACCGCTGCCTGGTAGAGTATTGGAGCTACCCGCGCTGACCCTGGCCTGCCGCCCCCGGCTTCCTGCACCAGACCACCAGCTGTGAGTTGAACCTCGATTTCCCTCTTAATTAATGTGTCCCATAGCAATTCTAGGTTGAAACGACCACATTCCCGGAGAGATTTGAGAGACCCCCTTCGTTAGGAAATACCTAGCTAGGCATTGTGTTGTTGATTTGTGACTAATAATTATGTTTTGCTAGATGTTGTAATTGTGTATACCAGACAATATAGTTATTTTTCTCCCAACTTCCTCTTTCATTTGATGGGACCACGTGGGCGGGTTTGGCGAATACCTATGTACCATTTAAATTTAGTTACCTACGACCTTGACGAGGAGAGGGTTCCTGCTTGCTGACGACGTGAGCTAGCCGAGAGCAAAAGGTAGGTGGCCTCCTCCCCCTTGGGACCGCTACAGCACATACACACATACATATGCATATACATACACAAATACATATATATATACACATAAATATATATACATACATATAAACACATGTTTTGTATGTTTTGTATTACACGTTTCAACCCCACGGGACAGGTTAATAAAACCTCACGGTCATCCTGATTCTCGAACTCAAATAATTGTAATTTTTAACGTAAATCAGCATTGTCTTGTTCGATCATCGTTTTGCAATTATTACCTCTTGTTTTCTTCACGGCTATGGTTTGGCGAATACCTATGTACCATTTAAATTTAGTTACCTACGACCTTGACGAGGAGAGGGTTCCTGCCTGCTGACGACGTGAGCTAGCCGAGAGCAAAAGGTAGGTAGCCCCCTCCCCCTTGGGACCGCTACAGCACATACACACATATATATGCATATACATACACAAATACATATATATACACATAAATATATATACATACATATAAACACATAAATAGAAAATGTAAAATAGAAAATATAAATTTGAAAATAAACAGGATTATAAAAAAGAAAATGTTTTAAAGAAGTTAAAAATAAAATACTATAAAATATAGAATATAGAATATTAAGAAGTAAGATTTAAATACCCATGTTAATCTATAAATTATTTTATGAAAACAAAATTTTTTACTGGAGGTTAATCAAGGTAGGTAAATAATCATCTAGAAGAGTATATATTTAGGTTAGATTAGATTTCAGTGAAGTCAGGTTGGAAAAAGATGTGAAGTATGATATTTTATTTGGTTAATTTAATTTCTTCCTTTTCTTTTATAGTGGTTAGGAAGTCATATATTCTTTAAAGAAATCTCATCCCCTTTCGAATATCCAATTTTGAACACGAATAGTAAAAAGGGGTATGGTAATAGTTGATTTTATATCGGTGCTCAATGCATTGTATATTTTGGGGGCAATGAACCAAAATTGTCGGTGAGCGAATGAGGTTCTAGTTTTTGGGACCACGCATCCCAGGTTTGATGAAAAGCGGGTTTGGACTTGATGTTGTGGAGCCACCAATAGGTTATTTTTCCGTATGTAGGAAAGGCTTGTCTTAGTGAATACTTGGCGAATATCTAAGACCCTAAATTTAGTAAATAGCACATTAGAGGGGTGGAATTTGAATATGATTCTCAATATAAGTTTTTGAACTGTAATTATTGGATTAATGACGGATTCTGTGCAACCACCCCATCCCAAAATACCATATGTTGCAATGGATTGAAAAAGGGCAAAATGTACGCTTCTAAGGGTTTTTAGGTCTAAGATGGACCTAAGGGAGCAGAATATATGGCAGAGCTTACGGAGTCTTTTTACTGTGTCACTTATATGTGCTTCCCAACGTAGTTGTTCATCTATGATTATTCCCAGATATTTAACTTCCTTTGATGATTTAAGGGTAGGACACGTGCAATTAGTATTAGGTGAGGTTCCGGGCGTGTGCATATTGAGTGAACACGAGTGTATTATTGGTTTAGGGCAGTTGTTGGGAAAATTATGTTTGAGTATGGAAAACGTCATATATTGTGTTTTGTCGATATTAAGTGTAAGGAGATTTGTGACAAGCCAATGCCTCACTTTTATTAGGCCATTATTTATTAAATATACACTAGAAATAATTTATATGGCAGAACAACGTTTGTCGGGTCAGCTAGTATCAGATATTATACGAATTTATAATTATTTAAAAAAAAATCTTAGCTAAGCAAATTTTTTAATTGCATCTTATTTCCAATATTATTAGTGATTTCGTCTTATTGTTAACAGATAAATTCGATGCCTTTTCTCATGTTGGATATCTCAGTTTCGATATTTTTTCGACTTTATCAATTCAAGTTCAATTTTGACCAAAACTTGTTGCTTAAATTCATCCATTTTTTTATCCGTATATTTTATGTAAATCGATCCTCGTTTTCTGCTGGAGAATCCGATGCCTTAGACGGAGTTTGCCCTAGATAATTTTTTTGTCATAGTCGTAAATATTTAAATAAAATTTTAGCTGTACTATTACGTATTTCTGTATTGGTTCGGGTTTAATTTGGATTTAAGTTATAGAACAGAACCGCAAGGGCATAAATAAACCAAACCACTCACCGCAGAGGTTCCATGACAGTTGATCCGCCGACAGTTGCCCCCCCGGCAGTGGCGGACTAAGGGTGGGGGGGGGGGGCGGTTCTGGTTCTGGGGGCCAAACGCCCTTGTTCCGTTCAAAGTTTCGTAGAAGGATAATTCAACATGCAAACTTTTTAAACAGGTTCATTTAAAATGCTGTATCTACGTCAGTTTTACGAATTTTCTTATAACATTTGGTGAGAGCATTATTAACAAATGCATCTTTCAGTAAAAGAACTTTATTTTTTTTTACAGTGTCCTGGTGCCTTAATGCCTTGTTTAGGATTTGATAAATGGAACATAATGGCGTTTGGCGCCCCCCAGGACCAGAGGTCCGTGTGAAGTGAAAAAATACTTCTAAAATTTCATCAACTTCTTAAACTAGAGGGGGGGGGGGGGGGGCAGGCCTCATTCAGCTTTGCCGACCCGGGCCTCTGACGGGCTTAGTCCGCCACTGCCCCCTGGCATACCTACTCACGATAAGCAGTCGTTTTAGAAAAAATACGGTGTACCTAATTACTCAAAATATAACTAAGTTACCCCGCAGGGATGTGAAGAGGGGATGTACCGCCGAATAACAAAGTATAATACATATTTTCATTCAAATGCATCAAGGAAAAATCTACTTGTCTATACTACAGAGTGTAACAGGACGTACCCGAGGGATTTTAACCAGCGATTCCTGTGCAATATTTGGAGTAAAAATGTAAATGAAATTTTGGTCTCCGGTAACTTTTTTGATGACATTTTTATTTATTTATTTATTTTCTTCAAAGTCAAACAATTTTTTTTTCTTCCGCTGGTTGTCATTGGTCACTCAGCTGAGTAATCGACCAACCCCTCACCCCGCCTCCAACTGTCCAACACCTACTATTTTTGAATGTTTTTGTAGAAAATAAATAAATAAAAAAAACATCAAATATAACACCGGAGACCAAAATTTCATTAACATTTTTTACTCCAAACGATATCAGGAATCGATGGGTAAAATCCCTCGGGTACGTCCTGTTACACCCTGTATACTGTGTACACCACCGCATAAGCAAAAATAAAATGATACTTTAAATAAATTCGATATTCATACCAATAGGTATATTATTAAGGGTATTTTTTAGTGTCCGACCAAAACACGACTTTCTACCGGAACCGAATTTTTGGTATCTGTCTCAGTTTCAGCCGAAACCGAAATATATTTAGACATGTTAAAAATATATTGTTTACTGAAATTTTACTTATTGTTTACACTTATACAAACAATTAACACGTGTTAAATGAAATATAAAACAATAATTGAAGTATGTGAAAAAAAATTTTTTTTTATAGTACTGCTATAAAACAAACAAAAATGAACAAAACATGTTAACTACTTCTTGGAACAAAAATTTTTCAATAATCAACACTTACATTATAAAATAAAGGAAGGATCTCATTAATCGAGTATTTTAATTGCGTCATACGTGTTAAATGAAATACAAAACAATAATTAAAGTATATGAAATAATAATTATTTCTTTTTTTGATATTACTGCTATAAAACAAACAAAAAAATATAAAAATTAACAAACATGTTAACTACATCTTGGAACAAAAATTTGTCAATAATCAACATTTATATTATAAAGGAAGGACCTCATTAATTGCATATTTTAATTGGGTTACAATCACAACATTTTTAAGACTAAATTTAACATTTATTGAGATATTTTAATTGCGGTTAGTAATTCATTAATTCATAACTAGTAATTAATTAATTATTATCAGTCTCAACAAAGAAAGAAAATAAAGATAATTCACGAACGCTGAGTTTCGGTGCGGCCGAAGGTTTGGCAGATTTTCTTCCGAAACCGAAACTGATGGATGCCGGAACTAGATTTTTGTGCCGAAACCGAAACCGAATTCGAACCTTCGGTCGGTCACTAGTATTTTTAAAGTCCATTGAAATTTTTATTGTTTGTTTTGGGGTGTTATGCCGTATTACGCTACCTCCTCCTTTAGCCAACGTTTCGGACAGCGTTACAGTATCCATCAACAGGGCAGATGTGTAAATGTTAGTGGTAAAATGTTTGCTTAAATACTTCGAAGCAATACCGTGTTGCCAGCTCCACTCCACGAGCCGGAATTACAGTATACTTGAAGATGATTTTCTGCATTTAGCTTTGGTGTAGCCGTCAATTACTGGATACCAAGAACTATTGAGCTTAGCTTCGTCGTCTCTATTAATGTTAATAGGATTTTTATGAATTTCAATTGCCTCTGTAATTAGGCGTGCTCTATAAGTTTTGGGTCTTCCCAGGACTTCAGTAACAAATCCAAAGTAATGGCCGGTTTCAATTAAATGCTCGGCGATTGCCGATTTGTCAGGGTTGCCAAGTTTACACGCTCGAAAGTGTTCCGATATCCTTTTGGAGATCGTCCGCTCTGTCTGGCCCACATAGACATCACATCCGGAACAGCTGAGTTTATACACTCCATCTGTTTCCAGAGGAAACTTGGTCTTTGCAGACCTCAGTAGGTCTTGTATTTTGGTCGTGGTTCCGAAGACAGTCTTGATGCTTTCTTTCCTCAACAGTCTGGCAATTCTGTCTGTCAAATTGTGAACATAAGGTAGGAAAGTACAGCCTTTAGACTCTTGTTCAATTCGGTCTTCGTTTGGTGTAGATTTGGCTCTTATTATTTGCCTTGTCTGCCTTGCCGGGTAACCGTTACGCTCCAGTGCATCGGTGAGCTTTGTAAGTTCCGCTCCAAACGCTTACAAACTGTCCCAATACCTCTCTAGACTACTGCAGTTGCAAACTGGAAAAACTGAATCTTGGATTAAGGATTTAGTCGCATATTAAAAATAAAATGGCTAAACATTTATCCAGATACTATCTAGACAGCATTTAGTTCAGGTTGAATCTTGCAATCATATATAAAGATAGCAGCCAATAATATGTGCGTTAAGAAAATGAAGATAATGTTGGTAGTTCTTAGTCGAAGTATGTACAGTTAAAAGTGACCGAATTTGATATCGACACTTTAGCTCAGTTGGTAGAGCACTTGCCATGTAAGCAAGGGGTCCTGGTTTCGAGTCCCAGAGGTGCCAATATCTTTTTTCTGATTTTTCTGTCTCCACATTTTCGATTGAGTTTCGCTAAAATTGCCTTTATTTAATTAATTATTATAATTTGAGATTTTACTCATAAAGTTAAAAATTAAATAAATCAGTTATGTAATAAATTCCTTGCGGTTCTGTTCTAAAACTTAAACCCGATATATAAAATAAAGAAACATGTGATAGTTTATCTAAAATTTGATTTAAATATTTGCGATCACGACAAAAAAATGTAAAAAACAACAAAAAACACTTATTTTAAAAATAAGTTTTTATGTAAGAAAGTATATAAATGTTGCATTCTCGTGTTGCTTTCTTAGTATAATATTACACTTTGAACCATAAAGTTGGTTTTTGTAAGATTTTTTTTATTGGTTTTATGATGAAATATTTAGCTCTTCGAGAAGTTTTTTCTGCGTTATTGTTCGGGGTTTTCCTGATTGTATTGTTGAGATGGCTTTGGAGCCGTAGGAAGCTGTATTTACTAAGTTACCAGCTCCCAGGACCTTTCGCCCTTCCTCTCTTTGGTAATGCCTTGGATTTGGATGTTGGGGGTTTCGGAAAGTTCGCAGGTTAGTCTTCCAATTATTATTAATTAATTCTTATGGTAGCCAACCTCCGAGAAGAAATATTTTTTTTGTTGTTTTATTATGATTATATTATGATTATATATATAATGATTATATATATATCTTATATGTATCATAAATGCAATGATGTTGCTTTGACTATTTTGTTGAAGGGCCGTCAACAAGAAAAATCGTTTTCTATGAAGTTCAGAGTCCTTCTTTCTGTTGAAACTGACACCATGTTCAACGCTGACTACTGAAATAAGCTGAGGTGAGATTCCATGCTGAATACTGGAATGAGGTGTTGAGGTGTCGTACCTCAAATGAGAAAGTGAGGTTAGGTGTGAACAATATTGAGCCCCCCCCACAAACAACCCCCACACCCACCCACTCTCACCCCCTCAACAAACACCTTTGGGAGCAGTTGGGACTATTTTACGGTATTCACATTTAAATCCTCAATCCCTTTCTACCCCCCCTCCTGTGATTGGTATAACTATAAAAGTAACACGAAGTGTTTGAGGTAGTGTTCAATCCCTAATTAAATAAGTCCGTACACAGTAGTCCCTAAATCAATATTTTCTTTTTGCGCGTGTATGCAAAAATGTCAAATTTCAATAGTTTTCATTGAAATTTCTTCATTACCTCAAATGCAAACCCTTGTCTTAAAAAAATCTTGTCGGTTTTAAATTGAAACAATTCGAATTAGTTTACGTACAGCTGGGTATATCGGAATATTTGTATATTTTCAAAAGTTTTCGACTCTTAAGGAGTCAAACATTTTTATTAATTTTGTTGCTGTTTAAAACTGGGATGAACGCACGCACGGCACGCAACGGATTTTCTATATCTTTATATGAATTAGTACAGCACTGCGTCCATTACCGGCAAATACCGGCGGTCGGTGCGGTATTTCCTATAATGCAGAAATAGAAATCTTTTTTAACGTTATATTTTTTAATGTTTTTATATTAATATATTTTTCAAATTTTGTACAAAAATGTACATAGAAAATTCATCACTGACTTAAGAGGAACGGCTGCGCGGACTTTTTCATACAAAACATAAATTTTGGTTTGAAGCCAAAATACTTGACCAAACTGAATAATATTTTTTGTTATCAGAAATTGTGGCAAATATCTAATATACTATTGCTGCTTTTATTTATTTGTGTTTCAAATTATAAAATATATTCCATTAAATGAATTAATTTTTAATGATTTTAGAGGCAACTTTGGCAATTATTTGTTATTTATTTATATTGAAATATAAAATAAAAAATATTAATTAAAAAAAAAACATTTTGATAGGCTTAAATTTTAGTTAGAAACGATCGATTTACGTTGGACGTTTTTTTTCAATTTTCGACCGGTCAGTGGCTGAGTGGTTTGAGTCTCACCTGTACGTCGCGTGTTCGATTCCTCGGCTGGCTAAGTCCTCCATCACGATACAAGCAACATTTTCCGTTTAGTGTGGTGGTAGCAGGAGATTTTCAAACATTGTTGGGTTATTCGTAACCCATGTTTGTCATTCTTTAAAAAAAAATGTCGTATGTAAAATTTATTTTTCGACCCGAAAAAAGCTTGCTCTACGATATTTTATTATATTAAAATAATAAACTATTTAAGGAAAGATATTTTTTATTAACTGAAATAAAACAATAACTTTGTTTGTAACCATTTATTTATTTAATTAAATGAAGACAATATAAGCGAAACTCAATCGAAAATCTGAAAACAGAAAAATCAGAAAAAGATATTGACACATCTGGGACTCGAACCCAGGACCTCTCGCTTACCGGGCGAACGCGCTAACCACTGCGCCATCGTGTCGATATCCAATTCGGTCACTTTTAACTGTATCATACTTCGACTAAGAACCACCCACACTATCTTCATTTTTCTTAACGCATATACTATTGGCTGATATCTTTATGTATGATTGCAAGATTCAAACCCGAACTAAATGCTCTCTAGATAGTGTCTGGATAAATCTTTATCCATTTTATTTAATATGCGACATCTATTGACTTTTCTGCAAGTCTAGGATGAATATTTTTATTTTTATTTTAACTTTATGAGTAAAACCTCAAATTGTAATATTTAATTAAATGAAGACAATATAAGCGAAACTCAATCGAAAATCTGAAAACAGAAAAATCAGAAAAAGATATTGACACATCTGGGACTCGAACCCAGGACCTCTCGCTTACCGGGCGAACGCGCTAACCACTGCGCCACCGTGTCGATATCCAATTCGGTCACTTTTAACTGTATCATACTTCGACTAAGAACCACCCACACTATCTTCATTTTTCTTAACGCATATACTATTGGCTGCTATCTTTATGTATGATTGCAAGATTCAAACCCGAACTAAATGCTCTCTAGATAGTGTCTGGATAAATCTTTATCCATTTTATTTAATATGCGACATCTATTGACTTTTCTGCAAGTCTAGGATGAATATTTTTATTTTTATTTTAACTTTATGAGTAAAACCTCAAATTGTAATATTTAATTAAATGAAGACAATATAAGCGAAACTCAATCGAAAATCTGAAAACAGAAAAATCAGAAAAAGATATTGACACATCTGGGACTCGAACCCAGGACCTCTCGCTTACCGGGCGAACGCGCTAACCACTGCGCCACCGTGTCGATATCCAATTCGGTCACTTTTAACTGTATCATACTTCGACTAAGAACCACCCACACTATCTTCATTTTTCTTAACGCATATACTATTGGCTGCTATCTTTATGTATGATTGCAAGATTCAAACCCGAACTAAATGCTCTCTAGATAGTGTCTGGATAAATCTTTATCCATTTTATTTAATATGCGACATCTATTGACTTTTCTGCAAGTCTAGGATGAATATTTTTATTTTTATTTTAACTTTATGAGTAAAACCTCAAATTGTAATATTTAATTAAATGAAGACAATATAAGCGAAACTCAATCGAAAATCTGAAAACAGAAAAATCAGAAAAAGATATTGACACATCTGGGACAATCATACATAAAGATTATTGATTCTGATTTTTCTGTTTTCAGATTTTCGATTGAGTTTCGCTTATATTGTCTTCATTTAATTAAATATTACAATTTGAGGTTTTACTCATAAAGTTAAAATAAAAATAAAAATATTCATCCTAGACTTGCAGAAAAGTCAATAGATGTCGCATATTAAATAAAATGGATAAAGATTTATCCAGACACTATCTAGAGAGCATTTAGTTCGGGTTTGAATCTTGCAATCATACATAAAGATAGCAGCCAATAGTATATGCGTTAAGAAAAATGAAGATAGTGTGGGTGGTTCTTAGTCGAAGTATGATACAGTTAAAAGTGACCGAATTGGATATCGACACGGTGGCGCAGTGGTTAGCGCGTTCGCCCGGTAAGCGAGAGGTCCTGGGTTCGAGTCCCAGATGTGTCAATATCTTTTTCTGATTTTTCTGTTTTCAGATTTTCGATTGAGTTTCGCTTATATTGTCTTCATTTAATTAAATATTACAATTTGAGGTTTTACTCATAAAGTTAAAATAAAAATAAAAACATTTATTTATTTGTTTTTTTTTTTAATACCGACTGGTTTCGCCATCTTAAGCAAAACCGGTCGGTCATCATCATCATCATCACTATTGGCTCTACAACCCCTGGTGGGTCTTGGCCTCCTCAAGAATCTTCCTCCACTCATCTCTGTTTTGTGCCAGCTCTCTCCAGTTTAGAAGCTCCAAGATAGGTATGTCTTTGAGGACGTTGTCGCTCCATCTTAATCTTGGTCTTCCCGTACGCTATCGTACGCGGCCTTGAAGTCTACAAAGAGATGATGTGTTTCGACATTGTGTTCTAGCGTCTTTTCCAAGATCTGTCTTAAGGAGAAAATTTGATCAATACATGATTTGCCTGACCTGAAGCCACATTGGTAGTTGCCAATGATTTCTTCAGACATTGGAAGCAACCTTTTGTGCAAGATGTTGGACATAATTTTATAGCCGGTGTTAAATAGCGTTATTCCCCTGTAATTACAACACTCGAGTTGGTCGCCCTTCTTATGTAGTGGACACACAATTCCTAGTCTCCACTCTTCGGGCATCTCTTCTTCTGTCCATACTTTTTGAATAAGGGTATGCAGGTATTGAGTAAACTCTCCACCTGCTGCTTTAAATCATTCAGCTACCATCTCATCTGACCCGGGGGATTTGTTGTTTTTCAGCTGTCTTATTGCCTGCTTCACTTCCTCCAGTGAAGGCGGTTCAGCATTGTCATGAGATGCTGCAAAGTTTATCAGGTGTTCTCCATTCTCGTTTGAGTTTAGGTGAGGACTATGTTTTCCGATTGTTGGTGTAAAGTAGGGCTTCCTACCAACTTGCACGTTCATGTCCCCCATTATGATTTTAATGTCACGCGGTGGGCATTCATCAAAAGCTTTCTCCAGCTTGTCATAGAAATCTTCCTTTTCATCGGTAGGTTTGTCCTCTGTGGGTGCATGAACATTTAGTATGCTTAGGTTGAAGAATCTTCCCTTAACTCTGAGATACGCCATTTGAGGGCTGAGTGCCTTAAAGTCCATGATGAGATGCTTAGCTCGTTTGCTTACCAGGAAGCCTGTTCCCTTTATGTGGTTCTTTTCGTGACAGCTGTAATACATGCAGTGGTCTCCTTTTACAAATATCCCATTTCCCAGCCATCTAATTTCCTGCAGAGCCGTGATGTCTGCTTTATATGTATTAAGTTGATCTATTAGTGTCTGGAGGGCGCCAGGTTGATAAAACGTTAGAACATTCCAAGTGAAATTTTTTAAATCGTGTGCCTTTTTACGTTTGCCGGGTCTGTTATCCTCATTCCGTTCCGATGTCCGAGGCTTGTCTTGAGGTATCGTAACATTTGTTTTTTTTTATGGGGTAGAGTTGTTAGCCCTACGCCCAACCCCCATCCTGGAGGACCAGGGTTTTCTGTTGGGGTTTTCCTTCCCTTAGCTGGCTAGTTCCCGTTTTATGGCGCCGGAATTTCGCCATTCGCCCTCTCTCTATCTGCTGTGATGTTATAATGGTGGTCATCACTTTGCCCGGGGTTCGCGGGGTTTTCTGATGACCACTCGTGGACGCTAGAGATTCGGACTTATTGTTAGTGTTGCTGATGGTATGCAACGTGGCGTTTCGCAGCATTTTATAAGCACCTTCCTTACAGCAAAGAGTGTACCACTGCGACCCTACCAATCATTCGAACCCCTAAAAAACCGGTCGGTATTAAAAAATTAAATAAATAAGTCGTAGTTACAAACAAAGTTATTATTTTATTTCAGTTAATATGTTAAACCACAAAAATAGTGTTTTTACCAAAATATATTTTTTATTAATTACCATTAAATCACAATAAATTATCAAAGTCGCCTCCGAAATTATTGAAAAATGATAGTCAATCTGACAGTTGAATCGTTTATTAGGGAGAAAATTTAATCAGAAAAAAATACCGAACCGTCCATTTTTTTAATTTAATTTTTTTTATATAGATATATAAGTGTACAGTACAGAGTTATATAAATTACATATCGGTACAGAAATTATTTCAAAAATTGCAATTTCACCAAAGAAGAAGCTAGTTCTTGTGCTTGATGAGCGAGTTACACTAATTATAACTGAAATAGAATAACATTATGCAATAGGTAAGTATATAATAGAATCAATTGAGACTTCTGGATCATCTATATGTGTAGGTATACATACATAGGATACGGTTACATACTAAAATATTTTGCACTTAAAATTCGAAAAATCTAAATAAAATAGTGATGAATATAGATTAATAATAAATAGAAAGAAAGAGAAAAACAGGTAATTATTTAGTTAATTATTCCTGATGAAGTGGAGTTTCAGTTTGAGTTTTAGTTTATTGATGTCTTTGGTTTTTTTTAAATTTCAATGGGAAGGTTGTTGAAAATTTTTATTCCTAAATAGATATAATTGTTTTGCATTAGTTTCGCATTAAATTTTGGTATTTTGATGTTGTCTTGATAACTTTTTGATTGGTGAGTTTCAAATTTTTTGATGATATTATCTTTGTAAATTTGGATAATTTCATTTTTCTTGAAGAGAACTCTCTACTCGAGGCACCGTGAAATCTGCGAAAGCGTTTCTGTTGGATAAGCGGAGGGTTTCTTTAGGATTACTTTGATGATTAGCTTCTGGATCACTTTGATCGGGGTTAGAATATTGTTGTATGACCCTCCATCCAATTTTTCCATATTGAATTAATGACTGGATTAGTGCATAGTATACTCTTTTTAGATGGTTGAGTTTTTAAAATATTTCTTAATCTTATGAATATATATATATATACACTTTCTGATAGGCTTAACCAATTCACAGATATGACTCTTCCACTTCATGTGTTGTTCTATTATCACTCCGAGATATTTAATTTCTGATACTGATTTCAACGTTGAACAGCCTTGTAAACATGTTATTTTATTACATTTGTTATTGTGGATAATTATTTTAGTGTTGGGAAGTGTTTTTAGTTTGTTGATTGAGAAGTGTATGTAGTATGTTTTGTTAGTGTTCAATGAGAGAAGATTTGTATCAAACCAATGTTTTAAGATGTTAATGATATTATTTGCTTGTTCGTTTACTCTAATCCAGTCGATCCAATTTACTATGATAGCTGTGTCGTCGGCATATGATATTATGTCTGCATTAAGTGGTAGTTTAAAAATATCGTTGACATAAATTATAAATAGTAGGGGGCCTAGGACTGTGCCTTGAGGTATCCCAAAATTACTTGTTAGTGGTAGACTTAGGGAGTTGTTTATCTTAACTACTTGGTGTCGTTAAAATAAATAGATTTTTATCCATTTTGGAGCTTTATCGTTTATCCCAACAAAGTTTAATTTTTTAATAAATTTATCATGAGAAATACTACCGAAAACTTTTTTAAGATCTATGAAGATTCCGAGGCATTTCAAAGATTTGTCTAATGTGTTCTGAATAATGTTCGATAATTTGGCAATCGCATCTTGGGTTCTTCTATTTTTCATAAATCCATATTGGTGTCGTGAATTATGTTATTTTTGTTAATAAATTCAGTTAATCTTTTTTTGATAATTTTTTCAAAGATTTTGGCAATGTTTGATATCAGCGATATTGGACGATAATTTGTCACTTCTTCTGGGTTGCCAGATTTATGAATTGGAGTGATGATGGTTTGTTTAAATATAGTTGGGAATATTCCGCTTTGAAGACTAATAAATGTGTTAATGGTTTTGAAATATGTTTTTTGATAGTTTTCAGTGTTTCGACAGTAACTCCATCGAAACCTGGTGCCGATCTTCCCTTCATGCTTGAAATGATTTGTTCGATTTCCTGGGCTGAAGTAAGGGGAAACATGTCAATTTTGTTAAAGATATTGACGTTAATGTTCTGTTTGTCATTAGACGGAATTTTTTGTATTTGATTAGCAAGTTTTTTGCCTACATTTGCAAAAAAATTGTTAAATATGTTGGCGGCAGCTGATAGTTTTCTTTTGCGATTTAACCGGTTTAAATTTTGATGATTGTTTTCTGGAATCAATAGAATGTGCAGTACTTACGTGCATTGATATATTTTTTTAAATAGTTCGAAGCATTCATTCGTATCATTACAATTAAAAATATCGTGCCATTTCTCTTTGTCTAGATTATGTACTAGGGCATTTATTTTGAGCGTTTTGCGTCGGCCGTTTTCATTCTCCGGAGTTTGGGTTGGTAATGGTGAACATTTGTTTTCATAATTGTACGTAAAAATGCACCCGAAATGATCTGTGATTGTCGTTTGTATAACTGCAGATGCTATGTTTTTTATGCTTGAATATTTGTGAAAACATGAACTATGCACGAAGGTCGTTGACCTGGAATAATTCTCGTAAATGAATTAATACACGATATATAATTTAATTCTGCCATCATATTAAGGTAATTATCTTTATCATAAGACGAATAATCATTTGCGATATTGAGGTTAATGTCTCCGACAACAATGGTTTTATTATTTCTGTTCGCAAGAAGAATGCGTTTTAGTTCATCTACATATATTGGTAATATTGAGGCGTGAGTTCTATATATAGCGAATATGCTAAAGGTATACTTTTGGTAACTGATTTAATTATTTAGGACGTTTACATTGTGCATGTGGATTTCTCTGTTAAAAGTCACAACATATTTATTTGAAATAAATATTGCGATTCCGCTGTTCTTGTTAATTCGGGTATTTGTTGCATAGTATGTATAACCCGGAATATTATAGTTTATATCGCTCGATGACTGAGTCTCTGTTAATATTATGCAGTCCAGTCTATTAAGTGATTTTATTGTTACCAGGAGTTCGTCTAAATGACGTTCGATGCTTCTTACATTCATATGAAATTTGATTAAGCTAACTTCGGGATTCATCGCTTAAATGTTGTTTGTTTCGTTTACTGATGTATATATTCTTTCGTCTGTTGACATGGTTTTATCTTTAGCATTTATCACGAAATCATCCATATCGAAGAAATAATAATAATTAATGCGTCAGTGGCCGTGAATACATTTGTTTATTTGGGATAAGATTTTCTGGAGGATGGACTTGTTGAGAGCCTTTGTGTTATTTTTTTTATCACTAATAAGAGTTGTGCAATTTCATTCATAATCTATTATCTCTTTGGAAATTTGAAGCATTTTATGTCTGTATGTGCAATTGATGCTATCAGCACGGTGGTCGTCCAAGATGTTCGCCCTGATTTTTTTATTGTTGCTGGAACAGTTGTAGCAGATTGGTTTGTTGTTTCTCTCTGTGCATTTTCCTAGGGTATGGTCTTGTGCACAATGGGGGCAGGTAGATGGCTGTGTTCTGTTCAGGCATCTTAGGGCAGTGTGTCCATATTTCAAACAGTGGTAACTCTGCGTCAGAGGGTTAAGGTCGTCAATTGGGACTCTTTGGTATTTTATGTTTATTTTTCCAAAGTTAAGAAGGATTTTTCTAATGGTTCCTGACGTTTGTAATAAGTAGTTTGATTCGTCTTGTTGGGTCTTTTGTTGGTCGAATTTTTTGTTCTTTTATGAGTTTAAAATCATCTTTACAATAACTTTGTAAACCCTCATTATGCTGGGTTATGCCTAAAACAATTTCATCCTCTGTTAAATTTGATTGTAATCTTTTTACGATCATTATTGGTTTTCGGTTTTTTTATTATAAGCAATAATTATCAGCCTGAAACACTCATCAACATTGAAAAATCTTCCGAGAAAAGATACTTGCCGCCAACGGGACTTGAACCCGTGTCCTTCTGGTTACCGGTCAGCTGTTCTTGACCACTGAACTATGGGGGCTTATCAAATACCCGCCAAATAATTCAATATATACTAGTGTTTCATTCAACAATTACTGCTTATTATATTTTTTCCACCTGAAAACAACCAACTTTATTTATTGCGAGAGAGACATTGTAAGTGTTAAATCCCTCGCTAGGTGGCGTCGAGACAAATTATGACTACATTTATTGGGGAAATACTTAAACTTGTCAAATATTAATTATTATTTTTAATTTATAAACTAACGTTTAGACAAGATTTTTATGCATAGCACAAAGGGTAACAATTATTATAAGCAATAATTATCAGCCTGAAACACTCATCAAAATTGAAAAATCTTCCGAGAAAAGATACTTGCCGCCAACGGGACTTGAACCCGTGTCCTTCTGATTGCCGGTCAGCTGCTCTTGACCACTGAGCTATGGGGGCTTATCAAATACCCGCCAAATAATTCAATATATACTAGTGTTTCATTCAACAATTACTGCTTATTATATTTTTTCCACCTGAAAACAACCAACTTTATTTTTTGCGAGAGAGACATTGTAAGTGTTAAATCCCTCGCTAGGCGGCGTCAAGACAAATTATGACTACATTTATTGGGGAAATACTTAAACTTGTCAAATATTAATTATTATTTTTAATTTATAAACTAACGTTTAGACGAGATTTTTATGCGTAGCACAAAGGGTAACAATTATTATAAGCAATAATTATCAGCCTGAAACACTCATCACATCACGCTATAATAAGCAGTAATTGTTGAGTGAAACACTAGTATATATTGAATTATTTGGTGGGTATTTGATAAGCCCCCATAGCTCAGTGGTCAAGAGCAGCTGACCGGCAATCAGAAGGACACGGGTTCAAGTCCCGTTGGCGGCAAGTATCTTTTCTCGGAAGATTTTTCAATGTTGATGAGTGTTTCAGGCTGATAATTATTGCTTATAATAATTGTTACCCTTTGTGCTATGCATAAAAATCTTGTATAAACGTTAGTTTATAAATTAAAAATAATAATTTCTGTTTTTTGTTTCTTCAGCATTGATGTCTTCGCCGAATCTTCCATTTATTTTTTGTGACCAATTTTTGTGCGTCTTCTTTTTTTGCTCATGAGATTGTGAGTTTTTGATCACCATTTTTTTAAAATTCAATTACACCGACTTGCATTTTAGTTACATCTATGTTTTTTTCGATTCTTTTTCTCATTTCTTCAGCCTTCAAGTTTTTAGTTGTTGATATTGTGATGGCGTGTTTTTGTGGAGTTTGTTTCTTGAATTTATTCATTGTTGTTGTGGCTTGCGCATATTTTTTTAATATTTTTTGTCACAAAACTCTCTAATTTATCATTATAGTGTTCATTGTTTGTTATAATTTGCTCTTGTAGATTAATAATTTTTTTTATAGGATAAGATTTTCTATTTTAATTTGTTCTTCTAGTTTCTTTAAGTTGTTCTCCAAACTCAGTTTTATTCTTGAATCTTTAACAGATGTGATCTTTGCGATATCGCTCTTAATATTTTTTATTTAATTTATTTATTTAAATGCCCATAGGGCTTTTACATAGAATGCAGTACATTTTTTTAATTACAGCGAAATGGGTTTACAAAATTCAATACACAATACAAGTAACATAATATTTGTTAAAAACAAAATATAGGTTACATAAAATATAAGGGTTAAAAAAATAAAATAAAAAATTTAGGTTACATAAAATATAAGCGTTAACAAAATACAGGTATCATAAAATATAAGAAACAAAATATAGTCCATAAAATATAGTAGTTGACAAAAATTAGGTAATTTTTAAAATTGTTGTTCTCATTAGTTTACGGGATAGGTAGAAATAAATAGTTGGCACATATGGCGTTTGAAGTTTGCTAAGTTTAAATTATTGTCAAATACATCCAGATTGTTACAAAGACTATGAAAACGTTGTATTGGAGAATGTAAATCATAGTCCGAATGAGATGTACGTATATAAAATGTCAATGTTTGTCTAGTTGTTCGTATAGGTACATGTAGATTTATTAATTGCAGGAGTTCACAGCTGTCGAATTTAGAGTTTAATAATTTTAATAAAAAAGTTAGGTCGTTTATTTTTCGTCGGTTTTCTAATGTTGGAATGTTTAAAGTATTCATTAACGACGGGTAATTTATGTGCTCTAAAGGGATGTTAAGTTTAAAATTTACAAAACGTAGAAATTTTCTTTGAATTCTTTCAATAGTATGAATATGAATTTTGTAGAAGGGCGACCAGACTATGGAGTTATATTCTATTAGGCTTGTAACAAGGGATGTATACAGTAGTTTAATGATTTGTAACGATTCAAAGTTTTTAATTGTTCTTAACACAAATCCTAAAGTTTTCATACCCTTATTTGCAGTTTGTTGAATGTGAACCGTGAAGTCTAGTTTCTCATCCATTATTATGCCAAGATCCCGCATTTCCGATACTCTTTCTAAATTTATTTTATTTATTGAATAGTCGAAAAACAGTGATGTTTTTTTTCTGGAAAAGGTCAAAGTTTTGCATTTTTCTACATTTAAATATAGATTGTTTTGTGAGCACCAAATTTTTAGCATGTCTATATTTGATTGAAGAATTTCACAGTGATTAAGGATAGTTATCTCTTTATATAATTTAATGTCATCAGCGAAAAGCAATACTTTGACATCTTTAAAGCAGTTGACTATGTCGTTTATAAAAATAAGAAATAAAATTGGGCCAAGATGACTACCTTGCGGTATTCCACTAGTGGCAGAAAATGGTTTGGATATAAAATATTTTATTTTTACAAATAAAGTTCTACCTGATACGTAACTACTTAGCCAGTTCAACATATTTGCTCTGATTCCCAGAGCATGAAGTTTTCGGATCAGTATTTTGTGGGACACTTTATCAAAAGCCTTCGAGAAATCAGTATATATACAGTCAACTTGTTTGTTTTTAGAAAATGACTCCAATATATAGTTTTGAAAGAGTAATAAGTTTCTTGAAGTTGATCTACCTCTAATGAAGCCATGTTGTTTGTCATTTATTATCTCTGTTAACGTGGGATATATTTGATCAAGAACTAGAGATTCAAAGATTTTGGGTAATACAGATTGTATGCATATAGGTCGATAGTTTGAAATGTCAGTCTCATCGCCTTTTTTAAGTATTGGGATAATATAGCTGGATTTCCAGTAGACAGGAAAATGTCCAGAAGATAGTAGCTGGTTAAAGAGAATGGTTCGTGGTTTAGACAATACAGAGGAGTTTTAGGAAAATTGGCGGGATGGAGTCTGGGCCTGCAGATTTGTTAATGTCTAAGGAACATAGTTTCTTTTTGCAAGATTCTTCTGTTATGTAGCAGTCTGTTAAATGTATGGTTTTTTTAAATGAGTATGAAGGAATTTTTTCTTCTGGTGTTTTCTCATCGTAAACATTTTTAAAGAAATCTGAGAAAAGATTTACAATATCTTGTGTGCTGTTAGCACATTTGTCGTCCATATGCATTTGTGGTGGATAGTCTGTGCTGTCATTGTTTAGTGTTTTGATAAATTTCCAGAGATTATTTGAGTGCAAAGCTGTGTTTTCGATAGAGTTTATATATGCTTTATAACAGATTTTAGAAAGATCTTTGCATTGTTTTCTAGTTTCACTGAAAATTGCATAATCGAACATCGATCGAGTTTTTTTTGAATTTTTTATGAAGTTTATTTTTTTGTTGAAGTGAGGTTTTTAGTTCTGGTGAGAAATAAGTCGGATATGTATGTTTTTTAGGAGTATATAGTGGTACATATGATTTTATGGTGCTAGACAATATTGAATATAAATTATCTAAGGATTTGTCAGTATCCACGTCCGATAAAAAAGACTAGTCGACACGGGAAAGATGATAATTTATAGATTCAAAATCTGCACGTTTGTAGTTGAGAGTCTGTTCAACGTGTTTCGGTTTGACGCTACACACATTTAGCTTAATATAAAGAGGGGGGTGGTAGTTATCAACAGGTAAGAGAGGATCATTACATTTGTCAATGACCAATTTAGGATAATTTGATATTGCTAGATCTAGTAAGCGATTATTTGCATTGTATATAAAGTTATGTTGGAAAAGATTTAAAAAAATTGTCATATCCAAAATCTCACGTGCACGATCATTCTCGCCCTCATTTACAATTAAACCACTATCACTTGATTTCCACTTCAGGTTAGGGAGGTTGTAATCCCCAATAATAATAATTTTAGAGTTAGGGTATTTGTATAGTAGATCTTCAACGTCTTCGCTGTGACTTCGGTAGATTAGAGCATCAGACAGTGGCGGTGTGTACACAGTTGCAATTATTATCTTTTCTACGGTGGTATCAATTTGTATAAATAGTTGTTCGAGTGTATTATTTTTTTTTTTGAGTTTTCTTGATAATTTTTTTTTAATAGCAATTAGCACTCCGCCGCCCCTTGTTTTGGAACTGGATTTAGAGTTTCTATCGCAGCGAAAGATTTTGTAGTTGTTAAGTCCTAGTTCTGTTGATTTTATTTCCGAGTCGAGCCAAGTTTCTGTCAGCACATATACGTCATAGTGGTGTGTAGATATGGTAGAACGTAGTTCGTTTAATTTAGTTCGTAGCCACGGACGTTTTGATAATAAATTTTCATAGTACTCAGTTTTTTGGAAGAATGTTGACGATTTTGGGAGACGAATTTACGTATTTAATTGTTATATCTGTCTCACCGTTAGCTTCTCGTTTTTCTAGTTCTACTCGTAGGTCCGTTAGATGCTTTTGCTGAGCTGGGGTCGAGTCAGAGTAAATGCGTAGGTTGTCCTTTAAGAGATGTTTTTTTCCTTGTAGTGTTCTTGCTGACTGGGAATTATCAAAATGGATTTTTATAGGTCTTGGTTTATTACTGTTATATTTACCAAATCGATTCATTTTTACAATGTTGTTTATTGCAGGTGTGTCAATTTTGGAAATTATTTCTGTTACTACAGTTTGATCTTCCATAATTTTGTCTGTAACTGCTACCTTCGAGCTTTCGGGCACGTTGCACAAAATTATGTTTTTTGACCTCTCATTAATTTCGTTAATTTCATTGATAGCCTCACAAATATTGAAATTGTTTTGGGGTGGTATGTTTTTTTGAATTTCATTATAGGCCCTCAGTTCACCTTCCAAGGTGCCAGTTTTGGTAGCTACCGCTGCCGACATGCTGCCAATTGACGCTAATATTTCACATGCTATCGGAGTAATTTTTAATATTTGGTCTTTATTAAATTTGTTGCCAGGGTCAAGAAGCACTTTGTTGATAGCATTGACTGCCTTTTCTGCGTTTGATATAAATGACTGGATATCCATTGTGGTATTAAAAATATGTTTTTCAGTTTATATAATTTTTTGTTGAATAAATTATTAAGCTATATTTTAGAACCACTGGTTGACCTTCAGTGTCCCAAGTTTCAAGTATGTAGTTCGTATAGGTACTTTAACTGTCAGAGTCTTGTGTTTAGTTATTGTGTTTTAATTTGCTGGTAAAGGGACACTAAACATAGAGGTTTTTGCACTACAAAATATTGCGTATAAGTTTTAGGTTATCTTCGAGAATGTCTTCCATATTCTTTCTAATACCCGCCCGCCGGGCGAGGTACGAAGTGTAGAACAATACTCGATACTCGAGGCAGTGCACTATACGAAACTGTACGACCGCACTGTTGTGGCACTGGAATGCAGCTGAAATGTTTAGTACTCCATACTTCAGTATTTTTGTCATACCGAACACGGTGCTAAAATACCGAACGGTTCGGTAGAATACCGAACACCTGGCAAGACTACTTGCTACACCCTTTGATAACAAAAAGATTTATTCAGTTTGGTCAAGCATTTTGTCCAAATTACAAATTTAAGTTTTGAATTAAAAGACCCGCGCAGCCGTTGCTCTTAAAAATCGTCGTGTTTGTAATGATAGAATCATTAAAATGTTTTATAAATAGGTATGTAATAAACGCAATACGTCATTTGGGAACGATGTGTAAAAATATTGTTTGTGCAAGTTGTTTTTGTTTGTAGTTCGTTTGTGTGTGTTATGTTACATTGGTTTACAACTGAAACTAAACCATAATATTTAAGAGAAAAACACAAACAAAACTAAGCAGCTTTAAAAAAAAAATAATAATACAAATGAAAATTCAAGAAATGAAAAACCTATAATAAAAACATTGAAGTACCCACCACTGTCCCACCCCGGTATAGGCAACTTATGGTCGCCCCTTCGGAGTTCTCGCAAGAATCTAATTTTTTTGAATAAACGGCTCTACATTTAATGTAATGAATCTAGACCTTCAATGTCCCCTCATACTGTGTTAGGTAGCGGTATGCAGACGCGCCTACAGGACTGTACTGTAATGGTCAATCTCTACAATTCTAAAGCCCATGGAGGTGTCAATGCAAAAGCAGTGAGCCTCATGGACAGTCAAACAAGTTGTTAGTACCATCAACAAAAAATAAAAAATAAAGTAATACAAAATGACAGCAGTCGTCATGAGTAATCAGCTCATGACAGCTAAAGACCACACACAATCCGGCGGGCAGCACCGGGCACTGTACATAAAAGAAAAAAGAAAAATAATGTATATATACAGAGTAGAACTGGTGTCACCGCAACCTGACTACCGGCAGTACCCGAGAGAATGAAGAAGACTAATTGTCCGGCCTCCCGATAACCGGCGGCGTCGTCCTTGCCAGCTAGCCGGTGGTGCCTAGACGAAAGTAACTGGAAATCATAGAAGAAGACCCTAGGGAGAAAAGCGTCGGGTCGCCGGAGGCGGAACGGACAGCTTTCGGATGCCGTTCAGCCTTATAATAAAAACAACAATAAAATACACGTGATTCTATTTAAATATATATAATATGTTGATAGGTTTAATTCCTTTTTATTAATTTCTAAATAAAACACTTGTGTTGCAAAGTTTTTTTTAACTAAGAAACGACATTTATGTTTATTAATATCACTTTGAATGGTTTTTTTCTAACAATCAAATAATAGAATAACAAAACAAATGACAATCGATGATTGCATTCTAATTGACATTATAGGATTCAAATTTAAAGGGAATATATTTCCTTTACATCTCCCCCCCCCCGCGGGAAAGAAAATTATTGCAAAAATTTTCATTCATCTTCGATATCCTCTTCATGGTTCATCAATGCAGGTGCTGGAATTAATTTCGAGATGTGGAAAAAATTTGATTCTAATTTTTTTCGACCAGTATTTATCTTGTAAATTGAGTTTGATAATTTTTCTATTATTTTGTAGGGTCCGATTCTCAATTCGTCGAGCTTCTTCCTGTTAAGTTTGTTTCCATTCTCCACAAAAACAGTATCACCAACTTTGAAGTTAATATGTCTCCTGGTTTTATCGTAAATCATCTTGTTGTAATTATGTGACTTTATAGTATTTTCCAGAGCTTTTTTTCTGTCTTGAATCAAATCGATGTCAGTCTTCTTAAGTTTTAACTCATTTGGCAAAATCGTAACATCTGTGCCGTTAAGTAGGTACTGAGGCGCATAACCAGTGACAGTGTGCTCCGTTTCATTATAGTTTTTTACACAATTACGGGCTATAGTTGTCCAAGCCACTTTTAAGTCATTTTCGTTGATTTTGCATCTAATTTTATTGACTAGCGTTTGATTTAATCTTTCATTTAATCCATTTGAGAAAGGCGAGTTTACTGCAGTAAAAATGATTGGAATATTTTTTTCATCCAAAAATTTTTTGAATTCTCTAGAATTAAGACCCGGATATTGGTCTGATAGTATCATGCCAATGTCATTAGTTTCTGTGGAGTTTAAGAGTTTGATGAAATCGTTGGTATTTTGAGTTTTTGACGTCAAAATATATGCAAACCTCGTGAAATGATCTGATAGCAGGTGCAAGTATCTCTTTGTTGACCGTGAACCCCCAAAACCACCTATCGTATCAATAGAACATATTTCAAAAGGTTTTGTTGCGGGACCCAAGTAGGACATCAATCCATATTTATTTTGACCTCTTGATTTGTTCTTTAAAAGTTTCATTTTCATTCAAAGTGACATTTATGTTTATTAATATCACTTTGAATGGTTTTTTTCTAACAATCAAATAATAGAATAACAAAACAAATGACAATCGATGATTGCATTCTAATTGACATTATAGGATTCAAATTTAAAGGGAATATATTTCCTTTACATATATTGTAAAATAGGTATTTGGGTTGGGACGGATGAGGAGGGGAGAGGGATAAAGGCCGGCCGCAAACGTCAGATTTTTCCATTCGATTGTCTGATCAAAAAAAAATCGCTGCGAATACCCGATTGGTTATAATACCGGGGCCACGTCCATTGTCGGACCGGTTTGTACGGCCGGCGCGGCGGTAATGAAAATAGGCCACGCCTTTCCGCGCCCGCCGTCCAATCGAATTTCGTCTGATCAGACAATCGGATGGAAAAATCTGATGTGTGCGCTGTCACTGAACAGTCCTGGGATATAAGATGTCTATGCGTTGCTAAACCATTCATCCGATTGCGATGAAATTTTGAGGGTTTGATGTGCGCATGCCCGCGACGGTTTCTATATGTATACAATAGTGAGTTCTGGCATCATGAAATTATGCATTGCTAGCTGTTCATCCGATTGCGATGAAACTTTGAAGATTTTTTTTTTATTTTTTATTTTTTATTTTTTTATTTTTTTTTATTCCAGTTAAAAGAAAATTACATTTTCACTCATTTAACTAGAAATAATTATACACATTAAGATAAAATAAATATTTCAATACAGCGCTATTCTATTTCATTGTTTTGTTTATCAAGAATAAATATAAATAATTGTTTTTTAAATTTACCCAGCTTCTTTTCGTTTTTAATGTCATTTGGGAGGCAATTATATAAGTTGCCCCCCTCGTTATCAATGGATTGTTTACCATAGTTAGTGTGGATGGTATTTAAATGTATGTTATCGCGTTGTCGTGTAAAGTGTTTGTGTATTTGGGACGTTTTAATGAATTCTGTGTTTGTGTGTACGAGATTATTTTGTATTTTGTATATAAGGAGACATGTATTGTATTCATATAGTTTTCTTAATGTTAATAGTTTTGTTTCAATATATAATTTTTTTGTGGATGTTCAGGGCTTGTAATTAAATAGTTTTTTGATTACCTTGTTTTGTATTACCTGTAATTCATTTATGTGTGTTTCACATAAATGAATTACAGGTAATACTATATTTAATGTGGTAATAATTATATTTGATGTGTGCATGCCCGCGATTGTTTCTATACATAATAGTGAGCTCTGGAGTCGTTAAAATGCGTTGCTAACCCGTTAATTCGATTGCGAGGAAACGTTGGTGAGTTGTTGTGAGTACACCCGCGAAGGTTTCTATATATATAAACTGAATGTACCAGGACTGAATGTATGAAATGCGGGAGGGAGGAGGAGAATTTGGGAGGGGGGAGGGGATCTCAGGTTGGTGGTTCGCGGGATGGGGGAAGCGAGGGGAGGGGAGTGGGGAGAGGGAAGGCGGAGTGGGAACGCGTGAGGGGAAGGAGATGCGGAAGAGGAAGGGAAACGGGACGAATGGGAAAGGAAAAGCAATTTCTTTATTAAGTGTGAACTCGCTAGTTGTAAATAATAATGTGAATAAAATAAAATATTTGGAAATGATTCCAGAATTAAATGACCAGATGCATGCATGGAAGACGTCATTCGGAGAAATCTTCAGAATATGGATTGGATCTGATCTTGCCGTCGTTCTGTCTACTTCAAAAGATTTTGAGGTAAGAATACACCTATTTCTACGGGTGGTGGAGTCCGATTTCCGTAACAACGGGTTTCCAACAACGACAAAAAATATCCTGCGCAGCTACACACACATTTTTCAACCTGCAGCTATAAATAAAATAATGTATTATTATTTATCCACACCCGCCTCCGAACTGTCAATTGGGAGGCGGGTATGGGTACCGCCGCCCCGGGAACCATTTATTGGATTACCAATACCTCTGCCATAGGTCACCCCAAGTGGTTCGCTATACGTTTGGTGACTTAGCAGGGGTGCCTGGTTTCATGGGGTGAGGATTGTCCGGTTCTTGGCGGCGGATGCGTCTGCCCACCAACTGCGTCAAACCACCACAGGCCGGATCGGGAGAGACCGGTTCAGGAAGACCTGTAGACCTCTCCAGCAGGACTTTCGGAACATCGCTTTGCCCGCAGTGGGGGGATTGATTCATACGTCTGTCACTCCTGGACTCCCTGATCCCCAGATTCCTACCCGTCCCTCGTACCTTTTTCCTTCCCACGACTTCCTCTCATTCCTTTCCCTAAAAAGACCCTCCACACAGCATCCCCAAAGATGACATAGGCCTTGAGGGGAATTATTTTCCTTAAGGTCTCCTGTGTAAAGAGTCCTAAATTTTACAATCTTCCAAAATAAATATCAACTCTATTTGCACCACTAATTTTCTCATAAATGTAATATCAATAGTATTGGAGGGTAGCAAATGTAAAATCATGCCGTGTCCAGTCCAGTTTTTTAAAAATATAGTGTCATTTGCGTGCAAAGTCGTATCTTCTCCAAGCATAAACTTTCTAATTATAGTTTATTTGTAAAGTGAGCTGCCAGGTAAGTATTTTTCTGTATCTGTTCGTAAATAATAAAATTAGATAGAGACTGAGAATTTATAATAAATTGCTCAGCGCCCTTGAGGTGATTTTTCACAAAATCGGCGCTCCATCAATTGTCCAATTATTATTATTGTCACATATACTAGAAAGATATTTTTTTGGTGGGATTATCTTGAGTTTAATATCATCATTTTATATTTGTAATAAATTTTTATATCATATCAACAAACGACCCTGTTATGATTTGAGATGATTACAAAAGTATTAAAACGATTTATTTTCGGGATATTATGCCATTTTGCGCTTTGCGCTCGTTCGGGGTATTTCCCGAACGATGGATGCTGTAATGCTGTCCGAAACTTTGGCTAAACAAGGAAACTGTTGGCGCAACACAACAAAATACCCCAAAAATAAATCAATTTAAGAATTATGTCCCTTTTTATTTACTTTTGGTTTACAGTCTTTATGAACTGCACACTAAATTCTGTTAACATAATGTAGGTGTCAATATTATAAATTTAAGTGATTTTATTTTTAACACCGTATCCTTTGTTCCAGTGCGTGATGATGAGCAAAGAAACCTCCTCGAAAGGTTCGATGTATGAGTTTTTTAAGCTTTTCATAGGCGAAGGATTGTTGACACTCTCAGGTAAAGTACCAACTGGACACATCTACAATTTATTAAAGAATTTCTAAAACTAAGAATGCGCTGGAGTGTGTAATACATCGATCGTCCAGTTGGTTAGACATACATCTACGAAAAATCGAAATTTGTGTTGAGTATGCAGTTATATGTAACAGTTAACAGTGTACCCACTTTCTGGTACAATACTTAGATTACCTACTAATAAAATCAACCAAATCAATTATAAGACAAAAAAACTTACTGTACATACTGAATTAAAAAACATATTATGTGGGTCACTAGTAGGATATTTCAAAATGTCATACTAATGTACCGAACCGTTATGCCACCCGGTGATATTTTATAGCATATTTAATACGTCAAACACAGACACGTGTAAATAAATTATTTATTGTTATTAAGTTTATTTTGTGGAACTCCATTTTGATTTTTTTATATATTTAATAACATTATTATTTAATGTATAAAAGTAGTTTGTTATAAACAAGTTCAGCTATGTAATTATTATTCTGCTTTGTAATTATTATTATCGTTTTCAGCTGTAACGCATAATAATATTTAAAAAGCACAACTTGTTTATAACAAACTGTCTTTATACGTTAAATAATAATATTATTGAATATTTCAGAATATAACGATAAATGAAATAAAAAGTTGTAGATTTATCGTGTACTGAGTGAAGCTTTACATTTGAGTTGCATGCTATATGCTGCAAAATTATAAGAAATTGAGTGTTTCCTATGTATTATTTTGCGACTCTTACGCAAAATCAATCTTAAGTTAAAACCTGCCTTGTGTTCTAAACACAGTTTAAAAATTCTACATGCGAAATCCCATTACATGGATACCATTCTCGATTTCTGAGAGCAGTTGTAAATTTGTAGTTGAATTTATAACATGATTTTTATTGGAAGCATACTGGTGATGTGATATAAATTCGGCATAAAATGGCATGTGATATAAATGTGATATAAATTGGGCATAAAATAAAAAAAGGATTTCCACCTCCCCCCCACCCCCGCCGGTTGAAAATCTGTTGTTAAAGAACCTAAATAGGGGGGCGGTGAAATTTACCTCCGCCCCGGGCGGCTGACACCCACGCTACGCCACTGAATATCACGTGTGGTCCGTTTGAAAAGTATCTGCAAAGTTTTTAGCCATTTCATATAAATATCATTATGATCGATGGAATTATTAAACGGATAACTGATGAATTCCACCAACTTCTCAATTTTCTTGAAATCACTAAAGCGATTTTCTAAGTCTGATATCACTACATAAATTCCTGCTGTGTACTTGTCAGGAATGAAATAGTATATATATATATTTTATTACGTATTTTTTTACACAAACTGTTGAAATTTTTACTTTTCGATGTCGACTCTTAGAGACGCCGTTTGACTTTTGAACCCAGTATTCATAATTTCTGTTAATGATTTTTTATTCTTGCCTTGTAATTCCAGATTTAATGTGCTCAGTTTTCCGGTAAAATCTGCTAAAAAGGCTAAATTACATCGCCAGTCTCGATCACACAGTTGCTGATAATCGTCACCCCTCTCTTCAAGAAACTTTGTTATTACGTCCAATAACATGATGGATCGGCATTTGAAAATCACACAAGATGATACGCGCAACTCTAGTACGGGTTCTTGTCCGGCTACGCGTCCGAGTTCTTGTGCGGGTGCGGGTTCTATTGGGTTCGAGTTCTTGGCCGGACCCGTGCTTGCGATCGACTGGACTAATGGCCGCGATCGACCGGCTGGCCATCCCTGCTATAAGGTATTCCGACCGACGGGACGGTTGACAAAATTTAGCTTGTCCTCCGCGATAGATAAGTTTCGGTTAAAAGTCAATATACACGTATTTTTTAGTAATATCGTTCGTTATGCAACATTACTGGTTTATTGATAAACGGAATTAAACTGACGAAGCTCTTAGAATTGAAAGAAGTCAAACATAAACTAAAATAATTCACCTAAGACATTATCAATTTATTACGTTCGATCTTAGAGAAACGAACGTTGTTAAAATATGGTCAAGTACCTCATTAACTAATTAACTCCCGTTTAGTTTTACAACGCCCGTAGACTCATCTTTGCATTTAGTCTCAACTTACGATTCAATTAACTCTTTAGAATATTTTTCACCCATAACAACAAATGAAATTGACAAAACAAAATTCTGTCCCAAAATCAATATGGCTTCAGAAGTAAACTAAGCACTGAAGATGTAATATTTGATCTGACAAAAAAATTATTCACACCTATTAATCAAAATAAAAAAAAAATCTAGCTATATTTTTAGACTTAAGAAAAGCTTTTGATATGGTGAATCACAATCTACTCATAAAAAAATTAATCAAATAGGTTTCTAAAACTATACACTAAAAATGCTCACTAACTATCTCAAAGGCAGAAAACAAAAACAAAAATAGTGAATTTTTATAGTACAGAAACAGGGATAAAAAATGGGTACCACAAGGGACTGCGCTTGGCCCAATTGTGTATAAAGGATTTATTTAATCTTGTAATCCCTGGTAACGTTGTATCTTACGCTGATGATAGCGTAAACTACTCCGTAAACTATGAAATATATATTTAAAAACTAAAACAAATTCGAAAAAAAAAAGAAAATAGAATCAACATTCGAAATAATAATGTGTTTTATACCCCACAAACAAATACCAAACAAATGCAATCTCACGCAGTTTCATAGGACCTCTTACTTTCAATCTTTTACCGAAAAAAAATCAAGTAACAACTAAACTACCTCAATACTTAGAGGGACTTACTTACTTTAATACCTACTAGACTAATACTAGGACTAGACTTACTTTAATACCAGAGAAAACCGGAAGTATGTTATTTTTAAATAAAATTTTAGACGTATTTACTCTTTTCCACAAAAAAATTGTTAATTGATTTCGAAAGATTGTACTTTTATCTAGTAAACGCATGTTTTAAATTTGAGAAAAAATGGTAATTTTTAGTATAATGAGGTGATACCATAGATCGTTGGGAGATTTGTTAAATTTTCAAACGAAAAATCTTATTTTATAAGACAAATTTCATACAATGTAATCATACATTATTGTAAATCAATACGGTATCTAGTAAACGCATATTTCAAAATTTTAATTTTAGTTCACATAAAATCATAAAAAAAATAACCGAACACTTATTTATGACGAAAGTTTCTCTATTTTGTTCATCTATTTACGGTCTCACAAATTACTATATTTATGATTTTTTTTACATTCTTATTGTGCTCAGACATTATTAAGAAATGATAAATACTTTTGATCAAAAAATAATTACAAAAAGTAAATAACTCCAATAGTTTTATCATCACGCCTTTCAGCATTTTTGGATGTAAGTATAAATTAAAGCTAATTTTGAATGAAATAAAATCAATATTGAGTTATAATTTGATAAAAACCTGGTGCGGAGAATAATTAATCTTTCTCATTTTAACCGCCCTGTATGATCGGAAGAACATCTTTCGACGAAACTTGGAATCTCGGCCGCTGGCTGGTTAAAGGCCCTTAAGCAGTCGAGTCGCTCTGTTTATTTTCGCGTTCTAAAAGGCAGAAGTTCTCGCTTTCGGAGCATAAAAAAGTGTGTGATTGGTTTGGCTATCAATAGTTAAACCGTCCCTGGGATATCGATTTAAAATCATCGGAAGTTACGCATATCGATACGATATTGTAAAGTAATCGGTTTCTCTGTGCTAGAACACCTGGAAAAAAAACTTTTATCGTGATTGACGACCAGATCTGAATAGCCGAGTATTACAATCTTCATCTTCCACACATCTTTCTATTCTCCACTTTCTTCAGCTTCACATCACATACCCCAATACTTTAGGATATTGTTTAACATCTCCGATCCGTCGGGAGCAGTTGGGATTCTTGTGCGCTTTTCACCTAACAAAATTTAAACAAATGATTTCTTTGTAAAATTATTAAGATCGGTGGAAAAAACAGCATTTTTAAACATTAGCCAGTAACCGCAAACTTTTGATCTAGATTCTAGAAAATTACGAGATCTGATTGATATTTGGGTTTAACAGAACGTTAAAAAAAGATGTATGCGTTACCCGTGTATGAGAGAAAATACGTCATTCTCTCCAATCCTGTATCCATTCTTGTTCTTAATAGTGATACTTTTTTTCAAAATCTTAATTTTTAAATATGTAGGTAATGTTAGGTATATCAGTATAACGAGGAGATCTATAATTTATTGGTTTCACAGATAGGTAAATTTCACACGTGGGTTAACCAACCAAATCGTAAACTGTTAAATGAAATAAATAAATAAACCTTCCAACTAAGTAAAAAACCTTCTTCATTTTTATTACAGGGCCGAAATGGAAAAATCACCGTCACGTCATCAACCCCGCGTTTTCCGCTAAGACCATTCGAAGTCACGGGAAAATAATCAACGAATGCGCCAAACAAACAGTTGAAAGCATGCTGAAGGCTTGCGACAAGGGGCTCGTTAATGTAGTTCCCTACTGTGAAAGATATTCAGCTGATGTCGTCACCAGTAAGGCTTTATTCAATTAAAATTAAACATATTGATGAATGCATCTGAAATTTTAGATTGCTACTTATATCAGTTTTTTTTTCAGATTTATCAGATTTACGTTTATTTTTCATTGAATCCTTTTTTGTTTCAGGAAGTCTATTTGATATGGATTTAAAATTCTACAACGGCGAAAAGGATTCTATTATTGATGCTTCAGCAGAGTAAGGAGGATTATTTTATTTATCTGAATGTTCTGATATGGCTTAACGACTTAATTAAGGATTTTGTATACCAACTAACGCCCACTTCTTTCGAAAATTGTGCGTTTTCCCCGCTGTCATTGTGAAATTAAAGGTCTCCATCTGTTTATTCAATCGGTGAACCAGCAATTTGCACCGTGATCGCAGAGTAATCATTTAAAAAAAAATTTTTAATGAAAAGAACATGATTTAATGAATTTCTACGCCAATGAAAGCTCTTGAGCTTGGCGTAGGAGTTATTTTACAACTATTTCATTTTTATAACATACATTTTACTTACAGAATACAATAAATATAAACTATATTTATTTATTTATTTATTGTTTGTTTGTAAGTATTACATAATACAATATAATGAACTTAAAATGTCCAACTAGGCAATTGCCCGTTTTAGGACATTACAATATGATAATGTTTTTACATGTAAATTATAGTAAGTTATAGTGTTGACTATTCTGTTGGTAAAATAATACATATGTATATTCATATTCTAGAATATTTTCAGTTATACCACGACATTTTTTACTATTGTTTAGCTGACATAATAAACTAAAGTAATATTAATAGATAAAACAAGAAAAATGAATTTGAAAATGAAAATGAATGAAGAAATTCTGTTGGTAAAATAATACATATATATATATATATATATATATATATATATATATATATATTCATAAACTAGTATACTTTCAGTTATACCACGTCATTTTTTTACTATTGTTTAGTTGACATAATAAACTAAAGAAATGTTAATAGATAAAACAAGAAAATGAAAAATAAAAACTGAAAGTAAAGAAGGAACTTTTCCTTTAAGGAAAAATATCACGAATAATTGAGCAATTTTTGAACTTACTTTATGTAAAAATACAGTTACTTTAATGCTTATATAATACCAATATAAATTAAAATGTAAAGAAAAACAAAAATTACAATTCAATTAATGTTTAATTAAATGAAGACAATATTAGCGAAACTCAATCAAATCTGGAGACAGAAAAATCAGAAAAGATATTGCCTCCGCTGGGACTCGAACCCAGGACCTTTTGCTTACATGGCAACAGCTCTACCGATTGAGCTACGGAACCCACATTAATTCGTACACTTTTAACTGTATCATACTTCGACTAAGAACTACCAACATTATCTTCATCTTCTTAACGCACATATTATTGGCTGCTATCTTTATATATGATTGCAAGATTCAACTCGAACTAAATGCAATCTAGATAGTGTCTGGATAAATTCTTATCCATTTTATTTTTAATATGCGACATCTATTGACTTTTTCTGCAAGTCTAGGATGAATATTTATTTTTTAATTTTTTAAACTTTTGAGTAAAATCTGAAATTATAATATTTAATTAAATGAAGACAATATTAGCGAAACTCAATCAAATCTGGAGACAGAAAAATCAGACAAAAAAAAAAATCAATTAATGTTGTTTAGCATATTCTCGCATTCAGCTCTCCCCAAGACCAGAAGCCAATTATTTACCTGCATACGCAGAATATTAGTACTCTTTGCCTTCCATGCATCAGGTATGGGATTGAGCAATTTAGGGCCTAAGTATGAGAATTGTCTCTGTGCTAAAGATGAGGAAGTGGTGGACGGAACTATTGGGTTTTTTTTGCATGTCTTGTATTATGACAGTGGTTTACGGAAGCGTAGTGGTGCCTCTGTTTTTGAGTATGTAATATGATTTTCCTCATGTATAATTGTCTTACATCAAGAACACGAAACTCTGCGAACAATGAATCGCTGGGGTACCTGAAAGGTTTTTTCAGTATGACTCTTATAAGCGATTTCTGGGATTTAGCTAAGGGATCGAGTATAGTTTTAGCACAACCGCCCCAACCTAAGGAAGCATAGTCTAATATGGAATTACACATTGCAAAGTAAATTCGTTTCAAATCATTTACGCATAGAATATTTCTTATTGCTATAAACAGATGTGTAAGTTTCCTGACCTTTGTGGAAGTAAATGCTATATATTTGTTCCATCTCAGAAATTTATCAATGATAATTCCTAGGTATCTTATATTGTCCACACATTCTAAGGTATTGCATTTACATGTAATAATGTCGTTGCAATGGTGTATTCTAATGTTAAGGATTTCTTGTGGTTGACCCGCTTGAGTTGAACTGAAGCAGATGAATTTCGTTTTATCCGAGTTTAGAGTGAGGAGATTACTATCTAGCCACTGTTTAACTTTGTTTATGCCAAATTCAGCTTTACTGCAAGACTCATTCCAGGTTTTGCCTTCAAATAAAAGTACTGTATCGTCAGCAAATGTAATAATGTGGTCTGCAAAGGAAGTATTAAGTCATTTATATAAACATTAAACAATATGGGACCTAGAGTACTTCCTTGCGGTACGCCATATTTAATATTGGCTGGATCACTTAGAGTACCGTTAATATCCACTAGGTATTCTAGGTAACTAACCAACCACTTGAAAATTTGACCCTGTATCCCAATTCTCTGTAGTTTATTCAGCAGAATTTTGTGCGAGATAGTGTCAAATGCTTTAGCTAGATCTAAAAAAAGTGCAATGCATTTACTACCTTTATCTAGATTATTAGAGATGATTTTTGTCAAATTAGCGATGGCGTTTTCAGTGCTTAAACCTTTGCGAAAGCCGAATTGTCTACTAGAAAGGATGTTGTTATTTTCTAGATAATGGATGAGTCGGTTCTTTACAATTTTCTCCAAAATTTTTGAGACAGAGTTGAGCAGGGAAACAGGCCGGTAATTATGTATCAGTGATTTGTCCCCACTTTTATGCAGTAAAATGACGATTGACTGCTTTAAATGGTTAGGGAATTTCCCTGATTTAAAGCTTAGATTCGCAATGAACGCAATCGGTAAGGCTATGTATCCTTTAATGATTTTTAGAAGATTTGATGAAATCTTATCGGGACCACATGCTTTTGATGACTTAAGGTCGTCAATTATCTTCATGACTTCGTTAGATGACGTTGTGATTGAGTCTATTTTGTGACCGATATTAGGGATAGTTAAATTGGCGAGAGCGGTTTCTGATTTCTTACACTTATCGAGAATTTTTTTAGCAAGTGTGTCTCCCACAGATGAAAAGTAGCAGTTTGCAAAGTTTGCCATATCTTTGGGGATTTCAGAGTTTGATGTGTTAATGTATAGCGATTTAATTTCTGAAGATTTATTGATTTTGGATTTGGTTATGTTGCGAAAGGTATCCCAAAAACGTTTTGGATTGCAGTTGTTTTTGTAAATGAGTTTATATATATATATATATATATAAACTACTATTAATTCATTTTTATAACATTCATTTTACTTAGTGTATACAATAAATATAAACTATGTTATGTTGTTAATTTTTGATGTGACATGAATTGAAGTTATAACATTTTGATTTTTTTTTACATGAGCTCCACACGGGAGGCCTCGAGGAAAATAATTTCCCTCAGGGCCTATGTCATCTTTGGGGATGCTGTGTGGAGGGTTTTTTTAAGGAAAGGAAGGAGATGAGAGTTATGGGAAGGAAAAGGGTTTAAGGGGTGGGTAGGAATCTGGGGTTCAGTGTGTCCTGTCCTAATTGGTGATGTTATGGTTGTTGATTTTTTTTAAAGATTATTTTTACCCTTTTCTTCAATGATACGAAATCCGTTATTTTTTTATTTCTTCGGGAAGACTATTAAAATATTTTATGCCTTTGTAAATATAATTATTGTGCATTTGTTGTGTTGGAAATAGAGGAATTTGGATGTTAAATTTATGGCTTAATGATGAGTTGAGTTTAAATTTTTTTAGTTACATTTTCTTTGAATATTTGTAGTATTGAATCTTTTTTATAGAGTTCTTCAATTTTTGGTACTTCGAAAATTTTGAACAATGATGCTGAAGGGAATGTTGGTTGTTTTTTTAAACTTACTTTAATAATTAATTTTTGTACCACTTTTACAGGACTTACAATTTTTTCATATGCACCTCCCCATCCAATGATTCCATACTGATTTAGTGATTGGACTGCGTAATAGACTTTTTAAGGTTGTTTAATTTGAGAATATTTCTTAATCTAATGAATATATAGATACATTTTCTAATGCGCTTAACAAGTTCAGATATGTGTCTGTTCCATTTCACATGTTGGCATACAATTACACCGAGTTACTTTATTTCAGTTGCATGGTTTAATATGGTACATGAATTATTATAGACATCTTTGTTACATTTTTTGATGTGTATAATTATATTAATGTTGGGATAAGTTTTGGATTTATTTATTGAGAAAGGAATATAAACTGTTTTTTTCGCATTGATTGTAAGAAGGTTTGTATCGAACCAGGTTTTTAGGTTTTGGATGTCATTATTTGCATTTTCATTTACAATTTTCCAGTCACCACCCTTAATTATGATAATCGTGGTGTCCGCGTAAGATATAACGGTTCCACTGAGGTTTTGCTTAAAAATATCGTTTACGTACATGATAAAAAGTAATGGTCCCAAAACAGTACCTTGCGGTATCCCAAAATCACTTGTGAGTGGTAGACTTGATGTGTGATTGATTTTTACAATTTGTGTTCTTTTGTGAAGATAAATTTTTAGCCAATTTAGTGCTCTGTCATTAAAACCCACAACCTTTAATTTTGTATTAATTTGACATACTGTCGAAAGCTTTTTGGAGATCTACAAAAATACCAACACATTTTAATGATTTAAAGCGTCTTGTATAGTACTAGATAATTTAGCAATGGCGTCTTTTGTGCTTTTGTTTTCCATGAATCCAAACTGGTTTTCGTGAATTATGTTATTGATCTTAATGAAATGAGTTATTCTTTTTTGATTTAAAGGAAAATATATGGTTCTTCTCGTGTTCCGTAACACTTCCCCACTCGCCCGAAAAAAAGTGACGTAGTAATGAAAAAAAATCCTCTCTCCTTTTACCGCGTTGGATTTGAAATTTGAGAGCATTATAGCACGGAAGGACGAAGGCCCGAGAGAGCGAGAGTAATGGTTACCTAAAGCCGGATAAAACAAACTGTAAGCAAACTCAATATGACTAAAAAGGAGTTAAAACACAAAAAATTTATTGATGCCGGGAACAAAACGGTGTTTGTTCACTATAACAATAACCTTTTCTCAGAAAAGATGTGGCAATATCTAATTCTGGAAAATAACAAAAGAGCATTGAGTCAGCTATGCCCACTCAACACCGGTCAGTGGTTGAGTGGGCATAGCGCTTGGATCCCATCCGGGTGTCGCGTGTTCAATTCCTCAGCTGGCTAAGTCCTCCATCACAACACAAGCAACATTTTCGGCTTTCTGTGGTGGTAGTAGGAGATTTTCAAACATTGTTGGGTTATTCATAACCCGAAATGTTTGTCTTTCTTTAAAAAAAAAAAAAAGAAAAGAAAGCATACAAGGAATATTGAGCGCCATTCAATTATTGAAAGAATTGAAAAACTTCAAGCTAATTTGACGTTAGTTGCACTAATTAGTTTCAAATCAAATGACAATACCATAGCTGAAATTTACACTTGCATTATGACTGAAAACTACTCGAAAAACATTCACTACAAAGAGTGTATGTTGTAGACAACATTGTGTTTTATATGATGCAGGGCGAAGTGATAAAATATAATACAGAATTTTCATAACATTAGACTATAACTTGCCGAATATATCTTGGAACCATGATAACCCTCAATTATCTGGTATTAATATGTCTACTGCTAATCCTAGTGAGAGGGAGTTACTGGGTATGTCTAATTTCTTATCAATCCCACAACTAAACACTGTCGCTAACGTGAATAACCGTGTTCTTGATTTAGTTTTCCGCAGTACTTCTGCCACGGTATGTAAATCTTTAGAAGAGCTCTTACCTGTAGACGCTTATCATCCTCCTCTGGGCATAATTATCTCTCTTTTTTTATTTATTTATTTTACAAAAGAAAGTACAAATAACATATTGGGAAGCTTTGCCTGTCCAACTAGGAAAGTTTCCCGTTCCAGGACAGACAAATTGACAGGTTTAGTTCATATTATTCTAAGAAATATACATAATTACATAACAAACAAAAAAAATAGAAAAAGTAACCTGGTAGCATATATTATTATACTCGGATTTACCGAATTAACCTGGTAACGCAAAATATATTCGGATTTACAGTGTGAGATAAGCAGGTAAGTTAGTTGTAAGTATTGAAAAGTATAAACCAGGTGCCTGATAACAAGTTGGAGGAATTACATAAAGATTTAAAACATAAAGAGTTAATGCTATTATAAACAATATTATAAAGATATGAAGTTATGTTAGGTTATGTGTTTGAAGTGTGAACTTATAATACATAGTACACTTATAAGAGAAACTATATTAAAATTTACAAAATCAGATATAATTTGTGTATGTAATAATATATTTGTTTTTTTTTTTTTAAATAATTTTGCGTTAGAACAACAATGCGTAATAAATTATGTGCAAACATGATTACATATTTTTACTCATTTAAAACATGTTTTCAGTACAAATTATATTACACGACAATACGAATACACTGCGCTCATGTCTTGAACTACTCCTGCTAAAATATGAAAACAATATAAATATAGATAGAGATATAAAAAGAAACTATGAATATACACAAATAGTACCTGATTTAGTGCTACTTTGGTAACGATACAGTGAAATTGGTGCATTACTTCGAACGTCATACATGTTGTGTTACGTATTTTATATTTATTATAAATCATCACCGCTATGAGGTATCAAGCATACATGAACTAATAGCGTACCAAGTTTCACACAGCGAGCCTTCTAGTTTAGGTCTCTCTTGTTAACAACAATGATCATAAAAATTTCAAATCATGTTATAACTTCTTTAAAGCAAATTTTCCAAATATTTCTGATAACTTAAATACAACTGATTGGTCCTTTCTGGAAAACACAGACATTAATAACAATGTAAATAATTTTTCTGCTATTCTAAATGATGCTATTGCAAATGTTGTGTCTCCGACAAAATAAAATTGTAAATTTTCCAAATTGGTTTAGTACTGAATTGATCACTTTAACATACAATAAAAAATGCTCATAAAAATTGCAAGCGATTGGGATTTTCAAGTGATTATAATAAATTTCAATTGTTAAGAAAAGAGTGTTGTAAAATGTCTAAAATGTGTTATAAAAATTACATTGATAAAATTGAAAATGATATTCATGTAAACTTAAAACAATTTTGGAACTACACTAATTCTCAAAAAAATAATAATTCGGGTATTCCAACTTCTATGAATTTCAATGGAAAAATTGGTTGTAGTGTTCAAAATATCGTAAATTTATTCGCTGATTATTTTAAGTCTGTTTATGAAAAGGGTATAACTGATAAAGAAATTCCCAAATTCTCCTCGAAACTTAGTCTGGACATATCTGAAATTCACATTGAAATTAATGATATTAAAAAGCATGTAAATTTTTCAGATGCTAGGAAAAGTGCTGGACCTGACAACAATCCTCCTGTGTTATTTAAAGAATGTCTAAACAGCTTATCTGCTCCTCTTTGTCTAATTTTTAACCAATCATTAATGACAGGCTGTTTCCCTAATATATGGAAACATAGTTTTCTCACACCTATTTATAAAAAGGGAGACAAAACGGATTTTACAAATTACAGACCGATACGTATCCAATCATCAATACCTAAACTTTTTCAAAAAATAGTACTTGATAAAATATTGTAACGTGTATTTCTTGGTAGAGCATCAGAATCTCCCTCAAGTTTGTGGGAAGGAAAATACAGTCTTTATCTTCGGGCATTTTTTGATAAATAAAAGAAATAATTTAGCAGTACAATATCACCTATATTTTAAAGGTACTGTGTATACATGGGTGCCCTCCAAGGGGTCAAGAATTCCACATTTCCTAAAGAAATAACAAAATAACACATAAGCAAGAGAGCATACCTGTGGACCGTAATTTAACTAAATTATCCTGACTCTAACGCTGACGCGAATCACTGTTAATAGGCGACCAGGAGCACGCGGGGTCTCCATAGACAGGAACCGAGGAAGGCCCCAGGGCCTGGGGACTCCTCACCAGGGAACAGGAACCAGGAAAGGCCCCAGAGGATGGGGACTCCTCCACAGGGAACAGGAACCAGGAAAGGCTCAAAGTCTCGGTTGTGCGTACCGGTGAAATCTCGGTAGACGCCGTTTACCGCGCCCTCCATAGATCAGCGCCGGGCCTCCATCCGCCTCAAATATCGTGTTCCGCGAGGATAACCCCTCTCAAAGCCTTGGCCACGTTATTATCGTGAACGCCAAACAAAGGATTACACCGATTATCCACACTCAAGTACGAGAGTGAAGGTGAGCACATTGACAATATGGCGACTCGCGACTTCACCATTTAAAGTTTTAAAAATCCCGTTTCACTCACGGAAACAACACGGCTCGCAGTTATAAAATAATTAATGATTCTTTTTTTAAAATGGGTAAAACCCGTAAAGGTGAAACTATCACATATTTAACAAGCAACTTAAAAAATTCGGCGACTTGTCGAATTGGCGTCGGCTCCCTAGACGACGAGAATTCAAAAAGTGCCTCCGGAAATAGATGGCGCTATTTGCTAGCGGTAAAGAACTCATCGTTACGGCGATCATGATAAAACGTGAGCGGCCAGGTGAGTTTAAGATTAACTAGGTCAAGACAATATTTATTTAATCAAAATAAATATTATCGTGACAATATCTACAAACATTAAAAAAATTATAACTCCCCACCAACATGGCTTTTGTTCAAATAAATCAACTTTAACTAATTTACTAATATATGAAAACTTTATATCTAAATCCTTAGCAAATAGATGCCAGGTAGACTCAGTATACACTGACTTTAGCAAGGCATTTGACAAGGTGTGTCATAAAATATTAATCAATAAATTAGCAAAACTTGGAATTTACGATAATTTACTAAATTGGTTTGCTAGTTATTTGTTCGAAAGAAGTTTTAGTGTAAAAATAAATGGCGCAAATTCATACGAATTTATGGCGACAAGTGGAGTGCCGCAAGGTTCTCATTTAGGTCTCATTTTGTTTATAATATTCATAAATGATATTGTTGATGGTTTACTGATATAAACGTTCTACTGTTTGCAGATGACATGAAACTATATAAAGAAATTAACCACATTAATGATTGCATTACACTACAAACTAACGTAAGCGCCCTTGAGGTGTTTTCCACGAAAACGGCGCTATATAAATTAGCCAATTATTATTATTAATTATTATTGAGATATCTTTTTGAATGGTGCTCTGTCAACAAACTAGCATTGAACATAAATAAATGTCAGTTAATTTTTTTTTTTTTTTTTTTTTTTTTTTTATAGCGACTATATACAAAAATTTTACATACAAAATGAAATGTGAAATTAAGTACAAAATATTGTATTTCTTAGTCCTCCTCACTAGGGGGTCCTGTGCCGAGGAGGACTAAAGTTATTCAAATATAGTTCATTTGTCTTCTATGTCGTTTTTAGCGTCTTCGCTAGGGTTTTCTCATTGACCTCTTTAAGCCATATTTTTATTCTTGATTTGTATTTAATTGGATTTTTTATTAGTTTTATGTCTTGGGGGAGGATGTTATGGAGTTTTGTTGCAAAGTATGTATAGTTTCTTTGTCCAAATGTGGTTTTATAACTTGGAATATTTTTTATATCATTTTTATTCGATCTAGTGTTATGCATACACGGTCTAGTAGAGGATTCATTATTTTTGAAGAGCTTCAATAATATATTTTTGGAATATATTTGTTGTACATTTGGTACGTCAAAGTTATTGAAAATTTCAGTTGAAGGCGTTCTAATTGGTACTTTCAATATGGTCTTTATGATTCCTTTTTGAATCGTATTCAGGCTGTGTAGGTACGTATTTGCAGCAGATCCCCATCCTATGATTCCATATTCAATTCGAGAATGACATAACGCATAGTAGACCTTTTTCATATCCTTTTTATTTAGCACGTTTCTTAGATTTTTGAAGAAATATATAAGGCTTGTGAGTTTTTCCGTAATACCTTTGATGTGTAGGTCCCATCTAAGATTTTCGTCAATTATTACTCCGAGATATTTTATGTTTTGTGTTTTTTCGATGACGGGGCAGTAACATTGTATATTATTTCCATGGCATTCATGTAATTTTAGTTCTAGTGATTTTATTGGTTGGCCCCTTGAGTTCATTGAAAATGTTATATATTTTGTTTTGCTTATATTAAGGGTAAGCGAGTTGATTTTAAGCCAATTTTGAAGTGCACTAAGCCCTTTTTCAGCCTCATTAAATGTATCAGTCCAATTTTCTTCTTGAAATAATAAAACAGTATCATCAGCAAAACTGATTACGTTTCCTTTAATGGTAAGGTTAGTTAAATCGTTGATGTAGATAATGAACAGAATCGGTCCCAGTACACTTCCTTGAGGAACGCCATAGTTTAAAGATAGAAGTTTGCTCTTTTGTTTGCCAATTTGTACTTGTTGTTCTCGCCCTGTTATATATGACTCCAATAAGTTAATTGTTGATTCGGCCATTCCTATTTTTTTTAGTTTAGTTAGTAATATTTTATGGTCTATTGTGTCAAAAGCTTTTTGAAGATCTATGAATAAAGCTAAACATTTTTTCCCATCATCTATGTTTTTTATGGCCATGCTTGTTAGATTTTCTATGGCATCATTGGTGCTCAGATTTTCTCTAAAACCATATTGGGATGGTGATAGTAATTTGTTTTGTTCAAGAAATTGAACAATTTGCTTCTTCATTACAGTTTCCAAGATTTTTGAAAAAGAGCTTAAGAGACTTATGGGTCGGTAGTTATATATATCCTTTTTGTTACCACTTTTATGTATGGGTATAACTGTAGCTTTTTTAAGGCATGAAGGGAATACATTTGTAGATATAGACAGATTGACCAAGTATGTCAATGGGAAGGTCAGTTCATTTTGTAGTTGTTTTATTGTTTTATTTGAGATTATGTCGTTTCCCGATGATTTATTAATATTAAGGGATACAATTGCATTTCTGATTTCAGTATTGGTTACATCAGTTAACTTTAATTTGTCTATCTGGTTCATATTTTCCTTTTCTTCTGGTAAAATGCTAGTTATTGGTTGTCTGATTTTCTTTGCTAATTGTGACCCTATATTAGTAAAAAATTCGTTTACGTATTCGAGAATTTTGTCCGGATGCTTTGCGAAAGAGATTTGGGTATTTTCAATTGTTAATTCCTCCATGTTCTTGTAATGGGATGATTTTGCATTTGTAATTTCATTAATGATCTTCCATAATTTGCGCGGGTCATTGTTACATTCGTCTATTTTCTTCTTATAATAATTTTCTTTGACAGTTCGTATAACATTTTTGCAAATATTTCTGTACCTTTTGTAGTATCGTTGTATAAAAATATCACAAGGATTTAATTTAGATTTCCTATGTAATTCATCTCTTTTTCTAATGCAATTTATAACGCTTTGAGTTATCCATGGCTTAAGATGTTGGTTTTTATGCGAAATCTTTTTTTCTATTGATTTGGTATTTGATACGATGGTGTATGTTATATATTCAGTGAATTTACTCCAGGCATTATTTGCATCAAGGTTTTCCAGTAGGCTTATCCAGTTTGTATTGAGTAACTGTTGTTTTACATCATTCCATTTGGTTTCTGTCTTTTGCACGATAATTGGGTAGGGCTGCGATCTTTGTATTTTCTTTTTTGTAATAGATAAAATTGTTGTATAGTGGTCGGTTATAGTAGAGGTGAATATGATAGATTTGGTTGATTTAATAGTCTTACTGAACATGTGATCGATGCAAGATTTGTTGTCATTAGTTACACGCGTAGGTTTATTTATCATACTTTGGAGTCCATGGGAGGCCAGTGTTTGTAGATAATCAGTTCTATTGGGATGACCATTTTCTAATATGTCAATATTTATATCTCCGATAAGGAAGACATTTTTTGTGTTTTTTAGAAGATTGAGTTCATTAGAAAGCGTTTCAAGAAACTGATTAATATTAGTTGTAGCTGGTGATCGGTACAGAGCTAATATCGTGGTTTCATCACCCACTTTGATCTTTAAACAGTTTGCATTTGGGAATTTTATTTCATTGACTTCAGTTTTAATGTCATCTTTAATGTACGCTATCACACCATCATTTTTTGTGTAATTCAAATTGGTTGCATATGACGTGTAATTATTAATTTGCAAGGGTGAATATTTGTCCTTTATCCAGCATTCAGTGAGGATAATTATATCTAGATTTATTTTTAGATTCTTAATTAGTATTTGAAGTTCATCGAAATTTTTGTTGATACTTCGTATATTTTTATTTAATATATTAAAATTGTTTTTAAGAGTTGACAGCTCATCTGGTTTGTTTGTAGTTATTGTTTCATTATCATTTAAAGTTGTTAAAGCCTTTGGTTCAGAAGTAATTATTGTGGTATTCATTTTCACAATATAAATTATTAAGTGGATTTAGTAATGTTTTTTTTTAATATAATTTGCTAAATTATTTTTACCATATCATCTAGGTGCTTTATGTAGATAATTTTATCATCTTGTTTTTTACGGATCATAATTTTGCCTTGTTTGTACCAAACGTATTGATAATCTTTTTCCCTGGCTACTTGTTTCGTTTTCCATAATATTTCTTTATGGTACGGGCTCAATTCTTCGCCGATGTAGATAGGAGATGTCGTCAAATCCTTTATTTCATCATAATTTATTTCTTTTTTCTTTTCAAGGAGGGAATCTCTTTTTCTTTTATCTGAAAAGATCGCAAGAAGTTTTGGAGGGGCTCCATTTCGTCTGTCTGAGACTCTCGTGACGTCAGTTATATCTGTGTGTAGAAGGTGGATTCCTGCTGATAATCCTATATTATTTCAGTATTCATTAAATGATGAAAATTTAAATTGTGTTAGTGAAATTATTGATCTAGGCATTATATTCGACAGTAAACTCACCTTTGTATGTCATATTAATAATATTATCAATAAGTCAATAAGGCTCTTAAAACTCTTGGTTTTGTGTTGAGAGCTGCAAAAGATTTCAATAATTTGGGCACATTTATCATGTTATATAAAACCCTTGTCAGATGCCAACTTGAGTATAACTCTACGTTATGGTCTCTCTTTTACAATATTCATTCAGACAACATTGAAAAGATTCAACGTAAGTTTCTAAGGTTTATAAACTATAAATTGCATATTCCTATATAAAACATTGATAATTATTATTACCTCCTCGATAAAATGTCACTATGTGCAGTATTTTATGTAATAGTATCAAATGTCATTTGATACTATTACATAAAATACTGCATTACAAAATTGACTGTCCTGAATTATATCCGTGTTCCCAAAAAATAATGTCGATATTTATTACCCTTTTACTTCAATAACACCAGGACACTAGCTTATCAAAATTCTCCTATTCCGAGACTTCACAGTCTCGGAAATAAATATTCTAATCTGGGCGATATATTTCATATTAAAACTAATCGGTATAAATGTTGTATATTCTATCACTTTTATTCTTTAAGACACAAATAAACCTATGTAACTACCAAATAACTTCTATGCTACTACTTTATCGTTTTGAAGAATCTCTTAAATTCAATTATATGTGTGAAGATTCTTAGTGTCTGTTTACATTTTTATCTATGTATTTTGTTTTGTTGCAACGTTTTTTGTCATTATCTTTATTTTTTCTTTATTGTTTAAATTTTCAAGTATTTTCTTTGATACACATAGTTTGTAAAAATTTTACAAGAAAAGCCCCTAGGGGGTGTAATAAATAAATAAATAACATGACGAGATGAAACAAGAACAAAGAGAACTTGGTGTATAGGGTACGAGGGAGTGGAAAGCATCTCTGGGTATGCATCGTACGCATGATCCAGAAAATACTAACCGAATTGCAGGGAAGTGTCTCTTTTCCGAAGTGATCAATTCCGAAAAAGGTGTATACATGGAAAGAAAATAGAGGCGAGGATGATTAGAACGATTTATATATACAACATGTTTTAAGAGCATATACGAGAAATCCATTGAACACTGTCGAGTAAGGTTTTCTCACAAGGGCCATAATGTACGATTACTCGGTTCCATGACAGTTGGTCCGGCGTCAGTTGGTCCGGCGACAGTTGGTTCGGCGACAGTTGGACCGGCGCCAATTGATCCGGCGACAATTGGTCCGGCCGAAGTTTAGAAGATGTTTTCTTCAAGTAAGTATGCAGAGAGAATATACGGCCGTACAACCAAAGTCGATATACTTATATCTGAAGGCATCTTGAGTGAAAATCCGCTGTAAAGATATTTTTACTAATAATTTCGACGCTCCGAACTAGCATGCGGCAATCACAAAATACGACATACTTATACGTGCAGTCGGCTTAGCAAAAAAACGCTAAAGATTCCTACTTGCATATAATATAACTTTTATATCTGAATATAACACAAGAGTCCCAACTGCTCCCAACCATCTCGAGCCAGTGAGTCTATGGCATCCCCAATTTTGGTATGGTGTGATGCTGAAAGTAGTGGGGAGGGGAAGGAGATGTGGAAAATGTACCTGGCTATTCAGATATAGTCATAAAACACGGCTAAAGCCATTTCAAGTAACGTTAAAATTCTGAATGAATACTGACGAATAGCAAAATACGACCTCCTAAATCTTACGTAGATATTGCACATTTAAGTATGTCGTATTTTAGATATAAGTATATCGACTTTGGTTGTACGGCCGTATATCCTCTTTGCATACTTACTTGAAGAAAACATCTTCTAAACTTTCAGCCTGACTAATTGTCGTCGGACCAATTTTCGCCGGACTAAACGTCGGCCGGACGAACTGTCAGCCGGACCAACTGTCGCCGGACCAATTGTCGGGTCACCGATTACTCTATTGATGGGTATAAAGGGGTTAGTGATTTCAAACAAGACCGTGCATGGCACACTTGAGTCCGGCACGTGAAATCAAACACATAATAAAGGTAATTGTTGATTAGGCAAAGTTTGTATTGTATGGCAGTGGTTGGTTCTGCCATTGTGATACAAACGGGGGATTGGCGGCGATGGTTTCTACTGTTTCCATACTTCCACTTTTGACAATGTCCTTTATATGGTTATTGTCTATGCGTTTACCAGAAATGTGGGACAGAGTATAAACAAGGTCTGAGATTTTTCTCAATACTTTTGTTTTTATAAAGCGGGGGGCCAATTGAAACCGACACAGAATTTCTTCACCAACCCGAGTTAGGTACTCAAGAATCAGTAGTTTATCATTGGTTTCTTCAGCTCGTAGAGAATACTGGGCCGTAGTTTCCTTCGGGGCTTGCTTGATGGACAGTAGGTTAAGTTCAATTTTGTGCTGCGCCTCTGTTTTTCCAAAAGTGAGAAGTAAGACAGCTTTAAGTTCGGCTCACAACTTTGTCATTTTCTTGTTGGATTTGTGCCATGAAAATACCTATGGCGTAATTAAATCGATGAAATTTCTATGTAGAATTTCACGCGGAATTCCTCTGATGTTTGCGGTCTCCTCTACTTTATAAATAAAATCATCGATGCTGGATTGTCCATTGTATTTGACCTTCCAGGCTGACAGATCGTAGACTTTATTCGGAGTGGCTACATGAGTAGAATCCATTTTGGTTTCTATCAGAATTGGGGGAGTTGCCTTTTCTTCTCTTGTAGTAGAATTGGAAAAATGTAATTTCCTGATATATTTTTTATTGAAATAAAGAACATAATTCACTAAAGATTTCTTTGACTTATTTTCAAGAGATATGTTCCTTTGGCGCAGGGCTCGTAAAAAAATAAGGTATCCTTTGTTGACTGGAGAATGTTTGTAATTACACCAGGTGACGCTTCCATGGTAAACGGTTGGGTTTCCATTTTAGAGGAGAATTCCGATAACAGGGCTTAGTTAATGCGGAGAAGAACGAGGGGAGAAAAGGAAAAAAATTTGGAAGAAAGAAAAAAATAGAATTTTTGTGAAAAAATAAAATTTTCCTAGATTCCGGGTAAATTCACAAAAAATGTCAATTTCCCCAAGTTTTGGGTAAATTTCCCCAAAAAAAGTCAATTTCACCAAAAAAGAAAAAAAAAAGATTTCGTGAATTGAACAGAGGTACGTTTCACAGTGCTTACGAAATGCAATTGTCGAGGCATTTCCTAACACGGGCCACAAGACGGGCGTGGATTTTTCCGGTGTTCGTGGGATTCAATAATGACACGGCGAATGTTGGGAAATTTGAAAAAAAAATTCAGTTTCCCCTTTTGTTAAAACAAAATGTACATGGATTTGTTTGCAAAATAATTCTTATGTACTTCCACAAACATATTTGAAAGAAAAAAAAACACGAGAAAACTTTAAAGTCTTTTTGTTTTAACTTTGAAACATTTGGCCATAGTTTTCCTTACAAAGAACATGTTTTTATTTTTTTAAAACACGTTTTGAAAAACAGATTCAAAAGGAAATTCCTTCGTGGATTTAACTAGGCATGGAGCCATTTTTAATTTTTCACCCGCGATTTCACGAAAATTGAAGGAAATAAACTGTTTGTAATTATTATTTTTTTTAATCAAATGCTTCGCAAGGCACTCGGGAAACTGTACCCTTCAAGCACTGACCACAGGTCGTTTGTTCGAGATTTATTCACTTATTTTGCACCAGAGTTGAATATTATGGGACTTTCACTAGGGGAAAAACATATTTAGATGAGACATAGAATTGGCTTTTCGCGACAATTGAACAATGTTTGTGTCTCTATTATGCCGTGCGCAGTTAATTCCCGCGCAAAGCGTTTGGAAGCTTCCAGAAGGAAGTTTCGCGCCGAAATTTCAACGCAGGAACTGTAATTTGTTACCGTTCGGTATGAAACATAGAGAGCACAGAAACAAGCCTTGTCGTCCCGACAAATGGGAAAAGTTTGTTGGAAAAAAATTACTGTTTTGTTTGTGTAGTATGACTGATTCCCTAATTACAGATAACTTGCCTCACGTTGCAAGCCCGTGTTAAACTGCGCAGGCGCCGGGGCTAAAGTTAAGCATGTATTCAATAAAAAGGGTCTCACTTGTGTGAGAGGAATGCCAGAACCTACCTTTACGTTGTTCATCCCAGGGGGTTTAAATGCCAGCTCAGCGGTAACTCGTCGCAATAACCTTCGGGTCGTACGGCCAATTAGCTAGTAATTCCCTGTAAACGGGAGGTCTCAGTCATACCATTCAAACTAAGTATATTTGGTAAACAGTCCTGGTTTGTTCCACAAAGCAAGTACAGTTTGGGGCACATGGTTATACAACAAGGTTAATAAACAACTCCTAGCTTCTTGTCTATCGCTATTTCCTACTCTCTCTCAAACTCACGGCGTCCGTATTCTATGCACATATTGGCCGCGAGTTTAAACAATGAATAGGCACTTGCAAAAAGGAGGTAATACATAGAATTCAAGCGGACTGCTGGGGGAAGACGGCTGGTCTCCAACCTGAACAGCAATCTCTTGAAGGTGAACCGCTGCTTCCGTCGCGATTCTTAACTCACGGAAAGGTAAATGCTACAGTCGAAATCGCGTTCAAACAGGTAAAACAGCCCGGCGATATGCACTATCCGCGGACGGCGTCGGGTGACCGACATTATACAAAAGGGGCCGCGAGAATTGGCGGTACAATATACTGAGGTCGATAAACACAGAGCACTGTTACAGGGTAGGCGGTCGTCGTGGTCGCCGGTCTTGAACATTGGAAGTATGACGTCAATCTCACTTCCAGCGCTCGTGTTCCGTAACATGGTTTTTACCTACTAGTTGCTGTTGTACTCAGAAAAATGCTCTTTGCTTTTAGGAAACATATTTTACCAGAGATTCTTTCACCGGAATATGTTTCAGTTTTGATAATTCATTTTATAAAATACCGTTTTCAGGAAAAACTTGATAGATCACGAGAGAATGCGCAAGCTCTGGCTGTTGCCAGATTTTACCTTCAAGTGTAGTTCCATTGGAAAAAGACTTTTAAAACTAAAAGACGATTACACGGGATTCTACTACCCTGCACTAGAAACAAAAGCAGCTGAGATCAGGAAGGAGAAATTTGGTAAGTGAACCATTTGCCCAACTGGCGACCGCTATCCAAGGTCACTTTCGTGCGGTCCAATTGGCTAAATAAAAATCAAAATAATGCATATATTGGTTTGATCTTAAGACTAGAATCGATTATTCAGAAAAAATATCAAACTTGACCTTCACACTTGTAGTTTTTCCACAAAGCCAAATTTAAGTGACATTAAAAGTTGTTAGTTGAGAAATTTTGAATTTTGGGGCCCTTTTTCAAAATCAATCCAAATTTGGCGTCATAATAAATAAGAAACTTTACAATATATCAATCAAGTCCAATGATTGACTTCATGTGAACACCGTATACGTATTCCATCACCCGGAGCCAATATGACTATGGCAAACCCGATTGAGAGATGTTATGATGCAAACTAAAATGGAGGAATAGAGAAAGGTTGCAAAGAATTGAGCTTTACAAAGATAATTAAAAGTCACGTCTTTTTTTAATATCCTAATTAGTGAATCATCAAGTTGTAAAATTTAATAATTGAAAACAATATTAGCGACCCTCAAACAAATTTCAAACAGAAAAATCAGAAAAAGATTCCGCGGCATCTGTTATTACAATTTGAAGTTTCACTAATGAGGATATTTAAAAAAAATATTTTATTAAGTACCTGACATAAGTAATTAGTAATTACCTACCTAGTACGTCAGTTATGTATGTGCAGATAATCGGTTAATTGTAGTAACTTGTTGATATTTTAGCGAACCCGCAATGGTCAAGTGAGGATGATGAGACGCAGGCAACCAAACGAGGGAAGTCACAAAGCCTAGTTGCCGTCATGGTGGATGCTAATTTCTCTAGCCAAGAACTTCAACAAGAGTTTAACAACATTTTTAACACGGTAAGCACCGTTTCCATGTACCCCACACCTAAGACTAAATATAAAAGTGCGAGTAGTGCATTTATGATGAATTGGACCCGATGAGAACTCGGAATAAATTCGAAATTTTTGAGGAGTGAACATTTTTGGCACTTGCTAATTTGACCCGTGAAAAATGGCGGGATCTTAGAATTGTAGATTTTGATATGCGCTCTTTCTCCTCCGTTACCGTGCTGCTGGAAAAAGCCGGAGTGCATATCACGTGACCCGTGCTAGCTGCACCCTACTACTTAGTTGCGACTTGTGATGGAAAAACATTTTTATTATTTTAAATTGAAAAAATATCTGTTTGATTCCTGAACATCACAAAATCAAATCAAATTAATAAAATCATCCTTAACAACCGAAATTAGTATTTTTGATTATTTTGGTTTTAGGGTTTGGATACTATATACAGTCAGGTTAGTTCATTTATCCTTTTGATGGGGATGCACAAAGACTGCCAGGATAAAGTATGGCAAGAAATCAGAGAAACGATGGGGGTCGAACCGGACTGTGATGTCACACCTGACCTCATTTCCAAGTTTCCTTATTTGGACATGGCCCTGAAAGAGACGCTCAGGAATATTCATACGGACTTTTATTTAAAAAGCAGTAAGTATAAAGCGTATTCCTTTTCATATAAATAAATATATGGATCATGGAAATTTGAAATTCTGGAAAAGACAAAATGTTAATTCTTCTAACACAGCAAACTTATTTTGTGGCACCATTTTGATTAAAATTAAAAAAATACTTTGTTTTTACCACTTTTATTGTTTACAAAACCAACATGTTTCGTGAGCAACACTCACTTCTTCAGGGTTTTTTATTGATACATCAATAAAAAACCCGGAAGAAGTGAGCGTTGCTCACGAAACATATTGGTTTTGTAAACAATAAAAGTGGTAAAAAGTGGTAAAAGTGGTAAAAGTGCAAAAAAGAAGAAAAGTTGCTGATTTAATGAGTATATACAAAATCATTCATGATAAGCTTGAAACAACTCATTGTCTGAGCAATATTCTTATTAAAGTCCCCGATAGACGCAATTTAAGGAGTCAGAATATATTTCATCTCGAATTATTTAAAAAACAATATTGCATACTTCAATCCACTGTCTCGAATGTGTCGTCTGAATAGACTGGGAGGCGAGATAGGTAAACCCTAAGTCATCGAGTACACGGATGAAACTATTTTGTAGTGATAATGGACATAACCATATAGACATCTACGCAAATAGTCTCGCTTACTTTAAAAAGCAAATTAACAATAGACTAACCTAACAAGTAATTGAGAATTGAAAATACTTATATTTGATCTTGAACTTGAATGTGAATGGCTGTTTCTTACTCTATTTGAACTTTACTTTTTTTCTGTTTTTTATATCGTATATCGATCTTTTTTTATCTTTGTCATCTCTATATTTTATCATCACAATTTTTGATATCTCTTTTTATACCTCTGTTTATATTTTGCTATTTCTAATTTCTGTGAACTTCTATTAAACTGTGCATTCTGTGAACATTTGTAAGTTAACTATTAACATCTACGCTTTTTACAATGCTAATCTAATGACTTTTTTATATTAATACTCTGTAAATGTTCCAAAACACTAAATAAATAAAAGTGGTAAAAACAAAGTATTTTCTTAATTTTAATCAAAATGTTAATTGTTCAGGAGAGCAAAAAGAAAGTTTAATTTTTTTTTTTTTTTTAATAATATCTCCTATTTTTGTAGACCTATAATTATGACTTTTTATTATAAAATAACACTGAATAGATTTTTCAGAATACTTAACGCACGTAAAAATAATTCTTGACATTATTTTTAATTTCTTTTTTTTTAAACTGCCCATATGCATACAACGATTTTGCCATTTTTTATGGCGGTTGAGGTGACGAAAAAATTTCAACCTATTTCCGACCAGCGCAAAGAGTAATTAATATGTGACATTTTTTCTCAACAGGAGACATATTGATACCAGCCGGCACCACCATCTTCCTCTGCACTTTGATACTTTTTAATGATCCCAAGTATTGGAAGGATCCCGAGTTCTTCAATCCTGAGAGGTTCCTTCCCGAGGAGTCGGCCAAAAGGCCGTATTTTGCTTTCGTGCCCTTCAGCGCTGGGCAGAGGAACTGCATTGGTATGCTGGATCTTATTACAGCAAGATTATTTAAAAATATTACCATTATAGTCAAACATAGACATATTTACATTGCGACGACCTCCGTAGTCCAGTGGGTAAGACTCTTGACTTACAATCCGGAGGTCGCGGGTTCGAACCCAGCATGCGCAAATAAATTTTATTTGATTAATTTGTATTATTTCACAATTAATTAATTTAAAATAATATATAGTATATTTGCGGCATGTTCCAGAGTGGAAGATACTATCAGTATCGCCCTGGTGTAAGACCACCATTCAGAATTGAAACGTTGCTTGAAAATGGCTTTAGCCGTGTTTGGTGACCAGATCTGAATAGCCAGGTACTTCCCAACCTTCCTCCTCCCCACCTACTTCCCCTCCCCACTACCTTCAGCCTCACAACATACCCCAATTGGGGATGCCATAGTCTCACTGGCTCCAGACGGGAGCAGTTGAGATTCTTGTGCGGTATTCACTGTAAAAAAAAAAAAGACTTTGCTAAAATATTCATGTAACTTCTCAACTTACACGAGACTCACCACAAGTTGACAACTCACAAATTGAGATGGGCTGGGCATGTCCAGAGAATGCAGGACACACGCGCCCTAAAAAGTATTATGACTGGACTCGCACATGGAAGGAGAAAAGTTGGAAGACCTAGACTGAGGTTGGAAGACGAAGTAAGAAGGGATGACGCACAGCTTCTCCAGGTACCAAACTGGAAGTCTGCCGCTGAGGGCAGGAGGAGTTGGAGGCGAATGTTGCAGGAGGCCAAAGCTCGATATGGGCTGTAGCGCCATTGAAGAAGAAGAAGAAAATATTCATTTAGTCACTGTTCTTTGTAGATTTAAGACCTGTTCCCACTACCGTTTAAAAATCGGATGACAAAAAAACGAACCTTTGGCGCCCTGTTCATAGCTCCGTTTAAAAAAAGGAACATTAGAAAATCGGTTGCTGGAAGCACTGTTCACACTTATAATTAAAACAGAACAATAAAAAATTGGATGATCACGCAGACGCTGCAGGCATGCTTTCTCGCGATTGGGAGCGGGCGGGTTAAGGGTTGGGGTGTAGAGGAGCTCACGCCGCACTATGAGGTGGCGTAATGTATCGCAGAAATCCCAAAAGTCAAGTGTTCTTTACAATAAAACAAGTATTCTAGTTTTGAAGTTCATTAAATGCTTCACAATTCCTCCGAAGCGTGTCGCCCTTGTCGCGATACCGACGGAAAGGGATCAGTTTGAACTTGACCTTTATCAGTTTTTGCAGTCGCGTAAATTTAAATACTTTTTAAGTGTAAAAAAAAAGCTAAATCTATCAAGTGTTCAGATCCAATTCAACATGGATATGCTGTCTGGTGGTATGTACTTCTATTATATTATAGTGGTTTTTAAAAACCTCTTAGGATTTATCAACCAATTAAATTAAAACAAACACCTATAGAATGAAACATTTTTTCGTAAAAAATTTTAATATTGAGGCATATTGTTAAAAGTTCCACAAGATTCCACCGTATTTTAATTTGTTTTGTATACTTTATTATCTTAGCTACTAGATTAAATTATAAGACGTTGCTTTGGTGTACAACTTTTTAAATTATAGTACCTTAAAGTGAGTACTATCAGTTTTCATAAAAAACTATTCTAGTATTATAATCAGTGTGTTACGTTATAGATACAATTTCTGCAGTGATTCACACGAGATCCGAGTTATACTTGATTATGAAGACATATGAAGAACTCTGGCGTTAAGAAATTTGATGAAAAAGTAAAATTCCTGAAAAAACATATCGTAGATAGACATCTCACCTTCTGACCTTCTGAATCAAAAAAACTTTTTAATTAAATAGTTGTATTTTGTTGTAAATTGAAAACCAGATGGTTGAAGTATCGCAGAAACTATGACACCTTAATTTTAAACAATGAAGAATGGCTTGAAAGGTCTTACAAGGAAAGAATTACAAATCTCTGCCAGAAATAATAAAAACAAAAAACGTGTGATCATACGAAACATCAAAAACTATGATATTGCGTTCTTAAACATCTAGTACTGAGTTAACCTCTGCTACCCACATGAGTTTTTGGTGGGCAGGTAAAGCAACAGCATTGACTGTAGTCAAAGAAGTCACGTTTAAGTACGCCGACCAGAGGAAAGAAGTATAGAAAAACTTTTACCGATAAAACCGAAAACAAAAAGGTATTGGTTGATGATGAAGCACTTCCTTCGATTGTAGATGCTAATCTTAGACTTTACCAATATAGTTTAATAAGGGAAAAGAATAAAGAGGTATTTCCATCCTATACAATTCTACAAGGAGCTAAGAAAAAATGTTGCCCTTTAAGCGAATGCATAACGGTCACGGAATGTGAGTGAAGAAAGTGAAATTACAACAATAAATTGCTAGATCACATTGCTGAACGCTTAATACAAGTTAACAGCCTGTCATCGATTCGATTCTCTGAGTGAGATTTCATCAGATTCAGTTATCTCCAGCTTGGGAAAAATGAACAAAACGACAGTGAAAACAATTCCAAAAGAACTACTACAAATGCTCAAGTTACCAGACCCTAATCCGACTACCGGGAATTATTTGGTAGTTGAACCAAGTAGTGATGATGATAATATATTATCACAAGATGACGAAGATGATCTATTCTGTGTATAACTGTAAATAAATAACTTGTGAAATGAAGTGAGATTTATTACTGATTTAATTTATCTTAAATTTTTCAATTTAAAATTTTTGTATTAAATATGGGTGACTATTCCAAAAAAAAATTTCACTTATTTTTATTAACACGTCTATACGGAACTAAAAATCGAAAAAGGTTTGATGTAATTACAACCCCTGATTTAATGCCAACTTTCGGTGTCATCCACCCCATTGTGCGCCGCAGCAACGAGATGGTAAAGGTGAACAGTTTCATACAATCCTATGGGCGAGCCAGTTCGTACATGATTTTTTAACGGACGCGCTGCGCTGGCCATCCAAAACGTGCCGGATCCGATTTTTAATCGTGTCTGTTATTTATACTGTTAGTGTAGGCGTGAGATGAGATCTTGCAGATCTAATGAAACGCGCGTGGATTAGTAGGTTATTTATTTTGCACAATATTATACTTCTGTGTTGTAAGCTATGTTCTAGCTAATAGGACTGTTGGAGATTAAGGAGAGCGAGCAGGTACATCCATCTCCTTTTATACCCTGTTTCTGCCGTCTCGCTCTTGCATATTTAAAACACATCTGCCCTGATGATGGACACTGTAACGCTGTCCGAAACGTTGGCTAAAGGAGGAGGTAGCGTAACACGGCATAACACCCCAAAATAAACCACAAAAAACATTACACATCACTTAAAATTAATTATAATTTCCCATCTTCTTTTCTATTTCTCTTCTCTCTCTCTCTCTCTCTCTCTCTCGTTCGTCCACTCCTCCGGGTCTGCGAAGTGTACTCATCTTGGACGAAGTCTTCCATGCCACGGGTTAGCCCTGAAACATGGCGAAACAGAATTAGAGACACTTCTATTGCGTAACATACTGGAGAGATCTAATTCGTTCTTCGACAGCTGCAACGTGTCAGACGCACCGAATTCCGGGTTATCTCCATCCTGCCGCCATGAAACATGTAATTTTTTTATCTGGTCTAAATGTCTTTTCCACACCATATTTGTTAATTTTTATGAAATATATTTTGCTACCTTTTTTTTTCAATAATAACCCTAGGGACCCATAATCTATTACCCTGAGATCTGAAATCTCTGGTCATCTCTTTCTGACCTACATTAAAACCTGACTTAATTCAACCCTTATATTGTCCTTTCTGATTGACTTGGCTCTGAATAGCCCTTTGGATTACTTCGTTTTGTCGAGTAGAACCTGAATTATTCGTTATTTCCTCAACCTTTCTAGGAATATTTTCGTCGAAATGCGTTAAAATTCTATCTGAAGTTAATATTTTTTAATTATCGCAAAACTGTTCTCTTGTTCTGAACCCCATTGAAACTTGACATCTTTTTAAAGTAATTCGTATAACGGTGACAATACATTTGCCATGTTTGTAATAAAATTATAATAACTAATCATGCCTAAAAACTTCTCAAATGATTTAAATGATTTAAATCACTAGGTGACGGTGCATTTAAAATGGCTTCCTTATTCCGCTGACACGGTTGCATCCCTTGTTCACTTATCTTATAACCTAAAAACTCAATAACTTTTAAATTGAATTCGCATTTTTCACTATTCACCGTTAAATTACAGCTTTTTAACCTTTCTAAAACGACACACACGTTTTTTTCTAAATCACAATAATGTCATCCAAGTAGAACGTCATCTTCTGTAACCCTGACAAACTATTTGCCATTGCTTTTGCAAAAATAGCTGGCGCGGATGGTAAACCATAAACTAACCGTTTATACTGAAATAACCCTAAATGGGTATTGATCGTTTTAAAATGCCTACACTCTTTTTTTAAAAACAAACTGGTTATACGCCGATTTGAGGTCAATTTTTTGCAAAAACTTTTCCACCATTTTTTTATTTTTTTTTTATTTATTTATCTATAATAAAATATGTTTACAATGGTTTTATTTGTATGCCTGTCTCACTAGGGTATACCTGTGTCGAGACAGGCGTACAGGTATATAAATGAATATAGTAATTACAAGGATATTTCAGGTAAAATACATATTATGAATAGAATTAAAACAGAAGGGTGATTGGAAGGGTAATAAATCTTTTAAAGAGAGTTATTTTATAAATGTTGGAGATGGAGTAATGAAATCAATTCTGCCTAGTCTATTTATAGGTTAAATTTGACAGGATTCCATTATTTTCATTTGTTTTATATGGGTTAGGTTGTATGTGAATAGTTATTTATGTCTATGTGTGATTTATTTTACAGATATTTGTGATAGTGTGGCGTCCAATACTTATAATCCATTTTTTAATATCTTGTTTGAATTTTGTAAAGGAGTCACTTTGTCTGATCGTAGTTGGTAGTGTATTGTATAGTTTGCAAGCTATGTATTTAGAGTGTCTTTGCCCGAAGGTGGTTTTGAAAAAAGGAGTTTGGAGAAGTTCGTTGTTTTTGGCTCGGGTATTGTGTATTGTTTGTGTAGCTTTGTATGGTGTTTTGTTGTTTTTGTGTAAATTAAGTAATATGGATCTTGAGTAGAGCTGTTTTATGTCCATAACGTTGAAGGAATTGAAGATAGTATCAGTGCTGGTAGTAAGCGGCATTTTAAGAATTATTTTTATGATTAGTTTCTGTGCTTTCATGATGGGATCAAGGGCATTGGAATATGCATTACCCCAGGCTAGAATTCCGTATTCGATGTGAGATTGGCACAATGAGTAATATACTGTTTTTAAAAGTTTTAGGTGAAGGAAATTGCGTGTTTGTTTGAAAAAGTATATAGATTTTCGGATTTTGTTTGTAGTATTATGTATATGTTGCTTCCAATTCAGGTGTGTATCGAAGGTTACTCCTAAATATTTGATAATGTTTACTTGCTCTAGGCATGGGCAGTCACAGTTTCGGTTTAGAGATGAATTTTTACATTTGTGTATTTTTAATGGCGGGGCTGGGTTTGACTTGACATTGACTTTGGTTAACAGTTCCTTAATCCTAGGCAAAGGGTACTTGTCAACTAACAGTTGATTATTCACTGTTGACTTGTAATCACCACATATCCTAATGCTACCATTTTTTTAATCACTGGTACGATCGGACTTGCAAACTCACTTTATTGAATCGGTTCTATAATACCGTCTGAGAGTAAAGTATTTAACTCGCTTTCAATTTTTCTTTCAAAACGAACGGAATGATTCTATTATTACGAAACACCGGAACGGTGGTGTCTTTCAGCGTTAAATTCACTTCATAATTACTAAACTTGCTTAGTTTATCCGTAAAAACTTCTGGATTTTTTTACTAATCGCTCCTTTAATGTATTCCGTTTAACACAATTTACAACCCCAGTAATTCCCATGTTAAAAAGTTCCAAGAAATCCCGACCTAAAATGGATAGAGTAGCGTTACCTACGACAATAATTTTTAACTGGTGACACTGGCCGTTAAACTCTACCAGCGGAGTAAATGTACCTATTACTTTAATGTGTGTATTGTCAAAACCCCTTAAGCTAATGTTTTCATGCACTAACTTAATACTACTAAATTTACTGAAATAACAATATTTGCCAATTACGCTACAAGATGCCCCATATAATGGCTCTTAAAAAATCTTTCTGGCTCCAACAACGCTTGGCCGCCGTACAAGTTTCCTTACGGTTGCAGGAATCACAGCTAATCCCACCAAGGGGAATTCAAACTATCGATCACACAATACGTACTCGTTACCACTTTTACCGCCCGGCATTATCCAAAGTAAAAAGGAATTTTTTTCCCGTTTGAAACTCAAATCTCACAAAAACTCCGTTGACTGTCGCGTAGCTAGGTTCCGGGCCCAACTCTCCGAAACCTACCTACGCAAGAAGTGAGGTATTGCCGCAGAACCGCTCCAGGTGTCGCCTCTGGCCGTAGATAAAATCAGAGCTGGCACTCTAATAATTAATAAACAAGTTCCTACCTAATGACGATTTCGACGGGTAGAGTTGTTAGGATGCAGAACAAATGATAAGGATGTTAATAATTATATTTAAAGGAATACGGATTTGTACTGCATCATAACATTACCCCCCTCGCCACCAAATGTTTGCCCTCAAACATGTAATTCATTCAAAACAACCTGATCCTATGCTGTCTAGGTCGGTCCACGGGATTTCTAAAAGAGTAAAACAAATTTATAAAATACAAGCAAGCAGTGAGCAGTAAAATTTGAACGAGAGGAAAAGTTAATGATAACAAAAACATTAGATTAGTCAACAACTTAATTCGAATGGGTCTTTTGCAACTCCAGTCGTACTCCAACAAGCTTAAGGCCGGATGGCCAGTTCCACGAAACAACCATTCTTTATTATGATAGGCTTACGAATAATGATGCTGGGAAGCATAGAAAGAAGCGGTGTAACGTGAACGGAGTCCTCAAGCACTCGCAGTATGAAGTACACTGAGTGTTGAAAACCGAATTAAGTCACGAACTGCCGTTAGCGTTACAACTGCAATAAAATAATACAACCTAAGAAAATAAGGAGTTAACAGTAAACATAAGCAATAATTAAAATCTAACACCTTCTGAACCAACGACACTTAAATGCCTTAAGGCAACACTTTTCTTAAATAGGTTTTAAAGAAGCCACACAGGCATCACTTATTAGGATGGAAAACCAATCCTCACTTAACACTGCCTCTACTTCTCCATAAGAGATAAGAAAACAATTTGTTGATTTACCTAACTATCCTATCTAACTTGGTCGTATGGGGGTGCATACAAGAGAAATAGAGTAGTTAATACAGAGTGTTAAATTGTCAACAACCATCGCATAAGAATGGTGCCAATGTAATAATGTATACATCCATCAATATAGAAGGTGCAATCGGGTCAAGTGATATGCAACTATCATCAGTATAAGAACCGATAATACGTTTGACTCATTATTTTAAGGAAACTTTCCATGTTATAAATTAATTAATTAGATAAATAAACTATAAAGAAGAGTAACATAATGAATAATGAAATTTGATTAATCTAAGGGTCATTCCAACCATAACCAAACTAACTTATAACTAAATACAATGAAAATTTTTTCCAAATTTAAATATTATTTATATCAAGTACAACTAGTGTGTTCACCAAAATGACTATCAAGAGGTCAATAAGTAAGCAACAAATACAAATTAACATTATTTTGAAAAGAGAAAAAAAAACTCAGAACACAAGGAAAGGTTACGCAACATCTACGTATGCTCTGGACTCTTTAATAAAATCAGATACAAAAATACAAAATAGGTCTAATTTAATTATTAAATTTAATATTTATGTGCACCGCTTGGTGCGGGCTTTTAATTGAATCTTGGACCTGTCGAGACATCTTTTGTAAAGCGAAGTCACTATATGCATATTAAAATTAATGATGAAACAAGAACAATCAGTGTTTGTACACCTATAGTGGAAAACAAGGCTTCCTTTTTTAACTCATCTTGAAACGAAGGAGATAGTTGGGTTGTAACTTCTTGCATTTCAAAATGTAGATAAATAAATATTACGTAATACGACAAATTAACTTAAGGCACTTATTCTGAGAGAAATGCTGTTATGCTCGTGTAAAACAACATACACGATTCAGAAGAGCATTTAACTGACTATTCATTTGTTCACCTGAAGCCTATTATACACATAATCTGTTTATAACTAAAACTAATGCTAATAAGGTGTATTTCTAATTCATTCAATTCGAGTACTATTACCGGAGTTGATGGTTATGTTTTAAGGGAGTAACTTATGAAATAACAATATTAGATTTATAAATACGCCCACGCGGAGTAGTTAACACAAAAAAAAAAATTCCGAAATGAACCTAGGACAGGAGAAAAGACTGTCAGAACGCTAGGAATTCTTCAACCCGGTTGATCAGGCCAGTGAAGTTTCCGTGCGTAAAAATATAAACTAAATAACCAAAGTTATATATTAGTGAAAATATCAGTCCTCAAGAAAGATGGCCAGACCTTCTGAGAAATTGATGTGCGAAAAGAATTTACACTGGAACTATGTCTGATTTGACGATATCCTTTATATGAAAAATATTCCGGCTAGTGAAACTTCTATATAATATGGTTTAATACTATTAATATTGTCCAACCTTGTATCTGAAAACAAAGTATTTACATTTTTACGACTTGAGAACCGCTTACACTATTTTACTAGGTGACCCTTTATACCACAAATTTTACAAACATAATTTTTAAATTTACGTTCCACCGCAATGTGATTTTCGTGTCCACAAACGGTGCATTTACACTTCGTTGCCTTTGTTGCCGGCGATCGCGCCCTATGAGTACTACCGCCACGGTTGAAACGATATCCGTCTTTGTTTTTCTCAAACTGATTAGGTGAAACACGAAATCACGATTAGCTAAAATCGTGTTACAATCTCGGTCTTGAGCTTGAGTTGAAGCTACGAGTTCAATGCATTCTGCCACTTGAACACACTTTTCGAAAGCATATGATTCGCGCTCAAAAAATAATTTTTCCTTGACCTTCCCGGGTTTACATCCTAGTACAAAGAAATCTTTTAATTTCTCCGATAAATTATTTCCAAACTTGCAATAAATGGAAAGAGACTTTAACCGAACTGCGAAATCACGAATTGTTTCGTCATTCATTTGTTTAGCAGTGTAGAACTGTGATCTCTCCTCCAAAAAATATTTTGTCGTACAACAATATTCATTGAGTTTAGAAATCAAATTTTCTAATTTAACATCGGTTACTTTTTTAGGAATGCACAAATTTACTAGTAGAGAGAAACAATCATCTTGCAAAGCATTAAGGAAAATAGCCCTTTTTATCATCACAAAGAGATACTGTTCGAGGCGGACCTTGAAGTTCTCCCAGTTTCCGTCACGCAAACTGAAGGACCCCAATCTCCCTGACTCCATGCTTCCTCTGCCCAGATGGTAAAAAAAGAGACGAGAAAAGAAAAACAGAAAAAACTCCCCTACGAGATTCCTCCGCACTCCAATCTGCTCCCAGAAAAACAGAAAAAACGTCACTGAAAACAGAAAAAAACTCCCCTACGAGATTACTCCACTCTCCAATCTGCTCCCTGGACCCTATCAGGAAACCGCTCCTTGACCCTTGGTGAAGATGGCTCCTTCCAGACCGCTCCTATGACCTGGTTACACTGATCCTTGACCCTTGGTGCTGCTGATGGCTGCCCCAGATCACTCTTGTGACCTGGACACCCCGATCCTTGACCCTCGGAGATGCTACCGCTTTGACGCTCCTGGACCATCCCGTGCTTCCCCCTTTCGAGAAGCTGGCTGGCTCCAGTGTCTTCTTCTTCACTCCTTCCAGTGAAGATCTAATTTCGGTACGGCCTTTTTTACCGACCCGAAATACTATATTACAACACCGTTTTTGCGCGTTTGAATTTGCAAATCGCGTTTTTTCGTGCAACTTTGCGCGTCGATTCTTGCAATCGTTATACGATTCCCGTATTGGCTGCGCCACTGTTATTTAGACTGTTAGTGTAGGCGTGAGATGAGATCTTGCAGATCTAATGAAGAGCGAGTGGACGAGTAGGTTATTTATTTTGAACAATATTATACGTCTGTGTTGTAAACTACGTTCTAGCTAATAGAGCTGTCGGAGATTAAGAAGAGCGAGCAGGAACATCCATCACCTTTTATACCCTGTTTCTGCCGTCTCGCTCTTGCATATTTAAAAAGCAGGAGTACCACCAAAACCATTCTCACAGTGTCGTACAAGTATTAACAGCTCCATACATCCTGTACAGTGTACAGACACTAGGACATCCGATTTTTACACGGAACGATGTCACATTTTTAAACGGAAATGGAACGGGCCCTTAATGTTGAAGATGAAAGGCGATATGCGATATTAAAATGAATGGCGATATGCGATGTCAGGCAAATGTAAGAAAGACATAGAGCATGCTAAATGGGCTAGAACCAAAAGATATTAAGTCAGTGGCGACCAAGTGGCGACATTTGTTTCCATTAAAATCTAGCAAGGAATTTCTAGTCCATATCACATATATTATCTATTCAGAAGGGGAAATCAAACCAAAACGTTGAGACAAATTACATTAAAAATCAAGGCTCTGTTGGTTTTTCGAGCCATCGATATTGAATTTCTTAGGGTCAATTGTTTCACAGAAATAATTCCACTCAGGGCCTATGGCATCTTTTGGGATGCTTTGTGGAGGGTATTTTTAGGAAAAGAAGGAGAGGAAGTTCTGGGAAGGAAAAGCGTATGAGGGATAGGTAGAAATCTGGGGGTCAGTGTGTCCAGGAATGACGGACGCATCAATCCATCTTCAACCATTCTCTCCCGATCCGGGCTGCTATGTGTGCATGTGGGCAGATGCATCCGCCGCCAAGATCAGGACAAACCTCACCCCCTGAATCCGGGCACCACTGCTAAGTAGCCAAAAGTATCGAACCACTTGGGGTGACCTTTGGCAGAGGTTTTGATTATCTGATAAATGGTTCCCGGGGCGGCGGTACCCATCGCCGCCTACCAAATACTAGCAGAAATTCTATAGAACTTTCACAGAACTTAAAAATGAACATCAAAATTTAATGAATTGTTCAAATGAAAATGAAGAATGAAAACCTGAATGGTCATTTGATGACATTGGAGGTTGTCTACCACCTACCCGCCCTGGTACAAGTAACATACTGTGGTTACTCCTTCAAGGCTCTCGCAAGGACTAATGTTTTTGAATGAACGAATGTACATTTAATTTTGAACGAATCTAGACCTCCAGTGTCCCTGCATACGTTGTTGGTAAGCAGTATGCAAGTGCTTTTTATGCAAAATTTTGTATGCAAATCATTTGATGACATTGGAGGACCCACCACATACCCGCCCTGGTATAGGTAACAGATGGTTACCCCTTCAAAGCTCTTGCAAGGACTCTAATTTTTTGTATAAAAACGGCTCTACATTTAATAAACGATACTAGACCTCCATTGCCCTCGCATACGTTGTTAGGTAGCAGTATGCAAGTGCTACTATGTACAGTTGTTAGTACTTTTAAAAAAAATCTTACCCGGACCTCTTTTAGGTAAGGGGATGAAATAACAATAAAGAAAACAATATGTAGACAGTATGCCTACCCTAACATATTTATGTACATAAAGCACTAAGCAAATTTCAAACAATGAAATAGCAATCATGGTAGACAGTAGATCCACAGACGGAGGTGCTACAGCGCGGATCGCCCGGCAGTCCTGCTGAAAGTTAGTCGGTGATCAGGCAGGCCGGAAACGAGGTTCAGATACCGCGCCCCTAAGCCGACATCCCGGTGGTGCCTCGACGATCAGTAAGTGGGAGATGGGGGCGTATCGCCCGAAGACCCTGAGGAAGTGAGCGTCGGGTTGTCGGAGGCGGGGCGGAGAGGTCCCCTAGCTTGCACGGACCTCCCTCTGACCGTCAAATAATCATTTGATGACAATGTTACTTTTAAATTTTAGCGAACCTTAATGCTCTACTTTTTTTTATAGGACAACTATTTGGAATGGATGGAATAAAAATTCTCGCCATACAATTAATCAGGAATTTTGAATTTCACTCAGACTTAAAGATGAAGAATCTCCGAAAGACCGTAGATATTTCTACCAGATGCAGGGATGGCTATTTTGTTACAATATCTAGAAGAAATAAAAATGTTTGATTGAAAAATGTTCACTATAATTTTTATACATTATTAAATTCATAAAAAAATATTAACTTTTTTTTAAATTGGCTCTTCACAAAAAAAATCCCACAGGGCCTATAAGTCTTTGGTTGACGTCTTTTTGTAGAAAGGAAGGAGAGGAAGTTCAGAGAAGGAAAAAGGTATAAGGGTGAGTAGGAATCTGTTGGTCCATGTGCAATGTATGGGGATCAATGGTCAATCCATCCTTCCCTTTGCGTTGTACGGCACTGGGTCAATAGACTCCGGCTGGAGAGGTTTCCCTCAAATAGTATCTACTGATCCGGCACGCTACGCAGAAGGTGATCAAACGCATTCGCCGCCGAGACCTAGACATGAACTCGTGCACCCCTGCTAAGTCACCAAACATGGCGAACCACTTGGGGTGACCTATGGCAGGAATGTTCGTTATCCCAATAAATGGTTCCCAGAGTGGCGTTACCCATACCCGCCTCCCAAATTGTTAATAACATAATAAATAATTACCTACCTACATGAATAAGTTGTAACAATATTAATTATTTTTCATCAATACAAGCTCTATAATTATAATACCATGCACTTTATAACAGGCGAGCCAATGAAACCCTATGATTTCAAAGAATCATAAATTATTTAATAAATCATCTTGTGTAAAATTTATTGATGAAAATAAAAACTATACGAATGGAAATATTATGTTAAGTTCAAAATAGGTTAAATTTTTTTAAATACTAGTAATATCCGAAAGGTGGTCTCCATTTTTGTCGAACACATTCTTGGAGCCTCGTTACAAAGCTGCTCGTAACATTGCCAACAACACACAGCATTGCCAATGTTTACTAAGACAAGCGTTCCCCAGAATTTCGATATTCCCTGTAGGGATGTCGAAAGTGAAAAAAAATATTTATATATCGATGTATCGATATTTATTAAAATATCAATATCGACGTCGATATATCGAGGAAAAATATCGATATATCGGTCAAATTTTCAAGAGATTTTGCGTTTTTAAAATAATAGTGTATTCAGCTCAATACTATCAATAGTAATTTTTGTACACAATTTGCTTTTTTAATGTACAAAAATCTCAATAAAAATGAAGGTATTTTTATCACTATTCATTTTTATTACGTAATAAATACAAAAATATCAAAAACTAAAAAACTGTCTTCTAACTTATATGTAAACTGAAACGCATACAAAGTTTGTATGCGTCTCACTAACATTCTATTGGCGTATTAATCTTTCAAAAAGGACTTCGTGTTTGGAACAAGGTATAGTCAATAATCATAGACAATTGGGAACCAACACATTGGAGTGGCTTAGAAAAAATGGCAAAAAATAGAATACATTTCTATGTATGTACCTACACACATGAGATAGTATTGGTGATCACAAATACTAATGCAAAGATTTGTAAGCTATTAATAGTGAAAATTTCAACCGCCAGATGTCATGATCCAATACAGTTACTTTTTTCCGTTCGTTCCTATACGGTTTTGGATTCTAGTGACTTTAAATACATAAATTCAAAAAATTATCGTTTTTGATACAATTTTCGATATTGGATATTTTGTATCGATATATAAAAGAAAGAATTCGACGTGAAGAGGCCGCAATACCCCTAGAAATACTGCGCAATGTTACGGGCAACTTTGCAACACGGCTGCAAAAATGTTTGCGACAAAATGGAGGCCACCCCATGATATAATTTTAAAAAAATCAGAGTTTGTAATTCACACGCGGTAGAAGTGAAACAAGAAAGTCGCTAGATGTCGCTTTCTTTTCTTTTGCTCGCTTTTTTAAAGTGGTTTGAAGATTGGGTATTGATTTCCCAAAAAACATTTTTTTTTTTGGATTTCGTAGGATTCGAACCCCCGTTCGCTTGATGTCTGTCATCCTGGCCGCTGAGACTTGTCAGGCACCTTGCCATTACGCTTGGAAGGCACGTGCCGAGGTGCGAATTTACAGCATTAGTTTAGAACCGAGTATTTGTGTAGAACTGAGTTGTGACGCATTTCCGTTTCACCCGAATGTCAAGTCACTAACGTCTCTATAGAAGTTTCACTTAAAAAAATGAATGATTTTGCACTTACATATTATAATATTTCCAATCGCATAGAATCAAAGGCGGCATTCTCCAAAAAGTGTTATTTTGAGAAAACCAAAAAAACGTTTCATTTCAACAATTGTCACGCATTTATAAGTTAATAATTTTATTCAAAAAGGGACACTGCTTATCTATTATAAATTCCAAAGTAGAATTTGTTTATTGTATTGATTGATTAGTTATAACGGATTTAATTATGGAGATTGCTGCATTTGATACTCACTTAAGGAGATTGCTTTTTTTCTCACACGTGTGGAGATCTCCACACGTGTGAGAAACAAAAGCGACACAGGTAACATGTGGAGATCTCCACACGTGTGAGAAACAAAAGCGACACAGGTAACGTGTGGAGATCTCCACACGTGTGAGAAACAAAAGCGACACAGGTATCAGGTATCTGTACCTGACTTTGTTACTGACAAATAAATATGACGTCACCAATAATGGAACGTCCAAATCACAGGGAAGTTCGTGATTATTATTATATTATTATGATTTTAATTTTAGTACAATTCAAATAAAATAGGTTTTGTAATGTAGGTACTCATACAGTATAGAATTTGGGAGGCGGTATGGGTGACGCCACCCCGGGAACCATTTATTGGATAAACCACACTTCTGAAATAGATATGATTTTAGATTTTCACGGCCAAAATTATTTTCGTTATTTGTTATTGGGATGTTATGCCGTGTTGCGCTACCTCCTTCTTTAGCTTTGGCACTTTGACTAAAGAAGGAGGTAGCGCAACACGCAACCCCAAAAACAAATAACGAAAACCTCTGTTCAAGTGGTTCGCTACGTTTAGTGACTTAGCTGGGGTGCCCGGGTTCATGGGGTGAGGTTTGTCCGGGTCTTGGCGGCGGATGCGTCTGCCCACCTTCTGCATTGCAGGCCGGATCGGGAGAGAATGGTTGTGGGAGTCCCTTTGACTTCTCCAGCTGTGGTCTCTCGGAACATCGCAGTGGGAGGGATAGATTTATCACTTCGTCACTTCTGGACACACTGACCCCCAGATTCCTACCCACCCCTAATACCCTTTTCCTTCCCAGAACCTTCTCGCCTTCTTTTCCCAAAAAGACCCTTCACACAGTATCCCCAAAGATGACAAAGGCCCTCAGTGGAATTATTTTCCTCAGGGCCTCATGTGTGGAGCTAATGTAAAAAATACAAGTGTGCAGTTCATACTCGGTACAAATGAAACATGCAGAAAACTAAAGTAAACAAGAATGGGGAGGCTACGAAGCACTGCACGAAGAGGAGATCAATTATTATCTTATTCTTTCGCTAAATCCTATAAATGTATGCATTTGTCTCTTTTTTAGTGTCGTTTTTTTGTTTCATCGAGTTTCAAATCACAACGGTGCCAAAGAAGCTTTCACTTAAAAAAATAATAATATTAAAAGAGAATATTTTTAAAAAATAAGAAAAATAATTAACGTTAATTATTTCTATCAAAATTGTCTTGAAACTCGCCAAACTTTCAACACCAAACATGTAATTCGCAATGTTTATTTGCAAGGCTATAAATCCTAGGTTTAATTATAAAAGTAAAACATGTTTATGCATATTAATTTAATTTATGAATTCTAATTAACACCTAAAAAAATATTTTTCCACTCCACGCTTCTGAAATAAACGATATTTTATGACAGCTCATCTTTGAATTTTGGCTACTTTTGCTTTCCATTTTTCTGGATTCCTTGACTTCTTCCTTGCGTTTTTCTTGGGCACGGATGAAGGGTGAGAGTCCATAATCACACTGGCACCTTGTTTTTATTTCTAAATTCACTTCGAACTACTTAAAACAGTAAAATAAGAGCGACAGATTCATCACATAACTATACAATTTTGTATGGGCGGCCATGTTGTCACGTGATCAAATGGAGGCTTACCATTGCTCAAATTGGAGAATGCAGGTTTTGTTTCTTAAGTGCTTTGGAGTTTGCTGCACTTGATGCTAACGCAGTTTTTAAAATGGATATTTAAAGCATAAAGAGATGGTTTTAATGCCAAATAACTGCTTTTCTAGGTAAAAGAGTGAATCATTAACAAAGTTGCATCATTAGTCCATTTTTGAAAAAAAGTGGAGAATGCTGCATTTGATTCTACACATAATAAATGTTTTCATCAACGAATTTTACAAAAGATGATTTATTAAACGTTTTCTGATTTTTTGAAATCGTCCCATTTCATTGACTCACCAACAGGAAATATTTATTTATTCACGTCTTGAAGGCTTTTACACACAATACCACGTTATTATATATATAAGTTATTCAGGAGTATAATTATAAGCATGTAGTATATAACATAATAAACTGAACATTAAGGATATAAGCAGGTTCAATACGTAGGTGTGTAGTTTCATTATCGTGAAAAGTTGTACAAGGGAGTTATAAAAGTTTAGTATAGGTAATAATGGTGAAACAGAAGTGCTTAAGGTACTATGAAAGTAGTTGTAGAGGAATGTGTATTTACTATATTGATTTTATTATTAACTTAAACATGAATAGTTTGTTCTAAAGCAAGTTTTAAAGAACGCAGCAAAATTAACAGAGCGATAAATAGTACACATGGAAAAACAAAAATACATGAGTTGCATTATCATAAAAAGTTTATACAGTTCGATAAATTTATAATTATTATTTTTTTTTAATTCATAAACTAACGTTAAAGACAAGATTTTTATGCATAGCACAAAGGGTAACAATTATTATAAGCAATAATTATCAGCCTGAAACACACATCTACATTGAAAAAAATCTTCCGAGAAAAGATACATGCCGCCAATGAGACTTGAACCCGTGTCCTTCTGATTGCCAGTCAGGTGCTTTACCACTGAGCTATGTCGGTTAAAATTTCTAATATGATAGTTTAATAGTAACAATTATTATAAGCAATAATTATCAGCCTGAAACACTCATCCACATTGAAAAATCTTCCGAGAAAAGATACATGACGCCAACGGGACTTGAACCCGTGCCCTTCTGATTGCTGGTCAGCTGCTCTCCCAATTGAGCTATGGCGGCTTATCTTATACTCGCCAAATGATTCAATATATACTAGTGTTTCATTCAACAATTACTGCTTATTATATTTTTTCCACCTGAAAACAACCAACTTTATTTGGAGAGCAGCTGACCGGCAATCAGAAGGGCACGGGTTCAAGTCCCGTTTTCGTCATGTATCGTTTCTCGGAAGATTTTTCAATGTGGATGAGTGTTTCAGGCTGATAATTATTGCTTATAATAATTGTTACCCTTTGTGCTATGCATAAAAATCTTGTCTTAAACGTTAGTTTAACAATTAAAAATAATAATTAATAGTTTAATAGTACAAGAGAAAGAGAGAGAGTACAAAAAGTAAGTAATTGGGTAATCTACATATAAGTATTAAAGATCATTATTATTGTATCGATCTTGAAGAGACCATCGAATATAATTAAATCAATAATATATTATAATAGCAAGTGTTTCATAACGCTGATGGATTTCATTCGTTTTGTGCTCCGATTATCATACGGGATCGGAGGAACCCTGATTTTGGACTTCCGCACAATAAGGGTGCCTACCTACACGGAAAACAAGTGTCAAGCGCTTTATCGTCAGTCCGTTGCTAACCACCGACCGTATTGTGACATTTCGCACCACGCCGAAGTGTTATTCATCATATCGTCACATAAAGTGTAAATCCTACCGTCTTATTTCGTATACTTTGTGTGAACTCGTGACTCAAACTTTACCGAAGTTCTACCAATTAAATAGAACAATCTCGAACGCTTATGGACATCTATGACTGTCACCAAGCCAGAAGACAACAGACGTGAGTACCACTTAATTGTGATATACCTTTCTTGTTTGGTGGTTGGGCATAACTTATCGAAATCCATAAGCGACTTAGCAAGAGTAGCCGCAAGGTTACCCTCATCACCATGCCCCGTGCGTGATCATTTTGGTGCCGGAAACCAGCGAACCTTTAGATAAATTCTCATAATAAATTCTTTCTTTGGCAAAACGAAAGAATGCTATGAAATATTACGTGAATTGAAATGTCATTTCAAAGAACGAATTCAAACAGTGAATCGTAGAATTAGTTTACACAGTTCTTAATTATTAACGACCTAACGGGTATTTAAATTATATCGAATTCTACTTTTTAATTCATAAAGTTTTCCTGATTATTTCGTTAGTACATTTGTTTATTAAAAAAAAATGGCTAGTACTTTACAAGGCTTGCGTAGAAGACGGAACGTAGCCATTAGCAGAATAAACAAGGTGTATGAGGTCGGTCAAAGCGTTTTGCAAGATGCAACCAATTACCCATTATTTTTAGCGTATTATACGAGGTTGCAAAACATTGTTAATGATTTTGAAACCGTTCACGCTGACATCTTAGCTCTAGATGAGGCAAACAAGGACATTGAAAATCAAGTTCGCGAAGCTTTTGATAATGTTTATTTCAAAATCGTCGTAATTCACAAGGAATTAACGAATCAATCTTTCGAATCGGAGCCCGCGAACATTATCGTACAAAACTTTTCAACATTTCATAATAAAGCTGTCATAAAACAAACGTCATCGCTTACTTGTGACATGAATAAGGCAAAACCTGAAATCAAAGGGTCCTTGACTGCGTTCACTTCAAAGTGCGCATTTTGCAAGGGTATTCACCATATCGCTAAGTGCAAATCATTTGCACTCAAATCGGTTCAGGAACGTGCTCAATTCGCAAAGGCACACCGTTGGTGTCTGAATTGTCTCACGCCTTCTCATTCTCTCACGAATTGCAAATCTGTGTTTGATTGTCAGAAATGTCATCGTAAGCACCACACTCTTCTTCATAGGGAAGACAACATTTCTGCTGAAGAGGAGTACCAACGACCCACCACATTTGCCATTCAAGGAGCTTGTATTTCAGATCCTCCAGTTCTTTTCCTCGCAAACTTCTGTGACAGATCCATGGTACGTTTGCCTACTGCTCATATTATCAATCGTGATCCCTCCGGCAGTTTTCAAACGTTTCGTGGGTTGACCTGTTCAGACAGTCAAGCACACTTCGTATCTAATCGCACTGCCGAGCGTCCAGTCAGCTCTCAGAAAATCCGTGGCTTAGGCCAATCTTCTATAACCGCGTCAGGCGTCACTAATTTCGATGTCGATGTTAAGGGACAAACTACCTTCAACACGAAGTTACTTCCATCGCCAACGATTCAATTCGACCAGTTATCTTATCATCTGTTTCAAGACATACTTCATGCCGACTCTGATTGTCATAAACTGACAACTGACACAGGAGCGACTGACCTACTTCGAGATGTTGAGATCTTGCCATCTTTACCGAGACCCCAATTAACGGGTGATCTTCACCAGCCTTCAGCTATCAATTCACCATTCGGTTGGCTTCCTCTGGATTCGGTTGGTTTTGCTACCGATCGTCAAACAAACTCCTTCATCGAAACCAACCAGTCTCGTCTTCCAGAAGAAGTCAAGAGACTGAGGGAGTTGGACATATTTCCTCAGTCTTCACAGCCCACTAAACAACGTAGTGACCAAGTGTATCGCATTTATCGCTCACGTGACTTTTCTAGTCAATTTATCGAAACCAACCAGTACCGTCTTCCTGAAAAGGTCAAGAAACTGAGGGAGTTGGACACATTCCCTCAGTCTTCACATCTCACCCCTGAAGAACAACGTGATGAGCAGGTCCATCACACTCATCACTTACGTGACCCTTCGGGACAATTCATCGTAGCCTTACCTTTTAGTGAAAAGGATAAGGATATCGCTTCCCCAGGTTCGCGTGAAGCCTCTTCGCGCATCATCCTTTCACTCGAACATAAACAGACATTAAAGCTCAGTTTACGTGAACCGTACTTCGCTTTCATGACTGACTACTTGCACAGTGGTCACATGACACGTGTTCCTGGAAAAAATTTACTCAAGGAAATGCATCACATACTTCGTCATTGCATTTTTCGTCCGGGCACCGTTACCACTATGTTGCGAATGGTCTTCGATGCCTCGGTGACGGAGGTGAATGAATCATCGTCAAATGATGCCTTCCTTATCGTTCCCAAGCTCCAAACGAACATTGCTGAACTTCTGCAAAACTTTCGTTCACCATCTGTGGTGTTCATTGCTGAGGTGCGGCAAATGTATCGCCAAATATTTCTTCAAGAGCCAAATCACGCGTTCCAAAGAATATTTTGGCGTCATCAATTATCGGAATCTACCCCGGATTACCCATTACACCCTGTGACTTCTGATATCTCTGCCTTTATTCTGTCCTATCGTATTGTCAGATCATTGACAGAAAAGAAAGGTTACGGATTATCACTCACACGCCACGCGATCACTTCGGACTCAAATATCGATTCTATCGTCATCGGCTGTTCCAGTCTGGAACAAGTTCAACTAACGCAATCCGAAGTCATCGAACATACCAAACGAGGTCAACTTGAACTGCAGAAGTGGGATTGTAGCAAACCGAAACTTCGCGCCTTTCTACCGTCGGACTACTATCTCACTGATGTAATCTTAAAAAATGTTGATCATTCTTTTACTCTCAGAGTATTGGGATGGAAGTGGAGGCCACCGGATGATTCACCCGATGATACTCGTCACGGGAATCGTTACACCGACCAATTATCGCTTTTGACAGTTATCGCATCTAACCATCGGCGTCAAGCATCATCGGTTGATAATTCATCGGATACCGCTTCACGTGGTCATTCTCCGGCCGATCTAAACCGTAACGTGTTATGGTGGGCGGAGCCCTCCGGGTTTGTCCAGCCAAACGACTCTTGGCCCATTTTAGATGGCCATGTTAACAAAACTGAACTCCACTCTGAGGAACGAGTTCAATCGTCATTAGTCCAACTTGATGATATTCTGCTGGACTTTTATTAAAAAAAATATATCGTTTTCGGAAACTCCAACGCCTTATGGGTTCTTGTTATCTATTCGTACACAACTTTCATAACAAAGCCTCCCGTCGTTCGGATTTTCTACTTAATCATTTCGAAATTCGTATTCTATCTTTAACCAAACATTGGACATCACTCTCTACGGATGAGGTGATTAGAATCATAATTAAAAATCTTGTGCTTATCGCTACGTTTCGTACTTTGAATGGATCTTCTCTTACAAGATTCACCATTCACCAAATCGTATCCATTGCCTAGGCAATGTGACTAATCATCATCATTTCGCGGTTCGTTTTATTCTTTTTTACGTCTATGTTAATCGTATCATTTAGTTTCTTATCGTCTAGCTTGTCTATATCTCGTTATCGTTTAAAATGACTTATTTTGCTTCGTATTCTTTTCATCTACGTCACGTTTCATGGCATTCTGCGTTTCGCTTAACGTTCAACTTTTCTTTAAAATACAATTAGCTGTATTTTGGTGGGCGGAATGTTTCATAACGCTGATGGATTTCATTCGTTTTGTGCTCCGATTATCATACGGGATCGGAGGAACCCTGATTTTGGACTTCCGCACAATAAGGGTGCCTACCTACACGGAAAACAAGTGTCAAGCGCTTTATCGTCAGTCCGTTGCTAACCACCGACCGTATCGTGACATTTCGCACCACGCCGAAGTGTTATTCATCATATCGTCACATAAAGTGTAAATCCTACCGTCTTATTTCGTATACTTTGTGTGAACTCGTGACTCAAACTTTACCGAAGTTCTACCAATTAAATAGAACAATCTCGAACGCTTATGGACATCTATGACTGTCACCAAGCCAGAAGACAACAGACGTGAGTACCACTTAATTGTGATATACCTTTCTTGTTTGGTGGTTGGGCATAACTTATCGAAATCCATAAGCGACTTAGCAAGAGTAGCCGCAAGGTTACCCTCATCACCATGCCCCGTGCGTGATCAGCAAGGGTACCATGATACACGAGGTCATTAATGTGAGTTCGTTATTTTAATTATAAAAATAAATACGAAAATACTGTTGGTAATTACGTTTATAGTTAGCAACCTTTATTATGCATACCTACATGGTGTCCGGGGGTAAAGTGCATTAACTTCGGGAGGTGATTCTATACGATGGTAGGAGTAAAAAATATTAACAACTTTTTCCGAAATTCCAACATTTTTTCCCATACAAAAAGACGTACCTACTAAAGATCCTTAGTGTGAGGTACGATCTTACTTGCTGAGCGCCCGCCCGCGCCGGGCACGATTGTGGCAACATTGCATGCTTGTGACTGGCCCGTATCGTAACAGCGGAAAATAATGAAGCTGGCGGCATACGCTGGTCTATTTTCGTCTTTTTACCACAAAAAAAACCCTAAAAGCTGGAATTTAGAAAAAAGTTATTTTTCTTTTTTATTTATAACTAGTTGGTCCCGGCATGCGTCGCTATTCCACTTAATAAAGAAATTGTTTCTCCCTGAGTGTCCTTTCCCATCGTCCCGTTCCCCTTCCGCCTCCCCTTCTTCTCCTGCGTCCTCTTCCCCTCTCGCGTTCACACTCCGTCACCTCCACCTTCCGTCTCCCTACTCTACTCCCACCCCCCCTTCACCGTCCCGCGAACCCCCCTCCCGAGTTCCCCTCCCCCTCCCAGGTCCCCCTTCCCGCGTTCCCCTTCCACCTTCCCCGCCTTCCCTCTTCCCTTTACCGCTCCCTCGTCCCGCCAACCCTCCTCCCGCGTTCCATATATTCAATCCCAGTACATTCAGTTCTTAAACAGCCCGCGTGCCACCTTTTACAATTTCTATTCAAATTTCCATTTTTCATGTATATTAAATTTGGTACCTAACATAGGTACCTATTTAAAATATCTAAAATTCTTGATTCGATTCAAAATATTAGGGGAGTACCTTCTTTAAATAAATTTTTCAACTTTTCAAAAATAGAATCCTGATTGCACAATCATTCATTTTTTTTGCAAAATGTCATTCTCTAACACGCGAACTGTCAAACGTGCGATGTTTTCTGTTATTATCTAATTTTCTGCGCAATTTTCTTAATTTTTCTCTCCGTAAGAACCATCCTCGAACTTCAAGGAATATTCTAAAAAAAGAATTAGCGAAATCGGTTCAGCCGCTCTCGAGATTTGCGCTTACCAACAAATTTAGCGATTCATTTTTATATTATAGATATCATGTAGAATCACCTCCCGAAGTTAATGCACTTTACCCCGGGACACCTGTAAATAGTAGGTGTTTTGCGGATCATAGCTGCATCAATATTTCGATAAATGTGCAAATGCTTGATATTTATAGCTTTATTTAAGATGAAGCCATGCGATATAATGAAATGTCATAAAAAATCACTAGTTTTTGGTTTGAAAATTTGTTCGCTGAAAAATATTAGAGATGCTTCAATTAAATACTGCGAGTAGAACACATTTTGGCCTTGGAAATAATCGACATTTTTTTTAACCAGCCTATTATACTACTTATATTTAATAGGCACATTGATTCAATCACTGATAGATCTTACAAAATGTTGGGTTTCATACTACGTCTGAGTAAATTATTTAGAAATCCACACACTCTAGTAATGCTTTACTCCTTACTAGTCAGAAGTACCCTGGAATTTGCATCGCCTGTCTGGAATCCCAAATACACCCAATTTGACCCAATACGTCAATAATATAGAGCGCATACAAAATAAATTTATTAAGTATCTCGGTTATACATAAATACAACAATAATTACATCTGCACTCTCCAATCCCTGAAATCCAGGCGAACGGTAGCTGACATGACATTTCTCAATAAAATAATACATAACGAAATAGACTGCCCAGAACTTCTATCCCAAATAAATTTTAACATCCCATCTAAAAGAACTCGCCACACCAACCTTTTTTACACAACTAGTAATAATACGAATGCTGCGGCCAATTCCCCCATTTCCCGCATCCTTCAAAGATTCAACTCAGTTAAAAAAACCACAAATACCGATATATTTTTTGATTCCCTCCCTCTATTTAAGAAAAACATTTTTAGCACACTGAATTCGCACACATAACACACACATCCACATACACCCTAACACTCACATCCACACACCCTCACGCGTACCCTCACACATACAAACACTCTCACACACCCCTCTCCTTCAATAATTTACTAATTTAATTTAGGTATGTAGAACTATGGTTGCGTGTTGTAAGATATTTATTGAGTTCTACTTTAAAAATATAATTTGCAAAATGAATTTATGTATGGACAGCGTTACAGATTTATACAACTACTGGCGTCTCTAGAAAAACCAAACGAACGTCGTTTAATTGTCAATGGTTCTGAATTTAAACATATTTAATATTATTTTTAATATGGTTCTGGAAAGATCGCCAGGTACTTTTTGAAAACATTCTAAAGCATGAGGTAGCAGAGGCTGGCTGCTACAGGTATAATGTATTATTTATCTCACAAAAACATAAGCATATAACAGCGACATGTCATTGGTACCAATTATTGTATTAATTCTATAACTTTGTAACTATTTTCCATTATGTAATAATGTACTGTTTGTTTTTGCAAAATAAAATAAAAATAAATAAATTTGTAAGTCTGGAAAAAATAAAGTATCAGGCCTATAAAAATACTTTAAAGCGCCAAAATCTCCTACTAATTTCTACCCCTACTACCATTTCGGAAAAAGTTTTATTATGTAATGAGGCAAATTAAGTTCTTTAGAAAATAAATCGGAAAACATTTTAATATATTTAATAATTTCACAAAATAAAACAAAACAATGCAATTTCGCTCTGTTTTTTTTTTGGCGTAAATCAAAATGGGCGGAGTTCAACGAATTTGAAAAATTGAGAATTAAACCTTATGACTTGGCGCACACATCAGTTTTTTCCATCCGATTGTGTTATTAGACAAAATCCCGGATTGGTTGTAATACCGGGGCTACGCCCGTTGTCGGACCGGATTGGACGGAATTGAAAATAGGCCACTCGGATGGAAAAATCTGATATTTGCGGCCGGCTTATGGCACGCTTGAAACATCAGAATTTTCCATCCGATTGTCTGATCAGACAAAATTCGATTGAACTGCCGGCACGGAAAGGCGTGGCCTATTTTCACTACCGCCGCGCCGGCCGTCCAATCCGGTCCGACAAGGGGCTTCAAATTGATTTTTGTCTGATCAGACAATCGGATGGAAAAATCTGATGTGTGCGGCCAGGCTACGCCGTCCGCGTAACGATTTTTTGCATTTTTTTTTATCAGTTCCGCCCCATCTGCGGTGGCGAACAGACGTTCTTAGACTTTGCGTCGCTTGGTTCCGTGAAATCAATTTTAAAATTTCCTTTTATTATAATAAACAATGCGTAAGAAAGGAGTCAATGTGTTTAGAGGCCTTTACGAAATCAACTTGTAAAAAACAACTCTCAAATACCTTATCCAACCTTTCCAAAAGCTTCTTCTCAAGTATTTTTAAATCCCTCCCAACAAGAGGCGGGGATCCCGATTTCGAATTTTTCCAGGACTAGTGGATCACCTTAAACGCACAAACATACTGAAAGCTAAGATTTCTGACTCTGTTCATGAAATCGACAGTTCAAAGGCCGGGTTATAAACACACCAGAGAAATAATGCAAAGAGGAAACATTGTTTATGACACGGGATGTTTTTATATTAACATTGTAAGTTCTTGCCTTCATTCAACAAACAATGCAAATTATGGCTGTACCTATCATAAACTGCAAATTGTGAAAGTGCATTTGCGAAAGGGAACAAAGAAATGCTAAAAGGTTTTTAAGAGGAATATAAACGCTAGAAATATTTCGATTCTCATGCCTGCAAAATTTAAAATCGAGCGTCTTTTTTGCACGAGGCAAGTAAGCGAAAAAGAGGTTTTTATTTATTTTGTGCATAATTTTATAAGAACGAACAAAAGTTAGAACACAGAAAACCATAAAAATAGTCATAGCCATAAAGGGGTAATTTTTAAAAATTGGTTTTTGCATAACTTCATAGTTAAGTCATGAAAAAACATTTTTTTAGTGGTTTACGCTTATATTTTTTGTTATGTAAATAATAATTTTATTGTAATTCCAATACATAGAAAAGCTAGTAAAAGCTTCAAATTATCCGTAGCATATTTTTTGATGTTCATACTGTAAGCCAATTAGTCGTAAAGATTGATCTAAATAGTATCTAAATAGGATTTCACGTATAACTTCATCTTAAAGTAGATCTGAATGAATGCCAAGGAACAGAATTGTATAGCCAAATAAACGTTTTTTTTATGGCTAAAGATTTTTCAGAAAATTTCATTCATTTTAGTTTATTTGGGAAACAAACAGTTATATATATTTTATTATTTTATTAGGGTAATTTACATAGGTATTACATGTTTCCATGAACCAGCGAAGTTTGCGCAAAAAATTATTGTAAAAAATATTAAAGAAAATATAAAGTAGTAGAAAAAGAAGAAAATAATAAAAGACACAGATAAAAGTCCGTAGAAGAGATACTCGTAAGATGAAATTAAACTGTGAACCTGTATAAAAATAATACATTTTCACATTATTTTTTTTTTTTACATGAGCTCCAGGAGGCCCTGAGGAAAATATTTTCCCTCAGGGCCTATGTCATCCTTGGGGATGCTGTGTGGAGGGGTTTTTTGGGGAAAGGGAGGAGAGGAGAGTTCTGGGAAGGAAAAGGGTTTAAGGGGTGGGTAGGAATCTGGGGTTCAGTGTATCCTGGTTATCCGCCTCCAAGACCTAGACAAACCTCACCCCGTGAACCCGGGCACCCCTGCTAAATCACCAAACGTAGCGAACCACTTGGGGTGACCTATGGCAGAGGTGTTGGTTATCCAATAAAGGTTCCCGGGGCGGCGGTACCCTTTCCCGTTTCCCAAATTGATAATGTAATAATAATCATAAGATAATGTTCAAATTAAACATGAAAGCGCCCTTGAGGTGATTTTTCACAAATCATCCAAATATTATTATTATAATAATAAAATGAGAAAATATCATGATAAGAACGATAAAATAACACACAGCAGGGATAGAGGGTTCGTAATTAACAATTTGTTTTAATTTTTTCTATTATGCATTTGGCGATTTGGCATGAAAAAATATTGTACTTTTTGAAGGTCCTGCTGAGAAATGAATATTGTGTGTAATTTGTTTTTTAAGCGGGATGTGGAATAGTTGGTTTGACCTTGTATTTCGTATTGGACAGTGAAAATTAATGTTTTCTAGAAGATAGTTGTTGTCAACGACGCGAAGTTGTGGATGATTTTGAATTAAAAATTCTGGTCCGATATATTTCTTCTATCTTCTAGAGTTGATAGATTATGGAATGTTAACGAGTCCTTAAGATGTTCTGATGTTTGAAAGGAGGTTTGGTGAGTTGTTGTGCACACACTCTCAAAGGTTTCTGTATATACTGGTGAGATCTGGCGTTATGAAATTTCTATAAAAAAATTAAAAAAGGTGAAATTTTTTTTTTTTAATTTTTTTTTTAAAATTATTTATTGAAACATTTATTATAATTACAATTTTACAACTAAATATTTTTTTACAGGTTTTTTTTGAGATGTTTGAAAAATGAGTGAATTTCATATAGTTTAGCAGCTGGGAGAGAAGGAGGGAGGCGAAAAGGGAACGTTAATGGAGATGATTGGGAAAGCCGCGTATGGAGAAACCATTTCTTTTTTTAAGTGGCATTGCAACGCATGCCGGGAGCTCGCTAGCTATACAAGATTGTTTTATGTTATTAATGACATTACTCGAGGAAAAATATCGTAATGAGTAATGACAAATTAAAACATGGTAGAGTCACGAGGGGTAACCGTACGCAGTTTTTACATTGGGATTTTTGTATTAAAACGCTTTAGGTATTTTGCTCATTTTTTTTGTTTATTGATATGATTGATCATTAAAGCATCTCAAACAAACATAAAAACCTTATGTAGTTCATACACAAAAGTTATATAAAAATGTTTACATGCATGTCGATTACGAACACTTACCCCACGTGCGGGGTAAGTATTCGCATACCGTAGAGAAGTGTTCAAATCAGATTAGTGGTTATCTTTAATAGAATTATCACTTTGCACCCGTGTAATTAACAATATTTTACCAAAAATTATCATAGACCGCATCGCTCTGACTCAGTTGGTTACACAATAGCACACATCGGTAAGCAAACATGTCGATAGCAGATGACAAAATTTAAGAAAAACCACGAAAAACAGTAATTTACTTACCAATTTTTATTTTCAAATTAGGATTCACTGTACTCATATCCTGCTTCAATTCGACCCAAAATGCTACTGAATTAAGGAACGTGCGAGCGCGAAACAGGCACGACCACCTGGGAAACATCATTGCGAACACTTACACTCTGCGTACAGTTACCCCACGTGACTCTACATAGGTACAAAATACAAGGTTGATTTATCTTATGAATGACATTACTCGATGAAAAAATTTCGTAATGAGTAATGATAAATTAATACTTGGAACATAGGTACAAAATGCACATGTTAAACAGAGGCGAAATTAAATATTTGAGAAAAATTTGATCAAAATGCTTTGGAATATTTAGAATGTAACCAAGACGGTATGTACCTACTCGTATGTTCCATGATTTTTGTATTTTCAGAAATATAAAGTTTTGGCCAAACTGCGGTTTATCCAAGGTTAAATTACCTCGACAGTTGGATACCCTTTTTGCCTTACATATATATTTATTTCAAGAGTAGTCAAGTTGTCGGATATGCGGATGACATTAATATAGTCGGAAGATCAATTTCAGCTATTGGAGTTTCGACCCTTAAGAAACAGCGGCGCGGGAAGTAGGATTGCGGATTAATGTTGACAAAATGAAAATGATGATACAGAGCAGAAACCCTTCACATAGAAGAAGAAGTAGTCCACAATTTAAAGACAACTACTCTTACGAAGTGGTCGATCAATTCACCAACTGGGCTCCAGTCTGTCAGAGAACAACGAGGATCCAGCAGAAATCAGAAGGAGAATCACAGCAGCCAACAAAACATACTTCTCTTTACTGCCAGTGTTTAAATCACGTAGCGTTCAAAGGAAAACCATAGTAACCATTGAAGGTGTTATATATCAATGATAATAACCATATATAAGACCATTGTTAGAACTGTATTGGCATGTGGAATCGAAGACGGCAAAGATGGCTGAAATGCTGGATACTTTTGAAAAAAAAGTGCTGAGAAGAATATGTGAACCCGTGAAAGAGGGGAACAGTGGCGCATCCGGCACAACAATGAACTGTACGATATATATCAGGCCCCTAACATAGGGTTGCCATCTCCAAACTTTGAAATCCAGGATTTAAAGGTAGAAATACCAGGACATTTCGGTTTAAAGCCAGGACTATATATGTATAAGAGCGGTACCTAATTGTTACAGATATATTGCACTGAAAGCAGGATCAATAAAACAACTAAAAGAAATCACATTTTTTTATTAAAGTGTTCAACTAACATTAGTTACTAAATTAGCGAATCAAATGGAGGAATGATGTTAAAATAATCAAGTCTCAGTAAGTAATGTAATAAGACAAATTCTTAGGTCTTTTTTTGTATTTTTCAACTCCACAAATGTCCCTCAACATTTGTGGTTGACAAAACGATTGGAGAGAGTAGTGGCGCACGAATTTTAAAACATAGGTCCTTAACAGACGGTAAGGCTTGGCTAGAGACGGCTCGTAGACGGCCGGCGTAGTCCAGCGGTAAGGCTCTTGACTAGCACTCCGAAGGTTGCGGGATCGAATCCCGGCGTGGCAAATAAATTTTATTTGATTAGGTAATTTGTGTTATTTCACAATTTATTAATTTAAAATAATATATAGTATATTTGTGCACGTTCCAGAGTGGAAGATACTCTCAGTGTCGCCCTGGTATAAAACCACCATTCAGAATTGAAACGTTGCTTGAAATGGCTTTAGCCGTGTTTGGTGACCAGCTCTGAATAGCCAGGTACTTCCTCACCCTCCACTTCACTATCTCCTTCCCCTCCCCACTATCTTCAGCCTCACAACATAACCCAATTGGATTCCATAGTTCCATTGGCTCCATACGGGAGCAGTTGGGACTGTTGTGCGGTATTCGTGTAAAAAAAAAACAGGACCTTTTTAAAACTCTGGACGATGCTAACTATCCAAGACAGCCCAGGACACCCCAAAAAGCAGGATATGTCCTGGGAAAACAGGACGATTGGCAACCCTACCCTAACATCTCAACCCACACGAGACTCCTCAGGTTGAGATAGGCTGGACATGTACAGAGAATGCCGGACACACGCGTCCCAAAAAGAATTATGACTGGACACCCACGTGGAAGGAGAAAAGTGGGAAGACCCAGACTGATGTGGGAAGACAAGGTAAGAGGGGATGCACCACAGCTTCTCCAGGTAACAAAGTGGAAGTCAGCCGCTGAGGACAGGAAGAGCTGGAGGCGAATGTTGCAGGTTCAAAACTCTATATGGGCTGCAGCGCCGTCGAAGTAGAAGAAGATAACTACTCAATCATTTTGCAAATAGTTCATCTTTGTTTTGTACGAGAATGTTAGGCATCAAGTTTCTGCAAATACTAGTACTTCCAGACATTCATGAATGCAATCAAGCATGGTAAAAGTTTCATCAAAGTTTTTACTTAAACTTCTAATATTCAGCACAGTAAAGAATATTTTGAATCTTTCAAAAAAATTGCAGATAATGAATCTTGAAATATCATGTTAGGTTCAGTATTATAAATCAAATCAATTAAATTACTTATTTATATTATCATCCTTTTACTTTTTCAAGAAAAGTGTAATTCAGTGGATTTTGAGCAATGATTTATTCAAGTCAGCCGAGTGTTTGACGATTAGAATTCTTGAAGATTTTTTGGGTTTCCTTTTCACACAAATTTTATTATTACGAAACTATAAAAATTGATGCTTAGCTTCTTTAGCCTTTTGTTTTTTTTTCTAAATAAGGGTTAAGATGGATGTAAGAGGATATAAGAACGATATAAGATCAAATAACTTCACCAATGAAGTTTTTTTTTGCGTGCGTTAAGAAATTCAGATTGGAATTTGTCATCTTTAAAATGAGCTCTAGGTTTCTTAAAATAGATATCAGGATATTGAATAACTTTATTGGTTAAATCGGAACGTCAAGTTCATTTATAACAATATTATTAGTGATTTCGTCTTATCGTTGACAGATAAATTCGATGCCCTTTCTCATGTCGGATATCTCAGTTTCGAAATTTTTTTTAAGTTTATCAATTCAAGTTCAATTTTGGCTAAAAACTTGTTGCTTAAATTCCTCCATTTTTTATCATTATATTTAACAACTTTTCCAAATCGATCCTCGTTTTCTGCTGGAGAATCCGATGCCTTAGACGTAGTTTACACTAGATATTTTTTTATCATTTTCGTAAATATATAAATAAAATTTTAGCTAAACTATTACATATTTCTATATTTTTCGGGTTTAATTCGGATTTAGGTTTTAGAACAGAACCGCACGGACAAAAAAATAAACCATACCACTCACTGCAGAGGTTCCAAGACAGTTGATCCGCCGACAGTTAACCCCCCGGCAGTGGCGGACTAGGTGGGAGGGGGGAGGGAGCTGCCCGTCCCGGGCTCCTGGTCCTGGGGGCCCCCCCAAACGCCTCCATGTTCCCTTGATCAAATTATAAACAAGGCTTTAAAGCACCAGGACATAGTAAAAAAGAAAAGTTGTTATTTTTCTATTTCATTTTCTGAAAGATGTTTTTGTTAAGAATGCTCTCACCAAATGTTCGAAAATAGTTTAAATGTTGAACGATCCTTCCACAAAACTTTGAATGCATTTTCTCCTTATAACAATTTCCTTACAACATTTGGTGAAAGCATTATTAACAAATGCATCTTTTAGAAAATGAAATAAAAAAGGGACATTTTAATTTTTTTTAGTTTAGTATCCCGGTGCCTTAAAAATATGTGCTTAGGTGGTTTGGAGTTTAGAGGACCCATACAAATATCACCCACACAGATAAAATAGGAATAAATAAATACAGGCCGCACCGGTAATTTACAATTTTTAAAATAAAATTATGCAGCATGCAAATCACAGGTATAGTTTTTCTAATACGTTGTCAACCGTGTTGAAAAACGTAGTTTCGAGAAAAATGCGTTCAAAGTTTCGCTGAAAGATAATTCAACATACAAACTGGTTAAACGGTTTCATATAAAATGCTTCAATTTTACGAATTTTACGAATTTTCCGTCAATTTTACGAATTTTCTTATAACATTTAGTGAGAGCATTATTAACAAATGCATCTTTCAGAAAATTAAATTTAAAAAAATACTTTTTTTTTACAGTGTCCTGGTACCATAAAGCCTTGTTCAGGATTTGATCAAGGTAATATGGAGGCGTTTGGAGCTCCCCCCAGGACCTGTGGCCCGTGTGAAGTAAATAAAAAAAGCTTGTAAAATTACATCAACTTCATAAACTAGGTCGAGGGAGCCGCTGACGGGCTTAGTAGTCCGCCACTGTCCCCGGCATACTTACATATATACGATATGCAGTCGGTTTAGAGAAAATACGGTGTACCTAATTACACAAAATATAACTAAGTGACCCGAAGGGATTTGCAGAGAGGATTTAACAAAGTATAAAATATATTTCCATTCAAATGCACCAAGGAAAAATCTACTTGTCATTGAAAGCAAAAAAGCATAGCATAAGCGCATAAGGGCAAAAGCAAAAAAATCGATACTTTATATAAATTCATTTGATATTCATACCCATACCAACTTTTTATTAAGGGTATTTTTAAAGTCGATTGAAATTTTGAAATTTTAGCACAAAAAATTATAATTTTATAGTAGGTAAATATCATTTCGGGGGACCAATTGTCGGCGGATCAACTGTCGGATCATCCACAGCAAGGAATTCATTACAAAACTGATTAGTTTATTTATTTTAAATGCAGTGATATAAGCCCGTTTCGCACAGTTTGCGGTTGCTTCGTTCCTCGTTGCTTTTCCTATGATTCGTGGTGGCTTGCGCTTTGGTTCGCGGGCACGATTTATTGCAACTGCATTTACAACATTAAATTAATCAGTTATGTAATAAATTTCTTGCGGTTCTGCTCTAAAACTTAAACCCGAATAAATATAGAAGTAGGTATATAATAGTTTACATAAAATTTGATTTAAATATTTGCGATCATGACAAAAAATTCTCATGTTATTTTTTAATCAACACTTATTTTAAAAACAAGTTTTTAGGTAAGAAAGTATATAAATGTTGAATTCTCGTGTTACTTTTTTAGTATAATATTACACTTTGAATCGTAAAGTTTGTTTTTGAAAGATTTTTGTTATTGGTTTTATGATGAAATATTTAGCTCTCCGAGATGTTTTTTCTACGTTGTTGTACGGGACTTTCCTGGTTGTATTTTTGAGGTGGTTTGGGAGATGGCTTTGGAGCCGTAGGAAACTGTATTTACTTAGTTACCAGCTCCCAGGACCTTTCGCCCTTCCTCTCGTTGGTAATGCCTTGGATTTGGATGTTGGGGGTTTCGGAAAGTTCGCAGGTTAGTCTTCCAATTATTATTAATTAATTCTTATGATAGCCATCCCCCCGAAGAAATAGGTTCTATTTGTTTTATTAAGACTTTATTTTAAAGGCGCATTATAAATGCAATGATGTTGTTTTGGCTATTTTGTTGAAGGGCCATCAACAAAAAAAAAAAATCCAAGAAGTTCAGAGTCCTTCTTTTTTCTGTTTAAACTAACACGATGTTGACTACTGAAATGAGTTGAGGCATGATTCCATGCTGAATATTGGAATGAGGTGTTGAGGTGTCGCACCTTAAATGAGAAAGTAAGGTGAGGTTTACGTAACTAAATCATTAAACAAATTTGGGTACTAGCTTTACCTCACGTGAAATGCATTTGTTATTTTTGTAAACAAGCGAGTTCCCTGCATGCGTTGCTATCCCACTTAATGAAGAAAGTGTTTCTCCCTGAGTGTCTTTTCCCATTCGTCCCGTTCCCCTTCTGCCTCCCCTTCCTCTCCCGCGTTCCCACTCCGCATTCTCCGCCTTCCCTCACCCCACTCCCCTCTCCCGCTTCCCCCGCCCCTCGAACCCCCCTCTCAAGTTCCCCTCCCGCTCCAGAGTTCCCATCCCCCCTCCCGCATTCCATACATTCAGTCCCGGTACATTCAGTTTTCAAACAGCTCGCGTGCCACCTATTGCATTTTTTTTACAAACATTTCATTACGCCAGAGCTCTCCGCTTCTTTTATACAAACCTTTTCCTGACAATAACGAACACAAAAAAATGTATCCAATTCGGTAAAGGCGTTCAGAAGTTATGCGCGTACATATATTTTGGCGATTCATTTTTATTTATAGAATAAAATAATAATACATGGGCGTAGCCAGGTTTTGATTTAGGGTAGGGCAAAAAATAAAAATCTCGAGTAGGTACCGAAAAAAGTAGATTTCTAAAATACATTTATGCTTTAGGCTCTACGAATGCAAATAATATGAACGGAAGAAGGAAAAACCATCCAACGAAGTGCTGTAAATTTGAAAACGCGTCTCGGTCGACAATCCCAGAGGTCATGCATCGGCCAGCCAGGGTGGGGCAAATGCCCCACCGTGTCTACGCCCATGTATAGATAGATAAAGATAATAATGTGAAGTGAATAAAATGTTTCGAAATGATTCCAGAATTAAATGACCAGATGAGTGCATGGAGGACGTCTTTTGGAGAAATCTTTAGAATATGGATCGGACCAGATCTTGCCGTCGTTCTGTCCAGTCCAAAAGATTTTGAGGTAAGAATACACCTATTTCTACGGGTGGTGGAGTCCGATTTCCGTAACAACGGGTTTCCAACAACGACAAAACATGGTACCGTATAAATATCTACAAAATATCTCTGACACAATATCCCCCGACAAAATATCCGTCGACATAATAGCCCAAGGACAAAACATACTCCAACAAAATATTTACTAAAACCTAACCTAACCAAACCTAACCTTATTTATGAATAATTAAGAAATTTTACTACTTTGAAAAAAATTTTTGGTATTTGTCTTTACGCACCAGATTTAAATCTGGTGCGTAAAGACAAATACCGACATAAGACAAATACAAATACTGCGACCGGTTTCGACACCTCCGTGTCTTTCATGAGCAAACTTAAAAGTTTTAAGTTTGCTAGTGAATGACACGTGTCACGGTCGCGGAAAATTTAAAATTAAAGTAACAAATATACATTGAAAATTAAAACTCTTCAAAACAAAATGTCTAGAAGTTGTTACATAGTTAATGTCCAAGAAATACAAAAAATGTTTGTTTTCTGTATCTGTTTGTAAAAATAAAATTAGATAGAGCCTGAGAATTTATAATAAATTGTTCAGCGCCCTAGAGTTGATTTTTCACATAATCGGCGATCGACAAATTATCCAATTATTATTATTACTAGAAATAATTTTTTTGGCGGATTATCTTGAGATTAATAATGAATCATAAACTTATATTCTGTAATTAGGGTCACAAGTTGTTTCGGGGGGCAGATTCCTCATGAGACCAAAGACTATACTGGAAACTATATATTTACATATCCTAAATTCCTGTTTTTTATTGTTTTTATTTCTTGCTAGAGCAATCCCAATGAGTTACAGAACTCATTTTAGGACAGGAGGAACATACAAATCAAGGGTGGGAGGAAATAGTTAAAATTTTACATAGGAATTTAGATACTAAAAATATAAGTTTCACATACAATAAAGACGAAAAATAAAAGACAGGTTGAGTAGAACAAACAAAAATAGAAAACGATTAAATAAAAAAGGAACAAGGTTATACAGATATGGATGATTACAACTAAATGGAAAAGAAAAGAAGAGAAAAAGAAACAAGACAATTGAACATGACAAGAAAATTACAAAGTTTCATCCTTAAACATACTTAAAAAATATTCTTTTAAAGCATTAGTCTGAACTTTTTTTAATTTGCTGGATTCCCTTGTACATATCTGGGAATTATATAGTGCATGGGCAAGATAGTTCAGCGATTTTATGCCATATTTTGTAGTGTGTGTTTGAGGTATGCGAATTTTATTGCTATTTCGAGTATTGTGAGTGTGGATGTCTTCGTTGTAAAGTGGCTTGATGTTAGTGTGAGTTGATTGTTGGGTAATTTGTAGGATGGTGCTTGTGATTTCATGTTTAGGAAGGACTGTGATTGGAAGAATACCAGAAACTGAATAGATGTCTCTGACATGGGTGTCCCATGGAAGTCCAAAAACATTTCTGAGAGCTCGGTTTTGAACCACCTGCAGATCAGCTATCAATTTCTTTGAGGCAAATCCTCAGATACAGCAGAGATAAGAAAGGTGTGAATGTACCATGACGTAGTACACTGATGTTAGTAAAGGAACGGGTAGTAATCCTTGGAGTCTATAAAGTACACCAGTTATGGGTGTAATTTTCTCCTTTACATGATTTATGTGGAGATCCCACGAAAGTTGGGAATCTACGATCAGGCCCATATATTTTGTGCTCATTTTCTTTTCGAGGCTGTTATCACCAACTTTGATATTGAGGCTGATATTTTTCTTGTTGCCAAAAAGTATATAATTAGTTTTTTTTATTCTTAACCAGCTTGTCAGTTTAGAAACATCAGCATTCATTTCCGTTTCAAGCTCTGCTAGGTTCAGTTTATTGTAAAAAATTACTGTATTGTAGAGTTGTAGAGTTCCTTTAATACCCCACTTTGTTATGTCATTCACATAGATAAGAAATAGCAAAGGTCCAAGAATTGATCCCTGTGGCACTCCATATGTTATTTTACCCAACTCACTCGTTTCTTCTCCCAGTTCAACTGCCGAAAAGCGATTTGATAGGTAAGATCAGAAAAGTTCCAGAGGAGTACCAACAATACCCAAATGTTTCAGTTTTTCGATCAAGACGTTATGATCCACCGTGTCAAACGCCTTCTTTAGATCAATAAATATTGCCGCCGTAAAATCCCCATGATCAATATGTTTCTGTAGATTTGATATAAAATCAAAAGCTGCACATTTAGTGTTAGATCGTGCGTCGTATGAAACCGTATTGTTTTGATGTGAGAATTTTGTTATGTTCGAGATATTTCAATAGTCTTTCTTTAATGATACATTAAAATTTTTTAGAGATAGCTGGAAGTATAGAGATTGGACGATAATTTTGAAAAAAATTTTTGCATTCGTCTTTATGAATAGGAATTATTTTCGCAATTTTTAGTTTGTCTGGAAAGATACCTTTTGATAGAGAGAGATTTATTAAGAATACAAGGTTATCCGCCAGTTCCTCCTTGCAAATTTTTGAGAAGGAGAGAGGTTATCCCATCGGAACCAGCTGCCGCTTTGGACTTAATGTTAGATATAACACGTAGGATTTCATTTTTATTTGTCCTGAACATGTTAAAAGATTGTTTTGCTTGAAGTTCCGTGTAGATCGTGTTCACGTCAGTTTTTGAAGTTTTACTGATGCTAAACTTTGAGAACTGAGAGAAAAAATGAATTGAGAGAAAAAATGCGTTAAATGCAGTTGCAATCTCCTTTGGTCCCTTTACTTCTTCGTCATTTATGACTAGAGATTTACAAATTATTTTTGGGTTTCGCGAGCTATTTGAGAGAATAGAATTGATTGTTTTCCAGGTTCGTTGTGGCTTATTCATATTTTCATTAAGCAATTTTGTATAATTCATAGATTTAATGTATCTTCTGTAATTTGTGATAGTATTACGAGCTTTATTTTTTTCTATTGTCAAAGTAATACTTCCTTGATTTTGTTTCCAAAGTTTAAATATGCTATTTCGTTCTTTAATAAGTGAATCAAGTTGGGCATCAAACCATGGAGTATTGTTCAGTCTTTTGTCTCCTTTATTAGTTTTTACTTTTGTTTTGCATGAATTTACAGCATTTTGAAGATAGTCAGTGAAATAGTTTGCTAGTGGAAATTAACGTAAATACAGTTTTCTGTAAATTAATATTTTTATTGAAAAAGAAGATAACAATAATAATCTAAACGAAAATATGAAAGAAAACAAAACACAGAAAAACAGAAAAAGACAATGGTCGCAACTGGGACTCGAACCCAGACCTCTCGTCTAACTCTCGTCTGGACGTGCGCGTTAACCAATTTCGCTATTGCCACATTCTTACAAACCGTCATGTTCAATCTCATTTTTCAAATTTTTAATTAACAATATTATCTTCAACTAATCATTTTTCCATATTATGGGCAACTACCCATTTTATTGGAAACAAACATTCTAAGAATTGGTTTGTATCCTAGATAGCGTCTTTGTAGATAATATTGTTAATTCTAAAATTTGAAATATGAGATTGACAATTATGACGATTTGACAAAAGGTGGCAATAGTGAAATTGGTTAACGGTTAGACGAGAGGGTTCTGGGTTTGAGTCCCAGTTGCGACCATTGTCTTTTTTCTTTTTTTATGTCTCTTGTTCTCATTCATATTTTCGTTTAGATTATTATTGTTATCTTCTTCTTAAATGATATATTGATGGGAATAGCCTTCAAAAGTTATGAAAGAGAGGTTTTCTTATATGAAATATTTTATTTTTATTTTCAAGTAATAATATCTACAGGATTCCGTAAATTAATACTTTTAATTTCAAATAAAAATACAGGTTTCCGTTAATGAATATTTTTAATTTCAAATAAAAATACAGGTTTCCGTAAATGAATATTTTTAATTTCAAGTAAAAATGCAGTTTTCCGTAAATTAATGTTATTAATTTCAAGTAAAAATACAGGTTTCTGTAAATCAATATTTTTAATTTGAAGTAAAAATTTAGTCATTTTTTTTTTAAAATTTCAAGTAGGTATTTCAGGAAACGCTTTGGAGAATCCGCTGGAGAAGAGCAGGAATACAAAAAACAACAAATTATGGCCCTGTTATGATTTGAGATGTTCACGGCCAAAAGTATTAATTTGAATTTTCGGGGTATTATGCCGTTTTGCGCTTTGCGCTCGTTCGGGGTATTTCCCCTTTTGCGCTCCTTCTTTCATCAGGATTCCACATCTGCCCTGATGGTGGATGCTGAAATGATGTCTGAAACTTTGGCTAAAGAAAGAAACTGTTGGCGCAAAACAGCATAATACCCCAAAAATAAATCAATTTAAGAATTATGTCCCTTTTTATTTTCTTTGGGTTTAAAGTCTTTGTGAACTGTACTTACGTAGATGGAGGAACGCTGAGACAGTAGATGTGGCATCCACTCTCAAAACACTTTTGGGCGAGTTAGTTCCTTTAGAATCAGTAGATGGGGAAAGTGACCACCATAAACAGATCAGAAATCTTTCACGGCTGCCACCTAGAGACCTTGCCCAAGAGGATAACTTCATTAGAGTCACTAAAGCGGAAATTGATGTTATAATAAAGGGATTGGGTCCTAAGAAGGCACCAGGGCACGATAGGCTCAATGGCGTGATCGCGAAGCAAGTCTGGGTCCACGCCAAGGAAGAGCTCTTCCAGGTGATGGACACGTGCCTGAGGAGGGGAGTTTTCCCCTCCGAGTGGAAGCGTGGCGTGCTCCGGATCATACCAAAGGGGAACGGAAAACCACTTACCGACATTAAGGCGTATCGGCCAATTACCCTCCTCCCTGTACTCGGCAAAATCTTGGAGAAACTGTTACGAGAGCGACTTCGGCAAACCCTGTCACCGGCCAGTGACCTGCAGTTCGGCTTCGTCCCCGGTAGATCCACGGTGCACGCCCTGTCGTATGTGCTTGACTGGGTGAAGGCTTGTCCCAAGAGGTATGTAGTTGCGATCTTCCTCGACATAACTGGTGCCTTCGATCACGCGTGGTGGGCAATGATGCGTACAAAGGTGAAAACCAGGCAGTGCTCCAAACTTCTGTTCCAGGCAATCGACGACTACCTTTCTGATCGCACGATCACGATCTGCTTTGGAGATTTTTTGATCGAGAGGGAAGCTGACATTGGATGCCCGCAGGGCTCCATTCTCGGACCTGACCTGTGGAACATCAACTTTGACGACTCCTCCAGGTTACCCTTGCCTGAAGGATGCATCTCTGTCGACTACGCTGATGATAAGACGTATTTGGTCGCTGGGGACAGCAGAAAGGAAGTTGAAAGCAAAGGCAGTGAAGGTTTGAACATGTTCCTCGATTGGGGAAAAAGAAACAAGATGACATTCGCTCCCCACAAGACCCAGGGCCTCCTGATGAAGGGCTCTCTCAGCAGAAGAAGAAATCCCGTCATCAAAATGGGGGACTCTACTGTTCAATTTCGTGAAACTGTGAAATATTTAGGCGTCACACTAGATCGTTCGTCCTCCTTTCTGGCTCACGTCAAGGATGTATCCGGCAAGGCTCAGGCCCTCTTCTTTAAGCTTAGGAGACTCTCCACAGCTGAGTGGGGACTGCGTAATCCGGCTTTGCGTGTTCTATACAGATGCGTATACGTGGCACAAGTCTCGTATGCCGCGTCTGTTTGGGAGCACCGCTTGGATAACTCGCTTATACTCCTGGCTCTCAAGCGGGGCCAACGAACTCCTCTGTTGGCACTATCCGGGGCGTATAGAACCGTTGCTTCGGACGCTTTGCCTGTTTTGGCCGGCATTTTGCCAATCGATCTGGAAATCAGGGAAGTGCTCACTAAGCAGAGATTAACCAGAGGAACCCCGGCTACTCACCTAGGCGTTGTTCTCACTCCGGGTGGGCCGGGGACTCTCCCTGGGCTGCTACGACGAATGAGGGATCTGTCGCTCCAAGAGTGGCAGGTCCGTTGGGATAGATCGAATATGGGAAGATGGACTTTCTCCTTCTTCCCATCAGTTAAAATCAGAATGGAAGGGGCATATCTCAAACTGGACCACTACATCACCCAGCTCCTGTCCGGGCATGGGGAATTCAGGGGGAGACTTCACACCCTCGCCCTGTCTCCCCATCCCAACTGCGCATGCGGATCTACGAACCAGTCAGCCGAGCACATTCTGTGGCACTGCGAGATCTTGATGGATGCTAGAGAGGAAATGCTCGATGGTTTGGACGTACCTATCAGACCAGTATGGAATACTGATCTGGTTTCGAATAAGACGAACTTCGAGTGTCTGAAGAAATTTGCAAGGGTCTGGGTTGAGAGATGGCCTGAGCTTAGAGTCGCTGACTAGAGATTTTTGACACCAGGTGTACTTGTTCCTGATCTACCACGGACTTTCTTTGATTTTACTCTTTACCATTTTGCCAGGATGTACAGTTTTCTATTTTCTTTTCTTTTACTATGTTTTTTATGTTTTGCGCTTTACAATTTTACACCTGTACATATTTTTTCTGCTTTTGGTTGTTTACTGCTTGATATTTTGGGTTTTTATGCATTCACAAATTTTCCTTTTCTTTTAGTCTTTATAAGCCTAGCGTAACTAAACGCTCAAGTTTTGTTATTTTTTTTTATTTTTACGATCACATTACCTTATGTTTTACTGCAACCCTCATGCTTTTGAATTATTTTTTTTCTGTTAGTTAATTGGTGAACTTTCACACCAAGCGATGACTCCTACACGCTTTTTTTTATTTTTTCGTTTTTTTGGATTGGTTACTTGTATATTTTCTTTCAGTTACGTTTAAATGCGAGAACTGAACTCCGTTGTCTGTTATGTACCGTCCTCTTCCCCATTAAGGGGTAGGACTCTGGAGCGTGTCCCCGCCTATGTTTACTGGCTGACCCTACAGAACTGGTGGAGCTGCACCTGTCTTCCGCGCCACCCCCCGTGACATGAAGAGGCTGGGGAGAAGGCCGAACGGCGACCGAAAGCTGTCCGTCCCGCCTCCGGCGACCCGACGCTTTTCTCCCTAGGGTCTTCATCCTTGACTTCCATTTACTCTCGTCTAGGCACCACCGGTTAGCTGGCTTACGGACGACGCCGCCGGTTGTCGGGAGGCCGGACATTCATCCTTCTTCACTGTCTCGGGGACTGCCGGTTGACAGAGTGTGGCAATACCACTTCTTCACTGTATATACTCTCTGTTATCTGTTTTTCTTTTTTTTCTTTTGAACAGTGCTCGGCACCGCCCGCTGGATTGACCATAGTCATCCACTGTCGTGAGCTTATTACTCACGACGGTTGCTGTATATTTTGTTCTTTTTTCTTTACTTTATTTTGGTTGAGGCTACTAACAACTCGTTTGACTGTCCATGAGGCTGATTACCTCCATGTGCTTTAGAATTGTAGAAGTGACTATAACAGTACAATCCTGTAGGCGCGCCTGCATACCGCCCTCTAACAACGTATGCGGGGACATTGAAGCTCTAGATTCGTTATACAAATGTTAAATGTAGAGTCGTTTATAAAAAAAAAAGTAGATTCTTGCGAGAGCTCCGAAGGGGCGACAATAAGTCGCCTATACCGGGGCGGGACAGTGGTGGGTGCTTCAATGTACTTAAAATTCTGTTTACATAATGTAGCTACCAATATCATAAATTTATTTTTAACATCGTATCCTTTATTGATTTATTGGGGGGCTAGAATTCCAACAATCCATGCGCTTGATAGCTGCAAGACGAGTGGTTATCTAGCCCCCTACATAGTTAAGTAAATTGAAATACGTGTATAAAAAAATATTTTATTTAATTTATCGGGGGGATAGAATTCCAATAATCCATGCGCTTGATAGCTGCAAGACGAGTTGTTATCGAGCCTCCCAAGTTAAGTAAATTCTAATGTAAAATCCATGCTAATTTGTACAGCGCTCTTGAGGCGATTTTTCGCAAAAACAGCGCTATATAAGTTGTCCAAATTTATTATTTATTATTATTATTATTATTTATTCCAGTGCGTGATGATGAGCAGAGAAGCCTCCTCGAAAGGTTAGATGTACGACTTATTAAAGCTTTTCATAGGCGAAGGATTGTTGACACTCTCAGGTAAAGTACCAACTGGACACATCTGTAATTTAAGAATTTCGAAAAATAGAATGCTCTGGATCATGTAATATATTGATCCAATTGGTAACAGTGTAGCCACTATCTGGTACAATACTCAGATTACTAATAAAATCAACCAAATCAATTATATGACAAAAAACTTACTGTACATACTGAATTAAACAACATATTATGTGGGTCACTAGTAGGATATTTCAAAATGTCATACTAATTACCGGACCGTTATGTCACCCGGTGATATTTTATAGCATATTTAAAACTTAAAACACAGAGAAAAGTGTAAATAAATTATTTATTGTTATTAAGTTTATTTTGTAGAACTCCATTTTAATTTTTTATTTCTTTTATATTCACGCACCAGATTTAAATGTCCGGGTTTAATTTTCCCCACAGGAAAAACTAAACCCTTTCACACACTTCCCAAATGATCATCTGGTCAATCCACGTTATGCAATTGCACTATATAAGTATTATAATTACAAAACAATACAAGAACAACATGTCAACCTACCAGAGACCAGATAGGAAAATAATTCACCGACTTCAGATATTTTCATATCAGAGGGTTCGGCTCTGTGGAATTCCTAATTGAACCTATGTATCCTACTGATCCTTCAATATAAATATTTAAAAAATCTTTTGTAATCCAACATGTATTTAAAATTACCGATTTTTGCATTTTTATATATAAATTCTTTGACAAATCTAATAAGTTAAGTTAAGTTCGGTTTTTATCATAATATTGTAATGATTGTTTTTGTTTTAAAATATTTATTGCATTCAGTTCGCTCCAGTATAAGTACTTACCAAGTTCTCGCCTATTTATCACACTCACATACTCTCTTTATTTTTACTTATGTTACATTTAGTTCGTACTTAAAGAAACTTTGTTTTTTTCAAAAAAGAAAAATTTTGTCATAAGAAATGAATGGTATTAATTTATAATTTTACTTAAATATGTTTACACTTACTAGACTTCATTTCAAAATAACTATCCTCCGTTGGTCACCATGATACAGGCAACTGACTAGTATGGTGACCTAATGTACCTTCTCAAGTAAATGTATTAATTATGTAACATATACTTATAAATAAATAAATAGTGCAAGTGCATAACGTGGATTGACTAGGTGATCATTTGTGAAAAAATTGCTTGAAAGGGTTAAGTTTTTCCTGCGGGACGATTTAACCCGGACATAAAATCTGAAGAGGTATAAAAAAAAATAAAAACGTGTAAATAAAATTTGATTTATGGTGAGTTTTCGAATATTCCATTTCTTATTATCTCCAAACTTAGTATTTGGAGATGTCTAATTAATCACGTGTGACTGGACGATTGATATTCTCATATAAAAACATATTATACCTAATAAATTGTAGGACATAAGTCATAAGATAAAATTGTAAAAAGTTAGTTATGTTCTTTGGTTTTTTCCTAGTGGTAAAAAAGGCGGAGGTCGCTGTACCTAACAAATTGATTATTACTGCCATCGGTATAAAGTTCGTAGGTTACTTAAATGTTTTAAAGTAAATTAAAAACATGTATTATATATCCTACTGACATTATAACAAAGATTCAAAATAAAGATTTAGGTTTCTTTTTGTTTTTGTTTATAGTAATACATCACAAGAGTCTCAACTGCTCCCGTCTGGAGCCAGTGAGACTATGGCATCCCCAATTGGGTTATGCTGTGAGGCTGAAGGTAGTGGGGAGGGGAAGTAGATGGGGAAGAGGAAGGTGGGGAAGTACCTGGTTATTCAGACCTGGTCATAAAGTTCGACTAACGCCATTTCGAGCAACGTTTCAATTCTGAATGGTGGTCTTACACCGGGGCGATACTAAGATAACTTGCAAGTGGCGCGAGCGAAGCCGGGGGCAAAAGCTAGTTAGAAATAATAATGTATTTTATACCCCCCCAACGAATACCAAACAAATGCAAACTCACAGCAGTTTCATAGGTACTTTCAAACTTTTACCGAAAAATAAGTATACCTAACATGTATAACTGTATTACCCACGCACAGGCCGTGCCTTAGTGGTTTCCCATTATTCTTATGATTTCATAATATTGTATTTATCAAATGTAAAAATTTGGAAAATAGAGGAAAAAAATTGTCAAAAAGTAAATGTGGATTGCCAACGCGTTATTAGTTTAGAATTTGGGAGGCTTGTATGGGTGTCGCCGCCTCGGAAACCATTTATTGGATAATCAACACCTCTGACATAGGTCACCCCAAGTGGTTCGCTACGTTTGGTGACTTAGCAGGGGTGCCCGGGTTCATGGGGGTTAGGTTTGTCCGGATCTTGGCGGCGGATGCGTCTGCTCACCAACTGCGTGGCAGGCCGGATTGAGAAGGACCGGTTGAGGGAGATCTTTTGACCTCTCCAGTAGGACTCCCAGCAGTGGAAGGGATAAATTCATTCGTACGTCACTTTTGGTCACTTCTGACCCCCAGATTCATAACCACCCCTCATACTTTTTCCTTCCCAGAACTACCTCTCCCCTAAAAAGACCCTCCACACAGTACCTCCAAAGATGACAAAGACCCTCCACACAGTACCTCCAAAGATGACATAGGCCCTGAGGGGAAGTATTTTCCTCAGGGCCTTCTGTGAGGAGCTAACGTAAAAAAAAGTCTAGTCAACATTTCCAATTTATTATTAATCTATCGAATGCCAATTCATAGAAAAACACCTCTAGTTTTGCCATCGTACAATGTATCGATTTCTTATTCATTCCCTGTCAACATTGGTTCGGCTATCAACAGTGAAACCGTCACTGGGATATCGATATAAAATCATCGGAAGTTACGCCTATCGATACGATATTGTAAAGTTAGGTATCGATTTCTCTGTAAAAAACCTGGTAAAATAACTTTTATCGTGATTGATGACCAGATCTGAATAGCTGCGTACTTTCCAACCTTCATCTTCCCCACATCTTTCTATTCCCCACTCCCTTCAGCTTCACATCACATGCCCCAATAATTTGAGATGCTGTCTAACATCTCCGCACCGTCGCCGTCGCGTCGTCGCGTCGGGAGACGGGAACACCGTCTTATGCGCTATTCACCTAACAAACTTTAAAAAAATGATTTATGTGTAAAATTATTAAGATCGGTGGAAAAAACATAATTTTTAAACATTAGCCAGTAACTAGATTCTATAAAATCTACAAAAAATGGTAAGAACTTTTAAAAGAGATGTATGCGTTACCTGTGTATGAGAGAAAATACATTATCTCTATCCCTGTATCCATTATTGTTCTTTAAGGTGCGATTCCGTGCCACGCAGCAGTCGGCAGACGGCAACAGCAGACGGCGACTGCAGTGCCGCCGACGTCAGGCGGCACTAACGCGCAGGTTCCAAAGTCGACGGCATTGACGGCACTGCAGTTGCGTCCGCTGCGTACTGCCGACGGTTGTGTCTTCCATTTAAAATTATGAATAATAAAATGCTGCAAGTGTTATTGCAAGAAGAAGAAGACGACGATGATTTATTATTGTATTATTATTCAAGTAGAAAGCCTATACTTTTTTTTTTTACATGAGCTCCACACAGGAGGCCCTGAGGAAAATAATTTCCCTCGGGGCCTATGTCATCTTTGGATGCTGTGTGGAGGGTTTTTTAAAGGAAAGGAAGGAGGGGAGAGTTCTGGGGAGGAAGATGGTTTAAGGGGTGGGTAGGAATCTGGGGTTCAGTGTGTCCTGGTCATCCGCCTCCAAGACCTAGACACACCTCACCCTATGAACCCGGGCACCCCTGCTAAATCACCAAACGTAGCGAACCACTTGGGGTGACCTACGGCAGAGGTGTTGGTTATCCAATAAAGGTTCCCGGGGCGGCGGTATCCATTCCCGCCTCCCAAATTGCCAATGTACTTAAATAGATTGGAAGAATAGGGCGTAAATAAATAAATAAATAAAACAATAAATAAATAAGAAGGCGCTTATGAAACTTTGATAAAAATGCATCTAAATGAGAGTGAAGACATTTTCAGAAGTTATTGTCGTTTAAATAAAATTGAGATCTTGAGCGATTTCTTTCCAAACGTTTTTTCTTATCCTTTGATCTTTATAATGAACATTCTTGCAATCAAATAAGCACGGATTTTTAGACACCAAATTAATAAGACTCTCGCTTTCTCCGTCTGTCAACACGTCCATTGTGTCTGAAGTCGACGGCAGTACTATGTTTGCACCCGAGTGCCGTCTGCCGTCACGCGTCAGTCATCGACGGCAAGTGCCGCGCGGCACTTGTAGTGGTGTGTCGGAAACGGTCCAATACAAGTGCATAGAGTTAAGTAGTGCCGTCTGCCGTCGGCGGCACTGCAGTCGCCGTCTGCTGTCGACGTCTGCCGACTGCCGCGTGGCACGGAATCGCACCTTAACAGTGATGTTTGATTTCAAAATCTCTATTAAATATGTAGGTAATATTGTATCAGTATAATGAGGAATAATGACGAAATCCATGATTTAATGGTTTCTTAGATAGGTAAATTTCACAAGTGGGTAAACCAACCAAATCGTAAACTGTTGAATAAAATAAATAAATAAACCTTCCAATTAAGTCAAAAACCTTCTTCATTTTATTACAGGGCCGAAATGGAAAGATCACCGTCACGTCATCAACCCCGCGTTTTCCGCTAAGACCATTCGAAGTCACGGGAAAATAATCAACGAATGCGCCAAACAAACAGTTGAAAGCATGCTGAAGGCTTGCGACAAGGGACTCGTCAATGTAGTCCCCTACTGCGCAAGATATTCAGCTGATGTCGTCACCAGTAAGGCTTTATTCAATTATAAATTATTAAACATATTCATGAGTGCATCCGAAATATTAGATAGGTACTTGTTTCAGTTTTTTTTCAGATTTATCAGATTTACGTTTATTTTTCATTGAATCCTTTTTTGTTTCAGGAAGTCTATTTGATATGGATTTAAAATTCTACAACGGCGAAACGGATTTTATTATTGATGCTTCAGCAGAGTAAGGAAGATTATTTTATTTATCTGTATGTTCTAATATAGCTTAACAACTTATTAAGGACCTTAACCAGACCATAAGACGCACCATACGCTTTTGTATTCCTGCTAGCGCTCACTTCTTTCGAAAAGTGTACGTTTTTCCCCGCTGTCATTGTGAGATTAAAGGTCGCCACCTGTTTATTCAATCGGTGAACCAGCAATTTGCACCATGATCGCAAAGTATTCATTATTAGAATAGTTTTTTTTTCATTTTTTTTATTTATTTAATTACAGAATACATTTTGTACAAAAAATTTGAGTAGACCCACAAAGCTGTCATATGGCAGCTTGTCCGCAGGTTCTAACAATTTAAACATTCTTAATATAATATCTAAGAAAATATTTGTAAATACATTTATAGTTTTAAGGAAACATTAGAATGGATCACATAATATTAGATAATTTAACTTACAACCATAAATATATAAGATATTTCAATATACCTGCCTAATAACAAGATATGTAGGCAGCTATATTAAGATATTCAAAGATACATGGAGTTTTCGTTTCATACATAGTTTTATCATTTTAGGACATAGTCTCTCATTTTTTTCAAATTTTATGTTTTTATTAATTTTATTGAAAATCACTGGTATTAGATATTCAAGAGTACGGCTTCCATATTTATTTAATATTCGAGGAGTTTTTAGGCCCTTTCCTTCTCTAAATCTTGTGGTATGTTTGTGTACAAGTAGGTGTTTGTAAGGGCTTTCCCCCATATTATCCATAATAGTAGTGAACCAGTGGAGACCTTTTATTGTAAGTAAGCTCTCTGAGCCATACAGTAGTTTTAAGTTATGTCTCTGATTGTAAATATTTGTTGTGACAATTTTTTTTATTATGGCAGTTTGTAAATTTTCAATATATTTAATGTAAGTAGTGCTTGCATGTCCCCAAGTTCGAATACCATATCTAAGGATGGATTCTACCATAGAAAAATATATGAGTTTAAGAGTACAATGAGGCAAAATAAATTTTAATTTGTAAAAGTTACTAGCTAAGGATCTGAGCTGGTTACAAATTTTAGCCACTTGTTTATCCCACTTAAAATTATTATCAACAATTATTCCCAGATAAGTATATTCATTTGTGAAATCTATTTTTTCACAGTCACAAACATTAATAATTCCTCTATGTATACAGTCAAAGGTATGAGCGGTTATTTTAGGAACATTCCACATTTTCAAACTTGGTGATTTTATGTACATGCATTTGGTTTTTTTTACATTAATAATTAATCCTACATCATGAGCCCATTTGAGAAGCTCGTTAAAATCTCTTTGTAATTCTTGTATAGCTATTTCAGGATTTTCATTTGATACAACAAGAGCAGTTAACTTTAATTTATTTATTTATTTATTTATATATGCATATATATTACAATACGATACTTTGTCCAACTGGGAAGAATACCCGTTTCAGGACAGCCAAATTGTATATTTAGTTCATAATATTCTTAACAAAGGAATGATTTCGTTCAAGATATCACGGGAATTTGCTTCTGTCAAGACAACTTTTGAGAAAATTAAGAATTGTATATAATTAAGGGATGGTTTCTTTATGTTTTTAAAAGAATCGCAAAGAAGTGATTTTTTTCAAGGTCATTTTGGAGAACATTAATAATTGCATTCAGAGTGAATGAGTGGTTTCTTTAGTGAGATCACAAGTAGAAGATTCTTTTCAGGCCATTTTAGAGAACATCTAAAATTGCATAATCAGAATTTACACATTTATAAATCAATATTTGACATATGAATTCCCAATGTATTTATGACTATTTAATTGTTATAAAGTAAGCCGGTCTTTTTTATTATTATTATTTTTTTAATTATTTGAAATACATACATGTAACACATTTAAAAGAAAACATATGGATCATAAAACCAATTACAATACATTAATTCCCTGTTAACGAAACTACCCAACTCAATAGAGAAAACATTTCTCGTGTTTGAATTTTGGAGTAGTGCCATTGTAAAATAGGTACAGAAATTATGTATTAGAAGTAATTATATTAGAAAAATAAATAAACTTATGTACATGATAACAAGTCTACATAATGACCTTGAATAAAATAAGAGTTAATAAAATTAGAAATACAATATAAATAAAATAGGTATAGATTGTGATGAATTGCATTGATCAACAGTGAAAATTAGGAAATATCGTAGCTTCCCACTTTAATTTAAAAAGAAAATATCAATTACTTATAAAACGGACACGTCTACGACATCTATCGGATTAGAGTAAAGTGAATTCATATTTACGGTAGGGATCTATAATTAGACAAAGTGAGACGAGTATTGATAAAAAAATCACAGATGGTATCAACTAATAATCAAAGACAGGGACTCCCCAGTATGCTTTAGGCCGTGATATATTGACAGCCAATTGAATTGCAGCAAAAGCGATTAAAAACCAATTCAGCCTATCAACGGGAAGAGGGCCGAGCCCATTTTTAGAACAAAGGAACGACCTTTGGACTTGGCAATTAGTAATGTGATTAATGAGTTTGACGTTCCCACCAAACCGAGAGGTGAATAAACTCCATGGGAAGAAATAATCTGTTCAGGGACAAAAGAACGATGACCCCAAGAAATGTTATGATTAACCGGTACGTTCCAGGGATCAGAAACCCTAGTTCCCGAACGCATTAAAGCATATCAGGTGCGGAAAAAAGGATACACGTAAACACGATGGAAAAAGTTTAAGTGAAAAATTGCAAAGCAAGTGACGAAAACGTATTGTAAGGCGTTAGGGAGATTTCCATCTATAATACGATTGTTTGTGACGACCGGAGATGATCGATTCGAGGGAAAACGTGCTAAAGGAAATGGAAATGTTGAAAAAACAATGGAAAATTATTGTTATCAATTTTAGACGGAGCTAGGATATTACGATGAAAGATTTAGGGAGGAAACGTCAAAAAAAAAATGAGAGTTTTAAAGAATAGGCGAGGGTACATTTCAGATGTCTAGAGCAGTAACAAGTGTTAGAGAAGAAGATAGAGTGCAGTACGGAGGGGAGTGGAAAATGCTGAAAACATTGCGATAGAAAAACTCAGGAAAAGGAGTCATTTTACGTAATTAAAATGGAGGTTATAGAGTAACATAGTACGCGATTGCAGATAAAAAATGAGGCATTACAATGGTTGTCGATTTCAGATGTATTTTGTTGTGATAAACAAGGAATATTCGAACATGAAAATTGTTTAGATAAGGACGATTAGCCGTTAAAAAAGGTAATAAAAATTATCATGGGTCTTATGAAATATTTATATTAAAGAATTCTCATAAAAGTTAACGACACTGAAATAAAAAAGGATTTATTGCCAGGTGGGTACAGGAACTAATGTATACAACTGTCAAGACATATGGTTTATGGGATTTTTCGTAAGAACGGGACGAAATTTGTAAGGCGTTCTCTATGAAGCAATAAAAATGACAGGAATTTAAGGGCCGAAGTGGGGGTATCCCCTATAAAGATGTTAAAAAATGATATATTTATTAATAACAAATAGAAAATGAAATTTTCCAAGAGGCAGCAAACATCAAAAAACGATATGGTTATATCAGGGAAGTACGGGGAAGTGAGGGGAAAGGAGATACGACAGAGAAAAACAGAGGAAATCTTAGATTAACAGTGAATAAAATAAATACGGCTTGAAATATAAAAATCTATAGAGATATGAACAATAGCGTAAGAATAAATAAGGAAATTCATGGAAAGAGTGTCGTGAATAAAAGAAAATTCGAGAAAAAAATGGAAAATTCAAATATACGACGTAAATAGAGAAAATTCGGTTTTAAATGGAAAGGTTCATATAGAATACAGAAAAACTCGAGGAAAAATAATAAAATAAAAATGAACAATTTGCGAGAAAGGCTTCGACATGAAGATATCTCTGATAGGCGAATTTGGGGACAGATTTGGAACATATGGTAGATGCCGTACGCACGGACATGTTACGAAATATATGAAAATAGAACTTTAAAATTATTAAATTCAAGCTAGTTTTGTATGAACAACAGGACAAAGGAAGTTGGGCCATTAAACATGGATCTTACTAAATCCGGATCTTGTAAGTATGGAAGTACGAGACAGAATTTAATGTATCAAACGCAAAACGTACAAAGAGACCGCATTCGACAATAATGGAGAGGTTTCAAGAAATTACGAGTTGATAGTAATTAGATTGGTTTATTATAGGAGATTCAGATACGATCTTTTGGACCTGAGAGGGGTATAAAAGTCTAGACAAATGCCAGTTGAGGACAGTCTACGTCGTGGTCGAAAAGTTTGTAACTTCGCGGAACGTGACGAAACGGTGGGTGATTTAAATTTGAAAAATTCTAAGTGATAATTATTTTGATACTTAGAAAAATTTCACATTCTAGTCAAAAAAAAAAAAAAAATACTTTGCAGTTAGAGTCAGTGAAAAATAAAATTAAAGCCAACGCATTAATTACTTGTGAAAAATAAAAGTGCTCGTGATAAATACAATTTGTTTTAGTGGAAAATTCGGATTTTATAACCACTTAATATCGTAATTTTAAACTTAGAAATTTCGCGTTTAATATTAGTGCAATAAATAACTGAAGTGATGTGATAATTTAGCGTGAAGGAGTTATAATTAAATACGTGTGTTCAATCTAAGTGAAAGTGTTCTAACAAATAATAAATAATTAAATTAATTATCTTAAATAATAATAATAAAACAAAATAATATTTTATTAATACATAAAAGTTCGGAGGGATAAAAATTTAATTTAACAACAATTTACCATCTCTAAATTAATCGTGAAGTAACTATCATTTAAAGAGTTATCTAACCAACGAGTTTTGAGATAAAATACAGTTTAGAACGATAGAGTTCATGCATCATTTTAATTAATTAGATTAAATGAAAAAAAAAAAAAATTGAAGTCAAAAAGATTTAAGTAAATTTAGGAAAATAAAAATTAATTTAGGAAAATTGCAGCAAGGTTACCGTGTATTTCCCGGTCGGAAAAAACCTTGGTAGGGGTAAGTCTTTTCCGTTATAAAATTTTACAGATTCCAAGGAGATAGCGGAATGCAGCAAACATTGGTATTTGGATTAATTATTTGACCAAGATATTACTCTCTTAATATGTGATATGTAACTATATTAAAATATTATAAATTTAATAAGTATATTTTTATATTTATATATGTAAGTATATAAACATATATATATGTAATTTTGTTCCCAAGAAAAATTATAATCAAAAAAAAAAAAAAAAAAAAAAAAGAAAAACACTTATATAAAAAAGAGGAAAAGGGTATCGATTCCTACCTCTGAATTCATCAATAACTATTGAAAGTAGTTATGTGTGATAAATTTGCAAATCAATATTTTATATTTAATGTTATGTATGTATTAATATAATTTCAGAAAATCCAGAGCATTTGAAATAAGTTATGATATTAGAAATTATTTCAATCATAAAATTATACAGATCAATATTATAAATTATTTATTGAGACAAAGTATATATAAATGAATAAATATGTATACGTAATCGGGTATCAGACTAGACAATTGCGCTAAGTACATCATTATCAAACAAAGAAAATTTTAGAGTCATCTCACACGTCTCCGGAATGTCTAAAGTAAACATACCTCATACGCTTGAATCTAGGTCACGAGGCCGTAGAGAATGTTTACAAAGCTCAAATTGTTTACAAAATAAATCGGTCACTGGGGCACTAGTTCGAATACAGTAAAAAGAAAAAAAAAAAAATGACCTTGATTAGTGGATATCGTACTTAGGTATTAACTTCTAGGAACGGGATAAAATTATTATATTGCGCAATTATTAGGAACAAAAGAAAAAAAAATTAAACACTATTTTTAATTTGAACGTAAAGAGGTATCTACAGACCTAAGCAATTGAAAATTAACAGATTTATTATAGCAGTTCAAAAAGGTGTGTTGAAGATTTACATGAAGCATTTGATAAATCACGGGATAGTTCAATAAGGGGTAATGAAGGCTTAGATGAAGCAGTTGAAAAATCACGGGATAGCTTAATAAGGGGTAATGAAGGCTTAGATGAAGCAGTTGAAAAATCACGGGATAGCTTAATAAGGGGTAATGAGGATTTACATGATTCAATTGAGAATCACGGGATAGCAAGAATTTATCAAAAGTTGAACATTGGAGGGGAGGGAAAGAAAAAAAAAAAATACAGTTCAACCAACAGAAGGCAGTGTTCGCTTCTGTAACAAGGACCATTAATCAAACCATAGAGATGGCGGATCTCTCAAACAAAACCGTCAACAAAACCAAACAAAAGCTTGGAGTTATGGCGAATCTCCAGAACACATCGCCAGATAAGATCTTAATGTACTAATATATATTTATATTTCACACTATTCTTACGTATATATTCGGTATCAATCTGAAAATTTCGCAGAATTTGATGGGCGAGATCCGAGCTCGGGATGCGTTGCAAGTAGTTTCGCATTGCGAGTTATAAACCTTCCCAAAACGTATGTTTACATATATATCTTTTTATGTACTGTTCATTGAATGAAACGAACTCACTTACAATTAGTGCTTTAGGCCTGTCGGGTCACTCTCGTCTCATTTCTTGAACGTGGAGGGAGGATTCACGACCCGTAACTCCACACAAACCCGTGAGTATATGATTGCATATAGGACGAAACCGGTTCGCCCTAAGTAAATAGTAAACTTTGGAGGAGTAGGAATTTGGAGGTATCTGGGCTTGGAGGAAGACCTGAAGGCAGTGCATGATGGCGAAAGGAAGGTTCATTGGGACGCGATAACTTAGGTATCAATCAATTGAACCGTGCCAAAAGACTGTGCGAATTTTGGGTTGACTTCTGATCACCCTGCTTACTTGATGGAGGCCGGAGCCAAATTTTGCCAGAAAAAGGGTTATTCTGAGTTCGTCAAATATGCAATTAACTAATTACATTAACCTACTAAATCCATCTTTATATGTACCTTATAGCAGCCGAATCTAAACGGAGGGGCGCCCAGCAGATACGAGATACAATCATAATCAAATTTACTAACATTTAACCATTTGAGTTATATTTAATTATCTGTTCAATTAGTCATGTGTAGTTTCGATTAGTATTGCTTATTCATGAATTCATTAGGATGTAGGGAATCATAATAAACGTCAAAGGGAAGTTAGTTCATTTAGAGAAATTACTTAAGGTTAAATTTGCAAGAGAGAGACCAATACAGTTTGAAATTCAACACTCTGTTTAGAATCAAGAGGGTTACCACAAAATTTAAAGTAATTAAAGTTCTATATCATAAATCAAAAAATTACACAACGTTTGATGGAGTTTAATTACAACCTAAATACGAAAATATTTACGTTCAAAGTCGTAAATAACGTATTTATTAGTTAAGTACATATATCGCTAAAGGTATGTAGTACAAGGGAGCTTTAAGTAGCTTTCTGTAGTTATCAGAGGAAATAAGGGTCCAATTTTATAAAGGCTTGTGTGACGTAGGGGAGGAATTTTCCATCCCTACCACACATATGCAAAGCCTTAAGAATTTAAATATCGATCAGAGCCAAGAGAAAAGGCGAGAATATTACAACTGTCTTGCCGATGAAAGGAGAGTTAAATAAGTAAGAAAAAACGAAACATTACGACTGGTGCCAAGTGCCCAGGAGTAAATAAAATACAGACAAATATAAGAGAGTAGAAAAGAGATACATCACAACACAGCCGTGACAGGAGATCAGAGTTTTACAAGTTGTTTTAGAAAAAAAAAAAAAAAACTTTTATTGGTCAATCTATTGCAAAAAAAAAAAAAAAAAAATAATAATAATAATAAGTAGGACGTTATGTTAAATGAAGTGATAATAAAAATAAAATAAAAATCAGAACAGTGCGCCGTTAAATAAACACGAAAAAAATATATAAATTAATAAATAAATATACGAAAATAAATATATAAACAATACATTTAAAAAAAAAAAAAAAAAGTGTTAACGAATAAACTCTACATGTTTTAAAATAATTTATAAAAGTGTCGATAAAGTTTAAATCAAGTGACCATGAATTTGTTGATTGCTTATGAGATTATAAATATCGTAACAAAGAATGTAGGTCAGATACAAGCGTAAACAGTTTATTCAAGGCAGGCCATAAATTGACAGAATAATGGTATTGACATTCCTGAATCCAGAATGTTAATGACCGTAATGTAAACAATCTGATACGAGATACCGCGGTGTTTGTAAGCATCGAAAGATTGATAACCTAAGCATCGAAAGTGATAACAAAACATCGAAAAATTTTGAAGTAGGTGACATCGGGGGTAACGCGCATCGCTTTAAGAGATTGTAGAATAAACAAACTCGAAAATGATATCAACACTCGGTTACGGAAAAAATAAACAGACTTTACAGATAAAAACGGGGGAACTTACCTACATAAAGTGACCCTTTGTTTATAGTTAATGTTGTGGGTTTGTATGTGAGGATTATCACATAAAAAGTCATAACATAAAAGATAAGGAACATAAAATAAAAATAACATAAAATATTTGATTGGGGATAGTGTCGAGTTGAGAGCTTTAATATCACAGACGAATGTTTTATAGGTATATACCTATTTAAGGGAACATTTGATCATTCGGACCAAAAAAAGGAGGGGATTTGACGAAATAACATCAAGATAGGTATTGCGAACTCTAAACAGATTTTGCGAAAATATCGTAGGTATTGCGGAACTTGAAGGAATGGTTGGCATTCTAAACAATGAGTAATTATTGGTTGAACGAAAATCACGGGATATTCATTAACATTGGAGTAACAATATTCATTCCGTTTTTTTTGCAATTACCTACATTTAATTGAAATGAAGAGTGATGGTAGAGTTGATCTAATTTGGGTTACAATCATCATGCAAACAAATATAAATAATTAAAAATATTGTGTTTTATAGGGGGACAGGTTCCAAAAAAAAAAAAAATAAAATAAATTATAAATATATATAGGTATATTTATAATAAATAGTTGGTATTGAGTTAAATTCATTAAAAATTTTAAACAAAAAATGGCGGAAAAAAGGAAAGTGGATGCGACGGAATTAGAAGCTAAAGAAATACCGTCGGGAGATGAATTACGGGAGATATTTAGACGTTCAAAGAGGTCTAAGTTACGAGTCGAGGATATGATAGAAGTCGTTCAGCCAGAGGGGGAGACCGACACAAAATCGGAGGAACAGGGCGAAAATAAGCGAGAGTGTGAAGAGAGACTCACACATGATATGTTACAGGAAAAACCCGAGGAAAAGGAACAAGAAAAGTTAACGAAGTAAAAGGAAAAAAAAAAAAAAAAATAAAATAAAAAATATAGAAAAACGAGAAAATTGAAAAAAAAAAAAAATAAGTAAATAAATAGAATAAGGAAGGCAACATAATTTACATGAGGTAATTTAGGAAATTAAAATAGAGATTATAAGGTTGTCGCTTAATAAGATAAAAATATAAACATTAACCAGGCGACACTCGGAAAATAAAGAAAATGGTTGGGAAACGTGGGACAAGTAGGCGAGCCCAGGCTTTAGTGACAGCAATCGGGGAAAATGTCACAACCGAGACTTCAACAATAAACATAGGAGATATAACTACAATAATTCAGGCAGCTTTGGCACCGCTCGTCAATAAGATGCAAGAACTCGAGAAACAATTGGAAAGCCCAGCAACAGTGGCGGTGATAGGAGAGGATAATGCGCCGAAAAGCGTTCTCCAAGTAGTGGAAATGTTACCACAGCAGGAACGACCATCATTCTCCGGTGGAAATCAAAATCCCATTAGTTTCCTGGAAGATTTAAAAGAATACACTAGAAAAGTGAAACGAACGGATCCTTTAGTCGTCGTACGGGAAAATTTGAAAGGGGAAGCTAAATCGTGGGCAAAATTGTACAATAAACGATGGGAGACTATGTTAGATTTCGAACGAGATTTTTTAGCTACCTATTGGGGAGACATAAAGAAAAATGAAGTTCGCCGTCGTCTTGCAGAAGGGGTATATGATGCCAAGAAAAATATATCCATGCTCACTCATTTCGCAAACTATTGGGAGCTAGCGAAGGCTTTAAAGATTACTGACACACCGTTGGGCATAGTTGACGAAATTATGAGACATTATCCGAAGGAAATTCAATCGCTATGGTTTTCGGGGCAATCAGGAGATGAGATTGTCGCCGCTGAGTTTCTACGAAAACTAGATACAATGGTATGTACACCAGAAGAACGGAACATGAAGAAGAGGAGTGGGGAGGAATCCAGCAAGAAGGACAAATACCGTGACCGTTACCACGCCATAAAAAGGAGGATACACGCAATTGAAAGTGTGGGCGAAAACGCTAGTTGCAGCAAGTGCACCGAAGTTAACAGTTCACCAAAAAGAAATTCTACAATAACTACAACCGGGAAGGAGCTAGTGGTCGCAGCCAACTCGGGAAACGGACGGGGGTTGATTCATTAGTCCTGATGGATACGACTCACACAGGAAGAGGGACGCCGGCACCAAGACACAGCACTGCATTGAAGATTATGCTGAAGTGGGGATGGAATCCAACGAAAGGATTGGGGAAGAGTGAACAAGGGATGACTGCCCCAGTAAAAGCTGAACGGAATGTAAGGAGACGAAAGGATGGAGCGGAAGAAACGAGAACGGAGGAGGAAATGCGTGTGGAAGGATGCGTCAATTTACTACAACAAATAACTGATGAATGGAATAAATTGGAAATGATTGAAGAAAAAGTGGGTAGGGAAGTTAGGGGGTTTAACAACATTTTTGAGGACCGAAATTATGAGGAAGTAGAAAAGGGTAGCACTTTACCGTCATTACCGGAAGCCAAAGCACATATAGATAACACGGAAGTTCATTGTTTAATAGACACCGGAAGTCAGATCACGTGTATAGCACAAGAATTCTACGAAAATTATTTAAATGATCAAACACTTTATCCGATTATGCCTGTAACAGCTATTCAGATCAGGGTAGCCGTAGGACACAAAAGTCAGAGGATATCTAGATTGGTTTTGGTACCACTGCGATTTGAAAATGTTACGATAAATACACCATGTTTAATAATACCCAAGTTGATCAGGCCCATTATATTAGGAATCAATTGGTTAGACGAATATATAGCTGAATTTAAGTGTGGCGAAAATAGAAAGTTAAAAATAAAAACAGAAAATGGTAAAAAGGATATAGAGTTGGTAAATTCATCGATAACTTATAGGAAATCTAAAGGTGAGATTAGCGGTCAAAATTGCGCAAGTGGAAAATTAATTAGCATTGAAGTAAACCCCGAAAAAAATAATACGGCGTGTCTCGAGCGTAGAATAACGACATTTGTGTCCGGGCTAGATTTAGATTTAAAAGGAAAAGAAGGGTTGGAAAAGATTTTAACCAAACATAAAAATGTATTTAGAGACAGACCGGGTCTCACAACTTTATACACTCACGAAATAAAGATGACGGACGAGACGCCCTTCGTTAAACGATCTTATCCTGTACCTTTTGCTTATAGAGATAAAGTTGACGAAAAAATTAGAGAATTGGAGTTACTCGGAATCATCAGTAGAGAGGCCACACAGTTTTCTAGTCCTCTAACATTTACTTTAAAAAAGGACGGAACAGTCAGGATACTTTTGGATGCTAGGTTTTTAAATACTAGAATGATTGCCGAAGTAGAGAAACCACCTTTAACTTCTGAGATAATACAGCGTTTTCATGGCGTAAAATTCATCACCACGATAGATCTCAATTCAGCCTATTTTCAGATACCTATCAGTCCAGAAAGTCGCAAATATACAGGGTTTGTATACAATGGAAAATCATATGTATACAAGGTATTACCGCAGGGGTTAAAGACATCAGTTGGGAGTTTTTCAAGGGGAATTGACAAAATCCTAGGACCAGGACTGAGAGAATTCTGCGCTAATTATTTGGATGATTTAATAATATATACGTGTGGGAGCCAAGAAGATCATTTTGAACATGTAGGCGCGGTACTTGAGAGGTTAGAGGCAGCAAACATGACTTGTAAACTCGAAAAATGTCAATTTTTATTCACCGAAGTGCGTATGTTAGGACACATTATAACGCCTTTGGGAGTTCAGATGGATCCGGAAAAAATAGACGCGATTAAAAATTTTCCGGTACCCAAGAAAATCAAACAAGTTAGAGCTTTCCTTGGACTTTGCAATTATTACCGTAGATTCGCGAATAAATATGGGGAATCAACACGAGTTTTATGTGATTTACTTCAGAAAAATAGAACTTGGAGGTGGGGTGACTCAGAACAGCGTGCATTCGAGAAGGTGAAAACATTATTTTTAGAGACAGTTATTTTACACCATCATGATCCAAATAGTACATACTACCTACAGACAGACAGTTCGGGATTCGCAATAGGGGGGGAGCTATACCAGCTAGATGCCGAAGGAAATCACCACGTTATTGGATTTATTAGCAAAGCTTTAAGGGGACCGGAGTTGAAATGGACCACATCGGAACAAGAGTTGTGGGCGATAATATATGCTTTACATAAGTTTGAGACATATTTAAGAGGGGTGCATTTGATAATTAGAACAGATCATCAAGCACTGACGTTTTTGAAGAGCTGGAAGATGTACAGTGGTCGCCTGACTCGGTGGATTTTGTATTTAAATCAATTTAACTTCACTGTAGAGTACGTTAAAGGAAAAGAAAATATAGGACCTGACATTTTATCTCGTTACTCTTGTGATGCGGAAAACGTTCAGGAGGAGAAAAACACATGTCCAGAAATAGCAGCTTTTGCGGTTAAAGGTAGACAACAAATTCGAAAACACTTAGAAAATATAACGGAGCTACAGAAGCAGGACACATTTTTGGGAGAAATTTTCGGGTATTTGCGCAAGGGAAAATTCGGACCACCAACAAAAAGAGTAAATAAGTATTTAAAAAATTACAAAAAAATAGGTAAGACTTTGTATTACACCACAGGACTAAACAAAACGGTGTTAGCAGTACCCCAGGAGTTGACTGAAGAGCTAATAAAAATGATACATTTAGAAATTGGGCATGGGGGAATTTTTAAAACAGGATCAGCTATGGGAGACAGGTATTACTGGCCGGGTATGAATCAAGATATAAAGCGCATAGTAAGAGAATGTCACCTTTGTCAGCTGGCGAAGCGCGAAATTCGACCAACTGTAGGGCCGAGTAAATCAATTATGACCAAAGAAGTAGGACAATTGGCTATGGCAGATCTATACGGACCATTACCGAGAGGAGTGGGAGGCGTGAAATACATATTTGTGATCCAAGATTCCTTCAGCAGATTTGTAAAATTATATAAATTAAGGATAGCAAGCACTAAGACCGTGTTAAATTGTGTAGAGGATTTTAATAAAACCATACAAATAGATGCTTTGTTAACTGACAACGGATCTCAATTTACATCAAAAAAATGGGAAAGCCACATGAATAGGATGGGCATAAGAATCGTACATACTTCAGTGCGAAATCCTGGACCGAATATAACTGAACGCGTAAATAAAGAACTAGGAAGAATTTTTCGTATTTACTGTCACGAGAAACACACAAAATGGGCAGCTTTTCTTAAAGAAATAGAGCAGACCTACAATAACTCAATACATTGTTCAACAGGATTTTCACCAAATGAAATAGCTTTCGGGAAATCGCCAACTTATAGTTTAGACAAGTATACTCAAGGGTGTGGGAAACCTACGAAAACAATAGATGAAATTAGGTTAACAGCTCAAAAGAATTTGGAGAAAAGCGCTACAAATCGACAGAAATATTATAATCTCAATAAAAGACTAGTTACCTATGAAATCGGAACCATGGTCAAGTTGAAAAAGATTACACAATCAAGTTTTTTGCGCAAACAGATCAAGAAATTCGGTTTAATTTACGAAGGACCGTACGTCATCGGTTCAGTAGTTTACAGTAACACATATACCCTAATTGATCCGGTAACTCGGGAGATAAAAGGAGATTATAGCGCTTTACATTTAGCTAGATATTACACAAGTAATAAGAAACAAAAATCAGGTTTACAATTAGTGGAAGTCAACGAATAGAGTGCGAAGTTTACAAATATTTGTAAATGTTAATAAATAAATAAACGATTGAGAAATACAAATAAAAATATGTTAGGGTACATTATAATTGGGGAGGGGGAAGAAAGAAAATTACTAAAATATTAGATTATCAGATTGCTTGCGAGGGGCGGATCGTCGTCAAGTCTTTGAGGGTGAGTGGACAAGTTCTTAATAAGCGACAATCATATTCAATTATTGAAATAGAGTAAGGCAAATAAATTCGTTAATTTTGATTTTCTAGTTGAAAAAAAAAAAATTGACTTTTTTTATGTGTTAATGAAAAAAAAAAAAAAAAAAAAAAAAAAAGGTTAGATAAGTAAGAACACTCGAAGGAGAGAATTAGAGATATTATATGGCACACAAAAGGGACATTTTGAAAAATAAACAATGCCTAGGAATTTTTTTTGAAATATTGAAATAAGAAAGTTTATCTATAGATATAGGGTAGACATTAAGTATAGAGATAAAAAGGTAACATTTGAATTAAGGTATAAATATTTTAGATTTCGAAAAAAAAAAAAAAGGAAAAATAGGATACGGAAAAGAGATAGGGGATAACAGAATGAGGAGGGGGAGATAGGAAGTAATAGGATACGGAAAAAAGATAGGGGATAACAAAATGAGGAGGGGGAGATAGGAAGTAATAGGATACGGAAAAAAGATAGGGGATAACAAAATGAGGAGGGGGAGATAGGAATTAATATGACACGGAGTAGAGATAGGGGATAACCAAATGAGGAGGGGAAGATAGCTAGTCTAAATTTGAACACAATTTCGGTGTCTAACGAAAAAAAAAAAAAAAAAAAAAAAAAAAAAAAAAAAAAAAAAAAAAAAAAAAAAAAAAAAGAAGAGGACATTAAAATAAAATACAACGTTAGCCACAGCAAATTGAGTTCAGAGGAGGGAACTGTGATGAATTGCATTGATCAACAGTGAAAATTAGGAAATATCGTAGCTTCCCACTTTAATTTAAAAAGAAAATATCAATTACTTATAAAACGGACACGTCTACGACATCTATCGGATTAGAGTAAAGTGAATTCATATTTACGGTAGGGATCTATAATTAGACAAAGTGAGACGAGTATTGATAAAAAAATCACAGATGGTATCAACTAATAATCAAAGACAGGGACTCCCCAGTATGCTTTAGGCCGTGATATATTGACAGCCAATTGAATTGCAGCAAAAGCGATTAAAAACCAATTCAGCCTATCAACGGGAAGAGGGCCGAGCCCATTTTTAGAACAAAGGAACGACCTTTGGACTTGGCAATTAGTAATGTGATTAATGAGTTTGACGTTCCCACCAAACCGAGAGGTGAATAAACTCCATGGGAAGAAATAATCTGTTCAGGGACAAAAGAACGATGACCCCAAGAAATGTTATGATTAACCGGTACGTTCCAGGGATCAGAAACCCTAGTTCCCGAACGCATTAAAGCATATCAGGTGCGGAAAAAAGGATACACGTAAACACGATGGAAAAAGTTTAAGTGAAAAATTGCAAAGCAAGTGACGAAAACGTATTGTAAGGCGTTAGGGAGATTTCCATCTATAATACGATTGTTTGTGACGACCGGAGATGATCGATTCGAGGGAAAACGTGCTAAAGGAAATGGAAATGTTGAAAAAACAATGGAAAATTATTGTTATCAATTTTAGACGGAGCTAGGATATTACGATGAAAGATTTAGGGAGGAAACTTCAAAAAAAAAATGAGAGTTTTAAAGAATAGGCGAGGGTACATTTCAGATGTCTAGAGCAGTAACAAGTGTTAGAGAAGAAGATAGAGTGCAGTACGGAGGGGAGTGGAAAATGCTGAAAACATTGCGATAGAAAAACTCAGGAAAAGGAGTCATTTTACGTAATTAAAATGGAGGTTATAGAGTAACATAGTACGCGATTGCAGATAAAAAATGAGGCATTACAATGGTTGTCGATTTCAGATGTATTTTGTTGTGATAAACAAGGAATATTCGAACATGAAAATTGTTTAGATAAGGACGATTAGCCGTTAAAAAAGGTAATAAAAATTATCATGGGTCTTATGAAATATTTATATTAAAGAATTCTCATAAAAGTTAACGACACTGAAATAAAAAAGGATTTATTGCCAGGTGGGTACAGGAACTAATGTATACAACTGTCAAGACATATGGTTTATGGGATTTTTCGTAAGAACGGGACGAAATTTGTAAGGCGTTCTCTATGAAGCAATAAAAATGACAGGAATTTAAGGGCCGAAGTGGGGGTATCCCCTATAAAGATGTTAAAAAATGATATATTTATTAATAACAAATAGAAAATGAAATTTTCCAAGAGGCAGCAAACATCAAAAAACGATATGGTTATATCAGGGAAGTACGGGGAAGTGAGGGGAAAGGAGATACGACAGAGAAAAACAAAGGAAATCTTAGATTAACAGTGAATAAAATAAATACGGCTTGAAATATAAAAATCTATAGAGATATGAACAATAGCGTAAGAATAAATAAGGAAATTCATGGAAAGAGTGTCGTGAATAAAAGAAAATTCGAGAAAAAAATGGAAAATTCAAATATACGACGTAAATAGAGAAAATTCGGTTTTAAATGGAAAGGTTCATATAGAATACAGAAAAACTCGAGGAAAAATAATAAAATAAAAATGAACAATTTGCGAGAAAGGCTTCGACATGAAGATATCTCTGATAGGCGAATTTGGGGACAGATTTGGAACATATGGTAGATGCCGTACGCACGGACATGTTACGAAATATATGAAAATAGAACTTTAAAATTATTAAATTCAAGCTAGTTTTGTATGAACAACAGGACAAAGGAAGTTGGGCCATTAAACATGGATCTTACTAAATCCGGATCTTGTAAGTATGGAAGTACGAGACAGAATTTAATGTATCAAACGCAAAACGTACAAAGAGACCGCATTCGACAATAATGGAGAGGTTTCAAGAAATTACGAGTTGATAGTAATTAGATTGGTTTATTATAGGAGATTCAGATACGATCTTTTGGACCTGAGAGGGGTATAAAAGTCTAGACAAATGCCAGTTGAGGACAGTCTACGTCGTGGTCGAAAAGTTTGTAACTTCGCGGAACGTGACGAAACGGTGGGTGATTTAAATTTGAAAAATTCTAAGTGATAATTATTTTGATACTTAGAAAAATTTCACATTCTAGTCAAAAAAAAAAAAAAAATACTTTGCAGTTAGAGTCAGTGAAAAATAAAATTAAAGCCAACGCATTAATTACTTGTGAAAAATAAAAGTGCTCGTGATAAATACAATTTGTTTTAGTGGAAAATTCGGATTTTATAACCACTTAATATCGTAATTTTAAACTTAGAAATTTCGCGTTTAATATTAGTGCAATAAATAACTGAAGTGATGTGATAATTTAGCGTGAAGGAGTTATAATTAAATACGTGTGTTCAATCTAAGTGAAAGTGTTCTAACAAATAATAAATAATTAAATTAATTATCTTAAATAATAATAATAAAACAAAATAATATTTTATTAATACATAAAAGTTCGGAGGGATAAAAATTTAATTTAACAACAATTTACCATCTCTAAATTAATCGTGAAGTAACTATCATTTAAAGAGTTATCTAACCAACGAGTTTTGAGATAAAATACAGTTTAGAACGATAGAGTTCATGCATCATTTTAATTAATTAGATTAAATGAAAAAAAAAAAAAATTGAAGTCAAAAAGATTTAAGTAAATTTAGGAAAATAAAAATTAATTTAGGAAAATTGCAGCAAGGTTACCGTGTATTTCCCGGTCGGAAAAAACCTTGGTAGGGGTAAGTCTTTTCCGTTATAAAATTTTACAGATTCCAAGGAGATAGCGGAATGCAGCAAACATTGGTATTTGGATTAATTATTTGACCAAGATATTACTCTCTTAATATGTGATATGTAACTATATTAAAATATTATAAATTTAATAAGTATATTTTTATATTTATATATGTAAGTATATAAACATATATATATGTAATTTTGTTCCCAAGAAAAATTATAATCAAAAAAAAAAAAAAAAAAAAGAAAAACACTTATATAAAAAAGAGGAAAAGGGTATCGATTCCTACCTCTGAATTCATCAATAACTATTGAAAGTAGTTATGTGTGATAAATTTGCAAATCAATATTTTATATTTAATGTTATGTATGTATTAATATAATTTCAGAAAATCCAGAGCATTTGAAATAAGTTATGATATTAGAAATTATTTCAATCATAAAATTATACAGATCAATATTATAAATTATTTATTGAGACAAAGTATATATAAATGAATAAATATGTATACGTAATCGGGTATCAGACTAGACAATTGCGCTAAGTACATCATTATCAAACAAAGAAAATTTTAGAGTCATCTCACACGTCTCCGGAATGTCTAAAGTAAACATACCTCATACGCTTGAATCTAGGTCACGAGGCCGTAGAGAATGTTTACAAAGCTCAAATTGTTTACAAAATAAATCGGTCACTGGGGCACTAGTTCGAATACAGTAAAAAGAAAAAAAAAAAAAATGACCTTGATTAGTGGATATCGTACTTAGGTATTAACTTCTAGGAACGGGATAAAATTATTATATTGCGCAATTATTAGGAACAAAAGAAAAAAAAATTAAACACTATTTTTAATTTGAACGTAAAGAGGTATCTACAGACCTAAGCAATTGAAAATTAACAGATTTATTATAGCAGTTCAAAAAGGTGTGTTGAAGATTTACATGAAGCATTTGATAAATCACGGGATAGTTCAATAAGGGGTAATGAAGGCTTAGATGAAGCAGTTGAAAAATCACGGGATAGCTTAATAAGGGGTAATGAAGGCTTAGATGAAGCAGTTGAAAAATCACGGGATAGCTTAATAAGGGGTAATGAGGATTTACATGATTCAATTGAGAATCACGGGATAGCAAGAATTTATCAAAAGTTGAACATTGGAGGGGAGGGAAAGAAAAAAAAAAATACAGTTCAACCAACAGAAGGCAGTGTTCGCTTCTGTAACAAGGACCATTAATCAAACCATAGAGATGGCGGATCTCTCAAACAAAACCGTCAACAAAACCAAACAAAAGCTTGGAGTTATGGCGAATCTCCAGAACACATCGCCAGATAAGATCTTAATGTACTAATATATATTTATATTTCACACTATTCTTACGTATATATTCGGTATCAATCTGAAAATTTCGCAGAATTTGATGGGCGAGATCCGAGCTCGGGATGCGTTGCAAGTAGTTTCGCATTGCGAGTTATAAACCTTCCCAAAACGTATGTTTACATATATATCTTTTTATGTACTGTTCATTGAATGAAACGAACTCACTTACAATTAGTGCTTTAGGCCTGTCGGGTCACTCTCGTCTCATTTCTTGAACGTGGAGGGAGGATTCACGACCCGTAACTCCACACAAACCCGTGAGTATATGATTGCATATAGGACGAAACCGGTTCGCCCTAAGTAAATAGTAAACTTTGGAGGAGTAGGAATTTGGAGGTATCTGGGCTTGGAGGAAGACCTGAAGGCAGTGCATGATGGCGAAAGGAAGGTTCATTGGGACGCGATAACTTAGGTATCAATCAATTGAACCGTGCCAAAAGACTGTGCGAATTTTGGGTTGACTTCTGATCACCCTGCTTACTTGATGGAGGCTGGAGCCAAATTTTGCCAGAAAAAGGGTTATTCTGAGTTCGTCAAATATGCAATTAACTAATTACATTAACCTACTAAATCCATCTTTATATGTACCTTATAGCAGCCGAATCTAAACGGAGGGGCGCCCAGCAGATACGAGATACAATCATAATCAAATTTACTAACATTTAACCATTTGAGTTATATTTAATTATCTGTTCAATTAGTCATGTGTAGTTTCGATTAGTATTGCTTATTCATGAATTCATTAGGATGTAGGGAATCATAATAAACGTCAAAGGGAAGTTAGTTCATTTAGAGAAATTACTTAAGGTTAAATTTGCAAGAGAGAGACCAATACAGTTTGAAATTCAACACTCTGTTTAGAATCAAGAGGGTTACCACAAAATTTAAAGTAATTAAAGTTCTATATCATAAATCAAAAAATTACACAACGTTTGATGGAGTTTAATTACAACCTAAATACGAAAATATTTACGTTCAAAGTCGTAAATAACGTATTTATTAGTTAAGTACATATATCGCTAAAGGTATGTAGTACAAGGGAGCTTTAAGTAGCTTTCTGTAGTTATCAGAGGAAATAAGGGTCCAATTTTATAAAGGCTTGTGTGACGTAGGGGAGGAATTTTCCATCCCTACCACACATATGCAAAGCCTTAAGAATTTAAATATCGATCAGAGCCAAGAGAAAAGGCGAGAATATTACAACTGTCTTGCCGATGAAAGGAGAGTTAAATAAGTAAGAAAAAACGAAACATTACGACTGGTGCCAAGTGCCCAGGAGTAAATAAAATACAGACAAATATAAGAGAGTAGAAAAGAGATACATCACAAGATGAAGCAGAAATAAAAATAATATTATAATTATTATGATTAATAGGTAGATGGTAAGTACATATAGTTGATTTAAAAACATAAACACGTATTTGAAATGGGAGAGCTGACATTCAAACACTTGCTGGTATGTAAGAATGAAGAAAGACTGAAAAAATCGTCCTCGAATTTGATATTTAAATTTACTTTATTTTGCAATACTCAGTTTTGTTCTATGGGTTTTACCAACAAGTTGCTGTTGTACTGAGAAAAATGCTCTTTGCTTTTTGGAAACATATTTTACCAGAGATTCTTTCACTGGAATATCTTTCAGTTTTGATAATTCATGATATAAAATACCGTTTTCAGGAAAAACTTGATAGATCACGAGAGAATGCGCAAGGTCTGGTTGTTGCCAGATTTTACCTTCAAGCACAGTTCTATTGGAAAAAGGCTTTTAAAACTAAAAGATGATTACACGGGATTCTGCTACCCTGCATTAGAAGCAAAGGCAGCTGAGATCAGGAAGGAGAAATTCGGTAAGTGAAACATTTGCCCAACTGGCGACCGCTATCCATGGTCACTTTCGTGCTGTCCACTTGGCTAAATAAAAATCAAAAGAATGCATTTATTGGTTTGATCTTGGGCCTAGAATCTATTATTCAGAAAAATTATCAAACTTGACCTTCACACTTGTAGCTTTTTCACAAAGCCAAATTTAAGTGACATTAAAAGTTGTTATTTAAGAAATTTTGAATTTCAATCCAATCAATCAATCCAAATTTGGCGTCATAATAAATAAGAAACTTTACAATACATCAAACAAGTCCAATGAATGACTTCATGTGAACACCGTATACGTATTCCATCACCCGGAGCCAATATGACTATGCAAACCCGATTGAGAGATGTTATGAAGTAAACAAAAATGGAGGAATAGGGAAGGGTTGCAAAGAATTGAGCTTTACAAAGATAATTAAAAGTCACGTCTTTTTTCTTTTTTTTGAAGTAAAACTTCTTTACGCACACTTGACTTGGAGTAAATGGGGCGTGGAGTGAATGCGTGACGAGAGCGTTACAAAAAGCGGGGCGAACGGTAGTTGAGAGGGAGATATAAGTTAGTGAAGATAGAAAGAGAGAGTTACGTTTCGTAGGGGCAAGAGAGAGAGGTGCGAGCACACATTTTCTTTCTCCTTTTCTCTCATAGCCAGTTACGTTTCATATATCTAAGACACAGTGCAGGCCTATTGTCTGTATCATACTGCGGGAGTCAGAGAGAGCAGTGCGCGCGCACATTTTCTTTCTCTCTTCCTATCATATAGATGGAGCTAAAGAAGTTCTACTTCAGTCGTGTGATCTAAAGCACACTCGTTTTTTTTTAAATATCTTAATTAGTGAAACTTCAAATTGTAATATTTAATCATTGAAAACAATATTAGCGACCCTCAAAAAAAAATTGAAACAGAAAAAGATTCGGTGACATCTTTTATTACAATTTGAAGTTTCACTAATTAGGACATTCAAAAAAATTATACCTGACATAAGTAATTACCTTATTTGTTAATAATGCTGGTGAGCAACTGGGCCTAACAATCAACGTCAATAAAACTAAATGGATGACATTTGGACGACTAGATCCCTCTGAATCAGTGATACAGTTAAATGGTTGCAATGTCGAAAAGGTGGAAAGATTTAGATACCTCGGCAGTATTCTCACGGAGACTCTTGACCCAGATATGGAGGTTAGATGCAGAATTGAAGCAGCAAGAACTGCTTTCATTAATATGAAATCCCTCTTCTGCAATGACAATATCAGCTTAAAACTAAGGCAGAGAATGCTAAAATATTGTGTGGTCGGTCTTGCTCTATGGATGTGAAACATGGACCTTGAAAGTAAATACCATGAACAGGTTAGAGGCTTTTGAAATGTGGCTTCACTGGAGAATGCTCAAGGTCCCATGGAGCGAAATGATCACCACCACAGAAATTCTCAGGCGGGCTAGAGCAGATAGAGAACTGCTTACATTAATAAAAATCAGGAAAATTTCATATCTTGGTCATATACTTCGAGGGGAGAAGTACCACTTGCTCCATTTGATATTGAAAGGCAAGATAGAGGGTCGCCGAGGGCCTGGTAGGAGACAAATGTCTTGGCTGCGTAATATACGAGAGTGGACCGGCATTAGAAGTGTGGAGGAGCTATTCCGGGCAGCGCAAGACAGAGAGACATTCTTAAGAGTGTTCGCCAACGTCGGGGGGACCTGATACGGCACACAAAGAAGAAGTAATTACCTACCTAGTACGTCAGATATATGTGTGCAGATAATCGGTTCATTGTAGAAACTTATTGATATTTTAGCGAACCCGCTGAAATGGTCAAGTGAGGATGATGAGACGCAGGCAAACATACAAGGAAAGTCACAAAGTCTAGTTGCCGCCATGTTGGATGCTAATTTCTCTAGCCAAGAACTTCAACAAGAGTTTAACAACATTTTTAACACGGTAAGCACCGTTTCCATGCACCCTTTTCCTAAGACTCGTGACAAAATATAAGAGAGCGAGTCGGTACATCTGTATAAATAAAAATGAATCGCCGAAATGTATGTAAGCGTATAACTTCCGAACGACTGCACCAAATTGGATAATTATATTTTTTTGTGTTTGTAATTGTCAGGACAAGGTTTGTATAAAACTACTGGTGAGCTCTGGCAATATGAAATTTATATAAAAATTGCGTTAGGTGGCACGCGAGCTGTTTGAAAACTGAATGTAACGGGACTGAATGTATGGAATGCGGGAGGAGGAAAAGGAACTCGGGTAGAGTTCGCGGGAGGGGGGGAAGGCAACCCGGGAGGGGATTTGCGGGACGGGGGAAGGGGGGGAGTGGAGTGGGAGAGGGAAGGCGGAGTGGGAACACGAGAGGGGAGAGGACGCGGGAGACGAAGGGGAGGCGAAAAGGGAACGGGAAGAATGGGAAAGAACACGCATGGAGAAACAATTTATTTATTAAATGGCATAGCAACGCATGCCGGGAACCAGCTGGTTTATGATAAATTGGACCCGATGAGAACTCGAAATAAATTCGAAAGTTTTGAGGAGAGAACATTTTTGAGTGGTGAACATTGGGATCACGTGATATGCGCTCTCTCTCCTTGGATACCATGCTGCTGGAACAAGACGGAGTGCATATCACGTGATCAGTGCTGACTGCATTGGACGACTTAGTTGCGACGTGTGATGGAATTTTTTTTTATTATTTTTAATTGAAAAAAATATCTGTTTGATTCCTGAACATCATAAAATAAAATAAATAAATAAAATCACTCCTTCAACCGAAATTAGTTTTTTGATTATTTTGGTTTTAGGGTTTGGATACCATATACAGTCAGGTTAGTTCATTTATCCTTTTGATGGGGATGCATCAAGAATGCCAGGATAAAGTATGGCAAGAAATCAGAGAGACGATGGGGGTCGAACCGGACTGTGATGTCACACCTGATCTCATGTCCAAGTTTCCTTATTTGGACATGGCCCTGAAAGAGACGGTCAGGATCTTCCCGAGTGGACCCATAATGCTGAGAAATATTCATACGGATTTTTATTTAAAAAGCAGTAAGTAAAACCGTATTCCTTTTCTCATAAATAAATATAAGGATCATGGAAATTTGAAATTCTGGAAAGGGCAAAATGTTAATGTTCAGGAGAGCGAAAAGAAAGTTTTTTTTTTCTAAAAATCATTTCTCCTGTTTTTGTAGACCTATGTATAATTATGATTTTTTATTATAAAACAATTTTTTGTTTTTTTGTTTTTTGTTTTTTTTTTTCCTTTATTTTTTCCCATTATATCTTGATATATTTCAAAAGTAATTTTTACACATTTTCTAAATATGTATAACATAACACAAGATAAAAATAATGTAAAAAAGTAAAAAATATATATAAGACAAAAGTAGATAATGGGAACCCACTAAGGCCCTGCCTGTGCGTGGGTAATATTTACTAAAGTGCTAAATTACACCAATAAGTTGGCATTACAAGTAAAAAATGTAAATTTCAAAGTTAAAGTTTAAAAATGTAGGTAATGTATCTTTGAAAATATTGTAGTAACAAAGTGACACAAACAAGTTAGTTGATTTTTTGTTACAGTTTCAAGAAGATAAATAGAGTTAGTCTTGAAGTTACAGTAGAATTGTAAAAGTGAAGCATGAAGATTTACACAGAGTTTATAAAAAAGTGTTTCAACATCGGCATCATTTAGTTTAGCCATAATTTTAATTCTTTTATGTAAAGTGATATTTTATCTGTCATTTGAATGTGCTTTGGTAGAAGATTAAAATGTACGAGGATCAATAAAACTGCCATGTGTTTGCATTAATTTGGGGAACTTGAAACACATTATTAGTCCTTTTGCTAATTTTATTTTTGTTTTTTACTAAACAATTTTTGTTTTTAAATGCATATTTCATTGATTGCAATATAAATAATTTACGGATATTGAAAATTTTTGTCTCTTTGAATAATAACTCAGTCGGGAATATTTTATTTCTATTATACATAATTTTAATGATGCGCTTTTGAGCATTTTGTAAAGGCTTAATAAATGCACCAAGCGCACCGCCCCATCCTACAATGCCGTAGATTATTAAAGATTGTACCAGGGATAGATCATTTTCAATTTGTCAAAATTGAGTACTTCCTTAAGTCTGTAAAAAGTATATGTAAGATATCTTAATTTCGAGATTGTTTTATCAATTTGTGATTTGCAGTTGAGATGTGTATCAATAGACAAACCTAAATATTTAATATTTTCTACTTCGATGAGTTCATTGCAAAGTGAACATGTTTCTTGATTGCAACTTGTGTTGTGGATTCTAATTAGGTTATCATGAGGTTTGTTTTTAATGTTTTTAAAAAAAGTTAAATAAAATGTTTTGCTCATTGAACAGAATATTAAATAAAATGATTTGCTCATAAAACATTGAATAGATCTTTCAGAATACTTAACGCACGTAAAAATAAAAATATTTCTTGACATTATTTTAACAATTTTGCATACAACGTTTTTGGCATTTTTTATGGCGGTTGACGTGACGAAGAAATTTTAACCTATTTCCGACCAGCGTAAAGAGTAATTAGTATGTGACATTTTTTCTTTACAGGAGACGTATTGATACCAGCCGGCACCACCATCTTTCTCTGCGCCTTGATACTTTTTAATGATCCCAAGTATTGGAAGGATCCCGAGTCCTTCAATCCTGAGAGGTTCCTTCCCGAGGAGTCGGCCAAAAGGCCGTACTTTGCTTTCGTGCCCTTCAGCGCTGGGCAGAGGAACTGCATTGGTATGCTGGATCTTATTATCCCAAGATTATTTAAAAATATTACCATTATAGTCAAACATAAACATGTTTCCATTGCAATAAGACTTTGCAATATTCACAATATTCACCTAGTCACTGTTCTTTGTAGATTTACGACCCGTTCCCACTACCGTTTAAAAATCGGATGACAAAAAACGAACGTCCGACGCCCTGTTTACATCTCCATTTAAAAAAAGGAAAGTAAAAAAAACGAGTGTGCTTTAGACCAGTGGTCCCCAACCTATGGGCCGCGCAAGGGCTTGCATAAAATCAAAATACTTTTGAAAAAAAAAATTAAGCTGTTATTATCGTTGTTCTTATGTAAATGTAAAATTCGAGTGAAGGTTATTAATGAATGTAAGAAAATTCTTTAATTATCTATTGCTAACTGACCAAGTAACGAAGATATTTTCAACTATAGATAATTTTACCGCCCCCCAGTGGGCCGCGGTAAAATTATCAAACAATAACTGGGCCGCGGCGACAAAAAGGTTGGGGCCCACTGCTTTAGACCACACGACTGAAGTAAAACTCTTAAAAAAAGAACATATGCCATTGACATTGACGTTGACATTGACATTGACTTGGCATATGGCATTGGGGTGACATATCACCATGGGGTGACCTATGACCTTGGGGTGACCTACGACCTTGGGGTGACCTATGAACTCGGGGTGACCTACGACTTTGGGGTGACCTACGACCTTGGGTTGACCTACGACCTTGAGGTGACCTACGACCTTGGGGTGACCATCCTTATTGTTATCTTTATCACTCCCCAAGTCAAGCGTGCGTAAAGGCCCGACCGTTCGCCTCGCCAACGATCACCGTTCGCATCGATTACGGTTCGTATCACACTTTTCGTAACATCACACTTTTTGTAATGCATTTACCAGCTTACCCCCCAAGTCGAGCGTGCGTAAAGAAGTTTTACTTAAAAGATCGGTTGTCGGAAGCACTGTTCACACTTCTAATTAAAACAGAACAATAAAAAAATGGATGATCACGCAGACGCTGCAAGCATGCTTCTTCGCGAGTAGGAACGGGCGGGTTAAGGGTTGGAGTGTGGAGGGGCTCCTGCCGGAACGACGAGACGGCAAAGGCGAACAGCTTCATACAATCCTATGGGCGAGCGAGTTCCGACATGATTTTTTATGCTGCGCTTCTTATGGCCATGCTGCGCTGGCCGTCAAAAACGTGCCGGATCCGATTTTTAATCGTGTCGGACAAGTATGAACAGCTCCATACATCCTATACAGTGTACAAACACTAGGGCATTCGATTTTTACACGGAGCGACGTCCGATTTTTAAACGGAAATGAAACGGGCCCTTAATGTTGAAGATGAAAGGCGATATGCGATGTCAGGCAAATCTAAGAAAGACATAGAGCATGCTAAATGGGCTAGAACCAAAAGATATTAAGTCAGTGGCGACCAAGTGGCGACATTGGTTTCCATTAAAATCTAGGAAGGAATTTCTAGTGCATACCACATATTATTATCTATTCAGAAGGGGAAACCAAACCAAACTGTTGAGACCAATAACATTAAAAATCAAGGCTCTGTTGGTTTTTCGAGCCATTGATATTGAATGTCTTAGGGTCAATTGTTTCACAGAAATTCAAATGTATCAAATGGTCGTTCAGCGCCATTTAGGGAAGTTGTTTTACAGGATTTCTACAATTCAACAAATTTAAAAGCTTCTTTTTAAGTTCTGTGAAAGTTCTACTGAAGTTCTGTTATTATATCATTGTGGGCCAGTTACTTCACAGAAGTAAATATTTTTTTTTACATTAGCTCCAAACAGGATGCCTTGATGAAAATAATTCCACTCAGGGCCTATGGTATCTTTGGGGATGCTTTGTGGAGGGTATTTTTAGGAAAAGAAGGAGAGAAAGTTCTGGGAAGGAAAAGGGTAGAGGGATGGGTAGAAATCTGGGGGTCAGTGCAGAGGCGGCCCGTGTCAAAATTTATCAGCAGTGCATTTTACAAAAAATGGTAACATTAATACGGGAAAATATATTTGATTGATTCACAGATTCGCGAAAACTAACATCAAGTTGTAATCTCGTACCTATCAACTCGATCTAATAAACTAAATTACAACACGTTATGTATGTGTACTGGGAGTATGAATGTTAATTAACTTTTCAGTAAAATAAAGGCTATCGTTTACACAACTTTCACTCCACAGTTTATCATCAGTATCATCACCAACGAAAATTGTTCACAGAAAACAAAAAAAAATGTGTTCAAACGATCACATTCACAAAACCAAGATGCTTTCGAATATTTAATACTTCGTTTAAAAAACTCTATTCATAGTTTTTTTTTCCCCTAACCTTACTTGTATTATATTTAGCAAAGGTTTTGGAGGGCCATTATTTTTCAAAAACAATTTACTAGCAAATTAAAGTCGGTTGCTTTTGAAAAAATCGTTGTAAATTCGTTATTATTAACTACGTCATTCCAAACGTTCGGTAACATATCACGCATGTTAAAGGTTTTGTCATAAAACAGAATGCCACGATGCCAGAATGTGCACGAGCGTGTCATATATCTTCACTCCTCAGTTGCCCATTTCACGGTTCCAGCCTCTGTAGACTGTCCCAGTAGAAATATAACTTCATGTGACGTCACGTCTCGGCACAACGGAAGATGCACGCATTGCTTTTTCGTATGCGCCGATGCGAGTATGAGTACGGAGTCTAGTGCGATAGTTAATTGGTAAGGATATTATAACGAATTGGCGGGAATTCTTCGTGAATGAATGTGACGAATTTACACTTTTGACGTTTGTCGGTGTTCGGTAGTGCATTGCACAAGTGCACTACGGCAGGGGCCGCCACTGGGTCAATGTGTTCAGGAAAGACGGATGCATGAATCCATCCTCAACCATTCTCTCCCGATCTGGGCTGCCATGCATGCATGTGGGCAGACGCATCCGCTGCCAAGACCCGGACAAACCTCACCCCCCTGAACCCGGGCACCACTGCTAAGTCACTAAACGTACCGAACCACTTGGGGTGACCTTTGGCAGAGGTGTTGGATATCCGATAAATGGTTCCCGGGGCGGCGGTACCAAATACTAATAGAAATTCTATAGAACTTTCACAGAACTTAAAAATGAACAACAAAATATGATGAATAGAGAACTCCAGTCCAATTTTTTTATTTTTTTTAATGAATAAAGACCTTCAAACTTAAATAACTGCATTTTTATTTTTATTTTTATAGTTAGTTTTAATAGTTAAAATAATTGTCAAAGTTTTAATTTTTAAAGACTCCCAGAAACGCACCGTATCTATGGTGGTCTTCACCCACCGTTAGTTTTTTACTTTTTAAGTTGTCATTTTGAATCAGTGATGTCATGTCGAGGAAAATTTCCCTAGATCTAGGGGAGAAAAATATTTTTTAGGGATAAGGGAAATCAGGACAAAATCTAGGGAAATTTCGAACTCTGGCAAAAATTTTATTACATATGACAATATTACTGGTATTATTTATATATATATATATATATATATATATACGTATATATATTTTTTGGAATTCCTATGAATCTTAATTATTGTTCATGTACTTACATGCAATGTTATTTTTAACACTGACAACTCAAAATGATATTATGGAACGTACCCATACTACGTGACACGTTCGGGGGGGGGGGGGGGGGGGGGGTCTTCAAAATACCACGCTTGGTACAAATGAGCGGCGGGTTGCTTATGATTTTTATTTTGCAAAGTGTTTTTTTTTATTTGGAATTCAGTTTCTAATTCAGTGGTGAGTGTATTCGTACTTTTAAATTATTACTTCACGTAGCAAAAAGTGTTTTATTTGTAAAATCACGGTATTATTAGTATGTTTACCAAGTTCCGATATCTTTCCAATTAATTATCATATTAATTAACATATAACAGGATTAGTGTTACACAATCGGGTGGCTACGTAGGTAATTGCGTAAATGTGAAATTCTAGGGAAATTTCACTTCGAAATCTAGGGAAATAATTTTTTTGGGCAGAACATCCCTGTTTGAATGAAGAATCATGGCCAGCGTTGCCAGAAGGTTACTTTTGTAACTTTTTAGGTGATTTTTTACTCTGAAAGGTTTCTTTCAGGTTACACTACTCAAAAGGTTACTTTTAGGTGATTTTTCAGAACCAACGTCAAACGGAATGCTCTTTTGTTTTTTTTTTCGTGTTGGCTAACGGCTTGCTAAATCATGGACTATACACTTATTGCAAAACTTTACTTCTTTCTCTTTCACACTATTGTGAAAGAGGAACACGTTTCGCTCAATATTAGAATTCGGATCAGTCATATGGAATCCCCAATACAAAGTAAATATTGAAAGGTTAGAAAGAATTAAAAAAAAGATATTGAAACACCTAGACTTTAAATCCTTTCGAACATCAGAAAACCTAAAAGACTCATTAACATTCCATAATTTATCAACTTTAGAAGATAGAAGAAATATATCCGACCAAAAATTTTTATTCAAAATCATTAACAACGTTGTTGACAACAACTGTCTTCTAGAAAATATTAATTTCCACTGTCCAATAAGAAACACAAGATCAAACCAACTATTCCACATCCCACACTCAAAAACAAATTACACACAACATTCATTTCTCTGAAGGACGTGCACAAAATTCAATGATATCTTTTACGACTCTGATATTTTTCATTTGTCCTCAGGCCAATTTATTAAATCAGTAATAGAAAAAATTTAAACAAATTGTTAATTACGAACTCTTCACCCCTGCTGCATGTTATTATTATTTTTTTTTCATTCTCATTATGTTTGTTTTCCTTCTTTTTATTATAATAATAATATTTGGATTATTTATATATCCTATAATATGCTTTATAATTTGTATGTTTTTTTTTTCATTTCTGTTGTATATATATATATATTTTTTTTTCTACCACTTTATGTTTTCTTTAATGTTTTAATCTATGTTTTTATATATATATTATAAATTTTACCGGAAACTTCGCTGGTTAATGCAACCATGTAATATGTTACTTTATTATTAAAATATGTATTACTGTTTGTTACCTCAATAAACTAAACTAAAAAAAAAATGTGTAAATTACAAATTAACCATAGCTTCTCGCTCACTCGACAAATCTGATTGATCGCTCAATCTGACTTTTTGCGTTTTGAGTACCCGCTATTTACGCCGGCAAGGTTATGCAGGTAGAAAAAATATCAGATTTTTCATACCGGTATATACAAAACAAAAAACTCGCTCTACTCAAAAATAATCCAAATGGCTTATGTCCCACTTTAATACTGAGCTCCTCATGATGATTGGTTTATTTATATCCTCATGTATTCTATCAACTTTTTACCATTCCACTGGAAGAAATACGAAAGGTTATTTTTCACACAAAAAGGTTACTTTTTTATATATTTTAGGTGACTTTTTACAAGACACGGCTGGCAACACTGATCATGGCGGTCATGGCAGAATGCTTTGTAATGACTTTTAGGTGTGAGGTGTGTTTTTTATTCAAGATTAACTGCTTTTAATATAGAAAAACATTGGTAAAATGTCCACATTTCACCGCTACTGTTATTGTATTTAATCAAAGTGCAATATAAAAACAATAAATCATCTTTTTCATTGCAAATACATGTGACATCGTGTTTTGTGTCAGGCGTTACTTTGTAGGTACATTGTTTTATGTATAATAAATACAGAAACACTGGTATTTATAATACACTGATCATGACGAGTGTGTAACAACTTGTATAAAAAGCCCTATACTAAAAACAATTTGAAAATACATAAGCAAATGACAAAATATGACACGACTTTAACCTCAAATAGACAAAATTTATTGCAGATTGTCCGCAAATATAGCCCTTTTCGTAAATTGTTGAGGGCCTAAATTATGTTTCAATAAACACAATAACTATTATTTATCTAAATCTCTATAAACAGTATGAAAATAAACCTAAACACGAAATGTTGAATTGCATAGGTACGTGTGCACTTCAAGTCATTTCAAATGTCAATACAATACACACTATCACCAGGTGACAGGTTAAGAGTGACGTCACAGTTAACCATTTCAGTAATGCCAACTTAACGCTGTGTTTTGAGAAGAGGTTTAAAAATGCACTTTTTAATATATATTTAAAAACTCTGCGTTTAATATTATGAAATAAAACTTATATATTCAGAATCAGCGTTTCTTGGTCTATATGAACATATTTTTTTAAAGCCATAATATTTTTCACTGGAGTTCCTTATTGTTCAAATTCTATGAAACAACGTTTTTTCCATTTAGAAGGTCCCCGTTAAATGCCGATTCTAGGTGCATTTCAGCTTTCTATCAAATTGCAATAAGCTGACAAGCTTAACATCATAATAGTTGTCCTCTTCTGTTGATCACAATTTGTTGAAAACCTGAAACTTACGTAGAATACGCATTTAAGTGGGACCTTTTAGGTGTCAATAAAATGAAAATCTGAATGGCCATTTGATGACATTTGAGGTTATCCACCACCTACCCACCCTGGTACATATTATGGTTACTCCTTCAAGGCTCTCGCAAGAACTCACTAATTTATTGAATGAACAAATCTGCATTTAATTTTGAACGAATCTAAACCTCCAGTGTCCCTGCATACGTTGGTAGTAAGCAGTATGCAAGTGATTTATACGTAAATTTTTGTATGGAAATCATTTGTTGACAATGTTACTTTTAAATTTTAGCTAGCCTTAATGCTTTACCTTATTTTGTAGGACAACTATTTGGAATGGATGGAATAAAAATTCTCGCCATACAATTAATCAGGAATTTTGAATTTCACTCAGACTTAAAGATGAAGAATCTCCGAAAGACCGCAGATATTTCTACCAGATGCAGGGATGGCTATTTTGTTAAAATATCTAGAAGAAATAAAAATGTTTGATTGAAAATAGCATGTTTTTATATTATAATTCTTATTGTGGTATTATAATATAAAATATATTATTAAATGTATTTAAATTTTTTTTTCTTCTTAGGGGTCGTCCATTAATCACGTGGTGTTTTTTAGCAATTTTTAACCACTCCCCCGGTGATATGTGGTGAGGTTTTAGACTAACCCCCCCCCCCCCCCAAAATCACGTGTATTTTTTTAGTACAAAGTATTTTGAAATTTTCAGAATATTGTCACGAAAAATAAATGCACGTGATATTCCATTCCCCCCCGTGATTTTTTCCGAACCCCCCCTCCCCCTTTCGAGCCTCACGTGATTATTGGACGACCCCTTAATTGGCTTTACACACAACAACAAAAATCCCTTACGGCCTATAACATCTTTGAGGATACTGTGCTGATCCTGTGAACGATACTTTGGGGATGAAGTTCTGAGAAGGAAAGAGGTGTGAGGGGTGGGTAGGAATCTAGTCAATGTACAATTTTTGGGGATCAGTGGTCAATCCATCCATCCCTCAAGTCAGTGATTCTTTACGGGGGCGCCAGCTCCCCCTTGTGGGCGTTTTGGGGGTCTGGGGTGGCGTTTTCAAATTTTTAGCATTTAGGGGGTGCTGCAGAAGTTCGAATGGGCAATATAGAAAATAAGTCCATTCACGAGCTATGCACTGATACATTGACGTACTTTCTTTAGGTGCAACGATTTGACAAGTTCTGTTTAATAAACTCCACTTTCAAGCACAAAAATTTAAACAGAGGCATAATAATTCTCAGTGTAAATGTAATAATTATATATTTAATTAAATGTTTTTATTTTTTATTATTTATTGAAACATTTATTATAATTACAATTTTACAACAAAATATTTTTTTTACAGGTTTTTTTTTACTACTCTTCCATTAAAAGCATTTGCTTGTGTATGGAAGGGGAGTGTACATAAATGCTATTAGTTATTAGTTAGGTATAAGTTAGTACTTAAATAATGAATTGTACACAAATATATGTGAGCTGCAGTATTTATTTGATAATGGTGTTTTTTTTTTTAAGAAAGAATGTTATGGAGAACTAAGATATTTGTAAGATTAGTTGACAGTAGTTTTTTTTTAAGAATATTTTTAAAATGTCTCTTGACAGAGAGCAGTATTCGGGTTTTATCATTGATGCTTCTGATTTCTTCTGGTAGACGATTGAAAAAAGTTCTTCCCTGATAAGTATAATGATGCTGTGCAAAAGACGTATTTAGTTTTGGGCATAGAAAAACATGTTTAAGTCGAGTTCTGTTTTCATTTAAAAATGGATATTTATCTTTTTCTTTTATTATTTGAATTACTGAATTTTCAATATATAAATCATTAAATGTGGGGACTTTAAATTCTTCAAACAGGCGTTCTGTTGGGTAGTCTAAGGATTTTTTTAATATAATTTTAATAATTGTTCTTTGTACAATTTCTATTGGAAGAAGGTTACATTTATACGCGGATCCCCAACTAATAATAGCGTATTGTAGAGTGGATTGAACTAAGGCATAGTAGATTAAATATAGATTTTTTATCGACAGAAAATTTCTAATTCTTAAAAATATATATATTTATTTTCTGATTTTGTTTACTACTTGACATATTTGTTCCTTCCATTTTAGATTTTTATCGATAATTACACCGAGATATTTAATTTTATTTGTTGTTTTTAATATTGTACAGTTTGATTTGCAATAATGTTGGCTGTGAATTTTAGTGTTATCGTGTATGACAATGTTAAAATTTTTGGGAGCGTCGTTTGGATGGATTGCAAATGGAATTACAAATGTCTTTTCAGTATTTAGTGATAGTAAATTAGTGTCGAAAAAATTCTTAAGCGTATTGATGTCTTCTGTGGCCTGTAATTCTACATTTTCCCAAGTATTTTCACTTATTATTAAAACTGTATCGTCGGCGTATGATGCAATTTGACCATGTAGATGTTGAAAAAAAATATCGTTTACATATATGGTAAAAAGGATTGGTCCAAGCACTGTACCTTGGGGGATTCCTAAGCTTGAAATCTCTTGATCACTATTAATACAATTGATTTTTACCACTTGAGGGCGGTTTTTTAAGTAGTTGGTGATCCATTTAATCGCGTTGCCTTTTATGCCAATATCATTTAATTTTTTTAATAGTATCTCATGGGATATGCTATCGAAAGCCTTTCTGAGGTCAATAAATATGCCCGCACATTTTTTACCTTTATCTAATGATTCGTAAATGTATGAAGTTACGTTAGCAATTGCATCTTGTGTGCTGAGTGATTTAATAAAACCAAACTGGTTTTTGTGTAGTATTTTATTACTATCTAGGAAATTTACCAATTGTTTTTTTACTATTTTTTCAAAGATCTTTCCTATGTTAGAAATTAGACAAATTGGGCGATAATTCGTTACTTGGTGTGGATCACCAGATTTGTAAATAGGTGAGATTATTGTGTTTTTGTAGTTCATTGGAAATATTCCTTTCGTTAAACTCAAGTTTATTAAATGAGTGATGGGTTTTATTAAGTAAGATTTCATAGATTTTAACATGTGTGTCGTAATAGAATCAAAACCGGGAGACGAACCTCCTTTCATATTTTCTATTATTTTTAAGATTTCACATTCTGTTGTTATTTCAAATGTTGAAAGTATATTACGTTTCTGTAAATTTTTATTTTTATGTTTTTCCGGGTTAGAAGGTTTATGAATATTTTTCGCAAGATTTTTTCCAACATTTGCAAAGAAGGAATTAAATATGTTTGCACATTGTTTAGGCTGTAAATTGGCATCTATAATTTTTTTATCATGTTCGATGTACTTAATATTTTGAGTTTTTTTTGTATTGTCTATGGCCAAATTCACAGTTTTCCACATTTGTTTATGATTATTTTCTGAACATAATATTTTATTTTTAAAAAACTCTTCCTTACTTTTTTTAATATAAGATGTTAATTTATTTTTATATTTTTTATAAAAAATATATGCTTTTTCATCATGGGGATTTTTTAAAGTTGTTTTATAAAGTTTTTCTTTCTTTCTGATAGATATTATAAGTCCTTTGGTAATCCAAGGTTTTAAACATCTTAATTTTGATTTTATGTGTATTATTATTTCAGTTGTCGAATTTTTAATGTGTTGTGACAGGATTTTTTCAAAGTTAGTCGAACATATTTCAGTATCATCACTCTTTAAAACATTGTTCCAATCTTCCTTTTTTAGTTTTTCGGAGAGAATAGTCATGTCTATTGTTGATTTTTTGGGTATTAAAGTATGTTTTTTATGTTTAATATTATTATTATACAGAAGTAAGCATGAATGATGATCAGTTATGTTAGTTTTCCAAACAATTGATTTTAGTTTGTGAAGATCTTTAATGTTTACGTTTGTCCAAATGTGATCTAAACAAGATGGAGTATGTTCTTTTATTTCTCTAGTATTTTTATTTATGCAAGATATGAAATTTTGTTCAGTCATACAATTGATGTATTCAGTTTTGTTATTATTTTCTATTTTTTCATTAATGTTCACATTAAAATCACCCACCACGAAGCAGAGTTTATTTTTTAATTTTAATAATATGTATTTGAGGTCATTAATAAACGTAATAATACTCGAGCCATGCGTTCTATAGATAGCTATTAAATGATATATTGATTTGCCGAGTTTGAAATGTACTTCGATGCAGTTTACCAAATGTATTGGGTGTTCTATAATGTTAACAATACTAAATTTATTATTTGCAAATATTATTATTCCCGAATTTTTGTTGATATCTACTTTGTTAGAAATATAATTGTACTCAGGTAAGTGATAAGACGGTGACTCAGCGTTCGTAAATGTTTCGGTTAACACTATGAAGTCCGGCTTTTTAATTAAATTATTTATTTTTAGAATTAGTTCATCTAAATTTTTCTGAATGCTACGGATGTTTATGTGCATAATAATTATATCATTGATGTTTTTAGAAATAATTTTGTTACATGAATCAGTACAAATACATTCATATTCTTGAATTTTAATATTTAATTCTAATTCGCTATTTAAGAAATCATCCATTTAATTAATGCATTTTTGGTTGTATTTTGCAATATTATATATAAGTTTTTTTTATTCAATGTCGTATTTTATTCTTTCTTTGGCTAATTTAAGCATGTAAGAACGAAACTTACATGTTTCGCTGTTTGTTCGGTGGTCTATTTCATTCATTTTACTGTTGAAGGAGTTTATTTCTTTCTTCTTGTTAGCTGCGTGACAGTTAGCGCATTTGGGCGGCAGTTCCAGGGATTTACACTCGGAGATGGGATGATCTTCTGAACAGTGCTTGCATGTTGGTTTATTCATTTTATTGTAGCATTTTTGTGCTGTGTGTCCGAATCTTTGACAATGGAAACATTGGGTAAGAACGTTACAATCGGTTACATAGATTCTCATGAATCCTAGATGAATTTTTTTTCTATTTATAAGATGTAGTCTCAATTCTGGATTTGTTTGGAGAATTAAGTTTTTGTTGTTAGTTTTTTTGTTCGTAATGATGGCTTTAACTTGTAATATTTTTTTATCTTGGTATTTTTCACATATCATTTTGATGTCGTTGTTTTGTTCAATTATGTCTTCTAAGAATTCTTTTTCGGTATAGTCTTTGTCAAGTCCTTTGAATATTACGCATGGATCCGTTTTCACAAGTACCTCCGCTATTATGGTTTTGTCGACTTCATTTATCTTATCTTTTAATTTTTTTGCCTCTTCTTTTTCTGGGCATGTTATTATAATGTTTTTTTTTGTTTTTTTAATTTCACTTACTCGAATACCCAACTGTGATATTTTGATTTTTTGTATTTTCTCTTTTATTTTTTCAGTGTCTTCTTCTTTTAAGCTTTTTATAATTATAGGAAATCGTTTTTCTTGTGTTTGTGGTATTAAGTTTTTTACTGCCGAAGAGTATGAAAATAAGTTTTTTTGTGTTTGGTTTTTTTCTTGAATTTCACATTTTTCTTGTAATTTAGCTAATTCTATTGCCATGTGGGATATCATTTCCATGATGTTATTTATTTCTCTAAATGAAGGCAATATAAGCGAAACTCAATCGTAAATCTGAAAACAAAAAAATTAGAAAAAAATATTGGCGCCAAAATGGAAAAAAATCATGAAATTCGTGTGAGTAATTTATGGATCGCCCCTAATAATCTACCAATTATGAAAAGGCAAGTATAAATAATTACCTATGTAAAACAAAATTGTAAGTTGCAACAATAATAATTATTTTTCATCAAAACAAGCTCCTAAATTATAACACCATGCACTTTATAACAGGCGAGCCAATGAGAAACCGAGAAAACATTTAATAAATCATCTTTTGTAATATTTATTAATGAAAAGATAATCTATACAAATGGAAATACTAGTAATATCCGAAAGGTGGTCTCCATTTTTGATGAAAACATTCTTGCAGCCTCGTTACAAAGTTGCCTGTAACATTGCCAACAAGAAAACACACAGCATTGCCAATATGCCAATGTTTACCAAGACAAGCGTTCCCCAGAACGGCAAAATTCCCTGGCCACCTTGTTCTCCCGACTTGTCCGCATGCAGCTTTTTCCTTTGGGGGTACCTAAAAACAAGTGTTACTTAGTAACCGCAATGAATTTGCAACAAGGCTGCAAGAATGTGTGCATAAATTATTCAGGAGTATAATTATAAGCGTGTAATACAAACATAATAAACTGAACATTGAGGATATAAGCAGCTTCAATATGTAGGTGTGTAGTTTCAATATCATGAAAAGTTGTACAAAGGAGTTATAAAAGTTTAGTATAGGTAATAATGGTAAAACAGAAGTGCTTAAGGTACTATGAAAATAGTTGTAGAGGAATGTGTATTTACTATATCGATTTTATTATTAATTTAAACATGAATAGTTTGTTCTAAAGCAAGTTTTAAAGAACGCAGCAAAATTAACAGAGCGATAAATAGTACACATAGAAAAACAAAAATACGTGACTTGCATTATCATTAAAAGTTATACAGTTCGATAAATTTATAATATGATAGTTTAATGGTACAAGAGAGAGAGAGAGATTACAAAAAAGTAAGTAATTGGTTAATCTACATATTAATTACATTACATTAATTACACAATCTACACATTATTTACAAGTATTAAAGTTCATTATTATTGTATCGACCTTGAAGAGACCATCGAATATAATTAATCGATAATATATTACAATAGCAAGAGTACCAAGATATAAGTCATTAATGTGAGTTAGTTATTTTAATTATAAAAATAAATACGAAAAGATTGTTGTTAATTACGTTTATAATTAGCAACCTTTATTATGCAGATATAGGAGGTGTTTTGCGGATCATAGCTGCATTAATATTTCGATAAATGTGCAAATGCTTGATATTTACAGCTTTATTTAAGACTAACTGGTTCCCAGCGTGCGTTGCAATGCCAAATACATTGTTTCTCCCTGAATCACCTTTCTCGTGCGTCCCGTTCCCCTCCCGCATACCCTTTCTAGCTAGCTTTATAAATTATAGCCTATGTTACCCGGGGATAGGGTAGCTTTCCAACAGTGAAAGAATTTTTCAAATCGGTTCAGTGGTTTCGGAGCCTATTCAATGCAAACAAAGAAATAATCAAATCTTTCCTCTTTATAATATTATTATTATTTTATTTTGTTTTTTATTTTATTTATTTAAGGGAGAGTTGACAGCAAATCTGAGATTATATAATAAAACAATAGTAAGATAGTTAATTATGCCAATTATGAACTTTCCACTTATGATAGTGAATGAATAATAAAGTGTGACATTGTAAGGGTGTTTTCTTTAAATTATTTTTTTTTTTTTACAACATATGAAAGAAGAGGGGGGAGGAGGAACATAGAATTAGGATTAAGAGGCAAACGATGGGAATATATAGGGATTAAACTTTCTATTTAATTAAATGAAGACAATACAAGCGAAACTCAATCGAAAAATCTGGAAACAGAAAAATCAGAAAAAGATATTGACACCTCTGGGACTTGAACCCAATCTTGAATCTTGAATCATACATAAAGATAGCTGCAAATAATATATGCGTTAAGAAAATGAAGATAATGTGGGTGGTTCTTAGTCGAAGTATGATACAGTTAAAAATGACCGAATTTGATATCGGCACCGTGGCGCAGTGGTTAGCGCGTTTGCCCGGAAAGCAAGAGGTCCTGGGATCAAGTCCCAGAGGTGTCAATATCTTTTTTCTGATTTTTCTGTTTCCAGATTTTTCGATTGAGTTTCGCTTATATTGTCTTCATTTAATTAAGTATTACAATTTGAGGTTTTACTCATAAAGTTAAAATAAAAATAAAATATTAAACTTTCTAGTTTGAGTCATGTTGCTTAGTGAGTTTTCGTTTTATGTCATGTAAAGTCTCGTTAAAAATGTCAATGTGGTAATAATTTAAGTTAAATGAGTGTGTGGATCTATAGATAAATGAGTTCTGTTTGGAGTTGGTCTTGCAAAGAGGGAGATTAAAAGTAAGTGACTGTCTGCTGTTGCGATTTGTAACATGGAATGATAGGCGTTGAAAAAGATCAGGACTATCAATTAGGTTATGTGTAATTTTAAATAACATAACCGAATCTGCTATATTTCTTCGGCAAGTTAACGTCTGCATATTGAAGAAGAAGAATAAGTCTTCATTACTAACGTGAGATCGAAAAGAGCGAAAGTTAAGGTAGGTACCTTAAGAATATATTTTGAACACTTTCGATTCTATTTTTGTGTATTGCATAGCCTGGGTTCCACACTTGAGATGCATATTCAAGGATACTACGAACGTATGAGAAGTATAGTATTTTGAAAGTAATAAGATCTTTGAATTGTTTACAGGAACGGATTATGAAACCAAGCATAGAATATGCATTAGTGACTATGTGGTCGATGTGTTTATTAAAATTCAGTTTACTATCAAGTATAACCCCAAGGTCCTTAATTTCTGACTTGATGGATAATGGTTGATGATTAATTGAGTATTCAAGGATAAAAATGTTTTTATTTCTGGTGAAGCGCACGACGAAGCCCTTGGATGTATTTATTTCCAGACAATGGGCATTACAATACGTGTTCAAACGTTGCAAATAATCTTGCAACTTCAGACAGTCCTCGATTGAGTTTATAGGTGAAAAGATTTTCATGTCATCTGCATACAGGATGGTCTGCGAGTTTAAAAAACAGTTACCAACATCATTGATGTAGATGTTAAATAATAATGGTCCCAACAAGCTGCCTTGAGGAACTCCCGATGTAACAGCAACAGAATCGGATTTAAATCCAGCAACCACTACTATTTGACTACGGTTGGAGATATAAGAAGAGAGCCAACGATAAAGATTGCCAAGAATACCAATCTTTAAAATCTTGGTCAACAAGATTGAGTGATGCACCTTGTTAAACGCCTTACTATAGTCGGTATAGACAGTGTCCACTTATATTCTGTTATCCAAATTATCCTGGAAGTACTCTGTGAAATTTAAAAGATTTGTGGTTGTAGATTTACCACTAATGAAACCGTGTTGGGTCGTACTCAGACTAAGCTTAAGAGCAGCGTATAGTTGATCATAAACAATTTTTTTCAAGAATTTTATTAAGTACGCAAAGTTTGAAGATTGGCCTGTAGTTTTTAACGTCAGTTTTTTTTACCATTTTTGAAGATGGGAGATACATACGCGGATTTCCAAATAACAGGGACAGTGCATTCGGTTAGAGAACGATTGAAATTTAAAGAAAGGGGTAAGGCTAGATTGTGAGCACACCGTTTAATAAAGATTGAAGGTATTTCATCGGGTCCGGCACCTTTGTGAATATCAATTTCCTTAAGATATTTGAAGACAATTTCCTGTGTCACCTCAATATTGCTTATATTAGAAGTATGGTTCCCGACGTCAGTTGGATCAGGAGTAAATTGATCGAAGGGTTTACTGAAAACTGAACTGAAATATTCAGAGAATAAATTAGCAATGTCGGATCCATTATTGGCTTTCAGCTCTCCAAGATACATACATTTTGGGACACCTTGGGATTTATTAGAGGATTTGACGTGGCTCCAGAAGTTTCTCGGGTTTGAGGATATATTATTTTCGATTTTACTTAAGTAGCGAGATTTGCTTTTCTGACTTAAATCTTTGTGCCGTTTACGAAGGAGAGAAAATGCATCATAATCAGCCTGATTTTTGTATTTTTTATATTTGCAAAAATATTTAGATTTTTTCTTAGTTATCTTAATAAGGGCAGCGTTGTACCAAGGAGGATATTTCAAGTTCCATGAAAATTTGTGAGGAATGTGAAGATTTATCAGGGATTTCAAAAACTAATAGAAAGCATCAAGCGCTGGTTCTATTTGGAAGGTAGAGAAAATGGATGCCCAATCAGCTTTGTTCTAGGGCGAAATTAATTGATTCGTAGTCTCCACGATTATATAGAAAAACTTTCCTTTTCGCATTTGTCAATGAAAGGGTTTCCTGAAATGGCACACTAATGGACACAGGTTTATGATGTGCATCCTCGGGAACTAGCGGGTCGTCATTAGATTCGACGGAGATAATAGATTTGATAGAATTAGATCTAGGATATGGCCGCTTGAGTTTAGTTCACCGTTGTATTGAGAGAGATCCAGAAAATGCATACAGTCTACGAAATGATTAGGTACTAACGTGAGTAGAGTAATTACTAGCTGCATAGTGGGCATATGACGTAGTTTGGGTCCATGAGATTTCGAGAAGATTAAAGTCACCTAAGATTATAAAAGAATCCATGGGGTTATTTGATACTATATCTGATAGCATGTTTAGGAAATTTTCGATTAAATATTGATGTTGAGTCCCTCCGGGGATGTATACGCAGCATATATGGACCGATCTGTGGGGTGTACTTTTAGTGCGAATGGTGACCCAAATGTCTTCAGCACAAGAAGTCCACTCAGGTCTAGCGACGCTGATCAGCTCCTGTTTAATAGCTAACACTACACCACCGCCAAGACGTTTACCAGTGAAGCCTTTAGTGAGCCATGATTCTGTCAGGGCGATTACATCGTTATCGTTTGAATAGGTATTTTATACTCGTAGTATAGATGAAGCCATTCGAAATAATGAAAAATCATAAAAATCACTAGTTTTTGGTTTGGAAATTTGTTCACTGAAAAATATTAGAGATGCTTCAATTAAATACTGCGAGTAGAACACATCTTGGCCTTGGAGATAGTCGAGAATTTTTTTAATTAGTCTATTTGTAAGTCTGGAAAAAAAAATTTCATGCCTATAAAAATACTTTAAAGTGGCAAAATCTCCGACTAATTTCTACCCCTAATACTATTTCGGACAAAGTTTTATTATGTAACTAGCTGACCCGACGAACTTCGTACCGCCTCAGAATCAATAACTGTTGAATTAAACTAAGTTTTTTTATTAAGTTAAAAATTACACAATGAAGCAATTATCGATGCCCATCTGGCCGTGTTTTGTTTTTGTCAGTATCAGGGACGTTGTGTACGGATTTATATTTTTTGTGATTTTCTTACTTTCCACTTACTTACGGGAATTTTTGAAAAGAAGCGGGTACGGGTGTCGCCGCCCCGGGAACCATTTATTGGATATCCAACACGTCTGCCATAGGTCACCCCAAGTGGTTCGCTACATTTGGTGATTTAGCAGGGGTGCCCGGGTTCATGGGGTGACTTTTGTGCGGGTCTTGGCGGCATCTGCCCACCTGCTGCGTGGCGGGCCGGATCGAGAGAGACTGATTGAGGGAGGCCATTTGACCTTTCCAACCGGATTCTCTCGACCAATGGGTCGAAAGAGTCCGGCTGGAAAGGTCAAGGTAAAAGGTCAATTCCGGTCAAGGCAAGGCAGTTGGAGGAATGGATTCACTCCCGGAAACACTGACCTCCAGATTCCTACCCACCCCTCATGCCTTTTTCCTTCCCAGAACTTCCTAACCTACCCTTCCTTAAAAATACCCTCCACACAGCATCCCCTAAGATGATATAGGTCCTGAGTGGAGCTTACGTAAAAAGAGCGTTTCATTTCAGATATTTATTTTCTTTCTTTCTTTTTCGTGAATTTTTGCGATTCTGTTATCCGGGGCGGAGACAAATCCAACAAATCAAAGATCATCAAAATCGGTCCAGACGATCTCGAGTTATAAATAGTGTTACTTACCCGACTTTGTTTTACATACAGGGTGTTAAGGGACGTACTTGACTTACTTTTTTTATGTTTTTATAGAAAAAAAAAAACATCAAAAATGTCACCGGAGACCAAAATTTAATTTACATTTTTTACTCCAAATAATGTCAGGAATCACTGGTTGAAGTAAGTCAAGTACGTCCCTTAACACCCTGTATTAAGATGAGGCAAATTAAGTTCTTTAGAAAATAAATCGGAAAAAATTTTAATATATGGCTCATAATTTCACAAAATAAAACAAAACAATGCAATTTCGCTCTGGTTTTTTCGGCGTAAATCAAAATGGGCGGAGTTCAACGAATTTAGAATTGAGAATTAAACCTTATGCCGTCCGCATAATGATTTTGTATCAGTTCCGCCCAATCTGCGGTAGCGAACAGACTTTCTTAGACTCTGCGTCGCTTGGTTCCGTGAAATCAATTTTAAAATTCCCTTTTATTTTAATAAACAATGCGTAAGAAAAGAAGTTAATGTTTTTTAGAGGCCTTTACGAAATCAAGTTGTAAAAAAACAAATGTCAAATAACTTTTCCAACCTTTCCAAAAGCTTCTTGTCAAGTATTTTTAAATCCCTCCCAACAAGAGGCGGGGATCCCGATTTCGAATTTTTCCAGGACTAGTGTGATCACCTTAAACGCACAAACATACTGAAAGCTAAGATTTCTGACTCTGTTCATGAAATCGAGAGTTCAAAGCCCGGGTTATGAACACAATAGAGAAATAATACAAAGAGAAAAAATTGTTTATGATAGGGGATGTTTTTATAAACATTGTAAGTTCTTGCCTTCATTCAACAAACAATGCAAATTATGGCTATACCTATCATAAACTGCAAATTGTGAAAGTGCATTTGCGAAAGGGAACAAAGAAATGGTAAAAGGTTTTTCAAGCAGATCTGAATGAACGCCAAGGAACCGATTGTATGGCCAAATAATTGTTTTTTTTTTTAATTTTGGCTAAAGCTTCTTCAGAAGTTTTCATTCATTTTAGTTAATTCGGGAAACAAACAGTTATACATGTTTTATTATGGTAATTACATATATTTGCATGAACCAGCGAAGTTTCCGAAAAAAATTATTGTAAAAACATAGATTAAAATATTAAAGAAAACATAAAGTGGCAGAAAAAGAAAAAAAGAAATAAAAACACAGATAAAAGTATGTAGAAGAGATAAGCTGAAATTAAACTGTGAACCTGTATAAAAATAATACATATTACATCATAAGGTAATATTCAAAGATAAACATGATGGGCCATTTACCAGCGCCCTTGAGGTGATTTTTCTATTATGCATTTGGTAATGGCCTGAGGACAAATGGAAAATATCAGCGTCTGAAAAGATATTGTTGTATTTTGTGCACGTCCTTCTGAGAAATGTATGTTGTATATAATTTGTTTTTGAGTGCGGGATGTGGAATAGTTGGTATGACCTTGTATTTCGTATTGTACAGTGTAAATTCATGTTTTCTAGAAGATAGTTGTTGTCAATGACGTTTTTGATGATTTTGGCATAAAAATTTCTGGTCGGATATATTTCATCTATCGAGTAGAGCTGATAAATTATGGAATGTTAATGAGTCCTTTATATGTTCTGATGTTCGAAAGGATTTAAAGTCAAGTATTTCAATATCTTTTTTTGAATTCTTTTTAACCTTTCAATATTAACTTTGTGTTGGGGATTCAATATGATGGATCCGAATTCTAATTATGAGCGAACAAAAGAGACATCATACAGTATTTTAATTACCTGTGGTGATCTGAATGGTTTAGTCACTCTTACGATGAGTTCTAGAAGTTTGTAGGACCTGTCACAGATGGAATTTAAATGTGTTCGGTAAGACATTCCGGAGTCCGTACAGTACGTACATCAATCGTCCAGTTGATTAGTCAGACATCTCTAAATACTGTTTTGAGATAATGATGAAAGCAATATTCGAATGCTCGCCATAAATGAAGTATTATTTACACTTCTCTTTGTTTTACATATTAAAAATGCTATAAAATAACTCTGGCAGGCATAAATTCGTATAAAATTATGAAAAATCCTACTAGTGACCCAGAAAACATCAATATTGTGTTAATTCGCTACAAGTTTTTCTGCATTATAATTGATTTGGTGGTGTTTACGAGTATTCTGAGTATTGTACCGGATGGAGGGTAGACTTTCATAACTGCATACTCAATTCAAATTTAAATTTTTTGGAGATTTCTGACTAATGAACTGGACGATCGAAATGTATTTAATAAATTTAAAACCGACCAACAGGGTACAAAGGAACATCAGTTCGGCTTTAAAACTGCACTGTAAACAACGGATATCCAAAATTAATGACCATTCCAGAAAGAATATCAAGAAGAAGTAAAATATCTGAAATAAAGGAAATACTCGTAGATCACCATAACTAGTTTTTAGAAAGAATAAGCAATTTCAAGAAAGGTGTTTGATTGATGCCGTCAGTATTGACCAACTGCTAGTATCTCTGAACAATCTCGACTAGATCTGATTTGCTAGCTATTACTTTCCCATTTTCCTTTCCCTTCCACTGAAAATATTTAATAATATAAAATAAACCGAATTAAAGATATACTCACTGACAACGACCTGAGTTGGGCAAAATATCAATAAATATTGTAAAAGCTTTTCTTCACAAGAGACGGATGATATCTACATAATATGTAGATATCTCCCCCAACCTTTCGTTTATCTGTCTCCCTTCCCGCACTTGCAGAGTGTTGCTCACAAATCACGTGAAAACGATCAATTTGCGAACAGTATTAAAAGTATCATCAAAATATCCAGCGAGAAAATTGAATAGTAAATTCCATTTACCTTGGTCGCGGCGCGCATGCGTCAGTTCCCGAAAGCTCTTTCCCATTTCCCCTGTTGGCAGCAGCGCCGTCGCTGTCAGAAGTCTTGGGGGCTTTTCGCCGGGTCGGGTTGGCAGCGGTGACTCGCTTTCCGTACTGCGGGCGCGGGTTCCGTGTTCCGTCAGTTCCGCGGTTCCGTCAGGCGGTCACTTCCACGTAGGGTTCGTCGCTCTGTCCGTTCCACGAAATGTCTCAACAAGTGACAGGATAATCAAACGCAATATGCCCTGATGAGTGTGTAAGGAAAACCTTTTTTTATTTGTTTTTTGTGTTCCACGGCGCGTGCGAATGAACGGGCGGGATTGATTTTCTCAGATTCCCCTTTACAGTGACATGTGTTTTGTTGAAATAATGTGAAAATATATAGCAGTTCCGATTTGTGACAAGATCGCCGTTACCTGCGATGTGCCACGGATTGATAACCCTTTCGGTTTGTTAGTTATGTTATAATGAGAGGTTTCGACGGTGAAATTGAATTATTGAAGAATGAAGACTGATTCAATTATTATAGTTATAAAAAATGTTCCTCAGGTGGTTGGATTGATGGACGAACCTCTAATTTATGTAAGACGACTTCTAATATCTTATTTACATATTAATTAGTTGCTTTAAACGCCTAAAATCTATTTAAGTCAGGTTTATGTGCATGCATTATTTACAGGTATCCAATTTCAAATCTCGTCACTAATTTATACATCAAGTGATCAAAAACGCTGTAACTAGAATTATTATGATTTCAAACCTTTTCCATGCGTTGCATTTTTTCGCTTATGGAAAAATTCTATTTGTTAGCAGTTTTCCTAAACCACAGCACCAAAATCTAATAATTTTGCACCTTATAATACGAATTCCCATAAGAAACTTATGGGAAATAAGTTCACATAATATAACCTGCTCGTGGCTATACTTAATCAAAAAAATAATACCACAAACAAAAGCTCTTCCCCGTAAATTAGTGTTGATGAAAATGCATGCAAACGTGATAACTATCATTAATTCGTTGTGAATGATATCCTAAAAATACCAGATTTTCCATGAAATTTCGATGGCAAGCAATTAATAATAAACCATTAAATAAAAAATAGAGTTTTGTCAGTTAGGTCTTTGTATTATACTGCGTATAAAAAAATGAAGATTAAAGACTGCGTTAAAAGTCCTCTTGCTTATATTTGTTATGCCCTAAAGAAGATACATCATTAAAATGTACGTGTATTTATCGGAAGAAGGGTATTACATTATTGTCAAAGTATTCACTTAAATTTAAAGATAACAGGTGAAACCTTCTAGATTCTAGAACCAAATAATGTCAGTTTTTCCTACCTTGTAATAAAATGAAACATGGCGTGCGAGAAAACCATTAGAACTAATGACGTGCGAAACACATTAACAATCATCACTAGCTATATTTAACTGTAATGTACGTAGTTACCTGTTCACTTCGAGATGGGCTGTTTTCGGAGATTCTTGCAAGATGTAGTGTATTTTTTCACAACCTTAAGCCAGTAAAAATCTTTTTCAATGAGTAATATATATGTAGGTATATAGAACACAACTCAGTTAATCAGAAATCTATCATTAATGTTTCCATAGTTTCACTTTTTCTTATGTCATTTCACATAATTTAATAAAATTTCTCTAAGTATTTCACTATTTAAAATTCTTTTCTTATAATTTAAATTTAATTCTTTTTTCATAATTTAAACTTGATTCCCATAATTTCAATTTTATTCTTATAATTTCAAATTTCCCATATTTTAGTTTTATATAAATACCTCACAAGAGTCCCAGCCCAGTTCTTATAAAAAAATTTATATATTAATTTAGACTTTTGTAAAAAGGTCAAATATTCCATATAAATAAAATCGGGTGTCTTTATCCGAGACGCTATCTGGGTTACAAACCAGTTCTTTGAACAATTGTTTCCAATGAAAAGGGTAGTTGCCTATGATATCGAAAAATTAGTCGAACATAATATTGTTAATTCTAAAATTTTATAATATGAGATTGACAATTATAAAGATTTCTTAGAAGGTGGCAATGGCTGAATTGGTAAAAGCGCACGTCCCTATTAGACGAGAGGTTCTGGGTTCGAGTCCCAGTTGCGACCGTTATCTTTTTCTATTTTTCTGTGTCTTGTTTTCTTTATGTGTGATATTTTCTTCTTTAATGTTAATTTTTTTGTTCTAAGTAAAAAAGGGTACATGCGAACCCACTTCTGCTGAGGAATTACAATTTTTAATAATAACAAATCTATAAATGTGATTATAGTAAAATTATATTCCAGAGTGAAACAGTAATAATATTTTTATCGTTTTTACTTGGCATCGCACGCCTGAAATTATAAAAAAAACTTAAAAAAATGGAAAACATATTTTGAGATTAATGGAAATTTTATGATTATCATCAGATTTAAAAGCCACTATGTAAAAGTTGTTTGAATGAGATCTTGTTATAAATAACAAAATAGACCTAACCTACTTTACAAAAGCTATTAAAATAATGTCTTCCCAAAAATATATGACTCTTTTCAGGAGATTTATATTATACTTTCTTGAACAATCTACGCAATTCAGTTTTTTTGCAATAACTATGATTTTTTTAAATTATATTTAAATTAAATTTAATAATATTGATATCAAGTTCTGCAAGTATTTTAGATTTTATTTTTGTTACAGCTGTTTCGGCTTACAAGGCCATTTTCGAACTGTCATTAACTAGGAAAATAATTTCGATCGGGGCCTATGTCATCTTTGGGGATGCTGTGTGAAGAACCTCTTTGAGGAGAGGAAGGGGTGAACACGGATCTTGAAGAAAAAGAAATCCAGAAAAAGTCGTAGAAACAATCCGTTTTCATTTTATGTCAACCATGGTGACCGGCCAACTCAGAATGAAACCAACTCAGAACCACCTCAGAAAGTTCATATAGAGTAATGATAAAAACATATTAAAACATTTCAAATAGGTTAAGTTAGGTTAGGGTTAACGGCTATTTTGAAATAATTTTTTTTATAGCTTTTAATGATTTTTCAAAGAGGTGTTGAGTTGACTTGATTCTGAGTTGACATGGAACCGTCAACCATATACAAATGTTTATGCCAAAAAGGATCAATGACGCTAATTCCTCGGATCATCTTTCATTGAAATATCAGTAAAACAGGGACATCAACGCCTAGCGCCTGTAGTCTAAAGATTGAAATCTGTTTGCTAAGATCGAGGATTCTATCAAACGCGCCGCTCGTTTCCGCAAAATAAAAATTAAAACAAATGTGATTAAATGTGTTTGGTTGTCATTTTTTATTATCTACTTGGTTAACATTTTCACAGCACAGTGAAGATCGCCTTTTTTTAAATCTATTCATAAAAGATCACTAAGCTAAAAACCAGTAGTTTTTAACGAAAAATGTTAACAAATAACTTAAAAGCATGCTTTGACGTACTAATTGGTACAATCGAAAAATCGAGTTAGTAATTCATATCACATACCGTGAGCAGAATATTCAAATTTTACGAGAGGTACGATAGTCAAAGATATTCGCAGCACCTATCACCCCAGTGTAAGACCACGATATTGAGAATTGGAACATTGCTTCATATGATTTGGTCTTGTTTGGCGACCTTCCTTATTCCCATCTCCTTCATTAGTTTGGTATTCACATGAAAAAAGAGGTCGCTCACGTCAGAATGAAAATCGTCTAAAACAATAACCTACGCCCGGGGGAGAGCGCATATTTTATTATCGTATTGGCATGTGCTAAATCGTTGTTTTATTGGTATGCCAATCGGCATTTCACCTCCGCTTGTTGAGGTATTTATAGAAGACTGGTCGGATTCCGAAAGCCATCTATCTCGGCCGGCAAGATTATTCCAGGCCACATTAAACATAACGGTCAGAAGATGCAAGACCGGGTATTCATGTCCGGGAAGCACGAGGATTGAGGAATGTACCGAATAATGGTGTCTACCAAAAATGAGAGATATCTAACCTGAACTAACCTAACATAACCTAAACCAAATCTAACCTAACCAGAAAGATTCTGTCCACAACGATCAACGAATAGTCAATAAGAATTTATCTACCAAAACAAAATATAAACCACTGAAAGGTATCCTAACCTCACTTATCTCACTCAATGTAACCTAACATAACATTCCTTTAACGAGACTAATCACAAAATACTAACAAAGTTCATGCACAGGACTACAAAATTTCGTACTCAAGTCCGGGCCGGAAAAGGATTGAAAAATGCTGTCAAAAATGATTTGACTACGAAATACAAGATATAACCCGAAGAAAAGTAACTTAACATCATTGTATCTCACTTAACTTAATCTGGCATCCTTCCTTTAACAAGAGTATTTACAAAACATTTACTAAACTGACTAAACGTACAGACAAATCCAACGCAACTTAACCTAACATAACTTAACATGATCAAAATTAAGAAAATACTTTGTTTTTACCACTTTTATTGTTGACAAAACCAACATGGTTCGTGAGCAACGCTCACTTCTTCAGGGTTTTTTTTTATTGATAAATCATAAATATCATAAACTAACCTAACTTGGCAAAATTCCTCTAACGAAAAATTATGGTTTACCTAACAAAAACAAGATGTAGGTACGACGCAACGAAAGTAAAACCCCATCTAACCACATTATAGAAACTAGCCATGACTGACCTGGCGATTTTCCTATATTGAAGGTCACAAAATATGCACTTAGATGATACAACGTAACGTTACCTAACCTAACTCGAAATTCTTACAACTACTCTTTTTATGATACAGTCCAAAAAATCTGCCAGAATTCTGAAAATCAAAAGGTTTATGTTTCAATTTATTGGCACACCTCACTTATTATAATCAGTTGATTTGGGACCAATGGTGATTGGTTCCACGTCCCACTTCTAAACTGCAAAATATGAGAATTCTTAAAAAATAACTTCTCTTTATACTTGGCTTTGTTCCATAGCAAAACTTAAAATTGTAGCTTTTCTCTCCATATTTCAAAATTATGTTGGAATAAGTTAGTCGGTTTCTGCGAACAATCACTTTGAATTTAAAACCATTTTACTTCTGGCATTGTTTGATGTTATCTTTTGATTCCAACCATTCTGATGGACTGCAATATTATTGTTAGCCTTCTCCGAAACCGAACTGCGGAAAACTGGGAAAATTTTCAGTGTGCAGAAGGAATTAATAGCTATAAGAGTAGAATTAACATAACGATGACTAGACCTGAATTCGCCTGACCGCAAAATGTATTGTTTACATAAGATTTCTACTGTTAATGCGTACGTTTCTTGGATATTCTCCAGATTAAACTCTGAATGCCCCAATATTTATACATCTAATTATTATAACCTATAATATCAACATTACCTGTCATCAATCAGTATTTTATCAGCGGATGCCGGTAAATAAAAAAATAAAGAACTAGAAACTTCCATTGCCGCGAAATCCAATGTGGATACGTCAAAACAGTATAAAAAATAAAAATAATATTTATTCTAAATATACAAACAGAATACATTGGTTCTGGAATATTAGAAGAAAGACCTGGGCAAACCATGCCATATATTTATTTTGTATTATTTTTTGTGCAGAATGCAAAACATCGAATGCCTCTAGTTCGAGTCAGCCACGTGAGTTTGCCTGAATGAAATTAAATGCAGTACCTGCCTAATTTCGCAGTTTTGCGAACGAGTCGTATCTCCAACTAGTTTTTTTTAAAGTGGATGTACGAGTATGTAGAATGAACAACCGGCATTCATATTTCCTCCCCCATTTAATACGGGTCTCTTCAAAACCTGGAGTAATAAATCCCTTAAGGCTCCGCAACCGGACTAGAAAAGAAGAAGATGGAGAGATACGAAATTACAAATGTTAGAGGAGAGCGCTAACATTTACAGCGACAAAATCGATGTGAAAATGTTTAATAAAAAACGACTCGTTTAAAATAGAGCAAAAATCTCGCGGGTATTATCTTAAACAGCATAATGAAACACTGTGAATTTTTTCGTACACATAAAAATAACTGAAAAAAACGTGCTTATAATAATTTTTGGAGCATACTTTGCGATTTTGAATGCCGGTAACTCCATTAATGGTGGATTGAATGCCGTTGGTGCTAATAAAAAATTGTCAAAAGAAGCGAAGCTAGAAGTCCACAATGGAGTCCTGGTACCTACCCTGATGTATGGCAGTGAGGCACAGAACTGGCAGAGGAAGGATGAAAGTAAACTGAATGCTATTGAAATGAGATCCCTGAGACGTATGTGTGGTAAAACAATGTATGATCGTGTGAGAAATGTGGATATCCGCAAAGAATGTAAGGCTGATGTAAGCATAATGAGTAAGATTAAGAAAGGGACCCTCAGATGGTTTGGGCATGTACATAGAGCGAATGAACGAAGAAAGTAGTGTAAGAAAAATATACGATGCGAATGTGAATGGTAGAAGAAGTCGGGGACGCCCGAGGAAGACATGGCACGATCAAGTGAATCAGATACTTGAGTCGGGCCATGTCAAAAGTCAGAATAATAGAAGAGAATTTATGAGACGATGTATGAATGTGAGTGAGGCAAAGAGTGTGTGCCAAGACCGAGTTGTTTGGCGGTCCGTCCTCTCTGCCTACCCCTGCGGGGAAATGGCGTGATGGTTAGTTAGTTAGTTTACTTTGCGATTTTTTTATATCGAGGGAATTTTATATAATTTGCGTTTCGGCGCGGGCAATGTCTAGATATTATCTTCAAGAATAACATATATTTTTTAAGAGCTTTAAAACTTAACGTGCTAAAGGGAGATATGTAAGAAATCGGTAGAAATTCGGGTTGCGGGCCCTTAACCCATCCCGGGAAGTAATCAGGGAACTATTGATCGTTCAATTGATTAGTCAAACATCTCCGAAAAATCGGAATTTGAGTTGAGAATGCAGTTATACTCGTATGTAAAAGTGTACCCTCTATCTGGTACAATACTCAGATTATTCGTGAACACCACCCAAACAATTATAATGCAGATAAACTTGTAGAAAATTAAACAAAATATTACTGTTTTCTGGGCCACTAGTAGGATATTTCAAAATATCATACTAATGAACGTGACCGTTATGCCCCCCCGGTATTATTTTATAGCATATACAATATGTAAAACACAAACAAGACGTAAATTATATTTAATTTATGGTGAGAATTCGAATATTGCTTTCCTCATTATCACAAATTTAGTATTTGGAGATTTATTTATTTGTTTATAAACATAACATTTACATTGTAACATTTACAAACATTACATATGACTAATAAGAAATATACAGCATTCATTGTACATAGCTGAACTGTCTTTTTTTATTTTTTTTTTTTTATTCAGTTATATAATAAGTATATTTATTCAGTTTTTTTTAAATTTTACAATATAAATCTTTAAAATCTTACAAAACTGATCAATCAGTTTGATTGTAAGAAATCTCTCATTTGTCCTATTTAATTAATACTATTATACTTTTATGTTTTACATTGTAATAACTGTGTAAAATCTAAAATACTAATTATTATAAACTACTAATTATTATAATGTTATGAATACAGTGTGTGATAGTTATTTCCAGGTATTTGATCAATATTCGATCTGCAACAATATTTTATATTTATTTAAACATAAGTTGAAGATGTCCACTGACTTGGTATAATTGTTTCCCTCCATTAGTATTCTTGGCAAAGAGGAATACATTTGGTAGTTAGTCCCAGAATTTCTGCACTGAAATAAATCCTGACTTCTAGTATTACGTAGTGGAATCCGGAAGCTTATCAATTCTAGCAATACCGGACTATCAATTAAATAATTTAGAATTTTATATAGAAATAAATACCAAGTCAGTGAAAATTCTTCTGTCAGACAATTTGAGCATATTCATATCATTTAAAGTTTTTGTAAATTTTGTATTTCAACATAATTGCTGGAATACCCATTTTAAAATTGAGAAAACGTAAGAATTTGTTTTGTATTCTTTCATTGTACATGTATACTATAATGTGGATTCCAGACGGGAGAATTGTACTCAAGTTGACTTCTAACATAGGCAAAATATAACTGTTTAATACACTTTATATTGTTAAAATTTCTAGTTAGCCTAGTTAAAAATCCCAACATTTTTAAACCCTTATTAGAGATTTCTGTTTAATGGTTAACAAATGAAAGATTTGATTGAAAAGTGATGCCCAAGTCTTTAATTTGTCTTAAGTCACGAGAGTATTGTTATCAATATTGTAATTAAAGATCACTGGATTTTTTATTCGAGAATATCTAACTATTTGACATTTTGAGATATTTAAGTAAAGATATCAATATTGTAATTAAAGATCACTGGATTTTTGATTCGAGAAAATCTAACTATTTGATATTTTGAGATATTTAAGTAAAGATATCAATATTGTAATTAAAGATCACTGGATTTTTTATTCGAGAAAATCTAACTATTTGACATTTTGAGATATTTAAGTAAAGATATCAATATTGTAATTATAGATCACTGGATTTTTATTCGAGAAAATCTAACTATTTGACATTTTGAGATATTTAAGTAAAGATATCAATATTGTAATTAAAGATCACTGGATTTTTTATTCGAGAATATCTAACTATTGCATATTTTGAGATATTTAAGTAAAGCTATCAATATTGTAATTAAAGATCACTGGATTTTTTATTCGAGAATATCTAACTATTTGACATTTTGAGATATTTAAGTAAAGATATCAATATTGTAATTAAAGATCACTGGATTTTTTATTCGAGAAAATCTAACTATTTGACATTTTGAGATATTTAAGTAAAGATATCAATATTGTAATTAAAGATCACTGGATTTTTTATTCGAGAAAATCTAACTATTTGACATTTTGAGATATTTAAGTAAAGATATCAATATTGTAATTATAGATCACTGGATTTTTATTCGAGAAAATCTAACTATTTGACATTTTGAGATATTTAAGTAAAGATTTCAATATTGTAATTAAAGATCACTGGATTTTTATTCGAGAAAATCGAACTATTTGACATTTTGAGATATTTAAGTTAAGATGTCTGACTAATCAACTGGACGATCGATATATTGTGTTGGTGACTAAATCGTTTATTGTTTGAATAATTTAATTCTGTTCCTGTTTATAAATGAAATTGCATTAGTCATAACTTACAGCGCCCTAGGGATGTTTTTTTTTTACAAAAAACGGCAATGTAAAAATTATTCTAATATTATTATTACACAATTAAGCTTGAATTTTCGACAGATACGCTATTTCGTTGCGATTCACGTCTGTTTTTTGGACTGTTAAACATTCCACTGTGAGTTTCGGAACTATTAATGTTTCTGGCTTCGCCTTGTTCGTTCTACTTTCCTAGAATTATTCTACTAGTTTTATACATAACTAGCAGACCCGATCACAGGTTGCTGTGGCTAACGAAACACAACGCCATCAACTGACAACGCAATTACCCAACCTTTACAACCAACGCCATTTGTTAATTTGCATACATACCACACCGCCCGCTTCCCGACCCGCTGCCCGCTGCCCGCTTGTCAGCCCACTCCCTTTATATATTATATATTTCAACCAATTTATACAAAACCGTGAAATTATATATCTAAACCTTCCTCATGAATCACTCTATCTATTGGTGAAAACCGCATGAAAATCCGTTGCTTAGTTTAAAAGATCTAAGCGTACAGACAGCGGGAGCAACTTAGCTTTATACCATGTAAAGATTTAATTTACTTTGAGCGATTTCTTCTATGGAGGAACAAATTTGAAATCTTTCGAAAAATTGCCAAAAAATGTGGGTAGAATGATTTGGTCGGTTTCACGACAACTCAACAAAGTGGCATTTCAACACCCCTTAGAAAAGTGAATAAAAGTTATGATTTTTTTTAAATATCCCATCAGCCGACCTAACGAAACCTATGTAATCATTTTTTTTCATCGCTTTTAATGACTTTTCAAAGGAGGTGTTGAAGTTGTATGTTGTTCAGTTGTCCGGTCACCGATCTGGTCGTTTTTTTAAGGTTAACTAACTCACGTGTTATCACCCCAGTGATAGGAATAGATTCATTGTTTTTCTGTTTATTTCGTAGAACTCTATATGTATTTTAAATTATATTTAACAATACTATAAGTTCTGCAAGTATTTACTTTTTGTTATTATTGTGACAGCTGTTTCGGCTTACAAGGTCAAAAGTAATAGATTCATTCATCGTTTCATAGGAACAATTCTATTATTTTTTAATCTATTTATTTTATTTTAAATATACATTTACATTATTTATAACCAATAATAAACATGTATTGCGCCATTGAAAAGATATTTCACAAAAACGGCGCTATACAAATTTTCCTATTATTATATACAGCAAGGGCGTAGCTATAGCAGTGACTTAGGGGGTTCGACCTTCGACAAGTTATTTAAGCAAATTATTTCATTTAAAATTTTTGTATAGTAGAACCAGTTTCTGAGTGGCATTACCGATGGTAGGTTGGTTCTGCATCTCAAAACAAAGAAAGTTCTGTGCCTGCGCGCTCTTATGTAATTTTCGGGAACATAAAACTTTAATATTTGCATAATATCAGGAATACGGATATGGCCGTTCAGAAGGTTGTGTGCTGTTATCAGCAAAGCAGTTTTCCGTATATCGGTGAGGCTATTACTACCCACCATACAGCATACCAGATAGGAAGGCTGGTAGATATAACCAGGTTATTGCACTCGGGCTCACGACATAATTCGATAGGTAAGCCTCGATGACACACGGCGAGTTACAAGCAATCTAGTAAGTTTTAAAAGCGGGTAAATCGTGAACTAATTCTTCAGATTTTTGACAGTCGAAATCAGCTGTTTATCGGAAGCCATGTTGGAAACGTAAATAAACCAATCACGAGCAAGCGGAGCAAGCGGAGCAAGCGTGAAAGCGAGTAAAGTTGACGACCTTTCAATTTTTTTTGGTAGATTGTCAACAATCTGCTAGTTGCTGCTAGTTGCTGCTAGTTAGCAAGTGACGCGATGACACTAGGCGAGTTTACTAACAGATAGTGAATTTCCCAGATAGTAGCTTGTAAACTAGCCCTGTGTCATCGACGCTGTAGATAGGTACTAGTTTTGTTTCAAATTATCCTATTATGTCTTCCCTCAGGGCTTATGTCATCTTTCGGGATGCTGTATGGAGGGTCTTTTCAGTAAAAATATATCATGAGCGAGTAGGAATCTGGGGATCAGTGCATCAAAGAATATTGATTTATTTATTTAATTACAGTGATAATATACAATATAAAGTGAACTGAAGTCAAGCCACAGATGTTTCTTATGCTAAAGTTAATTGGCAAAAAAGTTCTATTATCTTAAAATTAATTTTGGGTTATAAGAAGGGTAGAGGAAGAGGAATATAGGAAAAGGATAGGAGATGCTCCTGATACATTCTATACTCTCATATTCTATTTATCCATATCGGTATTTCTTTAAGTTATTACTAAAAATGTGAATTCTGTGAAATTTTGTATTATATTGTGTACATACACGAGGAATGGGGGATTTTTTTCTAATATGTATTTGTTCTAGTCGAGGGTAAATAAAATAAATCGGTTTGTCGGCTTGATCTTGACGGAATATGAAAATTTATTAAATTGGTGAGCTCTGGTGAGTCCAGGCCATTATTTAGAATTTTAAACAATAGGATTTGATCGAAAATGAAACGTCGTGTTTGGAGGAAGTTGAAATTGTGGAATTTAATGGATTCGGTATAATTTGAGAAGTGTAAGTTAAGTTTATAATTATGTGTTTAAAAAATTTTGTTTGAATTCTTTCTATTTTAATATGACGGACGTATGAATCCAATCCTCTACCGTGAAAGGCAATAGCGAGGGTCGCGAAAGACTGGCTGGAGAGGTCAAAAGGTCTCTCAGGCCAACTCAACCAGTCTTTCCCGATCCGGCCCGCCACGCAGCAGGTGGACAAACGCATCCACCGCCAAGATCTAGATAAACCTCATGAACCTGGATACCCCTTATAAGTCGCCAAACGTAGCGAACCAATTGGGTTGACATGTAGCAGAGGCGTTGGTTATCCAATAAATGGGACGGCCGGCGGTACCCGTACCTGCCTCAAAAATTGGGTTTCATCCATTGGTGTTTCATATTTTATCCAGATAATGAAAACAAAACGCAAGAAAGTAAAACGCTTTCTCCCTCTTCATATAATTCAAGTAATTCTAATTCTAATTCTCTTTTTATAACTCGTGTACAACATTGGATTTTTGAAAGGGGAAGAACGTACTTTAAAGAATTCATGAGTTCTTAACACTACATTTTATGTATTAATTTTTGCATTTCAAAATTTTAATTTCCATTTTTATTTCTCTTTTTCTTTAAAATGTTGTTTTTTTTCTCTTAGTTTTTCACTAAATTTTATTTATGTTTTAATTTTGATTTATATACTTATATGTTTTAATTTATACATGTAGACCACTTGAGTTCTTAAAATTTAATCTTTATTATTAATTTTTGTATTTCAAAATTTGAATTTTCATTTTTATTTCTACTTTTCTTTAAAATATGTTCTTTTTTTTCTCTTTACTTTTAAGTATATCTTAAATTTTTTTTAATGTTTAATCATCTGTTTTAATTAAAACGTATTTAAAATATTAAATGTACGACTACCACAACACGGGCATTTTAGCCTAGTGTGGTAGCAAAATAAACAAATATCTGTAACTAATAAAAAAATTTATGAAATAAAAAAATAAAAATATATACATAGCCTAATGAATTATTATCTGTCGGTTTTTTCACTTTCCTTTGTACTGATGTAAATGTATCCTGTTTGTTATACTTTTATCTTGTTGTCTCCCTCTGTAATTATATACAAGCACAACTAGGTATTTCTTGTTTTGTATTAATTTGTACCCTGATGATGCTTGAGCAAAGTGAAACCGGTCGGTAAATAAATTAATGAATACTCGTGGTTTTACACCAAATAACTGCTTTATTTTTATTATTTAACTAGCTGACCCGGCGAACTTCGTACCGCCTCAGAATCAATAACTGTTGGTTAAACTTATTAGCTGAATTAATTTTTTTTATTAAGTTAAAAATTACACAACGAAGCAATTATCGACGCGCAACTGCCCGTGTTTTGTTTTTGTCAGTATCAGAGATGGCGTTGTTTACGGATTTTCTTATGTTTCCACTTACTTTCATTTTCTTTCGACGTATGAGTAAGATTTTATATAATTATTGTATTTTTCCTTTGGGAGGGGTGCAGACATACGTTCACAGTTTGTCTCATTTTCGACAGTTGACATTTAGTGGTAAAAAGAGGGGCAACATTATATGCTTAAGAACAAAAGCAAAATAATCAGCGCATTAACATTTGAAGTTTTTAAATTTTTGGAATTCACGCACTATTCTGTATTATAGGTAGATACAATACTGCTGCAGCTCTTCAAAAGATGAGAATTCTTCCAAACAAAATGTATGAGGAAAAGAATTTTATTCATAAATTTTTCCAACCTTTTAATAGCTATTCTGTTATTCGGGGCATAGACAAATCCAACAAATCAAAGATCATAAAAATCGGTCCATCCATTCTTGAGTTATAAATGGTGTATCTAACCCGAATTTGTTTTATATATTATCTATGCCTCTATACCCATTAATAAAAATGGATCGCCGAAATGTATGTTCCAGCATAACTGCCGAACGACTGCACCAAATTGGATAATTCTTTTTTTGTTGTGTTCGTCAGGACAAGGTTCGTATGAAACTACTGGTGAGCTCTGGCATTATGAAATTTGTATAAAAAAATTGCAATATGTGGCACGCGAGCTGTTTGCAAACTAAATGGAATTAATTTATGGAGCGCAGGAGGGGGGGAGGGGAACCAGGGTGGGGGAAGGGGGGGGGGGGGAGTGAAGTGGGGAGAGGGAAGGTGGAGGAGGCGGAGTAGAAACGCGAGAGGGGAAGAGGACGCGGCGGATGAATGAGGGGGATGGAAGGGGAACGGGACGAATGGGAAAGGACACGCAGGGAGAAACAATTTCTTTATTAAATGGAATAGCAACGCATGCCGGGTACCAGCTAGTATAAGATAAGATGCAAAACTATTACTTTATAGTAAATATTATTTAGTAAATATTATTTCTTACCTACTTTGCATTCCGTTTTTAGGGAACTGTTCAACTGTGATGAACAAGAAATGTGATATTTTTTAAAGGTATTTTTAAATCACGTCTTTGTGACTTCAAAATTGCCTCCCGAGCGCTGATTGTGCGATCGATTTTCACTTTGTGAGCCAGACGCGCCGCTTGGCTACTCGCGAGGCAGAACTTGTGGAATACAAAAATGTTTAAAATAAGCGTAATAATATTCCGTACCTGCTCCCAAATTACACGCAATCGTAGGATTAACGAAAACCATTTTGGCATCGGTGAATTTAATAGAATTTAATATCAAATTCATTAGAAAGAACAGAGCAATTCACACGCGGTAGAGGTGAAACCTACAGAAAACTAAAATAGACAAGAGTAGGGAGGCTACGAAGCACCGCACAATTAGGAGAACGATAGGCTACGAAGCACCGCACACAGAAGAGACCGATTATTCTATCTCATTCTCTCGCAGGCTAAATCCTGTAGATGTATGTATTTGTCTCTTTTTAGTGTCACTTTTTTTCGTTTCATCGAGTTTTAAATCACAATGGTGCTAAAGAAGTTTTCACTTCAAAAACCCACGTTCAATAAACTTTTACCTGGATAAACGCCCAAACAACCTGATTACAAGGTAATAATTGTAGTGGCATAATCCCTCCGTGATCCAGGGGTAAGACTCTCGACACTTAATCCGAAGGTTGCGGGTTCGAGTCGGGATTAATTTGTGTTAATTTACAATTAATTCATTAAAAATAATATAAAGTGTATTTGCGGCATGTTCCAGAGTGGAAGATACTCTGAGTATCGCCCTGGTGTAAGACCACCATTTGCTTGAAATGGCTTTAGCCGTGTTTGGTGCAAATATTTTAAAGATGGCTTTCACTACGTTTTTTTATAACTTAACACGAAAAATGAAACAGACAAATGTTATATATATTGTATTCATATTAAAATAATTAATAAAAAAATCCCAAAATTTCATAGATTTTTTTCAAACTTCAGTCGGAAACTTTGGTTTCATAAAGGTGTACATTGGAATTATTTTGGGGTTGACTTTTGAATTAAACCTAAAACCATTTAGATCGTATTTCTAACCATAGCAAGGGAAACATAACGCTTTATATGAGACCTATTTGAGTTGTTCCGAAAGCGAACAAAAAATAGCCTGAGGGGTTAACTATTTATTTACTAGCTGACCCGGACACGCATTGCTGTGGCGAATAAAACACAACGTCATCTACTGGATGGTTATCCAACCTTTATAACCACCGCCGTCTTTGAGTTTATCGCGAAGAGACAGACAGATGCCGCGGAGGACTTTAATTTATAATACGTAGAGATGGTGTGAAAGTAATGTGCATGAAATGCTTGAGGTAACTAACGCATTTAATTTAATAAGGATTACCTAATACTGTATCCGTCTAAATAACTTTTCAATTACCGCAATGTACGTGACCATTTTTTTAGAAGATGAATGGGTATAGTAAGCTATATGTAAAAGATAGATATATGCCTTCGCGGACTTTTTTGTAGATCTATAAAAGAGGAATATCCCACCATGCATAGTTTTGTTATATCCCAAAAGGATTAGGCAGCGTTTTTGATGAAAGCTACCAGGCGGCTTGACTTTTTCCGACACTTCTAACAATTATCGTTATGTTTCAACCAATTTACACAAATCCTTGACAAATTACATACCTAAACCTTCCTCACAAAACACTCTATCTATTGGTGAAAACCACATGAAAATCCGTTCAGTAGTTTTCGAGTTTATCGCCAACAGGACAGACAGACAGACAGACGACGCGGGGGACTTTAATTTATAATATGTAGAGATGTAGAGATAGAGACAGAGACAGAGACAGAGACAGAGACAGAGACAGAGACAGAGACAGAGACAGAGACAGAGACAGAGACAGAGACAGAGACAGAGACAGAGACAGAGACAGAGACAGAGACAGAGACAGAGACAGAGACAGAGACAGAGACAGAGACAGAGACAGAGACAGAGACAGAGACAGAGACAGAGACAGAGACAGAGACAGAGACAGAGATAGAGATAGAGATGTAGAGATAGAGATTTGGGAATGTGTGTTGTGCGTTTTGTGTAGTGTCGGGACGAAGCTAATGAGGCAGAATGTGTGCCAAGACAGAGATTTTCGTCATTCCATCTTCTCTGCCTGTCTGTTACGGGCGAATCAACTGCAGAGACAGTGGTAGTTTTTTAAAAGCTATAAAGCAACAGTATGATCACTGATATTTTAAGTGTAAAAAATCAAACATACTAATTTTGGTAATCTTTTTTGTCTTATTTGTTTTGTTTTGGTTGTTGTAACAAGAGTCCTAACTGCTCCCGTCTGGAGCCAGTAAGGGGTCAGTGCTGTGGACGGAAAGGAGATAGGGTGAGGAAGGTGGGGACATACCTGACTATTCGATCTGGTCACTAAACAACGTTAAAGCCATTTCAAACAACGTTTCAGTTCTTATTTGTTATGTTTTGGTTGTTGTCACAAGAGTCACAACTGCTCCCGTCTGGAGACTGTGAGGAGCCAGTTTTGAGGAGGGAAAGCAGATGGAGAAGAGGAAGGTGGGGAAATACCTGACTATTCGATCTGGTCACTAAACACCGTTAAAGCCATTTCAAGCAACGTTTCAGTTCTTATATGTTTTGTTTTGATTGTTGTCACAAGAGTCACAACTGCTCCCGTCTGGAGCCTCTGAGGAGCTAGTTCTGAGGAGGGAAAGGAGATGGGAAGAGGAAGATGGGGAAATACCTGACTATTCGATCTGGTCAATAAACACCATTAAAGCCATTTCTAGCAACGTTTCATTGTTTTGTTTTGGTTGTTGCCACAAGAGTCACAACTGCTCCCGTCTGGAGCCTGTGAGGAGCCAGTTCTGAAGAGAGAATAGAGATGGGGAAGAGGAAGGTGGGGAAATACCAGGCTATTCAGATCTGCTCACTAAACAGGTTAAAGGCATTTCAAGAAACGTTTCAGTTCTGAATGGTGGTTTACACCAGGGCGATACTGGGAGTATCTTTCAAGCTGGAATTTGCCGTAAATACACTATATATTTACATAGTATAAAATGAAGTCTCCCCCGCTGTCTGTACGCTTAGATCTTTTAAACTACGCAACGGATTTTCATGCAGTTTTCACCAATAGATAGAGTGATTCACGGTTTCAGGTATTCATTCAGGTTTTTAGGTATATAATTTGTCAAGGTTTTGTGAAAATTGGTTGAAATATATAAATAAAGGGAGCGGGCTGGCAAGCGGGCGGTGTGGATTTGATTTAACAGATGGCGTTGGTTATAAAAGTTGGGCAACGTGTTGCCGGGTGTGCTAGTATTATTTTAAATGAATAAATGGTGAAAAAACACAAATTAATCAAATAAAATTTATTTGCGCACGCCGGGTTTTGAACCCGCGACCTTCAGATTGCTGTTCAAGAGCCTCACCCTTCGGCCATCGAGTCGGTCGGTGTCAGTGAGCAGTTTTTTAACATTCCTGCATGAACTCAAATTTGCTTTGAATTTAAGTGTTTTTTTTCCATTTTCAAAATTTAAACTACTTGTGTAGATACCTACCTATAATAATGATTTTATAAGCCTTTTCCAAAATTGTAATTATAATATCCCGTGATTTTTCAAGGACAAACAATCTTTACTAAATAGTGAATACGTTGATGACAAGAAATGATTGATTGCGCGACTCTACACTATTCCTGAAACATAGGATATTTCAAATACATCAACAATATCTTTGCAACTTTCGTAACTAGGTTGTAAGCAAGTTAATCTATTTTATTTATTTAATACATGAATTATCGAAAGTACAAATAGTTTTTTTGTGATATTTCACCTTCCATGCTAGGGATGACCCTGTGTTATGGCGGGTGAAGTTTACAGTTTGCGGATATACACTCATTTGTATAGGTTGAATTTTTCACTAATTGATACTACGCACACAAATTCTTCTACAATAAGAGAGTTTATGTAGTTATATGAATTACAATATTAACAAGATGGATTACAAGAATAAGGTGAAGAAGTTAAAGAATTATTGGGAAAGATAAGTTATTACTAGTATATTAAGGAATTATTAATATATAGTTCACAGTAATCAGTTTTATACGTATAATGCTGCTTAGTTAGTAAATAAAAAATATACTATGTTTTGCCTGCTCTTAATACTATGCACACAGATCTTCTATAATAAGAAAAAGATATACTTATAGTTAGATTGGGTTACAAGAAGAAGATGGAGAAGTTAGAGAATTATTAGAAAATGAAAAATTTGAGGAGTTGTTAGCTATAGATCACACTAATTAATCTTGTACATAAAATGCCGCTAATTTAGAAAATAGAGATATATTATGTTTTGTGTGAAAGGTGATTAAATTGATAGAGTGTAAAGTGAATGGGTGTTAAAATTGTAATGTATTCCATGTGTAAGGATTCATTTCGTTATTTGTTTTTAAAGGAATGGGATTGACTCAACGGTTGACTATACACTATACACAAGAGAATATCATGTGAAGGATTGAATATTTTAGTGCATAACACTATTAAAATTTTAAAGATTATAAGAATATTAAGGATATAAATTAAGGATTGAATATTTTAGTATATAACTTATGAAGTTAAGAATGTATAACCCATGTGGAAACCTGTAAATGGTTCAATTATTCTGACTCAATTACTATTATGCTCTGTTATTAATGTAAACTATTGGTCTCCCAATAAAATAAAAATAAAATAACCAAATAAAGCCGAAATACACCATTTTTAAATCAAATGTATGTACAGACACTTTTGTACAAAAAAAATATAAATTGATTTCGAGAGATTTGTATTTTATCTAGTAAATTTATTGTTTTAAATCTCTAAAAAGTATGTTTATTTTTTTATAATAAGGTTATACCGTGACATTATATTGGCAGATTTGTTAAATTTTTAAACGAAAATGTTTAAAAAAAATACGGTAAAATAAATCAATAAGTTATCTAGGAAAGATACTTTTCAGAATTTTAATTTTAGATCAAATAAAATCAATAAAACAATCCTAGTACATGCTTCAAGACGAAAATACTTCAGTTTATTATTTACGGTCTTACAAACCAATATATTTAAGATTTTTTAACACACTTATTTTGCTTGCATTGTAAAATTATAAATACATGAATTTAATTATTTTCTCATCACTCGTTTGAGCATTTTTATTGCTAACGTGGATGTAGATATATATACCGAGAATAATCACTCTTTTTCATCGGAACCGCCCTGTACAGTTGCAAGGGTACGATCGCAAGACATCTTTCGACGAAATTTGAATTCTGGTAATTGTTCTGTATTTGTACTAATTTCCCGAGAATTTGTTTTAAACGAATCTAGCTGTTGGCACATTATACTGTGGCCAAACGAATCACGTTGGAGCTAATAAACTTTTAATGGCCGTATGGTCGCTGGTATCTGCGCAGGCAAACATTTCACGTACCCTATTCGCTAGATTACTTTCGATGGAATGTTGGCGTTAGGAAAATCAGAGCTTTTAATTAAAAGACTTTATGATTCTTAACACTCGTTAATTTCCCGTACAATGTTCAACTTTCATTGCTGCTATTGTAATAAACATGTAATATCTGATTTCCTGAAGTGAATAACTAAGAATTAAGTGAACATATTTTTACTTTAAAAAACGTCTATTCTGAATTGGTTCGATGACAGTTGATCCCCTACAGTTGGCCCCCCAGCATACTTACTTATATACAATATGCAGTCGGTATCACTAAGCATAACTACAAACTTCATAAAATATAACTAGTGCCGCGCTGTTGGTCATAAAACATTGGGAAGGCCCAAAAAATATTACGCCCGCCTTTCTGAACGGCGAACTTCTAAAAACAGTAGAATCCACCAAATATCTAGGACATATCATCAATAATAAATTAACAGATTGTCAGAAGATATTGAAGAAATTTTCAGAAGATATTGACAGGCAGAGGCGCGTACTGAGCATAAAATGCAACATGCTCAGTAGAAGATTTCAGTTATGCAGTCCACGGGTGAAAAGAACGCTCTTCCTAGCCTTCTGCACCACCCTGTACACATGCGAGCTTTGGGCAAACTTCAAAAAAGAACGATGGAAAGGCTCCGGGTGCAATATAATCACGCTTGCCGTCTGATGTTCGGACTCCCCAGGCACTACAGTGTCTCCTCAATGTTCACAGAAGGGCGAGTTCCAGGATTTAAAGCTCTATTAATAACAAGGATTACAGGACTGATGGGAAGGATAAACCACTCCAGAAATATTCTCATAATAGAATCCCGTTTGACTTCAGGATCGAGCTTAGAAGAACACTGGAGAAAGATACTGGCTCCCGTAATCTCAGACCCGATGGACTAATAAGAACTCAATTAAAGATTTTTTTTCCCGTTTTTTTTAAGAAGACTTATTATCCAATGATGCCTACTACTTTTTATTTTTGTTTATTATTTTTTCTCTATTTTATAAATTCCTATGTTTTTAATGTACGTATTACACTCTATATTTATATATATTTTTTATATTATAATATCTAATCGAGGCTTCTGACTCGCATACTGCTGTCATTTTTTGCCTCATCTGTTTTATTTATTTTAAGGTTTCATTTTTTTTTTTAATATATCCTATATATTATTGTTGCAATATTAATATATGTATGTATCTTTATAAAACAATGTATCATATATTTTCCATGTTGCACCATCTAATGAATTTCATGAGTCTTGAAATGGCATAGTAGTCGGTTGAAGCTATCAAATTATGAATTTCCGATGGGTTTGAGGTCATCAATATTGTTACTCTCTGTTGTTCAAATTTAATGCACTTTGTGAGAGTGTGTTCAATGTCTTCAAATTCTTCACATATAGAGCACATTGGAGAATCAGAGAATCAAATTACACTCTATATAGGATGTGTGGGATTGCACTCACCTCCCCACATTATAAGACCATTATTATTATTATTGTAACAAAAAAAAATAAAACATATCTTCATTCAAATGCACGAAGGAAAAACTACTTGTCTGTTCAGTATACACCAGCGTATAAGTACAAAAAATCGACACTGTAAATAAATTCGTTTGATATTCATACCAACTTATTATTAAAGATATTTTTGAAGACGATTTTAGACTTGAAATTGGTAAAGAATGCACATGAATAATAATTTTAGGAGTTTGCCAACCATTTAATAGAAACTAGTCATATCTTTAATTTTAACAGTGGCATAGAATTAATACATTGTAATGTCAATGGCATTCAGTTGGATAAATTAGAAATTTTAGAGATTAGAAAGAGTGTTAATGCAAATTTAAATATAATTAATAATCAAATATTGTTTTTAAATGACCCATTATTAAATCTATTCACCTTTTAAATTTTTAATTGTTCGATATTGCCCCTTGTCTCCTACACATTATTTTCTTTCAAATTTTATTATTGTTTATGTCTATAATTTTTCTCTATTACCTATGTATGTCTATTTTTTAAAATTAGTTCTGTCAAAACCCTGAAGAAGTCAGCTTTGCTGACGAAACATGTCGGTTTTTGTAAATAATTAAGTGGTTAATACAAAGTTATCTATTATTTTGAATAATTTTATAGTAATTTGATTCCGGGGGGCAACTGTTGGGGGTTCAACTGTTGGGCCACCCCATCAATTATAGTTATTTTTTAATATTTTGTTATTCGTGCAATTTTCATAAATGGTCTGGTTATAGTTAGTAGCCATGAGGACAAATGTGTTGGGTCGTCATGGGTATCGTTCCTCCATCATTTGGCTGTGATGTCGTTCGATCCCCGTGACGTCATTTGTTTGAAAGTCCCTCTGCGCCATTTAAAACGGATATATTTTTAGACGTAAAAAACAGTCTACGTATTATTTTACTATTAAAACGTGTGATATGAAAAACTGGCGTTGGAAAACGGCTGCGTGGCATTTTTCATACAAAACTAGAATTTGGATTTGAGGCCAAAACACTTGACCAAACTGAATAAAAATATTTTAACAAAAATATATATCAAATGCATAGTACAGATATGTGCTACTTTAATTATTTGTGTTTCAAATTATAAAATATAGGCCATTAAAGAATTAATCATGACTTTAGTGACAACTTTGATATTTTTGTGACAACGGTAATTATTAAAAAAAATAATCTTGCCCAACCTACAGAAAACTAAAAATAATGAACCAGCTAATAAAAGCGTTTTTTCGGTCGAAATTTTAAATTTACACACGAAAAATTTGTGATCCAAACAAAAGTAATATAAATTTAAGCCCATCAAAACAATATTATAGTAATATTATTTTTTAACATAATCATTAATTCACAAATAATTGCCAAAGCTTCCTCTAAAATTCTGGAAAAATAACTAATTTCTTTAATGGCCTTTATTTTATAATTTAGTACACAAATAAATAGAGAAGCACGTAATCGTACTAGATACTTGCTTTTGATTTTAAAAGAATTATTTAGTTTTTTAAGGTATTTTGGCCTCGAATCCAAATTTAAGTTTTGTTTGAAAAAGATTGACGCTAAAATTTGTTAGAAAATGAATGAAAAGGATGACTGGATTTCCTCAACATTCAGTTTAGCTTCAGTTTCAGTGCCGGCAACCCATGCATTTTTTTTTTCATCTATTTACGTAGTTTTCTTTAACCAACCTCACTTGACAAAGTCCGTTTCAAGGTAAGTAAATAACATTTTATATTTATTAAAAAGGATATGAATCAGAGTAGACATATATATAAAAAGATACAAAATTAATATAAAAAGATAAAAAGTGATGTGAAAATATATGCCTATATGTACTACGCCTGTTCCCATGCCTACTACGCTTTTATGATAAAAAATAATATAAAAGATAAAAAATAAAGATAAAAATACTATGAAAATATATGCCAATATGTATGTACGTGAACATTAACTTCGTTGACGATTTTTTTAACGTTCTTTTTAAAGGAAACACCTTAGCTTTGCACAGTTACTTTCACCAAGTGAGTTTATGTACACAGTTATTTATTTCTTTTTTTTTTCATAAGTTTTTATTCCAGTAAAAAAGAAAATAACATTTTCACTTACTTAACTAGAATATTGAATTTGTTTTCCTAAAGTGAAAGATTTGAAAGTCCTGAAAACTAACCACATAGTTCAGAAGTTGAAAATCCAGTCCCCTGCTTTGTGTGCATACAATACACAATTTGATTCGATCTGTGTTCACTGCAGTAGCGAAAGACCACAAGTGTTTATTTGTCTATTAGTGGAGTTTCCAACACGTGCAATAATCTCTAAATATAGGAAAGAGCCGCTCTAATCGAGATTATTCGGTCGCTTCATACTCTGTACTCTGTTTAACACGGAGAGCAAACACTGCAGCTGAAATGGCTTACACGGAACCGTGTTACTATAAATACAAAGGTTTAGTGATTATTCCGATCACGACTATTTTCATCATGAATATTGCCCACGGATTATTCCTCACACCACGATTGTACAAATCGTAAAACCTCTAAAGCTAAACTGTGTGCATTGCGAACCGAGACGCGAACTAAACCACGACTTATAGGAAAGGAACGAAGCAACCGTAAACTACGAGAAACGCTGGGAAAACAAGCTGTTGCTTCGATCCTTTTCCATAATTGATAAAAAAAATATTAAAAATACACATAAGTGATGATAAAAACATATTAAAAAATTGGTTAAATAGGTTAACTTGGGGTTACCGCCCATTTTAAAATTATGCTTTCATAGCTTTTAATGACCTTTTTCAGGTGGTTCTGAGTTGGTTTCATTCTAAGTTGGCATGGAACCCTCTAGAATAGTGATTCCCAACCTTTTTTTTGATCAGAGACCACTATTACATTTATTTGTTCTCCCAGGGACCACAAGGTACAATAATGACAAACTGCTAATCGCGTAATTAAATGCGTCCTTGGAATTACTATCATATTGCAATTCAATGTGCTTGGACTTCTTTAGCTACCCCTCCATCATTAATACCAAAAGAGTTACGAATCAGCTTTTGGATACCTTTCGATTCGGTTTTTGAAGTAAATGAATAAATGTTTCTTGGACCACATTTTAGATCTCGCGGACCACCGGTGGTCCATGGACCACCGGTTACGAACAATTGCTCTAGAACATGTGTGTAATGGCATATTATAGCATTCTTTCACATTTGTGCATTCATCATATATACGTTCCTGTTTATTATAATATAGTCTTCGACTTACATTCATAACACTAATTATTATCTTATCGTGATAATATTATCGTGAAAAATCAACCTTAATAAAAAATTGTATAAAAACTTGTATACAAATTGTATGAAAACTCTCAGCTTACTATTTGTACTTTATGCTGTCACTTCAATTAACTACTTTAATTTTTAATTTTTTGTCATATAAATATCTTTTTTTTCTTAACTATGTATATTCTGCATCCATTTCAAATTATTGTAATTGCAAAATAAATAAATAAATAATTAAACTTTAAAAAAAGTTAAGAACCCTTCACATCAAATCATTCACTATTTATTAATCTCCAATAGTGGGTACTAAGAAAATATTTTTTTAGTCTCTAATAACAGGTGGAGATATGAAAAGAATGCAAGGCTGATGTAAGCGTGTAAGTTAGATAGAAAGGGACGCTTAGACGTTTTGGGCATGTAGAGTGAACGGTAGGAGAAACCGTGGACTTCCGAGGAAGACATGGCACGATCAAGTGAATCAGATACTTGAGTCGGGCCATTTCAAGATTCAGATTAATAGAAAAGTATATACGAGACAATGTATGAATATGAATGATGCAAGAAGTGTATGCAAAGACCGAGTTGTTTGGCGGTCCGTTCTCTCTGCCTACCCCTGTGGGGAAATGGCGTAATCGTTAGTTAGTTTTTTTTGTAATTGTAGTGTCCCTGATACTTCTATTATATTTAATAAAAAAAGGTTTCGTTTTATACCACGGAATTATTTATTGTAAGTACAATTGAGAAAGGTGTACACTGTTCGCGGAGCCGCCACTGCCGGTGGCTCGCTCGGCCTGCCCCTCCACTCTCTGTGGGTGGGATCGGGAACCTTCGGCTATGTTCGGTCATCTCCGGCAACCGATCCCCCCGCGGTGATAAGGTACCCCGTACACTACAGTAATAAAAGACAGATTTATAAACAACCCTGTCAAATAAATTTTAAAGCATAAAAAAAAATTATGCATAAAAATCTGGAATTTTCATTGTCTGCAATCTGAATAGAAGTCACTAAAAAAATAGTGTGTAGAATTTATTTATTAAGACACACACAGTACATAATGAAATAAGTTATTGGTATTTTAAATTAATTATTAAATGGATATAATGCCTATTACGTAATTCCACAGAATTTGGTTAGGTAATTTCGCCTAATATGTATATGAAAATATGGACGGTTCTTAAAACGTAACTATTTTATGTATGAGTAATAATAATAAAAAGAAAGAAATTTTGTGTAGAAATAAAAGAAATTTTGATATCAAGGAATATTTGCTCACGAGTTTTAATTTAAATTAATAAAAAATTAAGAACAATGAAGTACAAGCAGTTTTTAAATATTTTATATCACGCTAAGAAATTTAATAATTTTGTTTAATATATTAGCAAGAAATCGTGAAAAATGTTTAAAGCGTAGTAATTTTTCGTAGTGGATATAAGTTGTGATTGAACTGATTGGAGTAATGAGTTGTCGGCGTGCGGAATCACGAACGTGAAATATTCTGTGTGCAATATTCGTGGACGGTAAGGTCGTGGTCGGAATAATCCGATCACCAGATACCAGCACCTACCGTTCTATAAAGTAAACTAATCTGTGGCGTTTCACTCGGCTCTTTGTGGCAAAACTTTAAGCTTTGTTTTGGTCCAGTTTATACGCTTCAAAGTAATAAATAATGTGCCACCATTTGCCTTCCACATTTCGCGATAAAACGGATTGCATAAACAATTACATCATTAAATGATCGTCTTATAATGGATATTTTTTATTGCATGACTGCTCCGGTTTCCTTGTTATTGGTAATTATGCAAACTGCCATTATTTGATATGATTAGAAATAATAGATTCGTAATTGTTTTGCTAACTGAACAAAATACCGAAATTATTTAAATAATTCATTCAAATCAAGTATATTTTTTTGCGCATGGGAAATAGTGAGAAGCAAAGAGGCGTGAAAGGAAGATTCTAATACTTGATAATTGTGCATTGTAGTGCAGAGTCGGGCAAGGACAGAGAAACCGGGGCGTTTTCTCCAGGCTATCCTTTGGAGAATATGAATCGACCAGCATTAAAAAATAAATCTAAATAAGTGGTTCGAAAAGCTTTATAAGTATTTATTTATGTTAATATTTAGGAAGATACAGAATACAAATACTAAATAAGTTCCTGCTAAGCTAAACACGTGGATTGTCAGCAGGTGCCTACAAATTATAATTAAAATACTGATGTTTTTATTCTTTATAATATTTATCTTCAATAGGTCTCGTTCGAGTACCTACACCGAAGGCTAGTTATTTTTACTAAAAACCACCTTTGTTGTTGTTTTTTTATTAAACTTTTATTTCACTGGAAGCTTGATCCCTGTTGAGACCACAAGATACTATGTTATGTTTTTTATAAATACTTATTTTTGAAAACCTATTTATTTTATTTGACTGAACATATGTCTTGTATATTAACTCGTCTATTTTGCGTTTCATCTGTCTATAATTTTGTTTCTTACGTTCCGGTTCCGGTTTGGCCGTATTGGATATTACCTTTTATCCCCAGTTCGCATGATAGTGGTACTTACTAAGAGCTGTTAAATCGGAATAATCAATGTTATGGTACCTGAAGAAAGTTTCAAAAATAATTTTCATTGAGATGGTGACATATCTTTGGTCAAATTGTATAAATCCTTTTAAATATTAAATTGTATTAAGGTATTGTATTTAACCAGCCAGCGGCCGAAAATCAACATTTCGTCGAAAGATGTTCTTGCGATCATACAGGGCGATTCCAATCAGAAAGATTAATTATTTTGTGTACCAGCTTGTTTAAATTATTATCGATTTCATTTCATTACAAATTTGCTTTAATTAATACCTACATCCAAAAATGCTGAAAGGCGTTATGATAAAACTATTAAAATTATTTACTTTTTGTAAATATTTTTTGATCAAAAGTATTTATAATTTTTTAATAATGTCTAAGCAAAATAAGAACGTAAAAAATCTTAAATACATTAATTTCTAAGACCGTAAACAGATAGATAAAATAGAGAAATTTTCGTCATAAATCTTTTATTTAAATGATTTTATTTTAACTAAAATTAAAATACAATAATGTATGATTACATGGTATGAAATATTCTATTTAAAATTAAGATTTTTCGTTTTAAAATTTAACAAATCTGCCAACGACCTAAGGTAGGTATAACCTTATTATACTAAAAATAAACATTTTTTCTCAAAACTTAAAACATCCGTTTGCTAGATAAAAGAACAATCTTTCGAAAACAATTTATAATTTTTTGTGAAAAAGAGTCAATACGTCTAAATTTTGATTTAAAAATGAAGTATTTCCGGTTTTCTCCGGTTATAAAGTAGGCGGTTATTTAAGTACTTACTTACAAATATTTTGGTTATTTAAGTACTTACTAAACTACTTACAAATCTTTTGATTTCATAGCAAATTTTGGCTTTAATTTATTAAGGAAGATAAAATTAGTTTTTTTTAAACGCTTAGTCTACCCACTGTTCACAGAAATACTAAATAAGTTATATATTTTTCCATTATTTCCGATATTTTTTTCCATTATTTGATAAATTATGTAAGAAAGTGAATTATACAAACGGTTTTTTTCTGTTGTTGAAATTAGTGATCATATCTCTTAACATTTAACTGCAAACCAGAGTTCATTCATACCAACTTCAGAGGAGGAATTTTGTGCCATATGTTCCATGGTAAATCTAAGTTTTATTGAACTTCAGTACCCCCCTTCCATTAAAACCCTAAGCGCATGCTTATTTTGCTGAATGGTTAGTCCAGCCCTGAGCCGTAGCGAGCTTATAACAGGGCAGTTATAGTACCTCGTACCTGCCGGCATGCTGCCCTCTTTACATCGCATTGAAGCCGCTATCGACGCCGAACACTTCCCTTCTACGCCAGGGAAGTCGAGTAGGGCAGAAGTGGGTCACCGCGGGGAAGTACCTCGCACCCCGGACCTGCCACGGTGTCGATGTCGGACACAGGACGTACAATACAGGACACGGCGTAGCTTGTAGGCCGTAGCAGTCAGTACCCAGTATCTACCTCATCCGACTGAAAGCCAGGCTTATCTGACTTTGGTGTTACACTGGGGATAGATTAGTAGATACAGTAATACACAGACGATAAAGCGCGAGAAACGCATATGGTGGTGTCGGAAGATTAGTTGTTTTAACAAAAACTAGTATTATAATATATGAGAGCACTGCAGAGCAGAACCGATACGATAGAGGTGTATCTTGAGTTTCGTAAAAAAACTATTTCTTTAAAGAAAGGCATGCGAATACAATATTGCATCAGTGATTCATTTTAATATTGTATTTGCACGCCTTTCTTATAAGAATTGCGAACAAACAATTCATCTTAATATTTTGCAACACAACTTTCATAAAATAATTAAATTGCCGCCATCTACGAACGAACAGATTATAAACTAATTTTAATTTGCCCTTAAGGTTCAGTTATCATTCAGTAAATCGTGAGTAAATATGCTAAACAAAAACTAATAACAAAACTACTTTTGGCCGTGGAAATCTAAAAACGTATCCATTTTTTAAGAGCTTAAAAGGGAAAGTATATTAGAGTCCGTAGAAATTAGGATTGGGGGGGTATTTAAGAGGAACGGCTCGACGGCCTTTTTCGTAGGAAAATTAAATTTGAATTTGAGGCCACAAACTGAACGCTCGACCAAACTGAATATTTTTTAAAAATCAAAAAGGGTAGCAAATATCTATTACGAATTTGGAATCCTTTATTTATTAGTATTCGAAATTATAAAATGTAGGCCATTCAATAATTCAATTTTTCATGATTTTAGAGACAATTTTGATAATTTTTTGTGAGTTAATGATAATTATTAAATCATTTAAATATAATTATTTTTAAAACATAATCATGATATATAAAATAAAAAAATAAAACATCGTAACGCTTCTAACCACTCTTAATTGAAGATAATATTGTTAATTCTGAATTTAAAATATAAAAATAAGGTCCCAATGGCCGAGTGGTAAGAGGCGTTGTCCCGATAAGACAGAAATCCTGGGTTCGATTTCTAGTAGTGACCGTTACCTTTTTATTTTCTGTGTTTGGTTCTGTTTCATGTTTCTTTTAGATTCATGCGTTTTATCTTCTTCTTCCTTGATTAATATTACAGTGATGGGTATAACCTTCAAAAAATTATTAAAATAGTAGTTCTACAAAAATATATTTTTTAATGATTTATATTTCATTATACTTAGGTAGTAAGAAGAACTAAATTATTTTTTAAATAATTAACTCAAAAATAATTGCAAAATATATCCCCTAAAATCGTGATAAGTAGATTTTGCAATAGCTTATTTTTTATAATTTCAAACATAAATAAATAAAGTAAAACACATATCTGTACTAGATATTTGCTACACCTTTTGATAAAAAAATATTATTATTAAATTAAATGAAGACAATATAAGCGAAACTCAATCGAAAATCTGAAAACAGAAAAATCAGAAAAAGATATTGACACATCTGGGACACGAACCCAGGACCTCTCGCTTACCGGGCGAACGCGCTAACCACTGCGCCACCGTGTCGATATCCAATTCGGTCACTTTTAACTGTATCATACTTCGACTAAGAACCACCCACACTATCTTCATTTTTCTTAACGCATATACTATTGGCTGCTATCTTTATGTATGATTGCAAGATTCAAACCCGAACTAAATGCTCTCTAGATAGTGTCTGGATAAACTTTTATCCATTTTATTTAATATGCGACATCTATTGACTTTTCTGCAAGTCTAGGATGAATATTTTTTTTAATTTTTATTTTAACTTTATGAGTAAAACCTCAAATTGTAATATTTAATTAAATTATGTCCCAGATGTGTCAATATCTTTTTCTGATTTTTCTGTTTTCAGATTTTCGATTGAGTTTCGCTTATATTGTCTTCATTTAATTAAATATTACAATTTGAGATTTTACTCATAAAGTTAAAATAAAAATTTAAAAAAAATATTATTATTCCCCAAAAAGGCCGCCCAGCAGTTCCTTTTAAGCAGATGAGCCTAATGGGCTCTCCTCACGACACTGCATGTAGTGACTGCGGCAGTGACTGCAGAGAGCGTGGAGTTGAGCAAACTAGCGCTGTCTCGTTTTTTAAAGGGCCGCTAGAACGAGACAGCGCTAGCTCGCTCAAACTGCAGAGAGTGTGGGTTTGAGCGAACTAGCGCTGTCTCGTTTTTTAAAGGGCCGCTAGAACGAGACAGCGCTAGTTTGCTCTCTGCAGTCACTGCCGCAGTCACTACATGCAGTGTCGTGTGTAGGCCGCTTAAGACCCAAGGTAAAAGATTCTTGTGTTAATTGGCGACATTAGTTTTCCTTCAAATTACTTGATGGAGAGATAAATACTATTGCTAAAAGATGATCGACCACCATAACACGGGCACGGGATCGAAAAATCCCCAAATTATGTCACCATCAAGGCATTGAATAAAGAAAAATTAATTAAAATAAATACACAAAAGTTTAAGTGCGGAGAATGAGTAGGTAGGTACCTACCTGTATAGATATTCCCGTACGCCACTAAATCAACTAACATAAAACCCGTAATATTTACTGGTCTATGAATATTATGAGCATTGGAACACATTCCTTAATATCCGGCTTGTTTTATGTTCACGTGAAAATAGTTTGATCGTTCTGACAATAAAAAATTGGTATATTCCACTGAACTGGATGATGCACATTATAATATGAGTAATTTTTCATTACAAGCATTTCGTTTTCTTTGGAATTCCAGTACAATTTTTTTTTTGCTTACATTTACGTATATTTTTTAAAAATAAGTACCCACATAAGTAATACTAGGCAATACTAAAAATTGTTAAAGAAAACATAGAAAGGGTTAGCAGTATTAAATATCTGGGTGTAATATTGGATGATAAATTAAAATTCGACGAACACTTAGAATACATAACAAAAAAAATTGCTTAACTAGTTGGATTCCTAAAAGGATCAGAAATAACTTGGATATCAAGACAACGAGCCTTGTTCACAATTCTATTGTAAATCCGCATTTAAATTATTGTTCTAGTATTTTATTCCTATGTAACGAAGCCCAAAATAATAAACCACAGGTTATACAAAATAGGGGGGCGAGGATGATTTTAAAATGCAACATTTCTCCTAGAGTTAAAATTATGTTACAAAATTTAAATATGATGACAACAACAACAACCTATAACATACAGGGTGTTAAGGGACTTACTTGACTTACTTTAACCAGTGATTCCTGACATTATTTGGAGTAAAAAATGTAAATGAAATTTTGGTCTCCGGTGACATTTTTGATGTTTTTTTTTTTTTTTTTTTCTACAAAAACATAAAAAATGGTGGTTGTTGAACAGTTGGAGGCGGGATAAGGGGTTCGTCGGACACCCGGCTGAGTGACCAGTGACGACATGCGGAAGAATTTTTTTTTTGTTTGATTTTGAAAAAAAAAATTTTGAAAAAAAAAAAAATTCCTCAAAAAAGTCACCGGAGACCAAAATTTCATTTACATTTTTTATTCCAAATAATGTCAGGAATCACTGGTTAAAGTAAGTCAAGTACGTCCCTTAACACCCTGTATAATACATTAACAATGATATACATGTAAGGCTGATGTAAGCATAATGAGTAAGATTAAGAAAGGGACCCTCAGATGGTTTGGGCATGTAGAGCGAATGAACGAAGGAAGTAGTGTAAGAAGAATATACGACGCGAATGTGAATGGTAGAAGTAGTCGGGGACGCCCGAGGAAGACATGGCACGATCAAGTGAATCAGATGCTGGAGTCTGGTCATGTCAAAAGTCAGAATAATAGAAGAGAATGTATGAGACGATGTATGAATGTGAGTGAGGCAAAGAGTGTGTGCCAAGACCGAGTTTTTTTGGCGGTCCGTCCTCTCTGCCTACCCCTGCGGGGAAACGGCGTGATGGTTAGTTAGTTAAGAAAATGTTCACAATTATCCTACGAGAAGACGCGGAGACTTTAGGCTTCCGAAAACTAAACTTTCGTGCAAACAAAATAGCGCGCTTTACAAAGAGCAAAAACTGTAACAATAACAACCTGACGAATGCCCCAAAGGAAGCCTCAAGTATTAGCACTTTTCGTAGGATGTGTGCATTATACGTAAATAATGTTTTTGATTTGTAACAATCTTATCAATATTATTTTAGTCACATAGTTATCTGTTTTCCTTAAAATAAATTGTGAAGTAATCTATTTTTCCCTCTTAAAATGTATTTGTAAAAATGTAACTGTATATCTAAATTGTATTTGTATATATTTTCTTACTAGATGTGGGAAAATTTTTTGGATACATCTAAATAAATATTCAAAAACTAAACAAAATCAAGTGAAAACTTTAGATCACATGTTTTTGGTTGTCCCTCTCTAAACAAAATCCTCTTATGAAAGTAAACTCTCATCTCTTCTTTGTCTGAACTGGACTCCAATCTTCCATTTAGTTTTGAAATTTGCCCATTAAAAAAAATATATATGTATAAATTAACCTTTCATCTCTCCATAATTTGAAATGATGGCCTCAAACACCGTTGAAGGTTGAGAGTCAGAAACTTTTATACTTGTTGTTGTTGAAATACCTAAACGAGCACTACTTATATAGAAAACCTGACACAATGTTTTTTTCGAGAAAGTGGTATTTTGATATGTGATGATATGTATTTTGACATGATTGGTATATATATATATATATATATATATATACTTCATATGATTGGTATGTATTTTGATATGTTTGGTAGGGGAGACCGAGGGGATTTGAAACAAAGGTGACTTGAAACAGTACCGATTTGTCGGGACTTAAAACAGTTAGCGAATTGGCAACGTCGCTTTTCAAGCATTTACCTCCGTCTGCTGACTTGTCAGTTCGCTTCGGTGGCGTGAGTCGTGTGGTTGTGGAGTTGTGCGTGCCACCTGACAAAAATCGTGAAAAATAAGTTTTTAACGTTTTTTTACGATGCCTATATTTTGATAAGGGTTTTGTATTTTGGTTTAAATTGTATGTGTTTCAAAAGCTCAAAAACTAAAGATTTATTACATATGTTTGGTACAATTGATTTTTGTGTATTAGCTTCTTGATTGTGGATTAAATAAAAATTGGGAGGTTTTTTCTTACTGAGGAGATTTGAAACAGACTGTTTCAACTCTCCTCGTTTTCAATTTTATATCGGACAGCAGTCAATAAATAACGGGCACAAAATAATTTTTTTTTTTCGTTGATTTAATTTGTTTATTTTGTTTCAGAATGCCTACTGATTATAAAAGTATTTATTTATTTCTGATTATTTTTGTCAGTTTGTTTTGTACTTGAAAAGTTTAATTTTAATAAATACCTGTTTGCCACAACTGGTTTTCAGATTGACGTTTTTTATTTTCATAATATTTTTATTTTTGTCAGTTTGTTTTGTACTTGAAAAGTTTTATTTTAATAAATACCTTTAAATTATATTATAATTTTTATTTTACACCCCTTAATACTTCTCAAAAATCATATGTTTCAACTCTCCTCGACCCCTGTTTCATCTTACCTCGGTATGAGGGGAGTTGAAACAAGTTGACTTGTTACGGATAAGTCGATTTTTCACCACAATATTTAACGCCTACAATGTCTTTATGTTAGTCATTCACAAGTGTAAAGAATGACGTATCAATTGGTACTAATATCATACGATTTCTGTCTTTAGTATTTGGTGTATGAAACAAAATGTGAAAATTGTTTCAACTCCCCTCGGTCTCCCCTACGTATTTTGATATGATGTGATAAATTAATGTTGTTAAATCTTCAATACTTTAATATGGGATTGATTTTCATTAATTGAGCCCTCGCCTGGAAAAATGTTGTGTCGAACAATATTCTCGTACCGAGAAAAATTGAAAAAACGAAACCAGTTACGTTTCATAACATTGATTATTTAAAATACATAAAACATAAAAATCTTAAGAGTTTTAAATGAAAAGTCGTCTAGAATGGCAATAAGAGAGAATAACCAGACAAAACTGGAAATGTTTCATTTTTAAATCAAATTTTAGACGTATTGACTCTTTTTCACGAAAAATTATCAATTGATTTGACTGTTCTTTTATCTAGTAAGGCTATGTTTTAAATTTTGAGAAAATATGTTTATTTTTAGTACAATCAGGTTTTACCGTAGGTCGTTGGCAGATTTGTTAAATTTTCAAACAAAATTTTGTATTATACAACACATATTTCAAATCATATAATCATGCAGTAAAATAAATCAATAAATTACTCGTGAAAGCTACTTTTCAGAATTTTAATTTTAGTTAAAAAAATATCATTAAAAAAATATCCGCGCCCTTGTTTTGTTACGAAAATACTTCAGTTTGTCTATTTATTTACGGTCTTACAAACTTATGTATTAAAAAAAAGCTTTCTTATTTTGCTTAGACGTTATTGAAATATTATAAATACTCACAATCAAAAATTTATTACAAAAATGATATTATTTTAATAGTTTTATCATCACGAGTTTGAGCATTTTTGAATGTAGGTGGAGAATAATTAATCTTTCTCATCGGAACCGCCCTGTGCAGTTTCAAGGGTACGATCGCAAGATCATCGTTAGACGAAATTTAAATTTTCTGCCGCTGGTTAATGGTTCTTAAATAGAGTTTATTATTAGAATTTATGCTGAATTTGTGGAATAATTTTGTAAATAAAAATCTCACGCAAAACTTTATTCCACAAAAAGTTTTTTTTACTCTTCGATGTATTTGAGCTTAAAAAGCAAAATAACGATATGAATAAACGAAACCATTTACGTTCAAAATATATTGTCTTGAGATCAAATACAACATTATTCCACAAAACTGTGCCAACAGCTAAAAAGCAGGCATATTTTTTCTGGAAAATTCTACTTTCCCGCATTCTTCAGTTTCTTGGCTTTGAAGTCTTTCTAGCTGAGGTCATAAGACATTCATTTTCTCCGTTTATTCCCATGAAATAAACCACGCTCCATAATTTCAATAAATGGAATTATACAACATTCTTCCACAAACCAAACTTTAAAATGCTGCCACAGGCCTAAAAAAAATTTCATTGCCATAATCCCCACCTTAAAACGTGCATATTAATGTGCCCAACATTAATCCATCAATAACTCAACATTGATAGTTGTTGGATACAACATTATTCAGGGCAAGGTCTCAATTATATAATTTCAATACCAAAATATTATCATATGAAATGAGGCTATGTAAGATCAGGTAAGGTCAACATTTTGTTCGTAGCAGAATTGAGAAAATTTTCTTGGCACTGAACAAAGAAATCCGGATATAATATATATTTTTAAAATCTAACATGATCGCATTCTTCTTAGGGATAAGGTGTTTAAACTGGGAAGTCAATAAATGGTGTGAGGGTGGGAGGGATATGGCCTTTTTATGACATTCCTCGGCATTTTCGTGGTAATAAAGGGAACCATCGAAACATTATCAAGAGAAAAAGCCTTGTGGTTGGTTCCCATTTCGTTTCCGATTTGGGTCCACCAAACATAGCTTTCGGGTTCATCCTTGCTCCATATTCGTGTAACCCTCTGTGTTCGGTTTATATAATAAGAACTTACTATACTGTTAATTATCTTGTTTGCCTCAAATTTTTGATGTCCACCAGAAGCGGTGGTAATTCTGCGTGACTTGTCACCATACTTATGTCATCTAATTCGTTGAAAAGGGAATAAATTCTGGTTTTACACAGGTTGTATTAAAGACCTTTACTCATTTTCGGCAGTAATATAGCAGACTATCGCCTAACTCAATTTGGGAGGCTGGTATGGGTACCGCCGCCCGGGAATCAATTATTGGATAACTAACACCCCTACCATAAGTCACCTCAAGTGGTTCGATACGTTTGGTGATTTAGCTGGGATGTCTTGGCGGCGAATGCGTTTGCCCACCACGCCCGGCGAATCAGTTTGGGAGAGACTGGTTGAGGTAGACCTAACCTATATCTGTGCAGCCGAATTCTTCACATTGACCCCCAGATTCCTACCCTCATACCTTTTTCCTTCCCAGAACTTCGTCACCTTCTTTTCCCTAAAAAGACCCTCCACACATCATTCCCAAAGATGAAATAGGCCCCGAGGGAAATTGTTTTCCTCAAGGTCTCCTGTGTGGAGCTAATGTAAAAAAGCTCAGATTTTCCCTTCCAAAACGAGCGGTAATCCGGCTAGGTATCTGCTTCAGCGCAACCTTTGCATCCAATTGAGATCGGCGCTCCGCTGTCAAATTTTACCCCCTGCGAGGTACATACAATTATTCGCTTTCTCAATCAGGAGGGGTCAGCTTTGTTGAAATCCATGAGCTCGGAATTTTATTCCCAGAGATCACTAGATCTACCTTACAACCGACTTTAGGGGAAAATTGGCGTGTAAACAGTGTGTACTTGTTGGGTCCCCAAAATGCTAACGGAAGCTCACGAGCAAAATCGTGCGGAAAGAGCTCGGGTCTTTTTGAAACGTTTTTCTAACCAAGGCGAGGATTTTTTGAGCTCAAACATGGATTCACCACCTAAAAAAATCAAATAGGCATTTAATATCATGATTTCTATCTTTTAACATTTTTTTTCTGAAACAACATTTGGCCGGAAAACCTTTGGAGGCCGATGAGGACGCGGAGGAAAAGGTGAGAATATTTTGGCGGCGGAGTTCTATGACAAACGAATCAAGTACCTAATGCCACGGCTCACCGAGTGCATCGATCGTAACGGGGACTATGTCGGAAATTAGTGGGAATATGTAAGTACCTCATTGTTAGGCTAGGCTTGGTTGGAATATTTTCACTGATTAACTTGTTGCTATTTGTAATACAAACAGCCCTTAGCACCATTTAGACAATTTATTTCAAGCGGTGAACTTCTCGCGGTAAATAGTGCAAGGTGAATATTCCACGGTGAATTTCAAGCGATCAAGTTCCCAGAATTCATATCTATGGGCAATATTCCGTGGAAACGGGGAGAAGAGCATTCGCTCGCAAAATGAAGGTCATAATTAAATTAATTCACTTTCTTAAATTAAAAATTAATTTTCAGACCTAGCCACACAAGTTCAGCAGAGAAGAGAAAAATAAATGCATACTTGGTTTATTTCAAAAGCTTGTAAAAATATCTACTATTCAGAGGAAAACTGAACTCGGATGTTAACGGCATGGTAAAAAAGATAAGTTCCTCATTAAATTTCAAAAGGGATAACAACCAACAACCGCTCTTTACACAGGCTCATGTTTCTCGTTATTCGAAATTCTGTTCTGAAAACTCAACCTGCTGTAGTGAATCTTCATAGATACATACCTGTTCTTGCTCACAAATCGTAATAATATACTCAAAATATCCCTGGTCTCAATTTTTAATAAAAAATGTTTTTCACCTTCCGCTAATGTTTTCTCTTTCCTTCCCGGAAACAACAAACATCTTGAAATTTGCACGTCTTTTTCTGTCTCCAATTTCTAGGTCAAACAAAATATGTTCATCTTGGAAAATTCATTTCCATCGATGGCTATCGAATTTTGAAACACTATTTTAGCTATCGAAAAACCAGACCATGCTCGCTCATTTCTCAATAATTGTTGAACATAAAAAATTCAAGGCAAGTATAGACATTACTACTTAGGTATATGAAAATGTTAAATACGTCCTCGATGTATCAGCTAAGAAATGTATGTCATCGGCGAAACTAACGAAACAATAACGATTTCGACAAATCACCTCCACTACAAACTTTTATTCACCGAAAGCTCCACTTTATTTTTCTGTTTGTTTGACAATGTACATGTACATACTATATTTAATCTTCCTATCAATATAAATATGCGCGAATTGATATGTGATGCAATTACTATACGGATTGTAAAATATTATTTGATAATGTGGGCCTATCTGGGTGCTTTAATTTAATAATATTCACTAAAATATGAAATAATAAATTTTAATAAAATAAAAAAGTAAAAATAAATAGAATCGGCAATTATTACGAGGAACGGTTGTATATAATGATGTGTGTATTGTAATGGTATATTTTTTAATTCGAAACCGAATTATAACAGTAGCTTTGGGTGAAATTCTTATTTGTGGCGCGGCGCGTATGAGTGGCGTCCGACATACACTCGCAGCTGGGTTCTGAAATTCAACCACGCAGACGCAAGCCTATTAATACTGTTTGTTAGGCGTTGAAAAAGATCAGGACTAACAATTAAGTTATGTGTGATATGACCGATAGCTCAGTTTATTTCCTCTCCAAACAATGATTCTAATTCTATAATGAATAATCTGAACAACAAAGTTCTCTCTTATACCGTCATCCATTTAATGTTCGTGTTACGTCAAAGTTGTGTTGAACTCAGTAGGTATGCGCTATGAGCAGATATTATAATATCGCGGCAGGTTGCAGCTAGCGGCTTTCACAGCTTCTATATAGGTTCAGCTTCATGATGAATACGCTCTGCTTTACACAGCCGAGTGGTGATATTACCAACCCTGTCGGTGGATGTTTGTATTATTGGCGTTGAATCATGATATCACGCGGAACGCTTGGGATTCAATTGTGGAGAAGGATTGTATATTCATGTGGGTTCAGGATATCGTGTTTCATGATGTTGCTGCCGATTTCAGATGAAAGGCATCGGATTCCATACTCGTTCAATGTTTACTAACTCATGTGAATGCAAACGTGAAACGTTATGCACGCCTGTAAAAACCAATGTTGTTTATTTTATTAGGCATTGTTTAATCTTTGTTTTTTTTAAAGTGAATACTGCACCAATAGTCCCAACTGGTTCCGACCGCTTGGAGCCAGTGAGACTATGTCATCTCCAATTGGGGTATGTTGAGGCTGAAGGTTAGTGGAGAGGGTAAGGATTGACGAAAGCTGAAGGTGGGGAAGTACCTGGCTATTCATATCTAGTCACCATTCACGGATAAAGCCATTTCAAACAACGCCAACGTTTCAATTCTGCCGACGTTTCAAGCAACGTTCCATTTCAAACAACTATTGTAAAATCAATATCTAATCATTAAACTACTTTAAAATAAACAGGCAAAAGAAAAGAAAGCCACATCTAGCGATTTTCTAGTTTTACGTCTACTGCGTGTGAAATACACACGTATGCGTGTGAAATGTACACAAATAAATTAAAACAAAAGTTATTGAATTGAGATCAGACAGATACATAACCGGATTTTTAATAATATTATCTGTTCAAGTGAATACAGCTTTATTTCATTTTTATTAAAACAACTCACTTTTTATAACTTTGAAGGTTATCTTTTTATTTTTCTGTGTCTTGTTCTATTTCATATTTTAGTTTAGATTATTAGTATTATCTTCTTCTTCTTCAAAGCTATCTTTATTTGCCCAAGCCGACTTTCAAACGTGCAACCTCTTACTGCTGCTTCACTGAGGTCTTTATAGAATATTTCTATTGGAGTGAGAAAATGCTACAAAAACATCATGTTCGAGTGCAAAGTATTGATCTGTCATGTTGTCATGTCCATTTCAATGGAGCAATAAATTCGAATTCAAGACATTTATTTGATTACGGTGTAGATTTTTTGAATTTCTGGGAAGCTTTACATTAGAATTATTGCTTTCATCTGTCATGTGTGTAAACACTAACCAACGAATGCATTACACGCAGAGTAATTATATAAAATTTATGAATGCACAGTCAACCGAATAAATGTTTATTTAATACGACCCTTTTAATGCGATTAATTTAGGTTACCTAATGAACTTTCAATTGACTAACCCAGTTTCAAAAGAATACAAACGTTAAACAGAATACGCCCAAAATTAACTGTAGATATATTTAAAAAAAAATTCTTTTATAATTTCTTGTGAAGGACAAGACAAGTGGTGAAAGCTGAAAGAAGTGTGATACAGGAAAAGAGCAAGGCTGGGAAGTATCTAGCTGGTTAGATCAAGCTAGTCACTTCAAGCAACCCCAATGTTTCGTAATGTTAGTAATTTGAGGTATCTAGCGTGACTTTATTATAAAACCCAAGGTTTTTTTCTGGATTTCATTTTATTTTAATTGGGTACCCAAATGTTTAATCTTTTCATAATTAAAAAAAAAAAAAATTTAGCTGCTTGCGACGTGTGGCACCATCGCAAATACTCACTACCTAGAAAAGCGAACGAGTAATTTTGTCTGTCGAGTTTGGATCTCTCCGCGGGTGGACGTATGCACGTCATCGTGATAATACTGATAATACAACTATAATTACTGTGTTTTTCCGAATTTTGATGCTAGAATCTAGGAAATCAAATGATTGTAATAACTATTTAATTTGAGTTATAGCGTGATAAAAATATTGAAGTAACGATTTTTCCAAACGTATTTTTTCTTTAAGTTTAGAATTCATTGATATTAAAAATGTATCCGAATGTATTCGGCAAAATTTTACGTTTTCTGTGTTTATTGGATATTATTGTGTCAATTTAACTTTAGTTTTATGATGTATTCAGGGTTTACTCTAACAATTTTTAATTTTTTCAGCATCAAGACGATTTTTGATATACATGTCGATACATACAAATTTCATAACGACAGAGCTTACCATTATATATATAAACACTCTTCTGCTAAAATGCAATGTTCTGTAAAAAATTTGAATCAATCTTTTATAATTTTGATTTCTTTAAACTTATGTTTTTATTTATTTTTATTTATTAGATTTGTCAACAGTGATTCACATCAAAGCTTTCACGGATACAATTACACTGAACATGGTTGATGCTATCACTATTTAAAGACAAACACAACATTGATAACATAATACTTGTATGCCACTGTAGACTCCCACTCACGAACGAGTTGCAAATGTGCAAAAATTTTAATTTTTTTTTCGAAAATACAATTTTTTCAAAAATATATAAATACTAGCTGGCTTCCTGCATGTCCTTTCCCGTGCGTCCCCGTTCCTCTCCCGCATTCCCTACCCTCCCGCCTTCCACCTTCCCCGCCCATCCTCTCCCCTCACCCGCTCCCCCGTCTCGCAAAACCCCCTCCCGCATTCAATATATTCAGTCTCAGTACATTTAGTTTTCAAACAGCTTGCGTGCCATCTATTACAATTTTTTTTATTCAAATTTTCATTTTTCGTACATTGCAAATACTCATTTTTGTATACTATAAGAACAATCAATCAAATTTGGTACCTAACATTTTTAAAATTATAGATGTTTAAAATATCTACAGTTGAAATGGCTCCTCCCTATATCTCTGAACTATGCATTCCGGAAAATATTGGTCTAAGACAGTCAACTCTTAGATCAGCGACATCTTCTGCAATTGGAAGGTTGAAAGAACCTAAGCGAAATCCGAACACTAAGTTTGGTGATCGTGCATTCGCAGTATCCGGCCCCTAAGCTTGGAATAAACTTCCTATGGAATTGAGATGCATAACCAACTCAGCGGAATTTAGATCCAAACTGAAAACTCACTTTTTCCGATACTCCTTTCCATAAATTCATCATTCTATTTAAACTTTGCAATTTTTAATAGTTTTTTTTCCTCTTTTCTCTTTGTTTATAGTTAGCTCAATCTGTTTAATGTAATCTGTTAATTGTGATACCTCAATCTGTTTACTGTTGAGCGATGAATCACCTTAATGCAGTAAAGATCGACTATTAAATTTATTAATTTATTTAAAATATGTATACCTTCCCGTAAATCCAGTTAACCTTCATTATACTTTTTGCACCCGTATTCTCGAATTGTAATATTATGTAAAAACGTCCTACTTCTTCTGGCGCTAATCTTAATTGTAAACATGTGTGTTAATAAGTCACCAGTTTTAGGTTACAATCCATATGTCTTAGATGTAAGTCTTAGATGTAAGTCTTAGATGTAAGTCACTAGTTATAATTGTAAATCTTAGTTGTAAGCCAGTAATATAAGTAGCTATAAGTCTTAGATGTAAATCACTAGTTGTAATTGTAAATCTTAGTTTTAAGCCAGTAATATTAATTCTTTTATATATTATTTGTACAGCGCCCTTGAGGTGATTTTCCACGAAAACGGCGCTATATAAATTAGCCAATTATTATTTATAATTATTATTATTTAAAAATCCATAGAAAATTCTTCTAATACTAAAAAAAAACAGCTGCCTGCTAAATTCAATTTTATCAAACGCGCGAACTGCCAAACATGCGAAGTTAAAATAGTCGTTAAGTTATTTAATTTTCTGCACAATTTTTTTCTTTCCGTGGGAACCTTCTACAAAGTATTTGAAAACTAAAAAAAAGATGAATGAAATAGGTAAAGTCGTTCTGAAGTTACGGCGTGAACAAGGGAAACAGGGATTCATTTTTATATATATCTATAGATCAGGGTTTCAAGCCGCGAAAACCGGTTCCAAAACCATCGTTGGTTTTTGCTCTGCAACGCAGATCATCAGAGGTCATCGTTTTTTTAAGGAATACTCTTCCTGGCTTGTAAAACCTATTATTAGGTAAGGTTTTTTTTCTAAATTTAGAAATACTTCTAGGTCCTACTGAGCCAAACATAATCTGACTTGTCATCATAAATTATAATTTACATTTTTGTAAATAATAGTTTATGTCCATCAATTGAAAACTGGGATTAAAACGGGAATAATTACTTTAAATTAAGTTTATTGATTTAAACATTTGATATTGTCAGAATACGACAGCTTTTCTTCGTAAGGTGTAATTATTTAACATCATTAACGTTATTTATTATCCGTAAAATAATAACCGTCATTATGTCATGCTAAAGATCTGGCGAGAAATAAAATAATTGTTTCATTAATGTGGATGTCGTTACGATAATAATTGCGCCACCTTTCGGGAAATTCTGAAATAACATCTGGGTCGCTTTGTTCCCGAGCTTTCGGAGCTTATTCGGATCGCGCCTCCATTTGGAAAACATTTGAATTGATTTGCTCTACTCTAGTTCGAGCTACGTATTGTTCCACCCTGGAAGTTTATTTGGATCGCAAAATAATGATAATATGGATTTGCCGGTATTTATTACAAATCGTGGATAGAATTTTTCGACCTTTGTCATGTGCACCAATTCACTGCTACGCGGATGACAGTACAGTTCATGATTGCTTTTTGTTTGACAAGCCCCCAAAGGGCTCACAAACTCCAACAGCTCGTAAGGCTTTGAAGCAAAGAATGGACGGTTACCTCGAGAGTGTTTTCTCTTGGGGTAAAAATAATCTCGTTGAATTTAATGTTTCAAAGACCCAATCTTGTTTGATTACGTCTAAAAGGGATCGCAATGAAAATCTAGTCTCTTTCAACGGAAGCAATCTTCCGAACAGGCCCTCCATTGATTTGCTTGGTGTAACCCTAAGTGACCAGCTCAGGTATGGGGGCTCCATCGAAGCCAGAGTAAAGTTAGCCTCCCAAAAACTGGGCGTACTGTACAGGGCCCGCAGATACTTTAAAAGTACACAACTGCTAACCCTGTACAAATCGCAAGTGCGCCCCACGGTTGAATTTGGCAGCCACCTCTGGTCTGGAGCTCCAAAATACCTGAAAAATACCCTCGACTCTGTGCAGAAACGGGCGGTCCGTTTGATAGATTCTCCCATCTTAACAGACGGATTGCAATCTTTAGAGCACAGGCGTCGGGTGGGAATGCTATCCTTGTTCTACCGGTATTACAATGGAAGATGCTCCGAGGAACTAGCATCATTGATCCCTTCGGCACCGGTGCATAGTCGGGAAACACGCCAAACGCGTGCCCAACATTTGTACACAGTTGACATTTGTCACATGAGAACGGGTCGTTTCTTCGACTCGTTCTTATGTTCAACAGCTCGGCTGTGGAATGATTTGCCGGCCTCTGTGTTTCCTCCTTCCTACAACATGGGTCTCTTCAAGACCAATGTTCATTCCTTCCTCTCCTCAAAAAGACCCTCCACACAGCATCCCAGATGACATAGGCCCTGAGGGAAATTATTTTCCTCAGGGCCTCCTGTGTGGAGTTAATGTAAAAAAAAAAAAAGAATTACTGTTCGGGAGGCGGGTATGGGATTGGATAACCAACACTTCTACCATAGGTCACCCCAAGTGGTTCGCTACGTTTGGTGACTTAGTAGAGGTGCCCGGGTTCATGGGTGACGTTTTTCCGATTCTTGGCGGCGTATGCGTCTGCCCACCAGCTGCATGGAGAGAGATTGGTTGAGGGAATATCTTTAACTTCTGTTGTTGTACTGTTGAGCTGTACTCTCTCTAAATAATTCCCTTCAGGGTCCATGTCATCTTTGGGGAAGCGGTGTGGAGGGTTTTTGAAAGGAACAAGATGAAGTTCTGTGAAGGAAAAGGGTATTAGGGATTAGGGGTGGGTAGGAATCTGGGGGTCAATGCGTCCAGGAGTGACGGACGTATGAATCTATCCTTGCGATGTTCCGATAGAGTACGGCTGGAGAAGTCAAAGGGACTCCTCACCCATTCTCTCCCGATCTGGCCTACCATGCAGCTAGTGGGCAGAAGTATTCGTCGCCAAGAACAAGACAAACATCCCACCATGAAGATTGATGGGTTCGTTTCACGAAAAACGTGTTTCGTTTATGGGGTACTAGTATTCTTTTTTTTAATGTTGTATATTTTAGTTTTATGTCTGTCCCTGTGAGCTGTGAATGTGGCTAATATAAGCGAATACACAAACTTCAAAATTGAATCGTGAGATTGGCAGCAGTTTTCCGTTCGTCCAAAGTTATAATTTATATAAGTTATAACTGGATAAAACGACAAAATAAATACTCAATTTCAATTTCACCATCAATCTTGATATTCTCACGACCATGATTAACTTATTTCCTTTCCTTTCAAAAAACACTTCGAATCATTTATACAAATGGCTCCGAGCGCGGCCCTTGGGGGAAACCAATATATCTACTAATAAAATAAATAAACCAATACGACGCAATAATATTATTTGTTTTGGCTCTCATAATGTCTCCATTTGTAATAAACGTAAGTAAGTACCTGTTTTATTTTATGGTCGTATAAAAGCCTACGGAGTTCCATTATTGTCGACATTATCCAATTCGCAGAACAAACACTTTTATTATTCTGTCAACAGTATCCCATTTATTTTCAGGCAATATCTAATCGGGAAAATAATTTAAAAACATCGATGAATTTCGTCATTATAGTTCATTTCTCTTCACACAAAGAATCAATTTGTGAGTTTTTGGGTATAAAATTGTTAAACAAACATATTTATTAGTATTTTACGGTAAATAATAATAATTACTGTAAGCTAACCTCAAGGTATTTATTTCTTACAATTTTAAGCACGAAATCAAAAGTGTTCTACAATTATAATTGATGTCAACAAAAGCAGTTAATATTATTACTTCAATTTTTTCAATTTCATTTTGTATCGTCATTTTTAATTAAATTACTTTGCAAAAAACACTATTCAATCAAAATTATCTACATGTTTCAAAACCAAAGATTTCTTCGTCAGGATAAGATTACATCAGAAACCTTTGGTTCATTAAATAGTGGTGTTTTAAAAGGCGATTTGTTCTCATGTAGTTAATATTATATCAGATTGTTTTTTCCTTCTCAACAGCTGTAGATCAAGAACGAGGTTTGACAATTTTTGGCCACTTTTTCAATGGTAAATTCGTTGGTCAATGCGTGGAAGATACTCTCATTATTGCCTTCGTCCACTAAATTTTCTACTTGAAATGGCAGTAGCTATTTTGGCACCAGATATAAGTAGCCAACCTTCCAATTTACATTATTTTCTCTTCCCGTTTTCCAGTTCCATCAGTCTCACAGCATTCTACAAAATTCATTGGTTTTAATTTAACTTGCGATTCTTGTGCGAAATCGAATAAAAAAATGTAAAATGAGTGATATTCATAATATTACATATGTTAAAAAAAACTAATTAATTCCACACAACACAGATTTTTTTTAATGTGACGCTTATATGAAATAGGTAGGTACTTTAACGTGTGTGAATTTGGTTGTAAATATTACTATTGATGATTTAATCTAACTCCATTAGCACTACGTCAAAATACACGGGTTTTAAATAATAAAGAGGGTAGTTATAAACTTGGTTAATTTATTGCACGGTAGTTTACAATGAATACAAATATTATATAATGTCAATGTTGCGAGCTAAGAGTATTAGTGCAGGCGCTAGAGGTAGTTGAGTATGCAAAATGTGAGGACCGGCAACTATGACCAGATTCTTATACCTGAGACCCCAAATAATAACAAAACACATCTTGCCGCTAGGTTTGATGGTTCCTTCCCTCTTCCTTCACACCCCCTCTTTGCCCATACGGCAAGTGCAGGCGCTAGAGGTAGTTGATATATGCAAAATGTGAGGACCGGCAACTATGACCGGATTCTTATACCTGAGACCCCAAATAATAACAAAACACATCTTGCCGCTAGGCTTGATGGTTCCTTCCCTCTTCCTTCACACCCCCTCTTCGCACATACGGCAAGTGCAGCGCGCTTTTATGTGTTTAGTGTGTTTCTACAACTATTGACGTAAAGACGTTGCTTTGTTATGCCGTGTTTTTTGTATACGCATAAAATAATTCGATTTTTGTTCTTTTTGAGGGTATGTTTAAAGTGTACTGTATTGAAAAACGTTAGAAATGTAGTTAAAAGTGGTTAATTTGCAAAGAAAAAGGCCAAGGAAAAAGCAATGCAAAGATGGTTGCTTTTGTATCCTTTCAAAAATAGTGTCCACTCAATGCTTACTTCATACCTTGGAATACAATCTAATACTACAGGTGACATTAATAGTCATTATGAATTGACACAATCGAGAATTAATACGGACGAAAAGGATATTAAAAATATCATTAAGTGTTTCAAAGCTTGTAATCCATTTAATACTAGTGGGGAATGTGTGCTTTACAATATTTTCACTGGTGAACTTACTGAAGAATCAACTTCGCGATGCTTACTTAATGTTAAAGAAAATGGGGAGACCCTATTAACTACGTACGAAAATGAAAGATTCTTCAAGAAAACTAAGAAATTATCGGATCGTATACAAAAAGTTAAATTTTACAACTTTACAGATACTCCTGCGAAATCAAACAAAAATACTTCCAACAAGAAATTGCAAGACGTAACAGACATAACAATTTTCTAAAAATCATTCAAGGTGGCTTCTCAACGTGGAGTGGATACAAACATTGAATTACTGTAAGTATCTCTTTGACAGTGACGGATTTTATATGAAGTCAACAAAATCACAACTCATCGTTGAAATTCAAAAAAAAAATATAACTGTGGTACAACCTCTCAAGAAGATATAATAAATTTAAATACTTTCAAAATTTATATTATTGATGGTATGGCTCTTGTTCACAAAATCCAGTTAAATAAGTTCAATACTTTTGGTGATTTTGCCGAGGCTTTCTTAAAAAAAAATATGCAATTCTTTACGTTGCAGGGCGTGAAGAGAATAGTAGTAATATTCAATAGATATGACGACATTTCTATAAAATTTTTAGAGAAAAATTTACGGAGTAAAGGCCAAATTATTAAAAATATCATAATTTCAAGCCATTCAACAAAAAATCCTGCTAATTGTGAAGCTTTTCTTGCAAAAACTCAAAATACATTACAACTTGTTCGATTTCTTTGCCCTAATGCTCCAAAATATGCACTTGTAAAGGAAGACTGCGAGATGTACATTTGTGGAGGATTCGACGATCCAACTAAATGTTTCAAGTTGCAAGGGTCTTTATTTTGTGAGGTGCTTGAATTACAGTCAAACCACTTAGAAGCTGATACAAGAATGTTTTGCCACATATTCCACGCAGTAAGGCACTGCTCATATTATTATAACCAGCGCTGAAACAGATTTCGTCTTGGCAATTTATTTCTGGAAATACTTAGCAAATATTGGCTGTCTTGGGCTATGGTTCGACGGTTCGCAAACAAAGAAATATTTTCTAGGATGCCATTTAGCTGTTGAATCCCTGGGTGAAAGCATATGCAATATTTTGCCAGCATTACATGCTGAAAGTAGCTGCGATATCGCTAGCAGACTTAGCAGTAAAATGTAATGTTTGAAAGCTGCGTCTGAAGATTTTGTACAAACAGCTCTTATCTCTTTGGGAAACCTTGACCTACAGGATGAGCAATTGAAACAGTTAGAAATAGTTTGCACATATTTATTTTTTTTAAAGTTATTTGCTGATGAACTCAGACATTAACATTTCTCAAAACATAGGTTTCGGTTTTAATTTGATGAAAGTGATATGCACATCAGATGCTTTGCATTTGCATTTATTAATGGCTACCGGGGCTACCCTACAAAAATTTATTTGGAAAAATTCTCATCAAACACAATTACAACCCATTGATTATAGTTTATTTGGTTATGAAAATCTGAACGGTAATTTACGTCCATGACAAATTTACGAGAGTCATTAATTCAACCTTGTAAATGTACTTGCAGTTGCAAAAAATCAGAATTATTTTGTATTTCTCTTTGCAAATGTATCAATAACGAATGTCGAAATAAAAATGAATAATTGTTTTCCCATTTTACGTACTGTACTCAATAATTCCCTTTACAAATAAGAGTAGAGGGGGTAAAAAGAAATGGATCAAAAAATTGACCGGCAAGATCCACATTATTCATTTTTGACCCTTTTTTAACTCAAATCCATTGATGGAAGTCGGACCTCACATTTTGCATACTCAACTACCTCTAGCGCCTGCATTTGCCGTATGGGCGAAGAGGGGGTGTGAAGGGAGAAGGAAGGGACCATCAAACCTAGCGGCAAGATGTGTTTTGTTATTATTTGGGGTCTCAGGTATAAGAATCCGATCATAGTTGCCGGTCCTCACATTTTGCATACTCAACTACCTCTAGCGCCCGGTCTATATGGTAGTTCCATGGTTGCGAGGGTCGCACCGCCTAGCGGCGATAATGCAAGTACACTACTCCAGCGCGCGGTGTGGTCAGCCGAAATAATAGAGTTTCGAGTACCTGGCTACAGTACTATTAATTTAATACTGGTTTTTAAATTACCCTGTAAATGGTAAACTTTCTGTACCCGCTCAGCGTTCATTGACTGTATGTATATATAATACTAAAAAATAAATAAATACTTCAAATATATGGTGAAAGTCTATTTGTCCCTTTCACCAATGACATTTACAATCTATTTTTTTTTTCAGGTTCTCCAGTATAAGAATCCAATCATAGTTGCCGGTCCTCACATTTTGCATAGGTATATCAACTACCTCTAGCGCCTGCACTTGCCGTATGGGCGAAGAGGGGGTGTGAAGGGAGAGGGAAGGGACCATCAAACCTAGCGGCAAGATGTGTTTTTATTATTTGGGGTCTCAGGTATAAGAATCCAATCATAGTTGCCGGTCCTCACATTTTGCATATATCAACTACCTCTAGCGCCTGCACTTGCCATATGGGCGAAGAGGGGGTGTGAAGGGAGAGGGAAGGGACCTTCAAACCTAGTGGCAAGATGTGTTTTGTTATTATTTGGGGTCTCAGGTATAAGAATCCGGTCATAGTTGCCGGTCCTCACATTTTGCATACTCACTACCTCTAGCGCCCGGTCTATATGGTAGTTCCATGGTTGCGAGGGTCGCACCGCCTAGCGGCGATAATGCAAGTACACTACTCCAGGGCGCGGTGTGGTCAGCCGAAATAATAGAGTTTCGAGTACCTGGCTACAGTACTATTAATTTAATACTGGTTTTTAAATTACCCTGTAAATGGTAAACTTTGTAAAGACTAAATACTAAAAAATAAATAAATACTTCAAATATAAGGTGAAAGTCTATTTGTCCCTTTCACCAATGACATTTAAAATCTATTTTTTTTTTCAGGTTCTCCATAAAACAGTTACCTATACAATAACATATTATGGATAAGATTTGAAAATTTTAGGGGAAAAAAAGTGCATGGGGGGCAGTTTTACTATGTTGTGACATATGTCAAAAGATATTTACTGAACTCTCTGTAGGTGATACAGAATCGTTAAGCAGTTGAGTTGTAATGTAATGTAATGAATTGTAATGTAATGAAAGAGTTAATAGACCGTTCATGTTTTAAAATGCATAACATATTATACCTGAAATTTGTTCCCCAAACACTGAAAATCTTTTGTCAATAAGTGTAACGATCAAATATATATTATCTAAGATGTGTTCCCATTCACCAATAGGGATAGAAAATAGGTCTTTCATATTGAACACAGAACAGGCGACAGACGAGAAGAGTGCCCATATTTGTCCCTCACATTCAAAGACAATGGTTGGGTAAGTACCTTTTGTAAAGTTTCCGCCAAACATTGAGTCACCAAGTGGCCATTTCCCCCTGCTTAATGTATTCGCATATTGACTAATCTTTCGATCGTAAAACTCTTGGATATAACAAAACGATGAAACCACTCAGGCGATAGGCTACTAAAAGATAAATGATTTCACGTTATTCGCTTTTAACCATTTCAATTTCTAGGTATCACTTCGCCACTATGCTAGGCTTGCACGTTATTTATTTAGCAATTTCAACACAAAGTTGACACAACTCTCTAAAACTATTACGCGAACTGATGTTTTCTTTAATATAATATAATCCAAACATATTTTTCTCGTCTCCGATACCCTATTTATGTTTTTATTTACATATCGGTATCTATGCATATTTTTTATTTCTTCAAAATTTTTAAAAAATAAAGCATATATGTTTCATACTATTAAATATTTTTAGTTTATTTTTTCTTGGTAGTTTAAATTTTAGATTAAGATGCTTTGATGCATTTTTTTAATGTATTTGACGTATTTTTAAAGAACTTAACAACATTTCAATTTTAATGTAATTGTGTATTTACCATGATTTTTCGTATTTTTTTAACACTTTTACAATTTCATTTTCAATTAATATATACTTTTTTTAAATACTACCTTTGTATATTTTTTTTAATCTTTATTCATATACAATTCAATGAATTTTCATGTTTATTTTGTCTAAATTTTATTTACCACTATACATAATGTTATTTTTTATAGAAATATTACCCGTCTCGGAACAGATATCGTCTAGTGAAGCTAACTAACTCATATTTGAAAAGTATTTTACATCTACAAGCGCCTGGGTTGCCGGCAATAAAAAAATTAAAATGCCATTCTGGTGTTGCTAAAGGGGTTTTATGTCCTACACCAATGTTCCAATTAATTTTTAAATTTAAAACAAATCGAGTGCACTTCACACGCGGTAGAAGCGAATCGTCACCAAAACAATTTCAACCAATAGGAGCCTTGAAAAGTGACATCATAATCAAAAGGTCAATGGGTTTTCGGAAGCCTAAAGTCTCCGCGTCTTCTCGTAGGATAATTGTGAACATTAATTGTGAACATACATCGTCTCATACATTCTCTTCTATTATTCTGACTTTTGACATGACCCGACTCAAGTATCTGATTCACTTGATCGTGCCATGTCTTCCTCGGGCGTCCCCGACTTCTTCTACCATTCACATTCGCGTCGTATATTCTTCTTACACTACTTCCTTCGTTCATTCGCTCTACATGCCCAAACCATCTGAGGGTCCCTTTCTTAATCTTACTAATTATACTTACATTAGCCTTACATTCTTTGCGGATATCCACATTTCTCACACGATCATACATTGTTTTACCACACATACGTCTCAGGGATCTCATTTCGACAGCATTCAGTTTACTTTCATCCTTCCTCTGCCAGTTCCATGCCTCACTGCCATACATCAGGGTAGGTACCAGGACTCCATTGTGGACTGCTAGCTTCGCTTTTTTTGACAGTTTTTTATTAGCGCCAACGGCATTCAGTCCACCATTAATGAAGTTACCGGCATTCACCCTTCTTTCAATATCTCTTTCAGCCTTCCCATCTCTCGTAAACATACTACCCAGACACACAAACTCATCCACCTGCTCCAAGTATTCATCATTCACAACTATGTTGCATACTGTTTTCGTACTCTCTCTTTCAAACACCATGACTTTAGACTTACTTACATTCATCATTAGCTCATTCTTCATACATACTTTGTTCATCCTAGATACGAGAGACTGTAGATCTTCCATAGTGTCAGAAATAAGCACCGCATCATCAGCATAGAACAGGCAACATACTTTCAGATTACTCAATTTCGCGCCCAATCCCACCTCTTTCAATTCTTGCATACAATTATTATTCTTGACACCTTTTGTGATGTCAAACCACCCCGTAAAACCACCATTCACCCTAACACACGCAACGCTTCCCTCGTACAGAGACGAAATTGCCTGTATGAGATTTGTATTCACTCCATACTTGGACAAAACCTTCCATAGCTTTTTCCTGTCGACTCGGTCGTATGCTTTTTGTAGATCTACAAAGGCGCAGAAAAGTTTCTGGTTTTTCGCCAGAAACTTCTCAGTAAGCATACGCAAGGAGAAAATCTGGTCCATGCATCCCTTTCCACTCATAAAGGCACCTTGCACATCCCATATTTTATCCTTTGTTTCCATTCTTACCCTTTCAATCAATATTCTTCCGTACAGCTTGCCGACTGAAGTTAGCAGACTAATAGCCCTGTGATTTCCACATTCCATACGTGTCCCTTTACCTTTGTATAACGGCATGATTACAGCCCTTCTCCAATCTAATGGCGTGTAACCCTCCTCTAAACATTGGTTAAAAAGTTTGCACAACCATGTGAGAATAATATGGCTATCTCCTTTAAAGTATTCGGCAGCAATATTGTTGAAACCAACAGCCTTACCATTCTTCATGCATTTTTATCGATTTTTTTATATTTCATCCACGCTGATTTTGATTGAATTCACTCCGTCATCGTTCATACCCGATTCACTGCTGGCCTCACTATCACCCGGATTGCTTTCGAAAACCTCCTCAAAATATTTCATCCATCTCTCTTTTATTTCTTCCTTATTCGTCAACATTTTTCCATCTTTAGATTTTATGACTTTCAGTCTTCCGTTCTCTAAACCACTCCGGGACCTTTTGACCTCCTTCCAAAACAGTTTAATGTTTTCTTGGAAGTGTTTTGTCATTTTTATTCCCTCTTCCTCTTCCAGGCGTTTCTTTCGTTCTTTCACTCCAACACTAACTCTTTTCTTACATCCCTTATAAACTTCCTTTGCTCTATCTCTCTCTTCGCTAGAATCAGTGCTAGCCGCTATCAGCATGCGTCATTTCCGTTTCATCCGAATTTCAAATCACAACGGGGCTAAAGAAGTTTCACTTAAAAAAAAATGTTGTTCTGATTATTTAATCCTCAAATAACTCAAATCAAATTTACGCCTGTAATTAAGTACCTATTTTCGATGGTCCTATGTGAGTATCTGAGTGAAGTGCCTGTGAGGTAAGACATATCCAAAAGTATCCATATTCGTCCGTCTCTTAGTTGTCATTCCTCCAATTTTCCTTCCAAAAAGAGACGGAACTTATTTTATAACTTACTCTACTAACATAACATGTTATTTCCAGGATTTTCACCAATAATCTCACGTGTAAGGCAGTTTTTGAGCAGCCATCTTGTAAATATCGTTAAATGTTTCATGACCGAGCATTCATGTAAAGTTAATTTCCCTCAAGAGCTCTGTTGTCACTGGCGCTCGCCATGTAAACGGAATAACAACCCAGTTTCCGCTTTCCACCCCCACAAAGCAACAACTTTTTGTTTTCCTTTGCTTTCACATGTTGCAAAAAGCCGCATTTGTCGGTCCAGGCTGTTTTAGGTTATTTTTTTAAACAGTTTTTATGAAATCTATATTCTTCTCCATTAATCCTCCTTGTTCTGTGTTTCTTCATTTCTGTTTTATGCTCAAATTTTAGAGGGAGATGTTGATGATAAGATTTGTAATTGTCCCGAATCGGTGGAACTCCTTAATCTTTCTCTAAGTGTTGGTTCTGAATGGAAGATTATGGAGGGTAGAAATGAATATGACTATGTAGATCTGGTCAATAAAATAGCTAAAGCCATTTATCGAAACTCAATGGTGTTTTCTCATCAAGACGGTAGATACTATACGAGTAGGTCTAAATAATATATTTTAAATCAATGAATTTAAATAATTATATGTATGTATTGTGTGAAGAAACCAACGCAAATTCAATCAATTTTGGGTATTCCAATTGGAGAATAGGAGTGGGTAGATGAAGGATATGGGGAAGGGGAAGTTAGAAAGTAATTTGGGAGGCGGGTATGGGTATCGTCTCCTCAGGAACCATTTATTGGATAACCAACATTCCTGCCGTAGGTCTCCCCAAGTGGTTGGCTACGTTCGGTGACTTTTGGGAGGGTTCATGGAGGTAATGTTTGTATAGGTCTTGGCGGCGGATGCGTTTACCTACCTACTAGTGGCGGGCCGGATCGGGAGAGACTGGTTGAAGTAGCCCCTTTGTCATCCCCATTCGGACTCTCTCGATCTATCGCCTTGCACCGAAGCGGGGGAAATGGGTTGGTACGTCCATCACTCCTGAACACACTGACCGCTAGATTCTTACCACCCCTCCTACCTTTTTCCTTCCCATAACTTCCTCTCCTTCATTTCCCTTAAAAAGACCCACCACACAGCACCCCAAAGATGACACAGACCTCGAAGGAAATGGTTTTCATCAGGGCCTCTCGTGTGGAACTAATTAAATATATATACATTCAGATATGATCACCACTCACCACAGTCACCACACACGGCTGAAACCATTTCAAGAAGCTTTTCGATGCAGAGTTACATAAGAGTTAATTTCTATTTTCATTTTATAAGATTATTATTTTCGATACTATGAGCTTTTCGATACTAGGAGCTTAGAATGATACTAAGAGAGTTTACAACGGCCTTTTGCCTTTCACTGTATTATGAGTAGTGGAGATGTTTTATATTTTGAATTTATTCTTTATTTTCCAAAATAGACAGACTTACGAATTTCATGACCTTTACAATTGTTACTTGAATTGTCCAGGGAATTCCCGAAATGCCAAGAAGTAGCCACAATCCAAAAAAGCTAATTTGCTAAGTCTTTCTAAAATACTGTCGGTTTATTAGAAAATGGAAAAAATAAAAAACCTTTTGTAAATTTCGACGTATTTGCTATATTATAGAATGTCGTTTATATTATACTAGCAGACCCGGCCACACGTTGCTGTGGCTAACGAAACACAACGCCATTACCAAACCTTTATAAAATCTACACCACCCGCTTGCCAGCTGCCTGCTGCCCGCTGCCTGAATTGAATATTTGAATTTCTCGACTTTTCTCTACTGTAATAAGCATGTTTTATACATGTAAACCTTCCTCTTGAATCACTCTATCTATTGGTGAAAACCTCATGAATATCCGTTTCTTAGTTTAAAGATCTATGCGCACATACATTTTGAGCGACTTCATCAAATAAAATAATTCCAATCAAATACCTACTTACTCCAGGACATTTTTCCAATTTCTTCCGTAGAACGAATTTCAAAAGTGACTATAGTACGGCCCGCCAGCCTTTTTAAATCACACAAAAATATGTTTTCTTTAAATTTCTCGGCTTTTCTCTAACATGATTTACATGTCACCCCTGTTTATAAATCTGGAGATGAAAAAAATATCTCCAACTATCGTCCCATAGCACTCACATCAAACATTGCAAAAATCTATGAAAAAATTGTTAAAAAACAACTCAACAATTACATAAAAGAAAAAAAGATAATGAGCCCAAACCAATTTGGGTTTAGGGACAATCTCAGCACTCAAGATGCAATTGCTAAATTAACTTCAACAATAATACAAAAATTAGATAATGGAGAAAAGTGTCTTGGTATATTCATCGACTTACGCAAGGCATTTGATAGCATATCACACTCCAAACTAAATGAGAAACTCATGCAAATTGGATTGGACGGAACAGTACTGTCATGGTTCCAAAGCTATCTAAAAGAGAGATTACAATACGTCAAAATAAATAATACACTAAGTGAACCTAAAACCTCATCATTTGGTATACCACAAGGAACTGTCATCGGTCCTATCCTTTTTATTATATATGTAAATCAAATGTTCACTCTTCCCATAGTTGGAGATATGTTGTTCTACTAAATAAAATTATTAATTATAGAATCGACAGCCCTGAAATTCTGGCCACAATAAAATTATTTGTACCTTCCAAAAATACGAGACAAAATTCCACGTTTTTCTGTGACAATTTCAAAACAAATTATCAAGCGCACATATCCCTAAATCGAATACAAAATTTTGGTAATAAATTTGGTAATGTCGTTGATATATTTAGAGATTCCGTAGCAGTGCTTAAACGAAATCTACATAAACACTTTGCTGAAATGTATGACTTCACCATTCCATAGTGAAAAACCCTTTTTAGCTTCTATTTATTTCACTCTTTTCTTTTAGACTTTTAAACTTTAATATATATATGTAACTTTACAAATTAATATTGTAATTTAATTTATATTTCGATTATGCTTAAGTCCCTACTAATGCTGATTAATTTCAATCCCGTTATTTTTGTTTGTAAGTACAAAAAAAAAACTGTTCTCCATAATGGTATTCTATATTATTTGTAAAACATTTATGTAGGTACTACACATATAATAATTATTTTATTCATATATGTACTTAAACTTTTATATGCCATATAGTTAATGTAATAATACTAATAACAATGTATGTAAAAGCCCAATGGGCGTTTAAATAAATAAATAAATAAATAAATAAATATCATATCTTATGCAGACGACACTGTAGTTATCACTAAAGGTAAATCATGGGAGGAAACAATGAGTATAGCAAATATCAATACAAACATACTCAAAACATGGTTTGACCTAAATTGTCTCTCACTTAATACGGAGAAAACTTATTTTATTCCTTTTTCTTTGAAAGAAAAAAATGTCGAGAACAATATAACTATTAAAATCCATTCATCACAGTGTGAAAATAAAAAGGAATGCAACGATGAAAATTGCCTACCAATAACTTGCAAAAATAGTATAAAGTATCTGGGTGTCATAGTAGATAGACACTTAAAATGGAAAGAACAAGTCCAAAATACAGTAACCAGAATAAGAAAACTTATATACATATTTATTAGACTGAGAAACATCTTATCATCCAATTTGATCAAAACTATCTATTTCTCTCTTGCCCAATCTATACTACAATATGGTATAATCGGGTGGGGTGGGACTTTCAAAACAAACCTCTTACCTGTAGAAAGGGTACAGAGGTTGATTTTGAAAGTCATCTTACGAAAACCATCTGTATTTTCAACAACACAGCTATTTGACTCTTTCAGGGTTCTCAGTCTTAATAAAATTTTCAAAAAGAACTCATTATTGCAAACTCATAAAGATCATTTCAATTCATCAACAATAACATTCACAAACATAAACAACCGACCACGATCACAGGGCAATTTAGAAATTCCAAAATTTAAAACGAGTGCTTCCCAACACCATTATGCTTATCAAGGTATAAAATTTTTCAATGCTCTCCCATATAAAATCAAGTCTGAAAAAAATTATAAAGTTTTTAAATCCCAAATAAAAACACTAATAGACCAACCCGACACTAATTATAAGTTTTAAATTCACCATCACAATAATAACAACAAAAAAAAATAAACTAGAACATAATCTCTAAAAATATTTCATCACCATATCAAATTGAAAGCAAGTACATACGCATTATTTGCAGGCACCAAATTGTTACAACTTTATTATATGTACCTACTCTGACAATACTTTCAGTTATTATGTCCACTTGTCTTCATGAATATATATTTTATTAATATAAGTACTTGTAATAACATACTCTGTGTAACTATGCATTTTACACTCCAAAATTCAAGCACGAGAAATATTTTCTCTTTTGAATTGTGAAGTTTCATCAAAAAGAAATTTACATATTGTTATTAGCCTTAAGAACCAAATGTTTTACTATGAATCTGTATACGTATGTATTTTTTTAAATAAAAAAAAAAATATATATATATATATATATATTATACATATAAACATTCCTCTTCAATCACTATTGGTGAAAACCGTATGAAATTCCGTTGCGTAGTTTAAAAGATTAACGTTTTGAGCGACTTAATTTTATACTGTGTAATGATGATGATAATGATGATATACGTCTTTAGTTGAGTGTATTATTTGGAATTTTAATTTTAAATTAAATTTACCAAGCAGTGCTTGGAGGCTAGCTAAGTAATGAAATTACATTTTCACCCTCTACAAATGTCAAGGGCTAAAAAAGTCACAAGTAGTGGAACACAAGTAATTAAGGTTGCATTAGTTGCTATGCTAAGAGTATCTTAACCATGTCGGTTCTAGCATACTCGTGGGCGTAGATGGAAAGTTTAACCAGGGATCATCCCACCAAGCAGGAAAACCAAATAAGCAAGGAATAGTACAAATATTTCCTCCTCCATTGTTTTACATTTCTCAATTATTACAAACATCTATCATTTATGACGCATCTGGACTAGAAGACAGGACATAAATATACAAACTGTTATTTGACCAGTGATTCCTGACATTATTTAGAGTAGATAATGTAAATGAGGTTTTGATCTGCGGTGACGTTTTCAATGGTTTTTTTCGACTTAAAACTTTAAATTTAGACAGGTAGGGTCGGGGTAGTTGGGCGGTTACACGGCTAAGTTACTCGGAAGACATCTTAAAAGAATTTTGCTTTATTTGAACAAAAAACGGATAATAAAAAAAACAGACATAAATCACCGGATACAAAAAATTTTATTTACATTTTTACTCCAAATAATGTAAGGAGTCATTGGTTAAAGTAATTCAAGTACTTTCCTTAACACATATGTACATATGTATAGGGTTAAGGGGTGTACTTGACTTTAACCGGTAAATCCTGACATTATTTGGAATAAAAAAATGATGATGAAACTTTGGTTTGCGGTGACTTTTCACATGATTTTTTTAACATTTTTTTTTGTTCAAAATCAAACAAATAAAAAATTCTTCTGGATGCCGTCTCTGGTCACTCGGCGCAGTAAACGCCCAACCCCTGCCCGCCCCACAACTGCCCAATAACTACGATTTTTTTACGTTTCTGTGTGGAACAAAAACTTCAAATATGTCATGGGAGACCAAAATTACATTTACATTTTTAACTCCAAATAATGTCAGGAATCACTGGTTAAAGTAAGTCAAATACGTCCCTTGACACCCTGAATATATAATCCGTTTGAACCATAACCGTAAAGATTATATTGGCAAATTTTAATAGAGTTGACATGAATTGGCATGAGAGTTTACAGTCGGCAAAAGCTTTTTTTTGCTATTCAAGTAAACCTATAGACATGGACTAACTAGAATATCTGACAAACGCCAAGTACGTTTATTTCTGCATATTTATTAAAAGGGCATCCTTCAATACCACAAAATCATTTGAATTGTTTAGCTTTTTTGATTTCTTCTTAAACTTATCTGCGATTTTAAAATAACGCATTCAGTTGTAGCCATTAAATTTTTTGTGTGAATTCCTTACAAGAGTTCCAACAGCTCGCCCATCCTATGGCATCCCCCATTGAGGTTTGTTGTGAGGCTGAAGATAGTGTGGAACGTGGAAGGGAAGTTACTTGGGAATAAGAAGGTGGGAAGGTACCTGTAGTAAGTAAGAATCAGATCTAGTCACCAAACATGATAAAGTCATTTCAAGCAACGTTTCAATTCTGAATGGTGGTCTTACAACAGGGTGATATTGAGAGTATCTTCAACCCTGAGACATGCCGCAAATATATTACGTATTATTTTAATTGTGAAATGACACAAATTAATCTAATAAAATTTATTTAGGTATTCGATCCCAGACTTTCGGATTGCGAGTCAAGAGCGTTATCCCTCGACCACGCAGGCCGTCACTTTTTTTTATGGAATATGTAAAGGTATAAACCATGCACGATTTAAATTAAAACCTTTGATATATCTTCTTAAAACGTGTAGTAAAATAGTTTAAAATAATAAAATAGTAATAAGTATTTTTGGTAATTATTTTGATTCCAGAGTTATAGGGCTATTTCTATTTATGACTATTTGGACTGTATTATTGACCACAAAGTAATAGACGATTAAAAATGAGTTTTTATGGTGGGCGGGCGCCATTTGTATTTCCTTTACCGAGCATAAAATATTCTAGATCCGCCCCTGTTTTATTACATTTACCCAGATTGTTGTCTAAAGAAAATTGTCTGATTTTCATCGTAGAACAGTATTCACGTTAGTCCTGCTATTTGCCTTTGTACATCCGCATCGGTTAGTCCCGAATATTAGTAAATGTTTTGAATAAATCATATTGGCCGCTGTTCTATTTTGATTCCCTCTAGATCAAGGTTCATTGCTGCAGATGTTTGTATAAATATTGACGCCATATTTATTAGTTTATAGAAGTGTTGGCTACATGAAAACACCCAGTGGGCGAGAGAATTAGAACACAACTCGGTGGGTAGACAGAATGATCTCTATGAACTTTCAGCTTCTCCGAGTCCATCCAGATTTCAGTTCATAATGTTTAGATAATTTGATTTTTACTGGTTTCGCGTGATAAATCACCAGTTTAATGACAGAAAAAACAGTTTTCCTTTGTTAAAAAATGTTAACAATTTCCATTGCGGTGAAATTTCAGAAGAAAGCCCATTTCAAAATGTGTTGATTTTTGTGCATGTGGATTGTTAGGTTTACATAGCTTATTTAGGATGATTAATTATATTTAACTCTGCCATTCATAGTGGAAATACCACAAAGAATATACAACACATTGTTTATTTGTGAAATAACTGTTTTTGTTTGTTTTGTTTCAATAAAATTATGAAGGAAATTACTGTGAAAATAATATCATTGCTTTTATGTGGATCCTGCATCAGAGTCTCTTGGATCCTACCCAAAGCCAGTGGAACCATGAAATCCCCAATTAGGGGTATCTTTTGAAGCTGAAGAAAGTAGAGAAGAAGTGAAAGAAGAAGTACGAGGCTATTTAGCTGGTAACCAAACACTCGGATAACATTTAAGAAATCATCAGATTATTCAACATCTCAACTTTTTCCTCTAAAAAATACATACATAAAAAATACGCTGCTTCAAATACACAAAGATTATTCGAAGAAGTTGCACCACGCCATGGTACGCGTTGAGAGCAATAGGCAAAACACAATAGGTCGCTTATGTACGCCATTAATGCATCTTAAATAATTTAGCTACCTATAATCATATTAACAATTAATTAACAACACTTAATCAATAATACCCATACATTTTACACCCCATCCATCTAATCTACCTTCATATCTTCCGACAATACGTATCTAATTTTCCTAATTTAAATACTCTGTAAAATATTTTAAACTTAATCTAAATTTTAAGCACCTGATTCAAATGTCCGGGTTAAATTTTCCCCACAGGAAAAAACTAAACCCTTTCACACACTTCCTCAAATGATCATCTACTCAATCCACGCAACTATATAAGTATTATAAATACAAAACAACACAAGAACAACATGGCAACCTACCAGAGACCAAATGGAAAACTAATTCACCGACTCCAGATATTTTCGTATCAGAAGGTTCGGCTCTGTGGAACTCCTAATTGGACCTACAAATCCTACTGATCCCTCAATATAAATATTTAAAAAATCTTTTGTAATCTATCGTGTACTTAAAATGACTTTTTTTATATATAAATTCTTTGACAAATCTAATATGCCTAAATTTTGAATGAGAGACATAGGTATAATGCCAGTAGCCGAAATAACAAATGGTAATATTTTTATAGTCTGAGAATGACAAATTCTTTTAATCTCATTTCCTAAATCTGCATATTTTCTTATTTTTTCAGAAACAAATTTTTAAATATTACAGGAATTTGGAATAGCTACATATCAATGATATAAGTTATTTAAAAAAAATTTGTCATGTAAAACTATAACAGGTCTATTATGACTAATAGTTCTGTCTGTTAGTATAGTTTTATCATAATATATTTTATAAAATTCATTTTCTAAAAATATTACCATTTGTTCATAATATGATACTATATTACCATTCATATTCATAATATGATACTATATTACGGCAGTCAATCAAGTTATGTTTAATTACCAAACTTTGGTGGATTATTTTTAAAACCTGATTGTGCCTAAATGTATACTCGGACGGCGATAATACAGAACATCCCGATATAATATGTTCTACAGTTTCCGGAAAAGCCAAAAATTTTCTACATAAATCATCAATTTAATTTATATCTTAGATTATATGCTTCCTATAATTTTTAGTATTAATAACTCTATCTTGAATGGCAAGCATAAATCCTTCTATTTCTGCGCTCAAGTCTCCAATACTCAACCATTTGTTTGACGAAAGTTTGTCAACATACGTTTGGTTGAGATAATTGAAGTGTTTTGCGTGAATAATTTTATTTGAGGAATCTAATAATTCCTGGCTAGTATTTATAAGAATGTTGGCATATAAATTTGAAGGTGTAATGTTTCTATCTGCCTTGCAAATTATTTTGTGCATTTCTGAGCTATTGGCTTTCCTATTGTGTTTCAAAGTTGTTATTTTGACTACACCTCTACCTCCTAAATTTTTAGGTAAATTAATTCGTTCTGTAGCTGAATTTGGATGATGGCAATTAAACTTTGTTAACGTTTTTCTAATTAATCGTTCTAAACTATCTAAATCTGTATTGGACCATTTAATTATGCCAAATGAGTACGTTAGTAGAGATATTGCCCAAGTATTTATTGCTTTTACTAAATTTTTAGCAAAATTGCATTTTAAAAAATTTCTGATCGTAGTTTGAAATTTAATCCTAATATCATTTTAATACTAGTATGATCTAATCTATTCGATTTCGGGTATCCTAAATATTTATAAACCTCATCCCCTCTCATACTTATAATTTGAAATTTCTAAATATACCCTCGTCTCCATCTACAATTTTTCCTTTCTCTGTATGGATCGTTCTACATTTATCTAAACCAAAAGTCATTTTAATATCATCTGATTTTTTTTAATCGAATTACTATTATTATTGTCAAGCATATTATTATGTATAATTCCAATCTGTTAACTTCATCTGCCATAACACAGGAACATCCCTAGTATGGAGGGTGAAATAATACTAAAAAATGTACATTTTTGTGAAATAAACAAACAAATAAAAATATGTATATATAATTTAAAAAACAAGCATATATAGATCTAGAGTTGTGCGTAGGACAATTTTTAAATGTATTACTACGTTTGATATACGAATTTTACCACAAAAGAAAATATCGGACATATGTGTGGGATATCATATATATGCAATGAACAACATTTTCATCAAAATAATGTGTTTTTATCATTATAAACAACAAAAATAAACATTCCGAAGAGCTTGATCATCCAAATCGGTACAAACAAATTCTGCTTATGATTTTTTATACTTTGTTGTGATATACAAGCTTTTCAACGTTGCACTAAAGTCAAGAAGTATGGTCAAAGGTCGTAATTAACACAATTTTAACAAGACGCGACGTGCCGAGTGAATTATAAAAAATTATAATATGACACAATACTTTGCCTTATCCAACCCGACCTGAATTGATAACCAAATCAATTTTCCTAGTTTTCAGCATATACTTCTATAACTAATGCGTTTATGATAATATTGTGTTATTATTTTATTTTGAGTGGCAACCGGCCGGCGTTTTATCCATACAAATATTTTCCCCAATTTCCTCTCTAGTTTTTGGCCATACTGCAAATATATTTTTTAAATAACATAAATACCGAGCAGTAGCGTATCGATAAGTTACTTCTTATGGGAGTCAGGACCCTCGAAAAATCGTTAAAGTTACCTGGTTTGAACGCCATCAACAGACTTTTTTTTTTTACATCTCAGGTTTTTTTTTACTGCCCTTTTTTTGTTTTGTTTTTTTTTTTTTTATTTGATTCACCTGAGTTATACATGTGTGTTACATATTTGACTAATGTGGGCCTCACTGGGTGCTTTACCCGTGCTGAGGACCTCATTTTACAGTTTGATATGATTTTTTTTTTTTTTTAAAATTTAAGATACATATAAAATAAAAACTAAAGAAAAAAGAAACTCTAAAATAACATATGAGAATTAAAAGAAAGTAAAATAGAGCAAAACAAAATAGAGTAAAATAACACTAAAATAAAACTATAGAATAAAACTATATAAATAGGATAGATACATATAAACCGATAGTGAAATTAAAAGGTTTTATATATTAGTGAGTATTGCAATGGTGTTTATGTCTATGTGTTTTTATTTATTTTTTTATGTTGTGATTTTTTTGTAAAGTTGCCTTTTTGGTCTTTAATCCATCTTTTAATTTTGAGTGTGAAAAGCATTTGCTTGTGTATGAAAGGGGAGTGTACATAAATATTGCATGTTAAATGAAAAACATACAGACATAGAGTATTTTATTCTAATATAGGTAGTAAAAAATCGGTTCAGTTTTGGAGGAGAAAAATGGGGAATACAAAACATTTATTTTGATGATTTTATTTAGATATTATCAGCCTGAGTTGCAGTTGCCCCTTTCGCTCATTATTCGGGGAACTAAAAGCGACAATAACAGCAACAGTTTGGTAAAATACCCATTGTTCAACTCTTAAGAGGGATATAAACGCTAGAAATATTTTGATTCTCATGCCTGTATAATTTAAAATCGAGCGTCTTATTTGCACGAGGCAAGTAAGCAAAAAAGTGGTTTTAATTTATTTTGTGCATAATTTTATAAGAACGAAAAAAAGTTAGAACATTGAAAACCTTATAAGTAGTCTTAGACATAAAGGGGTATTTTTTAAAAACTGTTTTCTGTTTTACTTCATAGTTAAGTCATGAAAAAAATTTTTTTGTGGTTTACGCTTATATTTTTTGTTATGTAAATAATAATTTTTTTATAATTTCAATACATAGAAAAGCTAGTACAAGCTTCGAATTATCCGTAGCATATTTTTTGATGTTCATATTGTAAGCCGATTCGTCGTAAAGATTAATCTAAATAGGATTTCACGTATAACTTCATCTTAATGCATGCATTTTCATTATCTTTGGCACCACAACCATTGTATTTTATAGCATTTTAAAGTTATTTTTGGTGCTGGAACCAAAGTGAGGAAAGATTCAGGAACTGAGTGAAAACAGGGACAGGCGCGGGGATGCCACCGGAATATTGAAAATATGTCTACCCCTACCTTCCTCTACCTAGGTGGGTATCCTCTAGATTAGGGGTGCCCAAACCGTCGATCGCGATCGACCGGTCGATCGCGAGTACTTTTAGAGTCGATCTCGAGAAAGTTTTCCTATGTAAATAGATCTTTTCACAGTTTTTGTTTCAGATGATCCTCAATTAGGCCTCAATAAAACCGCACATTTTTCATGACTTTTTGTTTATTATTTATTTGGATCTTATATTGTCAACGGTCGCGCCTTTTTTTATTGTTCACTCTATCCTCATCTAAGGTGTGTGACGTCACAAGTCCCCTTAGAAAAAAAAATCGTCTAATTATTGCAGCTTCATGGTGAAATATTGTCGAAAATTTCCCCCTTTGAAGAACGAAGTTATCGATCTAGTTTCTAGTGTGTGGTTTCCTTTATTTATGAGTCAGCCAGTCCGAGTTGTAACTATAAGGCGATGTTAGGTTTATTAATAAATAATACAAAATGCGGTGCGGCAGAAGTAAAACGTATCATTTTAATAACGATTGGGAGGAAGAATTACCCCGGGCGGCACTTTTAAGGGGCGACAAAAATTTAACAATAAACAATAATAATATCTTGTAAAATTTTTAACCCGTTTCAATTATTATTGTCGCAATTACATTTTGGACCAATTGAAATAAGCGTGGAATTTTTCATTACTTATTCTTATATATTATGTATGTTTTCCATAACTAAGTTTCCACGTTTCTCCAATGCAAGTACAAAAGACGTTTACTAAAATCATCAAAATTATACGGTTGGTTTAATACCTATTACAATCTGTGCACAGTTGAAACATTTTTATGTGAAATGTGCATCTTATGTGGACGTCATCATCCAGTCTGCTACATCAACCAGTGAGTTTTACGCTTCCTTTTTTCCCACCTTCTAAGAAAGTTCCTTATATTCACAATTTTTTTACATACACCGTGTACGTGCTGCCAGAATCAAAGAGAAACCATTTTCATGTTCTGAGTGTAGTCTTAATTCGCCGCACACAGATTTAATTAAAACCAGTTTTGTGTTCAGAATGTAAAATTCCGATTGTGGATTCATCTGCTGACACATTTCGAAAGAAAAAAATTATCTTATTCGAAGCGCAATTATAAAATTGTAGTTGTTGACTATTTATGTACTGTAAGAATCAAAGAAAAACCATTTTTATGTTCTAAGTGTAGTTTTAATTTAACGCACACAGATTTAATTTAAACCAATTTTGTGTTCAGAATGTAAAATTCCAGTTGCGGATTCACCTGCTGACACATTTCGAAGGAAAACATCATCATCCGAATCATCATTTGCATCTTATTCGAAGTGCAATTATAAATTTCTAGTTGCAGACTATTTTTGTACTGCCAGAATCAAAGAAAAACCATCTTCATGTTCGGAATGTAGTTTTAATTCATACATACAGATTTAACTGAGACCAGTTTTGTGTTCAAAATATAACGATAAATTAAATAGCATGCTAAATCTTTTTTACATGGATACCATTCTCGATCTCCGAAAGCAGTTTTTAAGTAGATTAATTTGTAGTAGCTTTTATAATATAGACCTGAAACTGAGAATACTCCTCATCAAGACCTATGTATGGAGTATCTTGATGTACGGCTGCGAAACATGGTGCTTATCCGAAAGAGATAAACGGAGACTAGAGGCTTTTGAGATGTGGTCCTATAGAAGACTACTAGGAATTTCCTGGAGAGACCACATCACAAATGAGGAGGTTCTCCAAAGAATCGAAGGAGGAAGGCACCTGCTCAGGACCTTGTCCGAAAGGCGCGCAAGATGGATCGGCCATGCAATAAGACAAGAAGGCCTCTTGCATGCCATAATGGAGGGTATGACCGAGGGGACAAACGCTAGGGGACGCCCACGCCGAGAGTACCTGGAGGACCTGCTGGTGGACGTGCGCTGCTTATCATATGCAGAATTCAAAAGAGCCGCACAAGACAGGGAAGAGTGGAAGAAACGAATAGATGAAATTGCTGCAAACCAATCCCAGGATTGAAACCAGAGAGAGAGCTTTTAATTAGATTTATAATATGATTTTTATTGGAAGAATTCTCGTCACATGGTTTATAAAATGAGGTCGCAATTTCTACCCCACACCCCCCCCGCGCTTGAAAATCTGTGGTTGAAGTACCAAAATGCTTGCCTAGATGTACACATACTTGCAGCCTGTCATAGTCGAATAATATTGAGGTAGATCGCCAGCAGTTCAAGTTTGGGCACCCGTGCTCTAGATCTTAATTCATACTTCACTTAAACTTAACTGCGAAAAGACCCCGCATTCCGAATTTCTACCGACATAATAAAACATACTTCTTTTGAACACTAAGGGCCGGCTGTTTCACAGAATGTGAACAATTCATGAAATATCAACTTTAATTTTCAAGTTTTGTGAAACTCCTAGTCTTAATGGTCTATTATTATATCAGTTTTGTGAAGCAACTGACCCTTAATGATTTATAACTTGAATAGAACTTTCGCAGAACTTGAAAATTATCTTTGAAATTTGACGAATTGTTCAAATTCTGTGAAACAAATGGCCCTAAGTTTTTGAGCTCTTAAAAAAGTATTTGTCATTTTAAAAATTGAAAAGGTAAATATATGAAATTCTACCGAAAGAAATTAAAAAAAAAAGTATTCTCCAAAATTTAAAAAACTACATCTGGTTCTGTTGCATACTACAGGCATGAAAAGATTCACGATTTATTTAACATATTATAATTGTTGCTCCCTCTATCATTAGTATTTATTACTCCCGTTTAAACCATCATCACCAATCCCAACCATTATTATAAATGTGAGGGTGTGTTTGTTTGTTTGTCCTTCTTTCACTTCACAACGGTGCGACTGATCGACTTGATTTTTTGCACACGAATAGTTGGACAACTGGAAAGTGAAATAGGCTACTTTTTATCTCGGAAAAAACAATTCATACGTGTGAAAAAATTATTTGTCCAGTAATTTCTAAAGAAGCCGAGGGTAAAAGCTAGTCTTGCATAGGTAGGTCCCGCCCAACTGAGACGTCCCACTTTGTAACTCTTACTTTGGTCTGAATTAGGATAGTTATCTCAGTGTTTTTTTCACTACAACTAAACAGATTTATTTCACCTTAAAAGGTGATTAAAACAAATACGTATTTTTTATCGCGTAATTATTAAACGTGACTGTAAAACACAAAGGTGAAGGAGAATGAAATCGAGTTAATAAAACATTAACAGTGCGCTTTTATGTATTGTACAACTACATAAATAACCGTGTGCCCCATAAAAATCATCTTCAAAGAGGAATTCCTGTCTGACAGGAACATGAAGGGCAAACGATGTTATTACAAGGAGTTGCGTTCGATAATGCCTCGCCAAGCCGACACCCACGTGCGCCTGTTCTGTCCGTTTGTTTATAATCAGAAATACCTTTGTAAACCTGAGTATTCACCTTTGAGACGATTTTGTAAACCTCTTGTCTTATTCTCATAAATCATTATCCTCCGCAATCGCTGAATACATTATACACAATAGAAATGCGTTCAATGTAGATTTGAATAAAGTATTCCCAGGCAGAACAATGCACGTCATCGTGAGCATTCGAAGGGAATATACGTCATAACTTGCTTCTTATTATATTGATCGGTGACAGTAAACATTCTTTAATGACTATTGTGACCTTTAAAATGGAATATATTTATTATAAGCAATAATTATCAGCCTGAAACGCTCATCCACATTGAAAAAATCTTCCGAGAAAAGATACATGACGCCAACGGGACTTGAACCCGTGCCCTTCTGATTGCCGGTCAGCTGCTCTCCCAATTGAGCTATGGCTAAATAATAACGTTTCAGGCTGATAATTATTGCTTATAATAATTGTTACACTTTGTGCTATGCATCAATCTTGCAAAAATCTTGTCTTAAACGTTAGTTTAAAAATTAAAAATAATAATGGAATATATTTATTTTAAAAACGTAATATCTATAAATACCTTCACAGAGGTGCATAATATGTGAAATCGAAATAAGTACGCGTATTAGTACAAATTTTAAAATTATTTTTTGCACATGTTTACTTTTTAGTCGAAATTTTACGTCTCAAGAAATAATTAAGAATATTTAGAAACATTAAATTGTACCAAAATAAAATTTAATTAATTGCATTTTACAAACAACGGACAAAAATTAGTTAAATAACATTTTCACAAAAAAAACAAGAGATATATTAACACCCCAAGTGGTTCGCTACGTTTGGTGATTTAGCAGGGGTGCCCGAGTTCATGGGGTGAGGTTTGTCTAGGTCTTGGAGGCGGATGACCAGGACACACTGAACCCCAGATTCCTATCCACCCCTTAAACCCTTTTCCTTCCCAGAACTCTCCTCTCCTTCATTTCCTTAAAAAATCCTCCACACAGCATCCCAAAAGATGACATAGGCCCTGAGGGAATTTTTTTCCCTCCTTTTCCTGAGTGGAGCTCATGTAAAAAAAAAATAATATTATGTATTTTTTCAAGTATTCTGAAAATTCCAATATTCAAAATTGGGTGGTCACCTTACCATGTCATTACGTTGACCGTCTTGATATTTGAATTCGAAGTATTACAAATCTAGAAATAAGTCGTTCCCGTTTCCCGTCAGGAATTTGTTAAAAATTATAATTTTATACCGATAAAATAATATTATTTTTACGGTAAAATAATTGACGTATAAATACAAAATTAAATGTGTGAATTTTATTATCGTTGTGAGCGTTTTGTAAAATAAAGCATTTAATTTCATTTTGCTTGTTTTTATAACTGAGAATATTAATATTTATATAATTCGAAAGAAACATACATTCACCTTTCTAGTGTCATCTGTCTTTTACGTTTCCATGCAAGGCGTGTTTTGTATGAAAACGTAAAAGTCTTCGTAAAAGACAATCGTCAATATCGTGCATAAGATCTTGGACTCGTATAGAAAGCGTTGTCGCCGCTGACTTAGTACCTTTTGGTTTTTTACCATATAGCACTAGCTATGTCTCTATCACACTTGCTTGACATCTTATGTCGCAGTCCCATTGGATCGAAATTAAAATTTTATGATAATGATGAAATGTACCTATGATTCTGTATTTAAAATTTAAGGAAGAATTTCGCAGGCTTTCGGATCTCGAAACACGCCCATATCGCGTTCTTCTTTACTCTCTGTCCGCGTCTTCCGCGATACGAACAGAGGAACCACAGCGCAAATCCGTTTCAGATCAAAGGAAATTTGTCGTGGATTCTCCGTTATGCGTGTATTGTAGCGAATCGTTAGCCAGCAACGCCGGCGTTTCTGTAACGGTGTAGATACGGGTATAACGGCTGACGTAACGACGCGGTAGAGGAGACGCCGCATTGAGGACTACTCGAAGTCTCGAAGGTGGTAAAGCCGAGCGTTCGTTAAGCCGAAATCGACTGAATGGCAAGCACTCTGTTAGAGAGAGTTCGTAATATGAAGCTTATCTTTTGGTACAAAGAACGATTTACTGAAAGTACGACAAAAATTGTCTTTGATCGAGTAAAATCCAAGAGTACCTACCTACTAACTGCTCTTAAATAACCCTCTTGATAATACGTTTTAATCAAATTTAAATTTAAAAGAAGAATCTGCAATAAATGCTAATAATTATTGCGCAGAACTTTTGAATAAGCAAAATTTGTTTTGAATAGAAAGTAAGTCGGTAATTGTTGTAAATTCTAACTGCGCCCAGAGAGACATCCAGAGAACGGAGGTTCGAAACCTACAAAATCCAAAAAAAAAAAAACATTTTTATTGTTGTAAAATCAATATCCAATCTTCAAACCACGTTAAAATAAACAGGCAAAAGAAAAGAAAGCTACATCTGGCGACTTTCTAGTTTCACTTCTGCGTGTGACTTGCACACTCTGATATATATTTTGTACATTAGCTTCAAAGAGGACGCCCTAAAGAAAATAATTCCACTTTGGGCCTACGTCATCTTTGGGGATGCTGTGTGGAGGGTATTTTTAGGGGAAGGAAGGAAGGAGTGGAAGTTTTGGGAAGAAAAAAGGTACAAGGGGTGGGTAGGAATCTGGGGGTCAGTACGTCCAGTAGTGACGGATGAAGAATCCATCCATTTCCCAATAGCTATTGGTAGAACGGCGCAAGCTGTGCACACTAAAACTTCAAGTCTGGAGGATGAATTAGGGCTCGTAAGGAAAACGGAATAAATATCCCAACCCCGCCAAAATTCGAAAATCACCGAACGCAGTGAAAGGGCTAAAATGTATTGAACCAGCCGAGCGATTCTATATCTTTTGTGGGATTGTTATCGAGATAATGGACGTGATCTCCTTTCAGACTAGAGTGATTTTTACATATTTACTGTCACATATTTTAGTTTAGATCGTTTTAAACACGAATTCCTGCAAGTACGCGTGATTATTTACTCATTTAATGTACGTTGTACATAGAAAAAGCATATAAATCACACAAATCTGACAGGCGATTATCTCATAACGATCCCACAAAAGATATAGAATCGATAGGCAGCTGTGGTTAACAAACTAATCTATGACAAAAACAATGTATAATTTTTTTATCTCTGCCTTTGAAGATACCGCAAGTTATGATATGCTAAGCATTTACAAAATAGAAAAACCAAGTGATGAAAAACAAAAGTGACTCAAAGTAGAATTCAACAACCCCACAACAATCAGAACATTACTAAGTAAACGTCATCTTCTAAAAAAAACAACATAAGGATATACCCCGAAGCTACACGTTTTCAACGAAAACATTTTTTTTTTTAAATTACGAGAAGAACTGGAAACGGAAGTAAAATGGCGGAAACAATTTTACCACAAAACATCTAAACGGAAACCCTGAAATTGTGTGAATTCTGAAATTGTGTAAGTCAAAAAACGATGCAAACTCAAGATATACCCTCTGGGGCTCTAGGATGGTGAAATCGATAACTTTACGATATCGGATCGATAGGCGTAACTTCCGATGATTTTATGTCGATGTTCCTAGCACAGTTTCACTGTTGATAGCCCATCCGATATTAGCAGGGAATAAATAACAACTCGATATACACTGGCAACACTGGCGGATCTGTCCGCGAATTCACAATCCGAAACGTCAAACGCCAATCAATTACGTAAAAATATTAATAATTTGGAAATTTTGAACTGAACCTAAATATGCATTTGGAGTTCGCATTTATTTTTTGACGCTAAACGGGAGTTAGCGTTCACGACCGCGACGTCTTTATTCAGATTTCAACCCTTTTCATTTCTCAAACCGAAACTTATCTGCTACTTTAAGGCCGAAATAAAATTTATCAGTCGTCGGTCGGAATTTCTCAAACAATTGTTGACCATGATAGCAAATATTGATAACTGAACATAGGCTTATATCGATCGACCATGATTTGGAACTGCGCACAAAAGTAAATGAACTAGGTACATTTAAAAAAATATATATTCATGTACATATTAAAAAGGCTTTAAACATACAGAAAGCTTAAGAATAATTACAGAATTTTTTTTTTTACGAAAAAGCTCAATTCAATGGACTAATGATTTTTCGTGTTTGAATTGAGGAGTAGCGCTATTATAGTTTATAGGTAGGAAAAATGACTTTATTTGAAGTAACTAATTATAATACTTGTGCATAATAAATCATAAACATATAATAGTTACTAAACTATACGAAACATAATAAAAAAACTTAATGGGTAACAGAATTAGAATTAAGAATATAAATACCTCTGGAAAATCAATAAATTTACTTGTAGGTAATAATAGGTAGGTTAAACAGAAACTAAATGAACGGTCAAAGTCCATAGTCAGTAATAAAATGTACAGGTAAAGAAACACGAGAAGGTTCACGACTTAAAATTAATTTTATTGAACAAAATGTTTTTATTATCTTTGGGACTGAATTCAAGTGTCTTCTAGTCTGAATTTAAGGATTGAATAAAAATGCATAGGTTTTTAAAAATACCTACAAGGTGTTCGGTAACTCATATTACATACTCATACATATTTCAGAATCAAGAAAATTCGTAGACAGGTTTTATCTGATGCTAATTAATAAAGCGGTAACCAATTTATGAGACATTTGAATTTAAATAATATTTGATTTTTACCCCCGGCTGAGATTTTACATATTTATTTTTTTAAAGACTTAAAACATCTAAATGTGCACATCAACATAAAACAACATACTTTTTACAATACAATATACATGTTACATCGGTAAATTTTTATTTATAATTAAAAAAAACATTTTACAGTTCACGGAAAACATACTTATTTAATTAACACGAAATTTATTCCATATTATGTCGTAGTTGTAGTTCAAGTGCTATATACCATATTTGAAAATAAATAAGATGAAAAATAAATTAACGCAATAAGAAACATAAGATTGATGCCAAAAACAAATAATTGATTAGTCAATTGTAAAAAGGCAAGCCTCTGCTGCCGGAAAAAAGCTGGAAAAACTTGATAACATTATAAACTACCGTTTTAAACCTGCCGGCAATTCGTATTGTTGATTTACATCCACCATTATAAATATGTATTATCTATTTTCGTTATTTGTTTTTGGGGTGTTATGCCATGTAGCGCTAGCACAACCACCGTACGGCGTAACACCCCAAAAACAAATAACGAAAATACTTTTGGCCGTGAAAATCTAAAAAAGTATATGTAGGTTTTATTAACTAATAGCGCTGATATTAGATCGTACAATATGTAATTACAATCACACCAATTAAATAAACGGAGTCAAATTGACATTAATAATATTAATATGGTAGTTTTTTTATATCCTTATTCAATAAAATTCGAAAGATTTATAACTATCAAAAAAAGTACATGTTATAATTAAATCGAAAATAAACTAATGGACTGGTTTTTGATTTTATGAAGTCAATACACTAACTAACTAACTAACTAACCATCACGCCGTTTCCCCGCAGGGGTAGGCAGAGAGGACGGACCGCCAAACAACTCGGTCTTGGCACACACTCTTTGCCTCACTCACATTCATACATCGTCTCATACATACTCTTCTATTATTCTGACTTTTGACATGGCCCGTCTCAAGTATCTGATTCACTTGATCGTGCCATGTCTTCCTCGGGCGTCCCCGACTTCTTCTACCATTCACATTTGCATCATATATTCTTTTTACACTACTTTCTTCGCTCATTCGCTCTACGTGCCCAAACCATCTGAGGGTCCCTTTCTTAATTTTGCTCATTATACTTACATCAGCCTTACATTCTTTGCGGATATCCACATTTCTAACACGATCATACATGGTTTTACCACACATACGTCTCAGGGATCTCATTTCAACAGCATTCAGTTTACTTTCATCCTTCCTCTGCCAGTTCCATGCCTCTACTTATTACTATATGTAGAATCATTAATTGTTTGCTTTTATAGTAGCATGATATAAATAGCAATGGAATTTCCAAAAGATTTAGTCGCCCAATTCACGGGAATAACCGCCACTCGAGTCTGAAATATTGTTTTTAGAATCCAGTTCAATGAAATTCCGAAAATCGGAATTTTCAAGTATTGATAAGAAATGAAAAATATAAATATTAATAATATAATGGTGGAGTGTCTTTCGAGTTTGGGTTTTTAGGAGTTTTTACTGTACGTTAATACCCGTGTGAAATTTTGGGAGTGAACTTGGTATCTGTTCGACTATAAATTTGTGACTTTCAATAATAGAGCTGGCAATGTTGAAAGAGTGGGAACATAATAAAATACAACAATCTACCATATCTTTATATCATTGCGACGTATGTATTTGCTGACGGAAACTTGGCTCGACTCATAAAATGAACAGACGTCGGACTTAACAACTAAAAAGAAACTCTAAAACCAGTTCCAAAACAAGGGCAGCGAAGTACTAATTGCGATGAACAATACATTTAAAAATAGAAAATTCAAAACAAAAAATAACACAGAACAACTATTTGTACAAATTGAAAACACTGTAGAAAAAACAATAATCGCAACCTTCTACATACCACCAATGTCTATGCTCTGCTATACTTCCTCCAAAACAAACTCCATATTCCAATTCAACCCAAAATAATAATAAAAACCAGGTCATTAGCAAATATAACCCTGAACATACCAATAACACACACCAGACACGGACAAAGACATTTTCAGTATTATGCAACCAAACTTTTTAATTATGTGCCCATTACTCTGAAACAACAACTAATTGCAAATACATCTACAAACATCAACAAAAAACATATCACAGCCTGGATCAAAAATCAAGATATTCACTTTATTCAAAATATTTTAATCCCTAACCAAACATAACCAAACTATAAAAAGTGTAAAATAAATAAACATGTCTATCAAGAATTTACCAACTATTCATATGTACATATAATATACATATATACATTATAATTACCATTAAAATGTAAAAAAAAAGAAAAAAAAAACTAACTTTCTACTACAACACATAAATACCTGTACCTGTCACACTTAATCATAAACACGTAAACACCTCAGCACAGGTTCTCCTAGTGAGGTGCTCACGAAACATACAATATTACCAACCAACAGTTTCACCTTCTCAAACCTACCTAACACACAACATAATGAAATGTAATATTAATATGTAAAAATGTTAACAATAAGGTGTAAACTGTAATATATAGATATAAATAAATAAATAAATAAATAAACAGCAAAGACGTTGAAAATCTGCTCAACAAATACCTCAAATCTAAAATTATTATTCTTCTCGATTACAAATTCCCATGAACTAAAATGGAAATCAAGTGATAGTGGTTTTATCTTAATATACAAAACAAAGTCGGATTAGCTACACCATTTATAACTCGCTAATGGCTGGACCGATTTTTATGATCTTTGACTTGTTGGATTTGTCTCCGCCCGAATAACTATTAAAACATAGGAAAAAATCACGAATAAAAAATTGCGAAGAAAATTCTTTTCTTCATAGATTTTGTAAAGAACGAATTTTCATCTTTTGAAAGAGTACCTATAATAGCAATAAAAAAATCCCACACATCATAAATATAATAACGATTTGACAATACAATTAGGTCATTCATAATTCATTTTACTTGTAAAGTTTTTTCCAAAACAACATTGAAGTGAGCTACAAACTCAAGGTAATTAGCTTTTACTGGAATTACCAAAATATTTAGAAATTCGACAGTCTAAAATGACTTAGTTACAAATATAATTGATTAAAATCCTGGTAGACCACCCCTTTCCCCCTCCCCAATATGTTATGTACATAAACCATAGTCTAAGAATTATTTGTACCAATCTGAAGATGGCTTTAACGAGCTGAAACTTGTTACGGTCAATAAAATTAAGTGGAATAAAGATTTAAATTTGTTTTATTATAATACTAGCAGACCCGGCCACACGTTGCTGTGGCTAACGAAACACAACGCCATTACCCAACCTTTATAAAATCCACACCACCCGCTTTCCAGCTGCCCGCTGCCGCTGCCTTTTTTTTGTTTTACATGAGCTCCACACAGGAGGCCCTGAGGAAAATAATTTCTCTCAGGGCCTATGTCATCTTTGAGGATGCTGTGTGGAGGGTTTTTTTTTTTTTAGGAAAGGAAGTAGAGGAGAGTTCTGGGAAGGAAAAGTGTTTAAGGGGTGGGTAGGAATCTGGGGTTCAGTGTGTCCTGGTCATCCGCCTCCAAGATCTGGACAAACCTCACCCCATGAACCCGGGCACCCCTGCTAAATCACCAAACGTAGCGAACCACTTGGGGTGACCTATGGCAGAGGTGTTGGTTATCCAATAAAGGTTCCCGGGGCGGCGGTACCCATTCCCGCCGCCTGAATTGAATATTTGAATTTCTAGGCTTTTCTCTACAAGCATGTATTATACATCCTCTTGAATCACTCCATATATTGGTGAAAACCGCATGAAAATCCGTCGCGTAGTTTAAAACACACATTTTGAGCGACTTCATTTTATACTATGTAATGATATTATAACGGAATTCCACCACGAATTGTCAGTTTAAAAAATAGAAATAGTACTTAAGTATTGGTAGAATGTTCTGTTGGAAATTAGTCTTTACGGAAATCTGATAACACTGTTGGTTTTATGTGTTACTTATCTCGGCCTCCCAATAAAAAAGTTTTCTTCTCGATTAGCAGTATTTCCTTTGTAGATACCTATCTCTTATTTCTAGTAATTCTGTTCCTCCCCTTTAAACCTACAGTTTATTTAACGAGTATATTGTTTTTTCGCGTCTTGTTCATTCATAATCTCTTTCCAACTGAAATAAACTTTCTAACACAAAGAGCGTGGGCCAGCTTCAAAGATAATCATTTCATTCAAAGGGCAAGAACAAAAGCGGGGGAAACTTTTAATTCACTCGAATCAATGGTGCTGAACTCTTACTAAAAAAAATTCGCAACACAACACTCAATACTTTAATGATTTCTTTCAATACGATTTTTGTACAATTTTTATTTATTTACATTACTAGCGAGTACCTGGCGTGCGTTACCATGCAAATTCAAGAAAGTGTTTGTGTTTCAATTTTGTTTATTGAATATACAGTATACAATATATGGCGTAGCAAAACGGATCCGTTCTCCGTGTAGTGTGAACAGCTCCATTGAAATGTATGAGCCAGCGCGTTCCGTTCCGACTTCGAAACGGGCGCTCTGCGTAGGCGATCTCTCCGGCAAAACATAACGGATCCGTTTTCAAGTCGGAACCGACAAGTGTGAACAGCTCCATAGAGCCACTACAGCGGCTAGCGCTTCCGTTTTAAAAACGGGACCCGCCTCCGTTTTTCAAACAGAAGTGTGAACACAGTGAACGGGCCCTGAGAAGTATGCATTTTCCAAATTTACCCCCTGCTATCCTCTACCACTACCATGTCTCCTTTGCAATCCCTCCCTTTGCCCGTCCCTCGTCCCCCAACACTCCGTCGCGGCCCTCCCCTGCGTATCTTTTCCTTTCCCTCCCGCTTTCCCCTTCCACCTTCCCCCCTCCCGCGAACCCCCTCCTTCATTCCTCTCCCCCCTCTCACCTCCTTCCCTACCGCAAAACTGTATGAAATACACACTATTGCAAAAAACGTATGCAAATTTCGTAACGCCAGAGCTCACCATTATATATAGAAACCTTCGCGTGCGTGCGCACGATAATTCACCAAAGTTTCATCGCAATCGGATGAATGGTATAGGACGATGAGAAATATTCATTTTACATATGCAAAGAAGATTATAGGTACGCCTATATGGGATTTTACAAACATAATTTTTTGGAACAGTTATCATGGAGAAAAATATGCCATTTAAATTATATAGAATCTACGCAGAAGAATAGTAATGCTAACATTGATTATTATTATTGGGGTGGGTATTTATAGCCTTCGTAACTATTATTCCGTGCAGGTAAACACATCTTCTGAGAAAGTGTTGCCAACTACACGCAATCAAGGGGTGACCGGACTCAGGAACATGCAACATCAACACCTCCTTTGAAAAGTCATTAAACGTTACGTGAGGTTAGGTTATGGGCTATTTTTCAAATAACTTTTAGGTGTAATAACACCCTTGAAAATAACAAGGGTGTTGAAATTGCATTAATTAGAGTTGTCATGGAACCAATCTAGGTACAAGCGATATATCAGTTATGTACTTTGCGTGGGTAACTTAATTTCCAATTGTTTGGTAATTACCAGCACCACGGTATACTCGTATTTTCATATATTGATACTTCGATACATTTCGATACATTACGTAGCGCTTGCTCTTACTTCTTGAGTCAAAATCTTGGATAAGGGGGTGTCAGTATCAGAAGAGTTGTCTGCACATAACCCCTGTTGCAAACTGCTTTCGAATCAAGAGTCAAATGCAACAGGCAAAATGGACTGTAAATTATACGACACGTACTATGTTTGTTTGAAATTGGAGGATTATAAATGTATGGCAAGACTATGGATTACAAGGAAGTAGGAAAAAACCAAGCACTTACCAATGAGAAGCCGAAACAACACATAGCAACTAATGACACCAACCAGTTCCTTCGAATGTCTTAAGTTATCTCGTTTTTCACACACAGCAATTCAAAATCAGATGTTGTTATTGATCCCTTTTTCAAAATGCTTTCTTCAGCAAGGTGACATGGTTAGGGAGGGTAGGAACTTGATAAATGACATTCCGATAGGAACTAAGCATATTATCATTTCAAAACCAAACAACCCCGATTTGGAAACTTCAAGATTTCCGAAACTTTGGCTCAAGACGGAGGGCAAAGCGAAATACGGCTCAATTCAAGCAAAACTAAAACAGCTCTGCTCTATTGGTCGTGAGAATATAAAATCACGATTATCTATTTAAGTGTAGAAAAATGGTTAAAATATAAAGTAGTTAAAATTCATTACACTGCATAATCTGACCTGCACCACCTACAAATACCGATAATGCGCGCTTTCATCCCGCGACAAAATATCACCGACAAAATATCCCCCAACAAAATATCTACTAAAACTTAACCTAACCTAACAAAAAAATGGGACAAAAATAATACAGACATCCTGTAAAGACAGTGAATTATTGTTCAAAAATAGTAAAATAGGACAAAAATACAGATAGCAATAATTTATTGTTTTTGCAGGATGTCTGTATTATTTTTATCCCATTTTTTGCTAGGTTAGGTTAGGTTAGGTTGGGTTAGGTTAGTTTAAGTTCATATTTTTCGAATTTGTTAATCGACTTTTAAAATATATATTTCACTTGCTTTTGACTAACGAGATACTATTAGGTTAGTTGATATTGTCCATCCTGTAATAAAATACTCTTGTACGTACTGTACACATACTTATATCAATTCGAAAAACTAGTGTTTCGGTCAATTGATGTTCGAAAAATATGTTTTAGAGAAATTGAAGTTCGAAAAATATTTGCATTTCGAACAATTGAATTCGAAAAATTGCAATTCGGTCAATTTACCTGGACCCGTATATATTCATCAGATGAGACTACTGAAGAGGTAAAAAAAATCAGTGAGTGATTTTGTCTACCATTTGAACAAAGAACATTGTGTCTAGGGGTAGGAGGTCTTGACCTTGATGACCTTGTTGTAAGTCTTAAAGTCACCTTTAAACGTCTGCCACCTCGTTAGGAATGTTTCCTTCAAATGTCCTCTCTATCAAAAACACGTATGATGTGGTCCTTCCATTGAGAGCTCCGTTTTAACTTCTCCTTGAGTTAGATTTGACGTTTATGAGAAAAAGGAAGGGATTACTATAATAACTTGTTAATGTTAAAAATAATATCATATATTTGGGTTTATACATTGATAAAAAACTGAATTGGCAGTCGGAAATTAATAAAACTACTTCAAAATTAAGATATCCTACCGTATTAGCATCTCAATACTGACAAATTGAAAATTTTGTATCTTTTATGGTGCAATATTTTTTCGGTATAATATGATGGGGACATGCATTTGATGCGTATAGCCTTTAAAAATAACTTATACACATATTTCCGCTCCTGTACACAAGCAACGCTTAAAAGAAAAATGATTTATTGAATTCTAAATAGGTAATGTGTGTAATAAATCTCCACAATAAAAAATGTAGATTATTAAATTTATATTTAACAAAGTGTAAGAAGAATATATGAGGCAAATGAGAGTGGTAGAAGAAGTCGGGGACGCCCGAGGAAGACATGGCACGATCAAGTGAAACAGATACTTGAGCCGGGCGATGTCAAGAGTCAGAATAATATAGGAGTAGGTATGAGACGATATATGAATGTGATTGAGACAAAGAGTGTGTGCTAAGACAGTTGTTTAGCGGTCCGTCCACTCTGCCTACTCTGGGGAAGGGCGTGATGGTTAGTTAGTTTTCAATTTAGGCAATTATTTGTGAATAAATGAAATACATTTAAAAAATAATTTTACTTCTTTCAATTTTAAAATATGATGAAAAATTAAATAAAAAATAAAATATTCTTAAAAATTGCCTAATTTGGGAAGTAATCTCCGACCTCCGTAGTCCAGTGGGTAAGACTCTTGACTCACAATCCGGAGGTCGCGGGTTCGAACCCGGCATGCGCAAATAAATTTTATTTGATTAATTTGTGTTATTTCACAATTAATTCATTTAAAATAATATATAGTATATTTGCGGCATGTTCCAGAGTGGAAGATACTATCAGTATCGCCCTGGTGTAAGACCACCATTCAGAATTGAAACGTTGCTTGAAAATGGCTTTAGCCGTGTTTAGTGGCCAGATCTGAATAGCCAGGTACTTCCCAACCTTCCTCTTCCCCACCTCCTTCCCCTCCCCACTACCTTAAGCCTCACAACATACCCCAATTGGGGATGCCATAGTCTCACTGGCTCCAGACGGGAGCATTTGAGATTCTTGTGCGGTATTCACTGTAAAAAAAAAAAAAAAAATCTCGTGTCACGGTGTACGGGATCGCACTCCTCCGAAACGGCTCGTCCGATTTTAACGATTTTTTTCATGTATATTTGGTAGGTATGAGAATAGGTCGTAAAGGATATTTCATACCGCTAGGTGATTAGGGTGTCCCTATCCAGGATTTTTTTTTTTTTAATTTAACAATTTTTTTTGTTGTTGTATTTTTTTTTATTTGGCATCAAAAAATACATATAACCCTAAATTTTCACTATCCTACCCCCACCCTCTTACATCAAAATTATTTCTTTTATTAATGTTTTTATTTATTTTATATTTCTTCATTAATAAATATAGTTATTGTTTTAATGTTTTTCATTTACTCACAAATAATCGCCCAAATTGCCTCTAAAATCACGAAACATTCAAATATTTAATGGCCTATATATTATAAATTAAAGCAAAAATAAATAAAGTAGCTCACATCCTAACTAGATATTTGATATACCTTTTGATTAAAAAAATAATTTTTCAGTTTGGTTGGGTATTTTGATCTCAAATCGAAAATTAAGATTAGTATGAAACGGGTCGAAACGGGCCGCGCAAAGGTTCCTCTTAAGTATTGCAAAGTTAAGCATGTCAAGCTGTATTCTTGTTCATCAATAACGTGTTAAATTATGATAATAATATTATAGTAATTTTTCTGGTAACTTTGAGCCTGAAATAAGGGGCGGCTTAGTAACAAATGCAAAGTTTACTAATTTCGTAACTTTCATTGGTTGTTTATTCAGAGGCGTATCGAGAATTTCCCGAAGACTGAAACCAAATATTAAAAGATGATATATATATTAACACATAATTCACATTTATTTTGAATCTCGAAAGAAAAATATAGGTCTTTCGTTAAGCCGCCGCTACCCGAATTTTTACCGATTTTAACCTCAAACATTTGAAGTTTTTAAGCTCTTAAAAAATTTTGTGTGTAATTTTTGCAGATAAAATCTAGAGGCGTTCCACGCCGAAACGCAAATTATATGAAATTCCCTCGATAGAAAAAAATCGCAAAGAATGCTCCGAAAATGATTATAAACATGTTTGTTTCAGTTATTTTACAAGTTGTGAAAAAATTCACAATGTTTCTTCAAATGATACTTAAGACGCCTTCCATGAGATATTTACTCCATTTTAAACGAGTCGTGTTTTATTAAACATTTTCACATTTTTCGCATCGATTTTATCGATTTAAATATTAGCGCGCTCTTCTAACATTCGTAATTATACATCTCTCCATCTTCTTCTTTTAGAGCGCGGATGCGGCGCCTTAAAAAGGTATGCTTATGCTTTGGAAACTTTGGTTTCATAAAGATGTAGGTATATTTTAATTATTTTGTGGTTAAGTTTTAGATTTGTACATGAAGCGTGGTTTTTTCTCTTTCTAATACCGTTAAGATCTTAATAATCACCGTAATAGTATGTGAGACACTAAGATTTCTATGAGACCTGTATGAGTTATTCCCAAAAGTGAACAAATCAGCCTGAGGGCAGTGGCGGACTAATCCCGTCAGAGGGCCGGGGCGGTAAAGCTGAATGAGCCCCCCCCCCCCCCATAATTTAAGAAGTTGATGTAATTTTACAAGCTTTTTATTCAGTTCACGCCGGCCTCTGGTCCTGGAGGGCCTCCAAACGCCTCCATGTTCCCTCGATCAAATCCTCCCCGTTAGTCCGCCAAAAAATGTTTTATCAATGTTGAAAGGGGATATTATATTATATATCTTCTAAAGGTAAAGCCTTTTAATCCGTGTTATCCGATAAAATATATACTGGGATTAAACTCGCAAAATAATGCCTTTTCATGGCGATTATTAATATTTTTGGAATAATTATTATCACTTGAATCGGAAATAATGAAACATACTCCGTAAATATCGATCAATCAAGTATGGCAGAAATTGCTTTACATCAAATGCCTAAATCTAATTCTTGGTAGAATCTAACTTTTTCACTTCGCCGAGAGGCTTCATACAAATACATGTCCATATAAACAAAACGTAAAGTGTGACTGCGCAAAAAACAGTAACATTGTTACCAGTCAAGCTACGCCACTGCCAATGGGTGGCACCCAGGGCGCATGTCACCCCCCCGGGCGTAGTGTCACCCCCCCCCCCTCTATTAAAGTTAACTTGAGAAATTCAAAAAGCTTTTCGACTTCATAAAATTGGTCCATCCTCCTGGGGGCGAGGGGGGGGGGGCTAGAGAATTTCAGAATATGGTCTATTCCGCCTATAAAAGACCGTTCGACACAGAATTCGGGGCATTCCACGGGGAGCCATAGAGTTACGAAAATATAAATAACAAACCGTGTTCATGTGTACGCAATATCTTGGTGACGCGTATGCAATATGTTGGTCGAGTGGAACCCCCCTTCGGGTGGCACCCGGGGCGGTCCTCCCCCCCCCCCCCCCTCGCTACGCCACTGATTGTTACACGCTTGCTTGTTAATAATTCATCTGTCAATTCATCATCTTAATTTTATTTCGCAACGTCATTTTCATCAAGAGCAAGTAACTTTTAAAAAGTCCAAAGAATGCCAAGACGCCAAATTGTCTATTCCACATTCTTCGAATTTTGACTTAAAATCGATTGTATTTTATTGATAGTCAGTTCGCCTCTGCATGGGAATAGAATAGATTCGCATTTCTTGGTATTCCTCAGAGATCAAAAGTTTTAATAGGAACGTCTGTTGAAGTTCTCCATACTCTACACCAGGGTTTCCCAACCTTTATTTCGCCGAGCCCCCCCAAACCAAAGCCAAGGGCTATAGCCGAGTGTAATAGAACCAATACACGCATGTGTTCCATACAAAATATTAAAAAAATATCATGAATAATCTCAATACAAAATTAAAATTGAGAAAAATAAGTTGAAGATTTTTTATCGCCTTCGCCAATATCAGCGCAAATATATTGGCGAAGGCGATATGCATCCAAGTGATTAAAATAATAATCTGAATATTTCGATTAAATGACAGGTATATTAGGTACTTAATTAGAAGACAAAACTAAATAATTTTATAAAATAAACGTTTATTTATCATTTGTAATAACACGAATGAGCTTATGAATAAAAAAATATTACGTACTTGTTATGGAGTAAAAGGAATTCGCATATGAACCCAATACTACCTACTTCACAACTAAACCATCATAATTTAGGTATAAACTTAAAACTAAATTTTACAAGCAAGTATGTTGAAAAATAAAATTATTTATACATTATTAAAAAATTTGAAACCCATCAATCAAAAAGATATGAAGACAACTTCAAAATACCAAAATTTAATACCAAACTAATGCAAAACAATTATATCTATTAAGGAATAAAGTTTTTCAACAACCTTCCGATTGAAATAAAAAAAACCAAAGACATCAATAAACTGAAACTCAAACTGAAGCTACACTTCATCGGGAATAATTAACTTAATAATTACCAGTTTTTCTCTTTTTTTCTATGTATTATCAATCTATATTCATCTCTATTTTATTTAGATTTTTCGAATTTCACTTAAGTGCATAATATTTTAGTATGTAACCGTATCCCATGTATGTACACCTACACTTATAGATAATCCAGAAGTTTCAATTGTTCCCATTATATACTTACCTATTGCATAATGTTATTCTATTTCTGTTATAATTAGTGTAACTCGCTCATCAAGCACAAGAACTAGTTTCTTCTTTGGTGAGATTGCAATTTTAAATAATTTGTGTACTGATATGTAATTTATATAAAACCACTGTACTATATATCTATATTAAATAAAAAAATTTAAAAAAAAAAAAAAAACCTACACCGCTTTGTCGTTAATACGGAATATTTTTTATTCTAACAGTTAGATTTAGCTTTATTATCACGAAAAGTGAGTATTTATGTCGGGGGAAACAAAAAAACATGCAAAAAATTTGCATTCAACATTTTAATTTTGTTTAAATTAATTCGCTTACGCGGTAACTCCATTTATATGTATCCATGACATTTCTCTATGCCCCCTGGTTGGGAAGTCCTGCTCTACACTCTTTCAGCTCCATAATAATGGCATGGGACCGCGGGGCAGAAAGAAATTGCGGAAAAAAGTAAGGGAAAGGAAAATATTTACTTACGTTTGCAGATTCCCGTCATCTATAGGTTAGAGTAAGGGCCAATTGCATCGAAAAAAGTTAAAGTAAGGTTTAAAGTTAAATATTTAAACTGAGTTTAAGCCCTAACTAAAGTTAAGCTGCATTTCAACATAATTGAGTTGCATCAACATTTAAATAGTTAGTTTAAAGTTACCAGTGTTGCTATTGAAATGGCTTCGAATTTTCCTTGGATTTGATATATTTCTGTAAAAATAAACACACAATTATTTTTACAGGGTGTCAACACCGATTTTTAGATTGTATTTGTTTGACGTTTATGAAGTTTTTTAGGGTTATGTTATTTGGGAATAGGTTTATTTATGGTTATTTGTTATTTCACAGTTGCGGTTTAGGAACGTGAACAACCCTTGATGATATTATTATATTGTGGCCGAAGGCGGGCTATTATTTTTCTGCTAAACCTGTCTATTATACACGAGACAATACTTTTATGCACCCCAGAGATGTCTCCTGTAAATCTTTGCATCATTCCCGTTGCATAAAAATGCAATGTTATTAGAACCTAGTACACAGTTCCACAGCACAAGCAGCATGATTTCTGATTTGAAAAAATTTTTATTTTGTTTCAGTTCCGTTGCAATAATTGAAATATAACAACGTTAGTATAAATTATCAAAGAGAAGTGTAGATATATAAGTTTGAATAAACACTTGTTTGTAAATAATGTAGTCTGTCATTGGCAACGAGAAAAGTTAATTGCCTAACCATACTTTTGGACATCCGAAATCTGACAAGAGAATCCATCTCTTCCTATGGAAAATGATCGGTTCGTGGTTTAATTCCTTATTTTACCAATTTCCTATATATTCTAATCAATTGATTATCATAACCCGGGTTATCAAGACATTTTTATTATTATTTTCCATTCAAATTAACACTTACACAATAATTAACACTTGTTTGTAAATAATCTAATAATAAAGTGTTGACATTGGCAACAAGTAAAATTAATTGCCTAACCATACTTTTGTACATCCGAAATCTGACAGTAAAATCCATCTATTCCTGCGGAACATGATTGGTTAAATTAATTCATTCTTTATGTTACCTATTTCCTATATATTCTAATCAATCAAGACATTTTTAAAAATTATTTTCCTTCAAACAATATTTCGTTCCTTGGTGACAGATGACAGCTCTGACATCTTTACCAAAATCTAACTTTAAACTCCCAAGATCGCTGGGTTAAATAAAAGTAACTATTTTGTAACTATTTAGTTAACTTTTATTTAAACGAAGTTGAAACAACCCATTTTTGTAAGAAATTACAAAAAAGTTACTTTTATTTAACTTTAACTAAAAAGTAACTTTAACTATTTTCGATGCAACTGGCCCTTAGACTTGTATATTTCTACAAATTCCGTTTCTTTCTGGGCTACCGTCTCCGTCCCGACTTAGTTGATGGCAAAATATATGTCGGAAGGACAAGTGCACTAACGTCTCATCATCTGAGACGGAACTATAGTTACATATGAGGCGTTAATGTGTATTGTAAAGTAATATATTACGACATACTCTATTTTGCTGCATTATGATCCCCCCAAAATGAGTTTTTTTTTTTTACATTAACTCTACACAGGAGCAAATCATTCCACAGCCGAGCTGTTGAACACAAGAACGAGTCGAAGAAACGACCCGTTCTCGTGTGACAAATGTCAACCGTGTACAAATGTTGGGCACGCGTTTGGCGTGTTTCCCGACTATGCACCGGTGCCGAAGGGATCAATGATGCTAGTTCCTCGGAGCATCTTCCATTGTAGATAATACCGGTAGAACAAGGATAGCATTTCCACCCGACGCCTGTGCTCTAAAGATTACAATCAGTCTGTTAAGATGGGAGAATCTATTAAGAGGACCGCCCGTTTTTGCACAGAGTCGAGGGTATTTTTCAGGTATTTTGGAGCTCCAGACCAGAGGTGGCTGCCAAATTCAACCGTGGGGCGCACTTGTGATTTGTACAGGGTTAGCAGTTGTGTACTATTAAAGTATCTGCGGGCCCTGTACAGTACGCCCATTTTTTGAGAGGCTAACTTTACTCTGGCTTCGATGGAGCCCCCATACCTGAGCTGGTCACTTAGGGTTACACCAAGCATATCAATGGAGGGACTGTTCGGAAGATTGAAAGATACTAGATTTTCATTTCGATCCCTTTTAGACGTAATCAGACAAGACATTAAATTAAAGTTTAATAATCTTGTGAATATAATGCATTATAGATATTTATATACATATTTTAAAAGTATATTAATAATAAATATTTAAAAAAAAAAAAACATAATGTGTAATTCACGTGCTGTAGAAGTGAAACCTTCAGAAAATTTAAGTAGACAAGAGTGGGGATGCTACGAAGCACCGCACAAAGAGGAGACCAATTGTACCATCTCATTCTCTCGCAGGCTAAATCCCACAGATGTACGTAGTGTTTGTCTCTTTTTAGTGTCGCTATTTTTCGTTTCATCGAGTTTCAAATCACAACGGTGCTAAAGAAGTTTTCACTTAAAAAATAATATTAAAAAAATATTAATCGCGAACAAATAACAGATTATAATATCAGATGGATTGTCATGCTAGAATGTGTCAACGCCATTCAAAGGTTAATTTTCTCTATAAAAATCTATTCAAATGGAATCATTAACCGAGATCTTTTTATTGACTAAGCGTATTTTAATTCGACCATTTTGCAATTCATCTGTTTGTACGTTCCGTTTTTGATTCGAGATGGTAGCCATATTAGATACTGCCTTTTTATCCCGCCAGAGTACGCATAAGCGTAGAGCTACAAGCTGTCAAACTGGATTAATTAATCAATAATATACTTACATTTGCCTGAAAAAAGATTGTTAAAAGAATTGTCATTGAGACAGCAATAGACAGTTTATTTGGACAAATTGTATAATTCCTTATTTGAAATTTTAAAACTCGAGCATAAAATATACGACTTACCATTTCAGAGAACATTTTGATTTTGATTTGAAAGTGGAATATTGTTAGAAACATACTTTTTTGAACGCGAGGTCTACTGATCACAGAACTACAGTTTGTCAAATAAGAGTAGAAAACATAGGAGGGCGCCACTGTTGTTCAAATGACAATTCTAAAAATATAACTCATGGTGGAAATGTAAAGCCTATATTTTGTAAGAAAATAATAAGGCATAAAAGTAAAAAAGTTTATTTTTCATTGCAATATAGATACCCACTGATCTCAAAATTAGAATATGCCACTTGCATCACATTTTTTTAAAAATTTTTTCCGCTTTAGGCAAATATTCTAAGACATTCTGTATTTTTTTTTTTAATCGTATTTTTGAAACCCTGACGATTTTATGAAAATTTCAATCCGAAAAATCAGACCATTTTTTATAAACCGGAAAGACGGGAAAATAGAACGTTTTTCACACGAATGACACAGGAGAATAACGAGGCATACCAAAAATATTAAATCTCATAAATATATTTTTCCTTGATCCATCTTTTTGATCATAAATCATTATAATGTTCAACGTCTATATTACTAAATCAAATGTAACATACTCGTACTTGTAAATAATAATAATAATAAGAATATTATAAAATTTGATTTTGTTAAAATCCGCACCATTATCATTATACCTCTAAAACACGTACGGACAACGTAAAATGTACGGGGTTCTCTTCATTACATCTGTCAAAAAATCAAACCAAATGATTCGTTCGCAGAGAACAAACAATAAATCTAGTGAACGTTAAATGTCAAATTCAAAAATTCGCCTGAAATCAAAGTGATACCATATTAAAAAAATAAATCAGTGTGGAATTTTATAAAATTAATAGGAACATTTTCGGAGACGGGACATTTTCATGTAGTGACGTCACGAGCCCAAATAATGGATTTATTTATTTAAAAATAAAAATAACTGTGCATTTCTAAAAAATTTTACTAACATTTTCGTAATCTTAGTAAAAAAATCTATCCACACGATTTTTTCCAAGTCGTTATGAAGTCCATGCAAATGGCCTATTGCATATAGTATATTATACCTTGGCAATTTTGTGTTAACATAATGAAGAATAACAATATTGTAATAAAATATAAAGCACAGTTTAGAAATTGCTCACATTTATTTAATACTAGCTAAAGTGGGTACCTAGCGTCGCCCGGGCCTCTAATTTTAATCTGCATCCTAATGTCTCTAATTTTAGATCTGCATATATTTAACTCATACAGATCCAATAGTAGTGTAACTAAACTCACCATTAGTGATTCTTCCTTTCTTCCCAGTATTAAATTCAAATTTATGTTAAAGTAAATTAAAGAAAATCACTTTTTAAAACACCACTTAATCAAATTTATGTCATTAAGTAGGTATCTTAACAATGGTAGTTGAAAAAAATGGCTTTATAATGTGATTTACGTCATAAAAATGTTTTTTATAGTGTAATTTACAGTGTTCTATGTATTCAGTGTCATTGGGCTTTAAAATTATATTTTACAATTAAATTGGTGTTGTCAGCCTACAAATTTTGTAGTTCAATTTTTAATATGTTCTACTCTTAATTGACAGACTATACTAGTGTAGTAGAAAACGAATCCTGATGTAGGTAAGTATTCTAATATAATCGTTAATTGAAGATCATTAACTTTTTTAAGTTTAGACCAACCGTTAGAATAACCAAAACCGTTAGAAAAATTCGCTTGGTTTGAATTTCTGGTTGATGAGTGTGTCAAGATTGTTAATTAATCCAACACTGGTTTGTTTGTTTTGTGTATAGGATGGAGGCGCTACGGCCTAATTGTCTGGGTTTTCGCTTTTCCGCAAGCTTTTATTACCTCCATGTACCGAACATAATAATGATAAAATTCAAATATTTGACACGTTTCGGATTACAATAACAGAGTAAAGTTTGTCCGCGCTTTTCTCAATTCTTTTATGTTTTTGCGCAAGTTTTAATGTCGTTGTAATTAGTTTAAAAATCGTTTATCATAATTTTTCGTAGTGAGCAGTTTTATATTTCCGAAGTAATTCATCACGATCGTGTTTGGATTCAATTTAAATTTTAATAAATATTGTTGCGTATTCTTCAAATTACTCGTAATTTATGCGCCTACGTAATGAAGCAATACTTGTATTTTACCACCCGGTTTTGTCTGAGTTTCAACAGACTTTCTAAAATAGGTAGGTACTTATGTTGAATATTAAGTAAGGTACGCCTCATACGTCATATACAATATGTCTGGTAATGTTATATTATTATCGTGAAAACAAGCTTGTGGATCCGAATGTTTTCCGAGTGTTATTAATATTTCAGAGCTCCACATCTCATTATGCAAATGACGTTAAAAATTGTGACTTATAAATTCCAAACAAAAAATTATAAAGTGTAACTTAACGTGTAGTTATAAAGCTTGGCGGACTGGATCGGGAGACACCAGTTGAGGCGGACCCTTTGACCTCTCCAGCTGAACTCTCGACAATTTGGAAGGCAGGTGTGGGTACCGCCGCCTTGGGAACCATTCATTGGATAACCAACACCCCTGGGTTGCCCCTATGGGATATCTACGTTTGGTGACACAGCAGAGGTGTCCGGGTTCATGGGGTGAGATTTGTCTAGGTCTTGGCGGCGGATGCTTTTGCCCACCTACTGCGTGGCGGGCTTCTGGTCGAGGAAGACTTTTTAATCTCTCCAGCCAGATTCTCCAGGTGGATTCATACGTTCGTCACTTCTGAACACATTGACCCCCAGATTCTGCCCACCCCCATACCCTTTTCATTCCCAGAACTTCCTCTCCTTTATTTCTCCAAAACTAACCCATCACATAAAACTCACTGACCCCCTGATTTCTACTCCCTCTCCCCCATGACGACCTCCGTAGTCCAGTGGGTAAGACTCTTGACTCACAATCCGGAGGTCGCGGGTTCAAACCCGGCATGCGCAAATAAATTTTATTTGATTAATTTGTGTTATTTCACAATTAATTCATTTAAAATAATAAATAGTATATTTGCGGCATGTTCCAGAGTGGAAGATACTATCAGTATCGCCCTGGTGTAAGACCACCATTCAGAATTGAAACGTTGCTTGAAAATGGCTTTAGCCGTGTTTAGTGACCAGATCTGAATAGCCAGGTACTTCCCAACCTTCCTCTTCCCCACCTCCTTCCCCTCCCCACTACCTTCAGCCTCACAACATACCCCAATTGGGGATGCCATAGTCTCACTGGCTCCAGACGGGAGCAGTTGAGATTCTTGTGCGGTATTCACTGTAAAAAAAAAATAAATATATATATATATAATTTCTTTCCCGGAACTTCCTATCTTTAAAAAGATCCTTTACACCGAATCCTAAAGATGACACAGGCCCTGAGAGAAATCATCTCCCTTTTTTATATTAGCTCCACAGGAGACCCTGACGAAAATAATTCCCTTCAGGGCCTGTGTCATCTTTCAGGATGCTGTGCGGAGGGTCATTTTAGAAAAAGGAAGGTCTGGGAACAAAAAATGGTATGAGGGGTGGGTAGGAATCTGGGGTCGGTTATTCAAGGGTGATGGATGTATGAATCTATCCTCACCACTGCGGAGTAAGGCAATTTTCCGGGAGAGTCCTGCTGGAGAGGTTAAAAGATCTTCCTCAACCAGTCTCTCCCGATCCAGCATGCTACACAGTTGGTGGGCAGACGCGTCCGCCGCCAAGATCCGGACAAACCTCATCAGTCACCAAACGTAGCGACCACTTGGGGTGACCTATGGCAGAGGTGCTGGTTATCCAATAAATGGTTCCCGGGGCGGCGGTACCCATACCCGCCTCCCAAATTAAGTGGACTCCTGTGTGGAGTTAATGCAAAAAAGCTTCACTTGGAATTGGCGTTGCGAACTTTAAAAAATAGGTGTGCTGATCTGAATCACCATTCAACAGATGTTGGTAATAAACAGTCTTTCTCCTTTATGATACAAATACTACAAAAAGTGTTATGTGAAGATGGATCTGTTTTGACAGGTGAAAATAAGTGAATATTTGCGTTGGATAAAGAATTGAGATAAATGTACCTATTATTTGCCTTCACTAAGTCATCCTTCAGACATTTCAGGCAGTCATATTCTCCTTAGAAGGAATATTATCTGCATTTACAGAGAAAATATCTCATTCACCTTTTTTATCTTTCTAGATAAATAGTGCTTGTTTTTTAAAGTGTAACTTATATATTATATATCATATTTCCATTAGAGGCATAAGCTTCGCATTCTGGGTGTTTCTTATGCTGACATTGAATTGGTTTACGGATGTTTATTGATGAAATCTATATAACAAATGAACATTTCAGATTTAAACAAAGCCATGATAAACACGTTATATGATTCTGACTTGAGGCTCCGCGACCGGGCTCGAAAAGAAGAAGATGGAGAGATACGAAATTACGAATGTTAGAGGAGCGCGCTAACATTTACAGCGACAAAATCGGTGTGAAAATTGCGAAAATGTTTAATAAAACACGACTCGTTTAAAATAGAGCAAAAATATCGTGGGGAGCATCTTAATTATCATTTAATGAAACATTTTGAATTTTTTCACAAATATAATTTATAAGATAATAGAAACAGACTTGTTTTTAATAGTTTTTGGAGCATAGTTTGTGATTTTTTTCTATTGAGGGAATTTCATATAATTTGCGTTTCGGCGTGGGCAGCATCTAGATATTATCTTAAAAAATAACATATTTTTTAAGAGCTTAAAAACTCCAACAGCCTTACTAAAAAACCCAGTGAAAATTTTATTCAATTGACAAACGGCCGCGGATGTGAAAACATTACTAATTAAAAAATTGTTCATGGAAAAAAATACACTTGGTTTACACAGTCTGAGAGGGTAGTTTATCTCTGTTTTAGTAATGATGTTTGAACGAAATTTGGATTAGTATTTTGAATGTTGTATATATTTATTATTTTTGAAGGTGTCGTAAAAACAAATACCATTTATGAAAACTAGATAAAATTATCTTTTAGATTTGTGCAATTGAAATACGCTTTAGTTTTAAAAAACTGCCATATATTAAGATTCAAACGTGAAAAAAAATTAAATTTTTATTTTACCAAAACATATTTGATGAAAGTGTACAGAAATTTATAAAAAAACAGAATTTAAAAAATACAGACCTTTTATATAATGAATTTGGAACGAAACTGTCACCTCACTTTTTCCTCGTGCATACAATAAAATAGTAATAAAAAATTTGAAAGTTTTTTTTTATTGCCAAAAAACTAACCTAAAAAATGATACTGACTTTTATAACATATTTCTTGCATTTTCAAAGACGTTAATTATTTTGATACGTGTAGGAAAACATGTATTAGATATAAATATTTAAAAAAAAACACCACTTTTATGAAATTCTCATAAAATAAAAACGTCTAAATGTAAATTTTAATTTTCATGTTTTATATAAAATACTTTTTGACATTGCAATTTTCAAAGTATGATTATTTTTATTATAACTTGACTAAAACTTATTAAAAACCACAAAAACTCGGTAAATATATGAATATAATGGTGAATTAGTCATATTATTAGAAATTACGATCACATTTGAGTAAGTAATATTACACACACATCCGAGGAGTGATTTTTTTTTCGCGCTTTCAGCCCGAACGACGAATGCGCAGGCGCCCGCGCCGCCACCTGGCGGTTATGAAGGAAAACACACAATTTAGTACTTACACTATGAAAAATTACATTGTTGCCAAAATTATAAAATACATTTTAAGAACAAACCATATTAGTAATGTTATCGTGTTTTAGTGTATTTTTGTTTTATTCATGTTGCTGCTGCAATGCGGGTTATCGGGCGTGCTGTGGTTTTTTTTTAGTAAGGCTGCAAATGTTTAAGGGAAGTACGTAAGAAATCGGTAGAAATTCGGGTTGCCGAGGCTTAAAGTCTAAAACTTTAACCAATATTATTGAAGTAAATCGCCTTTAGCACCGTTAGTGATTTGAAATTCTGATGAAAAGGAAATGCGTCACAAATTTATTATTTGGCGGGTCCTTGGTTCTAATATAATGTGTTAAATTCGCACTTCGGCGCAGGCCTTCGATAGCGCATTGGGCAAGGCGCCTGACAAGTCTCTGCGGCCAGAGAGACAGACATCAAAGGAACGGAGGTTCAAATCCTACGAAATCCAAAAAAAAAAATCAATTTAGTTTTTGAGAAATTAATATCCAATCTTCAAACCACCTTAAAATAAACAGGCAAAAGAAAAGAAAGCGACATCTAGTGACTTTCTAGTTTCACTTCTACCGCGTGTGAATTACATACTCTGATTTTTTATTTTTTTTTTACATTTTTTTAGAAAATAATATGTCCTTACAGAGTTACCCCGTTCAAAGGTCACATTGTAATAATACCTATGTTCAAATATTACGAGAGGAAAATTATAAAGCAATATCTAGAAGAAAACACAATATAAGCTGTAATCTTTGTTAGGTTGCAAAATTGTATCTATATTCTTCCTTCCGTGTTTCCGTGTCCATAATCTATATCTTAATGCTTATTTTAAAGCCGGTTTAAAGGTTTTTATTATGTAAAAGGGAGGATATAAAATAATTTTGTAGAGAAGTATGGAACATTTCTTTGTCCGAAAGTAGTTTTAGTTGTAGGTTGGTGGAACGTATGTTATAATGTGGATCTTGTGGATCGGCATGAGTTTGTCTTTGTAAAGTTATCTTGGTTTTTGAATGCGCACTCAAAATTAATAGAATATATTATGTATATAATTATTTCAGCAACATTAAATTCAGGGCATTACAAATGCAGTCTGTAGTAGTTCTGATGGGGACTCTAATCTAAAGTAATCATCTAACATTTGTATTAAGGTTTGATATTTACGTAATATATATATATATATATATATATATATATATATATATATATATATAAATATACTTATCGATCGCATGCGGAGAGTCCGACCTTGGAAAATCTCGCAGTCCTAGAAAATTTCTTTTAAAAGCGAAATTTAAAAAAAATGTTGCACTAAAATGTAGATTATGTAGAATGCGCATAAATCACAGCTTGGAAAAAAAATGATTGCAAAAATGGCGGACATAAAATGAAAAATGATGAAAAAAATCGACACTAATTTTGTCAAACTTTGTCCTAAAAAATATTAATTTAAGAAGTCAAGGTTAAACCGCATATAACTTTAAATTTAGAATGAAGTGAGTCGAATGAAAATTCAATGAGCTACGATTCCAGCCGATGCGACGCATCGTCAAAAAACCTAAAAATGCTGAAAAATTGCAAAGCAACGAATGTCATTTTTTGAGCATTCGCGAATGCTAGGTCATTTACAAAAGGAAACTATTACTTTCAAACGCGTTTATTAAGTCTTGACTAAGAAAATGGAAGAAGATGGAGGAATATAAGCTAAAAAGGGAGTGATTGTAGAAGACAAACGACGCACGTGAAAACGTGGTTCTGTGAAAAGTGCGTTGAAGGTTTCCGCTTGTAAAAAGCACAAGTTTTCAATAACAGCTGTTTAAAGCTAATCTGCGATTCCTAGAGCATCTAGGAGGCTTCCAGACTCCTCGAAGAACTGCTACTTTTCTGCATTTTTCGAAAAAAAAAGATTTTTTGATCGGCTGGACCAGATTCCCCCCAACACGCCAACCCATTTTATCAAAGCCAACATGTTTGGTGAAATAATCGGAATTTTCACCAATCATGTTTGGTGAAATAATCGGAATTTTCACCAAACATGTTGGCATTTTGTATTCCTCAAGTTTTCTAAATGCTAACTCAGCCCAATTTGTGATAATTTATGTACATGCAAAATATATTTCTAAACCCGCATTTCACTAAAGACTTCTGATAAAGAGATTTATTAAAACGGATTTACGCTTAAACCTAGGACAAACTGAAGAAATGTGATTTAATACCTAGCGTTAACCGTTAACGTTAACCCAATCTAGCGTTCCAAGAAATAAATGAAAAAAATTTGCCATATCCTAAGTAATTGATAATAATTATAATTCGACTTTCCCTCTCTATAAATAATATTATGTAGGTCAACAGGTCAACAAGACCCTTAATAAAAATATTTTAAAAAAACATTTCTTCAAAACTCTCGGTACTTGACTTACTTGAACATGACATTCAGATATTTTTCTTTAGCACACTGTACCTTTATGTATTATTTGTCCCGATTTAGACGTGAATATTTTGATTGAACCGTTGACATTTGATGAGTCTGTGAATCTGATATAGGTGTAACTATTAAATATACCTAATCTTGAGTTTTATATAAATCAGAAATCTGACTGTATGAAGCAATAAAATCTCTCGCATACCTAGAAGTGAGTCAAAAAGAATCTAACCTGACAACAACAAAAAGTAATAGCAATAGTAATAGTTAATAATAAGTAATAGTTTATTATTACTGTAGGGGCGTGTAAATAGCCCCTGACACGAGGGCTGACTACCCTATGTAAAATTAACGAAAATTGAATTCTTCCCTATGTGACACAAAAAACAGTCGACCCAGCAACTCCAAAAACCAAAGTGAAAAACAAACAAACACTCACTCAGAGAATGCAGCTCAGCCACGATGTCCACACGAAAAGACACTTCTTTTCAATAAAAATGTCAAGGCGATATCGCATAATCTTGACCGATGTTTTGCACAGCAAGGAAGTTTCAACCATACAATTCGTTAGTTTTCACAATGATAAAAATAAACAGCAAAATGTTCCAAAACAACAGATGACAGTTAGTTTCACTTGTTTATGTACTATTTTTAAAATCAATCCATTTAGGTGTCTACTGGATGAATTATTCTTCTGACTGACCAGGAGAGACATCTCTTGGCCTTTTACTGACACTCCCGTCAGAAGTAATTGCTTGATTCACAAAGGTAAGGAAACGCATGAATACACTGCATCTCAAGTCACATAGGTTAAATTCAATACAATACAAAACCCAGAGATGGCGCCCTTATGGTCTTATAGCATAAATTATTCATTTAAAGAAATTAATGCCCAAATATATTTATGGCGCGTATCCATATTCCCCGCCTTGGAAGTTCGTAGAGCTTACAAAAGAAAGAGTATAAAAATACAAATGAAACAAGAAATGAAATAGAAATAAAGTGACTATTCACCGGTAATATTCAGGAATGACACGCATTGGAAATTCGCAGAATCTCACAAAATAAAGAAAAATAACTAAAATACAATGTAATAAAGTTCAATTGACCAAGATAACGGATATTAAGTAATGCCATGTCTGGGTCAGAGATCATTGAAACAATGACTAAAATCAAAAAAATAAATAAATAAAAATAAACAAAAATAGATAAAATATAAAATTATTGCGTTGGAATGGGATATAATTTGACAACCGGACGTTTAAAAGAACCAAATCTTGTCTTTACCGTCGCAACGCGAACAATTTTATCCATTCCGGGATGGATTTCAGTTATCACGCCTAAAGGCCAATTTAACGGAGGGGAATCTTCTTGTCCCACTAGTACGACAGTTCCGATATCAATCGGATGATCAGAAGTAGTCCACTTCTGCCTGACTTGCAAGGTGTGCAGATACTCTGAACGCCACTTCTTCCAGAAGGACTGAACCATGCTGTCTAATAATTGCTTACGCTGAGTCAAATTGATTTTACCGTCTGCCAGGACAGAAGCAGGCAAGTACTGCAATGGTGTCGACATTAAAAAATGCGCAGGCGTAAGGACTTCTGGATAAGGGTCAGAAGACATAACTGTAAGTGGACGCGAATTCATTATGCACTCAATTTGAACTAGCACAGTCTGTAACTCCTCATAGGTGAGAAGCTGAGTTCCAATCACACGGTACAAGTGTGTCTTCATGCTCTTTATGTTCGACTCCCACATACCCCCAAAATGAGGCGCGCGTGGTGGAATCATTTTCCACTCTATACGACGCTTCGCGAGTTCGCGCTTTAATGAGGGCTCATATTCAGATTCAACCAAAAACTTGTAGAGGTCATCTAATTGTGCCTTCGCACCCACAAAATTAGTACCATTATCTGAATACAAGCATGTTACCGGGCCACGCCGAGAAATAAAACGGCTGAAAGCAGCCAGGAAAGCATTTGAAGTTAAGTCAGAGACCAACTCAATATGAATAGCCTTGGTCACAAGGCATACGAATAGACAAATATATGCCTTTTGAGAATGTTGTCCTCTCCGACGAGTCAGCGTAATACGGAGTGGACCTGCGTAATCTACACCGGTATGTACGAAGGCCTTTGCTTCTGCAACACGATATGACGGTAAATCTGCCATCTTCGGTGTAGGATGCGATGGATTTAAGCGGAAGCAACAATTGCATTTCCGCACCATCGCCCTAATAACAGTCCTAGCATCTAATATCCAATAGCGTTGACGTAAGATAGACATAAGAAGTCCTGGGCCTGTATGACAGTTCACGACATGAAAGTGAGCGATGATCAGATCGACAACACAGTCATGTTTGGGAAGCAAAACCGGATGTTTAACCTCAAAGGGTAAATCCGATTTAGAAAGCCGCCCCCCAATACGTAACAGATTATCTCCATCAAGAAATAGAGATAAACTCTGAAGTCTTTTGGAATGAAATTTGCCTTCCTGGAGTGCAGCAATATCTCCTGCAAAATGAATACTCTGCACAGCACGAATCACAGCCTTTTCAGCAGTCATAAGATTATTGACCGTTCCAGAGGAAAGTGATATCTTTTTTATGAATCGGAGGACATAAACAACAATCCTTAGTAGTTTATCCCAATATACGCTGAGCCAGTTCACTCAGGACCGATTTTTCACCCTGAAATGTTGCAATGAGCACATTAGCCTTGTGTTCAGGCATTTCACCAGTATTGGTAGGGTGAAACGGTTTTAATGGCCATTCCAAAGGTGGGCTGCGAATCCATGATGGGCCGTTCCACCATAAATCATGTGAAACGAGTTGGGAAGGAAGCATGCCACGAGAAAGGCAGTCGCTTGGGTTTTCACTACCAGCAACATGGTAAAAGTTCTCTGGAGACAAATTTTCTTGGCACTGAGCTACGCGATTACTAACAAACACCGACCAGCGATGCAGTGAAGAATGTATCCAAGAGAGCGCAACGGTAGAATCGGAAAACGCATATGTTCCTGCAATAGGAAGACGCTCAGAATAATTATCTTGAACCGTCCGTATTAATTTGGACATCAATACTGCGGCACAGAGCTCCAAACGAGCGAGGGTCGTCACTTTGGTGGGAGAAACCTTTGATTTTGCGCACAACAATCTCACTGTAATTTTTCCAAACAGATCAGTGGTGTGCAAATAAATCACACAGCCGTAACCATTCATGCTTGCATCGCAGAAAGCAACAACGAGCACCGTACTGTCTTTCAGGACACCAACATGGCGAGGGATTTTTATCATTGAAATTAGAGGAAATTCCTGTGTAAGCGCCGAAAACCGACGAATAACGCTATCAGGGGGTGTATCATCCCAACCAATGTTGCACAGCCATAGCTCTTTGATAAGTAATTTAGCGTACAGAATGACAGGGGCGACCAAGCCGAGGACATCAAATAAACGGGCGACTATGGAGAGTATGCTCCGCTTTGTGCACTTCTCCTGAACATAAGATGTCGTAAAGAAGAAGCTGTCATCAGCTGGTTCCCACGAAAGGCCCAACACCTTAGAGGTATTGTTAGAACCAACAGTGAAGTCCACTGGGCTGCGGTAAGAATCCGGGAGGTTCTCAAGTACAACTTGAGAATTACTAGTCCATTTTACTAAATCAAAGGCACCGGACTTAAACAACGAGATTAATTCTCGAGAAAGACGTATGGCGCTGGGCTCATCTGCAATAGAATAGACCAGGTCGTCCATATACAGCTTGGACTCTGCCACTTTGGCAGCATCCGGGTAATGTGGTCTCATATCCTGGGCCAACTGGCGAACCGTCCGCATTGCTAAGTATGGACTTGCCGTCAAGCCGAAAGGAACTCGATTGAACTGAAAAGTTCGTATGAGACCATTATTTGAGAATCGAAATAAGATCCTCAGGTATCTGCGATGCTTGCTAGGAACTTCAATCTGTAAATACATTTGCTTTATATCCGCAGTCATAGCGATGGGAAAAAGACGAAAGTCAAGCAAAAGCAGAAACAAATCGGCTTGCAAATTGGGACCAGTATGAATAATGTCATTCAGTGACAGCCCTGTGTGTGTTTTAGCACTAGCATCGAGCACAATACGAGGCATTGGTTTGTCTGGACGAGTGACAGCATGATGTGGGATGTAATATCCATCTTCTGTGATATCAGACTCTGAGACTTCTGATAGGTAATTATTTTCAATATATTCACTGATAACCTTGTTATAATTCTCCTGCAAAGCAGGGGAATGTTTAAATTTTCGCTCCAATGCCAAAAATCGGCGTTGGGCAGCAGTACGAGAATTACCCAATTGTCCTGGATCTTTACAGAAAGGTAAAGCAACAGAATATCTACCATCATCAGTGCGAGAAATTGATGAAGTAAAGAGATTCTCACATTCTGTCTCCTCCGGACTTAGAAATTTTATATTAGGTATCTCTTCTAACAGCCAAAATTTTTGCACTAAATCATTAAGTGCGAGTGCCGAGAATGATGTGTTTGTGTTGAGCACATTATTGGGGTAATCACCCATCAACACGAAACCGAAAGCGGTCGATAACGCGGGGGGTGCACTAGTACCCGATTCAACCCTGTTCCCTAAATAAATATATGGGAACAGTTGTGCACCGATGACGACATCCACGCATCCAGGAATATTCCATGTTAAGTCTGCGAGAGGTATGCCCTCTAAGTACCTCATATCACCCTTGGCTATATAGTGATTAGGTAATTGGTCGGTGATACTGTCAACGACAAGCGCATGTATATTATATTTATTCTCTGGGTATACGCGAGACTCAATATCCAAATACACGTAACCGAAAATTGGTCGAGACGTTGATCCAATTCCTTTGACAAACGAATTACTCAAAGGAATTATTGGTAAATTCAGCGTCTTACAACAATCGACCGTAATCAAATTATTTTGAGAGCCATTATCAATTAGGCACCGAACAATAACTTTATTTCCGTTTTTAAGCTTCGCGTATACTTGTGCGGTCGAAAGTAAAATAGAAGAGTTCGGTGTTACTTTGGCACAAAGCGAACACGAAGGATTGACATTCGCGGTCCCCTCCACTTGCTTATCACCAATGCCAGTTCCATTGATGCTGGATGACACTGGAGGGGGGACTGACGGTTCTTCACTGGTAGGTACTTGCGACGTATGTACATGAGTATTGGTTTTCATATTATTCACACTGCCGAAATGTAAGAATGTATGATGACGTTTATTGCACAAATCACAAACTAACCCCGATTTGCATGACTTGATTGTATGTGAACCACTAAGGCAATTTACACAGGCATTTTTCGATTTTATAAATTCAAATCGAGCCTGTGGGGAACTCATACATTTAAACTTTGAGCAAACGTTGATTAAATGATCAGTTTTGTTACACAGAATACATCCTTTCGGCGGAGCTGGGAAGCGCGGAATATTCGCATTACTCGCGACGAACGATTTAGTATTATTTGATCGGGAGGACGAAATGGGATGCGTTTTATTTACGACACCATGCGAGTTACTCGTTCGTTCTAAAATCTTTACTTGATCTTGTACAAACGAAACTAACTCATTATAAGAAGGAATTTCTTTATTACGAACTGTCAGCTCAAAGTTCTGAGCCGTCTGTGAATCAATTTTTCTTACCGCGCAGTGAAACAAAATAAAATCAGTTAAATCTTCAATACCTAACTGCTTTAATGCCGACACTGACGAAGAATATCTTTCAATGAAAGAATTGAGACTGGCAGATGTATTCGTGCAGTTTTTCGCATCGAGAATATTATTTAAATAATGTGTTCCTAGTGTACGTTTATCTTGATATTTTTTAACTAAACTCTCCCAAATGATCTGATATGTATCACCCGAAGGCACAATGCCTGCGGTTATGTTCAAAGCCCCGTGTGTGAGTTTTCCGACTAAGTACTGCACACGCTGCGAGTCAGTTAGCTGTCTATTATTATGGATATTGGCTTTAAATGACTCAAAAAATTTCGACCAACTTTCATTCTTACCATCGAAGGTTGGAAGATCTATTGCAGGAAGATTAATCATACACGGCTCCCGCGACTTATTTTGTGACGTCAGTGATTCTCTTACAGAAGTTTTCATATTCGATCTAGTTCGTTTGACCTTCAAAAAAAGATCATCAAAAGCATTTAAAGCTTGAAAATCTGGTTTAAATTCTGGATTTAAAGTTAACTGACGATCATTGATGCTATCTATAATATTTTCAAATTGACTTCGCATTTGATCAATCATCTCTGACTGAGCCATAAACACTTCGTTATTTCTTGACTCAAAATTAGATATATTATTTGTTGCATTATACAGATCGTTCATACGAAAAAAAAGATTTTCCTTTTTTGCGGTTAAAAGAATAAGCGATCTGTCTTGAGCCTCATCAAAACCCTCCTCCGTAATTCTTGGCATTTTTTATATATGCGAAAAGATTACCACAAAATTCTACAATAATGTTACAATGTTAATAATTAATTAATAATAATGTTGCGAATAATTATCCAAAATTACGACAATTCTGCGAACAATGTTAACAATTAATTAATAATAATAATGTTGCGAATAATTATCCAAAATTACGATAATTCTGCGAACATCCAAATATGTCATCCAAAAGCAAAAACAAGACCAGCTATAGTTCTCAAAAAATGAGAGGTACTTCAAATTTACCAAAAAAAATACGTAAATTCAAACATCCATGTAATTAAGCTATAATCTCGAATTGAATGTATGAATGAATTAATAATCCAGGCTACGAAGGACCATTAAATATGTAGGGGCGTGTAAATAGCCCCTGACACGAGGGCTGACTACCCTATGTAAAATTAACGAAAATTGAATTCTTCCCTATGTGACACAAAAAACAGTCGACCCAGCAACTCCAAAAACCAAAGTGAAAAACAAACAAACACTCACTCAGAGAATGCAGCTCAGCCACGATGTCCACACGAAAAGACACTTCTTTTCAATAAAAATGTCAAGGCGATATCGCATAATCTTGACCGATGTTTTGCACAGCAAGGAAGTTTCAACCATACAATTCGTTAGTTTTCACAATGATAAAAATAAACAGCAAAATGTTCCAAAACAACAGATGACAGTTAGTTTCACTTGTTTATGTACTATTTTTAAAATCAATCCATTTAGGTGTCTACTGGATGAATTATTCTTCTGACTGACCAGGAGAGACATCTCTTGGCCTTTTACTGACACTCCCGTCAGAAGTAATTGCTTGATTCACAAAGGTAAGGAAACGCATGAATACACTGCATCTCAAGTCACATAGGTTAAATTCAATACAATACAAAACCCAGAGATGGCGCCCTTATGGTCTTATAGCATAAATTATTCATTTAAAGAAATTAATGCCCAAATATATTTATGGCGCGTATCCAATTACGTTAGTGAATACGCCATTTTACGTATATTTTTAGGAATTCAGTTTGGCTGTAAATCAAAAATATTTAGGCCGGTTAGATCGTAAATTAAATCTAATCAAAATATTTCGGTAGGTTCTTACGTATCCAAAATATTTCATGATTTTTTAAATAAATTGAATTAGATGGTATTGAGGCTGTAAGTGCGCTATTAGACGGGAAACCTACGAAATTAGGTTAGTTTAGGGTAGTTTGAACTAAAGTATTTTGAAAACCAAGCCTAGCCTAAGCCCTGCTTTTTAAAATGATTCAAAACGCATATTTTAGTAGTAATATTTTTCTTGATACCCATAAACACATGTATTTATTAAATTCTCCCATGCAATTAGATTTTTGGGCCAGTGGCGTGCACAGAGTTTTTGATCAGGGTAGGCAGTAGGAAAACCACCGAATTGATTCAAATAAATTTTAAAATAAACTTACTGCAAATAACTCCCTTCGTACAAGTTTTCGCTAAATGTGCTTGCTGCTGGTAAGACAACTGGTAGAAATAGATAACCACAGATGTCACTGTCGTCACTGATTGTCATTTGCTAATTTTGTTCCAGAAAGCACTGCCTAATACTAACAAAAAAACCTCATAGAAGCAAATTCAAAACGACAGTTCTACTCTATGCTATGTGCATTTCGTAAACATTGAAATTATATATTGTATGAAGTTAGTTCTAAGCAGAAATAATTCCTGCTTAGGCCGCATTTTAGTGCGGCAGTCGGAGGGCGCGCGTGTAGTTTCTAGTTACAGTTTATGCCAGGTTTGTAGTATGCCGTTTGATGAGGCGCTCGCTTAGTTTCGGTTACTCTGCTTTTTCGCAATTATTAAGTGTGTATTTATTTTTAGCAATAACTTAATAAATTATAATATTATTTACATTCTTACGTTTTATAAATACGGTAGGGTAGGCAGTGCTTATGTGCCTATATGGAGTGCACCTGTTTGGGCATTATAACAATCAATGTTTCTGCATATTTGATTTTAATTTCTGCAATCTTTTAGACTCTTGCGAAAAAACTAAAAACGAAATTGTTGACATTTCGACGCTTTGGGATAACAAGGTTCCATTTGTTGCAGCAATGTCATGCGATAATGAATTCTAAAGTAGCTTACTATAAATCCCGTTGTCGCATGACGTTGCATCGACAGATGGAACCTTGTTATTCCAAAGGGTCGAAAATTTGACGGGATAGCAAAATTTACTGAAAATTTTTGATGAGATAGTAATGCTAAATGAACACATTCGATAAGATTGTAAATTGAATTGATAGCATTTTGAAGAAAAGGCAAATTTTACTGAAAACATATGATGAAATGGATTGATAACATTTGCTGAATTGTCAATTTATTCGAAAAACTTTTGGCTAAATGGTAAACTTGATGAAAATGTAAATTTGATGGAATCGTAAATTTGATGGACTGATAAATTTGATGAAATGTTAAATTGGTGAAATGGTAAATGTGATGTTAAACATTTGATATTTCAGGTTGACGCGGGCGGTCCGCACGTGCTCGCCTGTCTGTGAGGCGGGAGATGTCAGCTGCCCGCACGCGGGGGGCGCCTGGGGGTCAGCCGGGGGGGCGGAGCGCCACTGCTACCCACCTGCGGAGCGATAGCGTCACACCCAATAGCGACAACCAGGTAACCCGCCTTCCCTTTCCTTAGCCTTCACAGGGTTAGATCGATACCTCACATTCTTGAACAGCAATTATCTTACTGAATGAGCTGTGACGTGCCACCGCTCGCTGGTTTGATACGACCAGAAGATTAGATATAGGCATGACGTCACAAGTGTACATACAATACGGGTGGCATAGTGCACAAATGTGTTAAAAAAATTATTGTACAGGATTACCGTATTTAGATAACAGTGTCAATATTAGATAACATCATTTTTTAAATACCTATTCTTGATTGTTTAAGGTGCTGACATTTATTAACAAATTAAAGATAAATAGGCGGTATCAATACCCAAATTACTTTTGGGAGGTGGTAATGGGCACCACCACCCGGGGAACTATTTATTAGATAACCAACAACTGCCATAGGTCACCCCAAGTGGTTCGCTATGCTTGGTGACTTAGCAAGGGTGCCCGGGTTCATGGGGTGAGGATTTTCCAGGTCTTGGCAGCGGAAGCGTCTGCCTGCCCACTGAGTGGCAGGCCTTATCGGAAGAGACTGGTTGAGGGATACCTTTTGACCTCTACAGCATGACTTTCTTGGAATATTGCCTTGCACTAGAGTGGGAGGGATGGATTCATACGTCCGTCAAACCCGAATTTTAACACAATTAAAAAAAAAATTCTTGTTGAACATCTTTGCTTTATGGGATACTTATAAGTACCGTGCGCTAACCAATTGCGCCACTGGGGACGGTTGCTTTATGGTATACTAGCAGACCCGGCCACACGTTGCTGTGGCTAACGAAACACAACGCCATTACCCAACCTTTATAAAATCCACACCACCCGCTTGCCAGCTGCCCGCTGCCCGCTGCCTGAATTGAATATTTGAATTTCTCGACTTTTCTCTACTATAATAAGCATGTTCTTATACATTAAGGCGGGTCACGATTGTATGGGGGAAAAAAAAACTTGTTTTGGTTTGTCTGTTAGTGATAAAAGGGTGTTTAATGAAGATGTAAAATCACGTAATTTTTTTAATAATATTTGGATATCATCTTCTTCCTCCGGATTGAGTTTGAAATTTCACAAAATAGAGAAAAACGCACCCTTGTTAAATCTCTAAAAAATATTAGATAAACAATTAAAAATTAACTTTTTTTCAATAAAACACAAATTAGAGAGAATATTCTGACTTATTTATTAAAAAAAATATATAATTATAATTAACATTATCTCAAGACAGTGTATTCAAATACCAGCAAAATCCTTCTTACTCTCAAATTTCGGCATTATTTTGCGAGACTCAATCTTTGCCTTAATTAGACCTTCTCTTGCAGACTTCGTACATAAAGTAGTCGAGGCTTCAGCAACAGTCTTTTCAACTGCTTGAGTATGACATGGCAGACGCAGAAGAGGCAATTTACCTTCTCCCCCCTGTGCTACAAATAATTGAAGATCTTCATCCGATATATTCTTCAGTATTGGGGGTTCGGTTACATTTTGCTGCCAATTAATAAGGTCGTAGTAATATGATGCATCGAGGTTTATGTTTGGAAGTTGGAACAGCCTTGTTTTACGAAGTTTCTTACTGCGTGCTTTTAGAACACGACGCGCAGCTAATTCCCGGATATGCTTGTGAGGGTCAGTTAACATTGCAAGTAGTAAATTTTCGGGGTGTGCGAAGTAACTGTTTCTTTCTATGACTGGATCAATTATAGTTTTTAGTTCAGGGGATAAGTATCTAGACGCTGAAATTAGCTGCCATAGGTGACGTGCTCCATCTTTACAGGTGGGATGAGTTTTAATACTGAACCAAGTCGGAGCATAAACTTTAACAACGTACGTTGCTAAAATAATAAGATTCTCTGTAGGAGCTTCCGTTGCAACATAAAGACGAAGAATTCAGTTAGCACGCGTAAGCCATCTGGCATGAGACATTTTTCCAGGAGATTTGTGGCCTAAATCTTCAGGTAATTCCCCCACCGTAACTGCAGATACGATTTTATACAAATATAACTGATCTGTACTTAGGTCTTTAGTTAATAATTCAGGCAACTCTCCGTCAATTTTATGAAAATGAACAATAGGCTTTTTTTCACAGTTTTCTAAAGCTAATCCTATTGTCCCTGAATATGTTTGAGGTCCAGATGTCTTACCGTCAAGATGTGTGAACAAATGACGAAATGGTAACTCGTTCATGTGAAGCAAGCAAATTATCCATTGCAATGGTTTATCCAAACGTTTTTCAAGCAAACGTATTATACCTCCATGTTTTCCAACGTTCACGTTCGTTCCGTCACATCCAATAGCCATTAATGGTTCAAATGGTATTTCTTCCTTTAAAAAATAATCGACAATTGTTCTTTCTATAACTTTCGACGTGCCAGAGTTTGGTGCAATATAACCCAAATATATTGAGTCTGGCTCTTTTATCATTGAAATATGCTCTTCAATGATTACTTCTCTGTAATGCCTCCCCCCTTTTTCCCAGATAATTAATGTTTTATCTTTCCGGCCATCAAAATATAATGCGGGTATTTGTAAAACTATGTGTTGTGCCTTAATATTTTCCCTTGTTTTTTTCGTTCTCTGCGAAGTTTACTTTTGTCGATAACTGGAATATTAGACTTGATGTCATACAGAACTGCTGAGACAATGACTGCCGCTGCTCTATCCGAAACTCCATATCTATCACAAGTTTTCGACAGTGTAGAATAATCAATAGTGACCGCAGCCTGCTTCTGAGGCATTTGAGATACAACATTTGGTTTGAAAACATCATTGCAATCGGATTCATTTGATGAAGAAGACGTGGAAATATCGATTAGAGAGGTAGTTGGCTTACCTGTGCTTTCCTTTTTAGACGTACGAAAGGATTTTTGCTTCAGAAGTTTTCCTTTCAACGCAGTTTTCATTCGTTTTGTTGTAGCGGTATCCACATTTCCTATTATCATTTTTCGTGTAGTACGTTGGTCACTAATGAAACTCTGTTCATTTACAGGTATTTTTTTATCTTTAGGACAGTCACATTTACTGAAATCTTTGCATTTGCAAGACGAAATATCAAACAGCACTTTACTTCTGCGACGGAATTCCTCCATTTTTTTCTCCGGTATTTTAGGATGTGACTTAAGAAGGTTTTTGCATTTAAAATGATATGACCTCAACATGCGTGCTACTCGCGAGTGTGTAACGATGGGAATAGAAGCCTTTCTCCATATTTCTTCAATTCGTGCTGTCGCAGTACACTCTATTTGCTGAAATTTGGGTTCAAGTTTGGTCTCTTGATTTAATTTTATTTGATGCCTGGTCCACTCAAAAAACTTCATAACATCACAATAAGTTGGTAAAACATTGTCTTTAACGTCGCAAATTTCACCAAATATGGAACTTTTTAACGCATTCCGAGTACGTTCCATTGCAAAAACTTGTGCAACGCGACCTACCTCTTAAAGAGCCGTAGCGATACTGACTCCAAACTCCGACGTCGGTTGCGCAGAGTCACTGCGCTTAGTGCAATCGGTGCTTCCCCCGCCCTCACCTCGAGCCACTAATAATCAAAACTCGGATTTTTTGTAAATGAATTCGTAAATACGTTCCATATTTGCCATAGAATATTACAAAAAATATAGTATAAAGGATTCGTAGTAACTTTTATACACACTAGAAAATACCTCTAAAAATGAAAATTTTCAAAACTTTGAAGTGAATCCGGAGGAAGAAGATCGTATCAGAAATTTAAAAAATTTTAAACACGTCGGTTTGAACCCATTTGGCACCCTTTTATCGCTAACAGAATCTAAAATTATAATTTTTTTTTAAATGACCCACCTTATTATACATATAAACCTTCCTCTTGAATCACTCTATCTATTGGTGAAAACCGCATGAATATCCGTTGCGTAGATCTATGCGCACATACATTTTGAGCGACTTCATCAAATAAAATAATTCAAATCAAATACCTACTTACTCTAGGACATCTATTTTCCAATTTCTTCCGTATAACGAATTTCAAAAGTGACTATAGTACGGCCCGCCAGCCGTTTTAAATCACACAAAAATATGTTTTCTTTAATTTCTCGGCTTTTCTCTAATATAATTTACATGTATTATACATATAAACGTTCCTCTTCAATCACTCTATCTATTGGTGAAAACCGTATGAAAATCCGTTGCGTAGTTTAAAATATTAACGCGCACATACATTTTGAGCGACTTATTTTAATGATGATAATGATGATGTGCTGTGGACTGAAAATAGTTATGTTAATCATGAAACTTTGGTACAAAAACGTCATGCAAATTTTATTACGCCACAATTCAACATTAAAGAGTTTATGCAATCACCTTTTTTCTTGTTATAGCTAAGACTGATTTTTTTTCACCGACACTTCTTCCCGTGTGGCAATTGAGATTTGATTTTTCTCGAAAATCATGTCAGAAATGGAATCGCTTTGACAGATGGATTGTTGGAGGACCAACAGAGTCAAATAAGAGAAAATAGTTTTCATTTAAAGATAACCGTTTTCGGTCACTCTAAGAACAACATTATCAATCTAAAAACAACGAAGATAACCGTTTTCTGTCAATCAAAAAACAACATTGCCAATCAAAACACAACGAAGAAAACTTCTGTCAATCAAAAAATAACTTTATTAATCTAAAAACAACAGAGAAACCGCTTTCGGTCATCAAAAAACAACATTGTCAATAAAAAAAAACAACGAAGATAACCGTTTTCTGTCAATCAAAGAACAACATTGTCAATCTAAAAACAACGAAGATCACCGTTTTCTGTCAATCAAAAAATAACATTGTCAATCAAAAAACACCAAAAAGAATCGTTTGCTATCAATCAAAAAACAACATTGTTAACTTGTCAAATATTAATTATTATTTTTAATTGTTAAACTAACGTTTAAGACAAGATTTTTATGCATAGCACAAAGGGTAACAATTATTATAAGCAATAATTATCAGCCTCAAACACTCATCCACATTGAAAAAATCTTCCGAGAAAAAATACATGACGCCAACGGGACTTGAACCCGTTGTTTTCAGGTGGAAAAAATTGAATGAAACACTAGTATATATTGAATCATTTGGCGGGTATAAGATAAGCCGCCATAGCTCAATTGGGATAGCAGCTGACCGGCAATCAGAAGGGCACGGGTTCAAGTCCCGTTGGCGTCATGTATTTTTTCTCGGAAGATTTTTTCAATGTGGATGAGTGTTTCAGGCTGATAATTATTGCTTATAATAATTGTTACCCTTTGTGCTATGCATAAAAATCTTGTCTTAAACATTGTTAACATTTTAATATGCATACACGAATCATAGCTTACGGTAGCAACATTTTAGCCCACTTCGATTATGTAGATAATTAGAGAAATTTCGGAGATAGCTTTCCTTAGCGCTGGCTTGATATATTAATACGTCATGAAGGAACACGTTAGACCTTACACGTGCCACCAACTCAGGGATCACTAGGAACGTAAAAACGTCGATTAAATGCGGTGGCAATGCGAACATCATGGGTGGAAAACATCAAAGCGATCTGAAGGAAGCTCTGGCCCGGGGGCCCCCCGAAATTATAATTTATTTTGTTTTTACATTAGCTCCACCTAGGAGGCACCGAAGAAAACAATTTCCCTGTGGGATTATATCATTTTTGAGGATGCTATGTGGAGGGTTTTTAAGGGAAAAGAAGGAGAAGAAGATATGGGAAGGAAAAAAGTATGAGGGGTGGTAGGAATCTGGGGGTCAGTGTGGCCAGCAGTGACGGACGTATAAATCTATTCCTCACACTGCGGTGCAAGGCGAGGGGTCGGGAGAATCCAGCTGGAAAGGTCAAAAGCTCAATCAGTTTCCTCCGATCCAGCCCGCCACGCAGTGGATGGGCAAACGTATCTGCCACCAAGACCTCATCCCATGAACCCGGGCACCCCTGCTAAGTCACCAAACTAGCGAACCACTTGGGGTGACCTGTGGCAGGGGTGTTGGTTGTCCAATAATAATAGTTCCCGGGGCGGCGGTACCCATACCCGCCTCCCAAATTGAATATTAGTACAAAATTATAATTTTTTTACATTAATTACCAATTTCAAACATAAAATCGATTTCAAAAATAGCTTTAATAATTAGTTGGTAAGGAAATCAAACGAATTTATTTATAGTGTTGATTTTTTTACGTATGTAAGTAGTTTTATCCTTGATGCATTTGAATGAAATATGTTCTGTACTTTTATTCATTCGGCGGTACATCATCTCTGCACACCCCTTTGAACACTTGTACCTATATTTCATATAAGTAGGTATGTCGTATTTTCCCTAAACCCACTGCATGTTACTTATTAGAATGCCGGGGGCAACTGTCAGTGGATCAATTATTAAGGAATCGAAGGAAACGATCGTATCTGTGTTTTCTTCACTTTTATCAGTGTAAATTTTAAACAAAATTATCTTTCAAATTCAGTTATATTTACACAACCGTTCTCTTTCAACTGAGATGGAAATTTGGTAGGGGATGTTATATTATATGCCTACAGATAATAAATCAAGGTCAACCTTGTAAGCTATTAGCTGCGAAGGCCTTTTGTCAACGTCGCGCTTCGGTCCATAATCGTGCTCGTTTTCAGAGTACCGGTAAATCCGCCCCTAAATACACAGCCTTTATTTTACCAAATAGTTACGCACACCACTGCTACGTGTCCTTGACCTTATCTTATAATGAGGCAATAGTTTATACTGCTACATCTTTCTCCATTGCTATGTATACTAAAAAGTTCCTGATGTAGTATTATTGCATACAATATAGGTATGTTAATTCTAAGAAACCGAAGTGTATTGTTTCAAATTACGTCGAGAGGTATACATCAATTACGTGAGCAGTTTTTATTCCAATCTAGACCCCTCCCCCCCATTGGTGAGATAAATTTGGGCCACTTCTTATATTCTTTTCAAGTAACGTGGGATTTTGTGTCCCCCCCCCCCCCATATGAGCTCACGTACTTAATGTATGCTCCTTTGTTATGTAGATAACGAAAACTATTTAAATTCAATTTAAATTTAATTTAATAACGTAAATAATAGTGTAAAATGAAAATGAATAATTTCAATCGAGTTACAGCTGTTTCGGCTTACAAGGCCATTTTCAAACTGTGCTTAAACCACTTTGAGACGACTTATTTTTCCGATTTTAAATTTCAATTTATGAAGGTGCCTAAATTGATTTGTTATCGGTTAAACCAATTTTCTGAGACACACTGCAGAACTTGATAATAACACCATTAACTTTTTTTAAATAACTGAAGTTCTACGAATTAAACACAAAAATAATTAAAATAATAATTAATAAAACAGTTCGAATTCATAGATGTAAATTATTACGAATGCCCATTCTAAAAGAAAAATTTCACAATCTTAAATTTATGAAATTGCTGTCTCTTAATCAATTGATAATATAAGGTGTGAAGACAATGGATAGTTCAATCCAGTCGGCATAAATATAATAGTCCATAGAACCTCTTCAAGCTGAAAGCGATTCGTTATAATTGTTATAGCGTCTTAGGGGTTTATTTAAAATAATGTAAGGATTGATTAATAGTACTGAATAAGAAATATTAAATAATAGAGAGCCGAGATAAGAGCGCCTTCTGTTGAACGAAAGTTTATAAACAACTGAGACTAGTTCTAGTTAATGTTGATATTTCAAATTCCAGCGATGAACTTCTGTCGCCGACAGATGTTTCATAAATTTTGATTGGGTACCTTTGTTGTACCTGCTTTTGAGCAGATGTTCTCCCTCGAGTACAGCATTGAAATTACCAAAATGGATGAGACCTTTCGGTTCTCAGTAGACGTGGGCAGAATGATTCCCAGGAGTGAATCGATTCAGTCTGATTCCCATGGCCTTTTGAATTGATTCCTTTAATTCATTCCTTTAATTCAATTAAATCCCAAAAAAAAAAAAAATTTAAATGAAATGAATGGGGAGGCTAACACCGCACACGAGACCGGGAGGCTACGGAGTACCCGGAGTACCGCAAAAGAGGAGACTGATAGGCTACCAAGCATCGCACAAAGAGGAGACCGATTATTCTATCTGATTATCTCGCAGGCTAAAACCTATAGATTAATGTGTTTGACTCTTTTTAGTGTCGCTTTTTCGTTTCATCGGTTTTCAAATCATGATGAGTGGGGAGGCTACGAAGCACCGCACAAAGAGGAGACCAATAGGCTACGAAACACCACACAAAGAGGAGACCGATCATTCTATCTCATTATCTCGCAGGCTAAATCCTATATTGTTTGTCTTTTTTTAGTGTCGTAATTTTTCGTATGTAAAATGTATTTATTGCTAGCAATTATATCCTAAAATTATACAAGTTTTCGTTTCACCCTTAAAATTTTATTGATTTTATTTTATTTATTAAACTTATAATTTTGTTCTATTTCACGTGATCTAATATAAACATACATTTTAACATTAAGATGAGTATTTTATGACAGCTAACCACAGCTAATTATTGGCCTTATAATATCTGCAAATTTACATATTATATCGACCCAAGATCTACGTCTAAAAGTAGGTAGGTACAATATCTTTCGTATGTACCAAAAAACAGATAAGCATCATTTTAGCTTCTCACTTTTCTAGCTGATGTCCAGATTCAAAGTCGAAAGTTTTCGACTAACTATGTAATGAAATTGACGGCTTGGCGCGCGGGGGGATAAATGAACCGCGCGGACGGATTAAGGGCTGGCATTGAGGAATGAATTAGTAACTTTTGACTAATGTTTTGTGTCTTACCTAGCAGTGACTTGATTTACTCGCGAGCTGCGGACCTAGGACTGGGATGCGTTTGGGACATATCGTGACATTGACGTGACGATGACGCCTGACGTCATTTCTAGGTCTGAGATTTACAAAAGACCATGACGTCACAAGTGAAAAAGACTTTTGTTTTAATTCCTCTGTCTGTCGGAATCGGACAATCTCGATTTCGACAGACTAGATACCTGGGACGCGGACATTGAACACGGACCTGGGACGGCGGGGATCTTAGGACAATCTCAGGACTATTGATTAGGATAAATGATTAATTCCTTGCGTGAAAGAGATGCTCGGGCAACCCGGATGAATCGCGGCCGCGTTTTGGCCATTTTGGGACATGGACTTTGATGATGTTCGGGTGTTTTTAGAATGGCGGCGCGGCGGTAGCGGAATACAATCGTAATAGGCGAGTCGTTCACAATTAAATTAATTAAAAATGTATGGTGTCGTTAAAAATCGTAGGATGCAAGGCCAAAGATAAGGAATGAAGAATCAATTTTGAAATTGAGAATTTGATTGAGTGTGTCACAAGATTGAATTTATTCATTTAATTCGGTCATTCAATTTTGCCCACGTCTGTTACAGGGACATAAGGGAATCAAGAGTTGGAACAACGAAATGTAAGGTAGGTACATATCGTAATTAATTTCTAAACACTTGTAATTTCTAAAGCTGCTCCGGTCTGAAGCCAGTGAGACTATGGCATCCCCTGTTGGGGTTTGTTGTGAGGCTGAAGGTAGAGAGGGGAAGGAGATGGGGATCAGGAAGGTGGGGAAGTACCTGACTATTCAGATCTTTTTTTTTTTTTTTTTTTTTTTTTTTTTTTATTAGAAGAAAAAAGTTATAAAATATTACAGGAAATCAAGTAAAAAAATAAGATATTACAAAAAAGAAAAGTCCCAATAAACTACTTTTAAGTAGTTTGTCAATGGGTGCTTTTACTTTGAAGTTTTTTTTTTTTTTTTTTTTTTTTTTTTAATAAAACTTATAATGCAGTTAGACATTTTTGTGTTACGAGTACTACAAGAATGTTAATACAAACTTTTTCTTTCGGCGAGCCAATTTTTCAATATAATATTTGTTCTTACATTATTTGTACATTTTTTAATTTTAGCAGGTAACATATTTAAGCATGTAGGTATCATGTAGTCCAGCGTTCTTTGTCCATATTTGTTTAAGTGCTTAGGTACGATTAGTCCTTCATTTAACGTAAATCGAGTATTGTAAGTGTGGTCCAGTCTATTTATGTATATAGGGCTATTCATATGCTGAAAAATAATTTTATGCCACAGAATTGCTCTTACTGAGAGAATTTTAAGATTCTGGTAAAAGTACGGAACATTGTGTCTTTGCTCGTATAAACTTTTATGAGCTAATAATTTAACTAATGAATTTTGGACAGATTGAACATGATTAACATTTGTCTTACAGGAAAGTCCCCAAGCTGTAATTCCGTACCTGATAATAGACTCAGCTAATGATAAATAAATTATTCGAAGTGTGCATATTGGAACATAGAATTTAAGTTTATATAATCTACTAACAATAGATCTCAGACGTTCACAGACTTTATTTATTTGTAAATCCCATTTGAAAAAGCAGTGGTAAAAAGCAGCAGCATCTGGTCACCAAACACGTTCTAACGCCATTTCAAGCAACGTTTCAATTCTGAATGGTGGTCATACACCAGTGCGACACTGAGAGTATTTTCCACTCTGGAACGTGCCGCAAATATACGACACATTATTTTTAATAAATTTATTGTGAAATAAGACAAATTATTCAAATAAAATTTATTTGCCCACTCCGGGATTCGATCCCGCGACCTTCAGATTGAGAGTCAAGAGCCTTACCGAGACCGCGCCGGGCGTGATATTTAAAATAAATGACAAAAGAGATTTTTAAAATTATATAAATAGTTTATGCTTATAATGAAAATGATTACTCATTCCATTTAAAAAAACTCGTACTAAACTCTTCTCAAATCAAACTTCGACATTTCTCTCTTGTAGTAATTTAAAACAATGGCTCTGGGATGACATATAACAATACGGGCAGCTTTCACAAAAGGAACAAGGACAAAAATAACAAAAACCAATCGTGTGCGAAGAGCCGTAGAACTCCACGAGCAGCCTCTGTGCTGTAATCGAGCGCGCAAAATTGCTGACAGAAACAAATGTCCTCAAAGAGCCAGGGGCAGGGGGTAAATTTGAATACCCCTTAAAAATGACAGAAACATCCATCTGGTTGCGGTGACCTCATATATTTTAGGTTAGTAGTTACGTTTAATATTTTTATGTTTTGGATATTACGTACACCGTACACTTGAAAAGAAGATTAATATTATTTCTAAGTACCTATACTTGCTGAAGTCCCCGACTTTAACCAGGGCGTTAATCAGAGATTTTTGAAATCAGATATAGACTCTAATTTTCATTTTATTTTAAATGAAATCAAGTGTGCAAAATTTCATCAAGGGGTAACAAAATTCTGTTTTAAGGAGTGGAAAACGTGGTGGAGGTGGTTTTTCAAAATATAGTTAAGACCCTACCTTCTTCTTTTTTGAAGAAGAAGTGTGCAAAATTTCATCAATCTCGGAATGAAACTTTTTAATTTAAAAAAAATCCACAGATACTCTTCTTTGTATAATAGACAGATAGATAGCAAAAAAATGTATGTACGTGTTAGTACAATTATATCCTATATTAGTCGGTTGATTACTCAGACTTGACAGCTTGCAACGCTCATGCACTCTGGCGGAATAAAAAGGTACTATCAAACACGGCTACCATCTTGGCAGGATAGCTCAGTCAATAAAACCACCGAATAGTGTACGTACTCACACAGATTTCTTTTGAAGAATATTTTTAAGTTTTCAGAATAATGCAAGCCATTTGGTGAATTTTATAGTCTTTCTATGATTTATATGTATATTTATAGGTATTTTATGTTATTATTTATGTAGTGGATAATATAATTACATAATTTAATTTAATATAATTAATATATAAAAATAACATTCACTAAACATAAATATTTCGGTATAAAACTACCACATTCCGAGCTTTATCAAGAAAATGATCACACAAACACGAGTGCACTTAATCCTGAATTATGTACTTGAGAAAGAGAAGGTACATACCTTCTTTGAACTTTGCATTGTCTGTCAAGTAAACTCAAATAATTTTAGTCTGCGGTATGTGTGCAAGACGTACAAAAACACTTTTCGCAAAAAAAATTTGGCTTCATTGTGTTTCAAAATCGATTTTCATCCAAAAAGCACCTAACTTAATTTTCCTTAAAACTAAATATACTTACGCGAATCTGATCTTTTCATTGTGTTTACTAAAACCGTACTTTCAATTATACATTATTTCAAGGTGATTCGAAATCAGATAAAGCACACAATGCACATAAATAAAAATTTCCAGGAAAATTAAATCAGTAAACCGTTGAACACAACCAATTTATACCGGTCATTAGAGGTTGTCAGGCAAAACCGATATTTCCATGTCATTTAGAAATCAATACATTTTTACAAAGAAAGAGTTTCGTTGGACAGGGATATACAATATCCCCGAAATTATTTATATTATTAGCCCTTGTTAACCGTCAATCTTCATCTTCCATATAAATAAAATGCATTGTTCTTTAGATTCAAAAACTAACCTTGAAATTTTCTGTTTGTTCTTATTAGTGTCGAGAGTGTTTATAGAGTGGTTTGAGTAGTAATAATAGTCGGAGACGAGGAAGACATGAACATGAATAATACCTACAATAATGAAGCATCGTCAGATCCACTGATGGCAAAATAAAGGTGGCGATATAAATTTAAAGAATGAAGAATGTTAACTATTTTTGATTATTAGCTCTCCATATTCTCAGGTATGATTTTAGATTTTCACGGCCAAAAGTATTTTTGTTGTTTGTTTTTTGGGTGTTATGCCGTGTTACGCTACCTCCTCCTTTAGCCAACGTTTCGGACAGCGTTACAGTGTCCATCATCAGGGCAGATGTATCCATATTCCATATTCTCTGTCAAAAATAAAAAAATACAAGTGAAAGAATTACTTCGATACGTCAATTAGTTTCCGATTTATAGAAGTAAACGTGCGATGCGGACTCGTACTCGATGCGTGTGACGGTGTGACGTCATTTCACAACACTCGCTCAGTCCACTCGCGTTCTCAGCACGGTGTCGTCTTACGTTTGTACCGCTGGCGACGTGCTGAGCGTTGTAAAATGACGTCACGTGACGTCATTTTACAATGCTCACATCGCGTGTTAACGGGACTCGATATTTACCGTAAGTTTAAATGCCTGTAAAGTCAAAACTAATAGGTATTTTTGACTACAACAAAAACTAGTGTATTTGTATACATACAAGCTTTACTGTAACAAACTTTCAAGCGATTTGGCATACCTATTAACATTCTTTATTATTAACAACCTCCGATATGTCCACGACATTGTTAGCACAAGTGGCAACCACGAAGATCTGAAGTCAATGCTTTTTTTTTTTTTTTTTACATGAACTCCACACAGGAGGCCCTGAGGAAAATAATTTCCCTCAGGGCCTATGTCATCTTTGAGGATGCTGTGTGGAGGGTTTTTTTTAAGGAAAGGGAGGAGAGGAGAGTTCTGGGAAGGAAAAGGGTTTAAGGGGTGGGTAGGAATCTGGGGTTCAGTATGTCCTGGTCATCCGCCTCCAAGACCTAGACAAACCTCACCCCATGAACCCGGGCACCCCTGCTAAATCACCAAACGTAGCGAACCACTTGGGGTGACCTATGACCTGACCTATGAATGCTGAACGAACTTGATGAACAATCTATTGCACTAAAGAAGAACCAACAAAGATCCACACACAACGCCAGAAGAAGATCTTCAGAAATAGTACATAGTTCAGATTTGAAAGAGGCTTACGTTCAAACCTGGACGCCAGAGGGCTCTTGAAGTAGAAAATTTATATAATTTAGTGGATGATTTTATGTTATATTATATATTTTTGTTTGGAATTTATAACAATGACTAGCGAAGTTCTGTGAAAAACAAGTTTTTTTTTAAATAAAAGTTTTAATAAACTCATTTACTCCAGGACCTTCCAACTGTCAAAATAACAAAATGGCGTTGAGTGAATTTAATGATTTTGTCACACGTAAATTTCTGCGAAACAACTAAAGCTCCTCCGAAGTTACCTATCTGATAGATATTGCCTTGTCAACATCGAAGGGAACCTAAGCGGCTTTGGAAAAATCACATGTGGAGTGCCACAGGGCTCGATTCTAGGACCCCTACTTTTCTTACTATACATCAATGATATAACGAAATGCGGCATCTTGGGAAAACTTCAACTTTACGCTGATGATACTGTGATTGATTATCGTTGTAAACATCTGAGGGAACTTGAATCTCTAATGAATAAAGATCTCGCAAAGCTAGCTAAATGGTTGCGGATAAATAAATTAAGCCTCAATGTCAAAAAAACTCACTATCTCACTTTCGGGAAAAAAGATTATATGACAATGAATATTACTCTTGGAAATGAAAAGCTCCAAAATGTACAAGTAACGAAATATTTAGGGTTATTCATAGATTCTAACCTATCGTGGAACTCCCATGTTGAATATGTTAAATCCAAAATTTCCCCGATAACTGGTGTACTCTATCGACTTCAAGATGTGCTCCCCACAGCTTTACTGCGTGCCACATATTATGCTCTGATCCACTCTCACCTAAGTTATAATAATAATAATAATAATAATAATAATATTTGGCTGATTTATAAAGCGCCGTTTTCATGAAAAATCATCTCAAGGGCGCTGTACATATAATAAGCATACAATAAAATAAAATGAATACGATAGGCTTACAACTAGGATTCAAACTTATAACTAGGAACCTACATTTAAGACTTATATGTAGCTAGTGACTTACAACTAAGACTTATTACTACTGACTTAAAACTGGTGACATACAAATATTTGCAACCGTGACTTAAAATTAGAGATTTACAATTAAAATAGGTATTTACATACAACAATAAATATTTTTAGTTTTGCCAGGTATCTAATATTACCAAGTGATCAACAAAACTCTACAGATATAGGTACAGACAGAGAAAGAGAGTCGAAGCAGTTTGAGGATATTATATATACATGTATACATACATAGATATTTTATTCTACACATTTTACAAATTATTTTATACCGTATTTTAATATTAATATTGTTAGCGCCAGAAGAAGAAGGAAGTTCGTACATAATATTGCAATTTTATAACACGGTTGTGAAAATGATTGTAATGGGTTAACAGTTTTTAAAGGAAAGCATAGGTATCTTAAATGAATGAATGAATTTAATCGTCGATCTCAACTGCAATAAGATAATTCATCGCTCAACAACAGATTGGATAGCAATGTTTGAATGAAATAGCGAATTTATGGAAATGAGTGTTTAAATAGGTGAGTTTTAAGTTTGGATCTAAATTCTGTTGGACTGGTTATACATCTTAATTCCATAGGAAGTTTATTCCAAGCCTCAGGGCCGGATACTTCGAAAGCACGATCACCAAAGTTAGTGTTCGGATTTCGCTTAGGTTCTTTCAACCTTCCGATTGCAGATGATGTCGCTGATCTAAGAGTTGAATGTCTTAGACCAATATTTTCCGGAATGCACAGTTCAGAGATATAGGGTGGAGCCATTTCGTTGAGAGCTTTAAACACCATCCAGCATAACTTGTATTGGATCCGTTCAGGACACTTCAGCCAGTGAAGATTTCGAAGGTGTTCCGAAATGTGCGAAAACTTGGGTACCCCAGTAATAAGCCGTGCTGCGGCGTTGAACACTGATTGTAGTTTATCAGTTTGGCATTTAGGAAGTCTTGCATAAATGCCATTACAGTAATCAAGACGTGATACTATGTATGAGTTCACAAGAAGCTTAGTTGCCTCTGTTGAGAGGTTCCTACGAACTGATTTAAGTTGTCTTAGATAGAAGAAACCAGTACTGACGGTCCTATTTACCTGACTTTTTAGCGAAAGGTCTGAATCCAGATAAACACCTAGAAGTTTGACGGTTGTTTTTGCAATTACGTCGCTGCCGGAAATAGAAATTGGTGAGTAGTCTATTAAATGTTGGCGTCTTTTCGTGGCTGCCCAGAGAAACTCGGTCTTTGTGGGATTCAACTTAAGTTTGTTGGAGGACATCCAAAGACTGATCGCTTCTAGACAATCAGTTGTGCGAATTTTAAGACCGTTGATCTCATCTGGTGTGCAGTAAAAGTATACTTGCTGATCGTCAGCATAACAGTGAGATAAGAGACCAAATGACTCGATAATTTTTGCGACATCATTTGTAAAAAGAATGAAAAGAAGTGGACCCAAAACGGATCCCTGAGGTACCCCTGAAGAGAGTTTCGTGAAGTTGGACTGTTTGTTTCCAACTTTTACCGCTTGAGAGCGATTGCATAGATAAGATTTTAGCCATTTTTTTATGTTAGACTGTAAACCAAATGTTACTTCTAGTCTCTTAATAAGGAAGTTGTGGTCAATGGTGTCAAATGCGGCGCTCATATCTAAAAGCGAAAGAAGGGCTAACTTACCTGATTCTATGGCAAGAGTTATGTCTGACAGGACACGAAGTAATCCGGTTTCTGTTGAGTGGAACTTGCGATATGCGGATTGATGATCAGTAAATAATTTGTTCACGTTTAAGTGGGAAGTTATTTGGGAAGCAACAATTTTTTCAAGTAGTTTCGCTAAGAAAGGCAGATTTGACACAGGTCGGTAGTTACCCAAATTGTCGGCATCAAGCTGCGGTTTTTTAATGATTGGGGTGACTACTGCAGACTTAAGTGGTTCTGGGAAGTCACCTGTACTTAAGGACTTATTAAACACGTGAACCAGGAAGGGAGCCAACACGTCGCTACATTTCTTGAGGAGCCAAGTTGGGATAGGGTCAAGAACACATTGTTTATTAGGCGAACTTAAAATTAACCTTCCTACTTCTTCTAGCGTTGTAGGTTTAAATGATGACAGGGAACATTTGGAATTGGCTGTAAATATTGGTGGGGGGGCAGAAGATGTGGAGGCGCGTATGGATTCTATTTTTTCATAGAAAAACTTAGAAAAGGCCTGCGGAGTAATGTCTGTAGAGGTTTGCACGGTATTATTAGCAATGACAGTTTTAACGGAGTTCCAGAGACGTCGTGGATTTTTCCGCTCAGAGTCAATTTTATTGACCCAGTATTCAGATCTTTTTTCACTTAATCTCGCCCTGTACTCTGTTTGAGCATTAATCCACTCGTCTCGTCTCGTTATCTGGTTAGTATCTGGGGCACCATTACTAAGAAACAAATATCTGAAATACAAGTATTCCAAAATAGAGCCATGAGAAATATATACCATCTACCATGGGATACGCATGTCAAAGACATACTCACTGACACAAATTCTTCCCTTTACCATTCTGCCAAAATATAGCATCACCACTGCCATCCTACAAATAATTCAACACTCGTCACACACCACCACTAAACCAGCCTTTAATTCCAATATACACCAGCACAAAACACGATCACAAAATCAAATACACCTATCGTCATCTACACACACAACTAAATTTGGAATTAACTCCTTACAATACATCGCACATACGCAATACAACGCATTACCTAATGTCCTAAAACTACCAGAATCAAACAAAAAAATATTGGCAAAGGCTCTAAAAGGATATTTTCTCAGCAACTTTATTAACCAGTGACGAATTTATCTGTCTTCCTTTGTAACTCTTGTATATTCTTCAATTACCTGTATCAAGTGTGTCTAGTCCATTTAAAAATCTATGTATTGTTCATTGATTTCCGTGTTCTTATGTAAAAATAATTTTTCTTTAGATGTATAATGTTGTCCTTACCGAAATGAGTTTTATTAAACTCATTGGGAGTAATGTATTATAAATTTTATGTAATAATTTTGTAATATATTATCTCTAATAAATAAAATAAATAAATAAACTAGGCCTAGACTTATGTAATGTACCTATAGTAAACGCCAAACTTACATGCCGACCTTAACTGGACACGATCCATTCTCGCGCAAGTATATGTACTTTACTGATTTTACCATGACCGTAAGTGAAAGAGAAAGATGCGTAAACCACACGTGCAACAGAAAAAGGCGTGGGCTTGGAGGCATGATGCTTTTTGGACCTTAAAATCACCTAATGCGACGATTAATGTATCATCGTCAGGTCGGCATTAAAGTTTTTGCGGTTATTATAAGGTATTCAGTTTTGTAAGCGTAATTAATATGATATACCTAATTTTAGGATTCTGTTAATGTGTAAAAGTCAAGGTCAGTAGGCAATCAACCGATTTAAAAATATACCTACGAAAGTCATAGACTTATTTGTGGTAAGTGTGTAATATATTTTGTATTTGAGTGAATTTAAGTATCTCTCAGAGTGAGTATATTTATGAATGTACATTGTACATAACATAGAGAGTTTTGTTTGCATATTCTGTAATATACTCATATGTGCTATGTGGTCTGGGATATAGCACGTTAGAAATAGTAGCAGAAACCTTTCACTTAGAATGGTGGGTAAAGTTATCTGGTTTGTTTTATGGACCGCTGCTCGCAGCACATAATATAATTTACAGTCACCGGTATCATAATCAACCAACTGAAGCTTGCTTTCAAATAAAAGGACACCAATTGGAACTTAATTTAACTGGAACACGAAATCAGCATTAAGTACTAAAATCATAAAATGTTTAGAATTGTAAAGTGAGCATTATATTATTTTGTATTAGATACTCGAGCACAGTTTGCTTCATATAAATTTTTTTTTCACACAATATTAGAGGAAGAAATTTTCGACGCATTAAAAATAGATAATATTTATGGAGTAATAAATAAAAAAATAGTCTACCTACAGAATCCATGAAATATGACCATGTGATGAAAGAATTAAAATTATTACAGTCTCAGATAGAAGACTTGTTCCAACCTAAGTTTATTTTAAAAATTGTTAATTATAGACAGACCTGATATACTTAGGGGTAATTCCATTATCGCGGGTGCAACATTTAGACGTATATAAAGCTTCTTAATAATAAAACAAAAAAAAATATTGAAATTATTATTGGAACTACATTTTAACATGTTTACTTTTTATTAGTTTATAAGAATTTTATTGAAATATTTAAATAGTCAGGAGGGAGGTTCTAAGTGCGATCGCGGGTGCAACCAATTTGGCATACCCTTTCCAGATCATAAGACAAAACCCAAAAGTCTGTTAATTGTGATACATTTATAATGTTATGCCTTGATATTTCGTAAGGCGTTGAACTAATCAGCTAAAAAATAAACAAATATATTTAAAAAAAAAACAATGAATTATTAGCTTTTCAGGCAATCGCGGGTGCAACATCAAATTATCGCGGGTGCAATTCGTCTAGTTTAAGTGTATATAAACATCAATAAACCCTGATACAGGAAGAAATAAGAAATCCAACAATGCTTATTACTAATCAGTACACTTCTTGGTCATTTATGTAAATTATTTCTTTTCGGTTACGTCAAAATTCTCTGTAAATTCTATGAATATATTACATCCATCAATCCTTTTCAAAAACAAAAATTTGTTTTTTTTTTCTTATGTTGTAGAATTCCTTTTTTATTTTGTAATTTTTAAGAGGTTCCAAATTGTTATCATCCCAATCACTTTCTGTTTCAGTGGTGGTTTTCCGAGATTTCAAAACCAATGTGCATTTGAGACGAGACAGTGAGTTTCGCGCAACGGAAATGTTATCACCGTCTTCAGATTGAAAAAAATGTTTTGATTGAATGCCTGATTTATTTTTCAGCCCTTCCCATTTATCATCCAACGTGAAAATATTTTATTAACTGCTTTTTTTTAATATAAAGAAGATCTTTCAGAGAGACTGCGTGCCAAATCATAAAATTTCTGTAAAAAAAGCTGAATATAATATAAACACACCTATTAATTATAAATCACTAGTAATACACAGCATATATTATTATTGAAGGCATAAAAAACAATAAAATATATGATAAATCACACAATAAGGGTAGTTGTCAAAGAGTTGCACCCGCGATTCTAACAACACAATCGCGGGTGCAACCAATTTGAGTCAACATTTATTTCAATTTAGCTAACATTATACTCTTAAAAACGTTTTATTCAAGTTTGCCTGTAATTTCTTCTTACTTTTACAAAGTTTCAAAACGTTAGCACATTATTTCTGTAAAAAACACAAACTTTTATATCTTTTGTATCGCGGGTGCAACAAGATAATAGTGACTTCTTGTAGTCAATGATGCTTAAAAAATAACAACAAGTAGGTACTTACATCTTTCGGCACATAAGAATAAATTAATATTGTCACTACACGTTTAGCAGTATGGGAACGTACCCATACTGACCAATTTTTTGCAATTTTTAACCCCTCCCCCCTAAACGTGTCACGTAGTATGGGTACGTTCCCTAAAATATAACTTCAAACTATCGGTAAAAGCTGTTCCGCGCCAGTGTTGCACGGTGTGACTTTCAGTTTATATACCGATTCTTCGAATGATAATGTTTCCAAGCGCGCCAACTTCCATATAACACCTAGAAATACACGATCAAAAATTATTTATACCTAGATTTTATGCAGCTGGCAATACTTTCTCAGAAATAGTAGATCTGTTCAACTGAATAGAATATAGTAACAAGAAGGCTATAATAACATACCTAGTAAATAAATACTCACGTTAGCTTTTAATATTCTTTTTCGTGGGTTCAATTTTATAATTTCTCTAAAAAATGATAATTTTGAATACTGTTCCACCACTATCACGTGTTTGTAAAAGCCCGTACGGGCGTATGATATAAATGAATAAATATTTATGTACATTACGCAGGTATTCGGCTTTGTAACGAACGTGTTTCAGCCTTTTCGCATGCATGAATATTCCGAAATTACATATGAACAGCGTTCTCCGAAATTTTGCCAGAATTGGCTTCAACCGTGTTTAATGACCAGATCTGAATTGCCAGGTTTCCAACCTTCTCTTATTCGCTCACTACCTACTCACCTTCAATCTCACAACATTTTCAAAATTGGGGCAGGCTTCTGTCTTCGAAAAATTGGAGCTCTTGTGCATACATTATGTGGACTAAAAAATCGAAGGGAGCATTATCTTAATGGGATGTAATAACAAATTCATAATCCGAAATACTAATTTCAGTTGTCAGTGCAGTATTCAAATTTGCTTTGAATTTAAGTGTCATTTTCAAAATTTAAACTCAGTGCTTGAAAAATTCGAACAAGCGATAAAGTTGGTACCTAACTAAAATCTTCTTCTTCTTCCTTGCGCTGTCCCAACTCATTGCCTAAGTAGGCTGTTGGGGTCGGCTCTTCTCGTTCTCAGGTTGTAATATCTTCTGTTCTGGGTATCGTCTTCATCCAGGCCGTTTCTCTGAAGAATTTTGGAACATTGAGTTATCCAGGAGTTCTTCGGTCTTCCTCTGAATGACTGTCGGTGAAGCTCCATAGACATTGCCTGCCTCACTGTGTGGTCTGATGGTCTCCGTCTTATGTGTCCATACCATCTCAACTGTCGTTCTTCCAGCTTACTATTTATGTCTGTGACACCCAGGCTACCACGAATGCGTGAACTTTTGATCTTATCTTTTAGTGATACTCCTGCCGACCATCTAAGCATTCGCATTTCTGCTGTTTCAAGTTGCCTAGTGTAGGAGTTGTACATAGTCCAGCATTCGGAGCCATACATTATTGCGGGTCTTACAATAGTCTGGTATATCTTTCCTTTCAGTTTTATAGACATTTTGGAGTCACACAATATTCCTGTTACGGATCTAAATTTAATCCATCCCACACTATGGATGACATCCACTGCACATCCTCCGTCTCTGTGGATTAGTGAGCCCAGATACTTAAATGAATCACAGTTGGCTAATGTTACTCCATCCAGTTGCATCGAAGGAGTTACAGTGTTTGTGTCTTCAAATGGTAAATACAAATATTCAGTCTTTTTCCTGCTAATTTTTAGGCCATTAACCTCCAGGATCTTTCTCCATCTTTCCAGGCCATTGGTACCTAACGAAAATATAATATTTTAAATTTAAAAATACATATTTTAATTATTGTGATTTTCAGAATTGAAACTGATTTTTCAAGAATTCAGATTCAGAATGGTCTGCGTTAGTATAATACAAAATGTAAAAATATGTTTAAACATTCGTATGTTTTACATAACGTACTTGCGTACAACTTCAAAAGCAGAACTGCTTTTGACAATAAAATGACAATGTCTAAACTGCTCGAGATACTAGAACCAAAAGTTAATTGGCGTCTTTGAGATGGCCGATTTTCTCGCCAAATCTGGTTCAGATTCCGGAACTATCCCACTAAATTTTAGAATTCCTATCTCCGATGTCTTCCCGATTCTTAAATCCAACATGACTCGTGCCTGGGAAGAAAATTGGGCAGTCTCCAAAATAAGAACTGGATCTTTCTATGCTGGAATTCAAAACCATATCCCTGCTAAGCCATGGTTTCACGGTAAAAAACTTTCAAAACGATTCATTTCATGTATTTCGAGAATGAGAATTGGTCACTGTTCAATTGCATCTCACTTGTCTAGAATTAGAGTTTTAGATGATCCGGTCTGCCAGTGCGGTGTGGAAGAGAAAACCCTCGACCACGTTTTCTTTAACTGTAAAAACCATTCATCTTTCAAGAACATATACCGCCGGCTTATTAAAATCACACACCAGTCCCCCCTTAACATTTCATACCTTTTATCTCTTAACAATTCTCGTGTTCATACAGCTTTATGTAAGTTTATTAACCTGAATGAATTCAATATTTAATTTGTTTTAGTGATCTAAATGAGTCCAATATTTAATTTGTTTTATTATTTTACCAATAGATTAACTGAATTTTTTTATCCACTTTAACTATTACCGGCACAAAGCACTCTTTTCAGGGTGAATGCCTAAAACCAAAAAAAAAAAAAATTGGCGTCTTTTTTTACTTATACCTACGTTGCAAGCTAAAATTGGTTGCATTGACTTCAGACAAAATCTGGACTAAATTCATTACGTAAGAGTTGACCGTTTGGAAGGTTTTTCTGACACACAAAGAGATGTGTTGCTTTATATATAAAATATGTTAGATACTGTAGAAATCTCCCTTTTGCCAAATAGATAGGTTATTACAAAACGAGTTAGTACCGCCAGGAACGAAAGCGAACTAAAATATTCCACACTGCTATTAATTTTATTGCAAAAGTAATATAGAACATCCATCAAATTTGTAGACATGATTCTGTTCACCGCATTTAATAAAGTGGTTTTAGATTAGATATACTTACCTACCCGTTCAGTCGTTTTACGCCGGAAAACCGCTTCAGTTCGTGGAAATATTTGTAAAGGAATACCTAGTATTAGGTAATGCCATTTGTAAAGGTACCGGTGGAAATCGATAAACCCAACTCTAACTTTTCCACGAGTTTAACGTTGTTTTAATTTACTAAAGTGTAGGCATCTACCAATATAATTGTGTTTCATTCTGGTATTGTATAGGTACATTTTTGAGCAGTTAATGTTCCTATGAATATTTAAGGTTAAACGAAATGAACGTTATAATCTACGCAGTTACACATGGCGCCAATGTAATTATTTTAGGTTAAAAAACACTTTTTGCAAGTTATGATTTAAAATATTGAGATGAATTGATTGTTTGCGCCCGTACATATTCAATATGAATATATAGTTTTTTTCCATAGACAAACCCTTTCAAGAAAGGCTGGCAAATCCAATTTTGTATCGGTGACTCAATCAAATATTGTATTTGTTAGTCTTTCTTGAAAGATTTGGATTTGTTTACGGACAAACTATTTATCCACATTGAATATGTACGGGCGCAAACAATTAATTCATCTTAATATTTTAAAGAAAAACTTGCAAAAAAAGTTTTAACCTAAAATATAAATTGGCGCTATCTTGGAATGCGTAGATTACAACCTATGTTCAGTTTAATCTTAATATCTTTAGTAGATATTTAAGATTTATAAAACTAAACCAAACGTTGAAATAAAAAAGTAACGGTCCAATTGAGAATGAGGGTATGGGTACCGCCGCCCTGGGAACCATTTATTGGATAACCAACACCCCTGTCATAACATGCCTGTTTGGTAACTTAGCAAGGGTACCCGGGTTCATGGGGTGATGTTTGTCCAGGTCTTGGCCAATGCGTCACCTGCTGCGTGGTGGGCAGGATCGAGAGAGACTGGTTGAGGGAGGTGTTTTATCCTCTCCAGCCAGAATCTCTCGACCCATCGCCTTGCACCGCAGTTGTAGGTATAGATCCATATGTCCGTCACTCCTAGACACAATGACCCCCAGATTCCTACACACCCCTCGTACCTGTTTCCTTCCCAGAACTTCCTCTCCTTCTTTTCCTTAAAAAAAACCCTCCACACAGCATCTAAGTAAGATGAATAGGCCCCGAGGGAAATTATTTTCGTCAGGGCCTCCTGTGTGGAGCTAATGTAAAGCTTATCTGACACTCAGGTGTCCGCGCTAAAATTTACCAATCGTCAGTCGGAATTTCTTATCAATTGTTGACCGTGCTCGCAAATATTGATAACTGATCATAAAAGATGGCTTTAGACAATATCGTCCCTCCCTTATATTATTGCTTATTCAAAATGTGAATGCACTATATTATGTAAAATCGACCATCATAACACGGGCATGTGCCTAGCATGGTGGACGAAAAATCCACAAATTATGTAACATAAAGAAAAAAAATAATAATAATAACAAATCGTACCGATAATGGTCTGAGGAATGGAGATAAGTGGTTATGTACCAGATCATGAGTAAATTGGTTTTGAAGGAGTATTAATCCCCTCTCGTGATATTTTGTTCCCAAATGGACGGGACCTTGCGTATTCTCTAGTTCAGGGGTCGGCAAACTTATTAACCACAGTACAACGATAAAAAAAAATTGAGAGCCAAATCTGTGTATTGATGAATCAAACATTTATTATAATTTTAGCACTTTATTAAATTACGGGTAGGAATGCTGAATAAAACTTGATTTCATACGAGTACTCAATAAAGATTTTATTCGTTGATAAAAAATAATATGTAAATAAGGAATCCATAAATTTAAATCACGACAATGACTGACAAACACTTACAGCGAAAAATCTCATTGGAAAGTTTGAATAAGTCAGGTTTTTATGTTGTTATTCTAAATTTTAGGCAAGATTCCAGGTTCTCATCAATAAGACAACTTCTCAGTTTACTCTTCGTATAGTTCATGCTTGAAAAGATTGTTCTCATATGAATATGTAGAAACGAAAAGGGAAAAAACAGCAAACGCGAGCTTTTTTAGCTGGTCTTAAGAGTCAGGAATACTATTCCAGACGTTGAAGATGATCACGTCTTCCTTCTACAGGTTTTTCAAAGCAGACCACTTGGGTTGTGAACTAAGCCCACATTTGTTCTTCTCCAATATTTCCAAATCAACACAAAGGTTAAAAATTTAGAGCTCCAAATTTAAATTCAGCAATTGTATTTCAATGAGCAGCATACAAGGGGCCAAAGAGCCGCATGCGGCTCCGGAGCCGCACTTTGCCGACCTCTGCTCTAGTTGAAACCACCTTTCAGAATCGAAACGTTTATTTCTTAAAATGGATTCATATATGTTTAAACATTCGTGATTAGATCGTAATAGCCAGGAACTTCTTAAAATTCCCCTTCCCCGTCTCAACATAAATATCTCGTCAAGGTCAAGGTTAATCAAGGTCCCAAAATTACCCAAGAATAGCAATCGTAATACTCGTAATTTTGATGAAATCATTACTAGTAAGTACTTGTGTATATTTTCTTTTAATGTATTCATGGAGATAGTAGAACGGGAGTACTACTGAATATGAACAGGTGACTGGGGAAATCGATAAACCGAGACGTGTCCTACTAAATCCGCCAGGCAATTGTGACGTCATTATAAAATTTTGTGTAGGTTTTTCGGAGGATCCTTTTTCCAGGAGAAATAGGTATTCATTGTTTGTTGTATATATTGTCACTTGCACCCATTTTTATTGACTATTTTTACGAACCCCCACACTGGATTATAGTTTTTTTTTTAAATATAGTAACTCGAAATTTTTAATCGACATTGAAATCAAATATTTTAGCGTCTGCACGTGTTGCACTACTAAGCAATGCAACTCCATGTGATTATATTATAAGTTTAGTTCGCTTAGAAATATTTTAGTTGCTTTACTTCAGTTCACTTGTATATTTATCACTGTATATTACGTAAAAGTTAATGTTTCTTACAAATAAATAAATAAATAATAATTAAATAAATAAATAATAATTAAATAAATAAATAATAATTAAATAAATAAATAATAATTAAATAAATAAATAATAATTAAATAAATAAATAATAATTATAAAATGAAACAATGCAACTTTGTATAAACCACTTATAAAATGTGCAAATCCGACCGGTTTCGGAACAAACGTTCCTTCGTCAGGGAAAGCTTATACTAATTTGACAGTTTAGAACAATGTTTTATTAGGGTAGGGGTGGAGCCGTTGAATATACAAAGTTGCATTGTTTCATTTTATTATAATGGATAACCACAAAGTAATAGCTACATTCAAAAATATAAATAATAATTAAATTAATAAATAAATAAGTAAATAAATGAATGAATGAATGAATGGAATGAATGAATGAATGAATGAATAAATGAATAAATAAGTAAATAAATGAATGAATGAATGAATGGAATGAATGAATGAATGAATGAATAAATGAATAAATAAGTTAATAAATAAATGAATTAATAAATAAATTCAATATTTCGAGCAGAACACATATTTGCCTTTAAAACATTTACCTAGTGGGTTTTTTATTAGTCTTTTTTATAAACCCATAAAAAATCGAATCGAAGGACCGGGCCTATAATAACTGCTTTAAAGTTGAAAATCTCCCACTTAAAAACCCCTTTTCAACTATCCTTTTTTTATAATGTGGAAAATTTAATTCTTTAGAAAATGATCGGAAAACATTTAAATATTTGAGTCCGAGTTTCACAAAATAAAATAAAACATGCGTTTCGGTTGTGTTCTTTTCGTGAATAAGTCAAAATAGGCGGCTAGTGTTAAACGGGAATTTAGACATTATCGCCATCTACATAAGGAGTGTTTTTGTTAACGGCCTGATCCCGAATTTTACACGACGTGGTGCAACACCTTAATGTGTTAACTTTGTTACATGAATTTGTTGGCAGAGGGGATATTATAGAACCAATAAAAAGCATTATTTTAAAAGTTTGTTAGGCCTCTCTGATTCTCCAATGTGCTCTATATGTGAAGAATTTGAAGACATTGAACACACTCTCACAAAGTGCATTAAATTTGAACAACAGAGAGTAACAATATTGATGACCTCAAACCCATCGGAAATTCATAATTTGATAGCTTCAACCGACTACTATGCCATTTCAAGACTCATGAAATTCATTAGATGGTGCAACATGGAAAATATATGATACATTGTTTTATAAAGATACATACATATGTTAATATTGCAACATTAATATATAGGATATATTTAAAAAAAAAAAATGAAACCTTAAAATAAATAAAACAGATGAGGCAAAAAATGACAGCAGTATGCGAGTCAGAAGCCTCGATTAAATATTATAATTTAAAAAAAAAAAAAAAAGTTTGTTCGGTTTCTTGAAATACAAAATGTTACTAATTTACTGTGTGCTAATACAGGATACCTATAGTGTTCAGCGAAATTTCTGATCATTTTACTGGTGAGTTCAAGGGTACTTATACTTTATTTTCTGCCGTTTTATGGAAGAGCATTACTTCGATAACGAAATAAAATATTTTTTTCATTCTCATGAATCATTCTCAATCTCACTAATTCTCATTCTGATGAAGATTGCTCTAAAACATTATGTTTTTAATTTATACAAATGTGAACATACTTTATTTTTTTAAATTTATTTATTTATTTTGTTATGAAGAATTTATTAACAGTATAAAGAAGCTTTGACTGTCCAACTAGGAAGGACTCCCGTTCTAGGACAGTCAAATTGACATATGGGTATGTAGGTACAATTAGTATGTAGTTCATAATCGAGTTTTAAAAATACACCCATTAATTTATTATATCTTGCTAAAACCGATGAATCTATTTTTTAAGAACAAAATTAATATTTCAAATCCCAATTGTTCGGGTTGGAAATGACGTTGCTTGCTGATAATAATTGCAGCACCATAAACAATTTTCATCTCTGGCTTGCCATTGAAATAAAATCAACTATGGTTTCATAGTGCTTTCACACAAAAAAAGTATTGAACTTAAACTTTAGGTCGCACAGTTTACACCCACTCTGTGCAAGCGGGTTCCCCACAGAGAGTCAGACCATCCCATTATTTTTCCGCTTATGTTGATGTAATTACTATTTTAGATTAAACTTTACTACGAATACGTTTACACTAAGAATACCAAAAATATGCTTTAACCCTAGATAACTAAACTGTTTTCATTGTTTCATTGTAACTACACTTTCGCCGAGTAGACTACGCAATCAAACACTAGAAATAAATCAAAAATATTTAATTAAGATAGGAACTTGTTACATGGCACAAAAATAAGGTTTATAATGAACAAATTAAGTACAAATTAATATCAAAATATCAGTCTACACAGTGACCACATATATCAACATTATGTAAACCACAAATAGCCTTTCTAGTGTGTTTGGTCATCCTCCGGGTCTTGAAAGGACACAGGTAGATGGAACCGGAGCTTCTATTATAGAAGATTCGCCAAGAATATCCTCAATCATGACCCTTATCCATACGTACGTACCTTAAAAAATAAAATTATTGTTATAACTAAACTTTCGTCCAGTGGACGACGAAATTGTCATAGGGCACGTCCTAGTATGCGTGTGGCCGCAATCGCGTCACGTGCTGCACTGTTTACTCAAATTAGGAAGGTATTAATGAAAGAGTCAAGGTCGGGAAGCGAGGGGAAGTAGATGATTTCAAATTTCGCCGAGTAGCACATCGTCTCCTCGACGAGCGATTAGTTATCTAGGGTTAAATAAATAAATTATTTTCCTATCATTTACCTTGATTAGAATTAACATTAATTTGTTAATAACTTTATAAAAAATTTGAGCGTAAACTACAAAAAAATTTTAAAAATTCAATAGAAAATATGAAAGCATTTAAGAAACTCAGTGACAGTTTATCTTCATAAATTTTTTTCTTTCTTATAAATTTTTTTACAAAATAAATAAATACCACTTTAGCGCTTGAAATTTGGCGTTTCTGTATTCCATTTGCCAAGCGATTTGTAAGACTATTACCTATTTTCGGGGCGGTACAAGTAGGGAAGCAACTATATATCGGAAAACCGATAAATATCGATATATCGACCCCTAAAAATATCGATATTTATCGATATCGACGATATGCCGATATCGATATATCAATATCGAAAAAATTAATATATCGTATTGAAATATCGAAAAACCCGCCCAAATTAAAATACCCACGAAATCGTGTAAAATGCTATTATTAAATATTTATTTTCTTGAAAATAGACTAAAAGAAAACATTCTTGAAACATGGCAAGAGATGCAAGATGTATATCCCAATCTGTTTAAAGTGTCATCTACGAATTGTGGCAACAAGTATTGCATCTGAACGTCTTTTTTCAAAGTCAGGAGCCACTATAACTCAAAGCAGAAACCGGCTACAAGGAAGCAGACTGTCAAAGTTTTTAAAGTTTTTAAGTTCGATAGCTGGTACAAAATAATGGAATAATTTATTTTTTTTAAATAAATTTATGAAAAAAAAAACATTTTATATACCTGTCTAAAATTTGTGATTATTCATATAGATAAGTATAAAAAATTACATATCTACATATATAATCGATAAACGTTTCATATAACTAAAACTACATTGAATTTCTTTAAGCTTTTAAAAAAAGAAGAAATATCGATATATTGACCTACTAGAACTAGACCGATATATCAATATCGACTTAATTCGATATATATCGATATCGAGATTTTTTAAAACCTGGCATCCCTAGGTATGAGGCACACTAAGAATATACACATTTTTGGCTTGTGGCTTCCACTAAATAAAAAATCAGAGTGTGCAATTAACACGCGGTAGAATTGAAACCTTCCGAAATCTAAAGTAGACAAGAGGGAGAAAGCTATGACGCACCGCTAAAAGAGGAGACCGATAGGCTACGAAGCACCGCACAAAGAGGAGATCGATTATACCATCTCATTCATTCAGATGTATGTGTTTTTCTCTTTTTAGTGTAGCTATTTTTCGTTTCATCGAGTTTCAAATAACAGCGGTCTTAAAAATATTAAAAATAATGTAATATTATATTTCTGACGGTGCATCTACAATCAGAAAAGCAACCCTGCCCATGACCGCAGCTCCGACTCCCAAGGCTTTGCTCTAATAACCTATTTTCCCAATATCAGACGACCTTTTCCTCTGGCTAATCTCCCCAGCCCGTGTGCCTCCCGCCTTTTGAGGAAGCCTCCATCCTAACCGGAGCCTTTCATGCCGTACGTTTCCCCTAAGGATTAACTTTCTACTCTCAGATTATCTTTCCAATTTAAGTTGCAGTGCAACTTGTAGTCGTTCGCCGTCCTTTGTTATTATTTTGTAATAACTATTTATTATATACTAAAACTAGTTACTAGTTACTATACACCTGCGAAAAATCAGGGGTAAATGTAAAAAAATGTATTTTTATTTTATTATTTGTTAAAACAAAAGCTTAAATCAAAAAAGTTATACCACAAAATAGACTCCAAATGTGATTGTATATTGAATGGTAGTTTCCGAACACCGTGTGTAAGTACTTTTATTATTTGTTAAAGATATTTACATTGAAAATAATTTAATCTTTTATCGCTATTAATGACATTAACAGGAAATGTGTCTATCTAAATTCTTTTAAAAAATGCAAAAAATAAACTTCCGTTACGTGAGGAATTCCCGAGCAGTTGGCAGTATTCCGAAATTTTCCTTAAAACGTATTAAAAGCCAAATGGTTCTCGTAATAATTTTATCTTGGATCATAATTTTAGCTCGGGACACTCGTAACATTTAGGAATGCTTTTGTTATTAGTTTTGGTGCGTTAAGTTCATGCTTTGACACGTATTAAATTCAGCAATAAAATAATCAATAATATCGTGGAATGTGTGACTCAAAACCTATTATTTTCAAGAAAAAGTGCTTTCAAATAGTTTCGGAGCGTACGTGTACCGCTTCCCCGGGGACCATTTATTGGATATCCAACATTTCTGCCATAGGTCATCCCAAGTGGTTGGCTAAGTTTGGTGACTTAGCAGGGGATTGGTGGGGTGAGGTTTGTCCAGGTCTTACTGCCCACCTGCCGTGTGGTGGGCAGGATCGAGAGAGATTGGTTGCACTGCGGGTGGAGGAATGGTTTCATACGTCCGTAACTCCTGGACACACTGACGCCCAGATTACTACCCACCCCTCATACCTCTTTCCTGACCAGAAATAATTTTCCTCAGGGCCTAATGTGTGGAGCTAATGTAAAAAAAACTATAAAAATATTGATAGCGGAAATTTGAAATGTTGTAAAGGACATTAAATCCAAAAATTGGTTAAAAAGGTAAATTCTTTAAAAAAAAATCGCCTTTGTTCTGCACGTTTTGTTAACGTCCTAACCTTCTCTTCCTTTCTGAGACGCAGATAGCCGAGCCTACAGACGCCTCCTATCTGGATTGCCCGGGCTACACTCTCGCAGGCAAATACAGACCCAAAGGAGGTGTCTGTCTCTTCAGCCGAGCTGACGTCAACTGTGTGTGACTGTTGAATCTGGAGAACTCCAGATTCGACGTAATATGGGTGCGTGTCAATCTTGCCAGTACGGTAAAATTTTACGCGTGTTTATACCGCTCACCGAGCCTTAGCATTTCAGATACGTCCGAACTCTTCAAACATCTAAGTAATACTGTTGGTGACCTCTTGCCCGCTTCCCTACGGCAGAGTTTGTGGTCCTGGGGGACTTCAATGTTCATAACGAACCTTGGTTAAAGTTCTCAGGACCAACGGACTCTGCTGGACGAGAGGCGGAATCCTTTGCCCTCTGCTACGGACTGGAGCAAATGGTTCAGGAGCCTACACGGGTTCCTGATGTCCAGACTCACCGCTCCAATCTGTTAGATTTGTTTTTAACCACTGTGCCACACGGTTACAAGATTGAAGTCACAGCGCCTTTAGGGTCATCGGACCACTGCCTGGTGACGACATCAATCCCCGTAACCTTCAGACCGCCTGACGAGCGGCTGAAGAGAAAAGTGTGGCACTACAGATCAGCAGATTGGTTTGATCTGCGGGCACATTTTAATGCTTTCCGTGGTCATCTGTCTGTTTTCGGACCTCGGATCCCTCAAGATGTGCCCAGGAAATTGGTGAAGTCATCACATCCGCGATGGATGGCTTCATCCAATCCACTGTTAAAGAAACTGGTGTGGGCTCAAAGCCGTGGTTCAGTCGACAATGCTCTGAAGCAGTGCGACGAAAAAACGCGGCTTACCAAGCCTACAACACATCTCGAACGTCCGAAAACAGAATAGTATATAACAAAATGGCAAAAGAAAGCAAGAGGATCAAAAACAGGTCAAAATTCGAGCATGACCTGCAGATCAGCAGAAAGCTGGCTGCCTGCCCGCACGGCAGCAGAGCGTTCTGGTCGCTTGCGGGCTCAATAGGTCGCAATTTCTGCAAACCCAGTATGCCACCTCTTACCAGACCTGACGGCTCTCTAGCAAATACCGCCGCCAAAAAGGCTAACTTATTAGGCAAAATGTTCGCGGAAAACTCGACCCTCGATGATCAAGGTGCTACCCCGCCGTCGGTTCCTCATTGCGGTTTTCATATGAAAAATCTGAGGATCCGGCATCGGGATGTACTCCAAATCTTACGAGGGCTTGATATTAATAAAGCTAGTGGGCCTGACGGAATACCTGCCCTGGTATTGCAGAGGTGCGCTGCAGAAATAGCTCCAGTTTTGACGAAACTCAAAATGTCCCTGAAGTCTGGCTCTGTGCCCTCTGGTTGGAAAAAAGCGATCATTCACCCTATTCCAAAGAAGGGAGACCGCTCCAACCCAGCCAACTACCGCCCTATAGCGATCACATCAGTTTTGTCTAAGGTGATGGAACGTGTGATCAACGGCAAACTGCTCACATACCTCGAGAAGAACAAAATTATTAACGACCGTCAATACGGATTCCGGCGGAACCGCTCGTGCGGTGATCTTCTCGCGTATGTGACGCATGTTTGGGGGCGGTGCCTGGAACGTTTCGATGAGACTCAAACGGTTGCACTGGATATTTTCAAGGCCTTTGACCGGGTTTGGCACCGAGGGCTTGTCAACAAACTGCCTTTTTACGGACTTCCCGCATCCTTGTGTACGTGGATTGCCGACTTTTTGAGGGAGAGGTCGATTCAGGCGGTTGCTGACGGTTTCGCCTCTTCCTCGCATTCGATAAATGCTGGCGTTCCACAGCGATCGGTTCTGTCACCGACTTTGTTTCTGTTGCACATCAACGACCTCTTGTCATGTGCACCGATTCATTGTTACGCGGATGACAGTATAGTCCATGATAGATTTTTGTTTGACAAGTCCCCAAAGGGCACACAAACTTCAATAGCTCGGAGGGCTTTGAAGCAAAGAATGGACGGTTACATCGAGAGTGTTTTCTCTTGGGGTAAGAATAACCTCGTCGAATTTAATGATTCAAAGACCCAATCATGTTTGATAACGTCTAAAAGGGATCGAAATGAAAATCTAGTCTCCTTCAACCGAAGCAATCTTCCGAACAGGACCTCCATCGATATGCTTGTTGTAACCCTAAGTGACCAGCTCAGGTACGCCCCACGGATGAATTTGGCAGCCACCTCTGGTCTGGAGCTCCACAATACCTAAAAAAACCCTTGACTCTGTGCAGAAGCGGGCGGTCCGTTTGATAGATTCTCACATCTTAACAGACGGACTGCAATCTTTAGAGCACAGGCGTCAGGTGGGAATGCTATCCTTGTTCTACCGGTATTACAATGGAAGATGCTCCGAGGAACTAGCGTCATTATTCTCCTCGGCACCGGTGCATAGTCGGGAAACACGCCAAACACGCGCCCAACATTTGTACACGGTTGACATTAGTCACATGAGAACGGGTCGTTTCTATGACTCGTTCTTGAGTTCAACGGCTCGGCTGTGGAACGATTTGCCGGCCTCTGTGTTTCCTCCCTCCTACAACATGGGTCTCTTCAAGACCCGTGTTCACTCCTTCCTTTCCTCAAAAAGACCCTCCACACAGCATCTTCAAAGATGACATAGGCCCTGAGGGAAATTATTTTCCTCAGGGCCTCCTTGGAGTTAATGAAAAAAAAATGTTTGAAATATTTCTTGGAAAATAAGTGAACATTTTTATTTTTTTATTTCCGTGGTCGTTATTTTTTGTGTATTTTTTACTTTCACTCCACACAGGAGGCGCTGAAAAAAAAATTCTCCCAGAGCCTAACTCATCTTTGGGGGTGCTAGGGTCTTTTTCGGGAAAGGCTAGGAGAGCAAGTTCTGGGAAGGAAAAAGCTATGAAGGGTGTGCAGGAATTTGGGAGTCAATGTGTTACGGAGTTACGGAGATACGAATCCATCCCACCCACAAGATGGTGAGTCGCCTGCTTCCGACTGGGGTATGATGGGAGGCTGATGGTCAGTGGGGAAGGGGGCGAGATGGGAAAGAAGAAAGTGGAGAAGTACCTGGCTATTCAGATCTTGTCAACAAACACGGCTAAAGCCATTTCAAGTATGTTTCAATTCTGAATGGTGGTCTTACATCAGGGCGATACCGAGAGTATCTTACACTCTGGAACGTACCACAAATATACCCCCGGGTCGGTAGCCTTGCCCCTCGACCACGGAAGTCGTCGTACTGTGTAGGTATGTAACAGTATGTGTGAAATGAAAGCCTATTATTTATATAATATATAAATTTTAATTAATGAAGACAATATTAGCTAAACTGAATTAAAAATCTGAAACAGAAAAATCAGGAAAAGTTAGGTCACATCTATTACTATAACTTTCGATCAATAAAGGCACGTCAATGACTATAACCCAGGACCTGCGCCTTGCCGGGCGGAGCTCCATCAACTGAGTGAATGTATCTATCCGATTCGGTCACATTGAACTGTAACATACTTCGACATATATATTTAATGTATATTTTTATTGGCTGCTATTTTTATGTGTGATTGCTAGATTCAAACCCGAACTAATTGCTATCTAGATAGTGCCTTGGATAAATTTTTCCATTTTTATTTAAAATGCTGGGTTCGAGTCCCAGTTGTGACAGTATCTTTTTCTGATTTTTTGTTTCGGGTTTTCGATTGAGTCTCGCTAATATTGTCTTCATTAATTAAAGTATTACAATTTGAGGTTTTATGATAAAAACAAAAGTAAATAATCTATAGAAATATAAAAAAAAAAAAAATAAAATAAAACACATTAAAAACTATATCTCTACACCAATCTCTCATATAATAAATAATAGCTTTAAGACAGGTGTTTTCCCGAACATGTACAAAAAAGCAATAATCACGCCAATATTTAAATCAGGTAATCCGGAGGACGTTTCCAATTATCGACCCATTTCACTCCTATCTAATATATCGAAAATTTTTGAAAAAATTGCTAAAAAAAGACTAACTGCATTCATAAAAAAAAATTCAACCATCAATAAAAATCAATATGGATCCACGGAGGGAAAAAGTACCCAAGACGCCATCGCTAAAATTTCATCTAGCATTCAGAGTACCCTGGACAAATCAAATAAATGTATAGGAATTTTCATTGACTTAAAGAAAGCATTTGACAGCATTTCCCATGAAAAACTTGCTTTAAAATTAAAAGATAATGGCATTGACCGCATAGCCCTCAAATGGATAGTAAGCTACTTAACAGAGAGACCTCAAATAGTAAAATTAAATCAATCGTTTAGTACACCACTCACAAGTAAATTTGGCATCCCTCAAGGTACCGTCCTCGGACCATTATTATTTCTAATATACGTGAATGACATTTTCCGACAGGAAATTAAAGGTGAATTAATCTCTTATGCTGATGACACTGTATTGCTAATAAAAGGTCAAACATGGGAACTAGTTAACGAAATGGCAAATGAAGATATTAATATCTTAAAATCATGGTTTGATGATAACTTACTCACACTTAATGCTAAAAAAACAACATATGTCTTATTTTCCTTGCAGAAAATACCTGATGATCATAAAGTTAATATTGTAATCCATGACGAAAAATGTGATCATGTACTCTGTAAACAACATAATACTATTTGTATCGTAATTAACTCTTCCTCCGAAATTAAATATCTCGGTGTGATCATTGATCAAAACCTGAAATGGAATAATCACATTTCAGAGCTAGTGAAGAGAATGAGGAAATGTATATATATATTTGTTAGGTTAAGAAATATTTTAAATGTAAAAATAATGAAAAATGTGTACTATGCCCTTGTTCATTCTTTACTTATCTACGGAATTATAGGTTGGGGAGGCTCTTACAAAAAAAATCTAAACTCAGTAAAAGTTTCGCAAAGAATCATCATTAAAGTAATATTAAAAAAACAATCTACCTTCTCAACAGAATCACTTTTTAAATTATTTCCAGTACCAAATGTCGATGACATTTTCAAGCAAGCTTCCATTATAAAAATGTGTAAAGAAAAAAATAACACAGAATATCAAGAATTTTACAAACTAATGAGAAATGGAAACCAATTTATTACACCTAATTTTAAAACAACTCAAATGCAAAATCATTATATTTTCCAAGCCATAAAAAACTATAATAACCTCCCTTCTGAATTACGCTGCATCATCAACCAATCAGAACAAATAAATAAAATAAAACAATTTTTCAAAAAAACTTACAGTAAAAAGTAAATATTTTAAACAAAACAGATTATAACTTACAACGCAAGTAAGAATCGTGGCTCCCTTATCAGGCACAAGAGCCCCTCTTTTCTGATAAGGTATACATGACCAGAAAAGACCTTTAATTTAATATTTTGTAAAATATATGTGTATATAATATGTAACTCATATTTTTTATATTACAATAAAAAAAAAAAAAAAAAAAAAAAATATTAAAAAAATCAAAATATGTATTTATATGAGTATGTATGTGAGACGTCTACGCGTTGCTAAAGCTTTCATCCGATTCCGATGAAACTTTGGGGATTTGATGCGCGTGCCCACGGTAGTGTCTATATACGAGTACAATAGTAAGTTCTGGCATCATGAAATCATGCGTTGCTAACCATTCATCCGATTCCTATGAAACTTTGGGGATTTGGTGCGCGTGCTCACGGTAGTTTCTATATATGAATACAATAGTAAGTTCAGGCATCATGAAATTATGCGTTGCTAACCACTCATCGGATTGCGATGAAACTTTGGGGATTTGATGTGCGCGTGCCCACGATAGTTTCTATATACGAGTGCAATAGTCAGTTCTGGCATCATGAAATTATGCGTTGCTAACCATTCATCCGATTGCGATGAATCTTTGGCGATTTGATGTGTGCATGCCCGCGATGGTTTCTATATATACTGGTGAGCTATGGCATTACGAAATTTGAATTAAAAAAATTGCAATAGATGGCACCCGAGGCTGTTTTAAAACTGCATGTACCGGGACTGAAGGTATGGAATGCTATGGAAGCTATGGTATGGAAGGGGGGAGAGAAACTCGCGGGATTCGCGGTACGCATGAGGGGAAGGGGACGCGGGAGAGGAAGGGGTGGCGGAAGGGGAACGGGTTGAATGGGAAAGGACACGCAGGGAGAAACAATTTCTTTATTAAGTGGCATAGCAACGCATGCCGAGAACTCGCTAGTATATAAATAATTCTGTCTTGTGTATTTAGGCAGAGAAAAAAATGTGAAAAAGGCGATGAAAATATTATTATCTCGAATAGGTTCCATAAGTGAGATTACCTCTTTATACGGAGTATTCGATTAAAGTCATGACTCCCGGTTCCCGGAATCCGACATTTTTCCGATCAAAGATAAGAAAAGTACCCCCGAAGTCACGTTTTGTATTGAAAATGGCAAAATTTACATCAAATACATTATTTATATAAGAAAATCCAAACATTTATCAATTGCTGTATTCTAATTATATTACAGTCCATGATTTTTTCCCCTGGAGTCTAAATACATCTACTATTAATAAGTCGAGTTAGTGAGATTTTAAAGATCAATGAACCTCGGAAATATTTTCACTAGAAATTTAAAACAAAAGTTTTTCTTCAGTCAGTCATGTTGTGATGTTGATAGTTACGTTTGATGGTTTGAGTTACCTTTCAAAAATGTATCAACAGTTGTAGAAAATAACATTTGAAAGTAAATCTAAACATTAAATTTATTTTTAGCATTCACGGAAATTGCCTAGTTTATATTCAATTTCAAGAGAATTGTAAGCAGGAACTTTGTAAAAAGTATTCACCGTACACTTTTGGTAATTCCTAGAATGTGTAGAAGTTTTGGGCATGAGTAAGAACACCTTTACTTTGTATTCGTGCGTTATGGATGTCATTCTAACTAATACTATAAATGCGAATGTGTGTTTGTTTGTTTGTCCTTCTTTTACGTTGCAACGGAGCGACCGACCGTGATTTTTTGCTTTATTAGAGACTAGCTTTTGCCCCCGGCTTCGCACGCACCACACGCCACTCGCACCCCCCCCTTCCCCCTCCCCCACAACTCTCCCACCTCCCCCCCCTCTCCCCCTCTAAAACCCCTTATCCCTCCCCCCCTCCATACCCGTTACATTATTTTTTCAAACAGCTTACGCGCCACCTATTGAAACGTAACAATCAAACACGCGCAGTAAATTTTAACCATCAAAGGTATCTCCGTAGTAACCTAAATTTATTAGCAAATTACTTAGCAACGATTATTATAAGCAATAATTATCAGCCTGAAACACTCATCCACATTGAAAAATCTTCCGAGAAAAGATACATGACGCCAACGGGACTTGAACCCGTGCCCTTCTGATTGCCGGTCAGCTGCTCTCCCAATTGAGCTATGGCGGCTTATCTTATACCCGCCAAATGATTCAATATATACTAGTGTTTCATTCAACAATTACTGCTTATTAAATTTTTTCCACGTGAAAACAACCAACTTTATTGCTTATAATAATTGTTACCTTTGTGCTATGCATAAAAATCATGTCTTAAAAACGTTAGTTTAACAATTAAAAATAATAATTTACTTAGCAACGCTTTGTTTTTCGTCTGGACAATAAACGTGTAATAAATAACTTCGTAACGTCAGAGCTTACCAGTATATATATATAGCTTATAGTACTCGCAAATTTTTAAAATCCATTCAGTAATATTTGCGTGAAAGAGTAACAAACTTACATACATCCATACATCCAGACATCCACACATCCATACAAACTTTCGCCTTTATAATATTATACCAGCTTTTTAGGGGGTTCCCCCACCCCCTCCTCCTCCCTAAACCCTCTCCCCTTCCCCTTCCCCCTCTCCTCCCTCCACCCCTCCCCATCTCCTCCCTCCACCCCTCCCCATCTCCCCCTCACTCCCCTTCCATACCCATTACATTCATTTTTCAAACAGCTCGCATGCTACCTATTAAAGCGTAACAACCAAACACACGCAGCTTCGCATTTATTATATGTATTAGTATTTTATACATGTCATATTTGAATTTTAACTATCAAAGGGATCTTCATAGTAACCTAAACAAATAACAAAATGACAGCGCACGTCAAATAATTTCGTATGGCAAGCAACCAATTGATTTGCTTTTCGTCTGGTCAATAAACGTATAATAAATAATTTAATAACGCCAGAGCTTACCAGTATATACAGCCTATATTACTCACAAATAATGTAGCTTTCTATTACTGAAAGAATTTTTAAAGTCCATTCAGTATTTTTTGCGTGAAAGAGTAACAAACATACATACATCCATACGAACTTTCGCCTTTATAATATTAGTAGGGTAATAATTATTATAATATAATATAATAAGAAGATAGTTGGAGGACTTGGTTGTGACATTGGCTTTTCAGCTCATAAAAACACCTCATTTCTTTGGGAAATTTCATGTACAGAAATTTTGCAAGATGTCAAGACCCGAATACCTCACCCAATGAACTCGGGCACCCCTTCTAGAGAACTACTACTGTGACCTATAGCAGAGGTGTTGGTCATTCAGTAAATAATACCCGTGGCGGCGGTATCCATACTCGCCTACCAAATTAAGATTTAAATATGTTAACAAATCTGAGAGATTTTACGTCGTTTTTTAACTATGAATAAACCAGCGTTTCGCTCCGAGGTCGGCTTTATCCACAAATTTGTGAAATTTTCACCGCTCTCTGATGTTCAAGTCCAGTAACACACACAGATGTAGCCCAACGCCCAGCCTCTCTCAGTTCCGGCACAATCGAGTTGCTATGTACGCAATCCACGAGATTATTCATCGGAGTTGTCCGACGGTTCTGAACTACGGAGATAATGTTGCTGGCCAGTTAGTTGTGCAGTTGTGCATGTCGCTTGTCGCTTCGTCTCTGAAAGAATATTATTTAGGTGTTTAAAAAATGTTGATTGAAATAAAGAATTGACTACTCGGCGATGGACGGAAACGAATGGCATTCAAGGAGCTAAACGGCGCGAATAGGATAAGGCGTAATGGCCTTTTTTTTCATTTTCTAGATTCTTATGTATCTTGAAGAGATGAATCATTTAAATTTACTGAATTTAAAGTTAGTGTTCCTTATACAAATAGAACGGCGTCATATGCGCCTTGCAATTTTTACCTCATGCGGGTATTTTAAAATAGTACCTGGCTGTTATAGACTTAGAGGTCGTGTGTTTTGTCGGTAGGGAAAAATTGTTATGTAAAAAACCCTACTAAAATTGCATGTTTCGCTTAGCTCTACAAAGCAATTGAATTTGGCCCGGGAAAAATATATGCATACGTGTGTGTTTGTGTTATGTTGGGAGTGGGAGGGAGTCGGTCATGTCCTTTTATTTGGAGCTCCTCCGCATTTGCCTTTAGGAATAAGGAAACCATGAAAAACCTTATCCGGGAGGGGTCGGCCGACAGTCAACATGAAACTGTGCGGCCTTCAGTGATTTCAGTAGATGAAATCCTGCATTTTGTGGTGATGGGTGTGGGTGTCTGTTTTTATGTGATATATACTTTATGGGAATTTTTAGGATAAACTTACATATATATATAGATAAAATAAATATTATTATATAAATATATAAATAGATATATATACATAAGTTGTGGGGAGGGGTCTGGTGATTGGGAATACCTACCGATCGCTCAGTCATCCGCGTCTGATTCAGGGTTGTGCCAAATGTGATTAAGGTCCATCAGAATATGTTTGGGTAGTCTGTGTTTGTACCTGAAAGGGAGATCGCTAGGTGCATTGTATTGACCGATTTCTTTGATGAGTTTATTTTTACTATGTTGAAGTGACTTGTAAAATCGGTCGGTCAGTCAGTGTGGTATGGGCGTAATGGCGGGTAAGTTTGGATTGTTTTTTTTTTATTACTAGCGTCTCGGCGTTGGCGTTGCCCGAGTTTTACACAGAGTTTTTCGAAAAGTAAACAGTAAGTTTCCTGTACTTTTGAATGTAGCTTATATTTAAATTATAGATAAATGAAACAATGTTACTTCCTTTGAACCACTTGTGTATTTGTTTAAAGCCGACCGGTTTCGGAAACATAAAAAATAACCATAGTTTTGAAAAAAATACGGAGATAAATATTCTTCATTTTAACCATAAAGGAAAACGCTTAGATAACTTAGAAACCTTGGAAATAAAAAAAAAAAATAAAAATAAAAATAAAAATAAAATCCCTTAAAAGTAATGAATCTATTATCAACAAACAAAAAACATTATCTTACAGCCCACTCATGGATATGTTCCCCTACCCACCCACTCTTCATTAATCCCTAGCAAAGCCTTCACCCCTACCACAATCCTTAGTAATAATACATTGTTCCCACCCACTATTTTGTAATTGTCAAATCAGTATACGTTTGTCCTGAGGAAGGAACGGTCGTTCCAAAACCGGTAGGCTTTAAACAAATATACAAGTGGTTCAAACAAAGTAATATTGTTTCATTTATAGTAATTTTCCTCTTATTTTGATCGTCAAGTGTCCAAAATTTCATCAAGAAGTATCAACAGGCGGTGGTGGTGATTTTTCAAAATCTCATGTAGAATGGGGCCTTATTTTTTTTATTTTGAAGGTCAAGTGTGCAACATTTCACCAGTCTGTATATTTATATCTATATCAACTGTATATTTATGTACAAATTAAATCCACGCCGCCCGCCACAGACAAACTTATTCCAAAAAGTGGGTAAATGAGCCAACATTTCTTCAAAGAAAGGAATCCGATAAAGTCGGCCATCCTCCTCTTATACATAAAACTAAAAATAATAGTTTTCCACGCCAATCTCCTGAAATGGGTTATGTCATATATTTTTTTAAATGTGAATACCGCCCAAGATTCCCAACTGTTTCCAACCGTCTGGAGCCAGTCAAACTATGGCAATTGAGGTATGTAGTGAGGCAGTGAGGAGGGAAAGGAAAGGGGGAGAATGTGAGGGGTATTCGAACAAAGACTGTAAGTGTACACAATAATATTTTAATTAATAATTATGACATTTGTTTTTCTGAAATATGGCTGAACTCAACGGTATTTAGTGAAGAAGTGTTTGATGACAGATATGTAATATTTAGAAGAGATCGTGAGTCAACCAATTCTTTTTCTAAAGAAGGTGGCGGAGTTCTAGCCGCCGTTTCTAAAAAACTTCTTGTGTCAAGAAAAACTGAGTGGGAGAGTGACAATGAAGATTTGTGGCTTGTAATTAAGTCTCGTTCCAACTCGCTCATCTTTATATGCATCCTCTATATTCCTCCCAGTATAACCGTTGATAATTATTATAATCAGATTGAAAAATTACAGGATCTGTATTTAAAGTACTCAATTCCCAATTCGCAGTTTATTTTTATAGGTGATTTTAATTTACCCGAAATCAAATGGTTACCTGACAATTCATTAAAAAATAATGTACTTTCCCCTTCCAATTATAAAAGCATGAAAGCACACAGTCTTGTCAACCTATCTTCAATTTGCAATTTGTATCAATTCAATTATGTACTAAATAGAATTTGGATCAATATCACCCGTCATTTGAAATTATAGTGAAACAAAATAAAGATCAATTCTTAGAAATTAATAGAAGTGATTCAAAATACAACTTCAGGAAGGTAAACTTTGATGAATGTCGACAGGATCTATTGTCTGTTGATTGGATAACTCTTTTTAAAAATAAAAATGTGAATTGCATGGTAATCGTATTTTATGAAAAATTATGGGAAACAATTGACAAATATTTTAAAAAATATGGAACTAAAACAAAAAATCAATATCCTGTCTGGTTTAATCAGCAATTTATTGCACTTCTTAAAAAAAAAACAAAGTTAGACTTAATGTAAAAAAACATGGTAACGAGTCAGATTATAGAGAATTCTCTTATTTAAGGAAACACTTACAAAAAAAATACAAAGCGAATGTTATAAATCATACATCAACTCTGTCGAAAGCGGTCTGCAAGATAACATAAAGGTGTTCTGGTCATACTCAAAATCATTACGAAAAACTAATTGTATTCCTAAAGTAATGCATCTTGATGATATTTCCGCAAATGACGGCAAATGCAAACATTTTCTCTAAATATTTTTCATCCGTTTATACCAAGTCGGAAACATCTTCTAATGATTCAATGCCAAACATAACTGAACACAATCAAAGCAATTTGGGTAAAATACATATTAGTGCAGATGAAATAAAATGTTTTTTGAGTAAAATAGATTCCAATAAGGGTCCGATACACTACACGACCCCAGAGACAAAGGAAAAATCCCAGTGGCATCATTCAGATTCGCCAAAGCAAAGTTTAAAAACGAATTACAGAGCGTAACCCACCTGGCGGGTGCGAGTAGAAGCTCCATCGCGAATGGCTACCATGCCGAGACTAAGCGTCACAGAGGGTGCGGCGTAGTGGGGATTTGACAAGGGGAAACTAGGCTACACTCCAGTGTTACAGGATTGCGCGTAAAATCATTCCTCGCGACCGCAGCACCTTGGAAACCTTAGGTATACCTTTTACGGACAGCCCTCGTAGACTAATTTTTTTTTTCCGATGTTCAAAGTTTGAACAGTCTATCAAGCAATATTTGAACTAGCAGTTAAAAAGCCGCTCTATAGGTTTTTGCTGCTAGGCCTTGCGGGCGGTTTTTAGTTCGGCTTCGCCCAGTTTGAGTGTTGGTAAACATTTTGGTTCCGAAAATAGCCGGTTCCTCGGATCCACTATGATTTAGTAACAGCTAGTCACTGGGACAAAGTAACCGCGACAGGCAATGACGTCTTATGTAATATATAACCGAGTGGTATTATTATTCACAACGCCAGTTACTATAATAATCATATTACCTTCAATCTCTTCATATATATATATAAATATTTTTTTTTCACATGAGCTTCAAAAATAATTTCCCTCAGGGCCTATGTCATCTTTGGGGATGCTGTGTGGAGAGTTTTTTAAGGAAAGGAAGGAGATGAGAGTTCTGGGAAAGAAAAGGGTTTAAGGGATGGGTAGGAATCTGGGGTTCAGTGTGTCCTGGTCATCCGCCTCCAAGACCTAGACAAACCGCACCCCATGAACCCGGGCACCCCTGCTAAATCACCAAACGTAGCGAACCACTTGGGGTGACCTATGGCAGAGGTGTTGGTTATCCAATAAAGGTACCCGGGGCGGCGGTACCCATTCCCGCCTCCCAAATTGTAGAGATATTGTAGAGTATCCGGAGAGATACACAAAATTACAAATCCGTAGTACTTACGCCTGCCAAGGGATGCTAATCACGCAAGCTGTTACCGAATGCCTTCTTTTGGCAATGCTTTAATTCGGTTCAATTACAAAACTACATTTGTGTACAAACTCCACGTACGAAAACGGTTTTGCGTAAGGCGCGGCGTCAGAGTTATACTGGTAGTAGTATACTCTTAAATTTCGACCGCACGGACGTTAGCTTAATAATAAAGTCAGATGCTAACCGAAATAAAGTTAAAAGGAAGATATTAACCCAAAACTATTATCGTAAAACTATGTTTACGTTTGGTATCCAATTGTTATTATTAGAGCATAAAGCTGCCACGTAAAATATTAAGTCATATCCATATTTTAACATAATAATAATATAATAAGCCTTTTTATTCTGGACTTCGGTTAGGTATGAATACTAGACATGTTCTTGTTTGTTATAATATATCCCGAAGCTCAGTTTGCCTCTTGGCGTAGGCCTCCTCTAAAATTTTCCACTGGGACCTATCAAGCGCTACTCTTCTGCAGTGATGTCCAGCCGTGAGTTTTAGGTCGTCTTCCCATCTTATGCGTTGACGTCTTCTACTTCTCTTGCCATCTCTGGGATACCAGTCAGTGACATTTTTTCACCATTTCTCTCGCGAATCGCGGATTATGTGACCTGTCCATCTACACTTTTGTTGGTCTATTCGGGTAACTATATCGGCAACTTTAGTTTTCTCCCGTATTGTGCTACATCTCACTCTGTCCTGTTTCCTTATTCCTGTCATATATTTTAACATAACCTAACCCAATCTTACATCATCTGAACTAATCTTACTTAACCCAATTTAAGTTGGAATATTCGGTGTATTCTAAAGTTGCTCCACAAGAAAAGGTGCTTCAAACGCCGCTCAGAGTAGTCTGCTTTGTGTAAAACACGCACTGGAACATGCCGATATTACCTACGTAAGCAAACATGTATTAGACGATCTGCACTTTGCATACAAAAGCTGTGAGATCTTCCATAGAGAAGCAGTCGCCTGTTAATTGAATGCCTGAATTGTTCTGAAATACCTGAAATGCTTGCTTCCCGAAGCAGAGAGCTAGACGTCTCATTTTCCTTGAAAACACGTTACTTCCGATACACCTACTTGCTGTAGTGTGATCCGTAAACAATGGCGATAGACAATGGGAAATAGACAAGCGCTGCTCGACTTGTCTATATTCTCTGGTCTTGATAGCATTTCCCGTTCAGCGATATTTATTGCGAGATTTCTAGATTTTACTGCTGAGGCATAGTTCGAATAATTAATGATGTACTATTTTTAACCCCCGAAGAAAGGAGCACTGTTATAAATTTGACGTGTCTCTGTGTCTGTCTGCTGTGTGTCTGTCTGTGGCATCGTAGCTCCTAAACAAATGGACCGATTATGATGCGTTTTTTTTTTGTTTGAAAGCTTGCGTGATCGAGATGGCTCTTAGCTACAATCCATGAAAATCTGTCATCAGCTCTTTTTGTGTCGGGGGTTACATAAAATTTTACTAATATCTATTAAAATTAAACTTCACCCCCCAAAATGGCAGGAAAACTTTTAAAGTCGAAAGTTAAGTACAAGAAACGTTTTTATTGATAAATTCAAATGTATTAGGCATTCGAAAATATTGAAGTATAGTACAACTGTTAACTCTCTCTTTACATTACAAATTATAATGATGCAAAGGAAATAGGTTATTTTTTCGTAATCGTTAAGGTTTTTTTTCATTAACTCCACGCAGCAAGTCTGAGGAAAATAATTTCTCTCAAGGCCTATGTCATATTTGGTTGTGCTGTGTGGATGCTTTTTGGGGAGAGGAATGAGACAACATGGGTCTTGAAGTCGTAGAAATAATCGGTTCTCTGAAAAGGAGATATATATTATAATGTTTGCCAAACGATTTTCAAAATGAAATACTTTCATAGTTCATACAAGTTGGTCCAAAGTTTTTTTCAAGTGAAAACTTCTTTAGCAGCGTTGTGATTTGAAACTCGATAAAATAGCGACACTAAAAAGTGTGGATTTAGCCTGCTAGAGAATGAGATAGTATAATCGGTCTCCTATTCGTGCGGTGCTTCGTAGGCTATCGGTCTCCTCTTTGTGCGGTGCTTCGTAGCCTCCTCCGTTTTCTGAAGGTTTCAGTTCTACCGCGTGTGAATTGCACACTCTGATTATATATTTTTTATTTGCTCAACACAAAACTGAGGAAAATAATTCCTATGTCATCTTTGGAGATTGTACTGGACATGCATGGTAGTGACATTGACTGTAAATTGCTGACTTTCTCTTGAGGGTACCCTGGGTAAGGATTTGCAAATGAAACACAGACTTCACGAATGTTGTTCGACGACTGACTAATTGCCGATTGGGCCAGTTGCTTTCCTATTTATTGGGCAAAAAATAAACAGTTTCTACACGTGTTCATTTGGAGCAATTATTTTTATCTGTAAACATAATGCGTGAGAGCATTGAGGAAAAAATAGAAAAAGCCGAAATTGAATTACCACTGTTACCAATTATATTCTGTATGATATACGACACGGTTTCATGCCAACCCAGAATGAAACCAACTCAGAACCATCTCAGAAAGGTCATTAAAATCAGTGAAAAAATTATTTTAAAATAGCCGGTTAAAAAATTATTTTAAATAACCCTAACCTAACTTAACCTACTTAAACAATTTTTTAATCTTTTTTGTTATTAGTTTTTGGGGTATTATGCCGTGTTACGCTACCTCCTTCTTTAGCCAACGTTTCGGACAGCGTTGCAGTGTCCATCATCAGGGCAGATGTGTAATAGTTAGAGGTGATGTTTGTACTTATCTACTTAGGAGCGATACCGTGTCGCCAGCTCCACTCCTCTACGAGCTGGCGCTACAATAACATGTTTTTTTGCGTTTAGCCTGACCGTTTAGATGTAACCGTCAATTACCGGATACCAAGAACTATTGAGTTTAGCTCCGTCGTCTCTATTAATATTTATAGGATTTTTGTGAATTTCAATGGCCTCCGTAAACAGGCGCGCTCTATGAGTTTTGGGTCTTCCCAGGACTTCAGGAACAAATCCAAAGTAATGGCCGGTTTCAATTAAATGCTCGGCGACTGCCGATTTGTCAGGGTGGCCAAGTTTACACGCTCGAAAGTGTTCCGATATCCTTTTGGAGATCGTCCGCTCTGTTTGGCCCACATAGACCTTATCACATCCGGAACAGCTGAGTTTATATACTCAATCTGTTTCCAGAGGAAACTTGGTCTTTGCAGGCCTCAAAAAGTCTCGTATTTTTGTCGTGGTTCCGAAGACAGTCTTGATGCTTTCTTTTTTCAATAGTCTGGCAATTCTGTCTGTCACATTTTGAACGTAAGGCAAAAAAGCGCAGCCCTTTGACTCTTGTTCAATTCTGTCTTCGTTTGGTGCAGATTTGGCTCTTATGATTTGCCTTGTCTGCCTTGCTGGGTAACCGTTACGCTCCAGTGCATCGGTCAGTTTTGTAAGTTCTGCTCCGATTTTTGTTTCTTCACATATTCTGGTCGCTCGGGTCGCCAATGTATGGATAAGTCCTCTCTTCTGCGCTGGGTGGTGATGGGAATCAGCATGTAGATACCGATTTGTATGAGTTGGTTTTCTATACACCGTGTGTCCTAGACTACCATCTTCTTTTCGCATCACCTCCACATCTAGAAAAGGTAGGATCTTAGAGTAGGATCTAAGAGCTGGAAAATGACTCTAGGATCTTAGATCTGGAAAATGACTCTAAGATCCTACCTTTTCTAGGTGTGGAGGTGATGCGAAAATGATATGCAGGATATTATGATATTGTCTGTTTACCCTTTTTACCCCTTAAAGGACCCTGGAACTAGATAATAAAACACTCCCGTTTCATATCTTCCTTTTTGGCACTGACTTACAACTCATTTGTGTGTTTGTGAAAATAATATGATATTCGATGTTTTTTCTGCTTATATATAAGAAACATCACCTTACACGCGAAAGGAAAGTTATTTTTCAATGTTTAAACACCCTTAACCCTAAATGAGCACCTACTCTAAAAATACATGACAGAAAAGTTACAGAAAACCGTAAGCAAAGTGACTACGTATTCTATTCATTACCCACGAGCATTAAATTTATATTATGACTAAATAAATATATGAAACACACGTTTTAAAATCACAACATTCACGTAACGTAGTTAGACCGATAGTAGGCTGAGTAAATGAAGCTAGATATTTTTCTTACCTATATGAAGTGTTCATACCTATATGAGTACGTCTATGATTTGTCTATGTATTGCTATATTAAGCATAGGAAATGTTTTAAACTTTCAAAATACCTCCTTTAAGCCCCCGCAAAGGTTTCTGGATTATTACAACCACATGACAATACATCTGAAAAGTTTTTTAATCATTGCAAAACTCTTGCGAATCTGTCCAAAATGTCAAAATTTGAGAATGACATTTTGTAAAACAATGATTGTTAAATCAAAATTTAATATTCGAAACTATTCAAATTAATGAATTTATTTGAAGTATTCGCCTAATACTTTGAATCGAATCAAGAATTATAGGTATTTTAAATAGGTACCTATGCTAAGTACCAAATTTGATTGATTATCCTTATAATATACAAAAATGAATATTTGAATAAAAAAATTGTAATAGGAGGCACGCGAACTGTTGGAAAACTGAATGTACTTGGACTGAATATATGGATGGCGGAAGGGGGTGGGAGGGAAGGTGGAAGGGGACGCGGGAGGGGAACGGGGACGCACGGAAAGGACATGCAGCGAGAAACAATTTATTTATTTGAATATGGCATTGCAAAGCTTGCCGGGATCCAGCTAGTATTTAATATATTTTGTTCAATGCAGAAGAAAGAAAAAAAAAATTTATGTAAAACTTTGGCATTTATAGCGGATATGTCACAAGTCGCAGTGAGCAGTGACATCTGCCAGCCCATTAGGCCTCCAACCGTACCAGACCGTAAAGATTTCTTAGTAATGTTTTTTGTAGTAATTACTCGTAAATCGCATTTTTCATGTGTCTCAGCGATGATACAGCGATAGTATGACACTAATGACAAACCCTAATTTGTCCGCTTTTCGGATGGTCTCATAGAAATTGTCATGTCTCCCTTACTAGCGTGGTTAGATATGATTGAAACGGTGTTCCATAAAAATAAAATCGGACATGTTTATGCCAGACATTATCCAGGTTACAAACCAATTCTTTAGAACTTTGTAATCATTTAAAAAGGTAACAGTCAAAAATAAGGAAAAATTAGTTGAAGATACCTTTTTTTACACAACCAGTAATAATACGAATGCTGCAGCCAACTCCCCCATTTCCCGCGTCCTTCAAAGATTCAACTCAATTAAAAAAATCACAAATACTGATATATTTTTTGATTCGCTCCCTCTATTTAAGAAAAACATTTCTAGCACACTGAATTCACACCCATAACACACACATCCACACCCTCTCTCACACGCACCCTCACACACATACAAACACTGACACACCCCTCTCCTTCAATAATTTACTAACTTAATTTAGGTAAAATGTATAATTTATCACATAAAAACATAAGTATATGACAGCGACATGTCATTGATACCAATTATTGTGTTAAATTCTATAACTTTGGAACTATTTTCTACTATGTAGATAATTATGTACTGTTTGTTTCTGCAAAATAAATAAAATAAAATGATATTTTGATTCTGATTTTGTAATAAAAAATCGAGAAAAATGACTTAGAAATAAGAGGTCTCAATGACTGAGTTAGTTAAGACGTTTGTGCCGGTTAGATGAAAGATCATGGGTTCATATCCCAGCTACTACCGTTACCTTTTTGTGTTTCTGCATCTTGTTCATTTTCATACTTAATACGAATCTGCTTGTTGAACTCCTTTGTACAACTTACTCATTGAATACTTTTACCTACTTGTGCTGTGCCTGCTTATGTCTTGCTCAGTTTATTATTTATATACTATATAATTCTTGTGATGCTCCTGTACAACCTTTCGATGTTACATGTAAAAGCCTTCACAGTGTAAATAAATAAATATTTTCATTTAGATTTATTAGTATTATCTTCTTCCTCTATGACAAATTATTCAGCTTCACGGCTATTTTCATGGTAGCTAAATGTTTGTCTATAAACACACTGTTTACTAACTATATAAATTAAACAAATATTTTCTTGTTGATAAGTAAAACACCTGTTTATGGGACTCAGCAAAAAAATCTCGAACCTGGAACTCTGGCATCATGATTTGCAGAGCTTTTTGGGAACTTTTTTCAGTTTGCAATTCCATTTTCCCAGTGAGATCAGTTAATCAATATTTGAAAAAATCAGAGTTTGTAATTCACACGCGGTAGAAGTGAATCTATAAAGTCGCTAGATGTCGCCTTCTTTTGCCTGTTTATTTTAAAGTGGTTTGAAGATTGGATATTGATTTCACAAAAAAAAAATTGGATTTCGTAGGGTTCGAACCTCCGTTCGCTTGATGTCTGTCTTTCTGGCCGCTGAGACTTGTCAGGTGCCTTGCCCACTGCGCTGTCGAAAGCACGCGCCAAATCGCGAATTTACCGCATTATATTAGAACCGGGTATTTGCGTAGATCTGAGTTGTGACGCATTTCCGTTTTATCCGAATTTCAGATCACTAACGGCGCTAAAGAAGTTTCACCTCAAAGATAAGACAAGATTCTATTCGATCTCAATGCGCCGTTCCGATATCGAGAAATAATGGTTCGCATTGAGATGAGCTTTTTTTATTATGGTAAAGAAACTTCACCGTACCGTCAAATAATTTTAATCTAAGAAAGAGAACTCCATTAGGTCCTATTTTTGACATTTTACTTGTGCAACTCCGCCGAGTTGTATGGGATGTTTCATCTACGGTGAAGACAGCACCGATAAAAGAGGGCGCCGACATAAGAACAGATTAATTTAATAAAAGAAGTGTTAGTCTCACAAAATTTCACTTACATAATATAAGTCATCTTCGACCAATTTGTGTGAAGGTCGTACAACAGATAACTAGTATTCTGGTTGCCAAATCAACGCAAATCCGCGATATCATTTCATTGTTCAGTATTGCGTTTGAGATGAGGGGCTCGTCAGAGATGGTGCGGGTGCGAGTGCGGGCGGGCGGACTTTCTCTTAATAATTTACTGGGCAGCTCGATGCCGGCCAACCCTTCCCGCCCAACTCGCCGCTCACCGGCCCTCCCCCTCCCGCCCTTGTCACCTGACCTACGTCAATGCCGCCTGTGTAAAAGCCAGTTTACTAACAGCGCCTCTAACGGAGGATGCATTGGTGTTTTGTACGAATTTCGTAAGCAGTCATTACCATAAAAAGAAAACAATTATTGATTCAAGTCTTGTTTTACGCGACCTATTCTGTATTGTTATAAAAAATCTATAAATGCAGTAACCATTTGTTTGCAGAGCGATCAATAACAAGCTTTCTAAAACTTGGACGGTGCAGAATGAGAATCGGTCGCCTTATAAATATTTCTACGATAATCCCGGTGTTCCCGCTCAAAAAGAAGAAGATGGAGAGATATGTGAATACGAATGTTAGAGGGATGCTCGGTAATATTAAAAACGATAATATTTAAGCGAAAATTAGGAAAATGTTTCATAAAAGACGAATCGTTTAAAAAAACGCGGGGAATGTCTAAAAGGGCATTTAAAGAAACACTGTGAATACAATAAAATAAATATTTAAAAACGTGCTTTGCGATTTTTTCAATCGAGGGAATTTCATATAATTGCCCTTTCGGCATGGAGAATGTATAGATATTATCTTGAAGAATAACATATTGTTTAAGAGGTTTAAAACTTTTTTTTTTCAGGTTCTTCATAAAACAGTTATACACCAAATTATTACGGAGAAGATTACAAAATTTAAGAGAAAAAAGTCCTATTTCACTTTGTTGAGACCTCAGTGTAACATATTGTTAATCTGATGTTAAGACGTAGGTATGTCAAAAGACAGTTACTGAACTCTCTATAGGTAACATTGAAGATGTCGATGCTCAATGCAGAATCGTTAAGCAGTTGAATTGCTCTGTTTAATGGCGCATTCAGAAAGGAAGAAATTCTCGCTTTCGGAGCATAAAAAAGTACGTGGCATCTCCTACGAGTATACGCGTTAGGGACATATAGGTTAATCTCCTTCAATATAGGTGGATTCAGTACAGTACCGGAGATCAGCTTAAAAAATAATTTCCCCAAAAAAAGTATTAAAGATAGTTAAAGTATTTAAGGAAAATATGTAATTGTAATGTCTGTGTGAATTGTATGAGTGCAAGCGAGATAGCATGCTTGCGAGAATCAATATAAGTCGTCCTCTTTTGCTTAAGGCAGCTCCCTAATAAATACCAGTACATAATACTGTTACGCTCTTCATTTAGTGTACTACCCACAATAATACTTCGTCTTACACATCTGTAAGTCCGCATCTGAATTGGCTCTGACTATACAACTGGCTCAGACGGACATTACAGTAATAAATCGGTATAAATGCAGGAAACCGGGCTTTTAGTGGTAAAGCTTAATTTATGTGGTTGGAGGATGTGACAGCGAATATAGATAATAATATAAAAGTTCGATGTAGCTCCGATGATATACGTACCTACCCATTCAACATCAAAATTATATTTTAAAAAAACATTGCAATGGTTAATACACGTTTTTTTAAAAAAAAATCGGTGGCCATCTTGGTTTCAGCTAGTGTCAGGGCCTTTATTAGAGGCGGCATTGACTGCGTCCCCGTCTATGAGGGAAACTTTGGTAATGTGGACATTTAATTTGTACCGAGTTTGAACACTCAGAATAAATAAACGTATTAATAAACTTTAAGGGTAAATCGTAACTGTTAATCACTGGTGTCATTCAACATCAAAACAGTCGCTTATATTCAGTTTGGGGGAATGGTAAATGTTAAGGTAGGTGCCCAGTTTGATTTCTATTAGATTTTTCTAATATTATGGGAGTTGTGTAAACCCGACTGTATTAACATGTGGAAAATAAATATTTATTTGAATGAAATAATTATATTTATTTCTCTATCTCGTATGCCATGTTCTCAACGGAAGTCAAAAGCTCACAGCGCGCAGCGTCTTTTTATAGCTAAATAATACGTCGTTATTAACCGTTTTTGTAAATATACTTCATACCTCAGAACAGGCTCAGCCTAGTGAGGTGGTATATACCAAAAAAATAAATAATATATATGTATATGTAGGTATATTGTATATATTGTAATGTTATTCTTGGTTAATAAATAAAAAAAAAATTAAATATCCAGTCAAAACAGACATTCCAATTTGCATTAATTCCCAATAAGCTGGATAGTGTCATAAGTTCCTATCGATCTCGCTTGAGCGTTGTTTTTTATTCGAGGTCAAAGATCACAGATTGTCGTTTTTTCGTATATCTCTAAAAAGGTGAGAACAACCGAAAAAAATTATCTGAAGAGTTTGTAGATCGTAAAATTTTGAAAAAAAAATTGAAAAAGTAGCATTTTGCTTTTTTTTACGAGTAAAAGGGTATTTGAAATCTCTATAGCTAATGATGAAAATGATATTTCTATTTTTGAAACTGACTGGAACACGGTTGAATTACACTATAATAATATAATAAAACATATATTATACTTATTTCCACTAAAATTTATTTGACCGTAACAGGTTTCAGCTTTTTAAAGCCATCTTCAGACTGGTAGGTATAAATTATTCTTCACCTAGGGTTTATATACACAACATATGGGAAAAGGGGAGAGGGGTGGTCTACAAGGAATTTATTCAATTGTATGGGCTTTCTTACAATAAGGAACTCCATTGAAAAATATTATGGCTTTAAAAAAATATGTTCATACAGACCAATGAATTGTAACTGATATTAAACGTAGAGTTGTTAACAAATTATTAAAAAGTGCATTTTTAAACCTCTCGTCAAAACACACTGTAAAATTGGTATCACTGAAATGGTTAGTGCTGACGTCACGCGTCACCAGTCATTGTATTGAAACTTTGATTATGTAGGTATGACAGAAGCCATCAGTAATAACAACATGTTATGTTATTCGTTATTTCATACTGTTTATAGAGATTTAGTTGTTGTGTTTATTGAAACAATATTTAAGCCTAAATAATTCAGTATCAAAAATAGAGGTATCTCTATTATTTAATATTGAAAAACTTTTAACTGTACGAAAAAATTGTATTAATATGCCACATCATAAATCTATCATACAATGCACCTAGACACGGGCAAAGCGGCTCAGTTAAACGAGAATGAAAAGATCCGGTTCAGTGAATCGGCTCAAATGAACGACTGAATTAAGCTACGGACACACTTGCTCATTAGAAGCCAAAGAGCATGCTACCTACATAAATATACTAACCCCTAGATCGATATCTTCGGGCCTTTTCCTCCTAAGCGCTTTCGTCATCAACTTAACCAAACCACGCTTATCCATAGCGCTAATAGACTAAAGATAGAGGAAGTTTATTTATCTAACATAGACAATATAATTGCACTCGACCTACTGCAACCTATTAGCCCAATAAATTATTTAAAAACAAAAATGATTGAAATCAGAAAATGTTTCTTATTACATTAGACAAATGAAACACTCAGGGAACATCTTTAAATATGTTTATTTTCAGTAAAGACAATTGATAATAACACATAAAACACTAAGTCGCTGAACCGACTGAAATTTCTTACAACTAAGGTATCCTAACCGACCTAACCTCAAATTAATTTACGGACGAATTAAGCTGAATGTTGATGTTTTATATAATTACCTCATTCCCTGAAGAATTCTTGATACATACAGAGGCGAAAAAATGATTACATTTTTTCGCCTCTGGAATTCAATGTACATTGATTTTTCGATCGAAATATGCAGGATGAAATCCTCGCGAACGAAAAGTGACAACTATCCAGCAACAATGATAATATGATCCGAGTTATATGATCAAAATAATATGATCAAAAACCCCTAGAAACCGGCAAATTAGTGGAAAATACCCCTAAAAAATTTTTTTTCTAAAAATAATGAATAATAATTAATAAATGATATGCTGTAATGTTTTTTAATAATTTTTATTTCTAAGTTATTGAAAATTCATTTTCTTGAGAAGAATCAGATTTGTAAAAATCATACATGTTAACATTGTTTAAGCTTAACATTTCAGGAGATAGATTAAATGTAGTGCAAGATCCACCATTTCGAATTAATGTGAACCACACCATCATCACGCTTTGAAGCATTTCAATGGAGAGTCTAATTCCGCTGCTTATTTTTAACGATATTGTAAATGGAGAATGCACCGTGGAAAACGCTAATCTACCTCCAGTTTACTACTAGTTTACATCCAGCTGCGTCACAATCATTGTAAACTTCGTAATAAAAATCAGCTGAAGTCGATGTATTTTTCCATGTTTTATTACTCAATTGGTGCCACTCAGACTCAATTTCATTTTTGTTACCATAGATATCATGAGTACGATGAATTTGGTACACTATTAGTTTTATATCGGGCTTAACTTGAGACGTAGCAACCTTTGGGTGCAAATCAGCAACCATTTTTAACATCGATAAATTATCCGGAAGCCTTTTTTGAATTTGCTCGGCCAGAAAATATAAGAAGCTCTTGCATCTTTCCCTGACATCCATCAAATCCTTTTCGTCAAGTTCTTGTGATATATTTAGAAAATCAAAACCAAAACACATTGAAGCTGTATGCATCAGATGTTCTCGGAAATTAAATTCTACAAGTTCAAGAGTCCACCAATTTTTCCAATTGTGAAGGCACAACAAGTCGTTGCAGCAAGTTTTTGTACAATAAAAATAAATCCTCAAATAAGAAGTGTGTGAGTGCTCCGTGTATACGATGTAATAAAAATTTTAAAAAATATATGGAATCACAAAACCCCCAAAAATACCCCTAAACATATTAAACCCCTAAAAAAATCCTATCAACTTATTTTCCCCCTAAGTTGGCAACCCGAGCGAGAGATGGCGAAAATCAAAATTACAAACCTATCTTTACAGCTCCATCTACGAAACTTTATCTATGAGTCTTTTAGCACTTTAACGTCACGGACCACGGTTGAAAAATTTGAACGAAGATATACGCCCCTGGCTACCTAGTAGCAATTGCTACCCGCTCACTCGTTCGCAAAGATCCGCGAACCGCGAACAAGTGTGCCCACAGCTTTGAAGATCGGTCTTACGGAACCGGATCCGTATGAAGATCCGGGTCACTGAGCCGACTCGTTCGCGAACGACTCACTTCTCTACGAATTTCGCATTCAAAATCCGTCGTCGATCAGCTGGTAGGCGCTGTATCGCCTTGCCGACATTTTTTGCAGTGTGCAGGTGATGCTCCGTTTGAGATAGTATTGATTTTAAAAGCTAAAAAAATTATAATTTCAAATAATTTCTTTACCACTCTACCAAAATAATATTGAAAAATATTATAACATAATAAATATAATATAATAAATAAATAATTCCACCTAAATAATGTTTTAACTTATCGAATAGTACAATACTTTCTTCCGTATAACAACTGTCATACAAAATGAACACCTGTTGAAAAACTTTTCAGGAGTGATGACGTCACATGATTCACTATACGTGGGGTGTTTTTCGGGGGATCTTGAAAAATTAAAACTTTAAAAATTATTTTAACTATTAAAAAAAACTAAAAAAAAAATATATGCAGTTATTTAAGTCAGAAGGTCATTATTCATTTAAAAAAAAAAATAAAAAAATTGACTGGAGTTCTCTATTTAAGTTCGATTCGACAGTCAAATACTAAGTCGTATTTGACTGTCGAATTTCTAATTATTTTGGTTATTCCCAGTAGGCTTAATTAACAATAAATAATAATATAATCTTGGAAAAATTTTAACCATTTCAAATCATTATTTAAAAATGTTCAACGATACTGTCGTATACGAATACAACTCTTTTTTTATTTTATTAAAAATATCAATAATTATGTTTTTTTAAGCTGCAAATTTCGGAATTCATAGGAAAACCGTAAGCATATTATGAGAGTAATACTAATTAAAGCTGATAAACAGATTCTCTCTTAATTAAAACCAATATTGTGTTCAAAATGTATTAACGAATGAATTTCAGTTTGGTATTCATCTGTTGATACATTTCAAAAGAGACCATTATTTTATTCGAAGTGCAGTTATAAAATTCTAGTTGCAGACTATGTATGTGCTGCCAGAATCAAAGAGAGACCATTTTCATATTCTGCGTATAATTCGCCAAATACAGATTTAATTTAACCACATCTAATCACAGGAGACGCAAATTGTTCCACATATTTAATTTTAAAATAAAATTGTGAAATTATGTCCCACACATTTTATTTAAAATAAATTTGTGATTGTGATAAAAATTTAAGATACAGTTTTATTACATTTTTTTAAGAAAAGGAATCTGTATTTAAAGTTTTAAGTTTATTCTTTTTTAGGTACTTTAATTCGAATATTCGCAGGCGTGTATTTTTGAGCCAATCCACATTTCCAATATCAAAATTTTAATATTTAGAAACAATAATGTTCTAATAAGCACGTGGGGAAAATAACTATATCTAGATTTTAGAACAATTTTGAACAAGCAAAAGTTTATCGATATTTTTTTATTATTATTCGAAGGGTTAAATCAGTTTTCAGAATGTAAAATTCCATTTTTCCATTTAAGGATTCATCTGCCGACACAATTCATAGGAAAACATTATCTTATTCGAAGTTCAGTTATAGAATTCTAGTTTCAGACTCTTTATCCTGTATGTGCTGCCAGAACAAAGAAAAACCAGTATCATTTTCTGAGTGTACTTTTAATTCGCCGCATACAGACTTAATTCAAATCAATTTTGTGTTGAAAATGTAAATTTCCAGTTGTGGATTCATCTGTTGACACATTTCAAAGGAAAACAACCTCTTATTTGAGGTTCAGTTATAATATTCTATTTGCAGACTATGTATGAGCGCTGCCAGAATCAAAGAAAAACCATTTTCATGTTCTGAGTGTAGTTTTAATTCGCCAGGTACAGATTTACTTCAAACCAGCTGACACATTTCGAAGGAAAACATTCTGTTATTCGATGTGCAGTTATAAAATTCTAGTGGCAGACTATTTATTTAATGCCAGAATCAAAGAAAAACCATTTTCATGTTCTGAGTGTAGTTTTAATTCACCGCATACAAACTGCTTTTGTGTTCAGAATTCTACGATAAATTAAACAACGAGTTGCAGATTCATCGTGTATCGAGTGAAGTTTTACATTTGAGTTACATAATTGAGTTAAGAAATTGATTGTTGCGTGTGTAACTATTATTTGGGGACTCTAGTAGAATTTATAAACATGATTTTCGTTGAAAGAATACTCATCAAATGTGATAATTAAAATATCCGGCTCGTATATAAATAGGTCGTAATAAAAAAATAGGATTTCAGAATGCGACCCCCCCCCCCCCCTCCCCTCGCCGCTTGAAGTACCCAAATAAGGGGGTGGCGAAATTTTCCTCCGCCCTGATGTTCTGAGTGGATTAATTCTTAATTCACCACATACAGATTTAATTCAAAACCAGTTGTGTTCAGACTGTACGTGCCACTAGAATCAAAGAAAAACCATTTTTTTTTTGTTCTGAGTGTATTTTTGACACACCGCATATTTAGTTTAATTTAAACCAGTTTTGTGTTATCAATATAACAATAAGTGGCTGATTCATCGTGTACCGAGTGAAGCTTTGCATTTGAATTGCATTCCATACGTATGCGTGATGAAGATGTGAAATTCTATTACTGGCATACCATTCTCGATTTCTGTATAAATTACTAGTAGAATTTATAAGCTTGATTTTATTGGAAGAGCACATGGGATTATAAAAATCGGCATACAAAAGTAGGATTTCTACCCCCCTCCCCCACCCCCCCATTTTGTGTAATGGTACTGCAAGCTGATCTGCACAATTTCGAATAAATAGTGGAGGAATTCCATCTGGGCCGGAACCCTTATTGATATCAAGAGTGTTCAATTTCTCTTTGACCTCGTCTTAAGTTATTTTGATAAGAGACAGTGGATAAGGGTGTTAAGGGACGTACTTGACTTACTTTAACCAGTGATTCCTGACATTATTTGGAGTAAGAAATGTAAATGAAATTTTGGTCTCCGGTGACATTTTTGATGTTTTTTTTTATTTTTTTATTCTACAAAAACATAAAAAAATGGTAGTTGTTGAACAGTTTGAGGCGGGGTAAGGGATTCGTCGGACACCCGGCTGAGTGACCAGTGACGACATGCGGAAGAAATTTTTTTTTGTTTGATTTTGAAGAAAAAAAATTTGAAAAAAAAAAAAAGTCGTCAAAAAAAGTCACCGGAGACCAAAATTTCATTTACATTTTTTACTCCAAATAATGTCAGGAATCACTGGTTAAAGTAAGTCAAGTACGTCCCTTAACACCCTGTAGAGTGGGGAAGAAATTTAGAGTCACTTTTAGAATTGGATGGTGAGCTAAAAACAGAAGAGAAGTAAGTAGATAATAGTTCACATGTATCTTCTCCATTTGTTGCTGATTTGTCGTGGTGCATGATTTTGGGGAGAGAATTAGAAATTCTTTTCGAATTAATGAGGGTTGAAAGATTTTTGGTACTGTTAGTGAGAAAATTGTCCCAGATGTGTCAATATCTTTTTCTGATTTTTCTGTTTTCAGATTTTCGATTGAGTTTTGCTTATATTGTCTTCATTTAATTAAAAAAGAAAATTTTCTATTGAATCTACATGGGCTTAAAGGCATGTACGTATGGATACTTTTACTCTAGCCCTCAAGATAGAAAAACTGTCATAGTCACATTGATTTTTATATTTTTTCCATTTCTTTCTAAACTTTTCTTTTTCTCTGAGTTGGTGGATCAGAACACTGCTGAACCAAATTGGAAACTTATTTATTTATTTGATGCAATATTATTTACATTTTTTACATAATTCAATGATGTTGGCCTCACTGGGTGGTTTACCCGTGCTGAGGCCTCCATTTCATATACAAAATTATACACAATACATATAAATATATACATATATAATATTGGTGAAAAAAGGGGAAAAAGTAAATAAAAAACATACGATTAAGATAAATTAAAGTTAAAAATTAGAGATTTAGAATTAACGTAAAATTAAGAATAAATAATATTTTATAAGGTTAAAAACGATATTTTTAATACGTGTTGTGTGTTTGTGGGTGATTGTGTTTTATATTGGTTTTGTGTGTTACTTATATGTTTTGTTATTTTATGCTATGATATTTTGGTGGTATTGTCTATTTTGGTCTTTAATCCATTTTGTAATTTTGTGTCGGAATTTATTTTTATTTTCCTCAATTTTATTTATTATTCCTGATTCTTAAGGGCGGAGTGTGTTTTTCAATTGATAGACATAAAAAGTTATAAAAATGTAGTAGGGAGTCATTACAATTTAGGGTGGTAAGATCGTCCCAGTTATTAAGTGATAACATTTCATTGCATTTAATGTAATCCGTTTTTTGAAGTTATAATTGATGTGATCTGGATTAGTGGGTAGGGGTCTGTATTTGGACATTAAAAGATCTAATTTAATGGGAGGATGATAAGAGTCAATTTTGGAGAGTACATGTGAAGCAATTTGAATGTTGAGGTTATGGTTTGAAAACGCTAAATCTAAAATTCGATCTGTCGTTAGGGACGTGATTGAATTGATTAAGTCCAGTCAAATTTTGAAAGTCTAGTAGAGATATCGATTTTTGGCTATTATGAAATACTGGTCTGGTGTGCGTTACATTGACATTTGGTGAGTATTGAATAGATGAGACATTAAAATCACCCGTTATTATTGTTACATCGTCTGATGATAAGTTATTATATGTCGTATGACACTTTTCGAAAAAATCTGTGAGATTTTCGATTGGTATATCTGGAGGCAAATACGCCAAACATAAGTTAATGGATTGTCTGGATGTTTCAAGTAAATTAAATTTAATCCATAAATCTTCTGTAGATTTTGAGTTGTGTGCTGAGACTAAAAAAGATGTCATTTCTTTCTTTATGGCTATTAGAACTCCACCACCTGATTTTTTAAAGGAACTCGATATGTCCCTATCGCGTCTATATATGTTATAACGATCATCTACTATTTCATGGTCATAGATTGTGGGATCTAACCATGTTTCTGTAAAACAAATCTATCTTCTCTCTTCTATATAAATAAAAATGAATCGCCGAAATGTATGTACGCGCATAACTTCCGAAAGACGGCGCCAAATTGGATATTTTTTTGTTATTGTGTTCGTTATTGTCAGGATAAGGTTTGAAGAAAATTTAAAAAAAATCAAAAGAAAAAAATTGACTGTCATAATATGAAAAGTGAGTGCGTGAATGAGACAGAAGACTGTGAGAGATCTTCAATATATTGACAAAAGGTAGGCATTACAATTCCCCTTAATATTTTGCCGAGAAGAGGACGAATATCATTTTTTGATTAAGATGATTAATCCAGCGACTGGTATTTTTTTTTGCATTAGTTCCAAACAGGAGACCCTGAGGAAAATTATTGCCCTCAGGGCCTATGTCATCTTTGGGGAAGCTGTGTGGAGCGTCTTTTAATGGAAAGGAAGGAGAGGAAGTAGTGGGAAGGAAAATATGTGAGGGGTGGGTTGGAATCTGGAGGTCATTGTGCACAGGAGTTACATACGAATGAATCCATCCCTCCAACTGCGGTGCAAGGTGATGGGTTGAGAGAGTCCGACTGGAAAGGTCGAAAGGCCTCCCTCAATCAGTCTCTTTTGATCTGGCCCGCCACGCAGAAGGTGGGCAGACGCATCCGCCATCAAGATCTGGACAAACCTCACCCCATGAACCCGGGCACCCCTACTAAGCCACTAAACGTAGCGAACCACTTAGGGTGCCTATGGCAGAGGTGTTGGTTATCCAATAAATGGTTTCCGGGGTACCCATACCCGCCAAGTGATAGTACTATAATGTTACTTGATAATGGTGGTAGTTCTTAGCCGAAGTATGATACAGTTAAATGTGACCGAATTGGATATAGGCACCTTAGCTCAGTTGGTAGAGTTGTTGCCATGAAAGCAGAAGGTTCTACGTTCCAGTCCCAGAGGTGACAATATCTTTTTATGATTTTTCTGTCTTCAGATTTTCGATTGAGTTTCACTTATATTGTCTTCATTTAATTAAATATTACAATTTGAGATTTTACTCATAAAGTTAAAAATAAACATTCCTCCTAGATTTGTAGAAAAGTCAGTTGATGTTGCATATTAAAAATAAAATGGTTAAAAAATTATCCAGACACTATCTAGATAGCATTTAGTTCGGGTTTGAATCTTGCAATCATATATAAAGATAGCAGCCAAAAATATGTGCGTTAAGAAAATGTAGATAGTGTTTGTAGTTCTTAGTAGAAATATGATAAAGTGAAAAGTGACCGAATCGGATTAGCTCAATTGGTAGAGTTGTTGCCATTTTTTATTTCATAAATAAATTTTTGAGTTACAGATATTTGTTTTTTTGGCTACCACACTAGGCTAATGCCCGTGTTGTGGTAGTCGTACATTTAATATTTTAAATACAATTTAATTAAAACAGATGATTAAACATTCAAAAAAAAAAATAAGAAATACTTAAAAGTAAAGAGAAAAAAAAGAACATATTTTAAAGAAAAGTAGAAATAAAAATGAAAATTCAAATTTTGAAATACAAAAATTAATAATAAAGATTAAATGTTAAGAACTCAAGTGTTCTATATAAATTAAAACATAGAAGTATATAAATCAATATTAAAACATAAATGAAATTTAGTGAAAAACTAAGAGAAAAAAAATAACAACATTTTAAAGAAAAATAGAAATTAAAATGGAAATTAAAATTTTGAAATGCAAAAAATTAATTAATAAAATGTAGTGTTAAGAACTCATGAATTCTTTAAAGCACGTTCGTCCCCTTTCAAAAATCCAATGTTGTATACGTGTTATAAAAAGAGAATTAGAATTACTTGACTTTATGTTAGTACTCAGAGCATTATATATTTTAGGAGCGATGAACCAGAATTGTCGTTGAGCGAATGAGGTGTTAGTTTTTGGGACCACGCAATCCAGGTTTGATGAAAAGCGTGTGTGTGCTTGATGTTGTGGAGCGATTAGTAGATTATTTTTTCGTATATAACAAATGCTTGTTTTAGTAAATAGCTGTCGAATATCTAAGACCCTGATTTTTGCAAAGAGTTCATTTGAGGGATGGGTAGGTTGACGTTTTAATATAATTCTCAGAATTAGTTTTTGAACTAAAATAATTGGTCTAATAATGGATTCAGCACAACCACCCCATCCCACTATACCGTATGTTGCTATGGATTGGAAAAGGGCAAAGTAAACGCTTCTTAGAGTCTGTAAATCTAAGATAGACCTAAGGGAGCAGAAAATATGGCAGAGTTTACGAAGTAAATATGCCACGAAAGCATAAGGTCCTGGGTTCGAGTCCCAGAGGTGTCAATAATTTTTTTTGATTTTTCTGTCTTCAGATTTTCGATCGAGTTTCGCTAATATTGTCTTCATTTAATAAAAAAAATAACGAATGTTTTTACTTGCGTTTGTTAATGTTAATGTTAATGTTCGTGGACCAACTTCATTCGAATTTCTACGAATGATCAATGGTGAATTGTGCGCAACATATCGAGAAGCCTGTGTGCTACAAAAAGTGCTACAAAATTGTAAATTAATAATTTGGGATGAGATTTGCGTTGCAATCAGAACCTCTTGGGTGGCGCGATGGTTCATAATGGCCGAAGACTTTCGCCAAACGCTGCCATTTATTCCCAGATCATGCTTCTGCTGCTGATGATGATGAAATAAATGCTTCTTGAAGGCGTCAAATTTATGGAGATACATGAAAATCTCAAGTTAACAATGAATATGTGAGTGTTGTTACAAAATGACATATCGGCGAAAGTGTTTGCAAATGCATTAGTAGACATTGGCAATGGAAAAATTTCTGTTCACACTTCTACTGGCCTCATTTCGTTTCCACCGATTTTTTGTCAATTCACAACATCAAAGGAAGAATTAATATCAAAAGTGTTCCCAAATGTGGTGTGAATTATAAAAACCCTGCTTGGTTGAGCGAACGAACCATTTTAGCAGCGAAAAATAAGGATGTAGAAGATTTAAATATAAAAATTCAGAGTCAAGACAAATGCATTCATTTAAGTCGATCGATTCCATTATCGATCTAAATGAAGTAGTCAATTATCCGACTGAATTCCTAAATTCATTGGATTTGCCAGGATTACCGCAACACTATTTACAACTCCAGATTGGCTCTGTGATAATTATGTTACGCAATCTGAATCAGCCAAAATTGTGCAACGGAACAAGACTCCTGTTAAAAAATGGTGTAAAATTTGATTAAAGGTACTATAATCAAAGGAAAATTCAAAGGCGAAAATGTGCTTACTCCAAGAATACCAATGATGTCAACTGACTTTCCTCTTGAATTTAAACGTGCCCAGTTTCCAGTGCGTCTTGCATTCGCAATGACAATTAATAAATCCCATGGTCAATCGTTAGAAGTGTGTGGAATAAACCTTGAATTGCCGTGTTTTTCGTATGGGCAGTTAGTTATATGTTGCGTGCTCGAGAGTCGGCAAATCTTTTGGGGCTATTTGTTTTCTCTCCAGAAGGAAAAACGAAAAATATGGTACATTACAAGGCATTACAATAGCTATGGTCGAATTATTTAATTGTAATTTTATTTCATTACTAGCTGACCCGGCGAACTTCGTACCTCCTCAGAATCAATAACTGTTGTGTTAAACTTAAAAATTACACAATGAAGCAAATATCGATCCGCAACTGTCCGTGTTTTGTTTTTGTTACCCCCCCCCCCCACATCGTCACATTTATGAGACCCCTCCCCCCCTACATCTAAAAATAATCAAAACAGTAGTTCAATTTTTTTTTACATGTGACGTCACAGAAATGATGACCACCCCATACCCCTAGTCACATTTCCTACTCCCCCCCCCCCCCCTTAATGTGTGATGTAATTTATGGATGGCCCTTACGGGAATTGCATTTCATTTTCTTTATACGTGTGAGGGAAATTTATTATAATTATTGTATTTTTCCTTTGGAAGGGTAAAGACATACGTTAACCGTTTGTCTTATTTTCGACTGTTGACATTTAGTGTGTAAGAAAGAGAGGCAGCATTATATGTTTAAGAACAAAAGTGAAACAATCAGCATTGACATTTGACGTTTTGGAATTCACGCAAACTTCAACTAACACAACATTGCTACAGCTCTTTCAAAAGATGAAAATTCGTTCCATACAAAATGTATGAGGAAATGAATTTTCTTCATAACTTTCTTTTTCGTGAATTTTTGCGATGTTTTAATAGTTATTCTGTTATCCGGGGCGGAGACAAATCCAACAAATCAAAGATCATCAAAATCGCTCCAGCCATTCTCGAGTTATAAATAGTGTAACTAACCCGACTTTGTTTTATATATTAAAGATATGGTCGTATTGTAAACGGAAGATCTTGTCTCATTTTTTGTCATGAAGTACGTAACGTGTAACATTCGATGTATGGAATTATTGATAATCCAACTAATTTGAATTTACCGGAAGTGCTACATTTCCTTAATCCGCGACTGGACACCACCCGTGTGAAGCCGAGGCGGGCTAAATAGTAAATCAAGTATTTCAGGAATTTCGAAAATATACACGAAAAAAAATATGGCGGTATGAAGTTCACTGGGTCAGCTAGTTAAGTCATAATTGCAACTGAGCACTTTGCAGTATAAAACAATTAATTAACTTTTTAAACCACGTACATTTTCATAATAAAATGTTATTGCCGTTTTGTTAGAATACATTTTGAAAGTATATATTAAGCATAATTCATACTTTTTTTTTGTAAAATTGAATGAATATAGTTTATTGTAAAGTAAATAATTATGCTTTGAGAGGGGGCAATTATGAACATCATAATTTTTGGTTTGTTTGTGGTACATGATTTTGTCTATGGTATCAGGTGACACCTGATACCATAGACGCTTACCTGAAAAATCCAAATAAAATAAAATAAAATCCAAATAAATGGAATTTTTCTGAACGCATTCGTAAACTAAAAACTGTTTTTGAAAGGTGATGAAATTGCGGTCGGAAACTTTGGTTTCATAAAGGCGTACATTTAAATAATTTTGTGGTTTACTTTTAGATTTGAATATAAGGCATGGTGTTTTCTCTTTCTAACACCGTTTAGATCATATTTACAACCATGATAGTAAGAGAGATTATGAGACCTACATGAATTGTTCAAGATTAATTTGAATAATAAAAGATGTTATTTATGATTTTAAACAGATAAATTAAATCTGTCATATGTCTCCTTTTGGTGAGCCTCTCTAAATTGAGTAAGCCTTTCAGCGATTCGGGAGGCGGGTATGGGTACCGCCGCCCCGGGACCCATTTTTTGGATAACCAATACCCTTGACATAGTAAGTGGTTCGCTACGTTTGGTGGCTAAGCACGAATGCCCGGGATCATGTGGTGAGGTTTTTCAAAGTTTTGGCGGCGGATAAGTCTGCAAACATACTGCGTGGCGGGCCGGATTGGGCGGGACTGGTTGAGGGAGGCCGTTTGACCTCTCCAGCAGAACTCTCTCGTCTCATCGCGTGGCGCCGCAGTGGGAGGCATACTGTACATATAAGATACTGTATATAGTATACTGTACAATGTAGGTACATTGTTACTCCTGGACTTATTGACCTCCAGATTCCTACCATCCTTCATATATTTTCCTTCAGAACTTGCTCTCCTTCCTTTCCCTAAAAATACCCTCCACACCGCATCCCCAAACATGACATAGGCCCTGAGGAATTTTTTTTCCCTCAGGGCCTCCTTTGTGGAGCTACACCGCCGACCATTTTCCCTCGAGGCACCGACGCCCCCCTGATCTCACCAATACCCCCCCCCCCCCAGAGAGACGGTACGCCCCGCTGGGAATCACGGGTTTAAATAAAAGAAAGAAGACTATCTACATTTTTTTTCTAATTAATAACTTTAAAAATGTTCACATCATTTAAAGCATACCCACACTCTCTGTCCGTTTTTCGCTAAAAACGATAAATAAGCGTGAGCAAGACATCACTGTCGAAAGCGTGTACATAAGCACAAATACACACAAAATCATCATGTTGTTCGCCAAACTATAACTAAGCGACCATCCACAAATTTTCTGATTAAAAATCATTAAAATAGACTTTTGCGTACATTAAATGAAATCAAACCAAGAAATCACACTATAATTTCACTATAATGATTTAATAATAATACGTCATATTATTGTAATACCAGAGAGTTATAAATGATAATATAACCGCGTTATATTTCAGGATGTGGAAGGTATTACAATTTAATCTGCTCCACACTTTTCGAGAAAACTATTTAAAGTACGTAGGTACCTATTGTATAAGTAATCTTCCTTGATTCTTGTCCCCCGTTTACTCGCCTCCCTATTTGTATACTGTACTATATTACGGTGTACACCCCTCCCGAATCCAGAATTCAGGTACTACATCTTTACATCTCCCTCACCCCTTAATTTACATCCCATTTAAATCTCTTGGGTCATGTGGATTTTCCTTTTTTCCCTTCTTATTTGCGAGTTTCACGGGAAATTTCATGACCACGATTTGCCAAGCTAACGAGACTATGCAAATAACGCCTGTGATCTACGGTGTTTATTTCTTAGCATGCTATAACGATAGATTTAAGTGTTCGAGCCATACTCATATTTCAAGTACATTAATGCTAACGATGGTAATGATCATCTTGTGACAAAAGTTGAAAGAGGAATTGATGATTTATTTCTAAAAATTTGGTGGAATGGATGGCTTGATTAACATTCAAGCTAAGAATGACTATGGTCTTGCCGTTGAGAGCTTCGTTGTAACCTTTATGTCTGTACATGCATGGTTTATGAGAAAGAGTTGACATTACAATGGAGCTTTTCGCTGTTTTCCTTTATTAGTTAATTAGTTGCCACCAGTGGTGTGCACTGAGTTTTTAATCAGGGCAGGCAGTAAAAAAACAGCGTAATATACCTTTTTATACAGACATTGCAAGTTTTCGCAGAGAAAGGCTAAGCTTTTTTTTACATGAATACCGCTACAAGAGTACCAACTGTTCCCGTCTGGAGCCAGTGGGACTATGGCATCCCCATTGGAGAATGTTGTGAGGCTAAGGAGGAGGTAGGCTAGGCTAGAAGGTAGTGGGGAGGGGAATGAGATAGGGAAGAGGAAGATGGGGAAGTATCTGGCTATTCAGAACTGGTCACCAAACACGGCTAAAGCCATTTAAAGCAACGCTTCAATTCTGAGTGGTAGTCTTACACCAGGGCGATAATGAGAGTATCTTCCACTCTGGAACGTGCCGCAATTACACTATATATATATTATTTTAAATTACTAAATTGTGAATTAACACAAATTAATCCCGCGACCTTTGGAGTGCGAGTCAAGAGCCTTACCGCTGGACTACGACGGCCGTCGTAAGTTGCAGGCTTTAACCATATTGGTTAGGATTACATTACAAATATCCATGTTACCTATTTATTTATTTGTATGACAAGCCTATTACTGGATAGATGAAAAATAAATATTTTCTTAACTGCAATTGCAAGCCAACATAACATTTTGTTGTTCGTTATTAAAAGGTTTGTGCTAAGTAATAGAGTTACCGACAGATGGCACTATTTGCAACATTTCTTATTTGTACTGAAAGGTAGGCTTCTAACACAAACGAATTTTATATATTACTAGCAGACCCGGCAACACGTTGCTGTGGCTAACGAAACACAATGCCATTACCCAACCTTTATAAAATCCACACCACCCGCTTGCCAGCTGCCAGCTGCACGCTGCCTAAATTGAATATTTGAATTTCTCGGCTTTTCTCCACGATAATAAGCATGTATTATACATATAAACGTTCCTCTTGAATCACTCTATCTATTGGTAAAAAACCGCATGAAAATCCGTGGCGTAGTTTAAAAGATCTATGCGCACATACATTTTGAGCGACTTCATTTTATACTATGTAATGATATTTAGTTCCTGTTTTTGACACATTACAGTAGCGCAATTATAGGGGGGCGAGCGGCAGTGGGACTCGTTGCTGAAATTTCGCGGGTATTTTTGATAATGTGATGAATTTACCAACTTATTTCTTACAATAATTTGGTAAATTTTAATATTATTTTCATTTTTATATAGGGTAGACACTGTAGACAGTGCTTTTGTGCCTGCGATGCACACCTCTGGTTGCTATCATAATGTATTGATTGAATTATTCACAACTTTTGGCTTGATATTATATTTAGGTATACAGGTAAATAGAACAGATTGAGGTTATCTAAGGGCCCGAGAAAGACATGAAACGACTAAATGAATCAAATACCCACTTGAGTTGGGTCAAAATGAAACGGGAGTATGTTTGAGTACTTTTTGTAATACCCATAAGGAGACACTGGAGAAACACAAAGGGTTTGAAGATTGTAGCGATGCTCAGTTTTTTGAGTAGTCACCCAGATAACGAACGATGTCAGGATTTAAATCCCTGTTAAACCGTTTTGCTAGTATGTTTTCCTACATATATATATATATTATAAAAACACTCATTATCTTCAATCCCGTTCGAGCGAGAGAGATTTCCTGGTGTTCGCTTTTACAAATGAGTTCCTTCAATACATTATCATGCTGGGAACGTAACAAGCGGTGTTTTAGTTTCAGAATTTGAAGTATAGTTTATTGGAATTGTGTATATAATCAAATAATATTAGCAAACACACGGAAAACATCTGCCAGTTCATACATAGAGTGGCAGTTGTTCATAAATCGATCAATCTGTTATCTCTGAGAAATTACAAATAAACCGTTTTCTCTAAAAGTCTGGAATTACTAATTCGTACTTCGAACAACTGGAAAGTAAATGAAAATAATAATTTAAACCTGTGCTAAACAGAGTGACTCGAACATGATGCGAATATTGAAAGATGTAAAAGATATCTACATAATAAAATCAATGTCCGGGGGTAACTACGTGATAGTAGAAGTAAAAAAGATAAATAACTTATTTCGAAATTCAAAAATTCTTTCCCATACAAAAATATTTTTCCACAAAAGAATATTATTTTTTCAAACAATTCAACTTTTTACCCGAAAACTTATTTAAAACATTGGAATTTCGAAAAACTTATTTATGTTGTTTTTTTTTAAATTTCAGGTAAGTTTTTAATATCTCTACATATTATAAATTAAAGTCCCCCGTGTCGTCTGTCTGTCTGTCTGTTCGCGATAAACTCGAAAACTGCTGAACGGATTTTCATGCGGTTTTCACCATTTATTTATTTATTTATTTATTTATTATTAGTTTCAATAGCAAGGTTTGTACATGTATGTATAATGTATAGTATAAGTATAGATTCTTTTTTTTTTCACAGACCTCCTCACTAGGATTTCCTGTTCTGAGGTGGCCTGTAGTTTTTTTTAAATATTTGTATTTGGTTATGGATTGTCTTTATATCGTCTTCACGATGTTTGTAATTTTATTATCACTTTGATCTCTCAGCCATGTTTTTACTTTTGTTTTAAATATATTCATTTCCTTTATATTTTTGATTTGATCTGGTAGAGCATTGTATAATTTCATAGCATGGAATTTATTATTTCTCTGTCCAAAAGATGTGTTCAAACTGGGAGTAACCAGGATGTTATTGCTTACTGCCCTGGTTGAGTATTTATGTTGGGCAGTGGAGTATACATATATGTTTTTTTTCAGTTTAAATAAAATATTTTTTGAATAAAGTTTCTGTACATTGAAGACTTGAAAGTTATTAAATATTTCTTCCGTCGGAGTTCTAAGCGGAACTTTCAGTATTGTCTTTAGTACTCCTTTTTGGGCTATAGTCGATCGTAGTTTTCTATTCGGTTTCAGATTTGAAAGGCATTTACTTGTTAAACTTACACTAACAAATATTTATAATTTCTCGTAAATAAATGTGTGCCATATTTGATTTAATGAAAGACCAGGCAAAATAATTTTTTTTTTCAATCATAATTTCGATGAAAACCTCTATATATTTTTCAATCAACTGTGTGAGTGCTCAAGGCAGACCCCCATCCAGTTATACCGTACTCTATTTGTGATTGACACAAAGCATAGTATACTTTTTTAATATCGTTTATGTTGAGGATATTACGAATGTTTCTAAAGAAGTATATGTACCTGGTTAGTTTTTTTGTAATTACGTCAATTTGTGAGTTCCATCGGAGATTATCATCAATCTCAATTCCAAGATACTTGATGCTTTTGGAGTGATAGATAGAGTGTTTCGTGAGTAAGGTTTAGGTATGTAATTTGTCAAGGATTTGTGTAAATTGGTTGAAACATCACGAAAATTGTTAGAGGTGTCGGAAAAAATCGAGCCGCCTGGTAGCTTTCATCGAATACGCTGCCTAATCCATTTGGGATATAACAAAACCAATGCATGGTGGGATATTCCTCTTTTATAGATCTACAAAAAAGGCCGCGAAGGCATAATCTTTTACGGATAACTTACTCTATCCATTCTATCTTCTAAAAAAATGGTCACGTACATTGCGGTAATTGAAAAGTTATTTAGACGGATACAGTTTTAAACCTTATTAATTTAAATACGTTAGTTACCTCAAGCATTTCATGCACAGTATTATAATCTTTCACACCATCTCTACGTATTATATTATAAATAAAAGTCCTCCGCGGCATCTGTCTGTCTCTTCGCGATAAACTCAAAGACGGAGGTGGTTATAAAGGTTGGATAACCATCCAGTAGATGACGTTGTGTTTTATTAGCCACAGCAACGCGTGGCCGGGTCAGCTACTTCAATATAGTTGTATAGGATAATTTACTTGGTACCAGAGATTCTAGGTGTTGACTTGTTTTATTTTGACTAAATAATTTGATATGAAATCCACATCACATTTATGAGGTGGTTTGGATTTTGTGTAAAGATCTGTAGGTATTATAAATTTCGATGTTCTTATTTATCTTATCCTTTTTTGAAACGTTTACCTTTTTTGCTTAAGTACGTCCCTTTTTTTAACTTTATATTATGAATGTTTTGTTGATATACATGAACAGGTAACTAATCTTGATGGGTAATGGTTTAAGTTAAAAAGTGAGGCATTTAAGCAAAAACGTCATCGTTAAAAAAAGTATAAGATAAATAAAAACATCAAGATTAATTTATAAAACAGATCTTTACATAAAATTCACATCACATCGTAAAGGTGATGTGAATTTTATATCAACATTTTTTTTATATCATAAATAAACCAAGCAATGACAACTTGAATCCCAGCACGAGGTACATTATCCTAAACAAATACATTGAATCTTAAAAACTTACTTGCAATTTAAGTAAGGCCATAAAATTTTATTGTTTGTGCAAAATTGTTAATACCACTTACGAGCAGCCGTTCTTTGAACAGCGTAGGTATGACAGGTTTGCAAAAAAAACCACAGATGTTAAATCTCAAAAATTTGCCTGTCTTAAACGTCAGTTTTTTTTAATGTTATTTTTGCAACTGACAAAAGTTACTTCGTGTCCATCACAAAAATAATTTACTCGTAAATCAAACGATTAGAGTAGATAAATAATTATTACAAATTTGTTACGTGAAGTGATTGATCTAGAATGGTGGTAGTAGCTGTGGAAATTGATGCTTCGTGAATAAAAGTTTTTTCTGTTTTCTTATGAGATATTTTGAAATATGATTTCGTTCATCATCAGTGTTTTAGTGTAGTGCATAGGCAATCAACGTGGGCGATTGAGACTTTCAGGGGGGCAGCAGAAATCCCAGAAAAAATTAGGGGGCGTTGAGATGGCACAGTGAGGGCCTGGGGAGGTACAAAAAAATGTCTAAAAAAGACAAAAAAAAACACACTGATCACTTACTAATAAAGCGAAATAAACTTTAATATTGGTTAATTTTTATTATTGTTTGTATTGTAATCATTTTTATCACGTGTGTGAAAATTCACATATTTCGATAGTTCGGGAAGTGGATGAAAACTGAATCGAAAGATTCCATTTCTTTCAGATCTACATTAAATTCGATGATTTGAAAATATTTATTTTTTTATTTGATTTTTTCAAAATTAAAACTTCCGATTTCACGTGAAATGTCTCATATAAAAAAGTAGCGATAAATATGTATTATGATTATGAAGAATTGACACTATTTTTTTTTACATGAGCTCCACACAGGAGGCCCTGAGGAAAATAATTTCCCTCAGGGCCTATGTCATCTTTGGGGATGCTGTGTGGAGGGTTTTTTTTTAGAAAAGGAAGGAGAGGAGAGTGGGTAGGAATCTGGGGTTCAGTGTGTCTTGGTCATCCGCCTCCAAGACCTAGACAAACCTCACCCCATGAAACCGGGCACCCCTGCTAAATCACCAAACGTAGCGAACCACTTGGGGTGACCTATGGCAGAGGTGTTGGTTATCCAATAAAGGTACCCGGGGCGGCGGTACCCATTCCCGCCTCCCAAACCATGAATCCAAGAAGGAAGGAAGTAGCAGCCAGGTAGGTACTTACAATACAAAATAACTGCTTATTTAACTTGCTAAACAAAAAAGTATAAATAATGATTTTATATTTTTTTATCGAAATATTGACTCAGTGATAGTTTGTAGAGCAAGCATTATAATTTAATTACTTAAATTGAAAGATTTATGAAGCCCTTTCCAATTGCGTAACGGGAGAAAACATAACACAATGAAATAATATGTTAAGTTAGGTTTAGGACAGGTTAATAGGTTAGGTTAGGTTAGGTTATTTAGTCATTGAAGACAATGTTCATTAATAGACAATTCAAATTAATTATTAATGAACATTTTGTTTTTAATTAATATTAGTTAATTATTAATAATAATTAATATTGTCTTAAAATATTACTAGCTGGTTCCCGGCATGCGTTGCTAAGCTAGTTAATAAAGAAATTGTTTCTCTCTGCGTGTCCTTTCCCATTAGTCCCATTCCCCTACCGCCTTCCCTTCCTCTCTCACGTCCCCTTCCCTCTCCCCATTCTACTTCCCCCCTTTCCCCGTCCCGCTAACCCCCCTCCCGAGTTCCCCTCCCACCTCTAGATTTCCCCTCCCTCCTCCCGGTTTCCTCTCCCCCTCCCACATTCCATACATTCATTCCCGGTACATTCAATTTTCAAACAGCTCGCACGCCTCCTATTGCAATGTTTTATACAAATTTTATAATGCCAGAGCTCATATATGTTATTCTGATGTATGAGCTATATTATTGTAAAATTTCATTAAAATCCATTCAGCAGTTTTTGAGTGAAAGAGTAACAAACATACATCCATACAAACTGTCGCCTTTAGATTAATTAATTAACATTGTCTTATTAATTAATTATTAATTAGATAATTAATGTTGTCTTACAATTTGTGGTTTTACTCATTAAGTTGTACCAAATAAGTTTGGTTAGTTTATAGATTAGGTTAGCTTTGGTTAGTATAGATTGTGTTAGGTTAGGTTTGATTAGTTTAGGTAAAATTTGTTGGTTTTAGTTATGTTTTTCCCTTTTTTAATCGTGTTGATTAATCACTGCTCGAATTTCTCATGGAATCCATAAATTGGTCTGCAAGATTATAATCCAACCATAATATAAAGTTTTCCATCCAAATGTACGTGGCTACATGCAGTCCGAACACATATACACCTAAATGTAGCAAGAACAAATAATACACACACACAGCGATGTAACATGGTGGACGTGCAACGCCAATGTATACGTAAGCAAATGTGAAAATGCAGGCAATGTAAAATATCCAGTATACAGTAAAGAGTAGAGCTAACAGAGAAACGGGATGCAGACTGTGACCTATTTCATTCAAGGCCCGAGCAGTAAACCGAAAGTGTTTCAAGGCGAACCGGGAACGGAGCGCACGGAAGCAAATGGGAATACTTATTCCTTTTTTTCACTGAAAACACAGATTTTTGAGGAAAACATTTCTGTTAGCAGAAAAATACTATAGTTTAAATTAACATTTTAGGAGATATGATTTGAGATTTTCACGATCAAAAGTATTATCCTGATTAATTTTTGGGTTATCACGCATCCTCCTTCTTTAGCCAACGTTTCGGACAGCGTTACAGTGTAATGTGATGGACATCGGGTAGAATGAGTGCTGGACACTTTAACATCGTTCGAAACGTTGGCTAAAGATAGAAGAAGCGCAACACAGTGTGATAACTCAAAAATTAATCACGGTAACATTTTAGGAGTCGGCAATCAATATCTAATATTAAAAAAAACTTACTATAATCGGGTAGATCTTCAGTGACTTTTTTGGTTATTTTTTGTTCACCTAAAAGCAAGACGAAAAAATCAGAGTGTGCAATTCACATGCGGTAGAAGTGAAACCTTCAGAAAACTAAAGAGACAAGAGTGAAAAGGCTACAAAGCACCGCACAAAGAGGAGACCGATTATACTATCTCATTCTCTCGCAGGCTAAATCCTATAGATGTATGTGTTTGTCTCTTTAGTGTCGCTATTTTTCATTTTATCGAGTTTCAAATCAAAACGGCGCCAAAGAAGTTTTCACTTCAAAAACAGTTTGGATCAGGCCAATATGAAATGTGATTTGTATTGGGATTTTAAAAACTGGGTTATGTGGCTATCATCACATTCGTGTTATAATAATTTACTGCTTGGTTAAACACATCTATTTAGGTCCCTGCAATCTACAACCTACAGTAGGTATTGTATCAAGTTTCCCGTTACATAATTGAATAATCCTAACAATTGTTGTCTGGAAATAAGGGATGTCGAAAGTGAAAAAAAATCGATATATCGATGTATCGATATTTATTAAAATATCAATATCGACGTCGATATATCGAGGAAAAAATATCGATATATCGGTCAAATTTTCTCTTGAAAATTAAATTTAATTTAAAAACTTAAAATTTAAGAACGCAAAATCTCTTGATTTTGCGTTTTTAAAATAATAGTGTATTCAGCTCAATATTATCAATAGTAATTTTTGTACACAATTTGCTTTATTTAATCTACAAAAATCTCAATAAAAACGAAGGTATTTTTATTACGTAATAATTACAAAAATATCAAAAACTAAAAAGCTGTCTTCTAAAAGGACTTCGTGTTTGGATCAAGGTATAGTCAATAATCATAGACAATTGGGAACCAACACATAGGAGTGGCTTAGAAAAAAATGGCGAAAAATAGCATACATTTCTATGTATGTACCTACACACATGAGATAGTATTGGTGATCACAAATATTAATGCAAAGACAATAGATTGGTAAGCTATTAATAGTTAAAATTTCAACTGCCAGATGTCATGACCCAATACAGTTACTTTTTTCCGTTCGTTCCTATACGGTTTTGGATTCCAGTGACTTTAAATACATAAAATTTTGAAAAATATCGTTTTTGATACAATTTTCGATATTGGATATTTTATATCGATATATCGGATCAAAATATATCGACTAAAAATATCAATATATTGAATTAAAAATATCGATATATCGATAATTTTTCAACAAGCCTACTGGAAATATTATAATGTCTCTGTAAAGTATTTCGAATTCCTTCTGCACAGGTGCGCAGTCTTTAATTTTACAAATATTGCGATTTTTCTCGATGAAAGATTACCAAAATGTTAAACATAGTCTTAACCTCGGAACGCCGAGTTTACGCGACCTAAAAGGTTTACTACACGTGTAAGCCGACCCAAAAATTTCACGTGACTCGCCGTGCGCCAGCAGGACTATTTTGGTAATGTAATAACTTATTTGTTTTTTGCAAAATTATGTTTTTGTAAATTGAACTGTCTTACCAGATATTTTTTTGAAATGAAGCTTCTTTAGCCCCGTTGTGATTTGAAATTAGGATGAAACGGAAATGATGCATTACAGTATCTACGAAGCGTCAAACTGTGCTAATTGGCCGCTTTGATTATGATATCACTTTTAATTGGTTGAGTTATAAAACGGAAATGACGCATTACAGTCTACGAAGCGTCAAACTGCGCTAATTGGCTGCTTTGATTATGAAATAACTTTTTAAGGCTCCTATTGGTTGAGTTAAAACGGAAATGACGCATTACAGTATCTACGAAGCGTCAAACTGTGCTAATTGGCCGCTTTGATTATGATATCACTTTTCAAGGCTCCTATTGGTTGAGTTATGAAACGGAAATGACGCATTACAGTTCCTGCGAAGCGTCAAACTGCGCTAATTAGCAGCTTTGATTATGATATCACTTTTCAAGGCTCCTATTGGTTGAGTTATGAAACGGAAATGACGCATTACAGTTCCTGCGAAGCGTCAAACTGCGCTAATTAGCAGCTTTGATTATGATATCACTTTTCAAGGCTCCTTTTGGTTAAGTTATGAAACGGAAATGACGCATTACAGTACCTACGAAGCGTCAAACTGCGCTAATTGGCTGCTTTGATTATAAAATCTCTTTTCAAGGCTCCTATTGGTTGAGTTATGAAACGGAAATGACGCATTAAAGTACCTACGAAGCGTCAAACTGCGCTAATTGGCTGCTTTGATTATAAAATCTCTTTTCAAGGCTCCTATTGGTTGAGTTATGAAACGGAAATGACGCATTAAAGTACCTACGAAGCGTCAAACTGCGCTAATTGGCTGCTTTGATTATAAAATCCCTTTTCAAGGCTCCTATTGGTTGAGTTAAAACGGAAATGACGCATTACAGTATCTACGAAGCGTCAAACTGCGCTAATTGGCTGCTTTTATTATGATGTCACTTTTCAAGGCTCCTATTGGTTGAGTTATGAAACGGAAATGACGCATTACAATACCTACGAAGCGTCAAACTGCGCTATTTGGCCGCTTTGATTATGATATCACTTTTCAAGGCTCCTATTGGTTGAGTTATGAAACGGAAATGACGCATTACAGTACCTACGAAGCGTCAAACTGCGCTAATTGGCCGCTTTGATTATTACATTACTTTTCAAGATTCCTATTAGTTGAGATTGTTTTCGTGATATTTCGCTTCTACTGCGAGTGAACTGCACTCATTTTTTTAAATAGTACATAATCTACCGTAAGTGGTTTCCTCAGAACAGCTACTTGCAATAAGGGAAATGTTTTTTTTCTCTCACGTGTTATAAACAATTATATAGTTAAGAAATACGAAAATATTCTTGCAGTTTTATTATTTAATTATTTTCGGGAAATCGACAGTTTACATTTTTCCAGTTTGTAGAGCCAAAATAAACCAATTATGAATTTCCTCCTTGTGACTTTACCTCTGATTAAACAGCACAATAAAGAATTAGAAGTAATAAAATATATAATAAAGGAGTATGAAACCAAATATTTAAAAAAACAAGAGATTAAGTATAAAAAGCTAAAATTTACATAAAACATAAAAATATCAATACATTGGTAACCGTAAGAAGCCAGGTTGTACACATAAATCAAATAATAACAGAATTATAAGTGTAAACGATAGAAACATAAGAAACAAAGACACATAACATATTCATGAAACATCAGAGAAATACTCTTTTATGTACTCCTTATATTTGGTAAGTTCGGAATTGAAAATGTCCACCTTGGATAATACGCTGTTTTCATAAAGCTATAAGTGTTTTTCACAATAAAAAATAAAACGCAACAAACAACACGAACTGCGCGTTAGGCGGTCGCATTGAAGAATGACGCAATAGTAAATTTTATATTATGTTTAATTTACTGCTAAGTATGTTTTGAGCGATGGTGCATTCAATCGATAATAATCGAACAAGCGATTATCAATTGAAAGCACCAATTCATTACATTTCGACCATGAATTGATGAAACAATGTTTTTCAATTCCGGTCGTATTGGAAAGCATCGCTTCTACGTGCATACTTTCCTGATTCTGTCAATACAGGTATCCAGAACTTTACACCTCAGTGGACTGGAGGTTGCCCACCACTTTCCCACGGCGTTCTAAGGAAACAGATGGTTTCCTCCTTCACCGTACACGTCAGGACTCTAATTTTTTTATTTATAAAGAAGCTATTTTTTATTAAAATGACTCTAGACCTCCAATGTCCGGGCATACATTGTTAGCAGGCAGTATGCGAGTGCGTACATGGTGTTAGTTATTTATTTCACAGTATCACGTCTCATCTCCGCCACTGGATATAGCTGAAAACAAAGTTTATTAATAGAAAAGTTACTACAAAAAAAACATTATTATGATGAGATTGTACGACCTAACCAAAGCAAGCAGCAGGTTATGACCTGCAGTCGTCCGGCAGTCCCGCCGAATATAAGCGGAGCCATCAGTCCAGTCGCAAGCGGGACTCGGTGTTCGCGCCCCTAAGCCGGCTTCCCGGTACGCCCTCGAAGAAAGTGTTGGAATTAAAGAGGGAAAGACCTGAAAAACCTCAGTGGACTGTGGACTACGTCACGGGCGTCAGATATTAGCGAAATCAATATACGAGTATATTATCCATATTCAAGTTATTTTCAGAATATAAAGGCCAAGACTTTTACCTTTTTTAATGAAATTGCTATCCGATTAGTGCCTTTTCTGTTGGAAACTTTAATCGTCAACGTTTTCTTTTGTCGTTTATGTGAAAAGCTATTTCCGTTCAATTCGAACCCTCGCCATAAAACATTTATATGCTGGATAAACCCATTCTTCGAAGTATGAAATTAATATTACATATTATTGTAATTACAAAATAACATTCACATACACGCTTTAATTGTTTGAAAAATATATAGAGGTTTTCATCGAAATTATGATTGAAAAAAAATATTATTTTGCCTGGTCTTTCATTAAATCAAATATGGTACACATTTATTTACAAGAAATTATAAATATTTGTTAGTGTAAGTTTAACAAGTAAATGCCTTTCAAATCTAAAACCGAATAGAAAACTACAATCGACTAAGAACCACCCGAGAATTCAATTCCAATAAGAGACTTAAGGGGAAATAAATTTGTTTTGAAATCGACAAAGCGGACTATATTTCTACTTCCGAACCACTAAGAACCTTTTCGCTTAAACCCATTGGAAAAGCTCGCACAAAAGAATTCAATAAAAATATATCTTCCACTAAAAATAGTCAAACTTTCAGATAAAAATATGTGATAATAAAAACAACAATTGACCTTGTTATTTTGTGGTAAAAAGTATAACAGAAGAAATAGAAAATACATTTCCATGGAACGCTCTTTGGGATGTCGTTATTAACGAATCTCTCTATTGATAGTGTCTTTCGAGTGGTTCATTCAAGTAGCATCGTGATTGGTGGGAAATTTATTTTCATGACAAAAAATTTCTGACTATTTATCAATTTAAAGTCGATGTTTTGTGTGGAAAAGCTATCTGGAATTTTCAACCTGGCATTAAAAAACCAATCTGGGAAATTTAAAAATGAGTTTTAAAAAAATTCAAAGTTTGGAATCAAAGAGTGCGGTAAGTGTGCAGAACACTTCGGTTCGAATTTTTCCATTCCCCCTTCTTTTTTACCTGCGAATGCTCCAAGTAAAGAGTTCTCAAGATTTCTTAAAGTAAAGTAAAGATTTCTTTGCGATGTGATTTGCTTACGTAATGAAGTTAACAGTTTCTGCCTTAGAACTCGTTCATTAGATTGAGAGCGTTGCAACATTTTAGAATCATTGATTGATAATTTCTATCCAGAAAACGGTTTCTAGAATATCTAATATTTACTAAAATAATATTGTGTAATTGTGTACAATTGCATGGGTGTGTGGATAAGGCGAAACTTAACGCTAAATCACTATTTTAGATTATTCTTTATTACTTACTAATCGGTTTATATTACAAATACAAAAAAAGCTTTGGATAAATTCAACCATTTCTACCGTACCATTTAGTAAAATTAAAATAAAATTGCCAATTACTTTATAAAAAATATGAACGTAAACGATTACAAAATGTATTTTTACGATTAGAAAAAACTTATTAGAAATATGATTTTATGGATAAAATTATCTGTGACAATTTCCATTTATTACGTTTTTTTCTTTCTTATAAAATTATTCACAAAATAAATTTTTAAAAAAACCTCTTTTGCGATTGAAATATGTGGCCTTTAGACTCCGTTTGCTAAGCGGAATTTATACCTATTACCTATATTCGTGGCGATATAAGACACACAAAGAACACATTCTGTCTTACTCATCATCGCAAAATAAGATACAACCTCGGAGTAAGACCGGGTTAGGTGAAATTGTTACTTAACATGGTGGGTTAATCGCGCGCATGCGCGTGTTCTTACAGCGTCGCTGTACGGAAGTTGTAGTAGCTGTCAGAATTTAAACCACCCGATCACCAGGGTTAACTCAGTACCCCGTGCGTTGTAACTGACGAAATGGCGAACTTTTATGAGAATCTTGACGTTTTGTACGTTTTGACGACCGTATTCGCGGCATTCGTGCACCACGGCCACGGAAAAAGTTAAAAAAAGGTACGAGTCATTTGCGGCATTTACGGAAGGAGATTTTAGGTCTAAATATAGATTTACCAAAGTCAACATGAGACGTTTGATTGATTTGGTACGGCCGTATTTGGATGTGAATAATAAACGGGGTGGCAAAGTATCTACCGATCTCCAAGTTCTTTGTGCCATACGATACTGGGGTAGAAACGAGGTGAGATAGTGTTTATAATTGCGTTAGAAACGGTAAACAAACAGAGATCAATCTCGCTGAAGCTCCTCGAATAATATGTTGTATTGACTGATGTTGACGTATGAATAAACGTGAAGTTGGCAACACGCCGTGAAATGCTAAATTGACCGCGTTTATCAGCTTTGGAGCAGTGTTGCTACCGTAAAAAAATCATAACAGCTGTCGAGAAACATTATGATGATGAGTAAAGATTTTTACCCTGAGCAGTGTAGGCTTACTCCACTGTGTAGCTACCGCGACGCTACAGAGCCGTGGTACGGTTTCATGATGAGTAAGGCTTATACTGTTTTAGCTTGCGGCTTCCTCTTAACGTTTCCCGTTCACTCATTTTTATTATTGGGAGACCAACAAAAAATTATTATTTAAAATATATTAAAAATAATTTATATATGAAATTTACCCTTTTTTACAGGTTTACACTTAGGTACCTACCTTATTTATGCCCTTTTTTGCATTGTTTATCCAGTTTTTTTTTTAATTTATGTGAGTACCTCACAAGAGTTCCAACTGCTCCCGTCTGGAGCCAGTGAGAGTGGCATTTCCAATTGGGGATGTTGTGAGGCTGACGGTGGTGAGGAGGGTAAGTAGATGGGAAGAGGAAGATGGGGAGGTACCTGGCTCTTCAGATATAGTCTTTAAATACGGCTAAAGCCATTTCAAGCCACTTTTCAATTCTGAATGGTGGTCTTACACCGAGGCGATACTGAGAGTATCTTCCGTTCTGGAACGTGCTGCAAATATATCTTATATTATTTAAAAAATGTCAAATTGTGAAAAAACACAAATCAATGAAATAAAATTTACTTGCGGACGCCGGGATTTGATCCGCTACCTCCGCACCAATATGTACAAATTAATTGTTTTAAGTCCTCTCCCGAAAAAATCGCACTCGGTGTTCCTCAAGGATCGTATTTAGGACCACTTCTTTTTATTGAATGATCTCGCGGCACGGCTTTTTAGTCGTGCCGTGCCGATGACAATGCATTCCATCAACATAATATTAGTGGCAATCACGGACACACTTGCGGACATGTACGCATTTTTCTGAAATTTTAAGAAATTAAATAACACAACATACCAAATAAATGCCGATCTTACCAACTCGAAGTTTGACACGGTTGGTATTGTGGTTGATTCCGATCTCAGGGTAGGAAGGTTCGAACCGCAATCAAAACAAAAAATAGTTTCTGAAATTCGAGAAAATTAAAGAACTTAATATGTGAAATAAATGTCGATCTTATCAACTCGGGATTTTGTCCGGTTGGTAGCGCGGTTGATTTCATTCATTGGGTAGGACCAAAGATATTGGAATATAAGTAGATGTGCTATCTGCTGTTTTTACTGTGTGGGTCTGCGCTTCCGGGTGTCGCCGATATTGTTTACCAATTAACAAATAAACTAAAAGAACAAATAATTAACGAATAAACCAAATGAACGTTAAACTAAATGAACGAATTCTTTCCTTATTCAAAATATATTATTAACCAATATTAATGCACATTTTCAAAAAATCAACGAAATGAACAAATTCTTTTTGTATGAAAACTACGCTAATTAGCACGTAGTCCGGCGACAGTTGCACGGACACCATAGCATATCTATTCTGTATTTGAATATCTTTGGGTAGGACAGTTCAAACCTCAGTCAAATAAAAAAAGTTTGAAAATAGATGTATTGTAGCAAAATATTTGTAGCTTTGAAGCACGTCATGTAAGTTATGATGAAATCCACGAGAATTTGTTGGCCGTAAAGTTACGTTCCGTTTTCTTAGTCAACTAATAACTACTGCCCTACTGTTATCTCTTACAAATAAGGCCCTGCGCACCGATGAAAGATTCCTGCGTGCCCTTCCCTTTCTCCCTCTCCCGTCGTTATTATTCCAAGCGTGTAGCGCCTCCGGTATACTCATCGATTTTCTCAAAAAAAGGAAAAGACCGTTATTTATTGCAGACAAACGTGAGAGCCGCTAGCCCAAGTTGAGTTAGGTGTAACCGACAAGATATCTCAGTTATAGTTACAATACTGATTATAATTGGAAAGGATATTGGGTGCGATATATTATTATTTGACCACGTGATAATTTGCGCTGGAATCATGTTTCATTAGGAGGCTGACACTGGATTCTTAAACTAGTGAAGCAAACATGAAATTGACAGAATGGAAGGGTATTTTAAAGGAAGATATGATGGATGGCATAGCTAGCAGAACACGTAACGCTTAAGGCGATCCAATAGTTCAGGAAAAAATCGAAATCGGAATTCACGCCCTTTATGGGAGGAGTTTAAAAATACTTGAGAAAAAGCTTTTGGAAAGGTTGGAAAAGGTATTTGAGAAATTTTTTTTACAGATTGATTTCGTAAAGGCCTGTAATACGCATTGTTTATTATATTATCAAAATGTACGAGGTTTGCGCACAAAAACACACGACTTCTTAAGGTCCGTTATGAACAATGATTTTGATGTTATATGTATTTCAGAGACATGGCTTCTTGACAATATCAGTAATCAAGAGATTTTTGATGATAGATATAATGTTTTTAGACGGGATAGAAACTATAGTCTTACAGGCCAAACCATGGGAGGCGGGGTTCTTATTGCCGTTCTATCTAAATATAATGTAATTCAACAGACGACTTGGTCAACACAAGAAACTGAGGATATATGGGTAAGCATCATTTCGACTGCCCCTAACAAGAGAATAAATATTTGTTGTTCTTACCACCCACACGGTACCAAACATATTAGCAGTCTTTTAAATCATTTTGAATCCGCTAGTTATCTCCGACAGAATAATCCCGACGATGATTTCTTACTTGTGGGAGACTACAATATCTCGAAACTTGTCTGGATCCCAAGACTTAATTCAAATCAAATGATTCCACAAACAGCCACTGATGAAGCCAGTACTCACGTGATAGATTTTCTATCACTCTGTGACTTCCATCAATACAACAACATAATTAACGCAAACAAACGTGTTCTCGATCTAGTAATAAGCAATTTGAACTGTATATTATTGCCTTACTGTCCTCCCTTTCTTACCGAAGATTCACATCACAAATCTTTACGTATCGAGATAACACTTCTAAGAGACCCCAGTTTAAAACAATTATCACGGCAAGTTTTGTTGTTTAACTCAGCTGACTATACTCAAATTAATAAGTTTCTAGAACAATTTAACTGGACGCATGTTTTCAATAAAATGTGCATGGAAGAAGCTACTAATAAATTCTACGAAATTATATATGAAGCTATCAACCAATACGTCCCATTACGAACCATTAAAATGTCTCCAAAATATCCCGTATGGTATACGTCTAGCTTAATAAAAATCATCAAAGAAAAACTAAAATTTCACCGTAAATTTAAAAAATATTCCCAACTTTCTGATTATCATACATTCTCGTTACTTAGAACTCGCCAAAAGACGCTTGAGAAAGAATGTTACACAAACTATATAAATAATGCTGAGTTAAACATAAAGAATGATGTGAAATTTTTTTGGACCTTCGTCAAATCAAAACAAAACTCCTCTGATATACCTCATAACATATTCCATGGAAACATTTCTTCAATTGATGGGCAACAAACTTGCAATCTTTTCAACGGTTATTTTCAATCTGTGTTTGTCCCCTCTCAAACTAAAAACATTTCCACATATAGCAAAGACGTAATCAATGATAATAATATAAGTTCAATACACCTGAATTCGATTAATATCGAGAAATCTTTAGTATTAAAATACTTGAAAAATGTCAACACAAAAAAAAGTGCTGGTTGTGATAAAATACATCCAATTTTTATTTTTAATTGTGCTGAACAACTTGTCACCCCCGTGACATTACTGTTCACACTTTCTATCAAAGAAGGCGTATTTCCCACCATTTGGAAAAGAGCTCTTGTGACACCTGTTTTCAAAAAGGGGGACAAACACAATATTGAGAATTATAGGCCTATATCGAAACTATGCATTTTAAGTAAAATTATGGAAAAAATCGTTTACGACCAACTCTTTAATTTATGTAAAAACACCATTATCAATCCTCAACAGCACGGTTTCTTTCAAGGCAGATCTGTCGAGTCGAACTTGGGTCAGTTCACCGATTTTGTTCTGAATACTATGGATAAAAAGAAACAAGTTGACTCTATCTATACTGATTTTTCTAAAGCTTTCGACAAAGTGAATCATGATATACTCCTAAGCAAACTTGAAAAAATTGGTATAAGTGGAAATCTTCTCAGATGGTTCTCATCTTACATTAAAAATAGAAGTCAAGCTGTTGCACTCAAAGGTTACATGTCACAGGAAATAACCGTCCCTTCGGGTGTACCTCAAGGTTCCCATTTGGGACCCCTGCTCTTTACTTTGTACATAAATGACATCAAACATGTCATCTGTAACTCTGATTTTATTCTTTACGCTGACGATATGAAAATATACAAATGTATAAGCTCAGAAGATGATTGCAATAAATTACAAGAAGATATTAATAAAATTAATGAATATTGCATAGAAAATCAACTATTTCTCAATGTAAAGAAATGTAATGCGATAACGTTTTCACGTAAAAATCACCCAATCGTCCATATTTACCATCTGAACAACGTTCCGCTTGAAAGAGTGGATAAAATTAGAGATCTTGGAGTATTACTTGACTCCAAATTACTATTCAAAGATCACATTGAATACATCTTAGAAAAAGCCTACAAACAAATGGGTTTTATCCTACGCATCACAAAACCGTTCAACAAACCTTTTACACTTGAACTACTATATATGGCGTATGTAAGATCTCATCTTGAATTTGCATCTGTCATTTGGAATCCACAATACCAAACTTACATTAAGCGTATTGAAAATATTCAAACAAAATTTTTGAAACACCTTTCGTATCGTTTCGAAAATCACCAGTGTAAACCTATTGCTCTTTACAAACGGAGAAACATTTCTGACGTACTGTTTCTATACAAGATTGTGAACTGCCTTATTGACTCACCAGATCTATTAGAAAGGATTGCATTTCGTTGCCCTGAACGCAATACTAGGTCGAATACCCTATTTTTTATACAGCATTTCAAATCGAAATATGCACAAAATTCTTTGCTCGGGCGTATCTGCAAATCTTACAACGCCCTAAGAGATATCGATATTTTCCACTGCTCTCTTAAAACGTTTAAAACTAAATTAACCTTACAATGTACTTAAACCAAAACGATTATTTCTTTGTTATTTCTTCATTGTTTTTTTTTTCCTTTGACTCACTTTTTACTAATACTATATTATAATATTATTACTATCTACTTGCTTCCTAATCAGTAACCATTTCCTTTTTTTTTTTAAATCATAAATGGAACTTCACTGGTTTATACTATATTCAATATAAAATGTAAAATGAATGTATTTACAACTGTATGTTTCCTAAATAAACTTAAATAAATAAAAAAATAAAAAAATAATAATAAATAAGAAAACTGAAATTTAAAATTGATTTCACGAAACTAAGCGTCGCGGAGTAACACGACTGTCTTCGGCGCCGATTGGGGCGTGACTGATACGAAAAAGGTGTTGCCCAGTGCATGGTTCTTGTGTCCATCCAATAAGGGTCACTTCAAGAATCCAAATTCGTAGAGTGCGGGCCGTATTTATTGATGTCAAAAGTAATAACGAGAAAATGCGTATTTTATTTTATTTTGTGAAGATCGGGCGTAAATATCAAATTTTTTTGCGAATATTATAAAAGAAACTAAATTTGCCACATTATAAAATAAAACCACATCCGAAAAGGAGTTTATAAATAGGAGAGTTTGGACTTGAAAGTGTTTTTTATAGACCTTATACTTTATTTTTTTAAAGGCTTATTAAAAGACTTATTAAAAAAATTACCGATATTTTTAAGGGCCAAGGTATGTTCTACAGACAGTATTTAATTGAAGCATCCATAATACTTCTAAGCTATCAAAATTTCAAAACAAAAACATGTGATTTTGAATGATTTTGCATTATTTAGTATGGCTTCGTCTTAAGTTGGAACCTGTTGGAACCCGACCCTTCATACCGCTCGGCCATTAACTGGAATATAATGAAAATCAGAGTGTGCAATTTACACGTGGTGGAAGTGAAAACTTCAGAAAACTAAAATAGATAAGAGTGGGGAGACCACGAAGTACTTTTTTATCAATGTGAAGGATGATTTTTTCCATATTTTGTCGTCGAATTCCAGTGCGCCTTTTCCTATACATTTGGTCATCCTAGTTTTTGTATTTTCTTCTTCGGAGTAGCTAGATTTCGTTTTCGTTGCCTATTCATTTTGGAGTGGTGTGAAGATTAGATAGTGATTTTACAACAATTTTTTTAATTTTATTTTGGATTGCGTGGGTTTCCATCCTTGGTCCGCTGAATGTCTGGTCGCCAAGGTTCGTCAGGCGCTTTATGCCACTAGACTAAAGGAGGCTTGCGTGGGACCGTGTATTTATCGTATTATATTGGAACCGAGTACCGTGAAATAAATAAATATTTTATTGCTATCTCATTCTCAGGCTAAATCCCATAGATGTGTGTATTTGTCTCTTTATAGTGTCGCTCGATTCCGTTTCATCAATTTTCAAATCACAACGGTGCTAAAAAAAGTTATCACTTCTAAAAAGTGTTTTCTTCACCGAATAGATAACATTCTCAAAAAAACTTCTTTCTATGTTTGAAAGGAAACCGATGTCCATTTTAGTTCAAACTTCAAACACATTTATCACTCGCAATTTATTGTCTCTCATACAAAGTCCCCAAGAGTAAAGAGTCCCAATTGCCCGAAGCCAGTGTAACTGTGGCATTCCTAATATTGGGGTACGTTGTGCGGCTGAAAGGAATGTGGAAGGGGAGATTTTTGTTCTCTTTTACTGTTATATTTTTGGAATAACAGAAACAATACTAAATTTATCTATAATTTATTTATTTATTTATTTATTTAAACGCCCCTGGGTCTTTTACGTAGAATGCAGTACATTTTTTAAAAATTACAGTGAAAATAATGAGTTGACAAAATACAGGTAAAATAATATATGTTAAAAACAAAATATAGGTTACATAAAATAGAAGCGTTGACAAAACACAGGTAACATAAAATATAAGAAACAAAATATAGGTTACATAAAATAGAAGCGTTGACAAAATACAGGTAATATAAAATATAAGAAACAAAACATAGGTTGCATAAAATAGAGGAGTTAATAATAATAATAATAATAATTGGCTAATTTATATAGCGCCGTTTTCGTGGAAAATCACCTCAAGGGCGCTGTACAAATAATATATAAAATTATTACAAGCAATAATTGTCAGCCTGAAACACTCATTTACATTGAAAAATCTTCCGAGAAAAGATACTTGCCGCCAACGGGACAATGAAGATTTTTCAATGTAAATGAGTGTTTCAGGCTGACAATTATTGCTTGTAATAATTGTTACCCTTTGTGCTATGTATAAAAATCTTGTCTAAACGTTAGTTTATAAATTAAAAAATAATAATTAATATATGAAATAATTAATATTACTGGCTTAAAACTAAGATTTACAATTACAACTAGTGACTTACATCTAAGACTTATAGCTACTTATATTACTGGCTTACAACTAAGATTTACAATTATAACTAGTGACTTACATCTAAGACTTATAGCTAGTGACTTATGACTAAGACATATAGATTCTAACCTAAAACTGGTGACTTATTAACACACATATTTACAATTAAGATTAGCGCCAGAAGAAGTAGGAAGTTTTTACATAATATTACAATTCAAGAATACGGGTGCAAAAAGTTTAATGAAGGTTAACTGGATTTACGGGAAGGTATAGATATTTTAAATAAATTAATAAATTTAATAGTCAATCTTTACTGCATTAAGGTGATTCATCGCTCACCAGTAAACAGATTGAGGTATCACAATTAACAGATTACATTAAACAGATTGAGTTAACTATAAACAAAGAGAAAAGAAAAAAAAAATTATTAAAAATTGCAAAGTTTAAATAGAATGATGAATTTATGGAAAGGAGTATCGGAAAAAGTGAGTTTTCAGTTTGGATCTAAATTCCGCTGAGTTGGTTATGCATCTCAATTCCATAGGAAGTTTATTCCAAGCTTCGGGGCCGGATACTGCGAATGCACGATCACCAAACTTAGTGTTCGGATTTCGCTTAGATTCTTTCAACCTTCCAATTGCAGAAGATGTCGCTGATCTAAGAGTTGACTGCCTAAGACCAATATTTTACGGAATGCATAGTTCAGAGATATAGGGAGGAGCCATTTCATTGATAGATTTAAACACCATCCAGCATAACTTGTATTGGATCCTTTCAGGACACTTCAGCCAGTAAAGATTTCGGAGGTGTTCCGAAATGTGCGAAAATTTGGGTACTCCAGTGATAAGTCGTGCTGCGGCGTTGAAAACTGATTGTAGTTTGTCAGTTTGACATTTAGGAAGACTTGCATAGATGCCATTGCAGTAATCAAGACGTGATACTATATACGAGTTCACAAGAAGCTTAGTTGCTTCTGTAGAAAGGTTCCTACGAACTGACTTAAGTTGTCTAAGGTAGAAGAACCCCGTGCTAACGGTCCTATTCACCTGGCTTGACACAAAGTAATGTTTAAAATTGTTCACATTAGTTTGTGAGATAGGTAGAAATACATAGTTGGCACATATGGCGTTTGAAGTTCGCAAGTTCAAATTATTGTCAAATACATCCATATTGTTTAAGTATTTATTAACAAGACTATGTAAACGTTGTATTGGAGAATGCAAATTAGATTTATTAATTGCAGGAGTTCACAACAATCGAATTTAGAGTTTATAATATTTATAAAATATATGATATTCTTTGGAAAATCTTTAATATTTGTATTAATCCAGCAACATTAAGTAGGTAGGTACTTATTCTCTTTAAAATGAATGAATTAATAAAAAATGTGACGATTTTAAATTTTTACGGCCAAAAGTATTATAGTTATTTATTCGTGGGGTATTATGTCGTATTGCGCTACGTGGCATTATACCCCAAAATAAATAACGATAGCTAAAAAGCGTAGATTACACATTGAAAAATTGTGCGCTGAAAAGGTTGAAATATTCCATAATAAACTTACAGCATCTTCAACTAACTACATGTATATGTTTGTAAATTTCGAGGCCTGGAAGGTCGGGCCCCGGGGTGTTCCCGGCGTTGCCCGGGCGGTCACTATCCCACTGATGAAAAAGCCTCTTTTGTATTCAGAGTGAAATCATCCCGCGAGTCTAATAAATCCCTCACAGCAGCTTCTACCAACTATACATATTTATTTTACTAGAATCCACATTATTCCCACTGAGAGTTGATCCGAACTCCGGCTGAGATTAACATAAAACTTTCCTATAATAACCCCCAATATATTCCTATCAGACTGAAGAAGACAAGGTGGTGTTGGTTTACTCAAGGTCCATGGAAATTCCCTTTAAAATCATTCCCTTTTAATCATCACGCTTGTTTTTTGGTTACGCAATTCCCCATCCCCGTGACCACGACCTCCATTAAAATAAATAATATAATGTTTTTACATTAGCTCCACTCAGGAGGCCCCGAGGAAAATTTCAAAAATGATTTCCTACCATTTATTGGTTAACCAATATCTCTGCCATAGGTTACCCCAAGTGATTCGCTTCGTTTGGTGACTTAGCAAAGGTTCCCGGGTTCATGGTGTGAGGTTTGTCCAGGTTTTGGCGGCGGATGCGTCTGCCCGAGGATCGGGAGAGAATGGTTGAGGAAGTCCCTTTGACTTCTCCAACTGTAGTCTATCAGAACACCGCATTGGGAGGGATGGATTCGTACGTCCGTCACTCATGGACACACTGACCCCCAGATTCCTACCCACCCCTACTACTCTTTTTCTTGTCAGAACTTTCTCACCTTCCTTTCTTAAAAAAACCTCCAAACAGCATCCCCAAAGGTGACATAGGCCCTGAGGGCTGTAGCTAATGTTAAAAAATTGGGCGTATGTCATTTTAGGGGATGATGTGTGGAGAGCCTTTTTAAGGAAAGGAAGGAGATGAAGTTCTGAGAAGGAAAAGGGTGTGAGGAGTTGGTGGAATCTGGGGGTTAGTGTGTCCAGAAGTGATGGACGTATGAATCCATGGATCCAACTGTGGCACAAGGGGATGGGTCGAGAGAGTCCGGCTCGAGAGGTCAAAAGGTCTCCCTCAACCAGTCTCTCTCGATCCGGCCCGCCACGTAGTAGGTGGGCAGACGGTTACATGAAAACTCATAATCAACTCAACTCAACACCTCTTTGAAAAGTCATTAAAAGCAATGAAAAAATAATTGAAAAATAGCCCATAACCTAATCCGACGTAACTTTTTAACAATGTTTTAAATATTTTTTCAACACTCTTAATGACTTTTCAAAGGATGTGCTAAGTTGAGTTGATTCTGAGTTATCTGGTCCATGAACTAGGGCACCCTGCTAAGTCACTAAACTTAGCCACCACTTGGGGTGATCTATGGCAAAGGTGTTGGTTATCAAATAAATGGTTCCTGGGGCGGCGGTACCCTACCCGCCTCCCAAATTGGATGATTGAATATGGCGTAAGTCTAAGATTTCCCGCTTTTTTGTGAGACTTTTAGTATAAAAGTCCTGGCTGTAGGTACCTACTACCAGACTACGGGACGTAACATTGACTCGCGTTAAAATTGAATTCTCCTACTGGACTAGTGGACTCTTAGAATCTCGTGAATAAATAAATATCAAGGTAGGTATTTGACATTTTTTTGTTTGTATTTAATAATAGACGGAGTTTAGGTTTAAGTGTAGTGTTTAAATAATATCACCATCAGATGAATGACGAACCAGCTTAATTTTATACATGTGGAGTTTCTGAATTTCATGGAATTCTGAAAATTTTATTTTATTTCAGGAAATAATTAATAAATCAATATTTAATAATTGAAGATGAAAATAATACGAATAAATCTAACGAAACTAAATAAATTTAAGCGTAGAACAGTACAAGACACAGAAAATAAAAGGTAAAGGTCGCAACTGGGAATCGAATCCAGGATCTCTAACTTGGCGAAACTACGTCGCTAATAGCTAATCCATTGTGATCTTATTTTTCTACGTCATTTTTGTTAATCTCATATTTCAAACTCAGAATCAAAATATCATGTTCAACTAATTTTCCCGTATTATTGGCTGCTCTTTTTGCATGATTACAAAGTATTTATTTGTGACACCTACTTGACAGCTTTAGACTTTTTCTAGATTAAATATTTAATTTTTTTTAATAACATTTGAAGGTTATGTACATCAATGTAATATTTATTTTAATCATTGAAGAAGGAAGCTTACTAATCAATACTTATTTACAAAATCAAGTTATGTCCAGTAATGTTAAGTAATTTACTGTTTTCGACTAGATAAAAATTTTTCACTTCACTGTAATTGTAAGAACAACCAGCGAACTTTCCACTTTGCCATGGAGTTCATCACCTAAGTTAAGAATTAACACTAGTTCGACTCCGCTCTGTGGTTCAATTCTCCAATTGCGATAAAGAGTTATTCGTTATGTGTCATCTGCGAACCAAAAAATTACCCGTCATCTTGAAGAACTTTGTCGAATGTTTCATTTATACGTTTGAATGTCGAAGGGTTGAAGAGATGATTATATTGGCAGCCCTGTGATTATTGTCAATGTTTCTGATGTTTTTGACTTTTCCATGATGTTAATTTGAAATCACTAAGGCACTTTCTTCGAAATGGCTGGCGGGTATATTAGTCTAAAGCATAAACAGCTAGTACCTGCCGAAAATCTGCCGAACGTTTGGCCGCGCCGAAACTCTGCGTTCGTGAATTATCGCGCGTCTTTCGGCTGACTTCGGGTGAGTTCGTGGCTCGTGTGTCGCCCGCCATCATCTGCTGAGTTCGCCGGCCGGTCCGGCATAATTGTGTTGTGAGTTTGTATGTTATTTCTCGCGCATAGTGATTAGGTATTTTCCTTTCCTTTCTTTCTGTGTTGAGACTGATAATTAATTACAAGTTATTAATTAGGTTATCATACATTACTAACTGCGATTAAAAGATCTCAATAAATGTTAACTTTAATCTTTTATGTTGTGATTGTTAAATCAATTAAAATTAAAATACTCAATGGTACATTACTAAAAAAAAAAAAAAAAATCACGTACTTCAATTATTGTTTTTTTTTCATTTAACACTTTTAATAAGAATTTTGTGATTGTAAACGCAATTAAAATTAAAATATTCAATTAATGAGGTCCTTCCTTTATAATGTAATTGTTAATTCTCGACAAATTCTTGTTCCTAGAAGTAGTTAACATGTTTGTTAATTTTAAAAAAAAATGTTTGTTTTATTACAGTAATATTTAAAAAAAAAAAAAAACATATTGTTTTTCACATTCTTAAATTATTGTTTTTTTGTTTCATTAAGTTTAATAAGAATATTGTGATTGTAAACGCAATTAAAATTCAAATATTCAATTAATTTGGTCCTTCCTTTTTAAGTGTTGATTAATAATAATTGGCTAATTTATATAGCGCCTTTTTCGAATAAAATCACCTCAAGGGCGCTGTACAAATAAATATATAAAAGAATTAATATTACTGGCTTATAACTAAGATTTACAATTACAACTAGTGACTTATATCTAAGACTTATAGCTACTTATATTACTGGCTAACAACTGAGATGTACAATTATAACTAGTGACTTACATCTAAGACTTATAGCTAGTGACTTATGACTAAGACATATAGATTCTGACTGGTGACTTAATAACATATATATTTACAATTAAGATTAGCGCCAGAAGAAGTAGGAAGTTTTTACATAATATTACAATTCGAGAACACGGGTGCAAAAATGATCTTAATGGGTTAACAGGATTTATGGGAAGGTGTAGATATTTTAAATAGATATATAGATTATTGACAATTTGACATTGATTGTTTTGTTATTTTTTATAATTTTTGTTTGTTTTATGGCAGTAATATAAATTTTTTTTTTTTCAGATATTTCAATAATTGTTTCAATTTAATTTAACACGTGTTTACTATCTGTATAAGTGTAAAAATAAGCCTAAATTTCAGTAAACAATGCTTTTTAACATGTCAAACAAGTTTCGGTTTCGGTAGAAAATCCTGTTTCGGTCGGACACTAGATTTAATATTACTAATACCTGCAAACGACATTGCATATTGTTAATTAGAAAGTTCGGAATTTTTTACTCCAAATAATGGCAGGAATTACTAGTTAAAGTAAGTCAAGTCCCTTGTATAATTAACATTTTATCCTTTACGGCATTTCAATGTTCCATGATCGATATTTAATGCCTGTCCTTCGATCTTAGGTTAGGATACAAGATTTTGATAGTTTTGTCGGTGTCGACTGGTTCGACACGTTCGTTGTTCGAGTAGAATTACTTTTGATGTTTGGCGTCTATACGTTCCTTCGACGAGATTCAAGAATAACAGTAATAATAATAAGACGACCAATGCATGACCTTTCGACGGCGATTGCGAACGGCCTCTATTGGGGAATTGACCCCTAAGCATGTTCAGAAAGCCGGTACATTAATTTGAGCCTCTTCATTCCGCATTCAATATCCTAGTTATGAACCTGTGAATATCTACCACATTTGAATAGAGCCTCCGACAATGGGGCTGTGTATTGAAGATAACCAAATTCACCATTTCATGTCGATACTATGACGCTTAACTGATTGAAACTGTTAATTGTTCTTCAATGTACTCGTAATCACATAAATTTGTTTAAAACCACTTTATTTTGTGATTTTGTAATTGTGTCAAACCAAAATTAAATGCCATTACGATTGCGTAATTGTTTTTTATTTGTGTGGTTATGATTTCTTTATAAATCAATCAATGCCCATGGTAAATGTGTGAATGGGCGCGTAAAAGTATTGTAAATGACACGGGTTATGCGAGAACAAAAAACCGATAAACTTTTCTTTTAGGCTCTATATAGGCAGAGTTTGGTGTTGCTTTCAACCCCGTCAATGTACAATTATTTGTATAGGTTGTAGAAAATAAATTACATACGTAGATACACGTGGAATGGTTTGTTATATACATGCTTCATCGGACTTGGAATAAGATGCCCTAGGGAGCTGTTACGGACGCGGACAGTGGTTCGGTAACTTTATCGTTAATGCTCCGTTTTGTTTTTCAGGTAGTAAAATGTTTTATTGTACTGTTGAGGTGAACTCGCCTTCTCTCTCTCGCTTGTTTATCAATTTCCATTTCAACCATATTGGCTTGTACAAAAAATTATAAGCTATGGCTCTGGGCCTGCAAATTGAAGGCATCGAAGGTTCATAACTTGATGAAATACTAATGAAAATGCTTTAAACCAAGAGTGGTTTTATAGAATATTGTTTTACGTAAATTAAAATCAAAATGTCGTCCCAGATTGGACGATAAATTGACGATGAAAATAAGAATCAGAATCGCACAAATTCAGAATCCAAGCGCTGCTTAAAATGAGTTTCCGTATTTGTAGCAATCAAATCTGAATATCTTCTTGGTGCTTTCTTCCTACCTCTTTTTTCCGATTGCCCACTCCCATTTTCTTTTGTCTTCCAACGTTCTAATTTGGAGGTGCTATACTCTCACTGACTTTAGATACGCCCACTAATTTCAGATACTCCCACTGACGCCGATTACTTGTACGGTGTTGAATGGTACCATATTTTATAAAATTTAACCCGAGTTTTCTATCTTTCCAGATGACCGCATGACCGCATGAACCAAGATGTCGGCCGCCCACAACAAGACGGACGGGCCGGAAAAGCGGGAGCAGGAGCGGATAGAGTTCTACGCGTCCTACGATGCTATGACCGGCATTCGTATAGCCGCTACTCTCGGCGGCTTCTTCGGCCTCATGGTCTTCCTGGTTATATACAAGAGTAGAAGCAAGTCCGTGAAGGCTCTGAAAGATCCCAAAATAGCGGAGATAGCAGCGGCCGCCGTAGCCGAGGAAGAAGCCGAAGAAGAAGAGAGGCAAATGGCTTACGCTCTGGAGGAAGCACTCAGCGCGCGCTTCTCTCTCGGGGGACCCTCTCCCTGGCCGCATCGGGGGCCCCGCTTCTCCTCGGTGGGGGGAGGCTACAGCAGTCTCCTAGCTCCGCCGCGCCGCCTTACCAAGATGCGCGGGGACAGCCTGCCGGGATCAGCGCTCAGATTCGACTGTCGACCTCCGTATTTCGAAGACGACATCGAAATGACCGAAGCGGTCGACGACTCGTCTTGTACTGTGCCATCGGAGTATGTAAATCAGTTTCTGTCCGTGCCGGGAGGGTCTCGGCGGTACAGCAGCATCACTTGCTCCAGCTCCGGCAGTTCTTACCTGGAGAGGCGCGGTTCTTCCATAGTGTGCGCCTTGCCAACTGTGCCCCCAGCGCCTGCGCCCTCGCACCTGCGTGTACCGCGGCCACGACCTATCAAACAAGGCACGTTACACGAGACGGAGTGTCGTGATGTGTTTAACCCGATCAACATTCAAGTGATTCAGGCGACTCCAGAACTATCGCCTTGTGTAAGTGAACATACTATCCTCAACTGCGAGCCCCCGGCGAAGAAACGGTTCGAGTCGGCCGGGAATGGCAACGGCAACGGCGTGGAGCCCCGCGGCCTGGCCCCGCTCGCATCCTTGGGCAGCTGCGGGGTATCGCTCAGTGTGGACTATCAGGACTACGACCTTCATTCGGTCGGGTCCGACTCAGTTTTTTTCGACGAAGACGAATGTTTAGATACTGACGATGAAATAGAACAATTTTCAACCGATAGCGACGAAAGCATGTCTTTTAACCATAGGGGATATCCTTCCGAAGAATGCAAAGAATTGCGACCTCGTCGCCGTTCGAGGCACATAGTGGGGAAGTCCATTCCCGTGGCATCTTCTCCGCCATTGAGCATGAGCACGATGCTGATGCCGCGGTGCCCCGGCTCCCCCTCGGTGGTGAGGAAGCACCGCTCCTTCCTGAGCGCCCCCCTGACGCGCGCCGCCCTGCGCCGTCTGTCGCACCCAACGGTGCTGAGTCGGCGAGGCTGCGCCACCATCAGCGCGGCAGTGGGCGAGGGCTGTGCTCCCCTCAACTCGCAGGACGTGGAGCTGGGCTGCCGACCCGGAGGGGCCCCGCTGGCCTCCACGGGCAGTGTGGACTACACGGCTCGCAGCCCCTCCCCGCTCAACCCCGACCACTGCTCCTGGTCGCAAGAGACTCTGTTCTAATGGTGTTAGTGCATCGAAGTAGTTTTGGTACTGTTTATAATGTGACTGTAAATTAACTTACCACACCTGCGAGGAACATGAGGGTACACATATCGCATTTGCTATAGCGCACATATAGATATTTTTTTACCGATGATAAAATAATATAGAAGTTAGAAAATAACATTTTGAAATAACTGTTTGTAAGTGTTGTATTTAAAGTGTAAAATAAACGTTGTTTAGGGTTATGCGTATTAAACTATATTATAGCTTGTCGTTAGTAGATACAGTTATACAAATGTTATACGTGTGTTATTATCCCTTGTCATTGATTTCTGTACCAAAATTGATGTTCAACGTGTGAATAACAATACCCCAGCGATTTATCCCCAAATCACCCGATAGTTGATAATATGTTCTACGTTAGGCGTAGCTACTATGTATTTATAGCATCATTCTTCCAAGTTCATTTTATTTCTCTTTTTAAGATCTGTGAGTTCTTTCTCACTTTATCAGGGTAATTCAACAATGTACTTACAATAATTTCAACGAGAAATGAGGTAATATGCATTGGGTTATCACAAAAACATAATCATATTGAAAAAATAAATACAGGTAATCGTAGTGGTTTAGAAACCTCAAAATGTGTTCTCAAAAGATTTCCCGATTGTGTGGCATATTTGTGCAAACATTAACAGAAACGCCATTGAAAAATGCACAACAAGCACCCGTAGACGAGAGACTTTCGTTGCGGAGACAGTTGCGTTGCAATAGGGGCTTAAAAATCCATTAGTTGCGGTATATTTATGGAGGTGCGCACACCAGAGACTTTTTTAGAATTTGTATGAAATTGGAATAGTTTTCCAATTTCATACAAATTCTGCAACTAATCTCTCGTCTGCGGACTTCCTTACTGTGTGCAAAATCAAAAACTAATTCAATCGACCTAACACACTCTCATAAGGTGTGAACTTAAAATAATGCGTACTAGCTTTTTGTGAACATTGTAACATACCATTATTTTAACTAGTGATTACCTCAGGTGACATTTTCTCAATTGAAAATGAAAACGGAATTCACATTTGATACTCCAATCAAGAATCGCTAGTTAAAGTCTGTAGTAAAGGTTCGTCTTATATCGCCCCGTAGAAGAATATCATCGTCTAAAATATAAATTATCATTCAAAGCTATCGGTAGCAACAACAGTTAAACTTAGTTCAAAACCGGCCAAAATTAATAAAAACAATTTACAATATTTTTTTAAAATTTAAGACAACAATTTATTTAAAATGTATGGCGAAATTCTGAACATCCCGGTAGAGATATTGTTCTGGTTTCACGTTTTCGCTCAATGTTTCCATTATAAATAAGTTGATTGAAACTTAACATTTCTAAAAAAAGGTATTTTGCAATCAATTTAAATGACAAAGTCATTCGTATTATATACCAATAAAATCTATGAATCTCAAATAAAAATTATGAACAGACAATCAGATTTGCTTTTGAAATATCTACATTATCGAGACTTGAGATTTGAAAATGCTCGCAGTTGAAAATCAGAGCAGAAAACAGAAAGTTAATGGTGAATTCAAAAGTTTTTTTAGCGATTCTGATTTTGTTCTTCACACATTTTTCATAATATCATGAAGTTCAAAGGCACATCGCAAATAATTCTAATAAGAATCATATTAGAATGCTCGCTTCGTTCTCCGGAGAACCATCGGCATTCGACTGGTATGTGTGATAAATTTTCTATTGTTGAATATTCCAAACCAATCTCTTGATGATGATTGTCTATTTTTCCTCATCGTTATTTATGTTTGTGTTGCGTTTAACCACGCTGCATAACTCAATGTAAAGGGGAAGCTCACCAGATGAACCAGAAATACAAATTATTTAACTCTATTGACAACCAAGAATCGAAATATTTAGGAGAATTCAAAATTCCTAAAAGTAGGGTACTAACAGAAAGTCCAATCTCCCTACATACAAAATAGGTACCTTCCGCTTACTTTTCGGGACGTTTAGTTAGATCTACCATAAGTCAGCAACATGTAGGGAAAGAAAAAGTTAAATTTATAACTGTTTAGCACTTAGAACAGTAAAATATTCCTATCATTTCGTGTTATTTTATTATCGTCATATTAAGTGGGACCATCTTTGAAATGAAATGTGTATGAGTGTGAAAGCTATCCAAAATAACTTTTCTGAAAAAATTTACTAACGGCGTGCTTTTTATATAAAAAAATAAAGGTGATTTTTTATGGAAAAAGTGTAAAATATGAAATGAGCAGGGATGTACTGTGACGTACAAGTGAGACGTAGGATACTTTTAAATAGAATGTTTTAATTTATATTTTCTTCACAATCAACCTTCGACATGCATAATGATCAAAAATAAATATTTTCGAAAGATAACTAACATGTTTTCACCTTATTGTAATGAATGTTTAATATTATATTATGTCGGAAGAAAAAAAAGACAGCATTGTTAAAGTATAGTCTTCTACAGTAAATCAAGCCTGTCTTTTATTTTTAAAATAATAATAAATAAAAACAGTCCTACCTTAAAAATATTTTATTTTACTGTCTAGATCTAGAACTAATAAATTTTAACTGTTTTTTTATTGTTCTTTAACCTTTTAAAATATTGTTGGTATATTTTTTCAATTGCTTGCAGCAATTACTTATTTATGCTTTATAAAAATAATACCTGTTACATTTCATTTTTGTTTATGTAAGAAAGCATTAGGTTTATGATTTAAAAAATACCCACTCCTATTAAAATTTGTTATTTATGAATAACTTTTTTCAGGTAAAAAATATTAAATTGCATTTATATACAAAGGGTGTTAAGGGACGTAGGTATTTTACTTACTTTAACCAATGATACCTGAAATTATTTTAGATAAAGTGAAACTAGAGAAATTTTGTTATCCGGTAATTTTTTTGATGTTTTTTTGTTCATTTTTTGTTCTCTTCTAAACTTAACAAAAAAAATTCTGTCACATGTCGTCACTGGTCATTCACCCGAGTAACCAAAAAAACCCTCACCCCGATCCCAACTGTTCAATACTTACAGATTTTTTAATCTTTAAGTTGAAAAAAAATATGGGAGACCAAAATTTTTTTTTAAATTTTTTAGTCCAAATAATGTCAGTATCAATACCAAATAATGTCAATATCACTGGTTAGGGGCCATTCATTTATTACGTAAGACGATTTGGGGGGGAGGGGGAACGACCATGTCTTATTTTTTCTTACAGGGGGGTGGGAGGGAGTCTCGATAGTTCTTACGTAAGATCACAAAAATGCGCAAAGTTAAAATTATTAGTACCTTTTTGAAAGTACAAATAAACATTTCTAAAAATTGTTACTGAAAAATAAACATTAAAACAAACCACACGTATATTCATTTTTTTCGTTTAGATTCTTACGTAATACATATTAAACAGGGAGGGAGGGGGTCGGCCTATTCTTATTTTTTCTTATAATAGGGGGGGGGGGGTTAAAACTAGCAAAATTCGTCTTACGTAATAAATGAATGGCCCCTTAAAGTATGTAAAATACGTCCCTTAATACCCTGTATGTATGAATATTATATTGAATATTATATTACTGATAGTCTTCATTTCTGTAGAAGACAATTATGTTGTACATGTTAATTGCAATAAATGTTGATAAAAACTCAGAATTATAGTGTTTATTCATTAGGTACTTATTTTTTAATATCATATGAAAACCGAGTACTTACTTACATCGTGTGATACGATTAGATACGAAAAAGAATTCTTCAGTGTTTACGTAGGTATATATTATGTATATCAAAGAAGAAGAAGAAGTACTTACATGAGTACCTACCTCAGAAAAAACATATATTTTTTTAATGTTCATTAAACTTACGAAGCGCAGTTTTATGCGCTTTACACTACAAAACTAATTTATTAGATTTTTCTAGTACCTACCTAGCAGTGGCGGTCCGTGGGTGTGCAGTGATATAGAGTGCTAAAAATACGATATTACTGATGTTGTTGTAGCTGAAAATGAATTTTATTTTTTAGTATGTGGATGCGACGCACCCTTGACTGAAAGAATCCTGAAGATCTTCATACAAAAAGTTGAAATTTTGAAAAAAAATATACATATACAAATATATATTTTTTTACATGAACTCCACACAGGAGGCCCTGAGGACAATAATTTCCCTCAGGGCCTATGTCATCTGGGATGCTGTGTGGAGGGTCTTTTTGAGGAGAGGAAGGAATGAACATTGGTTTTGAAGAGACCCATGTTGTAGGAAGGAGGAAACACAGAGGCCGGCAAATCATTCGACAGCCGAGCTGTTGAACACAAGCACGAGTCAACCGTGTACTAATAACTTCGTTTTTCCAAGGATCTGTCCTACTATTTATAGATGTCCATTTAGGTATTATAACGACATAACTCGGCAAATGGAAAACAGATTTAATTCGCCATCATTTAATCTCAGTTAATGTTATTAAAAACTGTAATAATAATATGTACAACGTAACATCAATGGTAGGTGCCTACCTATACACGGTATCCGGGAATCCTTGGTACAAACTGGAAACTGATGAATATGCATCACATAATAGAGAACCCAAATGGCGTTTCTTTTTCGATACAAGTTTTTTGATTTTTTTTTATTATTTTGGCATTTAAAGGGGAAAAATCCTTTTAGAGCCGGATCGACGCATATTGAAACCTTAAAATTGATGGTTGACGATGTTAATCCCCCAAGCGACCAATCATTTCGACATAAAAAATACAACATCAGGACTCTAAAACGAAATCTAAAATCAAAAATAGTTATACCTGCAACAAAATCGAGTTTTTTTTACAATACTGCTCCACTGAGGAAAAACATCCCTCAACAGGGCTGGGTAGGAATTTTTGGTTCAATATGCCCAGGAGTGAGAGACGTACGAATCCATCCCTCCCACTGTTCCGAGAGAGTACCTACGGCTGAAGAAGTCAAAGGGACTCCCTCAACCATTCTCTCCCGATCCGGTCCGCCATGCAGCTGGTGTGCAGATGCATCCAAGACCCGGACTAACCTCACCCCATGAACCCGGGCACCAAACGTAGCGAACCACTTGGGGTGACCTATGACTGAGATGTTGGTTATCCAATAAAAGGTTACCGCGGCGGCGGGTACCCATACCCGCCTCCCAAATTCAACTTTAAATTACTTTAAATGTGATGTAGATTCGCTAATTTCCTGCTTGTAGATATGAAGCAGTACGTTTTTGAAGTGAAACTTCTAATTAATTATACTCAAGTTAGCATCTGAAAAGGGTTTTATATAACATTATATTCTACATCTGAAAAAAAAACTCTTGGAATTACAGTTATATAAAACAATTGAAAAATTAAAATTTTCATATATCTATTTTTTGTGCATTTAGGATAAAATTTTGGAATAATAAAAAATTACTAAAATTTTTATAGATGTAAAAAAAAATTAAGATAAATAATTTTCCCTACAACTTTTTTATTTTTTTAATCCAAAATTTCTACATTAAGTTTAATTATTTTACTATTTTTTTTTAAATTCTACAACAGTTAATTACTCGTACTACGAATTCCGGACACGCGTATATTTATTTACCTATGCTATACATATTAAAAACGTCCAATTATCTCCTGGGAAATTATTAAAGCTAAAGTTGGTAACAAACAACAAAAATTTTGGTAATATTTTTTGCAATCTCAATCCAGTTCAGAATCCATAATAACAATATACAAGGAACCTGGAGCCGTTGCAAAAAGGGTGTAACACAATAGGCGAGGTTACTTGAATGGGGGGTTGAAATTTAGGACAGATGTTCTCAGGTACAAAGTGGACCATCTGGAATAACAGGGTAGGTATTGGTAGGCATAAAAAATATTATTATTAATTTACTTTTTATAATGCATATGGCTTGGTGTTCCACCTACCGAGATACTGCAGCGCTACGAAAATGTTCCGGGAGGGACAAGTGCACTGTTTCAGAGGGAGGCATCTACTAATATGGCTTGGTGTTCCACCTACCGAGATACTGCAGCGCTACGGAAATGTTCCAGGAGGGACAAGTGCACTGTTTCAGAGGGAGGCATCTACTAATATCTACAGGAATTCCAAAAACTGAACAAATCGGACTAATATCTATGAGAACCAAAGTGAGGACGAATATCTATAGCTCAAACTGCTGACTAATATCTATGAGAACCAAAGTGAGGACGAATATCTACAGCTCAAACTGATGACTAATATCTATGAGAACCAAAGTGTGGACGAATATCTACAGCACTGGCAGAGGTTGGATTTGCAATTATGTATAGCAGATTGGAATAAATTAATATTGCGTATGCAGTTTAAAAAACTTAATTTTGTATGTATGTACGTAAAAATCCCTAATATCGGACTATTGGACACATTTAGCTGATTATTAAGTATTTGGGTTTTTGTTTTAACAGCTTTCTTTATTTCGAGTGCTTCTAAATTATTTAGTCTGTTACCATGAACATTTCTATGTCCGTTAGGTTAGGTTAGGTTGTGATGCCGTGTATTTCGAAATAAATAAATATCTTTGTATTATGATCTCCATGTCTGTTCAATAAATTATTGTCCTCGTAAACAGAAAAATACGTAATATTATGCAAAAACTTCATGTACGTACTTTAAACGTTTAAGCCTTTACCTAATTAGTAATTACTTAATTGAAGTAATTTATGCTTTTCCGTACAACCTCTTGTTCAGCTGCCTTCTGTAGATATTAGTCCAACCTACGCTCCATAGATATTAGTCACCACTGGGACCGTCATAAATATTCGTCCGACCTTAGATCTGTAGATATTAGTCCTTACTCTGAAGTTCATAGATATTAGTCCAACATATTTATGAGCTGTAGATATTCGTCCGACATACAGGCTGTAGATATTAGTATCTGGAGTCTTTCAGAGCATTTCTCCGCAGTGGCGACTAAGGGGGGGGGGGCGGCCCGCCCCGGGCCCCCAGTCCTAGGGGGGCCCCAAACGCCTCCATGTTCCCTTGATCAAATCCCAAACAAGCCTTTAAGGCACAAGGATACTGTAAAAAAATTTTGAGCCATTTTTTATTTCATTTTTTGAAAGATGCACTTGTTAAAAATGTTCTCACCATTTTTTTTAAAGAATTTCGAAAGATTGACGGATTTAAAACATTTTATGTGAAAAACAGTTTAGAATTATCCTTCAGCAAAACTTTGTGTGCGTTTTTATACAACTATACATCCGATTTGCATTCACCAATTCTTAAACGGTTTGAAAATTCAGTGTCTATGGCAACATGCAGGGGAATTTCGATATCTAAAAAAAGATAAAAATGGCGGACCAGCGAATTTTGTTTTCAATTTTTTATGGTAAATTTTCATCTTTCATAAAAATAAAAAATAAATAGAAGGGGGCCCTTTATTAAACAATCCCTACGTGGTGTCATAGTCAGGTTTGGATTAAACATGTTGGGGCCCCTAGGCAATGTACGTCTCGGGGGTAATCTATGGTAAAGGGGCCCCTAGCCGATGCGGGGCCCCAAGGCAGTTGCCTACACGTCTTATGGATAATGCGGCCCTGGCTATAGTGACTGGATTTTCAAAGGCAGTGCCCTATACTGGCTTATGGACAAAACGGCCCTGCCAGGACCGGTTTAAACATTTTGGGGCCCCTTTACCCTAGGGGCCTCTACCCGATTCGGGGCACCTAGACAGTTGCCTACACGTCTTATGTAAGCAACTGCCTATCGATACTACGGCCCTGGCCTTAGTGACTGAATTTTCGAAGGCAGTGGCCTACACTGCCTGGCAGGGCCGGCTTAAACATGTCGGGACCCTAGGCAATGCATCTCTCGGGGCTCCTTTACCATAGGGGCCCCTAGCCGATGCGTGGCCCCTAGGCAGTGGCCTACACGTGCATAATACGACCCTGCCAGGGTGGGCTTAAACATGTCGGGGCCCGTAGGCAATGCACGTCTCCAGGGCTCACTTCCCCTAGGGGCCCCTACCCGATGCGGGGCTCATAGATAGTGGCCTACACTGCCTTATGGACAATCGGGCCCTGCCAGGGCCGGCTTAAATATGTCGGGACCCTTATGCAATGCTCATCTCGGGGCCCCTTTACCCTAGGGGACCCTACCCAATGCGGGATTTTTCTAATATGTTGTCAACCAGGTTGTAAAACGTAGTAATAAAAACGCGTTCAAAGTTTTTCTGAAGGATAATTCAACACACAAACTGTTTAAAACGGTTTCATATAAGATGCTGTATCACCAATATAAGGTGCTGTATCGTCAATTTTACGAATTTGTATCTATTATTAACAAAATTACCTACCTACTTTTTACTTGTATCTATTATTGTAAAAATTAAATTATACCTTCCTGTGACTTGACCACGACTATGTGACCCCCCATGTGTGTGTGATAGTATTTTTTTTACCATCTTAGGCCCTTTGCTAAAGGGTTTCTTATCATTACAGATAATAAAGGTAGTAATAAAATAGAACAGTAATTAAAAAGAATCAGTGGTGGACTAATGGGGGGGGGAGATAGGGGCGGCATCTGGTCCCCGAGGGCCTCTTTCAGCAAAACTTTGAAAGCGTTTTTCTCGAAAAAATTTTAACTCGTTTTTCAATCTGGTTGACAACATATAAAAAAAACTATACAACCGCCTATATGTATTTTTATTGCATTTGTATTTACATTTGCATGTACCAAGTCTTAAGCTATTCGAAAATCCAGTATTTATGGCACCACGTAGGGGAATTCTGAATTCTAAAAAAAATGTCGAAACAGCGAATTTTATTTTCGAGTTTTTATGGAAAATTTTCAGCTTTCATAAAAAAAATTGAAGGGGGCCCTTTCTAAAAAAAATCACTATGTGGTGCCATAGTGACTTGATTTTCTAACAGTTTAAGATTTGGTGAATGCAAATCGGATGTGTAGTTTTTCTAATATGTTGTCAATCGGGTTGAAAAACGTAGTTTTGGGAAAAACGCGTTCAAAGTTTTGCTGAAGGATAATTCAACACACATAAACGTAAATTTGAGAAACATGCGTTCAAAGTTTTGCTGAAGGATAATTCAACACACATTTTAAACAACCTACTGTTTAAAACGGTTTAATATATAATGGTGTATTTCCGTGTATTTTTCGAATTTCCTTAAAACATTTTATTAACAAATGCATCTATAAAAAAGGAAATAATAAATAAAAGTAAATAAATTTTACAGTGGTGCCTTAAAATCTTGTTTAGGTTTTGATCAAAGGAACACGGAGGTGTTTGGAGGCCCCTCAGGACCAGAGGCCCGTGAGAACTGAATAAAAAGCTTGTAAAATTACATCAACTTTTACTAGGGGGGGGGCTCATTCAGCTTTGCCGCCCCTGGCATCTGACGGGCTTAGTCCGCCACTGCTTCTCCGCCACCGCACGGGAAATTTATGGCGCAGACCAGGGGCGGATCAAATGCTGACTGCCGGTATACAGGCCCATAACAAATTTTCCATTCCATTCGCTTATCTACACCGGTTGGGGATGTCTTAGTTCTAGATTGTTGAGGAACTAATGTGCGGGGTTTTTTTATTATCCTCCTCATAGATTATCCTCACGATAACGTACATTTTCGATTGATTAAACACGATTTATTTGTTTAAAAAGTCCGAGTTTACTCTTCGGTATGTAATCTATGAATAGTAGCTAAATATAGGATAAGTTAGTCGAGTTTTTTTTTACCTGTTGCGAGTATTTATTTGTTTATTTATTAATAATCATTATCGTACGCCTAAGCTACTTCGACCAAGTGTGCCGATTGGCGCGGTACACGGGTACACCCGCCCAAAAAGAAGAAGATGAAGAGATATGTAAATAAGAATGTTAGAGAGAGCGCGCTAATATTAAAATTGAAAATATTTATGCGAAAATTGTGAAAATGTTTAATGAAACACGATTCCTTTAAAATATAGCAAAAATCTAATGGAGAATGTCTAAAATAGCATTAAAAAAAATAATTGATTTTTTTCATACATATACCTAACTAATAAAATAACTGAAAAAAACGTGTTTATAATAATTTTCGGAGCATACTTTGAGATTTTTTGCATACTTTGAGGATGTATAGAACTATAGATACTAACTTCAAGAATAACATATATTTTTTAAGAGCTTTAAAACTTGAAGTGTTTAAGGAAAATATGTAATAAATCGGTAGAAATGAGGGAAGCCGGGTCTTAAGGAGGATGATGAAATACCCCTAAATATTTTTTTTATACCGCTGTAGGTAATTAGAAAAAAAAAACATATTTATTTTTTATTTGACTTTTCTCAGTGCAAAATATATTTTCGTACCAAAATTCAATTCAAAATAGGGTTTTTTTATATTGATTTTTTAAAATTATTTTTAAATTTTGAAAGATCATATAATGTCTCCAATCACGATTAGGTGTCTATGGGCCGGTATTTCAATTGCTCTCTGGTATGAGCCTTAAAAAAGTTTAGCCTAGGGATACCATTATTAAAAAATATCGATATACCGGCCCATAGCATTTTCATTATATAAAAATCACATCCAAAGTAAACTTTTTGCCACCAATTTTTTGTCTGATCGGCACACGATATTTCAATACAGATGTATATATAAAATAAATAAATACAACTAAATAAATTAATGTTCTCCAAAACGAGCTTGAAAAAAATTCATTTGTCATATATTTGGTTTATAATTGTGTAATTTCTACTTTCTACTACTTACTTAAGAAATTCAAAAAATTATAGTTCTTTATTAAAATTAAATAGTCATAAATATATTGGTTTATAAATGTGTAAATTCTAATTATCCACAGAGGAGATCCAGAAGCGCATAGTGAACGCAAATCGCTGTTATTTCCGCCTACAGAACCAATTAAAGTCCAGACTGCTGTCCAGAAACAAGAAGATATTAGTGTACAAAACACTTATCAGACCAGTACTTACGTACGCAGCTGAGACTTGGGTACTAACTAACAGGAATGAGCGAGCACTGGACGTTTTTGAAAGAAAAATTTTGAGACGCATCGTCGGACAGGTTCTAGAAAATGGATTTTGGCGCAGACGTTAAAACAATGAGCTCTATACTTTGTAAGGAGCTAAACGTCGCGAAATTTATAAAACTGGGAAGACTTCGGTGGCTGGGTCATGTGGAATGAATGACCGAGCATCAAGCACCAAAGGCCCTGCTAAACTCAAGACCAATAGGGCGAAGGAGCCTGGGAAGACCAAGACTAAGATGGAGCGACAACGTCCTCAAATATATATCTATCTTGGAGTTTCTAAACTGGAGAGAGCTGGCACAAAACCGAGATGAGTGGAGGAAGATTCTTTAGGAGGCCAAGACCCACCGGGGGTTATAGAGCCAATAGTGATGATGATGATGAAATTCTAATTATACATATATTATAATAAAACGAATATAAAACTTTATTCACTTCATTTTATTTGACCGTAACCGGTTTCAGCTCGTTAGACCAGTCTGAAGATGGCTCTTAAATTAAGGGAAATAAAGTTTTATATTCGTTTTATTATAATATATTATAATGGAATTCCACCATCAATTATCACTCTCAAAAATAGAAATATCTAATTATACAATTGTAAATGTTCTCTAATATGGCCTGGAAAGAATCTCCTACTTGTGATCTCACTAAAGAAACCACTCACTCACTCTGAATGCAATTATTAATGTTCTCCAAAATGACCATGAAAAAAATCACATCTTTGCGATTCTTTCAAAGACATAAATAAACCAATCCCTTCGTTTAGAATACAATTTTTAATGTTTTCAAAAGTTGTCTTGACAGAAGCAAATTCCTGTGATATCTTGAAGAATATTATGAACTAAATATACAATTTGGCTGTCCTGAAACGGGTATCCTTCCATTTTGTAATGTATTGTAATATGAATAAATAAAAAATTTCAAAAAAAAAAAAATTTACTCGCTGGCCGGGACACGAGTTGCTGTGGCTAAGGAAACGCAACGCGTATACTAGATGGCGTTGTGTTTAACCCAACCTAGATAACCAAGTTTTGAGTCGATAAATTAACTCACACCGCCATCTGTTAGAAACTTATGGAACTTACAAATAATTACAAACCACTGTCCTATAAGGGGGCATCCATAAATTACGTCACATGAATTTCATGATTTTTTACTCCCCTCCCCCCGTCCCTGTCACACCCCCCCCCCCCCTCCTAGTGCGACGTCACATATTTTTCAATTTTACATCTAAAAATAATCAAAACAGTAGTTCAAAGTTTTTTTTACATCTGACGTCACACAGCTGATGACCCCCCATACCCCTTCTCACACAGTGTAACACTTCACTCCCCCCCCCCCCCCGAAGGTGTGACGTAATTTATGGATGGCCCCTAACAAACATTTTATTCGCAATACTAAATATTGAGGTCAATGACAATGAGGTTGGACAAAATTACACATAGAAAGTTCAATTTCATAGTTTCGTTAAGTTAGTTTCGGAGTTTATCTCGAAAAAAACATCGCGACCCGAGATTTTTATATATACTAGGTACATATATAAGATATACTTGAATAGTCGGTGTCTATTTATATTACAAGGTCAGTATGCCTACATCATTGGCCAGTGTAAAGGTAAGTTTAGCACAAATAAATAAAATAAGAATAATAGGTGGTCATTATTTAGGTAGGTACCTACTTAGGTATTTATATCAAATATTATAATTATTTCTTAATTTCGGGTTGTGGCCGTTGTGGGGGAGTTACATATTGCAATCCCACACATCCCATAGAGAGTATTAGTCGAAATCATATTTTAACTGGACCGTTTTGCATTTCGTCTGCCTGTAAATCTGTTTGTACTTTCCGTTTCCTTTTCAATTGGTAGCCGTTTTGATGGTTCAATAAAGATTATTTTTTCAATTGTGAGATCTTCTTGTTTATTTATTTATTTATTTATTTATTTATTTATTTATTTATTTATTTATTTATTTATTTATTTATACTGCGTTTTTACAGGTTGTTCACACACATGTGAGAACAACCCAGTTATAAAAACTCAGTTAATTATACAAATAAGATAAAGTAACAATTTATACACAATCAATTAACCAAATAATAAAATAATAATTTTGGAACAGATTAAATAAAAATTAGATAAAAAAAAAAAAAAAAGTTACATATAGAATTTAACAAAAAAATCAAAGTTTACTCAAATAACAATTAAAGAGAGGCAAGATAAGAGACATAATTAGAGACAAACATGATACACATAATAATTTATCACATATTTTTCAGCAATTGGAGAGCATTTTTTTGAATCCATATAAATTATCAACAAAAATATCTACTTCAGCACACTCTACCTTATTATACAGTCGACACATTTGGGTCAGAGGGCTAAAATAGGCGATATTGTTTTTTAATGTATTCAGGTGAAACATATTATGGCTTCTTAAGCAATGGGAATTGGGAACATTTATATCAATGTTGCTAAGACACAATGAAGTATCAAGATGGCCGTGAATTATTTTATGTAAACATATTAGATCAGTCCATTGCCTTCTGATTTTAAGTGTATTAATTTTGAAGTATTTAAGTCGCATGTCGTACGATCTAAGATGTTCATGTAATTGACATTTAAAAGATAACAGTCTTAGCATTTTTTTTTGAACTGATTCTACAATGTTTTCATACTTGCAGTAATGTGGATTCCAAATAGTGCTTCCATATTCAAGTTTACTTCTAATTAAGGCATTGTAAAGGGTTAGAATTGATAGAGGATCTTTGAAAGGTTTACATATTCTATGAATAAATCCCATCATTTTAAATGATTTGCACTTAATGTCGTTAATGTGTACATCAAATATGAATTTCGAATCAAGAGTGATTCCTAGATCTCTTATGGAAAACACTTTTTTAAGAATAGTATTATTTATAACATAGGAAAAATCCTTTATTATTCTGTTACGAGTGAAGTTTAAAGTGAAACATTTTTCAACATTTAAGTGCATATCATTGACAGTACACCAGTTATTGAGTGTGTCAAGGTCATTTTGAAGCAGTTGATGATCAGAAACAGATTTAATTTAACGAAAAATTTTAAGATCATCGGCGAAAAAAGCATAATCACAGTTTAATTTTGAACCAAGGTCATTTATAAATATTAGAAAAAGAAGAGGACCCAGATTTGACCCCTGAGGTACACCAGAAGTTACATTTATTTGGACTTTCTTATCCGCATTTTTTTCCTGATTATGTGTTATCTTTTTTGAAATAATAAAAAAATACTTTACACAAAATAAAGTAATTTATTATTAGGTAGGTTGGTTTTGTATCTACCTATAAATCTTTGGTTACGATTAAAAATAAAATAAGGAACTACAATCCCTGTATTATTTTTTTAAATCAAAAATTAACTTCTAACTTAAATAACGGTACGTATATATATTTTTAATTGTTATAGTTAGTTTTAATAGATAAAATAATTTTCAAAGTTTTATTTTCCCGCGCAGAGACGGGCGGTCCGTTTGATAGATTGGGAATGCTATCCTTGTTCTACCGGTATTTCAATGGAAGATGCTCCGAGAAACTTGCGTGATCCCTTCAGCACCGGTGCATAGTCGGGAAACTCGCCAAACTCCCAAAAATTTACACGATTGACATTTGTCGGGCCGTAATGGGTAACGGGTCGCTTCTTCGACTCGTCCTTGTGTTCAACAGCTCGCTGTGGAACGATTTGCCGGACTTTGTGTTTTCTCCTTCCTACAACATGGGCCTCTTCAAGATCAATGTTCATGCCTTCCTCTCCTCAAAAAAACCCTTCACACAGCATCTCAGATGACGTAGGCCCTGAGGGAAATTATTTTCATCAGGGCCTCCCGTCTGGAGTTAATGTAAAAAGAAAAAATCAAATAATCGCCTTTTAATGTTGAAGTTTCGCCTAAATAATGTTTCGATTCCGTCAACAATGTAAAAAAATTTAAATGACAACGAAATCTTTTAAATACCTACAAAACCTCATGTTCTATAGAAAACCAGAATTAATGTGGACATTTTGGACTGGTTCCGAGAACCGTGACGACAGAATCAACAGATTCAGTCGTGCCAACCAAACAAGATGTTTTAACCATTTTTAAATAACGATTTTACTTACGTATTTTACTTACTTTAACCAGTGATTCCTGGCGTTATTTTGAGTAAAATTGTGAATAAAATTTTCATCTCGTGTGAAATTTTTATTTTTTTGGTTTTTCAACTGAAAACATAAAATAGAAAGTTTTGGGCAGTTAGGGTCGAGGTGAGAGATTGTTACTCGGTTGAGTGAACAGTGACGACATGTGGAAGATTTTTAAGGACTACTCCGAGAATACTCGGGCTATTTATTATGTGTGAAAATTCCGTACCCGAGTTAACTCCGGCAAACTTAGTACTAATGTAATAGTACTGAAGGGGTTAAAAGACATAAATGTCACCAGAGACCAAAAATTAATTTACATTTTTCAATCCAAATAATGTCAGGAAAAGCTGGTTAGTAAGTCAAATACGTCCTTTCATCGATCAATGTGAATATATTTTTTAAGCCAATTTTTAACGGGAGTTCCTTATATCCCTTTTTTGATGCGAGGACTTGAGGCATTCGAGATGTGGATCTACAGAAGAATACTTAAAATAAGCTGGATGGACAGGGTTACAAACGAAGATGTTATGGTTCGGATGAATAAAGAAAAGGAAGTAATTAAAACTATAAAAATCCGAAAACTTCAATATCTTGGACATGTGATGAGACATCCAGAGAAGTATGAGATCCTGCATCTCATAATGCAGGGAAAGATTGCCGGAAGATGGGGCCCTGGAAGAAGGAGAACCTCATGGTTGAAAAACCTGAGACAGTGGTATGGCCAGTCTACCGTGGAGCTGTTCCGGGCTGCAGTAAACAAAGTCCGCGTAGCCAACATGATAGCCAACGTCCGTTGAACGGACAGGGCACAAAAAGAAGAAGATGCGAGGTCTACACAGAACTATTAGTTTAATTATTATATACCTAAGTAACGTGTAACATAAATTTAATAGGAATAAAAAAATTAAATGAGAAAGAGAGAAGTATTAATAATAATAAGTATTATCTAATGGAAACTAACACAAATAAATATAAAAGTAAAAACAGAACATAAAAATATCGATTTAGCACCTCATTGCCGTTATCGATCGATCGGATTAAATACTATTTGGAGAAATATCTTTCTCCAATTTACAATTTACTGTTTGTCCATTTATAATTTAGTTTTTTTTTATTAAAAACTGGTTATTTTGTTTAAAATTCTGACCTGCAAAGATTTGGGTTGTTTTTATATCAACCAAACCCACATTTTTGGCAACTGGGTAGGTACCGATTAAGTTTTTTTGAAAAACATTCTGCATTTTGTTTATTGTAGCTAACTTCACATTCTATACATGGTTTTCCCGCCTTGGTTTTCGCCGTCATTTCACAATAGGTACGCGTGATAGCCATTGTACCGGTCTCAGTTCGACGCGTAGCATTGGCATCATTTCCAAGTCAAGCCTTATTTATTGTCGATACATATCTATTAGTGGTAATATTTAGTGTATAAACCTCTACTAGCCCTCCCTTTACACTAAACTCCGGTGTTTAGTTCGTGTTGCATTACATTAAAAGCGTCAGTTACACGTTGTGTTAGTTCATACAAAATATGCCGCCTAAACGTGGAAATGCCAAGGTAAGTCATTGTTTTTTGGTTAATATTAGATAATCTTGTCTTAAATTATGTTTGTAGTGTGTTCAATCGTTACATTGCGTATTTTTATTGTTTTTCTTCTATTTTACAGAAAGCCGAAGCAGTCGTGGCTTCAGATGCAGCCCCGGAGGTTGCAGTCGACGCGCCATCTAAGAAAAGGGGCGGCAAAGCAGCGGTGAAGGCTGTTGAGGAGAAACCGGAAGTAGAAGTGAAAGACGACGTTAAAAATGGCGATGAAGAACCCGCGAAAAACGGAAATTCCAAGCGCGGCGGCAGGAAAGCTAAGGAAATCGGAAACGGTGATGCTAAGACTGAAAACACAGATGCTGAAGTACCGGATGAATCCCCCAAAAGCGACGAAGAACAAAAAGTGCCCGCCAAACGTGGCCGCAAGGCCAAAGACGCAGTAGCAGAGAAGCAGCCAGCATCGAAAAAGACCAAGGCAGTTGAAGAAGATGCTGAGTCAGATGCCAACTCAGAAGAAGCTCCTAAAGCTGAAGATGATGAGGAATCCGAACCTGAGGTCGTTGCTAAGCCTAAACGAGGAAGGAAAGCAGCAGAGAAGAAGGAACCTGCGCCTAAGGCAGCAGCTAAGAATACCAAAGCGAAGAAAGGCAAGGAAGCAGAAGTAGAAGAGCCAGCAGCTGATGATGATGATGAGGCGGCAGAGGAAGAGGAATACAAGCCCTCGGCTAAGAGAGGACGCGCAGCAGCCAAGAAGGCGCCCGTCAAAGATGATTCGGAGGAGGAAGAAGAAGCTGTCGAGAAAGTGCCCACCAAAAAGGGGAGGGGGGCGAATAAAGGTACTGCCAAAGCGTGAAAGTGTTCTATATAAATAAAATAAAACAAGCCTGAAATCTCAATAAACATTCAGAAATATGTTGTTCCGGCACTTAATTCTGTGTCAAAAGGTTTTCAATGCAAAGTTAATTTATTTTGGAAAGTCATTAATACCATAACTTTTCTCTATCTTTTGTATTGTTAAATCTTATTTTAATATAAAATTTGTGTGGAAATTTTTATTGAATAAACGATACGATTATTACCAGTAATTTTGTATTCCTGATTTATATTGAATTTGTGTAATGTGAAGATTTTATAGTTTACGATGACCAAAAAGAGAGGCAGGCTGAGTGCGCTCAAGTGTAAGATTTATTTTGAATTTACTCCATTTAAGCGACGACTTTGTTGATCTTTTTGCATTCTCTGTACAGATGCTATTTTTGTTTAGCTAGCAATAATCAGATCAAAACCTTTTATGCTCATCCCGCAGAAAGCAAAATATCACAGTCACACATTTGTATTTATGATTCATTCTAAATTATGACCATAAAGTTTTTATAGCATTTGTACTTCATACCTTAAGGATGTTTAACCCCTAAGAGACAGAATTTAGTAATTATAAAATATAAGTCAAATTAAATATTGGAAATTGTATTGAAGTAATAGACGAGCTTCTACAATATCAATTTTTGGCTTAATTTTCATTGACAATAATGAAGTACTTTAAATCTTAGATCGCACACTAAAGTGAAGTTCAAGGGAGTCATAATTTCGCTAACTAACCTTCACGCCGTTTTTCGCAGGGGTAGACAGAGAGGACGGACCGCCAAACAACTCGATCTTGGCACACACTCCTTGCCTCGTTCACATTCATACATGCTCTTCTATTATTCTGACTCTTCACGTGGCCCGACTCAAATATCTGATTCACTTGGTTGTGCCATGTCTTCCTCGGGCGTCCCCGACTTCTACCATTATACAATAGTGATTAATCCATGTTAAGAATATTCTCTGCCTCCAGTTCAAATTTCTTTCAGGACGACTGAAAATGGGGGAGATCTTTCCTGATGAACTCAGTTTTCAATGTTTGCATAAATTTTCAAAGAAATGACTGCTCCTTGTGTAATTAATATGCTTTTCTGACTGAAGTAATTGTTATTTTGGATTTTACCTTTTGAGTTTTATCTATTGTACGCCAATATTTTAGTTTCAATGCGTAACATAATATTAAAGAGGGAACACTTGGTTGTAAGGTTATAACAAAATATTTAGTTTAGCGGCATATTAGACAGGCAACCTGGACGTCCATCGATGATGAAAAAATATAATAATTCTTGGAAAATACACACATAAATTGACATTTAAAATTTCTGCTTCAGGCGGTTATTCTCGATTAGCTCTGCTTTACTCATTGTTGGGTATTGCCCACCTCCCCATTTCATAGCTGATTTGCACCTGTGCATATTTTTAAATTGTCGCTCCGCAACATCGCAGCACAGTGGTGTCCTGGTTTAGTGGGGTGTTACATCAATTTTCTTTTTGTAAAAAGAAAATTGGTGCGTTTGCCCCACCCTGGCTGGCTGATGCATGACCTCTGGGATTGTCGACCGAGTCGTGTTTTCAAATTTACACCACTTCATATGATGGTTTTTCCTTTTTCTGTTCATATTCTTTGTATTCGTAAAGCATAAATATGTTCTAGAAGCCTACGTTTTTTGGTACCTACTGTAGATTTTTATTTTTTGCCCCACCCTAAATCAAAACCTGGCTACGCCCATGCCTCTTGCATAATATTTGACAATATGGTCCAATTAAGTCCAACATTTTTCTTTATAGTCATTGATGTGGTAACCCAAGATATTCAATTCAATACAATTTATTATCTTAAAAACATTACAAAATTGGTTTTTAAATACATTTGTAAAATAGAATTACATAAAAATAAACAGTATCTACCTAGACAAATTTTTATGTAAGTAATTTTCTAAACATAAGCGTCAAGGTTGGATACATTTTTGCTTTAGGTTTAATTTCATTTCATTCATGATTCACCATAAATATACTTCTGCGGTGCTCTATTCACCATCCTGGTTTCCTTCGAGTCTCTTACATAGCTTAATTTAACCTTAAATAACTGTAAAATGGTATATGATTTAAGATTCTCCAAATACATAATTTAACCTTGAATAACTTGATAATGATTTAAGATTCTCCAAAATTTTTAAGTTGTCAGATTTTTGCAATGCGCTGCCTCCTCGAGCCAATGTTTCAGACAGTACTGCAATTTACATTATCAGAGCAGATTTGTAGATTTTTTATTTGTGTAGAAATGATATCTACCAATTGCCCTCTTCAATGTGATTTTTCCGCTCTCAGTTTTGTTGGCTTGGTTTGTTACTCCAAAACTGAGCGTAGTTTACCATTGTGGTTTGTCCTTAAAAATATAAACTGTCTACAAATTGCAAATAATAATTATGTATTAGGGTTTCAGCAATTGTGAAAACATTGTTTTTTCTAAATCTGATGTACAGTTTAATAATAATATAACAAGGGTTCAGCACTTAGTGCAGTGTTATTTGTTGGTAGTGGCAACTGGACGCACAACTCGATGGAAAGACCTGTTAGCAGCCAAACACTGTTTTCATATAAAAAGTAAGGGTCTACAAGATAAGTCGCAAGCATGCTTTCGTTTCATAACCCCCAAAACTGCAAATTTTTTTTTGTGAAAGACGATATATATGAGCTCCACACAGGAGGCCCTCAGGAAAATAATTTCCCTCAGGGCCTATGTCATCTTTGGGGATGCTGTGTGGAGGGTTTTTTTAAAGAGAGGAGAGTTCTGGGAAGGAAAAGGGTTTAAGGGATGGGTAGGAACTGGGATTCAGTGTGTCCTGGTCATCCGCCTCCAAGACCTTGACAAACCTCGCCCCATGAACCCGGGCACCCCTGCTAAATCACCAAAGGTAGCGAACCACTTGGGGTGACCTATGGCAGAAGTGTAGGTTATCCTATAAAGGTTCCCGGGGCGGCAGTACCCATTCCCGCCTTCCAAATTGAAATCTCTGTACCAACAGAAATAAATTGCATTTATTCATTTTTGGAGTCGTTTTTCCATTAAAACGTTTTGTACAGCACAAAATAATAATTTATTATTATCATGATGAAATCCGATTGAAGTATAACATTCCGTTCTCGCCGACTAATTTCTTATAACTGAATGTTTTCACTTCGGAGAATAGGTATACTTTATTGCAACAGCGGATAGATCTAATTCTTAGTATTTCATAAAATTAAATTGATCTTTTTTTAATTTGTGCCGTAAATGATACATAAATATATTGTCTTTGTTATTCTAGAAAAATCTTCACATTATACAAGTAATATAGATTTGGTGTTCAGGTTTATTCATTTGTATGTTTAATGTCTAGTAATCATTTTATTTATAATAATGCTGTCTTTATTTAACTTTGATCTCTTAATATTCACGATAATTTTGCAGCCAAGAGGGAACCGGTAGCCAAGAAAGAGCCGGCAGCTAAAAGAAAGGCGACTGCAAAACCCCTTCAGAACAAAGCAACGACAGATTACACGAGCACTGACTTTAGTTGCTCAAAGACGACTCCATCGGGGAAATTGTGGAATTTTAAAATATCAAGTTGGAACGTGGATGGCATCAGAGCGTGGGCAACCAAAGGAGGATTGGAATACATTCAGCACGAGAAACCAGACATACTCTGTCTTCAGGAGACTAAGTGCTCCCAAGACAAGTTACCCAGTGAAGTAGCTTCCATCCCCGGATACCACCCATATTGGCTATCGGGGGAACAGGAAGGTTATGCCGGCGTCGGCATTTACACAAAAAAAATGGCTATTACAGTTACATATGGACTTGGCGATCCCACTCTAGATGATGAAGGGAGAATAATAACTGCCGAATATGAACAATTTTATCTAATCTGTACTTATGTCCCAAACTCTGGACGTGGACTAGTCACCTTACCGAAGAGACTGAAATGGAATAAGGTATTCCAAGCCTATGTCAAGACTTTGGATGCCAAGAAACCTGTGATTATTTGCGGAGACATGAATGTTTCACATCTTGAAATTGGTAAGTTTATTTTAAAGATAATTTAATAGTTTATTTTCTTTTCGACATTATCTTTGTAGATTCCAATTACACCAGGTCTGGTTTGATCTCTCTGTAACATGAGTCATGCGATTTAACCATTCAACCTGTGTTTATTTTCTTAAACCTTATCATTCGACAAATTATAGACATATGAGGGCTGTCCGTAAAATAAGATATCCAATGATTTTTCGCAGGGTAAAACATGTTTTTTTCATATTTGTAAAAAGCACTAACTTTGTGGCTCGCCATAATTTACAATAAAAAAACACATAAATTTGTTTAAGACCACTTTTATTTTAAAACACTACCGGTTTCAGAAGCACCCTTCCTTCGTCAGGAGAATATTATAACTTATCCGACGAAGGAAGGGTGCTTCTGAAACCGGTAAAGTGTTTTAAAATAAAAGTGGTCTTAACAAATTTATGTGTTTTTTTATTTCATGTTTTTTTCTTTAACACATACATTTTTGGAAAGCTTGGGCTTTTTCCTATTGTTCTACATAATCACCATTGCGATCGATGCATTTTTGCATACTGTATACCATCTTTTTTATGCCTTTGTCGTAGAACTCTCCCACCGCATCGCGCAGGAAGCACACATCTTCTTTCAGCTCCTCGTCGGTACTGAAATTTATTCCACCAAGGTGTTTCTTCAATTCAGGGAAGAGATGATAGTCACTTGGGGCTGTGTCCGGGCTGTAGGGGGGTATGATAGTATTTCATCAAAATCAAGGGATGAGAGCGGTTGTTACATGGGTGGTGTGGGGACGAGTGTTATCATGATGCAAACGCACTCCCTTCGTAAGCATGTCGCTCCTTTTGTTTGTGAGCATTTTTGGGACTTGTGGTTAATGAGGTTATATAAATAGACTCGCCATAGTCTCACACACTCAGAAAATAATGTGGGAAGTAAGCAGCACTCTTTTGTTTTCAGCGGTTTTCAGTAATTTCTTAGTTCAAAAGTTATTCATGTATTAAAAAGATATGCGACTTCCACACCGAAGCCAAACTTCCAACTCGAACTTACAACGCACGAACTATCCTACACAATCGTCTGAAAGTTTGAAGTTGGCCTCAGTGTGGCCGTACCATAAGACAATCAAAGAATGTGTGTTTTTTCTCTAATGACGCATAAAATTGTCGGCCGGGAAACATGAAAATTAATTGTATTGCTTATAATAATCGATAATAATGAGTAATTTGTATGTACATATAATGAAATATTATTTCTTCACTTTTACTACTGTTTGCCGTGTAATGGAAACTTTTTCTCATCACACAGGAGAGCGTTTTGGCACTCTTTAAATGCAAGTTTCCTACCGGTAAGACAAAACCTTACTCGACGAGTGACAGTTTGGTACTAAAGTCCTAGAAATCGACTACAGTGCAATTGCCTTGCTTTTGGCTTCCCACTTTGAGATTTCTACCACACGTCTACAGTATATAACGTCATTGCTTGTGGTATCCCAAATGCGTGTCAAAATCTTGTAAATAGTGCTCTAACTGACTTCAGGAATCATGTCCCAGAGCTTCCGAACCATCACCCGTCGATCTGCAAGCATTACTTTTTCCACTTTGGCAATCGTTTCAACTGAAAGATGAAATGGACATCTGTACATCCGTTTTTAAATTCTCTGCACCATTTGCGCATGTTTTTTGGGCTCATACACTGTTTTCCGTACACTTCACGTTGATGAGAATGAATGTCTAGAGGGGTTTTCTTCTTTGTACACAAAAAACGAATTACAGAGCGTAATTCACACCTGGTGGGTGCGGCGTGTGGAAAAGCGAGCGCAAACGGCTACCACGCCAAGACTGAACATCGCAGAGAGTGTAGCATGGTGGGGATTTAGCACGGGGGAATCAGGCTACACGCCAGTGTTGCCAGATCGCGCGTCAAATAGTTCTTTATTTTTCGGACAGTCCTCATAATTGAATTCATTCTGTAAACAAATGTTTTATCCTTTTTTTAGACCTGACGAACCCTAAAACTAATAAAAAGAATGCTGGATTTACAAAAGAAGAGAGAGATGGGATGACGGAGTTATTGGGTCAAGGTTTTGTGGACACATTCAGAAGTCTCTACCCAGAACAAACTGGCTCATACACTTTTTGGACTTACATGATGAACTGCAGAGCTAAAAATGTTGGCTGGTAAGTAATTTTGTTCTTTTGTACAAATTAAAATATAGAAACGTCACCCTATCCCCAACAATTTTAGAAGGGATCGGCATCCTCAAAAGTCATTCGCTGTCAATAAAATGACATTATTTCATCTAAATGGCCCAACTTTTCTCTTTTATTTACTGATGGCTCCAAATCTCCGGACTCTCCTAACTGTGGTATAGGTATTAACATTTACCACAATAACTCTAATGATAGAATATTTTATTTAATTTCAAATCAATTTTCAATATTTTATGCCGAGTGCATTGCAATAATTGAATCTCTCAAATATATAATAAAAAATAATTTTGAACATTCTCTTGTTCACTCTGACTCTCTCAGTTCCCTCCAAAAAATTAAATCCTATCCTCTTCTTCTTCCTGATGATCACTTTGTATGTCTTATTCGAGTGCTGATAACCTCCATTCAAAGCTCTGGAACAACCGTAATTCTTATTTGGATTCCTGGACATGTTGGCATAGTGGGTAACGATATTGCTGATTCCTTGTTAAAACAAGGAGCGTCCAACCCTATTGTTACCCTCGTAAAACATATTCCCCTATATGATATTTTTTCCATCATCAAAGATAGATACCACAATGTTTGGACAGAGTATTGGAACATTGCTAGTCAATCCAAGGGATCCTGCTGCGCCTCAATACAAAGGACTATCCCATCAAAACCGTGGTTTCAAAAATTCCCCCATTTTTCACAAAAAAGAAATTTCCTTACTTATTCGAATGAGAATCGGACATTGTTACGTTTCTTCTCACCTTTTTAAAATTCACATCCTTGACTCCCCAGATTGTGGCCATTCTGTGGTCTAGATGTGGGAACTTTAGATCACATATTTTTGTAAACAAATAAATATCCTCTCTTCTATCAAGCGTTATCTAAAATTGCCTTTTCTCCATTCAACATTTCATCTCTTCTAATTCTGAATTCGACTCCAATCTTCCATATAATTCTGAAATTTGCACATTTAAATAAAATTAATATATAAATTCACTTTTCCTTTCTCTGTAATTTTAAATGATGGCCTAGAACACCCTTGAAGGGGAAAGCCAGAAATAATAAAAAAAAAATTGTCTTTGCATGGATATGCCACTTTTACAAGCATTACTCAATTTAAGTTTAACCATTATCACACAAAACTCATTGAAACTTTTTTTTTTTACACTATGTGGCAGGTATGTGTACCGTTATTTTAACCAACACCCCTGCCGTAGGTCACTCCAAGTAGTTTGCTACGTTTGGTGAAGACTTAGCAGGGGTACCCGGGTTCATGGGGTGATGTTTGAATAGGTCAGGCCTGCCAACCCAAATTGCAACAGGTCATATCTGTAGTCACAATTGGGGAATGAATTTTTATATTCTGTTACTACAAATAGCAAAACACGGGCACGAAAATGGTTTTTCTCCACTGTGACTATTTGATTTAGACTTTTGTGAACATGAATAGTTACAGTTGGAACAAAAGAGTGGTTTTTCTCCACTGTGAGTCAGCATGTGCCTCTTTAAACTGGACTTTTCTGAATATGAATAGCTACAGTTGGGGCACGAGAATGATTTTCTCCTCTGTGAGTCAGTATGTAACTATTTAAATTAGACTTTTGTGAACATGAATAGTCACAGTTCGAAAAAGAAAGTGGTTATTCTCCACTGTGAGCCAGTATGTGACTACTTAAAAAAAAACATGTGTGCAGTTCAAACGCGGTGGGAGTGAAATCTTCAGAAAACTAAAGTAGGCAAGAGTGGGGAGGCAACGAAGCACCGCAAAAAGAGGAGACCGATTATTCTATCTCATTCTAAATCTCACAGGCTAAATAGATGTATGTGTTTGTTGTTTTTCGTTTCATCGAGTTTCAAATCACAATGGTGCTAAAGAAGTTTTCACTTCAATTAAACTTTGTGAACACGAATAGTTAAGGTTAGAAAAAGAAAGTGGTTATTCGGCACTCTGAATAGCATTTGACTGTGACTACTTAAATTAGACTTTTGAAAACACAAATACTTACTTATATCATTGAAGAAGAAGATAACAATAATAATCTAAACGAAAATATGAAAGAGAACAAGACACAGAAAAACATAAAAACAGACGAGAGGTCTGGGTTCGAGTCCCGGTTGCGGCCATTGTCTTTTTCAGTTATTCTGTGTTTGTTCTCTCTTTCATATTTTCGTTTAGATTATTATTGTTATCTTCTTCTTCAATGATATGTTACGTTGATGGGAATAACCTTGAAAAGTTATAAAAAGAGAGTTTTTCTTATAAAAAATTGAATATTCATTTAAAGTTTTATAAAAAGTCAATAGTTCCATATGAATAAATTCGGATATATTTATCCGAGACGCTATCCAGGCTACAAACCAATTCTTAGAATGATTGTTTCCAATAAAAAGGGTAGTTGCCCATAATATAGAAAAGGAATTAGTTGAAGATAATATTGTTAATTCTAAAATTTGAAATATTTGATGGAAGGTGGCAATAGCGAAATTGGTTAACGCGTATGTCTCGATTAGACGAGAGATCTGGGTTCGAGTCCCAGTTATGACCATTGTCTTCTGTTTTTCTGTGTCTTGTTCTCTTTCATATTTTCGTTTAGATTATTATTGTTATCTTCTTCTTCAATGATATATTACATTTACAATAAATAAAAAAAACATACAAATTTGTTGTAAACCACTTTTATTTTATTAATACTCTACCGGTTTCGGAGGCACCCTTCCTTCTTCAGGAGATTTTTTATTTTTTAATTTTTGTTTATTCATTGCATAAATATTACGGTTACATTAAATGGTGGATTTTTCGACCACCATGCTAGGCTGATGGCCGTGTTATTGTGGTCGATTTTACATACAGTGCAATAACAATCACACGTTCATGTAATATTTTTAAAGAAAAACACTGTAAAACAAATTCAAACCAAAATGCTTGCCTTGTCTTCAACATAAATATGATAACATTCTATCTGATATAGATAATTTCAATTGTGACGAAAGTAAATATAAAAACTCTGTCAAGAGTGCATTAAAAACTTATTAAATGAGTACAAAACTGCAGAAATGTAATGACTTATATTTTTTACTAGAATATTATAACAGTGTTAATAAAATAAAAATGGTCTACAACAAATTTATGTGTTTTTTTTAATTTATTGTAATTTATGGTGGGCCACAAAGTTAATGCCTTTTACAAATATGATATACTAGCTTGTACCCAGCATGCGTTGCTATGCCTTGCTATTAATAAAGAAATTGTTTCTCCCTGTGTGTCTTTCCCATTCGTCCCATCCTCCTTTCGCCTCCACCTTCCCTCTCCCCACTCCACTCCCCCCTTCCCCCGTCCCGCGAACCGCCCTCCCGAGTTCCCCCCCCCCCCTCCTAGGTTCCCCGCCCCCTTCCCTGGTTCCCCTCCCCCCCTACCGCGAACCCCCTACCAGAGTTTCCCTCCCCCTCCAGCATTCCATACATTCGGTCCCAGTACATTCAGTTTTCAAACAGCTCGGGTGCAACTTATTGCAAATTTTATAATGCCAGAGCTCACGAGTAGTTTTATACAAACCTTGTCCTGACAATAACGAACCCACAAAAAAAAGAATTATCCAATTTGGTGCAGTCGTTCGTAAGTTATGCGCGTACATACACTTCGGTGATCCATGTTTATTTATATAGATTACATTATCAATTCCCATCAGGGAATAACCTTCAAAAGTTATAAAAAGAGAGTTTTTGATTTAAAAAACAAATAGTTACAGTTTGAAAAAAAAATGTTATTCTCCACTGTGAGTCAGCAAGTAACTCTTTAAAGTGAACTTTTCTGAATGTGAATAGCTACTATGGGAACTGTATTTGTATGGTAATAAATGTATAATTAGTTCGTGTATTCACAAACGTTTGTTATTTTTTATTTTATTTGTTTTATTTATTTATTCTTTTTCAAAATTAAAATACATTGTTTAGCATGTAATTATTAACCCCACTAGGGTTTGCCTGTATCGAATGAAAAAAAATTGCTATCTACATAGCTTAAATTACAAAACGGGATGAATTTACAAATATAAGTGGGAGGCAATACAAATTTTACACATTTCAGTAAGAATCCTCAGTGCGGTACAAAATAAAGGGGAGAGGTAAAAGATACCTAAAGAAACTTGCCCTGGTCTAGGTCTTGGCGGCGAATGCGTTTGCCCACGGGAAGATCGGGAGACTGGTTGAGTGAGACAAATTGACTCCCAGATTCACCCCTCATACCTCTTTCTTCTCCCAGAAGTTTCTCTCCTTCCTTTTCCTAAAAAGACCCGCCACATAGCGTCCCCAAAAATAACAAAGCCCCGAGAGAAATTGTTTTGTAAAAAAAAATGGTTTGCTAAATGCGGTTTTATATTTTTTTAATGTACTTAGGCAATTTAAAGATCTGATTGTGCCATTATTATTCTCCAAGTAAATAAATGCATAATTATTAATGGGGCCAACAAACTTAGTTATAAAAGTCAATTGTCAAAACTGTTAATTTGTTAGACTAGTGACTTTTCATTTCATGGTGACGTGTTTACAATAACCATATAGCAATAAAATTACAATTTTAGGATTACCTTAAGGGGGGAGTCAGGTCCAGCCGATCCAAAAAATCGACCGTTGTCACCTAAAAATCTTCTTCTACATGTGGAGAAAACATTCCCAAAATTATAGCATTAATTTCAACCTTAAAATATAGCTAGGACTATATAGCTAACGTGCCAAGCAGGTACACCAGAAAAAACACCCTGGTTACAAGCGAAAACTTTTAACGCGTTTTTCTCAGAACCATGTTTTTCAAGTTGGCTGGAATCATAGCTCATCGAATTTTCGTCCGAATCACTTTATTCAAAGTTTAAATTAAAGAAAATAAAATTTATATGCGGATGAACCTCGGATTATGACAAATTATTATTATAGGACAAAGTTATTGAAAAATTAATTTATTTTTTCGTCAATATTACTTTTAGGTCTGCCATTTTTGCAATCAACAACATTTTTTTTTGCAAACTGTGGTTCATGCGCATTCTACATTCATATTACAATGATTTTTTTTTAAATTTCATGTTTTAATTTATTTCCAAGGACTCCTGGATTCCAGTCCATTTTGTCGGACCCTCCGATTGCGGTCGTTATATCTAAATGTTTATAGATATTCAAATCAAACTTTCAGTAGTGTTCAAATGTACCTTTACAAGTAAGAAAAGATTCGCGAATGAAGATAAATTTTATCTTTGAAAAAAACACAAAATACTTTAAAAACACCTCGTCGTAATATTGAATCAATGAAAATAGAGATACCAGAAATTTTTAATATGACCCTTGCAATTATTCCAAAGATGGCAGTGAGGATAATATTAATACGCAATTCTTAATTTGAAATACGAGATGGATAAAAATTACCAAATTTAGTTATGTCTCAGTAGTTTAATTGGTCCTAGTAAGGCTAGAGGATCTGCATTCGAATCCCAGTTGCGATCGTTATCTTTTTTTTATTTTCATTTATCCAATAAAATTCACTCTACTCATATTAGTAAAAAATAAACAAGCCTATTCAATACATTAATTTATTATTTTCACTTTGATTTCAGGCGACTGGACTACGCGATAGTTTCTGAACGCCTGGTGCCATCTATCTGCGAAAATGTCATCCGTAGCCAAGTTTTTGGAAGTGACCACTGCCCAATCACCCTGTTCATGCATTTGAATGGGCTCGAAAAACTTTCCGAGGAAAACTAGTCATAATAATAATTTTAATTTGTCAATTTTGTTTTTAAACTTTCATTTACTTCCTTTCTTTGATAAAATTAAAAACATTTTTTTTATTAAATTTTTTTTATTTTTATTAAACATAAAAACATTTATTATTTATGCATTAAACCGCTTACTCGTTAATACGGAATACTTTTTATCCAAACAATTAGATTTTAGCTTTATTATTACGAAAAGTGAGTATTTATGTCGGGGGAGACCAAAAAACATGCAAAAAATATGCATTTAACATTTTAATTTTATTAAAATTAATTCACTTGCACGGTAACGCTATTTATTCATCGTTTTATTTTAACATTTCATCAATGCTGCCAGTCATAGAAAAAATATTTTTACGTAAAACAAAGTGAATGCACCATTGACAAGTGTGCACCTGTATTTATAACAATAGAACATGGAAAGAAATATATTAAAATCATTACACAAACCCGCCAGACAAACCCTGCTTTGCCAACAAACCATTCAAAACCTGGGATGTTTTTTAAAAGTATGATGAAATGCGAGTTTATTTTAGAGAATTTATTTTATAAGATTGGTAGGTACTTCCGACAAATGTCATATTTGATTTTTTTTTTTTTACATGAGCCACACAGGAGGCCCTGAGGAAAATAATTTCCCTCAGGGCCTATGTCATCTTTAGGGATGCTGTGTGGAGGGTTTTTTTAAGGAAGGAGAGGAGAGTTCTGGGAAGGAAAGGGGTTTAAGGGGTGGGTAGGAATCTGGGGTTCAGTGTGTCCTGGTCATCCGCCTCCAAGACCTAGACAAACCTCACCCCATGATTGTCTATTAGTTAAATAAGGAACATTCCGTATTATCCGCGCATCAAACTTCGACAACACGAACGTTCCGTGTTATCCGTGAGGTGGACTAACTGCATATTTACCAAACATTTATGTAATGATCCATACTTATTTCAAAATCTAATTGTCAAAACAAGAACCAAAATTTTTATGAAAATATTTAAATTAGAGTCTGTCAAATAAAGGCAGAAACATACTTGCTTGTCGTAACTACAAATTAACCAATCATAGTCGTGGCTTGTCGACACGCCATGACCTACAAATATGTCTCTAACCATAATAAATGTATGAAAACGATGTGCTTCTGGCGCATCACGACACGCAAGTATGTTTCTACCATGATTCTTTTTTTCTACCTACTATTAAATTCAAATTATTGTTAAATTAAATTAAAGCTAATCACTTTGTAAAAGACAATTTAATCAAATTTATGTCATTAAGTAGGTAACTTAACAACAGTACTTCTTCAATTTAATTTTTTTTAAGAACAAAAAAATGTTTTTTTAAATGTGTGTACTTTCAGGGTCATTGCACTTTAAAAGAATATTTGACAGTTCCATTTTTTATATTTTCTACCCTTAATGGTGAGTTTAGTTATTTTTTTGGTAATTTTTTGGGATTGGTGGCCAAGGCTATTACGAATAATTTTTAGAAAAAAACTTAAGATTTGACTTAATCACTATAAAAGGAAACTTATTGCATCACGGCTGGCGGAAAATAATGCATTTTAATTTTCAATGTCGTTAAATAAAATTTCACTTCCGAACTACGACAGCCCGCCCACTGCCGCCCGCCATTTGTCACATACACAAGCCCGCTACACAAACCCTGCGTAGCCAAACAAACCATTCAAAAACGTATTTTGACAGCCATAAAATGGCGGGCTGGCTGTCATAGTTTCGGTTCGCGAAGTAATTTTAGTTAACGACATTGAAAATTAAAATGCATTATTTTCCGCCAGCCGTGATGCAATAAGTTTCCTTTTATAGTGATTAAGGCGAATCTAAAGTTTTTTTCTAAAAATTATTCATAATAGCCTTGGCCACCAATCCCAAAAATTTACCTTTTTTTTTTACATGAGCTCCACACAGTAGACCCAGAGGAAAATAATTTCCCTCAGGGCCTATGTCATCTTTGGGGATGCTGTGTGGAGGGTTCCAATACCTAGGCAAACTTCACCCCATGGACCCGGGCACCCCTGCTAAATCACCAAACGTAGCGAACCACTTGGGGTGACCTGTGGCAGAGGTGTTGGTTATCCAATAAAGGTTACACTACTTTTAGATCTCAATGAATTTAATATATTCAGATCTAAAATTAGAGACATGATCTTAAAGCCTGGACAAAGCTAGTACGTACTTAAACTAATATTAAATAAATGTGAGCAATTTATAAAGTGTGCTTTATATTTTACTAGCAGCCCGGCCACATGTTGCTGCGGCTAACGAAATCTTTATAACCAACGCCATCTGTTAAATCAAATCCACGCCATGCTGCCCGCTGCCACTTGGCCATACATATTATGTATTTCAACCAATTTACACAAAACCTTGACAAATTTTTCAAAAACCTTCTGCATGAATCACTATCTATTGGTGAAAAACGCATGAAAATCCGTTGCCTAGTTTAAAAGATCTAAGCGCACATAAAGCGTGAGCGACTTCATTTTATACTTAGTAAAGATTTCAATATCGATATTCTTCATTATGTTAACACAAAATTGCAAAGATATAATAATAATAATATTTATACCTATATGCAATTCAAATTTTGAGATCAGTGGAATGAAAAAATAATTTTTTCACTTTTTTAATAAAAATGTAGGTTACACAGCTTTAGATTACCACCATGATTATATTTTTAGTATTTCCATTTGAACAACAGTGGCGCCCTCCTATTTTTTCTACTCTTATTTGACAAACTGTAAGTATAAATTTTGTACCACAAAATATTCTTTCCTGTACTATTTATTTTTCATGTTTTGAGCAAGTACAAAACATTTATCCTGGAAAGAATTTGTCCTTTTCAGACTCTGATATAAAGGCTTAATTTATTATTTGTACTGTTATTGACCAATAATTAAATTCTATATGGTAGTTTGTTATATCGTAATCTAAAAGTGTGTTATACTAGTCCCGGCGAGAGGTTGTAAGTGACGTCATCGTCTTCTGTCTTTTTCATTTTCATACAAGACATTTGAGAAGGAAGAGGACGATCGTCGACGACGTCCATACAAGCTCTTGCTGGAAGTAGATATCAGATCTGTATAAAAGAAGAAAAAACATTGAATTGGTTTAGTTTTATGTAAGTTTTGGTCGCACTTGAGTGTGAATTTTTATGACGAGCATCATCACATCTGAGTGCACGTTTTATTTTATTATTTACCACATTTTTTATAAACCGAAATTTTTTAACAAAATAATAAATTGTTGTAAAGAAATAAGATCTTTTGAAATTCTATAATTTTCACCTTCGCTTCTGAGGGTCCCGCCACACAGCATCTCCGAAGATGACATAGGGTCTCCTGTGTCAAGTTATTAATCAAAAGAAATTAATATGAAGTGCTCAATCTAAGTGGAAGATGAAGGAACAGAAAAAAAAAAATTTTGGCTTCAAAAAGTTATTTTTATTTCAACTTGCTTACAAAGTAAAAGTTTGCATAACAAAAATACTGGTAGATATAAGTCCTTACAGCCAATAATAAATAAATACTCACCCGAGTTTATAGTGCAAATGAAAGTTGGACAAAATAATAAATAATGTGTTTCTAGATATGATTTTAGATTTTCACGGTCTAAAGTATTTTCATTATTCGTTGCTGGGGTGTTATGCCGTGCTGTGCTACCTACTTCTTTAGCCAACGTTTCGGACAGCGTTACAGTGTTCTTCGTCAGGGCAGATGTTTAATTGATAGCGGTGAAGTATGTACGTAGAAGTGATACTGTGTTGCCAGCTCCACTCCTCTACGAGCTGGTATTACAATATACTTCAAAATTGTCTTCGGAAGATTGTCTGTCAAGACTGTCTTCGGAACCACAACAAAAATACAAAACCTACTGAGGTCTGCAAAGACCAAGTTTCCTCTAGAAACAGATGGAGTGTATAAGCTTAGTTGTTCCGGATGTGACAAGGTTTATGTAGGCCAGACAGAGTGGACGAAGGATATCAGAACACTTTCCAGCACGTAAACTCGGCCACCCTGAGAAATCAGCAATCGCCGAGTATTGGCGAAACTAGCCATTACTTTGGATTTATTTCTAAGTCCTGGGAAGACCCAAAATTCATAGAGCTCGCCTGATCATGGAAGTAATTGAAATTCATAAAAATCCAATTAATATTAATAGAGATGACGGAGCTAAACTCGATAGTTCTTGGTATCCGGTATGGCTGCACCAAAGCTAAACGCAGAAAGCCATTTTGAAGTGTATTATAATACCAGCTCGTAGAGGAGTGGACCTGGCAACACGGTAGCGCTTCTGCATACCACACGATGGACACTGTAACGCTATCCGAAACATTGGCTAAAGAAGGAGGTAGCACAACATGGCATAATACCCCAAAAACAAATAACGAAAATGATGTTCTAGATTCCATGATGACAAAAAAACGATATAAATACTATTAACAGAACAATATTATGAGGTTAAACATGAATAAGCATTATAATCCATAAGAATAAACAATCTTTGAGCCCAAATCAATTGCACCATCCTTGATGTTAATGGTAGATTTTTCAACGTTGACCACAAAAGCAGTTTCTGGCTGGATGATGACCTTGCCCTTGTAGGGACTTTCAAATGACGGCAATTTACGTGGACCATTCAGTGGGTCTTCGTATCTCCACAGTTTTATGCTGCTGACATCTGAAATACAAATAAGGGAAACTAAAGACTTTTGACATATGTTTATGAGTTGACGAAGATGGAAAGTCAAGGTATGAAATGGACTAAGTTCACCAAAACACCCCAGGATAGGGACACCTGGAAGTATCGTACTAAAGAAAAGGGTGTCCCTACTAGGAAAATAACCATTATTATCACAACTTTGCCGCCATAGAAGAAGTGAATCCAAGTTTTATTATAAAGAGAGAAATTCAACATTTAAATTTAGCAAACACTATCCACATTTACAATAATGAGCTTACCAAATGAAAACAATAGATAAGCTGAATCGGAATTGCCACTACACCATTCTGAATGGAAATAAAATGGCTTTAGGTATATTTAGTGGCCAGATCTGAATAGCCACATACTTTCCTCCCCCCATTAATTTCCTTCAGCCTCACAACATTTCCCAAAAGAGGATGCTATAAGGATAATAATTGGATGATTTATGGGCCGCTATGTGAAAAAGAGCATTATAAATCCGTAAGTTGGCTCCAGCCACTTGAAACTCTTTCAGAGAATCATATAAAAAAGTATGGTTAATTTTATTTGATTACAATATTTTTACATTTAACCACACACCCAGTCATCTTACGGGATGCATTGTAGAAGGTTTTTTTAAGCAGAGAAAGGAGTGGTCTAAATCTAGATCTTGAAGAGGCTCATGTTGTAGAAGAGAAGAAACAAGAAGTCGGTAAATTATTCCACTACCAAGCTGTTGGGCTTGAGTCATAAAAACTGCCCATTCCCATGTGGCAAATGTTGGGCACACTTTTGGCGCACTTTTTAACCGTGGGCTTGTGCTGAAGGGAGCTAGTTCTTCAGAGCACCTTCTATTGAAATACCGGTAGAACAAGGACAGCATTCCCACCTGATGCCTATGCTCTAAAAATCGCAATCCGTGTGTTAACATGGGAGAGTCTACCAAACGGACTGCCTGTTTCTGCACAGAGTCGAGAGTTTTCTTCAGGTATTTTGGAACTTTACACCAGAAGTGACTGCCAGCGATTTATAAAGCTACATAAAAAAAATAAACTACCAACCTTTGATAGATTTACAGTCCTTTGCCAATTTCTGACACAGTTTGTTGCCGGTGTCTCCATCGGAGACCAGGATCTCCCGGCTGAAAAGGCCGCTAAGTGGCGTGGAGTTGATGCACTCCAGCCTCACTCCGGGGGTAGTGGAGAAGGTGATATGAGGTAGCCCTGGACAGCAATCTTCCTTGGTCTTCTCCGGAGCTTTGTCTGTGTATTCAACCACTACTTCTTCAAGCTAAATTTTTAAGAAATACATACATGTTTAAATGTGTATTAAATAGACATACGGAAAGAAAACATGAGAAATTATTATGTACGAATTTCACTGAAAAACATAAATCAGAAAAAATATGCAAAACTCTCTGCATTGTCATTTGGTTCACTTTTAGCTTGCAAATTTTGATAGGCATGAAAAGAGGTATTATTTAAGATTCTCAAAACCGATAAGATAAAGCACAGTATCATTATATTATTTTCCATCTTCAACTTTAAATTTCTGCCTTCTGCCCTAACGATGGGTACTATAAGACTGTTAGAAACATTGGCTCAAAAAGAACCATCAAACATAAAAATAATTTGTATAAAGCATTGACATAATTTGTATAAAGCATAGCACAAACGCCCAGAATGGGAAATTTAGTTACATCAACTTACATCAAGAGTGTTAGCCAAATAGGTGGCATTTTCTTTAAGTACATTGGCCTCATCAAATTCCATAGTCAAAGAAAGGGCTTGGACTCCCTTTTCTGCCATTTTATCCCTGGTGGCTTGTACGAAGGGCATTACCCTCTTCATGTATTTTTTAAGAATTTCAATTTTTCCTAACTCTGCAGACAGCACTTTATTATCGGGTAGTCCTTTGTTGTCCTGCAAAAAAAATACCATTTAAAAATCAGAAGTTTTCAATTTTGTATTGCTCTACAAATATTGATCTTGTTACATGTTAATAAATCCTTAATAATGGTAAACAGCCAGAATATATTTTTAATAGCTATTTCAATCAAGCAGGCAAGTTTTTTTCATTACAATTGACGTGACACATTGATACATTTTCAGGGTACTTTTATTATAAAACTAAGAATATAGATCTTTAGTTTGATCAACAATGGCTATTGTGATGTTAATAATCGAAGAAAAAAAACACCTGGTATAGTTGTCATTTGTTTGATTTGGGGGTTCTAAGTCACTTATTTATTTGTGTATATGTGCTAACAATTAACAAATATAAATAATATATTGACATTATGCAAACATATTTTTTTATACAGCATAACTTCCTTTTTTTCGCGCCATTCAGTCGTTTCATGTTGTAGCGGAGCGCTAGTGGTCTCATTCGAAAGGCGGAACTATAAAGTTTTGTCTCGACGCAGTTCAGTCGCCACCATGCGTTGGAACAGTGAGCAGCGTGCGTTTGCCGTTGAGGCCTACTTTTTGAACGGATGTTCTGTGATCGCAACCCAGCGCGCCTTTCGGAATCACTTTAATTTAGCCCCGTTGGCCCGTCCCGGACCGGAAATCAATTGTTTTGTGGGTCACCACGTTCAGACAAACTGCAAGTGTGACAAGAGGAAGAACTGGAGTCCCTCGTCCCATTATATCTCCTGAGAACATTGAGGCAGTGAGAGCTTCAATGTTGCAATCACCACGGCGTTATGCGCGCAAACATGCATCTGCCCTTGGACTTTCCGATTGTTCTTTGAGAAGAATTCTTCATGATAATCTCTATTTCCATCTACACAAGATGGCGATTGTGCAGGAACTTTTTGAACGTGACTTCAATTCTCGGAGGAACGCGTGTGAGGTTCTTCTGGAAGTCGTCACAGTGTGGTGTACAATTTCCTCAAGTGGAATTATTGGTCCTGGTTCTTTGAGGAAAATGAAGTAACAGTGACAGTGAATTCGAAAAGGTATGTAAACATGTTACAAGATTTTTTTTTCCCATGGTTAGATGAGTTGGACTTAGGGGACACATGGTTCCAACAAGACGGTGCAACGGCACACACTGCAAGAACATCGATGGCTGTTTTGAGGGAGCACTTCCCAGAGCGCCTCATCTCAATTAGGGGAGATTTGGAGTGGCCGGCCCGCTCTCCCGATTTGTCGCCTTGTGATTTTTTTCTGTGGGGTTTTTTGAAATCCCGTGTGTATGTGCACCATCCAAGGACCCTACAAGATTTAAAGACCAATATCCAGGAAGAAATTGCCAGGATAACGCCTGATATGCTGGCAAGAGTCATGAAAAACACCAGAAATCGGTTCACTCAGTGAATGGAGAATGGGGGACGTCACCTACCTGATTTGATCTTCAAAAAAAAGTTAAAAAAACTTTAAGCATGTGCCTACTTTAAAAAAAACAAATAAAAATTTTCTGATTCATACAATGGGTTTTATTAAGTTTTGAAAAAAGGAAGTTATGTTGCCGCACCCTGTATTCATATAGATTATACTATAAAACTTTTTTCTAAAACAAACAGAAAAACTGGATATAATATGGGTATATTATGTACGCAGAAAAAATATATTGTCCGCTTTTCGAATGGTCAGTTAATGTGTAAAAAGTTTTACCCACAAATCCTAGTTTCGTTTCCCTACATAATGAATTATTTATTCACTACATTCTGAAGAATGGTAAGAAGAATAAAAGATTTTAAAAATACTTTTTGAAGTCTGAATAAAACACAAAAAATATTTACTTTTATAATGAACTTACATCGTGCATTTTCTTCATCAGTGTAAGAACTGCTGCCTGCCAGGGAGGGAAGGTCTTGGCTATCCAGACCGTGGCCTTGTCAGGCTTTTCCGGGGCGGCTGCCACTTCACCCTTGGCCTTGTTGGGTTTTTTAATGGCCATGTAGTTCTTGAGGAAGACTCTGAATGAATGGGCCGCCTCCATCAGGTAGCTGCTAGCTTTCACATCTATTTCGGATATCTCACCAACTTTAGGCCACGAAGCCTTAACGATAGAGGTTTTCTGAAAACAATAAAAATATAATGGTTAATAATATACATGAATCAAGACTATAACAAACGGTGGCAACATTGCAAAAATTACTTAACCCCTCAGACCTTGACCATATTTTGCTACAATACACTTATGAATTTTTGACGTTCATTATTATTCATTCGTCATCTAGTATAAGGATTAAAAATTACAAATTGATTCACTTCATGTAAAGAAGAAAAATACCAATGTATAAAATTATGTAACAGTATTAAAATTAATTATAGTTAATCTCACTTACATTACCAAGAAGACTCCAAACGTATTCAGACACATGAGGACAGATGGGAGACATGACCAAAGCCTGAACATTGATGAACTTGTTCACCAGCTCTGCATTCATGCCATCGGATCCACATAGCTCTCGGTACTTGTCTCGAACTGCCTGCAGTTCGAAGAATCCAGTCTTGAGAGCTTCCTTGAACAACATTTTCTCATAGTTTTCTTCGGTCTCTTTGATCTTCATGTTCATTTCACTGATGAAAACTTTGTCATGGAAAGTGTTTGCTGGGCCTGTCAAAACAAAATAAAGCATTTAGTTATTGAAAGCAAAAGCGTTACAGGCTCTTATCAACAAAAATTATTACAACATTTAGATAGATTGTAAGGAAGGTGCACAGACACACATGTCTTGTCGTGCGCAAAAAGGGCGTGATTAATTGGTACTATTCCGGACGATGCTTTGTTTTCTGAACGGTCTTTTGTTTTTGGTCAAACTTTATCGGTCGTCAATCACTTCAAATTATCATCATCATGGTGCTACATGGCGCCTCTATAAATGTTGAACAGGCCTTCCCATCCTTTCCTAATTTCACCTTATTTCATAAATCATTGATAAAAATACAAGCATTGTTGAAATCAATGATTATACAATACCTTTGCGGAGAGCTTCCTTATTCTCTAAGACTTCTTTGACCCATTCAATGAAAGTGAACAGCCTGAGGATTCCAGCATCAGCCGTGCTCTCCACAAAATTGGCGTCTTCCACTGAATCTCCAGCATCAGCCAAGCTAAGCCTCATTCCGTCAGCACTGAACTTCTTTACGGCATCATTCAATGTCAAGAAGTTGCCGTCTGACTTGGACATCTTGGCAGAGTTCAGCATGAGATGCCCGTTGGCTCTGATGCTCTGGGGCCACATGTTCTCCTGTTCCGGCCACAAGGCGGTGTGGTTGTAGATGTAGTACGTCAGATGGTTTTGAATTAAATCTTTTCCGGACACTCTCAAGTCAACGGGGTACCTGGAAGAGACAATGTACGAAGATTGTTGGCGATCTTCATAGATTATTTTTTATCTGTCTCAGAACAGATATTGTCGAGTGAGGCGGATAACAAAATTATATTATGTACGAATGTAAAAAATAGTTTTGAGTGGGTCTTTTTAACCCGTCTAATCACAGGAGACCCAAGTTGTCCCAAAACATCATATTCCGTTATAATAACAAGAGACCCAGATTGTCCCAGAGCGACAGTGCATTATTAAAAGTTAGATATCTCTCTTCCTGTCATGCGAATATTTGTAATTTCTTTTATGTTAGAAACGGAATGAAATAATGCTTCTCATTGTCTTAGAATTATATGAGCTAGGTTTTTCAGATATTTTACAAACCCGATCAAAAGTGACGGTTTAATTTTTCGCCAATTTGTGACGTATCACACATTTAATTTTAAAATAAAATTGTATGAAAGTGATAAAAAGTAAGGTGACAGTTTTATTACAAACTTTATTAAGAAAAGGAGTCTGTATTTTAAATTTTAAGTTTATTCTATTTTAATTACTTTAATTCGAATATTCGCAGGTATGCATTTTTTAGCCAATTTAAATTTCCAATATTAAAATTTTAATATTTAGAAACAAAAATGCTGATTTCTAATAAACACACCATAAAGATTATTTTATCTAGATTTTAGAACAATTTTTGTTTTTGCAAAAGCGTTAAAAAAACCCAATAAATAGGAACATTTAAAATGCATGGGAAGAACCAGGAATTTTGCGCGCAAACCTTGATAGGCAAAATTTGACAGAAAATTATTTTCTTATTATTCGAAGGGTGATCTTATGATCACCATTCAAGCAAGAGTCACAACTCCATGAGCCAGTGGGACTGTGGCACACTAAATATTAGGGAATTATGTAATGCAGATAGGAGAGGGAAAGTAGAAAGGATAGAGAACGATTTGAGAACTTGACTTGATGTGTATATTATTTATAATCATTAAACATAGTTAATGCTTTAATTCCATAAATTTTCACCAGTAATAAAAATACAATAGAATTTGGATATAACAACTTTGCTTATAACGGCTCTACGTTTTTAGCGGCGACAATGTAAACTCAAGTTAGGTTTTATAGTTAGGTACTAGGAAAACATATCTGTTTAATATGACTCCTTTTTAAACGACCAACTGCTTAAAAAACGCGACAGTGTTTTGACTACAAAACCTACGCACCGATACCCCGTCGCCTACTCCCCGCGCGCTAACACCAATCCTCATTAGCACGCGTAAATCACAGTCAGTGTTAATCATCTGTTGTGACTAGGTTAAAATGAGTTCCGTGAAGCGAAAGTGTTTTTCAATTGAAGAAAACGGAACCCTCGCGAAGGAGTTGGGCGCGTCTTGTGTAAAAAAAGCTTAAATTATCGACATTAATATTACGACAAAGTATCGCCGGCCCCTTGAGCGTCGTTATATTCGGACTCTACTGAATGTACATACATAATGGGCAATTAATAGGTAAATCCGCAAATTGGTAGTGTTCAGATGTTTCGAACTCCACCGGTCAATTGGCGAGTGCGTAAATATAACTTTCATTGCTCAGTCCGGCAACTGTCACAACTTATTGTTTTTATGCTGGCCTTGGGCTTGAATGAATCAAAAATTGATGTCCGCATGCGGTTTTTGGCTACCTGCGTTAGTTTTAAAGTTATAGCCTGTTGAACATATTTTATGAATAAAGAAAAAAAATATGACAGAGATTTCCAAGTATACAATCGGAGTTTTCCAAGCCTTCACCGTTCTGAGGTGGCAGTGAACCTTTTAATCCCTAAGACCGCTGCCATATTCTGTTAGAGGGTCAGAATATTTCCGCTGTGCAATAGAATTCAAATAAATGGAAAATTTCTGAATGTATACAAAAATTAAAAACTGTTTTTGAAATGTGATGAAATACGCTTTCAAATTTTATAATTAGAAATAAACATGTAAATTTCGAAATATTAAAATTTTTAATGCAAACCTAAAAAAAATTAAAAATAGCTCACCTATAATTATTAATAATAAAAAAAAAAACACTTATCTTTTCACCTCACTTTTTTATCATTTGATGTAAAAATAATGAATAAAAAATTCACAATGATTAAATTTTTTTTTTCAAATTGCGGTCAGAAATTTTGGTTTCGTAAAGGTGTACATTTTAATAATTTTTGTGGTCAACTTTTAGATTTTAATATAAAGCTTGGTGTTTTCTGCTTCTAACACCGTGTGTTTCATATTTCTCACTATGATAGTAAAGGAGGTACTGCGTTTTTTATGAGAGCTATACGAGTTGTTCCCAAAAGCCTACAAATTAACCTGAGGGGTAAAAACTGGATGGGAAATATAAAACGAGACGGGTCAATATTGAAAAAAGCAATAATAAACAGCCAAAATACATATTGTACTACATAGTTAGAAAAGTGATGATATATTTACCGAGCCCGTTGGCCGGAATTTACCGCTTTAGTGTATATTCATTTGACAAGAAACTTAGTTACATTAATTTGTACTTTAATAATGAAAAACAACTCACCAGAAGTTAAACTCACGCTTCATGGTATTCAGGGCATCTTTAGAAATTTTACTCTTTGGTGGGAGTTTGGTATCTTTGAAGAAGATGTAGTCCCAGACCTCGGGGGTCATCTGTTCAGGCTTGATCTTGAAGGTGTTTGGTTTGTCACCTTTGAAGGAGTTTCCCTGCAGCAGGTGAGCCACTGTATAATAGGCCATGTAGATACTGGAGTCTGAGAGGGATTCAATTAGCCACATCTCATCCCACGGCAGTTTGGTTCCTGTAATAAACAGCGTCAAAATATTAAATTATAGTATGTAACCAGGCACAAACAATTATGGACAGAGAATGGATTTGGACAGAGGTGTCTTGCTTTATAAATCTCTGCTGAGAAATCGCACAGTGGTATTCTCATAAAAACTTTAAAATATTTTTGGAAAAAAGTTCAGATGAGTGCAAATGGATACATAATTTTTTTTTTCATTGCTTTGTAATTTTTTTTTTTACATTTGCTTCACACAGGAGGCACCGAGGAAAACAATTTCCCTAGGGGCCTATGTCGTCTTTGAGGATGCTATGTGGAGGGTTTTTTAAGGGAAAGGTAGGACAAGAAGATATGGGAAGGAAAAAGGTATGAGGGGTGGGTAGGAATCTGGGGGTCAATGTGGCCAGGAGTGACAGACGTATGAATCTATTCCTCACACTGCGGTGCAAGGCGAAGGCTGGAGAGGTCAAAAGACCTCCCTCAATCAGTCTCCTCCGATCCAGCCCGCCTCGCAGTGGTTGGGCAAACGTATCCGCCACCAAGACCTAGACAAACCTCATCTCATAAACCCGGGCACCCCTGCTAAGTCACCAAATGTAGCGAACCACTTGGGGTGACCTATGGCAGGTGTGTTGGTTGTCCAATAAATGGTTCCCGGGGCAGCGGTACTCATACCCGCCTCCCAAATTACATAATTTGAGGATTTTTCGACCACCATGCTAGGCACATGCCCGTGTTGTGGTAATCAATTGCTCAAAGACAACATATTATTTTTATTTTGGGGGAGATCCATGACTTGAAATTAAAAACAAAAATTTAAAAGAGTCCCTTAAAAAACATAATTTGTGTATGTAATGCAAGAAATGAGTTGAGCATAAATATTGTGGTTTTCAAAGACACATGCACCCCTGAACTAGTATAAAAAACAACTTACCCAAACCATAAGTCCTAGAGCAGGCATGTTCATGAAGCCAGTTCAGCGATGAAGTAAAGTTTCTTCTGACCTCATCGTGGTAGGTATTCATATTCTCCAGACACTTCTCAGCCTTGGCCTTCCAAACGGGTTCACCGTAGTTCAGGTACCACTGATTGCACAAAGCCACCACACACTCATCCCCTGACCTCGAAATAATAATTTTCTCAGGTTCAAAGTACATAACAGCCCCGGAACTATCGGTAAGTTTCTTTTGGAGATCTTTCTTGACGTCTTGAACTTTCTTTCCCTTGAATTCACCAATCAGCATAACTCCATCATAGAAAGATTTTAAGTAGGCCATTTCCTTAGCTTCCAGCAGCTTATCTTTGTCATTTTGACTTTGGATCTTGAGTTTATCGTAAAGATACACGGCTGTAAGGTTTCCAAAATCTGGAACTTCGATAATAGGGATAGGTTCATACGGAAGAACCATCTCGTCGGTGATTCCATACTTCTGTCTGAAAGGTTCCTTCTTCTTAAGGTCCACAAGAGCAGCGTAGTCATCCGGCGAGTCTGAAGGAACACTCGATACTATTCCTGTACCTTTGTCTTCTTTGATGGTCAACATCGGGAGTGTATAAATAATTGGATACAAAGTTAACGGACTTTTTAGAGGAAGACCCATAATGTCTTGTCCGATCAGGTTGGCGCCAACATCTACTTTTCCCTCGACAGCGGTGAATCCTTGGTAAGACATGTTCCTAGCAGCGCGGGCCGTGGAGATGTATACGTCATTGGTGGCAGTTGTGAAAGCGATGTACTTCATATCGGGTCGGACCCAGCAGTTGGTTTGACCGTACATGGTCTCGGGACGAAGGGTGGCCGCCACGAGGAAAACATTTTTGTCATTCACTGAGCTGAAAGCGTCAAAAATCAATTTTGTAAAAATATAACTGAACAGAAAATTAGTGTGACATGATGAAAATAAAAGGATTTATTAAAATCATTTTGTAGACATGGTAAATTTATATTCACGCATCACTATTCTGCCACATAAAATTTATTACCTTTGTAAATATTTCTTTATAACTGCCGATGGACAGCAAATTTAAAATGTGCTGTAAAATTAGATTACAGCAAAGTAGCACATGATTTCATCAATCAAATCAACAGAGCACAGTGGGTAATGTTTTTTTTTAGGTCAGTTAAGATTATTGTAAATAAGAGGAAAGAGCCCTCTGAATAATGAAAAAATATTACCTAAGTTGTTTAGGGTACGGTTTTTGGAGATGCATTTTGATGAGAGTATACTCCTGGGGCCCGACACCTTCTCCGGAACTGCGGTCATGGTCCATGCAGGGCTGGCCATCCTTGGGAGAGAAGATTGTGTGGCGCTTGCCATATTGCACCTTGTTCCTAGCCTTCAAGTGGAGGAACTGCCAACGCACAAATGAATCGAAGAAGGGGTTGGCGTCAGTCGTGATAAATGTTCGGCGCCAGTCAGTCTGTAAAAATATTTGAACATTTTAAACGCTAGAAACATATATGTAAACATTAATTTTATATGATATAGATTCGGGGCCTCACTAATAGAAGTCTTTTAAATTTAACACAACGTTAAATTTAAAAATTTTAAATTTAAAATATATCTTTTAGTAAGAGGGTTAGTGTATAGCTGCATAACACAAGTGTCAAATGAATATGATCTTACTTATAATATTATAAATGCGAAAGTTTATATGGATGTATGTGTGTTTGTTACTCTTTCACACAAAAACTACTGATTGTATTTTAATGAAACCTTACAAAAATATAGTTCATATAATATCAGAATTACATATAGGCTATAATTTATAAAGCTAGTTAGGAAAGGGACGCGGGAGGGGAACAGGGATGCACGGGAAAGGTGATTCAGGGAGAAACAATTTATTTCTTTGAATAAAGCATTGCAACGCAAGCCGGGAACCAGCTAGTTATCTATAAACAGAAAATTTCTGCCCTTTAACCTTTCAAGCATAAATTTAGTAGAATTGCAAAATTAACTAAATCGATAATTTTATCACAAAAGTTATCAACCGTTTATTACAAACTTGCAAAAAGTCATTAGCTTCTACAAAGTATTAATTTATGGCTAATTAACAAATTTTTTATCACAAATTTATCAGAATTTAAATTTTTTTTAATTTCTTGGGGCAAGCACGTTGTGTTATGTAAAGAGGGGTCATCTTATTAATTACCAGCTGGTACACGGCATGCGTTGCAATGATATTCAAAGAAATCTGCATGTCCTTTCCCATGCGTCCCCGTTACCTTCCACCTTCCCCGCCTTCCCCCCTCCCTCATATCTTCCCACCTCCCAAACCCCACCTTCCCCCGTCTTTCCTCCCTGCCGCTATAATATATGAAATACACACATTTTCATTTATACAAATTTCACAATGCCAGAGGGTACCATTATATACAGTAGGGGGTGTCAATTATTTCAACTTTTGAATTCAGAAACGCCCGGGGTCTCAAAAGTTGTGTCTTACAAAGAAAATGAGAACTGCATTTAAATTAATTTTTTTAAATGGTTATTAGCCCACTAAAATGCATTGAAAATCAGAAAACAAATCTAAAACCTTTTTTTTAAATTGTTAATAAAAAAAAATTCAGTAATTTAACCTTTTAACGTTTGTTTATTATTAAAAAATACGTATAACTGATAAAAATTAAAAAAAAGTTCAAGTTTATGAATACAAGTAAGTCAACAAGAATTCTGATTTTATCCAGAAAAAGTGTTATTTTCCCCTTTTATATTTTTAACCAACACATCACATATGTTTAAAAAAATATTTTTTTTTAAGCACCAAAAAAATAAGTTTGAATAAGATAATTAATATTTGAATATAATAATAATTTTTGGAATGAAAAATAAGTTTGGTACAAAATATAAAATATGAACCCTTTGTTTTATTTTTTTTTCAAATCACGAAATCTATTTTTTTTTCAAAACTTCCGGCCATTTTAGCGGGCTAATTGAACAATAATTTCATTTATTTTTACGTTTTCTAATAGCTACAGATCATACGAAACTTTTGAGACTCCGGGCGTTTAAATATAAGGCCTTTTTTTTCTCTCTATGGAGAGCGACACAAGCTAATATACAGCCTATGTTACTTGCTGATAATGTAACTTTCTATTGGTGAAAGAATTTTTAAAATCGGTTTAGTGGTTTAGGCGTGAAAGCGTAACAAACAAACACACGCACTTTTGCATTTATAATATTATTATAAATGCGAAATATGGATGGTGGGGTCATCTTATTAATTATAACTCAATAGGTAGAAAATCTGCCGACCCTAGGAAGGCTATCTCTGTGTCTGCAGTTTTTGTTGCCACCCAGCCTTTCCATACCGTATGAGAATAGAGAATGAAGTAATTTCAACTTACATGAATGCCAAACTGATTCAGGTCATCAACGGCAAGCGGGGGGAAGTAATCCAGCCAGAACTCAGCATCGGCAAAGGGTTTAATCTCCTCATTGGACAGTCCGAGGCTCTGCATAATCTGCCACTGGTACTTGGCGGTGCCAGTCTTAGCCAAGGCCTTACTCTTCTTTCCCTTGCTCTTGTCTTTCACCACCACATCGTCCACCTCCTCCGTCTCTGGGGTGTCATCGTCAGCGGGGAAGATCGGGGGACACCCAAAGTCTTCCATCTCGCGCTTCAGCTTGTCTGCGCAGGCCTTGATGGGCATCCCCGTGCAATGGAAGCCAAAGGGAAACAGAACTTTCTTGCCCTTCAGGCGTTGAAAACGAACGGCAAACTAAAATTTAATTATTTAAGTACATAAGAAATCAATGTCAACTAAGTTTTTGAAAACCAAACATGAATATTTGAAAGATGTTGGAGTTTATTTGCACCTAATTCAGCATGAATTTTGGTGGAACAAACTTATCATTGAACTATAGGCTACTTGGAACCTCAACATCATGGATACAGAAAGCATTCCATAGCAAAAACTCTTAAAAATAACCCCACTGATATTCGATAACCAATTTTTGGTATACAGGGTGTCCGGGGGTAAAGTGCATTAACTTCGGGAGGTGATTCTATGTGATGATGGGAGTAAAAAATATTAACAACTTTTTCCGAAATTCCAACATTTTTTTTCCCATACAAAAAGACGTACCTACTAAAAATCCTTAGTGTGAGGTACGATCTTACTTGCTGAGAGCCTGCCGGGCGCCCGACTCGATTGTGATTGGCCCGTATCGTAACAGCGGAAAATAATATATCTGGTCGCACACGCCGGACTAATTTTATCTTTTTACCTCAAAACTACCCCTAAAAGTTGGAATTTCGAAAAAAGTTATTTATCTTTTTTACTTGCACTATCATATAGAATCACCTCCCAAAGTTAATGCACTTTACCCCCGGACACCCTGTATCTATTCTATAACCAGCCAAAACACAATTCGTGGAACAAGGGCTTCTTTTTGATAGAATAGATATATTTATTTAGAGAGGGACATCCAAAAAAGAAATTTCCTCAGTTATTCGAATGAGAATCGGACATTGTTCCGTTCCTTATCACCTTTTTAAACTTCACATCCTTGACTCCCCAGATTGTACATTCTGTGGTCTAGATGTGGGAACTTTAGATCACTTATTTTTTGGCTGTCCCTCTCTAAATAAATATCCTCTCTTCTACCAAGCGTTATCTAAAATTGCCTCCCCTCCGTTCAACATTTCATCTCTTCTAAGTCTGAACTCGACTCCGATAATTCTGAAATTTGCTCATTTAAATAAAAGTAATATATAATTTCACCTTTCCTTTCTCTGTAATTTTAAATGATGGCCTAGAACACCCTTAAAGGGTGAAAGCCAAAAATAATTTAAAAATAATTAAAAAAAAGCAGTGGTTAAAATCTGGGGAAATTTAGCATAGATTTCATACCTTTAACTCGTTCTGTTTCTGTAGAATGTTTAATCTATGTTTCCTAAAATTGGGCTACAAGTTGCAAGCTATGGGAACTATCAATAAAAAAAAAACTTTCATAATCACTGGACACGCTTAATACAGTATTTTCCATCACCCTAAATGCAAATAGTTGTATTTTATAGTAGTAATTAAGGTGAATCTAAGATTTTTTATAAAAAAATATTCATTTTAAGCGTGCCCAGTGATTTCGAAAGTTTACAAAGCAAATGAATAGTCAGAGGTTTAAACATCCATCATACCACTCCAGCAAAATAAACAAGGACCCAAGACCCTTGAATATTGCAAATATTGTTTTTTTTGTAATATTATCCACTCAGCCGAGTGATTCTCTATTTTTTGTGAGATCGAAATGGATCTCAGGCGAGATCTCCTTTGGCTGTTATTTGCTTTTTTTATGGGCCGATGTCAGAATTTCAGCTGTGAGCTGCCACATATTTTAGTTTAGGTCGTTTTAAGCCCGAATTCATGCAAGTATGCATGATTATTCATTCATTTAACAGCCTTAGAAAATCACATAAATCTGACAAAAGATCTCGCCCGATATTTATCTCGATCTCACAAAACATAGAGAATGGCTCGGCAGGAGGCCCTACCCCTATGTTTCTTTCAGCGACAAATATCATCTTTGTAGATGCTGTACGAAGTATCAAGTGTTCTCAATAATATATATTAAGAATTTCAATACAATATAAGAATATTACTCACTTCACATTTTGAGAGTGAAAAGGTATGACCCAAGTGGAGGCGGCCATTCATGTAGGGAAATGGAAAAGTACAGAAGAACTTTTCTTTTTTTTCACCTGCAACTTCTGGGGCATTTTCTTCGTAGACCTTTTCTGCCTTCCATCTCAACTGAACTTCCTTTTCGATTTTTTGTAAATACTCGACTTTAAATGTTCCCTTCCTCTCAACAGCGGCCTGTAAAAATTACAAAACATTTGAAAATCTATTAAACCTGCGTTACAGCTTATCGACAGATCAAATATTATTATTTATGCATTAAACCGCTTACTCGTTAATACGGAATACTTTTTATCCAAACAGTTAGATTTAGCTTTATTATTACGAAAAGTGAGTATTTATGTCGGGGGAGACCAAAAAACATGCAAAAAATATGCATTTAACATTTTAATTTTGTTAAAATTAATTCACTCTCGTGGTAACGCCATTGTTTATCCATCATTTTTATTTTAACATTTCATAGACAATGCTGCCAATCACAGAAAAAATATTTTTGCATAAAACAAAGGAATGCATCATTGACAAATTTGTACCTGCATTTATAACAGTAGAACATGGAAAGAAATGTATTAAAATAATTACACAAACCCGCTAGACAAACCCTGCTTTGCCTACAAACCATTCAAAACCTGGGATGTTTTTTAAAAGTATGATGAAATGCGAGTTTATTGTAGAGAATTTATTTTATAAGATTGGTACTTCCGACAAATGTCATATTTGATTGTCTATTAGTTAAAAAAGGAACATTCCGTATCATCCGTGCATCAAACTTCGACAACACAAACGTTCCGTATTATCCGTGAGGTGGACTAACTGCATATTTACCCAAATATTTTATGCAATATGCAAAAGAATAAATATTATACACACATAACTTTATTGATATAATGGTAGAGTATCCTTTTTTACATATCAAGAAGTAAGCGGAGTAAGGAAACTTAACCTGAATGATAACCAGTATTAAAAATTATTACGGTAAAATAAATTAAATTAAATTGACCCCTCCATTTTCTGTGAGGCGGTTTTCTATAATAGTATGTGCATTACATTTATTCAACCAAGCTATTTCTGAAATAGTGTCAGATTAATACTTCTTCTTTTTCTTTGCCACTTCCCACTTTAAGTGGGGTCGGCTCTCCTAATCAATCTGCGCCAAGACGACCAGTCTTGGGTTGTTGGATTGGGGAAATTTTGAGCTATTTTTGCCATGCTGGTTCACCATGTCAGAGGGGGGCGTCCTCTTCCTCTTTTTATTTCAGGTATAGCTAGCGCTTTATGGCACACATGTTCTTTGTCTCTTCTCATTACATGACCATACCACCGTAAGCGACTTTCTGTTAGTTTTTCAGGAAGGGGGGCTACCTTGAAACTACCTCTTATATGTTCGTTTCGTATTTTGTCCAGTTTCGTAACCCCACCTGACCATCTAAGCATTTTCATTTCTGCAACGTGCAGTTTTTGGACGTGATTTTCCTTCACTGTCCAACACTCAGCCCCATACAGCATTGCTGGTCTCACTGCAGTTTTGTATATTTTGCCTTTTGTGCGAATGGGCATGCTTGAATCGCACAGTACTCCAGTGAGTGATCGCCACTTCTGCCACGCAACATTTACTCTGTGAGATACATCGGCCTCTACATTTGCATCAGTGTCAGATTAATACATTAGATGAATATTATTACATAAAATTGTTCATTCAAGGTTGGACTGCCCTGATGCTATAAACTTGTTATCCTTACATGTACCTCCAAAATGGTTCCATGCCAATTCAGAATGAAAGCAACTCAGAAATACCTCAGAAAGGTCATTAAAAGCTATGAAAAAATCATTTTAAAATAGCCGGTAAGCCTAACCTAACTTAATCTATTTAATCATTTTTTTTTAAATATTTCTTTATCATCACTCATGACCTTTCTGAGGTGCTTCTGAGTTGGTTTCATTCTGAGTTGTCCGGTCACCCTCCAAAATGTACTAGGCGGAATATTTTATTTTACAACAATAACTTCGCCATGAATTCTGTGATAGAAAGAATACATAGATTGGGCAATGATCTGACTGATATCGCTGACATATTTAATTTAAACTTTGATACATTTAAAGCCAAATTAGTCCACCATTTTTTAGATTTAATTGATGAATGAGAAATTATTTTACTTTATTTCAATTTTCTTTTGTTTGTTGCCTTTTTTTTCTAATGTTCGCATTCTAAATGCATACAACGAGTTATTAAGTAAAAATTAAAGTGTTTTGATTTTTTTTTTATGTTTTTGTTGCTCATAGATGTATGAATTTATTGCACCTACGAGTTCTCTAAAGTCATACATTATAGTAGTGGTAAAGTATGGACAAGCCGCCGCATGCCGCTACACTTTAAATAGGCATAAAATTTGAAAAGTAAACTACTTTTAAACTTAATTACCACAAGAACCATCGGTTTCAGTCAGGATAGACGGAAAAATATGCATTAAAATTCGATTTTCAAAGTTTAAAAATCACCATCTCCATTACGGCCATGTTATTTTGTATGGATTTGACATTTGCGAAGTTTCGTTTCAAACTAAAAATGCATGAATTACTTCATTTACGTAAACTAAGAACCTAATAACCTATTTTGTGTTCGTAAATAGTTGTTTCTTGTAATAATTTTTGTAATTAAGTATAATTTCCGTAATCTGTGCATAAAAATGCGGCGGCTTTTCCATAAATTAATATGGTTTTTTAACCAATATTCGCAATACGAATTTTTGGTTAGATTAGTACAACCGTATAATTATCAATAACCAATAATAAATGGTAGTTATACATGCTAGAACATGGTTTGTATTTATGGCTGTACTTGTAGAACGCTTTTTTTTTAATCCTTAAGTAAAACTTACCATAAAAGTATCACAATATGCGCAATATTATCGAAAATCTGATGTCATATTCTAAGCAACTTTCAAGGCATAATATTTATACATTTCCAATAAGGCAAAATACGTAAAATAGTAGGCACTTACCATTTTTTGACAAACGGTATGTTTTTAATTCAGGTGTATTAAATTAAAGCCGGCGACATGCATAACCTGAACAAATTATCACACGTTTGAAAAATGACCACACGTCACTTTACGAAAATCATTTTTATATTCTATATTCTATGACTTACGAAACCATGGAAAAACTCAATTGACAGATAAAATCCATCGACAATTTACTGATCTGACCCAATGTTTGGCTAATGGGCCGTTTTCGCACGATTTTGGCCGCTAGGTTCGCTATAGTCCTACCGGTCCAACTATTTTATTTAACTGTCAGATCCCATACATTTTTTAGGCCGTTTGGCGCAATTTAGTGTTTTTAAATATTATAATAATGCCGTCAACCTGTTGTAGTGTTCCAATGTGTAGAAATAGGGTTGGGCACGAGTTTCCCAAAGATTGAAAGACTTGAAAGCGAAATGGATTCATTCAATCGGCGTTCCAAATGGGCACCGACTCCTGATTCTGTAGTCTGTCAAGCTCATTTCAGGGACACAGATTATGTATTCAATAATATTAACCATAACAGTAAGTACATGACTCATTCAATTAATATTTTACTATAATTGAATCCCCAATATAATATAAAGAGTGCTTGTATAGTATAATGAACACGTAAAGAAACATTTGACATAAAATGCACAAAATTTTATACACAATGTTTTGCCTTCTTTCGCAGTTGACATTATTTAACAAACGTACCTTTAAATACAAGTATAGTCAATCACAACTAACATTAATAATTATGGTAGACATAATATCTTATTTCCTTTTTTTAAATTAAACATTTTCAATTACTTATTGCAATCATTTTATTACACGGTTATCAAACTGTCTACGAGATTTCTGGGCAGCTGATTCTTCATTGTTGGCAATCTATTTTGTTTTGCATTTCTCGTCCCATGACTGTATATCTCGTGATTGTAATTTAATTTTCAGTAGAAGTGTTTTAGGAAAAAAATCAAATTATTATTTCTTAACGTAGACCATTTTGTATTTTATATCACGCAAGTATGGAAGTTTGAGCCTAATTTTATTTTCATATGTACTGTACTGGCAAAAGCTACTGAAAGGTGTAGTTCCTTAGAAGTAGGTAATTTAGAATTAAGAAACAGACAGGAAAGGCGTCTGATACCTACAAAAATATATAATAAGTGAAAAAATATATATAAATTCTACAAAACCACAAGATGAAGCGGCGTTGCCTGTGAATCTAGAAGACGTAGCAGTGGAAGTCATATTGCCTTTTGATACTCCGTGTGATAGACCGACCTAGATAAAGACGCACAGACATAATAAAAAGGAAAAGTTAACTGTTTATATTAAAATAAACCTTTGTTTCACCGCAGGGGAAGCTTATGGCGCAGACTACGCCAGTCGAAGAATACCATCATCACTGCCATGGTTGCCTGGATGGAGATGGAGTCCCCCCTGATGCCCTTCTGAAAATGGGAGCCTGTCAAATATCCCCCATGAACGGATTTTTGGATTTATTATTATATACTATGTTTTTCATTTATTTTCTGTTCCATTCAATGTATGAATGCATTGTTATTTTGTCAATGTTTGAACTATTTCAAAATATGGAATGTATTGCATTGTACAACATTCTGAAATAAACGATCATTATTATTTATTTATTTATTTAATACAAACGGCATAAGTATGCCATAAACATTAATTACATGTCACAAATTCATATTCAAAATATTAGTAATGGTAAAACAGTGTATGTATAACAGTTAATTGTGACAATACATTGGGAAGTGACACCGGAGATACATTTACATGCAAAAATCTATAATAGAAATAAAATTAATAGTGACTAAAAAAATATGATAGCATAGCCGTCTTGTACCTCTGTTCCGTGCAGTTAAATAGATCTATCACATCTGCATATCTATTAGTAACTTCATGCAACCTAGGTAAGAGTGAGTGTTTCGTATACTCATTATGATACGTTTTAAGATTTTCACGGCCAAACTATTTTCGTTATTTGTTTTTGGGGTGTTATGCAGTGATGCGCTACCTCTTTCTTTAGCCAACGTTTCGGACAGCGTTGGCTAAAAAAGGAGGTAGCGCAATACAGCATAACACCCCAAAAACTAATAACGAAAAGATCATTATTATATTTGTTTTATTAAAATAAAGAGTGAGTGTCGACAGCTACTGACATGGTTAAAAAAGATTGTTGTTTATCGGTACTAAATAACACAAAATAATTTAACAAATATATAAATAAATAACAAAAACTTTCTTTTATTTCTCGAGGTCAATATGAAAAGAACGAGATTACAGACATGATATAAATGTGTCGTAAAACATTTACAAACATTATACACATAGAAGAACATATTAGTACAACAAATAATTAACATTATACATAAATTATTTATTGTTTTGGCATTTTTTTTTTACATCCTAATATTATATAGTTGTGGTAGCATCGGTCAACGCATGAGCTTCTTTGTGAACAGTCAACCTGTTAAAATAAAGAAAATAAGATGAGCAAATTAAATATGCAACTAGTGTAGAATAAATAAGTCAGTTTTTTCTCAATTTCAAGTCTAGAGGGGTAATAAATAGCATTATAAGACACATTTATTTTGGATTAACTAATCGAGAAAATCTCCCAACCCCCATACTATACAACATTAATTAACATTTTTTTTTATAATTTACTTGATAAACCATTGATTTTTCATATGCTAATATTTTATTTGAAAACATTCAATATAAATATAATCTATTTCACAGATGAGGGATATCAAAATACAAAGGTGATAAGAGGTAATATAAGTAAACCTATTAAAACTCCTATTCAGCCGTGGTTTCGGGGTAATTTGGGTCCTTTTTGATGATGAAGATGGAGTCGTTCAGCCAGTAGTAGGACTGGTTGAAATCCCCCTCGAAGAGGTAGGGCACGCGTGGCCACTGCATGACCTGGAGCCCCACGGTGGTGGCGCAGTAGCTGATGAAGGATTCCACGTGCTCCTCGAATGTGTGGCTTCGGATGGGCAGACGCTCCATCGCCATGTGGTCAGATTCGTCTGAAAATTATAATTGAATAGTACAAGGAATCCGAGAGAAGACGACCAGTGCAATACCCTAGACATAGTTGGGAGAAATTAAAGATTGTGCTTTAAGCTTGAGTGTTAAGCGATTAGATTTTTGCCTCGAGCTTTATGCTTTGAGATTTAAGCTTTGCTTTTACCTATGTCAAAAATAATGAAAAATTAAGAGTAACAAAACAGCAGCTTTTGAGTCTGGAGGAAATTGGTAACTGTCTGGTTATTCAGATCTAGGCAATACACGTAGCAGATAATGTTAATAAATTGATGAGATCCCTTTGGTATCGGTTCACCAGCAAGAAATTCCCCGGACAAGAGCGGAACATCCATCCACAGTAGATGACAGCAGCATCGACTTGTTCTCATGCAATATTTCCCTATATACTAGGAATATTTCCCTCTTCTCCCTTATTTAACAGTGGTCTTTTCAAGATCTTTATTAAAAATCCATTCTTTCAAAGCCCTTCCAAACAGCCGGTGAAAAACCACAATTTAGAAGCGATACATTGCTTGAAATGGCAATAGTTGTGTTAGGTGAACAGGTGTGAATACCCAGCCTTCAAATTTCTCATATTCTTTCCTCCCCCATTCAGTTCAGCCTCACAACATACCCTGATTGGGGGTGCCATAGTACCACTCACTTAAAATTAATCACATTTAAAAGACCGGTTAAATCCCTGGTTAAAGTATTAGAGGTATAATAAAATCCATATCTTACATTCAACGTATGGTTTGAAGGGCAGAACCAGCGCTACGATAAGGAGTCCATCGTCGTTGAGGCCGTTGAACAGCATGGTCTGTGGCTCAGAGCAGCATCTTACTTTTGTGCATTTTACCTACAAATCGAGCAAACTAGGTTTGGCTAAACTTGTCGGAAAACAAATTGCAAATAGCTATCGAAATGACAGATCAAACATTGAAAGACGTCAGTGCGTCAGTCCATAGATTTGGTCCACAGATTAGATGACAGGAGGACCGCTAAACACCGTGCTGCCATCTCGTGGATATTTTGGAATTACTCAGAAAACGGCCCATTCAGCTCTTTTGGAGCTTGATTTAGCTTTAATAGAGCCATTTTAGTTCGACCGGTTTAGACGGAATCTAAATAGAGCAAAACTTTAAATGCGTGTTTCTCAAAACTACCTTTTTCAAGACGGTTGACACGATATCTCAAGTTCTACTGAACCAATTTACTTGAAATTTGGGCACGAGTTTCCCAAAGATTGAAAGACTTGAAAGCGAAATGGATTCATTCAATCGGCGTTCCAAATGGGCACCGACTCCTGATTCTGTAGTCTGTCAAGCTCATTTCAGGGACACAGATTATGTATTCAATAATATTAACCATAACAGTAAGTACATGACTCATTCAATTAATATTTTACTATAATTGAATCCCCAATATAATATAAAGAGTGCTTGTATAGTATAATGAACACGTAAAGAAACATTTGACATAAAATGCACAAAATTTTATACACAATGTTTTGCCTTCTTTCGCAGTTGACATTATTTAACAAACGTACCTTTAAATACAAGTATAGTCAATCACAACTAACATTAATAATTATGGTAGACATAATATCTTATTTCCTTTTTTTAAATTAAACATTTTCAATTACTTATTGCAATCATTTTATTACACGGTTATCAAACTGTCTACGAGATTTCTGGGCAGCTGATTCTTCATTGTTGGCAATCTATTTTGTTTTGCATTTCTCGTCCCATGACTGTATATCTCGTGATTGTAATTTAATTTTCAGTAGAAGTGTTTTAGGAAAAAAATCAAATTATTATTTCTTAACGTAGACCATTTTGTATTTTATATCACGCAAGTATGGAAGTTTGAGCCTAATTTTATTTTCATATGTACTGTACTGGCAAAAGCTACTGAAAGGTGTAGTTCCTTAGAAGTAGGTAATTTAGAATTAAGAAACAGACAGGAAAGGCGTCTGATACCTACAAAAATATATAATAAGTGAAAAAATATATATAAATTCTACAAAACCACAAGATGAAGCGGCGTTGCCTGTGAATCTAGAAGACGTGGCAGTGGAAGTCATATTGCCTTTTGATACTCCGTGTGATAGACCGACCTAGATAAAGACGCACAGACATAATAAAAAGGAAAAGTTAACTGTTTATATTAAAATAAACCTTTGTTTCACCGCAGGGGAAGCTTATGGCGCAGACTACGCCAGTCGAAGAATACCATCATCACTGCCATGGTTGCCTGGATGGAGATGGAGTCCCCCCTGATGCCCTTCTGAAAATGGGAGCCTGTCAAATATCCCCCATGAACGGATTTTTGGATTTATTATTATATACTATGTTTTTCATTTATTTTCTGTTCCATTCAATGTATGAATGCATTGTTATTTTGTCAATGTTTGAACTATTTCAAAATATGGAATGTATTGCATTGTACAACATTCTGAAATAAACGATCATTATTATTTATTTATTTATTTAATACAAACGGCATAAGTATGCCATAAACATTAATTACATGTCACAAATTCATATTCAAAATATTAGTAATGGTAAAACAGTGTATGTATAACAGTTAATTGTGACAATACATTGGGAAGTGACACCGGAGATACATTTACATGCAAAAATCTATAATAGAAATAAAATTAATAGTGACTAAAAAAATATGATAGCATAGCCGTCTTGTACCTCTGTTCCGTGCAGTTAAATAGATCTATCACATCTGCATATCTATTAGTAACTTCATGCAACCTAGGTAAGAGTGAGTGTTTCGTATACTCATTATGATACGTTTTAAGATTTTCACGGCCAAACTATTTTCGTTATTTGTTTTTGGGGTGTTATGCAGTGATGCGCTACCTCTTTCTTTAGCCAACGTTTCGGACAGCGTTGGCTAAAAAAGGAGGTAGCGCAATACAGCATAACACCCCAAAAACTAATAACGAAAAGATCATTATTATATTTGTTTTATTAAAATAAAGAGTGAGTGTCGACAGCTACTGACATGGTTAAAAAAGATTGTTGTTTATCGGTACTAAATAACACAAAATAATTTAACAAATATATAAATAAATAACAAAAACTTTCTTTTATTTCTCGAGGTCAATATGAAAAGAACGAGATTACAGACATGATATAAATGTGTCGTAAAACATTTACAAACATTATACACATAGAAGAACATATTAGTACAACAAATAATTAACATTATACATAAATTATTTATTGTTTTGGCATTTTTTTTTTACATCCTAATATTATATAGTTGTGGTAGCATCGGTCAACGCATGAGCTTCTTTGTGAACAGTCAACCTGTTAAAATAAAGAAAATAAGATGAGCAAATTAAATATGCAACTAGTGTAGAATAAATAAGTCAGTTTTTTCTCAATTTCAAGTCTAGAGGGGTAATAAATAGCATTATAAGACACATTTATTTTGGATTAACTAATCGAGAAAATCTCCCAACCCCCATACTATACAACATTAATTAACATTTTTTTTTATAATTTACTTGATAAACCATTGATTTTTCATATGCTAATATTTTATTTGAAAACATTCAATATAAATATAATCTATTTCACAGATGAGGGATATCAAAATACAAAGGTGATAAGAGGTAATATAAGTAAACCTATTAAAACTCCTATTCAGCCGTGGTTTCGGGGTAATTTGGGTCCTTTTTGATGATGAAGATGGAGTCGTTCAGCCAGTAGTAGGACTGGTTGAAATCCCCCTCGAAGAGGTAGGGCACGCGTGGCCACTGCATGACCTGGAGCCCCACGGTGGTGGCGCAGTAGCTGATGAAGGATTCCACGTGCTCCTCGAATGTGTGGCTTCGGATGGGCAGACGCTCCATCGCCATGTGGTCAGATTCGTCTGAAAATTATAATTGAATAGTACAAGGAATCCGAGAGAAGACGACCAGTGCAATACCCTAGACATAGTTGGGAGAAATTAAAGATTGTGCTTTAAGCTTGAGTGTTAAGCGATTAGATTTTTGCCTCGAGCTTTATGCTTTGAGATTTAAGCTTTGCTTTTACCTATGTCAAAAATAATGAAAAATTAAGAGTAACAAAACAGCAGCTTTTGAGTCTGGAGGAAATTGGTAACTGTCTGGTTATTCAGATCTAGGCAATACACGTAGCAGATAATGTTAATAAATTGATGAGATCCCTTTGGTATCGGTTCACCAGCAAGAAATTCCCCGGACAAGAGCGGAACATCCATCCACAGTAGATGACAGCAGCATCGACTTGTTCTCATGCAATATTTCCCTATATACTAGGAATATTTCCCTCTTCTCCCTTATTTAACAGTGGTCTTTTCAAGATCTTTATTAAAAATCCATTCTTTCAAAGCCCTTCCAAACAGCCGGTGAAAAACCACAATTTAGAAGCGATACATTGCTTGAAATGGCAATAGTTGTGTTAGGTGAACAGGTGTGAATACCCAGCCTTCAAATTTCTCATATTCTTTCCTCCCCCATTCAGTTCAGCCTCACAACATACCCTGATTGGGGGTGCCATAGTACCACTCACTTAAAATTAATCACATTTAAAAGACCGGTTAAATCCCTGGTTAAAGTATTAGAGGTATAATAAAATCCATATCTTACATTCAACGTATGGTTTGAAGGGCAGAACCAGCGCTACGATAAGGAGTCCATCGTCGTTGAGGCCGTTGAACAGCATGGTCTGTGGCTCAGAGCAGCATCTTACTTTTGTGCATTTTACCTACAAATCGAGCAAACTAGGTTTGGCTAAACTTGTCGGAAAACAAATTGCAAATAGCTATCGAAATGACAGATCAAACATTGAAAGACGTCAGTGCGTCAGTCCATAGATTTGGTCCACAGATTAGATGACAGGAGGACCGCTAAACACCGTGCTGCCATCTCGTGGATATTTTGGAATTACTCAGAAAACGGCCCATTCAGCTCTTTTGGAGCTTGATTTAGCTTTAATAGAGCCATTTTAGTTCGACCGGTTTAGACGGAATCTAAATAGAGCAAAACTTTAAATGCGTGTTTCTCAAAACTACCTTTTTCAAGACGGTTGACACGATATCTCAAGTTCTACTGAACCAATTTACTTGAAATTTGGTGTGAGTCTTCTCACAAACCAAAACTATAAAAAAAATCTATTTTTTCCTATTTTTTTTAAATTTGAAAAAGTTAAAAAATGTATTTTTATTTCAGACAGCCGCCATATTGCGAAAAAAAATTTTTTTTTACTTTTCCGAGGTTCAGGCCATAGCAGCATTTGTTTGCAATCGGGTCAACCAGGGCGCGCCATTTTATTGAGACCCCCCCACTTCAACACCCTGTAACATTTTGAATTTTTTCATTTGATTTTTTTTTTCTATTCTTTGATGTTTAATATATTTTTGATAAAATAATGGCTTGTAAAAACATTATTGTTTTTTTTTATTGCACCTGAAAAAATACCTACAATTCAAGGTTCTAAACTAGAATACCCCCTTAAGTACAGGAAATGTTTTATGCTTTCAAAATACCTTTTTTCCACCCCTGCGAGGGTTTCTAGATTATTACAACCACATGACAGTAAATCTGAAAAGTTTTTTAATCATTACAAAAACTCTTACAGAACTGTCAAAAATGTCACAATTTAAGAATGACATCTTGAAAATCATTGATTGTTCAAACGAAATTCAAATACCGAATAAACTCTTTAAATTAATGAATTTACTCGAAGCACTCACTTATGATTCTAACCAAAATCGAATACTTAGAATCTATTCAAGAATTTTAGATACGAGTACTTATTTTAAATAGATACCTGTATTAGGTACCAAATTTGATTGACTGTTCATATAATGTACAAAAATAAATGTTTGTAATATATGAAAAATTGTATAAAAAAACTGCAATAGATGGCACGCGAGCTGTTTGAAAACTGAATGTACAGGAACTGAATAAATGGAATGAGGGAGAGGAGAGGGGAAAACGTGAGGGGAGTTGGTAGGAGAGGAAAAGCGAGGAAGGTGAAGGGGGAACGCGTGAGGGGCAGCGGAAGGGGAACAGGACGAATGGTAAAGGACACGCAGGGAGAAACAATTTCCTCATAGGTGGCATTGCAACGCATCCCGGGAACTCGCTAGTAATAAAATAAAACAGGTTTAACAGCGTGGATTTATTATCATAACATAATTCTAATTGGAAAATTAAAAATAAAAACAGCATGAGTTAAACTTTTTTTTGCAATTACTTACCTATAATATTTACAAATCAACAAAATAAGAAAGCCAATATAGCTTTATCTCCATAAAAGAACATAGTTTCATCAAGGGATAAGAGACTAGAAGTTACAAAATTACATTTTTTTAAATATACACGGTGTCCGGAAACTCGTAGTACAAGCGGGAAACTGGTAAATCTACATCACATTCGAAGTCGATTTGCGATATAACTTTTTTGATTTGAGCTTTCGTTTTCGAGTAAATCGGGTCCAAAGTTGAAATTTTTTTGGTTAAATTTTTTAAAAAATTTTCACTAGGGGGTTGATTTCAGCTGTGTAATGTCTTATAAAATAGGGGTAAGGGTAAACCGGGCTCAAAATTTTTTTTAACCCTTTAGTTGCCGAAAAAATGGAAAAATAGAAAAAAAATTATATTAAAATTGAAATGCTCAGATCGAAAAAAATAAGTTTTATGAATTCTCTACGTGATGTAGATTCACCAGTTTCCCGCTTGTACTACGAGGTTCCGGACACGTTGTATACATATTACTGAAATAAAAACACAAATTCGACTTTAGAAAACTTCCAGTTGTGTGATATCGCTGATTAGCAGTTTTATTTATTTTACACTGCAAACCATAATATGTAATAATAAATAGGCACGGTGAAGAAGAAAATAAGCTTTTTCCTACTCTCAAACTATGTAATACCTAGAGAATTTTAAACTACTTATTTTTTGCAGACTGTCTTCTACAATAGTACAAATATCCATATTTGGCCAACAGGAAGATAGTGAGCGCTCCAGAAAATGCAGAAAATATGTGCTTTTCTAGTCACAATGACTGGGAACTCTTTTCTTTTGGATCACTTTGCCCCGTTTCTGGTATTTCATTGTCATCTTCTGCAGATTTCGAAGTTTGAGCAACTTTACTGGGGGCTTTTTCCTGAGCTTCATCGGTAGAGGCATTCAAATTAGGTACAATTTGAAATTTGATGTTGCCATTTTTCAAAAGTTGTTTTTGTTTAACAACACCAAATTGTGCCGTTTCTTTTTGTATATCATCAAAGATCCTTCCCTGGAATATAAAAAATATATGTTTACATATTATTGTTCGAGATCATTAATCTGTAAGACGGTAAAATGACACAAAGAGAATATATCCATAAATTGGTCAGAAGCAATGTTTTGTCACAGTTACACAATTTATTTATTTATTTTATTTTCGGGAAATCAACAGTTTACATTTTTCCAGTTTGTACATGTTTGTGTAGCCAAAATAAAACCAATTATGGATTTCCTCCATGTGACTTTACCTCTGATTAAACAGCATAATAACAAATTTTAAATAATAAAATTTATAATAAAGGAGTATGAGATCAAAAATTTTATAAAACAAAATATTAAGGGTATATTACCGCAAGCGCAGCATATTTAGGGATTTTTGATGCAGTTTTAAGAACATTTCTATATTGTTTATTAGAAAAAAATATTATGTTTTGAAAAAAATAAACTATTCTTCTAAATGGTGCGTTAAAAAAACGTGTTAAAATGTTTAAAACAATTGCGTGAAAAAATATTTACAAAACCTCTAAAAATAGCTTAAAGTTCGATTATATCTTTTAATTCTAAATACATGAGAATTATAAAAAATATACATTATCACCACATCAATGTTGTCTAAACGACTGAATAATAAAATTATTTTAAAAAGCATTAAAACAATGCTTAAATAAATAAAAACAGTTTTTCAATATCACGATATTGTTATTTTGTCTCACGCCATTATATAAACCAAGACACGAGTTATTTCCAGTCAGTATGCGAGATGATTTCAGAGTGAAAGCACGTCAAATTTTACAAAAAATAAATACGTAAATGTGTAGGCACATAAGAAAAGGGGTCACACTAAAGATTAGTCGTTATGTTATTGTGTTTTATTTCAGAACCAAGTTGACTTTTTTACTAGAACTTCCATTTCGCGGCCGCCTGTTTGCAACCAGCGGCATAGAATGGTTTAGAGTGCCCCTTTACCCATATTTTCGTATTCCTAGTTTTATTTATTTACGTCCTACTGTGCTTTTACATAAATTAGGTAAAGATAAAGATATATATATATAGTATTGTTCACTTTGCAGACATATTATTAGTATTTTTTAGTGAACAAAAGATAATAATTGAGAATAGTAGGGAAAAAGTTTCATAATAACACGAAACGATCCTCACCATATATATCTCCCAGTACGAATCTAACAAACCTTGTAGCAATAATTAAAACTACCAAATGTGAATAACCAACAAATTGTGCTATTTCATATTGAAAAATGTTAGTTCACATTCCTGCCGCAAGTTTTTAATGAGAACTATGGGATATAATATGAATATTTTCAGAGACCTAGGTATAATGCCAGTAGCCGAAATAACAAATGGTAATATTTTTATAGTCTGATAGTGCCAAATTCTTTTAATCTCATTTCCTAAATCTATGTATTTTCTAATTTTTCAGAAACTGTTTTTTTTAATATTACAGGAATTTGGAATAGCTACATCAATGATATAAGTTATTTTTTTAAATTTTGTCATGTAAAACTATATCAGGTCTATTATGACTAATTGTTCTGTCTGTTAGTATAGTTTTATCATAATATATTTTATAAAATTCATTTTCTAAAATGAATTTGGTTCATATTCATAATATGGTAGTCAATCGTACGGTCAAGTATTACGGAAGTCAATCAAGTTATGTTTAATTACCAAACTTTGGTGGATTATTTTTAAAACCTGATTGTGCCTAAATGTATACTCGGACGGCGCTAATATAGAACATCCCGATATAATATGTTCTATAGTTTACGGAAAAGCCAAACATTTTCTACATAAATCATCAATTTGATTTATATCTTTGATTATATGCTTCCTATAATTTTTGTATTAATGACTCTATCTTGAATGGCAAGCATAAATCCTTCTATTTCTGCGCTCAACTCTCCAATACCCAACCATTTGTTTGACGAAAGTTTGTCAACATACGTTTGGTTGAGATAATTGAAGTGTTTTGCATGAATAATTTTATTTGACCAGGAATCTAATAATTCCTGCTTAGTATTTATAAGAATTTTGGCATTCTCGTCATATAAATTTAAAGGTGTAATGTTTATATCTGCCTTGCAAATTATTTTGTGCATTTCTGAGCTATTGGCTTTCCTATGGAAAAAATTTCTAAGCATTTCTACCTGATTGTGTTTCAAAGATGTTATTTTGATTACACCTCTACCTCCTAAATTTCTAGGTAAATTAATTCGTTCTATAGCTGAATTTGGATGATGGCAATTAAAATTTGTTAACGTTGTTCTAATTAGTCGTTCTAAACTATCTAAATCTGTATTGGACCATTTAATTGTGCTAAATGAGTACGTTAGTAGAGATATTGCCCAAGTATTTATTGCTTTTACAAAATTTTTAGCAGATAGATTGCATTTTAAAAATTTTCTGATCCTAGTTTGAAATTTAATCCTAATATCATTTTTAATACTAGTGTGATCTAATCTATTCGATTGCGGGTATCCTAAATATTTATAAACCTCACCCCCTTTCATACTTTTAATTTTGAAATTTCTAAATATACCCTCGTCTCCATCTACAATTTTGCATTTCTCTATATAGATCGTTTTACATTTATCTAAACCAAAAGTCATTTTAATATCATCTGAAAAATTTTAACTACCTTAATCATTTTCTCTAAATTTGATTCAGAATTTGAAAATAATTTTATATCATCCATATATAATAGATGTGAAACTATACTACTCTCTCTTGTATTACCGTTAATTTTTATTCCAAACTTGCTTTTAATTAACATTTTAGACAGAGGATTCAATGCTAAGCAAAATCAAAGAGGACTCAATGAGTCTCCTTGAAAAATCCCTCTTTTTATTGAAATGCCCGGTACTACTATTTTCTTACCTTTTAAATTTACTAGTAAATCTGTATTCCAAAAGGATATAATATTTTTCAAAAATCTAATTATAATTGGTTTAACTTTATATATTTTGATTAGCCACGAGTGCGGGACACTATCAAAATATAACTTTTATATAAATATATAATTTTTATAAATATAACTTTTTGTAAACAATAATAATAAATATTGAAAATGACCGATATTTTATTTATCTTTCCAATATATTCAGATATAATTATGATCACATATTACTAAAATAATGCGAAATTGAATACCGTATTGTTTTGACATCTTTCAATGAAGAACTAATGCCTACCGTCCAGCAGTGTAGTTGGTTGTATCGAATAATTTATCAAAGAAGTTTGATCAAAATCTGATAAAGAGTCATAAAATCATGAGCTCCTCCTGCAATAGGCAATGTTTCTATCTAAATTTACCTAAAACATGCGCATTCAATTTAATAAACATAATTTGAAAGATGCCCAATATTTAACGTTTCATGTTCAAATCTTACTCAAGTGTACCATCTAGTCTAGATTCTTCGCTGCTCTGACTTCGTCGGTAGCGCGCAGCGGTTCCCCGTTCGAGCATACTTCATACTTCCCCACCCCGAACTATTATTTCGGTTTTGGTAAATTACCCCTTAAGTACATAAAACTAAAATTTACATAAAAATATCAATACATTGGTAACCATAAGAAGCCAGGTTGTACATATAAATAAAATCATAACAGAATTAAAGTATAACGATAGAAACATAGACACATAACATATTCATGAAACATCAGAGAAATACTCTTTTATGTACCTTATATTTGGAAAGTTCAGAATTGAAAATGTCCACCTTGGATAATATGCTATTGTAACTATTGCATAGTCTGTTCAGACAAGAATTTTGCTTACAGTTTGTCTTGCATTGATCAACCCTGAATAGGACAGAAGAGCGTGTTGTACGCGCAGGTACATTAAATTGAATTTTATTTAGCAACTCTGGGCATTGAATATTATTGTTAACTAATTTATACAGGAATATTGCATCCATATGATGCCTTCGTACACTCAATGAATCAATTTTAAAGTATTAAATTTATGATATATAATAGGGTTAAATCAGTTATTCCTTTGAGGAACTCATAATTTCTATAAGAAATATAAGACAAAGGGCGCTTTTGTATTTCCCACGGCTACGGTTTCGTTTCTTCAATACGAGTGAGTGAGATGTAAGATAATGATGGCATTTTCCCTTTGGGCGAAGCAGACATACATACGTACATCGTTTGTCTCACTATTACATAATTAGTGTCTAAGAAAAAGCTGCAGCATTATTGTGATAAAGAACATAATATGTTCTTTATCACAATTATTATATCATAAATTGATTGAATAAAGAACATAATATGTTCTTTATCACAATTATTATGTTTGTGCCGTCGCCATAGGAATTTTAAAAGCGCTTAACTGAAATAATTTATTAGCAGTTCACAATTTTCCATTGCGAAAATTCTTTGTGAATATATTGTTCTGAGCTGAAGGCCTCCACGGCAGTGATCTACACATTTGAGTTGAGAGTTTATGATTATGAGATCTATTCATCGCTTTTTCAGACTATTGGCCAAGTCTATCTTTGATGTTGAGCATTATGTCTGATAGTTTTAACAAAAAATTTCAAAATGAGAGATATCAAAAAATAAATAAACTTACAACACGCTCCGGATCCCGTCCCTCAGCACTTATGGCAACTCTAATTTCATAAAACTTTTGCAGCCATTTAGATATCCTTTTCATGTGTACTTGTAAATCATGTTCTGCAATATTACATGAAACTGGAACAAACTTTTCTCCTTTGATCATTGGTTCTTTCCTCGCCTCACGTTTTTGGTCTCGCCTTTTCAAGTCTTCTTCATAAAAGTCTGAACCTGTCATCAATCTGAAATTGAAAAATTTTTGTAACGAAATGGTAATATGGAGTTACTTATCAAGAATTTAAACTGGGAAGAATGTAGGTGTGTGGATACGAAAAAAAATCTGAAGTTTTTTTCACATTTATAAACAAACTAGCAGACCCGGATACACGTTGCTGTGGCTAACGAAACACAATGCCATTACCCAACCGTTATAAAATTCACACCATTGGCTTGCCAGCTGTCCGCTGCCTGAATTGAATATTTGAATTTCTCAGCTTTTCTGTACTATAATAAGCATGTATTATATATATAAACATTCCTCGTGAATCACTCTATCTATTGGTGAAAACCGCATGAAAATCCGTTGCATAGTTTAAAAGATCTACACGCACATACATTTTGAGGGACTTCATTTTATACTATGTAATAATAATAACAATAATGATGATGAATGATAGTGATATTCGTAAATTTGTTTGTTAGTACCGTACCAAACAACCATAATCTGAACTGAACCTGATTCCTGAGCATATTTGGAGTAAAAAATGTAGATGTCGTTTTGCTGTCCGATGACATTTTTTTTCTATTAAAAACAATAAAAATGCTTATCCATCACACGCCGCAACTGAAATCAAAAAGCCGTTTATAGCCTAGCGGACACTTGATAAGCGTTGCGTCTCGTTCTAACACCATATCTACCACACGAAACAGTGCGTATCATTCACACACATCAGGACGGGATAATTCCCATAGCGATGGGAACAGTAGCGCGGGTAATTGAAAAGCATATTTTTTGTTTTTAATAGAAAAAAAAATACAACTGGTAATTTTAAAAAAATACTCATTCTACTATTTGTTCCAAAGTTGGAAACACTAACTAAGCAAAAACGTAGGATTTTCCATCACTTACGTCAATTTATGGTCGAACTTTCGCAAAAAACAGTAGCTTTTTAAGGGGGTAAATTTTCATAATATATAAACTTCGAGTACACAGATCGATACAGTTTTTTTTTTTTCAAGTTAAATGGCATCAAAGAGTGAAAATCGACAAAATGTTGGTTACGTCAATTAGCAATCATGAGTCAACAAGTCTTCTTATGCTTGGATTTGAGGAATTAACGTGATATTGACATTAATTTTTAAACAGTTTTAAGTTACCTTTTGTTTGTGGGCTTTGTAAATTGTAATATTTAAAAATGAAAATAATATTAGCGAAACTCTGAATTGAAAATCTGAAAACAGAAAAATCAGAAAAAGAAACGGTCACATCTGGGACCCGAACCTTATCTTAAATCTTCACCTTGCCGGGCGCAACTCTACCAACTGAGCTAATGTGTCTCTATCCGATTCGGTCATATTTAACTGTATCATACTTCGACTAGAATTACTAACATAGGTAGACGATAGGATGATAGATGTCACACTCGGGTCTCACGTCTACTCACGGTCGCCATAACATGTTTTATTGTCGAGCGAGTCATACAAATCTCTACCCGAAATTTCACCACACATCTGTACGCAGGTGGATGTGAAATTCGTAGTATTTTTCGAATTCTACAAAGAGTTTTCAAAGTTTTTGACATTACATACTCAATAAATTAACCTTTATAAAAAATTTGGTAATTATCAGTTCGGACTGGCCACGCTTATTACGAATAATTTTTAGAAAAAAACTTTAGATTCACCTTAATTACTATAAAAGGAAACTTTTTGGCTTTGGGGCGGCGGAAAATAATGCATTTTAATTTTCAATTGTATAAAACCAAAATTCTCTTCGCGATCCGACAAAGCGAAAATCCGCGGCCGTACCTGTCACTGTGATGTTGGTATCCTTTATAAATTAACAAGAGCTAATACGATTGACTGTAGCCGACTTCGCGGGATACCTACATGAAATACCGCGAATCACAAACCATGTTACACAAACCTAGCGTAGCCGCTAAACCACTTGAAAACTGGGATGTTTTTCTTGCCTTGACGCGAGTAGGCGTTATAAAGGGGCACTTTCTTTTGTATCACAAACCATGTTACACAAACAAGCCCGCTAGACAAATTTCATAATTACGCGCCTTATCCCACGAAGTCGGCTACAGTCGTATTAGCTCTTGTTAATTTATCAAGGATACCAACATCACAGTGACAGGTACGGCCGCGGATTTTCGCTGTGTCGGTCGCGAAGCGAATTTTGGTTTTATGCAATTGAAAATTAAAATGCATTATTTTCCGCCGCCCCAAAGCCAAAAAGTTTTCTTACATAGTAATTAAGGTGAATCTAAAGTTTTTTTTCTAAAAAATATTCGTAATAAGCGTGGCCAGTCCGAACCGATATTTGCCAAAAATTTGAATAATCTGAAATTTTATAATAAAATGTATACGACCGAACTCACTTGTAAACTGGCCTGCTTGTTTTGGCATCAATGTCTATTATTTTAACGAGTTTTAACTCTCGTCGTTTAGATATTTTTTGCGCTTCTGCGAGACTAACAATGGACACATCTTCATTTTGAGATATCAGGGTAACTTTGACATTTGCGTCACCAACTTTCTTCTTTACGTTTGATAAACCAAAACCAGGGAGTTCAGTTTTGGAAGAAAACACAGCGCAATTATTGTATATTAGATTATAAATATGCGTCCTCCCAATCGTTTTCAACATTTTAACTTTTCGTATTTGTTTATATGAATACGAAAGTTCTTATTTTCTTACGTTTCAAAATAATAACCTCAAAAGTTAATTGTCAAAAGTCAAAAGAGAAAAGAGTAGCGCATAGATAAAGAGATAATATTTTAAAAAAACTAGTGCAGTGCCTGCCTGCAGTGCGCAAAGACTCAGTGTTGCCAACTCAGCACCCTCAGAGCTAGCTCCAAAAAAGTGGTTTAGCTTCTAGCTCGTTTTTTTTTCAGATAATCTAGCTCCTTTATTTTTATGCAAAACTCGTGAACTAAAAATTACAATTAAGAGTTATTTCTGAAGGATCTGGTTTATTTTTGTGTTAAAAACTTGGTTCTTACCTCAGAATTTCTTCGGATACCCCCCTCCGACGGATGGTGATTATGTGTTGTTCCGACGCGTTACGCTACACAAGATATTTTCAGGCAGGAGAGGGGGTCAGTTCAATTAAGGAGCTGCCGCGAAATATAATTTCTTTGTATTGAACCTGTCAACTTGACAGCTGTCATCCGCACGTTTACGCAGCTCCTTAATTAAAATGAACCCCTCTCCTATTTACGGCAGAGCAGCGGTTACGGCGTATAAAGTTAAGCTTACAGCGCATCATCTGCTTAAGTCTTGATTACATTGAGCGAGTTTACAAGCTGCTAGCCTGCGAATTCACTATCTGCTGGTAAACTTGTTCAGTGTAAAATCTGCTATTTAGCTGGTACATATGATTACACTGAGCGAGCTTATTAGCAGATAGACGACCTCCGTAGTCCAGTGGGTAAGACTCTTGACTCACAATCCGGAGGTCGCGGGTGCGAACCCGGCATGCGCAAATAAATTTGATTTGATTAATTTGTGTTATTTCACAATTAATTCATTTTAAAATAATATATAGTATATTTGCGGCATGTTCCAGAGTGGAAGATACTATTAGTATCGCCCTGGTGTAAGACCACCATTCAGAATTGCAACGTTGCTTGAAAATGAATAGCCAGGTACTTCCCAACCTTCCTCTTCCCCACCTCCTTCCCCTCCCCACTACCTTCAGCCTCACAACATACACCAATTGGGGATGCCATAGTCTCACTGGCTCCAGACGGGTGCAGTTGAGATTCTTGTGCGGTATTCACTGTAAAAAAAAAAAAAAGATAGTGAATTCGCCGGCTTGTAGCTTGTAAACTGCGATGATCTTTTAGCTAAGTCTGTCGGCCTCATTATTCCCTTCGTACACGGAGATATTTACAAGCGACTCAACTTTGATGCGCGTAGCACTCGTGAGTACTCGCCGTACTATTTTGCTTCTGTTCGTGCACGATGCTATGCATAAATAAACCAAACCACACACAACTACAGGTTTTACACGCTGACTACAGGTTTGACGTCTGTTGCTCGCCACCAACAGTCCTTTTAGCGCACTACGCTAGTTGCATTCATATTCTACTACTATCCGTTTGACAGAAATAGCGATCGATCTTGAATGAAATGTTATATATTTATTCTGGAAATGGAAAAATTGCGTATTTATGTAACTATACGTTATGGAACGTACCCATACGTGACACGTTTAGGGGGGGGGGTCTTCAAAATACCACGCTTGGTACAAATGAGCGGCGGGGTGCTTAGGTTTTTGGTCACCGGGGGGGGAGGGGGGGGGGGGTAAAAATTGCAAAAAGTTGGTCACGTAGTATGGGTACGTTCCCTTACCAGAATACGAAAGACAGGATTTAATGGAGAAAGCATGAATTGATGTTGGAAAAAAGTGTATTTTTCTTATGAATACTACGAGTTGAATACTAACGAGTGCACCAAATTTTAATAAGAATCCTTTGACATTCTATAGAAAGAATGAAACTTGTTGTCATCATCTCACCCAGTTCCCTGGCGGCAATGAACGTTCTACAGTTAACATTTCTTTCGATATATGGGTGAACGCTATCTTCTATTAGATCGTTTTTAATTCTTATAATAAAGACAAACGATAACATTGTCTTCATCACTAGTCACTTGACATCGTATTAACTCTACGTGGAAAATGGTCAAGTTCAGCGTATCTGGGGTAGCGCCGCGTACGGAAACCAGCATTAAAGAGTAGTATATGGCCCTCCGTTCATGGAGATACTTACAATCTACGTAATTGTGACGAAACCACAAGTACCCTGCTGATATACCACTTTTTAATGCTAGTCTCCGTACACGGCGCTATCCGAAATGTACTGAACTTGATCATTTTTCACATGCAGCCGTGGAGTGAACACGCTGTCATGCGATGTCATATGACTTTTTTCCAACATCAATCCATGCCTTCTCCACTAAATCATTTCTTACGTATTCTGGTAAAGTATAGTTATGTAAACATGCATTTTTTCCACTTCCAGAACAAATCTAACATTACTTTCATGTTCCGACGCCATTTCTGTCAAACGTCAAACGAATAAGTATCAGACACAAATGATGCGAGCGTCGCGTGCGATCAGCACTGTCGCTATTGGTCGCTATCGTTATACTGATTGGCAACCGACAGCCACCGCGTAGCGCCGTGAACGGGGAGGCGTCTACTAATATCTACAGGAATTCCAAAAACTGAAAAAATCGAACTAATATCTATGAGAAGGAAAGTGTTGACGAATATATACAGCTCAAACCGTTGACGAATATCTATGAGAACCAAAATGTTGACGAATATCTACATCACTGGCAGAGGTTGGATTTGCAATTATGTATAGCATATTGGAATAACGTAGTATTGCGTATGCAGTTTAAAAAACTTAATTTATGTAAGTATGTATGTAAAAATCCCTAATATCGGACTATTGGACACATTTAGCTGATTAATCCAACCTACGCTCTGTAGATATTAGTCAACACTCAGAAGTTCGTAGATATTAGTTCAACATATGAGCTGTAGATATTCATCCGACATACAGGCTGTAGATATTAGTATCTGGAGTCGTGAAAATCGTACGGGGGGTACTTGCGATCGGCGCGTATGATACGCGCACGAGGATCGAGTATCTTGTAAGTATCTCCGTGAACGGAGGAACTATATGTAGGTTAATCGTGGTCGCGTCACAAACATGTAGTCATGTCTCGACACAGGTATACCCTAGTGAGACAGGCATCGAAAAATATAATGTAAACACACCTGAAAAAGATAAATAAATTTAAAAAACATAAAGATTGTAAGTATCTCCATCTACGAAGGGCCATAAACGGCGTAGAACGCGCTCAAATATATGTCCCCAACTTAAGAAAGTCCAAAGAAACACGACGTTTTGATACTTGAAAAATAATGTTTACTGAATCATTAAAACAGCCACCATCTTGAAACGAAAACGCAACGTACAAATAAATTTACAGAAATACGAAATTCAAAAAAAGTAGAGCTAAAGCAGAACTTTGCTACCCACAGTCCAAAAAATACAGAAATATTGGCCCTAAGCTTGGATGAAAATAATGGTTGATGGTGATGTTCTCTTCAAAAGCATTGTAAAAATTGAAACATTCGCACGGTTGCCTTAAATTTGATTTTTAATGTGAATAATTCAAATTATAATTTCTGAAATACTTTACTATAACATGTACGATCTAATGCCGCATTTAATTGTTATTTTATAATTTTTACTATTTTCTTACGCCTGTTTTTAACTGATACAGGCAATTTTGTTTACACCGTTGATATTAAATAAATAAATACACATACAAAAATATCAGACCCCAAGGATCGTAGAAAATGTTCCACGAACCTCAAACCCATGAAAAGATTAGAAGACCCAAGAAGATGGAACATTCAGACCTATAAACTTCGTAAAAAAAAATTGTCTAGTGGGTAAGTACTTTGTATCCGAAAACGCAGCCCATGAAGTGAACGTCATTCAAAAAAGTTATAAAAGTTTGCGGCGTGCTTCACTTTGTCTTATTACATTTCCGGTTCGCTCAGTATCAACACCTTGTTCTACGTAAGTATCTTTTTGGTTACAATTTTCAATATTATTGCAACGGTGTACTGATCCACGTGTGTATTTTAGTACATTGTTGCTATTTCAGCGAGTGTTGTTTTCGGTCCCTTATTAGTTTTCTGAATAGAAGGATCGAGAACTTTGCTTCGAAGGTGTCGCCATTTTGACACGTGTTTTCAACGTGATGATAACATATTTATAACATTCGTGGTTTCCACCAGAGAAATCTTTCAGTGACGGTCGTTTACGTCTGATCTATATTGGTTTACAACAATGTTTGATGATGAAATAGGGGGCGAATATTTATTATTTGTGATTGTGTTTCAGAATGGCGGACGCAGCTCCAGCCGCTGGACGTGGTGGATTCCGCGGAGGTTTCGGTGCTCGTGGGGGCGATAGAGGAGGAGATCGCGGACGTGGAGACCGTGGACGAGGCCGTGGACGCGGCAGAGGCCGCGGGCGTGGTCGTGGAAAGGAAGACCAGAAGGAATGGGTGCCGGTGACCAAGCTGGGACGTTTAGTACGCGACGGAAAGATCTTGAAGTTGGAGGAGATCTATCTGTTCTCCCTCCCCATTAAAGAGTGCGAGATCATCGACTTCTTCATCGGTGGCGCTGATCTGAAGGATGAGGTCCTGAAGATCATGCCTGTCCAGAAGCAGACTCGTGCTGGTCAGCGTACCCGCTTCAAGGCCTTTGTTGCCATCGGAGACAGCAAGGGACATATTGGTTTGGGAGTCAAGTGCTCCAAGGAAGTGGCCACCGCCATCCGTGGTGCCATCATCCTCGCCAAGCTGTCTGTTGTACCAGTCCGACGAGGATACTGGGGAAACAAGATCGGAAAGCCTCACACCGTTCCTTGCAAGGTAATTATTTTGATTTTACACATTTATTATTCGCTTTAATAACTCGACGATGTCTTTGCACACAAGAGTTACATTACTAAATGATGATACAAATTTTATTCATTCGTGGTTTCCACTGGAGAGCTTAAGCTCGATGTCAGCTGCAATGCGTCTGATCATTCCATAATCAATATTTCACTTTCCATTAATATCACAGGTATACCGATTATGTTTTTATTCATATTCTCAGGTAACTGGCAAGTGCGGATCTGTGTCGGTGCGTCTCATCCCCGCACCCCGTGGTACCGGAATCGTATCTGGTCCAGTCCCCAAGAAGCTGTTGATGATGTCTGGTATTGAGGATTGCTACACCTCTGCTCGTGGCTCCACCGCCACCCTTGGAAACTTCGCCAAGGCCACCTACGCCGCCATCGCCAAGACCTACGCTTTCCTCACCCCTGACTTATGGAGGGACCTTCCTCTGGGCAAGACCCCCTACCAAGAGTTCGCCGAGTACCTGGCCAAACCCCAGAAGGTGCGCTTCGCGGATAATGTTTACCCCCCACAGTAAAAAGTTTGAAATAAACATGACTTAAGAACCTGAAAAATGCTTTTATTTTGTTAATTCCTAGAAGGTCTGTCATGTGATATCATAATTTTACGTTTCTCTGAAATTATCTAGCAAGTGTGAAGGTGGTATCCATAAATGTACGGAAATTTTGGTCTGAATTCAGAGAAAGAAAATTGGGCATTCCACTATTACTGGTTACCGAAATTATCAACCACATGAAATTCCACAATTGTTGGTATGTGTTTCATGTACAACATTTTTAGCATTCGCCGCGCCCACCTGTGTAACACGTCGCAATGTGTACAATTCTAGTGTTCACAGGTGCGCAGTTCCTCGTGCGTCTTGCAATGTACAAACTGGTAATTTTAAGGTTAAACGTCACATGCGTTATAATCTGCATTCACAGATGACACTAATCAAATTATTTCAGCTTTTTAATACACCTTGCATGTTACGCTTAAAAATATTAAGGTAAAATAATTGCTTGCGCCTGTACATATCTAATATGAATTATCAATTAATAGTTTTGTCCATAAACAAACCCAAATCTTTCAAGAAAGGCTGAAAAATTCAATTTTGTATCAGTAACTGGATCCAATATTGTATTTTTCAGCCTTTCTAAAAAGATTTGGGTTTGTTTATGGACAAAACTATTTATTTATATTCATATTAAATATGTATGGGCGCAAACAATTTACCTTGATATTTTAAAGCGTAACGTGCAAAAGGTATTAAAAACCTAGAATAATTTGATTGGCGCCATCTATGAATGCGTAGATTATAACGTTTGTGGCGTTTATTGGATTGAGTCACCGATATGAAATTGAATTTTTCAGCCGCTCTTGAAAGATGTGTTTGTTTATGGACAAAATTATTTATTATGTTCATATTAAATATGTACGATCGCAAACAATTAATTCACCTCAATATTTTAAAGCAAAGTGCAAAAAGTATTAAAAACCTAAAATTATTAAATTGGCGCCATCTGTGAATGTGTAGATTATAACGTAAGCGATGTTTAACCTTACGGAACGTACCCATACTATATGACCAAATTTTTGCAATTTTTAACCCCCCCCCTCCCCTGGTGACCAAAAACCTAAGCCCGCCGCCGCTCATTTGTACCAAGCGTGACATTTTGAAGACCCCCCCCCCTAAACGTGTCACGTAGTATGGGTACGTTACCTTAACATCTCCATTTTGAATCTAAGAAGAAAAGGCATTATTTCTCCCTAGGCCGAACCAATAAATGCTGTCGATTTTTACCATTTGGAAATATTAAAGAATGCAGAACAAGATTTCAACCGTCCTGAAGAACAATGTTGGATGTGCGATTTTGAAGTTTTGCAATAGAGCTACTTAAAGTTCTGTTTCTGTATTTTTACTGTTTTTGAGATAGTGTTATTTTGATATTTCATTTCATTAAAAATTCCCAAAAAATACAGACTTAAATCAACAAAATAAGCTAACAGAATGATTTTCAATTTTTAGCAGATCCGACACTGTTCTTCGGGACCGTCGATATGATCGGCTAATGCTAGAAAGACTAAAGTTTGTTTTGAAAACCTTTCGTATTTATTGAAGTGAAAACTTCTCTAGAGCCGTTGTGATTTGAAACTCGATGGAATGAAAAATAGTGACACTAAAAAGAGCCAAACGCACATCTATAGCCTGCAAGAGAATGAGATTAATCGGTGTTCTTTTTGTGCGATGCTTCGTAGCCTATCAGCTATCTTTGTTCGGTGCTTCGTAGAATAAAATGTAAAACAGTTTTTAAACTTTGGAACAATATAAAAACCCTACAATTATCCTACTCCTGATACTCTGCATTCGTCTCATTCTCTCGAAGTTTAGTTTTCTGAAGGTTTCACTTCTACCGTGTGTGAATTGCACACTCTGTTTTGTAATACAGATTCTGAAAACATTAAATATCACAAAGCACTCTCTTTAGGGTGAAATGCTTATTTCAAAAAAAATATATCACAGTGCCTGGAAATCTGAACGATTGCTGTATAAAATATTGAAAGTAACTTTTCTCTTAATTATATCAGAAGCTGGCAAAATTATATCCTGATACAAACTAATAATGCTAAGTATTGATTTTTATCATTCTGAAATAAAGAATAAAATATCGCAGTTTTGGGCAACCGTTGGTTTTTCATTTTTTTTTTTTTTACATGAGCTCCACACAGGAGGCCCTGAGGAAAATAATTTCCCTGAGGGCCGATGTCATCTTTGGGGATGCTGTGTGGCGGTTTTTTTAGGGAAAGGAAGAAGAAGAGAGTTCTGGAAAGGAAAAGGGTTTTTTTTTAAAGCGGAGACGGTTTACAATTAGTTCCCGTTAGTACTTAGGCCATGGGCCCATTGTACTTTCTCCCATTTTACCTCAATCCTTTAACAATAACCCAGTTCCTTTAATAAAGTTCACCAGTGTTGTCATTGGATATGTGGCTTGGATAGTCTTCTGGTTCTACAATGTGTCTCCCCAGGTATCTGAGCCTAGTTCCCACCAGGGCAGGACATTAGCACCATAAGTGAATTGGAGTCTCTTCATCCTCTTCACATTTTCTACATCTATTGGTGCTTTCCACTCCCAATAGCTGCATGTGTCTCCTGAGATGGCGGTGTCCCATTAGTACGCCTACCAGTTCCCTCAGCGAGTTTCTGTCCATATCGAGTAGTTTCCTGGTCTGTCTGGGGTCAGATCCGTTTATGGGTACTTTGGATGGCCTCATTCCGGGTGCCTTCTCCCATTCCTTCCAGTGCTGGGATTTGACCCACCTCTCAATATGTAATTTGGTGTGGCAAGCTGCTACTCCTACAGCCGGCTCGGATTTCGCAAGTTGTGCTTTCGCCCCTTTCCTTGCTAGTTTGTCAGCCCGCTCGTTGCCCTCAATACCCTTATGTCCTGGTACCCATATCAGGGTTATTTTATTGATAGTAGCGAGTTCTGTAAGAACAGTCCTGCATTCTATCACCAGTCTGGAGTCGCATTGGTTACTTTCCAGTGCCATTAGGGCTACCTGGCTATCAGAACAAATAGTTATGTTCTTATTCCTGTACCCAATACGTATATTCTCCTGTGCGCAGGCCAAGATGGCTTTCATCTTAGCCTGAAACACAGTACGGTGTATTCCTAGAGGTATACTGAGATCCTTCTTGGATCCCTGCAGACATACCCCAGCCCCCACTCCTTCCTCCATCTTGGACCCATCTGTGAACCAGATTAGTTCCGGTCTGGAGGTTGGACCTGGGACCATGTCCCACTCCTCCCGGGTGGGGTACATCACATCAAACTGCTGTCTGAAGAAGTATTCGGCTTGTTTGCCGTCCTGCTTCATTCCAGCTGTCGGGCTAATTGCCCTCAGTCTTGTTCCGATCTCTGTATGACTGTTTTTGGGCAACTCACCTCTCCAATGACCTTTGAATTGTAATCTGTAGGCTGCCGCCATCGCCACCCCCTCTATTTCTAAGTTTAGTGGGGGTAGGTCTAGCACCACTCCCATGGCTAGTATTGGAGTGGTTCGCAAAGCTCCTGTGCAAGTGCAAGCTCTGCATGCAAGTCCCTGCATGTGGTTGAGTGTGGCCATCACTGCTTTCAGTGTTGTTCTCCTCCACCAGACCTAGGCTGCATGCATGATTCTTGGTTTTACAACGGTTGTGTACAGCCATCGTATCATTTTGGGTTTGAGTCCCCACGTTCTGCCGCAGATTCGCCTATTGCCCACATGAGAAGAAAAAGGGTTTAAGGAATCAAGGGTTCAGTGTGTCCTGGTCATCAGACCTAGACAAACCTCATCCCATGAACCCTGGCACCCCTGCTAAATCACCAAACGTAGCGAACCACTTGTTTGGAAGTTAAACAAAATTTAGTTAAGAAAACTTTGGTATTTTATAAAGCGGGAACCTTTAACATGTCTGTGCCGCAGAGGTGATATTTTTCCATGGGAATATGTAAAGACGGGGTTAGACCAAACGAGCAAATGCTAATTTTTATTTATTTATTTATCTAAATAAAGTATATTTACAATGGGTGTTTCGATGCCTGTCTCACTAGGATATACCTGTGTCGTACCAGGCGTAGTTCTAGTCTGCTCTTGCAAATTATTTTGCCGTAAACAGTTATGGAGCTTTCTTTCAGTGCTCCGAGTGTGTTCGCCGAAATTTAGTAGAATGCTCGTTCGTTTGAAGTAAAAGCCGCAAGTGTGCCCAAACAGTTGCAGTATTCACCATTTACACTGTAAAAATACCAACGAACGAGAATATCAAGAACCGGAATTCTTGCAAATGCTGTAGGGATGTTTAGATCAGGCGAGCGAATATTATTGCCCACTCTTCAACAATCAGCGGTAGTGTTCACTATACCATGTCTGACAGTGAGAGTGATATTGTAATTGCAAGTGCTGCATTTATCATTATGAATTATGAGTCATATCTTCGTGTTCGAATCCAATAGCTCCCTGTGGCGGTCTCTTCAAAGTGTTCTTGGAACTCGTGTTGACTTGTTCATATCAATTATGGATTGGAGTAATGAAAAATCACTACAAATGATAGAAGCGTACCAAAATTTCAGATGTCTGGGGGATCCAACTAACGGAAAATAATAATAATAACTTGTGAAATATGAAATAAAAATAAGGCTCTTCCTTCGTTTTCTCCTCCTTCTTTTTAATTAATGAGTCATAACAATAAATGCAACACTTGTTGATGTTGAACAACATCAACTAAATATCACTCTCACAGATGTAATAAACACTACCTCTGAGTGTTGAAGAATGAGCATAGAACATTCGCTCGCCTGATCTAAACATCCCTAGAGCATTTGGAAGAATAATGGTTCTTGATGTTCTCATTTGTTGGTATTCTTTTGGTGAAAACAAGTTACCATTTACACTAAAGAAAGGACGCTCTTGTTACAGCTCTAACTCTATGCTCATTTGGTTTAATACCAACTTGAAAAATCTTATTATTTTGAACAGCTGATTCAAACTTTTGAAGAAAGACTCAAGAATAAAGTTGTTGACTTCGGTGACTGTCAAGAACCATTAACCCTCCGTCGGGCGCAATGCATATCCTAACACGATCGGGCGCAATTCATCTGTGAGATTAGATCATAGAAAAACAAATTAAAATAAATTTTTCCCTTGAATTATTCAAAAATTTTTTTTTTTTCTAAAATGTTAGTAGTGATGAAAGAGAAAAAGTCACGAGGCCACGCCCCAAGATCGGCGATATTTAACCTTTGGCACAAAAAGAACAGATCACTTCATCTCACAGATTAGCCGCGCCCGCCCAAAGGTTAAGTGCCCAATTTCAGCAGTACACCAGTGTGGCCCACAAGTTTGGACATCAAATCAATTGTATCATAGCGCTCTATGGAGGGTGTCCACTCCGTGTCATCACAGTGTGGTGACCAACACCAGTAAAATGTACAGCGCTATTTGGCTTCACTGGTGTCCTGGTGAAATAGGACCCTAAATCTCCCCGGAGTATTTAACAAAATAGGGGACAATTAATTTTCAAAGTCTTGGGGCTCTAAAGTTGCGTAAAGTTTGATGTTTATTTACGGTGTTATCCGTTATACGAAAGAAGGGGCTAATCTATAATATTAAGACAGTCCTTTTTTATTTTGATGTAATTTTTTTAATCTTCTCGACAATCCTTTCTTAATCACATTTAATATGCTTAAATCGATCAAACATTTCTTTTGGATCTCCTGCATACGCCTCGTGATTCCAAGAGTGAAATCACGTGGACTCATCTGTGTAAAATAAGCCCTCCCGCTGTAATAAATTATATTATTCTTAGCTCCTCATTGCTGAGGATCGTGACCTTGTTCTAATTTCCATGGTGGTCAAGGCTCCTCCACTCCTTGCGGTTCTGTGCTGCAGACACCGAATGAATACCAACAAATGGCAGTAATACTTTGTCACTCCAGCACATTGGTGACCTTCCACCTTGCCAGTGACTATGACCAGTGGCATGCACAGTTGTTTTATTCAGCGCAGGCAGTAGGAAAAACAGCGAATTAATAGATAAACTTAATACGAAACTTACCACATGTGGCATGACTTGAAGAATGGTTAACCTGCTGGATTTAGCCGGTGTAGGTTGGGACTACGTAAGCCATATCAAATAACCGCTTCATTTATGCGAATTATAAGCCAATCTAATTACAATTAAATTTTCCATATTTTTCCCACAGCGCAATTATTGCATGAAAGAAAGCTAACATAGTATTTCGTTAGTCGAGTTGTACTAATTACTAGAGGTACCAACAGATGGCACTGATCGCACTGCAATCGTAGTTTGTACTGAAAGGCACAACTTTTTCAACACTAACACAAACGAAACGGTCAGTAGCTGAATGGACATCGCGTTTGGGTCCTACCCGGGGGTCGCGTATTAGATTCCTCGGCTGGCTAAGTCCTCCGTCACGACGCAAGCAACATTTTCCGCTTAGTGTGGTGGTAGCAGGAAAATTTCAAACATTGTTGGGTAATTCGTAACCCGGGAATGTTTGTCTTTCTTAAAACAAAGAATCGCCTCCTGAATGAGCATCGTGCACGTGTCTACATTTTTGCTTTGAATGAAAACAAAATGTGACAATATTAATACGCTAGCGACTGTACGGTTGAAATTTAAGAATCCGAGTACAACTCTGACACCGTGCCATATGGAAACCATGTGTAACCGTGAAGTTTGTGACTTAAGCTACTATCGTAATAGAACCGAATTAAAGCAATATGGCGCCACTTACGTTAACAGTTAGCATGAGCAACGTCGACTGGCAGGCTAAGTACCTTTGGATTTGCATTTTCATGAATCTCTCCAGTCTGATATGGATGATAGTTAGTGACTAAGCTAAAGCCGTGCCGCCCGCAGGGCCTAGCAGAAAAAACTTGCGGAGCAGGTTTTTAACTGCTAGTTTGAATATGAATTGTTATGAAAATATTTGCGTTGGACGCCAAAATGTTATGAAGTTATTTAACTTTCACATTGGAAGCTAAAATGTTAGGAATATAATACATGGAGAGCATGAGACAAGTGTGATTATTACTAGAATTTCTCAGGCGTGGACCTTAAGTAGGCGGCTGTGTAATACTTTGTATGAGGATAGGTTATTTAAATGAAATAGTATTGTGCTTTGACACAGTTAAATTAATTTATTAATTAATACAAATAATAATCAGGGCTAGACTAAATTCTGAATGGGCATATTATGGAGCGTTAGTACCGTTTAATCTTGAGGAGTTGATGAATGGGTGAAAGCCATATGTAGGCGATCCATGCTGCTGCTTGCTGCCTTCGGAGATGGGCGGTTAGTTCCCTCCGCTGCTGACATGTGCTGAACGGCAGGCTGGAGCGACGAACAGGCCTCCAGTCCCGCGGTTTCCCAGCGACGTCCCGTCCAAGGGCGGTTGCCAGCCAGCCGACTATGTTGATGACGGCCAAGGTGGGCGATCTTCGGCCGCATCCCTGCGAGCACCTCTGGCTCCAGGTATAAGTCGGAAGGTCTTGTGATGACTGCGCCTGCAGATGCTGGATATGGTTTTAATCCAGCAGAAATAATGTGCTCCCATGGTACTCCGCTGCTGATCCAGGATTTTAATGATTGTCCTGATGGTCTTCAATAATGGATGCCGCTGGTGGGCGCGGATTTATCAATCTTCACATGTTAAAATAATGGCGAACTATTAATATTTGATTACGTCGACCCGCCACAGGGACGGTGGCCATGGTCACCTGTGGCTGCTCAAAGAATGAGGAGCTCAAGGCCATTCCTGCCTAGTGAACCTCTCTGTGCAGATCCTCAGTAGCACCAACTGAGCAAAGGTAAGCATTTCAATGCTACCAATATAATGATGTTAAATGTTAACAAATTTCACACCAAAAGTACCCATACACAGATAGTTCACTTGTTACATTATTTTTATGTAACATTTCCGCCCTTCCCACACAAAAAAAAAAATTATCCATAATTTTTTTTTTTAAAACACTCCCTAAAAAAACACAAGCCCACTAGAAATCTAAGCTAAACTCAAAGCAAAAATAAGCATATGTAAAAACTATACAATAACAGATGATTATAAACCATAGTAGATGGGTGCCCGCATGTGAAGAAATGGACGATCCAATGCCATCTGGACGAACTCTCGAGGTTTTCGCGAAGCTAGAGGCGAACGTCTTCAATGGAATTGAAGCACCCAACCCTGTCACAGCGACCCCTGAAAAACACCAAAACAATTCTGTAGGTATTTGCAAAAGAAAAATTTAAAAAAACAAATTCAAAACAGAATCAAGTAATATAATGGGCAAGATTGTATTTTTACAAAATTATAAATGCATTCTAAATTTGAGAACAAAAATAAAAGTATGAATTAATCAAAAAATAAACATTCTTTTGTAAAAATATTATTGTAAACATACTAAATATACTTGTAAATATATTGTTGTGAAATATATACTATTGTAAAATATTCTAGACATACTATACGAGACATACTGTACTAGATATACTATACTAGACATACTATACTAGACATACTATTGTAAAATATTATACTAGACATACTATACTAGACATACTATTGTAAAATCTTACGGATGAGAAGCAAGTGTAAATTAATGCGAACAAACAAAGTTTTGAAACTAGAATATTATGAAATTTGGTTACGGTTGATTAGTTAGACAATAAATGTTGAGTTTATGACTATTATTGTTTTTTATTTTATTTTTTATTATTAAGTACTTGGTAAAGGCGTGTTTGCTGAATGTATGGGGCTCAAAAACATTATCTGTCTCTTTCCAAGAGCTCAATATAAGATAATGTAAAAGGATTGATTTTGTAAATTGTGACTTGATGTGAGAATTGTGAAGTGATTTATTTATCACTTTTAGTAGTAACGCGGTATGCATACATAACTCGATTTTTAATAGAGTAATATGATAAGAGCGAGTTGTTAGGATTGACAATACTTTAAATCGAAAAAACCGAACAAACTCGAGACATTACACGCTGTTACTTTGGTATGTCCATTAATGATCAGCGTGACAACGGCCCTTCTACCTTCTGCAGGGAAAACATCCGCAGACAATAGATCCTCCGTCTTCACTCTGATCGGTTCCGAAACGTCAGGCAACGGCCCTGCTATGGCACAGACTCTCATATCAATCTGTCCATAGTTACTCCGTCTCCTGGAATGAAGATGAACGATCGAAGAATTCGAAACGTTACGAGTAGGTAGCGGCATACACTACTCTCATCTCTTCGGAACTTGTAAACAAAACATGGAAAAGTATCAATCTCCGGAATTGTACTCCCATAATTTTATAATGATGTGTTTACTGAGTGTAAACATGTTTCTCGCGGTACTTCAAGCACGGCAGGAAAACAAAAACCCTGGTTAAACAACATCGACGTCCATAAAAAAAATATATAATTTTTTTTTTTTTTTTTTTTTAATTCTCTAAGTCCACAAAATTACTAAAACATTATGCCCGTAATTGAAAAAATTGAAATAATTATCAAATTTATGAAAATGTCACGATTGACAGCAACCAGATGTTAATTTCATCCAAAACAATTTTCCGAATTGTTGTTATAATCCTCTTAATGTAGAAATAACACAGCTTTGTTATTGTTGATAATTGATGTTGTTGTTAAATGATATTGAAGAAAATATATTAATTTGTGCCAAACCTGGATTTAAAATTATTTGAATAATGTTATGACGGTTTAAAAATTCCTGCATTCTTACGTTATTTATAAATGAATGTACCCTCTTTGCGTTGACAATTTAAAATAAATGTTTGTAAATTTGTTGCTGTGATGAGATATAGTAACAATTGTCACATAATATTTCGTAGCTAATGAAATAGAATGTAAGACCGTTTTCTATTTAGCAAATAATAATTATTTAGAATGAAAGTGAAAAGTAAACAAAATAATTCACAAACCATATTATAACAGAACTGTCATTTTGAGATTGTAAACAACATTATCTATGAAATGTCAGATTGAAATTTTAAAATGTCAACAGTGTATTATTTTGACAGGTAACAGCTGTTGCTTTGAAATCAAACCGAAAATATTTAAAAACAAAGAATAATATAGAATCGTAATAATAATACCATAAAAGATATTTGAATATAATATAATAGTTTTTAAAAACTTTTGCACGATATTCAAAAGTTTCACATTTTTATTAACCCGATGAAATAATAGTATTGCAATTTTTTTATATTTTTAAGTTGGTATTCACCTTTGTAACTTCACTGCATAATATAACCTCAATAATTATAATATAATGTAAGACCTTTTGATAAGCAATGTACGTCGCGATGGTAATGACATTAAATCAATTTGAAATACCTGTGTAAAATTAAGACATTTTATAATGCACACAATGACTTTGATATCAACTTCTTTGAGGTTAAAAATAACATACGCGAATCGACAATTGATAATAAAGCGACGCACACGAAAATAAAAAAAGCATTAACACAACCGTAAAATTTACCAATAGTATGTATGAAATAAAATCGCCATAATCGCAAACAACAATATGATTGTTACATATGAATTGAAAATCCATCTTTACAAAAGAAACCATGCGGGAATCTTTAGGTACAATTGAAATGTGACATAGTGTCGAACAAGAAATTTACCATCAAGTAAAAAAATATTTATGACTATATTATCCCAATAGAATATATCAAATTAAGTTGAGCGCCATAATGTTATTGAGTACCTACAACGAAAAAAAATTATTGTCGTAAATAATTCTTAATATTGACTGCGTAAAATACATGATGCATTATTATTGAAAATACGACAGAATTGATAATTAGCAGAAAAATAAATTGCAAAATAATGAAGAATAGCAGGTAGCAAATATGTAACATTATTATTTGTAAGAAGTTGAATTTGAATATTACTCTATCAGAATTTGAACTTTAATTAGATGGCAAGGTAGGTAGGTAGATTTAACAGAAATTAGCATTGTAGATTTGCAAAAAAATGTTACAATAAACTGAGATTAACTGTGAAGATAATATATGATATTTTTACAATGATTTACACATCTATCGAAGTTATTTTTTTCAGAGATTATTAAAAAATAACCCTCTCACACAAAGTATTAGCCAATCGAGCCCAACAAACGTTGGAGCGCCAAAATGTTATGAAAATATTTGCGTTGGACGCCAAAATGTTATGAAGTTATTTAACTTTCACATTGGAAGCTAAAATGTTAGGAATATAATACATGGAGAGCATGAGACAAGTGTGATTATTACTAGAATTTCTCAGGCGTGGACCTTAAGTAGGCGGCTGTGTAATACTTTGTATGAGGATAGGTTATTTAAATGAAATAGTATTGTGCTTTGACACAGTTAAATTAATTTATTAATTAATACAAATAATAATCAGGGCTAGACTAAATTCTGAATGGGCATATTATGGAGCGTTAGTACCGTTTAATCTTGAGGAGTTGATGAATGGGTGAAAGCCATATGTAGGCGATCCATGCTGCTGCTTGCTGCCTTCGGAGATGGGCGGTTAGTTCCCTCCGCTGCTGACATGTGCTGAACGGCAGGCTGGAGCGACGAACAGGCCTCCAGTCCCGCGGTTTCCCAGCGACGTCCCGTCCAAGGGCGGTTGCCAGCCAGCCGACTATGTTGATGACGGCCAAGGTGGGCGATCTTCGGCCGCATCCCTGCGAGCACCTCTGGCTCCAGGTATAAGTCGGAAGGTCTTGTGATGACTGCGCCTGCAGATGCTGGATATGGTTTTAATCCAGCAGAAATAATGTGCTCCCATGGTACTCCGCTGCTGATCCAGGATTTTAATGATTGTCCTGATGGTCTTCAATAATGGATGCCGCTGGTGGGCGCGGATTTATCAATCTTCACATGTTAAAATAATGGCGAACTATTAATATTTGATTACGTCGACCCGCCACAGGGACGGTGGCCATGGTCACCTGTGGCTGCTCAAAGAATGAGGAGCTCAAGGCCATTCCTGCCTAGTGAACCTCTCTGTGCAGATCCTCAGTAGCACCAACTGAGCAAAGGTAAGCATTTCAATGCTACCAATATAATGATGTTAAATGTTAACAAATTTCACACCAAAAGTACCCATACACAGATAGTTCACTTGTTACATTATTTTTATGTAACAGAATGTACATTCTTAGTTTCCTGTCTTTGATACTTTATAGTACTGTGGTGGTAGCTGTGTGTAGTGTGTCTTGTAATAATTTTATTGGGTAGGCAGTGCTTGTGTGCCCATATGGATGGCCCTCCCCTGACAATGAGCTTCTCCAAGTTGGACTCAGTTTGGAGAGCAGTGTCCAATAGCTTGCGACGCTCTCCATAGAGAAAAAAAATTGCCTTAATTTTAAACACCTGGGTTCTCAAAAGTTGCGTATGATCTGTAGCTATTCGAAAACGTAAAAATAATTGAAATTGGTGTTCACTATTAGCTCGTTAAAATGGTCAGAAGTTTTGAAAGAAAAATAGATTTCATGATTTGGGAAAAAAGTAAAACAAAGGGTCCATATTTTATTTTTTGTAACTTAATTTTTATTCCATAGCTGCAGTACAAAGAACGCAAGAACACGAAGTATTCATGTTTCCATGCCATATAGTTATGGGGAAAATCAGCACCTGGACGAGATTCATCTTGCTAGTCTTTCTTATGCTTCATTTTCAGGTGACTTTTGTCAGACAAATCATTCTTTTTACTTTTGTTTCACTGCCTCCTTCATGCCTTACACGAGCCTAGATATATGCAAGTCATTCATCATTTCTAAGTCTGTGAGAGCATTAATTGTTCTTACAAAGATGTTTGCCTTGTCGATCAATATGTTATTAGGAGGAAATCAAAAAAGAACATGATTAAAAAAAATAAACTTTATTGAAAGGAAATGGCTCGAACACATGTCAACGAACGTACAGTCTCACTCAATGCTTTTTTGCTCAATGCTGTAATTCTTGCTCGATGTTCGACAGAAATTTACGATTTGACTGAGCGTCTTCCTGATATATCTATGACGCAACGATGAGAATGGTTCCAAATCAATATGTTCTGTCAAGCCAAACCGTCGAACATGAATATACATGTATACATAGCCGAAGACTTCAAAAAGAGGCCAGAGATATCATAATAATTATTACCTAATTAACAAATAGCCAAATGAATAGTTATAATATTATCTATGATTTGAATTCCTTCACTTCATGTTCAAAGAGTTGTATGGTGTGATCACAGACGTCCTCCAAGTCCTCTAACCCTTTCTTCAATACTTCCACAGCACTTCCTTTGTAAGTTTGTATTCTGAAGTTCATTTTAGTTTCTGCGGGATGAGGGACAGTGTATCCACAAAACTGGACTTCCGGACTGTAATGTAAAAAGGTTTATATTATATCTGAGATGATACCATTGTGGAGTTTCAGTTCTGAAGATTTATGTCTTTGCAATATGAGAGAAGAATAAGAATACTAGTAAATGAAATAGAAAATAATAATAAGGGGTACATTTTTAAGTACAGTATAGTCATGAAGCTTGCTCAGTTTTTTCTTTCAGGAATTTCTAATTCCATGCAAATATTTTCAGTTTGCAATGACTTTTTTATCATTACATGTGGAGCATTGAAATAATCAAATAACCGTTAAAATATAAGGCAAGATGTCAAATTGCTCATGTAATATTTTTCAGTAGTTATACTTACTATCGTGAAATGATACATTTTAAAGCATTTCCAAGAGTGTGACCTTCGTCTTGGAAAACAAATGTGCGGCAATTCTGACCTCCATCTTCATCTCCGGGTAACTGAAATTGAACAACAGGAACGGGGGTAAATATTCGGAACAAACGTCAACGGTTATGTAACGGGATTGTGTATGTTATCTTTGCTTTAAAAAACAGCCTACGTTTTTTAATGGTTTGTCTGGCAAAGCAAGGTTTGTGTAGCGGGCTTGTGTATATTATCTTAATTTAAAAAGTTTTATAAAAAAAAAGTGCGTATTAACCGTTGACGTTTGTTCCGAACTGCAAACAGAGTGATTTGACAGTGTGAAAGCAAATTTTCAATTTATTTACGTAAATAAAATTAAAAATGTAACATTTTCCACCTCCCCGAATGCAAATAGTTGTCTTTTATGGTAATTAAGAAGAATCTAAAAGTTTTATCGAAAAAAGTGCGTATTAACCGTTGACGTTTGTTCCGAACAATTACCGGAACGGGTTAGTTTAACATGGTTGCGTAAAACCAAAACTTCTATTTATCTAAAGGGCAAAACCGAAACTTTGAAAATAAAATATGCTAAATATTTCCAATATTTTTTCATTAAGTATATTATTATTGTGTTGCCTAGAAAGGTAAGTATATTGATTCAAGATAAAGTGATAAATCGTTAAGGAAAGGATGGAAAGAATCCTCTATACGGCACCAGCCCATTGAGTAATCAAACATATAGATTTAGGTAAGTCTATAAAAAAGGCCTATCATGCAGGAATGTCTCAATGGCTTCCGAAAAATAATTATTTTCTTTTTCGATGAGTTTTCGATGCACGATGCAATGGTCCACTTGGCCGAATTTCGACACCATCACTTTTGAAGATTTGGGTTAGTTTCCACCAAATCAACCATTCAATAGAAACATCCTACTTCGCGACTGAAAGAAGATCTTCTTGATCTTCAATGGATGAGCAAGCAACGTCATTGTGAGCAAGACCATAAATACACCAAACCACCCACAGCAAGACATTATTTGATAATTAAATTAAATAACTACAAAATTAAAATAAATTGTACCTCCGAAATAAGCATTTTGTTGAAGATAAACTACAAACAATTCCAAAACTAGACACAAATAAAACGTATTCAATTTATTATTACAGAAAATTTCGAATGTTGTGACAGTTTGACATTTTATTTTGGCACATGGTTTCAGTGTTACCTGGTTTTAAAAACACAGAGTAGTTTCGAATAATATTTTTTTCGTAAAAAACAATCACTTTGTGACTAGTGTTGAGTACCTCATAAAAGAGAGGCACCTCAAATGTCCCATACAAACACGTAAAATGTCCCCCACCTCCACAAAATGTATTTGTACCAACTCTTTTTCCATGTCACGTTGTCGCGTATGGGACAAATATGAGGTGTGAGATTGATTTATTGGACTACATTCATGTCATGTCACGTATGGGACAAATATGAGGTGAGGTGGTTGGTGTATTGGACTACATGTCATGTCACGTTGCCACGTATGGGACAAATATGAGGTTAGGTGTGAGGTGGTTGGTGTATTGGACTACATGTCATGTCACGTATCGTACGGGACAAATGTATGAGGTGGGGAGGCGTGAGGTATTTATATATTGTATGACATTTTTGTATTAGAAAAGTGAGGTGGTGTTGGGGTGAGCCATTCATATATTGTGAATACCGCACAAGCGTCCCAACTCCGATTTTTTTTAATTCTAAATTATTGTTAGGTGAATACTGCACAAGAGTACCAACTGCTCCATTTAAAAAAAATAATTTTTATTGTAAATTATTGTTATGTGAACACCGCACAAGAGTCCCAACTGCTCAAAAAATATTTTTTTTGCGTGAGTGAGTCATTCATATATTGTGAATACCGCACAAGCGTCCCAAATGCTCCGATTTTTTTTCTTTTAAGTTTTTTTTTGTTCAAAATTATTGTTTAGTGAATTCCGGCACAAGAGTCCCAACTGCTCCAATATGTTTTAATTAATTAATTTATTTTTTTATTGTAAATTATTGTTATATGAATAACGCACAAGAGTTCCAACTGCTCCAATTTTTTTTTTTAATTATTGTTATGTGTTATGAGAATACCGCACAAAACTCCCAACAGCTCCCAAGGGAGGGAGGTTGAGGGAGTGTTGAGATGAGGTGGAGGGGGGATCAGAGGGAGGGTGCAAGGGAGGATCAGAGGGGAGGGGGTGCAGAGGGGGATCAGAGCTGGCGGAGGGGTGAGGGGGTGGAAGGATGGTGAGAGGGGGGGTGGGAGGGTAGGCCTTTTTTATATCCATTTTTCGTAATACAAAAATAACAAACACGGGAGGCGGGTATGGTTACCGCCGACCCGGGAACCATTTATTAGATAACCAACACCTCTGCCCCCTCCCCCCCCTGTTAGCGAAAATATTTTGTAACACCTCACCTCAACACCTCATTTCGATATTTGAGTACCTCATACAAACTCATCCTGATGTCGTGTACTACCCAACACTACTTGATATTATACTATTGAGGTGAAAACTTCGTTAGCACCTTGTGATTTGAAACTCGATGAAACGAAAAATAGCGACACTAAAAAGAGACAAACACATACATCTATAGGATACAGCCTGGGAGAGGATGTGATAATATAATCGATCTCCACTTTGTGAAGTACTTCGTAGCCTATCGGTCTCCTCTTTGTGCAGTGCTTCGTAGCGTCCCCACTCCTGTCTATTTTAGTTTTTTGAAGGTTTCATTTCTACCCCATGTGAATTGAACACTCTGTTTTTTTTTAATGAAAGCATTTTGTTTTATTTTTGTTCATTTTGTTATTTTGCATTTTGTTACCCCGTGTGAATTGAACACGCTGTTTTTTTTTAATGGAAGTATTTTGTTATTAACCACAAATTTCAAAAAGAAAAACAATGATCCTAAGAACCGGTTTGGCTTAACCGGCTTAGCTCAAGTTTCATCAGGGAAAAATTTTTAAACTTTTGTGTTTTTAAGGTTTTAAGCCCTGATGAAGGCTTGAGCCAAGCGAAACCAGTTGGTGAATAAATTAAAAATAAAATTACTGGAAAACAAAGTGTTTCCATAATAAATATATTTTTCCCTACATTTAGTACTCGCCCAGAGCACCTGTAATTATTTCATATTCCAGACGTGGCTACGAAGTTTGGTTTGACGTTCGTCGTGAACGTTTGACATTCGGAAAATTCGGCTTAGGTTATGTTTGTGATGTGTACCGTTTATTATTATTGCAATTAAAATGTTTTATTTGCAAATAACTACTGTCCTCATTTACGGAGCATGCCTCGTAATTTCGGCATTTTTGCTGGTAAGTTGATAAAAAAATGACGTGTAAATATTTTGATGAGATGTGCAAAATTTTCTAACGATTTTTCCGTATGTTTTTAGATGTGCTTGATGCTTCTTATATGTGATAAGCCCTACCCAAATTATAAGAGGCATCAAAAAGAGAAATATTTCAAGGATTACCGATCCGGAGAAGATGTAGAATTCCCTTCTTTAGATGACTCACCAACTGTGAATTTGAGTGTGGTTGTCCCTGCATTTGATGAAGAAGTAAGATGTAAGTATCTTTTACGTTACATTCAATATTTACTTATGTGTTAAACAATCAATATTTCAAACATTTCAATTCTACCCTTCAATTAATTAGTAACTTCACGTGTTTACCTTTAGATTCAGCTGTTAGTTTCAATGGAAGTAAAAAAAAACCATTTCTATAAAATGTGTATTTCTTGAAACCCTTCTCGTGAGAAGTAGCAAACATATTTATATTTTTGTAACGAATTTTCCATTTATTTCAGTACCACCTATGTTAGACGAGTGCATACTGTTTTTGGAGGATAAAGTTAAAGAGAATAAGAACTTCAGTTATGAGATAATTGTAGTGAGCGATGGAAGCCGGGACAAGACTGTAGAGGTGGCGAGTGAATACTCCAAGAAACATGGTGCTGATAAAGTTAGAGTTTTGGAACTCATTGAAAATAGGGGAAAAGGTGGTGCAGTTAGATTGGTCAGTATGAAATATATTCTTCAATATCGTGAAGTGAAGCTTTCTCCCACATTCCACATTTGCTAGAACTTTATTGGCAAATAACTTCTAGAAATCATTTGAACTTCTCAAGCGCTAAAACTACCAATGGGATTTAAAAATTTTGATTCCGTCGAGCACCGGAGTATGAGCAATTGGTTATCTGAAAACAATAATTTCTGTTTGTGAGATTTTTACCCTCGGCACACTACAAAGTTCGCAGGAGCTCGGCGTTTCAAAAGGTTAAGATGTCATTTAAATTATGAAAGTTTTCTAAATTTGTCACCAGCGGTTTGGAATCAAACCAGTGATTTTTTTTCAGGATATTGTATATCTTTCAACAAATTTATAAATCATAAAAAAACTCCCATTATAATGTACCTCCCAGAAAGACCAAGTGTGCAAAATTTCATTTGTTCTCATTTGTATTTTTTTTTGAAAAATATTTTATTGTTGTACATGGATCTACCGAAAATATTTTTTTTTTAGATTTGAAATATTTTTATTTACGAGATTTCTGTCTATATAGATTACTTTAAACCTACTTGAGTTACTTTTCTTTGTGCATTAATTTTATCTTTAATCTTTAAAAGCCCCTGGATTTAAGCATTAATTTTTAATTTAGCATTTTTTCACATTTCACAGTTCATTTAAGTATTCTGTCATGGCAAATAATGCATCATTATTGATAATGCATGTTCTTAATTTGTGGAATGTTGCCATTTCGAATTTTCTTTTTATTTTATTTATACATATACAGTTGAACTTGGTTATAACGATCACGGCAATAGCGATGTTACGGATATAATGAGCAATTAAAAAATGACATTTTAGTTCAGACTTATTTTCATATAATTGTTGACTGTTATAAAAACGAGGAAGATTCGCTGATATAAAACGCAATAATTTTGTCAACACAATTTCTAAATGGTTAAATGGGTTTTAAAAAAATTCAATAATTGGGAATTATTCTCGGAGTAAGGTATAACTACCAAAGATGGCGACCATGGGATTTATGACAGCGGCTGGCGTGAATTTCCTATCCCGTCAGGGACAGATTCATATTTTTAAGTACCTGTGTAACATTGTTACCCATCGGGCACTATTGTCATAAAATCTGTTAAAGTCAACGAATTTTCAGTTTGCAAATTTATTCCCTTTTTACGTCTTCTTTTGCATTGTAACTCATCGTCGATTTTGTTTTAAAAATCAATAAGTGTTTATGAAGGTATAGGTAAAACATTTTAAGTTGGAAGCAATAAAAATGCATAGTATTGATGTATTGGTCTATCTGTGTGAACGTTAAGCGACGTCCACGAAAGCGATAAGGTTCTCTGTCATGCTTACGCCCGGTTATTGTAACTAGTTAGAAGAGAGGCAAGTTTTTATTACACCACTTAAGACTGTACATATGGGGTGTCCTATTCATTCAGTTCGTAATTTGATTTAAACATACGTGCACCTACATATCGCAAGTGAAATAATTACTAATTTTTAATTTTTATATAATAAATAGTTTTCATTATTTTTAATTCGAATCTTTATTAGTAGATTTACATAGTGTTTTTAAAGTGTGCAAGTGTAATATTTATTACGACATCATGGAGTCCTGTAACAAAACGGGACGTGGCAAATCACTGAATGGACAAAGTCGTGAAATTTTATTCCGCGTGTTTAATTATTTTATGCATAATATAAAAAACGGTGGCCAATTTTTAAGCATGAATGACTTATATGATTTGACGTCTAAGGCAACTGGAGTATCGCAGACTAGTATTCGACGTATCGTAACTGGAGTGGCAAAGGAAGCAGAAACACAACCGTCATCATCGTCAACTCAACGACCAACATTCAGTACACCAGGAAAGAAACGACGCAGACTATCAACCAAATCAGATATAGATGATTTCGATAAGGAAGTTATTAGAAGATGTGTATATGATTTTCATTTAGTTCATAAGTCTTTGCCAACGATGAAAAAGATTCAGAGAGTTCTGAAAGGAGACATCGACTACGCAGGGTGTTTAACTACGTTAAGGAAAGTTGTTCGCAATTTGGGTTTTCGCTGGAGAAAAACGGAAACAAACCGAAAGCTGCTTATTGAAAAAAATGATATCCAACTTAAACGTACCACATATCTCACTAAATTAGAAGAATACAGGAATGACGGACGTCCTATTGTGTATTCTGATGAGACATACATTCACAGTACACATACAACACCGCGTTTGTGGACTGACAACTCCAATAAAGGAGCTAAAGTTCCTGTGTCTAAAGGCAAACGTCTAATAATACTTCATGCATGCAGTGAAAGTGGTTTTGTACCCAACGCACTGCTAACATTTAAATCTGATCAGAGGACTGGCGACTACCATGGTGCAATGAATTCTGTCAATTACAGAAAATGGATCACGGAGAAGCTCTTGCCAAATCTGGAACCAAAATCTGTGCTTGTTGTAGACAATGCGTCATACCACAATGAAGAATGCGAAAGGATCCCGACATCAAGTTCAAGAAAAGGAGTTATGCTGACCTGGTTGGAAAAGCACGGAATACCATATCCGATTAAAAACACAATACCAATATTGAATGATATTATTAAGCTCCACAAGATACGAGTCAAGAAATTCATTCTGGACCAATTGCTGGAAAAGCATGGTCACTCGGTATTGCGTCTGCCACCATACCACCCGGAGCTGAACCCAATAGAACTCTGTTGGGGAATAATAAAAGGACGCGTGGCTGCCAGGAATGTTAGTTTTACGATGGATTCCGTACAGACTTTACTTGGAGAAGAAGTTGTCGCAATTAATGCGCAGACATTCAAAGACATTTTTAGAAAGGTCAAGGAACAAGAAGATAAATACGAAAAATTAGAACCCAAGATAGATAATTACACTGATGAATTCACAATACATCTCGGGGAATTAGATGAAGATACCTCCGTTGGATCATCTTTGGGATCTTCAATCAGTGGGGAATAAAGTGGTATAGGTGAACTTTTAGATGATTCTGACTAATGTGCTAAAGGTCCAGTCATCCAGTGGGATATTCTAGGAAACAATATAACTTTGGAAATGTAGGTAAATTATACAAATAGGAAATACCTATAACAAATTAACATTAAGCATGCTTTGTAAAATAAATATTTCTGGTCAGAATAATAAATAATTATTCTCCGAAAAACAATTAGGTATAATTTCCTATTGCCGTAATTTCCGTGAATACATTATCAATGGAAGTTTGTTATTTCCAGCATTCTTAAATAAATGGCTAAGATTTATTAGCAATACCGTTGTCTTTTTTTATGAATGCCCATTTGAATTCAATCCTGAAGATTATCACATTTAGTTTTAAAAAAAAAATTGATAACCTTCAGTATTTCAATAACGATGTTGTAAAACAAAATAAGTTTTATGTGACCGACTTCAACACGCTTTGGATTCGTATTCTCAATTGTGAAATAATCATACATTTTTTTTTTTTTAAGCCTAAAACGAAACACGCTGTATGAAAGTTTTGCATCTGTGTGAGTACTTTGATGAAGTCAACTTAACATGAGAGACCTATACCTAGCTACGAGTAACATGGGGTGAATTTATAATAGTGATGCACAACTTTTTTAGCTTAGGGACCGCTCTTTATCAAATGGCCCACGACCTGCAATTGGATTTTTTTGTTTTTCTGGAGGGAAGGGAATTGACAGCGGAATTCAAAATTTCGCTTTCTGGGATTTTTTAATTTTGTTATCTGAAAACCGGGTCTTCAAATTTAGTCCAATTTAGGACATGTAGCTTATAATGACCAAAACACCATAAAAATTGTTCTCAGCCAGGGATTTCAGGGTTTTTTTCTCTGTAGTCAAGGGGACTGTACAAAATTGGCATGAGGGCTGAACATATCCGGTTGCGGGTTGTGCATCACTGGGTTGTGACAAGTATAATTTTAGTTGAAAATCAATAACAATCCTGCAGCTAGTGATAAGTGATATTTTATACGCACAAGCTATTGATAATAAGTTAGACAATTGTTAGTGATGTTTTTCTTCGAAGCCTCGAACCAGGTGATCTTAGTTATAATCAGGGTTACCAGGTCTTTTCCAAAAATATACCGAACAGTGAGCAAAAAAAAATTTTTGAGGTGAAATTTCCCTAGATTTCACGGTGGTATCTTGGCAAAACTTCTTGGGGGGGGTTTGGACTTTGGACTTTGAAACAATGAAAGCAGTCAAATTATTTCGAATAATCACATTTACGCCAGTACGTAGTCACCTAATGTGTAACACTAATCCGCGAAATGGCTTGAAAACAGTAGGCGCGTGCACGAAGCGGCAACATCGCACAAACTAAGTAAGGATGCTACGCAACATCAATTGTCGATTGCGTCGAATCTGATAGTTGAATCGCTTATTAGGGAGAAAAATTAATCAGAAAAAAATACCGAACGGCCCATACTTCGGTATTTTTGTCATACCGAACACCGAACATGGTGCTAAAATACCGAACGGTTCGATAGAATACCGAACACCTGGCAACCCTGGTTATAATGCATTGCTTTTTTTATGGAGGAAATTGAGAAGCATAAAAAGAAATCTTTAACCACTCAGGTATTTTGCGATTATGCAAGTTTTTTATTTTGCGATTATGCAAGTTTTTTTAAACGAATTGTCAGATTTATAAAAACTTTGTGTTATTCCCGCTTTGCAATTAAAGCTCTATAAATGAAACATTTCTGAACACAAAAAACTGTTTTTGAAAGTTTATGAAATAATCTTTCAAATTGTTATATTACAAATGAATATTAACATTTGTAAATATTGAAATTTAGAATGCAAAGATAAAAAAATTCTCACGTGATGTTTTTATGTGAAAACGGTACTAAAATCATGGATTTTGTAAAAAAAAACATAAATGCATAATAAACAATTTTGTTACCTCACTTTTTTACCATTTCATACAATAATATTTAATAAGAAATTAACAATGTCTAACGGCACATAGGCGATTTGGCGGGTGAAAACTGTTTCTACAAAATAAGTCTTTTTTATGTACTTCTATGGACAACTTTGAATAGAGATGTGAAGCTTGATTCAATATGGATCTATTACTTTTTGTTTTAGGGTTGTCACTAGAACAATAACAGAGTTATAACGATTTCTATGGGAACACATGCTTTAGCATGAAAACACACTTATTGTACTTGACTGCTATTGTTATATTGTCGTGTAAACACGCTTATGGGTCGGAGTAGTTAAAACAATTAATTATTAAAAAAGCGTATTTTTCTAATATATTATTGAAATATATAATACCTACTCGTATTTTGAAATATACTATACATTTGCGAATATATTGATAGTAAAGGCAGGGAGGTAGGTAGGTACATATGACTTTCAAAAAACCTATTTTGGATATATGTAATACTAATGAGTAATGGCTATAAGGAGCAAATTTAGTCGGTTCCCTTGTGCTCGTTATAACCAAGTTTGACTGTATTTATATTCCCTTACCCATTAATATACTTTTTTTTTTCCAGGGGGTGATGAGTGCGCGGGGGGCTTTGATTCTTTTTGCCGATGCCGATGGAGCAACTAGATTCTCAGATTTTAGTAAATTGGAAGGCAGCCTGACAAAGTACTGCGGCAAGAATTACATCACGGAGCCACAGGTTGCTGCGCAGAAATCTGCCATAGCTATTGGATCAAGGGCACATCTTGAAGATGAATCTATTGCCACCAGGAGTATGTTTAGGTAATATAAAAAAAATCTTTGTATTGTTAAAATATAGAAATATATTTTAATAAATTTTTATCCAAGCTAATAATTTATCACTGCATTCAGACTGATTGATGCCAACCATTTTTTTTGCAGTAGCTCCTCACAGGAGACCCTAAAGAAAACAGTTTATCTTTGTTTTCTTTGGGGATGTTATGTGGAGGGTCTTTTTAGGGAAAGGAAGGAGAGGAAGTTCTGCGAAAGAAAACGACGATGATGGACGTATCCATTCCTCTTACTGCGGTGCAAGGTGACGGGTCGAGAGAGTCCGGTTGGAGAAATAAAAAGATTTCCCTCACCCGATCCAGCCCGCCACGCGGTAGATGGACAAACGCATCCGCCGCAAAGACCTAGACACACCCTGGCACCCTGTAAATCACCAAACCATGTGGCTTATGACAGAGGTGTTGGTTATCCAGTAAATGGGCAGTGGTATCCTTTGAAACTGGTAAAACTCTGAAACGGCGAGCCTCAGAGTCATGAAATTTAATATTTTTTTCTTTCTGGAAATTTATTTTGGATTTAAAATTTGTATTACAGGACTGTGTTGATGTATGGATTCCACTTCTTGGTTTGGCTGTTTGCTGTGCGCGGAGTTAGAGACACTCAGTGCGGATTTAAGGTTTTCACCAGACAAGCGGCAAGAATTTGTTTCACTAATATGCACGTTGAAAGATGGTAAGTTGTTTTTTTTGTATAATAAATTTGAACAATAATCTTAAATAAACTTATAACCGGTGTCCATTTGCAAACTATTTTTTTCTCGCAATGTCTTCTATTACGATCTAATGATTTTAACCCCTCCGAATTTTCGAGAATATTCGCTTTTGGTGTCTTTAACAAAATGACATTTTACGAAAACTTTTTGTTATTACCGCTTCACAATTAAAACTCTATAAATGAAACATTTCAGAACGTATCCGAATAGTAAAAACTGTTTTAGAAAGGTTACAAAATAGGCTTTCAAATTATTATATTACAAATAAATATTAGCATTTGTAAATATTAAAATTTAGAACGCAAACATTATAAATAGGTAAAAATGACTCACGTGATGTTTTTATGTGAAAACGGTACTAAAATCACAGATTATGTAAACAACAATACTTATTCTATTGTATATATGTGTAATAAACACTTTTGTCACCTCATTTTTTTATCATTTCATATAAAAATATTTAATAAAAATTTAAAATGTGGAGCGCGGTGGAGCTGCCGGTAGCAAATTTGCGCGGGTAAATATTTTTGTCAACTACACGACTGACAGCTGATTCCTGTTATGTATTTCCATAGACAACTTGATAGGGATGTGCAGCTTGATCTACTATCGACCTTTTACTTTTTGTTTTAGGGATGTAACTAAAACAATAACGGAGTTAGAACGATTTCTATGGAAACACACGCGCTGACGTATAAACACGCTTATTGTACTTGACTGCTGTCCTATTTTTAACGCTTATATCTGCTTACGTTTCGGAGGGGTTAAATATGTATCTACTTACTCTCAACAAATTAAGACGAGAAGCTAAATTGCTTATTTTGTGTTTTTCATTTGTTCAATAAGAAAAAAGAGTATTATGATCATTTGTAACTACTGAGTATTAAATAATATTAATGTTTCAATGTGCCAAAACAAAAAATCTATTCTGAACTATTTTTATGGTTTCGATGTTGCAGTCAACAATCTTAAGGAAAATATAAACAATGATAAGAAAGTAGTAAATAATTATGTTTTCTTTGTACAATCAAACCAACTGTTTTGTAAGATTTTCATTTGCCAACAAAGCTTTTTATTATACAGTGTTTGCGATTTTGTCTCAAAATTTGGTTATCTTTTTTTTTTGAGGGACCTTCTGATTTTGAGAAATGATTTTTACACTGGAAAATCGTTTTTTTTTAAATTAAAACTTGCTAAAAAGAGAACATTCTACATAAGCCTCTTGAAATTTCCAACACTGACATTGGCAATTTAAGAAGCAAGCCACAGGTTTATAAATGTACTAGCTGACCCGACAGACGTTGTCCTGCCTAATACACTATCTATACACTACTATTCAAAGAAATAAATTGTTTCTCCCTGCATGTCTCCCTGCATTCAATTTGGGAGGCGGGAATGGGTACCGCCGCCCCGGGAACCTTTATTGGATAACCAACACCTCTGCCATAGGTCACCCCAAGTGGTTCGCTACGTTTGGTGATTTAGCAGGGGTGCCCGGGTTCATGGGGTGAGGTTTGTCTAGGTCTTGGAGGAGGCTGACCGGGACATACTGAACCCCAGATTCCTACCCACCCCTTAAACCCTTTTCCTTCCCAGAACTCTCCTCTCCTTCCCTTTTCCTTAAAAAAAACCCTCCACACAGCATCATCAAAGATGACATAGGACCTGAGGGAAATTATTTTCCTCAAGGCCTCCTGTGTGGAGATCATGTAAAAAAAAAAAAATGTCCTTTCCCGTGCATCCCCGTTCCCCTCCCACATTCCCTACCCTCCCGCGTTCCCCTTCCACTTTCCCCGCCCACCCGCTCCCCTCTCCCGCTCCCCTGTCCTGCAAACCCCCATCCCGCGTTCCATATATTCAGTCCCAGTCAGTTTTCAAACAGCTCGCGTGCCACCTATTACAATTTTTTTATTCAAATTTTAATTTTTCATATATTACAAATATTCATATTTGTATTTTGTAAGAACAATCAACCAAATTTGGTACCTAACAGAGGTACCTATTTAAAATATCTATAATATTTTAAAAATAGTATAGATATTTTATAAAAATCAATAAAAAATTCTTTTTTTAAAAAAACAAAACAGCTGCCTGCTAAATTCAATTTCAACAAACGCGCAACTGTCAATCGTGCGGAAGTTGAAATATTCGTTAAGTTTTCTGAAATTATCCAATTTTCTTAATTTTTCTTTCCGTAAGAACCTTCTACAAAGTATTAGAAAACTAAAAAAAAGATGAATGAAATAGGTATAGTCGTTCTGAAGTTATGGCGTGACCGAGGGAAACATGGACTCATTTTTATATTTTTGTTATTAGTTTTTGGGATATTGTGCCGCGTTGCGCTACCTCCTTCTTTAGCCAAGTTTCGGACAGCGTTACAGCGTCCATCATCAGGGCAGATGTGTGATCTGCCCTGCTGCTCACATCTGCCCTGATGATGGACGCTGTAACGCTGTCCGAAACGTTGGCTAAAGAAGGAGGTAGCGCAACACGGCGTAATATCCCAAAAACTAATAACAAAAATACTTTTGGCCATGAAAATCTAAAATCGTATCTCATTTTTATATATTTAAATGTATGAATAATAATCTCATGGTGTTTGATTCTAGGGCATTTGACGTTGAATTACTCTACATCGCCCAGCATTACGACATTCCCATTGCAGAGGAGGCAGTTTACTGGACGGAGATCGATGGCTCTAAGGTTACGCCACTGTGGTCTTGGCTCCAGATGGGCGGGGACCTCGGCCTCATCTACCTGCGATACAGAATAGGAGCTTGGAAGCTGAAGAAGGCTGAATAGTTTTACCAATTTTTAAATGATATCCAGAGAGATAATGCTGTATTTTTTTTAATCGACCTTCTGGTATATTAGAACATAGGCCTTTCTCAAAAGTCTCCCATCCAATGACAATGGTCATCAGTATATCTTATTTGTCTTCTGGTGTCTTTGGACAAAAGCGTTTCTTAAAAGTCACCCATTCAATGGCAATAGTCCTCTTAACCCTTTGATTTGTGAGTTATTTTTTTTATCATTTACTTATATTTTGTTATAATACGTAAAAATTTTTGACAAATATGTGTATTATCTATAAATCATAATTTAATCGAAATTACAAGAATGGCAATAGAAAAATTTGAATAAATTCGTTCGGCCGCAAATAAGCGGTGATACTCTAAATGGATCTTTCGAGTGTACGTCATACGTCGCATACATGCGGCCATACTGCTCAAAGGGTTAAGGTCATCAACCTGTCTTATTTGTTATCCAGCATTTTGAACATAGGCTTTTCTCAAAAGTCACCCATCCAATGACAATTGACAATGGTCATCAGGTCACCTGTTCATCTTATTTTACTTCATTCAAATTCATTCATCCAATGCATTAGTCCTCTTAAGATCGTCAGCCCATCTTAATTGTCACCTAGCATTTTGGAAATAGGTTTTTCTCAAAAGTCGCCAAGCTTTAAGTTGTCAGTACTTCCCATTTGTATGTGGCTTTTGCTGCTCTTTCCTAATTGAATATTATTATTGTTGATATGGTGACGGTCTGAACAGCTTCCCTAGGCACTCAGGACATAGGCCCTTTGCTATCTCACATGTTCACCGTATTCCCTTAATAGTAATGCTGTGATAAATAAAAACACAATGTCCTCCTTGAGAGTCAAGAACGATACTGTGTTTTTAGTTATCGCGGCAGTGTAGCCCAGTCACTTTAGTCAAATTCATCAGGATTGGGGATTAGGCCCTGTATTTACTTTCCACAGTGTGGTTTTTCAGATATCGGAGCCTTCTTTCCACAAAGGTGGAACAATGGCACCAATTAATTTAATTTAAGTTAAATCAGTTTTTCTTCATGCTCTTCCAATAGACGTTGCCATTGAACGGTATTTTGTGAGCAATAAGATTCTCCTTTATGATACTAAAAGTGATCTGTGTCTGGTTGTGCAACCAGACCTCCTGATATAAATTTAATATTCCTGATATAAAGTTAATATATAAAGTTCACATTTTTTCCTAGTGTCAATTTCTTTTGAATGCCGAGGACGCCTTCTCTAGTGTTTTTTATATCGATGGATTCAGCCAATTTTGTGTGTTTTAATTTGTGTTATGCACCTTTAACATTCCTTGTGCGTTATATTCTTAATGCATTTTTTATTATTATTATTTATAATTTAAGGTTAATGAGTTGATTCTGTTTGAATGCTACGATCGTTTTAAGATAATCGCAATCCTTTTGCAAGGAATTAATATTTGGTTGAATTAAAATACAATTCATACACGTTTAAATTGAGCCGTATTCACATGCAAAGCAAAATATCAGCCATCAAGATTTTTTTTTGGCACGAGCATCATTGCTCGAACGTTCATAATGGGATCTGGCGCAATTTTTTTTTATTACATGCATAATGTTAGTTTGTCAGTTTCATATTTATACTTTGAGTATAATATTAAGAGTATGTTATACAATGCTTACATTTTTATTGTGGCTTTTCTAGCAGACCGAAGAAGGCGAGACAATTGAGCCGAGATTTATTAAAAATTAATATTTAATATCAGCTGTTCAGAGATCAAATTTGAATACTAACCCATTGAAATTAAACTTTTTAATGGTCTTTAATAGCTCATCGTTGAAAAAATCACTCGGTGCCGCTCTACTCCTTTTATTTGTTATAAAATTACGATGTTGAAAATTAAACTGTGTGTGATTGGGGTTTTTACGGCTTTCTTTACATAATACTAACTGAAATCAAATAAAATTTTAGTCATTTGCTACATTTTTAACCGCCATTTTATAATAACGAATGCATTTTATTTTCAGAAAAGAAAACTTGTTTTTTATTTTAAAATCTAAATAATGTTTTAATTGTTTTTTTTTGGCAAATTGTACGCCCTTCTCACTGTTATTATTTTAGATAATCAGCTATGACTGTAAAATTATGAAAAATACATATTTTCTTGAATAAATTTAGATCTTAAGGAGCACTGTTAGTTGTTTTGGACATGAATGTAATGAATGGCTTTATGAGTGGTTTTATATTTATTTTATTTTTAGTAGCCAAAGCACAAATTTACTACTTATATTTTTCGAGGACATGTTGTATAAATTTTTATTATGTGCATGTTAATAAATAAACTTGAACACTACATTACTGTCTTATTCTTAATTTGTATGTATAGTACTATCTCTATAATACAAACAATTGAGGCGGTATAACCAGCAGCCGAGAATTCAAATTTTGTCAAAAGACAGCCTCGCAAACGGAAGTTTTTAAAACGAGAAAAGTATTTATTTATACTGGGTTTTTATAGACTATTCCCAGTTATAAAAACTCGGTTAATTATGCAAATAAGAAAAATAGTTAAAAATTTATATAAAAGCAATTAGCCAAATTATACAATGGTTAAATTTTGAAACAGTTTAAATAAAAATTAGATAAAATAAAACATGTATGTACCATGTTCTTCCTACTGTTTACTGTTATCGCTTGCGAATGTTCAGGGCGGTTCCGACGAGAAAGATTGATTATTCTCCTACATTTTTAACTAATAATTCAATATCGATTTTATTTCATAAAAAAATTGCTTTAACCCTTCAAATAATAAGAAAATAATTTCCATTAACTTTTGCCAGCCAGGGTTGGTGCGAAAAATTCCTGATTCTTCCCATATATTTTAAATGTACCTTTATATTGTTTTTTTTTATCCCTTTGAAAAAACATAAATTGTTCTATAATCTAGATAAAATAATCTTTCCGATGTGTGTATTAGAAATGAATAATTTTGTTTCTAAATATTTAAATTATGATTTTGAAAATGTACAGTTTGGCAATTAAGTCTAGAAATTTATTATTGGAACTAAAGTTTTTCATTACTATGGCAACACCGAATTTCTCGCTTTGTCCGTGATGTTTCGTATGGCTGTTGGCTGTCATCTGATTTACTGTTTTAAAACCGTGTAGAACACAGTGAAGATCGCTCATTTAATAATTTTTATTTTTTATTTTTTGAATTGAATAAAAATAAACAAACCAATACGTAGTGGTGCAAGAAAAGTTATATACTGCGTTTTTTGACGCTGCCTAGCCGATTATCACGCGAAGAAACGCCTATGTAATTTGGAAGATGTTTACAAACGAACTACAGAAAAGACTGGTACGTAGTATAGTTTTTTAATAAATTTGATTAGTATTACAAGATTTATGCCAATTTTCATGCGATTATAACCGTTACAATCTGATTTGAGGTTATGCTTAAAAATCCGAATTTGACTCTTCCATTTGACAGTTCATATGCGGCCACAGGAAAACGGGAATAACCCAATTAGTGTCCGACCGAACTTTCAGTTTCGGTTTTGGCCAAAAAACGAGTTTTGGCTTCGTTTCGGTTTCGGCCGCCATCCAGCCGAAACTAAGGCCGAAACCGAAACAAAATTTGGGTGGTTTCGTTCTGCGATCGGACATGTTCGGTGCACTAAACTACGAGCCACGAAGTGTCATTTTGCTGCGTCCGCGCTCATAGTCATGTCAGAACTTTGCGGTAGTTTGGTTTATTTGTTGTGAAATTGGAGATGTTTATACTAAACATTATTTCGAAATAGGTAAGTTTTATTACGCTGTTGAAAAGATTTAGTTTATGACAGGCCCTGAGGAAAATAATTTCCCTGCGGGCCTATATCATCTTTGGGGATTCTGTGTGGAGGGTTTTTTAGGAAAAGGAAGGAGAGGAGATTTCTGGGGTGGGTAGGAATCTGGGGTTCAGTGTGTCCTGGTCATCCACCTTCAAGACCTAGACAAACCTCATCCCATGAACCCAGTCACCCCTGTTAAATCACCAAACGTAGCGAACCACTTGGGGTGACCTATGGCAGAGGTGTTGGTTATCCAATAAGTTTCCTGGGGCGGCGGTACCCATTCCCGCCCCCCCAAATTATTTTGTTCTTAAGATGAAAGAGTATTTTGTTTTCTACATTTTATTTTGTTCTTTTTCTTCCTGCGCTGTCCCAACTCATTGCCTAGGTAGGCTGTTGGGGTCGGCTCTTCTCGTTTTCAGGTTGGAGTTTCTTCTATTCTGAGTATCGCCTTCATCCAGGCCGTTTCTCTGAAGTATTTTGGAGCATTGAATCATCCAGGAGTTCTTCGGTCTTCCTCTGGATGACTGTCGATGAAGCTCCATAGACATTGCCTGCTTCACTGAGTGCTGTAATGGTCTCCATTTTATGTGCCCATACCATCTCAACTATTGTTCCTCCAGCTTACTGTTTATGTCTGTGACACCCAGGCTACCACGAATGCGTGAACTTTTAATCTTATCTTTTAGTGATACTGCTGCCAATCATCTACGCATTCGCATATCTGCTGTTTCGAGTTGCCTATACAGCGCCGGATCTGCCATACGTTCAAAAACGTGCAAAAACCTGGCGCCAACTCCGAAGGGGCGCCGTGAGAAAATAAATATTGTATTAAAATTTAGTTATAATATTCCCTGATTCGTTTAAAAATTACCTATAGTACGAAATAATTATTACGCTCTAGCAACACTTTCCAAAAAAACAGAATGCACACGCATCAGGTTGGTATCAACGGCTTACGAATTTATAGTCAGTTACAGAATTTTTTTACAAATTCCATATATTTAGTTTAAACGTAAGATCTATTTTTCCATATATCTTTTACGATGAATGGGTGCGATCCAAATTCAATAACCAATCACAGCGCGGTATTTTTGTTCTAGTGAATCAAACAAACCAACTTGCGCCTTTCAAAATGCTGACAATTTTAGTTAGTTTGTCATCCGTACGCTCGCTATTGTTTTATTTTGTACGATTTAAGTCTCTAGGAGAAGTTAGTTAAAGACCATTTTCTTATGAAATCTTCAGTAAATTCCATTAACAAAAGCATCGCACGGTTTGCAGGATTTGCAGGTTGCAACGCGTTGACAGTTTCATCATTGATTTGACATATTATTTGAAGTTCGTTAAATGTATAATTAATATCTATTAGATTTGTTGGATTTGTTATTTTACGGTGTCAGTGTAAGTGTCTTTCGTAAGCCGTTGATACCATACATCAGTGTTTAGTGTTTGTATGGTGTTTGTTCGCTCAATTTGGTGTTTGTTCGCTCAACACAGGGGAAATGCAAGGTACAAATTTGAGGATATATTCTTTTTGGTTTGGTTATATTATTTTGTTATATAGTTTTCCTAAAATAATTAAAATAGCACCATAATTTTATGTTTACCCAATAGATTCAGAGAGTATAGGGCTCCTGGCGATTCTCTCTTTAAAAAAAAACGAGTGTGAGAGCTACCGCCAGGTCACTTGGAGAAGTTACACCCTTTATATGTCTTGATTTTATTTGATAAATTAGTGTAAAAAAAAATAAAAAAAATTGGGGTGAACGAATTTTTAATCAAAATAAAAATGTAGGGGGGGGGGGGGGGGGCGCCATCGGTACCTACTGCACAGGGCGCCAGATTTCGAAGATCCGGCCCTGTGCCTAGAGTAGGAGTTGTACATAGTCCAGCATTCGGAGCCATACATTATCGCGGGTCTTACAATATATAGTCTGGTATATCTTTCCTTTAAGTTTTACAGGCATTTTGGGGTCACATAATCTTACGAATCTGAATTTAATCCATCCCACACCTACTCTATGGATGACATCCGCTGCACAAACTCCGTCTCTGTGGATTAGTGAACCCACATACTTAAATGAATCACAGTTGGCTAATATTACTCCATCCAGTTGCATCAAAGGAGTTACAGCATTTGTGTCTTCAAATGGCAAATACAAATATTCAGTCTTTTTCCTGCTAATTTTTAGGCCATTGTCCTCCAGGATCTTTCTCCACCTTTCCAGGCCGTGCAAGTCCCAATGATTATCTGCTGTCAGTACTATATCATCTGCAAAAAGCATAGTCTTAAGAATACTGTTGTTCATTTATTGACTTGTTAGATAATTCATGACCATTATGTATAGCAGTGGGCTGAGGACAGATCCCTGGTGTACCCCCACTTTAATTGACCCCCACTAATCTACCTTTTATTTTGTTATTTGTTAATAATGTTCAAATGGGTAAAACCTACTTTTTCTTTTTTTTTATATTATTTACGAAGCGATTTACGATTACGATTTCAAAAAGCATAAATAATTTATTTGAAATAAGGAGTGATAATTATGTTGTTTATTTTTAGTTCAAATATCAGAGACTGAATGATTAATATAAGATTTAAAAATTAAGGCTGATTGATTAAGAAAGATTGACAATTTTTTTTCCACGAAAACATGACCTTATATGGATGTTTCGGTTTCGGTTTCGGCCGTAAAAACTAGTTTCGGTCGGACACTAAACTCAATTAAAAAAAAAAAATAATAATTTGCAACTTCTTTTTCTCTTTCTTTCTTTCTAAGTGAATATTATGTAGTGTGTTTTTTTAAAGTACCTTCTATAATAATAATTTTAATGATGTTTTTCACACACAGGTAAATCTGAATCAACGGTAAGACGAATCATCAAGGAAGGGGAAAAGGCAGATGGAAAATTTGAAACACCGGGAAAATGGAAAATGGGCATAATAATAATAATATGTAATAGCATAAGTGCTGATGATTGGAAAAATTATTGCAAACACGTGATGAAAATTGAGGCAGAATATTATGCACGAAGCAGTACTATATATGATGATATCGATGAACTGCGTTTAGATGAAGATGAAGATACGGAAGAAGAAGAATCAGGACGAAGGCAATAATTACATGTCGGGTGTTGAATTAATAGACTCAAATTTTTAAGTACCTACATTTTTATATCGAAATAAACGCCCACTTAAAACTTGTTTTTTTTTTATTTTACTTCTATTAAATTACAGTTTTTTGTGTAAAATTTTTGAAAATACGCTATGAAATATGCATTTTGGCCGAAGGGTTTTTTAAAACATACATTCATTGTCTTATGAGCCATCTTGGTGTTGCCATTTAAAACCTAGAAAACAATCGCAGCGCCATCATTTATTTTCTACACTTAATTGCCAAACTGTAAATTGGCAAAATAATACCTGCGTATTCCCTGAAAAAATAGTAAAATAGAAGAAAGTTAAAATTTTAAATACAGATTCCTTTTCTTAAGAAAATTTATAAAAAAACTGTTACTTCTCTTTTTATCGTATTCATACAATTTTATTTTAAAATTAAATGTTATAATAATGTTGTTTTGGTTCAGGGTACAAAATGTTTTGTATTATCGTAAAATGATCAGGTTTGTAAAATATCGGAACAACACAGCTTGTATAATCCTAAGGCAATGAGAAGCATTATTTCATTCACTTTCTAACATGCCAAGCAATTGTCACCAGTTGAGGGGGGGGGTTAAAAATTGCAAAAAATTGGTCACGTAGTATGGGTACGTTCCCTTACATATTTTCACTTTAAAACATGTTTTCAGTAAGTAAAAATTATATTATACGAGAATACGAATACACTGCGCTTATGTCTTGAACTACTCCTGCTAAAATATGAAAACAATATAAATATAGATAGAGATATAAAAAGAAACTATGAATATACATAAATAGTACCTGATTTAGTGCTACTTTGGTAACGATATATAGTGAAATTGGTGCATTACTTCGAACGTCATACATGTTGTGTTACGTATTTTATATTTGTTATAAATCATCACCGCTATGAGGTACCAAGCATAAATGAACTAATACCGTACCAAGTTTCACACATCGAGCCTTCTAGTGTAGCATTATGTTAATGAGCGACGTGTGTGTCACACTTGTAGCAGTGATGAAGCAAACAGTTTTCATATGGCAACACTTTGATTTCAGGCGATTTTTTGAATTTGACATTTAACGTTCACTAGATTTATTGTTTGTTCTCTGCGAACTTATCATTTGGTTTGACCTTTAGATAGATGTTATGAAGAGAACCCCGTACATTTTACGATGTCTATACGTGTTTTAGAGATATAATGGTAGTGGTGCTGATTTTAACAAAATCAAATTTGATAATATTCTTATTATTTTTATAATTTACAAGTACAAGTTTATTACATTTGATTTAGTAATATAGACGTTGTACATTATAATGATTTATGATAAAAAAAATAATATTTATGAGACGTAATATTTTTGGTAAGCCTCGTTATTCTCCTGTAAGTGGCCCTTTCTTGTGGAAAACGTTCTTTTTTTAAAATGATTTTCGGCTACGTAATTATCGTTTTTTCGCACCTATAAATGTCCCATCTTTCCGGTTTATAAAAAATGGCCTGATTTTTCGGATTGAAATTTTCAAAAAATCACCAGGGTTTCAAAAATACGATTAAAAAAAATACAGAATGTCTTAGAATATTTGCCTAAACCGGATTTAAAAAAAAAAAAGTGATGCAAGTGGCCTATAATTGGTAGAATGTGAATGATGCAAGGATAGTGTGCCTACATTTTTTAAAATATTAAATATTTGAAGAAAAAAAACGACGTTTGAAAGTGGATGAAGTAAGGTGTGTGTGCCTACCTAAAGGGCCCAGGGAGTTAGCTGCTCAATTTTGTACACTTGCTAATAAGCCGGTTCGGTCGCCCGGATTAAAGCATTCAGCATGGGTCTTTTCTTGCAAAAAAGAGCCAAGGAGCTTACTGCTCAACTTTTCACGCTGCCCTTCAAGTTGTGTAGGTTTATGCGCGTAGTTTGATACCCACGTAGCCTATTTTCCGGTTCCAACGAAGACTCCGACTAAGCCACCGACACTAGCCCAGGGAGCTTACCGCTCAATTCAGTACATTTCCTACTCAATTAATCCACTCCGGTCACCCGGGTCAAGGCGTTCAGTATTTTATTTGGAAAACCAACAGAGCCTTATCTCGCAAAATGGGTTTACTGTTGAATTAGGAGTTTACTGTTAAATTTTTTCCCTGGGCCCTTCGGTTGTGTAGGTTGAGACGTATTATTCTGTGTGGTGATTTACAAAGAATACACTTGATTTCAATGTATCACCTCTAAAATGAGACAAACGCTGAACGGTTACAATTTTGCATTGCTATACGTATAAGTTGGTGAAAAAGGAGGGCGCTGTCGTCGACGATATAACGGTATAAGTATCTGTGATTGCCAGATTAAAGTATAAAGACCATATTGCGTTAGATATAGCATGTTCCTCTTCCATGATAGGATAACCAACAAGTGGTTCGCTACTTTTGGTGATTTATCAGGGGTGCCCGGGTTCATGGGGTGAGGTTTGTCTAGGTCTTGCAGGCGGATGACCAGGACACACTGAACCCCAGATTCCTACTCACCCCTTAAACCCTTTTCCTTTCCAGAACTCTTCTCTCCTTCCTTTCCTTAAGAAAAAATCTCCACACAGCATCCCCAAAGATGACATAGGCCCTGTGGGAAATTATTTTCCTCAGTGCCTCCTGTGTGGAGCTCATGTAAAAAAAAAAATGTTCACACTACCGCGACCGCCAAAATAGCCCTGAAGGTACATTTAAATTTTTGAGAAACAACTCGGCCTAAGTATCGTAGGAAACGCTTTTGCACGCATTGCAGACTTTTCATGTATATGTATTTTCATGTAACCGCAATATATATATATATATATATATTGCGGTTCCATATTTGTGACGCGTATTCTAGTGAGTTGCAGATATAAGCAAAATATAGGATTTTCATGGTTAGTCATTGAATTTTTTGCATGTTCAGAGAATGATTTCTAACATATTCGACTCGTCTGAGGTTACTGCATGGTTACCATAAATATACCAAACCACCCACATGGTTACTGAGTCGATGTAAAGATGTAAATGATGTGAATATTGAATTGAGTTTAGAGTCTAATGTCACTCCAAAATCTTCGGCTTCTGCCAGTTGCGAGTATTGAGTTGCTTAAATCGTATTCGTTGGTCGTTATGATTGTCATTACCATATTGATGATACTTATTATTTTAGTCTGTCTAGTCCGTCCACTGTCTGGCAAGGTCAACTTTTCATCATTTAAACTTTAATTCAAGTCTTTCGAATGATTAACACCTCGAAGTCTGAATTTTAATTTATTTAAATTCTTCTTCTTCATGGGTTAATCATTTTGTAGAAAATTGCTAAGGCTTAAAGAATTAAATATTTACTTACTTCTAATATTTTTTTAATATTTTTTGAGCTTTTTCATTAGTCACATTAAAATCTATACTAAACCACAAAATAAAGTATTAAATCCATTTTTTTATAAACATTTAGCTTACAATATAATCTAATAATTTTTGGGTAAAATCGCAGGTTCATCAATACTTTAACTTAGATTTATTTTTTAACTTAGATAGATTTAACGTAGATTTCGTCAACTTTGGAATCTTCTTCTTCGCTGCTTAGGCACGTAGACGAGGAGTCTGTAATGTGATAAAATAACTGTGAAGTTTGATAGAAAAAATGACGATTATTATTATTATTTTTTTTTTTAATTTAAGTTTTTATTCCAGCAGGACTGGGAGGGTAGTGCAATCCCAGTCTGCCATATTACATAACAACAACTATAAACCATACAAGAAAAAAAATGTTTACATATTAGTTAGGTACCTTATTAAAACAACAAATTAAGCGTAAAATTAAAATAAAAATAAACAAAAATTAAACACAATTAAAAATAAAAAGATATTTTAGGATTGTCCATCAGGGAGGTCGCCTCATCATCTGCATCCATCGCTCATTTAGTGGGGAACTGAGCCACTCGGATGCAGTCACGACAATGATGTTGGTTGATTTCCGTGTCCTGCTCCAGAAGCTGGCTAGCCGGTGGCGAAGTAAGGCTGGGAATGAGTGCACCCTCCCTTCGGGGAACATCGTGCGGGCACTGCAGAACCTCGGTAGTTGCATAAGTTGCCTGTATGCATTGTTGTAGCACACCCTCAGTTTGTCCCATTGCGCTGCTGGGTATTACTTCCACGTTCAGACGTGTACAAGGCAGTGCAGTATGCTTTGAAGAGTAATTCTCTGAAATCATCGCTACAGTGGTAGAACTAGTGACGTAACTATAGCATGCGAGGCCCGTGGCAAATTCATTGGATGGGGCCCCCCTAGTAAAAATCGTTACGTCGTAATTGAATTTTAATAAATCACTTAAGAAGTTACCCAAAAGTATTACTAATATTGTGTGCATTTTTGTAAATATCTAATAAATTTTATTTTTCCAAGATATTTATAAATAAAATTCCTTTATCCGAGCTTTCTGTTCTGCAAAAGTATCAATAACGTCATCAAAGTTTAAAGACCGGGCCATAGAATTTTCAGTAAACAGAATAGCCAAGTTACGTAGCCTGTCTTGTCCCTTTGAGTTTCTTTCTGAACAATGTTCACACTAAAATATGATTCGCTTTGATTTTCGCTAGTACCTTGTTGTGGTTGTTCTGGATCTGGATGTACACTGGTGTCGGGTGCTGCATCTACTATAAGTACTTACTTTTACTTCAAGTTACTTTCAATTCTTCATCATCAATAAAGTCATCATTCTTAAGGCTGTGCAACCGGGCCCGAAAAGAAGAACATGGAGAGATACGAAATTACGAATGTTAGAGGAGAGCGCTAATATTTACAGCGTCAAAATCGATGCGAAAATTGTGAAAATGTTTAATAAAACACGACTCGTTTAAAATAGAGAAAAAAATCTTAAACAGCATTTAAAGAAACACTGTGAATTTTTTCATATATATAACTTGTAAAATAACAAAAACAAACGTGTTAATAATAATTTTTGGAGCACACTTTGCGATTTTTTTCTATCGAGGGAATTTTATATAATTTGCGTTTCGGCGCGGGCAAAGTCTAGATATTATCTTCAAGAATAACATATATTTTTTTAAGAGCTTTAAAACTTACCGTGTTTAAGGGAAATATGTAATAAATCGGCACAAATCCGGGTTGCGGGCCCTTAAAGTACTGACTAATTTAGCGTTAGCGTGTTGATCACCTTTAATAATATACCTAACGTATAAAAATGAATAGTCCAAAGAATAAATATATATATCTTCTCGAAGTATTAAATCGCACACCTAGATAAAGAATAGCACAACTCGAAATAATCCAAAATCGAGTTATTGCCATTTTCGGAATCTGCGTCGAAAACTACACAAACCACAAAGACACCTGTTTAAAAATCTCCATCAATAAAATTGTAGATAGCACTTAAGTCAGTCTTTCTGAATTGCTCTACGAAAACCCCCACCAACAATAGTAACGCATCACCACTTACGACATACCAGCTGTAGGGGAAGGTGCTGTGAATACGCACAAATACTGGATTATTTCGACTTAGTCTTGTATTCGTGATTAACCGCAGTCATAGTGCATGAATATTTTGAGTTGATTTGGTATTCGTGATTGAACTTGTCTTGTTTCTCGGGCGTTCTACATATCAACTCCACTTACTCCGGTATTGTGAAGATTATAAAACAGAATATACAGAATAAGAGTGCATTAATTCAAAATTTATCACTAATATAGAATCAATTTGAGTTGATAAAATTATTAAACAATGATTTTGTCACAAATACTAACATAACACGAAATTAATTAATAAACGCGTGACACATGAATTTGATGGTTAAGTAATAAAGCAAATAAATATCCTAGTAAAATAACATACAATATCATATTATAACAATATTTTTAATCGGTCAAATAGAAATCGAGTAAAACGTTTTTCGCTGTTCCTGAAAAAAGAGGTATTTTGAGTTGTACTACTCTTTATCTAGGAGTGCGAAATATACACGTACTTGCCTTTTTACAATTACCTTGATTATGAATTCGAATATTTTTTATATGAGTATCTCCCTTCTGGAGCCATTGAGACTATGGCATCCCCAATTGGGTTATATTGTGAGGCTGGGGGTAGTGGGGAGGGGAAGGAGATGGGAAGAGAAAGGTGGGAAAGTACCTGGCTATACAGATCTAGTCACCAAACACGGTCAAAGTTTTTTCGTTATTTGTTTTTGGGGTGTTATGCCGTGTTGCGCTACCTCCTTCTTTAGCCAACGTTTCGGACATCGTTGCAGTGTCCATCATCAGGGCAGATCCGGCAGATCCGGTAGATGTGTCCGGTAGACACTGCAACGATGTCCGAAACGTTGGCTAAAGAAGGAGGTAGCGCAACACGGCATAACACCCCAAAAACAAATAACGAAAATGCTTTCGGCCGTGAAAATCTTAAAACTTAACGGTCAAAGTTATTTAAAGCCACGTTTCAATTCTGAATGGTGGTCTTACACCAGGGCGATAGGTACTGAGAGTATGTTTCATTCCGGAAGGTGCAGCAAACATACTTTCATCATCATCATCATCTGTGGCTCTACAACCCAGGTCGGGTCTTGGCCTCCAGCAGAGCCTGCCTCCATGACTGTCGGTGTTGTGCTGCGTTGCGCCAGTTTCGGATGCCGATGGTGCTTGCATCCTTCACCACTCCATCCAGCCATCGAAGCTTTGGTCTTCCAACTCTTCTCCGACCCCCAGGTGCACCATCCATAATTCGCTTTGGAATATCAGGAAACATACTTTACTTTCATTATTTTAAATGAGTAAATTGTGAAATAACACAAATTAATCAAATGAAATTTACTTGAGCACGCCGGGATTTGAACCCTCGACCCTTTCGTAGTACGCTAATACAAATCCATGTAATGAATTTAATCGGGGGTACCTGTACAAAATGCATTCTTAGAATGTGTTAGTGGTTTTGTTCTAGTAACTTTATTTGTTTGGGTTGATATGGGGTCCAAAGAGGCACATTCCAGTTTGAATCTTATAATGCGCTAACCGAACAACAATTACTTTAAAATTTAATGGTTATTTCGAAAAACGCATTTCCAACAACTACTTGCAACTTTACATTTTATTTTTACTTTACATTTTGTTTCTTTACGTTTGTCAGAGTTTACATTACTTTAGCTCTAAAGCAGGGGTTGGGAACCTTTTTGGCACTGGCCATTGGCACCGGCGGCCATTTGGACGTTTGTGGTATCACCCGCGCGCAGATTTTTAATTTTTTAGGGTAGACATCGTAATTTTTTACTGTGAACCTATTTTTTGCCGCTTATTTTTATTATCACACATGAAGAGTATTCTTCTAATAAAAAAATCATGTACACGAATTCCGCAACTAGATATTTATAACTGCTCTTGGAAATCCAGAATAGTATCTCTTTAATTGATAATAAGAAATAAAAATAAAACTAAAAAAGGATGTTGGATCATATATGTAGGTACTTGTATTTCTGTCTAACCCGATTTCTAGAAGCGTAGGTGCATATGTAAACACGTACCTGCCAGCTATGTTATAACTTTCTCTGGGTTTAGTAATAGTAACGTAAAAATGTAAAAAAACCCTGTGAAATAAAACCGTTCTCGCTTTCTGAGTGTAATTTTTTTTTCAGCAGGCCGGACCAAAAGTGCTCTGGGGCCGCACCAAAAAGCTTCGCGGGCCGCAGGTTCCCCACCCCTGCTCTAAAGCTACTACAATATTATTAAACGTTTATGATTTTAGTGTAAAATTTGTATTGATGCAGATTAGATAATCTTTCATAATAAATATTATCACTTGCGTTATAGAGATAACTATGCCGAAGGTGTAACTCACTTCACAGGAGCTATGCACGATAATGAGCCTCTTGCATGATTTTAGCAACAGGTTTACGTGTGAATAAATTTTGGTGTGAATAAATTATGTGTGAATAAATTATCATGTGAATAAATTTTTGTAATGATAATGCTAGAAAACACTTCGTTACGGTATTCGAAAACCACCAAAAGACTTGATTTATTTAAATTAAAAATAAATTAGTCGTTTGGTATTTGCATCTTATACAGAAGGGAAGAATTTTTACAACGATTCAAAGAAAATATATATAGAAAAAAAAAATTCTACGAAAATTATTAAAATCACATTTGTTCTGTTATTATTTAACATGTACAGTAATATTGTTATATTTTGCATTAGTCAGAAGTACACTGGAATATGCTTCGCCAATTTGGAACCCGCAATACAAAGTATACATAGATAGCATAGAACATTTGACGACCTCCGTAGTTCAGTGGGTAAGACTCTTGACTCACAATCCGGAGGTCGCAGGTTCGAACCCGGCATGCGCAAATAAATTTTATTTGATTAATTTGTGTTATTTCACAATTAATTCATTTAAAATAATATATAGTATAATTGCAGCATGTTCCAGAGTGGAAGATACTATCAGTATCGCCCTGGTGTAAGACCACCATTCAGAATTGAAACGTTGCTTGAAAATGGCTTTAGCCATGTTTGGTGACCAGATCTGAATAGCCAGGTCCCAACCTTCCTCTTCCCCACCTCCTTCCCCTCCCCACTACCTTCAGCCTCACAACATACCCCAATTGGGGATGCCATAGTCTCACTGGATCCAGACGGGAGCAGTTGAGATTCTTGTGCGGTATTCACTGTAAAAAAAAAATAAAAAAAAACATATTCAAAACAAATTTATAAAATATATTACCTTCAAATTCAACAAAAACTTTGAATGCACATTTCAAACTTTGCAACAAAGGCGAGCAATAGCTGATTTGACATTTATACATAAAATTTTAAATAATAACATTGACTGTACCGAACTCTTTCCCTAGTTAATTTTAACATTCCATTAAGACGTACACGCCATACAGAACTATTCCAAACACTTAATTACAAGACAAATGCAGCATCTAATTCGCCAATCAATCGTGCTCTTCATATGTTCAATTTTATTGGTCTAAATTTTAACATCGAAAAAAGAGCATCATGTCAATATTATAATTTGTCATCAACGACCTTTTGTCATGTGCACCAATTCACTGTTACGCGGATGACAGTACAGTTCATGATAGCTTTTTGTTTGACAAGCCCCCAAAGGGCTCACAAACTCCAACAGCTCGTAGGGCTTTGAAGCAAAGAATGGACGGTTACCTCGAGAGTGTTTTCTCTTGGGGTAAAAATAATCTCGTTGAATTTAATGTTTCAAAGACGCAATCTTGTCTGATTACGTCTAAAAGGGATCGAAATGAAAATCTAGTCTCTTTCAACGGAATCAATCTTCCGAACAGGCCCTCCATTGAAATGCTTGGTGTAACCCTAAGTGACCAGCTCAGGTATGGGGGCTCCATCGAAGCCAGAGTAAAGTTAGCCTCACAGAAACTGGGCGTACTGTACAGGGCCCGCAGATACTTTAATAGTACACAACTGCTAACCCTGTATAAATCACAAGTGCGCCCCACGGTTGAATTTGGCAGCCACCTCTGGTCTGGAGCTCCAAAATACCTGAAAAATACCCTCGAGTCTGTGCAGAAACGGGCGGTCCGTTTGATAGATTCTCCCATCTTAACAGACGGATTGCAATCTTTAGAGCACAGGCGTCGGGTGGGAATGCTATCCTTGTTCTACAGGTATTACAATGGAAGATGCTCCGAGGAACTAGCATCATTGATCCCTTCGGCACCGGTGCATAGTCGGGAAACATGCCAAACGCGTGCCCAACATTTGTACACGGTTTGAGAACGGGTCGTTTCTTCGACTCGTTCTTGTGTTCAACAGCTCGGCTGTGGAATGATTTGCCGGCCTCTGTGTTTCCTCCTTCCTACAACATGGGTCTCTTCAAGACCAATGTTCATTCCTTCCTCTCCTCAAAAAGACCCTCCACACAGCATTCCAGATGACATAGGCCCTGAGGGAAATTATTTTCCTCGGGGGAGTAAACGTAAAAAAAAAAATACATCATTAATAATTATTATTACTTGACTTATAAAATCATAATAATTAGACAAATAGGGTGACGTTTCAACATCGAAATAATTTGAATTCATATAAAAATATTATAAACAGATACCTGGCTTTATTTATAAAATTTACGTGGTCTTTAAAACGATACCTAAAATAAAACACTCCGATTGTTTCAATTTGGGAGGCGGGAATGGGTACCGCCGCCCCGGGAACCTTTATTGGATAACCAACACCCCTGCCATAGGTCACCCTAAGTGGTTCGCTACGTTTGGTGATTTAGCAGGGGTGCCCGGGTTTATGGGGTGAGGTTTGTCTAGGTCTTGGAGGCGGATGACCAGGACACACTGAACCCCCATCCTACCCACCCCTTAAACCCTTTTCCTTCCCAGAACTCTCCTCTCCTTCCTTTCCTTAAAAAAAACCCTCCACACAGCATCCTCAAAGATGACATAGGCCCTGAGGGAAATTATTTTCCTCAGGGCCTCCTGTGTGGAGCTCATGTAAAAAAAAAAAAATAAATAAAAACGTTTTGGTTTCGAGGCCACTAAGAATGAAATGTTATGAAAATTCTAAAATACGATTGAAAAGTACAAAAAACCGCTTAAGCCTTAGAAATCTTTCCTGAAAATAATATGTAAGAGGCTCATTACTAGCACACATAATGTTATCTACGGCTAGTCTGCGTTCCTCAGATCTCAGATCAACATTCATTCAAGTTTGCTTACATCTCATCTGCGGTGGTGCGAAAAATTTCACTCGCGGATTATTTAGTAAATTGATTTCATTTTGTACGTACTTTTAAAAAGAAAAGTGCTGACACTTTAACAAAATGATAGTGTTTGTGATTTTATTTGTATCGTGTGTCTTCACGGCCTACTTGTACTTCACAAGGTACTTCAACTATTGGAAAGATCAAGGAATATTTTATTTAAAACCTACACCATTTGTTGGAAATTTAGGCCCTATTTTTACGTCGAAATATTCCATAGGAGATTTTTTACGAAAAATTTACGAGTGAGTATAAAATTTTTATGTATTATTATAACAAAGATGACTTCAGACCACTTAAAATCGATGGATGGAACTAGTTTTTTAAAAACCAGTTGTCGAGTATTTACTTATTCACCGCCAGAATCTGTCGATTTTACATTCCCGTCAAAATATTTTCAATGCACAACATAAAAAATGAAAATTATTGAACCGAAAATTCACTCTTATTTGCTATAAATACTATAAAGATTTTAATTGAAATAAACTCCTTCAGGGTTATCAAATACAGCATACTAATTTATGTGGTAAAATGCAGGTAGCAACAATTTTTCAAACTTTTCCGTTAAAATAATTAACTTGATTTTGCTCTGTTAACCACAAATCTATATTCACAGGTTCTATCGACCTTCCTACTAATTATAATTGGGCTAGCCTTCTTTTAAATCAAAGATTAAAAATAAACTAGTTAATTTACTATCGTGATTAATTTTTGGGGTGTTATGCCGTGTTGCGCTACCCCCTTCTTTAGCTAAGGCTTTGGACGGCATTCATAAACTGAAATTCGAAAGTGTGTTTGTTTGTCCATCTTTCACCCCACAAAAGAGTGACCGTTCGACGTGATTTTTTGCATAGGAATAATTGGAAGACTAAGAAGTGACATAGGCTACTTTTCATTCCGGAAAAACATTTTATTCAAGTGGGAAAAATATTTGTACAGTAATTTCTCCCTAATATCTAGTAAAAGCTAGTAATATATTCAAAATTAATGAAATACGTAGTTTTAACCTCTTTTATTGCTTAAAAAACCAACAATGGGTTTAATTAAAAACTATTTTTTGTGGATAAAACTAAGTATTTTATTAATTTTGAATTAGAATGGTCCCACAAAACAAGTTTGCTGTGTTTGAAGAAGAAACCAATAATCTATAATTGAATTCGGCACATATTTAGGAGTGGCGAACGATTATTATGTTATGTTAGTTTATTCATTAGCTTAGGATGTTTTGAATTCAAATTATTGCTCTAGAAGATAAAGCATATGGCCTTTATTTTTTTAGTGTAACGGGATTTCTTTTTTTATATCTTTAAGTGGGTGATTTTTGTCCAGATATTTGGCAAATTGATATTATTTAATTTATTGTTATTACAACTTATTGGATCGGCCAGTTTATCCAACACTTGGATACACAAATACACTAGAGTCGCTATTATTTTGTTGGGTAAATAATTTATTTTTAGAGTTTTTAAGATTTAGTAATAGTACATAGGTGGTATTCTAATCTGGGCTACAAAATTAGAGAATTTTTGCAAATAAAATAAAAGTATTTTGATAGAAGATTTTTATTTTAGGTTCCTTTATGGAAATTATTAAAAACAATTTTTTTTACTACCCCACTTAAGAAGACCCGAGGGAAATTATTTTCCTAAGGGTTTATGTCATCCTTTGGGAATTCTGCGCGGAGGGTCTTTTTAAGGAAAGGAAGGAGAATAAGTTCTAGAAAGGAAAAAAAGGTATTAGTGGTGAGTAGGAATCTTCAGGTCAGTGTGTCCCGGAGTGACGGACGTATAAATCCATCCATCCCGCTGCGGTGCAAGACGATGAGTCGAGCGAGATTAGCTGGAGAGGTCAAAGGGTCTCCCTAAACCGGCCTCTCCCGATCCGGCCCGCCGCGCTGCTGGTGGGCAGGCGAACCCGCCGCCAAGACTTGAACACACCTCACCCGATTAACCTCGGCACCCCTGCTAAGTCACCAAACGTAGGGAGCTACTTGGGGGAATCAATGACAGAGGTGTTGGTTCCCAGGGTGGTGGCACTCGCCTCACACAATTCGGTAATGCTTTCGGAAGGCGAAACAACTGTCACGTGTAGTTATAATTGCCTATCATATATTTTTTAGAAATAAACAATTTTTTAAAATGAAATAATAATATGAAGGGTCTCGGGAGGAAACAACTAAAGTCCCAATTTTTTTTATTTATTTTTAGTTAATTATGCAATCTTTAGCCATAGATCCACATGGTTTCACTGTTAAGATATTTTTATTACGTATAAAACAAACACTGTACCTAAAGGTAATTTTAAACCCATGCTTATTTGAGTATTTTAATCGAAATGATAATTTTGTAGGTGCCTTGTTCAAATTAGTATAAAGGAAAGGGTAAAAACAATGACCAAAACACTCGTCCGTAATTTAATCGTCAACGTCTACGAATTGAGTCGAAAGGTTTCAGGTTTGGTTCTTTTGCTGTCATCGTAATAAAAAAATCATATTTTAACGGCGCAATCAATCATTTGTCCAAGTTCATTGGAATACCATTTTAAATAACTTTTCAAAGTTATAACCATCAGTGTAATATATCATTGAAGCAGAATATAAAACTAATAAATGTAAATAAATATGCAACAAAATACGACACAGAATAATTAAAAAAGTAATGGATGCAACTGGGAATCAATCGAAACCAGGATCTCTTGGAGCAGAATCAACGCCTTAACCAACTCGGCCATTGGGACCTATTTATTTTATTATTATAACAAAATTTTGTCGATTTCGTGTTTAAAATTTGAGAATACTGTTTCATGTTTCATTTAGATTTATAAGTTCAATCGATTTGTATTTAGTTCCATGAATTATTTTTCAGTTTAATTTATTTAAATATTCTTTTAGGGAACACGAGAATGAACCATATGTCGGGATTTTTCTGGTCGACAAGCCTTGCCTGGTGGTGAGGGACTTCGACCTTGTTAACAGAATTTTTAAGCAAGATTTTAATTATTTCGGTCAGAGAATTTTAACAATTTCCAAGAAAACCGATACTTATGGATCCAAAGCGTAAGTACAAATATTTAACTGCCAAATATTATACTAACACAAGTGTCGCAGCGAACGACGCAGCTAGTACAAATTAAGAGGAACAATTCTGTTCCGAATTGCCGACCGACGTAACAGCTCGTAAATCGCTACTTGTTTGCTCCCACTTTTCATACATAATATTTGTAAATATAAATTATGGTAAGGATGTTAATTGTTACTTTACGCAAATCATATATGTTATCCCCCGTACAAGTATATTCCTGATATTAAATATAATAATATTATATACCAGCATGAAGACAACCATAACAGGTTGAAACTGGTCCGATCTACAAAATAAAGTTAAAAATATAATACAATAAGAAAAATAATAATCTTGTTAAATGAAAATAACAATCTTTGCGTACAAGTATTTTAATTAACAATTTTTTTATTAGCTTAACACGGGAGGCTCTGAGGAAAATAATTCCCTTCAGTTGTGTAGAGGGTCTTTTTAGGAAAGGAAGACGAGAAAGTTCTGGGAAGGAAAAAGGTATTAGAGGCGTGTAGGAATCTGGGAATCAATGTGTCCGGAAGTAACGGACGCATTAACCTACCCCTCCCGGTCTCCCTTAATCGGTCTCTTCCCATCCGGCTTGCCACGCAGTTGGTGGGCAGGCGCTTCCACCGCCAAGATTCGGACAAACCTCACCCCTTGAACCCGGGAACACCTAACGTAGCGAACCACTTGAGGTGACCTATGGCAGAGGTGTTGGTAAACCAATAAATGGTTACCAGTGTTCGTATTAAAAGCAATAGTTTCTTCATCTGGACACAATGCAAAAAATAATAGTTATTTTCATTTAATTAAAATTATGCCACAAGGAGAATTTTCTATTAATGAACAAATAAAATTGTTATTCGCGCTTTTAAGACATTTTTCTTTTTTTTCATCCAAATAATTATCACGCTAATTTAAATTTCAGGTTATTCTCTATCCATGGCAAAGAATGGAAAAACACACGAGCGAAATTGTCTCCCGTATTCACCTCCAAGAAACAAAAGGCTGTATTTGAAGCCATGTTGCGGGTCGCTGATAAATTCGAAAACAAAATCACTAAGGGTAAGTACACGACTAGCGTTGCATCCAGTTTTACAGTTTTCGCATTGACGACGATCTCATATGTGCACCCAATTTTTGCAAACACAAAAATTGTTTTTTAAAACTACAAACTTAGATGTAATTACAGTAAATGGCTCTTTTAATATTTTTGTATATTAATGTTATACTTTAAAATTAAGCGTTTTATTATATATATTTTTTATGTTACGTGGGAAATGGCAACCATGCATTTGCGAACATTAATAGCGGGTTCAGACTTTCAGTTTTAGTTGACAAGCTTTTTCAAACTACTTTTGTCGTTCCATAAAAGTTGATCAACTAAATTTAAACGTCTGAGCCTTCTACAAGGCACTCTTAAAAATACTGCCAGTACACGTTTGGGCTAACGTTGGCAACAAAATACTTAGACATATGTACGAAAAATCGTCAATAATCGGCTACAACAGCCAGTAACTGGCGGATATATGCATATAAATAGTTGAAAGTCTACGCACTACGAAATGCTGCGATTTCAGTATTCGGCATTTTTTTTTTTTTTTTTTTTTTTTTTTTTTTTTTTTTTTTTTTTTTTTTTTTTTTTTTTTTTTTTTTTTTTTTTTTTTTTTTTTTTTTTTTTTTTTTTTTACAGTGAATACCGCACAAGAATCTCAACTGCTCCCGTCTGGAGCCAGTGAGACTATGGCATCCCCAACTGGGGTATGTTGTGAGGCTGAAGGTAGTGGGGGAGGGGAAGGAGGTGGGGAAGAGGAAGGTTGGGAAGTACCTGGCTATTCAGATCTGGTCACTAAACACGGCTAAAGCCATTTTCAAATTTGCAAATATACTATATATTATTTTTAATTAATTAATTGTGAAAACACAAATTAATCAAATAAAATTTATTTGCGCATGCCGGGTTCGAACCCGCGACCTCCGGATTGTGAGTCAAGAGTCTTACCCACTGGACTACGGAGGTCGTAAACATAGTTCACAACGATATAAGAAGGTATGCGGATGGACCGATTTTTTCGCACAAAAATATGTAGAATCTAGACATGCGTTGATGATTAGGATCGAAAATGACAAACCTCAGCTAGGCCCCTTCGGCAAGAAGTAATGTGTAAAAGTTCTGCTTTCTGTTTAAACTATGTTTGAAAAATGTTAAAACAAATAAAAACAAATTCAGATGGATAACACAGCTACAGATTTACATAACCATGACTTCAAACTGTTTTGCAATAAACACTGCAACATACGGTGCAAAACACAGGAACAAATACATATTATTTTTATTATTTACAGAAACGACGATAGACATTAAGGAAATCGCCGGTTGTTTCACTTCTGACATCATTTCTCACGCTGTGTTTAGGAAGAATGGAAGGGCTATCGAAGAACCAAAAACTGATGGAATGAGGAAACTAGGAGATAGGGTAAGAACTCAGCTACTCATATTTTGAGGTAACCCTTGTTGTCATGTATTAATTTTATTTGCGATTTTCCACGCTTTTTTAATTCTTTCCAGTCAATCACAGACATTGAGACCAGCACAATCTTATGATTTTTTCTTACTTTTGGTTTAGCAATTCACAGCAATAGACCAATATAGCAACAAATTTTTATAGAGTTGGCCTCTTTTAGTCAACATTTTTGATGACAGTATGTAGTCCCTTCAGGTACGAAAGCATCTCGACGGCCCCGAACCAGGTAATCTGCTCCCGTTATCCTGTTGTGTTTCAAAATAGTGGCATATTCTACATAAATATGTACCACAAGAACTTGAATTTGTTTATGGACAAATCAGACTAGTACAATAATTTAATAATTTATTTTATTTATTTGTGGTTTTTTAAATAGGATCATAGTTACCTATGTCCTAAATAACAATTTAATATGTGTACCTACTGCCTAATTGTTCAATATCTAGTTACCACTTACTTCATAAATCATAAGTCATAAGGAAAACTACTCTACGCAGTTACGTAGAGTTGTGAGACGATATATTTTTGAATGAAATTATTCTGTACATTAAAATACCTTTCGCGAAATATTTTTATATTATTAGGAGCAAAAAATATTTCTCGTACTTGTATTTTTCCCAAGTAAATATAAAATATATTCCCAATAAAAAATATATTGTTTGTTGACTTGAAAAAATATTTAGACGAAAAGCAAAGATATTTATTTAGATTGCCATAAAGATAGCACAAGGTTTCATGTAACTACAGGGTCTTTCGATAAGGACGTTCGATTTATAAATGTAAATAAAACAATTATAGATAAATAAATAAAAAAATAAAAAAAATTGTGTGTGTCACTCAGTTTTTTATTTATTTATTTGGTAGTATATTTTATGGCAATAAGTGTGGAATAAAATGTCATTCAAATGTCCGCCGCAGCTTTGCTTGGTGGCACGTATTCGGGAAGTCCATTTTCAGTGACTTTGTCGCGTAAATCTTTGCTGGATGGCGTTCGTCATGTTGACTTTGACGGCGTCAATGGTTTGTGATTTATTCGCATATACCTGTGATTTAAGACATCTACTCGTAAGTCATTGAAAATTGGACCTCCCGAATACGTGCCACCAAGCAAAGCCACGGCGTACATTTGAACGACGTTATATTTCCAACTTTTTGCCATAAAATATACTTTCAAATAAAAAAATTGAGTGGATATCTCATACATTATTTACATTTTAAAATTGAGCGTCCATATTCAAAGACCCTGTACAGTGTAGGTATATAATCTAATACCTTATACGTGATTCAACTAAATAAACAGTTAGTGATAACATTGTGATATTATTCGACGTAACGTTTTGGCTGTTATTTTAAGGCAGTAAAAATATTGATAACGGTGCCCATAAATAATGAAGAACATGTTTATTATTATTGTAGAAAGCAATCACTTTGTGGTTTGACATATTTAATAAAATAAAATACTTTTTTGTTTAAAACCACGATATTTATTAATTTTTTAACCGACCGGTTTCGCTTAACTTAAGCATCTTCAGGGTACAAATTAATACTATACTAATTTGTACTCTGAAGATGCTTAAGTTAAGCGAAACCGGTCGGTTAAAAAATTAATAAATATCGTGGTTTTAAACAAAAAAGTATTTTATTTTATTAAAAATGTTTATTTATTAGCATACTTATTTTCTGGCGTCTGTCGGTATACGTAAAGAGATTGTTACATTATCTAATTAAACTAATCGATAACTTATAACGCAAATTTTTATTCACTAAAAATTCTCCAAAAACCCTAAAACCATTCACAATTGAAACCAAAAAACGGAAAGCTTAGAAATATGCAAATCACGACAAAGGCATTACATGTTACCGCTAAACTTTCTGAGTCTTGCATGGAAGCGATACTTGAAAAGTAATCATATATATTTTTTTATTTCAGTTGTTTGAGGAAACATTTAACCAAGGACTCAGAAGTAACATGTTGTTCCTGGCGCCTGAGCTGATGGACATTCTTAATATTTCTCTCTTCCCTGCGAGTATCTACAGCTACGTAAATGAAGAGGTTGGGACCGCAGTGGCAAAGGGCTCCGCGGGAATGGAAGGGGACTACATTGATTCCCTTGTGGACCTGAGAAACAAGGGTGGCTGGGAGGGAAACGACGGGGAAATTATTGGTGAGAGAATACAATATCATTGAGTTTTTTGGCCCCTTTGAGATCCAATGTTAATTCAAACGAATATTGCATTAGATACCACTAAAAATGACTATCATTGATTTTCAACAAATTCTATGATCTTATGAAAAGCGCAATAGCTATAAGAAACGTTAAAAAGGTGAAACATACTCGTCGAATAATCTTTGGTGCCGCGAAGAAAATTCATGCCATGTTATGGAACTAGGAGTTCTTGCAAAAATTCTCCCACTTTACCTTGATCGTTTCATAAATATCGAATTTCATTGGATAAACGGCAGATAACCAATTGGCCCATGACCTACGAGCGCTAAGGAAGCTACGGATAAGACTGCAAATTAAAAGTGGTAACCCAAAGGAATATTTTTTAAAAAGTAAATTCTTATGTGGAGGAACGTTTTTCCAGAACGAAATGTTACTTTAATAAATTCCTAGAGATTTTAAGTGTTTATCGAGGCTTCAGACTAAAATAATGTTGGCATTTTTGAATTCGGTAAATCCGAATATAATATATGCTACCCGGTTAATTTTATTTTTTTGTGTTATGTAATTATGTACATTTCTTGGAATAATATGAACTAAACCTGTCAATTTGTCTGTCCTGGATGGTGAAACTTTCCTAGTTCCTAATACGTAATTTGTACTTTCTTTGGTATCTATCTATAATAAATAAATAAATAAAGAATAAATAAATATTTGCCTCATCTGTTTCAAAATTACAATCATAACAAATTGTTCATGTTCATGAACAAGAGCCCTATATCAGGAACCTGATTTGATGTAGGTATCCCGTTCCAAAAGCCTTTTCTCATGAACTTTATTTTTGGTAGGTCCCATGTTCCAAGAGCCTTTTACCATGAACCTTGTTTCTAGTAGGTCCCCTGTCCCAAGAGCTCCATATCAGGTGCAATGAGCCCTATATCTGGTGTTATGTAGTTACTCTGTTCGAAGAGACCACTCTCAATAACCTATTTAATTAGCGGAAGAAAATTATAAAGGTTTTTGAATCCATAAAAAAAATCAACACGTAAAAAACCAAGTTTTTTTAACTCTATGGTTACGCCCATACATATACCTACACATACACATACCTACATAGCACGCACACATACTGTCACTGCTTGGGATTGGTATTAATTATTGTTGCAAGTCCTTTGTCCTACCTATTCCCAATTGCCTACCCGTCAATCTTACCCACAATCTTAATCAGTCTGCAATAAACTCCCGCCGCATATAGCCATTTTGGGCTTCCGCTCTCTGTTAATCCGCTATCAAAACAACTCCACCGTGTATTATAAAATAAACGAACCTCACGACTATTACTGTTTTGTGCCTCTTGGATGGGAAAGGAATCATACAAGTGCATTGCCAGCCTTCAAGTTTTTATCCTTTTCCGGTGAGTCCTCTCCTTTCTATGCAACATGTATTTTTATCATTTTTAAGCAGTGATAGTAACACAAAATCAAGGTCCTCCGCCAATCATTTTTTTTACACAAAACAGAACAATCCACTCTCACAAGATAAATACCATTCACTCTATCTACATCTATTTTCAATTTTCTACCTAGTTTGGCCATACCCTGAGCCGGATAGAAGCCATTGTCAAAGATTTTATGTCCGCGAAGGTTGCGTGATTTCCACGAAAAGTTGAATGCATTGTCAAGAAGTCTATCTGCCGAGTTTCAGCTCGATTGGAGGTCGGAAAGAGGGTTAATTTCCACTTTCAAGAATCCATTTCATTAATTCATTTAATCCAATTCATTCAAACGAAATCGAAATTGAAATAGATGTATTTGAAAAGTTATTTAAGTACCTATTCCACGGTGATTGAAGGTTTCAAAATTAGAAAAATCCTGTCTGATTTTGCAGAACCCAACGACGAAGTTCTGGTGGGGCACATGTTCATGTTCTACACTGCTGGGTTTGAGACCGTGACCAGTGGCGTTACCTTCTCCTTGCTGGAGGCCGCAAAGAACCCGGATATCCAGTCCAAACTCAAGGAGGAGATCAAAGGCGTGTACGCGAAGTATGGAGGAGAGCTGACCTTTGAGGGGCTGAATGAGATGACCTACCTTACTAGCTTCATTACAGGTAATTCCTTAAATATTTTTATATAAATGCGTTTGTTAGCTACAATTCTGAACTGCTCTATGAGTATTATACTCTTAAAAGTTGCGTGGCTTCAGCAAAAGCCACAGAGGTTTTGGAACGAGAGGAGTACATGAATATTTTTTTCGGAGAAATCAGACGTAGGTATTTATTTATTTCTAAACGTTACAGTTTTTCCCTAATTATAAATTTTTTTACATAATATATTTTGAATTTTTTTTTACATATTACTTTTTATTATGTTGGGTGTAGGTAGGTTCGAGAACACCTCACTAGAACCTGTGCTGAGGTGTAAACGTGGTTTTATGATATGATATGTGTATACACATATAATTTATATATTTATATATAGATATACTTGTCACGCTTAATCATAAAACCACGTTTACACCTCAGCACAGGTTCTCCTAGTGAGGTGTTCTCGAAACATAATATTACTAACCAACAGTTTCACCTTCTCATGTATATATATATATATGAATAGTTGGTAAATTCTTGAAAGACATGTTTTATTTATTTTACGCTTTTTATAGTTAGGTTATGTTTGGTTAGGGATTAAAATATTAAAAAAAAAGTGAATATCTTGATTTTTGATCCAGACTGTGATATGTTTTTTGTGAATATTTGTTGATGTATTTGCAGTTGTTTCAGAGTAATGGGCATATAATTAAAAAGTTTGTTTGCGTAATACTGAAAGTGTCTTTGTCCGTGTGTAGTGTGTGTTATCGGTATGTTCAGTGTTAAATGTGTTGAGGACCTGGTTTTTATTATGGTTTTTGGTTGAATATGGTATTATAATAACTGTTGAATTTCAGAGTGCTTGAGAAAATATCCACCTTTTCCATTCGTCGATCGGAAGTGTACCATGGACTATACTATTCCAGGAACTGATATTGTCATCCAAAAGGGAACCAAAATTATGATCCCAATGCTGGTAAGTAATAGTAGTAAAGTAGACTTTGTTTCCTCCCTCCAATCACAAGGGTGTCTTCGAGACAAAGGTTCACTACTTCCTTTCCCCAAAAAGATCCTCCATAAGGTATTCCTAAAGACGACAGGCCACCCGGGCTTCTGGATTACAGTTACAATAGAAAAAAAAGCTACTACATTTGCTCAATAGATTAAAGAATTAAAAAAAAAAAACACCAATTTGTATTCGGAAAAAGTGGTATTTTATGTGTTATCAATAAATTGTCTTAATTGTAATTTCATGACATTTTACCAAGGTCAAAGTGATAAATATTCAAATTTTGTTGTGTTGTACGATATATTTTTTTCATTACATCACCATATTTGTTTTTACAAAGATGATGCGTCGAATTTTACTACGTTCATGTGATTTTATCTTATTGCAATATCTAAATAAAATAATTTACTTCGGCAAATCAAATGATAATTTTTCTCTATTAATATATTTGTTCAATGATAAAAATCTAATCCATAAGATGATCGACTTAGATTGTATATTTTGAGACTAATATATTTTATTGTGGATTTATAGGGATTGCAAAATGATAAAAAATTCTACGAAGACCCGGATTCCATAATACCAGAAAGGTTTGAAAATGGCAAGATTGACACGGACAAACCATATTTCCCCTTTGGAACTGGGCCTCGCCAATGCTTAGGTATGTAGAACAACTATCTAGAATGAAACAAGAACTTTGTTTAAAAACCACTTTATTTTTATTTATATTTGTCGACCGGTTTCGGTTGAACTCAACCTTCTTCAGGACAATAAACATATAAACACAATAAACATATACAGCTTTACTAAAAAATCCAGTGAAAATTTTATTCAATTGACAAACGGCCGCGGATGTGAAAACATTACTAATTAAAAAATTGTTCATGGAAAAAAATACACTTGGTTTACACGGCCTGAGAGGGTAGTTTATCTCTGTTTTAGTAATGATATGTGAACGAAATTTGAAATTTTTCCAAAGTATTTTGAATGTTCTATATATTTCTTATTTTTGAAGGTGCCGTAAAAACAAATACCATTTATGAAAACTATATAAAATTACCTTTTAGATTTGTATAATTGAAATAAACTTTAGTTTTTAAAATCTGCCATATATTAAGATTCAAACGCGAAAAAAAATGGACTTTTTTTTTTTACCAAAACATATTTGATGAAAGTGTATAGAAATTTATAAAAAAACAAAATTTAAAAAATACCGTCCTTTTATATAATGAATTTGGAACGAAACTGTCACCTCACTTTTTCCTCGTGCATACAATAAAAAAATAATAAAAAATTTCAAAGTTTTTTATTGCCAAAAAACTAACCTAAAAAAATAATACCGACTTTTATAACAGATTTCTTGCAACTCTAAAGACGTTAATTTCATTGATACGTTTAGGAACACATGTATTAGATATTAATATTTAAAAAAACACCACTTTTATGAAATTCTCATAAAATAAAATCCTTTAAATGTAAATTTGAATTTTCATGTTTTAAATAAAATACTTAATGACATTTCAATTTTCAAAGTATGATTATGGTTAGTATAACTTGACTAAAACTTATTAAAAACCACAAAAACACGGTAAATATATCAATTATGCGAATGTAATAGTGAATTAGTCATTTTAATAGATATTACGATCATATTTGTGTAATATTACACACACACCCGCGGAGTGAGTTTTTTTTGGCGGTTTCAACGCGAATGACGAATGCGCAGGCACCGCCACCTAGCGGTTCTGTAGGAAAACAAACAATTAAATTATGTACACTATGAAAAATTGCATTGTTGCCAGATGTAAAATACATTTTAATACAGCAACACAGGTTATCGGCCGAGCTGTGGTTTTTTTTTTAGTAAGGCTGAAAGAGTTTAGATGTTTTTTGTCCTGAAGAAGGTTGAGTTCAACCGAAACCGGTCGAGAAATATAAATAAAAATAAAGTGTTTTTTAAAAAAAGTACTTGTTTCATTCTATATAATGTCAAGCCACAAAGTGCTTGCTTTCTACGATAATAGAACAACTATCTGTTGTTGGTAATTCGTTTATAAAGATAACCCGAATTTAATTTAATGGTAAACATAAAATTTTCAGAAAACCGTTTAAAATTTTTTATTTTTAGGTTGAGGCAGTTGAAGCGGGAAGGTAGACGGAGGGATTGGTTCATTTTTTTACGTGGTCAGTTTTCGGGGTTATGTCAACTGCGCGAGCCTAATAATTATGAGTTTGAATTGTAAATAAACACTGTCATAATGGATGATTATTTCTATCGTGAACTGAAAGTCTATCAATTCAATAATACTTGTTGTTTTTAAATTCTTAATTAGGGTAATTTCAACTTTTTTATTGGTATAAAAAGGGTGGTTTCCTAAAAACTATCTCTCTCGCATTAGAACTCTCTCGCATTAAACAATCCGTAGGGTAAAGTTCGTTTAAATCCCCAAGCGGGGACCGGGCCAAAATTCTTTATAGAGTGTTGATCAAATGTTGTTATAAAAAGTTATTGTAAATAAAACGACTCAAAACTTCAAAAGTATTTTACAATATAAAAAAAGTCCACTACCCCGATCATGAAGCGAAGTTAATAACATGGTTTTAACATTTAGGCTTTGTACGAATGATAGTAGGCATACATATTAATGAGATTCCAATTCGCATTTCTGGTGAAATTTTTTTTCAAATGTAGTACAAAAACCCAGTTCATCGGTTTCACAGGAAGAAATTAACTAATTCAAATCGGTATTCTATTCGCAATTCCTGGTAAATAAATACCTAATAAAATTTCGAGGTAGGTAGTACCAACGGTCTAACTTGAAATATGCGTGTTCTCCTTGATACTTCATCTAAAATCTTATCGCTAAAACCGTAAGAAAATCTTTCACACTAGAACTCGACTTTTTTTTGACGTCTACGTAATTATTTACGCAGACGAAATTCTTAAATGGTAACTTTAGGTTGTGCAATAATCGATATTAGTCGGAAATCTTTCCTGATAAATAAATATCTATTAAAATATTCGTGTTTTCTCCCTGATCAGAACGCATTTTAACGCATGGATACGTCCTTACCACAGACCACTAGCCAAATTGTGTGTGACCACGCGCAATTTGCCCCAATCTTTCAACCCTGTTTCAACAAACGGAGGAGACGGAAAAAAAGTTAATAGTGATGTTCAAGCGAATGTTCATGTTTATGTTCAAGGCGGAGGTCGCAGGAGACGTGCCTTTATGAACACTCAATATTTTAAGCATTTTGTCCTTCGACCAAGTATATCTTATAGCCCCCCCAGACTCACGGCGAGAAGCCCCGAGAACACCCGAGAAGCGTGAATGTGATGAGTTTCTCGCATTCTCTTTCTCGGGCTCGCCTGTTCTCGGATAGTTGTCGGTAAATTTGGCCGCTTCAAAGGATTTCTCGGGCGAGAAGCGAGAAGACTACTACACTCACGTTTTGTCTCAGTGTTGTTTAGTGAGCGGTTGAGAGTAGACGTGCGTCATATTTTTGTTTTTGTTTCGAAAATTTTGTTTCCTTGTGTTAAAAATGTGGAACAATCAACAAGAGTTGCAATTTATCGCACAGAGCCAAACCTGCAGCATTTTGAATATCGTCTGTAATGTCGTCCATACCGGATGGGAAACAGATCACGAGTGAGAAAAATGAGAGTGTGGATAAGTGCTTGTTGTCGCGAGAAGTCTCGACGAGAACTTCTCGCCGTGAGTCTGGAATCGCCTTGTGTGTCTGAAATCTGAAAGTGCCTTGTGAAATGCAAAATGATGCCGGAACCCAAAATAAAATTAGCTCAAGGTTCATCATTTATGAAAAAGTCCGTGCATTGTTTTGAACCGTTTAGATCGCATTGAGCTTTGTATTGTACCTTGTATCGGTCTTTAAGGCCTACACTGAAACTAATTTTTGTGTTAGCCGTACGGACCGCGTTAATTGTTTTCAAACAAAAATATCACACTTCCGAGTATTGTACAAGATACACGCCGCGGACTTTATTTTTGAAAATGTAGTCAGCTATCTCAATATAAAAGAAAATATATGTCTTACAGATAGCTTTTAGGCACTGCATTCATGAATGTGACAAAGCGAAAGTACTTATTTTGTTTCTGGCAATGTTTCTGACGTCATTAACTCACCACGATGCTTGTGACGTCACGACAGACCGACTACATACATACAAGGAGGGCTGTGTCCAAATATGGCTGTGGTGTACAAACTTTTTTAAAGCGCGACCCGCTTTTAAACTCACTCCCCGCTGTTTTTTTAGGAATAATCAACCTGTTTAGTCGGAGTATTATTAATGTATCCATTATTAGTTTGTATGCGGACCTTGGTGGGAGGGTATGTACCTACAACATTACCTGGTTAATTTTGTTGTCGGTGGAGTCGCAAACCTACTTTATATATTGTAAAACAAAATTTGTTTAATAAAACTATCTAAGTGGGTAAAAATAAAGCGCAGCAGGTAAAAATATTATATCCGCAAGGCCAAAACAATGATCTCGATTTTTTCATTTGGTAATATTAAAGAACTTATAAAAGTACATTCAATTTTGGCGGTTAATTCAAAAAAGTTTGTCAAAATTGCCAGACAAATTTTTTACTACGTTCAAGGTAAAACCAATAAATGGTGTTGGTTTATTTTCCTTCGGAATTAAAATATTTATAAGTATAAGTCTAAAGTCATGGTGTTTGAAAGAGAGAGTACGAAAACAGTGTGGGATATAGTAGTGAATGATGAATACTTGGAGCAGGTGGATGAGTTTGTTTATCTGGGTAGTATGTTTACGAGAGATGGGAAGGCTGATAGAGATATTGAAAGGAGGGTAAATGCCGGTAACTCCATTAATGGAGGACTGAATGCCGTTGGAGCTACTAAAAAACTTTCAATAAAAGCGAAATTAGCAGTCCACAATGGAGTCCTGGTACCTACCCTGATGTATGGCAGTGAGGCATGGAACTGGCAGAGGAAGGATGAAAGTAAACTGAATGCTGTTGAAATGAGATCCCTGAGACGTATGTGTGGTAAAACCTTGTATGATCGTGTTAGAAATGTGGATATCCGCAAAGAATGTAAGGCTGATGTAAGTATAATGAGCAAAATTAAGAAAGGGACCTTCAGATGGTTTGGGCACGTAGAGTGAATGAACGAAGAAAGTAGTTTTAAAAGAATATATGATGCAAATGTGAATGGTAGAAGAAGTCGGGGACGCCCGAGGAAGACATGGCACGATCAAGTAAATCAGATACTTGAGTCGGGTCATGTCAAAAGTCAGAATAATAGAAGAGTATGTATGAGACGATGTATGAATGTGAGTGAGGCAAAGAGTGTGTGCCAAGACCGAGTTGTTTGGTGGTCCGTCCTCTCTGCCTACCCCTGCGGGGAATCGGCGTGATGGTTAGTTAGTCTCAACGAAGAACAGATGCACTCTTCTTCAATAAAGGTAAAGTTAACCTATCTTAAGGCACGGCATTCCGAATTTCTACCGTTTTATAACACATTTCTCTTGAACACTTAAAATTTTTAAATTTAAAAAAATACATGTTATTTTTGGCGATAATAATATAATAGATAATATTTGACCGGTCAGTGGTTGAGTGGGCATAGCGCTTGGGTCCCACCTGGGCGTCGCGTGTTAGATTTCTCGGCTGGCTAAGTCCTCCATCACAACACAAGCAACATTTTCAGCTTTCTATGGTGGGAGATTTTCAAACATTGTTCGGCTATTCGTAACCCGGGATGTTTGTCTTTCTTTAAAAATAAAATATATATATATATATATATATATATATATATATATATATATATATATATATATATATATATATATACCCTCCACACAGCATCCCAGATGACACAGGCCCCGAGGGAAATTATTTTCCTCAGGGCCTCCTGTGTGGAGTTAATGTAAAAAAAAAAATCCATACATTTGCCACGCCGAAAAGGTAATTATATGAAATTCCCCCAACAGAAAAAAATCGTAAGATATGCTCCTATTATTATAATTATTATAAATTATTGAAAAAAATCATAATTCATTGTTTCTTTAAATGCTATTTAAATATTTCCCGCAAGATTCTTGTTGTATTTTAAACGAGTCATGTTTTATTAAACATTTTCACAATTTTCGCTTAAATATTATCAAGCAAATCAAATAATATAAGCGCGCTCCTTCTAACATTCTTATTAACATATCTCCCTTCCTCTTCTTTTTGAGCGCTTACTGCCGGGTCTTAAGTAACCACGAATTTTTGTCATTTTTTATTTATTATACGCAAAAAAAAAACTTAATGTTTTCAGCAACTGATTCAAAACTTTAAAGAAAGATTATAGTTTTTGGCTAATTTTGCAAAACAGAACAGAATCCTGTGAATATTTTCGACGCATCCGCCGCCAAGACCTGGACAAATATCACTCCATTAACCCGGGCACCCCTGCTTAGTTACCAAATGTAGCGAACCACTTGGGGTGACCTATTGCAGAGGTGTTGGTTATCTAATAAATGGTTCCTGAGGCGGCGCGGGCGGTACCCATACTCGCCTCCGAATTGAATCGCTTGTCATAATAAAGTAAAAAAAAAAATCCAAATAAATTTATAAATGTCTCGTGTCCCCCTTGAAAACCAATGGTATACACACAGCTTGTCAAAACTGTTCATGAGACCAAAACGTGAACGAACTATTGATGTGTTAGTGCGAAGAATTAGTCAGTTGTATATTGCCTTTGCCGGGAATGCGTATGCAAGATGGCGGAATTCGAAGGAGAGTTTTGTTGCGAAATTACTGTTACTGGTGTTACTTTTATTATGATGTTCTCTATGAAAGGGCTTGTCTAGGATATACTTGGTCGAAGATTTTGTCAGATAATTTAGTTAATTCTTTTACATAAATATTATTATTTACCTAATCCAAATTTTTCTTCGTACAGCATGAGAACCAATAATCAATTTATTTATTTAATTTACCAAAATTATGAATTTAGGATACAAGTAGTGTTGCGACAGAAGATTTAAAAAAAATCTTATCTTCGTTTTATACGAGTAAAACCGGTAAAATCGTCGACTGAAAAAAAAAATGAAGACTTGGCCTTTTTTCTCATTTCCATACTAAAATCTTCCAAACAGACAACAAATCGGTACAAGATTATTATAAATACGCAAAATACTGCAATTTTTTGTGTGGTTGCATCGACATGCTCACGATCCCATTGTACCTACTTGCCCCTCTTCGAAACCTAACCTAACCTAATTGCACACCGTTTATCTTTATTTTTGTGACCTCATTTGAGCTAACCCATATACCTAAACTCCATCCGTTGTGTTAGGTTAGGGAACGTACCCATACTACGTGACATGTTTAGGGGGGGGGGGGTCTTCAAAATGTCACGCTTGGTACAAATGAGCGGCGGCGGGCTTAGGTTTTTGATCACCGGGGGGGGGGGTTAAAAATTGCAAAAAGTTGGTCACGTAGTATGGGTACGTTCCCTTATGGTAAGCCCACACTGCGGCCAACGTTCCAACTTCAAACGTTTGGACGATCGTGTGGAGGGGTGTTCGTGCGTTGGAAGTTCGAGTTGGAAGGTTGGAGTTCGCGTTGGCCCGGGATCGCCTTCGAGGCGATCCCGACGGCCAACTCACACGAACCAGCCTGCCGCAGCTGTCCACACCGTGCCGCGTACTATTAAAATGACTATATTATTACCGAAAGTGGTATAACAATTGTTTGAAAACATGTCGTGTATATAAGTATATGATTATACGTACGTAATAATTGTAGGCAACTGAAAAAGATACAGCGTAGCTACAGCTGTTTCATGTCCGCCATTTTGAAGTACGGAATTCGGGGTTGGAGGGTTGGCCGCAGCGACCACACGATCGGCCAACCTTCCAACTCTGAACTAAGTTCGGAGTTGGAAGGTTGGCTTCAGTCTGGACGTAGCATTAGGTTGAAAAGGACATGCGCTTGCACAATACGATCGCGAGCTTGCCGATACAGCCTAATAGGCCACCCATAAAATTTTGTGCCGTCTTTCCGGTTTATAAAAAATGGTCTGATTCTTCGGATCGAAATTTTCAAAAAATCCCCAGGGTTTCAAAAATACGATTAAAAAAAAAGAATACAGAATATCTTAGAATATTTGCCTAAACCGGATTTTTTTTTAAATGTGATGCAAGTGGCCTATTGTACGAGTATGTGGGATCTAAATAACATACACCCATCAAATGTAAACTTATTTCATGTTTTCAGGAATGCGTTTCGCATTATTGCAGCTGAAACTATCAGTGGTTGCGTGTCTGAGAAACCACTCCATATCCGTGAACAAAGCGACACCAGCCTTCTTGAAGATGAGCCCCAAGCGTTTTGGTTCTACGCCAGTGGAAGACGTGTTCCTGGATATTCGTCGTGATGACTAGACAGATTTCCATAGCAACTAGTGTATGTTTTTAATAGGGTCATCAAATGTTATATGATAATTATGGGTATTTGGTAGTGAGGTCGTCTCACTGAATTCACTGGCCATTTTTAATATAAGTGTTTGGGTCGACTATAAAAAGTAGTTAATAAATATGCCAGGTCCATAAAACGAATAAATGAGCAATAAGTAGACAATCATTTAAAATGATTTGACAGATTATCTGAATTCGAAGGTACTTAGCAAAAAAACGATGGATCTGTATTTTGTAAATATTTGTTAATGATATACACATGAATGCATCTATAAAGTCCTTAATTTTTAAAGAAATTTAAGTATTAATAACAGGATTTGCACCTGAAATCGCATTTTTATCATACAATTCATGTGATGTTACGTATTTTAATAAATCATGACGGCTTTTAAAAATTACTTTTGGTGCTTCAAGTTTGCACGAATCAACAATTCATTTCTTACTAGCTGACCAGGAAACGCGTTGCTGTCACTAACGAAACACAACGCCATCTACGTTCATATTATTATAGCGAGTTCTCGGTATGCGTTGCTACGCTACTTAATAAAGAAATTGTTTCTCCCTGCGTGTCCCATTCGTCCCGTTCCCCTTCAGCCTCTCCTTCCTCTCCCGCGTCCCCTTCCCCTCTCGCGTTCCCACTCCGCCCCTATCTAATATCATGTTTTGCAACGTGTCTTTCTATGGGGTTAATATAATAAAATTCAGTTGAATTGATGAAATCATGGTGTGACACGCCTTATATTATAATAGGTATCTAGTACCTACCTACCCAGGGGTGAGGGAGAAGGAGTGTTTGTATAAGCGTTACTCTGAGGTATAAGCATTGTGAAACTTAACCCAGGGTAGTCGTGTGATGGAAGCTTTCTCCAGGAAAGTGCACTTCCAGTACGAAACAATGTAAAGAAATAATATAAAATTGTTATTTAAGAAAACAAATGGACGATTTTATAAATAAAATACCTGAAAAACAAACGTAATACTTTAATTTTAAAAAGATTTCGATCTACGTAGGGTATAACTGTTTATCTATGCATTTGTGTAAGAAGCGGGCAATTGAGATTGATTTCAGCGGTAGAGAAAAAATGTATTTGCAAGAGTTTTTCATGACATTGAATGATAATGGAAGTCATACTATGATATTCAAACAGATCATCAATGTAGCCTCTTTGATTGGGAAAGTGAAACCTTAAACCTCATTATCCGTAATTCAAATTTAATTTTTCCTTAGCATTACATTATCGTTTTCTAATATTTTCTGCTAGAAAGGGATAGATATTTAATCCTTTTATGAAGGTCAACTTTTGCCTTAACCGCTTTTGCAATATGCTAGCAGCTAAACTGCATTTGACTCGATAAAATGATATATTCGAATCATAAAAAATACTCCTAAGTACTAGCACACTAAAATATTTTTTTTTCCACTTGTTAAGGAAAAATATTTTTTAATTATTATTTCACTTATTGTCCTCTTCTCATGCATACATATCTACTTATTTTTTCTATGAAAATGTGTTTTTGCCATTGTGGAAACATCATCTGCAAATTATTGATATTTGTAAAATATAATATGTCATTATTACTTCATTTATCTGGAGGATAGCATCACTTTATTTTATTTCCATTGTGAAAATATAATAAAGCTTTCAACTTTTTTTATAAAAAGGGGGAGAAGAAAATCATTGCTTAACCCTTTCCACTCTAAGTATTCTTTTGTTTTTATTACACGTTTTTAGTAATATTTTGTTAATAAAATGGATATCGGTTTATATACCGCTAATAATTTTTTTTTGATTGTAATCACTATAATATAAATAGCCAAAAGTTTAAATACTTTTAAAAACTAATTCTTTAAAACTGTTTGGCACCACTGTGTACTAGTGCCTATATCTACATGTTTATGTACTCAGAGCCCAGTGCCACCAGAAAATCACTGTAACAATAATAATTTACTCTAGTGACCAGTGTAATTCGCCGAACTCGAAACATAAATTTATTCCAAAATTTATTTGTACAAAAATTGGTTTGAAATAATGTACCTACCAATATAACCACGTACACACAGATCTTCATTAAAATCGTTATCATTTCTTATTTGCATACTCTACAAAGTACTTACTTCGACTTTATATATTTTATAATTATATCATTTTTATATTCTTTCATGTATTGCCTTCTATGTTCTATACTTTTCATATTATTTTTATATTCTACTATATTCTTTCATACTCTTTTATACTCTATAGTAATTTATTGTTTCCATACTCTTTAGTTACTTACATTATTTTATATTCATTTGTTTTCTTTAAATTTCTTTAATATTATTATATATAATATGCATATTTATATATTTTTATTTAATTTTTTATATTCTCGCACATTTCTTTATATTGCATCTTTTAATATACTGTATATGAAAATCGACCACCACAACACAGGCATGTGCCTAGTATGGTGGTCGAAAAATCCCCAATTCATGTAATGAACAATTCAAAGAATAAAGAAACTTAAAAAAAAAAAAAAAAAAAGAGGCCACCTATATTGACGGCGTAAAAGAATTGCCGGCTTTGGATTTGGACGGGTGAAAAACAAGAAATAAAGAAAAAAGATCGGTAAAAATGGACAAATTCTGAACATTCACATTCAGAATGTCAAAAGGGGAATAGAAAAATAGTTTCGTTTACTCTTTGTGTTTTGTCAGCGAGCGATTTCTAGGATATTCGAACGAATGCAATACAAAACGCCTTTACTTTGTAGTATCAGATACTAATGTACAAAGTGAATAATAAGTGAATCTATTTTTTATTATTCACTTCGTACATTAACACTAAACTTTATGATCGTGATGGAGTTTTACAGTTTTACCGACACGAGCTGAGGTGTTGTTCGTTAGGAACCCTTTTTTAAGAAGAACGGACTCCTTTGGTGTATATGGAAGAAAACTTTTTTAGGAGATCTGATTCCTTTGGTGTAAAACGACACAGAATGATTTTCTGATATGTGGATATCGTTAGGTACTATGAGCAAGTCAACATCTTCTACCTCTGGTTCGTGGTCGGTAATACAGACTATGGAAGAAATCTGTATTTTGATAAAACTGCTATTGGTTTAAGACTTAGCTAATTAAATTGACGCTGTGCGTAGTCACAATCTAAAATGCTGATAAATGGACAAAAAATTAATACAACTCTGATCTATGCACTCGCCGGCATTTTTATTGTTATAAATTTTACTAATGTACATGAGCATTTGTACTGTAGATTTTTTTTTGAGGCCCTGAGGAAAATAATTTCCCTCAGGGCCTATGTCATCTTTGAGGATGCTGTGTGGAGGGTTTTTTTATGGAAAGGAAGGAGAGGAGAGTTCTGGGAAGGAAAAGGGTTTAAGGGGTGGGTAGGATGGGGGTTCAGTATGTCCTGCTCCTCCGCCTCCAAGACCTAGACAAACCTCACCCCATGAACCCGGGCACCCCTGCTAAATCACCAAACGTAGCGAACCACTTGGGGTGACCTATGGCAGAGGTGTTGGTTATCCAATAAAGGTTCCCGGGGCGGCGGTACCCATTCCCGCCTCCCAAATTGAAGATATTATTGAAAAGCAAAAATATTATGAGTTATACTTAAATACCGAGTACAGCCATTATTAAATTCGGTGCAGCCAATTTGTACGTTAGGAAAAGTAAGATTGTTTTGTTTTTGAATATTTATTTAGATTTATGCAAAATTTTTTCATGCATTTAGTAAGAAAATATATACAAATACAATTACATTTTTACAAATACATTTTGATTGCATCTGGATGTCCTTTGTTTACTTAGGTACATATAAACCATATGAATGACCATTTGATTATTTTTGACTACCAAGTACAGGTTGTTTAAAAAACAATTCATGAATTTTTTTAAGTTAATTTTCACGTTCTGTGTACGTTCTAATCAAGTACAGTTATATGACTGTAGGCCAGTTGCTTCATAAATCTGAAATAATCACAGAAATTGAATGGAATTTCATGGAACGTGAAAAATAACATAAAAGAATTGGAACAATTCATGAAATTTTTTGTGATTATTTCAGATTTATGAAGGAACTAATCTATCTTACTAATATTATAAACGCGAAAGTTTGTATGGATGTATGTGTGTTTGTTACTCTTTCACGCAGAAAGTAATGAATGTTTTTTTTAAAAACTTTATTTATTCCCATTTCTTTGTACATATAATGTATAATAGCAAATAGTATATAATAATACAATATATAATAACAAATACTATGAACAAAAAATGAATACCACAAAGGCACTGCCTGAGTGTGGGTAATATTAAAACAAAATACTATATTTCCAAGTACCCAAAGTATAAAATAGACTTAAAAAACATATAAAATATAAAGTTAGTATAAAAAGTTAGTATTACATAGGTAGAATAAGTGAAAACGGTTTTTTTTTAATTTATTTTTTTTATTTTAAAACTATACTATTACTACTTTACTATTAAAACCTTTTACATGAGAATAACCTAAAGGCTATTATTTATAAAGCTAACTAGGAATGGGACGCGGGAGAAACGGGGACGCACGGTAAGGGTGATTCAGGGAGACACAATGTATTTCTTTGAATATGGCTAGCTCGTTCCCTGCATTGAAACGCATGCAGGGAACGAGCTAGTAATATTATAATAGTAGCTAACGAACTAGTAATGTTATAATAACACAACTTGAATAGAACTTAAAGGGCATACATTAATTACGTGAGCAGTTTTTCTTCCAATCTAAACCCTAAGCTTCCCCTTGGTGCGATAAATTTGAGCCACTTCGTATATTATTTTCAAGTAAGGTGAGATTTTGCTGGACCCCCCCCCTCACCCTTTTGAGCTGACGTAATTAATGTATGCCCCCTTACAGCTTTTGAAAATTTACTTTAACATTTGATGAACTGTTCAAACCTTTTGAAACAACTTGTTCTAAGTTCGTTTCTGTTGGATTGATAATATTCAGTACACTGCTGACCCCATTCCAATTTCAGCTTGACATTATTCAAGTTCAATGAACTATTCATTTTAAAAATTGGAACTAGTTATTGGAACCAGGGCCGTATTTACACTATTCATCCGTATAAGCCACTTCATTTGCGCCGCCCCTTCCTCCTTCTTAGAAGTTGCCACCTACCATGATCACTCACTTGTAGGCTTTTATTAGATGACGCTCAATTTTAAAAATTAATATTCAAATATTCGTTAAGTAGGTATTCAAAAATTAAATAAAGAATGAATTATTCTTAAAATAAAAGTGTAACATGAAGCAAGAATTACAATTTTTACGGGATTTTTTATTTGACAAAATCATTTATAATAGCTTCGTGGTTGCTTCTATGCATAGAAGATCCGAAGAGTAAAGTTTTTCTTGCGATAATGAATACCTTATTTCTTCACTCGCTTTAAACAGGAAAAACTCCTTTCTCCAAAACAATTTGCGGCCGGAGTGCAAAGTGCGACGCGGAGAGCTATAACCATGTTTGGATAAACGTTGCACAAAGATGGTTTTCTCAAAACTTTCCTTAGAAAGATTCAGTAATTATATAGATTCAGGTTTCTCTGTCGTCTTATTAGAGAACGTGACCTTGAAAGTGTACCCTTTCCTGAACTAAATCGTCTCCTAAATTATTGCACAAGAGACTGAGCTTTTTCTGAGACTCTTTGTGTTGAAAATTCACTCATTTTTAAAAAATGAGTTTTCTTGCTCTGGTAAAATAAACTCGAGAAGAGATCCATAAAAATCAGATGCCGTCAGTTCATCAACATATGAGCTCTGAATCTGAGCACTCACTTTATTTAGTCTTTCCAAAATAGCATTCTTAACAGACGGATTGCAATCTTTAGAGCACAGGCGTCGGGTGGGAATGCTATCCTTGTTCTACCGGTATTACAATGGAAGATGCTCCGAGGAACTAGCATCATTGATCCCTTCGGCACCGGTGCATAGTCGGGAAACACGTCAAACGCGTGCCCAACATTTGTACACAGTTGACATTAGTCACATGAGAACGGGTCGTTTCTTCGACTCGTTCTTATGTTCAACAGCTCGGCTGTGGAATGATTTGCCGGCCTCTGTGTTTCCTCCTTCCTACAACATGGGTCTCTTCAAGACCAATGTTCATTCCTTCCTCTCCTCAAAAAGACCCTCCACACAGCATCCCAGATGACATAGGCCCTGAGGGAAATTATTTTCCTCAGGGCCTCCTGTGTGGAGTTAATGTAAAAAAAAAAAAAATTCCAAAATACGATTAGTAATCAAATAAAGGTAGCCCACTGCCCAACCATTTTTTTGTGAAATATTCGCACCATAATCGCACGACGCAATCCGCGGTGCCGTACGGGATCACTGGGCGTCTAAAGGTTCCTTCAAGGGGGAAATAGGCGTAGAGGCTTCAAAAAATCTTTTTTTCTTCATAAATCAATGGTAGAACTATTCAAAAATATTTTCTGAAAATTTCAAAACAAAATTCCACGCCATTTAAAAGTTACATGCGTTTGAGTGAGTGTCCCTCGGTCGAACTACCGCTATTTTACTGCCACTCTTATTTTCAAACAGATTTTTCTCGAAACTACTTTTTTTGAATTTGTGTAACCTCTAGCTCCTACAGTTTTTTTTATCAATCTTTATCAAACTCAGCACATAGTTTCTTTATATAAATGCGCTCTATTCGAACCCCAATCCTAAACAATGTCTTTATTTTAACATTTTTTTTATAGCAAAAAACGTTCAAAGGAATGTTTAAATATATTAGAAATAATAATTTTCGATTTTTTTGTAAGAAGTGAGGTTCAAATAGAAAAAAAACTTATAAAAATTTTTTTTTTTTGAAAAATTGATTTCGGATGAAAATTGTGACCTCCAGGAGTTACACAAATTGTCCTGCCGGATGGCGACTTACAATGCGCGGCAGTTAATATCTGCGTCATTTTTTGAGGAAATTATGTGAAAATTTTAGAATACACTCTTGAATAAGAGTAAAATGACATATAAGAGTAAAATAAAATATATATATATTCCTTCTTCTAACACAGCAAACTTATTTTGTGGCATCATTTTGATTTAAATTAATAAATTAATTCGATTTTACCACTTTTCTTATATCAATAAAAAAAGAGTATCAATAAAAAACCCTGAAGAAGTGAGCATTGCTCACGAAACATGTTGGTTTTGTAAACAAGAAAAGCGGTAAAAACGAAGTAATTTATTAATTTAAATATATATATTACTTATGTATTTTAAAAAATCACTAAAAATACTACATCTATTTCTCCCCTTAAACGCTATTTCAACAAAAGTAGCCCACTGCCAAAGTCTTTTTTGTGAAATATTCGCACCACAATCACCGGTCCCGTATTGGAACGTCGGGCATGCCACTGGGATAGTCTAAAGGTCTACACCAAACTAGTCTAAAGGTTAATAGATAAACAACTCTATCTACGAGTATCAACAGTGACTTTTATGTTGTTGTTTATAATCGTACACAAAATTAACGGCTTACCAAAGCGAGCGAGCGCCGCCCCCTAAACTCTGCCGCCCCTAGGCCGCGGCCTATAAGGCCTATTGACAAATCCAGGACTGGTTGGAACTACTTATCGTATCAGACAAGCGATAAAGTAGGTACCAACATTATTTCATGAATTCATAATTCTGTATTCGAAATGCGCATTTGTTTTGTTCTAATGCTTGAAAGATGCTTATATAAAAAGAGATTGAATATACGTTTAAAAGAAATATAAGAAAACGCGCGTGGTTTTGATGAACAAGGTCCAATGGATAGACGTACGTTAGCTGTCCGTTATTACACATATCCTTTGAATGGCTATCCTTTTCATAAGTGGTGCTACATTTTTTTCACCGATTAGTAAGAAACCCGCTTTTCGTTGACCAAAGCGCCAATAAAAGGCTTTTGTCTCACCCTACAAAATAAAAAAAAGACAATTTTCATACTAATTTCTGTAGCGTAACTCAAGATTTATCTGGCAGAAAAGTGCAATATTTTTTGGAAAAGCATTTAAAAATGTTTATAGGACAAGATTTTGTTTCAATTCTATGAGATTATGTCAATTCTAAATCGAAGTTAGGTTTTGCAGGGCAATTTTATTCCCGCTTTATCATCAGCCAACCACGGCCTGCCTATTTTAATTTTTAGTGCACAGTTCTTAACGACTTTCTAGTTTTAAAGGCTTGTGTAATCGTGTGTATTGTCCTATTCCGGTGATTATTATTTCCAGAGTGAATATTATGTTGTCAATTGTAGGACAGTTTTTAATAAATATTGGTTAATAATTTTGACAAATACTACAGATTGTGATATCCCGAAGAACAATGTCGGATCCAAAGATATTGAAATATAATAGATATGCTATCTGCAGTTTTTACTAGATGGGACTGCGCTTCCGGGTGTCGCCGATATTGTTTACCAATTAACAAATAAACTAAATGAACGAATAAATCAAACAAACGTTAATGAACGAATGCTTTCCGTATTCAAACTATATTGTTAACCAAAAAATCAACGAAATGAACAAATTCTTTTCGTATGCAAACTACACTGATTAGGTCGTCCGTCAGTTGCGCGGACATCATAGCATATCTTTTTTGTATTTGAATATCTTTGGTCGGATCTGACAAAAATTGGCTTATTTATCGGCTTATTTTGTTGATTTAAAAGTCTGTATTTTCGATTTTTTTTGTGAAATGTCATGAAGAATATAAAATAACACTACATTTCTGGATACCAAAAACAGTAAACATGCAGAAACAATACTTTAAAAAGCTCTACTGCAAAAAATCAAAATCGCACATCCGGCATTGTTCTTCGGGACCGTCGTTTGGTAAATTTGGACTTTTGTGCCCATGTTGAGATTATTTTTTTAACTTCTAATATAATTGGTAGCTTCTAACATTATTTTAGATATTTCTTCTATAAAATCTCTGCAAATTTTTATCTGACCAAGTATTCAATTGACTAAGTATCGCGGTGTCAAACTGTGGTGGTGTAACATATTTTTTTTACGACGTCAATGGATAGAGATGTCGTAATTTTAGAGAGAGCAGTACCAGAGGAACGAACCTGATGAAAACACAGAAATGGAACGCGATGATTGATCCTTTTTTCATGTCCTGGTGGAGGTTCGATTCTGTTTCCCTCATTACGGTTTTTTACACAATTACCGCCTACCCGCATTTTTCTCTGTTTAAGGTCAAATAAATATAATAACGTCCAATTGACCTAACAACATTCGAACCTTAAAAAAAACTATAGTTTAAGTTATAAAAAGGAGCACAAGGAGGAAATTGAACAACTAAAGATGAAAGCCCCTTTGCCCCTTTGAGGTGATTTTTCACGAAAACGGCGCTTTACAAATTAACCAAATATTATTAAATATTAGAGAGATACACCTTTGAAAGACATTCTTTCCAAAATCGGTGCTACAGCTGGATGCAAAATCACCACAGAAGAAGTGGACTTCGCCAGCAGAATTACTCCAAGAACAAGTCATAAAATGACCTATTAGCTGTAACCCGTATTCTCCAAATATAAAATAATCGAAAATCTGGATACAGAAAAATCAGAAAAAGATATTGGTTTCTGTGGGACTCGAACCCAGGACCTTCGGCTTTCCGGGCCACAGCTCTACCAACTGAGTTTAAAAATTAAAAGTCTCTAACCGATTCGATCATTTTTATATGTATTCGATCATTTTTATATGTAAGAATTCCCAACATTATTTTCATTTTCTTAACGCATATTTTATTGGCTGCTACCTTTGTGTATGATTGCTGTGACCCGGAAAGCCGAAGGTCCTGGGTTCGATTCTCAGAGGTGCCAATATCTTTTTCTGATTTTTGGGTCTCCAGAATTTCGATTGAGTTTCGCTAATATTGTCTTCATTTAATTAAAAATTACAGTTTGAGTTTTTACTCATAAAGTTAAAAATAAATATAAAATAATCTTTGTCGCAACTCAACTCCTGACATATTTAACTCCCAGCCCAGAAAAACATTAGAGGTACAATAACTTCATCGATGCGCACTCACAATGCTTCAGTACAACACAATAGGTCACTTGCATGGATTTCATAACGACTTGGAAAAAATCGTGTGGATAATTTTTTTACTAAGATTACGAAAATGTTAGTAAATTTTTTTAGAAATGTACAGTTTTTTTTAAAACAAATAAATCCATTATTTGGGCTCGTGACGTCACTACACGAAAATGTCCCGTCTCTGAAAATGTTCTTTTAATTTTGTAAAATTCCTCATTTATTTTTTTTACATGGCAACACTTTGATTTAAGCGAATTTTTGAATTTGACATTTAACGTCATTAGATTTATTGTCTGTTCTCAACTCATCATTTGGTTTGACGCTTTGACAGATGTTATGAAGAGAACTCCGTAAATCTATGCCTTCTGTACCTGTTTTAGAGGTGTAATGGTAATGGTGCTGATTTAGAAAAAATCAAATTTTATAATATTCTATAATATTTATAATTTTCACGCACCAGATTTAAATGTCCGGGTTTAATTTTCCCCACAGGAAAAACTAAACTCTTTCACACACTTCCCAAATGATCATCTGGTCAATCCACGTTACGCAATTGCAATTGTATTATAATTACAAAACAATACAAGAACAACATGTCAACCTACCAGAGACCATATGGGAAAATAATTCACCGACTCCAGATATTTTCATATCAGAGGGTTCGGCTCTGTGGAATTCCTAATTGAACCTATAAATCCTACTGATCCCTCAATATAAATATTTAAAAAATCTTTTGTAATCCTACATGTATTTAAAATTACCGATTTTTGCATTTATATATAAATTCTTTGACAAATCTAATATGCCTAAATTTTGAATCAGAGACCTAGGTATAATGCCAGTAGCTGAAATAACAAACGGTAATATTTTTATAGTCCGAGAATGCCAAATTCTTTTAATCTCATTTCCTAAATCTGTGTATTTTCTAATTTTTTCAGAAACAGTTTTTTGAATATTACAGGAATTTGGAATAGCTACATAAATGATATAAGTTATTTTTTTAATTTTTTCATGTAAAACTATATCAGGTCTATCATGACTAATTGTTCTGTCTGTTAGTATAGTTTTATCATAATATATTTTATAAAATTCATTTTCTAAAAATGAATTTGGTTCATATTCATAATATGGTACTATATTACGGCAGTCAATCAAGTTATGTTTAATTACCAAACTTTGGTGGATTATTTTTATTATTATAATTTACAAGTACAAGTATATTACATTGGATTTAGTCATATATAGACGATGAATATTATAATGATTTATGATCAATAAGATGGATAAGGAAAAAATATTTATGAGATGTAATATTTTTGGCATGCCTCGTTTTTGTGCCATTCGTGTGGAAAACGTTCTTTTTTAAAAATGATTTTCGGCTATGAAATTATCGTTTTTTCGCACTCGTAAAATTATGACCCGATGCAGGTGGCTTATTCAGACAAGTAGGTACACATACACGTTCACACACACACACATACACACCGACGCATTCACATAAACTAATACACCACATACATTTTTATACATATAGTTTATTTCAAATCTTAATCCTTACCTCAAATCGTTCTATCAACGTTCATCGATTGTTCCTAAAATAGCAAAAAAAATAATAAAACCATAATCTAAGAAGAGGAAATTAATGTTCGTTTCAGAATTGCAGCTTCCAAGAGCCTGCTTATCTAATCCCTAAAAACAATATATTCCAAAAATAATCTCGAGGAGAAAACCAATCTTTGTCAATTTGTCCATCCCCATCCTTTGTCAATTTAGCATTAAAAAGTACAGCATTCCATGAGCTGTCAATGAAATGTATTATTATTTGAAATGTAATGTATTATTATGCTCTTATTGTAAGGGATCCATCCACGCAGATTAGAGACTTGTAATGCATCTCAGAATGCAATTCCACGGAACACATTAATCGCGGATACACCGCTTTCTCATACACAAAGATTACTTTTAAAATTTTGGTTTGGGTTTGTTTCAATTCATTTTTTTTGGTGGTATAGGGCCCAAACAGCAGAATGGTTTTCTAGTTTGGATTTTACAATGCGATTCCCGAACCACAATTAACGTAACTTTTGTATGGCGCAATTTTATGTTATATTACTTCAAGTGCGCTTAACTGTAATAAACTTATAAATATTCTTATTTTTATTTTAACTTTATGAGTAAAACCTCAAATTGTAACATTTAATTAAATGAAGACAATATAAGCGAAACTCAATAGAAAATCTGGAAACAGAAAAATCAGAAAAAGATATTGACACCTCTGGGACTTGAACCAGACCTCTTGCTTTCCGGGCAAACGCGCTAACCACTAGGTAACCTCTGGGTTCAAGTCCCAGAGGTGTCAATATCTTTTTCTGATTTTTCTGTTTCCAGATTTTCGATTGAGTTTCGCTTATATTGTCTTCATTTAATTAAATTATAAATATTCATTTAGTTTTCAGTTGTAGTACATATACTTAGGATTAATCGTACAGTGCTCCTTACGTAATATAAATTATACGAAAAAATACATATGTACAGTACCTATACACAAAGCAATGACAAGAGAACAAACAATTAACAATAGCAGTGCTATTATGGTAGGACGAAACAAGAACATTAAAACTATAATCTGCTAATATATACGAAACTACTGAACCGATTTGAAAAATTCTTTCACCAATAGAAAGCTACATTATCAGCGCATAACAAAGGTTGTATATAATGGTAAGCTCTGGCGTTATGAAAGTTGTATAAATGAAAATGTGTGTATTGTAATATGATTTTGCGTAGATAGCATACCTTTGGTCATCCGACAGCTGTCTTCTCAGAGCAAGTAGAATATCCATCTCAGGATAGTGGAGATAAGGATTTGAGGCCGTGCATATAAATGAGACGCTTATTTTACTAGTGAAAATTAAAAGAAACTTTATTGCACTTTGCAAGGGGAAATAGTACCAAAGAAAACTTAACAAAAAACATAAATATCTTAAGCATCTATCAATAGATTTGGAGAGAGAGAGTTAACAAAATTACGGTTAGTTATTAATACCGCGTACGTCCCGTCGCCGTGATTCTCTTCCAAACGTCAACAGCTATCCCCAAGACACACCGTCCAGCACATCATGGGGCCGCTTGGTTAAAGGGAGACCTCCCAACAAAACAGGCACAGCAGATCCGCAACCATCAGGCGGCGTGAGGAAATCTCACCGGCCAAAGGAACAGCAAAGTAATATCGGCGAATCCAACCAGAGTCTAAGAGCCGCTTCATTTAAAGGGAATCCACCCAACAAAACAGGCACAGCAGATCCGCACCCATCAGGCGGCGTGAAGAAATCTCACCGGCCAAAGGAACAGCAAAGGAATCCTTGCGCGCAATACATCACCCGTTGATTACGGTCTAAATTCACTACGGCATGCGGATAAAACAAACACACGGCATCCGAAGAGGGATTAAACAAACTAAAAAGCTTGAATGCCATTTGAGTCGTCACACACTCACATAACGTATAAAAATACTCTTTCTAGGCTACATAGCACTAGTATCTCACATAACAATCCCCTCTCCTCAAAAATCTCCTCTCGCCCCAAAAAACTAAGTGATGTCTGCCGCCATCTTTCCTCGAATGACGTTTCCGGTCCCCTTCCAGTTTGGCCAACCAACAAAGTTAAAAAAAGAAGAAAAAAAAATAATGCATAGACAATAAACAGTACCTACTTTGCGCAGTACCTGCTCACGAAATAGATATGTTACAGTATTTCATATATTTTAGCGGCAGGGAGGAAAGGCAGAGGGAAGATGGGGTTTGCGGAGAGGGAAGATACGAGGGAGGGGGAAGGTGGGGAAGGTGGGAGGGAACGGGGATGCACGGGAAAGGACATGTAGGGAGAATCAATTTATTTCTTTGAATGGCATAGCAACGCATGCCGGGTACCAGCTAGCATAATATAAAATAGGAGGCAGTTTATGTTCAGAAATTAGAACATTTTGAGTAGATATTAAACATAAAATAACAATAAGGAGGAAATCGAAACCAAACTATTTCCGTAAACTTGAGAACATGGCTTATTACAGTATATTGAAAAGAAGTTCAGATTTATACACGGTAGGATTTTTTAAATAATTTTATTTTTATAGCCCGTTTACATTAAACTTTAATAATAATAATTAATTAAATGAGGAAAGTATTAGCAAAAATCAATACGGTTTATTGAAAAGAAGTTTAGATTTATGGATGGTAGGATTTTTTAAATAATTTTGATTTTATAACTTGTTTATAATAAACTTTCGTATTTAATTAAATGAGGACAATATTATCAGGACAAAGAGTGTGCGCCAAGACCGAGTTGTTTGGCGGTCCGTCTTCTCTGCCTACCCCCGCGGGGAAACGGCGTGATGGTTAGTTTGTTAGTTTTTAGGACACATCTAAGACAGTATCTTTTTCTGATTTTTCTTTTTTCAGATTTTCGATTGAGTTTCGCAAATACTATCTTCATTTAATTAAATATTACAATTTGAGGTTTTATTTAGTATTTGTTATTTCGGAAAACGCCAATCAACGTTAATTTGTCAGAGTTTAAGTTAATTTAGCTATAAATCTAACATTTTATTTCACAAGAGGGACTAATAGATAATATTTATTAAACGTTTATGTATTTTTTTCATAATAATAATTAATAACTTTATTGTAAATAATTGCAATGGGTATTTATGTAAATTATAGAGATTAAATGAATGGACAACTCTATAAAGAGTATGTATGATATTGACTCTCTTACATGTTTTTTTAACAGGCTTAGAAAAAAATCACGTCAATAGATTTTTGTTTTATGAAAATTCTAGAAAAAAAATTAAACAATTTTTTTTTTATAACTTTATGAGTAAAACCACAAATTGTAATATTTAATTAAACGAAGACAATATTAGCGAAACTCAATAAAAAATCTGGAAACAGAAAATCAGTGAAAGCGCGGAATGCGAAAGATCCTGGGTTCGAGTCCCAAAGGTTCAAATATATTTTTCTATTTTTTCTGTTTCCAGGTTTGTGATCGAGTTTCTAAGTACTGTCATATAACCCCGCTTCTATGGGATCGTCTTCATTGGCTTCGATATCCTGAAAAAATATAGTTCAAGATCTGCTTAATGATCTTCAAAGCATTGCAAGGAATGGCGCCAGCCTATATATCGGAACTATGTGTCCGACAAAACTTAAGCGAGAGACAGCTTACTCTGAAGTCAGCAGATCTAGATCTTACTAATTGTCTAATCAAACTTTGTAGGTCAAATCGAGCTGTTTACTATGATCGCTCTTTTAGTGTAACTGGCCCTCTCATTTGGAATAAACTTCCCTCAGCTCTTACTAATATCCAGAATTTGGCTTAATTTAAACGCGCTCTAAAAACATTTTTTTTTTAAAATCATACCATTCATGAAACCAAACATCTTTTCAATATACGTAATAATAATAAATCATGTTCTCGTAATTGTTTGGTTTCGGTTTTCTCCTAAATGTATTTTTACGTTTAATATCCGAATTTTTGTCAGAATATTTCTCATTTCCGAACGCAAACTGTCTTCTGTTAGTATATTATATTTGATATAAGTTCTTGTTTTGTCCTGTGTTACAATAGCACCGTTCATTCATGATAAGCTTGAAACAACTCACTGCCTGAGCAATATTCTTATTAAGGTCCCCAATAGACGTAATTTAAGGAATCAGAATATATTTCACCTTGAATTATTTAAAAACAATATTGCATACTTCAATCCACTGTCTCGGATGTGTCGACTGTATAATTCCATTGAATGTAACCATATAGACATCTATGCAAATAGTCTCGCTTACTTTAAAAAGCAAATTAACAATAGACTAACCTAACATGTAATTGAGAATTGAAAATACTTATCTTAATACTTATCTTGAACTTGAATGTGAATGGCTGTTCTTCACTCTATTTGTACTTTACTTTTTTTGTTTTTCTGTTTTTTTTACATCGTATATCGATCTTTTTTTATCTTTGTCATCTCTATATTGTATCATCACTATTTTTGTCTCTTTTTATACCTCCGTTTATATTTTGATATTCCTAATTTCTGTTAACAACTATTAAACTGTGCATTCTGTGAACATTTTTAAGTGGACTATTAACATGTACGCTTTTTACAATGCTAATCCAATGACTTTTTTCTGTTAATACTCTGTAAATGTTCCAAAACAATAAATAAAATATTGTCTATTATTTATTATTGTCCTGTGAGTGCTATAACAGCACTATCTTTATTTATGTTGTTCTCTTGTCATTGTTTTGTAAATACTGTATATTCTTTTATTATTTTCTCAATATTATAAGGAGCACTGAAGGATTATTTTTTAATTTATTATAGTTAAGCGCACTTGAAGTGAAATGACACAAAACTGCGCTATATAAATAAAACGTTATTATTATTATTTTAACAACCCTCAAATCCAACGCCGTCTTTTCTTTCGATGTAACAACGTTGTGCATTGCAGAAAAAAGCTTTGATGAAGATGGTGTCATGGTTGCCGTGATACTAAAGGTTGCACGACTTTAAATTTGCGCAATTCACTTTGTAATGTAAATTCAGCTGAACTAGCAGTTTGGTTACGTCTTTTCTTTCTCGATGTGTCATTGCAACCGGAAAACCTTCCTCTTCTTCTATTTCTGCGAGGCTGCTAATTGCTCCATTACTGGTCACGTATAAATAAATAAATGGGCGTTGCAGTTTAATATTATAATTAATGTAACAACTAGGTATGACGCGTCAATACCTTAGTTGTTCAAATTCACATTTAAAAAATATTTTTATTAATTTGAATAAAAAAAATACATGTACATCATAAGAAACCTTTGACTGTCCAACTAGGACATTTCCCATTTTAGGACAGTCAAATTGCTTGGTTTAGTTCACATTTGGTAGGTGCATGCTGTTATTTGTAGACATTAATACTAAAGGAATGAGGGCACAAGTGCCGTTTACATAATTGTAAAGGTGCGATTCCGTGCCACGCGGCAGTCGGCAGACGGCGACAGCAGACGGCGACTGCAGTGCCGCCGACGGCAGACGGCACTACTTAACTCTATGCACTTGTATTGGACCGTTTCCGACACACCACTACAAGTGCCGCGCGGCACTTGCCGTCGATGACTGACGCGTGGCGGCAGACGGCACTCGGGTGCAAACATAGTACTGCCGTACTGCCGTCGACTTCAGACACAATGGACGTGTTGACAGACGGAGAAAGCGAGAGTCTTATTTTATTTTTATTTGGAAAACCAACAGTTACATTATTTACTTAGGTGTATTTACATATGTATATGTTATTGAACCAATAATAGGTTTTCACTGGTGTGTATTAATTAGAGAGATTAAAAAGTTATAAAAGTTATAATAGTTATAAGAGCTTATTGGGATGGGATGGTGGGCGGGAGGGGAAGGGGACAGATCTAATCTGGGAGTGAATAAGTTATTTGTATAGGAGTATAATAGTTTTTATATGTTTAGAAGTTATTTATTGTTTATTTTTTTTTAGAATTTGGGGTGCTGTGTTGAATAAGTCGAATTCATTGTATGAATTGTTAAAAAAGTGTGAAACGCGGTTAATGAATGTGTTTTGTTTAGAGTTAGTATTGCATCGAGGTGTGTTAAGTGTATGATTTAGTCTAGTTTGTCTGGTGGGCACTCTTAATTGAATTCTTTCAAGTAATTCCGGGCAATCTATCGCAGATTAATTAATTTGGTGTCTAAAAATCCGTGCTTATTTGATTGCAAGAATGTTCATTATAAAGATCAAAGGATAAGAGAAAACGTTTGGAAAGAAATCGCTCAAGATCTCAATTTTATTTAAACGACAATTACTTCTGAAAATGTCTTCACTCTCATTTAGATGTCTTTTTATCAAAGTTTCATAAGCGCCTCCTTCCAATCTATTTAAGTACATTGGCAGTATAGGCTTTCTACTTGAATAATAGTACAATAATAAATCATTGTCGTCTTCTTCTTCTTGCAATAACACTTGCAGCATTTTATTATTCATAATTTTAAATGGAAGACACAACCGTCGGCAGTACGCAGCGGACGCAACTGCAGTGCCGTCAATGCCGTCGACTTTGGAACCTGCGCGTTAGTGCCGCCTGCCGTCGGCGGCACTGCAGTCGCCGTCTGCTGTTGCCGTCTGCCGACTGTCGCGTGGCACGGAATCGCACCTTTAGATTCATAGTAAAGTAAATGGTTGTAAAAGCAATAAAACAATTACATTTTTGAAGTAAAATTTCTTTACGCAAGCTTGACTTGGGGAGTAAGCTGGTGAATGCGTGACGAGAGCGTTACGAAAAGCAAGGTGAACGGTAGTTGAGAGGGAGATATAAGTTAGTGAAGATAGATAGAGAGAGAGTTACGTTTCGTAAATTACTGTAAGGGCAAGAGAGAGAGAGGTGCGAGCACACATTTTCTTTCTCTCTTTCTCTCATAGCCAGTTACGTTTCGTATATCTAAGACACAGTGCAGGCCGATTGTCTGTATCACACTGTAGGAGCAAGAGAGAGCAGTGCGCGCGCACATTTTCTTTCTCTTTCTTCCTATCATACAGATGGCGCTAAAGAAGTTTTACTTCAGTCGTGTGGTCTAACGCACTTTCGTTTTTTTTTATTCACTACCTGAAAAAGTTAGAAATATAAATAATAATATTAAAAAATTTAAAACTCAGCTTAAAAATTATACCGAAAGTTTGAACTGATAATTTAATTTTTTTTTTCAACCAATATAATAACACCCCCCCATAAACACAAGCCCTGCTTATTTATGGGGGAAAATCGAATGAACATATATTATGTTATTAGTTATTGTATAAAATTTATTGTAAATTATACATGTTTTTGAGAATAAAAAAAAAATAGTACTAAAAAGCTACTGAGAATATTTGTTTTATGCATTTGGCAGTTAACCGACATCTGGATCTAATTATACAATTTACATCGTTTTTCAAACGATAAAATAAAACAGTCTAATAGTTTTTATAAAATGTTTTGATTTCGAAGGCATTATGAAAGAAATATTAAAAAAACAATGCCTTTGAAATTTTACCTCCACCGAAAAAACATGCAAGTGGCTCATTACAAGCACACAAATGTTATCTATGGCTAGTCTGCGTTCCTCAGTTCAATATTCATTTAAGTTTTATTGCACTTCATCTGAGGTGGTGGTTAATAGTTTATTCGCTGATTATTAATTGAATTGATTTCTTTACCATAACGTCGTTTTTTTTAAATTTAGCGCTGAAAACTGAACAACATGATAGTGTTTGTGATTTTATTTGTATCGTGTGTTCTCACGGCCTACTTGTACTACACAAGGAACTTCAACTATTGGAAAGACCGAGGAATATTTTATTTGAAACCTACTCCATTTATTGGAAATTTAGGCCCTATTTTGACTTTGAAATATTCTCTTGGCGATTTTTTCCGAAAAATTTACGAGTGAGTAAAAAAACCCAATCCATTTTAACATTAATATAGAATATAGATAACCTCTCACCACTTAATACCGATACATAGAAATTGTTATTAAGTATTTACTTAGGTACTGTCCTAGATTTTACACTTCTGTCATATTATTTTAAACCCTCATACATGAAAAAAAGAAAATATAAATTAAAAAAAGGAAAAGCCACTCTTGTTGTTTCCATTGCCTATAATGTGAATATTTCTGTAGAAGTTCTGTGGATTTTTTGGGTTATCAATATATAATAAGAACACGGTGTATACAAACTTTCGTACTTAATTACAGGTAGTAACAGATTTTCAAACTTTTACATTAAAATAAACATTTAATTTTGCGCGCTAGGTTCCATCAACTGTACTATTTGCAAGGTAGGTAGGGTAAATTTATTTTTAAAAGTAATTATTTATCAATAACTCACAAATATTTAATCAGTGTAAATTGTATTATTTAATGGTGTATATTTTATAAAAATATTTAAAATAGCTTACATTCGCGATACATCTTTGCTAAACAATATCGATAGAGGAAATTTTAATCCAAAAATGACTTAAAAATGTAATTTTATCCTTTTCCTCTCTTTCGATCTGTTTCGTTGAAATATTTCTAGAAAAATAAGTGCGTTTTTAACGACGTGCATTTTAAGAAGATTTTTTTCCTAAAACTATAAATAAAATAAATACTATTTTTAGTTATTTTATAAAACAAATTCATAATTATAGTAAAAACACATAAATTTGTTACAGACCACTTTTATGTTACTAATTAAAAGTGGTCTGTAACTAATTTACGCGTTTTATTGTAAATTATGGCGAGCCACAAAGTTAATGCTTTTTGCAAATATGTCATAATTATAGGTCTACAAAAACAGGAGATGTGATATTTGGAAATAATAAAAAACTTTCTTTTGGCTCTTCTGAATAATTAAACAAAATTTAGTTGGGTAATTTTGCTTCTAATCCAAAATGAAGTTTTGTTTCAAAAGAGTCGCGCAGCCGTTCCTATTCAGTGAAATCAGTCATTTATTTCTTTGTAATGTTCTTTCAGGGAACACGAGAATGAACCATACGTTGGAATTTTTCTGACCGATACGCCATGTCTGGTGGTGAGAGATTTTGATCTCGTTAGCAGAATTTTAAAGCAAGATTTCAATTACTTCAATCAGAGAAGTTTAATAATTTCCAAGAAAACCGATGCCTTAGGCGCCAAAGCGTAAGTACGAATAAATTGTTTATATTGTACTAACACGAGTACTAAATTCACTAACTAAATAATAATAATGTTATACAGGGTGTCCGGGGGTAAAGTGTATTTACTTCGGGAGGTGATTCTACATGGTAGCATAAGTAAAAAAGATAAATAAGATAAAAAGATGAAATTAGTCCGTCGTGTGCGGACAGATTTATTATTTTCCGCTGTTACGATACGGGCCAATCATAATCGAGTCGGGCGCCTGGCAGGCTCTCAACAAGAAAGATCGTACCCCACACTAAGGATTTTTAGTAGGTACGTCTTTTTGTATGGGAAAAAAAATGTTGGAATTTCGGAAAAAGTTGTTAATATTTTTTACTCCTACCATCATGTAGAATCACCTCGCGAAGTTAATACACTTTACCCCCGGACACCCTGTATATCCGTATGAAAACAGCAATAACATGTTATAACCGGTTCTTTACACAAAATGAATAATAAATTATTTAATAATATTCGACAATAATATTTTTACAATATATTTTACAGTAAACACAACAATATTGTTAATTGCGTTTCTATTTTTCTCCAAATATTTTTAATATTCTCAAATACGTTCGTTGTTTTCAGATTATTCTCTATCCATGGCAAAGAATGGAAAAACACACGAGCGAGATTGTCTCCCATATTCACCACTAAGAAACAGAAGGCTGTATTTGAAGCCATGGTGCGGGTTGCAAATAAATTCGAAAAAAAAATCAGCAATGGTAAGGCCTCGACTTCCATGGGTTTATTTTAATGCTCCTGCAACATACTAGACTTACAACTATTTGTAAATAGTTTTTAAACTTTATTTATTTATTTATTAATTTACGGACAACAGTCCATTAAAAACATAATAACACGAATAAAAAAAAAAATTAATTTTTGGGGATCGCTGTCAACGGTTAATACGCACTTTTTTTTGAAAAAATCTTTTGATTCACCTTAATTACATTAAAAGACAACTATTTGCATTGGGGGAAGTGGAAAATATTTCATTCTAAATTTCGATTACGTAAAATTAAAATTAGCTTTCGTCTTGTGAGATTGTACGCCATTAGTAATTAGCTCATTCGCTGTCGCTGTCACTTTGGTGTTGGTATTCCTGATACACTAGAATGTATAACGAACGGCTAGAAGATTTTGAAGGTACCACGAAATCTGGAAAGGTAAGTACTAAATTATCGGAGTTTTGGGAATAAAATGACGGAAAAAAACATGTTTTTAATTTCGGTAATAATTTTTTATAAATAATACATTCACTTTTATATCAAAAACCGTGTTACACAAACCTAGCGTAGCCGCTAAACTACTTGAAAACTGGGATGTTTTTCTTGCCTTGACGCGAGTAGGCGTTATAAAGGGGCACTTTCTTTTGAATCACAAACCATGTTACACAAACCTAGCGTAGCCGCTAAACTACTTGAAAACTGGGATGTTTTTCTTGCCTTGACGCGAGTAGGCGTTATAAAGGGGCACTTTCTTTTGAATCACAAACCATGTTACACAAACCTAGCGTAGCCGCTAAACTACTTGAAAACTGGGATGTTTTTCTTGCCTTGACGCGAGCAGGCGGTATAAAGGGGGCACTTTCTTTTGTATCATAAACCATATCACATAAACTTAGCGTACGTAGCCGCTCAACATCGCAAAATAGTTGACTTATAAAAATAAAATTTTAATGTAAAAAAAAATTCAAGCTAATAAATTTTAATCAACGCACGCAATACATGTGTATTAGGTAAGTACCTACTAATTAGGCGGAATTTTAGTTTTATAACATTAAAAAAAAACGCCCGCGCGATTTTGTCTCTAGCCGTTGGTTTCCGTTTGCAATTAACGAAAATTTTCATTATCAAATGTTTCAAAATGGACGGTCTCGTTTCACACAATGAAAGCTAATTTTAATTTTACGTAATCGAAATTTAGAATGAAATATTTTCCACTTCCCCCAATGCAAATAGTTGTCTTTTAATGTAATTAAGGTGAATCAAAAGATTTTTTCAAAAAAAAGTGCGTATTAACCGTTGACAGCGATCCCCAAAATTTACCAAAAAAAACAGAGATAACAGTGAAGGGAGAGCACATAAAAATTAATAGCAATGACAATATAAAATATAAAAAGTACATATAGAGACACTACAAGTCAAAGCATGAAAAAGCATTTAAATATTGCCTATCGACTGCCGAAAGTCATTTAGTTTTACACCAAAAAAAATAATTTTTAAAACTAAATATAGTAATGCTATTCTTAAGATCTGCAAGTATTTTATTTTTTATTTATTTTTGTGACAGCTGTTTCGGCTTCCAGGCCACTTTCAAACTCCGGTTAGACCACTTTGAGACGACTTTATTTGGTTATAAATTACAATTTTGAAGGCGCCTAAAATGATTTATTTTTGGTTAACCTAACTGCTATTGACTTATCAACATAATTTAATTTAAGTATATAACAATAATATAAAATATTTAAATTAGTCAATAGCCGTCACATAAAAATTATTAACAAATTAATATCTCATGAAGGCAAAATAGATTTCAATGTAACCCGACAAAATACTGAATCTATTGTCACAATAACAAGTAATAAACCATTTTAGGCACCTTCAAAATTGAAATTTAGAATCCCATATATAAGTCGTCTCAAAGTGGTCTAACCACAGTTTCAAAATGGCCTTGTAAGCTGAAAAATCTGTCACAATAATAAAAAACTAGAATACTTGCAGAACTTAATAATAACATTATTAAATTAATTTTAATATATACACAGGGTGTTAAGGGACGTACTTGACTTACTTTAACCAGTGATTCCTGACATTATTTGAAGTAAAAAATGTAAAAAAAATTTTGGTCTCCGGTGACATTTTTGATGTTTTTTTTTCTTTTTTTTTTCTACAAAAACATAAAAAAATGGTAGTTGTTGAACAGTCGGAGGCGGGGTAAGGGGTTCATCGGACACCCGGCTGAGTGACCAGTGACGACACGTGGAAGAAATTTTTTTTGTTTGATTTTGAAGAAAAATTTTTGAAAAAAAAGTCTTAAAAAAAAGTCACCGGAGACCAAAATTTCATTTACATTTTTTACTCCAAATAATGCCAGGAATCACTGGTTAAAGTAAGTCAAGTACGTCCCTTAACACCCTGTATGTATAAATGGAGTTCCACGAATACACAATATTTCCCCCTTCAAAGACAGCAAATTTATTTTGTGTCACAATTTTAATTAAAAATTAATAGATTTGCTTGATTGCAAATAAACACAAAACTTTTCATTACAAATTTTTAATAAGATTAAAATTTGACCTAATATCAGAAAAATCTGTGGCTTGCTTCTAAAAAGGCCAATATTGATTTTTCAAATTTACGAAGACTATGCTTAATTTGCACTTTTTTGCTAGTTTTAATTTAAAGAAAGGTCATTTTCTAGTTTAACATTTGCACCTGAAAATCGAAAAGTCCTCTATAAATTGCAAGGTTCTTTAGAATTCGGAAGATAACCTAATTTTTTTTAGAATCAAGCCACAGAAGTATGGTGTTGTCTTGAGCTGCCAATTTAAGTGTTGGTTTAGGCTTTTCTTTATACCAAATTTTATTTTAAAACTACTTCATTATAATAATTATATGTCGTCTTTAATTTTGAAATACTTGGACTTATTATTTGTACACTCTTATTAATATGTGATTTAAGTGTTTCTAATATTATCATTTGCAGAAACGACGATAGAGATCAAGGAACTCTCCAGTTGTTTCACTTCTGATATTATTTCTCACGCTGTGTTTAGAAAGAATGGAAGGGCTATAGAAGAACCAAAAACTGATGGAATGAGAAAGCTGGGAAATAGGGTAAGAACTCAACTATTACAATTTTGAGGGTACTAGTGCTTCATGTATTTCAATTTTAATATTACACACTATTTTTTACCTGTCACCAACCTTACGAATCTCCAACCAAGGTTGCGATTTGACCGCTAGCACAAATACCAACCGTCTATTTTGGTCCCTCGTTATTTTTCTCTATTTCTCAGGTCTTTTTCCTTCCCTTTTTTTCGATAGCCTTTTTTTAAACTTTAACCACTAGGAGGCCCTTAGGAAAATATTTTCCCTCAGTGCCTATGTCATCTTTGGGAATGCTATGTGGAGGACCTTTTTAGTAAATTTAAGAAGAGGAAGTTCGGGAAAGGAAAAACATATGAGGAGTTGGCAGGAATCTGAGGGTCAGTGTGTCCAGGAGTGACAAACGTACGAATCCACCCCTCTCACTGTGGTGAAAGGCGATGGCTCAAAAGTCCAATTGGAGAAGTCAAAGGGCTTTCCACAACTGGCCTGTTCCAATCTAGCCCGCCACGTAATTGGTGGACGAACGCCCTCGCCTTCAAGATATGAACAAACCTCTCCCCATGAACCCGGGCACCCCTGATAAGCCACCTAGTAAACCACTTGTATATGTATCTTCTTATTAAGTCTGTTATTGACCTCCACTCTAATTTCAATGGTGGACAATTTCCTCCACTCCTTGCGGTTCTCATCTGTATCTTCTTATTAAGTCTGTTATTGACCTCCACTCTAATTTCAATGGTGGACAATTTCCTCCACTCCTTGCGGTTCTCATCTGTATCTTCTTATTAAGTCTGTTATTGACCTCCACTCTAATTTCAATGGTGGACAATTTCCTCCACTCCTTGCGGTTCTCATCTGTATCTTCTTATTAAGTCTGTTATTGACCTCCACTCTAATTTCAATGGTGGACAATTTCCTCCACTCCTTGCGGTTCTCATCTGTATCTTCTTATTAAGTCTGTTATTGACCTCCACTCTAATTTCAATGATGGACAATTTCCTCCACTCCTTACGGTTCTCATCTGCGTGAACAGCTGCTGAAACCGACGCAACAGACGCCAGTGATATTTAGTCACTCCAGAGCATTGATGAACTTTCTTTTGCTTCTTCTGCTTTCCATTTTGCCCATGACTACGAGTTTCTCCAAGTTGGAGACCTCAGTTTGGCAAGAAACGTGTCCAAAGTATCTTGAAATACGTTGTAGGTAGATAGTTGAGAGCCTGTTGTGGATGCCTAGCTCTTCCAGGATGGACAAATAGCAACACATTTCGAGGGCGTCTATCTGCGTTATTTTGCTGGCTCACTGTCCATGTTTCCACATCGTATAGAAACATGAGGAAAATCAAAAATGTAAGTCATATCAGGTATCTAGGACAAACAGTATTTTTACCTATTGTAAAACCACCAGTATGACTAAACCTAGTTATTATTGACCAATAAAGTAATTTTACACATAGCGAAGGTCACATTTAATAAATACATACCATATAAGTATTTAATTATGGTATTTCTTGTCTTGCGTGTATTGACTGACATATAATCGGGCTAGTACAATTACATACTACCTAATTGCTGATTATTTATGTACCACTTAGCATATAGAGATGCTTCTATTATAATTGCTAATTATTTTGATTGTAGGTATTTTGCGCAGTAACTAGTTGTCATAATATATTCTTCCCAAGTAAACACATAGGAAAGCGATTCACTGAAATGTTGTCTGTTCGAATTAAGACCCGGTAATAAGCGTTCAAAAATAAGTAGAAAGGGAGATATATAAAACTTATATACGGAAGAAGAAAAAATCACTATAATTATGCGAAAACAGTGAAAATATTTAATAAAACACGACTCCTTTAAAATAGACCAAAAATCTCTCGGCAAATGCTTAAGTTGCCCTTAAAGGTACACTGTGAATTTTTTCATAGCTATAACATGTTCAACATCAGAACAAAATGCGTTTTTTGTCGCGACTTTTTTCTCTCGAGGGAATTTTATATACTTACCGTTTCGGGTCAACAAATGTGTAGATATTATCTTAAAAAATAACATATATTTATTTATGAACCTAAAAGCATATAGATATAATAATGCATATTTATTTACATAAGCATTTAAAGATAACACATAATAATCGAAATATCTACCTACTAGTTTTGCGATTCGACTTTATGAACAAAGCGAAAAGATTAAAAATATTAACGGTACGTGATAAAGGTGCTGATAAATAATGGTAAACATGTTTATTTGTTACAATATACTAGTATATTAGGCGCCGCGATAAATGAAGAGATAGTTGGGTGCAGTATCTAACACGTTCATTAGTAAGGGTGTTAATTTGTAAGAAAAATAAATATTTAAAAACTTTCAAGTTTTTAATTGCAACAACCGCATTAAAAAAATGTATTTAAACTTAAAAATTCTATTTACTTAAGAAAAGCATAACTGAATACTTCACTGCCCAACATCAATAATCAACCGGGGCAATAAGCCAAAACATATTGTTATTCTCAAATTCGTACAATATACCATTTAAAAATTAAATTTCATGGTGCGAAACTATGTAATGCTGTACCAAATCGTATTAAAAAATTAACATACATTAATATATTTAAAACTGAGTAAAAACATGACTGAGAGAACTGAGTGATAATCAACTTTCAAACATTATGAAGACAATATAAGGACAATTAAAGGTTAGGTAAACACAAAAATATGAAAACTTACAGGCCGCCTCCGGAGAGGAAGCTCTAGTGAGGAGGACTGTGAAAACTGTAACATTATTCTTTGCACTTACGTCATGTAACATATGTTCAATAATGTTTGTCTAAATTCGAATATCGACGTTTTCTCCGATTCACTTCCCAAATTTAAAAAGAGCATCATGTCAATAATATTCATTTTTCAAGGCGCATACATACATACATACATCACCACTTCCAGGGCTGGGCAGTATTTGAATTACTTGTATTTTGTATTTGTATTTCAATTACTTTCTAAAAATGTATTTTGTAAATAGTATTTCAAATACTTATGGCTTCAAAATACATTTTCAAATACATTTAGCGATATTAATAATGACAATGAAAAATATACTGACATAGATAATGCATAGACTAAAACCGCTAGAATCCAGAGAAATATATTATGTTAATATTTAGAGTTGGCAACACTGTAGGTACGTTAAAGCAAGTATCTTGTCAATTGTTATTTTCATCGTTTCGCGGTATTGTGAGTCAATTGATAATGGATAATAAAATTCCCTCATTGCTTTGAATTGTACATTTTTGTGTCATAGTATTAAATCAAGCACTATAAGAATAATTTGACTGAATACTAGATTATTTTTTAGTTAATTACAGTAGAGCGCGCTTGAAGTGAAATAACACAAAATTGCGCTGTACAAATTCATGTTATAATAATAATAATTATTATTATCTAACACCTGGGTCCTATACCACAAAACTTTACAAGTTTAGCGGAGATGAGATGTGTCTTCTGAGCAATATGATTGGTCAATTTTTGCACGTCTCTGTTTCACTCTTCTCAGCTTTGCTTCTGTGAAAACGCATCCTTAAATCAGGGCACTTACGATAATTTATTGCAACCAAAGATTCTACCAAAACCAAATGCATTTTGTATTTTGTAATTTGTGTTTTGTATTTCAAAGACACGACTTGAAAGTATTTGTATTTCGTATTTTAAATACATGGGACAAAGTATTTTGTAATTTTTATTTTTATTACAGCAAAGCATGTATTTTGCCCAACCCTGACCACTTCTAACACCTACAAACATACTCTCACACACACACACCTCCCAACTGCACACATCACCCTTTAATCACTTAATATAAATAAGATACTTCGATACATGTCATAGGTACCCACCTTGAAATATACTTGATAACTGTAAATTGTTTTCACCACTGTAAATAATGTACTGTTCGTTTCTGTTAATAAATAAATAAACTATTACAAAGAAATACATTATAGATTTTTATTTCAGTTGTTTGAGGAATCATTTAACCAGGGACTCAGAAGTAACATGTTGTTCCTGGCGCCTGAGCTGATGAACACTCTAAATATTTCTCTGTTCCCTGCGAGTATCTACAACTACATAAAGGAAGAGGTTGGGACCGCAGTGGCAAAGGGCTCCGCGGGAAGTGAAGGGGACTACATTGACTCCCTTGTAGACCTGAGAAACAAGGGTGGCTGGGAGGGAAACGACGGGGAAATTATTGGTGAGACAATACAATACAATTGAGTTTTTTTAGCTCCTTCGAGACCAAATGACATTGGCAGTTATTCACGGGACCGCCTCACCCAGATGTTGCCGAAAACCACTAAAAGATAAAAAACATTCTATCACCAAAACGAGGAAGAAAATTATAAAGGCGTCCTTAATTCATGCAATAATATTTAATAAAAAAATTACAATATCTGACGGCACGTAGAAGATTTGGCGGGTGAAAACTGTTTCTACAAAATAAGTGTTTTTTATGTAGGTACTTCCATGGACAACTTCGAATAGAGATATGAATCTTGATTCAATATGGATCTTCTACTTTTTGTTTTAGGGTTGTCACTAGAACAATAACGGAGTTATAACGATTTCCGTGGGAACACACGCGTTAGCGTGAAAGCACGCTTATTGTACTTGACTGCTATTGTTATTTTGTCGTGTAAACACGCTTACGGGTCGGACTAGTTAAACAGTGTTGTGAAAATAAAATTCCAACATTACTTAATGGTTTAAAAATTTTAAATTTGGGAGGCGGGAATGGGTAACGCCGCCCCGGGAACTATTTATTGGATAATCAATACCAGTTTGGTGACTCGGTGGGTTGATGTTTGTTTAGGTCTTGGTAGCACATGCGTTTGCCCACCTACTGCGTGGTGAGCCGGATCGGGAGATACTGGTTGAGGGAGATTTAACCTGGACCTCTCCAACCGAACTCTCTTGATATTGGTTTCACAAAAATAAAAATGTTTTTTTTTTAGATTTCGTAGGATTCGAACCTCCGTTCGCTAGATGTCTGTCTCTCTGGCCGCTGATGTCTGTTTGTCAGGCGCCTTGCCCTCTGCGCTATCGAAGGCCCGCCCAAAGCATGAATTTACCGCATTATATTAGAACCGAGTATTTGTGTAAAACTGAGTTGTGACGCATTTCCGTGTCATCCGAATTTCAAATCACTAACGGCGCTAAAGAAGTTTCACTACAAATAAAAAAAAAATGTCTGATGTTACAGAACCCAACGACGAGGTTTTGGTAGGACACATGTTCATGTTCTACACTGCTGGGTTTGAGACCACGGCCAGTGGCGTCACCTTTATCTTGCTGGAGGCCGCAAGGAACCCGGATCTCCAGATCAAACTCAAGGAGGAGATCAAGGACGTGTACGCAAAGTATGGAGGAGAGCTGACCTTCGAGGCGTTGAACGAGTTGACTTATCTTACCAGCTTCATAACAGGTACATAATTTCTGAAATGTTTTCATGAAAATGCTTTTGTTAGCTTTAATTCTGAACTGCGTTACGAATATTACACCATTCAGAATCGTGCAGCAAAAACAGCAAAAGTTTTCAAACATGGGTATTTTTTTGTAAGAAACAATATCTGTTGAATTTCAGAATGCTTCAGAAAGTATCCACCTTTTCCATTCATCGATCGGAATTGTACCACGGACTATAAAATTCCAGGAACTGATATTGTCATTAAAAAGGGAACCAAAGTCATGATTCCAATGCAGGTAAGTAATGCTTCCGCGACTTTTCATCCCGCGACCAAATACCGCCTGACAAAATATCCCAGACAAACTATCCTACGGACAAAATATCCTCCGACAAAATATCCTAATGACAAAACATCCCCCAAAAACTATTTACTAAAACCTAACCTAACAAAAAATTGGGACAAAAATAATAGGCAACCTGTAAAGACAATAAATTATTGTTCAAAAATAGTAAAATGGGACAAAAATAATACAGACATCCTGTAAAGTCGTTAAAAAAAATTGAAACGTAAAAATAAGGTTAGGTTAGGTTAAGTTTGTTTACAGTTAAGTAAGGTTAGGTTAGGTTTTAGTAGATATTTTGTTGGAGGATATTTTGTCCTTGGTATATTATGTCGAAGGATATTTTGTCGGAGTATATTTTGTCATTACCGTCAGTAAAAGTAGTCTTTGGGCCGCAATGGAAGAGCAGCTAGTAGATGATGACATCGCCAGCTTCGTGCAGTCTGTAATTATACAAAAATATCATTCCTAACACAGGAGAGGTTTTGAGTTGTCACATTACTGATGCGATTTAAATTTACATAAAATTTAAGCAGACCACAGTGGACTACAAGCCGTTCGTCTATTGCGCCCTCCCTCCTACAACCCTATTTTAGACTCAGGTTCACTACTTCATTTCCTCAAAAACACCCTCCATGAAGCGTTCCTAAATAATTTAACCTAAGAAGTTATAATAGAAAAAAATTACATCTACATGTGTGAAAATCATAGTTAAAGATTTAAAGCATTTATTGTTATCTTCGTTTGATAATATATCCGCAAAAAAAACAGGTTTATAACACAATTGTTGGTAAAATGTTATTTATTTAAAGTAAGTTCACAGATCACATATAGTAAAAATAGTCACAATGTATCAATTCACAATAATAATAATTAACTGAGCAAGGGATCGGAGGGAACCTTGCTGTTTAGTCTTTGGGAACAACAAAACTGACTGTGGTTCTGCTTAGAGAGCCGTACCATAGGACGAAGAGCAACTAAGGCGGCAGTCGGGGTCTGGTGGTGCTTTACTTATGGTAGTAGAATACTCCTTAGAGGGTCGTGCCAAAGGACGAAGCGCAACTAAGAGAGCGTACTAGTCAAGAGCGAGCTACAGACGAACTGGTTTAATTTAGGGCTCGCAGCTCTTTATATAGGCCATTCCTGGTTGCGGGGCGTGGTTTATGTAGCGACTCGAGAGTAGGAAATGCGCAGAAGGCGTCTGCGCAGCCTGGTTCGCCTAGTTTTGGGTGAGCAGGATGGCGCTGTACGGGGGAAAGAGATGGTGTAGTGGCAAGCGTAAAAACGGTGCGCTACAGGTTGTATTTTATATCTTGTTTAAATATAATTTATGCTGGTCTCACACGAGCGCTATAATATTTTGATGCGGTATTTGGGCGTGGCCTGGGTTATATGTGTTAGTTTTATGGGGGGTATGTTAGGTGTAAGATGTGTGATAAATCAAATAAGCACTTGATACGGTACTTACAAGTTTATTGAACAATTTACACCCGAATAACACGCCACCATAATTTAAAATTTTATATGAATAATTTGTTCATGAAAGTGGGAGCGAACAAGTGGCGATATTACAAGGCTGTTAGTAGTTCGGCAGTTTAGAACAGAATGATCTGGATGATTTTTGTTACGGCGCAAGAAGTGGCTCGTAAGATTTGCGGACCCCTTTTGGCGTCTGAGGAACCAATAGGAGTGCTGCGCGGATGACGATCCCTGGCTTGTTCGCCTTCCACAGTCTCATATGGAAGCTATAATCTTCCTCTCTCCCCTTATCATTGGGGGGAGATGAAATATACGGGGAAGGGGAGAAACTGGGAATACAGAATATCATTTCTTTTTACGGGATCCGTCATCTTAACAGGTGATAGTTGAAAACCGCCTATCCACTGTAGTTCCCTAATTATTATTCATCTGCAGGATCATTTTAACATGCTGGACGGCTAAGGGATCACGGCGTATCATCTTGGCCACGCCCACACGTATAATATATTGTCTGATGGGCTCTCCACACGACACTGCATGTAGTGACTGCGGCATTGACTGCAGAGAGCGTGGAGTTGAGCAAACTAGCGCTGTCTCGTTTGTTAAAGGGCCGCTAGAACGAGACAGCGCTAGTTCACTCAACTCCACCCTCTTTGCAGTCACTGCCGCAGTCACTACATGCAGTGTCGTGTGTAGGCCGCTTGTGACTCGTATGATACATTTGCATGGGAAAGTATAGGTATAGCGAGTGATGTGGTGATATAGGCTACGCCCTAATACCTCACTGATGACGCTCGTGTGAGACTGGCAATAATGACACTTTTACAAGGTTGAAATGAGAATAATTTATAATGTCAAAATTCGTATCTTTTGTGCATAAAAAACCGTATTTTCTCTTTTGGGGGATCATTTTATCCCAAAGATATTCAAAATATTTCAATATCTTTGTTTTATCCCTACTTTCTTCATTTTGAAATGTTACAACTATGGGTGGATGATTGTTTATGGAGTTTCTATTTTTGATTCTGTAGATATTTGTGACTTTAAACATTTTTTAACGTTTAACATTTGAGTTACACTGAAACGTTACATTATATAACATTATATAACATTTTTGTATATTTTCAATTCCTTAAATGAAACACCCTGTAACTCGATGTTGTTTTTACTTGATATTCACATATTTTATTGCAGCAAAATTCGACAAACTTCTTTACTTTTCTAATTTTTTCTATGCATTTGATCACCTTATTAATAATTGTGTTTTCTTCCTCGGAGTGCCTTTTGGCAAGTGCAGATGGCACTTTTTTGGGGTCACTTTTAACTGTTCATTTTGGAAAGGTTTGATGATAGGATAATGAGTATAAAACAAAAAAATGTATACATATACAAATATATATTATTTTTTTTGATTTAGGGATCGGACCTGTGGTTCACAGAATGACTGCACAAGTTTGGCGTGCGCTTTTACCACTGAAGACACGATACATGCGGGGTACCGTGGATTAATCGTATTATAAAAGACCCGTTCTCATGTGACTAATGTCAACCGTGTACAAATCTTGGGCGCGTGTACGGCGTGTTTCCCGACTATGCACCGGTGCCGAAGGGATCAATGACGCTAGTTACTCGGAGCATCTTTGTTGCTGTCCTAGTTCTAGAACAAGGACAGCATTCCCACCTGACGCCTGTGCTCTAAAGATTGCAATCTATTTGTTAAGTTAGGAGAATCTATCAAACGGACCGCCCTTTTCTGCACAGAGTCGAGGGTTTATTTTAGGTATTTTGGGACTCCAGGCCAGAGATAGCTGCCAAATTCAACCGTGGGGCGCACTTTCAATTTGTACAAGGTCAGCAGTTTACTTTTTAAGGGGGTATTATAGTCAAAAAGCATGAACTGTTGTGGGTATTTTTTTAAGGTGCAATAAAAGGAACAAATAATGTTTTTAGTAGCCATTATTTTACCAAATATTATACATTAAAGAAAACTTAAAAAAAAATCAAACGAAATAATTAAAAATTCAAAAAGTTGTAGGGTAATGTAATGTAATGTAATGTGGGGGGTCTCAAAAAAATGGTAGGCCCTGGTTGACACGATTGCAACCCTCCTAGTAACCAGAATAAAAAACAAATTAATTCTTAATCCTTACAAATGCTGCTACAGCCCGCACCACGGAAAAGTAAAAAAAATATTTTTTTGCAAAATGGCGGCTGTTTGAACAAAAGGCATTTTTTCACCAGTTTCTTTGACGTTTCCGAATTTTTTAAAAAATAGTAAAAAAATAATTTTGGTTTAGTTCTGGTATGGGTGATAGACTAATGTGTAGAGAAGGCTTTTACTGAACCAATTTAAAGTAAATTGGTTCAGTAAAACTTAAGATAAGTGTCAACCGTCTCGAAAAAAGTATTTTCGAGTAAACTGCGTTTAAAGTTTTGTTCTAACTGGATTCTAGTTAGATTCCGTCTAAACAGCGATATTAAAATGGTTATACCTGTTTAAATAATTTCGGAAAATCCTTTTAAAAGAGACATTTTTTAATATCTAAAATATGGATTTTTTTCTAGACTAGAATACCCCCTTAAGTAAACCTTTATTTATTTTGAATTAAAATGTTGCCACAAAATAAGCGTGCCGTGTTTGAAGAAAGAAAAAGTTTATTTTTGTATTTAAAAATATGAGTTTACTTTTAGGCTAGAGCAGATAGAGAACTGATTAGATTAGTAAAAGTCAGGAAAATTTCATATCTGGATCACATACATCGAGGGGAGAAATATCACTTGCTCCAATTAATATTTAAATGCAAGATTAATATTTAAATGCAAGTCGCCGAGGGCCTGGTAGGAGACAAATGTCGGTTGCGAAATGTACGGGAGTGGACCGGTATTAGAAGTGCGGAGAAGCAATTTCGGGCAGCGCAAGATAGAGATATATTTACCAGAGTGATCGCCAACGTCGGGGGGACTTGATAGGGCACACGAAGAAGTACAAGGTTGCGTTTGTAGTAATAATTCTTCTCTTAGAATGAAAAAACGTTTTACAGTACACAACAGACTGGCTTTTATTACTAATAAAAGGTTTTGTATTCTTGTAAATAGATGGCGTTAGTGGTCACAATTTTCATTTTGATATGGATTTTAATATCTTCCTAATTCATTGATAAATTAGCTGAATAAATGCCAATGAGTTTTAATTGAACATCGCCAGACAATTTACACGAGGTATTTATCTATCGCAAAACCGTCACTTCACTTCAATCTTTGTATTTGTCAATAGTACCTACTCAGTAAATAGGTAGCTCACTTAAATCTTCCACAATGACGGTGATGACAAGACATACATAGATAAATCGTTTACTTTGTTTTACACTGGTTGCAAACCTTTATGTACGAAGCGATTATTTAGCGTGCACACGGTAATAATTTTCCTTAGGGCCTTTGTCGAGCTGTTAAACACAGAACGAGTCGAAGAAGCGACCCGTTCTCCTGTGACAAATGTCAAAGGTGTACATATGTTGGGCACGTGCATGGCGTGTTTCCCGACTATGCACCGGTGCGGAAGGGATCAATGACGCTAGTTCCTCGGAACATCTTCCATTGTAATACCGGAAGATCAAGGATAGCATTCCCACCCGACGCCTGTGCTCTAAAGATTGCAATCCGTCTGTTAAGATGGGAGAATCTATCAAACGGACCGCCCGTTTTTGCACAGATTCGAGGGTATTTTGGAGCTCCAGACCAGAGGTGGCTGCCAAATTCAACCGTGGGACATACTTGTGATTTGTACACGGTTAGAAGATGTGTACAATGAACATAGAGCAAAAATAAATATTTAAAAAATGATCATAGTACAACACTACCTTAACATTAACTTAGTGTAAAATGATCGGGAGAGACCCTTTCGCCTCTACAACCGGACTCTCTCGACCCATCGGCTTGCACCGCAGAGGGCGGGATGATTCATAAGCCAGTCACTTCTGAAAACCCTGACCGCGAATTAACACATACCCCTTAAACCCTCTTCCTTTCCACAACTTCTTAAACCTTCTTTCATTAAAAAAACTCCCCAAAAAGCATTCCCAAGATGACATAGTGTGAAATAAACATAGCAAAAAATCGTACAGCGATAAAAATCTAATTTGTAAATTGATTGTAAGGTTGAGAAAATTTTATTTTCGTTCATTAAATTTTGTACCCGATTGCAGAGATTGCCGAGTGATATAAGTTTTAAATGTTTTTATTTATTTTTTTAATCATATTTTTTACCCGCAGGGATTGCAAAATGATAAAAAGTTCTACGATGATCCGGATTCCATAATACCAGAAAGGTTTGAAAATAACAAGATTGACACGGACAAACCATATTTCCCCTTTGGAACTGGGCCTCGTCAATGCTTAGGTATGTAAGACAAAATTTCTTAATTCAAAATGGTTCATAAATACACTCAAAACATTAGCGAAACTAGAACTCAAAAGGAAGTAACAAAGTTACACAAAATGAAACGTCCTAGGTTCGAGTCACAGAGGTGCCAATATCTTTCATTGATTTTTCTGTTTCCAAAATTTTGATTTAGTTTCGCTAATATTGTCTTAATTTAATTAACTTTATTTTGGTTCTCAGAATTTGAATCACTTGTAAACTACAAATAATTACCTATCACTCATTACACACTAACAACGTTAAGCCACTTCCAATGAAGACTTCCGAAACCACATCACTAGAAATAACAATAAAATCTACATTCCTCTATCACACACTACAAAATATAATAATAATAAATAATTCTTCCTGATAGGTATAAAATCAGCCAGCATAATAAAAAATTATTAAGTTAATTTAAAAATACTTGTCTTATCATTGCATTGTTTCTTGTTTTATCATTTTCTTGCATTTCCCCCAAAAGTTTGTATTCTCTTTTCTAAGTCTTATTTAAACGTAAAGACAAAAGCGGTACATTTTGACTATGCATTTGTTGCTAAATTTCCACCAAAGAACTCGATCTTGTCACGTACTACTTGACGCATTCGATTCATACATCGTCTCATATATACTTTTCCCTGATTCTGACTCTTGCCATGGCCCGACTCAAGTATCTGGTTCACTTGAACGTGCCATGTTTCTTCGGGCGTCCCTGACTTCTTCTACCATCCACATTTGTGTCAAATATTCTCCTTATACTGCTTATTTCATTCGCTCTTCAAACCCAAAAGTTTCTCAAGTTCCTTTTGTACTCATTACGCTTACATCAAACAGTCTTGCATTATTTGTGAATCTCCACATTTCTCGTACGATTATACATGGTTTGCACATACACATAAGACTCAGGGATCTAATTTATTTTCGATTGTTTTTGTGTCTATAACATAACATAAATAATCCTCCTACCAGGTATAAAAGAGTTTCATGATAATTTTCAGGAATGCGTTTCGCAATGTTGATGATGAAACTATCAGTATTGGGGTGTCTGAGAAACCACTCCATATCCGTGAACAAAGCGACACCAGCCTACTTGAAGATGAGCCCCAAACGTTTTGGTACTACGCCACTGGATGAGGTGTTTCTTGATATTCGTCGTGATGAATAATCATATCAAATATGACTATTAATATTTTAGCAACAAATGATTTTAAAGTATTTTTTTAAATGATGTTAGGTTAGGGTGATAAAACGTTGTTGGAAGGGCATCGGGAATCAAATAAATATACAAAACTATTTTTCTAATACACGGGTTAATCTGGTATCCGGTAATGAGGTGATCGGGATGTACACAACTGTATGAAATATATACAAGTAAAACTAATAATGATATTTGTAAAGATAACTTTACTATTTTAGTGCGTTTAACGTTTAACTCAAAACAGATCGCAGTATCAAATCTATGAAAATTGTTTATTACCCTCTTTTTCAATCAATCATTGAATATGGAATAATCGCATGGGGAGATGCAACACTATCAGCTGTAGATTCATTATCGAAGACACAAAAATTAATTATGAAAGTTATTCTTAAAGTTCCCATAACAACACGTATTGTAGATATATTCAACAAATTCCATGTAATAGATATTCGACAAATTTACACAAAAACAAACTTAACCCATCTGTTTAAATTAATTCACATACATTTTATGAAAATACCAAAATATTGTAAACACGCGGCACAAAACCAAATAACTCATACAAACATGTAAAATATACACAACATTTGCTCAAAGAAATTTCAAATACATTGCGCCTAAAATATACAAAAACCTACCTGACAAAACAAGACAATCGAATAATATTAACAAATACAAAATCTTGATCAAACAATGGATCATCGAAAAAGGTCATGCAAAAATTGGTTACCTCACCCAAAAATTATAATCCTCTTTCTCATTATTGTTACCACTACCTACCAACCTGAAAATTTTTGTAAAATATTTTTGTAACCTACTTTATTTAATATTTATAAAATATTTGTAAACTAGTCTGTCTCGACACAGGATTTCCTAGTGAGATAGGCAAGGCCAAAAAATGTATATGTAAACCTTTTTATATAGATGCACATAATAAATAAACATAAAATAAATAAATAAACCTGACACAAGTAGGTGGACAATGATGGTGATGGTGTTTAAAAATATGAATGTATGTATTTATATTAATTATCAGATTATTCCAAGAGTGTAAAATCCCCTCACTGCAAAACATGACCCCACAAATTCACAAAGATTGTTTCAAGTATGAAAACGTAACACTTTTTTCGGACAGCAAAATACCAAGTGTTCTTGGCTCCACAACTCCTTACCTACCCGAGGTGTAAAACAACCAAAGGACAACAATTTTACAAGTATATTGGAGAGCAGTGGTTTAACCAATAACCCGTAAGAAAAAAAATCAAAAGTACTCGGACAATAAAAAACTCTTTCAATGGTATATCTCAAATGGTATAAATAAAAACATGTAAAAAATTGGTTAAATAGGTAATATTAGGATAAGGTTATCGGCTAATTTAAAATTATTTTTTTCTTAGCCTTTAATGACTTTTCAAGGAGGTGTTGAGTTGACTATATTCTCAGTTGGCATGGAACCCCTTTTGTCGAATGGTTGGTAGTTTTTCATTGAAGCGTAGATTTGATTTTTGGAATCGGGCGCCACTACTGAAAATCAACATAACACAATTACGTGTAATTTTAATGTAATTGGCATGGTTTAATAGGTTCATCCTTCATTGTAATTAAGATTCAATCGACTAAAATCTGTCACTCACAATAGGGATGTCCAAAGTGAAAAAAAATAACGATATATCGATGTATCGATATTTATTAAAATATGAATATCGACGTCAATATATCGAGGAAAAAATATCGATATATCGGTCAAATTTGCAAGAGATTTTGCGTTTTTAAAATAATAGTGTATTCAGCTCAATATTATCAATAGTAATTTTTGTACACAATTTGCTTTTTTTAATGTACAAAAATCTCAATAAAAATGAAGGTTTTTTATCACTATTCATTTTATTATAATTACAAAAATATCAAAAACTAAAAAGCTGTCTTCTAACTTATATGTAAACTGAGATGCATACAAAGTTTGTATGCGTCTCAGTAACATTCTATTGGCGTATTAATCTGTCAAAAAGGACTTCGTGTTTGGAACAAGGTATAGTCAATAATCATAGACAATTGGGAACCAACACATAGGAGTTGCTTAGAAAAAAATGGCCAAAAATAGCATACATTTCTATGTTCGTACCTACACACATGAGATAGTATTGGTGATCACAAATACTAATGCAAAGACAATAGATTTGTAAGCTATTAATAGTTAAAATTTCAACCGCCAGATGTCATGACCCAATACAGTTACTTTTTTCCGTTCGTTCCTATACGGTTTTGGATTCTAGTGACTTTAAATACATGAATTTAAAAAAAATATCTTTTTGAGACAATTTTCGATATTGGATATTTTGTATCGATATATCGGATCAAAATATATCGGCTAAAAATATCGATATTTTGAATTAAAAATATCGATATTTCGATATATCGATATTTTTTCAACAAGCCTAACTCACAATAATATTTGGTTTTCTTTGACTCATTTAAGATTTCATGGAATTGATAATGTTAAGTAAATTTGTAAACGACAATAATAATTATTAGCTTATCAAAGGTTACGAAATTAGAAAATAAAATCACCATCTTATTACTTTGATAAATACATTTCTACTAAACACTCATTTAATTAAATAAAAACAAACCACTCTGTAAAACAGAACTTATTTAGTTTGATTATATTGAAGAACCAATTTAATTATATATTTTGATAACAACGAAGAACTAATTTAATTATTTAGTTTGGTTATATCAAGGAGTTTAAATCAGCTTTGATTTGATTTCTTAACAGACAAATAACGGAACGCAAAATTATATTCTAATTGCTGACCTGGCCACGCGTTGCTGTGGCTAACGAAACGCAACGCCATCTACTGGTTTATTAACCTTTAGCCCAACCTTTATAACCAACGCCATCTGTTGATTTGCGTACAAATCAAATCAACATCACCCGCTTTCCAGTCCGCTCCATTTATATGTATATTATATTTATATTTCAACTAATTTATACAAAACATTATATATACCTAAACTTTACCCACGAAGCACTCTATTTATTGGTGAAAACCAAAGATATTGAAATATGAAAACCGAAATGAAAATCCCTTAATTAATTTTTGAGTTTATCGCGAAAAGACAGACGGACAGACGCGTCGGAGGACTTTAATTTATAATATGCTAGCAGGCCCGGCCACGCGTTGCTGTGGCTAATAAAACACAACGTCATCTACTGGATGGTTATCCAACCTTGATAACCGCCGCCGTCTTTTATTTTTATTTATTTTAGTTTATTTAGGAAACAAACAGTTATACATATTTTAATAAGAAAGTAACATATTACATGATTGCGTTAACCAGCGAAGTTTCCGCTACAATTTATAATATAAATATATATAAAAACATGGATTAAAACATTAAAGAAAACATAAAGTGGTAGAAAAAAAAGAAAAATATATATCTATACAACAGAAATGAAAGAAAAAAACACACACACCAAATTAAAGCATATGGGATATATAAATCATCCAAATATTATTTTTATAATAAAAAGAAGGAAAACCAACATAATGAGAATGAAAAAAATAACATGCAGCAGGGGTGGAGAGTTCGTAATTAACAATTTGTTTTAATTTTTTCTATTATGGATTTAATAAATTGGCCTGAGGACAAATGGAAAATATCAGCGTCGTAAAAGATATCATTGTATTTTGTGCACGTCCTTCGGAGAAATGAATGTTGTGTGTAATTTGTTTTTGAGTGTGGGATGTGGAATAGTTGTTTTGATATTATTTTTGTCTTTGAGTTTATCGCGAAGAGACAGACAGATGCCGCGGAGGACTTTAATTTATAATACGTAGAGATGGTGTGAAAGATTATAATAATGTGCATGAAATGCTTGGGGTAACTAACGTTAATACTGTATGTACGTGACCATTTTTTTAGAAGATAGAATGGGTATAGTAAGCTATCCGTAAAAGATAGATATATGCCTTCGCGGACTTTTTTGTAGATCTATAAAAGAGGAATATCCATAGACATCAGAGATATATTCATATGTCCGTGGGAATATCCCACCATGCATTATTTTGTTATATCCCAAAAGGATTAGTCAGCGTTTTCGATGAAAGCTACCAGGCGGCTTGACTTTTTCCGACACTTCTAACAATTATCGTTATGTTTCAACCAATTTACACAAATCCTTGACAAATTACATACCCAAAACTTCCTCACGAAACACTCTATCTATTGGTGAAAACCGCATGAAAATCCGTTCAGTAGTTTTCGAGTTTATCGCGAACAGACAGACAGACAGACAGACGATGACGCGGGGGACTTTAATTTATAATATGTAGAGATAGTGGTTGAGATTGACTCATTTACTGTAGGTTCATAAGATAGTAAAAAACTCTAAAATTCAGAATGGATGTTGAGAATGTTAGGATTGCCGTAGCAAGAAATAGAAACAATAAAAAAGTACGCGGCTATACAGGGATTTAGACTTACATAAATACGATTGCAACCTCAAGGTTGAGGACCAGCATCCTTCCTATCGCCGGCTAAATAAGCCATACACGCTAATTATTATCAATCCCAAAGTCCCAATGCTAAAGTCCAAAGTGTTTTGTTGACGAAATATAAACCTTCATAAAAGAGGTTATTGTAAACCAGATCTTTTCTAATGATATCTATCAGTTTCAAAACCATTGTCGTCTACATCAGGATAAAATTAAAATCGTCAAAAGTATAAGTCAAATCTTATTTAAATTTTTTCTTGATGAAGAAACCTTTGCTTCTAATATGTTGATAATTTTGATTAAATAAGTGGTGGTAGCCACCCCCCACTACGCTAAGCCACTGAGTGGTGTATACAAGTAAATTGTTTATATTATTAAAAATTTGTGAATATTGAAGAATATTGAAGAATAATATCAGATCTCTTCTTTTCAAAATCAAGAAAAACTTAAGGCAGAAACCAATTTAGTAGTCAATGTTTGTGTATAGAGTCCAGACATTTTATTTGTGCAATCAGTACCGATCACGGCAATCACCCCTAAAACAATCAGTGCACAAGCCCAATGCAGTTAGTATGGCCAACATGTCCCGAATGACAAAAAATCCGGAATGACAAAAGTCCCGAATGACAAAAAGTAAGCCGATATCCCCGTGGTAGATTGCTTTCTCTTCCCGGACGGTTCCGCACTAAGAGTATGGATACTAGAGAGACGGCATGTAAAGTGTGCCCCACTGCCCAAAGCATGCCTTTTCAAAAATTTTACCGAACGGTTTTTAGATGGCTGACATTGGCTTTTACACCTCGGTCGCGCATAGAGCTCCCAGAAAAACGTTCATAAAACATAGAAAAATGGTCCACTGTGCCGTAAAATTGTGTAAAAGTAGTTCTATGAAGACCTTTAAGAAAAAAGACGGTCTTACCTTTCACATGTAAATGTTTAAACATAGCTTAAATATACATTTTGTAATTATCGGCGTGTTCATTTCAACCGCCATCGCCATGAGCCCGATGTTATCACGTGAACTCCGACTGCCAATGGGCCGAATCAGTCAACTTAAATTATAATAATTAAAAATTACCAAAAAACTTTTATGTTTTTATTAATCATGTCATAGGTATATGTTTTTTATCATTTAGCTTATTCATTTTTAAAAAATTTTACTTTGTCTTTTTTGCACTGTTATTTTTAGATTTTATTCCTACTAATTTACCACTCCTTTTACATATGTTTACAACGTTAATTCAAAGTTTATAATCACTGTATTGTTATGTAAAAGTCACATTGACATGCCCTCGTGGCTGAGGGGTAAAGCTCTTGACTAGCAATCCGGAGGTCGCGGGTTCAAATCCCGATATAAATTTTATTCGATTGATCTGTGTTTTCAACATTTTATAATTAAAAACATTATAAAATATATTCCCGGCACGGTCCAGGTGGAAGACATTCTCAGTATCGCTCTGGCGTAGGTAAGACCACCATTCAGAATTGAAATGTTGCTTGAAATTGATTTAGCCGTGTTTGTCGACTAGATCTGAATAGCCGGGTACTTCTCCAGCTTTCTCTCCACCATTTATTTCCCCTCGCCATTTACCTTCAGCCTCACAACGTACATGCTACAGACGGAAGCAGTTGGGATTCTTGTGATATATTATATGGTATATCTCTACATATTATAAAACAAAGTTATTCGCCGCGTCTGTCTGTCTATCTATTCGCGATAAACTCAAAAACTACCCGAACGGATTTTCATGCGGTTTTCACCAATAGATAGAGTGATTCATGAGAAAGGTTTAGATATATAATTTGTCAAGGTTTTGTGTAAATTTATTGAAACATATAATATATCTGGTTAAGCGGCAGCGGGCAGCGGGCAATGGGCTGGAAAATGGGCGGTGTGGATTTAATTTAACAGATGGCGTTGGTTATAAAGGTTGGGTAATGGCGTGGAATTTTTTTACGTTAGCCACAGCAACGTGTGGCCGGATCTGCTAGTATAATATAATATGTACATTATTTTTAAATAAATTAATTATGAAATAACACAATTTAATCAAATAAAATTTATTTTCCCACGCAAATAAGTCAAGCAGTGTTTGTTCCGATCACTTATTTTTTTTGTTATCATTGTAAAACTGTAAATACAGTTCTTTTATAAGATTAATATCGAGCACTCCTTTCTTAAAACTCAAGCACCAGTATACATCAGAATAGAACGCACAAAAATTTTCACTGCAAGTCTGTTGATTTTATAAAATACGTATAAAAAACCATACTTACTATTTATATGATAAATTAAAATCTATTTCAAACTGATGAGTTAAGCAATGATAGCACCAAGGAATGGCGCCTTGAGTTACAGCGAGTTCATAACACTAGTTATTTTACCCACTTGCAATTGTCAAGTAAAAAGTGAGGCCGATGTATTTCGACAAGCGCTTCACAAATCTTGATTTCGCAAAAAATGAGTTCAGTACGTCCTAGTAGATAAAGGTAACTTAAAATAACTTGTATAGGGAACAATAAAAATTAAACAACACATAAGTCTCCAGTCTCCTTGTTACTACCCTTTCCTCATTTCATTACTTATTTTTCAATTAAGCTATTATATTTTATGTCCAAAATACCCTTTCCTCATTTCATTACTTATTTTTCAATTAAGCTATTATATTTTATGTCCAAAATTAAAAAAAAAATTAACGAAAGTTTAAAAAATATAAAAATAATAATGATTCCCATTCACAGTTCGGCCCTTATCTCCAGAGCGCCGCCTTCCCCCCGCAAGCTAGCCACATTCCCCGTTTCTATCCCCTCCCACTAGACGGCTACAAGTTTGCGAGCTACATAGGTTTTTCGCTTATCCCCGTAATATTCCGAAAGTATTGCCGCTTCCCTTCAATCTTAGTTCCATGGTTCCGCATGAATATGTATTGTGGTCGGCAGCCATCCCGTGTATGTTCTGCCCTCTGCCGCGCAAGGCAAAAAGGTTAGGTGTGGTCGAAAAAAAAACGTATTTGAAAGCATTTGCGTGTTCGAGATTTACAATTCAAATGAAACCTTCAACTGAGACTGGCTTCCGGGTAGGGTTGGTGAAATATAATGGATGTGTTACGTTGAAGGATTAATGGAAATTATTTTAGGTAAGTTAAGTTTTCTCAAACATTCGCACGATTTTTATTTGTTATATTTATGTGGTTACCGCATAAGAGGTCGAACTTCCCTAAGGCATTTAGTGGGATTATGGCATTCCCAAATTGGGGTATGTTAATATGTATTGTATGTCCTTGGAAAGTGGAGATGGGAAGGAAATGGATAAGGGGATGATTGTGTACTGGCCATCTTTACCTCTATGGTCAAACCCGAAAATTTGATTTCTAGCAAAGCATCGATTCTGGAGGATGGTTTTTCAATACAGCGATAACTTTTTTCTTATTCCTGTATTGTATTAAATAAAACATCTTAAAAAATGTCCAAAACCTCGTAACATTCCTAGAACTAGGAAAGTCTTAGAATCATTGTTAGTTGCAGGTGTTTGCGTATTTCTGCAGTTTCATAATATTAAAAGAGAATTAATTAAATGGTTGGCCATTTAAATATTGGAATAGCAATAAAAAAATGCTATTAAATCTTTGATGCTTTTGTCGGCAGTGAAAAAATATCAGCCTAAAAAAGTGTTTAGATTAGGTTAGGGTGAACATTATTTTCTGATCAATCTTTTTCTAAAACACTACCTACCTAAAGTATAGTATTTATATTGAAATTTTAACATCCCACGATTTTTGACGTGTCTGCACTTGGTATTTTAAAAACAAAATAAACGTCAAAGATGAACCTGTCCACAGGAACAACATGTCAGGGGCTCTATAATATGATTGGGTAGGTATTTCCATTTGGTAGTTACAATAAACATTTTGGCTACGTGAAATTATTGTTCCTGTCAAAAATCATATAACAAACAAACAATCAACTTTAAAAAACTTATGAATGTGTATATATTTTTTTATTTTCCCATTATTTTTCACGAGTCTGCGCTAGTGTATCATTAGATTAAACAAATCTAATCGATATAGGTACAAATTAAAAGCATGATGCAGTACCTACCTACATCATCGGAAGGGTAGACTCCCCGCCTTTAACCTACCACATAAAAGAGTTGCCATTCAAGTAGATATCGTACATTTATGTATCATAAATGTTTGGATGAAATCTCAACTTTATAAATTCTTTGCTGCGTACCACTGCTACTAGTACACCATCACCCTACATCACCATCAGTATACCATCTACCTACAACTTCACTATAATGATCGTTCACAGCACTGAGCTCTCCGACAGACTTGCAGACGTTTCTACGACCTCTCAAGAGGCTTTTACGAGGATCACTACTTCAGGAAAAGCCATAAAGAAAGGACTTGGGTCTTATTTTGTTATTTTGGTCAGTAATATGTACTAGATAGAGTGGACATTCACGAGTATGCTTACTATATGTACTAGGTACTTTGTCCTAATGTAACACAAAAATTGTAAGATTTCCAGTCAGAGTGAAAACTCTTAAAACAACATTGTTATTATCAATACAGAGAAAAAAGTTAAATGTATTGAACTGTGAGATAAGATCTTGCAGTTTTTTGTGAACGAAGAAAGTACATAGATACTTATAATAATTAACATAATATTATTATTCTCCTCATCGATTTACGAATGTCGTCAAATTTTTGTGGCAGTTTGCTGATTGAACATTTGTAGAAATTTGTTTCAATAAGTGAAGGTATTTCTGGACTTTTTGAAGTCGTTATTAAAAAATGTTTCCTGACCCTTGAAAATGTGCATAATTTTTAATTTAAAACAAGAAGCTTTTGTTGTGAGTCCCGAGGGGGGGGGACACCTACCTTCTGCTCTCGGCCAGCTCAATACTCTCGGCAGAAGGGGAAACTCTCCTCGCCAGGGTCGTAGGTAGCTAAAAGGGGGGGGGGGGGGGGAATGTACATAGTTAAAGGCCAACTCTCGTCCACGTGGTTCGTCAAATGAAAGAGACTTCTAGGATGAAACAATACTGTATTGACTGGAGTACACAATTACAACAATTTGCAACAACATCTACATGAATTAACAATCACAAATCAACAAATACGGCCTGGCTAAACGTATCCTATGTAAGGTTCTCTCCATACTCTCTAGGGTGGTATTACGGATAGCGTGAACTAGTGGGGACACATTCTAAGTGAGGGAACTTCGTTACTCACGGCCGTGGACAGCATCAGGAATCAAGGGGGCTCCAGGGTCAGGTCCGCGCAGGTAGCAGTGGGAGTCCAAGGTCAGCGGGCCATGGGCACAATACAGGGGGCCCGCGACCGGTTCGGTCATATTACCGTTAAGTTCGTGTTTTACATGGCTGATGCCAAAGCGGTAATTCCGCGGGAATAATTGGGTGCGCGGCATGCGCGGCCTGTGGTAATGAAGGCTCGAAGATTTCTGCGGGAGCGCAAGTTGTCGCAGGAACCCGCGCGGGCAGGGATTGCTATTGTAGGGTGGCACATAACACTTTATATATTTTTGTTATTTATTTTTGAGGTGTTATGTCGTATTGCCCTTCCTCCTCCTTAAGCCCTGATGATGTACACTGTAACGTTGTCCGAAACTTTGGTTAAAGGAGGAGGTACGCAACACGGCATAACACCCCAAAAATAAATAACGAAAATACTTTTGGCCATGAAAATCTAAAATCATGTCCAGCTTTATATATATTTTTTGAATAGATAACAATCAGGAAGATTTTGAACAGTCAAATCAAATGAGACAATGTCAAAAGAAAAGGGCAGAAGAGGAATGATTCCTTCAACTCATAATAGCCGATTGCATAATTTTATAAGTCCGAAATAGTTCTAGCTGCCTCAAAAATGCCTATAACAAAAGGATATAAAGTATGCATTTTCTTTCAATTTGAGCTAACTAACCATCTCGCCGTTTATCCGCAGTGGTAGGTAGAGAGGACGGACCGCCAAGCAACTCGGTCTTGGCACACACTCTCTGATTCTTTCAGATTCTTACATAATATCATATATACTCTTCTATTTTTCTGAATCTTGATATGGCCCGACTCAAGATTAATATACACTCAGTATCTGATGCACTTGATCGTGCCGTGTCTTTCTCTGCCAGTTCCATGCCTCAAATAGGAAATTTTCAACATTCCAACCGAAAAAATAAATAAACCTACCAGTGGCGGTCAGTGGCTTTTTTTACAAGGGATGCTTCAGTATTTTCACTAAGCACTCGTATGATGATAATTAGTGTAATGATCAGGAACAAAGCTTTCTTCATTTATCCCTTGCTTACTAACTAGAACCGGTGTGGGATGAAACCATAGGTTAAAATAGAAATGAAAACTAGGACACCTTCCGCAAAAGGTGGCAAATAGAACCAGAAAGCCTTAAGTGAAAATGGTTGAATTTGGCAGCCACCTCTGATATGGAGCCCCAAAACATCTGAAAACTGTTCAGTGACGGGCGGTCCTTATGATAGATTCAGATATAACAATCGGATTGCAATATTTAGAGCGTTTTAGTGTAATATGCTCTGAATATAATAACACAATATTTTGGTTAAGTCGTATTATACATCCTGATATAAATGCCTTAAGTTGTTTTGGTTAAAAATAATATGGTAATAACATATATATAACAATATCGTCTTACAGATTCAAATTGTCTTACAAAAATATTTTTTCTGGTACAAAATACTGAAGTCAAAGCACAAAATAATAAAAAAATAACATTTTTATTAAAGAACATAAATATTTTTCGAATAAAATTATACACAACAAGGACATTCACAGACATAAAACAAGGTTGAGCAATGATATCAGGCTACCAAAAAAGGACAAAGCGAATTCGCAAAATAATTTACTACACAAAGGGATGAAATATTATAATACGATGCCGGAGCAAGGAGCCACATTAAGCAGGAAAACATATAGTAAACATGTTAAAATGTATACACTTTGGTGTGCACGTTAATAAAATAAAAATAATTAACCAAAAAAAAAAATTGAAATTAATTTTTTTATTTGAGATGCATCTTCACGAATTTATTACATTACTAGCGAGTTAAAATAAAGATTTTTTTCGCTCTGCTTATCCTTTCCCATTCGTCACGTCCCCCTTCTGCCTGCCCTTCCTCTACCGCGTCCCCTTCCCCTCACGCGTTCCCACTCCGCCTTCTCTGCCTTCCCTCTCCCCACTCCCCCGTACCGCAAACCCACTCCCAAGTTCCCCTCCCCCCTCCCGCATTCCATACGTTCAGCCCGCCTAATTTCATGATGCCCTAACTTATTATTATATATAGAAACCATCGCAGGCATGCACACATCAAATTCCCAAAGTTTCATCGCATTCGAATGAACGATTAGCAATGCATAATTTCATGATGCCAGAACTCAATATTTTATATAGAAACCATCGCGGGCATGCTCGCATCAAATCCCCAAAGTTTCATCGCAATCGGATGAATGGTTTATCAACGCATAGACATCTCATATACTCACATATGTGTATATACGAACCCAGAAGCAAGCATATTTTAATATTTGTATATAGAGCATATACATTATACATAGATTAGTTCCTATTATTTCATAATTCTATATAGAAATGACGGTGAAATCTGAAATCTTAGGCAATTGAAACGTCAGTGTGCAATGTTCTAAAGTTTTTTCCGTTTCAGAATTTAAAACAGGAAAAACTCTTGAACCGGAGCTGTGGATGTTCCACTTTATAAAAAAATCAGTACATGTTTTAGGTAAATAAAAAAAGGCAAAATACAAGTGGTATTTGGCTTATTTTATAATTTCCCATTTCAGTCGCCGCCGTGACTAAACTGTTATAGGTTTTGTAAATACGGATCCAGACGTCTACAGCCTGCATTGCAAGACTCCAGGAAAGTTGTCACCTTCACAAAGCACCCGTCTGGCCGCTGCCGGAAGCTTTAACAACCGAAGAAAACCTACAAGTAGGGACAGGTTTGCAAGTTCATTTTTTACAGCATTTTTCTCATGGCAATCTTTTACCATTGCAACCATCAAAATTTACGTTTTTACACCTTTATTTTTTTTGCCTATATTTGCATAAGTATGAGTATTCACGGGGTGAGGTTTGCCCGGGTCTTAGCGGCGGATGCGTCTGCCAAACATCTGCGTGGCAGGCCAGATGGGGAGAGACTGGTTGATGGAGTCCTTTCGACCTCTCCAGCAGGACTCTCTCGTAATATCGCCTTGCACCGCAGTGGGAGGGATGGATTCATACGTCCGTCACTCCTGGACACACCTCCAGATTCCTACCCACCCGTCATACATTTTTTCTTCCCATAACTTCCTCTCACTCTTTTCCTAAAATTAATTTTCCCTAATAAATTTTTACCTACCCTTAAGACGTACCTACGCGCCACACAGAATTATTCCACTCGCTTAATTACAAAACAAATGCAGCAACTAATTCGCCATTTAACTGTGCTATTCATATTATGTTCAATAATATTTATCTAAATTCTAACATAGACATTTTCTCCGATTCACCGCCCAAATTTAAAAAGAGCATCATGTCAATAATATAAATTGTTCAATGCGTATACATACGTACATACATCACCATTTCTCACATCTAAAAACATACTCACACATTCAAACACACCTACTAACTACACGCATCACCCGGTAGTTACTTAATATACATACCGTAAATAAAATACTACAATGAAACATATCATAGGTACCCACCATGAAATATACTTAATAACTGTAAATTGTTTTCACCACTGTAAATAATCTATTGTTTGTTTGTTTATAAATAAATAAATAAAATCCTCACAGCATTCCCAAAAATGACACAGGCCCTGAGTGTAATTATTTTCCTCAGTACCTTCCGTGTGGAGATAATGTAAAGAAATGGTTAAAAACTATTAAAACACATTCAGAGTAAATAAATAGTAATCATAAATTAAAGCAAATAAAATATAGGTATTTTGGAGCTCCAGATCAGAGGTGGTTGCCAAATTCAACCGTGGGGCGCACTTGCGATTTGTACAGGGTTATCAGTTGTGTACTATTAAAGTGTCTGCGGGCCCTGTACAGTACGCCCAGTTTCTGAGAGGCTAACTGAACTCTGGTTTCGATGGAGCCCCCGTACCTGAGCTGGTCACTTAGAGTTACACCAAGCATATCGATGGAGGTCCTGTTCGGAAGATTGCTTCCGTTGAAGGAGACTAGATTTTCATTTCGATCCCTTTTAGCCGTTATCAAACATGATTAGGTCTTTGAAACATTAAATTCGACGAGGTTATTCTTACCCCAAGAGAAAATACTCTCGAGGTAACCGTCCATTCTTTGCTTCAAAGCCCTCCTAGCTATTGGAGTTTGTGTGCCCTTTGGGGGCTTGTCAAACAAAAAGCTATCATGGACTGTACTGTCATCCGCGTAACAAATCGGTGCACATGACAAGAGGTCATTGATGTGCAACAGAAACAAAGTCGGTGACAGAACCGATCCCTGTGGGACACCAGCATTTATCGAATGCGAGGAAGAGGTGAAACATCAGCAACCGCCTGAATCGACCTCTCCCTCAAAAAGTCGGCAATCCACGTACACACGGATTCGGGAAGTCCGTAAGAAGACAGTTTGTTGACAAGCCCTCGGTGCCAAACCCGGTCAAAGGACTTGGAAATATCCAGTGCAACCGTTTGGGTCTCACCGAAACGTTCCAGGCACCGCCCCCAAACATGTGTCACGCGAAAAAATCACCGCACGAGCGGTTCCACCGGAATCCGTATTGACGGTCGTTAATAATTTTGTTCTTCTTGAGGTATGTGAGCAGTTTGTCGTTGATCACACGTTCCATCACCTTAGACAGAACTGATGTGATCGCTATGGGGCGGTAGTTGGCTGGGTTGGAGTGGTCACCCTTCTTTGGAATAATGAACTCTGTAATTTGGAAATAGACGGAGAAATAATTAGTTATGCGGACGACACAGTATTACTCTTCAAATCTAAAGACTGGAACAATGTGTATAATACAGCAGAATTAGGAATCACGCGAGTGAAAATATGGTTAGACACAAACATACTTACATTAAATATATCGAAAACAAAATTCACAACGTACAGTATAAATAGCACGGGACAGCCAACAAATAAAACAAACACCATAAAAATACACGATTGTTTAAACACCAAAAACTGCGACTGCCCTGCTATAGTAAAAACAGACAAAATAAAATATCTAGGAATCATAATTGATCATAATCTCAAATGGGCACATCATATAAATCATATCACCAATAAACTCCTCAAAACAATACATCTTTTCCTAACCATAAGAAATATATACAAACTAAAACAAATGAAAACAATATATTTTGCACTCTGCCAATCTATAATAGAATATGGAATCATTGTTTGGGGAAGAGCAACAAACTCAGCTATTGCTCATATGGAAACCACACAGAGAACCATCTTAAAGATTATACTAAAAAAACACAGAATGACTGACACAGACCAAATATTCAACATGTTCGTCGGACTTGATATACGACACTTATACATAAAAACACTTCTTAACTATATCTTTGACCAAAAACACAAACTCCAACAAACACAAACCATTAATAGACCAGTTAGACAAGCATACATACAAAACTTAAAAACACCGACGATAAACACAAGCTTTGGACAAAGACATCACAAATACCAGGCAATAAAAGCATTCAAACATCTTTCACTCGATTTAAAAAAAGAAGAAAACAAAAAACTTTTCACACTCAAAATTAAAAGATGGATTAAAGACCAAAAAAGACAACTTTACAAAAAAATCGCAACATAAAAAAAAAAATAAAAACACAGACATAAACACCATTGCAATACTCACTAATATATAAAACCTTTTAATTTCACTATCGGTTTATATGTATCTATCCTATTTATATAGTTTTATTCTATTGTTTTATTTTAGTGTTTTTTTACTCTATTTTGTTTTGCTCTATTTTCTTTCTTTCAATTCTCATATGTTATTGTTGAGTCTCTTTTTTCTTTAGTTTTTATTTTATATGTATCTTAAATAAAAATAAAAAATAAAAAAATAAATCATATCAAACTGTAAAATGAGGTCCTCAGCTCGGGTAAAGCACCCAGTGAGGCCCACATTAGTCGAATATGTAACACACATGCATAAATCAGGTGAATCAAATAATAAAAAAAAAAATAGGGTGAATGATCGGAATGCGTTGCTATGCCATTTAATAAAGAAATTGTTTCTCCCTGAGTGTCCTTTCCCATTCGTCCCGTTCCTCTTCTTCTCCTGCGTCCTCTTCCCCTCTCGCGTACCCACTCCGTCACCTCCATTTTCCCTCTCCCCACTCCACTCCCCCCCCTTCTCCCGTCCCGCGAACCCCCATACCGAGTTGCCCCCTTCCCCCCCAGGTCCCCCCTCTCTCAGGTTCCCCTCCCCCCTCTCCCTCCCTCCCGCTTTCCATACATTCAGTTTTCAAACCTCGCGTGCCACCAATAGCAATTTTTTAATACAAATTTCATAATGCCAGAGCTCGCCGAAAGTTCAATAAAAACCTTGTCCTGACAATAACGAACACACAAAAAAAGAATTATCCAATTTGGTGCAGTCGTTCGAATGTTATGCGCTTAGCAACACGTTCAGCGATTCATTTTTATATTAAAGCGAATTATGTTTGAATAAATCTTTTTAGTTCCAAGCGTACCGAAAAACTGGAAAAAAGATTTAATGTAGTACTTATTTGAGTCACATGGCGATTGGTGAGTAAATAAAGTCAAGAATCTTATTTTAATTTTAGCATGGTAGAAGATGGAAGGGAAAAAACATTCTCAATATTTCAAACGGTTTTGAATGTTTTCTAAAGTTTTAAATGAACGATCTTCTAAGCGGTAAATTTCCCATTAATGAGGGCGAGAAGGTGACTCTCGTAAGAGAAAATCTATAATTATTTTGACTTTGAAGACAGCAAGGACATGATGCTCACTTCGGTGCGGTAGCTTTAATGCGCCATCTTGGAAAGTTGTGTCGCAATTTTAGGGCAAAACTGCTAAACTTTTGACAGAACGCATTAATGTAATGGTCTCGAGTTTAGTAGACACCGGCCATTAATCACCAGCTTAGGAACTTTGGCAGTATTAAAACTATAAATATGAAGAAATAACGTAAGAAGCCACGCAATAATTTTCGGAAATATTCTTACTTTGTGTTGGCGGTTGACAAACAAAAGTAATTAAAAAGATGATGAAACAAGTTTTGCAAAAACAGACGTCAATAGAAATCTTGGAATTGAACGCGATGGGAAGGCAATTATTTTAGTAAACCGAATTTCACATCAACCGTCGCCATTTCTTAAAGTATATATTAGGAGTTTCTCTTTCAACGTTGCTCCATTACTGAGTTTAAATTCGTTTTGACATTAATCATTCCGTGGAACTTACAAAAATAGTAATTTAAAGTAAAATGGTTTATGGAGTGACTTTTTGTATCCTATCAATCATAATAAATATAATTATTTTTAGGATGGATTGAGTGAACTTTGTTTAAATTAGGTTTGTATGAATAGTCCTAGAAAGTATTATCTTACTAATATTATAAACGCGAAAGTTTGTATGGAAGTTTGCGTGTTTGTTACTCTTTCACGCAAAAACTACGGAATGGATTTTAATGAAACTTTATAATAATATAGCTCATACATCAGAATAAAAAATATGCTATAATTTATAATATAAAGCTAGCTGGCTAGGGGACGCGGGAAGGGAACGGGGAGGCACGGGGAAGGTGAACCAGCTAGTCATAGATAATATTATATACCATTTTAATATTTTACATTAAAAATAAAACGTGTAAAATCGTTAAAACTATGTTTAGTTTGATATTTAGAGTGGCTAACTTATTGGAAACAAATAAGGTTTACTGATTTATAATAAATACTTTATTAATCACGACTTTGACATACGTCATATTAGATAGAGACCATAGATGACAACTAGTGTTATGCAATAGAACATAATATTGATATGACAAACTATAGCACTGCATTTTTGGTTTTCGGACATGAAGTGAATTTAAAAAAATAAAATAATTTTATTTTGATGTACAAAAATTTAAACAAAACGAAAAAACGACTTAAAAAATGCACTTAAAAGCAAAAAAATCTTCATCTTCAACTTAATAAACAACTTACTTTTTCTATTCATCAATATGTAGGTACGATTGATATTTTTGGAGTCGGTGTCAGCCAAGATAGCCATAACTACATACATAGTTATGGGTGAGATGTGCTTGTGTCGCACGCGCAACTTGACGAGGCGAGAGGCGAGAGCGGGGCCGCGGCGGGAGGGTGAAGTGAACACACCAGGCCGGGTACCTTGGCTGACACCGACTCCAAAACTAACAATCTTACCTACATATTGATGAGTAGAAAAAGTAAGTTGATTATTAAGTTGATACGAAATTATTTTTTTTTTACTTTTTAGTGCATTTTTTGAAGAGGTTTTTTGTTGCGTTAAATTTTTTGTTTATTTTTTGATTTTTAGTGACTCTGAAATATACTAACTAATTTGTCTGAATATAGGTAGACCTACTAAACGTTCTGCTCATATAAGACAGACATTTCTTGACCATAACGACGTTACGGTAGGTAGGTGACTCGAAGATCCGGATAGCCTATAAAAGATTCGGCCGAGTATCGTTAATTTGCTCCTAAGAATTGAAGAGTTCCGTTACTTTGTCATGGATCCCCCAATCAGAACCTAACCAAACTCTCATCAAACTACCCATAAAGCACATCCTTTCCAATAAAAAAGAATCATTGAAATCGGTTGGCGTGATATTAAGATATTCGTCCATTTGTCGCGCACATACTTAATGCAAATTTAAGACTTATATGGTTTCTCTCATGGATACCATTGTCAGAACTGGACCAAATTGAAATGGGACCACACGGGAAGCACCAAATATAAAAAGAATCTTCAATATCGGTTCACCCGGTCGAAAGTTCGGAGGTAACAAACATTAAATACAGTCGAATTGAGAACATTCTCCTTTTTGAAGTCGTTTGAAAATTAGATATTACTTAGTGGAAAATTATTTAGTTTCTAAATATTTATCCATAATAATACACCTTAATTGTTGAAAACCAGTTTACTTCTACCACAATCGTACAGGTATCCCCTTCAGGACTGTATGACAAAAACAAAAAAGCTGGTAAAAAAGATACCTAAAATAGATACATAAAAAAGCTACCTAAAATAGTCTGCTTTCCTCCTTCATATAATCCCGGGCTTTTCAAAAATCCGCATTAATTTTTTAATTTAATTTTTAAAATTTAATTTAATTTATTTAACGTGATCAAATATTTTAATCTGGAAATGTAGTGTACAGTGTTTTATCTCTATATCTCTACATATTATATATTAAAGTCCTCCGCCACGTCTGTCTGTTCGCGATAAACGCAAAAACTACTAAACGGATTTTCATGCGGTTTTCACCAATAGATAGAGTGATTCATTAGGAAGTTCATTCATTCTTTACGTATATAATTTGTCAAGGTTTTTGTGTAAATTGGTTGAAATATATAATATATGAAGGAGAATGTCAGTATGTGGTGGACGGGCGGACTGGCAAGCGGGCGGTGTGGATTTGATTTGTATGCAAATTAACAGATGGCGGTGGTTATAAAGGTTGTCATGTGAAGAAATATCACGATATCCGAATTTTTGGTGATAAAATATTATTTAGTTTTTTTTTTACTCTTACTCTACACAGGAGGCCCTGAGGAAAATAATTTCCCCCAAGACCTGTAATTTTCTTGACTGACCTATTCTTCGAGACCCAGGTTCATATCCTATCCACAAAAAGACCCTTCACACAGCAAAGTGACATAGGCCCATAGAAAAAGAAAAAGAAGTAATTTCTTTAAAATGTTTAAAACAACCCGGTTGGTTAATATATCAAAAACATATGATAAAGTAGTATTCAAACACAATTATTTTATTGTAATTATTATAATTATACATACCTACAAAGTGTTTGCTACATGTGAAAAATGATACGTTAATTATCAACTTCCGAATCTCAGTATTTAATGAGTGGTTCCCTCAAAGCTTTGACTGTTATTTAGTTACCAATAACTGATGGAGTTTCAGGGAGGTGCATATTACGACGGTCCGTTGGTTCCAATTATTTGCAATATTTGCATAGCAATTGCTTTCTGTGTACTGTGTGGAGCGTGGTAAGGGGTGTTGTAGGTACGGTATACAGGGTAGATGACTGGTACGTTGCACAGCCGTGGCATATCTAATAGCCCCACACCACCTTAGTTACCCACCACGAACCGGGAGGGAAAACCCCAAAAGCGGATATCAGAACAAAATATTACTATTTTATTTAATTTCTACATCGTTAAAAATTTGTACTAAGAATAATAAAAAAACGTGATAGAAGCGTTTTTTGTTTTCATGAAAAAATTGCAATTTTTTTAATTTACTCATATTTTACATTAGCTCCACACAGGAAAATTTCCCTCTATGCTTAAGTCATCTGTGGGGCGTTCTGTGGGTCTTTTTAGGAAGGTCTGGGAAGGATAAAGGTATGAGGGATGGGTAGGAATCTGGGGGTCAGTATGTCCAGGAGTGATAAACGTATGAATCTATAAACAGGAGTTATATAATAATAATAATCTGATAGATACGTTAATAATTCACTTTAAGCACAATTTTTACAAATTACGATGTCTGTGTAGTATACGGAGTATTACGGGACGTACTTGACATTCCTTAACCAGTTATTTCTGACATTTTTTTTTTTTTACATGAGCTCCACACAGGAGGCGCTGAGGAAAATAATTTTCCTCAGGGCCTATGTCATCTTTGGGGATGCTGTGTGGAGGGTTTTTTTTAGGAAAAGGAAGGAGAGGAGAGTTCTGGGAAGGAAAAGGGTTTAAGGGGTGGGTAGGAATCTGGGATTCAGTGTGTCTTGGTCATCCACCTCCAAGACCTAGACAAACCTCACCCCATGAACCCGGGCAACCCTGCTAAATCACCAAACGTAGCGAGCCACTTGGGGTGACCTATGGCAGAGGTGTTGGTTATCCAATAAAGGTTCCCGGGACGGCGGTACCCATTCCCGCCTCCCAAATTGTCAATTCGTTCAACATTCAAATTGTCAATTCATTCAAATTGTCAATTCATTCAACATTATTCGGAGTAAAAAAAATAAATGCTATACTGGTGTCCTGTGACATTTTTGAACCTTAACATAAAAAAGTACCGGATAGTTAGGAGTGGGAAAGGATTAGGCCGAGTGACCAGTGAAGCCATGAAGGAAGTTGTTTTAGATTGATTTTGAAAAAAAATATATAAAAAAAAAAATTCACAGTCGTTTTTTACTCGGGAAGAAATTTTTACTCAAATTTATCTCATAAAAAGTTTACCGAGGTTATTATTTCATAAAGATAAATTCTAAGGATAAAGAAAATAATTTAAGCCGCCCTGGTATCTATAAGCAATGTAATGATTGCCCAGCATTTTACATAGGTAAAACGGCTAGAAATTTCAAAAAAGGGTTGCTGAACAGTTAAGATTCCAAAATAGTGCAGGTTTTTCAGAATTCGTAACGCACCTAATAGATAAATATCACTCGTTTAATAAATCTTCGGGGATTGATACACTACATAGAAACGGGATAGGTCTACGCCTTATAATCTAGAAGCTCTTGAAATAAAATAAAATATAAAAGTAATAAAACCAATTTACTAATTAAATAGTTAGATTTGTCAGATAGCCCATTTTTTTTACATATTTCCCTTACCCACGCCTATTTTTACCCTCTTCCTTTCAGTTACCTCCCCTCGCCCCCCACCAAAGTTGATTTTCTCTCTCGCTCTTCTAATTTTCATTTAAATGCTCTGTAATCCTGTATTTTATTTAATATATTTTATTCATCCTGAGGTAGATTCAGGTCGAACCCAAACCGGTTGGTTTTAAAAATTAAAAAATATAATGAAGTGGAATTAAACAATGTTATTTTATTGTCATTATTATAAATTTTATTAACTTCCCGTGGTTTTCGTTGGAGGGATTTCCCCCTGCGTTATGAAGAAGCAAGTAGCACGATATGGTATCCTATTGAGATAATCGCCAGTCTTCCAGCTGCGCTATCGGGGGCAAATCTCAGTGCAAAGACCAATTAGTTCTGCATAGGACGGGTGTATCTTGGCGCTATGAACTAGCAACAGCAGCGGAACTATAAATCCGGCCAATTATATGGAAGATAGGGACTCTCAGTATCGCCCTGGTGAAGAACCACCATTCAGAAATGAAACGTTGCTTGAAATTGACATCTAATTATTTACGTACTCCCTCATCCCTCTCTTTCTAATTACTTTCCCTTCCCACTTACTTCAATTTTATTTATTTATTTATTTATTTATAAGAATATTGTACATTGCTGTTTTTTTGTGGTGTTTCATCCGCCATGCTAGGGATATCCCTGTGTTATGGCGGGTGAAGTTTACAGATTTGAAATTATACATTTGTAATAGTTGATAAATAAAATTAGAAGTTGTACAGATTAAATTAAATTGCAAAATTTTATAATAATAATAATTAATTAATAATAATGAACAAGTAATAACAATTAATAATAATATTTAATTAATTAATAATAATTAATAATTATTAACCACTATCAATTAATAATTAATAAATTAATAATAATAACAAAAATAAGTAATAATATTGTAATAATAAGTTGATAATAATAGTTATTAAAATATAACATATAAGAAATAGTAATTTAATTATTTGTTGAATTAAGGAATAAAGGAACATCGTTTCTAAACATCATTTCTAGTTGTAAGGATCCATTGTGATAAATGTTTTTTAAAGGTGAGCGGTTGGGTTTCGGTTTTTAAGTTCTCAGGGAGAAGGTTAAATATTTTAGGAGCTAGGTATATGAAATGTCTTTGTGCTGACGTGGTATGTAGTGTCGGTACATTGTAGTGTCGGTTGGTTATTGTTCTGGTCGTGTAGTTATGATGTAAGAGAGTTTTTTTCTTATATTTGAACATGAAATGCGTTAAAGTAAATTTTAGATGGAGTTGCCGTATGTTTAGAACATTATATTCAGTGAAAAGTCGAGTGGAGGGGTATCTTGTCGGTCGCTTGTTGATAACACGTATTATCGTTTTTTGAGCTTTTTGTAGGGGATCAATAAATTTATGAGCACAGCCGCCCCAAATTATGATGCCATATACTAATAGGGATTGGCAGAGAGCATAGTAAACTCTTTTTAGTATTGTAGGAGTAAGGATATTTCTTAGACTTCGAAAAACATAGGAGAGCTTGCGAATTCGGGGGGTTAGACTGGCTAAATGCTGATTCCAACGTAGATGATGATCAATTAGGACCCCCAGGTATTTTATATGGGAAACTTTTTCCAAATTTGGGCAAGTACAGGAAGAGTAAGGTTTTGGACAAGAGTGGATTGTTATTTCCTGGTTGTTAGTAGGTTGGGTAGCAGCAGACAGACTAAATGTTAAAAATTTTGTTTTACCAGCATTGAGGGTGAGGAGATTATCATCTAACCAATTCTTTACAAGGCCTATGTCATATTGAGCTATGTCGAAAGCTCCTTTCCAGTTTTTATGTCGAGCTATAAGCACAGTATCATCTGCAAAGGATATTAGTTTTCCGGTTATGGGTAGGTTACAGAGTTTATTGATGTATATTAGGAATAAAATTGGGCCTAGAACACTTCCTTGTGGGACTCCAAATTGTATTGGCAAAGGGTTACTTACGGCTACGTTATTAATTTTCACGGTTTGTGATCTACCAGTAAGGTATGAGGAGAACCAGTTAAAAGTTGAATCCCGGATGCCTATTTGAGATAGTCTTTCCAGTAGTATAGGGTGGGAAACTGTGTCGAATGCTTTGGCTAAGTCTAAGAATATGGCTAGACAAGAATCGCCTTCATTCAGGCTATTTGTGATGTTCTCAGTCAGATCTAAGATTGCAGATTCTGTGCTAATTTTTTTTTGGAAACCAAACTGATTGGGCGAGAGAATCTTCTGGGTTTCCAAATGGGAGATAAGTCTACTTTTAACAATTTTTTCAATGATTTTTGATAAGACACTTAGCAAAGAAATGGGTCTGTAGTTTTCGATATTTGTTTTGTCGCCACTCTTATATATTGGGATAACCGTTGCATGTTTTAGTTGGATAGGGAAGGAGCCGCTATTGAAGCTTAGATTTACAATATGTTTTAACGGTGTGGTAATAAAGTGAGCTATGTGTTTTAGTATGTAAGGTGAAATGTTGTCAATACCTGCAGCACTATTTGTTTTTATGGAAAGTATTGTGTCAAAAATTTCTTTAGTGGATGTGGGGGCTAAGATAAGTGTGGGATGGAGAGAGTTCTGTAGTCTTACCCGTGAAGTTAGAAGGTTTTGGGTTTTATTTGTGGCTTTAAGAATTTTGTTGGCTAAGTTCGTTCCGATGTTACTAAAATAATGGTTGGCGTGATTGGCTAAGGTTTTTGGGTCTTCGTGGACTTGGATATTTTTCCCATTAATTACTAGTGATTGAATATTGAGTGAAGTTTTTTTATTTTCTGAGATGTCACTGACTACGTTCCAGATTACTTTACTGTCATATCCTGAATCTTCAATTTTTTTTTTATAGTATTTTTGTTTGGTTATTATTAACAGGTTATTGCAAATATCACGATACTTTTTGTAGAAACGGAAGAATTGGGGATCTGGGTTATTTAGTGCTTGTTTGTGGAGTCTGTCTCTTTTACGTATGCAGAATATAAGGCCATTCGTAATCCAAGGTTTTAGCTTCTTTTTTTTGTTGGAGGCTGTTTTGGGGGGGAAAGAGGCGTAGTTAATGTGGGCAGTTAGTGATGCAGAAAACATTTCAAGAGCTGTGTCAACATTTTCAGAGAGTAGGGTAGACTCCCATTTTTCTTGTTCTACAGACTTTATCAGATGATCCATATTTACAATGTTATGAGAAGGATTACTAGACTTAAGGGGGGGAGATTTTGAGTTGTGTATTTCTAGGATGGTTGAGTAGTGGTCTGTCACCGAAGATTCAAATACAATTGATTTAGCGATTCGCTTTGTTCTGACCATGATGTGATCTATGCATGTCTTAGTAGTGAGTGTGACTCGGGTAGGTATGTTGATGTATGGTATAAGGCCATGAAGACCCATTAGGTTTAGGTATTTTGTAGTATGAGGGCTAGCTTCGTTTAGAATGTCTATGTTGATATCACCGATTATGATGAGATCCTTAGTTGTATCATCAATATTTTTTTCAAGCGAGTAGAGAAAAGAGGAGACATTATTGGACTTAGGGGAGCGATATATGGCGAAGACATTTAAGTTGTCAATTGTGATTTTGAGGCAATTTGCATGGTCAACTGTAGTTTCAGACACTGTAGGGTTTAAGTAGGATTTGACATAAACTATGACCCCATCGGATTGGGACCTGTGTCGAGTTGTATTATACACAGAGTAGTTGTTGATTATCTTCGGGATATAATTTACATTAATCCAGCACTCTGACAGAACAATTATATCGAATTCATTTCCTAAGTCAGTTAGGAGTACAAGTAAATTGTCGAAGTTTTTATTGAGGCTACGGATGTTCATGGCAAATATTTTTAGTGCTTTAGGTGTTGAGATAATTTTTTTATATGCATTTATGTCGTTTGTCGTTTGAACCGTGATATTAAGAAAATTATCGATAGAGTTTTTTGGATCCATTTTTAACGACTGAGTATGGTGGGGGTTTGAATATAACAGAAACATTGTAAGTTAAGGGGATGTGTAAGGATAGTGGAAAACCGTAGCAATTAATGTTTTTTTGCAGATGTTTAGTTTCTCTAATGATTTCAGAAATAAAGCGAGTAAGTACACTTAGAAGAACTACGATCATTTGCTTATTTAAATGTATTGAAAGTATGAGATTGGGCTTTGTCAAGATGGTATGAACTAAGACAGTTAAGCGAAGTAAAACAATCAAAAAGATTAAAGGAATAATTATAATCATGAGTATCGGAGGAATCATAAGGACGTAGGGAGTTAAAATAAAGTTAGTTGTGAGAAGGATTCGAATTCGTGGAATGTAGAGGCGTATATTAGGATCGTTTAAGTCATTGTAAAAGTCATAGTAGATTATCAATAGGAACAGACAAATTGGGTGGATTATATGAATTGACAGGATTAGAACAATAGGAAGAATGTGAGTAAACATGAAAGTAGAATAATTTAAATTCATCGAGAAATAAAAGGCATTGAGATAATAAAAATAATTAAAACAGATAGCACGATTTAAGTTGTAAATACATTGGAAATGGTTGAAACAATTGTTATGATAATAATTCAGGCGATTAGGATAGTTAAGAGAATTAAAGAAGAATTTATTTATTTGGAGAAGTAAAGGGAATAAAGATAAGTGTATAATAATTACTAAGGGATGAGAAGAAATTAATAAATATACCACATTTAAGAGATTTAGCAAAATTAAAATGTTTAAGATAAGTAAAAGAAGTGCAGGAATAAAAACACTGGGGATAGAAGGAATCAAGTGGTTAGATATTATGAATTGAATTAAAATAGTAGGATTTAGTTTTTCAATAACATTATTTGGGCAAATTAAGTGAGGTAATTGAATTAAGTTAGATAATATTATTAGATGATTAAAGAATTTTGTTAAAATAATTGCACAATTACAATTAATCGAATGTATCACGTGTATCAATTTAGTTAAAATATTAAAATAATTAAAAGAAATTAAGTAAATTGAGTTTTGTAAAATATTTGGATAGATTAATATAGTGTATATAGATGCATAAATGAGAATAATTAAGAAGAATGGAATTTTTGAATAATTTAGAATAATTAGGTAATTAGAAGCAATTGAAAATATCACACATATATAAATATTAATAGTAATGAAATAATTAAACGTAAATGGGTAAATTGTGAACAATAAAATAGTTCGATAGATTAAAATTGTGGAAATAAATGAGTAAAAGAGAACATTTAAGTAGAGTGGAATATTTTGATAATTTAGAATAATTAGATAATTTAAAACAATCGATTGTATCACATGTATCAAATTAGTTAAATAAATTGAGTTGAATATAATAATTGAATAGATTAAAATAGTGGAAATAAATGTAAAGAGAACAGATAAGTAGAGTGAAATATTTTTATAATTTAGAATAATTGGATACTTTAAAACAATCGAATGTATCACACGTATATAGTTTGATAAAATAATTAAATAATTAAAAATAATTAAGTTCATTGAGTTTAATATAATAATTGGATATATTACAATAGTGGAAAAGAATGAATAAATACGAAAAGTTAAGTATAATGGAATATTTGGATAGATTAGAATAATTAGGTAATTTAAAACAATTGAATGTATCACATATATGAAATTAGTTAAAATTATTAAATAATTAAAAATATTTGAATAAGTTGTGTTAACTATAATTATTGAATAGATTAAAATAGTGGAAATAAATGTATAAACGAGAACAGTTAAGTAGAGTGGAATATTTTGATAATTTAGAATGATTAGATAATTTAAAACAATCGAAGGTATCACACATGTATATTTTGTTAAGATAATGAAATAATTAAAAATAATTAAGTACATTGAGTTTAATATATTAATTGGACATGTTAAAATAGTGGAAATGAATGAATAAATGAGAAGATGAAGAAATGGATGCCATAGTTTCACTGGCTCCAGATGGTTGGGAGTAGACACTTTATTTTCTAATTTTTTTATACCACACAGGGGTCCCAAGCTTTTCGGCAAAAAATCAGTGCATTAAGCCAGTTCTAAAGATGCTAAAAGATTAAACAAAACTGTAAAAACGCGAATCTTCAAATTGGAGAATTACACCCTTACTGCGTTTTTACTTAAAAGCCGAATACGTTCCTCCCAGTAACATACACAGAAAGTTCAAGGACGGTTATTTCACAGATTTTGAACGATACCTTAAATTTCAAATTCTGTGAAAGTTCTATTCAAATTTTATTATTATATCATTACTAGCAGACCCAGCCACACGTTGCTGTGGCTAACGAAACACAACGCCGTTACCCAACCTTTATAAAATCCACACTACCCGCTTGCCAGCTGCCCGCTGCCCGCTTCCTGAATTGAATATTTGAATTTATCGGCTTTTCTCTACTATAATAAGCATGTATTATACATATAAACTAATTAACTCGCCACTAATTATACAATGCTTGCAATGCAACACTGGATATTTGAAAAGGGAAAAACAAATACATACTTTTCTAGGACATCAATTTTCCTCTTTCGTTCGTAGAACGAATTTCAAAAGTGACTATAGTACGGCCCGCCTGCCGTTTTAAATCGCGCAAAAATATGTTTTCTTTGAATTTATCGGCTTTTCTCTAATATAATTTACATGTTTTATACATATAAACATTCCTCTCCAATCACTCTATCTATTGGTGAAAACCGCATGAAAATCCGTTGCGTAGTTTAAAAGATTAACGCGCACATACATTTTGAGCGACTTCATTTTATACTATGTAATGATGATGATGATGATGGGCCTGTTGCTTCACAGAACAGAACAATTAACAGATTTTGAATAGAACTTTCACAGAATTATAAAAATTACATTGGAATTTGATGGAATTGTTCAAATACTGTTAAACAACCCGACCTGGATTTCCCAGAGAAGAAAAAAGTGCGACAAGTTATTCTAAGGGGGTATTTTCATAAATGACGAATGTGACCAGCTCAGGTATGGGGGCTCCATCGAAGCCAGAGTAAAGTTAGCCTCCCAAAAGCTGGGCGTACTGTACAGGGCCCGCAGATACTTTAATAGTACACAACTGCTAACCTTGTACAAATCACAAGTACGCCCCACGGTTGAATTTGGCAGCCATCTCTGGTCTGGAGCTCCAAAATACCTGAAAAATACCCTCGACTCTGTGCAGAAACGGGCGGTCCGTTTGATAGATTCTCCCATCTTAACAGACGGATTGCAATCTTTAGAGCACAGGCGTCGGGTGGGAATGCTATCCTTGTTCTACCGGTATTACAATGGAAGATGCTCCGAGGAACTAGCATCATTGATCCCTTCGGCACCGGTGCATAGTCGGGAAACACGCCAAACGCGTGCCCAACATTTGTACACGGTTGACATTTGTACAACAGGTCGTTTCTTCGACTCGTTCTTGTGTTCAACAGCTCGGCTGTGGAATGATTTGCCGGCCTCTGTGTTTCCTCCTTCCTACAACATGGGTCTCTTCAAGACCAATGTTCATTCCTTCTTCTCCTCAAAAAGACCCTCCACACAGCATCCCAGATGACATAGGCCCTGAGGGAAATTATTTTCCTCAGGGCCTCCTGTGTGGAGTTAATGTAAAAAAATAAATTATGAAATTTGCATTAAAAATTATAATAGGTGGCACGCGAGCAGTTTGAAAACTGAATGTGTCGGGAATGAATGTGTGGAATGCGAGAGGTGAGAGGGGGGAATGGGGAGAGGGTATTGGGAGGGTGTTGGGAGGGTGTTGGTGGAGGGGAGAAATGGGAGGGGGAGGAGGGTGGGGTGGAGGGGGTTAGGGGAGGGAGAGGGAGGAGAGAAGGAAGGGAAAGGGGAAGGATGAAGGAGGGTGCGGGGAGGGGTAGGGGTGGGGGGAAGGGGGTTGATGGGGGGGAGTGGGTGGAGGAAGAAGGAGTTGATGAGGGGAGTGGAGTGGAGAGAGAGAAGATGGAGGAGGTGGAGTGGGGTGGGAGAGGGGGAGGGAAGAAAGAAGGAAGGGGGAGTGGGGAGGGGTATGGGGTGGGGGAGGGGTCGGTGGAGAAGGAGGGTGAGGGTGAGGGGGGTTGATGGATGAGTGGAGTGGGGAGAGGGAAGGTGGAGGTGGAAGGAGTGGGGGGAGGGGGTTTGATGGGGGGGGGGGGAGTGGAGTTGGGAGAGGGGAAGTGGAGGAGGCGGAGTGAAAATCCCCTAATACCATGAGAGCGAAGCCGCGGGAAAAAGCTAGTATAAAATAATTCTATTAGTACAAAATATAATGGTTATGTTAGGTAAAGATATTGTATTTCTTAGTCCTCCTCATTATTGTTATTGTTAAAAAAACGTGAAATATCCGACCACACTTGGAAAAATTATTATTAATTATTTATTGAGGGCATAATGATTAATACACTTCGCTTCAATATTTTTCAAGAAAATTTATTTTTATATTTAATTCACCAAAAATCCTTTAGACGTAGCCCCAGACATAACTGAATAAGAAACTTTTCAAAACTACAGAGTTTTCATTATCCTTCAACCCAATTAATTTCTGGAATTCCCAGTTCTTCTTAGGCATCACTACTTTATTTTTCTTTCTCTGTTTGAAATATGAGATATGATTTCTCCTACTAAAAGTAAAAATTATTTAATATTAGCCGTAATTAATATCTATACCTTTTCACTGAGTCTTTCTGAAAAGTTATGAAATGATAATATTCTCATTATATATTCTCGTGATATATTCGGCATTGATCATCTGATTGGAGTCATCATCGTTCTACGGCGATTCGATTGCTGTACGAGAGGGTATATGTGGGGTATAAGTCTCGTATGTTGCCTCCGTGTGGGAGCATCGCCTGAATAATGTCTTGATAAACTCGGCTTTTAAACGGGGCCAGCGGACTTTCCTGTTGGCGCTCTCGGGCGCTTACAGTTCTGTAGCCCCAGATGCATTACCGGTTCTGGCCGGGGTTCTGCCGATCGACCTTGCAATTAGGGAAATATTGACAAAAAAGGAACTTATTAGAGGCAGGGCTGCTCTCCACCTTGGAGTCGAGCCGACACCGGGAGGAGTAGTGGCCCTCCCCGGCTTGCTCAAAGCGATGCGCGAAAGGACTCTGAGTGTATGGCAAGAGCGATAGGATAGGTCGACGAAGGGCAGATAGACTGTCTCCTTCTTCCCTTCAGTTAAATTCAGAATGGAAGGGGCACACATTAAACTGGATCACTACATGACACAGATGCTGTGCGGACATGGGGAATTCAGGGGTCGCCTACATAGCTTGACCCTTTCTCCCCATCCAAACTGTGCGTGTAGTGATACTAAACAGGATGCCAGGCACATTCTGTGGCACTGCGAGTTGATGAAGGAAGCACCAGAGGAAATGATGGATGGCAAGTTCTACCAGCGTGGAACGCTGACCATGTGTCGAACAAAGAGAATTTCAAGTGTCTGAAAAAGTTTTTCAAGTCCTGGGTGGAGAGATGGTCTGTACTTAGAGTCGCCGATTTAGACTAAATTCATCTTCGTTTCAGGTGCTACACGTATTGTTCATGTCTCCCTCAGTATATCTTCAATTACTCTTCACTAGTGTATACGCTTTGAACTGTTTATAATATTACTCTTTTGACCCGTAAATTACTGGTTAAGTTTGACTTATGTAATGACACATTTTTCTTTTCTTGTTTTACTTATTTTCTTTTACACCATCGCCCAATATATTATGACTTCTGTACTCATACTATAATTATGTTTCTAATATACAGGGTGTCCGGGGGGTAAAGTACATTAACTTCGGGAAGTGATTATATATTATAGTGATGATGGTACAAGTAAAAAAGGTTTATAACTTTTTTCGAAATTCCAACTTTTAGGGGTAGTTTTGAGGTAAAAATATAAAATTAGTCCGGTGTGTGCGGCCAGATTTATTATTTTCCGATGTAACGATACGGGCCAATCACAATCGAGTCGGGCACCCGGCAGGCTCTCAGCAAATAAGATGGGAGAAAAATGTTGGAATTTCGGAAAAAGTTGTTAATCTTTTTTACTCCTACTATCACGTAGAATCACCTACCGAAGTTAATGCACTTTACCCCCGGACACCATGTATAATTGCTCTTATTATTTCCTTACTTTACATTAGCTTTGGTTTCCATATTTTGTTGGCGCAACTGAACTGTACCTATTTTTTATCGTCGTCACCCCATAAAAGGGAGTGGGATAAACCCTGTCCGTGCATACAGCCAGGCGAACATACACCGTACCTGTTTTCCCGCGATCCTACCAATGAAATGCTTAGGTCTGAGGAATAGCCGTGTGGTCTCGACGTCCTTCCGCCCCCCTCCGACAACCGAGTCTTCTTAAACTTTCTCTTCTTTCCCACATATATTTCTTCGAGGCAAAATCGGGGAGCCGGCTAAAGGGCGCGGACTTCATCTGCAGTTGGGCCGATAGCCGTGTAAATTGTCATTGGGACTGCCTGATGGTTTGTGGAATACCTTCTCTGAATATTTTATTTTTATGCGTTTTATTTTATCTCTGTTATTATTGTAAATACTTGCATTATCTTATAGTCCAGTCAATAAATGCTCCAAAAGGAGGTGTAGAGTGCGTGAGCAGGGACCTAAGCGATTCCTTCAGAAACTTGTTTAGGGTGTGAACATACTAAAAGTCCTTATGTCTAGGTGGTGAGCTAGGTGGGGAGGGGGGGGGGGGGGGGAAGGTCCCAGTTTTTGGCTTTCCGCTTGTATCTCAAAAACGGTGCGGCGCAGAGGAAAATTTTTTAAGAATAAGTAAAAGCTTATAAAATTATCTTTAACTTTTATTCTACATGTAATTTCATAAATCCCAGCCGTTTTTGAGTTACACGCTCCACAAATGTAGATATTTTGGAAAAAAATCATTTTACCTCACATTTTTCATCAAACATTCCGTCATATCGTCTAAAGTATTCATCACACATAGAAATTTGTTGTAAACAAGTTGTGAAGAATTTAATTTTCTTTTAGAATATGTATACATATGCACATGAATCTCCAACCAGTAAATATTTACAGCAATTTAAACTTTTTTCGTAAAATGTCGTCATTTTCAGAAAAAGCTGTTTTTATCTTATTACTGATACACCGACGCGCGACGTCGACTATGCGACGCTCTGATCGCTTTTAGTCCGGCGTATGGTCAGATATGACTATTGAAACCACATTGATGCGATCATTCAAAAGCCAAGGAGGCATAACAGGAGGCAAAGGTGTTTTGCACAATGTAGTAAGCAAGTGGTTAGTTGGTATGAGCACAACTCTAGAGATCTGCACTTCCCTTGAAGAGTTTTGTTGAGTCTTCTTCACGTCAAGTGAACAGGACAAAGACCTTGGACAAGCCTACTGAAGTAGAGATACAGCAGACATTTCAAAACTCTGTCAGTGGTTTGATGCACATCCTTCCTTCCCACAAACCAGTGAAATAATGTTAATTCCCAATGTCTTCTGTCAGCTCGTCGATAAAAATTCACGATGAAAAGGTTGCAGTTGACCCAACATTGCTGTTTCAATGGATAAGCAGACGATCAAAAAAAAGATAAACAAACGATCGGATGAGGATTTGATGAAATTCTTTGAGAATAACTTGGCCCCATTTCCCTTGGCACTGTTCTATGAAAGTGGGATGCGAAAGACAACTAAATATATCCTGTACAGCTTATCCGAACCTACCAAAAAACTGGTCTACTGTCTCAGATGAACATAGTTGTGGACTGAGAATTTCTACTACAAAGAGTAATTTGGCAAAAAAATGCCTCCGTTGCTACAATTTGTGATCATTACATTACCTACGTCAACCAACACCATCCTGGATGACTCGCGCTGTGGTATTTGATGGGTATGCAATCCCAGCCAACAGTACGAAATCACAAGTACAGATACGATGGTACAGACTGAGAAGGTCAGCCGACATCAATTTGACTTGGAACACATCAATACCTGTTAAACAGGAAGATTTTTTATCCAATACTACCAACAAAATTAACTTCATCTCCTACAGACAAAGCATCGGGAGAATGGGATACAGACTCTTCCTTGTCGTTAAGACTGCTGTGGAACAATCCTCTCACAATTCTGTGGCTGTCATCGGTGAGGATGTTAACCTCACCGTCCTTTGATTGCTTCCACTCCTCCCACCCAAGATATTCTGCTGAAGAAACCTGGACGAGGGAAAACCGAAACAATGGCACTGTCCACTTAAGAGATGCAGCACCGTGGATTTGAACACATCCTATTCTTACATTAATTTACCGGCTGCGATACATCTGCAACTTTCAGGAGAAGCAAGATGAGCTTCTCAATATTGTACTTGGAGTCAGAAATCTTCAAGCAAGCGGCAATGATATTTTAAAACCCCTCCTCTACTAGCGACGAGGTTGAAGAGGCTGGAATTAAATGTTTCCTTAAATGGTATGCGGCGCCAAAAAGACAGACCTCCCTTAACCAGTACCGCTTCCAGTCGTTCACAAGGTTGGTGGATCTAATATGTGGGACCTAATAGGTGGGCAAATATGAATCCTGACATCAGCTCCCTCCCTCCAACAGAGAGCGCAGCTAAACAGCACTTTGCACCGATTGAGCTGCCCCCCTGAAGAATGGGATTGGAAACATGAAGGAGAGACCCTGGTGGCTATTACAACAGAAGATCCACCAGCACCGGAGGTCTTTCTGAATATGATATTTTGCCGCTGCACCAAGGATTGGGCAATTGGCAAATGTGGATGCCGAAAAGCAATGCTAACCTGTTCTGCAGCGTGTCTCCACCGCCAAGGCAGGTGCCTCAATAGCGTGCCTGTTGCTGAGGACGACGGTAAAGACGAAGTAGAACCCATTTAATAAGAACCATCCACTACTGAGGATGAATATGCCATGGATGAACAACGCTTACCAGGACCCTCACGTCCAAAGAGGATGAGAGTGTAACATGATGTTATTGAGAACAGTGATAATAGAGTGACATAGTGAAATGAGGTTTATAATTTATGTGCTTAATATAACGAAATATTATAAAATTATCATCACATAATTATCATTATCATTATAAAACACAATTAAATTTTTTTTAAGGAATATGATTTTTGTCTACTTTATTTAATAACTGGCTTTAAAGTGTGGTCACACATATTATTAGGTGAACGAACAAAAGCTGTGGGTCAGTAATAAGATTAAAAGAGCTTTTTCTGAAAATGACATTTTACGAAAAAAGTTTAAATTGCTGAAAATATTTACTGGTTGGAGATTTATGTGCATATATATTCTAAAAGGTAATTAAATTCTTTACAACTTGTTTTCAACAAATTTCTATGTGTGATGAATATTTTAGACGATATTTATTTATTTATTTATTAACGCCCTTTTTCGGGGCTTTTACATATGAATAGTAAGAAATATACAGTATTTATTGTACATAACTGAACTGCCTTCGTAACAATATTTTATATTTGCTTAAAGATACATTGAAGATGTCCACTGACTTGGTATAATTGTTTCCCTCCATTAGTATTCTGGGTAAAGAGGAATACATATGGTAGTTAGTTCCAGAATTACTGCACTGAAATAAATCCTGACTTCTAGTATTACGTAGTGGAATCCGGAAGCTTGAAGCTTGAATGAATGTTTGATGAAAAATGTGAGGTACAATTATTTTTTTCGAAAATATCTACATTTGTGGAGCGTGTAACTCAAAAACAGCTGGGATTTATAAAATTATATAAAGAATAAAAGTTATAGGTAATTTTAGAAGCTTTTACTTATTCTCACGAAATTTTCCTCTGCGACGCACCGTTTTTGAGATACAAGCGGAAAGCCGAAAATTGGGACCTCCCCCCCCCCCCTCCCCCCCCTAGCTCACCACCTAGATATCAGGACTTTTAGTATGTTCACACCCTAAGCACCCTAAACAAGTTTCTGAAGGAATCGCTTAGGTCCCTGCTCACGCACACTACAGCTCCTTCCTTGACTGTGTAACCTTTTTGCGTACGTGATATGATAAGAGTAGAATCCACCTACAACACACACTGGCATGAAGGTACCAATTCGACATTAATCAAATAAATAATAAGTCTGCTGTTGAAAGAATGACATTTATTGATAAGCAAGAAACAGGTAGAGCAAGAACCATAAATCTCAGAGCGTGTCAGGTAGGATCCTGATAGAGGTTAAACATTTAAATAGCAAACTGTAGGTAATCTATGACATCAAAGCTATGGAGAATTTAATCAATAGGGCGCCAGCCAGGGAAAACATCCTGACATATTTTTAAAACCAGTGACCATAATCTAAACTATAATTATATTCATTTGTCTCACGCGTAATCGAAGTTTCCAGAAACCACCCAGCTGCGTGCGTAGGGCACGACCCACCTCACAACACCGGCTCTCCACGCCAACTGACGGTTGCGGAAATCCCTCAAACTATCGAACCCCGAAACTCAGGCGTACCACCGTCGGGAAACATGCGTAGTTACCACAATGCGGAACCATTCAGTAGCTACCTGCTACAATATCCCCCCACGAATCCGAAATTTTCCCAGGGAAAATTTCCTAAAGCCTCCTGGCGCTCGGGGAAGAAAAACGTTCTCGCAGACCAAGTGATGAACTGGTTCAATTGACTGCAGGCGGCAAGGAAGAAGACCAGGCCCCGGATGTTTACTGGAAATGCTGTTCCTCCAAGGTGACGTTGCTGGAGAACAGATTCAGGAAAGACTTCAGCGAACGGCCTCACAATATGACTTCTGCACACTTCGTTGCACATGATTGTGGAATTATAGCCCGAAAGCGTTGGAGAAAAAGGAAGTGTAGAAAATCCTAGAAGCATCTTCAGGAACCATAGTGTTAAAGCGCCTCATCAGCAATCTTGTAAGGATGATGAAGTGTCCAGTGGGGAAAAGACCGAGGTCCATGAGGAGAACTTTAGAGATGTTCCTCCCACCAAGTAATGTTATAGAACAGCATCCGCATAAGTGGCGATGATGTCCAAGGTCCTTGTGGAAAACTTTAGAGATGTTCCTCCTGCCAAGTAATATTGCAGAACAGCATCCGCATGAGTGGCGATGATGTCCAAGGTCCTTGTGGAAAACTTTAGATGTTTCTCCCGCCAAGTGATGTGATGATTGCAGTGTAGAAGAATCTTGATTGAAGAACGTAGAGGAATATACGTGTGAGACACTAACAGCTAAACTACATCTTACATAGTGGGTCACTGAGATACTGAAAGTTACTTAATGAAGATCTGAACTTAAAAGTTTACTTAAAAAAAATAGAAATAAAATCCAAAGCTAAACCCGAATAATAACATCTGTTATCCAATGATAATTAAAAGCCTAGACGCCCCAAAACAATTATATAATACCTAACAGGCAATATATGAAAGCTACATAATATAGATAAGAAAAAAAAAAAAATTCAATATTAAAAGGTAAACCAGAATGACATCATGAATATCATTATGATTGTCAAAGTTTGTTGACTAAGGCACTGCCATCTATTGACCCAGAAATGGGTAACCCGAGATCCAAACCATTGAGAAAATTAAATAAATAAAAGTTGCTACTAAAATTAAACAAAATGTCCAAAGTAACCCGTAATTTTAATATTGCATCAAGAGGTCTGGAGACGTGCCTTGAGCTCAGAGGCAGGTCCCGAAAGCTCAAAATGGAACATTAAAACTGATTGTAACATTAAAACCAAGGCTTATCGCCAATCACATTCAAAATTAATTATGTACGAATGGAAAACATTTAATTCATGTAGGAAAAATTCCAAATGCTTATATAGAAAAATCACAGTCTCCAACTAGTGGGAAAATCATTATAAATAACAACAAAAAAATTGATGTATTGAATATACTTAAAACACATGCCAAATTATATGGTAATATACGACAAAGTAGTATCAATTATTATTTATCACATATAAAATGATCACTTGTGAAAAAAAACACGTATATATAAAATGACATGTAAAATCACGCTACCGGAAAACTGACATAGCCTGTGGATTTCCTAAAATCCAAAATAGATAATTATTAGTTTCTGAAACTCTCGCCTGTGTAAACCGCACAGCCAATTTTCCGAAAGGGTGAAGTTGTTAAATAGCAAATACCAATATTAATAATTTAGAGTGTCTACGCACTACATTTTTAGTTTTTAAACAAGTGTGAGTGTAAAATGTTTTAATAAAAAGCAAGCTACAATAAATACCACAGAACAATCCTTAGTACGCACCAGATACATAATTGAAACCATGGTTTATGACCAGGGAGTTGAGATAAACCATCTTCCTAAACCAGGAAGTGAATATATATCCGTTACGTACTACATTCTTAAATATAAATAAACATGATCCACAATTCAATGCCCGAAGATAATAAAAAGTCATCTTCGCGCGTTAAATTTTCCATAAACAAAACCCAACAAAGGGACACACAGACAAACACAACCCCAACAAATAACAAAACCAATCAATGTGAAGACACAAGTGTTATGTCGTGTCATCACAAAGAAGGAACAATAAAATTTGCATGGCAACGGTGGCAGAAGCATGCAAAAAAACCTAATATTATTGTAAACAGCAGAAAGCAAACTCTTTTGTAGATTCGCCTTCACATTATACAAGAAAAATTATCCCGTAGATCAACCGGAGTGTTCAGACTTGAGAATATCCTTCACATGGAAAACTCCCAGCTTTTTCCCATTCATGTCTGCCAATTCATAGGCAACAGGGGAAATCTTCTTAATCACCTTACTCCTAATGAATTTAGGGGCCAATTTTGCAGAGAAATGTTTACTAGCATCAGACAGGACAAACGACCGCCTCCAGACTATGTCCCCGAGGTTGTATTGAACATCCCTGCGACGCAGGTCATATTGACGTTTGTTGCGTTCGTAGGACTGTCTCAGGGACGTGCGTACCTGCGAAAAAATGTCGTTCAATTCCTGTAAATCATGAGCCCAAGAGTCACGTTCTGAAAATTTAATTTCTTCTTCATTGAAATCCACCCCCAAATAGTCCTTCCCTGAAATAATTATTTCCCTACCAAAGTTGAGGAAAAACGGAGTATACCCTGTGACCTCATGAACCGCAGTGTTGATAGCTAATTCAATTTCAGGAATAAAGTTCGCCCAAGTTCGGTGATCAGAGCCAACGTATGAAGCAAGAGCAGAAACTAAAACCTTATTTACTCGTTCAACAGGATTATTTTGCGGGTGATATCTACAGTTGTAGAACAGGTGACGAATGTGAAATTTGCTGGCCAACGCCTTTATGTCACGAGAAATGTACTGAGGTCCATTGTCCAAAACTATAGTATCCGGAACACCAAATTTGTAGAAGATGTCATTCTCCAGAATCGAAGCAATATTACTACCCGTAGCTTTCCTGAGTGGGAAAAGTCTTGTAAATTTCGAAAAGAAATCTGACACTACCAACAAATAAGTATATCCTTTCTTGTAGGAACTAGGATATGGGCCAAGTAAATCTGTCGCTATCATCTGCCAAGGACGCTGAACCAATTTGGGATCTCCTATAAGACCTGGAGGTAACAAATTCGAGCTTTTGTAACCTAAACAAGTTTGACATTTGGCTATGAACGATTTAACATCAGCCGCCATCTTGGGCCAATAATACTTATGTCTGATCCTGCTTAATGTTTTTAAAATGCCGAAGTGAGCGCAAACCGGCGGAATATGGTGCTCTTTTATGACACTAATTCTGAACTCTTTAGGGAGTACTTCCTTCCAGTCATAAGACCTGTGAAGCGCTTCCATACTTTGAATGTGTTTAAATATCTTGCCATTAAAAACCTTCCATACCGGATACTTCTCGGGATGTGTTACGATTTTATCCCTCAATTTGACATACCACTCATCAGAAGTTACAAAGTTCTGATCTAAGGATTCTACAAGTAAGGGGTCACGGGATAAAGCATCAGGAATGACATTGTCTTTGCCATTTCTATGTACAATCTCAAAATTGAACTGTTGCAGTCTGACTGCCCAGCGGGCCAGCCTTCCTGACGGCGACTTTAGTTTCGTAAGCCATTTAAGACTATAGTGATCCGTGATAACTTTTACCGGAATGGGAGAGCCTTCGATATATCCTCTAAACTTTTCTAACGCGAAAATCATGGCATTCAACTCTCTTTCAGTTGTAGAGTGATTTCTCTCCTGAGCTGAAAGCGTTCTTGAAATAAACGAAATAGGATGTTCAATCTGATTATCATCCATCTGCGTTAAAACTGCCCCGAGGCCTATATTCGACGCGTCACAACTAATGGTAAACGGTCTATCAAAGTTCGGACATGCAAGAACTGGCGCGTTCACCAGGATGTTCTTTAATTTAAGAAAAGCAGCCTCGGCCTGCTCATTCCATTTGAACTTTTTCCCTGCGAACTCCTTCTTCGTGAGATTATATAAGGGTGACGCAATTATGGAAAAGTTAAGTATGAACCTTTTATACCAAGAAAGAACACCTATGAATCTGCGCAGACTCTTTTGAGTCGTAGGAGTGGGAAATTCAACTATAGCTTTAACTTTGTCCGGATCTGTACGGAGCCCTTTGCTGTCGATTACATAACCCAAGTATTTCAAGGAATCCCTGCAGAAAACCGATTTTTGAACATTTATGGTAAGACCGGCGGCTTGCAATCTCTGTTTAACCTGTCTTAAAAGATGAATGTGTTCTTCAAAAGAGGAACTGATTACAATAATATCATCTAGGTAACAGAAAACCTTCCCGTCGAATTCCGGCCCTAACACCTTATCCATTAATCTCATCATGCGTGCGCTTGCCCCGTGAAGACCGAATGGCATGGTAACGAAATGAAATAATCCTCGTTTGGGGATTGTAAAAGCCGTTTTTTCTTTAGAACTCTCATCCAATGGAATCTGGAAAAATGCATCATTAAGATCCAAAGTCGTTAAGTAGCGAGCTCCCCCCAAACTGTTAAGAATGTCCGAGATAAACGGCGTCGCGTACGCGTCACGTTTTGAGTTTGCGTTTAAAAGTCTGGAATCCAAACATAGTCTGAAGGAACCATTCTTCTTGGGGACCAGAACAATCGGATTATTCCACGAGCTGTTACTAGGTTCAACCACCCCTAACTCTAACAATCTGTCTAGCTCGTTATGCACTTTAGGAAGTATATGCGGTGAAATCGGATATATCCTTTGCTTAATAGGAGAACAATCACCCGTGTCGATTGTGTGTTTTTCTAACGAGGTTCTACCTAACCGATTGCCCGAATATTCCTTGAATTCATTAATTACCTTATCCAAAACAGAACGTTGAGAAATTGATAGGTTATGAGCATTTTCCAACCCAACAGCATCAGCTATGCGCTGTTTGTTCCCCGTCTCTTTGCAAGACATTAACTTAGAAATCTTTGGACAAATATTAAATATCTTCCAGAAGTCACAGCCTAATATTATATTCGCTTTTATCTGTGGCATGACAACAAAGTTAAAAGCTTTTTCCACCCCATTGACACAAACCGGAAGCGAAATCTTGTACGAACAACATACAGAATGCCCTGTGGCAGATACTAAAGAGAAACTGACATCTAACTTAGACAGTTCAAAACCTGAATCTAAAAATTTTTTGTGAAAGTTATTCCCCAGAATTGAAACATGTGAGCCTGAATCCAACAGACCGGAGCACACAAACCGATTAACTTGAAAAGAGATGTAAGGACGCCCGTCCCTGTCAGGCGCTCGCACCTCCTTCGCAGTTCTAAGATTAGCATAAAATTTTCTTACAACCTCGAGCCAGGAAGACCATTCCCCGGAAGCAATCTCGGCAAACGACGGCGTCCCGACGTCCGCTGATAGAATCTCCCGGGAAATCAGTTTTTTGACTGATCTCGACAGCCGCAAGCTGGAGCCTTCACCCCTGGTCTGCCGCAGCGGAAACATTGCACCTTCCTGGAATGAGACCTTGACGGGCTAAGCTTATCATTGTTACCATAACGATTTTTATTGAAATTGGGATTTACATTTCCAGAATCTCTAAAATTAGCATTGTGAGAATTACGTTGATTCCTCCTGAAATCGGGATTTTCATTCGCAGAATTTAAATTATCATTCCGCCTCACATTGTTATACCTAGAATCTCTAAAATTAGCATTGTTAGAATAACGTTGATTCCTCCTGAAATCGGAATTTGCATTCGCAGAATTTAAATTATCATTCCGCCTCGCAACATTATTATTCCCAGGTTGCGATGTGCACGGAGAATTCCTGTCACCCGAACGGCTATCAGCCAGCTCAATCATCTTCCCAAGCTTCTTGAGCGTAATAATGTCAGGAATTACTGAAAGAGATAATTTTTGTATATACCTAGGTAACATATTGCATTGCATAATTTCAAGTAATTCTACCTCAGATAATTTAGTAGATAGACGGTTATTCAGAACAAGAATGCGAGTTATGAAAGCACTAATATTCTCTTTTTGCAATTGAAGAGTAGATCGAAGTTGAGCCAACAGTCGCCTTTCATGATCGAGAAGCTCATATTCATCCTTTAATGCGACAACAATATCCGCCCAGGACGAGAAAGACGAGCGATTCACTCTAAACCACAAGAGCGCATCACCTGCAAATAACTCCACAGCTGACGAAAAAAGTGAAGAGGTACATACATTCCTTGCTTGAGCAAGTTCCTCGATCCTCTCTATGAAGTCCCTCACACTGGTCGACCCATCATACGTGAGATTCCATTTATATACCGGAACGGATGGTGATGAAGAAGGAAAAGAAACCGGAACGGAAGTAGCCGACGTTTCTCCTTGTTTCGCCATTGTGCACTGTGCTTTGCTTCTTGTTAAAACGCCACAATCCATAACCTAACGGTTGAAATGAGGAGATCGTGCCCTCGCCACAACATTCGAGAAACCACTCCCCCGCATGAGACAAATGAAATATCTAAAATTCTAAATGATAAGTTCACCACAACCTCAACGACATAGACCCAGCAAAAATATTTCACCTCTAGATTCCACAAAGCCGTTGGGCCGCCATTTTGTAACCTTTTTGCGTACGTGATATGATAAGAGTAGAATCCACCTACAACACACACTGGCATGAAGGTACCAATTCGACATTAATCAAATAAATAATAAGTCTGCTGTTGAAAGAATGACATTTATTGATAAGCAAGAAACAGGTAGAGCAAGAACCATAAATCTCAGAGCGTGTCAGGTAGGATCCTGATAGAGGTTAAACATTTAAATAGCAAACTGTAGGTAATCTATGCCATCAAAGCTATGGAGAATTTAATCAATAGGGCGCCAGCCAGGGAAAACATCCTGACATATTTTTAAAACCAGTGACCATAATCTAAACTATAATTATATTCATTTGTCTCACGCGTAATCGAAGTTTCCAGAAACCACCCAGCTGCGTGCGTAGGGCACGACCCACCTCACAACACCGGCTCTCCACGCCAACTGACGGTTGCGGAAATCCCTCAAACTATCGAACCCCGAAACTCAGGCGTACCACCGTCGGGAAACATGCGTAGTTACCACAATGCGGAACCATTCAGTAGCTACCTGCTACAACTGGACTACTATTACTGTTATTTTTTCGTTATTTCTCGTATTCCAGGCCTCCTCAACCGGGCGCAGCTCTTATTTTTCGTTTTTATTTACTAACAGTTTTGTATATATTTTTCTCTATAGATTTCGGAAGAATTATTCGAAGAGCTGCCACATTTATTATTCTTTTGTATTAAGTTAATGTAAGTACTTGCATACTGCTTTCTATGGATGCATGGACATTGGAGGGTCTAGAGTCGTTCAAATAAATGTAGCCTTGTTCAATAAAATATAGTCTTGACGACCTTGACGTGTGCGGTGAAGGAGGAAACCATATGTTTTCCTATAAAGCCGTTGGGAAAGTGGTGAGGTCCCCTCCAATGCATCCATAGTATCTTCGATTACAAAGAACAAAAAGAATCTCACCGTGTCTTGGCTAAAACTGACCTTATGTTTTAAGATGTTATTTGGCCCTTTCTTTTTTTGATATTGTAATCTTCCTAAAGAACAGGAAAACATGATAAAACACTGTAAAACAGGCCAAATCATGTAAAGACATATGTAAGTTCAATTTTGTATGCAGAGGACGGCAAAACATGTTAAAACAAAGTAAAAGATGGCTAAATGACACTCATAATAATCGGTTTTACCTTTTTTAAAAATATCCTTCTGTCCATTTGGACAACCAATTGGACTTAAATTTGTCCATTTGGACATTAATGCTGTCTCTTATACGTACACTTGTGATACAATTTATACGTGTACTTGTGATACAATTTATATGTGTACTTGTGATACAATTTATAGGTACACTTATGATACAATTTATACGTACACTTGTGATACAATTCGTACGTTTACTGGTGATACAATTTATACGTGTACTTGTGATACAATTTGCACGTACACTTGTGATACAATTTATACGTACACTTGTGATACAATTTATACGTGTACTTGTGATACAATTTGCACGTCCACTTGTGATACAATTTATACGTACACTTGTGATACAATTTATACGTGTACTTGTGATACAATTTATACGTGTACTTGTGATACAATTTGCACGTACACTTGTGATACAATTTCTTAAAACATGAACGTAAAGAATAATAATTTGTCTGTCATTTACTAAGTTTTACGGAGTATCACCACAGTATCCAACTTTTACAGTGTTTTAACACTGTAAAAGTTGGAACACTACTATATTTGTCGAGATTTTACCATCTTATCTCATATTTAATAGCCTTCCAGAACATATGAAGTCATTTAATTCCTTGTACACTTTTAAAAAGAATATTAAATTATTTGTGTTAGTCGAGGATTGCCAATTGATTTTTTAAATAATAGCTAAATAATATATTAGCTAAATTAATATTACTTTTGGTTAAACCGTTTTTTTTTATCATCTTCCTCCTGCCAAATTTAAAGCATATTATATTATATACATTTATTTATTATTTACAACTTAATCCTTTTTTAAATCAGATCACTAAACTATAGTCACACTAAAAGTCTACCAGCCTTACTAAAAAACCCAGTGAAAATTTTATTCAATTGACAAACGGCCGCGGATGTAAAAACATTACTAATTAAAAATTTGTTCTTTGAAAGAAATACACATGGTTTCCACGGCCTGAGAGGGTAGTTTATCTCTGTTTTAACCATTGATGTCCGAACGATATTTATAATTTTTCCATAGTATTTTGAATGTTCTATATATTTCTTATTTTTGAAGGTGTTGTAAAAACAAATACCATTTATGAAAACACGATAAAATTACCTTTTAGATTTGTGTATTTGAAATACACTTTAGCTTTCAAAAAGTGCCATATCTTAAGATTCAAACTCGGAAAAAAATGGAAAAAAATTTCCTCCCACAACATTTTGACCAAAATGTAATAAATTTGGAAGGAAACTATCACCTCACTTTTTCATCGTGTATACAATAAAAAAATAATAAAAAATTTCAAAGTTTTTTTTATTGCCAAAAAAATAACTTAGAAATAATACCGAAATATAAAACAGATTTCTTGCATCTCTAAAGACGTTAATTTTTTTTTGAAACGTTTACGAACACATGTATTAGATTTTAATATTATAAAAAATTATCACTTTTAAGAAATTCTCTTAAAATAAAGATCTTAAAATGAAAATTTTATCTTTTAAGTAACCTATAAAAAACAATATTCTGACAGTTCAACTTTGAAAGTACTGCTTTTGTACAATAACTTGATTAAACTGATGTAAACCACACAAATAACATGGTAAATATATCAATTATGTGAACAGAAGAGTAAATTCGTCACTACAATAGAAATAATTAAGTAAAATCACAAAATTTTCGATATCCCTTCATAAAACACACCGAGCTGTTTTGTCATCGCGGGCTGTCGCGGGCCGAAGAACTAATGCATAGGCGCGCCAATAATACCCCCTGCGGAGAAAAATTAAAACAACATTATTTCCTAGTAAATTAAAACCATATACAACGTTGTCACATCTTCAATGCGTTTTAACAGCGTGACCACGTAAGAAACGTTATTGGTAATAAAACGTGTTTTAGTGTATACGAGGTTTATTTATGTTATTGCAATAACACAGTTAATCGGTCGCGCTGTGGTTTTTTTTTTAGTAAGGCTGTTTAGTAGGTACCCGTAATCTCAACCTGTAAGAAATACAACAATATTGTTCTTTCAATATCTGTATAATTTTGTGTTATTTTGTTAATTTGTATAATTGTTAACCTCAACACAGGCTTGTCTTAGTAAGGTGACAAATTGTATTGTAAACATTTTTACTTGCAGTGTAAAGAAACAATAAATAAATGGTTTACTAATTTCAACCGTCTTTATCATTATCATTTTTATCATTTTTAACGGCAAAATTGTTATGAAATTGTGATAGCAAATTTGTTATGAAAAAAAAACCGTTCGGCCAACTTTTGTGTGGGGAGAAGTACCTAACAAATGACATTATAGGTATCCTCCAGATGCGTCAAAATATTTCATCGGCCACACGAATGAAATCGATGTCAGAATTTAGATAAAAATTCCCTGTTTACGAATATATCGTTCGGCCGAGAAGAACCTTGTGAACTACGCGATTATTCGAGCGAAAAATGCCTTTCTTCTAGCGACATTTTTAAATTACCCGCAGAATAATAATTTGAAATTAGCATCTCATTACTGTAATATTAGAAATTATTAAATGTAGAGGTATTTATACATCAATACAAGTACTACGGGGATATGAAAAGCAAATAAATCTATAACAAAATCATTTTTAAAGGCCTAGGTACCTTGTTTACACTTACACGATTAGCGAAGTCACTAAACCACGCCCTATTTATTAATTCCAACTCTGTAAATATTAGCGTACGCGTCAGCCATTTTCATGATTATTTTCGTGGGGTTTTTGACAAATGTAATATGTTGGGGAAATGATCCATCCTGCATTAATTGTACGCTTTTATATCACCTTTTGCCGTTAGTTTTGGTAATGTGGCACGTCGGATATTTTCATCCCAAAAATGACACCGGAAGTCGTCGCTTTCCAGGACTCCTCCCGGGCCGAAATCTGGATGATTGCGTTTTTTTAACTAATCTTATTTGGGGCTAAAGCCCAGTGCTTATTTGGTTCATGTGGCCTATGGGATGGGATTTTTACGGTCATCGCTTGGACTATTACTCTCAATGCCAACAGTCAGTCGAGTAACATAACTAAGTGATCCAACAGTCCAGGAAAAAAACGAAATCGGAATCTACGTCTCATTTTGGGAGTGATTTAAAAATATTTGTCAAGACTGAGAAAAAGCTTTTGGAAAGGTTGGAAATTGTATTTGAGAGATTTTTTTTTACTGGTTGATTTCGCAAAGACTATTCTTAAATATTCTTAAGATTATTATTGATATTGATTCATTTAACGATTGGTGCAAAATTAACTGCACGGAACTTAACGTTGATAAATGCAAAATTTTGTCTTTTTATACAACCAAAAAACCTATTCAGTTTGATTATAAACTAAATAGTGTTTGTCTATCTACTGTCACATCTATCAAGGACCTAGGGGTCATTCTAGACTGTAAACTTTCTTTCCGTGATCACATTAATAATATCGTAAATAAATCACTTAAACTACTCGGCTTCATTCATAGAATTACCTCTGACTTCAAACATATAAGTACATTTAAAATTCTTTACTGTTCGCTGGTTCGCCCTCACCTTGAATATGCTAGTGTCTTTTGGTCTGCTTTCTATGCTGTTCACGTTTGTCACATCGAATCCGTATAATATCGTTTCCTAAGAGGAATTGCTTGGAGGAATTGCTTGGTTGAAAGAGGAAAGTACTCATATAATGAAATTGAACACATTTTAAACATTTCTTCTTTAGAAAAATGTAGATAGGACTCTGATCTAATTTGCATATTTAAAATTATCAACAGTATTACTAATACTTTTGTTACAAAAAAAAATATCGACACTTTTCTAAGGCCAATTTATAAATTGATATATTTTTATATTGATGGTGACGAGGCCCCCATTTTATAATACAAAAATTTAATAAAATGGAGTACATAATACATTTTGAAAATATATATATATAAAGTTGGTAACAAAAAAAAAAATAAAATTAAGATTATATTTTTGAATGAAGCTATAACTTTGTGGTTATCCATTATAGATTAATGAAACAATTCAACTTGTTTGAACCACTTATATGTATAATGATTAAATCCGACCGGTTTCAGAACAAACGTTCCTTCTTCAGGGCAAGCGTATACTGAGTATATATACTTTATATACTTAACCACTTATATACTTTACATTATATAAGTGGTTCAAACAGAGTTGAATTGTTTCATTTATTTAAAATTTAGATTAATTAAAAATAAAAATTAAGGTAAAATAAAAAACTTTAATTCAATTAAATTAAAATTGGTATATAATATTACTAGTTGTTTGTTTGTGAATGATGTTTGTGTTATAGTGGTTTTGTGTGTTATATTTTGTTAACATAAAAATATAAATAAATGTAAACTAAGTTTTTCTCTCTTAGTACCTACCTGATACGTAATTAGTGATAAACACGTAGTGGAAAAGTGGTAGTAATGCGAGATTTGGTTGATACAAATTATTATATGATATTTAGAAGTAATGCAAAACCACAATTCCGTAGAAGCATTGTTTGAAATGACTTTTGTTCTGTTTAGGTACTCAAAACTTTCCAAACTTTCCTGCATCCCATTTTCCCTACCCTCCATAACCTAATATTTTGGGTTTAATGGAAATACATTATGAAGTAATGTTTGTGGGTAGGTACACATAAAATGCAGATACCCTCAAAAGACACCAGATCTGGGGTTTCCAAACATTGATACACAAAGATTTTTAGTACCTAATTGAAAAGCGTATTAAAAGATAAATAATTATAAACTTGTCTTCTCCAATTTTGGGAGGCGGTCTACGGGTACCGCCGCCCCGGAAACCATTTATTGGATAACCAACACCTCTGCTATTTGACACGCCAAGCGGTTCGCTACGTTTGGTGACTTGCAGGGTTCATGGGGTGAGTTTGTCTTGATGCGTCTGCCCACCAACTTCGTGGCAGGCCGGATCAGGGGAGACCGGCGGAGGGAGATCTTTTGACCTCTCCAGCGGGACTCGCTCGGAACACTGCCTTGCACCGCAACGGTAGGGATAGATACATACTCCTGGATACAATGCCTCCCTAGATACTCCTACCCACCCTTTTTTCCCTCCTTGTTCCCTTCCCAGAACTTCCTCTCCTTCATTTTTCAAAAAGACACTCCACACAGCATCCCCAAAAATGAAATAGGTCCTGAGGGAAATTATTATTTTCCTCAGGGCCTCCTGTGTGGAGCTAATCAATATTATTATGAAAGAAAGTCCTAAAAACGTGCGTCCCGCAAAAACTCAGAAACGAGTCTTGGTTCGATCAAGGGAGTTATATGGTGTGGTAGATCTCTACCTTCCGTCTAGGATGATGGATTCCGTTTTTACCTAAAGGGTGTGCTTTTGAAGATATAAGGGCTGGAAGTTTCGCCCTCTTGAAATTTCTAGAACAGTCTTCCGGAAAGTTCTAGAAGGTTCGGTAGAGCTCTAGAATGTTCTGGAAGGAGTGGCAGAGTATGTCGTGGAATGTTCGGAAATAGGGAATCGGGAACATCATTGTGGAACATTCCAGAACATTTCTAATGTTGTTCTGAGCGAAGCCGGGTAGCCCAGCTATGTAAAATAAAAAGTAGCGGCAATGTAAAATTCGGGAATCCCAGACCTACACAGTTAATATATGTTATAATAATTTAGCCAATGTTATTTCAGAGACTACAATAAGGTTCACAGAGTCAATAGTTAAGAGTAAAAACAAGAAAATCGATTATCACTCACACTTAAGAATCTTCTCATGTAACATGAATATCTGCTTTATGAGCTTCTTTTCATACAACTAGCACTTGTGTGTTAGGGACCGACTGTTCCGAATGTTTGCTGAAGTTGAACCGTCCTCGAGACTGAAAACAAAGGACTTGCTTTCCAATATTGAAAGTTTATTCCGCTGAAGTAGCTCCCTCGGTCACTACCTCATTTTCGCTGACCCTCCGAAATCCAGAATCATGGAATTTAGTTTGGTCGGGCAATTCCTATGTTCTACACTTCCAACTCCCAATCTCCCGCCCCTGCAAGCATTCCACATATGTTTGGTTGGGGAAACAGAATATAAACTGTGAAAAGTGTTTGTGGAAATCAATTGTAAATGCAGTTTTATAATACAATTCAAATGATTCTACTTGCTATCAAATTGCCTTTTATACTTTATTTTCTGTTCAAATAAAATGTTCCCTGTTATTACAACATTTTATGACATTCTATACCAAGAATACTTCGTAATCTTTTTTTTTTATTGTAACACACATTGAATAATTGTATCCTTTACCTAAATACTACCTATTATCATACACACTACATACTTTGTTTTATGCCAGATCTTATATAAACCTAGTACATCATTTAACTATTACACAAGTACATATTTCTTTTCAATATTATCTCATTGCACTTCTGAAAACAACTTAATTACTACAGCGTTATTATTTTTGTACTCATTCATTCTTATTTTGTTCTGAATACTATTGCTACCCTCATGTGTGCTTCTGTACTTATTATTTCATGATTGTGTCATTTTAATGTAAAAGCCATTATAAACAAACAATTTGGGATGCCGCTTATTATTTTGGGAACCATTTATTGGATAGCTAACACCCCTACCGTAGGTCACCCCATTGTTTGCTACTTTTGGTGACTTAGCACTGGTGCCCATTGGGTGAGGTTTGTCTAGGCCTTGGTGAGTTCATTGGGTGAGGTTTGTCTAGGTCTTGGCGGCCGATGCGTTTGCGGATCTATGCGGGGATCGGGAGAGACTGGTTGAGAAAGACGTAACCTAGACCTTTCTAGCCGAGCGCAGTGGGAGGGATGGATTCATACATCCGGATACATTAACCCCGAGAGTCCTGTCCTACCCATCCCTTATACCTTTTTCCTTTCCAGAATTTCCTCTCCTTCCTTTCCCCACTACTCACACAATATACGACTAAGTTTCCCAGTGGGACAAAAAAAGGGATGTGCAGAGAAGATGTACGAATAACTTTTATAAAACATGTTTTTATTCAAGTGCATTAAGAGCGTTTAACCAGCCAGCGGCCGAAAATCCACATTTCGTCGAAAGTTGTTCTAACGATCGTGCGGGGCGGTTACAATGAGAAAGATTAATTATTCTCAGTACCAGCTTTTTAAAATTATAACTATGTATCGATTTTATTTCATTCCAAATTTGCTTTAATTTATACATACATCCAAAAATGCCAAAAGACGTGATGATAACTGTTAAAATAATGCACTTTTTGTAATTATTTTTTGATTATAAGTATTTATCATTTCTCAATAATGTAATAAAAAAAAAACATGTGAAATATATTAGTTTGTAAGTGCGCAAATTAATACACAAACGGACCAATTTTCGTCAAAAAACACATGTACGTATATATTTTTTAATGATTTTATTTAAACTAAAATTAAAATTCTAAAACATGCGATACCCAGATAATGCATTGATTTATTTTACTGCATGATTATTTGATTTGAAATGGGTGTGGTATAATACAAAATCTAACCTTATAACCTTTTTATACGAAAAATAAACATTTTTTCTCAAAATTTAAAACATGCGAATGCTGGATAAAAGAACAATCTTTCGAAATGCATTTATAATTTTTTGTTGAAAAGAGTCAATACGTCTAAAATCTAATTTAAAAATGACTGATTTTCTCTGGTAATACCCCCCAAGGATAAAACTACTTGGGTACAAGTGCAAAAAATCGACATCGGAAATTAATTGGTATGATATCGATACCATATTATTAAAGGTATTTTTGAAATCGATTTTAGGTTTTAAATTTTGTAATAAATGCACAAAAAATAATAATTTTATAATAATTATGATTTCGGGGGGCCAATCGTCAAGGGAATCAGCTGTTGGGTCACCGTATAATGATATTATAAAAGTAGAAATTGATCGAATTGACGCTATTCCATTTACCATGACGATTCACGGTAACGGTATCGTGACGGCATAAAAAAGGCAATAAACATACGTTCCTTATCATAATATTGCTGCAGCTCTTTAAAAAGTAGGAGATACATAATGTACGTTGGTCTGTTCCCTCCAAAGGAAAAGATTCTTGTATCTCTCTCAGATATTTTCTTGTATCTCTCTCACATATCACACTGTAACGTCTCCGTAGACCCCTACCAATACTACTTGCCCTGACGATGATTTTTAAAGTAAGAATAATATTGAAATGTGAGTGAATTCCGAAAATTCAAAAACGTCAAATGTCAAGGCGCTGATGGTTTGGCTCTTGTCCTGAAAATGAGACAATCGTTTTCATATATCTCCCTCATATGTATAAAGAAAATGAAACGCAATTCCCGTCGCAAAAAAAGTAATTTGGAGGAAACAGTCACGGGTATTTTGCGTGCCTCGCTATTAATTAATGTGAAGGAACGAGCTGCAGCATTCTAGCGATAACAAAAAATTGTATATTTGAAATATCATATTTGAATATTTGTATATTTGAAATTCATATTTATAAAAGCATATTTGAAATATGGCTCTTATTTCAAAGAGAAGTTTTTCATGAAGTCAACTTTGTGAATATGAATTTTTATATTGTTCATATGCTCTCCTTTACCTATACAAAAAGTTTAAAAACACCCTCATGGCACCCGCACCCGCTAGGTAGCTACTTTATGTTTTTCCAATTTAACACCTGACGCAGTACGAATATTCGCGAAAAAAGAACATATTTTCCGACATTTATCACGCTGCTTTGTTCAACGCCAAAAAAACAGACGGTGGAAAACAAGAACATTGCGGACAGCCATAAATTTACGTCTTTTTTTAACACAAGCGAGCAAAAGCGTCTAAAAATGGTGTGACTTGAATAAATTGCGTGGAATTGAAAGGGGTTTTCATATTGCAAAGCAATGTATACTGTACCTATATGATATTATACAGACAGGTCTGAATATAATTCTAGGGGTTTTGATCGAAGAGGAACATGGTTTCTAAAAGGTATTTTCTGTTTTGATTTAGATCACCAAAATTAAGCACCTTTATCATTTTGATTTTAGTAACTTAATACATATTACGTTTTTGGCTTTTTTATTTTTATATTAGCAATACGTAACATTCTAAAATCCAAAAATTTCTTATCATTTTTAGTAGCCCAATATGTAGGTATAATGAAAACATGAATTTCTGTAGTCGTTTTTTAACGTGGTGTAATGGTCAGCGTAATTGCCTTATATGTTTATTCACGGAACAATACATAATATTTAAAATACAGACAGCGCAAATAATATTTGATTTATTAACATTGCTTTCCTCTTCATTTTACAACTTAGATGCCTGACTAATCAACTGGACGATCGATATGTCAGAATATTTAGTGAGAAACAGTTTCAATCTATAGATTGACATTCAATTTATCCACTGGTATTAAATAATATAATATTAATTGTCTAGCAATATAACATTAAGGGCTAGCGCATACATACAACTTTTGCATCGACTAAACTGTTGTCGAGTTTTGTACTTCTCGTAATTTCCACACAACTAAATTTATTAGTTGATGGAAGTGCGCATACAAATGATACAGTCGATCTTCGATTTTTAATATCTCCTTTGAATCGACCAGTCTTTATACAGCAACGCTCAAGTCAAGGTGTTACAAACAATTTTAATTAACAAAAAAGTTCTAGTTTGTTCTGTGCTTTATAGAGATATTTAAAGAGAAAAAAAGAAGATACTGTGTACATCCTATACTCAGTGAGAGATTATCTAGTGGGATATTTCATATTTTACATTCTAAGCTGAAAGAGTACGCAGATATGTTTTTATAAATATTACAGAATGAGTGAAAAAACCTTTAATGTAATAATATCATTCGTGGGTCATTATATGCAACGTAACAAGAGACGTGGAGCCGCTCCAAATGCTCGTGCGAGACTGATAGTCAGGGATGTTCATGTTCTGCCCAAAAAAATCATTTCCCTAGATTTCGAGTGTACCACCTATTATCAAAGAGGGTGTTCTGTTCGGGCAACCTTCCGCACGCTTCACCCATTTTACGGTCGCCATAGACGTCTTACCGAGAGGACTATTCGCAGTGTGGTGGATAAATTTGAGTCCACTGGTTCAGTAATGGAAAATTGGACATTTCGGACGCGCGAAATGAAGCCCAGATGCACCCAGAGAAGCACACCCATCGATAGGCCCTTCAAACGAAAAAAAATTGGTGATATCTCACACACACTTTGTTTTATTTGAATTTAAAGATAGGAAGCGTTTAATGAAAGATCCGCTAATACTGTGCTTTTCCAAATAAAACACTTTTTGCTAAGTGAAATAATAATGTCAAAGTATGTATACACTTACCACTGAATTAGAAACGGAATTCCAAATAAAAAATCACTTTGCAAAATAAAAATCAACCGCAATCACCGGAAAAAAACGGAACTTGAAACTTAAATAATTTTTTTTTTCAGAGGTCTCCGTTTATCTTTTTAGATACATAATATAATTTGAGCTGTCAGTGTTAAAAATAACATAGCTTGAAAGTACATCAACACTATTTAAGATTCATGGGAATTCCAACAAAAATCTATTATACCAGTAATATTGTCATATGTAATAAAAATTTGCCAGAGTTCGAAGTTTCCCTAGATTTTTTGCTAATTTCCTTTTTCCCTAAAAAATATTTTTCTCCCCTAGATCTAGGGAAATTTCCCTAGACATACCATCATTGCTGATAGTATAGTTGCGGATCGACTGCTGAGTCGATGGTATGTGCACATCAATACAATGCAATACAAATTGAAAGTTTGATCGATAGTTGTCTAACTTTTTAATCAAAAGCAGATCGATACAGCTTTTTGACTTTTTTGTCGAACAACTATCGAGTTGACAGTATGTGCACTTAAATATATTCCTATAAACATATTTATGATACACAGCAAAATAGTTGTTCAACATAGAGATATACTAAGTTGTATGTATGCGCTAGCTCTTAAGCTAGCTGCTTGTGTAAATTACCGATCCAATTTATTAAGTACGGCTCTGGGAATATAATAATATTCAAGGCGGGTTATCTGATTTCAGTCATTTGAAACTCAGTTTCATTCATCTACAATGACATTTGAAATGACCTGGAAAACTCAGTTCAATTCTGGGGTCTGGAAATTTGAATTTCAAACTCCCAGCTGGCAGATGTATCTGTCAAGTTAGCGATTTGGCAAATGCCTTCGCGGAATACTGCTCTTCATCTGGTTTCCAGGAAATGCACATTTATGGAAATAGAGATTCCAAAGAGCGGAAATCAATACGAAGCCCATTGCAGGTAAGATATATTTTGGATTTACGAGAACACGTCATTGTCTTCTTCCCTTTCAGGTTTTTAGGAGTTGATAGAAAATCTTAAGCAATCTTCTTTATTATTTATTTATTGTTATAGAGTTTAATTCGCAGAACACCAATTTAATGATTTAAGGTTTTACCTATTCAATGATATTATTATTAGATTAAAAAAAAAGTGTACTTATGTACAACTGTCTAATAACAATTCAACAAGTACAGGGTGGCGCAAAATTAATCATCCAATTTTGTTTTTGAATAACTTTTTTACTAAATAAAAAAAAAGATTTTGAGTAATAGAAATCTTTATTTGGACTTTTTCTGTTAAGTGAAAAAGATGATATCCGCCAAGTGGCTGCCGCCAGTGTTGATACACATTTGTGCCCGTTTTACCGCATTTTTTTTACTTTAGCGCAAGTTTTCCGGTGATAATTTTTTTTTTTTTTTTTACATTAACTCCACACAGGAGGCCCTGAGGAAAATAATTTCCCTCAGGGCCTATGTCATCTGGGATGCTGTGTGGTGGACTGTTCGCATTCCTGTCGAATAGGGCTGCGCTTGTCTGAGGCATGTTGGCATAAACCCGCGACTTCTAATAGCCCCAAAGAAAGAAGTCTGGGATGGTTAAATCGGGCGATCTTGCTGGCCATACCAAATCGCCAAAGCGAGAGATTACGCTACCAGGAAATGCTGCCTTCATAATATCTATTGTGACTCGTGCTGTGTGCGTGGTTGCACCTTCTTGTTGAAACCACATGTTCACCAAGCCCCGTTCATCGAATTCCGGAAGTAAGAAGTCGTTTATCATGGCTCTGTAGCGTTCGCCTGTAACAGTGATCGTAATGCCAATGGCGTCCTCAAAAAATACGGCCCAATCACTCCTCCCGCGTTAACGCCGCACCACACAGTGGCTTTGAGTGAACGTAATGACTTTTCTTGCATCGCACGCAGATTTTCAGTGCCCCAGAAATGAATATTTTGCTTATTGGCGTAACCGTTTAAGTGGAAATGCGCCTCGTCGCTCATGATGACTTTCGACACAAAATCGCTAAAAGCGTTAAAGCTTAAATCGACACAATTATTCCACGCTCTTGCGGAGTATAGCGCTACATTGCTTGTCTGTTTGTATTCTGCAGCTGTCTATTTCACAAATATCAAATATGATTGAAGTACGACGCCATTTGCAAAAATTATAACATCTTCCGATAGGGTGATTAATTTTGCGCCACCTTGTATTTACCAGAAGTTGTGTATAAATAAATATTTTTTATATATATATATTTTTTTATATTAGTTCCACACAGCAGACCCAGAGGAAAAAATCCCTCAGGGCCTATGTCATCTTTGGGGATGGTGTGTGGAGGATCTTTTTATGAATAGGAAGCAGAGGACATGTTCTGGTAAGAAAAAGGGTGTGAGGGTTGAGTAGGAATCTGAGGTTAACTGTGTCCAAGAATAACGGCTGTATGAATCCATCCCTTACACTGCGGTGCTAGGTGATGGGTCGAGAGAGTACGGCTTGAGAGGTCACTACCCTTCACTCTCCCCCCTCCCGCATTCTATACATTTATTCCCGGTACATTCAGTTTTTAAATAGCACGCGTGCCACCTATTGCATATTTTTATACAAAGTTTCATAATGCCAGAGCTCACCAGTGGACAGTTTTTACAAACCTTGTCCTCACAATAAGAACACAAAAAAAGAATTATCCAATTTGGTGCAGTCGTTCGGAAGTTTTTATTTATTTATTTTATTTATTTATTTATTTAACGCCCAATGGGTTTTTACATTTTGGTAGTACAAATAATTCATGACAGATTATTTAACATATACAGAAATAATAAAAATAAAATTTGATAAAAAAGCACACAAGTCATAAAAATACAAAAATACAGCGATTTCATAGGTTTTCAGAAAAACAGATAGGTTTATGAATAGTTTTGGAATAAGTTTTTTACAAGATCAACAAATTTTGCCAAGTTTATGTTAAATATGTCAATATCACCTAAGTACTGATTTTCCATAGTGTGAAATCGTTGTATCGGAGAGTGGGCAATGTAGTTCCGCTTATGAATGCTACAGTAGAATAGTATATTTTGTCGCGTAGTTACTGTCGGTATTCGTAAGTTTATGAGTTGCAGTAGTTCGCAACAGTCAAATTTAGAGTTAAGTATTTTGAATAAAAATGTTAAGTCGTTTATTTTACGTCTGTCTTCTAGTGTGTGTATTTTTAAAACATTTAATAATAAATTATATTTCAAGTCTTCTAGTGGGATATTTAATTTAAAATTTATAAAACGCAGAAATTTTTTTTTTATTCGCTCAATGTTATTAATGTGAATTTTCTAAGATGGAGACCAAACTACCGAGTTATATTTCATTAGGCTTCTAACTAGAGATACATATAATAATTTAATGACTTGTGTGGAATTAAAGTTTTTGGTTGTTCTTAATACGAAGCCTAGTGTTTTCATACTTTTGTTTACAATTTGGTGGATATGATTGGCGAAACTTACTTTTTCATCCAAAATAATTCCAAGATCTCTCATTTCCGTGACTCTTTCTAAAGCTGTGTTATTGATGGAATATTCGAATAAAACAGGATTTTTATTTCTGAAGAAAGTCAAGGTTTTGCATTTTGCGCGTACATAAATTTCGGTGATTAATTTTTATTAATATAGAAAATAGAAGATAGATAAATAGGTAGATAGATATTAACTACAAAGCCTGAAATAAAATTTCACGCAAATATATCAACATCGTTTCCACGACAACCGTTTGACGTTAGCAACAACTCGCTTTTGTAGGAAATTTATTTGACAATAAACGTATAATAAATATAATATATTAGTATTTATAATTTCATAACGCCAGCGCTTACCATTATTTTACTCGCATATAATGTAGCTTTCTATTGGTGAAATAATTTTTAAAATAGGTTTAGTGGTTTAGGCGTGATTGCGTTGCAAACAAACTCTCGTTTATAATATTGGTATAGATATGTGTAGTAACTTGTAAAATGTTGTTAAGAATAAACCACACACACCCGACCGACTGTCACTCGCAATCCCGTCTTAGAAATGACCGGTTATTCAAACTGAGTCACACGCATTCGCGCTTCCATTCTTGCATATCTAACTCACTATTCCAAACTCAAATATACTATGTTTATATATTGATTAACAATATTATTGAATTTATCAAAGGGAAACTTTAAATTTTTTCCAGTTTCTAAATAATGCTCTAGATAAATCCTTGAGATAACAAAGAAAATTATAGTGTGGTGCAGTTTAAGAGACAACCAAAGGAATGGGGTAATGTATTTCAAATCTTCTTTCATTTCATGTGACTCTCCCAAGAGAGTTGGTCTCCTTAATGGCAATTTTCAAGTTTAAAAGTGCAGCCATGAACATTAAAGTAGTGCTATAACTTTTATTGTTGATCCTAAAATCCGTGTGTGTGGTGCATAATGGATTAATTGATAATATGATGTTCTTATATATAATTATTGTTTTAACTAAGTAATCAGCCTTCTACCCTTAGGTAACTTTACTTACTCATGAGTAACTAAACTGTAGTTGCGTTGACAGTGGGCATTGTTTAAAATCTATACAAATTCAAAACAAGTGTCGCGTTGTGTCACTTGTTTTGAATTTCAACTGTGTATGTCAACTGTGACGCAACTGTTGCCGTAACTAAAGTTGCTCGAGTACGCTTGGGCTTATTGTTATAACCGAAAATTACATTTTTTACATTAGCTCCACGATTCTATGTGGAGGGTTTTTTTTAAGAAAGGAAAAATAGGGAGTTCTGGGAAGGAAAGCGGAGTAGGAATCTGGGGGTCAGTATGTCCAGGAGGGACGGACGTATGAATCCATCCCTTCGACTGCGGTGCAAGGCGATGGGTCGAGAAATTCCGGCTGGAGAGGTCAAAAGACCTTCTCAACCAGTCTCCCTCCCTCCCAGTCAGTGATCGTTATTATGAAAATATTCTTACCGGACAGTTTGACAATGCTTTCAGAAGATGAAATAGCTGACGAGCTAAAACTTGTTTTTAAATAAACTTATTTTAATAATTTCAATAATGATATTATTGAATTTATACCATAAAAAGTGAATAAATATTAAAATTGAGTTGTAAAAATGAAACTTGCCAAACGATAAATAAAAAAGAAAAGTAGAGTACTTGTTTGAAATCCCGGGAAACGCAAATGAAAAATAAGTAATTTAATTATCGGGAATATAGAATTTTCTAATCTTCTGGAAAATGTACACATTTTAAAACTTTTCGGGAAACAAACACTACAAACAGTATAGAATACCGACATACCGAGCAACGCTGTTACTGGGAAAGGTTTGTATAGGAATAATGGCTAAACATATAGTCGTTTCCACAACTTGTCCTTATAAAATAGGTTAATAAACCATAAAATTGAAATAGATCTCCTAGCTTCGATCCGTAAAACTCATGTGGTTCACTTTTTTAAAAGTATTTTCAAAATATTGTAGAATATTGTTGCCACTATTGATGATTGAGTATCATTACATTTTTTTTAATCGCGATTTTAGTATTTTTGTACGAATAAATTTAACCGTATTTCGTGTTTCAAACATGACAAAATTATTTATGTTGTTTAATGACAGATAGCGCTATGTCCGCCTCATCGAACTTTCATCTACACATGCGCAAGACATTCACGAGAAGCGTTGCGTCATTTTGATATTTCATTCGGCATCATTGACTTTTTATTTATTATTTGGGCATGATGTAAACATTTGTTATTGGGTTGTAACCTAATTATTATAATTTATTGTTCTGTTTAATGCATGTAATGTTATTAACCTGTAAATGTTCCTAATAAAATAAAAAAAAGAAAGTAAATCATGCTCTCGCCTTGGGAAAACCATCGAGCTTATATGTGTTGGCTAAAGACGGACTGACAAAAAATATCGTACACTCAATTGCTCTTCGAAACTCATATTGATTTCATATTACTACATTAGTTGGTGTTTTTTTTTGTTTTTATCGACGGTCATCGTCTACAGCGCTCCATTTCTCTTTTTTTCATAGATCCCTTCCCCACACACTTACAATACATTCGTTATTTTTTATTAACAACAAAAATATTCACTAGAAATAATTTATATGGCAGAACAACGTTTGTCGGGTCAGCTAGTAAAACTAAATATTTATTTTTAACTTAATGAGTAAAACCTCGAATCTTAATGTTTATTTAAATGAAGACGATATTAGCGAAACTCATCCGAAAATTTGAAAACAGAAAAAAACAGAAATCTCAAACCCAGGACCTTCGCCTTGCCGGAGCGCAGCTCTACCAACTGAGCTAATGATTTGGTCATATTTAACTTTATCATACTTCGACTAAGAACTACCAACATCATTTTCTTAACGCATATTTTTATTGGCTGTTATCTTTATATGTGAGTGCAAGATTCAAACATGAATACATCTAGATAGTCTTGGATAAATTTTAAATATTTTTATTTTTAATATGCGACATCTATTGACCTTTCTGCAAGTCCAGGATGAAAATTTATTTTTATTGTTAACTTAATGAGTAAAACCTCAAATTTTAATATTTCATTAAATGAATACAATATTAGTGAAACTAAATCGAAATCTGAAAATTTGTAACAGAAAAATCAGATAAAGATACGCTCCCTTCTAAGACTCGAACCCAGGACTTCCGCCTTGCTAGGGTGCAGCTCTCCCAAATGAGCTAAAATGATCATATCCGATTCGGTCATACTTAAGTATAAACTTATTCGAGTTACCAGTGCATAAATCATCTCGATTTGTTCCATATCGAAAATAAAACGAATACCACGCGGCGTCCCAAGCGTCGATAATCCGCGTGTAAATTATTGCATTGGATTAATTTATTCCGTAAGGACTACCACCACCTAATGGGGTTCGGTTTGCTTCTATTTATTCCGGCAATGGAAAATGTGTATGGGAGCTTAATGGTGGTCGACTGTATCAGTAGGCGATTAACTCGATCAATAAAACGCATAAATTACGTGATGGATTAAACTGATTTGTAATAGTACGGACCGACAGAAATAATGTATTGTGAAAGCTGTCCACCTTCCCACGGACCAAGCTCGTACCTAGAATCTGAAGTTTGGTTTTCACATAACTATTTATAACAAAGTCGGATATAATGACTTCGCTTATAGTGACATGTCGCTTATTATGACCCATTTTTAATAAATTATGTCTTCGGCAGTGTTCGGGAGGGTCACATGACAATTTGCAAGCTTAACAGGCCTCTAGCATCATATAATTTTTTTTAATAGATGGATTTTTTAGATGGATGGATGCGAAATAAATAGCCAAAAATAATTTTGTTTTAACGCGTTTTAATTTTCCATGTACATTTGTTATTATAAATATTTAATTTTCTGCTACGGCTTTCAATACATCCGTGTCATTACAAGCACACTTAAAATTATTTTTATTTTTTTTTACAAGTGGAAATATGATTAGATTTAATTAGGTGGGAGTATTGGGAGGGGTGATTTTGGAGGATGTGAAGAATGGTGGGAGGAGTCAACATTACATGGAAACATTCTTAATAAGGGTGATTTACAGGGTGCTATTATTTTATCATTGAAGTAGAAGATAACCATAATAATCTAAATGAAAATATGAAAGAGAACAAGACAATGAAAAATAGAAAAAGACAATGGTCGCAACTCGGACTTATTGTTATCTTCTTCTTCAATGATATATTACATTGGTGGGAATAACCTTTAAAAATTATAAAAAGAGAGTTTTTATAATAAAACAATGGTATTATTTTATTAACTAAATCAATTTTTCATTTAATTTTTTATTTATATCTAAGGTTTCTAAAGCGCACAAATTAAAATATGTATTTATATTGTAATGCTTAAGCCGCCACTACCCGAATTTCAACCGATTTCTTACATGAAGTTTTTAAGCCCTTAACAAAATATATGTTATTTTTGAAGATAATATCTAGATGCGTTCTACGCCGAAACGCAAATTAGAAGAAATTCCCCCGATAGAAAAAAAACGCAAAGTATGATCCGAAAATTATTATAAACACGTTTGTTTCAGTTATTTTACAAGTTATTGTTGTGAAAAAATTCACAATGTTTCTTTAAATGATACTTAAGATGCCTTCCACGAGATTTTTGCTCTACTTTAAAACGAGTGGAGTTTTATCAAACATTTTCACAATTTTATTAATATTAGCGCGCTCCTCTAACATTCGTAATGACATATTTCTCCAACTTATTCTTTATGAGCGCGGATGCGGTGCCTTGAACCTGTTTTTTTCTTTGTCGAAGCCTGTCTCCGTTAAATGGTTAGCAAACTGGGAATAGTTATTATTTCGTAAACAAAGTTCATGTTCCCTGATTCTAGTTTTAAAATTTATAGTAGTCACACCTATCTACAAACTGTGCGTCTCAATCGTTGCATTCCAAAGTGTATACACCGTTTTTTTTCAAATTTATTAGAAACATCTTGTTACTAATCAATTTATTTTATTTTGGAATTTGTATAGAAAGCTGGAGAAATGTAATAATAATAATAATAATAATATGTTTTTATTAATTTCTTACACATTACAAATTTAGTTTTAATACATATAAGAAATTACGTTGTACATATAAATAGTATACAAAAAAAATAAATTTTTATAAATATTTATACATAAAAAAGAAACATCAAGAAATAAATCAATTTCAAAAAAAATTTCAGGCAGTGGTGAAAGATCTCGTCAATGAGGAGAGACTCTTTCAAGAATCAAAAGAATTTCACTTTTGAACCTCTCCTCACTGACGCCAAACATATCAATCTCGGAAGAGATTTGGTTCAGGAGCAATATACTCCTTCCTACCGGGAGAACCATTGGCAGGTTAGTTCTACAGGCAGGAAGATAGAATAATCTATGCTGGCGTTGTCTAAGATAGTCATCCGGAACATAGAGACTCACGCGCTCCAGAATGGCTGAATTCTCAATATAGCCACGCAGCAGTCTGAATAAGTGGGTAGCAGCGTACCCCTCCCTTCTGAGCTGCAGGGAGTGGAGTCCCAACATGCCCAGAAGAAAGTTCGTCGGGTAGAGCCATGGATAGTGGCCGTACTCCCTCATGTAGAGAAATCTTAGAAACTTTTTTGGAACCCTCTCCAACATGAGAGAGCATCCCACCTCATGAGGATTCCAGATAAGCGAACCACTCTCCAGCCTACTGCGGACTAGGGAGAAGTATAAAATCCTCAGAGCACGGGTATCCCGAAAAACTCTGAATCTGGTAATATGCGGTATATTTTAAAGATACTCGTAAGTCGCCTGAATAAAGAAGTTTTTTTGTATATTAGGTTGTTACTAGGTTTGCTGTTATTATTACCACCATAAATGTACTTTTTTGTTATTTTTTTTGCTTGTTATTAACTAACTCTTATTAACTAAGCGGTTAAATGTTGGATCTAATGTTGTCTATTCCGTGTATCCACAGTTTGGTTTAAAAAAATGCAACTAATTTTGAAGAATCTTTTCTTTTAAATGGCGAAGGACGCCCGCTAATATTGTACACAGATTCATAGTAAAATTGTTTATTTACCTTCTGTTACCAGCTCTGTTTAACCAGTGTTTAGCTACTCTTCTATAATCACATGTATTTTGTCTACTCTCATTTGCTGTATATATGTAAGTATGACTATTCCATTTGGACTATGACTATTCAAGATTGGCTATTCCAAGTATTGGGAGGCGGGAATGGGTACCGCCGCCCCGGGAACCTTTATTGTCTCCTCCGACATAAATACTCACTTTTTGTAATAATAAAGCTAAATCTAAATGTTAAATAATAAATTTTGGTCTCCGGTGACATTTTTGAGTCTTAAAAATATAAAAAAAATCAGTAAGCGTTAAAGTTAGGGGCGGGATAAGGAGTTTTGATTTTTTTTTCATAAAAACGTAAAAAATAGTAGGTATTAGACAGTTACTCGGCTGAGTGACCAGCTTAGTTGATTGACAGTTGCATGTGGCCTGCTCACGCGTCGGAAAATATTACGCAGAGAGAGACCAAAACCTGTAATTAAATATCATATTTATGTTGGATAACCGAGTCCTTTGTTACCTATTTTGGTTTAACAAAATATTGTTATTATTATTATCGTGATTATGGTTTCAGCTGTGCCTGTAAAATGTAAAACCCACAGAATATTAACAAACATGTTGCGAAAATTGCGGTTTAAAGGCGTAATTAACGACGCGTTGTTTTTTATTTTCCATAGACCAAAAATCCTGGCGTGGTTTATTGTAAAAAATATATCAAAATCAGCGAGTGGTTGAATAAAAACTAAAATTAATGAAACCTTACATTTTAACAATTAACAATTTAACATTTTAACAATTCGTACAAAAAATCTGTGTAAGATAGATTATTATTAGTTTTAACCCAAAATTGCAAAAAAAATTCGATAAGTATCTATTTTCCTATGGTACGTTTTATGAACATTTTAAGAAACGAAAAATATCGTCTGATTTTTTTTTTTTTTTAATGTTATTAAGTTGTAAGCAACACCCTTGCCATAGGTCACCCCAAGTAGTTCATTACGTTGCGTGACTTGCTCGGGTTCATGGGGTGAGGTTTGTCTAGGTCTTGGTGGCGGATGCGTTTGCCCACATACTGCGTGGCGGTCCCGATCGGGTGAGACGGGTTGAGGCGGACTTTTTTTCTACAGCTCGAGTCTCTCGAACCATCGCCTTGCACCTTGGTGGGAAGAACGGATTCATACGTCCGTCACACCTGGATACACTGACCCCCAGATTCTTACCCACTCCTCATACATTTTTCCTTTCCAGAACTTTCACTAAAATGACCCTTCACACAGCATCCCAAAAGATGGAGGCCCGAGGGAAATTGTTTTCTTCGGAGCCTTCTATGTGTAAAAAAAGTAAAAAAGCAATGTAATTTTATAACGATAATTTTACAAGAAATATTGATAGGGTATATATAATAATTATTACTTCTTCTAACACAGCAAACTTATTTTGTGGCACCATTTTGATTCAAATTAATAAAATACTTAGTTTTTACCACTTTTAATGCTTTCGTAACAGTTTTTGTAGCCTCAGGACTTAATTAAATAAATTTATTTACGATTGCTAATATGTATAATTCACTCTTCAAAATAAAACCGAGTTTGACGTAATGTTAAATAACTAGTGATGTTAACTACAAGTCGATAAATCTGCACTCTTTACACTTTTATATTTGCATTTTAAGGTTAAGTCGGTAATAATAAAAACACAGAGTTTTCCACAAAAATATAACGGAGATTTGGATTAAATAAATTGCGCGGAAATTTGCTACCAAACACGTCGGCGAATGGGAACATTCAGAAATGAATGCAGCAGCGTGCAATCAGTAACAGGATATTACAGACTTGTACAAAGAGTCTGCCTCAGCGATCAGTGTTTTTTTATTGCAATTTTCAATGAAACATTCAATGGAGATAGCTGACATTCCTGTTTCTGTACAGTGAACAAAACTGCGGGCGAATTCGCATCAGATTTGCAAGTATTTTTACTGATGAACCGATTTTTTTAAAACTCTTTCAGTTCCAGGATGTGTTCATCATCAGTTTGATAGCGATGGGTTTCCATAATGTTCTAAAATTATTGAAAAAAAGTCTTTTGGTAACAAATTTTAATTACTCATTATTGCCTTCCATAAACAATATATTACTATATTTTTTCGGTTCGCAGACCTCAAGGTTGTTAGCTAAGCTTTAATTAAAATTTAAGAATGTTGGACAGTAATGACACCATTATCATTCAATTTAGGAGGCGGGAATGGATACCGCCGCCCCGGGAACCATTTATTGGAAAGCCAATGGTCTCCCTGCCATAGGTCATTTGGTGAACTTTTGTGAGGCGTGCGGTATTCACATAAAAAAGGTGATTTAACTATGAAAAATTGAATGTACCTACCTTTACTCTTGTAATAAAATGAACTCTGTACGCTTAAATAAAAAAAAAATATAATCAAATTATTTTTGGTTTTCTTGTTTCAACATGAAAATAAATTTATTCTTTCAAATTTTATTATTGCTTATGTCTATTATTTTTTCTATTACCTATGTATGTCTATTTTTAAAATTAGTTCTGTCAAAACCCTGAAAAAGTCAGCTTTTGTAAATAATTAAGTGGTTAATACAAAGTTATCTATTAATTTAAATTTATTCCTTTCCTTCGCAAACAAATGTTGCAGGTTATTACTAGTGAAGATAAATGAAAAAATCAAGGATTAGTCTGAATTATTCACACAAATCAGTTCCAATATTGAACATGATAGATACTTAAATTCAAATCAATTTCGTATCACTGAGACAGGCCTATGATGGTTATTATTTGATGATTATTTGTAGATAATATACAATCTTGTTGCTACCAACCTTTCTAATTTGTGCTGGAATAGGTATATATTTATGTTTTTTAATCCCAGTATTAAGAAAACATTAATTTCAACCGCATATTTTAATTTAGGGTGAATATAGTTTGTGACCGGACAACTCAAAATAAAATCAACTCAACACCTCTGCACCTGACACAGATACCTGAAAAAAAATCGAGTACAGTTTACACGCGGTAAAAGCGAAACTTTACCAAAACGATGTCGACCAATACTTGAAAAGTGAGGTCATAATCAAAGCGACCAATGAGCGCAGGCCAGCTCAGGTACGGGGGCTCCATCGAAACCAGAGTTAAGTTAGCCTCTCAGAAACTGGGCGTACTGTACAGGGCCCGCAGATACTTTAATAGTACACAACTGCTAACCCTGAACAAATTGCAAGTGCGCTCCACGGTTGAATTTGGCAGCCACCTCTGGTCTGGAGCTCAAAAATACCTAAAAAAAACCCTTGACTCTGTGCAGAAACGGGCGGTCCGTTTGATAGTTTCTCCCATCTTAACAGACGGACTGCAATCTTTAGAGCACAGGCGTTAGGTGGGAATGCTGTCCTTGTTCTACCGGTATTACAATGGAAGATGCTCCGATGAACTAGCGTCATTGATCCCCTCGGCACCGGTGCATAGTCGGGAAACACGCCAAACACGCGCCCAACATTTGTACACGGTTGACATTAGTCACATGAGAGCGGGTCGTTTCTATGACTCGTTCTTGAGTTCAACGGCTCGGCTGTGGAACGATTTGCCGGCCTCTGTGTTTCCTCCCTCCTACAACATAGGTGTCTTCAAGACCCGTGTTCACTCCTTCCTCTCCTCAAAAAGACCCTCCACACAGCATCTTCAAAGATGACATAGGCCCTGAGGGAAGTTATTTTCCTCAGGGCCTCCTGTGTGGAGTTAATGTAAAAAAAAAAACCTATCGTAATTTCCTTTTCATATTAAGATATGGGAGCATATTCACATCTAAGATGTGGGAGCCTTTAAAAGTATGGTGTATCGTAAAAGCTTCCGCCTTGTAGACACAGATGGCGGTGATATCATCTATCGGTAGATTCCGCTAGATGGCAGGCAGCGTAGTGCTTAAGTTCTCCGGCAGGGGATCGGGGAAGCTGAGAGGGTGTGTTTGAGTTATCACTCGCCAGAACCATTATAGATAGCTTCTAGTTAAGTAGACTACCGCAGTTCCAATTGTATACGCAAAGTATAAATAAATCCAGATAGCAACAAGAATCTATTCATTCCTACAAAGTAATCTCCATCCGAGTATTTGGAGAGTCTGTTAGTGTGTCCACTAAATAACAGAACACTACAAAAAGTGACATCATAATCAAAGCGGTCAATGAGCGCATTTGATGCGTCGCAGATGCAGTATTCGTCATTTCCGTTTCACCCGAAATCCAAATCATAGCGGGGCTATAGAAGTTTCACTTCAAAAAGTAAAAAAATTGGTTAAATTAGTTCTGGGCTTTTTTACATTTTTTTCATATCTTTTAATGAATTTTCAAAGAGTGAGTTGACTTGACTCCGAGTAGACGTGGGCAGTCTGATTCCCATGGCCTTTTGAATTGATTCCTTTTATTCATTCCTTTAATTCAATTAAATCCAAAAAAAATAATGGGGAGGCTTACACCGCACAGGAGACCGGGAGGCTACGGAGTACCGCAGAATAGGAGACTGATAGGCTACTAAGCACCGCACAAAGAGGAGACCGATTATTCTATCTCATTATCTCGCAGGCTAAAACCTATAAATTAATGTGTTTGTCTCTTTTTAGTGTCGCTTTTTCGTTTCATAGAATTTCAAATCACAATGAGTGGGGAGGCTACGAAGCACCGCACAAAGAGGAGACCAATAGGCTACGAAACACCACACAAAGAGGAGACCGATTATTCTATATCATTATCTCGTAGGCTATATCCTATAGATGTTCGTGTTTGTCTTTTTTTAGTGTCGTAATTTTACGTATGTAAAATGTATTTATTGCTAGCAATTATATCTCCAAATTATAGAGGTTTTCGTTTCACCCTTAAAATTTTATTAATTTTATTTTATTTATTAAACTTATAATTGTTCCACTTCACGTGATATAATATAAACATACATTTTAGATCATATTTTTACAAATATACCGGATATCCAAAATATAACAGCAGCTGTCATTCACACAACTATCACTGATCATTATTCTTGTATCTTTAACCACAAAACCAGCAATCCAATATTGCCATCATTTAAACAAACAAAATCTTCCAAAAAAGTACTTAATACGGATACATTAAAAAACAAATTTCAATCAGAAAATTGGATCGAATTATTACAATGTAATGATGTCAATATCTGCTGTAAAATATTTGAAGAAAAAATATCTAAATAAATAAATGACTCGTCAAAAAATGTAATTCCCAAACACAAACTGTCTAACTTCAAACCTATAAAACCATGGATTACTCATGGATTAATAGTATCTGTACGACGTAAGCAAGCTCTTTATAAATTAACAACTCAACAACCTAATAATAAAAACTTACTTAATCACTTTAGAGCATATAAAAATAAACTTACATATATCATAAAACATACTAAAGAAAGTTACTATAAACGGAAGTTGGATCTAGCTGAAAATGATAGTAAAAGAGTATGGACGGTTGTAAATGAAATAATTGACAAAAAAAAGAACAATAATAACGAAATCAATGCTATTAATCATGATAACTCAAAAACATGCTGTAAAGAAAACCCCTCAAAAGCTGCAAATATATTTAACACTTTCTTTGCAAATGTTGGGAAAAATCTCGCCAATCTCATTCACATTGATCCAAATATTATAACATCTCCAGACTGTAATATAAATGCTAAAAATAAAATGACAACATTTGAAGTCACCACAGAGGACGAAATAGTTTCTATCATAACCTATATGAAAGGAGGATCTGCTCCGGGCTTTGATGCAGTCACGGTTGATATTTTAAAAAACATAAAAAATCAAATTTCTAAGCCATTAATGCATATAATAAATACAAGTTTCCAAAGCGGAGTATTTCCATCAATTTACAAACAAACTACTATTACCCCAATATTTAAGTCAGGTAATCCAGAAGAAGTAAATAATTACCGACCCATATCAGTAATCTCAAATATAGCAAAAATTTTTGAAAAACTAGTTAAAAAAAGAATGAGCCAATTTATAAAATGCAACGATATAATTAATGAAAACCAGTTTGGTTTTATGGAAGGTAGAAGCACACAAGATGCAATTGCAAAATTAAGTAGCCTTGTACATAGTTCATTAGATAAATCATTTAAATGCCTGGGAATTTTTATAGATCTCAAAAAAGCATTTGACAGTATATCACATGACAAACTTATAAGTAAATTAAGAAACATTGGATTAAATGGTTCAGCTCTAGAATGGATAAAAAGCTACCTTTTCAAACGTCCCCAAGTTGTAAAAATTAATGGTGTGCTTAGTTCACCAAAAATGAGTCATTTCGGCATACCTCAAGGTACAGTCCTGGGACCGTTACTGTTTATTATCTATGTTAATGACATATTCATACAAAAACTAAACGGAAAAATAATATCTTATGCTGACGATACTGTCATAATAATTGAAGGTACGGATTGGAATACTGTTAATAATCTAGCTAATATTGATATTAACATATTGAAAAATTGGTTCGATAAAAATCTCCTCTCTCTAAACACTGAAAAAACAAAATTTATCCCATTCTCTATCAATAAATTCAAATTAGAACCAAATTTAAACATCATAATACACCAAAGTAAATGTAATAAAACTATCTGCAATCAAGATTGTGCTATACTTAGTCCAACTCCCAAAATCAAATATCTTGGTGTATATATAGATCAACATTTTAAATGGAAAACACATATTTGTGAACTCGTCAAAAGGATTAGGAAATGTATTTATATATTTATTAGACTTAGAAATATTCTTAGCTTAGAAAACCTAAAAAGAGTGTACTATGCAAGTGTTCAATCTATATTGCAATATGGTATTATTGGCTGGGGAGGAACGTATGACAATATTTTAAATCCCCTCAAAATTGTCCAAAGGTTGATAATTAAGGTAATCTTAAAAAAACCGTCTAAATTTCCTACTGAAATTCTTTTTTCAATATTCAATGTGCCTATAATAGACAAAATCTATAAAAAATATTCAATTCTTCAAATTTACAAAGAAATACAGTTAAATACTCGTAACTTCCAATTCAATACATCAGCAAGATACCAGAAAACTATTAAAATTCCTAAATTTAATACTAAGCACATCCAAAATTCCTATCTTTATCTGGGCATAATCTATTATAACAACCTCCCATTAAAATTAAAAACCATCGAAAATATGCAGGAATTTAAGCCCAAATTAAAAAATTACCTGAAACTACTATAAAAGTCCCAAATATGTTTACTTTGTATCTTAAAGTCTGCTATTTTATAAATCATTTATTCCTTCTTTTTTCTTTCATTTCTTAGTTTCTAAATCTCTGAGTCTACTATTGTATAAATCTTGCGTTCTTTCTTACGTATCCTTTACTTACTTATTACAATAATTTTTGTTACTAACTTACATGATTCTTCCATTTATAATGATTTTTTAATTTATATTATGATTTTTTTAAACTCTTCAGGATTTTTATTTTTAAATTATACAAGATTTTTTAACCTTCTTATTATTTACAATAGCCGTTATTACTAACTTACACGATCATTAATTTAATAATTGAGCTAGAACTCCCTCACCAAACACAAGAGCATTGTCTCTTTATGGTGAGGAAAGGCAATTTATTTTTATTTTTTGTTAACCTTATGTAACTATGTAACTGTTGTAACTTCATATGTATTTTTAATAAACATTGCCAATTAAAAAAAAAAAAAAAAAAAAAAAAAAAAAAAAAAAAAAAAAAAAAAAAAAAAAAACTTTAAGATGACTATTTTATGACAGCTAACCACAGCTAATTGGCCTTATAATATCTGCAAATTTAAATATTGCATCTACCCAAGATCTACGTCTAAAAGTAGGTAGGTACTTGTATTCCGATATCTTTCGTACGTACCAAAAACCGATACGCATCATTTTAGCTTCTCACTTTTCTAGCTGATGTTTTCGACAAACTCTGTAATGAAATTGACGGCTTGGCGCGCGGGGGAATGAATGAACCGCACGGACGGATTAAGGGCTGGCATTGAGGAATGAATTAGTAACTTTTGACTAGTGTTTTGTGTCTTACCTCACAGTGATTTGATTTACTCGCGAGCTGCGGACCTAGGACTAGGATGCGTTTGGGACAGATCTGAGATTGACGTGACGATGACGTCTGACGAAATTTCTGGGTCTGAGATTTACAAAAGACGATGACGTCACAAGTGAAAAAGACTTTTGTTTTAATTCCTGAATAAAGCGCTTCGGACAATCTCGATTCCGACAGACTAGATACCTGGGACGCGGACATTGAACACGGACCTGGGACGGCGGGGACCTTAGGACAATCTCAGGACAAATGATTAATTCCTTGCGTGAAAGAGATGCTCGGGCAACTCGGCTGAGTCGCGGCCGCGTTTTGGGACATAGATTTTGATGATGTTCGGGTGTTTTTAGAATGGCGGCGCGGCGGTAGCGGGATACAATCGTAATAGGCGAGTCGTTCACAATACCGTCCGTCGACCACTTTGCGGCGCGCCGTCCATTTAATAATATTTAAATACCAATGAAACAATATAATATTTAAATCGTTTACGGAACACATTATACATTGAAATAATTTAACAGTAAAATAAATGGAAATTAAAAATGTATGGTATTGTTAAAATCGTAGGATGCAAGGCCAAAGGTAAGGAATGAAGAATCAATTCCTTTTGAAATTGAGAATTAGATCGAGCGTGTCACAAGATTGAATTTATTCATTTAATTCGGTCATTCAATTTTGCCCACGTCTAATTCTGAGTTAGCACGGAACCACATAATTTGTGATTATTATTAAGGCTATTTACATTTTCCCAGAAAAGATTTATTACCTCTTCTGTTTTTGACAATATTATTAAACAAAACTCATTTGAGTTGGGTCAGTTTTCGGTCAGCAAAATTAATATTCCTCCCTACAAACTTATCTGCTCGTTGAACGAGTTTTCACAAAAGAAAGCGGCCATTTCAAGTTCTCTTTATGAACTGAATCCGGATATTTCATTAAATGAATTCAGTTTTAAGGTCGTCGGAATTTACTTGAATACCTTCTATGAGTACAATAACTACGGTTGATTGAATATTTGAATGACAAATATATATTTAAAACCTCCGAGTCCAAGCTTTTCTCAAGTTATGTAAGCCAGTCTCAAGTTATGTAGTCGTCTTTCGGGCTAAGTCCGACTTTTATTATACAATAGTTCAGATTGGTCAAGTATCAGCATAAAGATAAGCATCAAATCTGAATTCAAGTTTTAACGAAAAAGACCACGCTGCTGTTACACAGAATTGTTCAAATTATTTTGTACCTACACAATTATATCCCGATGGTGTGAATATAATTACCTACCGGATAAAATGACCCAATTAAAACATTCGGAAAGAAGAATAAACACAGATTTAATAAATGAAACAATGTTACTTTGTTTGAACCACTTGTATATTTGTTTAAAGCCGACCGGTTTCGGAACGACCGTTCCTTCCTCAGGGCAAACGTATACTGATTTGATAGTTACAAAATAGTGGATGGGAACAATGTAGTATTACTAAGGATTGTGGTAGGGGTGGAGCCGTTGCAAGGGTTTAATGAAGAGTGGGTAGGGGAACATATCCACGATTGGGCTGTAAGATAATATTTTTTGTTTGTTGATAATAGATTCATTATTTTTAAGGGATTTTTTTTATTTCCAAGGCTTCTAAGTTATCTAGGCGTTTTCCTGTATGGTTAATATGAAGAATATTTATTCCCGTATTTTTTTAAAAACTATAGTTATTTTCAATGATATGGTTAGCGAACTCGACGCTTTGTTTGTTGATAATAGATTCATTATTTTTAAGGGATTTTTTTTTATTTCCAAGGCTTCTAAGTTATCTAGGCGTTTTCCTGTATGGTTAATATGAAGAATATTTATTCCCGTATTTTTTTAAAAACTATAGTTATTTTCAATGATATGGTTAGCGAACTCGACGCTTTGTTTGTTGATAATAGATTCATTATTTTTAAGGGATTTTTTTTATTTCCAAGGCTTCTAAGTTATCTAGGCGTTTTCCTTTACGTTTAATATGAAGAATATTTATTCCCGTATTTTTTTTAAAATTATAGTTATTTTCAATGATATGGTTAGCGAACTCAGAAAAATTATTATTATTAAGACACCTTAAATGTTCTTTGACTCTGATTTCAAAATTACTAGTTGTTTTTCCAATATAAAATGAGGCAGTTATTACATTTGAGTTTATATATTCCGGAATTAGTCAATTTATGGTCTTTATCTTCAACGTTCCTCAAAAAATTACCGATATTATTTCTTGTATAAAAAGCTGGTTTAATATTAGAAGGGAGATTTTTGCAACATTGAGTTGAAAAATTATCAATTAACAAAATTTTACGCCATTCTTTATCATATTTATTTTATTATTTTGAATTGTATACATATTTATTTTTTGAAATTTTGCTAAGTTTTTTATTTAAGATGTTATCAATTAGACTTGGTCCATATCCGTTATTCACAGCAAGCAATTTGTTTTATTATAGAAAGTTCAAAAAGGAAATTATTATTAGAAATTGGGACATTTACTAAGCGGTGTATCATGGAGTGGAAGGTGGAGTGGTTTTGTTAGACAGGGTGGTTGAAGGTCTTATGAATTACTATGTCAGTGTATGTGAGCTTGCAATATTTACTAAAATCGATTTTAATATTTATCACAGATAAAGTTAAACCCAAAATGTTTAATGTTTCATTGCCTATTTCTATCGTAAATTTTATTTGATTATGAAAGGAATTTAAAAGGTTAAGAAAGTTGTTGAGTTGGCCTTCCGATCCTGTCCAAATGACGAAGATGTCATCCACATATCTCTTCCATAGTAAAACATTGCTTAAAAGGGGTGATTTAGAATTAAAAATTATTTTGTAACTGTCAAATCCGATTGCCCTGAGGAAGGAACGGTCGTTCCGAAACCGGTCGACTTTAAACAAATATACAAGTGGTTCAAACAAAGTAACATTGTTTCATTTATCTATAATGGATAAGCACAAAGTTATAGCTTCATTCAAAAGTACAGATTTAATGCTTTTACCTAAAGTACTGAATTACAAAATTGACTGTCCTGAATTGCTTCAATTAATCAACATCCATATACCCAAAAACCTTGATGACGTTTACTTCCCCTTTACTGTAACAACACACAAGGACATGTCTTTCCAAAGCATTCTGATCCATGCGATATATTTAACCTTAAAAATAACCACAGTGTTTATTCCAATTATTTTATTTAGCTAGACACAAATAGACGTGTATAATTTCTGCAATTTTCGTGTGCAATCTATTTATGTGTGATTTCTTATCATTTTTATCTCGTATTTTATTTTATTACGTGCTTTTTTGCTGTACTTTTTATTTGATATTATAATATTTTATTTACTTTTGAAGTATTTAAAATAACTGTGAATTTATAAACTATAATTTGTAAACTAGAATGTAAAACCCATTTAGGGCGTGTTATAAATAAATAAATATCAACGCATATCTCGCAATTCATAAACATTTAAAAGTTTTAACATTTTACGGTTCAGTTTCGCATTTATATAATTATTAAATAATTTAATGATAAAATACAAGAATAACAATAATTTTCATTTTCACATCACGGATTTTCATTTTAATTCTGCGAATGTGAAATGAATTTACTCTAGAAAAGAGAATTGAAAATATAATAAAAATATTCATTTCAATGCAGCGGTTTTCACAAATTGAATAAATAATTAAAATAAATCTTTTTGATCAAATACTGAACCGCATTTTAACTATTGCTCAATTATCCTTTTCCTGTATAACGAACGAGAACAAAATAAGTTTCAAATTCTCCAAAACAGGGCAATGAGGATAATACTACGGCGAAATAGATTTTCAAAAGTAAACAAAATGTTAAAGGAACTGAATTGGCTAACCGTGAAACAGATGCTGACCTTGAATACGATGATATTTATACATAAAATAATTAACAACATTTTACCAAAATATTTTTCAAATAAAATTATATTCAACAAGGAAATTCACAGACATAACACAAGGACGTGCAAAGAAATCAGGCTTCAAAAAAGGACAAGGCGAATACGCAGAACAGTCTACTGTACAAAGGGATGAAGTTAAATAACACGCTACCAGAAACTTTAAAGTCCACACCAATTGGAAAGTTCAAGAAGTTTAATTTTATGTAGGAGCTACATAAAATTACATAAAATTTAGTTTGCAATATGAAAAATTATAATTAATTAGAAATTTGTAAACTTAAATGTACAAATTACTAAAATAAAATGAATAAATAAGAAATAAAATAAAATTAATTCCCCCTTTTCAACAAAGTTCGTCGTTGTTTTAATTTTAGTACATAAAATAATTTTTCTTTCATTATTGTTACTTTTTTCTTTAACACAAACCATTGTTTATTAATTCTACGGTTTCATTTACTGGTCACCACCCCAAATATATCATAATGGTTTTATTATATATTTCGTGGTAGTTCACGCTCTGATTACATTAATTTATCGTTCAAAACATGTTTATGTTTGTATTCGTACATTTTCCAACAAAATGACACTCATTAATTTTGCAGTCCCTTTGTATCTTAGGGCTCAGAGATCACGCGTATTTCACCGTCATTAATGCACCGCCCTTTCCCGGGAAAAGCGCAAACGCCGAGTCGGGAACAAAGGGCCATTGTTCCGGCCTTTAGAATTGCCCCACACCACCAGTCTGGAAATATATGATTAATGTTGTACCACAGATAGGTTAGACGTTCCACTGTGCGGTTCTAATAAGCAGAACGCGGCGATGGGACGGACTAACCGGGCTTAAGGAAAATAATCTCATTTTATACCTAGGTACTGCTTTCTTTTAAGTTTCTAATATGCAAGTAGCTTTCGTGCAGGTTGTAAGTTGCAAGCAGCTTACGTAGTGGAAATCTGTACCTGCGTTTCACGTGCAAGTTGCATGCAAGTGAATTTTGATGTGCACGGGAATAGTGCGCTGCACTATTTACCTGCACAGGCTTAGGTTAGAAGAGTAGCCGATGCATCATATTGATTTCTTCTTTTAATCCGATCCCGGGTCTAATGCGAGGAGATAAGACAACACGACAAGTTTGCAGTTTCCAATATCTGTGCAAACACTTGCGTAAGTAACCTTCATGCAGGTGTGGCATTTCATTTGATCGCAGGTTACTTGCCTTATGGAAACACTGCTCTAATTAAAAATAGTATTTTTCTTTACAATAATTCCATACACGAGAGCCTGACGATTCTTCAAGGGTTAATATTATCTTTAGGCAAACCTTTGTGCAAGTCTGAAGGATGAAATAAACCTGCTGAAATAGAGAAATAGAGTGGTAGGAATTTGAGTAGCCAGCAGGTAAGTCTTTCAACATCGTGTTTATTACAACAAAAGTTGGGCACAGTTTTTAAACCGGGCATAAAAATGTTGAGCACGCATTTTAGGTGTCTCCCGGCTTTGCAACGGTCCCGATGAGATCAATAATTCCAGTTCTTCTGAGCGCTGTCAATCGTGTATTTTATCTATCCGAGACTGTGGCACCCCGGTGAGCGGAAAGGTCATTAAGAGTGATGATAAAAAAATATAAAAAAACATTGGTTAAGTAGGTTAAGTTAGGTTAGGGTTACCGGCTATTTTTAAATTATTTTTTCATAGCTTTTAATGACCTTTCTGAGGTGTTTCTGAGTTGGTTTCATTCTGAGTTGGCATGGAACCGATCATGATTCTACGATCATCAATATCATTTATCATCAATTTCATAATTACTATTAGCTGTCTCCCCGGCATTACCGGGACTTGCTTTTCACACCGTAGTGCTTTTCGAAATCAGATGTTACGTAGACAGTAATATTCTTCTTATTTTGAAAATCAAAGTGGGATAGGTAGATAAAGGTGGTTTTTCGAAATACCATTGAGACAAAACCCTTCTCTTGTTTTAAAGGTCAAGTGTCCAAAATTTCATCAATCTCGAAAAAACTGTTGATTTGTATAAAAAACAACGCCACCCACCCCACAGACGTTCTTCTTTACTTAGATTATTTAGATAGATAGAATAAGATCATAACCAAAGATAATAGAATACATTTATGACTATTTAAAAAATCTTCCTGTTTATTGTTAAAAGATATAAACTTGTAAAATGGCTTCGAGTGCGGACCTGTAGGCTGTAGGCAAGATACTCTGGCATGGGCGGGTCATGTCAGTTTTCCCATTTGCAACTGTAATTTCGACGCTTGGGGCGGCATTCATTTCTAGGCTTCATTAGGCGTCCTCAATATCCAAATCAGGCTGGAAGTTTTTGATTGAAGTATAACGTGTCGAGGGACGTGCCATTTAATAAGACCGTTTGAAGTGTCCAACGCTTCGTTACACTGGCAAATTTCAACTACAGCGCGGCGACAATATCAAAACTGATATGTTTTGTTGATTACTGAGCCTTTGATTTGAGTAAATACGGTTTATTGTTTTGCAGGTTCTGTGAGTGATGTGAATGGAGATGATATTTGTTGTTCGTTGGTTAGTTATCGTGATTGAACGTCCTACTTCAAAGAATGTGGTTCGTGAATTTTTCACACACAACAATAAACATATTTCAGATTGGCAGACCACGAAAAACCACTTAAAAAAAAATTAAAGGTTTTTTTTTAAATAGCCACGGCCGAGAATCGAATTCCGATCAACTGCCTGGAAGCTAAGTCAACACAAATTAATTTAATACAATTTACTTGTTCTCGCCGGGATTTGAACCTTACCTCAAATTTTCTACGTCATTGTATTTATTATTTGAATAATACATAATATTGACTAAATTTCAATGTTTTAAAGGTTTTTCCATCACGCGATAAACCTTTGAAATATCATGAAAACATTGAATATTAGCAAACCGCATTTCATTAGGAAACCAAAAAATGTTTCAAGGAATCTGATTTTACGACGCCCTTATGCTCATGTAGTGTATTGGTAATTTCCACTTATCTGCCATATTAGCAGATAATTAGAGGGCGCTATGTAATAATCACCACATGACATACAATACCTTAGGATGTGACATAACAATTATATAGCAAGTACACGTAATTAAACTAATTGATAATTATTAAAGAGCGACATAATATCCAAAAGCAGTGTTCAAATAATTTCTTGTAAGACAAGCTTGTATTCCTCATTTTATAACGATTATACCTGGACGATGGTTTTTGATATACGAGTATATTGCACCTCACAAGAAATTTGTTGTTTGGAAATTATGGTGTTAAATGATCATAACCACTGGAGAGTTTCTGGCCACATTTTGGTTTATTTGCAAACACCCCAAGCGACCGCTGGCCAAAATGTGGCCACTTTAAGAGATATTTAAAAAAAAATTTTAAGTTCCCGCGTATTGCGATCTTCGTTTAATTTTTTTAATTAATTATTTATTTTTATTTTTTTATTTATTAAATAATCAGTTAACAAATTATAATTTATAATTTATAAAATTATATAATTTTGACTACAAAATATATAATTATAATTTATAATTTATAAAATTATGTAATTTTGACTACAAAATAAATAACAAATTAAGTTTTCACAGATTTTTTTCATTTTATGATGTTTCTCTTCTATAGAAGCAGACGCTTGTGATTAGAAGAGGGACGAGTATCGGGATAAAAAATATATTTTGTATCTTATAATTAATTATGGTAGGAACTTAAAAAAATAGACAAATTTAAAAGTTATACAAGTTATGAAGATACTTTCATCATTTTGTTATTTTTACATTGAATTGCTCTCCAATTGCTTTTAGTGGGCATTTATCGTCTTCGATTGTTCTTATTTTTTCGGGTAGGCTTTGAAGTATTTTTTCCATAGATATGTGTAATGATGTTGTGCAAATGAGGTGTTACATTTTGTGTTGGAAATATATGTTTTTAGCGAGTACGCCTTTCAGTTAAAAATCTACGATTGTGTTTTTCTTTAATTATTTAATTATTATATTTTTTCGGACAAGATCATTAAATTTTTAAACGACTTCAAAAAGGAGGAGGTTCTCAATTCGACTGTATTTTTTATTTTTATTATTATTTTTTTTTTAATGTTTGTTACCTCAGAACTTTTGACTGGGTGAACCGATATTGATGATTCTTTTATTATTTAATTAAATGAAGACAATATAAGCGAAAATTGGGTTAAATCCTGGGTTCATGTCCCAGAGGTGTCAATATCTTTTTCTGATTTTCTGTTTCCAGATTTTCGATTGATTTTCGCTTATATTGTCTTCATTTAATTAAATATTACAATTTGAGGTTTTACTCATAAAGTTAAAATAAAAATAAAATATTCTTTTTTTATTTGAAAGCTGGTGCTTCCCGTGTGGTCCCATTTTAATTTGGTCCAGTTCGGACAATGGCATCCATGAGAAAACCATAAGTCTTAAATTTGCATTAAGTATGTGCGCGACAAATGGACGAATTACTCAATTTGGGAGGCGGGAATGGGTACCGCCGCCCCGGGAACCTTTATTGGATAACCAACACCTCTGTCATAGGTCACCCCAAGTGGTTCGCTACGTTTGGTGATTTAGCAGGGGTGCCCGGGTTCATGGGGTGAGGTTTGTCTAGGTCTTGGAGGCGGATGACCAGGACATACTGAACCCCAGATTCCTACCCACCCCTTAAACCCTTTTCCTTCCCCGAACTCTCCTCTCCTCCCTTTCCTTAAAAAAAACCCTCCACACAGCATCCTCAAAGATGACATAGGCCCTGAGGGAAATTATTTTCCTCAGGGCCTCCTGTGTGGAGTTCATGTAAAAAAAAAAAATATATCACGCCAACCGATTTCGATGATTCTTTTTTTATTGGAAAGAATGTACTCCAAGGGTAATTTGATGAGAGTTTGGTTAGGTTCTGATTATCGGATTCATGACAAATTAACGAAACTCGGCCGAATCTCTTAATTTGACGTTATGGTCAAATTATGTCTGTCTCATATGAGCAGCACGTTTAGTAGGTTTACCCATATTCAGACAAATTTAACAAAACAAAAAAACGACTTCAAAAAATGCACTAAAAAGTAAAAAAAATAACTTCGTATTCTTCTACAACTTCATAATCAACTTACTTTTTCTAATCATTAATATGTAGGTACGATTGTTATTTTTGGAGTCGGTGTCAGCAAGTCGCTTGTACGACACAAGCACATCTCACCTATAACTATGTATGTAGTTATAAACCTATCTTGACTGACACCGACTCCAAAAGTAACAATCGTACCTACATATTGATGATAAGAAAAAGTAAGTTGATTATGAAGTTGTAGAAGAATACGAAATTATTTTTTCACTTTTTAGTGCATATTTTGAAGTCGTTTTTTTTGTTTTGTAAATTTTTTTGTTTATAATACTTTAAATTCTTCAAAAATAAGATGTGTTGGATAGTCTCTTGGTTTTTAAAATATTTTTTATAATTAGACGTTGTACAATATTTCAACAGGGAGTAGATTTGTTTTGTATGCGGCTCCCCAGTTTACTAAAGCGTATTGGACATTTGATTATACTATAGCATGGTAGACTGATGTTAGATTTTCTAATGCGAGAATGTTTCGGATTTTAAGAATATGTAAATTAATTTCCTTATTTTTTCAACGATAAGGTTGACTTGCTCTTTCCAGTTTAGGTTTTTGTCTATTGTTATTCCTAAGTATTTAATTTTATTCGAAATTTTTAATGTTGAATAGTTTATTTTACATTTATTTTTTATGATCTTTAGAGTTGTCATGTATATTATGGCCGGTTTACATTATTTCAGTCCAGCGATCGAATCCAGCGCTAGATTACTAGGAATGCACTAGATCCAGTGAGCAATCCAGTGCGGAAACTGGATTGGCTGTCTACTTTTGAATCCAGCACGGCCATTCCAGCGCTATTGGAATCATGTAGACGGCCAATCCAGTGCCATTCGAGTGCTGACAGAACAATTGTACAGGAAACACGTATTGTTTATTTCGTCAAGACTACAGTGTCACTCATTGTCACTGCAGTCTTGACGATTCGGCAGCTTTTAAATGACTGGAATCATGTAGATGTAGACGATATCGCCAGCCCGGTCCATTCCAGTCCAGCGCTACTCGGTTACTGGACTGAAATAATGTAAACCGGTCATTATATCAAAATTTTGGGGAAAGTCCTTTGATTTTATTGTAAATGGTATTAGAGATAATAGATTTATAACGAACCATTGTTTAAGTATATTCATGTCTTCTGTTGCTTTATGTTTTACTACTTCCCAAGTACTGTATCTTCAGCATATGAGGTTGTATTAAGTGACTGAGAGAATATTCCGTTTACATATAAGATGAATAATCGACGACCCAGCACAGAACCTTGTGGAATTCCATATTCAGATGTCTTTTCGTCCCTATAAATGTTATTTATTTTGACGTATGGAGGACGATTTTTAAGTAGCTTTTCATCCAATTTGCTCATTAATGTTCAAATTTTTTCATAAGTTTTATATGAGATATGCTGTCAAACGCTTTTCACAGATCTATGAAAATACTTACACATTTTTTACTAACATGTAGGCTTTTATATATGCGTAACTTAGTTGCTTCATAGTAAGAAATGTCTCGCATCTTTTTATTATTATTACTTCATTCATTCAATAATTAAGTTTTAAGACCGGTTCATATCTCAGGCGTAATTACCAAATGACATTCTATGGACTTACGTAATAGGTACATAACCATGTAATAATTTAATTCAACATACCTTATAATCTGTATTATAATGTACTGTGTATGTCTTAATAAACAAATAAATAAAAAAAATAAAATCTCTTTTAATTATTTTTAATTAACATTCCGCAAACCGAAATAATACAAATATTTTTTCTTAAAAATCAATTGATCATGTGTTTACACATAAAAAAATTCATGTTCAAATTTAAATTTATATTTGTGAATATCAACGAGCCAAAGAAAACATACAAAGATAAGTCAATATTTTTAATGTAGCTCAAAAAAGGTACCACGTGCGTAAATTTTAGAGTAAATAATACGCAGAGCTCATGCGTCTTCCAAATTTTACGATTTAAAATAACATGTTCATGATTCCTAAAAACATGGTATAACTGTGAAATATAGGTGCATTTAATGGCTCTTTAACACAAAAAAATTGGGTGGCGGGTATGGGTACCGCCGCCCCGGGAACCATTTATTGGATAACCAATAAATGGTTCCGGGGACGCCTGCCATAGGCCACCACAAGTGGTTTGCTATGTTTGGTGACTTAACAGGGGGGCCCGAGTTCATGGGGTGAGGTTTGTCCAAGTCTTGGCGGCGGATGCGTCTGCCCACCTGCTGTATGGCGGGCCGGATCAAGAGAGACTAGCTGAGGGAGGCATTTCAACCTTTCCAGTCGGACTCTCGATCCATCGCCTTGCACCGCAGTTGGAAGGAAGGATTGGTAAGTTCGTCACTCTGGATACTCTAACCCCCAGATTCCTACCTCACCCCTCGTACCTTTATCCTTCTCAGAACTTCTTATCTTCCTCTTCCTTAAAAAAACCTTCCACACAGTATCCCCTAAGATGACATAAGTCCTGGGCTTATTTTGGAAGGGAAGTAGTGTAGTTTTTCTAATACTTTAATATCATTTTTGATGAAAAAAAAAATAGTTCGTGTATTTTTTTGTGGTCAAAAAATTATAAATTTCTAGCTTCTCTAGAATTTATTTCGCAGAGAATAACAAAGTTTTATTTTTTTAATAGAGCAACTAGTTTTCTATTCATGTCAGTTTCGATATTTCCCACATGAAAGTGTATCAATCTAATTGTTATTTTACAGGCACCACTTACGACATTTTCATGCTGGCATTGTTCGTGTTGGTGAGGACTTTGCCGAAGAAACAAAGACAAAATATATTATGTGTATTTAAACTTGTAAAGCTTAATGAAAGTTGTGAAAAACAATTTAAAAGAGGATGTGGGCTAATATACTTTGATCTTAACCCCTCAGGCCGCGGCCCGATTTCGTCGAAAGGTCAAAATATTTCCGCTTTGCTAAAAATCCAAATAAATGGAATATTTCTGAATGCATCCGAAAACTAAAAACTGTTTTTGAAAGGTGATGAAATACGCTTTCAAATTTTATAATTAGAAATATATATATATATATATATTTTAAATATTAAAATTTTTAATGGAAACATAAAAAGTTTTAAAAATGGCTCACCTTACGTTTTCTCAACAATTTTTTTTTTTTTTTAACTAAAATTACTGCTAATGAAAAAAAAACACACATACTTTACTAGGAAAATGTATTACGAGTATAAAAGTTACCGTCAACTTACTTTTTTGTGGTTTATGTAAAAATAATTAATAAAAAATTCCCAATGTATAATTTTTTTTCTAATTGCGGTCGGAAACTTTGGTTTCATATAGGTGTATATTTTAATTATTTTGCTGTTAACTTTAGATTAGAATATATAGCGTGGTAATTTTTCTTTCTAACCATAAGAAATTTCTATGAGATGTACTTAGTTGTTCCGAAAACCGGAATCATTAGCCTGAGGGGTTAAAAGATATTTTATCTGATAACTTGTAAATCGTGCACATCACCCAAAACGCGTATAAATAAATCATTTTGTACAAAAGGAAATTTGTGTTTATTCGTCACGTAGATATTATTAAAAAAAAATATTGTAAAAAATAAAACAAATTGAGTTTGTTGTTTGTCACAAAATTTCATAATATTAGGGTTAAATACAGTTAGGTTGGTTATTACAAGTTTTTTTTACCGTCAAGCTTGTGTGAAACGAAACACTGTGATCGCGCGTATAAAAACGATAATAATGATTGAGGGAAACAGGGTTCATGTAAAAAGTGGAAACGATTCTGAATCTACAAGTCCTCGTAATCGTCGTTATCACTATGGTCATCTTGTTGATCGTCGTCATTGTGTTGATTATGCCCATCATTTGATGATGTGACCATCGTGGTTACTGTGGCGATCGTTATAACCACCCTGTTCACCCCATTGTGTCCAATTATTATTCCATGTCCATTATTCTTGCTCGAATCCTTAGTGAACGATTAATAAGGGTCGACCGAGATCTCGGTCTCGGTTTCGGTCTCGGAATTCTCGGCTACAAATTCTACCGAGAACTCTGTCTCGGTTTTTGGCGAAGAATCGGCGAGATTCTCAGCCATAACCTAGACCGTTGTAAGGAGGTACAGTATAGGATAACAGGATTCAAATCTACCGCGCGCGTCCACATTCGTCACTTGTGTTAGTGCGTGAGAGAGCTGTCAGCACCGCCTACTAGTGTAGCAAGTGAACAGCTTTTTAGCAGAGCTGGTCAATTATACGACATGAGGCGACATACTTTGAAGGGTGAAAACGCAGAAAAAATTGCTTTTTATGTTCTACAACATCATTGTTGTTCAATTTTGATCATTAAAACTATTTAAAAGAAATTATTATTACATTCTTAAATCTCGGCACGTGAGATCTCGGCACGTGAGATCTTGACCAATAATGCTAAACTGAAAAATGGTGTCAAGGCCAGAAGTGATCAAACGCTGTTGCAGAGGACCCAACTTCTAGACTTACGCCAACAACTTGAGACCAGAAAGAACAATGGTGAAACCAATATCACCATCAAATATATAAACTCCATACCCAAAATTATTGATTGTACGCCAAAAAACTAAAGCAAAATAAAATAAAATGCTATTATCAAAATGTGAGAGGGGTCCGTACAAAACTTCCCAAACTATTGACTTCGGCGGCAACTATCACCAGTGATATTTTCATATTAACGGAAACATGGCTCGATTCAGGAATTAATTCGGCTGAATTAGGCTTCCCTAATTTTAATATTTATCGTATGGATAGAAACTCGAAAACAAGTGCCAAATCAAGAGGTGGCGGAGTGGTCATAGCTATCTCAAAAAATTTCAGCTCCTTAAAAATATCCACGAAGTACCCATCCATAGAGCAACTTTTTGTCAAAGTGAACACTTCTAGTGGTAAATTAATAGTGGGATGTGCATATTTACCTCCAAATTCTGACGTCCAAAGGTACAGCAATCACTGTGAGGAGGTTGAATCAATCTGTGCTAAAAACCCTAACACTAAATTACTTCTAGTTGGTGACTACAACCTGCCTCAATACGATTGGTGTAATATGAATTCTGACAATTATTGTTCTAATGTTAATATTCGTGTAATTAGAGATATGGCTCTCTTCTTAGGACTAACTCAGTGTAATAGTATTCATAATATTGGTGGTTGTACATTGGATTTGGCATTGTCAAATGTGTCTGACATCTGTGTTGCGAAAAGTACCGAAATACTATTACCTGTTGATGTTTACCATCCACCACTAGAAATATGCATGACTAACCTCAAACCAATTCCTATTGAAAAAAGGGTAGTAAAAACTAGAAATTTCAAAAAAGCAGACTATGTACAAATTTCCAACTATCTAAACCAGATTGATTGGTCATTCTTGGATAGCGAGGCTGATATCAATGCACACCTTAACTTTTTTTACTCCATTATTAATTGAGGGGAGACTGCAATAAGCTCTCTGCAGAATGTTACAAAACTTTCATACGTGAAGTTGAAGGCTCTATCATGAACGACTCAAATTTTTTTTGGAAATATGTTAAATCCCAAAAAGAAAACGGTACTTGTATACCTAGTATTATGTCATTCGATTGTAAACTATCCCAAAATCTTCAGGAAACTGTTAATCTGTTCGACGATTTCTTTAGCGGTGTATATGTTAATGCAAATGTAGATAGCAATATCTCTTGCTCTAATTTAGTTGAGACTCTTGATATATGTAACCATAGATGATATTATATCCAAGCTGAAGAGTGTCGATTCCCGCAAATCCGCAGGACCTGACAAAGTTCCACCCAGATTCTTAGTTAATTGTATGCATACATTATCGTATCCCATACATAAGTTATTTACAAAGTCACTCTCATCAGGTGTGTTCCCTGACCTTTGGAAGTTTAGTCTTTTGACACCCATTTTTAAAAAAGGAAATAAGAGCGACGTAACAAACTATAGGCCAATATGCACCATGTCTACATTACCCAAACTCTTTGAAAGCCTGGTACTAGACAAATTGATATCCCAAATCAATCAAACCATCTCACCGCTTCAACATGGATTTATCAAAGGAAGATCAACCCTGTCCAATTTAATATTATACACGAATGACATTGTTAATGCCTTGACTTCATCACATCAAACTGATTCCATATATACTGATTTCAGTAAGGCATTTGATAAGGTTAACCACAGACTCTTATTACGAAAACTGAAGTTGTTGGGAATGAGAGGGAGTATTTTGGAATGGTTTAAGAGTTATCTATTGGGAAGGTACTTAGCGGTCAAAGTTGATTCGTTTACTTCTTATACATTTGCTGCCTCGAGTGGGGTACCACAGGGATCTCATTTGGGCCCGTTATTATTTTGCTTATTATAAATGATATAGTTAATATTTTTAGTAATGTCAAAGTCCTATTATTTGCTGATGATCTGAAGATTTACAGAACAATTAGAAACGATGACGATCGCGTCATTCTGCAGTTAAACCTGAACAAACTATGCGCGTGGTGTTCTGTCAATGATTTACAACTAAATATTGATAAATGCCAGATTATTAGTTTTTACAGAGGTAAAAATCCTTTTAAATTTTCTTATGATATGAATGGTGTTAATCTTCTTCGTGTATCGCAGATTCGTGATCTTGGTGTTGTATTCCACGAGAGTCTACAGTTCAATGTACACATCGATGAAATAACAAGCGATGCAATGAGAATACTAGGTTTTATCTTGAGAATGGGGGCAAATTTTAAAAGTATGTTAACATTAAAACATCTGTATTGCTCACTAGTGCGAAGCAGATTAGAATACAATTCCTCTGTATGGTCACCATACTACAATGTTCACTCTCAATCATTGGAAAAGGTACAAAACAAATTTCTTCGGTACATCAATTTTAAAATGAAAATACCAATCGAATTTATAAATTATAATTACTTACGCGCTGAAACCAGACTTCTTAAATTATCAGATAGAAGAGTGTTAATTGATTTATTATTTTTATACAAAATTATAAAATCTTTAATTGACAGCCCTAATTTGTTGGAACTAATTTGCATTAGCATACCCGCTAGACAAACTCGTAGTAAAGATACTTTTAAATGCAACAATAAACTCAACACCAATTACTCTATATACTCACCAATACCAAGAATCCATAACCTTGCGAATAAATACTGCGAATCTATAGATATATTTAGTATTGACAGTTTTGAATGTTTCAAAAATCAACTAATCTCGATTCTATCTGCTAATAATTAACTTTTATTATTTTTTTTTTTGTTTTTCTCATAAAATATTTTCTCATCTAAACCTCACCAGTAAAATGTATACTTACTTTATAATATTTTTGCAGTTCTATTTACACTTTGTTCTATGTCAGGTCTTATTATTATTGTTAATAATATGTATAAATATTTAAAGCTGAATTGTTTTAGTTTTTTGTAAGTACAACTTGTACTAATTCATTTCATTTCTTTTTTATGTTGTAATATTCTTTACCTAACGAGTCGATTGCATTCATATTTATTCTGTTTTATTGTTTATGTAATTAATATTGTTAATTATATATTTGCTTCTTTTCTTGTAAAAGCCCACTAGGGCGTTAATAAAATATAAAATAAAAATAAATATACTATACCTATTATGCAAAAATTGCACTGTTTTTTCTCAATTTATCTATTCTCTGTCTCGGCTCTCGGTCTCGGCGGAGATTTAAATTTATTCTCGGCCTCGGTCTCGGTCCCGGCCGAGAACGAAAAACCTGTCTTGGTCGACCCTTACCGATTAACCAAAAAGTTCATTTTATTAGTTTACTTCGAAGTATATCAACTAATAAATGTGGACGAAAGAAACGAAACCATCATGAAAAAAAAGTTATTATAACAAGAGTTATTCCAATAAAAATTAAATATTGGTATATACTAATTAATGCCTGCATTTATACACGATTTGTTCGTTGATTTCGTAATTTTTTAAATACTTGGGAAAAACATGAAAACAAATTTCAACGGAACTTTATTTTTTAGTCACGTATCCAAATAACATTTAATTATAAAGATTCAGAGGAACAAAGTGATTGTTATTTCATGCCAAAATGCAATTTTTATTTTGGTTACAATAATTACTAACCAGATTCGTCGTCAAGGAGTTAGCGATCCGGAGGTGGCGGGTTTAGATTCCGGCGTGGGAAAGTAAATTTTATTTGATTGATTTGTGTTATTTTACAATTTAATAATTTAAAAATAACGTAAGATACGAGTAAATTTGCGGAGCATTCCTCAGTGGAAACACTCTGAGTATCGCCCTGGTGTAAGACCACCGTTCAGAATTGAAACGTTGCTTGAAATGGCTTAAGCCGTTTGTGTTTGGTGACTCAATCGGAAGAATAGCCAGGTAGTTCTCCACCTTCCTCTTCCTCATCTCCTTCCCCTCCCCACCACCCTTAGTTTGGGGATGCTATGGTCTCACTGGCTGCAGACGGTTGTCAGCAATTGGGGCTCTTATTTTTTTTTTTTTTTTTACATGAGCTCCACACAGGAGGCCCTGAGGAAAATAATTTCCCTCAGGGCCTATGTCATCTTTGAGGATGCTGTGTGGAGGGTTTTTTTAAGGAAAGGAAGCAAAGGAGAGTTCTGGGAAGGAAAAGGGTTTAAGGGGTGGGTAGGAATCTGGGGTTCAGTATGTCCTGGTCATCCGCCTCCAAGACCTAGACAAACCTCACCCCATGAACCCGGGCACCCCTGCTAAATCACCAAACGTAGCGAACCACTTGGGGAGACCTGTGGCAGAGGTGTTGGTTATCCAATAAAGGTTCCCGGGGCGGCGGTACCCATTCCCGCCTCCCAAATCCCCTTTTATGCGGTAATCACAAAAAATCATAAAGTTTAGTGAAGCGGAGAATTTAATTTAATTTTTAACATAGAATATTACAAAATCTAAATTAGACAGCAAAGTCTTGTAGGTCAAATGTGCAAATGTTTTTCTGAATACAATCAATCTTTGCATAAAACTGTAGATTTGCATAAAAACCAAACGAACGCCGACCGTCAACGACAATCTTTTTTAGATAAATAGCTGAAGTGAACCCTGCATTGCTCGCGGTTAGGAACTATTTGGAATAAAGTTTTAGGTTATGAATTCTAGTAAACTGGTGCGGTTTTAAGGTGAAAATAATAATATTGTTAATAATTTAAAAAGTTAATTTTATGGTGCCTGATTCACTAAACCGTGCCATGTCTTTTTCGGGCGTCCCTGACTTTTTTAACCATTAACGTCCGGGTCGTGTAATCTCCTAAGACTCGTTAATCCGTTATCTATATCCAAACAATCGAATCGTCCCCTACTTAATCTTAATTCACATCCCCGCTGCCCCTATCCTTTAGATCCCCGCTACCATTGTCCCTTACATCCCCGCTCTCCTTACCCTTAACATCCCGCTCCCCTTGCCCTATTTATCCTCGCTTCCCGTGTCTTTTACAATTCCACTCCTTTTGCCCTTTATATCCCCGCAACTTTGCTATTTACATCCCTATCACCTTGTCCTTTACACCCCCGCTCTCATTATCTTTGAAGAAATTCCCATTCCCTTTGCCCTTGGCGTCTTCGCTTTCCATGCCATCCACGCCCTCGTTTTCTTTGCCGAATACATCCCCGCTTCCCTTAACCTTACCGTCCCCGCCACTCACCTAACCTCACCCAACCTAGCCCTTTATATCCCCGCTCCCCTTGCCCTTTACACCCCCGCTTCCCTTGCCCTTTACATCCCCGCCACCCTTGCCCTTCACATCCCCGTTCCCCTTGCTCTTTACATCCCCGCTACCCTTGCCCTTTACGTCGCCCCTCCCCTTGCCCTTTACATCCCCGCTACCCTTGCCTTTCACATCCCCGCTCTCCTTGCCCTTTACATTCCCGCTCCTCTTGCCCTTTACATCCCCGCTACCCTTGCCTTTCATATTCCCGCTCTCCGTGCCCTTTACATTCCCGCTCCTCTTGCCCTTTACATCCCCGCTCCCTTTGCCCTTTACATCCCCGCTACCTTCTCTCTTCACATCCCCACTTCCCATACCCTTTATGTCCCCACTCCTCTTGCTCTTTACATCCTCGCTCCTCATGCTCTTTACTTCTCCCCTGCCTTTGCCTTTTACAATGCCGTTCAATTTGCCTTTTACATCCCCGCTACCTTTACGCTTTAAATCCCGATTCCTCTTGCCTTTTATAACCCTGCTACCCTTGCCCTTTACACCCCTGCTCCCCTTGCCCTTTGCATTCCCCTTTCCTTTTACATCCCCACTTTCCTTGCTAACCTTGCCCTTTACATCATCGCTCCCCTTGCCCCTAGCGTCACCGCTTCCCTTGCCCTTATCACTCACATTCTGTTCCCCTCCCCGCCCCACTCTCCGATTCCCTTTCCCATCCCACTTGTCTTCCTTTTCTTTACCCGGTCCCTCTTCTTGAGTGTGGATGTGACCATCACGATGATTTCCCTGATTGTTGAGGTTACCGGACTCGGAGTCTATGTGTAGATTTTCTCCTACTTCCACGTTATGTTCTTCGTAGAAATAATTATGGATTCGGTGATTGTGGAAGTTCTCATGGCGTTCGCTGTCGTTGTTGAAGTTTACTTCGTCTTTAAAGAATTCTTCGTTTTCATCGTCATGCTGATGGTAGTATTCCTCGTGCTCTTTATGATCCGAAATATCTTTTCCGTGTTTGTTTTTGTGCTTATCTATGCGACGGTAGTAACTATGTTCTTCATCATGGTGACTGTCAAACACATTACTTTGTTGAACTACTATACCGTTATCACTTTGTTCGTACCTTGGAGCCTGTTCATAAAACTTCGGAACTTCGCTGTCAACATCATCGTGATTTTTATGTAGATGATGAAGACTAGTATGGATTTCCTTACCTTCGTGCCGGAGATCTTCGCAATGAAAAGGAACAAATTAAAGTGAACATTAGTACCCAGACTATTTATTTATTTTACAACCGTGTGGCTTTTATAAACATATTGCGGGACGGAATTTTACGTAATGCAGAACTTTAATAAATATCAGTAGGTAAAAAAAAATACTTTTCAAGTGTATAATTTTAGTAATTTATCATAGATTTGTTTATTTGGTTAAATATATTCATAAAAATAAACGGGAAAGGCAGAGAGAACTTTTTAAACTTTTATCCAACATTCTAAAAAAATTTAACGACGTTCTTTTGCACATCCAGAGTGAAACAATTTCACTATATAAATCGGCTCTATTCGATCACAAAAGCGTATTAAAGATAGATTATTTTATAATACTGTTGAACTAAACATGTCTACAACATCGGAGTATAACATAGGCAACGTTGAAGAAGAATAATTTTAACAATAATATGGTAGGTACTGTTTTGCAACAAAATCTATTCAGAGGGTATTCTACAATGAATTAATTATTTTAAACAAACACATTAAATCGCAAATAATTCGTTCTCTTTCGTAATTTTAATATATTTTTTTGATTATATTTATATAAAATTGCTTAAAACCTTTATACATATAAATATATATTTTTTAAAAATAAATGAAGACAATATAAGCGAAACTCAATCTAAAATCTGGAAACAGAAAAATCAGAAAAACATATTGACACCTCTGGGACTCGAACCCAGGACCTCTTGCTTTCCGGGCAAACGCGCTAACCACTGCGCCACGGTGTCGATATGAAATTCGGTCATGTTTAACTGTACCTACTTTGACTAAGAACCACCTACATTATCTTCATTTTCTTTAACGCATATATTATTGGCAACTATCTTTATGAATGATTGCAAGATTCAAACCCGTACTAAATGCTCTCTAGATAGTGTTTGGATAAATCTTTATCCATTTTATTTAATATGCGACATCTATCGACTTTTCTGCAAGTCTAGGATGAATATTTTATTTTTAATTTTTAACTTGAGTAAAACCTCAAATTGTAATATTTAAATAAATGAAGACAATATAAGCGAAACTCAATCGAAAATCTGGAAACAGAAAAATCAGAAAAACATATTGACACCTCTGGGACTCGAACCCAGGACCTCTTGCTTTCCGGGCAAACGCGCTAACCACTGCGCCACGGTGTCGATATGAAATTCGGTCATGTTTAACTGTACCTACTTCGACTAAGAAAAGACAAAAAAAACCTATATATTTTATTTGAAAGGAACATTACTTACGGGCTTTGACACCGTAGATAGTATTGACTATTATGAATATCACAAATGGAAACCGGGAAACTTTCAAAATCACTATGTTAGTTAGTTTGTAACGGGTTTGACTTAAAACAGTCGTTTTTGTTATGTAGTTTTCGCGAGCGTCGTGACTAATGTTATCTGTATCTATTTTATGACCTTTAGAAAATAATTGATAATTATATTTGAAATATTATTATTTTTTTAATTTGAAAAACGTTTCTGCGCTAAACCGAAACTTGTTATTCATTAATAAAAAATCGCAGCAAAAAACTAAAACTTTTTCAGCACACTATCTTGATGCTGAAAAAACATAACCTTGTATCATTTAGGGTTGTTGGTGATTTACAAATCACCTGTTTTCTTTATTGAAGTAAAACTTCTTTTCGCACGCTTGGCTTGGGGAGTAAGCTGGTGAATGCGTGTCGAGAACGTTACGAAAAGCGAGGCGAACGGTAGTTGAGAGGGAGATATATGTTAGTGAAGATAGAAAGTGAGCGAGTTACGCTTCGTATAGTACTGTAGACATACATTTTCTTTCTGTCTTTCTCTCATAGCCAGTTACGTTTCATATATCTAAGACAAAGTGCAGGCCTATTGTCGGCATCATACTGTAGGAGCAAGAGAGAGCAGTGCGCGCGCACATTTTCTTTCTCTCTTCCTATCATATAGATGGAGCTAAATAAGTTTTACTTCCGTCGTGAGGTCTAAAGCACACTCGTTTTTTTTTAAGTAAAACTTCTTTACGCACTCTTGACTTGGGGAGTAAGCTGGCGAATGCGTGATGAGAGCGTTACGAAAAGCGAGGTGAACGGTAGTTGAGAGGGAGTACGCTTAGTATATTACTGTAGGGCCAAGAGAGAGAGGTGCGACCACACATTTTCTTTCTCTCTTTCTCTCATAGCCAGTTACGTTACACAGTGCAGGCCTATTGTATGTATCACACTGTAGGAGCAAGAAAGAGAGCAGTGCGCGCGCACATTTTCTTTTTCTCTTCCTATCATATAGATGGAGCAGAAGTTTTACTTCAGTTGTGTGGTCTAAAGCACTTTCGTTTTTTTTTTAACTTTATGAGTAAAACCTCAAATAGTAATATTTAATTGAATGAAGACAATATTAGCGAAACTCAATCGAAAATCTGGAGACAGAAAAATCAGAAAAAGATTTTGGCACCTCTGGGACTCGAACCCAGGACTTTCTGCTTACATTGATGATATAAGCAGAAGGTCCTGGGTTCGAGTCCCAGAGGTGTCAATATCTTTTTCTGATTTTTCTGTCTCCAGATTTTCGATTGAGTTTCGCTAATATTGTCTTCATTTAATTTAACATCTGTTTTCTACCTTGGAAATCTTTTAACAGTTATCAATGGAAGTATTCTTTCCAGATTTGCAACATCTAACAATGAGATCGTCAGCCGATCATCGTCAGTTGATCACTCGGCGTCATCAAAATATTCCACAAATGCTTCATTTTGAAATTGTGGCCTCGGTAAGTTTTTAATTCTACCTCATTTTCATCACCAGAATCTAGATCAATGAGGTCTGAATTGGCCTTTGCTGGAGGATGTATGCAAATTGAAAAAGAATTTAAAGAAAACACGTTAGATGCCCAAGACCCTACCGTACCAAAATTGGAACACCTCCACCCCCCCACGATATGAAATGAAAAATTTAAAAACTATTTTTATGGTACTTTGTGATTTTTTTTATGGTGAAACAAAAAAACAAATATAAAAAAAATCAGAGTGAGCAATTCACACGAGGTATAAGTGAAATCTTCAGAAAACTGAAAAGTAGACAAGAGTGGGAAAGCTACGAAGCACAGCACAAAGAGGAGACCGTTTATACTCATTATTATCTCATTCTCTCGCAGGCTAAATCTTTAGATGTATGTGTTTGTCTCTTTTTAGTATCGTTATTTTTCGTTTCATCGAGTTTCAAATCACAACGGTGCTAAAGAAGTTTTCACTTCAAAAAGCGTAAAAAATGGGTTAAGAACACCGAACTCGAAGACCTCGATTTTATTTTTATTTTTTTGAAATTGGCAATTCATTCACCCTTAAACGAGTGCTTTGTGTACTTGCAAGATGACCATTCAAATAAATATGATGAAGTCATTGATCGATCACAATGGTTTCCACCGTCGCGTATCATATCATCATCATCAGATAGGCTAGATCTGGGCACGTCACTGATCGTGTGCAAAATTTATTATATCGTACAGATATTGTACGGTGCTATCTCGAGACCTTTCTAGGCGGTGGCGATATTATTATTCATCAAGCCAGCACGGCAGGCGACAAAGTGCATCGTGGCCGGCATAGGTAGGTACCTAGGCAAGTAGCTTGCCGGCGCCGCGCGAACATTAGAAGGTGTTTCTCGTACGTTCTTGGTGACGGCGAAAAATAATGCGTCGCCACATATGTAACTTCTATTAATATTTTCCATATTTCCTTTGGGTTATTGTTTTATTTTTTAAAAGTTTTTCTCTAAAATACAACTCCTTAGCTACTCTAATAATTTTCGTGCAGATGTTTCTATATCTTTTGTAGTAATTAAGTTGTTGTATGTCATACGGCGTATGTTTAATTTGTTTCTGAATTCTTTGTCGTTTACGAATACAGTTTAATATTACCTGTGTTATCCATAGTTTAATTTTTTTAAGCTTTTTTTGTAAGTTTTACTTGTTTTAGAGTAGTGTTATTATTTATTTCTTATGCTAAAATTGTTGTGAATTTGTCCCAGGCCTCTTCGACCTTCTCCATTTGGTATATTGTACTCCAGTCTATTTTTTTGAGTTTTTCTTTTAAGTTTGTGTAGTCAATTATTTTTTTTGTGAATATTTGATGTTGGTTAGATTTTGTATTTTCGGTTTCAATTGCTATCATATTCATGTAGTGATCTGTAATAATGCTTTCAAGTACTGTGGTTTTGATTTTAATTTTGTTTTGATCATTATATGATCTATACAACTTTTTGTGTTGTGTGTGACTCGTGTTGGAACATTTATCGTTGGCTCCAGTCCATATTGTTAGGTATTCTAAGTTTTGTGGGTGTCCGTTTTGTAGAGTGTTTATGTTTAAGTCTCCAATGATGATGATATTTTTGTGTTCGTTGAGATCATTTAATGAATTATTAAGTGCAGTTAGGAAATTTGTAATATTGTTTTTGAATGGAGATCTGTACATTGCAAGAGTACACGTTTCTTTTTCATATGTTATTTTTATGCAGTTGGAGTCTACGATATGTATTTCTTGGACGAAGGTGTTTACTTTATCATTAGTGTATATGACTATGCCATCATTTTGATTTTTGTGGTTTTTTGTGTGGTGTGTGTTGTACTGTTCAATTGTTTTTGGAATATATTTTTCATTCAACCAGCATTTTGTCAGCACAATTATATCGAAGTTATTATCTAGTTGTTCTAGGTATATAGTGAATTCATCAAAATTTTTATTAATCGATCTGATGTTTTGGTGCAATATTTTTTATAATTAATTTTTACTTTTGTGATATTAGTCCATAGATTAATATCGTTTGTACTTATACAGTAGTGTTGGTTGTCCGAGTCTATATGTTCCATAATAATAATAATATTTGGATGATTTATATAGCGCCGTTTTTGTGAAAAATCACCTCAAGGGCGCTGTACAAACATATAATACATTTCTAAAATCTAAAAAACTACAAGCTAGGCAAACAATTATAAACAACTTATGGCTAAAAATTGCATACATCGGTTCATTGATCACCGATACGAAAATATGTGTACAATATTTTGACCAATGAACGCGATGCTGCCTAAAATTTAATGAAAACAGGACCATACTTACCTGGGAGGTCGCTTGAAATTAACTCTGTATATTGTCCATTTAAGGAAATTTAGATAGAGTTCGCACGCAGAGGACATTATTGTGAAAACATGTTATTTAATCCTGAAAAATATTTTAATATTAATATGTAATGTATTCTTTGACGAGTGTATTTTGGAAAGTAAAAGCAACATGTAAAGGTGGGAGTTGCAGTAGTACCTATAAGGATTTGATCTTTCTAAATGTGATTCGTCAAGAGACAGATTGATGTGTAAGGAATCGAGGAATGGTTTCAGCCATGTTGGTGAGTATTTGTGTAAGTGTATAATTTCTATTTTTATTTTTATTTTTTTTTTCTTTATTCATCATATAACTTTTTATACAGTTTTTACAGGTGATTCGACTACAACGCTAGGCACATGCCCGTATTATGGTAGTCAAATTATGAATATATAATTAAATAAATGTAAGAATTGTTATTGGTTAATATATAGTTTAGTAAGGTACAATGTTTTTGTATAACAACGACTACTTTAAGTGGTTTCTCAATTAAGTAAATAATATTTATATAATAATAAACATATAAATAAACTATTCTTATTGTAGGCTGCTGTTTCGCTTAAATTAAATAGGTATATAAATACATAATAAGTAGATTACTAAATAATGACTCTTATACTCTTATACTTGTGGAGATATTAAAATAAGTCATCCAAATATAAATATAATTTTGATAATTATCAAAAGATTTTTATTTTTAAATTTGAACGTAAAAAAAATAAAAATAATAGTAATAAAGCAAATTAACTTAACTTGTTGACTTTAGGCATTCTTTAAAATAGTTCCTCCCCTTTGTAAATAACCAATCCTGTACACTTATGATATAAAGCTTATTAGTTTTCGATTTCCTAGTATCAATACTCAGTGAGTTGAACATTTTGGGGGCAATATAGAAGAACTGTCACTGTGCGAAAGTTGTTTTCGTTGTAGTAATTATACATTTTAGGTGTGACGAGTACCGAGTATGATTTTTTTTGTGTTTTTTCCATCGAATCGTTTTTCCATAAGAATACAAGAATTGTCTTTATGTATAATTGTCGAATGTCTAATACTGTGAATTTTTGAAAAAGTGGCTCTGATGGGTGTGATGGGTTACATTTGAATATTATCCTTAGCAGAAGTATTTGAATTAAGACCATGGGATATAGAATTGACATTGCACACCCTCCCCATCCCACAATACCATATGTAGCAATTGATTGAAAAAGTGCAAAGTAAACACATCTCAGTGTTTGTAGGTTAAAAATAGATCTGAGAGAGTAGAAAATGTAGCATAATTTGCGAAGCCTTTTTGTTGTAGAATTGATGTGTGCCTCTCAACGCAGTTGATTGCCAATAATAAAACCTAAGTACCTAATTTCGTTTGATATTTTTAGGTCATCGCATGAACAATTTTTGTGAAGTGATGTAGGTGTGTTAGGGTTCTGTAAACATGAATGTATGGTAAGTTTATGACAGTTTTGGGGGAGGTTTGGTTTATGTATAGAAAAAAAGTAGGTATTATGTTTTATCAATATTAAGAGTGAGTTGGTTGGAATCTAACCAGTGTTTTACTACATTTATGCCATATTTTGGCTTTTTAAAGGTTGAATTCAAATTTTCACCTTCAAATACGATAACAGTGTCATCAGCGAATGATATTATAGTGCAACCAATATTCAAATTGCATAAAGAGTTAATGTATATTAGAAAGAGAAGTGCGCCTAATACACTGCCTTTGGGCACGCCATACGTGATTGGAAAACTTGAACTTCTGTATTCTTTAGCGGAATTGATAATAGTTGACTGGGATCTATTTGTTAGATAGCTCTTGAACCATTCAAGCGGAATCCCTTTAATTCCTATCTGCAGGAGTTTTTTCAGAAGTATGCGGTGAGATACAGTATCAAAAGCTTTAGCTAGATCCAAGAAAATAGCGAGGGGTTTGCGACTTTTATCGAGGTTATCAGATATAGTAAAAGTTGCAATTGCATCTGAGGCACTACGACCTTTGCGGAAGCCGTATTGATTTCTTGACAGGATTTCATTGTCTTCAAGAAATTTCTAGAGTCTTCGTTTTACCGTTTTTTCAATTATTTTTGATATCGGACTCAGCAAGGATATTGGTCTATATTTATTCACGGATGATCTGTCCCCTGTTTTAAAGACAGGAATAATTGTTGTATGTTTTAGGGTGTTTGGGAAAAGGCCAGTTCGAAAACTTAGATTCGTGATATGTTCAAGGGGTTTAGTGATGATTGGTTTGAGGTGTTTGATTAGTTTAGTACATATGTTGTCAATTCCCGTGGAGTGTGTATTTTTGAGTGAAGTGATGATTTCATTGATTTCTTGTTCTGTTGTTGGAGAGAGAATGAAATGGTTATAACTCATATTGTCCAGAAAGATATTGTTTGCAAGGCTATCTTCAGATGCTTTATTTTTATTTAGGATATTATTTGCTAGGTCTGATCCGATTGTGGAGAAGAATTGGGTGAAATGATTTGTGATTGTTTCAGAGTTTTCAGTTGCATTTAATGTTTTATCTGCGATGGTGATCTTATTTATGGGTGTTGTCATTTTTTCTGTATAGCATATTTCTTTGATAATATTCCAGATTTGTTTATTGTCATTAGCAGCTTCCTCTATCTGTTTCCTATAATAGTCTTCTCCGGACGTACAGGTTATTTTTTTACAAGCATTTCTGTAACGTTTATAGAATAAGGAGATTCATAATCAGAATGATTATTTTTACAATATTTATGAAGTTTGTCACGCTTACGAATGCAGTGTAAAATAACATTTGTTATCCAAGGTTTTAGTTTGATTTCACGACTACTTTGGTTGTTGTTTGTGTTGGATGTAGCATTTTTTAGATGTTTATGAAGGATGTCGATGAGAGATTCACAGGCTGAGTTTGGATCACTAAGTTTATAAAAATTTGACCAATTTTCTTCCGAAACCAGTTTGAAGAGAGTATCATATGAAATTTTCTTTAGTTGTATAGTAGATGCTGGTGATTTTTGTATTTTATGGGAAATGGAGGTGATAGTAGCGTAGTGGTCTGTAACAGTGCATTGATATACTAGAGAATTGATATTTAGTTTGCATTTGGCAAAAACGTGGTCTATGCAACTGGCGGATAACTCTGATACACGAGTGGGGGCTGTAATAGCTGGTAGAAATCCTTGCAAAGTTAGTAGATGTATGTAACCGTTGGCTTGAGGATGCATTGTATTTATAATGTTGATATTAAAGTCACCAATAATAAGGACATTTTAACGATCTCTAATACATATCAGAATTTCATTAAGTGCTTTTAAAAATGGTGTTTTGTTGGATGTGTTCGGCGATCGGCATATAGATAGAATAGTAACTTTTTTTCTATTTCGAGTTTAAGACAATTTGAGTTGATTAATGTGATTTCCTTTACAGAGTGTTGTTTGTGATTTTTTATGTAAATAATAACGCCATCATTTTGTGATTGGTTATTATGTGTGTTGTAATGATTATAGTTTTTTTATGTTTTTAGGAATATAGTTATCTTTGATCCAGCATTCGCTCAAGATAAGCAAGTCAAAGTCTGAGTCAAGTTCTGTAAGTAGTATCATAAGTTCATTGAAGTTTTTGTTCATACTTCTAATGTTCATAGAAAATATTTTTAGGTTAGATTTATTTAGGGTTTTTTAAACTTCTATGAAACTATTGGTTTCAATACATGGAACCTGTGACATGTTGTCCAAAAGATTTGTTATATTATCATCCATTTATATAAATTGGTGTAGATATTACATAACAGATTGTTGGAATTTTGTTGGGTTTTGTATGAAGAACAGAAGCTGAAAAAAAAATTTGCGAGTAATCTAGAAAACAAATTTTGTGAATAGTCTTTACTGCTGGCGACCGTAGAAAAAAGTTTTGATATTTCAAAGCATTACAAATAAAAATAAAAATAATACTACGGGGAATTTTCAGAGAGTAAAGCCAGTTTGTCTGCATTAGAATTGCGGGTGTTCCGATATCTCTGCGTACATAAATTTGTCCCGCTTTGACCCACGCATATTTAACTTTCTTTTCCTTAGCAGCTTGGCGGGCCAGGTACCATAGATGACTCCTACGAAATGTCAGGTGTTCCGATATGTAGACTGGCGAGCTCAGTCCGGCAATTCCTGTGTTCAGTGTATTAAGCTTCTCTTCAGGACTGGATGCTTGTTTATGGAAACTTTTAAGATCCGATAGTAGTTGGTCCCGGATACGATTGGAGGTCAATGTAAATATAATCGGTCCATTTTTAATTTTCTGCTAAGTCCTGTAGGCCGCTTCAATATTTGAGGTATCCACTTTTGAGTGGATAGTGTGGCATATATTGTGGAAAATATTTTTCAGATTTTTTCCGTATAATATAAGCATTAAATTAATTAAAATTAAATTGAGTCAATGAACATAGATAAATTTAGGGAATGTAAATGATAGATCAGTTGGATTAACTATTAGGATAAATGTTTTCAGTACAAAATTTTCTAAAATAACTACAATAATTAAGAGAATTAAGATTAATGCAAAGACAAAACGCATCAGGCTAATTGGAGGAATAAAAAAATAGAAATAATTTGCGATAGATAAGTTAATGATAAGCACAGGAATATACAATATGAGCAGACAGATTATATGTTTTATAAGAGGAAAAATAATTTCAATTTAAAAGGATTGCATACTTAGAGTGATTGGAAGGCTTATAATAAGACATTAAAAATTTATGAATGAAGTTGGTTGAAATAAGTGAAGGTAATGAGACGATTAGGAGAATAAATACTAAGATGACAAAAAATTGAAATATTGCAATTATTAAAGTATATCAAACGATTATAAAATTTGTTGTTAAAATAAATAAAATAATTTAAGTAATAAAAACAATTAGAACAATAAAATTTGTTGGTAAAATAGTTAAAATAATTTGGGTAATAAAAACATTTAGAACAATAAAATTGGATGTTAAAATAATTAAAATAATTTGGGTAATAAATACTTGTAGTATAATATCATTTGAATGTAAAATACTTGGTATAAAAAAGTAATTTAGATAAATTAGTGTAAATAAGATCATGAAAGATAATTCGAGAAATGAGAATTTTAGGGGGATCACATAATTGCAAAATTATAAGAATTAAAATAAGTAAAATTATGTGTAGTAAGTTAACATAGATAAGTATAGAAAATATAATAAAATGATAAATATGATTTACAATTTGGGTTAAATATCGTATGTAGATTGAACAAAGTAAATTCTTTTTATCGAATAAAATTGTATAATTGTTCATAAAATTGTATAATTGTTTATAATAAAATTGTAATAAAAGTGTATAATTTAATATATGATAAAAGTGTATAATATAAGTATTAAAATAATTAAAATTAAATTCAGTAAATGAACATAGATACATTTAGGAAATATAAATAATACATCAGTTCGATTAACGATTTGGATTAATGTTATCAGTACTAAATTATCTAAAATAACTACACACATAGCACTCTTTTTAGGGTGAATTGCCTTAAACAAAAAAAAAATAACTACAATAATCAAGAGAATTAAGAATAGTGCAAAGACAAGACGTATCAGCCGAATTGGAGGAATAAATAAATAGAAATAATTTGCAACAGATAAGTTAATAATATGCACCTGAACAGAGGCGTAGCGTGGGTTTCGGCCACCCGGGGCGGAAGAAAATTTGCCCCCTCCTCCCTCCCCCCTCCCCCCCCTCCCTCCCCCCTCCCCCACCCCCCTCCACCCTAACTTCTACAGGTACTTCTTCCGCAGATTTTCAAGCGCTGGCCGGGGGGGTAGATATTACAGATTTATATATAACTGCTCTCAGAAATCTCAGAATGGTATGCCTGTAATAGAATTTCGCATCTTCATCACGCATACGTATGGAATGCAACACAAATGCAAAGCTTCACTCGGTACACGATGAATCGGCAATTTATTGTTATATTGATAACACACTAACAATTAAATATGTGGTACATCAAAACTATGTACACTTTGAAAAAATGTTTTTTCTTTGATTTTAGCGGCACTTACATTCTGAACACAAAACTGGTTTCAATTAAATCTGTATGCAGTGAATTGAAACTACATTCACAACATGAAAAGGGTTTTTCTTTGATTATGCCGGCACTTACGTTCTGAACACAAAACTGGTTTTAATTAAATCTGCATGAATTATCATCTACACTCAGAACATCGGGGTGGAGGGAAATTTCGCCGCCCCCTTATTTGGGTCGGAGAGGGGGGAGGGGGGGGGGTTGTATTCGGAAATACTATTATTTTAAGGGCCTGTCCGCACAGCGATATTTCACCGCGCGTTTTTAATTCTCGCGTATTATATTCGGCGATCGGAATTACAACTAGTACGCACTGCGAATAAAATTTCGTGCGATTTTTGTCAGTATAATATAGTTCTCGGCTAATGGATAACAGAACTAAAATTTTAATTTATCTAATACTACGGCGGCGTAACAGACGTATAAAAAGATGTCCCGAAGATTGGATTCACCCATTTACAGCATTGAGACCTATGAAAGGATTTTTTTTTATAAAACATCAAGAGCTGCGAAAATACAATAAAAAGTTTTTTGGGTATTACAGAATGACAAAAAAAAATCATTTGATAATTTACTACAACTAGTTTATTTTATTTTTAATTTTTATTTTATTTATTATGGAAAATCAACAGATATTTTACACTTATAATAACATTAATAATTATACATAATATCCAATGACAGACTTTCACATAATTAAAATTATAAATAAAAAGTAATACAAAAAAGTAAGGGTCCTGTACCCGTAAGAACTTAACAAAAATATAAAAATAATGAAAATTATTAAAAAAAAAGATATAAAAAAACACAATATAAACTATAATAATCTGCTTACTAAATTTCAAACAAGAAGTATTCAGAGTCAGAATTCTATTCTCACTCCACAACAAAAATAATAATAATATGTACATTGTACAAATTGTACATACCTACAACTCAGAGTGAATACAATAGTAAGTCGAATGTCAAGTATGCAACTGGAAAGCATTCACAGCAATAACATAGTAACTTGCAATACGGTCAAAAAATTATTTAATGTTGGCTATGACATACTTTTTTAGGGTACTTAAATTACATGAGAATATGTCCATATTAAAATTCTTATCAAATACATTGCATGCTCTGAATATAAATGCATTTTGTCTGAGATTAGTAGAACATTTTTGAAGATGAAAAAGTGATTTTTCTCTGGTTCTAACACCTGGGACTCTAAAATTAATCTCAGCCAAAAGGGGCGAACAATCAATAAAACCATTGATAATTTTATGAAGATATATTATATCTGCAGAGTCTCTTCTAATTTTTAATGGTTTAAGTCCATAAAGGTCCAACGAGCTGTTTATGTCACGATAACCAATATTAAACTTGAAATTTAAATGATGGACAAATTTTCTTTGAATGGCTTCAATGCGTTTAATATAAATTTTATATTGAGGATTCCATATCTGAGAAGCAAATTCAAGATGACTGCGAACATATGAAAAATACAATATTTTAAGTGTTTGAATGTTCTTGAATTCTTTTCCAATACGAAATAAGAATCCTAACATTCTAAGGGCTTTCTTCACAATCATGTTAATATGTGCCTCGAATGTGAGTTTACTATCAAGTAGAACACCTAGATCACGAATTTGAGTAACCCTTTTGAGTGATTGGTTCGCTATAAGGTAGTTATGGTCAAATTTAATTTTATTTCTAGTGAAGGTAATCACATAACATTTAGAAGTGTTCATGTTGAGATGATTAATTATACAGTAGTCATTAAGTCTATAAAGATCTTCCTGTAATTTAATGCAGTCGATGATAGAGTTAATCGGAAGATATATTTTCATATCATCAGCGAAGAGTAGAACTTTTGCATAATTAAAGCATTTTATAATGTCGTTGACGAAAATTGTAAATAGTAACGGTCCCAGGTGAGATCCTTGGGGTACACCGGAAGGTATATTTACAAACTCAGAGATGAAACCATTAATTGTTACTCCAAGATAAGAGACTAACCATCGATACAAATCCCCGTGAATTCCCAAAGCCAGTAAATTGGATAAAAGAAGATTGTGATCAATTTTATCAAACGCTTTCAAGAAGTCTGTATAGATTACGTCAACTTGGATTTGATTATCCATTGATTTCGTAATATTTTCAATGAATATGGCAAGATTAGAGACAACCGATCTTTTTTTCATAAAGCCATGTTGATTTCCGAGTATTACAGACTGGACGCAGTTATAAAGTTGTTCGTGAACAAGTTTTTCAAAAATTTTACTGAAAATTGGTAACTTAAATATAGGACGATAGTTCTGGACATCATTTTTAGCCCCAGACTTGCTCCAACTGATGTGAAAACGCAACAGTTGCTCCAACTGATGTGAAACGCGCGAATTTTATTACGCAGTGCGGCCATAGCCATACTATTTCATACTGCACTAAATATTCGCGCGGAAATAAATCCGCACCGCATCGCGTTCAATTTGCATCAAACCACAGAATTTTTTTTCGTGCGATTTTTTTACTGCCAGTGCGGATAGCCCTATAAGATCCCATGTGTCACAGAATGTTGCGAAAAAAAAACGCGCGATGAAATATCGCTGTGCGGACAGGCCTAATTACGGTGTGGAGTGTTGATACTCCCAGTACCATTGGGACGAGGTGGGGAGAGCCGCGACACGGCCTGTCACTCCGTGACAATAGGTGCACCAAGCAACATCTCTGTTAATTATTATTTAGGAATTTTTATTTGTCAATAAACAAAGTAAATACCATTCTTCTTATTTTATTTTAACAGAACCCTATATATTAGAATAGATTTAATAATATTATGAGAGTTGTGAAACAACTCCCATAACAGCCTATTTATATACGAGCCGGATTTTTTAATAATCACATTTGACGAGTATTCTTTCACCGAAAATCGTGTTCATAAATTCTACTCCAAATTTAAAGCGTTATGTAACTCAAATGTAAAAATTCACTCGATGCACGATGAATCTGCAACTCGTTATTTAATTTATCGTTGTATTCTGAACACAAAACCAGTTTGTATGCGGTGAATTAATACTACACTCAGAACATGAAAATGGTTTTTCTTTGATTCTGGCATTAAATAAATAGTCTGCAACTAGAATTTTATAACTGCAAATCGAATAGCAGAATGTGTCAGCAGATGAATCCAACTGGTATTTTACATTCTGTACTGATTTAAATTAAATCTGTAACTGGCGGGCGTATTCAATCTACACTCAGAATATGAAAATGGGTTTTCTTTGATACTGGCAGCACATACCTAGTCTGTAAATAGAATATTATAACTGAACTTCAAATACGATAATTTCACAGACCATCTCCGAAGGCAAAAATAGATTAAATAAAGAGGACCGAGCCACGGTCGCGAGATCTTTGGATGAAATAAAAAAAAACTTGCTAAACTTTGCAATGGCAAATGCAGCGGTGACCTCGAGAGCGCAAACACTGTCAGAAGTCTTGGCGACCCAAAATAAGAGCACGTCGACGAAATTAGACAAAATAATATCACAAACTAGTCTAGCTCCAACCAAACCCTCTGGACAAATCCCTATTCCCAGAAAATCCTTTGCTGGCGTGGCCTCGGAGGCTCCTGCCTCCAAAACCATTACGATGAATGGTTACGAAAGACCTTTACCAGCGCTTCAACCAACCCTGCTTTTCTACCTAACACAACCAGAGGGTAAGGCATCTGAAGAGCTGCAGAACAACCTGACTTCGATTCTAGATCCCAAGAAGGATGGTTTTCAAGTGGTGAAAACGCGTAAAATTAGAGGCGCAGGTATTGTCTTGCAGACCACCTCACCTAACGGCCTGTCCAACATAAAAAAGTTGCAGACAAATTACCAGCAAAAGGCATAAAAATTGTTGCTCCTCAAGGTAGGTTACCCAAGATAGTAATCTACGATGAACCCAAGGAAGAACCAGAGTCCGACACACCCCTTTTCAGTGAGATATTCGATAACAACATATTAGGTAAGTGTAATCTCACGAAAGAAGACCACCTCCGTACGATGAGAAGAGTATCTTTGTTTGGCAAAAGAGAATATGGCACTATGAATATGGTTATTACATGCCATCCGGAGGCCAGAAAGATTCTCATCGATAGCGGCCTGTGTTTTCTTGGCTGGAATGCGTGCAGAGCTCGCGATTACCTCGGAGCTACGCGATGTTTTAAGTGTCATCAATATGGCCATGTCTTTAAGGCCTGTACCCAGGAAGTCATAACCTGCCGACACTGCGCCACAGCCGGCCACGATTACCAAGATTGCCCCAAGAAAACACAAACTGCTGTCTGCTACGTGCACCAGGTTCAAGAAACCGGCTGACCACTCCACTGGTGACAGATCGTACCCAGCCCAGAAAGCAGCCGTAGAGAATCAGGTTCGAATGACCGATTATGGATATTAATAAATTTCTCTCCATAGGGCAGATCAACCTGCAGAGGTCACGGGCGGCCACAATCGAGGCGCTGCGGGTCATGTCTGACCTAAAAATCGATATCTTGCTAATTCAGGAGCAATACACTAGGCTAGGTAAGACACCAGTTAACTTTCCAGGTGCGGTACTCGAAATCGGCACCTCGCCGGGGGCAGGTGTTCTGGTCAATACTTCATTGATCAGCCCCCTCCTTCTAGTGGGATTGTCGAATGAATACCAAACCTGCGTATCAATTAAATTTGGGACAACTGAGATCTTTTTGATCTCAGTTTACTTTAAATATTGTAATCCAGTAGGGCCACATATCTTGAGTCTGACGCGTGCCCTAAACGCGCTTAAAGGACGTAACATAGTTATCGGAGGAGACTTTAACGCTTGCTCACCACTGTGGTTCGATTCCTGTAATTATAGGATGGAGCGCTCAGACGCCGTCGAAGACCTCATTGCGGCGCAAGGTCTATCAATAATAAATGAACAAAGTATCTATACCACTTTCTCGAACACTTCTGGTGAGAGCAACATTGATTTAACTCTTTGCTCTGGATCTGTTGCGACCAAGATATCAAAGTGGACAGTTCATGAAAGCGCAATTGCCTCTGATCACAGGCTAATAACTTTTACGGTTGGTGTCAAAAAGACGGAAGCTCCAAGATCCTCCTGGAACTTTAAAACCTCCAGGTCGAATTGGGATAACTTTGGGGATGCTCTACGTGATACTTTAAGGGGATTTCACGACGTAGCAGCTAGAGATCCAGATAATTTGGGGAATTTTTTTAATGCAGCCGTGGTATCAGCTGCCGAGCTGTCTTTGGGAAGATCAAACCCAAAGACGGTTATCAGGACGCCGTGGTGGTCGAGTGAGCTGACTTCACTGAAAGGGGCCTATAAGAGAGCCTATCGAGCCCTGAGCGTGTCCAGACGTGGCGAGTGCACGCAGGAGGAGACATATGCCCTTCAGTCACGACTCAGTGGCTCCCGTAAAGCCTTCAAACAGGCCGTCCTCTCAGCGAAACGAGCTGCATGGCATAATTGGATATAAGAAGTGGGCAACGCCAACCCGTGGGATATCCACAGCGCCATTGATAAAACGGGAAAAGGCTCTGACCGGTATTTGACTAGTGTAATAACCGAAAAGGACGGAATGAACGTTGAAAGTGTGGATGTGGCATCCACTCTCAATACATTTCTGGGTAAGTTAGTTCCTGTAGGTTCAGTAATTGGAGAAAGCGACAACCACAAACAGATTAGAAATCTGTCAAGGCTCCCACCGAGAAACCTCGCCCAGGAGGTTAGGATGACACCAGGAACTAAAGCGGAAATCGAGCTGATAATCAAGGGTTTGGGTCTTAAGAAGGCACCAGGGCATGATAGGCTCAATGGAATAATAGCGAAGCAAGTATGGATCCACGCCAAGGAGGAGCTCTTCCAGGTGATGGATACATGCATGAGAAGAGGAACTTTCCCTTCTGAATGGAAGAGGGGCGTGCTTAGGATTATACCAAAGGGGAACGATAAACCAAGGTCGGACGTGAAGGCGTACCGTCCAATCACCCTGCTACCTGTCCTGGGGAAGATCCTGGAGAAACTGATTCGATAGCGTTTACGTCATACCTTATCCCCACCCTGCGAGCGGCAGTTTGGTTTTGTCCCCGGTATGTCCACTGGGCACGCCATCACGTATGCGCTTGATTGGGTGAAGGCTTGCCAAAAGAGGTACGTAATAGGAATCTTCCTCGATATCATTGGTGCCTTCGATCATGCGTGGTGGCCGATGATACTTGTCAAGCTCAAAAATAGGAAATGTCCACATAATCTGTTCAAGATCTGCGCTGATTACCTCTGCGACAGAACTATCATCCTTTCCTTTGGAGACTACCTGATTGAACGAATAGTTGACATGGGTTGTCCTCAGGGTTCAATCCTTGGACCTGAGTTTTGGAATATTTTGTTTGACGATTCCTCCAGGCTGCCCTTGCCTGAAGGATGTATCTCGGTGGATTACGCTGATGACAAATTGTATCTGGTCTCGGGGAACAGCAGAAAGGAAGTTGAGAGTAAAGCTGAAGAGGTTTTAAGTGTGACTTTAGAATGAAGAAAGAGAAATCGGCTGACCTTCGCTACCCACAAGACCATGGGACTCCTGATGAAGGGTAACCTCAATAGAAGTAGAAATCCCACCATCAAAATGGGAGATACCAACATCCGATTCGTTGAGAACACTAAATACCTAGGCGTCACTTTGGATCGAACGTCCTCATTCTTGACCCATGGTCAAAGCCTATCAAGTAAGGCCCAGGCCCTCTTTTTGAAATTGAGAAGAATCTCTACTGCCGAGTGGGGACTGCGCTCTCCAGCGCTCCGTCTCCTATACAGGGGGGCTTACGTGGCGCAAGTCTCGTATGCGGCCTCTGTGTGGGAGCACCGCCTAGAGAATGCACTCATACTCTTGGCGCTCAAGAGAGGCCAGCGAGTCCCCTTGCTGGCGCTTTCGGGTGCGTACACAACAGTCGCTTCGGACGCTTTGCCAGTTTTGGCCGGCGTTTTGCCTATCGATCTTGAAATTAGGGAGGTGTTAACAAAGAAGCTTCTAACAAGAGGAAGAACTGCCACCCATCATGGTATTGAACTAATACCAGGTGGAGCGGTTTCCCTTCAGGATTTCTTAGAGAGATGCGAGAAAGAACTTTGAGAGAATGGCAGGAACGTTGGGATAGGTCAAATACGGGAAGGTGGACTTTCTCCTTCTTCTCGTCAGGGAAGGGGCGTACATCACTAGGGATCATCATGTGACCCAACTTCTGTCCGGTCATGGGGAGTTCAGAGGGAGACTTCATAGTCTCTCTCTATCACCCCATTTTAACTGCGCTTGCCGTAATACTGATCAAACAGCCGAGCACATTCTGTGGCACTGCGAGATTTTGACGGATGCCCGAGAGGAAATGCTCGATGGCTTGCAAGTTACTACGAGACCAGCTTGGAATGCGGATCTCGTTTCGAATAAGGTGAACTTTGAGTGTTTGAGGAAATTTACGAAAGTCTGGGTTGAGAGATGGCCTGATCTTAGAGTCGCTGACTAGCTGTAAAATCATGTAGGTGCCAGGTGTATCTGCTCTTGAATCCACGGACATTCTCTTTACTTTATTACAGTAGTATTTTATGCTAGTATTTTATGTGTTATGCATATCTGCATATTTTTTTTGTTATATCATCTATATCTTAGGTACCTTTATCTTATTCTATTATACACATGTTATTCCTATTTCTTTTATTTTTGTATGACTTATCTTTTTTTTGCTTATTTTATTTCTTTTCACATGGTTTATTATAGATTTCACTAAGCTATGCTAGACGAGGTTTTATCGAGATACCTGTTTTTTATTTTCATTATTTTTCGTCATTTTTGTTTGGTTTTAATTTTTTTTTCAGCTTCATATTCCAAGGAACACTATTGGTTCTACTAACATAATCGACTTTGTTTTTTTTTGGTTTCTTTGTTCTCTTTTTCTTTTTAGTCTCACAATGCTACTTTGCTTCGCTCAGAAGGCTGAACTGAACTGCATCTATCTGTTTTGTTATGTTTTTTTCCCTTTCTGGGGGTGCGCTAGACCTCTTCCTTGCATCAAAAGGAGTCGGTCGACGATGGCACGGTGCCCTCTAAAATTAATTGCGCCACCCCCAGCAACATGTGCAGGCGTTAGGTTTGGGGGGGCGATCTTGGCTCTCCTTCGCCTTGCCTCCGGCTACTCGACGCTGAATTCCTTAGGGTCGTCGGGTATTTCCCCCCAATCTCCCATTTACTTTTCTTTGAGGCATCACCGAGGAACCGGCTAAGGGGCGCGGAAGCTGAGTGTGGTTCACGACTAGACCGAACGTCATGCGCATTCTTGCTGGGACCGCCAATCGATTGGAGAGGACTCCCAACCGTTTGCCATGCCCTTATTACTTATCTACTGTGTCTTCCTCCCAAACAGGTGCTTGTAGGATACGCTGGATACAATCACCCAGCGTTTGCCACCTCGTGGACTTTCACCAACGTGTCCCATTGTCTTGTCTATTTTTGTTATACTAACACATATTGTATCTGTATTTCCCGCTAAGCACTTGCATACTGCTTGCTAACAACGCATGCAAGGACATTGGAGGTCTAGTTTCGTTATCAAATGTAGAGTCGTTTTTACCAAAAAATTAGAGTCCTTGCAAGAGCCTTGAAGGGGTAACCATCTGTTACCTATATCAGGGCGGGTATGTGGTGGGTCCTCCAATGAACTTCAAATAAGAGGATGTTTTCCTTTGAAATGTGTCAACAGATGAATCCATAACTGGAAATTCACATTCTCAACATAAAATTGGTTTGAATTAAGTCTGTATGCGGCGAATTAAAAGAACACTCGGAACGTGATAATGGTTTTTATTTGATTCTGGCAGCACATACAGGATACAGAGTTTGCAACTAGAATTTTATAACTGAACTTCGAATAAGATAATGTTTTCCTTTGAATTGTGTCAGCAGATGAATCCTCAAATGGAATTTTACATTCTGAAAACTGGCACATCGAATAACAGAATGTTTTCCTTCCGGCTCCGGTTCTTCTTAAGCATTTTAAATGTTTCTAAATATTGTTTTTTTCACTCTTTTGCAAAAATCTAGATATAAAATTTTTTCCGACGTGCTTATAAGAATATTATTGTTTCTAAATATTAAAATTTTGGTATTGGAAATGTGGATTGGCTCAAAAATATAAGCCTGCGAATATTCGAATTAAAGGGCCTAAAATAGAATAAACTTAAAATTTTAAATACAGATTCCTTTTCTTAAAAAAATGTAATAAAACTGAATCTTAACTTTTTATCGCAATCTCAAATTTATTTTAAATTAAATGTGTGGGACATAATTTCACAATCTAATTTTAAAATTAAATGTGTGGGAAAATTTGCATCTCCTGTGATTAGACGGGTTAAATTAAATCTGTATTTAGCGAATTAAAACTTAAATCAGAATATGAAAATGGTTTCCCTTTGATTCTGGCAGCACATACATAGTCTGCATCTAGAATTTTTGCACTTCGAATAAAATAATGGTCTCTTTCAAAATGTATCAGCAGATGAATACACAATTGAAATTCATTCGTTAATACATTCTGAACACAATTCTAGTTTTAAGAGTGAACCTGTTTGCGAGTTATCAGCTTTATTTAGTATTACTCTCACAATATACGTACGGTTTTCCTAAGAATTGCGAAATTTGCAGCTTAAAATACATTATTATTGATAATTTTAATAAATAATATAAAAAGAGTTGGATTCGTAAACGAAAGTATCGTAGAACATTTTTAAATAATGATTTGAAATGTTTTTAATTTTTTCAAGATAATATTATTATTTATTGTGAAAATTTGCCGCCCCTCTTAAAAGTGCCGCCCGGGCGGGCCCCCCCCCCCCCGCCCCTCCCCCACGCTACGCCACTGCACCTGTATATCCAATATGAACAGACAGATTATATGTTTAATAACAGAAAAAAATAATTTTATTAAATATAAGAATAAATAGAAATGTAGAAATTAAATTTTTTACAAGGATTGCATAGGAGTGATTGGAAGGCTTATAATAAGACGATAAAAATTTATGGATGAAATTGGTTGAAATAAGTGAAGGTAATGAAACGATTAGGAGAATAAATACTAAGATGACAAAGAAAATTGATATATTAAGATTATTAAAGTATATCAAACGATTATAATAATTTGGACTAAAAAAACAATTTGAACAATTACAATTGTTGTTAAGATAAATAAAATAATTTTGATAATAAAAACAATTAGAACAATGAAATTTGTTGGTAAAATAGTTAAAATAATTTGGGTAATAAAAACATTTAGAACAATAAAATTTGATGTTAAAATAATTAAAATTATTAAAATAATTTGGGTAATTAATAAATCTAGTATAATAATATTTGAATGTTAAAATAATTGGTATAATAATCATAATTGGTATAATATAATAACTTGGTATAAAAAAGTAATTTGGATAAATCAGTGTAAATAAGTTCATGAAAGATAATTTGAGAGATGAGAATTTTAGGGGAATTACATAATTGCAGAACTATAAGAATTAAAATAAGTAAAATTAAGTGTAGTAAATTAATATAGATAAGTATAGAAAATATAATTAAATGATTTACAATTTGGGTTAAATATAGTAAGTAGATTGGAAAAGCTTTGCTAATTGAACAAAGTAAATTCTTTTATCGAATAAATTTGATATGTTTATTGTAGGAATCCTTTGTTTTTTGATAGTTTGACGTAGTATACGGAGCGCAATTTTTAAAGTAACAATAATGATTATATGGGATACGTGATTTGTATAATGAAGTAAATGTGTTGTTTGATTAATTTTAAGGACTTTAATCAAGATTGAGAGTGTTAAATATATTAGAAAAATAAGGTACTTGAAAGAATAATAATAATAGGTTATGGAAGAGTGTAAAAAAGATATATTTTTTAGTATAAAGTTTGATTTGGCTAATGACTTACCAAGGTTTCTTATAACATCCATTTTTAGATAGTAAGTTTAAAATTCGTTTAAAATTCAAAACAAGTGTGACACACGTCATTTTTCGCTCTGTCAAAATTGTTGTTTCCTATAGTCAAAACATCAAATTGAATCATTAAACCCCGCAAAATTCTTCGGTGAATTAAGACGAAATCAGCCCTCATATTGTTTCTAAAGTGTTGATGCTGATTTATTGTGAAATCAACATTATAAATATCGCAAAAGTGCAGTTTTGAGTTGCCGCAGTTAGAATTTACTCCTACCTACAAGTCCAGTGCCTTGCTCTGTGCCGCTCATCAAACGTATATATACCTACCCATACAACTAATTCATTGCCATCGACCGACAACCCAGAGGCGACCAACCTTTTCAAGATGATCTGTTCCAAGTGCCAACTATCTATTACAGACGGTATCACATGTTACTCCTGCAGTGAGCAATTTCATTATGAATGCGGAGGGACATCGGAAACTACATTTCGAAAAGCTAACAACGAGAAAAGAAGAACCTGGCGCTGCACTAACTGCAAAAATTCATCCCAATCAACCGTTACGTCAACCAACCCCATGGAAGATATGATGATTGAAATAAAAAAAATATTTTCTGAATGAAGACAATATAAGCGAAACTCAATCGAAAATCTGAAAACAGAAAAATCAGAAAAAGATATTGACACATCTGGGACTCGAGTCCCAGATGTGTCAATATCTTTTTCTGATTTTTCTGTTTTCAGATTTTCGATTGAGTTTCGCTTATATTGTCTTCATTTAATTAAATATTACAATTTGAGGTTTTACTCATAAAGTTAAAATAAAAATAAAAATATTTTCTGAGCTTGCCTCCCTCAAAACCCTTAACAATCAAGTCAAGGAAGACATGTCGGAACTTAAAAAATCCGTCGACTTCAACAACGCAAAATTGGATGACTTTACCAAACGATTCCAAGCTTTCGAAGAGTCGATGAGTAAAGTAGCCTATCTGGAACAAGAAGTTTCCTCCCTTCAATCGACCATCAAACTAATGCAAGAAGATTCAAACAAAAGGGAACAATGGATGAGGCTTCAAAATATAGAAATAAAAGGAATACCTCAAAGTAATAATGAAAACATTACAAACATCCTGTCAGAGATAGCAAATAAAATTGGTATAAACAATTTTAAAACTAATGAAATCGAGTTTGCCACCAGAGTCTCGGCGAAAGACCCACTTCATTCCAAATTAATTAAACCCATAATCGTAAAATTCACCACCCGCTCACGTAAAAATGAATTCATCGCGGAAATTCGGCGAAGAAAGGGGATAACCACGAAGGACCTAAATTACCCCGGTGACGAAAGAAAAATTTATGTCAACGACCATCTGACCAGCTCTAACAAAAACCTCCTTTTTCGGGCCAAGGGTATTGCGACGGAAAAGGGATACAAATTCACGTGGCTAAAAAACAACAGGATATATGTGAGAAAAAATCCAACTTCGCCTCCCATACTAATTGCCATGGAAGAAGACCTAAAGAAAATTTCCTGAGTCGATCTGCATCCTCTTCACGCCGAAAAATAGATTTTTTATTCACTCATGTATCTCTCCACACATTTCCCCCCTCACATTATCCACTCCTATCTCACTTATCCTCCCTCTCCCATTATACCCTCTCCCATAAATTTTCTAATTCATTTTTAAATCACTCAACACTTTTCATGAACCAAATTGAAATACATGTTACCGCTTGTTGGCGACCCCCTACACGTCTGACATTCAGCACTGTTCGACATACAATAGCGGTCTCTCTCACACTAATTATCTTCTCTCCCGTGGTAAGCAAATCAACCTAACATTCATTTTATGCCAACAAACATTTACTAAAGTACATACTTAATAATATTACTAACCGTTATTTCCTCAAATATGGATACCTACCTCTATCTAATTTATAACAATATCAGAATAATATTATCATTAGCCGGACCTGAGATGCATATTACAAGACTTTCGCATAATTATTTTAAACTATATTTTGCAACCATAAATTATTGTGGTAGATGTACTTACTATGTTAGATTGCATAACTACTATAACCAAACTCACTTGTCGCAGCTATCATACATATGTGTAACTTACCGTTTACTCACTAATATTTACTTGATTACTCCCCCATGTCTTTAGCAATATATTATCAAAATGTCAGAGGTCTTCGAACCAAAACAACAACGATTCTTCAAAATACCTATTCAAACGATTACGATGTAATCGCCCTGACAGAATCATGGCTCACTAAAGACTTCAGAGACGACGAACTATTTGACCCTCGGTACTATGTATATCGTAGGGACCGCGACTACGCTTCCACTGGTAAACGTCTTGACGGTGGTGTAGTGTTAGCTATTAAACAGGAGCTGATCAGCGTCGCCCGACCTGAATGGACTTCTTGTGCTGAAGACATTTGGGTCACCATTCGCACTAAAAGTACACCCCACAGATCGGTCCATATATGCTGCGTATACATCCCCGGAGGGACTCAACATCAATATTTAATCGAAAATTTCCTAAACATGCTATCAGATATAGTATCAAATAACCCCATGGATTCTTTTATAATCTTAGGCGACTTTAATCTTCCCGAAATATCATGGACCCAAACTACGTCATCTGCCCACTATGCAGCTAGTAATTACTCTACTCACGTTAGTAATCATTTCGTAGACTGTATGCATTTTCTGGATCTCTCTCAATACAACGGTGAACTAAACTCAAGCGGCCATATTCTAGATCTAATTCTATCAAATATATTAATCTCCGTCGAATCTAATGACGACCCGCTAGTTCCCGAGGATGCACATCATAAACCTGTGTCCATTAGTGTGCCATTTCAGGAAACCCTTTCATTGACAAGTGCGAAAAGGAAAGTTTTTCTATATAATCGCGGAGACTACGAATCAATTAATCTCGCTCTAGAAAAAGCTGACTGGGCATCCATTTTCTCTACCTCCCAAATAGAACCAGCGCTTGATGCTCTCTATACATTTTTGAAATCCCTCATAAACCTTCACATTCCTCATAAATTTTCGTGGAATTTGAAATATCCTCCTTGGTACAATGCTGCTCTTATTAAGGTAATGAAGGAAAAATCGAAATATTTTAGCAAATATAAAAAATACAAAAATCAGGCTGATTATGACGCATTTTCTCTCCTTCGTAAACGGCACAAAGATTTATGTCGGGAAAACAAATCTCGTTATTTAAGTAAAATCGAAAATAATATATCCTCAAACCCGAAAAACTTCTGGAGCCACGTCAAATCCTCTAACAAATCCCAAGGTGTTCCAAAATGTATGTATCTTGGAGAGCTGAGAGCCGATAATGGAACAGCCATTGCAAATTTATTCTCAGAATATTTCAGTTCGGTTTTCAGTAAACCCTCCGATCCACCTACCCATAATCCAACTAACGTCGGAAACCATACATCCAATATAAGCAATATTGAGGTGACGCGAGAAATCGTCTTCAAATACCTTAAGGAAATTGATACTTGCAAAGGTGCTGGTCCTGACGAAATACCTTCAATCCTTATTAAACGATGTGCAAACAATCTAGCCTTACCCCTCTCTTTGATTTTCAATCGATCTCTTACCGAATGCACTGTCCCAGTTATATGGAAATCCGCGTTTGTGTCTCCCATCTTTAAGAATGGTAAAAAAACTGATGTCAAAAACTACAGGCCAATTTCCAAACTTTGCATATTCAACAAAATTTTTGAAAAAATAATCTATGATCAATTATATGCTGCTCTCAAACCTAGCCTGAATATGAACCAGCACGGTTTCATTAGTGGTAAATCAACAAGCACAAATCTTTTAACTTTCACAGAGTACCTCCAGGATAATTTGGATAACCGAATACAAGTGGACACTATCTATACCGACTTTAGTAAGGCGTTTGACAGGGTCAATCACTCAATCTTGTTAAACAAGCTCTTAGAGATTGGTATTCACGGCAATCTTTATCGTTGGCTCTCTTCTTATATCTCCAACCGTAGCCAAATAGTAGTGGTTGCTGGATTTAAATCAGATTCTGTTGCTGTTACATCAGGAGTTCCTCAAGGCAGCCTGTTGGGACCATTATTATTTAACATCTATATCAATGATATTGGTAACTGTTTTCTAAACTCCCAAACTATCCTGTATGCAGATGACATGAAAATATTTTCACCTATAAACTCAATCGAGGACTGTCAGAAGCTACAAAATGATTTGCTACGTTTGAGCACGTATTGTAATGCCCATTATCTGGAAATAAATATTTCTAAATGCTTCATCGTGCGCTTTACTAGAAATAAAAACGTATTAATCCATGAATACTCAATTAATCACGTACCGTTGTCTATCAAATTCGAAAGTAAGGACCTTGGGGTTATACTTGATAGTAAACTGAATTTCAATAAACATATCGACCACATAGTCACTAACGCATCTTCTATGCTTGGTTTCATAATCCGCTCCTGTAAACAATTTAAAGACCTTACTACTTTCAAAACACTGTATTTCTCATATGTTCGTAGTATCCTTGAATACGCATCTCAGGTGTGGAACCCAGGCTACGCAGTGCACAAAAATAGAATTGAAAGCGTTCAAAATAGATTTTTAAGGTACCTCAATTTCCGCTCTTTTCGATCTCATGTTAGTAATGAAGACTCTGCAAAGTTCTTCAAAATACAAACGTTAACTTGTCGAAGAAATATAGCAGATTCGCTAATGTTATTTAAAATTACACATAACTTAATTGATTGTCCTGATCTTCTTCAACGCCTATCATTCCATGTTCCAAATCGCAACAGCAGGCAGTCGCTTACCTTTAATCTCCCTATTTGCAAGACCAACTCCAAACAGAACTCATTTATCTACAGATCCACACACTCATTTAACTTAAATTATTACCACATTGACATTTTTAACTCAACTTTACGTGACATGAAACGAAAACTCACCAAGCAACATGACTCAAACTAGAAAGTTCAATCCCTACATATGTTCCCGTCCTTTGCCTCTTAATCCTATTCCTATGTTCCTCCTCCCCCATCCCCCTCTTTTATATTTTGTAACTAAAAATTGAAACTACGAAGATACCCTTACAATGTTACACTTTATTATTTATTATTAACTATCATCAGTGGAAAGTTCATAATTGGCATAACTAACACCTTATTAATGTATTATATTGTAATCTTTGATTTGCTGTCAACTTTCTCCAAAATAAATAAAATAAAATAAAAAATAAAATAAGTTTGACGACGGTTTGGCACTCGCAACCATCGGTTGAAACTATTTTTGGGTGATAATTATAGTACGTAGGTACTGACTTGTTATATAACTGACAGCCGATGGTGCGAGTTGCCGTGTACCTTCTACATAGATTAGTTTATACAGATCGTCCGTATGCCTGAGATAAATTATTTTTTCATTAGATGATTTGCGGATTAGAATTCTATTTTTTTTACACCAAACAAACATGTAACTAGTTTCCTTTGCTTTTTATTTGGCTTTCCAGAGGAGTTCTTTGTAGTATGGGCAAATGATTTCCACCATCTATATTTTTTCGCTCTCCAGTGTTGTCGCGGTTTTGGCGACAATTTTCTTCGCATTGTAAGGATTTGGTTTCGCTTGTAGTTGTCATGGAATTTGACTTGGATCCTCGGGTAGGATCCAGGTCGTCTGTCCTGGATCCGTTTTACTTTCTTCAGGTCATGCAGTTGAATGGTCACTCCGGTGGCCGCAGCCACCTGCTGAACAAGTAATGGTGTCTGTTCTTCATTGGATTGAGGGATTCCACATATTTCTAAGCAGTCGTCTTTTGAGGCTTGTTCAAGATCTGCGATTCTTATTTCTAGGCTTTTGATGACCTTATTTTTATCATTAAGTTCTCTCCGGAGCATCTTAACTTTAGACACTAGTTTGGAAATATTTCCTATTTTAACATTGATATCATCATATTGATTGCTAATGAAATTACGCGAGTTACGAGCCTCTGCATTTTCTTCATCCATTTTCTTAAGGAAATCCTTTTTCATTTCTTCAAAATTGGTATTAACAGTTGTTAAGATCATGTCAAGGTATTCTTGTTCGGGGGGTACGGATTTTGGTGTAGGATCACTTTGATTTGAATTTTTGCTCCTTGTTTGCTTTTCCATTTTCACAAAATAAAATAAAATTTATTCAAAAAGTTCAGTTGACAAACAGTTATTTAGTTTTAATTGTGCACTAGAGTGACATCTATTGGCAGAAAATTATTTTAAAATGGTCGTGTTTAAACTTCGTCTGTTGGTTGATAGATATGGTATAATAAAAAATAATTAATAACAATATTAAATTTTAATGAATATTAATATTTATTTATATATATATTTTTTAAAAGTTTATTTTTTTTATTTTTGATGAGTGAAACTGCAGTTAATTTAATATCATTTGATTGTCTTGAGTATCAATTTTAGTATTCACTTTTTATTGTCCAAATGTTATTGACAAATTTTAGGTTGGGATAAAGCTTTAAATTAATTGAGGTAAAGTCTTATTTTGCTTTACGTTGAGTTAATTAGCTGATGATTACCACTTAATCACTACGAAAATCTAATTTTGTTTTTCACTTTATATTTGCACTTATTGAACACTGTAGAGAAAGGTGTTGACAAATTCTAGTCAAAGAGAGTTTTGTTATGTCAGATTAAGATTGTTCTATTGGGTTTATTTTTATTTAGGATTCACCAACTTGTGTTTCAATTTGGAATTAAATCACTAAAATCGTTTTTTGTTACTATTTCTCTTCAAGTTCTCAAAGATTTCATACAAATATCGGAGGATACGTTGACAGCTGGTAACTACGTTATTGTTGTATTTGTATAGTAGGTGAACGAGCGTACCCGAGCGATCCCTACGCTACAGAATATTTGGTTGCGGTGCGCGGGCTGCGATATGCAGTCCGATGCGAGGGGCGGCGGAGGGAAGCGCGGCGCTAACTCGTTTGTTTTCGTACGTACAATGTACGTCGCGAGTTTATATTGCTAATGAATTACATAGTTTCTTTATGCATAACATAATAGTGAATTTCGTTGATATAATTGTATTATAAAGATTATTTGAGTTTTATCTATGATTTAAATGTTATTTAAAATGGCTGATTCAGCAAAAAAACAAAAAGTGCAAGATAGTAAGAGTATCAGAGAATTTCAAACTTTCAGACAGAGACATATGCCATGATTAGTAAAGTTGACGAAGCGGTGTATGTTTTATGTTCTGTGAAACGGTTGATATTAATCACAAATCGTATACTTAATGCAAAATGTTCCTATTTTTTGTAGTAAATAAAGAGTTTTTAATTGATAGTAAGTATTTGTTATTATTATTTTCCCAATAATCACAAAGTCAAAATTATTTGATGGCACGTCTATGACCTCATGAAACATTTCTTTAGAAAAATGGCATGTTGATACGTAAAGGTTCGCCATTCCTGGGTTTAGATAATAATTTTTGTGGAGAGGATCAATTTGATAATGGTACAGCCGTAGTATTACCATGTGGTAGTTAAGGCAATGTAATACTTTTAGTGTACTTTTTTAGTTATAATGTTGCCAATTTCATTAAATAAAGATATTATTATTATAAAAAAATATATATATAACAATGGCATCGGTGGCGAGGGAGTTACTTTGGTAACTTTTTGGTCACGATACTATGACATTCACGGTGGTCACGATATTTTTTACTTATAAATTATTAATTATTTGTGAACATTTAACGATATGCACGATGGTGTCGATTGGGAATACGTCTTAGTAATATTGGAATAAATGTTCCCAGTTGTTATTTTTTAAAGCGAAACTTAATACTATATTACCATTTTAGATTAATCTTTAATACGTATCAGTTAACATAATAAATACATAAAATATGCTTTGAATAAACTGACGAATTTTTTACTGTTTCCATTGAGTAGAATTATTCGTAAAATAATATAAATTGAAGTTACAATAAAAACACATATAAATTTGTTGTAGACCACTTTTATTTTATAAACACTCTACCGGTTTCAGAAGCACCCTTCCATACGAAGGAAGGGTGCTTCTGAAACCGGTAGAGTGTTTATAAAATAAAAGTATTCAGACGAAGGAAGGGTGCTTCTGAAACCGGTAGAGTGTTTATAAAATAAAAGTATTCAGACGAAGGAAGGGTGCTTCTGAAACCGGTAGAGTGTTTATAAAATAAAAGTATTCATACGAAGGAAGGGTGCTTCTGAAACCGGTAGAGTGTTTATAAAATAAAAGTATTCAGACGAAGGAAGGGTGCTTCTGAAACCGGTAGAGTGTTTATAAAATAAAAGTATTCAGACGAAGGAAGGGTGCTTCTGAAACCGGTAGTGTTTATAAAATCAAAGTGGTCTACAACAAATTTATATGTGTTTTTATTGTAAATTATGGCGAGCCACAAAGTTTTTGCGTTTTACAAATATGTAAATTTAAGTTAATTACTTTATATTTTATTTTAACTTAATGAGTAAAGCCTCAAATTGCGACTCTCAATCAAAAAATTGAAAGAGAAAAATCTGGAAAAATACGGTCGCGCCTATGAATTGAACCCAGAACCTTAGCCTTCCAAATGAGACCCTAATCCCCTCGGTCATATTTAACTGTATCATACGTCGACCAAGAGCTACTAACATATATTAATAACAATATATTAATTTTCTTAAACCATATTTTTATTTTTATGTATGATTGCAAGATTCATCTCGAACTAAATGAACTTGAACAAATTATAATAATAATAATCTAAACGAAAATATGAAAGAGAACAAGACACAGAAAACAAAAATAAGACAATGGTAGCAACTGGGACTCGAACCTAGACCTTTCGTCTAACCGGGACGTGCGTGTTAACCAATTTCGCTATTGCTACCTTCTGTCAAGCCGTCATAATAGTCAATCTCATATTTCAAATTTTAAAATTAATAATATCTTCTTCAACTAATTATTTTTCCATATTATGGGCAACTACCATTTTTAATGAAAATAATCATTCTAAGAATTGGTTTGTTTCCTGGATAGCGTCTCGGATAAAAGTATTCGAATTTACGCATATAAAACTATTGACTTTTTATAAAAGTCTAAATGAATATTCAATTTTTTATAAGAAAAACTCTCTCATAATATGGAAACATAATTAGTTGGAGATAATATTGTTAATTCTAAAATTTGAAATATGAGATTGACTATTATGACGGCTTGACAGAAGGTAGCAATAGCGAAATTGGTTAACGCGCACTTTCCGGTTAGATGAGAAGTCTGGATTCGAGTCCCAGTTGCGACCATTGTCTTTTTTCTGTTTTCTGTGTCTTGTTCTCTTTCATATTTTCGTTAAGATTATTATTGTTATCTTCTTCTTCAATGATATATTACGTTGATGGGAATAACCTTCAAAAGTTATAAAGGAGAGTTTTTCTTATAAAAAATTGAATAATAATAATACGCGTTAAGAAAATGTAGATGATGTCGGTAGTTTTTAGTCGAAGTATGACAGTTAAATATGACCGAAGGCGATAGCGTATCATTAGCTCAGTGGTAGAGTAACGCCCCGGCAATGCTAAGCTAAGGTTCATTTCAATTTTGTCAATTAGTCGCAATTTTTCCTGGGTTCATTTCCTAGATGCGAATGTAATTTGTTCCGATTTTTCTACTTCTAATTTTCGATTGTGAGTCGGTAATATTGTATTCAGTGATTGAATTGCTTTATAAAAATATGAATAAAAAACTAAAAATAAAAGCATTTTTTCATTAGAAATATACGAACTCATTTTTTTTTTACATGAATACCGCACAAGAGTCCCAACTACTCCCGTCTGGAGCCAGTGGGAGTATGGCATCCCCAATTGGGGTATGTTAAGCTGAAGGTAGTAGGGAGGGGAAGGAGATAGGGGAAGGTGGGGAAGTCCTGACTATTCAGATCTGATCATCAAACACGGCTCAAGCCATTTCAAGCAACGTTTCAATTCTGAATGGTGGTCTTAAACCAGGGATATACTGAGAGCATCTTCCACTCTGGAACGTACCGCAAATATATTATATATTATTTTAAATGAATAACACAAATTAATCAAATAAAATGTATTTGCCACGCCGGGATTCGATCCCGCGACCTTCGGAGTGCGAGTCAAGAGCCTTACCGCTGGACTACGCCAGCCGTCGAATATAATAAACAACTAATATTTTATGGCTAAAATTATCTGTGACAGATTCTATTGATTAACTTTTTCTCTTTCTTGTACAATTATTCACAAAATAAATAAAAACTGCTTTTGTTCTTGAAATCGTGACAATTTGCCAAACGATTTTTAAGCCTATTACCTATATTCATGAAGATATAAGGCACACTAAACATACATACATTTTTGGCTTATGGCTTCCACTTGTATGTGTGGATATATGTATAAGTAGAAACAAGGATATGTGGATATAAAAATATAGGCCTATTTTATGAGACGATTATGTAATAAGATTTGTATATAATTGACATTTGTTGCATAAGAAAGACTCGTTCTTGAGTTAGAAAGCTCGGCTGTGGAACGATTTGCAGGCCTCTGTGTTCCTCCCTCAATGGGTTTCTTCAAATTGCGGGTTTAACTCTCTCCTTTCCACAAAAAGACCCTTCACACAGCATCTCCAAAGATGATATAGGCTCTAAGGGAAATTGTTTATTATAACGCAAAAAAAGATAAAGCTTGCTGAAGTAGACATTTTCGTCAATAATTTATACTAAATCCGAAAAAAGTTCTGCTATTGCTCAAAAATATAAAACAAATTTTGAGGTAATTAAATCACGTATTATTTGTGTCTCTCTTTGTGTCTCACGTGTCTTTTAGGTCTCTTAAGTCTCTTGGTATTATTTGTCATTTGAGTGGGTTTTCATATAATTTTGTAATTTTGTGTAGGTTTTAGTGATTTTATGTGCCTATTTATTTTAATTATCTGGATTGTTCCCACGTAAGTAAATAACTAATGTGGTGAGGGTTAAGCATGGACGCTTAATGAAGAACTAATTAGGCGACTTGAGACATTCGAGATGTGGATCTACAGAAGAATACTCAAAATAAGCTGGATGGACAGGGTTACAAGTTAAGGTGCTATGGTTCGGAAGAATAAAGAAAAGGAAGTAATTAAAACTATAAAAATCCCAAAACTTAAATATCTTGGACATGTGATGAGACATCCAGAGAAGTATGAGATCCTGCATCTCATAATGCAGGGAAAGATTGCCGGAAGACGGGGCCCTGGAAGAAGGAGACTTCTTAACAGACGGATTGAAATCTTTAGAGCACAGGCGTCGGGCGGGAATGCTATCCTTGTTCTACCGGTATTACAATGGAAGATGCTCCGAGGAACTAGCATCATTGATCCCTTCGGCACAGGTGCATAGTCGGGAAACACGTCGTTTTTTCGTCGTTTCTTCGACCCGTTCTTGTGTTCAACAGCTCGGCTGATGATCTCCTTCCTACAACATGGGTCTCTTCAAGACCAATGTTCATTCCTTCCTCTCCTCAAAAAATCCCTCCACACAGCATCCCAGATGACATAGGCCCTGAGGGAAATTATTTTCCTCAGGGCCTCCTGTGTGGATTTAATGTAAAAAAAAAAAAAGTGTTTGGCCAGTCTACCGTGGAGCTGTTCCGGGCCGCAGCAAACAAAGTCCGCATAGCTAACATGATAGCCAACGTCCGTTGAACGGAGAGGGCACAAGAAGAAGAAGAAGGTGCGGGTTCACAAAATGAACATTAATCAAGTAATGAGACAAACTAGAAACATCACCATGGGTTATTCCTCGTCCATTAAATTACACGTCTAATTAATAAATTATCATATAATTATACCAAAGAGGTAATAAAATAACCGTGCCACCTAATTATCTGCTGGGATGTAAGACATGTTTACTTTACCTTGTTGAATTATCCGAGAGAAAGCAGCTCTGGTGGACCCATTTTTAACCCCTATTTAGGTTTTAAAATTATGGAAAGTTTGTCGTGGATATCCCAAGACAAGTATGACGTAATCATTTGTTGCGGTTCAATACCAAGTGTTCAAATTTATTATTCTATGATAGATATGCACAAAAAATTCGAAAACATGAAACACGTGAGGTTTGGTTGTCTGAATGACTCTGAAATCAATTCATTTTATTGACATTTGAACAGTCCTGGAGTACCGCCGATGCTCTACCTATTTCTGTGTCTGATATAATGTCGTTGTGTTTTTTTTTTTTTTTTTACAGTTAATACCGCACAAGAATCTCAACTGCTCCCGTCTGGAGCCAGTGAGACTATGGCATCCCCAATTGGGGTATGTTGTGAGGCTGAAGGTAATGGAGGGGGAAGGAGGTGGGGAGGAGGAAGGTTGGGAAGTACCTGGCTAATCAAATCTGGTCGCCAAACACGGCTAAAGCCATTTTCAAGCAACGTTTCAATTCTGAATGGTGGTGTTACACCAGGGCGATACTGATAGTATCTTCCACTCTGGAACAAGTCGCAAATATACTATATATTATTTTAAATGAATTAATTGTGAAATAACACAAATTAATCAAATAAAATTTATTTGTTCATATGAAGCGGATACTTTGTGATGTGACATTATTAATTTAAAATAAAACAATAACTTTGTAAACACCACTTTTATTTTTATACTTTATGCCGACCGGGTTTCGCTACAACCGTAGCTTCATCAGGGCAGTATAATACTCTACTAACATTAGGTTACATTTGTGTTATAATATATATTTTACCAAAAATGGGCTGGGCTGGACTCGTCAAGTGGAGGAGGAAGAGGGAGGAACGGACGTGTTCTTTATCAATAGGGAACAATCTTAGTATGGGACTTTTATTTAAATTAAGTTGGTTATTTACTACCTTACTATTAGTGTTTATGGCTTTCCTAAGTTCAAGTGCCTCTAAATTATCCAACGGCAATTATATAACGACATCGGTATAAGGTTGGATAATTTAGAGGCACTTGAACTTAGGAAAGCCATAAACACTAATAGTAAGGTAGTAAATAACCATTATACTGCCCTGATGAAGCTACGGTTGTAGCGAAACCCGGTCGGCATAAAGAATAAAAATAAAAGTGGTGTTTACAAAGTTATTGTTTTATTTTAAAATAAATAAAATTTATTTGCGCATGCCAGGTTCGAACCCGCGACCTCCGGATTGTGAGTCAAGAGTCTTACCCACTGGACTACGGAGGTCGTCGTCGTGTTAACTCCAGAATGTTAAGTTGCTTCCCGGTTCTTACCGCACATCTTCAGGTAAATCTCTCAAGTGATTTCAGCTAATTTAGAGTGAATATACTCCTTGTCAACCTTTTGATAAAGGTAAAACGAACGGTTGAAGGAACAATTTAGTTTCCTTTGTGAGTGAACCCATAAATCTCGCTATGATTGAACCTTCTTATAATAGCCAATTGATTGTACCAAAAATAAAGACTAATTGTGTTTATCATTAAAATTGCACAATCTATTTAATCACCCCGTTACACTGCCATTTTTGAAACATCTGGAAAGGGAGCGAAAGCGAGGCTTGACTTAAAAAAGGACAGTTAGAAGGCAGAGTCCTTCGGCGCGGAGGCTTCTGTTAGTACTGGAAAAAATAGTTGTATGGAGGCACTACCTACCTGATTTATAGTAAACACGCACCTATTTTTCGCCTTTTTACACTTGAAAATAAATTCACCCCAAGTATCACCATATTTAATGTAAGTTTACCTGAATTTAAGAGATATATACTCGAATGATGAATTGCGAATTATATTGGGTGCTTATGTATAAATAATTTCAAGTTTATTTTATTGTCATAATAATATAATTTTTTTTTCGATATATTTATGTAAAACTCACCTAAAAGCAATACATACAGACATTTTCATCACATTCATCTAATAAGTTATTGGTATGAAGAGCTTATTTTTTTTAAAATTCATATTTTTATATGAAAACCGAAAGCCAAGGAAAAAATGCTTTTTTTTCAAATTTTATATATTAATTTATTTTAGAAACTACAAGCGATCCGAAAAAAATACGAAAGCTTACATTTGACCAAAAAATTATTGCTTTAAAAGCCCCGAGAAAGGATGTTAATAAATAAATAAAAAGTAATATTATTTTATCAGTAAATTAATTTATTTTATTTTAGTGATTAGTTGATATTTTTTTCATAACCGAAAAGTGAATTGAAGAAATTTAGATCGTGTGCTTGCTGTGTGTAGAAATAGTTAACAACTATGGTGGTCATGATGGTCATGATGGCAATGATGACCGTGATGACCATTATGCTGGTGGTCGTCGTTGTCAAGCTCATCAAACAGATCGTGGAAATCTTGGTCGTTAAGAAGATCACTGTGATCGTGGTCACAATGGTCGTGATCGTCATGGTCATGATCATCGTGGTCATGATCATCGTGGTCATGATCGTCGTGGTCATGATCATCGTGGTCATGATCATCGTGATCATGGTTGTCATCGAGGCCGTCGTGATTATCGTGGGCATCGTTGTCATCGTGGCCAGCATTAGCATAAAGTGGTCCGTCATCGAAATTTTCGTTTTCATGAGGGTTTCCATGATCAATATGATTCTCATTATAGAGGTGATGGAATTTTTCATGATGATGGAAGTCATCGTGATCATCATGTTCATCATATTTACGGATTTTGAAGTTAAGTTGGTCTTTATGGATTTCGTCGTGCTTATCGTTGCTGTCTTGTTCATAATCCTTTTGGTCAGTAAGATGATTAATTTCTTCTCCATCTTTCTTTGAGTGTTTGTTTACGAGCTGATGGTTACTTTGTCCTTCAATATGGTGGTTATCCACCACATTCTTGTGGTGAGTTGCATTCTGTTGCTCATTTTGGTCACATGCCTGGTTATGTTGATGAAGTTTGTGATCCTTATGATCATCTTCATCATCGTGGTGGTTATCTAAATGGTGAGAAACTACGTCAGAATCCTTGTCATCATGGGAGGGTTCTTGGAGAAGTTGAGGATATCATGGAACAAAAATAACATGATTACATATATAATACAGTTATCACCTGTGGTAGCGTCAAAGGTTAACGACAACTATCACATATGAAATATAAGGTTTGGTATTCCACAGGTTCTCATCTACACTGTGAATTCAGTGATCCTTTTTGAAATTCATCTCTAAGAGCCGGAAGGGGTTTTTTCCATCAATGTTATTCAGTTGGAGTGGGAATAAATGATTGCCCCACTCTCTTTTGGCTAGTTCCTCGTTTTTTATGAAATAATTTGAAAATATTGTTACACTGACACAATAAACGATCGAAAGAAATGAATCCAGCGAAAATACTTTTAGTTGAATGGGTTGCATTAAAATTGTAAAAGAAGCAAAGCAAATATACTCATACTTACTAGAGTTGACCACATCCACGAACTGGAAAACCAGAAAGACGACAAATAGGAACTGCGTAATTTTCAAAATCATGACTGAAGTTAGTTCTTTATCACTCAAACGACAGTAGAAAGATGATTATATTTTGATTGAATTAACAATCGTTTATATACACGTTTGTTTCAAGTTTCGTGACTGGCAGTCTTGTACTTTTTTCCTATAAAGATATTAAAAAAATTATGTATTGTTTCATTTTAAGAAGTTCATGCGTTGCAAGTCACGAAATAAATATTTTTTATTGGATAGTTTACATATTATAAAATTATATATAATATTACCTTTAAGTTGTATTTCTTGCACACAAAGTACGCAAGAACGAATATAATGTTATAAAGAATAGAGATATTTTTTGCTTGTACTATTTACGCAATCCACTCTTTTGTGATTGGTTATTTTTTTAAACTTTATAAATAATATAACAAAGCATCCTATATTTTTCCGTTCGTGGTGCTTTTCATTCAACTCTGTGGAATGATAGACCTTGATATAAATATAATAAGTGTTGCAGGAGGTAATTTTTTGTCAATGATCACCTTACCAGATAAAACAAATTGATACTAAGCTCAACTGAAGGATTTAAAAATTGAAATAAAAATGATTTTTAATGGGCAAGAAGTTGAAATATTTACAAAAGAAAAAGTGTTACCTCTCATGCTGTCTATGTCCCAGGTCAATACCCTTCGGACAATTTAATGCTATAATTTCTTTAAACTCATTTTAATTTGTATTTTATTAGTTTTGTTTTATCTGAAAAAAATAGAAACATGAATAGTAATATAAAAAAATTTAAAACTCAGCTTAAAAATTGTACCGAAAATTTGAACTGAATATAAAATAAATTAAACTAATATAATAACACCCCTCCATACACAAACGCCTTGATTATTTACGGGGGTAAATCAAATACATATATTATGTAATTAATTATTGTGTAAAATTTATTGTAATTTATGTATCTTTTTGTGAATAAAAAAAATCTTTCACCTTCTACTAGTTTTCAATTTTATACTAATAATCATCTAACTCAATATACCACACACAAAAACACTCATATCTGCGCAAATAGATAAATGTGCTTTACCGCAGTGGACTGTCAACTGCTGAGAAATCATCGTAGACCTGGTATATCAGTTGATTATAAGCTCGGCTTGGTTGGAACCTCGAGCTTAGCATAGCTTGGAACAAAATCCGTAAATTGGTCGAAAGCCTCGATGTCACGTGTATTGTCTGTGAATTTAATAGAGGAATATTTTTTTTTCTTTGAAAAACAAATCTGCTGTCGACATGTGTGGTACATCCATGCTATCTTTTGTCATTTTCATGGAGAGATCTCTATGCACTGGGAAATCCCGATATCACGATCGCAATCTTTCAAAAACGACCGGAGTTTAATTTTAGGCGGGTTAATTTCCGAGTTAATTTTTGATAAAGTTCCCCACTTCAATCATCACGTTTCTATACGTGAGTACACTATTTATTTTATTTTATTTATTTATTTATTACTTGCTTACATAATTTGTGGATTTTTCGACCACAATGCTCTAGGCACATGTCCGTGTTATGGTGGTCGACTAAGTATTTATTTTGCTAGAGTCGTGCATTATTAATAAAATTAACCGCTAAAAGACTATTTTTGATTTATTATTTATCAATAATTAATAACATTGTCATTCCTCATCGCTCGATGAATATAATAGTCCATATTACGTAAATTTCGGTGGGAAGTATTCAAATATTATTTACGGAAATGTCAGATTTGGCGTGTTACCGGTAGTGCCTCGCCGCGCGGCGTTTAAAATAGGAACTATTCTACTGCTCATCAAAGCTTGAGCGGTGGATTTAGCCCGCTTAAATTGGAGCAATGAATGTCGTACATAGCAAGGATACAAACTGGCTGATAAACCGGGCCGTAATATCTTAATCACACATAATTACACTCACTACTCAATAGCACGTTCTATAATGAAGTGGGAGTCTTTTAGCTTAACTCCAGCTAATATGACGCTTTCCGGTCACCCATTACGACCCTATGGAATAACAAGGTTCCAACTTACGATTTTAGTTATTGATTGAATTATGCACCTACTGTACTATTCTTTATTTCTTCTATAAACAGCAACATCAAATAATGCATATTAAATGAAATAGAATGTCTTTAAAGTTCCAACTGCATCAGTTATTTAGTGTAATTTGATGAACAAGGTTTCAACTACTCATGGAACCTTGTTACTCCAACTTTAAAATCGATTTTGAAACATCACTTCGTAGTTATCTGAATCGGGCGTTCCATCTGGCGAACTGTCAAATTTCCGCGTGTTTTAAATGGGGTGATTAAACATAATTCTTGATTAACATATTTGAACACGAAGATTACAGTGATTCTGGAATATTTGGCTGTATTCGGAGTCGAATTTAAAAAATAAAACTAGCTCCATATAGGAGGTCCCCAAGAAAATAAACTTTGGGGATATGATGTGTGCATGCCCGCGGTGGTTTCAGTATGCAACAGTGGCATAATGAAATTACGGAAAATTAATTATAATTAAATAAAAATGAATCGCAGAAATGTATGTACGCGCATAACTTTTGAACGCCTGCACCAATTTGGATAATTCTTTTTTTTTGTGTTCGTTATTGTCAAGAAAAGGTTTGTATGCAACTACTGGTGAGCTCTGGCATTATGAAATTTGTATAAAAATTGCAATAATAATAATAAAATAATAATAAGTAAGACTGAATGTACCAGGACTGAATGTACCATACGATGAACTAAACCTGTAAATTTGTCTGTCCTGGTACGGGAAACTTTCCTAGTTGGACAGGCAAAGCTTCCTAATATGTGTTTTGTACTTTCTTTTGTATGTATCTATAGTAAATAAATAAAATAAAAAATATTTCATATTTTGGTAGAAAGCAGTCACTTTGTGGTTTGACATATTAATTAAAGGAAAACAATCACTTTGTAACCACGATTTATTGATTTAATTTTTATTTACCGACCGGTTTCGCTTAATACAAGCATCTTCAGGGTATAAATTAAAACTGATGAAAAAATACATTGTGTGAGCTTATATATTTTATTTTTATTTTAGTATAGATACATACAAAAGAAAGTACAAAACACATATTAGGAAGCTTTGCCTGTCCAACTAGGAAAGTTTCCCGTACCAGGACAGACAAATTTACAGGTTTAGTTCATATTATACATACATAATTACATAACAAAAAAATAGAAAAAGAACCTGGTAGCATAAAGTATATTCGGATTTGCGGAATTAACCTGATAACATATAATATATTCAGATTTACAGTGTATGAGATAAGTAGGTAATAAAGTTAGTAGCATTGAAAAGTCAAAAAGTGTAAACCAAGTATTTGATAACAAGTTGGAGGAATTACAACAAGATTCACAATATAGAGAAATGAAGTTATGTGTTTAAAAGTGTGAACTTATAATACATAGTTCACTTATAAGAGAAATACATAAAAATTTACAATATTAGATATAATTTATGTATGTAAAAATATATATTAAGTTGTTTTTTTATTATTTATTTATGCGCTGTAACTAATATGTAAACAATTATGTGCAAACATGAAATTATCTTTACTGATTTAAAAACATGTTTTCAGTACATTTTATATTATACGACAATACGAATATACACCGCGCTCATGTCTTGTAGTACTCCTGCTAAAATACGAAAACAATAACTATGAAATACTAGTGCTACTTTGGTAAAGGTATAAGTAGTATATATTTGGTAAAGGAATAAGTAATTGTGTGCATTATTTCGTATGTCATACAAGTTGTGATAAGTATTGTTTATTTATTATAAATCATCACCGCTATAAAGTACCAAGATTCACACAGCTAGTCTTGATGTTAGTGAGCGACGTGAGTATATTACGCCTTACGTGAAGCACTAACAGTGAAATAGCGAACAGTATTCAGGGGCACAAAACCATAAATCTCAGGTATAAAAATATCAAAAGGATGTCGAAACATTGTGAAGCCATATCAGATCTCAATGAAGTGTGGTGGGAGTTTTGGTCTAGTGATCAGGAAAGTTAGGTGATTTTGTATATCAGTTAAACAGCATACGTTCACATTCGTCTCTTCCTAAGTCCAGAATCCAGTCGTTGACTAATTTACGCAAGATGCTTGCAGTTTTCAATTTCCAAGATCCGGGTTGAACATTTTAGGACCTAGGTAAGAATATTGTCTTTGAGCAAGGGATGTCATAGTAGTAAGTGGAACTATTGGATTCCTCCCTGCGTGTCAGGTGTTGTGATAATGTTCTACGTAGGGGAAGAGGTGACGATATTTTTGTGTGTATAAAATAACTTTTCTTATGAAAAGTTGTCTCACATCCAAAACTCCTATCTCTTTGAATAAATCATTACTGGGGTATCTGAATTTTTTTTTAAGGATGACCCTTAATAGTGATTTTTGTGCTTTGGCTAAGGGGTCCAGTATTGATTTGGTACATCCTCCCCATCCTAAGGATGCATATTCAAGTAATGAGTTGCGCATAGCGTAGTACATTAGTTTCATATCCTTTACGCAAAGAATATTTCTCACCTCACATCTATGGATAACTAAAATAAACAGCTGATTCTGACAGCTCCTAATTTAAAAACAAAGTTAATTATATTTAAACAAATTTACGTGTAATCATATTTGAAACTCATAAATTAGTGATACAGTGTACTTGGTAGTGCGTAATAATTTGAGTGGGAGAGTGTATTAACTTTATATCTTGATTCAAAAAATTTCTCAAAACAAGAAATCATTGTCATTAAAAGTCACAGACAATTTATTTTTCAAATTTGTGAAAAAGTGCAAATCCGCTATGTGTAAATGTCAAGTTTTGTCTATGCAATAAAGTCACAACAATAAACAAAACATTGTTGAAAGAATTAATTTTTGTAAGGGGCAATTCTGAACAAAGATTTTAGTGATGTCTAGCACTCGAAGCAAAAACCAAATTTCTGATGAAAAAATAAGCATGGACAAAATTATCGAATATATAGATAAAAAATTTGAAACCTTGAAGATGGACATTTTTATCAAAATTGAATCTCAGACCACAGAAACAACAAAAAGCATTGAATTTATAAGTGCTCAATATGATGAAATACTAAAAAAAATTGATGTTACAAATAATTTAAACCAAGTTATACAGACTGATTTCGAAAATATTAAGAAAGATATGAATGAAAAAAATAATACAATAAAAAAACTTGAAATTAGACTGGCAGATATTGAAACCTTGTCAAAATGTAATTCTTTAGAAATAGCTGGGATTCCCCAAAAAATAAGAGAACAACCAATTGAAATCATAAGGAAGGTTGCTGCAGCAGCTGGGATAACTATAAAACATACAGATATTACTGAAGTCATCCGAGTCCCAGACAGACGAAATGGAGCACCACCCAAACTTCTTGTCACCTTTTCCGAGAAAAGACAAAGAGATTCACTCCTTGATAAAAAGAAAGAAATAAACTATGAAGAAATTAAGGATCTGTCGACCTCTCAAATCTTCATCGGGGAAGAACTAAGCCCTTATCATAAAGAAATACTATGGAAAACAAAACAATTAGCCATAGAAAAAAAATACCAATATGTGTGGTACAAAAATGGTAAAGTTATGATTCGTAAAAAACCTGAAGATAAAATAATCTACATTAAGCACCTTGATGATATGGTGAAAATAATTTAGTAAGTAATATAAAAACATTATTAATTTAGATGGCATACATGGATAACACAATAACAACAAATTTACCTAACTTATCATCCATAAGAAATAATTTTAACATAATGCATCAAAACATTAGAAGTATTAGTAAAAACTTTGACGAACTACAAATATTGATAAAAAGTTTAAATCTAAACTGGGATATAATTATTCTTACTGAATGTTGGTTAACTGATAAGTTCTATCCTCTACAAATCGATAAATATGTCCCTTACTCTACAATTATGAATAATATCAAAAATGATGGTGTCATCGTATATATTAAAGAAGATATTGAAGCTGATGTCATAGAGATCGGTATTAATAATGCGAACTGTCTAAGGATATCAATCGGCAATGATACAACAATACTTGCAATTTACAGATCTCCATCTACAAAAAATCTGGAGCCATTTCTAAACTCCTTATCGTTGGAACTGAGTTTACTAAAAAACACTAAAGATGTATTTATTATCGGTGATATAAATATTGATATCCTTGAAAATGGCCACCCAAAAAAATATGATTACATGCAGACACTTGCATACCATGGATATGAAAGCCTAATTGAGGAACCTACACGTGTATTTAATGATAGCAAAACTTGCATTGATCATATCTTTAGTAAAACTAATAAAAAAACTCAAGCCATTATTTATACTACCACACTGACAGACCATTACACAATAATTCTATCTATAACAAAAAATAACTCTTATGTAAACCTAAATACGAAATCACTCCTAACGAAGTCTGAAACAAATTGGGAAAATGTCAAAAGGGAGTTAACAACGAATGACTGGACCGCCCTTCTGGAAAAAGATGATACTGATACTGCTTGGAGTTATTTTATAGAAATTATACAGCACAGTATTCTATCTAACACCAAAACCACAGATAAAAAGGTATCTCATAAAAATATTCACATTAAACCATGGATCAGTCAGAATATTATAAACTCGATCAGAAAAAGAGATGAACTGCACAGAAAAGTAAAAATCAACCCTTATGATGTCCATACACTTCGATTCTACAAAAGATATCGTAACACATGTAAAAATGTAATTCGTTATGCTAAAGAAACATACTATAAAAACAAAATTGATGAATGCAATAATGATTCCCGTAAACTCTGGCAGATCATAAATGAAATTACAAATACTAAAGCCTCGCATAAAGACAAAAACATTAAGAATTAAACATTGATGAGATTCCCACATCTTTTACGAAACACCCAGACAAACTTCTTGACTTTATAAACAACTACTTTTGCAATATAGGCTCTAACCTTGCAAATAAAATTAAACAAAATTCTACTTCTGTCGAAAAAACAATGAGGAATGATGATGTAAATCATGAAAACAGCCTCAATATAGTCAAGATAACAAGTGATGAAATAAGAAATATTATAACCTCCTTAAACACAAATACCTCATCGGGAAATGAACTGATATCAAGCAAATCAATTAAATACCTACAAAATGAGTTAATTCAACCACTGACATACCTAGTTAATCTATCAATATCTAAAGGTGTTTTTCCCGCTTGTCTTAAAATTGCTACGATCATACCATTATATAAAAATGGTCCCAAAGACGATATTTCAAATTATCGACCAATTAGTATTTTAACTCCTCTGTCGAAAATATTGGAAAAAGTAATAAAAAAACAAGTTCTTACATTTTTGGATACCAATAAAATATTATCACCTACGCAGTATGGTTTTAGAAAAAACCTGGGTACTGGTGACGCTATAGCTAATGTAACTAATACAATTATTAGAAAACTGGATGAAGGCAAAAAATGCTTAGCTGTTTTCATTGATCTTCAAAAAGCTTTCGATACAATTGATCATGAAATACTTTACTTAAAACTAAAAAAAAATGGAATAACCGAAACAACTCTAAACCTACTTAGAAGTTATTTAACTGGAAGAGAACAAATTGTACAAATTGGTAAAAGAAAGAGCAAATCTCTTCCAATTAAATTCGGGGTCCCCCAGGGAAGCGTATTAGGACCTATACTATTTCTGATATATATAAATGACCTTATGAATCTTCCCATTAATGGAAACATAATGAGCTTTGCAGATGACACTGTTATTATATTCCACGAACAAGATTGGACAAGAACCTACAAGGAGGCGGAACATGGCCTGGCTGTACTTCAAAACTGGCTAAAAGTAAACTCCCTTACATTAAATGTTAGTAAAACTAAATATCTAACTTTCTCCAAAAACAAAAGAGGACAACCAATGAATGTGCATACCCTCAAATTACATGAATGTCAAAATACTTTTCCACAATGTTCCTGCCCGTCTATAACCCAAACCAAAAGTATTAAATATCTTGGGATTGAAATTGATGAAAATCTACAGTGGAATTCACACATTGATCTTACCTCAAAAAAGCTAACAAAACTCATCTACTTCTTCAAAAAATTAAGAAACATCTTGTCGATGAGGGATCTAAAGAGAGTATATTATGCTTTATGCCACTCTCGATTGGAATATGGAGTAATAGGATGGGGCTCAGCAGCATCTAATCACTTGAAACAACTTAAGATAACTCAGAATTGCATTATAAAGACCATTCTAAAGGTCCCCATAAGGACGTCAACAGTAGAAATTTTTAAACAGTTTGATGTTCCAAGCATACAGAAAATCTATGCCAAAAACATTCTAGTTCATCACCACAAAAATGATTCAGAGGCAGACACCTCACACGCTCATAAAACCAGAGCCAAACAAACAGACATACTTAATATACCAAAGTGTAACTCTTCATTTGGTCAAAGAAGTTCTGCATTTTTAGCAGTAAAGTTATATAACAAACTCCCACTTAGTATCAAACAAATAAAAATAAAAAATAGCTACATTAAGGACATTAAATGTTGGCTGAAGAATCTATCGGAAAATGAACTTACTAGTATACTTAAAACATCATAGAAGTTTCTGGAAAACCTTATCCAATCAATAAAGTTAAACCATAGAAGTCGCGGAAAAACTTATCCAAAGCATAGTCCCCCTCAGCACAGGATCTCCTAGTGAGGAGGACTACGAATATATTTTATTTATACATCTAACTAACATGTTTCATATAAAAATGTAAAAAATATTATATAGTTACTAAATAAAATAAATAAAAAAAAAAAAAATATTTCTAATAGCCATGAAAAGATGCGTGAGTTTTCTGATCTTTGTGGAAATTGAGACGATATGTTCATTCCATCTCAGATTCTTGTCTACGATAATTCCTAGATATTTTATGCTTTCTACAAATTCTAAGGTATTGCAATTGCAAGTGTTTAGGTCATTGCAATGGTGTATAATAATTCTTTGAGTTTCTCTTGGTTGTCCCGCTTGAGTTGCACTGAAACGGATGAATTTAGTTTTGTCAGTGTTGAGAGTGAGAAGATTATTGTCTAGCCATTCTTTTACCTTGTTAATACCTATTTCTGAATTTTTATGAACTTCATTCCAGTTTTTGCCTTCAAATAATAATACTGTGTCATCGGCAAAGGTGATAATGTGATCTGCAAATGAACTGTTACATAATTCATTTATATAGATATTGAATAAAAGTGGACCTAGAGTGCTTCCTTGAGGTATACCAAAGTTAATATCAGCTGGATCGCTCAGAGTATTGTTAATATTCACTCTTTGGCTCCTATTTTCTAAATAACTAACTAACCACTTAAGTAGCTGACCCTGAATGCCGATGCGCTGTAGTTTTTTCACGAGAATTTTGTGTGAGATAGTGTCAAACGCTTTGGCTAGATCCAAGAAGAGCGCAATGCATTTTCTTCCTCTATCGATATTGTTGGAGATGATTTTCGTCAGGTTTGTGATGGCATTTTCAGTGCTCAATCCTGGTCTGAAGCCGTACTGTCTATTGGAAAGGATATTATTTTTTTCAAGGTAATGACTGAGACGATTCTTCACAATTTTCTCAATAATTTTCGAAACAGAATTGAGCAAAGAAATTGGCCGGTAATTGTGTATCTGCGATTTATCTCCATTTTTGTGTAGCAGTATAACGATAGAGTGTTTTAAATGATTTGGAAATTTTCCTGAATCAAAGCTTAGATTGGAAATATACGCGATTGGAGTTGCTATGAAGGATTTAGTACGTTTTAGCAGAATTGATGAGACGTTATCAGGATATACATACAGACAGAGACAAAACATAATATAAAGTAAGAGTGAGAGAGTGTAATTAACATCCTACATAGTGATAGAGAGAAAGAGACGGGTATATCTAATGAATAATTACATTATATCTACCGGGACAAAACGTCATTTGAACAGGTGATTAAGGAATAAAGTGGCTACGGGTTTTTTTCTAGTTTATGGGAAATATTCCTAATATCGGACTATTGGACACATTTAACTGATTATTAAGGATTTGTGTTTTTGTTTTAACGGCTTTCTTTATTTCGAGTGCTTCTAAATTATTAAGCCTGTTACCATGACCATTTCTGTGTAGAATCTTAACACCGGTGTTTTGATTGAAGGTATGATCTTTATCAATAAGGTGATTAGCGAATTCCGAAAATCCATTATTATTTAAGCATCTAAGATGCTCTTTGATTCTAATATTGACATTACGCGTCGTTTTACCTACATAAAATGATGAACAATCATTACAATCTAATTTATATATTCCGGAATGACTTAGTTTTTCGTCCTTATCTTTTGAATTAATTAAAAACTTTCCTAAATTATTGTTTGTGTAAAATGCCGGTCTTATTTCGGGAGGTAGATTTTTTACACCGCAGGAAGAGAACTGATTAATGAATAAAATACGACGCCATTGGTAACAAAGATTATTATTATTATTTATATTATTATGATTAGTTAATAAGAAATTCTTAGTGGCTATTTGTTTTTGTTTTTTATTTAAAATTGCATCAATGAGTTCGGCATTGTAACCATTATTAACCGCGATTTTTTTTAATTATTGCTAGTTCGTTGGAGAAATTAGTATTAGATAACGGTATTGTGACCAAACGATGAACCATTGAATGAAACGCGGAGTGTTTATGTGAAACAGGATGATTGGATGTGTTATGGATAACAACGTCGGTGTAGGTAGGCTTGCGAAAGATGTTAAAATTTATTTTATTATTTACGATAGATAAGATGAGATCTAAAAAATTTAAAGATGAATTAGTTCCTATCTCTAATGTAAATTTAATGTTTTGATGGTATAAAGATGAGGAAGGCATTTAATTGACGTTGAGTCCCTGTCCATATACAGAATACGTCATCGTCGTATCTACGCCATAGTAAGTCGTTTTTTACAAGGGGTGAGGCACTAGTTAAAATTTTGTTTTCTAAATTATTCATGAATATATCAGCAATTAAAGGGCTTGTAGGAGACCCCATGGGAAGGCCTTCGATTTGCTGATATATAACACAATTGAATTGAAAATAATTTTGGTTAAGGCAAACATTAAATAGTGAAGTCAGATCATTCACTAAATCTTTGGGTAAATTAGAAGTAATTAATAAATTAGAGATCAAACATTTGCTCTCCTCTATGGGGACATTAGGGAATAAGTTAACTACATCAAACTATATGAGTTTGCAATTTTTAGGGAGATCCAAATCTTTGAGTTCTTCTACTAGTGAGAATGAATTTTTGATTGTATATTTTGGGGAGAAAATATTGGAATTATGGAAAACATTAGTAATAACAGAAGATATTTTAAAATTTGGGGCATCACAGCAACTAACAACTGGTCTTATAGGTTTATCACTTTTATGGATTTTGAGGAATCCATATAATTTTGGAGCTTTCGAATTCTTTGTTAAAAACTTAACTTGATGATATGACTCATCTTGAAACATTTGGGATTTACAGGCTTTAAGAATTAGTTTAACTTTATCTAATCTTTATGAAATCTTGCACTTTTGTATTGTATTCTCCTATTTTGGTAGAAAGCAGTCACTTTGTGGTTTGACATATTAATTAAAGGAAAACAATCACTTTGTTTGTAACCACGATTTATTGATTTAATTTTTATTTACCGACCGGTTTCGCTTAATACAAGCATCTTCAGGGTATAAATTAAAACTAAATACCTCGAAGAGAATACAACACAAAAGTGCAAGATTTCATCAATAACGACAACTTCATAACTCTTCAAAAAGACCCTACTGGAAAATTCTTAGATAAAGTTAAACTAACTCTTAAAGCTTGTAAATCCCAAATGTTTCAAGATGAGTCATATTATCAAGTTAAGTTTTTCGGAATTCGCTAATCACCTTATTGATAAAGTTCATACCTTCAATCAAAACACCGGTGTTAAGATTCTACACAGAAATGGTCATGGTAACAGGCTTAATAATTTAGAAGCACTCGAAATAAAGAAAGCCGTTAAAACAAAAACCCAAATCCTTAATAATCAGTTAAATGTGTCCAATAGTCCGATATTAGGAATATTTCCCATAAACTAGAAAAAAACCCGTAGCCACTTTATTCCTTAATCACCTGTTCAAATGACGTTTTGTCCCGGTAGATAAAATGTAATTATTCATTAGATATACCCGTCTCTTTCTCTCTATCACTATGTAGGATGTTAATTACACTCTCTCACTCTTACTTTATATTATGTTTTGTCTCTGTCTGTATGTATATATAAGCTCACACAATGTATTTTTTCATCAGTTTTAATTTATACCCTGAAGATGCTTGTATTAAGCGAAACCGGTCGGTAAATAAAAATTAAATCAATAAATCGTGGTTACAAACAAAGTGATTGTTTTCATTTAATTTATATATATTTCACCTACTCAGACACAGCCAATTTATTTTGTGGCACCATTTTAATTAAGATAGCCTAAAAACGGAAAATAACATAAAAACCTTTAAAAAAAAACTATTTAAACTCAAAATGTTGGAACAAAATTAAAAATATTATTCTTATTACTGTACTATATATATATATATGCTCTGTATTTAAGTTAAGAAAGCGAAATACTATGTTTCTTTTAACTTAATAATAAAAAATAATAATAATTCAAAATGTACCCTTCAAAATACATACTTTTAACCACTTTTATTGTTGACCACCAAAATGTTTCGCAAACAAGGCTTACTTCATCAGGGCTTATTTAAAACTAATTGTTTGAATCTTGATCTTAGAGCGCCTTATCATCTAACGGTGTTAATTATTCCAAATCCAATAATCCTAATTAATTAATTACAAACGTTTGGTACACGCTAGTAAAGTATTAATTGTGAGTGATCAAGGATGCACCTGCGCATAGGGTTACCATATCTCAGGATTTGTCCTGAGATTTCAGGATTTTTCGATTTTTCCCAGGATTGCGGCCGGATTTTTGCAAATCTCATGATATCTCAGGATTTTCAATAAAACACAGCTTACATTTTAAAGATCACTTTAATTAAAAGTTAAACAAAGTAAAAATAATCTTCCTTTGGTAATAATCCAAGTAGGTACTTAATCAGTTTTATCGTACTTAATATGTGAAGATACCTTTTTAAGTAAGGTTTTGTCTTTAATTATTGATTTATAAAATGCCTCACATGTTAAACTCTTCAAATTATATTGAACTAAAAGTATAGCTCGAACTGAAGACACCTTTAGTCGGTTTCTTTCTTTCGACCATTGAACCCCATGATATAAAAAAAACTCTTTCTACGTTTGCATTCTGGGCTGTAATTGCAATACGCAGTATCTCTGGTAATCTTGAAATACGTATTGTCTTGAAAATGTTTGCCCACAACGCATTAAGCATTACGTCAAAAAATGCTTCTTCCTGTTTTGTTAAAAAAACTATTCAGAGATTCAATTTCATCGAATAATTTCACATGTGTACTCCATTTCCATTCAGATAATGAATTATAAAGCAATCTGATCAAAGTCGTTCATTTCGCCCTTTTTCAGCATCAACCAATTAAAGTCTTCGAAATCATCTAAAGGCGTCATCCACTTGATCAGATATTCTATGCAAGTCTTATACATATTTTTAAGGTCTTGCTTGAAAACTTAACGATAAAATAATTTAAAACGATAAAAATACGTTTGAGAGAAAATTCTCAAACTGTATAAATCTCAGGACTTTTCCATGGAAATTAGGCCTTTTCTCCGGACTTTTGATTTTTTCATCTGGTAACCCTACCTGCGCAAGAGCTGCGCATATACATTTGCGAACTAAGTTCAGTTTGCAGGTTTGGCTCGCGTGTGTATATGCAACCTTATATGTCTTCACTTTTTAAAGTAAAACTTCTTTGCGCACGCATGACTTGGTGAGTAAGCTGGCGAATGCGTGACGAGAGCGTTACGAAAAGGGAGGCGAACGGTAGCAGGCGCAGGCCTTTGTCTGTATCACACTGTAGGAGCAAGAGAGAGCAGTGCGCGCGCACATTTTCTTTATCTCTTCCTATCATATAGATGGAGCAGAAGTTTTACTTCAGTTTTTTACACTGGAGGTGCTGAGGAAAAGAAATCCCTTCCATGAACCCCTGTTAAATCACCAAACGTAGCCATCCATTTGGGGTGAACTTTGGCGGAAATGCTCTAACACATGAATTGCTGTTATAGGAGTAATCTGTGTCACTCGCTTCATGGTTTCAGCCGATTGAGAGAGTGTCCACAAAGAGAATACGTCATGTACCGTCACGTCTACGGCACATCGAAATACGCTCGACACTTTTGCAAGCGTGGGAGTCTAGCACAAGAGTTAGTTGATAAGGATATTATAAGAAGGTTTAAATTATCTGGGAATCCTTCATGCGTGGAGCATAAATTTCATGGAAATAAGAATAAATTCGTAAATCGATATTTGATACAAGAATATGTGGAAGTGCGTTGCACAAATACACGAAAGCTGGGACTGTCTCTGGTTGCCATAATATGAAGTAGGCAGTCTTGTAAAACAAAAGGTTTACCCTACAGCAAATTCTACACCCCATCTCTACAGCCCAGTGGCAACCACGTGACAAATAGTTTTGACACGAGACAGGTCTGCCGCGTGAACTATCGGGGAGCAACCATCTGAACTCTTGTACAATAAAATGTCATTATGGTGATTTTAAAATGTGTGAAAATAGTTCACTCGAACGAATTTTGACAAGTTTGAAAAAAACGTCTTGAGCGATCGCTCACCGCTTATTAATTGGATTTAAACTGCAGTTAGCAGTATATATATATTAATACTTTGAGGAATGATGTTAATTAAATCGAATTGACCAAATATCTCAATTTAGCATTTATTCATCCCAAAGCGATCCTTCCGTTCAACGTTTAGGCTTTATCTATACGATTTTATTAGTAACTAGCTGGTTCTCGGCATGCGTTGCTATGCCATTTAATAAAGAAATTGTTTCTTCCTGAGTGTCCTTTCCCATTCGTCCCGTTCCCCTTCCGCCTCTCCTTCTTCTCCTGCGTCCTCTTCCACTCTCGCGTTCCCACTCCGTCACCTCCACCTTCCCTCTCCCCACTCCCGAGTTCCCCCCCCCCTCCCAGGTCTTCCTCCCCCATCCCAGGTTCCCCTCCCTCTCCCACCATCTCGCTTTCCATACATTCAGTTTTCAAACCTCGCGTGCCACCAATAGCAATTTTTTTATACAAATTTCATAATGCCAGAGCTCACCGGAAGTTTTATAAAAACCTTGTCTTGACAATAACAAACACACAAAAAAAAGAATTATCCAATTTGGTGCAGTCGTTCGAAAGCTATGCGCTTAGCAACACATTCAGCGATTCATTTTTACATTATAGATAGATGAGAAAAATACTACAAAACATTTGTAAAAATTAAAATAAATTCCTTGTTCAAATTCAGGTTTTTAGTAAAGAAGACATTCTTTTACTAGGTCGACATGTTAATTTACATTATCGGTTAGTGATTTTCTTTTTCTATTAGGCTAAAAACGAAAACAAAACTAGGGATTCACGCTCCAATGTATAAAGGACGTATTAAATCACAATAAAAACCTATTTTATATTCAAACAGTAAATACTTACAAATAAGTTTCCTAAAAAAATCTTTCTTCTATAATAATCACAACCATCGATATTTGGTCCATGATTTCAGCGCAATCAATTTTTTATTGTTGAATAGGAAAAATAATAGTCAGACGTAACTGATTCCTGTGGGATGCCAGCATTTATTGAAATAGAGGGAGAGGCGAGAACTAAGAGTATGGATATCCAAGATTCCACGGGTGAGACCATCAGCAACCATGTTATTATATGTACATTAAGATATTTTAAATTCTTCATGCTATCTTAAATTTAGTTAAAAACTTGTAATGCACTAATATTACATTGTACTATTTATAAATTGGTGTTCATTTTTTGTTACAACTTCAAGATCATGATGACCACCGTCACGATCACGATGATCACGAACACGATCACCATCATGATCATGAAAACCATGAACACGTTGACCGCGATGACCACTATAATGATGACCACGATGATCATGATGATCACGATAAACACCATGACCACGACGACAAAGATCACAGCGATGACGATTACCTACATCACGTTGATTATTTTATAATTATATCACGCCGACGATTATGATTTCCACGATCTGATTGATTATTTATTGTTGTTATACGCCCGTAGGGGCTTTTACATAGAATAGAAAATAATATTTAAGATATCGAGGATTACACATACATAGAATTTATACCAAAAGTTGTAAAAGTGAAAAAACTTTTAAGAATATCCAAGTAGTTTTTAAAGAAAAAAAAAACCACTTGTATAATCTTTTGGAAAACCGTGAAATATTTTAAACAATGTAATAATTAACAATAACATAGAACTAAATATAATATAAACATTGCAATAACAAATCAAATCGTTAAATATATTATACCCATGTTACAATAATTTGTAGGATTCCACAAAGTGCTGATTTAAATTGAATTTTAGAATGTAAAGGGAATCAGCGAATACATCTACAATACCACCAAACTTGTTGCCTAAATAATGCATCCTATTGGTAAGTGAGTGTGATTGATAGTTAGTTGTGTATGTGTTGCAAAAGAATGTTATATTTTGTCTAGTATTCCTTGTCGGTACATGAAGTTTAATAGTAGCAACGATGGCAAGGCTGTCAATTAGGTTGTTCATAATTCTGTACAATAAAATTAGGTCTGAAATGATTCTTCTGTCAGACAGCGTAATTAAATTGTTAAGTCGATTGATGAGCTTGATGGTCGTAATGACCATGACAATGGTCATCATGGTCATCACGACCATCGTTATTATTAACTTACTGTATACAGCAAGCTAAAAGAATAGGTGCGTTAATATAATCTACGTTTTTTCATTAGCTTTGGGTAACGTCAAATTTTTTTTTACAGATTCATACTGATAACCCATAAAATAAGTATTTTATCAAAACGTCAGTGAAGGCAAAAATACAGAAGGTAGTATGTATTTTTCAGTACGATAAAAGTTAAAAAAATATTGGTATTTTTTTTGACAATTAAGAGAAGAGAGCAAATTTTATTAGAAGAACTTTAAACTTTTTATGAAATTGTCTAATATCGAAGCCAGAATGACATTTTCCTACGTGAGTGAGTACTCTCATTATGAGTTTTACGAATAGCCAATATTATTGTCAAATAAAAACAGAAATAAATAAAAAAGCATTTTTGAATCCAGAAAATATTTGTTAACCAAAAAAACAAAGAGTAAATTTATGAAAAAAAAAACCATTATTTTGTCCGTTTTTTATTTTTTATCGGTAATAAATTTTGATCATAAAATAATTTGGTATCTTAAGTATTTTTGTATTGTTTTAGTGGGTAGGTAGTTGAAATATAGAAATAAAACAATAATTGTTTGTGAAGGGCTGTAATCTTTATTGTAATTTAATGTTTTTCTTTATTCCAGAGTGTGCAATCATACACATTCCATAAAAAACGATTTAAAGTTTTTTATTCAAAATTGATATAGTTTGCTGAATTACGGAACATAAATTATTAACAATCATCATCGTGTTGATGGCCATGATGACCATGGTGATGGTGGTTTCCGTGATCATCATGATCATCGTGATCATCATGGTCACCGTGACCATCGTGATCATCGTGGTCACCATGATCGTCGTGGTCATCATGGTCATCATGATCATGATGATGATGGTGTCCGTGATCATCGTCGTCACATGAATTATCACATTCATTCCCATGTGGATCTCCATGATCGATATGATTCTCTTCGTAGAAATGATGGAATTTTTCGTGATGATGGAAGTCGTTATGATCTTCATGTTCATCATCATTATGATTATTGATGTTATATTGATCTTCATGAATTTCGTGGAGTTCATCGTTGTTGTCTTGTTTGTAACTCTTGCGGTATTTAAGATCCTGAATTTCTTCATCGTCCTTCTTTGAGTGCTTGTCCATGAGCTGTTTTTTTTATTTGTCCTTGTACATGGTGGAATACCTTAACGTTCTTGTGGTGATTCGCATTCTCCTGACCAATATCGTCGAACTCCTGGGCATTGTAACGTATTAATTTTTGCGAGTAGGTACTGTTTAATTCAATTTATTTTTTATTTAGTTTGATAGTCTGCCGACGGTGATGTTGGTAGAGTTGGCAGTCTCGCGCCGGCAAAATGGAGCCGAAGTAAATTTGGGTTCCCGGACGGGACGTTTTTATTTTGGAAAACTGGTGTTTCGATTTTGTCTAACGTAGCCATCTATCAATGTGACCTTCAAACTTGTAAAGGAGTTGTGTCTATAATGGGAATAAATATCAGACGTGGACGATTCTTCGCCAGCGATGCCTAAAGTCAGAACGAAGAAGAACAGCGACTCGATTATGACTATCATCCCCGACCCGGTCTCCATTGTTGATTTGACGAGGGAGGAATCGTATATTGCGTCGTAACTCAAAGTGCACGACACTTGGACAAACAAAGAAAGAAAGATTGCTTCAGAATCTACAAGATTTCAGAAAAATAGTGTTATTCCGCGAGCAGATTTTTCAACCTCTCGAGGCCGGCGCATGACATCTCTTGGGGTCTGGTGAGCAGCCTACTCGCGCTGCAGGGTACACACGCGGCCGGTATGGCATGTTTGACAGCAGTATTGTGTGTGGTTCATTTGTGGTGCTCATAATATCAAGAAACAACAATTTGCACGGAGGGCTAGGACGTCAAGGCGCGCGTGCTGTTTGGGGATGAGGATTCTCGGTTTGAGGCTTCTGTACGCGGTTGCGAAAGAGCCCCCCCACTTGGATGCTCGAGGGTTTCCTGAGGAAGAAGGCCGTATGTCCGAAATCCTGGCCACGGATGGGAAGATGTCCAAGACGTTCTTTGGGTCCAAGAAGTTCTCGCGTGGGTTTGCGGATTATTTAGTCCAGCTCTCTTTCTCTCACCTGTTACCGTTTTCACCGAGTAGCATAAGGTATTTACATGCGTTTGTTTAGTTTAATATAAATAAGAATTGTTCTCTAACAAAATCTTTCATTTGAGATGAACCCTACAATTTTTCCCACTAACTTGAGATGGATCGACATTGCTCTGCCTTTACTTACATAAATTTACATTACAGCATGTTGAAAGAGTTCGTGATCTTTGTGGTCATCTTCATCGTCATGGTAATTGTCCAGGTGGTGAGAATCTACATCATCTTTCTTGTCATCGTCCCATGGATCTTCGGGATGGCGTAAACATTATGAAAAGAGTCGTTATTATGAAAATTTTACAAAACATATTTAATGTACTTGTGCAGTAGGATGTACCCATTTTTTTTTTTGGAAATACAAAATTTCAAGTTTTCTCTGTAGACCAATATATACCACAAAAATTTGCCCATATGAGAAACTTATGGGCAAAATATTTAATTTTAGCATTTTTGGACAAAAAAGTGATAATAAGTAGTAAAAAATAATACTAATAAAAAAAAATAAAAAAGATAAATGATAAAAGTAGTAAAAACATAAAAGTGGAAAATAAAAAAAGGAAAATTATAACAAAATTGTTGGTAAAATGTTATTTATTTAAAGTAAGTTCACAGATCACATATAGTAAAAATAGTCACAATGTATCAATTCACAATAATAATAATTAACTGAGCAAGGGATCGGAGGGAACCTTTCTGTTTAGTCTCTGGGAACAACAAAACTGACTGTGGTTCTGCTTAGAGGGTCGTACCATAGGACGAAGCGCAACTAAGGCAGCAGTCGGGGTCTGTTTGGTGCTTTACTTATGGTAGTAGAATACTCCTTAGAGGGTCGTGCCAAAGGACGAAGCGCAACAAAGAGAGCGTACTAGTCAAGAGCGAGCTACAGACGAACTGGTTTAATTTAGGGCTCGCAGCTCTTTATATAGGCCATTCCTTGTTGTGGGGCGTGGTTTATGTAGCGACTCGAGAGTAGGAAATGCGCAGAAGGCTTCTGCGCAGCCTGGTTCGCCTAGTTTTGGGTGAGCAGGATGGCGCTGTACAGGGAAAAGAGATGGTGTAGTGGCAAGCGTAAAAACGGCGCGCTACATCCTCCCCCTCTGGATCGAGGAACGTCCCGTCGAAGATCCAGATCTGTAGTAGCGTGGCGGCTACTTATTCTTTTTTGGTCGACCTCGTTTGCGCAGAGGAATAACCGGAGCGGGCAGCGGTGTCAAGTGCCCGTGGTATGGAGTCAGTGCTGAGATGTGGTAGGTGCCTAGCGAGACATCTGGTGCTTCCATTGAAGCTACCTCGTAGCTCGTTGGTCCATGTTCTGGCGAGAGCCTGTATGGGGCTACTGAAATCGGCGGGTGTTGTCCGGTCTCGATTCGGTGCTCAATTTTTGTCGTAGATGACAGGGTGGTCGAGAAGACAGCGGCGTTGTCACACAGCAGGTGGTCCAGCTGGTCCCTCTGGGTAGGTATAAGGTGGGTGGCTTCATCTGGTCGGAGGCTTAGTATTTCGGCGTCCAAGGTACAGAACTCCACTTCATTTCTGGGTTTTCTTGGGGAGTCATCGAAGAGCCGATAAGAGCGTATCATTACCTCCCTTAAGGCGTCTTCCTCCATCGCGTCCTCAGGAAACAGCTCATTCAGGGCTATCATCTTAGCCCAAATGTCAGTGCGAGGTGGTGTCTGTGAGATAGGACTCATGAACGGTGGCACGTAGATCTCACATTCATTGTCCTGTACTGGTGGGGCGGTCAGGCGAACCTTAGGCGGTGTCTGTGGGAGAGGACTCATGAACGGCGGCACGTAGATCTCGCATTCATTGTCCTGTACTGGTGGAGCGGGCAGGCGAACCTTAGGGAGTTTATGTGCTCTCACTTCTCCTATCTCACCAGTCTTTTGCCGTTGTCGGATACCTCGGTTTGGTGGTATGACGTCATCTTCCATGTGCAGCATATACCGTACTTCGGGGCTGTCAGTGAATGCCCATGCGCGCTGGGGAATGTTTATATCGATCCCCGCGTCTTCGATAAAATCGACGCCTAGGAGTGTTCGATTCTCGTGTCCTCCTGGGAGCACGATAAAACTGGTGGGTATTTTCCGGCCTCTTAGTGTCAAGGTGGCGGCTATTTTCTCGACCTCCTGACGTTTAGGGACTCCATCCGCCAATACGATATCCATGATGGTTTGCTGGGTTTTGAAATTTTGAGCGATTAGCCGCCGGTGTAGCTCAGCTGACGCTACGCTCAATTTTGCTCCGGTGTCTACGTGAGCAGTGCCCAGGAAGTTTCCAATCCCGATGTGTAGTATAGGTCTCGCTCGGGGAAGGCCTACTTCATGTATCGAGAAAAATCGGCTCGTGGGTGAGGGGTGTCTATTCTCCCTTGGCTGCACTGCTGGCACTTGCTCCTAACAACGCCTGGTTTACCGCAACCGTAGCATGCGAACTTCGCATCACTGAGTGTCTCCAGCTTCTTGACTGGAGGAGTGTGCTTTACGTACGCTCCTGTATCGTAGCGGGAACGGCACTCCTCGGAACGGTGCCCAAATCTGCGGCAGTTAGTGCAGCGTAGGCGGCCGTCTGTTCTGTTTTCCATCGCGCGTAGTGGGACGGTCTTCGTGCTCTCGTACAGGCTTTCTTCCGCTGCACGGGCTTTTTGCAGTAGTTCAGCGAAGGTATTGATCGCTTCGCGCGGCACTCTGTCTCTTATCCGGATATTCAGTTGTCCGAATACTAGGTCTATCTGGACCTTCTCTGGATGGCTGGGCGGTGGTAGCTCCGCGAGTAACACCCGCTGCTTAGCAATGAACACATCGGTTGATGTTAATGCGTCTTGCTTGCATAAAAATATTTCTGTGTACACTTTGTACGCTGGCTTCTTAGGGGCGAAAGCATGCCTGAGGAGGTTCGTTGCGCTCTCCCAGTCTCGTACTTCTCCTTTTATGCCGAGCCACCATGCGGCGGCGTCTTTCGTAAGCAGCAGTGGTAATCCTTCCAGAGCGCTTGCGTCTTCGATGTTCTCGGCGCACTTGAAGATGGATGCGGCGGCAATAAAACTCTCGACCGCACTCCTGTCTCTGGTACCATCGAAGCGTGCCGTACAGGTGGTGAATGTACCCGTACGTGTTGGTTCCGACTGCATCCGCTTCACGGAGTTCATTAGTTCCGCGAACTGCTCCTGCGTGAAGCAGATGCCAGCACTTTCCTTGGCCTGCATTGTGAAACGAGGGCTTCGACGTGGTAGCGACGAAATTTTGTAGATGCACTGGTTTTAATTTCTACTTTATGTATCTGGCCACTAAGTTGGGCGCCAGTTTTATAACACAATTGTTGGTAAAATGTTATTTATTTAAAGTAAGTTCACAGATCACATATAGTAAAAATAGTCACAATGTATCAATTCACAATAATAATAATTAACTGAGCAAGGGATCGGAGGGAACCTTTCTGTTTAGTCTCTGGGAACAACAAAACTGACTGTGGTTCTGCTTAGAGGGTCGTACCATAGGACGAAGCGCAACTAAGGCAGCAGTCGGGGTCTGGTTGGTGCTTTACTTATGGTAGTAGAATACTCCTTAGAGGGTCGTACCAAAGGACGAAGCGCAACTAAGAGAGCGTACTAGTCAAGAGCGAGCTACAGACGAACTGGTTTAATTTAGGGCTCGCAGCTCTTTATATAGGCCATTCCTTATTGCGGGGCGTGGTTTATGTAGCGACTCGAGAGTAGGAAATGCGCAGAAGGCGTCTGCGCAGCCTGGTTCGCCTAGTTTTGGGTGAGCAGGATGGCGCTGTACGGGGGAAAGAGATGGTGTAGTGGCAAGCGTAAAAACGGCGCGCTACAAAATTTCAATTGTCTAGCAAGATTATTTTTATGTTGTTATTCAAATGCAGTTCTTACGGGCAATGGACACATCTATAAACTGGATAACCAAGAGGACGACAAATAGGAAATTGGTAACTTTCAAAATCACGACGGTCGTTAGTTTGTCACCACTGAAATGACGACAGGAGAAGATTATGCTAGGATTGAAATTACGAATGGTTTATATACAATTCTTTATCAATTGTCGTGTCAGATGATTTTTCCTTTCCATGTAATTAAAATATGTTTGATACATTTTAAGAAGTTCATGAGTTTGAAAGTCACGATATTATTACTTTTAGCGTTTGGTTTGGGTAGTATAAAACTAATATTTACACAAACGCCTTCTAATACAATAAAAATAAAGATGGATTGAGATTTTTTTACGACTAAGCCTTGACACCTTATCCGTTAATTTCTTCAAGCTTGTTCGTCCCTTGATAGCCTCGACAGCTTATCCGTGATCTTTTTAAAATTTGTTCGTCTCGTTAATGATGCTTTTTTATAGTGGGCGCATTTGACTTTCATTCCAGATCCAGAAGACACTCCTTGTAATACCCTAGTGAAAGAATCATCATCATCTCTTTCACCTTATCCTATTTGGGTCAAGGACCCACTGCATTGACAAGGCTCCTCCATACGTCCCTGTCTTGTTCTGATTGTTCGGTGTCCGTCCATGGTAGACCTATCCTCTCCTCAAACAGTTTCTGGAGTTGCCTCGCCAAACTGTGTCTGGGGCGGCCCACTGGACGTCTACCCTCTGGAATCGCACTCAGTATTTTCCTCGGAATTCGGTCATCAGATATTTTAGTACACGTCCGAGCCACTTCATTTGCGATTTATCTATGAAGAGTCGCAGTGGTTTAATGTTTAGATCGTCTCGGATTGTCGAGTTTCTTATATGATCCCATTTCGTAACTCCTGCTACTCCTCTCAAGTACCTCATTTCGGAAGCTTGGTAGAATAGGCGAAATCATCAATTAAAACCAATTGACGACCTGCGTGGTCTAAGGGTAAGGATCTTGACTCGCAATCATAAGGTCGTGGGATCGAATCCCAGCTTGGGCAAATAATTTTTATTTAATTAATTTGTGTTATTTCACAACTAATAGTATCGTCCTAGTATAAGACCACAATTCAGAATTAAAACGTTGATTAGAATGGTTTTAGCCGTGTTTGGTGATCAGATCTGAATAGCCAGGTACTACCCAATCTTCCCTTTCCCCATCTCCTTCCCCTCCCCACTAACTTTAGCCTCTCAATCAAATACCCCGAAAAACAGCTGCATTGTGCCAGCAGTGAACCTCGATTAGTTCTTAGAGTTTTTCGGGCGTAAGCGGGACTAACGATGCTATGAAGATTGGTTAACACAAAGTTTAGTGTGAATTGGTTGCACACACAATTTAGGGTGAATTGCCTTTTTACAAAAAAAAGATTGGTTAAAATAATTATAATTTTTGTCGCACGCACATCTTGAAGACAATTTCATGAAAAAAAATATTTTAAATCGCGGATGCAAATATTTTGATATTTGCTTCCGCTCATAAATCGGAAGTTAAAAAATGGTACCAATTCAAATTACCCGACAAGAACATTTTCGTGGATTGCTTATTCATTCTAAAGCCGGGTACAGACTGCTGTAACGTAACATGCAATGTAACATGAAAGGACCATTTCAAGAGTGTGGACGCAGCGGGCGCACGAACCGAGCATGTACCTATCTGTTTCCGGCATGCGCGCGGTGAACACAGCTTCTTGCAGATTTTAACATTTTTTTTATGCACGTTCAGATTTTGATCCTTGCTGATGGAGTGGGGTAGGGAATTGAACAGTTTTGGGGCAATATAGATAATGGGTCTTTGGTATATTACCCCGGTATTTTTCCATGTTTATTATAGAAGTTCTCTAATAGATAAAAATATTGTTCTTCATATAAAATTACAACATAAGAGGAGAAAGTAACTTTTACAGGATTGACTTAATAAATCTTGACTTTTCCTGAACTTCAGTATTTAATTTTTATTTTTAAATTTGTGAGTAAAACCTCAAATTGTAATATTTAATTAAATGAAGACAATATTAGCGAAACTCGATCAAAAATCTGGAGATAGAAAAATCTGAAAAATAAGAGGTGTCGCTAATATTGTCTTCATTTAATTAAATATAAAGTATTTAATATTAAATTGTCTCGTAACAAAGCAAGGAAAGAGACACTAGCGACATCTCGCGAAGATAGAGTAATCTATCTTATATTAGGTTTTCGCAGGGCATAGATAATCATAATCACTTTACTATTCAGAGATAAAAAAAAGTATGCACTCTTCATCTTCATACTGACATTTACCCACATGTCAAACTTATTTCAACATTCAATTTTTTTCTGTTTTGTAATATAAATTTTGTAAATCAAGAGTCATTAGTAAAAAAAACAAAAGAAATTTTAGAAAAAAAAAATCATTCAATTTTGTTTTCACATTAATTCGCAATGATTTACAGAAAAGTGTCATTTATATAGGTCATTTGTAAATGCTGACTTTTTAGCATAAATAAAACTTGGTGTCTTTAGTACCTTCTCATTTCAGTATATTGTTTTAGTAGGTAGGTGGTCGAAACCCAAGAATAAAACCATTGTTTTGAAATACCGAAATTTTTATTTCAAGTAGGTACAGCTTTTAAATTTTTTTTTAAGTTTTATAGTTTGTATACGGTTTGGTAAATTACCAGAATTGAAAGTATTGATGATCATCTTCGTATTAATGTCAATGATGACCATGGTGACCATGGTGATGATGGTGGTCATGATCATCGTGATCATCGTGGTCATCGTGATCATCGTGGTCATCGTGATCATCGTGGTCATCGTGATCATCGTGATCATCGTGATCATCGTGATCATCGTGATCATCGTGATCATCGTGGTCATGATGATGATGGTGTCCGTGATCATCGTCGTCACATGAATTATCACCTTCATTCCCATGTGGATCTCCATGATCGATATGATTCTCTTCGTAGAAATGATGGAATTTTTCGTGATGATGGAAGTCGTCGTGATCTTCATGTTCATTATCACTATGGATATTTAAGTTGTATTGGTCTTCATGGATTTCGTCATGATCATTGCTGCTGTCTTGTACGTAGTCCTTGTGGTCATTAAGATCTTGAATTTCTTCTCCGTCCTTCTCTGAGTGTTTGTCGATGAGTTCGTGGTGACTTTGTCCTTCTACATGGCCGATATCCAAAGAGTTTTTGTGGTGAGTCGCATTCTCCTGACCAATATCGTCGAACTCCTGGGCATGTTGAAAGAGCTCGTGATCTTTGTGGTCATCTTCATCGTCGTGGTGATTGTCCAGATGATGAGAATCTACATCATCTTCCGGCTCATCATGTTTTGGATCTTTAGGATGGCATGGAAATCATGAAATAGATAGTTATTTTTTAAAATTTTCACACACCTGTAATGGCGCTATCAAAAAAAGTTTTTTTGAAAATTCAAAAAGTTGTGTTAATGGATCCAATATTTACACTACAAAATAATTTTCCCAATTGAAAAAACATTTAGATCTCCCGCAAAAGGCTTGAAGTTTTTAATTTTCTTCAAAGAATTTTGTTCAACTGTTTTAAAGTCTGCACAATAAAATGTGACAAAAATGGTGTAGTCTGTACCTTAAAAACACATTTTATTAGATTTTTGATTTGACTAATTTTTGCTAAATTTATTAAATTTACTCATTTCGCGTTAAGTCTTGCAAATTTTGGTTTATTGTCTCGCAATTAAGTCGTTTATTGTTTCACATTCTATGGTATCAATTTTTTTAAAAATACTTCATTAAAAAAGAAAAATGGAGTAATTTAAATTTTTTGAAGAAAATAATGAATTTTAGTCGTCTTGCGAGAGACTTAAATGCATTTATTATTTATTGTCATTGAGTTTAATTTGTAAAACTCCATTTTAAGTTTAATTTATTTTATATATTTGATAATATTATTATTTTATTTACAAAACAGTTTATTTATAAACAAGTTTCTGCTTTGTAATTATCATTACGCGTGATAGCTGTTTTGCCTTCTGAAGGAAATATCCAATCTTGTTTAAGCCACTTACATACGATATATTTATATTATTTGTAGATATATATAAATGTCGGAAATTATAATGGTTTTTACCATTTTAAAGTTTTCTCAATAACGTTTTATTTTTAGTGTATATACATCTATGTGGGTCCGTAGAAACAACGTTGCATCAAATCAAATTTTTCGTACGTCCTACTGTACAAACATTAAAATGATAAACATAGGTATTTACATATTGTTAATGTATTATATTTAAAGGTGTCAAATTAACTCCGAATGAATAACTTATTTTTTAATTTTAATATTTATTTGATCATAATTTTGGATAAGTCTGTGTTAAAGTCTATTCGACGAAATGTGTTGAATTTCCTGTCCACATAAACCATGGAGAGCATTGGGAAACTACAAAGGCACTGCCTCTTCGTGTGTATTTTAATAATGCAGTTAATTTACTGATGTGATCCACCAAATATATAAGGCGTACCATGATAAACATAAATATAAACCAAAGAAAAGAGTGGAACGAAGCATAATAATTGGCATGTCGTGTTGTAAATAATATATATGATTCGAACAAAAGATTTAGTAAAAAAATTACTGAAAACAAAAAATAAAAAGGTCAATCAATGTAGCAAAAAAATAAAACCGAAATTACGGGAAAACGTCAATTGTTTAGTAAGACAATTTTTAACAGTGTTGTTCAAATTCAGTTCTTACGGGCAATGGATACATCTGTAAACTGGACAACCAAGAAGACAACAAACAGGAATTTGGTAACTTTCAAAATCATGATGGCTGTTTGTCACCACTCAAATGACGACAGTAGAAGATTATGCAAGAATTGAAATTAGAAATGGTTTATATGTAATTCTTTGTCAATGGTCGTGACAGTTTTTTTATAATTCAAGCATTATTTAGACATTTTACGACCTATATGTATTTGAAAGTCACGATATTATTACTTCTATACTAGCGTTTCGTTCGGATAATATAAAACTAATATTTTTCAATAAAAATAAAAATTTTATTGACAATTTTTTTATGACTAAACCTCGACACTTTTAATAATATCTCCCGTTTATATCGCTTTTTCGTGGTGGGCGCATTTGAAATTCATTCCAGAGTGTAAAATACCCCCTTTAAATATTCCAGTGAGTGAACACCTGCAATAGAAAATAATTCATAATTCATATAATTGAAATAGTCAGGTATTTTTTGAACATCACAGCCTTCCTCTCCAACTTCCTTCAGTCTTACGGCAATTCTAAATTCAAGAGCATTCCATGGTATCCTACATAGAACTTTTTTGAGGTGTCAAATCCAAAAACTATTTCTCGTGTAAAGGCACCACACCACGTTTCGTGCGCGGTACCAGGATGTATGTTTCGTGATTATTTTCAAGCAAAAGATGAACGGATTTTTTTATTAATACGCATAGTCAATATATACATATTGAAGACTGTATACAAATTTTTGTACTCGAATCTAAAGTACATTTTGCGGTGTACGCCGCTTTCAACAGGACACTCCGATGAATTTGTTGCTCGGCGGTTTACAGCGATTAAGCCATAAGGTTCATCAGAAAAACAAAATAAAAAACATATTTAGAAACTAGACACATGGATTTATAGCATCATGTAGGGGAATTTTTAAATCTAAAAAAAGTTGGCGGACCAGCGAATTTTATTTCCGGTTTTTATGGAAAATTTTCATAGTTCATAAAAAGAAAAAAATAGAAAGGTGCCCTTTACAAAAAAATACCTACGTGGTGCCATAGAGACTAGATATTCAAACAGTTTAAGACTTGGTGCATGCAAATAAATTGTAAGGTTTTGTTAATGTGATAGGTGAAAAACGTTGTTTCGAGAAAAACGCGTTCAAAGATTGGCTGAAGGATAATTCAACATTCAAACTGTTTCAAGTGGTTTCACATACAAAGCTGTGTATATGTAAATTTTACGAATTTCTTTAAAACACTTGGTGAGAGTATTTTAAAAATGCATTTTTCAGAAAATTAAATAAAAAAATGACAAACAATATTTTTTTACCTTGGTGTGGTGCCTTAATACGAAATATCTCGTTTTTGTCGCAATAAGGAACTCCAATGAAACATATTATGGCTTTAAAAAATATGTTCATATAGACCAATAAACGCTGACTCTGAATATGTAAGTTTTATTTAATAATATTAAACGCAGAGTTTTTAAAAACATATTTAAACATTCCATTTTTAGTCGGGTCGTAAATATACGCCGTGAAGTTGCCATTATTTATTTATTAATCATTAATCATTAAAATTTTGTCACCACTAAAATCATTGAAATTTTAGTGGTGACGTCACTGTTCGACGTGTCGTGACGTCACCGTAAAGTCATTGTATGGGAATGTATGATATGACACAAGCCATCGTATTAATTTATTCGTTTATTTACATACTGTTTATAGAGAATTAGTTGTTGTGTTTATTGAAACATTATTTAAGCCTAAATAATGTTTCGAAAATAAAGGTATTTCTTATTAGTATTAGTTTATCTCTATTATTGAAAATATTAAAAAACTACCGCACAAAAAATAGTAATGCTTCTTCTAGGGAGAATACTTCGAACAACGGAATTCAAAATGGCGGTAGTTGATCAGCTGATTGCCCGATCCTATACTAATTTTTTAAGAGTGATGACGTCACACAATTCACCATTCATACGGTGGTTTTCGGGGGGTCTTGAAAAATTAAAACTTTGACAATTATTTTTACTATTAAAACTAACTCAAACTCTAAAAATAAAAATGCAGTTATTTAAGACGGAAGGTATTCATCAAAAAAATAAAAAATGGACTGTTGTTCTCTATTGTTCATTGGAACGTTGGCAAATCATTGCCACTGAAGAAAAGCTTAAAGCCAAAATTTCATTAATATTTCCTAACATTTAGTTCCCAGATAAAGTCACATGTAATACGCGATTTGCAATAGAAATATTGTTTTACTACCGAAGGATTAATTTTATATTCTTTAGGCAAAACAACTAGATTACGCCAGATATGAAATTGTTCAAACTGTTCAGATAGAAGCGCTCCTGTGAGGTAATAATAAAAAAGAAACAAGCCCAATTACATATTTTTCAAGGAAAACGCCTGGTTAGTCTGTTTCCAATCAAACGATAAAAGAAAGATTTATATTTCGATTGAATTCAAATGGTTTATATACAGATTTGTTTCAAGGGTCGTGACTGGTGATTTCGTTTATTTCCTTTGCAGATATTAAAACATTATTGTTTCTTTTTAATTAAATGAAGACAATATAAGCGAAACTCAATCGAAAATCTGAAAACAGAAAAATCAGAAAAAGATATTGACACATCTGGGACACGAAAAATAAAAAAAAAACATTATTGTTTCATTTTAAGAAGTACGAGTACTTTAAAAGTCACGAAATAACTTTTAGTTATTTTTTTGTAGTTTTAAAATATAATGATAAACTCATAATCTCACCGTAATAAGTTGCTTATCTCAACATACTCGTAAGAATAGAGACATTATTACATAATACTCAATTTTGAAAAGAAAAAATACATTGATGGAGGGTTTAATTTTATGCTCCTTAGGAAAAACTGTTGGATTGCACCAAGTGTAATTCTATAGGCTCTTAGTGTTTGCACGGTGTAATTTAATATTAAATCAATAGTCTTCTAAGAGTACGTTTTTTTCTATAGATTGCTAAGAAGCAAACACAATTACATATTTCTCAACGAGAACGCTTCCACAACTAAATCTGTCTATCTGACCTCCCAACATTCCTTCTTTACCACAGTGACTATATATGTCATTGACTAAGACTCACGCTTATGTTCGCAAAAGTATACGCAGCTTTAGATCATACCCTTTTATCGTGATCTCTACAGTAAGCTGTCAAATCGGACAATTAATATTACGGTACCTATCTTTGTCTGAACAAAGTTTGAAAAACGAATTGTTATTAAGATGGACAAATTGTATTCCTCTCAGTAAAGTCATGGTTTAAGACCATCATTCAGATTTGAAACTTTGCTTGAAATACCTTTGGCAGTATTCAGTGACCAGATCAATTCAGCTAGGTACTTCCCTACCTTCCTCATTCCCACCTTCTTTCACTTCCTTCTACCTTCAGCATCACAACAAACCCTTGTCATGAAAAGAAATCACTTTATAATGTCCATTATGTTTTTCTTTTCCATAATGCTGGCAATATTTGGCGACAGTTTTGCTTTTTGGTCGCGAGAGCGCTCTTCCTCTCACCTTTCGCCGAGACAAGACGCCGAGGAAACGGTAACCGACGAGTTCATCGAAAATCAATTCATCGAAAATCAATTCATCGAATGATCAATTCATCGAATCGCCAATTCATCGAAAAACATCTTTTTTGTAGATATTAGAGCTGTCAAAATTAAATACCCAAAAAGGTCTGTTTAACTGAGTCAAATGTGTTTAGCAACTGTCAGTTTCGTAGTGACAATGTAAAATTTATAGGTTATCTCTTCGATTTCCGATTGTCTGATACTGCAAAAAAGGGATATCTAAGGAACGGTGACCAGACAACTCATAATGAAACCAACTCATAAACAACTCGGAAAGGTCATTAAGAGTGATGATAAAAAAATATTTTAAAATTGGTTAAATAGGTTAAGTTAGGTTTGGTTAGGTTAGGTTAGGTTAGTTTAGGTTGACCAATGCTTTTTTAACTTCTCGGTCCGCTCAGCTTTTCTCTCAAATATCAACAAAATATATTTTTTCGATGAATTGGCGATTCGATGAATTGATCATTCGATGAATTGGTTTTCGGTGAATTGATTTTCGATGAATTGGTTTTCGATGAACTCGTTTTCGATGAATTTGCTTTCGATGAATTGATTTTCGATGAATTGATTTTCAATGAATTCGTTTTCGATGAACTTGTCGTGAACCCATTAATTACGTGAGCAGTTTTTCTTCCAATCTAGACCTCTCCACCCCCCCCTTGGTGAGATAAATTTGGCCCACTTCGTATAATATTTTCAAGAAACGTGAGATTTTGTTAGAACCCCCCCCCCCCCTTTTGAGCTCACGTAATTAATGTATGCCCCCTTACGGCGGAGACCGCCGTACAGATTCAAAACGTAGACGAGTACAAACAACGCCCAGCGTCATATCACCCTTTTTAGGGATGCTAGAGTCTCACTGGCACCAGACGCTTGGAAGCATTTGGTACTGTTGTGCGAATTGCATATGAAAAACATTTTTTAAATAAATTTTTTTTTGTGATTGTTTCTCAATTACGTAGGTAGGAATGAAAGTAGAGACTTACAAATCTTATAATGACAGAGGAAATTTTGCCCTTTATTCCCAGAGCTACTAATATTTAATGTAATTATTATTTACGTCGTTTGCCGAGAGTTTGTAATTTCAGGTAACTTGTTTAAGAGTTAATGTGTTAAAAAAAATATAATTCAAATGTATTTATGGTTTTACCACCTGTCTTATAGGGTATCGATGGCGAAAATTTACCGTTGGCAATACATCAGAATACGAGATGAAAATATATCAGCATTATTTTATTTCACCCTTTGTTATGGAAAAATTCTTAATGTTAAAATTTTATTTCGGATTACCTCTGATAGTTTATTGTCTAAAAGTGCTTTAAAAAAATGTTTTTCGAGATTAAAAATACCAATTAAATCAGGACAATTATAATAAAAATAAAATAATTTGTAAGTCTACTTGGTATGTTAAAATTATACTTTTTGTATATTTTTATAAGTAGGCAATCATTATTTTAAGTCTTGTTTCTTAGTAGAATTTATTGTAATTTTTCAAGGTTGAACGTAATACGAGGGTCAGTCAATAAGTAATGCTTCCTATTTTTTTCTACTTAAATAAAGCTACTTAAGTGAAAATTTTCAATTTCTTGCTACATTTTGAACCTTCTTTCACAATCTGCTGCAGTAGTAACTTTTTGCTCCAACAGGTGGCAGAACTGCAGACGCTTGCAAAATGGCCGACATCGATGTTCGTAATAGATAGCGTTCTGTAATTGAATCTTGACAGGTGAAATGCAAAAATTCACATTCATGAAAGACTGGAAGACGTGTATCATGATGCAACAGTAGACGTAAGCACTGGTTAAGTTACTGTAACGAATTACGGGATCGAACCGCCCGATAACGGACTTACAGGCAAATTAACAATAAATAACAACACAATGTTCAATTTTAAATACTTACAATACCAACTTTATAACACAAACCTCCAGCTAGCTCAATCGACTGGGGTCTCGTGTTCTCAGTCCGTTCAGATTTGATTCAAAACGACTATCCCTTCATTGATTGAATAAATGTAGGTAGGGTTTAAATAAATTAGAAGGTCTCTTGATCGCTTTTAAATAACTTGGGAATTTATTTATGACTCGACGCTCTAGGGAAAAAGCTCAAATCTCTTTGTGAACTCAAAGTTAATGATTCTAGAATATAATAAAAAGATGATTGGGTAATGTATAATTATATAAGGTTAACGTACGTTATCCCTCACGGGCTACATCTTGGCACCTAGTCAGGAAATATCACTGAGTTGATTCAGATATATAAAATTTAATTATATTTTAAAACTCGTGTTGGAATACCAAAAGCTAGGCGACCCGACTGCGTGGTGACCGATCCATGGCAAAGTTAAAACCAGAAGAAGCTCGCAAGGGCTGCCGGCACAGCGGGAAGGGATGCTCGTCTCCCCCTCCCCCACAGAAATCCGGGCCAATCAAAACGTCTAGCCAATGCGTAATGTTCTCCTTTTTTCTTTGTCCTTAATATTATTCTTTCTACTTTTCTCTTGGCTCTGATCGATATTTAAATTTTTAAGGCTTTGCATATGTGTAGTAGGGATGGAAAATTCCTCCCCTACGTCACACAAGCCTTTATGAAAATTGGACCCTTATTTCCTCTGATAAATACAGAAAGCTACTTAAAGCTCCCTTGTACTATATATCTTTAGAGATATATGTACTTAACTAATTAATACGTTATTTACGACCTTGAACGTAAATATTTTCGTATTGATGTTGTAATTAAACTCCATCAAACGTTGTGTAATTTTTTTGATTTATGAAATAGGACTTTAATTACTTTAATTTTTTGTGGTAACCTTTTTGATTCTAAACAGGGCGTTGAGTTTCATACTGTATTGGTCTCTCTCTTGAAAATCTAACTTTAAATAATTTCTCTAAATGAGCTAACTTCCCTTTGTCGTTTATTATGATTCCCTACATCCTAATGAATTCGTAAATAAACTGTACTAATCGAAATTACACATGTCTAATTGAACAAATAATTAAATATAACACAAATGGTTAAATGTTAGTAAATTTGATTATGATTGTATCTTGTATCTGCTTGGCGCCCCTCCATTATGATTCAGCTGCTATAAGGTACATATATGTACGGGTCGACTGATTGATACCTGAGTTATCGTGTTCCAGTCGCCCATTCCTTTCGCAATCATGCACTGCCTTCAGGTCTTCACCCGAGCCTAGATACCTCCAAATTCCTGCTCCTCCAAAGTTTACTATTTACTTAGGGCGAACCGGTTTCGTCCTATATGCAATCATATACTCACGGTATTGTGTGGAGTTACGGGTCGTGAATCCTCCCTCCACGTTCAAGAAATGAGCCGAGAGTGACCCGACAGGTCTAAAGCACTAGTTGTAAGTGAGTTCGCTTCATTCAATGAACAGTACATAAAAAGATGTATATATATATATATATATATATATATATATATATATATATATATATATATATATATATATAAACATACATTTTGGAAAGGTTTTATAACTTGCAATACGAAACTACTTGCATCGCATTTCAAGCTCGGATCTCGCCCATAGAATTCTGTGAAATTCTAAGTTTGGTAACCGAATAAATACGTAAGAATAGTGGGTAATATTAATAGATACTAGTAGAATAAGATCTTATCTGGCGATGTGTTCTGGAGATTCGCCAAAACTCCAAGCTTTTTTTTGGGTTTTTGACGATTTTATTTGAGAGACTCGTCATCTCTATTGGTTTGGTTAATGGTCTTGATTATAGAAGCGACCACTGCCTTCTATTGGTTGAACTGTATTTTTGAATCCCCTCCCCTCCAAGGTTCAACTTTTGATAAATTCTGACCATCCCGTGATTTTCATCTGCTTCATGTAAATTTTCAATACATTTTATTAAGCTATCCCGTGATTTATCAACTGCTTCATGTAAATCGTCAATACACCTTATTAGAGTAACCCGTGATGTTTTAACTGTTTCATGTTAATGATTGATACCTATGAGAGTAATAATTCCATAAATTTTTACTCAAATCTTCCATGTAATTCTTCAATACCCTTTTATTTGACTAGCTATAATAAATCTGTTTATTTTCAATTGTTTAGTTCTAAAGATATTTCTTCATGTTCAAATTAAAGATTGTGTTTAAATTTTTTTTCCTCATAATTGCGCAATATCATAATTTTGTCCCGTTTCTAGAAGTTAATACCTAAGTACGATATCCACTAATGTCAATTATCTTTTCAAGATCCAAGGTCATTTTTTTTTCTTTTAAAGTATTCGAACTAGTATCCCAGTGACCGACTTATTTTATAAACATTCCAATTATGTAAACATTCCCGACGGCCTCGTGACCTAGATTCAAAGCGTATGATGTTTGTTTACGCAAGACCGAAGGCGAGCTTAGATGGTCCTATTTTTTTTTCCTTTTGTTTGATAGTGATCCTCTTTGCGCAATTGTCTAATCTGATCCCCGATAAGTATAGTCATAATGTATATATGTATACATATATATATTCAATTATATATATTTTGTCTCAATAAATAATTAATAATATACTGATATACACGGTGTCCGAAAACTCGTAGTACAAGCGGAAAACTGGTGAACCTGCATCACAAAGAGAACCCAAATAAACATAAAGATTTTCAATTTAAGCATTTTTACATTTAAAATTTAAAAAAAATATAATAAATAAATTTTTTCGGCTGCATGAGGGTTAAAGTTTTTTTCCGATACACGGAAATCTCATGATTTTAGAGCGAAGATGCTCTCTAAAACTCTCTCGCTAGGTACTTTACTTAGTACTGGATCAATTCGAACAACGAACAAGCCTTGTGAGAAAAATTACTAGCATAGGTGTGTTCTAACTTACATTATGTTGTAACGTTCCTTAATCCAAAAACACTAGGTAGGTAGTACATCACAAAAAACACAAACATGTCATTGGTACATCACAAAAAAACGCATTAACATGCGTTGGTATATTCCATTAAATCCACAATATTCTTAATTTGAAAATAACACAAAAGTTTGTTAAAAACCAGCGAAATTAATTACTGTCATTCACAAATATTCACTTTTAAAGTTTGAAAACACAAAGGGATGTTAACGATATGAAGACCCATACTAAACTGCGTAAAAACATGAAAAAATATTTACCACGATTCGGGAGTTCCCGTGTCCCATTGACTTGCTATGGTCAGTCGAATCGTGTTCCCCATGCAGTAGTGTTCAATTTGCGCTGAACACTGGGAATATTATTTTTAATTTATTTAACATTCCAAATTTGCAGTTTTGAACTCACTTACGACATTTGTGATTGAGTATTGTTTTATTTTCTTAATTCACTTATTTTTTTATCAGTTTATTTACTTATTTTTTCACTTTTAATCAAAACAATAACTTTCAACAATAATATGAAATTAGAAACCAACTTTCTAGTTTAAATACGGTACGACTTAATTTTGTCCTATAACTTATCACTTAGAATTAATCGGCCTTTGTATTCCTAGGTAAAATTTACGGCTTATTTGCATTTTTGTTAAGTTACTCACGAGTGCATTTACATACAAAAATAATGCTCATGTTGTTCGGGAGTTTAACTTAGGGGGCATTAATTACGTGACCTCAAAATGGGGGGGGGGGAGTCCAGCAAAATCTCACCACATCTTGAACAGTTTTTAAGAGTATTGTCGCGATCATATTTACGTCAACGGGGGGGGCGTAATGGGATAGCATGGGGCGGGATGGGATAGTCTGGAACCCCAGATACACCACTGATCTCACATGATTGTTGCAGAGTTAATTAGTTAATTATTGCGGACATCAAACAAAAAGAGGTATACCTACCAAGGGTATGAGGGGTTGGTAGGAATCTGAGAGTCCGTGTATCCAGGAGTGACGAACGCATGAATTCATTCCTCCCATGGAGGTGGAATATAATTAATAGTCCAGTCAGCCTATGTCGTAGAACACCAGTTGAATCACCATCGACTACTATTATTTAGACAAGTGTTTAGCCAGAAGTCCCCGCCTCTACCCCCCTTGCTTCCCCGCCTACGCCCCCCTCCCCAAAACATGAAAAGTGTAAGGGTTTCGTAAATCGCGTCTATCTCGATTACTAAACAACATATCGGGTTGCAATTTTTTATTTTCTTTATTGTAACATTCTCTACAATTAATGTCCAGTTAACTTTCGTCGTAACTTTTACCGTTTGTTTGTAATTTGTATGAAAAGGTAAATATTTGTATATTTTTTGGTATGTAATTTTACATTTTGTCACAGAACTTTTTAGGCCGACATTTTGAAAAAATATTTCCTACAAAGATTGTAGCCCTTTCTATGAGCTGTAAAATTATATATTTTAATGTGTACTTTATGGCTAGAAAACGCCAGATATCAACCGTGAATGCTTGGTTCACCATCTCTGCATCGCTCTGCGGCAGCCGATTCATTAACGCACTACTCATGTATGATGTTTAACTCATTAATTGTATTTTTTGTCAATTGTTTTAAATTTTGGTTTTACTGAAGAAGTGAGATTATGCTTACTGGTATCAGTTCAAGTTGCCATAGTATTTCAGTTTAAAATCTATAACTTTATTTATTGAATGGAAGTATAAAGTAGCTCCATTATGAATAACCCCCACTAACACGAGTATTTCACGTTCACGATTTCCACATAGCTTTAGTGCACTAAAACAAACGAAATAATGACAAGACTAGAAGAAGTGTGTGAAGATTTGGTTAAAACTAGTAGAAATTCAAAACTGTGGCTACAAGAGTTTAAATTGGTGAATTTGGTTCTAGACTTTATTCTGGCGGAGAGAATCGGCGAGTGGAATTTGCACATTAATACAGTCAAGCAAATGATACCTTTTTTGCATGCTGCTGGTCATTTGCTCTACGCCAAATCCGCACAAATACACTTAAAACAAATGTTGAGCGTACAAACAAAGATGTCAAATGTAGACTTCGAAAGGTTCGTCAATAATTTCCGATATTTAAAAAAGGAGACAAAAATGAGGTGAGCAGTTACAGACCAATCTGCCTTTTATAAACTATTGTAGGAGCTAAAACTTTTGTAGGAAATATTTTTTCATAAAATGTCGGCGTAAAAAGTTCTGTGACAAAAAGTAAAATTACGTGCCAAAAAAATTTATCTTTTCATACGAATTACAAACAAACGGTAAAAGTTACGACGGAAGTTAACTAGACATTAATTGTAGACAATGTTACAGCAAAGAGAATATAAAAAATTGCAATCCAATATGTTGTTTAGTAATCGAGATGGACGTGATTTACGAAACCCTTACACTCTTCATGTTTGTGGGGGCACAGGGGGGGAAGCAAGGAGGGGTAGGGGCGGGGATTTTTGGCTAAGCACTTGTCTCCAGACCAGAGGTGGCTGCCAAATTCAACCGTGGGGCGCACTTGCGATTTGTACAGGGTTAGCAGTTATGAGACCATAGTTACAGAAAAAATACTTTTTTGGCTCTCCTGAACATTTACCTTTTTGGACTTGCATCCGTATGCTTCTCGGGTAAAGAATTTGGTTCGTGAGCTCACAGTTCAAGGTCAAGTCATTTTTTGAAAAATGTAGCTTACCTCTTCTAATTGTGTTCATCGAACCGAGCGCAGAAAGGGACAGCAAATTTCGCATTGCACTCTGACGAGCGCGAAAATAATATTAGGCCAGCTGTTTTTAACCGTGAAATGACCGAAAAACACGGAATAAAATTATGGATAATTTCAAAATAATGCTTTAAATCCGGATTTCTTTGTTTGTTTTCTTTTAAATAGTTTTTTTTTAGTTAGGTACTATGATCGTCAGTAATAATTTATAAGAATTTGACCAAAAAAAAAATCAACTTCTGACTCGATTTACTCGAAAACGAAAGCTCAAATCAAAAAAAATTATACTACAAAATCGACTCCAAATGTGATGAGGATTCACCAGTTTTCCGCTTGTACTACGAGTTTTCGGACACCTTGTATATAATTATATTAGATTGAAATAATTTCTAATATCATAACTTATTTCAAATGCTCTATATTAGCTGAAGTTATAATAATACATATATAAAAAAATTAAGTACAAAACATTGACTTGGAAATTTATCAAACACATAACTATTTTCAATAGCTATTGATGAATTCAGAGGTAGATCTTCGGAATCGATACCTTTTTTTCTTTTTATATAAGTGTGTTTTTTTTAATTAAAATTTTCTTGGGAACAAAACAAAAAAAATTAAATATATATATATATATATATATAAAATATACCTTTTATATTTATAATATTTTAATATAGTTACATATCACATATTAAGCAAGTAATATTTTGTTATAATAATTAATTCAAATACCAACGGTTGCTGCATGCCGCTTTCTCCTCGGAATCTGGAAAATTTTAAAATGGAAAAACTCACCCCTCCAAGGTTTTCCCATCCGGGTTCTACACGGATAAACCTTGCTGCAATTTTCCCAAATTAATTTCTATTGTTCTAAATTTAAATAAATCTTTTCGACTTCAATTTTTTTTTCTCGTTTAATCTAATTAATCTAATCTAATTAATTTAAATGATGTATAAACTTTATCGTTCTAAACTGTATTTTATTTCAAAACTCGTTGGTTAAATAACACTTTAAATGATAGTTACTTCACGATTAATTTCGAAATGGTAAATTGTTGTTAAATTAATTTTTTATCCCTCCGAACTTTTATGTAGTAATAAAAATTATTTTGTTTTATTATTATTTTTTTTCTTTAATCTTTTTATAATTTTACGAGTAGATTTATTTCGACTACACTATTTTTAAATTAATTAAAACTAGCACTTAATTTAAACAACTCAATTTAATTAAAGATTTTCATCGATACTTTTCCGGTTAACTGGATGCACTTATTTATTTATTAACCCTTTTCAATCTGCACTATTTTTAGATAATTAATTTAAATATTTATTATTTGTTAGAATTCTTTCCGTTTAGACTGGATACACGTATTTAATTATAACTTCTTTACATTTAATTATCACATCACTTCATTTATTTATTTCACTGATCATAGACGCGAAATTTCTAAGTCTAAAAATAAAATATTTATTGATTATAAAATCCGAATTTTCCACTAAAACAAATTGTATTCATCACGAACTCTTTTAACTTTTCACAAGTAATTAATGCGTAAGCTTTATTTTTATTTTCACTGACTTTAGGTTTCAAATTTTCTGAGTGACTGATCTTTTTATTGCAAATTTTTCAAGTCTCAAGATTCCAACCACTTAGAAATTTTCACAACTGTAAATTACCCCACGTTTCGTCGCGTCTCACAAACCTTCAACCTTTTCAAAACCGACCTCTTCAACTGGCGTTTGTCTTCCGTCTTATACCACCTCTCAGGTCCAAAAGAGAGTATCTGAATTTCCTCTGACGAAACAATCTAATACTCATCAACTCGTATTCTTTTGAAATTTCCTCGTTATTATCGAATGCTGTTCCTTAAGCCCTACCGCGGTTGCATCTTCGTTTTCTGTCTCGTACTTTAATACTTAAGAGATCCGTATTCAGTTAAATTATGTTAAATTGCCCTAACTTCCTTTGTTCTGGTGTTCATACAAAATTAGCTTGAATTTCATAATTTTAAAGTTCTATTTTCATCTATTTCGCAACATGTCCATGCGTACGGCATCTACCATATGTTCCAAATCTGTCCCCAAATTCGCGTATCAGAGATAATCTTCATGTCGAAGTCTTTCTCGCAAATTGTCCATTTTTATTTTATCATTTTCTCTCGAGTTTTCCTGTCTTCTATATGAACCTTTCAATTTAAAACCGCATTTTCTCTATTTACGTCGTATATTTGAATTTTCCATTTTTTTCTCGAATTTTCTTTTATTCACGACACTCTTTCCATGAATTTCCTTATTTACCTTTTTGTCATTTTTCATATCCCTATAAATTTTTATATTTCAAGCCGTATTTATTTTATTCATTGTTAATCTAAGATTTCCTTTGTTTTTCTCTGTCGTATCTACTCTCCTATAGTTTCACTGTACCCTCCTCACATAACCATATCGTTTTTTGATGTTTGCTGCCTCTTGGAAAATTTCATTTTCCAATTGTTATTAATTAATATATCGATTTTCACATTTTTACAGGAGATACTCCCACTTCGGCCCTTAAATTTCTGTCATTTTTATTACTTCACATGGATCGTCCCCCAGACTCCGTCTCTGTCTTACCAAGAACCACATAAACCATAAGCTCTGACATGTGTTTACATTATTAACTCTACCTACCAAGCAATAAATTTTCCTTTATTTGAGTGTCGTTAATTTTTATGGGAATTCTATAATCTAAATATTATGTAAGAGCAATGTTAATTTTTATGGCCCTCTTTAATGGCTAATAGCGTTAATCTAAATAACTTTCATGTTCGAATATTCCTTGTTTATATCAACAAAATACATGTGAGATCGACAACCATTGTAATGTCTCATTTTTCCCTGCAGTCTCGTGAAACTCTATGCTACAATCTCCATTTTAATTACGTAAAATAACTACTTTTCCTGAGTTAAATCTATCGCAATGTTTTCAGTATTTTCACCCTCCCCTAGGTACTCTATTCTAATTTCCTCTCAAACACTTGTTACTGCACTAAACCTCTGAATCGTCCCCTCGTCCAATCGTTACACTCTTTATAACTCTAAATTTTTTTTAAATTTTCTTCCCAACTCGTTTTCCTAATATCTCCGCTCCGTCTAGAATTGATAACAATAATTTTCCATTGTTTTTCAACATTTCCATCTCCCTTAGCACGTTTTCCCTCGATTTGATCATCTCCGGTCGCCACAAACAATCGTATTATAGATGGAAATTCCCTTAACAGCTTCCATCAAGTTTTCCTCACTTCCTATTCAATTTTCAATTAAATCTTTTCCCTCGTTGTTTACGTGTATCTTTTTTCAGACCTTAAAGTTTCCAGATTATTTCGAAAACTATGGTTTACTACTTCTCAATTGTACTTAATGTTTACCTCCAAACGCGGGTTCAATGTACTAATTTCCCTGAAACGGCTCTTGTTTATCATGAAGTTTATTCACCTCTCGGTTCGGTGGGAATGAAAAAGTAATTAATTATATCCTTAATTGCCGAGTCTAAAGGTCGATTTTTTGTTCCTCGTTGGTGTACGCCTTCCCGTTTATTGATTGGTTTGTTTAATTCTTTATTATTTTTGCTTCAACCTAATTGGCTGTCAAGATATCAATATTTGGAATTGAGCCTAAAAAAATGGAATCTTCCTGCGCCGTGACGATTTCTTAATACCATCTGGGATTTTTTCATCAATACTCATCTCACTTTGTTTAATTATAGATCCCTACTGTAAATATGAATTCAATTTACTCTGATCCGATAGATGTCGTAGGTGTATCCGTTTTATAAGTAATTGATATATTTCTTTTTAAATTAAAGTAGGAAGCTACGATATTTTCTAATTTTCACTGTTGATTAATGCAATATATCACAGTTGTTACCAACTTTTGACAACTTATATTAAATATTTAGTACCTGACGACGGAAATAATCATATAGGGGTAGAAAGTTAAAATTCAAGAAATTATTTCATGACAGAAGCTGAAGGACAAACACCGCTGGCTGAGGAAAAACGGAGCGGCGCAGGCCGTTGATTACAGCGACTGCACTCATTCGTGGTGACCCCAGATAACTACAGATGTCGCATTCTCTCCTTCAGTAAAGGCAGTGTGTTGACTATTATTCGATGACTGATTTTTCAACAAAACTTTTAGTTTCTGGAAAAAATTCGCCGGAGACGATAAATGGGTTCATTTTTTTTAACCTGAATCAAAGAGGCAGTCAATGGAATGGCATCACATAAACTCACCAAGGACAAAAAAAAAACAAAACGGTGTGATCAAAAAAGTGTGGTTTTCGACCCCTGTAATTGCATTTTTTTATTACTTGAAAATTGAAGGAGAAAAAAAATTATATAAAATATATTATTAAGGCAATACGTCATCGTTTATTATTTATTCTCATACGAGCATCTATTTTATTTCATGGCAAATTCGGATTAAAATAATCAAAATAAAGAAAGCTTTCCAAATATTGATGTAATATAAATGATGTTTAATTTTTCACGTGGATGGTTAATTAGGTATTATATTTTATATACGATCAACAGTGCTTGCCCACATCACACTCCTCGTGCCCGTGGTGCCCATGATGCTCGTGATGTCCATGATGTTCATGATGTTTGCACTCGTGCTGCAACTCAACTATAAAGGAAACAAAATACTTTCAGTTTAACAGCGTCTCACATAATTTCAACATCAGCGTAAAATATTTTTAATCAATGAAGACAATATTAAAGAAACAGAAAAATCAGAAAAAGATACGGTTACATCTAGTATTCGAATCCAGGACTTATGACTTGCCGGGTCAGTGCTCTACCAACTTAATTAATTTTAATTTTATTTATTTGGGAAATCAACAGATTATTTACATTTATAACAATAAAATTAATAACACACATAAAATCCAATAATTGATATTCACATATCTTAAAATTATAATGAAAAAACTAAGGGTACCGAGCTAACGAGATATCCCATTCGGTCATTATGGATAAATTTATCCAAGACACTATCTAGACAGCATTTAGTTCTGGTTGAATCTTGCAATCATACATAAAAATATGAAGGGTCGGTGGAATCTGGGGGTGAAATGGGGGTCAGTGTGTCCAAGATTCCAGGATTGAAGGACGAATGAATTTATCCCTCCCACTGTGGTGAAAGGCGATGATCCTGAGAGTACTGCTGGAGAGGTCAAAAAGTCTCCCTCAACCAGTCTCTCCCGATCCGGCCTGGTTGGTGAACCACACCCCATGCTAACCATGCAAACCCCTGCTAAGTCATCAAACGTAGCAAACCGCTTAGGGTGACCTATGGCAGAGGTGTTGGTTAACCAGTGACTGGTTACTGGGGCGGCGGTACCCACACCCGCCTCCCAAATTATTGGCATGCAGAGAGTAAGGTCTTTTGGGACGGGTTGTTTTCCGCATTATGAACAATCCATCAAACTTTAAAATAAATTTTCATGTTCAGGGAAAGTACTATTCAAGTTCTACAATTATTTCAGATTTTTTAAATAAGTGATCAATAATGATATAATAACAAAACTTGAAAAGAACCTTTACAAAAATTAAAAATCAACTGAAAATTGTTGACTTATTCAAATTCTGTGAAACAAACCGTACTTAATGATCTTACTGCAGTAATTTGAATGGGCAGTTAAAAATTTAAACAATTTTTCAAATATTTGAAGTTATCTTTCACGTTCTGTAAAAGTTCCATTCAAATTCTGTGATTATTTCAGTTTTATAAAGCAACTGGCCTACAATGATATTACGATAGAACTTGAATAGAACTTACATGAATGAATGTTTCCCGCAAATTGAAGAAGCAGGAAAACTGCGAACAGGAAACGCAAGATGTTCAGGTTGGTCATCGTTTTGCTGGACGCTTGGGACTATGACAAAATAACTGCGTTTGAAGCAGAAGAAAGGGAACATTTAACATATTTAAATGAATTCCATCGTGACACGTTAATCAAAAACTGTCACGACCTTATTCATGGGTGTTATAATTAAACACCTTTATCGTCAATGCGGTCATTTTCATATCGTGAGGTCATTTTCCATGAACGTTGGTAAATTTTTAATTGTTTTAGTAAGTGCATTCACCCGACAAGAAAAATAACTGATTTATAGTGCGGTTATATTGCCATAAAACCTTTAAAAACAACAATAATAAATTCACGTTTCAAAGACTTAGTACATATTCGTGCATTAGACATCATGAATTAGTTCACGTGCTTTGTTGCACGACTTCAAGTGATACAAACAAATAAGTCCAATAAAAGTAATAAAATAACAAGTCAATAAATATCACTTTTAACAAATATATTGATAACAATGTAAGAGTGCTCCTATTACCTTTTTTAATATACAAAATTGAACAAGGAATGGACACATGACGACATGACAGGCTTTCTTCATTAAAAAAATATTTCACCTTCTCCGCTTTGGAAACTATAACGCCCTGCATTCCGAATTTCCACCGTTTTATAACATATTTTCTCTTGATCATTTTAAGTTTCTAAAAAATAGATATTATTTTTTAAGATAATATCTATACATTTTCCACTCCGAAACGGTAATTATATGAAATTATTTCAATAGAAAAAAATCGCAAAGCATGCCACAAAAATTATTATAAAACACTTTTTTTCTGTTATTTTACAAGTCATTTGTGTAAAAAAATTCAGTGTTTCTTTAAATGATATTTAAGACATTCCACACTGGTTTTTTTGTTCATTTTAAAGGAATTGGGTTTTATTAAACATTTTCACAATTTTCGCTTATTTATTATCGTTCTTAATATTAGCGCGCTCACCTTAAGTGGGGTCCCTCAAGGATCCCACCCTGGACCGATTCTTTTCATACTATTTATTAATGACATTTCATTAATTTTCGATTATATTCACTTTCTTCTACATATTTGCCAAAAGATAGATCTAAGATCCACTCTAAAATAGTCTTTGAATTCATTGACCTTGGCGTTATCTTTGACTCCAAATTACGCTTCTTGAATCACATTATTTGCATTACTAGAAAGGGATTACAAATGCTTGGATTTATTGTTAGAATCGCTAAAGACTTTAATAACATAAAAACCATAAAATTACTATACACGTCTATGGTTAGAAGTCAGGTTGAATACAATTCAAGCATTTGGTGTCCTCATTTCAACTCTCATTACAAATTGAAAAAATTCAAAATAATTTTTTTATTCATTTCAAAATTGGTATTCCTAGCAGTAAATTAACTTACCGAAATTATTTGAAAGGCGAAAAATATTTGGTCTTTTAATATATAAAATTGTTCATTCAAGGTTGGACTGCCCTGACGCCATAAATATATGTACCTATACAATGTACCTATACATATTATGAACAGTAACTTCGAGTTCTCTAAAGTCATCGGTGTGGGTTTAGCATTAGATATTTTTCTTATTTATTATTTTGGGTTCATTCTTTATTTATATATTTTGTTATTTATGTTATACTGTAGTTATAAATGAAATTTGTTGTTATAAATGAAATTTGTTTATGTAAAAGCCCATAGGGTATCAATAAATAAATACATAATTTGCTTGAACGGCTTGAGCCGTGTTTAGCGATCAGATTTGAATAGCCAGGTACCTACTAACTAGCCTTCCTTTGTCCCATCTCATTCTTCTCTCCACTTCCTTCAGCCTCACAACAATCCCTATTTGGGATGCCATAGACCCCCTGGCTTAAGACAGTTGGGAGCAGTGGGAACCCTTGTGCCATTTACTTAAAAGTGTTATACAGATGCTTTGACTTAATTTCGCAATTTTTGAAACCCAATTAAATGGTATGTATGTAAGTATAAAATGTAGTAAGCAACGATTGCTAATGATGCACTCTCTGCAACGCTTTTCCCGAACGGGAATAGTACTTACTAGGCTGAGTGAAATTCCCTTTACTCTCGTGTTGCGCAGTTAATGCTTTGATTATTTATCAGTGGTGCAGTGGCTGCGTTCCCTCGAGTCCTTTGACTCGGGCATCAAAACTGACCGGGACCGAGCGCCACCAAGGCGCTAAATCCTGCTAAATTCTGCCGTTCGAGCCCTCTCTGCTCTATCTTTACACTGTAATGAGATAGGAGTCGAATTAAAATCGATATAATATCCTTTTTTATTAGAAACAACATGGTATAAGTCGGGGACGCCCGAGGAAGACTTAACGTATTTTCTTTTGTCTGGAATAAATATGGAGTCGAATTAACCCCTCAGGCCAATTTGTTCGCTCACTCGTATAGGTCTCATATAATTTTTGTTTTTCATTATTACCGTAGCGAGAAATGTGATAAAGGTATTGGACAAAGAAAACACCACTCTGTGTATTCAAATCTAAAAGTAAACCACAAAAATTCAAATGTACACCTGTGAAAGCAAAGTTTCCGACCGCAATTTGTGAATATTTTTTAAATTATTTTTCAATAAAACAATAAAAAAAAAAATGAAATGAAGATATAGTTTGTATTACATTTGTCTAATAAAATGTGTGTGTGGATACGTTCCAATTGTATTATTTTTATAATCGATAATAATAAGTAATTTGCATGTATATACAAATGAAATGTTATTCCTTCGCTTTTACTACTGTTTAACGTGTAATGGAAACATTTTCTCATCACACAGGAGGGAATTTTGGCGCTTTTTAATGCAATTTACTTACTAGTAGGACACGACCTTACTCGACGCGTGGCAGTTTAGTACTAAAGTACTAGAAATCGAGTACTCTACAATTGTCTTGTTGTTGGCTTCCCATTTTGAGATTTCTACCCCGCGTCTAAAGTATGTAACATCTTTGCTATAAACTACGTATATCATCAACTGATTAACCATGTTTAAAATTATCTTAAATTAAAAAAAAATAGGATGGAAGCGTATCGATGGATAGAAGAATGATTATTTTAACTAACTCTTGAATAAAATGATAAATGCAATTTTACTGTCAGGATCTGTTAGAAATGATAATGTTCAGTGTACCCAGTAGAAATACAAAACATATAATTAGTTCCCTTCGTGAAGAACTATTTCGTACCTACTTTGCCTCTAACTCGTCAACTTGTTAGACTTGGTAATATAAATCAGGATTACTGAAATACAAAATTGAATTAATGAACTCTTGCTCTAAACCTAGTACCTACCTATGCTATTGTTATATTACATGGTAAGTCTATTGTTTTATTTTTCACTGCACTCTCACTATAGTTACTTCGTACGAAAAAAAACCGCGCAACCGTTCCTCTCGACAACTCCCGTTATAAATTATTATTGTAATACTGAAGAAGTAGACATTTGAAAAACCCTCTTCAACACTTGAAGAATGTGCGAATTGACCTGTTAAAATGAGTGTGGAAAATAATTATTATCCCGATGAACTTAAAGTATAACACAAACCACTCCGAATTATCCCCATTTGTCCCACATTAATGAATGGTTAAGCAGAAGTACCCAACTTTTCGTTTCCTGAATAGCTTCAGTAGACCTCTAGACAACTTGATAATTACAGTATAATGGGATACTTAATTGAATTTAGAATTCTCAAATTTGAACGGACAAGTCCCGAGGGTAAAAGGATATTCGGAATAGAGTTCAATTCGGAATAAAAGCGGGAAAGAGCTTATGCAAAGTCAATTTCTCAGTCCTCTCCGTGGATTAAGGAGTTGATCAATTCTCACAAGGTCAAAATTATTCAACCTAACCGGGAGGAGTAATTATTAGAAGATCCAGTAAATTGTTTTATATGTGGGACAACTTAACCCTTTTAATCACAGGTGAACTTATTTGTCCCAACTCACATAGATCTCATAGAAATCGTTATGTCTCCCTTACTATCACAGTGACAAAAATGATCTAAATCTAAACGGATACTTTTTAGATTTTCACGGTCAAAAGCATTTTCGTTATTTTTTTTTTGGGTGTTATGCCGTGTTGCGCTACCTTCTTCTTTAGCCAACGTTTCACATCTACCGGATCTGCCCTGATGATGGACACTGCAACGATGTCCGAAACGTTGGCTAAAGAAGGAGGTAGCGCAACACGGCATAACACCCCAAAAACAAATAACGAAGATAAATCTAAACGGTATAGGAAAACAAACAACACGCTATATTTATATTAAAATCTAAAAGTAAAACCACAAAATAACTTATATGGAAATCTTTATGAAACCAAAATTTTCGACCGCAGTTTGAAAAAAAAAAAAAAGAATTTTTTGGAATTTTTTAATTGTTATTTTTCCATGAGACGACAAAAAAGTCACGTGACAATAACGTTTTTAATTCATTAGTCTAATAAAATATGTGTGTGTTTTTATTTTTTTCATTTATCAGTAATTTTAGTTAGAAAATAAGGTGAGCCATTTTAAAACATTATAAAGTTTGCATTCAAAATGTTTATAATTTAAAAATTACTTGGTTGTTTCTAATAATAAAATTCCAAAGCGTAATTCATCACCTTTCAAAACCAGTTTTTGATTTTCGGATACGTTCACAAATATTACATTTACATTATTGCAAAGCGGAAATATTTTTACCTTCTCAAAAAATTCGCCCGATTTTGGAAGGGTTGATCATAAAAATTTGTATAATAGTAAACTTCTTCTCGTTTATTATTTGAATACCTGACTATCACGTCATGTTTATCAGAATACAGACAAAAAATCCAGAACATTGTGTTTTCATGAAAAACTTCAATGCATTATTCATGCGAAAATGAGTTGCACAATTTAAAATATATTTATAAATATCACACAGTTGGGTTGGAGTGTAAAGGTAAAATAGGAACGGCAAAATGCTTCCAAAATGAAGCAAAATTGAGTTCTTTAATTATTATTTTTATATTATCACTTGACACAAAAATAAATAAAATAGTATATATCCGTACTTATATATTTACATAACCTCAGTCAATTTTCTAAGGCGGTAACTTATTTTAAATAAGAATAATAATTCCGCATTCTTGAGGAGTGTAAGAGCAATTTATGGATTGTTAACGTGTATTTTGCTTCTTTTCACTTTAAATATGTCAAAGTCCTGATGAAATATGATGCCATTTTGAAAAATGAGAGCATCTTCCGAAATGATGACTTTTGCCAATAATACCAATGTTTATAAAACGCCAAATTATTCAGAGCTTTACCGAGATCTCTCCAAAATTAAAATTTCATTATAATTCAGCATAATTTTCTGAGCGACTTCAAAGGAAATATTCCTTTCGCAAGAGTCTGGAATTTTAATCGGGAATACCTCGTCGACATGATTTCCATAGTTTCTTGTTAGTTTATTTCTTCGCGGAATCGATAATTGAGTCGTTGAGAACTGAAGCCAAGAATTTCCTTTATCCGGTTGACATCATGCTTCTGGTACCATCTGGCTTTATTAACCGTTGAATAAATAAATATTTTTTCGGTCTTATCGTGTATGTATCTGGCTTCCTAGCATATTTGGTCGATAAGTATTGATAGAGTAACTTTTGGTCTCATCGTTCCCTAACATGACTGTCTACAGTCGATCTATCGCCATCTATCGTTGGCGATCTATCGCCAACAAATAAATAACAGTTCAAAATGACTAAGTGTATTTGAAGTCAACCGTTGTTTGTACATTAGCGATCTACAGTTGTTCTAGGGCACGATGAAACGTTACCAAAAGTTATCCTATCAATCGACTGTGCTAGGAGGCTCGTATACATAAATACTAATGATAGTATTACTAGGGTCATCCCTAGCATGGAGGGTGAAATATCACGAAAAACTATATGTACTGTTGATAATTCATGTATTAAATAAATAAATAAATAAATAGTATAATGGGCAGCTTACAAATATTTTCGTTATATGTTTTTGGGGTGTTATGCCGTGTTGCGCTACCTCCTTCTTTGGGCTAAAGAAGGAGGTAGCGCAACACGGCATAACACCCCAAAAACAAATAACGAAAATGCTTTTGGCCGTGAAAATCTTAAAACTTATCCAGCTTACAAATAAGTTACATTTATAAATAATTATTGAGAATTTTGTATGTGTATGGTGATTGTTAGGAGTAGTCCCCAATCCGTAAAGTCAAAGATGGCGCCACGCATAGGGATCTTCATTTAATGAATATATAAACACCAACATCTGTGATAGCCTTACTCTAGAAAAAATACCAAATAAAATAACTAAAAATTATAATTTACCATAACCTCAGATGGTTACATTTTTTTTTTTTTTTTTTTACATGAGCTCCACACAGCAGGCGCCGAGGAGAATAATTTTCCTCAGGGCCTATGTCATCTTTGGGGATTCTGTGTGGAGGGTTGTTTTAGGAAAAGGAAGGAGAGGAGAGTTCTGGGAAGGAAAAGGGTTTAAGGGGTGGGTAGGAATCTGGGGTTCAGTGTGTCTTGGTCATCCGCCTCCAAGACCTAGACAAACCTCACCCCATGAACCCGGGCACCCCTGCTAAATCACCAAACATAGCGAACCACTTGGGGTGACCTATGGCAGAGGTGTTGGTTATCCAATAAAGGTTCAGGGGCGGCGATACCCATTCCCGCCTCCCAAATTGAAAATCAAACAATCAAACAAATCATAAGTAAACTCCTCGAAACAATACACATTTTCCTAAACATAAGAAACATATATAAACTAAAACAATGTATTTTTAGCTTCGTCAATCCATAATAAAATATGGAATCATTGTTTGGAGAAGAGCAACAAACTCAGTTATAGGTCATATGTCTGTACCATCGACCACCTAACACGGTTATGTGCCGAGCATGGTGGTCGAAAAATCCACAAATTATGTAACCACCAAGAATATGAATAACAAAAATTAAAAAATAAAATAAATCAAACAGAAGATTATCTTCTAGGTGACAAAAAAAAAACATAGAAAGACTGACACACGCGAAATACGCGTATGTAACATATTTGAGGTACTAAATATACGGCAATTAAACATAATAACACCGCTTTACTACATTTTAAACCAAAATACAAATTACAACAAACACAAAATTAATTCTTCTAACACAGCAAACTTATTTTGTGGCACAATTTTAATTCAAATTAATAAAATACTTAGTTTTTACCACTTTTATTGTTTAAAAAACCAACATGTTTCGTAAGCAACGCTTAGGGTTTTTTATTGAACAAAATTAATTAATAGACCGGTTAGACGAGCGTACAAAAATCGTGACAACTCCGTCGGCAAGCTTCGGACAAAGGCATCTCAAATACCAGGCAATAGAAGCATTCAACAATCTTTCACCCGATACAAAAAATGTGGGAAACGAACAATATTTCAGATTGGATTAAAGAACAAAAAAGGTCATAATACAAAAAAAAAATTAATACGAAAAAGAATAAAACGTATAACACAGTACCATTACAATAAATACTTCATTCTTTTCAAATGGGGAGGCGGGTATGGCCGCCCAGGGAACCATTTATTGGATGACCAACTCTGCCATGAGTCGCTCCAATTGGTTCGCTACGTTTGGTGACTTGGTAGGGATGCCCGGGTTCATGGGGGTGAGGTTCGTCCGGGTATTGGCGGCGGATGCGTTTGCCCACCAGCTACATGGCGGGCCGGAAAGGCAGAGAATGGTTGAGGGAGTCCCTTTGACTTCTCCAGCCGTACTCTCTTAGAACATCGCCTTGCACCACGGTGGGAGGGATGGATTCATACGTCCGTCACTCCTGGAGACGCTGACCCCCAGATTCCTACCCAGCTCTAATACCCTTTTCCTTCCCAGAACTTCCTCTCCTTCCTTTCCTAAAGGGACCCTCCACACAGGATCCCCAAGGAGACATAAGCCCTGAGGGAAATTATTTTCCTCAGGGCCTCCTGTGTGGAGCTAATGTAAAAAAAAAAAACTACAAAAGCAACCACATAATATTTTCCGAATTTAAATTATTTTTATTTCATTACCGCCTTTATTGTTGTATTTTATTTTTTTCATTTCAGATTTATTTTAATTTATTTGGACGTATTATTTAATTTCGTCTTTTTTGATTTTTTTTAAATTGTAAAATAGGGGCATCAGCACGGATAAAGCTCGGAATAGCTCCCAATAGAATTTCAGAGAAATCTATGTGTTCGCGAGTGTTTGCATGATTGCCACCAAAAGTTGATAGAATGAATTGTCACTGACGACGAGTCAATGTGCCGAATAGCTCGATCGAATGTCGGAAAGTTTAGTAATTTCACTTCGAAGATTCATTCATACATTTAACCAAGAAAACAAAAATGAAATATATATTTAAAAATAACGCATCTAATTTTTAACAAGGTGTGCATGGAAAATAAAAATGTTGTCTGTAAATATTTCCTTTGGCGGCCAACACTCGTAGGAAAACGTCGACTATTTGTGTGTATTGATTTTACGGTATTCCCGTCTGCCTAAACAAGGGTTGACGTTTGTCCCTTAAAAATGTCTGCATCGGTAGGCAGCTTATTCATGTATGCTGTTGGTGAAAATATTTTTGTAGAATGAGCTTTAAGCTCGCTTGAGTGGAAGGAAAGATATGAGGCGGGTTAATAAATTTAATGCGGTACACGCACAAAAAATGTATTCTATTTCAAAAAGTTATGTTTCTGGAAATTATTATGACATTTACCATTTTTCAACGATGTTTATTTTTTATCTTCGAACTTGGGATTTTGGATGAAATCATAACGTTGTAATATCTACGAATATAAAAAAATAACGTTTCTCTGTTTGTCCCTTATTATTTCTTGTGCCAAACTTAGTTGAGTTGTTGTGCGCACGCCCGCGAAGGTTTCTATATAATGGTAAACTCTGGATTTATGAAATTGGTATAAAGTTTTTACAATAGGTGGCGGGAGAGTTGCTTAAAAAATGTTTAAATGTGTATGTGAAAAATTTATATCGTTTAGCGGTAGGGAGGGAGGAGGGAGTGGGTGTGGAATTCCGAAGGGGGGGGAACAAAGGAAGGGGGGGGGGGGTTCGTGCGGAGGTGGTGGGCGGGGGAAGAGGGTGGGAAGGCGGGGAAGGTGGAAGGAGAATGCAGGTGGGAACGGGGAGGCTTGGGAAAGGACACATAAGGGTCGCAAGGGAGGGGTGGGATGGGATTGATTAAGGGATAGGTTGAAAAGGAGACATATGGGCGGTAGAGGATATGGGGGGTTAAATTTGGAAAATCCAAGCATCTCACGGACAGCTGTATATGACCTGCTCATGCGTCGGAAAACCTTCTGATTTATTTTCTGATTTCTTTATACGCACCAGACGGAAAAAAAAATCTTGTGTATCCAAAAGAACTTCAATAAACAGAATGAAAATATAAACTTTTTTTCTTTGAGTGGCACTGCAACGGATGTCGGGTATTTGTTATAATATATAACTATATTCAGGCTTTTCGTTTTGATTTCATTTTATTCAGCATTTCTCTGTTGCATCAAATCATTTTTGGAAATCATCATTGGATATAACACGTCATCGCTCGTTTTCACGCATTGCTAAGGGGATAATAAAACATGGATGGAGGATTAACCATTAAAACCTAGTATAATATTATTTAAAATTATGATTAATTTAAAAGCTTTAAATATGTGTACATAATGTTATAATTTTACATAGCTCTTAATAATATTTGTTCAAATATGCAACGACCTTATAGTGTTCACATGCTTTGCCATATCAGATTGCTAGTTTATATATATATTTTTTTTTTTCAGCAATCGACCTAAATTTTCTTTTGTTTTCCCGCACTCTAATGCTGGGGGGGAGGTATATGGCAAGGTACTGTTTAATGTACAATTTATTTTATGTACTAGATGTAGTTCCAAATGCTATCGCAAAATCATTCCGTCCCGAATTGTCCTGGTGTGTACAGCTATCAGAATTAGCCCTGCAACTTTCTGATATTTAATATTTTGTCGCGATTGTGTTTGGCTATTACAATAAAAAGAGAATCTATTAAAACCATCTAATCATTTATTTAACTCCCGTGACACATATGATTTGACACGTGTTGATTTGGTAAGATAAACACTTTCCATACCACGTTAGGTTGACCTATCGACGGAATGCCTCGTGGTACATCTTTAATTTTCGTAATTCCCCTAGTTTTCACCTTGTCTTAATGCTGACTAAAAGCATTGTCTAGCGTGCTAAAAAGGCACGTTTCGATTTCAATAATAGTTAAAATTACTCTTTACGTAGACGGTGAGGGGATAGAGTTTCTGGTGTGTAAGTATTTTATCCAACAAATGCACCTTAGACTCTCTTAATTTTCTGATTTGTTACAATAATGCAGATTTTTTGTTGTCGTTTTTTTCCCATTATATTTTGATACATTTCAGAAGTAATTTTTACATATTTTCTAAATATATATAACATAACACAAGATAAAAATAGTGTAAAAAAGTAAAAAATATATATAATACAAAAGTAGATAATGGGAACCCACTAAGGTACTGCCTGTGCGTGGGTAATATTAACTAAAGTGCTAAATTACACCAATAAGTTGGCGGTACAAGTAAAAAATGTAAATTTCAAAGTGAAAGTTAAAAAATATGGGTAATGTATCTTTGAAAATATTGTATTAACAAAGTGACACATACAAGTTAGTTGATTTTTTGTTACGGTTTCAAGAAGTTAAATAGATATTACATATACTCAGTCCATAAAACATGTTGACTCCCAGAAAAGACAAAACAATCTGGCCCCAGCAAATCATAAATGATAGAAATAATATGATAATTCATTTATGGGGTATTGCGCTTCCTTCCTTTTTAGCCTACGTTTCGGACAACTAAATCATTGAGGCCATGAATATAAGGAGGAAACGCAACACGGCATAGCAATCAAAAATAATCACAACAATTCTTTTGAAATTTTCAAATCATAACCATTGAAAGTTTTCAAGTTTTGTTTTAAATACATTTTATCTGCTTTTTTATTTCATTCATCTGTTTACATTGGAATTGTTAACCATTTAAGGTTCACAAACTCATTAATAATTTACTGTTAGTTCCAAAAAAATTAAATCATTGTATTGTCATTGTTAATGAACTAAGCTGCATACAGATGTAGCCAGCGTGGTTTTGCATCACCGACCTCAATGCACCGACGCAGGTAGAATTTTTGCTGCACAGCGCAGTGCTACAAACATTGCTAACGAAGGATTTTTACATGGAAAGCATTTGAATTCCTGATGAAGCAGAACTGGCACCCATCTGAAATGTTTGTAAAATGCGATTCTGGTATGAATACCAGATGGGGTACCTGTTCAAACGACATTTTACATATCGAATTTCAAAGATAGAACCATTTTGGTTTTAGATGTTGAGACATGTACTCCTATATTATTGTTCCATGCCTACTCAGAGTCGAGTCAACTCTACACCTCGTATGAAAATAATAATTTTAAACAGCCCATAACCTAACACAACCCATTTAACCATTTTTCATATAATTTTTTTTAATCACTTTTCAAATGAGGTTCTGAGTTGATTTCATTCTGAGTTGTCCGGTCACAGAATATTATACAGGTGCATGGTAAATGCTTGAGTAAGAAAAGCAAGCATCGTTATTTTCGTAATTGCTTTTATAACGTATTGTTTTAAACCTTTCATTTAACACTTTCTGCGTCTGTTTGCAGATAAATTCGTTTATTAAAGTAAGTTAACGGCTATTATTACCCGTTTTTGAACCTAAATAATTAATGCTAGAATAATTGTGTGACATTCTCATTAATAACAATCTTCAATAAAACTTTAATTTTCTAAGATGAAGACATTATTAGCGAAAAACAAATGAAAATCTGTAAACAGGAAAAACAGAAAAAATATACGGTCACATCTGGGACTCGAACCCAGGGCCTTTGCCTTGCCGGGGCGCAATTCTATCAACTGAAAATTTATCCAAGACACTATCTAAATACTATAATAATAATAATAAAAATAATTGGCTAATATTTGGCTAATTTATATAGCGCCGTTTTGTGAAAAATCACCTCAAGGGCGCTGTACAAATAAGTATTTAAAGGAATTAATATTACTGGCTTACAACTAAGATTTACAATTATAACTAGTGACTTACATCTAAGACTTATAGCTAGAGACTTATTTTACTGGCTTACAATTAAGATTTACAATTATAACCAGTGACTTACATCTAAGACTATCTAAGATCTAGACACTATTTAGTTCGGGTTTGAATCTGGCAATAATACATAGAGATAGCAGCCAGTAAAAATATGCGTTAAGAAAATGAAGATAATATTGATAGTTCTTAGTCGAAGTATGATACAGTTAAAAACGACCGAATCGGATAAGGACAAATTAGCTCAGTTGGTAGAGTTGCACCCCGGCAAGGCGAAGGTACTAGGTTCGAGTCCTAGTTGTGACGGTGTTCTTTTTATTGAGTTTCGCTAATATTGTCTACATTAAGTTAATAATAAAAATAAACATTAAATTTCTTCTATTGCTAACTGCGATTTGGGAACTGAACTTCTGGAATCGAAATGAAGGCGTTTGACATTTATGCTAAAACAAAAGTTGAAAACGTACATAAGGTACTGAATTAATTGTCAGATATTAAAAAAATAAAACACATACGTGACTATGATTATATTTTTTAATGAATTAATCACCACAACACGATTTTAAACATTGAAACATATCAAAGTTGATACTGGGTATTTTCCAAAGCCATATCGTAAAAAAGGTACCTAACATTTTATATCATTTTGAATATTCTCACTTTATTCTCAAATGGTCCTCATTAAGTTTTAGTGTCGAGTCGTTAACATGAAATAATACCTTCACAGTTCTCAGCGAAATTGTACAGTGGTCAGATATCGAATTGTTTCGCAGACATTATGTAGGTTTATTCTAACTCGAATACTTTGGTACATAATTTAATATTTTACATAGTCCGTAACTGTAGAGATATTTCATATTAACACGAAACAATTAAAGCCAAGTGCCTAGTATTTTAGTGGATATTTGAGAGGGTTGGCACTTTAATTGTTCAGCCAGGCTGTGGTTGCGGTTAATACTAAAAGAGTTTCCAGCAGATTGTAGGATATGAGGTTTATTGAGGTTTATAGGGTACCCGGAACATTATTTTCATATAAATTATTCTTCGCAAACAACTATTTGCCAAACCAATAAATTTGGTTTTCGTGCCCTGAAAGGCTTTTAAGAAAAAAGGAAAGCAAAAGAGTAGACCGTCAAGATTTTTACAAAAAAGTCCAACACGTTTATAAGCAAGTTTACAATTTGTAAATTTGGTTGTGAAAGTGTACCGCCACCCCAGGAACCTTTTATTGGATAACCAACATCCCTGCCGTAGATCACCCCAAATGGTTCGCTAAGTTTGGTGATTTAACAGAGGTGTCCGGGTTCTTGAGGTCTAGGTCTTGGTGGTAAATGCGTTTCCTCACATACTGCATGGTGGTTCGGATCGAGAGAGACTGCTGGAGGCAGACATAAATTAGACCTCTAAAGCCGGACTCTCTGGACCCATTGCCTTTCATCGCAGTGGAAGGGGTGGATTCAATTCAAACGCCTCTCACTCCTGGATATATTGACCCCCTGATTCCTACCCACCACTCATACTTTTTTCCTTCCCAAACTTCTCTCCTTCATTTCTTACTGAGTGTTTTTCCCCCAGGGCCTCCTACGCGGAGCAAATGTAAAAAAAAAATCATAAAAAAATGAGCGCTTGAGATTTATATTACTGAGCCAAAGAATTCACCTATATTTCACATTTTAATTCAAATTTATAAGATTCATTAAATTAAAAAAAAAAAAAATTAAATTTATAAATGAGCAAATTCTGCGTGTTTGTTCATTCAAAATCGACCAACTCAGTACCAACGTAAGTGGAGCAATTTTTAGTTTTTCTTTATTTAGTTTTGGTAAATTATCCTTTTCCAAAAACATCGTATTTCACAATGCAAAAAAACATTATGTCGGCTTTTAAAAATTAAATGACAAAACTAAAAAAAGACATAAATAACAATATATATTACCATTCATAATTTTCATTAAGACTCCATAAATTCAGTCGGTTTGGCACTGCCTGAGAAATTGGCTTTAAAGATAGACCCCAAGGCTTGCATTACGTCCCGTTAGATTTATGATTATTCCACAAATGCTTCTTTAGGCAGCTTTTGTTAATGATTTCACTTCAGTCCGTAATTTTTAGTAAAAATCCACAATTTCAGTAGGGCAATTATTTATGGAAATTATGAAAAAAAATAATTGTTCTTATGTAAATACAACGAAATATAAAATATAAAAATAAATCAGGCGCATTGATCGAATACCTAACTATTTTATTCTTAAAATGCGGTGAAGAAACTTCCAGAAAGGCGAGGTTAGATTTGTGAGTATAAATTCATTGTTGGCGATTAATTATTGCAGTCGAAGAATGTTCTTGCAACAATTGAATGTAATAGAAAGAATCCTGATATTTCATATGAACAGGATGTACTATTCACTACAAAGGAAAAAGTGAATCGGAAAAAGTATTTTTATCTGTCTATTTTTCAGTTTAAATAATATAAGACACTTCTGTGGTATAGGGTTTTACTAATCACTTCGATGACTTGGAACATTTCCCGAGATCATCCAAATTACAAAACATCTTAGTCACACTATATTGAATGATTAGAAGTTTGATATGTAATTCATGTTCATTGATATCAATAGATAATTCTTGGATTAATAGCATTAATTTTAAGTAATAGATAAATTCCATTGAAGAAGCACGCATAGAGAATGTTTAATAGAGATTAAGCGTAGGATTATGAACAAAAACGAGCGAAATTTGGTGTTATGCGGTCTAAAAATCAAATATCGATGAACCCATAAACTCGTCATAGGTACATAGTGTCACAAACTATGCTGTGGACAAATTAGGTTTTCTGTTATGTACATACATATTTATACCAACGTTCCCAACATACACACAATCACACAATCTTCCCAACATTCCTTCCATTGATTTGTTCTCTAAGTGACCTGCTCCATCGAAGCCAGAGTCATCCTCTTTATCCTCTCAGAAGTCGGGCGTACTGTACAGGCGATTCTTTAATATTACATAACGAGCCCTACTGTTGAGTTTGAACCACCTCTGGTCTGGAGCCCTAAAATACCTGAAAAAAACCCTTGACTCTGTGCAGAAACGGGCGGCTCGTTTGGTGGATTCCCCTATCATAATAATCGGATTGCAATCTTTAGAGCACAGGCGTCAGATAGATGTGCTGTCCTTGTTCTGTTAGTATTACAATGGAAGATGCTACGATGAAATAGCGTCATTGATCCCTTCGGCACCGGTGCGCATAGTCGGGAAACATATGTGGGTACATGGTTGACATTTATTTGATACATGAGAACGGATCGTTTCCATGATAAGTCTCTTCAAAACCTATATTAACTCCATCCTCTCCTCAAAAATACCTCCCACACAGCATCTTCAAAGATGACACAGGCTTTGAGGAAAATTATTTATATTTCAATGTACAAAAAAAACAGAAAGTACGAGTATCATAAATATGAGAGATAAAATACCGTGTAAACTACTTAAGATACATTCTAGTAAGAGAGACACAGTGCAACATATTATGTACATAACAATACAACATACAAAATAAAAATGGCATAAAACCTAAAGTTTCTAAACAAGGGACATAGACATTTTTCAAACATAAATGTAGCACGCATATTTTTTTCTTTCTTGGGAATGTTTAATACGTTGGTTAACATTTGAATCCGATCAGACCAAAAAAGCTTAAAAATTAAAATGAGTATGTACTTCAATTATATATATCTACAACGTAGCCAATACGCGCATATAAGTTTTATAAATTTACCTCGCGAGGCAAAGATCTGAAAGGTTGGATACATATTATTATTTATATCGGCGAACAAAATACATCGTTGGGAAACAACTTCATTGTTTACAGGGTTTGGAAACATTTTCGATCAGGTTGATATTGCAGCAACCCTCGTAAAGGGAAATAGCGAGGCAACTTTGTTAAATCAACAAATTTGAGGGGCGAGAATGGCAACAGCAACGTCGACTCGTGTAAGCCACTTATACATCTGACTTAATTGGATTATAGAAAGTTATCTTTATTCCCAGTTCCAAGTACCGGCAGTTGGCTCGCAAGTGGATACTGGATATGGTTGTGAAAAGGAGTGCGGGTAAATCCCCTGCCGGAGATTATGGATGCAGTTCTTCCCGGAGATTAGCATCTTGCTGGGATGCCGGGATGCTGGGTTGCCGGGATATCCCAGGAGACTTCATCCCGCCGGGATGCGGAGGCCGAGATCATTACCCGACAAATACGCGGTTAATGGCGCTCCCAGGGGATATAACGGTGTCGGTTTAGGGAACAAAGGAAAGGTGGAGTAGCTTTTTAAATGCTACTTCAGAAAACGTCTCTCATTATCGTCTTTCTGTAGGAAATGGTTAGAGGTCAGACTATCTAAACCAAAAATATAATGGCTGTAATTGCAAATGAATAATGTAATCTAGATTTACTGCGATTCAAAGAGTGGACTGTATTCAAATTTGTTTTGTGGACTTTGATGTTGACACAAATATGTTTTTTTTTTTAAATTTTTATTTTTAACTGTTTGAGTAAAACCTTTTATTTAATTAAAATCAGAAAAATATATTAGCATCTCTGGGACTCGAACCTAGGACCTTCTGATTACATGGCAACAGCTCTACCAAAGCAAAGGTGTCTATATCCAATTCGGTCACTTTAGCTTTGTCGGTAGCACTGTTGCCATGTAAGCAGAAGGTCCTGGGTTCGAATCCCATAGGTGTCAATATCTTTATCTGATTTTTCTGTCTCCATATTTTCGATTAAGTTTCGCTAATATTGTCTTCATTTAATTCAATATTAAAAGTATATGGAATAGTAATGTGGAATTGGACAGGATCCGAATCACCCAACGTTGTTCGGCTGGGATGATAAACCCTTCAACTAGGTCGATCTCACGGTCCTGAGGGACACCACTAGCGGTAAGCACTGCACAAGCACTTGCGAAAACAAGAGATTAACTGCACAAGTTTCCTGTGATGGTCAATAAGATTAAGAACTGAGGGAAAAGGTCATACATAGCACAGCATTTAAAAATAGACTTACATAAATTATTATTTTCATTTTGTTCACTAGTCCGGGTTTTATCGTCAGCATGGGAAAGGTTTATGTGGGTAGATAGGATAGGTAGGAATGTAAAGGTACATACATGTAGGGAAAGGTATGTATATTCGTGTCAACAATGGCATTGTAATTTTTTCTCGTGACATCAAGTCTCTAACTTACTAGGGTTTAGTCCAAAAGAATTCAAATGCTGTATTTAATAAAGAACCGTTCTTTAACTACCGTAGACAATAGAAACAGAGAAAATGGGCGATGATTGGCATGAAATCGCGTGCGCAAAAGTGTCACCAAAATCGTTTTCCCATTCAACTGAAAATCATAGTACATAAACAACAACGCAGCATACTCACAATTCCTCATCATCTTCTAATCGAATGACTGAGATCATCTTTGAGGAAGGAAACCTATGTTAACCTAACTAACCAACCATCACGCCGTTTCTCCGCAGGGGTAGGCAGAGACGACGGACCGCCGAACAACTCGGTCTTGGCACACAGTCTTTGCCTCACTCACATTCATACATCGTCTTACACATACTCTTCTATTATTCTGACTTTTGACATGGCCCGACCCAAGTATCTTATTCACTTGATCGTGCCAAGTCTTTCTCGGGCGTCCCCGACATCTTCCATTCACATTTGCGTCATATATTCTTCTCACACTATTTTCTTAAATCTTACTACCCATATAATAATAATATCATACATTATACAAACATATTCCCCAATTTCCTTTCTGGATTTTGAGACTACTGCAATATAATATAGATATAGACCACCAGCGTTACAGTACGTTTTGCCTTTTTTCATAAGTTAACCTCTATAGGAGACCCTCCAAATATCGGTAATATTGTCTGGTTTGTACGTTATCAACAGACGTTCAATATACAAACTAGACAATGTTGAAAAAGAAAAACATACAGAAATAAAAGTATTTTCTTCTAATACAGTTAATAAAAAAATAATCTTAAAAATCGGTCAATGTTTAGTTGAGAACACAAAACCTCGATTTTGATGATTTTACTTAGGTATTATCAGCCTAAAGTGCAGTTGTCCCTTTCACTCAGTATTTGGGGGAGTAAGAGCAACAGTGACAGCAATAGTTTTGTAAAATACCTATTATTCAAATTTCTCAGCGACCGGGTTTTCTCTTAATCGTTGCTATACATCGTCAACCTGTGCAACTGTACATTACAGAAGGACTACGAGGGTTAGGAAAACCTTAACATAAACGCCAATGGAAGATAAAACAACATACAAAACCACATAAAGTCCTATTCACATCGTCTTAATATTTTTGCAAATCATGGTTCTGAATTTAATCTGAAATTATTACGAAATTTATATACGAAACTACGATGTCAAACATGCTATAATAATATTTTGCGATCGATACCACGAAATAAAATATTTTATTTGAATCGAATAAAGGCGTTTTTTTTATTGAGCGATCGCCAACCCAAGATCAAAACACATTATTCGCAATGTAATCGTATTTTAATATAAATAATATCACCCTGACAACAGATAAGGCAAATGACGCTACCTTAATTTTATCTTTAGGTAAGATGTAAAAAATGGTGGCTAGGTGAGATATTACATATCTACCCATTTACACGACGACATTAAAGGGAAGATTTTTTTTTTCGTATTTCGATAGATTTTTTTTTATTACCAGGAGGGTTGCAGTTGTGTCAACCTGGGCCTTACCCTAGACCCCCTTACACCCCGTAACTTTTTGAATTTTATATTTAATTTTATTTTAAATATTTTGTAAAATAATGACTTGTACATGAAAATATGCATACAATTCATGTTTCTAGACAAGAATACCCCCTTAAGCGCAGAAAATTTTCCCATTAGTGTTAACAGAGGTAAGTGATTAGTGTGAACATACGTCTCTCGTTATGCAAATAAACTCTCTTTCAACATTAATGCTACGTTACTGTCCGGCCACAAAAATACTGAAGTGAAAAGGGATGTTTTTGCAGAAATACGAATATATCTGTACCCGGGAAGCATACGGATGTAGTCCAAAGTGTAAGTCCAAAAAGGTAAATGTTCAGGAGAGCCAAATAATTTTTTTTGCAACTATGGTCTAATAATATCTTCTATATCCATGCTGATAGAAAACAAAAAATAATTATTAAATCAATTAGTTTTGTTTTAAAAACGGGAAAATGAAATTAAATATTAAAGCATTTAAAAATACTGTTAAAAAGGTACCAAAAACGCGGACTTGAGTCCTTCTGCTTCAAAATGAAATGGAATATTTACTTATGACATGTGGTGTATTATGCAAGGATCAATGTTTGAAAATTGTTTACTTCCATGGAAAGCGTAGTAATGTTAGAGGCAGAAGGATGCAAATGACTTTGAGTCATAATACTCAAAAAACTAAATCATAAAGATGCAAGTCTATGTACATATTTCTGCGTCTAAGGTAGTTGTTGTCTCAAAAGTAGATGCGTCCGTATACATTTTTGAAAATCCTATTTTTCTTCATGATAGGACTTGTATATTTCTGCTACTGATAAACATGATAATTTACTTCAAGTCTGAACTTGAACTTGTATCCGTATGCTTCTCAGGTACAGATATGAAGATTAAAATGTATTATTACAGCGTAATATTATACGTTCCCTGTACCCGAACCGTTCATAATATATTCGTATCTTGCACGCTTTATTATAAAACAAGGTTTCGCTTTATTTCTCAGAAAAAAGCAATGAAGTATAATTTTTGTGAACAATGAATAATTGATATGCTTTTGAGAAAGGCACCGAAAATCAAAGAAACGCTGATTGAAATATTATTTTACTTCCATATAATTCTGTCCTCGTGGCTTTCCAGAGATGTAGATGAGGTTGTATTGTACGCTGTCGAATTCGTTTTTTTCATTCTATTTTTTAATAGAGAACTCCAGTCCAATTTTTTAAATTTTTTGAATGAATAAAGACCTTCAAACTTAAATAACTGCATGTTTATTTTTATTTATATAATTAGTTTTAATAGTTAAAATAATTGTTGAAGTTTAATTTTTCATGACCCCCCAAAAACAACCCTATCTGTGGTGGATTGTGTGACTCATCACCCAACGATAGTTTTATTTACTTTCAAGTTGTCATTTTGAATCAGTGATGTTATGTCTAGGGAAATTTCCCTAGATCTAGGGGAGAAAAATATTTTTTAGGGAAAAGGGAAATCAGGACAAAATCTTGGAAAATTTCAAACTCTAGCAAATTTTTTATTACATATGACAATATTACTGGTATTATTTATATATATATACTTTTATTTATTTTTTGGAATTCCTATGAATCTTAATTATTGTTCATGTACTTACATTCAATGTTATTTTTAACACTGACAACTCAAAATGATGTTATGTATCTAAAAAGATAAATGGGACCTCTGAAAAAAAAACAAATTTATGTTTTAAGTTCCATTTTATCGGTGATTGCGGTTGATTTTTATTGTGCAAAGTGTTTTTTTTTTTAAATTTGGAATTCAGTTTCTAATTTAGTGGTGAGTGTATTCGTACTTTTAAATTATTATTTCACATAGCAAAAAGTGTTTTATTGGGAAAAGCACAGTATTATAAGTTATAAGTACATTTACCAAATTCCGATATCTTTCCATTTAATTAATCATATTAATTAACATATAAGAGGATTAGTGTTACACAATCAAGTGGCTACGTAGGTAATTGCGTAAATGTGAAATTCTAGGGAAATTTTACCTCGAAATCTAGGGAAATAATTTTTTTGGGCAGAACATCCCTGTTTTGATTAATGGCGGAATGACTATAGGATAACTCGATGACTTTTGTGTGAGAAGTTGAGGCGTTTTTTATTCAAAATTAACTGCTTTTAATAAAGAAAAACATTGGTAAAATGTCCACATCTCACCGCTACTGTTATTGTATTTTACCAAAGTGCAATATAAAAACAATAAATCATCTTTTTCATTGCAAATACAAATGACATCGTAACCATCGGATTTTGTGTTCAAGCGTGACTTTGAACATTGTTTTATGTATAACACACACAGAAACAATGGTATTTATAATACACTGATCTTGACGATTGTGTAATAACTTGTATAAAAAGCCCTTGATACTAAAAACAATTCGAAAACACGATCGATGTATCGTAAGCCAAATGTCAAATATGACCTATTTACGACTACATTTAACCTCAAATATAGCCCTTTTTCGTCATAATTTTAATTGTTGAGAGCCTAAATAATGTTTCCAATAAACACAACAACTACTATTTATCTAAATCTCTTTAACAGTATGAAAATAACCAAAAAACACGAAATATTGAAAGGCGTGCTTGTCTTACGTGGCGTAAGATTTCAAATGTCAATGCATCTTCATACACTTCAACACACCAGGTGAATAGTTGGCAGTGACGTCACCACTAACCATTTCAGTAATGCCAACTTGACACTGTGTTTTGACGAGAGGTTTAAAAATTGACTTTTTAATAATTTGTTAAAAACTCTGCTTTTAATATTATCAAATAAAACTTATATATTCAGAATCAGCGTTTATTGGTGTATATGAACATATTTTTTAAAAGCCATAATATTTTTCCCTGGAGTTCCTTATTCCAATGTACGTTTCTAAAAATTTTGTCTCTCCACTAGCTTTAATAACGAGAACAAACTGCATTGGATAAGAACACTTAAATGTTTTTCGTATGAACAAATTTATGTTGTGGGGTGTGGGGATAATCGGGGGCTTTTAAAATCATTTGATTGAAGCTTTGTTTAGCCAAAAAGTAGTCTTGGAATGAGAACCGGTAGAGGAACCCATCTGGTTCTTAAAACGGTTCGGAAAGTGGTGAAACTATCCTTCACAAAGATTCTACCTCTTAGACCCCTAAGCCGATTTAGGTAATTTATTTTAATTTAATTTTATTTATTATGGAAAATCAACAATTTTTTTTTGCATTTGTAATAATAACATTAATAATTCACATAAAATCCAATAATACGTTTTCACATAATTAAAATAATAATAAAAAATTAAGGATTACTAAAAAAATGTTTACAAAAATATAACCTTTTTTTTACATGAGCTCCACACAGGAGGCCTTGAGGAAAATAATTTACCTCAGGGCCTATGTCATCTTTAGGGATGCTGTGTGGAGGGTTTTTTAAAGAAAGGAAGGAGAGGAGAGTTCTGAGAAGGAAGAGGGTTTAAGGGAGGAATCTGGAGTTCAGTGTGTCCTGGTCATCCGCCTCCAAGACCTAGACAAGCCTCACCCCATGAACCCGGGCACCTCTGCTAAATAACTAAACGTAGCGAACCACTTGGGGTGACCTATGGCAGAGGTGTTGGTTATCCAATAAAGGTTCCCGGGGCGGCGGTACCCATTCCCGCCTCTCAAATTGTACACCTTTAAAATTATAAAGAGTAAGAAGATTTTAAAACACAAATATAAAGTTATAACCTACTTAAAAAATTTAAAAACATAAAGTAGTTAGAAATCTATTCTCACTACACAACAGCAATTATAATAATATTATGCACTACAACTCAAGAGTGAACACAACAGTAAATCGAAAGGCAAGTAAATGGAAATAATTCACAGCAATAACATGATAACTTGCAAAAGGGTCGTCAAAATTATTTAACGTTAGCTATGACATATTTTTTTAATGAACTTAATTACACGAGAATATGTCTATATAATTAAAATTCTTATCAAATACATTGCATGCTCTGAATATAAAAGCATTTTGTCTGAGATTGGTAGATTATTTTTGAAGATGAAATAGTGATTTTTCTCTGGTTCTAACGCCTGGAACTCTAAAATTAATCTCAGACTATTTCCTAGAGGTGACTCAAACTAATATTAATACTTTAAAGTGTTTAAAAAAACAGTTTTCCAGTAAAACTGTATAATAATAGAATACTTATTTCGGTTGTGGGTCTGACTAACTGTCTGTTACTATTGTTCATTGAATTCTAGAACAAGTGTCACCATCATTCAACATTCTTAAAATTCGTTTGTTTCGAGAATTCAAAAAAGGCCATCAAGTAATTTTTTTTTCTTTTTTTTAAAAGATAGACAAACATTCCCGGGTTTCTACTACCATCACAGCTGGCGTAAAATGTTGCTTTTGTCGTGATGGACTAAGCCAGCCGACGAATCGAACACGCGACGCCCGGGTGGGACACAAAAGATTATCTGTGATTTTTCACGGGTTTGCGCTGTAATAATAATAATGAAATGCTCCAAACAAAGGTATTAAAAAATCAACCCTTAAAAATATAACAATAAATAACGAGTTTTGAATCTTCCTACTGATCGGAATCGGAATCGGAATCGGAATCGGAATCGGAATCGGAATCGGAATCGGAATCGGAATCGGAATCGGAATCGGGCCAAATCGCGAAGTGGTGAGGCCAAAGATATTGAAATACAAAATAGATCTATGGTATCCGCCCTACTGTCGGCTGCTACCTAATGGGAGTAGTTTGCATACAAAAAAAAAAGGTTCATATCGTTGATTTTTTAAAGGTGTGCTTTAGTATTGGTTATCAATATAGTTTGAATGAGGAAATAATTCATTCATTTAGTTTAACGTTCGTTTAGTTTATTCGTTAATTTAGTTTATTCGTTAATTGGTAAACAATATCAGCGACACCAGGAAGCACAGTCAAACCTAGTAAAAACTACGGATAGCACATCTCTGATATTTCATTATTTTTGAGTGAGGCCGACATTTATTTAGAAAATTAAGCGCTTTAATTTCTTAGAATTTCAGAAAAAATATACATGCCTGCGTGTACATGTGCGTGATTGTCACCTTTTTTTGTTGTTTGTTTTTTTTTACATGAGCTCCACACAGGAGGCTCTGAAGAAAATAATTTCCCTCAGGGCCTATGCCATCTTTGGGGATGCTGTGTGGAGGTTTTTTTTTAGGAAAGGAAAGAGAGGAGAGTTCTGGGAAGGAAAAGGGTTTAAGGGGTGGGTAGGAATCTTTGGTTCCAGCCGACTCCAAGACCAAGACAAACCTCACCCCATGAACCCGGGCACCCCTGCTAAATCACCAACGTAGCGAATCACTTGGGGTGACCTATGGCAGAGGTGTTAGTTATCCAATAAAGGTTCCCGGGGCGGCGGTACCCATTCCCGCCTCCCAAATTGGAACCCAAAGTTGACAGAACGCATTGTAGTTAAAGACGAGTTTATTTGCCGAGTTTCAGCTGTATCTAATGTCAGGCAGTGGGTTAATTTCCACTTTCAAGATTCCGTATTAAACAATCAATAGTGAAATTTAAATAGACGTACTTATAAAAAAAAACAATTTTATTGCAAGAAAGACCCAATCTTGTCTGATTACGTCTAAAAGGGATCGAAATGAAAATCTAGTCTCTTTCAACGGAAACAATCTTCCGAACAGGCCCTCCATTGATATGCTTGGTGTAACCCTAAGTGACCAGCTCAGGTACGGGGGCTCCATCGAAGCCAGAGTAAAGTTAGCCTCCCAAAAGCTGGGCGTACTGTACAGGGCCCGCAGATACTTTAATAGTACACAACTGCTAACCTTGCACAAATCACAAGTACGCCCCACGGTTGAATTTGGCAGCCATCTCTGGTCTGGAGCTCCAAAATACCTGAAAAATACCCTCGACTCTGTGCAGAAACGGGCGGTCCGTTTGATAGATTCTCCCATCTTAACAGACGGATTGCAATCTTTAGAGCACAGGCGTCGGGTGGGAATGCTATCCTTGTTCTACCGGTATTACAATGGAAGATGCTCCGAGGAACTAGCATCATTGATCCCTTCGGCACCGGTGCATAGTCGGGAAACACGCCAAACGCATGCCCAACATTTGTACACGGTTGACATTTGTCACATGAGAACGGGTCGTTTCTTCGACTCGTTCTTGTGTTCAACAGCTCGGCTGTGGAATGATTTGCCGGCCTCTGTGTTTCCTCCTTCCTACAACATGGGTCTCTTCAAGACCAATGTTCATTCCTTCCTCTCCTCAAAAAGACCCTCCACACAGCATCCCAGATGACATAGGCCCTGAGGGAAATTATTTTCCTCAGGGCCTCCTGTGTGGAGTTAATGTAAAGAAAAAAGGACATTTTTCCATGTATCGTAATTCATTCAACATAACAAGGCCACGCAATAATTCTATCTTAGATGTTAGATACCTACTTTGTAATGCTTTGAACAATTTAAAATAACACGTAAACCTTGGATTCGAAGGAAAATCTCTCCTTTTTTACAAGTTCAACAAAGGCTGGATTAACGGAAGCCGAATGCAGGATCAGGGAAGGAAGTTAAAACCCTTTACAGGCAAATTATCCCGGCCGATGACTTATATCCCCCGTCTCGACATCCGCACCCTTCACAACGCAAATGTCTCGGCTGTACCTCTTTCGTGTAGATATTAGAATCTCAGAGTACCCTGTTGATGGCAAGACTGGTACCACATCAGTGATATAAGTCAAAATTTGCAAATGGAACAAGACTTATTACGTGGGAAATAATTTACATCCACAATAATATATAGGTATATAGGTATAGCGATGTGGAATTGAACTAACCTCCCCACCTGGAATAAACAATATGATTTATGTTACTAACTAACTAAATAACCATCACGCCATTTCTCCGCAGGGGTAGGCAGAGAGGACAGACCGCCAAACAACTCGGTCTTGGCACACACACCTTTCCTCGTTTACATTCATTCATGCTTTTCTATTATTCTGACTCTTGACATGGTCCGAGTCAAGTATCTGATTCATTTGGTCGTGCAAGTCTTTCTTGGACGTCCTGGACTTCTTCTACTATTCACATGTGTTTCGTATATTCTACATACACTTCTTTCCTCGTTCATTCGCTCTACATGCCAAAACCATCGGGGTGTCCCTTTCTTAATCTTACTAATTACGCTTACATCAGCCTGGCATTCTTTGTGGATCTCCACGTTTCTCAACACGATCGTACTTGGTTTTATACACATTCCCCTCAGTGATCTCATTTCTACAGCATTCAATGTACTTTCATCCTTCCTCTGCCAGTTCCATGCCTCACTGCCATACATCAGGGTTGGTACCAGTATTCCATTAATGACAGCTAGCATCGCTTCTTTGGATAGTTTTTTGTTGGAACCAAAGATGTTCAGCCCTCCATTAATGTCACAGAATTAATAGAGACGGGAGAAGGTTAATAGTTTTTGTTAACCGGTGAACATCGAAAAACATAAGAATTTATTTAATTACTTCCGTAGATACTTACATACATGATGATGTTCTAATCTAAGTCTTCCGTTTATTTTACTCGGTTATAACATCACTGTTTAGTTTTCTAGTTAAGTTTCAAACCAATTACGGATTATAAATAGAGATCATTATTATCAACAAGTTCATTCATTTAGGCCAAAGATGGCGCCAGTAATTTCAGATGTCGCTGATTGTGCGATCATTTTTTGAACTTCCTCCCTTCCCAATATACAAAGGAATTAAACTATAAAAAGCCCAAAAATAGCTAAAAATTAACACTACTCTAACTAAATTTGCATAGAAAACATATAAAGTATTGATTAAACCTTTGTCCGTTGAGTGGGGAATAAGTTATGTGTCGGTAACTTGTAACTTTAAAAACATAGCAATGAAAACCATGGATTGAAGTTCTCAAATTTTGTGTCATTTTGCTTTAATTGCGCTTAACAATAATAATTTAAAAAAATAATCCTACAGTTCTCCTTACAAATCCTTAAAAATATAAATATCAAATAAAACGAAACAATTCCTAGAGTTATACACAAGACAATAATAATAGAGAATTACGGTGCTATTAAAACAAGAGCATTACAAATAAAATATAATATAAATCAGGGGGCAATTTATGTTCAGAAATAAGAAACTTTTGTGGACATTTGTGGACATTTAAACATATACGTAAGTACTCGTACAATAAGGAGGAAACCGAAACCAAACAATTACCGCTATACCGGATATGGTTCTAACTTCGTCTTACTATGTTCTGAGGTGCCAAAGTTTGCAAAGACGAATTCTCATAATCTATTAGACAATTTCTGATTTTGAGGGTCAATCTTTTAAGTATTTTACATTAAGGTTAAACGTCACGTACGTTATAATCTACGCATTCACAGATGGCGCCAATTATTTTTGGTTTTTAATACTTTTTGCACTTTAGGCTTTAAAATATTGAGGTGAATTAATTGTTCGCGCCCGTACATATTTAATATGAATATAAATAATTAGTTTTGTCCATAAACAAACCCAAATCTTTCAAGAAAGGCTGAAAAATACAATATTGGATTGAGTCACCGATACAAAATTTAATTTTTCAGTCTTTTCTTGAAAGATTTGGGTTTGTTTATGGACAAAACTATTTATTTATATTCATATTACACACGGGCGCAAATAATGAATTTACCTTAATATTTTAAAGCGTAACGTGACGTTTAACCTTAAAAGTAATAATAAGCCTTTTTATTCTGGACTTCTGTTAGGTATGTATTAGACATGATCTTATTTGTTATAGAATATCCCGAAGCTCAGTTTGCCTCTTGGCATAGGCCTCCTCTAACATTTTCCATTGGGACCTGTCACGCGCTACTCTTCCCCATTGATGTCCAGCAGTGAGTTTTAGGTCATCTTCCCATCTTATGTGTTGACGTCCTCTACTTCTCTTGCCATCTGTGAGATACCAGTCAGTGACATTTTTGCACCATTTCTTTTGTGGTTTAACCTTAACATATTTTAAAGAAAAAAATTTATTAGAACGTAGAACTATCTTGGAATGGCACTATGCTGCATTCAATTTGAGAGGCGGGTATGGGTACCGCCACCCGGAGAACCATTTATTGCATAACCCACACCTCTGGCATGGGTCACTCCAAGTGGTTCGCTACGTTTGGTGACTTAGCAGGGGTGCCCGGGTTCATGGGTCAGGTTTACGGGTCGGCGACGGATGTGTCTGCCCACCAACAACGAGGCAGGCCGGATCGGGAGAGACTGGTTGAGGGAGATCTTTTGACATTTCCAGCAGGACTCTCGGAAAATTGCCTTGCACCGCAGTGGAAAGGATGGATTCATTGACCCCCAGATTCCTACCCACCCCTCATACCTGTTTCCTTCCTAGAACTTCTTCTACTTCCTTCCCGTAAAAAGACCCTCCACACAGCATTCCCAAAGATGACATAGGCCCTGAGTGGAATTATTTTCCTTAGGGCCTCCTACGTGGAGTTAAAGTAAAAAAAGTTTTTTGTCTAGTTTTGAAAAATATTCATTAAATATTTGTTTGGTTCCATGACACTTGATCCGCCGACAATAGGAGAAGATTACGAAAATGTTGTATTTTTTGATTACGAAAATGTAGTATTTTTTTTTAGAAATGTACAGTTTTTTTATTTTTAAATAAATAAATCCATTATTTGGGCTCGTGACGTCACTACATGAAAACGTTCCGTCTCCCAAAATGTTCCTATTAATTCCACACTGATTTTTTTTTATGGCATCACTTTGATTTCAGGCGAATTTTTGAATTTGACATTTAACGTTCACTAGATTTATTGTTTGTTCTCTGCGAATGTATCATTTGGTTTGATTTTTTGACAGATGTAATGAAGAAAACCCCGTATGTATGAGACCACTTCTTTGTTCCATACAAATACTATAAACAATAGGGCGCTGGACTCCGATCGTCACATCGGTTTCGGGAGATAATAACAACTCAAAGACTTCTTGGGTAATGACATGACATATTTATTTTCAGATGGTTTTTATTTTGAAATTTTCAAAAAATCGCCAGGGTTTCAAAAATACGATTAAAAAAAAAATACAGAATGTCTTAGAATATTTGCCTGAAGCGGAAAATAATTAAAAAAAATTGTAATGCAAGTGGCCTATTGCCTCCCCAGCGTACTTATATATAATTTGCAGTCAGTTTAGGGAAAATACGGTAAACTTAATTACACAAAATATAAACTAAGTGACCGCGAAAGGATGTGCAGAAAGGATGTACCGTACCGCCAGATAAGAAAAGTATAAAACATATTTTCATCCAAATGTTCAAGGAAAAATCTGCTTTTCTAAATACTGTGTCCACTGTACACTAGCGCACAAGTACAAAAAAATCAACATAAATTCGTTTGAAATTCAAACCAACTTATTGTTAAGTTGATTTTACGTTTGAAATTGGTAAAGCATGCACAAAAAATGATTATTTTACTAGCTTGTTCCCGGCACGCGTTGCTATGCCTTTCAAAGAAATAGATTGATTCTCCCTTGATAGATCGAACCCCACCTCCCCCGTTCCCCTCCCCCGTTCCCTTCCCCCCTGCCTTTCCTCCCTGCCGCTAAAATATATGAAAACACTCATTTTCATTTATACACATTTCATGACGCCAAAGCTTATTATTACGTTTAGCCTTTATTTTATTCTGACGTATGAGATAAATTATTATAAAATTTCATTAAAATCCATTCGGTAGTTTTTGCGTGAAAGAGTAACAAACACACATAAATCCATACAAACTTTATAATATTACTAGCTTTTGCCCACGGCTTCGCTCGCATAGTTTTAGGGGGTTTCCACTCAGTCTCCTCAACCTTCCCTATCCCCACTCCATTCCCCTTCCCCCTTCCCCCTCCCCCCCTCTCCACCTCCTCCCACCCTCACCCACCATCCTCTCCCCCCCCTTCACACCCGTTACATCATCTTTCATACTACTCGCTTGCCACCTATTGTAATTTTTTATACAAATTTCATAATGCCAGAGCTCTGAGTTATAGCCTATATGTTATTATGATGTATGAGCTATATTATTGTAAAGTTCCATTAAAATCCATTCAGTAGTTTTTGCGTGAAAGAGGAACAAACATACACACGTCCATACATCCACACATCCATACAAACTTTCGCCTTTGTAATATTATATAGTAAGATTGTACTCGTAAGTTAGTAAATATCTTTGCGGGGGACCAATAGAAAACTCCAGTCCAATTTTTTAATTTTTTTTTATAAATAATGACCTTCTAACTTAAATAACTGCATTTTTATTTTTATTTTTAGAGTTAGTTTTAATAGTTAAAATAATTGCGAAATTTTTAATTTTTCAAGACCCACCGAAAACCACTGGAAATATGGTAAATCGTGTGACGTCATCATTCCTGAAAAATTAGTATAAGATCGGGAAATCAGCTGATCAACTACCGCCATTTTGAAATTCCGTTGTTCGAAGTATTCTCCCTAGAAGAAGCATTACTATTTTTTTTGTGCAGTAGTTTTTGAATATTTAAAATAATTGAGATAAACTAATAGAGGTACCTCTATTTTTGATACTGAATTATTAAGGCTTAAATATTGTTTCAATTAACACAACAACTAAATCTCTATAAACAGTATGAAATAAAGAATAACATGAAATGTTGTTAATACTGATGGCTTGTGCCATACCTACAAATTTAATTGATTTCAATACAATGTGATACAATGACTGGTGACGCGTGACGTCAGCGTTAACCATTCAATCGTACCAACTTTACAGTGTATTTTAACGAGACGTTAAAAAATGCACTTTTTAATAATTTTTTAAGAACTCTACGTTTAATATTATGAAATAAAACTTGTATATTCAGAATCAGCGTTAATTGGTCTATATGAACGTATTTTTTTAAAGCGATAATATTTTTCACTGGAGTTCCTTATTGTCGGGTAATCTTTTTTTCAGTGATCGCTCTTGTTACATATTTTGGTTTTAATTTTTTTTTCCACAACCAAATTTTGTACCCGTCGACCCAATTGACAAAGTCTACAGACACCGGATGTTTTTGTTATTTCAGGGAGCAAAAATGGGTACGCAACATCCGTGCAATATCGCAGGGACGTTATTGTTATGTATTTGGGTAAATATTGGAAGTTGAGAATGGAGGACAAAGAAAACGAAAGGTCAGACCTAGGGGGCTTTGTTCATTTTTCCTCTGCTGATTAAAAATATATGGTAAATGATGGATGGCTCAATTTTGCGAGTTCAAAGACGAAATAATAGCGAGATAATTATTTTTAAATGTGTAAAAAGCCAATCCATATTAGAGTATTTTCAGAGTCCTTTTGTCGTAGAAAAATATTTAAAGAAAATTACGGAATGTAATATAATAGCATATTTATATTTTAGAGTTAAATTTTGCCATTATTAATTTGCCGTCAAATCCATAAATTCGTGCCGAGTGCGTTTGTGACGTCACACTGGCAATCGTTTGTAGCAGCCATCAGCTTTACCTACGTCACACCCAAATTTTATTTTTTGGACTCAAAATATTATTTCTATCACGAGCTCTATATTTTTGAAAAAAAAAACCAAAACAAATAAAAATATTGTCGTAGCCATATTCTATAATCCAATTGTTAATTATTAATTATAACAAAGAGGGAGAAGATGGGTAGTACGTACTACGTAGTAATTAAAATAATATATAATTTTTACCCATAACTCCATATGGGATGCTCTGAGGAAAATGAATTTCCTCGTGGTCTATGTCATATTCAGGGATTTGGGTACCGCCGCCCCATTTGTTGAATTACCAACACCTCTGCCATAGGTCACCTCAAGTTGTTCGCTACGTTTGGTGACTTAGCAGGGGTGCTTGGGTTCATGGGGTGAGGTTTGTCCGGATCTTGGCGATGACTGCGTGGCAGGCCGGATCGGAAGAGACTGGTTGAGGAAGATTTCTAGACCTCTCCAGCAGGACTCTCGGAACAAGGGCTCAGGGAAGAAGAGGAAGTTCTGTCCCTATCCCTCCCGCTGCGGTGCAATGCAATGGGTCGAGAGATTCGGATTCTGGATTAAACTCGCCACCCAACTGGCGTGCGAACGCATCCGCCGCCAAGACCTGGACAAACCTCACCCCATAAACCCGGGAACCCCTGCAAAGTCACTAAACGTAGCAAACCACTTGGAGTGACCTATAGCATAGGTGTGGGTTATTGCTGGTTGTTCCGGAGGCGGTGGTACCCATAGCCGCCTTACAAATTCTAATAAAGTAAATAAACGGCCCTTACCTTTACCGTTGGTTAATTGAGTTCCCTTTTATATTTAATTTGGCGGTTTACCGTGATTCGTTTATGTGGTTGTTATTATTAAACTTTATAATTTCGATAATTTTTAAATTGTTGGCGCTAAGCACCAAATTATTATGTGGTTATTAATTTTTGATGTAATAATGTAATTATAATTTACTTGGGATTATTCGAAACTATAGATGTTTATGTAAACCCTGATAACATTATGATGTTAACATTGTTTAAATATTTAGCAATAAATGTTCGGACATTACGGTACCAGTGAACTAACTCGATAATTACTCTTAATGGTTGCTTTCCTACGTATACTGCATTTCATTTATAATGTGGGAGGCGGGTTTGGGTACCGCCGCCCCGGGAACCATTAATTGGATAACCAACACAATTACCACAGGAGGTCCCAAGTGGTTCGCTACGTTTAGTGACTTAGCAGCAGTGGAGGACTAAGCCCGTCAAAACCCTGGGGCGGCAAAGCTGAATGAGCCCTCTCCCCTAGTTTGAGAAGTTGATGTAATTTTAGTTTTCAGTTCACATGGTCCTCTAGTCCTGGGGTTTTCAAACGCCTCCACGTTCCTTTGGTCAAATCCTAAACAAGGCTTTAAGGCACCAGGACATTGCAATTTATTTTTCATTTTCCCCTTCTCCCCCCCCCCCCGTTAGTCTGCCACTGCTTAGCAGAGGTGCCCGGGTTCATAGGGATTGAGGTTTGTCTAGATCTTGGCAGTGGGTGTACTTGCCCACCTTTTTTTGGCGGATTGGATCAAGAGAGACTGGCTGAGGGAGACCTTTTGAGCTCTCCAGCCGTACTCTCTCTACCCATCGCCTTGTTCCATAGTTGGAGGGATGAATTCACACGTCCGTCACTCCTGGACAAGTTTATCCATTGACCCCCCAAATTCCCACCCACCCCACCCCTCAACCTTTTTTTCCTTTACAGAACTTTCTTTTCAGAAAAAACCACCTACCCAGCATTTCCAAAGATGACAGAGGCTTTGAGGGATTTTTTCTTAGGACCATCTCCGTGGAGCTAGTGTAAAAATATAACTATAAATATAAATAATATAAAAATATAGATATTGCTAAGATTTATGAGCTTTACACTAAATAAAATAGCAAAAGATAATGAAAACTTGAAAACCGTCATCGATAACTATCTTTTGAAAGTCAAATTAAAGAAAGAATCATGGCAGTCAGTTCTGCCATCGCAAGATGTTAATTTAGCTACTGAAAATTTCATAAAATGTTTAAAAATGCATGTGGAAAGGTGTTCGTCTGTACGAAGTGTAAAGCATAACATGAAATATTTAAAAACTTGGATAAATAATGGAATTATTAAATGTCTCAGAACCCGAGACAAATTACACAACAAATGTCGAGCACATTCAAATAATATTCAACTGCTGGATTATTATAAAAGATATAGAAACTGGTGTACAAAAATTATAAAATATTCAAAGCAAGCATATTACAAAAGGAAACTAGATAACGCCAATGGAAATACCAAGCAACAGTGGAAGATTATAAAGGAGGCTGTAAATATACAAAAGGAGCAAGTGTCTAAATTAAAAATCAATAACAATATCATCTCGATGGAAGAGAATCCAAATATAATCACTAATCACGTAAATAGCTTATTCAGTGATATTGGTCCTAGATTCGCAAAACAATATTGTGCAGTGCAAATAAAACTACCGAAATGTGTCTTGTTAACAATTTTATACCTTGTACTCAATTTTCAGGAGAGAGCTTTGAATTTAAAACTACTAGCATTTATGAAGTTTCAAAAGTGATAAATGAATTAAAAATGTCTTTTTCCTGTGGTATTTATTGATGGCTTAAGTATCATGGTTTAAAAACAGCATGTTTCTGTATTGGCTGGTCCCATATCTCACATTGTTAACCTTAGTTTTAAGAGTGGCATATTTCCTACTCATTGTAAGAATGCTAAGGTTGTACCTCTTTTCACCTAGAGGTTAACAATTACAGACCCATATCTTTACTCAATACTCTCTCAAAATTGATAGAAAGATTGGCCAAGTCAAGATTAGTTTCATTCTTAGAAAAATACAAATTACTCTCTGCCAATCAATTCGGTTTCAGAGCAAATAAAGGTACGAGTGATGCTGTTTTAAAGGTATTGACCAAAGTTACAAGAGCGCTGGACTATGGCAACAAAGCCATAGCGGTGTTCTTCTATTTATCAAAAGCATTTGACACTGTTTCCCACGAATTGCTACTTAAAAAATTATCATCTTTAGGCATTAATAATACAGCAATGGGCTGGTTCAGATCTTATCTTAGTGACAGAATACAACAAGTGGAAATAAATAAGATGTTAAGCGAGGGTAAATCAATCTCCTTTGGAGTCCCGCAAGGTAGTGTGCTTGGACCAATATTGTTTCTTATTTATATAAATGATTTATGTAGTCTGAATATTCCTGGTAACATTGTTAGTTTTGCAGATGACACTGCCATAATATTTGAGGTTAAAACTTGGAATGAAACTTTCAACAAAAGGAATATAGGTTTAAAAGTGGTAAATAGTTGGTTAAACAATAATATATTAACTTTGAATGCACAAAAAACCAAATTTATCACTTTTAGCATTTCAAGTAAAAGTCAGCCTTCTGAAACTCACAACTTGATTATTCTCAATTGTTTTCAAACATGTAACTGCAACCCTTTAGAAATGTAGTCAGCATCAAATACCTTGGTGTAAAAATAGATAAATTTTTGACATGGAATGATCATATTAATATGTTAGTAAATAATACTAGGAGACTTACCTATATCTTTAAAGAACTGAGACATATACTAGACAAAGAAAAATTAAAAACTGTTTATTTTGCAATAATCCAGTCTCTACTTTCTTATAATATTGTGTGCTGGGGATCCTGCCCAAAGACTTATATAGAACCACTTAATATTGCCCAAAAAATGATTCTTAAAGTTATGTTCAAGAAAAAAATTAAATATCCAACTCATTTACTTTTTAAGGAATGTAATGTAATGAACGTAAAACAGTTATATATTACACAAACGCTTTGTAGATTTTTTAATAATATTAATTTTGCAGAAAGAACACAGCAAATTCGTACTACGAGAATTGGCTCTGGTCTGAACTTTATGGCAATTCAAACTAAATCTTCTTTTGGTCAAAGAAATTATTTTTATCAAGCTCCACTCATATTTAATAGCCTCCCAGAACATATAAAGTCATCTAATTCCTTGTACACTTTTAAAAGGGATGTTAAATTATTTGTGTTAGTCGAGGATTGCCAATTGATTTTCTCTACTTTGTCCTTTCTAAATTATTAGCTAAATGAGTATGTTTATAATAATAAGCTAAAATAATATTATTTTTGTTTGAACCGTTTTTGTTCATCTTCCTCTTGCCAAATCTATAGCATGTTAAATTGTATACATATATTTATTATTCACAACTTAATCCTTAAAAACAAAAAAAAAAACAAAAAAACTATATTTTATTTTATTTTAAATCAGATCTCAAAACTATGGTCACCCTAAAAACATTAATGTACTATCTAGCGCCATCAGTTTAGTAGGTACCAGTAGGTACCCATAATCTAATCTCAATCTGTAAGAAATACAACAATATTGTTCTTTCAAAATCTGTATAATTTTGTGTTATTTTGCTAACTTGTATAATTATTGTTAACCTCAACACAGGCTTGTCCTAGTGAGGTAACAAATTGTATTGTAAACATTTTTACCTGCAGTGTAAAGAAACAATAAATAAATAAATAACATTTTTTATACGAATGAAATAAAACAACAACTTTGTTTTATAACCACGATTTATTTAATTTTTATAATACCGACCGGTTTCGATTTAGTCAAGCATCTTCGGGGTATAAAATTAAACTGAGAATATAATTTTTCATACGTTATGAAATGCGAAAAAAGAGAAAAGGCCGAGAAAAGATAATTGAAAATTTGAACAAAAATATATATTGGAAAGGAAATCACGCCAAAGCTTAAACAGAGTTTTGATACAGTCCATGATCTACGTGACCAACTTTTTGCAATTTTTAACCCCCCCCCCCCCGGTGACCAAAAACCTAAGCAACCCGCCGCTCATTTGTATGGAGCGTGACATTTTGAAGACCCCCCCCCCCCCTAAACGTGCCACGTAGTATGGGTACGTTCCCTAAGTTTTTTAAATACAAAATATTGATAAGTTTGTTTGCCTAACGGCTGACAAAATGTGTAAAAAAGCCATGACTTGAGTTAATATTTATCGATATGCTGTGCATTGGTAAACGTTATCCATACTGATTACCTATACAGGTTAATTGAGGAAAAGCTATATTCATTGACGAATCTATAATAATAATAATAGAAGTTTATTCCAGAATGTATGCAGGGGAAGTGCAATGCAATACAGTCCATATTTTGAAATAACAAAAAAAAAAATAAGTTAAGGTAAAAAGTAAATAACAACACACAAATTAAATAAAAAAAAAACGAATTAGCATGAGAAATGTAGTGTTCTGTTAATTAGTGGACACACTAACAGACTCTCCAAATTTAATTTTACTTGGACGGAGATTACTTTGTAGGAATGAATAGATTCTTGTTGTTATCTGGATTTATTTATACTTCGCGTATACAATTGGGACTGCGGTAGTCTACCTAACTAGAAGCTAGCTAAAATGGTTCTACCGTGTGTTTACTGGAACACATCCTCTGAGCGCCTCCGACCACCTGTCGGAGAACTTAGGCACTACACTGCCTGCCATCTGGCGGAATCTACGGATAGATGATATCACCGCTATCTGCGTCTACAAGGCGGAAGTTTTTACGATACACCACCAGAAATGAAACTGAAAAAAAGATGTATATATCAAATACTAAAATAAACGTAAATAGCCGTTTACGGGGGGTATTTCATCGTCTCCCGTCTCCAGAGGGCCATCAGGGGAGATTCCATCCAGGCAGTCATGGCGGTGATAATCGCATTGTTCGAATGGCGCAGTCTGCGCCATAAACTTCCCTTGCGGTGGCGGAGAAGTGCACGGAAAGTATGTACTCGTCCCTCCAGGAACATTTCCGTAGCACTGCAGTATCTCGGTAGGCGGAAAAGTTGGCGATAAGCGTTATTAACTTATGCCATTTGGGTTGTAGTGTATGTAGTCAACCCACAGTTCTGATGTTACAGTGAGGTACAGAAAGCGTTTAACAGTATTCTTTTTACTTTGGGGCTGCAGGAGTAAAAACAGGAGAGAATGTTAAACTTGATGTGTTGCTACGAAGTGAGTCAATTATAAAAAAAATATAATAACAATAAAATGAAAATGACATCCAAGTCTTCCCAAAGTTTTTTTTAATAAGAAAGGTTTGCACCAGGCACGACTAAAATGTTCAGAATGCAGGGAATATTAAAACTAAAAATCGACCGGATTTTCTTATGAAACCTTCCCCTGCCTATTTATATGTGTAGTTACTTTATGTACATCAGCTATCAATCGTAAGTAGCCAAATTAAATAAAGAGGGGATCGCGTAGTTTTTTAAAAGGATTCAATTACTTTGATGGTACCGGGTTAGATTCCCGGTAAAAGGCCAAATTAATATTTTTATGAATTTTTTCGATCTTCCTGTATTTTGGCATTTAATGCAGTCCCAAGGAACATTGATAAAATATGTACATAATAAAATATGACTAAAAGGCAACCACCTACTTACACGCGTTATACTTGCATGAAAATAGTACTCGTATATGACTTCATCAAAAGATAGAATGAGAGCTTTCATCTCCACACAAAAGAATTTATAATGTGCATTAAATTTTTCCTTTCTCGTACCTGTGTGGTCAAACTTACTAGCATCAGGAGATCTTCTAGCATAGTGGTTGCCGACCTTTTTTGACCAGGGACCTGTATGATGTTTCTTTGTTTGCGTTAGGACCACAAGGTACAATAATGATAAACTGTTAATCGCATAATTAAATGCGTCTTTGCAATTCAATGTACTCTTCTTGGACTTATTCAGCTACTGTCCATCATTAATACCAACAGCATGGGCATAGGCACGGTGGGGCTGTCGACCGAGTCGTGTTTTAAAATTTATTGCATTTCATAGGATGATTTTTTCTTCTTCCGTTTATATTATTTGTGTTCATAGAGTCTAAAGCAGTGGTGCTGAAACGGTCGATCGCGATCGACCGGTCGATCGCGAGGGCTTTTTGAGTCGATCTCGAGAAATATTTGCCAATGTATAATAGATCTATTCATAATTTTTGTTTTAGTTGATCCTCAATTAGGCCTCAACAAGACCGACCATTTTTCATACCTTTTTGTTTGTTATTTATTTGTAGCTTGTAGTGAACGTAGTTAGTGAACTCTGATAGAAAATTCTGGTATTTTATTTGCGACTGGAAACACCGTCTGTAATGAATTGCAAGAATTCCCCGTTTCGATGGATCATCAATCCAACCATGTGTTCCAAGCACAAAAATAGGAGGAAAACCATTTTCGTGTTCTTGGTGTAGTATCAATAAAAGCTGGACTCGAGTGCAGATTGACTCTTAGGTTAAAACCAGTTTGATGTTCCGAATTGTAAGGGAGATTATTACTTGTATCTTCCATAAATATAGCATACTTATTAAATGATGCTATGTGATGATGTGTAAAGGAAATTAGTTGCAATTAAAACCCAGAGCATGAGATATTAAATTTATTAAATAACAATCAATCATAATTTAAAATAAGTTGAATGTAATCTACAGGGCGTGTCATTCTCCCGAAGGGACAATGAATATGTAATTTCTGATATTAATAGAGGTAGGTAGTTAAAAGTTACTTATAAAAGAAAGTGGTAAAGGTTGAGCGCCATCTTATTTTTAGGTGAATAAGAAAACAATTTAAATTATAGATAAACCATGATGATAGATAATGAAGCTAATTCAACGTTACGTGAAGTATATCGTTGAAGGTAACAGCATGACTCGTCTGAAGGAGAAATCTATAGGTCCGGCAACCAGACGCCATCTTCCGTCCGCAGGAGGGTGTTGCTCCAGTAGTCTCCCAAAACCAAACTGCCGAGTGAAGCCTGTTAAAAATTGAGATACTACCAGCACCTATGGGTTGCTTGAGCAAGCTCCCAGACGTTAATATTTCAAATGGTGCGAAGCTTGGCTAGTCGCTGAGTGTTCGGTACCTGTTTTAACTACCAAGTACGTACTATGGAGGAAGCCATTGTTTTGTAAATGCTTCCTAATGTCAAATGTATAATCGTAGATTCTTTAAATGTGTGCAGGTTTTTACATTATAAAAGTGCTAGCATCTCATTATTATCGCTTCTTCCCAACGCAAGTTTTAACAATAAACAACTGCCACTGTTTGGCCCGGTGTGTTGACACCGTAATATAATACATTTATAACATGTCCCAAGTGAAATAAACAGTGAAGTTTTTTGCAAAGATAATTATTTTATTTAAAAGGACACCCATCAATTTTGAACATGGGCCTTACGATCCAGATTGCAATCAGAGGACTGCAATAATATAAAAAAAAACAAGAACCAGCTGCCAATTAATACAGATGACCAAAATTACAATAGAGAACTCCAGTCCAATTTTTTTATTTTTTTTAATGAATAAAGACCTTCAAACTTAAATAACTGCATTTTTATTTTTATTTTTATAGTTAGTTTTAATAGTTAAAATAATTGTCAAAGTTTTAATTTTTAAAGACTCCCAGAAACGCACCGTATCTATGGTGGTCTAATTTTTTTACTTTTTAAGTTGTCATTTTGAATCAGTGATGTTATGTCGAGGGAAATTTCCCTAGATCTAGGGGAGAAAAATATTTTTTAGGGATAAGGGAAATCAGGACAAAATCTAGGGAAATTTCGAACTCTGGCCAAAATTTTATTACATATGACAGTATTACTGGTATTATTTATATATATACGTATATATATTTGTTGGAATTCCTATGAATCTTAATTATTTTTCATGTACTTACATGCCATGTTATTTTTAACACTGACAACTCAAAATGATATTAGGGAACGTACCCATACTACGTGACACGTTCGGGGGGGGGGGGGTCTTCAAAATACCACGCTTGGTACAAATGAGCGGCGGGTTGCTTATGATTTTTATTTTGCAAAGTGTTTTTTTTTTTAATTTGGAATTCAGTTTCTAATTCAGTGGTGAGTGTATTCGTACTTTTAAATTATTACTTCACGTAGCAAAAAGTGTTTTATTTGGAAAATCACGGTATTATTAGTATATTTACCAAGTTCCGATATCTTTCCAATTAATTATCATATTAATTAACATATAACAGGATTAGTGTTACACAATCAGGTGGCTACGTAGGTAATTGCGTAAATGTGAAATTCTAGGGAAATTTCACTTCTAACTGTTGGCAACACTGTGAAGAACTCAGAATAATCATGGCGGATAATGACTTTTAGGTGTGAGGTGTGTTTTTTATTCAAGATTAACTGCTTTTAATATAGAAAAACATTGGTAAAATGTCCACATTTCACCGCTACTGTTATTGTATTTAATCAAAGTGCAATATAAAAACAATAAATCATCTCTTTCATTGCAAATACATGTGACATCGTGTTTTGTGTCAGGTGTTACTTTGTAGGTACATTGTTTTATGTATAATACATACAGAAACACTGGTATTTATAATACACTGATCATGACGAGTGTGTAACAACTTGTATAAAAAGCCCTATACTAAAAACAATTTGAAAATACATAACTAAATGTCAAAACATGACATGACTTTAACCTCAAATAGACAAAATTTATTGCAGATTGTCCGCAAATATAGCCCTTTTCATAAATTGTTGAGGGCCTAAATTATGTTTCAATAAACACAATAACTATTATTTATCTAAATCTCTATAAACAGTATGATAATAAACCAAAAACACGAAATGTTGAATTGCATAGGTACGTGTGCACTTCAAGTCATTTCAAATGTCAATACGGTATTAGTTCATTTATGGTCAATACAATACAATACACAGGTGACAGGTTAACTGTGACGTCACGGTTAACCATTTCAGTAATGCCAACTTAACGCTGTGTTTTCCGAAGAGGTTTAAAAATGCACTTTTTAATAATTTATTAAAAACTCTGCATTTAATATTATGAAATAAAACTTATATATTCAGAATCAGCGTTTCTTGGTCTATATGAACATATTTTTTTAAAGCCATAATATTTTTCACTGGAGTTCCTTATTACCGGAATCACAAAGATGAACAAAGGAAGACTGGATTCACATCAGAAATGAGATAAGTTTTTAGTGCCTTTCCACCCATACCCATTCCTTAACATCCATTCAGAACTCATTCGTAGTTTTTTAACAAGATTAATCCCATAAATATTGTATTGTAAAAAATAAAATCACTACCCACGTAAAGATTTTATGCAACTGATGATTCTCAATTAATGATTGAACATTAGGTTCTCAATTAATAATTGCCAGGAATATTGTCGTTGTTGTCTTTCAGGCGGGTAGCTTCTCAAATAAATAAATACGCATTGTCGGAACACATTTTATCAGGGATTAAGCTACGAAAAGGTATTTGTACACAAAATGGATAAGATCAAATCTTTAATAGCCAAGAGAGGCGTGATTAAGGGGAAATTGACGCGTTTCGCGGATTCTATAAACTCCTTGTCCGCGATTGAAATTAAACTGAGGTACGACCGAATTAAGCCATTGTTAGATCAATTCGAATCTATACAGGACGAAATTGAAATTTTATCGGATGAGGAACTGGAAAATTCTATTCAGCGCGAGACGTTTGAAAATCAATATTTTTCAGTCCTTGCGACTGCTAAAGGGGCGATTGACTCAATTAACGAGGGTAGGGTTGAAATCAAACTTCCAACTCTCCAATTGAGAGAATTCGATGGGAATCAAAAAAATTGGGTAAATTTCGTTGAAACCTTTAAAACTTTGGTTCATAATAACAGTTCCTTGAGCAACGTCCAAAAATTCTTTTACTTACAATCTGCGCTGAAAGGGAACGCATTGAAAATAATTGCTAATCTAGAAGTTTCGGAATTAAACTACCTATCGGCTTGGGAATTGTTGCACGACAGATTTGCGAATCTCAGGGCTACCGTACATAAACATATCCAAACTCTATTTCAATTAAAGGATATGAAACATGAAGAGCCTGTAGCATTAAGGTATTTAATTGATGAAACTAATGTCAATTTGAAAGCGTTACAAAACATCGGAGTTAAAGTAGATCATTGGGATCCTTTGATTATTTACATAATTTCAAATAAATTGGATATAGCTACCCGGAGAAATTGGGAACAATATACATTGCAAGGTGAATTACCTACATTAAAGGAATTCATAAAATGTTTATCTGCTAGGGCACAAGTATTGGAGCTTATGAATGCTTCAGAGAAAAAATCTTCTAACCTACATAAAATGCAAATAGGCGACAATAATAACAAAAAAGATTCATCGGTATTCTTGGCAATAAAGGCAAACAACTGCATTTATTGTAATGATAAAGGTCATCAAATTTATTTTTGCAAAAAATTTCTAAAATTAAAATTACAGGATAGGATTGATGCTACGAAATCAATCCGGGCGTGTTTTAAATGTTTGAGGTTGGGTCATCAAGCACAGAGTTGCATGACAAACCTAACCTGCAAAATTTGTGGCAAGTATAGCCACAATACTCTATTACACAAGGAGGTACCTCCGCCGGAGACCTCAAATATGGATGCTAATAACGAGGTTATAGTGTCGAATTTTTCTGCATCGGAAAAGGCAGAAAAAATAATATTATTGTCAACCGCCTACATAGGAATTGTGGGGGCCAACAATAAAATGTTTAAAGCTCGCGCCCTGATTGATTCTGGTGCGCAGAGTAATTTTATGAGAGCTGAATTTGCTAATAAATTAAATTTACCATGTGAATGGATAAACAAACCCGTGTCTGGGATCCATAATAATATCACACACATAAAAAAGAGAATTTCAGTGGAGATGACTTCGTTTAATACGGATTATAAACGCGAAATATCATGTCTGATTTTACAGGAAATTACAACCAATTTACCACAAGTGACAATGGCGAAAAAAGAGTTCAAAATACCACCAGGACTGGAGCTGGCAGACCCGAACTTCAATATAGCTGCACCCATCGACATCCTGTTGGGCGCGGAGAGCTTCTGGGAAATGCTAAACAACGATAGATTGAAACTCGAGTCAGGACCAACGCTTCAACGTACGCAACTGGGATGGATTGTGTCCGGTCCTATCAACGTGTATCCCAAACAAAGGCCTGTATCAGATTTTTGCAGTTTATCTATAAATAAGTTGAGTCATCAAATAGAAAAATTTTGGAAATTGGAAGAGATTAATTCCACTAAAATTCAAACTCAAGAAGAAAAGGCTTGCGAAGCCAGTTTTGTAAGTACTCATACTAGAGAAGATGACGGTAGATATGTAGTAAGTTTACCGCGTCGGGCATGCATTGATCAGTTGGGAAACTCATTGCTCACTGCCGAAAAAAGATTTAAAAATATAGAAAAAAAATTTGTGTCACATCCCGAGTTAAAGGCACAATATGTAAAATTCATGCGTGAATATGAAGAATTGGGACACATGGAGATGTGTGACCAGTCAAAAGGGGATCGTGACTCCTATTTTTTACCGCATCACGCTGTAGTGAAAGAATCCAGCACTACTACTAAAGTGAGGGTCGTTTTTGACGGCTCCGCCAAAACCTCAAATGGAATTTCCCTCAATGAAGCCTTGATGACAGGACCTGTTATACAAAAGGATCTATATAACCAACTATTGCATTTCAGGAAACATCAAATAGTCATGACTGCCGACATCGAGAAGATGTACCGCCAGATTAACATGTGTGAAGATGACCTGGACCTACAGAAGATAGTATGGTGCGAGTCGCCACAGGATGTGCTCAAGCATTATCGTCTGAAGACTGTGACTTATGGACTGGCACCTTCCTCCTTCTTAGCCACAAGATGCTTAAAGCAAATTGGTATGGATAATAATTTAATTTTTCCTAGAGCTAGTCAGGTCATAGAAAATGACTTCTATATGGATGACTTGTTAACGGGAGCAGATGAGCTGGAATCCTGTAAAAAGTTAAAAGAAGAATTAATCAGCATCTTGTCATCTGCGGGGATGACGTTGAGGAAGTGGAGGTCCAATGCGTTGGAATTGTCAGCCGAGTCGGGCCAAGCTAAGTGTGCCGATTCAGGCGATTCCGACAAAATTATTACTGACAATCCAAAGACTGAGAAAATATTAGGATTAACATGGAACAATGAATCTGATTACTTTTCTTATGTAATAATGAAGCCATCAGGTCCAACCGAGAGCAAACGAGAGATATTGTCTTGCATCGCATCAACCTTCGATCCATTGGGACTCCTAGGGCCGATAATAGTCATAGCCAAATTGATAATGCAAAGGCTGTGGCAGTCCAAAGCAGCATGGGATGATCAGTTACCTAATGAAATATTAGCACCCTGGAGGACCTACCTGCAAGATTTAATTCAGCTAAATGTGTTGAAAATACCAAGAAAAATTATTTGCAAGCAAGCAAAAGAGCTACAGCTACACGGTTTTTGCGATTCGTCTGAGAAGGCTTTCGGAGCCTGTATCTATATGGTGTCAATGGACCACAGCGGTAAGTGGCATTCACACTTAATAACATCCAAATCAAGGGTAGCACCATTGAAGTCTATTTCACTGCCTAAGTTGGAGCTATGTAGTGCGGTACTACTGGCAAAATTAATGAAAACTATAAAACAAGCATTAAATATAATGAAGATCAACACATATTATTGGTGTGACTCTACGATAGCGCTGTGTTGGCTGAAAGGTCAACCTACTCGTTGGAGCACTTTCGTGGCTAATCGAGTAGCCGAAATACAAGAACTGAGTGATCCAGATCAATGGAGACACGTATCATCATCCGACAATGCAGCGGATATACTTTCAAGAGGAGCTACTGCGGATAAATTGATAAATTCTACAATATGGTGGAATGGACCAAATTGGTTGACCGACGGAGTCAACGATTGGCCTATATCGAACATTTCCTGTTCAAACCCTCCGGAGCTCAAGAGTAAAATTATTCTTTTATCTACTGATATTCAAGAATGGGAAATATTTGGAAAATTTTCCTCATTTATCAAATTGAAAAGGGTTACAGCATATGTACTGCGGTTTGTGAATAACTGCAGAAATATTAAAAGTAAAATTTCAGGTAATTTAAGTGTAGCTGAACTAGAAGCAAGTTTGAATTATCTACTGAAATCAGCTCAGGCACATGCCTTTCAAAAAGAGTTGAAGACATTAAAAAACCAGGGAAATGTCAACAAAAATAGTAACTTAAAATCTCTTCATCCCTTTTTATGTGATGGTCTTATATATGTGGGCGGTAGATTAAATTTAGCTACACACCTATCGTACCAACAAAAACATCCAATTATATTGCCAGCTAAACATAAGCTAACCGAATTGATTATACGTCACTATCATTATGTAAACTTACACGCAGGACCTCAAGCGCTATTAGCTGAAATAAGATTAAGGTTTTGGCCTATTTTTGGGAAAAATACTGTTAAAAAGATATTACATAAGTGTATTGTGTGTTTTAGGTGTAATCCTCGTATTGGTAACCAGATCATGGAAAGCTTACCGAGCGAAAGAATCACACCGAGCCGACCGTTTGCTATCACGGGAGTCGATTTTGCTGGACCGATTCCAACCAAAAGTGGGCCACTGAGGAGAGCTCCACTCGTGAAATCGTATTTATGTATTTTTGTTTGTTTTTCCACAAAGGCGGTTCACTTGGAATTAGTTTCGGATTTATCTAGCAATGCTTTTTTGAACAGTTTAAAGAGATTTATATCCCGTAGGGGAGAACCTGATAAGATTTTTCCCGATAACGCTAGCAACTTTCGGGGGGCCAAGGAGCTCAAGGAGCTGTATACCAGTTTGAGAGAGAACAACGACAAGATTCAAAATTATTTAGCTAACAGAGGTATTGAGTGGAGGTTCATAACCCCTCGAGCCCCTAGTCAGGGAGGGCTGTGGGAAGCTGCGGTCAAGTCAGCAAAGTTTCATTTGTATAGAGTCACTAGTAATTCTGCTTTAACCTTTGAACTTTTGTATACCTTAATTTGTCAGATTGAGGCCTGTCTAAATTCCCGTCCATTGACTTCCTTGTCTGATGACATCCACGATTACCAACCCCTCACCCCAAACCATTTCCTCATAGGCACTAAATCCTCTATCATTCCGGAGAGAGATGTCCGAGCCATACCAGACAACAGGCTGACCCAATATCAGAGAATCCATGCGCTAATGTTATCCTTTTGGTATAGATGGAAGCGAGAGTACTTGATGGAGCTACAAAAAAGGACTAAATGGCAAACCAGTAATCAACGGGCACTGCAAAAGGATGATCTGGTTATTCTGAAGGAAGATAATTTACCTCCACCATTATGGAAAATGGCGCGAGTTATATCTACACATCCCGGCGCGGATGGTGTAGTGCGAGTGGTTACCCTGAAAACCCCTCAAGGAATCTTTGTCAGGCCTATCACAAAGATATGTCTAATGCCTCTGGACCCGGAAGCTGAACCTGTGACGGACGCCCCGGACCCTTCCGTCAGTCCGGACTCCCCGGACGACCATGATGAAACTTTTTAGGGTGAAAATATTAAAAAAAAGACCCTTTAAAGATACCAATCCCAGGAACAACATGACAACCTATAAATTGATGATTGATTGCACCCCGCGCTGTGGTGCTTATTTCGTGGACTGCACCTTGAGAAGATCCTAACCAATGGACTTGAAAAAAAAAAAAAAGACAATTGTGTTGTGTTGGGTTGGGTTTTATTATAATATTATTTTGTGTTGGGTTGTGTTCTATTATAATAGTATTTTGTGTTAAGTTATTATTTAAATATGTAAAAAAAATTTTGGTTAATTTAAGTTTATGTAATTAGTTTAGGTTAATCACCTTAAAATTCAACTTGTGAATGTACATTTTTAAATAATAGTATAATAAGCAGTGCAGGATTATTTAGTTTTGGCTGCTAATTTATAATAGGTAAAATTATTTGTTAGTATTTGTACGGTATTTAGAGTTAGGATTTGTGTTTTTTTTTACCTTTGCCTTGATTGTTTTCCCCTGTTTTTGTTATGTTTTTTTGAAGGGTTCATAAATCGGTATAGGCGATTTAGAAACCCCGAGGCGGAAGCTATGTTAAAAATTGAGATACTACCAGCACCTATGGGTTGCTTGAGCAAGCTCCCAGACGTTAATATTTCAAATGGTGCGAAGCTTGGCTAGTCGCTGAGTGTTTGGTACCTCTTTTAACTACCAAGTACGTACTATGGAGGAAGCCATTGTTTTGTAAATGCTTCCTAATGTCAAATGTATAATCGTAGATTCTTTAAATGTGTGAAGGTTTTTACATTATATAAGTGCTAGCATCTCATTATTATCGCTTCTTCCCAACGCAAGTTTTAACAATAAACAACTGCCACTGTTTGGCCCGGTGTGTTGACACCGTAATATAATACATTTATAACATGTTCCAAGTGAAATAAACAGTGAAGTTTTTTGCAAAGATAATTATTTTATTTAAAAGGACACCCATCAATTTTGAACAAAGCCGTCAATGCCCCCTAGGAAACGTTCGCTGGTCACATGGTCAGTTGCAGATAGTGATGTGCATGCAACAAAGTGTAGGGATGGGGAACGAATCGCTACAGAATGATCTGTCAAAATTTCAGTAGCAGATTAATCTACTGATGGATTTAGAAGAAAATCTTTCTAAAATTTCGAGTGGAGTTACACATTTTGTTGCAAACCATTCTTCAAAATTCGTAATTCGTAGGAAAATCAAACGCATATTATGAGAGTAATAGTATTTAAAGCAGGAGACTCGCAAGCAGATTCATTTAAAATCGGTTTTGTGTTAAGAATGTAAAATTCCAGTTGTGGATTCATCTGCTGACATACTTCCAAGAAAATCATTATTTTATTTGAAGTGCAGTTTTAAAATTCTAGTTGCAGACTATGTAACTATGTTTGTGCCGACAGAATCAAAGAAAATTCATTTTTAACTTTGAGTGTTGTTTTAAATCGCCACACACAGATTTAATTTAAACCAGTTTTGTGTTCAGAATGTAAAATTTCTGTTGGTTTCATTTGCTAACACATTTCGAAGGAAAACATTGTCTTATTCGAAATTCCGCTGTAAAATTCTAGTTGCAGACTATGTATGTGCTGCCAGAATCAAAGAAAAACCATTTTCATGTTCTGTGTAGTTTTAACCTGCCGCATACAGATTTAATTTAAACCAGTTTTGTGTTCAGAATATAACGATATATTAAAAAATAAGTTGCAGATTCAACGTGCACCGAGTTAAGTTTTACATTTGAGTTGCATGCTATATGCTTAATCTTAAGTTAAAACCTCCTTGTGTTCTAAACATCGGGTAAAAATTCGAGATGCGAAATTCTATTGCATGGATACCATTCTCGATTTCCGAGAACAGTTATAAATTTGTAGTAGAACTTAAAAACATAATTTTTTTTATTGGAAGAATATTCGCCACATCTGGTATAAAAATCGGCATAAAATGAGGTCGTAATAAAAAAAAAAATGATTCGTGCACACTCCCCCCCCTGGCGTGAAAATCTGGGGTACTTACCGGGGCGGCAAAATTTTCCTTCGCCCCAGGCGGCTAACACCCTCGCTACGCCACATCTCAGTGTCGATCGATCGGACTCTAATAACATTGAGGTAGATCACCAGCAGTTCAAGTTTGAGCACCCCTGGTCTAAAGCATGAATATGTTGGAGAAGCCAACTTTTTTCGGTAGGTACCTACTCCATTTTTTGTCCCACCCTAAATCAAAACCTACAGTGTTACGAATTAGCTTTTGGATATCTTTATTCGGTTTTATAGTAAATGAATTATTGTTTCGTGGACTACATTTTAGATCTCGCAGACCACGTGTGGTCCACGGACCACCGGTTGGGAACCACTGCTCTAGCACGTTAAAATCGATAAGCGTAATTTCCAATAATTTTATATCGATGTCTCAAGTACGGTTTCACCATTGACAGCCGAACCAATATTGACAGGGAATAAATTAAAAATCTATATGCGCTGGTAACACCTAGGAGTATTTTCTATGAATTGACACTATCAAATGTCAGACGCAAAGCAATTATGTAAAAATATTAATAAATTCGAAATGTTGAATTGAAATATCTTATTGTGCATTGGCAGTCCGCGTTTACTTCCTTACACTAAACGGGAGTTAATTAGTTAATGAGATCTTTACATATACTTCAACAACTTTAAAGGTCGAACTGAACAAATTGGTGGTAAAATTCACTGGAACCAAACGAAAATAATTATTATTCTCAACAAATAGAGCACACCTCAAACGGCAAAATGAAATTGTTAAACAATAATATAGGAGAAATCATATTTTTCGGAAGTCTATTGAACAATTTATCTCTGTGTGCTGGTTTGTACCTTGGTACCGTCTCGTGGTTGACGCAATCCAATCTAAAGGACTTTCGATTTCGGGTCTTCTTTTTTTGTGCTATAAGAGAGGTAGTTAAAGCAAAATCCAATTTCTGATAATAAAAGAAGTCCATTCAGAGAATTTCCCGCTCAAATAGAATGCTAGACTAAATTTATGAACAGTCCTCAGTACGTCATTAGGTACATAATCATGTTAAAGGTAGAACGATCAATTCTAGATGAATGAGGCTTATTAAATTAATCGGATTCGTTCAACAATATATTGTGACTCAAAGGCAGACATTTTAATTAAAGTTTTATAGGTTTTTGAAGAGATTCATGATACCTACTAGTCTATCATCACTTACTTATCTATCGCTTTTTTACATTCATGGTAGAGATGTTTTATTAAAATGAATTCTTATTTTTTCAAATCTCTCCGATAACCAACCTTTGTCAAAAATTTTAACAGTTTATCAAAAATTTTAACGGCCGTAAAGATTTGTACTGTCGATTACGAAAGGCGTAGTGATTATTTATCTATTTATGTATAAAGTACATGATATGTTAGATATTTATACATTTAGAATAGAACAGCGTGTTAAGCAACATACTTGTTTTACTTTAACCAGTGATTCCTGAAATTTTTTAGAGTAAAAAATATAAATTAAGTTTTGGTCCCCGATGATATTTTTAAAGTTTTTTTTCGTCTAAAAAGAGTAACAGAAACAGTATCACATTTAGGGAATGCAATCTCGATCCCGCGAGATCTCGTTCTCGCGAGATCTAGGCCTTTTTTAGCGAGATTGATCTCGGACGAAAAAAGGGCGAGATCTCGCGAGTTTAACGAGATTACACTCGAGCATAAAAACGTCTTATTCGAAGCGCGGACTGACACGGACGGATTTGCGATCTGTCGGTTTCGTTCGGTGCGCGTGAGGCGGTGGCCTGAGGTAGCCCGAGATCTGTGGTTCCAACTTGCGTTGAATCCGAAAGGGCTGGTTATCTGGCCGACAAAATAAGAAGCCGTTTAGCAGACGATTCTTTGGACATTTTGTGCTTCTTAAGGAGCTATTTTCAAAATGATTCGTAATAATAGCTTCAGATTTGAACTGAACAATTCTTTCATTTAAAAAAAATAATTTTTTATTGTAATATAAAAAATACGAGTTACATTATATACAGTATATACACATACATATATTTTACAAAATATTAAATTAAAGGTCGTTTTTTGATTGGTACATTTTGTTAATTATTCTGTAATTTCTAATAGTCTGACTAATTGGTATATTTTGTTAATTAATCTGTAATATCTAACGGGTCTACTGAGTAGATATAGTTTTATGTAATTGATAACAATATCTCAGTTTAATAGTCAGCTCAACTTAGATAACAAGTTTAATTTTTTAGACTTCTCGTTGTTTTGTTTGTTATATGAAACGTGTCATGTTCGTATAAAAAGGTAACCTTGCGGCAGAGCAGAGACCAGGGCTCAGGATAGTGGGCCAAGTAGTTAACTGTCATGTAGGTAGGGTTTTCAGTCAAATAAAAAGAAGATGAATTTTATAAAACTATATTGTAGCCAACAAAAAACAAACTTTTAAATTTCATACCAATGAAAGGTTAGCATTAAATTTATACCAAGGTAATATAAGAATACAAAACATAAACATACCAGATGGACTCCGGAACACTCTAACCTAACTAAAAGAATTCACGACGGATGACGTCCGCGACGTTGCTTAGTGGAGAGAAGACAATTCCAGGCTCATTAACCGGGGACGTCGCGCAATCCTGAAATCCAAGGTCATCCTTCTTAGGAAGAAGGCTGCTACGCCTCCAAGGAGTGCATTCAGCTTCGGGCCATCCCAACAAGCTCCATAAAAGGAACACGTGGTCCTAACTGATCTCCAAGACCTGCGTCTCTCGGTAAATCCGTCATCCATCCGTGTCTCCACGACGCGGGGTCACAAAGGCATATTCTGCCACCTCAAGGACCAATCCTTTTTTTAAGTTTGTTTCCAGAACACAATTGCACAAAATGGCCAACTGCCAACAACGGAAAAAGTGGGATTCACATAACCACTCAAAAATATTGCCGTACACGAACTTCTCGTGTTACGTAAAATACACCCCGCGTCTTTATAAGATAGGATCGACTTCGATTCACATGATATAATAATCCAATTGAAACACTTTTCCAGTGAGTGACCAATTCACGCACAGCTAGCCCATAGCTGCCCGGGAGGAAGTGACCATAAACAAAAGAGCTTCTCTCTTTTCAAAAAAAATTACCAGTCTCAAAAAAAACACCATAGACAAAAAAACAAATAGGCAAGAACTGCACTAGTCACATAATATTTATGTGACAATTCCCCCCTTCCCACGAAAATGTTTGCCCTCAAACATGAAAAATTAAGTCCACAAACTAACTAAACTATGAGTCCATCAGGTATCTAAAAAATGATAACAAAACATTAATTAGTAATAAAAATAACAACTTAGAACTAAATTTCTTAAAGGTAAACCTCTTAAAATTAAATTTCTTAATAATAAAGAACAAACAAGAAAAGAAAGGCACGAAAACAAGGAGTCAACCATCATCTACTAAATTAAACAAAGTTTTGAATTTACTTTAAAAAAAAGGAGACCTGTTGTTTTCGTGTCAATTTAACAAGATTTATACTTATAAAATACTCAACATTTTATATTTTAAGAAAAAACACAACCAAATAAATTGTAGAAAAGAAAAAAAAATTTGATCACTTTTCCTTATACAGGAAATAAAGGCCAATTTGGCTTCACTTTTTAGGGTTAAACAGCCCTCACTCGCACTGAATTTACGCTATATTTGAATAGCAAAAAAAAATAACCTATCTAACTAAGTCCATCCGGTTTAACATTCTTAAGATAAAACTTAAAAATAAACAAATACTTAAAATTAAAGAAGCCTAAATTAAGAAAATATCTATATAATTATACATTTTTCAATCAGAACAATGGAGTTCAATGTTGGCAAAACTAGGACACAAGAAAATACTTTTCTGTGTTATAAGTAATATAGAATCAGTATACAAACTGTCTATCAGACGTGGGCAGAGTAGGGATCTTACATTGGATCATCTAACTGTCATTATTGAACCAGGATTTACAATTCCGAAGAAATACCTATATGTAAAAAAGGTCGTCAAACTAGAATAATATTTAAATTATCCAATTTTCAAAAATCAAATCAGGTCAGGTTTTATAAAACAATAAATACCTGCCAATCAAGGTGGTCAGATTAGGATTTACATAACACAATACCTATCTATCAGATCATGACAAAAGTCAATTGGTACTTAACAGCAAAACATAAAGTTAAGCTCGCAGCTTAGGATATCCAAAAATCCATTAAACAACCTGCATCAAAAACTCAAAAGAGTGACATTGTTTGTAAAAAAAATGAGACCACGGTAATACCCAAGCTGGCATCCCTTAAAAAAAACACTCTACGTGTGCACAAAAGTCAGCATTTCTTGTACAAACAAAACAAAATGTGTGATCAACTATGGCTTTCAGTGAGTTGACACTATTCGATGAGTGATCAATTCAAAATTTTAATGAATGACACTAGTAATACTTAATTTAAAGTTTAATAATGATACTAACAGTAAGATATTAATGTTTATATTATTTAGAGTTAAAACTATACAGAACAGACTTAGACTTAAAAAACTATACAGAACACACTTTCCTGTATTAGAGGCAAAGCGATAATTCCAAAGGAATTAATTATTAGTTAAGCACGCCGAAGCAGTACTAACTTTGTTAGAGACAAAACAACTTTCTTATGAACTAAGGTTTATATAAAGAACTTTTAGGAAAGCTATACCATACTTAAACTTATGAAATACAAAATATCAATAATAAAACTAATAGAACTTTTGTGCATCAGAAAGGTGCTCAAGTCTCTGAAACACAAAATTCCAAAATATTCCTTCTCAAGTTCTCTGGAGGTTCCATGGGCAATGGGCAATAAAAGAGCCTCCAGTGGACTAAAGAAAGAAGGGCATAAACTTAAAAATAATAGCATTACAACTAAATCCGTTAAACAGACGGAACAAGGTATGAAATCAGTGTGTGTGTACTCATGTGAACAAGTATATTATTACCAAAATAATCATACGTTTAATAATACAAAAAAAAAACTCGAAACTAGTGCATGTTATTATTAACAGAAAAGCATATTAACAGAGGAAAGAAAGACTTAACTAACAAAATTTGGGCGCCAGTGACCACAAGGATCACATTCCAGTTTACCGAGGGTAAATAAACGGTTTATCGTCAATGAACTAGAATTAAGTGTCTGTACTGAGCACAAGATTTGGAGGTACCAAACTCCAAATCTTGAGACCAGAACAATCACAAAAGAAACAAATGTAATAATGTGAAGGGTTGGTAGGCCTGCACACTACAACATTGGCCTCCTTAAAGAAAAAAAACTAATCTATCCGAACAATATCTTTCACGTGAAAATTACCTACAGTTCTACCTTGCATATCTGCCAATGTGTACACTAAATCCGAGACTCTATTTTTTATAACATTACGAACGAATCTAGGTGCCAACTTATGGGAAAAGTAATCCGGACCACTGGATTGAACAAAATTCTTCCTCCAAATGACATCACCTACATTATAAACCACGGATTTACGGCGTAAATTATAATGTTGGGCATTCTTTTTAAAGGCCTGTATTAATGCATTTGAAACTTGTTCGTAAATAGGAACTAAGTCTTCCAACTTTTTTGCAAATTCGGCTCTAGACTGATCCAAAGGTACGTCCACGACACTAGAAGAAACATTAATTTTGTGTAAATTGCCGTCAACAATTTGTTCCCTGCCGTGCATAAGGAAAAAAGGCGTGAAACCTGTTGCAAAATTAACAGTATTATTCAAGGCTGACTGAATCTGAGGCAGAAATCTGGACCAATTACGATGGTCAGACTCGGTCAAGATAGACAAGGCAGTCCCGATAGTTTGGTTATACCGCTCAACTACATTATTTTGCGGGGTGTAATAGGCGTTATAAAAAGGCATTGGAACATTATAATCAGCCAACAATTGTTTGAACTCTTTTGAAACAAATTGTTTACCATTATCACACACCAGGGTTTGTGGAACACCGTGGACTAGAAAAATAAATTGTTCAACATTTTTTACAATGCTTTTAGTAGTAGCATTTCTGAGTGGAAAAATCCATGTATATTTGGAAAAAACGTCAACAACCGATAAAATGTACATAAAACCCGCGTAACTACGTGGAAGAGGTCCAACAAGGTCGATAGACAACATTTGCATCGGTCTGTTGACTATTTTTGGATTCGTAGAAATACCAGCCGGCGCAGATGTATTTATTTTATGTGCCTTGCACGTTTTACACTTATTAACAAACTTTTTGACGTCATTATACATACCCGGCCAAAAGTAACGGAGTTGAACTTTCTTATACGTTCTGAATACACCGGGGTGGCAAGAGTTAATAGATTCGTGTTCTTTACTTAAAATGGCGTTGCGGTCTTCAAAAGGCACAACCAGCTTCCAGGCTGTATCCTCTTGCAAAGCGAAACGAGATTTAGAATGTCGAAATAAACAATTATCTTTAATTTGGAAGTTATTGAAACGTTGGGGATTATTCATACAATTGGAAAACAAATTATTATACCAACTATCCGAAGTTGTAGGCGAAGAATCTATGGCAGCAACAGTAAACTCGTCTTTACGAGAAAGAACATCTGGAACAGTATTTAATTTACCCTTTCTGTGCACCACATCAAAAGAATATTGGGAAAGACGCGTAGACCAACGTGCAAGCCTACCAGTTGGATTGGACAACGAAACCAACCACTGCAAACTGGAGTGATCCGTCACTACTGTGAAATGAACTCCTTCTACGTAAGGCCTGAAATGATTGACTGATTCTAATACCGCAAGGAGTTCGCGCTCCGTAACGCCGTAATTTCGTTCGTGAACATTTAAGCACCTAGAGAAAAAAGAAACAGGATGTTCTTCACCGTCAAACACCTGAGTAAGCACGCCGCCGATCCCAACGTTGCTCGCGTCCGAGTGGATAGTAAAGGGCAACGAAAAATCAGGGCAACTAATAACGGGAGCAGAAGTTAGGGCTTTTTTTAATTTTTTAAACGCGTCTTCCGCTTCTGGAGTCCAAGAAAAATTACTTATTCCCATTCTAGAACCAGTGAGTTTTGTCAACGGGGCTGCAATAGTAGAGAAATCTTTGATAAAACGCCTATAATAACCGCAAAGACCTATAAAAGCTTTAATTTGCTTCGAATTCTTAGGGGTAGGGTAAGTACGAATACATTCTAATTTAACGGGGTCTGTACGAAGACCCTTCGCGTCTACGATATAACCTAGATATTTTAACTCTTCTTTACAAAACTCGCATTTTTTGAGGTTAACTGTTAGACCCGCATCTCTTAATCGTTCATAAATTTTATTCAAAATCTTCAAATGTGACTCAAAATCTTCCGAAATAACAATCAAATCATCGAGATAACAAAAGACGTTCTCGTCGAACTCAGGACCAAAAAGAGCATCCACAAGACGCTGCAATTCGCTAGGAGCATTCTTAAGACCGAACGGCATCCTCACAAATTCAAACAGACCATGGCCTGGTACAACGAAAGCCGTTTTAGGACAGGATTCCTTATCTAAGGGAATCTGCCAAAATGATTTGCTCAAATCTATCGATGAAATAAAACGAGCACCCCTTAGTTTATCTAAAATACGTGAAATGTAAGGGAGGGGGTAGGAATCTGCCAATGTGACGCTGTTCAAGCGCCTCGAGTCCAAACAAAACCTGACAGAACCATCCTTCTTAGGAACAATCAAAACTGGGTTTGACCAAGCTGAACGGGAACGGCGGACAACACCTAAATCCAACATTTCTTTTAATTGTGCTTCTAATTGTTTCTGGCGAGTTTGAGATAAAGGATAGTAACGCTGTTTAATAGGATCCCCTGTTGTATTTATTTTATGACGTACTAAATGGGTTTTACCTAAACCACGTTCTTCGAAAGAAATTGACTTAAACTTAACTATAACCGAATTTAATTTGAGATTTTCTTGGGGGGACAGCAAGGAAGCTGATGTTAATTTGCGAACCTCACCGACAACCTTCCCAAAATTAACATTGCTGTCAACTTTTGGAAACAACTGAGGGGCCACGTCAAATTGCTTCCAAAAGTCTACTCCCAAAACAATTGAAGAGGACAGAGACGGAATAACGAAAAACTTAATATATTTCTTAATATTATTATACAATACTAGTACTCGCATAGTACCAATTATATCCTGACGCTTGCCATCCGCGGTGGTAACGTAGGAATCTAACTTATTTAACTTATACCCTAAACTTATGAAAAAATTATAAACAGAACCCCCGAAACAACTGACAGATGCTCCACTGTCTAAAAGTCCTGAAAAAACCAAATCCTTAATTTTAATATTAACATGTGGTCTAACATCTCGTCCACAATCAGCTAACGGCACACATGCGTCCATGTTGTGCGTGGTAAACTTAGATATATTACTAGTAACTGACGACGATCTTCTGTCATCCTTGTGCACAGAACGCAAAAGATCGTCGGTTAGTTTTTTGAATCAGATTTATTCGCGACATTATGCTTAAGAGAGTCCCTTTTCCATTTTTGACAAAATTGTTTCGTATGACCTTGTTCCTTACAATAGAAACAATTAAAAGTTTTCTTACTATTGAAAGCAGAACTAGAAGAAGACGCTCGTGGAGAAAAGGAAGCTTGATTATAAGTAACACGGGGAGAGTGCGAGCCTTGAGCTTGTGGCTGGTGCGACGGTTGCGGGCTCCGATGAGGATACGAGGTTTTAGGAAAAGTAACTCGCGAAGAAGAATTAAAGTGTGGTGCGGGTTTGTCTACTGAAAGCTTATCAAATTTACTGCACACACTTACTAAGGCTGAAAGATTCTTTTCCGAGAAATAAGCAATGGCTAAGGCGTATTTAGATTGAAGACTATCACAGACTAAGTCCACCAATTGTTCTTCAGAGAGTGGAACATCCAATCTTAAGTTTGCTAACTGAACATCTTCAACATATTCCACTATAGGTTGATTAAACTTTTGCTTCATAGCAAACAAAGCTTTTAAAGCTTCTGTTTGATTGGTACAAACGTCAAAACGAGAAATGAGGAGCTTCTTCAAGGTTGACCAAGACAAAGAATCATCAAAAATAGTTCTATACCAGGAAAGAGCTCTTCCCTCCAGGAGGTCAGGGAAAGAGGTAACAACTGAGGACAACTCCACCTTCCGGCATCTGGATAATTCTTCTATGCGTAAAATGAAATCCCTGACATCCGAGGACCCAGAAAATTTTAAACCCCAAGAATGGACGGACGAAGAAGAAGTTGGAGGAGAAGACGATTGGTAATAATTATTAATTACGGTTGTAGTCTTTTCTAAACTAACTGTATTATCGTTACCTATATTCATATTGGAACTACTTCCCTCTTTCAAACTTTTATTAAAAGAGCGAGCCTGTTCGCGCATACTTGATAATGTAGCTTCCGGAACGATGTTACGATCCGTTAATAATTTTATCATTTCTTCCTTGGTTACCCCATTAATGTCGGAAATCGCCATTTTTAAAGAATAAATAAAAATTTTAATTTAATTTATAATTAAATTATTATTCTCAAATAATTATATGAAAATAAATGTAATAATAGGATTAACCAAACTGTTATAATTAATTATTTATTTGTAACACGTCAATTACCAAACACCCTGTACGTATGAACTCGAAAAATAGTCATTGATTTTCAATAACGACAAAGCCATTTATAATTTATTTAAAATCACCTTAGAATGCAGTAAATATTTAAAATAATAATTATTTTTTACAACATACGTTCCACGAATTCCCTTTATATGTATGAAGGTATAACCGGACACAAATGCGGACAAGAATAGTGCCGTTACTATATTCTCCCAATATTTTAGTAACCGCAAGCTTATAATAAACAATTATTTATGATAAATGTCTGTCACAAGTCGTCCTATGTTTAAAAAACAAAAATAACGTATTTAATAATGAACCTCCGCGGCTCTGTAAGTAAACAATGCACATAACCTGACAAATGTCAACAAGAATTGACAGCTCGGCTCCGATAAACCATAACATAGATAGCTGATAGTTAAAACAGAATTGCCAGTAAACAGAAAAAATGTTCCCAACAATATTTCGGTTATCATCTCTAGAGATATTATGAATGAATTTTGTGTTTAACATTATCTTAATGACAACACTTAAAGTTGGTGTCACTATAATTATATGCCTTACGAAAAGGTAAACAAACAATAATATTCACACAACAAAATGATCATAACACAATGAGGTGTATTTTCAGAATGACACACAGAATCTCTGCAGAACGGTTAATGTTAGATATAAAACCAAATAAATGCACACACACCGATTCATCTCTGATTTCTCTAAAATTATCAGCAAAAGAACTGAGAATCCACCCCACATGACAGAAAAGTACGTTTCGGGCACCGAAAATAACTGATTTTACACGTTGGAAGCGCCACTGAAACGTGTCATGTTCGTATAAAAAGGTAACCTTGCGGCAGAGCAGAGACCAGGGCTCAGGATAGTGGGCCAAGTAGTTAACTGTCATGTAGGTAGGGTTTTCAGTCAAATAAAAAGAAGATGAATTTTATAAAACTATATTGTAGCCAACAAAAAACAAACTTTTAAATTTCATACCAATGAAAGGTTAGCATTAAATTTATACCAAGGTAATATAAGAATACAAAACATAAACATACCAGATGGACTCCGGAACACTCTAACCTAACTAAAAGAATTCACGACGGATGACGTCCGCGACGTTGCTTAGTGGAGAGAAGACAATTCCAGGCTCATTAACCGGGGACGTCGCGCAATCCTGAAATCCAAGGTCATCCTTCTTAGGAAGAAGGCTGCTACGCCTCCAAGGAGTGCATTCAGCTTCGGGCCATCCCAACAAGCTCCATAAAAGGAACACGTGGTCCTAACTGATCTCCAAGACCTGCGTCTCTCGGTAAATCCGTCATCCATCCGTGTCTCCACGACGCGGGGTCACAAAGGCATATTCTGCCACCTCAAGGACCAATCCTTTTTTTAAGTTTGTTTCCAGAACACAATTGCACAAAATGGCCAACTGCCAACAACGGAAAAAGTGGGATTCACATAACCACTCAAAAATATTGCCGTACACGAACTTCTCGTGTTACGTAAAATACACCCCGCGTCTTTATAAGATAGGATCGACTTCGATTCACATGATATAATAATCCAATTGAAACACTTTTCCAGTGAGTGACCAATTCACGCACAGCTAGCCCATAGCTGCCCGGGAGGAAGTGACCATAAACAAAAGAGCTTCTCTCTTTTCAAAAAAAATTACCAGTCTCAAAAAAAACACCATAGACAAAAAAACAAATAGGCAAGAACTGCACTAGTCACATAATATTTATGTGACATATAAAAGAACTGTTTTATTACTAAAAGATTTTTGTTTGATATTAGAAGAGGAGACTGGTTGTTTCTTTCATTAGTTATTTGATAGATACGTACGTCAAAGTTTATTAAAAAAAATATAGACAAATACGTCAAACAATGTTTGATAGCAGAGTTGGATTGGTTGGAATATCTTGTATTATATTTGAATATTTCAGCATAACTTGTCAAGGAATCGCGAAGAGTTAAGCAAGATTTCTATAAAGTGGTGTTTAAAATAAAACGTTTCTCCATGTTAAACTTATTAACACTAATTTCCTTTAGAGGTTGACCCGTTTCAATTTTGTGAATGACAACCATTCCGAAATATATTGTTGCCTTGTCTTTTATGCAATCAGACGGTAATATAAACGTTATTGCTCTTACACCATTTCTCCTTTTTTATCCCATATTTCCTCTAGTATTAAAGTAGTTCCTAAGTTCGTGACCACAACATTAAAAACATCCTTTTTTGCATCAAACTAGGGTCACATCACTATTTTTTATAAACCTGCCACTGTATATTTTGTTGATTATTAAGGTTATAAAACTTTTATGAAAATAAATAAACAATTCTAAACAGATGCCCCGCGAAAAATTGGATATGAAAGTTAAATGAACACGTAATAGATCGGTATAAAGTTGGATTAGTTTCGACAGAAAATTTATGACTGAAACTTATATTTTACCTAACTTTACTAACTATTTGTGAATTCTGTTCGGAAAACCAAAAATTGATTAATTATTATTTTTTACATATTTTCAAAAGATGGTAGATAAGTACTCGATGAAAATAAGAAAAAAAGATGATTTATTATGTCTCGAACAATGAATTTACGTCTAACGTCTGAAATGCAATATGTAATAAATAAATAGAATTTCACAAAGTAAGTTTGAATAACGTTACAAAATGGAAGCAAATGTAACACAAGTCACGTAGTTGCAATCGGTTATTCTAAAATACAGAAAATTTTGTGAATTTTGCGGAGCCCGCTGTATCTACGTCTCAGATAAGAAAGTCAATATTGGAGACGTTCAAACCACGAACGATCCCGGATATGGTATGCAGGAGATGCAAACATTAATTTGAATGAAATACCAGTCAAACGATGTATTGAAATTTATAGTCGGGCTATTTATACGCTATTTGTATATTCTTCGATGTAAATAAAATTTAAAAAGCCTTTTATTTCTTGCAAATTATAAAAAGTAAGAAAAAGTGTACTTAATGTTATTTATAATCTTGTTGAAAAATGTAATACAGGTATCTTAAAATATTCATAAGCAAAAACCCCTCTTTCAGGCTAAGGTGAAGGCCTCCTCTAAAGAATTCCATTTATTTTTTATTATTTCATTAATTTGTATGAAATACCAGTCAAACGATGTATTGAAATTTATAGTTGGGCTGTATGCTATTTGTATATTCTTCGATAAAAGCTTTTATAAAGCACCGGCAAATACCCGGCAAGTACCCGATGCGATGCGATGCCAACGCATGCCGGGAGCAATGCAAATCAAAGAAAGAAAGTGTTTAATTCTGTTTATTGAAGTGCTTTAGGATACACATTTTCTTGAAATGAAACTTCTTTAGCGCCGTTAGTGATTGAAATTCGGGTGAAACGGAAATGCGTCACAACTAAGTTCTCAACAGATACTCGGTTCTAACATGACGCGGTAAATTTGCACCTCGGCGCAGCCTTCTGGTCTCAGCGGCCAGAGAGACAGACATTAAACAAACGGGGGTTCGAATCCTACGAAATAAAAAAAAAAAAACTTTTATAAAACTGAACTATAACAACGACGTTCACCAATATGATACACGACAACACAACAAACTACATATATCAAAAATACACTCAACAAAGTTCGGACTGAAATCATTAGAATACATTGCGTACACTAACTATAACAAATTGCCTGAAGAATTAAGACAGGCCTCTAATAAATCTCGAAACGATATATTGAAATCCTATTTTTTCAAATGTTATTTGGAAAACGAGTCATAAGTAGGTACAAACTCTGTTCTGATAGCTATCCTGATTATCTCCAAGTATGAAACTTTGTACATCCAGATATGATGGGCGCAGTTTATATCTTTTTAAAATCTTATCATGTATTTTTTATGTAAACATCTTGTATTAGGTCTGTGTATTTTTGAGCATGTACCTTTTATTGTATTTTTCCTGATTTGTTTTTTATGCATTTCTATAGTCCATCATGGAGGATACTTGATTTTAACTTTGTGACACCAACAGTACATAAATCAAATGAGTGGTTATAATATTATTCATAAAATCTTATAAGACATGTTTCTGTGAAATATTTGTAAAGTGATTCTTCATATGTTTGTGTCTGTATGTTGCTTCTGTAAAATGTTTTAAAAATTTTTTCTTTATGTATTGTGTGCATATTGGGTTGGGTTGGGTTTATCTTTTCAAATGTACCAATTGGCGGTTCCTTAATGAGTTTTGATAACTCTTGGGAATGCAACTTCGTTGTATGTTTTATTTAAAAAAAAAAAAATAAAAAAAATAAATTTTGTGAAATCAATATCCAACCTCCAAACCACTTAAAAAAAACAAGCAAAAGAAAAGAAAGCGTCATGTAGCGACTTCATAGTTCTAGTTTCATTTCTACCGCGTGTGAATTACACACTCTGATTTTGTTGTTTTGTTTTTCCGTGTCGTGGCCACTTACCGTATATACAGCAGTCCTGTGTGAGAAACATGGATTTTCTAAATTTGGCTACTATGTCTCCTTTGAAATCCCTTCCTCTGCCCCTCCCTCGTCCCCCCTTCCCTGCGTGTCCTTTCCATTCGTCCACGTTCCCAATAACTCATCAAAGTTTAATCGCTTTTATTTTCATATCGCAGGGTATTAAAAAATCATTTAGTGACCTTAATTAGATAGCCTTATCTTAAAATTAAAGCAGGAAATCTGTTTTAAAAAGGCGGTCTCTAGTTTTCCGGAACATGCTAAGCTCTTTTTGTTTCGAAGTATTAGTTTTTCTCTTTGCAAAGTCATTTCCACCATGAACTGCTCATACATGTATTATGTAGCTAAAAAATACTTTATTATTGAATTCAAATCATTTTTTTTAATAGGATTTACAATTTTTTTTCCAAAAATTTGAGTTAATATCTCTTTATATATCTCCAAGTGGTTCGCTATGTTTGGTAACTAGCAGCGGTGACCGGGTTCATGGGGTGAGGTTTGTTCGGGTCTTGGCGTCGGATGCGTCTGCCCATCAGCTGCATGGCAGGCCGGATCGGCAGAGAATGATTGAAGGAGTCCCTTTGACTTCTCCAGCCGTACTCTATCGGAACATCGCCTTGCACTGCAGTGGGAGAGAAGGATTAATATGTTCGTCACTCCTGGACACACTACTGACCCCCAGATTCCTACCCACCCCTAATATATTTTTTTCCCAGAACTACCTCTTCTTCCTTTCCTAAAAAGACTTTCCACACAGCATCCCCAAAGATGACGTAGGCCTTGAGGGGAATTATTTTCCTCAGGGCCTCCTGTGTGGAGCTAACGTAAAAAAAAAAACAAAACGGTGTAGGTAGTATATCAAATTGTTATTCATCTGCTCAAAATCTAGCTGCAGTTTTTCTCACAAAATAATAGTGCATAAATGGTTTTTATACATTGATTTTAAAAATATTATTTTGTACCAAAAATAATGGGTATTTGTCGACCATGAAAATATTCAATCGGGCCTCAGAAATGAGTTTTATTTAGTGTGATTTTTAAGAGTAAATAAGACGTAACAATGATTTGCATACGAGTAGATTAATAGAACATCCAGAAAACTAGTACCAGGTGGTTAAGAAAAGATTTCTAAACTCATTCAACAATTTTGAAAGAGTTTCCTCTCGAAGCGAGCGCGCCGCCGAAGCTATTTGAATTTTCTTTACATATTTATGTGAGAAGTGGTTTGATTGTGTTTTGTATGCCGATGTGATGATGTTTGCGAAAATATTCTGCACTTCATAAATAACTAATGTAAAGTAAATAATGTGTGGCGGCAAACCCTTTCTTCGTATAACATCACGAGTATAAAGGCATCATCAGAGAGGGGAGGGAGTTTTCAAATCGAGTACCCCAATTTTTCCATCAAATATTTATGGTAGAATCTTTTAAGCTGCGGAAAAATGTTGGACGAAGTTTCAAGATTCTGCGGAAATTTCTTTAGAGGATTTCACCTACAATAAAAAAAACACTCCCAACTGTAACTTTCAACTGTGTGACTTTTTTAGAAGAGCATATTTATTTGTGATTGTTTACAAAGCACTTAAAAAATTGTCTTCGTGAATAAAGACTTCGGTTAAAATTTTTGGGATTTGTTTTTTCAATGTCGTAAATTTACCAAGTCTAACGTTGTTGCGTTACTTGGATGATGTGCGTTTATGAATAAAACAATCAGGGTTTCAGTTTCAGGTATTCTATATTATTAAACAAAATTAAATTTTGTAGACTTTCTTCATGTTGTAGGTACTTGAGATAATTACAATGGAATCAGAAAGAATTTCTATTTTCATTTACTTATATGTTAATTACTTTTAAAATTTAATTTTTTTTAAATTTACAAACATAAGAAATAAGTGTTTATGCATTTTTAAAGTTAAAATACATTTTTGATAACTTTAATTACTTTTGAAGAGATGGCACGAGAATCCAAATATTCACTATCACAATCCACATAATATAGTCAAATTTATTAAAAAAATCTTTCAATTTATTTTCGTTGTTTAATGGTGATGCAATCTGTCAATTCTGCCACATCGCCTTGAATGCACATGCATGCATACATTAATAACGTTTCTAAAGGGAGGAAACTTCCGTTTTACGATGCCCGTTTTACAGCGCCATAAAATGGAATTTTCTTTTGTTTGATTCATTTCTATTCTACGTCACGTCCTTTCAACAGGATTTCTATCAAGGGAAACATGGTAGACTGAACAAGGAACCTGGGACACTATTCGTGGAAAATGGAACCAGGAACATTGAACAGGGAAACATGAACAGCAGTAGTGTTAATCTATTCAGTGACTGTGGGAATATTGTCTATGCAAATCATGGAAGCCATCAAAACGTGATAGGAATATAAACAATCGCCATGTACTTTTGCGTTGAAAATATCAAATTTTAATCCGAAATTCGTAATTCTCAATTGTGAAAACGGTGCGGAAAGTGGCTGACTTGTGAAGTGGCTATCTGCGAATTTTCTGCTCGTTGGTTTCTAATCCAAGCAAGTACGACAATTCATTGAATCTGAAATGGGCAAAATCATAATCGTTAAATAATTCTACCCCATTACTATTCGTGTGAAAGTCATCCGCTGTGAACCAATATTTTTGCATATTTTAAAAAACCGTATTTAAAATCAATTATCAATGCTTTTGACAATTTGCTTGATATTGTTCGTATTTGAATGCTACACAAAAAAAGGATTAACTGCCTTCATTAACTTGAAATTGGTGTAAAGCGAAATGCTACTATAATATTAAAACAATTTTCAGCGCAATCTAGAATCTTCGAGACTTATAGTACAGGCTGCGCTTTTAACAGCCTAGAAGCTTCGATGAAAGTGCACCGGTCTACCTACAATTTCTAGAACGTTCCCTGCGCGCCGTGGCGGCTCTACAAGACGCGCGATTATTTAAAACGCAACCCGCTTCGCCACATATCAGTCTAGCACTCAAATACAGTCAGTCAATAACTCACTACGAATTTTGACATCACGTCCGTTTGATACCGATTTATGTCTTGCACTCTTGTCTTGATGAGCTTAGATCCACATCCCGCCGTGTTGTGATCTACAAGCTATGCATTCCATCGTAATGCATATAAAAATACAACAGAAGAAGCCTCCGTCTTCGCATCCACATCTCACCGTGATGTGACTTACTCGTTATGCATCCCATCGTGATACATATACCAATCATAATGAACACAGTAGTATGAGATATATGGGAATCACAACACCTTCCATTGTCTCTGTCTACCATTAGGTACCCACAAATAAAACAAAATGTAGGTACTTATATATTTATTTATACGAGATAGATACAACAATATAAATATTTCAAAGAAACAGGTATTTATTTCAGTATTTTTAAAATACATATACAACTCAACTGAAAGAACATTGCCTGAACAAAAGTGAAAAAGTTTAACGACTTGGAAGCTTTTTAAGCTCAAACTTTTAATTTAAGGAAAACAGAAGGTGTCGAGAGGAGCGTTGTGACCGAAATTTTAATATGTTGGCTAAGTTTATGTAACAATTAATTGGAAAAGTTTGAAGGAAGCTAGTAGCTTCGTGAACTCTCTCTAAGCTACTAAAAGGGATGTTATGTTATGAATTTAAAATTACGTTCATAATAAAATTATATAAGGAAGCCATTTTTATAACAACGGAATAAGAATGTCGTGTCACGTTGGATTTTTAAAAACTTGGAATTTTGCGAAGTATGAATGTAGAATGTAAATTATGTTCTCTTATATGGTGAAATTTGTAGGTTATTACAACTAATTTTATCGTTATTGCTGTCATGATTTTCAAAGAGCAATGAAATTTTTATTTAAATAAATGAAGACAATATAAGCGAAACTCAATCGAAAATCTGGAAACAGAAAAATCAGAACCAGATCAAAATCAGAGAACCCAGGACCAAGAGGTCCTGGGTTCGAGTCCCAGAGGTGTCAATATGTTTTTCTGATTTTTCTGTTTCCAGATTTTCGATTGAGTTTCGCTTATATTGTCTTCATTTATTTAAATATTACAGTTTGAGGTTTTACTCATTAAGTTAAAAAAAAAAAAAAAGTTTTTATCTAACTGTGAATAATGAAGTCATACTCTCGGTTCCATCTTTTTATAATTGTTCAGTTCCAGGAATGAATGTTGAACTCTCAATCAGTGTTGGATATTAAGTTAGTTGCTAATTTAAAAAAAAGAGTTCTAAGTAAGAATCGTGGCTCCCTCGTCAGGCTCCTACCTATTTTCTGATAATGTATACATGATCAATGATGACCTAAAATATAATATTTTGTAAAATATATATGTACAAACAAACACAAATAGTAGGTTCGAAGCCTTCATTTTATTTATGATGGTCTGCCATTCTGCGTTTGCAGAAACTATTCAATTAAAACTTTTAAAGACAATAAATTATTCCATCGCACAATGCCTGCACACAGACTGATTGTCAAATGATTAAGAAAGTTTTCAGCTTCAATTACTCAGACAGTACCTACTTTCTGATTCTCATGCATCTGGATAGAAACTTTTGCTGACTTGTCTGAAGTATCTACTTTAAAATAAATTGTGATGGAGTAAAAATTTATGATTACTCTATAAATGATATCGGATACAATCAGTTTTATGAAAAAAATATAAAACTACACGAATTTTCTTGGATTTTTATTAATATATTTTTACGTACATTTAATTTATAGATATATGCAATGTATGCATGTCTATCTGAGTGGGTTTATATTAGTTATTTATTAAATATGAGTCAACACTTGTAAAAAAATCATTGAATTTATTTTGCAGCTTTTCCCATATATTTTATCACTGTTACAATTTTCCTGGGAATGTTTGTACTTTATGTTTGCCATTTGTTATTTCATTTATGACTTGCCACCCTTTTTTAGAATCGTTTACAGCTTTTTGTAACTTGGATGGATAATTTTAATGCTGTATTTATTTAGTGTTAATTGTTTCTTGGGCAAATCAATCTTATTCGATATAAATGATTTCGTAAAGCGTCTGGTATTCATAGTAAGGTTAAGATCTCAAGATAAATCTTACGCTATTAGACTCAAAATATCAAAGTTATTTAAAACAAAATCTTTGGGGTTTTCTTAAAAATTCTTTTATATTTGTTTTTAAAATATTGTTTGCAGGCTCAGTGCGTTAACAAATTGACAAAAACTTTAAATAATACTTAATAAACTCTAGATAATCGACGATCGTAGATTAACAGACATGAATATGAAATGAAAATCCTAAATTAAGATTCAAGACGTTATTTCTCGTTAGTGAAGCCTGAGCATATCTTTTAATTTACAAAAGGTCCCTCATTGCTATGGGGAAACATGGTTGAAATACTCCACTCTAAGGTAAATACTAAGTAAGTACGTACTCGGACATACATCCTGGGAACAGAACAATTACTTATTTTTAATCGTCTTTTAATGATAAATTGATGCGCGTAATTTGGGTTTTTGTTTGTAATTAATTGGAGTTTAACATGAATTAGATTTGCTTGGCTTTGAGATAAGAGTAATGATGGTATGAGATAAACTAGAATAATTGGTAGAGTAAGAAATTGCTCTGAGGTTTGAGGTTATGAGAAAGGAGATGTTAATCGATGCGAAAGGTCGTTTCGCTCTGGTTAAAAGGGATCTAACCGCTTACCCTTCAAATAGAAAGGTTATCATTTGTCTTGGTTACTTGATACGATTCAATTTATTTACGATTAAATTTATTTACGATTCAATTTATTTACGTAATTATTTATTTACTGCATTGAAATTAACTTTAAGTTAATTTTTGGAACTGATTATTAAGATAATTTTGTGTAACATAGAAAATATGTTCCGCCATGAAGAAATAAACAGGTAGGAGTGAGCTCAGATTTTCCTTACTTCTGGCCAAATTCATCTGACATTTTCAAATGGTGTTCTTTTTGCAGCTAAACAATTTGACTGGCCGTTCTGAGGCTTAGGAGTCAAAAAATATTTGTAACTAACTTTTTCCGCAGCTTCGCTCGCATGGTATTAGGGGGTTCCCACTCCGCCTGCTCCCCCCATCCCCCTCCCCCTGCTGCATTCCATACATTAATTCCCAGTACATTCAGTTTTCAAACTGCTCGCGTGCCACCAAATTTTTATACAAATTTCATAATGCCAGAGCTCACCAGTAGTTTTATACAAAAAAATCCAATTTGGTCTAATCGTTCGGAAGTTATGCGCCCACGCGCATATCGGCGATTCATTTTTAGAGATAGATATTAACTACGACGCCAACATCGTTTCCACGACAACCTTTTGTTTTGATTTTCTTCGGACGTTTGCAATTTTGTTAGGGACAGAAAACGTATGATAAATAATTTTATAACGCCAGAGCTTATTCATAACGCCATAGCTTTCCAGCTTTCCAATGGTGACCCGACAATTGGTCCGGCGACATTTGGTCCGGCGACAGTTGGTCCGGCGACATTTGGTCCGGCCGATAGTTCGTCCGGCCGACATTTGGTCCTTGAGGTAATTTAACCGCTTTCCCACCCTGGTATAAGTAATATATGGTTACTCCTGCAGACGTTATAACAATGAGCTCTATACTTTGTTTAAGGAGCTAAACGTCGCAAAATTTATAAAATTGGGAAGACTTCGGTGGCTGGGTCATGCGGAGAGAATGACCGAGCATCAAGCACCAAAGTCCCTGCTGAACTCAAGACCAATAGGGCGAAGGAGCCTATGAAGACGAAGACTAAGATAGAGCGACAACGTCCTCAAAGACATATCTATCTTGGAGCTTCTAAACTGAAGAGAGCTGGCACAAAACCGAGATGAGTAGAGGAAGACTCTTGAGGAGTCCAAGACCCACCAGGGGTTGTAGAGCCAATAGTGATGATGAGGATGACTCCTTCAGGGCTCCCACAAAGACTCTAATTTTTTTATATAAACGAAGCTATTTTTATGTTGAACGAAGGCAAACCCTCAAATGTCCCTGCGAAGCAGGAGTTAGTCAGTGATGGGTGAGTATAATGATTGATGAACATAGCATTAAATAATACAGAAAAACACTTAATTGTACTATTGATAGAAAAATAAAATAAAAACAACAAAGCCATCGCTCCAAACAATGGAAAAATTATAAGAGAAAAAAAGAAGAAAAACTAAACTTACAAATAATGTCACCTGTAAAATGCAAGGACAGATGTAAGGTAAAAAATATAAATAAAAAAGTTCAAATGAACTTATTTAAAAAAATTTTTTCAAGTTTACTAAAGACAACGAAAAAAAGAGGATCATTTGCGTCCATAATCGGTCATCCTGACCTGAATATCTATTGCGGCTATCTGTGCTGGACAGTTTCTGCCACCCGTAGGGTGATCATCCTTTTTTGAAACCGTTTGCATGTAGCACAAACAGCGGCCTCTCACTTTTTGGGGCAATCCTCTAGATCATGACCACTATCGGCACAATGGTGACACGTAATTGAATCATGGGTACACATCTTGCTTACGTGACCATAAAGATGACACTCAAAACATCTTGTAGCCCCTACAAAATCGCGAACGAGTCGTTGTTTTCTTGTTCATGGTTGTGAGCAGTTGGGACTTTTGTGTTATATTCAGATATAAAAGTTATATTATATGCAAGTAGGAATCTTTATCGTTTTTTGCTAAGCCAACTGCACGTATAAGTATGTCGTATTTTGTGATTGCCGCATGCTACTTCGGAGAGTCGAAATTATTAGTAAAAATATTTTTACAGCGGATTTTCACTCAAGATGCCTTCAGATATAAGTATATCGACTTTGGTTATACGGCCGTATATCCTCTTTGTATACTTACTTGAAGAAAACATCTTCTAAGCTTTCGGCCGGACCAATTGTCGCCGGTAATACCAATCCGCTGTAAAAATATTTTTACTAATAATTTCGACTCTCCGAAGTAGCATGCGGCAATCACAAAATACGACATACTTATACGTGCAGTCAGCTTAGCAAAAAACGCTAAAGATTCCTACTTGCATATAATATAACTTTTATATCTGAATATAACACGAGAGTCCCAACTGCTCACAACCGTCTCGAGCCAGTGAGATTATGGCATTCCCAATTTTGGTATGGTGTGATGCTGAAGGTAGTGGGGAGGGGAAGGCGATGTGGAAAATGTACCTGGCTATTCAGATATAGTTATCAAACACGGCTAAATCCATTTCAAGTAACGTTACAACTCTGAATGAATACTGACGAATAAAGACGAATGAATACATATAATAAAGGGCACGTATAATTAATATACGTGCCCTTTTCAAGCCGTTTTTCTAAACAATATACTGAAGGCATAGAACAGAAAAACATAGAAACATTACATATACATATTTGAAAGAAAACTCTACACAGGATGCCCTGAGGAAAATAATTTCCCTCAGGACCTGTGTCACCTTCTGGGATACTGTGTGAAGGGTCCTTTTGAGGAGAAGAAGGAGTGAACATGGATCTTGAAGAAACCTATGTTGTAGGAGCGAGAAAACACAGCACAAGCAAATCGTTACACAGCCAACAGACGAATGAGCCGAAGAAACGACCAATTCTCATCTGAAAAATGACCATCTAATACAAATATTGGGCACGAGTTTGGCATGCTTCTCGACTATGCACCTGTGCCGAAGGGATCAGTGAAGCTAGTTCCTCGGAGCAACTTTCAATAAAATATCGGTAAAAAAGGTTTAAAAGAAAGATTTTCAATGTAAGACACTGTTTGATTAATTTCATCCGTCGTAAAAAAAAACAACACATACACCTTACTTATAGCATACAGTCATGCCCAAAATTTACGTTTATCGATTTATCTCTTTAGTCACTGAAATAAAATGATTTTATTTGCAACTGAATGCAATTATAAATTAGCATAAATATAAATCATGTATTCAATCAACTCTGGTGATCATTTGATGATAAAAAAATCAATAAAGGCTCGAAGGTATCACAATATAAACAAGTTTATATTTTATTTTAGGGCTAGTTGTTTCAACGATTAACATATGTGACAAAGCAATTACATGATCATGTCATCCGCCAAGGAGGTACAGAAGATATCCTTTTCCTCCAAGGTTTTTTATTTTTTTTACATCATCTCCACGCAGGAGAGGGGAGGTGGAGTGGAAGGGGAGGGGGGGGGGAGAAAGGGAGGGGGGGGGGGGGGGGGGGAAGGTGGAGGAGGCGGAGTGGGAACCCCCCCTAATACCATACGAGCGAAGCTGCGGGAAAAATTTAGTACCTAAATAAAATCTTCTAAAATAGATGTTCTCTCCTCCAAGACTTGTTCGATTTTTGAAGATTTTTTCGAAAATATTAAAAGAATTTTTTTTTTCAAAAAAAATGTAACAAAAATGTCTCTACATTTCCCTTTTTTAAATTTTTTAGAAAATATTAAAATATTTTTTTTTCATAAAAAATTTAATAAAAAATGTCTCTACATTTTCCTTTTTTTAAACAATTGTTTAGTTTTTTATACTGAGCGTCTGTTAATAGCGTTCAAATCAGGCAATTTAATCGATTTTTGGGATGTCCTAACTCTTACAAGAAGAAACTTATCAAAAAAAGAAAAACGCACCGACATGCTAGTGGTTGATATCTACATCATTTCGAAAATCATTTGCACTAAAGTCAAAATCCAAAAAGGAAATTGGGGAGTATTTGTTTGTATGGACAAAAACTTTCCTCTTAATCAACGATTGATCAAAAAGCCCAATATAAAATTTTACTAGCCCCGTCGAACTTAAAACGAACGGTTAACGGGAACCATTCAAATACCAAAATGCTAAAAATCGTGAGGCAGTAAAATAAAATGTGACGGTTCACCAAGCAACTGGCCCTTAGTTATCACGCTTGGAACTGACTAATTACCGATAATCGTTCGTAATTTGAAAATTAAAGGGTAACAAGCATTCAGAATAATCAGACCTTATTCAGACTTCCATTAATGCGTAATTATACATTAATTGGAGCTCTAAGTATTATTCAGGTTTATGTTTTTGGATTTCATTATAAAGGTAATGATGAATTTTCACGAATGAGGGATACTGTTAAAAATGTGTGAAATATATCAAGTAAATTTTAATGGCTCTGTTCGTCGTACTAAAAAAGATTATTTTTTTAATTTTTCGAAGAAAACTTCTTCGGAAAGGTTTTCACTTTGTGATAGCATTATTTATTTTAATGAAAATAGAAATAACTTTGTTTACATCACTTTTATTTGTACACAATCTACATGTTTCGTGAACGATGTTCACATCATCAGGATCAAATGTATACTAAACTTAAAAATTAAACATAGATCACATATACTAAATTAACATTCATTAAACATATTAATAATATAACCAGTAAAGCAATGCAAATGTTAGGATTTGTCTTACAGATTTCAAAGGATTTTAAAAATTTTAAAACTGTTAAATTACTTTACACTTCACTCGTTAGAAGCCAACTAGAATTTAACTCCACCATTTGGAATCCTTACTACAGTGTACATGAGAATTCTCTTGAGCGAGTCCAACATAAATTTTTACGTTATATTAATTTTAAATTGGGAATATTCATCGAAAACATTAATTATCCCTCTCTATTACAATTATTGGGACTCGATACATTAAAAGAAAAAAGAATTTGTTCAGACCTATTTTATTTATTTAAAATCGTTACCAACCTGTTGAACTCCCTTGAACTTCTTTCGCTAATAAGTTTCCATGTACCTAGTCGATCAGTTCGTTTCAAATTACCTTATCATTGCAACAATACAGGATCTAACGCTGAACTCAATTCCATAATGAATCGCCTGCATGTACTTGGAAATAAATATGTTTTGGATGAATCTATAAACATTGCTAGTCTAACCTCATAACAAACACTACTTAATTAAAACTGTCTGTCAGCGCTTCTCAGTTTGACTATAATCAAATACAGATTTAAAGTATTAATTTCTTAATACATAATATCCGGGATTTATAATATGTTGTATTGTATTTATATAACCTACTCTTTGTACTTTTTTTTATGTCGATATTACAATTTTTATTGTTCTCCTTTATGAATTTTATATTTATATTTTTCTTTTTCTTATGTATGCATATTCTGTATTCATATGTAAAATAATTGTGATTCTTTTGTAAAAGCCGCTATAATCGGCGTTAATAAATAAATAAATAAATATGGGACGAAGGGGTAGGAGGAAGGTTAAAGGGTAAGATCGAGGGGATTTATTAAAATTGGGGATTTCAAAGTCATTAGCAGGGAAATACCGGTTAAGTGGGAAAAGGTTCAAAAGAGGGTTTATAAAAAATTGTTGCTTAATAATTTTTTTTATTATTATTTTTTTTTTTATTTACATAAAGATACATAAATTATAATATATTTTTTACAATAATTAATTACATAATACATGTATTTGATGTACCCCCATAAATAAGCGGGGCTTGTGTGTATGGGGGGTGTTATCATATTGGTTCAATTTATTATTTTTTATTCAGTTCAAATTTTCAGTATAAGTTTTAAGCTGAGTTTTAATTTTTTTATGTTACCATTCATGTTTCTGATTTTTTCTGGTAGTGAATTAAAAAAAATTACTCCGAGATATTTATGATTTAACTAAATTATTGTTTTTTTACATTTTGGAATAGGAATTATTGATGTTTGTCTAAGATTTCTGTTATTTTGAAGGGTGCAACTTTATTTTGAATATTATCTTTATAAATTTGTAATATTGCGTGATAAAAGTATAACGCACTTAATTTTCTGACGTTAAATTGTTTGAATAACCGTTCTGGCGAATATGAGTAGGGTTTTTTTTATTGTTTTTATTATTACTTTTTGTGATATATAAATTGTTTATGTTTGATTTGTTTATGTACCGCCCCATCCTATAATGCCGTATTTTATAATTGATTGACAAAAAGTGAAGTATGTGGTTCTAAGTAATTTTTCGTTTAAAATATCTCTTAAGCATCTAAATATATATGTTAGTTTCCTTATTCTGTTGTTCAGAATATTATGTCTGCTTTATTATTTACATTTTTCCTAATTTTTAAAATCTCTAAATTATTTATCTGTGATGTCTTATAACCCGTAAGTAATATTTCTTCCCCTCAATCTAAACCCTTCCTCTTCCTTATACCCCTTCGTCCCATATGTGATCTATGTTTAATTTTTAAGTTTAGTATACATTTGATCCTGATGATGTGAACATCATTCACGAAATATGTAGAATGTGTACAAATCAAAGTGATGTAAACAAAGTTATTTTTCTTTTCATTAAAATAAAAAAATAAATTATTTTGATTATCTAATAATTAAAATTATTCTTCTTCTTAATGAATTGGAGTTTGACTATAAAATAGGTAAGGCCTTCATGGTCGAGGGGTAAGGTTCTCGACTGACAATCCGGAGGATGCTGGTTTAAATTCCGGCGTGCGCAATAAATTTTATTGGATTAATTTGCGTTGAATCAATTCGTTCATTCAAATAATTATTTGCCGCACGTTCGAGAGTGGAAGATACTCTCAGACTCTCAACATCGCCCCGGTGTAAGACCACCATTCAGGATTAAAACATTGATTGAAAATGCTTTAGCCACCTTCACCATCCCATTACCTTCCCCTTTCCGCCTACCTTTACCCTCACAACGTACCCCAATTGGGGATGCCGAAGTCTCACAGGCTCCAGATGGTTAGTACATCATTCACAAAAAAGCTATTATAGCTGTCCCGGTTCCGCTGGTACAAACATTGCCCAGCAAGACGTCAAAACATTCTCTCTACGAATATTTAATTTTGTATTATTCTATAAAATTTTTAACCTCAACACAGGCTTGTCTTAGTGAGATTAAAAATTTGAAATGTTAACAATAATTCCATGTAAAGAAACCACAACCAATAAAAAAAAACATCGTTTTTGTAAAAAATTGGAGGTCTTCACTCAGGAGAATTTCTTTGGGTAGACTGGTTTTTTATAAATGAAGCACTTTTTGGTTTTCACTTTAAGTTCTTGATTTTTTATTGTTATGATTTGAATATTTACAAACTGACGACAATAACTTTCCCCACCCAACGGACAAGGGTTCAGTAGTATTTTAAATTCTTAGTGCAAGTTTTCGTAAAGAAGTAAGTTAATTTTACTGATGCAAGCCTTTTTATAACGGTTTCGTACATCTATATTTACCCTTGTTTGTTGTGTGAGAAAAGGACAAAGACAAAAAATGATTCTATCGACATCTAGCGAACAAATCAGACAACTCTTGGATCGCAATCCAACCTTTGATGGTAACTCAACTTCATAATTGGTTTGAGTCCTGGGTTTAAATCTAAACATATTCCGCCCCAAAATGGGCAGATATTTATTTTGAAATATCAAATCCATTTTTCTGCAAACTAAACAAATAACATTATGCAAACCAATTATGAGCCTAAATTAAATATTGATTTTGCTCAAAATCAAATTCAAATTCATTAAATTAAATTTAAAGTTATTCAATAACATAACACACTAAGACAATTCCGAAAAACAAACTACATTTTTTCAAAAACAAACAGAAACCATAACAATAATTACATATAAACATATAATATAGACAGCACAAACATGTCGCGGCAGGTTTCCTGGTCATCCTTCCTTCCTCGGGAAAAAATCAAATAAAGATAAATCATCCTTCCTTCCATAGTTCATTGTCACATTTGAATTATTACAATGTCTCTCCAGATATATCTATGCAGTTTGCAATTATAGCCAGCAGGCTATCCTGATTTATAAGCGTTCATTTTTAAGTGTTTTCACCCTTTTTTTTTAAATATATGGATCTACAATCCTTTTTTGTTTTATTATTTTTTATATCACTCCCTACCACACTCAAGTTTTTATTGGTATCCACATTTTAACACTGGAAATTTTTGATACTGTTCAACGTAAAATTGTTATTGCACTTTTTTACTTTCAACGTACAAATTTTTATATTTTTTTCTTTTTACTATTTATTATTATTTATTATTTTTGTCCTTTTTTATGCACTCATTGTTTTATGCACTCATTGGGGATGTTGACATTTTCAGCTCCTCGTTATCGTCTATTGGCAATAGACACAGCTTTGAAATCGCCCTCTGAGTAGTTCCATGCGATGTTTTGAGAGTTGCCACACGCACTCTCCAGTCAGCTCCTGGATGGACTGCAATTACACGTCCGAGTTTCCACACACATGGTGGTAGGTTGTCTTCCTTCAAGACCACCATATCGCCTGGTTTTAGTTGCGCATTAGGTCCGCTGGTCCACTTCGTTCTGCCTTGGAGCTGAGCCAGGTATTCCAATCGCCACATTGTATTAGTAAGGATAACTTTTGATAGTTATTCAGCCTGTTGACTGAAATATTTTGTAGATCTTGTTCTGGAATCGCCGCCAAGCTTTCACCAACAAGAAAGTGACCGGTACTGAGGGAGTTTAGGTCATTTGGATCATTTGACAATGGGGTAAGAGGTCTAGAATTTAAACAAGATTCAATCTGACACAAAACGGTATTAAATTCCTCATATGTTAATAAGGAGTTACTTGCTACTCGTTTCAAATGACATTTCACAGATTTTATCCCGGCTTCCCAAAGGCCTCCAAAGTGCGGCGCCCTTGGCGGAATGTACCCCCATTGAATTGATAGCTTTGATAATGATCTCTCGATTTCATCGCTAGAGCTTGACAAAAAATCATAAATATCCCGTAGCTGATTGTTCGCGCCTTTAAAATTAGTATCCGAAAATAATTTACTCGGCCTTCCAAGGCGCACGATAAAGCGTTTCAAAGCATTTAAAAAACTTTCTGTATTCAAAGACAGTACAAGTTCCAAGTGTATGGCTTTTGACACCATACATACAAATAAACATATATAAGCTTTTACGTTACTAGTTTTTCTGTGAATACCCGACTTAATCAAAAAAGGTCCACAATAATCGATCCCGCTTATCGTAAAAGGTTTAGATTCCGTTATCCTTTCGGCTGGAAGGTCTGCCATTATTTGCTGCATCGTCTTTGGATTTGATCTATAACATATTATACATTTCCTTATAATCTTTTTCACTAAATTTTTTCCCATTATTGGTCAGAACTTCAATCTGATTATTGCCAATAAGGCTTGAGTACCTGCATGCAAATGTAAATGATGGTAGTTTTTTACACTTAATTCGGTTAAACTATGATGTGGTGGCAGCAAAATTGGATGTTGTTGATTTATTGACAGCAATTTTCCTTTGGAAAGCCTGCCGCCTACGCGAACTAAATCATTATGCAAATAAGGATTTAGTGAGTGCAAATTACTACTTTTTAGGACATCCTTGCCCGACTGCAAGGCACGTATCTCCTCCCTGAAGGAATAAGCTTGCGCTCTGGATATTAAAACATTCAAAGAGTCATTTAATTCACTTACTTTTAATTGACCATAACGCCTGAGCGATGGGTTCCTACAATTAAATAAAAACCTAAGTAAATAACCTGTTACTCTTTGCAATTTGGTTAGAGATGAGTATTTCCTAAAAATGTCCCAATCTTGCGTTACTGATGCCAACACTACAGTTTTTGTTTTCACCTCAGGTGGATCTATGTACGTAGATTCTCTGCATGGCCAACCGGATTCTGTAAGGGTTAGCCAATCGGGTCCGTGCCACCATATGGTGGATGTCAATAATTGAGAAGTCCTACTACCTCTGGATAGTACATCTGCTGCATTGTCCTCTGATTTCACATGCTTCCATTGTGCTGGTCGACTTGATTCTTGAATTTCGCTCACTCTGTTAGCAACAAAGGTGTTCCACCTAGCTGGTTGGTCCCTTATCCAACACAAGACTATCTGAGAATCACACCAGTAAGTAGTAGATACATCTGGCATACCAATAGCTCCCTTCACATAATTAATCAATCTTACTAACAATATAGCTCCACACAATTCTAGTTTAGGTAGAGATGTGCTTTTTAAGGGTGCCACCCTTGATTTAGAAATTATTAGATTGGAGTGGATTCCACCCGAGTCATCGGTGGAGACCATATACACGCAGGCCCCGTAGGCTTTCTGTGATGCGTCACAAAATCCATGCAAATGCAAATTCACATGATTTTGACAAATGATTTTCCTAGGTACCTTTAAATTATTTATCTGCGGCAATTCTTCTATATAAGCTCTCCAAACTTTAAAAATTTCAGGGGGTATATCTTCATCCCACTGAGTTTTGCTCTGCCACAAACGTTGCATTAATAGCTTCGCTACTACCGTTACAGGTCCTATCAGACCCAGGGGATCAAAAATGGATGCTATGCAGGATAACATCTGACGCTTGCTTCTAATTGGTTTTGTTATGGGCTCTACAGTATATTTCCAATAATCCTGCTGATTATTCCAAGAAAGACCTAATATCTTTCCTTCCTTTGAGTTATCCTTTATAATCATATCGCTAACCTCCTCCTGATTTGAGCATAGCGACGACAAATTTGACCGCCACTTTCTTAGGTTCATGCCAGCGGATGCTAGAATAGCAGATAGTTGCTTCTTGATTAATAAGCAATCTTCTTCACCAATGTCGCCAGCTATTAAGTCATCCATGTAAAAATTTTCTTTAAGAATTTGACTGACCTTGGGATTTGTGTTTTGATTTTCATTTCCTAGCTGCTCCAAACATCTGGTGGCTAAGAATGATGATGGTCCCAAACCGTAGGTGACTGTATTCAGCTGATAATGTTGAATCTCCTCGCTGGGTGAGTCTCTCCAAAGGATACGTTGTAAGTCCCTATCCTCCGGCTGCACTAATATCTGCCGGTACATTTTTTCTATGTCGGCCGTTAACGCGTACTGATGTTTTCTGAAATTCAATAGATGTGCACATAAATCCTTTTGCAATATCGGCCCAATCATGAGGGCATCATTTAGGGTAATTCCAGTTGAGGATTTAGCCGATCCATCGAATACGACTCTGGTCTTAGTAGTTGTACTAGATTCTTTGATCACCGCATGGTGAGGCAGATAGTAGTGTATTTGATTTGGTGACGGTGGTTCACATTGCGTCATATGACCTAAGTCCTTGTACTCCTGCATAAAATTCTTGTAATCTTTCATTAATTCTGGGTTTGAGGCTAATTTTTTCTCCAAATTATACAATCTCTTCTCCGCCATAGGGAGAGTTTCGCCTAGCTGTTTCGCACAGGGGCGTTGTGGTAAACTTACTATGAAACGGCCTCTGCCATCTCTTTCATGAGTAGCTGTGAAGCTTTCTTCACATGCTCGCTCCTCGTGATTCCTATGTTTAATAGGACTTAGCTCCTCTAATTTCCAAAAATTTTCAATTTGCTTATGTATTAAGTTGAGTGAAAGATTACAAATTTTTACTGGCCTCTTTTCTGAAGTGAAGATGTGTCCCGAAACCAGCCATCCAAATTCGGTTCGTTGCAATATTGGTCCGGAATATTGAATCTTCATCCCGTCAGAGTGCACAGTCTCCCAGAAGGTGTCAGCCCCGATCAACATGTCTATCGGGCCGGTTTCATTAAAGTTTGGATCTGCCAATTGCAATCCTTGGGGAATGCCGGTGCCTTTTTTCTGAAATGAGATTTGCGGCAGATTACTGGTCACCTCCGACAATACTAGGCATTCAATCCTCTTTGAATATGGTGAGTGAATACTTGGAAGATATTTCCAAATCCACAATGTTTTTAATATGCTGTATTTTATTATGAATTCCGGTAATAGGGATATCAGTTTTTCTAATTTTTAATTGCAATTTAGAAGCGAATTCCTGGCTAATGAAATTAGACTGTGCTCCGGAGTCCAACAAAATTCTAGCTTTAATTGGATTTCCTTTATTATTTCTCACGTTAATCACTGCCGTTGATAATAAAATGAAATTGTTGGATGTTTTCGATGCATGATTGTTAACAAGAGGTTCTTTTGAAGAAGTATCGCTTTCCTGATGACTTTGCATTTTATCTTCATTTTGTAAATGTAACAAAGTGTTGTGTGAGTTCGCACCACACTTGCGACAATTATATTTACTTTTACAATCTTGAAATTTATGTCCTACCGCCAAACATTTCAGACAAGCCTTCAAACGACGTATTGTTGTCATTCTATCCTTTATTCCTAGATTTAAAAACTTTTGACAATTATAAATTCTATGATTTTGATTACAATTAATACATTTTAAATGTTGCGATGATAACGAAACATAAGTTTCTTTTTTAAAATTAGAAGGAAATCCCTTGGCATGATTCTGTCGCTTGTCGTTTGGTGCTGAGAATTCTAAAACTTGTACTCGTTCGTATAGACATCTCATAAACTCTTCATAAGTGGGGATTTTATTTTTTATTGGATATTGTTCCCAGCGCATTCTGGTTTCGCTATCCAATTTATTTGACAAAATATGAATTAATAATATATCCCAACTTTCAGTGGGTAGATTTAAATTATTTAATGCCTTTAAGTGCAATTGGGCTTCATCTAATAATTTTCGTAATGCCACATGATTTTCTGATTTTATTTCTTGCAATTTAAACAATGCATTAACATGTTTATTTATTATTACCCTGTCATTCTGAAACCTATCCGTGATCATTTCCCACGCAATGAAATAATTATCTCGAGTTGTAGGTAAGGACGCAATCAGTCTTGCCGCATCATCATACAAACAAGATTTCAAATAATAGAATTTCTGAATAACATCTAATTCGTCGTTGTTGTCAATTAATGAAATGAATGCAACCCTGAAATGTAACCAATCTTCATAATTTCCGCTGAACTTTGGTAGTTCTAAAATTGGGAGCTTGACGCTTTTGGAACGGACGATTTTACCGGTTTCATTTAATCTATCCTTGGCTTTTGCCAATACACTATAATATGAGTTTTCAAACATTTCTCGTTCGTTCCCTTTTTCTAATTCATCCTGCGATAATGTTTCAATTTTTTCTTGCAACGCTTCGAAGATGTCTAGTAATGGTTCGAATTTTTGAATGCGTATTTCGACTTCAGAAAGTAATAACTCCCTGTTCTCTAAGTAATCTTTGAATCTGGTTAATTTGGCTTTACATATGCCGCGCTGGGCAATTAACACTTTTAAATCCATGATTTTCGTAAATAACAATCAATTTAACAATACTCACTGATCGTTCTGGTGTGGCCCAATCCTAACCACGGTTAAACACTAAAAACTTGCACTGTCTTTTACTCAAGATAGTTCCTTTTGTTTTAACAAAACATTAGATTGCTATGTTTTCAACAACAAAGAAAAAAATTATTGTTATTATTTTGTTATGAACGTTCGCGACGCGATCTGACTTTAAAGAAGCTGCTTTACCGACTGGAAAAAACACTTCGGAAGTCAAACTAACGCCCAACGATCGCGTTCAGATTGTTTGAATAATCAATTAATACATTTCATGCATTATAATAATTATCCTTCTGTTTTTTGCGGTAGCATAATCATATGACTAGCCACAAAAAACCTTGTTAGTTTCAGTTGCAAATAAATAACGACAGTACTTCGTACTCGTCGCCTGCTCTACCGACAGTATCGAAACATCAACATCAAAAACAAATCAATGAAAACACAAAAACTCCGATCTTTATGTTTTTTGCGACACTATAATCATAGCCAGCCACAAAAAATCTCGCCAATATTAATTGTAACAATAAGCCCGTTGCAATTTTTTATATCAACAACAATAAAATACCGAAGTGGTCTAACCGAATTTGTTTTTTCTATGGGATCAAATGGATAATTAAGGATGGTCACTTGCCCGTGTTGTGGATCCGCTTCATCAGAATTCTCCTGGTTTATTGCTGGTTCATGTCTGGCTTTCATTGATTTTTTTGATCTGGTTCCCAGGATCGCATTCAGCCGAAAAAATCGTATCCGCTCGTGGGATCATACGGCTCGAAGGATCAAATGTAAAAAATTGGAGGTCTTCACTCAGGAGAATTTCTTTGGGTAGACTGGTTTTTTATAAATGAAGCACTTTTTGGTTTTCACTTTAAGTTCTTGATTTTTTATTGTTATGATTTGAATATTTACAAACTGACGACAATAACTTTCCCCACCCAACGGACAAGGGTTCAGTAGTATTTTAAATTCTTAGTGCAAGTTTTCGTAAAGAAGTAAGTTAATTTTACTGATGCAAGCCTTTTTATAACGGTTTCGTACATCTATATTTACCCTTGTTTGTTGTGTGAGAAAAGGACAAAGACAAAAAATGATTCTATCGACATCTAGCGAACAAATCAGACAACTCTTGGATCGCAATCCAACCTTTGATGGTAACTCAACTTCATAATTGGTTTGAGTCCTGGGTTTAAATCTAAACAGTTTTAGTGGAAAATCAAAATTGTAACATTTTTAATCCCGATAACAGATTAATCTCCGATAGGAGTGTTAATGCTCTAGAAGAAAATTTGAAAAATTACCGTATATTGTTTCAACAAAAACTGGTTTTATTGTAAACTAGCTGACCCGGACACGCGTTGCTGTGGCTAATAAAATACTTTGTAAAATCCAACCTTTGTAACCACCGCCATCTTTGAGTTTATCGCGAAGAGGCAGACAGATGCCGCGGAGGACTTAAATTTATAATACGTAGAGATGGTGTGAAATATTATAATAATGTGAATAAAATGCTTGGGGTAATTAACGTATTTAAGTTAATAAGGATTAATACTGTATCCGTCTAAATAACTTTCCAATTATCCCATTGTACGTGACCATTTTTTTAAAAGATAGAATGGGTATAGTAAGCTATCCGTAAAAGATTGATGTATGCCTTCGTGAACTTTTTTGTAGATCTATAAAAGAGGAATATCCCAGCATGCATTGTTTTGTTATATCTCAAAGGGATTAGGCAGTATTTTTGAAGAAATCTCCCAGGCGGCTTGACTTTTTCCGACACTTTTAACAATTATCGTTATGTTTCAACCAATTTACACAAATCCTTGACAAATTACAAAGCCAAACCTTCCTCACAAAACACTCTATCTATTGGTGAAAACCGCATGAAAATCCGTTCAGTAGTTTTCGAGTTTATCGCGAACAGACAGACAGACGGCGCGGGGGACTTTAATTTATAATATGTAGAGATAATAGTAGAATCGATAAGGTCTGGAAAAATTCACCGTGTCAGGAAAAAAAGCAATTACTGACTGGTGATCAAGAACAAATCACCTACAGAATGCGGGTCGGGGCGGAAGCAGGAAGCGCTCTGTGTTAGGTTAGGTTAGGCTAGAGAAAGCTCCTACCATTTTTAACAAACCAAGTGTTAGACCGTTGACCATAGATCTGTAGAGAAGTGCAGCGTAACAATGAAAATACGATTGTTTTTCCATAATGTTTCATAAAAATTAAAAATTGCCCTCTTTATGAATATCGGTCGTAGTTATAAAATAATATATTTCCCAAAATGTTATTTTTAATTGGCATTAATTTTAATTGAGCCCAATTTTCCGGTAAGCATTCTAAAAAAATACAGATAAAGAGAATGTTGGTATTTTTTGATGTGACGTGAAAAAGTCGATATCGAGTGTGGTCGCGAACTACGCACGCCAAAAGTACCCAAGATTTTAGATTTTTCGGATTTGACGCGACCTATATACGTGATTATTTATCAGAGACTAATTATCCGATCAGAATGAACCAAGTTTTTTTATAGAGAAGAGCTTATCTTTCAAGTGTTTATATTAAAAAAGTAAAAAAAATGCTGCGAAAAAAGCTGCGAAATTGAAATTTTTAAAAATTATCGATTTTCCTTAAATGTCACGAATGAAGGCACAGTACAACTAGATTACGAAAAATTAGGAGGCGCAGAGCATAAAATTTCAAAGAGAATGACAACGAAATCGCCGGGCCCAAATACAAAACCTACCGTACTCTTACAGGCATAGCTTCACATTTCTTTAAACTTGAAATACGAGTAATAAACGATTTGGACAAAATTACCACACTTACCACAGAGCTTTTAGGAACAGCTCATACAGGTCTCATAGAAATAGTTGCGTTAAAATATGGTGAGAAATATGATCTAAATGTTAGAAAGAGAATAAACCACCCTTTGTATTAAAATTTGAAAGTTACCAAGGAAAAATAAAAAGTTCACCCCTATGAAACCAAACCAAATTTGAAAAAACCATATTTTTGTGATTTTTTATTAATTATTTTTGCATAAAACAACAAAAAAATGAGGAAAAAATGGCAATAACATTTAAAATACATTTGTCTAGTAAAACGGGTGTGTGTTTTTATTTATTTTTTCGTTATCAGTAATTTTAGTTAGAAAAAAACGCAAGGTGAGCCACTTTTAAAACTCTTTTGTGTGATTCATTCTAAATATTTATATTAGAAAAATTATTACATCTGGTAAAATTATACGCGAGAAGTATTTAAATAATTTCAAAACCATATTTATCCAACTTCTTGTAATACTGTGTATTCAGTTAATTAAATGTAAAATTAAATTAATTAAATATTTAAAAAAATTTCTTTGAAGTATAAAATAAACTATGCACAAGAAAATAACTGTTTTTAAGAATATAACTGCAGCAGTGTCCGACACTTTAATGGTGTAAAATAATGTATACTTACAGGTACAAGAGAAAATAAAGTTTGAGTCAAATGAAAACAAAAGGCTTTCTGAACGAGACAAATAAATAGACACGTACAAATAGGTTCGCTTCGGCTCGCAAGTGTATACCCCGTATTATATTATATGGGAAGCATTTGCAGTGGTTACGAGTATTCTGATTATATTTTAATTCCTAACACTCAGATCACCATAGCATACTCACAGTATCAGCTCATAGGTACCCGAAAGATTTTAAGCAGCGATTCCTGAGAATATTGGGAGTAAAAAATACCTGTTATTTTGAAATTCAATGATATTTTTATGAATTAAAAACAAAACATGTTTTACCATCACACGCCAACACTGGGTATAGCCTAGCGGGTCACGTGATAAGCACTCCGTCTCGTTTTAGCAGCACCGCACAGAGCAGACCTGAAAAACCTGAGAGTGGTTTGGCCAGTCTACTAACTGTAGAGCTATTTCTGACCGCAGTAAACAAAGTACGCATAGCCATAGCCATAACATCATAGCCAACGTCTGTTGAACGGACAGGCACAAGAAGAAGAAGAGATCAGACAGAGCCCGTATTATGTGATCTGTTGCAACGCGTAGCAGTGTGATCAGTGGCGGTGTGAAATAGAAAAGATATATATATATATATATATTTTTTTTTTAATTTAAAAAAATCACCGGGCAGCAAAATAATATTTATATTTTTAACTCCAAATACCTGTACTCAGGAATCGCTGGTTAAAATCCTTTGCGTACATGATGTACCTGAACATTTTTTTGTTTATGTGATGTAGTACTTCAAGAATTTCGCAATATATTTATATTTATCAATTATTATTGAAAAAAAAAAAAAAAATTATCATAATTTCAATAGCAATAATAAATCTTATTACATCATACGTGCAGTAGTTTTCATCGTGGATTATAATTAATACATTAATAAGTTTTATTCTTCGAATAAACAAGGAATTTTCAAGAACTATAGATGAAAATATATCCATTTATTACTGCTATAATGTATTACTAATATGCTGCACCAATAAAAATCTTATTTTCAAGTAATTATTAATCGCTTTCAGTCATTTATCACGTACGATTACTATTACGTACTTCTAAATTAATTATGTTTTCATATCTTTATGGTTTTCTAAATAATGTGTCGTCACCGAACAAGGTGTACGTACGCGTTTTTTTATATTGTCAAATATCGAGAAAAATAGATAAAACTTTTACCAGCTTTCATTATTTTTATCTTAGCTTTAATCTGTAATTCTAGAATCTCCTTGAAAAAATTTAAAACCTTAAAATTGGGGCAACTTTAAAATCGCTATTTTAAGAGATTTACAGCCTTAACAATAAAACATAGTTTTCAACTGTTAAACAGTGTTTTAATTACACACTGAATAAAGGCTTTTCAAGCTCATATTAGATTTGATAGGTACTAACAAAAAATATCATTAACTGTGCTCCGAAAGAGCTGGCAATGTTAAACCTTAAATTCCGTCTTGAAAAAGTGAAGTTGTTTCGGAAATATTATTTTTTTTACCTCATGAATTAAATAAGAAAATGTCTTACGCCTGTGTAAATAAATAAAATACCCAGGAATCCACGTTTTTTTATTGTGCGAACGCTTAATCCAAAAATGTAATTTTTTTGTTATTCTCTGGGAATTATTATAATAGTTTTATATTGTATTAACGAAATAAAAAGGAAAGTGATTGTGATTACAGATTCTCTAAACAGAGGGAAATATCGTATTTTCTACAATTTGTCGACGTTTGGAGTAAAAATATAAGTTAATTATTATTTTTAATTTATAAACTAATGTTTAAGTTGGTTGGTTCAGTTGGTTGTTTTCAGGTGGAAAAATATAATAATCAGTAATTGTTGAATGAAACACCAGTATATATTGAATTATTTGGCGGGTATTAGATAAGCCGCCATAGCTCAGTGGTCAGAGCATCCGACCGGCAATCAGAAGGAAACGGGTTCAAGTCCCGTTGGCGGCAAGTATCTTTTCTCGGAAGATTTTTCAATGTAAATGAGTGTTTCAGGCGGACAATTATTGATTATAATAATTGTTAAAAATATATGTGTTTTTTTTCAACTTTTTCATGGTTTGAAATATTATGCTATTTGAAATACAAAAATCTAAATGGTTATTTCATCTTATTTATCAAATGGTATTTGTTCTTAAGAGTGTGTTATAGGGGCAGAATGGTTATTTTCTGAAAAACGGCTCTCTAAAACGGCTAAATACTACCTTTCATGTGTCATTCTCGGACTTGATATTTTTTGTTACCAAATAATGGACCTTTATTTTTCAATCTGCTTATTTTTTTTTGTAATTGATGTGGTCATTCGACCATGAAAAATAAAAACATTAATACACCATACAACCCATTTTTTAAACCTAAATCTATGATTGTCGCATTAATAATGATTTTACACAATATTTTTAATTTAAAATATGTACATAATACATACATCTGTAGAAGTACGGCCTCTTATTATCTTTATGATATCTGTGGATATTAAAAATTAAATAAATACTTCATTTTACACCAAATTCTAACACACTCCAGAGCTTTGGGTTATAGGGGCGGAATGGTTATTTTCTGAAAAACGGCTCTCTAAAACGGCTTAATACTACCTTTCATGTGTTATTCTCAGACTTGATATTTTTTATTACATATTAATGGACCTTTATTTTTCAATCAGCTTATTTTTTTTTTGTAATTGATGTAGACATTCGACCATAAAAAATAAAAACATTGATACACCATACAACCCATTTTTTAAACTTAAATCTATGATTGTCGCATTAATAATGATTTTACACAATATTTTTAATTTAAAATATATACATAATACATACATCTGTAGAAGTACGGCCTCTTATTATCGTTATGATATCTGTAAATATTAACAATTAAATAAATACTTCATTTTACATCAAATTCTAACAGATATTCTTGCTCATTCCGGGAGAGAAGCCCCCGGCGGCAAGTAGTGAAACTCTACGCTCCTGGTTTTATAGCCTATGTATTTTGAAAATGCCGTTAAAATGCTTCATTAATGGCTTTAAACATAGAATACCGACACACTTGAAACGTTGCAATAATCTCAGAAAGCTACAAAAACAGGAAGTACTCGAAAATTCTCTTTTTTGGTGCAAATTTGTCAAAATGTTTCTTTTCAACCGCCATCTTGGTCCCATCGTTGAAAATATAACGTTTTATGTGCGTTCCAATTCCGAAAACGGTTAGTGCGTTGTTCATGTGTGTGGAGATTGGCGATGCGCACGTTTTGCAAGCATGTGTGTGAGAATTCATTGGGCGCGTACACACACACAGCTATAATATACGTAGCGCGGCGTATTTCGGAATATAAGTATTTAGTTATTATTATGGGCATTTAGCTCGCAAAGCATTTGTCCGTTCCGTAGGTACATTATGTACGCGGTGTTAGGTAATGAATACAACTTGGAAGATTTAGAGCATATTATTATTGGTTCATCAGCCACTACTGTCGAAAAGGTACTTTTATACTTATTGGACTTCAAATATCTCGCAATTACTATTCGTCACCTCATTTGGATAGGGTTCTAACTTCACTTATTCTGAGGTATGACTTGTTAAAGTTTGAAAAGGCGATTTCTCATAACCTATTATAGTATATTCCTAATACATCCTTAAAAAAACACTTTTAAAAAATTAAAACAAATTGTACTAGGTAGATAATGGTTAGTAATAAGTAATTCAGTAACCGGAAATGAAAAATATTGAGTTTTAATGGGGTTTTTTTAATTAAAAAAACGCGAAATGTCATTTTTCAAGGACCGTCATGTTAATTACGACGATGAAATATGCATTTTTAAAAGAAAAAAATCACTTTCTGTCAGTTAGACAATAATAAGTACGAATTGCAATCTTCGGAAATGATAAATAATGCGTATTAATCATTATTTTGTTCGGTTTCATAAACACGAAAAATCACGCGAGACGTTTGCCGTCCTAATTAACAACATGGCGTTCCTTGAGAAATGACATTTCGCGTTTTTAAGATAACAAAATAACCATCAAAATGCAATTTGTTTTAATTTTTTGATTGACATTTTATGATTTTAATGACACGTGTTCCCAACATCGTGATCATAGGTTCGTACTTTACTAAAATTTACACTAATAATCTCAAAATCAGATTGAATAGCATGGTAAGCAGTTTTTATTTCTACATTGTTTAGGAGCAAAAAAACAGCAATTCTTTGGCGAAATTACCTATGACCGAAGACCAAGGATGGATCTGTGAAGAATCGGAGCAGGAGCTTACTATTGAAGAGGTGATAGAAGAAATCGATGATATTTGCATAGAAGGGCGGAGAGTAGTACAATTTGATTATTTTTTTAAACAACTCCAATGTATTAGTCAACATTATTCCCTTTTTAACTGCAATTTAAAGCATTTACGAATGACCTCAGAAAATATAAATGGTTTGAACTATACTTTTAATTTAAAATGCGTATTATGTGGTAAAATTTTTAAACTAAAAACGTCTGAAAGCCTACAAGAAGGCATTGGCATCAACGAATCTTTTGTATCGGGAATAATGAGCATAGGATCTTGTTATTCGGGCATGGAAAAGTTATGTGCTATCATTGAAGTTCAGTCCTTATCTGTTGCTGGATATGGAAAATACCATATGAAGGTTTGTGAATGGTGGGAGAAAACCAAATTTACCAGTATGGCTGCGGCAGCCGACGAAGAAAAAAACTGGCTATTCAAAGCGGCGATGTTGACGAGAACGGGACGCGTTTTAAAAGAATATTAATTTAAAATTTAAACAGGTTTATGTAATTTATATTTCAATGAAGCACAATCATACTAACAACAATAATAATAATAATAATAATAAATTTGGACAACTTATATAGCGCTGTTTTTGCGAAAAATCGCCTCAAGAGCGCTGTACAAATTAGCATGGATTTTACATTAGAATTTACTTAACTTAGGAGGCTCGATAACAACTCGTCTTGCAGCTATCAAGCGCATGGATTATTGGAATTCTAGCCCCCCAATAAATTAAATTAAATATCTTTTTATACACGTATTTCAATTTACTTAACTATGTAGGGGGCTAGATAACCACTCGTCTTGCAGCTATCAAGCGCATGGATTGTTGGAATTCCAGCCCCCCAATAAATCAAATAAAATAAAATAAAATAAAATAAAATATCTTTTTAAATGTAGGTACGTATTTTAATTTACTTAACTGTGTAGGAGGCTAGATAACAACTCGTCTTGCAGGTATCAAGCGCATGGATTTTTGGAATTCTTGCCCCGCAATAATACATTTACCTTATGTATTTGGTAATCTACTTAACATCCTAAGTCTAGCTTAATCTAACTTAATCTACTTAATCTAACATAACCTAACTTAATCTTACTCACACATACTCAAAACCTATATTTAATAAATCTGCAGTCCATAACAACAATTGCAAAGAAACCATAAAAATAACATGTAATCAACGCTAACGAAAATGTATATACTCGTAATACACTGTAATAATTGTCACTGTGAACTGTTTATTATTATTGATTGTTGTTTTAAACACTATCTCTTAGGTATTTTATTGTCATTTATCACGTCATACGTACGGCACTGGTAGAAACCGAAGGGCGCGGGATCAGTCCAATGTCTTCCTAGTCCATGTGCTTAGGGGCGGGGGGCAGGCGCGGGCGGTTGGCAGCGGGGGCAGCTAGGGATGTAGATATTGCAGAGGTCATCAGTTGTTTCTCTTCTCTGGTGCGCTTCTTAGAAGGCCGCTTCGGTGGCCCACACACCGAACGGGTCATATGGTCCACAGTCGTAAATACAGCGACTGCGGGCGAGCAGCGGGGGTTGCAGTAAAGGTGCGGGTGCGCAGGGGTACGGCTACGACACCCAACGACCGAACAAATGACCACATCTGGTAATGTTCGCTACCCATCCTGGGTTTTAAACACTTCGCATCTAATGAATCACGATAACAATCTGCACATATTCTTAAAACTCGTTATACGTCCACACTGCTTGCGATAAAATTATTTTGAGTTCACATATGTAATGTACACAGAGTAATAAACATTATTTGACACTTTTAAGGTCTTAAAATGTTAATTATCCCTCTTATTTAATAAGGGATAACGAGACCGGCCAGAATGCGTCAGGCTGCTCCGAGCGCCTGACGCATTCTATAAAATAACACCTGGACATTATGCACACATCGATCGCCCAGTTAATTAGTCAGACATCTCCAAATAATAAGTTTTGAGATAATAAGGAAAGCAATATTCGAATGCTCATAATAAATCAAATATTATTTACATGGTGTCTGTGGTTTACATATTAAATATGCTGTAAAATAACACCGGGAGGTATAACAGTCATTAGAATGACATTTTGAAATATCTTACTAGTGACGCAGACAATATCAACATTTTGTTTAATTAACTACAAGTTTTTCTGCATTATAATGCAGAAATAATGCGACATGTTCACACCCTCCAATTCTCTTTCATCAAAAGTCATCACTGGCGGCATACTCTACATTTCGTGGTCATTTCTAGTAAATTTCGCCTGAAATTTCTGGCCTCGAAATGCGAATGAACCGTGCCGCCAGCGACTATTTTTAAACGACTTCAAAAAGGAGGAGGTTCTCAATTCGACTGTATTTTTTTAATTTTTTTTTTTTTTATGTTTGTTACCTCAGAACTTTCGATTGGGTGAACTGATATTGATGATTCTTTTTTATTTGAAAGCTAATGCCTCCCGTGTGGTCCTATTTTAATTTGGTCCAGTTCCGACAATGGTATCCATGAGAAAACCATATAAGTCTTAAATTTGCATTAAGTATGTGCGCGACAAATGGACGAATAACTCAATATCACGGCAACCGATTTCGATGATTCTTTTTTTATTGGAAAGGATGTACTTCAAGGGTAGTTTGATGAGAGTTTGGTTAGGTTTTGATAATCGGATCCATGACAAAGTAACCGAACTCTTCAATTCTTAGGAGCAAATTAACGAAACTCAGCCGAATCTCTTAATTTGACCCTATCGTCGTTATGGTCAAATTATATATGTCTCATATGAGCGGCACGTTTAGTAGGCCTACCCATATTCAGACAAATTAGTTATTGTACTTCAGATTCACTAAAAATCAAAAAATAAACAAAAATTTTAACAACACAAAAAAACGACTTCAAAAAATGCACTAAAAAGTAAAAAAATAATTTCATATTCTTCTACAACTTCGTAATCAACTTACTTTTTCTACTCATCAATATGTAGGTACGATTGTTATTTTTCGAGTCGGTGTCAGCAAAGGTACCCGGCCCGGCGTGTTCACTTGACAGCTCCCCTCACGCCGCGGCCCCGCTCTCGCCTCGTCAAGTCGCTTGTGCGACATAAGCACATCTCACCTATAACTATGTATGTAGTTACAAACCTACCTTGACTGACCCCGACTCCAAAAATAACAATCGTGCACAAGTGCAACGGTGCACAACGAGCACAACCGATATTCTGAAGTAAGCATTTCCGGGTCGCTCAATCTCTCGTTTTGGTGATTTGCACTGGCCGGCCAGATCACCCGATTTAACCGTTCCACACTCCTTTTTATGGGGTTTTTTGAAGTCGCGGGTTTACGTCAATAAGCCTCAGACTCTTGAAGCCCTTAAAAGGAGAATATTCGGCAGGAAAGCGAAAACCTGCCACCCGAAGTTCTGGCAAGAGTAATGGAAAATGCTATAAAACGGGCCCGTGTGGTCATCAACTCTGGCAGCGGCCACTTGTCCGATATCATTTTCTCGACTTGATGGAATAAATTCTAATGGATTAAATACACAAATTACACAAGCAGAACCAAATTTTTCATTAAAACAAAAAAATTACAGCAAAAAAACATCGGGTGATTACTTTTGCCCCACCTTGTACATATTGTAAGTCCTTGCTTTTGTAGAATACTACCGGATAGATCAATTTTTAAACTGGGCTGTGCACCCATTATCTTTGGACATTTGTGAGGCAAGAGGGTGGGTGTTCAGCTAGTTCGAAAAACTTTTTTGAAACTTTCTATACTAAGAGAGTGCATAAATACATTCAAAGCGTTTTCTTCAAAATGATTAGCCTGTAGATGAGAACACGATCAAGTGGGTGTTGCAAAGTAAGCAACCCAGAGGCAGACCGAGAAAGAGGTAGAATAAGGAACTCCAGCGAAAAATATTCTGGCTTTAAAAAAATATGTTCATATAGACCAATAAACTCTGAATCTGAATATATAAATTTTATTTAATAATATTAAACGCAGAGTTTTTAAAGTCCATTTTTAATCGGGTCGTAAAAATACGCCGTCAAAGTGACGTCACTGTTCGTCATGTTGTGACGTCACCGTAAAGTCATTGTATGGGAATGTATGATATGACACAAGCCATCGTATTAATTTATTCGTTTATTTACATACTGTTTATAGAGATTTAGGCCTAAATAATTTTTCAAAATACAGGTATCTCTTATCAGTTTATCTCTATTATTGAAAATATTCAAAAACTACTGCACAAAAAAATAGTAATGCTATTTCTAGGGAGAATACTTCGAACAACGGAATTCAACATGGCGGCAGTAGATCAGCTGATTGCCCGATCCTATACTAATTTTTCAGGAGAGATGACATCACACGATTCACCATACATACGGTGGTTTTCGAGGAGTCTTGAAAAGTTAAAACTTTGGCAATTATTTTAACTATTAAAACTAACTCTAAAAATAAAAATGCAGTTATTTATATAAGTTAGAAGGTCATTATTCATTAAAAAAAATTGGACTGGAGTTCTCTATTGTATCGAACAAGAGTCCCAGGCTAAGGCTTACCCATGCAGGGTATGTTGTGAGGCTGAAATTAGTGGGGAGGGGAAGGTGAAGATGAGAAAATACCTGGCTATACAGAAAAGGATGAATGGATGAATAGATAAAAGTAGTCACCAGAAAGCATTTCGGATCTTCTCCGTTCCGTGTCGGATTCGAGCGCATCAAACACGGCAGCCCCAATCAGGAGGTAGGTGAAGGTGCACACCACCAGGGACAGCGTCCGCACATTCTGTCTCTTCATCACGCGCCCAATGTCGAGTCCCAGCCAACTCTCAATATGCATCCGACGCGCCTTCAAAGACCCGCACTCAAGATCCTTCGCGCTGGAGGTTGTAGATTATAGTCAACATAACTCCCAAAGCTTTTTGTCTGAATTGTGCTTCATTGATATTAAACATATCGATATCCGAAGTGATTCTATTTAACACAGGATGGTTTTCTGCAGCGTTGCACGACAGCTACTGCCATGATAAAAAAAGATTATTGTTTAGTTGTACTAAATAACACAGAATAATTTAATAAATGTATAATTAAAAAAACTTTATTTTATTTCTCGAAGTCAATATTATTAATGATGTGATAATTATGTATAGATACTCTATCAAATATACGTTTCCAAATAATTTCGGGATAGAAATAAATTTAGCACGCAGCTGTTTTTTTGTATTTAAAGAATTGTCTATGGATTTTTAAAATTATTGATATTTTAAATACGTACCTGTGTTGGTTGAGTACCAAATTTGCCTGTTTCGCTTTGTCACCCCATTACTTCAGAACGACTTCGCTTTCATTCAAACATTAGTGATTTGATGTGTGCGATGGTTTTTATATACAATAGTGAGTTCTGACTTCTGACATCGTGAAATTATGAATTGCTAACCGTTCATCCGATTGCGAAGAAAGTTTGAGTTGTTGTGAGCATGCCCGCGAGAGGGGAAGGGGACGCGGTAGAGGAAGGGGAGGCGGAAGGGGAGTGGGACGAATGGGAAAGGACATGCGGGGATAAACAATTGTATCAAAATGTATTACAATAAACAATATATTTTTGAAATAACTCGGGAGGGGGGAGGGGGATCCGCTGGAGGGGGGAGGCGAATACGGGAGGGGGGAGGGGAACTCGGGAGTGGAGTTCGCGGGACGGGGGAAGGGGGAGTAGAGTGAGGAGAGGGAAGGTGGAGGAGGAGGAGGAGGAGGAGTGGGAACGTGAGTGAGGAGAAGGGGACGCGGGAGGGGAAGGGGAGGAGGAAGGTAAACGGGACGAATGGGAAAGGACGCTCCAGGGAGAAACAATTTCTTTATTAAATGGCATAGCAACGCATGCCGGGTACCAGCTAGTATATTAATAAAAAAGAAACTTTCTTTTACTTCTCGAAGTCAATATTATTAATGATGTTATTAATATTTATAGTTATTCTATCAAATATACGTTTCCAATTTGGGGATAGTAATAATACTGATGAATTCTAGAAAATATAGTTTAAAAAACAATAAATGACTGAATATTTAGAAGTTAAATTTATAAAAAAAAACACCATTAAATCGACTCCAAATGTCAACCACGAGATTCCAAACGCTGTTTATAATGTAAGCCTATGTGGAAGGACCAAGAATAAGCAAATGATGAAACATTTATAAAAAGGATCATACTAAATATTCTAACAACAGAATAAGTCCCATAAACAAACCGCACTTTGTTATTGGTTTGTTTTTTACTTCGTTATTTAAAAATACTGTGCTTGGATGTACATAACGCAAGTATAATGTTGACCTTTTGAAATCTGGGAAGACACCCCTACTGCCATCTAGCGATGTAAAAATAAACACATTTTGACAGGTTACGAAATGTTCCGAGGGTATCATATACGCTTAAGTTATCTTAAAAAAATATACAGATTTTTAAAATACTTTGTAAATATTCCGAAATTCAATGTGTTCAATATTATTTAACAGATTAACAACCCTTTTTGGCTGTATAAACAATGTATACCTATATATGTATATCGATGGCCCAGTATTAAATGGGAATAAGTCCGAAAAAGCATGAAATACGATGTGGGTATCATAATCTGGTACTTCACGGTTTTAAAGAGCATTCAAATTAATAAAAATGTTTGTGTTTCAAAATATAATTCTCCTTTAGAGTCGAAAAACATGTTTTAAAATATTAAGATGTATCCAGTTTCATGTAAACTACTAGCGAGTTCCCGGTATGCGTTGCTATACCACTTAATAAATAAATTGTTTCTACCTGCGTGTCCTTTCCCATTTGTCCCATTCACCTTCCTCTCCCGCGTCCCCATCCCGTAACGCGTTCCCACTCTGGCTTCTCCTTCCCTCTCCTGCTTCTCCCGTTTCGCGAATCTCCCTCCTGGGTTCCCCTCCCCCCTCCCGCATTTCATACATTCATTCCCGGTACATTCAGTTTTCAAACAGCTCGCTTACCACCTATTGCAATTTTTTTATACAAATTTTATAATGCCAGACCTCACTATTATATATATGGAAACCATTGCAGGCGTGCACACATCAAATCCCTAAAGTTTCATCGCAATCGGGTGAACGGTAGCCACGCATAATTTCATGACACCAGAGTTCACTATTGTATTTTGAAACCATAGCGGGCATGCGCACATCAAATCCCCAAAGTTTCATGTTAATTGGATATACACAAACGCAAGCATATTTCGATGTTTATTTATATGGATTTCGAATTGTTTACATTTAAAATTGATGAGATTGCTTTCAAGCAAGGATTTGCATTTGAGGTAATGTAGAAATTTCAGTGAAAACTTTTGAAATTGAACAATTTTGCATACTTGTGGGTAAACAAAATATTAATTATCGCAAAAAAAAGATTTCGTCTTGTTTAATACCTACTGGGCCATAGATATCTTTTCATGATCTATTTAAAGTCGAATTGTTTATTTTGAAACGTTTCTATTAGTAAGGTTTTCACATACACGGTTGTTTACCAATTGTATAAAATTTTCCCCACGTTATGGTTAATTGGTAAGGCTGACAGTATTTAGTAATTTTGTAAATCAAAATATTATTTTTTAAATTGAGTGATTATTGTAGCCTTTATTTGATTCTTGCGTCATTGTAAAGAACGAATCGCTTGCACTCCCCAAAACTAAGTGACAGTTGAACTAATGGAAAATTCGAATTCGGAGCGCAATTGGAATTGAACTCGACCAGCTCGAATTATTTCTTCAATGCGTGTAACGAATTCGATTGATTAAAGACGTAGTCATTGATTAGAGAATTCGTATAATTGCAGACAGTTCAAGTTTGGTTTTAATGACCATGGTAATTTGGGACCGGAATTGATGTCTATTAAGTAAGTGACTTCTACTATCAAACTCTCGTGGGTTGATTTTATGTTTTAGCAAGAACTCGAAGATTCGATTACAGTACCGAGTATTCGAGTACTGAATGAATACTCGAATATTTATCACTTGCCTGAATTCTTCAAACAAATGGTTCCAATGATGAAGATGACGCCTAAATTTAAAGCAAATCCGAGTTCACTGAACCAGGGTTCCAGATAGACGGAGTCACATCCGAATACAAATTTACCTACTTTCAATAATGTTGTATATATATATAGAGTTATACATATATAGAGTTATCTAGTAAGATACAACCATTCAGGATTCAAATTTATTTAAAATTGCGTCTGAATTAGCTAATTTAAAATAGTTGTGGTCAGTGACAAGATCTGAATAGCGAAGAAATTCCCAACCACCATCTATCCCATTTACTTACTTTCCCAACTTCCTCCAGTCTCACAACAATATTAATTTATTAATTACAAAAAATATAGCATTTCAAATTATAACAATACGCAATTTTTTTTCTTCTAATTATTCGTCTCTCCATAAATTCATCTCCAGTAGCACGTTGTTAGGAGGTAGTATTTACATACACAAATAAAATAACGCTTAAAAGCCAAAATGCAAAATATAATTAAAGACTAACTTAATAACTACGAACGTAATTCAACACACAAAATAAGGTAATTCAACATACACAATTTCAAAAAAATAGTTTTAGAAAAACACAATAATAAAAACCGATGTTTTTTTTTTAAATTCCATACAGTATGGATTTAGTAAATGTGTATTGATGGTACAATATATGTACATCATTATCCAATTTCAGGGAGTTTATTTGCTTTTTGGAATTGTTCATATTTCAATGTTTCGGTTACATTAATTTTGTTTCGGACACATTGTACCATCTCACACGTAAATACAAGTACTAGTGATGCTGAGCCGTGATAATTCTTAGCATTCGATGGTTTTTTTTTTGTATGTTTATTCAGTTTTTTTAATTTTACAATATTTATCTTACAAATCTTACAAAACTGATCAATCAGTTTGATTGTAAGAAATCTCTCTTTTTCCTATTTACTTAATGCTATTACACTTTTAGGTTTTACATAGTAATTACTAAGTATAATACTTAATATTAAAATACTACCTAGCAATTTCTAAAAATATCACTTAATATTAATTTCTAATTATTATAAACTACTAATTACACAGGTCTACAACAAAAATGCTGTCTGGATGTTTTCAACTGAATTCTATGTATTTAGGTGTTCTGAAAACTAGAAAAATACTCAAAAAATTCCAGAACGTCGGGTTATTTTGCAAAACGGTATACATATATATACAGATATAGATAGTTTATACAATAGTGATCTCTGGCAATAAACATTTCATTGCTAAACCATTCATCCGATTGCGATGAAACTTTGGGGATATGATGTGTGCATGACCGCGGTAGTTTCTGTATACAATAGTGAGCTCTGGCATCATGAAATTACAAAAAAATAATTAATTAAATAAAAATGAACCGCGGAAATGTATGTACGCGCTTAACATTTGAACGACTGCACCAAATTGGATAATTATTTTTTTTGTGTTCGTTATTGTCAAGAAAAGGTTTGTATAAAACTACTGATGAGCTCTGGCATTATGAAATTTATATAAAAAAATTGCAATAGGCGGCACGCGAGCTGTGAAGACTGAATGTACCGGGACTGAATGTATGGAATATGGGAGGGGGGAGGGGATCTCGGGTAGGGGGTTTGAGGGAGGGGGGAGGGGAAGTACGGATCGGATAGGGTAACCTGAGTTTTTTAGGCAATAACAAAGACCCTAACTACAAACAAACCGTTAAAAGCATTTCAAGCTTTAGGTTGCCTAATGAGTTTAAAAGTACATTTTCTTCATTCCCACCTTGAATACTTTCCAGAAAATTTAGGATATGTGAGTGAAGAGCAAGGTGAACGATTTCACCAAGTTATTAAGGAGATGGAAAAAGATACCAGGGAAGATGGAGCATCCCAATGATTGCAGACTATTATTGGACGCTTCAGAGAGACCTTCCAGATGCTTCCTACAAGCGAAAATGTACCAAAAGGAGTCTCACTGTGTGATGTATGTCTTTTCTACTCTCTTATATTTGTCTGTATTTTATTTACTCCTGGGCACTTGGCACCAGTCGTAATATTTCGTCTTTTCTCTTGGCTCTGATCGATATTTAAATTCTTAAGGCTTTGCATATGTGTGGTAGGGATGGAAAATTCCTCCCCTACGTCACACAAGCCTTTATAAAATTGGACCCTTATTTCCTCTGATAACTACAGAAAGCTACTTAAAGCTCCCTTGTACTACATACCTTTAGCGATATATGTACTTAACTAATAAATACGTTATTTACGACTTTGAACGTAAATATTTTCGTATTTAGGTTGTAATTAAACTCCATCAAACGTTGTGTAATTTTTTTGATTTATGATATAGGACTTTAATTACTTTAAATTTTGTGGTAACCCTCTTGATTCTAAACAGAGTGTTGAATTTCAAACTGTATTGGTCTCTCTCTTGCAAATTTAACCTTAAGTAATTTCTCTAAATGAACTAACTTCCCTTTGACGTTTATTATGATTCCCTACATCCTAATGAATTCATGAATAAGCAATACTAATCGAAACTACACATGACTAATTGAACAGATAATTAAATATAACTCAAATGGTTAAATGTTAGTAAATTTGATTATGATTGTATCTCGTATCTGCTGGGCGCCCCTCCGTTTAGATTCAGCTGCTATAAGGTACATATAAAGATGGATTTAGTAGGTTAATGTAATTAGTTAATTGCATATTTGACGAACTCAGAATAACCCTTTTTCTGGCAAAATTTGGCTCCTGCCTCCATCAAGTAAGCAGGGTGATCAGAAGTCAACCCAAAATTCGCACAGTCTTTTGGCACGGTTCAATTGATTGATACCTAAGTTATCGCGTCCCAATTGACCTTCCTTCGCCATCATGCACTGCCTTCAGGTCTTCCCCCAAGCCCAGATACCTCCAAATTCCTACTCCTCCAAAGTTTACTATTTACTTAGGGCGAACCGGTTTCGTCCTATATGCAATCATATACTCACGGGTTTGTGTGGAGTTACGGGTCGTGAATCCTCCCTCCACGTTCAAGAAATGAGACGAGAGTGACCCGACAGGCCTAAAGCACTAATTGTAAGTGAGTTCGTTTCATTCAATGAACAGTACATAAAAAGATATATATGTAAACATACGTTTTGGGAAGGTTTATAACTCGCAATACGAAACTACTTGCAACGCATCCCGAGCTCGGATCTCGCCCATCGGATTCTGCACAATCCTCAGATTGATACCGAATATATACGTAAGAATAGTGTGAAATATAAATATATACTAGTACAATAAGATCTTATCTGGCGATGTGTTCTGGAGATTCGCCATAACTCCAAGCTTTTGTTTGGTTTTGTTGACGGTTTTGTTTGAGAGATCCGCCATCTCTATGGTTTGATTTTGTTATAGAAGCGACCACTGCCTTCTATTGGTTGAACTGTATTTTTTTTTTTTTTTTTTCTTTCCCCCCCCTCCAATGTTCAACTTTTGATAAACTCTTGCTATCCCGTGATTCTCAATTGAATCATGTAAATCCTCATTACCCCTTATTAAGCTATCCCGTGATTTTTCAACTGTTTCATGTAAGTCTTTATTACCCCTTATTAAGCTATCCCGTGATTTTTCAACTGCTTCATCTAAGCCTTCATTACCCCTTTTTGAACTATCCCGTGATTTATCAAATGCTTCATGTAAATCTTCAACACACCTTTTTGAACTGCTATAATAAATCTGTTAATTTTCAATTGCTTAGGTCTGTAGATACCTCTTTACGTTCAAATTAAAAATAGTGTTTAAATTTTTTTTTCTTTTTGTTCCTAATAATTGCGCAATATAATAATTTTATCCCGTTCCTAGAAGTTAATACCTAAGTACGATATCCACTAATCAAGGTCATTTTTTTTTTTTTCTTTTTGTTCCTAATAATTGCGCAATATAATAATTTTATCCCGTTCCTAGAAGTTAATACCTAAGTACGATATCCACTAATCAAGGTCATTTTTTTTTCTTCTTTTTTCCGTATTCGAACTAGTGTCCCAGTGACCGATTTATTTTGTAAACAATTTGAGCTTTGTAAACATTCTCGACGGCCTCGTGACCTAGATTCAAGCGTATGAGGTATGTTTACTTTAGACATTCCGGAGACGTGTGAGATGACTCTAAAATTTTCTTTGTTTGATAATGATGTACTTAGCGCAATTGTCTAGTCTGATACCCGATTACGTATACATATTTATTCATTTATATATACTTTGTCTCAATAAATAATTTATAATATTGATCTGTATAATTTTCTGATTGAAATAATTTCTAATATCATAACTTATTTCAAATGCTCTGGATTTTCTGAAATTATATTAATACATAAATAAGATTAAATATAAAATATTGATTTGTAAATTTATCACACATAACTACTTTCAATAGTTATTGATGAATTCAGAGGTAGGAATCGATACCCTCTTCCTCTTTTTATATAAGTGTTTTCTTTTTGATTAAAAATTTTCTTGGGAACAATAAAATTACAAATATATATGTTTATATACATACATATATAAATATATAAAATATACTTATTATATTTATAATATTTTAATATAGTTACATATCACATATTAAGAGAGTAATATCTTGGTCAAATAATTAATCCAAATACCAATGTTTACTGCATTCCGCTTTCTCCTTGGAATCTGTAAAATTTTATAACGGAAAAGACTTACCCCTACCAAGGTTTTTTCCGACCGGGAAATACACGGTAACCTTGCTGCGATTTTCCTAAATTAATTTTTTATTTTCCTAAATTTAATTAAATCTTTTTGACTTCAATTTTTTTTTTTTTCATTTAATCTAATTAATTAAAATGATGTATGAACTCTATCGTTCTAAACTGTATTTTATCTCAAAACTCGTTGGTTAGATAACACTTTAAATGATAGTTACTTCACGATTAATTTAGAGATGGTAAATTGTTGTTAAATTAAATTTTTATCCCTCCGAAATTTTTATGTATTAATAAAATATTATTTTGTTTTATTATTATTATTTAAGATAATTAATTTAAATATTTATTATTTGTTAGAACACTTTCACTTAGATTGAACACACGTATTTAATTATAACTTCATCACGCTAAATTATCACATCACTTCAGTTATTTATTGCACTAATATTAAACGCGAAATTTCTAAGTTTAAAAATACGATATTAAGTGATTATAAAATCCGAATTTTCCACTAAAACAAATTGTATTTATCACGAGCACTTTTATTTTTCACAAGTAATTAATGCGTTGTCTTTAATTTTTATTTTCACTGACTCTAACTGCAAAGTATTTTTTTTGTATATCACTGACTAGAATGTGAAATTTTTCTAAGTATCAAAATAATTATCACTTAGAATTTTTCCACTTTAAGTCACCCACCGTTTCGTCACGTTCCGCGAAGTTACAACCTTTTCGACCACGACGTAGACTGTCCTCAACTGGCATTTGTCTAGACTTTTATACCCCTCTCAGGTCCAAAAGATCGTATCTGAATCTCCTGTAATAAACCAATCTAATTACTATCAACTCGTAATTTCTTGAAACCTCTCCATTATTGTCGAATGCGGTCTCTTAGTACCTTCCGCGTCTGATACTTTCAATTCTGTCTCGTACTCTCATACTTACAAGATCCGGATTTAGTAAGATCCATGTTTAATGGCCCAACTTCCTTTGTCCTGTTGTTCATACAAAATTAGCTTGAATTTAATAATTTTAAAGTTCTATTTTCATCTATTCCGTAACATGTCCGTGCGTACGGCATCTACCATATGTTCCAAATCTGCCCCCAAATTCGCCTATCAGAGATATCTTCATGTCGAAGTCTTTCTCGCAAATTGTTCATTTTTATTTTATTATTTTTCCTCGAGTTTTTCTGTATTCTATATGAACCTTTCCATTTAAAACCGAATTTTCTCTATTTACGTCGTATATTTGAATTTTCCATTTTTTCTCGAATTTTCTTTTATTCACGACACTCTTTCCATGAATTTCCTTATTTATCCTTACGCTATTGTTCATATCTCTATAGATTTTTATATTTCAAGCCGTATTTATTTTATTCACTGTTAATCTAAGATTTCCTTTGTTTTTCTCTGTCGTATCTCCTTTCCCCTCACTTCCCCGTACTTCCCTGATATAACCATATCGTTTTTTGATGTTTGCTGCCTCTTGGAAAATTTCATTTTCTATTTGTTATTAATAAATATATCATTTTTAACATCTTTATAGGGGATACCCCCACTTCGGCCCTTAAATTCCTGTCATTTTTATTGCTTCATAGAGATCGCCTCCCAAATTTTGTCCCGTTCTTACGCAAAATCCCATAAACCATATGCCTTGACAGTTGTATACATTAGTTCCTGTACCCACCTGGCAATAAATCCTTTTTTATTTCAGTGTCGTTAACTTTTACGAGAATTCTTTAATGTAAATATTTCATAAGACCCATGATAATTTTTATAGCTCTTTTAACGACCAATTGCCCTTATATAAACAATTTTCATGTTCGAATATTCCTTGTTTATCACAACAAAATACATCTGGGATCGACAACCATTGTAATGCCTCATTTTTTTTCTGCAATCGCGTACTATGTTACTCTATAAACTCCATTTTAATTACGTAAAATGACTCCTTTTCCTGAGTTTTTCTATCGCAATGTTTTCAGCATTTTCCACTCCCCTCCGTACTGCACTCTATTTTCTTCTCTAACACTTGTTACTGCTCTAGACATCTGAAATATACCCTCGCCTATTCTTTAAAACTCTCATTTTTTTTTGACGTTTCCTCCCTAAATCTTTCATCGTAATATCCTAGCTCCGTCTAGAATTGATAACAATAATTTTCCATTGTTTTTTCAACATTTCCATTTCCTTTAGCACGTTTTCCCTCGAATCGATCATCTCCGGTCGTCACAAACAATCGTATTATAGATGAAATCTCCCTAACACCTTACAACACGTTTTCGTCACTTGCTATGCAATTTTTCACTTAAACTTTTCCGACGTTGTTTACGTGTATCCTTTTTTCAGCACCTGATATGCTTTAATGCGTTCGGGAACTAGGGTTTCTGATCCCTGGAACGTACCGGTTAATCATAACATTTCTTGGGGTCATCGTTCTTTTGTCCCTGAACAGATTATTTCTTCCCATGGAGTTTATTCACCTCTCGGTTTGGTGGGAACGTCAAACTCATTAATCACATTACTAATTGCCAAGTCCAAAGGTCGTTCCTTTGTTCTAAAAATGGGCTCGGCCCTCTTCTTGTTGATAGGCTAACTCGGTTTTTAATCGTTTTTGCTGTAATTCAATTGGCTGTCAATATATCACGGACTAAAGTATATTGGGGAGTCCCTGTTTCTGATTATTTGTTGATACCATCTGTGATCCTTTCATCAATACTCGTCTCACTTTGTCTAATTATAGATCCCTACCGTAAATATGAATTCACTTTACTCTAATCCGATAGATGTCGTAGACGTGTCCGTTTTATAAGTAATTGATATTTTCTTTTTAAATTAAAGTGGGAAGCTACGATATTTCCTAATTTTCACTGTTGATCAATGCAATTCATCACAACTGTGAAAAAGAAATGTGTTTAGTGCTTACTAATCAATGTATTTTAGATAAAAAAAGTTTTGTTACGCATTTATAAATATTTTTTTTTTTTTGTCTTCTATCTTTTATTTTAAGATAATAACTTGTTTAATATGGATACCTACATTGTTAAATGAAACAATTTAACTTTGTTTGAACCACTTTTATGTTTAAGTAAATCCGACTGCTTTCAGAACGAACGTTCCTTCTTCAGGGCAAATATATACATTTGTTCTGAACATTCGTTCTGAAACCGGTTGGATTTACTCAAAATAAAAGTGGTTCAAACAAAGTAAAATTGTTTCATTTATCTATAATGGATAACCACAAAGTTATAGCTACATTCAAAAGTACTAATTATTATAATTATAATGTTTATGAATACAGTGTATGATAGTAATTTCCAGGTATTTGATCAATATTCGATCTAGATATACAATATTATTTGATTTCATGTTCTACGGAGATAGAATGATTTAACTTTTGTTTTAATTTTTTGAACAAGATGTCTGATTTTTAATATTTTCAGGTAATCGCCTTCACATAATTGAACTTTTTTTTTTGTCAGATATCAATTTTAGGAAACGGATTGTAACTGTTCTATTTTATTCAAGTACGTTTTGTACGTTAATCCGTAACTATGTATTCCATATCCTAAAATTGATTCTGCTAATGCGTTGTATAAACAGTACCTATAATATATTTTTATTAACAAAGTTTTTAAGGTGGTAAAATTTCCCTAAATGGACCTTAATCTATTACTTACATTTTCAATATGATTTCACCAGTTAAAATTGATAGCTACGAGTATAAAGCCATTTGTTTTGAATCTGATGCTTACGCTGTCTGAGTGGTGAATTTAATTAAAAAATATATTTAATTAAATGAAGACAATATTAGCGAAAATCAATCGAAAATCTGGAGACGGACAAATCAGAAAATGAAATTGACACCTCTGGGACTCGAACCTAGGACCCTTTGCTAACGCTAATATGGTCTTCATTTAATTAAATATTATGATTTGATATTTTACTCATAAAGTAAATATATATATATATATATATATATTTGATATAAGCCATTTCTGTGATAGATCGTAATTTAAATTGCCGAAATATCTATAAAGTAGGGAACTCGTATGGTTTCCTAAGGATACATTTAATAATTATTCTTTGAATTGTGATTATCGGCTGCAAAGTGGCTTTAAAAGTCCTTCCCCACCCAATAATACCATACAATAGGGAGTGGATTAATGAATATCAGGCAATTCACATAGATTTCTTTTTTAGTATGTTGCGTACGTTATAAAAGGCGTATATAAGTTTTCTAATTATATACACTTTTCTTTTAACGTTTTTATCTACTAAAGTTCCAGGTTATTTTATATCAGATTTACGATTTAGTTCAGTGAAGTTTATATTACATATAACATCATTTATAAAAATTTTAGAATTAATGTTAATAAAAATTTTTGGCACATCTTCTTGTAGAGAGAAAATTATTTGGTAATGTGGCCTCATCCTTGCTGCGGCCGCAGTACTTATTGTTAATTCTTCCAATGATTCCTAAATATGGTTTTATAAAAAAAGTTTCACTGACATTCCACTAGAGAACAGCCCAGAAAATTTAATTTTTTTCAACCTTTGGATTACAGATATTTTTTTTTCTATTTACCATTTAAGTTAATGACTCTACGAATTCTACGTATCAATGTTTAGTTCAATTTTATTTGAAGTACATGTATTTACTAATCCAGGTGCCCGACGGCATCATTGTAGTGTTAACCGATTAACGTAAATCCAAAGATTATCCATAATCCAAACCTAAAGATAAAAGACGATGACAGTTTTATTAGGAATGTGTTTTCCTAGAAACGGGAATCATAACGAAGACAACAAAATTTCACTGTCAAAAGGTATGTAGGAAAAATCTTTCCTTCTAAAAGAATAAATATTGCACATTTTCAAGTTTTGAATTATATTATTTTTTTGAAATTTAAATGAAAGATAAACATTCCCTGGTTACCAATAACTTGACATTATTTTAAAAATTTCCTATTACTTCGAAATGTTGCTTTTGTGATAGAGGACTTAGCTAGCCAAGGAATTAAACTCACTAAGCCTGGGTGGAACCCAAAAGCGATCCCAACTTAGCCACCGACCGGTCAAACAGTATTAGTCATTAATTGAAATTTGAAAATGTCAATCAGTCAAATAGAACAGCCACCAACAGGACCCAAATTAATGCGATGCCAACTTAGCCACGTGACCAGTCAAACATTATAGGCCATTAATTGAAATTTTAAAATGTCAGTCAGTCAAGTAGAACAGTCATAAGTAATGAACAGGTTTTCGTCTGAAAACGAAACTGTATGATCTTTCTCTGTCAAAATGTTGAGGTTAAGTAAATTTACTTAACCTCAACATCTGTTTACTATTCTGAAATTATGAATTTATTAATAAAATACCAGTTATAAAGCAACAGTCAGTATTAAAATGGTGTACAGTATTGTTTAATAAATTATTAATTTTTATTAAAATATTCATTCACGTTTAGACTCGTAAGAAACGCTTTTGTTATTTTTACATTATTGCTGCAGAAACTCAATATTTTTATGCAACCGAGTCACTTAGTCATTTGGAAGCATATAATATTATAACATTACGACGCGATGGTCCACTAAGACGCAATTTACATCCATCCGAACAGCAAATTTCTTTGAACAGGTGAGACAACACAAGCCGCCCTGTCTGGAAGGTCACACTGCCTCGACCTGGTGTTGAACTCCAGGCCTTCTCCGCACACTCTATACACGGGGAAACCTTTCTCACACTTCCAGAACTTGCTACAGTTGTCCGGGTCGGGCCAGTAGACCTCTGTGTTCTGGCAGTAAGCACCGCACTCAGCAGCTGAAAACGTTTTAGAGAAATTAGATAATTATTTGTCAGTTAAAGCCCTACAATAATAATCAATAAATAGTTTTGATTAATTAAATGTTTTCGTAAACGATAATAATTCAAAATAATTACTCGGAGGAACTGTAGATGGTTCGGTTGAGGCATCCGTGGTTGTGTTAGTTGGGATATCTATTGGTGCATCGGTAGGAGTCTCAGTTGGGGCATCTGTTGGGGCGTCAGTAGGAGCTTCCGATGGAGGAGCTGTTGGTGGGTCTGTGGGAGCGTCAGTTGGAGCAGCAGTTGGAGGATCAGTGGAAGCATCGGTTGGTGCATCGGTGGTGGGAGTATCTGTTGGCGCGTCTGTTGGAGCCTCAGTTGGAGCATCAGTTGGGGCATTCGTGGAGGCATCAGTTGTGGGATCGGTTGAAGCAGCTGTTGGCGCATCGGTAGGAGCTTGAGTTGTAGCATCTGGTGAGTTCGTGGGAGCGTCAGTTGGGGCATCTATTGGGGCATCAGTAGTGGCGTCAGTTGGAGCATCTGTTGGTGCGGAGGTTGGGACATCAATGTTTGGTTCTGTAGGATCAGTTGGCGCATCGGTTGGTACATCAGTAGAAGTCGGTAAGGCTTCGGTTGTAATTTCAGTTATAGGCCCCAAGGTAGTTTGAGAAGCCGAGCAACCAGTGGATGATACAGGAACGCACATCTTTAAGCAAAATAAGTAGATTGGTAATTTTTTTGGAAAAGGTAAATATTTTAACAAAAAATTGCTCAACAAATAACATAAGATATATTTTTTTAATTCATAAAATATTTTTCTGTAAAATTTACCTGAGTTATCGGGTCAAATTCAAATCCATTTTGTTTGTCGCAGTTGTATTCACTTGCATTTCCACTGTAGCACACGTAGAATTTGAAACAATCCGATGGATGTGGCAGAATGACAATGGTAGAGCTGTTTTGTGGGCAGATACTTGGTGGCGAAGGTGCAATTGTTGGTGCTTCGGTTGGGATTTCGGTGGTTATTCCCGGAACTTCAGGTTCAGTTGGTTCAGTTGGAACTTCAGTAGTGATTTCAGGTGCATCAGTTGGTGCATAGGTAGGTGCATCTGTTGGAATTTCGGTGGTTATTTCAGGTGCATCAGTTGGTGCATCAGTTGGCGCGTCAGTTGGCGCATTTGTAGGCGCTTCAGTTGGAACTTCAGTGGTTATTTCAGGTTCATCGGTAGTTACATCCGTTTCTGCTGGAGTTTCAGTGGTTTCTTCAGGTGCTTCAGTGGTTAATTCAAGTACATCGGTAGTTGCATCTGTTTCTGTTGGAACTTCAGTGGTTATTTCAGGTGCATCAGTTGTTGTATCACTTGGCGCGTCAGTAGGAGCATTTGTCGGTGCTTCAGTTGGAATTTCAGTAGTTATTTCAGGTGCTTCGGTGGTAGCATTTGTTTCTGTTAGAACTTCAGTAGTTATTTCAGGTGTATCGGTAGTTGAATTTGTTTCTGTTGGAACTTCAGTTGTTATTTCAGGTGCATCGGTAGTTGCATCTATTTCTGTCAATACTTCAGTGGTTATTTCAGGTTCATTAGTTGGTGAATTAGTTGGCGTATCAGTAGGTGCATCAGTTGGAGCGTCCGTTGGTACGTCTGTGGGAACTTCCATTGGGGCTTCTGACGGGGCATCGGTTGGAGTATCAGTTGGTACATCTGTAGGAGCAACGGTAGGCGCTTCTGTTACTGGTGACAAACCACATCCTCCAAGCTTAGGCCAATCGCAATTCTAAAAAAGTGCATTTCTTAAGAAAAAAATAACTTCAGTTTAAACAAAATGTTTATTTAGAAATATGTTCAGCTCGGTTTATTTTAACCAATTACCAAACACACGAAATAATTTACATGACTTAAAATGAATAAACGAATTATTTAACAAAAAATATAAATTAGAGTTTTTATCTAAAATGGTTCTTGAAACCTTGTCAATGTTGAAAAACTCATTCAGCAGCACCATACTTCTTGTCATGCTTTGTTCGGCCAGAACTTCCGTTCTGCATATAGAATACATAGCTGGTAGTGGTATCATTTATTCATTATGTAAATCTTGTAAAAAAAATAATTTTACCTGAGTGACTGCATCGAATTCTGTTCCCGCCGCGCATTTCATCAAGGTAAGGGTACCATTCTGACAGTAGTAAAACTGTGTGCATTCACTTTCATGAGGCAGCAGAATCAGCAAAAATTGATCTTCTGGGCAGACGGTTGCTCTTGATTCAAGACGAGCGACTGATCGTCCATCGACACTTCCTAGTGCCAGGACGGACAGGATCATAAAACTGGATCCTGGAAACAAGGTTTTAATAAGGCTTCGGTATAAGCTAACAATGCTTAAAACTACTGAGTCTTGCAGTAATTAACATCAGTTTACTTTTACCAAAAAGAAAATAAAAATGTCAAAAACAATTTTTTTGTATTTCTTCGGCATAAACTTTGTAACAATTTCTGGACATTTTTTTTTCAAGAGTTTTTATTTACAATACATTTATTACTTTATATTTTAATAAATCAATAAATAATAATAATAAAAAGTAATAAAATTTTTTATTTTGTGCGCTGGAAATAAACAAAAAAAATTATTTAAAACATTAATTTAGTTAATAAATAATAGCACTCTGCAAATCGCCCTTATTAACAATGTTTCCATGTAATGTCACTCCTCCCACCTTTCTTTCCCTTCCCCAAAATCACCCCTCCCACTACTCCCACCCAAATAAATCTAAACGTCTTGTTCTTAGTTTTAAGTTTGCTAGTCAATGACACGGATGTGTCAAAACCGGTAGCAGAAAATTTTAAATATAAAGTTACAAATGAACATAGTAAATTAAAACTCTTCAAAATCAAAAATACAAATAAAATCAAACATATTTTCACACCAAAAAGAGAAACTAAGCAATTTATACTGCTAATAATTTTTTAATTTTTTTTTAATGATGTGAATTGTCCAAGCATTTCAATGATAAATATTTATATCGATTGGTAGGATACAGATGATGGTACTATATCTACCTTGTATTTTGATAAATTTTGGATTTGAAACCAATTATAAACTGTTGACCTTTTAACTTATAATAAAAATAATGTAAAATCTGAAATGGTGCAGATATTCAAGTTTTACTTGTGTACTGTAAGAGCGATATACCCTTTTTTAAAAATCAATTCAGTGATTAGCCTCTGGTCCGTAATATCATAGTGCTCAACCATTCCTTTCTTTTTTAACGACCGAGAACAAGAGATTTTGAAAAATTCTCTAAAATTTAGCAATGAGACTAATACCAAACTTAGACGAAATTGATTTTCAAAAGTAAATAAAATGTTAACGAAAATAAATTGGCTAACGGTGAAACAGTTGCTGATCTTGACAGCGAGGATACTTAACATAAAATAATTACCAACCTGTTACCAAAATACTTTTTAAATAAAATTATATTCAACAAGGACATTCACCAACATAACACGAGGACATGCGATGAAATCAGACAAACAAAAAAAGACAAAACCAACACGTAAAATAGTTTACTCTGCAAATAAAGGGACGAAGTATTATAATGCGCTGCCAGAAACTATTAAATCTGCACCAATTGGTAGATTCAAAATGTACTGTAGAAGCCAGGTTAAGCAAGAGAAAGATTATTATATAAGTTATATAAAAATACTTAGATAAATGAAACAATTCAACTTTGTTTGAACCACTTATATAATGATTATATAATGAGTAAATCATTATATAAGTGGTTATTGTCTTATAGCCCAATCATGGATTTGTTCCCCTACCCACCCACTCTACATTAATACCTATCCACCCAATCTACATTAATAACTAGCAACGGCTCCACCCCTACCATAATAAAACATTGTTCCCATCCATATTTCGAAACTGTCAAATTAGTATACGCTTGCCCTGAAGAAGGAACATTTGTTCTGAAACCGGTCGGATTTACTCATTATATAAGTGGTTCAAACAAAGTTGAATTGTTTAATTTATCTATAACGGATAACCACAAAGTGATAGCTTCATTCAAAAATATAAAAATTACTTAAATTAAAAAGTAACGAAATAGACTGTCGTGATTGGGATAGACAGAACATCCATTGGAAATGCTCCCGCGGTGGAAGAACCTCGATGTTAGTTACCACAGAAAATGTTTGTCACGTGCATGATATGGAATTGATAGGGGCGGCGCGGCGTTCAAATGTTTGAATTACGAGTATATTTCACGTTTTTAAATAAATATTCGAATTCATTTTCACGCAATTAAGCTAAAGAAAAACTATACCTAGTAACATGGTTGAGGATTCAATTAAGTAATGTGTTTCTTATATTGATGCACTTATGATTACAGAAACACCGTAACTAACGTGTTGATATTTTCCCATTTTCTTATATATGGATACCTACCTAAAAATTACAAAAGATTAAACTTATTATGATTATGATTAGAAACACTTGATAAAGTGTTTCTAACCATTATCATGAAAATCCTTCACTTACTGGGATAAGAATCACTAGAATCGATAAGAGTAAGCCTAAACACAGGAAATATTTAATTCATTACTTTTTTTCTCTGAAAACATGTTGACAATTGGAATCAGCATGGATATTCCCAACAACCGTAAATTCCTGAGCATATTTGGAGTAAAAAATGTAAAGGTCATTTTGCTGTCCGATGATATTTTAAATTTTTTTTGCGATTCTTGAGCACATAAATCAGTGAAGTTTTGCTGTGCGATAATATTTTTTTTCAAATAAAAACAATTAAAATATTTTTCTATCACACGTCGCAAATGAGAAGTCGGATACAACCTAGCGAAGACTCACGTGATAAGGGCGTAAGTCCCACCGTGAAACAGTGCTCGTTTCACGTGATCCCGTCGCGACGTGTAAGAGTGGGATCAGTGGCGACTTGTGATTGAAAAATATAAATTTTATTGAAGAAGAAAATAACAATAATAATCAAAACGAAAATATGAAAGAGAACAAGACACAGAAAAACAAAAAAAAAGAAAATGATCGCAACTGGGACTCGAACCCAGACCTCTCGTCTAACCGGGACGTGCGCATTAACTAATTTCGCTATTGCAGCCTTCTGTCAAACCGTCATATTTGTCAATCTCATATTTGAAATTTTAGAATTGACAATTTTATCTTCAACTAATTATTTTTTCCATATTACGGGTAACTACCCCTTTTTTTAAAAACAATCATTCTAAGAATTGGTTTGTAACCTGGATAGCGTCTCGGATAAATAAATCCGAATTTATTCACGGGGAACTATTGACTTCTTATAAAAGTCTAAATGAATATTAAATTTTTAAAAAGAAAAACTCTCTTTTATAAGCAACTCTCTTTTAATGATGTATTACAGTATAAGAAACTCTCTTTCAATGATATATTACATTGATGGGAATTACCTTCAAAAGTCATAAAAAGAGAGTTTTTGAGAGAAAATTGAATATATATTTTAGTTTTTAGTAGAAAAAATACATCCCATAATCCCAAATGTGCTCAGGAATCGCTAGTTGTTATTCTTCGGGTGTTTGCTGTACACGCTGTACATTTTACATAGAAATTACTCGTGAAGTCAATGTAAGCACAATGAAATCATTGACAATTGATCTATTATAACGTTACGTTGTTTTTTTGCAGTCTGCTAAACATATTTTTTTAATGTTTTGAGTACTCTCATTTGTCCATTTGAGGTGAAATAACAAAACTGTGCTTTGTGTTATGTTCTTATTTTTATGTTTTTGCCTTACCTTCCGATTTTGTGTTTTAATGCTGATGATTGTCTTTTTTATTTAAGAAAATGTTCAAATCAGTGGTCATCACGTAAATATAAATGTACTAAAACATACTTATTTAATTTCTTAACTTTAATAATAAAAAATTTAACTAAACAATTTAACGGTGGTCTCTTTTTTATATTTTGTTTATGATGTGTATGATTTTGTGCATGATAGAAATTTTTTTTAAAGTTTCAAAGTGTATATTCAAAATTCTTTTCTTGACCTAAGCAAGGCGTTTGATCGTGTCTCCCATCAATTATTATGGGAAAAACTCATAAAGCGAGATGTTCCAGCAGCAGTGGTTAATATGCTGGCTATTTGGTACGGACAACAGGAAAATCACATTCAATGGGCAGGAGCTTCTTCAAGACCTTTATTCCTTAAGAGCGGTGTCAGGCAAGGGGGGAATATGTCTCCAACTCTATTTAATGTGTACATTAACGACCTCTTACAAGAGTTGAACGATACACGAATCGGTTGTCATATCTGCGGACAAGGAAGTAACAACATTAATTACGCCGATGACATGGTGCTGCTTGCACCTTCGATTAAAGCGATGAGACGACTTGTGCAAATATGCGAAGAGTACGCAAACTCTCATAACCTGTTGTACAATTCTAAAAAGTCAGTCATCGTCGCTTTCAAACACAATAAGGAGCCATCACATATTCCTCCAATATATTTAGAAGGAATTGAACTGCTTGTGGCCTCACAGGTTAAGTATCTGGGACATATCCTAACCGAAGACATGAAGGATATAGAAGATATGGAACGACAAAGAAGAGCAATTAATATACGGGCCGGAATGCTCTCAAGGCGGTTCTACCACTGTAGCGAAGATGTCAGAAAATTTCTATTCAAGACATACTGTACTGCCCTGTACACGTCAGAACTGTGGACACAATACCCAGCAGCGCAATGGGACAAACTGAGGGTGTGCTACAATAATGCATAAAGGCAACTTATGCAACTACCGAGGTTCTGCAGTGCCTCCACGATGTTCACCGAGGGGAGGGTGCACTCATTCCCAGCCCTACTTCGCCACCGACTAGCCAGCTTCTGGAGCAGGATACGGACTTCAACCAATATCATTGTCGTGGCTGCATCCGAGTGGCTCAGTTCCCCATTAAATGAGCGGTGGATGCAGATGATGAGGCGACCTCCATGATGGACGATCCCAAAATATCTTTTTATTTTTAGTTCTGTCTACTTATTATTTATTTTAATTTTATGCTTATTTTTTGTTATTTGTGTGATGAATTTTGTTTTCATTTTATGCTTTAATTAGGTACCTACCTAATATTTAAACTATTTTTTTTCTTTTCTTTTATAGTTGTTTATGTAATATGGCAGACTGGGATTGCACTACCCTCCCAGTCTTGCTGGAATAAAAACTTAAATAAATAAAATAAAAAATAAAAAAACTTATTTACGGGAAAATTGTTCCGTATAAAAATCCCCAATTCCACGTACATGTGCGCAACATAACACACAATTTTACAAAACTGACATTTTAAGCAATAAATAACCTTTAGAAATATCGAATAGAAGTAACGCGTACGATCGTAAATTAATACGCGAGTAAGGAATGTATCTGCAGTTTCTTCTATCCTTATTCTATATTCCTCTTCGTCTCCCACTCACCTAAGATGCAATATAACTCCGAGCAACATTACCATAAGTAACTTTTTGGTTTGACTTCAGTCCAAAGCTGTTAGTTTCTTACAAATAATTATTAAAAACCATTTTCATCAACCAGCGAAAAATAAAAACGCATGGCAAATTTTTCATTAAAATAAACAATTTTGTTTAATCACAATCACAAGATGTTTTTCCATTATTTTTTATTATTGTTATGTAACACCTCACAGGAGAATGAGTTTACAGCGTAAATATATGAGAACTATGTCGCCCCCGGTTGGACAGGGGATAGGAAGTGATTTATTAATGCGGGTCTTGAAGAAGTCTGGATTACATGACGGAGGAAAATTGAAATAAAAACAAATCTACTGGCTGATGTTTCAGCTGTCAGTGGTGTCGCCGACCTAGTTTAAAACACGAAATGCGTAAGTGTATATGACTATTTATTCGTTTAATGTAGGTTTAAAGTTGTATACCGTGAATTTGACATTTGCGAAGTCAGCGACAGCGCTGACAGCTTAACACATCAGCCCGTAGAAAAAGCAATTGCAAGCCATAGACAATCACACAAATTTGACAGGCGATTATGTATGGAATCGATTCCGTAGCCACAAAAGATACATTATCGCTATTCTGATAGGAGGGCGGACGCCATCAGTCTGGCGGCCAGCAGCGTTAGAAACAGGGGTGTATAACTCCGACCTTATTATGTGTCCAAATCATTGTCTATGGCTTGTGACGTAATGAATTTGATCGCCATCTTTAATTTTTTAAATTTAAATTTTATTTATTTTAGAGAAAGTTGACAGCAAATCAAAGATTACAATATAATACATTAATAAGGTGTTAATTATGCCAATTATGAACTTTCCACTGATGATAGTTAATAATAAATAATAAAGTGTAACATTGTAAGGGTATTTTCGTAGTTTCATTTTTTAGTTACAAAATATAAAAGAGGGGGGGGGGGAGGAGGAACATAGGAATAGGACTAAGAAGCAAAGGACGGGAACATATGTAGGGATTGAACTTTCTAGTTTGAGTCATGTTGCTTGGTGAGTTTTCGTTTCATGTCACATAAAATTGAGTTAAAAATGTCAATGTGGTAATAATTTAAGTTAAATGAGTGTGTGGATCTGTAGATAAATGAGTTCTGTTTGGAGTTGGTCTTGCAAATAGGGAGATTAAAGGTAAGCGACTGCCTGCTGTTGCGATTTGGAACATGGAATGATAGGCGTTGAAGAAGATCAGGACAATCGATTAAGTTATGTGTAATTTTAAATAACATTAGCGAATCTGCTATATTTCTTCGACAAGTTAACGTTTGTATTTTGAAGAACTTTGCAGAGTCTTCATTACTAACATGAGATCGAAAAGAGCGGAAATTGAGGTACCTTAAAAATCTATTTTGAACGCTTTCAATTCTATTTATGTGCACTGCGTAGCCTGGGTTTCACACCTGAGATGCGTATTCAAGGATACTACGAACATATGAGAAATACAGTGTTTTGAAAGTAGTAAGGTCTTTAAATTGTTTACAGGAGCGGATTATGAAACCAAGCATAGAAGATGCGTTAGTGACTATATGGTCGATATGTTTATTGAAATTCAGTTTACTATCAAGTATAACCCCAAGGTCCTTACTTTCGAATTTGATAGACAACGGTACGTGATTAATTGAGTATTCATGAATTAATACGTTTTTATTTCTAGTAAAGCGCACGATGAAGCATTTAGAAATATTTATTTCCAGACAATGGGCATTACAATACGTGCTCAAACGTAGCAAATCATCTTGCAGCTTCTGACAGTCCTCGATTGAGTTTATAGGTGAAAATATTTTCATGTCATCTGCATACAGGATAGTTTGGGAGTTTAGAAAACAGTTACCAATATCATTGATATAGATGTTAAATAATAATGGTCCCAACAGGCTGCCTTGAGGAACTCCTGATGTAACAGCAACAGAATCTGATTTAAATCCAGCAACCACTACTATTTGGCTACGGTTGGAGATATAAGAAGAGAGCCAACGATAAAGATTGCCGTGAATACCTATCTCTAAGAGCTTGTTTAACAAGATTGAGTGATCGACCCTGTCAAACGCCTTACTAAAGTCGGTATAGATAGTGTCCACTTGTATTCGGTTATCCAAATTATCCTGGAGGTACTCTGTGAAAGTTAAAAGATTTGTGCTTGTTGATTTACCACTAATGAAACCGTGCTGGTTCATATTCAGGCTAGGTTTAAGAGCAGCATATAATTGATCATAGATTATTTTTTCAAAAATTTTGTTGAATATGCAAAGTTTGGAGATTGGCCTGTAGTTTTTGACATCAGTTTTTTTACCATTCTTAAAGATGGGAGACACAAATGCGGATTTCCATATAACTGGGACAGTGCATTCGGTAAGAGATCGATTGAAAATCAAAGAGAGGGGTAAGGCTAGATTATTTACACATCGTTTAATAAGAATTGAAGGTATTTCGTCAGGACCAGCACCTTTAAGGTATTTGAAGACGATTTCTCGCGTCACCTCAATATTGCTTATATTGGATGTATGGTTTCCGACGTTAGTTGGATTATGGGTAGGTGGATCGGAGGGTTTACTGAAAACCGAAATGAAATATTCTGAGAATAAATTTGCAATGGCTGTTCCATTATCGGCTCTCAGCTCTCCAAGATACATACATTTTGGAACACCTTGGGATTTGTTAGAGGATTTGACGTGGCTCCAGAAGTTTTTTGGGAGTGAGGATATATTATTTTCGATTTTACTTACGTAACGAGATTTGTTTTCCCGACATAAATCTTTGTGCCGTTTACGAAGGAGAGAAAATGCGTCATAATCAGCCTGATTTTTGTATTTTTTATATTTGCTAAAATATTTCGATTTTTCCTTCATTACCTTAATAAGAGCAGCATTGTACCAAGGAGGATATTTCAAATTCCACGAAAATTTATGAGGAATGTGAAGGTTTATGTGGGATTTCAAAAATGTATAGAGAGCATCAAGCGCTGGTTCTATTTGGGAGGTAGAGAAAATGGATGCCCAGTCAGCTTGTTCTAGGGCGAGATTAATTGATTCGTAGTCTCCGCGATTATATAGAAAAACTTTCCTTTTCGCACTTGTCAATGAAAGGGTTTCCTGAAATGGCACACTAATGGACACAGGTTTATGATGTGCATCCTCGGGAACTAGCGGGTCGTCATTAGATTCGACGGAGATTAATATATTTGATAGAATTAGATCTAGAATATGGCCGCTTGAGTTTAGTTCACCGTTGTATTGAGAGAGATCCAAAAAGTGCATACAGTCTACGAAATGATTACTAACGTGAGTAGAGTAATTACTAGCTGCATAGTGGGCAGATGACGTAGTTTGGGTCCATGATATTTCGGGAAGATTAAGGTCGCCTAAGATTATAAAAGAATCCATGGGGTTATTTGATACTATATCTGATAGCATGTTTAGGAAATTTTCGATTAAATATTGATGTTGAGTCCCTCCGGGGATGTATACGCAGCATATATGGACCGATCTGTGGGGTGTACTTTTAGTGCGAATGGTGACCCAAATGTCTTCAGCACAAGACGTCCATTCAGGTCGGGCGACGCTGATCAGCTCCTGTTTAATAGCTAACACTACACCACCGCCAAGACGTTTACCAGTGGAAGCGTAGTCGCGGTCCCTACGATATACATAGTACCGAGGGTCAAATAGTTCGTCGTCTCTGAAGTCTTTAGTGAGCCATGATTCTGTCAGGGCGATTACATCGTAATCGTTTGAATAGGTATTTTGAAGAATCGTTGTTGTTTTGGTTCAAAGACCTCTGACATTTTGATAATATATTGCTAAAGACATGGGGGAGTAATCAAGTAAATATTAGTGAGTAAACGGTAAGTTACACATATGTATGATAGCTGCGACAAGTGAGTTCGGTTATAGTAGTTATGCAATCTAACATAGTAAGTACATCTAACACAATAATTTATGGTTGCAAAATATAGTTAAAAATAATTATGCGAAAGTCTTGTAATATGCATCTCAGGTCCGGCTAATGATAATATTATTCTGATATTGTTATAAATTAGATAGAGGTAGGTATCCATATTTGAGGAAATAACGGTTAGTAATATTATTAAGTATGTACTTTGTATGTAAGTATGTTTTTATTAAGTATGGATTTGCTTACCACGGGAGAGAAGATAATTAGTGTGAGAGAGACCGCTATTGTATGTCGAAAAGTGCTGAATGTCAGACGTGTAGGGGGTCGCCAACAAGCGGTGACATGTATTTCAATTTGGTTCATGAAAAGTGTTGAGTGATTTAAAAATTAATTAGAAAATTTATGGGAGAGGGTATAATGGGAGAGGGAGGATAAGTGAGATAGGAGTGGATAATGCGAGGGGGAAAATGTGTGGGGAGATACATGAGTGAATAAAAAATCTATTTTTCGGCGTGAAGAGGATGCAGATCGACTCAGGAAATTTTCTTTAGGTCTTCTTCCATGGCAATTAGTATGGGAGGCGAAGTTGGATTTTTTCTCACATATATCCTGATCACATAGATATGATCCACCAATAGAAATCTTTATACGGACTTCCAAGTCCAAAGAAAAACTGTTGAGATCTGAGTGGTATATCTATGGTTATATTATATCAGTTGTCGGCACATGGTCGAACTCCAAACAATCAAACGCCAATGAAAATATTTTGAAATGCCATCTAAATACTGTTGTAGTGTCGAAGGCTGCAAGGATCTGACATCAATTCGACATAAATTACCGAACAACGAAAGAAAGGAAAGTTATTAATAGTAATGGGTATGGAGAGTCGGCAGAAGTGACTTCGTTGTTCACCCGATTTTAGGAAGTTGTGGATATGTTTGTGGGTCCCATTTCGAAAACAAATGCAAAAATTCCAACGGTTCGTTGAGAAAAGATGCTCTGCCGACCCTTAATCTTTCTGGAATCGGAAAACATCGGCAAAACAACCGAAATACAGGTGCGAATCTCTCTTTGTTCAGTGTTTCTAATGTACTGTGCAAATTATCATTAACTTTACCTCAGAATTGAATCTATTTTCGTTTTCAGACCGTGTTCTACCAGCAGTGCCCATCACAAATGGTGTCGTCAAAGACCACAATTACAGTTTCAAAGGTATAAATGTCTTCTCTATATCGGAAATCGGCAAGTCATCCTAAAAATACTGGTGTGTGAAGAATATCTTTCAACACATTTAAAATGTGTTTGTGTGATCTTATATTTCTTGTGTGAATGTATGTATATGTACATTGATACATAAATAAAAAATACTATTGACATTTCAGACATTTTATTTTTAAAATATATTTTTTAGGCTAATAAATTGGGAAGGTGTCTATACTGTCAAAGGTAGTACATTGTTTTAAACTTTCCTCTATCCTTGTCGATGGTGTGTGACTGCAAGAGTTTGAAATTGATATATTATTAAATAATATATATTTAAGGTTAAAAAATAGTGTCGACACCTGTTCAATACAAAAAGCCCGAAGATGTCGATCTAGGTATTAGCTCATTTATGCTTAGAAATACTTAGAGCCTACTAGAGTAAGGACGTCGAGTTCATTGTAATCTTTACGATAATGTAAATAAATCACCTATTAATCACAACGAACGTCGAACTTATTTGGAAATTTCACAATTTAAGTTTATTTAATTTAATTTAGTTATTATATTTTAATTATGTACAGCATGTATCTTCTATAATTTATTTAGCATGTATCTTTTATAATTAAATATTATGTGTTTTCAATAAATGTAAAAATTAAAATATTCTGTGCTGAGTGGTTTTTTTTCTTTAGATTTTAGATTCAATGTCCTTAAGAGCGTTTAACCAACCAGCGGACGAAAATCCACATTTCGTCGGAAGTTGTTCTTACGATCGTGCAGGGCGGTTACAATGAGAAAGATTAATTATTCTCCGTACCAGCTTTTTTAAATTATAACTCAATATCAAATTTATTTCAATCCAAATTAGCTTTAATTTATACCTTCATCCAAAAATGCTGAAAGGCGTGATGATAAAACTATTAAAATAATGTACCTTTTGCAATTATTTTTTGATTAAAAGTATTAATCATTTTTCAATAATGTCTAAATTTAATAAGAATGTTAAAAAAATCTGAAATATATTAGTTTGTAAGTGCGCAAATAAATACACAAATGGACCAATTTTTGTCAAGAAACACATGTACGTACATATTTTTTAATGATTTTATTGAAACTAAAATTAAAATTCTAAAACATGCGTTTGCTAGATAATGTGTTGATTTATTTTACTGCATGATTATATTATTTGAAATGGGTGTGGTATAACACAAAATCTTTTTTGAAAATTCAACAAATCTGCCAACGACCTATGGAATAACCTTATTATACTAAAAATTATTTTTTTTTTCTCAAAATGTATTACATGCGAATGCTAGATAAAAGAACAATCTTTTGAAATCCATTTATAATTTTTTGTGGAAAAGAGTCAATACGTCTAAAATCTGATTTGAAAATGACATATTTCTGGTTTTCTCTGGTAATGCCCTCTTAATGTAGTTATTTTTTATTTTAATTTATTTGACATTGTGTGTGAGTTTGTTATATGCCTTTATTGATAAAAAATATGAGCTTCTTTGTCCAAAGGTAAAATTACACTTTGGTATATTTAGAATGTTTGCTTGTTTGGCTCTGGTTTTATGAGTGTGAGAAATGTTTTCCTCTGTGTCTTTTTTGAGGCGACGCGCGACGAACCGGAATGTTTTTGGCATAGTTTTTTTTGTACACTTGGAACATCGAACTGTTTAAAAATGTTTGTTGTGTTATGAAGCAGTGCTGAAATCATTACCTTTTCTTATTTTAAAATATGAACACTGCTTTATAACGTCGAACCTAGCGGCACGAACTATTGAGTGAATTAATTGTTGATAGTTACAACAGGAGGACTGGCAACACAAGTCGTTATGGAAGGGGGAGTTTCTTTTCTTTTCCGGGTCCGGTAATGGAACCCACTCTCGCCGGCATGATCTTTTGGGCCAGATCATGGCTGTGACAGTCGGATAGTATTAAGTTATTAAAAGGGACGAAGATTTAAATTTCAGTCGATTGGCGCGTAAAAATTAATGTGGAACGATCTTTGATACAGGATGCGAAAGTGCACCAAAGTTTTAAATGAATAATGTCGCGAGATTGCTCTCCGCGGTAGTTCTTATATTACGAGAAGTTTACCGTAAAGTTATCAAGGCGATCGGTATGAGTATTTTCGCCACACGAGACGCGCCGGTATGTACTTGTCGGGTGCCGACAATAAGAATGCCTTTTTAAACGCGTGGAGAAGAATAATTCCGCTCACCGGCTTGTATTAGAGAAAATGCACGTGCGGAAATACTAACGGTCCCGCTTGCTTGCTGCGTAAGCCCCATAACATCGTTCCCTTGGAGTTCCACTTCCCTTGGAGCCCTGCTTTGCTGAGAGTCCTGTCTTGCCAATCATCCTGTTGCGAACTGGCCGTTTATCCTGATGCGATCTGTGGAGACGGGAATCGGCTGGAGGTCCTGCCGATTATCCTGTTGCGGACTGGCCGAGATGAGGGTCGGCTGGAGGTCCTGCCCATCATCCTGTGGCGAACTACGAGACGCGGTTCGGTTAGGAATATAGTGAATTAGCTAGATAGTATAACCTCAATCGGTCCCTGAGGGTGAGTAGAGTCACTTTACGTTTTATTGTACCTGACATTATTAAAATAATATATAAGTTCTTTAACATTTAAATTGGAAATGAGATACTTGTATTTATTTAATACCCTAACACGCTGGAGATCACATACCTATGCCCCCCTCCTGAGATGTAGTTTCATGTTTTTATTTCACCACGGGCATAATTCTGCACAAAGCAGTATTTTGGCGCTCGGTAAAACCGTAAAGTTCGTGGTGAAAACATAGACCATACAGTATTATACTCAACGCTTAATTACAGCGTAACAGTTGTTGACGTTCTTATGGGGACCTTTAGTACAGTCTTTATGATGCAATTCTTGAGTTTTTTTCAGTTGTTTAACATGTGTTGATGCTGCCGAGTCTCATCCTATTATTCCATATTTCAAGTGAGAGTGGTATGAAGATAATAAAGTGGTAGTATTAATAATTGGGATTAACATATACCGCATCATGTATTTATCTACTGCATGTAACAATCTGGGCGTCATAATATTTTACTTTATGCGTAGATCAGCTTTACATTTTGTCTGTATCTCCAGACTTTTAACATACCTATTAACTTACGCGGTTTTACCACACAGAGGTCTCATTTCTTCAGCAATCGGTAAACTTTCATCCTTCCTCTGCCAGTTCCACTCAAAAACATTTTAACATATAACGAATTATTAATACTTATTGCGAAAACTACTCAAAGCTGTAGATTGGACAGAAAAGGATCAGTTTTGTTATTGAAAATTATTAATCTATTTATTAAAAAGTATTTCTAGACTAATAAGAAAGAGTTTCATTATTTTTACATTTATGGTCGCAGAATTTTAATATTTTAATACATTCAGTGCTACATAATATAAAGTGGTCCATTATTCGCTATTTACATCCATCCGAACAACCAGTTCCTTTGAATTGGTGAGACAACACAAGCCGCCCTTTCTGGAAGGTCACATTGCCTTGTTGTGGAGTTGAACTCCAGACCATCTCCGCACAGCCTACTTACAGGGAAACCTTTGTCGCACTTCCAGAACTTGCTGCAGTTGTCTGGGTCTGGCCAGTAGACCTCTGTATTCTGGCAGAAAGCGGCGCAATCGATAGCTGAAAAATGTTTCCGAGAAATTAGTGTTTTAAATATCAGTGATTATTAGATCCTCACAAAAATAATTAACTAATAATGTTTGGAGTAAGGTTAAAAATTTTTACTTGGAGGAGCTGTGGGTGCTTCGGTAGGAGCGTCTGTTGGGGCATCAGTTGGGGCATCAGTTGGTGCATCTGTTGGTGCATCAGTTGGGGCATCGGTTGGTGCATCAGTTGGGGCATCAGTTGGTGCATCTGTTGGGACATCGGTTGGAGCGTCAGTTGGGGCATCAGTTGATGCATCTGTTGGTGCATCAGTTGGGGCATCGGTTGGAGCATCAGTTGGTGCATCAGTTGGTGCATCAGTTGGGGCATCGGTTGGTGCGTCAGTTGGGGCATCAGTTGGTGCATCTGTTGGGGCATCGGTTGGTGCATTGGTTGGAGCGTCAGTCGGGGAATCAGTTGGGGCATCGGTTGGAGCATCAGTTGGTGCATCAGTTGGTGCATCAGTTGGTGCGTCTGTGGGAGCGTCAGTTGGGGCATCTGTTGGTGCATCTGTTGGTGCATCAGTTGGAGCGTCTGTGGGAGCGTCAGTTTGGGCATCAGTTGGTGCGTCTGTTGGTGCATCAGTTGGAGCGTCTGTGGGAGCGTCAGTTGGGGCATCAGTTGGTGCATCTGTTGGTGCATCAGTGGGGGCATCGGTTGGAGCATCAGTTGGTGCATCGGTTGGAGCATCAGTTGGAGCGTCCGTAGGAGCATCAGTTGGTGCATCTGTTGGCGTCTCAGTGGGAGCAGCGGTGGGCGCTGCTGGTAGGCCGCATCCTCCAGCTTTAGGCCAGTCGCAATTCTAAAAAAACAATATTTTTTGAGAATTTTTATTTATTTGTTTGATTGCAATATTAAATAGACCGTTTTAAAATTACTTACTCCAATGTCAGGATTGAATTCAGTCCCCTTGGCACATTTCTCTAAGTATAAAGTGCCCCTGGTACAGTAGTAAAATAATGTGCAGTCATATTCATGAGGTAATAAAGTCAACTCCTCCTGATCAACGGGGCAAAAGGCGGTTGGAGCACTTGTTGGTGCGTCTGTGGGAGCATCTGTTGGCGCATCAGTAGGAGCTTCAGTTGGAGCGTCCGTGGGAGCATCAGTTGGTGCATCGGTAGGAGCATCTGTCGGTGCGTCTGTGGGAGCATCTGTTGGAGCATCAGTTGGAGCATCAGTGGGTGCATCAGTTGGTGTATCGGTGGGAGCATCTGTTGGTGCGTCTGTGGGAGCATCTGTTGGGGCATCAGTTGGTGTGTCTGTGGGAGCATCTGTTGGGGCATCAGTTGGGGCATCAGTTGGAGCATCAGTGGGGGCATCAGTTGGTGCATCGGTAGGAGCATCTGTTGGTGCGTCTGTGGGAGCGTCAGTTGGTGCGTCCGTGGGAGCATCAGTTGGGGCATCAGTTGGGGCATCAGTTGGTGCATCAGTGGGGGCATCAGTTGGTGCATCGGTGGGAGCATCTGTTGGTGCGTCTGTGGGAGCATCAGTTGGTGCGTCCGTGGGAGCATCTGTTGGGGCATCAGTTGGGGCATCAGTTGGTGCATCAGTGGGGGCATCAGTTGGTGCATCGGTGGGAGCATCTGTTGGTGCGTCTGTGGGAGCATCAGTTGGTGCGTCCGTGGGAGCATCTGTTGGGGCATCAGTTGGGGCATCAGTTGGTGCATCAGTGGGGGCATCAGTTGGTGCATCGGTGGGAGCATCTGTTGGTGCATCTGTGGGAGCGTCAGTTGGTGCGTCTGTGGGAGCATCTGTTGGGGCATCAGTTGGGGCATCAGTTGGAGCATCAGTGGGGGCATCAGTTGGTGCATCGGTGGGAGCATCTGTTGGTGTGTCTGTGGGAGCGTCAGTTGGCGCATCAGTTGGTGCATCTGTGGAAACGGGCGCCTCTGTTGCTGATGACAGACCGCATCCTCCGGGCTTGGGCCAATCGCATTTCTTGAAAAAAAAATCATAGATCTGTTAGTTTAACTCACTTGATTTTAATTATGTAGGCATTATATTAATTATTTCAGCTGGGTTAAACATATTTAATACCTTAGCAACTGCGTCGAATTCAGTTCCTGATGCGCAAGTTTTTAAATCCAAGACACCTCTCTGACAGTAGTAAAACTGTTTGCAATCACTTTCATGGGGAAGCAGAGTCAAGTAAATTTGGTCTTCTGGGCAAACAGTTGCTCTTGACTCAAGACGAGCGACAGACCGTCCATCGACACTTCCTAGTGCCAGAACGGAAAGGATCACAAAACTGAATCCTGAAAAAAAAAACACCTATTAATAACCGCTTTGTCTCGCAATACAGATATTTTGGTTTTAAACTGGTTTCAGAGGGTGCAACTGAATTAAAATAGTGTCTCTTTACCACGAAAGCACAAATACTCGTACATAAATGAAAACAGAAATGGAGCAATAATAATTAAACAAAATAAAATAATAGATTTACTCCACAAACTTTGTTATACGAATATGAAGAAATTAATTGACGGAAAAATTACACTTGTATTAGAAATATTAGACTATTTGTGGTACTGAAAACCATTAAAAAATCTGGAATTTATTTTTCTGTATAAATATCGATTCACTTCGTAGGCACCGACTAAAAATATTGCCCGTTTTTAATAAAATAGTAACCCATTTTTAATAACCCTAAAGTGATAGGTTATGGTTATCCTTGACTATCTGAACCCTAAAGTAATTTTCCTTTAGTACATGAACTCTAGTCTTTCATTATAGTGTAGACACAGTATCCTACACTTCTTAAACTTTAGATAAGATTGTACATACTTCATTAAAAATGTGAGAATATAAAAATATAAGCAATTTTTGTAGGACTCCTTTACTTTATCCAGCCACTGACAATTTTTTGTTTTAAATCCAAAATATTTTACAATTTGATTTCAAAATAAGTTCATTAAATAGTTCAGAACGGTGTTGTTATTTAAGAATAAGTTAATACATTTTTTTTAAAGTAATTTAAAAAGAAATTATTGGTTTGTTCAAACTTTTGCAAACACCATTATTGATATGTTGAAAACAAATAACTTAGTTTAAACCACTACATTATTAAAAATATCGACATTTTTCAAAAACAATGTTTTCTTCATCAGGAAAAGTTGTTAATAACAATTATAAATTTTTTTATTTTTAATTTTTAACTTTATGAGTAAAACCTCAAATTGTAATATTTAAATAAATGAAGACAGGAGAGGTGTCAATATGTTTTTCTGATTTTTCTGTTTCCAGATTTTCGATTGAGTTTCTCTTATATTGTCTTCATTAAATTATTAAATTATTTGTATTTAAGGGCAAGCTTTAATAACACAAAATAATTCAATGAAAAACAATACCTATTAACATGGTTAATGATGCGCTGTGATGTATCTGATTTTAATGTATGTATGATTATAACAACACTGCAACTAACGAATTAATATGATCCCATTTCCTTATATATAGACAAATTGGTATAGATTAAATTTATTATGATAATGATTAGAAGTACTTGATTAAGCCTAGGCTAAGAATCGAAATGAGATAAGCCTAAATAAAGGATTAACTTAATTTATTACCTCTTTACTGTGTAAACATATTAAAATACTTGTGCCAATTCGCATTGGGGGAGCCTGAGACCAAAACACCTGATAATGTCATTTATGGTTCATGTACTTCACGTACATCAGGAAACTTAGAGTAAAATTATGACGAATAGCTCAAAATTGAAATGAATAAAAATGCCATTACAGATAAATTAATTTGATGAGATTTGATTTTGAATTCAATTATCTATATATAATGGAATTTGAAACCAATGTGAAAATGGCGGGGTGAGTATCAGATAAACGATTGATGGAATAAAACAATGTTTATTGATGACCGGAGAATATCCGCATGTTTAAATAATAATTTACTGATATGTGTGGATAATCACGTGACTGTGCGAATGGAAGAGGACTATGTTAATGATTGTGATTTTTATCCAACATATTAAACAGCATTAGATAAATTAGTAACATTCTTTAAAGATACGTTTTTCACCATTAAAACCACATCTATAATATAGGATGAAGACTAATACAATAAAATAAAAATATGCTTCCACTACACAGAGGTCAAATTTCAACTTCAAACTTTCGGACGATTGTGTAGAGAGGTAGTTCGGACGTTGGGAGTTCGGTTGGAGGTTGGAGCTCGAGTTACCGAGTACCCGGGCGGATCGCCCCGTAGGCGGTAAATAAGACCCGGATCAAAGAAGTTGGTCCAACTCGCACGAACCGGCCGTCTACACATGAGTCTGCACTCGGCAGGCAAGCGAAGTGCCGTTATTATGACAATATTATTATGGGAATCGGTACCAATATTATGGAATACGAAGCATCGTCTGCACAAAAACAAAGTGTCATTACGCGATGCTTGGTAACAAGGTGTTGCCTCCATAAATAAGCCAGAGGAAGAATTAAGAAAATAAATTTTACAATTTTTTTTAAATTTTGGAACAGTAGGTATGGAACAATTATTATGTAAATAGGTATGCAATAACACTTTTGTTATTGCATGCCTATTAACATAATAATTGTACGCAATTGATAGATACAGCGCAGCCGCAGCTGTCATTTCGACGTCCGCCATCTTGAAGTTTCTTGAAGAACTAAGTTCGGAGTTTGTTGAAAGGTTGGCCGAAGTGTAGTGCTAGCATTAGATTTCGACTGAGAATCGAACTCGGTCGCAACCTAATCTTTCATATTGTGTATATTATTCAATTTCTAATTTACTTGAAAATTGTTTTCAATTTGGCGTAGTCCCAATAAGTTTATTCTAATATTTAAAAGATAATTAATATTTTAATGTAGTTTTACTTTATTTTCTGTTCGGCATTCTTGAGGTAATGAAATAATATAACTTAGTTAATGATGATAAATACAAGTTTCAGATTAAAAAACTTGAAGTGGTTCGCAAAGGAAAAAAACTACCAACAATATTGTAGCATACATATAAATAATCGTTGGCATTCTTATTTAAATGTTTTTTTGGTGATGAGGTGACCAAGGCTCCCCCGAAAGCCCCGATTGAGTATTTTACACGCAAATTTAGTATTTTTGTTTTTACCGCTTACTTAATCATGAATTAATTGTCATTGACATTACCAGCAAATATTAATTGGTTTGTGGACTTTTATACCTGGCTGTGACACTTTTATTTTCCTATGACCTGCTAAAGGTCAGTCGTGGTACACGCGATTAAACCTCAAAGTAGATTTAAGGATCAGTGATATATTTGTTTATTCTCTTAGTCCAGTATCGAAACACGTCTCGGGTATTGTTGAAACGTAGTTTGTGAGAAATTATGAGATTTTGAATATATTCCAATTGCGAATATTTTTGTGATGATATAGTTATGCTTAATACTTTCTAAATCGGAAAAGAGCTATAGAATGTCTTGAGATATTTGGACATCTGCCAAAAGTTTCGCTAACCAGGTAAAGTGACACTTCGAGGTTAATGGGAAAAGTTCCCCAGAAAACCGCTACAATTCAACAACTAACTTCCTCCCTGGTCTCTAGTTTGTGTCTTGAACTGTAACACATCTCAAGTGCTCTTCTAATGCGAAATCTTTTAGTGACCTATAAAGGACAAAGTTGGACGCGGTGACACAGTGTGTAACGTTATGATTATTTAAATAAATTATGATTATTACGTTATGATTATTATTTATTTTTTATTGTTTATAATTGTTTTAAATATTTCTTCAGGATATTAACAAGCTATTTTTTTAACAAAACTACTGGACCCTCAGCACGGTTTATCGATAACTTTCGGTAACTTCTCAACGTTCCCTAGCGTGACGGCAGATCGCCAACAAATAAATAATAGATCACAATGACTAAGTGTTCTTAATATATTCGACTTCAACTGTTGTTTGTATGTTAGCGATCTGCAATTGTCCTAGCAAACGATGAGAAGTTACCGAAAGTTATCAATACAATCCCTATCGATCGACTGTGTTAGGTTAGATATCCTGATTTCAGCAGACAAATCAATTCTTAGCGCCATCACAGTTATAAATAAAATGTCGCATTTAACATAATGTACGAATAATGATAAAGACATAACAAATGACAAGCCATAACCATACATTAATATACATTTTTTAAATAAGTTGATATTTTCGGAGATTAATCTTTGATTATACGTATTTGAAAATAGACAGAAATTGAGTAAATTTTTTGTTCAAATAAATCATTTTCCAAACTTTAAAACTTTATTTGCCATTTAAAATATTAATATTTCATTTGTTCTTTTAGTTTATAGTTCTTTATTAAGTACGCACCGTGAAAAAATTGCAAGTTCTGAATTCTCGACAAATCAGTTCCAATTTTAAAAATGGCAAATGACATATGTTTTTATTATAAAAATATTAAAATTTAGGTAGGTATTTTACAGCTGCGCTGGCCTGAATTCTTCACACGAATAGTTTCAATTATCTGAGGCCTAGAGTTCATTAAACCAGACTAACGCTGGATAGGTCATAGCCGAAAGTAGTATTTCTGATAAATTTATTGAATCTAAACTTTTATACGGAAACGAAAATCATGTTGATCCGTAGAAGTTCTCAGCATTTGGATGAATATAAATCTATATATTTTGAATCTATTGCTAACAGAAAGCGTAAATTGTTTTAATGAAACATTCTTGGTAGATTTGGTGAACAGCATTTTGCTTATATGTTATCTTGGCAATTGAAGGTAGGTACATTAAATTCTCGAAAACTTTTTGCGGTAGCCATTATTTGCACAGAATGTTCAAAACAGTAGGTGGAAAGAACATTGATTTTAGTGCGGAGGTATTTCAACCGAGTGTGACCAAATAATATTCTTTGTACTCCATATAAACGTTGGAATTTCTTACCACAAATTAATGTTACAATATTGGATAATTTAGAATTTTATGGTCCCACTCACTTTGTCTGTTCATTGTTTATGTAAAAACCTTAAAATTTAACGTGCCATAATTTTTTTTTTTATATCTGAAGGTATGCTGGACAGTAAAACTAATTTCCTCAAAGTTTTAAAGTATTCAAGCCGTTAACTTATTTACGGGAAAACTTTGATTACAGGTGGCATAAAAAAATATCCTTATTTTAATCGACCCGCTGTTCAACCAGGGCCGTTAAATTCCTTAAGGGGAGGTACATATTTTAAAATTAAATGTTAAATACTTTTCAACGAAAGTAAAAAAAAACAATTTACCCAAAAAATAAACTTAATATGTAATTCACCTTTCTTTTCTCCCCCAAAGGATGAAAGCCAGAAATAATTGAAAAAAAAATGAATCCGCGAATCAAAGTTTGAAGTTTATCCAAAGATAATAAATTTGTCTCGATGGATTTCTTGGGCTCCTTTACCAAATTTATTAGCCTTTTGAGATACACCGAAAACGGCATATCTTTTGATGTGTTTTTATTTTTATTTTCGGTATCTTTCTGCAATAAGGAATTGACACTAATATAGCCCGTTCTAATGAGGTCTTGTTTTATTAGCAATTTTTTATCTAACATTTTACATCCATATATATATATAAATCTCGTGTCGTGGTGTTTGTGGTCGCACTCCTCCGGGCTTAACCGATTTTTATGAAATTTTGTATAAATATTTTGTAGGTATGCGAATAGGTCGTTAAGTATATTTCACACCGCTAGGTGAGTAGGGTGTCCCTAACCAGAATTGATTTTCTATTTTTTTGAGAATTTTTTTTTGTATTATTTTTTTGGCTTCAAAATATACCTATAACCCCAAATTTTAACCCTGCCATTTTTTAATCGCGATCTTCCCTTTTTTAATAGCAATTTTATTTTTTTTGTATGAACAAATTTAACCTTCGTTCGTATTTCAAACAGAGCGAAATTATTTATGTTGTTGATTGACAGATGGCGCTACGTCCGCCTCATCGAACTTCCATCCACACATGCGCAAGCCATTCACCCGAAGCGTCGCGTTATTTTGACATATAATTCGGCATTTGTTGTGTATCACAATGCAGTGCGTGCAAAATTTTGTGCGATTTATTTAAATTTAAAGTTTTCACTTTATATGCATTTAACTTTTATGAGATCAAACAATGAATATGTCCGTTACTTTAATGAAATACATTGAAGTGACAAAATGAATGGTTGATGTTTTTTTTTTATCTGTGGTCATCGTCTACAGCGTTCCATTCTTCTTACTGTCATAGATCCCATCCCTACACACTTACAAAATATTCGTAATTTTTTATTTAACAACCAAAATATTCATTAGATATAAATTATATGGCAGAACAACGTTTTCCGGTAGTATTACAATAAAATGTTAAAAAGCATAATTTTATTAATAAATTTTGAAGGCGGATATGGGTACCTCCGCCCCGAAAACCATTTGTTAGGTAACCAACACCCCTACCATAGGTCACTTCAAATGGTTCACTATATTTGGTGACTTAGCAGGGGTGCCCAGGTTCATGGGGTGAAGATTGTCTAGATCTTGGCGGCCAATGCGTTTGGATCGGGAGATATTGGTCGTGGGAGACCTAACCTAGACCTCTCCAGCCGGACTCTCGATTCATCATGACGCACCGCAGTGGATGGATTAATACGTCTGTCACTCCTAGATTTGTTTTTTTTACATTAACTCCACACAGGAGGCCCCGAGGAAAATAATTTCCCTCAGGGCCTATGTCATCTGGGATGCTGTGTGGATGGTCTTTGTGAGGAGAGGAAGGAATGAACATTGGTCTAGAAGAGATCCATGTTGTAGGAAAGAGGAAACACAGAGGTCGGCAAATCATTCCACAGCCGAGCTGTTGAACACAAGAACGAGTCGAAGAAACGATCCGTTCTCATGTGACAAATGTCAACCGTGTACAAATGTTGGGCACGCGTTTGGCGTGTTTTACGACTATGCACCGGTGCCGAAGGGATCAATGATGCTAGTTTCTCAAAACATCTTCCATTGTAATACCGGTAGAACAGGGATAGCATTCCCACCCGACGCCTGTGCTCTAAAGATTGCAATCGTCTGTTAAGATGGGAGAATCTATTAAGCGGACCGCCCGTTTCTGCACAGAGTCGAGGTATTTTTCAGGTATTTTAGAGCTCTAGACCAGAGGTGGCTGCCAAATTCAAACGTGGGGCGCATTTGTGATTTGTACAGGGTTAGCAGATGTGTACTATTAAAGTATATGCGGGCCCTGTACAGTACGCCCAGTTTTTGGGAGGCTAACTTTACTTTGGCTTCGATGAAGCCCCCATACCTGAGCTGGTCACTTAGAGTTACACCAAGCCAATCAATGGAGGGCCTGTTCGGAAGATTGCTTCCATTGAAAGATACTAGATTTTCATTTCGATCCCTTTTAGACGCAATCAGGCAAGATTGGGTCTTTGAAACATTAAATTCAACGCCCTTCTGATTGCAGGTCAGCTGCTCTCCTGACTGTTTCAGGCTGATAATTATTGCTTATAATAATTGTTATCCTTTGTGCTATGCATAAAAATCTTGTCTTGAACGTCAGTTTAACAATTAAAAAATAATAAGAGATACATTCACCCCAAGATTCTACCCACCCCTTATACCCTTTTCTTCCTAGAACCTCCTCTTTTTCCCTTTCCTATAAAGACTCTCCACACAGCATTCCCAAAGATGATATTGGCCGTGAGGGAATTTTTGAATTGAACTATTGTAAAAAAGTACAAAACCAAGAAAAGTCAAACAAATACATTGATAGTGTCATGTGTATTTCCCCAGTCCAATTTGATTTGTGACCTAGAAACAACATTTTCTACCGAAATTTCCCGCAGTAAAATGGATTATCTACAATTAAATGATGAAATTTTAATTAGACATAACATGGATAATTGCGTATTTTTTTTTACATTCGAGCAAAAATGCTGATTTTAATTAGCAATCAACTCCCCAGATATTCATAAATCATGGCAGATATGTTCGAAAACAATAAATCAGATGGGAAATACTTTAAGCGAAGACTAAGGAACTTCATACTCCAAGGTTGAGAAGGTAGAGTAATTCTTTCCCAGGAGGCATTACAAACCACGTTTAGTTTAATCGACGAAGGAATAAGTACCGAAAAATTAAATTACTTATCGTCAGTTTTTGAAACTTTGATTAAGATAAGAGAAAGTACTCAAAAAAGTTCTTTATTTGAATGGAAAGATTACTTTTTTCAGTTGTTCTAGAAAAGAGATTGTAGCCTAAGGTTCGTAGAAAATGCGTTTAAAACATCGATGACACAGGGCGAGTTTACAAGCTACTATCTACTAAGTTTAAAAGCGGGTAAATCGACGAGTGAGATTGTCATGATGACGCACAAAACTGTCCACTCGCTCAGAAACGTAGGAAACTGAGGCCGCTGCTAGCGACAGTAACAAGAATAACGACGCCTGCGTGAACTAATTCTTCAGATGTTTGACAGTCGAAATCAGCTGTTTATCGGAAGCCATGTTAGAAGCATAAATAAACCAATCACGAGCAAGCGGAGCAAGCGTGTAGGCGAGTAAAGTTGACAAGCTTTCATCAATAATAGTCTCATGGAATATCTGGAAACCAATAACTTAATATCGCCGCGGCAATTTGGATTCAGAAAACATAAAAGCACCAATGATGCTATAGCCACGGTCACTGACCATATTTCTGGCCACCTTGATAAGGGCTTGAAATGTCTATCGGTATTTCTCGACCTATGTAAAGCATTTGATACAATCTCACACAGCAAACTAAAACGCAAAATGTTTAATATAGGTATTAGGAACAAAGAATTAGGCCTCCTCTCCAGCTTCTTATCTGACAGATCCCAATGCGTTAAACTCAATACCACAAAGAGCCAGAATTTGCCCATTAGTTACGGGATCCCTCAAGGCAGTGTTATAGGTCCAACGCTCTTCCTAATATATATTAACGAGTTATGCAACCTAGATATCGATGCCACTATTGTCAGTTTCGCCGATGACACTGTCCTACTCTTCCAAGCAAAAGATTGGCTTACCGCATATTCCAAAGCGGAGGAAGGAATTCAACAGGTAAAATATTGGCTTGACTCGAACATATTAACTCTAAATGTACAGAAAACCAAATACTTACTGTCTAGTCTCACCAATATCCCAAAGTCAAACCCAGCCCCGCCATTAAAAATACACAAATGTAAAACTTCATCTCTAAACCGGAACTGTGACTGCCCATGCCTAGAGCAAGTAAACATTATCAAATATTTAGGAGTAACCTTCGATACACACCTGAATTGGAAGCAACATATACATAATACTACAAACAAAATCCGAAAATCTATATACTTTTTCAAACAAACACGCATTTTCCTTCACCTAAAACTTTTAAAAACAGTATATTACTCATTGTGCCAATCTCACATCGAATACGGAATTCTAGCCTGGGGTAATGCATATTCCATAGCCCTTGATCCCATCATGAAAGCACAAAAACTAATCATAAAAATAATTCTTAAAATGCCGCTTACTACCAGCACTGATACTATCTTCAATTCCTTCAACGTTATGGACATAAAATAGCTCTACTCAAGATCCATATTACTTAATTTACACAAAAACAACAAAACACCATACAAAGCTACACAAACAATACACAATACCCGAGCCAAAAACAACGAACTTCTCCAAACTCCTTTTTTCAAAACCACCTTCGGGCAAAGACACTCTACATACATAGCTTGCAAACTATACAATACACTACCAACTACGATCAGACAAAGTGACTCCTTTACAAAATTCAAACAAGATATTAAAAAATGGATTATAAGTATTGGACGCCACACTATCACGAATATCTGTAAAATAAATCACACATAGACATAAATAACTTTTCACATACAACCTAACCCATATAAAACAAATGAAAATAATGGAATCCTGTCAAATTTAACCTATAAATAGACTAGGCAGAATTGATTTCATTACTCCATCTCCAACATTTATAAAATAACTCTCTTTAAAAGATTTATTACCCTTCCAATCACCCTTCTGTTTTAATTCTATTCATAATATGTATTTTACCTGAAATATCCTTGTAATTACTATATTCATTTATATACCTGTACGCCTGTCTCGACACAGGTATACCCTAGTGAGACAGGCATACAAATAAAACCATTGTAAACATATTTTATTATAGATAAATAAAAAAAAAAAATAAAAACTTTTTTTCGTAGATTGTCAACAATCTGCTAGTCGCTGCCAGTTAGCAAGTAACACGATGACACTGGACGAGTTTACTAACAGATAGTGAATTTCCCAGATAGTAGCTTGTAAACTCGCCCCGTGTCATCGACGCTTAACAAGTTATAAACTACTACTTTTTCCAAAAAAAACTTATCAGGCCGCTTTCGAAATTTCGAACACGTGACGTAGTTTGAAGTCCCAAAACTAATGATATGTTTTTAACTTAACAACATGGAACATGGAACGCAAGCTACGTCACGAATTTTAAGCTAATCACCGCTCTACCCCCTCGATGAGCTAAACTTGTTAAACGCATTTTCTACGAACCTCAATTGCAGCCTATCCAATGTAAAAATCGAAATACTGCTTGGGAGGCAGGTGAAGGTGCCTGCGCCCCGGAAACCATTTATTGGATAACAACTACCTCTGCAATAAGTCACCCCAAGTGATTCGCTAGATTTGGTGACTTATCAGGGGTGCCCGTGTTCATGGAGTGAGGTTTGACTCTCTCAAACCATCGCCTTGCACCGCAATTAGAGGGATGGATTCTTACGTCTGTCACTCCTGGACACTGACCTTCATGTTCCTACCAACCCCTCATACCTTTTTCATTCCCATAACTTCCAGTCCTTCCTTTCCTTAAAAAGACCCTCCACACAGCATCCCCTAAGATGAAATAGGTTCTAAGAGGAAATTTTTTCCTCAGACCATCCTGTGTGGAAAAAAAATGTTTAGGCATGTATTTACGCCAATAAATCGATTAACAATCTTGACTCCTGAACCATTCACCAATTTGACAAAGGCACTTCGGCGGCGGCGACGATACACGTATTAATTAAAAAAAAATAAAAATAAAAATAAAATAAAATAAATTAACAAATAATTTTTTTTTCTCTTATTCTTTATATAAAATAAATTTTAAAAAGTACTAAATAAAAATAGCTATAAAAACACAAAATCTAAATAATCAAACAAATAATTCTTCCTCCCATACACGCAAGCATTTGCTTATAATGGGAGAACATTTAAAAAAAATAATAATTGTATTAAGCTCTTTTATATACTCTCATTATTTTTATGTATCTATTATTGTATTGTATCAAAAATTTTCAATAAAAAAATAATAAAATAAGTAAATAAAAATTAATACGTCTGATATTATTAAACATCAATTTATAACCCTCTTACTAATAAACTTCTTTTAAATTTACACGATTGATATACAACGATTTACCTTACACGTAGTTGTGTACAATTTGAAGCTCGTTTGTTAGTAAGGCCCAATATTTTTTTAAAGGCAAGTATTTTTACTGCAGATATAAACATGTATTGGTTATTATTGTTCATTGTGGTTATTGACGGTTATAGCCCTAGTCAAGGCACAATAATTTTTTTCACAACTTTAACTGTAAATTCAAATAATGCCAGGTTAAATAGGTTGCGTTAGGCTAGGTCAGCGGTTGTTAATCTTTTCGAACCTGCGTACCCCTTGACTCTGACTACAAATTTGTTGTACCCCGTACCCCCATCTATCTTGTGTACACGTGTAATGAAAGACATAATTATGTTTTTGAGTATGATCTATTAATCTTGTGCACAACTTTTCTCTTTTCTTTTCTATTTTCTAGTTTTCATTAAAAAAAAATCTGATTTTAAACTTTCTACTATATTTTTTCCAATTTCCAACGTGTTTATATATTTAATCCATTTGTTCACACTAGACACCACAAAGTAACTATATTCCATTGGTCACCATGATACAGGCAGCCGCCTAGTATGGTGGTGTAATGTATCATATATATGAAATTTTTTAATGTAATATCATGGAATTTATAAATAAAATTAAAAAAATACTCGTCGAGCGATGAAGAATGACGATGTTATTAATTGATAATAATCAATCAAAAATAGTCTGATAATGGATTTTAAAAGTTTCAATGGCAGGACAGTTTGTTTTCAGCGGTTAATTTTATTAATAGTGCACTTACTCCAGCAAAACAAATACTAATTAAAATTAATGTACTCGCATATAGGACCATGTTGATTGAAGTGGGGGAATTTATAAAAAATCAACTCGTAAATTAAACCGCCTAAAAATAAACTGCCGTCGATTTTTAAATATCGCGATTTCCTGGCGCATAGAGATGTCTCGATGAAGATGACAGTAGAGAGCATAGATGTATCACTCATGTAGATAGTAGATTTGTTTTCAAAGAAAACAGTAACACCTCCCTATATTAAATTCATAGACAATAAACGAAATATTGGTGACGTCTAGGTTTTTGACCTATTTACGGTTATGTTCCAAGCTATGCTAAGCTCGACATTCCTACCAAGCCGAGCTTATAACTGACTGATTTATCGGTCCGTACCTTATTATTTACCTGTCTCTCTCAGTACCCGGGAAGTCATATTTAATAACTTTACAGTCCCACATTTTTATGCTCAGAGTAAGTACTTTATGATTGCCAATATAAAATACGTTTCAACACTCTGGAATCTTTCCCACGACACTTGAATACTTTCCACAATTGGGATCCATTCCGTTGAAGATGAGTATTTGATAGGCAATAATATAATCCCATGAAAAATGGTGTCAGAGGGTGTAGAAGCGATGGCGGTAGCACGATTCAACTATTAAATTTCAATAGCCACCATTAAAATACTCCTATCTTGGAAATCGTTTTAACCAACACCATTTCTGGAAAAATTGGAATTTGACATAGATTGGAATTAATAAATCAGTGTTTTTAACTATAATATATAAATTGGTGTTGAGAATTAAAACAGATTTTGAAGGATTTCATGATTGATTTGAGGAAAATGTAGTAATTATTTTATTAACTGGTTACGAATTTACCACGGAATTAAAAAAAAAAAAACAATAAGCCATGATTGATAAATTTATTACACACACTTCTTTAAGTAATATTATTTAAATACCTAGTTATTCCCCTTTCTTAGGCTACCGGATTTCAGGGGCACATTTATTATTGCACCTTTGAACTAGAAAACAGTTGTTCTTGTAAAAAAGGATTTAATGAAGTACCTAATGTTTATACACCATCATTAAAAAAAAACCATTGAAACAATGCTAATAAAAATTAAAACTTTTAAATTTCTAATTTTCCTACTTTGTTAAGGGACATAATTAATGATTCCTGACATTATTTAGAATGAAATTTTGATTTCCGGTGAATTTTTTTTTTCAAATTAAACTTGTAAAATCAGTAGGTATTGGATAGTTACGGTTGGAGATTGGGGTTGGCTCGGTTACTCGGCTGAGTGACCAATGAAAAAAACATGAAAAATGTCACCGGAAACCAAAATTTCATTCTTATTTTTTATTTCAAATAGTTTCAGGAATCACTGGTTTAGGTAAGTCAAGTACGTCCCTTATAACCTGTATGTAAGGTATTAAAAATAGGCGGATAACTCACAAATAATGTCGTTCACAAATACAACCTAAGGGAGTTAAAGTTATAAGTTACTAGCTGATCCGGAAACGCGTTGCTGTGGCTAACTAAACACAACGCCATCTTTGAGTTTATCGCGAAGAGACAGACGGAGAGACGCCGCGGAGGACTTTACTTTATAAATCGTAGAGATGGTGCGAAAGATTATAATAATGTGCATGAAATGCTTGAGGTAACTAACGTATTTAAGTTGATAAGGATTAATCTGAATCCGTCTAAATAACTGTCCAATTACCGCATTGTACGTGATTTTTTAGAACATAGAATGGGTATAGTAAACTATCCGTAAAAGATAGATATATGCCACCTCGGACTTTTTTGTAGACCTATAAAAGAGGAATATTCCACCATGCATTGTTTTGTTATATCTCAAAGGGATTAGGCAGTGTTTTTCATGAAAGCTCCTAGGCGGCTTGACTTTTTTCGACACTTCTAACAATTATCGTTATGTTTCAACCAATTTACACAAAACCTTGATAAAATATATACCTGAACCTTCCTCACGAATCACTCTTTCTATTGTTGAAAACCGCATGAAAATTCGTTCAGTAGTTTTTGAGTTTATCGCGAACAGACAGACAGACAGACAGACAGACCACGCGAAGGACTTTAATCTATAATATGTAGAGATGTTTCACGAAAATATGTAACCGATGAATAAACTGAGAAAAATAACAATTACTGCACGAATTTTAAAAGATTTTAAAACATGTTAGTTGGAACAAGTCCACATTTTACAACTTTAAGCGTGTTTATCGCATTCAGAGTGACATTTTTGGTTTACGCCACTTTCAGCTGACCGCTTCAATTATAATGGTATTCGTGTTATTCTTTTCTTGGGGAATCTTTAAAAAGCGGAAAACACATTTCTGGAGGCTGGTGTGGTCAAAATTGTTTCCGCGTACCGCATATCCGGAAGGAAGCCGTTGGAAATCCAGTTTCAAATTCCATGAATTATTTCAACCTTTACAGGTAGGAATGGCAAAGGCTTACAGCCTTGCACAGGTACCTTTAAAGTATGTTTACCTGAAATGTAGAACCTTTATAAGTGCGAATGACAAAATTTTATTTTTAAAAAAGAACACCGGTTAAGACAACCTTTTTAATACAAAATTTACATTTTGGAATTGAGGCCCAACTAAACTGTTTTTTTTTTGTCTTTAAAAATGTACAACAAATATGTATATGGTACGGATGTGAGTCATTTAAATCGTCTGCTTTTTAAATTGCAAAATACAAGTTATTAAAAATTCGATTTTTCGTGATTTTGGAGGCAAATTTTAATTTTTTTGTGAGATAATAACAATTAATAATAATAAATAATAAACAGATAATAATAACAATGTAAGTAAGTCTAAAGTCGTGGTATTTGAAAGTGAGAGTACGAAAACAATGGGCAACATAGTTGTAAATGATGAATACTTGGAGCAGGTGAATGAGTTTGTGTATTATGGACGTATATTTACGAGATATGGGAGCCTGGAGTGAAAGAGGTCAAAACCTTTTTTTTCGAATTCCGTAAACAAATGTTGCTTTGGATAAATGGCTGTTGAAAAATATTTTTAATTTTGGTAAATTTTTGAGATCGCTGGCAATGGTTAATACGCACTTTAAAAAAAAAATCTTTTGATTCACCTTAATTACATTAAAAGACAACTATTTGCATTGGGGGAAGTGGAAAATATTTCATTCTAAATTTCGATTACGTAAAATTAATATTAGCTTTCATTCTGTGAAACGAGACCGTTCATTTTCAAACATTATTTTCAAATGTAATCTTGTTATGTTGGTATTCTTGTTACTGTACGAAAAGATGACGAAAAGCTAATATTAATTTTACGTAATCGAAATTTAGAATGAAATATTTTCCATTTCCCCCAATGCAAATAGTTGCCTTTTTATTTAATTAAGGTGAATCTTAAGGTTTTTTCAAAAAAGTGCATATTAACCGTTTCCAGCGATCTCCAAAAATTAATAATTTTTTTTTTCACATACGATTCTCAGGTGGCGCAGACGACTTGAAATTTTGAAAAAATGATCGATTCTTGAAAATTTTAAAAAATTTAGAAGAATATTATCTTTCCCTTACTGTGCTAAAAAAAAATGCGCGCTCCGGTGCTGTGTAATCAATTCACGTGTCAAAATTAGCGATTTTATCTCTGAAATATATCAACATTCATAGCTAATCGCTTTTGTTTATCATAATTTGTGTTAAAAGTGATAGTAATTGTAGTTTAATTGCTGAAAACATGAAAAAACCATCGTCTGTTGCTCAAAAAACGGGCAAGGAGACCATCTCAAACGATTGCCCGCGAACGACTGAGGCGCTAGAAGCTAGAATAGTGCTAGACTGCTACCCAATACATACAGCTATGCATGTGGTCGAAACACAACTGCGCACGGCGGCGGTCTCTGTTTCTCGTGTTCCCGTATAGCGAAGTAGAGCGAGACGTCACATGGCGTGTCATCTCCCCCCGCACACTCTTCGCGTATCACGGTCCACACTGGCACACGGTTGATTGTATTTGAGGTTTATTCCCGATATTTAACAAAATATCTCTGATTTTGAATTAAATTTGCTAATTATTTAAAATATTAAATTTTAATTCAGTGCGTAAATGTATAACGGAGGAATACCTAAAATTTGAACCCAGAATTCATTATATTTATAGCGATATAAAAGTTATTAGCAGCAATGTGTAGTATTTACACTTTACAGACCAGGAAAGGTTAACAACTTTTACTTTATTTTCTGCATAAAAATGTAAAGAAAAAACAAGAATATATATTTTTTAATAATTTCAGCCTTCAGTCGTGTCATCTGAATATGGGGTAGCTCCCTGAAATCAAAGGAAAAGTTTGATTTTGTTTCGAATTTTGGCATTTTTTTCTCGATTTTATTCTTGCTCGATTATATTCTTATTCGTACTATACTTCTGCAAACAGCCAATCTAGCTTCAGTGATCAGCTTCACACCTATCTCCATAGCCTGGGTATGATAGGGAAAATTTTCAATACGAATATTTATGTCGTCGCTCATGATTTTCGCATAATTCACTGTCACCGTATTTTTCAGTGAATGGTGGCTCGAATATTTATTCTGTTTCCCAGTCTATCAAATCATAACAATTCGAGGTATAGTTTTGAAGTCACGAATGGGCATACTTTTTTCCCCTTTGCATTTTGTCGGGCTTTCAGAATTTTGCTTACTGCATTTTTTTTTTATATATTGCTTTCATCTTGCAGCATCGCTAATAAAATATTTTCAGAATGTGCGAAGAAAGAGTTGCGCTCAATTATTCGAAAAGCAATTGTTTTCAGCTCACATTTTAAATAGAAGCATCTTTTTATCAATCTAAGGACACGTTTTGGACCATCTTTACATGAAAGTTGTGTTTTTATGGTAAACCATGTTGACACGTACACTTTTATCACAAAATGATTAATTAATTAATTTATTTATTTATTTATTGCTTCTTCACAATTTATATACATATATTTTTAGCATGTAATTATTAACCCCACTAGGGTTCGCCTGTATCGGGGTTAATAATTTCACAATTTAATAAAAATAACACACGCAAATATCGGTCATGCAAAACAGTTAAGTAAAAGCAAATTAATAAAATTTAAAAATAAAATGATAAACAGAGAAAATAATAAGTGATAAAAATATATGAATTAATAACAAAGTGTTAAGAGATCAGACAAAATGTTCTCATTCATTATATCATTAGTTCATACCATTTTCAACAACAGATAAAATTTAAAAAAATATATGTCCTTAGGTTTTTTTTTTAAATGTGTAAAAAATAAAAAATGAAACAAAACAATGATTTATAAGCGATTACATTAGAGCGAATCTTTCTTATGCAATATTAAAGTGACTATCAAATAATTATGAAATAAATATGAAAGAAACCGTTTTGATCACATCATTATTGTTTTCGTTCCATTTAAGTGACCGTTTTCATTAAAATATGATTGTATTTTATAGTGTAAGTGACACCTTAGAAATGCCATCCGTGTGATAGTTTTGACAAAGTTATGGGATACGATAACCCATATATATTTATTTATTTATTGTTTCTTTACCTTTTTAATTTAGGTGTTATTGTTTAAATTGAAATTTAGATTAGGTCTTGATTACTGTCTGATAATTTACCGCTATCATTCGAGGTCTCTGCAGTTAATGTAGTATCTGGTGAGGGGTTCAGAAGTTTCTTTACAGTCTGTTTTTGAAGTAATTTATTTTACCTCATCAGTCGTTATTGCCTACGCTCCAAAGCCTTGGTTGCCACTACATATTTTGAGCCTATATACATTTTGCGGCTACCTCTCTGATCATGTCGGAATTCCAGCTTCTTCTTGGGTATTTTTACTAAATATTTACAAAAATCGATACAAACGTACCTGCACCCAGCAACATCAAAGAGTGTATTTGTTGCAACTTCATAAAATTCAGTCTTCTTTAAAGATATTCGACATTTCTTTAAGCGTTGGTACTTGTGATAATACCGGGTCAGTCTGTTTACAATTTGACGTTAAGTTAGAATAGGAATAGACGCTTTATTCCATAACATAATAAGATAAATTGCAATTATTTCACATGTCTTTCACAGAAGGATATTTTCCATTTGATAACCATTGCAAGTCATTTCTAATCTACAAAAAATACTTTATTATATCGGAATAAGTTAGGAACATATTTTTGTTGATTGACTGCATCTTTTGTTTCGCAAAATAGTGTCAAAGGGTGGAGAGGAAGAGAAATAAGTGAGATGGGTGTAAATAAATTCTATTTTGTGACGTTTAAACTGCTTTGGATGAGTTGCTTGTTACTAACAAAATTCGAAAAACTACACTTTTTTGTAGGTCTTTAGGGTCGTGCGCCACCTGAAGATGAAGTAAGAATTTAATGATATTTTGTGTACTTTACAGGGCACTACCAAGGCACTCATTGGTAATACAGGAAACGTGAAATTTAAAAAAAAGATTTTTCACTCCGCCCTAAATTGGGAAGATTGATAGAGATATTGAAAGTAGGTAAATGCAGGTAATTCCATAATGGAGGACTGAACGCCGTTGGCGCCAACAAAAAACTGCCCAAAGAAGCGAAGCTAGCCGTTCATAATGGAGTGTTGGTACCTACCCTGATGTATGGCAGTGACGCATGGAACTGGCAGAGGAAGAATGAAAGTAGACTGAATGCTGTAGAAATGAGGCTTATGTGTGGTAATTACATGTACGATCGTGTGAGAAACGTGGAGATTCGCAGAGAGTGCAAGGCTGATTTAAGTGTAATGAGTAAGATTAAGAAAGGGACGCTCAGATGGTTTGGGCATGTAGAGCGAATGAAAGAGAAAAGGGGGTGAAGGACAATATATATCGCAAATCTGAATGGTAGAAGAAGTCGGGGACGCCCGAGGAAGACATGGCACGTGAAGTCAGGCCATGTCAAAAGTCAGAATAATAGAAAAGCGTGTATGAGACGATGTATGAATGTGCCAAGATCGAGTTGTTTGGCGGTCCGTCCTCTCTGCCTACATCTGCGGGGAAACGGCGTAATGGTTAGTAAGTTAGTTTTACTCTTGGTCAACTACTTCGGTAATTATCAATACTACACAGTTGTTCGTAAAAACATGAAAAGGATTGTAATTTTCCCTTTTGTTTTTAACCTATTGATAAAAAATAAAAGATACATTTACCTTTAATCCGATCGATTGTAAAATTAATTACTATTTACATATTTAAATTTTGAAGCTAAGGCGATACAAAGTATTTCAATAGATCTATTGTTTAGAATCGAGTTATCAAGGGCTCAAAGTCTCTTCAAAGTTTCACACAAGTAGTTTTGTTATGAACATCAATCCAAGTTTATCATCTTCCAGAATGGTAATTAAAAGTGAGGTAGCAAATAATTAGCAAATTAACAATAGTGCCATAAATCCCACGATTAAAATAATAGCAAATAAAATTACTACGCGGATTATCCTCTCCTTATCGTAATTATTGCGGACTTCTGACAAGTGAGTAGTCTTTTGTTTGTGACGTAAATGATTCAGAATGGGTCAAAAAACCACTTGTATGAACTTTAACATATTTTGAACTATTAATATTCAAATTACCTGAGATATTTGTTGTTGTACATATCTTAATTGCTTTGGAATTGAATAACATTTAATTTCAATGTGAATTTAGTTTTCTTCATAGAAAATATACAGATGACGCGGCTTAAGCCTAGTTCGCCAAAAGAGCAAATCCCAGAGGAAATTGGCACCTCAGACTTAGTTGGTAAAACAGGTCGAGAGAATGTGCAAGGACAGACTATGCCAGCGATGGATTTAGGCCAAATAATATACTTAAGTGTATACTTACGTGGTCGATGACTGAGGTCAAATGATATACTTGGTTGATGCCTGATACCAAATTATTTACGTATTTGGTCGATGACTGCGACCAAATGATATACTTACTTGGTCGATGACTGAGGCCGAATGACATACTTATTTGGTCGATGACTGATACCAAATTATTTACGTATTTGGTCGATGACTGCGGCCAAAAGATATACTTACTTGGTCGACGACTGAGACCGAATGACATACTTATTTGGTCGATGACTGAAGCCAAATGATATGTTGACTTTGTCAATGACTGAAGCTAAATTATATTCTGAATTGGTCGATGACTGAGGCCAAATGATATTCTTACTTTGTCGATGACTGAGGCCAAATTATATTCTTAATTGGTCGATGACTGAGGCCAAATGATGTACTTACTTGGTTGATGACTAAAGCCAAATGATACACTTACTAGGTCGAACACTGAGGCCCCAGAAGTAGCAAAAGACAGGAATGTTTGAAGGCGCCTTGTCGAAGCTGTGGTTCCCGAACCGCCAAGGACAAGTGAAATAAATTATTATGGATTCCTATAAGACTAACGTCAGAAAAATATCTCTAGAGTTTTATTTATTTGGCTGTGTCGTCAATAGCTAGAAATAGTCAATAAAAATATGAATAATAGTATTTGAAAAATAACCTAATTTTTAAACCAAATCGCAAAATTAACATTTTCGCTTTTGGAAGCTTGCCATTTTATAATATAAAGGAGCAAGAAAGAAATAAACATTTATCGAAACATGATAGTTGTTTGTTCAATTATTGCGTATGGCTATTATTGTGGGATTAATTTTTTACAATAGTTTTCCTTACATTATAGTTACGTAAAGATTTGATACAACTTTGATCTATTACACCTTTGGATTCTAGTGGCTATGTCGTTGTGAACATTATGAAAAACTCGGATGTTAGATCTCTTGAATGATAAAATCATTTAATTTCATTTGATTTGTCATGAATAAATAAACGTTAATCATTTTGGATACAGTTTTCAAATAACAAATCTTTGGTTTCATTACGTAACTGTTGGCATTTTTTCGTTTAACCGCTCAAGCAATTTGTTCGCTTTCGAGAATAGGTCTAATAGAAATTTATTTATTTATTTATTTAATACAAACGGCATAAGTATGCCATAAACATTAATTACATGTCACAAATTCATATTCAAAATATTAGTAATGGTAAAACAGTGTATGTATAACAGTTAATTGTGACGATACATTGGGAAGTGACACCAGAGATACATTTACATGCAAAAATCTATAATAGAAATAAAATTAATAGTGACTCAAAAATATGATAGCATAGCCGTCTTGTACCTCTGTTCCGTGCAGTTAAATAGATCTATCACATCTGCATATCTATTAGTAACTTCATGCACCCTAGGTAAAAGTGAGTGTTTCGTATACTCAGTCCGATTATTGTTGCATTTAAAAAGGATTTTAGAACGAGTGGTTCTCGTGGGAATATGAAATTCAATGAGCTTAGTTAGATCAGGACTGTCTATTATACCATTTACAATTTTGAACATTAATATTAAGTCTGATATAATTCTTCGATCTGACAGTCTTAGTAAATTTAATTCTTTCATCAAGTAATTATAATTTATGTTTTCAATGGGAATACCGAGGTTAAAATTAATATGTCTTAAGAATTTGTGTTGAATTTTTTCGATTGAATCTGAATGTATTTTAAAATGGGGGGACCAGATCGAGGAGTTATATTCGACTTGACTACGTACTAAGGATGTATACAAAATTTTTAAAGTTGAAATATTCTTGAAACCTCTGGAATTTCTAAGAACGAAGCCAAGCATTTTGATACCTTTATTATAGATTGAGTTTATATGGGATATGAAGTTTAATTTAGACTCGAAAGTTATGCCCAAGTCACTAATTTCTTCGACAGAGGTAAGGGTAGAGTTGTTAAGTTCATAAGGATGAATAATTGGTTGACTTATTCTGTAAAAAATCGTTGTATCGATCTTAATATCAAGGTGAGGATTATGATCTAAACTAGTGATGTAACGAATGTCATTTTTTGAGCATTCGCGAATGCGAATATCTGCTACCGACATTGGCGAATGCGAATATTGAGTTTTTTTTTTTTAATTTGACGCCAATTATGTATGGCTTAGCGGCTCACGTTTGCATCTTCTTCCGAGAATTTCTGAGTTGAACCGAAAAAAGCCGATCGGTTGTTTTATTTCATTTATCGTCTGCTCGTAAACAAAAATAATGGGACGAGGCGGAGTGGGAACCCCCTTACACCATGCGAGCGAAGCCGCGGGAAAAAGTTAGTTAGAAATATATTTATTTCTAATAATAAAATTTTAAAGCATATTATTTCATCAGCTTTCAAAAACTATTTTTCGTTTTCTTTGGATTTTATTTGAGTATCTGATAAAATACCTAGGCTCGAGGCCTGAGGGTTTAAATCTAAAACGTATATTTATCGTTCCACCACGGAGGTTGCCATCGAAATTAACGTTCTCTTTCGAATAATATTGCTGTATCATGATTTTACATTTCTTCTTGGCTTACTCAATAATGTAATGACTTATTTATTCGATGTTATCCTCCGGATAGGAAAGCGTAAATTGGTTCGTCGTACATTGCGAGGAACTAGCGTGAGATTCCCGGAGCGCACAGGGGAATAGAGGAAATTCCGTCATAATTTATCACCACCGTGACACCTCCCTCGATGATCGTCTTCACTTCATTCTTTACTTCCAAATCTAAGACACCTGCGTCTGGGTAATCCCTCACCTTGACAGGCTCAGATAAATCATGTCGCGGCGCCAAACGAAGCCACCTATTGACGATAAAGTACGCAATTTGACTGTAATTTTACACACGGGAGTTTAACGCGAAAGCTAACATTGTAAAGGGGATGATGGAATTGTAGAAGTTTATGAGATGATTTCATCAACACCTGGTAGGATTTTATACTATATGCAAGTAAAATATAATATGTATAATGGTAAGCTGTGGCGTTATGGAATTATAAATATTAATATATTATATTTATTAACACCAAAAATTTAAACATTGTCATACACGATAAAACTAAAATTCACAGCCAACATTATTGCAAATCAAACTGTACAATATTAAAAACAACAAATAAAATTAAATATCTCGGCGTAATTATCGATAAAAATCTGAAATGGAAGGAACAAATATGTCAAGTAGTAAACAAAATCAGAAAATTAATATATATATTTTTAAGAATTAGAAATTTTCTGTCGATAAAAAATCTATATTTAATCTACTATGCCTTTGTTCAATTCACTCTACAATACGCTATTATTAGTTGGGGATCCGCGTATAAATGTAACCTTCTTCCAATAGAAATTGGAAAAAATTATTAAAATTATTAAAATTATATTAAAAAAATCCTTAGACTACCCAACAGAACGGCTGTATGAAGAATTTCAAGAACCCACATTTAAAGATTTATATATTAAAAATTCAGTAATTCAAATAATAAAAGAAAAAGATAAATATCCATTTTTAAATGAAAACAGAACTCGACTTAAACATGTTTTTCTATGCCCAAAACTAAATACGTCTTTTGCACAGCATCATTATACTTATTTTTATTTTTATTTTTTTTATTTTTTATTAGGTTTGTCAACAGTGATTTACATCAAAGCTTTCACAAATAAAATTACACTGAACATGGTTGATGCTATCACTAATTAAAGACAAACACAGCATTGAAAATATAATACTTACATATACATTACATTCATTCACAAAAACACAAACTATATGTACATTACAAAATAATAATTAACAGGTTTTACAAGGAACAAGTTTTTATCAGGGAAGAACTTTCTTCAATCGTCTACCAGAAGAAATCAGAAGCATCAATGATAAAACCCGAATACTGCTCTCTGTCAAGAGACATTTTAAAAATATTCTCAGTAGTGCAGCGGTAAGGCGCTTGACTCGCATTCCGAGGGTCGCGGGATCGAATCCCGGCGTGGCAAATAAATTTTATTTGATTAATTTGTGTATTTCACAATTTATTAATTATAAAATAATATGTAGTATATTTGCGGCACGTTCCAGAGTGGAAGATATTCTCAGTATCGCCCTGGTGTAAGACCATTATTCAGTATTGAAACGTTGCTTGAAATGGCTTCTGCCGTGTTTGGTGACCAGATTTGAGTAGCCAGGTACTTCCCCACCTTCCTCTTCCTTATCTCCTTCCCCTCTCCTATGCCTTCAGCCTCACAACATACCCTAATTGGGGATGCCATAGTCCCACTGGCTCCAGACGGGGGCAGTTGGGACTCTTATGCGGTATCCATGTAAAAAAAAAGTTGGCATTATTGAAATTTTAGTGGTGACGTCAGTGTTTGACGTGTCGTGACGTCACCGTAAAGTCTTTGAATGGGAATGTATGATACGACACAAACCATCGTATTAATTTATTCGTTTATTTACATACTGTTTAAAGAGATTTAGTTGTTGTGTTTATTGAAACATTATTTAGGCCTAAATAATGTAATAACAAAAAAATAGTAATGCTACTTCTAGGGAGAACACTTCGACCAACGGAATTCAAAATGGCGGCAGTTGATCAGCTGATTGGCCGATCCTATAGTAATTTTTCAGGAGTGATGACGTAACACGATTCACCATACATACGATGGTTTCAGGGGGTCTTGAAAAATTGAAACTTTGACAATTATTTTAACTATTAAAACTAACTCTAAAAATAAAAATAGAAATGCAGTTATTCAAGTTAGAAGGTCATTATTTATTAAAAAAAAAAAAAATTGGACAGAAGTTCTCTATTGAATAAAATTTTCAGTTTTTTAGTAAGACTGGAAGTGTTTTTGACCTGTGTATGAACTCGAATGAAGCACGGATACAAAGTGCCAACTCAATTGAGTTGTGCATAACTGCGGTATGTTTATATCCTTTTACGCAATAATTTAATCTGGATTCCTTGGCTTAAATTTGTCGGTATCATTCTCACAGATTTTAAATACATATTATCAAAATCCATAAAGATTTATATATAATTTTTCTTCGCAAGAATCATTTATTTATCGGTCAAACAAGACACGTGACAATGATTTTTTGTGAATATCACTAATCCAAAATATTAGGCGCTAATCTCGAAGAAATCTATTGTGAAATTAGCAGGCATTCTGTTATCTCGAAGTAATATTTGATGCGAACCGTGACCCAGACATGTTTTAATCAAAATTATCTTAACATTTTTATCGGATAAACACATTGACGTATGATATACTTGGTCATAGTATAAACTTATTGTATTTGAATAAAATAACGTGATATTTGTGGAATGCATGGGTTGTGTTGACTAAATATTAATCCTAACAACTCATAAAGATATAAAATATATAAAGATTAACCTGCATGTCACGAAAACAGATTTTTAGGCTTTTTTTTTAAAGTGAAACCCCTATAGCCCCGCTGTGATTTGATGATTTGATGATGATTTCTGCACCTGCGACGCATCAACTGCGCTCATTGGCCGCTTTGATTATGATGTCATTTTTAAAGGCTATTGTTTGAGATATGAAGCGGAAATACGCTAGGTCTGCGCTCATTGGTTGCTTTGATTATGACCTCACTTTTAATGTACCTATTGGTTTAGATTGTTTTGGTAAAGTTGGAAAAATAATTTAATTTAATTTATGTGTCATCTTAGAGGAAGTGTGGAGGGTATTTTAAGGAAAGGAAGGAGATAAATTTCTGAGAAGGAAATAAGTATGACGGGTGGATAGGAATATGGCGGTCAGTGTGTCTGGAATATGGGGGTGAGTGACGGACGTATGAATCCAATCCTCCAACCGCGGTGCAAGGTGATGGGTCTGGATGGGAAGAGATTAAGGATTTGGAATCAAAATAAGAGGTTACCAATGAGGGTTATTAGAAAAAGACTAATCAGTCCTATTTTAATGTGCAATACTTTGCAAAACGTAATTAATTATTTGCGGGCTTTAACAATTTGCGCTGCTGTTATTATTTTTTCACTTTAGAAAAACGAAATATTAATGTACATTTTGTATTGATAAACCAAACGTATGCTGCTAACTGCATAACTGCCGCGCAAATATGCTCCACACATTTCTCCGAAGACGATGTGGAGGCAGCGAAAGATATTCTGTGCAGTGAAACAGTTGGGCGCAGAATTATGAGGAAAGGTGAAGGTAAGAAGTGCAAGAATCTATAAGACATTATTAAAATACTGAAGGAAACAGAAAATGAAGCCCTACCAACCTTTGTGGCTCAGAATCTGCACAAATTACCGCCTGTAAATTTCGATCACATAGACGTAACATGTCTATTAAAGGATATCATGTTACTAAAGGGTGAACTTTTTACAATCCAATCGCAAATGTCCAAACAAAGCGATCTGGAAGTTTTGCGCTCTGAAATGGCCCTTTTAAGGAAAGAACTGAAAACAAACAATCGCAACCATGTTCGAAACATGATTGCACTTGTATCTTCTAGATTTCCCGTTGAAGCATATTCAACGAAATGGTGCTCGTAATGAAGGAAACACGCCGTGCTCTCTTGAACACCATCAGGCCTCGAATATTGAAGTACCTACCGATAACATAATAAGAGCACGCTAACAGGAAGGGATTTGCTGCCTAGCAATCAATGATCGGGAATGAGTGAGGATTCCAGGAGTTTGTCAAGGTGGTTGAAACCGAAGTAGGAAGTGTTATATCGTACATGAATCTGAACAGTTATAATGCTTGCGTATACAGGATGTAACAGGACGTACCCGAGGGATTTTAACCAGCGATTCCTGAGCATATTTGAAGTAAAAAATGTTATTTTAAAAATATTTTTCTATCACACGTCGCCACTGACTACTTAGGAAAGTGGCGCGTCTATAGCTTAGCGGTCATTTGATAAGCGTTGCGTCTCATTCTAACACAATATTAATTCACGAAACAGCGCGCGTATCGCGACGGGACGATCCCATAGCGATGGGAAGAGTAGCGACATGTGATTGAAACATTTTTTTTTGTTTTTAAAAGAAAAAAAGTCATCAGATAGCAAAATGACATGTACCTACTTTTTTTTCCTCCAAATATGATCAGGAATCGCTGTTAAAAACCCTCTGGTACGTCCTGTTATACCCTATATATATATATAACAGAATCGACTACGTGATATTATGCACTTGGTGTAGTCTGCAAACTTACAGGTAGAAACAAATTCGACACACGTTATTCAGCCGGTTTCTTACTACCAATGGTTCACTCTCATCTCCCCTTTTCTATTATCTGTATGCCTAAAATCGACCCCAACGTACAGAGGTAAATCAGGCGCAACAGTATCGATGAGCAGGAAGAAGGGGGGGGGGTGTTATACAATTGATATGGGTCATATGTTTTCAGCTCACGAAATAGGTACAAGAAGTTTGATAATCCGATTGGGAGATCAGGGCGACGTAAATATGAAAGAAACAAAGGAAGCCAAAGGACACGCAGAATAGAATAGAGACAATCAGATAGCCAAGAACGGACAGCAACATTAATAGTCAGCACAGCCGAAAAATATTCGTTAGTAAACAGGGTAGAGGCTTGGCGCTAGTTTTTTTTTTTAAATCGGACCATTATTTATATATCGGTATAGAGGATTCGATAACGGTGACAGTCCAGATATATTGGAATAAATGACAATCCTATATACAGGGGAGCCGAGTGAAGAAAACGTGCTCGCTTCATCACGTCGTTTGTCACATCCCATTCAGTCAGCATTCCTGTGGGTGTTGGTTTTTTAAAACATGCGAAGAGAGCAATAACCTAAGGGCAGATGGGGCGTAAGGGTACAAGGAGTTACGTACTACTAATGAAAAAACGCTGCCACTAAACAATCAATAATATTCCCAAATTAAACTTTTGGTACAAACTTTTGGTACAAAAAAAAAAAAAAAAAATGGGTTAACTTTTTTACCTAAAATATTGAATTCGAAATTTGATAGGTCCGATGGTTTCGAACTCCTGCAACTCCATAGAGAGGTACATGAGGTCGGTACCATCGATACATCGCATCGGCTTGATACATCAAAACATACTTATAGGTGTAAAAGATACGGTTAATGTTGCAATTTTGCAAACCTTGGATCACGTACTTTTAAATTTGCTGGTTGGATTTTTATATTATGTACGTATTTTTTTAATCGTAACATATTAATATTATATATCTCACTGTACTAAATTTTGTTGCCTATATTTTTATTTCATTTATATACTTTTTATTCCCATCGTAACTTTATCTAAACTATTTGTTTTCTCATGTAAAAGATGGAGGTACTGCCTTATTATTTATATAAAAGCCATCTGGGCGTAAAATAAAAGAAATAAATAAACGACTAAATAAATTAATGTTCTCCAAAACGAGCTTAAAAAATCATTTGTCATATAGTTGGATTATAATTGTGTAATTTCTACTATTTAAGAAATTCTAAAAATTATAGTACTTTATTAAAATTAAATAGTTATAAATACATTGGGAATTCATATGTCAAATATTGCTTTATAAATGTGTAAATTCTGACTATGCAATTGTAAATGATCTCTTAAATGGCCTGGAAAGAATCTCCTACTTGTGATCTCACTAAAGAAAACAAATCCAAAACTTCAAATTGACCTTGAAAAAAATCACATCTTTGCGATTCTTTTAAAGACTTAAAGAAACCATCCATTAATTATATACAATTCTTAATTTTCTCAAAAGTTGTCTTGACAGAAGCAAATTCCCGTGATATCTTGAACGAAACCATTCCTTTGTTAAGAATATTATGAACTAAATATACAATTTGGCTGTCCTGAAACGGGTATTCTGCCCAGTTGGACAGACAAAGTATCATATTGTAATGTATTGTAATATATATGCATATGTAAATAAATAAAAAAAAATAAAATAAAAAAAAATAAAAAAATAAACCGGTTTACAAAATTAGTCCTCGGCCTCCCTAAAGAATAGCAAAGCAGGCATAAATAAAAAAAGAAATATTGTTGACTCCACCAGGAAACAAAAAAAGTGAACGAGGGAATAGAAATGGAATAATCTTAACCTCTCAAGCGCCAGAAGGACATTACTAGCTTTAAAGATAGAGATAGAATAAGAGATATCCCTAGCATGGCGGATGAAAACAAAAAACTAAACAATGTACAAAATTCTTTTAATAAATAAATAAAAAAAATTCCATCAGATTAGAGCCTCTGAATATCAAATCTGACCGAGGCGTCCATGCATCGTAAAATATTTACATTTTTTTTTTCTATAATGCGGAGATATGTGATTTGGACGTCGCGACGTTGGAAAGAGAAATAGAAACACGATTCCCAACTGCTCCCGTCTGAAGCCAGTGCGACAAAAACCCCACTTGGGGTATCTTGTGAGGCTGAAAGTAATGGAAAGAGAACGAGATGGGGAAGAGGAAGGCGTGCAGATACCTGGCTTTTGGTATTCAATGTATTGTGAAATGACTCAAATTAATCAAATAAAATTTATTTGCAAACGCCAGGATTTGAACTCGCGACCTTTGGATTGCAGGTCGGGGGGCTTTTCCCTTCCATCATGAAGACCGTCAGTAATGTATTTATTTATAATTTATGTATGTATGTTTGCACTTATGTATCTCTCGAAATGGGTATTTCGTAGTGAGAATGGCTTCGAAAAAAACACTAATTATAAAACTTTATAAAGATACTGTTCAATTCCCGGCGTGCGTTGCAATGCCACTTAATAATGGATTTTTTTTTCTTTTCGTGTCCTTTCCAATTCGTCCCGTTACCCTCCCGCCTCCTCTTCTCTCCCATGACCCCTTTCCCCCACGCGTTCCCCTTCTACCTTCACCGCCTTCGCTGTCCCCTCTCCCGCTTCTCCGTCTCCTCTCCCGCGTTCTATGCATTCAGTCTCAGTACATTCAGTTTTGGTGTCACGAATTCTTTTATAAAAAAAATCGAAATGCCAGAGCTCACCAGTATATGTAGAAACCTTCACGGGAATGCGCACAACAACTCACCAAAGATTCATCACAATCGGATGAATAGTACAGGAAATAATTTCATAACACCAGAGCTCAACAATATATAGAAATTATTGCTGGCGTGCGCACAACAACTCACCAAAGACAAACAAAGAAACATTCATTTTTAAATATTAAGATATATGTAAATAAATAAATAAATCAAGTTGGGAATGTGATCAATGCATTTTAACTTTAATCATAAATATATGTTTTTTATTATCTTGGAGCCATGTCATGAAAATTTCTTATTACCATAATTAGTATGTTTATTAATTTGATTTATAATGTCAAATAAAGAAATTCCCGTACAGAATTTATAAAGATCTCTTTGTAAGCGACGTTTCCCGCCACTCACATAGACTGTAAAATAGGGGCGCCGGGTAGTCCTGGGTAGCCGCCAAGATGCTCGTCAATAATGCCCCGGTAATGGCCCACAAGAGGAAGAGGCAGCGTCCAAAAGGGGGGGGCAGAAATGAAATCCAAGTTTTCAAGTCAAGTCCGGGGAGAGGTCCTTAGGTCAGGCAGAAGAGGCGGAGAAGTGCTTGAGACGGTACCAGATCGAGTTTGTCAAGTGCGTGTGTGCGTTGGAAACGCTTCTTGTCGAATGCTCTAAGTTCCCGGGGTACCGCTGTATTTATAGCCGGCCCCTTGCCCTTGCCGCCGGCGCGGGTGGGCTCGAACCTTTTGCCCATTTTTCTGGCGGTTCGAGCTTTGGCGGGCTATAACCTCTGCTGCGGGCTATACAGCAGAGTTCTCTGTTGTCTCAGCTCTTCCCCTTATCCTTCTCTTATGTCTGACCCCCACGACCTCTCCCCTAGTAATTTATTTAATTTTATTATGGCATGTTAAATAACTTTCATTGGGGTCCCTGCACCCACATTTTGTCAGGGAAACTTAAATATCTAAATCATTATTAATTATACATTCATCAGAGATATTCATTAACATAAAGGAGAGTCCGGTCTATCTGTCCATATCATTTATTCGGTGACAGATTAGACCGAACTCTCATAATTTGCCAAAACATTCGGAGCCTTTTGTGTATTTCCGATTCAAAAATACCTACTCCCCCAGACGGAGCGTTCCTATTGGTCCGCCCGGTGGGTAGGTGAGGGGAAGGGTAGGAAGCAGTGCCCGCCTGCCCGCGCGGGGGGATTTCGCCCAAGGCGACGAGCACCGACAGGAGCCACAGGAGCCCGTTCTCGGGCCAAGGAATACCTACTCCCCCGGACGGAGCGTTCCTATCGGTCCGCCCGGGGGGTAGGTGGTAGGGGAAGGGTAGGAAGCCGTGCCCGCCCGTCTACGCGGGGGGATTTCGCCCAAGGCGACGAGCGCCAACAGCCAAGGCGACGAGCACCGACAGGAGTCACAGGAGCCCGTTCTCGGGCCAAGGGAACTGGTCTTTATTCAAACGGGGTACATTTTAATTGTGAACATAATTATTAGCATATTATTCGCCTCTAACCCTTAATCCTACGTTATTTAAAGAGACGAGGACGGCCTGTGAGGGAACTCATCCTCGTCTTCGTCTACAAATATATTTAATTTTTCTTAAAAAATAAAGGAAGAAGATGTCCGGAAAGGAATCTTCTTTCCCTCGTCGACACGTCCGGTACACTCTTATCATTGAAAAGATACGAATTGGAAATCAATATCAGTGACAAGTAAGTAGCCGATGACACAAATTAGTCATTCTGACATATATTTTAAAATATTTTCTCTGATTTCTGACGATAAGATTACGGAGGAAACTCCTGCAATCTGTTCTGTCATATGCAGGATATTATTTGAGGAGGACCACAGTTGAGGAGTAAATAAACCACGTAAGTGCTAAATTGTTACAGTTGTACCCTGACTGGGTACACATGCTAAGCTGGAGAGAAGAATGATTCCTTCTTCAGGGTGAAAGCATTAATATCTGTAACTTTGTTCATTGATGAGTAGATATAGCCGGTTAAATAAAGAGAATTTTATGGGTTATATATAACTTATATTATATTAACTTAGAATTCGAGGTCCATAAATAATATAAAATAATAAATGAGTTCACAGAACTTACCCCTAACCGACCTGTTTCATGAAAGTATCTAGCTACCTGGTGTTTTGCGTCGCAAACAACACAAAACGTGGTTCGTGGCCAGAAGATGTTGTATCGCCCTTCAAACGAGGAGGGCTTGTACGCCACACGTATCATCTTACCCCGGTTTCTTGTCTGGTAACAAGAATAACGATCAGCTGCCAACATACCTACTTCACAGACAGAGGGAACAAACGAGTGACGGTGCTGACCAGGGTTTGGATGTTTAGGGAAATTTCCCTATATCTACGGGAGAAAAACATGTTTTAGGGAAAAGGGACATCAGTATAAATCTTGGGAAATTTCGAACTCCGGCCATTTTTTTGTAAATTTTTATTGGGGTTGTAATTTTCTACTTCCCGGTAAAATACATAATTTCAGATGAAGGCATCGCTATTTACTGACCTTCGACCTTCACTGTTTACTCCATACACATATTTTTATGTATTGTCTATTACGCTATTGCATCGTTATCAAAAACAATATTTCGTTTCAATTTAAACCAAAAGAAAAAAATAATAAATTATTATCAATAAGTGAATTTAAAATAACGGATATTCCACTAGCCACCGCATTTTTATTAGGCGCAGATTTTCGAAATTACACTATGTTTCAAGTTAATTACTACAAGAAACAACAAATTACGTTCGATAGACGATAAAAGATGCATAAAAACTTTTTATTTTTATTTCAAAGTTCAAAATTTCCCGCATAAAAAGATACATTTAGGCCATTTTAAGTTTTTTAATGAATTTTGTATAACTCGTATGCGAGAAAATATGCACGAATTACAAATGACTTAGTTTAACCATTTTTTTTTTTTTTTTACATGAGCTCCACACAGGAGGCCATGAGGAAAATAATTTCCCTCAGGGCCTATGTCATCTTTGGGGATGCTGTGTGGAGGGTTTTTTTTTTAGGAAAGGAAGGAAAGGAGAGTCCTGGGTAGGAAAAGGGTTTAAGGGGTGGGTAGATCTGGGGTTCAGTGAGTCCTGGTCATCCGCCTCCAAGACCTAAACAAACCACACCCCATGAATCCGGGCACCCCTGCTAAATCACCAAAAATAAGAACCTAATGATCATTTTTTTTTAATTTTTTTATTTAACGTGAATACCGAAGGTAAATGGGGAGTGGAAGGTGACAGGGTAGAGAAAGGTGGGGAAGAACCCGGCTACTCGGATCTTGTCAACAAACACGACTAAAGCCATTTCAAGCTAAGTTTCAATTCTGAACGGTGTTCGTACACCAGGGCGATACTGAGAGTATCTTCCACTCTGGATTTTTTAGATGTTGTTTTGTAGTTTTTCCTTATATCATTGTTAAAACGAAGTGTAATTTCCATAATCCGTGCCTAAAAATGCGGCGGTTGGTGGAATATAATTACCCAATATATATTGTGTAAATAAAACGAAAACCATTTACAAGGAAGAACTCCCCCCCCCCCCCCCCGTAGGTGTTTTTTACTTGCCAAGGTCGTACCTCCGAGATCTAGGAAAATCTAGGGAAATTTCGCCTTGAAATCTAGGGAAAAAATTTTGGACATACCAACCGTGCTGCTGACTTCAGTTCAGATCAGGCAGGCTCAAAGGGAGAACGTGTGCTGCGGCTTTCAAAATGGACCCAACATGGCGGACACATCCTGAACCGTTAATCCAAATTAACTCTTTTTTTAGTTGCTTACTCTACAGTACTTGCATTGATTTCAGATAGTTGCTTACTCTACAGTACTTACATTGATTTCAGATAGTTGCTTACTCTACAGTACTTACATTGATTCCAGATAGTTGCTTACTCTACAATACTTACATTGATTTCAGATAGTTGCTTACTCTACAGTACTTACATTGATTTCAGATAGTTGCTTACTCTACAGTACTTACATTGATTTCAGATAGTTGCTTACTCTACAGTACTTACATTGATTTCAGATAGTTGCTTACTCTACAGTACTTACATTGATTTCAGATAGTTGCTTACTATACAGAACTTACATTGATTTCAGATAGTTGCTTACTCTACAGTACTCACATTGATTTCAGATAGTTGCTTACTCTACAGTACTCACATTGATTTCAGATAGTTGCTTACTCTACAGTACTTACATTGATTTCAGATATTTTTAAAATACATCATTTTTATATTCCTTCTTACTATGCTTTTTAAAATTATTTTATCTCTTTCATACTCTTTTTAAATTATTTTATATTCACTTGTTCTTTAATACTATGCTATTTAATATTATTTTATAATATTTTATATTCCCTTATATTATTGCTTATTTAAATTTTTTTTTTTAAATATTTCCACACAGGAGGCCCTGAGGAAAATAACTTCCCTCAGGGCCTGTGTCAACTTTGAAGATGCTGTATGTAGGGTCTTTTTGAGGAAAGGAAGGAGTGAAGATGGAGGGAGGAAACACAGAGGCTGGCAAAACGTTCCACAGCCGAGCCGTTGAACTCAAGAACGAGTCATAGAAAAGACCCGTCCGCATGTGACTAATGTCAACTGTGTACAAATGTTGGGCGCGTGTTTGGCGTACTATATGTAAAATCGATCACCTTAACACGGGCATGTGCCTAGCATGGAGGTCGAAAAATCAAAAATAACCATCAAAGCAATAAATAAAGAAAAAATGTATATAAAATACGTTTTTAATTTTTCGACTATGGTGTACTATTAACTTCATTCAATTAAAATTCTTGGCCATGATGTTTAAATAGTCTGGCGAGAGTCATTATCTACATTAGAATTATTTTAACAATGTGACATTTAAATTTAACTCAAGAAATCCTCTTCGAGTTTCTTGCACGTCCTGGGATAATTATTGCCAATAGAGTCTTAGTCAATCCACACAATTAATTTGAATGTTCAACCTCGTTTTCAAATAAACTATTCTATTAACATAAAATGAATTTCATTCGTAGGATTGAAATTTTTAATTCATAGTCTGGCGCCATTAGTAGAGTCATTATCTACATTAGAATTAATTTAACAATGTGACATTTAAATTTAACTCAAGAAATCCTCTTCGAGTTTCTTGCACGTCCTGGGATAATTGTTGCCAATAGAGTCTTAGTCAATCCACACAATTAATTTGAATGTTCAACCTCGTTTTCAAATAAACTATTCTATTAACATAAAATGACTTTCATTTGTAGGATTGACATTTTTAATTCATGGTTTTTTAGTGGTAAATTAGTGCTAACCAAACATTCAATCAAAGAATTGAACAAAATACTATTAGAAAACTGAGACATGAAAAAAGGTCCAGGGCTTAAAAATGTCTCTATGAGCTATCTACGCTATTCAACAATCAGATTATTAGTATTTTAAGCTGTATCCGTTATAGTAGCAGTAGTAGTATCGTTGTGAGACATGAAAAAAGGTCCAGGGCTTAAAAATGTCTCTATGAGCTATCTACGCTATTCAACAATCAGATTATTAGTATTTTAAGCTGTATCCGTTATAGTAGCAGTAGTAGTATCGTTGTGTCTACTGTACCCACATCTCCCCTAGTTAGCCGCAGGTGGCTCGCTGCGGCCGAGCTTGTCCGCAAGTAAAAAAATACCTAACTGCAGCGACTGCGTGGTTTAATACCCCAGCCTTAAGGCTCTGCAACCGGGCCCGAAAAGAACAAGATGGAGAGATACGAAATTACGAATGTTAGGGGAGAGCGCTAACATTTACAACGACAAAATCGATGCGAAAATGTTTAATAAAACACGACTCGTTTAAAATAGAGCAAAAATCTCGCGGGCATTATCTTAAACAGCATTTAAAGAAACACTGTGAATTTTTTCATACATATAACTTGTAAAATATCTGAAACAAACGTATAATAATAATTTTTGGAGCATACTTTGCGATTTTTTTCTATGGAGGGAATTTTATATAATTTGCGTTTCGGCGCGGGCAAAGTTTAGATATTATCTTCAAGAATAACATATATTTTTAAGAGCTTTAAAACTTACCATGTTTAAGGGAAATATGTAATAAATCGGTACAAATCCGGGTTGCGGGCCCCCATAAAATAACGGGTTATTACTTATTAATTTTGTACTCTCTTGCACTGGTTAAGACTGGCAACTTTGAAACAATGCCTGACAAGCGTGCGCAGATTACACTGTGAAACTTCATAAACAACTCTGCTGCCGATCTTTCAGCTTTGCATAGTAAATATTATATGTATTTAAACGTGGTATACGTTCATTGTGTGTTGGGCCATGGTACCTACCATCATAAAAGTTATATTTTGAGTATGTTCTTAAATCACCTTGTTGGCTGCCAACTTGTTGATATTTTAACTTTTCAGCATTATTAAGTGTTTTGAAGGCCTCCGCGGTCGAGGGGTAATTATATTTGATTGATTTGTGTTATTTCACAATATATTCATTAATTTGACAAAAACGCCGGGGCCAAACTTATTCATAAAAACAATATCGGTATAAGGTTGGATAATTTAGAGGCACTTGAACTTAGGAAAGCCATAAACACTAATAGTAAGGTAGTTAATAATCAACTAAATTTAAATAAAAGTCCCATACTAAGATTGTTCCCTAATGATAAAGAACACGTCCGTTCCCTTCCCAATTCTCCATCTATGCCTCCTTCTTCCTCCTCCATTTGACGAGTCCAGCCCACTTTTGGTAAATTATATATTATAACACACATGTCCCCTAATGTTAGTAGAGTATTATACTGCCCTGATGAAGCTACGGTTGTAGCGAAACCCGCTCGGCATAAAGTATAAAAATAAAAGTGGTGTTTACAAAGTTATTGTTTTATTTTAAATTAATAATGTCATATCACAAAGTATCCGCTTCATAAGAACAATTTAATCAGTTTAAAATAATATTAGGTATATTTGTGGCAAGTTTCAGAGTGAAAGATACTTTCAGTCAGCGCTCTGGTGTAAGACCACCATTCAGAATTGAAATGTTGCTTGATACGGCTTTAGCCATGTTTGGTGACTAGATTTGATTAGCCAGATACTCCCCCACCTCTTTCTTTCCTTCCGCACTATCCTCAACCTCACAACATACCCCAATTGGGGATACCATAATCTCACTGTTACATACCTTCTTAGTTAGTCTACCTTTTTCTAGAAAGATATATTTATATCAAAAAATATCAATTCTTTTGTATTTTAAGTAACGGGTTGCTACATCCTTCTTTCTTGTATTCTTGAGGGTGACCCGACAATTCGTCCTGCGACAATTCATCCGGCGACAGTTCATCCTGTGACAGTTCTTCCGGCCGACAGTTCATCCTGCCGACAGTTCATCCCGCCGACAATTCATCCGGCGACAATTCATCCTGCCTGATCATTTAGAAGATTTTTATTAAGTAAGTATGCAAAGAGGATATACGGCCGTACAACCAAAATCGATATACTTATATTGTTTATTGTTTGTTTGTAAATATTACATAATACAATATAATGAACTTAAAATGTCCAACTAGGCAATTGCCCGTTTTAGGACATTCCAATATGATAATGTTTTTACATGTAAATTATAGTAAATTATAGTAAGTTATAGTGTTGAGTATTCTGTTGGTAAAATAATACATATGTATATTCATATTCTAGAATATTTTCAGTTATACCACAACATTTTTTACTATTGTTTAGCTGACATAATAAACTAAAGTAATATTAATAGATAAAACAAGAAAAATTATTTTGAAAATGAAAATGAATGAAGAAATTCTGTTGGTAAAATAATACATACATATATTCATAAACTAGTATACTTTCAGTTATACCACGACATTTTTTTACTATTGTTTAGTTGACATAATAAACTAAAGAAATTTTAATAGATAAAACAAGAAAATGAAAAATAAAAACTGAAAGTAAAGAAGGAACTTTTCCTTTAAGGAAAAATATCACGAAGAATTGAGCAATTTTCGAACTTACTTTATGTAAAAATACAGTTACTTTAATGCTAATATAATACCAATATAAATTAAAATGTAAAGAAAAAAAAATTACAATTCAATTAATGTTGTTTAGCATATTCTCGCATTCAGCTCTCACCAAGACCAGAAGCCAATTATTTACCTGCATACGCAGAATATTAGTACTTTATGCCTTCCATGCATCAGGTATGAGATTGAGCAATTTAGGGCCTAAGTATGAGAATTGTCTCTGTGCTTAAGATGAGGAAGTGGTGGACGGAACTATTAGGTTTTTTTTTGCAAGGCATCTTGAGTGGAAATCCGCTGTAAAAATATTTTTACTAACAATAATTTCGACTCTCCGAAGAAGCATGCGTGAATAACAAAATACGACATACTTATAGGTTATACTTATAGGTTAGGTTAGATTAGGTTAGGTTAGGTAAGGTTAGGTTAGGTTAGGTTAGGTTAGGTTAGGTTAGGTTAGGTTAGGTTAGGTTAGGTTAGGTTAGGTTAGGTTAGGTTAGGTTAGGTTGAATTGTCAGGATGAATTGTCGCCGGATGAATTGTCGGCGGGATGAACTGTCGGCAGGATGAACTGTCGGCAGGATGAACTGTCGGCCGGATGAACTGTCGGCAGGATGAACTGTCGCCGGATGAATTGTCGCAGGATGAACTGTCATGGAACCATTCTTGAGATAGTGTCAATCCTTAATAATACACGTAAGATGAAAAAATAAAAAAATTTCAAATCTTCCAATTTAATGGAATGAATAATGGAATCTTTCAGTTCAATTTTTAATCCACTTCCCGAACTAGGTACCGAAATATATGGATTATCGCATAAATGTTTTTTTTTCATTCATAAATGATTTTTTTTTAAATTTTCATCCACTTCCCTAACTACCAAAATATGTGAATTATCGCATAAATTATCGTGATTAACAATATATACAATAACAAAAATTAACCTACAATTAAGTTTACAATGCTTTCTTAGTACATGATAAGCGTGTTTTTTGGTCTTTTTTCGACCATTTTTTTGTTACCTGTCCACGCCCTCCATGTGCCATCTCAACGCCCCCTAATTTTCTCTGGGTCTTCTACCGCCCCACCGAAAGTCTCAACGACCCCTAATTTTCTCTGGGTCTTCTACCGCCCCCTGACAGTCTCAAACGCCCACAAGGGGGCGTTATGAACCGTTGGGAACCTATGGTCTAATTCATGGGTAAATTATTGAGATTCAACAGTAAGTTTTCTTTAAAAATCATAGCTTATTTATTTCCACAAGCAAGCCTAATGTCAACCTACTATAAAAACCTATACAAGTCCCCGCAAATTATCGATGACGAGGGTTAGATTCACTCTAGAGGAAGCTAATTTATCTGGCACTACCTATTAATCTATCCCGTTCCACAAATCTTCAGCTGGCGTATACCTCGTCCATCAGGTAAGTAATGATTTACTGCCATTCGATATCATATTTTAATGAAGTATTAATAATACGAGTAGATACTTAACGTGGAAACCATCACTCCCCATAACCATGTATCCTTAATGGATGGGTTCATTACATTTCGTGCTTCACAAAAATATTCTTATTTACTTGAAGGGTTGAAGAAGGCCGAAATTCGTGAAGTCAAACGACGACTCAGTACTGTATAACATACTCAAACTCGTGTTTTACCAAAATATTGTAATGGGTATAACTTGACAACTTAGGCACTGAAGGTTGCTGGGAAGTCGTACATTTCCGTGACCGTTTGTATCCATTGGGATGAAAGTAATGATTGGAGAATGTCGATCAAATTAACACCAAATAGATATTATGATAAGTGATCGAACGAAGTCATCAAATATTGACATCATTGATTCATGATTCGTGCTACCATTTGAATCACCGCGGGACTCTAAAACAAAAACGCATTAAAATGAAATTATACAACAATTTGTTTTAAGAACTAATATGTTGCTTTTAGTTAGTAATTAGAGTTGGGTAACGCCGCCCCGGTAACTGTTTATTGGATAACAAACACTTCTGCCATAGGTTGTCACGATAATTTTTATTACACAGTAATAATTATTATCCTGACTTGATAAACCTCCGCCTGGCTGCAAATTTAATTGTTGAATCGCCTTGCCTTTTCGCTTCTTAGATTGGCAACTCTATTAACGAGATTTCCGGTAGGTCACTTATCGAATTACCGCCGATACGGCAAGCCGGCGGTCATTGACTCGTCACCTAACATTGTAGTTTGTGTTGTTAATATGTGATAGTCTAACTTTATTACGGGATAATCCCTTTAGGTTTTATGAATTATATTAAAAATGAAACAATTTAACTTTGTTTGAACCACTTATATAATGAGTAAATCCGACCGGTTTCGGAACAACCGTTCCTTCTTCAGGGAAAGCGTATACAGTTTCGAAATATGAATGGGAACAATGTTTTATTATGGTAGGGGTGGAGCCGTTGCTAGATATTAATGTAGAGTGGGTGGGTAGGGGAACAAATCATGATTGGGCTATACAAGACAATATTTTTTGTTTGTTGATAATAGATTCATTATTTTTAAGAGATTTTTTTTATTTATTTTAAAGGCTTCTAAGTTATCTAATCCTTAATCTTGAATCCTGCTCTCTGGAGCCTTCCTTGGGGTCTTTCCCGGTTCCCGACCTGGAGATTGCTTGAGATTATGGCCCGCGGTTCCTCAACGCGCTATGTTGAAGTCAAATAAAGTGTTGGCGTGAGTGTAGAAGTAGGTAATTTAGTTAAGATCCATTGTCCGCAGGTACGCTGTTTCTTTCTGATTAATTATTTTTCTGTTAAATTTTCAAAATAGGTTCTGTTTTTGGGGATATGAAACATTGTTAATTTTTTTCAACTAAAACTCGAGTATTCGTACTCGAGTAATCGTATCAGATGTGATATCCGACTCACCAGATCGCTCGACACTTTTTCGACCAGAGGACAAAAACTCGCATGAAAATTATTCGAGTGCAGAGTTACGCTAATAAAACTACAGTATCCCGAGACAAAATACTCACCAGTATATAAACAAAAAACTGGAACACGATGAATTAATTAAATAAAATTGTTATTCACCAATATATTTTAAGGAGAAGATTACGAATTTTAGGTACATGTAGATATAAAAAGGTCATGGGGCAGTTTTACTATTTTGGAACATGCGTCAAAAGATGGTTGCTGAGCTGTCTGTAAATGACGATGGTTATTGCAGAATCGTTGAGTAAAGTAAAAATAATTCATAATTCATGACGGTAATTCACTCATTTTAGGAATAAACCTTTTTGCAAGTTATGTTGAACAATATTAAGATTATTTAAAAAAAAAATGCAACAATATAACTTTGTAAAAACCACTTATATAGTGTGCAAATCCGACCGGTTTCGGAACAAACGTTCCTTCGTCAGGGAAAGCTTATACTAATTTGACAGTTTCGAACAATGTTTTATTATGATTGTTTTATTAGGGGTGGAGCCGTTGTTAGTTAATAATGTAGATTGGGTGGGTAGGTATTAGTGTAGAGTGGGTGGGTAGGGGAACAAATCCATAATTGGGCTATATGACAATATTTTTTGTTTGTTGATAATAGATTCATTATTTTTAAGGGATTTTTTAATTTCCAAAGCTTCTAAGTTATCTAAACGTTTTCCTTTATGATTAATATGAAGAATATTTATCCCTGTATTTTTTTCAAAACTATGGTTATTTTCAATGATATGGTTAGCAAACTCAGAAAAATTATTATTTTTAAGACACCTTAAATGTTCTTTGATTCTGATTTCAAAATTACGAGTTGTTTTTCCAATATAAAATGAGGGACAATCATTGCATTTGAGTTTATATATTCCAGAATTAGTCAATTTAAGATTATTTGTTTGTTTATGTCTGTAAATAGGCAATAATCAATTAATAGTTTTGTCCCCATGAAATCTCAATTCCCACCAGAGATATATAAAAATGTAATATTGGATTGAATCACCTATCCTTGAATTACCGTCATCAATGAACGAGCAGTTTATGAATTAATTTAAGGAGTCGCTATACTAGGTCAATGAGTTGCTGTGTTGATTGGCGCATTCTGATAGACTGAAGTCCTTGCTTTACAAGCATAAAAGGTGCATGGGATCTCCCACGAGTGTACCTAAAAAAAAATAAAATATTTTAGTAATTCGTACATTCAAGTTTACAAACTGCTAATTAATTATAATATTTCATATTGCCAACCATATTTTTATAGTATAATATAGCTCTTAAAATACATCTTGAACTTTCCAATTGGTGCGGAATTTAAAGTTTCTGGTAGCGTGTTATACCTATAACTTCATTCCTTTGTACAGTAGATTGTTCTGCGTATTCGCTTTGTCCTTTTTTTGAAGCCTGATTTCCTTGAAAGTCTTTGTGTTATATCTGTGAATGTCCTTGTTGCATATAATTTTAATTGAAAAATATTTCGGTAATAGGTTGTTTACTGTTTTATGGATACATTTATTTATTTATTTTATTCAGGTTCTCCATAGAACAGTCATGAACTTAAAAATTATGGAGAAGAATACAATTTATTTTTTTTAAAAGTGCATGGGGGGCATTTTGACGTATGTCAAGAGATAGTTACCGAATTATCTGTAGGTGACATTGAAGATGTCGATGCTCAATGCAGAGTCGTTAAACAGTTGAGTAAAAATCATCGTATTTAAAGTCAGCGATTAGCCAAATCAGTTCCTTTAACAATTTATTACCTTTGAAAATCCATTTCGCCGAAGTATTATTCTCATTGTCCTGTTTTGGAGAATTTGAAACTTATTTTGTTCTCTTTCGTTACACAGGAAAAGGATGGTTGAGCACTAGTTAAAATGTGGAGAAATAATTGATTTGTAGATAGTGATTGCTTGTTAGACACACATAAGCTAACCTGTTTCAAACTAGGTGGATTGTGTAAATATAGTTCCAGAGATTAACCCATCAGGCTAATTAGTTTGCTTTTTGGAACAACTCCCATAGGTCTTGTTAAGCACTCCTGCCTGAGGTGCCTACCTTCTGCCGACAGACCAGCTCAGAGTGGTCGGCAGAGCGGGGGAGACTATCGTCACCAGGGTTGTAGGGTCTCTGGAGCGCTAGTGTGACATACCTGGAATAAACTCTATCTTACGGGCCGGGGAGGCAATGAAACAATTCGGCTGCGTTAAATATCAGGTGTATTGGAAAGGAACCGTACATGAGACAATAATGGTACATAACACAGTCAAAAGTTAGAACAAGGAGGCATGAATAATCCTAACTAATTCAGAGGTAATTGGTCCTAACATCTCTCGGCTTCGTTTCTCTCTCTGGGGCAGTTATTAATTAAGCGTAGAATTTAAAAGGAACACACGCAAAAGGAGGAATTAACGGTGCGGGTACTCACAGCGGCTGGTTAGCAGTCTCGAAGACACCAAGGTGAGAGGTGTTCTATTGGGGCTGGCGTCTCCCAAGGGAACTTGCTGGCGTAAATCGCCATTTCACTACCGCGGAATCTTCCAGAACAACATCGGAACGATTCACGCAGCGCGTGCACTCTAGGCGCTGCCGGGACAAGAGGGAGAATGCGGGTCGGGGCCGTTGTTGATCGCCGCTGTCCGCCGGACGCGTGCGGGGAGGAGTGGGGGAACCATTTGCAAACGCAGTGGTGTGGCGTGGTTTTGTAGGGCGTATTTATGCGTATCGTAACAGTCTCATTAAATTGTTATCTCTCTTACTATCATGGTTAAAAGGCCTGAAAGATTAAAATAAAACCTAAAAATATTTTTCGGTGGGCTTCAATGGTGTTCAAATCAAGCATCCCTATTGAGAACAAGGATGCATACAGGAATGATAAGTATGTATTTTCTCATTTACACGTCGATAAAAAGGTTTTGTTCAGAAGGTAACATACATACATTCTACTAACTCAGACCCGTGAAAAATCGTGGGGTATTATAATTTGTAGGAATTTTGAAGCTGAAAGAATACTCACAGAACAATAAGAACAAGAATTTTTGACGCATCAGATCCAATACGACAATAAAAATAATTTTCTGTTAAAATATTATATTTATTATGGGTTCCAAATCTTCACACAATCAGTATCAATTTTGAACATGACACTTAAATTCAAAGCAAATCCGAGTTTCAGAGTTCAATGAACTTGAATTATGCAGGACAGACACTCAACCGAAATTGGTAATACATCTTTTCAGTTTTCCTGCTTGTTGACATATTTCTAGTCACGTCACGTGAGAAAAAAAAGCTATATTTTACCAAGTTAGACAGCGAAACATCTCTCCCTGAACAACTGAACTCGGATATTTAAGTAAATTGACAGTGCATATCGCGTTTTGGTGTGTTGCAGAGGTAAAGAGAATCCTCTGAGCTTAGTGTTGCGAAAAATAAAATCCCCTTGTAACGTTCGACGCTAAAACATTTTTGTTCATAGTTCATTTTACGTTGTACTTGCTCAAGTTTTTCACCATTCCATTTTGCGTTGAGGGCCGCTCTTGAGTAAACATGGTGAAATGGAAGATATTTGCACCGAGTTTTTCTGACATCTTATTTCCCAAAGGCGCATAAATCTTGAAAAGTCGAAGGGCCAGTTTTTTTGGCGGGGTGGTGGAGAAGGTTTTGTTTGTTCACCTTATTTTGCCCTACCAGCTTTTTTTTGCATAAATGGATGAAAAGGCTTCGGAACAAAGATTGGAGTAATTGACAAAATGTTATGGCGGGTGATTGATGATATCGTTGGGATTCAGGCTACGAATTTCGGACAAAGCTTGTTTGGCTGTCAACTTCATAGGTGTGCTACGCCGAGTGACTGATGAACGAGCAATATAGATGCTCGTTTATATTTTATAATCCTTTTAGCCTTCGGCCAGATAAATCCCTAGCGTAGTTTGGCTGGTAATGTACTGAGAAATAAAAATGTCTTGGGTTTTATTTTATCAACGTCTTACTTAACAATTGATCGTTGTCGCTGTTAATCTAGAAAGAATTTATTAGGGTAGTTTTCATGACATGGGAAATTAAGTAAAAGGTGACACAAATAAAGCTTATTTTTCAGTTTCTTTTCAAAGATTTTTAAAAGTGTTATTTATTTAAAAATTAAGAGAATACTCAGTTATAACCACGTTTATTGTTTATATAACCAAAATGTTTCGTAAGCAATGCTTACTTCATCAGGGTTTACTTAAAACTAACTATAACAATAGACAAGGGCGGATAATAATAACAAATTTACTTTAACGACTTATACTTTGATTAACATTTTAATTTGATTGTAATTAGATACTCTGTTATATTATATTATCGAACTCATTTGTCCTCTCCGTGATAGTTTACTGAAGTATCTGACATTATTCCATGGTTTCAGTATAAAGGGGATTGGTATATTTATGGTATAAAGTATTTCGTCTTCGGAAATTGAATTCCTTGCAGAAATTCTGACGATAAAGTAATTGGTCAAAATGGAATTTTTTTGTATATTAATTTTAGTGCGGTGCAAGTCGGTAGTATGTATTTTTGTTTAAAATCAACTTCGCTATGTATTCAACACATAAATTGCACATATATTAAAAACTCACCATTATTATTATTTGTTATATACGTATATACATATAAAACTGATTTTTTCTCTTTATTGTATAATGCTATACTTTTTACTTACCAGCTTTATTTATATGTACCATGTGTAAAAACTATTCATGTTTTCTTTGTATTCTAAACACACCTGTATGCACTAAAACATAAAAATGTAAATGTGTGTAAAAGCCCATAAGGGCGTTAATGATTAATAAATAAATAAATAAATAAATTTATGGGGGGGGGGGGGGCAGTGGCGGCTCGTGACTTTTCGATGGGCTATAGTGCTGATATTTAAAAAATGTCATTATTAATGTTGTTGTAGCCGAAAAAAAATTTTTTTTTTTTTGAAAATCTGTTTTTTGTATGAAAAATTTCAGGAAGTTTCAGTTTGGCGGTGCGCCGCACCGATTTCCGCCGCACCGATTTTTTAATATCAGCACCCTAGCACACCCAAAAGCCACTGGGGGGGGGGGGTACCCCAGACGGTATTTTTGTGTACCGTGGAGATTCCATCACAGTACTTGCTTAGTTGCTTAAAAGCAAAAACTGTCTCTATTAAAAATTTAATTTTTTTATTGTTTTGACACTTTCATACACCTTCGTATACGCACTTGAACTTGTAGAAATAAACTTGAAGTATGGTACTTCAAGTTTATTTCTATCAGTAATTGTTGATTCTTTCGCCCCCTGTGCCCCCCCAGAAAAAAATCCTAGATCCGCCCTAGACAATAGACATAGACTAAAAGGTGTCAATGGATAGGCGGGTGTGGGAAGAGGGAGGGGGAGTAATAGGGCATAACTTACAATGGGAACAAGTTCAATTACGGGTTATTTAATTTTTTTTGTTTATTTATAAAATTTAAATTTATCTTTACACTCTTTCTGATTTCCGAAATTTCAAGTTTGTCTAAATACCATTAATATTACAAAGATGAATTTACATATTATACATAATTGAAAAATATATTTAAACGAAACGTTTTTAAACTGTTCCCCTTTATAAATTATACCCTATTACCACTCTCCTACTTCTCGTCTATCCATTGACACCTTTAATTATGTCTATTATTGTTATTAGTTTTAAGTAAGTAAGTTGCAGGGAAAATATATGACGCAAATGTGAATGGTAGAAGAAGTCGGGGACGCCCGAGGAAGACATGGCACGACCAAGCGAATCAGATACTTGAGTCGGGCCATGTGAAGAGTCGGAATAATAGAAGAGCATGTGTGACACGATGCATGAATGTGAACGAGGCAAGAAGTTTGTGCCAAGATCGAGTTGTTTGGCGGTCCGTCCTCACTGCCTACCCTGCGGCGAAACGGCGTGATGGTTAGTTAGTTAGTTTTAAATAAACCCTGATAAAGCAAGCGTTGGTTTTTTTTACATTAGCTCCACACAGGAGGCCCTGAGGAAAATAATTCCCCTCGGGGCCTATGTCATATTTGGGAATGTGCTGTGTGGAGGGTCTTTTTAGGAAAGGAAAGAGAGAAAGTTCTGGAAATGGAAAGGGTAATGAGAGGTGAGTAGGAATCTGGGGGTCAGTGTGACGGACGCATGAATCCATCCCTCCCACCGTGGTGAAAGGCGAAGTTATGAGAGATCTGGAAAAGCCAAAGGACTCCCTCAACCATTATCTCCTGATCCGGTCTGCCATGCAGCTGGTGGGCAGACGCATCTGCCGCCAACCTCAACGCCAACGCCAACTGCCAAGACCAACCTCACTCCATGAACCCGGGCACCCCTGCTAAGTCACCAAAGGAAGCGAACCACTTGGGGTTACCTATGGCAGAGGTGTTGGTTATCAAATAAATGGAAGAATTCGCATGTTCCCTCATCTATAAACTTATTTGTGGAAAATTGAATTATACGAATTTTAAAAGACAAAGATAACCCATTCATGACTGAAAAACGTGCTAGCTTAAAAATATATTTGTACGTCCTAAACTAAACATGTCTTTTGTTCAACGCTATTATAAGCACCGAGGTAAAGGTTTCATTAATAAATTTATAAAAAGAAGCAGTTATGATAAAATGCAATTATTGAACTGTATGATAAAATATATTAGAGAAATCATTAACAAAAACCTACCATTATAGGATTGATTATTACCTATTTCCACCTGAAAATCAAGGTAATAATCAATCCTATAATTCTCTATTCTCCTCCGTTATATATTGTTCTTCATACTATGTAAATTCGAAATATTAATGTATTTTAATTTTATAATCATGACTGCGATGTAACCATTAACCATACATATCGCACATCCCATAGAAAAGTGTCGTAAGTCAAATTTTTCTATTTTACTTTTTATCTCGGAAAATTAAAGTGATTCTGATTATCTACGCCCCACCGAAAACCATATTCAAGTTAGATCACTCCATCTCCAGAAGATGTCGCTAGTATTTCTTTTCGAAGGGACCTCTTATTTATTAAATTAAAAAACACACTTTGTAAAGCACCACTTTTTATTAGAATTGATATTTAACAGCCAACCAGGTTTCGCTCATCTCGAGCTTCATCGGGGCTTATTATAACAACTGTTGTAACAGTTATTATAACAGTTGTTATAATAAGCAACTTATTATACAACAACTGTTGTAACAGTTATTATAACAGTTGTTATAATAAGCAACTTATTATAACAGTTGTTATAAGCCCTGATGAAGCTTCGAGATGAGCGAAACCTGGTTGGCTGTTAAATATCAATTCAAATAAAAAGTGGTGCTTTACAAAGCGTGTTTTTTAATTTAATATATAATGTCACACCACAAAGTATTTGCTTCCTTCGACAATAGGACCTCTTATTCATCATTCATTAATTATTTTTTTTGACTTGCGAAACTTTTCTACGGGATGTGCGATATGTATATTTTTATATCCTGAATTGTAATAACATAAATGTAAACTGTTTCTCAAAATTGTGCTACTTTCTCGTATTTTGTTAATGTGTTGTCCTTTTTCAAATGTACACTCTTCTTCCATCCACAAGCAAATGCTTTTAATGGAAGCGCAGCATAAATCATAAGATACAAAATTGTTAGACGTACCAAATAAATAAAAGGGTAATGCCTATATTTATGTTTTCATTATATGCGCAGCGGCCTGGGTTCGAGTCCCAGAGGTGCCAATATCTTTTTCTGATTTTTCTGTTTCCAGATTTTCGATTGAGTTTCGCTTATATTGTCTTCATTTAATTAAATGAATGAATTTATTGTGAAATTGCGAAAAACAAAATTAATCTCAAAATTTTAGGATGCGTTAAGAAAATGAAGATAATATGGGTGCTTCTTAGTCGAAGTATGATACGAAGTTAAAAATGACCGAAATTGATATCGACACCTTGGCGTAGTGGTTAGCGCGTTTGCCCGGAAAGCGAAAGGTTCTGGATTTGAGTCCCAGAGGTGCCAATATCTTTTTCTGATTTTTCTGTTTCCAGTATTGATTGAGTTTCGCTTGTATTGTCTTCATTTAATTAAATATTACAATTTGATGTTTTACTCATAAAGTAAAAATAAAAATAAATATTTATTTATTGTTTTTTTTTACATGGTATTTCTATGTATAATTTAATTTTTACCCTAAGGGAACATACCCATACTACGTGACACACTTTTTGCAATTTTTTACCCCCCCCCCCGGTGACCACATCTAGTATATTCCAAGACCGCCCCCCCACAGTTTTCACGTAGTATTTCATAAATATGGTTTCGAATTATTTTTTGCTAACAAAAAATAAAAAATTTGTTTATTAAAAAATTATATTTGTCTTTATAAATACGGCGCTTGCTGCGTGACAGCACGAGTGCATGCATTATAAATGGAAAAAATATTATCAAGATAAAATAAACTAATCGGCGTACACGGAGATCTCCTCAGATGGCTCTCGTCGTATTTGAAAAATCGCAGCCAAGCAGTAGTCGTCGGTGGCTATAAATCGAATTGGGTAACCGTACCGTCAGGAGTACCCCAAGGGTCATTATTGGGACCATTGCTCTTCAATATATACATTAATGACATTGGAAAATGTTTTCTCCACTCCAGAACGTTACTATACGCAGACGACATGAAAATATTCTCTCCTGTTACAAGTATCAATGACTGTACTCGCGTACAAGAAGATTTAAATCGCCTAAATAGCTACTGCACACAACACAACCTTCAAATAAATGTTAAAAAATGCGGCGTCATCAGCTTTACCCGAAACAAAAATCCCATTTCGTTTGATTATTCCCTTAACGGCACAATACTTAAAAAAATGATGGAGGCCAAAGATCTGGGAGTAGTGCTAGACCCAAAATTACTTTTTGACCGACACATCGAATCCATAGTTGCAAAAGCTTCCAAGGTACTTGGCTTCATACTCAGAATCTGCAAACACTTTAAAAAGGTAATCACTATGAAAATGCTGTACTTTGCGTATGTACGCAGTTCTCTGGAGTACGCCTCTCAAGTCTGGAATCCCAGGTACACAACATACATAGAAAGGATTGAGAAAATACAAAATCGTTTTCTACGATACCTTGATTTTCGGGGATATCGTCCTCATCTAAGTTATGTGGAGTCAGCCACGTTTTTCAAAATCTCGTCACTAGAAAATCGTAGAAATTCTGCAGACGTAATATTCTTGCAAAAGATAGCCACCTCTGCGATAGATTGCCCTGAATTACTTGAAAGAATTCAATTAAGAGTGCCCACCAGACAAACTAGACTAAATCACACACTTAACACACCTCGATGCAATACTAACTCTAAACAAAACACATTCATTAACCGCGTTTCACACTTTTTTAACAATTCATACAATGAATTCGACTTATTCAACACAGCACCCCAAATTCTAAAAAAAAATAAACAATAAATAACTTCTAAACATATACAAACTATTATACTCCTATACAAATAACTTATTCACTCCCAGATTAGATCCGTCCCCTTCCCCTCCCGCCCACCATCCCATCCCAATAAGCTATTATAACTATTATAACTTTTATAACTTTTTAATCTCTCTAATTAATACACACCAGTGAAAACCTATTATTGGTTCAATAACATATACATATGTAAATACACCTAAGTAAATAATGTAACTGTTGGTTTTCCAAATAAAATAAAATAAAATAAAATAAAATAAAACTTATGTCAAAATATATTGAAACCGGAACGTAATTTATGGAAACGAAAGTCTTGTTATTTTTATAAACATTTTTCATCTCAATCATCTTCAACAAACGCGTTCCCTGAACTTTTTCACTTATTTGAATGTACGAGGGTGGGTTTTTAAGTTTGCGGATTGGGTAAGGAATGGAAATAAAAACCAAAATTATTTTTCCTTTTCAACATATTCACCTACTATCCTAATACATTTTTCCGATCTTTAAATTAACTCAAAGGAACTTTATAACAGCGCGGAATTTAATTTTCTCCACATTTCACAATTTCTTCCCGATTGAAGTGTTTGGTCGACGATAGCTCAAAGACTAATGACCTAATTACGATATAACCCGTTGTTTATCCTAAAAATGAGTTGTTCAATTAGTACCTAATTCAGCGGTACCCCCCATTAATCACTTACCTTCCCATTCCGCGAACTTAAAAACCTCCCCTCGTAGCTCGAAAAAAAACGCGAGATTTCTAGATTGACTACGTGATAAAAACCTAAGCCCCCCCCCGTTGTGACCAAGCGTGGCATTTTGATGAACCCCCCCCCCCCTGAACAGGTCACGTAGTATGGGTACGTTCCCTAACTATGACAAGCCTGTGTCGAGGTTAATAATTCTACAAAGTAACAAAAAATAACAGAAAATAACATGGGCATTGAAAGAACAATATTAATGCAAATATTGATGCAATAATGTGCAATTAAGTTTCTTATGTAGGGTGACAATAATGTTGATATTTTAACGATTTTTATAATATAATTTGCTATTAGTGCAAAAAGTTGCACTGATAGGAAAAAAAATTTACAATAAAATATATTATTAATTTAGCAGGGCAAAGATTGAAAAAATATTTTTTACATTATTATAAGAATTGTTATTAATTTAGCAGCGCAAAGATTGAAAAAAAAGCAATATACATAATATCAATTTTTTATAAGAAAAACTCTCTTTTATAACTTTTGAAGGTTATTCCCATCAATGTAATGTATTATTGAAGAAGAAGATAACAACAATAATCTAAACGAAAATATGAAATAGAACAAGACAGAGAAAACCGAAAAAAAAACAGAATACAAACCAATTCTTAAAATGATTGTTTCCAATAAAAAGGGTAGTTTTTCTTTTTTACATGAGCTCCACACAGGAGGCCCTGAGGAAAATAATTACCCTCAGGGCCTATGTCATCTTTGGGGATGCTGTGTGGAGGGTTTTTTTATCAAAGGAAGGAGAGGAGAATTCTGGGAAGGAAAAGGGTTTAAGGGGTGGTGTTACGTATCGACGGGCTCGAACCGCCTGATTACGAACTTATAACAAATTTGAAATTAAATAACACAATGATCAAGACTCAACAACAATGGTTCAATTTAAATACTTACCAAAACCAAATTATAATACAAACCTCGGCTAGCTCCTCCCAGGGATATTGTGTTCTCAATTCGATCGGATTTGATTCAAAACGATCGTCGCTTCATTTATTGCAGGTAAGGGTTATAATATAATAAATAAAAAGATTCCTTGTTGCTTTAAATTATGAAGAATTTATTGGTGATTTTACGCTACTAGGAAAAAGCGTGTACCTCTTTGTGAACGGATTAGTTAATGATTTTAGAACCCAATCAAAGGAATGAATTAATAACATAATTAAATAAGGCTTACGTACATTATCTCGCACGGTTTACATCTGGGCAGGGCCGCTCCTCGTCAAAAAGACGTCACTGAATTTATTTCAATTTCTAAGCACGTGTTTTTAAAAAACTGTTATGATATAAAGGATCTATGCCAACCACGCAGGTGGCGTGACCGATTCTTAGCGAAGCTGGGACGAGAAGAGCCTGCCAAAAACCCCAAGCCTTCCGGCTTCGTCCCTTTGGCCCCTCCCACCGAAATCTGGGCCAATCAATGGGCACCTCGGTGTGGCAAACCTTACAAAAAATACTATTGAATTTAGTACCTAGCGCAAATTATTGTACAGGGGTTGAAAGTAAAGATTCAAGAAACTACTTCATAACAGTGGGTAGGAATCTGGGTTTCAGTGTGTCCTGGTCATCCGCTCCAAGACCTAGACAAACCTCACCCCATGAACCGGGCACCCCTGCTAAGTCACCAAACGTAGCGAACCACTTGGGGTGACCTATGGCAGAGGTGTTGGTTATCCAATATAGGTTCCCGGGGCGGCGGTACCCTTTCCCGCCTCCCAAATTGCCCATAAAAGGGAAAAATAATTAGTTGAAGATGATATTGTTAATTCTAAAATTTGAAATATGAGATTGACCATTATGACGGCTTGACAGAAGGTGGAAATAGAGAAATTGGTTAACGCGCACGTCCCGGTTAGACGAGAGATCTGGGTTCGAGTCCCATTTGCGACCATTGTCTTTTTTCTGTTTTCTGTGTCTTGTTCTCTTTCATATTTTCGTTTAGATTATTGTTGTTATCTTCTTCTTCAATGATATATTACGTTGATGGGAATATCCCTCAAAGGTTAGAAAAGAGAGTTTTTCTTATAAAAAATTGAATATTCATTTAGATTTTTATAAAAAGTCAATTGTTCCATATGAATAAATTCGGATACTTTTATCTGAGACGCTATCCAGGATACAAACCAATTCTTAGAATATTTTTTTCTAATAAAAAGGGTAGTTGCCCATAATATGGAAAACAATTAGTTGAAGATAATATTGTTAATTTTAAAATTTGAAATACGAGATTGACTATTATGACGGCTTGTCAGAATGTGGCAATTGCGAAGTTGGTTAACGCGCACGTCCCGGTTAGACGAGAGGTCTGGGTTCGAGTCCCATTTGCGACCATTGTCTTTTTTCTATATGTTGTTCTCTTTCATATTTTCGTTTAGATTATTATTGTTATCTTCTTCTTCAATGATATATAATATCAAATTAGCAGGGCAAAGATGGAAAAAAAGATTTTCACAATTAAAAAGCTAATTTTGATAAATCATTGTCATCAAAGTAAATCAAATGTTTCACCGCAATATATGTGATCTGGTGTATATATGTGTTATCAATAGATATTATCGGGATAATAGCATTAAAACAGATATAATAATCCTTAATAATAATACTTAATCACAATAAAGGGTAATCACGTTATAATCAATCTATTGTGTTATACGTAACGAGTTATTAATTTTGCTGTTCATATCCAATTCAGATAGTAGAGCGCAATATTTAGCTTTGCTTGCAAAATATCTTTTATAAATTCAAAACAAGCCATCAGACGATATTAATAGACCGGAGACTGTAAGGTTGAAATTTAAGAATCCGGCTAAGAAGGCAACTCTGATGCTGTGACGTACGCAAAACCATCTTTATTCTTGAAGTTTGTTAAAAAGGTACTTTTGTAATAGAACCATATTCAAGCAAGTAGCCAATAATGCCAAAGGATGGTCCCACTTATGTTTACAGATCTTATCTGTCGCTGACAGGTATAAGTACTACGGATTTGTAATATGATTATTTTATATACCTGGCACTTGTGAATAAATAGTACCACGCGGCTATATATTACATATGACGTCATTGCCTGTCGCGGTTACTTTGTCCCGGTGACTAGCTATCACTGGATCACCGTGGATTCGAGGAACTAGCGATTTTTGGAACCAGTTCCTATCGAATTTATAAAATGGTCACCAACGCTTACTGGTCCAAGCCGAACCAATAATCAACCGCAAGGCCTAGCATAAAAAACTTGCGGTGCGGCATTTTATCTGCTAGTGTACATGTAATTTATCAGCCACTAATATACATGTTAATTAAATCATTCGGTGGGTATACAAACTTTGTGAAACTTGGCAGCGGTTAGTTACTTATTGATGGAAAGATTTGTGATCTAGGTGAGTGATGACAACTTTATTGCCTGACAAGCATCAGCGGCCAGAGAGGCAGACATCAAGCGAACGGAGGTTCGAATAAAAAAAAACCTTTTTTCATTTTTGTGAAATCAATATCCAATCTTCAAACCACTTTAAAATAAATATGCAAAAGAAAAGAAAGCGACTTTCTAGTTTCACTTCTACGGCGTGTGAATTACACACTATGGTTTTTTTTAATTCTTGCTTCGTTTATGAGAAAGAGGAAAGGCTAGATCGAAGCTACGAGCAGTACTAGTACTAGTAATAGTCTCTATTCTTATTAGTTATGTAGGTTTTGGCGTGAGGTATTACGTTAATTACAACTTTAACGATGTTTTTTTACGTTGCTGTAATGCCACATAATAAGAAAAGATGGAATTGGACAATGGACATGGACTAAAGTAAATGATTTGTTTGCAAATTATTTATCATTGCTGGTGTTACCTACCCACCAAGCGATAAAACTGGCAGTATTTTATGATACGTCGCGTCGCTGGTTAACTTTATTACATATATATAGATATAGATAGTACATACAATAGTGAGCTCTGGCAATAAACATTTCATTGCTAAACCGTTCATCCGATCAAGGGCGGATCCAGGGTGTTTTTTTCTGGGGGGGGGCACAATGGGCAGACGGGCAAAAAATCAACAATTACTGTGAGGATTTTTTTCTGGGGAGGGGGGGGGGGGGGTACAAGGGGCGGACGGGCAAAAAAATCAACAATTACTGTTAGAAATAATCTTGAAGTATCATACTTCAAGTTTATTTTTACATGTTCAAGTAGGTATGTTGGCTCCAGACGGGAGCAGTTGAGATTCTTGTGCGGTATTCACTGTAAAAAAAAAAATACCCCCCCCCCGGTGATATTTCGCGATCACCGTTCGCATCAATTACTGTTCATATCACACTTTTCCTAACAATCACCACTTTTTATAACAATCACCATTTTTTGTAACGCATTCACCAGCTTACCCCCCAAGTCGAGCGTGCGTAAAGAAGTTTTACTTAAAAAAAAAAAATTTACAGCAGTTGGGACGCTTGTGCGGTATTCACAATATATGAATGGCTCACTCACGCAAAAAAAAACATTTTTTTGAGCAGTTGGGACTCTTGTGCGGTATTCACATAACAATAATTTAGAATAAAAAAAAATCTTTTTTTCGGAGCAGATGGGACGCTTGTGCGGTAATTTATAATAAAAATATTATATTTATTTTTTTGGTGCAGTTGGTACTCTTGTGCGGTATTCACTTAACAATACATAATTTAGAATATTATATTATTTAGAAAAAAACATTTTTTTTGAGCAGTTGGGACTCTTGTGCGGTATTCACATAACAATAATTTACAATAAAAAAATTTCAAAATTATAAAAATTTTAGCACAAAAATATTCAATGAACATGAAATATTGCGTTCGGGCAACCCTGTAGATCTTTACAAACGTGAAACAAGAAATAGTAAATTTATTTTTAAAGTTTCGTTTTCAATTTGTCATTTTAAAATGTGACGACCAAGACCGTCGCGGACACGATTTGTCCAGGCCACGATTGCGGGCCGACTGAGCTTTGAATTTTGTGTTCTTTCGATCTAGGGTTGCCATCTCAAAAATTTGGCAACCAGGACAAGACGCGTGAAAACCCCGGATTTTAGAGCCCAAACCCGGACATGTCAATAGGTTTTTTTAAACATAGTCAGTGTAATAAAAAACAGTTGAAAATGTCAAAAATCACCTTTGTATTTATTTTCAGACCTTAAAATTAAATTAAGTCATCTTTTATCATCATTTTAAGTGTACCTAACAAAATAGAATCATATTACAGTTTGTTAAGCAGCGCCGTCAATACGATTAATGTAGAATGTAGATTTTGCCCGTGGCAATTTTTGACATTTTCTGTAACATTCAACGGAGACTTATTTTAGTCTGGTAAATCAGCACAATTTTTAATGAAACTTCCACCTTGGTAGCCGTTCAAATATTATGTAACGCAATTTGGGGGGGGAGGGGAGGAGGGGGGTGGAGTGTTGTTAAACGTTACTGTGCGTTACCGGGGCAGGAGGGGGTTAACAGGTTTTTTAAAATTTAATTAAAAAAACGAAGGAATTAGAATCTTCCAAGTTGGTAACCCTTTTCGTTTATATTTTACAGGGAATACATTGACTGTATTGTACGTCATTTTTATTTAAAATTTTGTTGTCAGTATTCGTTAGTGTTTTAAACACGAAATACGCATAAATACAAATTGCTGTGGTTAGTGTTGTTAAAGTGAGTAACCATAATGTCCTCAAAAGCGGGAGATTTACATCGTCAGCTGTTCTTGGCCTATAAAGGCTCTCATGAATTCCTCTTGAAGAACATGAATAGTTGCAGTCAGGACACGAAAAAGGTTTCACTCCACTGTGAATCGGCGAGTGCGTTCTTGGACGTCTCTTTTGAGAACATGAAGCGTTGCAGTCGAGACACGAAAAAGGTTTTAGTCCAATATGGGTTAACATGTGATTTTTAGATGTCCCTTACAATAACATGAATACTGGCAATCGGGACATGAAAAAGATTTTTTCTCCTCTGCGGGTAAATATGTGACGTTTTAGTTGTTATATTGTAGAACATATATATTTGCGGCCGGGACATGAATAAGGTTTTTATTCACTATGGGAAAACTTGCGTTTTTTTAGATATATCTTCGTAGTTCATGCATAGTTACACTCAGAATATGAAAAAGGTTTTTCTCCACTATGAATCGCGCTGTGGATTTTTAAATCTCCCTATCAGGAACTTTAATAACTGCATTCGGGTCAAGAAATTGGTTTTTGTCCGCTGTAGGTAAACATGTGATTTTTTTGGTGCCTCTTTGTAGAACATGAATAGTTGCAGTAAAAACATGTAAAATATTTTGTCACTGTGAGTCAGCAAATGATTTCTATGAAATTCCTTTGTACAGCCTGAATAATTACAGTCGGGACATGAAAAAGTTTTTCTTCACATAAGTAGCAAGTGACTTCTTAGATAGCCCTTTTGAGAACACGAATATTTGCAGTCAGGATATGTAAAAGGTTTTTTTACTTCTGTGAATCATACCGTGGGTTTTTAAATCTTCCTTTTGAGAACTTGTATTACTGCATTCAGTACAAGAAAATGTTTTTGTCCGCTGTCAGTGAGAAGAAGAATAGTTGCAGTCAAGACATGAAAAAGATTTTTCTCCACTGTGGGTAAAAATGTGAATTTTAGATTTTTCTTCGTAGTACATGAATAGTTGCAGTCGGAACATGAAAAAGGTTTTTCTTTACATGCGTCAGCAAGTGACTTCTTAGATAGCCCTTTTGAGAACAAGAATACTTGCAGTCAGGACATGTAAAAGGTTTTTTTCACTTCTGTGAATCATACCGTGGGTTTTTAAATTTTCCTTTTGAGAACTTGCATAAATGAATTCGGGACAAGAATTTTTTTTTTGTGCGCTGTGGGTAAACTTGCGGTTTTTTGGAGCCTCTTTGTAGAACATGAAGAGTAAAAGGTTTTATGTCACTGTGAGTCGGCAAATGATTTCTAAGAAGTTCTTTCGTACAACATGAATAATTGCAGTCCTGACATGATAAAGAATTTAGTTCACTGTGGGTAAACACGTGAATTTATAGATACCGTTTTGTAGCGCATGCATAGTCGCAGTCGGGACATGAAAAAGTTTTTTCATTACTGTGAGTCAACAAGAGCCGTTTTAGTTATTTTTTTCGAGAAGAAGAATAGTTGCAGTCAGGACATGAAAAGAGTTTGAGTGCCTCCTTAGTGCATCTCTACCAGAGGTAATATTGATGTCCGTGTTGCAACTCTTGCAGAATGCACAAGTTTTTTTTTGCTCGGAGCAAGCCAACCGTAATAATAATATAATCTGATAAAATTACCCACTCTTTTTTATAATAATGGGATTTTTCTTTTTTTTATCAATACTAATACTCGTACATGCGCCTGCATCAGAATCTGGGCTGGTCATAATTTAAAAAAATTATTAAGTTCATAGAACAATTTACTGAAAAACCTTTCGAATCGAAGAGGCGTTACGACATAATAAATTATAAATTCTAGCTCATCATAATTCATAGATGATTGGTTTGTATGGGTTAATAGTTTATAATAGAGATATACTTAGGTTGCGGTATTTTCTAATTTTTCTGGTCGATACCGGAAATCGGGGGAATTTTTTATAACCATAGGCAATTATTTGTTTGTTGAGCGGACCATAAACAAAGAATCGACGAGAAACAATAAATCGCTGAGAACTTCAAAAAATCGGGAGATTTTGATGCCATTCCGGTAGATCGGGGAGATGAAGTGAAAAATCGGAAGATCTCCCGAAAAATCGGGAGCTTCGGTAACACTGGCCACTGTTGCTCACTGCTAGTGTCACTGCGGAGTGCGGGCAGCGAAGTCGAAGTGCGCACCGAGGCAACTGCGACGTGCGACGGGAAGGGGGTGGGGACGGTGAATTTAGCGAGTCGGTTCGTCGGTTGATCGCGGCGTGCGGGCACAGTGCGTGTGTCGCGGGCGGCCCAAGACTTAAAATTTTTAAACCCGGACTACAAATGAAACCCCGCCCGGACGCTCCCCGGACGCCCTCTAAACTAGGACAAATCCGGGGAAACCCGGACGGATGGCAGCCCTATTTCGATCAGAAAAATGTTGGAATGTGAAGCTGTAAATTAATTAATATTAAATACTCACTAAAATTATTTTTCAATCAAAATTATTTATTATTTGTCAATAACGTCTTAGCAAAATAAGTATGTAAAAAAATCTGAGATATATTAGTTTGTAAGTGTGCAAATAAATACACAAATGGACCAATTTTCGTCAAGAAACACATGTACGTACATATTTTTTAATGATTTTATTGAAACTAAAATTAAAATTCTAAAACATGCGTTTGCTAGATAATGTATTGATTTATTTTACTGCATGATTATATTATTTGAAATGGGTGTGGAATAATACAAAAACTTTTTTGAAAATTTAACAAATCTGCCAACGACCTATGGAATAACCTTATTATACTAAAAATTTTAAAAAATTCTCAAAATTTATTACATACGAATGCTAGATAAAAGAACAATCTTTCGAAATCTATTTATAATTTTTTGTGGAAAAGAGTCAATGCGTCTAAAACCTGATTTGAAAATGACATATTTCTGGTTTTCTCTGGCTATGTCCTCTTAAGGATATGTAAAAAAGATACCAGGGAAGATGGAGCATCTCAATGTTTGCAGACTACTGTTGGACGTTTCAGAGTGACCTTCCAGATGCTTCCTACAAGCCAAAATGTACCAAAAGGATTCTCAACACCGGGAAAAAGAAATGTGTTTAGTGCTTACTAATCAATGTATTTTAGATAAAAAAATAAGTTTTGTTACGCAATTATAAATAAATAAAAAATTCTTAAGTCGTTTCTTTTATCTTTTAAGATGATAACTTGTTTAACATAGATACCTACATTGTCAGAAAACGTGACGTTCTGTGACAAAATGAAAGCCATTTTCGGATTCAGCACACCCAAAAATATAAGAATTACGCAAAAAATCGAAACAGCTTTCAATTTTTTTTTGTAGACTTGTGTTATCAGTACAGAACATCATGTATTCATTGAGATTAAGTGGGCAAAATTTAGTAACACGAGTAGGTACTTAACTTATTTTAACATTAATTCCACACAGGACAGGAGTCGCTGAGAAAAATGATTTCGAGAGGGTCTTTTGAGGAGACGAAAGGGGAGGCCTTGAAGAGACCCATGTTGTAGGTGGGAGGACACAAGAGATCGGAATATCGTCCCACAACCGAAATAACGAGTGCTGTGCTGTGCACCGTTACCCAAGGGATCAATGAAGCTAGTTCCTCGGAGCATATTCCATTGTAATATCGAAAGAACAGGGACAACGTACCTACCTGATGCTTGTGTTCTAAAGTTATCATCTCATTGAGATTATTTTTCATTAAAACGGCGCTACACAAAAATACAAATCAAAATATACAATACAAAACGCCGCGGCCGTTTAGCTCGCTTCCACACAGAGTCAATGTATTTTGGGGCTCCAGACCTGAGGTGGCTGGTCAAATTCAACAGTGGAGCGCACTTGCGATGTACAGGGTCAAGAATTGTGTACTATTAAAGTATCTACGGGCCCTTTACAGTATGCCCAGCTTCTGAGAGGCTAACTTGACTCTTGCTTCGTGGAGCCCCGTGCCCGAGATGTTCACTTTGGACGTAATCAGACATGATTGGGTATTTGGAACAATTTGACTAGATTATTATGATCCCAAGATGAAACCCTCTTGAGGTAAACGTCCAATCTCTGCTTCAAAGCCCTCCGAGCTATTACTGTTTGTGTACTCTTTGGGGGTTGGTCAAATAATAAGCTATCATGGACTGTACTGTCATCCTGCCATGAATTGGCGCAGACTAGAATTAGTGTAAGACCAAATATAAAATTACTAAAATTAGTGTAAAGACTAGTGTCAGTGTAAGAAGAACCCAGATATTTTATTAGGTTAGTTCTTTGCAGAAGGCGGAGGGGAATATTAAATAACAGGGGAACAACAGAATTAGCAAAAGGACTAATGTGTTTTAAAACACCAAAACTAATGCCAAATTAATGCAAAGAAATTGCAGTTTTATTGGTCCTAATACATTTAATCTCCTACCAAAACTTTCAAATGACAGATAAAATATCACTTTACATAAAATAATTAAAATTATGGCTAAACGATGCAGATGTTGAAACACCTTTCCATTAAATTCCATGTAAACCTTCATGTTTTACTTTTGAATACAATTCTACTGCAACATCAAGACTAATTTTATTTACTTTCTTGAAACTACAACAAAAAACTTTTACGTGTCACTTTTTACTACAGTTTTTTCGATTTTAAAATTTACATTTTTTACCAGTTTTTATTGATGTAATTTAGCATTTTTGTTCATATTACCCACGCACAGGCAGTGCCTTCCCATTATCTACTTTTGCTTTATATGTATATATTTACTTTTACATTACTTCTATCTTATGTTATGTTATATAAAAAAAAAAAAACAATAATATCTTAAATAATTTAGCCACCTAGAATCGCATTAACAATTAATTAACAATACTTAATCAACAATTTTTAATTTATTTTTATATTTATATATATATATATAAGGATAAATTTTTTTATACATTTGACTTATGTATATATTATACGTATATATAATGAATGTGTTATAATTTTTTTTTTTAATAAAAAAATAAAAAAATCTCTTCCCTTTACACACGAGTGGTTACACTCTCATAAAGGTTATGTATTAAATATATATATACATGTAACATTGATCAGAAACTGTATAAACATAAACATATATATATGTTTATACAGTTTCTGATCAATGTTACATGTAAGTAAGTAATGATTTGAGTTTAATCCGATTGTAATCTGAAAATGTAATTACTCATGATATCACATGCATATGTAAATAAAAACTAATAAAAAATAAAAAATAAAATATATATATATATATATATATATATATTTAGAAATTATGTAAAACATTATCTTTACTAGCTTTTGGGCCTGGCTTCGCTCGCATAGTATTAGGGAGGTTCCCACTCCACCACCTTCCCTATCCCCACTCCATTCCCCCCTCCCCCCACCCCCCTCCCCCTACTCCCTCCCACCGCCACCTATCCCCTTCCCCCCTCCCCCTCTCCCGCCTTCATCACCCCTCCATACCCGTTACATTCATCTTTCACCTCGCGTGCCACCTATTAAAGCGAAACAATCAAACACACGCAGTTTCGCTTTTATAATATTATTATAGATTATTCTAATTTTAACTTTCAAAGGGATCTCCATAGTAACCTAAACAAATAACAAAATGACAGCTCACTTCAAAAAATTACTTATAGTTACTAAACAACGTTTTGCTTTTCGTCTGGACAATAAACGTATAATAAATAATTTCATAAGGCTAGAGCTTATTCATAACGCCAGAGCTTACCAATATATACAGCCTATATATATATATATATATATATAATGTAACTTTCTATTATAAAAGAATTTTTAAAGTCCATTCAGTATTTTTTGAGACTTTCACCTTTATAATATTAATTAATAGGATAATGGGAAAAACTAAAGGAAAAAAATAGGATAATGAAGTCGTAGGTCGGGGAATACCCGCTTATATCTAGTTACTAAACACAAATTGCCATTTCTAGCAATGACTGCCATGGAGGTCGTTAATCATCCTTATCGGTTAAGATATGATCATTATATTGGATTGATAATTAATTATCACTGTATACAACTGTTTGAGATTACCGAATAATAGTGTCAATGTCGCTTGAGGTTATCGTATTTATGGTTTAAGGGTCTGGATTACGTATCTCATGGGTAACAAAGAGGTTACAAATGGGGTGAGGTAACAAATGCTGCAATGCAATATAAATTCTAGTAAAAGGTGACACAAAAGAACTCACTCAATTTTCTAAGGCACCACATTTTTGTAAATAAAAATAATTAGTTTGACACAATTATTCCTTTCAGAGGAGTTTTATAACTAATATTTTTTGTAATTACGCAAAACTTTTTACAGTTTATACTTTAAAGTCACGATGAAGATGCCATTAGTAAAGTGATTATTTTAATCTTAGATATTACTAGCAGACTTGCTGTGGCTAACGAAACACAACGCCATCTACTGACAACGCCATTACCCAACCTTTATAACCAACGCCATCTGTTAATTTGCATACACATCAAATCCACATCGCCCGCATGCCGGCCCGCTCCCTTTATTTATATATTTCAACCAATTTACACAAAATATTGACAAATTATGTTCCTAAAAACCTTCCTCATGAATCACTTCAACTATTGACAGCGGGAGTGACTTCATTTTATACTACGTTAAGATACAAGTACATTGCTTTAAACATACACTTCCACAATATTGTGTTTAATTTGTCAATATTTGGTCCACTTGAAGGTAATTTAATATTTTTTTCAATTTTAATATTTGAGAAACATTTTTGTCCTGAATCTAAATTATTAACAATCCAAAAAAAATTACACCACACAGCATGCTCTACATGCGGAAACAAAAGTGCGTTGCTGAAAGGGTTAAGAATTTTCTATTTGGTAGCCATTGAGATGTAAAAAAATCAGATTTACTCTATTATCAATCATTTTCTAAGAAACAGTGTACCTACTTATTTAAAGTTTGGCCAAGTAATAATTATTACGTGTCAGCCGTAATAATATACAGCATTATTAATATATTATTAGTTGTTATTGTTGTTATACGCCCGTAGGGGCTTTTACATAGATTATAAAATAATATTTTTTAAGCTATCGAGGATTACACTTACATAGAATTTAAACCAAAAGTTATAAAAGTGAAAAATTTTATAAAAGTGAAAATTTTTTAAGAATATACAAGTAGTTTTTTAAGAAAAAACCACCTGTATATTCTTGAGTAAAATCGTAAAATATTTTAAACAATGTAATATTTGACAATAACATAGAACAAAATATAATATTCAGCATTACAATAACACATCAAATCGTAAAATATATTATACCCACGTTGCAATAATTTTTAGGATTCCACAAAGTGTTGGTTTAAATTGCATTTTAGAATATAAAGGGAATCAGCGAATATATCTACAATACCACCAAATTTGTTGCCTAAATCATGCATCCTATTGGTAAGTGAGTGTGATTGATAGTTGGTTGTGTATGTGTTTCAAAAGAATGTTGTATTTTGTCTAGTATTCCTTGTCGGTACATGGAGTTTAATAGTAGCAACGATGGCAGGGCTGTCAATTAGGAAGTTCATAACTCTGTATAATAAAATTAGGTCTGAAATGATTCTTCTGTCAGACAGCGTAATTAAATTAAGTCGATTCATCAAACTTAAATAATTAATGTTTTCTATTGGAATTTTGAGTTTGAAATTTAAGTACCTAAGAAATTTGTGTTGAACACGTTCTATTTTGTTAGAGTGTACTTTATAGAAAGGGGATCAAATAGGTGAATTATATTCCACTTGACTTCTCACTAATGAAATATAGAGTATTTTCAAGGACTTAAAATCAGTTAGTGTTCTACAAAGGAAGCCAAGAATCATTAAAGCCTTATTAGTATAAGGCTTTAAAGATTCTATATGTGCTGTGAATGTTAAGTTTGAATCGAATATAACTCCCAAGTCGCGAATTTTTATTACTGGTGTTAATTTAACATTGTTTAAATTATATTCACGTAAGATATGAGAATGAGTTCTGGAAAATCGTATTACTTGACATTTCTCAATGTTAAAAAATAACATATTTTGTTCGCACCATTTAAAAAATTCATCTAAATTAGCTTGTAAAATTAGGCAATCATATATATTTCGTATTCTTTTAAACAATTTTAGATCATCTGCAAAAAGTAGGACTTGTACATCTTAAAATATGTTTACAATGTCATTAATGAATATTAAGAAGAATATTGGACCGAGGTGGGACCCTTGCGGGACACCACTTGTGGCCTCGAATACATAGGATTCTATAAAATTAATCCTGACACTAAGCACTCTATTACTGAGGTAACTAATAATCCATGTCAATAAACTACCTTTGATGCCTAACAGTCGGAGTTTGGATATAAGAATGTGATGTCGAACCTTATCAAATGATTTACTGAAATCGGTGTATATAGAATCCACTTGTTGTTTCAGACTAAGGGATTCGGATATGTAATTATTATAGATAGTTAAATTACTTAAGGTAGATCGACCTCTGATAAAGCCATGTTGGTTAGGAACAATAATATTATTTATAGGTTTTAAAATGGTATCTAACCATAATACAAATAGGTCTATAGTTTGATATATCGCTTTTGTCACCTTTTTTATGAATAGGCGTTAAATAACTCTTTTTCCACAGAGCCAGAAAACAGCCAAATGCTAAGGGTTTGTTAAAAAGTTTGTGTGAGGGATATATCAAACTATCACTGCAAGTTATTAAAAATATGGGAGGAATACCATCCGGTCCAGCAGATTTATTACTATCTAATGCGTTTATGCCTCTTTCTATGGATTCTAATTTTATGAAACATTGGCTTAGGTTTAATGACTCTTCCACTGAAGTATTGGAGACTGCATTGACGGGAATGTCTTTGTCGTAAACGCTTTTACATGAGTCAGCAAAGAGATTAACTATACTCTTGATACTGTCCGCACATTTTTCTTTAAAGTACATGCTATTAGGATATCCACAGTTGTCTTTTCGTTGAGATTTAGTAAAATTCCAGAATTTTTCACATTGTGATGATGTACCTCATTTTCTATTATGTTAAAATAGTTACTATAGCATTTTATTGATAATTCTTTGCATTGTTTTCGTAGTTCAGAAAATGTTATATAATCATTAGGATTTCTGGTATGTTTATATTTTTTGTGAATACATTTTCTTTTATTAATTTAATTAGTTAGTTCCCTTGTAAACCATTTCGGATAATTAGATGATGTGAAGCTAACCCTGGGAACAAATTGTTCTATAGAAGTATTTAAAATCGAGTAAAAGTGTTCTAACTGATCATTTATATTATTTTCCTCATCTAAAAAGGACCAATCTGTTTGGGTAAGTTACTTAGTAATATGAAGGTATTCAGCTTTAGAAAAGTTAAACGATGAGGCACTTGTTTGTTTTTTTTTTAATGAAAATAATTATAATATTTTATTTTAATTATGAAAATAACATGATGTGTTTAATTATAAAAATATGAATATGAAATATGAAATTATGGAAAAAACATGACAAATTATGAAAATAACAACAATAGTAATAATTACACTGAAGAACTTGTTTATCTTAATATATAAAAATGAATGTGTCTATACTTGTCCCTTACGCGCAACCTAAACTATTCATCCGATTGCAATAAAACTTTGGTCATTTAATTAGCGCATGCCCGCTATGGTTTCTATATATAATAGTAAACTCTGGCGTTATGGAATTATTTTCTGTTTATTCATTCCGTTTCGATAAAACTTTGGTGAGTTGTTGTGCGCAAGCCCGAAAGGTTTCGATATATACTGGTGAGCTTTGGCGTTATGAATTTTGTAAACAAATTTTGCAGGGGGAGGGGAATCAGTGAGAAGGATGGGAATGAAGGAGGGAGGGCCGGGAATGGAGGTTGCGGGAGGGGGAACGAGGGCGGAAAGGAACGTGGAAGGGGAGGTTTGCGGGATAGGGGGACACGGAAGGGAGGAATATCAGGGAAAGTGGAAGGGTGACGCGGGTGGAGAAGGGGTCGCGGGAGGCGAAAACGTGACCTCGTGGAAAAGCAAGCGCATGGTTGCGGTGACGGAGGGGTGAGGGATGAGGGAGGGGGAGAGGGAGGGATTGCAAAGGAGACATGGTAACCGTAGGAGATAGCAAGAGTAAATTTGGAAAATCCATATTTCTCACACGGAAAGCTGTATGTGGTCTGCTCATGCATCGGAAAACCTTCTGATTTATTCGAGTACCTACCAGGCGGAAAAACCAAAAATACTGTGCCCAAAAGCACTTTAATGAAGTGAATTAAAAAACAAACACATTCTTTCTTTGAGTAGCATTGCAACGCATGCCGGATGCTAGCTAGTAAATAAATAAAAAATAAAATAACTGTTTTTAGAAATTGAATAACAGTATTATTGAATATACAAAAGCTAAACAATATTTTACGTGATCTATGAACACTATTTTTGTGAGCTTTAAATCTAGTTCTAATTTTCCTAATCTTCGCCAGCTTTTACTAGGATAACGAATTTCAATCTATTTAAATTGTATTCGGGGAACAAATTTGCATGCAAATTCATTTCAAATAGAAATAGGAACCAGTTTAACAGGTACCTACATAATTTTCAGAGAGGAATCCTTAAAATTCTGGAATTTTATTTTGGGAATGGAGAGAAATGAATAAAAAAGTTAGTTGGATTCCGTGATTCAGTTTGTGTAGTGGCGTGAATTTATTTGGTGCTTGACTGACTTCAAGAAAAGTAAGTTTTCTATAATACTATAAAATAAAATTCAACGTCTACAGTCATCAAATGATTGTAGGAGAGGGTCACCTTTAATTTTTTTTATATTGACTCTACAATGAGGCCCTGATGAATATTTATTTAAGTTAAGACCTGTGTCTTCTTCAAGGTGTCTTCTTCACTCTTTATTTTCTTCAAAAATGTTCTGTGGAATTATTGAAGAAAATAAAGAGTGAACTAGGGAATTCAAGACGGCGCGGCGGCCGGTAAGTCATTCTTCAACTAACAGTCGAGGTGTAGAACATATACATATAAGAACGAGTTAGTAACGATCCGTTCTCACATGGAAAAAATGTTGGCGTGTGACTCGGTACCAGAGTGAATATCGTAATACCTTGTGGTATCACATTGTCGAGACGGTAACCACAATATTATCAAATAAAAAGGCGTAAAATGTTATAAAATATTGTTTTTTAAATTAGTATAGTCCTTAAAAACAGCCATAAGGTATCATATAGACACTTCACCCACACACAATAAGATCTTAAACAACCAAAGTATTTAAAAAACTATTGAAACATCTCCTGTTATTATTGTCATTATTTTTGTTGTATTAGCTGCCATATTAGGAACAAGAGCTCCTCTTACCCATTTATGAGCAAGAATGACCTTTATGTCGAGGTCAGTAGTTGAGTGGGCATAGCGCTTGGGTCCCACCTGGGCGTCGCGTGTTCGATTCCTCGGCTGGCTAAGTCCTCCATCACAACACAAGCAACATTTTCGGCTTTCTGTGGTTGTAGTAGGAGATTTTCAAACATTGTTGGGTTAAAATTAATAAAAATTAATTTTAATCAAAATGGTGCCACAAAATAAGTTTGCTGTATTAGAAGAAGTAATTGTTGGGTTATTCGTAACCCAGGAATGTTTGTCTTTCTTTAAAAAAAATGTATTTTTGAAGTGAAACCTTCTTTAGCACAGTTGTGATTTGAAACTCAATGAAACAAAAAATTGCGACACTGAAAAGAGACAAACACATAAACTATGGGATTTAGCCTGCGAGAGAATGAGATAATACAATCGGTCTCCTCTATGCGGTACTTCGTAGCCTCCCCACTCTTGTCTACTTTAGTTTACTGAAGGTTTCACTTCTACTGCGTGTGAACTGTACACTCTGTTTTTTTTTTTTGTAAAATGATGTTTGTGAACTTAATGTGACTCGTTTTTTTTATATTAAATACAATAAAAAATATAGAGTATGCAATTCACACGCGGTAGAAGTGAAACCTTCAGAAAACTTTTTTTTTTAAATTTGGCAACTCAACCTAAAAAGAGTGCTTTGTGATTCAGAAAACTTGATAACTGAGTTTATATCAATATTAACATAATTAATATTAACATATTAATCGAAATGTCCTAATTTTAACCCGATTCGGAAACTGCCAGCTTTCATTTCTCTAAGCATGAAATTAACGTGCGACTATAATATTTTACATCCACCACTGTCACGCTCGCTCGGCGTGGCTTCGATCATTCTGTCAATTATTTGGGCGGGACGGGGGCGGGAGCGGGGCCTGGGGCGGGGGTTAGGGCGGGGAACACGCGACAGCCGTCAAATCTACATGGCGTGCTAAGCCCACGGCAAGAGAAACGTCACGCGCTCGATACAGGGCACAGGATTACTAGAAATATAACCCTGTTTTATTTTATCTCGTGAAAGCGATAGACAGATTGGGGTGATCGAGATGAATAGTCTATAAATCACTCGAGAAAACCATAGAATTCCTAAATTGAGTTGAAGTAGAACCGATGAAATTTCTCTCCAACAATCTACTACCGTTGCTACGGTAATATAATCCTTCCTTCTTCATCGAAATCATTGCCCGCTTCTGAGAACCGTGATCGTGATCACTAGCACCGTCTTGACATCGCAAAGCATGACCTAGACGAGTACAAATAATTATCAAGCAATAGTTGAACATTTGTGAAAATTCCCAAAATATTACTACCGTAAAAATGATTTCTTTTGCCCCTTTGATTGAATTTTTTTAATTTGTTGGTTAGGGACTGCCTCGAATGCCAAAAGCGCGGTTCGCCCTCAGGGCTATTCAGATTTTGGGAGGCGGATATGGATATTGCCACCCGGGAACCATTTATTGCATAACCAACACCCTGCCTTAGTAGCCCCAAGTGGTTTTGCTACGTTTGGTGACTTAGCAAGGGATACCCGCGTTCATTTGTCCAACTAAAATTGGGAAAGACTGATTGAGGAAGATCTAATCTAGACCTCTTCAGCCGGACTCTATCGACGCAGTCGGAGGGGCGGATTCATACGTCCGTCATTCCTGGACCCACTGACCCCCAGATTCGTTCGTACCAGCCGCTCATACGTTTTTGCTTCCCAGAACTTCCTCTCCTTCCTTTCCCTAAAACCTCCCTTCACATAGCATCTCCTGTGATAGAATCATAGAACCTCCTGTGTAGAGCTAATGTGAAAAAAGATTTTTCGCCTGAAATAGATGTTATGCACAATCCAGGAAAATGCAGAAAATATTTCACAAATCTACATTAAGGGGAGTTGTTAAGGTGAGTCAATGTCAGACCAAGTTCATTCTCCAGGATAATCCTACCACAGTACGGTAAATTAGAATGACCTCTGTTTTAGTTCTTGGCCTTACGATTAAGGATCGTGATCGATGGAAAAAATCCACGATTTTTTTACATCAATGTAAAACAACAATTTCAATATGTTGAATACTGATACAACAACAACACATTTTTATCTCCCACCGTGTTTTTAAGCCAAAAAGAATACAATTTATTAAAAAAAATGCACTTACGTGCCTACCTAATACGCTTTTACCCTCAGTTTGCGATGTGGTATTGACGAAACTCCACCCTTGTTGCGGTCTTGACCTTGTTGGTTCACCGGAAACATACCTTTTATTTTCTTTGTACTCCACCACTTCGGGTATGTAGTCACTTCGGGCTGATTTCAAATACTTAGGACTCTTGTAAAGGCATGCCGTTTTATATGACGTAGGTTTCCGTCTCTTGCAAAACAGATGCACCGATGCTTGGAAATATTCACCTGAAAACATATTTGTTATCCACAACGTTTCAAAGAATTTGCCACATTTTATTCTTTGGCATTTACATTCCATGTTTGAATCCATAAATACTTAGATATCAAAAAAAACCCTATTATACGATATATTGTATAACTTAGGATGGTTTATTTAAAAAAAATTAACAATTCATTAAATATTTGAAGTAACCAAATTTTTTCGTTCTGTGTAAGTTCTATTCAAATTTTGTTATTTTTTAAAATTTTTTTAAAATTTTTTTATTTATTTTTATTAGGTTTGTCAACAGCTATTTACATCAAAGCTTTCACAGATAAAATTACACTGAACATGGTTGATGCTATCACTAATTAAAGGCAAACACAGCGTTACAGCACACAAACACATACTATACATTACAAAATAATAATTAACAAGTTTTACAAGGAACAAGTTTTTAGAACAATGAGTTTAAAGGTTCATAAGTTTATAGAACAACGTAATAGGGAGCTTTAAAGATTGTTAAGATTTGATTTGAAGTTGGCCAATGTTGACATTGACAAATTAATCGAATGTTTTTTATAAGCCTCATTGAAATTACGGCACATTCTCGATAAAGCTGAGTCATACCCCAGCTTAGTTCGATATTTTTTAATATTTAACGGAACATAATTTACCAGTCGTGAACCAATTCTAGGAACATTGAACCTGATTTGATGAAGTAGAAAAGGACAGTTTATTAAACCATTTACAATTTTGAATAGAAAATTTAGATCTGTATTTAGTCTTCTCGGTTCAAGGGTGCGTATATTGTAGAATTTTAGTCGAGTGATCGAGCTCGCCTATCGGAATATGCCAGGTGGTACGTGAAATGTTTTTGAACCTGCTCTATTCGCTGAATATGAACTTTGTAGGTTGGACTCCATACAGCACTTGCGTACTCCAATACGTTGCGGGTGAAGGAATTGTACAGCGTTATTTTTGATGTGGGATTTTTAAAATGTTTACTATTTCGTTTGATAAATCCTAGCATTTTCATAGATCTAGAAATGATATTGTCGATATGAGGTGTGAAAGTAAGTTTATTTATAAAATAATACGCCTAGGTCCCGAATGGTTGCGACTTCCTGGAGTTTAGTACCGTCGATAAAATATTGAGTCGGAATAGAATTGTGTTTACGCGTAAAGGTTATGTGAACACATTTTAAAGAATTCAGAAACATTCTATTGTCGTTGCACTACTTTGAAACTCTGTTTATATCGTTTTGGAGAAGTATTGAGTCTTTATATCGTTACAGGCCAGTTATTATATCGTTATAGGCCAGTTGCTCCATAAAACTGAAATAAACATAGAACTTGAAAAGAACTTTCATATAGCGTGAAAATTAACTTCAAATATTTGATGAATTGTTCAAATAACCCTTCCTTAGATTTGAAACATTTCCTCTTGAGACTTGTTTTAATGCACCTCCATAAGATGAACTTCTGTTTTAACGTACATAATCTACTAGTGTAGAGTACAAGTAGTGCTCTCTTAATTACTGACTTGTCAATTGACAGTTAGTAGGTGTAACACATATTGTACAAATCACGTGGAGAATACATTATTTAAAAGAATAGATATTAACTAGCAGACCCGGACACACGTTGCTGTGGCTAACGAAAAACAACGCCATTACCCAACCTTTATAAAATCCACGCTACCCACTTGCCAGCTGCCCGCTGCCCGCTGCCTGAATTGAATATTTGAATTTCTCGGCTTTAAGAATGTATTATAGATATACAGCTTCCTGTTGAATCAACTATGTAATTATTATTAGCGATCGCTACTAATTATACAATGCTTGCAATGCAACACTGGATATTTAAAAAGAGAAAATCAAATACCTACTTACTCTAGGACATCTATTTTCCAATTTCTTCCTTAGAACGAATTTCAAAAGTGACTTGTAGTACGGCCCGCCAGCCGTTTTAAATCGCACAAAAATATGTTTTCTTTGAATTTCTCGGCTTTTCTCTAATATAATTTACATGTATTATACATATATAAACATTCCTCTTCAATCACTCTATCTATTGGTTAAAACTGTATGAAAATCCGTTGCGTAGTTTAAAATATTAACCCGCACATATATTTTGAGCGACTTCATTTTATACTATGTAATGATGATAATGATACCGCACACTACTGCTCCCGACCGTTTGAAGCCAATGAGGTAAGTTGTGAGGCTGAAAGCTGCAGGAAGGAGAAGGGTAAGAGGAAGATGGGGAAATACTATTACTGGAACTATTCAGATCCGATCACCGAACACGGCTAAATCCATTTCGAGCAACGTTTCAATTCTGAATGTTGGTCTGAATTCTGAATGAGTATCTTCCATTCTGGAACGTGCAGCTCGGCTGTGGAATGATTTGGCAGCCTCTGCTTTTGCATCCTTCCTACAACACGGGTCTATTTAAAAAAAAAATTGATACAATATTTCACATTTTATAATATAACTAGCAGACCCGGCCACACGTTGCTGTGGCTAACGAAACAAAACGCCACGTCATTACCCAACGCCATCTGTTAAATCAAATCAACACCAACTGCATGGCAGTCCGCTGCCCTTTTTCCAGCCCGCTCCCTCTATTTATATATTTCAACCAATTTCAACAAAACATTGACAAATTATATACCTTCCTCATGAATCACTCTATCTTTTGGTGAAAACCGCATGAAAATCTGTTCTGTAGTTTAAAAGATCTAAGCGCATAGACAGCAGGAGCGACTTCATTTTGTAAAGATTTAATAATTAAATATAAATATTGACGACCTCCGTAGTCCAGTGGGTAAGACTCTTGACTCACAATCTGGAGGTCGAGGGTTCGAACCCGGCAAGTGCAAATAAATTTTATTTGATTAATTTGTGTTATTTCACAATTAATTCATTTAAAATAATATATAGTATATTTGCGGCATGTTCCAGAGTGGAAGATACTATTAGTATCGCCCTGGTGTAAGACCACCATTCAGAATTGAAACGTTGCTTGAAAATGGCTTAAGCCGTGTTTGGTGACCAGATCTGAATAGCCAGGTACTTCCCAACCTTCCTCTTCCCCACCTCCTTCCCCTCCCCACTACCTTCAGCCTCACAATATACCCCAATTGGGGATGCCATAGTCTCACTGGCTCCAGACGGGAGCAGTTGAGATTCACTGTAAACAAAAAAAAAATGTTAGCCTACTGAGGGTAGCTTATGATAGGCCCCCATTTATGCTGAGGTCTCTTCAAGATCCATGTTCACTACTTCCTCTCCTCAAAAACACCCTCCACACAGCATCTCCAAAGATGATACAGGCCCTGAGGTAAATTATTTTCCTCAGGGCCTCCTGTGTGGAATACATGTTAAAAAAATGTTAAATAATATCAGTAAAACAAATACAGCGTTGACACCTGGCATCTATTAGGACAGTGGACTTTATCAAACGGATTGCTCGGTAAATTATTTTATAATAAATTATGAACTTCGTTACGACCTCTAAAGGTATCATTAAAAAAATTAGGAACCTCAGGGTAGGGGGAAGTGATTTAATTTGAGCACGTAATTTTATTTATTTTATATAAACACCCAAAGATCTCAGACCCGCGAAGCGTCTTAAAAGAGATAAAAAAACCTTCGCCGTACCGGCACTGAATAATAATTCGAATTCAAATCCGAAATTATAAAAAATTCGCAAAAATGAACGTCAAAAATTTGCGATCCGAATTTTATATATTTGTTAATATATTTGCTTATCAATGCCTTTTCTTTGGAAATTTCTTCATCCATAATATGTTAAAAGAAAAAAAAGTTACAATGAAATGTAATGTCTTCAACGTTCAAATCAATTATTGAGACTTTGAATTGAAGTGATACTAAAAAAAAACTATGAGTTCCGCGTAGATTTATTTAAATATGATTAACTAGCTTTTTTCCGCGGCTTCGCTCGCATGGTATTAAGGGATTCCCACTCAGCCTCCGCCACCTTCCCTCTCCCCACTCCACTCCCCCTATCAACCCCCCTCCCCCTCCACCCCCCCCCCCCTCCACCCACTCCACTCTTCCCATCAACCCCCCTCCCCCTCCACCCCCCCCCCTCCACCCACTCCACCCTTCCCATCAACCCCCCTCCCCCTCCACCCACCCCTCCCCTCACTCCTCCCCCTCCACCTTCACTCTCCCCACTCCACTCATCCATCAACCCTCCTCTCCTTCCCCCTTCTTCTCCACCCCCCTCCCCCTCCCCATACCCTCTCCACTCAACCTCCCCCCACCTTCCTCCCCCCTACCCCTTCTCCCACTCCACTCCACCTCCTCCACCTTCCCTCTCTCCACTTCACTCCCCCCACCAACCCCCTCCCCCTCTCCCTCCTCCCATCCCTCCTCTCACCACCTACCCCTCCACATTCCCTCTCCCCACACCACTCCCCCCATCAACCCCCCACCCCCTACATCCTTACCCTTTCCCCTTCCTTCCCTCCCTCCTCTCCGTCACCTAACCCCCTCTCCCCACCCTCCTCCCCTTTCCCTATCCCCCTCCACCAACATCCTCCCAACACCACTTCCCCCCCTCACCACTCCCTCTCTCACTTCTCGCATTCCACACATTCATTCCCGATACAGTCAGTTTCCAAACTGCTCGCGTGCCACCTATTATAATTTTTTATACAACTTTCATAAGGCCTGAACTCAACGGTAGTTTTATACAAAATAACGAACAAAAAAAAATAATTATCCGATTTGGTGCAGTCGTTTGGGTTTATGCGCATACATACATTTCGGTGATTCAGTTTTAGAAATAGTTATTAAGTACGACGCCAAGAAAGCACTCTTTTTAGGGTGAATGGCCTAATAAAAAAAATAAAAAAACATCGTTTCCAAGGCGACAATTGGTTGACGTTTGCAATAAATCGATTTTGTCATTGACAGAAAACATATGATAAATAATTTCATAACGCCAGAGATTATTCATAACGCCATAGCTTACCAATATATATAGCCTATAGATCTCGCAAATAATGTAGCTTTCTATTAGTGAAACAATTTTTAAAGTCCATTCAGTAGTTTTTGTGTGAAAGAGTAACAAAGATACATCCATACAAACTTTCACCTTTATAATATTAATAGGATTTTATTAAATTTAGAAAACTTATTTCTACAAACACGGCGAACTTATTTTATGGCACTATTTTATTTCAAAATTAATAGAATACTTAGTTTTTACCACTTTTATTGTTTATACTCGTATATATAAAAATGAATCCCTGCTTACTAATAATGCTTAATAATAATAATGATAATAATAATAATGCTTAATAACTTACTTTGTAATGCCATAAGTTCAGAACGACTTTAACTATTTCATTAATCTTTTTTTTAAAGTTTTCTAATACTTTGTATAAGGTTTTTAAGGAAAGAAAAATTTAAAAAAATGCGCAGAAAATTGGATAATTTCAGAAAATTTTATGACTATTTTAACTTCGCACGTTTGAAAGTTCGCGTGTTTGATGAAATTAAATTAAGCAGGCAGCTGTTTTTTTTTTGTATTAAAAGAGTTGTCTATGGATTTTTTAAATTGTAGATATTTTAAACAGGTACCTGTGTTAGGTACCAAACTTGATTAATTGTTCTTATAATATACAAATATGAATGTTTGTAATGTACGAAAAATGAAAAATCGAATAAAAAAATTGTAATAGGTGGCACGCGAGCTGTTTGAAAACTGAATGTACTCGGACTGAATATATGGAACGCGGGAGGAGGGTTTGCGGGATGGGGGAGCGGGAGAGGATGGGCGGGAAAGGTGGAAGGGGAACGCGGGAGGGGAAGGGGAACGCGGGAGGGAGGGAGCGGGGACGCACGGGAAAGGACACGCAGGGAGAAACAATTTATTTCTTTGAATATGGCATTGCATGCCGGGAACCAGCTTATTGTTTGTAAAAGCCGACATATTTCATAAGCAACGCTCACTTCTTCAGGGTTTACTTAAAACTAATTATAAATAATAGACATAGACAACAGTGTCTATGGAAAGGTGGGAATGGGTAGAAGAGGGCAATAGGGAACAATTTACAAAAGGAACAGGTGTAATAATGGGTCATTTAAAACAATTTTTGATTATTATTTTTTTAATTTTTTATTATTCTTCATTTTAAGCACCCGCTAAACTGCCAAAGCAGTTTCTCAGCAGGTCAATTTAACAATATTAATATAACATTAAACCACAAATATAACAAGAAACCATAATACACAAAATAGATACAGAAGAATAACTTTTAAATATCTACAATACAAAGCCATAAAATATACAGATAGACAGATATAACACAGGCAAATTACTCAAAGTCATATTTATACATAGGATTACAAACAATATCAGTATAAAAAGTTTTGATCCATTAGCCATTTTTTAATTATTTTTTTTAAATCGGTGATGCAATTTGATTTGATTTTTATGTTCACTGGCATCTTATTAAATATGGTAGGGACAAGATAAGTGAATGTCCGTTGTCCGTATTTATTTATAATTTTCGGAACGGATAAACCCTCATTTTTACTAAATCTAGTGCCATGTGCATGGTCAACTTTTTCTTTATATATTTAATCCGACAAAGGTTTTGGCATACAATTTTAAACCATAATATCCCTCGAACAGGTAATATATTATATAACTGACTCATATAATAATTTTATGTCTCTTCTTTGTGCATAAATACTTTTGCTTACCAAGAGCTTAGTCAAAGAGTTTTGAATTGTTTGAATGTAACCTATATTTGTCTTGCACGAGTTTCCCCAAGACGTTATTCCATATCTGATAGTAGATTCCGCTAATGACAAATAAATTATTTTTAACGTTAATTTTAATTAAATTTAAATTTAATTTTAATTAAATATTATTAATTTATTAAAATTTTAATAAATTAATAATATTAAAATTCGCAGTCAGATTTGATTTGTAAGATTTCCAATTTGTTTAAATGAACACCTTTAAGAAGAAGTGAGCGCAACAAAAGTGGAAGAAAACTAATGTTTATTTGATAAGATTGTTGAGGATATCCTTGTATTGATTTGCATATTTTATGTGATGTTGTCCTGCGATAGAATGAATGAATAAGTTCATTACTGTGACCAACCATGCTGACTAGTGGAACATGAAATTATTGACTACATTGGTTACAAGGCCATGTCAGTCCAATTGGTGGTGATTGAAAAGCTGTCATGGACTGACATCAATTAAATAACTACGAAATAGCAGTGACGTGCAGTCCACAAAGGCCAAAATGCTGGGGCCTAATCTATGAAAAACAAACCGCGAAAAGAACTTGGGCAAAATTAAAAAAAAAAATAGAATTTTTTAGCAAAACGTGTTTTTTGAAGTGAAAACTTCTTTAGCACCGTTGTTATTAGAAACTCGATGAAACGAAAACGATCGACACTAAAAAGAGAAAAACTCATACATTTATAGGATTTAGCCCGTGAGGGAATGAGCTAGACTAATCGGTGTCGTAATGCGGTGCTTCGTAGCATAAAATACAAAATAATTTTGAAACCTGGTAACAAATAAAAAACACAGTTTTAGATAGTAGAGAACAGTATTCATCAACCGCCGGTTCGCGAACAAGTTATTAGATTCTTCTTAAAACTACTCCGCATTCGACTCATTCTCTCGAAGTTTAGTTTTGTGAAGGTTTTCACTTGTGGACTGCACACATGATTTTTTTAAATTAGCGCAAATTTGGTACCGCTCCTGGGGTTAGAAGAGTTTAACTGATTTGTGTATCTTTCTTTTTTCAAAAAGTCACATCTCACAATATAGGTTATAGGAAAAATCGATTATATCTGCAACTGATAGATTAATTTTATTTTTCTAGCGACAGAAAAGTCAAGACAACGGATGCATTTTAGGATTCGAAACATATTCATATCAAACTATTTATTATTAATCGTATTTTATTTTCACGATGGCTTAATGAGCATTAGCCAATTCCACCACCTAACACACCATGTTTTAAGAAGAATTTATTCGTAGTAATATCTATTCTATTCTATCGATAAATACTATTCTCTACTATCTAATACTGTATTTAATATAATCTAATTTCATTTCTTCCCATAATTATCCTTGGTTGACTTCTTCTTATAAGATTAATCTGCTTCAAAAGGTTTCTGATTGGCTTCCAACTAAAATCCGGTATTACTTGGTGGATTGCAAAAATGGCTAATTGGACAATTAATTTGTTCATTCTTCCTTCCATAGCTTGGGGTAAACAAGGCAGGTATTGTTTGCCTGAATAGTGGCAGATCCTTTTCTAGGTCTTTCAGTGAGAGTATCTGCGCGCACGTGGGGTAAGCCTCTTAAAGCTTTTATCTACGTTGGGACCCGTAAATGGCAGAGTTCCCCGAAAGCCTCCGTTATCTCGCAGAGTGCTGGCACACTTAGACTCGCAGGCCCTTTTCGGAAAAGTGTGTGACCCGCGGCGCGGCGCCTTACTTTTTAAACTCTCACTTGCTGGTATGTTCCATTAAAGCAGCTGTCAAACGACTCAAAAGTTATTTATACGCTGCTAGCACTTAAACTTTTTCAATTGAAACCATACTTTCTTTTAAAGTTATTTAATCGCAGTTATAATACTTTCGAACTTAAAAAAAACTGTGAAATTTTCATTACAAGTTTGGCACTATTTTATAGCTACTCAAAATTAAACATTTTATTTTATTTTTGTATGGAAAAAAAATTCATCTCTTGGCTGATCATTTAATTCGTTTATTGGTAAGTTCTTCGTTTGCACGAAATATAAGAGAAAATATCGGGTTAACTGTTAACTAGGGGATAAATATATATATATATATATATATATATATATATATATATATATATATATATATATATAATACTTGGTTCTCCTAGTGAGGTGTTCACGAAATATACAATATTATCCACCCACAGTTTCACCTTCTCAAACCTACCCTACACCCAACATAATAAAATTTCAAAACATATTAGGTATGTAAAAAAATTTTCAAAATATATTATGTAAAAATGTTAATTATTAGGTAAGTACTGTAATATACAGATATAAATGATTTTAAAACATACATATTTTTTTGATTTCGTAGTATAGCTGCGGAGATGATATAACTCCCTGGAATATACCATACTATAAGGGTCGCGGGAATATATGAATAATAACACTTGGCGATAGTGATTGCATTTATTTATAACTTTAACATATTATGTACAAATTAAATTATCAACTGCGACAATTATCAGAAGGATTAAGATTGACAAATGACATGTGTTACTGACTAATCAGAAACCGCAATGGCGGGCTAGTGACTTTTCGAACCTTCTAGAGACTCCGGTGTGGCCAGTGTATGTAAAACAATGATTTATTTTTATTTTTTTATTTATTAATTTTCGGAAAATCGACAGAATACATTTTTTCAGTTTGTACATAAGTGTTATTTTATTTTTTATTTTAGTTTATTTAGGAAACAAACAGTTATACATATTTTAATAAGAAAGTAACATATTACATGATTGCAATAACCAGTGAAGTTTCCGCTACAATTTATAATATATAAACATGGATTAAAACATTGAAGAAAACATAAAGTGGTAGAAAAAAAAGAAAAATATATATATATACAACAGAAATGAAAGAAAAAAAACACAAACACAAATTAAAGCATATGGGATATATAAATTATCCAAATATTATTATTATAATAAAAAGAAGGAAAACCAACATAATGAGAATGAAAAAAATAACATGCAGCAGGGGTGGAGAGTTCGTAATTAACAATTTGTTTTAATTTTTCCTATTATGGATTTAATAAATTTGCCTGAGGACAAATGGAAAATATCAGCGTCGTAAAAGATATCATTGTATTTTGTGCACGTCCTTCGGAGAAATGAATGTTGTGTGTAATTTGTTTTTGAGTGTGGGATGTGGAATAGTTGGTTTGACCTTGTGTTTCTTATTGGACAGTGGAAATTAATGTGTTCTAGAAGATAGTTGTTGTCAACAACGTTGTTAATGATTTTGAATAAAATTTTTGGTCGGATATATTTCTTCTATCTTCTAAAGTTGATAAATTATGGAATGTTAATGAGTCTTTTAGGTTTTCTGAAGTTCGAAAGGATTTAAAGTCCAGGTGTTTCAATAACTTTTTTTGAATTCTTTCTAACCTTTCAATATTTACTTTGTATTGGGGATTCCATATGACTGATCCGAATTCTAATATTGAGCGAACAAAAGAGACGTACAGTATTTTGATTACATGTGGAGACCTAAATGGTTTGGTCACTCTTATGATGAATCCTAGAAGTTTGTACGCCCTGTCACAGATGGAATTTATATGTGTTCGGAAAGACATTCCGGAGTCCATTATTATTCCTAAGTCCCTCACTTCACAACATCTTTTTATCTCTACGTCATTGATTTTGTACGGGAATATTAGGGGGTTTATGCTTTTGGTGAATGATATTGTGTTACATTTTTCCAGATTAAGGAACAGTTGGTTGTTAGCACAATATATTCCAAGCCTATTGATATCATCTTGCAATTCTAGGCTGCCATTAATATTAGTGATTTTTTTGTAAATCTTAGTGTCATCAGCAAAAATTTGGAATTTGGAATTTTTAAAGCATTTACCTATATCATTGATGTATAAAATAAACAAGAGAGGTCCGAGATGTGATCCTTGCGGGATTCCTGAAGGTATACTGTAAAAATGCGAGGAGAAACCCTTAGCTCTAACTGCTTGACTTCTGTTTGTTACATATGATTTGATCCATCTGAGAAGGTCACCATTAATCCCGATTTTTAACAGTTTCTTCAGAAGCAGGTCATTGTTAATTTTATCAAAGGCTTTTGAAAAATCCGTATAGATAGAGTCTACTTGATTTTTACCACCCATAGAATTTAAAATAAAATCTGTGTATTCCAGAAGGTTTGTCTCGACCGACCGTTTTCTGAAAAAGCCGTGTTGATTTTTAGATATGATTGTTTGTACCGCCGGAAAAAGTTGATCAAGAACTATGTTTTCCATGATTTTGCTGACAATTGGGAGTTTGGAGATGGGCCTGTAGTTGGTAATGTTAGTTTTGTCCCCGCTTTTGTGGATTGGTGTAATGAGTGCTTGTTTCCAGACGTTGGGGAAGTTGCCTTCTTCAAATGACATTTTGAATAGCAAGGAGAGAGGATAAGCCAATTGGTCCCGGCATTTTACATAAAATATGGATGGAATTAAATCAGATCCCGCACTTTTATTCGGATCAAGTTTTTTTAAATAATTAAGTACACATGATTGATTGAAGTTAATATTGTGGATATGTAGATTAGAGTTGTCGTCATCATTCTCAGTTTATAAGAATGAGGCGAGGGTTGGAATTTTCTACAAAAACTGATCTAAAATAATCACTAAAATGGTCGCATATGGATTGTCCATCATTGCAGGAAATATCTCCAAGATACATTTGCTTTGGTAAATCGGAAGAGGATTTCTTTGATTTAACAAATGACCAGAACTGTTTGCTGCACTTTTTTATTGAATCTTCTGCCGTCATAATGAAGTTTTCATAACATTCTAACGCGATCTTCTTTTGACGATTTCTCAGTACTGAAAATGATTGGTAGTCAGCCAGGTTCTTGTATTTTTTCCATTTCTTGTGATATTTTAATTTCTCTTTTACAATTTTAATAAGTGGTAAAGTGTACCAGGGGGGAAACCTTTCTAAATTACCGTTAATTTTTTTTTCGGGGATATATTTGCGAATAATGTCATTTATGATATTGTAAAAATCTAATACGGCTTTTTCGGTATCCTTACCTTGAAATTGGAGTTTCCAATTTATTTTGGATAATTCATCAGTGATTTGACCGTAATCACCTCGGTGAAACATTTTAACTGTCCTAGATGAGCTGGAGAGAGACGGTACAGTAACAGGTGATAACTCTATGTCTAATGCTCTGTGATGTGAATCTTCAGGCGTCAGAGGTTCGGTACAATGGGTTATACTACATTTTGAAATATTTGTCATGATTAAATCAAGAATTCGTTTGTTTGTATTGGTTATAGAATTGAATTGGTGTAGTTGGGTGAATGAAAGGAAGTCTACCAAGGCACAGCTAGCAGTGTCTTCTGGAAAATTTGGTTCTAATTGGTTTTGCCCTTCGGTTAACTTCCAGTTTAGTTTGGATATATTGTAGTCTCCAGCTAATAAAAACAATCCTTCCGGGTGATTTGCGTGCAGGTCTGATGTGGTGTTGAAGTGATGAGTTAGGTTGTGGATGTAGTTGGTGTTTTGTGGATGATATGTGCAGCAGATATATACATTTTTGAGTTTATTATTGTTACCAAGTATTGGCACTGATATCCAGATCTCCTCAGTACACGTAGACCAGGGAATTCTCTGAGCCTTCAGAGATTTGGATGTTGCAATTAGTACCCCCCCTCCCTGCTGCTGTCCAGACAAAAAGTAGTTCCGATCCTCTCTAAATACATCATACCTATTGTCAAACAATTCACTGTCCTGGATTGATTTATTTAGCCAAGTTTCACATATAAGATAAATATCGTAATTGTTCAAAAGGACCTGATTTAAGAAGCTATGAGTTTTTGTGCGAAGACCTCGCACATTTTGAAAATATATGTTAAGCATTTTTAAATATTATGCTCGTGAAATTGTTTGGAAAATAGTAATAATTATGCTGTGATTGGGGGCATTTTTGAACATACGATTTTTTTTGTTTTTGTTTATGGTAAATTAAAATGTCTATGGTTTTAAGAGGCTTTTGTTTTGACAGATTGATTGTTATATCTATGGACAGATTACTAATATAATTGCAATTCAAACAATTGATAAAAACATGTTTTAACATTATTTGATAAGAGTTTAAAGGGAATTTGTAATTAACGTATAGTGATGATTCGTATATTACGACTAAGTAGAAATTGAGGTACTGCAAGAGGTTAAATTTGATATAAATAGTAATACGTTTGATATTGTTCTGTAAATTTAGTTTCCTAAAGGGAGGGCCGATGTAGAAGCGTCTTGTGTGGGCATTGTCTTCAATGTTGAAAGTCTGTTAACGTCATCTTGATCCGCAATTAAAATTATGGGTGTTGTATCACTTACACGAATGAAGATTTTCCCATTTTTTATCCAGCAGTAGAGAATTTTTCTGTCCGTTTTTATATCTCTACATTGTTTTAGGAGATGCTGATTTTTGGGGGTTAAATGTTCATTGATGTAAATTCTGCTGGCACCAGGAAGCTGCAATTCTGAGGCAAACATTCCCTTCCTCTTCCTTATTGCAGCTAACAGGTTATCTTTCAGGTGTCGGCGTGTAAATTTTACGATAATGTTCCTCTGTTTTCCATTTGTCACATTTCGGTTTATTCTGGGGGAGATTCTGCTTGCGAAGTCCACTTCCTCTCGGGTGATTTTACATCCAGCTGTAGCACCAATTTTGGAGAGAATGTCATAAATATTTTCGTTTCTATCTTCTGGAACGCCACTTATTATAAGGTTATTTGCACGATTATATTGATCATTGCGCTCTATTTGTCCTTCCAAATGTTTCACTTTCTTCTTAAGCTCCTCAATTTCCTCCTTGAACTCCTTTTTGATAACTTCTACTATGGTATTTTTGAAGTCTGCAAATGATTTTTCTAGAAACTGGATTTTAAATTCATCGAACTTTTTATCTAGAATTTGCAGTAGTTCGGGATTAGGATTATTGGTGGACTTGGAATTTGCACGTGTAGTCATTGTTATATATCGGTTTTTATCACAATATTAATTTAAAAAAGTGGAAGAGCAAAATTTGACAGTAGTTTTAAACAATGTTATTGTTGTATAGCCAAAGTAAAACCAATTATGGATTTCCTCCTTGCAACTTAACTCTACTGAGACAGCATAATAAGTAAATTAAATGTATAATAAAGGAATATGAAGCCAAAAATTATATAAAACAATAAATTATATAAAACGAAAAATTACAAAACAATTTTTTTTATCAGTATATTGGTAGCTATGGAGAGAGGTTGATATGATGATATCAATACAAAAAAAATAGTCAACTCGCCACAGTAGGATTCGATCTTTGGTTCGCAAATGCCTGGCCGCTGAGGTTCTACACTAAAGGAGACTTGCGTGGGCCTGTGGATCTATCATATTATATTGGAACCGAGTAACCGTGTATTTAATAAATACTATATTGCTATCTCATTCTTCGCAGGCTAAATCCTATAGAGCAGTGTTTCCCAAACATTGTTCTGCCGTGGCCCGGTAATTTTCCCACTGCCCCTTCGTGACCCACTTAATACTTTTAAACCCAAGCTGGTTCCATTAGGTAAAATAATAAACATTTATTAATGGTTATATTGGTATCGCCGATTTAGTCACTAAATTTTAGTGTGAAGTATGGAGCTGCTGCTTAATTGTTATTAAAGAATCCAAGTTCGCGGAAAATGACGAAAGTTTTATCCTAAGGTCTGGTTCTACTTCAAGTCGGTTTCTATATTTATTTTTAAGGTAAACTAGTGTTGAAAACCCAGCTTCACATTTGTAAGTTGTGACAAAAGGCGTTAAAAAAGTTATTGCTTGATGAGCTAATTTTGTGTATTCTTAACGACAAGATAACCAAAAATCTATCAATGGTCTTAGTCTTGTGGCAAAGATATCTTTGAGTGATTTGTCAGTTGACAGTTAAATTAACGAGTCGACATCTGAATCTGGCAATTCGTGGCAAATTAGTTTCGGAATCTAACATGAATTCAAATGGGTTTCTTATCCAAGCTTTGTTGCTGTCGATTGGAGGAAAATATTCTTGAAGATTCCTCTCCAGTCATAATAAATGTTAGAAAAATGCAACAATATAACTTTGTAAAAACCAATTATATAGTGTGCAAATCCGACCGGTTTCGGAACAAACGTTCCTTCGTCAGGGAAAGCTTATACTAATTTGACAGTTTCGAACAATGTTTTATTAGGGTAAGGGGTGGAGCCGTTGTTAGTTAATAAAACATTGTTCGAAACTGTCAAATAAGTATAAGCTTTCCCGGACGAAGGAACGTTTGTTCCGAAACCGGTCGGATTTGCACACTATATAAGTGGTTTTTACAAAGTTATATTGTTGCATTTTTCTATAATGGATAACCACAAAGTAATAGCTACTTTCAAAAATATAATAAATGTTCTTTAATTTGAGTTAAGATGTCTTGTGGCAATGCAATTGTGTTGTATTCTTTTTGTATTTAACTTAAATTACTAAATGCTTTGAAGTTCCCTGTTTCCGCGCGTTGTGCCCACACATTAAGCTTTTTTTCTTGCAGCTTCCACCTTGTCAACAAGGCGGGAATGTTGCGACCCGGTATTTTATTTTGATGGCCCGGTACCGGGTCGGGACCCGGCAAATGGGAAACCCTGCTATAGTGGTATGTGATTGGCTCTTTTTAGTGTTACCTCCGTTTCAGTTTATTACCTCCGTGCCATCGAGTTTCAAATCACAACAAAGTAAAGAAGTTTTCACTTCAAAAAGCTTTTCTCTCTGATAAAAATATTTATCGCAATAAATCTCTTTCCCAGTTTGACTTGTAACCCTCTTGAAATATGTACATTAGTCTTGCCAATCTAATAAATAGTCCACGAATCGGACTAATTGTGCTCAGCATCTCCTCGGAGATATTAATTCCCGAGATCTGGGAGTGGTATTTAATGCGGAGGGCTGTAAGCCAAGTGGAGTAAGCGAGCCCGGAGCTAGGGGAGCTTTTGACAAATGGTGTGGTTAGTCGACCATGTCTGGTGGGGTGTACTTCATCAGGGATGTTTTAATTGCGCTGCCGAAGAGCTATACTTTTTCCACTGACATTGTATTCACGTAAACACCAGTCCATTTGATTGTAGTGAGGAGTTTTTGTATATTTATTTATTAATCATCGTTGTTGAATTCATCCAATGTATTTGGAGAAGCGGAAGTATATAGATATTATATAGTCGTGAAGAATAAGGGATATTATTTTTTAATAAATATATTAATTTTTATTACCATTCAAATCCGCTAAACCACTTTTGTAGTTTGTCGGCAGGTACATAATTACAACATTTTTTAAATAACATGGCACATTTTCAATCGGTATATACGAATAGTAAATATTAAATAGTTTTTATTCCTCCCAAATAATATTTTATATTATTTGGGAGGCGGGAATGGGTACCGCCGCCTCGGGAACCTTTATTGGATAACCAACACCTCTGCCATAAGGTCACCCCAGGTGGTTCGCTACGTTTGGTGATTTAGCAGGTTTGCTCGGGCTCATGGGGTGAGGTTTTTCTAGGTCTTGGAAGCGGATGACCAGGACACACTGAACCCCAGATCCTACCCTCCCCTTAAACCCTTTTCCTTCCCAGAACTCTCTTCTCAATCCTTTCCTTAAAAAACCCTCTACACAGCATCCCCAAAGATGACATAGGCCCTGAGGGGAATAATTTTCCTCAGGGCCTCCTGTGTGGAGCTCAAGAAAAAAAAAAGAACTATAAGCGTTCCCATGAATAGTTTTATAGATATAGGCGGATAAAGATGGAAGACGCCTGGGTGGGTAACCGACATACTTGTTAACACAGTTACTAACCAGCTAAAAGGAAAATGGTATTTACATATTGATATCGCGGGCTGTGAAAAGGTTAAGATTTATGAGACGAATTGTCTGAAGCAATTAATTAGTCAAAGATTCAAATGTTGGTTAACCGAGTATGTAGTAGAGCAGGCATGCCCAACCTGAGGCATGCGGCCCAATTGAAGATTTTTTGCAACCCAAAATGAAGTTTTCGGCTGTTTTCGTTATGGATTTTGGTATTTATACAAAATAAAAAGAAAAAAACGCAGTGTGGAATTCACATGTCGAAGTGAAACCTTCAGAAAACTAAAGTAGACAAGAGCGGGGAGACTACGAAACACATTTTTTTAATCAATGTGAAGGATGATTTTTTCCATATTTTTGTCGTCGAATTCCAGCGAACCTTTTACTATGCTTTTTGCAAAATTATTAGTACTTGTGTATTCTTCTTCGGAGTCGCTAGATGTCGCTTTTTTGTGTTTTCTTTTGCCTGTTAATTTTGGAGTGGTTTGAAGATTGGATATTGATTTTTCAAATATATATTTTTTGTTTTTTGGATTTCGTAGCACTCGATCCCGCTAGATGTCTGGCCGCTGAGGTTTGTCAGGCGCTTTACACCACTACACCAAAGGTCACTTGTGCGGGATTGCGAATTAAGTAAATATTTTATTGCTATCTCATTCTCTCGCAGGCTAAATCCTATAAATATACTTGTTTGTCTCTTTTTAGCTCGCATTTTTTTTGCTTCATCTAGTTTCAAATCATAACGGCACGGCGCTAAAGAAGTTTTCACTTAAAACAATGGTTTTCGTATCATTTTATGCCTTCTAGCATTGAAGGTATTCAAAATTGAATTCTAAATACCTTAAAAATTTTCTAAAAATTTCAGTTACGTAACGCATTTTCCGTTCCTCTTTTTTTTACATTAGCCCCACTCAAGAGGCCCTGAGGAAAATAATTTCTCGGGCCTATGTCATCTTAAAGGATACTGTGTGGAAGGTCTTTTTAAGGAAGGAAAGGATAGGAAGTTCTGGGAAGGAAAAGGTATGAGGGGTGGGTAGGAATCTGGGGGTCAGTATATCCAGGAGAGACGGACGTACAAATCCATTCCTCCAACTGCAGTGCACGACGATGAGTCGAGAATCCGGCTGGAAAGGTCAAAAGGTCAAAAGGCCACACTCAACCACTCTCCCTTGATCCGGTCCGTCATGCAGCACGTGCGCAGACGCAATCGCATCTAAGACCTAGACAAACCTCACCCCATGAACCCGGGCACCCCTGCTAAGTCACCAAACGTATCGAACCACTTGGGCTGACCTATGGCAGAGGTGTTGGTTATCCAATAAATGGTTCCTGGGGCAGCGGTACCCATACCCGCCTCCCAAATTGTATCGTTAACTCCCAAACTCTTAGTTAATCCATCACACTTTTCTTAGCTCTACTGAAATTAACAGAGTTTTTTAAATTTATTAATATATATCTCTTGAAAAGGTCCCTTATAAAGTAAAGATTAGTATCGTCGCAAGTATTTTACGACATGCACTGTGCTCCAGGCCCAATAGCACAGTCGATCTGTAAGGATTGATAGATAACTTTCGGTAACTTCTCATCGTTCCCTAGCGTGTTGCAGATCGCTAACGAATAAGTATCAGTTCACAATGACTTTATGTTCTTAATATATTCTACTTCAACTACTGTTTTCATTTGATCAGCAGTTGTCCTGGGAATGATGAGAAATTACCAAAAGTTATCCTATCAGTCCTTCTCGATCGACCGTAGGTACAAGGAAGCCGGTCATATAAACTTAACGATAAAAGTAGAATTGCAAATATACAGAAATTTTCTCAATTTTCCGATACTATTAAATTTGTTGTGACCGCGGATTTACAATAATTGCATTTTGACACCAAATTACCGGTCTGATAATCAGTATTACAACCGACGCCACCCCCCTATCCCCCCCCCCTAAAGGTTATATACGTGGCCCACAGAATTCGTCGTCATAGTTCGTATTTGTCCAACAGACCATTAGAAAATTTTACCGGAGGAAAAGGTTTTCATTAATTATTTCAAAGTGTATGTAAAGTGTAAGTTATTTCAATGTGTTTAAGATAAAGCTATTTTCGTAAAGTAAAAGGTCTCATTAGTATAAATAATTCTTATTTATGTGATTTACCATAATTTTTTATACTTTATTTTTAATTTTAAAGTAGAGATTGAACAAAAACTAAAATGGTCTGTTGGACAAATACGAACTGAGGCGACGTATTGTAATTTTTGGTCCACTGAACGATTTGGGTTGGGTACCCCTGTACTATATAGAACGTAGATGCGAATGTACTTATTCATACAACCAAGCAATTAATCACGCCCATTTACGGTTTTGCTTTTAAACTAATTTGTTAACTTGTACTATCTGTTTGTTTTATCAATTCAAATGTAATTATCAAATGACGTTTTAAAATAAGATTATATACATTAGTACACTTATGTTGTAACGCAGTAAAACATTGGTTACGGGAAGTCTATGAAGACGTGACTCAATGGGCTTTGAGCGCAACCAGAGACAAGATTTAAAATGTCAGTTCCGAGATTTTATTGACCGAGAGCGGATCGAATTCCTCGTTGAGCAGCAGGGGGTGACTTCTCGAGGTGCGAAGCCAACGAACATCACCATGGTTTTAGATAAAATAGTTTAGATAAATATTACCCTGTTTAGCAGGAGTATGGCGCCCATTTTTTTAACCAGTAAGTCATTAACAATATTACTTCTGAGAGATCTTGACAGGTCTGGTGTTAACTTTGCCGATAGTAATTTTAGATGATATGAAGATATGATAAAATAAACTAAAGAACTCTTCAAGCTCGGAAACCATGCCCTGAAGTCAAAGTAGAGTCGTAATTTTTAAATAGAATCGCGTATTTTTGTAAAATTAACAACTAAAATAAACCATACCTTTGTTACATGTCATATTGACTTTCATTTCTAATATTACGAGATTGCAATATCATGTTCCTTTCAGCATTATGCACGAGCAAATATACACCAAGTAAGTGAATCCGTAACAATGTACGTGTCTATGGGCAAATAGATTTAAAGGTCGCAGGTTTGAGTGTATTGTGAACAATTTATTTATTTATTTGTAAGAGGCAAACAGCTTATACATAAAATATCGAGATACATATTTACAAAGTTAAATTAAGTCAAGCTAAAAAGTTACTTGGAGACGGAGTTTTATTATATCTTAAAATCAATTTTATGTGAGGAGGAGAGGAAGAGGAAAACAGGATAAGGACAGGAGATACTCCCAATACATTCTTCACTCTTGAATTAATTTTCGAACGTACGCGTTACTTCTCTTCGGCGTTTTTGAAAGGTTATTGTCTAAAATTTGTTTGTTTGTTTACGCCTTGATGGCTTTTACATATAAAATAAATTGTACAGTAGCATTATAACAAGTACACAGTATCATAAGTATATAGTACATAAAATGATAAACAGAGCTAGAAAGATATAAGTAGGCCTAACATAAGTAGGTATCAGTATTCGAGTAATTGTTTACATAGGAGTCGGACTGGTCGGTGGTTGAGTGGGCATAGCGCTTGGATCCCATCCGGGCGTCGCATGTTCAATTCGTCGGCTGGCTAAGTCCTCCATCACAACACAAGCAACATTTTCGGCTTTCTGTGGTGGTAGTAGGAGATTTTCAAACGTTGTTTGGTTATTCATAACCCGGGAATGTTTGTCTTTCTTCAAAAAAAAAAAAAGTTCAACCAGCGGATTCGTATTTGGGCTCACGCTACATTAGATTCAATAATTATTGTCACAATATCACACAAAATGTGATTTCAAATATACTCGAAGCATACCGGTATTGCAGTGGTGTAAAACATTTTTAACGATTAATATAAAAGTAGGTAATTTTCTTGTAATTAATTATATTTATTAATTTATTTTTTTAATTATTATTTTTTTTGCTATCATAAATGTACGTATGTTTGTTATTATTATGAAAAAGAAATAAAAAAGATACACAGTAATTACATATATAAATAAGTAAGTAGGTAAAATGAATGTAGTTATCATGAATGTAGTTACAGAGCAGTGGGTATTAAGTTTGTTACTTTTAACAATGTGAAACATTTAAGGATTTTTACGTTAGTTTGTTATTATAAGAAAAAAATAAAATAAAAGGTACACAGCAATTACATATATGTATAAAGAAGTACGCATGTACTATGAAAGTAGTTACAGAGCAGTGGGTATTAAATTTGTTACTGTTAACAATCTGGAACATTTAAGGATTTTTGCATCTGCATACATATACGCCTTTTGAAGGAAGCGATGTTGGTTATGGAATACCTTGCAACAAGACTTTACAACATTCTTCCAATTAGTATAAAAAAATGTGATTCACAAAAAAATTTAAAAAAAAACATAAAAATTTGGATAAAAAATAATGATAGAGCATTTACCGGTGCACTCACCCAAATTCGAAATTAGTAATGAACCAATGCTGTTATTATTGTACCAATGTTATTGTTATTATTAATGCAACCAATCTATTGTGTGATTACATTCTAATATAAGTGTAGGTATGTTCACAGCATTATAAATTGATGTAAAATAACTGCCTCAACACAGGCTAGCCTAGTGAGGCAGGTTACGAGAAATCTAAATTTATAATTACAAATCTCTACTCTCTAAGTAACTACTGTTTATATGTATATTGTTTTTTTGTTATTAACTTTTGTACTAATGTTACTTTTAAAATATTGTAAGATGTACTTTTTTCTTGTTTGTTATAAATCTTAAAATTTTTTGTAAAATAAAGATATTATTATTATTATTATTATTATGCTTCTGGCAAAGTTTTTCTTAATAAAATAATGTGATATTACTACAATATTTATTTCAAAATAAAGGTACTATGCATAATGATGGTTAAAATTTGTTCGAAACAAAATACGCCCGCGGTCCTCTTACCCCGCAGTAGTCCTACGATACAGTATACCTTTACGCCATAGATTATCAACTTTTTTTTGCCTACCGCCCACTTGGAGAATATTTTTTTTTCTAGCGCCTCCCAACTGCCTCTACTTACCATCTGTCGTTTTCGAGGGGTAAGGCTCTCGACTAGAAATCTAAAAGGCGCGGGTTCAAATAGCCACATAAACTAAATAATTTAATTTGATTATTTGTGTTATTTCACAAATAATCCATATTGTATATTTGCGCCACGTTCCACAGTGGAACCTACTCTCAGAATCGCCCTGGTGAGAGACCACCATACAGAAATGAAACGTTGCTTGAAATGGCTATACTAGTGTTTGGTGACTAGATCTGAATAGCTAGGTACTTCTCCAACTCACTTTCCCTATCTCCTTCTTCTTCCCACTTCCTTCAGCCTCACAACATACCCCAATTGAGGATCTCATAGTCTCACTGGCTTCAGACGGGATCAGTTGGAATTCTTGTGCGGAATACCGAATATTAATTCATATTTTTAAATGCGAATACGCATTTAAAAAATATGTATTTGAACATATATTTTTTAATTATAAGTGAGAAATTATATCGAGGTTAAATCAACTGCGCCGAATGCTAGTAACGTCCAACTTCATTAATCTAATACAAGCTTTGGTTAATTTGCAATCAAGTACACGCATGCTGTCACCTGTAACTGAGGTAGCCGACATTTGTCCCATTAGGAAATTAGTTAATTTCAACCAATAACTCTCATCAATAACTCCATCCAATATCAAATAACTACACCCAATATTAAATCTAATTTTCACGTAAAATGTATAATGAAGTTTAGTAATAAGTAATGAGATGCATATGTATACGACTTATAATCAATATATATTATAAAAGAAAGTCCAAAAAAACGTGCGGAACGCAAAACTCAGAAACGAGTGCCGGTACGATCAAGAGAGTTATATGGTATGGTAGATCTCTATCCCCCTAGGGAATAAGTGTATTCATTTTTACCTAAGGGGCTTGCTTTTGAAGATATAAGGGCTGAAAGTTCTAAGAAGACTCTAGAAATTTCAAGAAGAGTCTAAAAGATTCCGGAAACTTTTAGAAAATTTGACGAAACTCTGGAATGTTCTGGAAGAAGTGAAGGAGTATATCAGCGAATCTAGAAGGTTCCGGAAAGTTTAAGAAGGTAAGATAAAGCTGTAGAAAGTTTGAAAGGAGTGGAGGAGTGTGTCGGGGTGTCTAGAAGGTTCCAGAAAATTCTAGAAGGTTCCATAAAACTGTGAAAGTTCAAGAAGGTTCAATAGGGCTGTACAAAGTTCTGGAAGGATAGGCGGAGTATGTCGGTGAGTCTAGAAGGTTCCGGAAACTTTTAGAAGGTTTGATAAATCTGTAGAAAGTTCTTGAAGGTTCCATAAGGCTGTAGAGAGTTTTGAAAGGAGTAGAGGAGTGTGTCGGTGTATCTAGAATATCCCGGAAAATTCTAGAAGATTCCACAAAGCTGTAGGAAGTTCCAGAAGGTTCGATTGAGCTGTACAAAGTTTTGGAAGGAGTGGCGGAGTAAGTCGGTGAGTCTAGAAGGTTCTGGAAAGTTCTAGAAGGTTCGATAAAACTGTAGGAAGTTCTAGAAGGTTCCGTAAAGCTGTAGAAAGTTCTGAAAGGAGAGGAGGAGTGTGTCGATGTGTCTAGAAGGTCCCGGAAAATTCTAGAAGGTTCCATAAAGCTGTAGAAAGTTCTGGAAGGAGTACGTCGGTTAGTCTAGAAGGTTCCAGAATTATAGACTGTTCGATATGACAGTAGAAAGTTCTGGAAGGAGTGACGAAGTACGTCGGTGAGTCTAAAAGGTTCCGAAAAGTTCTAGAAGGTTCGATTAAGCTGTAGAAAGTTCTGGAAGGAGTGGCAGAGTATGTCGGTGAGTCAAGAAGGTTTGGGAAAGTCTAAACGATTCAATAAAGCTATATAAAGTTCTGAAAGAAGTAGCGGAGTATGTCGGTGTGTCTAGAAGGCTAGATAAAGCTCTAGATAGTTCTGGAAGGAGCAATGCAGTGTGTCGGTGAATCTAAAAGGTTCTATTTAGTTCTGGAAGGTTTCGTAATGCTCTAAGATGTTTTGGAAAGAGGAAGTTGTAGAAGATTTCAGAAATGAGTGGCGGAGAGTGTCGGTGAATCTAGAAGGTTCTGGAAAGTTCTAGAAGTTTGGATAATCTTGATCTTCAATATACATTATTAAAAGAAGTGTACAATATGCATGCTGCTAAAACTCAAAAGTCCCGGTACGATAACGGGAGTATATAACGATAACGATATTGTGTGGAAGCCCTCTATCCCCCATTCATGAAGAAAGTTCCCGTTTTTACCCGAGTGCGTGCTTTTAAAGATATAAGGGCTTGAACTTTCTCCCCGTTGAAATTTCTAGAACAGTTCAAAACATTCCACAGTATTGTTGAGCATTCCACCACATTCCAGAACAACCCGCAACATTCTGGAATTTTGTGGAATATTTGGGAATATGATGGAACGTTAAAAAACATAACAGATCATTGTGGAACATTCCAGAGCACTCCTGAATGTTGTGGAATGATCTGGAACATTATTCTGGAATATTTGAAATCTTTTTTGTATGGGACTACCCGTATGGGATATATAAAGCAAGATCCGTCGTGGATTCGAACGTCAATTCAATCTCACATCAACTGCCTGAGCGAAGCCGGACACCCCAGTCAGAGTATTTGAGAGCATTCCACAACGTTCCAGAACATCCCGGAACACTGTGAAAATTTGTGGAATGTTCGGGAATAGGGAATCGGAAACATCAATGTGAAACATTCCAGAACTATCTCGAATGTTGTCCCGAGCGAAGCCGGGTAACCCAGCTAGTTATCAATAAAATAAACCAAAGAATGATTAGCACACTAATTCAGTTCTGTGGCACATGGAACGTGATTATAATGATAAAATATTTATTTGTAAATGAACGCATTACATATTTCTATATCAATTTTTACATTAACTCCATACGGGAGGCCTTGAGGAAAATAATTCCCCTCAGGGTCTATCTCATCTTTGGGGATGCTGTGTGGAGGGTCTTATTAAGAAAGGCATGAGAGGAATTTCTGGGTAATAATTCTGGGTAAAAGGTAAAAGGGTATTAGGGGTGGGTAGGAATCTGGGGTTCAGTGTGTCCAGGAGTAACGGATGGAGAGTACGGCTGGAGAAGTCAAAGGGACTCCCTCAACCATTTTATTCCTATTCGGCCTGCCATGTAGCTGGTGGGCAGACGCATCCGCCGCCAAAATCCGAAAAACCTCACCCCATGAACCCGGGCACCCCTACTAAGTCACCAAACGCAGCGAACCACTTGGGGTAACCTATCGCAGATATGTTAGTTATCCAATAAATTGTTAACCGGGCGGCCGTCCCCATACCCGCCCCTCAAATTTATAAACATTAAAACAAGCCTTACAACAATAACAAAAGGAAAATTCATGATATTATTTTTAAGTGCCAACTTTTACAAAACCACTCTCAAACGAAGTATCCTGGGAGGATGCCGGTTCCTATTAATTTCTGAAGAGACTCACGAAGAATGGAGAACTAATTATGTAAAAAAATAAAAATCACTTTGTAGAGTATTTTCACCATTTTTTTTAATATCTATTATACGAGTATAAAAAAGAAAATCTTATTTTCCATATAACGATTTAAAATATAGCTTTCAAGAATTACCACCGAAACAATATGTTCCAGCGTAGGACTTTTCTGACTTCATAATGGTCAAGTGTGTAGTCAGCCCCGTTTCCCGGTGAAAACCGTCTCATACACAGCCGCATTAACCGCGCTATTCCACACACTTTAAACAGTATTTTGCATTTTTTGAAAACACCCCTTCTATTTATGTGTTAAAAATCTATAAAACAAGATAATAAGTCAGTAAAATTCCTGTCAAACGAAAGTATTCACAACACCTGTCAAACCAAACAATTTTCATTTGCCACATAAATTTCTCGATGGAGTTTCATACTTACAGACCCTTAAATTCTTGAGATAGATACGGCCTTGAAATACGTGACATTATATTATTTACGCCCGTGGGTTTGCCATTTTTGTGGCGGTATTTTATATCAGTTGTGCACAACCTTCGGATTATTCCTAAAGCCGTGATAAGCCACAGAAGAGCATGTCTTCCCAAATCCCGCGGGGGCTTATCGGTACCCTAAATGGAAGAAATATATGCGGTGCGATCTAATGAGAAGGCGATATAATCATAAATACAACAAACTGAAGGACTGAGTCATTAAAGCCTCGATGACACAGGGCGAGTTTACAAACTACTATTTGGGAAATTCACTATCTGTTAGTAAACTCGCCCAGTGTCATCGTGTTACTTGCTAACTAGCAGATTGTTGACAATCTAAGAAAAAAGTTGAAGGGTAGTCAACTTTACTCGCTACACGCTTGCTCCGCTTGCTCGTGATTGGTTTATTTATGGTTTTCATGATGGCTGCCAATTAACAGCTGATTTCATGCCAATTAACAGCTAATGGTTAATGAGCGAAAACTCCATGTATCTTTGAATATCTTAATATAGCTGCCTACATATCTTGTTATTAGGCAGGTATATTGAAATATCTTATATATTTATGGTTGTAAGTTAAATTATCTAATATTATGTGATCCATTCTAATGTTTCCTTAAAACTATAAATGTATTTACAAATATTTTCTTAGATATTATATTAAGAATGTTTAAATTGTTAGAACCTGCAGACAAGCTGCCATCTGACAGCTTTGTGGGTCTACTCAAATTTTTTGTACAAAATGTATTCTGTAATTAAATAAATGAAAAAAAAAAAAAAAAAATTCGACTGTCAAAAATTACAGAATTAGTTCACGCAGGCGTCGTTATTCTTATTACTGGCGCTACCAGCGTCCTCAGTTTTCTACTAAGCGAGTGGACAGTTTTGTGTGTCATGAAAATCCCACTCGCCGATTTATCCGCTTTTAAATATAGTAGATAGTAGCTTGTAAACTCGCCCTGTGTCATCAAGGCTTTAGACACTCGCATACTCGCATATTGCATGCAGTAGGCAATGCTTTCTCAGAAGTAGTAGATGTGTTCAACTGCACGGAATATAGTTATAAGAAGGCTATAATAACATACCTCAATCATAATAATCAATGTTAAGCTTTATAGTGTTTGTCTGTATGGCTTTTATATCATATTCGTACTTTAATTCAGATTCCAAACTACTTAAGTACTTCATTTATCTTAACTATCAGGTAGATTGTGATAGCTAATAAATGTATTCTTTTTTTCAAAATTATTATTTTTAAACCAAAGTTTTTATTGAATCTCTGACAGCCCTGAAATAGCAGAGCTAATTGGCAGTACCGCAGTCATTTTAGACAAAGTTAACTCTGATGGTATCAATACGAAGGTAGGACATCCTGCTGTGATGATAGACATGGCTGTCTGAAACATTGGCTAAAGGAAAGGAACACGGCACATTTCCCTAAAAATAATTGTTATACTTTTGGCCGTAAAAATCTCAAAAAAAATAAACTTTCCCATTCAGAAAGTAACATACTCGTATCTTTGTTAAGATGAAGCCATACTAAATAATGCAAAATCATACAAAATCATATGTTATCGTTTTGAAAATTTGATCGCTTAGAAGTATTATAGTTGCTTCAATTAAATACTGCGTGTAGAACATAACTTAGTCCTTAAGAATGTCGGTCATTTTTTTAAGTCTTTTAATAAGCCTAGAAAAAAAAAACAGTATTGGGTCTACGAAAAATCACTTTCAAGTGCAAACTCTCCTACTTATAAACCTCTTTTCAGATATGGTTTTATTGTTTAATGTGTCAAATTCAGTTTCTTTTATAAAAATTGCAAAAAAAATTAAATTTATTCCCGGAACTTCACAAAATAAAATGAAATATGCATTTTCTCGTTTTTATTTTTGACATCAATCAATACGGCCTCAACTCCACGAATTTGGATTCTTAAAGTGACCCTTATGCTATGGGCACAAGAACCATGCACTTGGCACACCCATTTCGAATCAGTTACTCCCCGGCTGGAGCTGCGAATAGACGTATGGTTCTGCGTCGCTTGGTTCCGTGAAATCAATTTTAAATTTCGTTGCTATTAATAAAAAATACTTAAAAAGCAGATAATGTTTTTACAGGCCTTTACGAAATCATCCTGTAAAAAAAATATCTTTTCCAACCTTTCCAAAAGCTTTTTCTCAAGTATTTTTAAACTCCTCCCATAAAGAGGCGTGAATTCCGATTTCCATTTTTCCTCGAATATTGGATCGTCTTAAATTGGTTTTACTAGTATATCTGTCAATGACAATTATTGTCGGATAAAGTGTGTTTCCAATTTTCTCTTAAAATAAAATATACTTAATTAAATCTAAAATTCCCTCGTAAATCGTAAAATTTTAAGTAGGTTCTTAAATAAGAGTACCTTCACACTTAAATACAAGTCATGCATTTAACATAACATTTTTATTAAAATAAGGAATTAGGAGTTAATTAGAAAATCCAAAGAAACGTCACTATCTCAAAGGTAATTATTTTTTCAAACTTTCTTGAGGCATTCTTTTTTCGATATTATGGTAGGTACCATATGTCATTAACTTCATTTCATGATCGGGGTAGTGGACTTTTTTATATTGTAAAACACTTTTTAATATGGAGTCGTTTTATTTACAATCACTTTGAATTACAACAATGAAATTAACACTTTATAATAATTTGACCCGGACCCCGCCTGGGGTTTTAAGGGAACTATACCCTAGGTATCGTTTAATGCGAGAGAGATAGTTTTTTGAACAACACCCTTTTTATACTATTAAAAATAGAAATTACCCAGGGATAAGACAATAATCAACAATAATAAAAATTAACGGCCTTCGGACCCTACTGGTTACGCGGCGTATTCTTGCCAGCCAGTGTCAATAACTAGATACAATAAAATTACCTAGATGCCTCTAGTATTCACCATTTCTTAATAACCTGATCAAGATTAACTCAATGATTAACTACAGCAATCATCTCATAGATGTCTCTATTCTTAACACCATATAAGAAATAAGAAGTACAAATAAGCACGACGATTTCGCATTTTAACAATGAGTCTTTACTGAACCGTTCAAACGGCCACCATCTTCAACCGGAAACGGACCTTACAAATACATTTTCAGACAAGCAAAATATTAAAAGACGACTTAAAAAGTTAAAACAAGACATCTTTACGCTCAATTAATAATAAAGGGATAGAAAAAAACCTTTAGATTCTGGATAATGAAGTCTGCATTCCAATAACGTGTCGATACTGCTGTCTCCCTAATAATAGAAGTTATAAGGTAAAAGTTGTCTGGAGACATCTGTTAGATTTGCGTAATGGTTGAAATCGGGTTTATATTTCACGAGGAAATGTGGTAGTTATTAATTATCACATTTCCGGATGTTTAATTAAAATCCTTGTCAAAACGCTTCAATCAGTTCTAAAATTTTCAACAATATTTTCATTGGGACTGTATTTGACGTATACCATTGAATTTTTTTAAAGTTTTCTTTATTCATTGAATTGTTAATTACATGAATTGGGAATTTTTCGACCTCCATGCTAGGCACATGCCCGTGTTGTGGCGGTCGTGGAATAAAATTAACACCTCGAATATTTTTGAAGTAAAACTTCTGTTGCACCGTTGTAATTTGAATCTCGACGAAACGGAAACGAGTGACACTAAATAGACACAAACACATAGGTACATCTGTAGGATTTAGTCTGCGAAAGAATGAGATTTAATGAAATCTTACCTACGAACAATACCTACAAATTGGCGCGCATTGGCTGCTTTGATTATGAACTCACTTTTCAAGGCTCCCGTTGGTTCAGATTGTGTGGGTGAAAGTTTCACTTCTACCGCGTGTGAACTGCACTTGATTCTTTCTTTGTCCAGTTTTTTTTTCATTATGAACTGTACTTTCATTACTAGTCATAATAGAGTTCACGAGGGCCAATGTCTTTGAAAAATATTAATAACTTTATGTATATTACAGCTTGAGATAATTAACTCTAAATATGGCGTGTCTTACAAATTCGGCCCAGCATTTTTTTAAATTTTTAAATTTTTTTCAAAATTATTATTTCTAAATCAGGTGTTTAATGAAACTAAACACCTGATTTCGTCGCCTTGCTCCGAAAGCATAATATCTTGATAGACAAATTTGGTCCTTGCAGACCGACAAAAGATATAAAGCAATGCTTCTTGTGATCTTTTGTCTGCCAAATAATGCACTTTTTTGGATAAATAATGATGTCGTAACCCAATTTTTGGAGTCAATAATCTTGGTATCGGTATCATTTTTAATAAACGCACCCCTGCATAGACTTTATTGGTCGATGGTTTCACCTATATCTTATGGATTGATTTTGAAACTACGATTCAAAAATAATAAAAAAGTGTGTTTGCCATTATTTTATATTTGATTTCGACATCGTGCAAGGATAATAAGTCTATAAGTAAACATATAATATCTCTTCTCTAGCATATTTAGGCTCTGTCTTAGATTGCTCCTCCCAAGGTTATTTATGCCCCAGCGGGATGTTATCAGACAAAAATTGTAATGTTATTTATCAGTGCGACATCGCTCACATAGCGGAGATTTAAGGCAAAGAGTTCCGATAAGCCTTACCTCTAAATAGAATCCAGAACCAGGAACCAACTTCTACTTGGTACTGACTGATGGTTATATACTATACTAGCTTTTGCCCCCGGCTTCGCTCGCGTAATATCAGTGGGGTACCCACAGCGCCTCCTCCACCTTCCCTATCTCCACTCCAATCATCCCCTTATCCTTTCCCCGCCCCCTCTCACCCATCTCCCCCCCCAACCCCTCCCCACACAAATCCCCATCACCCCTCACCCTCCCCCTCCACCCTGCGCCCTCCCCCATTCCCCCTCACCCCCTCCGCCCTGCCCCCACATCCTATCCCCCCCCTCACCACCCCTCCATACCCGTTACATTCATTTTTCAAACAGCTCGCGTGCCCCTTATTGCAATTTTTGTATATAAATTTCATAATATTAGAGCTCTAAGCTATAGCTCATAGCCTATTCTGATGTATTAGCTTTATTATTGTAAAGTTTCATTAAAATCCATTCAGTAGTTTTCGCGTGAAAGAGTAACAAACATACATCCATACAAACTTTCGCCTTTATAATATTAGTAGGATATTAGAGCTCTAAGCTATAGCCCATAGCCCATTCTGATGTATTAGCTGTATTATTGTAAAGTTTCTTTAAAATCCATTCAGTAGTTTTCGCGTGAAAGAGTAACAAACATACATCCATACAAACTTTCGCCTTTATAATATTAGTAGGATAAGTACTGATACGACCATAAAAGAAAAAGAAAAAAATAATTCTTCGGTTACATGTCTAATTAGACTAGTTAAAAAAATCTACATTACTTTTTTTTTACATTAGCTCCACACAGGAAAACAAAATCACTTCGGGTCCTATGTATGTCATCGTTGGGGAGATGCTGTGTGAAGAGTATTTCGAGGAAAGGAATGACATAAAATTCTGTAAAAAAATATGAGGGGTGGGTTGGAATCTAAGGGCCTGTGTCTCCAGGGGTAACGGATGTATGAATTATTCATCCCTCCTACTGCGGTGCAAGGCGATGTTTCGAGAGAGTCCTACTGGAGAGGTCAAAAGGTCTGCCTTAACCAGCCTCTTCCGATCCAGCCTGTCACGCAGCTGGTGGGCAGATGCATCCACCGTCAAGACCCGGACAAACCTCAGCCCATAAACTGTAGTAGTTATTACCCGGCTTCGTCCAAGTTTCGACAAATTTTAGGCAACTGTTTTAAAATTTGAACATAAAAAAATATAAATAAATGAATCAATTTAACTTTGTTTGAACCACTTTTTCAAATGAAGAAACCGGTCGGATTTACTCAAATATAAAAGTGGTTCAAACAAAGTTAAATTGTTTCATTTATCTATAATGGATGCATTCAAAAGTATATTAAAAAAATATCTAGTTTTTCAAAAATATCTCGATACCAATGCAAATTTTGGCTAAAGTACAACAACTATGTGAAACATAAAATTTTCTACAATTTTTTTTTTATTTGGAATTTTCTACTTTAGATTTATTTATAATTGAAGCTGTGCTGCATCCCCTCTTACTTCGTCTACCCACCTCAGTCTGGGTCTTCCCACTTTTCTCTTTCCACCTGGGTGTCCAGTCAAAATTCTTTCTGGGACGCGTGTATCCGGCATTCTCTGTACATGCCCAGCCCATCTCAGCCTGAGGAGTTTCATATGTGTTGAGATGCTAGGTGCCTTATATATCTATGTAATTATTCGTAACTATCCTTCAAATTGCACTGTTTGCTGATTGCAAGATACATTGAAACTCTTCCAGCTTTTAAAACCTTACCTCCTGGTCACGGCACCACTTGTAATGGTGCACCCCCCCCCCTAATGAAAACTTTATAATATTCTTTCTTCTCGAATTTGAATTAGAAGATTTACAACAAAGATCGGTGGTGACGCTCTCTCCTCGGTCACGGAACCACTTGTGATGGTGCAACCCTTTTCCTTGGGGATTATACCCCCCTCCTCCTCTCTCTCGTGCGTTCAGATCTCTGGTTGGTAGATCTTCCTCTCGTACCTACTGAATGATTCACCAATAATGTTTTAATCATGACTCATTTTCCCACCCCTGTGACTGAACACAGTAAAAGGTAGTTTTCCGGGAAATTCTTACAATAAACCCTTTTCTCCACGTTGTGTGATTTTTTGCTTCGGAGCACCTAGGACATCTAGGATAGGTATTTAATGTCTTTCGTGGTAACTTTCGGTTCTTTTAGGTAAGGTGTGGAAGAATTTCTCTGTATCTCTTAAACGTCTGAAGGACACGTCCGGTCTAAACTATCCTGAATTTTTCCCCACTATGATCCTAATGATATACACTGCTCCCATATTCACATAATGAGTACGGTTGCTATTACTCTCACTAGGCTATAAAATTGATCTCTCTCCATCTACGTCCTAATGATTTTTCAATGTACATACCTAGAATGTTTCACTCGGATAATTGGCGAATTCTCTGCACCGCTCTCCATGGCTATATCCTATACATAATCGTGATAATATGTTCTGTTGTTAGTAAACACAAATTTATACCTAGGATGGAAGTATAAAGACGGGATAGAGGATAGGATGGATGGTGATGGGGAAGAAATTCTTTGCAAACTAGTACTGGCTCCTCCACTTGACCAAATTGACTAGGTGGTCAGCTCTCAGGACACGACCCTCCGACCAATGCATGATGAGGCTATACCCATGGCACCCGGAAAATCTCTTGACGATGAACCAGATACCCGGACCCCTCCATAACAAAAGAAGAACGACATGTCGGCCGTATCTTGATCTTGACAACCCACTCAAATATAAGTGATCGAACACATTTTTCATCTGCGTTATCTGAAAGATACAAAATCCAATCCGAAACCTTAACCTTTTTGTCAGTAGCGTAACCTATTACTTGCAAAACTCGCCGATTTCAGACGTGAAGCCAATCGTTGCTGACTCCGTTCTCTTTCCTACAAAACGCGATTTATGACTCGAGCGAAGTGGTTCCTTCCACTTAACATTACTATCCCTTAAACCGTGGGACAATATTTTGTACTAAATCCACCAAGAGGCATCAGAACTCGCCCTTTCCTGTGGAAGTAGGGACGCCCCTAATATGGTTCGATGCCTATTCTGATTTGTTGAACGCTTTCGTTACCCTTGAAGATAAATCCTTCTCGACAGGCCAGCCCCAATTGCTCCACATTCCTTTAATTTTGCTCTCGAATCTACCCCACAGCTGTCGGTAGTATGCTCATATTTGTTATTTAAAAAAAAAAATTATCCGCCTTGCAGTTCATAAAACAGGGTTCATCACACAGTGTATGCAGAGTAGGGAGTATTTCGAACTCTTGAGAAAAATATTACACATTCCTATTTGCCAGTTGCCTTGACTAGTTGTAATTATGGCATGAATGAACAAATATGTTTATGTATTTAAAACATTTGACGGCATACAACGCGTTAATTGATTCACCCTTACCGACGTTTTGGCAATGTATGTTGGGAGGAGAGAGAACTGTGAGAAGTATCGACAGGTCGATATCCCGACCAATGATTATGACAGCATCTTCTCATTTCCCAAAAACAAAACTCGAGCACAAATTGTGACTGCCACACTGCGCTATTTCCTGCCCCTTAGCACTTTTTTTTCTACCGAATCTGGGTATCATTTTGTACACACCTACATACAACTTTGTGTAGTAGATATCCCCATCCACTACATACTGATTTGCAGTTTTGCGTCATTTGGTATAGGTTTGTAAGATATTTTGTAAGACATTGCGAATTTCCCTATCTTCTCAGCCAAGTGACAAGTGACTTGGCTATCCCCGATAGTACCACTGCTCATAGACATAATCATTCTTGAATACCCTCTATTAATTTGTAGTTATTTATATATGTAAAAACGCAAAATGTAAACAAAAAGCGTGATAATAAACCGCAATGTCTGAAACTGATAATATGTGGGTACCTACCTAGTTACTTCTATACTTTATGTTAGCGAAAAAAACTCTATTTTCTGAAATTTTATAGTATTTTTATGACAAATACCATCATCATTATTACATAGTATAAAATGAAGTCGCTCAAAATGTATTTGCGCGTTAATCTTTTAAACTACGCAGTGGATTTTCATACGGTTTTCCCCAATAGATAGAGTGATTGAAGAGGAATGTTTACATGTATAATACATGCAAATTATATTAGAGAAAAGCCGAGAAATTCAAAGAAAACATATTTTTGTGCGATTTAAAACGGCTGGCGGGCCGTACTATAGTCACTTTTGAAATTCGTTCTACGGAAGAAATTGGAAAATAGATGTCCTAGAGTAAGTAGGTATTTGATTTTTACCTTTTCAAATATCCAGTGTTGCATTGCAAGCATTGTATAATTAGTGGCAATCGCTCGAATTGCATCATCATTATCATCATTACATAGTATAAAATGAAGTCGCTCAAAATGTATGTGCGCATTGATCTTTTAAACTACGCAACGGATTTTCATGCGGTTTTCACCAATAAATAGAATGATTCAAGACGAAGGTTTATATGTATAAAACATGCTTATTGTATTAGAGAAAAGCCGAGTAAATCAAATATTCAAGCAGGCAAGCGGGTGGTGTGGATTTTATAAAGGTTGGGTAATGGTGTTGTGTTTCGTTAGCCACAGCAACGTGTTCCGGGTCTGCTAGTTATGCTATAAAATTCAAAATTATTTAACTCTTGCGTAAAAATTCTCACACTCGAATCTATTGAATGGGATCGTACAAATAACAGATTTCCTTTCACCAAGCTGTTCAAATTCGGTGGCCGAGTCTGAGGCATGCGAAAAGAATTTTGCAGTTGTGGATTTGTTTTATATATCCCAATTTATATTTATTACGGCAGGAAAGTATCATTTAATGTCCGCAGTTTTGTTACAGAAAGCAGACCACGTAGAGGACATTGCTTTGATTTGGGCCCCATGTTATGTCGTAAAGTGGATTCATGTCCAGTGATAATATTTATCTAGAGACGCGATGATACCGAAAATAATATTATTATTTGCAATGGTTAATAAAAATACGTCGATATGATGTTATTAATATTACATTTGACAAGGATTATTTGAGATTTTTATGGCCATTAAATCGAATGCTGGAAGCTATGTTTTTATTTTATGTGTGTGTTTTTTTATATTATATACTTCTGCAGTAATGATTTCAGGTAGCTAAGAATCACTTAACTCACAATAATTCCACTAAGAATAAGTAAATTATAGTTTTTAATGTAAAAAAAATGTTTTCACATGTTATTTTTTTTTTTTTTTACATGAGCTCCACACAGGAGGCGCTGAGGAAAATAATTTTCCTCAGGGCCTGTGTCATCTGTGGGGATGCTGTGTGGAGGGTTTTTTTTAGGAAAAGGAAGGAGAGGAGAGTTCTGGGAAGGAAAAGGGTTTAAGGGGTGGGTAGGAATCTGGGGTTCAGTGTGTCTTGGTCATCAGCCTCCAAGACCTAGGCAAACCTCACCCCATGAACCCGGGCACCCCTACTAAATCACCAAACGTAGCGAACCACTTGGGGTGACCTATGACAGAGGTGTTGGTTATCCAATAAAGGTATTTGGAATAATTAAAAGTATGTTCAATGTGAAACTAAATTTTAAAATATTTTTACGCTATTTTACAGCGAGTTTGCAATATTTTCTAATATTTTATTTCGAACTAGCTGGTTCCCGGCATGTGTTGCAATGTCATATTCAAAGAAATACATTGTTTCTCCCTGAATCACTTTTCCCGTGCGTCCCCCGTTCCCCTCCCGTGAACCCTTCCTAGCTAGTTTTATAAATTATAGCCTTTATGTTATTCTGATATATGAGCTATATTATCTTAAAGATTCATTAAAATCCTTGTGAAATGAGAGCCTTGTAAATTAAAAAAAGTGTGCTTATTTTATTAGCTAATGGTGAGTTCCCGGCGCGCGTTGTAATTCCACTTAATAAAGAAATGGTTTCTCCCTGCGTGTCCTTTACCATTCGTCCCATTCCACTTCCGCCACCCCTTGCCCACTCACATCCCCCTTCCCCTCACGCGTTCCCCCTCCACATTCCCCACATTCCACTCTCTATCTCGATCTCCCTTCTCGCAAACCTCCCTCCCGCGTACCCCTCCCCATCTCCCGCGTTCCGTATATTCAGTCCCGGCACATTCAGTTTTCAAACAGCTCGCGTGCCACCCATTGCAATTTTTTATTACAAATTTTCATTTTTCATTTCTAACAAACTATATATTAAAAAACTAAAATTTTTTTATATATTATAAGAACAATTAATCAAATTTGGTACCTACCATAGGCACATGTTTAAAATACCTATAATTCTTGATTAGGTTTAAAGTCGACTTGGGTGAGTTTCATAGGTGATTACTTCAATAAAATTCATTAATTTAGGGAGTTTATTCGAAAATTGACCTTTGATTACGAACAACCGATGGTTTGTAAAATGTCATTCTTAAAGTGTGACATGGTTGACAGTTTCGTAAGAGTTTTTGTAAAAGTTAAAAACTTTTCAGATGTATTGTCACGTAGATGTAATAATCCAGAAACCTTCGCGAAGGTGGAAAGAAGATATTTTGAAAGTTTCAAACATTTCCTATGCTTAATATAGCAACACGTAAAGGACAAAAAACAAACAAATAAGCAAGCAAGCAAATATACATTAATTTTATATATGTATATAGATAAGCTAATTAACTAACATTAATTCTATATATGTATATAGATAAGCTAATTAAATAACATTAATTTTATATATGTATATAGATAAGCTAATTAACTAACATTAATTTTATATATGTATATAGATAAGCTAATTAACTTACATTAATTTTATGTATTGTTATGTCGCCAATATACAAGACCCAAGCCACCCTAACAAACCATCACGCCGTCCCCCCCCTTACATACCGCTTCTTCCCCCTCGCCATACGCACCGCGGTTGCCCCGCCGGCAGCCGGCAGTCCGGTGCTAGCTCCCAGCGCAGTAACCCGTGTCGGGCAATACCCAAATTGTCCCCGTGCGTCGAGTCGAGTTTGTTCTAGAACTTTCGGCGCCAACGGAAAGGGACGCGACCACCTGCCTTGTGGGCGCGAGCTGGCCAGCAAGGTGCTGCTGTTGCCACCTGCTGGCGATGGACTACTGTAGCTTCCTGCTGAGCATGGACATACTCAGCTATCATGCCACCACCTCCTGGGCGCCTTCCCCGCGCGGCCGTGAGTAACGAAGCTACCTCCATTTTGTAATGTGTCCCCTCTTACCTCGCGATCTGTAAACACCCCCCCGGGAGGGCGAAGAGAAAGATTTGCTTAGGATGTTTTACTCAGCTAGGCATACTTGTTTACCTCTGATTGTTAATTGATGTGAATATTACTGCCCCTTGTTGTAATTGTGTATTTCCGCCAATACAGTGTTTTTCCATCCCAGACAATCTTTCATTTGACGAGACATGAGGAAGAGTGTTGGCCTATAACCATGTACCCCCCTTTTTAGCTACCTACAACCCTGTTGCAGAGCGTTTCACCTGTTCTGCCGACCTGACTGAGCTAGCTTTGGAGGCAGAACGTGGGTGCTTCGCCCGTGGCACGCAACAGTATGTATATAGATAAGCTAATTAACTAAAATTAATTTTATATATGTATATAGATAAGATAATTAACTAACATTAATTTTATAAATGTATATAGATTTTTTTTTTACATGAGTACCGCATAAGAGTCCCAACTGCTCCCGTCTGGAGCCAGTGGGACTACGGCATCCCCAATTGGGGTATGTTGTTAGGCTGAAGGTAGTGGGGAGGGGAAAGAGATAGGGAAGAGGAAGGTGGGGAAGTACCTGGCTATTCAGATCTGGTCACCAAACACAGCAGAAGCCATTTCAAGCAACGTTTCAATTCTGAATGGTGGTCTTACACCAGGGCGATACTGAGAGTATCTCCCACTCTGGAACGGGCCGCAAATATACTATGTATTATTTTAAATGAATAAATTGTGAAATACACAAATTAATTCAATAAAATTTATTTGCCACGCCGGGATTCGATCCCGCGACCTTCGGAATGCTAGTCAAGCGCCTTACCGCTGCACTACGCCGGCCGTCAGTTCAAGCTAATATGAACTAAAAATGATCTAAAGACTTTATTATTTTGTCTTTCTTTCTTGCTTTCTTCTCTTTCTCCACATACTATGTACTACTATACATACTTACTATGGTTCATAATTTATTTTGCTTATTATTATTTCTGTTACAACACTTGCAGCGTCTCCACGTAGTAACAACGAAACCTTGATTTACGCATGCTGCGAACATTTTTAATTGGAGTGTTAATATCTATGCACAACCCAATGGAAATTTCATTAACGTAATAATTGTTGACACTCTGTAAATATTTCAAACAATAAATATATGAGTATGAAGCTATTTCTAATCTTTGAACCGTTTATCATTTGCTGCAACGTATGTAAGTGATTTGACTAACTTTGTTATATTCCCGAGCGTTCTAATGATATTATGACGCAAAGGCGTGTTGACAAGATTAATAGCCATTTAGATAAATTCTACGGAAATTTACACAACTGTTTAATGTACACAATAATTATTTCTTCTTCTTTGTGTGCCGTATCAGGTCCCCCCGACGTTGGCGATCACTCTTGAGAATGTCTCTCTGTCTTGCGCTACCCGGAATAGCTCCTCCACACTTCTAATGCCGGCCCACTCTCGTATATTACGCAGCCAAGACATTTGTCTCCTAATATCAAATGGAGCAAGTGATACTTCTCCTCTCGAAGTATATGACCCAGATATGAAATTTTCCTGATTTTAATTAATGTAAGCAGTTCTCTATCTGCTCTAGCCCGCCTGAGAATTTCTGTGTTGGTGATCATGTCGGTCCATGGGACCTTGAGCATTCTCCGGTGAAGCCACATTTCAAAAGCCTCTAACCTGTTCATGATATTTACTTTCAGGGTCCATGTTAATTATTTAACATCTTCATTTCCTAGAAAGTAATCTATAACTAGCGTAAATTCCCACGCAGCATCAATCTAACTACTATTGCAAATTAGAGATGGGTAAGTTCTGCATTTTTCCGGAGGCCTCCGAGACGTGCTTCCTTTTAAAAGGACTTGAGTTCTTGGAGTAGGTCCCGGGAGCCACTCCCGACTCGCGAATGGCCCGAGCACGCAAACAGATTCAAACGCGCAACCTTGAATGGCTCGAACCGAGACGCTCGGGTTCCACCCTAGCCGCACCGCTTATTTACAATCCCTACCGCGTTTCAGTCGCCTTAAATTTTCAATATCAAAATTTAAATATTTAGAAATAAAAAATTTAATTTCTAATATACACATTGGAAAGATTATTTTATCTAGATTTTGGAACAATTTTTGTTTTTGCAAAGTGATAAAAAATTATCAATATAGAGGTGTATTAACAATGTAAATTGTCGTTACCGCGACTGAATCGGTATAGGTTTTGTAAATACGCAGCCGGACCTCCGAGACGGAGCTCGCAAAAGAACTCGAATGCGCGACCTACTCCCGAATGGCTCGAATCGAGACGCTCGGGTTCCACTCTAGCCGAACTTCGGAGCCAGAGCCCGCACGCAAAAGAACTCGAAACTCTAACACGCCACCTACTCCCGACTCGCACATGTGGCTCCATGGAACTAAGATTGAAGGGAAGCGGCAATACTTTCGGAATATTACGGGGATAAGCGAAAAACCTATGTAGCTCTCCAAATTTGTAGCCGTCTAGTGGGAGGGGATAGAAACGGGGAATGTGGCTAGCTTGCGGGGGGAAGGCGGCGCTCTGGAGATAAGGGCCGAACTGTGAATGGGAATCATTATTATTTTTATATTTTTTAAACTTTCGTTAATTTTTTATTACATTTTGGACGTAAAATATAATAGCTTAATTGAAAAATAAGTAATGAAATGAGGAGAGGGTAGAAACAAGGAGACTGGAGACTTATGTGTTGTTTAATTTTTATTGTTCCCTATACAAGTTATTTTAAGTTACCTTCATCTACTAGGACGTACTTAACTCATTTTTTGCGAAATCAAGATTTGTGAAGCGCTTGTCGAAATACATCGGTCTCACTTTTCACTTGACAAGTGCAAGTGGGTAAAAAAACTAGTGTTATGAACTCACTGTAACTCAAGGCACCATTCCTTGGTGCTATCATTGCTTAACTCATCAGTTTGAAATAGATTTTAATTTATCATATAAATAGTAGGTATGGTTTTTTATACGTATTTTATAAAATCAACAGATTTGCAGTGAAAATTTTTGTGCGTTCTATTCTGATGTAAGCTGGTGCTTGTGTTTTAAAAAAGGAGTGCTCGATATTAATCTTATAAAAGAACTGTATTTACAGTTTTACAATGATAACAAAAAAAATAAGTGATAGGAACAAACACTGCTTGACTTATTTGCGTGGGCAAATAAATTTTATTTGATTAATTTGTGTTATTTCATAATTGATTTATTTAAAAATAATGTACATATTATTTTATACTAGCAGATCCGGCCACACGTTGCTGTGGCTAACGTAAAAAAATGCCACGCCATTACCCAACCTTTATAACCAACGCCATCTGTTAAATTAAATCCACATCGCCCATATTTGCCAGCCCATTGCCCGCTGCCCGCTGCCGCTTAACCAGATATGTTATATATTTCAATAAATTTACACAAAACCTTGACAAATTATATACCTAAACCTTTCTCATGAATCACTCTATCTATTGGTGAAAACCGCATGAAAATCCGTTTGGGTAGTTTTTGAGTTTATCGCGAATAGACAGACAGACAGACGCGGCGAATAACTTTGTTTTATAATATGTAGAGATATACCATATAATATATCACAAGAATCCTAACTGCTTCCGTCTGTAGCATGTACGTTGTGAGGCTGAAGGTAAATGGTGAGGGGAAATAAATGGTGGAGAGAAAGCTGGAGAAGTACTCGGCTATTCAGATCTAGTCGACAAACACGGCTAAATTAATTTCAAGCAACATTTCAATTCTGAATGGTGGTCTTACCTACGCCAGAGCGATACTGAGAATGTCTTCCACCTGGAACGTGCCGGAAATATATCTTATAATGTTTTTAATTATAAAATGTTGAAAACACAGATCAATCGAATAAAATTTATGTCGGGATTTGAACCCGCGACCTCCAGATTGTTAGTCAAGAGCTTTACCCCTCGACCACGAGGGCATGTCAATGTGACTTTTACATAACAATACAGTGATTATAAACTTTGAATTGACTTTGACTTTTGAATTTCGTGTAAACATATGTAAAAGGAGTGGTAAATTAGTAGGAAGAAAATCTAAAAATAACAGTGCAAAAAAGACAAAGTAAACATTTAAAAAAATGAATAAGCTAAATGATAAAAAACATATACCTATGACATGTGTGAATCACAACTTTATATTTGTGCGTTATGATTAATAAAAACATAAAAGTTTTTTGGTAATTTTTAATTATTATAATTTAAGTTGACTGATTCGGCCCATTGGCAGTCGGAGTTCACGTGATAACATCGGGCTCATGGCGATGGCGGTTGAAATGAATACGCCGAAAATTATAAAATGTATATTTAAGCTATGTTTAAACACTTTCATGTGAAAGGTAAGACTGTCTTTCTTCTTAAAGGTCTTCATAGAACTACTTTTACACAATTTTACGGCACAGTGGACCATTTTTCTATGTTTTATGAACGTTTTTCTGTGAGCTCTATGCGCGACCGAGGTGTAAAAGCCAATGTCAGCCATCTAAAAACCGTTCGGTAAATTTTTTGAAAAGGCATGCTTTGGGCAGAGGGGCACACTTTACATGCCGTCTCTCTAGTATCCATACTCTTAGTGTGGCTCGGACCGTGGCGCACGGGTTTGACGAGTGCGAACTGCCGCCGCGCCGCGCCGCGTTGTGCCGCGCCACCACCCGACTGTGGCTCGGCCCGTCGAGTTCCGGCTACAAGTACTGTACCGGGTTCTTTGGGAGTTGATTTGAAAAAAAGAGGGATTTGAAAAGGGAGTAGGAGTAGGAGCCGCTTCGCGTGAAGAACCCGAGTTTAAAAGCCCACTACAGCTGAACCTACAAATCTCTGTTGCAAATACGAGTAATTTGAACATGTTTTATTCCTTCCAGTCTGACCATAACTCAATTGGGAAGGATATGTTAGGAAGCATATAATATATGCAATCTAGCGTTAGCTTTAATAATAAAAAAAACCTTTGAGGCAATTTGCCTTTACAACAACTAATTGAAAAAGAACTGGCATAAAAAAATAGTCCTTTAAAATAATTTACCCCACTCTCATTAGCAGAATATATGATTTCCCTAGGCGTTTGTTTACATTTGCACTCATACTTGTATAAGCAAACACCCCACCTTCATGCAGATAAATTTAATTAATTACCGCGAGAAGTTGCTTTAAACCTCAAACAGTATTTTTGTTAGTTTTCCAAAAGAAGCCTTAATTAAATTGGATACTCGAGGCGTACCATTTTTAATTCTCTTAGTACTGTGTGGCCTCGTTGCCTTTTAAAGTGACTTGACGTGTGTTCAAAGTGATTAAATAAAAGCGAGCTTTTTGGTGCTTTAACTTCGTATTTCTCGCGTTGAAGTTGTATTTTATACCGAACAGTTTCTGGCAGCTGAATAGCCTGAGGAGGTTGGTGGCGGCCAGTATCTGCCTGAGCATTGGCGAGCTTTCAAGTCAATTTAAGTTGAATCAGTCTTAAGTTGCATGTTCCAATAGAAACAGGATTATATCGAATTGACTGAGTTAAACTTTAGAATTTAACATACATTTCTTATATACATTCAAGCTCTAATATCCTCGTCGCATTCAGAAATGGTTGACATCCATCAATATCTGACGTTATTAATACCCTAGCTATAGTTTAAATTTAAGAATCCGACTCCGAGTACAACTCTGACGCCGCGCCATATGAAATCAACCGTGGATGTGAAGTTTGTGACTTTAGCTACTATCGTATTACAATTGAATTAAAGCAAGCAGCTAATAATGCCAAAAGATGGCGCCACTTACGTTAACAGCTAGCATGAGGAATGTCGGCTGGCAGGCGAAGTACTCATCGATTTGGATTTCCATGAAACTCTCCAATCTGGATACGGATGTTGTGACTAAGCAACTGTTACGTCGCCCGCCGCCCGCAGGGCCTAGCAGCAAAAACCTGCGGAACTAGTATTAACTAGCACTAACAATGACATCAGTATCAATTGTTATGGCTCCATAGTAAGCGTTAAAAAAATGAAAGGGAAATATATAAACACTAATGTAATATTTAAAAAAACGTTAATGATTAAGAGAAAAATTTAAAAAAACACGACTCGTTTTAAATAGAGGAAAAATCTCTCGAAAAATGACAATAATACATACTACGGCGAAATAGATTTTCAAAAGTAAACAAAATGTTAAAGAAACTGAATTGGCTAACCGTGAAACAAATGCTGACCTTGAATACGATGATATTTATACATAAAATAATAAACAACATTTTACCAAAATACTTCTCAAATAAAATTATATTCAACAAGGACATTCACAGACATAACACAAGGATGTGCAAGGAAATCAGGCTTCAAAAAAAGGACAAGGCGAATACGCAGAACAGTTTACTGTACAAAGGAATGAAGTTGTATAACACGCTACCAGAAACTTTAAAGTCCACACCAATTGGAAAGTTCAAGACGTATTGTAGGAGCTACATAAAACTTTATAAAATTTAGTTTGCAATATGAAATATTATAATTAGTTAGAAATTTTTTACAAATGTGTTTGTGTTCGTTGTGGGATTTTTTTGTTCATACATTCATTGTTTTAAGCTTTTTTTTAATAAACTTTTCATTATTTGTGTGTGTCATCTATCATTTGTATTATATGAATTGTACAAAAATTAAAAAAAAAAAAAACTTTTTGCAGTATATTTTGCGATTTTTTTTCTATCAGCTATTATATAGGCTCTACAAATGTTTACATATTATCTTCAGAAAAAAATCTTTTTTTGAGAACTTAAAAAATTAAAGTGTTGAAGAGAATTTTATTATAAATCGTTATAAATTCTGAACCAGGGGGCATACATTATTTTAATTACTACCATTATTTTGTTTGAATACAATAAAGCTCTCGCAAGGTTTATAAAGGCTTTATTCTTGCATTTCCTCGCGAATGAAAACCATTATCAAGAACGAAAATAAACGAGCAGCACAACCAGCCGCACCGTGCATAAGAAGGATTATTATAATCCTGATTAAAGGCTATTTACGTATGTTTCATTCTGTTATTATATTTTTTTTTTTTACTTAATTTAAAAAATAATATTTATAACACAATATATTATGACGTATGTTATTGCATCACGATTAAATTTAAGTAGCGGGAATATAGTTCTCAGACGTCGCGCGTCGTCTAACTGCGATTAAGGTTGCGATGTTTCAAACACCATCGCAATATTTGATGACCGTCAAATCGACGATTACCGCCATTTTTTTTTTTTTTTTACACTTGAACGGCCCCCGTTAAATGCTAGTTCTCGACAAGCATAAAACATTACCGTAGTGCCTGTCAGCTGATCTCAATTTAATCAAATAATTTAATATCAAAATGGCTTAATAAAAATAATTTTATATTAAATGGCTCAAAATCGACTAATCGTCGATTTGGTTGTCATCAAAAGTGAGGGTGTTTGAAGCACACAAATCTAAGTGTTAATTAATTAACAATTTGGGGGCGGGTATGGGATAACCAACACCACTGCCATAGGTGACCCCAAGTAGTTCGCTATGTTTGATGACTTAGCAGGGGTGCCCATGGGGTAAGGTTTGTCCGGGTCTTGGCAAGCGGGGAATTGGTTGGGGGAAGACCTTTAGACCTACCTCTGCAGTAGGACTCTCTCATACGCCCGTCACTCCTGGAGACACTGACCCTCAGATTTCTACTCCCCCCCTCATACCTTTTTCCCAAAACTTTATCTCCTTGTCCTCTGAATGTCCTGGGGGACAAAGTCATGAACGGTGCCTCCGAGAAACAGGGTCGCATCTCGGAGTATTTAGACCTTATTCCAGCATTCGGGGCTCTGCTGGAGTGGATCTTCTATTTCCCTGGTCACTCGTGGGACAAAAACTATAGGACCATTCGAAAACTAGGAGCCTTTGGGGAATCTAGAAGTGCTGAGGCCACCTTTTGGACTTCCTTCACGGGGCCTGTAAGAGAAATCAAGCGGAGAAGCCGTGGAGAGGAGAGCTGAGGTCACCTCCATGAACTTTTCCCTTTTGGGACCTTCAGGGAACCAAGGGAAAGTGCACTATTCCGGCGTGGGGCCTTCGGGGAACCAACGAGGAAAGTGAAGAGATGATGTCCTCTTCCCATGTGGTCCAATCTTGGATATGTTCCCATTCAATGTCCGTTCCTTTTCCATCCTCTTCTTCCTCTTCTTCTTCTTTCCGTTTCTCTTCACTCCTACATGGTTCCCTGAAGGCCCATGTGGGGCCTTCAGGAAACCATGTAGGAGTCAAGAGGAGAAATACGACCATCTCTGTGAACTCTTGCCTGGTGGGTTTTAGGGAACCACAGATGAGTATGGAGTAAGAGAGAAGAGGATAGATGAAGTCCTCTTCCCTCCTGAGGCCCTGGGGGAACCAAGGTGGGGCGGACTCTTCCCTTGTAGGGCCTTCAGGGAAACAAAGGAAGGTGAACTAAGGAGCGGAGAGGAGTGATGAAGTTTTTTTCCCTCGTGAGGCCTTCAGGGAACCAAGAATCAGTGGAAGAGAGATGAGACCCTCTTCCCTCGTGGGTCCTTCTGGGAACCAAGGAGGAGTGAAGAGGAGAAATGAGACCTGGAAAATTGTGAAACCAGAGCACATAGCTACATTTCCAATGACAATCCTAGTGAACTTTATAAAAGGGGCTGGGTTACTGTCAAAGGAATGAGGTAAAATAGAAGATAGCACAATGGGCCTATGGCCTAAGTGCTCATGGAAACTATATGTAAACCGTCTCCGCTAATAAAAAAAAATTAAACAATATATTTAAATAAATGAAGACAATATAAGCGAAACTCAATCGAAAATCTGGAAACAGAAAAATAAGAAAAACATATTGACACCCCTGGGACTCGAACCCAGGACCTCTTGCTTATATATTTTCTTAATTTATTTAAATATTACAATTTGAGGTTTTACTCATAAAGTTAAAATAAAAAAATAAAAGAAACAATATATCTTTGTTAGAACCACTTATATATTAATTAACGTCGACTGGTTTCGGAACGACGACGTTCCTTCCTCAGGGCAAATATACAATGACTTGACAATTACAAAACAGTGGGTGGGTACAATGTATTATTATTAAGTGTTATGGTAGGGGTGGGGGCGTGGCTAGGGATTAATGAAGAGTGGGTGGGGGAAAAGGAACGGACATTGAATGGGAACATATTATCCAAGATTGGGTTACAAGATAATATTTTTTGTTTATTGATAATGTAAAGAACTATATGTAATTACTATAATATTAATAGCTGAAAGTTTTAATACTTTTTAAATTTTTTTTTTTTTATTACTTTAAAAGAAAGACAAACATTCCCGGGTTACGAATAATCCAACAATGTTTGAAAATCTCCTACTACCACCACAGAAAGCCGAAAATGTTGCTTGTGTTGTGATGGAGGACTTAGCCAGTCGAGGAATCGAACACGCGACGCTCGGGTGGGACCCAAGCGCTATGCCCACTCAACCACTGACCAGTCGCTTAATTAATTACTTAAATCTGTTTGGCACCACTGTGTACTCAGTGCGTACATGTTTCCATGTACTCACCAGCTGAGATAACTAAATTGTAACGATAATAATTCACTCCAGTGTCTAATATAATTTGCCGGACTTAAAACGTGAAATCAAATTTTTACTTGTATAATAATATAATAATGTGCATAAAAATATAACCACGCATATAAAGATTTTCATAATAATAATAACCCTTGCTTATTTGCTATTTTATTATTACATACTTTTTATATTCTTTCACGTATATTATTTTTTATGTTTTATACTTTTCATATTATTTTACATTCTACTATATTCTTCCTTACTCTTTTATATCACTCTATAGTCATTACATTCTTTTATATTCTTTAATATTATATTACTTTATATTTTTTTATATTCTCGCACATTCTTTATATTGCACATTATGTTAATGTACTGTATAGAAAATTGTCCACTACAACACGGGCGTGTGCCTAGCGGTGGTTGAAAAATCCTCAATTCGTTTAACAAAAAAATCAATGAATAAAGAAAAAAAATGGACTAATTATTTTTAGGGGATTTTCTTCTACTTCCAAATTCTAAGTTATCTAAGCGTTTTCCTTTATGGTTAATATGAAGAATATTTATCACCCGTATTTTTTTCAAAAGTATGGTTATTTTCAATGATATGGTAAGCGAACCCGGAAAAATTATTATCATTAAACACCTTAAATGTTTTTTGATTCTAATTTCAAAATTACGAGTTTATTTTCCCATATAAAATGATAAACAGTCATTTGAGTTTATATATTTCGGAATTAGCCAATTTATGGTCTTTATCTTTAGTGTTCCTAAAAAATACCTAAATATTTAAATTAGTTAAAAAAGCACTGTATACATAGAAATCAGTAGTTTTTATCGATAACTCGTAATATTTTATTTATGTTTAAATAAAATACGCAAAAAAATAAAATAGTAAATAGGTACATTTATATATGTTTATATTATGTAGGTCGAAGTTTAAGAATCCGAATCCGAGTACAATTCTGGCGCCGCACCATATGGAAACCTTCTGTGAAGTTTGTGACGAATTAAAGCAAGTGGGCTACTAATGCCAAAAGATGGCGCCGCTTACGTTAACCGCTAGGAATGTGACTGGCTGGCGTAAATACTCTTGGATTTGCATTTTCTTGAATCTCTCCAGTCTGAATACGGATGATATTTTTGTGACTAAACTAGGGCCGGGACGCCCGCCGCCCGCAGGGCCTAGCAGCAAAACAAGCCCGCTAGTACTCTAAAACATGGTGACGACCGTATGGACGGCCAGGAGTCAAATTGTGATGTTAAAATCTCTCTGATCAAGCTCGTACGCTATAACCAACTAAAGAAATAGTTATCTACCTTATCGACTTGTTACTTAATTTGTTACCGGAGCCATAATAACTGTACCCGAGAAACATACGGATGCAAGTCCAAAATTTGAAGAAATGAGTTTTTGATGCAGACTTGAAGTAAATTATCATGTTTATCAGTGGCAGAAAGATACAGGTCCTATCATGAAGTAAAACAGGATTTTCAAAAATGTGTACGGATGCAACTACCTTTGACGCAACAACTATCTTAGAAGCAGAAAGATTTACCATGGACTTGCATTTTTATGATTTTGTGGCATTTTGAGTATTATGACTCAAATCCTACGTATTATGTAGTATTATGACTCAAATTAAACATTACTTCGCTTTTTGTGGAAGTAAACAATTTTCAAACATTGGTCTTTTCATAATACATCACACGTCAAAACAAAATACTCCACTTCACTTAAAAGCAGAAGGACTAAGGGTTTTTAAGTCTTTAAAGGCTTTACGTATAAAATATTTAGTTTTATTCGCTCGTTTTTTAAACAAAACTAATTGATTTAATAATTACTTTTTTTTGTTATTTATCTGCATGGATATCCGAATAAGTTATGAGACCATAGTCACAGAAAAAAATGTTTTTTGTCTCTCCTGAACATTTGCCTTTTTTGACTTGCATCCGTATGCTTCACGAGTACAGATAAGTAATAAGCAATCACAATGATACTATTAGTTACAAAAATTTAAGGTTTCATAAACACTTTGATGTTTCAAAGTAAAGAAAGCCGAAATTAAATATTTTCCCACTTGAAAAAAGTTGTTTTAATGCTCATTAAAAGGGTTGTTATTGACGACACTATTTTTTGAAATCACTCTGATCCTGTGAAAGCCTTTTTACTGCAGATAAGTTCGCAGCTTATAGGTAAGATACAAAGTAAAATTAAGTACGAAATTAGTTAATAAACGGATGAAGAATGAATAAACTCTATGAGCTTTTACAAAGCTGCGGGTTTATACTCGAAACTTACCTTTGTAAATGATCTCGCTTTTGCTAACTCGTAAGACTCCCTGTCTAATAGAGGATATCAGTTGAAACCCCTCTGTTTGAATAAGGCGAGTAAGGTACCAAGACATAATGATTAAATTAAATGGGAATAGCACTACTACCATAATCATACTTATAATACATTGCCCAAACCCATGCCTCATCAAAAGCGTCAAACTGCACACCTGAATTTAATTTGGGAACCAATGCATTTTAGAAAGAGAGTGGTATAACTGATTAATTGTTTACTTTATTTGAGAAAATTCTATGTATTTGAAATCCATGAAACTTCGGACGTGTTGTCATAGACCTAACCTGCAATATCAGCTAGCTATTTATAAAAATTAGGTTCATCGAAAACATTTCTAAATTGATGTGCATGTATTATCAACATCAGCCATCGCCTACATCATATATTTAGTAGTAGTATACGTGGTCCATTGAATAAATGAGATGAAAGTAAAATAAACAAATTGTAACCATAAACTGACACAAATAAATCTATTAACGAAGATGCAGACTTAAAATAATGACAAATTTAATTATTTCACTCATGCGTTAATCGTGCACCCGATCGACAACCGATATGAGTAGGACACGCTGTTAGCTTTCTAAGGGCCGGTTTTTATAACCATCCGTTCATCACGCTTGTTACCATTTTTAACTAATATTTGGTCTACCACTTGATTTTGCCGTTTTATAAACATTCGGTTATGTAGCGGTTAATGCTTTACAGACCGATTTTGGCCAGTTAAATGGATAACGATCCGTTTGCTAACGTTTTTTGACAATTTTAAGTAGGAAGTTGTTCCTAAATAATAATAAATAAATAACCGAGCTCCGAGAAGTTGTTCTCGGAGCTCGGTTATTTATTTTCGAAATCAGTCAGTAACGCTAGCTTTATTTCTTTTATTGTATATTCAATAATATTATTATTCAGTATTATTATTACGCGTGACAGCTGTTTCGCCTAGTTTAATAATGCCTGTAGAAGGCGAAATAGCTGTCACGCGTAATAATAATTAATAATTACTAGTTCCACCAAAAATATTGAACAGACTTGGCTTAAGAGCCTAGCAGGACAATCGGTTTTATCGAAATTTGTTAAAATAGTTTAATTGTTTGTCGCTTGTGTCGCCCTCATCGCTTTTTAACTCAATTCTATCAAAATTTATTGTAAATGGTTACTAAAAATGGATTTGATAATAGTATCCGCTCGTAAAAATCCGAAGTTACACGATCATTCCCGATCACAAATTAAATATTGGCATATTATATCTTGGCCGGCCGTTTTGAACGTTGGATTTCTATTTTTCCCCATAACGTGGGAAAATTTCCCTTAAGATTCCCTATTTCGAAGAAAATTATTTAAAAAAATATTATTTGAACAACTTTTTAAAAACTGTCGGAAATTCATTATGCAACTGGTATGATTTTAGCAGCAAATCGTGAGTTGTTTATTGGTTTAACACTTCAATCTATATATATATATATATTTTTTTTTTATTTAAAAAATATAAACTACAAAAAGTTATAGAAGTTCTGTAAAAATCTGTATCTTCTAAATATGAAAAATATTTGCGACATATTGATTTCTTTTACGTGTGAATCGATATTCCCAAATTTTACAAGTAAACTATATTTTCCATAAATACGGGATTTTTTTCGGCTAACTGTCAACACCCAAGAAGAACACCTGCATTGTGACAACAAGTCTTCGCGATGGATGTCTGCGCCCGCCAGTTAAATAATCCCCAGGGCGTCACAACACACGGAAATATAAAACACCATTGAAAAATATATTTGTTTATTTAAAAGTTTAGGTTTTTACATTAAGTAGTCGTTATGTATTATTATTAACATTGTGATTATTTCCTATGAAATAAAGGTATTCTCCTGTGAAAGCTGATGTATAATAATGACTTATTATATCACACTGTCATCATCACTATCATCCTAAGGAATGCTATGTGGGGGTTTTTTTTAAGGATTTTTAAAAGTTTTTTAAAGTTTTTTTAAAATATGGAGACGAAGTTCTAATAAGGAGTGCTGGGAAGGAAATAGGTATTAGGGATTGGTAGGAATCTGGGGGTCAGTGTATCGAACCAGGCGTAACAAACGTATGAATCCATCTCAGTGCAAGGCGATGGGTCGAGATATTCACAGTATGGAAGATCTACAGTCTCTCGTATCTAGGGTGTACGAAGAATGAGTTAATAATGAATGTAAGTAAAGTCTAAAGCCATGGTATTTGAAAGAGAGAATATGAAAACAATGTGCAACATAGTTGTGAATGATGAAAACTTGGAGCAATTGGATGAGTTTGTGTATTTGGGAAGTATGTTTACGAGAGATGGGAAGGCTGATAGAGATATTGAAATTGATATTGAATGCAGGTAACTCTATTAATGGAGTACTGGTACCTACCCTGATGTATGGCAGTGAGTCATGAAACTGGCAGAGAAAGGATGAAAGTAGACTGAATGCTGTAGAATGAGATCCCTGAGATGTATGACGTATGTGTGGTAAAACCATGTAGGATCGTGTGAGAAAAATGGAGATCCGCAAAGAATGTAAGGCTGATGTAAGTGTAATGAGTAAGATGAAGAAAGGAACGCTCCGATGGTTTGGGCATGTAGAGCAAATGAACGAGAAAAATAGTGTAAGGAGAATATACAACCGCAAATGTGAATGGTAGAAGTCGCAGACGTCCAAGAAAGACATGGCACGACTAAATGAATCAGATACTTTAGTCGGACCATATCAAGAGTCAGAATAATAGAAAAGCATGTATGAGACGATGTATGAATGTGAACGAGGCAAGGAGTGTGTGCCAAGACCGAGTTGTTTGGCGGTCCGTCCTCTCTGCCTACCCCTGCGGAGAAACGGCGTGATGGTTTGTTAGTTAAATTATGAATAATAATAATTAACCATTTATTTGGACAGCACTAATTCGTGTGTAACTTGACACTCGCTTTTGAAAAATAAAATAATATTATGACGTATGATATACATGCCTTCTTCGAAAAAGTAAGACAACACGGAAATTTATTTCTTGTAAAAGCACTGATGGGCTTTTACAAAATGTTTAATTTTTACATGGTTTTACTGCCAGATACAGAGATATCGAAAAATATTATACAGTTAGGTACAGTTCTGAATCTCAACTATTTAATAATAATAATTGGACGATTTGTATAATGACGTATTAGTGAAAAATCACCCCTAGGGCGCAGTTTCACTTGATCGTTGCATTCTCCCCCCGACTTCTTCTGCCATACCTACACATTCACCTCATTCCTTCTCCTTACACTATTTTCATCATTCATCTGCTCTGTAATGCATTCGTAATTAAATAAACTAAGTAAAAATGGTCGAAACGAATAAAACTTCCGAATAATAAAAGCTAATTGAAAATAATTCAAATTTCATTTATTACTGTTTACAAGTACCTAATGGCAGTTTTGCCTACCAAAGTCATCGCCAAATCAACAATTGTTGCCGGTACACATATAATTAAAATCATTAAAAATATCTAACAGAACTTAATAAACAGTAATTGATTTCAATAATAACATTAAAAATATGTTTCGAAAGCCCACGTATAAAAATAAACATAAAAGCAGTTAAACATTGATTCGTTAAACCGAGTGATCACTGTATTCATATTTGGGTCTACAAACAAGGCAATATGTAAGAAGGTACAAGTATATGATAGTCAATCCTTGCCACAGTCGTTTTAAAATATATCTTTTTGACACACTTCATTCACTTTCCCCGTACAAATTCAGTGGTAGAATTTCTTCCCTCCAGAGTATACGTATTCTATACAAAAACCAACACATGCAAATATTTTTCATACTACTTTACAGAACAGAGCCTTACGAGACGACCTCTCGTGGCGACTGACTTTCGCGTAATGAATAGAAGTTGAAAATGGGATCGCATTTATCTGTTTTGGGTACAGATAAAAATGGAATATTACACAATAAATCACAAAATTAATTTTATTTATTTATCATTTTTTATAGTTTAAATATTGTTTTCATACACAATATTTTTATTTTTTTCAAATAATTGTTTTTAATACATAAAATCGATTTCAAAGTACATCGATTAACGTAGTTTTTAAAAATAATTTTACATCATTATTTGCGCATTTTATAAAAAAAATGTAGGGGTATAGGTTGATATGTTTCCTATAACAAAATATTTTTCAATATTTTTTTTCTTTTCGTATATGACAACAGATGGAAAACAATCAGTGGTACATTAACGATTTTTTGAAAACTGATCTTTTATAAACAGTTATAAAGTAAGAAAAAATATAATTTTTAATATTTAATATTAACTTGGGGCATCGAAAATGCATGTATCTAAAAAAAATCATAACAAACTTTTTTTTTGAGGTGCTATTATCGACACAGATGACTTCGAAAATAGGCAAAAATACTCAAAAATACGAAAAAAACCATAAATATTGAAAAATCCCTCGCGGGCTCTTAAGGATGAGGTGTCCTTTTACTACAAGAAAACCGTTCCTGCGCAGTGCGTATCAATGATACTAATGTAATAATGCTTTTCAAAAACAGTTTTCCTTTGACACTGTTTTATTGTTTGAAGCTGACACTTGGCTAGCTGTCTACAATAAAGCAGAAACGGAAATAAACATTGTAAAAAAGTGGTTAGATACAAATACACTCACATTGAACACCGAGAAAACTAAATATGTCACATCAAGCATAAATATAACAGGTCAACCTCATGATGATGCCACTATTAGAATACACACATGTATGAATTGCGATGAATATTGTCAGTGTCCCTACATTGAGCGCACTACACAGATGAAGTATCTCGGCCTCACAATTGATCCATATCTCAAATGGAATTTTCACACTCAAATAATTGCAAACAAAATAAGAAAAACCATGCACTTTTTCAGAAAGATACGAAACTTTCTCGACTTGCAACACTTGAAAATGATTTATTTTGCAGTTTGTCAATCTGTTATTGAGTACGGTATCATAGCATGGGGAGGCGGTACTGCATCAGCACTAGATCCAATCATAAAGGCACAAAAAACGATTATAAAAATAATTCTTAGATTACCCCTAATTACGGACTCGAACTTTATCTTTAATATTATGAATGTGTTTGACGTTCGTCAGATATATGCAAAAACAATCCTCACTCATTTATACACAAACATACATAAATACTATGAAAAAAGACTAAATTCTCGCTATACTCGAAACAATAACAAAGATTTACTACAAATTCCCATAACTCATACTTCTTTTGGTCAACGAAGCTTTAGATACCTTGCAACAAGACTTTACAACATTCTTCCAATTAGTATAAAAAAATGTGATTCACAAAAAAATTTCAAAAAAAACATAAAAATTTGGATAAAAAATAATGATAGAGCATTTACCGGTGCACTCACCCAAATTCGAAATTAGTAATGAACCAATGCTGTTATTATTGTACCAATGTTATTGTTATTATTAATGCAACCAATCTATTGTGTGATTACATTCTAATATAAGTGTAGGTATGTTCACAGCATTATAAATTGATGTAAAATAACTGCCTCAACACAGGCTAGCCTAGTGAGGCAGGTTACGAGAAATCTAAATTTATAATTACAAATCTCTACTCTCTAAGTAACTACTGTTTATATGTATATTGTTTTTTGTTATTAACTTTTGTACTAATGTTACTTTTAAAATATTGTAAGATGTACTTTTTTCTTGTTTGTTATAAATCTTAAAATTTTTTGTAAAATAAAGATATATATTATTATCTCTAGTCCCATAGCTTTGCGTAGACTGGACTTTTCACTAAAGCCCTGAATGGATTCGCCTTCGTGATTCTATTTAAGTCGGAGATGTAGCATTATGTGTTAGGTCCTTCAGTAACTCTTGTCTTTTACAAACGTGGATTGTAATATTATTTTGATGTCTATTCAAAGAAATATTTTATTTCAGTTAGCGCATAATTGTTTACCTAATGAAAGCCATTTCATGGTCATGTCGACATCATAGTACCACGTCCCCTTTTAAGAAAAATTTTTTTGTAGATATTGTCTCAAAATACAGGTATCGAAAGACACAACGTAATCTAAAACCCACAAAATAAATATTTGGTTAGTAGAAATTAAAAATTAACAGAAAATGAGCATTATATCTACCAGATAATGAAATGTCCCAGATCTCTACAGACAGACACACTCCTTATATTGTCATCTATCTATCTCCCATCTCCCATCTCCCATCTCCCATCTCCCATCTCCCATCTCCCATCTCCCATCTCCCATCTCCCATCTCCCATCTCCCATCTCCCATCTCCCATCTCCCATCTCCCATCTCCCATCTCCCATCTCCCATCTCCCATCTCCCATCTCCCATCTCCCATCTCCCATCTCCCATCTCCCATCTCCCATCTCCCATCTCCCATCTCCCATCTCCCATCTCCCATCTCCCATCTCCCATCTCCCATCTCCCATCTCCCATCTCCCATCTCCCGTCTCCCGTCTCCCGTCTCCCGTCTCCCGTCTCCCGTCTCCCGTCTCCCGTCTCCCGTCTCCCGTCTCCCGTCTCCCGTCTCCCGTCTCCCGTCTCCCGTCTCCCGTCTCCCGTCTCCCGTCTCCCGTCTCCCGTCTCCCGTCTCCCGTCTCCCGTCTCCCGTCTCCCGTCTCCCGTCTCCCGTCTCCCGTCTCCCGTCTCCCGTCTCCCGTCTCCCGTCTCCCGTCTCCCGTCTCCCGTCTCCCGTCTCCCGTCTCCCGTCTCCCGTCTCCCGTCTCCCGTCTCCCGTCTCCCGTCTCCCGTCTCCCGTCTCCCGTCTCCCGTCTCCCGTCTCCCGTCTCCCGTCTCCCGTCTCCCGTCTCCCGTCTCCCGTCTCCCGTCTCCCGTCTCCCGTCTCCCGTCTCCCGTCTCCCGTCTCCCGTCTCCCGTCTCCCGTCTCCCGTCTCCCGTCTCCCGTCTCCCGTCTCCCGTCTCCCGTCTCCCGTCTCCCGTCTCCCGTCTCCCGTCTCCCGTCTCCCGTCTCCCGTCTCCCGTCTCCCGTCTCCCGTCTCCCGTCTCCCGTCTCCCGTCTCCCGTCTCCCGTCTCCCGTCTCCCGTCTCCCGTCTCCCGTCTCCCGTCTCCCGTCTCCCGTCTCCCGTCTCCCGTCTCCCGTCTCCCGTCTCCCGTCTCCCGTCTCCCGTCTCCCGTCTCCCGTCTCCCGTCTCCCGTCTCCCGTCTCCCGTCTCCCGTCTCCCGTCTCCCGTCTCCCGTCTCCCGTCTCCCGTCTCCCGTCTCCCGTCTCCCGTCTCCCGTCTCCCGTCTCCCGTCTCCCGTCTCCCGTCTCCCGTCTCCCGTCTCCCGTCTCCCGTCTCCCGTCTCCCGTCTCCCGTCTCCCGTCTCCCGTCTCCCGTCTCCCGTCTCCCGTCTCCCGTCTCCCGTCTCCCGTCTCCCGTCTCCCGTCTCCCGTCTCCCGTCTCCCGTCTCCCGTCTCCCGTCTCCCGTCTCCCGTCTCCCGTCTCCCGTCTCCCGTCTCCCGTCTCCCGTCTCCCGTCTCCCGTCTCCCGTCTCCCGTCTCCCGTCTCCCGTCTCCCGTCTCCCGTCTCCCGTCTCCCGTCTCCCGTCTCCCGTCTCCCGTCTCCCGTCTCCCGTCTCCCGTCTCCCGTCTCCCGTCTCCCGTCTCCCGTCTCCCGTCTCCCGTCTCCCGTCTCCGGTCTCCGGTCTCCGGTCTCCCGTCTCCGGTCTCCGGTCTCCGGTCTCCGGTCTCCGGTCTCCGGTCTCCGGTCTCCGGTCTCCGGTCTCCGGTCTCCGGTCTCCGGTCTCCCGTCTCCCGTCTTCTATAGGAATAAAAATGAATCGCCAAAATATATGTACGCGCATAACTTCTAGGTACCAGCTAGTTATTAATATAAGTTAAATTATGTAGCATTTGGGTGAAGAGGTACAAGTCACGAAAATTAGTTAAGAATGTTTCCAATTTTACTTTAGACCTTTTAAAGTAAAATTGGAAACATTCTTAACTAATTTTCGGGTGAAGAGGTACAAGTCACGAAAATTAGTTAAGAATGTTTCCAATTTTACTTTAAAAGGTCTAAGATCGGTTAGATAAAGAGGTACAACTCGGTATGTAATAATTATTTTATAACCATGTTTCAAAACTAAAATTGGTAAATGAACTCCAAATTCCAAAGTAATTATAAAATGCCTTTCAGATTCAGATCAGAAAGCGAAATACATGGAGATATAAATATTATATCACTTCACCTATTTGAATTTAAACATCTAAAAAAAGTCTACTCTAGTATGCTGTCAATAGTTAAATGTTAACTGTCAATAATTAAATAGTTTAGAAAAACATATTTATATTTATTATTTTTAATTTTTAGAATTCATAAAGTATTATTTTAAGAAGTGAAGACGGAAGGACATTAACTTTTTCTATCTTACGATTTTACGTCCGGGTTAAACCTTCCCCACAGGAAACACTAAACCCTTCCACATACTTTTCCACAAATGATCATCAAGTCAATCCACGCTATGCAAGTGCACTACATAAGTATAATAAATACAAAATAATACAAGAAAAATATGTCAACCTATCAGAGACCAAATGGGAAAATTATTCACCGATTCCAGATATTTTCATACCAGAGGGTTCGGCTCGGTAGAACTCCTAGCTGGACCGATAAATCCTACTGATCCCTCAATATAAATGTTTAAAAAATCTTTCGTAATCCTACATGTATTTAAAATGACTGATTTTTGCATTTTTATATATAAATTCTTTGACAAATCAAATAAGCATACATTTTGAATAAGAGACCTAGGTATAATGCCAGTAGCCGAAGTAACAAATGGTAAAAATTTTATAGTCTGAGAAAGCCAAATTCTTTTAATCTCATTTCCTAAATCTGTATATTTTTTATTTTTTCAGAAACAGATTTTTGAATATTACAGAAATTTGGAATAGCGACATCAATGATATAAGTTATTTTTTAGATTTTGTCATGTAAAAATATATCGGTCTATTATGACTAATTGTTCTGTCTGTTAGTATAGTTTTAACATAATATATTTTATAAAATTCATTTTCTAAGAATGAATTTGGTTCGTATTCATAATATGGGACTGTCATAAAGTTTTGTTTAATTAACAAACTTTGGTGAATTATTTTTAAAACCTGATTGTGCCTAAATGTATACCCGGACAGCGCTAATATGGAACATCCCATTATAATATATTCTATAATTTCCGGAAAAGCCAAACATTTTCTACATAAATCATCAATTTGATTTGTATCTTTGATTATACGCTTCCAATATTTTTTAGTATTAATTACTCTATCTTGGATGGCAAGCATAAATCCTTCTATTTCTGCGCTCAACTCTCCAATACTCAACAATTTGTTTGACGAAAGTTTGTCAACATACGTTTGGTTGAGATAATTGAAGTGTTTTGCATGAATAATTTTATTTGACCAGGAATCTAATAATTCCTGCTTAGTATTTATAAGAATGTTGGCATTCTCGTCATACAAATTTAAAGGTATAATGTTTCTATCTGCCTTGTAAATTATTTTGTGATTTTATGAGCTATTAGCTTACCATCAATTTAAAATTACATATAATTACCATTGATTAATTTTTTATTGATTGATTGAATGCTTCTGTTAAAATAATCCATATTTAAAACGCTCCCAAAGCAGCTGTTGGGAGATAAAATAACTAACAATATAAGTAAACATGATAATATACACAAATATTGGACGTATTGCATTTTAACGATAAGTAAAAAGCAACAGATAGTTACGCTGTTTATAATACAATTGAATCCTCGTCACAATGCCACCAGAATATTGGTTTGTTGTTCAGACCATTTTAACAAGTTACTTATGCGATTGCATTTGGTTAAGAAAAATATTTCCGGTTGAGATATGTGTATTTTTATCAATATGTTATCTAATAAATTCTAATTTTACATGACACGTGTGCGTCTTTTTAATTTATTTGCGTCGTTTTGTGGTCTATATCAGCCAAAAGCCACACTGTTTTCTATTTTCTATTTTCCACTTTTGAGGGCGTAGAACAAATTGTCGACATGGATTTTTTTTAAATATTTATTTATTTAATGAAAAAAACATGTTTTAATGCATTTCTACGCCAATCAAGAATACGAGCTCTTGAGCTTGGCGTAGGATTTAGAACAAACCGATAATCTTATATTTTTTATTGAGACTGGAACTGGCTTTTACTTTGTTCTTCGTCTACAATGTTCCAAATAACTCAATGCCATTGGTCAAATAGGATCTGGGACAAACCAATACGAAAGAAAATATGGATAACTTTATGGAATGGCAAATTTTTTACTAATTGTTAGGTTGGGTATATGCTGAGCTCGGCAGACTGCCGAGTTGTGGCCGACGGCGCGGCGAGTTATGGCCGCAGCGCAGATTCTGCTTGGCACGTACGCAGGTGGGCAGTATTTCTTTATGAGAATCTCAATTTTTCAAGTAATCACCTTGCTAAATAGTCTTTTTTGCGCTTTGAAAAATTATTAATCAACAGTAAATTATATTTTAAAAGTCAAAACCGGGCTTGGAACTCAACATTCTCACAAACGATCAGCGCCCAAGCAGGTGCAAGCTGAACTTAATTGACAATACAAATTGACTACTGACAATATTTATTTTATTGAAAAGATAAATAGCTTAATTTACATCGCTTTACTTATACATACAAAACCAACATCTTTCGTGAACGATGTTCACATCATCAGGAGTAAATTAAAATAAAATTAAACATTAAATATAGATCACCTAAGGACGGGAAGAGGTGGTAGAAAGGAGGAGAGGTAGGAGTGGTAGTAGAGTAACTTAAAAGAGGGTGGGAACACTGGGAACCCCTCCCCTTTCCTTCTACCCCTTCCTTTTCATATGTGATCTATATTTACAGCCTTACTAAAAAACCCAGTGAAAATTTTATTCAATTGACAAACGGCCGCGGATGTGAAAACATTACTAATTAAAAATTTGTTCTTTGAAAGAAATACACATGGTTTCCACGGCCTGAGAGGGTAGTTTATCTCTGTTTTAACCATTGATGTCCGAACGATATTTGTAATTTTTCCATAGTATTTTGAATGTTCTATATATTTCTTATTTTTGAAGGTGTCGTAAAAACAAATACCATTTATGAAAACTAGATAAAATTACCTTTTCGATTTGAGTATTTGAAATACACTTTAGCTTTCAAAAACTGCCATATTTTATGATTCAAACTCGGAAAAACATGGAAAAAAATTTCCTCCGACAACATTTTTGACCAAAATGTAGAGAAATTTAAATAAAATCAAAATTTAAAAAACACAGTCCTTTTATGTAGTAAATTTGGAAGGAAACTATCACCTCACTTTTTTTATCGTGTATACAATAAAAAAATAATAAAAAATTTCAAAGTTTTTTTTATTGCCAAAAAAATAACTTAGAAATAATACCGAAATTTAAAACAGATTTCTTGCATCTCTAAAGACGTTAATTTTTTTTGATACGTTTACGAACACATGTATTAGATTTTAATATTATAAAAAATTATCACTTTTAAGAAATTCTTTTAAAATAAAGATCTTAAAATGAAAATTTTATCTAAGTAACCTATAAAAAACAATATTCTGACAGTTCATCTTTGAAAGTACGGCGTTTGTACAATAACTTGATTAAACTGATGTAAAACACACAAATAATAAGGTAAATATATCAATTATGTGAACAGAAGAGTAAATTCGTCACTACAATAGAAATTATTTAGTAAAATCACAACATTTAGGCACTAACAAAATTTTCCATATCCCGCCATAAACACACCGAACTGTTTTGTCATCGCGGGCCGATATGCACCGGCGCACCAATAATGCCCCTAGCGGAGAAGAATTAAAACAACATTGTTTCCTAGGAAATTAAAACCATTTACAATGTTGTCAGATCTTAATGCATTTTAACAGCGTGATCACGCAAGAAACGTTATTGGTAATAAAACGTGATTTAGTGTATACGGGGATTAATTATGTTATTGCAATAACACAGTTAATTGGTCGCGCTGTGGTTTTTTTTAGTAAGGCTGTTATTGTTTAACTTTAGTATACATTCGCTCCTGATGAAATGAACATCGTTAACGAAGAATGTAGTTCGACTATATATAAATAAAGTGATGCAAACTAAGTTATTTGTCTTTTCAATAAAACAATACATACGAGCATAAATATTTTTTGTGAATGTGAAACAAAAAAAATTAAAACTTTTTTTTATTCTTAGAGTATCTGCTTATTATTTACTGAATATACAATAAAAAATCCTCGTATTTAATATTTAAAAGTATTTTATATTTAAAAGTTTATTGCGTTAAAAAATGGTCTGTAGAACAAACCAATATTCGGCTAGCGACAAACGCTGTTTACAATCATAGGATTTACTGCTTCTGCTGGGAACATCGTCATTCGTAACGGTTATTTATCAGTTATGACCTTGGAACTTCGAAGGTCAACGTTGTTTGCTGCGGACAAGCGTGTCACCCGATACGGCTCCAGTAATCGGGGAAGAGTCATGCAGTGGTGCATAATTAGGCCAGACTTCGTAGAATAGTTCTAGGTTAATTGGTGGAAATGTTAAACTAACATTGTGCTAATTATCACCAGTTTCCGGAAAACAAACAGTACTTGTTGATGTATTGGATGCGCTGAAACATTTTTAAATATAATCTATATATATATATATATATATATATATATATATATATATATATAAAATCTCGTGTCACGGTGTTTGTGGTCGCACTCCTCCAAAACGGCCGGAACGATTTTTATGATTTTTTTCATGTATATTTGGTAGGTATGAGAATAGGTCGTAAAGTATATTTCATACTGCTAGGTGATTAGGGTGTCCCTTTGTAGAAATTTTTTAATATTTTTTGACAATTTTTAATTTATTTTTTTTTATTTGGCATCAAAAATAACTACATTCCAAAATTTTCACCCTCCCATTCTTAAAGCGCGAATTTAGTATTTTGTATGAATAAATTTAACTGTCGCGTCGTTCTTATTTCAAACAGAACGAATGTATTGTAAGTGTGTGGGGATGTCTGTCGTGGATCCCATCCCACACACTTACAATACAGTCGATATTTTTTTTATTTAACAACCAAAATATTCAGTAGAAATAATTTATATGGCAGAACAACGTTTTTCCGGGTCAGCTAGTTATAAATAAATAACCAAATAATAATGGATACAGCCGCCGTGGTAACCATTTATTGGATAAACAACGCCTCTGCCATATGTCACCCCGTTTGGTGATTTAGTAGGGGTGCATGGGGAGAATTTTGTCTAAGTCTTTGCGGCGAATGCATTTTCCCACCCACTGCGTGACAGGCCGGATCAGGAAATCTAAACTAGACCTCTCCAGCAGAACTCTCTCGAGTGACGCATCCGCCCGTCACTCGTGGATACATTAACCCTAGATTCCTACCACCTCATACCGTTTTCTTTTCCAGAACTTCCTCTCCTTCTTTTCCCTAAAAAACACTCCTCACAGCATCCCCAAACAAGTCGTAGGCCCTGAGGGATTTTTTTGTCTCAAGGCCCCCAGTGTGAGATAATGTAAAAAAAAATAGATATGATTTCAGATTTTTACGTCAACAAGTAATATGAGACGTTGGTTAAAGAAGAGCTAACACGGCATAATACCCCCAAAATAAATCAAGATAATAAAATAATAGTTTTTACTTTAGCTTGATTTTATGGGAGGGCGTGGGCATTGTTGATAATGCATTCTATTCTAATCACAGACTTTCTTTAGGACAGAATACATCAATACCCAACAAAAATATAGGAAGAAAAGGGAAGGATTAACCTTTTAAATGCCAGTATGTAGGAGTGTAGCTGTGAACAGCAGGCCATGAATTTTTAATCAAAATAAATCATTTTTAAATCTTATTTTTATAAATTAAAAACATATTACACCTTGAAAGGATATTTAAATGACTTAGCAAAAATCTTGAAAAAAAAAAAAAAATTTAATCTTGCTCAAAGAATAGCGAGATAACTTGCTATTTTTCTATGGCAGGCCTGCTGGGCACGGCTAAGAATGCGAAAAATCTAGCTCTTGGCACAGAAGCGGTTAAAAGAATCAAAATCATTGAACATCAAGGTATGAGAAGGGGTGGTTAGGAATCGGTTTTGGGGGTCGGTTTGTCCAGAAGTCTATCAATTCATTCCTCCTACCGCGTTGCAAGACGATGGGTCGAGAGAATCCGGCTGGATAAGTCTAAAGATCTTCCTCAACCAGTCTCTCCCGATCCGGCCCGCCACACACTAGGTGAGCAAACATATTCGCCGCCTAGACAAACCTCACCCCGTGAAGCTAGGCACCCGTGCTAAGTCACCAAACATATCGAACCACTTGGGGTGACCGACAGCAGGGGTGTTGGCTATCCAATAAGTGGCTCCCAAATTATAAAGTCATGTTTAAAAGCTCAATTGCTCATGATGGAAATGCAGTTTTGAAATGAAAAAAGTTTAGTCTGCCATAAAAATTTCTGAAAAAAAATTGTTAATTTATCAATACAGAGGTATTTTAAACATACGTATTGATTTCTGTCTTTTTCATGCAAACTGAAATTTAGATTTGAGGCCAAAATAGTTAACCAAACTGATTATTTTTATTTTTAATAAAAAAATTATGGAAAATATTTACTGTACTATATACTACTTTATTTTTTTGTGTTTTAGATTATAAAATATGGACCTGGATACGCGCCATAAATATATTTGGGCATTAATTTCTTTAAATGAATAATTTATGCTATAAGACCATAAGGGCGCCATCTCTGGGTTTTGTATTGTATTGAATTTAACCTATGTGACTTGAGATGCAGTGTATTCATGCGTTTCCTTACCTTTGTGAATCAAGCAATTACTTCTGACGGGAGTGTCAGTAAAAGGCCAAGAGATGTCTCTCCTGGTCAGTCAGAAGAATAATTCATCCAGTAGACACCTAAATGGATTGATTTTAAAAATAGTACATAAACAAGTGAAACTAACTGTCATCTGTTGTTTTGGAACATTTTGCTGTTTATTTTTATCATTGTGAAAACTAACTAATTGTGTATTGTTGAAACTTCCTTGCTGTGCAAAACATCGGTCAAGATTATGCGATATCGCCTTGACATTTTTATTGAAAATAAGTGTCTTTTCGTGTGGACATCGTGGCTGAGCTGCATTCTCTGAGTGAGTGTTTGTTTGTTTTTCACTTTGGTTTTTGGAGTTGCTGGGTCGACTGTTTTTTTGTGTCACATAGGGAAGAATTCAATTTTCGTTAATTTTACATAGGGTAGTCAGCCCTCGTGTCAGGGGCTATTTACACGCCCCTACATATTTAATGGTCCTTCGAGCCGGATTATTAATTCATTCATACATTCAATTCGAGATTATAGCTTAATTACATGGATGTTTGAATTTACGTATTTTTTTTTGGTAAATTTGAAGTACCTCTCATTTTTTGAGAACTATAGCTGGTCTTGTTTTTGCTTTTGGATGACATATTTGGATGTTCGCAGAATTATCGTAATTTTGGATAATTATTCGCAACATTATTATTATTAATTAATTGTTAACATTGTTCGCAGAATTGTCGTAATTTTGGATAATTATTCGCAACATTATTATTAATTAATTATTAACATTGTAACATTATTGTAAAATTTTGTGGTAATCTTTTCGCATATATAAAAAATGCCAAGAATTACGGAGGAGGGTTTTGATGAGGCTCAAGACAGATCGCTTATTCTTTTAACCGCAAAAAAGGAAAATCTTTTTTTTCGTATGAACGATCTGTATAATGCAACAAATAATATATCTAATTTTGAGTCAAGAAATAACGAAGTGTTTATGGCTCAGTCAGAGATGATTGATCAAATGCGAAGTCAATTTGAAAATATTATAGATAGCATCAATGATCGTCAGTTAACTTTAAATCCAGAATTTAAACCAGATTTTCAAGCTTTAAATGCTTTTGATGATCTTTTTTTGAAGGTCAAACGAACTAGATCGAATATGAAAACTTCTGTAAGAGAATCACTGACGTCACAAAATAAGTCGCGGGAGCCGTGTATGATTAATCTTCCTGCAATAGATCTTCCAACCTTCGATGGTAAGAATGAAAGTTGGTCGAAATTTTTTGAGTCATTTAAAGCCAATATCCATAATAATAAACAGCTAACTGACTCGCAGCGTGTGCAGTACTTAGTCGGAAAACTCACACACGGGGCTTTGAACATAACCGCAGGCATTGTGCCTTCGGGTGATACATATCAGATCATTTGGGAGAGTTTAGTTAAAAAATATCAAGATAAACGTACACTAGGAACACATTATTTAAATAATATTCTCGATGCGAAAAACTGCACGAATACATCTGCCAGTCTCAATTCTTTTATTGAAAGATATTCTTCGTCAGTGTCGGCATTAAAGCAGTTAGGTATTGAAGATTTAACTGATTTTATTTTGTTTCACTGCGCGGTAAGAAAAATTGATTCACAGACGGCTCAGAACTTTGAGCTGACAGTTCGTAATAAAGAAATTCCTTCTTATAATGAGTTAGTTTCGTTTGTACAAGATCAAGTAAAGATTTTAGAACGAACGAGTAACTCGCATGGTGTCGTAAATAAAACGCATCCCATTTCGTCCTCCCGATCAAATAATACTAAATCGTTCGTCGCGAGTAATGCGAATATTCCGCGCTTCCCAGCTCCGCCGAAAGGATGTATTCTGTGTAACAAAACTGATCATTTAATCAACGTTTGCTCAAAGTTTAAATGTATGAGTTCCCCACAGGCTCGATTTGAATTTATAAAATCGAAAAATGCCTGTGTAAATTGCCTTAGTGGTTCACATACAATCAAGTCATGCAAATCGGGGTTAGTTTGTGATTTGTGCAATAAACGTCATCATACATTCTTACATTTCGGCAGTGTGAATAATATGAAAACCAATACTCATGTACATACGTCGCAAGTACCTACCAGTGAAGAACCGTCAGTCCCCCCTCCAGTGTCATCCAGCATCAATGGAACTGGCATTGGTGATAAGCAAGTGGAGGGGGCCGCGAATGTCAATCCTTCGTGTTCGCTTTGTGCCAAAGTAACACCGAACTCTTCTATTTTACTTTCGACCGCACAAGTATACGCGAAGCTTAAAAACGGAAATAAAGTTATTGTTCGGTGCCTAATTGATAATGGCTCTCAAAATAATTTGATTACGGTCGATTGTTGTAAGACGCTGAATTTACCAATAATTCCTTTGAGTAATTCGTTTGTCAAAGGAATTGGATCAACGTCTCGACCAATTTTCGGTTACGTGTATTTGGATATTGAGTCTCGCGTATACCCAGAGAATAAATATAATATACATGCGCTTGTCGTTGACAGTATCACCGACCAATTACCTAATCACTATATAGCCAAGGGTGATATGAGGTACTTAGAGGGCATACCTCTCGCAGACTTAACATGGAATATTCCTGGATGCGTGGATGTCGTCATCGGTGCACAACTGTTCCCATATATTTATTTAGGGAACAGGGTTGAATCGGGTACTAGTGCACCCCCCGCGTTATCGACCGCTTTCGGTTTCGTGTTGATGGGTGATTACCCCAATAATGTGCTCAACACAAACACATCATTCTCGGCACTCGCACTTAATGATTTAGTGCAAAAATTTTGGCTGTTAGAAGAGATACCTAATATAAAATTTCTAAGTCCGGAGGAGACAGAATGTGAGAATCTCTTTACTTCATCAATTTCTCGCACTGATGATGGTAGATATTCTGTTGCTTTACCTTTCTGTAAAGATCCAGGACAATTGGGTAATTCTCGTACTGCTGCCCAACGCCGATTTTTGGCATTGGAGCGAAAATTTAAACATTCCCCTGCTTTGCAGGAGAATTATAACAAGGTTATCAGTGAATATATTGAAAATAATTACCTATCAGAAGTCTCAGAGTCTGATATCACAGAAGATGGATATTACATCCCACATCATGCTGTCACTCGTCCAGACAAACCAATGCCTCGTATTGTGCTCGATGGTAGTGCTAAAACACACACAGGGCTGTCACTGAATGACATTATTCATACTGGTCCCAATTTGCAAGCCGATTTGTTTCTGCTTTTGCTTGACTTTCGTCTTTTTCCCATCGCTATGACTGCGGATATAAAGCAAATGTATTTACAGATTGAAGTTCCTAGCAAGCATCGCAGATACCTGAGGATCTTATTTCGATTCTCAAATAATGGTCTCATACGAACTTTTCAGTTCAATCGAGTTCCTTTCGGCTTGACGGCAAGTCCATACTTAGCAATGCGGACGGTTCGCCAGTTGGCCCAGGATATGAGACCACATTACCCGGATGCTGCCAAAGTGGCAGAGTCCAAGCTGTATATGGACGACCTGGTCTATTCTATTGCAGATGAGCCCAGCGCCATACGTCTTTCTCGAGAATTAATCTCATTGTTTAAGTCCGGTGCCTTTGATTTAGTAAAATGGACTAGTAATTCTCAAGTTGTACTTGAGAACCTCCCGGATTCTCACCGCAGCCCAGTGGACTTCACTGTTGGTTCTAACAATACCTCTAAGGTGTTGGGCCTTTCGTGGGAACCAGCTGATGACAGCTTCTTCTTTACGACATCTTATGTTCAGGAGAAGTGCACAAAGCGGAGCATACTCTCCATAGTCGCCCGTTTATTTGATGTCCTCGGCTTGGTCGCCCCTGTCATTCTGTACGCTAAATTACTTATCAAAGAGCTATGGCTGTGCAACATTGGTTGGGATGATACACCCCCTGATAGCGTTATTCGTCGGTTTTCGGCGCTTACACAGGAATTTCCGCTAATTTCAATGATAAAAATCCCTCGCCATGTTGGTGTCCTGAAAGACAGTACGGTGCTCGTTGTTGCTTTCTGCGATGCAAACATGAATGGTTACGGCTGTGTGATTTATTTGCACACCACTGATCTGTTTGGAAAAATTACAGTGAGATTGTTGTGCGCAAAATCAAAGGTTTCTCCCACCAAAGTGACGACCCTCGCTCGTTTGGAGCTCTGTGCCGCAGTATTGATGTCCAAATTAATACGGACGGTTCAAGATAATTATTCTGAGCGTCTTCCTATTGCAGGAACATATGCGTTTTCCGATTCTACCGTTGCGCTCTCTTGGATACATTCTTCACCGCATCGCTGGTCGGTGTTTGTTAGTAATCGCGTAGCTCAGTGCCAAGAAAATTTGTCTCCAGAGAACTTTTACCATGTTGCTGGTAGTGAAAACCCGAGCGACTGCCTTTCTCGTGGCATGCTTCCTTCCCAACTCGTTTCACATGATTTATGGTGGAACGGCCCATCATGGATTCGCAGCCCACCTTTGGAATGGCCATTAAAACCGTTTCACCCTACCAATACTGGTGAAATGCCTGAACACAAGGCTAATGTGCTCATTGCAACATTTCAGGGTGAAAAATCGGTCCTGAGTGAACTGGCTCAGCGTATATCCACTTGGGATAAACTACTAAGGATTGTTGTTTATGTCCTCCGATTCATAAAAAAGATATCACTTTCCTCTGGAACGGTCAATAATCTTATGACTGCTGAAAAGGCTGTGATTCGTGCTGTGCAGAGTATTCATTTTGCAGGAGATATTGCTGCACTCCAGGAAGGCAAATTTCATTCCAAAAGACTTCAGAGTTTATCTCTATTTCTTGATGGAGATAATCTGTTACGTATTGGGGGGCGGCTTTCTAAATCGGATTTACCTTTTGAGGTTAAACATCCGGTTTTGCTTCCCAAACATGACTGTGTTGTCGATCTGATCATCGCTCACTTTCATGTCGTGAACTGTCATACAGGCCCAGGACTTCTTATGTCTATCTTACGTCAACGCTATTGGATATTAGATGCTAGGACTGTTATTAGGGCGATGGTGCGGAAATGCAATTGTTGCTTCCGCTTAAATCCATCGCATCCTACACCGAAGATGGCAGATTTACCGTCATATCGTGTTGCAGAAGCAAAGGCCTTCGTACATACCGGTGTAGATTACGCAGGTCCACTCCGTATTACGCTGACTCGTCGGAGAGGACAACATTCTCAAAAGGCATATATTTGTCTATTCGTATGCCTTGTGACCAAGGCTATTCATATTGAGTTGGTCTCTGACTTAACTTCAAATGCTTTCCTGGCTGCTTTCAGCCGTTTTATTTCTCGGCGTGGCCCGGTAACATGCTTGTATTCAGATAATGGTACTAATTTTGTGGGTGCGAAGGCACAATTAGATGACCTCTACAAGTTTTTGGTTGAATCTGAATATGAGCCCTCATTAAAGCGCGAACTCGCGAAGCGTCGTATAGAGTGGAAAATGATTCCACCACGCGCGCCTCATTTTGGGGGTATGTGGGAGTCGAACATAAAGAGCATGAAGACACACTTGTACCATGTGATTGGAACTCAGCTTCTCACCTATGAGGAGTTACAGACTGTGCTAGTTCAAATTGAGTGCATAATGAATTCGCGTCCACTTACAGTTATGTCTTCTGACCCTTATCCAGAAGTCCTTACGCCTGCGCATTTTTTAATGTCGACACCATTGCAGTACTTACCTGCTTCTGTCCTGGCAGACGGTAAAATCAATTTGACTCAGCGTAAGCAATTATTAGACAGCATGGTTCAGTCCTTCTGGAAGAAGTGGCGTTCAGAGTATCTGCACACCTTGCAAGTCAGGCAGAAGTGGACTACTTCTGATCATCCGATTGATATCGGAACTGTCGTACTAGTGGGACAAGAAGATTCCCCTCCGTTAAATTGGCCTTTAGGCGTGATAACTGAAATCCATCCCGGAATGGATAAAATTGTTCGCGTTGCGACGGTAAAGACAAGATTTGGTTCTTTTAAACGTCCGATTGTCAAATTATATCCCATTCCAACGCAATAATTTTATATTTTATCTATTTTTGTTTATTTTTATTTATTTATTTTTTTTGATTTTAGTCATTGTTTCAATGATCTCTGACCCAGACATGGCATTACTTAATATCCGTTATCTTGGTCAATTGAACTTTATTACATTGTATTTTTAGTTATTTTTCTTTATTTTGTGAGATTCTGCGAATTTCCAATGCGTGTCATTCCTGAATATTACCGGTGAGTAGTCACTTTATTTCTATTTCATTTCTTGTTTCATTTGTATTTTTATACTCTTTCTTTTGTAAGCTCTACGAACTTCCAAGGCGGGGAATATGGATACGCGCCATAAATATATTTGGGCATTAATTTCTTTAAATGAATAATTTATGCTATAAGACCATAAGGGCGCCATCTCTGGGTTTTGTATTGTATTGAATTTAACCTATGTGACTTGAGATGCAGTGTATTCATGCGTTTCCTTACCTTTGTGAATCAAGCAATTACTTCTGACGGGAGTGTCAGTAAAAGGCCAAGAGATGTCTCTCCTGGTCAGTCAGAAGAATAATTCATCCAGTAGACACCTAAATGGATTGATTTTAAAAATAGTACATAAACAAGTGAAACTAACTGTCATCTGTTGTTTTGGAACATTTTGCTGTTTATTTTTATCATTGTGAAAACTAACTAATTGTGTATTGTTGAAACTTCCTTGCTGTGCAAAACATCGGTCAAGATTATGCGATATCGCCTTGACATTTTTATTGAAAATAAGTGTCTTTTCGTGTGGACATCGTGGCTGAGCTGCATTCTCTGAGTGAGTGTTTGTTTGTTTTTCACTTTGGTTTTTGGAGTTGCTGGGTCGACTGTTTTTTTGTGTCACATAGGGAAGAATTCAATTTTCGTTAATTTTACATAGGGTAGTCAGCCCTCGTGTCAGGGGCTATTTACACGCCCCTACAGGGCCGTTAAAGAATTCAATTTTTCATGAGTTTAGACGCAATTTTTTAAAAACTAAATAACGATAGGCGGAGAAAACGGACTACCAAATACCTCGATCTTGGAACTCACTCCTTGCCTCATTCACATTCATACATCGTCTCTTACATACTCTTCTAATATTATGTCTGATTCACTTGATAATTTTTAGTAAGCTATTGGTAATTATTAAAACAACAAACAAGCTCAACTCATCATTAAAATATAATGAAATGTAAAATTAAACATCATGAAAAAAGATTTTATAGTTAGGAATTTTAAATTGTCATGTAAATTTGTATTCAACGTAAATTCGTCGCTTACTAAAATTTAAACCTATTGCTCTCTTAAAAAAAGTATGTATTTAATTTCATGTTTCATTATATATTTATAGCAGGTAGGATAATAATATTTTCTTAAATAATTAACATTTACTCAGCAATAAATACCACAGATGCCGTAAAAAATTTTTATTCAAACATAGGAATAATTTCACGAAAAAAAAATTATGAAGAAAATTCTTTTCTTCATACATTTAGTATGGAACGAATTCTAATCTTTTGAAAGAGCTGCATTAATCTCTCTCTCTGGTTTCAATCCTGGGATTGGTTTGCAGCAATTTCATCTATTCGTTTCTTCCACTCTTCCCTGTCTTGTGCGGCTCTTTTGAATTCTGCATATGATAAGCAGCGCACGTCCACCAGCAGGTCCTCCAGGTACTCTCAGCGTGGGTGTCCCCTAGCGTTTGTCCCCTCGGTCATACCCTCCATTATGGCATGGAAGAGGCCTTCTTGTCTTATTGCATGGCCGATCCATCTTCCGCGCCTTTCGGACAAGGTTCTGAGCAGGTGCCTTCCTCCTTCGATTCTTTGGAGAACCTCCTCATCTGTGATGTGGTCTCTCCAAGAAATTTCTAGTAGTCTTCTATAGGATCACATCTCAAAAGCCTCTAGTCTCCGTTTATCTCTTTTGGATAGGCACGATGTTTCGCAGCCGTACATCAAGATACTCCATACATAGGTCTTGATGAGGAGTATTCTCAGTTTCAGGTCTATATTATTTGATTCTATTATTTTCGACCTTTTATTGAATGCAAGCCTAGCCTGGTGTATACGGCTGTCGACCTCGCTCTTAGACCGACCTGCATTAATATTGCGATAAATATAATATTGAGTAGTGAGTGAATTCCGAAAATTCAAAAACGTCAAATAACAATGCGCTGATTGTTTTGCTTTTGTTCTTAAACATATTTTGTGACATGTAATATGTATTTATGGTGTATTTATACCGTTAATAAATAAATAAATAATATAATGCTGCTCCTCTTTCTTAGTATACTGTCGAAAAACTAAAACAGTCGAAAATGAGATAAACGGTGAACGTATGTCTGCACCCCTCCAAAAGAAAAATACAATAATTATAATAAATCAACCTCACACGTATAAAGAAAATGAAACGCAATTCCCGTTAGTAAGTTGAAACGTAAGAAAATCAGAAAAAAATAAATCCGTACACAATGCCATCTCTGATACCAACAAAAACAAAACACGGCAGTTGCGAGTTGATAATTGCTTCATTGTGTAATTTATAACATTAACCCCTAGAAGACAGGTAGTATTTTGTAAATATTTCAAAACCAAACATAATATTGAAAATTATATTTGAAATATTTGACAGGTTTCTTCAATATCAACTTTTTTGCTTTCGAACTTTCATGGACAGGAACAGAATGCATTAAAAAATTCTAAAACCTAGCTCTACACCCACACATTGGAGTTCATTTGTAGATGTAGTCATGATTTCACTGCACTGCTATTGTAGTGTGTCGTATCCTAGTGGTTAAAAAACTGAATTTAATTCAGCTATAAGTTAACACAACAGTTTTTGATTCTGAGGCGGTACGAAGTGCGGCGGGTCAGCAAGTATTTTATAAAAAAATAAAGAAGCATAAAACCATTCTAGATATTTGCGATACATTTAAAAAGTAATAATAATCCGTTTGGTCAAGCATATTGGCCTCAAACCCAAATTTCAGTTTGCATGAAAAAGATCGTTCAGCCGTTCTTCTTATTTCGTGCTCAGAATTCTGAAAAATATCTTGCTTTTAGGGTTTATATTTTATAATCTGGAAAACAAATAAATAAAGCAGCACGTCTTGGTACTAGATATTTGAACCACTTTTTGATTAAAATAATTTAGATTGGTCATTTAATTTGACTGCAAATCTAACTTTATATTTAGTGTGAAAAAAGCGGCGGAGCGGTTTTTCCTAAAGTTAAGACTTTGTCGCCAATATTTTTTTTTTTTCAAATTGACAAAATGACAATGCCTCATTAGTTTTTATGATAGCACTGAAAAGTAGAGCTTAAAGCTCAAACCCAACAACCAACCAAGGGCATTATTCTCCTTACTTTCTAAAAACTACCTGGCATGATATTTTTACAGTAAAAATACATTTCCCGAGCTTAAAAAGGTTTGTTTTATATCTGTTAAGAATAGTTAGTGACATCTATGAGATAAATATTGTAATTAATTCCATTTGGTTAATTATTCTTAGTTTATTAGAAAAGTGTGCATATTAGAGACCTCTGTGGGAATTTTATAGAAGCTAGTGTTATCAGCCAACAAATTTAGGGCACGTGACCTCAGTGGATATTTGGTATTGTTATTATTGTATTTTAAAACAGTCTGAAAGACGGTATTTTTATAGTTTTTAGTAGTATAAAAAGGGCTATACTCAAGAAATTTGTTCTCTTCCATTAACCCTTACCTAGAGTATAGACGCCGTTCCGCTTGAGGCGGGGTCCGGGCTGAATTTAGTTCTAAAAGTGTTGATTTCATTATTGCTCAAAAAGTGTTTGTAAATAAAACGACTCTTCAATAAAAAAGTGTTTTACAAATAAAAAGTCCACCACCCTTGATGAGATTGAAGTGATCCTAACAATATCTAGAGTGATGTTTTGATTTGTTTTACGGGACCACACACGGGGAATTCAGAAATTCAAATAGAAATTATATCTCAGAATTACAGGTATATTTTAAATTCCGCAGACCTTAAAACCGCGGCAGGTTCTTTGCCTACCGGAAACCGTTGCCTGAAAAAATAATTTAAAAGCGTAACTTTTTGGGTTACCCAATGCATTAATTGAACCTTCTGTAATTTCACGGCCGTTTTAATTGTATTGATGTGTGTACGTAGAATTTTCATTGGACTAAAAGAGATTAAAATGATATCATTTTCGAGAGAAACAATTTAAAATGTAAAACGTTGTATTTTCTACCAAAACGTTATAACTTTAATTTTGACTTTGAAATTTAATGAATTAATCAAATTCTATGAAACAACCAGTCTTTAGATCAAGTGTGAGTACCGCCATCCCGGGAATCATTTATTGGATAACCATCGCCTCTGCCATATGTCAATCCAAGTGGTTCGCTACGTTTGGTAATTTAGCAGGGGTGCCCGAGTTCATAGGGGTGAAGTTTGTCCGAGTCTTGGCAACGGATGCATCTTCTCATCAACTGTGCGGCAGGCCGGATCGAAAAAGACTGGTGGAGGGAGACGTTTTGACCTCTCTAGCAGGACTCTCTCGAAACATCGCCGTCATTGGGAGGGATGGATTCATATGTTTTTTCCTTCCTAGACAAACTGATCCCCATATTCTTACCCACCCATTGAACCTTTTTCTTTCCCAGAACTTCCCCTTCTTCCTTTCCTAAAAGGACCCTCCTTACAGAGACCTCAAAGTTGACATAGGCCCTGAAGGAAATTATTTTCCTGCCAGCCTAATGAAAAAAATGTTTTTCTTTAATCATTTATGGTTTTTTAATGAAATGTTTGTATTTTCCGCGGATTTTTTTTTTAATGTGTACATAGGATTTTAGTGTTCATAGTAAATTTTTCTCTCAAGGAGTTCTTAAAGAACTCCCCAGTCTTATTAACTCTACTAAATAAAGTAAATAATAAGGGAATTCATATATTATGGTTTCTCACATTTTCACGAGATATGTACTTATTATGAAAAAAATGCTTTAGGTGCCTCGTGCTTGTGAAAAGAATAAAACATGCTATCCAATTGTTTTACCTACCATCATTAAGCACCAATATCAATCCAAGTTTCCCTAAACTGCCTCAAGCTTGTAAACACATTGGCATTTTAAAGAAAGATGACTCTTTCCCTAGACTGCTCAACGATGTTTAGATTTTCGTAGTTAAATTTCTACTAAAAGCTTCCCAAGAAATAAGAGGTGCCTATAGATTACATTATAAAATAGTTTTGAAAATACGATCGGTACGACAGAATAGTTGAACCAATTTTGTAGCGTGTCGTAAAATTGATTTTCTATTTTATTTGAATGGCCACACTTTGTATCAAGCCGCATGTGTGCATTACATATTATCCACATAGACTTCGCTTACGACTTTATTATGGCTCCGATACGATTTGATTTTCGCACGGCGAATAAAAAATAAACGGAAACGCAATCAAGCGCCGCGACGCGAACTTGGTTTCTTATTTTAAATATAAACATCCAGCCAATAGACGACGCCTTGCGAAACACAGCTGCCCGCCGGCAAAAACTATATTTAGTCCAGTTTAGTCGATAACCCATAAAACGAATACAATTAACACAAAGGAAGCAGTATTTAGTTGCCGTAGGATGAGTTCTTAGCGTTTATTTTGCGCTTTTCGTCGCAGTTCCCCGTTGCTGAAATTGTCGGTGCAATATATACACGGACCTAAGAGCTTTCAAATTTCGCAGCTTTCAGTTTGTCAGTGAACGTCGGGGTAGGACGACGTCCTTTTTCATTCGTTTACCGCGTTCGTGCTTTTCAATATACGACTCGTCATATCATCCGCTGACACTTGGGATGTTTGGACATCCTCGATTGTTTGTTTATTGAGTTCTCCTCAAACGGAGCGTGTACTTTATTGGATGTGATATTTATATGATTATAAAGGTTGTGCATTGGTGAGTGTGGTTATTTTATCGTGCGTGAAGATATTGATAGCACATTATATTGGAAAGGAAATCCATTGTTTATTTGGAACTGGATTGTCTAAAAACATAAGGTTTGTATTTTTAACGAAGGTTTTATTTATTCGATGATTTTGCGATCCAAACATTTATTTATTTTTTTGTAAATTTTCGCATAATAATAAAATGAAAAAACTTTTTTTTCACTCGTGAAATACGTCCAACAAACGAACTGAATAAAAAGATGGCAAATAATTTATGACCAAGCAGTTTTTTGAGCATTGTTTTAAAATAAACATGCCGACATTCAAAGACCCGTCGTAAATATCATGATTAATACTTCATGTGTTTTTTTTATGTTAACAAAATAATAAGAAATGGGCTAAATATGTCGGGGCACATCCGAAATAAGACGAGATCAAAATTGATAATAAGTTGTTTATTTCATTTAATTCTGTGATAAGAAAATAACCGAACAAAGGGATTATTCATCTGGCATACTAATTTATCGTCAGTTGGCCCTTGACCTATATTAACGCCGCTGTTGATAAAACTCCTTTTAAGATACAACGAAAAAATAGTTTAAGGTCGTGAGACGTATGTATGTGTCGGCCTTGACCGGCTGTCATACGATCAACATGCAACAGTTTAAACAAACAAATCTCCGTCATTTTACATGTGAGATTAATTATTCAAAAGTCTTCAAATAAATGCAACATTTTTATATTTAAATGGGAGCAAACTCACATTTATCATATTAAACTTTACTAAAATATGCCACACAAAATCTTTTTAAAATATGTACCTTTATATAACTTTAAAAATCGCAAACACTTTGTGACGTCAAATTAATTAAATGAAAACAAAACTTTGAAAACATCACGCATTTAATCAAAATTATCAACATGTTTTGAAAACAATAATTTATTTGTTAGAACTAAATTAAAATTAACAATAGACAAACAAGTATCTTTAGACCATTAACATTACTAAATTAGAGTTGTTAATAATTTGTTATAGAATAAGAAATAATACGTCAATTTAATACAAGGTAACCAAGATGTCTAAATAACAAAAAAAATTATTATAAACTAGCTGACCCGGCCACGCGTTGCTGTGGCTAATAAAACACAACGTCATCTACTGGATGGTTATCCAACCTTTATAACCAACGCCGTCTTTGAGTTTATCGCGAAGAGACAGACAGATGCCGCGGAGGACATTCATTTATAATACGTAGAGATGGTGTGAAAGATTATAATGATGTGCATGAAATGCTTGGGGTAACTAACGTATTTGAAGTTAATAAGGATTAATACTGTATCCGTCTAAATAACTTTAATTACCGCAATGTACGTGACCATTTTTTTAGAAGTTAGAATTGGTATAGTAAGCTATTCGTAAAAGATAGATATATGTCTTCGCGGACTATTTTGTAGATCTATAAAAGAGGAATATCCCGCCATGCATTGTTTGGTTATATCCCAAAAGGATTAGGCAGCGTTTTCGATAAAAGCTACCAGGCGGCTTGACTTTTTCCGACACTTCTAACAATTATCGTTATGTTTCAACCAATTTACACAAAACCTTGACAAATTACATACCTAAACCTTCCTCACGAAACACTTTATCTATTGATGAAAACCGCATGAAAATCAGACAGACAGACAGACGACGCGGGGGACTTTAATTTATTAGAAATATGTAGAGAAGATATAGATAGATATTAATATGAAAATAAATTCAAGGGATGGCTATTTTTTAATTATATTTATTAGATAATTATATCACACTTTTTTATTTATATCTCCATCTCGAATATTCTTATTTGTATTCCTATGTTTTAACATTGTCCTGCAGACGAAGGGTAGGTACCTACTTTCGGAACACTCGTTTACAGTTTTATACACGTCGATCAATATGAATGATTAAAAATAAATGTAGGTGTTTATATTATATTGTATTATTTGAACACTAATTTTCTTAAAAGTGTTATTTCAGGACAAATTAATTTCATTTCAATTCTCAAATCTAATCAATATCTGCGACCCATAATAAAAAAAATTATATGCCTTTTTTTACATTAGCTCCACATGGGAGGCGCTGAGGAAAATAATTCCCCTCACGGCCTAGGTCATCTTAGTGGATACTGTATGTAGTTTTTTAAGGAAAGGAAGGAGAGGAAGTTCTGAGAGGAAATCTGGGGGGCAGTGCAAGGAGGACAAAAGGTCACCCTCAACCAGTCTCTTTCGATCCGGCCTGCCACGCAGTTGGTGGGCAGACGCATCCGCCGCCAAGATCTGGATAACCCTCACCCCATGAACCTGGGCATCTCTGCTAAGTCATCAAACGTACTACTTGCGGTGACCTGTGAATGAAAGGTGTTGGTAATCCAATAAATGATTCCCGGGGCGGCGGCACCTACACCCGCCTCCCGTCGTATATACCAATATTGGACACATTAATTATTCATTCTTTATGCAAGATGTTTTAATTTTGTTGCACCTCTTTGAACTGAACAATGAACACATTTATTGAATATACCTATTGCGCTTGTGAAAATACAATAAATTTTTCGTTAAAGATCATAATAAACACATTTAGGTACACATCATTCTCAAATCGTCGTATTTTTACGTGTTTCTTATTTCATATTGCAATATATGTGATTGTAAAGCCTTTGTGTTTACCTGGAATAGATTTTTAAAAATATAAAATACTGTCTTTAACTACTACACAGCCATATGTGTAGGTATATTAAATACCCTACATGACCACGTACTCTTATGTAAAATAATTTAAGATCTTATAAACATTCAAAAAATGTCCTTCTCAAATCTTTCCTTTAGGCATCTTAATGCAATATTATTGCCTAGTTACATTTGCCAAGTCATTGTTATGTTTAGGCAATTTATTGGTTTTAGGTCACAAGAAGAGATAAGTTACAAATATGCCATATCATGTATAAAAGGCATTGATTTGGCTGGCGCCATCACACTTGTCTTATATGTGCGTGACTTTTTTATAATCATTTTTTTTATGTGCAAGGGTCCCAACAGTTCCCAACCGCATGGAGCCGGTGAGACTATGGTATCCCCAATTGGGGTATGTTGTGAGGCTGAAGATAGTGATGAGGTGACGGATGTGAGGACGAGAAAGGTGGTGAAGTACCAGGCTATTCAGCTCTGGTCACAAAATATATATTCAGCCCTGGTATACCATATACGGCATTTCAAGCAACGTTTTAATTCTGATTGTATATAAGATGTAAATTATAACTTTTAAAACTAAATATGTAACTAAACTATAAGCACCTCTTGACAAGCCAATTCAATTGGCTTTACAGGGCTTGTTTGTTAATATGTATTAACTATTAAAAAAAAGCCATTTCTAGCAACGTTTCAATTCTGATTGAATTCGTTTCAATTCTGGTGGTCTTACACCAGGGTAATACTGGGAGTATCTTCAACTCCTTATATTATTTGAATTGAGCAAATTGTAAAATCATTCACGCTGAGATTTGAACCAGCGACCTTCCGATTGCTGGACAAGAGCCTTACGCCTCGACCAGGGAGGCCGTCAATTTTTACCTAAAGGAGACTTAGAATAAGTAGGCCAAGGCTGTTGCGTCTAGACCCGCTAAGGAAAAAATAATGATAAACAATTTGGTCTATATTCTTGAATATAACTGACAAAAAGTCAATCTAATCCTCTCCTTTCGGAAGGTACCACAATTTTTTTACATTTCTAAACATTTAAAAAATAAACACCCTCAACCATTGTGTTTTTGATTATTTCTCTCATTTTACCATGAGCCATCTTGTTGTTGCAATTAAAAACCTTTTAAATGGTCACTACGTCATCAGCGACTAAACATTAGACTTTCTTCTTCTCAAGTCGGTTCCTCATAACTGAGAATCGTGACCCCCACTCCAATATCCATGGTGGACAATTCTCTTCTGTTCTGACAATTCAACAGAAAGTTAAAAGTTTGTCGTCGATGCCATGCCGTTAGACTGTATGAGCCTGTGGTATGAGCATATAATTGATGTCGTTGATCGTCATGAATTGCCAAACTAAGAAAAAACATTGTTGTATAACTAGTCAAGTCACGCGGTCTGTTGAACGAAAACATGTGGACAAAAATTACACAGATTTGTAAATTTATCGCAGCGTTTTAAGATAAGAAGGTCAAAAATCATTCATCAAAGTAGGTGCTTAGACATTTTATTGATAAGTACACTAAAAAAGTGAATAATTGCATTTAACGATTTAAAATTTTTTTTTTTTAAAGTACAATCCCGTTAAATCGCAAATAAGCAGTTTGTCAACAGGATGTTAATCTTCAATTACAATTTAATTACACGTACATAATATTATTAAAAGCAATAATTGTCAGCCTGAAACACTCATCCACATTGAAAAATCTTCCGAGAAAGGATACATGACGCCAACGGGACCCTTTGTGCTATGCATAAAAATCTTGTCTTAAACGTTAGTTTAACAATTAAAAAAAATAATAATTTACATAATATTACTACTGTAACTATACAGCTTCTCACAATTAACACACATACTTAATATAAACCATCTCTATTCAGTAACCATATCTTCAGCATATATCTCAATCTATTTGCAGAATCGCAATTTTTTATATTACTTGGTAACATGTTAAATATTGCGGGCACATTATACTCCAGGGTTCGCCGTCCGAAGTTATTGTTATATTTTGGAACAAGCATTCCTTCATTCTTTGTGAACCTAGTATTGTGTTCATGTTCCACTTTCCTCTAATATTCATACTCAGATATAGGCTGAATCAATATTTTGTACCATAAACGGGCCAGCACAGGTAAGACAGTTAAATTCCCGTACAACAATGATGTGATTCGTCTGTGTGAATTTAAAAAAAAAAATGTAATAACCATTTTTCATATCCGCTGTACAAAGAAGAACGTACCACATTAATGAAAATTAATGTTTTTGTTCTTTACATTAAAAAGAAAGATTAGAATTTCCAGGCTACGAATAACTTGACAATATTTGAGAACTTCCTACTGTCATCGTTATAAGCGGAAAATTTAACCAGTGTAATGATCGAGGACTCTTAATGTTTGTTAGGACTAGGTTATTAATTTAGTCGAGTGGCGAGTTACTCGCGAAAAAAGCGTTCACATTACCGTCGAGTAGAATACTTTAGGGAGTGGCGCATTGGCAGATGAACGGGCTGCAGCGCAACAAAGTAAATAGGCTAAATAAGCTGATTTTAATAAATATTTTACAAGAGATGGAAGAAAAAAATAGTAAGACGAAAGAAAAGAAAGGTAAATTAATTAATAGAAGAAAAATAAAATAATTTTAGGGTAGCTTCTTCACTCCAACGAGACAACATTTCCGCAGCTACTTATATATTCTACTAAAACAACGGGTTCGGACTTATTTAGTGGTGAGCCGGTGAGCAGTGACACGTGGTAGGGGCGAATAGAACAAAATGGATTGACTCCTACTAAACCACTGACGAAACTTAATTTATGGTGTTCCGATACGTTTAGTTACTAAATTACTCACTACTCGACTAAACTACTAGCCTAGTCCGAACGGGCCCGCTAATAATTGAACCCACGATTTCCGGGTGAAAATCTAACGCATTTGTTCACTTAGCTTTAGCCGGTCACTTTTTTAAATGGTTTGGGTAAAAGAAGAGTCCCCAATATATAAAATTATAATATACAAAGTTTGACAGGAATAGAAACTGGTGTTTGGTTTTTGGCTTTAGAATATGTGGTTGTGACAGATATGCGACAAAACTGTGATTTATGAACAAAGACACGCAAAAGGCATACATTTTCCACCCAAAAGCGCTAAATAGTAACTACAGAAATTGAGGCATTCGACTTCTGCCAAATAGAAGAAGAAAAGTTGGTAGTTTTAAGGATCTCAAAGTTATGTGCCTCAGTTATAATAACAGAGCCAATAAATTCATTATATTTGAACCAAAATGGGCATACATAGGAATTTGATATTGTGTAAACATGTTACATTACATTTAAAACATATTTATTTATTTATTTATTTACTTATTTATTTATTTATTACATTTTCTGCTAAAACGTACTAAATCCTTCATAGCAACTCCAATCGCGTATATTTCCAATCTAAACTTTGATTCAGGAAAATTTCCAAATCATTTAAAACACTCTATCGTTATACTGCTACACAAAAATGGAGATAAATCGCAGATACACAATTACCGGCCAATTTCTTTGCTCAATTCTGTTTCGAAAATTATTGAGAAAATTGTCAAGAATCGTCTCAGTCATTACCTTGAAAAAAATAATATCCTTTCCAATAGACAGTACGGCTTCAGACCAGGATTGAGCACTGAAAATGCCATCACAAACCTGACGAAAATCATCTCCAACAATATCGATAGAGGAAGAAAATGCATTGCGCTCTTCTTGGATCTAGCCAAAGCGTTTGACACTATCTCACACAAAATTCCCGTGAAAAAACTACAGCGCATCGGCATTCAGGGTCAGCTACTTAAGTGGTTAGTTAGTTATTTAGAAAATAGGAGCCAAAGAGTGAATATTAACAATACTCTGAGCGATATTAACTTTGGTATACCTCAAGGAAGCACTCTAGGTCCACTTTTATTCAATATCTACATAAATGAATTATGTAACAGTTCATTTGCAGATCACATTATCACCTTTGCCGATGACACAGTATTATTATTTGAAGGCAAAAACTGGAATGAAGTTCATAGAAATTCAGAAATAGGTATTAACAAGGTAAAAGAATGGCTAGACAATAATCTTCTCACTCTCAACACTGACAAAACTAAATTCATCCGTTTCAATGCAACTCAAGCGGGACAACCAAGAGAAACTCAAAGAATTATTATACACCATTGCAATGACCTAAACACTTGCAATTGCAATATCTTAGAATTTGTAGACAGCATAAAATATCTAGGAATTATCGTAGAAAAGAATCTGAGATGGAATGAACATATCGTCTCAATTTCCACAAAGATCAGAAAACTCACGCATCTTTTCATGGCTATTAGAAATATTGGTATTAGAAATATTCTTTACGTAAAGGATATGAAACTAATGTACTACGCCATGTGCAACTCATTACTTGAATATGCATCCTTAGGATGGGGAGGATGTACCAAATCAATACTGGACCCCTTAGCCAAAGCACAAAAATCACTATCAAGGGTCATCCTTAAAAAAAATTCAGATACCCCAGTAATGATTTATTCAAAGAGATAGGAGTTTTGGATGTGAGACAACTTTTCATAAGAAAAGTTATTTTATACACACAAAAATATCGTCACCTCTTCCCCTACGTAGAACATTATCACAACACCCGGCACGCAGGGAGGAATCCAATAGTTCCACTTACTACTATGACATCCCTTGCTCAAAGACAATATTCTTACCTAGGTCCTAAAATGTTCAACCTTATACCCGGATCTTGGAAATTGAAAACTGCAAGCGTCTTGCGTAAATTAGTCAACGACTGGATTCTGGACTTAGGAAGAGACGAATGTGAACGTATGCTGTTTAACTGATATACAAAATCACCTAACTTTCCTGATCACTAGACCAAAACTCCCACCACACTTCATTGAGATCTGATATGGCTTCACAATGTTTCGACATCCTTTTGATATTTTTATACCTGAGATTTATGGTTTTGTGCCCCTGAATACTGTTCGCTATTTCACTGTTAGTACTTCACGTAAGGCGTAACATACTCACCTCGCTCACTAACATCAAGACTAGCTGTGTGAATCTTGGTACTTTATAGCGGTGATGATTTATAATAAATAAACAATACTTATCACAACATGTATGACATACGAAATAATGCACCAATTACTTATACCTTTACCAAATATATACTACTTATACCTTTACCAAAGTAGCACAAGTAATTCATAGTTATTGTTTTCGTATTTTAGCAGGAGTAGTACAAGACATAAGCGCGGTGTATATTCGTATTGTCGTGTAATACAAAATGTACTGAAAACATGTTTTAAAATCAGTAAAGATAATGTCATGTTTGCACATAATTGTTTACATATTAGTTACAGCGTATAAATAAATAAAAAAACAACTTAATATATATTATTACATACATAAATTATATCTAATATTGTAAATTTTTATGTATTTCTCTTATAAGTGAACTATGTATTATAAGTTCACACTTTTAAACAAATAACTTCATCTCTCTTTATTGTGAATCTTGTTGTAATTCCTCCAACTTGTTATCAAATACTTGGTTTACACTTTTTGACTTTTCAATGCTACTAACTTTATTACCTACTTATCTCATACACTGTAAATCTGAATATATTATATGTTATCAGGTTAATTCGGCAAATCCGAATATACTTTATGCTACCAGGTTCTTTTTCTATTTTTTTGTTATGTAATTATGTATGTTTAATATGAACTAAACCTGTAAATTTGTCTGTCCTGGTACGGGAAACTTTCCTAGTTGGACAGGCAAAGCTTCCTAATATGTGTTTTGTACTTTATTTTTTATGTATCTATAGTAAATAAATAAATAAATAAAATAAATAAATAAATAGATAGTTCAATGCTTAATACAATGTTTAATTTTATTTTATACAAAACTACTAAACTCATTAGAGAAATGTTTGCTCCTGTGTTATTTGGAAAGTAGCGCCATTATACTAAAGGCTGTTGAAAAGTAATCGACGTAGGCAAGAAATGGCACCACCAGTATCAAATCAATGTCGTTTTTCGTAAAACCTTTCCTTTTAAACGACTACTATAAAATTTTCAACAAGGTATGCCATTTAGTTATGTTTGACAGTGATTAAAATTAAACAACTTTTGCATTTCCACAAAAATGTAGAAAATATCGCGCTATGTTTAAATACTTGTTTTTGAAAAAGAAAACGAAGGATGAGATCAAAACCGAATCGTACGATGTTTATGGGGATTCTATACTTTCAATATCAACAATTACAATGTTGGATAGCTGATTTTAAATACGGTTGTAGGAGCATTTTTGAGGGTGAGGTCACAACACCAGAAATGGTCGATAAAATTCATGGAATGATAATCGACGATCGACGATCGACGAGTGACTAAGCATGACATAGCTAAGGCTTTGGGCAACTTAACCAAATGGGTGCTCAACATTTCGCACTAGTTTTTGGGAATAAGGAAGCTTTCTGCCAGATGGGTGCCGCATTTGCTCTCAGTCGATAACAAAAGCGGTCCACCTCCATTATAAAGAAGTGTTTGGCGATATTGAATCGCGATAAGAAGGAAGTTTGCTCCATGACTTAAAAAAAAATGTTTATCCTTTTTTTATAACCGTGGACGAAACATGGTTCCATAACAATACATCAGAAACCAAGGAACAGTTGAAACAGTGGACGGCTCCTGGCGAATCGACGCCAAAGAAGCCTATCGGCCAAAAAGGCTACGGCCACAGTTTTTGGGGATGTGCATGGTATTTACCTGGAAAAGGGCAAAACGATCACGGGCATAATATAATGCAGAATTTTTGGACACATTCGACGCCGATTTGTAGCGAAGTCAGCAATATTTGTCGAAGAAACAATGCTCTTCCACCAGAAAAATCTACCGGCACACAAATGCGCAGTTGGAATGGCAAAACTCCATGTTTTGCGCTACGAATTGTTTCCTCAACCATCAAATTCTCCAGATTCGGCTCCTGCGACTTGCGACTTTTATTTATTTACAAACTTTGAGAAGTGTTTTGGTGGTAAGAGATTTGAATCAAATTAGGTCATTGCTGAAAAGAGGCCTGTTTTTAGAAGGGCATCGAAAAATTGGAAAATCGTTAGATGAAGTGTACGTCTAAAAAGAAGTTATGTTGATAAACAAATTGAGTTTTGCCAGAAAAAGTGGTGTTTTCTTACTTAAGCCGATTAATTTTCAACTGCCCCTCGTAGTTTATAAGGCGGGCAACAAAAATCATTGTTTGAAGTACCTAAACTTAAAGCAGAATAATAATAATAATTTCTTCAATATTCGCAAATTCACTTTGTGGCGTCATTTTATTTTAATGAAAACAAATCTCTTTGTTTACACCACTTATTTATTAAAAAGGTGATGGGTTTTCATCATTATCATTACATAGCAAAATGTGAAGTCGCCGAAATGTATGTGCGCATTGATCTTTTAAACTACGCAACAGATTTTCAAGCGATTTTCACCAGTATATAGAGTGATTCAAGAGGAAGGTTTATATGTATAATAAGTGCTAATTATAGTAGAGAAAAGCCGAGAAATTCGAATATTCAATTCAGGCAGCGGGCAGCAGGCAAGCGGGTGGTGTGGATTTTATAAAGGTTGGGTAATGGCGTTGTGTTTCGTTAGCCACAGCAACGTGTGGCCGGGTCTATAATAATAATAAACTTAAATATCATTAAAGTTACTAAACTATTTCCTACTTCCTACTAATATTATAAAGGCGAAAGTTTGTATGGATGTATGTATGTTTGTTACTTTTTCACGCATAAACCACAGAATGGATATTAATGAAACTTTACAATAATATAGCTTATACATAGGAATAACATATAGGCTGTAGTTCAGAGCTCTGGCATTATGAAATTTGTATAAAAAATTGCAATAGGTATCACGCGAGCTGTTTGAAAAAATGAATGTAACGGGTATGGAGGGGGCGTCGAGAGGATCGGAGAGGGGGGGGGAGGTGGTGAAGAGGGGGAGAGTGGGGAGGGGGAAGGGGGTTAGTGGAGGGGGGGGGGGGGGGAGTGGGAGTGGAGATAGGGAAGGTGGAGGAGGCGGAGTGGAAACCCCCCTTATACTATGCAAGCGAAGCCGGGGGCAAACGCTAGTATTAATATACAAAAAGTTATAAACTTGAGATAACATATTACACATTAAACAGAAATATAATTAGTAATAAACCTAAATAATGTGAGAGTTACTTTAGAAAACAGAAGAAATTAAAAACTAAGAAAATGAATAAGTGGAAAAATGTATACATAGCATAAATACATTTTTATCTAATGGATTGGTAGCTACAGAATTCGTTCTGAAATTTGAAAATAGCAATAACTTTGGCAATGTTGTAAGAAGTAGAAGTTGTATTTATAACTAGCTGGTTCCGGCAAGCGTTGCTATGCCATTTAATAAAGAAATTGTTTCTCCCTGAGTGTCCTTTCCCATTCGTCCCGTTCCCCTTCCGCCTCCCCTTCTTCTCCTACGTCCTCTTCCCCTCTCACGTTCCCACTCCGTCACCTTCACCTTTCCTCTCCCCACTCCACTTCCCCCCCACCTTCCCCGTCCCGCGAATTCCCCTCCCGAGTTCCCCTCCCCCCTCCCAGGTCCCTCTCCCCCCTCCCGCGTTCCCCTTACACCTTCCCCACCTTCCCTCTTCCCTTTCCCGCTTCCTCGTCCCGCCAACCCTCCTCCCGCGTTCCATGTATTCAATCCCAGCACATTCAATTTTTAAACAGCCCGCGTTCCACCTTTTACAATTTTTATTCAAATTTCCATTTTTCATGTATATTAAATTTGGTACCTAACATAGGTACTTATTTAAAATATCTAAAATTCTTGATTCGATTCAAACTATTAGGGGAGCACCTACTTTAAATAAATTTATCAACTTAAAGATTTTCAAAAATAGAATCCTGATTTAACATTTTGCACAATGTCATTCTCAAACACACGATCTGTCAAACGTGCGATAGTCGTTAGGTTTTCTGAAATTATCAAATTTTCTGCGCAATTTTCTTAATTTTTCTCTCCGTAAGAACCATCCTCGTACTTCAAGGAATATTCTAAAAAATAATTAGCGAAATCGGTTCAGCTACTCGCGAGATTTGCGCTTAGCAACACATTTAGCGATTCATTTTTATATATAAGATGTGAACACTGTCGTGGTAAGTAAATACACAGTTATTCTCGTGGAAGCAATTCTTCAGAATCAAGAGTCAACGTTTTGAAGTTTTGTTTAACCTTTTAGCGCATTTATAATTGACCTAACGTATTGACTTTTTGTCAAAAACTTATAGATATACTAGCTGACCCGGCCACGCGTTGCTGTGACTAATAAAACACTTTGTAAAATCCAACCTTTGTAACCTTCGCCGCCTTTGAGTTTATTGCGAAGAGATAGACAGATACCGCGGAGGACTTTAATTTATAATACGTAGAGATGGTTGTGAAAGATTATAATAATGTGAATGAAATGCTTAGGGTAACTAACATATTTAAGTTAATAAAGATTAATACTGTATCCGTCTAAATCACTTTCCAATTATCCCATTGTATGTGACCATTTTTTTAGAAGAATGGGTATCACGGACTTTTTTGTAGATCTATAAAAGAGGAATATCCCACCATGCATTGTTTTTTTTTTTTTTTACAGAGAATGCCGCACAAGAATCTCAACTGCTCCCGTCTGGAGCCAGTGAGACTATGGCATCCCCAATTGGGGTATGTTGTGAGGCTGAAGGTAGTGGGGAGGGGAAGGAGTTGGGGAAGAGGAAGGTTGGGAAGTACCTGGCTATTCAGATCTGGTCACCAAACACGGCTAACGCCATTTGTTATGTCTCAAAGGGATTAGGCAGTGTTTTTGATGAAATCTCCCAGGCGGCTTGACTTTTTACGACACTTCTAACAACTATCGTTATGTTTCAACCAATTTACACAAATCCTTGACAAATTACATACTTAAACCATCCTCACAAAACACTATCTATTGGTGAAAACCGCATGAAAATCCGTTCAGTAGTTTTCGAGTGTATCGTTCCATTCTAAGCCCGTCTACTTCATTATTATTCACTGTAGAACGCAAATCTGCCATACCAATACGAATGTTATCATTATCTGTTTCTCGCTGGTCATCAGTGCGGTTTGCACTTGAGGTAGCTCGTCGCCCATTTGATTGAGTTCGACGATCTATGTCAGCTCGTCTTTTCCTTGGCATATTAAAACAGTAAATAAAATTCTCACGCACCGACAAACTGATGACAGAAGATTTTAAATGGTAACAGAATGACAGGTAACGTTTGACAGACGACTGAAATATGAAAATCAGAATTCTTTTTTTTTTGCATTCCAATTCTAGATTACGTTGTGCTTCTGAAAGTAGGTAGAACAGTAGAACTGTTTATAAGAGAAAATGAAATTTTTGTTTTTACTATCTTCCTGACCATTTTTTCATGTTATCTCACCGTTTAAACCTTCCCCGGACTACGACAAACATTTCAAAACCAAAATCACCTAAATCGACCCAGCCGCTCTCGAGTTTTAGCGAGACAAACGAACAGCAATTGATAAGAATAATAAGATAAGAAGATAGAATGGTTATAGTAAACTATCCGTAAAAGATAGATGTATGCCTTTGCGGACTTTTTGTAGATCTATAAAAGAGGAATATCCCACCATTAACTGTTTTGTTATATCCCAAAATGATTAGGCAGCGTTTTCGATGAAAGCTACCATGCGGCTGGACTTTTTCCGACACTTCTAACAATTATCGTTATGTTTCAACCAATTTACACAAATCCTTGACAAATTACATACCTAAACCTTCCTCATAAAACACTCTAACTATTGGTGAAAACCGCATGAAAATCCGTTCAGTATTTTACAAGTTTATCGCGAACAGACAGACAGACAGACAGACGGCGCGGGGGACTTTACTTTATAATATGTAGAGATAGAGAAGATAGAGATACTTTTTCTATACTATAATATCTCTAAAATAAAGTATTTGAAATATATGGGATCTGTTGAATCTGTTAATCTGTTGAAAAAATGGGATTTTCTCTTTTTTAATTTTATTACAAATAGGCCCCTCGCATGAATTTCACAATAAAAATAGTGTGGATCGATTTTTCTACTAAGATTACGAAAATGTTACTATTTTTTTTCTGTACCTGTCTTAGATGTATAATGGTGATGGTGCTGATTTTAAGAAAATCAAATTTTATAATACATTATTATAATTATAATTTACAAGTCCAAGTTTATTACATTGGATTACCTAAGTCATTTATAGACGTTGAACATTATAATGATAATGGCCAATAAGATGAATCAAGGAAAAAAATATTTATGAGATCTAATATTTTTAGTATGCCTCCTTAGGGGCCATCCATAAATTACGTCACACAAATTTCATGATTTTTTTACCTGTCCCTGTCACACATCGTCACATTTGTGAGACCCCAACCTCCTAGTGGGTCATCACATATTTTGCAATTTTACATCTAAAAAAGTTTTGCGTTTTAGATTTTTACATGTGACGTCACACAACTGATGACCCCCATACCTCTTGTCACACAATGTCACACTTCTCTACTCCCCTCCCACCCCCGGTGTGACGTAATTTTTGGATGGTCCTTTATTCTCCTCTGCCATTCGTGTGGATTACGTCGTTTTTTTAAAATGATTTTCGGCTATGTAATTATCGTTTTTTCGCACCCATAAAATTATGTACCGTCTTTCCGGTTAATAATGTTTTTTTTGTTTATAATTTGTCCGATTTTTCGGATTGAAATGTCGAAAAATCGCCAGGGTTTCAAAGTACGATAAAAAAAGGAATGTTTTAAAATATTTGTCTAAACCGGAAAAAAAGTGGTGCAAGTGGCCTATTGTGAACGTTTATGAAATGCCCGTAAGTAAAAAAATCAGTATGATGTGAATACGGCATAAGTCACAAACACACTGAGCCAGTAACACTATGGCTTCCGTGCTTCGAAATTCTTTTTCTGTAAATACATAATTTGGTGATACGCCACTTTGGTAATCAATCACGCTTTTTCTTTTATAACTACTATTAGAAATTTAAATTTTATTATTAGGTGGGTACTTTTACCTGGTACTATTTTCTTGACGAGGTAGGGGTTCTTCGATAGTCGAATGACAGTTAAAACATTTATAACATTGTTCAGAACGTCAATTGATTTTAAATTTTTGTTTTGTTAAGGGCCCGCAACCCGGATTTCTACTGATTTATTACATATTTCCCTTAAACATGGTAAATTTTAAAGCTCTTAAAAAAATATATGTTATTCTTGAAGATAATATCTAGACTTTGCCCGCGCCGAAATACAAATTATATAAAATTCCCTCGATAGAAAAAAATCGCAAAGTATGCTCCAAAAATAATTATAAACACGTTTGTTTCAGTTATTTTACAAGTTATATGTATGGAAAAATTCACAGTGTTTCTTTAAACGCTGTTTAAGACAATGCCAGCAAGATTTTTGCTCTATTTTAAACTAGTCGTGTTTTATTAAACATTTTCGCACTTTTCGCATCGATTTTGTCGCTGTAAATGTTAGCGCTCTCCTCTAATATTCGTAATTTCGTATCTCTACATCTTCTTCTTTTCGATCCTGGTTGCAGAGCCTTAAGGGTATATTACCGCAAGCGCAGCGTATTTAGGGATTTTTGATGCAGTTTTAAGAACATTTCTATATTGTTTATTAGAAAAAAATATTATGTTTTGAAAAAATAAACTATTCTTCTAAATGGTGCGTTAAAAAAACGTGTTAAAATGTTTAAAACAATTGCGTGAAAAAATATTTACAAAACCTCTAAAAATAGCTTAAAGTTCGATTATATCTTTTAATTCTAAATACAGGAGAATTATAAAAAATATACATTATCACCACATCAATGTTGTCTAAACGACTGAATAATAAAATTATTTTAAAAAGCATTAAAACAATGCTTGAATAAATAAAAACAGTTTTTCTATATCACGATATTGTTATTTTGTCTCACGCCATTATATAAACCAAGACACGAGTTATTTCCAGTCATTATGCGAGATGATTTCAGAGTGAAAGCACGTCAAATTTTACAAAAAAATAAATACGTAAATGTGTAGGCACATAAGAAAAGGGGTCACACTAAAGGTTAGTCGTTATGTTATTGTGTTTTATTTCAGAACCAAGTTGACTTTTTTACTAGAACTTCCATTTTGCGGCCGCCTGTTTGCAACCAGCGGCATAGAATGGTTTAGAGTGCCCCTTTACCCGTATTTTCGTATTCCTAGTTTTATTTATTTACGTCCTACTGTGCTTTTACATAAATTAGGTAAAGATAAAGATATATATAGTATTGTTCACTTTGCAGACATATTATTAGTATTTTTTAGTGAACAAAAGATAATAATTGAGAATAGTAGGGAAAAAGTTTCATAATAACACGAAACGATCCTCACCTTATATATCTCCCAGTGCGAATCTAACAAACCTTGTAGCAATATTTTTTTATTTATTTATCTTTAATAAAATATATTTACAATGGTTTTATTTGTATGCCTGTCTCACTAGGGTATACCTGTGTCGAGACAGGCGTACATAAATGAATATAGTAGTTACAAGGATATTTCAGGTAAAATACATATTATGAATAGAATTAGAACAGAAGGGTGATTGGAAGGGTGGTAAATCTTTTAAAGAGAGTTATTTTATAAATGTTGGAGATGGAGTAATGAAATAAATTCTGCCTAGTCTATTTATAGGTTAAATTTGACAGGATTCCATTATTTTCGTTTGTTTTATATGGGTTAGGTTGTATGTGAATAGTTATTTCTGTCTATGTGTGATTTATTTTACAGATATGTGTGATAGTGTGGCGTCCAATACTTATAATCCATTTTTTAATATCTTGTTTGAATTTTGTAAAGGAGTCACTTTGTCTGATCGTAGTTGGTAGTGTATTGTATAGTTTGCAAGCTATGTATTTAGAGTGTCTTTGCCCGAAGGTGGTTTTGAAAAAAGGAGTTTGGAGAAGTTCGTTGTTTTTGGCTCGGGTATTGTGTATTGTTTGTGTAGCTTTGTATGGTGTTTTGTTGTTTTTGTGTAAATTAAGTAATATGGATCTTGAGTAGAGCTGTTTTATGTCCATAATGTTGAAGGAATTGAAGATAGTATCAGTGCTGGTAGTAAGCGGCATTTTAAGAATTATTTTTATGATTAGTTTTTGTGCTTTCATGATGGGATCAAGGGCATTGGAATATGCATTACCCCAGGCTAGAATTCCGTATTCGATGAGAGATTGGCACAATGAGTAATATACTGTTTTTAAAAGTTTTAGGTTAAGGAAATTGCGTGTTTGTTTGAAAAAGTATATAGATTTTCGGATTTTGTTTGTAGTATTATGTAAATGTTGCTTCCAATTCAGGTGTGTATCGAAGGTTACTCCTAAATATTTGATAATGTTTACTTGCTCTAGGCATGGGCAGTCACAGTTTCGGTTTAGAGATGAATTTTTACATTTGTGTATTTTTGATGGCGGGGCTGGGTTTGACTTTGGGATATTGGTGAGACTAGACAGTAAGTATTTGGTTTTCTGTACATTTAGAGTTAATATGTTCGAGTCAAGCCAATATTTTACCTGTTGAATTCCTTCCTCCACTTTGGAATATGCGGTAAGCCAATCTTTTGCTTGGAAGAGTAGGACAGTGTCATCGGCGAAACTGACAATAGTGGCATCGATATCTAGGTTGCATAACTCGTTAATATATATTAGAAGAGCGTTGGACCTATAACACTGCCTTGAGGGACCCCGTAACTAATGGGCAAATTCTGGCTCTTTGTGGTATTGAGTTTAACGCATTGGGATCTGTCAGATAAGAAGCTGGAGAGGAGGCCTAATTCTTTGTTCCTAATACCTATATTAAACATTTTGCGTTTTAGTTTGCTGTGTGAGATTGTATCAAATGCTTTACATAGGTCGAGAAATACCGATAGACATTTCAAGCCCTTATCCAGGTGGCCAGAAATATGGTCAGTGACCGTGGCTATAGCATCATTGGTGATTTTATGTTTTCTGAATCCAAATTGCCGCGGCGATATTAAGTTATTGGTTTCCAGATATTCCATGAGACTATTATTGACGATCTTTTTGAATACTTTTGAGAGGGAATTTAGCAACGTAATAGGACGATAATTACTAATATCAAGTTTGGAGCCAGTTTTAAAAATAGGGATAATGAGACCTTGTTTTAGAATGGTGGGAAATAGCCCTTGGCGGATGCTAATATTAAGTAGATGCGTTAATGGTTGAAGTATACCAGGGGCAATTTTGTTAAGAACATTGTTAGATATTTCATCAATGCCGGTTGATGAAGAGTTTTTGAGCGAGCTTATTACTAAAGAAACTTCTTTCTCTGTAATCGTTTTAAGAACAAAGCAATTAAAACTACCAAATGTGAATAACCAACAAATTGTGCTATTTCATATTGAAAAATTTTAGTTCACATTCCTGCCGCAAGTTTTTAATGAGAACTATGGAATATAATATGAATATTTTCAGAGACCTAGGTATAATGCCAGTAGCCGAAATAACAAATGGTAATATTTTTATAGTCTGAGAGTGCCAAATTCTTTTAATCTCATTTCCTAAATCTATGTATTTTCTAATTTTTCAGAAACTGTTTTTTTTTAATATTACAGGAATTTGGAATAGCTACATCAATGATATAAGTTATTTTTTTTAATTTTGTCATGTAAAACTATATCAGGTCTATTATGACTTATTGTTCTGTCTGTTAGTATAGTTTTATCATAATATATTTTATAAAATTCATTTTCTAAAATGAATTTGGTTCATATTCATAAAATGGTAGTCAATCGTACGGTCAAGTATTACGGAAGTCAATCAAGTTATGTTTAGTTACCAAACTTGGGTGGATTATTTTTAACCCTTCAAAAATTTGGCTTTTTTTTCGGATCGTCAAAATATTTTCGCTTTACAATAAAATGCAAATATTGGGAATATTTCTGAACACATTCAAAAACCAAAAACTGTTTTAGAATGGTGATGAAATACGCTTACAAATTATAGAATTCGAAAAATATATATTTTTTTTAAATTATAAAATTTTTGCATACAAACATAAAAAAGTTTTCAAAATGGGTCGCCTTATGTTTTTTCTAACTAAAGTTACTGATAATAAAAAAAATGAAAACAGATGCACATTTTATTAGACAAATGTATAACAAACACATTATTATAACCTCAATTTTTTGTCGCTCTATGAAATTTTTTTTTAAAAATTCCCGAAGTTTCAAATTCTTTTTTCAATTTGCGATTCAAAACTAAAACATAAAAGTGTACATTTTATTTTTTTGGTGGCTATTTTTTAGATTGGAATATAAAGCATGATGTTTTTCCTTTCTAACACCGATTGAAACATATTTCTAACTATGATAGTAAGGGAGTTACGGCGTCTTATGTGAGACCTATGTGCGTTGGGACAAATCTGGTCTCCTGTGATTAAACGGGTTAAAACCTGATTGTGCCTAAATGTATACTCGGACGGCGCTAATATAGAACATTCCGATATAATATGTTCTATAGTTTCCGGAAAAGCCAAACATTTTCTACATAAATCATCAATTTGATTTATATCTTTGATTATATGCTTCATATAATTTTTGTATTAATGACTCTATCTTGAATGGCAAGCATAAATCCTTCTATTTCTGCGCTCAACTCTCCAATACTCAACCATTTGTTTGACGAAAGTTTGTCAACATACGTTTGGTTGAGATAATTGAAGTGTTTTGCATGAATAATTTTATTTGACCAGGAATCAAATAATTCCTGGTTAGTATTTATAAGAATTTTGGCATTCTCGTCATATAAATTTAAAGGTGTAATGTTTATATCTACCTTGCAAATTATTTTGTGCATTTCTGAGCTATTGGCTTTCCTATGGAAAAAATTTCTAAGCATTTCTACCTGATTGTGTTTCAAAGATGTTATTTTGATTACACCTCTACCTCCTAAATTTCTAGGTAAATTGATTCGTTCTATAGCTGAATTTGGATGATGGCAATTAACATTTGTTAACGTTGTTCTAATTAATCATTCTAAACTACCTAAATCTGTATTGGACCATTTTATTATGCTAAATGAGTACGTTAGTAGAGGTATTGCCCAAGTATTTATTGCTTTTACAAAAGTTTTAGCAGATAGATTGCATTTTAAAAATTTTCTGATCCTAGTTTGAAATTTAATCCTAATATCATTTTTAATACTAGTGTGATCTAATCTATTCGATTGCGGGTATCCTAAATATTTATAAACCTCACCCCCTTTCATACTTTTAATTTTGAAATTTCTAAATATACCCTCGTCTCCATTTGCCTTTCTCTATATGGATAGTTTTACATTTATCTAAACCAAAAGTCATTTTAATATCATCTGAAAAATTTTAACTACCTTAATCATTTTCTCTAAATTTGATTCAGAATTTGAAAATAATTTTATATCATCCATATATAATAGATGTGAAACTATACAACTCTCTCTTGTATTACCCTTAATTTTTATTCCAAACTTGCTTTATTTTAGACAGAGGATTCAATGCTAAGCAAAATCAAAGAGGACTCAATGAGTCTCCTTGAAAAATCCCTCTTTTTATTGAAATGCCCAGTACTACTATATTCCTACCTTTTAAATTTACTAGTAAATCTGTATTCCAAAAGGACATAATATTTTTCAAAAATCTAATTATAATTGGTTTAACTTTAAATATTTTGATTAGCCACGAGTGCGGGACACTATAAAAATATAACTTTTATATTAATATATAATTTTTATATATATAACTTTTTGTAAACAATAAAAATAAATATTGAAAATGACCGATATTTTATTTATCTTTCCAATATATTCAGATATAATTATGATCACATATTACGAAAATAATGCGAAATTGAATACCGTATTGTTTTGACATCTGTCAATGAAGAACTAATGCCTACCGTATCGAATAATTTATCAAACAAGTTTGATCAAAATCTGATAAAGAGTCATAAAATCATGAGCTCCTCCTCCAATAGGTAATGTTTCTATCTAAATTTACCTAAAACATGCGCATTCAATTTAATAAACATAATTTGAAAGATGCCCAATATTTAACGTTTCATGTTCAAATCTTACTCAAGTGTACCATCTAGTCTAGATTCTTCGCTGCTCTGACTTCGTCGGTAGCGCGCAGCGGTTCCCCGTTCGAGCATACTTCATACTTCCCCACCCCGAAATATTATTTCGGTTTTGGTAAATTACCCCTTAAGGTAAAATGTAACTACCTTCTTAAAACGATAAAAAAAATAGAAATTCAATAAATCAATGAAACACGGAATTCGGGAGTATTTCACGGTATTTGACTAATTTGTCGATTAACGCTAATCATCAGGTATCCGTCAAGTAAAAAAATAATTTTTTGAATCATATTAATCCTATGATTAAGCTAATGGCCACAAGACTAGTTTTAAATGGGCATTTTAAAGTCAAATTTACCTAATATTTCGTAAGGTATTTTGACGTCAAACGATTTATGTATCGTTGTGAAACTGTCAAATTATCAGAGGGAATGAAAATAATAATTCCTAATTAAATATCCTCGTAAACGAAATCCTTCATAATCAACGTACATTTGGGTAAATATGCAAAAAATCTACCTCACGGATAATACGGAACGTTCTTGTTGTCGAAGTTTGATGCACGGATAATACCGGATAATAACTAATAGACAATCAAATGTGACATTTGTCGGAAGTATCAATCTTATAAAATAAATTCTCGTCGAAATAAAAAGAAAAAAATAACTACTTCGAATTATTGGATTGAGGTTCAAACTACGAAAACTGCATATCATCGTAATTTAGATATATATCCAAGGTTTTTAATAGTTTGTTTGGCAAAGCAGGGTTTGTCTAGTGGGTATGTGTAATTATTCTAATACATTTCTTTCCACGTTCTGATGTTATAAATACAGGTACAAACTTTTCAATAACGTGAATAAATTATTGTTTTATATGGCAATAATATTTTTTCTATGATTGGCAGCATTGACTGATTGTCTATGAAATGTTAAATAAAAACTATAAACAAAAATGGCGTTACCGTATAAGTGAATTATTTTTAACAACATTACAATGTTAAATGCTTATTTTTTGCATGTTTTTTGTCTCCCCCGACATAAATACTCACCTTTCGTAATAATAAAAATAAATCTAACTGTTTGAATAAAAAATATTCTGTATTAACGAGTGAGCGGTTCAATGCATAAATAATTACATTTAATTTGCTACATTTGATGACTTAGTGGGGTGTCCGGGTAAGATCCGTGGCGGGCCGGATCGGGAGAGACTGATTGATGGAGACCTTCTGACCTCTCCAGCCGGATTCTCTCGACTCTCCTGGGAGGGATGGATTTATAATAATAATAATGCTTTTATTCTAGGATGCGGGGAGGATAGCGCAATCCCACACGTCCCATATAATTATACATATTTACAGAACAGATTTTTAAATAAAGAATCAAGTACATAGAATAGGAAAAAACAAAAAGAAATAATTAAAAAAAGAATAAAAATGGAAAATCAATAAAATTAGTAAATAATCAATTGTATATAGGGCGTGGTCTGGGGTGAGCTCGGGCCCAAAAGTAACTCAGGAGTATTCCCATATAAAAAAATCAAAATTCCTGACATTCGATAAAAATTCCGGATTTTCTTGTAAATATAATATGAATGTTATGCAACGTGGCATGTCAAAACCCGCGTCGGTTGGGGAGGGGGGGGGGGGGGGAACCAATGGTCAAAAGAAAGGAACAGGCTTTCTGTAGAGTTTGTCCTCTAAATACTGTATAATTTAAAAATATGACTTGCGAAATGTTATACAAAACTATTATTAATTCGGAAGTGTTGAACATAATTTCTGGGAGCATTAAATATCGGAAGTGATGTTTTTACTTTGATTTGTAATAAAAATAATTTGGTTTATTTAATTTTTTATATCAATCTCCACTTAATTGTGGAAATTCCGGACTGTTTAGAATTCCCCCCGCATTCCGGACAAAGACCTATATTTCCGGACTTGTCCGGAAAATTACAGACGTATGGCAACCCTACTCAGGAGTGGTGTTTGGTGCTGGAACGTTGCGGTCACCACTGTATTGTCGGAGGCCATTAGCCGCATCTATATTGTCTATGGGTGATTGAATGTGTATTAAACGTGTTAAATCAAATAAACAAGACTTTGCACTTACAGGTTTATTAAACAATGGTCAACTGCATAATTTACATTTGTATAACTTTAATTATCAGAGAGTGGGAAGCGAACACTAAAGATATTGAGTCGACGGCAATCAGAAACAGAATGAATATTAATTTATATTTTAACCGCGTCGCTGGTGGTAAAAGGGTCCTTGTAGGCTATTGGAGTGCTAGCAGCACCGCTACAAAATATCCGCCTACAAAATATCCTATGGACAAAACATCCCCTGACAAAATATCCCCCACAAAATAACCTAACCTAACCCCCAAAAACCTAACCTAACCTAAACCAACAAAACCTTTCGGTGCCAAATAAAATTTAAACCTAACCTAAGCTAACCTAAATTAAACTAACCTAACCTAACCCAACAAAACCTTTCGGCGCCAAATTTCAAATTTAAATCGAAACTGTAAGTTCCTTGCTCCGTCTTCTTCCTTCCTTGTCGGGGGATGTTTTATCCTTAGGATATTTTATCTTTGGGATATTATGTCGAGTGATATTTTGTTGGAGAATATTTTGTCGGGGATATTTTGTCGCGTTGTTCGCATTATTCGCTTACATACCTTTTTTCTTTCCCAGAACTACTCCTTTCTTCCCATAAAAAGAACCACTACACAGCATTCCCAAAGATAAAATAGGCCCTGTAAGTGTGAAGCTAATGTAAAAAGTTCGAAATTAAAGTAAACGCGATGTTTTAATAAAGATAAAACAAGTTTTTTCGATCTTTTCGTTAATTAAGTTAATTATTCTCTTGTCTTTCTCAATCGATAAATTACTTCATAATCCTTAATAATATTTAGTTTATAATACAAAAAGGCGAATTATAATCTTGATAAATTTCCACCAGCAGCTCTTTAGTAGCCTTTTGAGAGAGTTCTAGCGGAAGCTGCTTATTACATTGTCTTTCCCTTTCCATAAAATTTAATAACGACCTCCTTCGTCGCTTGCAGTTCGTGGTACGACATGCTGAGCTTTTTAAACCCCCCTTTACAGCTTATTAAAGGGTCTTTAGAAGCGGTCCAGTTTCCACCCACCCACCCCTATCCGCCGTCCTGATTGTATTTAGATTTTTAATTAGAAATGCAGTTAATTTTTAAAACCTCCTCGGTGTTTTGAAGACCTTCACAGAAAAATTATTACAATTTTGCCATATAATTTACTGGGGGTGAATGTTTAAAAATAATATTTTATCGCGAGCACAACATACCAGTAAAATATAGCCTTGATTTAAAGGGAAGGATTATACATTCAATAGAAATAATTCATAAATAATCGACTGTACGAAAAGTGGTACGATTTATTTCCGAAATAATAACGTTTGTTCTTTTAACCCCTAAAAGACTTTCTATTTTAATTTGTTGCTTCTGCGTTCAGCAGCGGCAAGTTGTTACTGTGTCTAATATTTAAAAACAAAAGCCTACCTCTTTTCCTAAACCATTCATCCGATTACGATGAAACTTTGGGTAATTGATGTGCGCATCCCCCGGGATGGTTTCTATATATATATATAATGGCGATCTCTGGCGTAATGAAATTTTTTCCTTTACTATTCATCCGATTGGGATGAAACTTTGGGGATTTGATGTGCGCATACCCGGGATGGTGTCTGTGTATAATAATGAGCTCTGGCGTTATTAAATTTTTTCTTGTACTATTCATCATATTGCGGTGAAACTTTGGGGATTTGATGTGCGCATTCCAGTTACTATATCATTCCAGATAGTTTCAACATAATATAATGGTGAGCGCAGGCGTTATGAAATATCCCAAACTATTCATTCGATTGCGATGAAATTTTAGTGAGTTGTCGTTTCGTTTGAGTTTCGTATTGCTTGAGCGAAGGTTTCTATACACCGGTGAGCTCTGGCATTATGAAATTTCTTTAAAAAATTTCTAAAGGTTGCGCGTGAGATGTTTGAAAAAATGAGTGTATTTCATTTAGTTTAGCAGCAGGGAGTAAAGGAGGGAGGGGAGGGGAAGGAGGCGGAATGAGAACGGGAACGGGGATGAATGGGTAACGCCACATACGGAGAAACCTTTTATTTTATTTAAGAGGCATTGCAACGCATGCCGAGAACTGACTAGTATTATAATAAAACAATTAAATAAACAAAAACAACAATCGTTGGATTTATTCGATGACTGAACAATTTTCTGGAACCACGAGTCGGAAAATATAAAGAAGTCTCGGCGGTGTATTGTGTTTTTACGATAACAGTTTTTATCGTCCCATTTATGTGAGGCTTACTCGTCAATTTTTTAATATATGTCAGAATCGAGCAGCAATTTTTCGCGATATTGAAAAGGGTAGGATATGATTGATGACGCAGTGGACAAAAGAAATGGGGAATAAATATATCGGATTAAGAAAACGGGCGTAGCTTTTGTACGGCAAGTTGAGAATTTTATTGCAATGCTGAGTTATTTTAAAAATATGTATATAGCTTTTGTTAAAAGTCCAATAAAAATGTTTAAACAAGTCTCATAACATCATTAAATAAGTATTGAACATAATTTTGAATTTGGTTGAATTTGAGATTAAGCCTATGAAAATAAAATTTAGTTTTTTACCTGGTTTATTCGTTTTTTTTTTTTTTTTTCGTCTTCGTAATCGTAATCCTGTTTTTTCCACCACATAGAGTGAAATATATTTTATAATCGGTCAACGGTCTTACATTACTTATATTTAATATGTTTGGAGACTTAGCAGCGGTGTCCGGGTTCATAGTGGCGGATGCGTCTGCCCGCTTTCTGAGTGGCTGGCCGGATTTGGAGAGACTGATTGATGCATTTTTACCTCTCCTGCAGGACTCTTTCGATCCTCTCGTCAAGTGGGAGGGATGGAGTCACTCCTGGACACACTGACCGTCAAATTCCTATCCACCCCTCATACTCTTTCCATAAAAAAAATTTCCACACAGCATCCCAAAAGATGACATAGGCCCTGAGGGAAATTATTTACATTAAAGCCACTTGTGAGGAGCTAATTTTATATGGACTATTCTTACTAAACGTTTTCAAATATATACACGTATATAATACTTAACACAGAAAACAAAGTACGAAAGAAATAAAAAAAAAACTTTGGTTACATCTGTACATTGGGAGGTGGGTATGGGTACCGCCGCCCGGGAGCCATTTATTGGATAACCAGGTCACCCCAAGTGGTTCGCTACCTTAGGTGACTTAGCTGGGGTTCCCGGGTTCCCCCAGGTTTATCCAGGTCTTGGCGGCATATGCGTTTGTACACCTACAGCGTGACGGACCGGATCGGGAGAGACTGGTTGAGGGAGACCTTTTTTACTCTCTAGCCGGACTCTCTCGATTCATCGCCTTGTATCGCAGTGGGAAGGATAGATTCATACGTTTGTCACTACTGGACGCACTGAACCCCAGATCCCTACACACCCATACCTTTTCCTTCCCAGAACTTCATCTCCTTCCTTTCCCTAAAAATACCCTCCCATACAGCATCCGCAAAGACGACATTGGCCCTGAGGGGAATTGTTTTCCCCAGAGCCGCCTGTGCGGAGCCAATGTGAAAAAAGGTGGTTCCGCGTGTTGTGATGTAAATATCGCCTAATTAAACTTACATATTTGAAATTAATAACAGTCGTGAAGAAAATTGACGGTCTCAGTTGAAGTATAACCAACTAATTTATTTTCCATTGCAATTCACGTTTAGTCATGTCAAAATGTACTAATAATCCCTCTACTCAAATGATGTTGAAAAGGTGCAAAAAAAGTTCATGCGGTACCTGTACATGCGAGAGTTTGGGTACTACCCTTTGTCGTATCCCTCTGATTTTCTCGCGGGAATGCTAGGACTAAATCGTCTCGATGTTAGGAGAAAAATTGCAATGGTGCTAGTAGCACACAAGCTGCTAAACGGGCACATTAGCAATCCTGATGTTCTGGAAAGGATTTCACTTTATGTCCCCGATAACTTCACCAGAGCAAGGCAACACAGACTTTTTACACTTCCTAGAGGCAGGACCAACCTACCAATGCTCATGCCTCTGGGGAGAATGACCTCACTGTTAAACCTTTCTTCTAAAATTGACATTTTTCAATCGAACTACAATTATTTCAAGAGCGAAATAAAGGTATTCTTTAGCACCTTTCATTATTAATGTACCCATATAATTAATGTATTACACTATTAACTAAAAATTGGGAAATGTAATTGGATATATACTGTTTTTCGCAATAAAAAATAAATAAAATTATGACGTTTTCCAACTAGTAATAAGACAACATAACAGTAATAATTGTTAAGATTCACCAGCATTCAATTAAATTAAAAGTACACAATCAGTACGAATTTTAATGACATTCATTAACGCAAAACAAAATGTTTTACACAAATTTCAATGGCATTCCGTTAAATAAAATAACGATCGTGCAGCCCGTCTCATTATTTGTGAAGTAGGTTCTTTTGCTGCCCACACCAGCGCCGGCTGTTTACTCTCGGGATTATTATGCATGATTCTTTCATGAAAGTTGAATGTGAATTAACTAAAAACACTACCCCACGCCCGGGGGGTGAGTTAGTAATTATAATGTTAACGTACCGAGCGACGCAGGTCATTATGCGAGCTTTCAACGGTGTCCGCTAATGCACATTTTCATTTTACCGATTTTACCGTGCTAGAAAGAGTAATAATATTTTCTATTAACATTGTGAGTGCTTTGAAGTACCTGGAGAGGGTTACTGTCAGTGGCGGTTCGTGGTCTTTATAACAGGGGGTTCAGAAATTCAAGTGAAGATATATTTAATTATGCCCCTTCTGCTTGGTTCAATATATTCGCACCTCACAATCCTGAAGACGAATATATACATGAAATCCTATTTGGATACTATTTTGATTAATCTTTACGACGAATCGACTTACAGTATGGACATAAAAAAATATGCTACGGATAAATCGAAGCTTTTCTATGTATTTGAAGTACAATAAAATTATTATTTACGTAACAAAAAAATATAAGCGTAAACCACAAAAAAATATTTTTTCATGACTTAACTATAAAGTAATTCAAGAAATAATTTTTTTTAAATACCCCTTTATAACTAAGACTATTTTTGAGGTTTTCCATGTTCTAACTTTTTTTCGTTCTTATAAAATTATGCATAAAATAAAGAAAAACCACTTTTTCGCTTACTAGCCTCGTGCAAAAAGACGCTCGATTTTAAAATTTTGCAGGCATGAGATTCGAAATATTTCTAGCGTTTATATTCCTCTGAAGCCTCAGTTTCGGGCATAAATTCTGAAACCGTCACTTTGGATCGAGATTGTAAAATATCTATACAAGATAGCTTTCATATTTTAAAGGCAATAAGAAGCATTATTTCGTTCTCTTTCTGGTTTAAATGAAAAATTCACAGGTTTGCATGAGAGGAAGAGAGAGATATATAGCTTTTAAAATGTAAGGTCGCTCGGGACGTTTTTGGTCTTATGAAAGTATAACGCGATTACGTGTTTTGGGATGTATTTATTCCTAAACAAGCAGACGGGTTAACCTTCGCATGCACCGGCACTCTCATTACTGTAATTTAGTTAGTGGGAGTGATACCTACATACTTTTGTTTTTAAATCACTTGACATTCGATACTATTATTAGATAAGTTTTAGAGGAATTAAATTGTCTAATGTTTGTCACAGCACCCAATGTACGTTGCTAATTATAATTGTTTTTTTGACAAGAATAATTACGTAGAATATATAATTGATATTTTAAATTATTTCAAAAAACAAACAACATAAACAAAGGTGGCACGAAATAAAATTAGTTGTTTTTCACTTATACAAAAAATCCATGTGCTGACTTTTTGCATTTGAAAACACTTCAATTATGCGGGTATTAAAATCAGCACAGTAGTACCTAGTTCCTTAATAATACGACTACAATTTTAAAACCCGTCTGCTCGTTTAGGAATAAATACATCCCAAAACACGTAATCGCGTTATACTTTCATATGACCAAAAACGTCCCGAGCGACCTTACATTTTATATATATATATATATATATATATATATATATATATATATATATATATATATATATATATATATATATATATATATATATATATATATATATATATCTCTTCCTCTCATACAAACATATGTATTTTTTTAACCAAAAAGAGAATGAAATAATGCTTCTTATTGTCTTTGACATATGAAATCTATCTTGCATAGATATTTTACAATCTCGATCCAATGTGACGGTGTCTGATTTTTTGCGCTAAACTAAGGCTTCCGGATTGTGAGGTGCGAATATATTGAACCAACCAGACGGGTTAAATGGGATGAGGTTTGTCTAGGTCTTGGTGGCAGATATGTTTGCCCAAACACTGCGTGGCGGGCTGGATCGGAGACGACTGATTGAGGGAGGCCTTTTGACCTCTCCAGCCGGATTCTCCCGACACTTCGCCTTGAGGAATAGATTCATACGTCCGTCACTCCTGGCCACACTGACCCCCAGATTCCTACCCACCCCTCATACCTTTATCCTTCCCGTATCTTCTTCTCCTTCCTTTCCCTTAAAAAATCCTCCACTGGAAATGGTTTTCCTCGGTGCCTCCAGTGTGGGGCTAATGTAAAAAAAAATACCAAAATATTATAAATTGTATCCCAATGGTCAACGGTTAATCTGCGACGATGCGGACATCAGTGACACTACTCAATGTACGGAATCGTGACTCAGGATCGACGCACCGGTGTGGCTTTATTTTTGTATAGAGAAGCCTAGTTTCGGTCAAACCACCGTCAGAGCGTTCTGTACGGGCTAGGATTTTTTGGTATACAGTGTTTACTGGGGATTCTAAACACGCACAAAATGGGAATATTTTTCTAATTAAAGCGCTTTAAAGGCGCGCTATCTATAATGTGTTTATATTATTATTTATTTATTTTATTTTATGTGCATCTATATAAAAAAGGTTTACATATATTTTTTTGGCCTTGCCTGTCTCACTAGAAAATCCTGTGTCGAGACAGACTACTTTACAAATATTTTATAAATATTAAATAAAGTACACTTTTAAATACAGCAAAAATATTTGACAAAAATTTCAGGTTGGTTAGTGAAGAAGAAGAAGACGAAGAAGTTTGTCTTTCACATTTTTAATGGGGGTTTGCTGCACAAACGCACTTTAGAGAAAACCGCCACTGGTTACTGTTAAATAATAACAACGTTTTCTAGGCGGTTTTCAGGGGTATTCCAACCCCTGAAAAATTCCAATACCTTCCACTAATCCTTACACTATTTTTGTAATAACTTACTTTAGAGCTTTAGTTTTTTGAAAAATTATGTATTTTTAAAAAATTGTTTTATCCTACCAGATAATATTGTTCAACTTGGAAGGCGGGTCAGCAAAATTGAATATCCAACACCCCTGCCATAGTTCACCGCAGTGACGATTAAACAGACTTACTTTTCATGACTTGACACCCGGCTTTGCGGGGTGAGGTTTGTCTAGGTCAGGGATGCGAACCTTTACGTATCAACGTGCCATTTTTCTAAAGAAATGTTTAATGAGGTCATAGACGTGCCATCAAATAATTTTGACTTTGTGATTATTGGGAAGATAAAAAAAATAAATACTTGCAATCAATTAAAAACTCTTTATTTACTACTTACAAAAAATAGAAACAATTAGCATTATACGCGTAATTTAAATTAAAGTAAAATTAGTGTGACTTCTGTTGTTCCAAGTGAGATAACAAATAACATATTTTAGGGTTGTAAGATGATTCTTTTAGCAGAATGCATGCTGAACTGGAGTCATCTGTCAAACGGTAAATAACCGACTCTTTAATGTTATTCATCTCTGAAAATAATGACTGGCAGGCATAGGTTGATGAAAATATTGTTAAAATACCATGAGCCAGCTTCTTCCAATAATTAAATGTGTCTGGTAACGTATTCCATGTTTCCAAAATTTTGATATTAGCATTTTCACTTATATTACCTGTCAATCTTTCTGTTTCAATTAATTCTAACTCTCTCCTTGTTTCAACAAATTTTTGAATGCATATTGAACTAAACCGTAAATCAATCAGATGCATTTCAAATTCATCAATTTCAAATCAATCGAATGGGGACAAATTCAGTTTATCAAATGACGTCATATCAGGGAAATAATAAACTCGAGTATTTCCGATAATTCTTTGAACTGAGAAAATCTCCCAGAAAATTACTTAGTTGAAGAATCAATCACAGAAATAAATTCTTCAGTAACTTGGTCTTCGTCTGGTTTCTCATGTATTTCTAAATCATTGATATATTTTTATAAATTTGTAAAATACTTGTAGTTTCTTGTGATAATATCGTTCCTGATAACTTGCAGTTTTGCCTCAAAAGAGCGAACGAGTATCATGACGATCACTGCACCCGAACTTTCTGTAGCGTAAGGATCACTCGGGTTCGCTCGTTCACCTACTGTACACTTTTTTTCGTAGTGCATAATAAATTTTGTGAACACTGATCAGTGACGTGCCCAAAATATTGTGTCGCGTGCCATTGGTTCGCCATCCCTGGTCTAGGTCTTACGTTTATCTTACAGTATTTTTGTCCATCTACTGCTTGGCGGGTTGTATTGGAAGAGACTGGCTGAGGGAGGCCTTTTTACTTCTCCAGCATGACTCTCTCAACGCATTGCCTTGCACCGCAGTGGAAGAGATGGATTCATAGGTCCGTCCTGGACACGTTGACCCCCAGATACCTACCCACCGGTCATACCTTTTGTCTTCCCATAACTTGGTCTACTTTATTTTCCTAAAACGAATCCCAAACAGCATACCAAAGACGACATTGACCCTTCCTCAAGGGAATTTTTCCTCAGGGCCTCTTGTGTGGAACTGCTGTAAAATAATATAATATATTTATAAATATTGTACATATCTATCCAACGAAATTTCCGCAGGAGAGTTATTTATTAAGAAAAAACTTTTCTTGTATTCGAATAGTCCGTCCACCCCATGGACATATGAATATATCTGGACCTGCCCTAAGTGAAGCGTATTATTTTCCCCTCCCCATACCGGTTCCATGGAGCCGGCTGGGCTTACGAGAGCCTCGCTTGAATCTAAAAAACGTGACGTCATCATTCTTGTCCTGACCAGCGCCGAGCTCATATAGTACATTTTACGAAATAACACGCCAAAAGATGAGAGCTTTTGCTATACATGCTATACCCTAAAATATGTGGACATAGCGAATGTGGGCGGTTCTCTAGTGAGCTCGTCGCTGGTTACAGGGGTAAGTAAATTATGAAACATTTGTAAAAGTGTGTTAACTAAATATTCCTCTGTAAAAATCGGCGTACTGTACTTTGCCGCATTTGGACTTCGCAAATATGTTAATAACGTGGCGAGCAATTCGCGATCCCATGTAAAAAGGTCTATTCATTCAAAAGTAGATTTTGCTTTTAAGAACTAAATGGTGATATTATAATGCGAGATGCCTATATACTGTCAGATTGATTTTTTAATGAATCACAGTCATCTTTCCCCTCTTCGCCCCCCATAGTTTGGTTTTACCCCTCATCTGTATCTTCTCGTCTATTAAATTTGGATGTCTATGGTCCACCCGTAATAAATTATTGTGATGTGCAAAAAGACAATATGAACAGTATTCTTTTGATGTTTTTGCTGATGAAATTTGAAAGCAAACTCCACATTTGAAAGTATTCGGTTTCCAAGCATGAAATTTTGCTTTCAGCACAAATAATACGTTATTACAAAATGAATCATGTAACGTGGCAGTAATGAGATTGCACTATACAAAAAAAAATGCTGCGTCCATTAATTTGATGAGAGTTATGACCCGTTCATGTTTACGTAACTTTGATCTGCAAGCAAAGCAGTTTCCGACAAGAAAATTAAATTTCGATTTGAAATTGCTTTTCAAAAAATGCACACAAGTTTAAATGAATAAACTTATTCTTTGATAAAGAAAACAATATGTGATTTTTTTACATTAGCTCCACACAGGAGGCCCTGAGGAAAATAATTCTTCTCAGGGCCTATGTCATCTTTGGGGATGCTGTGTGGAGGTTTTTTTAGGGAAAGGAAGGAGAGGAAGTTCTGGGAAGGAAAAGGTATGAGGAGGGGTGGGTAGGAATCTGGGGGTCATCGTGTCCAGAAGTGACGAACGAATGAATTGATCCCTTTCACTGCGGTCCAAATCCTGCTGAGAGTTCTACTGGAGAGTTCAAAAGATCTCCCTCAAGCAGTCTCTCCCGATCCGGCCTTCCACGCAGTTGGTGGGCAGACGCATCCACCGCCTAGATCCGGACAAAGCTGACCCCATTAACCCGGGCACCCCTGGCGCGGCGCGTATGGCGTATGCAGTGTATGCACTTGAAGCTGGGTTCTGAAATTCAACCACGCAGACATTACCGTATTAATACTGTTCGATGTTGGCCTCATTGGGTGGCTCACCCGTGCACTGTTAATTCACTCTCCAAGCTTATGCCATAAGCATACCTCAAATTAATAAATAAAATTTGTGTTTGATAAAGGTACCAAGTACATATAACACCTTGGAAAATTTCGTAACCTAATAAGCCATCATGTTTGAATATATTATTTTTGAAAAAATCTCAGTACCTTCCTCAGGCGCTTAATCCTACACACGTCCCTTTTAATAATTATGTAATTACCATGCTTTTTCAAAAATGTATTTACTCCCTGGGACGTGCTTTGGCATATAATACGGGAATATCTTTATTTGCCGTGCTGAACCTTATGTGCGTGCAAAACACTGTGTATTTTCATTTCTTCGAACTGGATAAGCAAAATAAGTAATAATGCCCGGTTCAATAATATAATAAATGGGGGATATACAGTTTTGTGGCTATAATAATCACATATTTTGGTTGCGAAATGTTGAGACCAATTCGAAATAGTTAAATCCTTAGATCCAGGTTTGCGAAAATGAAATAGGTCCAAACAATAGAATTTTGTATCAACACTTATGTGTCCCCACTGGCCGAAAAGGATATTTTAGCCGAGAATACTACCGCTTGAAACCTTATCTGTACAACATAATATTATGTTTGTATGTACATATGTAGAGTTGTATGTATTTGCAAGACCCATTGATATACAAAACACAAAATTAGATTTTGTAGAACACAAACATATAAAAAACATATCGAGTTAGGGATTTAGTAAGTTATAAATAGACTTTTTAAAACAGAGATCGGACCTATTAATTGTCGTACTAAAACATACCTTTGTACGAAGGTTGTCCATGAATTAAAGACCTTTCCTCATTTTCGGTGACGCGAACATTATTTCTCAAAATATAGCGGCACAAGCGTGTAGCTGAGACTTTCCCCTAAAAAACAAGTGGTGATCCGGCTTAGTAACTGCTTCAGTGCGATCTTTGCATCCGTTTGAGATGGACGCTCGCCTGCGAGGTGCGCTCAATTATTTGTTTTTTCAACTAAGAGGGAGTTCGCCCTTTTGAACCTGTTAGTAAGCTCGCAATTTTGATCCCAGACGTCAGTAAGTCTACCACACGAACGTGCTCGTTGGGTTCCCAAAATGTTGAAGAGCAAAATCGTGTGGAAAGCGCTCGGGTCTCTTCGAACTTTTTTTTCCAACCAAGGCGAGACTTTTTTTTTGGGCTGAAAATGGCTTCACCATCTAACCACGCAATCAATGATATGATTTGCATCTTTTTCTTCACCCGAAACAACATTTGGCTGGACCGTCTAGGACGCGGAGGGAGGGGTGAGAACATTTTTGGCGCCGAAGTTCTACTATAAGGGAATCAAGGACCTAGTGCACGGCCCATCGAGTGCTTCGATCTTAACGGGGACTACGTCTAAAAAAAGTGAAGATATGTACCAAAAATATCATATAATTTTTTGTAGGTATAAATTTTTTCTGAAATTAGAAAGGAATTCAATTCTTGGACAACCCTCGTACATTAATGCAATTTTAAGCTAGTGATACACGGAATACATTTTCATACTATATGCGTGATTTGATAAAATGGTTTTCAAATATTTTCCTACAACGTATCGTAGGATAGTTTGGAAACGTTGTTCGCTAATCGGATAACACAAACCTGGATAAGCACTGGCTTAGTGGAATGCAGGAGATGTAGAGGAAGGCCACCATGCGACAATGCGTTGTTGATTTGATTATCAGGTCAGGTCTGCAATTTCAGGTCAGAATAATAATTGGAGTGGAGATCATGAATCATCGATCAAGATGAAAAAACTAACAGTAAAAAACAATTAGCGCCCTTAGTCGCCACCACTTAGCACTCCTTAAGAGGAATATAAACGCTAGAAATATTTTGAATCTCATGCCTGCAAAATTTTAAAATCGAGCGTCTTTTTGCACGAGGCAAGTAAGCGAAAAAGTGGTTTTTATTTATTTTGTGCATAATTTTATAAGAACGAAAAAAAGTTTGAACATGGAAAACCTCAAAAATAGTCTTAGCCATAAAGGGGTATTTTTTAAAAATTGTTTCTTGTATTACTTCATAGTTAAGTCATGAAAAAACATATTTTTTTGGTGGTTTACGCTTATATTTTTTGTTACGTAAATAATAATTTTATTGTAATTTCAATACATAGAAAAGCTAGTAAAAGTTTTGATTTATCCGTAGCATATTTTTTGATGTTCATACTGTAAGTCGATTCGTCGTAAAGATTAATCAAAATAGTATCTAAATAGGATTTCACGTATACATATATTCATCTTAAGGAAATTTAACGAATTAAAGTCAAATCACTTCCACCAAATCGAGCAGTATTAATACGCTAACGTCTGTCGTACACACTCGATTCACAAATATATACAACCGAAAGTGCTGCCATTTATATAATTAACACGCTAAAAAAGCTACTTTTGTTATTCGGTTTCGAATTCAAGAATTCTTCAAAGGATGGCGCCACTTATGTTAGCAGATCGCTTGAGGACGTATAGGTATAAGTACTACGAATTTGTAGAATTTGAGTATCTCTCCGCATATGGAAAGATTGACGGTGATACTTAAGAGTTGTGAATAATATTATCGTAGATTGCCTGTCTCGTTTAAATTGCCACTGGATACAGCGGATTTGAGGAACGGGCTATTTTTGGAAATAGTTCCAATCGGATTTATAAAATGGTCATCAACACTCAAACTGGGCGAAGCGGAAACAAAAGTCGCCCGCAGGGCCTTTCAGGAAAAATCAGCGGAGCGGGTATTTAAGTGCTAGTCTCATGCTTCGACAAAAATATTCTTTTCATCGGGATGAATCGTTGACTAAAGTTAAATATTGAATAACACTGGGAAAGTAGTTAGAATATAAGAGGGGAAAGGGCAGAAGAATATAATATGATGAAACGGTAGGGGTTGAGTGAGGATGTAAGTAGTTTTGAAGTGGGAAAACATTTAAAAGGAGAATGTTAACATATTTTTCAGGTAATTATTTGTACTTGATAAATGCCCATTCTGCGCCATTTTCTTTCTTTTTACTTTTCTTTTTGAAACAACCCGTCGTAACGCTTTTTCTATTCCAATTTGGGAGGCGGGAATAGGTACCGCCGCCCCGGGAACCTTTATTGGATGACCAACACCTCTGCCATAGGTCACCCCAAGTGGTTCGCTACGTTTGGTGATTTAGCAGGGGTGCCCGGATTCATGGGGTGAGGTTTGCCTAAGTCTTGGAGGTGGATGACCAGGATGCACTGAACCCCCAGATTCCTACCCACTCCTTAAACCCCTTTCCTTCCTAGAACTCTCCTCTCCTTCCTTTGCTTAAAAAAACCCTCCAAACAGCGTCCCCAAAGATGACATAGGCCCTAAGGGAAATTATTTTCCTCAAGGCCTCCTGTGTAGGGCTCATGTAAAAAAAAAAATATTTGTCTGCGAAACCTAGAATTTGTATGTAATATTTTTAACCCCCTAATAGATGCGCTATCTGCAGTTTTTAATAGGTGGAACTGCGCTTCCGGGTGTTGGCAATATTGTTTACCAATTAACAAATAAACTAAATGAACGAATAATTAACGAATAAACCAAACGAACGTTAAACTGACGAATTAAAAGAACGAATTCTTTCAGTATTCAAACTATAATTATTATTCACAACTTAATCCTTAAAACCAAATAAACAAAAAAACTTTATTTTATTTTATTTGAAATCAGATCTCAAAACTATGGTCACCCTAAAAGTCTACATTAATGTACTACCTAGCGCCATCAGTTTAGTAGGTACCAGTAGGTACCCATAATCTTATCTCAATCTGTAAGAAATACAACAATATTGTTCTTTCAAAATCTTTATAATTTTGTGTTATTTTGTTAACTTGTATAATTATTGTTAACCTCAACACAGGCTTGTCCTAGTGAGGTAACAAATTGTATTGTAAACATTTTTACATGCAGTGTAAAGAAACAATAAATAAATAAATAAATATTGCTAACCAATACTAACGCACATCTTAAAAAAATCAACGAAATTAACAAATTCTTTTCGTATGCAAACTACCCTAATTAGGGCGTAGACCGCCGAAAGTTACGCTGACACCATAGCATATCTCTTTTGTATCTTTGCCCCTACTAATATCAAATGCATAGTCATATTCTAATAAACTATTGTTGTTGCTATTTAGAGATCTGAGATATTATTATTTAAAAGTTTTTAATGTTTTTCTAATGTAAAAAAAAAATAGTTCATAAAATGTAACCCTTTCTGAAACCAAATTTTTACATGTGAATTTAAAAAAAATCAAAATAGTTGTACCCAAGTGGAAAATTAAGGCTGAAACTATTTTGGGTGATGCGATATTTCTTTAATAAATTCTAGATTTCCTATCCAGCAAATTTTACATCAATGGTTTAGTACTGTGTCGTATGGTCCTGTATGGATGCTCGGTGGATACCTTTGGGAATATCGGGTTTTCACCGACTGTAGCAGCAGTTGTGGGTGTAGAGGTAGCATCGTATTAAGAAGAAATCTCTCCGTTAGGTCCCCGGGTACAAATGAATGTCCAAGGAGTATTTACGACGCAGGGAAAATGTTTATATGGTTTTGCTGGAGTGTGTGGGGGTAGCTCTATAATTTATTCCCAATATTGTACCATTGTGTCAACTACACGGTTTAGTTATGTACAAGGTGTTAAAAGGTGGCAACACTTATAAAGAACATTTACGTTGTAATTAAGTCCATAAAACTGATTTTCTAAAATACATCTATTTGAATTTGTACTTTGTTTTTGTGAATGAATGAATGAAAATCTTGGGATTGGAAATTAACCCATTTTCTGACATCTGATTGAGACGAAATTCTGCAGGTAGACTCGTTGTCGTTGACATTGCATTCTAACAATGTTGATGTTACTCATATACACTCACATTCACATGCTGAAATTGGATGACATTGTATTTATTAATTTACAGGAGTTCATGTGACCCGACAACTGATCAACTGAATTGATATGAATTTAAAATAACGTCACATCACAAAGTATCCGCATATATGAACAAAAAAAAATGAATTGATATTTACTAAAAAATTATAATTTTTTGTGCATTATTTACTAATTTCACACGTAAAAGATATTCAGTTCGACTTCAATAATAAGTTGGTATGGATATCAAAGAAATCTACACGTAGTGCCGATATTTTGTACTTATGCGCAGTAAATAGAAAAGTAGATTTTCATTTGATGCATTTGAATAAAATTATGTTTTATCCTTTTGTTATTTGGCGGTACATAATCTCTGCACATCCCTACGGGATCACTTAGTTATATTTTATGTAATAGGTATAACGTATTTTCCCGAAAACGATTGCATAAGTGCGCCGGGGGATCAATTGTTGAGGGATCAACTGTCATGGAAACGTTGTGCCGGCACCATCCAATTAGGTTTGGTTGAGGTGTCAGCTGTGTTCACTCATTTTAGCCAGTACCTGAGGAGGAAGGTGCAACCTAAGTCATAAAAAAAATAACTTTGAAATTGAGTGCTAGCCGGCCCAAGAGATGGCGCAACTAGGTCGAAATTTGAAAATATATGCATTATTGTAAGAAAACTTTGTTTTTCAGAGATGATTTTTTAATTTGATGTTTACATTAATATTCGAAGCTCTAATGGTATTAACCCTATGGACACTTTTAATAAATTAAAAAACTTCAAAAAATTATTCCTCCCATTCCTCCTTTCTATCGATTTTGCACCGCCAATGCTACATTTATGCATCTTGAGAAAATTTTAGGCAGGATACCAGAAGTTGATTGACTCGTTTTCTGATATTGATTTTCTCATAACAGCTCAGTTGGATGACGGTCGGAAAAGATAAACAGCCTTACTAAAAAAACCCATGAAAATTTTATTCAATTGATAAACGGTCGCGGATGTGAAAACATTACTAATTAGAAAATTATTCATGGAAAGATAAAAACGTTGCTTACACAGCCTGATGGGGTAGTTTATCCATTATATATACGAGTGTGTTGTTAATAATTACTAAACGAATTTTGGAATTTTTCCAAAGTATTTTGAATGTTCGATATTTTCTTATCTTTGAAGATATTGTAAAAAAATAACTTTATAAAAACTAGATAAAATTACCTTTTAGATTTGTATATTTGAAATATACGTTAGTATTTAAAGATTGCCATATTTTATGCTTCAAACAGGAAAAAAAAGAAAAAAAATCTTACCAAAAACATTTTTAATCAAAATGTGGAAAAAATTTAAAACATTAAAATTTAAGTCCTTTTATTTAATGAATTTGGAAGGAAACTGTCACCACACGTTTTATCTCGTTCATACAATTAAAAACTACAACAAATATTCCAATAGAGTAATTGAAAAATTCTGACACTTTGAATTCATTTTCACACAATATGTTGATAACTAGAATTTGGTATTTATTTACAAACGCTCAAGCCTTTTATGTTAAAAATAATATTACTTTTATTGAAGTTTTATTAATTTGGGAGGCGGGAATGGGTACCGCCGTCCCGGGAACCTTTATTGGATAACCAACACCTCTGCCATAGGTCACCCCAAGTGGTTCGCTACGTTTGGTGATTTAGCAGGGGTGCCCGGGTTCATGGGGTGAGGTTTGTCTAGGTCTTAGAGGTGGATGACCAAGACACACTGAACCTCAGATTTCTACCCACCCCTTAAACCCTTTTCCTTCCCAGAACTCTCCTCTCCTTCCTTTTCCTAAAAAAACCCTCCACACAGCATCCCCAAAGATGACATAGGCCCTGAGAAAAATTATTTTTCTCAGCGCCTCCTGTGTGGAGCTCATGTAAAAAAAAAAGTGGATAAAAATAATTTATTCGAAATAACCTATATTTTTATGATAACAAAATTAAAGTATCAACAGATACATTATGAAACCACAAAAACTGACAAAAAATATCTCAAATTATAGAAATTATATTATTATTTTTTAATTGATAAACTAACGTTTAAGACAAGAATTATTTGGCGGGTATTAGATAAGCCGCTATGGCTCAGTGGTGAGAGCACCTGACCGGCAATCAGAAGGACATGGGTTCAAATCCCGTTGGCGGCAAGTATCTTTTCTCGAAAGATTTTTTCAATGTAGATGAGTTTTTCAGGCTGATAAATATTGCTTATAATAATTGTTAACCTTTGTGCTATGCATAAAAATCTTGTCTTAAACGTTATTTAATCAATTAAAAAATGAACATTAATATTTGACAAGTATTTTCCCAAAAAAAATGTTGACATAATTAACTAACAATGCCTCTCTCACAAAAATAAAGTTGGTTGTTTTCGGGTGGAAAAATGTAATAAACAGTAATTGTTGAATGAAACCTCCATGCCCCAAAAGAATGCGCAGATCAAGCAAAAACGGTAAAGGTGTGAAAATACAGTTTACCGCGCAAGCAACAGATATGCCGTTTAACGATCGTTAAGGCGTTTTGCAATTTGTAAGGCTGAAAGTGTATAATTACTTACTTTAAACAGGATTATTTTCATAAGCTTTCTGAACAACAGGACCGGTAGAAGGCTGAGTTGGCATCGCATTTGGGTCCCACCCAGGCGTCGCTTGTTCGATTCCTCGGCTGTAAATCCTCCATCACGAATAACATCACGAGCAACATGTGATGATATATCTTATAAAATAACATTGTTTATATCAATGAACAATGTGTAAGAACTTCAAATTAATTGATTATCTAATATATTAGATAATCTTAGCGTTGCGGTAATACCACATCTTACATATTTTTAAGCATAGAATATTATGACGCTTTATGTCGTATTTTCTTACGTTCTTCACCCTTTGGTAAAATTTTCCTTATTAATTAGTGCTTCGCTCTTTCTAATTTACTATGCTCCATATACTGCTCGATCCTTTCAATACGTCGTATCCAATTATGCTCGTTTTATGCCCGTCGCCTTAATGCGACTCTCCGTTATGTCTGCTTCGTTGCTGTTTACTTTTAACCTCTTACACAGCGGTTTTATGAGGCATCCGCCAATATTGTATTTCTTTAGTTTGAACCAGAAGGGAAGAAGTTTCCAACAAGGAAGACGATAAAACAAAATTATTCTCTGAATACATTATAACAAGGTAAAATAATACTTATAAGCATGACTGAGTATATTTATTTAATCTTGTTCTTGATTTTGTTCATTTTAATTAAACGTGAAAGTCTTCGGCGTAGGACGTAGGATAAGATTATAAAATTGTTTTCTCTACAAAACAAACAAATTATTATAATAATTAGCTGTAGAGGGAGTAAGGTGGGCGAGACATTGTTAAATTAGTAAGTATTTAGTATTTTCTCCAAGTATAAACTTTCTAATTAAAGTGTGTTCATCGGAAGTGACCTGCCAGGTAAGTATTTTTCTATTGAGGTGATTTTTCACAAAAACGGCACTATTCAAGCTATCCAATTATTATTATTATTATTATGAAGCTTATGCAAAAAAGGGAGAGCATTTAGTTAGAGTTGAATCTTGCAATCACACGTAAGGAAAGCAGCTTATAAAATAATGGTAATTTTTTGTGAGAAAACACCTCAAGGTGAAAACATGCGTTAAGAAAATGTAGTTCTTAGTCGATGCGTGATACAGTTAAATATGACCGATGGGGATAGGGTCCCATTAGCTCGTGGTAGAGTACCGCCCCGCAAAGCTAAGTTCCTTGGATCGATTCCTAGTGTGACCATATCTTTTTCTGATTTTTCTCTTCCAAATTTTTGATTAGGTTTCGCTAATATTATCTTCATTAATAATATTAGTTTTTAATTCTAAATAAATAATGAAGTAGAAACTTTAAGTCCTTTTGAGTGTCTCTCGAAGGTATTTTTTTGAATTGGCTCCAAACATGAGGCCTGTGAAAATTAATTTCCCCCATGGCCTGTATCATCTTTGGGGACGCTGTGTGGAGGGTATTTTGATGGAAAGAAAAGTTTTTGAAAGGAAAAAGTTATGAGGAGTGGGTAGGAATCTGATAGACCGTGCCAGCATCGGTGCCAGCATCGGTGATCGCGATGAGTCGAAAAACTCCTGCTGGAGATGTCAAAAGGTCTCCTTCAACCAATCTCTCCCGATCTGACCTGCCACGAAGTATACGGGCAGACGCATCCGCCGCCAAGACCTAGACAAATCCCACACCTGGGCATCCCTGCTAAGGCAACAAACATAACGGACCACTTGGGGTGACTAACAGAAGAGGTGTTGGTTATCCAATTAATGTTTCCCAGGGTAGCGGTCTCCATACCAGCCTTTCAATTTCTATATATCAAACGTATGTTGTGAAAGAAGTTTTTTTTTCTTAAACAAAAAAGTGAGATTCTTATTGAATACATAATCTTTAAAAGTCATTAATCATTATTTATATCGGTGACCGTTATCATTCTCGCGTTGTCATTAAATTGGTGTCATTTTTAATTTATTGAAATAAAGGAATTGGAAGAATTGCTGTGACAAAAAATACATATTCGTCAAAATACTAAAATTCTAAATATTTAATGATATCAATCACGTGGAATCGTATTTTTGTAACCTTTGAACTTGGAAGATTACACAAATGTTTTCTTCATTATTTACACAAATCACGAGATTGTAAATGCAGAATAATTCATTTTAATTATTGGGGACATGCTTACTTTCAATTATTATTCTAATAACTTTAAGTTCAATACTAATTTATCTAATAAAATAAAATACTTTTTTGTTTAAAACCACGATATTTATTAATTTTTTAACCGACCGGTTTCGCTTAACTTAAGCATCTTCAGGGTACAAATTAATACTAAACAAGAAGTACATAATGTGTGCTTATATATAACAAAATATAGAGGGAGACAACACGATACAAATAAACGGTCATAAAATACATTAACATAACTACTCAAGCAATGTGAAAAAACAGAAAGATAATTATGTAGACTAATGGGTTATAATAATAAACTTGGAGAAACAAAGCATTAACTGGCATGGTGGTAGGGAGCACTGGGAATTTTTATTTTTAAGGGTTTATTGGAAACAGACCTAATATAGGACTACTTGATATGTCTTATTGATTATTAAGTATATGACTTTTGGTTTTTACAGCTTTTTTTATTTCCAGCGCCTCTAGAGTGTTTAGTTTGTTACCATGCCCGTTTTTGTGTAAGATGTTAGCACCGGTGCTATGACAGAACGTATGATCTTTATCGATCAAATGATTTGCGAATTCTGAAAAACTGTTATTATTGAGGCAACGGAGATGTTCCTTAATCCTAACATTGACACTACGTATTGTCTTACCGATATAGAAAGCCGAACAATTATTACAATTCAATTTATAAATTCCCGAATGATTTAATTTGTCGTCCTTATCTTTAGAATTAATTAGAAATTTACCTAGATTGTTATTAGTATAAAAGGCCGGTCTGATTTCAGAAGGAAGATTTTTTACACTTAAGGTAGAAAAATTATTAATGAATAAAATTCGCCGCCATTGATGATTAATATTATTATCATTGATTTGAGGACAAGGACTAGCAAATAAGAAGCGATTAACGGCTATTTGTTTTAGTTTTTTATTTAAGATTAAATCTATAAAATTTGATTCATAGCCATTATTTACCGCAATTATTTACCGAAACCGGTCGGTTAAAAAATTAATAAATATCGTGGTTTTAAACAAAAAAATATTTTATTTTATTAAATATGTCAAACCTCAAAGTGATTGCTTTCTACAATAATACTAATTTATCTGTCTAAAAATATCAAATAAATTTAAAATGATTGAAATTGATAAATAATAAATATGGCGTTTGGTTTAATTACTGACACGTACTTTAATTGTAGTTTTTGTAATTTGATTTCAAAAAGTAAATATATACATATAAAAGTTGCAAGTTACTATCTATGTAAAAAAATGTTTGACATGGTAAAGCTGCGGACACACATGCCAGAGAAAGAGTATGCTTTCGGCGAGTAGCTGACAGGCTATTTACATATAACATGGTTGCATAAACCAGCGAAATTACTTAAATATTATAGTACTTAAATATTAAAAAAAAATATTTATAAAAAACACAAAAGTGTAGAAAAAGAAGAAAAAAATGTATGAAAAAGAAGTAAAATCACAGATTAAATTATGTAGGATAGATTATATGAAATTAAACTTGAATGATATTTATGTTGTGAGAGTGGATTGATATGTTTGTGTAAAAATGACTGGCGAAGGACCTTGATTTTGTGTTACTATCACTGCCTGAAATGATAAAAATACATGTGGCATAGAAAGGAAAGGACTCACCGAAAGGATAAAAGAACTTTGTATGCTGGCAATGCAATCGTCTGCTTTCGCTCCCATCCAACAGGCACAAAAAAACAATAGGCGTGAATTTCGTTATTCTGATAGTATATAGCGGAGTTATTTTTAATAGCGGTCACCGATAGCGGAGCACAATGGTTATGTTGCGGCGGGCGTTTATTACAGACTGAGTAAGATTGGCGGGTAGGCAAATAGGGATAGGTAGGAAAAAGAACTTGCAACAATAATTAATACCAACCCCAAGCAGTGACAGTATGTATGCGTGCTATGTGGGTATGTGTATGTGTAGGTATGTGTATGGGCGTAACCAAAACTGTTACAAAATACATTTTCACATCATAAGATAATGTTCAAGGATAAATATAATAAAAAGAAAAACAACATATAAGACACAGCAGGGGTAGAGGGTTCGTAATTAAAAAAATAGTTTTAATTTTTCCTATTATGCATTTAGTAAAATAATCTGTGGACAAATGGAAAATATCATCCTCTGAAAAGATATTATAATTGTATTATGTGCACGTCTTCTGAGAAATGAATGTTGTGTGTAATTTGTTTTTTGTGGAATAATTGGTTTGACCTTGTATTTAGTATTGAACATTGGAAATTAATGTTTTCTTGAAGATAGTTGTTGTCAACAACGTTGTTGAAGAAGTATTCGCGTGCTTGCAGATGTACACACGATAGATGCAGGCATACTACTAGCTACCTACATCTCTAGATTCGTGTGCGTGGCCAGCTAAGATGGAGGTCCCGGAAGAAATAAGAAATGAAGAGCAATTTTATTTTTGTAAGGCGGCGTATTCCACAAGCACTTGTAATTGCGATAGCTAGGACCTATTTGGAATGTGCGGTTTCAGTATTTAAAATCAATGTTGATGAATGAAAATATTAAAATTTCACATTTTAGTACAATGATCAGAATCAGAAAAATAAATTTTAAACCTTACAGACATTTTTAAGGTATCCATGGTTTGCAAAAATATCTCATTGGGGATCCATGGTCATGGTCATGGTCACACTGGCTCCAGACGGTTGGGAAGCTATTGTAAGTTTTGCGCGGTACTCACATAAAAAAGTTCCAAATGAAAAATATATATATATTTTTTTTTACATGAATACCGCAAAAGAGTCCCAACTGCTCCCGTCTGGAGCCAGTGGGACTATGGCATCCCCAATTGGAGTATGTTGTGAGGCTGAAGGTAGTAGGGAGGGGAAGGAGATAGGGAAGAGGAAGGTGGGGATAGTACGTGGCTATTTAGATCTGGTCACCAAACACGGCTAAAGCCATTTCAAGCAACGTTTCAATTCTGAATGGTGGTCTTACACCAGGGTGATACTGAGAGTATCTTCCACTCTGGAACGTACCGCAAATATACTATATATTATTTTAAATGAATACATTGTGAAATAACACAAATTAATCAAATAAAATTTAATTATTATTTTTTAATTTATAAACTAACGTTTAGACAAGATTTTTATGCATAGCACAAAGGGTAACAATTATTACAAGCAATAATTGTCAGCCTGAGACACTCATTTACATTGAAAAATCTTCCGAGAAAAGATACTTGCCGCCAACGGGACTTGAACCCGTGTCCTTCCGATTGCCGGTCGAATGCTCTGACCACTGAGCTATGGCGGCTTATCAAATACCCGCCAAATAATTCAATATATACTAGTGTTTCATTCAACAATTACTGCTTGTTATATTTTTTCCACCTGAAAACAACCAACTTTATTTTTGCGAGGAAGACATTGTTAGTGTTAAATCCCTCGCTAGGTGGCGTCGAGACAAATTATGTCTGCATTTATTGGGGAAATACTTAAACTTGTTAAATATTAATTATTATTTTTTAATTTATAAACTTACGTTTAGACAAGATTTTTATGCATAGCACAAAGGGTAACAATTATTACAAGCAATAATTGCTTGTAATAATTGTTACCTTGTTACATGTTACTTTGCTGAAATGTTGTATCGTATTCTTATCATCGAAATTGCATCATGCGCTCGTACGTCTGAGAGGAGATTTCCGAGGGTCGGAAAAAAGTATAATATATTCAAATCAAATCTTCCGAACACGCCCACAAAGGCAAACATGATCCCAGATTTCCCGTGGCGTACCTGATAGAAGGATCCCGCGCTGATCCGGGATGATAGGGGTAGTCCTGAAGTCAAATGTTTTAACGGATCCCAGGGAAAATGTAGGGATTAATCAAACTCGAGAAATCCATGAAATTCTCGGTAAACTTGGGAACTTGGGACCGCCGCACAGAGGACGGAATGAAGAAAAAACACGAATTAATTCCTTGCTGACTAAATAAAAATAAAGTTTGTTGTTTTCAGGTGGAAAAAATATAATAAGCAGTAATTGTTGAATGAAACACTAGTATTTATTGAATCATTTGGCGGGTATAAGATAAGCCGCCATAGCTCAATTGGGAGAGCAGCTGACCGGCAATCAGAAGGGCACGGGTTCAAGTGCCGTTGGCGTCATGTATCTTTTCTCGGAAGATTTTTCAATGTGGATGAGTGTTTCAGGCTGATAATTATTGCTTATAATAATTGTTACCCTTTGTGCTATGCATAAAAATCTTGTCTTAAACGTTAGTTTAACAATTAAAAATAATAAATATTAATGCAATTTTTTTATTTTTTTTTATGAATGAATTATAACTATTTTGAAGTAAAAATTATTAATTTACTCTGCCATAGAAATTTACAACAGCAAAATAATACATTTTGAAGATATACAAATATGTAGGCAAATAAAACATATTAAATTTTACAAGAAAAACTCTCTGTTTATAATTTTCGAAGGTTATTCGCATCATGTAATATATCATTGAAGAAGATAATAATAAAAATCTAAACGAAAATATGAAAGAGAACAAGACACAAAATTATTATTATTTTCTTCTTAAAAAAAAAATATTAATTTTAAATATTATATTTCACATCTATGAACACAAAAATACGGGAAATAATTAGGTACACACATATTTTAATCGAAAAATGGTAGAAAATCTAAGTGCTAAAGGTGTCTTCGTTGTCGTTGGAGTCTAAATCATCACAAAAATTTCCAGAACCGTTGGACGAATTTTTAGTAGGCTTAAAACTTCAGGAGGTAAACAGAAGCTTTTTTTTAGGAAGTGGTCGCAATATGCAAATTTATTTCTTATTATCTCGGGAGTTTCTTTTTTAAATTGTAATCTGATTGGTCTGCAGTACCTTGTTGATAAAGACCGTTTTTGCCATATAAGTGTCTTGATTCTTGAGTTTCGGGTTACGACGTTGTAGGGAGATTAGAGTCATCATGATAGTCTCCATCACTATACCTTTGCTTGTAGTTACTGTGACTCATTAACCATCGCAGCCCCATTTTACATTTGTGCAAACTCACATCTGCTGCTAACTGGAGTTCATCAAGAGTGCGTGACTCTAACAGATCATGCATTTTTTTCTTCTTTGATCTAGAACCACTTTCTTGAAAGAGTTTTATTACTCTACCCAAAGATTTGGAGACAACTATCATTTCTTGCAACCACTCTAAATTATGTTTTTCAAACCTCACAATAATAAAAATGGCTTCTACTCCATTTCTTCATTGATTGTAGTGAAAAATACTGTACAGTTTTGTAAAATGTAGGGCTTAAAATGTTCGAACCTGCCACCATGTGGTATTTTTGTGTTAGGTAATTAATTAAAAAAACTTCTTTCATTTCACAGAAGTGGAATTTAATATACCCCGTGCATTTAATACCTAGAATAATTCTCTCCGGAGAATGCATATAGGCCGTCCTAAGAATAACAAAATCGTTCAACGGAGGATAAAAAATGATCACAATTTATATATGAAATAAAAGGCGAAACTTCAGTCTATGATATGTATATATTCATAAATGGGAACAGATGATATTTTGTTTCTAAATGCTAATTGAAATAAACATTTTAACAGTAAAAAAATATGAAAATAGTGGAAAATTAGATGTTAGTTCAAATCTCACATACATGTGATATTGATATATAATTTAGTAAATTTAATAGAGAATACCTTGAAGAATGTCAGACAAAATAAACTTTTGTATATATATCTAAACGTCACTTAATACACAACCGTATGTGCTCACGCGTAGGAGAGAACGGAAAAACGCGATGTCGAATGTCAAATTTACGACACACTTTGCGGCCTTGCCAAACTTCCGTCAAGCGCTTTTGACATATTTAAATAATCACATAAAGTGCAGAAAATATCGTGCTACACTAAAAAAATATATAAATATTTAAAACAATAACGTTTGCAAAAACCACTTAATTCGGGTTTTTTCTCCATTTCGTCCACTGTGCGCCGTGCACACTAACCGTAATACTAAGGTGTAATCAGATTCTAGATTTATTTTTAATAGAAATATATTGAAGAAGCAGAAAATATATTTAATACTACACAACCAGCATACATTGCTATGCCATTTAATAAAGAAATTGTTTCTCGATGCGTGTCCTTTCCCAATCGTCCCATTCCCATTCCCCTTCCACCTCCCCTTCCTCCTTCCTTCCTCCGTCCCGCAAACCCCCCTCCCGAGTTCCCCTGCACTCTCCCAGGCTCCCCTCTCCCCAATCGCGCGAACCCCCTACCCGAGTACCCCTCTCTCCTAACGGGTTACCCTCCCCCCCCTTCATGCGAACCCCCTACCCGAGTTCACCTCACCCTCCCGCCTCCCACCACCGCCCCTCCCGCATTCAATATATTCATACCCGGCACATTCAGTTTTCAAACAGCTCGCGTGCCACCTACTGAATTTTTTTATACAAATTTCATAATTCCAGAGCTCACCAGTTATACAAATCTTGTCCTGCAAATAACGAACACAAAAAATATCCAATTTGGTGCAGTCGTTCGGAAGTTATGCGCGTACATACATTTCGGTGTTTTTTATTTATTTATAAAAATTAAAAATTAATTAATACTTGGATCTAGAGCTAGAAGAAGGCCGTATATAACTATAAAAAAAGAGATCGTAGTCCTTATATTTCAGAAAAAACTAAAGGAAAAACTTGAACACCTTATTCACTTTTTTTTAGTTAATATTGTTGTGCATTCATTATATTTTTAAGATAAATAATATTATGAGAAAGACTGGCGAAGATTGAAGATTTGTGGGTAGATACTGTAAATGAATTTTTAAAGATATTTTATAAGGTATTCTGAAAACGTATTTACAATGAAATTGAGATCAAAATCTATTTCAGCTTGCACCGATATATTATTCATAAAGACATATTGACATTTAAAATAACTATTTCGTAGCCAACACCAAGACAAAATATGATATTTTTTGAACAGTGAATAAAGACCGTCTAAAGAAAGTTAATAAAAAAAAATTCTTATATAAAAATAATTGCTTAGATAACTTAAAAGCCTTGGAAATAAAATAAAAATCCCTTAAAAATTATGAATCTATTATCAACACACAATAAATATTATCTTACAACCCAATCATGGATATGTTCCCCCATTAATATCTAACATCGCCTCCACCCCTACCACAATCCTTAGTAATAATACATTGTTCCCACCCACTATTTTGTAATTGTCAAATCAGTATACGTTTGCCCTGAGGAAGGAACGGTCGTTCCGAAACCGGTCGGCTTTAAACAAATATACAAGTGGTTAAAAAAAAGTATCATTGTTTCATTTAAAAACAAATTCACTTAAATTCATTAATAATATACATATTGCTCATCTAATCTTTTTTTACATTATCTCCACACGGGAGGCCCCGAGGAAAATAATGGGCCTATGTCATCTTTGGGGATGATGTGTGGCAGGAATTTTTAGGAAAGGAAGGAGAGGAAGGTTTGGGGTGGAAAAATGTTTGAGGGGTGGTTGGGAATCTGGGGGTCATTGTGGCCAGGGGTGACGGACGTATGCCTCTATCATTCCCACTGCGGTGCAAGGCGATGTTCTGCTGGAGAGTTTAAACAGTCTTCCTCAACAAGTCCCTCCTGATCCGGTTTGCCACGCAGTTGATGAGCAGACAAATCCGCCGCCAATAAAATCGATCGTTAAACTTTTCATGAAACATTTTTATAAACAAATTGTTGGAGTGAAACTTAAATTTTTGACATTGGAAGGATTCTCCTTCCTGTTCAATGCAAAAATACTGAAATATAGGAATAATTTTGGGAGCAAAAATTTTATTTACGTCATCAGACTTTTTAAGGCCATTGAAAAGCCTTTTAATTTACGTGTTTTGTTACTCAAAAAGTGGACCCAACAAATAAGCTTTCATTCTATAAAAAATAGTTTTCTTTTATCTGAAAATAATACATTGAAAGCAAGTATTTTGCTTTACGACAACGTCGTATTTCAAAAATGTTAAAATGCGAGGAAACCTAACAAATGAAATATTTCGAACGTTCTAAGCGATTTTTAAAGTACATCTAAATTATTATTATTATTTTTTATTGAAACATATAACAAGGTTACAATTTTACAACATAAATATAAACATCAATATTTCAGTCATTCTCCTAATAAAGCAGCTGCTTGTGTTTAGGAGAGGACAAGTAAAAAATTTACATTTGTTTAAATTAAAACAAAAAATATTAGTAATTTAAGAAAAAATATTTGTGATTTTATGAGAAAATACAGATAAAAGTAATAAAAATATAGGTTAGTTAATAAATGATTTAAAGTATTGATAAGGCAAAAACATATTACTAAGCAATAAGTAAAGTTATGAGGTGGTATATGTATATGTATTATGTTCCGAGTTCGCGAAGTTTCTCCTTTATCTTGGTCAAATTTTTAGAGAAGACGGACAGCCGTATTATTACACCGAGGGAAGATAATGTCCTAACATCGTGCAATTTCATTGCAATTCAGAGCGTGAAAAGTACCTTATTAGAACTTTTGGTCTTGATGTAAGCGTTGTAATATAGCCATAAAAAAGTATGTACATAATATCAATATATTTTTCACAAATACCCTATAAATACCAAGCGTTTAACAATCTTTAATTTGACACGAAATGAGGAAGACAAAAAAAAAATCAGTGGCATAGTGGTAGGAGTATTCTTCGGAACAGGAAAGTAGGCAATATGGGTATAAAACTACGCGTATAAACCTAACAACCCGAATGGCACGGTGAAAAATTGAGCAGTAAGTTTGACCCGGGCGACTGACGTGGCTCAATATAGACAATTGTAACTTAAAACACATGCCGATTTTTTTTTCCATTACCGACTTCATGTAAGTGAGGTCGACATTAATAAATTATGTTGTAAAATGTAAGTTATCGTACCAAAATAAATAAATAATTTTATGATTTCATTCAAATACTTACGTATGTACACTACTATCGGGACTACCAGACATTGCAATACCTACTCTCAGACATTGCAGTGCTTTTGGAGTGTTTGCCGAAGCCCGTATTAACAGCTTCGAACAAACATGAGGAAGCCTGTATTTCGAGCATCCAGCAAATGAATCCTTCGACATTAATTTGCAACTACTCGATATACATTTTCAGAACGAAATCTTCAATATTCATTAATTTATTTAAAATTCAAAAGAGCTTATACATGCAATCACGCTGAAATAAATAATATATTTATAAAGGATGTTAAGGGACGTACTTGACTTACTTTAACCATTGATTTCTGAAATTATTTGGAGTAAAAAGTGTAAATGAAGTGTGACTTTTTCGAAGACTTTCTTTTTTTATTTCAAAATTTTTTCCCTCAAAATCATTTTTTTCCACATGTTGTCGCTGTTAATTCAGCTGAATAACCACCCAATCTCTTACCGCGCTTCGTACTGTCCAACAACTACTATTTTTTTATGTTTTTGCAGAAAAAAAAACGTAAAAAATATCACCGGAGAACTAAATTTCATCCAAATTTTTGACTCCAAATAATGTCAGATATCATTTGTTAAAGTAAGTCAAGTACGTCCCTTAAGTACGTGACAACTCAGAATGAAATCAACTCAACACCTTCAAGTAATTAAAAGTAATGTAAAAAAATGGTTCCGTTAGGGTTGGTAAAGGGTTTTTTCATGTTTTTTCATAGCTTTTAATGATGTTTCAAAGAGATGTTGAGTTGACTTGATTCTGAATTGGTTTGGAACCGTCCCTTAATTCCGTATAATATTTTTCTTCAGTGAAATAATTCTGCATTTTTCTTTCAGTGTAAGCAAAAATAAAATTACAATTTTATAATAATAATAATAATAATTTAAAAATACTTTAAAAAGGTCGACATTTTTATCCACCTATCCATTTTAAAATAATTTTTCATGGTTTGCGGATTTTGAGTGAAAAAAATATTAATTTATTTTTAAAAAGGTCCAAATACAAATCGCTAAAAAATATTCCATGTTTTGTTTCTCACTTTGAGAAGGGTCGGGTATTTAATTATTAATTACGCCCCCTCTGCACTAACCACCCCCATCCCTCACCCCACTACCGTTTGTTGCTTTAATATTAAGTCCCAGAGACCCGGTAACTGAACAGTCAGGGCCAATGTTGACATTAGTCGCTAAGCACACCTAGGTTAAATTATTTCTTCCCTCTGTACGGATTACATCATGTACGGTTACTTCCATATGGACCATATATTCCATATTATATAGTGCAGTAAGCCTCACGTTGAGTGGAAATGTAAGAATGTTTAGCAAACGGGCGTGCAGTATTGACAGAATAAATTTCTTGTTTCATGGGGGGTAAATATACCAATCTCATATATTCTATACCATATTTGGGGGATGTTGAGTGGAGGGTCTTTTTAAAAATGAAACCAGAGCAAGTTCTGATAAGAAAAAAGGTAAGAGGTTGGTAGGGATACGGGGGCAGTATGTCCAGGAGTGACGGACGAATGAATCTATCCCTTCCACTGCATGAACCCTGCTAAGTCATCAAACGAAGCGGTGACATATGGCAAATATGTTGTTTATCAAATAAATGGTTCCCAGGTACCCACATCCGCCTCCCAAAATGAATATTTTATTCAATTCAATTTTAATTCAACTCAATTTCAATTCAAATTAATTTATTTATTTTAAAAACATTACAAAATTACATTTTCAAATCGTTTTTAAAAGAGAAAATATTTACAGATAATAAGATAAAAAAAATTTAGACTAACAGCAATAAAGCTTTTCGTTTGAATTGTGCTTCATTGATGTTAAACGTCTTCATATAAGTGATTCTATTTAAAAACAAGACAGCTCTCCCGACTGGCATAACCATTGGCAACTTAGTTCTGCAAGCTGGGAGATAAAACAGTCTATGCTGTCGGTGACGGAGATAACCGTCGAGAACATAGAAAGTAATGCTATCCATGATAGCCGAGTTTTGAACCTTCCACGAATCAGTCTGAAGAAATGTGTTACAATGTTTATAAATAAGACGACAAGATACTTGGTGATTCGTAATTTTATTAAAGTGTCCCGTATGGAAGCTTCCAGAGTGGAAGACGCTCTTAGTATAGCCCTGGTGTGAGACCACCCTTCAGAATAACTAAATTTTATTCAACTAAACGTTACCTAAAATGTCTTTAGCCGTGTTTGGTGATCAGATCTGACTAGTCAATCCCTTATTTCCTTCCCCTCTTCATTAAAAATATTATTGTCTTAGACGGGTAAAAAATCGTCTTTTGTTTATGTAAGGTAAATAAATAAATTTCAGTCCCATGACATACCGCAATTGGGGATGCCGTAAATTCACCTGCTCCAGACGAGATTAGTTAAGACTCTTGTGCGGTATTCACATAAAAAAATCTAAAAAAAATTCTTTTGTTGTCATCCATTTTTAACAAAAGTTTATAAGATACTAGGAGACCCGCCCACACATTGCTGTGGCTAACGAAACATAACGCCATCTACTGAGAACGCCATTACCCAACATTTATAACCAACGCCATCTGTTAATTTGCATACATATCAAATTCACACCGCCGCGCCCGCTTGTCAGCCCGCTCCCTTTATATATTATATATTAAAACCAATTTACACAAAACCTTGACAAATTATACACCAAAACTTTTCTCATAGATCACTCTATCTATTGGTGAAAACCGCACGAAAATCCGATGCGTAGTTTAAAATATCTGAGCGTACAGACAGCGAGAGCGCGTTGCTTTATATTACGTAATAGATTTGGTGCACTTTTTCGTTAATTTGTATTTTTTTAATTTATCACAAGAAATTGATTATAAAGTCAATCCTTTGAAAGCAGAACTTTAAAAAAAGGATTATGCGGAGTTAAGTACTGCGTGTACCATCGAAGTACCTGTTATCATCCACAAATGTCCGCCTTGTTAGGCTATAGTAGTTAATCCATATAATTTTAAAGAAAGGTTTGCCGTTGATTTAATATTTCCTTTGATATTTACGTACCGCTGAATCGACACCACGAGATGCGTAAATTCATTTTTTGTTTTAACGAGAATCATTGAAGTGAAGGCTGAGTTACCAGCCATTCTTATCCGGTACACCGTAAAAGCTTTGTTGTGTTTTTATTTTAATATCTCTGTAAATAAAACACCCCTCTGTGATAAGACCCGAGCTTTACGAAACCTTTGTTTATGAATTTTCCGTGAAGGAATTTATTGCGGCAACTATATCAGTGGTACGGAAATTCGTGCAATGTTTTGTTAGAGTTTAAATTCTCGTAAATTGAATTTCACGAGATTTACCAATGGTAAATACTTAAGCGATATTTCTATCCAACCTGGCAAAACTTAAAGCTTCCTTAAGTACACCTTTGGTTTCCTTAACTTCCCTGTACTTACTTACAAGTCAGGGGTTAATCGTATTACGAAGAGCGGCCTGCATTCTGCCAAAGTTACGTTACCAACAAGTGACTTAATGAATGAAACGCAAGTTTTGCAGAACTTCGGACTTGGCATCGAAATCTTGTTCATTATAGTGTTATTGTTGTGATTCATATGTCAAAAGCAAATTACTGGGAAAACTTAGATATTTAATCATTTTATCGAAATCAACAGTTTGAAATGCGAGGTTTTCTTTACTAAATCAATCTATTTATGCTAAAAAGAGGGTCTGTGTTGGGCAACCGGCGTGGGTTAATGTTTATACAATGTCTTAGGCTGGAACGACGGTATCGAACCGTCTGTAAACCGATTTATGGACAATATTAATAAAGAATAAGACCACAATGTTCATTTACATACGTACAACACCTCCAGCTTCCTCTGGGAGATCGTGTCTGAAGTTCGTTTGCATACTCAATTCAAGAAATCTCTTGTGAAGTCATTGACAGAATAATTATAGGTAGGGTTATAATAAATGAAAAGATCTCTTCTGCTTTTTAAATATCTTGGGAATGTATTTATGGCTCGACACTTCAAGGGAAAAAGCCTAAATCTAATGTGAACTCTGTAAACTACTGATTTTAAAATATAATATAATAAAAGTGCTGTTTGGTTAATGCATAATTATATCAGATTTACGCACGTTATCCCTCACCGGGTGACACCTGGGCAGATGACATCGTCAGGAAACACCACTGAGTTGATTTCTAATCAATTTGGGTTGGGTTGAAAACAACTGTTTGAATACAAAGGGTCTAGGCAAAAGCACCATGAAAAGCTGAAACCAGAAGAAACCGGAAAGGCGCCCACAGCCCTTGGCTGACCGCCTCCCCCTTCTACCACAGAATTCTTGGCCAATCAAAGCGTCTAGCCAATGTTACCAACTTTTGACAACTAATATTAAATATTTAGTAGCTGAAGACGGAAATAATCTTATAGGGCTAGGAAGTTAAAATTCAAAAAATTATATTATAACAACAATTCAATGGTGTTATTCTGAGATTGATGAAATTTAACATACTTGACCTTCGAAATATGCCTACATCTAATTTATAAAAACTTTGTGTACAGTCCGGAAAACGCCTGGAACTGCAGTTAGTAATTAATATTTCCGCATTATATATTTTGATGACAATGAAATAATATTTTCTCCAAAAATTGCAAATCCACTTTGTGGCGTCACATTAATTAAATGAAAATAAATCACTTTGTAAACTCCACTCATTTAATCTAAATTATCGACATATCGAAAAACTAATGGTTTCTTCGCAATTTTTCATTTTATCCTGACTTTGGTTTCGAAACATGTTGACAATTTTGATTAGGTAAGTAGTGTATACACTGTACACGGAGTGATTTTTTTTTCATTTAATGAAAAATATTTTAAATTCTGAATGTGTATGTAGCATAGAAAACTAGGTTAACAAATATTACAAGACTAAAATATTTCCTGACTAGCGGTTCACAATGTGTAAATTAATCTTTTTTACGTAGAGAACAGTATGTTTGGCAGGCAGGCGTGTCTTTGACTTGTACGCAAATTATAAAATTTCACGTTTATTAAAATTTAAGATCTGAAAACGTCTGAAAAAATATATTAGAATAGATAGAACACAATCTTTAAGGAAAAAAGTACTTTTTTGTGTTAGTTGTCGATTTGTGGTTACCGCAAGTTTTTGTAATAATATTATATGAAACAAAGGTGATTTAAAGGAAAATGTTTTAAAAACGTGCCAAAAATTTTATAGTTCTCGTCTTGCGTTTTTGTTTTATAGTAAGATTTTTCGATGAAAAATAGACAAAACGATGTACAAATTGTCCTTACAGGGATATGTCAGTAGGAGGAAGAGCTTTTTATCCAGGTGATATAACACTGATTCAAGAAAAGCTTGTCCCGGTTTTTTCGTTCATTCCACATTTCTTTAGAAGCTCCGAGCAAATTGTAGGGTGATGTTACAGCCTCGCTTGAATGTGTGTATTCAGACGTACGAACTTTGTATATTAAGTACTTAGATATGATTTTTTTTACATTATATACATAGGAATCCCTGAGGGAAATTCCATCAGGATCAATCTCATCTTTTGTAATGAGGGTCTTTTTAGGAAAAGAAGGAGAGGAAGTTATGTGAAGCAAAAAGATATGAGTAGAAATCTAGGGGTTAATGTGTCCAGGAGTGATGAACGCATGAATCCACCCGTCCCACTGCGGTGCAAGCCGATGGGTGGAGAGAGACCAGTTGGAGAGGTCTAGATTAGGTCCAATCAGTCTCCGTCACGCAAGTAGGTAGGCAAACGCATTCGCCGCCAAGACCTAGACAAATCTTTCTCCATGAACCCGGCATCCCTGCTAAATCACAACACATAAACCAACGGAATCGCAATCCGAACAACGTATGAAGCACTTGTTCGCAGTATCCTGGAATATAGCTCCATTATCTGGGCCCCTTCTGAGCAAAACCATGTACTCGAAATAGAAAAAGTACAAAAGAGATTCATGCGTTACCTATATATGAGGGAATATATGTACTACCCTTTCCTGTATCCATCCTTATTCTTAGCAGGAATGCTCGATCTTAATACATTAGAAGCCCGCCGAAAAATATTTTTACGAAAACATTTTTTTAAGATAATCTCTGGAACTATACATAATCCACCTATTTTGAAAGAGATTAACTTATATGTCCCAAACAAGTATACTTGTGGAAGGTCCCATACCATTTTTTATGCTCCAAAAGCGAGGACTTCTGCCTATCAGAACGCGCCAGTCAACAGACCGACTGAACTGCTCAACAAGTCTGCATTGACCATCGATATTTTTAACGTTTACAGGCAGTTTAACAGTTATCTTTTGACGTATGTCACAAAGTAGTGAAACTTTTTACTTTTTGTCTAATTTGTAATCTTCTCCATAATGTATTGGTGAATAACCGTTTTACGGAGAACATGGAAAATAAATAAATAAATAGCAAACCACCATGGATGATCTACGGCAGGGGTGTTGGTTATCCAACAAATGGTAATTGTAATTTTGGAGGTAATAAATGAAGCACGGGAGGTGCTTTATCCTGCGGCTGTGGAGTGTCTTCAAGCGTGTATGCGTGGAAGGCTGATATTAGCGTAATGAGCGAGAAATCCATAAGAAAGTGACACTCATCTGGTTATGATGAACCAAAAACGAAGTGCTGGGGGAATATACGTCGCTAATGAGACTGTTAGAAGGAAAAAACAACACGATCAAGTGAATACCAGAACGAGGTGTTGTAAACATGCGAACGAACCAGAGAGCCGAAGAGTTGTGTGGCGATCCATTCTCATTGAAAATCTATCTTTTTCGTTGAAAATCTGACGGATTCACGTACTGACTGCAACCTCTAAGCGGGAAAAAATATACAAATATCTAAACTACACTCTCGCATGAAAGAAAACCTGCTAAAATGATAATTATTTCGTAAGTAAAGTTGTACTAATTAAAAGAGCTACGAACAGATGGCAATAAATACCATGGTCTTGATTTGTATCAAAAGTCACAACCTATTTGAAAATTAAAACAAACGAATCGCCCTTTCGCATCGCCTTTTCCATCGCAATCGCCTTTTCCCTTACGCATCGCAACATTTTTTGTGTAGAATGAAGACAACACCAGTTCCTTTCCTTGATACCATAAAATAGTGAGATATTTACAGGCAGTGCTTATGTGCGTATGTGGACGGCACGTCCCTTCCTACATCCCTTCCCAAAGGAAGACATCTCCCGTATTTAATTTATTTTCATTCGAAAATTTCAGTTCCGATAGTTTTAGAACAGATTCCTAGAACCCCGTATGATTTTGTAAACTCGTCAACGTAAAGTAATTCCTTGGCTGTATGTCCCGCAGTGCCACGTAAAGGGTGACAGGGAGGTAAACAGCGGTTGATAAGAGGCAGGAAACCTCGTCTGTCCCTTCGCAGAAGGGAATGAAGTGGTTATTCTGGGAAATCTTGATATTTACCAACAGATGTATGGGAACATACTGAAACAATCTACCAAAATACCGCTACTTAACGTTTTCCAGATAATGAGGACAGCTATTTTAGCAATCAGAGCGTATAATAGTTAAGGTCCAACTATCTGGGGCGAAAGGAGTCCATGTACGGAACTTTATCCAGAAAAATAAATACTTGAGTTTGTGATGTTATGGTAGGGGAAGAGAATGAAAAGAAAGAAGTTGGACAGTACCTACCTACCTGACTTTTAAAAATGTTGTTATTAATTATATAAAAGGCAATTTTATCAACGTTTACATCCTACATTTTGTGATGGTCAGGCACTACGGTTGGTTGATTACACTTACATTCATTTGTAATATTGTCATCAAAAAATGGCTTGAATTTTTGATCAAATTGGGATCAGCAGAAGACAATGATCATATTGTTAAGCTTGTCCGTTGCGAGCTGAAACGTTCGTAGAATCCGCACTTAACTGGGACTTTCAAATGTCAAAAAACAAAATGTCTCTGAATGGCCATTTGATTACAATGCTATATTTGAATTTCTCTGGAACAACTTAACCCAAGGATGAGCTGTTTCACAAAATTTGAATAATTCATCAAATTTTAAAGTTCAGTGGTAGTTTTATTCAAGGTCTGTTTTTATTTCATCGTGGTTGTTGAATAGTAACAGAACTTGAAAGGGACTTTCATAGAACTTGAATTAACTTTGAAACTTGATGAATTGTTTAAATTCTGTGAAATAACTCTTCTGTTCTTTTCATTCCTCAGAAACTAGGTTTAAATTTTTCAATTTAAAAAAAAATAAAAGAAAACAAACATTCCCGGATTACAAAAAACCTGATAATATTTGAAAATCTCCTACTACCACCACATTAAGCGGAAAATGTTGCTTGTATCGTGATGAAGGATGAATCCAGCCGAAGAATCGATCGCGAAGGGACCCAAACGCGATGCAAACTCAGCCACTGACTTTATACAATAGTAACGTAAATTTCCCAATAAAATGGCCCATATGGATGAAATAACTTTGTATTGTACACTCAATCGTTTCTTACAATATACGCTTAAATATTAAAATTATTAAATATTCATACGCCATTACATTATTCAGTTTCTTCACAAGCATTTCACATTGTTGCGAAGATATAATGAAAAAATGAGAATCCATGAATAGCAAAGTTCTAGACGAAAACTTGGTAAGAGATCATAAAATATTTATGTATCCCAAAATTTAAAACTAATTTCCATACCACATTTTACTCCCATCATAAATTTATTATAATTTTTTTTCTCACTTTTACATAATTTTTTAAAAGTTTGCACGTACCTTTTTTTGAGTCCCTTTCCATGTTAATAAATTAAAGTTTTGTATTTAATACTCAAGCAGTTTTTTTTATAGATTTTGGAAGAGAATAAAGTTTAAAAATAACGAACAGCCTTGAACAATTTTTTTTTCATATTCCTTTTTCTCAATAAAAGATTCCCGTCTTGTTTGTGCGCCCCGAGCAAGCTTCAAATGTACTGGCAATATTTGTATTTCAGTATTTCTTTATCTCTCGAGATTTTTTATTATATTTTCCGTTTGCAAATAATGGTACAGCAAATAAAATAAAACAAGCGGTACATAGTTTACACACGTGTGCGATTGGGTTCAAATGCAATATTTTAAATAATTAAGTTATATCTAATAAAATGATACAAAATATTTGTTATCTGCTGAGATTCTTGAATGGAAAATTCATTCAGTGCAAAAACGTTGTTGCAATGTGATTCTTTTAATGATTTATGGTGGTGCCTGGTTCATGAGGTTTGTCTGGGTTCTGCGGTGGATACGTCTGCCTACCAACTGCGTGACGTGCCGGATCTGGAGGACATTTTTGACCTCTTCAGCCGGACTTTCTCAAATTTTGAATCGCGATTGGGGGAGTGAGTTCTTACGTTACTCCTCACATATGGACGAACAGATTCATTTCCATCAGTCTTTCTTTTTTTCTTTTAGAAAACTTCCTCACACCCTTTTTTACATTAGCTCCACACAGGAGTCCCTGAGGAAAATATTTCCCTTCAGGGCCTACGTTATCTTGGGATGCTGTGTTTTTTTTGGGTAAAGGAATGAGAAGAAATAGTGAGAAGGAAAAGGTATGATGGGTGGGCAGGAATCTGGGGGTCAGTGTGTTCAGGAGTGACGGACGTATGAATCAATCTCTCCCACTGCGAATAAGGCGATGTTCCGAGAGACTCCTTCTGGAGAGATCTACAGGTCTTCCTCAATAAATCTCTCCCGATCCGCCTATCACGCAATTGGTGGGCAGACGTATCCGCCGCCAAGATCCGGATAAATCTCACCCCATGAACCCGGGCACCCCTGCTAAGTCAACAAACGTAGCAAACCACTTGTTGCTACGTATGGCGGAGGTGCTGGTAAAAAGACCCTCCATCTAGCATTCCCAAGGATGACATGGGCCCTAAGCGAAATTATTTTGACCTCCTTCGTGGTGTGGAGTTTAGTAAGTATTTTTAAAAAGTATTTAGCCCGAAATACCAGAACAATTATTTTAATTGAACATTATTTGACGCTTATTTTCTCTCAATTTATCTTTTTTTTGGCTGAATGGTATCCCCTCTGAGTTTTGTAAATGGTATTTCTACATTTTCATCAAAACACGTGGGTTTCATTCAATATTCAAATATTCTCATTGGCTCGCCCGCGGCGCATTTCATTAACTTAGGAAATGAACTTTTTTCCAATGGTTTTACTGTCTCATTTTTTTTGGTGAAACATAATATTCAAATATCATGCAAATTTTATTCAATGCGTCACATTTGTTTGTCTTTCTAAATAATGTACCGTGGTTGGCGAGATACTTAATGCAAAACTGGAAGTTAGTTAAAGTAATATGAAATATCGCAATTAAATTTTTATTTACGCCATAACTGACTGAACGTGATGAAAGAGTGGAAACACATTTTTTTGATCATATTAGACAATAATAAATCACCTATTTACAAATAATTCACACGTACTAACCTACCCCGAAATATAAAAAGAAACTTTAAAGCTACTACAAATTTAATCATTCAAGCATATCCTATTTCGTAATTTAAAGTAGACAAGACTGGGGATGCTACAAAGGACCGCACAAAGAGGAGACCGATTATTTCATCTCATACTCACGCAGGTTAAATTCTATAGATGTATGTGCTTGTCGCTTTTAGTGTCGCTTTTTCGTTTCATCAAGTTTCCAATACCCGAAGTTGAAAACTATTCTTGGTCGTAGAGCAAAGCACGTTACTGCGAATAGTATTATTCCAAAGTCCCCAATTAATTATTTTTCAAATATAGAAAACGACAAGTGAAAGCACAAACAATATATTTATAAGTTTTCAGTAACCCGCATACAGTAGTAATGTTATATTTTGCATTAGTTAGAAGTACACTGGAATATGCTTCGCCAATTTGGAACCTGCAATACAAAGTATACATAGATAGCATAGAACGCATTAAAAACAAATTTATAAAATATCTTTCCATCAAATTCAACAATAACATTTCAAACTTTGCAACAAAGGCGAGCAATAGCTGATTTGCAAAATTTTAAATAATAATATTGACTGTACCGATCTTCTTTCGCAAGTTAATTTTAACATACCATTAAGACGTACGTGCCATATAGAACTATTCCACGCGCTTAATTACAAGACAAATGCAGCATCTAGCTCGCCAATCAATCGTGCTCTTCATATGTTCAATATTATCGGTTTAAATTCCAACATCGACATTTTCTCCGATTCACTGCGCATGTTTAAAAAGAGCATTTTGTCAATAATATAAATTTGTTCAACGCGCATACATAAATACACACATACACTCACCTACCCACTGCATACATCACCCGGTAATTACTTAATATACATGACATAAAAAAGACACTACAATGAAACACATAATAGGTACCCCACCATGAAATATACTTCTTAATTGTATTTTTTTTAACCAAAGTATCTTTTGTACTAATGTTACTGTTATAAATAAAATAAATAAATAACGCAACCCAAAGTTCACATTTGTTACAGAACTTTTTTTCAAGAAATTTGCTTTAAAAAAACTTAGCTACAATAGAATATATGTAGGTCATAACGGCCCGGTAAAAGAATAATAATTGATTTATTGGCACCTTCTGCCTTGTCACAGAAAAAGAACCAATCGATAAAGCCCTTTTTCTTTTATTTCAAATGCCTCGTGGTGTGTTATTTATTTTGCAAAAGGGACTTGCGAATATCCTCAAAAAAGAAAAGTATTCGGATTCATAAAAGGATGTATTACGCTAGTCACGATTGGATTTCAATAAAAATACATGATATTTCCGAATAAAAAGGTTTTGATTTTAATTTAACGTCCGTGGTCAGTAAAACATATTTCATTTTGCGGTGCACAATATGCGTATATATACCACGTATTTATATGGAATGGTTTGAAAACCGGCTGATAGGACAATGCAGGGGAGGTCTAGCCGAGGGGTAAAAATAAGTAACAGAGGTTACAAATTGACAAAATAATAGTAAAAAGTAGAGCGCTCCACCTTTCAGCGGCCGGAAAAGAGAAACAGGGGTTATCAAATAAGAAATCTGGGCAGAAAAGGGGTGGACTCAGGGGATAGTGACAAACAAATTGCAAGGGCTGAGTGGTTATCGGGCGATGGAATGCTCCCCTAACTAAATGCGACCCTTGCATTATTTATCACTGAGGGAGATTTCCGTTTATTCCGCAGAATAATACGAATCCCACCAGTTTATGCCACGATGCGGCGCGGCGGTGAAAGATGGCGAACGAAACGAGATTTTTTCACTGTGGGCCTGCAGTCCGATCACATATCCATAATATGGATTTATGCGTTTAAAAATGTACATATGAAATTTATTACGGTCGCAACGATTTTTTTCCTCAGGCTATAAAGTGAAATGTTCCCGGGATTTCGCTATTTATTTATTGAGTCCGAATTCAAAGTAGGTACCCAGATGGTTAAAAAAAATCGTGAAGTTTTTGCTCAATTTACCCGATGTTCTACTTTTACAATAGAAGAGATTAAAATAAATCATAAACCTTTTAAAATTTTTGGAGTGTTTTATTTTGTATACGTTTATTAAATGATTTAAAAAATTAATTTTTTTCGTTTTTCCATCAGAATTTTTTATAAAATACCCTCTTGAGCCAAAATAAACACTGGCTGTTTAATAAAGGTAAAAATGATTTTGAGACCGTAGCCCCTAATTGAAATTCAAAAATTGAAGATTACCTTTCGTTGGCTTTATTTGTTTAGGTTTAATAAAAATTCCGCGAAGTTTGCTGGTTGAATTGAATGGAGAGTTTATAAGGGGGAATTTTTTTTCGGTATCGATTGATAAGCTTTCGAGGCTTCACCGGATTTTCTTTCTGCTTTTATTAGGAGACCGCTTTAAGAATCATACGCATCAGTTCATCTTGAATATGAAAAATGTGAGGGGCGTCAACACTATCCAACAACTATCCTACTTAAATAGTATTAATATTATAAAGGCGAAAGTTTGTATGGATGTATGTATGTGCTAGTCTTTCACGCAAAAAATACTGAATGGACTTTAAAAATTCTTTCACTAATATAAAGCTACACTATTTGCGAGTAATATAAGTTGTATATATTGGTAAGCTCTTGCGTTATGAATAAGCTCTGGCGTTATGAAAATATTTATCATACGTTTTCTGTCTCTAACAAAATCAAGTTATTGCATATTCCGACGGAAACGATGTTGGCGTCGTAGTTAATATCTATCTCTAAAAATGAATCGCTGAAATGTATGTACGCGCATAACTTCCGAACGATTGCACCAAATTGGATAATTCTTTTTTTTTGTATAAAACTACTGGTGAGATCTGGCATTATGAAAATTGTATAAAAAATAGCAATAGGTGGCACGCGAGTAGTTTGAAAACTGAAAGCACCGGGAATTAATGTATGGAATGCGTGAGCGGGTATGTGGGGGGTTGAAGGGGGAGGGGGAGGGGGGGAGATGGAGGAGGTGGAGTGGGAACCCCCCTAATACCATGCAAGCGAAGCCGCGGGAAAAAGCTAGTTAATAATATTAATGGGTGAGATTTCCCGCACGATAGTTGCTTGAGTATTCGATGGCTAAAAGCTTTCATCCATGTCAGTATGTTCCTACCAAAAAAAAATGTTAGATATATTTCGAAGACGCAGCAAAGGATTTGTAACGTTTTCAACACCAAATGTTGTCCTCCTTTTTTTCTGGGTTGAGAATGGAAACTGGAAGAGTTGTAATAGTTTTTATGATGCTGTAAAATTTTATAAGTAATCCGTACTGTTGGAAGAGATTTGTTCATGCAAGTCTTATTTTACCGGCTTGGATCGACAAAGGGAAGAAAAACTAATGCTACCGAGCTTATTTTAAATGCGTGCCGCCTTCAACAAGAACGAGTAAGAGGAATGGATGTTTCCAAATGCACTGACAACCGTGAACCAGTATGAAAACTAATGTTACTTCTCCGTTGGGTTTCTTGCTGAAGCACCGGTACTACATGTATAAATGTTACTGGCTCCTTGGAGCATGCTCCATTGAAATATCTGAGACACATCTAAGATTCTTCAAACACTGATAGATGATTTTGCTATTTATACTGTAAAAAAAATCAGAAAATATTAATTTGGGGACTTGGGGAATAAGCTGGCGAATGCGTGACGAGAGCGTTACGAAAAGTGGCGAACGGTTGAGAGGGAGATATAAATTATTAAATATACAAAGAGAGAGAGAGAGAGAGTTATGTTTCGTATTGTAGGGGCTAGAGTGAGAGGTGCGAGCACACATTTTCTTTCTCTCTTTCTCTCATAGCCAGTTTCGTATATCTAAAGACACAGTGCAGGCCTATTGTCTGTACATACAGATGGAGCTAAAGAAGTTTTACTTCAGTTGTGTGGTCTAAAGCACACTCGTTTTTTTTAACATTATCTCCACACAGGAGGCCCTAAGGACCAAATTTCCTTCAGGGTCTGTGACATCTTTGGGGATACTTTGTGGAGTATCTTTTTAGGAAAAGAAACAAGGTATGAGGGGTGGGTAGGAATCTAGGGCTCAATGTGTTCAAGAGTGACGAATGCATGAATCCATCCCTCTCACTGCGGCACAAGGCAATGGGTCAAATGGTTTCCCTCAACCAATCTCTCCCGATTCGGCCTGCCACAGATTATTTATTTATTCATTTATTTATTTAACGCCCAATGGGCTTCATGACAGATTATTTAACATATACAGAAATAATAAAAATAAAATTTGATAAAAAAGCACAAAAGTCATAAAAATACAAAAATACAGCGATTTCATTGGTTTTCAGAAAAACAGATAGGTTTAGGAATAGTTTTGGAATAAGTTTTTTATAAGATCAACAAATTTTGCCAAGTTTATGTTAAATATGTCAATATCACCTAAGTACTGATTTCCCATAGTGTGAAATCGTTGTATCGGAGAGTGGGCAATGTAGTTCGGCTTATGAATGCTACAGTAGAATAGTGTATTTTGTCGTGTAGTTACTGTCGGTATTCGTAAGTTTATGAGTTGCAATAGTTCGCAACAGTCAAATTTAGAGTTAAGTATTTTGAATAAAAATGTTAAGTCGTTTATTTTACGTCTGTCTTCTAGTGTGTGTATTTTTAAAACATTTAATAATAAATTTTATTTCAAGTCTTCTAGTGGGATATTTAATTTAAAATTTATAAAACGCAGAATTTTTTTTTGTATTCGCTCAATGTTATTAATGTGAATTTTGTAAGACGGAGACCAAACTATCGAGTTATATTCCATTAGGCTTCTAACTAGAGATAAATATACTAATTTAATGACTTGTATGGAATTAAAGTTTTTGGTTGTTCTTAATACGAAGCCTAGTGTTTTCATACCTTTGTTTACAATTTGGTGGATATGATTGGCGAAAGCCACGCGGAAGATAGGCAAAAGCAACCACCAAGACCTAGAAAAACCCCATGGATCAGGCACTCCTGCTAAGTTATCAATCGTAGCGAACCACTTGGGGTGACTTATGGCAGGAGTATTGGTCATCAAACAAATGGTTGCCGGTACCCGTACCCGTTTCCTAAATTTAATAAATCCCTTGAAAATAATGCGGATAGGTTCCACCAAAGTAATTATAAATTTAAAGCAATTAAAATTTTTAGCAAAACATCTTTACCACTACATAATAAAAATTAGCATTTTCTCATGTCTCGACGTTTTTCAAGTAAACTACATATATTATGTAATAATTTACGAACACGATCCAAAATTTCCCATTGTTGCCAGGATTTAATAACGCATTTAAGGTATTAAGCAAAAATGGTATAATTCGATATCTTATTTCGGTACTCGCTATAAGTAAGAACACAAGTTCCCACGCGTGAAAATCTGTGTTATTTATTTAATGTTAGGATTTAAATCTTTAGAAGTAAAATCTCTCTGAAATTAAATATATAAATTTTAAATCGCTTTTGAAATAAATTCACGAAATAAGAGTAGAAAACGTAGGACGGCACCACTGTGGATGTAGTAGTGGATATGTAAAGCTGTGAAACCAACATTTTTATAAAAAAAAATAAAAAGGCATAAAAGCAACAAACATAATTTTTTCATTGCAATATAACCCACTGATCTCAACATTAGAATTGCATATAGATATATTATTATCACAGCTTTGCAATTTTGTGTTAACGTAATGAAGAATAACTATATTTTAATAAAATATAAAGCACAGCTTAGAAATTGCTCACATTTATAAAATACTAGCTTTAGAGCGTTTAACCAGCCAGCGGACGAAAATCCACATTTCGTCGAAAGTTGTTCTTACGATCGTGCAGGGTGGTTACAATGAGAAAGATTAATTATTCTCCGTACCAGCTTTTTTCAATTATAACTCAATATCGAATTTATTTCAATCCAAATTAGCTTTAATATATACCTTCATCCAAAAATGCTGAAAGGCGTGAAGATAAAACTATTAAAATAATGTACTTTTTGTAATTATTTTTTAATTATAAGTATTTATCATTTTTCAATACTGTCTAAATTTAATAAGAATGTTAAAAAATCTGAAATACATTAGTTTATAAGTGCGCAAATAAATACACAAATGGACCAATTTTCGTCAAGAAACACATGTACGGACATATTTTTTAATGATTTTATTGAAACTAAAATTAAAATTCTCAAACATGCGTTTGCTAGATAATGTATTGATTCATTTTACTGCATGATTATATTATTTGAAATGGGTGTGGTATAATACAAAATCTTTTTTGAAAATTTAACAAATCTGCCAACGACCTATGGAACCTTATTATAATAAAAATTTAAAAAAATTCTCAAAATTTATTACATGCGAATGCTAGATAAAAGAACAATCTTTCGAAATCCATTTATAATTTTTTGTGGAAAAGAGTCAATACGTCTAAAATCTGAAATGAAAATGATATATTTCTGGTTTTCTTTGGTAATGCCCTCTAAAGTAACTAGCGTTGCCCGGCTTTAGATCAAGTCTCTAATTTTAGATCTGAATATATTTAACTCATTCAGATCTAAAAGTAGTGTAACTAAACTCACCATTAGTGATTCTTCCTTTCTACCTACTGTTAAATTCTTTTTTGATTTTTTTATATTACTTATTATTACCCCACAAGAATCTCAGCTGCTCCTGTCTGGAGCCAGTGAGACTATGGCATCTCCAATTGGGATATGTTGTGAGACTGAAGGTAGTGGGGAGGGGTAGGAGATGGAGAAGAGGAAGATGGGGAAGTACCTGGGGAAGATCTCGCGATAAGAGCCTTACCGCTAGACCACGCCTTAAATTAAATTAAAGCAAATCACTTTTTGAAACATCATTTAATCAAATTACTGTCAATTAAGTAGGTATCTTGACAGCAGTGCTTCTTCGATTTAATTTTATTTTCTTTTAGAACAAAAAAAATGTAAAAAAAGGTTTTTAAAGTGTGATTTACAGTGTTCTATATTTTCAGCGTCATTGCGCTTTAAAATAATATTTGACAGTTACATTGGTGCCGCCAGTCTGCAAATTTTGTAGTTCAATTTTTAATATTTTCTACTCTTAATTGACAGACTATAGTCAAACAAAATTGTAAAGAAAATCGTTAAAATTTTATAATTACAAATAATTGTCACTAATATTGCATGAATTGCACGCATAATTGTAAGAAAACATATATTTTTTACATCAGCCACCCACATCTCAGAGCAATTCTATGTATAAAGTCGTGTGCCACCCCTGCACCGAAAAAGCAGGTGGTCCCTTTTCACCTGCGAATAGGTAATTTCTCAGCCTGACGTGCACAGCGAAACGTTTCACATATGCACCATCCGAGCAGAAGACAGAGGAAAAGCGAGAATAAGAACACGACACCTGAAATATGAGCTAAAATAACACGGAGGAGCAGATGGCCTGACCTGATTTTTATTCAAAGAATCTTATTATAAATGTTTTCCTTGTAATGTGAACAAATTTTACTCATCGGTTATTTTTGCAGAATCCTCTTTGAATTCCACTTTTGATATTTTCATCGTAATATTTCTCAGGTAAAGGGCAGGGGAGGCAGTTTCAATTCAGAAAACGACACCATAACCACTCATTTTCTTTTCATGTGTATTAAAATACGGAGAAAGTTAAGTCTTTGCTAACTGACATGTTTTAAATTCTTAGAAAATGCTACAGAATAAGACTTATTTCATATTGTTTCGTTGCTCTTCAGCAAAACTCGGTTGACTCAAGCGTTGTGAAATTTTGATAAACAATCTGTTTTTCTCTTTTTTTCTATGTATTATCAATCTATATTCATCTCTATTTTATTTAGATTTTTCGAATTTCACTTAAGTGCATAATATTTTAGTATGTAACCGTATCCCATGTATGTACACCTACACTTATAGATAATCCAAAAGTTTCAATTGTTCCCATTATATACTTACATATTGCATAATGTTATTCTATTTCTGTTATAATTAGTGTAACTCGCTCATCAAGCACAAGAACTAGTTTCTTCTTTGGTGAGATTGCAATTTTAAATAATTTGTGCACCGATATGTAATTTATATAAAACCACTGTACTATAATATATCTATATTAAATAAAAAAAATAAAAAAATAAAAAAAAATCTATGTCTGGAATTTCTAGGTCAGACCAATAATTTCAGCTGGCAACGCCACTTCTATCATGAGCTTTTGGGGTACATTTTGGTTGTCATTTAACTATAGTTGGTTCTTTGTATTTAAAGGTACTATTTCATGGTGTTGTCAAAAGAATTACTTGAGTTAGACCGCGGTGGAGAAGAAGTTTACTGGAAATCCAATTTTGCGTTCTTCCTATTTCATTGTCTTATCCTACAGCAGGTTATCAGATATGAATTTTGCTTCCTCCGCGCTGGAGTTCATCGTTATCTTAAACATTACAAAGCATTAAATCTGTGTGCAGAATATATGAAGCAGTACGTTCGTAAGTTACTTATTTTTCAATTTTACGGTTCGAAAGGGTGTTGAATTCGTGTACAGTCGGATGTAATAACTAGTTAAATTAATTACTTTTTAATTTTTAGTTATTTGGTCGAAGTTTTTGTTTTTGTTTGTTTTTGAAATTTTTATTTAGATGTACGAAAATATTTTCATACATCTAGTAGGAAAATATAAAAAAAATACAATTCACGAAGTAGGTACAGTAACATTTACAAATACATTTAAAAAAAGAATACTGAATTAAAAAAGATAACTAGACAAAAATACATTATATAAGAATAATGTTAGTAAGTAATCAAAAAATATTTTTTAAATATAATGCACATATCCTACGAAAAGTGCTGAGACTTGAGGCTTCCTTTACGGCATTTGGCAGACTGTTATATAGTTTTTGCCCTTTATAAAACGCGCTATTTTGTGTGCACGAAAGTTTAGTTTTGGGAAGCCTAAAGTCTCCGCTTCTTCTCGTAGGATATTTGTGAACATTTTCTTGAAACATAATTGTACTCTGCAGATAATTTGGGAGCATATTATTTTTAAGTTTGTATATCACAATTAATGTATTATATAATACATGTTGTTTTGTTGTCATCATATTTAAATTTTGTAACATAATTTTAACTCTAGTAAAAATGTTGCATTTTAAAATCATCCTCATCCCCCTTTTTTGTATAACCTATATATTATTTTGGGCTTCGTTACATAGGAATAAAACACTAGAACAATAATTTAAATGCGGAGTTACAATATAATTTAAACAATGCGCGTTGTCTTGAGATCCAAGTTATTTCTGATCCTTTTTAAGAATGCAACTTTTTTAGCAAATTTCTTTGTTACGTATTTTTAGTGTTCGTCTAATTTTAATTTATCATCCAATATTACACCCAGATATTTAATAAGTATCGTGAAGACATGGAGGAACAAAAATACCATGGTTACGAACACAAAAAGATGCATTTGTTAAAGAAGACAAATATATTTAGCACAATAATGGGTATTGACTACTAAACTAAGCCGGGTAGTAACTTTCTTCATGAGGCGGAAAAAGTGCCGTGGCGAATAATTCCATCATTGATTACCATTATAAAAGAGAACGAAGAAGAATATTTGAATGAGACCACGACTTTTATTAAGACAAATATAAAAGTTAATGTAACGTTCACAAACGAGCCATTATGCCGCGACCCGGGAAAGCCATAACAGGCATAGTAATGATAGCTGGAAACATTCTGCATATGCCGAGAAACAAACTTTGTGATTATTTTTTTTATCATCCTGAGAAAGGGCGTCAGGTAAATATCGTTAATCGAATTGGTGATATTGGAGAATATTTCAAATTTCAGTGTGAAATAATGTCACATCATTTTGTACCCCTTTTCAGAACAGATGACCGACGTATGATTGCTATCAGGCCAAAAAAATACATATTGGTAAAGTATCAAGGGACGTACTTGATTTACTTGATACCTGACAATATTTTGAGTAAAAAATGTGATTGTAAATTTTGGTCTCCGGTGACATTTTTGATGTTTTTTTTTCTACAAAAACATAAAAAATAGTAGGTGTTGACAAGGTGAGGGGTTAGTCGGTCACTTGCCTGAGAGACCATTGACGACATGTGGAAGATTTTTTTTGTTTGAAAAAAAAAAAAAAAAAAGTTAAATTCAACGGAGACCAAAATTTCATTCACATTTTTTACTCCAATAATGTCAGGAATCACTGGTTAAACTAAGTAAAGTACATCTTTTGACACTCTGTATTTGTATTTTGATGATTTTTTTTCGAGTCGTTTGCGTGAAAATATCACCCCAAGTTAGCTTTTAACAAATTTTATTTAAACAACAACTTATCAGATAAGACTAACGATATTAAGGGCCTTTAACCAGCCAGCGGCCGAAAATCCACATTTCGTTGAAATATCTTCTCACGATTGTACAGGGCGGTTCCAATGAGAAAGATTAATTATTCTCCTTACCAATTTTTTTTTTAATTATAGCTCAATATCGATTTTATTTCATTCCAAATTTGCTTTAATTTATAACTTCATCCAAAAATGCTGAAAGGCGTGATGATAAAACTATTAAAATAATGTATATTTTGTAATTATTTTTTGATCATGAGTACTTATCATTTTTCAATAATGTCTAAGCAAAATAAGAATGTAAAAAAATCTGAAATATATTAATTTGTAAGACCATAAATAGACAGACAAAATAGAAAAATTTTCGTCATAAATAAGAGGTCGGATATTTTATTAATGATTTCGTTTAAACTAAAATTAACATTTTGAAACATGCGTTTACTAGATAACGTATTAATTTACAATAATTTATGATTACATGGTATGAAATATGTCTTGTAAAATAAGATTTTTCAATTTTTATAAGAAAAACTCTCTTTTTATAACCTTTGAAGATTATTCCCATCAATGTAACATAAAGATTAATTAATTAATTTATTTATTTTGACTTTATAAAAAGTCAATAGTTACATATAAATAAAATCTATTAAATTTATCCGTGACGCTATCCAGGTTACAAAACAAATCTTATAATGTTGTTTCCAATAAAAATGCCTATTATATGGAAAGTAAATTAGTAAAAGATAATATTGTTAATTCTAAAAAAAACTGAATTATGAGATTGGCTGTTATGACGGTTTGGGCGCAATGGCAGAATTGGTAAATGCACGTCCCAGATAGACAAGAGGTTCTGGGTTCGAGTCCCAGTTGCGACCATTATCTTTTTCTGTTTTTCTGTATCTTGCTCTCTTTCATATTTTCGTTTAGATTATTATTATTATCTTCCTCTTCAATAAGATTTTTCGTTTGGAAATTAACAAATTTTCCAACGACCTATGGTATATAAACCTTATTATACTAAAAATAAACATTTTTTCTCAAAATTTAAAACATGCAAATGCTAGATAAAAGAACAATCTTTCGAAATCCATTTATATTTTTTTGTGGAAATACGTCTGATATGCATCGTAGCTGCTCTGGTGAAAGTCACCTGCCCTGGTGAAGGCTGATGGTGAGCTCCGGAACAGGCTGCCAACTGCTTTCACACTGCTCATGAAGATCTGCTCGGCTCGGGTGTCTAGTGGCCGTCGTTTCTGAAATTGAATTCTTTCGCAGTTAATGGTCGTTGTAATCACGATAATTTTAAGAAGCATTAGTTGGGACAACAATCATTATCATATCAGGTAGGTATATATCATATCCGCAGATATGAGTTTAGGGATTAACAGATTACTTCAATTTCGGTAACTCCGATGCAATCGAAATTGCAAAGGGATGTACTACGTACATATTGTATAAAAATTACTGAGATCATTTAATTCGTTAAGATACTAGAAATTTCTAGACTACTGTAATGTAAATTTGAGAAAAGGTTTTTAAAATTGAAATTTAACTTACGTTTTTCTGTCTCAGGACCCCCGATGGCGATCCGCTTCTGGTGGCAATTCGTGGTATTTATTAATGTCAAAAATAAAGCAACATCACGATTACTCTCGCTGATGAATTTAGTGTATCACGTCGGGGTCACCATTATCATGTCCTGAACTAGAGGCCCATTTGTAGATACTCACCTCGGCATCCAGTCCAGTTTATGTTTTAGACTCACTATCACAGGAGGTAATATAATAAGTAATAGTAATTACGCGGTATAACTTTAGTCATTTATTTATTTCAAACTTCTGACAATATTTAATTATGACTCGGCAAATATAAAGAGCTATACGAGAATCACCACTCAGAAACAGATCACCATCGAGAATGAAAACGGGCTCGCTGATAAAAATGCAAATCACTTCGTTTTCAATCTTCGGTGTTGCACGCCCAGAAAATATCTATATGTCTGTCAAGATTTTTGCTGAATGTAGGTACCGCCACATTTTGATTTAAAAATGACATATTTCCGGATTTCTCTGGTTATACCCTCTTAAACGATATTGATAACAACATACACTCTTCAACCGTACAGTTTTATATACTGCTATGCTCATTGTATTATTATAGATATTCGATATGTTTGAAAACTAAATAATACGTGAAACTAAAGCTTTTTTTTCATTAATCCATCCGGGACATGAATCCGTGAGCTTTTGTTCCAGAGCTAAGGATCATACAACTGCCATGGTGGTTTTGAGATATATGTATTTGAAATATTTTTTGGTGAACCTTTCATTATGTTTAGGTTCCTACATTCCTTCAGTACCTACGTTTGAATGAAAATAATTCCAGAAATATAAATAATGATGCCATTAGCCAAGGACTCTCCAAGCTTGGTTTAATTTTTCATTTCTTTCTTCACTCAAACGTTATACGTTAGCTTTCTTTGTATTTGAATGTAAATTATGGCAAGGTCAAGACGAAATAATAAAAAAATCTTCTTGGAAAAACCCAGACACTTAAAAATAAATCTGCTATTTAGGTACTTTTAAATGTCTTTCGATAAATAATGTAATTTGTATTGTCTGTATTTCTTAGATGAAAAAAATTGTTTTTTTTTCTCAGTAAAAATAAATCATTGTCTAGAAACTAGACTATTGTAATTTGTGAGCCGTGACTTTATTCGAGCAATCGTAAATAAAATCTTTTTGATTAAAATTGAGTCTTCAATTTTTTTTTTTAATTCTGAGTTTGAGGTAAAAGCAAATACATAGTTAAGAGGGTATTACGAGAGAAAACTAGAAATATGTCATTTTCAAGTCAAATTTTAGACGTATTGACTCTTTTCCACAAAAAAATATAAATGGATTTCGAAAGATTGTTCTTTTATCTAGCATTCGCATGTTTTAAATTTTGAGAATTTTTTATTTACTTTTAGTATAATAAGGTTAAACCATAGGTCGTTGGCAGATTTCTTAAATTTTCAAAAAAGATTTTTTATTATACTACACCCATTTCAAATCATATAATCATGCAGTAAAATAAATTAATACATTATCTGGGTATCGCATGTTTTAGAATTTTAACTTTAGTTTAAATAAAATGCGCACTTACAAACTAATATATTTCAGATTTTTTTAACATTCTTATTTAACTTAGACATTATTGAAAAATGATAAATACTTATAGTCAAAAAATAATTTAAGAAAAGTACATTATTTTAATAGTTTTATCATCACGCCATTCAGTATTTTTGGATATAGGCAAAAAAAAAGCAAATTTGGAATGAAATAAAATCGATATTGAGTTATAATTTTAAAAAGTTGGTACGGAGAATAATTAATTCCGGCGTGGCAAATAAAATTTATTTGATTAATTTGTGTATTTCACAATTTATTCATTTAAAATAATATATAGTATATTTGCCGCACGTTCCAGAGTGGAAGATACTCTCAGTATCGCCCTGGTGTAAGACCACCATTCAGAATTGAAACCTTACTTGAAATGGCTTCTGCCGTGTTTGGTGACCAGATCTGAATAGCCAGGTACTTCCCCACCTTCCTCTTCCCTATCTCCTTCCCCTCCCCACTATCTTCAGCCTCACAACATACCCCAATTGGGGATGCCATAGTCCCACTGGCTCCAGACGGGAGCAGTTGGGACTCTTGTGCGGTTTTCATGTAAAATAAATAAAAAAAACGCTCTTAATAAAACTTTCTCAAAGCGTTTTATGACACGTATTTATCTTTTGTCACTTATATTATCTTAATTACATTGTAACTTAATTTATTTTATCTATATTTTAGTGAAAACTTGTTAACTTGTTAATTTGAAACTCTATAAAAAGAGACAAATACATTCATCTATGGGATTTCGTCTCCTCTTTGTGCGGTGCTTTGTAGTGTATCAGTCTCCTCTTTGTGCGGTACTTCGTAGTCTCCTCACCCTTGTCTACTTTAGTTTTCTGAAGGTTTCACTTCTACCGCGTCTGAATTGCACACTCTGATTTTTTTAAAATTTTTAATTTAATAACAGGCCGTGAGTAACTTAGTTACATAAAGACTGCAGCAAAAACAAACCAATTGTTAAAGAAAAATATAATAACATAGTTGAAATCTTATCTTTCGATATCGATAGTTTCAAAAAACTTTGCCGCCTAAAGTTTAAAAGAATAGCAAATATATTTTTGGTAACTGTTTTTACTCGTTGGGATAACAGATGAACATAGTTAAAAATGTGAAAAACTGCCAAGTGTGTATATGTATAGTATGCACTTGAAAATAAAATTGAGGAAAATAAAAATAAATTCAGACATAAAATTACAAAATGGATTAAAGAACAAAAAAGACAATATCACCAAAATTTCATAACATAAAATAATAAAACATACCCTTAACACATAACTTTATATATGCATATTATAAATTTATTATGTATATATATAAATATATATTTTTTTTATAAAATGGAGGCCTCAGTACGGGTAAGTCACCCAGTGAGGTCAACATTACTGGATTGTACTATGAAATTTAAAAGGAAAAATGTAATATGAGATGGTACAAGATATTATTGTTTAAAAACAAAATTAGTATAACCGAAACATTGATATATGAACAATTCAAAAAGCAAATTAATTCCCTGAAATTGGATAATGATATACTGTACCCTTAATTTACATTTAATTTACCCTTACTTTTTCTGTAATATTCAATATTAAAAAAAATATATTGTTAAAGTCTTTCAAATACTTTTTTTTAAAAAATTGTATACCAATATCAAATTATGTTTTTATTTATTTCATAAGTCTTTGATCATTGTTTACATATTTCATTAAAATATTATTTTTTTTGCATGTAAATTACTCTTCCCATAAACACGAGCACCTAGAGCTCAACTTACGGAGTAGTAGAAAAATAATAAATTATTGTTTATTTATTTGCGTAGTGGTATTATTTGTAATGTTAAAATTGTATTTTCTTAATATAAATAAAAAATATTGTCAAATAGTTTCAATCATGTATTTGTTTATTTTAATATTTGTTCATTTTTATCAAAGATATTTTTTTTAACTGCGTAGTCATTGTTAACGGACATAGGTATATAATTTTGTGCTCGTCATGAAACACATGATTAATATTTAGACGATTAACGTTTTAAATTTGAATGATCCTCCTTAATTCGGCTCGCGGTAAGACTTAGTACTAAGCGGCTTACGCCGTGGAAAAGATAATGTCAAAGTTTCCCTAAACAAATGAGAAAATGATGCAAATCGTTTCAATTTCTTCACCAACGACTCGAAAAAGCTAAGATTACGTAATTGTAAAGGAAGCAACACAAAGTAAAAGTTCGTTAACTGAAAGACCGAGCTTTCTAAAGAAAATGTCTTTCATCTCATACTTATGTACATGATATTAATGCCTTAATCCCCTTAGAACTAAGGGTCACTGATTGAGACCGTGCTAGAATATTTTCGAAACTTTATATTCTGAAATATAATGGATTTATTGATTAATTGAAATAAAATAAAATAATATTCAATTTATTAGGGACTAGCTGGTTCCCGGCATGCGTTGCTACGCCACTTAATAAAGAAATTGTTTCTCCCTGCTTGTCCTTTCCCATTCGTCCCATTCCCCTTCCGCCTTCCCTTCCTTTCACACGTTCCCAATACGCCTTCTCGGCCTTACCTCTTTCCACTCCCCTCTCCCGCGAACCCCCTCCCGCATTCCATACATTCAGTCCCGATACATTCAGTTTCCAAACAGCTCGCATGCCACCTATTGCAATTTTTCTATACAAATTTCATAATGCTAGAGCTCACCAGTATATATAGAAATCTTCGCGGTCGTGCTCACAACAACTCATCAAAGTTTCCTCGCAATCGGCATAGCAAAGCATTTTCATGACTCCAGAGCTCATTATTATATATAGAAATCATCGCAGGCATGCACACATCAAATCCCCAAAGTTTCATCGCAATCGGATGAATGATTTAGCAACGCATAAACATCTCATATGCTCTCTCATATACTCATATATCCCCAAGCAAACATATTCTGATTTTTATATGTCAAGGATTAAAAATAGATCTTCACTGTATTTATTTACAAATAATGTACAACAATTGATTGATATTTTTTTTTTACAAAATCTATGTTGTGACTCCCGGTGTCTAATAACTCTTTAATAAAACTACGTAATAAAAAAATACGATGCGGACTTTTATTTATGATGGTTATAATAAAGCTTGGGCAGCCATTAGGCCAGTACCCTTCATTAGCAGGCGATAGTAATAATTCTGGGCCCCTGACCTGGGTAGTTATTTTTTAAAATTTTAAATTTTTTTATTAGAAGAAAAAAGTTATAAAATATTACAGGAAATCAAAATAAAATAAGATATTACAAAAAAGAAAAGTCCCAATAAACTACTTTTAAGTAGTTTGTCAATGGGTGCTTTTACTTTGAAGTTTTTATTTTATGATATGTATCTATCTTAGAATCTCTGTATTATCGACTGCTCTACCTTACACATGTGACATCTATGAACACACCCCAAACTAATTAACTGGGATCCAACAATCTTTCAAACTATAAATTCTGGACCGCCACATCTCTATGGTTACTTAGTCTTATAAGAAAATGGAAACGCATTTGTTTAAGCGTGAGAAAATTATAGCTCTCTTTCAGGTTTCGGTAAGCTTCAGGATAACGATTTAGTTATTTCCGTCTTCGCCTCCCAGTCTCACAAGTGAAAAATTGTATATCTCACTTTATTACCGAGAATAATTGAACTGTCATTTTCAAAATTTCGTTCACGATAAATTGATTTTAACATCTACGTTTGAGGCAAAAGCTGTGATTAAGTGTGTTTTTTAGCAATAAAAACCATCTATCTTCGTAAGGTTTTGAAAGATTTTTATAGCCTTTTAGTTATTTTTTCGGCAAAATAATGATATTAAACCTCACCACAATAGATCAAATTGATTAAACTTCAAGATTAATCAAATTATTTAATTTTTGTGACACATATTAACTCTAAAACCATTTATTGGAACACGTAAGGAAAAGGATTTAAGGGGTGGGTAGGAATCTGGGGTTCAGTTTGTCCTAGTCATCGGCCTCCAAGACCTAGACAAACCTCACCCCATGAAAGAGGTGCTGATTATCCAATAAAGGTTCCCGGGGCAGCGGTACCCATTTACGCATCCTAAATTGAAAATTGTTAAGATTAGCATTGTACTGCATCGGTTTCCTGAAAGGGGTGTTGGAATTGAATATTTCTGAGTTGTTATGGAACCCCTTGCACCGCAGTGGAATGGATGGATTCGCACACCTCCAGATTTCTACCTACCCTCATACCTTTTCCTTTCCAGAACTTCCTCTCTTTCCTATCCCTAAAAAGACCCTCCATACAGCATCTCCAAAAATGACATCGGCCTTGGCGATTTTTTTTTCTTTAGGCCCTCCTGAGGCAAACTTTTTTATTTATATTCCACGCACGATAAACGTTATGTATCCATAAAATGACAACGATCATTAATCTAAATAATCAGCTCAATTAAAATTTTGATAAAATGAAATCCCGGAAAATTGGATTTTGCCCATCAGTTATGAAGGAAAAGGAAAAGCCATCACTTTTCCCCGCTCGAACCGTTTAATATTACCCATGATTGAATTCCGCCCGCTCTACTTCCAAAGTTAATTGCTATTTTTGGAATTTAAAAATTGATAACAGATGTTCTCAAATGGAATGAAAATCTCGTATGGCTTCAAATTTGATCACTCGAAAATAATTGAGCCCTTGCCCGGGAAAATATTGTATCCAACAATAATCTTCTTCCGAGAAAAATGAAAAAAAAGAAACTAGTCATGTTTCATAACTACAAATAATCATAACTACAAAGTTTCATAACTCCAAAATAGACAATACTACCAAAATATCATAGCATAAAATAATAAAACATATAAGTAACACACAAAACTAATATAAAACACAATCACCCACAAACACACAATACGTATTAAAAATATCATTTTGAACCTTATAAAATATTATTTATTCTTAATTTTACGTTAATTCTAAATCTCTAATTTTTAAGTTTAAGTTTAATTTATTTTAATCGTATGTTTTCTTTATTTACTTTTTTCCTTTTTTTCACCAATATTATGTATATATACACGGTGTCCGGAAACTCGTAGTACAAGCGGAAAACTGGTGAACCTACATCACGTAGACAACCCAAATAAACATAAAGATTTTCAATTTAAGCATTTTCAAATTTAAAAAAAAAAAAAATATATATATTTTTAAAAAAATTCGGCTTATTTAGGGTTAAAATTTTTAAAAGGCGGAAATGTCATGATGACAGATGGAAGATGTTCCACCTCACGGATAATACGGAACGTTCAACGTTGTCGAAGTTTGATGCACGGATAATACGGAATGTTACCTTTTTAACTAATAGACAATCAAATATGACGTTTGTCGGAAGTACCTACCAATCTTATAAAATAAATTATCTAAAATAAACTCGCATTTCATCATCATTTTAAAAAACATCCCAGGTTTTTGAATGGTTTGTTGGCAAAGCAGGATTTGTCTAGCGGGTTTGTGTAATTATTCTAATAAATTTCTTTCCATGTTCTACTGTTATAAATACAGGTACAAACTTGTCAATAATGCATTCACTTTGTTATACGCAAAAATATTTTTTCTATGATTGGCAGCATTGATGAAATGTTAAAATAAAAACGATGAAACATGGCGTTTCCGCGCGAGTGGATTAATTTTAACAAAATTAAAATGTTAAATCCATATTTTTGGCATGTTTTTTGTTCTCCCCCGACATAAATACTCACTTTTCGTAATAATAAAGCTTAATCTAACTGTTTGGATAAAAAGTATTCCGTATTAACGAGTAAGCGGTTTAATGCATAAAAAATAACATTTATTCTCCCACCTCTTCTCTTTTAAACAATATGGTTAATTAGCGTACCTGTTTATTTTGTTATGTAGATAGTAGCCCCGAGCGGAGCATGTGAGCGTCCAAGACATTATTCCATCGTAATGCACAATAATTAATCATGTTTAAATATGAAAATAACACACACTTTGTTTTAGAGTTTGTTATGATGAAATGGTGTTTTATTGATCTCGCACAAGTATTATTAATCACGTTTAGATATGAAAATAACACACAAGTAACACAAACTTTGTTTTAATGTTTGTTAAATGAAAGGGTATTTAATTTTTGTTATTACTTTTTGGGATATTATGCCGTGTTGCGTTACCTCCTTCTTTAGCCAACGTTTCGGACAGCGTAACAGTGTCCGAAACATTGGCTAAAGAAGGGGGTAGCGCAACACGGCATAATATCCCAAAAACTAATAACAAAAATACTTTTGGCCGTGAAAATCTAAAATCGTATCTGGGGTATTTAATTAATCACATTTAAATATGAAAATAACACACAGTTTATTTTAAACCTTGTTAAATGAAGGGTTTGTACGCCGTTCAATAAGAAAAGATATCAATCGACCGCAATCTTCATCATACGTCAACGACCGCAATCAACAAGAGACAAAACAAACTGACGAAAAATAACGAAATACATTTGTGGCGTAACAAATATCCGGTCAGTCCTATTAAATTATCGCTGAACACTGGGAATATTATTTAATTTATTTTAGCAGCATAGGTATGATTTTTGCAGAGTTAATTATTGCGGACATCAAACAAAAATAGGTATACCTATCAAGGGTATGAGGGATGGGTAGGAATCTGAGAGTCAGTGTATCCAGGAGTGACGGACGCATGAATTCATTCCTCCCATGGCTGTGGAATATGATTTTAATAGTCCAGTCAGCCTAAGTCGTAGAACACCAATTGAAACACCATCGACTACTAACATTTAGACAAGTGTTTAGCCAAAAGTCCCCGCTCCTACGCCCCTTGCTTCCCCGCCTGTGCCCGCCCAAACATGAAAAGTGTAAGGGTTTTGTAAATCACGTCTATCTCGATTACTAAACAACATATCGGGTTGAATTTTTTTTTATTCTCTTTGCTGTAACATTGTCTACAATTAATATTCAGTTAACTTTCGTCGTAACTTTTACCGTTTGTTTGTAATTCGTATGAAATGGTAAAAATTTGTATATTTTTTGGCATGTAATTTTACATTTTGTCACAGAACTTTTCAGACCGACATTTTATGAAAAAATGTTTCCTACAAAGATTGTAGCCCTTTCTAAAAGCTGTAAAGTTATATATTTTAATGTGTACTTTATGGCTAGAAAACATCAGATATCAACCGTGAATGCTTGGTGCACCATCTCTGCGTCGCTCCGCGGCAGCCGATTCATTACCGCACTATTAATGTATGATGTTTATACTCATTAATTGTATTTTTTGTCAATTGTTTTAAATTTTGGTTATACTGAAGAAGTGAAATTATGCTTACTGGTATCAGTTCAAGTTTCAGCAACTAAAAATGCCAGAGTATTTCAGTTTAAAATCTATAACTTTATTTATTGAATGGAAGTATAAACTAGCTCGAGTTTCGAGAGAGTACGGCCTCAACCACTCTCACGATCTCCTGCCATGCAGCTGGTAGGCAGACAAATAAAAGCCGCCAAGACTCGGACAAACCTCACCTCATGAACTCGGGGACCCCTGCTAAGTCACCAAACGTAGCGAACTACTTGGGGTGATCTACGACGAAGGCGTCCACTAATATCTACAGGAATTCCAAAAACTGAAAAAATCTAACTAATATCTATGAGAACCAAAGGGCGTACGAATATCTACAGCTCAATTGCTGACTAATATCTATGAGAACCAAAGTTGACGAATATCTACGGCACTGGCATAGGTTGGATTTGCAATTATGTATACCATATTGGAAAACGTAATAATGCAGTTTAAAAAAACTTTATTTATGTATGTATGTAAAAACCCCTAATATCGACCTATTGGACACATTTAGCTGATTATTAAGGATTTGGGTTTTTGTTTTAACAGCTTTCTTTATTTCGAGTGCTTCTAAATTATGTAGTCTGTTACCATAACTATTTCTATGTGAGTTAGGTTAGGTTAGTTTAGGTTGAGGTGCCGTGTATTTCGAAATAAATAAATAAATAAATATCTTTGTATTATGACCAATAAATTATGTTCAATAAATTATTGTCCTCGTAAACAGCAAAATACGTAATATTATGCAAAAACTTCATGTACTTTAAACAATTAAGCCTTTACGTAATTAGTAATTACGTAATTGAAGTAATTTAAGCTTCTCCGTACAACCTCTTGCTCAGCTGCCCTCTGTAGATATTAGTCCAACCTACGCTCTGTAGATATTAGTCAACACTAGGACCGTCATAGATTTTCGTCCGATCTTAGCTCTGTAGATATTAGTCAACACTCTGAAGTTCGTAGATATTAGTCCAACATATGAGCTGTTGATATTCGTCCGACATACAGGCTGTAGATATTAGTACCTGGAGTCACCTACGGCAGAGGTGTTGGTTATCCAATAAATGGTTCCCGCGGTGGCGGTACCCATACCCGCCTTCTAAATTGATAAATTTTATTACATTATAAAAAAATAATAAAAAAAGCTTGTTCAAATTGGTTCGAACACGACTGTAGTCAAATGGCGGCCATGTTTGTTGTGTGCCACGTCAGCAACCATTTTTTATTTCCGTTCCCGAGGATAAAACGGTCCAAGTCCGAAATTTGAAGAAATGAGTTTTTGATGTAGACTTGAAGTAAATTATCATGTTAAGAATGGAAGTCCCATTATGAAGAAAAAATAGATTTTCAAAATTGCATGTGGATGCAAGTACCATGATGCAACAACTATCATAGAAGCAGAAGGGTGTACCATGGACTTTATTCCTTTTATAATACACCACATGTCATAACAAAATAGTCCACTTCATTTAGAGGCAGTAGGACTCAAGTCCATGTTTTTGTTTTTTTTTTACATGAGCTCCACACAGGAGGCCCTGAGGAAAATAATTTCCCTCGGGGCCTATTTCATCTTTGGGGATGCTGTGTGGAGGGGTTTTTTAAAGGAAGGGAAGGAGAGGAGAGTTCTGGGAAGGAAAAGGGTTTAAGGGGTGGGTAGGAATCTAGGGTTCAGCATGTCCTGGTCATCCGCCTGCAAGACCTAGACAAACCTCACCCCATGAACCCGGCACCCCTGCTAAATCACCAAACGTAGCGAACCACTTGGGGTGATCTATGGCAGAGGTGTTGGTTATCCAATAAAGGTTCCCGGGGCGGCGGTACCCATTCCCGCCTCCCAAATTGAAAAGTTGACTCAAGTCAGCGTTTTTTTTAAACAATTATTTTTAAAGGCTTTACTATAAAAATTTAGTTTAATTTGCTCCTTTTTAAAACAAAACTAACTGATTTAATAATTAGTTTTTTTCTTATCTATCATACAACATCTCCTGAACATTTACCTTTTTGGACTTGCTTCCGTATGTTTCGGGTACAGAATTTGGTTCGCAAGTTCACAGTTCAAGGCCAAGTCATTCGGATTAGTAGCTTACCCCTTCTATTGTGTTGATAGAACCGAGCGCAGAAAGGGACAGCAAATTTCGCATTGCACTTTGACTTGAAAGCGCGAAAATAATGAACAGCTGTTTTTAACCGTGAAACGACCGTACTACACGGAATAAAATTATGGATAATTTCAAAATAATGCTTTAAATCCGGATTTCTTTGTTTGTTTTCTTTTAATTAGTTTTTATTAGTTAGGTACTATGAACGTCAGTAATAATTTATAAGAATTTGACCAAAAAAAAAATCAACTTCTGACTCGATTTACTCGAAAACGAAAGCTCAAATCAAAAAAAATTATACCACAAAATCGACTCCAAATGTGATGAGGATTCCCCAGTTTCCCGCTTGTACTACGAGTTTTCGGACACCTTGTATATTTATATGTATTGTGTATAATTTTGTATATGAAATGGAGGCCTCAGCACGGGTAAACCACCCAGTGAGGCCAACATCATTGAATTATGTAAAAAATGTAAATAATATTGCATCAAATAAATAAATAACATTTAGTATTTTAAATGCATTAAACCTACATTCTTTCATCTCAAGAGTATTAAATGAAAAGTCGTGAAAAAATCCCATTACATTAGAATTTATCACTAGAATTTGTGCTGAATTATTAGAAAAATCTTACATATAGAAATTTCACATACAATAATATTCCACAGAATGTTTTTTTTCACTGAAACCGAAAGCAAAATGCTCTTCTTACATAAATTTACACATCTCATTGTTGTACTTGGGAGGCGGGTATAAACCATTTATTGGATAACCAACACCTCTACCATAGGTCACCTCAAGTGGTTCGCTACATTTGGTGACTTAGAAGGGGTGCCCGGGTTCATGGGGTAAGGTTTTTCTGTGTCTTGGCGGCGGATGCGTCTGGCCACCAGCTGCATGGCAGGCCAGATCAGGAGAGAACAGTTGAGGGAATTCCTTTGACATCTCCAGCCGTTCTCTCTCGAAATATCGCCTTGCACAGCAGTGGGAGGGATGGATTCATACGTCCGTCACTCCTGAACACAGTGACCTCTAGATTTTTACCCACCCCTAATACCCCTTTCCTTCCCAGAACTTCCCCTCTTTCCTTTCATTTAAAGACCCTCCAAACAGCATCCCCAAAGGTGATATAGGCTCTGAGGGGAATTATTTTTCTCTTGGCCTCCTGTGTGGATCTAATGTATAAAAAATAATAATTTTGATAAGGTTTAACTGCTAATAAATGAGGAATGTCAAACAGCATAATAACTTAAAATAAAATAAAGATAATTTTTAGGTAATTTTTTTATTAAACCAACGGTATTTATGGATAGGTAAATAGGTACCTATTTTGTTTAACAATTATCAACATTACAATCAAATTTCAGTATTTATTTTCAAAAACAGTACAATAACCAATACATTATGAAAGCGGTAAAGAAAATTGGAAAAACACTTTTTTCTTAATAAATACATTTACATTTGGGCATAAATTTACATACAATACTCGAAAAGCTTACATTACCTTTATTGTTATTTTTCCATACTAGTTTGCATTGCTCCTTACTCTAAGTTTAGTATAAATAATTGAACTTTTTTTTTTAATTTGTATGGATGTACACACTTCTTTAATTGGAAAATAATTAAAGCGATTCGGGTACTAAATAGTTTTCGATTTAAAGAGCCCAAGTACTTTAAAGAAGATAGTACCTAATGGAAATCATCGCGTATAATATTATGAGATAATGGTCTAATGCATGTTCTAATTCCAACAATCCATGCGCTTGATAGCTGCAAGACGAGTGGTTATCTAGCCCCCTACATAGTTAAGTAAATTGAAATACGTATACGTATACGTAATTGTATAAAAAGATATTTTATTTTATTTATCGGGGGGCTAGAATTCCAATAATCCATGCGCTTGATAGCTGCAAGATGAGTTGTTATCGAGCCTCCTAAGTTAAGTAAATTCTAATGTAAAATCCATGCTAATTTGTACAGCGCTCTTGAGGCGATTTTTCGCAAAAACAGCGCTATATAAGTTGTCCAAATTTATTATTATTATTATTATGCAGACCCATGTTTTGTTTTTGTGATGCCAGGAGCACGGTGCAAGCAGACCTTTCGGCTGGGTCGAGTCAGCCATTCGAGGGTCTCGAGAGCCCCAAATCCCATTACCTTAAACAAGCTCTTTATATTATGAAAACCACACACAAATTATATTCAGACAGACAAAAAAGTCTCAATGGAATAACAATAACGTTATTCGAATTGTAATAGACGTCTCTTGAAGCACTTGCCAGATTTTGTTTACTTGAAAAATTGCAGCTGGTGGCCGCACGCGTTCTTTAAAATATTATTGCCGACCACCTATTCAAAGAAGAGTAAACAACATGTATAAGTCGATTCTTGCGAAATGTTACATAAAAGACTGCACGTGTTATTCAAAAATCAAGTACTTAGCTTAGCAACCAACACGTCTTGCATTATTATTGATGACAAATTCTGCATTTTAAGACATAAAACATCAGGCGCACCCGAGAGTAATGAGGTCGACTCATGCAAGAAAACACTGCGCGTGTCCGAACCAGTTTGTTATTCAAGTCTGAAAATAAATATTTCATCATTACTACCCAAAAGGTCGTTATTGTTGTTATTTATAAACTATCTCCAGAAACCGAAGTGACGATTGGAGTCCAGCGCCCTATTGTTTACAGTATTTGTATGGAACAAATAAGTGGTCTCATACACGAATAATACACAAAATAGTTTAAGTTTTTCCAGTAACTTACTATTTGACCTTGTTTTGTAGTGCTTCGCAGAACCTACATAACGCGATTACGCGCTAGGAAACTTTTATGTTTTCGCTGTTCAGAGCATGGAAACGGCTTTGCAAAAACGCCTATTTGAATACTTGTGAAACAAACAACATGGTTTCTTAAGAACTTCAGAACAACTTGAACGAAGCAATCGAGTTTTGCCGTTAACATTATAAGCACTAGAAGTATCAATGTCATTTAATATTCTAAAGGTTATTTGCCCCTCTTTGCATACAACGACACATTTATGTTTAAAGTGAATAATAATATTCAAGAATTTCTAGATTTTTAATTTCGAGATCATACAAACGCTAAACACGCAGAACCCCCTTTAACCAAGTAAATTAATTACATAGACTTATTTTAAGGTTAATTGAGGAAACAGGGTTTTATTTGGGTTATAAATCAAGTAAGTTTATTAGGCCACTACGCCTTATAGAGGATTTACATAGAGTAATAGAAAACACGTGGGATACTTAATAATTTGTAGGCTTTTGTGGTGGGTTTTTACTACAACGGATTACGTGGTAACAAAATAAATGACATGCATTTTATTCAGACCCTCATAAACCAAACTTTTCTTCATATTTTACTTTTAGTTTGTTCACAAAATTTGTTTTAAAGTAGGTGAAAATTTTTGCAGCGACGAAGAATTTTTCTTTAGTTTTATGAGGCGGTCCTCATAAAAGTGAAAAAGTTCTATTTTACAAGTTCGCCAACTAGTTTTCATGTTATTAATAATTTATCACGAGACCGTCGCGTCGCGCAGAGCGCCGGGTATCAGGATATCAGCAGTATCGCTGGTCATTTTGCCGTGGGAATGACCATAAATTTGCTCTTATTGCTCGACCCGCGCGATACCAATAAAACTGTGTCGTGTATGGTGTAACAAATTCAATTTTCATGGAAGCAAAATTTAATTCAGCGCCAACTGAAATGGCGTGAACTCTCATTACCAATGATTCAGTGGCCGACACTGTTGGCCACCGCACAGAGGTCCGAAATGCAATTTAAAGCAGCCGAAAATACACATTCGACCATAGTTAAATCTTATCAAAATCATGATAGTACAGAAAAATAATACAAAAGATACATACTACGTCTAAAAGAAATTTATCTGCGTACTAAAAATATCAGCAATGCAAACACTCAGCTTTATCTACGCCAATGCGGCCCGGCGCGGTTGATTGCATATATTACGTACAATAATTTGAAACAATCGAATGGGTTTTGATCAATTCTGAGTGATATTTTGTAAGAAAATTTTACCATGAAAAACTTGAGGCATTGTTTTTTTATTAAAATAACATATTTATGAACGCATTGTTGTTGCACCTGTAAGTTTTTGAGAACTGGGTTAAAAGGCGAAATAAACAGTTTATCCCAGCAAAAATTTGAATCATTTCGAAATAAACCGATGGGGACTGTGTAATTTGGATGTTGAAATGTTTTGATGTGGAAAAAAGTATCAGTATTATAGTTTCAAGATTGTTTATATCTATAAATGTTATTGAAAATTACCATATATGTAGAAATTTTTAATATTTATTAAAATAATGTAATAATAGAAAACGGAATAACTGCTTGGTGAGGAGCAACATACTCAGCTATTGGTCATGTACAAATTGAACAGAAAACAAAAAACATAGGCTGACTGATACTGACCAAATAATCAACAGGTTTGACGTATATACGCCAATTACACGTTGAAACACTAACAAACTGCATATATGAACAAATAAACAAACTTCAACAAACATAAAATATCACTAACAGACCAGTTAGACAAGCGTACAAAGAAAACAGACACAAGCTTTGAACAAAGACACCATAAATACCATGCTATTAAAGCGTACAACACTCTTTCACTTATTACAAAAATTAATGAAAACAAAACATACACATAATTAAAATATGGATTGCAGAACAATAAAACAAAATTACCAAAATTCTATAACATAAAAGAATAAAACATATACACGTAATACAAAACTATTATATAACACACATCGTTCACAAAAAAAAATATTATGTACGCCGATTTTCATTTTTTTTTCATTGCCAACGGGAGAGGCTACTTGAGGCAGGTATTATCCAGACCTCTCCAGCTGGACTCTCTCGACCCATCGCCTTACAAAGCAGTGGGAAGGGTGGATTCATTCGTCTCTCAATTCTGAACACATTTACCCCCAGATTCCTACCCACCCCTCATACGATTTTTCCTCAGAAACTCCTCTCCTTCATTTCCTTAAAAAGACCCTCCACGCAGCTCCAAAAATGACGTAGACCCTTAGGGACTATTTATTCAGGGCCTCGTGAGTGGTGCTATTGTACAACAAGAGTATTTCATCAAAATTTATAATGTACTTCATCTTATTGAATTATAAAATGGGGACCTCTTCACGGATAAGCCACCCAGCGACGCCAACATTATAAAAAGTAAAATATTCTATCAAAGAAAAATAAAATAAAACATTAAAAAAAAGTTTGGTTTGTTAGTATGTCAATGTTCTTTTGGCCAGCCAATCTTATGATTTGGACCTCTGTGCGTTAGTAGCCACTGTCGCCATATGGACACGGTGAGCGGGTGCTAACGGCTAGTGGCAATTTACGGCCATTTATCGTTATCGCTTATTGTGTAAATATCATTTTCCTTGACGTTATGTCAAGCCACACAAATCGACAAAGTATCTAATAACATTTTTTTTGCCAACACAAATTAATACTACGAAGCATTCCTGTTGGAACTTTACAATCATTGTTTTACCAAATTGGATTCTTGCTGAGGGTGAAAAAAGTTTTTAAAATGATTGTTATTTTGTCTAACCAATTAAAATAGAATCGGAATGTATTAAAAATAGTACAGAGGATTTGTGGTCTTTTGATCTTACTGGTCATATTATTATTGTCAATTGCCTAATTAGCTATCTCGTCTAGGGATAGCCAGAAAGAGTTGGACGCCACACAACTCTGTCCAGACATAAGCGCGGGTATGATCCGACTTATGTAAGTACGTACCCATACTACGAAGAACGTACCCATACTACGTGACCCACTTTTTGCAATTTTTAACCCCCCTCCCCCCTCGGTGACCACGTGTAGTATATTCCAAGACCCCCCCATCCCTCTACAGTTTTCACGTAGTAATTCATAAATATGGTTTGGAATCATTTCTTGCTGAAAATTTATTTGGCTTATGTTTGTCTTTATTAATATGGCGCTTGCTGCGTGACGGCAAGAGTGCACGCATACCGAAATTATTGTACTGGCACAAACTCTCGGCGACTTGCTTGACAACTACACTGCACTACAAACTATCAGTTTTCTATCAGCCGATGTCTCGGCAAACGTACGTCAATGTTGCCACCTGCGAGTTTAAAAAGCGCCAAACCCTGCGGGCCATATTTGAATGTAACTAGAAAAAAACGCGAGTTTTCTAGATTGACTACGAGATAAAAACCTAAGCCCCCCGCCCCCATTGTGACCAAGCGTGGTATTTTGAAGATCCCCTCCCCCCCCCCCTGAAAGGGTCACGTAGTATATACCTCGTCATATTGCAATTATAAAAAGATTAAATAATAATTAAAGAACAATATAAGAAGCATGAATTAAAATAAATTAATGTTAAGAGAATAGTTTATTGCAAAACGAGGTTGTACATTAAACACTAATACTCTACTGAGAACTAAGACTCTATTGGTAGTATGTGGTTCTTGGTGACTTGGTGGGGGTGCCCTGGTTCACGGTGTGAGGTTTGTTCCGGTCTTGGCAGCGGATGCGGCTGCCAACATGCTACATGGTAGGCCGGGTCGGGAGAGAATGGTTAAAGGAGTCCCTTTGACTTCTCCAGCCGTACTCTCTCAGATTATTATCTTTTACCGCAGTGGCAGGGATAGATTCATACGTCCTTTACTCCTGGATACACTGACCTCCAGACCGCTACCCACCCCTCATATCTTTTTCATTCCCAAAACTTCCTTTCCAAAAGATCCTCCACACAGCATCTCCAAAGATAACATAGGCCCTGGAGGGAATTATTTTCCTCAGTAAACAGTAAACCCTGAGGAGGAGAGCATCGCTCTCGAAACATGTCGGTTTTATAGACATTAAAAAGTGGTAAAACAAATAAATTATTTTAATTTTGAATTCAAATGCTGCCACAAAATAAATTTGCTGTATTTGAGGAAGATATTACTTTATTTTAAAAATATGTTGCTTTATTGCCGTGTTAATAAGGAACTCCAGTGAAAAATATTATGCCTTTAAAAAATATATTTATATAGACCAATAAACGCTGATTCTGAATATAAAAGTTTTATTTAATAATATTAAACACAGAGTTTTTAAAATATTATTAAAAAGTCCATTTTTAATCCGGTCGTAAAAACACGCCGTCAAGTTGGCATTATTGAAATTTTTGGTGATGACGTCACTGTTCGACGTGTCGTGACGTCACCGTAAAGTCATTGTATGGGAATGTATGATATGACAAAAGCCATCGTATTAATTTATTTGTTTATTTACATACTGTTTATAGAGATTTAGTTGTTGTGTTTATTGAAACATTATATTATAGACCTAAATAATGTTTCAAAAATAAAGGTATCTGTTATTAGTTTATCTCTATTATTGAAAATATTCCAAAACTACTGCACAAAAAAAATAGTACTTCTAGGGAGAATACTTCGAACAACGGAATTCAAAATGGCGGTAGTTGATCAGCTGATTAGCCGATCCTATAGTAAGTTTTCAGTAGTGATGACGTCACACGATTCAACATACATACGGCGGTTTTCGGGGGGTCTTGAAAAATTTTAACTTAGACAATTATTTAAAAAAAAAAAAATGCAGTTATTTAAGTTAGAAGGTCATCATTATTCATTAAAAAAGTCAAGTTCTATATTGAAATTTTAGATTAGAAATCCCTATTATTATTCCACGTCACTCTGTAAGTTTGTTATAAAGCATATTTATTTATTTTTTATTTAAGTACATAAAACAGGCATTATGCCAAAAAATTTATATACATGGATGATTATAAATTACAAAAATTATAACAAAAATATCAGTAATAATTAGCTACTCGTAAATATGCAAAAGTGAATGACGAACAAGAATGAGTAAAAGGTAGAGTACAAAAATATCATCAACAATTTATTATTGGCACCTGTGCTGATGAGACAATGATTTAGTAGGAACAATATTTCCAGCCTTTGAATAAAGGGCTTCATAAAAATATCAGCTTTATACGATTGATGGTAAAATATATTTTTTGAAGTGATTGAATGGGTTATTAAAAATGTCAATTTCATTATTAGAGCAGTGTAAAGTAGACGTGGGCAGAATGATTCCCAGGAGTGAATCGATTCAGTCTGATTCCCGTGGCCTTTTGAATTGATTCCTTTAATTCATTCCTTTAATTCAATTAAATCCAAAAAAAAAAAAAAAATTGAAAATTAAATTAATGTGGAGGCTAACACCGCACACGAGACCGGGAGGCCACGGAGTACCCGGAGTACCGCAAAAGAGGAGACTGATAGGCTACCAAGCATCGCACAAAGAGGAGACCGATTATTCTATCTGATTATCTCGAAGGCTAAAACCTATAGATTAATGTGTTTGACTCTTTTTATTGTCGCTTTTTCGTTTCATCGGTTTTCAAAATCACAATGAGTGGGGAGGCTACGAAGCACCGCACAAAGAGGAGACCAATAGGCTACGAAACACCACACAAAGAGGAGACCGATCATTCTATCTCATTATCTCGCAGGCTAAATCCTATATTGTTTGTCTTTTTTTAGTGTCGTAATTTTTCGTATGTAAAATGTATTTATTGCTAGCAATTATATTTTAAAATTATACAAGTTTTCGTTGTACCCTTAAAATTTTATTGATTTTATTTTATTTATTAAACTTATAATTTTGTTCCATTTCACGTGATCTAATATAAACATACATTTTAACATTAAGGTGAGTATTTTATGACAGCTTATAATATCTGCAAATTTACATATTATATCGACCCAAGATCTACGTCTAAAAGTAGGTAGGTACAATATCTTTCGTACGTACCAAAAAACAGATAAGCATCATTTTAGCTTCTCACTTTTCTAGCTGATGTTCAGATTCAAAGTCGAAAGTTTTCGACTAACTATGTAATGAAATTGACGGCTTGGCGCGCGGGGGAATAAATGAACCACGCGGACGGATTAAGGGCTGGCATTGAGGAATGAATTAGAAACTTTTGACTAATGTTTTGTTTCTTACCTAGCAGTGACTTGATTTACTCGCGAGCTGCGGACCTAGGACTGGGATGCGTTTGGGACATATCGTGACATCGACGTGACGATGACGCCTGACGTCATTTCTAGGTCTGAGATTTACAAAAGACCATGACGTCACAAGTGAAAAAGACTTTTGTTTTAATTCCTCTGTCTGTCGGAATCGGACAATCTCAATTTCGACAGACTAGATACCTGGGACGCAGACATTGAACACAGACCTGGGACGGCGGGGACCTTAGGACAATCTCAGGACTATTGATTAGGATAAATGATAAATTCCTTGCGTGAAAGAGATGCTCGGGCAACCCGGATGAATCGCGGCCGCGTTTTGGCCATTTTGGGACATGGACTTTGTTGATGTTCGGGTGATTTTAGAATGGCGGCGCGGCGGTAGCGGAATACAATCGTAATAGGCGAGACTTCGCGGCGCGCGGCCCGTTTAATAATATTTAAATACCTATGAAACAATATAATATTTAAATCGTTTACAGAACACATTATTCATTGAAAAAATTTAACAGTAAAATAAATGGAAATTAAAAATGTATGGTGTCATTAAAAATCGTAGGATGCAAGGCCAAAGATAAGGAATGAAGAATCAATTCCTTTTGAAATTGAGAATTAGATTGAGTGTGTCACAAGATTGAATTTATTCATTTAATTCGGTCATTCAATTTTGCCCACGTCTAGTGTATAGTATATGTTGACCTCCACTAAGCACAAGCAACTGCTTTAGGAGAGTGTATGAAATATTATGTACGAATATATTATTATATTTTTAAAAAAATTGTAGAGAAATAAATATATAAAAAAAGAATATCGGAAATAGCTGTGGCATGGTTCAAGCTTGCGAGAAATATCTTTGGGGCAAGGAATGATTACCTACAAATTTAAAAAAATATATTTTTTCTGTTCTAACCTTGCACCTTAGTAATAAAAATGTGGTTTATGTGTTTAAAGATTTAGAGGAAATACAAAAAATATCAAAACAATAAATTTTACATTAATAATTGTTATTTTGGGGATTTTGTATACCCCTGCTGGTAACGGGAAGGTTAAATAGTATTTATAAACCTCTCGTGCATATCGCTCTGTTATATCGATTTAACCAGACTCGAGTACCGTGCCATGTCTTCCTGAAATCCGCTGAAAAGCATCGACCTGACACTTCCTTTGTTTATCTACCCGCTCAATACGTCTATGATATAAATACATATCTTTATATTCTTGATTCTACTTACATCCATTGTATTATAACTTCCGCATTTACTAGATCATATTATATTTAACGCAAGGAAGGATAACTTAAACACTCGAACTGAGTGTATTCGAGTTTGTAAGAGTACACTAGTATCTACCCAATGAAATATAGTGCGTGTGTATGACAAGTTCATTGTTCGACATCTGGCTCAAGGGCTGTGATATCTTATTGTATTATGGTGTATTGTATTATAAGGGATTTGTGGAAATGCTAGACATTAAATGAATTCTTGGGATCCGGGGAATTCGCAGTAAACTTAACGAGGAAACAGCATAATTATACGAGAATCTTTTGTGAATTAGACGAAATGTGTTTATGGAGGAATTGAACAATATAGTTTTTTCAGAATTCCCACGGATGAAGAGATAAACATAATATTTTGATGTAAACTTATTGACAAAGGAATTCTTTGTAATTTCACCAACGTAAGCAACGTAGAGATAAAATATTATTACTATTAGAGGAAATTATATTTTTTTAATTTTTGTTTTTCTTGACTTATTTTTTCTTACCCCTCCGAATTTTCGAGAATATTAGCTTTTGGTGTCTTAAACGAAATGACATTTTACGAAAACTTTTAGTTATAACCGCTTCACAATTAAAGCTCTATAAATGAAACATTTCTGAACGTAGCCGAATAATAAAAACTGTTTTAGAAAGGTTACAAAATAGGCTTTCAAATTATTATATTACAAATAAATATTAGCATTTTTAAATATTAAAATTTAGAACGCAAACATTAAAAATAGGTAAAAATGACTGACGTGATGTTTTTATGTGAAAACGGTACTAAAATCACAGATTATGCAAACAACAATACTTATTCTATTGTATATATGTGTAATAAACACTTTTGTCATCTCACTTTTTTATCATTTTATATAAAAATATTTAATAAAAATTTAAAATGTGGAGCGCGGTGGAGCTGCCGGTAGCAAATTTGCGCGGGTAAATATTTTTGTCAACTACACGATTGACAGCTGATTCCTGTTATGTATTTCCATAGACAACTTGATAGAAATGTGCAGCTTGATCTACTATCGACCTTTGAATTTTTGTTTTAGGGATGTAACTAAAACAATAACGGAGTTATAACGATTTCTATGGAAACACACGCGCTGAGGTATAAATACGCTTATTGTACTTGACTGCTGTCCTATTTTTAACGCTTATATCTGCTTACGTTGCGGAGGGGTTGCGTGATTTTAAATAACGTTACTTATTTGTTATGAACAATTTTTTCGGATATAATGAATAACAGATCACTTTGTATAAACCACTATATTATAAACAATATCTACATGTTTCTATAACAATGTTATCTTCATCAGGATATGTTAATATATACATAGATATGTTATATTAACATAGATATATTATATTAACATATCCTGATGAAGATAACATTGTTATCGAAACATGTAGATATTGTTTATAATATAGTGGTTTATACAAAGTGATCAGGATATGTTAATATAACATATCTATGTATATATTAACATATCCTGATGAAGATAACATTGTTATCGAAACATGTAGATATTGTTTATAATATAGTGGTTTATACAAAGTGATCTGTTATTCATTATATAATTAATGATGCCACAAAGTAATTTTGTGAAGTTTGAAGAAAAAAATTTTTCAGACTTTATTTTTATAAATTTCGTGGTATGATGATACAAATGCTATTATAAAAAATAATTCGACGGCGTCCATGGTCAACGGACAAGACTCTCAATTAGCAATCCGAAGGTCGCGAGTGCAAATCAAGACGCACGGTAATAAATTTGTCAAATTAATTTGTGTTATTTCACAATTATTTAAATTAAAAATAATACACAGTATATTTGCGGCACAGAGTGGAAAATATTATTAGTATCGCCCTAGTATAAGACGACCATTCAGAATTGAAACGTTGCTTGAAATGGCTTTTGCCGTGTTTGGTGACGAGATCTGAATAACCAAGTACATTCGTCATCCCCATGTCTTTTCCATCCCCATTGTCTTCAGCCTCACTATACTGGGGATGCCATAGTCTCACAGGCTCCAGACGGGGGCAGTTGGGACTTTTGGAAGGTATTCACATAAAAGTACCTATCTATTGTTAGGTCTCAATTAAATAAAAAAAAAATATTTTTGAATAACTTAAAATAGGATAACTAGTGACAATTTCTAGAAAAATGATGATATTTGATGCCGAGTTAAGTTTACGAGTTTTTGAGATAAGTTAAAGAGCGTTTAACCAGCCAGCGGCCGAAAATCCACATTTCGTCGAAAGTTGTTCTAACGATCGTGCAGGGCGGTTACAACGAGAAAGATTAATCATTCTCGTACCAGCTTTTTAAAATTATAACTCTGTCAATTTTATTTCATTCCAAATTTGCTTTAATTTACACCTACATCCAAAAATTCTGAAAGGCGTGATGATAAAACTATTGAAATAATGTACTTTTTGTAATTATTTTTTGATTATAAGTATTTATAATTTTTCAATAATGTCTAAGTTAAATAAGAATGTTAAAAAAAATCCTCAAATATATTAGTTTGTAAGTGCGCACATAAATACACAAACGGACCAATTTTCGCCAAGAAACAGATGTACGTATATATTTTTTAATGATTTTATTTAAACTAAAATTCAAATTCTAAAACATGCGATACCAAGATAATGTATTGATTTATTTTACTTTATTAATAATTTGATTTGAAATGGGTGTGGTATAATACAAAATCTCTTTTGAAAACTTAACAAATCTGCCAACGACCTATGGTATAACGTTATTATACTAAAAATAAACATTTTTTCTCAAAATTTACAACATGCGAATGCTAGATAAAAGAACAATCTTTCGAAATCCATTTATAATTTATGTGGAAAAGAGTCAATACGTCTAAAATCTGATTTAAAAATGATATATTTCTGGTTTTCTCTGGTAATACCCTCTTAAACTAATTTTTTTGGCTATAGTTTCGAGGGCTCGGGCTCGAATTACGGAAAAGGAACCGTTTATTTTAATATAGAAATGAAATAAGATTTAAAATTGCCATGGTTTCAGAAAGGAAGTTACTTTCAAAATCACCCTGGTGAGAGACCACGAGATCTAAAGGTCACTTAAAACGGATCTAGCTACGTTTCTGACCAATTCAGAACGGCAGTCATCTCAACCCATCCCTTCCCGTCTTCTTTTAAATGAAAATAATTAATAATATTTTAAATTTGTTTCAGATTGTGCATGTGACGGATAATTGGACTGCTAGAACCAAGTCATCGTGCGTCAGGTAAAGATATTTCACATTTGTATTTTTAAATATTTAAATACTACATTGGTTGCGCTGGTTCAAAAACATTCGTTCTTTGCGGGTGCAATAAAAATAACAACATTGAATTGCCTAAATTTAGGGTAAGGACAGGGAAAGGTGTGGACCCCATAAACTTACCCGTGGTATGTATGGCTGCTTCGGATGGTCCAATGCTGATCACAGCCATCACATTAAGGGGGTATTACCAGAGAAAACCAGAAATATGTCATTTTTAAATATTGACATATTTAATCTTTTCCACAAAAAATTATGAACGGATTTCAAAAGATTGTTCTTTTATCTAGCATTCACATGTTTTCAATTTTGAGAAAAAATGTTCATTTTTAGTATAATAAGGTTATACCATAGGTCGTTGGCAGATTTGTTAAATTAAAAAAAAATATTTTGTATTATACCACACCTATTTCAAATCACATAATCATGCAGTAAAATATATCAATACATTATCTGAGAATCGCATGTTTTAGAATTTTAATTTAAGTTTAAATTAAATCATTAATAAATATATAAGTACATGTGTTTCATGACGAAAATTGGTTCGTTTGTGTATTTATTTGCTTACTTAAAAACTAAAATATTTCAGATTTTTTAGCATTCTTATTTAACTTAGACATTATTGAAACATGATAAATTTTTATAACAAAAAATAATTACAAAAAGTACATTATTTTAATAGTTTTATCATCACGCCTTTCAGCATTTTTGGATATAGGTATAAATTAAAGCCAATTTGGAATGAAATAAAATCGATATTGACTTATAATTTTAAAAAGCTGGTACAGAGAATAATTAATCTTTTTCATTGTAACCGCCCTGCACGATCGTAAGAACAACTTTCGACGAAATGTGGATTTTCAGCCACTGGCTGGTTAAACCCTCTTAAATATTTGTCTTTCCGTGCATACAAGTAGTTCAATACAATAATAACAACACAGTAATATATAAGTAACTAGGGCGAGGGGCGGATTCATAAATCCACGATCTTGACCGATCGGCAAGTAATTCCAGCGTTTTTCCGTCGAACATCAAAACAGCAGACGTTCCGTCGAACGCTGAAATCAAAGAACACTGAGATTTGTATGTGGTTTCAGGAGTTTTTGGAATTCACATTGAAAGGAACAGGATTTTTTTGCATTAGCTCTGACAGGAGGCCATGAGGAAAATAATTTCCTTCAGGACCTTTGTTATCTTAGGGAGTGCTGTGTGGAGTTTTTATTTAAGGAAAGGAAGACGATGAGGTTCTGGGAAGGAAATAGGTATGAAGGGTGTTAAAATATCTGGGGGTCAGTGTTTATGAAGCCATACTCCAACTGCGGTGCAAAGCGATTGGTTGAGAGATTCAGACAGGGGAGGATAAATTATCTTCCTCAACCAGTATCTCTCGATCCTGCCCACCACGCAGCAGATGGGTAGACGCACCGGCCGCCAAGACCTGGACAAACTTCACCTTATGAACCAGGACACCCATGCTAAGTCACCAAACGTAGCGAACCACTTGGGAAACACATTTTAAGCCATTCAACTACAATAATTAAATCAATTAATTAAAATAGGTACCAAACCCGCGCAACCATTGGATTTGGTAGGCGGGAATGGGTACCGCCACCCCGAGAACCTTTATTGGATAACCAACACCTCTGCCATAGGTCACCCCAAGTGGTTTCGCTACGTTTAGTGATTTAGCAGGGGTGCCCGGGTTCATGGGGTGAGGTTTGTCAAGGTCTTCCTGACCAGGACAAACCTCAACCCTGAACTGGCTGAACCCCAAATTCCTGCCCACCCCTTAAACCCCTTTCCTTCCCAGAACTCTCCTCTCCTTCCTATCCTTAAAAATCCCTCCACACAGCATCCCAAATGAGGGAAATTATTTCCCTCAGGGAAAATAAAAACATGCATTTTTCACTCAACTTTGAAATTGTAATTCAAAATTTGACGTGCTGGTATAATAATGTCCTATTATGGTTACGACATCATATCCGCAGGATTATAACAGGCCGATATCATTATCTGCCCCCTAACAAGGCCAACGTCAGACCGGGAAGAATTATTATTGGCGGGTGTAACTGTCAGATAGCGCCACCTGACGCAACAACTGTCACATTGATCGATGTATTCAATTCCGACTCGGAAGACGAGTATCTCCATTTGTTGGATCCTGGTATTCATCTCCTATGTTGGATTTTAAGATTATTTATTGTATTTGTATTATTAACTAGCTTTTACCCGCTGCTTCGCTCGCATGGTATTAGGGGGAAATTACTGTATAAAGAATTTTCCTATGTCATTGCCTTAAAAGTAGCCTTTGTCATTTCCCAGTCCTCCAATTATCTCTGTTTAAAAAATCACGTCGATCGGTCTCTCCATTTATATCATTATACCGCGTTTCCGGCTTGCGTTGCTATGCCACTTAATAAAGAAATTGTTTCTCCCTGCGTGTCCTTTGCCATTCGTCCCGTTCCCCTTGCGCCTCCCCTTCCTCTCCCGCGTCCCCTTCCCCTCTCGCGTTCCCACACTCCCCTCGCCCGCTTACGCCATCCCGTGAACCTCCCTCCTCCCGAGTTCCCTTCCCGGGTTTCCCTCCCCCATCTCCCGCGAACCTCCCTCCCGAGTTCCCCTCCCCCCTTACGGGTTCCCTCCCCCTCCCGCATTCCATTCATTACATTCAGTACCAGTACATTAAGTTTTCAATCAGCTCGCGTGCCACCTATTGCAATTTTTTATGCGAATTTCATAATGCCAAAGCTCACCAGTATATATAGAAATCTTCGCGGGCATGCACACATCAATTCCCAAAATTATGAATGAAATATGTAAATTCATTTTTATATATATACAAGATAGATATATGGATATAAAACGTATCTTCCGTAACAATAAGTAAAAAAAACTGTTTTGTTTGTTGATTTATGGAATGAATAGTATCTATTTATATCTTGCAAAACGTCATAGTTAACGCTTACGAGATCGCCTTGAAAATACCTACCCTAATTATATACGAAAAGATTGGGAAAGTGTATACATAAATAAAGTACATTAAACGACATTACGGGATTTGTACGATAGATAATTCGGTGCAGTGATAGGGAAGAGGAAGGTGGGGAAGTACCTGGCTATTAAGACCTGGTTGCCAAACACGGCTAATGCCATTTCAAGCAACGTTTCAATTCTGAATGGTGGTCTTACACTAGGGCGGTACCGAGAGTATCTTCCACATGCTATTATTGTGAAACTGCGACCTGCTAGAAATCATAAACTGACTATACATGCACACATTTGTGTCATTTGCACTCAGCCTTCACTCATTAAAATCAGGTGAGTTGGATTCGATATTTCGAGAAATTTTCTGAAAAATATACTGGTTGGAATTGATTCCGAAAATAAATACCTTGTGTGGTCATGCGCCTGACGTTTTCAAGCAATAAATCAAAACCCCCACCGAGAATCCAACATCTAATATTCAAATTAATATTACCTTAAGTATTCTTGTATTTACGATATTCATTTATTTACCTCTACGCCTGTCTAGATACAGGTATATCCTTGTGAGACAGGCATATAAAAACTAGAGATGAAACGGATAGTTGATTGGCCGGATACCGGATATCCGGCTAGCTTCTAGGCCGGATGGCCGAATATCTGGAGCCGGATATTCGGCCCATTGTCTCTTTGATAAGAAGAAGAACAAGAGGTACATTATGGTGCTTCAATGTCAGTATTAAATCATTTCAATAATCTCTGTGTTTTTCACGATGTTTTAGCTCACTATAATGGTGATTGTGATTAGTTAATAAGTTTTTGTAAGTTATAACTAAAAGTTTTAAGTTTAGATATTTACTATTTATGTATTTATCATTAGGTGAAAATTTTAGTTTTTCGGAAGGCGTTATGGCTTTTTTGTAACTTTTTCGACTTTAAATAAAAGCCGTCATAATTATAATCCATTTCATTGATATTTACTACACAAATATTAATGTATTGCATTTTATTATTGAAAATTGTCGTAGTTTCTGACTATCCGGTATCCGGCCGGATAGTAAATTTAGGCTGGATAGGCCAGATACCGAATAGTTACTGAATATCCGTTTCATCTCTAATAAAAACCCAATGTAAACATACTTTTTGTAGAAATAAATAAAAAAAAAAAAAATAACAAGAAATTTCTAATTACAAAAAATAATATAAATGTAATAAATTTATGATTTTTTTTGTATGAATACCAAAATCCAGTTTTCAATAAGAAAAGAAAGAGTCATGAAACTCGAATGAAGTCGGTGAATAAAAACTATTGATTATAAAAAACAAATATGACAAAAAAATTCACCGATATCGCCTCAGTCCATTCAGAGAGATCCAGTTAATTTTCTCAGGGTGGTCATTTGATATTCCCAATGGAATAAAAACGTGCAAAATCAAACAGTCGATCAATCAGAAAGGGTCTGGGAGATTCCGGTCTAAAATGTTTGATAACCGTGAAGCAGCGATGCAAGCTATGCAATTTAAACGGCTTACAAAGCATTTCCTCGCTGTGCAGAGGCCCCGGAGTTGTTAAACCAGCCATTATATGCATTTCAATTTGAGTGCATTCCGTAACCTTAGCAAGCACTGAGCATTGTGCATTCGCTGATAGGCGGAGGAAAAACAATGGATCCGGAACTGAACTACTGTGATTTCAATGCTTGGAATTTTAGATAAAGATTCTATGACCGGAAATTAAATTTAAATCAAGGTACCTTATTGCTTAAATTACTTTCATCAAGTTAAAAAAAATAATCAGTTATAAAATCTACGCCGAAAAGCTATTCGACAAATCGATAGCCTGTTTTTTTAGTGAGTGATTATATTGTATTTCTAAATAAAATCACTGATTTCGAATAAAAGCGTTTTTTAAAGGTTTGAATTGACAAGTACTTAGCACAAAATATCATAATTAAAAGATTTTCGGAGGCGGGTATAGGTACCGACACCATTTATTAGATAACCAACACCTCTGCTATTGTTCACCCTAAGTGGTTCGCTAGTGGTACGTTTGGTGACTTAGGAGGGATGCCCTGGATCATGGGATGAGGTTTGTCAAGGTTATGGCGGCCGATGTGTCTGCCCACGTGCTGTGTAGTGGCCCGGATCGAGAGAGACCGGTAAGTCTTTTGAGCTCCAGCCAGAATCCCTCGATCCGTTGCCAAGGGATGAATTCATACTTCCGTCACTCCTGGACACACAGACCCTCATTTTTCTACCCACCCCTCATACCTATTTTCTCCGCAGAACTTTATCTTCTTCCTTTCCTTAAATAACCCTCTTTACAGCAGCAGAAATTATTTTTCTCAGGGTCTCCTGTGTGGAGCTAACGTAAAAAAAATAATCATGTATAACGGCGTACTTATAACTCTCTAATATTTTAATAAAAATACATGATTACCTAAAACTATTTCAACTTATTTCCGTAAATGTTTATTTCTGTACCATGTACGATTTCCCTGTCATCATACCGACCTCCATGGTCAAGAGGTAAGGCTCTCGATTAGCGATCCGAAGATTGAGGGTTCAAACCCCGGCCTGCCCAAAAACAATTGATTATTTTATTTTATTTCACAATCAATTAATTTTAAATAATACATAGTATATTTGCGGCGCGTTCCAGAGTGGAAGACACTCTCAGAATCGCCCAGGTGTTAGACCACCATCCAGAAATGAAACGTTGCTTTAAATGCCTTTAGCCAGACCAGAACTAAATAGCCAGATACTCCTTCACCTTCCTCTTCCCCATTTACTTCCCCTCCCCACTACCTTCAGCCTCACAACATACCCCATTTTGGGATGTCATAGCCTCACTGGCATCAGATGGGAGCAGTTGGGATGCTTGTGCGGAATTGACATAAAAAGACAATATGTGTCCTATTGAAACAGGAGCAGAGCACAATAATTCGTAACAAAATTACATCACTGATTTAATATCGACATTTTTTTACTTGCCTCCGTATAAAAATAGGCCATCGAAATCATCATTTCAACACTCTATTAGATTTTTTTATCAAACGAATGTGAGTCGAACACTGATGTTTTGTCTATTTTTTTACAATTTTTTGTGGATTTTGGCTGTACGCTCAATGAAATTGACGAGTTATATGAGATTTTTTAATGCTTGGAAAAACGCCGTTGTCATACAATATGACTTTATGAAATGTATTAGTAATAATTTGTAATACTTATATTTTATTTGTTATACGTCTAAATAAAATGACTCTAAAAAAGACAATTACTTTAAAATCAAATGTATAATTATTGATCATTGAAGACAATATTAGCTATTCTCAAACGAAAATTTACAACACAAAAATCCAAAAAAATTTCGGTCACATCTAGGAATTTAACCTTAGCCTTGCCGGGGCTCTGCACTGTATAATTACACGCGTTATGTCCATAGAAACGCAATTGCGGATTTGTATTATTATTCTATTAAGGTCTAATAGTTGCTGCATCCTTTAATCAATGTACACGGAAGCTAAGTGTAGTTTATGGTCAGACCGAAAGCCATTCACATTTTTTGTCGGTACTTGTCAATTGATTTGAAATTTATTGTATTACTTATGTTCTCTATTTTATGCAGGTGCTTGCAGGTTTTCACAGATGCAATGCTGCCTCATGGAGTCTCATGAATGCGTTTTTCTTTTGCCCTGTTTAATTTATCTTTGTCTTACTAACCTATTTTTTGCATTTTGTTTTTTCCTATTAAGCACTTGCATACTGCTTACTAACAACGTATGCAAGGAGACTGGAGGTCTAGATTCGTTCAAAATAAATAAATGTAAGTTCGTTTAACAAAAAAATTTAGAATCTTGCGAGAGCCTTGAAGGAGTAACCATCAGTTACTTATACCAGGGCGGGTAAGAGGTGGATAACCTCCACTGCATACTTTTATAAATAATTGAAATCTTTAACCTAAATTAACATGGTTATTGAAAGTTTTTTTTTATAAATCACATTAAACTCATTTTTTCAAAATATGGACTTACATAAGTACGCATCTCGGGAAAATAAATCTAATTATACATTTTGTACGATATTAGCTACATATTTAATGCCAGTATTTAAATCTCTGTACATAATATAACATTAATAAAAAAAATAATAATGTTAAATCCTTGATGTACCTTCCAGTTTTTTTTTTTTTTTACAGCGAATACCGTACAAGAATCTCAACTGCTCCCGTCTGGAGCCAGTGAGACTATGGCATCCCCAATTGGGGTATGTTGTGAGGCTGAAGGTAGTGGGGAGGGGAAGGAGGTGGGGAAGAGGAAGGTTGGGAAGTACCTGGCTATTCAGATCTGGTTACTAAACACGGCTAAAGCCATTTTTAAGCAACGTTTCAATTCTGAATGGTGGTCTTACATCAGGGCGATACTGATAGTATCTTCCACAATGTTTGTGTGGAATATTCTGAAACATACTTTGCTACAAACGCATCGATCGCTATGTATATACATGGTCTGAGAGAAAATTAATTAATTACCTTCGATGGGAGATAGTTATAATAATTAATCCAATAGACTTTTTTATGTGAGTACCTCACAAGGGTCCCAGCTGCTCCCATCTGGATCAAGTGTGACTATGGCATCTCCAATTGGGGTATGTCGTGAGGCTGAAGTTAGCGGGGAGAGGAAGGGAATGGGTGAGAGGGAGGTGGGAAAATACCTGGCTATTCAAATCTGGTCACGCATCAAGGCAAGAGTCCTCTAAAGCAACGTTTTAATTCTGAATAGTGGTCTCACACCGGAGTGATACTGAGAATATGTTCCACTCTGGAAAGTACCGCAATTTTACTGTTTATTATTTTAAATGAATTAATTGCTAAAAAAATACAAATTTATCAAATAATTTTAAAATTATTTGTTCTTTACATAAATATGAAAACACAAAATAACTCTACGTTGGAAGGTTTTCCACGTATCTTCCCGTAGGTAAATTTCCGTGAATGTATGTTTTGAACCACAAACGCAAAACTTTGAAATCATTTTTTTATCCTACTTGGAAAACGTATATATTTTCCAAATATTCCTAAATTCCGGACTGCCTTTTCAGTGGATATTCGTCATAATTGAATACTATATCGATTCCAGCAGAGCGCACACTATTCCAACAGCACTCCTTTATGGAGCTTTGGGTTCAAAGCGGAGAGCTTTTACCAGAAACCTTTGAAGTCTTGTGCTGATTACCGCTTGAGTGACAGAAAGAGCTGGCGGCAAGGGTTGATCCTGTGCCTCGCAAAATGGAAAAGCTACACGGATTCTTATAGACTGTGATGTTAGAAATGGATTTTTTCGCTCCCTCGCAATTCTAGAAATTTTTCGCATTTCTCAAATTTCTCGCATTTCTCGCACTTCCTTAACGTTGTAACTGAAATTGCTTTAATCACGGTGACAGTGTCTTCTGGGCGTATAAACATCAAACAAGAGCTTTTTTATAAGGAACTTGAAAAAGGTTCACTTCAAATCATTTACTAAATGCGAAATATGATATACAAATTTCTTATGAATTAAAATTCCTACTGCAAACTAACCGTAATGCAATTTTTTTTTAATATTATATCTTTCCACCTGAAAACAACCAACTTTATTTTTGCGAGAGAGACACTGTTAGTGTTAAATCCGTCGCTAGGTGGCGTCGAGACAGGTGGAAAAATATAATAATAATTGTTACCCTTTGTGATATGCATAAAAATCTTGTTTTAAACGTAAGTTTAACAATTAAAAATAATAATTAATATTTGACAAGTTTAAGTATTTCCCCAATAAATGAAGACATAATTTGTCTCGACGCCACCTAGCGACGGATTTAACACTAACAGTATTTCTCTCGCAAAAATAAAGTTGGTTGTTTTCAGGTGGAAAAATATAATAATAATTGTTACCCTTTGTGCTATGCATAAAAATCTTGTCTTAAACGTTAGTTTAACCATTAAAAATAATAATCAATTTTTTTAATGTTAATTTAGCCAACCCTCTTTTTAAAACTTTTGAAGATTATTCTCATCAATGTAATATATCACTGAAAAAGAAGATTACACTGATAATCTAAACGAAAATACGAAAGAGAACAGGACACAGAAAAAAAAGTAAAGATAAAAAATGAGTCGGAGATAATGTCGTTAATTCTAAAATCTTAAATATGATATTGATAAATATGACATTCAAACAATAGTTGGCAATGATCAAATTGGTGGTATGGCGTTTGTACTCGATCTAGATTCTTGCCAGCCTTCCGCTCAGATTCAATTAGCCGCTAGGCTTGTTGAAAAAGTATGGATATATCGATATTTTTTATTCATTATATCTATATTTTATCCGATATATCGATACAAAATATCCAATATTATTTATTTAAAGTCACTAGAATCCAAAACCGTGTAGGAACGAACGGAAAAAAGTAACTGTATTGGGTCATGACATCTGGCGGTTGAAATTTTAACTATTAATAGCTTACAAATCTATTGTCTTTGCATTAGTATTTGTGATCACCAATACTGTCTCATATGTGTAGGTACATACATAGAAATGTATGCTATTTTTCGCCATTTATTTTCTAAGCCACTCCTATGTGTTGGTTCCCAATTGTCTATGATTATTGACTATACCTTGTTCCAAACACGAAGTCCTTTTTGACAGATTAATACGCCAATAGAATATTACTGAGACGCATACAAACTTTGTATGCGTCTCAGTTTACATATAAGTTAGAAGACAGCTTTTTAGTTTTTGATATTTTTGTAATTATTACGTAATAAAAATGAATAGTGATAAAAATACCATTATTTTTATTGAGATTTTTGTACATTAAAAAAACCAAATTGTGTACAAAAATTACTATAGATAATATTGAGCTGCATATACTATTATTTTAAAAACGCAAAATCTCTTCAAAATTTGACCGATATATCGATATTTTTTCCTCGATATATCGACGTCGATATTGATATTTTAATAAATATCGATACATCGATATATCAAAGTTTTTTTTTCACTTTCGATATCCCTATTAGCCGCTAGTATAGACGGGTCGTGTGACTTGTAGTATAATTATTGTAAACTCGTAATAAACTAGTTTGTATCAAGGACCTACTGTTAATAAGAAGTACGTCACATAACTAATAGTTACGCGGAACATTATAAACACGATATATTTATGTAGGTGTTTCTTATATTTGTGTTTGTGTAACGAAGAAACTATCGTCAATACGTTTATGGACGGGAGGTCTACTATTCACAGAATTACTAGTGTCATCCATCTTCATCAGTTTTCTTTTGAAAATCACCTTTGGGATTATCTGCTAAGTAGTAAAATGACATACACAAATAAAAAGGGTAAAATAATGCGAAAAGTTAAAAGAGAATAAATTTTACACCGCTTTAACAATACATTAATATTTCTATTTTAGATACTGACAATTCAGGTGGAATTCAATTATAATAAAACAAATATGAAACGTTCCTTAAAAAAATCAAACAAAAATTCCATATTATAATAAATATAATAACCATTTGACAACGATAATATTAATTAGGTCATTAATAATTCATATTACTTGTAAAGTTTTCCCTGAACAATAGCAAAGTGAGCTACGAACCCGAGATAATTAAGCCTACTGGGAATAAACAAAATAATTAGAAATTCGACAGTCAAAGACGACTTAGTAACAAATGTAATTATTATAATTGATTAAAATCTTTGTAGACGACCCCTCTCCCCCTTCCCCATAATTTATGTATATAAACCAAATAAACCGTAGGTTAAGAATAATTTGTACCAGTCTGAAGATGGCTTGAAACCGGTTACGGCCAAATAAATTAAAGTAGATATAGGCTTCATATTGGTTTTTGTTAATATATAACAATACTAGTATTAGAAGGGTTACCACTCCTCCCCCTCCACCTTCCCTATCCCTTCCCTTCCTATTCCCTTCACCCATACCCCCCCCCCCCTTACACCGCCCCTTCCATACCCTTTACATTCATTTTTTAAACAGCTCGCGTGCTACCTAATAAAGCGTAACTATCAAAACACGCAGTTTCGCATTTATAATATTATATAGATTAGTATAAATCAATTTTAACCATCAAAGGGATCTACATACTAACCTAAACAAATACAACCATACAAACTTTCGCCTTTATAATATTAATAAGACATTGGTAAGATTCTGTCAAATGTCATGCTTATTTTTCAAAAAAGCTAAGGGATGATTTGAGATAACTCTCGTATGATGAAGAGAAGCAATCAATTTTCGTAAGTATATACTTAGAAGTGATCTCCTAACCTTTATTTCAGTCTCTCACATATTTCCCCCGGGCGAAACACAAAACAGCCCATCAATTACAAGGGACAGCCTTTCTTCTCCATCTACGAAAGGACTACGTAATATTTACTTTGAAGGCAATACGAAATATGAAACACTTAGTGGAAGGGATGCCTTGAGAAACAAACAAGGTAGAATCCTTTCAAAATTGAATAAACAAAATTTATTCCATGTACGTTTTGACAAATACGTTTCATGTTGATATTTAAATTAGTTTATGGTATACTTATATTATTCCTGTGAGCGTATATCGTTCCTCTCACTTTAACTTCAAAATAATACACGTTAATCTTTTGGTTTGGTAAATTTGAGACAGGTAAAGAATTTAATGAGCACTAATTTTAATTTGTATCTTATTATATGAAGAGAGCATCTTCGTGAAAGGCTTCAATCACCAATAGATCAATAACGGCGTGAATTCTGAAAGTTTAGAAGGATGTGCCATGTATAGTCTCCGTGTAGTGAATACATTTTTTGAGTGAAACTTAGTGACTTGAAATTCAGGTAAAACGGAAATGCGTCACAATCCAGTTCCACAGAAATACTCCGATCTAATATAACGCGATAAATTCGCACCTCAGCGCGTGCCTTTCATAGCGTAGTTGGCAAGGTGCCTGACAAGTCTCAGCGGCCAAAGAGACAGACGTAAAGGGAACGGGTTTCAAATCCTACTAAATCGAAAAAAATAAACATTTTTATTTTGCGAAATCAATATACAATCTTCAACCCACTTTAAAAAAACAAGCAAAAGAAAGGAAAGCGATATCTAGCGACTTTCTAGTTTCACTTCTACCGCGTGTGAATTACACAGTCTGATTTTTTAAAATTTCAATCAAAAGCAAATTATGCTCAGGTTGTCTAATGCAACTAAAAGAGCCTTAATGTGTTCTTACTATATTCAAACCTATTGATCGCTGTACCAAGGTGGGCCTTTTGACAATTTATTTATTCAAAATACAATTTCTACAGAGCAACCAACGTAAAATAACGAACTGGTCGAGTGATCTTGGGGTGATTTTTTTAATGAATATTTATATATCGGATATTTCAAATGCAAACATGAAATATTTGTAAAAACTTCGAGAGTTTCCTTTTATTTCTAAAAAATCTCTTCACAAGAATAATATTGTAGCCATCGACATCTGCATTAAGCCAAATCATTGTCTCTTTTTTATTCATGAAATAATTAAAACACTTTGTTTTTACCACAATAAACTTTATGTAATATTGGAAATCCCCGAAAATGCATTATTAGTATCTTTTGATGTCGTTAACCCGTTTCCAAGTGTCCCAATTGAAGACAGCAAAACAATTATAAATAAAATATTTAAATAAATGAAGACAATATATATGTCTTCATTTATTTAAATATTACAATTTGAGGTTTTACTCATAAAGTTAAAAATTAAAAATAAAACAATTATAAATAACTTACTGAATTCTTCCAAATTACCTAATGACTTAGCCCAGGATTTACTTAAATGTCTTAATGTAGTCTTAAACCAAAATTTCTTTCAATTTGATAATAAAATTTTCAAATAAAAAGATGGTTTGGCCATGGGGTCAAGTACCAGTCCCTTAGTAGCTGATGTATTTTTAAACAATTAAGAAAATAAAATCTTTAATAGTTCTGCCTCATTACTTCAATACGTGTATTTTTACAAACGTTACGTAGATGATATTTTATGTATATGGACCGGTACCAAAAGACAACTTCAAATGTTCCTTAATTTTTTGAACAAAATTCATAAAAACATTAAATTTACATTAGAAATAGGAATTAATTGTAGCATAAATTGCTTAGATTTAAACCTAACTATAATTAACAATAAGATTGAATTTAAATTTTTCAAAAAGAAACGTACGCTGATATAATTCTACACAACTCATCTAACCATCCATTTTCACAAAAACTCTTAGCTTTCCATTATTTGATCAATAGATTAATAAATATCGCGTTATACGTACGTAAAACTTGCAGAAATTTTGAAACGAGGATTAAGGAACATTTGAGATGTCTAAATAGCAATAATTATTCGGAATTTGCTAATCATCTAATTGAATTTAACCATTCATTTGATATAAATACTGGTTTTAAAATTTTTTACACACTAACGTTAGTGGTTTTCACTTAGATCTTTTAGAAATGTTAGAAATTGGGAAAAATGTCAATAGAAATTTAAATATTATTAACAATCAAATTAATTTTGTGAATAACCCTATCTTAAACATATTTCCATTGTAATTTTTGTCTTTGTTCTTCTAAGCACCCCCCCTTTCCACCTCTCCCCCCCTCCCCTTGTTGATCGTCTAAGCACCTCCCCTTTCCACCTCTCTCCTCCCACACTACTTAAATTTCTACCCACGCCTGTCTTCTATGTTCGATCATTTAGTTTTATACATTATATGTCCTGATGAAGAGAACATCGTTCTTGAAATATGTTGACTTTTAAACAAAGTTTATTGTGGTAAAAACAAAGTTTTAATTATTTCATTAATAAAATGGTGCCACAAAGTGAATTTGCCAAATTTGAAGAAGTCTTTTTTATTCATTGTCATGGGCACGTAAAAATGTCACGTACAAAAATATATAAAAAAACGTTTCTGAAAAGTTATCCAAACTTGACATTGATATTAATGCCTTCCCTAGAATATCTTTATTACATTTTATAGAATTCCTTCTACTCGTGCCTGAAATATTCACGAATTTTCTTTTCTTAAAATATTATTTTTCACCAGCATCTCGTTTTCCTTAAATTTAATATTATAATACATATTTGTAACAGTCACAAACTTTTCCCATCGGCTTAAAAAATTCAGGTGTCTGAAATAAAAGTTTTTTTACAAGTAGCAAAAAAAGGGGCTTTTGCCTTCGGCTAGGCAGATTATCGGCGTACACAAACTAATTTACGTACATTCTGATATTCCAACGGGCTCACTCAAATATATTATAAAAACTTACGTAACTTACGAGTTTTTACATAAGGCATGACATTTCATTCTGTAGGATGTTAGCCGGGAGAAAGATAACGCAATTTGCCAGACTGTTAGCCGTTTCCATGATGAAAATTGTGTCATTTTTTAAAAGCTCAACTGTTTTTACGTGTAATAAAAAGATTTGTCGTAAACATTAATCAACTCGGGTTTATTGCGCACGCGTTTAATTTTCAGGTACTATAAGAGAGCTTAATGGGGAATTGTGTTTTTTATTTACTCGATAGGTACGATAAACCCGGGAAAACAATTCAATGAGCTGTGATGCTGTGAAGGATCGAATGGATGTCGGGTGCCTAGTTAATAAGGAACGTTTATTTAATCTATTCATTTTTTTAAATTTAAGTTAAACCAATTTCGTTTATAGATAAATCAGGAGTTTTCTTTTCGAGAGAAAAAGAACAATTTTTGTAGTAATCTACGTACAAATATAAAATACTTTGGTTTCCGATTTCGATTTCCAAGTTGTTGTCAAATGCAGAAGTGGTGTCTTTGTTATCCATATTATAGTAACTACCTTACTACTATATATATATATGAGCAGCGTATTTATTATTTATTTATTGGCAAGCCTACAAAATTCACCTCATAATTATTGGAGTAATTTACGTTTTCAATGTGGTTATAACATGGATTCTAATTGTTGGTAAGCACACCGTTCATCTCAATGCAAGGAGCATCAAAATCAAATATCACCAAATATATACAAATATTTATAAACAAACATTTAGGTTTGTTGATTTGTTGAATGAAACAAGGAGGATCAAAATCAAGTATATGCTTAGGTGTGTACACTATATGCATCCATGTACACACACACTTGTACATACATACACATATGTTCACATATTACTAACTAACTTGTTAACATTGGTCGTTATGTCCGATGATTTTTAGAGAAATTATTAAATGCATTGAAAACAGAAATCCGTTAAAATTTTGTGAGACAATTGGGAGAAATTTGCTTTCTAGTGTCTGTCTAGAATCGTCACAAATGAGATCAGACACTATATTGGTTGAAGTATATTTAGCGATGCTGAAAATAATTAATCACAAAGTAGTAATAAAAATAATAACAATAGTTAATCACAAAATAGTAATCAGGTAATAAAAATAATTCATAACAAAAATAAAAATAAATAGTTCTGAAAATCGGATGAAGCCCCGGGAGTACGGTGCCAGTAGTTTTATGAAGTTCGATGAACAATTTTTTATCCCATATAATCCTCCAATGAAGCTCATATTGCGTGAACATTTCTCCTCGGGGAATAAGGGAAAAAATTATTACGAGATAGAATTTTCAAATCCATTGCGCGAAGCCTTACAAGATTCCAGCACATTACTCAAATAGCTGCAAATTACTCACGATATTTCCTGGGAATTCGTTTGGATTTTCTTTTGTTGGCGGCAAATTGTTCTTTTGAGTATTAATACCAGCAAACACTCAATTTTACCAGAATAAGATGATTTGTCGTACCGTTTATCGGTACTGACCTGTAATATTTTCCAACACCCCCCTAACAATATTTTTATTCCTTCTTCAAATACATAACATATAACTTATTTTGTCGAACCATTTTAATTCAAAATTAATAAAATACTTAGTTTTAACCACTCCCATTGTTTAAAAAACCAACGTGTTTCATTTAAACATTTAAAAGTCCCTGTAAGCATAGCTAACGAAACATGTTGTTTTTTTTTAAAATGAAAATGGTTCAACTAAGTATGTTGAACATTTTTATTCAATTATTTTTTTATTTAGTATAATTACATCGACTGCATTATGGACACTATGAACATTGGTATTTAAGAGAAAAGGCGATGACTTATTAGATGTATGAAATATGGAAAGTTATTACACTCGTCAGAAAGTATGATCTTTTCGCTGTATGTTTTTTTCACATCGTTTACATACTATATTTTAAATTCTAATTTTGTTCGAAATGTATTTAACACGAAGTTAACATCGTATTTTGTTGCAATTGATACCCAATGGAATAGTTTTTTGATTCAAGAATTAATGGATTTAATTAACATCATTAAAGATAAACGATTTTTGTGGTGTAATCAAAAGGGACATACGAGCATTATTTATATAGAAAAATTAGATAATCAAAGTTGGAGTAATCAGCGACAAAGTAGTCTACTGTTCCTAGAGAATGCAATGGAGAAAGTAACTATATTGCCTTGTGCACTACCCTAGATGTTTCCAAAAGTTACACATTGCCATTGTAAAATATATATATATATATATATATATATATATATATATATATATATATATATATATATATATATATATTTATGCACATGAACGTTCAACTTAAGATTCTGAACAAACTGCGTTATGTAAATGATACGGTACTTTTAACAAGTAATATTATTGATCTACAACTTCCGCTGAATAAAGTGGTGAAGACTTGTGAGAATTTTGGGTTAGAACTGAATACAACTAAAACAAAAAAATATATAAGCTCACTAGCAAAAATAACGCTTGAATGAAAATATTTATATTGCTGGAACGAAACTAGAAAAGGTACAAAGTATAGATATTACGTGTTTTCGGTATTATTTTATGGAATGGAAGCATGGACCCTTATTAAAGAACTGATAAGGCGACTTGAGGCATTCGAGACGTGGATCTGTAGAATAATACTCAAAATAAGCTGGATGTGAGTTACGAATGAAGATTTTATGGTTCGTATGAATAAAGAAAAAGAAGTCAGACATGAAGTTTGAGATCTTGCATCTCATAATGCAGGGAAAGATTGCTGGATGTCGAAGCCCTGGAAGAAGGAGAACATCAAAGCAGAAAAACCTGAAATAGTGGTTTGGCCTGTCTACTGTAGAGCTGTTTCGGGCCCCAGTAAACAAAGTCCGAATAGCCAACGTCCGTTGAACGGATAGGGCACGAGGAGAAGAGGAAGATACAAATTAATTGCGATTTGACGATAAAAAAGAACAATTAAAAACATAATTTTTTCTTTAATTTTTTATTTTAACTTTATGAGTAAAACCTCAAATTGTATAATTATTTAATTTCATTTATTTAAATCATTTTTTCTGTCTCCGACACTGTGTAGGTATGCAGTTATTTTTTTTTTTAATAATTATCCTGACAATGATATTTAACTAACCGTAAAAAAAGTGACTAATCTCATTTCAAGGGTTCTGATTCCGGATTCTTTTGTTCCCAATTAAAACTCGCATAAATTCGGGTCGACTTTTCTGCCTTTTGGACTCGGGTACGAAATTACCATAAAGGAACGTGACAATAATTTATCAGTGTTGGTGGTTTTTGGATCCAGAACGTAATTAGCAGAATAAAAAACAACAAAGCAAATTAAGGATTCCTACGTTTGCATTGTGTGGACGCTGCTTTATTTTGGCAGGGAAGGTACAACCAAATATTCGCACCATAAATAAATAAAGAACGGATTTAGAGCGTTAATTAAAATCGGAATTCTTCACCTGATAGTTCCAATGGATTCTAGAGTTTCAACGTCTATAATTCAAAAAGATGCGTGATCAATTCAACCGAACAGAGTAGGCATGTACGTTGATCTTCACTATAACCATAACATGAAAAAGTTTTTTTTTACATTTTAGTAAATACATCACCCGAATATCGGTGAGTAACAATGTATAAAATACTTAGTTTGTTTATATCAAAATTGTTCGCTACGTTTGGTGACTTAGCAGGGTTCGTGAGGTCAGGTTTTTCCAAATATTGGCGGCGCAAGGCGATGTTCCGAGAGAGTGTGGTTGGAGAAAACAAAAAGACTTCCTCAGTCGTTCTCCCCAATCTGGCCTGCCACGTAGCAGGTGGGCAAACGCATCCGCCGCCAAGACCCGGACGAACCTCAACCCAAATGTTTAAACCGAATATTCTGTTATCTTTATGTTATTCTGATGCGTCTACCCACCAACAGTGTGGAAGGCCGGATCGGGAGACACTGAATGAGGAAGATCTTTTAACCTATCCAGCAGAACTCTCTCGGAATATTGCCTTGCACCAGAGTGGAAAGGATGGATTCATTCCTCCGTCACTCCTGGACACCCTGACCCCCAGATTCCTACCCATCCCTCATTTTTTTCCTTCACGGAACTTCCTCTCCTTCTTTTCCCTAAAAAGACCCTCCACACAGCATCTCCAAAGATGACATAGACCCTCAGTGGAATAATTTTCCTCAAGGCCTCTTGTCAATGAAAAAATCATGTCTATATCGAACAATTAATCTAATTTCAAAGTCATATTTCAAGTTCTGTGAAGTTTCTAATCAACTTCGGTTTAATTTTTCCTCTGAAAATCAACTTGTATGTAATTAAATAATAACAGAACTTGATTAAAACCTTCACAGAACTTGAATTTAAATTATGAAATATGATGAATTGTTCAAATTCTGTAAAGCAAACCGTTCTTATAAATAACTGTTTGGTTCCTAAACATAAAAAATAACGGAAGTACCTACTAGGTAAATAGTATATTTCAGTCTTTGTGAAATCGAGTTCCTGGCCCTTTGAACTTCAAATACTTATTTTATTGACATATCACAATCGGTTGCGGATTCTGTCCTTCATTCAAAAAGGACTTCAATTATTTGGTTTTGGGGAATATCAAGGCTAATCTTTTTATCGTTTCAATTATAATCATCTCAAAAGAAAATAAAACAAACAGTTTCAATATTTACTTTTTTTGGTATTATGCTAAAAAAACCTCTTTGAAAATAAATAAGCAGGAAAATAGAATTTTGTAAATAACATGATTTTTTGCTCTCAAGATTGATTCGTCTAGTTATAACTCTGCATTTTTTGCTGTAGATAAAAAAAACGTAAAAACCTTCCATACTTTTTACAAAATAAATTGCCAAACGGAGAACATTTTAGATTTTAATTGAACGCATTTATTTTGTTGAAGTTCGGCAAGGATTTATTGCCAGCACAAAAAAGCTTAAATTGCTTTCCATCTTCAATTCAACCAATTAATAAGAATACTAAATGGAAGTTGTAATCAAAATAAACATTCGAAATGTTAAATTTAAACGTCAATTCACCTTTACTCGAGATTCCAACAGTTTTTTTTTAATAATAGGCCACTTGCATCACATTTTTTTTTAAATTTCCGGTTTAGGCAAATATTCTAAGACATTCTCTATTTTTGAAATCCTGGTGATTTTTTGAAAATTTCAATCCGAAAAACCAGACCATTTTTTATAAACCGGAAAGACGGGACATTTTATAATTACATAGCCGAAAATCATTTAAAAAAAAGAACGTTTTCCACACGAATGGCACAGGAAAATAACAAGGCATACCAAAAATGTTACGTCTCGTAAATATTTTTTTTCATGATTCATCTTATTGATCATAAATCATTATAGTGTACAACGTCTATATTAATGTAATATACTTGTACTTGTAAATTATAATAATAATTAGAATATTATAAAATTTGATTTCGTTAAAATCAGCACCATAACCATTATACCTCTGTACTGAAATCTAAAATGTACGGGGTTCTCTTCATAACATCTATCACAAAGTCAAACCAAATGATAAGTTTGTAGAGAGCAAACAATAAATCTAGTGAACATTAAATGTCAATTATTATTTTTAATTGATAAACTAACGTTTAAGACAAGATTTTTATGCATTGCACAAAGGGTAACAATTATTATAAGCAATAATTATCATCCTGAAACACTCATCTACATTGAAAAAATCTTCCGAGAAAAGATACATGACGCCAACGGGACTTGAACCCGTGTCCTCTCATTTTTCCCTCATTTGTCGCGACGCCACCTAGCGAGAGATTTAGCACTAACAATGCCTCTCACAAAAATAAAGTTGGTGGTTTTCAGGTGGAAAAATGTAATAAACAGTAATTGTTGAATGAAACACTAGTATATATTGAATTATTTGGCGGGTATAAGATAAGACGCCATAGCTCAGTTGGGAGAGCACCTGACCGGCAATCAGAAGGACACGGGTTCAAGTCCCATTGGCGTCATGTATCTTTTCTCGGAAGATTTTTTCAATGTAGATGAGTGTTTCAAGCTGATAATTATTGCTTATAATAATTAAATGTAAAGTTCAAAAATTCGCCTGAAATCAAAGTGATGCCGTATAAAAAAATAAATAAGTGTGGAATTTTACAAAATTAATAGGAACATTTTCGCAGACGGGAAATTTTCATGTAGTGACGTCTCGAGCCCAAATAATGGATTTATTTATTTAAAAAATAAAAAAACTGTACATTTAAAAAAAAAAAATAGTAACATTTTCGTAATCTTAGTAAAAAGATCTATCCACACGATTTTTTCCAAGTCGTTATGAAATCCATGCAAGTGGCCTATTACGTGGAACAAATAATATGTCGTCCTGCCTTATATTTACTGCCATAAAATAAAAGAAAGATTCAAAGCTCCAGATTGAAATGACAGCTAAAAATAAGAGCATTGATCTTGAAATTTCAAATAACAAAATTAGTGCGATTTCCGCAACACCAAAGTTCTGGATATTTTTGGAGATCTTTTTGTTGAAGGAAAACAAAAACAAAGGGTACATTTTTGATCAACACAAAAAAAAATGTTAACTTATAATTAACGTTGACGTTAATTTAAAACTGAAAACTTTTATTTCATTTCCGATTTTGGTTTTAATTGAAAGATAGCTCGGTAATTATTGTAAAAAAGTAAATACGCTTTCAATACATTTCTTGCCAAAAAACTTTTTATTTTCATTGAAACTTATCACGGTTTTCCACCTTTTCCTCTCGCACTTTTGTTCCAATTGTTAATTCCTGTAGCACCTGCTTAACGTGTTAACTTCTGAATTATTAACAGATGCTGCCTGGAATTATTTTATCTTTAGAGTCCGTATCCAAAACTTTGTTTCAGAGGTACACAACCCGCCGGGGCTCGTGTAGTTTCGGTTACGCGACGATTTGTCAAGAGTTTTGGAGGCAGATGTTTCACTCCAGAGTTGAACAACTGCTGCTCTTCTGAAACTTTCCAAGTTAGACTCGAATCTGATATTTTTTTATGTTAGCTTTGGATATTCAAATGATTAATCTATTATTGTCATTTGATCGTTGTGTAAGTTGAATTAAAGAGGAAGTATTTAAGATATGTTTATATTAGACTTTACTACTCAGATTCATTTTAATATCATAAAAAGCTTGTATCTAGATTGCACGCAGTTGACAATACTTTCTCAGATTTTTTTTTACCTTCACACCACACAAGAGGATGAGGAAAATAATTTCCCTCAGGGCCTATATAATCTGAGAAGATGCTGTGTGGAGGGTCTTTTTCAGTGAGGAAGTAGTTAAAATGGGCCTTGAAGAGAATCATGTTGTAGGAGGGGAGAAATACGGAGGACAAACACGAGTCGTAGAAACGACCCGTTTTCATGTGACAAATGTCGGCCTTGTACATGTTGGGCGCGTGTTTGGTGTGTTTCCTGGGTATGCACCGGTGCCGAGGGGAAAAATGACGCTAGTTCCTCTGTGCATCTTCAATTGAAATATCGGTAAAACAATGACAGCATTCCCACTTGATGTATGTGCTCTAAAGATTGCAATCCGTTTGTTAAGAAAGGAGAATCTATCAAACCGACTGCCCGTTTTGGCACAGAGTCGAGGGTTTTTTTATTACATTTTTGTATTTAAAAAGTAGATGTGTTCAACTGCATAGAATATAGTCACAAGAAGGCTAACACCATACCTAATATTACAATAAAATATATTAACTCTCTTCCAAAAATTGTTACAAGTTTTCCAAAAAACTGATACATCATCTAAAATTGTTTGGGTACTACCAAAACGTTCGCGGGATGAGAACAAAATAAAAATATCTTAAAACAATCTCTTCCACCATTCCACACGATATTTTATTGTTAACGGACACTTGGCCAAATGAGGATATTAGTTCATCGGAATTAGGCCTCAATCATTATAACATTTATCGTCTTGACCGTAATCGCACTAAAAGCAATAAATCAAAAGGAGGCGGTGTAATGGTGTGCATATCCAGAAAAATATCATCCAGCAAATTACCACTTAAGCACAAAAACGTTGGACAGATATTTGTAATGCTAAATATTTCAACCAGTAAAATTATTATCGCTTGTACGTATATTCCACCAACGTCAAATCTAAAAATATACAAGAACCACAACGAGGATGTAGAGATACTGAAATATAAATATCCTAAAGCCAAATTTATAATTGCTGGCGATTACAATCTACCGAACTGGTCCTGCGATATTAACAATGAAGTGGTTGTTAACGAAACAGAAGTACAGTGTGCAAAATCAAAGGAAGTGCTGGACATATCTTTCTTCCTAGGACTAACACAGTTAAATAAAGTGCATAACTCTAATAATCGAATGCTTGACATAGTATTTTCTAGTAACCCAAATACAATAGTGGAACAATCGGACGAACTGTTATTACCTCTTGATCATCATCACCCGGCTTTAGACATTATTTTTACTAATGAGTCTAGAAATTTGCAGAACTTTAAAACTTCATCATACAATTTTACTAAATCTGACTACCTAAATATTGTTGATCTTGACCATTTAGATTGGTCATTTTTAGAGGCTGATAACGATATGACTGATCAAGTACAACAATTTTATTCATTCTTAAACACTTCGAAAGAACTTTATGTCCCTAAAATTAATTTTAAGGCCTCTCATTATCCCATATGGTTTTCAAATGAATTAAAAGAGTTAATATACAATAAAAAACAATTGCACACATTATTTAAGCAATCTAGAAACGTTAATGATTACATAAATTTTACTAACTTAAGAAGGCAATGCAAAGACTTATCCATAAAATGTTACAATGATTATGTTAGTTTAATAGAAAAAGAGGTTCGCCATAACGTAAAAAGATTATGGAATTTTTCTAATGCTCAGAGAAAGAATGGTTGTAGTTTACCAAATACTATGTATCTTGATAACAAATGTACTGACAGTACCGAAGGCATAGTCAATCTTTTTGCAGAATTATTTAAAAGTGTTTATGACACGGAAATTCTTGATAGTGAGATCCCTAAAGATATATCTCTTGAAGAATCACTTAATTTAGGCCATTGTTTCATTGAAAAAGCTGCAATAGAAAAAGGTATAAAAGCATTAGATTCTAATAAATCTGTTGGACCGGACGGTTTTCCTCCAATATATTTAAAATCTTGTATTAACAGTCTTGACTTTCCCATTATTCATATTATTTAACAAGTCTTAAGCATCAGGGTGTTTTCCAGATCAGTGGAAAAAAAGATTTTTAACGCCTATTCATAAAAAGGGATTAAAGCGATGTATCAAACTACAGAACAATATGTATATTGTCCGCTATTCCCAAACTCTTTGAATCATTAGTCCTAGATGTCTTTAAAAAACAAATCAATAATATAATTGTTCCCAATCAGCACGGTTTTATCACAGGTAGAAATACTTTAAGTAACTTAATCATTTATGAAAATTATATAACTGATTCCCTTGTCCTTAAGCATCAAGTGGATTCTTTATACACTGATTTTTACAAAGCTTTTGATAAAGTTAGGCGACATATTCTTGTACATAAACTATATATGTTAAGCATTAAAGGAACCTTATTGAACTGGTTTAATAGTTATCTTAGTAAAAGAAAGCTTTGTGTTAAAATAAATTCTGTAGATTCTTATGTCTCCGAAGCCACAAGTGGGGTTCCCCAAGGATTTCACCTCGGACCAATTCTTTTATTATTTATAAATGACATTGTTAGTATAGTTAAAGATGTACAAGTTTTACTCTTCGCTGATGATTTAAAAATATATAAAATGATACGTAGTATTACGTAGTATAGAGGATTGCCATATTTTACAATCTAATTTAGATAAATTGTTTCATTGGTGTGTGATCAACTCACTATTTCTTAATATTCAAGTGCCAAGTTATTCGATTTTATAAAATCCAAAGGCATGTACATTATGAATACTCCTTAAATAATGTTATATTTGACGAAAATTTAACATTTACCTTGCACGTAAATGAAATAACAAATAGAGCTATAAAAATGCTTGGTTTTATATGCAAAACAGCAAGTGATTTAAAGTCACTAGAATGTTTGAAAATATTGTACACTTCTTTAGAAAGAAGCCAGGTAGAGTATAATTCGTCCATTTGGTCCCCATTGTATAAAATACATTCCAACAAATATAAAAAGGGTACAGCACAATTTTCTAAGATTTGTTAACTTTAAGCTGAATATTCCAATTCAAAATATTAACTATGTCCTTTTGATGAAACAACTTAACTTAATTACGCTGTCAGATAGGCGGATCATCTTTGACTTGTACTATTAAATAAAATCATTAATAATTGCATTGACAACCCTGAAATTCTCGCCAAAATAAAATTTTACGTACCGACCAGAAATACGAGGCAAAGTGCTACCTTCTTCTGTGACAATTTTAAAACAAACTTTGAGGCTCATACAACTATAAATAGATTACATCATTTTGGTAATAAATTTGGGAATATTGTAGACATGTTTGCAGATTCTGGATTAGTTATAAAACGAAATCTTTATAATAACTTTAATGAAATGTATGATATTAATTTTAATTAATTTTATTTTTTGCTATTAATTTAATCATTATAATTGTGTACTACGTACCTGCCTAACTATTATTATCTATCTTTGTAAAAGGCCACTAGGGCGTAAATAAATAAATACCTTGTTAATCAATATTAATGTTAGCTTTTATTTTTCTTTTTTTTTTTTTTTTATTTATTTATTTATTTCAAGATTTTTGTTTATACATTACAATGATAATATATTATGCAAGATTACAAAATAATTCATGTTTTATTCTACTACTCCATAAGTTGAGCTCTAGGAGTTCGTGTTTATGGGAGGAGTATTTTACATGCAAAAAAATTATAATGATGTTCATTATGTAAACAATTTTCAAAGAACTAACGAAATAAATATCTTAGGTAGGTACACAATTTAGACAATTTAGACAATATCAATACAATTTTTTTAAATATTAAATATTGCTGTTTAAGTAAGGGTAAATTAATTAATTACATAAAGGGTAAACATTAAGGGTACAATATGTCATTATCCAATTTAAGGGACTTAATTTGTTTTTTGAATAATTCATATTTCAGTGTATCTGTTATATTAATTTTGTTATTGGATAATAATATATTGTACCATCTTACACCTAAATACAAATAGTGGTGCTGAGCCGTGGTCGTTCTAAGCATAGGGATGGCTATTAAGCCATTAGTTTTAAATCTATTGCTTATGATATCTGAGGGGTGAACTTTTTGAATAAAATATTCTTTATAAATTTGGCATAAAGCGTTTCTCTTATACAATTCTGTAACAGATGGTACATTAAATTCCCGAAATATCTGTATAGTAGGGTAGTCGTATGGCTTCCTAAGAATGGTTTTTATAATTATTCTTTGAATTATAATTATGGGCTGTAAGGAAGCCTTAAAGGCCCCTCCCCACCCAATAATGCCGTACTGTAATAAAGACTGAATTAATGCATAATAGACAATTTTGATAGTTTTCTTGTTTAAAATATTTCGTATGTTATAGAAAACATAGATAAGTTTTCTTATTCTTTCCACAGTGAGATTGATATGATCTTTCCATTTAACATTTTTGTCTATTAAGATTCCAAGATATTTTACATTAGATTTATGATTCAGCTTAGCGCAGTCCATATTACATGTACTGTCATTTGCACAATTTTTGGAATGAATTGTTATGTTAATTAAATTATTTGGCACATCTTCTTGTAGAGAGAATGGAATGTAATAAGTTTTTTCTGTGTTAAGTGATAGTAAATTGTTATCGAACCAATTTTTTAGAACCTTCATGTCTTGATTGGCTGCATTGGTAATATCGTTCCACGTCTTTTTTTCGATAATTATTGCAGTGTCGTCAGCAAAGGATATAAGTTTACCATTAAGTGGTAATTTAAACATTTGGTTTACGTATATTATAAATAAAATTGGTCCAATAACAGTCCCCTGGGGAATTCCAATTTCTAAAGTTTCATCTACACTTAGTGAGTTATTTAATTTTACTTTTTGATTTCTTTGAGTTAGATAACTTTTCAGCCAATATCTAACCTTACCAATAATACCGATATCATTTAATTTATTAATTAGTTTTGTGTGGGAGATACTATCAAAAGCCTTGCGTAAATCAATGAAAATGCCAAGGCATTTGTTTTTTTTATCTAATGCGTTGTATATAGTTGAGGAGAGTTCAGCAATAGCGTCATGAGTACTTAGTTTCTCTCTAAATCCAAATTGGCTAGGACTAAGAATTTTTTTATTATCAATGTAGTACATGAGTTGCTTTTTTACGATCTTTTCAAAAATTTTTGCAATGTTTGAGACAAGAGATATAGGTCGATAATTTGATATTTCTTCAGGGCTGCCTGATTTGAAAACGGGTGTTACGATAGATTTTTTATAAATGGAAGGAAATATTCCACTATTTATACTAATATTTATAATGTGTGCAATTGGAATGCTTAAAAAATTGTTGTATTTTTTTCAATATTTCTACTGTAACTCCATCAAATCCTGGTGCAGATCCACCTTTTAATTCATTAATAATATTTTTTATGTCATTTGTTGTTACTGGCTGGAAAGCTGACAGGTTATTTTGTTTAACACAATCCTTCTCGAAATTATCTACTTTATAATTTTCATCGATTCGTGTAGCTAAATTTTGTCCGACTTTAGCAAAATATTTATTAAAAGCATTAGCACATTTTGTTGGTTCCCTTATGGCGTCAACAGAGTGTTTTCCAATATAAATTTTTTTAATTATAGTTTTTTTGTTTTTTCTACTATTTATTTCATTTATTGTTTTCCAAACGTGTTTTACATTTTGTTTAGCCAGGTCAATTTCATTTTTGTAATAGTTTTCTTTAGTTATTTTTATTAAAGAGGTTAATTTGTTCCTATATTTTTTGTAGAATGTAAATATTTTTTTATCTGAGGGAAATTTCTTTATCAGGCGATATAATTCTTCTTTTTTTCTAATAGACACGACTAAGCCATGTGAAATCCATGGTTTTATTTTTTTGAATTTTGCTTTAATGTGTATAGTTTTAATATCAGTCGATGCTGTAATATAATTGTAAAGAATATTATTAAAAATATTTGCGCATGTTTCAGCACATGTAGATTCTAATACGGGTTTCCACGTTTCCGCACTTATTTTTATATTTAATTTATTATGGTTGAGTTACTTTTTTGTAAAATTATTGCTTTCTAAAATTTTGTGTTTATTAATATTAAGTTGTTGTATAGAGATGCAAGTGTGATGATCAGTAATATTATTTTTTAATATTATCGTAAGGAATTTGTCAGTATTTTTAGTGTTGCACCAAATGTGATCAATACATGATGGACGTTGACCCGTAATTTCTCTAGTATAATTTTTTATACATAATTTAAAATTCATTTCTGTCATAAGATTGATAAATTCAGTTTTTATTTTGTTATTATTTTCGTTAGAAACATCCAAGTTAAAATCGCCAATCAGTGTTATGTTCTGTTTATTTTTTTTTGTTAAAATAATGCTTCTTAATTCATCCATGAATATATATTCATTTGATCCGTGCGTTCGGTAAATTGCGATAATGTTAAAACATACTTTATTTACAGTTACAATAATATCTAAGCAATTAACTCGCTGCATAGGTACTTCTTCCACTGTGATGTTTGAATAACAGGATTTAACAAATACAACAATACCACTATTTCGATTAATAGGAAAGTGTGTCATAAAATAGCTATAATTAGGTATACAAAATTTATTGTAATAGTTGGTGAACGCTTCAGTTAACACTATAACGTCCGGTTTATGATTTAGTAAATTAATTGAAAGTAAGAATTCATTAAAATTTCGTTTCATTGATCTGATATTTAGATGTAGTATTGAGAATGAATTTGGTAATTTATCTACAATGTTATTACAATCATTTAAAGTGTGACAAATATGTTCCGCAATATTAAGAGATTCATCTAATTCTTCAGTGAAAAAATTATTCATTTTTATGGGAATAAAAAATAAGTATACAAAATGCAAACTTACTAGTAATCAATTCGCATTTGCGCATTTTTTAACATTTTCTTGCGGAATTCACATAAGTAACTGTTACCTGGATGATCATTTTGGTAACCCTTTCTGTTAGTGCAGTTGTGGCATTTGGCGGGCTCTTGTTTTTTGGGGCAGTCTTGTATTTTGTGCTCTCCTGCACAGTGGGGGCATCTGGGACTCTTCATGTTTTCAAGGCATCTCAGTGATGTGTGTCCATATCCAAGACAATGATAACAATGCATGAGTGGGTCACAATCTTCTACGTGTGCTTTTTTGTATCCAATGTTAATCCTTTCCTTCGATATTATTATTTTTCTTAGTTTTGGTGTTGTTTGGATAATGAAATTTGATAATTTATCAGATTTTTTGTTTTTGAGTTTTTTTTTAATAATAATGGGCTCATTATCAATTTCTGTGGTCATGGCGTTTTTTATGTCTTCATTTTGATTTATCAAATCTGTAAGAAGTTCTTCTTCTTTGTAGCAAGCATCAACTCCCTTAATGATAATGCATGGTTTTTTTTTTCTTTATTTCATTTGCTTGTATTCCAATATCTGGGTTTTTATTTATTTCATTTATTATTTTTTCGGTATCATTTTGTTTCTCACATGTTAGTATTATTTTGTTTTGATTTGTTTTTTTTAGTCCAGAAATTCCTATTCCTAGTTTGGATACTTTTATTTTGTCTTTTAAATTTTTTTCGATTTCATCTGCAGGCTTGTCTTTTTTTGAGGAAATTAGTAGAGCAAAATTTGTTTTGGGTATTGGGTGCGATTTCTCCCTTACCACCACTGCATAGCTTTTTTCTTCATGTTTTTTTCTTCATTTGACGCTTTTTGAATTAATTTTTCCAATTTGTCTATGTAATCCTCTTGATTTAAGATAACCTTGTTTTGTAGACTAATTATTGTGTTTTGTAAAGATGTTATTTCAGATTTCCATGAGTCTTCAATATTGATTAATATTGTTTCAATTTCGGTTTTAGCTTCTTTGGCAGCTTTTGTACTGCCAATTTTGTTAAGTTCCGCAAGTATTTTTTCAATATTTTTTTTGAGTTCCATATTGGAACATGGTCCCGAAGGTGTTAAATTTATGTTTGTAGGCAGTTTACTTTTGCAGTGTCAGTCTCGTTAAACGACCGCTCGTCGCGAGACATGCGACAATACTGATATGCGACATACTTTTACATGTGTAATGTAAAAGTTTTACTTCTTTAATACTGTTCCACTAAATTATTATTTTGTCATTGAAGAAGAAGATAATAATAATAATGTAAAGGAAAATATGAAAGAGAACAAGACACAGAAAAACAGAAAAAGATAATGGGACAACTGGGACAGTTATATAGACATTATCTTTTTCTGTGTGTTGTTCTCTTTCATATTTTCGTTTAGATTATTATTATTATCTTCTTCTTCAATGATATTTTTACATTGATGGGTATAACCTCCAAAAGTTATAAAAAGAGAGTTTTTCTTATAAAATGGAATATTATTTTATCACTTATTCGTAAGCTCGTTGATAAATGATATCGCACAAGGGTTCCACCATATATACACATATAACTGGAAAATATTATATTCAAATTTGTTTATTAAAAGCCATTTCAAGCAACGTCTAGAATCTGAATAAAATTTTCTCAAATGGCAGAGATTTCAACACCATATTTTTAAGAAACATATCCCATATTATTACCAAAATTCAGCAATAATATGAAAATAATTGCATTTACCCATAAATTCCAAAAAAAGTTTTGCTAAATTCATGAAGCCAGAGTTTTTACACTGCTCACATGTATATACTTTCTGATTTTCACGAATACACATTTTTGAAATTCTGTTAGATTACTAAAGCTGTAAAAAATCGATAGAATATAATTATAACTTTCGATATCATTTGTCGAAATTTTATTTTGCTTTGTATTTCTAAATAGTCATAGAAATCTCATCTAGTTTAATCTGGTAAAGCACTTTCGATTGTTGGACTAGTCTTGAACTTTGAAATTCAAATTTAAAACATTTTCGTTTAAGCCCACACATCGAAAATTTCAAAAAATAGTTCTTTACTTTTCTATTTGATTTTAGATAGAAAATCTACTTTTGATAAAGAGTCCTTGATTTGATTGGCAAGTTGAATTGTGTGGATGATTTTTCAATCTCGTTTAAACTTATGAATGGGTCGGCCCACTTATTGGGCTGGCAGCCAATTGCTGTTGAGCCGTGGAGATGAATATACAATGGAGAAAGCAGATGTTGTGTAGACAAACTTTGTCCCAGACAGGGACGGCCCATGCATTAGGTGCAACCAGATATTTTAAAGACCATTGGCTATTTAATGATATTGAACAAAAAAAAAAATATCTTGTACAGGATCTATACCAATAAATTCTGATCAGCGTCACTTACATACAGTTTGGCAACTATATTTGACGCATTTCACAAAACAGTAAAACTGTCCCTATTACTTTTTTTTCTTTTGCTTTCCTCTATTTCCTTTCAACATTCTCTAAGTTGTACCAAAAGAACATGATATAATAATGTCACCTCTTGCATGTTCATTTGATAATATTATCTGTATTTTTAAATCTATATAATCTATCTATCGATCTATCTATCTACATATATATCTTATATATCACTTGCACTATGTAAGAATAATAAATACAAAATAATACAAGAACAACATGTCAAAGAGACCAAATGGGAAAATAATTCGCCGACTCCAGATATTTTCATATCAGAGGTTTCGGCTCGGTGGAACTCCTGATTGGACATAATAATCGTACTGATCCCTCAATATAAATATTTAAAAAATCTTTTGTATTCCTACATAAATTCTTTGACAAATCTAATATGCTTAAATTTTGATGAGAGAGCAAGGTATAGGTAATGCCAGTAGCCGAAATAACAAATGTTAATATTTTTATAGTCTGAGAATGCCAAATTCTTTTAATCTCATTTCCTAAATCTGTATATTTTCTTATTTTTTCAGAAACAAATTTTTGAATATTACAGGAATTTGGAATAGCTACATCAATGACATAAGTTATTTTTTTTTAATTTTGTCATGTAAAACTTTATCTATTATGACTAATTGTTCTGTCTGTTAGTCTAGTTTTATCATATTACATTTTATAAAATTTATTTTTTAAAAATGAATTTGGTTCATATTCATAATATGGTACTGTATTACGGCAGTCAATCAAGTTATGTTTATTTACCAAACTTTGGTGGATTATTTTTAAAACCTGATTGTGCCTAAATGTATACTCGAACGGCGCTAATACAGAAAATGCCGATATAATATGTTCTATAGTTTCCGGAAAAGCCAAAAATTTTCTACATAAATCATCAATTCGATATATATGCTTCCTATAATTTTTAGTATTAATGACTCTATCTTGAATGGTAAGCATAAATACTTCTATTTCTGCGCTCAACTCTCCAATACTCAACCATTTGTTTGACGAAAGTTTGTCAACATACGTTTGGTTGAGATAATTGAAGTGTTTTGCGTGAATAATTTTATTTGACCAGGAATCTAATAATTAAACTAATAACAAAAATTTGTTAACGTATAATAGTTCTAATTAATCGTTCTAAGCTATCAAAATCTGTATTGGGCCATTTAATGAGTACGTTAATAGAGGTATTAAATATTGCTTTTACTAAATTTTTAGCAGACAGATTGAATTTTAAAATTTTTCTGATCCTAGTTTGAAATTTAATCCATGTATCATTTTTAATACTAGTATGATCTAATCTATTCGATTGCGGATATCTTAAATATTTCTAAACCTCATCTCCTTTCATACTTTTAATTTTGAAATTTCTAAATGTACCCTCGCCTCCATCTACAATTTTTATTTTCTCTAAATGATTCGTTCTACACTTATCTAAACCAAAGTGGTTTTAATATGATCTGAAAAATTTTAAACAACCTTAATCATTTTGTCTCAATTTGATTCAGAATTCGAAAATAATTTTTTATCATCCATATATAATAGATGTGAAACTATACTATTCTCCCTTGTATAACCCTTAATTTTTTTTCCAAACTTGCTTTTAATTATCATTTCAGATAGAGGATTCAATGTTAAACAAAACCAAATACGACTCAATGAGTCTCCTTGAAAAATACCTCTTTTTATTGAAATGCCAGGTACAACTATTCTTACCTTTTAAATTAACTAGTAAATCGGTGTTCCAATAGGACATAATATTTTTCAAAAACCTAATTAAGAATTGGGTTTACTTTACATATTTTGAATACACTATCAAAAGCTTTTTGATAATCTATATAGCAAGTACGTAAATTACGCTTTTGATTTTGAATTTGTTTTAGAATTACAGAATCAATAACTAATTGTTCTTTACATGCCATATGTTTTCTGCGACAACCTTTTTGTTGTTCATTATTATTATTATTATTATCTTATATACAAAAATGAATCGCTAAATGTGTTGCTAAGCGCAAATCTCGAGAGCAGCTGAACCGATTTCGCTAATTCTTTTTTTAGAATACTCTTTGAAGTACGAGGATAGTTCTTACGGAGAGAAAAATTAAGAAAATTGCGCAGAAAATTGGATAATTTCAGAAAACCTACCGACTATCGAACGTTTGACAGTTCGCGTGTTTGAGAACGACATTTTGCAAAATGTTAAATCAGGATTCTATTTTTGAAAATCTTTAAGTTGATAAATTTATTAAAAGTAGGTAGGTACTCCCCTAATAGTCTGAATTGAATCAAGAATTTTAGATATTATAAATAGATAAGTACCTATTTAAAATATCTTAGGTACCAAATTTAATATTGAATAAAAATTGTAAAAGGTGGCACGCGGGCTGTTTAAAAACTGAATGTACTGGGATTGAATATATGGAAAACGGGAGAGATGGGGGATAGTGGTGATGGTGGAGGGGGGGAGGTGGAGGAGGCGGAGTGGGAACCCCCTTACACCATGCGAGCGAAGCCGCGGTAAAAAGCTAGTTTTTAAATAAAAATGAATCGCTTAAACACGCGCATAACTTCCGAATAACTTTACCTATTTCATTCAAACCTTGGGGATTTGATGTGTGATCTAGCATTATAAAATTTGTATAAAAAATTGCAATGCGTGATCTGTTTGAAAAGTAAATGTACTGGGATTGAATGGGTGGAATGCGGGACGGGGGAGGGGAACCGGGAGGGGGGAGGGGAACTTGGGAGGGGGGTTCTCGGGAGGGGGGTTCTCGGGAGGGGGGGAAAAGAACCCGGGAGGGGAGGGGAACTCGGGAGGGAACGGGGGAAGCGGGCAAGGGGAGTGGGGAGAGGAAAAGCGGAGTTAACACATATCGGGAACTCGCTCTAATAATATAAATGGAGCGACCGATCCCCTGATTGACGTGATTTTTTTAAACAGAGATAATTGGAGGACTGGGAAATGTCTAAGGCTACTTTTATCCCAGAAAAAACATTTCATTTCCTTCAAAAAGTTTCCCCCTAATACCATGCGAGCGAAGCCGCGGTTAGAAGCTAGTTTTCAATTAATTTTATTAATTTACCTCTCCTTTTTGTTATTGCTACGACTTTATTTATATACAGGGCTTAACAGCAAGTACCCAAAGGATTTCAACCAGCCCGATTTCTGAGTATATTTGGAGTAAAAATATAGATGTCATTTTGCTGTCCGATGAAATATTTTTCCTATTAAAAACAAAAACAAAAAAAAATCAATCACACGTAGCCCCTGCTCACATTACTACATGTCGCGACGAGATCGCGTGATAGGCTTACATTTTCGTATGTTACCGTGCTCCTTGAAAGAGACCGAGTGCTTATCACGTGACCCGCTATCGGCTATGCTATACCTGACCATCCAGTTGTGACGTGTGATAGAAAAATATACATATATATATTTTTTTTTTTATATAATATCGTCGGCAGCAAAATGACGCCTACATTTTTTACTTGAAATATGCTCAGGAATTACTGCCAAAAATCCTTCGGGTTCAAGCTGTTACGCCCTGTATGTATTTTAATTTTTAATGTTTCTCGTCGTGCCGGTTATGCGTTCTAAATTTTGTTCTTCTCCGTAATATATTGCTTATTTATGGAGAACATGAAAGATAAGTGCATACAAGTTCTGATTCATAAACCAACACCGAGCGGTAAATAGCTGCCGAAATCTGGTTGATATAATATAATTTATCTTTGGGGGGGTTATGTTTCACTTTTTGCATAGCCAACATTCGCATTTTGTATGGTAATAGAGAAGACAAACAAAATAGTCAAAACCGCGTAATAAAAGATTTCATCAAATGTCTTCCCAAAAAAATAATTAATTAATTTGATGTCAGCCAATGCACCGGGTCCTTTCTCCAAAGTTTCACAAACTCGAATAGGGAAGTGAATAGTTAGTAGGTAGTAGGCAGGAGTTTTTTTAAATTTTCACACCTATGACATGTTACATATATACCAGAATGAGAAGTGTTTTTATTATTTTTTCTGTTGACCGCATTTTAAATAGGTAATTAATTTTTAATATTTAAATAAATGAAGACAATATAAGCGAAACTCAATCGAAAATCTGGAAACAGAAAAATCAGAAAAACATATTGACACCTCTGGGACTCGAACCCAGGACCTCTTGCTTTCCGGGCAAACGCGCTAACCACTGCGCCACGGTGTCGATATGAAATTCGTCATGTTTAACTGTACCATACTTCGACTGAGAACCACCTACATTATCTTCATTTTCTTTAACGCATATATTATTGGCAACTATCTTTATGTATGATTGCAAGATTCAAACCCGAACTAAATGCTCTCTAGATAGTGTCTGGATAAATCTTTATCCATTTTATTTAATATGCGACATCTATCGACTTTTCTGCAAGTCTAGAATGAATATTTAATTTTTAATTTTTTTTTCCAGACACTATCTAGAGAGCATTTAGTTCGGGTTTGAATCTTGCAATCATACATAAAGATAGTTGCCAATAATATATGCGTTAAAGAAAATGAAGATAATGTAGGTGGTTCTTAGTCGAAGTATGGTACAGTTAAACATGACCGAATTTCATATCGACACCGTGGCGCAGTGGTTAGCGCGTTTGCCCGGAAAGCAAGAGGTCCTGGGTTCGAGTCCCAGAGGTGTCAATATGTTTTTCTGATTTTTCTGTTTCCAGATTTTCGATTGAGTTTCGCTTATATTGTCTTCATTTATTTAAATATTACAATTTGCGGTTTTACTCATAAAGTTATCGAGATTATCTTACGGCGTTGAAGAAGAAGATATTATTAAAAACCTAAACAAAAAATTGAAATAGACCAAAAAGGTAACGGTCACAGCTAGGATGAATTTTTTTAATCAAAATTTTTAAATTTTGTTCCAGTAAGAAAGAAATCCTGGGTTCGTTGAATTTTACACCCCTAAAATGCAGGTAACCTACAGCAGTTGGTCCCAGAGCGAAGTTTTAGTATGATTTTTAATGATTTCAGACACATAACCCATTCATTTATATTTAGATTTTTCTTTCATTAAAATTAGGTTACTTAAATTTGAAAAGTTTAAATAAGCGGTGTCCACATTTACTTGGTCTTGCAAGAAGGAATGTCGATCGTCGTCCAAGAAATTGTTTTCTTTTTCAACTTGTGCGAATTTAGTGCTCAAAATATTACATCTCCGAATTGAATGAACCCGCTAATGCTTCTTTACTCAGGTTCAAAAATAAATCTTTGTTTTGCTGTAGGCATCGGTAGCCGGGATACGTGTTGATGTTGATTTAAAACGCTTTATGAAATAGATAAAAAAATATGTAGAAATAGATTAAAAAAATTACAATAGCTCCATACATGAGGTTCTGAAGAAAAGAATTTCGTTCAGGGCCTATATCATCTTAGAGGATTCTGTGTGGAGGATCCGTTAGCCGGAATGCCGTTCGCCGAATGCCTTCACCGACGCACGTCCAGTGTACGCGGTCCGAGCCACTCACAACACTAGGCTTCTTGTCCGGGTTTGAGTCCTAGTGCGGGTACCGGCTCTGAATCCTATATCATCTTAGGGGATACTGTGTGGAGGGTCTCTTAAAGGAGAGGAAGTTTTGGGAAGGAAAAAAATTTGAGGGGTAGGTAGGGTACATGCTAAGTCACCAAATGCACCGAACCACTTGGGGTGACCTATGGCAGTGGTTCTGTTTTTCTAAAAAATGGTTCCCAGGACGGCGGTACTCGGTATATAAAAAAGCGGAATGTCGTGATTTTATGTATCGCTAAAAGCTTGTAAATGTTGAGTGCGGGCATCATGATTTTGCCTGAATGCCAGCTCAAATACTACCACGTCATTTCAAAATCGATTTCCTCGTAAAATGTAATAAGAATAAGGTACGACGCTATTTTGTGTTACATTTTCAAAGTGTTTATTAATTTAGAAGAGAGATTAAGGGAAAAATATTACGGAAGCTCGGAAGAAGCCGGCTGTTGAACTAAAATAACACCCCTTTTTTCTAGGTACCTTAAAACTTGATTATTCACTTTGTTATACTTTAAGTTATATTAAAAAATAATTATTTTGGTAGTCTAAAACTGCTATTGTGGGTGCAGATTTACCCTTTATTACGTTACGTAGGTAGCCGCCGTAATTCGCAAAGGCAGGTAAGCCCATTTCCAATCAGTCATTAGATTACGGTCGGTCAAACAGATTTCGCATTTAACGAGCCAGCAGTAGAGGATTAGGTACCATTGGGGATGGTAGGTTTGCATCCGTTTTATCACTTGATTTTTAAGCTCGGCTTGGTTGGAATGTCGAGCTTAGCGCGGCTTGGAACATAATTCGTGTATATAGGTCGCAAGTATCTAGGTTTGGTGATATCTTACATAGGGATATAACGTTAGTGATATCTATATCACCAAGGATTGTATGTGATTTTGACAGAAGACCGTGGTTCTTTTTCTTTGAAAAACCAAACTACTGTCTGTGTGAGCGCCGTATCTACACTTTCTACTATATCGGCCGATAGTGATTTTTTTAAATGCTGACGACGACGGAAGTTTATTGCATAAACCTAAAAGTTTTAGGCGTTTTTTTTTTACTAGTTGATTTTTGATAAAGTTCCTCACTTCAATCAACGTTTTTTTATTTTAATTTATTTGTTTATTTTTTATATGAATACCGCAAAAGAGTCCCAACTGCTCCCGTCTGAATCCAGTTAGACTATGGAATCCCCAATTGGGGTATGTTTTGAGGCTGAAGGTTGTGGGGAGGGGAAGGAGATAGGGAAGAGGAAAGTGAGGAAGTACCTGGCTATTCAGATCTGGTCACCAAACACGGCTAATGCCATTTCAAGCAACGTTTCAATTCTGAATGGTGGTCTTACACCAGGGCGATACTGAGAGTATCTTCCACTCTGCGTGTGCTATGTAAAAGGATATTACTTAAAGATGGTATTTGTGTGCCAGAGTCGTGCAATATTCATGAAATTAGCCGCTCAAAACTGTCCCGAGGTTCAAACATTTTAAATCCCTTTAAATACCATTTCAGCTTGATAATCAATTAATAACATCGACATTCCTTGCCGCCCGATAAATATTGTAGCATATAATTATAAAATCAGGCAATTTACATAAATTTCGGTGATATAGAAGTACTTAATATTAATTACGTAGTACTCAGATCTGACTTGCAACTGCTAGCGCCTTGGTGCGCCTCGACGATGTCTAAAAATGAACTACCTACTCTCCGGCATATCAAGGCTTGAGCGACAGATTTGAGCAAGGAATGTCGTACATAGAGGGCTGATGCACCGGGTCATGATGTTCACAACAAAGAATCGATTACGCAAACCGTTAATTTAGCGCATGCAAATATAAAATGTGTATCGTATTTTTTTTGTATTAATTAGGCATTAACCATAAATAAACCTTAGAATTCATACCGTCAGTGTATGGGTATTTGATAAATTCACTTATATAACAGTTGATTAAAATAACGAATATGCTAATAGGGAAATACGTTTGCAGAATATCAAACCGCAATAACATCATAATTATTTTGACAAAATCATTGAACTTCGTCGATGGATTTCAGTTGCCGGGAAATAATGTGGGCATGGTAATAACAATAATATTATTCATTAGTTGCACTGAAGTTGGTATTAAACGCATCGTACGTGGTCACTGGTCAGTGGTTTCGGACAGCGTGAGATGCACTAATGTATTTATTTAGTATTGAAACGTTGCCTGACGATGAACATCATAGATTTTAAAAAATCAGCCAGTAAAAATAAACTTTTTTTTTTTTTGTTAACTTTTTTACCTTTTTTGTTGTTAAAACTTTTTTTATTAGCATTTATTATGATAAGTTTTGAGGTTTATGCGCATCAATGTAATTATATGATCGAAGTAGAAGATATTACTAATAAACATAATAAATAAACCACTATCATAATACACACATCACATATACAGACATCTTCAATATAAATTTCAACAAATTCAAAGCAACACTATTAGATAAACGTAATGGATCACAACACACCACTTAACATCCATATTTATATATATATATTTATTGTATTATTTATCAGATGTCTTTTCCTAATTTGCAATATATTTACATATTCCCTAATTACATACATATCATCCTTATACTCCATAAGATCATAAGTTTACCCTTTATTGTGTTTTTCTATATTCTTATCATGCATATTTAAGTATTTAGCTTCTCTTAACTATTTTTTTTTCTTAGTTTTTCTTTATGTTTTTCTTATCTAAACTAAAAAATATATATATATTTATCAGCGAAAACATGTTTTTAGGCTTACTGTTTTATTTTACCACTCTTTTTTATGTATCTTTGTAAAGCTGTTTGTTTTCCATATAAGATATTATTATCATTATTTATTATTATTATTATTAAATCTAAATTAAAATTTGAAAAATAACATGATGACACAAGTATTTGCTTTGTTGCGTATAGCAAATAGTTTCATGTGCTCTTATCTTTTCACAGGGTCCCGAGTGGGATAAAAGGTTACTATCTGGTGATGTAAATAAAATAATATGTATATGATCTTCTTAAGATTAAAAAAAAACAATCCTATTAATAAAAAAAAATCCTTGAATAAATTCTCAGTACTTACTTTGATGGAAATTAATACGTTACAATGACAATGACAAAGAAAAACTACGCTTGCAACTGGGATTCGAAATCTAGATCTCTTGTCTTACCGGGACAAATGCCAATTGAATATTCATTTAGACTTTATAAACGGTTAGTTGATGTCCCTTAATAAAATCGAATATGTTTATCCGAGTCACCGTCTAGGTTACAAACCAATTCTTTAGAGCTTATTAATCATTTAAAACGATAGCAGCCGAAAATATTGGAAAAATTAGTCGAATATTATATTTTAAATTCTGAATTTGGAGTATGTTCTTTTAATTTTGCTGTGTTTTGTTTTTTTTTATATTTTCGTTTAAATATATTAGCATTATCTTCTTCTTCGATCGTTTATTATTCATCTTTTTTATTATGTAGTGAAACAGTTTCGATTTTCCGGCACAGTCACGCATATCGAACAGCACGACCACGTTGCGCCATCATTTCATCAGAGAAATGCATATATACACGCGTGTGGGTGCGTGATTCCACCAAAAGTTGATAGAATGCATCATCATCGACAACGGGTCTATTTTACGAATTTCAGCTCGACCGGATGTCGGGAATTTCCACTTTTAAGATTTACATTCATTCACGAAAACAAAATCGAAATTCTAATAGATGTATTTAAAAAGTTTGAATTTTATGTAAATTAAAAGCAATTATTGCTAACAAAATGCTTCATGATCACGTTCATGCAATCATTACAATTTAATTAAAGGTAAATGATTTTGCAAGGACCATGAATGATATGTGTTTGTGTGATTGCGGATATCTTATGACCTTGAATGTGTTTTGAAATGTATGGTAGAACACTGTACAAGTAAAATGAATGCACTTAAAGGGAAGGAAGAAAGGGACTTACTGTGGAATCTTGTGGTTCTTCTCTTCTCTCATCGGTGGTCTTTGTTCACACACTCGTATAATTATACACTTGTATTTACTGTGATATGCGGGTAGAGAAGGCGGGAGCGGAAAATTATATGTTTATGCGGCGATGGTCGATTAAAGACTGATTGTGGGTAAAGTTAAAATGACAGGTAGGTATATAGGAATTGGTAGGAAAGGAACATGTGACAATACAAGCTACAAATACAGGGTCTATGATGCAGTAAGTAAGTAGTGTGTAGATAAGTGTAGTATGCATTGTGTAAATGTCCAACCAATAGGAATCATTTTTTAACTGAACTATTTTTTTTTAAACGATATTCTTTAATATATGAGGAGCTTTTCCGAAGACAGAATATTTTTATTTATTTATTTTTTATTTATTTATCTATAATAAAATATGTTTACAATGGTTTTATTTGTATGCCTGTCTCACTAGGGTATACCTGTGTCGAGACAGGCGTACAGGTATATAAATGTAGTAATTACAAGGATATTTCAGGTAAAATACATATTATGAATAGAATTAAAACAGAAGGGTGATTGGAAGGGTAATAAATCTTTTAAAGAGAGTTATTTTATAAATGTTGGAGATGGAGTAATGAAATCAATTCTGCCTAGTCTATTTATAGGTTAAATTTGACAGGATTCCATTATTTTCATTTGTTTTATATGGGTTAGGTTGTATGTGAATAGTTATTTATGTCTATGTGTGATTTATTTTACAGATATTTGTGATAGTGTGGCGTCCAATACTTATAATCCATTTTTTAATATCTTGTTTGAATTTTGTAAAGGAGTCACTTTGTCTGATCGTAGTTGGTAGTGTATTGTATAGTTTGCAAGCTATGCATTTAGAGTGTCTTTGCCCGAAGGTGGTTTTGAAAAAAGGAGTTTGGAGAAGTTCGTTGTTTTTGGCTCGGGTATTGTGTATTGTTTGTGTAGCTTTGTATGGTGTTTTGTTGTTTTTGTGTAAATTAAGTAATATGGATCTTGAGTAGAGCTGTTTTATGTCCATAACGTTGAAGGAATTGAAGATAGGATCAGTGCTGGTAGTAAGCGGCATTTTAAGAATTATTTTTATGATTAGTTTTTGTGCTTTCATGATGGGATCAAGGGCATTGGAATATGCATTACCCCAGGCTAGAATTCCGTATTCGATGTGAGATTGGCACAATGAGTAATATACTGTTTTTAAAAGTTTTAGGTGAAGGAAATTGCGTGTTTGTTTGAAAAAGTATATAGATTTTCGGATTTTGTTTGTAGTATTATGTATATGTTGCTTCCAATTCAGGTGTGTATCGAAGGTTACTCCTAAATATTTGATAATGTTTACTTGCTCTAGGCATGGGCAGTCACAGTTCCGGTTTAGAGATGAATTTTTACATTTGTGTATTTTTAATGGCGGGGCTGGGTTTGACTTTTATTAATTTGTAATATTATGGTAAACGGATTAAGGATTTCCCAGTGATGTTATAATGCTGCGTGTATACAGGTAGGTATTACCGCGAACCGAAACACGAGTTATGGATAAGAACAAAGAAACGCGGCTTGCAATTGCTTCGTTCGTTTCACAAAATTCGTGGCTCCACTCGCATCTCGGTTCGCAAATGTACATGTACGAAGACTTACGAGTAGTAAGTTCGTGGGCGGCAGATTAAAAAATCTGTGAAACTTGTTGTTCAATGATTTCATTTCTTAATTAAATGATTATTTTAATTTTTTTTTTTACTTGAGCTCCACACAGGAGGCCCCGAGGAAAATAATTTCCTTGAGGGCCTATGTCATCTTTGGGGATGCTGTGTGGAGGGTTATTTAGGGAAAGGAAGGAGATGAGAGTTCTGGGAAGGAAAAGGGTTTAAGGGGTGGGTAGGAATCTAGGGTTCAGTCCTGGTCATCAGACCTAGACAAACCTCATTCCATGAACCCGGACACCCCTGCTAAATCACCAAACGTAGCGAACCACTTGGAGTGACCTATGGCAGAGGTGTTGGTTATCTAATAAAGGTTCCCGAGGTGGCGGTACCCATTAAAAATTTAATTACCGGTATGTTCAAGTTCTCTTTGAAAATAGAGAATTATTCCAATTATTTATAGTTTTTTCTCTATCGTTATCGGACGTTTTATTATGTTTTGGTGGAATTTATTTGAATAAACATTTTTTTGGAAAGGTTTTGCCTGAAATGAATGTCCACCGTTGTCGGAACTATCAAATTGAGCTTTTAATGTCTATTACAATTTTTAAACATAAAATATCACATAATTTAAAAAGTACATATTTTTATTGAAAACTGAAAGATTGACAGAAATGAAAATAGAATAACTTTGCTTAGATTTTATCAATGTCAAAAGATGCAATCAAAATATTCAGTACATTGTTCGGTTGGCTGAAATCCATTTTGTTTTTTAAAAATAAAAATAACGTTAATTCCAATATTCCAATAACGTCTTTCCTTTGCATACACAAAGGCTTAACAAATACATAAATAAAGCGAATAAAACGATGTTGTGTAAGATTTTCACGTGATCGGAAAATCGAGAGGTCTATTACGCTCATGAATAAATAAAGCATTCGAAGTTGATTACATTTCCATGGAACCTATTATCCGTTCGTATCTTCAGCCGAACGTAGTCTAAATCCACTCACCACTCAGCGTGGTAAAAGTTCGGTAGAGCGAAAGCTCCAATCAACTACGCATTAGGGTCCTCTAGACAAAAGCTCTCCAATTTTTACGATCTCCTACATCACAGAGTGAGTTGCTCCGTCAATTGATTGGATGAGCAAAGTAGGGTTAATCACGTTTTGAATAATTTTTATATTTGTAATTAAAAATAAATTTATACCTTTTTCATTAATGAATTAAACCAAAACCTCGTTTTTGACCACGATTTAACAATTTATTTAATTTATTCATACCTATCGGTTTTGCTTAATACAACCATTGTGTCCTTATATACAGGGTGTTAAGGGATTAATAAAAAGGGTGACAAATTTCGCTAAATCATCTCTTCAGTTAACGCGTAAGTTGTCTCTTTTCTGTTGCCTCTTTGAATATAATATTCTAACTCAATACGTACACAAAATCGGCCGCTTTCTCTCTGTTACCATAACATATTTTAACGTCATGCTATCTCACTATTCGTTTATTATATATATTATGTTTATGTGTATATGGTGTTAATGGGCGTACTTGACTTACTTTAACCAGTGATTCCTGACAAACTTTGGACTCCGGTGACTTTTTTAATGTTGTTTTTTCTCACTTATCAATTTCAAAACCCAAAAAATTAATTTCACTCGTCATCACGACCTCTGTAGTCCAGTGGGTAAGACTCTTGACTCACAATCCGGAGGTCGCGGGTTCAAACCCGGCATGCGCAAATAAATTTTATTTGATTAATTTGTGTTAATTCACAATTAATTAATTAAAAATAATATATAGTATATTTGCGGCATGTTCCAGAGTGGAAGATACTATCAGTATCGCCCTGGTGTAAGACCACCATTCAGAATTGAAACGTTGCTTAAAAATGGCTTTAGCCGTGTTTGGTGATCAGATCTGAATAGCCAGGTACTTCCCAACCTTCCTCTTCCCCACCTCCTTCCCCTCCCCACTACCTCCAGCCTCACAACATACCCCAATTGGGGATGCCATAGTCTCACTGGCTCCAGACGGGAGCAGTTGAGATTCTTGTGCGGTATTCACTGTAAAAAAAAAAAAAAATCACAGGTCACTCTGTTGAGTAACCGCCTAACCCCTCATCCCAGCCATAACTGTCCAATGCCTGTTTTTGAAATTTATTAGTTAAAAAAATATGTTAAAAATGTCGCCGGGGACCAAATTTCATTTACACTTTTACTCAGAATAATGGCAGGTACTGGTTAAAGTAAATCTAGTAAGTCTTGCATTATACAGTGAGGCAAATATATAGTAGAATAATGGAATAGTGAGATAGCATGAAATTAAAATATTTCATTATAACAATGTTAATGAAATTTTGATCTCCGGTGACTTTTAAAAAAAATTTTTTTTTCAAAATCAAACCAAAAAAAAAATCTTCCGCCTGTCATCACTGATCACTCAGCCGAGTAACCGAACAACCCCTAACCCCGCCTCCAACTGTTCATCACATACCATTTTTTTAATGTTTTTGTAGCAAAAAAAAAACATCAAAAATGTCACCGGAGACCAAAATTTCAATTACATTTTTACTCCAAATAATGTCAGGAATCACTGGTGTAATGGTCCGCCACCCCTGGCTTTGACACCAATTGTGATGAACCCTACCTAATTGATTTACTTTTCTAAGCTTCTACCTCGTAGTTCAAATCTCGTAGCTACGTTCATAATTCTACCCTTATGTCCTACTGATCACACCCCTAGGTATGATGGCCTGACTTAACCCCCTCCCCCTTTTCGATTTGTTTCTACCTCAGGCTCGTGATTTTCTAACCCCTTTACTTTATAATCTAGCTGAACCTACCCTATTTTCTCAAAATCCCTGCGATTTTCTCGCAGTAAACAAGATCTAAGATTTTTGTTCACATTATTTCTATATTCTTCGTTGTGTATTTTTTTTGTTTTAGAATTTACATCTGTTTGCATACTTAATATGCACACATATGTAGAGAAGATAATGTATTACGTGTGGTAACCCCTAGATTCTTTTAGAGAAAGTGTGAGAATTTTCCGATCTATTTAGTTATTATTATTTTAGTATATTAAACCGAGTTTGATAAACTAGCCTCACCCTTAAACCTCGTGTCTACTTGATTTCCGTAGGAATTTTGTTTGTTTATTTAATCCTTCCTATCACCGCTGATGTGTCAATAACATAAACAACAGTTAATAAATTCAACATTTAAAGGTAGTGAACTTTATCTTACCGTTGTAGGATGGTCGTATTTGAAGGTCCAGTTTTATCACTCGAAGTCCTTGTCTGCAACTTCCCCTAACATAGTGTTTAGTATTCATGGTTAGTATTCATGGTTAGTACTCGCAAAATTGTTGAAAGGTAGGAATGGATGGACATGGGTGGATATGGGGATAATATGTTTGCTGAAAAGTCGGCTCCTCCGCTAACCAAGTGAAAACCGATGAACAACAATTACAAACCGGATTCTCCCCAGTACGTTTGCTAGGCTTATCCTTAGATCCGAGTTTTACCCTCTTCAGCGGGCGTCTCATGCTATGAAAGGGGCCCTTCACGCCAGCAGGGGGAATACCTAGTCTTCATGCCGTTTTTCTGTCTTACTCCGACTTCCGTCTCCTCCGGATTGAATTTAACTCTACTGAGTCTAGAAGGGGTATTACATGTCTTCCCTTATCATGCCTCTATCCGTTGAATGTGGCGTAAGCTTGTAACGGGCAGATCCATCCTCCCGCGTGACCGACCCAGCGTTACACTCCACCTCTGACTAGCTGACATAAAACGCACCTCGTGAGCCTTATGTTTGCTTTCAGGTTCGACAAGGACTTACGGTATGCAAATAACCTGCAGCTTTAATGCCGCGTCAGCGTACTGTCCACATACGTCCTTCCTCTTCCCCGTATGCCCACCTCGACAATACCGCCACAAGATCAAAGCTCTCCGACCAGAAAGGTTGACACTTACATTTCCGGATAGCCCATACTCACATACAGAAGCCTTGAAGTCTAGATACGTGTGCAAATTCGGATTTAGGACTGTATGAGTATTTGAACACCAGTGTTTTTTAAATGAGGTCACTAGTTCCTCGTGTGTTAGGTATTTAGGATTGCGGATGATTATGGATTCCTGGATACCTACTTCCTATAAGAGAAATTTGTAAAATGAGATAAATCATGTTGTCATTGAATCAATGACCTCCTGAATAATAATGATGAGCTCTTTTGAGTTTGAAGCTAGTCGCAGTACTTTACTTTGCGAAATTTTTGCATGCTGTAACAATGCTACCTATTGGCGATCGCTCTAGTATAATCAAGTTGTTTAGAATTGAATGAATTTAACGTCAATGTTGCTATCACATATTGAATGCAGATTTCGTCGTAAGCTATAATTGATAAACTTGTCCCTTGGCATTTATGCTTTGTTTTGTTTATCTATTGATGGGATCTAGGTGACTGTGTCAATGGATGACATTGAACTCCAATCGAAATTTTTGATGCAAAATCGAAGGTCATATAAACATACCCTAATCATGCTGGTGAAAGGAAGCTAATAGGTATTTGTTTTACAAGTACGCTAGGATACCAAAATTGATTTAGTGATGCGTTTCTATCTAATTATTTGTTAAGTATTTGTTTTATTTAATGTGTGTTGTTGTTAATTAATTTTCCCTCTTCTTATTATTGTCTTTATTTTGTAATTTTAAAATATGGAATGTATTGCATTGCCACTTCCCCTGCATACATACTGGAATAAATCATTATTATTACTATTATTATTCAAATACAAGTATGCCAATGTAATTACCTAAAATTGATTGAGAGGTACATTTCTATTAAATCGTGTAGTACCTAATTACATTGCGCCAATAGTTAATTAACTCCGATGAACGAATGAACGAATAGGGATAGATACATCATTTTTTATGGTTTATTTGTTTACACTTCACATAGACGACCTTCGGTTTACTGACCTACTTTGGAGATTGTTTATTTCTACGGTCATTGTCCTTTTGAAACACGATTCATTGTTTAACTAACACTCTTATATTTTATTTGTCCTAGTTTTTACCCAAACATTGGTCGTTGAAGTAGGTACTTTGCTAACCTAAGAGGTATCTGGATGACCTAGTTTCAACTAAGGTATAATTTGCTTAACCTAGTTTTGAGAAATATAGGTATTTCGGTTACGAATCAAACTGATATCTTATGTCGCCATATCCTTATGCGCTTAAATAAACAATAGACCTACCTAACTAAAACAAGTACTTGTATGACCTAATTTTTAAATAGGTATTTCCTGTTTGACCTGATTTTAAGACGCACGATTACTTCCGCATACGAAATATAGAATAAGGGGATTCCTCAATAGTCATTCATTACGTTCTACACGCCTCGATTCGTTTTATATGAGCTATAATAAATTAGCGTATTTCTAAAGCAGGTATTTCCTATTTGACTTACTTTCGAGCAAGTGAGAATTGTTATCAGTGTGTTAGTGACAAAACATTAAAGCTCCGATTGATTTTATGGTGATGTTGCTCGTTCCTTTCTTCTCTGTCTCTGGAAATAATTAATAATTGGTTAAATCTTACCGGCCTCGATCGATTACAATTTTTCAAGTCGGGAATTTTATGACAACGACATTGTGATCAAGGCTTCCCTTTTTGTTTCCTAGCTAACGGATTCCTATCGGTCTTCTTGAGAAATGACTCTGATGATGAAAAACTCTTCAAATATCTGTCTATTTAAGATTCACTTCGGTATTTCACTTAGTTTCTCAAACTCGTATTAACTATTGTTTTTATTTCATTCGATTCGAAAATGATTTATCAAATTGAAATTCAGATGTTTTAATTTTAAAATCCGGAGTTTGGTAAATTATTATTTATTCTCAATATTTTAAAATCACTTTAGAATTAATAACCGTAGATACGCACGTTTTCTAAGTGTTCGAATTATTATCACTATTGTTTATTGTAATTAGTTATTTAAATCACAATGAAATTTTAAAGCATCTTATTATAGAGACACTGTGGTAAAACCATGATTCGAGCAATTTGTTATTATTATTAATTTCACCGATGTTAAGTAATTTAAAGTAAAATTATAGTTTTAATTATTATATCATCTTTAGTTAGTTTTAAGAATAATCGCGTCATATGTTTTCTTTTATCCGGTAAACTGTATTTATTTTAAGACACTGTATTTTTGTTAAATATTAGAAAGTCAATAACTATATGTTGTAAAAGAAACCCGAATATTATTAAATTCTTATTATTGACTTTAAACATAATAAAACAAAACACCCGAACTTTCACGAAGTATTATTTTTAAGTACTTTTTCGGATTTTTTATTCCTCAATTTAAAGGGAGATTATATACCGAATTTACTCCTTTGCAAACACTTGTAGAAATTTCAACTTTTGATAAAGAGTTTTACGTTTGTTCCTGGATCCCGGTCTGTATCCCAACTCCCAACGGACTCTCCACAAAACTCCTAATGAACTCCCCGTTCTTTATCAAACCATGGCGTTTTAAAGACTTCTTAAAGCTCTCCTTTCGTAGGAAAATGACTTCTGATCACCCAGACCTTCATAGAAAAAAACCCAAATTCGGTTCCTCCTTATACGACCTTTTGTCAAATCTCTGATAATCTCCTATCTCATGTTTTAGACCGAAACCAGCCTAACATCTCTCTCACGTAGGAAATCACATAAATTTTCTCATTGACATGTATTTATTTAAAATTTTTATGTACTTTGGTAATAAGTCATTGTTAATGTGTTTGTAATAAAGTTTTATGGGAATTCTATATTCTAAACATTACGTTAGAGCAATGATAATTTTTATTGCCCTTTTTAATCGATAATGGGCCTTGTGTAAATAAAAGGCATGTTCGGATCTTCATTGTTTTTGAAAACAAAATACATGTGTGGTCGAGAACCATTTCCTGCGTCCACTTTGTCAGTAACCAAGCTCAATTATGTGATCCTTTCAACGGCACAAATGACATAAAACGACCATTTCTGTTGAATAAAATCATCCGTAATTTGTCCGGTATTGTTACTTGACCCCAGACACTTAACAATACTAATTGTATTCCTTTGAGATTGCAACTAGCACACTCTATGCCCCCAACGAAACCACCATCTTTTTATTAAATTTTCTTCTAAAAATCGTCTTTCTAATATCTCCGCTTCATTTAGAATTGATAACAATAATCTTCCATTGTTTCATGTATATTTTTCATTTTTCCTTTCGTCAGACTACGTTAGGTATCTTTTCCTGCGATTTGTTTTAATTGTAGAGTGACCAAAATGTACTGCGGTCTTAGATATAATTTTCTCAATCTCCTGTTTGTTGGGAATGGTGCTGTCAGAACAGAGTAATCCTTATATCGGTACCTATTCAAGTAGTTCCAATTAGTTTTCTCTTGAGATATTTGGTTCTAATTACTTCGTTTCACCGTTCCATCACCATATAAATTGGGTTTTCCCCCTTTCCCAGGCTATTATCTTCAGTTTTGAAATTTTCCGAGATTCCACCCGTTTTTTGTGATCATTCCAGGTCGGTTTTAATTAAATCGTTCCCCGGGACCATTCATGTTACGTTTTCCGTGCCCTTATCAGTGATATTTATTTTCAACATTCCCGTCTAAGATTTTTTTGTTTCCATTTGAAACTTTTGGCGCCCAAAACCTCCAGTTTTCGATCTCGCCTTATGTAAACACGATCCGGGGTTAATAATCCTTCAACTCTTTGTCTAAAGGTTTGTTTATTATACAGTTCGTTCACCCTACGTTCCTGTGAGAATTTATTCAAGGCCACTCAATCTGATCAAAGTCCACTAACCCTATACACGCCTCTATTTTCTCTGATTGGTTCAGATTATTATTAATCGTTTTGCACAATCTCTTATTGGTAGAATGTCAACTTTCTTTGTTCTCGAGACAATTATGATACGGGGCTTCCCTCGCTTCAGTCTTTATACAGATCTCTGTAATAGTTCCCAACTGCTCGGACAGATGTCGCCGAATGAACCGAATTCTCTACATAGTATTAAGGAGAAAAAAATTTCCTTGTGGGCTTCTCGTAGATTGAAGGTTAGCATTCATCACACTGGTTAAAGTAAGTACGACCCTTAACGCCCTGTATAATGGATTACCGTATTACGAATATATCAAAAGAGGCAAATCGTCAACTGAAGAGGTGAATAGGAAAATTGGGAATCTTTTTATTCATCGATAATCTTATATATAAAAATGAATCGCTAAATGTGTTGCTAAGCGCAAATCTCGAGGGCAGCTGAACCGATTTCGCTAATTCTTTTTTTAGAATATTCTTTGAAGTACGAGGATGGTTCTTACGGAGAGAAAGAATATGAAAATTGCGCAAAAAAATTAGATAATAAGAGAAAACTTCGCACGTTTGACAGTTCGCGTGTTAGAGAATGACATTTTGCAAAACAATGAATGATTGTTCAATCAGGATTCTATTTTTGAAAAGTTGAAAAATTTATTTAAAGTAGGTATTCCCCTAATATTTTGAATCGAATCAAGAATTTCAGATATTTTAAATAGGTACCTATGTTAGGTACCTAATTTAATATACATGAAAAATGGAAATTTGAATAAAAATTGTAAAAGGTGGCACGCGGGCTGTTTAATAACTGAATGTACTGGGATTGAATTCAAGGAACGCGGGTGGAGGGTTGGCGGCACGAGGGAGCGGGAAAGGGAAGAGAGAAGGCGGGGAAGGTGATAGGGAAACGCAGGAGGGGGGAGGAGGGAGGGGAACTCGGGAGGGGGGTTCGCGGGACGGGGAAGGGAGGGAGGAGAGGAGTGAGGAGAGGGAAGGTGGAGGTGACGGAGTGGGAACGCGAGAGGGGAAGAGGTCGCAGGAGAAGAAGGGGAGGCGAAAAGGAAACAGGACGAATGGGAAAGGACACTCAGGAAGAAACAATTTCTTTATTAAATGGCATAGCAACGCATGCCGGGACCAGCTAGTCTATAATATAAAAATGAATCGCTAAATGTGTTGGTAAGCGCAAATCTCGAGATCGGCTGAACCGATTTCGCTAATTCTTTTTTTAGAATATTCCTTGAAGTGCGAGGATGGTTCTTACGGAGAGAAAAATTTAGAAAATTGCGCAGAATATTGGATAATTTCAGAAAACATCGCACGTTTGACAGTTCGCGTGTTAGAGAATGACATTTTGCAAAACAATGAATGATTGTGCAATCAGGATTCTATTTTTGAAAAGTTGAAAAATTTATTTAAATTAGATACTCCCCTAATATTTTGAATCGAATCAAGAATTTTAGATGTTTTAAATAGATACCTATGTTAGGTACCAAATTTAATATACATAAAAAATGGAAATTTGAATAAAAATTGTAAAAGGTGGCACGCTGACCGTTTAAAAACTAATGTACTGGGATTGAATATGTGGAACGCAGGAGGAGGGTTGGCGGGACGAGGGAGCGGGAAAGGGAAGAAGGAAGGCGGGGAAGGTGGAAGGGGAATGCGGGAGAGGAAGGGGACGCGTGAGGGGGGAAGGGAACTCGAAAGGTTGGTTAGCGGGACGGGGGAAGGGGGGGGGGGAGTAAAGTGGGGAGAGGGAAGGTGGAGCTGACGGAATGGGAACGCGAGAGGGGAAGAGGACGCAGGAGAAGAAGGGGAGGCGGAAGGGGAACGGGACGAATTGGAAAGGACACTCAGGGAGAAACAATTTCTTTATTAAATGGCATAGCAACGCATGCCGGGACCAGCTAGTCTTATATATAAAAATGAATCGCTAAATGTGTTGCTAAGCGCAAATCTCGAGAGCAGCTGAACCGATTTCGCTAATTCTTTTTTTAGAATATTCTTTGAAGTACGAGGATGGTTCTTACGGAGAGAAAAATTAAGAAAATTGCGCAGGAAATTGGATAATTTCAGAAAACCTAACGAATATCGCACGTTTGACAATTCTCGTGTTTGAGAACGTCATTTTGCAAAACAATTCTATTTTTGAATCCCCTAATAGTTTGAATCGAATCAAGAATTTTATATATTTGAAATAGGTGCCTATGTTAGGTACCAAATTTAATATGGAAATTTGAATAAAAATTGTAAAAGGTGGCACGCGGGCTATTAAAAAACTGAATGTACTGGGATTGAATATATGGAACGCGGGAGGAGGGTTGGCCGGACGAGGGAGCGGGAAAAGGTCGAAGGAAGGCGGGGATGGTGGAAGGGGAACGCGGGAGGGGAAGGGGACGTGTGAGGGGGGAGGGGAACTCGGGAGGAAGATTCGCGGGACGGGGGAAGGGGGGGGGGGGGGGGAGTGGAGTTGGGAGAGGGAAGGTGGAGGTGATAACGCGAGAGGGGATGAGGACGCAGGAGAAGACGGGAAGGCAGAAGGGGAACGGGACGAATGGGAAAGGACACTCAGGGAGAAACAATTTCTTTATTAAATGGCATAGCAACGCATGCTAGGACCAGCTAGTTGTTTATAAATGTCATAACTTATCCCAACTACCCGCAGCCAGTGGGACTACGGTAACCCACAATTGTGAAGCTGAAGGGAGTGGAAAAGGGAGAGGATAAGAAATAATAAGATTGGAAAGCAGACCTACTTTCCAATCTTACCCGGTACCTGTACCTGGCTTTTCAGATCTTGTTTCGATTGGTTTCGATTTTGAATGGTGGTCTTTCGCTAGGATGATACTGAGAGAATACATCTTTCATTCTAGAACCTCAACATAGGTAAGACATAATATCATAAACCGCAATCTTGGCACACACTCTTGCTTCATACACTTTCTCAAACATATTCTACTTTTATTTTGAGTACTGAAATAACTTGACATTTGGTTCAGTTGATTGTATTTTGTCTTTCTGGGACTTTATCGATCCCAAAATCCGTTTCCATGTCGTTTATATGTGTATATGTACTACCAACACAATTTAATTCATGCATTCGACTTATGTAAACCCTACAAAATCTCTTTCTCATTCTTTTAATTACGCTTACATCGCTCCTATATGGTTTAGAAATAACTTCACCGCGACATCCAGCACGGTCCATCGTTTCAGGTTTTATTAATAATGTCGGTAACTTGTCATCGTTTCTGAGCCAGCGAACAAATAGCAATTCACAACGACTAGGTGGCCTTAATTTATTCGACGTGAATTGTTGTTCGTACGATATGTTTAACGATCTGCAGTCGTACTAGGGAAATATACATTATAGTTCTCAACATTATCGACAAATCCTTTAACGATGGACCGTGCTAAATAATTATGATTGAGTACCTGCTTTTCTTTTAAGTCGTCATTTAAACAAGATACTTGAAAAGACAACATTTACCGGATAACTAACACCACTGCCATAGATAACCCCAAGTGGTACGTTTGATGACCTAGCAGGGACTTTCAGGTTTATGCGGTGAGGCGGATGCGTCTGCCCATCAATTACGTGGTAAGCCGTATGTTGCATAGGTAAGGGAGACTTTTTTACCTCTCCAGCAGGATTCTCTTGAAACATCACCCCGAACCTCAATGGGTAGGCTAGATTCATATGTCAGCCACTCCTGGAAACACAAACACCCAGATTTCAACCCAACCCTCCTTCCTTACTAGAACTTACTCACCTTCCTTTCCTAAAAAGACCCTCCACACAGCATCCCTCCAAAGACGACGTAAGCTCCGAGGAGAATTACTTTCGCCAGTGCCTCCTGTTTGGAGCTGATGTAAAAAAAAACTCTTCATTCCTGTATATTAAAGACACTAATTACGACTCTTAGGTTAAAAACAGACAAGCGAGAAACAAATTGTTCTATCAAATTTGTCTTCATTATGTATTTAATTAGCTAATTTTATTTGGAGCATACGAATTCTTTGAGTCATCTTTTACGCTTATCGATAAGTCATCTGTTATTGGAATACTTAGTGTTATCGAGTTTAAAATAATTAAATAAATAAATAAGACACGAAAGAAGGTTGCTCCGAGCCTCCCCCTCCCTCTGAGACATCCCTATGGTCGCATTAGTCCATTCCCCAATGACACAATCAGGCGGAATCTCTCCGCGCTATGTCTATGGTATTATTGATGACTACTCACGACCTAGTGACTCTTGGCAGGGTTGCCAACTGAACCGTGTAATTGTATAAACTATAATATAACACCGAATGTCTAGGGATGGATGGACTGGAATTCAAACTGGTATCGGAAAAAAAACATCAAATCAGAACTCTATCCTACCATTGTAAAGATAATACGCAGCATGTTTGTGTGTTTATTGTTTAAATGATAGCATTTCAAAATTTTCGTTCTAGGTATAGGTTTTATTTTTTTAATGCCAACCGCTAATACTTTTTAATGACAACCATTTTAAATTTGATGTAATTTTTTTTCTTTATTCATTTATAATTTGGGAGGCGGGAACCAACACCTCTGCAAGTGGTTCGCTACGTTTGGTGATTTAGCAGGGGTGCCCGGGTTCATGGGGTGAGGTATGTCAAGTCTCGGAGGCTCATGACCAGGACATGCTGAACCCAAGATTCCTACCCACCCCTTAAACCCCTTTCCTTCCCAGAACTCTCCTCTCCTTCCTTTCCTTAAAAAAAACCTCCACACAGCATCACAGGTGAGCATAAAGATGACATAGGCCCTGAGGGAAATTATGTTCCTCAGGGCCTCCTGTGTGGAGCTCATGTAAAAAAAAAAAATTACAGTTGGTGTGCTATGCCTGTCTCACTAAGATCTGATGTGTTGAGAGCAGGCATAGTTTAAAACATGGTCAGTTTATAATCGAAATACAACATTTCATTTACGTTTTGGTAATGACCGATATTTATGTGTATTACTTTTAATAAATTATGAAATTATTAACCGCAATACAGGCGAACTCTAGTGAGCTTTTTACATGCTAAACATTTATTTAAATTGTGAAGAAGCAATAAATAAATAAAAAAAAAGACAATCAGCATCGTACCATTGGAAATGCATATTTATAAGTGAAACGCAGATTATAATAGAAATAGAACACCATGTTACGTTTAAGATATAAGGAACCATCGTCAGGTTCGTCCGAGTCTTGACGGTGGATGCGTCTTCCCACCAGCTGTGTAGCTGGCCGTATAGGGATAGACTTGTTGAGGGAGTCCTTTTGACCTATTCAGTGGAAGGGATGGATTCCAACGTCTGTCATTAGATTCTTAACCATCCATCATTCCTTTTTCCTTCCCAGAACTTCACCTCCTTCCCTTCTCAAAAAGTTTCTCCACACATAGTCCCCAAAGATAATGTAGGCCCTGAGGGGAATTATTTTCGTCAGAGCCTCCTGTGTGGGGCTAATGAAAAAAAACAATAACGTAAAATGTTATTGAAGAAGAAAATAACAATAGAAATAACCTTCTAAAAGTTATAAAAAGAGAGTTTTTATTATAAAAAATTGAAAAATAATAACATTACAAATGCAAACTTATAAATTGGTTTCGAAAAAATCTTTGATCTTAGATCTGTCTTGGGTGATGATTCAAGATGTCTGATGTATATTTAAAATAAGTTGTTCTGTCTAATGCAAGCATAATTCCTTCACTCAAAAAGTTTTCTCAGATCCTATGTTAATATTTCTGGGATAAGCAGTCCATAAGTTTATTTCGGCAACTCTTCTTAATTTGGAGAAGAACTTAATACAGTTTGATTAATCGTAGTATATGTAATATACCCACTTTTCATATGATAGAAGAAATTGCCTTAAAACTTGATTTATTGTTGCATTAAACTCAGCTAGAAACTTCGAAAATGTACAAACTTTTTTCCCCTCCCTGTTTTGCTCTCTTCGGAGTTGAGACAATATGGTAAAGAGAGAATAAAAAGTGATAATTTTTTAAAATAAAATTATTCATCTGACGTAGTGGCCACGCAAATCTATTCACAATTAAGAGGGTATTACCAGAGAAAACCAGAATTATGTCATTTTTAAATCAGATTTTAGACGTTTTGACTCTTTTCCACCAAAATTATAAATGATTTCGAAAGATTTTGCTTTTATCTAGCATTCGCATGTTTTAAATTTTGAGAAAATATGTTTATTTTTAGTATAATAAGGTTACACCATAGGTCGTTGGCAGAATTGTTAAATTTTCAAAAAAGATTTTGTATTATACCACACCCATTTCAAATCATATAATCACGGAGTAAAATAAATCAATACATTATCTGGTTATCGCATGTTTTCGAATTTTAATTTTAGTTTTAATAAAATCATTAAAAACTATATACGTACATGTGTTTCTTGACGAAAATTGGTCCGTTTGTGTATTTATTTGCGCACTTACAGACTAATATATTTCAGATTTTTTTAACATTTGTATCGCGCCGTTTTTACGCTTGCCACTACACCATCTCTTTCCCCCGTACAGCGCCATCCTGCTCACCCAAAACTAGGCGAACCAGGCTGCGCAGACGCCTTCTGCGCATTTCCTACTCTCGAGTCGCTACATAAACCACGCCCCCCAACAAGGAATGGCCTATATAAAGAGCTGCGAGCGCTAAATTAAACCAGTTCGTCTGTAGCTCGCCCTTGACTAGTACGCTCTCTTAGTTGCGCTTCGTCCTTTGGCACGACCCTCTAAGGAGTATTCTACTACCATAAGTAAAGCACCAACCAGACCCCGACTGCTGCCTTAGTTGCGCTTCGTCCTATGGTACGACCCTCTAAGCAGAACCACAGTCAGTTTTGTTGTTCCCAAAGACTAAACAGCAAGGTTCGCTCCGATCCCTTGCTCAGTTAATTATTATTATTGTGAATTGATACATTGTGACTATTTTTACTATATGTGATCTGTGAACTTACTTTAAATAAATAACATTTTACCAACAATCGTGTTATACATTCTTTTTTAACTTAGACATTATTGAAAAATGATAAATACTTATGATCAAAAAATAATTACAAAAAGTACATTATTTTAATAGTTTTATCATCACGCTTCTCAGCATTTTTGATGTAGGTATAAATTAAGAAAATTTTGAATGAATTAAAATTGATATTGAGATATAATTTTAAAAAGCTGGTACAGAAATTAATTCCTCTTTCTCATTTTAACCGCCCTGCACGATCGTAAGAACAACTTTCGACGAAATGTGGATTTTCGGCCGCTGGCTGGTTAAACGCTCTTAAAGCTACCTGTACTAGTGAACCGTTAAAGAAAATGGGGTACCACGTCCTGAGGGAATATGGGAATTTATACGGTTGGGCTTGGAATATATATTCTTAAAACCAGAGACTTATCCTTGGCCAACGGTTATACTACTCGTACTTGTATTTTTGGAAGATGGTAAATAAATAAAATCTACTAATCTAAAATTCTCAAGAAATGCGATATGCACAAATGTTGTGTAATATTAATTCGGTCGTAATTAGAACATGAAATAAATAATCTAGCTTTCAAAAACAATTTAAATGTGATAAGTCAACACGAATAGATTTCATGAAAAAAAATTGGAAAATAAGTCATAACTAACAAATCATGAACACAACACAACTAATAACAGCAACACACTAAGTTCAACTCTGGTAATTTTTATATCAGGCTTTCAAATCACTACAGAATATTTAAAAAAAAGGTTATATGTAGGTAGATCACATACCTAGTGATCAGTGGCGGTCCGTGAGTTTTCGGTGAGCCAGAGTGCTAAAATTGAAAATACGACATTACTGATGTTGTTATAGCTTAAAATGAATTTGATTTTTTTTCAAAATTTTAATTTTTTGTAAGAAGATCTTTCAGTATTCGGATGCGGCGCATCCCTTGACTGAAAAAATCCTGAAGATCTTCATACAAAAATTTGAAATTTTGAAAACTAAATTCATTTTCAGTTACAACAACGCCAATAACGTCAATATTTTTAATCTTAGTGCTCTTGCTCACTGAAAACTCACGGACCGCCACTGCTAGTGATGTTTACATATATATATGTTACAGTTAAATCCCGTTCTTAGTTATAACGCGTTTTCTCTAGTATAAACTAGTTTCCACTAAATGCTTTTCTTACAACTAGAATTAACTGCTGAATATGTACATAAATTGTGAAGAAGCAATAAATAAATAAAAATATCCGTGAAAACTAGTTCTAACTAGACAAAACGCGTTTTCTCGAAATGATTCAGTTAAAACTGTTTCAACCGACAATGTCAAAGTTAATCGTGCTTTATTCTGATTGGTCGAGTGACATCAGGTTAGGTTAGGTTAGGTTAGGATATGTTAGGTTAGGTTAGGTAGGATAGGTTAGGTTAGGTTTTTAATTAATAATTATAAAATATTTTATTAAACAGTATCTGTTTGTCAAACCCAATTTTTAGTTTTAACAAAGGCAGTTAGTAAAAACTAGTTTTGACTAGAGAAAACGCGTTATAACTAAAAACGATTTCTAACTGTAACATATACATAGTTACAAGTTGATCTGTATGGCATATTGTCGTATTTTTTATAAGGCTAGGTACTTATAGAGCTTATACTTAGATCGATATGTACTTACTTTAAAACTTAGTAGCTTGTGATGTTAATGAAACTTTATGCTGATTCCGGTTGCGTTACTTAGAAAAATACACGGAGAGCTGAACAAATTTATAATGCCAAATCTCACCGTTTTAGAGCTTTGGCTGCTTTTTTATTTAAATTTTTTGCTTTGCAGTCGAGATACTATTTCTAAAATCCACCTGCAATAATATTATTTCAGCTTCATCTGAAATTTCACTGATTTTCCAGAGAAGCGACCTGAATCCGCCGGCCTAGTAAACCGCAGTGTTGGTCCGCATTGAGATCTGTGTGTTTATCTGTGTATTATTATTTGCACTGTGTTATTCAGGGTGCCTTGTTAGGTGAGTAATGAGTTGTGATGTGTGAACACTGATCACTAATGTGCATTGATTCATCCGCCATTTCCGGCCAATGCTATGAATATTGGATTTCTTGGTTGGCGCCAGCTTTGCTGAATGCGGAACTAATACAGGTTAAATTCAACTGATTTTTAGAATACGGGTAAAATAAGTTAAAATATTTCTAGCGAAGATGAATGTATGTACGTAGCATGAAAATGAATGGGTTTAAAAATCTGGCAAATTTTTTTTTTTAACTGATTTATTTTATCCGAATAAATGAAGCATCAGTTTAATAATACATATTAATGTCAGTACCTTAAGATTTAACCACTTCGGGAAGCGGGTATGGGTACCGCCTTCGTGGAGCCATTTATTGTATAACCAATACCACCGCCATAAGTCACCCAAAGTGGCTCGCTACGTTTGGTGACTTAGCAGGGGTTTCCGGGTTCATGGGGTGAGGTTTGTCTAGGTCTTGGCGGCCGATGTGTCTGCTCACCTGCTGTGTGGCGGGCTGGATCGAGAGAGACTAGTTGAGGAGGTCTCTTGACCTCTCCAGCCAGAATCCTTCGACCTATCGCCTTGTACTGCAGTGGAAGGGATGAATTTATACGTACATCACTCCTGAACACACTGACCCTAGATTCCTACCCACCCCTAACACCTATTTCCTTCCCAGGACTTCCTCTTCTTCCTTTTTTTAAAAAAAAACCCCCACACAGCATTCCCTAAGATGACATAGGCCCAGAGATAATAAAAAACCTTCCATTCCACGATACACCGCTTAGTAAATGTCCCAATGTCCAATAATAATTAATTTCCTTTCTGAACTTTCTATAATAAAAGAAATTGCTGTAAATAATGGATATGAACCAAGTTTAATTGATAACATCTTAAATAAAAAACTTAGCAAAATTAAAAAAAATATATACATCTATACAATTCTAATAATATTAATGATAAAGAATAGCGTAAAAGTTTGTAAATTAATAATTTTTCAGTTCAATGTTGCAAAAATCTCCCTTCTAATATTAAACCAGTTTTTTATACAAAAAATAATATCGGTAAATTTTTGAGAAATGCTAAAAATAAAGACCATAAATTGACCAATTCCGGAATATATAAACTCAAATGTAATGATTGTCCCTCATTTTATATTGGAAAAACAACTCGTAATTTTGAAATCAGAATCAAAGAACATTTAAGTTGTCTTAACAATAATAATTTTTCTGAGTTCGCTTACCATATCATTGAAAACAACCATAGTTGTGAAAAAAATACGGGATAAATATTCTTCATATTAATCATAAAGGAAAACGTTAAAAAAACTCAGAAGCCTTGGAAATAAAAAAAATCCCCTAAAAATTATGAATCTATTATTATCAACAAACAAAAAATATTGTCTTATAGCCCAATCATGGACATGTTCCCCTACCCACCCACTCTACATTAATAGCTAGCAACGGCTCCACCCCTACCATAATAATACAATGTTCCCATCCATATTTCAAAACCGTCAAATCAGTATATATTTGCCCTGAAGAAGAAACGGTCTTTCTGAAACCGGTCGGATTGACTCAAATATAAAAATGGTTCAAACAAGTTAAATTGTTTCATTTATCGATAGTTTTATGTTTTTGGTTTCGTGACGGAGTCAAATAATAGTATTCCGTTATGTTGTGTCTGCCAACCCCAACGATTAAGACTACTTAAAATGTGTTGTGAAACTTCCAAATAAGTTTGAGGTTCGTTCTGATAAAAAGTTTATTTACGTTATCCTAAAGTCTACTCCAGACTTAGGGTGACTAAAGGAACCGTTCGTTCAATATATACGTTTCTTAAAATGATTCTGACACAAGTTGATAATTTTTTGATGTACACAAAGAATTGTACTTAATTTAAGTGACACCACGCCGTATTTTGCTATTATTGAATAATTTTATGAAAAATGGTGTTATGAAATTTGTATAAAAATAGGTGGCGCGTGAATAGTTTGAAGAATATCTGTATTTCGTATAGTTTAGTGGCGGGAGGGAAGACGGGAGGGGATGGGGAATCGGAAAGTGGCGGGGGGGGGAGGGGGTGAAGAAGGGGGGGGGATCGAGGGAGGCAAGGCTGGGAAAGTGGAGGGAACGCATACAGGAGGGAAAGGGGACATGGGAGGGGAAAGGGAGGAGGAAGAGGGATGGGGACGAATGGGAAAAGACACGCAGGGAGAAACAATTTCTTTATTTAAGTGACATTTCAATGCGTATCGTGAACAAACAATCAAACAAGCAAGTAAGCAAGCAGACATACATTGATTTTTTAAATTCAAAGATTATTGTAAATTGTAAAAGAAAGTAATTTAGTTTTCTTAAAAGCAATAAACGTATAACCATTTCTCGTTTGACGAAGTAATATTTACCTCAAACTACAAACCCATCTCAATCTTACCAATTTTATCTAAAATTTTTGAACGTGTAATTTACGATAGATTAAACAATTTTCTGCTAAAAAAAAAATTCTTATATAAAAAACAATACGGCTTTAGGAAAAAATCGAACACACTAGGAGCAATAAACGACTTAATCAGTAAACTTAGAAGTGGCATTGATGGTGGAAATTATATTTTATCTATATTAGTTGACCTTCAAAAAGCCTTTGATACAGTTAGTCATGACATACTTCTCAAGAAACTCGAGAAAATTGGTGTAGTTGATCCTGCTCTCAATCTACTCAAATCATATCTTAGCAATAGAAAGCAATTCGTTAGCATTAACAATCAAAATAGCAACTACGTTCCAATAAACTATGGAGTTCCGCAGGGGTCCATACTAGGTCCACTACTGTTCCAAATTTATATCAATGATATATCGCAATTAATTTTAAATGGTGAAATCTTTTTATACGCAGATGATACAGCAATTTTCTACTGGGGTAAAGATTTAGATATCTTACTAGAAAATGCACAAACAGATCTAGAAAAAATCAATAGTTGGCTCCAATCAAATGTTTTAACAATGAATGTTAAAAAAACAGGATACATGATCTTAAGCTCAACCCGTAAAATAATTCCTCCTCATGTACCCTTAAAAATTGAAAACAACGACTTGCAAAACCTGATCCAGGAAAAATATCTTGGGTTGTGCATTGATCAGCATTTGACATTTAAACAACACATACAAGGTATTAAAGATAAAATCATCCCCTTAATCAGCGTATTTAGCCGGCTATCATATCTGTTGCCAAATAAATTAAAAATAGGTTTATATTATAGTCTCGTACAATTACATTTAAATTATTTGATTGAAATCTGGGGAAACGCATGTGAAACACACATAAATGAATTACAGGTAATACAAAACAAGGTAATCAAAAAACTATTTAATTACAAGCCCAGAACATCCACAAAAAAATTATATATGGAAACAAAACTATTAACATTAAGAAAACTATATGAATACAATACATGTCTCCTTATATACAAAATACAAAATAATCTCGTACACACAAACACAGAATTCATTAAAACGTCCCAAATACACAAACACTTTACACGACAACGCGATAACATACATTTAAATACCATCCACACTAACTATGGTAAACAATCCATTGGTTACGAGGGGGGAAACTTATATAATTGCCTCCCAAATGACATTAAAAACGAAAAGAAGCTGGGTAAATTTAAAAAACAATTATTTATATTTATTCTTGATAAACAAAATAATGAAATAGAATAGCGCTGTATTGAAATATTTATTTATCTTAATGTGTATAATTATTTCTAGTTAAATGAGTGAAAATGTAATTTTCTTTTAACTGGAATAAAAAAAATAAAAATAAAAATATTGTCCAAGGATGAAAAATATTGATTTTAAACATAATTTTTGGGTCTTTTGAATGATATACTAAACGAATACGCGAAAGTATATTTTTGTTATACCAAACCTACAGAAATTCTAGCACCAAATTTGTAAAGGAGCGTTGTATAAAACATTCACAAAAAAACTCAAACTAAATAGAAGCTATGGGTAAAAGAAAAAGCCGAAAGCTGCGCCAACTGCAGTACTTTGGACCTAATGGGAAACAAAAGCACGAATAACTTTAGTTCATAATGTAAGCAAAAATATTTCGCAAAAAAGTGCAAACAGTGAACGAACTTCATGGCAGAAAAATCTCTAGGTGATTTCCACAATATATACTCTGTTATGGAAACGTAAGTTATTTATTGCGAAAAAAGTATAATATGGTTCCAGATCAGCCTCGGTTAAGAAATAAGAAGTAAAAAATCAGAAATGAGAAGTAAAAAATTGAATCTGCAATTTTTAAAGTAAGCACGCAAAACAAAAATCTTTAATTCCTCTTTTGGCCAACTGCGAAGAATAAATTATTGTGACTTTTTTGTATAGGTGGAGTTATATTTTTTGTATAGGTGGAGTTATATTTTTGTATAGGTGGAATTATATTTTTTGTATAGGTGGAGTTATATTTTTTGTATAGGTAGAGTTATATTTTTTGTATAGGTGGAGTTATATTTTTTGTATAGGTGGAGTTATATTTTTGTATAGGTGGAATTATATTTTTTGTATAGGTGGAGTTATATTTTTTGTATAGGTAGAGTTATATTTTTTGTATAGGTGGAGTTATATTTTTTGTATAGGTGGAGTTATATTTTTTGTATAGGTGGAGTTATATTTTTGTATAGGTGGAGTTATATTTTTTGTATAGGTGGAGTTATATTTTTTGTATAGGTGGAGTTATATTTTTAATTCCATGAATGCAAATATTTATATGTACCGTAAAAAATTATCCTTTTTTATATACTGTTTATACTGTTTATGTGCTCGTTGTCTTGTCAGTGAATTTATATAATTATGAAATCCGTTCTCACTTTTAACGAACAAAGCAAAATCTAAGTAAATATCCCGCAGTCCAGGCAACGAAGTAAAAATAGAGGAAATAATTCGTGTAGAAGCCAATTTTGGCACAGTTGTAGGGCAAGGTGTCATTAACAACATTCTGAAAATATCGGGGGGTGAGGGTGGAGCTAAGGGTGGGGGGAGGCTCTCTAAAGGTCCCTTATTTAGTTTTTCATTAATAATTCAAAAACTACATCTAGCGAAAAAGTGTGTAGCTACTAAATTATTTAAATAAAATTTTCTACAAAAAAGGTTCTATAAACTTTTTTGTTAGGATAAATGCTTAAGGAGATACGGAGGAGGGAAAATGTCAAAATAAAAAACACAGTTTTTAATTTAAAAAATGAAAGTTTTATAGTTAAAAATAAATTAAATTAAACCCACTCTACACTAATACCTACCTACCCAATCTACATTATTAACTAACAACGGCTCCACCCCTACCATAATAAAACATTGTTCGAAACTGTCAAATTAGTATAAGCTTTCCCTGACGAAGGAACGTTTGTTCCGAAATCGGTCGGATTTGAACATTATATAAGTGGTTTATGTAATATTGTTTCATTTTTCTAAAAATATTTTTTTTATTGTTAAAAATGATATGGAAGAGAAGAGAGATATCTTGACTATGCTGACCAGCATGGAGGAACTTACTACATACAAAGTTGAAGAGTTTCCTTGGTGTCAGCTTTGACACCAAGGAAATAGAATCATATGGAATCCCTCGAGGATAATGGGCCTACCGCTGCTTTGTGGGTTCAGTCGATACTTCCACATGGTTACCCTGATGAAGAAGTTCATTGATTCGGAGTGTCGTGGTCGCACAGGTACACCTTGGGCAAGTAATTGGTCGGATATGGTCATAGAACAAACACTGCTGAGGGATCTGTGAATGTTGCTGAAATATCTTGGGTGAGGTCAGGATTTTATGTGAAGTCCCACTTTACTCTTTCCATCTATCGCCGAGGTGGCGTCGCATCCGGCGAAGCTATGGAGAAAGAGAATCGTTTTGGCGATTGGAAGCTGTTGAAGTTGTCGCACCGAAAACAATTCGATCTCCACATTCCCACAGCCTGGCTTCGTGAAGTATGTATTTTATATAGATAATTTAGTTGGTACACATTTTTTCGCTAGAGGCAGTAGTTTTCGAGTTATTAACGAAAAACTGAAAAAAGGGACCCTTAGAGACCCCGCCACCCTTAGCTCCACACCCACCCCCCCTATATTTTTAGTATGTTGTTAAGGACACCTTCCCCTACAACTGTGCCAAAATTAGCTTCTACACGAAATATTTCCTCTATTCGGTCTTTTTTGGTCTTCGTTGCCTGGACTACTAAATTAAAAGGTGTTTTTGCCGTTAGTATGAGTAGCTTTTAATATCGGAACTTGGTTTTAATAACGGAAATTTTATTTAGCTTGAAACTATTTGTACAATTATGAAATTATGTATTCGTATGTGAACGAATCGTTCGAAATTGTTGTCATGATTTAAATCGGAGAATTTTAATTTAATTTGAAGTGTTGTTATAATATGATTTATTCGATTGAAAATTTTGCATCATAGGTTATATTATCAACATTCGATGTGTTCGGCGAATCATTTCGCAAGCGTGATTGATTGGGTGAATTTTATTCATGATTCATTGGAATAATCAACATTATAATAACAAACTGATATATTAAATACGTCGAATGTTATTAGAATTTATAATTAAACGTTCAAGCTGATTCTTAAATATTCCATTTTGGTTAAAATAGTTATATTAAAAATATATAAAATTTCAAATCCACCTATATGGGTATTTATAATGTTTAACCCCCCAGTCTCGGGCCTATTCTGTCGAATGTTCAGAATATTTCCGCTATGCAATAAAATATGAATAAATGGAATATTTCTGAATGTAACCTTAAACTAAAAACTGTTTTTGAAATGTGATATCAAATTTTATAATTCAAAATAAACATTGCAATTAACTTTGTAAAAACAACTATATAATCAATATTATAAATATATATTATTAGAAACAAATCATTCTTTTGACATAAATAAAGGGTTCAAAATTTTACACACAAACACAACGGGTTTACAATTAGATAATTTAAAAATTTTAGAAATTTGGAAAGGTGTTGTCCAAGTATGGAGTGAATACAAATCTCATACAGGCGATTGCGTCTCTGTACGAGGGAAGCGTTGCATGTGTTAGGGTGAACGGTGATTTTACGGGGTGGTTTGACATCACAAAAGGTGTCAAGCAAGGCTGCGTAATGTCACCATGGTTATTCAATCTATACAAGGATAATTGTATGCAATCATTGAAAGAGGTGGGATTGGGCACGAAATTGAGTAATCTGAAAGTATGTTGCCTGTTGTATGCTGATGATCAGGTTCTATTTCTAACACTATGAAAGATCTACAGTCTCTCGTATCTAGGGTGAGCGAAGAATGTATGAAGAATGAGTGCATGATGAATGTAAGAAAGTCTAAAGTCATGGTGTTTGAACTAGAGAGTACGAAAAAAGTATGCAATATAGTTGTGAATGATGAATAATTGGAGCAGATGGATGAGTTTTTGCATCTGGGTAGTATGTTTACGAGAGATGGGAAGGCAGATATTGAAAGAAGGGTGAATGCAGGTAACTCAATTAATGGGGGACTGAATGCCGTTAGCATTAATAAAAAACTGTCAAAAGAAGCGAAGCTAGCAGTCCACAATAGAATCTTGGTACCTACCCTTATGTATGGCAGTGAGGCGTGGAACTGGCAGAGGAAGGATGAAAGTAAACTGAATGCTGTTGAAATGAGATCCCTGAGACGTATGTGTGGTAAAATAATGTACGATCGTGTGAGAAATGTGGAAATCAGCGAAGAATGCAAGGCTGATGTTAGCATAATGAATAAGATTAAGAAAGGGACGCTCATATGGTTTGGTCATCTAGAGCGAATGAACGAAGAAAGCAGAATAAGAATAATATTGAAGAAATGTGAATGGTAGAAGAAGTCGGGAACACCCGAGGAAGACATGGCACGATCAAGTGAATCAGATAATTGAGTCGGGCCATGTCAAAAGTCAGAATAATAGAAGAGAATGTATGAGACGATGTATGAATGTGAGTGAGGCAAAGAGTTGTTATGAAGCGATTTTAATTATCGATTAGTCAAGTACTTTTCTAGTTGAGTTTTTATTGATAATGTTGGCGGCACTTTGGACGATTTTGTCTATTCGGGAGAAAAGGTTTGTTTCCGGCGTTACTCTAGTTTGAGTGAACACGTGAACACCGGCCGCTGTTAAAACAACAGTCACTTAATTTTTACGATAATATGTGCTAGATCGATCGGGAGTCGTGTGATTGACTACATTCGGGCGAAGTAACATTGCGTGATTATAATTCGTGTTTAATGCCGGTTGGCTTGTTTTATGAATAATTTTGGATGTTGGATCGAACTGTTTAACAATACGTTACGCCTTTGTTAAAACCGCAGCTAACGAATTCCCGTCGGGGATTTATTTATTTATACGGAAGCACGCTGAGCCTCCGATGGAAAATGCCGCCATCATGTATCGAGTCACCCATTTATAATTCCTGGAAGGCTGATGAGGTCTTCCCGTGTATCGAGGGTCAAAGAGTCCCTTCCCTACTAGGCGATCGTTATCGAGGTCGCCTATTCCAGAAGCCACGCAGAGGACAGGACTTCACCGTCACCACGAGAAGGCTAATGGACCTTCTTCAGCGTCCTTTAGCCTTCTTCAGGGCTAGAGCGGTGGAAGATTCGTAGCTAGGTTAGGGAAAACTTTACAATGGTCCTGGGGTGAGTTTTTTACCTTTCTTTAATTGATTACATGTAACCATGTGGATATCGGTACAATACGTAGTTTTTATATTACCTCATTACCTGTTTTAATTGTAGTGAACCTTACTTACAAATCCTTTCCAGGAATGCCATTCTATCAAATGCCCACGCTCTGTGGATGGGTATTGTGCTCTACCGCAGATTGACATACTTTGACCTTGAGTCAAAGTTTGGCGTCCAAGGTTTCCTCAGAGGAACCAAAGTTAATTTATGGTAAACCTAAGCATAACATTGGTAACCTATATAATGACCTAGACATACATTTCATAACATTTACAGTCACATAAGACATATCCTGTAATAGAGTGTGTGCCAAGACCGAGTTGTTTGGCGGTCCGTCATCTCTGCCTAGTTAGTTAGTTAAGAAAATAGAAAAAGTGTTAATAGTCAATTAAATATCATTAATAACCAAATATGTTTTAAAAATAGCCATCTCTTAAATTTATTTTCATACTATTATTTACATCAATAATTATTATTTAGACATCCTGTTATTATTGTTTGTTTTAAAATTTTTATTATATAAATGCAATTTTTACACATTCTAAAATAATTTTTATAGTTAATTTTAAGTTATTGTTTTTATGAAATTTTTAAGTAATTAATCACATCTCGATTTAATATTATTGTCAATTTCTAAATCAAGTTTTTATTTGACTTAACTTCTTCGTCTTTTGTTATTTTAATAATATTGATCTTATCCTGATGAAGAAAACATGTTGATAACATTGATTATAATATAGTGGTATTACAAATTTATTTGTTTTCATTTTACATTGTGAGTGAGGCAAGGAGTGCGTGCCAAGACCGAGTTGTTTGGCGATCAGCGGCCTACCCCTGCGGGGAATCGGCGTGATGGTTAGTTAGTTAGTTAGTTTATAATTTTTGGTCAATAAAAATTATGAATTTAAAAGTAAAAAGTGTTTAAAATGGCTCACATTAAGTTTTTTCTACTCAAAACGAAAAATAAAAACAAACACATATTTCAGGCAAATATATTATAAAAGTTGTCGTCGATTCACTTTGTCGTTTCATGAAAAAATAATTAATGAAAAATTCCCAAAGTTTCATAAACGTTTTTCGAATTGCGGTTGGAAATTGTGATTTCGTAAAGGTGTAAATTTTTAATTATTTTGTGGTTAACTTTTAGATTTGATATAATATATGGTATTTTTTTTTTCAAACACCGTTTAGGTCATATTTCTAACAATGATAGTAAGGGAGTTACAACGATTTCCATGAGACCTGCACGAGTCGTTCCGAAAAGCGATCAAATCAGCCTGATTGGTTGAACAACATGAAATAGAAGAAAATGAAAAGATTGGATTGCAAACAAAACTCGAATCGGAACCTTCCTAAATCTGGGAGGCTGCATTATTGCATAACATATTTATAAAGATACCATTTATAACCTTTTTCATTTAAGTACGGATATATAGCGGTGGAGTCACCTGGAAATAATGTTCATCTTCCTTAAAAAAAAAAGGTTAAATGTCAACCCTTGGATCGTTTCGTGTTATAATAATATTCCCGGATATATCGCAAAGTATTGAAAATTAGTTTTTTTGGCAAAATTATTATTAGCAATTGTTTATAATACAAATTTAATTCAAAAATACAAAACTTGGGAGGAAGGTATGGGTTTCGCTGCCCCGGGAACTATTTACTGGATAAACGACACTTCTGTCATAGGTCATCCCAAGTGGTTGACTGCGTTTGGTGGCTTAGCAGGGATGCCCGGTTCATGGTGTGAGTTTTGGCCGGGTCTTGGCGGTGGATGTGTCTGCCTAACTGCATGGCAGGCCGGATCGGGAGAGAATGGTTGAGGGAGTCCCTTTGACTTCTCCAGCCGTACTCTCTCGGAACATCGCTTTGCACCGCAGTGGGTGGGATGGATTCACTGACACTCTGATCCCCAGATTCCTACCCACCCCTAATACTCTTTTCTTTCCCAGAACTTCCTCTCCTTACTTTCCTAAAAATACCCTCCGCACAGCATCCCCAAAGATGAAAAAGGCCCTGAGGGGAATTATTTTCCGCAGGGCTTCCTGTGTGGAGCTAATGTAAAAAAAAATAGTTTGCTTTGGATCACATGACTGAAGTAAAAATTCTTTAGCTCCATCTATATGATAGGAAGAGAGAAAGAAAATGTGCGCGCGCACTGCTCTCTCTTGCTCCCACAGTCTGATACAGACAATAGGCATGCACTGTGCCTTAGATATACGAAAAGTAACTGGCTATGAGAGAAAGAAAGAAAGAAAATGTGTGCTCGCACCTCTCTCTCTTGCCCCTACAGTAATATACGAAACGTAACTTTCTCTCTTTCTATCTTAACTAACTAACTAACTAACTAACCATCACGCCGTTTCCCCGCAGGGGTAGGCAGAGAGGACGGACCGCCAAACAACTCGGTCTTGGTACACACTCTTTGCCTCACTCACATTCATACATCGTCTCATATATTCTCTTCTATTATTCTGACTTTTGACATGACCCGACTCAAGTATCTGATTCACTTGATCGTGCCATGTCTTCCTCGGGCGTCCCCGACTTCTTCTACCATTCACATTCGCGTCGTATATTCTTCTTACACTACTTCCTTCGTTCATTCGCTCTACATGCCCAAACCATCTGAGGGTCCCTTTCTTAATCTTACTCATTATGCTTACATCAGCCTTACATTCTTTGCGGATATTCACATTTCTCACACGATCATACATTGTTTTACCACACATACGTCTCAGGGATCTCATTTCAACAGCATTCAGTTTACTTTCATCCTTCCTCTGCCAGTTCCATGCCTCACTGCCATACATCAGGGTAGGTACCAGGACTCCATTGTGGACTGCTAGCTTCGCTTTTTTTGACAGTTTTTTATTAGCGCCAACGGCATTCAGTCCACCATTAATGGAGTTACCGGCATTCACCCTTCTTTCAATATCTCTTTCAGCCTTCCCATCTCTCGTAAACATACTACCCAGATACACAAACTCATCCACCTGCTCCAAATATTCATCATTCACAACTTCACTAACCTATAACTCCCTCTCAACTACCGTGCGCCTTGCTTTTCGTAACGCTCACGTCACGCATTCACCAGCTTACTCTCCAAGTCAAGCGTGCGTAAAGAAGTTTTACTGCAATATAATAATAATTAGACTTCTATCTCAACCCTGTTTGTGCCATGCCCGTTTGAACCGCTTAAAAATCAACACATAGTGACAAAGTTCATGTTAAGATTCAAGTTGTAATGAAGGTGGTTGGTTAATAATTTGATACATTGCTGAATAATTTTTTACTACGCAGGTATCTAGAAAGCATCTACATATTTGTAGGAATGTAATATGCAACTATGTTGGAATAAACATATCGCTTTAATGCGCAGCTTAAAAAATATATTTGCATTTCGACGAACACCGCGTATAAATCGCTACGTGAATTTTTATCAAATACGTTCACCACACAACATTTCATGCGGCTTTTGCCATCAGGTTTATGTTGGTTTTATGCCGGGGATAATGTTCCAATTATTGAGTTCGCAATCCCTCACAGCGCTCTCTCCGATGGAAAGTAAATTCAATTTGGGAAAAGCGTGTTCAATCCGGTGCCTCTACCCTCTACGCACGAACCAAACGATCCTAGTTTTTTAACACTCTTGAGTGCGGCCGAGTTTTGACGTATCGATATTTCGGATGCTCCGGGCTACCGTGCTTTGGAAATTTTTGATAGCAGCATCAGGCATTTTCATCGAATGAACTTTGATTTCCAAAATACTATAATATTTTTTTTGTAGTCCTCCTCACTAGGAGATCTTGTGCTGAGGGGACTATGTTTTGGATAAGTTTTGAGCGACTTCCATGGTTTAACTTCATGGTTTGTGTACGGTTTTCCAGAAACTTTTATAACGATGTTTTAAGTGTACTAGTGAGTTCATTTTCCGATAGTTCCTTAAGCCAAGATTTAATGTCCTTATTGTGGCTATTTTTTGTTTTAATTTGTTTGATACTGTGTGGGAGTTTTTTTATATACTTTTACTGCTAAAAATTCAGAGCTTCTTTGTCTAAAGGTAGAGTTACATTTAGTATATATTTAGTATGTCTGTTTGTTTGGCTCTGGTTTTATGAGTATGTGAGGTGTCTGCCTCTGAATCGTTTTTCATTCAATGGTATGTATCTCAATTTTAATCTAACCATTTTCTCCATCGAGTTTATTACTCAACGATGCTTCATGCTGCCATGTTTTATGTTAGCTTCAGATTTTGGGCACGAATACTCTTCACGAAGTATACCATAGAGTTTAACGAACAAGTATTTGACAATTTCATTTCCCAAACGGAATTTTTTTCTTTCAAAACGTGTATAATTTCTTGTGTTACCATATATATCTTACTACATTCGTTCCCCGGTTTTTAATAAAAGTTTTATGCTAAAATTTAACCTTTGTATACTCGCGCCCAACGGCATAACACGTATACTCGCGCACGGAGTGAGTGTCAGACCGAGATTTAATCTCGTTTGTATTATTTTAATTATATGATACTTTTTAAGCATTATTGGTATTTACTATTCAGAAGGGGGTATAATTGAATAAAAAAATAGAACTTTTACTTTATTTGGTAGAAACAGACTTTTAACCCATCCTCTGGTTTGACATATTAATTAAAGGAAAACAATCACTTTGTTTGTAACCACGATTTATTGATTTAATTTTTATTTACCGACCGGTTTCGCTTAATACTTACTTATTATTTCAGGGTATAAATTAAAACTGATGAAAAAATACATTGTGTGAGCTTATATATACATACAGACAGAGACAAAACATAATATAAAGTAAGAGTGAGAGAGTGTAATTAACATCCTACATAGTGATAGAGAGAAAGAGACGGGTATATCTAATGAATAATTACATTATATCTACCGGGACAAAACGTCATTTGAACAGGTGATTAAGGAATAAAGTGGCTACGGGTTTTTTTTCTAATTTATGGGAAATATTCCTAATATCGGACTGTTGGACACATTTAACTGATTATTAAGGATTTGAGTTTTTGTTTTAACGGCTTTCTTTATTTCGAGTGCTTCTAAATTATTAAGCCTGTTACCATGACCATTTCTGTATAAAATCTTAAAACCGGTGTTTTGATTGAAGGTATGATCTTTATCAATAAGGTGATTAGCGAATTCCGAAAATCCATTATTATTTAACCATCTAAGATGCTCTTTGATTCTAATATTGACATTACGCGTCGTTTTACCTACATAAAATGATGAACAATCATTACAATCTAAATTATATATTCCGGAATGACTTAGTTTTTCGTCCTTATCTTTCGAATTAATTAAAAACTTTCCTAAATTATTGTTTGTGTAAAATGCCGGTCTTATTTCGGGAGGTAGATTTTTTACACTGCAGGAAGAGAACTGATTAATGAATAAAATACGACGCCATTGGTAACAAAGATTATTATTATTATTTATATTATTATGATTAGTAAATAAGAAATTCTTAGTGGCTATTTGTTTTTGTTTTTTATTTAAAATTGCATCAATGAGTTTGGCATTTTAACCATTATTAACCGCGATTTTTTTTAATTATTGCTAGTTCGTTGGAGAAATTAGTATTAGATAACGGTATTGTGACCAAACGATTAACCATTGAATGAAACGCGGAGTATTTATGTGAAACAGGATGATTGGATGTGTTATGGATAACAACGTCGGTGTAGGTAGGCTTGCGAAAGATGTTAAAATTTATTTTATTATTTACGATAGATAAGGTGAGATTTAAAAAATTTAAAGTTGAATTAGTTCCTATCTCTAATGTGAATTTAATGTTTTGATGGTATGAATTTATAAGGATGAGGAAGGCATTTAATTGACGTTGAGTCCCTGTCCATATACGGAATACGTCATCGACGTATCTACGCCATTGTAAGACGTTTTTTACAAGGGGTGAGGCACTAATTAAAATTTTGTTTTCTAAATTATTCATGAATATATCAGCAATTAAAGGACTTGTAGGAGACCCCATGGGAAGGCCTTCGATTTGCTGATATATAACACCATTGAATTGAAAATAATTTTGGTTAAGGCAAACATTAAATAGTGAAGTCAGATCATTCACTAAATCTTTGGGTAAATTAGAAGCATTTAATAAATTAGAGATCAAACATTTGCTCTCCTCTATGGGGACATTAGGGAATAAGTTAACCACATCAAACGATATGAGTTTGCAATTTTTAGGGAGATCCAAATCTTTGAGTTCTTCTACTAGGGAAAATGAATTTTTGATTGTATATTTTGGGGAGAAAATATTGGAATTATGGAAAACATTAGTAACTTAAATAAAAAAAAATGTATGTGTTAATTTTAAAAAAATTTTTCAAATCTAATAAATGAAAGTATCAGGAATAATAAAATATTATAAAAATAGGAATTAATCGTTATTAAGATTTTTGGGTTGTAATTGTTATTTACCAAAAGTAGTATATAAATAATAGGTTTTTATACTCGCGTCACGGCGTCGCGCGTCGGTCTCACGGACCGATGACAATAATAAAGTGTAACAGGTAGACGACATGCCACCAACGCGAGCGCCGCACTAAACAATGCCAAACAACAAATTAAGAAGCTACTAAAACCTCAAAGTCCCATTGTTGTTAATTTTTGAGAAAACAACGAATTATTGATTTGTCGGTCTGAGAGACCAACGAGCGAGTAAAAGAAGGTTAATAAAAGAAATGTAAATAATACGCACATTTTTCAATGTTTGGCCGTGTTTTACCATGTTTTACCGTGCTTTACATTTTTTTTTTAAATTCCCCGATTCCGATATTTCACAGTCTAGGAAATAAATATTCTAATCTGGGAGATATATTTCGTCTTAGTACAATAATTATTTATTCCAATTCTTTTATATGTCTAGGCGCAAATAGACATTTATAATTACTGAGATTTTTGTTTATATTGAATATCTGTTTATGTGAGACTTCTCATCATTTTAACAATGTAATTTATTTTATTTTACGCCTTTTTTGTAACATTTTTTCATTGCATTATTCTTATATATAAAAATGAATCGCTAAATGTGTTGCTAAGCGCAAATCTGGAGAGCAGCTGAACCGATTTCGCTAATTCTTTTTGTAGAATATTCCTTGAAGTACGAGGATGGTTCTTACGGAGAGAAGAAAATTGCGCAAAAAATTAGATAATTTCAGAAAACCTAACGACTATCGCACGTTTGACAGTTCGCGTGTTTGAGAATGACATTTTGCAAAACAATGAGAGTTAAATCAGGGTTCTATTTTTGAAAATCTTTAAGTTGATAAATTTATTTAAAGTAAATATTCTCCAAATAGTTTGATTCGAATCAAGAATTTTAGATATTTTAAATAGGTTCCTATGTTAGGTACCAAATTTAATGTACATGAAAAATGGAAATTTGAATAAAAATTGTGAAAGGTGGCACGCGGGCTGTTTAAAAACTGAATGTATCTAATGGGATTGAATATATGGAATGCGGGGGGAGGGTTGGCGGGATGAGGGAGTGGGAAAGGGAAGAGGGAAGGCGGGGAAGGTGGAAGGGTAACGCGGAAGGGGAAGGGGACGGGTGAGGGGGGAGGGGAACTCGGGAGGGAGGTTCGCGGGACGAAGGAAGGGGGGGGGGAGTGGAGTGGGGAGAGGGAAGGTGGACAGGGAGAAACAATTTCTTTATTAAATGGCATAGTAACACATGCCGGGACCAGCTAGTATTTTATAGTATTTAAAATAACTGTGATACTCAACTTAAAAACTGGAATGTAAAATCCTATTAAAGCGTGTAGTAAATAAATTAATATCTAAAATAATACATTTTTGATGAACGTGATGGTAAACACTCGAGAATACATCCGCAAATAACCGAATTCTCACTAAATTAAGCCGGTGAAACGGAGAAAGAAAATTTAGCACCTTCTATCGCTTTATATCTATTTGTGGAAGATTAACGGTCGGCTGGTTATTAATGGGCTAGGCAGCAAAATAACGGCCGCGATAATCAGGGTTGATTTTACTCTCGGCCTAACTTTCTACACCAATTCTAGAGTCTTCTACTATAAAGGTTTGGAGTATTTTATTACCTCTCTCTTTGGAGACCTCTCGTGAGGATGTGAAGCACAATAGCAGTCAGATTACTTACGCTAGAATGACTTGATATCAGCTTATATTTTACTCGTATGCTGAAATTTATTGCGAAACTTTGAAATTTGTATTTATCCACTGATTTTACTCATGGCTCATGGCCTTCCATATTGTACATTTGCTTTACGATATGGGACGCGGGAATGGGTACCGCTACCTCTCGAACCAACACCCCTGCCACAGGTCATCCTAAGTAATTCGCTACTTTTTTTTCATGATTATTTCATTTGTTGTTGTAACTAATCAGTTGAACTAATCTCCCACTGACAAGCTTCTTGCTGTAGCTTAGCGGATAATAAATTCCAATGGTATGCAATTTTTACATACAATAATAAACAAAATAGGGAGGCGTATTAACGGGGTGGCGTTTGTCTAGGTCAGTGCTTCTTAACCTTGTTGAAGGCACTGACCACCACCAGTTTCATATGCGCATTCACCGAACCCTTCTTAATTGGAAATCGAACCGAATCATATGAGTCGGGGGTGTCTAGACCTCCACCGAACCTGCGAGACTGAATCGAACCCAGGTTAAAAACCACTAGTCTAGGTCAGTTTTTAATTGCGTGGCGGGCCGGAACGGGAGAGACTGGTTATGGGAGATAATTTTTGACTTCTCTAGCCACACTCTTTAGATCTATCACCTTCAACCGCAGTGGTTGGATTCATAATTTCGTCACTCCTGCAGCATCAGATTTAGATTCCTACCCACCCCTCATTCCCTTTTCCTTCCCAATCTCCTTTTTATTCATAAAAAGATTCTCAACATAGCATCGACATTAGGTATTTTTTCCCTTAGAGCCTCCTGTGTGAAGATAATGTAAAAAAATGCTATATATTTCTCATATGGGGGAATGGATATGGGAAGGTTTTAAACAAACGAGTTAACCATCCGTTATCTTTCCCGATGTAATTTGGTGGATTTCATATATTTCATTATTTTTATTTTTTCAAACGTGTCAATTTCAGATGTGCGGGCAAATAATTTTAATAAGGTCACGTTTGAACGAATTTACAAACACCGAAAGTATCAAAAGTTTCAATAAAGTTTTTCAAACAAGTTGGGATAACTCGGCCGCTATCACCTTTTACCCCGAAAATGTCCAAAGATGCAGACCCCCTGCGGAGCGACGTTTATCAACATGAACACTGATTTTGTTTGTTTATTCCTTACTAGCAGACCCGGCCACACGTTGCTGTGGCTAATGAAACACAACGCCATCTACTATAACGCCATTACCCAACCTTTATAACCGACGCCATCTGTTCCACATAGCCCGCTTACTAGCTCGCTGCCCGCTGCCCGCTGCCCGCTTGCCAGCCCGCTCCCCTTATAAATTATATATTTCAACCAATTTACACAAAACCTTGACAAATTTGATACCTAAACCAAACTCAGGAATCACTATATCTATTGGTGAAAACCGCATAAAAATCCGTAGCGTAGTTTAAAAGATCTGAGCGCACAGTCAGATTGAGACCAGGGAGCGACTTCATTTTATTACTTTTTAAAGATGTACTGATCCTGAATCCTTTTTTGCATTTTGCATTTCGTCTGACGTCTTCTTCTATGTTCGTTCCGTTTCCGGTTCAAGATGGTGGACGTTTTAATAGTTTAGTAGAAATTTTGTGTTTATTTGGAATCCTTGTACCTACGCATTTGTTCAACTCTAAGAAATATCCTTACTCCTACTTTACTAAAAAGAGTTTACTATGCTCTCTGCCAATCCCTATTAGTATATGGCATCATAATTTGGGGCGGCTGTGCTCATAAATTTATTGATCCCCTACACCTCCGTAGGGGATGGGTAAGACTCCGTAGTCCAGTGGGTAAGACTCTTGACTCACAAACCGGAGGTCGCGGGTTCGAACCCGGCATGCGCAAATAAATTTTATTTGATTAATTTGTGTTATTTCACAATTAATTCATTTAAAATAATATATAGTATATTTGCGGCATGTTCCAGAGTGGAAGATACTATCAGCATCGCCCTGGTGTAAGACCACCATTCAGAATTGAAACGTTGCTTGAAAATGGCTTTAGCCGTGTTTAGTGACCAGATCTGAATAGCCAGGTACTTCCCAACCTTCCTCTTCCCCATCTCCTTCCCCTCCCCACTACCTTCAGCCTCACAACATACCCCAATTGGGGATGCCATAGTCTCACTGGCTCCAGACGGGAGCAGTTGAGATTCTTGTGCGGTATTCACTGTAAAAAAAAAAAAAAAAAAGCTCAAAAAACGATAATACGTGTTATCAACAAGCGACCTACAAGATACCCCTCCACTCGACTTTTCACTGAATATAATGTTCTAAACATACGGCAACTCCATCTAAAATTTACTTTAACGCATTTCATGTTCAAATATAAGAAAAAAACTCTCTTACATCATAACTACACGACCAGTAAAATAACCAACCGACACTACAATGTACCGACACTACATACCACGTCAGCACGAAGACATTTCATATACCTAGCTCCTAAAATATTTAACCTTCTCCCTGAGAACTTAAAAACCGAAACCCAACCGCTCACCTTTAAAAAACATTTATCACAATGGATCCTTACAACTAGAAATGATGTTTAGAAACGATGTTCCTTTATTCCTTAATTCAACAAATAATTAAATTACTATTTCTTATATGTTATATTTTAATAACTATTATTATCATCTTATTATTACAATATTATTACTTATTTTTGTTATTATTATTAATTAATTAATTATTAATTGATAATGGTTAATAATTATTAATTATTATTAATTAATTAAATATTATTATTAATTATTATTACTTATTCATTATTATTAATTAATTATTATTATTATAAAATTTTGCAATTTAATTTAATCTGTACAACTTCTAATTTTATTTATCAACCATTACAAATGTATAATTTCAAATCTGTAAACTTCACCCGCCATAACACAGGGATATCCCTAGCATGGCGGATGAAACACCACAAAAAAACTAAGCAATGTACAATATTCTCGCACCCGTTGTTCCAAACTCATTAGTAATTGCTACTTTAAACACATTGAACAAATAGAATCGTGTCTGGTTAATCATAATAACGTTAAAGCTTTTTGGAGATTTGTCAAACACAAGAAACAAAACATAAGTACTATCCCCCAAAACATGACGTTTGGAGAAAAAAAATCATCAAACGGCGAGGAAAGCAGCGAACTATTTGCCCAGCACTTTTCATCAGTGTATGAGAAAGATGACATTAGAAGCAATGAAGAGACTCAACCTCAATCTGAATCAATAGACTATTCGAACAGCTCTCTGCACACAGTAAACATTAGTGTACACGATGTAAACATAGAAATGCTTAACCTCGACCAAAGCAAAGGCCCTGGCCCCGACAAAATTCCACCACTCCTAATAAAAAAATGTGCACACAGTCTCGCACTCCCTCTGACTATCATTTACAGGAAATCATTATCTTCATCCATTTTTCCAACAAGATGGAAACAGGCTAATATTGTACCAATACCTAAAAGCGGAGACCTTCACGAAGTCACAAACTATAGACCCATCTCTATTCTCTGTTCATTTGCGAAAATTTTTGAAAAATTAATTTGTCCATATCTGAATTATCATCTCAAAAATCTTATAACTCCAAAACAGCATGGTTTTCTCTCCCAGAAATCAACATCCTCTAATTTACTTTGCTATGTCAATACCTTAACCGAAGCTGTCGATAGAGGTCAACAGATAGACACAATCTACACAGATTTTAGCAAGGCCTTCGATAAAGTAAATCATAGATTACTAATTCACAAACTAAAACAAATGGGTGTTCATGGTACCTTGCTAAATTGGTTTTACTCCTATCTAACTGACCGCATACAAAGAGTAGTATTTGATGGCTATGAGTCAAGAGGATTAGATGTGCCATCTGGAGTGCCGCAAGGGTCCCATTTGGGCCCAATCTTGTTTCTTGTTTTTATAAATGACTTGTGCGATGTTATTTTGGATTCTGAAATTTTGTTGTTTGCTGATGATTGTAAGATATTCAAAATTATCCATACATTACTAGACTCAATACTTCTCCAAAACGATATTAACAGAGTTTTAAAGTGGTGCAACGACAATAGAATGTTTCTGAATTCTTTAAAATGTGTTCACATAACCTTTACGCGTAAACACAATTATATTCCAACTCAATATTTTATCGACGGTACTAAACTCCAGGAAGTCGCAACCATTCGGGACCTAGGCGTATTATTTGATAAAAAACTTACTTTCACACCTCATATCGACAATATCATTTCTAGATCTATGAAAATGCTAGGATTTATCAAACGAAACAGTAAACATTTTAAAAATCCCACATCAAAAATAACGCTGTACAATTCCTTCACCCGCAACGTGTTGGAGTACGCAAGTGCTGTATGGAGTCCAACCTACAAAGTTCATATTCAGCGAATAGAGCAGGTTCAAAAACATTTTATGTACCACCTGGCATATTCCGATAGGCGAGCTCGATCACTTCCTCACTACACTGATAGACTAAAATTCTACAATATACGCACCCTTGAACAGAGAAGACTAAATACAGATCTAAATTTTCTATTCAAAATTGTAAATGGTTTAATAAACTGTCCTTTTCTACTTCATCAAATCAGGTTCAATGTTCCTAGAATTGGTTCACGACTGGTAAATTATGTTCCGTTAAATATTAAAAAATATCGAACTAAGCTGGGGTATGACTCAGCCTTATCGAGAATGTGCCGTAATTTCAATGAGGCTTATAAAAAACATTCGATTAATTTGACAATGTCAACATTGGCCAACTTCAAATCAAATCTTAACAAGCTTTAAAGCTCCCTATTACGTTGTTCTATAAACTTGTGAACCTATAAACTCATTGTTCTAAAAACTTGTTCCTTGTAAAACTTGTTAATTATTATTTTGTAATGTACATTTAGTATGTGTTTGTGTGAATGAATGTAATGTATATGTAAGTATTATATTATCAATGCTGTGTTTGTCTTTAATTAGTGATAGCATCAACCATGTTCAGTGTAATTTTATCTGCGAAAGCTTTGATGTAAATCACTGTTGACAAACCTAATAAAAAAAAAAAAAAAAAATAAATAAATAAATAAATAAATAAATAAAACTGTTCACATTACAACAAGAAGAAAATTAAAAGCGAAAAGGGAAAATATATACAAAATGTAACCAATGCACGATTATGTAGTAATATGATGTAGTGATATTTTATATCAATGATAATTTTTGTTTGGTGGAAAAAAATAAAACAAGTACCTATTCATATTTTGACATTTTACGGCACATAAAGCAATCGAAGTAACATATTATACAAAATTCATTATATAATTATGGAAAGAAGTTGGTCTTAGCAATATCCGTTCTATTCCAAAATAGTGAAATTAGAAGAATATCATATCTGAAGGTCTTTCCTTATTTTAAAATAACCACAACCATCGAGTAAAATTAACACAAATAACTTGACTAGTGCAGTGCTAATAAAAGTTCCCTTCTTTATGAGTATAACTCACCTGGAAGTTTCCAAGATGAAAGGCGGTATGAAGAAGATGGAAGAGCTAAGCGGGTCCTTTATTTTTATCTGTAATACCTTCCTTTGATAAATCACCTGAGACCGAGATGATAACTACCCACCATTGATAAATTGCCTGGCTTCCAGATTTCTTTTAACTTTTTTCCATTCTTTCGCCTGACAGTCTTCCCGTACAAGGTCTGTTTTCACTTTTGCAATATTATTTATTGCTTTAATTTGTGCAAGTACATACATTAAAACATTTCGGTGCAAATGCTAATACAGACTTTAAATTTACATAAGAAAAATATATTTTTTAAATAACACTGGTCAATTCAAGAATATTCGATTTGACCAGTGAAATAAAACATGACATAAAATTTAAAAAAAAGCACGAAAAGCTTTGATCATCGTAAGCACGACTCTGTGCAGAAACGGACGGTCCGTTTGATAGATTCTCCCATCTTAACATACGGATTGCAAAAATTGAAAACAAATAAACAAATTCAAGGGGCCCCGATGGGCTCACCCCTCAGCCTATCGCTAATATTTACATGATGTACTTTGAAATAAAGGCGTCGCTATGTGGATGATACTTTCATTATTTGGCAACACGGAATTGAAGAATTAAATAACTTTCTTATTCATTTAAATAGTATCCATGAAGATATTAAATTCACCATGGAAATCGAAGAAAATGATTGTCTCCCATTTCTCGATATTTTAGTTAAAAAGAAAAAGAACGGCAGCCTTGGCCATACCGTATATCGTAAACCGACACATACAAATAGATACTTAAACGCCAACTCAAATCATAACCCATTTCAGTTGTCATCAGTTATAAATACCCTAGTTACCCGGTCAAAACGACTAGCGGACAAAGATCATATTCATGAAGAACTAGGTCTTCTTAGTAGTGCTCTTCAAGCAAACGGCTTCTCCAAATATTTAATAGACAAATCCATAAATAAACGCAAAAAAACTATTCCTGAAACGGAAGAAGAACCCCTTTCTATAGCAATTCTCCCATTCATCAAAGGCTCGACAGATAAAATCAGTCGAATCCTCAAAAGCAATAAAATCAAAACTATTTTTATATCAGAAAATAAAATCTCGCCTCTATTAAGAAGTCCGAAGGACCACATTCCACTTGAGTCACATGCTATTTATAAAATACCTTGTGGGGCATGTGAAAAGGTGTATATTGGACGTTGCAATAGAAAAATATCATGTAGAATTGCAGAACATAAAGTAGATGTCACTAATAAACGCTTAACTTCATCCATAGTACAACACGTCCTTAATGAAGGTCATAAAATAGACTTTAATAATACAAAAACAATAGCTAGCATATACAATGAACCAAAAAGAATTTACCGCGAAGCAATAGAAATTTATAAACATAAAAATAATATGAATACTATAAATGACTCAATCAGAATTCCCAACACCTGGAAAGTCTTAATCGATGAAAATCCCCCAAAAACGGCATTTTCAAAATTACCAGTAGTGTCTCCAATTAGCTTAAGGGTATATTACCGCAAGCGCAGCATATTTAGGGATTTTTGATGCAGTTTTAAGAACATTTCTATATTGTTTATTAGAAAAAAATATTATGTTTTGAAAAAATAAACTATTTTTCTAAATGGAGCGTTAAAAAAACGTGTTTAAATGTTTAAAACAATTGCGTGAAAAAATATTTACAAAACCTCTAAAAATAGCTTAAAGTTCGATTATATCTTTTAATTCTAAATACAGGAGAATTATAAAAAATATACATTATCACCACATCAATGTTGTCTAAACGACTGAATAATAAAATTATTTTAAAAAGCATTAAAACAATGCTTAAATAAATAAAAACAGTTTTTCAATATCACGATATTGTTATTTTGTCTCACGCCATTATATAAACCAAGACAAGAGTTATTTCCAGTCAGTATGCGAGATGATTTCAGAGTGGAAGCACGTCAAATTTTACAAAAAATAAATACGTAAATGTGTAGGCACATAAGAAAAGGGGTCTAACTAAAGGTTAGTCGTTATGTTGTTGTGTTTTATTTCAGAACCAAGTTGACTTTTTTACTAGAACTTCCATTTTGCGGCCGCCTGTTTGCAACCAGCGGCATGGAATGGTTTAGAGTGCCCCTTTACCCGTATTTTCGTATTCCTAGTTTTATTTATTTACGTCCTACTGTGCTTTTACATAAATTAGGTAAAGATAAAGATATATATAGTATTGTTCACTTTGCAGACATATTATTAGTATTTTTTAGTGAACAAAAGATAATAATTGAGAATAGTAGGGAAAAAGTTTCATAATAACACGAAACGATCCTCACCATATATATCTCCCAGTACGAATCTAACAAACCTTGTAGCAATAATTAAAACGACCAAATGTGAATAACCAACAAATTGTGCTATTTCATATTGAAAAATGTTAGTTCACATTCCTGCCGCAAGTTTTTAATGAGAACTATGGAATATAATATGAATATTTTTGTAGTTTCGTAGGCTATAATCTCAAGGGCAAATATTGTGATGTAACTCTTATTTAATATATGCATTGGAAATCAGAATTTTCGTGCCACTCCAACATTTCAGACCCCTTAGTAAAGAAGTTTAACTTCAAAAATACAGATCAACATTTAGAAAAGGAAATATATATTATTTACTGATAGGAGTGATATTATCTTATTTTTCAATGAGGTGTTTGTGAAGAGTTCGTTTCATTACTAATACGGAATCCCCAAATATATCGACAATTTTATAATCTAGATTATGCCGTAGATTTATAGGTGTGTGAACTTGGTAGTAAGTTTGAATAAAAACACAGGTTATATCTGTTGTATTATTAAAAACACAGGTTATAAACCTTTTAAATTGGATTAACTAGGCATTATCACCGTGGAGTAGTTGTTAACACTGTCGCTAATAAAAGCGCGTTTAATTTTTATTAGGATAGTTTAACTTTTTTGACATGTTTCGATATCGCGTATTTTTTTAATGGGGATGGGGTTCCAATGATTACAGTTGTGGCAGATGGGTCTTATAAGACAAAATATGCTGCTTTATCTGGCGCAGCTGTAATTATTGGATATAGGACAAAGAAAGTTTTGTATATGGGTGTCAAGAATAAGTTTTGTATGACTTGCACTCGGGCCTCAAATAAAAGCGTAACCCCACCCAAACATAAGTGCTATAAGAATTACGAAGGCTCTTCAAGCGGCATGGAATCTGAAATAATTGTTGAAAGGATTTAAAAGCTCAGTAGCTACATATGGGTCAATATATTCCAAGTTAATAGCAGATGGCGATTGTAGCACTTACAAGAAAATATTAGAAGCTCGACCCTATTCCAATAAAACCGTAGAGAAAATTGAATGTCGGAATCACCTTCTACGTAATTATATAAATAAAATTAATTTACTTTCGTTAGATACCCAGTACCCTATACGCTTACGCAAAATTATTAGTGAAAGATTACTCCGCTTGCGTAGATCAATCACATCTGCTATTAAATATAGGATTTCAGAAGATTGTTTGATGGATACCAAAATCGGGAATTTAAATAAAGATATTTTAAATAGCATCAAACATGTGTTTGGCGACCACGCTACCTGTGACGACTATTACTGTACGCATGTGGATGAGAAAAACTACATTCAAGACTTAAAATCGTGCAACTTATTTTCTAAACTCTGTTCGCGTTTAGCTTCAAATTCCAGTAGCTTAATATATGCGACTCTTATCGTTAAAAGATAGAAGAATACTCAATGATCTTATTTTTTTATTTAAAATAAACAATAACTGGTTTGACTCCCCTGAATTGGTATCGTTAATAAATTATCTTATTTTTTATTTAAAATAAACAATAACTGGTTTGACTCCCCTGAATTGGTATCGTTAATAAATTATCATGTACCTAGTAGAACAACTCGACTCAAAACACCTTATTATTGCAACAACACTCTCAGTAATGCAGAACAAAATTCAATAATACTTCGTTTACACACTTTAGGTAATGAATTTGCTCATATCGATCATGCCGAAAGTCTGTCATCATACAAAAGATGCATTAGACAAAATTTATCTGCTAGTACTACATAATAAATAATAAGTATAATCATGTAACCATAATATTATGTCCTACCAGTATGCACTCTAATACCTATGGCTTAGAAACATATCATAGGTACCTATTTTTTATATCGCTTTGTATACTCCGTAATACCTTCCTTTTATTTATTATATTTTTTTTTTTAAATTTTGGTTATCTTCAATATTTGGCTCCTAAGAGCATTTCTTACTGTTTACTTGTCATACTTTTTTTATATTTATAACTTTTGTACTTTATATTATTTACAAAGGTAACTTATAGTTTATATTATTTCCTGCCTTTCAACTTTTTATCTTAACTTTTTACTTTTACATTATACTTTATATTTTATAGTTTACACTTTTACTTTATACTTTCATTTTATACATCATAATTCTATTTACTACTCATTACCTTAACTCCTTTCTTTTACCCTTTGTTTTTATATTTAACTTTACATTTATATGTCACTTTCTTATGTTATTGTATTATAATATATATAAATATAATTATGTCAATGGCACATGTTGTGCCGTATGTTTTGAAATAAATAAATAAATAAATAAATATAATGTTGATAGTAATATTGCAGAATCATATAACAGCGTTGTCGCCAAAATGGTAGGTAGGAAACGAATTAATTTTTCAACAAAACAGTCTTATACTGGGAGGTGCGCAGCATCTGTTGTTGCGTTTAATACAAAACGGCCACACTATATTCTCCATAAAACGGTTTTTGATAGCAGCCCGCGAAATGTTTTGAAACGTTTTGAAGCAAATAAACACAGAAAACTTAGTTACCAAAAATACAAGTACAAAACAAAAACAGTAAATAAAACACAGAATTCATTAAAACCAGATTCCGAATATGGTGATGCATGTCAAAAGCCGGATATGGATAACATATCATTTGATGCTGTAAAAAAGCAGTTTTTAAAAGATTTGCAATGTTCTTCCCCAGAACGTCGGCGAATTGAAAGGGAAACCATTTTACAGTCTGAGAGTGGTGAATGGTTAGAAAGGCACCGAAATCTTTTGACAGCGTCGTGGTTTGGTATGATTTGCAAGAGAAGAATGATTATTTATCACACTTCCCACTAAAAGTTGAGCGTATACTTCGAGATGACAAGTTCAACTCTCCAATACTCTACCATTTGTTTGACGAAAGTTTGCCAACATACGTTTGGTTGAGATAATTGAAGTGTTATACATGAATAATTTTATTTGACCAGGAATCTAATAATTTTTGGTTAGTATTTATAAGAATTTTGGCATTCTCGTCATAAATTTAAAGGTGTAATGTTTATATCTGCCTTGCAAATTATTTTGTGCATTTCTGAGCTATTGGCTTTCCTATGGAAAAAATTTCTAAGCATTTCTACCTGATTGTGTTTCAAAGATGTTATTTTGATTACACCTCTACCTCCTAAATTTCTAGGTAAATTAATTCGTTCTATAGCTGAATTTGGATGATGGCAATTAAAATTTGTTAACGTTGTTCTAATTAATCGTTCTAAACTAAACTATCTAAATCTGTATTGGACCATTTAATTATGCTAAATGAGTACGTTAGTAGAGGTATTGCCCAAGTATTTATTGCTTTTACAAAATTTTTAGCAGATAGATTGCATTTTAAAAATTTTCTGATCCTAGTTTGAAATTTAATCCTAATATCATTTTTAATACTAGTGTGATCTAATCTATTCGATTGCGGGTATCCTAAATATTTATAAACCTCACCCCCTTTCATACTTTTAATTTTGAAATTTCTAAATATACTCTCGTCTCCATCTACAATTTTGCCTTTCTCTATATGGATCGTTTTACATTTATCTAAACCAAAAGTCATTTTAATATCATCTGAAAAATTTTAACTACCTTAATCATTTTCTCTAAATTTGATTCCGAATTTGAAAATAATTTTATATCATCCATATATAATAGATGTGAAACTATACTACTCTCTCTTGTATTACCGTTAATTTTTATTCCAAACTTGCTTTTAATTAACATTTTAGACAGAGGATTCAATGCTAAGCAAAATCAAAGAGGACTCAATGAGTCTCCTTGAAAAATCCCTCTTTTTATTGAAATGCCCGGTACTACTATTTTCTTACCTTTTAAATTTACTAGTAAATCTGTATTCCAAAAGGACATAATATTTTTCAAAAATCTAATTATAATTGGTTTAACTTTATATATTTTGATTAGCCACGAGTGCGGGACACTATCAACATATAACTTTTATATAAATATATAATTTTTATATATATATTTATATAACTTTTTGTAAACAATAATAATAAATATTGAAAATGACCGATATTTTATTTGTCATTCCAATATATTCAGATATAATTATGATCACATATTATGAAAATAATGCGAAATTGAATACCGTATTGTTTTGACATCTGTCAATGAAGAACTAATGCCTACCGTCCAGCAGTGTAGTTGGTTGTATCGAATAATTTATCAAACAAGTTTGATCAAAATCTGATAAAGAGTCATAAAATCATGAGCTCCTCCTGCAATAGGTAATGTTTCTATCTAAATTTACCTAAAACATGCGCATTCAATTTAATAAACATAATTTGAAAGATGCCTAATATTTAACGTTTCATGTTCAAATCTTACTCAAGTGTACCATCTAGTCTAGATTCTTTGCTGCTCTGACTTCGTCGGTAGCGCGCAGCGGTTCCCCGTTCGAGCATACTTCATACTTCCCCACCCCGAAATATTATTTCGGTTTTGGTAAATTACCCCTTAACCAATCTACTGCCATCCCCGCCCCCCACCCCCTCCACCATCAATCACCTGCAACCCGGGTACTTCGTTCTAGACATAAGAAGTGACTTGCACTCACTTAAGTTTTAGCTTTTGGACCGAACAGACATGCGAAAGCTATCAGTTTGAGACAAAAACTCAAGACATAAGGCCTCTGATGACAGACAGTGTGATCTGTCCGAAACGTCAGGAATTAAAAAGTCCTTTTAAGGACTACGTTACGCGGGTAAACCGAGAAAATTGTTCTACATCTTACACCCGTGAAAACCTTAATCATAACATATATATATTATATACTCCATTGGTCACCATGATTCAAACAGCTGCCTAGTATGGTGATCTAAATATCTACTCTATGTAAAATATCTAATTATGTATCATGTGTTTTATAAATAAAATTAAAAAAATATGTAATGGTAATCTCTGGCGTTATGAAATGTGTATAATCCGTATGTTTGGGACCGCGGGACGCACATTTTGTACAGATTATTGCATTTTAGCAGAAGAGTGTTTCTATTTACAATGGTAAGCTCTGGTCTTGTGAAATTTGTATAAAAAAATTACTACAGGTGGTGCGCGAGTGGTTTAAAAATGTGTGTATTTCATATATAGTTTAGCGGCAGGGAGGGAAGGCAGGAGGGGGAGATTAACAATGGAGGTGGGGTTCGCGGGAAGGGTGATAAGGGTGATGACTGATGGGGAAGGTGGAAGGGCAACGCAGGAGGAGAAGGGGACGCGGAAGGGTAAGAGATAAGATTAAACATGAAGGGAGAAACTTAATAAAAAAAAATTATAAAGAAAGTCAAATGTTCCAGGGTTACGAATAATCTGACAATATTTTAAAATCTCCTACTACCATCATAGAAAGCGGAAAATGTTTCTTGTGTTGGAATGGAGGACTTAGCCAGCCGAGGAATTGAACACGGGAAGCCTGGGTGGGACCCAAACGCGATATCAACTCAGCTACCGAGCAATTTAACAATAACAATTTATTTCTTTGAATTTATATAAATACTAGCTGGACAATAAATAAAAATAGAAAACAACGTTAAACAACTGTTGAACTGATCATTTAAAAAATTTGTGTCTGGATTTTCTGTTTCACATTATTTTCATGATGAAGTAGAAGTTGAATTTAACGGGCAACACAAATAGACCATTCGCAATTTATCAAATGCACCATATTTTTAATTATCAATAAAATTAGAAAACCATTTTTCGAAAAATTTCGAAGAATATGGAGGTAAAACCTACTTGATGTACGAAATGAAAAAGGGGAAAGCCGGGTAATAACTACTTGTTAAGAGAAATGAAATTGGATACAGCTCCCAGCCTCCCTTTGTAATATTTTTTATTACTGCCTGATATCAAAAACTCATATTATTATTTATTTATTCTGGTCTAATTGGATTTTATTGCACAGCTTTACCCCAGTGACGCCCCTTTGACAGATGATCACCGAAATGAAAACATGGCCAAGTGCGGGCCATTTGTTTCACTTAACGGCTAGTTCCCCGAATATTTTCCCCAGACGCCTCCGGTGATAAATTGCCACAGTTCTACTGTAGTTCATGTAGTTCATAACAAATGACATTACTTTTGTGCGAAACGAAAAAAAAATCCAATTTGTCGGATGTTTCTTTAAATACTATAGTAATTTAGTGCTCAGTCTGGATAACTCAACTAATTGAGTTATCGTTGTTTAACCTACTTTATTACGTAATGAAGTCACAGAATAATGTGTTTAGTAAATATCAATATTCTCATATTTTTCATGTTTTTTAAAATACTTATCTCGATAAACCTGTGTGCTTTTTTCGAATTAATGCCACTCAATTCAGAGCACGTAATGATTTACCTAGAAAAGTTGTAGCGTAAACATTCGAATTCTTACAATATTTTAAAATTGCTGTTTGTATTAACACGATTTTGATAAAAAATACTGCTAACGTATTAATAGGTATTACTTGTAGTTTGCGTAGGGAATTTTAATTGTAGGTATGTCTACTTATTTTAAAAAGTTACCATTACAATTTTTTTTCTTAATAAGGTTTCATTGTAATCCCACTTGTTTTTAATTTTTAAAGATTTTTTTCATTGTGTTTTTTTTGATACTTTTTTGTTGTTGTGTGAAAAGTGTTTCTAATAGTTTTTATGTTGTTGTGTTGTTTGAAAAATTCCCATAAAAATGAAATTCTAAAAAATCTCTACATATTATAAATTTAAGTCCTCCGCCGCGTCTGTCTGTCTGTTCGCGATAAACTCAAAAACCACTAAACGGATCTTTTTTTTCACCAAAAGTTAGTGATTCATTATTGAAGGTATACAATTTGTCAAGGTTTTGTGTAAATTGGTTGAAATATATCATATACTAGCTGACCCGACAAACGTTGTTCTGCCATATAAATTATTTCTAGTGAATATTTTGGTTGTAAAATAAAAAATAACGAATGTATTGTAAGTGTGTGGGGATGGGATCTATGAAAGAAAGAGGAATGGAGCGCTGTAGCCGATGACCGCTGATAAAAACAAAAACACACCAACCAAAGTAGGAAAATTAAATGAAGAAAATTAATATAAATTTCGAAGAATAATTGAGTATACGGTATTTGTTGTCAGTCCGTCTTTAGCCAACACAAATAAGCTAGATGGTTTGACAACGCGAGAACATGTTGCCGAATGAAATATCAAAATGACGCGACGCTTCTCGTGAATATCTTGCGCATGTGTGGATGAAAATTTTATGAGGCGGACTTGGCGCCATCTGTCATTCAACAACACAAATAATTTCGTTCTGTTTGAAATACGAAAGACGGTTAAATTTTTTCATACGAAAATACTAAAATCGCTATTAAAAATGGGCGGGTAGGTAGTTAAAATTTGGTATTTTTTGATGCCAAATAAAAAAAAAATACAAAATTAAAAAAAAAAAAACATATTTTTTTTCTGGATAGGGACACCCTAATGACATGAAATATACTTAATAAATAAAACCTATTCTCATACCTACCAAATACACATAAAAAATTCATAAAAATCGGTGAAGCCGTTTCAGAGGAGTGTGACCACAAACACCGTGACACGAGATTTTTATAGGTGGTGAACGTGCGGGCTGACAAGCGGGCGGTGTGGATTTGATTTGTATGCAAATTAACAGATGACGGCGTGAGTTAAAGCTTGTATAACCATCCAGTAGATGGCGTTGTTTTTCGTTAGCCACAGCAACGCGTTCCCGGGTCAGCTAGTAAAGAATGTAATGTTTTCCAAAACTAATAAAATAGGTATATAATAAAGGAAAAACTGAGGAATACCCCCAAAGTAAAAGTTCCTCTATAATGTGATAAAAATCGCCAAGGACAACTAAGGGGGAAGATAAAGCGAAGATTGGATGAAATCATGAGTGTTTTTTTTCCATCCAAGCACTCAAAAAGATTTATTTCGATGGGTATTAAATATTATGTTTTATAGGTGTCATTAATGTATGCAAAGCCATAAAATATGAACCTCCCGTCACCGCTGAAGAGAGCGATAAAGAAAGTTTATTTTCAATCATCTCAAAATAATGTATATATCGTCGCCCTTCTCGGGCTTGTTAGGGCTAATAATTTTTATGGAGCCATGAAAAACCTGAACGGATAAGACGTCTTATTTTTCTTTATTGCGCACTCCTTAATGGGAGGTTGATAACAGGGCGGCAGAGGGTGGTACAAGGGGTGACAAGGGGAGACGTATCATCGTAAAACGAACAGAACCGTCCACATAAAATGCAACCAATTACTTGGCACGCGTGACGGACCTAATTTATAATATATCTGTTCGTGCGAATGTCCGCTTTCCTAGGGTTGAAACATGTAAGCCACTCCTAGATTTCTAGTTGGTATTTACTTAAGGCACTGTACCATGGTGCTTGCGTGGTACAAGGGTGTATTTTTCGTAATTATTTTCAAGCTCTCTGAATTGATTTTTTTATTAATACTCGTAGTCAATATATACACATAGAAGAATGTAAATAAATTTTTGTACTTGAATCTAAAGTATAGCTTGCGGTGTATGCCGCTTCCAACAGGACACTCCGACGAAATTGCTGCTTAGCGGTTGACAGCGATTAAGCCATGCGGTTTATCAGAAAAATAAAATAAAAATAATGTATTTAGAAACTAGACATGTATAAAATAGAAGGGGCCCTATTTAAAAAAAAAAATAGAAAGATAATGGATTTTTGAATACTTTAAGGTACATGCAACAGTTTAAGGAACATTTGGTACATGCAAATCGGTTGAATAGTTTTTTTAATATGTCAACCAGGTCGAAAAACATAGTTTAAGGATAACTCAACATACAAACTGTTTCAAACGGTTTCACATAAAATGCTGTTTCTCCGTCAATTTTACGAAGTTCGTTAAAACATTTGGTGAGAGCAAACTTAACAAACGCATATTTTATAAAAAGAAATTAAAAAACTTACAACATTTTTTTTTACAGTGGTGTGGTGCCTTAAGATTAAATTTAAACTCTGGGTTTAAAAATTTTTTGTACGAGTATGTCATACTAAAAACTCGTGGACGTTGACTTCAGGTGTCGCAAAACACAATACTCGGGTACAATTAAAAGAGTAATTCTAAAATATTTAGAATTACTCTTTAAATATTATAAATGAATCCATCACGTCATGAGAGTTCCCCTATTTTTGAAAAATATCGAGATTCATTCCAATACCAAAAATTAAAAAAAATACAAAAAAAGTAATTACTGCAATGGACCAGTAAACGTGCTTTCTAAGTACGAGTATTAACAGTTACTAGAAAATGTACTATAAAAACTGCCGGTTGATTTTATAGAAAAAGGTGCTTATTACGTGAAGAACAATATGGTTTTAGAAATAACCAATAGTGTGAAATGGCTCTCAATCTAGTTATAGAGGACTAAAAAAAATATTCAGATAAAAATAAATACGAGATCTTTATTGAATTTTGATAAATTTATTCATTATAATGTGTATAGGTACCGCTCAAGAATCACAATTGGATGAAGCAGGGAGGACCACTGCCTCCCCCCATTAGGGGTATGAATGGTTTAAGGCAGGGGGAGTGGGTAGGGGAAAAGTTCTCCCACCCATAAAGCCTTAAAAATGCAATTAATTTAAGATGCTATAAAAACAAGCATTTATGTACTCTAAAGTTCTATGTGAATCGCACCAGTTAGAAGGAAGGAACCCTAAATAGGTCAACATAAAATGGGCCAAATGTTCCTGTAATAAATATAAGAATGGAACTAGGCGGTAATGGCGGAAACCTTATTCATGACTTTGAGTTTGCAGGCTTCACTCGATGGTTAAAACTTACAGTAAAAAGTAAATATTTTATACAAAACATATAACTTACAACCAAAGAAAGAATCGTGGCTCCCTTATCAGGCACAAGAGCTCCTCTTTTCTGATAAGGTCATGACCAAAAACTACCTTTAATATAATATTTTCTAAAATATCATCATCATCATCACTATTGGCTCTACAACCCCTGGTGGGTCTTGGACTCCTCAAGAATCTTCCTCCACTCATCTCGATTTTGTGCCAGCTCTCTCTAGAAGCTCCAAGCTAGATATGTCTTTGAGGACGTTGTCGGTCCATCTTAGTCTTGGTCTTCCCAGGCTCCTTCGCCCTATTGGTTTTGAGTTCAGCAGGGACTTTGGTGCTTGATACTCGTTCATTCTCTCCACATGACCCAGTCACCGAAGTCTTCCCAATGACGCGTGAATTCAAAGCAACTTTGAGTTCATTGAGCGTGAACATTTGCACGCAGGAATAACTAATGTTTCAAGCACGTACAATCGAAATAGCAAGTATTATTTTTCTGAATAACTGAGTTAGGTTGACATCCATTTACGAAATAATTTATTTAATCAATGAAGATAAAATTAGCGACTCTCAATCGAAAATTTGAAAATAAAAAATCAGAAAAATAAACGGCCATGTCTACGAAATTAACCCAGGACCATAGCCTTGCCGGTGCGATGCTCTACCACTGAGCTAATGGGACCCTATCCCCTTCGGTCTTACGTAACTGAATCATCCTTCAACCAAGAACTATCAACATTATCTTTTCTTAACGCATATTTTATTGGTTGCTATCTTTATGCAAGATTCATCTGGAAATAAATGCTACCTGGTCTAAATAATGTTTTTCCATTTTTATTTAATATGCGACCTCTATCGACTTTTTATGCAAGTCCAGGATGAAATTTAATAATTTAGAAATCTACGATGTTTTCATTTAACTTAATGAGTAAAACCTCACATTGTGATATTTAATCACTTAAGACAATATTAGCGCCTCTCAAACGAAAATTTGAAACCGATAAATCAGAAAAAGATACGGTCACATCTAAGAATTTTTCACATCTAGGAATTTCCTAGATGTGATCAAAGGTTCATAGAAAATGCTTTTAACAAGGTAAGCTCATCGAGGGGTTAGAGCGGTGATTGGCTAAAAAATCTTGACGTTGCTTGAAGTCCAAATTCTTTTAAATTGATATTTGAATTAACTGCGAAACAAGTGGCAGGGTTTTACTTCCAGCTATGTCACGCATTCGAAATGTGCCCCGACGTATTTTTTTTTTCGAAAAAGGACGTCGTCAACCTTGTTGACCTTGGCCTTGTTCTACCGGTATTACAATAGAATATGCTGCGAGGAACTAGCGTCATTGATCCCTTCGGCACCGGTGCGCAGTCTGGAAACACGCCAAACGCGTGCCCAACATTTGTACACGGTTGACATTTGTCACATGAGAACGGGTCGTTTCTTCGACTCGTTCTTGTGTTCAATAGATCGGCTGGAGAATGATTTGCCGGCCTCTGTGTTTTCTCCTTCCTACAACAAGGGTCTCTTCAAGACCAATGTTCATTCCTTCCTCTCCTCAAAAAGACCCTCCACACAGCATCCCAGATGACGTAGGCCCTGAGGGAAATTATTTTCCTCAGGGCCTCCTCTGTGGAGTTAATGTAAAAAAAAAATAAAAAATCTGGTAACAGAAAAATATTGGCACCTCTGCGACTCAAACCCAGGACCTTCGGGTTTCTGGGCCGCGACTCTACCAAGTCATTTTTAACTGTATCATACTTCAACTAAGAACTACCAACATTATTTTCATTTTCTTAACGCATATTTTATTGGCTGTTATCTTTTGTTTTTAATGATTGTAAGATTCAAATCCGAACTAAATGTTATCTAGATAGTGTCTCGGATCATTTTTTAATCGATTTTTATTTATCTTTTATCTTTTTTGTGATTTTTCTGTTTCTAGTTTTTCGATCGAGTTGCGCTAATATTGTCTTCATTTTAAATAATTTATTGTTAGATATTCGTACTCTTAACAATTTGTTTCCCACGGAATCGGTTAAAATTTGTTCCGGGTTATTTAATGTGGCGATGAATTATCGGAGGCAGTAATGTTACTCGCAATCGGGGCAAAACGAATGTACTAGAAATACTTGGCTCCGGTTCCTCGTTGTGTTCTATTACTCCACTTTCAACCACCCCTTTACACTCTGCTCAGCTTAGAAAATCCCCCGTAGCTTCGAGATTGGTTCAACAATCGTACATATTCATTCCCTTTGCCTTAATGTTATCTGTGTCGCCGGGGGAAGACGATATCAATTATTTATTAAAACCCTTTAATGCAGTTAAAAAGGTTTCTCTGAGATTAAACTCAAACTGCAAGTAAGAAGGTTGGAGTCTGTTGGAATCTAATTATTAAACTGTTCTAAACTTTGTTAGGTTGTAATATTAGAAATTCAAAAATTAAATTTCAATTGTTGGAAACTTTTATGAGATTAGCACTTTTAAAAACGAATTGCTTTGGTACCTACAACTTACGTGTGTAGCATAGTACAAATATATATATATATATATATATATATATTTTTTTTTTTTTAATTAACTCCCCTCTGGAAAATCATTTCCCCCAGAGATTATGTCTTTAGGGATCCTGTATAGAGAGAGGGTCGATTCTTAAATCGAAATGAATGTGAGGAGTTCTGGGAAGGAAAAAGGTATGATGGGTGGATAGGAATCTGAGGTTCAGTGTGACCAGGAGTGACGGGCATATGGACCTATCCGTTTCAATGCGGTGTACGGCGATGGGTTGGGAGAGTTCGGCTGGAGAAGTCAAATGGTCTCCCTCAATCGGCCTCTCTCGAACAGACCGCGCACTGCGCGGCTGGTTGGGAGGTGTATCCGCCGTCAAGACGTCGACAATAGTGCAGCGGTAAGGCGCTTGACTAGCATTCCGAAGGTCGCGGGATCGAATCCCGGCGTGGCAAATAAATTTTATTTTATTAATTTGTGTATTTCACAATTTATTCATTTAAAATAATATATAATATATTTGCGGCACGTTCCAGAGTGGAAGATACTTTCAGTATCGCCCTGGTGTAAGACCACCATTCAGAATTGAAACGTTGCTTTTTTTTTTTTTTTTTTTTTTTTTTTTTTACATTAACTCCACACAGGAGGCCCTGAGGAAAATAATTTCCCTCAGGGCCTATGTCATCTGGGATGCTGTGTGGAGGGCTTGCTTGAAATGGCTTCTGCCGTGTTTGGTGACCAGATTTGAATAGCCAGGTACTTCCCCACCTTCCTCTTCCCTATCTCCTTCCCCTCCCTACTACCTTCAGCCTCACAAAATACCCCAATTGGGGATGCCATAGTCCCACTGGCTCCAGACGGGAGCAGTTGGGACTCTTGTGCGGTATTCATGTAAAAACAAAAAAAAAACCAAGAACCCGAGTACCCCTACCAAGTGACAAAACGTAGCAAACCACTTGGGGTGACCTGTGACAGAGGTGTAGGTTATCAAATTAATGGTTCCCGGTACCCAAAGTCGCTTCCCAAATTAAAAAAAAAATAGTAGTTTTTCAATAAGAACGCATTGACAAACTGCTATCTTACGGTTTATCTAAACTCCATTGACTTCTTTGGAAATACTGGCTGAGGGAGACGTTTTCGAGACAAAATTTCAAGCAAAACAAACCGACGAGTAAAGCATGGATAACCTAAATTAGCTTGATGATATTTTGAGGTCTAACAAAATAAATCAATCTAACAATTAATGATTACATGCCTACAGATAATGGAAAGAAAATGTGATTATATAATCCACTGTCACTACTTTAACTGACCATAAGACTTCAAAACGACCATGTCGTGGAAAGAATTAAAAAATGTATGTCACTCGATGGAAAATCATATTTATTTAATAAATTTCAAGGGTGTAATTAATAGATTTAAAATTGTTGTAAACAATAATTATCAATGTTTTTTTTACTCGTTGTGGTTCCTAAATAATCTATAATGAAATACAAATTTAAATCTAAAGAAACATCGCAGGCTTTGATTATGATAAATGTAAAGCAAACAAATTAAAAAAGGTCGGAAATTGCGTAACTCAAAGAGAAGCTGTTTCAATTTTAAATTAGTGCGTAAGTATTTGAATTCGAGAAAAAGTTAAGGGTTGCTAGTTCCACCCCAAGGCCTTCGAACTCTTACCAGATGAGGGATGTTATAGTACCTGAAAGGCAGGGGTGTCCTGTGATTCGTTACTTTAATTAGATTGATTTTATAATTCATGTTGATGGTCGGAAGTTTTCAATAACACTTCGGTTTGTTGAGATTACAAGTTTGTTTATTTTCGTTTATTTTGTTTAAAGTAAATAACTTATTGGTCTCAAACGACCGTTTAAAAGCGGTGTTCCGTGTTGATCTTCAGCGCGGACCGCGCGCTGCTCAGAGAGCTGTTCGTCTGTCTATCGGATATGGTCAGATACCTTCGTAATCGTTCGGGTTTTACACCCGAACGGACGACAGTTGTCTCTCTCATGTAGTAGCACTACTGACCTCTGTTGAGACACCTTAATACTATATATAACTAGCTATTCTTACGATATCTTTTTTAAAATTACGTACTCTAAGGACATTTGTTGAGAGACATTGAAACTACATATATATTACCAAAAACTACAACTACATTCATACTTGTCACACTGTACTATATTTATCTTGTAGCAATATAAAATTTCTTTTCCGCGATGTTTACCAACTGATTTTAGTTTCGAGTGAAAAATACTTTTGGTATCGCCCTGGTGTAAGACCACCTTTCCAGATTGAAATATTTGCTTAAAATGGCTTTAGCCATGATTGATTACTAGATCTGAACAGCCAGGTACTTCGCCACATTCCCCTTCCCCATCTCCTTCCCCTCCTCACTTAACTCCAGACTCTTAACATTCCCCAACTGGGGATGCCATAGTCTCACTAGTTCCAGACCGGAGCAGTTGGGACTCTTGTGGGGTATTCTCATAAAAAAAAACTAAAAAACCGTTAGTAATTTTTGAAGAAAGTGGGGTAGAATCGTCCAAAACATCAGAATCAAAGACAATATTCACAGGACTGCCAATTAGTGCCAATATAATCTTCTCTATAATCAACCCTTCGACATTACGAATACGTTTAATGAAACATTCGATAAAGTTCGCCGATACAACGAGCAATTTTCGTTCGCACACAGCTCACAAATAATAACTCTTGATCGACGTTGGAAAATTGAGTCCTTGGAGCATGTTTCGCAAGTGGGAGATTACATATTTATATATTTTTTTGAAGTATATTTTATTTAGTTATATAATGTTTACATATATATCTAATGTATTCTTTTCTAAAACTACTTACTATTATATTATTTCCTACTTACTTACATAAATTTGGACTTCACAGCATTGAGACATAATCCACGAAAAACTGTAAGAATTTTAGCTTCCTTAACATTTACCGGGAGTTCATTGAACATTTTAAATCCTTTATGGTAAATATTAAAAAAAAAAACATGACTCTAAAGAATCCAAAAACAATAAAAATCCGTTTTCGGCGCATGTTCGAAGTGACAGAACCTGTATTCAACACCAAATGATATTATTTCAGTCCGGTGAGTTAAGGCCCTGCAACCGCGCATAAAAAGAATAAGATGGAGATATATGAAATTATGAATATTAGAGGAGAGCGCTAGTATTTAAAGTGACAAAATCGATGCGAAAATTGTGAAAATGTTTAATAAAACACGACTCGTTTAAAATAGAGCAAAAACCTCGCGAGGGTTGTCTTAAACAGCATTTAAAGAAACACTGTGAATTTTTTCATACATATAACTTGTAAAATAACTGAAACAAATGTGTTTATAATAATTTTTGGAGCATACTTTGCGATTTTTTTCTGTCGAGGGAATTTTATATAATTTGCGTTTCGGCGCGACGATGTCTAGATATTACCTTCAAAAATAACATATATTTTTTGAAGAGCCTAAAAATTTCAAATGTTTAAGGGAGGTTTGCAAGAAATCGGTAGAAATTTGGGTAACGGCGTCTTAACAGGACGCCACTGCTAGTTAGGTTGGTCTATAAGGTTATAAGTTTTAATGTATATTATGGATGAAGCATAACGGCTGTTTCATTTCCTTTAATAAAAATTTATGACCCCGCAGGTGAGGCGTAAGGCTTTCAACTCATTAGATTTATTATTAAGAATTATGTTTGAACTTAATGCGTCCTCTGGGGTTTGGCTATGAGAGGGTTTAACCGCGTTCTTAATGTACCGGATTTCCTGGCACCATAGGGCGTATCTCTTATGACACGTCCGGAAGTTTTTGCTTTGAAAAATTGTAAATTTGCATACTAAAGAGCTGATGGGGCCTCCTTAGCGTTATGGGTTACGGTAATGGTGAACTCATTAGACTCAGGTGGTTACAGGTTTGATTTCAACCATGCCCTAAAACGTTGCCATAATTGACTGAAAATTTTTATATTAATTTTCTGTTAATGTATTGTTACATTTTATTGAAATGTGTATCAAAAGACTGAGCGTATTGAAGTCCTATTTTGACTTGACCACGTACATTTCGTTTGTCTGAAATTTTTTTTGTATTCGGTAACCGGTCAATCATTTTAAGATTTGTAGCCGTGTTTGATAGTATTTTTTATGCCTAGTATTTTTAGTCTATCTTTCACAGAACTACTAATTAATAAAAAAAATACCCAAATTATAATTAGGCTCTTCTAGTTAATGTTATAAATTTAGCTAAAAAGCTATATCCACGATTTATTCCAATAAATACTATGAATATTATCATAATTTAACTAGTTAAGAAAGGTAAATAATTAGTAGTTATAAATGCTTTCTTGACTGCACACAAGTTCTAAATAATAATGAGACTTCCACAGATTCAAAAATAACTATTTTCTTAAACACCACTATTTGATAAAGGTGGTTATATTATTAGTTGGTTTAAAATGATGCCTCACAGTGATTTTGCTGTTATTAAAGAAATAAATTATTTTGTTAGGAATAATTTTCTCAGTTTTGAATTTCCTCGATACTCGTATTTTACGGAAATAGCATCCGGTATCTTTGGCTTTCTTCAATAGGTAAAATTTTGTAATAAACCTATCCACATTGACTACCGAAGGACTATTGGAGCAGGACATGAAGGACAGAAAACTGAAAGTAACTAGCCAGAGACTGTAGCCAGTTGAGGATACTTATGTTGGACAAAACCCACCCTCACGATAAACAAATACGTATGTACGTATTTTTTCAGGTTACCTATTTAGAAGTTCCATAGAAAGGATACCTATGTGTTTGAATGCTAAACTAAATATGTACGTGTGTAATATTTTTTAAGTTAATCCCCATACGGGAAGCCCTATACGAGTAAAAACTGCGTTGGTTTCATACCAAAAACCGGCCATCAATAAGTTTAGTTTGATTGTGTGGTGTCAATTTCGTTTTTATTAATTAACTAGCTGATACCCGGCATGCCTTGCAATGCCATATTCAAAGAAATAAATTGTTTCTCCCTGCATGTCCTTTCACGTGCGTCCGGGTTCCTCTTCCGCATGCCCTTCCCCTCCCACGTTCCCCTTCTACCTTCTACCTTCCCCGCCTACCCTCTCCCCTCTCTCGCTCCCCCGCTACCCGGTCCCGCCAAACCCCCTCCCGCGTTCCATATATCCAGTCCCAGTACATTCAGTTTTCAAACAGCTTGCGTGCCACCTTTTATATTAAAATATAAATTTTTCATATATCACAAATATCCTTTTTTTAATTTTAATTTTTCATATATTACAAATATTCATTTTCGTATATTGTAAAAACAATCAATCTAACTTCGTACCTAACATAGGTACCTCTTTAAAATATCGATAATTTAAAGAATCCATAGACAATTCTTTTGCTACAAAAAAAACAGCTGCCTGCTAAATTCACATTCATCAAACGCGCGAACTGTCAAACGTGCGAAGTTAAAATAGTCGTTAATTTTTCAGATATTATCCAATTTTCTGCGCAGTTTTCTTAATTTTTCTTTCCGTACCTTCTACAAAGTATTAGAAAACTTTAAAATAAAGATGAATGAAATAGGTTCTGAAGTCAAAATAATAAAGTTGAATGAAATAGGTAAAAGTCGTTCTGAAGTTATGGCGTGAACAAGGGAAACAGGGACTCATTTTTTTTTTTTTTTTTTTTTTTTTTTTTTTTTTTTTTTTTTTTTTTTTTTTTTTTTTTTTTTTTTTTTTTTTTTTTTTGAAATTGAAATTTTTTTATTTTTTTTGGTACAGTACATACAATAGATACATAAATATAATGAAAGTATATAAAAAAATAAAAAAACTTAATACAATTATTTAATACAAATATACATATTTTTTTTAAATGTACTCCCATAATAAGCAAATGCTTGTGTGTATGGGAGGAAGTATTATTTGTTAGGTTATTTTTATTTTTTTATTTATTTAGTATATATTAAGAGTAAGAGAAACATATGTGTGTATATGTATATATTTTTTTAATTATTATTTATTTTTTTTAGTTAAGGTTTTCAGTATATTTTTTTAATTGTGTTTTGAAATTTTTGTAACTTTCCTTAAGGGATCTTATATTTTCTGGTAATTTATTAAAGAAATTTGTTCCTAAGTATTTATAGTTTTGTTGACCCAAAGTTTTTTTACAAATGGGAATTGGTAACGTGTATTTTTGCCTAAAATTTACTGTGTTTTTGAAGGGTATGGATTTGTTTAGGATATCCTCTTTGTAAACTTGTAAGGTTGAATGATACAGGAAGAGAGTATTTAATTTTCTGACTTTAAATTCTTTGAATATGAGTTCAGATGGATATAGAAATGATTTTTTTAGTATTATTTTAATTATTAGTTTTTGCGCAATGTAAAGAGATTGTGTGTGAGTTTTATAGGCGCCACCCCATCCTATTATACCATATTGGATTATGGATTGACAGAGTGCGAAGTACGTCATTCTCAGTAGTTCTTTACTTAGAATGTGTCTCAAACAGCTAAAAATATATGTCAATTTTCGTACTCTGTTTTTAAGAATGGTTATATGCGGTATCCATTTTAGACATTGGTCAATAGTGATTCCTAGATATTTGGTTGAAGTTTTCATTTCAATATTAGTACACAATAAGTTACAGTGGTGTTGTTGAGTGTGTGGTGCAGAATGGATCCTTATGTTTATTTCATTCGGCGTGTTTGTTTTTTTTATGAAAAATGGTATGTAATGTGTTTTTTTAGAGTTTAATGTTAGTAGGTTATTGTCAAACCATGTTTTTAATTCATTCATGTCTATGTTAGCCCTTTTATTCAGTTCTAACCATGTGTTTGCTTTTAGAAGAAGCACTGTGTCATCTGCATATGAGATAATTTGCCCGTATTTAGCAACTTCAAATATATCATTTACATATAATATGAACAAAAGTGGTCCTAGAACTGTGCCTTGTGGTATTGAGAAGTTACTACTTTCGGAATCACTTAGTTCATTTAATATTTTTACTTGTTGTGGTCTATTTTCCAAAAAGCTTATAATCCAGGATAGCACCAGTCCATTTATTCCAATTGATTTGATTTTTTTTATTAAGTTAGTATGAGATATACTATCAAATGCTTTTTTAAGGTCAATAAATATTCCAAAGCATTTTTCATTTGAGTCTAGGGCGGTATATATATAGTTTGTTATTTTCGCAATGGCATCATGGGTGCTGGTGTTTTTTTTGAAACCATACTGTTTAGAATTTATAATGTGATGTTGTTCTAAGAAGGCCCAGATTTGGTTTTTTACAATTTTTTCGAATATTTTTGATATATTAGATAAAAGGGATATAGGGCGGTAATTTTGTGGGTCTTTTGGGCAGTCTGCTTTATATATCGGTGTTATTATTGTTCTTTTGTAATTATTTGGAAATACACCTTTTATAAGGCTTGTATTTATTATATGAGTTAATGGGCAAATTTATATATATATATATATATATACAGATAAATTAAACAAAATTTCACCCATACACCAACATCAAATTTCCATCCGGTTTCAGAATGCCCTCCGTGTGCTTTGATATTAAGTTGAACTCCAAATATGTTCTGGCGTTAAAGTAGTTTTAATTTATGTATCAGTTCCAGAACCTCTTACAATAAAAAATGACCATTCCACGTTGCTACGTGTGAACCATAAAACACACATTATTTAGGAGAGAGTTTACCTTTTCGTGGTAATTGAAAGGTGATTAGATAAACGAAATCAGAATCATAATATTTTTTTAACATGTTTATTAAAAAGATAAGTTTACATCATTTACAGAAAATAGTATATTTTTTATTTTTATTTTTTTTATTCCAGTAAAAATGAAAATTACATTTTATAAATAATAAAACACATTAAATTAAACTAAATACACACAACAATACAGCGCTATTCTATGTCATTACTTTGTTTATAAAGAAAAAACATTAATATATATTTTTTTAATTTACCCAGGTTTTTTTCGTTTTTAACGTCGTTTGGGATGCAATACAAGTTGCCCCCTCGTAACCATATTGTTTACCATAGTTAGTGTAAATGGTGTTTAAATGTATGTTATCGTGTAAAGTGTTTGTGTACTTTGGACGTTTTAATGAATTTTGTGTTTGTATGTACGAGTTTATTGTTTATTTTGTAAATAAGGAGACATGTATTGTATTCATATAATTTAATGTTAATAGTTTTGTTTCCATATATAATGTTTTTGTTGATGTTCTGGGCTTGTAGTGAAATAGTTTTTTGATTACCTTGTTTTATACTATCTGTAATTCATTTATGTATGTTTCACATGCGTTTCCCCAGATTTCAATCAAATAATTTAAATGCGAGTGTACGGGACTATAATATAAATCTTTTTTAAAATTTGTTTGGTAACAGATGTGATAGCCAGCTAAATACGCTAATTTAATAATTTAATGCTTAGAAAACGTCTAATTTAATTTACATTTTGAGTGTGCTTTTAAAGATGAAATTTAAAATCGTACCAGAAAAGTAAATTGTCATTCATATTACAGGTAGGTACTTATTGGTTACTAATAAAAAAAAAATACTGAATGATATTTTTAATTGAATTTTCCCATTGTGTATTTTTTTACACTTTGGAGTTGGGAGAATTGATGTTTTACTGAGATTTCTTTTTTTGAATATTGTCTTTCAAAATTTGTAATGTTACATGGTAGAAATATAACGCATTTAGTCTTTAATGTTAATAGATAAATGAAACAATTCAACTACGTTTGAACCACTTATATAATGAGTAAATCCGACCGGTTTCAGAACAAACGTTCCTTCTTCAGGGCAAGCGTATACTAATTTGACATTTTCGAAATATGTATGGGAACAATGTTTTATTATGGTAGGGGTGGAGCCGTTGCTAGTTATTAATGAAGAGTTTGTGGGTAGGTATTAATGTAGAGTGGGTGGGTAGGGGAACATATCCATGATTGGACTATTAGACAATATTTCTTGTTTGTTGATAATAGATTCATTATTTTTAAGGGATTTTTTAATTTCCAAGGCTTCTAAGATATCTAATCGTTTTCCTTTAAGATTAATATGGAGAATATTTATCCCTGTATTTTTTTCAAAACTATGGTTATTTTCAATGATATGGTTAGCGAACTCAGAAAAATTATTACTATTAAGACTCCTTAAATGTTCTTTGATTCTGATTTTAAAATTACGAGTTGTTTTTCCAATATAAAATGAGGGACAATCATAACATTTCAGTTTATATATTCCTAAATAAACGATTATTAAATAAACGAGTTAGGTCACTAGACAGATCTGTAGGTATTTTAGAATCCTTCAATAATTTGGAAACAATTGCTTTACTTTCAGTAATAGGCACATTAGGAAATAGATTAATTACAATAAAAGACACAAGTTTAGCATTAATGGGAAGTACAAAATTTTTCAATGAGTCAATGAGTTTATAGTTTTACTATGGAAGAGATATGTAGATGACATCTTTGTCATTTGGACAAGATCCGAACGCCAACTCAACCACTTTCTTAACCTTTTAAATTCCTTTCATAATCAAATAAAATTAACGATAGAAATAGGCAATGAAAAATTAAACTTTTTGGATTTAACTTTGGGTATTATAAATAATAAAATCGATTTTAGTATACAGGGTGTTAAGGGACGTACTTGACTTACTTTACCCAGTGATTCCTGACATTATTTGGAGTAAAAAATGTAAATGAAATTTTGGTCTCCGGTGACTTTTTTTGATGACTTTTTTTTTTTTTTTCAAAATTTTTTTCTTCAAAATCAAACAAAAAAAAATTTCTTCCACATGTCGTCACTGGTCACTCAGCCGGGTGTCCGACGAACCCCTTACCCCGCCTCCAACTGTTCAACAACTACCATTTTTTAATGTTTTTGTAGAAAAAAAAAAAAAAAAAAAAACATCAAAAATGTCACCAGAGACCAAAATTTCATTTACATTTTTTACTCCAAATAATGTCAGGAATCACTGGTTAAAGTAAGTCAAGTACGTCCCTTAACACCCTGTATATCGCAAGCCAACATACACTGACATAGTAATTCATAAGACCTTCAACCACCCTGTCTTACAAAAACACTCCACCTTCCATTCCATGATACACTGCTTAGTAAATGTCCCAATGTCTAAAAATAATTTCCTTTCTGAACGTTTTACAATAAAACAAATTGCTGTAAATAACGGATATGAACCAAGTTTAATTGATAACATCCTAAATAAAAAAACTTAACAAAATTTCAAAAAATAAATATCCATACAATTCTAATAATATTAATGATGAAGAATGGCGTAAAGTTTTGTATATTAATAATTTTTCAGTTCAATGTTGCGAAAATCTCCCTTTTAATACTAAACCAGCTTTTTATACAAGAAATAATATCGGTAATTTTTTGAGAAATACTAAAGGCAAAGCCCATAAATTGACTAATTCCGGAATATATAAACTCAAATGCAATGATTGTCCCTCATTTTATATTGGAAAAACAACTCGTAATTTTGAAATCAGAATCAAAGAACATTTAAGGAATCTTAATAATAATAATTTTTCTGAGTTCGCTAACCATATCATTGAAAATAACCATAGTTTTGAAAAAAAATACAGGGTAAATATTCTTCATATTAATCTTAAAGGAAAACGATTAGATAACTTGAATCCTTGGAAATTAAAAAATCCCTTAAAAATAATGAATCTATTATCAACAAACAAAAAATATTGTCTTATAGCCCAATAATGGATTTGTTCCCCTACCCACCCACTCTACATTAATAACTAGCAACGGCTCCACCCCTACCATATTAAAACATCGTTCCCATCAATATTTCGAAACTGTCAAATTAGTATACGCTTGCCCTGAAGAAGAAACGTTTGTTCTGAAACCGGTCGGATTTACTCATTATGTAAGTTGTTCAAACAAAGTTGAATTGTTTCATTTATCTATAATGGATAACCACAAAGTTATAGCTTCATTAAAAATATTTAATGTTAATGTTTTTGCTATGTAAAGCGGTTCTGTTTTTTTATAAGTACCACCCCATCATACAATACCATATTGTGTAATTGATTGGCAGAAGGCAATTACGTCAATCTGAGTAAATCATTATTTAGGACATGTCTTAGACATCTAAAGACGCATGTTAGTTTCCTCACTCTGTCTTTGAATACGTTTATTATTTATTTATTTATTATTTAAACGCCCGTACATACGGCTATTTCATACATAATACAAGTGTATCGAACATTTACAAACATTATATATTCCATATAGAGAAAGGCAAAATTGTAGATGGAGACGAGGGTATATTTAGAAATTTCAAAATTAAAAGTATGAAAGGGGATGAGGTTTATAAATATTTAGGATACCCGCAATCGAATAGATTAGATCACACTAGTATTAAAAATGATATTAGGATTAAATTTCAAACTAGGATCAGAAAAATTTTAAAATGCAATCTATCTGCTAAAAATTTAGTAAAAGCAATAAATACTTGGGCAATACCTTTATTAACGTACTCATTTGGCATAATTAAATGGTCCAATACAGATTTAGATAGTTTAGAACGATTAATTAGAACTACGTTAACAAAGTTTAATTGCCATCATCCAAATTCAGCTATAGAACGAATTAATTTACCTAGAAATTTAGGAGGTAGAGGTGTAGTCAAAATAACATCTTTGAAACACAATCAGGTAGAAATGCTTAGAAATTTTTTCCATAGGAAAGCTAATAGCTCAGAAATGCACAAAATAATTTGTAAGGCAGATAGAAACATTACACCTTTAAATTTATATGACGAGAATGCCAACATTCTTATAAATACTAACCAGGAATTATTAGATTCCTGGTCAAATAAAATTATTCATGCAAAACACTTCAATTATCTCAACCAAACGTATGTTGACAAACTTTCGTCAAACAAATGGTTGAGTATTGGAGAGTTGAGCGCAGAAATAGAAGGATTTATGCTTGCCATTCAAGATAGAGTCATTAATACTAAAAATTATAGGAAGCATATAATCAAAGATATAAATCAAATTGATGATTTATGTAGAAAATGTTTGGCTTTTCCGGAAACTATAGAACATATTATATCGGGATGTTCTATATTAGCGCCGTCCGAGTATACATTTAGGCACAATCAGGTTTTAAAAATAATCCACCAAAGTTTGGTAATTAAACATAACTTGATTGACTGCCGTAATATAGTACCATATTATGAATATGAACCAAATTCATTTTTAGAAAATGAATTTTATAAAATATATTATGATAAAACTATACTAACAGACAGAACAATTAGTCATAATAGACCTGATATAGTTTTACATGACAAAATTAAAAAAATAACTTATATCATTGATGTAGCTATTCCAAATTCCTGTAATATTCAAAAAACTGTTTCTGAAAAAATTAGAAAATACACAGATTTAGGAAATGAGATTAAAAGAATTTGGCATTCTCGGAATATAAAAATATTACCATTTGTTATTTCGGCTACTGGCATTATACCTAGGTCTCTGATTCAAAATTTAGGCGTATTAGATTTGTCAAAGAATTTATACATAAAAATGCAAAAATCGGTAATTTTAAATACATGTAGGATTACAAAAGATTTTTTAAATATTTATATTGAGGGATCAGTAGGATTTATAGGTTCAATTAGGAATTCCACAGAGCCGAACCCTCTGATATGAAAATATCTGGAGTCGGTGAATTATTTTCCCATCTGGTCTCTGGTAGGTTGACATGTTGTTCTTGTATTGTTTTGTAATTATAATACATATAGTGCAATTGCATAACGTGGATTGACCAGATGATCATTTGGGAAGTGTGTGAAAGGGTTTAGTTTTTCCTGTGGGGAAAATTAAACCCGGACATTTAAATCTGGTGCGTATTAAAAAATAGAATAACATACAGTTCATACATACGACGCCTATTGGTACAACAAATATTTGTCATTTTACAAACATATCAGTTACATAAATAACTAATTATTTTTGCTTTGATGCAAGACGGTGAGGTATTGGAAATATCGAAAAGGTCTGTATACGTATTGGCAGTTCGGTGAAAACGCACTAGCGGTGAATGATAGGAATAGTTAGTGCTATGATTGTCACTGTGGAAAAGGTGGTGGAGTCGAGTTGATTTAACAGGGACACGAATATTTATAACACTTAACATTTGAGGGCAGTCTATGAGATTGTTCAGTAATTTACAAAGTATAAGAATGTCATTAATAGTACCCCGGGTAGAGTAGTGGTAGGTTTAGATCAGACATTAATGCATTGTAGCGGATTACAATTACAGGCTGTCTCAATTTGAATTGAACGCATCGAAGAAATTTTCTTTGTACTCTCTCCAAACGGTGTAAGTTACAGGTATAAATCGGAGACCATACAGGAGATGCATATTCCAGCTGCGATCTTACAAGAGAGCAGTAAAGTAGCTTAATTGACTCAACGTTTTGAAAAGTCCTTGTGTTACGTATTACAAAACCTAGAATTTGCATGGCCTTATTGGAAATTGTTTCACAGTGACGATCAAATGTAAGTTTCCGGTCAAAAATAACACCAAGGTCTTTGATGAATGGTACTAATGCAATTTCATTATTGTTTCATTATTATTATGTTGACCATTTTAAGCAAAGGTCTACGGTAATGCTTAGGTATTCTATTTCTGTTTCGCTTTCTATCACATTATTTAACTTTTTTTTTCAACTGTTTTAGAAACAAGTTAGACAATTACATTATTTTAATTTATTAATTATTTATATTATAAACAATTACATTACTTGTATTTCTAAATGTTGCGAAGTCAAATTGTGAAAATACTGGATGGTTGCACTATTTCTGGATTGCTGTTAACAAATAAAGATTATATATGTGACCTCGGGGTTTTTTTGGACTCTAAACTTACCTTTGATAAACACGTTGATAACATTGTCACCAAAGCAACAAAGAGTATAGGCTTTGTACTAGGAACATGCAAATTTTTCAAAGACACTAAGACTTATCTGATTCTCTACAATTCACATGTTCGTCCTCACCTGGAATACTGTTCACAGGTTTGGAACCCGCGCTATATTGTTTATGTTAACAGGCTAGAAAGAGTTCAGGAGCAATTTCTCAAATTCTTCAATTTTAAATCATTCAATGCATACTCTTACGATGAAATCGAGAACCATTTTCGAATCACGAAACTGCTCAAGAGGAGGCTTGTCGCTGATCAGATGCTCCTGTTAAAATTATTAAACTCGAAAGTTGACTGCCCGGAGTTGCTAAATAAAATAAATTTCGATATATAGCGGACAAAATACTCTTTTCTACATTGATAGATGCAACACAATTTATGCAAAGGACATGTAACTAATATACCATTAAATTTGCACGTATAGAAACACTTCATTGCTAGTTACTTTCGCTACAGAATTTCATTGTATCAATTTCTTCCATTCTAGGTGCGAATAACACATAACACATATTCATGACGATTAAATTAATTGTACCTAATATTTTTAAATTACCTGCGTGGCAACTTTCCCTTATCCCCGTCCCCCCCTTACCCGTCCCAATCCAAATACCTATTTCGCAGCCTATATAGTTATAATCGCATTTGTTTTATTGATGTGTTTTTATATTTAGGTTTATCACTTGTTGAATCTACACCTGTATTATATATATATTTAATTGTTGCTTTATCCTATTTTTTCTTTTCTTAAATATTTTGTTTACATTCAGTTACTTTTATGTTTCTAAATACCTATCTGTTAACATTATTAATAATATAATTGGTCTGTTTTTGTCATCCTCTTATGTATTTTATGTTACTAAGACTGTTTATGTTCCTTAAGTAAATAAAAAAACAAATAAATTCATTTATTTATTTATTTAATAAAATTTAAAATTTATTAATTTGTTTATTTATAGGGTTATAGAATAGCTGTTTTCACGAATGAAATAAATGATCAAATATTTTCAGTGCACATTTCTGTGTGCTGCAAAATTTATCGTGGACTTATTGACACACCTTGCCTTAATGATTTTAATAAAAGTGCTTCATAAATTTAGACCTTCATACATATTTATAAGCCAAACATTTTGAAGTCATTACTGTCATGCAAATTTACCGTTAGCTAGAGTGGCTTTTTCAATTTCATTTGCAATAAGCTCCCATAGGGATGTTGCACGGCCAAATTGCTAAACACCGTTTGGTGGAGTAGGCTGTGTCGCCTGGCCTAATAACCGCTCGTGCCAAGCGGGATCACTTTATTCAATTAGGCACGGGCGTAGGCTAGACAGGACATCGCCAACTGGCTCACTCGTTTTGACACATGTAAATATGGAAATTAAAAATATGTCTAAACTAACTATCACTACTTTTCTACCCGGAGAACAATTAAGGATATTTATTAAATTATTGAATGTCTTCATCGATTGCTCTCAAATGTTTAGTGTTATAAATTGCTGTTTCCTGTTAACTTTACTCGATTCTACCATCTTTTCCACTGTCACAACCCTAGCACAAACTATTCATATCACTCACCGCGAGCTCGATTTTACCGAATTGCCAATCTATATACATAAAAATCTAAATATGCTTGGGGATATATGAGATGTCTATAAGTTGCTAAACCATTCATCCGATTGCGATGAAACTTTGGGGATTTGATGTACACATACCCGCGATGGTTTTTGTATATAATAGTGAGTTCTGGCATCATGAAATTGTGCGTTGCTAACCGTTCAACCGATTGCGAAGAAAATTTAGGGATTTGATGTATGCATGCCCGCGATGTATTCTATATATACTGGTAAGCTCTGTCATTATGAAATTTGTATAAAAAAAATTGCAATAGGTGGCACGCGAGCTGTTTGAAAACTGGATGTACCGGGACTGATTGTATGGAATGCAAGATGGGGGAGGAAAACTCGGGAGGGGAGTTCGCGGGATGGGGTAAGCGGGAGAGGGGAGTGGGGAGAGGGAAGGCGGAGAAGGCGGGAACTCGCGAGGGGAAGGGGACGCGGGAGTTGAACAGGAGGCGGAAGGGGAAGGGACAAATGGGAAAGGATACACAGGGAGAAACAATTTCTTTATTAAGTGGCTTAGCAACGCATGCCGGGAACTCGCTTGTACATAATATAAAACTTTTCGATATATTCAAAACCTCTCCGTCCTACATCAAACAAGCATAAGTAGTTATGAAAGAAACTGATAAACATTTCTTAAGTTAAGTATTTATTTTACCAACTGATGTATAAAATATATTTCTGGATTACGTTAAATTTTTACTTGTTTAATGTTTGTAAAAACCCTATGGATGTTCAATAAATAAATAATAACGCGTATGTTTGTAGAGAAATTAAGTACACAAGGAACGTACTTAGAAAATATGCCCACGTTCAGAAAATAAGTAGACTGGAACATAAACAGGAAACATGTCTGCGTAAAGAAAATTATGTCATTAGTCAACTCTTGCTTATGTAGTTATTAGCATTTTGAACGTAATTTATAATTTAGATGGAAAATGTCGACATCTGGCGTAAGCTCATTTAAGAACGAGATCATTTTTCCAAGGGGATATTACTTTTTTACGTGAATACCTCACAAGAGTCGGAACTCCCGACTGGAGCCAGAGAGAATACGGCATCCCTCATTGGGGTAAGTTGCGAGACTGTAGGCAGTGGGGAGAGGAAGGAGATAAGGATGAGGAAGGTGGGGATGTACCTGGCTATTCAGATCTACTCACCAAACATAACAACCCCACTTCAAGCAACGTTTCAAGTCTGATTGATAGTCTTACGCCGTGGCGATACTGAGAGTATTTTAAAGTCTAGAACGTGACAAAAATATGCTGCAATTTGTGAAGCGGGTACGGGTACCGCCACCCCGGGAGCCATTTATTGGATAACCAACACCTCTTCCATAGGTCACCCCAAGTGGTTCGCTACGTTTGGTGATTTAGCAGGGGTACCCAGGTTCATGGGGGGAAGTTTGTCCGGGTATTGGCGGTGAATGTGTCTGCCCACCAGATGTATGGCAGGCCGGATCGGGAGAGAATGGTTGAGGGAGTCCCTTTGACTTCTTCAGCCTTACTCTCTCAAAACATTGCCTGGAACCGCAGTGGGAGAGATGGATTCATCCCCCATTCAGAATCCCCAAAGAAGACATAGGCCCGGAGGAGAATTATTTTCTTCAGGGCCTCGTGTGTGGATCTAATGTAAAAAAAGCTGTAGGTATATAATTTAAAATTAATAAAATTGTGAAATAACACAAAATAATCAAATAAAATTTATTTCCGTATGACGCAGTTATTTGATTTTAATTTTAATTATCGTTAGCTCTTGTTATTAAAAAATAAATACAAAGTTGTGAACTTCGAGTTATAAAAATTCCTCCTCTTACACCCACCTCCCATTAGCACCTCCCTCCATACTAGCCCCCCCCCCCCCCCAGCCCGTCTGGATTCTCAATAAAACTTCCTCCCCAGATGTTATTTTCATTTGCTACGCGGGTTGCCATGGCGACGATAATTGAATGGTTAATTTTGAAAATGTTTTCGTTTGTTTTACGACTGTACACGGAGCCGGGTGATTGGTTTATGGAAGACGTAAACCTATTGATTAAGCCAAGTCTCATATAGGCTCGTATAAAATAAGGTTACACTTCATACGCAAAGAAAATAATGAAATATACAAATGGAGACGCAAAAGATCTTTCGGGAAATATGAAATCAAATCACAACCCCGAAAGAATTCGAATAGGGGTGTTTCACATCTTTTTTTATGAACATTGATATTGTTATTATTATGTACCTAATGTATGGTATGTGTGTGTGTGTCTATGAATGTATTTTTAAGTATGTGTATGTACATGTGTGTATGTATATGTTTGTATGTATATAATATGTATATATATATATGTAAGTGTGTGCATGAGTACATGTACATTTTATACATAACTAGCTGACCCGACAAACGTTGTTCTGCCATACAAATTATTTCTAGTGAATATTTTGGTTGTTAAATAAAAAATAACAAATGTATGTGTGTGGGAGAAAGACCCAGAAAGAGGAATGGAGGGCTGTAGATGATGACCGCCGATAAAAGCAAAAAAAACACCAACTAAAGTAGGAAAATGAAATAAAGAAAATCAATATGAATTTCGAAGAGCAATTGAGTGTACGATATTTTTTGTCAGTCCGTCTTTAGCCAACACAATTAAGCTCGATGGTTTGCACACGCGAAAACATGACGCCGAATGAAATATCAAAATTGTCTCGATGAAAGTTCGATGAGGTGGACCTAGCGCCATCTTTCATTCAACAACATAAATAATTTCGTTCTGTTTGAAATACAAAAGACGGTTAAATTTGTTCATACAGAAATAATAAAATCACTATTAAAAAATGCGAGGATGGGAGTAGAAGGGTTAAAATTTGGGGTTATTTTTTTGTTTTGAGGCCAAAAAAAAAAATTTGTCAAAGAAATAATAAATAAATTCTGGATAGGGACACCCTAATCATCTAACGGTATGAAAAAACCTAATCTCATACCTACCAAATACACATTAAAAATTTCATAAAAATCGTTCAAGCCGTTTCGGAGGAGTGCGACCACAAACACCGTGACACGAGATTTTTATATATAAGATTTTCTAGGCTCACAGTAATGAGATAGGATCTTGTTTGATATAATATACTGAAATGGATGTTTTCTTGGTATTGTGAAGCGTATTGCGCTCCATTTTGTTATCAATGTTGTGTCTGCCTTTTAATTAGTGATAGTATCAACCATGTTCAATGTAATTGTATTTGTGAGCGCTTTAATAAGAATCACTGTTGACAAAAGTTAAAAGAAAAAAAAAATTATTGCCCCTTTGGCTTTGTCAATTACAGCTTTGTTTATATTATTTTTACACGTGACGTGTAAATATTAGGTAATTTCTGGGTGTAATATCAATCTCGCTTAATAGTAAAAAAACAAACATATTCAGGGTGTCCGGGGGTTAACATTAACTTGGGGGGTAACATTATTCTGCATGAAGTATCATAAAATAAGAGAAAAATAAATATAACTTTTTTCGTAATTTCAACTTCTAGGGGTACTTTTTCGGTAAAAAGATAAAATTAGTCAGCACTATTATTTTCCTCTGTTACGATAGGGCCAGTCACAACCATGCAATGTTGCCACAATCGCGCCCGGCAAGGTCATGGCAAATTTATTGGGTAATTTTGTACCTTACGCTAAGGATTTTTAGTAGGCATGTCTTTTACTTATATTACGGGGGTATTCTAGTCTAGAAGCCCGAATTTCGGGCGTTTTGTAACAGTCGAAAAAGAAAACATTTTAACTACACATTTTTTTATAATCTATTTATTTCTATATTAAAAATACTTTTTTTTTTTTTCAAAAAATATATTAATATATTTCACGAATTTACACGCTGTTGATGGAAAAATGAGCGTGTCCATCTTGTCACGATTTACACCCTTCTGGTCATCTAAAAAAAAAAGTCGATTCTTTATCAGTACAAATGTCATCATGGTAGGAACCAAAAAAAATGAAAAAAGAAATTTCTCGCAAAATAACGACAACCCAAAAAAAAATTATATTTTTCAGTTATTTTTTGACTATGCAGAATTTTTCAAAATAGTAAAAATTTTAAATTTTGATTTTTGTTAGTTCTAATATAAAAAAATATTTAAAGAAAATTCAAGACAAATTTAAGAAAATTGGTCAATCAGAACTTGAGATTTTGAGACAAACGTTTCTAAAAAAGTAGTTTCGAGAAAAACGGGTTTAAAGTTTGTTCTATTTAGATTCTAAGTGGTTAGATTCCGGATAAAACGGTCGAAGTGCTACGATACTAAAATCTCCATAAAATACCTTTCAAATTGATTATATTTTCGAAAAATCCTTTTAAGGAGATATTTAAAAAAAACTAGATATCGAAATATGAAAAAAAAATTCCAGACTAAAATATCCCCTTAAATACGAACGTCAAAATATGATAAAATGTATTATGCTAATATGATATAGGTGTCTACGGAGGAGCTTCCTTTTATAGAGGCCTCCGTGGTCAAGGAGGAAGACTCTCGAAAAAAGACTAGAGATCCGGAGATCGCGGGTTCTACTCCCGGCGCAGATAAATTTTATTCTTTGATTTGTGTTATGGCGCGTTCCAGAGTGGAAGATAATCTCAGTATCGCCTTGGTGTAATACCACCATTCAGAATTTAAACGTGGCTTGGAACGACTTTAGCCGTGTTTGGTGAATAGATCTAAAGAGAATATTTTAGACGCTAATCAACTTATATGATCACGTATTTCGAACAACGTGGACTCGCCATCAACGTGTTTTCCTGATTTTTGTGTTTTAGGTACTAGAAAAAAAAGTTGTGAAGACATGAACATACTTTTTAGTAATAAAACATTAAAAAATGTTTAATCTTGACTTGAAGAGTTATAACAAGATAGTTTTTTTCTCTATCTAGAGTTGAAATTCTACCAATCAAAAGACCCACCGCGAGTGAGGCCAACCGCAATTGTCTGTTTTAACACAATCAATATTAACAATAGACAAACCAGTATAGACAAATAAATACCTAAAGACAAAAAAAACATTACGAAGAGTGGTAATTTATTAGTTAAAGTTAGTATAAAAAACAATTATATATAAAATAAACATTATTTTAGAAAAGGCAATAATTGCATTTATATATAAAAATAAAAAAAATCATGTGTGCAGTACACATCGTTTAACATGTGGTAGAAGTGAAACCTTCAGAAAACTAAACTTTGAAAGAATGAGACAAATGCAGAGTATCAGGAGTAGAATAATTGTAGGGTTTATTTATTACAATATTGTTACCAGGTTAAACAATTATTTTATATTTTATTCTACAAGCACCGCCACAAAGAGGAGACCGATTAGTCTATATCATTCTCTCGCAGGCTAAATCCTACAGATGTATGTATGTATTTGTCTCTTTTTAGTGTCGCTTGTTTCCGTTACATCGAGTTTCAAATCACAACGGTGCTAAACAAGTTTTCACTTCAAAAACTTTTATAAATTAACACAAAATAATCAAAGAGTAACCAAGAAGTCTAAAACATAAAATTAAATTATTATAAATACATATAGGCATTAAGATGAAAATAAATTTATGAGATGGTTTTTTTTTATATTTGGTAATTAATAGTTAATTTATACAGTACAATCTCACTAATCCGGCAATATTAAAAACCATAGGGTGCCGGATTATTGGAATGTGCGGATTACTGGATTATACAATTTTATCTTTTGAAATTTGCTTCAAACCAAACCAAGTTAAATTGTTGTGCTTCGTAAGCTAAACCGATATTGAAACATATTAAATGTAAAAATTTCACACCCTATGGCGTAGTTCCAACAAAATGGCAACATATAACTCGTTACACGGTACAAGTAATACTGACGCAAACAAAATACAAAATAGACAACGTCGTGTAAGTCCTATTCCAGTGCACCCCATTCGATCGGTATGGGATGAGGAAATAATATACGACGTGTAACGAGTGGAGATGTAGTGCATACGACCTTAGTATATTATTATTAAGCTATGTCGGAAATAAAACTGCATAACACACTAAACGTGTTTCAACCGGGTAGATAAATTATCTTTTGAAGTGAAACTTCTATAGCCCCGCTGTGATTTGGATTTCGGATGAAACGGAAACGATGATTACTGCACCTGAGACGCATCAACTGCGCTCATTGACTGCTTTGATTATGATGTCACTTTTAAAGGCTCCTTTTGGTTGAGATATGAAACGGAAATTATGCTAGGTCAGCGCTTTTGGTCGCTTTGATCATGACCTCACTTTTCAAGTATTGGTTGAGATTGTTTTGGTAAAATTTCGCTTCTACCGCGTGTAAACTGCCCTCGAATTTTTTCTTTTCCTTTGATGAACAATGCTTTTATGAACAAAGCTGACAAACACTTTTATTATATTAGCTCCACATGGGATGCCCTGAAGAAAAAAAACCCTCAGGTCCTAAGTCATGGGGATGCTAAGTTTAGGGTCATTTTGGCGAAAGGAAGGAGTTAAAGCTCTGTGAACGAAAAGGGTATGAGGTGTGGGTAAGAATCTGGGGATCGATGTGTCCAGGAGTGACGGATATATTAATCCATCCCACCCATTGTGGTACAAGGCAAATTTTGCAAAAGGGTTATGTCAGCTTGATTCAGTTTCTAATTTTTTCTGATATAATAAGTTAAATGCAGAATGCAAATATAATGCAGAATGGTCAGTAAAAAACAAATTAGAATTCAATATAAAAAATGTGTAACTATGACATGCACCCGCTCCCAGAAGCCCATAGTTTTTTAATACAACATTAAAGGGAAAACATTATGCCGAGTCAATAGCTTTAAAGATCTCGGTATCGTCTTTGATCCCAAACTGACATTCTCGGATCATATATCACGGCTCACTCCAGCATGCTACAAACTCCTGGGTTTCATCATCAGAATATGTAAGCAATTTGATGACCCAGATGCAATGATAGCCATGTTTGATGGAGTCATAAGAAGTAAGCTGGAGTATGCCAGTGGTGTGTGGACTCCGCACCAAGCGAAATATATTAATATGCTAGAACAAATTCAGAAAAAGTTCCTTAGGTATGTCTATATGCGGATGAATGGAACGTACCCGAGATTAATGCACCATATGGAATTACTTGAGGCAACAAATAGATTTAGCTTGGAAACTAGACGTTATGCAAATCTTGCAATTCTTAGTTTTAACATAATCCATAATCGTATTGACAGCCCCATTCCTCTTGGAATGTTATGGCTTATACGTGCCTGAAAATTTCAGTCGTAGTCATCGACACGACTTGTTCAAAATACCATACGGCAGAACAGATGTTCTAACACAGTATAGCATGACAAGAGGAATGTTGCTGTTGAACGAAATATCGGAAACACTAGATATATATAACTCTTCTTTAGATAGCCTTAAGATTTTTTGTTTAATAATCATCTTCCTAGGTGTTAAGACTGTCAAAATGAGAAAATTGTGCAATTAAAATAAAAAATTAAAAAATAAAACCAAAATTTCCTCTATGATACTTTTGGATTTGTATATAGGTACTTAAATACCTACCTGTTTAATTGTAAAATAAAAAATATACGGTACTATGATGTTATATATAATATATAAAGACGTAGAAAGCAAGACCGATATTAAGAACCTGGGCATAACAATAGAGCAGCATCTAAAATGGTCCCACATATAAGTATTCTGAACGACAGAGTAAGGAAACTAACATGTATATTTAGATGTTAAGAGATATTTTAAACGAAATATTTCTTAGAACCACAAACTTCGCTTTCTTCAATCATACAATACGGTATTATAGGATGGGAGTGGGTGGTTTGGTATATTTATGGGATGGGGCGGTACATATACAGATCAAACGCAAACAAGTTACATATCACAGAATCTAATAAAAAAAAACCTATTCTTATTCGTCAGAACTTTTATTCAAACAAGTTAAGGTCAGAAAATTAAGTGCATTTTACATCTTATCACGTAAAATTATAAATTTATAAAGATAATATTCAAAATAAATTTGCACCCTTTAAAAATAACAGCAATCTTAGAGATATCAATAACATAATCGTCAATACTTCCTTCTCCAAAATGTAAAAAAAACAATAGGACAGTTAAATCATAAATATCTGGGAGTAAATTTTTTCAATTCATTACCAGAAAAAATCAGGAACAAGAATAAAAAAATAAAAAAATTTAAAACTCACCTTAAAAATTATACTGAAAACTTGAACCGAATCATGTCAAATAAAACCAATATAATAACACCTTGAACTGAATTCAAACTTAAACTGAATCAAGTCAAATAAAACCAATACAATAACACCCCTCCCCCCCATACCCACAAGCCCTGCTTATTTATGGGTGTACATAAAATACATATATTATGTAATTAATTACTGTATAAAATTTATTTGTAATTTATGTTCCTTTTTGTAACCAATAGAAAAAATATATACCTTTATATAGAAACGTGGTAAAAATCTCAAAAGTGGTAAGCCAAAACCATGACGGTATTTGTTTTCTATTTCGTAGTTTTTGTACTCCCGTCACCCGTCGCATAAGGTTGTTTCCTACTAATATGTAAATTGCACTAAAAAGCACCAAAATGCCCTCACGTTTGATGAGAAAATGTTTCCATTAATCGGCAAATAATACTGAGACTTGGGTACTAACTAAGAGGAATGAGCGAGCACTGGACGTTTATGAAAGGAAAATGTTGAGGCGTATCTTCGGACCGGTTTTAGAAAATGGATTTTGGCACAGACGCTACAACAATGAGCTATACACTCTATTTAAGGATCTAAACGTCACAAAATGTATTAAACTGGGAAGACTTCGGTGGCTGGGTCATGTAGAGAGAATTACCGACCATCAAGTCCCTGCTGAACTCAAGACCGATAGGGCGAAGAAGCCTGCGATGGAGCGCCAACGTCCTCAAAGATATATCTACCTTGGAGCTTCTAAACCGGAGAGAGCTGGCACAAAACCGAGATGAGTGGAGGAAAACTCTTGTGGAGGTCAAGACCCACCAGGGGTTGTAGAGCCAAAAGTGATGATGATGACTAGTAAAAGTCAAGGAATAACATTTCATTCGTAAATATAATTATTATTATAAAAATTACAATAAATTCGATTATTTTCGTAAGATTTTTGGCGCTATTCGAGAAAGCGCGATAGCAAACAATTAACTTTAAGGACAATCTATGACCGTAGGTCGTCTCATACAGAATTCCGTATTCGTCTTAGTTTATGCGAGTAAGCGTATCTTGGCATCTCAGTCACACCCGTGATGTAGAATGTGCTATTCGGCATAAATACGCAAAAGCCGCCGGTCCATATCTATATCGTTCATACACACATTTTCTTTGAGTGTCTATCTTTATCATACCTACATGAAAAACTTTTGAATTAAGAATTCAGTGTTTGTTACTTGCCGCATTCCATATTGAGTTTGTGAGACAATGGCGGGTTTATATTATTACGTAGAATTTTTTTAAATTCAAAGGAGGAATAATTCCTTCAATTTGTCCAAAGAAGTTGAACGGATTTTTTTTGAGAAGAAAAAAATTTAAAAATTCCAGTCTTGTTCTAAAGTAAGGCTTGCTTAAATAATAAAGTGGATACAAATTTTCGAAACCAGAAACGAAACGTACAAACAAAATTTTCAGACTATAAATGCCAAACGGTCGAGATATACCAGAATGTCGCTAAGCTTAGTCAATAATTTGAGGATGAAATTTGGAAGTCGGTAATAGAAGTTTCTAGCTGTTGGTAGAAGTAATCATGTTCATCTTCTTCAACTATAATGTAAACGACGATGAAAAACATATCGCGATATCCAATTAGCGTCGGCCCTGCTTCTACTGGTAGTCAAGCGAATCCTTGATTAGCGTGGAGGGCAGTACCTTTTTCAGGTTTAAAATAGTTGATACGTATCCACCAAACTTCCCATCTACACTGTCACGTGGAATCACCACTCACCACCATCCAGCACCCAACCCTTAAACCTGAACCATCCTGGAAAATTGTGAATATTTTTGTTCACCAAAACATCCATTATTTTACTAAACGAACTTGTCAGATGGTTGATGTATGGACAGTTTAGACAGGTTCATGAATAATTAAATTTAAAATGTTGAACACTTTAACCACCTTTATTTTTTAGGTGCGGACGAAATATGTCAATCATAATTAGAAAACGTTTTTAAATTATCCTCTGCTAAATTTGTTCTCATTGTAAACACCCAGTTCTTCCCCATCTATGTATCTCTTCACCCCATTTCTTCTCCCACTACATCTTTTATTCTACATTATTATTTGTAATACAGTTTCAATTTAATCCTGATGAGGTGAGCATGGCTCACAAAATGTGACGGTTGTATCCAAATAATAAAAGAGGTTAAAACGAAGCACTTATTTCACGGATGGCACTAAACAAGTTTGCAGTGTTTGAAGAATTTATCTATTTCTTTCCAGAAAATTACAAATCTTCTTCTTATTCTTGTGCCCTGTCCATTCAACGGACGTTGGCTATCGTGTTGGATATGCGGACTTTATTTACTGCGGCCCGAACAGCTCTACCGTAGACTGGCCAAACCACCGTCTCAGGTTTTTATTTTCCTGCATTATGAGATGCAAGATCTCGTACTTCTCTGGATGTCTCATCACATGTACAAGATATTGAAGTTTTAGGATGTTTATAGTTTTAATAACTTATTTTTCTTTATGCATCCAAACCACAACATCTTCATTCGTAACCCTGTCCATCCAGCTTATTTTAAGTATTTTTCTGTAGATCCACATCTCGAATGCCTCAAGTCGCCTAATTAGTTCTTCAGTAAGCGTCCATGCTTCTATTCCATAAAATAATATCGAAAACACGTAGAATTAACAAATAAATTAATTACAATAAATACACAATAATTAAAACAATAAATACATAAATAAATTACCATTAAGTAGGTATTATTTATCAATGTAAATGATAGACTGGTTTCATCCGCATTTTTAAGCTGTGTCAGAGAGGCTTGAGGTGGGTGGTTATTGGATACTGTTAACTTGATACGTAGTACTCACGTACGGTAGAAAATTTCGTAATTTCAATGTGATATTGGTAAAAATATAATTTCTCCCTTATAAATAACTCAATGTGCTTATTCTAAATTATTATTATGGATTATTAACGTTCTACGCGACACACGAGTTCCAGTAACAGTGTGCACGTGCGAGCATAACTTCATTCACGTCCGTGAGAAACTTTCGCTGCGGTTTGAGCCTTCACCGAAAGCTCGGGCAATTAAGCTTCCCAGGTAATTATTGTCTGATGCATCACCTTCATTTAGATTCGGTTTGGCATAAGTATACCATACAAGTTACTTATTTTATCATCTTATATAAGTCGAATAGAGTCTTAATCAAAGCATTTTTTTTTGTAAAATAAACAAACCCAGCCCAATATTGAGTAGGTTTATACATATAAGTATTAAATGCGCATATGTACACAAGATGAAAGTGGGTAACACAACGTAACCGGTACAACCCATACAACCTGTACAACCCATGTTTTTGTAAGTTAGGTATTTATTTATACTAAACAACTTGTAGTTCTGTGGGGGACTTCTCCAACTAACTAACTAACCATCACGCCGTTTCCCCGCAGGGGTAGGCAGAGAGAACAGACCGCCAAACAACACGGTCGTGGCACACACTCCTTCTCAAATAGTTGATAACAAACTTATTTATTTATAGTGTACGTATTTACAATACTAATGCTGCAAGTCAGCCGACCTGTATACACGAGGAGGAAAAGAATCTGACGACTCGCTTATCGTCTCGCCGGCACCCGTCTACATGGGTACCTCTGTCGGCCATCGGGAGAAGCACCTCCGCCGACGTCACTTTTCAATACAATACAGTTTTCAATCTGTTATTACTTAGAATAGTTTCGCTTAATGAAGTATTCAATTTTTTATAAGAAAAACTCTCTTTTTGTAACTTTTGAAGGTTATTCCCATCAACGTAATATATCATTGAAAAAGAAGATAACAATAATAATCTAAACGAAAATTTGAAAGAGAACAAGACAGAAAAACAGAAAAAGATAACGGTCGCAACTGGGACTCGAACCCAGAACCTCTCGTCTAACCGGAACGTGTTAAATGCTTCAGTTTGTTGCTGCATCTATTTAAGGTTATTTTTTTACTTTTGCGGAATTATGCCATTTTCTCACAATTTACTTTAAATGAATTCTTAATGACCTTTCTGAGGTGCTTCTGAGTTGTTTTCATTCTGTGTTGTCCGGTCACCGTCTCTCAAACACCTTACCAAAGATGATATACAGTTTTCTCCTGTATAGTTTTGACTCATCACTTCCGACATAGTAGTAATCACCACAAAAAGCTAACAGATTATTATTGCTTTGTTCCAGCACTCCTTCCAGCATGCGCGGTGTTTGGGGCGGGGGCCCCGGACCCCTGGCCTTGCTGCTCCTGCTGGGGGCGGCGCCCTGGCTGCCGCCCTTAGTAGCCGCGCGCTGCGAGCGTACTCCAGAGGGCCGCATGGGCGGGCGGTCACCCGTCGGTGGGCGCTACCTCATCAAGGTGTCGGGCAATTCGGATACTTATGTGCCGAACACGGTCTATACAGGTGAGATTTTTACACGCACAACACATTAAAACGAAACCAAACACCTAAGTACAAAATTACTATTTTCACGAACTGAGAATAGCATACGGGTTGATACGAGCGTGAAGATTATATGAAGAATGACCCTAAACCCCGTCACTGGAAAAACGCCAACGGCACCCGTCACGGCTCGAGTCGAGCTACTACGCAGTGTAGTTTGTACCTTGCGAACTTTGTTACAGGTACTTTCGTATGGTGGTTACACGAATCCATTTTTTTAAATTTCCTACACGCACCAGCATTCGAATTGAATTGTTTTGTTTGCTTTTTTTTACAGATAGCAGTTTGGAAGCATAATGTGAGAATGTATAAACATTAACTTATATTCTGTGTAACTTTTAAAATAAACTATCTTACCGAGAGACTCGTATTTTGTCACTAAGCCCACATTGATACCCGACCCTATCAGGGTATTTATGAGACGATGTATTAATGTGACTTATACATTAAATGTGAGCCAAGATCGAGTTGTTGGTGGTACGTGCTCTACGCCCATAGAATAAAGAATTACACCAGAAATGCCTTGTGGGCGTGTTTCGTGATCTAATTTGTAGTATATAGGATTAAACATGTTGTTTTAACACACTTCATCAGATGTTGTTAATATAGTTGGTTGTACGGAGTTTTGTTGTGTCTCAAGAGATGTCAGTTGAGTATTACCTTAGAAGAGTATCATCTATCGTCGTTCGTGTCTAATGTAACATTATGGTAATAGCCAAAGATACATAGACGGCTGGCCTTCGACAGTGTCGCCCGCCGCAGAATAACTTTGAGCCTCCTATTTAAAGGACGTCTGGTTCAGTTAAATATTAATTGTATACCTTACGATAACCTAAATAAAGCACTTGTAATATCGACGAACCGCGATTTCGGAGTTTTCCCGAACACTATTCAGTAATCCACTGGGATTAAAGTACCTACCTACTACACACAATTACAGACCTATTTTCGGCCTACAGTTCCATATGAAACTGTGTTTTACCATGATAACGAAATTTTAATGGGATGGCGATATACAATTTTCAGGCAAGGATAAGAGAAACAAACTGCGAGCTAAATGATCTAGAACCTGAACCTGATCTAGAAATGAGAGTTTAAGCATGAACATTGTAAAAATGTGGCTTATGAATGAAAAATCTGTATATCCGTAAAAAAGCAGAATAAATGAAAGATATTATACATAAATTTTACTTCTAATATTATGAATGTATGTATATTAAGGTAGAACCTGCAGACAAGCAGCCTTGTGGCAGCTTCGGAACTACCTATTTATTGTCTAAATTATGTTTTTCGTGTTTTGTTGTTAAAATAAATAAATTTTAAAAATGACAAAACAAAGAGACTAAGTCAACGACGCTTTTGTTTCCATCCAAATTTTTACGGAAGGCACTTCTAGTGTTCTTTATTTTATGTCTCTGCTCAGTTAGTTAGAGAAAAGATAGAGAAAATAGCAACCTTTTAGCTGGTTAAACGCCCCAAAAACTCTTTAATGACGTCATCCATCCCGGTACAGCATTTTCTACTAAAGACATCAAACCCCATTCCATAGTTCACTATATTATATGAGTTTTTACATTAACTTTAAATCTCCATAAATTCGCATGTTTGCCGGGGCGTAACGCGTAAACGCGAACGCTAAACACTTTATGTGCGTGAAATACCGCTTAAAAAGCAGATTTAGATCCCCTAGGAGATTTCTGAGATACCGCGTGGGTTAGGTTACTTTTGTAAACGCAGTTTGTATCTTGTGGGAAAGATTAACGCTGACAAATCGGAACTTTCCCCGTTAATCTTTCCCTGGGCAGGTTAATGCTCGAAACTGTCTACTTAGTCTTCATTACGCGTACACACAATCATGTATTCAGGTCTACTAATTAACCATGGCAAAATTTCAGTTCTGGAAGTATTGCCCTTAGCGTACCCACACAGAAGCAAAACCTCACCACTCCACGGTTACAGTTACTTATTCACAAAATATTAATATTTGAACGCCGTTCTCTTGAAAGAAGCTAGTGAATTTTAAAGTTACACTGATGTACGAGTATGAGCATTGCGTTGTTAAACTTCTGGGTTATTGAGCCATTTTTTGCCCTTTTCTTGAGCCAAGGTTTAGAAAAGCCTTACAATAAGCCTTTATGATGAATAAAACGGTGACCGGACAACTCAGAATGAAATCAACTGAGAACCTCTACAGAAAAGTCATATAAAGTGATGATAAAAAAAAAAGATTAAATAGGTTACGTTAGGTTGGGGTTAAGGGCTATTTTAAAATTATTTTCTTCATAGCTTTTGATGACTTTTCAAAGAGGTGTTGAGTTGACTTGATTCTGAGTTGGGATGCAACCGAATAAAACATGGCCGTCTGAAATTTTGCCGAAATCTAAAATCATCAATCAGACTATATTTTAAATTGATATAAAACGTGTTTTCCATTTGAATAGCCCAGCTTTTTCCCACGGCTTCGCTCGCATGGTATTAGGGGGGTTCCCACTACACCTCCTCCACCTCCCCCCCCCTCCCCCTCTCCCCCCCTAACCCCTTCACCCTCCCCCTTCCCGCATTTATTTGAAGTATTCCCCTAATAATTTAATCGAATAAAGAATTGTAGATATCTTACTAATTGTGCCACCGATTGCAATCCATTTTTTATACAAATTTCATAACGCCAGAGCTCTGAGCTATATCTTATTATATGTTATTCTGATGTATGAGCTATATTATTGTAAAGTTTCACTAAAATCCGTTCAGTAGTTTTTGCGTGAAAGAGTAACAAACATACATACATCCATTTAAACTTTTGCCTTTATAATATTAGTAGAATTAATAATTTTTGATGACATGAAACTAAAAAGATAATATTTTGGTAGAAAGCAGTCACTTTGTGGTTTGACATATTAACTGAAATAAAATAATAAAACTTTAACTATGATTCATTTATTTAATTTTTTAATACCGACCGGTTTCGCTTAGCACAAGCATAAAATGAAACTGAAAAAAAAAACTCAAACTAAACATGAGTTTATTTATTGTACTGTTTGTTATTCGTGGTGGAATTCTATTGTATTAAAATTGAAATTGAAACACTTTTTAACTTTTTTCCACTTATTATTTATTTTTTCCACTTATTTCACCAATACCGGTTTCATCCTATTATGGACATCTTCAATTACCAGCCTGAAGATGTCCATAATAGGATGAAACCGGTACTGGTGAAATAAGTAAGTGGCAAAAAGTTAAAAAGTGTTTCAATTTCAAATCAAACTAAACAGTTTAATTTTATACCCTGAAGATATTTGTGTTCAGCGAAACCGCTCGGTATCAAAAAATTAAATAAATAAATCGTAGTTACAAAGGTACGCTCCCTTTAGGCATTTCGGTTCTTTCTTCATTGCGTTTCTTTCTCGATCTTAGGCAATCCGGAACCGCACATGCTCGTATGTGAATTTTAAATTCTGTGGGGATAATTCGATGAATCCCGTAATGACAAAATACTTTGTTTGCGTAATTTTGGGCAGCAATTACTCACGTTCGAACTAAATTGAGTTTGCAAGAGAAATTTTGATTGTACTACATGATTGTTATTAATTGGTATACGTCTATGGACATTTTATATTATTTTGTGTTTAGAAATCCGTCAAATAATTTTGTGTTTAGAAATCCGTCAAATAATTTTGTGTTTAAAAAATTTTGTGTTTAGAAATCCGTCAAATTTCGATGGTCAAATAAGTATGATTTGACCATCGAAATTTTTGTTGGAGAAACTTTGTATTTTATTCTCCGGGTGGTGAGATTACGGTATGAAATGTCCATCTCCATCATCAAAGAAGTGCTCGACTGTGGATTCATTCGTCTGTCATTCCTGGACACTGACCCCATATTCCTACGAACCCCTCATATCTTTTTCCAGAACTTCCACTCTTTTCTTTCCTTAAAAAGACCCTTCACACAGCATCCCCTAAGATGACATAGGCCCTAAGGGAAATTATTTTCCTCGGCCTCCTGTGTGGAGCTAACGTAAAAAAGGTACTTTCTCGGAACAAATACTTCAAATTTCAAAAATTAAACATAATTTCATAACAAATGTTCCAAGGTTCATTGAACCGGAGTTGCAGACAGAGCCGAAACCGATGATTTTTATAGCGCTAATTCTGTGAAAAATCACCTCAAAGGCGCTCTACCAGCTTCCAACAACAAACTAGACAAATAATTATAACAACTTACAGTTAAAAATTGCATTCCCCGGTTGATCGATCACTGATATGAAAATACATGTACAATGATTTGACCGTGAACGCGATGCTGCATAAAAATGTACATAGGTATACTGTTTTATTCATACTTTGCATACTTTGCATAGAAAATATACAGGACAATACTTACCTGGGAGAGTTCACTTGAGATTAACATTGTTTATTTAAGAAATTTAGATACAGTTCGCATGCAGAGGACATAAATCGTAGACACTTATTACAGTATTTTTAATTCTTATTGGCCAGTATTTTATGTGTAGATAAACCCTTTCACCTCTTCCCCCCTTAAATTATGTAGGTAAAGTTATGTACCTGTTTATTAACATATATAAAAAGTTTGAGGTGGTTCAAAAATAAAACATGAAATTGTAGGAATTTTACAGACGTAAAAATAATACCTATGCATGTATAAAAAGCGCGTTAGGGTGGTTCCGTTTTGACGATTGAAAATGGCCGGCTATGGTTTGTGATATTTGAGGTTAGTTTCACTTAATTTTATATTATATTTTATACATGAAAGTGTGGTTGTTGACAGAAAACAGAAACAAACTCACGAAACTATTATGAATGCGGTAAACACAACATGCAGTCATTTTTCTTAATAATGCTAATTATTTTAGTTTCATTACAAAAAACGACGATTTTCCCAAAAAAGGCGGCGTGTGTAAAGTTGTTAAAAAAACAAAACCTTTAAATTTGTGTTAGAAATAAGACAGCTCCTTTTTACGATATTTCAGCAAAAATAAACTTTTACGTTCAACAATAATTCCTCCATAAGCCAAGTAGCTTGGGAATCGTTCAAATTCTATGCTTCTATGGTAGAAAACTTTTTCTTTTACATTAGCTCTACACAGGAAAAAATAATCTCAATCACGGTCTATATTTTTTTAAGCAAAGGAACGAGAGGAAATTCTGGCAAGGAAAAAGTAACTAGGGGTGGATAGGAATCTGGGGGTCAGTGTGTTCAGGAGTGACATACGTATGAATTCATCGCTCCAACTGCGGTGCAATGCGATGGGTTGAGAGAGTCCGGACGGAGAGATCAAAAAGCGTCCCTCCACCAGTCTCTCTCGATCCGGAATGCCACGCAGCAAATGAACAGACGCACCCGCCGCCAAGACCCAGTCAAACCTCATTACATGAATCCGGGCACCCCTGCTAAGTCACCAAACGTGGAGAATCCCCATTAGAAAAATTAAGTGACTCACCGCCAAAACAAATGACCGCATTTATAGAATTCTTAGAAAATCCATAATTTTATATGCTACATTCTATATCTACGACATAACACACTCTCATTTATATCTTCGAATTACTTGCAAAGTAAAATACAAATAAAACACTACAGAGCGCGATCGATTCTCAAAATATGCATTGTTACCATCGCTACCAACTGAAGTAAAGTAATACATAGTTTTCTTCGATTTCCTATTGAAAAATTCAGGCTGTGTATTCCGCACATCAAATATCGAAGGCTTCTCAAGCGTGATGCCAGCTTCGTACGGTTTCACTGACGCTCGCTTGTTTGGACGCCATTGTAAACGGTTTTGTCACAACTCGGTTGCTGCTAAAGAGTAAGAAGTTTTGGTGACGACTTCTCTTTAACTGCTTTGCAAATAAACAACCAACAGTTTATTAAGCTTTGTCAAATCGTTGATATTCTAAAACGTGTATTCTAAAACTTCGCTGCTTATTGTGGGAGTTGCTTTATGGGCTGAACATAGTTGCATTGACAGGCAAAACGGCGCTGATTTCATGTTGCTAAAGTTCACTGAATACAAGTTTGTAGTGAGACATAGGTATTATACAAATGTAAAGAGAGATAAAGCTAGGTATTTATTTAATTAAGGAACATGAACACTCTTATTACTAAAACAATATTTTAAATTGGGGATTGATTTAGGAAAGAATACTGATTTGGAATTATAAAGTTAAGTACTTAATGAATGTAAAGTAAAATATAAAAAAAAACACAGAACTAAGTAGCAAATATGAACGAATAATAAAAACTTACAAGAAATAAGTTCACCTACAATTTCATAATTCACTAAACAACAGTTTACAGTAAGCCTTTAAAAATATAAAAAATACAGTTAACCTACAATTACATAATTCATTAAACCTATAACAGTACAAAAAATACAGTACACCTACAATTACATACACGCCTGTCTTGACATATATCCTAGTGAAACAGGCACCAAAAAACCCAATGTAAATGTACTTTTTATAGATAAATAAAAAAAACATTTAACCTATAACAGTACACGAAATACAGTAAACATACAATTACATTATTCATTAAACCTATAACAGTAAAAGAAATGCAGTAAACCCACAATTACATGATTCATTAAATCTATAACAGTACAAGAAATGCAGTAAACCTACAATTACATGATTCGTTAAACCTATAACAGTACAAATAAATACAGTAAATCTGCAATTACATAATTCAATAAATAACAGTATATAGTAAACCAAGAAATACAAACAACCTACAATTACATAATTCATTAAACACCAGTATACAGTAAACCTATATCAGTACAATTACATTATTCATTAAACCTATAACAGTAAAAGAAATGCAGTAAACCCACAATTACATGATTCATTAAATCTATAACAGTACAAGAAATGCAGTAAACCTACAATTACATGATTCGTTAAACCTATAACAGTACAAAGAAATACAGTAAATCTACAATTACATAATTCAATACATAACAGTATATAGTAAACCAAGAAATACAATAAACCTACAATTAGATAATTCATTAAACACCAGTATACAGTAAACCTATATTAGTACAAGAAATACAGTAAACCTACAATTACACGATTCGTAAAACCTATAACGGTACAAAGAAATAGAGTAAATCTACAATTACATGATTCGTAAAACCTATAACGGTACAAAGAAATAGAGTAAATCTACAATTACATAATTCAATAAACAACAGGATACAGTAAACCAAGAAATACAATAAACCTACAATTACATAATTCATTAAACACCAGTATACAGTAAACCTATATCAGTAAAAGAAATATAGTAAACATACAATTTCATAATTCATTTAACAACAGCATACAGTAAACCTATAAACAAGAAATACAGTAAACCTACAGTTACTTAATTAATTAAACAATAGTATACAGTAAACCTACAACAGTACAAGAAATATAGTAAACATACAATTACATAATTCATTTCTTAACAGCATACAATAAACCTATAACAGTACAAGAAATACAGTAAACCTCCAATTACTTAATAAATTAAACACTACTGTACAGTAAACCTATAACAGTACAAGAAATATAGTAAACATACAATTACATAATTCTTTTAACAAAAGTAAACGGTAAACCTATAACAGTACGAGATAGACAGTAAACCTATAATTTAATTACACAATTCATTAAACAATAGTACACGTGTGATCATAACTATATCTTGGTGGACTGCGAAATAAGCATTGAGTTTGGAACGGGTAAAGGAGGATGAGGGGATGTTGCCACGCAAGCAAAATTAAAATAATAGAGATAATTAAGTTAATCATCATGAATTTGTATTATAATATGATACAATGAACCCAGAATGTGGTGAAATGAATTTCTGTAATGACAGTAACTAGTAGTGAATATGTCAGCATGTCTATATTTGCCAGTTTATTGTTGTAGCAGTCACAGGTCTTCTTCTTAAAATCATTTCGAATGGTGTTGCATCTATCAATGTAGAAAAGGGTGTTCTGTCGGCTATATTGAATATGTGGGTGGAAATTAATTTCGTTTAACAACTCCAGGCAGTCCTCATTTGAGAGAATATTTTTACACAGGAGCAGGAAGTTTGAGAGGTACATTAGATATAGATAAACGCAATACTAAAAACCCACATATAGTGTGAATTATACCTATAAATTTGTAAATAAAAGACAATAACAATATCAATAACGAAAATAATACCATTTTTGTATTGTTATCTTTCCCAATTTGTATCCAAGATCAAATAAAAATACTTTTATGATGGTGACCCTTATCCAAAACTAGGTTTTGATTATTTTTGCGTATTATGGTCTATCTGCAAAAATAATAAAGATTAAACACAAAACCGAGAAGTTACAATTTTTCGGTTTAATATTTGGTATGAATAGCCACATAAAGCTTTTCATGTACACCAATCCAAGTTTTGTATAGACTCCCTTTTTCTTTAGATAATTAAGTATCTAGATAAGTTATGTCCCTAATTCAAAGAAGGTTTGGAATGTACTCGTAAGTATATTATGGGTCTAGTCCCATTCGTTTCGGGAAATGTTCACTCTGAACACATTATTGCGTTCGCACTGATTGCTTCTAATGCCTCGATGACACACGGCGAGTTACAAGCTACTTTCTAAAAGTGGGTAAATCGGCGAGTGAGATTGTCATGATGACACACAAAACTGTCCACTCGCTCAGAAGCGTAGGAAACTGAGGCCGCTGCTAGCGCCAGTAACAAGAATAACGACGACTGCGTGAACTAATTCTTCAATGTTTGACAGTCGAAATCAGCTGTTTGAAACATAAATAAACCAATCACGAGCAAGCGGAGCAAGCATGTAGGCGAGTAAAGTTGACGACCTTTCAACTTTTTTTCGTAGATTGTCAACAATCTGCTAGTTGCTGCTAGTTAGCAAGTGACACGATGACACTGGGCGAGTTTACTAACAGATAGTGAATTTCCCAGATAGTAGCTTGTAAACTAGCCCTGTGTCATCGACGCTTTAGGAACGAATGTTGTTACAGAGCACTTGACGAAGTATGACAGCCCGTGGATCTGTACCCAGAGGTCACGGATTCGGTAACTTGAGTTAGCAAATCGTCGCCTCAGTTCTTAATTGTCCAAACGACCATTTTAGTTTTTGTTCAATCTCCACTTTAAAACTAAAAATAAAGTATGAAAAAAGATAGTTAATCACTTAATTACGAATTATTTTAACTAATCAAACCTTTGCCTTTAAGGAAATAGCTTTATCTTAAACACCTACCATAATGTTTCATTGAAATAATGAACGAAAACCTTCACCTCCTGTCAAATTTTCAAATGGTCGTTTGGACAATTAAGAACTAAGGCGACGAAATAAAAAATCATTGAAATATTTCTGGTTATTCTGGATCATAATTAAAACATTCTCTGTTTGCACTTAGCCCTAATACGCTTAGGTGATAGATAAGACTCATAAGACTGATTAGATTGAATGTTAACTTTTGTTCAATAACTGTAATCAAACATTTGTTTAATTGTATTTTACGCATGGCGCGGCGGTATGGTCAAATATGTGTAAACCCATTATTTGAACATAAAAATAATGGGGAAAAAGAAATAAGTATCTCTTGTTTACAAAAGTACTCGTTTTTTCATTGTATGCCCTTTACTCTGAAAAATACATCTACAAACATTTACAAAAACATATCACAGCTTGGATTAAAAATCAAGACATTCAAAACATTATAATTCGTAACCAAACATAACCAAACTATAAAAAAGTGTAAAATAAATAAAAAACGATTTCAGGAATTATCCAACTATACACACACACATTTTTTTAAGTGAAATTTCTTTAGCGCCGTTAGTGACTTGAAATTCTGGCGAAACGGAAATGCGTCACAACTCAGTTCTACACAAATACTCGGTTCTAATATAACGCTATGAATTCGCACCTTAGCGCGTGCCTTCCATAGCGTAGTTGGCAAGGTGCCTGACAAGTCTCAGCGGCCAGAGAGACAGACATCAAGCGAACGGGGGTTCGAATACTACGAAATCCAAAAAAAATACATTTTTATTTTGTGAAATCAATATACAATCTTCAAACCACTTAAAAAAAGCAAGTAAAAGAAAAGAAAGCGACATCTAGCGACTTTGTAGTTTCACTTCTACCTTTTGTGAATTACACACTCTGATTTTTTTCTCTTTGAAGAATCAATGTACAATTAAAAAAAATAAAAATAAAAACTCTCTTTCTACTACAACACATAAATACTTGTCACCCTTAACCATAAACAAGTAAACACTTACTTCAGCACAGATTCTCCTAGTGAGGTGTTCACGAAAACTACAATATTATCCACCCACAGTTTCATCTTACACCCAACATAATAAAATTTCAAAATATATTATGTAAAAATGTTAATAATTAGGTAAACACTGTAATATGTAGAAATAAAATAAATAAATCTTAGAATTATTTTTCCGGGCACAATCCTTCCGACATCTACAAGAGAAAAATAAAGACTTTCGTGATATCGATAAAAAAATATTCCACGTGAGTAAATAAAGAAGTAGTTATTTTTCTGCAGTAAAATTTGGAATATAAAAACATTTATAACATTTATTTACTTACTCCGTAAAAAAAACATTTTTCACTGCCGATGAAAATAACGGGTGGCTTTATTAAATTTCCCCGGTCGAATGGAATTTTTTTTTCTGAAAAATGCCTCCAGGTGTAGCTTTATGCTTTACACATTATGAGAAGGTAAAAGGATGTATATTTTTCATTAGCTACTTACGTAATGCGTTGGGAGAGGTGGGAGGGACCCCCTATGGGGGTTGGGGGAGGAGGCGTATGGCTCCTAGCCCACCCTACTGATAAGGGTGGACTAATTTCTGCCGCTACGCACTTCGTGTACAGAATACAAGATTGGTGTTGACTAATGTTTATGCATAACAATAACCTTTGTTACCCTGCTGGGATTTGTGATATCGTTAAAGTCAATGGCTTATCACAGGTATCAAGTTTGTGGGTAATGGTAGAGAGAGACAATGAAACATGAATTGCTATGTCTTTATTACGTATCACGATGGAATACATAACACGAAAATCCCATCATGTCGGGGGCGAATCTCTGCTTGAAGCATGACGGGCGGAGACTTGATGAGGATGTTGTGGTCAACTGACGGTGAAGATCGCGGATCTTTGTGAGATGCTCGACACTGTGGTTCAGGAGATGATGTGGAAAATTCCTAAAGGCCGATGCTCAACACCGTGAATAGTGGAAATAACTGCTGGTGGAGTGTGGCCGTAGCGATGTAGTCTGTCCTCGAAGCCACGAACAATTCGCTAGGCTGGAGACGTGAATAGATCTCGAACGACGGACGCGACGAAGGGCCGTCGACGCGAGTCGAAGGCTCGTACTAGAAATGGCGAAGGTTCTAGGTTGCGCTTCGAGTTAGACAACTTTGTATCTCACCTTACGTTCAAATTTACAGGAATGACGTGCATATTATTTTGTAGACGAGTTCTGCTTTTTTTGTTGGTTTTTACATTATGTAAACACTACGTAAGTCAACACTAACTAACCACATTCTATATTAAAATTTCATTTCCAATGCAATGGCGAAGAAGCTTCAAGTTGACTCAATTTACACTGACTTTAGCAAGGCGTTCGGTAAGGTTTGTCACGCCATTCTTATAGAAAAAACTGTTTAAAGCTGGAGTTCGTGGTAATATGTTGCTTTGGTTTATAAGCTATCTTTCAAACCGAAAACTTATTGCTAAACTAAATGGGGAATCATCATTTGATTTTTTTTTTGCATCCAGTGGTGTTCCGCAAGGTTCCCACCTCGGACCTATATTATTTATCTTTTTTGTGAACGACGTTTGTAGTATTTTTAAAGACATCGACGTACTTATGTTCGCAGATGATTTGAAACTTTTTAGAGCAATTCGAAGCCTGGATGAATGTTATATTATCTCAGCAAACTTGTCGAAATTAGTTAAGTGGTATAGCGATAACAAGCTATACCTAAATGCATAACTATGAGATTTAAAAAAATAAAATATCCATTTTTTTTCAATTACACAATCAATAACTTCATTCTCGAATCTGTTTCTGAAATTAATGACTTAGGTGCTACTTTCGACACCAAACTTAGCTTATATTCCACACATATACCACATATACCTACGCTATACCACACATTGAAAATATCTCAAAGATGGTTTAAAAATGATAGGTTTAGTACTAAGAGTGGCTAAAGATTTTACAGACATTAAAACATTAAAACTTCTGTACACATCACTAGTGAGGAGTCAGGTTGAGTATAACTCAGCTGTATGGTCTCCTCACTATGACGTGCATTCTCAAACAATAGAAAGAGTACAAAAAAAATCCTAAGCTTTTAAATTATAAACTAAAAATACCAAAAGAACAATTAAACTACACTTATATAATGCAATTAATCTAATCTAATATATTAAATTTGAGTGACAGAAGAACTGCTTTTGATCTAGTATTTTTATTTAAAAACTTGCATGATACAATTGACAGCCCTGAATTCTTGGCGCTCATAAATTTTAATGTGCCAGCCAGAAACACAGGTCAGTACTACCCTTTTATTGTTGCAATAATACGACAAGGGCACAATTAAATATACCACTATACAGAATTCAAAACATGAGTAATATGTATTCGGATATATATATATGGAATACGTCACTGATATATATATATATATGGACTGTCACTAAGGATTTTTTTTTGTAAATATACTACATCGACTTTACTTATTTTTTTTTAAATCTAAAATATTCAAATTCAAATTGAACATTTCAAAACTCCTGCAACTTACGAACCTACAGCTACATATAGCGGTTTCACGCTATGAGAAACCAATAAGTACTTAGGTGTTTGTTATTCATGATTATTGTTGTAAATTTGTAAACACATCTGATCACTGTAATTTTTTATCGCAACTGTATTGTTTTTATTTCTCACGGTACTTTTAAACTTTTTTGCTTTTATTTTTATTTCATGCTTGTATTTTTGTTTTCTATCGTAACTTTTGTTTGTATTATATTTTTCTTTCTCGTGTTAAAATTGTACTGTCTTTATATATTTATGTAAAAGCCCTCTGGGTGTAAATTAAATAAATTAATAAGTATCTAATAGAATTTTAATTATTAATAAATTAATTTCATGTAATTAATTGAATTCTCTTATTATCAAACAGTATTAATACCTTTCCGTTTGCGTGGTTGAATTTCAGAACCCGACTTTGATTGCATGTCTGATGCCACGCCTTACGCGCTGCGCTACAAATAACATCTGTGTGCATGAAATTTCAAGCTAAGCTACCGTTGTAATTCGGTTTTTCGTTGTAATTCAATAATCTGTCAAAAGATGTCGCTACTTCCCAGCAGCTCGCATATGGACGTTTCCCCCCTAGGTATAAGAGCTACGGATTTATTGAATTTAAGTATCTTTTTGGATACGGAAAGATTGACGGCAATACTTGACGAGTTGTGAATAATAGTTTTTTTTTTTTTTTTTTTAAATTTTTCTTTGTTCATTGCATAAAATTTTGTGGTTACATTAATAAGTGGATTTTTCGACCACCATGCTAAGCTGATGCTGATAGTATGACGCGGCTATATATTACATATGACGTTATTGCGTGTCTCGGTTATTTTGTCACGGTTACTTTGTCTCGGTAACTAGCTGTCAGTGTATGGTGGTGGATCCGAGGAACTGGCTATTTTTGGAACCAGTTCCTATCGGATTTATAAAATGATCACCAACACTAAAACTGGGCGAAGCAGAACTAAAAGTCCAATGAATCATGGTGGATCCGAGGAACGGGCTATTTTTGGAACCAGTTCCTATCGGATTTATAAAATGGTCACCAGCTCTCAAACTGGGCGAAGCTGAACAAAAACCTGCGGAGCGGATTTTAAACTTCTGGTAACTGTATTACTCTCTCAAACAAAATAAATGAAAAAGAAAATCTTGAAAAAATTGGAAAGCGGAGATGTAGCGATGATTTGAAAGAGGAACAAAACGGCAAGGCTTTGCTCAAAACAGGAAACATTCACAAGACAGGAAGGAGGCTTTTACCTACCAACGGGAAGAGCACGGTTTCAGAAGAAGATGAAAAAGAAATGTTATATTCCCAGCCATCGAAAAAAACCAAATTACGCTCAGAATTATTAACCAACACAAAAAAAAAAAAATTACAAAGGACTCTATAATTAAAAAGGAATAGGCCACTTGCATGGACTTCATAACGACTAGGAAAAAATCGTGGGGATAAATTTTTTTACTAAGATTACGAAAATGTTAATAAAAATTTTTAGAAATGCACAGTTTTTTTTTTTAAATAAATAAATCCATTATTTGGGCTTGTGACGTCACTACATGAAAATGTTCCTATTATTTTTATAAAATTCCACACTGATTTTTTTTATATGGCATCACTTTGATTTTAGGCGAATTTTTGAATTTGAAATTTAACATTCACTAGATTTATTTTTTGTTCTCTGCGAACGTATCATTTGGTTTGATTTTTTGACAGATGTTATGACGAGAACCCCGTACAATTTACGTTGTCCGTACGTGTTTTAGAGGTATAATGATGATAGTGCAGATTTTAACAAAATCAATTTTATAATATTCTTATTATTATAATTTACAAGTATATTACATTTGATTTAGTAATATAGACGTTGAACATTAAAATGATTTATGATCAATAAGATTGATCAAGGAAAAAAATATTTATGAGATTTTATATTTTTGGTATGCCTCGTTATTCTCCTGTGTTATTCGTGTGAAAAACGTTCTTTTTTTAAAAATGATTTTCGGCTATGTAATTATCGTTTTTTCGCACCTATAAAATTATGTCCCGTCTTTCCGGTTTATAAAAGATGGTCTGATTTTTCGGATTGAAATTTTCAAAAAATCGCCAGGGTTTCAAAAATACGATTAAAAAAAAATACAGAATGTCTTAGAATATTTGCCTAAACCAATTTTTTTTTTAAATGTGATGCAAGTGGCCTATTGGTGAATGACGTGGTATCTAATCTTCTTCTGTTGAAAAACAATAGTTGTTTCGACAATTTATTTATTAACTAGCTGAACCAGCGACTCCATATCTTCGCCTCAGAATCAATAACTGTTGTGATAACTTGTTAGCTGTGTTAAATTCAGTTTTTTTATTAAGTTAAAAATTACACAATGAAGCAATTATCGATGCGCAACTGTCCGTGTTTTGGTTTTGTCAGTATCAGATATAGTGTTGTGTACGGATTTATATTTTTTGTGATTTTATTACTTTTCCACTTACTTACGGTAATTGAGTTTTATTTTTTTATGCGTGGCAGGAAGATTTATTATAATTATTGTGTTTGTCCTTTGGAGGAGTGCAGACATAAGTTCACAGTTTGTCTCATTTAGTGTGTAAGAAAGAGGGGCAGCATTATATGTTTAAGAACAAAGGCAAATCAATGAGCCAATTGACATCTGACATTTCTGAATTTTTGGAATTCACTCACTATTCAATATTATTTTAATTAGAATATTGCTGCAGCTCTTTCAAAAGTTGAGAATTCGTTGCAAACAGAATGTAGGAGGAAAAGAATTTTCTCCATAACCTTTTTTTTTCGTGAAGTTTTCCGATGTTTTACCAGCTATTCTGCTATTCGGGCTGAGACAAATCCAACAAATCAAAGATCATATAAAACGGTCCAGCCGTTATTGAATTATAAATGGTGTAACTAACCCGACTTTGTTTTATATATTACAATCATCTATATATTTATTCATTCATATTTATTAATTATATCGCAATGGTTTGTAAAGAGACAAAATCTCTCTTTACCAGTAAGCACACAAGCCGAAAAGAGTTATGCTCTAAAAATTGTAGATTTTCTTGTTAAGGACTTACGCGTGTTCCACAAAAAAAAACATAAGAAATATAACACCGAAAGTAATATAAAGAAACACGGATCATTTTTATGATACCCAGAACACAATAAGTAGAAGTTTCATCTTCTAGCTGAAATACTTGATTGTTTCTTTTGTATTTGCGAACGAATAAAGTGGCCGCCATTAAATAAGATGCCCAGAAAAAATGTAGGAGGTCTTATTGCCACGCCAAATGCCGCAAGTAACCCAGCCATCTTTATTATCATAACGAGAGCAATCTATCTGAGAGGAGAAATGGATCCGGATGTGGATGTGGATGTGGATGGAGCCTATTGCCCCCTGTGGCTAGGAACAGGAACTACCTGTTTTTTCGGCATCCTGCAAAAATAATAAATGAGCCTCAGATTAAGGTTGTACTTACCTAACGGGTTGGACGATATTTTTGCCCCTAAAAGTAGTTTATTCTTATTCAGGCCACCTTCAGATCGCATGTTGAAATGAATTTTAAGGATTATGCTAAAAATGTGATTTACTATGTAAATACACATGAATTTACTTAATTAATATAATTGCAATTTTATTATTTTATTTTTAATTTTTAACTTTATGAGTAAAACCTCAAATTATAATATTTAAATAAATGAAGACAATATAAGCGAAACTCAATCGAAAATCTGGAAGCAGAAAAATCAGAAAAACATATTGACACCTCTGGGACAATTATGAATATGAATATGTCGCAGAGGTGTCAATATGTTTTTCTGATTTTTCTGTTTCCAGATTTTCGATTGAGTTTCGCTTATATTGTCTTCATTTATTTATATTGCAATTTTACTAATTTAACAAAGCTTTCACTTTATTTATCGAAGACATTCACTCCAGGTGAAATACAAACAGTTATCAAAAAAAAAAATAAGTGTCTTTTATTTACATCGATGAATTACTTTAAATAACATTGAAAATTTTTAAAATTACCCTACAAGGCAAGCTTTTAAAATTATTTAGATTTCTTTGAAGTAGTTTTAAACGACCTTTAGTTAAGAAAATCGAATTGAAAATCTTTTATCAGAGTATAAAAGATATCTTAACAAATCACATCAAACAAACAAATGTATTTATCATTCATTAATAAATTAGCGTTCACTTGTTCCGCTGAGGTTTTGGTAAATATTTAATAAATTGTCTTCGATGAAGACATACGTGGCATAAACCGAGTTTTCAAAAGAAAACAAAGTTAGTAACCACGAAATTTACAATCTCTTCATCAGTAGTTTTCCTTTTCTTTATTACGTACTCACAGTTTTCTCAAAATGGGAAAATAACTTTTAAACTAACGTGAAAACCTTATAGACTTGAATGTAGTAACTTTGGAAGGAGTCAAAATAGGATCGTAAGCATCAAAACAGCTTTAACTTTTATGGTATTTTTTGCTCACCTGTCACTTTTCATCCATTTGAAATAACGACCCGCTATATTTCCGCCATATAAGCCACTGACGGCATAAACCTTTCTTCCACATTCCACGTAATGGTGAGGGAAGAGTTTCGCGAATAGCCACCCCAGCTTACCTCACTGGCATATCTCTGAGCGGTATGGGCATCCAGGAATACCTACGTACATACCTATTGAAAATGGTCTGATTAAAAAAAGTTGGGACAAAACAGCTTCAACATGGCTTCATCAAAGTTCTTGCAGTATAACTAGTAGTTACGGCTCAGCCTACTACTTGAAATAGCTCAAATTAAAAACTATATGTATTGTATTTTATAAAACAAAAAATGCAGTTTTATTTTATTTGTCGTTTGATTCGGAAACCACAATTTTTAGATAAATGTGCAAGTTTCAGGAAGCCGGTTTTCACCGCCCTAAAGTTTCGCTGATTTAGTTACTGGTTACCGTTTTCGAAAGCGCCTATTGCTTTCCAAACAGCAATTATAATAGAAGATACCGGAATAATGATCTATTCATGGAGTATGATAGTGTCAGAGTGAAAAGTTTCTCAGAGAAAAGCGACCGCTGACGGTTTTATGGAAGAAGGGAGCAGAACTGTTATTTAAACGTGCAAACATAAAAAAAAAATTTACGAGTATTAAAACCATATTTGTTTTTTGAATGAATGAAGTGGAAATTAACCCTCTTCCCAACATCCGATCAAGCTGAAATTTGGCATAGAGACTCGTTGTCAATGACAATGCATTCTTTTGACCGGTCAGTGGTTGAGTGGGCATCGCGTTTGAGTCCCATCCAGGCGTTCCGTGTTCGATTCCTCGACTGGCTTAGTCCTCCATCACAACACAAGCAACATTTACGGTGATGGTAGTAGGAGATTTTCTAATATTGTCGGTTTATTCGTGACCCGGGAATGTTTGACTTTCTTTTTTAAATAAAAAAATAAAAATATCATTCCATCTTTTGGTGGCAATCACGTACACACTCGCGGACTGCATTTCTCTGAAATGTTATCGGCTTCAGTCTATCGCGGCCATCTTCAGACATCTGGTACAATTTTGATTCATTCAACTATGATATACACAATACCAACATACAAAATTTTTGGGTTCTATGATAGGCATCCGCCGGCATACTTATATACAATATGCAGTCGGTTTAGAGATAATGCGGTATACCTACTTACTCAAAATGTAACTAAGTGACCCCGACGGGTGTTCAGAGAGAATGTACCGCCGAATAACAAAAGTGTAAAACATATTTTCAATCAAATGCATCAAGGATAAAACTAATTGCATGTATACTGTATATACCAGCGAATAAGTACAAAAAATCAGCACTGTACATACATTAATTTGATATTCATACTATATTATTATTGAGGGTATTGTAAATATTATTTCTGGGAGCCAATAGGCCACTTGCATCACATTTTTTAAAAATATTTTTCCGGTTTAGACAAATATTCTAAGACATCCTGTATTTTTATTTATTTTTTAATCGTATTTTTGAAACCCTGGCGATTTTTTGAAAATTTCAATCCGAAAAATCAGACCGCTTTTTATAAACCGGAACGACGGGACATAATTTTATAGGTGCGAAAAAACGATCATTACATAGCCGAAAATCATTTAAAAAAATAACGTTTTCCACACGAATGGCACAGGATAATAACGAAGCATACCAAAAATATTAAATCTCATAAATATTTTTTTCCTTGATCCATCTTATTGATCATAAATCATTATAATGTTCAACATCTATATTACTAAATCAAATGTAATATACTTGTACATGTAAATTATAATAATAATAAGAATATTATAAAATTTGATTTTGTTAAAATCCGCACCATCATCATTATACCTCTAAAACACGTACGGACTACGTAAATTGTACGGGGTTCTCGTCATAACATCTGTCAAAAAATCAAACCAAATGATACGTTCGCAGAGAACAAACAATAAATCTAGTGAATGTTAAATGTCAAATTCAAAAATTCGCCTAAAATCAAAGTGATGCCATATAAAAAAATAAATCAGTGTGGAATTTTATAAAATTAATAGGAACATTTTCGGCGACGGGACATTTTCATGTAGTGACGTCACGAGCCCAAATAATGGATTTATTTATTTAAAAAAAAAAAACTGTACATTTTGAAAAAAATTTAATAACATTTTCGTAAGCTTAGTAAAAAAATTTATCCACACGATTTTTTCCAAGTCGTTATGAAGTCCATGCAAGTGGCCTATTGTCGGCGAATCAACTGTCGGTTTACCCGTTTATTGGGGTATAAAACAATATTTTTAAGAAAAGTTGTATATTTACTATAGTTTAACGAAAATTGTACCAATTTGAAAATGACCGTACTAATTCGTAATCGGTAACTGAAATAAATAAAATAAAATGGATGAAAGTTTTCAATTGTTTTAATAAATCATTGAAATTTAGTGCGTGTTTTGTCATGCGGTTTTTTCATCGGGGTCGGTTTTGTTGGACTACCCTATTCGTACCGGGTGTAATGCGCAAACAGGGTTGACGGTACAGCTGTCAAATACTAAAGGGTCGATCTTCGTGAAACTGAAACATGGACCAAATAAGGCCCCGGATATTTGACCGTTACATTAAAGCCAATGCGGCCCATTCGGGAGCTCGTTATGCGCTCCGGCCCTGCGGAATGCCGTCGTTATTTTGATTTTGGTCATTTGCTTTATGTACTTTGGCTAAAGTAATTCCATATGGGAAAACAAATGCGGCCTCTTTAAAATAAAGTGTGTGCGATTATGCCTTTGATGTTTGACGGATACCCTTAATGATTTATGTTTTTTCGGAAACCCTTAACGATTTGTTCGTATAATAAATTAAGTCTTAAAATTAGGGTACATTATTTTTTGGACTTGTCAAAAGAATTGAGAAATGTGTTTGTATATTTATAAGACTAAGAAATATTAAAAAAAACTTTATAATAATGTACTACGTAATTGTTCAATCTATATTACAATACGGTTGTTCGCGCATTTTTATATGGGATTGATTGGGTATTACATTCGCAGACTTGGTGGGTAGATATGTCAAAATCCTGAATTTATCCCACCTACCTAATCTTTCCTTCCTAAATGTCACCATAAAAATTGTTGCAAGAAAAAATTGATGGAGAGGTGACAGTGTGCTTTGCTGCTCAGTACAAAATAACATCTCAGACATGGCGCATGTATCGTAACCTCTTGCTGTAAGAATATTGCGATTTTTAAATTAAACATTGTGAAGTGTACACCACAAACTGGAGATCAGCGAGGCCTCATCTGCAACGGTGAGTCCTATTTTCCTTTTTCCAAACTGGGCTTATCTAATTTTCCAAAAGCACAGATCTGAACTATCGACTGACTATCCATCAGGTTTGCGAGTGTATGCTATTTAATCGTCCCGTATAACTTAGCGATCACGTAGTTTCGGGACTGGTCCTTCGAGGGTTGCTTAGGCTTTGCTCTGCAGCACTTACAGCAAATTTGCAGTGGAGTTATAGGCTGGGGGAGAATATTTTTATTTTATTTTTTATTCTTCGTATAAAGCAACTGCTAAACTGCCAAAGCAGTTTGTCAGCAACAGATCGTCAAAACACAGCATGTTTTTAAGAAATTAGTTATTTTGAGCACATTAAAGACGAAGTGATTAAGCTGAATTCAAGCTCTAGTATTTCACAGGTTTAGTAACATTTAACAAAGATTAAGATTTATAACTATCAGTGGGCAAATTATCTTCAGAATTGAAAACAAGAACTTTGAATATTTTCGTTGAATTTTGGCTAAATTGTTTACTCATGCAACCGTAGTTATTATCAAAACATAAAATGAAGACAGAATTCGTCATAAATCTCCGACAAATCCACAGATAGTCTCATAATATAATATTGATATGTTGCGATCTGCTACTTCTGTTAGGGTGCTTGAGAATGCCATTAATATTGAGAGTAAGATTGAGATTCGTACAGTGTAAACCGTCGCAGTGGTCAGCTTAGTTTCCTGGGGAAACTTAAGGGCGCCAAACCCTGTCGGACGACAGGGTATGCTGAGCTCCGCGGTGGCCTGAGTACTCGTCCTCAGAGGTGGGCATATAGTGCTTATTCACAAATAGCTCTACATAAATGAAAGGCAAGTTCTTTCGAAATAACACGGTCATCTATTTCATTAATAGGATTACATATACAACTCACTTACCCCCATCATTGACCGTTTTCGAAATACCTAAACTACCTAGCTAGTTTTCTGCGGAGGAATGGAAACGCCTTCCTCCACGGGTCCGTGTCTGCTGCAGCGCGGGCGGCCAGCCTGCCAGCCCCGTCTCTCGGTCAAACCACGGCCGAGGATCGTCCAGTTCCTCACCGATCACCACCGGTGTCCATCCATCCGTGCGCTAACGCGTGTACCACGGCGCGCGCGGCAAAGTAAGTAAAGGGTCCTTCCCTCAAATACGGAATTCATCCGATTAAATATATGTTACAGCTTGTTCCCGACATTAACCAGGTTCAAAGCGAGCGAGGATTGCCGGCCGTTAGCCTCGATTACTCTCGATACGGAAGTCCACTTCCGTGTGCACATCGACACGCGTTTTTTTAATAACTTCGGGTGCGATTATAAATCACGATTACACGTATTACTTGAATCGGCCACTATATGATTATCCGAAATTTTCAGGATAAGATGCCTCAATCAATATTAAGGAAACATTTGTTACGCTCGACTTTAAATAAAGGAAACTCACATCGTTTCAAACTAGGCACTGTGACGTTCCCACCGGGTCTGCGCCCAACTAGGCCCTGTGGGTAAGTAATCCCGCCGGCAAGAATAATATTTTTCTACCTATTCGCGCCGATATATGGCTGTCAAAAAAAACCCATTGACAATAATTAAATTAATTATCAGTACTTGATTACAATTGTTATTTGAATATTATATATTTTCATAACAATATCTCATTCTGTTCGAGAGATTTTGCTGTTTCATTAAGACAGACTTTCTGCTTCACAGTCAAAACACGAAATTGATATTTGTAGAGCATTAGTGTGTAATTGTATTGCAAAAATAAAAATTTATTTTTCTCTGAGAAAGAAAACAGGAAAAAATACACAAAAATGATAAATTCTTGACAGAACTGGCTTATCATGTCATGCTCACTGTCAGGTCTCTGTCAATATTGAGCGGGCAGATGACATGGCTTTGTTACGTCGTATAAAATATGTTTGTTTTATTCAATAAAGATTGAAAAAATAACGATTTGAAAAGGTTCCAACGCTTGTGTAAAATATTCCATCAACACTTATTTTTTCTGGTTGCTAATTAAGCCGCGGCATTCCGAATTTCTAATGTCTTATAACATATTTCTCTTGACCATTTAAATTTTTAGGTTGAAAAATCAAGTGAATCAGATACTTGAGTCGGGCCATGTCAAAAGTCAGAATAATAGAAGAGAATGTATGAGACGATGTGTGAATGTGAGTGAGGCAAAGAGTGTGTGCCAAGACCGAGTTGTTTGGCGGTCCGTCCTCTCTGCCTACCCCTGCGGGGAAATGGCGTGATGTTTAGTTAGTTTTAGTTAGTTTAAAAAAAATCGTTTTTTTTAAGGTAATATCTATACAATCTATACATTTGCCACCATAAAAACAAATCCATAAAAAACAAATCGCCAAGTACGCCTCAGAAATATTAATAAAAAGTTTTTTTCTGTTATAATACTAGTTATAGGTATGAAAAAATTCACAGTGTTTCTTTAAATGCTATTTAAGACATGAGATTTTTGCTGTGTCCTGTTTATTAAATATTTTCACAATTATCGCTTAAATATTATCGTTTTTAATATCAGCGAGCTCCCTCAAACATTTGTATTTACATATCTCCCTGTTCTTCTTCTTTTTGAGCGCTTACTGTCGGGACTTTAGACGACACTATAACTAAAATATATTCATAATCTTAACGACGCCGACGTAAGTAAAGAAGTCGTGTATACAAATTGCGACTCGCGACTCGTGTATTGGACGGACCTGGTGTTGAATTTGCCCTAGCAAAGAAAAGAAGAAGAAGAAAAATAATGTGGGAATCTTAACGATGTAAGTGAAGAAAGCGTATAAACAAATATGCGCCCGCGGCACGGTGTATTGAACGGACGTACGGTCGAATTCACCCTAGCAGGCCTGGAGATTCGACCATTCCGCCGGGTTCATTTTAATTCATTCTGAAGAATGTGTTACTAATGTTTAAGATGTTTCTAAATGAATACCTGCCGAAGTTATTAATTCATCGTCTAGGAAAATAAAATCTGGTGCTCACCGCTAACTTAAGCTGTACAACGTATTACAATTTTTTAAAGTCGTTGTACATTAAAAAACATTATGGCAACGTAATGTTTTTATTTTTAAAATATAAATTACTCGCATCCCTTGTGAGGCATGGAAATAAAAATGATAAATCAATTACGAATTCGCCGAAATAAATTAAAATGTTAACCTAGGGCAAACCGCCGATAAACGTGGTTATGTCTCGCCTTAAACGGCAGCTTTATCGTCAGATGCCTAAAAAAAATAGATAAAACTTTGTGTCGTTACAGAAAAGTGTTGTATATAGTACAAGTTAAACAATAGAGGTTTGGATAAACTATAACTCTGCTTATAACTATATCATCAGGCAATTGTTTCGGAACTTGACTTGCCTCATACAAGCGACATAAATGTACATTTTTAATATTATTGACGAAGGTTGAAACGAGTAGTATTTTAAGAGATTCCTTGATGGGATAAAATTTTATTTGAATTATTTCTATAATTGGTCAATATTTTGATTTGATTTCATTGGAAGAGTTAAACAAATATCTTTTCTGAATCAGCAAATAATAAACTGTCGTTTGCTGCTGGTTTTCAAACGGAACATTTTAATGCAAGCAACGTTCTACAAATAAACAATAAACATTTATGTAAATAGATGGTTTGGTTTAACTTTTTAATTGAATATGATCATTTAAGGCGTATTCCAATTCTGCTAATGTGCAAATCTTTCAGTATTGCTCTAATTCAGAATCACAATGTTGTTTGAAATTACTGGTTTTGTAACCACATCTGAACAATTAGGTTTCTATCGACCTTCCTCTTTCCCATCTTCTTCCTTTTACGACTTCCTTCAGCATCACAACAACCCCCGTTGGGGACGATATCCCATTGGCACCGGATTGTAGGAAGCAGTTGTAACTCTTGACTATGCGGCATCCACATGAAAAAATAATTTAGATATACAAGTAGATTTCTTCACTTCGCTGACCACCTCATAACTCGTATAAATATTAATTTATTGATACTCTTCCAACAAGATTCACACCTAACTCTGTAAGTTATCGGTCTCCCGCCGCCCCATTTATTGGATAACCAACGTCTCCAAGTGGTTCGCTACGTTTGGTAACTTAGCAGGGGTGCCTGGGTTCATGCGGTAAGGTTTGTCCGGGTCTTGGCGGCGGATGCATCTGCCCACCAGCTGCATGGCAGGCCGGATCGGGAGAGAATGGTTGAGGGAGTCCCTTTGACTTCTCCAGACATACTCTCTCGTAATATCTTCTTGCACTGCAGTAGAAGGGATGGATTCATACATCCGTCACTCCTGGATACTCATACTCACCTCCAGATTCGTATTCAACCCTAGTACCCTTTTCCTTCCCAGAATTTCCTCTCGTTCCTTTCCTAAAAAGACTTGACACGACTCGAAGATGACATGGGCACTGAGGAGAATTACTTTCCTCAGTGACTCCTGTGTTGAGCTAGTGTAAAAAAAATACGTTTACAAGTGGGTTTCTCCACTTCGCTGACCACCACATAACTCTTGTAAATATTAATTTTCAATTTCTTTCAACATTTCTAAGATTTTCACTTAAATCTGTAGGTGGGTATTATTATTTAGCGTCAATCTGTTTCACCATTCCGACCCAAATACCCTCTCAATTCTACATGAGCCAAACACTCCGAGCATCTCATGTTTTATTTCTCCTCCGCTATGCCCCTGGCGTGCTTTGTATTCCATTGTCTTATCTTCAATTCCAATTCTGCCATACATTGCCCGGGCAGATAGTCGTAGCTCAGGGGGAATTTCATCACTGCATTCAATCGGTTTTCACCTAGCCATTTCTTTCACGTACTCTAACCCTTTTATCAGATTAAATTGGACTTTATGCTACAATAGAGAAGACCCGTCAAAATCACGGATATGTAAAAAATGTATTTAAAAAAATGAAAGGGAAAAAAAATGCCACGGTCGAAAATCGAACTCCAATCAACATAGGAGGCAACTACGCTGACCTTTGTTGTAAAAAGGTGGCATACATTTATTGTACGTGAACTGAAATTAATAAGAATAATGTTTTTTAGAATGTTACGTACTCACATCACATCACATCACAACACTACTTAAATTATATTACTAGCCATGAAAAATTCGATAAAATCTTTTGAAAATATAGGGCGATATGTTTTTAAATAAAAATATATTTTTTGATAAATACTTACATTACACCAGTAACCACTATTTTAAGCGGTGGCAAAAAGAGACATTTTTTTAGGAAAAAAATCGCTCAAGGCATATGTCATATTTGGGGATGCTGTGTAGAAGGTCTCTTTAGGGAAATGAAGGAGAGGACGTTCTTTAAAAGAAAAGGGTATGATGGATTGATAGGTCAATGCTTCCATGAGTTACGGACCCATGAATTCATCTCTCGGTGCAAGGAGATGGGTCAAGAGAGTTCAGCTGGAGAGGTCAAAAGCAACCAGTCTCCCTCAATCCGCCCACCAGAACCCCTGCTAAGCCACCAATCCTAGCAAACCACTTGGAAAAACCAATGGCGTTGGTTATTCAATAAATATCTCCAAACTTGAAAGGGTGTTGCTTGAAATGGCTTTAACCATGTTTGGTGACTAGAACTGAAAAGCAAGTGGCAGCAGTGACAGCAGTTACACATTATGTTCAAGTAAAGAAGTAAACATAAATTAATAATAAAAAAAAGATTATAGTCACAAAATGGATCCTGTTTGATATTTTAAAATAACAAAACAGGCAATTGGGCGTTTGACAGCTAGCGGAAGCATTGATTTCGTGGAATCACGTGCTTCCGGTCAGGCTTTCGTATTCTCAATTTTACACAAAGCTCGTTCAAATCACTTCCACATCATACGCTTCCCGCCAATACAGGAAATCTTATTCTTGCATCGCCCCCACCCCCAACCCCCTACGTAGTCCTGCCAATAAGAGAATTTCTTTGTTTTAAATGAAAACAATATTACGTTTGTTAACTTCTTGACCTCATTTTATCTGAAAACAACATGAATTCTCTGCAAATAATAAATTACCGCTTTACGATAGATTTTTCTACAATCTTATATATATATATTTTTTTTTAAATGGTGTATTTTTTACGTGTTTAAGGGGTGAAGACTCCAAAAATTTTATTTCATAAATTCTTAGTAAGACTATTTAAGAATATGTTCCCAAAGTTTACATAAAAATTTCAATTGATTCCGGTGTTATATGGATGAGTTTGTGAGTTTCCCCCCTTGTGCTGAACCGCGTGGTAAACTTAAACGTGTTTTTCTCCAAACGACTTTTTTTAAAATTGTGTGCAATCTAGCTCAAAAAGCTTTTAGCCTATCTTTTTTAAAATTTGCGAATACTTTCTTTATATAATTACCTTCTATTTGAACCCAAATTCGTAATTATATATATCATTATGCAATGTATTTTTTAATTGCATAAAAATGTAAAAAAAATGGTAAAAAAATCAAGATTTCCTGTTTACACACCTATAAATTTAATTTGTTATAAATAAAATTACGTGTTTTGGTTTTAAAAAATTAATAGAACACATCTTGGCCTTTATTAGCCCAGAAAAAAATAAAGCAACAGGCCTTTAAAAACTGCTGTAAAGTTCAAAATCTCCTACTAACGAACCCCAATACGGTTGTGGTTTTATTGTAGATTGTGATAAATTAAGTTCTTTAGAAAGTTATCGTTTTGGTGATGTTTTTTTCTCGCATAAATCAAAGCAGAAGCTCGTGTTAAGCTGGAATTTAATCCTTATCGCCATCTACGTAAGGAGTATTATTGTTAGTGGCCCAATTCCAAATATTAAACGACATGGTGCATCGTTTGCATTAACAATTATTTTGTTTTAAAAAATGTGGCAAAGAGCTATTAGAAATACACACAGTTCAAACATGAGGAATGTTGAACAGGCTGGTGTACTGTGCCATAGAATTAGATTTTCACTACATCTAAGTGGAACCACTTTTTTTCTCCACGTGTTTCATCTAAGTACATACAAACATCTATCGACTGGTTATAGCCGTTATTTTCCTTTTTTTTACTAACTCTATTATCTCTATTTTTATGTTACCTATTTCAGAAGAATTATTCCACTGGTTGCTACTTCTATTTATCTTTTTTATAATGTTAATGTAAGTACTTACATACTGCTAACTAACACATTATGCATGGAAATTGGAAGGTCTAGAGTCGTTCAAATAAATGTAGTTTCGTTCAATAAAAAAGAAGAGTCTTGTAGTGTGCGGCGAAGGAGGAAACCATATGTTTCCTTTTAACGCCGTTGGGAAAGTGGTGGGGTCTCCTCTATTACATAAATCTATGTGAGTATCCAGAGACTTTCCTCCGGCTTTTTATAAACTATTTTTAAACTATTTATGTTAAAATGCACCTGCTCTCAACACAGGAACTCCTAGTGAGACAGGCACAGCACAATTACCTTTGTAACATAAAAAAATTTATATTATAATAATTTTTTTTTTTTTAAAACCATGTTTTAGTGTAGGTAATCAATTTCAGATATATCTTATCACTGTGCGTAAAATCTTCTCAAGGTGGGGATGAAATGAAAATTATTTTCAGGAGGCTTGTAAGTATTATGGGTTGAAGAAAACAAAATATGGAAGTTGTTTCCAAAGCCGTAATAGTAAATACCGCACATTCTCTTGCAGCAAATATCATCCATATATGGCTGATGGGCATGCGTTTTATGACTGAACCGGTGTTGAAAAACTTGTGTAGTGCAGCTAATACGGTTCCATGATAGTTGATCCGCCGACAATTGGCCCCTCGGCGTACTTACATACAATGTGCAGTCGGTTTAAAGAAAATACGGTATACCTAATTATACAAAATATGACTAAGTGACACCGAAGGGGCGTGCAGAGAGGATATGCCGCCGAATGACAAATTCATAAAACATGTTTTCATTCAAATGCATCAAGGAAAAATCTACTTCTCTATACTATGTACTGAGTGTGTGTATAGCAGCGCATAAGTACAAAAAACTCGACACTGTATAAATATAAAAAAAATCAACTTATTATAAATGATATGTTAAAAGCCAATTTTACGTGTGAAATTGGAAAATAATGCACAAAATAACTTTATAGTAAATATCATTTCGCGGGGCCAATTTGTCGGCGTCGGGTCATCAGCTAATTCAGACAATTCAGATATGTGTACATTGTAAAATATACCTTATTGATTTCGAAATTTCTTTTTATTTCTTCTTCCCAACCCCAATGTTTTTATGCCTCGCAACATTAATTAAGTGAAAACATAGAAGATTCAATTGAAAATGTTTAAAGGAGACAAAGATTCTGATTATTCTAACATGTTAATATTTCAGATACAATAATTATTCGTCATACCATCTGTCGCTAGCAGAACTTAACAAGTTTCCTACCCATTTCTGCTACATTTTATACCACCCTTCTGGCACGGACGCCCCTGAAACCTCCTTCAGCCCAGCTCAAACAAAGTTTCTACACGTGACATATTATGACGCGTTACCTACACACAAGTGCCCCTGTACAAAATAAAATAAGTGGACAAATCAATAGATATTCTATGGCTACGAACATTCAGTTTGTTGAGCAACAAATAAAATTGGCAGTTTGGAAATGGTAACAGAGTAGGGACACTTTATAACTTTTGCAAACTGTCAAAAGCAAACATTTATTGAATGTTGGATATTATAAAATATGTGTGAAAATGAATAACTTGAAGTTCTAGTAGATTTAGAATATTTTTGTTGGTCCTAGGAAGACTCAATGAAGTCAATTTTAATGATAATATATTTAGTAAAATCATTTACGATCTTTTCAAGATTTTACAAAACAGAATACGTCTGTTATTTAAAAAAAATCAGATGTTTCAAGATCAACGGAAGTAAAATATTATAGCGAGACTTGAGTGGGGCCGTTTGATTGAAAGGCATGCTAATGTTTGAATGATAGGCATGCTGATGTTTGAATAAAAGACAGACTGATAGATGTTTGATTGAAAGGCATGCCGATATTTAAATGAAAGGCATGCTGATGATTGAAGAAAATACATGGTGATGTTTGATCAAAAGCATGCCGATGTTAAGAAATAAGTTGGTGTTAGGACAGTCTCTTGTGGCACACCGATCTCTCTAATAGCCCCTGCTGAAAAATTGTCTAATTCTTAATGTTATTAAAAGTTTGATCTTGGAGGAAAATTTCATCCTACGAAATATTCCTGAAAACTTGCTAAATTAGGAAAATTCAGATGTCATAAATTAATTAATTAATCACTGAAAAGGCATACTTAACGAGCATGAAACAGAACAATTGAAAAATAAAAGGTAAAGGTCGCACCTGAGACACAAACTTAGGATATCTTGGCTTACCGGGACCCAGCGCCTTAACCAACTCGGCCATTGGGACCTTCATTTTTTCAGATTTAACAATATTATCCCTCAACTAATTTTCCCCATATTTTTGGCAGCTCTCTTTTTGAATGATAACAAAGTTATTTAACTTGTGTAGCGTGAATAATTAATTAATCTAAATAACGCAGCAATTAAAATGATGCGTATTTTTCTTCACTTACCTTCGAAGCTCAGAACTTACCTTATCTTTTATTTACATATAATTATATTGCATCTTTTATCATTGTAAGACAGTCTTTACACTTCAATAACCTGTTTGGGGAATGCGGCATCTGCTCTTTGAAAGCATTCTCGATTTTGAATAAAGCATGCCTGCATTACTATGGCATACCTGCTGCTCATCCCACTGAAATAATTAAATAAATTTTTCGAATTCGCGAACGTTTCGCCTACCGTATAAATTCAAATGGAAACACATATGTACTGTACAAATTCAAATAACGACTAATGGAATAAGTTAATAGTTTATGGGACTCGATTATACTGACCAATTCAATCGTTAAATTTAAAACTAGCAGACCCGAACACACGTTGCTGTGGCTAACGAAACACAACGTCATTACCCAACCTTTATAAAATCCACACCACCCGCTTGCCAGCTGCCCGCTGCCCGCTGCCTGAATTGAATATTTGAATTTCTCGACTTTTCTCTACTATAATAAGCATGTTTTTATACATACAAACCTTCCTATTGAATCACTCTATCTATTGGTGAAAACCGCATGAATATCCGTTGCGTAGTTTAAAAGATCTATGCGCACATACATCTATTTTCCAATTTCTTCCGTAGAACGAATTTCAAAAGTGACTTTATATAGTACGGCCCGCCAGCCGTTTTAAATCAAACAAAAATATGTTTTCTTTAAATTTCTCGGCTTTTCTCTAATATAATTTACATGTATTATACATATAAACATTTCACTTCAATCACTCCATCTATTGTTGAAAACCGTATGAAAATCCGTTTCGTAGTTTAAAAGATTAATGCGCACATACATTTTGAGCGACTTCATTTTATACTATGTAATGATGGGTAATTATTAGGAAAACCAATATTGAGTTCCACTTATTTAATTGTATTTATATTATTTCAGATCGAAAGTTGTCAGTAAAGTGACAAATGCTTAATCTTCAAGGAAGTGTCGTAGTTTTAATTACGAAACAATTTTTTTTTTACATTCTTCTGAATCTATAAAACGAAGGGCTGTGTTGTAGTACAATTTGTACAACTTTTTCTTATGATAAATTTTATGAACACTTTTATCTTTATAAATAAGGGTGACCGGACAACTCAGAATGAAACCAACTCAGAACCTCCTTTAAAAGTGATGAAAAAAAACATGAGAAATTGGTTATTGGTAATAGGTTATGTTATTTTAGGGTTTTCAATTCGGGAGGCGAGTATGGGTACCGTTGCCTCGGGAACTATTTATTGGATAACCAACACCTCTGTTCACATGTCACTCCAGGTTGTTCGCTACTTTTACACACTGACCCCCAGATTCCTACCCACCCCTAAAACCCATTGCCTTCCCAGCACTTATTCTCCTTACCTATCCTAAAAAGACCCTCCACACAGCATCTCCAAAGATGACATAGGAATATTTTCCTCAGGGCCTCCTGTGTGGAGCTACTGTAAAACAAAATGGGGTTTTTATAATATTTTTTTCATAGCTTTTCATGACTGTTCAAAGAGGTGTTGAGTTGACTAGATTCTGAGTTGGCGTGGAACTCTAAATAAGACGTAGATTTTCTTTCGTAGATTTTAACCTATATATGCCCAGTGAGTCGTTTTTGTCCTAAAAAACAGGCTCTAGGAAAGTAGCAAATTGTTGAACGCAACCGCTTGTTTTCGACACCTAGCGCTTTCTGTCGATGGGTGAAAGTACTATCTACTAAAACAAATAGACAGTTTTGCTTAACGGTCAAATTTGTAATTTCTGGTGACAGTTCAATTCACGACTCAGTTGAAGTTGGCGAAAAAATCCGGTTTTGCTGAGAATAATGCAAGTTATATATTTTTCTTTGTAAATATTTTAATTATTTTGATGTTATTGTAAAATTAGGTAGTTAACTTATCTATTGCAAATGAATGAATTCGAAATAAATATTTTATTTCACTGATATAGTTGTCAAAACTTTAATGGGTCGCTAAATACCCCTCGGCAAAAGTATATTCAATTTTTTTATTTTTATTTCTAGGAATAGAAGACCCATTTGTAGGTACGACATTATAGAGGTGTTGGAAAGTTTGAACGTTAACGATGAGATTCAGGGTGGTGATGTTTTTATTGACCCACATGGCGATAGTAGGGTCTCGGACGGTGATTCCGGTGATGAAGAAGGTACATTTTGCCAGTCTTACTTTGAGGCGTCACATTGCTGAGGAAACCACGTTTAACAAGATGAAGAATCTGACAATACATCACCATTGTCACTGAAAGAAGACAGGCGCGGTAGGGCACGTGAACAAGCACGGGGAAGAGCACGGAATGAGGAGTGGAAGGAGACGTCAAGCGGATGGGGAGCGCACTTGGGTGAAGAGAGATCTTCCTAGGAACGACTGTAGATCAAGCCCCTACCTAGGTCTATTACTATCCGAAAATAATAAAAAAGTATTTTTCACGGGTACGGTGAGTAATAATCGTAAAGAAAACTGCTCACTGTAGGATGTAAAAGAATGCCAAAAAGAAGCGAGAGGATACAACGATTACCAATCAGATGTAACAAATGGCATATGTGCTGTTAGATGGTATGATACTGACGTTGTGACTCTATTATCGATTGAACGCGGTATACAGCCAATCCAAAAAGCAAAAAGATATTCATTTTGAAGTTTGAAAAATTGAACCACAAACTTATCTTATTTCTAAATATAATTGTTATATAGGGGGTGTGGACAGATTAGACGCCAATGTAGGCGTTTATAGAATAGTAATGAGAGGAAAGAAATAGTACCCTACTATTCTTTTTTGGCTCATCGATGTCGCAGTGAATAATGCTTCACTTTTAGCTAGCCAGTATCGGTACGACACCGACACATTCGAGTTTCGTCGAAGCATTTCCCACACTTTGTTGCAAAATAATGGAACTGACAGACCTTATTCTGGACCCAGTCGAAAGATCCAAACACGTGTAACTTATAGGTGCGAAAGCGCAATGCGGAGCTCATGATATAAAAAGCTCTATCAAGACTTCGCTGCGCTTTTTATAAAAGTAAAACTCTGACGGATTCAATAAATGCGGTGTAAACTTACATGCAAAACTTTTTTCGCAGTTTCATTCGTAATTTTTATTTGAAAATGTTTTTTTTTTTGCTTAAGTTACTAATGATGTCGACAAATAAAGAATCGATAAAATAATGGCATTTTCATTCAACGTGAATTCAGGGTAACGCATTTGACACTGGGGTCGTTTTCGACCCATTAAAAAAACAACACTTTCGCCACTCCCAGCTCAAAATTTCAGTGAGAGTCTTTAAAACCCACATATCCTAAATTGAAAATGATCTGAAACCAAAAATAGTTCTGGGCATATATTTTAAATATTGTTGAAAAAACTGAAAAATTACTAGATAAATTTAAAATATTCTTATCCAAAGGATGTTTCTTAAACCGGATAGAATTTTAACTGTAAAAAATAACACAGAATATCAACTTTTATTAAAAATAAAAATTTGAAAGATTAATAAAACTCATGGCATTAACATATCAACGTAATTTCTGGACCACGTCAAATGACCACCACGGTTGTTCTTGACGAAGCTTATTCTGAACCGCTATTTTTTTGGTTAACGTCATCCTGTTGAAACCTAATCTCGCCCGAATCAATGTTTTCCATACTTTCAAACAAAACAATCATTAATCCAGTAACGCGAGCCCCTACCGGATTTTTTAAGAATTAAAGGCCAATGAAGCCGGTAACAAAATATCTTCCGACAAAATATCCTACGGACAAAACATCCTTCAACAAAATATTTAAGTACTAAAACCCAACCTAACCTAACAAAAAATGGGACAAAAATAAAACAAACATCCTGTGAAGACAATAAATTATTGTTCAAAAATAGAAAAATGTAAAATAAGGCTAGGATGGGTTTTTAGTAGATATTTTGTTGCAGGATTTTTGTCAGTATGATATTTTGTCGGAGGATATTTTGTCGGAGGATATTTTGTCTGGCATATTTTGTCGCAGGATGAAATGCGCATTACCAATGAAGCCACTAGCTAGACTGGCTAGTAAAACGCACTAACCTGCACATTTTAGTTAATAGGCCACTTGCCAATTCATAACGACTTGGGAAAAATCGTGTGGATAGATCTTTTTATTAAGATTTGTATAGAAATGTTAGTAAAATTTTTTAGAAATGTACAGTTTTTATTTTTATTTTTAAATAAATAAATCCATTATTTGGGCTCGTGACGTCACTACATGAAAATGTCCCGTCTCCGAAAATGTTCCTATTAATTTTGTAAAATTCCACACTGATAATTTTTTTTAATATGGCATTATTTTGATTTCAGGCGAATTTTTTAATTTGTTCCCTAGATTTATTGTTTGTTCTCTGCGAACTTATCATTTGGTTTCACTTTTTGACAGAAGAGAACCCCGTACATTTTAGAAGTTGGTACGTGTTTTAGAGGTATAATGGTTATGGTGCTGATTTTAACAAAATCAAATTTTATAATATTCTTATTATTATTATAAGTTACAAGTTCAAGTATATTACATTGGATTTAGTAATATATACGTTGTACATTGTAATAATTTATGATCAATAAGATGGATCAAGGAAAAAAACATTTATGAGATGTAATATTTTTGGTATGCCTCGTTATTCTCGTGTGCCATTCGTGTGGAAAACGTTCTTTTTTATGATTTTCGGCTATGTAATTATCGTTTTTTGGCACCTATAAAATTATGTCCCGTCTTTCCGGTTATTAAAAAATGGTCTGATTTTTCGGATTGTAATTTTCAAAAAATCCCCAGGGTTTCAAAAATACCATTAAAAAATAAAAATACAGAATGTCTTAGAATATTTGTCTAAACCGGAAATTTAAAAAAAATGTGATGCAAGTGGCCTATTTAATGTGGTCTGTACTCTGTAGGGTCTCGTCTGAATTGGCTTCCTCCTTATTTGTCATTTTATTTTTTAAAACCCTATCTAGCCAAAATTTAATTAAATCTAATTAAATTAAAAACCCCGTTAAGTCATTCCATGAACCCAATTTCGCAATAAAATAATTTTCCGAAATTTGGATGATTTGATAAATTGAAGTGGCGTTCAAACGTGAGTCTATTATGTATTGTGATTTGCCACACTATACTGATCATGAATGTCAACAGGTGAGAGCAGTATGATAGTTCGGTTTTGACGGTTTGTATTGGGTATTTCACCATCCTCTTGATTGCTATCAAAAGAACTATTCGTGGTATAACGTATATTATCTTTCTAATACTATAGAGAGGAAAGATTTGATTGTTTGTTTGCATTAAATAGGCTCCGAAACTACTGAACCGGTTTGAAAAATTCTTTCATTAATAGAAAGCTACATTATCAGCGAATAACATAAGCTGTATATAATGGTAAGCTCTGGCGTTATGAAATTTGTGTAAATGAAAATGTGTGAATTACATATATTTTAGCGGCAGGGAGGAAAGGCAGGGGGAAGGTAGGGTTTGCAGTGAGGGAAGACACGAGGGAGGGGGAAAGTGGAAGGGAACGGGGATGCACGGGAAAGGACATGCAGGGAGAATCAATTTATTTCTTTGAATGGCATAGCAACGCATGCCGGGTACCAGCTATTATATATATATATTTTTAAATAAACGAAGACAATATAAGCGAAACTCAATCGAAAATCTGGTAACAGAAAAATCAGAAAAACATACTGGATAAAGATTTATCCAGACACTATCTAGAGAACATTTAGTTCGGGTTTGAATCTTGCAATCATACATAAAGATAGTTGCCAATAATATATGCGTTAAAGAAAATGAAGATAATTTAGGTGGTTCTTAGTCGAAGTATGGTACAGTTAAACATGACCAAATTTCATATCGACACCGTGGCGCAGTGGTTAGCGCGTTTGCCCGGAAAGCAAGAGGTCCTGGGTTAGAGTCCCAGAGGTGTCAATATGTTTTTCTGATTTTTCTGTTTCCAGATTTTCGATTGAGTTTCGCTTATATTGTCTTCATTTATTTAAATATTACAATTTGAGTTTTTTCTCATTAAGTTAAAAATTAAAATTAAAAAATGTATATTTTTATTTCTATAGTCCGATTTTATATTTAGGTCCTCGAACCTATAATTAATGGAAGTTAGCAGTGTAGCGAGTATTTATTACAATCGATAGTTATTTTGATAGCTGTTTGAGAGGATGGTTAAATATCCCGTTTAACCCAGTAAGTTCTAACTAAGTTAAAAAACATCAATTACAAATGGATAAATTCTGTGGGGTTATAAAACATCCAATTTGCATCCACTCGAGACGTGATTCAGGTTTATCATTTCCCTATTTCAATTGTGAAATTAACTTCTAGGCAAAGTAGTATTGTAAATTCCCTGCTTGTACTACTACTTACTGATGCGTCAGTTATGTGGGTTGGCGTAATCCATACAAGAATCCCTTTGTAGGTAAAGCATTTATGCTTAATACTTCCATCGTAAATAGCCGTGTTTTGCTATAAACTAAGTTCCCAGCTTCCACTTTATCTGTCTTTCAGCGAATGAAATCCAGAAGTTTCTTAATTAACCTGCCAGACGCTTTCCTCGTTCTTCTTTATCCGCTGCTCTTTAGTTTGAAGCTGGATTGATCCGAAATAATCCCCTTCTCCTGAAAAGTTTCCAAATCAAAGGCATATAAGTCGCTGTTTAAAAATAAATCTTTTTTGTCCTTTGAGAGCGCTCTGATTGGTTTTATTCAGCCGCGAGGCGATCGCTTTTTCTTTAAATTTGGATTGATCGGCTTAGTAAAAAAGATAACCCCTTTTTTCTGATATAAAACTGCGAAAATGCAGCTATACAATGAACGTTTAAACTGCAAGGCGATTGGCTAATGTATATTTGCAAATAAAACTGTTAATTCACTATATTATATAAAGAATCACTATATTTTTATATTTTTGAATGTAGCTATTACTTTGTGGTTATCCATTATAATAAAATGAAATAATGCAACTTTGTATAAACCACTTATAAAATGTGCAAATCCGACCGGTTTCGGAACAAACGTTCCTTCGTCAGGGAAAGCTTATACTAATTTGACAGTTTAGAACAATGTTTTATTAGGGTAGGGGTGGAGCCGTTGTTAGTTAATAATGTAGTTGTTAGTTAATACTATATTTTTACATACGCCGACTGATTTCAAAACGACCGTCCCTTGCTCAGAGCAAAAATGTACTTACTGTACATTACAAAACAATGGGTGAACATAATTATCTCCCGCGCCAACAAAATGCTCGGATTTATTCTTCGTAATGCGAGATCATTTACTAATGGAATTGCAATACAAATAACATATGTAGCACTTGTCCGCGGCATCCTGGAATACAGCTCCATTATTTGGGCACCCTCTGAACAAAACCATATCCTAGAAATAGAAAAAGTACAAAAAACGTTTATGCGTTACCTGTAAATGAGGGAATATACATACTACCCATTCCTGTATCCATCGTCGTTCTTAACAGGAATCCTCGATCTTAAGAAGCCCGCCGAAAAATATTTTTGGGGAAACATTTTTTTAAGCTGATCTCCGGTATTGTACTGAATCCACCTATGTTGAAGGAGATTAACCTATATGTCCCTAACGCGTATACTCGTGGGAGATCCCACACACTTTTTTATGCTCCAAAAGCGAGTTCTTCCTTTCAGAATGCCCCATTAAATAGAGCAATTCAACTGCTTAACGATTCTGCGTTGAGCATTGACATCTTCAATGTTACCTATAGAGAGTTCAGTAACTATCTTTTGACATACGTCTCAACATAGTGAAACTGCCCCCTTGGCCTTTTTTTTCTCTTATATTTTGTGATCTTCTCCATAATAATTTGGTGTATAACTGTTTTATGGAGAACCTGAAAAAAAAAATATAACTAAATGTTGGGGTGGGGGTGGGGGCGTGATTAGGGATCAGTAAAGAGTGGGGAAGGAGATAAAACGGCCGGTGAAAGGGAACATGTCTAAGATAAGACTGTGATATAATATTTTTTGTTTATTTATAATGGACTCATTATCGTTAGGAATTTTCTATTTTATTTCTAAGGCTTCTGAGTTGTCTAAGCGATTTAATTCATTATGAATATGAAGAATATTTTTTCTGTATTTTTTTTTTCAAAACTATGATTATGATTAACGGAATCGGAAATTATTATTATTAAGACACCTTAATTGTTCTCAGATTCTAAAGTTAAAATTACTATTGTTTTCCCAATAGAAAATGATAGTTTTTAACCTAATCCCACTATTTATAGAGCGCATGTGAGATTGGCAAAATGGGCTCCAAAAAACAAGAAGATCGCTGTTGGGATAGTTTTAAATAAATCACAAAATATTCGTGAGCATGTCGATACAGTCAACCAAAAACTATTTTTATTTGAGCTACAGGCAAGTGCCAAAGCTAAGATAATGTGATGTTCACTGAAGTAAAAACTTCTGCTTATCTTATTAAAATAAACAAAGAAATATACTTAGAGCGTTTACGTTTCGAAGATTTCGAAAGAGTTTTCGCTGTAAGTTAAAGTAAGTTTTATAATGTAAAGACAATAAAAATAAACACTTTTTCGTCCGCCCTTGAGGAATGCTTCTTCTTGTCTGGTGTTGTGGGTTGAACAAGATTAAATGAGAAGTTTTTTATTAAATGCCAAGAAAACTTCTTAGACTCTTCAGCGCTTTTTATTTCACTTCAAGAGATTATTTTAGTTAAATTCTTCACTTACTTTAATTGAAATTCAAAAAAAAGAAAACTTAAAGTTTTTCAATTTTATGTTGAAAATGCTTCAACGACAAAATCATCAAGGGTTAACTTTAATAGGGTCTATTACGCGATGGTCGCTGAGGGAGCTTTCGACATTATTCAGACATTGAGAGATCGTCGAACGAGATTAAGAAAACAAACTTTGATTAAAGCCTTCATTATTGGATCATTAAATACATGTCAGCAGTTCGTGGAAATTAATATTGGGAGTGAGGTGGATTTGTCACTTGACATTAAATTCATGTATTATTAATTAGGTTATCGGGTGCTTTTCGAGTCCTTCATAAAATCGATTTTGGAAAATTAACAAAATCTTAGATTTTCGATTTATGAACTGCTAGTAGTACCTATCTAAATACTACCCGGTTTCACCCGAAATTCTGAAAAGCATGACGTCTCGTCCTTTTTTATTTAAATTTATCGGATATACTTAAAGCTCCATCGCTCATAATTGACATGATGATTCAACTTGAAAATAGTTGCCTTCAAGTCTGTGCAAATTTCAAGACGCCATAACTCATTATTGTTCATCATTATTACTTTTCCTTAATCCAATCAGTGCTAAAGTATGGAATTGTTGGTTGGGGCGGTGCATTCAAAACTTCTCTTTTACCATTGGAAATCAAATAATTTAAAAAAAGCCATATGATTACCCCTCTGTCAAATTATTTCAAGATTTTAAAGTACCTTCACTTCATGTCATTTATAAAAAAAATTACAATTCTACAAATACACAAAGATTGCTTCAATAATGAGAGCATTACTCCTTTTTCAAACAGCATTAGAACAAATATCCTGGGCTCTATGACTGTCCCGCGTTGTAACACCACCACAGCTCCACAATACTATAAATATATTGGAGTTAAATGGTTTAACCAATTACCAGTTAACTTAAGATTGGAAACAAATTATTAAAAATTAAAAAAAATCAATAAAAGCTCTTTATATATAACTTATTACAATCACTACATCTTATAATATTTTATTTCTTAACACAATTGTAGTGTTTGATATCCCTTTTCTTTCTTTATGTTTCTCCTTTCTTTTTTATCTTTCTTCATTCTGCTTCTTCTTTCGTATGGTGCTATATTCTGCTACATTCGTTTTAATATATGTTTTATATATATAAAACTATAGATGCATATTATATGATATATACGATTTTTTCTTTGTTTTACTATTAATTATCCATTATTTGATCTACATGTGTATTAAAAAAAATTATATATTATTTAAACTTAAATAATAATTATTATCTACATTCGTTGTCTCCACCTTTTTAACACGAGCTTTGGTAAAAAAAAAGTGTAAGACATATTAAATACTATATATTTTTTTACCAAAAAACTTTATAGAATACGCAAAAACATGTAATTTTTGTAATATTTATTAAATAATAAAAAATAAAATAAAAAAAAAATGTTTCGCATAGCTTCAGAACATTTAAATCCTGTCGCTCAAAGATTCGTTGTTACATTTATTTTTAACATGGCATACGAAACATAGAGAAAAATAGGATACGAATGTAAAAAAATCTGAAAAAAATTTATAATAGTTCAAGATTTATTTATTTATTTTGATATTGTTTCTAAGCACCTATACTCGTTTATTAGTATCAATTGATTGTACACATTTAATCTTATGTTTAAATATGCCTATGAGCCTTTTTAATTATTTTGTGAGTCTTTTGAAAGTGTGTATGTATGCCTGTGAGATGTTGCTTATGTGTTATATCCACCAGCTGTCTATGTATTTTACGCCTTCCTATCTAGAAGTACGGATATTATATGTACAGGGTGTAAAGGGACGTACTTGGCCTACTTTAACCAGTGATTCCTGACATTATTTTGAGTAAAAAATTTAAATAAAATTTTGGTCTCCGGTGACATTTTTGACGTTTTTTTTTCTACAAAAACATAAAAAAATTATTGGTGTTGGAAAGTTGGAGGCGAGGTTAGGGATTGGTTGGTTACTCGGATGAGTGACCAGTGACGACATGTTTAACAAAAAAAATTGTTTAATTTTTAAAGAAAAAAATTGAATAAAAAGTCATTAAAAAAAGTCACGGGAGACCAAAATTTCACTTACATTTTTTACTCTAAATAATGTCAGGAATCACTGGTTAAAGTAAGTCAAGTACATCCCTCAACACCCTGTGTAATATAATCATAATTCCGTGCTTTATATCGTGAGTTAAAATGTTATTCTTCTATATCTATTGTCAATTGTGGTTTTTCGTCATATTATGTATGCTTTAGCATTTTTTTATTTTTTTAATTTTTTTATTAGCAAAGTTTTTTTGGTTCATTTACATATGGGTAAATACATAATAACAAAAAAAGTAAGTAACAAAAAAAAAAATCCCACAAAGGCGAAGCCTGTGTGTGGGTATTATATTATGTGGATAACAGTGGTAGTTAAAATAAAATTATAAAAAAATAAAAAATATATATATATAAGCATAGAGTCTACAGTGATCAACATGAATGACTTCGTAGGAGTTTAAAAATTTAAAAATATATGTAAGATAAACACACAAATTAAAAAAAAAAATATATATATATATATATATGCATAATGTCTACAGTGATCAACATGATTGACTTCATAGGAGTATAAAAATTTAAAAATATATCTAAGATAAACACACATTTACACCCATACTTAAATACACATGTACATACGAGTGTAAATATATATACATATATATATTTACTGTTTTTATTCTAAATATTCAGAAAGACTCCACATTTTAGAAGCTGATTGAATTACAGAAAAAACTTATTCAGTTCCAAATTATTTTTTACCCAGATTTTAACATTTTTTTTAAGTACGTTCAGATTTTGATCCTTGCTGATGGAGTGGGGTATGGAATTGAATAGTTTTTGGGCAATGTAGGTAATGTGTCTTTGGGCCAGTCTGGTTTTGCAGTGAGGTACTGTGTACACGCACGTGTTATGTCTCTGGCTAGAACGATATGTGTTTGTACTGAAATTGTTTGGACGTGTAAAAATATATTTGAGACATTGGATACAGTAGATCCGCCTTAGTTCTAGTATTTCAGTTTCTTGAAATAACTGATTGGTAGGATACATCTTGGACTTCTGGTACATTATCTTAATGATGGACTTCTGAGCAATTTCCAATGGTTTTATATGGTTATTGTATGTTCCTCCCCAGGCGATTATTCCATAGGAAATGGACGAAAGCACCAATGCATCATCATAAACAAGTTTCATGGTTCTTGTATTGACGATATTACTCATACGTTTGAAGATGTAATTTAAGTATCTCAGTTTATTTACAGTTTTTTCTACATGGTAAGTCCATTTGAGTTGGCTGTCTATAGTTACACCTAAGTACTTGATATATTTTCCTAATTTTACATCTTCGCAGTTTGTGCATGTCGCAAAGTTACAATTAACATTATGGAACTTCAAGTTAAGATTTTTTTAGGGGTTGACTTTTGGGATTTATAAAAGGGAATAAAAATAGTTTTATCATAATTTAGGCTAAGAAGATTTCTATCTAGCCAATCTTTGACTATTGCAATGCATTTGTTGGCTTTACTGATTGTTTCTTCCCAAGTTTTACCTTGTACTGTGATTGCAGTGTCATCGGTAAAAGAGAGAATTTTACCTGGTATTACAATATTGCAAAGGTCATTGATGTAGATTAGAAAAAGAAGTGGTCCTAAGACAGTTCCTTGAGGAATACCATGTTTTGCTAGACCGTAAGTGCTTAAGCTTGATCCTATTTTTGTGCGTTGTTGGCGATTTAATATATAGCTTTTTAATAACATGAGACTTTTGTTTTTAATTCCAATGTTAAAGATTTTCTTTAATAGAATTCTATGGTTGACTGTGTCGAACACTTTATTTAGGTCCAAGAAGATGGTTAGAGATTTAGTGTTAGAGTCTAGATTAGAATATATGTTTTTGGTTAAACTAAATACAGCGTCGTCGGTGCACAGGTTAGTTCTAAAACCATATTGATTAGCTGAGAGGATTGCCTTGGATTCTAAAAAGTTCATAATTTGTCGTTTTAAACACTTTTCGAAGATCTTGGATAATTGTGAAGTTAAAGTTATTGGTCTGTAGTTGTCTGTTTTACATTGGGATCCGGATTTATGTATTGGAATAATGTGAGCGAGTTTAAAATTATTGGGGTAAATGCTGTGTTTGATGCAGTTATTGAAAATGTGATGTAATGGAATGATAATATGTTTTTTAATTTATTTGATGGTGGTATTGCTTATGTTATCTGGGCCATTTGCAGACTTCTCTTTAAGGTTGTCAATTTGTCTTGAGATTTCAAGTTCTGTTATTTCTTTGAAAGAAGAAAGCTCAGAGGTAGTATCATTAGATTCTGAAAGGTCGGGAGGAATTTGATTCGAGTAAATACTAAGACTCGGGTTATTATCTATTAGGGTTGAGGCAATGTTTGTAAAGAAGTGATTAAAATTATTTGCGATGCTCTCAGCGTCTTCAATGGTGGTGTTATTATCAGTCATGATTTTTTGGGGAATTTTGTCAACCTTTTGATTCCTATTTGAAATTTCATTTATTACGTGCCATGTTTTTTTTGAGTCGTTGTGGCATTATGTAGTTGTGTGGAGTAGTATTGTTGTTTTCGTTTTTTTATGATTGTGTTTAGGTAGTTTCTAAATAAAATGTATTCATTACGTTTGGTGTGGATCTGTGCTTCGTTTTTGGTTGTGCAATGATTTTCAAGATTTTTGTAGATTTTGAAAAGTTTGTTTCTGTGTTGTATTGAAATTATCAGTCCACGTGTAATCCACGGCTTTATGTGCTTGTGTTTACTTTTTGGTGGTGTTATTTGTTCTTGACTTTTTAGAATATGTTTTTGAAGTACTTCGTAAAAGGTATTCAAAGTTAAATTTGGGTCATCATTAGATAGTACCGCGATCCACGATTCTTCGTTCAGTAAGTTATTTAGAGTTGAGTAGTTGATTTTAGTAATTGTTTTGTTAAAATTATTTGGATCAGCAGAGATCCATGAGATCAATGAGGGCAAGGTTGGAGTATGGTGGCCGTAGAAGGTAGGATAGTGGTCAGTTATGTCAATTTTTAGTGTAGTGGATTTATATTGGTAATTTTTGTTTGATTTTAGGAATATATGATCAAGGCATGTATCATTAGGATGATTAGGTCTGGTGGTGTTATTTATGTACGATAGATATCCTGTGGAATGCATAACATTTAGATATTCGTTCGCGGCCGGATTTAGTAAGGCGTTTTGAATATTTATATTAATATCACCCAAAAAAATGCGAAATGGTTAGAGTTGTTGTTTTTAATAAAAGTTTTAATTTCTTGAGTAAACAGGTTTGTAGATAAAGAGGGTGAGCGGTATGCCGTCAAAATTGAGTATTTTTTCCCTTTGGAGGTAAAAGTTGCGTAGGCAGCATTGGAATATTTGAAGTTTGGGTTTTCTATATTGATGTTGGATATGGAGTGTACATTGTAAAATATGGTTATGCCATCGTGAGAGGTATGTCTAGTCGGAATTGAAAAGGTAGTATAGTTCGGTAAGTTGAACGGAATGCATTCGCGCATTTGTGTTTCAGTGAGTGCTATAAAATCTATTTGGAAGGATAAAGAATTTAAAAGGATACAGAAGCCATCAAAATGTTTCCTAATACTTCTAATGTTCATGTTTAGTATGTTGAACGATGTATTGTTGAATAATGTGTGGACATCTTCGAAATTGTCACATTCATGAGTTTCAGGGATGGTGTTTTCTTCAGAAGAGGCCATTTTTATTGAGTCCGGATGGTCATCTTTGAAGATACAAAAGGGAGTCCAGGTTATTGAAGTGGTATGTCGCTTGCGTCTCTGACATGTATAATTGGAGTATCCTTGTTTTTGCGTAGAAGGACATTGCCGTTCTTCGTCCAAGCATATTGGTAACCCATCGCCTTTGTTGCTCTCGCTAGCCAGAGCAGTTGTTTATTTTGTGGCGTTAACTTTTCGTTAATGTAGATGGGGTTTTCAGAATTGGAGTGGTTAATGTCTTTGGCGGAGAAATATCCCGCCTTCTTTTTTTGGGAGATGATCCTATCTTTTGCTTCTTTGGTGGCCATCTTTATTGTTATACATTTTTTTAGGGCGTTAGTGTAGGAATTTATTATGGTATTGTTTTCAAGTAGGTCTTCACACCCTATTTTTTTAAAGATGCGTTCTATCGCGATTTTAGGATTTTCTTCTTTCTTTGATTCAATTCTATTGATTTCAAGTGATGTATCGAGGGAATTTTGCAGAGATTGGTTTACAACATATTTTAAATTTTTATTTTCTTTTTCAACTTCTTTAATTTTTTTGTGGAGTTTAATTCTCTCTACCTCTTAATCGTCGATTTTTAATGAAAGAAAGTCGATGGTCTTGGTGAGTTCGCTCAATTGGTGCTTGATGTTTTTTACGTCTTTCAATTCAGTAGAGATTTTTTTTTCTATGATTTCTGCCTTTTCTTTCTTTATGCTGTCGATGTTTTTTTGGTTTTCAATACTTTGATTTTCTATTTGAGATATTATTTCTTTTTTTATTATGTCCATTTTTTTTTCTAGGAAATGGATGATTTTGTCTTCATTTTCCAAAGAAGTTGTCTTGCCTCTGGTGCTTGCCATTGTGGATTTTTTGGTGCTAATTTATTGTCAAATTTGATTATTTGTAATTTTCAGACGGGTTTCCCAAATATCACACTTTATAATACGGTTAAAATGAGATTTTGTTTACGTTTGGTTAATAGTACTGGAAAGTATTGATAGATGGCGCTAATTGGTATTATTAATGTTAGCTTGGTGTTTATGCTAAGAGATGGCACTGCAGTGTTTTATAAATCGTTTTTGGTTTTCAATAATAATTTAGAACTTAATTAATGGATTAAATAATTATTAATTTTGAGGGAGCTCACTTAATTAATGGATTAAATAATAATTAATTTTGAGGGAGTTCACTTTCGTTTCCTTTGGCTTTTTTGTTAGTAATGATTTGACAACTTAACGTCGCAAAATATCACAGAACCACGGCGATTAACACGAAATTGTGTTTATTTTATTTTTAATCACTTTTTGGGCACCGTATTTAGTCAAAGGATATTGTTAAATTAGATATTTTAATTAGGATTTCCCAAATATGACACGTTATGCTTAGTTTTCTATATTTTTATGGGAGCGTAATTTGGACTTGCTCACTGTTTGACGTTTAGGTATATATGTTCAATATATATGCATGTATATATATATATGCTAAAGCATACATAATATATATATGTAGAGCATAGAGCATAGATATATATTATGTATGCTAATATATATATATATATATATATATTAGCATACATAATATATATATATATATATTATGTATGTTTTATATATATATTGATCGATTGCTTACAAACAGTTTTTGCGGTTAAGCGGATGATTACAAAGAAGAATTAAAGAAGGATAATAATAATAATAAGGAATTATGTAACTGTAACTGTTCTATGTAGAAACCTTTATAATTTTATTTTTATTTTTTTTTTACTTTATTTATTTCCATTTCTTTTTACATATAATGTATAATAGCAAATATTGTAAAATAACATAATATATAATAACAATTATGAACAAGAAATGAAAACCCACTAAGGCACTGCCTGAGTGTGGGTAATATTAAAACAAAATACTATATTTCCAAGTACCCAAAGTATAAATTAGACTTAAAGAAACATATTAAATATAAAGATAGTATAAAAAATAAGTATTACATAGGTAGAATAAGTGAAAAAGGTTTTTTCAGCTATTATAAAAATAAAATAAAAATATGGAGAAAAACATACAATTTTTTTTTTTTTTTTTTTTTAGTTATTATAAAAAAAAATTAAAATAATAAAATAAACAGAAAAGATATTGTACTACAGTTTAGAAGTTACAGCAAATGAGTTGTAGAAGGATGGATAAATTTATAGAAAAAGCGATTCAACATCTACATTATTCAACCATAATTTTACCTCTTTTACATATTTTATCATTTTATTTATCATTTGGGTTTGTAGTGGTAGAAGGTTAAATGTACGAGGACCAATGAAACTGCTATGTGTCTGCAATAATTTAGTATTGGTTTGTGGGGTATAAAATATATTATTTATTCTTTTGCTCGTTCTGTTTTCATTTATTTCGAAATTATTTTTGTTTTTAAACACATATTTCAAAGTTTGTAATATAAATAATTTACGTATATTAAATATTTTAGTTTCTTTGTATAATAAGTTGGTCGAGAATGTTTTATTTTTGTTATATATGACTTTAATTATGTATTTTTGAATTATTTGTAGAGGCTTCATAAATGTATCAAGTGCACCACCCCATCCTATAATGCCATAAGTGATTGATGATTGCACTAGGGAAAAGTAGATCATTTTCAATTTTTCAATGTTTAGTACTTCCTTAAGTTTATAAAATATGTAGGTCAGATATCTTAATTTAGAAGTGATTTGATTAATATGTGATTTCCAATTAAGATTTATATCTATTGATACCCCTAAATATTTTATATTTTCGACATCAGTGAGTTCGTTGCACATGAAGCACATTTCTTGATTGCAACTAGTATTATGGATTCTAATTTTAAGGTTTTCTTTAGGTTTATTTTTAATGGTTTTATAAAAAGGTAAGTAAAATGTTTTGCTATAGTTTAAAACGAGTTTGTTGTATTTTAGCCATGTTGAAACCAATGAAATACAATCAGTTGCTTTCGAAAAAGTTTCTTTCCAATGATTACCATCCACTATTATTGCCGTGTCATCTGCGTAAGAAACAATTTTACCAGGGATTACAAAATTACATAAATCATTAATATACATTAAGAATAAAATCGGGCCAAGCACAGTTCCCTGTGGAACCCCATTTTTTATCTTTGACTCTGAACTGTAATTATTCCCAATTTTTGTTTTTTGTGTTCTGTCTGTAAGATAGTTAGAGAGTAGTTTTAGTGTGTCTTTTTTGAAACCTAGTTGATTTATTTTTGTAATGAGTAAATTATGATTTACGGTGTCGAAAGCTTTTCCTAAATCTAGGAATATGGCAAGACATTTCTTTTTTTTTATCGATAGATGAGTATATCTTTTTTGTCAGTTCATATATCGCATCCTCGGTGCTTAGGTCTTTACGAAAGCCGTATTGGTTTTTCGATAGAATTTTATTTTTTTCTAAGTGTTCAATGACTGTAAATTTGATGCATTTTTCGAATATTTTCGAGAGGTTTGAAACAAGAGATATTGGTCTATAATTGTCTAATTTTTTCGTATCTCCAGATTTATGAATAGGTATTATAGTGGAGATTTTAAATTGCTCTGGAAAATGACCATTTTTGAGGCATAAATTAAAAATATGTTGCAATGGAGTTAGGACATGTTGTTTTATTTTTTTTAACATATCACAAGAAAATCCATCATTTCCCTTAGAGTTGGATGATTTTAGGTTATCAATATATTTTTCAATTTCATTAAAAGTAACAGGAGAAAAATATTCTATGGAGTTAATTTAATCATTATTTGAATCTAATTGAGAAGATGTCTCCATATAAGCATCATTAACATTAATGCCGGATGATTCAAGTACTACGTCTACTACATTTGTAAAATAGTTATTAAAACTTTCTACAATGGTCGATTTGTTAGTTATTATTTCATTATTTATTATAACCTCATTTACAATATTTGAAGACATACTTTTTTGTTGGCAATTTCATTTATAATAAACTGAATAAACTGATTGGTCAGATACGTTTTAAGATTTTCACGGCCAAGAGCATTTTCGTTATTTGTTTGGGTGTTGTGCCTCCGTCTTTGGCTAAAGAAGGAGGTAGCGCAACACGGCACAACATCCCAAAAACAAATAATGAAAAAAACTGATTGGTGTTTATATTCATTGTTATTTTTCGGTTGGTATTCAGTAATCCAGTAATGATTGTCAAATAGAAATCCGCCAACGAAGGTAATGGAACTACATGTTCTGAAAACTTGCAAATGAGAAGTTTAACCCGATGGGATAATTGAAATACTTACTGAAACGTCATGACTTTCCCAAATGCGAATCGCAATATAATTCCTAGAAATGCCTGTTATTTCAAATTGGATATAGTTTACGAGTTGGAATACAATTGCATTGTTTGAAAATACCCAGCTTATTTCTGAACAAACATTTCATTTGCTTCTTCTGAGAGCAAAAGAGTATCTAGCACGGTAGATCGATAAAGGATTATCGAAATGAAAAAAAAACTCGATAATGTTATCTTTTACAGATCGTTAACGTATAAAGTTAGTGTCGTGAACAGTTCATGTCGAATAAATTAAGAACATTTTATCATAATGAATTGCTTGTTCATTGACAATCTGCAGAAATACCCGGGAATGATGTGTAACCATGTTAGGTAACCAATGCTGGGTATCTACAGCCTTAGGAGGGATAGCGCATCACTGCTTATTGCTTCTGATCGGTATCTTATCACACCAGATATTATATTACTATATAGATAGATGTTACCCGGGTTCAGGGGGTGAGGTTTGTTTAGATCTTGGCAGCACACACGTTTGTGCACCCATTGCGTGGCGGGCCAGATCGGGAAAGACTGGTCGATGGAGACATTTTAGCTCTCCAGCCGGACTCACGACCCATCGCCTTTCACAACATTGAAAAGGATGGATTCATACGTCCGTTATTTCCCACATTCCTATCAATCTCACATACATTTTTCTTTCACAGTACTTCATCTTATTCCTTTTACCATACAGATCCTTTACAAAGCATCCCCAAAAATGAAACAGGCCCCGAAGGAAATTGTTTTCCTTGAGGCGTCCTGCGTGGAGCTAATGTGATAAAACCCTTTTAAGTACGAAGTATCATTTAGCTTTTAATTATTATATGATTTATATTGTCATTAAAAGCTAAATGATAACTTTTAATTATAATAAGACATTACTTTTAATTATAATATAAGTACGTAATATTTTCTATTACCCACACATTTTTTTTGGCTTCGTTATCTTTGCTTACTATTTTAAATGTACTCTTTAATCGCTTGTTGTTTTTTCTTTTTAATTTGTTGTTTTATACAGGTTGGTACTGACGTTGCAAAAATAAAATAATACAGAGGATTCTACTTTTAACGACTGATTTACAATGGCTTTTTTACTGTGATAATTGAATGAACCTAGTTTTTTTTTTGTCTACAGCAGAATGCGTCCATTTACAAAAATGACTATAAGTGGTAATCTTTTAGTTCAGATTTAGCTTAGTATTTAAATTCAACATTGCCAATTTATAAAACTTTTTACGTAATTGGGGTTTGACGTTTTGGAATGTCAATTCGTAGAAAACGCCTCCAGTGTTACCAGCGAATATCGATATTTCAGCGTTCTACTGTCAAAGGTGAAACCGTGCTCAGGACATCAATACAAAATTGTCAGAAGTTACGCCTATCGATTCGATATTGTGAAGTTATCGATTTCTCTGTGCCCCTAAACCCATAATTAAGGAACTGTTCGCTTTTCCACAGAGGTCCTCCAAGAACATAATATAAGTACACCAGTGTATCTCTATGATATGTTTCTATATATGATATAGAATAGATACACTGGTACATACTGTGCGCCTATAATAAGTATTTTTCTTATTGTTTCTGTTATTATTCTTGCCAATCTGAAGCAGTTATTATTTATTCTATGGAAGTAACGATTATTAGATGAAATTCATATAAAACAGAAGTGTTAAATTCCTCCCCTAATACCGACGCGTTTAATTTTCAAAGTTTTTTCAGTGTTATCCGTCAGTTCGCGATGGCTGCACATTTTCTCTATCCCATTTTAAGTTCATGGGAATACAAACTCCGAAGTTCGCTAAGTCCCATTTTACGAGAAAAGTTGTCGGACTCCGCCATATTTTTTCGTTTAAACTTTCTTTCTCACGTTACATTAGAAACTAATGTTTGAACAAAATTTACGCTTAATGTCGGCAAAGTCTCGTTGGATGTTTGTTCTAAACACTTTGAAGGAAAAAGCATGGACCGACCTACACTGTACCCCTTCATACAATGGCCACACTGCAATCTACAGTCAGACGAAAAACTTTGGGCGTTCTTCATTGTAATACAGAGTTAGGACGACCTCACTGTCCGTTTAATTAAGACACGATTAAGATCAGGCACCGCAGTTCCTATCTATCATCTTAATAGGCTTTGTGAAAGGGTGCGATTCTCAGATAGGACAATCTGAAACTGAAATCTGGTATAAACGCTACGAAGTTTTCAAGTGTGTCATTAAGGATTTCATTAGGTCAAGTTTTAGCCACATTTTACGTGGTACTTCAAGGATCCCGCAATTTTTTTACAAAATTCAACAAAGTTACAAGTTTTACTTACGTATTACCAAGAATTATTTTCAAACATAAAAGAGCCTGCAAATCTCGTTGGTTGGAAGTATTATTAAAAAAGCCACAATACGTTTTCTAAATAAAATATGATCTGTAGTCAAAAAGATTCAAAAAGAAAAATTGTTTTTGAAACTTTATTTCCTTCAACTGTTTCATTTAATTTTCTTGAGAAGGATAAAAAAACCTAACGCGGAGAAAATTAATATTAGATATTCAAAAGGAATGCCTCCAACTTTTCGAATTGACCTTCTGCTAAATACCATTTGTAATGAAGCACCCAATCAAGATAAAATGGTATTTTACTTTTCGGTTTGAAAAACTTTTTGGTTTTCAGACTCCAATATTTACTTCTGAATCTACCGGACACGCCGTTTACATCTACCGGATCTGCCGGATCTGCCCTGATGATGGACACTGCAACGATGTCCGAAACGTTGGCTAAAGAAGGAGGTAGCGCAACATGGCATAACACCCCAAAAAAAATAACAAAAATGCTTTTGGCCGTGAAAATCTTAAAACTTATCTACTTCTGAATAGCATTAAATATTGAAGTTTTAAAAAATTAAAAAAATGAGAATCATCTTTATAGAAAATCATTAATATAGACAAAATCGTCTCTACAACTCAAATACAAAAACTGTGAACAATTTTTTTTATTTCTTAGCCTGAGAAAATTCAATTTTCTATCGGAAAATACTTTTCGTATCTTTTAATGTCAGACGGTTATATTGATATATAATGAATTTCCTAAGTGCAACTTATTACTTCGAATATTGTTACTTCGAATTCAATGTTTTCCGTACAGCACGAGATGTTACATATTACATTACTTTGGGTATCTATTACATTAAGTATAAATGTATTTGTTCTCAATTATTATCAATAAGACTTCAATTTTTTGACTTGACTTTTTTGTATTCCCATTTTTTTTTCAAAGCAGCGATAAAACTCGTTCAAGTGAGGTTTTTAAACCTTGCTTCTCGGCTTTCAAAGAGTTCAATAACTTATAGTAACAGAGAGTAGTCTTTTGATCGCCAGGTGTCATACTTTCCAAGCTGATAAGTTCTGTTTTACTTTTCACTCGCTAGTTAGTTCCTTTTCACTACACAAGTTACTTTGGGAGAGTTCTAATTTCGGGATCAATGGAACCCGACGTAAGAGTCAAGAGAGCTTGGAGCAATCCATTTATTTAATACTTTTCCCGTTGAGTTACGGTTCATTCTTCTTCGTAAAATTATAATATTATTATTAAAACTAACTTATTAAAGAAAGGGATTATCCACAGCTATATGAATTAGAAAGTTTGTTTCGATTGAAAACTTCTAGAATGTATAATTTGTATATACTCCTATATTAGAGGAAGTTTGCTCAAAACGATGAAGTTTTTAAGTGGAAAATCGTAGTATTGCTTGTTTATTTATCGCGCTAGATAGAAAATGCTGCATTGAGCATTGACATCTTCAATGTTACCTATAGAGAGTTCAGTAACTATCTTTTGACATATGTCTCAACATAGTGAAACTGCCCCCTCGGCCTTTTTTTTCTCATATATTTTATAATCTTCTCCGTAATAATTTGGTGTACAACTGTTTTATGGAGAACCTGAAAAAATAAATAAATAAATAATAAATAAAAGAGTACAAGTAAAAACATTTCAAAAATCTTTTAGATCAATGAAATTCATCTAATTTCTGTGGCAGGTGGCAATTTGGAAGGCGGGTGTGGGTACCGCCGTCCCAGGAACCATTTATTGGCTAACCGACACCTTTTTTTATATGAATACCTCACAAGAGTCCCAGCTGCTCCATTCTGGAGCCAGTGAGTCTATTGTAACCCCGATTGGGGTATGTTGTGAGGCTGAAGGTAGTGGGGAAGGGAAATAGATGGGGAAGAGAAAGGCAGGGAAGTACCTGGCTATTCAGATCTGGTCACCAAACACGGCTAAAGCCATTTCAAGCGACGTTTCAATTCTGAATGGTGGTCTTAATACTAAGAGTATCTTCCACTCTGGAACATGCCGCAAATATAATATATATTATTTTTAATGTATTAATCGTGAAATAACACAAATTAACCAAATAAAATTTATTTGCCCACGCCGGGATTCGACTCCGCGACCTTCGGATGCGGGTCAAAAGCCTTACGGCTAGACCACGCCGGCTGTCTTTTGCCACAGGTCACACCCAAGTGGTCGCTCGCCACGTTTGCTGACTTAGCAGGGGTGCCCGGGTTTACGGGGTCGGGTATGTCGGGGTCTTGGCAACGGATGCGTCTGCCCACTAGCTGCATGGCAGGCCGGATCGGGAGATAATGGTTGAGGGAGTCCTTTGTCTTATCCAGCCGTACTCTCTCGAAACATCGCCTTGCACCGCAGTGGGAGGGATGAGTCAACTTTATTAGTTAAGGCAAGGAAAGACGGTAAACTATTTTTGTAATCATCATCATCGTACATCACTTCCTCTTAGTATTGATATCTTTTCCACGTTTAAACAAAAAATATTTTTTTTTATTGGTGCCCTTTTTTACTCATTTAAAGTACGCTCTAGCGTGTTTAAATCGCACTTTATGGAACGCGCGTTTTTTAAAGTTACCATGGCAACATCAACAAATCAACAAAATGTGAAGTCTAAATGTCAACTTTTAACTATAAATCTGATAGGAATATTTTAAACGTACAAGCACAACTCGTTCATCTACATCTACTACGTTTTGCTCCTCCATCCATGTTATGAACCTTTCATATTCTTTTTTATAAACGTCTTTGGATTTTTCAGGTATTAACCGCGATTCTGCTTTGGTATTTAAATTATCAATGTTAGAACTCATTTTACAACACACAATAACTAGTAAAAACTGCGATGTCAACTATTAATCTTATGTGATAGATTGCAAATTAATGTTTGTGTTTTTCATTTCCATGACAACAAGATATTGTGATGTCACATCACGAATTCATTAATAGTTCTTATTTCCAAATTTTTAATAATAATATCAATATTTATGTTTACAAAGTGTACCAATAAAAAAAAATAGCGTAAAGTATTCGTGGATAACTGGTCTTTAAAACACTTGCTTTATTTCGAGCACTCGGCTACGCCGTCGTGCTCGAAAAATCGCGCGTGTTTTAAAGACCTGTTTATCCACTTATATTTTAATATACTATTAAAAAACACTTTTTGTAGCTTTAAACAAGTAAGTAGATGCATTTTATCAGAACCATTTGTATTAGGTATATTGTAATGTATTTTTTTAATTTTGGTCCTTATTTAATTACCCTTATTTTATTGATCGATGGTATAAATATTCCTGATACTATCATATATTCATTTATAAATAATGCTTTTATGTAACGCAAAAAAAAATAATGTAATAACTCAAAAGATTAACATTTTTTCAGAACCTGATGGACTTGACTTTGAATATTGTGAGATTTATAAAAGTTTGGGAGGAAAATCTCACAATCTTAATCTAATTGTAAATATGTATATTATTAAGTCACTTGCTTTAGGTCAACATTTATATGTCTTAGTCATAAGTCACTAGCTATAAGTCTTAGATGTAAGTCACTAGTTATAATTGTAAATCTTAGTTGTAAGCCAGTAATATAAATTCCTATAAATACTTATTTGTACAGCGCCCATAAATTAGCCAAATATTATTATTATTAAAAGTAAAGGGGATGGTGTTATTTTTATACTCAACCAATTAAAGTCCCTGGCGTTGCCCGGGCTTTTTCGCAGAGTTTTTAGAAATTTTATGTAAATATTAACCCTTTTCTTGTTTAGATGGTTAAGTGTTAAAAAATTTGTTAATCTTGGAATATAACTACAGATTTGTATAAAAATCAAATATTTACCGCCCGCACAAACAATCTTATTGAAATTTGAACCTAGGGCCATTGGGTTAGAAATCAATAAAACTCTCTGCCTCAGAGGTCGTCCCGTAATGAAGAATGCTACTACGTTTACCTACTTTATATAAAATAAGAATTATGTAAATAACGAATCTAATTTTCAAAAGCAGTTACTTACGCAAAAGGCATAAAAATATATTTTATTAAAAAAGAGCCACCCTTTTCTCATTTTATGACAACCCCTCTGAAATATTGACTTTTACCTCGGTCCCTCAGAAAAAAATTAGAGCAGAAACATTGTTAAAACACCTCTCTTGCATAAATTATTACGTTCTTCCCTTCATCTGAATCACCCCAATTTTAACCCAAATTAGAGAAGTCCGTAGCAGAAGAAGCAGTCTCGCTTACAAGGCAGAAGTTTATTACATTTCTCGACATTTAATGGGATATGAAGGGTAATATTTCACTCCGAAGATAAACATAGGAACAGAACATGGATGTGTTTGGGGGAAATCAAATAAGGGAAACTAAGTGAGATTAAGCAGTGTTTTTCTCTATCAACTTTTTGAGACTTCCTTAGATAATTCATATTTTGTGAATATGTAGATTGTAGATGACAAGGTAAAGTAATTACGTGTTGAATATTAAATATTAATTGTTTGACAAAGTTTTAATAAGATATATTAATACAGTGTTCTTCGAATAAGTAGATAAAAGTATGAAATGTTAAATTTGAAGGTAAGATATTTTATAAATTTGTTTTGAATATAATATGTTCTATGCTATCTATGAATACTTTGTACTGCGGGTTCCAAATTGGCGAGGCATATTTCAGTGTTCTTCTGACCAATGCAAAATATAACATTACTATTGTACGCGGATTACCTAATACTTTACTTATATGAAGAAAGCATTTTATATGTCCGGTGGACGATTGAGTCGATGTGCTTATTAAATATAAGTTTGCTATGAAGGTAAACACCAGAATCTTTACATTCCATTTTAGATATGACTGGTTCATTGCTGAATGAATAAGAGTACTTAATTAAATTTTTATTTCTGGTGAATGTCATAGTGCGACATTTGGAAACATTAATATCTAAACGGTTAACTTTGCAATACTTGCAAAGTCTATATACGTCACTTTGTGGCGCTTTTATTGTCTTATAACGTTACAAAAGTAAATGTGAACTTAAAATTTTATGAAAAACATCATCTAACATCATATCAATAATTAAGCTGTAGTAATATCTGTTTAAACATAACGCAATAAACACAGACAAAACATTCGTTACAAACCGAGATACCGCAAGCTTTCGCGAGTTAATCAACATTGATTAATTATGCTCTGTTATATTTACCGAAATCATGTCGGTAAATATACAATGCTGTTTAATAAATAATAAAATTAATTTGGTTTCCTCACTCAGATGCCGTATTTATTTTATGTCTTTTTATCCCTTTAAGAATTTCGTACCATAACAAAAAATCTTTTTTTTTCATTAACTAACTCCACACGGGAGGCCCTAAGAAAAATAAATCCACTCAAGATCTATGTCATCTTTGGGATGCTGTTTGTAGGGTCTTTTAAGGGAAAGGAAGGAGAAGAAGTTCTGGGAAGGTAAAAAGGTATCAGGTGTGGGTAGGAATCTGGGGGGTCACTGTGTCCAGAAGTGACGGACGTATGAATCTCTCAAACTGTGGTGCAAGGCAATGTTCCGAGATAGAGGTCAAAAGATCTCCCTCAACCAGTCAAGTCATCATTTTTCAATTACCTTAACCAATTTTTAAGTTTTTGCCATGAGTGTGCAGATGGACAGTACGATATATTGTAGTTTATTGAATACATTAGAGAACCACAAAGAAGTATCTTCTCCAATAATCGCAAATTTATTTTGTGGCGTAATTTTAATTTTATAAAAATAAGTTACTTTGTACCATCATTTAAACAAAAATTTCGATATGTTTCTAAACCAATTGTTATTTGGTGGTCTAAATATATAAAAATCTCGTGTCACGGTGTTTGTGGTCGCACTCCTCCGAAACGGCTAGATCGATTTTATGAAATTTTTTATGTATATCTGGTCGTAAAGTATATTTCATACCGCTAGGTGATTAGTGTCTCTAATTTAGGTTCCTTATGTTTGTGTCCGCGAAACTCGGAAAGTAATCGAAGGATTGACTCAAAATTTTTACAAATCATTGCATTGTAGCAGAAGAGTGTTTCTATATATGTATATAATGATAAGCTCTGGCGTTATGAAATTTGTATGAAAAAATTACTACTTGTGGTTGTTTTAAAATGTGTGTATTTCTATCTATCCTGACGAAGTAACCGGTTTCGAAAGATGTCGATTATTTCATTAGATTGTGGTGCAAAAGTGATTTATTTTCAATAAAACAAAATTAAAATTAAATTTTATCAACACAGTCATTTAATTTAAATTTTTTCATTTCATATACATTAAATTGTACCAACATAGTCTTACCCTCTCCATTTGTTGAAAGTCTTGTTTTCTAATGGCGTAAATATGTATGATCAATTGTTTTAATTCCTGCAATACTATTTAAGCATATGTTAATATGTACGTAGTTTCAATGTCTCTCAACAGATGTGGTTAGGCTGCGCCAAAAAAAGGTAAAAAAGGACGTAGTTTACGTGAAAATATATGTAGTTTCAATATCTCTGAAATCGTTAGTTCAGGTAGTTATATATATATATATATATAGTTAAAATGTATCTCAATAGAGGTCAGTAAGTTGTACTATATGAGAAATACCGTTTGGGACTAATACCTGAACGGTTACCAAGATAGCCGACAGGTGGGCACATTCTATGACCATTTCTCTAGATTACCACAAACCATCCCACAGAACAGACGTTAAGTCCAATTAAATATGCAATATAAATAAGACAAATAATATGCATTGTAAATAATAAACATGACTCGTAATCTAAACGAACCGAAGTATTATTGAAATTCCCTATCATTAGAGTTGCATTGTTCAACAGAGAAAACAAGAGTACCTACTAGTACAATACAATTATGTCAGAGAAACTGACACTCTTAAACCGAATTTTGACCATTTTGCCGAAATTTCGATATTTTATTTATGTAAATAAAGGTGTGTGCTTTAGACCACACGACTGAAGTAAAACTTCTTTAGCTCCATTAATATGATAGGAAGAGAGAAAGAAAATGTGCGCGCGCACTGCTCTCTTTGGCTCCTACAGTGTGATAAAGACAATAGGCCTGGTGTCTTAGATATACGAAACGTAACTGGCTATGAGAGAAAGAGAGAAAGAAAATGTGTGCTAGCACCTCTCTCTCTTGCCCCTACAGTAATATACGAAACGTAACTTCTCTCTTTCTATCTTCACTAACTTATCAAATCAAATCAAATCAAATCAAATCAAAATCATGTATTGTACAAAATTTACATTTAGTACAAAAGGTATAACTTATAGGTACATATATCCTATTTCTTCCAGTTAACCTAACATGTTATGCAGATATGAACACAAATGAAATATAAATATAAAAGTGGTGTAATACAAAGTGAATTTGTTTTTAATTTATTATATAAATATAAATATAAAAACAGTTGTACATATGTGAGGTATTCACTTAATGTGTAATGAGACCTGTTCAGAAGGAATGTTTTTAGTGATGACTTAAATCTGAGTGTATCTTGTATTTGTTTAATATCATGTGGAAGGTTGTTGTATACTTTAATGGCCATGTAAAAGGGTCCTTTTTGGAAAATTGTTTTGTTTGCTTTTGGTATTAACAAATTTTCTGTAAACCTTGTAGCGTATAAAAAAATCTTTATCTCTCAACTAACGTTCACCTCGCTTTTCGTAACGCTCTCGTCACGCATTCACCAGCTTACTCTGCAAGTCAAACGTGCGTAAAGAAGTTTAACTTCGAAATTTTTTAAATTTAATAAAAAACGAGTATGCTTTAGACTACACGACTGAAGTAAAGCTTCACTAACTTATATCTCCCTCTCAACTTCCGTTTGCCTCGCCGGACCGTTCGCCTCGCCCGATCACACTTTTCGTAACGCTCTCGTCACGCATTCACCAGCTTACTCCCCAAGTCAAGCGTGCGTAAAGAAGTTTTACTTCAAAATTACTGAAATGTGGTTTAAGAAAATCTTTTCATACAATATATATCACTCTACCTACTGCTACCCCAGAAAATGTGTTAAAAACTATCTCTCAAACACGATTGTGTTTTATAAATATGGCTATATTGGTACGTAGGCGATCCTTGTGTAGATTTTAAGTATATAAATCAGCTAGGTATTAGAGCGGTTAACGGATCAGTGAACTCACTTACAGTTGAACCTATTAGATAGTCTCACGACCGATTTAATCTCCACTTTATTGCACAAGATTACATTAACCAACCGCCTGAATTCAATGTACATAAATCCTAGATCCGCTGGAATTCTATGTACAAGTTATAACTTTGGTAAATACCAGCAGTACACCTTATCAGTATTGTTGATCTAGGATCCGTCGGAGATATTAAATCTATGGCATACAGACACTAGGAATTGGAAGCACGAGGAATGGGAATTCGAGATATACTCGTATATACGGCAAAATTTGAATTCGACAAAGATGGGAGAGTTAATTCTGAACGCTGGTTTAATTACATAGATTCTACCATTCGTTCTGAATGCGAGGCAGATAGATATCTGATTTTATTCTGAATGAATGCGGAGCACATAAACATAGACACAAAATTTGCAAATAAAGTTAACTGCATTTACTCTGAATGCGGGTTTAATGATTTTTTTTTTTAAATTAGGGTTAAGCTACAGATTTACCATATTTTGAAAAAGAGGTAGATTATAAACTCTCCACCACATCCAGGGACAGCTAGTGCTGATGCCCACCCAAATGAATGACCACCAAAATTTTATATTGACCATTTTAAAATCATTTAAATAACGGCAAAATTTCAATTTGCCACCCGTACCGGGTAGTTTTATCTTTGGCGCAGCCCACTTTCGAAATTTAGTATGGGAATAGAGGGAGATTTACAAAACAGGCTGAACCAGGTGAGATAGGAAAATGTATACAATGTTTTCGTACAAATTTTACATCATTTTGGGCAATGCACTACAGTCGAATGGTTTGGTAAGTTTTTAATTTTTTATTAATGACTTTAAAAAGTCAAGGCAATGTAGTACATTCACAGTCCTCCTCACTGGGCATTCCTGTTCCGAGGTGGACTGTAGGTGTTGAATGTGTACTACATCATGATTACCTCTTCTTCCTGTATGTTGATTTCCATAACATAAATAAAATAAAAAATCTTTATGTTTGTTGACTGATTTTTTATTCGAAAGATTTCCTAAAGTTCGTGTTTAGTGAGCCATAGTTTTATTTCATTTTTAAACTTTACTTTTTTAAACTTTTATTTAAAAGTACTTAAGTAATTAAGGGTTGACTGTTATTATTTAAGTTTTTTGTGAGTTGCTATTAGTTTAGCTGCCCAATGTGGTCATTTTTGGTCCGTTTCTTCGGTAACAATTTTCTAACTTTTAAATTAACGTTTCTTCAATTTGGGTGGCGGGAATGGGTACCGCCGCCCTGGGAACATTTATTGGATAAACAACACCTCTGCCATAGGTCACCCCAAGTGGTTCGCTACGTTTGGTTATTTAGCAGGGGTGCCCGGGTTCATGGGGTGAGGTTTGTCTAGGTCTTTTAGGCGGATGACCAGGACACACTGAACCCCAGATTCCTACCCACCCCTTAAGCCCTTTTCCTTTCCAGAACTTTCCTTTCATTCCTTTCCTTAAAAAAACCCTCCACACAGCATCCCCAAAGATGAAATAGGCCTTGAAGGAAATTATTTTCCTCAGGCCCTCCTGTGTGGAACTCATGTAAAAAAAAAAAATAACATTTGGAAAAATTGGTAGAGCGTGTAATAGCCTCCAAGCTTTTCTAAAATAAACAACCTTACCGGTGAAAATTGATTTGAATTTATCAATTGGGTTTTCGAACGATTGTAAAAAAATTAAAGCATTTAATATTTGCTAACCTTCCCATGACTTCCGTTAATTTAATTAAATAAGTCAGAATTAAATATTAAAAAAAAACCTCTATTAACTAACTCTACAGTGCAGTTAGACATAATTAATTTAATTTACATGCTATTAGTCTATACCGATCGTATAATCGATGTATTTTTATGTACCAATGATGAAGGGATGAATTCTGTGTACGTACGAGTAAGTAGGTAGATGTCTACTTACGATTTTCTTTTATTGAACACCCTGAACTGTACGACACCGGCTGCCGGTCCTTCGTTTGTCCTCAGTACTTATTTATTTATTAATATTTCAACGCCCTGATGGGCTTTTTTTACATGATTAATTTATAAAAAAAACTTTGTCTCTGAGAGAGATTACGTAGACATTGTAAGGCACCAGACCATTGTAATTTTTTTTTGTTTTGTTAAATTTTCTGAAAGATGCATTTGTTCAGAAAATTGTTACAAAATATTTTTAAAAAAAATCATAAAATTGGCGGAGATACGGCATTTTATGCGAAACCGTTTGTAAACCGTTCTGTCTCCGACTTTGTTTTTGTTGCACATCAACGACCTTTTGTCATGTGCACCAATTCACTGTTACGCGGATGACAGTACAGTCCATGATAGCTTTTTGTTTGACAAGCCCCCAAAGGGCTCACAAACTCCAACGGCTCGGAGGGCTTTGACGCAAAGAATGGACAGCCTCGAGGGTGTTTTCTCTTGGGGTAAAAATAATCTCGTTGAATTTAATGTTTCAAAGACCCAATCTTGTCTGATTGCGTCTAAAAGGGATCGAAATGAATATCTAGTATCCTTCAACGGAAGCAATCTTCCGAACAGGCCCTCCGTTGATATACTTGGTGTAACCCTAAGTGACCAGCTCAGGTATGAGGGCTCCATCGAAGCCAGAGTAAAGTTAGCCTCCTAAAAACTGGGCGTACTGTACAGGGCCCGCAGATACTTTAATAGTACACAACTGCTAACCCTGAACAAATCACAAGTGCGCCCCACGGTTGAATTTGGCAGCCACTTCTGGTCTGGAGCTCCAAAATACCTGAAAAATACCCTCGACTCTCTGCAGAAACGGGCGGTCCGTTTAATAGATTCTCCCATCTTAACAGACGGATTGCAATCTTTAGAGCACAGGCGTCGGGAATGCTATCCTTGTTCTACCGGTATTACAATGGAAGATGCTCCAAGGAACTAGCATCATTGATCCCTTCAGCACCGGTGCATAGTCGGGAAACACGCCAAACGCGTGCCCAACATTTGTACACGGTTGACATTTGTCACATGAGAACGGGTCGTTTCTTCGACTCGTTCTTGTGTTCATCAGCTCGGCTGTGGAATGATTTGCCGGCCTCTGTGTTTCCTCCTTTCTATAACATGGGTCTCTTCAAGACCAATGTTCATTCCTTCCTCTCCTCAAAAAGACCCTCCACACAGCATCCCAGATGACATAGTGTGTGGAGTTAATGTAAAAAAAAAAAAAAGTTTGGATGTTGAATTTTATCCTTCAGCAAAAGTTAGAATTCGTTTATCTCGAAACTATGTTTTTCAACTTGGTCGAAAACATTTTAAATATTATTAAATTATTATTACATCCAATTTGCATGCACAAGTCTTAAACTGTTCGAATTTTTTTTATAAAAGCCTCCCTTCTCTTTTTTTTGTGTTATGGACAATGAAAATTTTCTATAAAAACCTGTATAAAATTCGCTGAACCGTAATTTTTTATATATCTAAATTCCCTTACGTGGTGCTATAAACCTATATGGCTAGTTATTAAATTTATTTTTTTCTGATGAACCATATGGCTTAATCGCTGTTAACCGCCGAGCAGCAATTTCGTCGGAGTGTCCTGTTAAAAGCGGCGTACATCGCAAACTATACTTTAGATTTATGTACAAAAATTTGTATACAGTCTTATATGTGTATATATTGACTATGACTATTAATAAAAAAATTCCGTTGATCGTTTGCTTGAAAATAAATACGAAAAATACACCCTTGTACCGCCCACGCGCTGTGGTCTGGTGACGCCGCTACCCGAATTTCGACCGATTTCTTAAATATTTCCCTCAAACATTTGAAGTTTTTAAGCTCTTAAGAAAATATATGTAATTTTTTAAGATAATATCTAGACGTGATCCACGTCGAAATCCAAATTATATCAAATTCCCTCGATGGAAAAAAAATCGCTAAGTATTCTCCGAAAATTATTGTAAACACATTTGTTTCAATTATTTTACAAGTTATAGTTGTGAAAAAATTCACAACGTTTCTTTAAATGATACTTAAGATACTTTCCACCAAATTTTTCCTCTATTTTAAATGAGTCGTGTTTTATTAAACATTTTCGCAATTTTCGCATCGATTTTATCGCAATAAATATTAGCGCACTCCTCTAACATTCGTAATTACATACCTCTCCATCTTCTTCTTTTTGAGCTCGGACGCGGCGCCTTAACTTTAATGCTTTATAAAAGAGAGATATATCTGCATTTATTTTTAATGCGAGGTATTTCATACATTTTGTTAAATTCTATGGACAAACTTTAATTTAACAGAAGGATTCAAAATATAAAAAAAGGAATATTAATATTTTTTGTGTAATAGTTCAAAGCGATGGATGTCAAAGAATATTAGGATAAAATTTGTATAGAGCCTGATTGAAGGCTCGCCCACTGTCGTGTTGCGTTGTTATAATAATTATTATTTAATGTTGTTATCGCAATTGATTACCCAGCAGTTTTTGTAAGTATCGTATTCTGAAAAGAAGAAAATAAGATATGAAGACACTTTATTGACATAACTCTAACTAAAATCACATTCAAATAATAATAATCCACCCTAGTTGTCTATTTTCCCTCAGATCACCTTTTCCTTATTTTCCTGGCTTTTAGACATCAAGTGTGCTCTCTCGATCTGGTCTGCCACGTACCTGGTGGGCAGATGCATTCACAGCCAATACCCGGACAAACCTCACCCCGGGCACCAGTGCTAAGTTGCCAAACATATCGAACCACGTGGGGTGACCTATAGCAGAGGTGTTGGTATCCAGTAAATGTTTCTCTTGGCTTTGGAACCCATACCCGCCTCCCAAAAATAATTGATACATAAAATGTTTCTATTATTAAATATGTGGGTACCAACTTTGCATTCACTCGGTATCCACTTATTTCTATATGCATACAAATATATTAAATGACTCACAAATAATAATGAAGTTTCACATTATGCCTTTTTACTGTCATGTTACCAGTAGATATCAATATCACTTTTTTTATTCTTTAATTCAAAAAGTTCACTTTCTTTGGTGCCCAAACAATTTTCATAATTTCTAAAGTACTGTGTGAATTCTATTATATTGTATAAATTTTTCATTCTTGACAGTTATTCCCTAAACACTTAAACATCTCAAAGCACGACGGGCCTTGACATCTGTAAATATATATCAAATGTCATTATAAGCAATAATTATCAGCCTGAAACACTCATCTACATTGAAAAATCTTCCGAGAAAAGATACTTGCCGCCAACGGGACTTGAATCCGTGTCCTTCTGATTGCCGGTCAGCTGCTCTTGACCACTGAGCTATGGCGGCTTATCTAATACCCGCCAAATAATTCAATATATACTAGTGTTTCATTCAATAATTACTGCTTATTATATTTTTTCCACCTGAAAACAACTTTATTTTTGCGAGAGAGACATTGTTAGTGTTAAATCCCAAGCTAGGTGGCGTCGAGACAAATTATGTCTTCATTTAATGGGGAAATACTTAAACTTGTCAAATATTAATTATTATGTTTTCATTGATAAACTAACGTTTTAGATAAGATTTTGTATGCAAAGCACAAAGGGTAACAATTATTATTAGCAATAATTATCAGCCTAATAATAATTGATACCCTTTGTGCTATGCATAAAAAATCTTGTCTAAAACGTTAGTTAATCGATAAAAAAATAATAATTAATATCAAATATCGCTTACATATTGTATTTTAACTGCTTATTTAAATCTATTTATGTAAGTTGTAGCTTAATAAAAAATGACGGGGTATAGTTTTTTTTAACTTATTTTGTAAACTACCAACCTACGTAAGTCACCTCTAACTTCACAGAAATTGACATTAGGTATGGTGCAAACATGATATCTCTTTTTATCGACATTGTTAGTTTATGAAGATTGAAAATAAAGCACAGTGCAGAAACTTGACGATATAAATTGGGAATACTTTACAATTATATCGCAATTTTTTCCCATTTATAACAACATATTTTTTTTAAATGTGAATACCACACAAGAGTCCTAGCTGAACCTACACGTCTGGAGATTCCAAACGTCTGGATTCTGAGGAGATGGGGAAAAGGAAAGTGGTTCAGATCTGGTCACCAAACACGACCATGGCCATTTTAAGCAACCGTTTTAATTCTGAATGGTGGTCTTACACTAGAGCGACATTGAGAGTATCTTCCGCTCTGGAACGTTCCGCAAATATACTTTATATTATTTACATGAAAAATAAATAGTGAAATGTATTTAAAGAAAGAAAAATTACTTGTGGACGCCGGGATTTAAGCTCGCGATATCCAAATTGCTAGTCGATTGTCTTACTTTTTCTTATTAATTATTTCCTAGAAGTTACTACCCAGGTCAGTGGCTGAGTTGGCATCGCGTTTGGGTCCCACCAAGGCGGTGGGTGGTGGGAATTATTTGGGAGGCGGGAATGGGTACCGCCGCCCCGGGAACCTTTATTGGATAACCAACACCTCTGCCATAGGTCACCCCAAGTGGTTCGCTACATTTGTTGATTTAGCAGGGGTGCCCGGGTTAATGGGGTGAGGTTTGTCTAGGTCTTTTAGGCGAATGACCAGGATACACTGAACCCCAGATTCCTACCCACCCCTTAAACCCTCTTCCTTTCCAGAACTTTCTTTTCCTTCCTTTCTTAAAAAAACCCTAAACACAGCATCTCCAAAGATGACATAGGCCCCGAGAAAAAATATTTTCCTGAGGGCCTGATTTCTCGGCTGGCTAAGTCCTCCATCACGACATAAGCAACATTTTACGCTTACTGTGGTGGTAGTAGGAGATTTTTTAAATATTGTCAGGTTATTCGTAACTCAGTAGTGTTCGTCTTTCTGTTTTTTTTTTTACAGTTAATACCGCACAAGAATCTCAACTGCTCCCGTCTGGAACCAGTGAGACTATGGCATCCCCAATTGGGGTATGTTGTGAGGCTGAAGGTAGTGGGGAGGGGAAGGAGGTGGGGAAGAGGAAGGTTGGGAAGTACCTGGCTATTCAGATCTGGTCACCAAACACGGCTAAAGCCATTTTCAAGCAACGTTTCAACTCTGAATGGTGGTCTTACACCAGGGCGATACTGATAGTATCTTCCACTCTGGAACATGCCGCAAATATACTATATATTATTTTTTAATGAATTAATTGTGAAATAACACAAATTAATTAAATAAAATTTAAATTTAAATTAAATTTTAATTAAAATCACTTCAATAAAGAGAATAAAAAAATAAATTATTTGAGTAACATTGCATCACAAGTCGGATAATCGCTAGCAATAAATATCCGATTGTAAAAATGATAAAATTTTTGTCGCAGTAGGAATAAGACACTGAAGACCTGGATACACAGAAATGCAGAAGCAATTTGAATCTTAAATCCGAGTCGAATAACACGGATTCCACGAAAGGGTGGTAGGTGCCTAGCGCCCTAGCCCAATTGAAAATACCACGTATTGCGGTGCAAGTTATTTTGTTTTCCATTGTAAATCTTGGCAGAGCTCTTTTCGAGCGAAGCACTTTCTCACTGTTCAGCAATCTTTTGTAACGCTTCGAGCACTATCCGGCGAGCAGTTAAGAGCCGTTTTAAATTTACAAACACCATTGAACTTTCTGACATCGCCCCGTGAAGTATGGCTTCTTAACCTCGTGTGGGGACGCGACCTGAGTGCACTGGCGACGGGGGTTGAGTAATCGGGTGATTGATTGACTCAACCAATTTTGCGCTAAGAAATCTACGAAGTGGGGCAAGGTAAAAAAGACGTTCTTGATTTTTTTTAACGGAAGAAAAAACAAACAAGGATGCTCCTTAGTGTAAAAGCTTTTGATATACGATTAGGTATCTATGCAATATTATAAATGTGTAGCTCACGTATTTCAGTGAAGCAAATAGGATAATTATAGGACTGGGATCTGCTACATATAATTACATACACAACAATTCAAAAAGGAACAAATTAAATCATAAATATCACACTGAAAGTACCCACTAGAACGCCTTCGATTGAAATTTTCAATAGCTTTGACGTACCAAATGTACAACGAATGTATGCCAAAATTATACTATTGAAGCTATTCAAAAATACTGAATCCTTTACTAGACCGTGTATCCATCACACTAGATCGAATAAAAATGACATAAAAAACACTCCAAGTTATAAAACCCCATTCAGACAAAGAAACTACACTTACGCTGCAACAAAACTCCACAATATCCTTCCACAAGACATAAAACTAATAAAAAAATTAATGATTACAAATCAAGAATAAAAATGTGACCTGAAGAGGTCAATGAAAAAATCCTAATGAAGACACTAAAAACGACAAATAAACCATAATTAAATAACTTTAGACCGCCTCGGCACAGGATCCCTTACTGAGGAGGACTAAGAAATACAATATTTTTACTTAAATTAATCATTTTATTTTGTACGTACACTTATTTTATATATTGACGCTAAAATAAAAATTAAAATTCTACGACGGCATTCGATTGCATTCCTTTTATTTTGTATTTTAATATTGCTTTTGCAGGGTTTGTGCAAATAAACTTTGTTACAACATCACCGTTAACGGTGTTTTACAGAAGTTAGGTACGTTATTTCCTTCTAAGTGCATACTCGTACACTACAGTAATCTAACAATTTCTGTTAGCATTCAAAAATTTCCTCGAATGTAGAAATTATTAACTGAAATTGAATGGTTGCCAAATACTTTTAAACTAGTTTTTTTAGTTTATTATGTAGGTAAAGGAGGCGTGCTAAAAAATTATTTTGACGATTTGAGAAATATCTAGTAAATAAAATAAAAAATTATTACTTCATAAAGGTATGTAAATAATGCTACATTTTGTTTTCTTATCGTTTCACAATATTTATTTAATATTTTGCGCTCAAACCAAAAATCGCACAGAAGTGAAACAATCGGTATTTTTTTGCTTACAAAATACAAACTATTAATTTAAAAAACATATTAGAGTGGGGTGGCTACGAAGCACCGCACAAAGAGGAGACCGTTTATTCTATCTCGTTCTCTCGCAGGCTAAATTCGAAAGATGGATGTGTCTCTTTTTAGTGTCACTACGACTGACCGAAGGTTCGGTTTCGGTAAGTTTCGGCAAAAAAATCTAGTTTCGGCATCAGTTTCGGTTTCGGCAGAAAATCTGCCGAACCTTCGGCCGCACCCAAACTCTGCGGTCGTTAATTATCGCTCGTCGTTTCGTGACTTCGGGTGAGTTTGTGGCTCGTGTGTAACCCGCCTTCATCAACTGAGTTCGCCGACCAGTCCGGCGTGATTGTGTTGTGAGTTTATGTGTTATTTTTCGCGCGTAGTGAATAGGTAAATATTTGTTTTTGGTTGGTTTTGCCCACTATTGTTCCAAGCGAGCAGCTTTTTAGTGCCAAATATACGCAGATCGTCAGAGCAACCTGCTTGGTGAAAATGTAGAAAAACTGCCCCTTTGGCGTCCAATATTAGACTTTTTTATTACGAATACTAAAGTTAATTAGTAATCTAATAATAATATTTCAATTTTTTTATTTAAGAATTGATTTTTAAATGAAATACTTAATTGTCGTACAACCTAATTATAATAACCATTGTCGACACTGATTGATTTATCATAAGAACGGTATTAGCCTTTCTCTTATTTCTTTGTTGAGACTGATAATTAATTATAAGTTATTAGCAGGGGTGCCTGAGTGCATGGTGTGAGGTTTGTCTAGGGTATAGGTCTTGGAGGCGGATGACCAGGACACACTGAACCCCAGATTCCTACCCACCCCTTAAACCCTTTTCCTTCCTAGAAGTCTCCTATCCTTAATTTCCTTAAAGAAAATCCTCCACTCAGCATCCTCAAAGATGACATAGGCCCTGAGGAAAATAATTTTCCCCTGGGCCTCCTGTGTGGACCTGATGTAAAAAAAGGTAATCACATATTACTTACTGCAGTTAAAATATCTCAATAATAATGTAAAATTTTGTCTTAATGTTTTGTTATAACAATTAATATTAAAATGCTCAATTAATGAGGTCCTTCCTTTATAATTAAGTGTTGATTATTGACAAATTTTTGTTCCAAGGAGTAGTTAACATGTTTGTTAATTTTAATTTTTTTGTTTATTTTTTTTTTTTTTTTACATGAGCTCCACACAGGAGGCGCTGAGGAAAATAATTTTCCTCAGGGCCTATGTCATCTTTGGGGATGCTGTGTGGAGGGTTTTTTTTAGGAAAAGGAAGGAGAGGAGAGTTCTGCGAAGGAAAAGGGTTTAAGGGGTGGGTAGAAATCTGGGGTTCAGTGTGTCTTGGTCATCCGCCTCCAAAGACCTAGACAAACCTCACCCCATGAACCCGTGCACCCCTGCTAAATCACCAAACTTAGCGAACCACTTGGGGTGACCTATGGCAGAGGTGTTGGTTATCCAACAAAGGTTCCCGGGGCTGCGGTACCCATTCCCGCCTCCCAAATTGATGTTAGCAGTAATATGAAAAAAAAAAATAATTATTTTTACACATACATCAATTATTGTTTTATATTTTATTTAACACGTATTAACTGTCCGCATAAGTGTAAAAAATAAACCAAATTTCAGTAAACAATAGATTTTTAACAAGCCTAAAAAAGTTTCGGTTTCGGTTTCGGTAGAAAGTCCTGTTTCGGTCGGATACTTTTGCAATTTATTCAGGCCCTCATAAACCAAAGTTTTCTAAAATTTTTACTTTTATTTTGTTTACAAAATTTGTTTTAAAGTAGGTGAAAATTTTTGCAGCGACCGAGAATTTTTTTTAGTTTATGGGGCGATTCTCATAAAAGTGAAAAAGTTATATTTTACAAGTTCGCCAACTAGTTTTCATGTCATTAATAATTTATCACGAGACCGTCGCGCGGAGCGCCGGGTATCCGAGTATCAGCACTGTCGCTGGTTAAAACATACAGATCAAGAAATCAGAGTGTGCAATTCACACGCGGTAGAAGTGAAGCCTTCAGAGAACTAAAGAAGACTATAGTGGGAAGGCTACTAAGCACCGTACAAAGAGGAGACCGATTGTACTATCTCTTTCTCTCGCAGGCTAAATTCTATAATTGTTCCATCGAGATTCAAATCATAACCGTGCTGAAGAAGTTTCACTTCAATAATATGTTCCTGATTGGATCTGTATTTTGGGTGTCAGTTAATTCACATTAAAGCGGTGCCACACGCGCAGATTCAAGATCATCGCACGCCAAATAACGCTCTTCATACAATCCCATCATACCTGTCACACCTAAGGGAACGTACCCATACTACGTGACACGTTTAGGGGGGGGGGGGGTCTTCAAAATGTCACGCTTGGTACAAATGAGCGGCAGCGGGCTTAGGTTTTTGGTCACCGGGGGGGGGGGGGGGGGGTTAAAAATTGCAAAAAGTTGGTCACGTAGTATGGGTACGTTCCCTAAGCGGTTTATGCGTAGTATTTCACAATTAATTATAGTGTACAATTAATTCATTCATTTAAAATAATATATAGTATATTTGCGGCATGTTCCAGAGTGGAAGATACAATCAGTATCGCCCTTAATCAGACCATCATTCAGAATTGAAACGTTGCTTGAAAATGGCTTTAGCCGTGTTTGGTGACCAGATCTGAATAGCCAGGTACTTCCCAACCTTCCTCTTCCCCACCTCCTTCCCCTCCCCACTACCTTCAGCCTCACAACATACCCAAATTGGGGATGCCATAGTCTCACTTGCTCCAGACGGGAGCAGTTGAGATTCTTGTGCGGTATCACTGTAAAAAAAAAAAAAAAGATCAACTATAGGCAATACAGATCTTACGCCGTAACCGTTCCTGAGGCGATATACAAAAAGTTATGCAACCCCCTCTCCGCCGAAAACAGGAGAGGGGGTGATTTTAATTACGGAGCTGTCTAAACGGGCATATGACAGCTGAAAAGTTGATATATTAAGTACAAAGAAATGGTATTTCATGGCAGCTCTGTAATTCAACTGACCATCTCTTCTACCATAGGAAGAAATATTTTATAGCGTCGCGTCGTGTGACGGTACAATACATAAGCGCTCGCGGTTCAACAGATTTCTGCTGGCGCTTTTATCTGCGTGTGTGGCACATACATTAATATTACCACTTTAAAACAAACAGATCGTTTGATTCGGCAATGTAACCAATCCGATTTAAGTACTGATGTTCAACTACTCGTCTATTTCGCGAATAAATTTCACGATTATTTAGTGCCCGCAATGCGGTCTTATTAGACACGTTTTGTTACTACGTAAAACGTTTATGGTTGACGAACGTGACGCGATCCTACCCGTAAGAGGATTTCCGCTGATTAAGACCGTCATGTCACGGCAATAAAATGGTTACAATGTCGCATCGTAAAACAATATCCCTTTTAACGAAGTATTTCAAGTGGTTAATTTGTTTTATGGTTTTCGCTACTGTCATTTTAGATTATGAAGATTATCCTTGCAAAGTCAATGATTTAATTATTATAATATGTTCCAACATAATCTTTTCGAAAGACGTTAAGCCATTTGTTTTAAAGTATGCATACCTACATCAAGCTAGGGAAATATCAACAATTTAACAATCGAAGAACTTAACCATAATAAAACTAAAAATCCGATATTTTTTTTATTAGAATTTGAAATTAAAACACTTTTGTACTTTCTTCCACTAATTTATATTTCACCAGGACCGGTTTCATCCTATTACGGACATATTACGGAAAATAGGAACAGTGGAGGTAATCCACCTCTTACCCGCCTTGGTATAAGTAACTGATGGTTACACCTTCAAGGCTCTCGCAAGATTCTAATTTTTTTTGTTAAACTAAGCTACATTTATTTATTTTGAACGAATCTAGACCTCCAGTGTCCATGCATACGTTGTTAGTAAGCAGTATGCAAGTGCTTAACAGGAAAAACAAAATGCAAAAAATAGGTTAGTAAGACAAAGATAAATTAAACAGGGCAAAAAAAAGGCGGCATGGAGCCTGCATTGCTCCATGCCGCCTCATGGAGCAATGCAGGCTCCATGAGGCGGCATTGCATCTGTAAAAACCCGCAAGCACCTGCATAAAATAGACAACATAAGTAATACAATAAATCTCAAATCAATTGGCAAGTACCAACAAAAAATGTGAATGGCTTTCGGTCTGATCATAAACTACACTTAGCTTCCGTGTCCCTTAGCCAACCACTCAGTGAAGCCTCAAAGAATGTTAACTGAATATTTGGGGTAAAATACCCGAAGACTAAAAGAAAATTCAGCGTTGGGTAGTCAGAGGCAGGGCAAAGGATAGTCAAGGTCGTCTGATCAAGCCTCAAGCCTGCACATGTCATTGGGGGAGGCGCAGATATATTTGAGAAGGATCTGCAAAATTAGTAATGTAACTAAAGATGAAGCAGGGATGAGGTCCATCACACCCACGTATGGGGATAGGGGAAAAAAAAAATATGGAGTTCAGTTCATCCAGTAAAACATTGAAACAGTTAAAGGCAAACAAAACAAAACAAGGAACATGGCATAAATTAACAGGTAGAAAAATAGGAAAATAGGAACAGTCCATAATAGGATGAAACCGGTCCAGAGTACCTAGCATGGTTGGTCAATATAGGTTTTATCGAAAATGTCGGTAAATTATCATCGCTCCCGAGCACGACTGCAGGCCGCTAACGAACAAATAACAGTTCACGTCAAATAAAGTAGGAACCCTTAGTCGTTGTGAACTGTTGTTTGTTTGTTAGCGGCCTGCAGTCGTGCTTTGGAGCGGAGACAAGTTAGCGACATTTTCGATAAAACCTATATCGATCGACCATGCTAGGTAACCTGGTGAAATATAAGTTAGTGGAAGAAAGTACAAAAGTGTTTTAATTTCAAATACTAATACAATGGAATTCCACCACGAATTATATCAGTGGAAAAACTAGATTATTTTTCTTATTTATTGCCTTCACCTGTAGTTGGTATTATTGCTTACTTTTCCATTTTTCTCACTAGAACAGGCCGATTTTGAGTTTAATAATTTCCCACTCGAGCGGCAGGGCGATTTAAAACTTTTTTTACGATTTCTCTTGATTTTTTTTTTTGAATATTTTCCGCCCACATTAAAGAAAATCATACCTCCGAATTTCAATATGGAGACATATAAACTGATTATAGTTCTGTATCATCATCATCATTATCATCATCACTATTGGCTCTACAACCGCCGGTGGGTCTTGGCCTCCTCAAGAATCTTCCTCCACTCATCTCGGTTTTGTGCCAGCTCTCTCCAGTTTATTTATTGCCTTCACCTGTAGTTGGTATTATTGTTTATTTTTCCATTTTTCTATAATAGTTCTGTATAGCCAATGAATTCACCTATATTTTATCAATTATCACATATTCGTAGGATTTATAAAAAAACGTATCATAAAATCATAAACTTTGGTCCGAAAAAAATGTGGTCTAATTTTGGACAGCTTGTCAATTGTAGAAAAATAAAAGCGATCCATATTTTGACCTTAATCGCTCCAGTGGTTTTTTAGTAATAAAAATAACACAAACTAATACATGTATTGAAAGAACAATATTGTTACAGTACATACAAAAATGACTGTCCTGAATTGCTTCAATTAATCAACATCCATATCCCCAAAAGATCTTGCCGACATTTACTACCCTCTTACTTTAACAACACCAGGACACTGTCTTGAATATTTATTTAACCGTAAAAATAATCGGTACAAATATTGGATAAGTTTTAAGATTTTCACGGCCAAAAGCATTTTCTTTATTTGTTTTTGGGGTGTTATGCCGTGTTGCGCTACCTCCTTCTTTAGCCAACGTTTCGGACATCGTTGCAGTGTCCGAAACGTTGGCTAAAGAAGGAGGTAGCGCAACACGGCATAACACCCCAAAAACAAATAACGAAGAAGGTACAATTATTGTTTATTCGAATCCTTTTATGTTTAGACACAAATAGACCTTTATAATTTTCTGCAATTGTTTATATTGAATATCTATTTATGTGAGACTTCTTATCATATTTAACAATGTATTTTATTTTGTTATATGCTTTTGTTGTTACATTTTTTCATTGTATAATATTTTTTTATTGTTTTAACTTTGAAATATTTATTTAAGCGATACTCACTAGGATAGATAATACGGATTTCAACTAAAATGTAAAAGCCCGTTAGGCGTGTAAATAAATAATAAATAAATGTTTTTTTCAGATAATGGGTATCTACTGGTACTTTCTAAGCTGAAGGAAGCTAATACATTGTCATTTAAATATGTTGGCTGATCATGTCTTGAAATTTGATGTGATTTGGTATTATGCTGTAAATATAAAAACAGCTAAGATGAAAACAAAATAAATATGTACGTCGTATTTATTATACAGATATAAATAATTTCTATGACCAAAAATAAATAATTTCGATGACCAAAAATTTTTTGTTTGAATTGCTCTACGAGTAGTAAGTGCAATATTATATCTATATTTTAAAAAAATCAACAAAGCATTTTGCAATGCATAACTGTATAGCAGATGTATGTAGTTGATTGTAGTGACTTTATTTTAAAGTGTAGATGAAACCGTCACTGTCATATATAACATTATTATATACTAGCTTTTGCCCCCGGCTTCGCTCGCATAGTATTAGGGGGTTTCCACTCCGCCTCTTCTATCTTCCCTATCCCCATTCCACTCCCCCCCCCCTTCCTCCTCCCCCCTCCTCCTTCCTCCTCCCTTCCCTTCTTCCCCCCTCCACGAGACCCGTTACATTCATTTTTGAAACAGCTCGCAGGCCACCTATTAACAAGCGTAACAATCAAACACACGCAGTTTCGCATTTATAATATTAGCATAGATTAGTATAATAACCATAGTAACCAAAACAAATAACAAAATGACAGCTCAAGTCAAATAATTAGTTACCAAGCAACGTTTAGCTTTTCGCCTGGACAATAAGCGTAGAATAAATAATTTCATAACGCCAGAGCTTACCAATATATACAACCTATATTACTCGCAAATAATGTAGCTTTCTGTTAATGAAGTCCATTTAGTATTTTTTTTGCGTGAAAGAGTAACAAACACACATTCATACATCCCATACATCCATGCATCCATGTATCCATACAAACTTTCGCCTTTATATTATTAATAGGATTACAAAAGATTTCCTATTTTCGTCCTAGTGAAAACAAAAAAAAAATAGACCAACATTACAGGGCCTTCCCACTAAATAACGTATGTTTTTTCAACATAACAGACAAGAAAAGCAAAATAGAGTCAATATTATTTAATCCAGGATACGGCGTAACTTAATCCGTGCTCGCCCAACCGTCCTTGATTATCCTATCTTGTGTATTATTGCGTCTTGTGAAAATCTGGAATTGACCTTGGAATTACGGCATGAACTCCGAGGTTTCCTGAAAGAAGAAGTTAAGCAGAAATAAGGAAAATACCAGAGTTTTATTAATTGAGTCTGTAGGGACCACATAATTTTATTTACTGGACATTTGTAAAATTTTATTAGCTAATTTTATACAGTACAAAAAACTTCGTACAAGTTCCTTTATACCTTAACCCTTTCGGACAGTGTATGTATATATTAAAAAATACTTTAAAATATACTTAAAAATTAAGATGGCCTCCATGGTCGAAGGGAAAGGCTCTCGACTCGCAAACCGGAGGTTGCGGGTTCACACCCCGGCTTGCGCAATAAATTTTATTAGATTAATTTATGTTATTTCACAATTTATTCATTTAAAATAATATGTAGTGTATTTGCAGCACGTTCCAGAGAAAAAGATACTCTCAGTGTCGCCCTGGTGTAAAACCACCATTCAGAATTAAAACGTTGCTTAAAATGGCTTTAGCCGTGTTTGGTGACCTGATTTGAATAGCCAGATACTCCCCCACCTTCCTCTTCCTCATCTCCTTCCCCTCCCCACTACATTCAGTCTCACGATATACCCCAAGTAGGGATGGAATAGTTTCATTGGCTCCAGACGGTTAGGAGCAGTTGAGACTCTTGTGCAGAATTCATATAAAAAACGTGAATTTTTGAATTTCTATTTCTCCATCTTTTTTCTCCTCTATTATATCCTACCTCCTAAAATTAGCGGTTTTCATTTTGCAATTGCTGTATAACTGGCTCGGTACCCAATTTTTTTATTGGATTTTAGTTACTACTTTAGGCAGTATCTATTTTTATATTTTGAAATTGGATTTTTGGAAGTGGGAATGGGATTTGGAAATGGGATCGTTTTCAATCTCGACCAAATTTTATTTCCTGATTATTTTTAAATGTAAGTTTTTAAGGTTTTTTTATTTAATAATATGTTATAGTTTTTTTTCAAAGCGAACGATTAGTCATTTAATATGAAATTTGCCCCTGAGATCCAATGTTCTTTCACATAAAGTCAGCAATAACTTCGAAACTAGTGTTGAAAAAAACAAAATTTTTAACAAAACAAAAAACCACTTAAAAAAATGCTCTAAAAAGTAAAAAAATAATATCGTGTTCTTCTACAACTTAATAATCTACTTACTTTTTCTACTCATCAATATGTAGGTACGATTGTGATTTTTGGAGTCGGTGTCAGCCAAGGTAGTTTTGTGACATAAATAGTTATAGGTGAGATGTGCTTGTGTCGCACGCGTGACTTGACGAGGTGAGAGGCGAGAGCGGGCTGCGACGGGAGGGGAGTACCGTGGCTGACACCGACTCCAAAAATAACAATCGTACCTACATATTGATGAGTAGAAAAAGTAAGTTGATTATTAAGTTGTAGAAGAATACGAAATTATTTTTTTACTTCTAAGTGCATTTTTTAAGTCGTTTTTTGTTTTGTTAAAATTTTTGTTTACTTTTTGATTTTCAGTGAAACTGAAGTACTTTAACTAATTCGATTAAGATTCGACCGAGTATCGTTAATTTGCTCTTAAGAATTGGAGAGTTCCGTTACTTTGTCATGGATCCCATAATCAGAACCTAACTATCATCAAACTACCCTTGAAGTACATACTTTCCAATAAAAAAAGAATCATCGAAATCGGTTGCCGTGATATTGAGTTATTCGGCCATTTGTCGCGCACATACTTGATGCAAATTTAAGACTTATATGATTTTCTCATGGATGCCATTATCAGAACTGGATCAAATTAAAATGGGACTACACGGGAAGCACCAACTTTCAAATAAAAAAAGAATCATCAACATCAGTTTATGATTCTTTTAAAAATGATTACAAAATTATCTAAGAATAACACGATATGATTTTAGATTTTCGCGGCCAAACGTATTTTCGTTTATTTGTTTTTGGGGTATTATGCCGTTGCGCTACCTCCTCCTTTAGCCAACGTTTCGGACAGCGTTACAGTGTCCATCATCAGTGATAACAAGTTAACTAAATGACAAATATAAATTATTTTAAATATAGGCATTAAAATGACCAAAGGGATGGTTATTACTAATATTTAATTGGCTATTAACACTTTTTCTAATTCCTAAGTTATCTAATTGTAAACCCGTTGTATTGTATGTAAAAAAAATTAAACCTTCATTTTCACCATTCATTTATATCAAAAGAATGATTTGTTTCCAATGTGGCTGGCAAATAGTATCTATTAAAATTAATACATGTTAATTTTTTTGATTAATTAAGTGGTGTACATTGTATCATTTAATTTTTATTTTCAAAAGAAATAAATTATTGTCATCACTGGTCACTGCCGAATGAAGCGACCCCACACTCCACAACGATCACCTTATTGCATTCTAAACACTTTTGCCATTTCTTCCAAGGCCCAATGACAGAATATCATGACAGTGTACATTGCATGATCAACGGCCATCCAACGTTTAACATAATTAGAAGCATTCGTGCCTGGGCGACTTATATTAAATAATATAAGTTATGTCCCACTAGAATAGCTATCGTCTAGCGCCCAGCATCTAGCCCTGCACCAGTACCCAGTTACAAGTTCTGAGACATATATAAAAAAAAACAAACAAACAAAAAACAAAACAAAAAAATAGTCGAATTGAGAACCTCCTCCTCTTCGAAGTCGTTTTAAAAAAAAAGACAAAAACGATTTTTTTTTCAAATAACTCTACAATTTAGATAAGTTTTAAGATTTTCACGGCCAAAAGCATTTTGGTTGTTTGTTTTTGGGGTGTTATGCCGTGTTGCGCTATCTCCTTCTTTAGCCAACGTTTCGGACATCGTCGCAGTGTCCATCATCAGGGCAGATCAGGGCAGGGCAGGGTAGATGTGTAATTTTTATTCGTGAAGTATGTGCTTATTTACTTCGAAGCGATACCGTGTCGCCAGCTCCACTAACTTTCACCAGTACAAAATAATCATGAGAAGAAGGAGGTAGCGCAACACGGCATAACACCCCAAAAACAAATAACGAAAAAAACTCTACAAGTTGTTACCAAGCATCAAATATGTTTTACCACTTCTTTCCAGTTTTAATTCAGGTCTGAAAGGAAAGAATTAATAAGGTGCGTTTTAAACTGCTCCAGATGATCTGCGTTTTAATGCTGTACTTTTAAGTAACAAGATCATAGCTGTTGCCTATATTTTACCACATTTTGGTGTACTTGGTTTACCGATTGCTAAAATTCACGTTAACTTTTTTACTTAAAAAAATATATCGGCCTAGATCATAAATAATAATTAATCAACATAATAAAATTATTGTACTTTCATTATTTGTTTCAACAGATTATTTTTAAGTGCGCAACATTAAATTTTACTACAGTAATAATTACTATTTTCTGCTGTTAAGTTTTACGCCAAGTGCTTATTGTTAAAATCTTCACATGAATGGGGAATATAAATGTTTGCAGTATCGATCACGATTATTACAAGTAGCCAATTAGTCATCATAAGTGTGTCATAATGGTCCATGTGATAATAAATGATATCCATCATTTAACTATGCTCTGTGCACTATGCAGGTGCAGACCAACGAAGCGCATTTTGTCGATATCACCGGTCTTCCGGCAGTCGACTATTCTGGCGAAGCTCTCGGTATAATAAATTGAACCTGAATTGTGAAATGAGTCCATAATATGCTGGTTGCAGGCGGAAGTGCTGCCACCTGTACTATTCCGAGAGAATTATTGAAGTATTCATATTATCCAATTCTACTTTATGTTTGGTTCTTGACACTTTCCAGAGAATTGCGTTTGATGTACGGGGCCAAGTAATAGAGTTTAAATTGCTTCAGTACCCTAGTACAGTGGGTGGAATGACGTTACGGGTGGGTACCACACTATTTTCTACATGCAGGCAGACTTCTGAAAATTTATTCAAATCACGCTTTTGAAAGAACGTATCGGTTTTGTTAGACAGTTGGTCTAAAACAAAAACAGAGAGTTCCAAAATCCACAGACATAGAAATAATATGATGTGTGAATAGAATACGTTTTCCTAAAGATAAATAAATATCTTATTCTTTATTCTATGGTAAATGTGTTTTAATACGTTTCCAAAGCCGGTACCTCGTGTCGGTATTATTAATGTATTGAATTCATAAATTGAAATTGATTGATTTATTTATAATGGATGTGGGAATGTAGGAACTTTGTATTCAAAAGAAGACTTAAGAACGTTTAACCAGCCAGCGGACGAAAATCCACATTTCGTCGAATGTTGTTCTTTCAATCGTGCAGGGCGGTTACAATGAGAAAGATTAATTATTCTCCGTACCAGCTTTTTAAAATTATAACTCAATATCGAATTTATTTCAATTCAAATTAGCTTTAATTTATACCTTCATCTAAAAATGCTGAAAGGCGTGATGATAAAACTATTAAAATAATGTACTTTTTGTAGTTATTTTTTGATTATAAGTATTTAACATTTTTTAATAATGTCTAAATTTAATAAGAATGTTAAAAAAATGTGAAATATATTAGTTTGTAAGTGCGCAAATAAATACACAATTGGACCAATTTTCGTCAAGAAACACATGTACGTACATATTTTTTAATGATTTTATTGAAACTAAAATTAAAGTTCTAAAACATGCATTTGCTAGATAATGTTTTGATTTATTTTACTGTATGATTATATTATTTGAAATGGGTGTGGTATAATACAAAATCTTTTTTGAAAATTTAACAAATCTGCCAACGACCTATGGAATAACCTTATTATTCTAAAAACTAAAAAAAAATCTCAAAATTTTTTACATGCGAATGCTAGATAAAAGAACAATCTTTCGAAATCCGTTTATAATTTTTTCTGGAAAAGAGTCAATAGGTCTAAAATCTGATTTGAAAATGACATATTTCTAGTTTTCTCTGGTAATGCCCTCTTAAACCTTAGGAACAATATGTTTTTACCATAACGTTATATTAATAGTAGTGGCAGTAATATATATTAATAGTAATACCAGTTGCGTAGCTAGCATGGGTGGCACCCGGGGCAGATAAAGTCGTATCACCCCCCCCCCCAATTTCCTGGGGAGGGATGAGGAGAGCTACGAAAATTAAATAACAAACCGTGTTCAATATTTTAATGGCAATATCCATCGTAATGTTTTCCACGGTCGGGTGTCACCCCCCTCCCTCCCGCCCCCTCCCTCCCGCCCCCTCCCTCCCGCCCCCTCCCTCGCTCCGCCACTGTTAATACCACATAATAATTTTAAAAAAAAATTCAGTCTTAATACTAGGTAAACATGACATCGTCAATAATGGCACCGTCATTCCCATCATACGCTGTGGAGACCAAAAAGTTTAAAAAATGCGCCATTTTGATCGTTCATTATGTCAATCAGAAAAACTGTTTTGAAATAGATTAATAAAACTGGTAAAGCTATAAAAAATCAATCAGTTGGGACACCCTTTGTTCCAGAAAATCGAACAAATATTTATAAAATGTTATGTCACTTCAGATTTTATGTCCGGGTTAAACCTTTCTCACAAGAAAAACTTAACCCTTTCATACACTTTTCCACAAATGACCATCTAGTCAATCCACGTAACTGCACTATATAAGTATAATAAATATAAAATAATACAAGAACAACATGTCAAAGAGACCAAATGGGAAAATAATTCACCGACTCCAGATATTTTCATATCAGAGGGTTCGGCTCGGTGGAACTCCTAATGGGATATATAAATCCCACTGATCCCTCAATATAAATATTTAAAAAATCTTTTGTAATCCTACATGTATTTAAAACGACTGATTTTGGCATTTTTATATATAAATTCTTTGACAAATCTAATATGTCTAAATTTTGAATGAGAGAGCTAGGTATAATGCCAGTAGCTGAAATAACAAATGGTAATATTTTTATAGTCTGAGAATGCCAAATTCTTTTAATCTCATTTCCTTAATCTGTATAATATTTTCTTATTTATTCAGAAACAAATTTTTGAATATTACAGGAATTTGGAATAGATAATAATCAATGATTTATGTTATTTTTTAAATTTTGTCATGTAAAACTGTATTAGGTCTATTGTGACTAATTTTTCTCTCTGTTAGTACAGTTTTATCATAATATATTTTATAAAATTCATTTTCTAAAAATGAATTTGGTTCATATTCATAATATGGTACTATATAACGGCAGTCAATAAAGTTATGTTTTGTAATTACCAAGCTTTGGTGAATTATTTTTAAAACCTGATTGTGCCTAAATTTATACTCGGACGGCGCTAATACAGAGCATTCCGATATAAATATGTTCTATAGCTTTCGGAAAATCCAAGCACTTTCTACATAAATCATCAATTTGACTTAAATCTTTGATTATATGCTTCCTATAATTTTTAGTATTAACGACTCTATCTTAAATGGCAAGCATAAATCCTTCTATTTCTGCGCTCAACTCTCCAATACTCAACCATTTGTTTGACAATTGTCAACATACGTTTGGTTGAGATAATTGAAGTGTTTTACGTGAATTTATTTGACTAGGAATTTAATAATTCCTGGTTAGTATTTATAAGAATGTTGGCATTCTTGTCATATAAATTTAAAGGTGTTATTTTTCTATCTGCCTAGCAAATTATATTATTATTATTATTTATATTTTATCAGTTTTGTAATTAACTTTTATTTAACCATAAACCGTTATGTTTAAAATCAAATATAATTTGATGAATATATCAATTACGTTTTATTAAAGAAAAATATTCTCTCAAAGCTATTTTACGTGAATTGTGAGTAAATTAAAAAATATCCTCCGGAATGTTTACTCTCATTTCAACAGTAGTTCTCGTCTTTGCCAGAGCATTGATATTCTTTCTTCTTGTTGAACAATTATTGTGAAAATATTATGGTATTTTTTTAGAATCGCGTATATTTCAAAGCTTTGTAACTCATGAACTCAACTCTTGTTTTGAGCTAAAAATAAATGCGTTAAACAATAATTTCCATACAGAAGAACTCAATTTAAAAGTTTCACGACGATAGAATTCACCATTGGAAAGCTTTTGCTTTTTTAGCGAACAGATTTTTCTTTCAATTTGCAAAGATTAAAAAAAAAATAAGTAAAAAAAAAATAGGGGATGCGGAAGAACGGTGTTCTTGACCGACTGCGCCGGATATAGGCCAAACTCAGTGGAGAGACGTACCGGTAGAAATATGTTTTGGGGGTGTGTGTTTGCCTGAAATATGGATAAAATTTTCTTCCTTCTGGTGAAATTGACCAAGCATATTCGAAAAATTTAATTCTTTCAATATTGATGAGAAATCTTTACATCCAGATTATAGTTTCACACCTAGAAATGGTCTGCGATCAAACTGAAGAATCTTTAATATTTGATGCGACTACGGATTTGGGTAAACCAAAGACGCGTTGTCGGAGGGTTCATGTGTGATGATCAAAAATCACGTAAAATAAACTGACTATAGCCAAAACGCTACAATAAGTTTAGTGAGAAGGTACGCAAAATCCTACAGTGGGTAATATTGTAGACAATGATGTAGGATGTGTATTGTTATGAAATAAGATAGCGGGTTTGGACCCCCCAACCTTCTTGTTAATTTGTAGATTGGTTCAACTAATATATTGATCGGGGTACCAGCTGGAGTACAGGTTATGGAAAGAGAAACTTTTAATTCAGAGTATGGCCATGTTGTCTGAAAGGGTAGGGTTTTTATAGAACATTAATGATGCTGTTGTTGTTAAAAATGAACATGTTATAAAATGTTAATGATGTAGTAAGAAGTTGTTCATATTAATAATTTGTTGTTTTTTTTTACAAACTACGACTTATGAAACAAAATTCATCAAAAATAAGGTTTCCAAAATAAGCCAGTAAAGTTTATGTTTTAGTAAAATAAATCTGTTTAGGAAATCAAAGCGGAATCCACAGGGACAAAATAATGTCGAAATTCCATTAATTATAAACATCATGTAATTTCATCTTATTATTTATTACGACCGCCAGCTGTATCTTCGCTTTTATTTCTTTTATCTCAAAACATTAATTAATTTTTCCAGTGTTTACCATTAGTGTATTACCATATTCTAATAATTCTTCAATATTCACAAATTCACTTTGTGGCGTCATATTTAATTTTACGAAAATATATTACTTCGGATACACCACTTATTAAATCAAAATTATCAACATGTTTCAAAACCAACGGTTTCTTCACAAGGATAAAATCGAAACCGTTGGTTTTGAAACATGTTGATAATTTTGATTTAATAAGTTGTGTATCCGAAGTAATATATTTTCGTATAATTAAATATGACGCCACAAAGTGAATTTGTCAATATTTGTTAATATTTATATGTTTTAAAACCAACGGTTTCTTCACAAGGATAAAATCGAAACCGTTGGTTTTGAAACGAAAAATCATTAGCGATTTTCAATATAAGTGTTCATATTCACATTCAGTTCAGTGGTAATCCAATAGACATTATGAGTATCATCTTCCGCGTGGCCGAATTTATTAGAAAGTCGTTTGTATTAAGATTTCGGATCCTTTAAGAGTAGTAGTTTTTTCATTAGGCCACAAAATCGTCACATAATGTAATCGTCACATAAATGTTCCATACCAACTCAGAATCAAGTTAACTAACAGTCTCAACACCTCTTTGTTAAGTCATTGTTATGAAAAAAACATTTTAAAATAACCCATAACCCTAACCTAACGTTAAGTATTTTTTCATCATTTTTAATAATTTATTAAAGGAGGTTCTGCGTTGATTTCATTTTATAATCCGTAGTGAAATATGCTCGGTAAAAAGATATGATCTTACCTTGTTCGGATTTAAAAAAATATATATGAATTCATTAAAAACTAAAAAACAGTTTAATTATTATAAAATTTCACTATTTGAAAATATAACCGTAAACACTGAAAACCGGTGAAATGGCGATCGAATTCAACCACAGCAGATCATTCGCTTTTCACCTGATGACGTAGATGCCGCCCTCATTTCAACAAAGGCCGGGAAAGCGGCTGGATGTGACGGGGTTGTTTTGGGGTGACTTTCTTAAACATGCTGAGCACATAGGCGACTCGACGAGTGACTGCCTCATGCATTTCAAACCGGAGCTGACGAGAGCCCAGAGAGCCGAGGGCTATGACTAGTTCATGTAACTTAGTATTCAATTATGACGCTCCCTCGCTCCTTATTGCGTATGTATGTTTACGAGGGAAATGTGTCAAATTAATGACATATTTCACTAATTAATGTATGCACTAAGGTTATACGCGAGGGAGTATGTACTAATGAGGCTATGAAATGTTTGGGATTTATTTTAAGAAAAGTAAAATATTTTACGTCACTTTATTCATTTAAAATTCTCCTCGCTGCCTTAGTTTAGATCCCACCCGAGCGTCGCGTGTTCGATTCCTCGGCTGGCTAAGTCCTCCATCACAACACGAGCAACATTTTCGTCTTTCTGTGGTGGTAGTAGGAGATTTTCAAACATTGTTGGGATATTCGTCACCCGGGAATGTTTGTCTTTTTTTAAGATAAGAAGAGAAGAAGAAGAAGTAATTTAGAATACAATTCCACTATTTGGTCCCCATGCTGTAAAGAACATCAGATACAAATTAAGAGAGTTCAACATAAATTTTCAAGATTCCATAATTTCTCTCTCTCTCTAATTAAAGTACTTGATTTAACTGACATCTTGTAGAAGAACCAAGAGTAATCTGGTACTTCTTAAATCGTACCACGAGGCTAATAATAATAATAACGTTTTATTTATAAAGCGCAGTTTTGTGATATTTCACTTCAAGTGTGCTTAAGGCTAGGCTAACTATTTCATTAACTCCCCAATCCAAGGACTAGAGAGGCTCGGAAATAAATTCAGTTCCGTTGATATTTTCTTTTATTCTTCACCACAATTTACATCAGAAATTTCTAAAATTCCTATTGTCTATTAATTTAAAGGAAGAGAAAGAATAATATAAAATAATCGGTATATTAATGTATCTATTTCTATTATTTTATGTTACATGATTCATATAAAAGCCTTAAGGGCGTATATAAATAAATTAGATTTTTTATTATCATAGATAATTCTTTTTTTTGTGTGTTTGTTATTGTCAGGACAAGGTTTTTATAAAATTTCTGGTGAGCTCTGGCATTATGAAATTTGTATAAAAAAATTGCAATTGGTGGCACGCGAGGAAGCGGCTATTGCTATGGAAAGCGGGAGGGGGGGAGGGATGGCGGAGGGGACCAAGGGAGGGGGATGGGAACCTGGGAGGGGGGAGGAGAACTCGGGAGGGGGGTTTGAGGGACGGGGGGAGGGTGGGGAGAGGGAAGGTGGAGAAATCAGAGTGGGAACGCAAGAGGGGAAGGGGTTGCGGAAGAGAAAGGGGAGGTGGAAGGGAACTCGACGAATGGGAAAAGACACGCAGGGAGAAACATTTTCTTTATTAAATTATTAAATGGCATAGCAACGCATGCCAGGACCAGCTAGTAATAAATAGATATGAATAAATAAAAATACTATTCATTACTGTGTAAAGAATTGTTAGTGTTGACGCGACTATGTGTATATAAATATACTCGTATATGCATTTTTTCATCCTAACTACTTATAAAACCTATCCTGTCTGACAATATTACCTGTTTCTATATTACTTCCATGTGGAACAAAAAATTCTAACGAACAACCGACTGCTGATTAAAGGAACTAGTGCAATGATCATCTCCTTATTGATCTCTCAGTTTTTTAATGTCGATCCGCGCGGAGACTGAAAATGCTATTAGGTGATAATAACATAACAAGAATGTGCTCGGGAAGAAAAGGTGAGTCGGATTCCCTTCCGATGTCCACTGTTCACATCCATGAGGAGGTGAACAGTGAACACAATGGAGAACAGTGGATACCACAACTATGGAGTTGTGTCATTAAAACGCCATATTTTTTTAATTATATTCGAAATGTTTGATTACAACCCCAATTCATCAGCAATATATTTGCGACTATAGGAAGACTTATTTTCCGATTTATTTATAACCGAACTTTTCAATGACAGATCGTCATTTTCAATTACCCAGCCCTCAACCTTTTACCTTCCCAGAACTTCCTCTCCTTACTTTACCTAAAAAAACCCTCCACACAGCATCCACAAAGATGAAATAGGTCCTGAAGGAATTTTTTCCTCGGGGCCCCTCCCGTGTGAAGCAAAAAATATTTTTATTTTTAACTTAATGAGTAAAATCTCAAATCGTAATATTGCATTTAAACGAAGATTTTTTTTTATTTTTTATTTTTTATTAAATTTATTTATTTTTGTACATACAATAATGACATTACATTTTTCAGATACATTTTTTATATAACGTGATTCACCTTTTTTTAGAGCATGCTCGCGTAAAAAAGGTGGAGCAGCGTGTGTGAAAAACTATTTAACATATTTTTTTAGAATTATAATATGTATTTTTATATATTTTATATATATATATATATATATATATATATATATATATATATATATATATATATATATATATACATATATGTACATATATATATATACATATATATTATACATATACATATTCAAAACAAGATATATGAAATAGAATAGAAAAAAAGAAAAACAGTATAAAAAAGAAGAAGAAGAGAAAGAGGAAGAGAGAAAAGAGAAAAGAATATAAAAGTAAATGGATTTCGAAAATCAATTGTCGAGAGACATTCTATTGTATTATTAAATTGAATTATTGTAATATGCTAATGATTTAGTGTTTTTATAGAACTTTTGAATTTTTTATAATTAATTTCCAATCTTAAGTTAAGGGGTAACTGGTTAAACCACTTGACTCCAATATATTTATAAAAATGTTGGGCTGTAGTGGTATTACAACGCGGTATAGTTATAGAGCCAAAAATACTTGGTATTTTGCTGTTTGAAATAGATAATGAGTTATCATTGTTGAAACAATCTTTGTGGATTTGTAAAAGTGTAATTTTTTTATAAATATTGTGTAGTGAAAGGACTTTAAATTCTTGAAATAATCTTATGGTGGGAAAGTCATATGGTTTTTTTAGAATTATTTTTATTAATAATTTTTGGATTATTTCTAAAGGCATGAGAGAAGTTTTGAATGCACCACCCCAACCAAGAATTCCTGGGATATAGCTGGGTAATTAAATAAAATCCACCCTTTTCATCTATAACCACAATTAGTCTTTTATTGGGTGGGTAAAATCAATTACACAAGTAGCCAGTTCAATAATCGTAAAAACAGTAGTAACTTAAACGTACCAACTACAACAGTAGTTTTATGGTTATTATATTATAATAACTCCAAAGGACCCTAATTATCCTTATTTACCCACTCGTCACTTTATACAAAAGATTCACGAGTGCCTGGAAGCCGCGCGAGCTGATCTCGGAAGGCGGACTTCGACTTTTACTATTTTCCTGGAGCTTACTTAACGCTGGACTCCCCGGCAGGCCAAAACTCTCCCAACTCTAAGGTTTCGCATGTCTTTATATACCTATGGTCCCGCTGACCTAGAAGCAGCAGTAGTAAGAGACAACCAATGCAAGACAGAGAAAATATTCGAGCGTGAACACTTCTCAATATGCGCTCGAAATAACGATACTTGTTACAAAGACAATATTAGCCAAACTCAATCGAAAATTTGAAAACATAAATATCAGAAAACCGTCAAATCTGTGAGTCGAACTAATGTGTCCCTAACCTATTCGGTCATATTTAACTGTATCATACTTCGACTAAGAACTACCAATATCATCTTCATTTTCTTAACGCATATTTTATTGGCTGTTATCTTTATGTGTGATTGCAAGATTAAAACCGAACTTTGTCTTGGATAAATTTTTATTCATTGTTATTTTGGGATGAATATTTATTTTTAACATAATGAGTACAACCTCAAATTGTAATATTTAAATAAATGAAGACAATATTAGCGAAACTCAATCGAAAATCTGAAAACAGAAAATGAGAAAAAGATACGGTCACACCTCTTGCCTTGTAGAGTTGCGCCTCGGCAAGACGAAGGGTCCTGGGTTCGAATCCCAGGTGTGACCGTATTTTTTTCTGATTTATCGGTTTTCGGATTTTCGATGGAGTAATAAAGAATATTTGTATGTTTTTACAATAATTATAATTTTTTTTACATATTAAACAGAGTTGTAATATGGATATAATAAAAGCCTTTCCTCACCATAATGAGACATGGTATTTGATACAAAGGTGTTTAGTGAGGGAATTCATACTCAAGTGTATGTTATCACTTAAGGAAGTAAATAATAATATTGTAACTAATAACAACAGATATGTAAGTAAAAACTTGAGATATATCAATTAACAAATTCAAGATTTAAATGAAATATTAATAATAGTAATGAACTCTTACAGTTGTTTCAGGTCATATTGTCGTCATTTAATTTTTTTTTAAATGTTTGCATGCTTTGTTTATATTTGATTGCATATTATATTATATTGATATAACTTTCCGTGTGTTCAATTTATTTGTTTGCACATTTTGAAAATGTTTTGCGACATTCGAACAGTAAACAGAAAAATACCTGCATATTAAATTTCATATGATAATTAGTACATAAGTGATGAATATCGTACCACAAAAGGTGTTACTTTCAGTACTTAAGTATTTGTATTAATGAAACTGAAAAAATATTGAGAATAAAAATTAATAAAACAAAGAATTTGGCGGTTTTAGATGTCCCGACTGCGAAAAACTTTGATGAAATACAGCGATCCAGATAAAGTACTGTGTTACCGAACCATACAAACATAACAGAAGAAAAATAAGATTAACCTGTCGCTTCCTTACAGTTGCACCAATACTGATAAGGCAATCCTTTACTTACGTTACTTTATCATCCGATTTCCAGAATAAAAATGTTTAGTCGCAATTTTCACTGCCGAATACCGTGAAAATGTACATAATATAATTGAGAACGAGAGGGGGAGATAAGTAAAAAAAAATACAGTTTATTGATATTTTTATATATATTATTTTTTGATCAACAATGAATGAATTGTGTAATTAATCTCTTCAAATTCGAATGGATTAACAACAACAAAAAAACATGTGAAAAACCTCTAGGCCTTGGTATCTAGATTGGGTAGATTGCTAATTTTGTTTACTTTGTCTAGGTAATCCAGACAAAACAAATCGAGTTAGGAATTACATTCATTCATTAGCGAAATGTACGAGACCGAAATATTCATATGTTTGTGTTCAGCATACGTTTATTGTTTTTGTATCATTATTAAGTTTGGTGTACAGGATTATTTAGCATATTATGTTGTAAGTATAGATGATTGCATGTAGTTTTGAGGTGTCTCAACAGATGTCAGTTAAGGGCCCGCAACCCGGATTTGTACCGGTTTATTACATATTTCCCTTAAACACGGTAAGTTTTAAAGCTCAAAAATATATATTATTTCTGAAGATAATATCAAAACTTTTCGCAACGCAAATTATATAAAATTCCCTCGATAGAAAAAAAACACAAAGTATGCTCCAAAAATTATTATTAACACGTTTGTTTCAGTTATTTTACAAGTTATATGTTTGAAAAAAATCACAGTGTTTCTTTAATTAAATGCTGTTTAAGATAATCCCCGCGAGATTTTTGTTCTATTTTAAACGAGTCGTGTTTTATTAAACATTTTCGCAATTTTCGCATCGATTTTGTCGCTGTAAATGTTAGCGCTCTCCTCTAACATTCGTAATTTCGCATCTCTCCATCTTATTCTTTTCGGGCCCGGTTGCAGAGCCTTAAGTAGTACCTTAGTAGAAGTGCAACTAGGTAGTTGCATATAGTTTTTTAGTACCTTAGTAGAGTGGCAACTAGGTAGGTGTATGTAGTTTTGAGGTGACTCGACAGATGTCCGTTAAGTAGTATCTTTGTAGAGTGGCGACCGTCGCTGTTCATATCTAATGTATGAACGGTTACGGAAATAGCCGATGATTTACGATCGACTATTGGGTGCCTTCAGTGTCTAGTTCACTGGCTTCGAAATTATTCGGAGCTTCCAATAGAACGGACGTTTGGTTCAGTTTAATATTAATTGTAAAACACACGATAAAATAAAATAACTTGTAATCTTGACGAACCTCGAGCTTTATACATAATTTATACATATTGTACACATTCCCGTACACATAAGAAGTGAAACAAATGTAAGATGGCTTGTGTATTGAAAATATTCTGTTTTAAAAGCGAACATAACAAATTTTTTTGACAGTTGAGAAAACTGTGGGGGAAGAGATTTGGATATTAGCACGGAGAAATATGTCAGAGGAAAAAAAAAATAAATGATTCATATAAGAAAAATAGTTTTCCAAACGCAATTTTTTTAATTCATTGCTCCAAATGAAGAGGGTTTGTGTACAAACAAAACACTATAGTTACGTTTTTTTTTCTTTTAATCGATAAACTAAGTATCTACCTACACGTTGTAAATAAATATATTAAACTAGTAGTTCTGTGAAAAAAGTAATTTAGAAAAAACATGTTTCTAATGTTCCCTTATTTAATAAATCATAATACAAAATGCAAACATTAAAAACAGTTTTAAGTACCTATATACTTTAATATCTACCTGCCTATTAATTTCAGCGGCTAGGTATTTGAGACAGGCAGGAACTATAATAACATTGAAAAAAATGCGAATAAGAAAGGTCAAATAAACACAGAGATGTCATATTTGAAAAAATATATATTTAGAAAAATGAAACAATACAACTTTGTATAAACCACTTATATAATGTGCAAATCCGACCGGTTTCGGAACAAACGTTCCTTCGTCAGGGAAAGCTTATACTAATTTGACAGTTTAGAACAATGTTTTATTATTTATTTATTTATTTATTGATTTATTGTGAAAAACAGTATAATCCATTTACATTTCACAAATAACAGTTTATAAATTACAGTTTATAATAAGTAAGTATATACATTTATTTGCATGGGTAAGTACATCAATACTATCTGATTAGCCAGATTTGGTAAATAGTATGCTTATTGCTGTCTTAAATTCTCCTTCGTTCAAATTGAAAATGTCAATCACAGAAGAAATGTGATTTAACAAAGTAGTTATTCTCCCCAAAGGCATGATCATTGGTAGGTTGGTCCTGCCCCTTGGAAAAATAAATAATCTGTGCTGTCTAGCTCTGATGAAATTATCAGGGACATAAAAAGAAATTCGTTCCAGAATATCTGGATTGCAAATGTGCCCATTTAGCAGCTTGTGCGCCACTAACACCATTGCAATATTTCTCCTGACGTCTAGACGTTCTATCCCCAGCATTCCAGCGAGAAAATCAGAGGGATACAATAAAGGGTAATATCCGAACTCTCGCATGTAGAGGTATCGCATAAACTTTTTTTGCACCTTTTCTACATCATTTGAGTAAAGGGTATCTTCGGGTCCCCATATTATCGATCCACTCTCAAGAATGCTGCGAACCAGAGTAAAATAAAGCATTTTTATGACTGCCGTATTCGTAAAAGATTTCGAATTACATATAACAAAACCCAGCATTCGCATTGCAGAGTTGCACACCGAATCGATATGAGTTCGAAAAGTCAGACGTGTGTCAAAAATGATTCCTAAATCCTTCGTTATCGAGATATGTTTTATAGAGGTACCAGACATTTTATAGTTAAAATATAAAGTACGCTTTGCCCTTGTAATGCACATAATTGTACACTTACTACTGTTAAAAAGAAGTTTATTTTGATGACTCCACTCTACTATACCGTCGATATCGTTTTGTAGACGAATGGAGTCTTCATTTGTCGTTATACAGGTGTATAGTTTAATGTCATCCGCAAATAACAAAAATTTTACAAATCTTATAAACAACCCTATGTCATTAATAAACAATAAAAATAAAAGTGGTCCTAAATTAGACCCTTGAGGGACCCCAGAAGTTGTGGCGTAGAGTTTCGATGTGAACTGCCCGTAAACAACGTATTGTTTTCTGTTAGACAAATAATTATGAAAGAACAAAAGCAGCATGTATGAGAAGCCGAAGCTTTCAAGTTTATTCAGTAATATGAGGTGATCTACTTTGTCAAAAGCTTTCGCAAAATCATTATATGAGACATCTACTTGTTCGTTGTTGTCCAATATATTTGAGACGTAATCCGTAAATACCATTAAGTTGGTCGTCGTAGACCTGCCCTCTCTAAACCCATGCTGCTGGTTTATGAGAAATGGTTCTACTTTATAGTATATACGTTTTTGTATTACGAGTTCAAATAATTTGGCCGGTGCCGAAAGAATTGCCACAGGTCTGTAGTTAGATACACATGATTTATCGCCGTTTTTGTGTAAGGGCGTGACCTTTGAGATTTTCCAACGGTCGGGGAATTTACCGGAGTTAAGTGAAATATTAAAGATATGTAAAAGCGGTACCATTAACGGATCGGCATATCCCTTCAGGACAATTGTGTTAATAAAATCCGGTCCAACAGATTTTTTTGGTTTCAGTTTTTTAATTGCAGCTAGGTAATCATTTTTATTTACACTTAAAATGTCAACATTTTGAGCTAGTGAAGAGTAACCGCCTGGGGTGTATGAGTCAAATTCTGCACTATGTTCGCTATAGACTGACTTAAAGTAATTCGCAAATGCTTCCGGAATATCGGGCCCAGTATGAGTACTTCCGTTCCATGACACTGAGTTTAGAAACCCACCGTCTTTCCTCTTTTCGGATACAAATTTCCAGAAGGATTTCGGATCATTCTTGACGTTTTTTTCGATATTATTTATGTAATCCTTATACGCAATATTTATACTACGTTTGATTTTAGATCGTAGAATACAAAACTTTTCCCGATATCTCATCAATCCGGTGCGCCTCCAGTTTCTGTGAAGTTTGCATTTCCTTTTCAGGTCACTAAGAATCTCACCATTAAACCATTTAGGGTATCTTCTTTTAAAACAAGGTACACGCTTTCTCTCAAAACACATGTCAAAAAGGTCATAAATTACATTATAAAAATATTCTACTGCTAAATCTGCATCTTTAAGTTTTAATAAGGGTTTCCAGTCGTGAGAATTCAAGTAAACATAAAAATATTCGAAATTACCACGTTCTAGGTTCCATCCTCGCTTAACACAATTTCCATTGTCGTCATTTAATAAATTCCGACAATAGGCTTTGCTTACATTGAGCGCGAATTCTATACATAAAGATGGGTGGTATGAATCTTCATTAACAAGTGAGTATACGGATTTGAACACTTTTAAGTCAAAATTACTGATAATAACGTCCAGTGTCCTGTTCGTTATATTAGTGATTAAGTTTTTCTGTTCCAATTGAAATAGTTCCATAAAATATAACAAATCTGTTTGAGTTGCTTTGTGACTCACACAGGAGTGTAAGTTAAAATCGCCAACAATAATAATTTTTTTATCTATTAAAAAGTTAAAATTAGCTATGGTTTTATCGAAAAACTCAGAGTAAGTAGTTCTCTGAGAAGCCGGTGGAATGTACACTATACATATATAAATACTAATTTCATTTATTTTAGCCTTAATCCATAAGTTTTCACCATCATTTTCTAGAAACATGAGTCTCTGGCATTGATTGACGCGGTCACGCCTCGCGGCTAGTAGCACTCCTCCTCCTCTTGATTGGCCTGAAGTTCTGTCCTTTCTAAAGACGTTATATCGTTGATCGAACAGTTGACAATTATGAATACTGTCATTGAGCCAGGTCTCTGACAATAATATAAAGTCGTTGTCTTGTATAATAACACTATGTAAGAAGTCGTCGGTCTTGGATCTCAATCCCCGCACATTTTGATAATACATTGTGCAGGGGAATGAATTTGCTTTAACTCTGCTCTCTAGTCATTTAGTGGCCGCAGAATCGTTTTGTTTGCCTCGGTTTTGGTTAAGATCAACCGGATTTTGTCTCGGTTTTAAGTAACGGTAGTTTCTTACCGGTACTCCTCGGGGCCACAAATCTTCCTGCAAAAGTTTATCGTATAACACATCTGTTACTCCTATACGGAACGCTGCGTATTCCTGAGAATTAGCGATGAATTTCTCTATCTCACAGTTTGTTATATTATTTTTCTCTAGATGCGCTCGGATATCATCTATTGTGGTGTCCTTTGAAATCCTAGATACTATGATATTCCTTATCCTTGGACATACCTTGATACTAGAGGATTTATCTCCGTTACCGACTATCAGATTCCTGCATGTCCGTTGTTTGCGCTTGACGTTCATCCATTCTTCCTTATTTGGCGCGGATTTCGCTTCAGATTCGGAAGTTAGAATGCGTGAATCCGTCGTCAGTATTTTGGGGATCGCGCCGCTGGTAGTGGGGACTTCGATATGATTTGCGTTATTTTTGGCCTTGGTGGCCGCCCTAGTGCGCATACGTTCTTTGGTTAGTGTAACAGCGTGCTGGTTGGCGGGGGGGGCGGCGGGCGGTGCGGCGACGTCAGCCCAGCTGGCGGTAGCGGGAGGTGTAGGTAGACCATTAATGTTTACACTGTTTAACGCCTGTCGATTTAATATTTCTTCCACGGACTTTACACGGATTAATAATTCGTTTATTGTTTTGTTTTGTTCGAGAATGATGCTTCTCAATTCAAAGAGCACGGTATCACTCATTATTTCGTGCGAGAGTGAATAAAAACTCGCGAAAAATTTTTTTAATTACGGCGCGACAGAAAGACGTGTTAACTGTTGACCGTGGATGTACGTTATGGTAGGGGTGGAGCCGTTGTTAGTTAATAATGTAGATTGGGTGGGTAGGTATTAGTGTAGAGTGGGTGGGTAGGGGAACAAATCCATGATTGGGCTATATGACAATATTTTTTGTTTGTTGATAATATATATTTTGCCACATTCGTTGTACATATTTTCTCTACTTTAAACTAGGCTTCTAACTGCCTTTGTTAAAAGCGAAATTTCATGTTTATAACTAGAATTTGCTACTTTAAATATTAAAATTTTAGATAAATCTAGTTCTTACATTGAACCTTAGTTAAAACTAGTACTAGAGTAACTTGTTAGGGATTGAAAATACAGATACTCTTTATTAAAATATTTAATAACTGTTAATTAAAAACAGCTTAATAAAAACAAATATAAAATTAAATGAAGCAAGCTAAAGAAGTAAGTAATAAACGATAGTTTGTCATGTAATAACAAGTCAGTAAATACCTACTTACTTGTTATTACATGAAAAACTATCGTGGCATTGTGTGTTACAAAGGTTGCCTTTTTTCTTGATGGTGAGGCGATGTCACTCGACCAATCGGAATAAAGCACGATGAACTTTGACATCGTTTGAAACAGTTTTAACTGAATCATTTCGAAAAAATGCGTTTTGTCCAGTTAAAATTAGTTTTCACTTATATTCATTTTTAAACAGCAGTTAATTCTAGTTGAAACAAAGGCATTAAGTGAAAACTAGTTTAAAATAGAGAAAACGCGTTGTGACTAAGAACAGGTTTTAACATATACATAATATACATATAGTAGGAGTTCTGTGAACTGTAAATGTCGCATCCAAATTGTATGTTTCTAATATTCTCTTATTTAATAAATCGAAACCAAAATTTCCCCTTCAACAATAGGATACTTAAGTACCTACCTACTTAATATAAGCGGAATACATTTTACTGGACATTTTTTAGATTGAAAAAATAATTATACAATTAACGGAAACGGAAACGTCAACCAAAGTTCTCACAACTCTAGGAATCTTGAACGTCACCGTTTCATTTTTTTTTTCAAATTTATTCAGGCCGGTAGGTACTACAATACTGACTTCCGATTTGACAGCTTGCAGCCTACTAGAAGCTGTCAAATCGGTTCCTAAACCACCATCATGCGAATTCTGGCGGGAAAAAGATAGTATCCAATATAGCAACCATCTTGAACCGGTACCTAACAAAACAAAAGTACCGACAGATGAAATACCAAATGACAGTATTTTTTTAAATTTTTCGTTATTCCTTGCTTTGATGGTTACCTTCGAGTATTTTGTAGATGTTTCGACCACCATGCTAGGCAGATGCCCGTGTTATGGTGGTCGAGGAACTTAATAGGACTTCACAAGGCCCAGTTAATAATACATGTAAATTAAATTCCACCTTTTTATGCATTTCTACCACTTTCACACATTTTCACTTTTAAAAAATGTATTCAATGCAATTTTATTAATTTATTCAATATTCCAACTCTCCTATCAAAATGATCATAATCTATAACCTGGACTTTTTTTAAATCTTTTAATTGGATTGAAATGTAATGGTAATAATGTATAGATAGAAATAACGCACAAATAATAAATTCTAAAAGTACCTTATAAATCTGTTAATTTAGATCTTACGAGTTTTTGCTAGTGTGTTAATTTAATTAAACGCCGTAAGGTATTATACGGTCTTTTAATCTTTCGAAGAATTCATAAAATCCAGAGAAAAATACTGTTTGACGAAATCGGGAAAAGAGGCAAGGAATAATTGTAAATAAATGTAAACAACCAACATTAAGACTTTTTTATTTTTGTTATTTTTTGGCAGGGCGCGCCTCTTCACCAAACATGGAGAATTCATCCGAAGCCCCCGTAGTAGATATACGAGTACTAAATATGTGTATATATATTTCTTTTAAAATCTTTTTATATTATTTTATTTTTTCTTTTTCATATAGTATGTAAATCCATTTTATGTAATGTATACTTTTTTATGGCAGATAGAGTATTGCACCTACCGCTCTGTTTCGGCTCAAATAATAATAACTTATTATTATTATTATTATTATTTTAGAGCGGAGACGGTTTATATAGTTTCCGTGAGCACTTAATCTTCAATATTATGAATGTGTTTGACGTTCGGCAGATATATGCAAAAACAATCCTCACTCATCTATACACAAATATACACAAATACTATGAAAAAAGATTAAACACTCGCTGTACTCGAAACAATAACAAATATTTACTACAAATTCCCATAACTCATACTACTTTTGGTCAACGAAGCTTCAGATACCTTGCAACAAGACTTTACAACATTCTTCCAATTAGTATAAAAAAATGTGATTCACAAAAAAATTTCAAAAAAAACATAAAAATTTGGATAAAAAATAATGATAGAGCATTTACCGGTGCACTCACCCAAATTCGAAATTAATATTGAACCAATGCTGTTATTATTGTACCAATGTTATTGTTATTATTAATGCAACCATTCTATTGTGTGATTTTATTCTAATGTAAGTGTAGGTATGTTCACAGTATAATAAATTGACATAAAATTACTGCCTCAGCACAGGCTAGCCTAGTGAGGCAGGTTATGAGAAACCTAAATTTATAATTATAAATCTCTGTTCTTTAATTACCTACTGTATATATGTATTTTGATTTTTGATATTAACTTTCGTACGTATGCAACTTTTAAACTGTACTTTTACTGTACTTATGATGTACTTTTTGTTTTTGTAGTTATAAATCTTAATTTTTTTTTGTTCAATAAAGATATATTATTATTATTATTATTACTTAGGCCATAGATCCATTGTGCTATCTCCTATTTTACCTCAATCCTTTGTTAGTAACCCAGTCTCTTTTATAAATTTCACCAGGATTGTCATTGGAAATGAAGCTATATCTTCTGATTCGACAATATGTCTTCCCAGGTCACATTTCCACTCTTCACTCCTCCTTAGTTCTCTGAAGGCCCCACGAGGGAAGAGGGCTTCATCTCTCCTCTCCACTCTTTAGTTCCCGAAGGCTCCACGATGGAGAGTTCACCTCCTCTTGGTTCCCCAAAGGCCCCACAAGGGAAGAGTCCACTCCACACTGGTCCCCGAGGGCCCCAGGAGGATAGAGAACTTCATCTCTCCTCTTCACTTTTCCTTGGTTCCCTAAAGGTCTCACGGGGGAAGAGTTCACAGAGATGGCCTCGTTTCTCCACTTCACTCCTACATGGTTCCCTGAAAGCCCCACATGGGAAGAGGACATCATCTCTCCACTTCACTCCTCCTTGGTTCCACAAAGGCTCCGCGCTGGAAGAGTGCCCTTCCCCTTGTTCCCCTGAAGGCCCCACAAGGGAAGAGTTCATGGAGGTAGCCTCAGCTCACCTCTCCAAGGTTTCTCCTCTTGGTACCTCCTACTGGCCCCAGGGAGAAAGTCGACAGAGGTGGCCTCAGCCCTCCTAGGTTTCCAAAAGGCCCCTAGTTTTCAAATGGTCCAATTTTTTGTCCCACGAGTTACCAGGGTTATAGAAGGTCCACTCCAGCAGAGCCCCGAGTGCTGGAGTAAGGTCTAAATACTCCAAGATCTGACCTTGTTTCTCGGAGGCACCGTTTGTGATACTGTTCCCCAGGACATTCAGCCTGAGCACGGTAGCTCATATCTTTGCTTGGGATGGCTATTGCAGGTTTGTGTTTCCACTCCCTAAGCGATGGGTTCGCCATACTCCCTACGCTGTGAGACTTTCTTTTGATATCTTTTATTTGTATCAAAGGAAATTAATGCTGGTTCCGAGAATAATAATTATTAATAAAAGCAAGCTTTTTTCATCCGAGAACTCAATTGAGACTAATTGACTTTGGAGAACACACACAATATCTGTTTTCAGGGAAAAATGTGGACTTCATTTTTAAATCTGTTTTCAAGATCTTGAATTAAGTGTAATTCGCAAAAAAACATTTTTTAGCTCCTAAAATGATTTTTTTTTAATATTAGCAAAGACCACTCAGTATGATTCAGCTTTCTGTCCCAAATATGCCAAGAACGACAGCGTAAGACAAATCGGTAATATAAATAAAAATATATATAAATTCACCGTTACACCAACATAATTTATTGTCGACAATACACAATATTATTGTGATATTTTGACGAAGCAACCATTGAACTCAAAACATGTTGACAACTTTGATTAAAATAAAGGTTAATATTTTTGTATGTAAAAAAATAAGAATATATATGGTGAGAAATTATAAATAAATATAAACTTTTTTGTTTTCATTTAATTAAAATGATGCTGCGAAGTAAATTTGCGAATATTGAAGAAAAAAAATTGTATTCACTATCGAATGGATAAGTGCTACTTATATCCACTCTACATCCTACTAATATTATAAAGGCGAAAGTTTGTATGGATGTATGTTTGTTACTCTTTCACACAAAAACTACTGAATGGATTTTAAAAATTCTTTCACTAATAGAAAAGCTACATTATTTGCGAGATCTATAGGCTATATATTGGTAAGCTCTGGCGTTATGGATAATCAGCGGCGTTATGAAATTATTTATCATACGTTTTCTGTTCCTAACAAAATCGATTTGTTGCAAACCTCAGAAAAAAAGCAAAACAATTATTGTCGCCTTGGAAACGATGTTTTTTTTTTGTGAATTAGGAAATTCACCCTAAAAAGGGTACTTTGTTGGCGTCGCAGTTAATATCTATCTCTAAAAATGAATCGCCGAAATGTATGTATGCGCATAACTTCCGAACGACTCCACCAAATTGGAAAATTCTTTTTTTTGTATAAAACTTCTGTTGAGCTCCGGCATTATGAAATTCGCAGGAAAATTGTAATAGGTGGCACGCGAGCTGTTTGAAAACTGTATGTACCGGGAATGAATGTGTAGAATGCGAGAGGTTGGAGAGGGGAGGGGGGAGATGAGCGAGGAGGGTGGTGGGGGAGGGGGAGGGGCAATAGGATGGAGTGGAGGGGATTAGGGGTGGGAGAGGGGGAAGGAAGGAAGGGGAAGGGAGTGGGGGGGGGGGCGGAGGAGGGTAGGGGGAAGTGGATGGGGAGGTGGTAAGAGGTGGGTGGAGGGGGAGGGGTATGGGGGTTGATGGGTTGATGGGGGGAGTAGAGAGAGGGAAGGTGTAGGAGGCGGAGTGGGAATCCCCCTAATACCATGCGAGCGATGCCGCGGGAAAAAGCTAGCGTTTGTATAATAATGTAGCAAGGATGCTAAAATATGAAACGGCGTTAAAATTGATGAATTTTGAATTGTGAACCGAAATTTCCTTGGCCCATTTATCAGAAAATGATTTTTTTTTTACAGCAACTCTTACACATATTATGAAACGAATGTTTGTGATCGTCTATATTTGCCTTAATGGATCATGCCTTCTTTTTTCATGTATAAAAATACAGACACGCTTTAAAACAGCTATTGTTTTGCGATGACACAAAAAATAAGTATTGAACATTTGACCCAGCGATTAAGTTAACGGCAATTGTAAAAATATATGATTAGATATCGGTAATAGTTGAAAATAAACCCATTTTACAAATCAACTTGGTGCTAAAAGGATCCTAAAGCAATTTAAACAAGTTTGGTGGTAATATTGAAAAGTGGGCAGCACTTATTTAACCGGAAAACGATAATTTCTCTCCCCACACTTCAGTTAACTTTGTTCCAAAATACATTTAGTAAAATACTACTTTGCCCATTCGAACTTTGCATATTAGCGGGTCACTATCCTCAAATTAGTTCTGGAGTTAAGAGGGTTAAAGTTTAATAGTTATTTTGCCTCAATATATCGTGGAAATGTGTGCGGGGTGCATCCCTATTCCCGGCAGTGTTCATTGCCACCGGAAACCAGTGATTAGTTTTTCTGAGATAGGACATTTTAATTTAGGTTATACATATTTATTTAACATAGGATTTCACTGATTGCGATGGTTCATACACAAAATAATTTGTATACTTCCTTTTTATGTAATTGTTTTTTTATCGTTAAATCATTAATAACCGCTCTTCGTATTTTTTTTGTCTTTAGGAACTCATTTGTTTAATTTAATGAAGAAAATATTAGCGAAACTCAATCAAAAATCTGGAGACAGAAAAGATATTGGCTCCGCTTGGAAGCAAACCCATTGGACCCATTGCTTACATGGAAAGTGCTCTGCCGACTGAGCTACGGAACCCATATCAAATTCTGTCACTTTTAACTGTATCATACTTCGACTAAGAACTACCAACATTATTTTCATTTTCTTAACACACATATTATGGGCTGCTATCTTTATATATGATTGCAAGATTCAACTCGAAGTAAATGCTATCTAGATAGTGTCTGGATAAATTTTTATCCATTTTATTTTTAATACGCGACATCTATTGACTTTTCTGCAAGTCTAGGATGAATATTATATTCATTGTGTTCAATATAAAAATAAAAATAAACCAACATTATATTTGCAATTCTTTGAGATAAATACAGGTTTAGGCATCCACAACACTGTTGCATCGTGCAGAATGTATTTAAAATTTTGGGACTGTGGAGAGGGGGTGGAGTGGAGTGGGGATATGGAAGGTGGAGAAAGCGCTGTGGGAACCCCCCTTATACTATGCGAGCGAAGCCGGGGGCTAAAGATAGTATATAATGAATTTGGAACGAAACTGTCACCTCACTTTTTCCTCGTGCATACAATAAAAAAATAATAAAAAATTTCACCTAACCTAACCTAACCTAACCTAACCTAACCTAAAAAATAAAACCGGCTTTTATAAAAGATTTCTTGCATCTCTAAAGACGTTAATTTCTTTGATACGTTTAGGAACACATGAATTAGATATTAATATTAAAAAAACACCACTTTTATGAAATTTTCATAAAATAAAATCCTTTAAATGTAAATTTGAATTTTCATGTATCATATAAAATAGTTTTTGACATTTCAATTTTCAAAGTACGATTATTGTTATTATAACTTGACTAAAACTTATGAAAAACCACAAAAACACGGTAAATATATCAATTATATAAATATAGGAGTGAATTAGTTATATTAATAGAAATTACCATCACGTTTAAGTAATATTTCACACACATCAACGTTTCAGCGCGAAAGTTCATTTATGAGCGCGAACGAGAAATGCGCAGGCGCCGCCACCTAGCGGTTATCAAGGAAAACAAACAATTTAGTACTTACACTATAAAAATTACATTGTTGCCAGATTTAAAATACATTTTAAGAACAAATTTTATTAGTAATATTTCGTGTTTTAGTGTATTTTTGTTTTATTCATGTTGCGGCTGCAACACAGGATATCGGTGTTGTTGTGGTTATTTTTTAGTAAGGCTGAACGTGTTTAAGAGAGATATGTAAGAAATCGGTAGAAATTCGGGTAGCGGCAACTTAATACTCGTACGCAATAAACCGATCCTAAAGAGAGAATATATAAATCCCATCCTAAGTGCGGATATTCACAAATTATTCATGACTCAGCTTCGGAAAACATGCATTCTGTCTTCACAATGCTGGGATATAAGGCCCGGTTCACAAGTAATCCCGCATGCGTGCAAGCTCTGTGCGACACCAGTCACAGAAACCACTTGTTTAAAAGTTTCCTTGTATTTTCTCGCAAACTTGTGAATTTGCTGCTCGGTACGACCTCGTAGACACGCTGTTACTACTGGAAGTTCATTGTTTTCCCAATGCGAGTGGGTCGCTGGATTTATATGACTGTGTTGTTTAAACGCAAACGACAATTTGTTTGGCCAACTTTGAGATTTAATGTAATGGAAACCAGCATACAACTTCTTAACTCGGTATTGTGTTAGGAAATGATGTTTTCTTATTATTAGTTATGGGGTGATTTGCGGTTAGTTTGCATTATTATTTCAATTAATGTACAGGGTGTAACAGCACGTACCCGAGGGGTTTTATTTAACCAGCGATTTCTCAGTATATTTGGAGTAAAAAAATTTGGTGTCATTTGTCAACACCATGACATTTTTTTCTGTTAAATAATAAAAATATTTTTCCATCACTCGTCGCTGTACATCTATATAGTCAAAGTTGCAAAAATTTTGCGAAAGCACGAAAATGAAAGCAGTAAAATATTGTAAACCAAGGCTTAAAATCTACCAACAATTGTAATGTGTAATTCCATATCAGATTATGCTTCCTTAGGTTGGGGCGGTTGTACTAAAACAATACTTGATCCCTTAGCAAAATCTCAGAAATCACTTCTAAGAGTCATATTTAAAAAACCGTTCAGGTACCCCAGCGATTCATTGTTCGAAGAGTTTCATGTTTTTGATGTAAGACAATTACACATGAGGAAAATTATATAACATACTCAAAAACGGAAGTGTAGTGGTGACACATCTGCCACACACTGTAATTGCTAAATAAAGAGAAGATATTTGAGATCAAAGTTGCCAGTACGGCAAAACGCCAATTTCATATGTAAGGACCTAATATAAATCATGATAGTTCGAACCAGTTTGAACTACTTTTAGGTGCACGCAAAAACATTCAAAAGTTCGCTCTGAAACATAATTTTATCAAATTAGGTGTTTCATTCGGTAGGTAGATAATCTACGTACCTATACTGTTGTACTCGTGTAGAAATAGAATCGCTTTGTCGTGTGTTGCAGAAATACCGCGTACCCCAGCACGGGTCTTGTGGCGCAACGGATAACGCGTCTGACTACGGATCAGAAGATTCCAGGTTCGAATCCTGGCAAGATCGAATTTGTTTTTGTAATTTTTTTTTATTGATTTTTCTTTTTAAAATAATGAAATTCAATTAAAGTTAATTATTATTAAACAAGAAAAACATTAATTTAAAAAACTGAATTTAATTCGTCTAATAAATTAACACAACACTTATTGATTCTGAGGGGGTACGAAGTTCGCCGGGTCAGCTAGTTTTAAATAAAATAAAACGGACTTCAAAAACACCTTTTACGATAAGTTGGTTTGGTTATCGAACGAATTTATTTTCGTTGTCGATTTGTGTAGGTACTTGTACGCTGGTATATACAATATTAGCAGACCCGGCCACACGTTGTTGTGGCTAACGAAACACAACGCCATTACCCAACCTTTATAAAATCCACACCACCCGCTTGCCAGCTCCCCGCTGCCCGCTGCCCGCTGCCCGCTGTCTGAATTGAATATTTGAATTTCTCGGCTTTTCTCTACTATAATAAGTATGTATTATACATATAAACCTTCCTCTTGAATTACTCTATCTATTGGTGAAAACCGCATGACGATCCGTTTCAAAAATCTACGCGCACATACATTTTGAGCGACTTCATTTTATACTATGTAATGATGATGATGATATAGACAAATAGTTTTATCTTTGATGCATTCGAATGAAAATAAGTTTTATTCGGCCGTATATCCTATCTGCACAACCCTTCGGGGAGAAATATATAATACAAAAGAAGATAATGAGAACCCACTAAGGCATTGCTTGTGCATGGGTAATATAAGCAAGAGTGCTAAATTACATCAATAGGTACACGTAAAAAATGTAATGTTAAATTACATCAATAAATACAAGTAAAAAATGTAATGCTAAATTACAAAGTAAAAAATGTTAATTTTAAGGTGAACTAACTAACTAACTAACTAACCATCACGCCGTTTCCCCGCAGGGGTAGGCAGAGAGGACGGACCGCCAAACATTCCGGTCTTGGCACACATTCCTTGCCTCGTTTACATTCATACAACGTCTCATACGTTCCCTTCTATTATTCTGACTCTTGACATGGCCCGACTCAAGTATCTGATTCACTTGGTCGTGCCATGTCTTTCTTGGGCGTCCTCGACTTCTTCTACCATTCACATTTGCGTCATATATTCTCCTTACACTTCTTTCCTCGTTCATTCGCTCTACATGCCCAAACCATCGGAGCGTTCCTTTTTTGATCTTACTCATTACGCTTACATCAGCCTTGCTTTCTTTGCGGATTCCACATTTCTCACACGATCATACATGGTTTTACCACACATACGCCTCAGGGATCTCATTTCTACAGCGTTCAGTCTACTTTCATCCTTCCTCTGCCAGTTCCATGCCTCACTGCCATACATCAGGGTAGGTACCAGTACTCCATTATGGACGGCTAGTTTCGCGTCTTTGGACAGTTTTTTGTTGGTGCCAATGGCGTTCAGTCCTCCATTAATAGAGTTACCTGCATTCACCCTTCTTTCAATATCTCTATCAGCCTTCCCATCTCTCGTAAACATACTTCCCAAATAAACAAACTCATCCACTTGCTCCAAGTATTCATCATTCTCAACTATATTGCATACTGTTTTCGTAATCTCTCTTTCAAACACCATGACTTTAGACTTACTTGCATTCATCATTAACTCATTCTTCATGCATACTTCATTCATCCTTGACACGAGAGACTGTAGATCTTCCATACTGTTAGATATCAGCGCCGCATCTTCAGCATACAACAGGCAAATACTTCCAGATTACTCAATTTCGCGCCCAATCCCATCTCTTTCAATTATTGCATACATTTATCCATATATATATTGAATAACCACGGCGACATTACGCAGCCTTGTTTAACACCTTTTGTGATGTCAAACCACCCCGTAAAATCGCCATTCACCCTAACACATGCAAGGCTTCCCTCATACAGTATGAGATACTTATTCACTCCATACTTGGACAATACCTTCCATAGCTTTTTCCTGTCAACAAAAATTCCTGTCAACAAAATTAGGTTTTTTTGTTATAGTTTCAAGAAAGCAAATAATGTGTCTTGTAGTTACAGTAGAATTGTATTGATAAGTGAAGCATGAAGGTTTACATAGAATTTATAGGAAAAGTGTTTCAATACCTGCATCATTCAGCCATAATTTTAGTTCTTTTATGTAAAGTGATATTTTATCTGTCATTTGGCTGTGTATCTGGTAGAAGATTAAATGTACGAGGACCAATAAATCTGCTTTGTTTTTGCTTTAATTGCAATTAATTCTATCATTTAAATAACGGTTCAGGTAAAAAGGAACCAGGCAATTAAGTCACAGGCGTGTGACGTACAGCTAAGAGTTGAACGTCTTCGAGTTTGGGGGGACTAAACCAATTAGTTGTGGTGGCCCGGCCAAGGTTCAGCCCGTATGCTGCGGTGGGATGGGATTTATGGTAAAGGGGTAGAAGCACCGTGAATGGGTCAACTTCAGTTTGAAACAAAATGTCTTTTTATACAAATATTTGGTACCGCCTAGGGAACTATTTATAGGCTAATCAACGCCTTCGCCACAGATCACCACGAGTTGTTCGCTAACTTTGGTGACTTAGTAGGGGTGTCCGGGTAAGGTTAGAGATTAAAATCAACTTAAATTATTTATGTAGATAATTATTTAAGATAGTGTATATATATTACCTCAATCCAGATATCTAACTATCAATCAGAAAATCAGAGCGGTGAGTTCTTGTTCTTACGTCACTAATTACCAAAATTTTATATTGCAGGAAATTCTAGGTCCATCTAACTTTTCTTTGATGTATCCTAATTTAACCACGAGATATGGCGTTTTGAATTTGATCTTTGATTTTCGAATAATAAGGCAACACGCCATTTATAGATTTTTTAAATTTCTTGAATTATTATTATATATAAATTTGTGAGGCGGGTACCGCCGCCACAGGAACCATTTATTGGATAACCAACACCAACACCAACACTTGGTAACTTAGCAGGGGTGACCTGGTTTACGGGGTGAGGTTTGTGCAGGACTTAGCGGCCGATGCGTCAGCCCACCTGCTGCGTGGTGGGCAGGGTCGCCAGAGACTGATTGACGGAGGTCTTTTATCCTCTCCAGCCAGAATCTTGAGCCTTGCACCGCAGTTGGAGGTATGGATTTATATGTCTGTCACTCAAAAAATATTCTTCGTTCCTAAATGTTTCGAATTTGCAAAAAAATGTACATATTATTAATGAAAACGTTTATTCATCAAAAAGGTCATTGTTTAGCTATAATTCAGGATTTCTCCTGGAATGTAGCTGGTTTTCAGTAGTGCCTCGGTACGGTCCGGTGTTGCCAGTCCGTATCCTCGCTAAGACGGCATTCCTAGCTCAAATTTAAGCTAGATAATTCTGCCGCTCAAGCCTTGATAGGCCAAAGAATAGTTCCCTTTTTAGACACCGAGGCTAATCAACTCTGACATCCTAAAATATTTTTAAATAATGTTTAACGCTTCCATACCAACGAAATTTTCGTAAATTGCCTAATTTTATAAGCATGAAGTATTGTATTCATCTAGCATGTCGATGTTATTAATTGATAAGTAATCTAAAATAATCTGATAAAGGATTTTAATTGTTTCCATTTCAGGACAGTTTGTATTCAGCTGTTAAGTTCATGAATAGTGCACGATTGCAGCAAAAAAATTCTATTTAAAATTAAATGATGTGAAAGAGAACTTCATTAAAAATCACCTCGTAAAAAATCTACTGGCTATATATATTTTAGGTTTATGAAATAAACTGGTGTCGTTAGCATTTTCAAAAATCGCCATCTTCCAATGAAAGTAGAAAAGATTAATATAGCACTCACGTGGATAGTAGTTTGGTTTTAAAAAAAGAAACACGATCCTATATTAAAATCATAGACAATCCGTGAAATTCTGGTGATGTGATATCCAGGCTTGAGACATATGTCTACACGGATTGTGTTCCAAGCCGCGCTAAACTCGACATTTCAACCAAGAAGAGTTTAAAATCAACTTCCTATATACCTGGGCCCATGATGTACGAGTATTTGTACTATAAAATTATTTTTTAATTTTGAATTTAAAACCATCTTTTTTTGTTACATCACTCGAAACAATTCGATACGCTATTAACTCTCCCGCAGCCAACCAGAGCCGAAGGTAGTACCCAAAATTACTATATTACATCTACTGAAATGCATGAAATATATTTTTAATCGGGGGAGAGGAGAGGGAAGGCAGTCAAGATCCGCACAAAATAAATAAAGAAATGTATGGGGTCGTCGGCCGACCCACATGGTGACCGACGTTAGTTTTTCATCTTGGCCTGTCAAGAGTTTTTGGCACTAATCTTCCATTGGCTCCAGACGGGAGCAGTTGGGACTCTTGTGCGGTTTTCATGTAAAAAAAAAACCCAGAAAAATATAGGACTTGATATAAAACGATAGATAAAAAAAAATAAAAAAAATAGCAATATGTGTGGAGATCTGTAAAAATCATCGTATTCCAAATTATCGACAAAAATAACTGTAACAACAACTGTATAAAGCCTACGAGTAAATTTGGTATTGAGCAAAATGTTGCCGTATATCTATAAACGTTTCACCTGCTCGAATTCCATTTAATTTAACATATTAGCTAATCATATATCTCTCTCTCTGGTTTCAATCGTGGGATTGATTTGCAGCAATTTCATCTATTCGTTTCTTCCATTCTTCCCTGTCTTGTGCGGCTCTTTTGAAGTCTGCATATTATGAGCAGCGCACGTCCACCAGCAGGTCCTCCAGGTACTCTCGGCGTAGGCGTCCCCTAGCGTTTGTCCCCTCGGTCGTACCCTCCATTATGGCATGCAAGAGGCCTTCTTGTCAGGAGTTCCACTAAAGAACACCAAGGAGTTTGTATACCTCGGGAGCAAAATAACATGGGACGGTCGGTCTAAGAGCGAGGTGGACAGCCGTATACACCAGGCTAGGCTTGCATTCAATAAAAGGTCGAAAATAATAGAATCGAATAATAATATTATAGACCTAAAACTGAGAATACTCTTCATCAAGACCTATGTATGGAGTATTTGATGTACGGCAGCGAAACATGGTGCCTATCCGAAAGAGATAAACGAAGACTAGAGGCTTTTGAGATGTGGTCCTATAGAAGACTATTAGGAATTTTCTGGAGAGACCACATTACAAATGAGGAGGTTCTCGAAAGAATCGAAGGAGGAAGGCACCTGCTCAGGACCTTGTCCGAAAGGCGCGCAAGATGGATCGGCCATGTAATAAAACATATATATCCCTGCTAAACAATAAGATTGGTAAGACAATGGTGGATTATATTCACAATACTCCACTAACAAAACACGAAGCGCAATAAGAAAAATTTATTTAAATTTATATGGTCAACGAACTCTGGAATCATTCTCATTCGACCAGTTGTATTATCAGAAAAATATTGGTTGATTTGAAAAGTTTTGGAGTCTTCTTTTTTGATAAGCGAGTTTATTTAAAATACGAAATAATTTACTGAACTCATCTGGGAATAAGGATCACTTTTTTTTTCTCATTTCTTGTAATTCCAGCAATGGAATCCATGCCAATTTTATCTGTGATCACCAGTATCAACACGCTATCCCAGCTGACGACAAATTACTTGATGTGGGTTAACTAGTAGATTTCTAGTGGGATTAAGTAGGAAATAGAATTGTATCAAATGTATCCTTGTCAATGTCTGATGCTTTCACCCCTTCATTTCACCGTCAATAAGTAATTAGGGCCACGTAGCTATTTGCTGGTAAGCCAGATTTACTGACAATATTCCCCCTCTTGAGGTTTACAATTGTATATAGGTTAGGTATCTTAAATTCCCACAGTGCCATGTTGTCAGGTGCCTTACATCGGTATGTTGCACAATATGCCACTGCTATAAACATACATTATGCTACTACTATCTAATCCACATTGCGCAATAACGGATATATATTATGCTGTAATAATCGACTAACTTATACTTGTGAAATTTAGGGGAGAAATTAAACTAACAGTCAGCTTTTTGATCAATTTATTCCAATTCACATTATTCCTTGCAATTTTCTCTCTCTAATTATTTTATCCCATCTTCTATGGGTTGGTAAGAACGTTATCCAAATATCAATTTCTTGATATGCAGCTGCAGATCTGGTACTGGCTGTTTTGACTTATTCATTGAGTTGCGGCCAATATTGATTTTTTTTTCTCGCTCCAGAAGAAATTAATCTATTCAGGAATATTAGATTAAACGATGATCATTTTTTACGCACCAGATTTAAATGTCCGGGTTTAATTTTCCCCACAGGAAAAACTAAACCCTTTCACACACTTCCCAAATGATCATCTGGTCAATCCACGTTATGCAATTGCACTATATAAGTATTATAATTACAAAACAATACAAGAACAACATGTCAACCTACCAGAGACCAGACGGGAAAATAATTCACCGACTCCAGATATTTTCATATCAGAGGGTTCGGCTCTGTGGAATTCCTAATTGAACCTATAAATCCTACTGATCCCTCAATATAAATATTAAAAAAAAAAAATTTAATCCTACGTGTATTAAAAATTACCGATTTTTGCATTTTATTCATATTATTATTGCACAACAGAATATTTCCAATTACAGTACAATTTAGTTTCCCTATCAGCATTTAGGCAAGTGACTCTTCAATAATATTTTTAAGGCATATAAAGAACAGTCACTTACATTCAAATGGCTTGCAATTTTATTTAACAGCACCACTTCCCTCGTCATGCTATGCTTTGCCTGCCGTTTTGTACTTTAAATAAGTCATGATGTCGACTTCGGCTGTAGTGGTCTGGGTATCTAGCATGGTCGATCGATATAGGTTTTATCGAAAATATAGGTAACTTGTCATCGCTCCCGAGCACGACTGCAGACCGCTAACGAACAAATAACAGTTCACAACGACTAAGGGTTCATAATTTATTTGACCTAAACTGTTATTTGTTCGTTAGCGGTCTGCAGTCGTGCTCGGGAGCGATGACAAGTTACCGACATTTTCGAAAAAACCTATGTCGATCGTCCATGCTAGGTACCCTGGTACATATAAATCATAACATCCCAAGAGAAATGGGCTATCGATGAAATTATTCCAAATTTTGAAAGACAGAATAGCAAGACTTGCTTTCCGTCGAGTTTCTAGACTCGCAGAATCAGTTTCCTCAAGTAAGTCAATATAGTGCTTGAACCTTGGATAGGTTCCATGCTTCCGCATATAAACATACCTGAGGAATTTCTTCTGGATTTGCTCTAACATATCAATGTACTTTTGGTGGTACGGTGCCCAAACATCGCTCGCGTACTCCAGCTTGCTTCTCAGTACGCTAGCATAGCTTCTTGGTTATCAAACTGCTTACAAGTCCTGATGATGAACCCAAGAAGTTTGTAGCAAGACTGAGTGAGCTGCGATATATGGCAAGAGAATGTCAGTTCGGGATCAAAGACGACACCGAGATCCTTCACGGATTTTACACGTGATAACGTTTCGCCTTTTATTTTATAATCGTAAACTATAATGTTTTTACAACGAGTGAAGGACATAGTGACACATTTCTTAGTGTTAAAATCTAATCATTTGCGGTATTTGTAAAATATATTTACAAATTATATTTACAAATTATATGTACAAATTATATTTACAAATTTACAATTAATTCATTAAAAATAATATATAGTATATTTGCGGCATGTTCCAGAGTGGAAGTATCGCCCTGGTGTAAGACCACCATTCAGAATTGAAACGTTGCTTGAAAATGGCTTTAGCCGTGTTTGGTGACCAGATCTGAATAGCCAGGTACTTCCCAACCTTCCTTTTCCCCACCTCCTTGCCCTCCCCACTACCTTCAGCCTCACAACATACCCCAATTGGGGATGCCATAGTCTCACTAGCTCCAGACGGGAGCAGTTGAGATTCTAGTGCGGTATTCACTGTAAAAAAAAAAATATATATATATATATATTTCCATTAACACCCAAGGCTAATTTGTTCGGTTTTCTGAACAACTGGAATAGTTCTCATGAAATCCTTGTCTCCCTTACTATAATAATGGTTAGGAATATGACCTAAACGGTGTTAGAAAGAAAAAACACCACGCTTTATATTCAAATCTTAAAAAAAATTATCACATAATAATTAAAATGTACACCTTTACGAATTGAAAGTTTCCCGCCGCAATTTGAAAAAAAATTATGAAACTTAAATTATGTGTTTGCTTATATATTTTTTTCGTTATCAGTAATTTTAGTTAGAAAAAATGTAAGTTGAACCATTTTTAAAACTTTTTTTATGTTTGCAACCACAATTTTTATATTTGAAAAATTATCTAAGTATATGTTTATTTCTAAATTATAAAATTTGAAAGCGTATTTCATCTCCTTTCAAAAACAGTTTTTAGTTTTCAGGTCTATATATTCCAATCAGAAATTTTCCAATTATTTGGATTTTATTGCAAATATTTTGACCTTCTCACGAAAGAGGCTCAAGGCCAGAGTGGTTAAATTAAAAAAAAAAAAAAAACTAAAAAATAATCTCTACACAAACATTGCTTAAAAGAGAAGCGTTGTGTTAAGCATATTGAATATTATGTGTGTCTCGCGAAGATTAGACTTAGCAAACTTAAAGTTATAAAGCTTCATTCGTGCTCGGATGATCCGAAGACATCAGGGGGTTGTGATATATTTAGCTACCTACCCATCCATTGTAAGGCTTCAGTTTAGAGTTCAGGAAGTCTCTCAAATCGAATGATTTTCTCCAACTTTCTATGGCTTTGTTCGGCGGATTGATATGTAATTGGAAACGAATCGACTTTCCGAAGGATTTAAATAGATATTTCGTTTTGCCTCGAGTGTGGGGAAATCTTTTATATAAAAGTCGAAAGAAAATCTCGTGTTGGAGGTAGATAAAGTTTCAAAGCCAACTAGTTTGAGACGGATTCAATATTTCCGCAACTCAGATTAAAACTCAAAAATAAAATTAAAACTGAAAACAAACTTTGTCGAAGGTAAACAAATCTACAAGTTGCTTGCTAACTTGAACATAAACTGACGTTAATTTAATTGCAGGGAAACAATAAACAGAACGACGCAAGTAAAGGTTGTTATTTATTTAAAACACACAAGTTTAATCACTACCAACAGATAGGGTATGCGAAGTGCAAAACCCTAAACTAGTTATTCAACCACCTTTAAACTCTTTAAGTGTGATAATATGTCAAACATACACTTTTAGACTTAAGTAAGTCTTTCAGATGTATCTGTAGGTCAAAATAAGATTATCTTTCTAGGGTTAAACCTTTAACTGCTGACGTGAATTTTTTATGTACTCTCTGACGTGGGGCCTGGGCGGCCTGTTACTATAAATGTTTATATATTAGAGATCCATGAAAATTTTGAGGTCTAAATTAATATTTATTGAACAATTTATACATATTGTAATAAAATAAAATACTTTTTTTTATTGTAAAGTAACTTATATTCGATAATTTGGATATTATGAAATAATTTTTGACAAAAATCACTTGAGATCAGAAATCAGTCTGTATTATCTATTAAACTAAATAAAAATAATGAACTCAATTATTATAATATTTCAATAGTGTCTGCAATAAACTATATGTATAAAATTTTTGTAAAGTTGTTTATGATTATTTTTATAAAGCAAAAATCAATTTAAAAAGTAACGTAAGTATTGACGATGGGTCAGAGAGGCCCGTAAAAAAATTGAAATGAATTTACTTACAGAAATTTAACTTTAAAAATTTAAAATTTAAGGACTTACGGTCTAGCGTCACTAAATTCGAAGCTACTGGAAGAGGCGTATGCGTCACTCGCGAGGGAGGGGAGTATTTCGATATTATTATTATTATTGCTGGGTCTGAGCAGCCCTACGTCAGCAGTTAAAGGTTAAAGAAAAAATAACCCTTTCCCAGGCATTGATTGCTTGGAAACCAAAAACGCCAATAAGAAACTCATCTGTCAACTCACCACTTATTTATTAAAACTTCATAATTATGATGCAGCAATATATGTTGACGCTTTATACTGTTAATGAATGAAGAACTTCTCGCAAAGCGCTGATTCGTTAATTAAAGCGCATTCAAATGTAATCGTGAAAACCTCCTCTAAAAACTTAAGTCCCGCGTAGTTCTTGGCGTGTAATGTTTCTCTTATTACCATTTTGTCTAGGAGCTTTCTGCAGCGAAGCTCCGCGGTCTCAGACAAACGGCAATCAAATAAAGTTTCTGGGAATAATGAACGTGCAGTACTGCCTCTTCCCACGTTAAGGTAAGGATTCTCAGGAAGAGGAGATGCCTTCATACAATAATTTCTCTCCCATTTCACTGTGAATGAGGTATTTATTTTAAATGCATAATTTGGATGGTGAGAATATTAAACACGCCAAGTTCCGCATCTCATAAATTGCTAACGTTTGTTAAGACGATTTAGTTAGGATCCGAAACATAAAAATACGGGTTCTAAAACTCACCTGAATAGAAATGAATTCAATGAGTTTTTCATAAAAGAGATTTGAACGAAAACTCATCGGTTTAATTGACTCGTATACATGTTCCAGAAAGGCGAATGCAATTGACTGCTTAAAGCTTTGATTACATTGAGCGAGTTTACAAGCTACTATCTACTAAGTTTAAAAGCGCGTGAATCGGCGAGGGAGATTGTCATGACACACAAAACTGTCAACTCACTCAGTAGCGACTAATTCCGACTACATTTTTGTAGGAAACTGAGCTCGCATGTCGCTGCTAGCGCCACAGCGAGAATAACGAATTCTGTCAGATGTTTGTCAGTCGAAATCAGCTGTTTGTTAGCGGCCATATCGAACGCGTAAATAAACCAATCACGAGTAAGCAAAATTTGTAAACGAGTAAGCAAACAAGTATGTAAACCTTTCAGTTTTTGTATTGTGTATGTGCAAACAATAATGCAAACTAAAATAAAGTTTTTGCTATATAGAAACCTACATTACACATTTATAAAAAACCATAGATAAAATTGCGAGAAACAATTTACTAAAAATTCTGCCTCAATACAGGTTCACCTAGTGAGGCAGGCTATGCACAACTAAAAATATTGTATCATTATACTACTTCCGTGTAACCGTTCTTACATTACTTTCTATTTGTTAATTTTTTTGTACTGATTGATGTAATCTATTTATAAACTACATTGAACATGTAATTTTTTTAGTTATAATGTTGCCAATTTCTTTGAATAGAGATATCATTATTGTATTATTATTATTATTATTAAGCGAGTAACAAGTAAAATTGACGACCTTTCAACTTTTTTCATAGAAAGTCAGCAATCTGCTAGTTAGCGAGTAATACGATTGCACTGAGGGAGTTTACTAACAGATAGTGAATTTCCGAGATAGTAGCTTGTAAACTCGCCCAATACCATCGAGGCTTTTAGAGTAATCTACTAAAAACTAGATGTTTTAAGTGTTTACGATTAAAATATGTGTTTTATTTGAAATAATTAATTGTATTTTAATTCTGCTCGAGCGAAACGATAGGAAAAGTTTCAAATTATCAAACCCATATTTAAATATACAATCTCAACTGATTCGTTGTAAATATTAATCGAAAATAGTGATTTCACATTAAGAAGTGCCTGGTATTGTGAAAGAAATTTTCTTGAATCATTTTGAAGTTGAGGAAATAGAATTACTTTTAATTTTGTTTTTTACCTCCACAAAAAGAAAGTAGTTAACATGGGGTGCATGTGTCTGGCGGTAAGAACGCTCGGAAAATACAAAGAGGGAAGTTTACGCCTGTTTGATGTAAAATGTTTGAAGTAAATTCAGTCTCTGAAGAGTGAGATTTACGTAGCGTCAGAACACCGAAGAGAAAAGCAGATAAATGATGTTGTGGGCGTCTCTGTTATAAGCTCAATTATAGATGATTTTAAGTAAAGTTAGTTAAGATTTTAAATTATTTCTTTATGAATGCCATACAAGAGTCCCCACCAGGCGCGGCTGGCCCAAACGTTCAATAGTGCGCCGAACCGCCAACAAAATTGAACATTTTACAGCTCAACGTGTTCCTACTTAATATTTTTAATTTAAATTACGCACAATGTTGAAAATAAAAACTAATCACGTATTTAAATGCATGAATTTTGCCAGAGATAATAATTATTGCAGCCGACTGGAGTTCTTTTCCCGCGCGCTAAGAACTAGGAACCTACGTACATATCATTCGGCGCGTTTCGGTCAAACGCCCCGTTCGGGAATTGTCATTTTGTATGGTGCTCCTACAAACATGTCCAGACCGTCAGAATAACGAAATGTACCAAAAATCTGCTTCTGGCGACGCGGCGCACGGCGCTACGAAGTGCGTCGAAAACATCCGACGTATTCCGAAGGGCTCCAGCAAAATAGGTTTGAACGGGATAGTAATATTTAGCTTGCAAAATTCAACCATAAGTCAACGGGTCTTGTTATGTTTGGGATTTAGGGAACCTATTTGACAACGACATTAGTTTTTCAGTTAAAAATGACTTTTTATGTGTGTGCGTTTTAAATGCGCTACACCGGGTACTGGGAAGAAGCTTGAAGTTTATTTATTTGATTATTAAGGACCGAAGAAGTTTATTTTTTTATTCTCTATAAATATGGTAGCTACGGTAGCTAGCTGTGTGACCTACCAACAATTAAATTACATTATACGTGTTTGATTTATTGATAGGTGAACCATCAAACATTTTAGGCACCAGCCGCGCCTGGTCCCCACTGGTTCCAATTATCCGGAGCAGGTGTGTCATCTTGCTAGGCGATGCTATTATGAGGGTATTTTTAAGGAAGGAAATGATCGGAAGTTTTGGGAAGGAAAAAGGTATGAGGGTGGGTAGGAATATGGGGGTTAGTGTGTATCGGAGTGACGGACGTATGAATCCATCCTTCCAACTGCGGTGCAAGGCAATGGGTAGAGAGAGTCCGGCTGGAAAGGACAATAGGCCTCTTTCACCCAGTCTCTCTCTATCCGGCCCGCCACGCTGCAGTTTGGCAGACGCAGCCACCACCAAGACCTGGAAAAACCTCACCCCATGAACCCGGGCACCCCTGCTAAGTCACCAAACATAGCGAACCACTTGGGAAGACGGGAATGGTTCCCGGGGCGACAGTACCCCTACCCTACATAATTGATGAATTTGTGAATTGATGAATTGATGTGATTGACAAATTGATGAACTGTGAAGCTGAAGGAAAGGTGGGGGTATGAAGATTGGTTATTAAGGCTAGTTAATCAGATTTGGTCAACAAATGTGGTTCAAGCCATTACAAGCCACGTTTTAATTCTGAATGGTGATCTTTTACCTGGACGATACTCGGCGCATCTTACTACAAACGCATTGTATCATGAATACTCATAATTTTCCTTTCAGATTGGTATAGATCACACTTCTAGGGACAATCTGTTCAGTGTTTTTGGCATTCGGGGTATATGTCTATAAACACGCGGGAGTGTTTTCCGAAAAAATATTCGATTGTATAATTTACGAGCGGTGGCGTATTTTGTGGTTTATTTATTCCTCGACGCCGTATGATAAACGGGAAAAATGTGTTTCCAGGTCTGCTTTTTCCGGGTCGCATTTTTCCAGGTTGGGATTTTTCAGGCCGGAATTATCAAATACGAAAAGTTCGGCGACTTGGTTCGCGGCTATTCCCTACAACTTTTTACATACATTATAAACGGAATACAAACATTGTTTTTATTACCTTATATTTATTCTGCTGAAACTTTTTTGATAATTTTTTATCAGACATGAAATCATTTCTACACGTTGTTAAACAATTACACACATTTGAGATAAAAGTTTTATATTTTTGAATGTAGCTATTACTTTGTGGTTATCCATTATAATAAAATGAAACAATGCAACTTTGTATAAACCACTTATAAAATGTGCAAATCCGACCGGTTTCGGAACAAACGTTCCTTCGTGGTTTATACAAAGTTGCATTGTTTCATTTTATTAAAAGTTTTATATTACGTACACCTACACATAATTCCTTAACATATTGAAACGTTTGTGTGGATTATGAAAATCAAGTATTGTTCAAGAAGATTTACCGAATGCTTAAATTGCTCTATTTTTCATTAAGTTTTTCAATCAATAATTTATTTGTTTTCCTTTTGAAGTTAAAACCTTAATATGCAAAACAAAGTCGGATTAGTTACACCATTTATAACTCGAGAACGGCTGGGCCGATATTCATGATCTTTGATTTGTTGGATTTGTCTCTGCCCCGAATAGCAAAATAGCTATTAAAACTTCAAATAATCTCGAAAAAAATATTCATGAAGAAAATTTTTTTCCTCATTCATTTTGCATGGAATGAATTCTCATCTTTTGAAAGAGCTGCAGGAATATTGTGATAAGTATAATATTGAGTAGTGAGTGAATTCTAAAAATTAAAAAAAGTCAAATGTCAATGGGCTGATTGTTTTGCTTTTGTTCTTAAACATATAATGCTGCCCCTCTTTGTTACACACCAAATGTCAACAGTTTAAAATGAGACAAACGGTGAACGTATGTCTGCACCCCTCCAAAGGAAAAATACAATAATTATAATTAATCTCACTCAAAAGTATGTATGAAATCACAAAAAATATAAATCCGTACACAACGACATCTCTGATACTGACAAAAACAAAACACGCACAGTTGCGCATCGATAATTGCTTATTTGTGTAATTTAACTTAGGTAATAAAAAAATTGAATTTAATTCAGCCAATAAGTTAACACAAATTTTTTTGTTTCTAAGGTGGTACGTAGTTCGCTAGGTCAGCTACTGAATAATATTTTTTTCTCTTTGATATCGACAAATAAAAGTCGCTTAAAAAAATATTTTACATTTTTTTTGTTCGAACATATTATATTAACCGATACCACCTAGGCGTCATGCGTCGTGAGTTCAATTGCTAAATTGGCTGAGTCGTCCATAACGACACAAGTAACATTTTCCGCTTATTATTGTTGTAGTAGGAGATTTTAAAATATTTTCAAGTTATGCTTAACTCGCTAATGTTTGTAATTCATTTTAAAAATATATGATTCTTTCATACATTATATAAATTTAAAATAAGTCAGGTACGCCTCATACGTCTGTTTGACCGTGTTGTAGGTAGTTTGAAAACAAGCTAATGGGTCCACGATAGAGTTAGATATGAACGATATTCCTGATCCGGTTACTTTGTCACGGTGATTTTGCTGTCACCGCGTAAAAGCAAACCGAAATCTGAAAGGAACTTGTTAGTTTTTCAGGGTGATTAATTTTATTTATTTTGAGGAACCGGTTCCAAAAGTATCTGGATGAAGAACCGGTTTAACGTCTTGAATTTAAAGTGGAGACCACCCCGTAATAGACCTTATTGGAGTATGAAATATAGGAAAAAAATAACTAACTAACTAACCAACACCACCGAGAAACCACCAAATAACTCACACTCTTGACGCACACTCCTTGCCTCATTCACATTCATAAATTGGTTCATACATGCTCTTCTATTATTCTGACTCCTAATAATAATTGCCCAACTCAAGTATCTGATTCACTGTATTTTTTATTTTTTTATAAATTTTTATAAGTTACAGTTTTTTAGTAATTTTTTTAACTACCATTCCAGGCTAATGCCCGTGTTCTGGTTGTGCCATGTCTTCCTCGGGCTTCTCCAACTTCTACCATTCATGTCAAATTCGATCGATTTAAATTATGACAGATTGTTCAAAAGTACCGAAGATTTACCGAAATGCTTAAATTGCTCTTAGTTTTTCACTCATTAATTTAATTGTTTTCCTTTTGAAGTTCAAATTATTAATAAATTTTACTCTTTGATATCGACAAATGAAAGTGTTGACAAAATTCTATTTTTGAAATTCAACAACACCCCCAGTACACCCAACTCGCGATTCTTGTACTCTTATTTTGACTGGTTGGGAAAAAAATGACTTTGGCTAATTTATGCCACATAAGAACTTAATGAACCGTTCTTTTCTTTCGTTTATCAAATCGCTTTATCGTCGCCTCTAAGGGTCAAAGAACGCGCTTTCATTTTGAAAATTAAACCTATTTTCTGACTTTTCATTTCCCGGGAAGATCATTACCGGAAACCGTAACGCTAAAGGTGAAAATGAACGTGAATTTATACCGCAAAAAGGTGTTTGAACTGAAAAAATCGCGCGGTTGACCCGAGGATTTTACTTTTGCTTTAAAATATCTTTTACCTTCGTTCAATGGTTTGTGGCGGTGGAAATTACCTATAAATTCGGTTTAATTTACACCCTGCCAAAGCTATCGCATTTTGCTTCCTTTGTTTGCAAGAAAATGGTGACGTCGTATTTCGCAGAGATTCTACGAGCTGATAGCAGTCGTTAAATTGGAGATTCGTGCAAGTTGCCAGTTAAGGAAGCTTATTTATACCGCAGCACGCAAGTCGATTACCAAACACGAAAGGTCATATTTAACCATCAAATTAAAGTTTTCTAAGAAATATGGCGAAATGTCAGGTCCGTACAATTTTGGATGTTGACTGGTGATAAGCGATAAGCGAGAAGGGTTTTCAGAGGGTTCATGTCTGGAAGCCGTTCCAGATTTTTAGGATACCAAAACGGGAGCTGAATTTTGAGCTGAGTTTTTTCTTTTTTTTTTCTTTGTATAATAGCTGCACACAAGAGGCTCTGAGGAGAATAATTTCCTTAATAATAATAAAAAAAAAAAATAATAATAATTTCCCTAGGGCCTACTTCACCTTTGGGGATGCTTTGGAAGGTCTTTTTAGGTAAAGGAAGAAGAGGAAGTTCTGGGAAGGAAAAAGGTTTTTTTTTTTCATGAATACCGCATGATGCCATAGTCCTACTGCTCCCGTCTGGAGCCAGTGGGACTGAAGGTAGTGGAGGGGGGAGTATGTTGTGAGGCTGAAGGTAGTGGAGGGGGGAAGGAGATAGGGAAGAGGAAAGTGGGGAATTACCTGGCTATTCAGATCTGGTCACCAAACACGGCTAAAGCCATTTCAAGCAACGTTTCAATTCTGAATGGTGGTTTTACACCAGGGCGATACTGAGAGTATCTTCCACTCTGGAACGTGCCGCAAATACACTATATATTATTTTAAATGAATAAATTGTGAAATATCTTTCCCGCGATCCCGCGATCTTCGGAGTGCTGGTCAAGAGCCTTACCGCTGGACTATGCCGGCCGTCGAAGGTATGAGGGGTGGGTAAGAATCTGGGGATCGATGTGTTCAGGAGTGACGAACGTATAGATCCATTCCTCCCACTTCGGTGCAAGGCGATGGGTTAAGACAGTCCGGCAGGAGATATCAAAAGGTCTCTCTCAACCGTTCTTTCCAGATCCGGCCCGTTACACAGTAGGTGGGCAAACGCATCCGTCGCCAAAACTAGTCAAATCTCACCACATGAAACCGGGCACCCCTGATAAGTCACCAAACTTAGCTAATTACTTCTGATGACCTATGGCAGGGATGTTGGCTGTCTAACAAATGGTTTCCTGGGCGGCGGGACCCATACCCGCCTCTCAAATTGTAATTTGTTTGTGATATACATAATAATACATTCGTCCTTAAGGTTATTAAACTGGCACCCCCTGTTTTTGAAGCACACCCTGATACACTTCACGTCTACCATGTACATTAATTCAAATCTTGGATCTACTAGGAACCAGCGCTAATCTTCACGAACGCTGCAGAGAATTATGGCACCATGATTTACATTATAAGCTTTATAGGCGCAGAAGCCATGCAATGCTTTACCCCCACTTTTTCGTCCGACTTTTCGTGATTTTTTGTAGATCATTTTGAATATTTTCGGTCCACATTAAAAAAAAATCATACCTACGAATTTTAATATGGATACAAACTGACTATAGTTCTGTATAGCCAATGAATTCACATATCTTTTGTCGATTGCCACATATTCGTAGGAGTTATAAAACAAATATTACAAAATCATAAACTTTGGTCCAAAAACTTTATTAAAAAAAATTTGGTCCAATTTTGAATCGCTGTCAATTGCAGAAATATAAAGTGGTCCGTATTTTGACCTTAGTCGCTGCAGCCGTTTTAAATACCGTAGAAGCAAGTGTGAAGTTATGTATTTTAGTCACACATTTAAAATATATGTAATGAAGGAATATTTTTAGTAGTTTATAAGTATATGCACATGAAACGTATACATTTATACACACCTAAGTATTTGTTACAAACAAAAAAGCATTACGTTATTTAAAACCTCCCGAGCAATATTAAAAATTGTGAATTTTGTTTAAAAAAATCACTTAATAATGTGACCTGAATTAAACCTAGAAATAAAATCATATTTTTATCTACGTTAAAGATAATCATACGTCTTTGAGACGTACTGAAGCTTATGTACATTTGACATATTATCATACTAACATAGTATAAAGGTCTTTAAATAAAATCAAATTAATTATAAAAAATATATTGTAATTTAAAAAAAGTATAACATTGTGTAAACCTCTTCTAAATCAATTTCAAAATATTAAATCTTTTTTTAGATGAAAATAATGTTTCATTTTATGCCTAAATCTTATTTTGTTTTATTTGCTATGAATGTTTAAATGCTAACCAGTCGTTATAATTAAAAATAATATTTTTTTTTGTGCGCAAAATCACATTTATACGAACAAGTTCAAAAGTTACACAAAAGATAATCATACGTCTTTCGGACGTACGGTGAATGTATTTCTCAGTAATTATTGTACTTATCATGGTGACAGAGCCCTCCCCGCGCAAGCTCTGCTCGGCAAATGAGCCAACGAAAAAATACATCAATTCTTGTGTATCGCTTTCATCTCAAAGATGATTTTTTATCGATGGTAAATATATAATATATTTTTCTTTATGTAAATGAATGTCTCCGTAATTGAGAATATCTTGTATTTATAATAAATCACTACTTGTTATTTTCCACGAGATAATGATTACATCATGTTTGAAATTGTTAAGTTGCCATTTCTTTTGTCTGTTTATTCTCTTGCCTGTTTCTAAGCGATACAATAGGACGATTCCTAACGTTAAATTTAATTTCCCAGAAGATTTGAAAACATCCATGTCTTTTTGTATGCAGCTAGCATACACTAATTTGATGGAGAATTAAACTCTGGGAGTTTCTGCCATAATATAATACGATGGAACAACTTACTCCTTACAATATTTACAATAACGTTTCCTTTTATGACATGTTTGAGTTGTTAGTATCTATTTTATCGTCAGTTTATACCGGGACTTTAATTTTCTACGATATACTGAGTTCTTGAAATTATATCACGCAATGGTACGCTACGAAAATCTACGCTCGAATATTAATTACGTATTCAGAATAAATTTGTTTTCATGATATACAACGTATGAGTATGATGATGAAGCAAATTGGACAAGCCAATTCAATATTCTCCACCGCCTTGTTATCTACAATATCATTTACATAATATTTGTGATATTTTTATTTTTGAAATTGTTTTTATTTCAAACCATGATAATTAAAAAACGGAATATTGATTGATCCAATTACTTTATAAAAACAATCTTCTCAAAATAATAATATTAGTAAAAACATGAAAAATAGCTCAATAATGAAAATTTTTGCGAATACGCCGTTGCACTTAATTAATATCTATCTATACACTTTTACGGGCTTTTACAAACGTGTGATAATTTTGTGGAACATTGATCATGAAGTAAAATATGTTAATTAAATTATATAGAACCCATGCAGAAGATAGTAGGTAAGTATAGCTCTAACATTGTTTATTGTAGGAAGTATGATATTTTAAAGCTTGCAATATTTACAAAACCGCAATTTCAGCGCAAGTTGGGTTGTGTAAGGGATCGCAGACCTGATGACTGCGCATTTTTCAAATACAAAATTATTTTATTAAATGAAGACAAATAAATTTTTTTTTGATCACCAAGATCAAAAGATGATCACAGTTCTTAGATTTCATATCAAACCTCGTGGGTTTAAACCTATTGATAAACTTCTTCTCGTGTCCTCTCCAACAGACGTTGGCTATCATGTTGGCTATGCGGAATTTGTTTACTGCGGCCCGGAACAGCTCTACAGTAGACTGGCCAAACCACTGTTTCAGGTTTTTCAGCCATGATGTTCTCTTACTTCCAGGGCCCTGTCTTTCAGCAATCTATCTCTTTCTCATCACAAGATAAACAATAATAATACCAATATTGTTTTTTCAAAAGAAGCAGACACATTGTGACTTGAAATTTTAAATAAATAAACAGAAAATACTTAACTAACTAACTAACTGACCATCACGCCATTTCTCCGCAGGAGTAGGCAGAGAGGACGGACCGCCAAACAACTCGGTCTTGGCACACACACTCTTTGCCTCACTCACATTCATACATCGTCTCATACATTCTCTTCTATTATTCTGACTTTTGACATGGCCCGACTCAAGTATCTGATTCACTTGCTCGTGCCATGTCTTCCTCGGGCGTCCCCAACTTCTTCTACCATTCACATTCACGTCGTATATTCTTCTTACACTACTTTCTTCGTTCATTCTCTCTACATGCCCAAACCATCTGAGGGTCCCTTTCTTAATCTTACTCATTATGCTTACATCAGCCTTACATTCTTTGCGGATATCCACATTTCTCACACGATCATACATTGTTTTACCACACACACGTCTCAGGGATCTCATTTCAACAGCATTCAGTTTACTTTAATCCTTCCTCTGCCAGTTCCATGCCTCACTGCCATGCATCAGGGTAGTACCAGGACTTCATTGTGGACTGCTAGCTTCGCTTCTTTTGACAGTTTTTTTTTAATTAGCACCAACGGCATTCAGTCCTCCATTAATGGAGTTACCGGCATTCACCCTTCGTTCAATATCTCTATCAGCCTTCCCATAACCATAATTAACAATATCAACACGTTTCGATAACAATGTTATCTTCATCAGGAAAAGATGTTAATAAGATAACATTGTAATTGAAACATGTTGATATTGTTTATTATATAGTGGTTTAAACGAAGTTATTTGATTTTCATTATATTTTTTAGTATTTTCTGTATCTGGTTTGTAGTTTGTGTATCTGGGTAGTATGTTTACGAGAGATGGGAAGGCTGATAGAGATAATGAACGAAGGGTGAATGCCGGTAACTCCATTAATGGTGGACTGAATGCCGTTGGCGCTAATTAAAAAACTGTGAAAATGAAAATCAAATAACTTCGTCTAAACCACTATATAATTAACAATATCAACACGTTTCGATAACATGTTATTTTCATCAGGAAAAGATGTTAATTAGATAACATTGTAATTGAAACATGTTGATATTGTTTATTATATAGTGGTATAAACGAAGTTATTTGATTTTCATTATATTAATAATGATGTCAGAAAGTTATTTTGCTAAGTTTGAAGAAGAAAATACTTGGTTCTAATGTTCACTTTACTTTATTGATTTCACTGTAAACCGGTTTCGGTACCTCCGTACCATCATCAGAACTGTTATTAAAGTAATGCTATCAAACGCAGAAGTACAGAATAAAGTGACTTAAAACAGTTATTTTATTTTAACTTATTTAATAAGAATATTGATAAACTTACGCGTGTTAAATATTTGGATTAATAAAGTTATTAGTTTCAATAAATCAACCTTTTATTTCATTCCTTCTTCTTCTTCTTCAATGGCGCTATAGCCCTTTTTGTGCCTTGGCCTTCTTCAAGATAAGCTTCCACCGCCCTCTGCCCTCGGCCATTGTCTTCAAAATCTTCTATTTTATACCTTAGTAACATAGAATCATTCCGCATTAGCTATTATAGCTTGCTTGTAACAAAATTCCTTTCAGTTAAATACGATTTTGAGAAAGTATTGCGAATAACTAAATGACCCAATCTTGAATTGTTGTTGCAAATAGAAGGAATTTTAAACCGAGAAGTTCTTGTTGGTTTATGTCCATAATACCATTAACGATTTTAAAAATAAAAGCCAAAACGTAAATAAGTCTTCTATCCGAAAGTTGTATAATTTTAATTCTTTCTTTGTTGTAATTTATTGTTTCCATGGGTACTATATTATTTACTTTACAAGAGTCTTAAAAACGTTCTACTCACTAAGAAAAGCTTGCATCCCGAATAATATAAATTATTTTATCGCGGTATAGGAAAATGAAACAATCGATTGCAGGTTTTGTCACTTCAGCATTATCGTTGTATTTAATACATAGGTACCTTACATTTTACAACAGCGGTAAAGTATATTTTGTAGTGTCCAACTTATTTTAAAACTAAATCACAATACCTTGCTAATCAGTCCAATAGGACAAGTTTATTGGAATTGGGTACCATGTATTGAAAATTGCCGAAATTTACTTGATTCTGTAGTAGGAGCTACTCGCAATTTAATTTTAAATATTTATCCAGTAACCACACTGAGAACGCGTATCCGAATAACCTAGAGATCTTGAAATGAAGTGCCATTCTGTCTCAAGTAGCTTGTGTCGCTCTCCATAGAGAAAAAAAATGGCTTTATTTTTAAACGCCCGGGGTCTCAAAAGTTTCGTATGATCGTAGCTATTCGAAAACGTAAAAATAAATGAAATTATTGTTCACTATTAATTAGCCCGCTAAAATGACCGAAAGTTTTGAAAAAAAAAAACAGATTTCGTGATTTGAAAAAAAAAATAAAACAATGGTCCATATTTTATACTTTGTACCAAACTTAATTTTTATTCCATAACTGCAGTACAAAGAACGCAAAAAAAAAATATTTTTGAAAAATATGTGATGTGTTTGTTAAAAATATAAAAGGGGAAAATAATACATTTTCTGGATAAAATCAGTATTCTTGTTGACTTACTTATATTCATAAACTTGATTTTTTTTTTCATTTTTGTCAGCTATATGCATTTTTTAATAACAAACTAACGTTAAAAGGTTAAATTATTTAAAAAAATTAATTAAAATATATATATTTTTAAGTTTTAGGTTTATTTTCTGTTTTTCAAAGCATTTTAGCGGGCTAATAACCATATTTAAAAAAATTAATTTAAGTAAATGCAGTTCTCATTTTGTAAGACAACTTTTGAGACCCCGGGCGTTTCTGAATTCAAAAGTTGTAATGATTGACACACCCTAGTCTCGAGTGACAAAAGAAAAAATGGCTTGTCCTCAAAATAAACATATTATTACTTCTGCTTCGTGTGTGTCAATCGAGAGTCAGCACAGATGTACATCAGGTACGCTAAATGGTCTGTAGAAATATTAATTTTTGGTGATATGCAATTCACAAAGAAAGAACTTTTCGGAAACCGGCAAAAGAGAGTCGTATGATTGATCGAAGCGTTCACATGTATCATTTTAAACATGTTTACATCCTGACGTGTTGTTAATACTAGAAAGATCTTATTTTGACCTACGTTAAATATTTGCTAAAGCAATGCTTGCGTCTCGCTTACGTCGTCGCAAAGACATGGATTACCTTTCTAAGGTTTCATGAAATGTTTTTAAAATGTGAACCATTAGTATACAAATAACACGTTTGATATAATTCTAATTTTATCATTATAATACTGCTTTCACCCATTAAGGGTGATATTCCAATACATCGATCGGCCAGTTGATTAGTCAGACATCTCCAAATATTAAGTTTTGAGATAATGAGGAAAGCGATATTCGAATGCTCAGCATAATTTTTTTTTAACGTTAATATTGCAGTGTATTCATTCAGGTACTTGGGGTCTCCGACTATTCACTGCTAATCTGTAGGCTGCCCTTGCTGTTTGTCAGCAGTTTATGTATTTATTTGCGCCTTGATTGCTTTTACATGTAACATTGGTAACTTGTACAGGAGCATCATAAAAATTGTATAGTACATAAATAATAACCTGAGCATTCTGAGCATGAAAGCCATAAGCTGGCACAATACAAGTAGCTATAAGTATTCAATAATTTAGTTGTATAAACGAGTTCATATTTGTATTTGGGCTCAGGCTTACCGTAAACGATTCAGCAATTATTTTTAACATGATTTGAGTGCAGCTCAAGTACTAGAAACACACCGGTGGCGGGGGTGTAAAATATTTTTTAGCAATTAATATAAAAATAGTTCATTTTCTGCAATTGTAAATGTAATTTAAAGGAAAAATCTTCATAATATTGTGTGTTGGATCCGCATGTAAGAGTAGGTAATTGTTTTTTCTCCAAGAGTATGCCATAATGATTATTATTTTTTTCAGTATCTCTCCAGGGCCAGCGAAGTACCCAGCTGCCCAATAAGTTCACCGGCTTCCTGCTGGTGGCGGAGTCCGATTCCCGGGAACCCGTGTCGGACCCAGCCAACCAGAAGAGCAGTGACGCGGGCACTTTCCAGACCCTGGGCGACTCGCTGACTAGGTACAGCGACAAGTGTCCCAACGCGGTGGCGCACTCGAGCTCACTTCCCAAAAGCGAGATTCAGGTAACTAGCCGCACAAATTTGATTACCCATCGATTTACAGTAGACCTATCAACAATATCGACACCATAAACATCCTTTAAGGCTCTGCAACCGAGCAACCGAAAAGAAGAAGATGAAGAGATACGAAATTACGAATGTTAGAGGAGAGCGCTAACATTTAAGGCGAAAAAATCGATGCGAAAATTGTGAAAATGTTTAATAAAATAGAGCAAAAATCTTGGGAGCATTATCTTAAACAGCATTTAAAGAAACACTCTGAATTTTTTCACACATATAACTTGTAAAATAACTGAAACAAACGTGTTAATAATAATTTTTGGAGCATACTTTGCTATCGAGGGAATTTTATATAATTTGCGTTTCGGCGCGGCCAAAGTCTAGATATTATCTTCGAGAATAACAAATTTTTTCCCTCCGCAACGTAAGCAGATATATGCGTTAAAAATACGACAGCAGTCAAGTACAATAAGCGTGTTTACACGTCAGCGCGTGTGTCTCCATAGAAACCGTTATAATTCCGTTATTGTTTTAGTTACATCCGTAAAATAAAAAGTGAAAGGTTGATAGTGAATCATGCTGCACATCTCTATTCAAGTTGTCCATAGAAATATATAAAAAGAACATTCTGTCAGACGCGCAGTCTGACACATAATTTATGCCGCCAAATTTCCTACGGGCGGCCGACATTGTTAATTTCTATTAAATATTTTTATATGAAATGATAAAAAAGTGAGGTGAAAAAAGTGTTTATTACACATTTATACAATAGAATAAGTATTGTTGTTAACATAATCTCTGATTTTGGTACCGTTTTCACATAAAAACATCACGTGAGTCATTTTCACATTTTTTTTAATGTTTGCATTCTAAATTTTAATATTTACAAATGTTAATATTTATTTGTAATATAATAATTCGAAAGCTTATTTTGTAACCTGTCTAAAACAGTTTTTATTATTTGGCTACGTTCAGAAATGTTTCATTTATAGAGCTTTAATTGTAAAGCGGTAATAATACAAAGTTTTCGTAAAATGTCATTTCGTTTAAGACACCAAAAGCTAATATTCTCGAAAATTCGGAGGGGTTAAGAGATTTAAAATTTACCGTGTTTAAGGGAAATATGTAATAAATCTATACAAATCCGGGTTGCGGGTCCTTAAACGATGATGAATCTCAGTATGAGTCACATTTTCAGCAGTTAAAAATTCGATAACAGCAAACAGTTAACTTACGTTGACACAGCACTAGAACACGTCTCCATACTTCCGCTTCTCAAAATACTACGGATGAATTCAACGACCCCAAACCTGCGCTTGCGTGTAGAGGGGAAATATCACTTCCACATTCCACCTTGCGCGCCTCTGAAGGTCATTTTTTTCGCGCTGTACTAAGAATGTGTGCATTACTTTTCAGCCTACCCTCTTATTTACATATTACAAACAGTCGTATATATTTTATTTATCCTTATCTTACTTATAAAAACGCCAATGGCGGTTATAATGCTTATAAATGTCTGTTAAATACTAAAACTATATTTATTGATATCTTCATATTTTTCGTCAATATTCGTAAAGTGTTGATGATGACAATTGAGAAATCCAGTCCAATTTTTTTATTTTTTTTTTATGAATAAACCCCTTCAAACTTAAATAACTGCACTTTTATTTTTATTTTTATAGTTAATTTTAATAGTTAAAATAATTGTCAAAGTTTTAATTTTCCAAGACCCCACGAAAAGCACCGTATCTATGGTAGATTGTGTGACGTCTTCACCCACCGATAGTTTATTTATTTTCAAGTTGTCATTTTGAATCAGTGATGTTATGTCTAGGGAAATTTCCCTAGATCTAGGGGAGAAAAATATTTTTAGGGAAAAGGGAAATCAGGACAAAATCTAGGGAAATTTCGAACTCTGGAAAATTTTTTATTACATATGACAATATTACTGGTATTATTTATATTTTTTTTATATATTTTTTTATATACGTATATATATTTTTTGGAATTCCTATGAATCTTAATTATTGTTCATGTACTTACATGCAATGTTATTTTTAACACTGACAACTCAAAATGATATTATGTATCTAAAAAGGTAAATGGGACCTCTGAAAAAAAAAATTTAAGTTCCGTTTTATCGGTGATTGCGGTTGATTTTTACTGTGCAAAGTGTTTTTTTTTAATTTGGAATTCAGTGGTGAGTGTATTCGTATTTTTAAATTATTATTTCAGTAGCAAAAAGTGTTTTATTTGGAAAAGCACAGTATTATAAGTACATTTACCAAATTCCGATATCTTTCCAATTAATTAATCATATTAATTAACATATAACAAGATTAGTGTTACACAATCAGGTGGCTACGTAGGAAATTGCGTAAATGTGAAGTTCTAGGGAAATTTCACTTCGAAATCTAGGGAAATAATTTTTTTGGGCAGAACATCCCTGTTTGAATGAAGAATCCAGAAGAATTTTAATGGCGGAATGCTTTGAGATGACTTTTAGGTGTGAGGTGTGTTTTTTATTCAAGATTAACTGCTTTTAATATAGAAAAATATTGGTAAAATGTCCACATTTAACCGGTACCGTTATTGTATTTTAACAAAGTGCAATATAAAAACAATAAATCTTTTTCATTGCAAATACAAGTTAGTGACATCGTAAGCCTCGAATTTTGTGTTCAGGCGTGACTACATTGTTTTATGTATAACACATACAGAAACACTGGTATTTATAATATACTGATCATGACGATTGTGTAATAACTTGTATAAAAAGCCCTTGATACTAAAAAAAATCGAAAATACGACCGATGTATCGTAAACCAAATGTCAAATATGACATATGACCTATTTATGACTTTGCTTAACCTCCAATATAGCCCTTTTACGTCATAATTTTAACTGTTGAGAGCCTAAATATTGTTTCCAATAAACACAATAACTATTATTTATCTAAATCTCTTTAACAGTATGAAAATAATCAAAAAACACGAAATGTTGAATGGCGTGCGTGTCTTTCGTGGCGTAAGGCGTAAGATTTCAAATGTCAATACATCTTGATACACTTCGGTGAATTGGTTAGCAGGTTAACAGTGACGTCACCGTTAACCATTTCAGTAATGCCAACTTGACGCTGTATTTTGAGGAGAGGTTAAAAAATGCACTTTTTAATAATTTTTTAAAAACTCTGCGTTTAATATTATGAAATAAAACTTATATATTCAGAATCAGCGTTTATTGGTCTACATGGACATATTTTTTTAAAGCAATAATATTTTTCATTGGAGTTCCTTATTATAGCAGTTTTTTTCAAACATAGCAAACTTATTTTGCGGCAACATTTTAATTCAAAATTAATAAAATACTTATAGTTTTAACCACTTAACCACTTTTATTGTTAAAAAACCACTGTGTTTAATGTTGGTTAAAAATAATTATAAATATCTTTCACATACTAAAATCATCTTAATCGATATCACCCAAGTGGTTGGCTACGTTTTGGTGACTTAGCAGGAGTACCCGGGTTCATTGGGTGAGGTTTGTCTAGGTTTGCCCATTTAATGCGTGGCGGGCTGGATCTGGAGAGATTATTGAGGGAGATCATATGACCTCTCCAGTCGGACTCTCTCGACCCATCATCGCCTTGATTATTTGGTTCCATGCCAACTCATCACTCTTATTGACCTTTCTGAGGTGGTTCTGAGTTGGTTTCATTCAGAGTTGGCCGGTCACCGTCGAAATGATACCCAGATTTCATGTCACAAACTTTAATTCTAACAAGTTCCACCAACAGCCCTACCTCCCCCACTGACAAAGGGGGCAATTGCGGAACAGATATTCGCAGTATCTTGTACTCCCGCTGTATTATTAAAGGGTTAAAACCGTAATGCGAGTACCTACTCACATACTTAAATTCCCGCTCGTATCGTCGGGTCTAAATAATAATGAAATTTATCGGTGTACTCGGAGCATACAGCCGTACATGGCGAGCAATAAAACAAACATATTATCGGAAAACGTTATGATCCGTGTTTATTTTGCGGTCTCTCGCGGTACATCAATTTTGAATTTAGATGATTCAAAACAAGAGCATGATCCCACCACTAAAACTGAACAGATCACTCCACTTTGGGCGCTGTTTGTTTTCGGATCTCAACTATATTGTTACACGGATATCGGTTTCCAGCAAAGGGCTGTTGAAATAATATCTATGCAAATGTGTTGTCGATCCGGACGTTTGCCTAATGTCGGCAACGTTTTAGGGTTCTGTATTCAGACGTATCCGGCGATAAATTGATTTGGCAAACTAGTATTATTCGCCCCGGAGCGGGCGTAGAAATAGCTCACGAAAACAATTATTTACTTTCGAGGTGGTTCCAAATTAATGACGGTTCCAAAACTTACGAAGAAACCTGTTTAAATCTCCCGTCTAGTTGGAGTAGTTGATATGCAGGATGTTTACGTGGCTAGTCAGGTGTAGTGGTATACCTAAAAATACGGCTTTCGGGTAATTTAAATCGTACCAGCTGGGTGATATACATTAAACCTCCTTAAGTACTGCCCCATCTCTGAAGATTTCATATTAAATTTCCTGTAAAATCTCCTAAATAAATTCGGTTTTACGCCGCAGCATTGTTTATTTATGTTGTTACATTAAGAAGGCTTAATGTGACATTCACAGTGATTTAACGTCCGAAAAATCAAGAAAGCAAAACAAAAAGGTATAATACAGTTCTTGAATAAAACTCAAACTTAACCATTTATTGAATAACCAACACCTCTGCCACAGGTTTCCCCAAGTGATTCGCTACGTTTAGTGACTAAGCAGGGCTGCCCGGGTTCATGGGGTGAGGTTTGTCCTGGTCTTGGCGGTGGATGCGTCTGCTCACCAGCTACATGGCAGGCCAGACCGAGAGAGAACGGTTGAGGGAGTACCTTTGACTTCTCCAGCTGTACTCTCTCGGACCATCGCCATGCACCGCAGTGAGAGGTATGGATTCATACATCCGTCACTCCTGGACACACTAACCCTTAGATTCCTGCCTATCCCTCATACTCTTTTACTGCTCAGAACTTTTCCTCCTTCCTTCCCAAAAAGGCCCTACACACACTAGGGCCTCCTGTGTAGAGCTAATGTAAAAAAATAACATTCTAAAATCATTTCACACACAAATCGTTCCAGCTGTGTGAAAGCTTAGAAAAATTCACTTTATTCGCCTCGACAATTCACTGGAATGGAAATTTAAGATCGTTTAGGCAAGCCGACAGAGAAGTTATGTGTTTTCTAGCCATATAATCAGACGGGACCGACGGGGTTTTTTCCCCGCCGTCTGTTTTATGACTGGGAACACGGCTGGGTGACGGAGAAATGTGATGTGTACCCCCACTTAATGATGACGGGTATAAATCTGAAGCATTTATTCAAATGTTACACCCGTACACACTTATACAGTGCCCGTTCTGTGCTCAGCCGTTTATACTCACGCGTGTTATCTGCGCATGAGAAATGCCCCCAAATGGTGGCATTTTTCACGAATGTTTTTCACGCGACGCTTTGCGGCACCACCCGCGCCCCTATGCTCGACGCTCGCATGTCTGTAGCGCTTCGTGCGCTTTGTTTGGTGATTTTTTGGAGCTTTTATCTTCGTGGTAAATTGCTGCTCATCAATAAACGTGATGTTCATGCGACTGGTCTTTAACAAGGAAGGCGTTTATTAACATGAAAGTAACGAAATTATTGATCATGTATTGTGATAAATACATCTTCTAATGTTATTTTATTTTATTTTATTTATTAGGGAAAATCAATAGATTTATTACATTTATAATAACAACATTAATAATTCACATAATATAATAATAAATTATTACATAATTAAAATTATAGTAAAAAACTAAGGGTCCTGTACCCGTAAGAAGTTTACTAAAATATAACATTGAAAATTATAAAGCATAAAGAAGATATAAAAACACAAATATAAACTAATAACCTGCTTAATAAATTTAAAAACATAAAGTAGTCAGAAATCTATTCTCACTACACAACAGCAATAATAATATCATGTACATACCTACAACTCAGAGTGAACACAACAGTAAACCGAATGACAAGTAAATGGAACGGATTCACAGCAATGACGTGAAAACTTGCAAAAGGGTATTTCAAATTATTTATTATTGTGTTTGAAAAAGAAATATTTCTTAGGCATTTTCTTTGTGGTTTTTCGTAAATACATACATTTGTTGGAAACCTTAATTTGGGTACCGCCGCCCCGGGAACCATTTAGTGGATAACCAACACCCCTGCCATAGATCACCCCGAGTGGTTCGCTAAATTGGGTGACTCAGGGGTATCCGGATTCATGGAGTGAGGTTTGTCTAGGTCTTGCGGATGGGTTTGCACACCTACTGCGTGGTGGTCCGAATCGGGAGGGACTGATTAAGGGTGACCTTGTGACTTCTCCAGCCGGACGCTCTCGACCCATCGCCTTGCACTCGGTGGGTGGGATGGATTCATACATCTCTCACTCCTAGACACATTGGCCCCTAGATTCCGACCCACCACTCATACCGTTTTCCTTTCCAGAACTTCCTCACCTTCCTTTCCCTAAAAAGACCCTCCACACATTCCATTCATACAATAAAATTATCAAAAAAGCTTGGATCACACCTGACCTACTTAAATGTATAAGAAAAAGCAAGCAATCCATCAGCAAGTAAAAAATAATCCTTATGACCTTTCTCTGAAACTGTTTTACAAAAACTATAGAAACATCTGCTCCAATCTTACTAAATCGGCTAAACAAAATTACTACAGATCTAAAACAGATCAATCCAATAATAATCCAAAAGTAATCTGGCAAATAATTAAAGAAATCACCTACACAGATCAAAACAAAACAAACCCATTGGAAGAAATCAACACAGATAACGGTACACTCTCGCTCAACAAAAAAGTACAGAAACTAATTAACTACACTAACAACTTTTTTGCAAACATAGGCTCGAATTTAGCCAACAAAATAACCAAACCTCAACACTTTAATCCGAACATAAAGAAACACCCAAATCCACAAAGGATTAAATTTGCTCTAAAACAAATCACTAAACAAGAACTAACTCTAATGTTATCTAAATTCAAACCAACATCTTCATCTGGTAGTGATGAAATCAAAATGAAAACAATAAAATTCTTACAAGATGAAATTACCGAACCGATACTCTTTCTAATAAACAAATCTATCACGGAAAGCAGATTTCCATCTCAATTCAAAATAGGGACTATTTCACCAATCTTTAAATCAGGAAATCGTAAAGATATCAATACCTACAGACCAATCACAATTCTAAACACATTATCTAAAATCTTAGAAATAACAGTTAAAACTCAACTCGTCGACTACCTAGAATAAAATAAACTGTTATCACCAAAACAATTTGGCTTCAGAAAAAATCTAGGAACATCCAACGCCATTGCTTTAGTAATTGAATATATTAAAAATTCTCTAGACTCAAATAAAAAATGCATTGGCATATTTCGCGACCTTTCTAAAGCCTTCGACACAATAAATCACTGACATCTCTTTGAAAAACTAGAGGACATAGGGATTACTGATAATGAACTGATATTTTTTAAAAGTTACATGGGAAATAGAAAGCAAACTGTGAAACTTAATAACATAATCAGTGAGTGTATTGATGTCAAATTCGGGGGGCCCCAAGGAAGTATTCTGGGTCCGATTCTGTTCCTTATTTACATTAATGACCTATGCCACATAGAATGTGAAGGAGAAATCATCAGTTTTGCGGATGATACTGTTCTCCTAATAAATGGGAATAATTGGACAGAAACATTTAAGAAAGCAGAAGACACACTTAATAGGATAAAAAAATGGCTAGACTACTATTCACTTACACTTAATGCTAATAAAACCAAATTCATCACTTTCAAAATAAAAAAATAAGAAAAACTCTGAAGAAAATCTGAACTTGAAAATCCATAGCCCGCATCACTTAAATGAGAATTGTAATGGTCCTTCATTAGAAAACGTTGACCATATAACGTTTCTGGGTCTAAAAATTGACCAAAACTTAAAATGAACCGAACACATTACGTATTTAAATAATAAAATTAAAAAACTAAGTTATTTTTTCAAAACTATCAGGAATGTCCTCATTAAAAAAGACTTAATCAAGATTTACATGGCTCTCCGCCAATCACTGTTTGAATACGGTATTATCGGATGGGGCAGTGCAAATAAAAACATACTAAATCCACTAATTAAAACTCAAAAAGCCATAATGAAAATTATACTGAAAGTTCCTGTAAGAACTAGCACTGACGAAATCTTCAACAATCTTAACATCATGTCAATTAAACAAAACCATAAAACCATTGTCATTTACATTCATAAGTACAAAACCCAAGAAATAACTAATACGTACATTAGAAACACTAGATCTCATGGTCAAAAACTTATCCAACAAGTAACTACTAACACAACATTTGGGCAAAAAAGCTTCTTATATTATGGCATTAAACTCTACAATAAAATACCACTCTCATTCAAAAACCGCAACATTATAAAATTGAAATTTCAAATAAAAAGCTGGATACTAAATATAGGGAGATCAGAAATAGAAAATATACTGATATCAAATACAGACTAAAACCAAATCTAGTAAACTGAATTATAAAAAAAACCACTATCTTATTTACTTTATAATTATTTAAAAAAAAAATACTACATGATATATGTTATATCTAATTCATATTAATTTCTTATAATTAAATTATAATATGTAAATGAAATCCTCAGCACGGGAGATCCCAGTGAGGATATCATTATCTCTACTGTTACTAAGAAATGAAGACAATAAATCATTATTATTATTATTATTATTATACACGGCAACCCCAATGATGACACAGCGTAATTTTAGTTGCGTATCTCAACCAATAGGCGCCTTTAAAAGTGACATCATAATCAAAGCGGTCAATGAGCCAATTGATGCGTCGCAGGTGCAGTAATCGTCATTTCCGTTTAATCCGAAATCTGAATCATAGCGGGCTAAAGAAGTTTCACTTCAAAAAATACTTTATGTTAACAATTATTGTCCTATCGGTTTCTGAAGGGGTGCGATCTATTAAAAGTGTGAAACTCGTTCAAACCGCCGAATGAGATAAAATAGATAAATAAATATGCAATCGGGGCTAAATGGATTTTATAATTTTTTAAAAGAGTGCTCGTTAATGGGATTCTATTAACGAGCAATCGTGCGTGATTACGCATGTTTTAAAATGTTTTTCAGTGATCATTATAATGGGCTTTGCATTGGAATAATTAAATTACATGAGATAATATCATTGTGATGTCCCAAATTTCTCATCGCCAAACAAAACATTTACCACGATTTGTCAGTGGGTTACAATTTCCCCGGTTCACGCATACTTTGATAATCAAGGCTTTATTATTTCATTAGTTTTAGCGCGATATGAAAATATCAGTTAACGTTCTTTGTTTATGAGTATTAATTGACAAGCATGGTTGCGCAACATCGTTAAATTTTAATTACTGAAACAAAACACAATGATTAAATTTAAAATGAACAAGTTCAATTTAACAAAAGCTCAACATGCAAAATATTTTGATTTGATTTGCTTCTGTTTAACAACATTCAATAATATTATTTGCTTACATCAAATATGTCTTTTCACCTTAAAATGTTGACACCATTGAATACTAATTGTGTTAATTGTTTAATTTGAAGAACACAATGTTTTTAATTGAATTGTTTAAAAAAAAATTGAGTACAGTTTACACGCAATATAAGCATAACTTTGCCAAAACAATCTCAACCAATAGGAGCCTTTAAAAGTGTGGTCATAATTAAGCAGACAATGAGCGCAGACCTAGCGTCATTCAAGTTTCATATCTCAACCAATAGGAGCCTTGAAAAGTGACATCATAATCAAAGCGGCTAATGAGCGCACTTTGATGCCCCGCAGGTGCTGTAATGCATCATTTTCGTTTCATCCGAATTCCAAATCACAACAAGGCCAAAGAAGTTTCACTTAAAAAAACAGGTTACTCAGGTAAGCCTCATACGACATACGTTTGTCTAGTAATGTTACATTGTCGTGTAAACAAGCTTATGGGTCCCAGTATTATATGTATTTATATATGCGGTCATTTGAAAAGTCTATAATTAATAGCTTTCGATGAAAGTGACATTTCTAACTAAAAATATTGATGTGATAGAAATGCCATCAGTCATTCTGATTGTATTCTTTATGCTGAATGAAAATACATTAATGCATAAGCTCTGTAGATGATTGCAAAAAATTGCAAGAAAACAGTGATAGAATCAATGATATTGCTAGAAAACGAATTATTTCTAAACACATATAAATGTTGCACAATTAATATGCTTAGATAAATAAGAAGCCTCAGAAAAAAAATCCCTTTGAAAATAATGAATCAATTATCAATAAACAAAAAATATGTTCCCATTTAATGTCCGTTCTATTTCCCCCACCCACTCTTCATTAATATCTAGCCACACCCCCACCCCTACAACAACACTTAGTAATAATACATTGTACTCACCCACGGTTTTGTTATTGTCAAGTATTATGTTTATTTATTTGTAAGAAACAAACAGCTTTTACATAATGTACAGTGATAATACAAGTGAACTGAATTCAAGCCACAGAAGTTTCTTATGCTAAAGTACATCGGAAATGAAGTTTTAATATCTTAAAATTAATTTTGGGTGATAGGAAGGGAGAGGAAGAAGAATATAGGAAAAGGATAGGAGATGCTCCCGATACATTCAGTATTCTCATATTAATAATCGATCGTACGCATTACTTCATATCGATATATCTTTAGGTTATTACTAAAAATGTCAATGCTGTGAAATTTTGTATTATATGCACATTCACGAGCATTTGGTAATTTTTTTTCTAATATTTGTTCTACAAGAGGGTAAATAAAATTAATCGGATTGTCGGGTTGATCTTGACGGAATATGAACATTTATTATATTGGTAAGTTCTGGTGAGTCCTTTATTTTGAATTTTAAACAATACGATTTTATCTAAAATTAGACGTCGTGTTTGGAGGGATTTGAAATTGTGAAATTTATGGATTCGGTATAATTTGAGAAGAGTAAGTTTAGTTTATAAGTTATGTAAAAAAATGAAACAATACAACTTTGTATAAACCACTTATATAATGCGTAAATCCTACCGGTTTCGGAACAAACGTTCCTTCTTCAGGGAAAGCTTATACTAATTTGACAGTTTCGAACAATGTTTTATTATGGTAGGGGTGGAGCTGATGCTAGTTATTTATTTATTTATTTATTTATTCAACGCCCAGAGGGCTTTTACATGGTTGGTAGTACAATAAATGTATGACATATGATTTTTCAACAGATAAAGAAATAATAAAAATAAAATTAGATAAAAAATGCACACAAGTCACAAAAATACAGATATGTTTAGGAATAGTATTTGAATAAGTTTTTTACAAGTTCCACAAAATTCGCCAAGTTGATGTTAAATATGTCGACATCACTTAAGTACTGATTCCCCATAGTGTGAAATCGTTGTATAGGAGAGTGGGCAATGTAGTTCCGCTTGTGAATGCTGCAGTAGAATATTGTATTTTGTCGCGTGGTTACTGTCGGTATTCGTAAGTTTATGAGTTGTAGGAGTTCGCAACAGTCGAATTTAGAGTTAAGTATTTTGAATAAAAATGTTAAGTCGTTTATTTTACGTCGGTCTTCTAGTGTATGTATTTTTAGAATATTTAGTAATAGTTCATATTTTAAGTCTTCTAGTGAGATACTTAATTTAAAATTTATAAAACGAAGAAACTTTTTTTGTATTCGCTCAATATTATTAACGTGCATTTTGTAAGATGGAGACCAAACTACCGAGTTATATTCAATTTGGCTTCTAACTAGAGATACATATAATAGTTTAATGGCTTCTATGGAACTAAAGTTTTTAGTTGTTTTTAATACGAAGCCTAGTGTTTTCATACCTTTGTTCATAATTTGGTGGATATGATTGGCGAAACTTAGTTTTTCATCCAAAATAATTCCAAGATCTCTCATTTCCGTGACTCTGTCTAAAGCTGTGTTATTGATGGAATATTCGAATAAAACAGGATTTTTATTTCTGAAGAAAGTCAAGGTTTTACACTTTTCTACATTTAAAATAAATTATTTTAAACGCACCAATCTTTAAACTTACTAATATTTGACTGTAGTATATGGCAATGATTTATATCTGTTATTTTCCTGTATAGCTTGAGTCATCAGCAAAGCGCAATACCTCGACATCATTGAAGCAATTGGTTATATCATTGATGAGAATGAGGAACAAAACCGGGCAAAGGTGACTATCTTGCGGTAGGCCACTAGTAGCCCAGAAAGCTTTCGAGATCCAAGATTTTATTTTGACAAACAGTTTACGATTTAATAAATAGCTAGTAAACCATTTTAGCATGTTATCCCTTATTCCTAGAGCAAATAGTTTTTGGATTAGTAGTTTATGGGATACTTTGCCAAATGCCTTCGAAAAGTCTGTATATATGCAGTCGACTTGTTTATTTTCAGTAAAATATTGTATTATAAAGTTTTGAAATATTGTTAAGTTAGTTGCGGAAGATCTACTGTTGATAAAACCGTGCTGTTTTTGGTCAATTAATTTTATTAATTTGGGATAGATTTTATCAAGGACAAGTGATTCAAAAAGCTTAGGTAGTACTGACTGTATACAAATGGGGCGATAATTAGCTATATTAGTGTCGTCTCCTTTTTTGTAGATAGGTGTAATGAAGCTAGATTTCCAGCGGTCTGGAAAGGGTCCAAGGGACAAGAGACGGTTGAATAATAAAGTGAGTGGTTTAGATAATATATTAGAGCATTTTTTGAGGAATATTGGTGGAATGTTGTCTGGGCCAGCGGATTTGTCAATGTCTAAGGAAAGTAATTTCTGTTCGCAACATTTTTGCGTGATATGGCAATTTGTTAAGTGTGTAGTCTTACTAAATTTGTATTCAGGTATTTTATCAGCTGTGGTTTCTTCATCATAGACATTTTTGAAGAAGTCCGAAAAAAGGTTTACAATGTCCTGTGTATTGTTTGCACTGGTTCCATTCATTTGCATTATTGTCGGGTAGTCTGTGTTTTCATTGTTTAGTTTTTTAAGAAATTTCCAAAGATTTTCGGATTTAAAGACAGTGTCCTCGATAGAGGTTATATACATTTTGTAACATTGTTTGGAAAGATCTTAACATTTTTTTCTGGTTTCGCTAAAGATTTTATAATCACTTATGGATTTGCTTTGTTTGAATTTATTGTGTTGACTCTTCTTTTGCTTAAGAGGGACAATAAGCTCTGATGAGAACCAAACCGGGTAAATATAGCTTCTCGGTGTATAAAAAGGTACATAAGATTCAATAATATTAGAAAAGTATAAATAAAGTTGGTCTAAAGATTCATCAATGTTTTTATCGAATAAAAACGACCAGTCTATATTTGAGAGATGGCTGTTAATTGAGTCGAAGTCGGCTCGTTTAAAGTTTAATTCTCTTTGTGCAGGTATTCTTTCATTATTTACCCCGATTTTCAAAAAAGGTGACGACATAGAGATTAAAAACTACCGTCCTATATGCATACAATCAGCACTCCCGAAAATCTTTGAATCCCTTGTTCTCGATTTAATTTATCCATCAATATTAAAAGTAATTGATAAAAACCAACACGGATTCGTTTCTGGTAGGTCAACTGCTACTAACCTGTTACTTTACCATAACTATATTACAGAATCTTTTACAAAAAAAAACAAGTTGACAGTATCTACACAGATTTTTCAAAAGCTTTCGACAAAGTATCACATAAATTATTACTTAGTAAACTGTATGCCTTAGGACTGAGAGGCAAGTTGTTAGAATAGTTCTCAAGTTATTTGTCTAACAGAATCTTATTTGTTAAAATTAAACATTCTAAATCTAAGTTATTATATGCAACTAGTGGTCTACCGCAAGGGAGTCATCTCGGCCCCATCCTTTTTTTAATATTCATAAATGATATCATAAGTTGTTTCGACGATGTAGAAGTTCTGCTTTTTGCCGATGACATCAAATTATACAAAGAAATATCTAATATAGGTGACTGCCTAATCCTACAGTCAAACATCGTCAAATTATAAAATTGGTGTGTCGCAAACAACTTATTCCTAAATATCGATAAATTTAAGACACTAACATTTTGTCGAACAAAGACCCCACTATCTTTCAAATACACAATAGATAATAAAATCTTAGAAAAAGTCAAATAAATTAGGGATTTGGAGTTGTGTTTGATTAGCAATTAAATTTTATAAATCACATACAACAAATAACTAACAAAGGCATGAAAACACTAGGATTTATAATCAGAACAATCAAATACTTCGATTCGTTGGAAGTTATAAAAATCGTATATTTGTCACTTGTACGCAGCTTGCTGGAATACAATTCCATAGTTTGGTCCCTATATTATCAAATTCATATAAGAAATATCGAAAGAGTGCAGCACAAATTTTTAAGATTTATTAACTTCAAGTTACACATACCTATTCAACACATTAACTACACATCTTTACTAAATACACTTAAATTGCATTCCTTAGAAAACAGAAAAAAATAAACAACCAAACTTTTTTGTTTAAAATTATTCACTCCGAATTAGATTGTTGCGAACTCCTGCATCTCATTGACTTTAAGGTACCAACTCGAGCGACAAGGCAAAACATATTATTCTGCAACAATAATTCTCTAACCAACTACCACACACACGCATCAATTTCACGACTACACACACTAGGGAACAAATGTACCTCAAATATCGATGTATTTAATACAAGTTTACCGTTATTCAAGAAATATCTAAACTATATTTTTATGTAGAATATTTTGATATCTAAGGAGCATCACGTAGGGTCTATTGCATATATTTGTGTATTTCTATCTCTCTGTAAAAACTTGTTAACATTTTATTTTTATGTATCTTGCATTTTGTCATGTATTATTTATGACATTTAAACAGTCACCTGTAAATTTTGTATTTACTAACATACCAACTTATTTATTTTCTATGCCATTCACAACTAAGATACTTTCTCTTTTATTGTAATGCACTATCTTTCCTTAAATTTATCTGTATACCTACCTTTCATATGATGTTAACTTGTTATGTTTTTATAGTTTATCTTTTTTATTAAAAAAAAAACTGTCTCTGTATCATAAACTTGTCATGTAAAAGCTTATCAGGGCGTTGAAATTTAATAAATAAAATAAAATAAATAAATTATCGCATGTAATATTTAATTTAATGTATTGGGGAGGATGGTGATTATCTATTGGTAGGAGTGGATCATTTGAAAGTTCTACAGATATTTTAGGATAGTTTGATAAAGCTAAGTCTAATAAGCGATTGTTACTGTTATAAATAAAATTATGTTGGTGAAAGTTTATAAAGTTTACCATGTCCAAAACTTCACGTGCACAATCATTTTCACTTTCGTTTGTGATGAGACCACAGTTTTTTGCTTTCCATCTTAGGTTTGGTAAGTTATAATCTCCAATGATAACAATTTTTGAGTGAGGATATTTTGAGGAAACTGTTTCGATGTCTTCACAGTGGTTTCTGTATGTTTGAGGGTCAGAAAGTGGTGGTAGATAGGCCGTATTATTAATGTAGATTGGGTGGGTAGGTAGTCATTTTTCTATAATGGATAACCACAAAGTGATAGCTACATTCAAAAATATAAGTTATATGTTTTTTTAATTCTTTCTATACTTTCATAGAAAGTTGGTTGGGTATAAAGGAGTCCAGATCGGTGTACAGTATTCCAAGTGCGGGCGAATATATTAGATGTAAAGAGAATATAGAAGAAAATAAATAAATAAAAATAAATAAATTAAAAAAACAGGTCGCGTGCCACCTATTACAATATTTTTATTCAAAATTTCATTTTTCGTCTATTACATATTTTCGTTTTTGTATATTATAAGAACAATCAATCAAATTTGGTACTTATACATGTACCTATTTAAAATATCTATAGTTCTTGATTCGATTCAAAGTATCAGGCGAGTTTTTAATTAATTTGTCGTAATCGTTAATTTAAAAAGTTTCGAAAATTGAATTTTGATATAACAATCATTGTTTTGTAAAATGTCATTCTCTCATTTGGACATTTTTGACAGTTTTGCAAGAATTTTTGTGATGATTAAAAAACTTTTCACATGTCTTGTCGCGTGGTTGTTTTAATCCAGAAACCTTCGCTCGGGTTAAAAGAAAGTATTTTGAAAGTTTGAAACCTATGCTTAATATAGCAACACATAGACATCTCATATATTTACAAAGTCATATACATACACCCAAACAAGCATATTTTGATTTATATATTAGGTCATTTACATATTATGAAATTGGCGTTTTGCCGTACTGGCAACTTTGATCTCAAATATCTTCTATTTGGTTAGGAATTCCAAATTCAAATTTATACAGCTATTTACTCATGAATTTGTGTTATGAAAACTATAATTCATTTGTTTTTTCCTTAATTGTTATTTTTCTTTGCGTCACTTAGTTTACAAAATGGAAAACTTGAAATATCGCGTTATTTACGAGTACGAGTTCCACCGTGGCACCAGTGCTGTAGAAATAGCTCGAAAGATTAATGATGTGTATGGCGACGGTGCCGCAAAAGAAAACACAGTGCATTTTTGGTTCCAACGTTTTCGTTCTGGAAATTTCGACCTGCAGAACAAGCCCCGTGAACGGCCGGAGACCGAAGTTGATAATGAAGAATTGAAGGCTATTGTAGAAGCGGATCCATCGTAAACCACGTTCGAGTTAGCTGCAGGCAGCGGTGTTAGTGATAAAACTGTTTTAATCCACTTGAAGCAAATTGGGAAGGTGAAAAAGCTTGAAAGGTGGGTACCTTACGAGTTGAGCGAAGCAAATCAACAAATGCGCGATGACCGCTAGACCACACACTGCACAACAGACGGCTACCAAATTAGAGGAGCTTCAATTGAAGACATCCACCGTACTCTCCGTACCTTACCCCAACAGATTACCATTTTTTTAGAAATTTGGATAACTTCTTGCAAGGGAAAAAAATTCAACTCCGATGGGGCAGTCCAACCGCCTTCAAAGATTTTATTGATTCCCGTCCGAATGTTTTTTTTAGTAAAAGGATCAATGAACTACCTATGAGATGGCAAAAGTGCATAGATAACAATGGTACATACTTTGATTAAATAAATATATTATTTAAAAAAATCAACTTTATGTTCCCCCCATACAAAACGCCAATTTCATATGTAAGGACCTAATATGTATAGATTCACTTTTAAATATACAATTATTTTAAATGCAACTGTGGATACGTTCCATAAATAAAAGGCTTGGGAGTTCTGATACGTTAAACAGATTTTTTACACTATAAACTTAATTGCCATTTTTAAATGCAAAACAGCTATCACTCGACAAAATAAAATATGCCCAGCGGCCCAAAACTAATTAGTTCAATTCAATTTCAAAGACTTTCAGTTAATACCACAGATTTAAAAAAATATGTTCACTCACGCAACAAAGATCATGCTGCGTTATTGATCAAAATTATACCTAATAATAAAAATGCTCAGGAGCTTTGTGACATAACTAGGTATTTAATACTATTTGAAATGCCTACCGGATTACGCTTTGTCTCATGGCATCAGTAGAGCTGAGTAGGTACTAATAGTAAATATTAATCCCTGATAAAGCTCTAGTTAAAGTGAAACCCTAATACCCACTGGAACGAATACATAATTAAAGTAACTACGTATATTGCATTCATAATGGTACGCTATTAAATGGTTAACATTATAACTGTCTATTGATAAACACTTTCTATAAAATGACAATATCTAATATAAGCTCATTATTTGAAATTACGGTAAATTTTCGACCGAAGTGTCTATGGTTATTATGAATATTTTCCGAAATTATTTTCAAAAGTACATTGTATTACGTAAATCTATTATATTATTATCTTTGCGTAATTCCAACAGAATGAGTCCTGTGGAGCTATTTCGTAACAATTTATTCAGCCAATCATAAATAAAAAAATTTAAAAATCAGATATTCACACGCGGTACAAGTGAAACATTCAGACAATAGGTAGACAAGAGTGGGGAGTCTGAGAAGCACCGCGCTAAAAGGAGACCGATTATACGATCTCATTCTCTCGCTGGCTAAATCCTATGCGTTATTATTAATCAAGTTTCAAATCATAACGGTGCTAAAGAAGTTTTGAATAAAAACAAAAATTTAAACATTTTTATTTCTTTTATAGGTACTTCAGATTTATGACAAAGGTGAATTGTCGAATGTAGCATCATACTTATTAGAAAATAAACACTCGTTTGATAAAGACAGAGATATTAAAGTTCTCCATACTTGCAATAAAGGTCATAAACTAGATAGACTAGAATCTTTAGAAATTACCCGCTTAACTAAAAAAATAGACCCTAACTTTGTAATTATAATTTTCATTATAATTTCGAAATTAAAATATGTATTTAGTTTACATAATGACCATTCCTATTCCAATGTAAACATGTATCCCTTCAAAAAACAAATAAAGAATTTAAAAAAATAATAACGATTTGACAATAAAATTAGGTCATTAATAATTCATATTAATTGTAAGGTTTTTCCCTAAACAATATTGAAGCGAGCTACAAACCCAAGGTAATTTGCCTATTGGAATAACCAAAATATTTAGAAATCCGACAGTCTAAAACGACTAAGTAATAAATGTAATTGATTAAAATCCTTGTGGACCACCCCTCTCCTCCTCCCCACATATATTATGTATATAAACCGTAGACTAAGAATTATTTTTACCAGTCCGAAGATGGCTCTAACGAGCTGAAACCGGTTACGGTCAATAAAATTAAGTGAAATAAAGTTTTATATTTGAATTTCAAGGTTTTTCGAACTAATGGCGTACATTTCTAAGCTGTTTGAACTAATGCGGTGATGTTTTCAGGCACTCTGGACCGCTCCGCCTGCGGGCAGTGGATGTGTGACCATCAAGGCCACGGTCGTTGAGCACCATGATATCTGGTACATGGACGACGGTCACCTCAGCAAGAGGCTATGCGAGAACGTGCAGGAGTCCTTCGACATGCAGCCGCCCATCGTAACCAAGTGCTGTGCTTGTGATGAGGCCAAATATGAGGTAATTAATAATAACTTAATAAGATACCGATTTTTTTAAATTCCATCTCATTAATACATGAAACAAAAAAAACATGAAATTGTGCACACATCTAACTCTCAGTAACTACAACTTAGGAACGTATCATATCGCAGAAACTACAACTTAGGAACTATCGTATTGCAGTAACTACGACTTAGGAACGTATCGTATTGCAGTGACTACAACTTAGGAACGTATCGTATCGCAGTAACTACAACTTAGGAACATATCGTATTGTAGTTACCACAACTTAGGAACGTAAAATAAACATTCAATCAATTAATTTTCTGGTTTGGTTGGTTGCCTGAACTTTTGTGTATAAGATGAAGTTTGTTTTTAGGAATAGGACACAAAACGTGCTGAAAAGACAAAAAAACCACTTTGAATACAACGGTAAGCTTTATCTCGTTGGTGAAGGTGTGGAATTGATGTTTTAGAATCTGGAAATATATTTAAATCCTTTTCAACATATTCGAAACATTGTTGAAAATTATCAATCATTGGGACGAAAGTGACGACACGCCACTTTAAAGTTATTCTACCAAATGGACAAAGATAAAATATTATATTTAATGAAAATAAAAATAAAATTATGTGTACGCCACTATTTAATTAAAATAATCGACAAGGTTTCAAAATTAATGGTTTCTTCGTTAGGATAATATCACATCTAGCGTTAAAATGGGAAAGAATGGCGAGCGATATGCCGAAATAGGCCAATCCAAAAACGCTGGAGCTTTTGACGCTAGGAGTGACTCTAGCATAAACATATAATGAAAATTAACAAATTTAAAAATAAACAAACAAGTATAGATAAAAAAAATATCTTTAGTATAAATAAATAATATTAAGTAAGATATTGTCAATGTTGTTGGCGAACATTTTTTTTTTTTTTTTTTTCTTACAGTGAATACCGCACAAGAATCTCAACTGCTCCCGTCTGGAGCCAGTGAGACTATGGCATCCCCAATTGGGGTATGTTGTGAGGCTGAAGGTAGTGGGGAGGGGAAGGAGGTGGGGAAGAGGAAGGTTGGGAAGTACCTGGCTATTCAGATCTGGTCACTAAACACGGCTAAAGCCATTTTCAAGCAACGTTTCAATTCTGAATGGTGGTCTTACACCAGGGCGATACTGATAGTATCTTCCACTCTGGAACATGCCGCAAATATACTACATATTATTTTAAATGAATTAATTGTGAAATAACACAAATTAATCAAATAAAATTTATTTGCGCATGCCGGGTTCGAACCCGCGACCTCCGGATTGTGAGTTAAGAGTCTTACCCACTGGACTACGGAGGTCGTCATATTTATGAAGACATTATTTGTATATTTTATTTAATGATATTAAATTATAAACTTAATATTCATGATCATGGCAAATATTATATTGTACATCTTTTTAAAAACTGAAGGTATTTTCGGTAATAATAATAATAATATTTGGCTAATTTATATAGCGCCGTTTTCGTGAAAAATCACCTCAAGGGCGCTGTACAAATAAATACATAAAATAATAAAATTACTGGCTTACAACTAAAATTTACAATTATTACTAGTGACTTACATCTAAGACTTATAGCTAGTGGCTTATGACTAAGACATATAAACGCTAACCTAAACTGAACTCAATGACATACATGTTTACAATCATGACTTAAAGTTAGAGATTTACAACTAACATATAAATATTTACAATTAAAAATACTTCTACACATCTTATACATGTTATACTTTCGCCAGAATCATCCACAGCGCCAGAAGAAGAAGGAGGTTTTTACATAATATTACTTTTTAAGGACATGGACGCAAAAATTATCAGATTTACGAAAACGTATGGATATCTTAAATAAATTATTGAAATTAATCGCCAATCTTTACCGTATTAAGATGATTCACCGCACAACATTAAACAGATTGAGGTGTTAGATTATCACTGACAGTCTATTTATTAGTAGGTAGATCAATAGCATTTTGACTTTTTCATGAGTAGTTGTAGGGAATAGCAAATGCAGTAATTTATTTCGAATTTCATCACATAGTTGAACAGCGAGTACACGAGAGGTTTCTGTGTGCTTTATTGTTTCCTTATTGGTAGTCTAATTTTTTTTTTATGTTTTCTCGTTGTTGTCTCATAAAGTTGTTTCCACATTAATTGCTGGACCTTTAACCTGTTGAACGTGGGATGGTATTTCGAAAACCGCGCGTAAATTACCATGATGAGTTTTTTATAAAATTTTTTTTATTGTTTTATTTATAACATTGTTACAGGATTGAACATAATATTAGGCAAAACAAAATAATGAAAAATATATTTTTATGAATTTCTACGCCAATTAGGAGTACTAGCTCTTGAGCTTGGCGTAGGAGTTATTTTACAATTATTTCATTATTATAACATATTAGAGTATACAATGAATATAAACTTAAGTACTGGGACGTTGTGACGTTAGTTTTTGATATGGCATGAAATGAAGTTATAACATTTTGATTGGTGATGTTATGGTTGTAAATTTTTTTTAAAGATTAATTTGACCCTTTTCTTGAATGATACGAAATCCGTTATTTTTTTTATTTCTTCGGAAAGACTATTAAAATATTTTATGCCTTTGTAAATATAATTTTTTGTGTTGAAAATAGAGGAATTTGGATGTTAAATGCATGCCTTAATGATGAGTTAAGTTTGCATTTTTTGATTACATTTGCTTTCAATATTTGTAATATTGATTCTTTTTTATGGATGTCTTTAATTTTTGGTACTTCGAAAATTTTGAACAATGATGCTGAAGGGAATGTTGGTTGTTTTTTTTTAATTACTTTAAAAATTAGTTTTTGTACCACTTTTACAATTTTTTTCATACGCACCTCCCCATCCAATGATTCCATACTGAATTAATGATTAGACTTGTGCATAATAGAGTGTTTTTAGGATGTTTAACTTGTGAATATATCTTAATCTAATGAATATATAGATACATTTCCTAATGCGCTTAACAAGTTCACATATGTGTCTGTTCCATTTCATATATTGGTCTACAGTTACACCGAGGAACTTTATTTCAGTTGCATGATTTAATGTGGTACATTAGTTATTACAGACATCTTTGTTACATTTTTTGTTATGTATAATTATAATGTTGGGATAAGTTTTGAATTTGTTTATTGAGAAAGGAATATAAACTGTTTTTTTTTGCATTGATTGTAAGAAGGTTTGTATCGAATCAGTTTTTTAGGATTTGGATGTCATTATTTGCATTTTCATTTATAATTTTCCAGTCACTACCCTTAATTATGATAATCGTGTCGTCCACGTAAGATATAACGTTATACGAGTTGTGGTCAAATATCCATATACAAAACAAAAGCGATTGTTTTCTGTTTATAATTCTATATATAATATTTCTATCTATAATATATCTTATTATTCATATAATAATACCGTAATAAGTTTTCCAGAATAGCAAACTAAATAAAAACAAGAATAAAAAGTCTCCCATTTCGGAAATAATTGTAAAAAAAGAATATGTTCCTACAAATATAAACTGATTTTATTATTTCGACACAAACCTGAATACACACCCAACATGAAAAAACACAATCCAAAGGATTAGAATTGAAATTAAAAACTTTTGCATTAATAATAAATTTCGTAGCATAAGAATTTCAACTACCAGTCTGAAAATGTCCGTAGTAGGATGAAACCGGTCCTGGTGAAAATAAATAAGTGGAACAAAGTGCAAAAGTTTTTTGATTTCAATTCTAACACAATGGAATAGTAACACGTATAACAGTCCAAAAACTAGACTCATTACAATCCAAAGGAGTTTTAAAAGAACTTATGACCTTTATACTCACTTTAAAACGTAAAATATCGATATTTTCGCCGCTGACAGTTGGCAAAACCCAACCGAATATTTCATAGAAAATTCTTTTAAAATCATTTAGAATAGCTACAATAATCAAATAGAGCATACTAGTAGGTCTCAGATTGATATTGGCGCAAGCGATTCTGATCCTGTCCTTCACACAGTTTGTTTATGAATAACGGTTAAAATCGCATTTTAAAAATTGCTCTAATTTTTTAAAGCATACATCTTTAGTAGAGTACGCAGAATAATAATTTTACCGCACACATATTTCGCAAGGAATAAGAAAGAAATACTATTTTTTTGGTATTCGTTGTTGACAGTTTGACGTTTTTACCAACAGAATGTTGGTCCTTAACGATGTACATTATTTTCATCTTAAAAATTTCTTAACATATTTTGGGAAAAATAAAGTAACATTTTTTTACCCTCTACCTTTACTTACCTACTTTTTTACCCATCAGAATACCCTGAAGTATTTTTAATTAACAAGTGGTGGAGGGATGTTACGCGTTTTAAATTTGTTTTTGTCTTATCTCCACGATTTTGGGGTCTTTAAAATAGAGTTTGTGGAGTAATTTACATAATCACGAAAATGAAAGCAGGAAAAAATATTTTTCAAATTGGTTTTCTGTTTTTTCTTAACTGATTACGAAACGATTGGAAGATTTTCGTTACAGAGCCGAATTTTTTCAAATAAGGGTTTCAAACAATCTAGACCGGTTAATGGCTGAGTCCCACTCGGGCGTCGCGTGTTCGATACCTCGGCTGGCTGAGTCCTCCATCATGATACAAGCAATGTTTTCCGCATACTATAGTGGTAGTAGGAGATTTTCAAATATTTATTCGTAAACAGAGAATGTTTGTCTTTCTTTTTAAATTATTAATAATAATAATTGTTCTCAACCGCATAAGAAAATCGTTTTTACAAGCAAGCATCATTTTCCGCTTACTATGGTGGTAGTAGGAGATTTTCAAATATTGTCGAGTTATTCGTAACCAGGAAATGTTTGTCTTTCTTTTTAAATTAATAATAATAATAACTGTTCTCAACCGCACAACAATATCGTTTTTATAAGTGTTTAAGTGCTACCTTAGTACCATACTTCGTATGAAATAATACTAGAACCTTCGAGAACCTAGGAGACCTAGATCAATCAGATAATCGCCTGTCTCGACAAAGGTATATCCTAGTGAGACAGGCATAAAAAAAACCAATGTATATACGCTTTTTTATAGAAATAAAAAACTAAAACCTACGAGAAATGCATGGATAATTTTGGATACTAGTTTTGGAAAGCACTAAAACTGAGCACATGAGAAACGTTGTTTTTCTTTTCAGATGTGTAGTTTATCATGGCAGGTATGTTGGTTCGTAAAGGAATGTCATAACTAATTAATTCGTTTATTTAACGTAATCTCGTAGTCCGTATCTATATTAAGGGATAATATCCCACAGGAAGGTTGGTGATTCCATACTGAATCACACCTCCAGTAAAACCGTTTGTTTTCGTGCTACTTATTTCTTCAGTTGCCCTCTCTTTTTGGGTGGTGGCATTACCAAGTAATCGTCGTTGACAACTACAAAAAACGATTATTTCATACGACCGGCCTCCGTGGTCGAGTAGTAAGGTTCTTGATTAGAGATCCGGAAGTAGGTCTCCCAGCGTGCGCAGGTTATGTGATTAAATTGTGATATTTCACAATTTATTTGTTTGAATAATGTGTAATATTTCTGCGGTACGTTCCAAAGTGGAAGATAATCTCAATATCTCTCTGGTGTAAGACCACCATTCAGATTTGAAACGTTGTTTGAAGTGGCTTTGGCCGTATTTAGTAACCCCCAACTTCCTCTTCTTCATATTCTTCCAATGCACACTACTTTCAATCTCACGCCGTGGATGGGGGGGGGTATGGTTTACAATCGGGGATGCCTTAGTCTCACTGGCTCCAGATGGGAGTATTTGGGACTCTTGTAAGATATTCACATAATAAAACATATAAAACGTGGATTGTCTTTTCAAAAGTTATCATTTCAGATTTGTGCGAAACAACAATGCCATCATCATCACCTGCTTACAGTCTGTTATCGCGTATTTAAGCATTAATAATAGTACACAAGGCATAACATACCTTATGTGGATGTACTTTGTTTGTTAGTTACTAGTTTGTCAATAGAATAAGAATGTCCCTTAAAGAGCTTGTTCACACACAGCTATAATACACGTGGCTTGGCGTATTTCAGCATTATCAGATATGCCGAAATACGCCAAGCTAGGTATATTATAGCTGTGTGTGAACACGCTCTAAAGTTCAAAGATGCTTGGCCCTTTGTTTCAAAGACGCTACATAATATGAACACATATATAATATGAACTCACAAAACTTTATAAATTTGTTTGCGAGTTAGTTGCGCATAGTCCCCACTGTCTAGAAAAAAATGGGACGAAGGTACCTCCAATGAATGCGTAAAATTGGGAGGCGGTAGAGAATGGTGAAGGAAAGAAGAAACTACATCAGGTGTAACTGAGAAGGACTACAGCCATTTCAAGTGATGCCTAACGTTACACTTATCGGAAGGGGTCCTTTTACTACAGTGATATTAACAGCCTTTATTACTGACACAAAGTAATAGCTATACTAACTTGACAAAAAAAATCACGCATCACAAGTATTGTGAGAACGATGCAATTCCGCAACAACGATGTTTTACAAATCTCGAAAATACCTCACAGTCCAAAAATAAAATGATCATATGACAAAACATAGCCATGTGAAATCTATAGGTATCCACAATGCGTGATATTATCGTACACCCTTCGACCAATTATATCCTAGGTCACTGCCATAAATATACCAAACCACCCAGTCAATGCGTACACCATATTATTGGAAAAAATAATTATTCGAAACCAAACAACAATAATGCCACCAGCTGAGAAACCTATTGTAACAATAAAATTCACTCCAGTGTCCAGTGTAGTTCGACGGACTTGAAACATGAATTCTAACAATTATTTGTACAAAAATTGATGTAAAATAATGTATCTACCAATATACTGGTAACCACGCACATGTAGATTTTCATCATAATTATAATCCTTTCTTAATTGTTTACTCTATAGTACTTACTTTGATTTTATGTATTTTATAATTACATACTTTTTATATTCTTTCATGTATATGGTTTTTATGTTCTATAGTTTTCATATTATTTTATACTAGCTTTTGCCCCCGGCTTCGCTCGCATAGTATTAGGGGTGTACCCATAGCACCATCACCCCTCCCTCCTCCCCCTATCACCCCTCACCACCCTCCATACCCGTTACATTCATTTTTTCAAACAGCTCGCGTGCCACCAATTGCAATTTTTGTATACAAATTTCATAATGCCAGAGCTCTAAGCTATAGCCTATTCTGATGTTTGAGCTATATTATTGTAAAGTTTCATGAAAATCCATTCAGTAGTTTTTGCGTGAAAGAGTAAACAAACAAACTTTCGCCGTTTTAATATTAGTAGGATTCTACTATGTTCTTCCGTGCTTTTTCATATTAGTCTATTGTGATTTACATTCTTTTATAATCTTTTGTATTCTTTAATATTATATCTCTACAATTTGTAAATTAAAGTCCTCCGCGTCGTCTGTCTGTCTGTCTGTCTATTCGCGATAAACTCAAAAACTGCTAAACGGATTTTCATGCGGTTTTCACCAATAGATAGAGTGATTCGTGGGGAAGGTTTAAGTATATAATTTGTTAAGGTTATGTGTTAATTGGTTGAAAAATAACGATAATTGTTAGAATCGTAGGAAAAAGTCAAACCGCCTGGTAGCTTTAATCGATAACACTGCCTAATCCCTTTGAGATATAACAAAACAATGCATGGTGGGATATTCTTCTTTTATAGAGCTACAAAAAAATCCGCGATGGCATTATCTTTTACGGATAGCTTACTGTCTTCCCTTCTCTACGTCTCTACATATTATAAACTAGCTTTTTCCCGCGACTTCGCTCGCATGGTATTAGGGGGATTCCTACTCCACCTCCTCCACCTTCTCTCTCCCCACTCCACTCCCCCATCAACCCCCCTATCCCTTCCCCTCCCCCTCCGCTCACCCTTTTTTCCTTTGCTCCCCCTCCGCTCACAACTTTCGCCTTTATAATATTAGTAGGATCCTATAAGTCCTATGCGTCGTCTGTCTGTCTGCCTGTTCGCGATATCTATATTTTACGGAGAGCTTACCATACCCATTCTGTCAAAAAAAATGGTCACGTACAATGCGGTAATTGGAAATTATTTAGACTGATACAGTATTAATCCTTATCAACTTAAATACGTTAGTTACCTCAAGCATTTCATGCACATTATTGTAATCTTTCGCACCATCTCTACGTATTATAAATTAAAGTCTTCCGCGGCGTCTGTCTGTCTGCTCTTCGCGATGAACTCAAAGATGGTGGTGGTTATAAAAGTTGGATAACCATCCTGTATATGGCATTGTGTTTAATTAGCCAGAGCAACGCGTGTCCGTGTCAGCTAGTTATATTATATATTGTATTCTCTCACATTATTTATATTGCATACGTATAGAATATCGACCACCACAACACGGACATATGCCTAGTATGGTGGTCAAAAAATCCTCAATTCATGTAACAAAAAATTCAACGAATAAAGAAAACTTTAAAACAGAAATAATAATTGCCGTGGTTTACCCAAAGACGTTACATACTTTAGACGCGGGGTAGAAATCTCAAAGCGGGTAGACAAGAACAAGACAATTGTACCGATCTCGATATCTAGTACTTTAGTACTAAACTGTCACTCGTCAAGTAAGGTCATGTCTTACCAGTAGGAAAATTGCATTTAAAAAGCGCCAAAATGCCCTCCGTATGATGAGAAAATGTTTCCATTACACGGCAAACATTAGTAAAAGTGAAGAAATAACATTTAATTTATATGTACACACAAATTACTTATTATTATCGATTAATATAAGCAATACAATTAATTTTCATGTTCCCCGTCCGACAATTTTGTACGTCATTTGAGAAAAAACACATATTCTTTAAATTGTCTTATGGTACGATCACACTGAGGTCAACTTCCAACTTCAAACATTCGGACGATTGCGTAGAAGGGTAGTTCATGCGTTGGAATTTCGAGTTGGAAGTTTCGTTTCAGTGTGAAAGAAGCATAACTTTTTAATAAATGATTTTAATGACTTTGAATTAAGAAAGTACTGAAAACCGCTGAAAACAAAAGAGTGTTGCTTACTTTCCACATTATTTTGCGAGCATGTGAGACTATGGCGAGTCTATTTATATAACGTCATTGGGTTTACCCCAGCGATCTTAGTGGGCCAAGAAATAAAGCTCTTCCTTCGATTTAGTCATCAGATCAACGGACGAAATTCTTATATTTGTCACATATCGCACATAATTCTAACCGTGTTATAAAAAACAACAGTGAAGGGGTCTCGCCACTTTCTCAGTGACCGCGTGAAGAAACTGATAGTTCAACTCCTTCGTCGTACACATCAAGACCAGATAATGTGGCCTTCACCCTGCGTGTAGTGTTTATTAGTATGCAAATTTTCACTCATTAACAAAAGTAGAGTACATTGAAAATAATATACTTGAAATAATTTTTCCTCGTTATTGGCGGATCTAAAGAGAAACAAGAAAGGTGACAAACATTAGATAAAAATTTATATGCGTATTATAAAAATAACAATAAGATACTCGTAGTTAGGACAGTTTATCACACTATAATAAAGCAGTCTCATCGTGAATATGCATCGTAATAAATCAAACGCTAACAAAGAAGATCACTTGAAATGCCTTCCTTATTCTATATGATTTAGTATCTTTTGGTTCTAGGCCATTTGGCGCTCTGTCACTCTTAAACTTGTCTAATATCGTGCATCGTCATCCCTTTTAAATTTCGAAATTACGGTAAATCACAGTACTAATGTGCGGAGAATCGTCAGTCTTTTGGATCACGAAATTCGTCCGCGTGGCATATTTTCATCTTTATTCTATAGCTGTGTTGTATTTCCGTAGATATTTGGATGATGGTGTTATATCTTCAAGTTTTTTTAATCATCTATTCATTTTACAAAGGAATATTTCATTAATCATAGGTATACACACTATACTAGCATTAACAGAGCTTGACTTTTAAAGGCAGCTTCACTAACGCTAAATATGTTGATATCCGAATTAATCCTGTTCAACAGCAAGTTTGAACCTTTTGCCATTGCCATTTGGTTTGTACATGGCAGTTGATTGTTTTTACGAGGCGCGGGGTAGTTCGTCACTTTGGTTGGATAGGGTTCTACTTACCTTACCATATTCTGGGGTGTCAAAGTTTGCAAAGAAAATTCTCATTATCTATTTAACATTAATTATTATTTTTAATTGTTAAACTAACGTTTAAGACAAGACTTTTATGCATAGCACAAAGGGTAACAATTATTATAAGCAATAATTATCAGCCTGAAACACTCATCCACATTGAAAAATCTTCCGAGAAAAGATACATGACGCCAACGGGACATAATAATAAGCAGTAATTGTTGAATGAAATACTAGCATATATTGAATCATTTGGCGGGTATAAGATAAGCCGCCATAGCTCAATTGGGAGAGCAGCTGACCGGCAATCAGAAGGGCACGAGTTCATGTCCCTTTGGCGTCATGTATCTTTTCTCGGAAGATTTTTCAATGTGGATGAGTGTTTCAGGCTGTTAATTATTGCTTATAATAATTATTTAACATTGTTTGATTTTGAGGTTCATCTTGTGTAAAGTATTTTAGTTTAATATATTTTTAAGGAAAATATTTAAATAGAACGTGGCCCTATCTTGGAATGTTATTCATAAAATGTCATTAGAATATGCGATGAATTATTATACTCTAGCTGGTTGCATAGAAAAAGGTAAAGTGAGGTTAGATCCCTGTCCAATCAAATTACAGAAAAAAATATATACTGGCAAAGAAACTAACGATTTTTGTATTTTCTTTAGGTCACCTTCGAAGGTTTGTGGTCCCGCCACACGCACCCCAAAGACTTCCCCTCAAACGGCTGGTTGACCCGGTTCAGTGACGTCATCGGAGCCTCGCACGCGGCCGACTACAGGTTTTGGGACTACGGAAGACACGCCAGCGAGGGCCTCAAGCAACTTGCGGAACACGGGGCTACCAGGGTGCTGGAAAGCGAACTGAAGGCTGAGGTAACTAATTTACCAACTATCTAACTAGTTTCAAGATGACTTTTATTTAGTGAGTTTGGATGTATATTTTTATATTGGGTTAATGAGAAGGTTAAACATAGAATTTCAGGAACTTTCAGGAAATAACTGAAAGTTCTCTGGTTTTTAACTTACAGTGATGGGACATATTTTCCCTTCAGTCATCAACTGAGGGACTTATTGGTCCCTTTAGTCTTGAAATATATGTATATTTATAGGCTGTGTCGAAAGAAGAATAATCACGTTTATACTCTTTAATTATCTTTATTTTTTATAGCTGCATTCTAACTTAATCGCTGAGGGGAAAGATGTCGCTTCATCATCATGCGTTAAAAAGTTGTAACAATAATAGCAAAATTTTAAGACTAACGGGACATTGGATCCCGCATTATAAGAATTGCGGGAGATTGTGTCCCGCATTATAAGACTAGCGGGACATTGTGTCACGTATTATAAGACCAGTGAGACATTGTGTCCCGCATTGTAAGACTAGCGAGATATTGTGTCCCGCGTAATAATATTAGCTGGACATTGTGTTCCACATTGTAAGACTATTATTATTTATTTATTTAACGCCCAATGGGCTTTTACATTTTGGTAGTACAAATAATACGTGACAGATTATTTAACATATACAGAAATAATAAAAATAAAATTTAATAAAAAAGCACACAAGTCATAAAAATACAAAAATACAGCGATTTCATAGGTTTCAGAAAAACAGATAGGTTTAGGAATAGTTTTGGAATAAGTTTTTTACAAGATCAACAAATTTCGCAAAGTTTATGTTAAATATGTCAATATCACCTAAGTACTGATTTCCCATAGTGTGAAATCGTAACTAACAGGATATTGTATTCTGCAATATAAAACATTATGTCCAGCGTTTTAAGACTACCGGGACCTATAGTAAAATGTCATCCAAAAACATTATCTTCATTGAAAAACAGCTTTCACACCAAAGAAAAAAATAAGTGAATCATTTACTTTCTTGATTTTCCCAATATTCGACGCAATCCACCCACACACGCTAACACGCATTTTGAAGTGAAACTACGCTATGATTTGGATTTCGGATGAAACGGAATGACGATTACTGCACCTGCGAGGGATTACTGCGCTCATTGAACGCTTTGATTATGATGTCACTTTTAAAGGGTCCTATTGGTTGAGATATGAAACGGAAATTACCCTGGCCTGCGCTCATTGGTCGCTTTGATTATGACCTCACTTTTCAAGTATTGGTTGAGATTGTTTTGGTAAAGTTTCGCTTCTACCGCGTGTAAAGTGCATTCGATTTTTTTTCTGAGAATAGTTAAAGAAATGACTATAAAGGACTAGTCACATATCTTTTCAGACACAAACTGTGCATATTTTTCTCTTCAGAAAAGACAAAACTTCATCGGGACACATGTTTGTTTGTCTTGAAACAGCTAGCAATCACGTTATGATAGGCACAGAAGATGAACCGACAAGCAACTCGGTCTAGGCACACGCAAAACATGAACCAACTTATCTCTCATTACGCTTACATCGACCTTGCATTCTTTTTTCACTTCCACATTTTTAACACAGTAATTTTTTTGAAGTGGAAACTTCTTTAGCACCGTTGTAATTTGAAACTCGATGAAATGAAAAAGACACAAACATATACGTATGTACGATTTAGCCTGCAAGAGAATAAAATAGAATAATAGTTTTGCGGTGCTTCGTTATAATCGGTCTGCAATTTGTGCGGTGCTTCGTAGCCTCCCCACTCTTGTGTACTTTAGTTTTCTGAAGGTTTCTCTTCTACCGCTTGTGAACTGAAGGACTTGTGTTTTTAAGTTTTGAAGAGACGCAACTGCTACCAACCGTCCGAATCTTTTGTTTTGGTTTCGAATTTTGGTTTCCCCAATTATGTTGTGAAGTTGAAGGTAGTGAGGAGGGAAAGAAAATATATTTATTTATTTTAAATGGGGAAGACGAAGGTGGAGATTAGTAGCTGGTACTTCAGATCTAGTCACCAAATATGGCTAGAGTCAATTTGCAATGTTTCAATACTAAATGGTGGTCTTTCACCAGGACAATACTGAGAGTATCTTTCACTCAAAAACGTACCGCAAACATACTATGTATTATTTTAATTTCATTAATTTTGAAAAATTTATTTGCGAAAGCACGGTTTTGATCCCCGACCTCTGGATTGCTAGTTGATGTCTAATGTCATACCCACGTAATAACTAACTGTGGTAAAAATTGCAGTTTACATGATTATTGTCCTGAAGAAGGTTGAGATCAACCGAAACCGGTCGACGAATATAAATTAAAATAAAGTGGTTTTAAACAAAGAACTTGTTTCATTTTGTAAGTTAATATATTTCTACAATTATCGCAAAATTCACTTTGTAGCGTCATTTTAATTAAATGAAAACAAATCACCACTATTTTTTACATGTTTACATGTTTCGAAACTAATGATTTCTTCGTCAGGATAAAATTAAAACATGTATTTAGGTTTTCCTTTTATTCTCACAAAGAAAGGAATTGGTTTCGAAACATTGATAATTTTGATTATATATGCGTTGTGTTAAAAGTGATTTGTTTTAATTTTATTTCAATTGAACATTATTATGGTCGAAATAAATTCATTTCAAAAATTTTATATACCCTTTGTTTTCCTCATTATTTATTTCCTAGTTCTGAACTAGCAAGTGAGTAAGTGAATACTTGGGAATGGAAAGTTCCGAATACTCTTCTATAATAACAATTGATTTCATACACTTTATTTTGCCCTTTTATTTATTTACGCCCTCGGAGCATTTACATCAATCGTGTAACATGAAAATAATAGAAATTGAAACCAAAAAATACCAATTACTTTGTTTTAATTATTTATTTTATCCTCTTCCTATAACCCAAAATTAATTATAAGATATTAAAACTTAATTTCCAACGTACTTTAGCATAAGAAACTTCTGTGGCTTGACTTATCACTTGTATATCTATTATCACTGTACATAATGTAAAAGCTGTTTGTTTAAATAAATAAATTTCTCTTCCTTTACACTAATAGAAAGGAAGCAGAATTAAAAAGAAAAAACAATAAATACCATATTAGAATAATAATAATAAAATTTACCTCAGAATTTAATAAATTTTGGTAAGGAATAAATGAAAATATCAAAGGAACTAATTTATTTCCAAGCCTATGTAATCTTTGGATTGGGGAGTTAATGAAATAGTTAGTTTTCGACGGATAATCAAAGAACAGCTCTGGAAGTCTCGAGTGACGATTTGGTACTCGGGTTGTTATTAGTTTTGTTAATTCAGGTGCGTCAAGTGATCCATTAACTAATTTTAATTCTTGGGTTTTCTACACGATAAATCAGTTAAATTAAGTATATTCATTAAGTTAACATAATTAATTTGTTCAATGGGTATGGAGAGTTTGAAATTAACGAACCTTAAAATATATGATGAAATTTCACAATTTTTAATTGATGTGCTTTATAGTACGGGGACCAAATATTGGAATTGTATTCTAAATTACTTCTTACTAAAGCATTGAAGAGAATTTTAAATTAATAAAGTGACGTAAAATCTTTTACTGTTCTTAAAATAAATTCTTTTGGCTTAATTACTTACTTGCTAGTTGTGAACGGCTTTTCAAGCAATGCGTAGGCGTAGTTTAGATTTAGGTCTATGAATTAGGCATTATTTACGCGAACAACGGCTTGCAGTTGACAGTTTGGAAAGAGGAAGAGATTTAGAATTCACTTAGCGGTTGCAAACAACAACTAACTGCATTCTATAAGCCGCATTTTGAAAGCGACATTAACCAACTATTACGTTCCATTTTTTTTCTGCAGGGGTAGGCAGAGAGGGTAACCTCACACAATCAATATTTCTTGGCACTCAACTTTCAGTGCTCACTTATAAAAACAGAACACATAATCCGATTCAACGGTTTAATCATCATGTAGCCGTGTACCTATTTCAGGTATACCCCACTGTCTCTCTTAAACTTTGTCATAAATGTATGTAATTTTTTTTTTTTTTTTTCACAATTTTTCATCTATTTGTTGTAAGAAACAAACAGCTTTTACATAATATAAAGGGATAAATATACAAGTAAATTGAAGTCAAGCCACAAAAGTTTCTTATGCTAAAGTTCATTGGAAATTTACAATTTGGGAGGCGGGAATGGGTACCACCGTCCCGGGAACCTTTATTGGATAACCAACACCTCTGCCATAGGTCACCCCAAGTGGTTCGCTACGTTTGGTGATTTAGCAGGGGTGCCCGGGTTCATGGGGTGAGGTTTGTCTAGGTCTTAGAGGTGGATGACCAAGACACACTGAACCCCAGATTCCTACCCACCCCTTAAACCCTTTTCCTTCCCAGAACTCTCCTCTCCTTCCTTTTCCTAAAAAAACCCTCCACACAGCATCCCCAAAGATGACATAGGCCCTGAGGAAAATTATTTTCCTCAGCGCCTCCTGTGTGGAGCTCATGTAAAAAAAAAAAAAAATGAAGTTTTAATATCTTTATTTTTATTTATTTATTTATTTATTATAGATACAAAAGTACAAATTACAATTAGGAAGCTTCGCCTGTCCAACTAGGAAAGTTTCCCGTTCCAGGATAGGCAAATTGACATGTTTAGTTCATATTATACCTGAAATGTACATAAATTACATAACAAAAAACAAAACCAAAAAAAAAAAACAGAAAATTTAATTTTTTTCTGAAGCTAAGGTGTGTAATAAAGAAAATGTATATAAAATATATAAATATAAGTACACATACATTTTTTTGTGACAAAGTAGAAAAGGAAATCTGGTAGCATATATTATAATCGGATTTACCGAATTAACCTGGTAACATATGTATAATACATTCAGATTTACAAGATGGATGAATTACAAGAACAAGATGGAGGAATTATGTTAAGCTATGTGTTTAGGAGTTTGAACTTTTAATACATAGTACACTTATAGGAGAAACTATATTAAAATTTACAATAATAGATATAATAACGAACGTAATAATCTATATGATTTTATTTTTTTTAGCGATGTAACTACTTACAATGATTTTTGTAATGATTTTTGTAACTACAAATTATTTTCACTGATTTAAAACATGTTTTCAGAATAGTATTATATTATTAGTACGACAGTATGAATATACACTCTCTTGAACTACTCCTGCTAAAATATAAAAACAATAAAAACAATAACTATAAATGTAGATAGAAATATAAACTATGAATAATTATAAAATAGTACCAAATTTAGTGCTACTTTGGTGAAATTGGTGCATTACTTCGTACGCCATACATGTTGTTTTATGTAGGTATTATTTATTTATCATAAATCATTACCATTGTAAGGTACCAAGTATCACACAGAGTTAGCGACGCTTTACAGCGGTGATATACCTACACCAACACGGAGCAGGCAGGCTTCAGGGGCGCATAACCATCAATCCCATGTATAAAAAACATCAGAAAGGATGTCGAAACATTGAACTCAATGAAGTGTGGTAGGAATTTTGGTCTAGTGATCAGGAAAGTTGAGTGATTTTGTTTACCAGTTATACAGCATACGTTCACTTTCGACTCTCCCTAAGTTCAGAATCCAATCATTGACTAATTTACGCAGGACGCTTGCACTTTTCAATTTCCAAGAACCGGGTATAAGGTTGAACATTTTTGGACCTAGGTAAGAATATTGTCTTTGAGCAAGGGATGTCATAGTAGCAAGTGGAACTATTGGATTCCTCCCTGCATGTCGGGTGTTGTGATAATGTTCTACGGAGGGGAAGAGGTGACGATATTTGTGTGTGTATAATATAACTTTTCTTATAAATAGTTGCCTCACATCCAGAACTCCTATCTCTTTGAATAAATCATTGCTGGGGTATCTAAATGGTTTTTTAAGTATGACCCTTAGTAGTGATTTCTGTGCTTTGGCTAAGGGGTCCAGTATTGATTTGGTACATCCTCCCCATCCTAAAGATGCATATTCAAGTAATGAGTTGCACATGGCATAGTACATTATTTTTAGATCTTTTGCGCATAGAATATTTCTAATAGCCATGAAAAGATGCGTGAGTTTTCTGACCTTTGTGGAGATTGAATCGATATGTTCATTCCATCTCAGATTCTTGTCTACGATAATTCCTAGATATTTTATGCTATCCACATATTCTAAGGTATTGCAATTTATTGCAAGTGTTTGGGTCATTGCAATGGTGTATAATAATTTTTTGAGTTTCTTTTGGTTGTCCCGCTTGAGTTGCACTGAAGCGAATGAATTTAGTTTTGTCAGTGTTGAGAGTGAGAAGATTATTATCTAGCCATTGTTTTACCTTGTTGATACCAATTTCTGAATTATTATGAACTTCATTCCAATTTTTGCCTTCAAATAATAATACTGTGTCATCGGCAAAGGTGATAATATGGTCGGCAAATGAACTGTTACATAATTCATTTATATAGATATTGAATAAAAGAGGTCCTAGAGTGCTTCCTTGAGGTACACCAAAGTTAATATCAGCCGGATCGCTTAGAGTATCGTTAATATTCACTCTTTGGCTCCTATTTTCTATATAACTACCTAACCACTTAAGTAGCTGACCCTGAATGCCGATGCGCTGTAGTTTTTTCAAGAGAATTTTGTGTGAGATAGTGTCGAACGCTTTGGCTAGATCCAAGAAGAGCGCAATGCATTTTCTTCCTCTATCGATATTGTTGGAGATGATTTTCGTCAGGTTTGTAATTGCATTTTCAGTGCTCAATCCTGGTCTGAAGCCATACTGTCTATTGGAAAGGATATTGTTTTTTTCAAGGTAATGACTGAGACGATTCTTTACAATTTTTTCAATAATTTTCGAAATAGAATTGAGCAAAGAAATTGGCCGGTAATTGTGTATCTGCAATTTATCTCCATTTTTGTGAAGCAGTATAACAATAGAGTGTTTTAAATGATTTGGAAATTTTCCGGAATCGAAGCTTAGGTTGGAAATATACGCGATTGGAGTTGCTATGAAGGATTTAATACTTTTTAGCAGAATTGATGAAACGTTATCAGGACCACAAGCATTCGATGACTTGAGTTCGTCAATTATATTTATGACTTCGTTTGAAGTTGTTTGGATATTGTCTAATTTATGACCGAAATTAGAGATTGTTAACTTAGCGAGATCGGATTCTGTTGTATTAAGTTTGTTGAGAATTTTTTTCGCAAGTGTGACTCCCACTGACGTGAAATAATTATTGGCAAAATTCGCAATGATTTTTGGGTCTGAGGTGTTCACGTTATTGATGTTCAGTGATTTAATTTCGGAAGATTTATTTATTTTTGTTTTAGTTATATTGCGAAATGCTTCCCATAAACGTTTTGGAGTACAGTTATTTTCATAAATGATTTTTTTATAATAATTTTCTTTGGCCGATTTTATTAGTTTTTTGCAAAAGTTCCTATATTTTTTGTAATGAGCTTGTACTATAATATTCTCAGGGTACTTATTCGCCTTTTCATGAAGTTGGTTCCTAATGTTAATCGATTTGATAAGGCCAGGGGTGATCCATGGCGTAAGTTTTATTTGTTTATGCGGTATAAGTTTATTGGTTGTATGTTTAGAAATATATGAATGTAATTTAGTGATAAATTCATTCATCGATGAGTCGGCATCAGATTGGTCTAGAACACTTTGCCAGTTTTCTGAGCTCAAGTCCTCAATTAAATTATTATAATTTATTCTTGCAACATGTTTAATTTTAGCAGGATTAAGAGGTTTGTTTTTAAGGCAGAGTGCTGTTGTATAGTGATCTGAGATTGTAGAGTGAATGACAAATGAGTCAACATGGTTAATTTTTTTGACGTTGATGTGGTCAAGACAAGATTTACTCTTGCCCTGCTCACGAGTAGGGCTGATAATTGTCTGAATGAACCCATTTTCGGTTAGTAGACAGGTAATCGTTGGATTGGCGGTGGTATTCAGTAATTGTATTGATGTTGAGGTCGCCTATAATTATTTGTCGTTCTATGTTTTTTGAGCTGTTGATAATTGATTGGAGTGAATTCAGAAAAGTATCAATATTTTGAAAAGAGGGTGATCTGTATATTGCAAAAATACATAGATTATTATTCAATACAATTTTCAGGCAGTTGGCTTGTGATAAGAAAATTTCATCAACTTGAGATTGAAGTCCGTCTCTGATGTATACAACGATTCCGCTAGACTTATTAAGATATAAGTTTGTGTGGTGTTCAGAGTAATTGTGAATAACTTTGGAGGTGTAATCTTTATTCAGCCAGCATTCCGATAAAATTATAACATCGAATTGGTAATTGAACTGATCCAGAAAAATTAAAAAATCGTCAATATTAGAAATGCTTCTTATATTTTGGTGAATAATTTTAACTCCGTAAGCGCACCATTTATAGTTATTGATATTGTTCAAATCATCAATGACATTCATGTTAAGATCAATGCCGGAATCATTTCCGGTATCATAATTTAATTGAATCATAAGTATGTGTTGGTTGTGTGTTGTATAGAAGTTGGTTTCCGAGTAATATATGATTAAATCCGATTCCAAATGTAGTTACAATGGTAAATGTACTTAATATAAATAATATAGTATAAATGATGTAGTTAAATGTAGTACTGTGAATGAGATAGCAAGAAGTAAAAACAAAATGGTAGTAAGAATTGCGAGATATCAAATTAATTTGAAAACAGTAGTAAATGATACACATATAAGTAATATATAATAATATAGTATAAAAAATGTAATTAGATATAGTACTATGAAAGAGATAGCAAGAAGCTAAAACTATAATAATAATAAAAATAAGGTAGCAGGAACTGCGTGATAACAAATGAATTCCAGAAAGGTAGTAAATGAAACAAATATCAGACATAAATGCGCGGGTCAAGACATACCTCGAAAGAATAGCCATTAATTCAAATTTATCAAAGCGCAGCCAGTTTGCTTTCGTCTGAGATAACAATGGCATTAGTTCCCTCGTTTTTACGAAGATAAATCTGCCCCCGTTTAATCCAAAAAAAGCGATATTGTTTCTCCTTCGCCGCTGTTCGTGTCTTGTACCACAGCTGTTTACCGCGAAATGTTAGTTCTTCTGAAATGAAGATCGGCGAGCAGGAACCAGCTATACCGATGTTGGAGGTGTTCAATTTGTCTTCTAGATTCTGTTTGTTTTTGTTAAAAGTTTTTACGTCTGTTAACAGGTGTTCTCTTGCTATGTTCGTTTTGAATTTAACAATGATTTCTCTCGGATGACTATTGTTGTTTTTTTTTGCTGCGCGATGAATGGCATCAATGTCCTTTGTATCAGTGGAGGACTTAGTTGTTTTGCAAATATTGAAAAAAACGTCTTGCAGATTTTCTCCTTTGATTTCTGGGATGCCTCTTATTTCTATGTTGTTCGCTTTGAGTTCCCTTTCCTGCATGTCCACACATTTTTCCAAGACATAAATCCTAGCTTCTAAGGTTGAGTTCTTTTTAGTGAGTTCATCATTCTTTAGTTCGATGTCACGGATTCTAGCCATGAAATCCTCATATTGAGAACTCATAAATTGAATACTTTCAAGTATTTTGTTATTCTGGTCTAGAATATCATTTTGTGTTTTTTCTAGATTAGACGTCTTGTTCATGACTAGATCTTGAATATCTTTAAGATTTGTCGGTGTCTGAGCGGCGAGCGTTGCACTAATATCGGTAACTTTTTTAATCTGCTCCAAAGGTTCAGTATCACTGATTGTCTGCAACGGGCTAGCAACGCCGGGCTTGGCTGTATTGCATTGCTTGCACACTTGTTGGGATCGCCGTTCTTGATTAAGTCGACGATATGTGTTCTCAATAATACCTCCGCAAGCCAAATGAAATGCGCCTTTGCATGCGGCACACGTGAATTTTAACTCATCAGTACGTAGAGTTACTGAGCACACTCGGCAATGCATCTTGAATTAATGTTTTTTTCGTGCTACCCGCGTTAAAACAAATTATACTGTTATAGTTTTGCTATATTAAATTCGGAAGGAACTTTAAATCACTCAGATTTTATAAAAATATTTTAGAACTTTGTAGTACGAACACGTAACACTCCAAGTAACTTTTTAATTTAAGCGTTATAGATTTTAAAATACACTTTACTATGGAGCAAGTTAATATGAACTAGTCACGGGTAATGATTATTGTTGAATGTGAAATTAAATGTGTAAAATTAATTTTGGGTTATACGAAGGGGAGAGGAATAGTAATATATGAAAAGGGTAGGAGGTGCTCCTGATACATTCCATACTCGCATATTAATAAATATAATAGTATGGTGACCTAATGTATCTTCTCAAGGAAATTAATTAATCATGTAACATGTACTTATAAATAAATAAATAATATATTCGTATATGTCGCACGCCAATCGTAAAATCAGGCGGATCATGACGCGCCTAAGGAACATCACGATCTGCCGACAGGCACTTTACGATGCGCATCATGATCAGCCTCATTTTACGATCGGCCTACGACATATACAATATTATGAAAATCATAAGAATAATGGGAACCCACAAAGGCGCAGCCTGTGCGTGGGTCCTAGTTGTATACATTTTATTATTGTGTCTAGAAAGAAACCAACTTTTCAATTTGGGAGGCGGGAATGGGTACCGCCGCCCCGGGAACCTTTATTGGATGACCAACACCTTTGCCATAGGTCACCCCAAGTGGTTCGCTACGTTTGGTGATTTAGCAGGGGTGTCCGGGTTCAAGGGGTGAAGTTTGTCTAGGTCTTGGCGGCGGATGACCAGGATTCAATGAATCCCAGATTCCTGTCCACCCTTTAAAACCTTTTCCTTCCCAGAACTCTCCTCTCCTTCCTTTCCTTAAAAAAACCCTCTACACAGCATCCCCAAAGATGACACAGGCCCTGAGGGATATTATTTTCCTCAAGGCCTCCTGTGTGGGCAAAAAAAAATAAAGCCAAAACATAATTAAACTTTGTCTAAAGTCTAAACAGTGTTAAAAAAGTCTATACAATAGTGTATAGTTTGTGAGAAACACACAGTACTATAAGTTAAATAAATAATGTTTCAACATTTGTTTTGTTAAGCCATAATTTTAACTCTTCTAAATATTGAGGAGTTTAGTGACACTTGATTTTTTTTTTAGGCAAAAGATTGATAGAAAAAGTCCTATAAAACTAAGGGGTATACAATATATTATTTATAATGTTGTATAAAGCTATTATATTCTCCTTACGTCTACCTCTTCGTCTAGGTACCCATAAAAATCATTATTCTTGTCTTTCTCAAAGTTTCAGACTGTTTTACTTAAAACAAATATAGTGAGTATTTCAAACTTGTCAAACATATTTTGTGTCAATGGATAAAATAAAATAGCGTTTTCCAATAAACATGCAATACTTACGAGCTTTGAGCTATTCCATAGTGTTATATTTTTCCAATTATCCTAACAAGTTTTCGAACGAAACCAGCCTTAAGTCCAATCACATTCTAACATCCTTCGAATAAAACCTACCCACCTACCTACTCTATAAATAATCTTATGGAAAATTATTTACTTGGTAATATATTTATAATGATGCTTTGTTGCTTTTCTTTTATTTTTGCGTAGGAAGCATTCTTCAAATGAGTTTATTAAGAATTAATTTAAATTTAGGAAAATGTATTAAGGAAATGGAAATTCCGTCTTTAGAAAATAAAATAGCTCTGTTTATAATTGAAATTTCTTTATTTCCTTTCCACATTTAGCAACCAGCATAAGTAGCAATCTGGTTAGGCATGACTCACTGTACATCAGATAGTTGTGCTGTGCTTCTATAGAAACTACCCATTCCTGTATCCTTCCTTGTTCTTAATAGGAATGTCCGTTTTCAATACCTTAGAACCCCGCCGAAAAATATTAGTAGGTAAGAATTTACTTTATTTATTTATTGATATTTTTAGGAAAACATTTTTAAAACCCCTCCGCAACGCAGATATAAGCGTTAAAAATAGGACAGCAGTCAAGTACAATAAGCGTGTTTATACGTCAGCGCGTGTGTTTCCATAGAAATCGTTCTAACTCCGTTATTGTTTTAGTTACATCCCTAAAACAAAAAGTAAAAGGTCGATAGTAGATCAAGCTACACATTTCTATCAAGTTGTTTATGGAAATACATAACAGGATTCCGCTGTCAGTCGTGTAGTTGACAAAAATATTTACCCGCGCAAATTTGTTACTTTACTTTTTTATCATTTCATATAAAAATATTTAATTTTTATTAAATATTTTTATATGAAATGATAAAAAAAATGAGGTAATAAAAGTGTTTAATACACATATATACAATAGAATAAGTATTATTGTTTACATAATTTGTGATTTTAGTACCGTTTTTACATAAAAAACATCCCGTGAGTCATTTTTAACTATTTTTAATGTTTGCGTTATAAATTTTAATATTTACAAATGCTAATATTTAATTTTTATATAATAATTTGAAAGCCTATTTTGTAACCTGTCTAAAACAGTTTTTACTATTCGGCTACGTTCAGAAATGTTTCATTTATAGAGCTTTAATTGTGAAGCGGTAATAACAAAAAGTTTCCGTAAAATGTCATTTTGTTAAAGACACCAAAAGCGAATATTCTCGAAAATTCGGAGGGGTTAATTAAATGAAACAATTTAACTTTGTTTGAACCACTTTTATATTTGAGTAAATCCGACCGGTTTCAGAACGACCGTTCCTTCTTAAGGGCAAATGTATACTGATTTGACAGTTTTGAAATATGAATTTACTCAAATATAAAAGTGGTTCAAACAAAGTTAAATTGTTTCATTTACCTATTATGGATAACCACAAAGTTATAGCTACATTCAAAAGTATAAAACATTTTTTAAGCTAATCTCTGGTACAATACTAAATCCGCCTATGTTGAAAGAGATTAACTTATATGTCCCTAACGGGTGTCCTCGTGGGAAATACCATGCACTTTTTGTGGCTCCAAAAGCGAGAATTTATTAATTTACAGAGCCACTCAACTGCTTAACGATTCTGCATTGACCATCGACATTTTCAATGCCACTTTCAGACGGTTTTATAATTTGAAACATAATTAACCGCTAAAGCGATTATGGTAAAAAAATTGACCACTTTTATTTTTCTGCGATTGATAGCGGTCCAAAATTGGACCACATTTTCATATCATTCGTAAAACATTTATTGTAATTATTTAAAACATTTCCATGGCCAGCCATTTATTTTAAAACGAAGCTTTATCTACGACCATAGACGTCGCAAATCCGAACTTCGTAAAACTGTTTTAGAACGCAGTTAAATTTTTTTTTTTTTTTTTCTCGCCGAATTTTTGATCAGGTGTTTACGATCAAAATTGAGTCCCTTTTCCACAGATATGTATCTTTAATTATTAAGGATACCACAGACAAATACAGAAATAGAAAATATTCTATGTTCACGGCAGTTTCAAAGTCACAAACACGCAGGATTTAAAAAAAATTTAGGAATATTTTTTTATAATTTTTAAAATCCTACAAATATGAGGAAAACACAAGTAACATACAAGTTAATTTATTGGCTATATAGCACTGCAATAAGTTTTTATATCTTCATGGTAAAATTCGAAGGTTTGATTTTTTTTGATGTTGGAGAAAAATTTTAAAAATTATCTTTTGGAAAATATCGAGTAATCGAGGCAAATTTATTTATGTCGCATGATCGTTTGATTGGTTTAATAGTAAAATAAACACCCATACTAGATATTTGCTATTCCTTTTGATTAAAAAAAATGTTTTTCAATTCTGTTAAGTATTTTGGGCACAAATCGAATGTTGTACATTTAGTACTAAGCCGCAGAATATGTTAATTAATGTTGTTTCACAATTTAATTAACATTGTGTTGAATAAGCACATTATAAATTTATACTTGCAGCCCTAACTCTCTGCGTAACTCGACTGGGAAATGCATTCGATTGAATTTTCACTAAGCAAGCGAAACCTTATACTTCCGCCTGCGGCATCCATTCCCCTACTCACCTTAATTGGCAGCACGACGAGAGCATTCCAGTTTCATATCGTTAATCCAACTAATCTCACTCTGCAGTTGACTTTGTGGAGGTTGTATTTTCTAGGCTTACGACACGTAATACTTGTAATTAATAACTGAATTGAGTGGGTAAACAATCATTTTTATGACGTCATTTCTGCCTGTACTCACATTCGTTGGGAATGGATAGGCCCGGTTAGGGGCCTTTCACGGGTCATTTGTTATGATAATGCGCGTTTTCAACCCATGACAAAATAAACCTGATAAAATATCCTACGAACAAAACACCCTCCAAACAAAACATCTACTAAAACCTAACCTAACCTAATCTAACTTTACTGAATGTCTGTATTGTTTTTGTCCCATTTTACTAGTTTTGAACAATAATTTATAAAAAAATTTATAAGAAAAACTCTCTTTTTTACCAAATTTAATTTTTTTTTTCAATCCAAAGGTATAGCAAATATCTAGTGCTAATTTTGGGTTATTTTATTTATTTATGTTTCAAATTACAAAATATGGATCATTAAATAAATCGATTTTTCATAATTTTAGAGCCAACTTTGGCAATTTTTGTGAGTTAATTAAAATTATTAAAAAATACGTAAATATAATTAAATGAAAAATGAAATAAAACTTACTAAAAAAAACATTTGGATTGATTTAAATTTTACTTTCAAATGACCGATTTACGTTCTCACACAAATTGATTGAATTTTTTTTTTTTTAAATGTTCCTAAAAACGTTCCTTTTCGATCTTATAATTTTATGTCTTATGCTATTTTCATAGTTAATTCATTGAAAACAAAAATATTCATTTGCTTTATCACGACCTCCATACTTTGCTCAAGCCCTTATCATGGCAGTCGCTTACAGGCTATATTACAATGTAATAATAAAAATAGTAAGTAAAAGGGTAGTATATAGGTTACATTACAATGTAATAATAATAATAGTAAGTAAGAAGGTAGTATATAGGCTATATTACCATGTAATAATAAGAATAGTAAGTAAGAATGTAGTATATAGGCTACATAAACAATGTCCCAAGGACATACGCTGATAATCGTGACCAAATTCTTGAATACGTCAATAAATTTTTCATAAATATAGGATCAAATCTAGCAAAGCAAGCTACACAATGTAATGACGCTATACTAATAAATGAACCCCCTGAACAAGGAAAGAAACTCGAGTTAAAGCAAATTACAGCTGATGATATCAAAAACACAATTTCTTCTCTAAAATCAAATGTTTCTTCGGGGGAGGACTTAATCACAACCAATGCAATAAAATATCTCTGTAAAGAACTCAACGTACCTCTAACATGCTTAGTCAACCTGTCTATAACTGAAAGCATATTCCCTACGGCTCTCAAAAAAGCTACTGTTATACCAATTTTTAAACAAGGATGTAAAAATGACATAAACAATTACCGACCAATAAGCCTACTCAACACATTTTCAAAAATATTGGAGAGAATATTAAAAAAAAACAACTCTTATCCTACTTAGAAGACAATAAAATATTATCGGAAACACAGTATGGTTTTAGGGAGAACTTAAGTACTAGTGACGCCAAAGAAAAAATTACAGATATGATCACTAAAAGTTTAGACAGTGGAGAAAAATCTTTGGCAATCTTCATAGACTTACAAAAGGCTTTTGATACAATAGACCACAAAATATTTTTTGCTAAACTTACAAAAATTGGTATGACAAATACAACACTAAACTTGCTAAAAAGCTATATGATGGAGCGTACACAGAGCGTTCAAATTAATAAGAGAAAAAGCGAACCTCTCCTAATCAACCATGGCGTACCCCAAGGAAGCGTACTAGGACCAATATTGTTTTTGATATACATCAATGATATCTGTAACCTAGAAACAAGAGGAAAAATTATTAGTTTTGCTGATGACACAGTAATTTTATTTAACGAAAAAGATTGGATAAATACTTACAAAGAAGCGGAACACGGGCTTAGTCTCCTGCAAACCTGGCTTAAAAGAAATTCCCTCACGCTTAATGTTAATAAAACAAAATATCTTATATTTTCTATAACAGCCAGAGAGCAGCCGTCGGAGGATTTAAATCTCAAATTACACACATGCCAAGGAATTTATCATGCCTCTGTCCCACTATAGCACACTCCAAAAGCATCAAATATCTTGTAATTGAAATTGATGATAATCTCCGATGGAACTCACAAATTGACATAATTACAAAAAAGCTAACCAGGTACATATACTTCTTTAGAAACATTCGTAATATCCTCAACATAAACGATATTAAAAAAAGTATAGTATGCTTTGTGTCAATCACAAATAGAGTACGGTATAACTGGATGGGGGTCTGCCTTAAGCACTCACACAGAGCGACTCAATATAGCCCAAAAAGGAATACTAAAGACAATACTGAAAGTTCCGCTTAGAACTCCGACGGAAGAAATATTTAATAACTTTCAAGTCTTCAATGTACAGAAACTTTATTCAAAAAATATTTTATTTAAACTGAAAAAAAAACATATATGTATACTCCACTGCCCAACATAAATACTCAACCAGGGCAGTAAGCAATAACATCCTGGTTACTCCCAATTTGAACACATCTTTTGGACAGAGAAATAATAAATTCCATGCTATGAAATTATACAATGCTATACCAGATCAAATTAAAAATATAAAGGAAATGAATATATTTAAAACAAAAGTAAAAACATGGCTGAGAGATCAAAGTGATAATAAAATTACAAACATCATGAAGACGATATAAAGACAATCCATAACCAAATACAAATATTTTAAAAAACTACAGGCCACCTCAGAACAGGAAATCCTAGTGAGGAGGTCTGTGAAAAAAAAAAGAATCTATACTTATACTATACATTATACATACATGTACAAACCTTGCTATTGAAACTAATAATAAATAATAAAATAAATAAATATTACATGTAACAATAAGAATAATAAGTTAGAAGGAAATATATAGACTATAATATAGGTCGGTCTACTGGCAAATCCCATTAAGTCACGTTTTTCATGAAATACATATCTTAAGTATAAAATACTCCAATGGCATACTCCATTTACGTAGTCGTATATTTAATCGTTTTCGATTTAAACGTGTTTCTAAATTCACCATAAGTCATAAATCCGATATTATTGTCAAGCAAAGCACATAAGTCAATCATTATACTCTAAATGTCAATAATACATCGATTTAGACCGTTAAAACAAGCAAAATCCACTAAGTCAGTTTTAAAATAATCTTAAGGCCATTTTGCGGCATTACAGTCAACAATTTAACAGTCAGTAATCTTAATAAGCATAGCACACTAAGTCATTATTGAATGGTAAAACCCACTAAGTCAGGCTCATTTTTCGGTAAATCTTTGATTAAAGGTTGATGTTATTGCTATCAACTAAAATTGTGTATTGATAAGGTACTTAAGGGTTCATTCTAAATTATAAAATATTTAAAAAAAAACATTTTGGAGATATTCGTCCACTTATAGCCTTTCCAAAATTGCCAAATATTGAAATGCGATTATCTCTGGATTGTGTTTTAGTGACTTAGTGGATTTTGCCAGTAGACCGTCGATATTACAATATTAGAATAGTAAGAATAGCAAGTAAAAAAGTATATAAAATAAAACAAAAAATAAAACTATAATTAAAATGGATGATAAAAAAGACATTTCATAAAAAATATAATAAATTTACAAATAATATTAAAATGAAGATTAAAACCCCTCCGCAACGTAAGCAGATATAAGCGTTAAAAATAGGACAGCAGTCAAGTACAATAAGCGTGTTTATACGTCAGCGCGTGTGTTTCCATAGAAATCGTTATAACTCCGTTATTGTTTTAGTTACATCCCTAAAACAAAAAGTCAAAGGTCGATAGTAGATCAAGCTGCACATTTCTATCAAGTTGTCTATGAAAATACATAACAGGAATCAGCTGTCAATCGTGTAGTTGACAAAAATATTTACCCGCGTAAATTTGCTACCGGCAGCTCCACCGCGCTCCACATTTTAAATTTTTATATGAAATGATAAAAAAGTGAGGTTACTAAAGTGTTTATTAGTGAATAAGTATTGTTGTTTGCATAATCTGTGATTTTAGTACCGTTTTCACATAAAAACATCACGTGAGTCATTTTTACCTATTTTTAATGTTTGCGTTCTAAATTTTAATATTTACAAATGCTTATATTTATTTGTAATATAATAATTTAAAAGCCTATTTTGTAACCTTTTAAAAACAGTTTTTACTATTCGGCTACGTTCAGAAATGTTTCATTTATAGAGCTTTAATTGTGAAGCGGTTATAACTAAAAGTTTTCGTAAAATGTCATTTCGTTTAAGACACCAAAAGCTAATATTCTCGAACATTCGGAGGGGTTTTAAAAAAGTGTAGAAGGCCTCCATTTAGAAATAAGTCACAGGACTCATTACGAATGCGTACAGCGGTGAAGAGCTCCTACGAAATACGGACCAATACAAACGAAGATTAAATTGTATTAAAATGAAACAAAAGCAAAATATTACATTTTCGGTACGACAATATTGCGATTTTGCACACAAAGTTCCTCATAATACATTACTTTAAGGATAGCGAAATTATTCATTTTAAATGCCGTTGAGTTTCTCAAATCTCTCAGTATGACTGAACCTGCGATTATATTTCCTGTTTATTAAACTTTGACATTCAAGCTGCCTCGTGCGAGTTTAAATGGTGACTTATTTCACCTTTTATTAATTCAATCATAAATATTACGGCTGAAACTTGAACTGTCGGAATATTAAAAGGTTCTCTCAAAGGCAAAACATTCTCTGTTTCACCATTGATAATTTTTTAAGTGAAAACTTCTTGCACCGTTGTGATTTGAAACTCGATGAAACGGAAACGATCGACACTAAAAAGAGACAAACATTTACATTTATAGGATTTAGCCCGCGAGAGAATGAGAGAGCAATAAAATATTTATTTATTTCATGGGTACTCGGTTCCAATATAATACGATAAATCCACAATCCCAAGCAATTCTCCTTTGGGGTAGAGGTATAAAGCGCCTGACGAACCTCAGCGGCCAGATATTTGGCGGATCAAGGATCGAATCCTACGAAAACAAACAAAAAAAAATCTTCAAACTTAGCAAAATAACTTTGTGGCATCATTATTAATATAATGAAAATCAAATAACTTCGTTTAAACCAATATATAATTAACAATATCAAAATGTTTCAATAACATAATAATAATAACATAATAACCCGTTGACAAACTGATATCAATCAGTTTAACTGGACTTAATTTAAAAATGTAAAAATTGTAAATAAATAAACAAGGAATTTTATTAATAAAAAAATTTAAAAAAAGGAAAACAATGTTATCTACATCAGGACACGTGATTTAAAGGAAGTTATTTGATTTTCAGTATATAAAAAAAATCGTTTGTAAAATCAATATCACAACTTCAAAGCACTCCCAAATGATCAGGCAAAAGAAAACACAAAAACGCGACGACTAGCGACTCCGAAGAAGAAAACACAAATACTAATAAGATGATCAAATGTATCGGAAAAGGTACTCTGGAATTCGACGATAAAACTATGGAAAAAATCATCCTTCACATTGATAAAAAAGTGCTTCGTCTCTTCACTCTTGTCTACATTATTGACGGTTTCACTTCTACTGCGTGTGAATTGCACACTCTGATTTTTTTAAGGGATGTGATGGTTTCGAAAGGTGTGCTGATGATATTTGAAGCAAATGAACAAAATTTTATACTTTTGAATGTAGCTATAACTTTGTGGTTATTCATTATAGATAAATGAAACAAAGTTACTTTGTTTAAAACACTTTTATACGTTTGCCCTGAAGAAGGAACGGTCGTTCCAAAACCAGTCGGCTTTACTCAAATGTAAAAGTGGTTCAAACAAAGTAAAATTGTTTCATTTAACAAAATTTTACTCTACAAAACCTTTATTTCAGGAACCATTTATTGGATAACCGACACCTCTCGTTCGGTGACTGAGTAGGGATGCCCGGGTTCATGGGGTGAGGGTTGTCTGAGTCTGGGCGGCGGACGCGTCTGTCTACCTACAGTAAGGCGGGCCGGATTTGGAGATACTCGTTGAGGGAGACCTTTTTACCTCCCCAGCATAATTTTCTCGACCCTCTCACCCATTGGGAGGGGATTGATTCAAATGTCCGTTGCACAGACCCCCAGTTTCCTACACTCCTTTAAAAAAAACCTTCACACAGCATCCGCAAAGATAAAGTAGGCCCAGAGGGATTTTTTTTTCTCTGAGTCTTCTGTGTGGAGCTAATGTAAAAAAAATATATTCTTAAATAAATCACAAAAACTAGTCTTGTTTATATAATATGGAAAAATTTCATATCCATGCATTACCTATAAAAGGTACATAAGTCAATTTCCAAGAATTTTGTTGAAAAATGTTACGTGGTTAGAAGAAGAATGCAGTTTGTGGAAAAAGTAAAACTGTGCATGCTCCAAGAAAAGAAGAAGATGTAAATTACCGTATTTACATTTTATTTCTTTCTCTTCTTTTCTCTCCGGGTACGCAAAGCTAAACAGCCCCCCACGGACTGCACTCCCGTAATAGGTAGCATACTTTATACAATATTAGAAACCAGCGTGGAACCGCAATAAATCATAGGATATTATAATGGTACGAATTGTGAAGATGGAGTATTTACGAAAAAAAATTGCCTCAGGATCATTGCCTTTCAAAAACAAACACTGTCAATTTTAGAGAATATCAAAAATTTACCTTCAAACTTGAAAAATTTCGATATTTAAAAAAAATGTATGTTACGGAAATACACATTTAAAAAATGGAATTATTACTTTAAAAAAATACAATAGAGCCAAGGTTCGTAGAAAATGCTTAGCATTTAAGGTTAGTTCATCGAGGAGGTAGAGCGGTCATACACTTGACACTCCTTAATTTTTTTATGAGTTAACTGCCAGTATATATTTTTAAAAATTAACTTATTAAAATTGAATATACCGATTTTATTTGTTACAGAGCAATCACATCCGCACCATCATAAAAGCTAGAGGCATTTCCTACCCAAACCTAACAGGGAAAACCTTCGCTGTGTTCCGCGTAGACAATCGTCACCATCTCATGTCGCTGGTCTCCATGCTGGACCCATCTCCAGATTGGATAGTCGGAGTATCAGGTCTGGAACTGTGTCAACAGAACTGCTCCTGGGTCGAGTCCAAGGTCTTGAATCTTTACCCCTGGGACGCTGGCACTGATGGAGGACCTACCTATATCGTAAGTAACAATGGCGAATCGGAGAATTCTTAGGTTGAGTTGTTTCACAGAAATTCAATATTTTATATTGGTAATTGGTAGGTTGTTCACGGATACAGCCTCCCATGGATTGCAATTATACATTAGCCCAAAAAATTGTAGGATTTTTGAAGTTGAAAGTACCTACTTATAAAAAAATGCTTTGCAGAGACGATCAGAAAATAACACCTTTGATACAATTGAAAAATTATGATATTTGTCAAAATTAAAACAAAACAATACACATTTAAATGTTTGTAATTTTCTTCAAGACCCGAATTAACCTTCGTATACTCGCGCCCAACGGCGTAACACGTATGCTCGCGCACGTTGCCTCAGACCGAGATTTCAACTCATCTGTATTATTTTAATTATATCATTTTTAAGCATTATTGGTATTTATTATGCAGAAGAGGGGTTTAATTGAAATTAAAAAAAGATAAATATTAAAACTTTTACTTTTAGTTTGATAGAAACAGACTTTAAACTATAACCCCAAACTCTTAAAAAGAGCATTTTATTGTATTCTCACTTTAATTACAAAAATTAACTAAAACGTGTGTTAATTTAAAAAAAAAAACTCTGAAATCTAATAAATGAAAGTATCAATAATAATAAAATAACATAAAAATAAGAATTATACATAATTTGGATTTTTGGGTAGTAATTGTAAACCTAAAAGACCGATAACAGTAAATAAGTATCACATGTCCACTAAGCACCAATGCCTGCGCCGCACTAAATAATGCCTAACAACAAATTAAGAAGCCACTAAAAACCTCAAAGTCCCATTGTTGTTAATTTTCGAGGAAACAACAGATTATTGATTTGTCAGTCTGAGAGACCAACGCGCGAGTATGGAAAGGTTAATAAATCCTACACCCCCTACCTTAAACCACCTCACAAAGCTGCCCAACCAGGTGTCGACAGAGTTCCACTGTCTTCGCCTTACTGACCCGGGCACTCTTGTGAGGTGTCACATAAATCAAAAATAGATATAAAATTGTCAAATGGCCATTCAGCGCCATTTTTTTTTTGACAGTTGAAACTTTGGTTGAAACGTTCCCGTTAAATGCCCTTTCTCCTTTTGAACAAATTTTCATCACTAGAAGTGGACAATTTAAGGTTAAACGTAAGGTACGTTATAATCTACGCATCCACAGATGGCGCCAATTAAATTATTTTTGGTTTTTAATACTTTTTGCGCGTTATGCTTTAAAATATTGAAGTGATTTAATTGTTTGCGCCCATACATATTTGATATGAACATAAATAAATAGTTTTGTCCATAAACAAACCCAAATCTTTCAAGAAAGGCTCAAAAATTCAATTGTAAAATTCAAATTTAAAAAAAAAAAAAAAAATGACGCAGAATGGCCATGTGATTACAATATCACACGCAATTTTTTGCGAAAAAAGTTAATAATATTCATACATTTTTTTAACTGGAATTAAAGTCTGAATAGAGTTCCACTATGGTGTAAGTATGATTGTTTGAGGGTCATTTAAAAAAATGGCGCTTTTATCTAGTTATCTGGAGGTTGAAGCCGCACCATTCAGGTACTAACTTCCAAGATCGAGCTTAGGGGTATCAAATTCAAACGCTCGGTGTAAACCAAATACATGAATTCAGACGGATAAATATCAGATTTTAAAAATAAATTTAAATCTTATCTTTTCTGGAAGTATGTAGCTTCTAAAGTAAATAAATAAGCTTTAAATCTTATTTCAGAGCGAAAATTTTCATTCTCTACAACATGTGAAAGAGTTGTTTTAATTCATAATTATACACTGTGTGGAATTGAATACGATTTTCTACAAAAAGGTGAAATGCTTAGACTACCCTGCTTTGGAGACCGTTGAAATCTCAAATAAATTGATTTTGATCGTAAATATATTATTTTTATTTTAACTTTTATGAGTAAAAGCTCAAATTGTAATATTTAATTAAATGAAAACAATATAAGCGAAACTTAATCGAAAATCGGGAAACAGAAAAATCAGAAAATGATATTGAGAGAGGTGTCAATATCCTTTTACACCCTTTTATCCTTTTACATCCCTTTGCACCCAGACGTGTCAATATCCTTTTCTGATTTTTCTGTTTTCAGATTTTCGATTAAGTTTCGCTTATGTTGTCTTCATTTAAGTAAATATATTAAGTAGACACCGAGTGAGCGCTGGGCCCGAGCTCACCCAAGAACTCGACCTACATCAATTTATTACTTATGATTATAATATTTATTTTTTTTTTTTCATTCCACTTTTTTCTATTCTATTTATGAATTTTCTAAAAAATACTGTATTATTATATTATATCAATAAATAAGGCAGTATATTCAATAAATAATACAAGGAAAAATGAAAAATTTAGATAATTCTGTAAAAATCTACCACTTACACATTCAGGTGTGTTAACATTTCGCATTCAACATTATTTCACGGTTGACACTCAACACATGAGAACGGTTCGTTTTTACGACTGGCTCTTCAGTCCAACAACTCTACTGTGGAACGATTTGCCGGCCTCAGTGTTTCCTACCATCTACAAATCCAGTCTCTTCAAATCCATGTTCATTCTTTCCTCTCCTCGAAAAACCCTCTTCCATTCTGAGGTAAATAATTTACCTCCTGTGTAGAATTAATGTTAAAAAAAACTAATTTTTTGCATAAAAACACTTTCCATATTTTAAACCCTTTGTTCATTTTGTACACAAAAGTTTTTCTTCGTTTCAAAATGTAACATTAATCTCCACGCAACCCCTATAAACGAAAAATTCACCCCTTCACTCACGCAGACCTTTTCACAAACAGAATTAATTCTACCTTCTGATTTGCATATGTATTTTCCGCAGTCGCCTGACCAGCCGACCAACCCGCGTGACGTCATACGGCGGATCAGACCCAACTTTCCCAACGACCCCCGCTCTCCATTCTACGACCCGTCGGGCGCGGAGATGAAGCCTTTGGCAAGGCTGTACCTGTCAAGGCAGAGGTTGTACGAGAAGAGTTGTGACAGTAACGGTATCACAGGCGCCGGTAAGTTAATGTTTTCTTAGTATTTAATGCCACTTTGTGGCATTCCATTATAATTAAATGAAACAACACAACGTTGCTTAAACTAAATTATTTTTTTAGTAATGCCGACCAGTTTCAGAAGAATCGTTCTTTCATCAAGGCAAATTATTATTTGCCGTACAAATACCATTAAATACAAACTTAATACTACAAATACATACATTTAAATATGTGAGAACTAATTTAACATAAAGAATACTACAAAATTATGGGTGATCATTATTAGGTGTTGAAGTAGGGATTAGTGCAGACTGGGGAAGTAGATAGTATCGGTGAATGAGAACATATCGATAATAGAAATTTGAAATGCTGTAAATATATTTTTCTTCGCAACTGAGGTGGCTTGGGCGTGTGCTGAGAATGTCAGATGACCGAATTCCGAGGGAGATACTGAGTGCGATTCCAGAGGGTAGATGTCCAGTGGGCCGCCCAAGACATAGTTGGGCGGAAACTGTGTGAGGAGAGGATGGGTCTGCCATTGACGGAGGGCGAACAATCAGTACAAGTCAGGGACATATGGAGGAGCCTTGTCGATGCAGTGGGTCCCCGACCCAGATAGGACAAGGCGAAGAAGATGGTGATGATGACAGTTTTCGTGGTTTTTTTCCCTTTCGATTAGCGTCGTCGAAATATTTCTAGGAAAATATGTGTGTCCTTACAAAGTGCATTTTAACAGGATTTAAAAAAAAAATTAAATACTTACTGTTATAAAAGAAATTTTAAAAAAAGTGTTAAGTTTTCTGAAAGATCCATTCAAAATTATTTAATAATAAAAATCTATAATTATACAGGTCTACAAAATCAGGAGATGATGTTTTGAAAAAATAAAAACTTTCATACGCTCTCCCGAATATTTAATATTTTGTCCTTTACAGCATATCAAATTTCCGTGATACATGTACTAACTTAACATATTATTAGCTATATTATACAATAAAACCATATCCGAAAAAGGGTTTCCACGTATGATATTTCGCCCTTCAAAACATTTTTTGTAGGCCGAATACTTTATTTTTTCTAGGCTTATTAAAAGACTTTAAAAAAACTCGATCATTTAAAGCCCATGATGTGTTATACCTACTTGTAGTATTTAATTAAAGCATCTATAATTTTTTTAAGCGTTCAAATTTTTAAATCCAAAACACTTGATTTTGCACGATTTTGCATTACTTTGCATTGGATCATCTAAGTATTATTTAACTAACCATCTTACCATTTCTCTGGATGAGTAGGTAGATAGTATAAACCACTCTATTTTGGCAAACACCTCTTGCTTCATTCACATGCACACATCATCTCACACGTAATCTTCTGTTATTCTGACTCTGTCCCGACTCAAATAGTTGATTCACTAGCGCCATGTCTTCTTGTGGCGTTCCCGAAGCTTCTCCTGCCACTAATTTCTTCGTCACATTATATTATATATATTATTTGACATATATTCTGTTGACACTATTTTCTTCGGGTACTTCATTTGAGTAGTTTTATTGAAATAAAAATTGGAAGGTTGGAAGTTTGTTTTTTAATGGAATGAAATTAATGATTAATTCGGAGAAATTTTATTAAAAATTCGAAAAAAGATTTATTTAGGTTTCCCAATTATTTGTCCTAGCACCCCCTAAGTGGTGGTACCACCCACCACCCACGGGTAACACAGACGATAAAAATGAATTTATGGTGAAAGCTATTTATGTTTCTACGTTCTCAGAACCGAGGTTCTAAATCTTTCATTTAAGAAGAAACGCGGTAGCCGAGAAAAAATAGACATTTTACAAAACTGTCGCTATCACCCCCCTTGAATACTGAGCGAAACGAATAATTAAACCTAAAAAAAAATAAAGTTTTTATATTCCACATTTTTTCACCTTCGAAACTGGACAGACTTTTAAGTTTTTTTTTATCAACAGTATTAGAAGAAAATATTCTATGTCCGTACATTTTGCTTTTTTTAAAAATACTTTGTCTAGTACCTATACTGAAGTCTGTTGATAGCGTTTAAACCATGGAATTTTAACGATTGTGGAGGGTAGGTTACGAAGTATCTTGTCAAGGTCGATATCTATATGGTTATTAATAGCCATCCCTATGCCTAGAACGACCACGGCTCAGCACCAATATTTGTATTTAGGTGTAAGATGGTACAATATGATTGTCCAAAAACAAAATTAGTATAACAGAAACATTGAAATATAAACAATTCAAAAAGCAAATTAATTCCTTGAATTGGATAATGATATATTGTACCCTTTATGTAATTTACCCTTACGTAAACTGCAATATATAATATTTAAAAAATATATATTGTTATTGTCCTTCTTTAACTATTTTTTTCTAAATTGTGTACCTATGTAAAATAATTTTTATATTTATTTCATAAGTTCTTTGATCATTGTTTACTCATTTCATTAGAACATTATTATAATTTTTTGTACATAAATACTCCTCCCATAAACACGAGCTCAACTTAAGAAGTGGTAGAATAAAATATGAATTATTTTATAACCTTGCATATGTAATCACTTGTTATGTAAAACCCAAATTCTTGAAATAAATTAAAAATATATTACATTAAAAAAATATTTGCACTAGTGTGAAAATCTAGGTAGGTAATTGAGGAATACGTTTGTATGGATGCCACCCGGTTCCCTCTTAAGCGCTTTCATACTGAAATATGTTTTTCTTGAAATGTATCTTTACTAAAGGAACTTTAAAGACTTCAATGAAAATCCATTTGAATACATTGAACAGTAGTTCTGCGAACAGTAGAACTGGTGACCAAAAAGTATGGCCCCAAATTTCTTCTTCATTACCTACATAGTATAAAATGAAGTCGCTCAAAATGTATGTGCGCGTTAATCTTTTAAACTACGCAACGGATTTTCATACGGTTTTCACGAATAGATAGAACGATTGAAGAGGAATGTTTATATGTATAATACATGTAAATTATATTAGAGAAAAGTCGAGAAATCCAAAGAAAACATATTTTTGTGCGATTTAAAACGGCTGGCGGGCCGTACAATAGTTACTTTTGAAATTCGTTCTACGGAAAAAATTGGAAAATAGATGTCCTAGAGTAAGTAGGTATTTGATTTGAATTATTTTATTTGATGAAGTCGCTCAAAATGTATGTGCGCATAGATCTTTTAAACTACGCAACGGATTTTCATGCGGTTTTCACTCAAACAGATAGAGTGATTCAAGAGTAAGGTTTATCCATATAAAACATGCTTATTATAGTAGAGAAAAGCCGAGAAATTTAAATACTCAATTCAGGCAGCGGGCAAGCAGGGTAGCTGGCAAGCGGATGGTGTGGATTTTATAAAGGTTGGTTAATGGCGTTGTGTTTCGTTAGCTACGGCAACGTGTGACCGGGTCTGCTAGGTATTTACTAAATCAAATCCAAATTTTCTCTCAAATCATGAGATTGGTGAGTAGGTAGGTTCTTAAATACCTACCTATTTAATTATAAACCGTATGCATTATGTAAGTTTAAAAAATAAATAATTAAGGAATTATACAACTTGTCCAAAAAAAATTCACTACTTGAATGACAATGCTTTTTTCAAATTTTCTTCGGGCAGGTAGGTACCAAATTGTAATTATGAAAACGTGCCAATAAGAAAGTCCAATTAAAACATTTGAAAAGTTATCTTTACTGAAACATTAAAACGGCTGCCATTTTGATACAGAAACGGAATGTGTAAACAAATTTGCTGACAGAAATGCAAACGGTCGAGCTAAAACAGGACATCGCTGCGCTCAGCCAATAAGGAAATTAAATATTGTCACCTTATCCGAACCTAGGAGCGTTTGTGTTTCATCTAATAAATATTTATTTTGTCTCGTATTCCATCTATGTAAACATTGTCTCTGTGTCAATTCTTAAAAATTCCTCCTCCGAGAGCCGACTTAAGTAAAATGTTCATTATTAGGTTTAGTTTTAGCGAAATTAAAAGATAAATATAAAATAAACGTAAATATTTTTTGTTGAACTACGGTTGACTCACAAACATAAAAAATCTTAAAAATCAACCAAAGTCACATACATATATTGCAATCTTAAAAAAAGCTAATATTTCGTTGTCTATGTCTATTCTGTTCCTATCTTCAGCTGATTGGTCCTCAAAAACTTTTTATAATTCACATTTCGTACGTTCGGGTAAACTTTTCTGCTAACACATATATCACCACTTTCGTTACGTCCTTTTTAACGAGTATCTCTATAAACCTCTCCTTAAGTGGTTTCTTTTTTCTTGTGGGTGAAGTACATATAAGTCACGCATTACAAAAAAGTTCCTTTAAAATACATAGATTTAGGTTATTGACACTAATTTTCAAAGGAAACTGTCTATTACCCATTTTGTTTTCAAGTCGAAAGTACGTTCCTTCGTAGGTAGTTGTACGTGGGAATTATTATGAAAACATATTTTGACGTGGGTTTTCAGTTAATGAAATTAAAATTTCCATTATTTTGTTTTCAAAGAATAACGTTTAATAATAAGTAATAAATGTTCAATCATATTAAACATTCAAAACTTGGAATTATTGGTTCTTAGAAAATCATTCAATTGGTAACTTATAATTTATTGGTTACTCGCGCAGAGCAAACTTTTTTTTCACAAAAGTTTAGTATTGAATAGACTGTTGACTTTCTAAAATTCGTTTGCTGTGTCAACATTCCAAGAAACGTGATGTTTATAAAACTTTATCTCGGAAAACATTACTCGTGCATGCAGAAAATCAGCAAAGGAAACTGCAAATAAAGTGGCAAAAACTAACGATTAAATTCCTGTTTGAGTCTGGGAAAAAGCACCACACGTGACAACTAGTTTGACAGCGTTTGCTCTATTTCTACGACGACATCTTTATAGAAAATCCCACCACATTCTCGTCAGCGCCGAGGTGGAAGAGGTGGATAAAGGGGATGAGTGAGTTCAGATCTCATCCATTTACATCCCTTTGTCTGAAATGTCAAATGTTAAGAGGGGAATCGCTTACTTCAGATGTAGGGCACATTTCCCGCGCTGTCAGCTATTTGCGGTGTTGCCATTCTATTTTGACATAATGTAGGTAGGTACTACCATTAAAATGTGCACTCGCTTTAGTGCAAGATTTTCGCTGAATGGAGCCTTTTAGAATATTCATTTCCGGGCTCGAATCCGGTGCAGAATGGAATGATGAATACAGTTTTAGCTTTATAAATACATACATTATTTTGCATGTATCTTTAATGTATAATAAAATATCAACTTTATCATTTTTAGATGACAATATTAAAATAAGAGCTAAACATAGAAGAATTTGGAACATAATAATATTACCGGCTTATATACTAGGTATCGTGAATGTATGATGATTGGTTATGTAGAGAATTCATTTAAATTTGTGGTGTTTTCACTTATTTCGCTAACCGTTAATTTTTTAATCAACGAAATTCAAAAAAAACTTATGAACAGCTTTTGTTTTTCAAGATTCCTACTTTAGGAATTTTGATATTACTTTAAAGTGGTGATTTTTTTTGTGAGAGTCCCAGCTGCTCCCGTCCGGATCCGGTGTGACTATGGCATCCCCAATTGGGGTAAGTTGTGAGGCTGAAAGTAGTTAGGAGGGGGAGGAGATGGGGAAGAGGAAGGTGGCGGAGTACCTACATATATATTCAGATCTGGTCACGAAACACGGCTAATGACATCTCAAACAACGTTTCAATTCTGATTGGTGGTCTTACACCTGGGAGATACTGAGAGTATCTAATCTGAAACGTGCAGTAAATAGACTACATATAATTTAAAAGTAATCAATTGTGAAATAATGCAAATTAAACAAATATCATTTATTTGCCCACACCGGGATTCGATCCCGCGACCTTCGGATTGCGGGTCAAGAACCTTACCTTAGAACTTAAACTTAAAGAAAAAAAAAACTTATTCAATGTAGAATTACATTTTACAGGCAAAATTTATAAGATTTTTTTTGGAAATTTATCGTGAATAAAGAACTCTAGTCCATTTTTATTAATAACTAGCTGGTCCCGGCATGCGTTGCTATGCCATTCAATAAAGAAATTGTTTCTCCCTGAGTGTCCTTTCCCATTCGTTCCGTTCCCCTTCCGGCTCCCCTTTTTTTCTCCCGTTCCCACTCCGTCACCTCCACTTTCCCTCTCCCCACTCCACTCCCCATCTTCCCCCGTCCCGCGAACCCCTATCCGGAGTTCCCCTCCCCCCTCACACCCCCTTCCCATTCCCCTCCCGCGTTCCCCTTCCACCTTCTCCGCCTTCCCTCTTCCCTTTCCCGCTCCATCGTCCCGCCAACCCTCCTCCCGCGTTTTATATGTTCAATCCCAGTACATTCAGTTTTTAAACAGCCCGCGTGCCACATCTTACAATTTTTATTCAAATTTCCATTTTTCATGTATATTAAATTTGGTACCTAACGTAGGTACCTATTTAAAATAACTAAAATTCTTGATTCGATTCAAACTATTAGGGGAGTACCTACTTTAAATAAATTAATCAACTTAAAGATTTTCAAAAATAGAATCCTGATTTAACAATCATTGTTTTGCAAAATGTCATTCTCAAACACGCGAACTGTCAAACGTGCGATAGTCGTTAGGTTTTCTGCAATTATGCAATTTTCTTAATTTTTCTCTCTGTAAAAACCATCCTCGTACTTCAAGGAATATTCTAAAAAAAGAATAAGCTAAATCGGTTCAGCTGCTCCAGATATTTGCGCTTAGCAACACATTCAGCGATTCATTTTTATATATAAGAAGATGACATTCTAACTTTTAAAAAATCACGTTTATTAACTTTTTAATAGATAAAAAAACGCCCGTGACGCCATAAGGAGCTACATGACGTCACCAGTCACCATAAACATCCTTTTTTTAACAACAAGTTCACTTCAGTATATCTATGCTCAGTGCCTAACTGGGACGGAATCGAGAGGTTGGATAATGATAGGAAGCTATTTCCTTTTGAATTTGCGGGCTTTTTTTTTAGCTTTTTTGGGGATTTTTTTTCAGCGAATTAAATAACATACGACTGCGAACATTTTACCATATATTTATTGATATTATAAACTTTCAAATTTTCTCAGCCCGAAATTGTCGCTCATTGCTGAAGTACACGGCAACTTAGGCACTCATCTTCAAAATTGCGATGACCACGATTGCGGGCGTTCTGAATCTGAATCTAAAAAATAAATAAAACGGCATTTTAATCTGTGAAGTATGAACTAGTTTTTGAACTAGGATTATTAAAAAATAAGGTAAATTTTTGGCATCGTATTGAACACCAAAATTCATGAAAAAATTTCAACAAGATCTATAAAAAATATTACAAAAAAATCATAGCGGGCCTTTATTCTTTTTACGGTCAAACGCATGTAAGTCTATAAAATAATAAAATGGCAAATATTATTTTGCTCCTGATATGTTGGTTTATGTAAAGACAGAAAAAAAAGTAAATGAAAATGTTCATTTGATCAAACCATAAAAAATGTGTTTTTTTCAATCCCAATTTTTTTTTTTTAGATCATCACTTTGTCCGAAATATCACGTACAATTCATATTCCAGCAATTTATGTTGAACTACAACACTCCTGTAATTGAGTCAGATGGAAGAATTTTCACTGACTTGGTATTTCTATAATAATAATAATAATAATTTTTATTTTAGTAATTTGTACATTTAAGTTTACAAATTTCTAATTGATTATAATATTTCATATTCACTATATTTTTTCAAGTTTTATGTAGCTCCTACAATACATCTTGAACTTTCCAATTGGTGTGGACTTTAAAGTTTCTGATAGTGTGTTATACAACTTCATTCCCTTGTACAGTAGACTGTTCTGCGTATTCGCTTTGTCCTTTTTCTGTATAAAATTTCAAATGATATAGTTGTTAGTACGAAATTGCTTGCATTGATGAACTTTCGGATTCAGTGCAGAAATTGTGGGACTATATCTATTCTCTTTGCCCAGGATACTAACGTAGGGAAATATTTATATCAAATCAGTGGACATTTTGAATATATCACTAAACAATTACAAATTGATTGTTACTGAAGTTGTTCCATTATATACAAAAAATCTGAATTATTTTTACTATTCGCATGTAAAAGTCTCTAAAAAGGGCGTTAACAAATAAATAAATAGAAACTTAGAATGTTTTCTAAAATGTTCCTCCTTGATCTTGTAGATCACAAATATATTTTTATTTTTATCAATTTGGCAAAGGGTCATTCCCCAGACACAACTGACACCAGCATTATATGAAATTTCAGGGTATTTCACTTTACTTTTTAGGATGATTGCTTGAGACCATTTCCAAGTTTATTTTCTCGGAGAATATTTTCACTTGTGAACTACTTTACAACTACTACTTTTTAAGGAATTAAGAGGAACGGCTGCGCGGTCATTTTCATACAAAATTTAATTTTGGAAAAGGCCGAAATACCGCGTAAAGTCGCGTAGCTGTTTCTCTCGATGTCTTGCAACAAATGAGTTACTTCAGTTCAATTTATTTTATCAGGTACGTCAGTTCAATAAATTTCATTAGTTACATCAGTTCAATTAATTTCATCAGTTACGTCAGTTCAATTAATTTCATCAGATACGTCAGTTCTAATAATTTCACCAGTGATGTCAGTTCCCTTTAATTTCATCAGTTACGTCAGTTCAATTAATTTAATCATCTACGCCAGTTCAATTTATTTTATCAGGCACGTCAGTTCACTTAATTTCATCAGTTACGTCAGTTCACTCAATTTCATCAGTTACGCCAGTTTAATTAATTTTATCAGGCACGTAAGTTCCATTAATTTCATCAGATACGTCAGTTCAATTAATTTAAACGGTTATGTTAGTTCAATTAATTTCATCAGATACGTTAGTTCAATTAATTTCATCAGGAATGTCAGTTCAATTAATCCCATCAGTTATGTCTCTTCAATTAATATCATCAGTTACGTCAGATCAATTAATTTCATCAGTTAAGTCAGTTCAATTAATTTCATCAGTTACGTCAGTTCAATTTATTTTATCAGGTATGTCAGTTCACTTAATTTCATCAGTTACATCAGTTCAATTAATCTCATCAGTTACGTCATTTCAATTAATTTCATTAGTCACCCCAAGTGGTCCGCTAGGTTTGGTGATTTAGCAGGGGTGCCCGTGTGCATGGGGTGAGATTCGTCTAGGTCTTGGAGGCGGATGACCAGGACATACTGAACCCCAGATTCCTACCCACCCCTTAAACCCTTTTCCTTCCCAGAACTCTCCTTTCCTTCCTTTCCTTAAAAAAACCCTCCACACAGCATCCCCAAAGATGACATAGGCCCTGAGCTCATGTAAAAAAAAAATTCAATTAACTTCATCAGGTGCGTCAGTTCAATTAATTTCATCATTTACATTCAATCAGTTTCGTCATTCAGTCAATTTTCAGCAGTTCAAGTTTTTCCTTGTCGGGTCTTCCCATGACTTCTAACCCAGTGACTTTTTAGTTCATGTCACCTCATTAGTTTAGTTTTCAAACATCGGAAGTATCTGTTTAATTTGTACGAGTCTGTAAAAAATTATGACTTTTCCACAAAAACAACCACAAAGATTTAACATCTTGATAAGCATATTCTCTGTAGATTAATACACTATTGCAACAATGTTTAATGGAAACGGATGCCAGATATAACTTTATGGTTTTATTCGACGAAAATTATATCATAAATTTATTTTCTTGCCAGTGTTTTCCAAGTGTCATTAAATCGTGGGTGGTAACTAAAAAGACAGAAAAATTAGAACGAACAAATAATCATTTTTACTTTTCTATCAGATCTGAAAATTAACTTTTTTAACACAGGTCCGATTAAAATTTTTTTTTAGAAGAGATATAGAGCTTTTAGAATATAGAGAAAGTGTCATATCAAACTTTACAAAATAATGATTATCTTCAAAGTTTCATATATTTTTCGCCAGAAGGGTTTTTGACGACAAAATACCTACTCCCTTCATCATAATATTAAATCCATTGCATAATGACCTACGTAAAAGTTTATAGGCTGGGGTGTGATTTCAATCATAACACTGTAATATATCAATACGTCAATTTTCATGGTTCATTTTTTATATTATTATTAGAGTACCATAATAATACATGATTTATATAGCGCCGTTTTTATGAGAAATCACCTCAAGGGCGCTGTACAAACTTATAATAAATTTCTAAAATCTAAATGAATCTAAAAAAGCTAGACAAACAATTAAAAACAACTTATGGCTAAAAATTGCAAACACCGGTTCATTGATCACCGATACGAAAATATATACAATATTTTGACCAATGAACGCGATGCTGCCTAAAAATTAATGAAAACATGACCATACTTACCTGGGAGGTCGCATGAAATTAACACTGTATGTTGTCGATTTAAAGAAATTTAGATAGAGTTCGCACGCAGAGGACATAATTGTGAATGTATTTAATTCTGAAAAATATTTTAATATTTATATGTAATATATTCTTTAATGCGTGTATTTTGGAAAGTAAAAGCAACATTTAATGGTGGGTGGTGCAGCAGTACCTATAAGGATTTGATCTTCATAAATGTGATTCGTCAAGAGACAGATTGATGTGTAAGGACTCGAGCAATTTTAATTCAGTAAGAAAAGTGAGATTCAGTGAGACCATGACGGATCTTATTAAAATGACTGCGGATAACTTAAAAAAAAAACAGAAAAACAAATTAATTTATTAATTAAAATAAATTAACATTTACCATATATCTAACTTCCATGCAAATGAAGTTTAGATATTATTTATGTACTTATTGTTTTGACAACTGAGATAATAATGGCAATATTTTGTTGGTCTTAATACAATTACAATGTGAAAAAGAAAAAGTAAATGGTCATAATCTAAATGAAAATCTGCTGATAAACGTAAGTTGGCAATTTCTTATTTTTAATGGCGCATTAAATGCCACCATAAAATTGAACACCCTTAAAAGGGAACGATTCCGAGGGGTTGAATTTTCTGGAGAGGGAAATCCTAATATATTTGCACATCGATAAATAAACGCGACCGTAAAGAACCTTACAGAACCCTTGCAGAAGGCTTTATATGAAAGGTTTCCGGTTTCACATGCAGTAATTTAATATGTCTAATATAAACCCTAAAATAGCACGCGCAGTGTTTCAAGGAATTTACCTAACCTAGTTTATGTGGTCAATTTATTAATTACAGGTCTTGAAGCAAATAAATCCAGAGTTTGCACGAGGTGTTGCAAAATAAGGGGAAACGCCTAATGATGTTTGTTAGGGCTCTTGTTAAATGGGTTTCTGTGAAACAGCAGGAATGAAAAACAATTTATTTCATTTATCTTTAATTTATTTTTTATTCATTATTATTTTCTAATTAATCATTTACAAAGAAAAGGGCTAAAAAAATCAAGTCGAATGTCTACCAAGGGTTCTCAAAAATCCGTTAAAAGTACATAAATTCTTACACAAATCTTCTTTCTTTGAACATTGTTCTTAAAGTTTCTTCTTGAGTCACAGAAAGATATGATTTGTCAGTGGTTGAGATTGCATCGCGTTTGGGTCCCACCCAGACCAAGTTCTCCATCACAACGCAAGCAACATTTTACGCTTACTGTGGTGGTAGTTGGAGATTTTCAAATATTTTCAGGTTATTCGTAACCCGAGAATATTTGTCTTTCTTTTTATTGTTATAAATTACTAACTTTTTCCCGCGGCTTCGCTCGAATGATATTAGGGGGTTCCCACGCCACCTCCCCCCCCCCCCCCCCTCACCCCACGTCTCCCCCCCCCCCTCCCCATCCCCCCCTCCCTTCCCCTCCCTCCTCCACCCTCCGGCATTCCATAAATTAATTTCCGGTACATTCAGTTTTCAAAATTACAATTTTTTATAAAAATTTCATAATGCCAGAGCTCACCAGTAATTTTATTAAAAAAAATATATCCAATTTGGTGCAATCGTTCGGAAGTTATGCGCCCACACACATTTCGGCGATTCATTTTTAGAGATAGATATTAACTACGACGCCAACATTGTTTCCACGGCAACCGTTTGTTTTGCTTTTCTTCTGACGTTTGCAATAACTCGATTTTATTAGGGACAGAAAACGAATGATAAATAATGATGCCAGAGTTTATTAATGTATACAGCCTATATTACTCGCAAATAATGTAGCTTTCTGTTAGTGAAAGATTTTTTAAAGTCCATTCTGAATTTTTTGCGTGAAAGAGTACCAAGCATCCATACATCCATAAAAACATTCGCCTTTATAGTATTATTATTGTGAAATTCAAGAAAAAAACCAAACACAAAAAAACTCATTTTCATACTCTTCGGCAGTAAAAAACTTAATACCACAAACGCAAGAAAAACGATTTCCTATCATTATAAAAAGCTTAAAAGAAGAAGACACTGAAAAAATAAAAGAGAAAATACAAAAAATCAAAATATCGCAGTTGGGAATTCGAGTAAGTGAAATTAAAAAAACAAAAAAAAACATTATAATAACATGTCCAGAAAAAGAAGAGGCAAAAAAATTAAAAGATAAGATAAATGAAGTCGACAAAACCATAATAGCGGAGGTACTTGTGAAAACGGATCCATGCGTAATATTCAAAGGACTTGACAAAGACTATACCGAAAAAGAATTCTTAGAAGACATAATTGAACAAAACAACGACATCAAAATGATATGTGAAAAATACCAAGATAAAAAAATATTACAAGTTAAAGCCATCATTACGAACAAAAAAACCAACAGCAAAAACTTAATTCTCCAAACAAATCCAGAATTGAGACTACATCTTATAAATAGAAAAAAAATTCATCTAGGATTCATGAGAATCTATGTAACCGATTGTAACGTTCTTACCCAGTGTTTCCATTGTCAAAGATTCGGACACACAGCACAAAAATGCTACAATAAAATGAATAAACCAACATGCAAGCACTGTTCAGAAGATCATCCCATCTCCGAGTGTAAATCCCTGGAACTGCCACCCAAATGCGCTAACTGTCACTCAGCTAACAAGAAGAAAGAAATAAACTCCTTCAACAGTAAAATGAATGAAATAGACCACCGAACAAACAGCGAAACATGTAAGTTTCATTCTTACATGCTTAAATTAGCCAAAGAAAGAATAAACTACGACATTGATTAAAAAAAACTTATATATAATATTGCAAAATACAACCAAAAATGCATTAATTAAATGGATGATTTCTTAAATAGCGAATTAGAATTAAATATTAAAATTCAAGAATATGAATGTATTTGTACTGATTCATGTAACAAAATTATTTCTAAAAACATCAATGATATAATTATTATGCACATAAACATCCGTAGCATTCAGAAAAATTTAGATGAACTAATTCTAAAAATAAATAATTTAATTAAAAAGCCGGACTTCATAGTGTTAACCGAAACATTTACGAACGCTGAGTCACCGTCTTATCACTTACCTGAGTACAATTATATTTCTACCAAAGTAGATATCAACAAAAATTCGGGAATAATAATATTTGCAAATAATAAATTTAGTATTGTTAACATTATAGAACACCCAATACATTTGGTAAACTGCATCGAAGTACATTTCAAACTCGGCAAATCAATATATCATTTAATAGCTATCTATAGAACGCATGGCTCGAGTATTATTACGTTTATTAATGACCTCAAATACATATTATTAAAATTAAAAAATAAACTCTGCTTCGTGGTGGGTGATTTTAATGTGAACATTAATGAAAAAATAGAAAATAATAACAAAACTGAATACATCAATTGTATGACTGAACAAAATTTCATATCTTGCATAAATAAAAATACTAGAGAAATAAAAGAACATACTCCATCTTGTTTAGATCACATTTGGACAAACGTAAACATTAAAGATCTTCACAAACTAAAGTCAATTGTTTGGAAAACTAACATAACTGATCATCATTCATGCTTACTTCTGTATAATAATAATATTAAACATAAAAAACATAATTTAATACCCAAAAAATCAACAATAGACATGACTATTCTCTCTGAAAAACTAAAAAAGGAAGACTGGAACAATGTTTTAAAGAGTGATGATACTGAAATATGTTCGACTAACTTTGAAAAAATCCTGTCACAACACATTAAAAATTCGACAACTGAAATAATAATACACATAAAATCAAAATTAAGATGTTTAAAACCTTGGATTACCAAAGGACTTATAATATCTATCAGAAACAAAGAAAAACTTTATAAAACAACTTTAAAAAATCCCCATGATGAAAAAGCATATATTTTTTATAAAAAATATAAAAATAAATTAACATCTTATATTAAAAAAAGTAAGGAAGAGTTTTTTAAAAATAAAATATTATCTTCAGAAAATAACCATAAACAAATGTGGAAAACTGTGAATTTGGCCATAGACAATACAAAAAAAACACAAAATATTAAGTACATCGAACACGATAAAAAAATTATAGATGCCAATTTACAGCCTAAACAATGTGCAAACATATTTAATTCCTTCTTTGCAAATGTTGGAAAAAATCTTGCGAAAAATATTCATAAACCTTCTAACCCGGAAAAACATAAAAATAAAAATTTACATAAACGTAATATACTTTCAACATTTGAAATAACAACAGAATGTGAAATCTTAAAAATAATAGAAAATATGAAAGGAGGTTCGTCTCCCGGTTTTGATTCTATTACGGCACACATGTTAAAATCTATGAAATCTTACTTAATAAAACCCATCACTCATTTAATAAACTTGAGTTTAACGAAAGGAATATTTCCAATGAACTACAAAAACACAATAATCTCACCTATTTACAAATCTGGTGATCCACACCAAGTAACGAATTATCGCCCAATTTGTCTAATTTCTAACATAGGAAAGATCTTTGAAAAAATAGTAAAAAAACAATTAGTAAATTTCCTAGATAGTAATAAAATACTACACAAAAACCAGTTTGGTTTTATTAAATCACTCAGCACACATGATGCAATTGCTAACGTAACTTCATACATTTACGAATCATTAGATAAAGGTAAAAAATGTGCGGGCATATTTATTGACCTCAGAAAGGCTTTCGATAGCATATCCCATGAGATTCTATTAAAAAAATTAAATGATATTGGCATAAAAGGCAACGCGATTAAATGGATCACCAACTACTTAAAAAACCGCCCTCAAGTGGTAAAAATCAATCGTATTAATAGTGATCAAGAGATTTCAAGCTTTGGAATCCCCCAAGGTACAGTGCTTGGACCAATCCTTTTCACCATATATGTAAACGATATTTTTTTTCAACATCTACATGGTCAAATTACATCATACGCCGACGATACAGTTTTAATAATAAGTGAAAATACTTGGGAAAATGTAGAATTACAGGCCACAGAAGACATCAATACGCTTAAGAATTTTTTCGACACTAATTTACTATCACTAAATAGTGAAAAGACATTTGTAATTCCATTTGCAATCCATCCAAACGACGGTCCCAAAAATTTTAACATTCTCATACACGATAACACTAAAATTCACAACCAACATTATTGCAAATCAAACTGTACAATATTAAAAACAACAAATAAAATTAAATATCTCGGCGTAATTATCGATAAAAATCTGAAATGGAAGGAACAAATTTGTCAAGTAGTAAACAAAATCAGAAAATTAATATATATATTTTTAAGAATTAGAAATTTTCTGTCGATAAAAAATCTATATTTAATCTACTATGCCTTAGTTCAATCCACTCTACAATACGCTATTATTAGTTGGGGATCCGCGTATAAATGTAACCTTCTTCCAATAGAAATTGTACAAAGAACAATTATTAAAATTATATTAAAAAAATCCTTAGACTACCCAACAGAACGCCTGTTTGAAGAATTTCAAGTACCCACATTTAAAGATTTATATATTAAAAATTCAGTAATTCAAATAATAAAAGAAAAAGATAAATATCCATTTTTAAATGAAAACAGAACTCGACTTAAACATGTTTTTCTATGCCCAAAACTAAATACGTCTTTTGCACAGCATCATTATACTTATCAGGGAAGAAATTTTTTTAATCGTCTACCAGAGGAAATCAGAAGCATCAATGATAAGGCCCGAATGCTGCTCTCTGTCAAGAGACATTTTAAAGATGTTCTTAAGAAAAGAACTACTGTCAATTAATCTTACAAATATCTTAGTTCTCCATAACATTCTTTCTTTAAAAAAAAAAAAAACACACCATTATCAAATAAATACTGCAGCTCACATATATTTATGTACAATTAATTATTTAAGTACTAACTTATACCTAACTAATAACTAATAGCATTTATGTACACTCCCCTTCCATACACAAGCAAATGCTTTTAATGGAAGGGTAGTAAAAAAAAAAAACCTGTAAAAAAAAATATTTAGTTGTAAAATTGTAATTATAATAAATGTTTCAATAAATAATAAAAAAAAAAAAAAAAAAAAAAAAAATTATTGTAGGATTAATTAATAACATGAATATGGATGTCGCAACAGTTCATTGCGGTAGTACATTGCATTCATTTCCTTTGGAGGATCTGACGGTATTTTTTGCGTGAAAGAGTACCAAGCATACATACATCCATACATCTATAAAAACATTCGCCTTTATAGTATTATTATTGTAGGATTAATTAATAACATGAATATGGATGTCGAAATAGTTCATTGCGCTAGTACATTGCATTCATTTCCTTTGGCGGATCCTTACACGAAATGGTTATTTGAGATATGCTAAGTTTAATTGGTTGAAAGAAGATTTCATTCCTGAAAGTGGTATTAGGGAAAAGTTAAATTGGCTCAAAGAGCTTTTAATAAGATAGCCACTTCGTTATGTAACCGAGCACTGAACCTTTCCCTGAGGTGGAAAAGGAATTTATACTGCATTTGAGGCTAGTATTCGAGACTTCCACATTGAAAGCATGGGCAATGAATAGGATCGAACCTTTAGAAATGTGGTATTACAGGAGATTACCGAAGATGCCATGTTGAGCATCAGTCGCAATCGATCTGGTGCTTTGAAATCCCCAGAAAAACAGATAATTTCTGAAAAGTTTAAAGAAGATAAAATGGGCGTATTCATCTTATGCAATATGATTAGGTACATATGCTACGAAGTGACAAGTGACCTATATACATACGTACTAGAAATTATCATAGAAGGAGCAGTTGAAGATTGAAAGGGTGTTGAAGGTTGGAGTTGAAGTTTATTTCGAATAACAAATGATAATTTTAACAATATCTTTTTTGTAACACTAGCTCCACTCAGGAGTCCATGAGGAAAATAATATCCCTCAGGGCCTATGTCGGGAAATGCTGGGTGGAGGGTTTTTTTAAGGAAAGGAAGAAGAGGAAGTCCTGGAAAGGAAATAGATAAGAGGAATTGGTAGAAATCGGGGAGTCTGTCTGTCTATCTGTCTATGAGTGATGGACGTATGAATGCATCCCTTCAACTGCAGCGCAAGGCGATGGGTCGATGGATTCTGGCTGGAAAGGTCTAAAGACCTCCTTAACTAATCACTCTCGATCCGGCCCGCCAAGCAGCAGACACATCGGCCTCCAAGTCCTTGACAAAACTTACCCCATGAACCCGGGCACCCCTGCACAGTCACCAAAAGTAGCGAACCACTTGGTTACCTATGGCAGAGGTGTTGGTTATTCCCGGGGCGGCGGTACCCATACCAATCTCCCAAAATGCAATTATCTACTTTGTTTCCAATTGCATTTTTTTAGTTCTAACTCTACGCATGAGGCTTCGAGGAAAATAATTTCCCTACAGGTTAGGTCATCTTTGGAGATGTAGTGTGGATGGTCATTTTGATGAAAGAAAAGACTGGACTTAGGAGATAGACCTGTCATCTATTGATATCCTTTGTGGAACTTCTTCTTGAGGAAAGAATGAATGAGTGAGGAAAAATGAAAGAGTGAATCATTAAGAAAAAAGACTGATGTTGTAGAAGGGATGTAACAAAGAGGCCGATAACTCAATTAATCGTTAAAAAAACACGAGGCCGATAACTTAATTTATTTCTTAAAATATCCAAACACTTGTATACAAATCTTTACGCATTCCACGGTACCAACAATAATCTTTGTCAAACATATTTTGAATTTCGTCGAAGGTTTCATTTTACCCCTAACGCCAGCTCAAATTTGAATGCCAAATGATTTTGCAGTGATCAAAATTTCCATACGGAAGCCACCCATAACTGAAACGTTTTCCGTTGAAATAATATTTACAAACTCTCGGACGTGCTATCAAAACTTTTAGACAAGTTTTAGACATCGCATGCGGACTGGTCAACATATTTAATAAATACATAACTTTATGTTATGTGATAACCACATAACTGTCACAACAGGACAATGGTAACCTCTAGGCAAGTTTCAGACTATACATCCCAAGTTTTTAGGTCTTTTACTTGCAAACTCGGAATTGACATTGTGTGCAGAAGCATTATGCAGTCATAAATAAATTTTTATTATTCTCTATTTTCATGATCATTACTATTGATATTAAATCTGCATACTTTTGAATGAATCAGCTGAAAAAGGATTTTTTTATATATTTTTATCCCAATGTGCGATTACATTATATTTTATAAGTTCTTCGTATCACTGTTAATGTAATATTTAAAAGCACTAAAGAAAATATAATACATATAATCATGGATATGTTCCCCTACCCATCCATTCTTCATTAATACCTAGCAACAGCTCCACCCCTACCATAATAATACATTGTTCCCATCCATATTTCAAAACTGTCAAATCGGTATACATTTGCCCTGAAGAAGGAACGTTCGTTCTGAAACCGGTCGGATTTACTCAAATATAAAAGTGGTTCAAACAAAGTTAAATTGTTTCATTTATCTAAAATATAATATGATCAAAAAATGCAACTACCGAAGTATTTTTTATTTATTATGTGCATCCTTATATTTCAATATCTTTGTGTGCATCTATATAAAAAGTTTTCCATATTTTTTGTTTGGCCTTGCCTGTCTCACTAGGAAATCCTCTGTGGAGACAGACTAGTTTACAAATATTTTATAAATTTTAAATAAAGTACATTTATAATAAAGTACAAATATTTGACAAAAAATTTTAAGTTGGTATGTAGTGGTAACAATAATGAGATTATATTTGGGTGAGGTGACTAATTATTGCACGACCTTTTTCGATGATCGATTTTTTCATCAGAATTTTGTATTTGTTAATATTATTCGATTGTCTTGTTTTGTCAGGTAGGTTATTGTACATTTTAGGCGCAATGTATTTGAAATTTCTTTGACCAAATGTTGTGTTTGTTTTAGGTGTTTGTATGAGTTCTTTGGTTTTGTGCCGCGTGTTTTCAATATTTTGGGTATTTTCTTAAAATGTATTTGTTTTATTTTTAAACAGATGAGTTAAGATTGTTTTTGTGTAAATTTGTCGAATATCTAATCTAATATAACTAAACAAAATACATAAGTAAAAAAATAAAAATAGAGAGTAATAAATCCTCACATAAATATTTATTCTATATAACAAACATAGCAGAAGGTATGTACGTCTATTTGTGTCTAGTTATTTATCGTATTGGAATAAACAAAATTTATATTGGAAATGATTTGAGATTTTCACGGCCAAAAGCATTATTGTTATTTATTTTTGATGTGTTATGCCATGTTGCGCTACCCCCTTCTTTGTCAAACATTTCGGACAGCGCTTCATCAACACTGCCCTGATGGACACTGTAACGCTGTCCAAAAAAAGAAGAAGGTAGCGCGAGACGGCATAACACCCCAAAAATAAATAACGGTTACTTTTATATTGAACATTTTTGAAGTGAAAACTTCTTTGGCACCATTGTAATTTGAAACTCGATGAAACGAAAAATTGAGACACTAAAAAAACACACAGGATCAGGGGTCCTAGCACACTGAAATCGTTATCTTTACAATATCGAATCGATATGGCATAACAACCGACGATTTTGTACCGAACCGATATTGATGGGCAATGTAAGGTAATCAAAAAGAAATTGTTATACGCTGGCAACACTTGAGGTACTTTCTACGTAGCTGTCACAATGTCTATGGTATCGCAGTTATAGACCGGGAGCCGGTATATAAATCTTACGTCACAAACCTTACGAGTACAAGGATTAAACTACTTTTGTAGTGATAATGGACAAAAAAAGCTGGTGTGCCGCGCCTCTTCGCAGATTCCGCGCAGTCATGGAACTAGTGAAATTTTTCAATGGGATGGTTTAGAATCTAGACTACAGTTATTCCTTGGTTTCATTCGTGTATTCGATAAGGTAAAATTTACTAATTTCTATCCCAATTTGGCAGACCTGCTAATTTTCTCATCTACCAATCGACCTTTATCATATGAAACCATTCCCGTTCGTGTACCCGATGACGCAATTTTTTCGAAAAAAAAATGAGTGTGCCTTAGTTTAGACCACACGACTGAAGTAAAACTTCGCTAACTTATGCCGGGTACCCGTTGTATAATATAATGTTATATAGCATGGAACCATTACAGTTGACCGCGAGGTTACAGGAGCCTTCGGGTACCCATCCTCATCCCCATCCCCATCCCCATCCCCATCCCCATCCCCATCCCCATCCCCATCCCCATCCCCATCCCCATCCCCATCCCCATCCCCATCCCCATCCCCATCCCCATCCCCATCCCCATCCCCATCCCCATCCCCATCCCCATCCCCATCCCCATCCCCATCCCCGTCTCCGTCCCCGTCCCCGTCCCCGTCCCCGTCCCCGTCCCCGTCCCCGTCCCCGTCCCCGTCCCCGTCCCCGTCCCCGTCCCCGTCCCCGTCCCCGTCCCCGTCCCCGTCCCCGTCCCCGTCCCCGTCCCCGTCCCCGTCCCCGTCCCCGTCCCCGTCCCCGTCCCCGTCCCCGTCCCCGTCCCCGTCCCCGTCCCCGTCCCCGTCCCCGTCCCCGTCCCCGTCCCCGTCCCCGTCCCCGTCCCCGTCCCCGTCCCCGTCCCCGTCCCCGTCCCCGTCCCCGTCCCCGTCCCCGTCCCCGTCCCCGTCCCCGTCCCCGTCCCCATGTCGATCGTGCGTAAAGAAGTTTTGCTCACTATTTCCATGACTGCGTGGAACCTGCCAAGAGGTGCACCGGCAGACTAGCTTGTTTAAGGCTTACTAAATGTCCATTATCACTACAAAGTAGTTTCACCAGTGTACTCGACGACGTGGGTTTGTATAGCCAGGCTCCCGGTCTATAATAGCTGTCAAAAATATCGTAATCCATTAATGGATAATATGACAACTAACTAATAATCTTCTCTTTTGAACATTTAAAGATCCATTTACATCGAGATTTTTGCTGAGATTTCATAATAATATTAAATACACACACTTTAATATACGTTGGAAGTCCGCATGTATTTTTTGACAATAAAAAAAGGAGTTAATTATACAATGAGATCATTTGCCGTAATACGAGATATATTCGTATGTACGAAACTGTCAAACGAAAACGTCTGAATTCCGATTTAATTTAATCCTGCAATCTTCGATAATCTGCCTCCGTTCATTAATAAACCAGTAATTATGCAGAAAGAATGTCATTATTAATAAAGTTGTTTTGATATATCGCCAGTTAAATAAAGGACAGAGTGATTTACAATCTCGTATCGATAACGAACCGATTGCCCTAGCATCGATAGGCAGACCGGCGTCGAAGGGAAATAAATAAGGAATCGACATACGATGGCAACACTGGGGATCTTTTGAATGAATTTTCGTTTCTTAATTTGAAATGTGCTCCTACGTACAAATGAAAAATACCAATAAATTGACAATTTCGAATTGAAATACGAACTCAAATAAATATTGACGTTTCGCATGTTGATACTGTTTGAGACTAAACGACATTTTAACAAATTTCGTTTCTCGAAATTGAAAGCAATTAATTGATCGCCTTTTAAATGAATTAACTGAGTCTATGGGTCTCGTATATGATTTCTTTAAATTCTATGAGTTTTTTTAATTCACCTCTACTCATTAATTAGCCAGTTATTTTGCGTAACAAACGACATTATTTTTAAAAATCTGTACATTGACAGCTTATCTGTCACTCCGGAAGCCACGGTAAAAACGGCGTCTTTTGTCAACCGACTGTCGGAATTGTATGTTCACTGTGCTCGCAAATATCGCTAACTGACCATAGACAACGGATTTATTACATTTCGTATTAATATTGGGGTTTTATCCATACAAGAATGCATACGATTTGGTGGGCTTTTGTCAATCGTCGGTCGGTCAATTATACCGATATCGTATTGATATAGGGTTATATCGATCGACCATGCTAGGACCCCAAGCCCGCCAGAGAATGAGGTAGTATAATCAGTCTCCTCTTTGTGCGGTGCTTCGAAGCTCCCCACTCTTGTCTAGTTTTCTGAAGGTTTCACTTCTACCGCGTGTGAATTGCACACCCTGTTTTAAGATGAAAAATATCTCCCAGATGAAAATATTTATTTCCAAACTGTGGAAGTCTCTAAGTCGGGGGATTTTGATAAGCCAGTTTCCTGGTGTTGTTAAAGTAAAAGGGTTATTAATGTCGGCAAGATCTTTTTGGTATATGGATGGTGATTAATTGAAGCAATTCAGGACGGCCGATTTTGTAATGTAGTATTTTATGTAATAGTATTAAATCTGTGCTTATTCTTCTTTCTGAAAGCTTCAATAGGGGCATTTAATCCAGGAGGTAATTATAATCAATTTTTGTACAGGAATATGCAATATAATGTTTATATAACTCAAGAAATTATGTTGAGTCTTTTCATTGTTGTCGGAATGAATATTGAAAAAGGGAAACCATAACATAGGGTTGTACTCTAGTTGGCATCTGACAAGGGTTTTATATAACATGATAAATGTGCCTAAATTATTGAAGTCTTTTGCAGCTCTCAAAACAACACCAAGAGTCTAAAGGGTCTCGTTGATAATATTATTAATATGACCGACATTAAACGATATCTCATATATTTGGAGTAGATGCAATAAAAAAAATATTTCGGTATTTAAGTTATCGGTACAGAAGTTATTAAATCGATGGCAAAGCGATACAGGTTATATTTTCAATAAATCATGTACCGAGATTAAAGCGATAGTTCGTAGTATGAACGTGATGCATTTCTGTTCTATTCTGCCTGTCGCCCGCTAAACAGGGTGTTACGGCACAAAGAGAACTACTGAATTACTGTCATGTCCGCTTTCTAGTCTGCGGGTTCGCCGACCCCGTAATCCACAGTAGGGGTGGCAAACACCCCGTTTTAAATACATATATATATATATATGTATATATATATATATATATATATATATATATATATATATATATATATTATATATATAACAAAATCATATAACAAACTAGTTGAAACTGATTTTTTATAACAACTAGCGAGTTCCCGGCATGCGTTGCTATATGTTGCTATATTAATTGTTTATCCCTGCTTGTCCTTTCCCATTCGTTCCGTTCCCCTTCCATCTCCCTCCCGCCTCCCTTTCCACTCCTGCATTTCCTTCCTCTCATGCGTTCCTGCTCCGCCTTCCGTCTCCCCACTCAAATCAAATCCCCAAAGTTTCATCGCAGTCGGATGAACGGTTAGCAATTCATAATTTCATGATGCCAGAACTCACTATTTTACATAGAAACCATCGCGGGCATACGCATATCAAATCCCCAAAGTTTCATCGCAATCGGAAGAATGGTTTAGCAACGCATAACATATATATAGATAGATGTTTGAATGACTGAAATATTTTAAATAACTACTTACAAATTCACAAAAATGACATCATGTTTATTATCGGAATACTTGCTACCGTCTCGGATTTAAGTTAGGCTGATGATAATCCTGGTTTTCTTCTTCTTCTCAAGTCAGACCTTATTTCTGAGGATCGTGACTCGTGACCCCTATTCCGGTTTCCATCGTAGACGAGGTTAATTCCATCCTCGCAGTCCTGCGCTGCGTGCAGTGCTGCGGTCACCAACATAACAGACACCAGTGATACTTGGTCACGTTGGTGATGTTCCTCTGTTTCTTCTGCCTTCCACTTTGCCAGTGACTAGGAGTTTCTCCAAGTTCGTTCTGGTTCTCAGTTTGGCGAGCAACGTGTCCAAATGATCTTAAGATACGCTGTAGGCAGATAGTTGAAAGCATATTGTGGATGCCTAGCTCTTCCAGGATGGACACATTGTGCGTCTGTCTGTCCATGGAAAACAGGGCATTTTTCTCCAGCACCACATTTCAAGGGCGTCTCTCCGTTTTCTTTCACTGACTCTAAGCTTCCATCGTACCGGATTTGGGAAAAATCAATCAACGCTGGTGTAAACTACAGAGAAGGAGAATTAATTTGGCAAAGGAGAGACATTGTTAGACTGAATACTGTAGAAGTGAGAAGTTCCTTGTGGATGTGTTTCATGATTCAAATATTTGCATAATCGAGGCTAAAATTTCCAAAACAAAACTGTGCTTACTAAATTCAAATGGAAAAGAAATCTACGATGTCATGTAGTTTAAGTGAGATGGAGCATTGGGCTATTGAGCTAAAATGACATTACGTGTTTCCATTCAAATTCGTATGGAGTGCTATTCGAATTTTCTTCTTTATTTTATGGATGTGGGCGTGATCAAAATTCAATTGATACGGCGATATCACGTCAGGCAAGCGTAAGAAAGACAGTACCGAACGGGCTAGAATCAAAAGATATTAAAACTATGGCGTCATTGCGCATTGGTTTGAATTCAAATCTGCATGACAGGCATTTCTAGTGTACGTTATTTATTAAAAATGAACTGAAGTAGGTACAATAAAGTCATGAAAGAGTCAATTAAATAAATTTCTTAAGGAATGTCAACAGAAAGAATAACAGACTAGAATTGTCATTCCTTCCTCTCGGTGTTGTTATATACCAACTCCAATTTATTTCCGGTTTTTTAATACATAAAAAGATTGGAAATATAAAGTCTAGCATGTTTTTTGGCTTGTAAAATAATGTCACAACAAAAAATATTATTCCGCCATCAATAATAAATTTAATTTATTGCTTTATGTTTGTGAGCGGCGTCAACCCTATTTAGCGGGTAGTGACATAACGACGCCGAAGCTCGGGTGGAATGAACCGGCCGAGTGATCGACTATTCCACCCTTCACTTTGTTTCCAGCACGCTTATCCGAAGTTTAATTTTGTTTGCCTTATCGTCGAGTCAACCCTTCGCTTGCACCGCGAAAGTTTAACAAAAAAATGATGTTTTTTCTTAAAACTCTCCGCAAAAAAAGGTCTTCCAGATTTATATTCAAATTAATGTAATTAAAAACGGACTCTCGCGAAAATTATTTAATGTTTTTGCCTGGGTCTCTGCCGACCACAAAAACCTTTTTTCATTTAAATAATAATTAGATCATTTTTATAATGCTGTTTTTTTTATTTACTGTTATGTTGTTCTTTTTGGGTCGAATGAATTAATGCAAAATTCAAATTTGTTTAACTTTGGAACCAGAATTAAAAGATTTAACTTTTATTTCTGAAAACTTTGGAGTAGTGGAAAATATGAAAATTCCATTTGTAAATTAGCGGAATCCCTTCAAATTTGCTGAAAAACTAATTTTTATGACCCTGATGTATTTATCAATTACGTATTCACATAAAATTTTGAACATATAACAAAGAATCTCTTCCTGAGAGAAAAACGCGTAAAAAACAAAATAAAAAACATTATATTAGTTCTACACAGGAAGCTCTGAGGAAAATAATTCCTCTAAAGGCTTATCTCATCTTTCGGAATGCTGTGTGAAGGGGCTTTTGAGGAAATAAAGGAGACTTACTGAATAAATAAGCATCAGATTTGCCAGGAAAGGCAAAGACGTATTCAAATAATGAGAGCAATGGAAAACGTTGAAGAAAAAGAACTTCACCTTTTCTTGCTAAAGGTTTTGTATGATTCATTGGCAAATCAAAATCGTCTTAGCATTTATCTTGAAGATAATAACATACTTTCTGAGAGACAATATGGCCTCCGGCCGGGTTTAGGTACTGAAAATGCCATTGGCAATCTGACTAAAGTAATTTCCAATAACATCGATCGAGGAATCAAAAGCATCGCGATCTTCCTGTATGTGGCTAAAGCTTTTGATACCATCTCGCACAAAATCCTTTTGAAAAAATTACAGCTAATCGGTATACAGGGGCAGTTACTTAAATGGTTAGGAAGCTAGAAAATCGGAGCCAAAGAGTTATTATTAGTGGTAATCTAAGCGATCCAGCCAATATCGAATTTGGTGTACCACAAGGAAGTACTTTAGGACCGATATTGATTAATATCTATATCAATGACCTTTGCAACAGTAACCTTGCCAATCATATCATCACTTTTGCTGACAATACGGTCTTCATATTTGAGGGCAAAAACTGGCATGAAGTGCATAGAAAAGCAGAAATTGGAATAAACAATGTCAAACATTGGCTAGACTACAATCTTGGGGTGTTATGGAATAACCAAATAATGAAAAAAGCAAAAGTATAAAAACAAAAATAAATTGATAAATAATATAGCCCCGTTATCGATAAATTGTATTAGATACAAAAAGAGAAAGCTCTAATGTCTTGGTTAAAGGGAGCGATATGTTAATGGCTCATGTTGTGCCGTGTATTTCGAAATAAATAAATAGATAAAAAGGTAACAAGGTTACCCACCTGCTAATCCAAGGAAATATTTATGGAAAACGTAGTAACATCATGGTTTCGAAACCTACGTTACTGGTAAGAGTAAAACTTTCCTTATTTCTTCTGGGCAAAAGTCCGCAACGTTAAAGTTGCCCTGATGATAGCTAATCTCCAGAGGGCAGCAGAGGCAAGAATAACCTCAGATGGATTGCGAAGATTGCTAGCCAGGCTTCCTCTGACCACATATAAAATATGAATACCGCACCCTCGATTGGGATATGCCTAATATGGGAAGGAAAAGATATGAGGGGTGGGTAGAAATCTGGGGGTCAGTGTGTCCAGTAGTGACGGTTGTATGAATTCATCCCCCCCACTGAGAGTCCTGCTGGAGAGGTCAAAAGGTCTCCCTCAACAAGTTTCTCCCTATCCAGCCTCCCTAGGTGGGCAGACGCATCCGCCGCCAAGATCCTGACAAAACTCATCCCATGATCCCGGGCACCCTGCTAAGACCCCAAACGTAGCGATCTACTCGGGGTGACCTAAAACAGAGGTATTTGTTATCAAATAAATGGTTCCCGGGGTGGCGATACACGTATCCGCCTCCAAAATTGATATCCCCAGTTGGTACAGATAAACGCCCCCGAAATTGTGAAATTAAAATGGCTTTAAAAAATCTGTCCTACTTGATAGATTAATTACCATTGGTCATTTCATTATTGCTTACCACTACAAATTGGACAATAAGTGACGAAACCAAACACAAAATACATAATTTTTTAAATCACTAATAAAAAATATAACGTGACAAAACAAAACCAAAACGGTAAACAACTTACGTACACACATCCAACTAATATTGTTAGCTACACAAAAAGAGTTCAAAGCTGCTGTCGAAATCATTTATGGGTTAAACAATCTATTTTCCATAATAAATTTGTGAAGGAAAACAAAATTAATGAACAAGATTAAGAAATGAACGCTTGGTGATGAAATGGTGGTTTATATTATGACATATGACGTGGAAACTGACCAGAAAGGCAAAGCAAGATAACGTGAATCCGATAATTGGGAATTTACTTATCAAGAGTCGGTATAACTTGTTGTGTATAAATGTGACCAAAGCCAGATGACAAAAAAAAAGTTGCTTAACGTTAACTCTCTTATGAGTACAAAGTGAGTAGAAGCAGGTGATAGAGAAGCATCGAAAGTCAGAATAATAAAAATGTTCTGGTAGTTTTGACACCGCCATTGTTGCTTAGAAAAACTTAATATAACCAAAAACGCTTTTTAAATATGTTATTATTATATGCACGTACTTTTTAAATTAGCTCCACACAGGAAGCCGTGGGGAAAATCATTGAAGTGTCTTTTTAAGGCAACGACGGAGAGGTAGTTCTGGAAAGGAAAACGGTATGACGGGTGAGTAGGAATCTGGGGGTCAGTGTGATCAGGAGTGGCGTATGAATACATTCGTTCAACTGCAGTGCAAGGCGATGGGTTCAAAGAGTCCGGCTAGAAACATCAAATGGCCTTTCTCAACCAGTAGGTGCGCAGACACAAAGACTTAGATAAACCTCACCCCATGAACCCGGACATCCCTATTAAGTCACCGAACGTAGTGAACCACGTGGGATGACCTATGGCAAAGGTGTTGGTTATCCAATAAACGGTTCCAGGGGCGGCAGTACTTATACTTGCTTCCCACATTGAATAGGTAGCTATTACTAATAAAGACGTCGTAAGATGTATTTTCTTGGCATGTTTATCAAGAAAATACACCTGTCAGAAATAGAGGGAATTTTCTAAATGATCAAAAGAGGATATTCTCTAGCCAAGAAGCATGTTTTCTATCTCTTTAAGCTTTGGAGCGATTTCCCAGAAGGGCTGCGGTGTGAAACGGGGATGGTGTGTTTCCCATTTGCATATTTATTTGGGATTCAGAGGAACTTTGTTTATTTTCAATTAAAACTTTTACTAATCCCACGATTCAGAATAAGATTCTGAATAAGTTTACCGAATGCGCTGGAGTGGCGCTTATCTCTCCTATTATTGCAAATAAATTCTGCTTATAAAACCTTTCTCCGCGAAACGTAAACAAAAACAGAAAAAAGATTTAATTCTACCTTTGTTTCGCGTTTATTTACACTGTGTAAAAAGATAACGAATAATGCGATTCCATTCACATTCTTAAAGTATATACTATATGTAGCAAAATCCGTTAAAATTTCCGTTTTTACATTCTGAATCTATATACATAATTTAAATCATAGTATAAATTATATTAGTAATACACATAAAACCAGGACCGCCAATAGTGGCGGAAAAATTGCTTTTTAGTTTTTTTTAATCAACCCTTTTTTAATCAAACAAAAGAAATTTTCTTCCACGTATCGTTACCGTTTACTCAAGCTGGTAACCGCCCAACCCCCCCATCCTGACCAACTGCCCAACATCTAGTGTTTTTTTTAAAGTTTTTAGTTAAAAACAAAAATATGTCACCGCGGACGAAAATTTCATTTACATTTTCTACTCCAAATAATGTGACGAATCACGAGTTAAAGTAGGTAAGTGTAGTAGGTACGTCACTTAAGACCATGTATAAAAAAAATTATTTTATACTGAAGCAATTATTATGAATTTTTTTTATTCGACACATTGTTTTATTATAAAGCAAACTATTTTTGTAACATAAGTCATCATATTTTTGTAATCTTAAAATATAATTCTTCTTCTTCTCATCCCTTGTCCATTCAACGGACGTTGGCTATCAAGATGGCTATGCGACTTTGTTTACTGCGGCCAGGAACAGCTCTACAGTAGACTGGCCAAGCCACTGTTTCAGGTTTTTCAGCCATAATGTTCTCCTTCTTCCAGGGCCCCGTCTTCAGGCAATCTTTCGCTGTTTTATTAGATGCAAGATCTCGTACTTCTCTGGATGTCTCATCACATGTTCTAGATATGGAAGTTTTCGAATTTTTACTCTTTTAATAACTTATTTTTATTAATTCATCCGAACCATAACATCTTCATTCGTAATTCTGTCCATCCAGCTTATTTTAATATTATAATATTAGTCTTGGTGGGAAAGGTTTGTTAGCAAATTTCTGTAGTAGTTAATTGTGTAATAAAATAATTTGATGTCGAAATAGAACATACAAGAAGGATGAGAGAGTCATGACTTTTTCAAGCAAACAATCTTCCACGATCAGCTAACCAGATTAAAGATCAGACTTAAATTTTTGAATATCTGACTGTACACGTCACTTCATCAAGGTTTTTTGTCACAGAAATTCTCAAGACTAGTTAGAGTTTCGACTTGAATTCAGACATGAAAACAATTTATCTTCCGCCTTAGTAGAACGCCGCAACTCAAATACGCTGGGTAAGTACCTTCAGAGAATCTATCCGCCATGATGAAGTATTTTTCATCCAAACTCTTTGAACAAGCAAATCATTAGCAGTCTGGCAACCCCAACGTAATTAGAAGGGTGGAAGGGTGGTACGATCCCGGCTTCTCTTTGCTCTGATCTGACTGATGTTTTATGTCTGAAACGATCATATTGGATACTTCAGGCTAAGGGGGGTGTTGGCGATTATCAATACTACTGCTATTGTGCCCTAACGAAGATTAATTTAGATGGAATGATAATTAATGCGGGGTATTAATTTGCCGGCCTTTGTTTCTGTCAAATATAACAGTAAGTGAATATAGGCATTTTCGTGAAAGATTGGCAGACTCAAATGAAGTATCTGACGGCTCATTCACTCAGACATTTCTATATAAGTTATATTAATTTCAAGATGATTTACTTATTCATCGTTATGTACTTACTAGGTTCAAGGGAATGGAAAATTTTGCGTTATCTTTGGAAAAGCGGCGGTATTTTGCAACAACAGTGCTTTATGTTTTTGGAAAATCGACAAAAGAATATTTATTATAGTAGGTAAGGAATACGACGTTAACGATGTGAAGTTAGCTGCATTCCATTTTATGACTATTAAATCTTATCAAAACCCGAGAAAAACATATTTTCAGCCTTACTAAAAAAAAACTTTTCACGGCCGATAACCTGTGTTATTGCAATAACATAAATAAACCCCGTGTGCACTAAAACATGATACATTACTAATAAGCTTTCTTACGTGGTCACGCTGTTAAAATGCATTGAAGATCTGACAACGTTGTATATGGTTTAAAGTTACTAGGTAAAAATGTTGTTTTTATTCTTTTCCGCAAGGGGCATTATTGGCGCCCCTGTGCATTAGTCCTCAACGGCCCGCGATGAAAAAACAGCTTGGTGTGTTTATGGCGGGATGTCGAAAATTTTGTTAGTACCTAAATAGTGAATAGAAGAGTGTTGAAATCACTCTTCTATTCACATAATTAATATATTTACCATGTTATTTGTGTGGTTTACATCAGTTTAATTAAGTTATTGCACAAACGCCGTACTTTCAAAGTTGAACTATCAGAATATTGTTTTATAGGTTACTTAAAAGATAAAATTTACATTTTAAGATCTTTATTTTAACTTAAAAGTGATATTTTTTATAATTTTAATATCTAATACACGTGTTCGTAAACGTATCAAAAGAAATCTGTTTTAAATCTCGGTATTATTTTTATGTAATTTTTTTGACAAAAAAAAAACTTTTAATTTTTTAATTATTTTTTTTTTATATTATGCAAGAGGAAAAAGGGAGGTGACAGTTTCCTTCCAAATTTATTAAATAAAAGGATTGTGTTTTTTAAATTTTGATTTTTTAAAATTTCTCTACATAAATTTTGTTAAAAATGTTTTGGTAAGAAATTTTTTTCCGCGTTTGAATCTTAAAATATGGCAGTTTCTTTAAAACTAAAGTGTATTTCATATACACAAATCTAAAAGGTATTTTATCTAGTTTTCATAAATGGTATTTGTTTTTTACGACACCTTCAAAAATAGGAAATGTATAGAACATTCAAAGTACTTTGGAAAAATTCCAAATTTCATTCAGACATCATTAATAAAACAGAGATAAACTACCCTCTCAGGTTGTGTAAAAATGTGTATTTCTTTCTATGAACAATTTTTTTAATTAGTAATGTTTTCACATCCGCGGCAGTTTGCCAATTGAATAAAATTTTCACTTGGTTTTTTAGTAAGGCTGATTATGTTTAAAACTTATAATTATTATTACATATATTAAAAAATATATGTGAAAAATGGCGCCATTTACCCGATGAATATTTAATACTTTTGAATGTAGCTATAACTTTGTGGTTATCCATTATAGATAAATGAAACAATTTAACTTTGTTTGAACCACTATAATGAGTAAATCCGACCGGTTTCGGAACATTAATTATTTTGAAATATTAATCAGAAAGGAAAACGTTTAGATAACTAAGAAGCCTTGGAAATAAAAAAAAATCACCAAGTAAGAACCACTTATATTCTCAGTATCGCTCTGGTGTCGGACCACCATTCAGAATTGAAACGTTGCTTGAAATGGTTCCAGCATGTTTTTTGACCAGATCTGAATAGCCTGGTACTTCCTCTTCCCTTTCTACTTCCCCTTCCCCACTTCAGCCTCACAACATACCCCAATTGGGGATGCTATTGTCTCGCTGGCTCCAGACGAGACCAGTTGGGACTCTTTTGCGGTATTCACATAATTTTTTTAAATAAAAAAGTACTCTGAGGGTTATAATGCGAAAATAATAAACCATGGGTATGGTACCTATGTTGTATTGTTGATTAAATGATTAAAATAATTTTACATCGAATAGTTGATAGATTTTTGACTGTCCTAAAACGGGAATACTCCTAGTTGGGCAGTCAAAATTTAATAAATTATGTATATAAATGTATAATATTGTGTCAAATAAACAAATAAAAAAATTAAAAAGTGATTAAGCAAAGGGTTTTAGTAATTTATGGAGTGAAATGAATCTTGTTAACCACAAGTTCTTATTATGAACAACTCATACAGGTCTCATAGAAATCGTTTTGCCTCCCTTGCTAGCATAGTAAGAAATATAATACAAACGGTGTTAGAAAGAGATGATACCACGCTTCACATTCGAATATAAAAGTTAAAGTAAATAATTAAAATGTAGACCTTTATGCAACCAAAGTTTCGGATCGGAATTTGAAACAAAAAATGAAACTCTGGGAATTTTTAGTTAATTATTTTTTCATTAAACGATAAAAAAAATGAGTTGAGATTATGTTTATAAAACGATGTGAAGATAAAACACTAGCGAGTTCCCGACATGTGTTGCAACGTCACTAATAATAAAAATATTTGTAGTGCCTTGTATAAGTACCTATGTAAAATAAATAAAATTGGAGGGTGAGTACTTCAAATAAATTGATTAATTTAAAGAGTTTTGAAATATTAATTTTAATTGAACAATCATTGTTTTGCAAAATGTCGTTCTTATATTGTGACATTTTTGACAGTTTCGCAAGAGTTTTTGTAACGATTAAAAAACTTTTCAGATGTATAGTCACATGGTTGTAACAATCCAGAAACCTTAGCGGCGGTTGAAAGAAGGTATTTTGAACGTTCCAAATTTTTTTCTTTGCTTAATACAGCAATACATGACATCTCATATACTTATATAAATATACCGAAGCAAGCATATTTTGATTTTTTTATATACCTATATAGATATGCCTTAAAACATACGAATGCATTTTTTTTTTGTTATCAGTTATCAGTAATTTTAGTTAGAAAAAACGCGAGGTGTGCCATTTTTAAAACTTTTTTATGTTTAAATACAAAAATTTTATAATTAAAAATCATATATTTATTTCGATTTATTAAATTTGTGAGCATATTTTATCACCTTTCATAAACAGTTTTTTGTAAGATTTCGGATTCGTTCAGAAATTTCCCATTTAGTTGGATTTTATTGTAATGCGGAAATATTTTGACCCCCTTGCAAAATATGGTCGAGACCTGAGAGGTTCGACAAAATTAAATGAATTATAATGTATTCATTCATTTGAAGTTCATATGAGTAGTATCGAACGTTATTATTACCCCAGCGCCTGCGTGGTTGCATTTAAGAATCCAGTTTTGAGTGCATGTTGACGCCACGCCGTACATGTCGCGCCACAAATAACATCTGTGTACGTGGAATTTCAAACAAAACTACCTACTAGTGTAATTCGGTTTTTAATCCGAGAATTCGTCAAAAGATGTCGCCACTTACATCAGCAGCTCGCACGTGGACGTTTCTTCCATAGGTTAAGTAAGTACTACGGATTTATAGAATTTAAGTATCGACTTCGGATTTGGAGAGATTACATAAGGCGTCATTGCCTGCAGGGCCGGATTAACCATGTCGGGGCTCCTAGACATTGCACGTCTCGGGGCCCCTTTACCAATGGCGGACTAATGGGGGGGGGGGGGTTTAAGGGGCCTCCAAACGGAACATGGGGGGGGGTTGAAGGGGCCTCCAAAGGGAACATGGAGGCGTTTGGAGGCCCCCCAGAGTCAGAGGCCGGTTTGAACTGAATAAAAAACTTGTAAACTTACATCAACTTCACTAGGGGGGGGGGGGGGGGGGTTCATTCAACTGTGCCTCCCGGGGCTTCTGACGGGCTTAATCCGCCACTGCACTTTACCCTCTTCTAACTTAAAAAAAAATTCTACCAAAACGTAATTTTATTAATAATAAATCTGTTATTTTACTACATTTCGAAAGAAAAAAACGAATACAATACAACAACCCTTTATTGCACATGAAAGGACACATACATAGAAACAAAAATATATATTATTAAAAAAAAACATTACAATGAGCCATCTTGTCACTAAAGTGATCTCTCCCAGACAACCTTTCCCAAAGAATTTTAGCAATCAGATAGATAGTCCATGCTGGAGCTTGTACAACATTTATATTTTAAACATATAATTAGAAATAAAAGCAAAAAATAAAACAAAATAGATGCCTATATAAACCACACATGGCACCTTCAATCACTTTAGATACTAAGTAATGTTGCAACAAATAGAAGGAAAGAAAAGTAAAATACAATTTTTATGTATTTGTTTAAATTATAGGCCTTTTATTTATTATTTGTGCATTATGTGAACATTAGTTATTTATTGGATTATAACCTAATTATTATAGTTTGATGTTTTCTTTAATGCGTGTACCTAATGCTATTAACCTGTAAATGTTCCTAACAAAAAAAATAAAACATCTTGATAGCTGACTTTTTCCGAAACTTCGATGCTCACTAATTGAAGCAAGTCATTTTTTCTCGGGTCGCGACGCGGGGCCCCTAGGCAGTTGCCTACTCTGCCTTAGGGATAATCCGGTACTGATTGCCTGTCACGGTTACTATAACTCGGTGTCTAGCTGTCACTGGATAGCAGTGGATCCGAGGTGCTGCCTATTTTTGGAACCAGTTCTTATCAGTTTTATAAAATGGTTACCTGCAATCAAACGGGGCGAAACCCAGCTAAAAGCCGCCCGCAGAGCCTAGCAGCAAAAACCTGCGGAGCGGGTTTTTAACTGTTAGTACTCTTATTTAATTAATAAACCTCCACTATCCAACTTTGCATGAAGGCAAGGTTTATTTAATTTTCGACGAATTGGTTAATTTAAAGATTGTGAACATAACTACACCATTACAGCTTGATTGAATTAATATTGAGTTTCGAAATACGTGTTTGCGAATAACAAACAAATAATACTAAACCCTCTGAATAAAAGCCACGGCAAACGAGAAATTAATATGGAATAACTAAAGCATTTACATTTTTTCTCAAATCCTTAGCAAGTTTCTGTATCCCAGAGTTCGGAAATTTTTTTAAATTTAGGTATTTATTAAATGCCTACAGTAAGTTCTTACGATAACATTATTATTTAGTTCAATTAGTCTTCATTATTTGTTATTTATCCTAAGATAAATACCAGTTGTTTTATGAATAGTAGACTTCCAAAAAACAGGTTTCTAATTTTCTCTTATTAAATAAAACAAAACCAAAATTTCCTCTGTAATTAAGATTTGTAAGTTTATTTATTTATTTATTTAGTAACTATATAATATTTTTTATATGAAACATGTTAGTTAGATGTATATATAAAATATATTCGTAGTCCTCCTCACTAGGAGATCCTGTGCTGAGGGGGACTATGCTTTGGATAAGTTTTTCAGCGACTTCTATGGTTTAGCTTCATTGACTGGATAAGGTTTTCCAGAAACTTGTATGATGTTTTAAGTATACTAGTAAGTTCATTTTCCGATAGATTCTTCAGCCAACATTTAATATCCTTAATGTAGCTATTTTTTTTTAAAATTTGTTTGATACTAAGTGGGAGTTTGTTATATAACTTGTTATGAAAATATTTGCGTTGGACGCCAAAATGTTATGAAGTTATTTAACTTTCACATTGGAAGCTAAAATGTTAGGAATATAATACATGGAGAGCATGAGACAAGTGTGATTATTACTAGAATTTCTCAGGCGTGGACCTTAAGTAGGCGGCTGTGTAATACTTTGTATGAGGATAGGTTATTTAAATGAAATAGTATTGTGCTTTGACACAGTTAAATTAATTTATTAATTAATACAAATAATAATCAGGGCTAGACTAAATTCTGAATGGGCATATTATGGAGCGTTAGTACCGTTTAATCTTGAGGAGTTGATGAATGGGTGAAAGCCATATGTAGGCGATCCATGCTGCTGCTTGCTGCCTTCGGAGATGGGCGGTTAGTTCCCTCCGCTGCTGACATGTGCTGAACGGCAGGCTGGAGCGACGAACAGGCCTCCAGTCCCGCGGTTTCCCAGCGACGTCCCGTCCAAGGGCGGTTGCCAGCCAGCCGACTATGTTGATGACGGCCAAGGTGGGCGATCTTCGGCCGCATCCCTGCGAGCACCTCTGGCTCCAGGTATAGTCGGAAGGTCTTGTCATGACTGCGTCTGCAGATGCTGGATGTGGTTTTAATCCAGCAGAAATAATGTGCTCCCATGGTACTCCGCTGCTGATCCAGGATTTTAATAATTGTCCTGATGGTCTTCAATAATGGATGCCGCTGGTGGGCGCGGATTTATCAATCTTCACATGTTAAAATAATGGCGAACTATTAATATTTGATTACGTCGACCCGCCACAGGGACGGTGGCCATGGTCACCTGTGGCTGCTCAAAGAATGAGGAGCTCAAGGCCATTCCTGCCTAGTGAACCTCTCTGTGCAGATCCTCAGTAGCACCAACTGAGCAAAGGTAAGCATTTCAATGCTACCAATATAATGATGTTAAATGTTAACAAATTTCACACCAAAAGTACCCATACACAGATAGTTCACTTGTTACATTATTTTTATGTAACATTTCCGCCCTTCCCACACAAAAAAAAATTATCCATAATTTTTTTTTTTTAAAACACTCCCTAAAAAAACACAAGCCCACTGTAAATCTAAGCTAAACTCAAAGCAAAAATAAGCATATGTAAAAACTATACAATAACAGATGATTATAAACCATAGTAGATGGGTGCCCGCATGTGAAGAAATGGACGATCCAATGCCATCTGGACGAACTCTCGAGGTTTTCGCGAAGCTAGAGGCGAACGTCTTCAATGGAATTGAAGCACCCAACTCTGTCACAGCGACCCCTGAAAAACACCAAAACAATTCTGTAGGTATTTGCAAAAGAAAAATTTAAAAAACAAATTCAAAACAGAATCAAGTAATCCAAAAGGCAAGATTGTATTTTTACATAATCATAAATGTATTCTAAATTTGAGAACAAAAATAAAAGTATGAATTAATCATAAAATAAACATTATTTTGTAAAAATATTATTGTAAACATACTAAATTTACTTGTAAATATATTGGTGTAAAATATATACTATTGTTAAATATACTAGACATACTATACGAAACATACTGTACGAGACATACTAAACTAGACATACTATTGTAAAATCTTACGGATGAGAAGCAAGTGTAAATTAATGCGAACAAACAAAGTTTTGAATCTAGAATATTATGAAACTTGGTTACGATTGATTAGTTAGACAATAAATGTTGAGTTTATGACTATTATTGTTTTTTATTTTATTTTTTATTATTAAGTATTTGGTAAAAGCGTGTTTGCTGAATGTATGGGGCTCAAAAACATTATCTGTCTCTTTCCAAGAGCTCAATATAAGATAATGTAAAAGGATTGATTTTGTATATTGTGACTTGATGTGAGAATTGTGAAGTGATTTATTTATCACTTTTAGTTGTAACGCGGTATGCATACATAACTCGATTTTTCAATAGAGTAATATGATAAGAGCGAGTTGTTAGGATTGACAATACTTTGAATCGAAATAAACCGAACAAACTCGAGACATTACACGCTGTTACTTTGGTATGTCCATTAATGATCAGCGTGACAACGGCCCTTCTACCTTCTGCAGGGAAAACATCCGCAGACAATAGATCCTCCGTCTTCACTCTGATGCTGGAGCATACTTATTCCGAAACGTCGGGCCACGGTCCTACTATGAACAGATTCTGTCATGTCCATAGTTTCTCCGCATCCCGGAATTAAGATGAACGATCGATGAATTCGAAGCGTTACGAATAGGTAGCGGCATACACTATTCTCATCTTCGGAATATGTGGACAAATATGGGAAAGTATCAATCTCCAATTGTACTCCCATAATTTTATAATGATGTGTTAACTGAGTGTAAACATGTTTCTCGCGGTACTTCAAGCACGGCAGGAAAACAAAAACCCTGGTTAAACAACATCGACGTCCATAAAAAAAATATATAATTTTTTTTTTTTTTTTAATTCTCTAAGTCCACAAAATTACTAAAACATTATGCCCGTAATTGAAAAAATTGAAATAATTATCAAATTTATGAAAATGTCACGATTGACAGAAACCAGATGATAATTTCATCCAAAACAATTTTCCGAATTGTTGTTATAATCCTCTTAATGTAGAAATAACACAGCTTTGTTATTGTTGATAATTGATGTTGTTGTTAAATGATATTGAAGAAAATGTATTAATTTGTGCCAAACCTGGATTTAAAATTATTTGAATAATATTATGACGGTTTAAAAATTCCTGCATTCTTACGTTATTTATAAATGAATGTATCCTCTTCGCGTTGACAATTTAAAATAAATGTTTGTAAATTTGTTGCTGTGATGAGATATAGTAACAATTGTCACATAATATTTCGTAGCTAATGAAATAGAATGTAAGACCGTTTTCTATTTAGCAAAGAATAATTATTTAGAATAAAAGTGAAAAGTAAACAAAATAATTCACAAACCATATTATAATAGAACTGTCACGTTGAGATTGTAAACAACATTATCTATGAAATGTCAGATTGAAATTTGAAAAAGACAACAACGTATTATTTTGACAGCAAACAGCTGTTGCTTGGAAATCAATAATACCATAAAAGATATTTGAATATAATATAATAGTTTTTAAAAACTTTTGCACGATATTGAAAAGTTTCACATTTTTATTAACCCGATGAAATAATAGTATTGCAATTTTTTTATATTTTTAAGTTGGTATTCACCTTTGTAACTTCACTGCATAATATAACCTCAATAATTATAATATAATGTAAGACCTTTTGATAAGCAATGTACGTCGCGATAGTAATGACATTAAATCAATTTGAAGTACCTGTGTAAAATTAAGACTTTTTATAATGCACACAATGACTTTGATATCAACTTCTTTGAGGTTAAAAATAACATACGCGAATCGACAATTGATAATAAAGCGACGCACACGAAAATAAAAAAAAGCATTAACACAACCGTAAAATTTACCAATAGTATGTATGAAATAAAATCGCCATAATCGCAAACAACAATATGATTGTTACATATGAATTGAAAATCCATCTTTACAAAAGAAACCATGCGGGAATCTTTAGGTACAATTGAAATGTGACATAGTGTCGAACAAGAAATTTACCATCAAGTAAAAAAATATTTATGACTATATTATCCCAATAGAATATATCAAATTAAGTTGAGCGCCATAATGTTATTGAGTACCTACAACGAAAAAAAATTATTGTCGAAAATAATTCTTAATATAGACTGCGTAAAATATATGATGCATTATTATTGAAAATACGACAGAATTGGTAATTAGCAGAAAAATAAATTGCAAAATAATTAAGAATAGCAGGTAGCAAATATGTAACATTATTATTTGTAAGAAATTGAATTTGAATATTACTCTATCAGAATTTGAATTTTAATTAGATGGCAAGGTAGGTAGGTAGATTTAACAGAAATTAGCATTGTAGATTTGCAAAAAAAATGTTACAATAAACTGAGATTAACTGTAAAGATAATATATGATATTTTTACAATGATTAACACATCAATCAAAGTTATTTTTTTCAGAGATTATAAAAAATAACCCTCTCACACAAAGTATTAGCCAATCGAGCCCCACGTTGGGCGCCAAAATGTTATGAAAATATTTGCGTTGGACGCCAAAATGTTATGAAGTTATTTAACTTTCACATTGGAAGCTAAAATGTTAGGAATATAATACATGGAGAGCATGAGACAAGTGTGATTATTACTAGAATTTCTCAGGCGTGGACCTTAAGTAGGCGGCTGTGTAATACTTTGTATGAGGATAGGTTATTTAAATGAAATAGTATTGTGCTTTGACACAGTTAAATTAATTTATTAATTAATACAAATAATAATCAGGGCTAGACTAAATTCTGAATGGGCATATTATGGAGCGTTAGTACCGTTTAATCTTGAGGAGTTGATGAATGGGTGAAAGCCATATGTAGGCGATCCATGCTGCTGCTTGCTGCCTTCGGAGATGGGCGGTTAGTTCCCTCCGCTGCTGACATGTGCTGAACGGCAGGCTGGAGCGACGAACAGGCCTCCAGTCCCGCGGTTTCCCAGCGACGTCCCGTCCAAGGGCGGTTGCCAGCCAGCCGACTATGTTGATGACGGCCAAGGTGGGCGATCTTCGGCCGCATCCCTGCGAGCACCTCTGGCTCCAGGTATAGTCGGAAGGTCTTGTCATGACTGCGTCTGCAGATGCTGGATGTGGTTTTAATCCAGCAGAAATAATGTGCTCCCATGGTACTCCGCTGCTGATCCAGGATTTTAATAATTGTCCTGATGGTCTTCAATAATGGATGCCGCTGGTGGGCGCGGATTTATCAATCTTCACATGTTAAAATAATGGCGAACTATTAATATTTGATTACGTCGACCCGCCACAGGGACGGTGGCCATGGTCACCTGTGGCTGCTCAAAGAATGAGGAGCTCAAGGCCATTCCTGCCTAGTGAACCTCTCTGTGCAGATCCTCAGTAGCACCAACTGAGCAAAGGTAAGCATTTCAATGCTACCAATATAATGATGTTAAATGTTAACAAATTTCACACCAAAAGTACCCATACACAGATAGTTCACTTGTTACATTATTTTTATGTAACAAACTTTACTGCTAAAAATGCAGAACTTCTTTGACCAAATGAAGAGTTACACTTTGGTATATTAAGTATGTCTGTTTGTTTGGCTCTGGTTTTATGAGCGTGTGAGGTGTCTGCCTCTGAATCATTTTTGTGGTGATGTACTAGAATGTTTTTGGCATAGATTTTCTGTATGTTTGGAACATCAAACTGTTTAAAATTTTCTGTTGTTGACGTCCTTATGTGGACCTTTAGAATGGTCTTTATAATGCAATTCTGAGTTATCTTAAGTTGTTTTAAGTGATTAGATGCTGCTGAGCCCCATCCTATTACTCCATATTCCAATCGAGAGTGGCATAAAGCATAATATACTCTCGTTAGATCCCTCATCGACAAGATTTTTCTTAATTTTTTGAAGAAGTAGATGAGTTTTGTTAGCTTTTTTGAGGTAAGATCAATGTGTGAATTCCACTCTAGGTAGGTAGGGTACTTACATAGCTGCCATCTTAATTTTAAACTATTAAAATAATTAATTATCTTACAATAAATCGATTAGTCAGACATCTCCAAATACAAAGTTATGAGAAAATGAGGAAAGCAATCAAATATTATTTACACGTGTCTGTGTTGTCTGTGTGTATAACACATTAGTATGAAATTTTGAAATTTCCTTCTAGTAACCCAGAAAACTTTTTTGTTTTTTTTTTATTTCACTACAAGTTTTTCTGCATAAAAATTGAATTGGTGGCATTTATAAGTAAATCTGAGTATTGTACCAGGTACACTTTTGCATATAACTGCATACTCAACTCATATTTAGATTTTTCGGACATATCTGACTAATCAACTGGACGGTCGAAATATGTATCAGAAAATAAAATTAAAAAACGTTTTGGACAAACAAATGTTTTTTGCAACATCTAGGGACTTTGGTAAATCTCCGTTATGTTATTATCTTATATAAATAGAAATCAATTCTGACCTCCATTCAAATTGAAAACGTAGAAAGAGAAAATAGAGGTATGGATAGGGAATTATAAAAAAAAATCTCCTCCCAAATATCCAATTACCAAAACAACTCCTGTGGGTCATTTTATATTGAGAATGAAACCCATACAAACAAGTTAGAAACGCTCATAAAGGTTGTACCCACCTAAATTTAATTATAATATAAAATAGATTAGTACCTACCTACCCACACTCTACATGATTAGAGCTCTCTATTTTTTTAAACTTTTTTCTATCTCGATGATTTCGAAGGTTAGAGTTGCAATGATTTTTTTGAGTGGCAGTTAGGTAGGTACTTACCCAGATATATTTAAATAATCGTTGTTTTTGTTTAACCAGATTGGAAAATAGAACGAAAAATGAATGCCAACTATAAATAAAAATATATATTAGATGACGTGTACCCGGCATTTGCTCGTGGTTGTGAATCGGGGTTGACGTTGGAATTTCCAGAGTACCTGAAAACTGGGTGTAGTTTTAAAGTGGAAATAGGTAGTATTGTTTTCCGAATTGAAAAAAATATGGAAAAAGTTCGGTTTATGGGCGAAATTCCTAAAAAAATAAAACTAGTTATTTTTATACTAACTATGGGCCGGGGAATCCGAATCTGAAAGAATTAGGCGGCGGCAAGCAATATTAACTGAATTACACGACTTTAAAATTTTCTATACACACACACATGAAAATAATCATTTCGGAAGTATTTTGACACACGTAGTACAAAGATCATAGAAAAACAAGGAATATACAAAAACATGTGCCGGCAGTGTTACCAGCTCTCAAAAATATTTATCCCTATATCAATAATTTCCGACACGATTATTCCTCACATAACACATTAACCTGATGAATTACGACTATCTCAACGGCCGTATTCTTAAACCAAAAGTATGAAAATTCGTAGTCTTAAAAATCCGTAACCTAACCTAACCTAACGCTAGGTTTGTGTAACATGGTTTGTGCCCCTTTATACCGCCTGCTCGCGTCACGGCAAAAAAACATCCCTGTTTTCAGGTAGTTTAGCGGCTACGCTAGGTTTGTGTAACATGGTTTGTGCCCCTTTGTACCGCCTGCTCGCGTCACGGCAAAAAAACATCCCTGTTTTCGAGTAGTTTAGCGGCTACGCTAGGTTTGTGTAACATGGTTTGTGCCCCTTTATACCACCTGCTCGCGTCACGGCAAAAAAACATCCCTGTTTTCGAGTAGTTTAACGGCTACGCTAGGTTTGTGTAACATGGTTTGTGCCCCTTTATACCGCCTGCTCGCGTCACGGCAAAAAAACATCCCTGTTTTCAAGTAGTTTAGCACCTACGCCGGGTTTATGTAACATGGTTTGTGATACAAAAGTGAGTAAAATTTATAATTTATAAAAAATAAGTAGTTAAAATATTAACATGTTATTTTACCTTACTAATATTACTGCTTAATGGCAACACTTAATTTTGTGTGGTAAAAACATCTATGTTATCTTGTTTTTCTATGATCTTTGTACTACGTGTGTCAAAATACTTCCGAAATGATTATTTTCATGTGTAATTCAGTTAATATTGCTTGCCGCCGCCTAATTCTTTCAGATTCGGATTCCCCGGCCCATAGTTAGTATAAAAATAACTAGTTTGATTTTCTAGGAATCAAAATGCTTCCAAAATGGCTATTTTCCTGTATGTGTATAAAATTTTTTAAAGTCGTGTAATTCAGTTAATATTGCTTGCCGCCGCCTAATTCTTTCAGATTCGGATTCCCCGACCCCAAATTAGTATAAAAATAACTAGTTTTATTTTTTTAGGAATTTCGCCCATAAACCGAACTTTACCCAAAAATATAATTGTTAAATTATTTCTTCCGCGGGCGTGTTCGATTTCCCCTACCATTCACTTCCACGTCATAATTCTCATCACATCCTTTCATCTTAAAGCTTATTTTTAGCATCGTACGTATGTAACTAATTGATTCACTTGATGCAATCTTTCTCAGGGGCCAGGGTCTCCTCGACTTATTCTACCGTTGTCGTCCATATCATACATTCACTTTTTAAATTTTTTTTACATTAGCTCCACACAGGAGGCCATGAGGAAAAAAACTCCACTAAGGGCCTACGTCATCTTTGGGGATGCTGTGTGGAGGCTCTATTTAGGAAAGAAAGAAGAGGAAGTTGTGGGAAGGAAAAAGGTACCCCCATGGGGGTCAGTGTGTCCAGGAGTGACGGACGTATGAATCCATCCCTCTCGTACGTCAGCCATTCTCTCCTGATCCGGCCTGCAGCTATTAGGCAGACGCATCCGTCTCCAAGACCTAGACAAACCTACCCCATAAACCTGGGAACCCCTGCTAAATCACCAAACGTAGCGAACCACTTGAGGTGATTTGGTGTTGGTTATCCAATGAATGGTTCCCGGGGCGGCGGTTCCCACACCCGCCTCCCAAATTGAACCCTTACACCACTGTCTTTGTTAATCGCGTACGCGCCTCATTTTACCACAAATTATTATTTGATTAACGTCTTCATCGATTGTCCCCGATTTTTTTTAATCTTCGCTTTTGGTAGCTACATTATTTCGACTTTAATTCGACTCCGCATCTTATTCCAGTGCAAAGACAATGCGTTAAGTCTTCCTCGTGCATCCCCGACTTTTTCTATCATCCACTATTGTATACCAAATTGTTACTATTAAAAACGACGTTTTATGGACTTAAATTTGACTCCGTATTTCATTACAGTGCCGAGATAACGCATAATAATTAAACAAATGCACATCGTTACAAACTAATTTCGAGAAGTACGAGTATATTATACACATTAGATTTATGTTTGACATCTGACAATATATTAAATTATTGCGTTGATATGATTTTATATTCCGGGAACAGCGGAAATCCCACAATTCCCACATTGGTGTTATTATTCAATTGTGCAGTGTATTTCCTGAATAATGATTATTGGAATTAATATGGAATTCTAATGGCATCAGCACGAATGCAATAGCAATGGCTTAGCGATAGGCCAAACGTCAAAAGAGCTTACCCTAGTGATGATTATTTACCTTCAAACAGACTGGCAGCATTCAGAATACTTTGTGAAACGTGAACGTTAAGAGGGCATTACCAGAGAAAGCCTGAAATACTTCATTTTCAAAAAAGTTTTTAGACGTATTCACTCTTTTCCACAAAAAATTATAAATGGATTTCGAAAGATTGTTCTTTTATCTAGCATTCGTATGTAATAAATTTTTAGATTTTTTTTTAATTTTTAGTATAATAAGGTTATTCCATAGGTCGTTGGCAGATTTGTTAAATTTTCGAAAAAGTTTTTGTATTATACCACACCCATTTCAAATAATGTAATCATGCAGTAAAATAAATCAATACATTATCTAGCTAAGTTATGTAATAGAATTTTAATTTTAGTTTCAATAAAATCATTAAAAAATATGTACGTACATGTGTTTCTTGACGAAAATTGGTCCATTTGTGTATTTACTTGCGCAATTACAAACTAATATATTTCAGATATTTTTAACATTCTTATTAAATTTAGACATTATTGAAAAATGATAAATACTTATAATCAAAAAATAACTACAAAAAGTACACTATTTTAATAGTTTTATCATCACGCCTTTCAGCATTTTTGGATGAAGGTATAAATTAAAGCTAATTTGGATTAAAATAAATTCCATATTGAGTTATAATTTTAAAAAGCTGGTACGGAGAATAATTAATCTTTCTCATTGTAACCGTCCTGCACGACCGGAAGAACAACTTTCGACGAAATGTGGATTTTCGTCCGCTGGCTGGTTAAACGCTCTTAAGATAGCTTAATATTTTTTAAATAGGGTAATTGATTTCAACAACTCTTCACAGAAATTCAACTGTAGCATTGTCGTCAAATGGATAATCAGCGTCATTTTGTTTTTTGATGTTTGAAAGATTCTCCTCAAACGTCGATTTAGGAATCATAGTGATAATATAACATTGAGATAATAACGTGGCAGTTGTGCTTTTCTGCTGACCACAATTTGTTTAAAGGCTGAAATGGACCTATAATCAGATAGTCACTGAAGTGGCGCTGATTCCCAATTTGATGAAAATATTATAACCATCAGGGTCATCCAGAAAGTAAAGTTACGACATTTATTAAGGGTTTTAAAATGCTCGTATTTAAATGAAATTCATAGCCACATCTTATATATAAAAATGAATCGCTGAATGTTTTTTTTTTTTTTTTTACATTAACTCCACACAGGAGGCCCTGAGGAAAATAATTTCCCTCAGGGCCTTTGTCATCTGGGATGCTGTGTGGAGGGTCTTTTTGAGGAGAGGAAGGAATGAACATTGGTCTTGAAGAGACCCATGTTGTAGGAAGGAGGAAACACAGAGGCCGGAAAATCATTCCACAGCCGAGCTGTTGAACACAAGAACGAGTCGAAGAAACGACCCGTTCTCATGTGACAAATGTCAACTGTGTACAAATGTTGGGCACGCGTTTGACGTGTTTTCCGACTATGCACCGGTGCCGAAGGGATCAATGATGCTAGTTCCTCTGAGCATCTTCCATTGTAATACCGGTAGAACAAGGATAGCATTCCCACCCGACGCCTGTGCTCTAAAGATTGCAATCCGTCTGTTAAGATGGGAGAATCTATCAAACGGACCGCGTGAATGTGTTGCTAAGCGCAAATCTCGAGAGCAGCTGAACCGATTTCTCTAATTCTTTTTTTGAATATTCCTTGAAGTACCAAGATGGTTCTCACGGAGAGAAAAATTAAGAAAATTGCATAATTTCATAAAACCTAGCGACTATCGCACGTTTGAGAGTTCGCGTGTTTGAGAATGACATTTTGCAAAACAATGATTATTAAATCAGGATTCTATTTTTGAAAATCTTTAGGTTGATAAATTTATTTAAAGTAGGTATTCTCCTAATAGTTTGAATCGAATCAAGAATTTTAGATATTTTAAATAGGTAGCTATGTTAGGTACCAAATTTAATATACATGAAAAATGGAAATTTGAATAAAAATTGTAAAAGGTGGCACGCGGGCTGTTTAAAAACTGAATGTACTGGGATTAGCGGAACGAGGAAGCGGAAAGGAATGAATGGGAAGGGGGGAAGGTGGAAGGGGAACGCGGGAGGGTGAGGGGACGTGTGAGGGGGAGGGAAACTCGGGGGGAAGGTTCGCGGGACAGGGGAAGGGGGGGGGGGTGTGGAGTGGGGAGAGGGGAGAGGAAGGTGGAGGTGACGGATTGGGAACGCGAGAGGGGAAGAGGAAGGGGAACGGGACGAATGGGAAAGGACACTCAGGGAGAAACAATTTCTTTATTAAATGGCATAGCAACGCATGCCGGGACCAGCTAGTTAAATATATTAAAGTATTTTTTTAACGTAATCGCCGTCGAGAATGGGATATTTATGTAGTCGGGCACCAGCTTTTGTATGCCATAGACCTACGCAGTATCATTGACCTACGCCGTCAGCTTTTTAGCCACTTCTTCACTGCTTCTTCGATCCCTGATCGTTGGAAAAACTTTCCCACCCAAAAACTCCTTCAATTTACTGAAAAGGTGATAGTCCAAAGGTGCCAAGTCGGGGGCCTGGCGTTGTCATGCAGTAAGTTGACTCCCGGGGTCAGCATTCCCTTTCTGTTGTTCTGAATGGCTCTTTTGAGATTTTTTAGGGTATTGCAGTAAGCTTTTGCATTAATAGTAGTCCTTTTCCGGCCGAATGGGACGTCTTCTACATTTTTTAGACTGGGGAAGAAATGAATGACGCCACTGAAGTGATTGTCTTTTGGATTATGGGGTGTAGTGACATACTACGTCTCATCCATCCTCCATCGCGATAGATTCCAGAAAAGCTTTTCCCTCATGTGCAAAAGGATCCAAAAATTCATGCGCGGCGATTACGTGATTTTTTCGTCAGTTACTCTCCATCGGAAGAATTTACTGTGACTGAACAAAATGGCCGACAAATATGTAGGATAAACTGACCGTTAGCATCCCCCTACAGGTTTGACAGCTTCGAAACGAAAAAATTCCCCCAGCCTCAGGAGCCCTTATAACCGTACTTTCGTTATGACCCTCGAAGCCACCCCAACAGAGGTGTTTAACAGTGAGTGATATGGGAAACAAGGGCGGATCCGGGATTTTTTTCTGGGGGGGGGGCACAAGGGGTGGACGGGCGAAAAAATCAACTATTACTTTTAGAATTTGTTTCTGGGGGGGGGAGGGGGGCAAAAGGGGCGGACGGGCAAAAAAATCAACAATTACATTTAGGATTTTTTCCTTAGGGGAGCACAAGGGGTGGACGGGCAAAATATCAACAATTGCTGTTAGGATTTTTTCTGGGTGGGGGGGGGGGGGGGCACAAGGGGTGGACGGCAAAACAATCAACAATTACTGTTAGGATTTTTTCTGGGCGGGCACAAGGGGCGGACGGGCAAAAAGATCAACAATTACTGTTACAAATAAACTTGAAGTATCATACTTCAAGTTTATTTCTACAAGTTCAAGTATGTATCTATAGGAAGGTTTATGAAAGTGTCAAAACAATCGAAAAATTAAATGTTTAATAAAGACAGTTTTAGCTTCTAACTATGTATTGTGATGGAATCTCCACAGTACACAAAGATACCGTCCGTCCTAAATCCGCTACTGATGGGAAATATGTCGGCACCGATATCATTATTCACATTCAAAAATACTGGGGCATACCGCAGCATGATGGTCCGCGCATTTGAGTCTGTAGTTAACGGGATATTGACGTATATCTTCAGAATGAGCGTGAGTGTGTTTGAAATTTTTTTTTTCTAGCGTCCACCAATTTTTTTTTACTAAGGGGGGGGGGGGGGGGGGGGTGACTGGGCTGAACAGTCACGACTGCCACGGATTATACCTTGGTTATTATTATATATATTATACCTGTGTCATTTGTCATACCTTATTGTTTAGCAAGTTAAAAAAGCAATTCTGCTACCTCCTTCCTTCTTGTATTCATTATATATGTAGTCAATAATAATAACACACGTTTGTATTTGATAGGCGTGTTGTTTTTGTCTTTTTTAGACCTTTTTTACCAACCCACGCCAATTGTGCCATCTCAACGTCCCAAAATTTTCTCTGGGTCTTCTACCGCCCCCTGAAAGTCTGAAACGCCTCCTAATTTTCTCTGGGTCTTCTACCGCCCCCTGAAAGTCTGAAACGCCTCCTAATTTTCTCTGGGTCTTCTACCGCCCCCTGAAAGTCTGAAACGCCTCCTAATTTTCTCTGGGTCTTCAACCGCCCCCTGAAAGTCTGAAACGCCTCCTAATTTTCTCTGGGTCTTCTACCGCCCCCTAAAAGTCTTAAACGCCTCCTAATTTTCTCTGGGTCTTCTACCGCCCCCTGAAAGTCTGAAACGCCTTCTAATTTTCTCTGGGTCTTCTACCGCCCCCTGAAAGTCTGAAACGCCTCCTAATTTTCTCTGGGTCATCTACCGCCCCCCTGAATGTCTGAAACGCCCACAAAATACAAAAAAATATGTTTTGGATGCATTGAATCTTTATCTACTTTTTTCCATTGAGTAGAATTAAAATAAAATTGTTAATTACTTTATAAAATAAAAATGCTTAAAATTCCAAAATATTTATTTTTTCATTTTAAATGTATGAGCGCACGTAAGAAACCAATTTTTTTAAATTTTATTTTATCAATAAAATTATCTGTTATAATTTTTATTAGCTAGTTAACTTTTTTCCTTTCTTATGAAATTATGAACAAAATAACTAAAAATTACTTTTGCACTTGAAATCTTGAACCCTGGACTCCGTTTACCGAGCTATTTTTATGGCTATTATCTATATCCGAGGCGATATAAGGCTGAGATTAAGCGAATTTAAGGTTTTACTCATTATAAAAAAAAAAATAGTTTAAATCTTTTTCACAAATCTTCCCCCTCATTCTCGAAAAGCTCCGTCCGGGACCTTTTAGGTATATGATCAGGAATATTGAAGTACATTATCAATTGTATAGCGGCTAAAATTACAGTAGGTACTTAATAAGCCAAAATATTTCTGTGAGATTGGTACTGTTCTCGTCGACCAGAATGAGCTGTCGGCGGTTAATCTGGTAAGCCCCTACCGCAAGAGCGTCCCATTTATCCTTATCTTCGGGTAGGCTTTTAGGATTTGACATTTGTTTTCTGAGGAGAATCTTTTTCAAGACAACTTAATTAGTAAAGCATGGTACGTATATGTAGTCTTATTCAGTTTACCTAGTTTTAACCGACTACTAAAGAGTTTTTGCAAATAAATATGGCTCTCAAAAGAAATTAAAATTGATGCACTGCCGATATTTGACTCTTTTCACTAAAGAGATTGCCAACCAATGGTACATCCTAGAATAGTAGAAAAAAATCATAGTGTGTAATTCACATGCGATGGAAGTGAAACTAGAAAGTCGCTAGATGTAGCTTTCTTTTCTTTTGCTTGTTTCTTTTCAAGTAGTTTGAAGATTGGATATTGATTTCACAAAAATATATTTTTTTATTATTTCTTAGAATTTGAACCTCCGTTCGCTTGATGTCTGTCTCTCTGGCCGCTGAGATTTATCAGGCGTCTTGCCCACTGCGCTATGGGAGGCACGCGCTGAGGTGCGAATTTACCGCATTATATTAGAACCGAGTATTTGTGTTGAATTGGAATCGGTGCTAAAGAAGTTTTCACTTCAACAAAGAGCAAACTATGGCTTGTGCAAGAAGAAGTACAGAAGGCTTGTTAAATTGTCTCTACTCTTCCATGAACCACCAATGTGTATCTCGACTCTCCTCTACGTTTCATCCCTTCTGGAGTGGATAAACCTTATTTGTATCACAATGTAGTTACAAAATCCCAAGCTAGGAGTTGTTTGGATTCAACCTTTGTTTGAATTTCTTGAAGGGTTTGAAGATTTCTATAGGAGCGATGTGGAAATAAAAGCATTTTATTTCCACTGCGGTTCGAAACAAACACTTTTTTGAACGATTGGACGGGAAATAAAGATTAATTTTTCACTTTATTATTGGAAATAAAACATTGTTTTTTCCGGAAAGAGCAAAAAAATTATTGATTTCAGAACTCTTTCGTTAAATTCATTATAAGATACTAGCTGGTACCCGGTAGCGTATTTACAATCCCTACCGCGTTTCAGTCGCTTTAAATTTTCAATATCAAAATTTAAATATTTAGAAATAAATTTATTAATTTCTAATATACACATTGGAAAGATTATTTTATCTAGATTTTAGAACAATTTTTGTTTTTGCAAAGTGATAAAAAATTATCAATATAGAGGTGCATTTACAATATATGGGAATAATTTTAAAATTTAAATATTTAGAAATAAAATTATTAATTTCTAATATACACGTCAGAAAGATTATTTTATCCAGATTTTAGAAAAAAAATTGTTTTTGCAATGTGATAAATAATAACCAATATAGAGGTATATTTAAAATGTTAATTGTCGTTACCGCGACTGAATCGGTATAGGTTTTGTAAATACGCTACCCGGTATGTGTTGCAATGCCATATTCAAAGAAATAAAATTTTCCTCCCTGAATTTCCAATGCGCCCCCGTTCCCGTCCCGCGTCCCATTCCTCTCCTGCGTTCTCCTACCATCTTCCCCGTCTTCCCCCTCCCTCGTCATCCCTCCCACTTTATTCGTTACCCTCCCTCCTGTCTTCCCCCTCTGACGCTTAAATTTATGAACTACACACATTTTAATTTAAACAAATTTCATAACGCCAAAGCTTACCGTTATTTATTTATTTATTTCAACGCCATAAAATGGCTATTACAATCTAGTGATACATGATACACAGTGGTACACATAGTAGGGTAATTACAATGATAATAATGTACATTAGACAAAGTATATATTAATGATAACAACTAGTATTTAGTTATAGGATACAAATATGTTTTACAACAACAAAAAAAGAATATGAGCTCGTACAAAATACACATTTTTATGCAAAGTAAAAATAAGTAAATAAAGGTGAATACTTGGAAAAATTCTCAACATCAAGTATAATATACCTACTTTACTTTTATTTGTACATAATGTTGGATTCTAAGAATTGGCTAAAATGGAGTAACTTAGTAATGATATTATTGTTACCTTCAATTGAAATAACTGCAGTTTGAAATGACTACAGGTACTGCTAATTAGTTCTGCTTTTCAAGGCTGTCAGTTAGAGAATCAATAATAAATCTTTGGTTTAAAAATAATATTTTGAAAAAAAATATGCATTTATTAGCTATCACTTCTATCTTATTAGTCTATAGAAACACTGTTGAGGCGGGGAGCGAATGTTCCCTCTCAAGATCGAGGGATCAAATGCTGCGTGGACTGTATGCGTATGCGGTTCTTATCTACCTATTTTATTATAATATTTGAATCTCACTTACCGAACTGCATTCTGCTTTCCACTGGTGTTCAACGGGAAAGGCATTTATGTTAGTTGGGAGATAATTTTGGGAAAGGAATGATTGGGAAATGAACGGGTATAAACGTTTGAATGCGTATTCAATGAGTGATATCAGGCGGCGCGGAGCGCGGCGATGGCCTTTTTACTTGCGAAATGATTGCGGTTCATGACTTGTGTCTTAAGCGGCGTGGTGAATTTAACTGCGAATTATAGCGATTTGTGGGACCTTCTATCCTGTGCGGTGGTTTTATTAGAACTGTAAAGCGATGCGGTTTTTAGGACTTGTGTCCTTTGCGGCGAGGTGAATTCAACTGAACTGACTAAGGCTGAGGGCACAAAATAGGTAGTTCCAAAAAGCAACATGTAACAATAACCCTAGCTCCACACTACTCGCGAAGTTGAACAAGGTTAGCCGAATACGATAGTGCGGAGAGGCACTTCGTCTTACTTCGTCCAACCTTGGCTCGCCTAGGGCGACCTCCATTTTTTGTCGGTTTTTGCGCCCGAGTCAAAGGACTCGAAGTTGCACGAAGTGCCTACACGAAGTGCCTCTCTACACCACCCGGTTAACTTCAGTTCGCTTCAATACGTCGTCGTGAGTAAGTCGTAGTAAATTAAATTAAATTTAAAAATTTTATAATTATAATAATTATTAATATCCAATAATAGAAAATTGTAAATAATAAGTTGATAATAATAGTTACTACATGTAAGTAATAATAATTAAATTATTTATTAAATTAAGGAATTAAGGAACATCGTTTCTAATCATCATTTCTAGTTGTAAGGATCCATTGCGATAAATGTTTTTGAAAAGTGTGGGGTTGGGTTTCGGTTTTTAAGTTCTCAGGTAGAAGGTTAAATATTTTAGAGCTAGGTTGTATGAAATGTCTTCGAGCTGACGTGGTATGTAGTATAGGTACATTATAATACGCGAGCGTGCACATTGCAACGGCAGCAGTTACTTGAGCGTCCATGACGTGCGAGTCGTGACGGTTCCACCGCGCGAATGAGTTTCTAGCGAAGTTGGACGAGTGTGTAGCGACGTACTTCGAACTTCGGTCAACTTTCCCGAATATTTCGTCGAGGAACTTCGCGAGTTGTGGGGAGCTAGGGTAAAGGCGTGAACAAACACTATTCTGCTAAAATGCAATATTCTGTAAAAAAAATTAGTCTATCCATCGATTACTTTCCGAGATTAAATTTTTACTTAATAATAATAATAATAATATACCTTTATTGAACGAAATTTGCAAGATTATAACTAAAAAGTACATATTCAGCGTTAATTTTTACAGTGGTTTAAAATTACATAACTACAAAAGGATATCAATAGAAAAAAATATAAATATGAACAGTAAATAAATAAAGAATAGAAAATAGGGTAAATATGCGGTTAGTCCACCTCACGGATAATACGGAACGTTCGTTTTGTCGAAGTTTGATGCACGGATAATACGGAATGTTCCCTTTTTAACTAATAGACAATCAAATATGACATTTGTCGGAAGTACCAATCTTATAAAATAAATTCTTTAAAATAAACTCGCTTTTCATCATACTTTTAAAAAACATCCCAGGTTTTGAATGGTCTGTTGGCAAAGCAGGGTTTGTCTAGCGGGTTTGTGTAATTATTTCAATACATTTCATTCCACGTTGATGAAATGTCTATGAAATAAAAACGATGAATAAACATGGCGTTACCGCGCGAGTGAATTAATTTTAACAAAATTAAAATGTTAAATGCATATTTTTTGCATGTTTTTTGGTCTCCCCCGACATAAATACTCACTTTTCGTAATAATAAAGCTAAATCTAACTGTTTGGATAAAAAGTATTCCACCACTTTTTATTAGAATTGATATTTAACAGCCAACCAGGTTTCGCTCATCTCGAGCTTCATCAGGGCTTATTATAACAACTAAAGATAATTATCTACAGACATACATATATAAAAGAAATTAAGAGAATGAGTGAAAGAGATAGAAACAGAATAGGCAACACCCTATTGGTGCCAGAGAGCGATACACATAGAAAAGAGGGAGACAAAATAATTACAGGATGGGTGAGTACGGGGGGGAGGAAGAGGAAGGGAATTGTTTAAGAAGATGTTAACGGAATAAATAAAAAATGGGACTATCAGATAATCATTTATCTGATAGTCTCTTTCACTCATTCTCTTAATTTCTTTTATATATGTATGTCTGTAGATAATTATCTTTAGTTGTTATAATAAGCCCTGATGAAGCTCGAGATGAGCGAAACCTGGTTGGCTGTTAAATATCAATTCTAATAAAAAGTGGTGCTTTACAAAGTGTGTTTTTCAATTTAATATATAATGTCACACCACAAAGTATTTGCTTCCTTCGATAATAAAAAGTATTCCGTATTAACGAGTAAGTGGTTTAATGCATAAATAATCAAAATATTTATTAATTTAGGTTTTTCAGTAATCCGTCTCACTAGACTAGCCTGTGTTGAGGCAGTAATTTTTAAATCAATTTATAATACTTATAAACATGCCTACACTTTTATTAAAATGTAATCATATAATAGATTGGTTTCATTAATAATAATTTTAAATAAAAGCAACCAATATATTGCTTGTATATTTCCATTTTATAATACCAAATCATTAATAATTTCGAATTTGGGTGAGTGCACCGGTAAAGGCCCTATCATTATTTTTGATACAAATTTTTACGTTATCTTTGAAATTTTTTTGGGAATCACATTTTTTATTCTATCTGGAAGAATGTTGTAAAGTCTTGTTGCAAGGTATCTGAAATTTCGTTGACCAAAAGTAGTATGCGTTTTGGAGATTTGTAGCAAGTCTTTGTCATTGTTTCGAGTACAGCGAGTATTTACTTTTTTCATAATATTTATGTATATTTGTGTATAAATGAATGAAGATCGTTTTTGCGTATATCTGCCGAACGTTAAGTTTTCTTCGCCATTATGATTGGATCTAGTGCAGATGCAGTGCCACCTCCCCGTGCTGTAATACTATATGCAATAATAGATTGACGGAGTGCAAAATAAATCATTTTCAGGTGTTGTAAGTCGAGAAAGTTTCGTGTCGTTCTGAAAAAGTGCATGGTTTTTCTTATTTTGTTTGCAATTACTTTTCGTATATCTGTACCTTAAAGTATAAACCACGTAAATTCTTAACAAAGTCTATGGCTATGAGTGGTTTATGCTTTAAGGTACAGATATCGTGTACATATAGATAAATCAAATCTGTTACAGAATCATTTTACAAAAAAATGTTTTCTTCTAACACAGCAAACTTATTTTTTGGCACCATTTTGAAAAAATGATTGTTTTCGAAATCAAGTACAGAGCGCCTTGCGAAGCAAATAATTTATATTCTATCCACTTTTCTTTTACATTTGCTCCACACAGGAACATTTTTTAATCTATTTGAATGAACTAACGTTATCACACATCTCACTATTTTTCATCGTCAATTCACCAGGTATGAGAAGTACAAATAAAATTCCATTTATTTTATTTCTTTGTTTTAAGTTCTTTTACCTTCCGTATGTACTCAATTCTCATCAAACGGATTCTGCTTACTTTCAAAATATTATTGCTTTTCTATTATTGGTTCGAAGCAGAAATAGAGTACCGGAATGCCTCCACCACTCAGCCAGCCAATATTCCGTTCCACCCACTTTTCATCAATTCTGAAATTCAATCATCCGTCTAGATCTCATTTCGAATTTCGTGCGCAAAGAGAGTTATTTTCAACGGAATTCGTTCGCAAACTTTCGATTGTGTATGAGTTCGACTCTTATTACTACCCAACAATTTGGGAGGCGGGAATGGGTACCGCCGCCCAGGGAACCTTTATTGGATAACCAACACCTTTTCCATAGGTCACCCCAAGTGGTTCGCTACGTTTGGTGATTTAGCAGGGGTGCCCGGGTTCATGGGGTAAGGTTTGTCTAGGTCTTGGAGGCGGATGACCAGCACATACTGAACCCCAGGTTCCTACCCACCCCTTAAACCCTTTTCCTTCCCAGAACTCTCCTCTCCTTTCTTTCCTTAAAAAACCCTCCACACAGCATCCCCAAAGATGACATAGGCCCTGAGGGAAATTATTTTCCTCAAGGCCTCCAATGTGGAGCTCATGTTGTAAGGGTGATTATTACTTGTATCTCCCATAAATATAGCATACTTATTAAATGATGCTATGTGATGATGTGTAAAGGAAATTGGTTGCAATTAAAACCGAGAGCATGAGATATTAAATTTATTAAATAACAAACAAACATAATTTACAATGAGTTGAATGTAATCTACAGGGCGTGTCATTCTCCCGAAGGGACAATGAATCTGTAATTTCTGATATTAATAGAGGTAGGTAGTTAAAAGTTACTTATAAAAGAGAGTGGTAAAGGTTGAGCGCCATCTTATTTTTAGGTGAATAAGAAAACAACTTAAATTATAGATAAACCATGTTGATAGATAATGAAGCTAATTCTACGTTACGTGAAGTATATCGTTGGAGGTAACAGCATGACTCGTCTGAAGGAGAAATCTATAGGTCCGGCAACCAGACGCCATCCTCCGTCCGCAGGGGGGTGTTGCTCCAGTAGTCTCCCAAAACCAAACTGCCGGGTGAAGCCGTCAATGCCCCCTAGGAAGCGTTCGCTGGTCACATGGTCAGTTGCAGATAGTGATGTGCATGCAACAAAGTGTAGGGATGGGGAACGAATCGCTACAATGTAAAAAAAACTCATCTTTATTAAAATTAATTTAACAAATGCCGTGACAATACAATGGTACTCGTACATTGAGATTACTTTAGTAGTATGTAAATAGTTTCGTGCCCCATTCATTTGCATTGCGAGCGGAAAAGCAGATTATAGGTATGTAAATTTTTTATTAGAACAACTCTGTTTTTATAACTTTTTGAAGGTTATACCCATCAATGTAATATATCATTGAAGAAGAAGATAAGACTAATAATCTAAACGAAAATATGAAAGAGATATGTACCTATACAGAAAAATAAAAAGATAACGGTCGCAACTGGGACTCGAACCCAGAATCTTTTCGGTAAGAATCTCAGAATCCCGGTACGATGTGAGATTCTGGGTTCGAGTCCTTCTTTTGAAATGATAAATTGCATTGATGGGAATAACGAGAGATTATAATAACGATATAAAAGAGAGATTTTGTAATAAAAATTAAATATTCATTTAGATTTTAAAAAAAGGTCAATGTGCGTTCCATATAAAAAAAAATCGGACATATTTATCCGAGACGCTATCTAGGTTACAAACCAGTTCTTAGAACGATTGTTTCTAATGACAAAGGTTGCCTATGATATGAAAAAAAAAGAATTAGTCGAAGATAATATTGTTAAATCTTAAATTTGAAATATGTATAAGATTGACAAATATGACGGTTTGATAAGATGTGGCGGTCTAATTGATAAGGCGTTCTCCCGGTAAGACGAGAGGTTCTGGGTTCGGGTTCCAGTTGCGACCATTATCTTTTTATTTTCTGTGTCTTGTTTTCTTTCAAATTTTCGTTTAGATTATTAGTGTTATCTTCTTCTTCAATGATAGATTATATTTTGCTCGATGTGTCATTCTTGTTAATCCTGCGTACAATTCGCGGTTTACTGACAATAATATATTACGCACTCAATTACAAACCCTGTTTACATCCATGCAAATTAGCTTGAAAAATCAAAACCCTTTTTTCTTGGTTAACATTTCAAAAATAAACATTACGGCCTACTGTCTTATTTTCTGGAAATTTTTAATACATGTTTCATTATTTAACTCAGCGAATATTTGAAAAATATCAAATAAATAATATGGAGTTTTGAGAATAAGTAGCCATATCAAAGCTCTGTGTCTCAAGATGAAAATGACTACATGGGATAAAAATAGTTGCATTGATGTTAAATTCTAAGAAAATTGGTTCTAATTTTTCATGATATCAATGTTCACCCTTCGCAAGATTTTAGTGGGTCACAGAAAGAGATTTTTCGCTTTATTGTAAAGATCTTTTAGTGTTAAATCACGCCTAGTTCTAATACTTGAATCGTGCTATTATTTTTAATTCAACGTTATTTTATTACGGTTTTAAAATATTAAATATTTTTAAAGAGTTTTCACCAAATTGACATAATTTTAATCATTTGTTACGTTATTCGAAAATCATTACGAAAAATCAATCTAACCTGCACATTACCACTTTCGTACGTTAGGTTTTCGCCGTTAACTAAAATGTTTAAATCGCATTATTCATTTCCCTTTAACTTTAGTTTCACGTTTCCCCTGCATTTGGCAAATGGGCTTAAAGAAAGACAAGTTGTAGTTATTTGGACAAGAGAAATTTCGTTGTATTTTGACCTGAACGTTTGCCAAATTTTACTGTGTTTAACTTTGTTCTATTTCAGCTTCTTGAGGACCAATCGATGTCATAAAAGAGAGTTTTCGAACGGGACACGAATGGGTCGGGTTCGGTAATCTCGGCAATACTATTTATCCGAGTAATCAGGTTCGAAGGACTTGACTAGGTAATTCGTTCTAAATGGTACAATCGAAAGGAGTAAATCTCCTAACTACATCAGTAAAGGATGTTATACAATAAACATTTTCATTTTTTTATTGTACATAAACAAGCGTAAACAAACACAAAGGCAAGATAAACTGAAATAAATAAAAAATCAAATGTTTTAAGTAATATGTAATACGTATACGTAATATGCTTCACTGTCATACATCAGGTAGGTACTGCACTCCATTATGTACGGCTAACTTCGCTTCTTTGGACAGTTTTTTGTTGGCGCCAATGGCGTTCAGTCCTCCGTTTATAGAGTTGCCTGCATTTAACTTTCTTTCGATATCTCTATCAGCCTTCCCATCTCTCGTAAACATACTTCCGAAGTACACAAACTCATCCTGCTCCAAATACTCATCATTCACAACTATGTTGCACATTGTTTATATTATCTATATACGTAAAAGCCAAAAAGTATCTAAACAAATGAATAAACAATATTTTCCCTGGAATCAATAAAATAAAATCAATTCGTTAATTGCATTCCGGGATTTTAATAACATTTCCTATATGAAATCTGTCTTCAGCAAGCATCTAAATACCCAAATTGTGATAAAAGTTTATTTTATTCATTTCCAAAAAAATCACCCTTTGAATTAATTGGACTGTGATATCTACGATTGGGATATGCGTAGGTCCCGCTTGGGTGGGATTTATTTAACGGAAGTCCGGTAGGTGTGGGTTTAAGGCTCTTGACATGAAAAACCCTTCCCTACCCCGATCCCTACTGCAGGCAGCCATTTCCGATACTGATCGGTGTTTAAATCCGGGGTAATTGTGCCTCGGTAACGCTCCCCATTGAATTCCCGTCTCCCCGGTGATAGGGTTGCGAAAAGGTTACGTACTTGGGTAGGTACCTACTGATGAAATTCAAATCGATCAGTGGTATTCAATGAGTATTATAACACCATTTTCCTCGAATTAATTCAAAATTTTGGAAGTGACACTGAATATTGTAATGAGTATTTTTTTTCTTCAACATCGTTTTTAAAAATTTATTGTGGTTATTTTTAGTAAGTTACTTAAGTTTTATAATTATTCTGTTGTCACATTGATTGTACAAGTACCTATGGTTGCTTATTTTTTGAAAGGTGTGTCGCCTTTATAATGAATTCCATAGATACCATATTGTTTTTGTGAAAAAATGATTTCAATCTAGTAAACACTTTTTAACAGTAAGTCAATGCGGCGCAAGGGGGTAGTCATAATTTCAGTATGGTTTTTTAACATTGTTATCGATTACGAAAAATTTGGCATAAAATACTTACAAGCAAAAGGCACAGCATAACGATTTTTTTAACATTAGGTCTTCACAGTAGGCACTGAGGAACATAATTCCTCTTACAGCCTATGTCATCTTTGGGGGTGCTGCGTGGAGGATCTTTTGAAGAAAGGAAGGAGATAAAGTTCTGGGAAGGAAAAAAGTATGAAGGGTGGGTAGGAATCTGTAGGGATAATGTCTCCGGGAGCGAAGGTCCCGCTGCGGTGAAAGCCAATATTCTGAGAGAGTCCTGCTAGAGTCAAAAGGTTTCCCTCGACCAGTCCCTCCTGATCTGGCCTGCCACGCGGCTGGTGGGCAGACGCATCCAGCCAAGATACTGACAACCTCACCCCATGCTTAGTCACCAAATGTAGGAGTGACGGTACCCATACCCGGTTTCCAAGTTGTACTAAAAGTGTACACATTTTAATACCAAAGAAATTGAGAAAAAGAAGTACAAAAATTACTTATGGAATTCATCTGAAAATATTGCTTCCGTCTTTGAATGCTTACATTTCCTCTCACCTCAAACTCGAAACCATAATAATTGTTACACTTTTCACAATGAATTCAGTTGCTTTTATTGCATTGAACCCGCTATACAAAAGCTCTCATAAATATTAATATTTCTCTTGACTTGTCAATATTTTCTCCCCGTCTGCAGGCGATACTTTGAAGATTTCGCCGAGGCTCTTATACGAATTGACGAGACAGATTTTCTCCGGCGCTCGTGTCGGAGTGTGAAGCGAAGTACGCTAATGTAAGTCGGGAATTTGCACTTTTCTGAAGGAAAATGGAAATACATACACGTACCTATTCAACGTCCCGCGACTTCAAGTCACAATATTTTATTTTGACGTGTCTGCAGAAAGTTTAGAGTGTTGTTGTGGATAAATAATGCCATTTTCAAACCTTCTGACTAAGGGGTGTTGACTTCTAAAACAATGTTGACTACATCTATAAATATAAAGGATGAAAAACCCTATCAATACTTTCCACGTCCTTAATAGGAACATCGAGTGTGAAGGCTCTATTTAAAGCATTTTTTGGGATTTTTTTTGGCGAACTAAATAAACATACAACTGCCAACTTTTCACCAAAAAAAATATTCATACTTTGAGCACTCTTTGTAATTTTTTCAGTCCAATCCAAAATCATCGCGCATTGATGAATTACATGGCAATTTAGCAACTCGACTTTAAAAAAAAGTGTGTTGTAGTGACCACGATTGCCTGCGTCCTGCTTATCTGAAGCAAAAATTGCAAACGGCGTTTCAATCTGTAAAGTATGAACTAGTTTTTGAATTTGAAGTATTAAAAAAATTCTTTCAATAAAATCTTTCAAATATTTGTAAAATAATCGCATTTCGAAAACTAGTTCATACTTCGCATATCAAAATGCCGTTTGATTTGTTTTTATTTCAGATAATCGGATCAACCGCAATCGTGGAAACCACAATTTTGAAGATGAGTGGCTGATTGCCATGTACTTCAGCAATGAGCAACGATTTATAGCTGAAAAAATTTAAAATTTTCTCAAAATATGAATAAACTCCCAAAAATCGATCAAAAAGAGGTTTCACACGGGATGACCCCATTAATGAAATAAATTTAAATAGATTAAATAGTTTTATTGAAATCTGAATTAATAAAATGAAGATTTCTGAGTTACCTTATAAACATTAAATTTATGAAATAAATTTATTTTCAAAATCTTATGAATAAATGAATTTTACATTCTTATGATGAACATTAAATATGAATAGTTTTTATCGCAAATTTGAACCTTTTCACAGCTTGCGGCTATCTAAACACCTGTAAACACCAATTTCCGATAACTTCAAGAACATTTATTCTGAGAAAAACGGTCGTGTTAAGAAATAATGACCGTTTTAATTCATCCACTGCTATTCAGTATTTTTATGTTGATTTACCAAGGCGTAGGTACTCACATGCGGTGGTATTAAAAATACGTAAATTAATTTTTAATATGAAGCTATTCCATCATTAATGTCTACATTTTTTTTCATTTTCAAATAATGTAACGCATTCCGCGCTGATTAGGTACTAACGCTATGTGGGAGTAAAAGAGGTTTTTCTCGATTATTTATAACGAAAAACGAGTATTCATATTTCTATCAAATATTCATAACTAGCTGACCCACAACGAAACACAACGCCATCTACTGGCATCGGTATTACCCAACCTTTACAACCAACGCATATGTTGATTTGCAAACATTAAATACACACCACCCGCTTGCCAGACCGCTCCCTTTATATATGATATATTTCGACCAATTTACACAAAACCTTGACAATTATATACCTAAACCTTACTTATGGATCACTCTATTTATTGGTGAAAACAACCTAAAAATCCGTTGCGTAGTTTAAAAGATCTAAGCGTACAGACAGCTGGAGCCACTTTGTTTTATACTATGTAATAGATATAAAAAAACTAGGCTTCGTTCGTAAGGGTTCATTCCTTGACATAGTTCTGAAATAGAACTAGTCTGTCAACTACAGAATCCGTGTGTACTGTGTACGCCAATTTGCTTGCTACAAAAATAGCTTTTTACCATGTAGGTTATATATAAAATTGCATGCCCAAAACATTTCTGCTGATTTCTAGGAAAAAAATATTTTTGTTGTGTTCTGGTAAAAGTGAGAACTATTTGTCTTGCAAAAACTATGTGGAATTTGTGACAGAACCATTTTCTGAAATGAAGACGGTCAGTTCGTAAACACATTGTTTTTCGATAAATTAAATATCGTCGAACGTCAAACACAGAATATATTATATGACCGAAAATAATTTGAATATTAACGCACACAAAAACTATATCTTCCTTCGCCTATCACGGGTAGGTAAGTATGTGTTGTGGAAAAGATGGGCGAGTAAATGATGAAGATACGAATTTGTCTATAATTCGAATATGTTGATTTCTGGGGTTCCCAGTTGTAGTTTTTCCCATGAAATTGACTAAAATAATATATTACCAGTTGGTTTGACTTACATTCATAACAACGTTATGATTATAATGTTTGCTTTCGGCGGGAAAAAAGTAGTGACCGACCGAAGGTTCTGTTTCAGTTCCGGCAAGTTTCGGAAAAATTTTTTTGTTTCGGCATCAGTTTCGGTTTTGGCAGAAAATCTGCCGAACCTTCGGCCGCACCAAAACTCTGCGTTCGTGAATTATCACGCGTCATTCGGCTGACTTCGGATGAGTTCGTGGCTCGTGTGTCACCCGCCATCATCACCTGAGTTCGCCGGCCGGTCCAGCATGTTAATGAGTTCCTTCTTTTATAATGTACTAGCAGACCCGGCGACACGTTGCTGTGGCTAACGAAACACAACGCCATTACCCAACCTTTATAAAATCCACACCACCCGCTTGCCAGCTGCCCGCTGCCCGCTGCCCGCTGCCTGAATTGAATATTTGAATTTCTTGGCTTTTCTCTACTATAATAAGCATGTTTTATACATATAAACCTTCCCCTTAAATCACTCTATCTATTGGTGAAAACCGCATGAAAATCTGTTTCGTAGTTTAAAAGATCTATGCGCTCATACATTTTGAGCGACTTCATTTTATGCTATGTAATGCAATTCGAGCGATCGCCACTAATTATACAATGCTTGCAATGCAACACCGGATATTTGAAAAGAGAAAATCAAATACCTACTTACTCTAGGACATCTATTTTCCAATTTCTTCCTTAGAACGAATTTCAAAAGTGACTATAGTACGGCCCGCCAGCCGTTTTAAATCGCACAAAAATTTGTTTTCTTTGAATTTCTTCCCCTTAAATCACTTTATCTATTGGTGAAAACCGCATGAAAATTCGTTGCGTAGTTTAAAAGATTAACGCGCACCTACATTTTGAGCGACTTCATTTTATACTATGTAATAATGATAATGAAGTGTTGATTATTATTAACAAATTTTTGTTCCAAGAAATAGTTAACATTTATTTATTTATTTATTTACTATAGATAGATACAAAAGAAAGTACAAAATACATATTAGGAAGCTTTGCCTGTCCAACTAAGAAAGTTTCCTGTACCTGTTTTGTTAATTTTTATAATTTTTGTTGGTTTTTTAGCAGTTATATTATATTTGTATAAACAACATGTCTAAAAAAGTTTCGTTTTCGGCCGAAATTACCGCCGAAATTGAAGTCGAAGATTACTTTTAAAATGTTTATAAAATATTCGTTTCGCCCATACAAATGTATTTCCCAATTTCGTCTCCGGATTTTGACACTACTGCAACTATTTTTTAATATTCTATAAATATATTCTATAAATACAGTTTTAATAATAAGTGAAAATACTTGGAAAAATGTAGAATTACAGGCCACAGAAGACATCAATACGCTTAAGAATTTTTTCGACACTAATTTACTATCACTAAATAGTGAAAAGACATTTGTAATTCCATTTGCAATCCATCCAAACGTCGCTCCCAAAAATTTTAACATTGTCATACACGATAACACTAAAATTCACAGCCAACATTATTGCAAATCAAACTGTACAACATTAAAAACAACAAATAAAATTAAATATCTCGGCGTAATTATCGATAAAAATCTGAAATGGAAGGAACAAATATGTCAAGTAGTAAACAAAATCAGAAAATTAATATATATATTTTTAAGAATTAGAAATTTTCTGTCGATAAAAAATCTATATTTAATCTACTATGCCTTAGTTCAATCCACTCTACAATACGCTATTATTAGTTGGGGATCCGCGTTTAAATGTAACCTTCTTCCAATAGAAATTGTACAAAGAACAATTATTAAAATTATATTAAAAAAATCCTTAGACTACTCAACAGAACGCCTGTTTAAAGATTTTCAAGTACCCACATTTAAAGATTTATATATTAAAAATTCAGTAATTCAAATAATAAAAGAAAAAGATAAATATCCATTTTTAGATGAAAACAGAACTCGACTTAAACATGTTTTTCTATGCCCAAAACTAAATACGTCTTTTGCACAGCATCATTATACTTATCAGGGAAGAACTTTTTTCAATCGTCTACCAGAAGAAATCAGAAGCATCAATGATAAAACCCGAATATTGCTCTCTGTCAAGAGACATTTTAAAAATATTCTTAAGAAAAAAACTACTGTCAACTAATCTTACAAATATCTTAGTTCTCCATAACATTCTTTCTTTAAAAAAAAAAACACCATTATCAAATAAATACTGCAGCTAACATATATTTATGTACAATTAATTATTTAAGTACTAACTTATACCTAACTAATAACTAATAGCATTTATGTACACTCCCCTTCCATACACAAGCAAATGCTTTTAATGGAAGGGTAGTAAAAAAAAACGTGTAAAAAAAAATATTTTGTTGCAAAATTGTAATTATAATAAATGTTTCAATAAATAATAAAAAAAAAATAAAAAAAAATATCGATCACTACGTGTCAGTACGCTTTGCTTTTTTCGATAAGTTACTTCTGTGAGAGTTAGGACCTTCCAAAATTGGTTAAGTTGACTATTTTGAACAACAGGTGTTCAGTTTACAAACTATACAATATACTTTAAAAAAGCAAAACGTGCAGAAATACAGTATTTATTTCTATAATGCAGTTAGTAAAAAAGAATCTTAAAATCGGTCCAGTTTTGAAAGAGAAAAATAGGGAATGCAAAACTTCGATTTTGAAGATTTTATTTAGGTAAATTTCAATTTGGGAGGCGGGAATGGGTACCGCCGCCCCGGGAACCTTTATTGGATAACCAACACATCTGCCATAGGTCACCCCAAGTGGTTCGCTACGTTTGGTGATTTAGCAGAGGTGCCCGGGTTCATGGGATGAGGTGTGTTTAGGTCTGATGACCAGGACACACTGAACCCCAGATTCCTACCCACCCCTTAAACCCTTTTCTTTCCCAGAACCCTCCTCTCCTTCCTTTCCCTAAAAGACCCTCCACACAGCATCCCTAAAGATGACATAGGCCCTCAGTGAAATTATTTTCCTCAGGGCCTCCTGTGTGGAGCTTATGTAAAAAAAAAAAAAAAGGTATCAGCCTGAGGTGCAGTTGTCCCTTTTGCTCAGTATTCGGGGGAGTAAGTGCGACAGTGACAGTAAAAGTTTAGTAAAATATCTAAAACTAACTAACCATCACGCCGTTTCGCCGCAGGGGTAGGCAGAGAGGACGGACCGCCAAACAACTCGATCTTGGCACACACTCCTTGCCTCGTTTACATTCATACAACGTCTCATACATGCTCTTCTATTATTCTGACTCTTGACATGGCCCGACTCAAGTATCTGATTCACTTGGTCGTGCCATGTCTTTCTTGGGCGTCCTCGACTTCTTCTACCATTCACATTTGCGTCATATATTATTCTCCTTACACTCCTTTCCTCGTTCATTCGCTCTACATGCCCAAACCATCGGAGCGTTCCTTTTTTGATCTTACTCATTACGCTTACATCAGCCTTGCATTCTTTGCGGATTTCCACATTTCTCACACGAACATACATGGTTTTACCACACATACGCCTCAGGAATCTCATTTCTACAGCGTTCAGTCTACTTTCATCCTTCCTCTGCCAGTTCCATGCCTCACTGCCATACATCAGGGTAGGTACCAGTACTCCATTATGGACGTATTCAAATTTCTCGGCGGCAGGCTTTCCTATTAAAATGAAAATTACATGTCTTGATTAGAATTACGACAGTTTTTTTTTTTGTATTTTTGTTCTGCGATGACCATCATGATTAGCTTGAGCTGTAAACTTTTGCATATTATGTACCGTTAATCTGGTATTTATAGAATCCAGACGTTGTTGTAATTCTCTCGTTATAGGGTAGAAAATGTTTCAACAACGACAAAGAACAAACAATGATAGTGGATATCCATGTCACGGTATTACAGAGTTGAAAGCTTTTCCCACTCACTTTTAATTCAGTCGCCCCGTTTTGGTTAAAATAATTAAACGAACATTCCATTTAGCCTTTCCTTTATGGTAAACTTTAAAACGTCCCGACAAACTGAATATTTTACATTTCTTACTACGTGGAATCGAACTAAACCGACTCTAAAATTCGGATATAAACAGTAAATATTCGTTTATTTTGTATTTTTAACTTTATGAGTAAAACCTCAAATTGTAATATTTAAATAAATGAAGACAATATAAGCGAAACTCAATCGAAAATCTGGAAACAGAAAAATCAGAAAAACATGTTGACACCTCTGGGACGTTTTTTGGGCCTGTTTCGTCTTGCTTTCTATCATCTTCCCATGTCAATATATACTTTTTACTAACACCATTGTATCATGTTTATTATGTAAGCACTTTCATACTGCTTGGAGGTCTAGATTCATTCTAAACTAAATGTAGCTTCGTTATTCCAATTAAAAAATAGAGTCAAGAAGGAGTAACCATCTGTTACTTTTACCAGGGCGGGTAAGTGGTGGATAACCTCCAATTATCGAAAATGACATCTAGTATTTACGGGAATGACGACCTCCAGTCTTAACGGGAATTGCGTCGAATATTACCTAGAATGACATCCTCTGGTCTTAATGGGAATTGAGTCCCGTAGTCTTAACGGGAATGGTGTCCTCTAGTCTAAGGGATCAATAACGCTGGTTCCTCAAAGCGTCTTCCTTTGTAATACCGGTAGAACAAGGACAGCTTACGTTTTTTCATGTGTTTCAGGGCTCCAGACCAAAGGTTGCTCCCAAATTCAACAGTTGGATGCACTTGCGATATGGTTATGGTCAGCAGTTATGTACTATTAAAGTATCTGCGGGCCCTGTACAGTTGTACAGTACACCCAGCTTCTGAAAGGGTGACTTCGATGGAGCCCCCGAACATTAAAAAAATATATGCCCGCTTGATAACGATCCATATTTTATTCCAGACGATGATCTCGACGCCGATCCCTGCGCCGTATCGGCCTGGTCCGAGTGGTCTCCTTGCTCCAAGACTTGCGGCGAGGGGAACCGGCGGCGCCAGCGCTGGTACCTGTCACACGCGCGTGCGGAGACTGCCGGCTGCAGCAGGCGACTCACCAACCGGGAGACTTGCAAGGGCGCAAGACTACATTGCAGGCAAGGCCAAGGGCACAAGAAGCACCGGTAGATATTAATGTTCCGTAGAGAATGCGAATCGGCATCTAACCTAGAATTAACAAAACTCAATCTAACCTAATCTAGGACCACGAAAACTCCATCTCATCTAACCTAATTGTTCATTTGCGATTTTCATTTTGACGACATTCTCATCGAAATGACAGTCAGTTAAAAAACTAAAAGACTACATTGCAGACAAGGCCAAGAGAACAAGAAATAATGGTAGATATTTATGTTCTGTAGAGAATGCAAATCGGCACCCAACCTAGAATTAACAAAACTCAATCTAACCTAACCTAGGACCACGAAAACTCCATCTCATCTAACCTAATTGTTAATATGCGACTGTTCACTTTGGCGACGTTCGCATTGAAGTGACAGTCGGTTAAACTACAAGACTACACTGCAGGCGAGGCCAATGGTACAAAAAACGCCGGTAGATATTAATGTTCTGTAGAGATTGCAAATTGGGCACCTAACCTAGAATTAACAAAACTCGATCTTAACTTACCTATGACCACGGAAACTTCATCTCATCTAACCTAATTGTTCATTTAAGACAGTTCACTGTAGCGGCGGGCGTTCGCATCGAAATGACAGTCGATTACATTGCAGGCAAGGCCACGAGTACAAGAAACACAGGTAGATCGATATTCATGTTCTATAGAGAATGCGAATCAGCACCTAACCTAGAATTAACAAAACTCAATCTAAACTAACCTAGGACCACGAAAACTCCATGTCATCTAACCTGATTGTTCATATAAGGCCGTTCACTGAAGAGTCGTTCACATCGAAATGACAGTCGGTTAACAAACTAAAAGACTATATTCCAGAGCAAGGCCAAGATAACAAGAATCACTGAAAGTTATATATACATAATATATGTGTGTGCTTTTTCGAATTGATATCTAACCTAGGATTAAGAAAACTCAATTGATCTTTTTAAAAAAATGTGACTATTCACCCTGGATGGATGGCGTGACGTTTGCACCGACTGATATGACAGTCAAACCCCTCAAACCTCGGAAGGACATTACTAGCCAGTATAATATTCCATTAGAGCCTTTGAAGGACACATCATCCGTTATAAAAGATTTTTTTTTTTTGTAATGCGGAAATAAATGATTTGTTCGTCGTTGGAAGTAAAAATAATTCTCTTCTCAATTGTCTCAAAAATTTACACTTGATTCAATGGATTGTCAAATTGCATCTCTTAATCAACGCAGAGATATCAGAGACCTTGTAATTTTTTATTTATTTTTTATTTATTAATTTTCAACGCCCTGATGGGCTTTTACATGACAAGTTTATGATACAGAGACAGTTTTTTTTTTTTTTTAATAAAAAAGATAAACTATAAAAACATAACAAGTAAACATCATATGAAAGGTAGGTATACAGATAAATTTAAGGAAAGATAGTGCATTACAATAAAAGAGAAAGTATCTTAGTTGTGAATGGCATAGAAAATAAATTAGTTGGTATGTTAGTAAATACAAAATTTACAGGTGACTTATTAAATGTTATAAATAATACATGACAAAATGCAAGATACATAAAAAGAAAACGTTAACAAGTTTTTACAGAGAGATAGAAATACACAAATATACGCAATAGACCCTACGTGATGCTCCTTAGATATCAACATATTCTACATAAAAATATTGTTCAGATATTTCTTGAATAACGGTAAACTTGTATTAAATACATCGATATTTGAGGTATATTTGTTCCCTAGTGTGTGTAGTCGAGAAATTGATGCGTGTGTGTGGTAGTTGGTTAGAGAATTATTGTTGCAGAATAATGTGTTTTGCCTTGTCGCTCGAGTTGGTACCTTAAAGTCAATGAGATGCAGGAGTTCGCAACAATCTAATTCGGAGTGAATAATTTTAAACAAAAAAGTAAGGTCGTTTATTTTTCTTCTGTTTTCTAAGGAATGCAATTTAAGTGTATTTAGTAAAGATGAGTAGTTAATGTGTTGAATAGGTATGTGTAACTTGAAGTTAATAAATCTTAAAAATTTGTGCTGCACTCTTTCGATATTTCTTATATGAATTTGATAATATGGGGACCAAACTGTGGAATTGTATTCCAGCAAGCTGCGTACGAGTGACAAATATACGATTTTTATAACTTCCAGCGAATCGAAGTCTTTGATTGTTCTGATTATAAATCCTAGTGTTTTCATGCCTTTGTTAGTTATTTGTTGTATGTGATTTATAAAATTTAATTGCGAATCAAACACAACTCCAAGATCCCTAATTTCTTTGACCTTTTCTAAGATTTTATTATCTATTGTGTATTTGAAAGATAGTGGGGTCTTTGTTCGACAAAATGTTAGTGTCTTACATTTATCGATATTGAGGAATAAGTTGTTTGCGACACACCAATTTTGTAATTTGACGATGTTTGACTGTAGGATTAGGCAGTCACCTATATTAGATATTTCTTTGTATAATTTGATGTCATCGGCAAAAAGCAGAACTTCTACATCGTCGAAACAACTTATGATATCATTTATGAATATTAAGAAAAGGATGGGGCCGAGATGACTCCCTTGTGGTAGACCACTAGTTGCATGTAACAACTTAGATTTAGAATGTTTAATTTTAACAAATAAGATTCTGTTAGACAAATAACTTGAGAACCAGTTTAACAACTTGCCTCTCAGTCCCAAGGCATACAGTTTACTAAGTAATAATTTATGTGACACTTTGTCGAAAGCTTTTGAAAAATCTGTGTAGATACTGTCAACTTGTTTTTTTTTTGTAAAAGATTCTGTAATATAGTTATGGTAAAGTAACAGGTTAGTACCAGAAACGAATCCGTGTTGGTTTTTATCAATTACTTTTAATATTGATGGATAAATTAAATCGAGAACAAGGGATTCAAAGATTTTCGGGAGTGCTGATTGTATGCATATAGGACGGTAGTTTTTAATGTCTGTGTCGTCACCTTTTTTGAAAATCGGGGTAATATAACTAGATTTCCAACGGGTTGGAAAATGTCCAGAAGAAAGTAGGTGGTTAAATAGTGCGGTGAGTGGACCTGATATTGCAGATGCGCATTGTTTGAAAAATATTGGTGGGATGTTATCTGGGCCTGCAGATTTGTTAGGGTCAAGTGAAATGATTTTATTTAAGCATGATGCTTTATAAGATAATCCACAATTTTATTGATAGCCCTTACCTATTACAAAATATCAATTTCAGATGTCCAATAAGAGTCACTCGATCTCCAGACATATTTTATATTCCTAAGAGCAATGCTAATTATCTTCAAAATGTCTTTATAAGAAGAAGCTGTAGCACTTTCAATAGATTATGCACAGACATTGACATGTTTAACACGAACCTTGCTAACTTCATAAAATTCGTAAAAAGTAATATTCAACGGAAACCTTAATGTTTCATTAATTCCTTATCTTTCTTTTTCATTTTTCATTTTCATTTTTGTTCATTTTCATTACATTTTCTTTTTTGATTTCAGCAGTTTGCATTAAATAACCTCTTCAAAAATGTTACAGTATATATTACCCTTGAAAATACATTTTTGGTAGATTTAAGTGAGTAGATGCACTTTTTCAGAACTGTTTATATTACATACATATATTGTTTTGTTTGTTTTTCTTTTTATTATGGTCTCAAATTTTTATGTCGTTATTTTATTGGACTATCTCTAACACTGTTATATATGAACTTGTAATGACTGTTTGTAACGCTAACAAATAAAATAAAATAAAAAATAAATCTCTCCAAATTGGATCGATTTTTTCAATGACATTTGTAAGTTAAAAAATAAATTTATATTTTCTTGTTGTGTAAACGGCATAAAAAGTGACGTGACAGTTTTTTTTTAATAATTCCCTACACAGAAATAATATGTTTTCTAAATATCGAACTCTATCAAAATTATGGGGGTTTTTAAAAGTTTTTTCTTAAAATTTTCAAGTTTAGTATCAAAATTGTATTATATAGAAATGTCAATGTTAAGTTCAAATACAAAGCAAATATAGTTCACTTGAGGTGATTTTTCACGAAAACGGCGCTGTATAAATTAGCCAAATATTATTATTATTATTTCAAAGCTAATTTTAAAAAGTATTTCTTTTTTCAATATTTCCAAAATAAGAAATATATAAGACAGTAGAAATACCTCGGAAGAATTCCGAAGACACGGAATTTTTTTTTTTTTTCATTGGTACTTGAAGGTAAAAATATTGGAAAGACTGAAGTGTTAACAACCTGCAAGATCACATTGCAGGCAATGCCAGGGGAAGAGGAAGCACCTGTAGATTTTCATGTTCTCTTTGAGAATTAGTACCTAACATAGGATATCCTCCATCTCACTTAACCCAACTAAAACGTCATTCATTTCCGATCATTCACACAGGCCGCGTTCGAACCGATGTCGACTAACGAATAATGTCGCACCTGGAGGCAGTGGCGAACTAAGCCCGTCAGAGGCCCGGGGCGGCAAAGCAGAAAGAGGCTCCCCCTAGTTTAATTTACGCGCGAAACCGAGGCTTTCGGATTGTGAGGTGCGAATTTATTGAACCAAGCAGACGGGTTAAGAAGTTGATTACAAGCTTTTTATTCAGTTCACACGGTCCTCTGGTCCTGGGGGGGCTCCATGTTCCCTTGATCAAATCCTAAACAAGTCTTTAAGGCACCAGGACAATGTCAAACAAATTGTTTTTATTTCATTTTCTGAAAGACGCATTTGTTAAAAATCCTCTCACCAAATGTTTTAAAGAAATTCGATAAATTTATGGAGATACAGCATTTTATGTAAAACCGTTTGAAACAGAATTATCTTTCAGAAAAACTTTGAATGCGTTTTTCTCGAAACTTTTTAAACATGTTTTTCAACTGATGTTGAAAAAAACTATACATTCGGTTTACATGCACCAAGCGTTTGCATACGCTTGGAGGCCCGGGGTGGGCCGCGATCTAGCATTGTCTGAAGTACTGAATCATGAATTACCTAGTTGATTTCGAAGTTCCAGAGAGAAAGCGAATCAGATCCTAACTTGTCTCATCCAAGCCAAACAAATATCGTGATATTAAGGTAACTCAACCTAACCAGCAAAGAGAGATTGTATAATTATAGGAATCTACCACCAATCATTGCAGCTGGCAACTTGTGAACAACAACAGAATAGCTTTCAAATAGGAGTAAAATCACCTCAGCGAGTATTTTTAGAGTTCACTGGTCAGTGTTATGATAAGTTGCATAACATCTGTAATTGTTCTGGGAGAGTCGTATAAACATGATATCTATCAAAACTGTGGTATCTACGTTAATACTAAATTTAAATGCTTGTATTATTACGCTCTAGGAATTTTAAGTCAAAGGTCGTACCAACATATACAATATTTCCTTGTTCATTAACCACAACAATTCGCTGAAATATCAAAAACAAAAATTGTACCACTGTTTTGGAGTACTTTGGTAATCTGAGATTGTTTTCAACTTTTGCTTATGAGACTGTGAAGTGATTTGTTACTCGATAACTCCATACAAGGAATAGATTTGCTAACTTTGCTATAGCCAAGGGCACAATCAACACCGGCAAACAATATCGATACACTAAGCATAAACCTATCCCAACCAAATAACAAAACTAAGTTTCTCATTAATTATTAAGCTGTTCCTCATTAAATTCTTCGTAAATAACCTACTCGTACCTAAAATATTTCCAAAGAACTTTCGAGTCTAACATCGATGTATGCCAGGTATTACAGGTTAGTTGAGCATAATATATATAAATATTATTATGAGTTTACTCGTGCAAAGATTATTTGAGATTACTTATCGAAATATTCATTTAAAATTTCCAATAAAATTACTGTTTATTTAAGTTTAATATGTGAAAGCACTGTTTACGTAAACATGATTTTACTGAAATTTGTTTTTAAAAACGTTTGATTTTGAGCAGCTTACCGTTTTTTTTAATGTCATTGTGAGTTGTGAAAGATCATTGAATTGTCTTCTGTTTCTAATAACTTTCCATTTTTACGATTCATGTGATTTTTATTAACTGCCTTTAATAAGCAATGTTTGGATTCAAAAATTATAACTCGAAATAGCCTAAGGCAAGTAACACAACACAAAAGTTATAATCTTTACAATTTACATTTCCGTTGAATTTTCAATGTATATTTATCTACCTAATCAAAACATATTTTAATTATTATTAACAAGGTTTCTCCGGGCCTAATTAGCAAATAACAAGTTCATTACAGTCGGGGGTATTGGATAAACTATCTTCAAACTCCAGTGAAAGTTTTAGTGAGAAATGAGACCCTTTGTTCAGATGATAAGGCACGGGGCAACAAGAGCACAATTAGACAACCCAATTTTAAATCAAAATTCTCCGTAATTTCTCCGTAGGATCAATACTCTGTATTTAACTGGCCGACTTCGATTTGTTTTCCTTAATTTCTCTCTTGTGATTTTTTTTGAAATTAGACGAAAAATAATATGGTTATGTTCACACCTCATACAAGAGTTCAAATCGTCCAGAGTCAGCGGAACTCCAGCATTTACATTTGAGGAATGTTGTACGGTCGAAGGAATTTTGAACTGGGGATGCGTTATGAAAGACGAAGAAGGGAAGAGAAGTTTGTAATAGTTAATGTTAGTAATGTTTCGATTCTGAGCAAAAGTTGTCTTCTCACCAGGGAGATAGATACTGAGTGGATCTATTACTCCGATATATTAAAAAAAATCTCAATATAATATTATACGACGTCTCTTCTAATGTTTGGACAGATAAACTGGTCTGCATAGCACAAGTTGGGAATGATTTTGCGGGCTCAAATAGTTGGTCCAGAAACTTCAGATAGAAATTGCTGTGCATATTTTACGACGCCAGTGAGTTTTGAATGGTCCATATAAACAGATTTTGATAATCAAGATTTAGAGAACGTTTGACGGTTCAGTTTAAATTTGTGCCTTTGAGAGTAAGTTTAAAGGGAGATGCACTCTAAAACTTCGATAATATATTCTTCCCTCAAAATGGAATGTTTATTCTTGCAAATTGGGTTCACGAATCCCCGACGGAGCGGTAAACACACCGGCACGTATTCCACATGCACACAGCACAGTGCATGTACCTGCTGCATGTTGTTGCTTGCCGCCTCATTGTTGCAGTTGGGTTTTGTTACACGTCTACTCCGACGCCCCCACAGAGGCTCCAAACCCCTCGCTTCTTTGTGTAAACCTAGTCGGTTCTGCTGCTGAAAACTCCGATGCAACCTCTCTTACCATTACATGCATCGTTTAGCTATCAGCGGCATACCTATGCTGAAAGTTTTTCCCTCAAATGCTCGAATGATTCCGCGATGCTCCCCACTAAGATACGCCGTCCACAAGTTTCAAGCTTCGGGAACATATTGTTCCACGGATTTTCCGTAATCGAGAAACTTCCTGCGATATTTGCCGATTGTATAAGTTATTGCTTCTATCCGGTTCTTGAGATTCTGATTAGAAATTCCCAGCCTGTGAAAAGTTTAATACTACTTTCGTATGAAAAGTTCGCGAAGGGCATTTATAGGGCTTTTAGGAAAGTAATGCACACTCTTCGTTTTAGTGCCGTGACTGTTTTTTACTTGGGCACTATCGTTATTTTATGATCAGACTTCTGAAAAGGTTCTCCGACTCTTTTATGGGAAATGGTTTTCTTTCATTTGATTTTCTCAATTATTTCCGGTAGTATTTTTCGAGTCTAAAAATAAATTCCACTCTGAACGTCGTACAGGACGTATTTCATTAAGTTATTGGAAACATTCTTCGCATTTTAGCAATATCAAATTCAAAGGGTTCGATTTCTCAAGATTACTTTTTAACAATATGAACTCAAAATAATACAGATTTTTTACGCTAAGAGGGTAGAGAACGGTAAAGAATGTCCTTAAAAGAATATATAGATCATTTTAAGTATAAATATTTATTTACACTGAACAACGGATTTATTGCTTGAATTCCACAATTCACCAATGCCGCTTTTGAATACCACAAAAAACCAATAATATTTTTAGGATTTCCAAAGAAAATATATATTTTAAGAAACATGCTCCCTTTAGAGATTTTCCTAGGGCCATGTAAATATATATATTATAGTGATGCAACGAATACGAATACGAATATTCGTATTCGCCGAATAGTAGACATTTACCGAATATTCGTATTCGGCGAATATATATTTACGAATACGAATACTATAAAAAAAACTTTTGAAATAATAAATTGTCACAGAAATGTCAAAATGTCTATGGATTTTATGGCACTGTACTATGAACCTTGAATTTTTCATTTAATACGCGTTCTTTCTCTTAGTAGTTTCAGTATTTGACAGTCGATAGCACAGGTCAAGTGCAAGTATATTGTTATACAAGCCATGTACAGTCGCCTCGGAGAGGCTTTTTTCAATGGCTGGCAACATCCAAACTGAAAAAAGAAATCGCCTATTACCAGCGAATCTACAGATGTTATGTTTTCTGAATAAAAATTTGACAGTTGTAAATTTTAATTATTAGTAGGTACCTATAATAAAACAAACAGAGGTTAAATACATATGTGTATTATTACTCTGCCAAGTTATTCGTATTCGCTGGATAGTAGATTTGATATTCGTATTAGTAAAAGTGGTATTCGTTGCATCACTGATATATTACATAGCCCTAGGAAAGTATAATAAATAGTCTCCACTATTTTTGCATGCTTTGTGATTTATAATGATTTTAAGCTTACGGCGATCCAATAGTACAGGAAAAAATCGAGGGATTTAAAAATACTTGACAAGCCTCGAAAAAAAGCTTTTTGAAATGTTGGAAAAGGTATTTGAGAGTTTTTTTTTACAGGTTGATTTCGTAAAGGCCTGTAAAATACATTTACTCTTTTCTTAGGCGTACCACTCTTAGGTGGACGGCATAAGTTTTAAAATCCAAATTCGGCGAGTGCCGGCCGTATTGAATGATTTAAAAAATAAAAACGCGAAAATGCATATTTTATTTTATTTTGTGAAGTTCGGGCGTAAAAATATATATTTTTTGGATTATTATAAAAAAAACTGAATTTGCCACATTATATAATAAAACTTTATCCGAAAAGGGGTTTGTAAGTAGGAGAGTTTTCACTTGAAAGTGTTTTTTTTGTAGACCTAAGAATTAGGTCTATAAAAAACACTTCAAAAAAATAATTTCTATGCTTATTAAAAGACTTGTAAAGAAAAAGACCGATATTTTCAAAGTCCAAGATATATTCTACACGCAGTATTTAATTGAAGCATATAAAATACTTTTAAGCGATCAAATTTTCAAAACAAAAATACATGATTTTGTATGATTTTGCATTATTTCGCATAGCTTCATTTTAATTGTGGAATTCAAATACCTCCAAGATTCCAAATGAATAATTCAAATATCATACGATAGTGAAGGTAGATAGTACCTAACAAATAAATTGTCTTAAAATATTTTTTATCGCAAAATTTTAAAATAATTGTAAAATTATTTAATACATTTTTAGTTTATAAAACTGTTGTTTTGATGTTTCATAGAGAGTGTATGATACTACATTCGAAAGGATGATACTCACATGTTAAGTGGATGATACTCACATCCAAGGTGGATGATACTCACATCCAAAGTGGATGATACTCACATTCAAGGTGGATGTTACTCATATCCAAAGTGGATGATACTCACATCCAAGGTGGATGATACTCACATCCAAGATATTGTTGAGTACCTCATACAAGAGGCACCTCAAATGTCCCATGCAAACACGTAAAATGTCCCCCCACCTCGCAAAATGTATTTGTACCAACTCTTTTTCTTTGTATTACTACAAATGTCATGTCACGTTGTCGCGCATGGGACAAATATAAAGGGAGGACAAACATGATGTGTGAGGTGGTTGGTTTATTGGACTACATTCATGTCATGTCTCGTATGGGACAAATATGAAGGGGGGACAAATTTGAGGTGTGAGGTGGTTAGTGTATTGGATTACATGTCATGTCACGTTGCCACGTATGGGACAAATATGAGGTGAGGTGTGAGGTGGTTGGTGTATTGGACTACATGTCATGTCACGTATCGTATGGGACAAATGTATGAGGTGGTGAGGCGTGAGGTGTTTATATATATTATATATTGTATGACATTTTTGTATTAGAAACGTGAGGTGGTTAGGGTGAGCCATTCTTATATTGTGAATACCGTACAAGCGTCCCAACTGGTCCGAAATTTTTTTTTTTCAAATATTTTTTTATTCTAAATTATTGTTAAGTGAATACTGCACAAGAGTACCAACTGCTCCATAATTATTATTTTTTTAAAATATTTTTTTATTGTAAATTATTGTTATGTGAATATTGCACAAGAGTCCCAACTGCACAATTTTTTTTTCTAAATATTTTTTATTTTCAATTATGTATTTTTATTACGTATGTAATTACATACAAGCATCCCAACTGCTCCGAAAAAAAATATTTTTATCTTCTAAATTATTGTTAAGTGAATACCGCACAAGAGACAAGGGTACCAACTGCTCCAAAAAAATATTTTTTATTTTTTTTTTATTGTAAATTATTGTTATGTGAATACCGCACAAGTGTCTCGACTGCTCAAAAAAATTTTTTTTGTGTGAGTGAGGCATTCATATATTGTGAATACCGCACAAGCGTCCCAACTGCTTCGAAAGAAAAAAAATTATTCTAAATTGTTGTTAAGTGAATACCGCACAAGAGTACCAACTGTTCCAAAATTTATTTTTATTAACAAATTTTTTTATTGTAAATTATTGAATACCGCACAAGAGTCCCAACAGCTTCCAAGGGAGGGAAGTTGGGGGAGAGTTGACATGTGGTGGAGGGGGTTAGTGAGGGGGAGTGCAGGGGGATGATCAGGAGGATCAGAGGTGGTGGAGGGGGGGGGGGGGGGGGGGGGGGAGGGGGTGGAAGGGGGTGAGAGGGGGGGGGGGGTGGGAGGGTAGGCCTTTTTTATATCCATTTTTTGTTTTACAAAAATAACAAACACGGGAGGCGGGTATAGGTACCGCCGCCCCGGGAACCATTTATTATGTAACCAACACCTCTGACATAGGTCACCCCAAGTGGTTCGCTACGAGAGTGGTTAAGGGAGTCCCTTTGACTTCTCCGGCTTTATGCCTTGCACCACTGGAGGGATTAATATGTCCACAACATCCCCAAAGATGGCATAGGGTCTGAGGAGAATTTTTGTGGAGCTGATGCCCCCTCCCCCCCCCCCCGTAAGCGAAGATATTTTGTAACACCTCACCTCAAGTGAGGTGGGACACCTCAACACCTCATTTCGATATTTGAGTACCTCATACAAACTCATCCTGATTTCGTGTCCTACCCAACACTAATCCAAGGTGGATAATAGGCACACCCAAAGTGGAAGATACTCACATCCAAGATGGATAATAGGCACACCCAAAGTGGAAGATACTCACATCCGAAGTGGATAATACTCACACCCAAAGTGGAAGATACTCACATCCGAAGTGGATGATACCCACATCCAAAGTGGATAATACTCGCATCCAAATGATACTCACATCCAAAGTGTATGATTCTCACAGCATCATCCTGGAGAGAGACCACCACTCAAATTGTGTGACCACACCTTCCTCTTACTTTAAATTTTCTCCAGCCACATACATTTTAAAAAAAAACATTGCTCTTGTTCCATTGATTTTGGGCTGCAAGAACTTTCATAAATACCGTTATAAAACATGTACGAGTGTAATTGGCATGCTTTCGTAAAAATCTCTTTTGAAATGTAATGGATAATAGGCACACCCAAAGTGGAAGATACTCACATCCGAAGTGGATGATACTCACATCCAAGATGGATAATAGGCACACCCAAAGTGGAAGATACTCACATCCGAAGTGGATGATACTCACATCCAAGATGGATAATAGGCACACCCAAAGTGGAAGATACTCACATCCGAAGTGGATGATACTCACATCCAAGATGGATAATAGGCACACCCAAAGTGGAAGATACTCACATCCGAAGTGGATGATACTCACATCCAAGATGGATAATAGGCACACCCAAAGTGGAAGATACTCACATCTGAAGTGGAAGATACTCACATCCGAAGTGGATGATACTCACATCCAAGATGGATAATAGGCACACCCAAAGTGGAAGATACTCACATCCGAAGTGGATGATACTCACATCCAAGATGGATAATAGGCACACCCAAAGTGGAAGATACTCACATCTGAAGTGGAAGATACTCACATCCAAGATGGATAATAGGCGAGTTTTTTTTTTTTTTTATTAAGGAGAAAATACAGATACAGACGTCAATTGACAAGAATATACAAAACAATTAATAGAGAATTCGCCTGCATCCAAACTATTTCTCACGAATTAACATTGACAGCAGATAAAAACATATACAAATATTTTTACCGTTAAATACGGAAAAGACGTATGTATATATATACATAAGTAAATATTATTTTACAGAGAGATGAAAAAAAAATGCGCAATATCCTTATAAAAGTTTACAAATTGTTTTTGGAAAAATTTTGATGGTAAGACCAAATATATATATAGATAAAAAATAATGTCATACAGAAATTTAAAAAAGAAAGGTAGTTAAAATTATAAACCAAACAATGTCTAAGGTATTGTACTTTGTAGGAAAACGGCCTTCAATTTTCTACTAAAAGTACTGCGTGTATCAAAAAATAAGTCGGAATCCTTGATGTTTTGATTTTGATTAAACGATTCGCACATTCTTCTGATTGGATCCCTGACACCAGCATTTGTACGCGTCCGGCTAATGTGGAATAAGTCGTTAAGCCTTGTTACTCTGGGTGGTATTTTGAAGTTTATTAGTTTCAGTAGGTCAGGACAGTCGATAAAGTTATTGCAGATTTTATAAAGCGTCATGAGGTCAAGGTATGTTCGCCGGTTAGTTAGAGTGGTGACGTTATAATTCGAGAGCATATTTATGTACCCCCGTTTAGGTGCGTTCATTCTGTAATTGAGGTATTGCAGAAATTTCTTTTGAATACTTTCAATGTTGACTTTATAGACACCGTAAAGTGGTGTCCATATGGAGGTGCAGTATTCAAGTTGAGAACGGACCAGCGTGTAGTAAAGTAGAAGATAAGTTTCAGGTTTTCGAAATTCGCGGCTGTTTCTGATGACAAATCCTAGCATGCGGTAAGCTTTATTCACAATGTTCTCAATGTGCGCATCGAAATGGAGTTTAGAATCAAAAAGTACGCCTAGATCTTTTATACAGTAAACGCGCTCGAGTAAATAGTTACCAATACAATAATTGTGTATAATAGCGTTGTGATTTTTAGTGAAGCTTATTTGTTTACATTTGTTGTAACTTAGGTAAATTTTGTTTTCATTGCAAAATGCTTCGAACCTTACTAAGTCGCTTTGGATGAGCAGACAATCGTTTAAATTCCTAACAATGGCAAATATTTTTATATCATCGGCGTACAAAAGAAATAAACAATGCATGAAACATTTAGTAACAGTGTTAATAAAAAGTATAAATAACAGTGGACCCAGGATTGACCCCTGTGGTACGCCAGAGGTAACTGGTTCCCACGTAGAAGTATGTCCTCGTAATGATACAGCTTGCTGTCTTTTTGTCAAATATGAGACAAACCAACGTAATAAGTTTCCCCTAATTCCATTGAACATTATTTTTTTAATAAGAATAAGGTGGTCAACCTTGTCGAAAGCTTTTTTGAAATCGCAGTATATTGCATCTACCTGGTGGCCTCGATCCATGCTAGTGAATAAGAAATTTGAGTAAATTAGTAAATTACTCATGGTAGATTTGCCTTTTACAAACCCGTGTTGTTGTTCTGTAATTTTGGCGGCAAGCTGGGGATATATATTATCATGGACAAGTCTTTCCAAGAGTTTAGGGATCGCCGAGAGAATGGATATTGGCCTATAGTTTTCGACTTTTTGACGTGAGTCACCCTTATGGACTGGTATAATATAAGCCAACTTCCACCTATCAGGGAAAACCCCGTCACTCAGGCATTTATTAAATATTATGGTAAGTGGAACATACAATGACGACGCAGCAGATCTGAGGAAAAATGCCGGTATTCCATCGTGACCCGCACCTTTGTTTATATCTAACGCCTTTAAACTTGATTGCACTTCTTGTTCCGTTAGTTCAATGGTGTGAATGTGCGTAAGTCCAGAGTCCCAAACGGCCTCAAGTTGGTCAATGTTAATTGAGTCATTGATAGAGGAGGGTTCAAATGTTGACTTGAAGAACTCAGAGAACATATTACAGATTTCTTGGGCATCATTAGATTTGCGCCCTTCGAAGGACATAGTAGCAGGATATCCATCAGATGATTTTAATGAGGATATGTATGACCAAAAGCATTTAATATTATTTTGCAATGAACTTTCGATGTTTTCAAAAAATAACTTTCGAGATTCACTAGCCAATTTTTTGTATGTAGCACGTAAGAAGGAAAATTTACGATAGTCAGAAAGACCTTTATATGAAAAGTGTATATGTAAAACAAATTTTTTCAACAAACTTTAGTTGAAAAGTGTATATGTAAAACAAATTAGTAAATCATACAGCATGCAATAAAGGTATAAACGAAAGGAAGCCCTGTAATAAAGTTGGTGTTCGGAGTAAGCAGCTAACGCCCCGAGGAGTGGAGAAAAGTTTTCATTCGACGGCGACGATCGTCGAGAACTAAAATCGCGATAATGAATCTAATTTCACGCGTTAGTGTACCGCCAAGAAGGCGTCGCGGCGCGCGGCTTGGGCGTCGTGTCGCGACTCAGCAGACTCTCGATTTACCTGGTTTGGTTTAATCGGGAAATGGCTTATCCGCGATGTTTACCAAGCAAATCAAAAAATTGAATAGTAATTCATTTTGGGTATATCTTTTTTAATCTTTATGCAATTTACGTTGTGTTCTAAGTGGCGGTATGGTGCCAATGATGTACATTCTCGATATAACAAATTACCATTCACTAGAACTCGTAGGTCTTTCGCTCTGCTAAAACATTTTATCAATTTAATTTTGCAACCTCAAACAGCAATTAAAACCAGGGCCTTTTAGACTTTGAATTTTGAAGATACGTTTTTAAATTTCACGGCCAAAAGTATTTTCGTTATTTGTTTTTGGGGTGTCATGCCGTGTTGCGCTACCTCCCTCTTTAGCTAACGTTTCGGACAGCGTTGTAGTGTCCATCTTTAGGGCAGATCTGGATCTACCGGATCGCTACGGCACACATCTACCGGATCTGCGCTGATGATGGATACTGCAACTCTGTCCGAAACGTTGGCTAAAGAAGGAGGTAGCGCAACACGGCTATAACACCCCAAAAACAAATAACTTGAATTTTGAAGTTTCATTGAATGTAAAAATGGGACATATACTGTATACTATATAGTACATTTTGATCCAAACAAATAATAAATACATACGGGTTCGGCAGTTGTATTTAACTGACTAAATAAAGTAAGTTATTCAAAAATATACAAGTTTAAAGTATTCTGTGATACATAACTATAAAAAATCAATTAAAATCGTGGGACACGGCAAAATCGCAACGTACAAAACTTTGGCAAAAGTTCCTAAATCCATTAACCAGGAAATCTGTAAGTTTTATCATAATTTCTCCCGGGAAACCGTGTTATGAAAATATTTGGTAGGACGTCAAAATGTTATGAAGATATTTAACCTTCACATTGGAAGCTAAAATGTTAGGAATATAATACATGGAGAGCATGAGACAAGTGTGATTATTACTAGAATTTCTCAGGCGTGGACCTTAAGCAGGCGGCTGTGTAATACTTCGTATGAGGATAGGTTATTTAAATGAAATAGTATTGTGCTTTGACACAGTTAAATTAATTTATTAATTATTACAAATAATAATCAGGGCTAGACTAAATTCTGAATGGGCATATTATGGAGCGTTAGTACCGTTTAATCTTGAGGAGTCGATGAATGGGTGAATGCCATATGTAGGCGATCCATGCTGCTGCTTGCTGCCTTCGGAGATGGGCGGTTAGTTCCCTCCGCTGCTGACATGTGCTGAACGGCAGGCTGGAGCGACGAACAGGCCTCCAGTCCCGCGGTTTCCCAGCGACGTCCCGTCCAAGGGCGGTTGCCAGCCAGCCGACTATGTTGATGACGGCCAAGGTGGGCGATCTTCGGCCGCATCCCTGCGAGCACCTCTGGCTCCAGGTATAGTCGGAAGGTCTTGTCATGACTGCGTCTGCAGGTGCTGGAGGTGGTTTTAATCCAGCAGAAATAATGTGCTCCCATGGTACTCCGCTGCTGATCCAGGATTTTAATGATTGTCCTGATGGTCTTCAATAATGGATGCCGCTGGTGGGCGCGGATTTATCAATCTTCACATGTTAAAATAATGGCGAACTATTAATATTTGATTACGTCGACCCGCCACAGGGACGGTGGCCATGGTCACCTGTGGCTGCTCAAAGAATGAAGAGCTCAAGGCCAGTCCTGCCTAGTGAACCCCTCTCTGCAGATCCTCAGTGTCAACTGAGCAAAGGTAAGCATTTCAATGCTACCAATATAATGATGTTGAATGTTAACAACTTCACACCAAAAGTACCCATACACAGATAGTTCACTTGTTACATTATTTTTATGTAACATTTCCGCCCTTCCCACACAAAAAAAAAAATTATCCATAATTTTTTTTTTTTAAAACACTCCCTAAAAAAACACAAGCCCACTAGAAATCTAAGCTAAACTCAAAGCAAAAATAAGCATATGTAAAAACTATACAATAACAGATGATTATAAACCATAGTAGATGGGTGCCCGCATGTGAAGAAATGGACGATCCAATGCCATCTGGACGAACTCTCGAGGTTTTCGCGAAGCTAGAGGCGAACGTCTTCAATGGAATTGAAGCACCCAACTCTGTCACAGCGACCCCTGAAAAACACCAAAACAATTCTGTAGGTATTTGCAAAAGAAAAATTTAAAAAACAAATTCAAAACAGAATCAAGTAATCCAAAAGGCAAGATTGTATTTTTACATAATCATAAATGTATTCTAAATTTGAGAACAAAAATAAAAGTATGAATTAAACATAAAATAAACATTCTTTTGTAAAAATATTATTGTAAACATATTTAATATACTTGTAAATAAACTGTTGTAAAATATATACTATTGTAAAATATTCTAGACATACTATACGAGACATACTATACTAGATATACTATACTAGACATACTATACTAGACATACTATACTAGACATACTATTGTAAAATATTATACTAGACATACTATACTAGACACACTATTGTAAAATCTTACGGATGAGAAGCAAGTGTAAATTAATGCGAACAAACAAAGTTTTGAAACTAGAATATTATGAAATTTGGTTACGGTTGATTAGTTAGACAATAAATGTTGAGTTTATGACTATTATTGTTTTTTAAATTTATTTTATTTTAAGTATTTGGTAAAAGCGTGTTTGCTGAATGTATGGGGCTCAAAAACATTATCTGTCTCTTTCCAAGAGCTCAATATAAGATAATGTAAAAGGATTGATTTTGTATATTGTGACTTGATGTGAGAATTGTGAAGTGATTTATTTATCACTTCTAGTAGTAACGTGGTATGCATACATAACTCGATTTTTCAATAGAGTAATATGATAAGAGCGAGTTGTTAGGATTGACAATACTTTAAATCGAAAAAAAACCGAACAAACTCTAGACATTACACGCTGTTACTTTGGTATGTCCATTAATGATCAGCGTGACAACGGCCCTTCTACCTTCTGCAGGGAAAACATCCGCAGACAATAGATCCTCCGTCTTCACTCTGATCGGTTCCGAAACGTCAGGCAACGGCCCTGCTATGGCACAGACTCTCATATCAATCTGTCCATAGTTACTCCGTCTCCTGGAATGAAGATGAACGATCGAAGAATTCGAAACGTTACGAGTAGGTAGCGGCATACACTACTCTCATCTCTTCGGAACTTGTAAACAAAACATGGAAAAGTATCAATCTCCGAATTGTACTCCCATAATTTTATAATGATGTGTTAACTGAGTGTAAACATGTTTCTCGCGGTACTTCAAGCACGGCAGGAAAACAAAAACCCTGGTTAAACAACATCGACGTCCATAAAAAAAATATATAATTTTTTTTTTTTTTTTTTTTTTTTTAATTCTCTAAGTCCACAAAATTACTAAAACATTATGCCCGTAATTGAAAAAATTGAAATAATTATCAAATTTATGAAAATGTCACGATTGACAGAAACCAGATGTTAATTTCATCCAAAACAATTTTCCGAATTGTTGTTATAATCCTCTTAATGTAGAAATAACACAGCTTTGTTATTGTTGATAATTGATGAAGTTGTTAAATGATGTTGAAGAAAATGTATTAATTTGTGCCAAACCTGGATTTAAAATTATTTGAATAATGTTATGACGGTTTAAAAATTCCTGCATTCTTACGTTATTTATAAATGAATGTACCCTCTTTGCGTTGACAATTTAAAATAAATGTTTGTAAATTTGTTGCTGTGATGAGATATTGTAACAATTGTCACATAATATTTCGTAGCTAATGAAATAGAATGTAAGACCGTTTTCTATTTAGCAAATAATAATTATTTAGAATGAAAGTGAAAAGTAAACAAAATAATTCACAAACCATATTATAACAGAACTGTCATTTTGAGATTGTAAACAACATTATCTATGAAATGTCAGATTGAAATTTGAAAAAGACAACAACGTATTATTTTGACAGCAAACAGCTGTTGCTTGAAATCAAGTCCCGAAAATATTTAAAAACGAAGAATAATATAGAATCGTAATAATAACACCATAAAAGATATTTGAATATAATTGTATAGTTATTAAAAACTTTTGCACCATATTGGCAAGTTTCACATTTTATTAACTCGATGAAAAAAATAGTACTGCAAATTTTTTTATATTTTTAAGTTGGTATTCACCTTTGTAACTTCACTGCATAATATAACCGCAATAATTATAATATAATGCAAGAACATTTGCTCAGCAAATGTACGTCGCGATAGTAATGACATTAAATCAATTTGAAATACCTGTGTAAAATAAAGACATTTTATAATGCACACAATGACTTTGATATCAACTTCTTTGAGGTTAAAAATAACATACGCGAATCGACAATTGATAATAAAGCGACGCACACGAAAACAAAAAAAAGCATTAACACAACCGTAAAATTTACCAATAGTATGTATGAAATAAAATCGCCATAATCGCAAACAATATGATTGTTACATATGAATTGAAAATCCATCTTTACAAAAGAAACCATGCGGGAATCTTTAGGTACAATTGAAATGTGACATAGTGTCGAACAAGAAATTTACCATCAAGTAAAAAAATATTTATGACTATATTATCCCAATAGAATATATCAAATTAAGTTGAGCGCCATAATGTTATTGAGTACCTACAACGAAAAAAATTATTGTCGAAAATAATTCTTAATATTGACTGCGTAAAATACATGATGCATTATTATTGAAAATACGACAGAATTGATAATTAGCAGAAAAATAAATTGCAAAATAATGAAGAATAGCAGGTAGCAAATATGTAACATTATTATTTGTAAGAAGTTGAATTTGAATATTACTCTATCAGAATTTGAACTTTAATTAGATGGCAAGGTAGGTAGGTAGATTTAACAGAAATTAGCATTGTAGATTTGCAAAAAAATGTTACAATAAACTGAGATTAACTGTGAAGATAATATATGATATTTTTACAATGATTTACACATCTATCGAAGTTATTTTTTTCAGAGATTATTAAAAAATAACCCTCTCACACAAAGTATTAGCCAATCGAGCCCAACAAACGTTGGAGCGCCAAAATGTTATGAAAATATTTGGTAGGACGTCAAAATGTTATGAAGATATTTAACCTTCACATTGGAAGCTAAAATGTTAGGAATATAATACATGGAGAGCATGAGACAAGTGTGATTATTACTAGAATTTCTCAGGCGTGGACCTTAAGCAGGCGGCTGTGTAATACTTCGTATGAGGATAGGTTATTTAAATGAAATAGTATTGTGCTTTGACACAGTTAAATTAATTTATTAATTATTACAAATAATAATCAGGGCTAGACTAAATTCTGAATGGGCATATTATGGAGCGTTAGTACCGTTTAATCTTGAGGAGTCGATGAATGGGTGAATGCCATATGTAGGCGATCCATGCTGCTGCTTGCTGCCTTCGGAGATGGGCGGTTAGTTCCCTCCGCTGCTGACATGTGCTGAACGGCAGGCTGGAGCGACGAACAGGCCTCCAGTCCCGCGGTTTCCCAGCGACGTCCCGTCCAAGGGCGGTTGCCAGCCAGCCGACTATGTTGATGACGGCCAAGGTGGGCGATCTTCGGCCGCATCCCTGCGAGCACCTCTGGCTCCAGGTATAGTCGGAAGGTCTTGTCATGACTGCGTCTGCAGGTGCTGGAGGTGGTTTTAATCCAGCAGAAATAATGTGCTCCCATGGTACTCCGCTGCTGATCCAGGATTTTAATGATTGTCCTGATGGTCTTCAATAATGGATGCCGCTGGTGGGCGCGGATTTATCAATCTTCACATGTTAAAATAATGGCGAACTATTAATATTTGATTACGTCGACCCGCCACAGGGACGGTGGCCATGGTCACCTGTGGCTGCTCAAAGAATGAAGAGCTCAAGGCCAGTCCTGCCTAGTGAACCCCTCTCTGCAGATCCTCAGTGTCAACTGAGCAAAGGTAAGCATTTCAATGCTACCAATATAATGATGTTGAATGTTAACAACTTCACACCAAAAGTACCCATACACAGATAGTTCACTTGTTACATTATTTTTATGTAACAACCGAGATCTAAGTGTTATATCCAAAAGCACTGCAATCGTTGGCAGATCTATAATGAAGAGGAGAGTTTATCAGCCGTGTGAAGCAAATGCCTCGGGTGGAAGCTTTAGTACGTACATCTGGGCGGGTTAGGGTCGTCTCTACTTCAATTAAGGACGATTGTATCGGATCCAGATATCTCCGAGATTGGATTCTCGCAAATGAATCGGAGGAGCGAGACGGTTTTAGGTAAAGGATTTCTCGTTAAACAGTTAAACGGATTAAAAGTCAATTTAACAGATTTGAAAGCTCTTTTTTGGAAAGTGATTAAAGGTCGAGTTAAAACCAGGCGCGTTTTAATCTTAAACTCTTAATTTTCTTCGAAAGATCAGTTTTAATATAATTTAGTTTTATAATTCAGCCTTTAGTCGAGGTCAAACCCATAATATTTTATTTCATTGGCGACGTATATTACTATCACTTCAATTAACCATGGTAGCAAGCAGACACTATAACACATAGGCACACACTCCTTGCTTCGTTTTACATCAAACTTATATATTATATTCCCCCTTACCAATAAATGTGATTTAAATTTAACACATCTGATAAACAACCATATACCATACATTGTTGGATGTTTATCAGTTATGTTAAATTTAAAACACGGTTATAAGTTATAATGCCTGACACCGGCCACACGTTGCTGTAGCTAACGAAACACAACGCCATTACCCAACCTTATAAAATCCACAAGCACCCCAGCTTGCCAGCTGCCCGCTGCCCGCTGCCTGAATAGAATATTTGAATTTCTCGGCCGTTCTCTACTATAATAAGCATGTATTATACATATAAACCTTCCTATTGAATCACTATATCTATTGGTAAAAACCGTATAAAATCTATGCGCACATACATTTTGAGCGACTTCATTTTACACTATGTAATGGTGATGATATTACTACACAATAATGTATTTAAGCTTTCTAGAGCTTGATATTCAATTATTGTAACAATTTAGTTCTTCCAATAATATTATTTTGTGTTGTTTATAAAATTACTAGCTGGGTTACCCGGCTTCGCTCGGAAAACATTCGAGAGTGTTCTGGAATGTTTCAAATTGATGTTCCCGATTTCCTATTCTTGAACATTCCACAATTTTCCAGAAGGTTCCAGGATGTTCTGGAACGATGTGGAATACTCTCAAATACTCTGACTGGGGTGTCCGACATCGCTCATGGAGTTGATGTGAGATTGAATTGACGTTCAAATCCACGACGGATCTTGCTTTATATACTCCATATGGGTAGCCCCATACAAAAAAAACTTCAAATGTTCCAGAATAATGTTCCAGATCATTCCACAACATTCAGGAGTGTTCTGGAATGTTCCATAATGATCTGGGCTGTTCCGATATGTTCCCGAAGTTTCCTCCTATTCTCTAACATTCCAGAATGTTCTGAGATGTTCTGGAATGTGGTGGAATTCTCAAGAATACTCTGGAATTTTTTGAACTGTTCTAGAAATTTCAACAGGGCCAAACTTCCAGCCCTTATATCTTTAAAAGCACGCCCTTCAGGTAAGAATGGGAACTTTCTTCATGGATGGAGGATAGAGGGCTACCACACAATATAACCCCCGTTATCGTACCGGGACTCGTCTTTGAGCTTTAGTGGCATGCAAATTATTTTTTTAATAATATAATTATCCAAACTTCTAGAACTTTCCAGAACCTTCTAGAATCACTGACGCTCTCCGTCACTCATTTCTGAAAGTTTCTTGAACTTTCTTCTTCCATAACATCTTAGAGCATTAGGTAACCTTTCAGAACTATCTAAAACTTTCTACTCGACATACTCCATCGCTCCTTTCAGAACTTTCTAGAGCTTTGTCGAACCTTCTAGAACTTTTCAGAATCTTCTAGACTCACTGACGTACTCCGCCATTCCTTCCAGAACTTTCTATAGCTTTATCGAACCGTCTAGAACTCAGGAACTTTATAAACTCACCGACGTACTCCGCCACTCCTTCCCGAAATTTCTAGAGCTTTATCGAAATTAAAAATACTTTATTTCGGAACTTTCTACACTCACCAACATACTTCGCCAATCCTTATAGAATTTTCTACAGCTTTATCAAATTTTGTTGAATTTTTCGGAAACTTCTAGACTCACGCCACTCCTCTCAAAGCTTTATACAGCTTTAAAGAACCTTGTAGAACTTTCTGAAACCTTCTAAACTCACTGACGCGTTCCGTACCTCCTTCCAAAACTTTTTATAGCTTTATCGAACCTTATAGAACTTTCTGGAACCTTCTAGACCTACCGACATATTCCATAATGCCTTCCAGAACATTCTACAGCTCTATCAAACCTTTTAGTACTTTCACTTCATATTCCGCCACTCCCCTCAGAACTTTTTGCAGCTTTATTGAACCTTATGAAACTTTATCGAATCCTCTGGAATTTTTCGGAACCTTCTAGACTCACCGACATACTCCGCCACTTCTTCCAGAATTTTCTATAGATTTATCGAACCTTCTAGATATTTTCGGAACCTTCTATAGTCATCAACATACTTTGCAACTCCTTTCAGAACTTTGTACAGCCCTATAGAACCTTTTAGGACTTCCTACAGCTTAATGGAACCTTCTAGAATTTTCTGGAACCTTCTAGACACACCGACACACTTCTTCACTCCTTTCAGAACTTTGTATAGCTCTATCAAACCTTCTAGAACTTTCAGAATCTTCTAGACTCACCGTCATTTATTTCTGAAAGCTTCTAGAATATTCTCCATCCACAATTTTCTAAGCATTTGTGAACCATCAGATCCTTCTAGACTCACCAACTTACTCCGCCACTTCTTCCAGAACTTTGCACGGCTTTATCGAACCTTCTAGAACTCCTTACAGCTTTGTGGAAACTTCTAGAATTTTCCGGAACCTTCTAGACACACCGACACACTCCTCCACTTCTTTCAGAACTTTTTACAGCCTTACGGAACCTTCTAGAACTTTCTACGAACCTTGTAGAATATTTCGGAAACTTCTAAACCCACCGACAATACCGACATATTCCGCCATTCCTTTCAGAACTTTGTACAACTTACCTTACATCGAACATTCTAGAACTTTCCGGAACCATCTAGACTTACCGACATACTCCGCCACTCATTCCAGAACTTTGTACAGCCCTATCGAACCTTCTAGAACTTCCTACAGCTTTATGGAACCTGCTAGAATTTTTAATTTTTTTTTTTAGAATCTTCTAGACTCACCGCCAATTATTTCGGAAAGCTTCTAGAACTTTCTCCATCCACAATTTTCTAAAGCATTTGGAACCATCAGATCCTTCTAGACTCACTGACATACTACGCCACACCTTTCAGAACTTTCTACAGCTTTATCGAACCTTCTAGACCCACCGACACACTCCTCCACTCCTTTCAGAACCTTGTATAGCTCTATCGAACCTTCTAAAGCTTTCGGAATCTTCTTGACTCACCGCCAATTATAATAATAAAAAATCAATTAAATCGGAAAGCTTCTAGAACTTTCTCCATCCACAATTTTCGAAAGCATTCGGAAACATCAGATCCTTCTAGACTCACTGACATACTACGCCACACCTTTCAGAACTTTCTACAGCTTTATCGAACCTTCTTGAACTTTCCGGAACCTTCTAGACTCGCTGATATACTCCTCCACTTCTTCCAGAACATTCCAGAGTTTTATCGAATTTTATAGAAGTTTCCGGAGTCTTCTAGACTCTTCTTGAATTTTCTAGAGTCTTCTTAAAACTTCCAGCCCTTATATCTTCAAAGGCAAGCCCTTTAGGTAAAAACGAATACCCTTATTCCCTAGGGGGATAAAGATCTACCATACCATATAACTCTCTTGATCGTACCGGCACTCGTTTCTGAGTTTTGCGTTCCGCACGCTTTTTTGGATGTTCTTTTATAATATATATTGATTACCACAGAGGAGATACAGAAGCGCATAGTGAACGCAAATCGCTGTTATTTCCGCCTACAAAACCAATTAAAATCCAGACTGCTGTCCAGAAACACGAAGATATTAGTGTAAAAACACTTATCAGACCAGTACTTACGTACTCAGCTGAGACTTGGGTACTAACCAAGAGGAATGAACGAGCACTGGATGTTTTTGAAAGAAAAATTTTAAGGCGCATCTTCGGACCGGTTCTAGAAAATGGATTTTGGCGCAGACGTTATAACAATGAGCTCTATACTCTGTTTAAGGAGCTAAACATCGCAAAATTTATAAAACTGGGAAGACTTCGGTGGCTGGGTCATGTGGGAAGAATGACCGAGTGTCAAGCATCAAAGTCCCTGCTGAACTCAAGACAAGTAGGACGAAGGAGCCTGGGAAGACCAAGACTAAGATGGAGCGACAACGTCCTCAAAGACATAGGTATCTATCTTGGAGCTTCTAAACTGGAGAGAGTTGGCACAAAACCGAGATGAGTGGAGGAAGATTCTTGTGGAAGCCAATACCCACCAGGGGTTGTAGAGCCAATAGTGATGATGATGATGATAAACTAATTAACCTTAACACAGGATTGACCATGACCTGTGAGGTTAAAAATTAAAATGTAAACTTTGAAACATGTAAAAAAACAATAATTAATAAACAACAACAATTATTAAACTGAGTAGTAATGGGTTTGAACGCTGAAATAGCTGTCACAGTAATAAAACAACTGAAATGCTAGGAGTACGATAATAACATTGTTAAACTTTATTCATTTTGGAAGAAAAAAATAAATAAAAGTTACCAATATAATTTCTTCATGTCATTAATAGGCACTCTTCTATAATGCATAATAAAATTGAACGTTATTAATACCGTAGCGTTTGCGTGGTTAACCCAGCTACGAGTGCATGTCGGACGCCACGCCATATGCGCAGCTCTACAAATAACATCTGTGAACTAACTGGACAATAATTATTGATGTAAACCGACAAGAATGTTTGTTTTACTTCATCGTGGGTGTTCACTTGAATTGATTGACCGCTAAATAACTGTATCTTTACATGACTCATTTAAACATTTTGATTAACTTAATCTTGTCATGTCTTCTCAGGGCGCCCTCGATTCTTCTACTCTTATTTTTAATATATTCCTTACACTTGGTCAATTCGTTCTAAACTAAATCCATATTCCCCAAGTCCTTCTTCAATCATGCATTCCTTTCTCTTCCTCCTTTCCTCAAAGTCTCTACCAGGAAAAAGAAGAAGATGGTCCTACCTACATGAGGAAATAATTGAACAATATTATTGCCCAAGTTTACCTTAACTACTGGGGCAGTTGGATTTTGGTAGTGACATTGGTCACTGTGCTCTCGTCGAAAATATCGCAAATCATCGCAAGATTTCATATTATCTAATCAAACTGTCGTGTCTTAAAAACCCTGGTGTTGTGCCGATATTGGGAACCCAGGATCGATCCTGAAACGCCATAAGAAGTCGTCAAAAGGTAAGAGACTTCCTCTCATTCCTACTCCCTACGATCGAATTTCAAAGCACAATAATTATTGGTCTTTACTCATCAAAAAACAAAAAGGATTTACAGTCATATTCTCGTGTCGCGGTATAGGTCGTGACAACCATATTTCCTTGTCTAACTGAAAACATTTTTTGCTTACTGGTGATTACATATCTTATGATGATTGAATTTCCCATCTCTTTTCCAGCAATCGGCGTATTTGGTTAGACAAGTTACAGTAGAACTATTAAAAGTTTAATTACATTTCCATCGTGATCCACCCACTTATTGAAATGTGGTTAGGTGCTAAGCCTACTAGAGGTTAGAGGAGTGATTCCCAACCTGGGTAATATCGCCTACTAGGGGGTTATTAAGTAGCTAGATCCTTCTATATCTTCTTCTTCTTCTTATCTTATATATAAAAAATGAATCGCTGAATGTGTTGCTAAGCGCAAATCTCGGGAGAAGCTGAACCGATTTCGCTAATTCTTTTTTTAGAATATTCCTTGAAGTACGAGGATGGTTCTTACGGAGAGAAAAATTAAGAAAATTGCGCAGAAAATTGGATAATTTCAGAAAACCTAATGACTATCGCACGTTTGACAGTTCGCGTTTGGAAGTTGTTTGAGAATGACATTGACAAGCTCCAAGGTAGATATGTCTTTTAGAACGTTGTCGCTCCATCTTAATCTTGGCCTTCCCGGGCTCCTTCGCCCTATCGGTCTTGAGTTCCGCAGGGACTTTGGTGTTTGATGCTCGGTCGTTCTCTCCACATGACCCAGCCACCGAAGTCTTCCCAGTTTTATAAATGTTGTGACGTTTAGCTCCTTAAACAGAGTATAAAACTCATTGTTGGAACGTCTGCACCAAAATCTGTTTTCTAGAACCGGTCCGAAGATACGCCTTAAAATTTTCCTTTCAAAAACGTCCATTCTTCTTAGTTAGTAACACTGGACTAATAAGTGTTTTGTACACTAATATCTTTGTATTTCTAGACAGCAGTCAGGATCTCAGGAGTCAGTCATCTGCTTTTGCAGGCGGAAAAAACAGAGATTTGCGCTCATTATGCGCTTCTGGATCTCCTCTGTAGTATTATTTTTGTTTGTTATCAGGGAGCCCAGGTATGTAAATCTTGGTACCGTTTCAACATTTTAACTTCCACGTAAGAGTTGGGGTTTGTTGGGTGCATCCTATGACCATGTATTTGGTCTTCTTAATGCTATTTATGCAATTTAAATTTTTATTTTTTTATTTTCATCTAACGAAAAAATCCCGCCAGTTTGTAATCAAGAACTTGTATTTTTTTGATGTTATCGTATATTTATACTTGATTCTATAAATGACTATTTATGGAATCTTAAAGTATTTGAGACAAAACGAGAAGAATGATTATTTCTCTTTCTTCGCATTGTAGAAAAAAAAAGATAAAAAAAATGCTTGTATATTGAACGGACGCCCCGGTCAGATCTGCCCTTCAGAGGCTCTAATGGAATGTGCTTTGTGGGGTGGGGGCGGGGGGGGGGGGGGGGGAATTTATATGATTTGGTAGGCGATAGGCGTATTTTATGTACTTAATTTATTAAAAATACTGAAGATAATTCAGCAATGTTTTGTGTAGATGCAATTTGAAGTGTTGGTTTTAAAAAGTCACAATTTACTGATGAAATATTTTTCTATGTAATAAGAATTTTCGAACAGAATTAGTAGATTACACAGCATTTATTGGCTTATTCTTGGGCCTAGTAGGGGCAAACGGGGGGAGGGCCACTGAAGAAAAATGTATTTGAAAAGTGGGCAGTGGGCCCAAAAAAGTTGGGAACCGTTGGGTTTGAGAATTGAATACTAATCTGAATAGAGTCCATTATCTACTCGGAGGAGGACAGTATGCTTCCGAGTACACCGTATCGCCCCTGGCACAATGTCCATCCGCCCAATAAGCCGCCAGATAATTTAATCACGCTTTCTCCATGAGGAGTCTATCGCTAGTAGCCGTGGTGAAAACGCGAATTTCGCGAGCACTGACTGAATCTAGTTCATTGAAACTATTTATTTAGGTCAAAATGGATGTGCAAAAATTATACTTTTCTGTCCTCTCTTCTTTGGCTTCACTGTGATGAAATGGATTTCAGGACAACATTTCGGATACCAATATCACACTGCCAGAATTACATCGGGACGGAATTACACATGGATGAAATTACATCTACTGGAATTACACATTCTAATGGTTGTATAATAACGGTGGTATAACAATAAATTTATTTCCATTGTAATTGTTTACTAAGCAGGTTATTCGCCAAAAATATTTTCCCAAGCCGAAAAGGCCCATCTGTACAAATAAAGTGGATTTAAATCATTTTAATAATCGTGAGCTTTGATATATATTGCTTTATAACAATAGACGCAGGAAAAAAGTTTAATTTAAAAAAAAAAATTATTCAATTAAATATTTTTGAATGTAGCTATTACTTTGTGGTTATCCATTATAGAAAAATGAAACAATATAACTTTGTATAAACCACTTATATAATTTGTAAATCCGACCGGTTTCGGAACAAACGTTCCTTCGTCAGGGAAAGCTTATACTAATTTGACAGTTTAGAACAATGTTTTATTATGGTAGGGGTGGAGCCGTTGTTAGTTAATAATGTAGATTGGGTGGGTAGGTATTAGTGTAGAGTGGGTGGGTAGGAAAAAACCAGCGTTTTATACAAGAAATAATGTCGGTAATTTTTTGAGAAATACTAAAGATAAAGACCATAAATTGACTAATTCCGGAATATATAAACTCAAATGCAATGATTGTCCCTCATTTTATATTGGAAAAACAACTCGTAATTTTGAAATCAGAATCAAAGAACATTTAAGGTGTCTTAATAATAATAATTTTTCTGAGTTCGCTAACCATATCATTGAAAATAACCATAGTTTTGAAAAAAACACAGGGATAAATATTCTTCATATTAATCATAAAGGAAAACGTTTAGATAACTTAGAAGCTTTGGAAATTAAAAAATCCCTTAAAAATAATGAATCTATTATCAACAAACAAAAAATATTGTCATAAAGCCCAATCATGGATTTGTTCCCCTACCCACCCACTCTACACTAATACCTACCCACCCAATCTACATTATTAACTAACAACGGCTCCACCCCTACCATAATAAAACATTGTTCTAAACTGTCAAATTAGTATAAGCTTTCCCTGACGAAGGAACGTTTGTTCCGAAACCGGTCGGATTTGCAAATTATATAAGTGGTTTATACAAAGTTATATTGTTTCATTTTTCTATTCAATTAAAGATCGCCTAAAGCTTTTATTGCTTGAAGGGACGATGAAGTAACTTATGACAGACCAGAAAATCATTATATAACCTTTTATATACAATGATATTTTTGTGATAGTATAATCACATCAAGGGCGCTATTAAGATTCGGGCGCTGTGTTGACATTTTTATGAATTTGAGATGAAAATCGTTAAAGCATTTCCCAAAAGTTAACCCCTCGAGTAATGATGTACGCACTCATCACGAACCAAAATATCATAAAATGACTTTAGTTGAACTTCACTAGTTTTCGAGAATTTGGCACTTTTGTGAATTTCGTATAAATCGATACTTTAAATCAGTGATCGATTGCCACAGTTACAAATGATGAGTCAAAGTGACTAATTTATAAAAATTACTAATGAATGAATTAGTTAAAAATGTTTTTCCCGAGGAATAGGCACTGTTAGTTTTATTTTTGACTTTGATCAATAGTGTGACCATTAAAGGTTGCATAATAAATATTAGTTTACAATTTTGGAGTATGGGTACCGTCGCCCCGGGAACCATTGGATAATCAACACCTCTGTCGTAGATCACCCCAAGTGGTTCGCTACGTTTGGTGACTTAGCAGGGTTCATGGTGAGGTTTGTCCAGGTCTTGGCGGCCGATGCTTCTGCCCACCTGCCGTGTGGTGGGCAAGATTGAGAGAGATTGGTTGACTGATTGAGGGGCGTCTTTTAACCTCTCCATCACCTTGGACCGCGGTTGGACAGATGGATTCATAAGTCGGTCATTCCTGGACATTCTGAATCCCAGATTCCTACCCACCCCTCATACCTATTTCTTTCCCAGAACTTCCTCTCCTTCCTTTCCAATTTTTTCCTCAGAGTTTCCTGTGTGAAGCTAATGTACTCGTAAAAGAGAATTTTTTTTTCTTAGAATTCAGAATTTTGTAACTGTTGAACTTGTAAAACGTATGCAATAAGGTGTCGATTTTAAAGAAATTAATAAATGTACCAATATCTCCAAAACTATTGAAGTTTTACTAAAATCATTTCAAGATACATATTTTGGTCCGTCATGAGTTCGCCAATCAGCTCTCCAAGGGTTGACTTTTGGGAAATCCTTTGTAATAAAGTTTTTTTATCGAAGGCTGAAAAAGTACACAGAGAAAAGGTGTTCATAAAGCGAATACGGTGAAAAAAATGTAAGCATTGAAGAAATTACGGTAAATTACCATACCAGCCAATAAAAAAGCTTTTCAATGGTTGTTGGGTAAAAAAATAAAATTCCTATAGTAACTTTTGTGAGTTTTAATAGACCTATCTGTATCAAATGAGCCACTCCGGAAGCGCGATTTTTTCTGGGGAAATGGCGGTTGTCTCATATTTTAAAGTCACTTTGGTTTTTTAAGGCTCTCAGCGTTTCCGTGAGAACGACCCCAACTCTCAAAGGAACCACCAATGGTTGCGTGGAGCCCGGGCTACCCCTAATGTGATGGCCACATTGGGTAGCGTATTTTGACTGTAGTATTTTGTGTTTTTTGGTACTGTGATTGCGGGGAAACATGAAATATCTCTTTACGTGAGTACTAGTTTTACTATGTGACTCTTTCAGGATTTTATTTTTGTCTGTCAGAACATCGGGACCCTCTTTTATCTCATTGAATAATAATAATAAATTTGGACAACTTATTTGGCTGTTTTTGCGAAAAATCGCCTCAAGAGCGCTCAAGAGATATGATATGACAAAAATAAATAATTTATTTTTGTCATATCATATGTAATATTACAAGTTGATATGTCAAAGCTCCAAATCTAAATTAAAATAGTTATCTAGACTCGATGGATAGGTTCTCAACCTTATTTTGCCCACCGCCCACTTTAATCTATTGAGCCACCATTTCATTTTTACTTACGGGGGTGGGGGAGGGGGGCTCAACTGTCACAGAATCAATAAATCGATTAAAAATATATTAAATTATTGTTTATACCTTTTTGTCAAAAATATCATTTGTAAATATCTGTAATGTAATCTTTCAGTTCAATTTTCATCCACTTCCAGAACTTCCGAAATACATTAATTATTATCGCACACGAGATAAAAATGATAACAATGCTTACAATAACAAAAATTAACTAATAAGCGTGTTTTTTTTGTCTTTTTAGACCATTTTTTGTTACCTGCCCACGCCCTCTCTGTGCCATCTCAACGCCTCCTAATTTTCTCTGGGTCTTCTAACTCCCCCGTGGCAGTCTCAACGCCCCCTAATTTTCTCTGGGTCTTCTAACTCCCCCGTGGCAGTCTCAACGCCCCCTAATTTTCTCTGGGTCTTCTAACTCCCCCGTGGCAGTCTCTACGCCCCCTAATTTTCTCTGGGTCTTCTAACTCCCCCGTGGCAGTCTCTACGCCCCCTAATTTTCTCTGGGTCTTCTAACTCCCCCGTGGCAGTCTCTACGCCCCCTAATTTTCTCTGGGTCTTCTACTGCCCCCTGACAGTCTCAAACGCCCACAAGGGCGAGAACTCATTGACTTGGTGGATAGAAAAAAAATAAAAAAAATTTATGACGCCATATCTCGCTATGCGAGAAAATGAATTTACGCAATATATATGTATTATTTTTGGAATAATTTAATGTCTAAAATCTCAAACTGTAATATTTTATCATAGAAGGCAATAATAGCATTGCCCACAATCGTCTTAAATGATTAAATAATACAATTTGAGGTCTTACTCAATAAGTTATTCCAAAAATAAAAATATTCATGGTATATTTGTGTAAAAGTCAATATATGTCGCACATTAAAATAAAAATTGATAATAATAATAATAATAATATTTGGCTAATTTATATAGCGCCGTTTTTGTGAAAAATCACCTCAAGGGCGCTGTACAAATAAGTATTTAAAGGAATTAATATTACTGGCTTACAACTAAGATTCACAATTAGAACTATTGACTTACATCTAAGACTTATAGCTAGAGACTTATTTTACTGGCTTACAATTAGGATTTAAGACTTATAGCTAGAGACTTATTTTACAGGCTTACAATTAAGATTTACAATTATAACTACTGACTTACATCTAAGACTTATAGCTAGTGACTTATGACTAAGACATATAAATGCTGACCTAAAGCAAGTGACTTAATAACATACATATTTACAATTAGATTAAGATTAGCGCCAGAAGAAGTAAGAAGAAAGAATAATACATAATATGTTTTGCAATGAGCGCACTTTGAAAACAAAAGTAAAATTTTATGATACTCTCTTATGGGTATTTTTATTTAAGGGTATGAGAGCCCGAAAAGGTAGGTTTTTAATTTGGACCTAAATTCTGTTGGGCTTGTTATGCATCTAAGTTTTGGAGGGAGTTTATTCCAAGCCTTCGGCCCAGACACTCCGAAAGCGCGATCTCCAAATTTAGTATTTGGCTTGCGTTTAGGTTCCATTAGATTGCCTAAAGCTGATGAGGTTGCTGATCTAAGTGTTGACTGCCTCGGACCAGTATTTTCGGGGACACATAGTTCAGAGATGTAAGGTGGGGCCATTTCATTGATCGATTTAAACACCATCCAGCACAACTTGTACTGGATTCTTTCAGGGCACTTGAGCCAGTGAAGGTTACGAAGGTGTTCTGAAATGTGTGAATATTTAGGGACTCCGGTTATGAGCCGTGCCGCTGCATTAAGCACGGATTGAAGTTTGTCAGTTTGATATTTTGGAAGGCTAGCGTAGATGCCGTTACAGTAATCGAGCCGTGAAACTACGTAAGAGTTGATTAGTAGTTTGATTGCCTCTGTAGGAAGGTTTCTTCGGACTGACTTGAGTTGTCTTAGGTGAAAAAAACCGGTGCTTACAGTCCTATTTATTTGACTTTTAAGCAAAAAGTCTGAATCCAGACCAAGAAGTTTGACTATTGTCTTTGGAATAATATCGCTGCCGGAAATGGAAATAGGTGAATTGTCAATGAAATGTTGGCGTTTGTTTGTGGCCGCCCAGAGGAACTCAGTGTTAGATGGGTTCAGCTTAAGTTTATTTGAAGACACCCAACGAGTTATTGCTTCTATGCATTCAGCTACACGGATTTTGAGACTGTTGACTTCATTTGGAGTGCAGAAAAAATAAACTTGCTGATCGTCAGCGTAGCAGTGGGATAAGAGACCAAACGACTCGATTATTTTGGCGACATCATTTGTAAAAAGGATGAAAAGAAGTGGACCCAAAGCGGATCCCTGGGGTACCCCTGAAGAAAGTGTTGCAAAGTTAGAGAGTTTATTTCCAACCTTCACGGATTGTAAGCGATTGGATAGATATGAAGCCAGCCAATTTTTGATGTCGGAACTCAAACCAAATGTTTCCTCCAATCTCTTAATGAGGAAGTCGTGATCAATCGTGTCAAACGCCGCACTCATGTCTAAGAGTGAGATAAGTGCTAACTTACCTGACTCTATGGCTAAAGTTACGTCTGACAGCATACGAAGAAGTCCAGTTTCTGTTGAGTGAAATCTTCTATATGCGGATTGTCGATTTGTTAATAATTTATTTGAATTTAAGTGACTGGTTATTTGGGCAGCAGCAATTTTCTCCAAGATTTTTGATATATTTATCAAACACAGATCTAGATTGCATTCAATTCGGATAAAATCAATCAATGCAATTATGCAAAGAGTTAGCAGCAGCCAAAAAAATATGCGTTAAGAAAATGAAGAGAATGTTTGTACTCGTAGTTCTTAGTCGAAGCACGATACAGTTGTATGACCGAAGGGGATAGAGTCGATTCGGCTCAGTAGTAGAGCAGAGCCCCCCTTGGTTCAATGCCCAGATGCGACCGAATCATTTTATGATTTTACTGTCCCAAAATTTTCGTACGAGAGTCGCTAATATTTTATTTAATGATTACATTGGTTTTTGATTTAGACTGTAACAATGAATTAAAATCGTTCCCATATTAGTATTATAAAGGCGAAAGTTTGTATGGATGTCTGGATGTATGTTTATTGCTATTTCACGCAAAAACTAATGAATGGACTTTAAAAATTCCTTCACTAATAGAAAGCTACATTATTTGCAAGTACTATAGGCTCTATATGTTGGTAAGCCCTGGCGTCATGAATAAGCTCTGACGTTATGAAATTATTTATTGTCCAGACGAAAAGCAAAGCATTGCTAAGTAATTGTTTGACGTGCGCTGTCCATTTTGTTATTTGTTTAGGTTACTATGGAGATCCATTTGACAGTTAAAATTATACTAATATTATAAATGAAAAACTGCGCGTGTTTGATTGTTACGTTTTAAAAGGTTGCAGGTAACGGGTATGGAGGAGGGTGTGAGGGGAGGGGAGAAGTGGGGTCAAGTGGCACCAGCGAAACCGGGGGCAAAAGCTAGTACATAATATTTATAGCTTTGTGTATTTACAAATACGGATGTAACTATTACAGGATAAGGTACATCTATCTAATGTTGATTTATGATTTTTTTTTCACTAAATACAGTTTGTAAATAATATCTTAAAAACCATTTTATAAAATTATTTTTTTTGTTATTTTAAAATTGTACCAAATCTTTTAGACATACAAAAACAATTTCCGTGAAACGAATAAGAAAAGCCCTTTTCACAAATATAACGCTACCTTTAAAAAGCTTTCTCTTTATTAGGGTAGAATTTAGTATAATATCATTTACGAAAGTAACTTTGCTACGTTTATTTTATAACCGAATAAATTGGGGGGATTTTTTCAGCAAAAACCTTCGTGTATTTTAAACTTGTTTTAAAGAAAAATAAAAGAATTGTTAAAAGATGAGGAATATTAAATATTAGGGGATATATTGGTTATCTAGATTCTACGGTGTTAGCGTTCTCCTGAAGTTTACTTTTATCTTTACTTAGGATCAAGTTCACGAGCTAAGAATTCATGGGAGGTATGTTCAATCAAATCTAGTAGCTGTTTATATTCATGAATAAGGTAACTCTTTAAAGATTCTGCTTCCGAATAAAGAATTTCTATATTAAATCATGGTACAATAATAAAACGAATCACCCGAGGTTACGAGAATACTTTTGGATCCAATTTAATAACGAAATAACATCCAAATATTTTACAATGGTATTTGCTTGGTATTTGAAAGGCCGGTATTGGTTATTTAAAAAAAATCTATTTTTAAAACGGATTAAATATAATCCAAAAGATTTTTAGGTCCTACCTCACGACGGGCTCCGTGGTCGAGGGGTAAGGCTCTCGACTGGCAATCCGACGTTCACATTTAAATACATTTTATTAGATTTAATGGTGTTATTTCACAATTTAATCATTTAAAATAATATAAGTATATTTGCGGCACGTTTCAGCGTGGCAGATGGTCTCAGTATCGCCCTGGTTTCAGTACCACCATTCAGAATGGAAACGTTGCTTGAAATGGTTTTAGCCGTGTTTGGTGACCAGATCCAAGTGGTTCGCTATGTTTGGTGATTTAGCAGGGATGCCCGGGTTCATGGGGTGAGGTTTGTCTAGGTCTTTGAAGCGGTTGACCAGGACACACCGAACCCCAGATTCCTACCCACCCCTTAAATTTTCCGTCCCAGAACTCTCCTCTCCTCCTTAAAAAAGACCCACAGCATCCCCAAAGATGACGTAGGCCCCGAGGGAAACTATTTTCCTCAGGGCCTCCTGTGTGGAGCTCATGTAAAAAAAAAATATCAGAATAATCAGATACTTCACCTCCTCCCCCTCTCCACCTCCTTTCCATCCCACTACCTCTTTCCTCACAATATATCCCAATGGAGATGCCATAGTCTCACTGGCTCCAGGCGGTTGGGAACTAATGCATACTCGCTGTCAGTTTTTAACTTTCTGTTCGATTCCTAATCGAGTGTCCTTAGGTCGAGTCTTAACAAGTTTATTATTAGAAATCTTATTTAAAAAAACAAAAATAAAAAAAAAAAACACATCGGCGTTTTATCTTTGTTTTCGATTGCTGATAAACTAAATTGATATTTTAAATCTCTGTTACTCATGTTAGAAAATATAGTCATCAAATCTAAGGTATAAAAGGTGTACAAATTTTGTGATGCCAGAGCTCATCGTGACGTTGTTTAGTCGGGAACACTCACAAATTCTGTAGTATAGTTAAAATTACTTTCTTTTTAAATCTTACCTGAAGTGTTTCCTCAGACGATCAAATCAATTTTCTTCTCCATAATAATGGTTTGCATTTTCACAGTGCCATTTTTGTGAAATATCAAGCATTTTATTTATGCCATATACGAAGCGTTGCCAACAATTTTTAAATGTTACAAGTTAGCCTTATTTAACGTCATATTATATTTATTATTACAAAAATATACTTCTATTTTATAGTTGTATCTTTCTTACAAAATCAAATACATTTTAGAGCGAGGTGGTTATAAACTTTATTTTAATTTAATTCTATGATACACGATGACCAAATTTCTTCTGACAAAATTCTCTCGAGGAAGAATTTAGCTGTCCACATAAACCCTTATTAACTGACCTCGTCTAATACCAGGCTTCTGTCTGTGGACGATTCTGACCCATGCTGACTAATTTCTGTTGAAGATGAATTTAGCTTCCACATAACACCGGATTATCTTAAGAGCGTTTAACCAGCCAGCGGACGAAAATCCACATTTCGTCGAAAGTTGTTCTAACGATCGTGCAGGGCGGTTACAATGAGAAAGATTAATTATTCTCCCAACCAGCTTTTTAAAATTATAACTCTATACCGATTTTATTTCATTCCAAATTTGCTTTAATTTATTCATCTACATCTAAAAATGCTGAAAGGCGTGATGATAAAACTTTTAAAATAATGTACTTTTTGCAATATTTTTTTTTATCATAAAAATATAAGAAAAAAAAAATAATTTTATTTTTTTTATTTTTTATTAGGTATATCATTTTTTAATAATGTCTAAGTTAAATCAGAATGTTAAAAAAATATGAAATATATTAGTTTGTAAGTGCGCAAATAAATACACAAACGGACCAATTTTCGTCAAGAAACACATGTACCTATACATTTTTTAATGATTTTATTTAAACTAAAATTAAAATTCTAAACCACGCGATACCCAGATAATGTATTGATTTATTTTACTGCATCATTATATGATTTGAAATATGTGTGGTATAATACAAAATCTGTCAACAACCTACGGTGTAACCATATTATACTTAAAATTAACATTTTTTCCTCAAAATTTAAAACACAACAAACAATCTTTAGAAATCCATTTATAATTTTTTGTGGAAAAGAGTCAATAAGTCTAAAATCTGATTTAAAAATGACATATTTCTGGTTTTCTCTGGTTTTCTCTGGTTTCTTCTGGTTTTCTCTGGTTTTCCCTCTTAACCTTTCCAAAACCAGGCTCATCCGTGGATGTGTGTGATTCTTGCGGATAGAATTTAGCTTTCCCTAGTTCCACATCATTATTTTATCAATTTGCACCCTTCCAAAACCAGGGTTCCATCTGTGGATGAGTCTAACCTTTAATAACGAATTGTCTTAGAATTTTGCTATCCACAATTTTACATTCTTTTATTGCACCCTTCCAAAACTAGGCTTCCATCCATGGATTCCATTGCTGACGAATTGTTGTTAAATTAGGTTTTAACTATCCACAATTCCAAATAATTTCTTTATTAACTTGCACCCTTGACAAGCTTGATGCTTGCTGACAAATTGCTGTTGAAGAATAATTTAACTATCCATTTCATTCTCTTATTATCTTAACCCTTACAAACACAGGCTTCCATCAGAGGATGAGCCCGACCCAGCACAGCGAGAAGGACCTTGCGCCCTGACCGAGTGGTCCAGTTGGTCCTCCTGCAGTTCGCGTTGCGGACCGGGATCAAGGGTCCGATCCCGCAAGTTTAAGACCAAGGGGGCCTTTAAAAGGTGCCACCAGAACCTTGAAGCTAGACCTGACTTACAGCAGACGGATGACTGTTACGGCGATGGACCAAGCTGCGCACAGTACGATTGAAACATCAGATTGATTATTAGTAGTTTGCTTCTTTACAACAATTATATATTTAGTATCTAAAATATTATTTCTGGGCTGTTAAGTTTATAATGTAGTGTTTGTAATAAAATGCTTTTCCATTTTATGTACTGTATTCTTTGCCATTTATAGTCTGCCGAATGTTTTATTAATACATGAAAAAAATAAAAAGGCATTTGAATTGTAGTTGTCTAACTGCTTTCGTGATAATTTTGTTTTTGTCTTCATTATCTTGATTATTATAGAAACTTTATATTTTATTACGTAAATAGGAATTTTCGAAGTAGGTACATTGAAAATGTATTGTGTATTAAATTTTGATTTTTTTTAATATTGTAGATTTGTTGATAATTGATTGTGCGTTAAAAATATTATATTTTTTTTATATTCATAATTCTTTAAACACATATTTCGACCTGAATTATATGATTACATTTTTAGAAGCGTTCAATCAATTATGATTTTTTTATGCTGCAGAAGCAAATGGTGCGCCCTTTTTACCTATGATCGAAATTAATAATTAATTAAACCATGATAAATATATTTACTAATTTTCGGGAAATCGACAGTTTACATTTATTTCAGTTAGTACACAGTATTAAATAGCCAAAACAAAACCAATTATGGATTTCTTTCTTGTGACTTTACTTCTACTGAGACAGCATAATAAGAATAAGTAAATTAATTTTATAAAAAAGGAATATGAATTCAAAATTATATAAAACAAAAAAATATATGTATAATCAAAACAATTTTTTTTTAATATAAAATGAAAAATTACAAAACAAAAAATTTATCAATACATTGGTAGCCATGGAGAGAGGTTGTACATATAAATCAAATCATAACAGAAATATAAACAATAAAAACATAACATTATTCAAGAACCATCAGAGAAGTACTCTTTTATGGACCTTTTATATTCAGTAAGTTCGCAATTGAAAATGTCCACATTGGATAATATGCTATTAGGTATAACTATTGCATAGTCTGTTCAGGCAAGAATTCTATTTACAGTTTGTCTTGCGTTGATCCACCCTGACTAGGACAGAAGAGCGTGTTGAACGTGCAGGTACATTGAATTGAATTTTATTTAGAAACTCTGGGCATTGAACATTATTTTTGACTACTTTATACAGGAATAGTGCATCCATATGATGCCTTCGTACATTCAATGAATCAATTTTAGAGTGTGAAGCTGCCTCTGCATAATTATTTATAATTATTAAATCTTACAAATGACTTGTGATATATAATATCTTACTGTTCCCGCCCTCTATTTTATATTTTATCTCATTCTGAAATGTGTGTAAATAAGCACACACAATGTATTTTTGAGTAGTTTAAATTTTATCCCGATGAAGATGGTGTGAAGTGAAATTGGTTAGTCTTAATTTATTTTAATTAATTTATGAATTTTGTGGTTGTACGCTAAGTTGTTGTTTAATTTCATTAATAAAATTTTCACAAAAACACAGCTTCTGTAACCTTTTACGGCATGTAAAAAGTCACACCGTTACCCAGACTTTTATTTCACTTAAATGCAAAACATACAGGGAGGGTTATTAATTACAAATTTCAATTTTAACGTGAAATTTCATGAAACTGAAGGCTGCGTCAGTTCCCCATTTAATGAGTAATTTACAAATATTGACGTAAGTTATGAGACGTGAAAGGGCGCCTAATTAAATTAATTACATACAATAACCCAATGCAAACTGTAGCAGGTTTATCCACGTTATGTAAAACTCAATTTTTAATGGATGCATAATTTAAACTTTTTGAATGAGAAATAATTCAAAAATTTGTAATCTGCTGTCAAAATAATGCCAAGGACAGTTTTAGACAAAAACCCTTTCCTATGAAACAATATTATTTTCCATCAATACATTTCAAACACAGTTTTTTTTTTAACCAAATTACTTTGTTTTCAGTAGATGTATTGCATGAAATCCTTATATATAAATAAGTTAACTTTCCGCAGTACGAGTTTTTTTTTATTTGAGCTCCACACACGAGCTCATCTTTGAGGATGCTTTGTGGAGAGTTTTTTTAAGGAAATAAAGGAGAGGAGAGTTCTGGGAAGGAAAAGGATTTAAGGGGTGGGGAGGAATCTGGGGTTCAGTGTGTCCTGGTCATCCGCCTCCAGGACCAAGACAAACCTCGCCCCATGAATCCGGGCAGGAAGTGTTGGTTATCCAATAAAGGTTCCCGGGGCGGCGGTACCCATTCCTGCCTCCCAAATTGAAATATCTGTGAATGTTCTATATCATAGGCTAGTTCTAATATTCTAATATTCTAATATTCTTCCGACGAAGGAAGGGTTCTTCCGAAACCTGAAGAGTGTGAATAAAATAAAATTAAAGTGCTCTTTAACAAATTTGTATGTTTTTTTTGTAAATAACGGCGAGCCGCAAAGTTTGCTTTTTACAAATATCTAAAGTTTTGTGGTTATGACCTTCAAACAAGAGGAAGGTCTCTGTTTACATTATATTTCGAAAAATCACCCCCATCGCCCTTTTCCACTCTTTAAAATAGAATTTAGATACTTCTTGAGAAATTTTTAACAACGATTTGACATTCAAAAAAGAGAAAAATTATAGTATTATAAATAATTATAAAGCTTGGGCGACGCTAGGAACTTAAGTCAAATATATTTTATTGTTTATTTTTTTACATATCGCGTATTTTAAAGAAATTTATTTGCGCAAATATAAACATTATTGATAATATTTGAAACAAATCAACTTCATAATTTTGAATCTATTTTTTTTAATTTAGCATGGGATGAAGGTGTTGTTTACTTAGTAACCACACCAGATTTAAATGTCCGGGTTTAATTTTCCCAAAGGAAAAAATAAACCCTTTCACACACTTCCCAAATGATCATCTTGTCAATCCACGTTATGCAATTGCACTATATAAGTATTATAATTACAAAACAATACAAGAACAACATGTCAACCTACCAGAGACCAGATGGGAAAATAATTCACCGACTCCAGATATTTTCATATCAGAGGGTTCGGCTCTGTGGAATTCCTAATTGAACCTATAAATCCTACCGATCCCCCAATATATATATTAAAAAAATCTTTTGTAATCCTACATGTATTTAAAATTACCGATTTTTGCATTTTTATATATAAATTCTTTGACAAATTTAATACGCCTAAATTTTGAATCAGAGACCTAGGTATAATGCCAGTAGCCGAAATAACAAATGGTAATATTTTTATAGTCCGAGAATGCCAAATTCTTTTAATCTCATTTCCTAAATCTGTGTATTTTCTAATTTTTTCAGAAACAGTTTTTTGTTTATTACAGGAATTTGGAAAAGCTACATCAATGATATAAGTTATTTTTTTTAATTTTGTCATGTAAAACTATATCAGGTCTATTATAACTAATTGTTCTGTCTGTTAGTATAGTTTTATCATAATATATTTTATAAAATTCATTTTTTTAAAATGAATTTGGTTCATATTCATTATATGGTACTATATTACGGCAGTCAATCAAGTTATGTTTAATTACCCAACTTTGGTGGATTATTTTTAAAACCTGATTGTGCCTAAATGTATACTCGGACGGCGCTAATATAGAACATCCCGATATAATATGTTCTATAGTTTACGGAAAAGCCAAACATTTTCTACATAAATCATCAATTTGATTTATATCTTTGATTATATGCTTCCTATAATTTTTAGTATTAATGACTCTATCTTGAATGGCGAGCATAAATCCTTCTATTTCTGCGCTCAACTCTCCAATACTAAACCATTTGTTTGACGAAAATTTTTCAACATACGTTTGGTTGAGATAATTGAAGTGTTTTGCATGAATAATTTTATTTGACCAGGAATCTATGATATATATCACAGAATATTTATTTTATTTTATTTCACGCACCAGATTTAAATGTCCGGGTTTAATTTTCCCCACAGGAAAAACTAAACCCTTTCACACACTTCCCAAATGATCATCTGGTCAATCCACGTTATGCAATTGCACTATATGTATTAAAATTACAAAACAATACAAGAACAACATGTCAACCTACCAGAGACCAGATGGGAAAATAATTCACCGACTCCAGATATTTTCATATCAGAGGGTTCGGCTCTGTGGAATTCCTAATTGAACCTATAAATCCTACTGATCCCTCAATATAAATATTTAAAAAATCTTTTGTAATCCTACATGTATTTAAAATTACCGATTTTTGCATTTTTATGTATAAATTCTTTGACAAATCTAATACGCCTAAATTTTGAATCAGAGACCTAGGTATAATGCCAGTAGCCGAAATAACAAATGGTAATATTTTTATATTCCGAGAATGCCAAATTCTTTTAATCTCATTTCCTAAATCTGTGTATTTTCTAATTTTTTCAGAAACAGTTTTTTGAATATTACAGGAATTTGGAATAGCTACATCAATGATATAAGTTATTTTTTTAATTTTGTCATGTAAAACTATATCAGGTCTATTATGACTAATTGTTCTGTCTGTTAGTATAGTTTTATCATAATATATTTTATAAAATTCATTTTCTAAAAATGAATTTGGTTCATATTCATAATATGGTACTATATAACGGCAGTCAATCAAGTTATGTTTAATTACCAAACTTTGGTGGATTATTTTTAAAACCTGATTGTGCCTAAATGTATACTCGGACGGCGCTAATATAGAACATCCCGATATAATATGTTCTATAGTTTCCGGAAAAGCCAAACATTTTCTACATAAATCATCAATTTGATTTATATCTTTGATTATATGCTTCCTATAATTTTTAGTATTAATAACTCTATCTTGAATGGCAAGCATAAATCCTTCTATTTCTGCGCTCAACTCTCCAATACTCAACCATTTGTTTGACGAAAGTTTGTCAACATACGTTTGGTTGAGATAATTGAAGTGTTTTGCATGAATAATTTTATTTGACCAGGAATCTAATAATTCCTGGTTAGTATTTATAAGAATGTTGGCATTCTCGTCATATAAATTTAAAGGTGTAATGTTTCTATCTGCCTTACAAATTATTTTGTGCATTTCTGAGCTATTAGCTTTGCTATGGAAAAAATTTCTAAGCATTTCTACCTGATTGTGTTTCAGAGATGTTATTTTGACTACACCTCTACCTCCTAAATTTCTAGGTAAATTAATTCGTTCTATAGCTGAATTTGGATGATGGCAATTAAACTTTGTTAACGTAGTTCTAATTAATCGTTCTAAACTATCTAAATCTGTATTGGACCATTTAATTATGCCAAATGAGTACGTTAATAAAGGTATTGCCCAAGTATTTATTGCTTTTACTAAATTTTTAGCAGATAGATTGCATTTTAAAATTTTTCTGATCCTAGTTTGAAATTTAATCCTAATATCATTTTTAATACTAGTGTGATCTAATCTATTCGATTGCGGGTATCCTAAATATTTATAAACCTCATCCCCTTTCATACTTTTAATTTTGAAAAAATTGTTGTTTTTATTCTAGTTTTAATTTTTATTGGTATTATTTTTTGTTAAAGTTTTCAGTGAATTTTTTTATTGTGTTTTGAATTATTTGTAGAAATATTTAAGGGATTTTATTTTGTCTTGCAATGTATTAAAGATTTTTGTTCCTAGGTATTTTTAGTTCTGTTGATCCAAAGTTTTGTACAAACGTCGGATTCGGTAAAATGTACTTTTTCCTGAGAATTACTGAATTTCTGAATGGTGCAGCTTTTTTAAAAACATCTTCTTCATAGACTTTTAAAGATAAGTGATACAGGTTCGTAGTATTTAGTTTTCTAACCTTAAAGTTCTCAGAAGGATATAAAATGATTTTTTTTTTTGCTTTTTAATTATAAGATTTTGCGCAATGTGTTTGGGTTTTATAAGCGCCACCCCTATCGTATTGTATGTACGTGCCTGTTTCATACCAATTTGACTGAGATAAACGGCAAAGTTCCATACGAAAAGGGACTTATTATAGTGGTAAAAAATGTTTAAACTTGAGAGCCAACATTTATCACCGTTAGTCAATGTACGAGAGTTTTCTTATTTATTAACATGACGGTTGTTTTGTTCTCAGAGGAAAAGTGGAGGAGAATGCGGAAGAAGATAAAGCTGACGAGCAGTCCTGCGAAACGGGTCCTTGGTCGGATTGGATGGATTGCTCGGCCACCTGTGGAAAGGGCTGGAGAATGAGAAGCAGAACCCTGCTGGCCAACAGCGGGGAGGAACAACAAGACCAGGCTTACTCGAGGGTAGACCGAAAGAAAGAGCGATGGGGAGCAAATGCAGTAAGTACAAATAAGTAAAAACACAGATTCTCACAAAAATACTTGCACGGAGAAAATGCTCATTATTTTTAAATCCTCGTCAGAGGACTGACCTCATAGGTCAGAGATTATGGAACAATAGTGTACGTATGTCTCTGTTGCGTGTACGATGCAAATGGAGGGTAAAAAAGACCTATTTCCGTGCTGACATTCTCTTCCATTATTATCGTTAAACCAGTTGTACGAGTACATTGAATATTATTCATTTTATTTGGCATCGCATGTGCCCTGATGATGGACAGAAGGGGGTAATGCAATTCGCCATGATACACCAAAAATCACCATAATTAATTTTATTTACTTTTTTATACGCTCATGGGGCTTATACATTGGGTACTTAATATTAACATTGTTTTTACATTTGGTTTAATAATAAACAATATGTTGGTTTCAAACAAAATCATCTAATTTTACTTTAGTGGTTTTAAATAGGATAAAATTTAAAAAATAATAATAATAGTAACATTAAACTGAATTTATCAGAAATATACTCGTAATTTTTATCGGAGTCTACATTTTATTCATAAACAAGCAAACCCGGCCGCGTATTTCCAAAACCCATACCGGTTCAGTCGCTATACATTTTCAATATCAAAATTTAAATATTTAGAAATAAAATTATTAATTTCTAATATACACATTGGAAGGATTATTTTATCTAGATTTTAGAACAATTTTTGTTTTTACAAAGTGATAAAAAATTATCAGTATAGAAGAGGTGTATTTACAATATATGGGAATAATATTAAAATTTTAATATTTAGAAATAAAATTATCAATTTCTAATATACACATCAGAAATATTATGTTATCTATATTTTAGAACAATTTTTGTTTTTACAAAGTGATAAAAAATTATCAGTATAGAGGTGTATTTACAATATATGGGAATAATATTAAAATTTTAATATTTAGAAATAAAATTATCAATTTCTAATATACACATCAGAAAGATTATGTTATCTTTATTTTAGAAAAAATTTTGGTTTTGCAATGTGATAAAAATAACCAATATAGAGATATATTTAAAATTTAAATGGTCTAAATTTAATGGACTAAATCGGTATAGGTTTTGGAAATACGCAACCCGGCCACACGTTGCTGTGGCTAACGAAACACAACGCCATTACCCAACCTTTATAAAATCCACACCACCCGCTTGCCAGCTGCCCGCTGCCCGCTGCCTGAATTGAATATTTGAATTTCTCGGCTTTTCTCTATTATAATAAGCATGTATTATAGGTATAAACCTTCCTCTTGAATCAACTATATTATTTTTTATTTATATAATAATATAGTTAGCGATCGCATCTAATTATACAATGCTTGAAATGCAACACTGGATATTTGAAAAGGGAAAATCAAATACCTACTTACTCTAGGACATTTATTTTCCAATTTCTTCCGCAGAACGTATTTCAAAAGTGACTATAGTACGGCCCGCCAGCCGTTTTAAATCGCACAAAAATATGTTTTCTTTGAATTTCTCGGCTTTCTCTAATATAATTTGCATGTATTATACATATAAACATTCCTCTTTAATCACTCTATCTATTGGTGAAAATCGTATGAAAATCCTTTGCGTAGTTTAAAAGATTAACGCGAATTTTATTATGGAACGATGATATAAGTAGTTTTGGATTCCGGTGACATTTTTCATTGTTTTTTATTTTTTGAAAAAAAAAAACAAACGAAAAAAAAATATTCTTTTACCAGTCGTCACTGGTTACTCAGCTGAGTAACCGCCCAACCCCCCAGACCAACCCCAACTGTTCAACACCTACTGATTTTTAATGTACATATTTAGTCTTTAAAAAAAAAAACAATCAAAATTTCGTCTGAGACCAAAATTTCATTTACATTTTTTACTCCAAAGAATGACAGGAATCACCGGTTGAAATATGTCAAATTCATTCCTCAACACCATAAATAGACTATTATTTAAAAATAAAAAGGTGCACCAAACAGGATTAATAGCCTACGATCTGCGTGTGGTTGAATTCCAGAACCCGACTTCCATTGCTTATCCGACGTCACGCCTTATACGCCGCGCCACAAATAATATGTGTTCGTGAAATTTCAAGCAAAGCTACCGTTGTAATTCGGGTTTTAGTTCAAGAATCTGCCAAAAGATGCCGCTACTTCCGAAAGCAGCTCGCATATGGACGTAAGTACTAGGATTTATAGGCGGTTACAGGCTATATGCAATAAACGAGTATATTACATATTATGGCGTCATTGCGTGTTTCGGTTACTTTGTCACGGTTACTTTGTCTCGGTGACTAGCTGTCATTGGATCACAGTGGACCGAGGAACTGGCTATTTTTGGAACCAGTTCCTACTCAATCTGGGCGAAGCCGAACTAAAGGCCGCCCGTAAGGCCTAGCTTTTAACTGCTAGTCATATTATAGTGTTTCCATGCAAACGAAGTATTGAAAATTCGTAAGTCTAAATTTTAACAATAGGGTGATACAAAATTCACTTTACACCCGCGCTGTGCAAGCGGGTTCCCCACAGAGCATCGGACCATCCCAACATTGTGAGTTATTCATTTGTCACATTTAACAAAAACACAAACAATATTTATTATTTTTTAAGAAAATATTCGGGGCGAATTTGACAGAATTCAGATTTTATGTCAGTAATGATTTTGCAGCAAAACCTTTTGTTTGGTATGCGGGGTAGGTACAAAGGAAAAACCGAATTCTTTGAAAATCATCGGGTAACCAAAACTAACCACATCTTCCTATATCCCATCTCGGCTCCTATGTAAATACAGGATTTTGCTTTTGATATTACTCCTTCCTTTATACTTGTCTGATCATTTGGAAATATCGTTCGGGCTTCAGGATGCTTGTGGTTAGCCGATTGAAAGTCTTCGACTGTCTCTCAGGGGGGTTAAACTATTATATATCTTCTAATCAAATGGAAACTGAGGAAGGGAAAGTGTTTTGAATGGAGAAAATTTGAAAGGATTTTTCTGTTTTCCGAAATTCTTCAGATTTTGACTGACTTACTTTAAATATACAGCATTTTTCAGTTAATCAAAGGTAAATTTAAAAAAAATACATGTTTTTGTTAAATTATGGGACAACCTCGTCGTCGGGTCAAAGAAACTCACTTTTGTTTTGCCATTTGAATAATTTCAGGCGTGATAGTTAAAATCATATTCACACAAGATATTTAAATTTTTGTCAAAAAGACGATAAAAATCTCGTTGTAATCATCGATGTGATTATTATGTATTTCATTTTTGTGGTTTTCGAAAAAATAATGTTCAGTTCTTAGATTCGTTAAAATATTGCAGCTAATGATAGATCTGAATCTTCTTTTCTTATAGATTGATTTCTTCGGATTAAATAGTAGGTAGTTACAGAACCTTGGTCTTCTAATCAATATTTCAAATATACTTACTCTCTTATAGTAAGAAGCGAAGCTAGCAGTCCACAATGGAGTCCTGGTACCTACTCTGATGTATGGCAGTGAGGCATGGAACTGGAAAAGGAAGGATGAAAGTAAACTGTAGGGTGTTGAAATGAGATCCCTGAGGTGAATGTGTGGTAAAACCATGAATGATCGTGTGAGAAATGTGGATATCTGCCAAGAATATAAGGCTGATGTAAGCATAATCAGTAAATTTAAGAAACGGACCCTCAGATGGTTTGGACATGTAGAGGGAATGAAGGAATAAAATAGTGTGAGAAGAATATATATGACGCAAATGTGAATGGAAGTCGAAGTATGGGACGCCCGAGGAAGACAAGGCACTAACAAGTGAATCAGACACTTGAGTCAGGCCATGTCAAAGGATAACAGAATAGAATGTATGAGACGATGTATGAATCTGAGTGAGGTAAAGACTGTGTGCCAAGACCGAGTTGTTTGGGGGTCCGTCCTCTGCCTACCCCTGCGGAGAAATGGTGTGATGGTTAGTTAGTTTACCTACTCTCAGTATTGCCCCGATGAGAGATCACCATTAAGAATCGAACCGTTTTCTGCTTGAGCTTCAGCTTTGTTTAGTGACCACATTTGAATGGTAAGGTAGTTCTCAACCTTCTATTAGTCTTCTTGCTCTCTTTCACTAAATCTTTCAGTCTACCCTCAGTTAGAACTCACGACAGCTAAAAATGTCCATCTAATTTAACACATTTTTTTGTATTACCCTCAGCGAACGAAGGAAGAGAAAGATGAAGAAGAAACAGACGGTGACGGTGAAGAGGAAGAAGAGGAAGAAGAAGATCCTCAGTCAGGAGACGTGGAGACAGACAAGAACAGCAGATGTCCCAACGTGCAGTTGGTGCAAAGGGTCGAGTGTGAAGGGATTTTACCATCCTGTGATATAACGGAGGAAGATGCGAGACGTAAGTGGATGTTCCTATATTAATTGTAGTGTTTTATACTTTTAACAATTTACCGTTTTCGTTCATTCTGTCTTATATTTTTATTGTGTAAGTAAGCAATTCTTAGCCCAAATGATCACTTTACAGAGAATTTAAAAATAGTTTAAACAAACCTAACCTTAAAATAACCAAACCTAATTTATTATTTTATAACGTTCTTTAATAGAATAATTAATAATAATAATTCTGTTTCTATTGAGCATTTAAATAAAAACGAAGCATAGGTTCAAATGCTCAATAGAAACAGAATTAGCATTCAAATGCTCAACGCTAATTCTGTTTCTATTGAGCATTTGATTAAAAACGAAGCGTGGGTTCAAATGCTCAATAGAAACAGAATTAGCATTCAAATGCCCAACGCTAATTCTGTTTCTATTGAGCATTTGAATAAAAACGAAGCATGGGTCAGTTACAAATAAAATTTAGAATTTACAGTTCATCCAGTGGAAGAATATTAAAAATGACGGTAAAGCTGATATTTTGTATAGGGTATACCTGATAAATCAACGCAGAGACTTTTTCGTTTAGTCCCTCAGGGATTCAAAGAATTATACTTATCAATATTAAATGTTTAATTTGAAAACTCATGGATTTTTGCTAACATAACTAAAAACATGTACAAAACCACCAAATGTTTCTATTTTAATTTTAATCAGATGTTGTCGTTATTACCCAATATATTTCTCGCTTTTCTTTGTATCAGTTGAATTGAAAAAAAATAAACTTCATTTGCGTAATTTGGTTTTAAGTAAGCCTCTTATTTCGTTTCCCAAAATTTCTCAGTTCTTCGCGTATATTTGTGAACGTTGTAAATTAACAATGTTTTTCTGGCTAAGATTTTGAACACAAAAAAAAGTATTTCTTTAAAAGATCCAAATTCAACTGAAATGTTTAATACCTCCTTAGACTCTTGATTTGCAAAAACATATCTGGTACAATATCTACTTTTTAAAGTAGTAGGCTTAATTATTTATTAAGTAATTTATTACATGAAAGCCGGGCTGATAGCCGTTCGGTAATATCTTCCAACTAAAACCACTATTGAAAAATTATTTCACCATCAAAAATTGTGTTGCTCTGTGAAAATTAACTTATCTTCCATTTCCAAAAAAGTATCCGTACTATACTACTTTTACTTTTCTGAAATATTGTCTGGGCATGCAAACTAACCCCACTAATATCTACTAACCATTGAAAACTAACCCTTCTAGAAATATGCAGCCTCCCCAAGCTTGTGGGCCCGTGCAGAGCTTATGTGGAGAGATGGTTCTTCGATATAACGACCAAAGCTTGTGAACCATTTGGTTATACAGGCTGCCAGGGGAATAGGAACAATTTCGAATCGTTCCAGGAATGTCTGCGGGTTTGCAGCTCATACAAAGGTGGTCTAAATTGTACATTTATTTAAATTTCGTATATAAATATAAATGGAGTTTCTATGAAAATGTTTCTTTTAGGGTGTTAGAACATTTGGAGAATTTTTCTCAAACCATTTCTTGTAGAGAACTTCGGTGATCTTATAAAAACTCTTTGTTACATGTTTGATCGGTTAAGTGGCAAATGTTGCAATCAAGAAGAAATTGGATACCTCTATTTGGCACATAAAACTTTTTTTACCGGCAATTTTTGAATTCACAGCGCATTTTCTCACCTTATTTATTCCATTAGAATCTATGGTGTATTTATATAACGCAAGTTAAAGTCAATTCAAATTCAGGTTTCTATTCTATGTAAAATCTATTCTCATTAATCTATTTCATATATTTTATAAAATAGATTTAAGAATACATCAGCTGGAATCCCAGCTTAAAGGGGAGTCTGTTCCAGCCGAGTTGTTTTTTCAGCGCGTTGTTTTTCAAAAATAAATTTATTTTCGTTCACGAAACTTCTATTACATGTAAAGGTACATTTGAACAGCAAAAAACGCTATTGAAAATTTGATTTGTATATCCGTGGCCGCAAGTGTAGGGCCCGACCAAATCGTGTGAAATCCTGGAGTCCTTGGAAATTATCGAAAAATCAAAAAAACTATATAGTGTGAATGTAGAATGCGCATTAACCACAGTTCGCAAAAAAAGTTGTTGATTTCAAAAATGTCGGATATACAATGAAAATTTACGGTCTTAATTTTGCAATAACTTTGTTCTATAATAACATTTTTTCATAATTCGTGTTTCATCCGCATATAAATTTAATTTTATATAATTTAAACATTCAATAAAGTTAATCGGATGAAAATTTGAAGAGGTAATATTCCAGCAGGCTTGAGAAATGTGGTTTAAAGAAACGCGCGTTTGAAGTTTTCGATTGTAACCGGGCCGCTCCGTTTCCGGTCTACCTGCTTTGTATGTCGAATTTGATGCTATAACTTGGAAATGTATTGGAAGATTTTTAAACAACAAAAAAGTCGATTTTTAGGATCGTCTGGACCAAACTCCCTCTAATTGTTCTTGTAATTTCGTGGATAATTTCTCTTTAAGAGATAATTTAGCGTTTTGAAGAATTTTAATTCTTTCATGTACATTTTTGTTACTTTAATTTAATTTTTTTTTGTTACCGGTTCAACACATGCTGGTCATTTTCAAATTAAAGTAACAAAATTAAAACTCTTCAAAACAAAATGTCTAGAACTCTTTACTGCTCCTTGGTTCGCCCCCATCTTGAATATGCTTGTATTATATGGTCTCCTTTTTATGCTGTCAATATTCGTCATATTGAATCCGTTCAACATCGGTTCCTAAAGGGAATTGCTTGGAGGCTAGGATTAGAGCGAGGCAATTACTCGTATGCTGAAATTGAACAAACTCTAAACCTTTCTCCTTTAGAAGACCGTCGGATAAAATCTGATCTCATTTGTTTCTTCAAAATTATTAACTGTTTAATCGACTCGCCTACATTACTACAACTCATCAAATTTAATAAACCTTCTCGTAGACTCAGAAATAAAGACCTGCTTTTCCTCAATCAGCACTCGACTAACTATGGTTATAACTCACCACTGTTCAGAATGTGTAGACTGGTCAACTCACGTCAAGTCCTTGATTTTTTTGGTAATAGCTTAAATGATTTCTGTCGCTCTTTAAACAAATGAAGATATGTCATATTCACCCTAATTTTTGCAAGGTCTTGACGTGACTTGACACTTATTTTTTCTTCTATTTTCACTGTTTGTCTTTGCTTTCATGTACCATCCGAATCCTTACATTGTTCATTTCTATACTTCGTGATACTTTGTTTTAAATTGGACGTAAGTCCGTAAATAAATAAATAAATAAATAGAAATTGTTACATACTTAATGCCCAAGAAACACAAAAAAAATCTTTATGAGAGCTATAACATTTCCCGTGTATACCAGTGGTCTTCTAAAACTAATTTTATTCAGCATAAATTAAATATCTCCTAGGTATTATTATTATCGGATATTATAGACCACGACCAATTTATTGATTTTTTTTAAATTCCCAGACATCTAACCTATTTCGAAACGCGAAACTTGCACCCACCTTAACTAGTAACATATAATCTGACCTTTCAATGCAAAATGAAGTATGCGCAAGCATAATATGACAATATTTTTGAAGGATTTGTCGTAAAATGCTGGCCGTTAAATTTTAAAAAATTTTCGTTTTGCTCTTTCACTGATTGGATTTTCCACTGCAGTGCATTAGCAATTGAAGTGAAATGATCGAATTAATTTCAAACCCGATCCGATTACATTTTCACGAATATTTTACTTGATTAAGTCAGATTGTCAATGATTTTCCTTGCTCCAAGGGAGCATAAAATACGCGATAAAATTGAAAACATAAAAAACTTTACCTTTAATTTTATTTACTTTACAAAATTATAATATTATAAAAAACATATTAATTTTCTGTAAGTAGAAAAAAACTCATGAAAAAAGTTGTTTGCGCGACCGGGATTTGATTTGGAAGTATTCTGCTATCAAAAAATCTAAAATCTAAATTTTGTCATGCAAACAAGGACGAATGATCATTTAGTTTTTGGACGTTTGACATGTCCACATTAAATGCCGATTCTAGGTAGGTTTCAGCTTTCTACCAAATTGTGATCAGCTGGAAGGCAGAGCGACACATGACTGTTGTGCTTTTGTACAGTACACGCCAAACTTAAATGCCGACCTGAACTTGATTGATCCATTCTCGCACAGGCACAGTCACTTTACTGACTAAAATCTCTGTAAGTAAAAGATATACGCCCGACAGCGAAAGGCGTGGGAGGGAAGGCATGCCGCTTTTTGGACCTTTAAATCGCATATTGCGATGATTTCTGTATCAACGTCAGGTCAGCATTAAAGTTTGATGCTTATCATACACGCGCCATACATTAAATCATTCACATTGAATGTTTCAGATATGAAATCCACGTTGCTCAGACGATTATTTTTAATATTATTTCAATAATTAACATCAAAATTATACCATTTGGAAAATTGCATTTTTAAACTAAAATGAATTAATCTTTTATTGTTTCATTAAAATTTAATAAAAAATGTGTTATTGCATGTTTCTAAAGTTGTTGTTTAACAATTGTTTAGTGATGTGTAGGATGTTTTGCGGTGAATAAATGTAGATATTGGTTTCTTGCACGCTGCATTAAGCAGAGGATTTAAAGAGGATTGATAAACTTCTATCCGAGGACGGTGAAGAAGTGAATTCAGTGGTAGTGATGATGACTAACCAAACCATGTACGATACGCCCCAGCAGGACGACGACCCGGATGTCTTCTTTGGTATGGATCTCGCATAGATGTGAATGTTCTGAACAAACAATACATATTGCACTCCAGTCATCAAAATGCACTGTTTCACACGGTTCCGCGTCTTTTCATCTCGCGACAAAATATCCCCGATAAAATATCCTAAGGACAAAACATCCTCCTAATAACATAATAACATAACCTAACAAAGTAGATATTTTGTCGGAGGATATTTTGTCGGGGATATTTTGTTGCGGGGTGAAAACGCGCATTACCGTTTCATACGTGCATGCGGTTTTAAGCTTCTTCGGTACAGATTGTACAATGTATTCTAAGTGCGATAAAAATCTAAGCAAAACCTACGACAATAAACATTTTATGATCAAAAATTCTTGACGTACATAAGTAGGAAACAAAACAAAACAACTACAATTTTTTTTTTTAATTTGATTCAATAAATGCATCAAATTATCTCATTGGAGAAATTTCTACAAAATATAGTTTTAAAATATTACGTGAGAATGGGTAAATTTAAATTGAGGCATTAAAACACAGCGTTATCATACGATAATCACTTTCCAGAAGTATCTATAGATAACATTGTGGTTTTTTGCTATCTTCCTACAGAACACTGTTAAATAAATTTTTGCATAGTTTTTCCTACATAATAATTGGTTGTGTCCAACGCCTTAATTTTTCTTTCTTGGCTTATTTTTATTGAAGGCATGCTTACTTGACTAGGTTTTATTTTTGATTTCACAACTATATTTTGAGTGTTTCTTTAAATAATTACTAACCCTTTACTGTTTCACTTCACAACAGGCCGTGATCAATTCGCAGGATTGGATACAGGAAACCAGGTTGGCCCCCGCATAGCCGGGGATCTATCGTCAGTAGAGGTCACAGGAGACGGCTCCCTCAGTGGATATGACGGTCCTACTTATTCACCTGGCTCTAACGACATAGAAGATCCACAACAAGGACGACATAGAAATCCAAACAACAGACACAAAGGAAAAGAGCAACGAGAAAGGGAAAGGAATAATAACAACCAAAATAGACAAAGAGATAACAATAGGAGAGATTCAAGAGAACAAGACGAAATACAGCAAAGATATCCTGATGATGAAAGAAGGCAAAGAAATCCTGACAGAGATGATGATAGAAAACAGAGGTACCCTGATAGAGATGAAGAGAGAAAACAAAGGTATCCAAATAGAGATGACGAAAGGAAATCGAGGTATCCTGACAGGAACAGGCAGAATGACAGAGCCAGTAACGAAGACGAATACGTAGCAGAAAGCAGGTTTGGTCATGGACAGAATTCTGGGACGAGTGGAGTTATCGAAGAACCAGTTGGGCAGATCAAGAAATGTGAAGTGTCTCCTTGGTCAGAATGGAGTGAATGCAACGCCACCTGCGGAAGAGGGTTTGAACGGAAGTCGAGATTCATTATTGTAAGTATATTTTGAAGTCACTATTATTGTTATTTAATTAATCTGTCATGTTGCCATGACATGTGACTTTCTTTAATTGTTGAATTAATCGATTTTATTTATTTTAGCAACACCCGGTGAACGGAGGACGGGGTTGCCCGAAGAAACTTTTGAAAAGAAGGAAATGTAAAAACCTGCGGCCCTGTAGGAACAAGAACAGTAACAGTAACGAAGATAATAACTACGACTCTACCAATCCCACGTGGGGGCCTGGCAATCCCAACCCTCATGGTAATTATTTTCAGATAATGAGTATTAGAGAGTGAACCCTTTGAACTTTTTTACCATTCACCTGTGGGAAAGATAGATTTTTTTAAATATGTTAGAACCACAAATAATTTAGAATTTTTGTGAATGAAAAATATAATGCTAAACCATTGTCCTTTTCACCTATAAAATCAATAGTTTGAAAAGTTTGTAAATTTATTAAAACTATTCTAAATGTATCGCAGTGTACCACAAGGTAGCTTTAATTTCGTTTGATATTTTTTTAACTTGTAGGTATTAAGTGACACTATAATATGTACTTATTCAATAGTGGTTTTAAAGTTAAAAGTAAGTAGAACTATAAACCATTTTATGTTCTAATTTGTATTTTCTGTTAAATATTCATTAGCCAGAAGAGATTGCATAATGTCCGATTGGTCTCCCTGGAGTCCATGTTCCGAGTCCTGTGGAGAGGGGGCGGTGAGACAACGCACACGGGGCATACTTCGTCCCTCAGCAAATGGAGGAACCCCCTGCGCCCCCCGATTCGACAAGCAGTCGTGTGACCTCATGCCTTGTCGTCTCTGAAGGTTAAAAGAAAGACGTCACTTCGACACTCAAGGAAAGGAAGAAACCTAAATCTTCAGAGAAAGGGAGCTGTGATTTGAATATGTGCAGTCGTGCGTTTATAACTTGCGATTGTCTTTTATGATTTTGTAAAAGATTTTTGAATATTCTGAGAATTGAACGGGAACTTGGGATGAATAATGTTGACGACCTTACATCCCCTTGAGTTAAAAGGTACATTCGACACCTGCAAATCTAATTTTAACGTAAATTATTCATGGTTCCAATCAATATGAACCTTAAAACCCTCTCGTCACTTCCTTCGTGATTAGCAGTGGATCTGAATTTAAACGAAAAGAGATATCTTGTATTAAATATTCAATCATCAAATATTAATGTTTATTTTTTTATAAAATCACGCGATTATGAACAATGTTTAAATATCTTCTTGTTTGACGACAATGTAAAGTTATTTTTAAATTTGCCTGTGAGAGAACTGTAATTAATAATTATCAATATAATATTATCTGATGTTCTTGGACCGATTTTGTAAAGAATTGAATAGGACGGGCCTATTATAGTCTTGACTGAAAGAAATAATGATTGATTGATTTGTTATTAAGGCGCAATGCAATTTTATTTATTGTTTTAAGGAACACAATAAAATTAATATGATACTCTTGTGGCTTATTTTATATGTACTTTTAGTACCTTCTTCATCTTCACAATTTGCATTTAGATCAAGTAGATTCCTTGTAATTTCCAAGTAGATAACTGGTGAAACGTAACTAAAATACATTGATAATATAATCAATAGGTTCACAGTTAAGTATGCAAATTCTAGTTTGGTTCACAATTAGTTGTAATATTAAATACACTTTGTAAAATTAATGAATTAATTGCAAATCAGTGAAAACTTTCAGTCAAATATAATATTTAAACGCTTTACTAGTATGTTAGGTTGCTTACAATGTGAATAAAAATGTTTTAGGCTTTTTAAAAGTGTTTAAAATTCATCCGGTTTTATTTATTAAGAATGTTTATTTTTCTATTAATATGATACCAGCATTTACCCTTACAAAACCAAATGGATTCTTAATTGTACTGCATGTTTAAAAAAATAATATATTTCACAAAAATATGTACCTATTGCTAGTAGGTACCTACTGACAAACTGTAAATTGCTTTTATAGAAAATACATTGAGTCATATCGAGGAAAAGGGTGATTTAAAAATCTTTGTATTTTATTCATAAAATGTATATTTTTAAACAAAATTAAAAACCTTTTCACAACGCTTTTTATGAACTAAATGAAAAACAAATATTACAATGAGAAACCTTAATTAACACCCGAAAAGTACATGATACATTATTTTTAAAAATAAAACTATTCCTTATTAAAGTGTTAAAGGTATTAAACTTTTCATCACAGTACTTTTGGAAAGCATTTCTTGTACACTTAACAAAATTCTAAGAAATTAAAATTCTTAAAATGTTAAACCTGCTTCTCAATATCCGTGTTTTGACCTTTTCTCGTTTATTTGGACTGCAAATAATACCATTTGACAGGTTTAAAAATATGGCGGCCACCTTGCGTTAATTTGACAACCATCACTTGTCCTGGATATTGCGTTGTTTTACAAAACTAACAAATGTTTAAAGGACTCCAAAATGGTACAGAGAGAAGTGACGCATTATTTGGCTCCTTTTGCTAAATGTGTCCACAAGAGGTGTTTTCCAAATATGTAACTTATTTAGTTATCCCTTTGTAATGTTATAATATTTAATTGCAGTCGTTCGCAGAATATGTATTAGATGTGATTAGATCAAAAGCTGGTAAGTACGTGTCAAATGAATTTGTCTCGTGAACCAAATAAATGATATTTACTTATCGATGGTATTATGTAGATATATACTTTTATAACGATTGTAAAAAAATATTTATAGAATTTGTCAGTAATGTAATTAAGAGAATGCATGTAAATACTTATTTTAATGTTAACCAATAAAATATCATTAAATTTTTAAGGAGGTTGAAAAATATCGTAGGTTTAAAAAACATCTTTTGGTAGAAAGCTTACCAACTTTTGAGGAGGGAGTGACAATAAATTTCGTTTTAAATGGAATGGTTGTAAATAAAGGTTTATGTTTTTAGGGAGAAATGATTGAACAAAATATAATATACCTATTATTATGTAATAATTACGATACTGAATGTAAGAGCATTTCAAATAAAATACTTCAAAATAAACTTTTTTTAATTTTCTTGGTATCGCTAGCACTTTTAAGAAGCTTTTAAATTCTCAAATAAAGTAAAGAAAAAAAAACAGTATAATCAGACAATTAGCAGATCTTTCCGAAATTGATGTCGGTAAGTACCTAAATGGATAACTTAAATTTATGTAGGTAAGTACCTAAGTGGGTAACTAAATTTTTTATAAGTACCTAAGAGGGTATTAAAATATACATAGGTAAGTACCTAAGAGGGCAACTAAATTTTTTTGTTTAAGGCAATTCACCCTAAAAAGAGGGCTATGTGCCGTTAAAATTAAGGGAGATGATTATATTTTATGAAAAATCTATAAGGGCAAGGGAAATCTCAAATATTGAAGTCATTTAAGTCTATGAACTTGTATAAAACGGAAAATATGCGGGAATTATTGATAGAAAGCAAATGTGGAATCTAAGGGGAGATTGGTGGGTGATTTTAATAAGTAAACGATAAATGCCTTTGAAGGACGGATGATTTTTACAATTAAAGAATACATGGTTAAGAGTCTCATTTTCCATGCCGCACTAACAGAATGGACTATCTAAGACTCGGATTTTAAATAAGTGGGATGCAATAGAGCAGTGACCGATTCTCATTCTCGAGATACAGGAAATAAATCTTTTGGATTTTTTCTTGCCGTGGAACCAAGGTTTACTTGGAATATGATTTTGGATTCCAGCTTAAAAAGCACCAGTTCGGGTTTTCGTATCAGCCCAATTTTCTTCCCAGGAGCGAATCATATTGGATTTAAAAATAGGGATGACGTCAGAGAACGGAATTCTAAAATCTAAAGGAATAGAGCCAGAAATTGTTTCAAGTTTAGCGAGTGAATCGGCTTTCCCGTTGCCTTCAATTCCTAAATGACCAGGGATCCAAACCAATTTTGTCGCGAAATTTAATTCATTTAATGATTTGAGGGTATTTTGTATTTAACAAATAATGTAGTCTTCTGGATAATGAATGATATTTGAAGAAATTTTCAGTACCGCGCTTAGAGAATCAGTGCACACACAGTATAAGGCTCGACGAATATTGAGAAGCTGGATTTGAATTAAAGCTTGTTTAATTGCGAAGCATTCTGCAGTAAATATAGAAATTTTTTAGGCAATTTATAAGACAGATCTAAATTGAATTCGGGAATATGCACTGCAGCTCCACAAGCTTTGTTTTTAGACTTGGAACCATCTATATAAATGAGTGAAAACCCAGGAAACTTGGATGAAATAATGTTTTTAAAATTTTCCTCGATATTTTGATTAGATGAGGTTAAAATGTTAGTCCGAAAGTCAGAAGTTATTATGTTGGGGATAAAATTGGTAGACTCAAATGGGATAATGAAAATAAGAAGGATAAGATCATTCTGTAGATTTTGTAGGGAAGAAGACAGAGATTTGAATGAAAGAAAACTTTTTAGAAGGAGAAAAAATCGATTTTTATCTGTCAATCTTTCGTCGTTGCTTAAATTATTGAACAAATGATTAAGGCTTTGTTTTAAAGGATGACACGATATAGAAAAAGATTTCAGAATATATTTATCAGCCAGAAATTGTCTTCTCAAAATCAAGGGAGGATCAACACATTCTACCTGAAGAGAATTAATTGGAGAAGATTTCATCGCTCCAATAATCATTCTGAGAGCTTTGGATTGAATTCTTTCAAGTTTTTTGTCAAAATATTTAGGAAGAGGATCGAAAAGAAATGTACCATAATCCAAATGGCTTCGCACTAGGGCACTTTACGACTCTGTAACCGGGCCTGAAAAGAAGAAGATGGAGAGATACGAAATTACGAATGTTTAGAGGAGAGCGCTAACATTTACAGCGACAAAATCGATGCGAAAATTGCGAAAATGTTTAATGAAACACGACTCGTTTAAACTAGAGCAAAAATCTTGCGGGCATTATCTTAAACAGCATTTAAAGAAACACTGTGAATTTTTTTATACATATAACTTGTAAAATAACTGAAACAAACGTGTTAATAATAATTTTTTGAGCATACTACATTTTCTACCGAGGGAATTTTATATAATTTGCGTTTCGGCGCGGGCAAAGGTTAGATATTATATATACAGGGTGTTAAGGGACGTACTTGACTTACTTTAACCAGTGATTCCTGAAATTATTTGGAGTAAAAAATGTAAATGAAATTTTGGTCTCCGGTGACATTTTTGATGTTTTTTTTTTTTTTTTTTCTACAAAAACATAAAAAAAATGGTAGTTGTTGAACAGTTGGAGGTGGGGTAAGGGGTTCGTTGGACATCCGGCTGAGTGACCAGTGACGATATGCAGAAGAATTTTTTTTTTGTTTGATTTTGAAGAAAAAATTTTTGAAAAAAAAAAAAAAAATCGTCAAAAAAAGTCACCGGAGACCAAAATTTCATTTACATTTTTTACTCCAAATAATGTCAGGAATCACTGGTTAAAGTAAGTCAAGTACGTCCCTTAACACCCTGTATATACTCCACGGCCCTACATAAATACTCAACCAGGGCATTAAGCAATAACATCCTGGTTACTCCCGGTTTGAACACATCTTTTGGACAGAGAAATAATAAATTCCATGCTATGAAATTATACAATGCTCTACCAGATCAAATCAAAAATATGAAGGAAATGAATATATTTAAAACAAAATTAAAAACATGGCTGAGAGATCAAAGTGATAATAAAATTACAAACATCGTGAAGACGATATAAAGACAATCCATAACCAAATACAAATATTTAAAAAAACTACAGGCCACCTCAGAACAGGAAATCCTAGTGAGGAGGTCTGTGAAAAAAAAAATCTATACTTATACTATACATTATACATACATGTACCAACCTTGCTATTGAAACTAATTGCTATTAAAACTATTGCTATCTTCAAGAATAGCATATATTTTTTTAAGAGCTTTAAAACTTACCGTGTTTAATTGAAATATGTAATAAATCGGTACAAATCCGGGTTGCGGGCCCTTGAGTAGTAGGATGAGATCCCCAACACACTCTCGAAACAGCTCGCATCATATTAAGCCTCTTTTCACACTTAGACGAAATGTTTTGAATATGCATGTAGCCCAAGAAATTTAATTTGCTTAACGATTTGGAGAGGGACATTATCAAAAGAGACAAAAAATAGGGGTATTTTTTGCGCGTAAAAGCCACGACCTTGGTTTTAGAAGTAGTTAAATTCATCCCATTTGTCAACAACCACTCTTTAATATTATGTAAATCCAAATTTAATTCCTTCGTAGCGTGGGATAGATTTTTGTGAGATAAGTATATAAAGAAATCATCAGCAAAAAAAATTTCTTGATAGATGAAGGTATTGCAATGTCTAAGTCACTTATATAAATATTAAACAATAACGGACTGATTACGGACCACTGGGGTAGCCCTTTCCATAGTTTGAGATTTATCGTTTTTGAGGAAAAGTGCAAAATAATTGATCTCTCAGTTAGCAAATTAATAATAAATAGAACTAATTTTAAGGGTATTTTTAGAAATTTTTCTTTCAATACGTTAATTAATACATCGCCGTAAGCTGACGAAAGATCAATAAATGTGGCGAATGTTGAAGAATTAAGGGACTGAGAGATACGGATGTCTGTTGTCAACACACTTAAATTATCCATTTTATTTGTTTTTTTTTTCCGAAAGTCATACTGATCTGGAGAGATAATTCTGTGATTTTCAACAAACCATTCCAATCTGTTATTTATCAAATGTTCTGCTACTTTCATTAAACATGACGAAAGAGCAATTGGACGATAGGGAAGAGATATCAGATGGGTTTTTCCCTGGTTTTAAAATCGGAAGGATTTTTTGAACTTTCCAGACTTCCGGAATAAATCCTGTTTTGAATATGCAATTAATTAGGGATAAGAAATATTCAACCGACATGTCCGAGAATGCTTTAACACTAGAAACACCGGGTACTGCTCCATACCTATTTCAAATTGGGAGGCATATATGGGTACCGCTGCCCCGAGAACCATTTATTGGATAACCAACACCTCGTAGGACACTCCAAGTGGTTCGCTATGTTTAGTGACTTAGCAGGGGTGTCCGGGTTCATTGCGAGAGGTCTGTCTGGGTCTAGGTGGCGAATACGTTTGCCCACCTACTGCGTAGCGGACCGGGTCGGGAGACACTTGTTGAGGGAGACCTTATCTTGTCCTCTCCAGTAGGACCTTTCTCGTCCTGTCGCCTTGCACCGCAGTGGGAGGGATGGATTCATTCGTCCGTCACTTCTGGATACATTTACGATTTTTTCCTTTTCACCTCTCATACTTTTTTCCTTCCCAGAACTTCCTCTCCTTTCTTTCCCAAAAACACGATTGCACACAGCATCCCCAAAGATGATATAGACACTGAGGGTTTTTTTTCCTCGGGGCTTCCTGGAAAAAAACGTGTGAGTGCAAAATGCTGTAATTTTACAACAAGCATGTGCTATGTTTGTACAATATCGAATTGTTACGTTTTTTATAAAATCGTATGCACTCTCCGCAAACGGGTTTCTTACAATTATCACATTTATTTGGTTGTTATTATATTTTTTATTAATTTGGCACTGTCGTCTTTCAGAAGTTTTATTTTCCGGTTTCTTTTCTTTTTCGTTTACATTAGCTCCACAAAAAATCCCTTAGGAAAATAATTCCCCTCAGGGCATTTGTCATCTTTTGGGATGCTGGTTGGAGGGTACCTATAGGGAAAGGAAGAATAATGGGTTCTGGGAAGGAAATAAGGTATGAAGGGTGGGTAGGAAACTGCGGTTCAGTGTGTTCAAGAGTGGCGGAAGTATGAATCTGTCCCCACCACTGCGGTGCAAGGCAATGTTCTAAGAATCCTGCTGGCGAGGTCAAAAGATCACCCTCAACCGTTTTCTGCCGTACTGGCCTGCCACGCAGTTGTTTGGCAGACGCATCCGCCGCCAAGATCCAGACAAACCTTATCCCATGAACCCGGGCACCCCTGCTAAGTCACAAAACATAGCATACCTCTTGGCGTGACCTATGGCAGACGTGTTGGTTATCCAATAAATGATTCTGTCAGTTCTTCAGAAGCTGGGTCAACTCTGGTATTTGTTTACTCTGTCCTTCTCCAACAAGCCATAAAATAAATTTGGGCGAGAGATATATTTTTTAGTATTTTTGTAAATTATGTGACAGTGGCCAATCAACAAATAGATCGAGTTCGAATGCTATGCGATACCGGCAGAAAGAAAGACAATAATACTATCATAAACGAGAAGGAATGGGTATGTTGTTAACTTAGGTAGAGAAGGATGTAAACAAACTCAGCATTATCGACTATATTATAGATCTCAATGTTTCTAAATGCCACACTATGTCCTTTACTAGACACAAGCACATAATTAACTTTTCATATTGTTAGCATTACCGCTTACTTACGGCCATTTGCTAAACCAAACCTGGAAAGGACACGCAATTAATAGGCCAACAAAACTAGCTCAGGAAAGCCGGCGCAAGCAAGGTTCTCTCAAAACCAAGGCGAGTGCTTGTGGTTCGCTTGTGAATACCTCCTCCTCCTTTCCTCACAATCTCCAGGGTCTCCTTCCTCAATCAGAACACAGTATTGCACGTAAAGGGTTTATTCATTTAGAAGGAGACAGGGTTTTACAATTGCCAGCCTCGGCACACTACACATGGGTATTTGCTAGGACTAGAATTCTATCATGACGGGGGAACTTTTCTCTCAACTCTCCACACGTGTTAATGAATTTAAGGGCGGGACGTAGCACACAAAAGAGGGCAAGGGTTCATATTACTCACAGCAGCAGGAAATGCGGTAGTCAGCAGACAGGCTACTGGTGGGCGGGAGCCTTTTCGTGCACAATTCACATCATAGAAACGTCACGAGTTTAGGTTCTCGAGAGCGCCTTGGCGCAATCACTTGAGACACTGTTGTCGCGCCTGAGGCAAGCGGATGAATGCGGGCTCGGGCGCTGGCCTGCGCGGGCGGGGAATTTAGGTACTACGAGCTATTCTGGCGTAAGATGGGGAAACAGTGAACTAGGGGAAACATTGTCACTTCGTAACGTAACAATATTCACTCTGCAATGAACCCGTGATCTCAAAAAATGAGTGTAAGGACCTTGGAGTCTATTTAGACATTAAACTTATATTTAATACGCACATTTATTCAATCACTGATAGATCTTTCAAAATGTTGGGTTTCATACTACGTCTGAGTAAATTGTTTAGAAATCCACATACTCTAGTAATGCTTTACTCCGTCTGGAATCCCAAATACACCCAATACGTCAATAATGTAGAGCGCATACAAAATAAATTTATTAAGTATCTCGGTTATAAATACAACAATAATTACATTTGCACTCTCCAATCCCTGAAATCCAGGCATATGGTAACTGACATGACATTTCTCCATAAAATAATACATAAACGAAATAGACTGCCCAGAACTTCTATCCCAAATAAATTTTAACATCCCATCTAAAAGAACTCGCCACACCAACCTTTTTTACACAACTAAATATAATACGAACGCTGCGGCGAACTCCCCCATTTCCCGCATCTTTCAAAGATTCAACTCAATTAAAAAAACCACAAATACCGATATTTTTTTTGATTCCCTCCCTCTATTTTAGAAAAATATTTTTAGCACACTAAATTCGCACACATGACACACACATCCACACCCTCACACGCGCATTCACACATATACAAACACTCTCACACACCCCTCTCCTTCAATAATTTACTAATTTAATTTAGGTGTAATGTATTATTTATCTCACAAAAACATAAGCATATAACAGCGACATGTCATTGGTACCAATTATTGTTTTAATTCTATAACTTTGTAACTATTTTCCATGATGTAATAATTTACTGTTTGTTTCTGCAAAATAAAATTAAATTTAAAAATATAAAAACTATCGCCCAAACCGTCACATTGACGGCGGTTGTCTTTGTAGATATAATCAATATATCTCAAAAAGTAATTAAGACACGTACCTGTTTTTTTCACCACAGTTGTTAAACCATAAATCATGAATTGAAAAAAAAAATCACAACAATACAATAATTATTAAGCATTATATCGTCACTTTACTTCGGGCTGCCGTCAAAATGAAGGCTCCAGTTTTTCTAGTGTTAATGACACTAGGTATATAATATTCCATGGGGGCCCGGAGAAGAGTCTGAAAGGGAATAAATTAATCGTTTCAATTCACTAACTGAAAAAGGAGAGTCCATCCAGTTGTAATGAGATGGATAAGAAATAAAGGAAGGCATTTCTTCTAATCTGGCAACTGATGGAGGCGCTATCTTATCAGCAAAACCTATAATAATTTCTTCTGGAATATGTTTGGAACGCTGCGGAGCATAAGAAGAACCGATTTTTTTTAATTGGACCAAACAGAAAACTGAGGAGATTCTGGAGATAGGCTTTCACAGAATTTTCGCCATCCAGACAGCTTTTTATTTTTCAAAATACGTTTAGCTTCTACCCGAGCGCGTTTCACAGAAAGGTAATTTTCAAAAGACATACATTTCCGGAAAATAGAAATTGCTTTTTTTCTGGAGTTAACGACATCAGTGCATTCTTTATCCCCCCATGGAGTGGAATATTTTATTTTAATGTTAACATTACGTTTTTGAAGAGTTTTTTCGGCTGCTTTTATTACCATATTAGGAAACAATTCACATTGAAATCTGATGTTCACAAGAGAAGATTTAGTTGAAAGAATAATGGAGTCCAATTCCAAAGTAAAATTTCTCCAATTCGCATCTTAGGTTTTAAATTTAAAACTATTTTTATTAAACTAGTTTGTCGAAAAGGGATGAGAGGGTGTTAGATGGTGGAAGGAGATTATTATAGGAAAATGGTCACTGGAAAGGGGATTTGTAACAATGTCCCAAGAACATATGGGTATCAGCGAAGATGAGCAAAGAGATAAATCAACCGCACTTTTTCTATGTTGAGGAGCAGTGGAACGAGTTGGGGATCCGTCATTTGATATACATTGATTATATGTGTCCATAAAATCTAACAGATTACGGCCAGAACGGTTTGTTAATTCACTACTCTAAGAGGGAGAATGAGCATTAAAGTCACCGAGTAAATTATACGGGGGACGAATCTGAGATATGAACGAAGCCAGTTCGTTTTCAACAAAAATAGTAGAGGGAGGGATATATATTGATAATATTTTAATATCAGATATAACAGCTGCTACTATCTGAAAACTATTGGGGAGGGAGTACAAAAAGATTTCTTTAAAAGGAATAGAGTTATGAATGATAAGAGCAGAGCCACCCTTACCATCGGGTCTATCATGTCTAAGACAATGGTAACCAGAGATCTTTAAATGATACGAGGTTTTTCACCATGTTTCAATAATGGCAGCAACTGAAATATTATGTTTTATATTAAATAAAAAACACACTTTGTAAAGCACCACTTTTTATTAGAATTGATATTTAACAGCCAACCAGGTTTCGCTCATCTCGAGCTTCATCAGGGCTTATTATAACAACTAAAGATAATTATCTACAGACATACATATATAAAAGAAATTAAGAGAATGAGTGAAAGAGATAGCAACAGAATAGGCAACACCCTATTGGTGCCAGAAAGCGATACAAATAGAAAAGAGGGAGACAAAAATAATTACAGGATTCATCCTGTAATTATTTTTGTAGCTTGAAAGTAGGTATAAATGTTTTGAATTTATTATTTGACAAAGAACCTATTTTTTGACAAAGTTATTAGCAAAGGTGGCGGATTTAAATTCTATGGACAATTTATATCTGCCTTCCGGCTTGATTGAACCATTTATTATTCCAAGGTTATTATTTTTAGAGCTAAAAATGAAATTTCAGAAATCCAGAAGATGAATTATTTTGCCTTGTTTAGTATTTTGCACATTAACAATAAATGGAGCTGAAGAGGAACTTAGAAAACTTAGAAAATTAGAATCCATAATACTAGTTGCAATCAAGAAATGTCTTTCATGTGCAACGAACTCACTAATGTCGAAAATATAAAATATTTAGAAGTATAGATTAATAGATCTGACCTACATATTTTATAGACTTAAGGAAGTACTAAACATTGAAAAATTGAAAATGATCTACTTTTCGCTGGTGCAATCATCAATCACTTATGGCATTATAGGATGGTGTGGTGCACTTGATACATTTATGAAGCCTCTACAAATAATTCAAAAACACATAATTAAAGTCATATATAACAAAAATAAAACATTTTCGACCAACTTACTATACAAAGAAACTAAAATATTTAATATACGTAAATTATTTATATTACACACTTTGAAATATGTATTTAAAAACAAAAATAATTTCGAAATAAATGAAAACAGAACGAGCAAAAGAGTAAATAATATATTTTACACCCCACAAACCAATACTAAATTGTTGCAGACGCATAGCAGTTTCATTGGTCCTCGTACATTTAACCTTCTACCACTACAAACTCAAATGATAAATAAAATGATAAAATATGTAAAAGAGGTAAAATTATGGTTGAATAATGTAGATATTGAAACGCTTTTTCTATAAATTTATCCATCCTTCTACAACTCACTTTCTGTAACTTTCTAAATTGTAGTACAATATGTTTTCTGTTTTTTTTTATATAATACTAAAAAAAAAAAAAAAATCAGTACGTTTTTCTCCATATTTTTATAATAGCTGAAAAAAACCCTTTTTCACTTATTCTACCTATGTAATACTAACTTTTTATACTATCTTTATATTTTATATGTTTTTTAAGTCTATTTTATACTTTGGGTACTTGGAAATATAGTATTTTGTTTTAATATTACCCACACTCAGGCAGTGCCTTCGTGGGTTTTCATTTCTTGTTCATACTATTTGTTATTATACATTATGTTATTATATACTATTTGCTATTATACATTTTATGTATGTACAAAGAAATGGGAATAAATAAAGTAAAAAAAAAAAAACATCAATTCAATAATTTTATCTTCTGGAAGAATGGTATCATTATGAGGGATCGGGGCTTGCGTGGATTGAGAAATAGATTTAATTTTGAGAGGAACATCAGGACTAAGCGAAGGTCATCGTTTTCGGGAAGGAATAGTTATATATTCTTGACTGCCGTCAGTATCATAGCCATCTGAAATATTAAATATGGACTTAGGGTCTGGTGGCCGATTCTCATCCTCCTCCATCTTAAAAATTAATTAATTTAACAAAAACAAAACAAAAAAAACAAACAAAAAAACAAAAAAAAATAATTACGAGTTAAAAAATTAATAAATAGAGTCTATTAGATTGACTGTACACACTCAACCGTAAAACAAATAATACAACGGATTGGTAAACATAAACGAAAAAGTAAAAGTAACAATAAATTCTCATCTGAGTGTAGACAGCAACACAGGAAGAAAACACAACACACGACATTTTTTTTTTACATGACTACCGCACAAGAGTCCCAAATACTCCCGTCTGGAGCCAGACTATGGCATCCCCAATTGGGGTATGTTGTGAGGCTGAAGGTAGCGGGGAGGGGAAGGAGGTAAGGAAGAGGAAGGTGGGGAAATACCTGGCTATTCAGATCTGGTCACCAAACACGGCTAGAGCCATTTCAAGCAACGTTTCGATTCTGAATGGTGGTCTTACACCAGGGCGATACTGAGAGTATCTTCCACTCTGGAACGTGACGCAAATATACTATATATTATTTTAAATTAATAAATTGTGAAATAACACAAATTAATCAAATAAAATTTATTTGCCACGCCGGGATTCGATCCCGCGACCTTCGGAGTGCTAGTCAAGAGCCTTACCGCTGGACTACGCCGGACTTGCCTTGACTTGCTTCGCAGCGCAATCCGAACTCCTAACTAAAATTTATGTAGGTAATTACTTAAGCGGGTAACTATAATGTATAGGTACATAGGTAAGTACCTTAACTCATATTAAGAGAAACTGCGCAGTAGCAAAAAATATATTTAATCAATACGACGGACTACAATTTTAAATTTTAAAAATTGTACAGGCAATTTAAAAGTTTTTTTTTTCAAAAGCACATTTTTAATGAATACCGATCATAAGTCCCAGTGGAGCCAATATCTTTTTCCGATTTTTCTGTCTCCAGATTGTCGATTGAGTTTCGCTTACATTGTCTTCATTTAATTAAATACATATTTATATTTTGTTTTTGTTTTTATTAAACTTTCATATATTACGTTTCTCCTCATTTGTAGAAAAACTTTTGTTTTTTTGGAAATTTATTTGGTGTTGCATGACTTTATAATGACTGTTTATTGCGTAAACAGAGATTTGGAGTAATCCCGGCCCAGGCATAATCCGGAACCTTTTTCCCAATTAGTGGGCATTAGCGGGTTACATCATGTACCTACAAAATTTATAAATAAGCCGAAAGGCTGTACAAAAAATGATACCCTACATCAGCTTTTTCGTTCTAACGAGCTTCTTATAAAATTTCAGCAACAAATTACTGTTTTTGATGTTTTTAATGAATATAACCATCTTTATCCAGGATTTTTAAAAAATATTAGTTCCACACTATTTGAAGGCGGGTTTAGGGGCGGGCGAACTATTTATTGGATAACCAACATCTCTGCCATAGGTCACCCCAATAGGTTCGCTACGTTTGGTGCCCGGGTTCACGGGGTGTCCAGGTCTTGGCGGCGGATTCGTCTGCCCACCAGCTGTGGGGCAGGCCGGATTGGGAGAGAATGGTTCAGGGAATCCCTTTGACTTCTCCAGCCGAATTCTCTCAGAACATCGCCTTGCACCACAGTGAGAGGGATGGATTCATACGTCCGTGACTCTTTGACACACTGACCCCTAGATTCCTACCCATCCCTCATACTTTTTTCTTTCCCAGGGACTTATTTTCCTTCCTTTCCTATAAACACCCTTGACAGAGCATCCCCAAAGATGGCACAGGTCCTGAGGGGAATTATTTTCCTCAGGGCCTCCCGAGCTAATGTAAAAAAAATCACAGGAGTCCCTTATTAAAAATAATCCCTTTTGGGGCCTATGTCATCTTTGAGGATGCAGTATGGAGGGTCACTTCAGAAAAGAAAGTTCTGGGGAGAAAAAAGTTATGAGGGCTGGCTAGAAATCTGTGGTCAGTGTGTCAAGGAATAACGGACTTTTGAATCCCACCCTCCCATTGTGGTGTAAGGCGATGTTCCAAGAGAAGTCTCCCTGAACCAGTCTATTTCGATCCGGCATGTCATTCAGTTGGTGGGCAGAGGCATCCGCCGCCAAGACCCTGACCAACCTCACCCCTTGAACTCGGGTACCTTTACTAAGCTTCCAAACATTTCGAAACACCTGGGGTGACCTGTGGCAGGGGTAGATCTGGGCAATTTTCACCTGTATCCTGCCTGGAATAAATCAGTGGAACTGCACTTATTCGGGCATAACTGATAAACAGTATCTTATTTCTTATCCCCACATTCCAAGTCTGACCTACCCACAAAATATTACCTACCCTGTCACCGGGAGAAGAATTGTTCCGAGACTTTCAGTGCAATTTCTACCGCGGTACAAGACGTACATGGTCGTATGCAACGTGCAAGAGTTTTTTCGTGGTGATCACAGGCTAAGCAGTTTCTATATGGTGAAATTTGTGCAGCATCAAGCGGGGACAAGAGAAGATTCCAATTTCAATGTAGGACTTTCATATTCTGGTGGCATCCTCTCCCAGTTCATTTTCGTTCCCAATTTCTTCCTGAACTTACACAAAATTCACACGGTCCAAAATCGCCATAATTTTTATGAGCTATCTGAAATAGCACTCTTACCATTCATCAATAGTGTGCATGGAGTTTTTAACCAAGGGAGGCGGGCAGTAGGAAAATGCATCGATATTTAAAAATCTCATTACATACTTGGTAAGTTTTCGCTGAGAATAGCTAATATCGATATCGGTAGAGGTTAGCTAAGACCTGAACCATATTCAACCAGAGACATAATAAACCGTTGCTGTTTCAGAGTACCAAAATTTTACCTGTTAAGGTAATACTATGGCACAAAATTATAATTCAGCATATATTTATTTACCCCGCAGCATAAAGATAAATTAGAACATAAATACAGTACTAGATTCACGCGCAACGACGGGTTAATAGTTCCGAAATTTAACAATAAGTACGGACAGAGAACATTTGAATACATCATACCGAAGATATTTAATTTATTACCTGACAATATAAAGCAATGTAATTCTATGAATAAGGTTAAATATATGGTGAAAAATTGGCTATCGGAAAAAATATTTTTATTGATATTGATATGTATGAAAAAATGTTGAATCTGTAGATATAAGATGTAAATTTTAAATTTTAAATATGTAACTAAAATATAAGCACCTGTTGACAAGCCGATTCAATTGGCTTAGCAGGACTTGTTTGTCGATTATATTATGTATTATCTACCTATTCTTTCAATAAAAAAATAAAAAAATAAAAAATTTAAAAAATCCAAATAACCGCTGCATCAAGCCAATATGTATATGTATATTATTCGACTGCACGATTGCATGAAAGAAAGCCAACATAATAATTAATATAATTACTTTTTTAGTAAAGTAGTGGATACTAATAAAAGAGTTTATCAACAGATGGCAATGATTTACACCGAAAAGCACGACCTTCTCGAAACTAACACGAAAGTATCGTCCCTCTATGTTTTGAATAAGCAGCACGCATACATGCGCATTTTTGAGTCGAATAAAGACAACATTTAAATACATAACATGTGCATCATTTTGCATGCTTAGTTCCTGCCTTTGGTGTCTTATATGTGCATCGGTTTGGATTCACATATGGACCTTCTCACCCCGGTTACGTAGTAAATAAGTACTGTCGAGTTTGAGATGTGTCATCCCAGTTATAATTACCGTTTGTGCAGGACTCGGCTCGCCGGCCCAGTGATGCCAACTTAGCAACTTTATAGCTAGATCTAGCTATTATTTGATGTCAGACAGCTACATTTTAATGAAACTTGTAGCTAAACTTTTGAGCTACTTTTTGTAGCAACTTTTTGCCATTGTTCGACATTTCGATTTCGTCATGAGACGTGAGGCTATCAGCAAAGAGAATATAAAACGCTACGTCGTACAGTAAAAAGTAAAAAACCAAACGCGACGCAATGGTCATAGATGCTATGGTATAATAAAATAATTAATAAATGATACAACAGTGACACATTCTACTTATAAATAAGTGGCATTCTCTGGAAATAGTTCAATTTTGGGTCGAAGAAAATTTTTTTAGAAATTCTTCAGGTGACAACATATACCAAGATATAAGTACTCTTGCTTTATCTTGCCTTTCACTGCAACATTCTAATGCAGAGGTAGAGAGGTTGTTCTCTCAGATGAATTTTGTTAAAAACAAGCAAAGAAACCGAATGAGTTTGACAACTCTTAACTCAATCCTCTGCATTAGAGACTCCCCCAGGAAAAATGGAAAATGCTGCTATAACAACTGTGTTTTGCTTAAAGATGTACTGCATAAAATGGGTACCGCTGAAAATTATTCAAAATCACTGAAAGATTCTGAACCCCAGCCATCGACATCTTCCGATCTTCTTCTTTAAATGATTAATGTTTAATTTTTTTTTATTGAATAACGTATATATAAGATATTTTCTACTCTTTTGTTGGATTTAATGGAAATAAAAACGATTGTCTGAATTTGTCATTTGATTGTAACTTATCTACCTACTGTAACGTTTAGCTACTTCTAGCAACTTTTTGGGGTAAAAAAATCTGGCAATCTAGCAACATTTTGTTAGATGTCTAGCAATTTGGCATAGTTAACAGTTGGCAAAACTGCTCGCTGCTATCTTCAGTACAAGAAACCAAGGCCGGAGAGAGGAACGTGTTTACAGCTGTTCTGGTGAACAAATTATTGGCGCTTTGGATCGCAATATCATGGCAATCATTTTATCAAGACTTCAGATTCATCGTAACGTAACGTTAGTTTATTTATATTTCTCAGGTTACAAATTTAACTTCATTAGTTTTTGTATTATCTTTAAAATGCAATGGCGCCCTCGTTAGTCTTTTAGCACTGCACACTCGCGTTTACCTACTTGTAACATATTATCTAACATCTATTATCTTTGATGATGATGTACGCGGCCCGAGATAATTCCTTATATTAGAGTCATCACCTTCTGTATATTATTACAAAATAATGTCCCTGTTGTCAATCGTAATAAACCCTATTTGTACATTTTAATTTTTAGTCTTTCATTGACTTGTTTTATCATTAACATGCATCTACCCTTTTGCTGGAGCTAGCCACATTAAAGTATTGAGTACACATCTACCGGATCTGCCGGATCTGCCCTGATGATGGACACTGCAACGATGTCCGAAACGTTGGCTAAAGAAGGAGGTAGCGCAACACGGCATAACACCCCAAAAACAAATAACGAAAATGCTTTTGGCCGTGAAAATCTTAAAACTTATCTTATTGAGTAATGAGTTGAATAAGTAAGTATCTTTTATCAGCATTACATGTAAGTACGAACGTTTTATCACCATTACATATGTAGTATTGTGATTGTCGCAGCACTATAATTCGGTGATTTCCCTTAGTCACACCATAACTTCAGAACGACTTTACCTATTTCATTAATCCTTTTAAGTTTTCTAATACTTTGTAGAAGGTTCTTACGGAAAGAAAAATTAAGAAAATTGCGCAGAAAATTGGATAATTTCAGAAAACTTAACGACTATTTTAACTTTGCACGTTTGACAGTTCGCGCTTAGTCCGGCCGAAAGTTTAGAAGATGTTTTCTTCAAGTAAGTATGCAAAGAGGATATACGGCCGTACAACCAAAGTCGATATACTTATATCTGAAGGCATCTTGAGTGAAAATGCGCTGTAAAAATATTTTTACTAATAATTTCGACCCTCCAAAGTAGCATGCAGCAATCACAAAATACGACAGATTTATACGTGCGGTCGGTTAAGCAAAAAACATTAAAGATTCCTACTTGCATGTAATATAACTTTCATATTTGAATATAACACAAAAGTCCCAACTGCTCCCAACCGTCTCGAGCCAGTGAGACTATGGCATCCCAAATTTTGGTACGGTGCGATGCTAAAGGTAGTGGGGAGGGGAATGAGATGTGGAAAATGTATCTGGCTATTCAGATATAGTCATCAAACACGGCTAAAGCCATTTCAGTAACGTTACAATTCTGAATGAATACTGACGAATAGCATTGTTATGTACCAAATTAGATTGATTGTTCTTATAATATACGAAAATAAATATTTGTAATACACGAAAAATTAAAATTTGAATAAAAAAATTGTAATAGGTGGCACGCGAGCTTTTCGAACACTGAATGTACTGGGACTGAATGAACTGGGGAGAGAGTAGATGGAAGGGGAACGCGGGAAGGGAATGGGATGCGGGAGAAGAACGGGAACGCACGGGAAAGGACGACATGCCGGGAACCAGCTAGTGTGTCTAAATATCAACTCTTGAATTGAACATCAAAAATACGCCAAAAAAAAAAAAAAATATTCGTTGATTTGAAACAATTTCATTTTAATCTGCGGGTAAGGGATTTGAAATTTGCTTATTTCAGTTTGCAATTAAATAGAAAACAATTTCAATTATCAATTTTCAACCTTAAAATTCCTTTTAAAGCAAAAATCTAGTAATACCAAAATCGTTGGAAACCGTTAATGAAATCCTATCATTATCCAATAACGATTAAACGTTTTGTTGAACACGATAACATAATGTGGGTTAATGGGGAAATTCATGTTCCATTGGTCCATAACTGAGGACGATAATGGCGTAAGCGGCTAATTTCCTTTAACGATAATATTTATGGGCGGCTTAGATTAAAACAATTTGCTTTTTTAAAGGTCTGCTTTCTTTTATTTTTACGATTATTATTATTCAACTTATTAAAATATGTACGGCAGATATTGACTTCTTAATATAATATAGTAATTTTGATTTGAAGATTTTACGTCACATGTGGTAATGCAGGAAAATGCAGAAAAGCAGAAATGCGAATGCTTAGATAGTCAGTAGGAGTATCACTAAAAGATAGGATGTTAAAGTTCATACATTCGTTGTAGACTGGGTGTCATGCAAATAAACAGCAAGCTGGAGGAACAAGAGTTGAGATGGAATGGGCACATAAGACGAAGACTATCAGACCACACAGTGAGGCAGGCAAAGTATGTGGAGTTTTATCGACAATCATTCAGAGGAAGACCAAGAACTCCTGGATGACTCAATGCTTTAAAATTTTATAGAGAAACGGCCTGGATGAAAGCGATACCCAGAACCGAAGAAGTTATAATCAGAGAACGAGAATAGCTGACCCCAACAGCCTACTTAGGCAATGAGTTGGGACAGTGCAAGGAAGAATTTTTTTTATTTTTTTAGTACTTATCTTAAAAAATTGAACTTGTTACAATGTTACTTTTCCTCCATTAAAAGCATTTGCTTGTGGATGGAGGAAGAGTTTACATTTTAAATATGTACAATTTATACAGTCAGGTTTTTCACATATGTACAGATTCAGAGTTAATATACCGTTAAAACACAGTTTAATCATATCGCAATCAAGACCCTTTAACTAAAAGATAAAATCATCCACATGTATTCAGTAAGAAGTAGAATAGGTATATTTTTTTGTGTGACATTCATGTGGTGATGGGGGAAGCAGCAATTTTCCCAATGGTGATTTCTCTAAAATGCTTTTTGATGGTGATGGAGTCCAACAATTTTATACTTTGTCATTAATGCTTCTGATTTCTACTGGAAGGTTATTAAAGAATTATTTTCCTTGGTGTGTATAATGGTGTTGGGCAAAAGACGTGTTTAGTTTGGGGCATGCAAATACATGTGTAAGTCTTGTACGATTTTCAGTTATGAATGAGAATTTATCTTTTTTTTTTATAATTTGTGTGATTGAATTTCTTGAGACTGTTTTGTTTAATAAGTTTTTAAATGTTGGAACTTTGAATTCTTCGAATATGTGTTCAGTGGGGAAGTCTGGAGGTTTTTTTAGTATAATTTTTATAATAAGTCTTTGAACAATTTCTATGTTGGTCAAACTAGTTCTGTAAGCTGCTCCCCAACTGATAATGGCAAACTGAAGAATAGACTGTACAAGTGCGTAGTATATTGAGTATAGATTTTTCGTTGATAAGAAGTTTCTAATTCGTAAGAATATATAAATTAATTTCCTAATTCTTTTTATTGTATGTCCGATGTGATCTTTCCATTTTAGGTTTTTATCTATGATTATATATGATATGTAATTTTATCCGCTGTTTTCAGAAGTGAACAATTTTGTCGACAGTGATTAGTAACGTGTTGTGCGAGAGAATGATTATGTAAGATTATTTGAAGATTTGATATATTGTTGGTGTTAATTTCGAAAGGAATGACATATGTTTTATCACTATTTAACGAAAGGAGGTTAAAGTCAAAGAAGAAGGAAGAAGATGTCACTTGTACATTTGTTACTTAATTTTTATTTATCTGCTACCTGTTACGACACCTCCACGTCGTTCATTAGCAATCTGAAAACAAACTTAAAAATGATACAAGTACTGAAATGATTAGATTAATTTTAGGTGGGTGTAGTGGGAACGGTGATTTTAGGGGGGGGGGGGGGGTGGAGAACGATGAGAGGAGTCAACGAAATAAGGAAATCACCATTATTGGCAAAGTTTCCATGACGAAAAATCATGTATAATTTTTAAGTTAGTTTTAAGATTGCTAGTGAATGACACGGATATATTGAAACCGGTAGCTGATAAAAAATAAATCATAATGTGCAGTTCACGTGCGGTAGAGGTGAAACCTACAGAAAACTAAACTTCGAGAGAATGAGACAAATGCAGAGTATCAGGAGTAGGATTGTAGAGTTTATTTATTGTAATATTGTTACTAAGTTTAAAAATTACCTTACATTTTATTCCACGAAGCACCGCACAAAGAATAAACCGATTATTCTATCTCATTCTCTCGCAGGCTAAATCCTATAGATGCATGTGTTTGTCTCTTTTTCGTTTCATCGAGTTTCAAATCCCAACAGTGCTAAAGAAGTTTTCACTTCAATAACATGATAAAAGTAATGTTTTAAAAACCAATGGAAATAAATAGGATATTGTACTGAATGGTTGAGAGTGTTTTGTTTAAATTGATATTCCCAAGAGAGAAGACCGGGTATGGTTTGTAACATTTTTTCATCATCATAATTTTCCGCCCCCTGAGGACCAATTGTTACGACAAGGCGTCTCCAGTCGACTCCACTTGTGCTTTTTCAGTGTGTTAAGTCCATTATTATCCCAGTTTCCGCTGGCGTAGCAATACATTATTTGTTTTCTCTAGTTTTCCTGACTGAAACAAATTGAACGTCTTCCCATAGGAATTACCGATGTAATTTTGTTCCACAGTTATTCTGCCGACATTCACACATATTGCTTGAGTTCAAGTACAGATATCAGGTGACTTCTTAGTTTGATACTAAGTGAATTGAATAAACGCCTTAACTTTAAAATATTATACATATTAATGAAAAATGATATCCGAAAACTTTATTCCGAGAAAAATAAAAACTGTTTTTTTTTTTTAATTTTAAAAATTACACCATTGATAAATTTCGTATTCTTTTGTATTTAACCCCTCCGAAAATCGCGAATATTAACTTAAAATGTCTCAAACGAAATGACATTTAACGAAAACTTTTTGTTATTACCGTTTTACAATTAAAGCTCTATAAATGAAACATTTCTGAACGTAGCCGAATAGCAAAAACTGTTTTAGAAAGGTTACAAAATAAGCTTCCAAATTGTTATATTATAAATAAATATTAACATTTGTAAATATTAAAATTTAGAATACAAACATTTAAAAAAATGTAAAAATGACTCACGTGATGTTTTTATGTGAAAACGGTACTAAAATCACAGATTATGTAAACAACAATACTTATTCTATTGTATAAAGGTATAATAAACACTTCCGTAACCTCACTTTTTTTTCATTTCGTATAAAAATATTAAATAAAAATGTCGAGCGCGGTCGAGCCGTTCGCCCGTAGGAAATTTGGCGGGTAAAATACACGTCGACCGTGTGACTTGACAGATTAGGTCTGTTTACGTATTTCTATGGACAACTTGAATAGGGATGTATAGCTTGATCCACTATCAACCTTTTACTTTTTGTTTTAGGGATGTCACTAAAACAATAACGGAATTAGAACGATTTCTATGGAGACACACACGTTGACGCATAAACACGCTTATTGTACTTGACTGCTATCGTATCGTATTTTTAACGCATATATCTGCTTACGTTGCTGACCGAATCAAAAGTTATTCTAAGTAAAATGCTTTTTTTATTAAAAAAAAGACAAACACCCCCGGGTTACGAATAACCCGACAATATTTGCAAAATCTCCTACTACCACCACAGTAAGCCGAAATTATTGCTTGGGTCGTGATGGAGGACTTAGGCAGCCGAGGAATCGAACACGGAACGCCCAAATGCGATGCCCACTCAACCACTGACCAGTCGTTTTGTTCACGTTTAATTGTATTTTTGTGTAAATTCTATTTTATCGGCAACAGAGGACGACGGGCTCCATGGTCGAGGAGGAAGGCTCTCGTCTAGCACTTTGAAGGCCACCGGTTCAAATCTCGGCGTGCGCAAATAAATTTTATTTGCTTAATTTGTGTTATTTTAAAATTTAAATAATAAGACCTGACAAAACAAAGTGTAACGTTTGTTGTCGGTATAAGCATATAATTATGTGTGTGTGTATTACAACAAATAAAACAAAAAATAAGGATGTAATTTACTCGTAAGGAAGAATTAGAGACGATTTTATAAATACTATAAAAAATAATAATAGTTAATTATTAATTAACTAACTAACTAACCATCACACCGTCAGAGAGGACGGACCGCCAAACATCCCGGTCTTGGCACACATTCCTTGCCTCGTTTACATCCATACAAGGTCTCATACATTCTCTTCTATTATTCTAAATCTTGACTTGGCCCGACTCAAGTATCTGATTCACTTGGTCGTGCCATGTCTTTCTTGGGCGTCCTCGACTTCTTCTACCATTCAAATTTGTGTCATATATTCTCCTTACACTCCTTTCCTCGTTTATTCGCTCTACATGCCCAAACCATCGGAGCGTTCCTTTTTTGATCTTACTCATTACGCTTAGATCAGCTTTGCATTCTTTGCGGATTTCCACATTTCTCACACGATCATACATGGTTTTACCATACGTACGCCTCAGGGATCTCTAGTTAATTATTAACAGATGTAATCGAAATTAGTTGTCTAGTTCTCAAACTTGCACAACTGTCGACACTAAATATATCGGTTATAGACCGGTCAGTGGCTGAGTTGACATCGCGTTTGGGTCCCACCCAAGCGTCGCGTGTTCGATGTCTCGGCTGGTTAAATCCTTCATTACGACACACGCAATAGTGTCCACTTACTGTGGTGGTAGTAGAAGGTTTTATAATTTTGTCAGGTCATTCGTAACCCGAGAATTTTTTACATTAGCTCCACACAGGATGCCCTGAGGAAAATAATTCCCTTCAAGGCCTACGTCATCTTTGGGGATGCTGTGTGGAGGATCTTTTTAGGAAAGGAAGGAGAGGAAGTTCTGGAAAGGAAAAGGTTATAAGGGGTTGTGGTAAGTTTTAAAGAACAAAAAAAAAATATCTATAAGTTCGCCGTGTTTATTAGCAAGGCGATGAATTCTAGGAATTGGTGAATGAACAGAGTAATTAGTGTTGAGGTTATTGTTACATTTAAAAGTATCTTTGACATGAGTTTGCCTCGCAGATATTGTTTCAACAATTCAGGGCTATAATTATATAAAGATCTAATAATTTTCAATAAAAATAACATACCAATCAGTTAACACACTTCTGTCTTATAATTTAAGAAGTATATTTTCGGTACGCAAGTTATTATAATTTATAAATTCGGTTGGAATTTTCATTATTTGATATACCGAAGGGATTTGTTTTGTGTATTTCTTAATAAATAAAAGTCAGTGTTTGACATCTTTGAGAAAGCTATCTACTCGTAGCTAGAAGGTATTCCTATGGGTGAATCTGACTCTTTGATTGTTTGGGGACATACAGAAGTTGGCAGAGCATTCCATCTGATCGTGGATGGCGAAAATTGCTGATATATTTGAATATTGTCACAAATAAATGTGTATCTATTGTTGTCGTTCTGATAGTGAAAATGCCCTTAAAAATCGACATTGAGAGACAGCTTCATCTAAATTTGAGTATAGTCTGGCAAATAAGAGTAGAAAATATAAAAAATGGAACTACTCTTATTTGACAAACTGTAGCTATCGTAGCTATATATATTTTTATTTTATTTTATTATTTCAACTTTATGAGTAAAACCTCAAATTATAATATTTCATTAAATGAAGGCAATATTAGCGAAACTCAATCAAAACAGAAAAGTAATGCGCTAAGAAAATGAAGATAATGTGGGTGGTTCTTAGTCGAAGTATGATACAGTTAAAATGACCGAATTTGATATCGACACCGTGGCGCAGTAGTTAACGCGTTTGCCCGGAAAGCAAGAGGTTCTGGGTTCGAGTCCCAGAGGTATCAAAATATTTTTCTGATATTCCTGTTTCCAGATTTTCGATTGAGTTTCGCTTATATTGTCTTCATTTAATTGAATATTTATTTATTTTTATTGTTGAGAAACTTAAAAAGTTTGGATAAACGGTAAATTAAATGAGAATTAATCAATGACGTTACATATTATTGGACGATGGGTAGAAATCTCAAAGTGGGAAGACAAGAACAAGACAATTGTACCGATCTCGATATCTAGTACTTTACTACTAAACTGCTACGCGTCAAGTAAGGTTGCGTCTTACCAGTAAGTAAATTACATTTTAAAAAGTGTCAAAATGCCCTCCTGTGTGATGAGAAAATGTTTCAATTACACGGCAAATAATAGTAAAGGCGAATGAATAACATTTCATTTTTTGTAAGTACACGCAAATTACTTAATATTATCGATTATTATAAATATTACAATTAATGTTCATGTTTCCCGCTCACGGTTTTAAACGTCATTAGAGAAAATTTACGTCCTACTGAAGTAAAGGATCTGGACGCGCAACAGTTAAATTTCTGTTGCTAAGTAAACTTCACTGTTTTAAAGTAGACTAATCAGCCTAAACACTCTGTTTATCTGTTTGCTTGCGGTAAAACAAGACATAAATCAGTAGTTCTAACAAGTATTGATGACAATCGCCATCATTTGAAAACTGTCGTTGCGCTATTAATTGTATTTATTGCATAGCTCGACATATCAAACTCCGACAGGCAGCCGGACCTTTTATTCTAGTGGGCCTCAAGAAAAGGAGACAGCGAACGTTCCATTAAAAACTGACAAGCAATAGGTACGCCGCCCGCTCATATATAGCCATGTCATTCATACACACGCATTATTTGATTGTCTATCTTTATCACACAGGAATCAACTTTTGAATTAAGAAATTATACTGAAAATCGCTGAAAACAGAAGAGTGTTCCTTACTTTCCACATTATATATGAGACTATGGGGAGTCTATTTATTTATATAACGTCATTGGAATTAATCGGCTTATCCATCGTCAGCAGATTGCATGCTTCCTCCATTTGTTGTGTTAATATTCATAGATATGATTTAAATGATGAATCTAAAACCAAAAATCTCTATAGCACAGGGCGTTTTTGCTACCCTCTTGAAATGCCCTCTTGATATGTATTTATCTCTATTTACTGCCTTAATTATTCGTTTTCAAAGCGTACGTTTAACTAAAACGTTGTATATGACTGTCGAATATATTCACGGAATTGTAAAATATATGAAGCGTCGACTTATTTCAATGTTTTCCCGGCCGGTAGTACCACATAGACCGATAAATTTATGGACCACAATGAATATGTGCCCCCTTTGTCCTGGACTATTGAATTGCAGCCCATATTCAACAACGTTATCACAATATTATTCGGCATGTTAAATGTTACGAATTGTTCCTTGTTTACAAAGGCTGCGAAGTGTTTGCATATGCGTCGACTAGCACTAAATCAAATTTAATTTGTGCAAGTTGCCTTTAATTATATACTTTTGATCAGATAAAATAAATTCAAAAGTCATTTTGGAAATTATTGTCGAATAACTAGACAAAACCGGAAATATGTCATTTTTATATCAAATTTTAGACGTATTGACTCTTTTCCTCAAAAAAATATAAATTGATTTCGATAGACTGTTCTTTTATCTTGTAAAGCTATGTATTTAATTTTGAGAAAATACGTTGATTTTTAGTACAATAAGGTTTTACCGTAGGTCGTTGGCAGATTTGTTAAATTTTCAAACAAAATTTTGTATTATACGACCCACATTTCAAATCAAATAATCATGGTAAAATAAATCAATAAATTTTCTGTGAAAGCTACGTTTCAGAATTGTAATTTTAGTTTAAATAAAATCATTAAAAAAAAGATCCGCACACGTTTTGATCTAAAAATATTATCCAAAAATAATAACATAAAGTACATAATTTTAATAGTTTTATCGTCACGCCTTCAGCATTTTTGAATGTAGGCATAAATTAAAGCAAATTTTGATTGAAATAAATCGATATCGAGTTATTATTTAAAAAAGCTGGTACGGAGGATAATTAATATTTCTCATTGGGACCGCCCTGTACGATCGTAAGAACATCCTTCGGCGAAATATGAATTCTCGACCGCTGGCTGGTTAATGGCCCTTAATTGGCCTTTAAGTTTATTGGTTAAGATTTCAGAGTCAAAAGTGATCGAAAGTGTAATTTTTTAATGGTTAATTGCATAGGTGTATCAACTGTCTGGAGTTGGGACCTGAGGAAGAAGATTGGAAGAACCTGTCTATTCAGATGTTGTCATTAAACTCAGTTAAAGCCAATCTTTATTTATTATTAAGTGAAGTTATTTATTATTGTCAAGTTGAGAATGAGGCAATATTTATTTATTTTTAATAATAAATAAAGATTGCCTTATTCTCAACTATATCTACATTATGTAGCAGTGGCGGTCCGTGAGTTTTATGTGACCTAGAGTGCTAAGATTGAAAAATACGACGTTATTGATATTGTTGCAGCTGAAAATATATATTTTCTTTTTTTCAAAATCAACTTTTTGTATGAAGCTATACTGAAATATGGATGCGGCGCATCCCTTGACTGAAAAAAATCTGAAAATCTTATTAATATCTTATTACATATTATGTAGATATTGAAATCAAATATTCAAAAGTGTTTTTTTTTCTTCTTCAAATGTATCTTTGCATGTGATAGAAGTTTCGTGAACGATAATAAATGTAATCTTTGAAAATAACGCATTAAAAAAGAAAATCGGCTGTATCAGACTCCCTCCTTGAGGGCGCACGCAGATGAGAGACTTTAGTTCTCGAGGCACTAACGTTGCAACATTTGGGTATACAAATCCATTACTTTGTATGGGGATGCGTACATGAGAGACTTAGTTTGCGAGACTTTTATGAATAGGCGTGAATTTTGTATTAGTTTTCCAAAAGTGACGGTCACCGCGACTTAAGTCTTTCGTCTGCGGGCACCTACATCCAATGATTAATTAAAAGGTTTTTAAATTTATTTAAAGTAAGTCTAAAGTCATGGTATTTGAAAGAGAGAGTACGAAAACAATGTGCAACATAGTTGTGAATAATGAATACTTGTAGCAGGTGGATGAGTTTGTGTATTTAGGAAGTATGTTTACGAGAGATGAGAAGGCTGATAGAAAGATTGAAAGAATGAAGGTAACTCTATTAATGGAAGTCTGAACGCCGTTGGCACCAAAAAAAAAACTGTCCAAAGAAGCAAAGCTAGCCGTCCATAATGGAGTACTGGTGTCTACTCTGTATGATGTATGGCAGTGGGGCATGGAACTGGTAGAGAAAGGATGAAAGTAGACTGAATGCTCTAGAAATAAGAAATGTGTGGTAAAACCATATACGATCGTGTGAGAAACGTGGAGATCCGCAAATAATGCAAGGCTGATGTAAGCGTAATGCGTAAGATTAAGAAAGGAACGCTACGATGGTATGGGAATGTAGAGCGAATGAACGAGGAAAGGAGTGTAAGGAGAATACAACGCAATGAGAATGGTAGAAGAAGTCGGGAACGCCCGAGAAAGACAAGGCACGACCAAGTGAATCAGATGCTTGAGTCCGGCCATGTCAAGAGTCAGAATAATAGAAGAGCATGTGTGAGACGATGTATGAATGTGAACGAGGCAAGGAGTGTATGCCAAGACCGATTTTTTTTCTTTTCTTTATTCATCATATAACTTTTTGTACAGTTTTTACAGGTGATTCGACTACCACGCTAGGCACACGCCCGTATTATGGAAGTCGAATATGGAAGTGGACTATCACCAACCTGTCCCATTGTCTCGTCTATAGTCATACCAACACTTATTGTCTCTTGATTTCCCGCTAAGCACGTGCATACGGCTTACTAACAACGTATGCAGGGAGACTAGAAGTCTAGAAAATTAAATGTAGATTCGTTCATTCAAAAAAATTAGACTCCTTGCGAGAGCCTTGAAGGAGTAACCTGTTACTTATACCAGGGCGTGTAAGTGGTAGATAACCTCCAACGACAATATATATTTACATTATTAGCAGAGTCATTAAAGAATTTATTTGACCGATTTGATGTTAGGCGCATCGCAAATTCAGGCCGCATTTTTACATTCACCGTCAATAATCCGACTCCATTTTCCGGGGCGCATAAAAAGAACAAAAACCAGCAGGCGGATATCGCGATTCGGCCACACTTTTTGCCGTATTTGCACAGATGTGCGGTGAAATTGAAAAATATCGACGGGGTTTGTGGTCCCGGCTTATATCAGGGTCCCTTCGGGGAGTCTTTGTAAAAAATCTCCACCATAAAGCACAATGGGTGATAGACAGTTGAAGGCAGGCCGAAATAGAATTCTATAGGCAGGAGCTTACATTATTAAGAAGATGATTGACGACGTTTTGCGAGGATCCTCGTTGAGATGTGAAAACGGTTTGAGCATGGATTGTTTGTACTTGTTTATTTGATGGATTGATTAAGAAGGGAAGAGGGAAATGCTGTAATTCAAAAGAAATTCTACATTTTTTTATAAATTTTCAATCTACTTCAAATGAATTAACTCATTCACTAAAATAATATTTTCTTAATTAATATTTTTATTTGGTAAACTAATGTTTTAGACAATATTTTTATGCATATCACAAAGGGTAACAATTATTATAAGCAATAATTATTAGCCTGAAACACTCATCTATGATTTTTTCAATGTAGATCAGTACCTATTTCATTCTAATAAAATTATTGTTTACCATTTACTAGTTACCATTTGTGCATAAAAATCCTGTCTTAAACATTTGTTTACTAATTAAAAATAATAATTAATATTTGTCAAGTTAAAGTATTTCACCAAAAAATGTAGACATACTCGTAATTTGTCTCGGCGCCATCTAGTGGACGATTTAACACTTACAATGCCTTTCTCACAAAAAATAAAGTTGGTTGTTTTCAGGTGGAAAAATGTAATAAACAGTAATTTTAATAAATAAGATAATTATGTTAGTCAAATATATTTTGAACCATCAAGGCATTTATTTTACAGGCAAATAAATTGATTTATAATGCAAAAAATTAATTTAAGTACCTAAATCAGTATTAAAAACAAATTTTAAAATTAAACACAAAGAACGGCTTGTTTCACAGAATTTGAACAATTCATCAAATTTCAAAGACAAAATTCCAGTTTGTGAAAATTCTATTCAAGTTTTGTTAATTTAGCCGTATGCTTAACGGTTTTTAACGGTTCAGAGCTTTCACAGAACTTGACTTTTATATTTGAAATTTGAAGAATTGTTCAAATTCTGTAAAACAACCTACCCTTACAAAGAATGAAATGTACTGTAAAGGTTTTATATATTATGTTATAATAATATAATATATCTTTTACGATTTCCTCTTCCCGGTCAGGGGTGCCGTAGAACTCCAAGCAATTGGAACACTTATTATATTAATTGGAGAATTATCTGATAGGAATGCCATAGTAACATTGGCTCCAGACGGTTGTGAGCAGTAGTCTATTATGAATTAAAATTTTCTTACTTTTTAATGAAAAGACAAATAACTTTGTTTACATCACTTTTATTTATACACTATCAACATGTTTCGTGAACGATGTTCACATCATCAGGATGAAATGTATACTAAACTTAAAAATTAAACATAGATCCCATATGGGAGGAAAGGGTAGAAGGGAGGGGAAGGAGTAATATTGGACTTTTTATTGGACTTTCTCTTACTTCCAGATAATCAAGTTTTTTTTTTAAATTTTATATGATTCGAATTTTAAATATTTTCCACTAAGAAGTTTTTAGAAAAAGCAAAGACTTTAATTTTTCGTTTGTTATTAATATTGCTTCCTAAAATAAAATAAAATGCAATCGAAATGATAAAAATAACAAACACCAAATAGTATATTAAAATATAAGTGGATAAACAGGTCTTTAAAACACGCGCGATTTTTCGAGCACGACGGCGTAGCCGAGTGCTCGAAATAAAGCAAGTGTTTTAAAGACCAGTTATCCACGAATACTTTACGCTATTTTTTTTTATTGGTACACTTTGAAAACATAAATATTGATATTATTATTAAAAATTTGGAAATAAGAACTATTAATGAATTCGTGATGTGACATCACAATATCTTGTTGTCATGGAAATGAAAAACACAAACATTAATTTGCAATCTGTCACATAAGATTAATAATAGTTGACATCACAGTTTTCACTAGTTATTGTGTGTTGTAAAATGAGTTCTAACATTGATAATTTAAATACCAAAGCAGAATCGCGGTTAATACCTGAAAAATCCAAAGACGTTTATAAAAAAGAATATGAAAGGTTCATAACATGGATGGAGGAGCAAAACGTAGTAGATGTAGATGAACGAGTTGTGCTTGCTTACCTTCAGAAAATGTCGGAACAGTACAAAGCATCGACTATGTGGGCCATACATTCGAATTCGCAATGTCTGTTGAGGATAAATAAAGGGGTTGATTTAAAATCATTTGTGAAAGTGCATGCATTCATGAAGGCATTCATTCAAGCAAGGATGACGTTGCTAAGAAGGCGTATGTATTCAAAGAAGATGATTTGCGGAAGTTTTTCACGGAAGCACCGGACATTACGTACTTATTTTTGAAGGTGGTAGCCATTATCAGGCACAAGAGCCCCTCTTTTCTGATAAGGTATACATGACCAGAAAAGACCTTTAATTTAATATTTTGTAAAATATATGTGTATATAATATGTAACTCATATTTTTTATATTACAATAAAAAAAATAAAAATAAAAAAAAATAAAAAAATTTGCGGAATCTTTGGCTCTTGCAGAAGATGTGAATTGTGCGATTTACGCTTATATGATATCAAAGAAGAAGGAAATGTATTGCTTATTACCATCCGACCATCTAAAACAGTGAAGGCTCGACGTTTTACTGTTGCCGACAGTGGTGCAATTAATTATGTGCGTTTGATGAAGCAATATTTATCATTGCGACCCCAAAATGTAAGTACAGACAGGGTTTTCATACGGTATGATAAGGGTAAGTGCACCAATCAAGTGGTTGGTATTAACACATTTGGATCATGCCCCTTACAAATCGCACGCTATCTTAAATTAAACGATCCTGAGAAATATACAGGACATGCGTTTCGACGTACATCCGCTACCATTATAGCAAATAGTGGCATGACAATTGATCAAATCCAACGACAAGTATGATGGAAATCGGCAACTGTGGCGACTGGTTACGTGGAAGAGAGCATTAGCAATAAGAAGAATGTTTCAAACATTATTGGAACTGCCATTAGTGGAAGTGCAGCCTCATTGACTTCCGAGAATACTATTAATTTGAACAGCATTTCCTCCGATTTAAACGGAGGTTCGTATATTTCAAATAATACGAACTGCTCTTTTCACATACATTTAAATAATTAGAATGTAAACGATGTAAAAAAGAATGTAAACTTTGAATAAAATTTTTGAAACATTTGTAATGTTTTATTTGACGTTTAAAATATTCCTATCAGATTTATAGTTAAAAGTTGACATTTAGACTTCACATTGTGTTGATTTGTTGATGTTGCCATGGTAACTTTAAAAAACGCGCGTTCCATAAAGTGCGATTTAAACACGCTAGAGCGTACTTTAAATGAGTAAAAAAGGGCACCAATAAAAAAAAAAAACTTTCGATATTATAATTATTGTGGAAAGAAAATGCATTATCAACTGCCGTTAAGACTATCAAATATTAAAATCTATTTTCCATTTGGTTCCGCCATGCAATTGCAGTCTCTGAGCTGAAAATCGCACGGTTTATTTACTTTTGGCGAGGAAATATGAATCATTGAGGTCGCCCACGAGATGAGGTTTATTAACTGCACTACTGCCGTTGACGTTACGTTGATGGCATTTTAAATTAGTATTCGGATGAAATTCAAATATAACCTGAAAATTTATATTATTCTGAGGAAATTTAAATATAACATGACAAATGTGCCACGCCGGATTATCATAATGTGTATAGTTATGAATTTGAATTCTTGATCTCGACGGCGTTTTGTTGATTATTGCACTTGTACAACTTAAAGTGCAGTTTTGGAACCTTTGCATCATGCATGTATATTGTCACAAAATGTATTATACAAAGAATCCGCATTGTTTATGCTGTAATGTTTCTTTGTTTTGTGTAACATTTTTTTACAAGTAAGGAACGCTTGCAAAAATCATTTACTTTTTGGTTTACGATAAGAGATTGTATATTTCACAGTTATTTTATACCAGCTGAATTTTTTCCTAAATTTCGTGTGGACAGTTTTGGTTTACTTGTATTGAAGGTCAAGTGTGCAAAATTTAACCAGTTTTGGAATACAACTGTAGATTTGTATGCACATCAAATAAACGCCAGCCCAGAAACTCTTTTTCTTTATTAATTTATCGTCAATAATTGTTCAATGCGAAGGTAAGTAATAGAGACAGTGGTTGTTAGAGACCCGGAACACCGCCTTGCACCGCAGTGGGAGTGATGTATTTATACGTCTGGCACTCGGTATGGACACTGTAAAGTGGTGTCCATACGGAGGTGCAGTATTGAAGTTGAGAACGGACCAGCGTGTAGTAAAGAAGAAGATAGGTTTCAGGTTTTCGAAATTCGCGTCTGTTTCTGATGACAAATCCTGGCATGCGGTAAGCTTTATTCACAATATTCTCAATGTGCGCATCGAAATGGAGTTTAGAATCAAAAAGTACGCCTAGATCTTTTATACAGTAAACGCGCTCGAGCAAATCGTTACCAATACAATAATTGTGTATAATAGCGTTGTGAGTTTCAGTGAAGCTTTTTTTACATTTGTTGTAACTTAGGTTAATTTTGCTTTCATTACAAAATGCTTCGAACCTTACTAAGTCGCTTTGGATGAGCAGACAATCGTTTAAATTCCTAACAATGTTAAACATTTTAATATCATCAAGGTACAAAAGAAATAAACAATTCATGAAACATTTTGTAACAGTGTTAATAAAAAGTATAAATAACAGCGGACCCAGGATTGACCCCTGTGGCACGCCAGAAGTAACTGGTTCCCACGTAGAAGTATGTTCCCGTAATGATACAGCATACAGCTTGCTGTCTTTTTGTCAAATATGAGACAAACCAACGTAATAAGTTTCCCCTAATTCCGTTGAACATATATTTTTTTTATAAGAATAAGGTGGTCAACCTCGTCGAAAGCGTTAGGTGACCTCAATCCATGCTAGTGAATAGGAAATTTGAATAAATAAGTAAATTACTCATGGTAGATTTGCCTTTTACAAACCCGTGTTGTTGTTCTGTAATTTTGGCGGCGAGCTGGGGATATTTATTGTCATGGACAAGTCTTTCCAAGAGTTTAGGGATCGCCGAGAGAATGGATTAACCTATAGTTTTCCAATTTTTGACGTGAGTTACCCTTGTGGACCGGTATAATATAGGCCAACTTCCAGCTATCAGGTAAAACTCCGCCACTCAGGCATTTATTAAATATTATGGTAAGTGGCACATAGAGTGACAACGCAGCAGATCTGAGGAAAAACGCCGGTATTCCATCGTGACCCGCACCCTTGTTAATATGTATCTAGCGACTTTAAACTCAATTGCACTTCTTGTTCCTTTAGTTCAATGGTGTGAATGTGCGCAAGTCCAGAGTCATGAGCTGCCTCAAGTTGATCGATGTTTATTGTGTTATTGATAGAGGAGGGTTCAAATTTTGACTTAAAGAATTCAGAGAACATATTACAGATTTCCTGGGCATCGTTCGATTTGCGCCCTTCGAAGGACATAGTTGGAGGGATCAGATGATTTTAATGAGGATATATGTATGACCAAAAACTTTTAATATTATTTTGCAATGAACTTTCGATATTGTCGAAAAATAATTTTCAAGATTCACTAACCAATTTTTGTATGCAGCACGTAAGAAGGAAAATTCACAATACTCAGAAAGACCTTTATATGTCTTCCATTTGAGCCAAACTTTATATTTTTTCCTTGATAACCCAATAAGTTCGGAAATAAACCATATGGGGAATTTGTCATTTCGTCGTACCAATACTGAATAAACTTATCAATTACATTGTTTAATATTATATGCTTAATATGCTTCTTTGGCTGATAAATTTGCAGTTTCTGATAACCAATCAATACAATTAATCAGCTTCCCTGAAATTGCGCCTACGCTCTTTTTTGTTATTGATTTTTAATTGAGCGGAGGATATATCAAATTCAAGGGCGGGGTGGTGTCTGTCCTCTGAAAGCAGAGGGTCGTTGCTACGTGTTTTGCGACTATAGAATATGAGGTCTAAGTATTTTTCATTATGGTTAGGTATGCAATTATATTGGAGCAAGTTATCAATGACATTGTTTGAAGCAAAGTTTGCGATGCAGCTGTGTTTGAGGAGGCGATACTTGGTCATTTTCCGAAGGCTGCAGCCTTCGGAAAATGACCAAGTAAGAGTAAGTAGGTTCATATCTCCTAGTACACCAAACATTTTATTTGGTTCAGATGAAAATACAGATTCCAGGTTTTTCGAGAAAATGTCATAAATCGTTGGTGGCGAGACAGGAGGTAGGTATACTGCACATATGATGAGATTGAAAGACCTTATAGATACGAAGATTTGTTCGATTTGACTGTTTTCCCAGTCATCGAGCTGCGAAGCTGCGAGCTCCTTGCGCACTGCTACCAGCACACCACCTCCGTCCATCTTACCAGTAAGTATACGGTTCCTACCTCGTTGGAGCACCGTGTATCACGAATCTATGCATTCAGCCGTATTTACACTTGCTACAAGCCATGTTTCAACTAGCACTACAACGTCATAATTATTCGATAATATATTAGTGAGTAGCCCCTGAGTTTTGGTCCTAATGCCACCACAGTTCTGGTAATAAATGGAGATAGATGATGAGATCATTTCACTAGAGTAAGAGTGTCTTTTGATTTATTCCACAATCGCGGGAGTGATACGTTATGTAGGACATAAGAGGCATCGAAATTACACATAAAACATAGATTACTCATTAGATTAAGGAGTATAAAATATGTCAACATTTTACAATGTGAATGGATAATGCCTTTTCATAGTCAATGAGTATTCGGGCGTGTATGTATCTTCTTAAATAGCACTCACTTTTAAAGTACAACAAAAAAATTATTACGATTCCTGATTTTTTTTAAACTTTTGAATTTTGTTGATTTTCAGAAAATTGGGTTTCAACGAATTGCTTTTAAAGCTTCTTATAACACCGACAAAAAAGCTGTTTGATATCTACGCCTCTACACAACACAAAAATATCCCCTTTTAACGTTGACAGAATGGTGCCTACTGCCTATTGCCTACTGCCTGCTGCCTGCTGCCCAGGTTAGATTGAAGGGTGCCAGTGATTAAAGAACCTCCCCCCTCCCCGTGTCACGTCTGGGCCCGAGGGTGTTATAATTCTACAGAATTCCACCCCTTTCACTAAATAAGCACCGAAATGCCTTAACGCCGGAATCGAAATAACATTCTCGAGATACTCTTGACGAAATTGAGATTGGCACTCTAATTCAATTTCAAATAACTAATAGCATCTTGTTTCAAATATATTGAATCAATAGTGAAATGGTTTCCGAGGTAACTTTCAGTAGAAAGGTTGCCAGTTAAAAGCTTATTATTAATTATTGGAAATTGTTGATGGTTATCATAAAACCAAAACTCTGAAAAGATTATTGCTAAAAGGTTATCATGGGATTTAGATAATTTCATAAAACTAAAAATATAAAAAGAATTATTGAAAATTGTTATAAGGTTCATGGAATATATATATATATATGTTTTCATAAAATCAAGAATTTCGTTAAAACTTTAAAACACATGGTAATGCCAAGATCTAAATCAAAACATAGTAACATTTCAACAAAATAATAATAATCTCTCTGATTAAAAATTTAGGCGTATTAGATTCTCTGATTCAAAATTTAGGCGTATTAGATTCTCTGATTCAAAATTTAGGCGTATTAGATTTGTCAAAGAATTTATATATAAAAATGCAAAAATCGGTAATTTTAAATAAATTTAGTATTACAAAAGATTTTTTAAATATTTATATTGAGGGATCAGTAGGATTTATAGGTTCAATTAGGAATTCCACAGAGCCGAACCCTCTGATATGAAAATATCTGGAGTCGGTGAATTATTTTCCCATCTGGTCTCTGGTAGGTTGACATGTTGTTCTTGTATTGTTTTGTAATTATAATACTTATATAGTGCAATTGCATAACGTGGATTGACCAGATGATCATTTGGGAAGTGTGTGAAAGGGTTTAGTTTTTCCTGTGGGGAAAATTAGACCCGGACATTTAAATCTGGAGCGTAAAAATAAACGTAGGAGGTAATAATAATTAACATGCCTAAAACATAAGCAGTATTAATAGGAAAGAATAAATCTTTATAAATGTAAATAGAGAATGAAGATAAGATTAGGATGGTATAACAAGTAGCTTGGTGACGCATGCCCTTTTTTGAGTAGTAACCATGTGTTGAAATTAGAAGTACCTTTTTAAAAAGCAACTAACCTAATGTTAAAAGCGAAAATTTCAAATACTTTTGAAAATTCTTTGGTTGTCACGGTTTGAAATTTTAATTCTTTGTCACTGAAAGCACCTGAACATTTTAACAAAAAATGTCTGAATAAATAAACCCACTCCTGACAAAGACTTTCAGTGAACAAGCTTTATAGAATTACCCCTGACATTTTTCACAGGGCAAGGGACTAACGCGATAAGTCCTTTCTTGTCCGGAGACGCGTTAGGAATTTTTAATTGATAAACCCCACTCCTCCCCCGTCATAGAGATCAAAGAAAATGATAGACTGGAAAAACCAAGCCGTCACAACGTGAGATGGTAATCAGTATGCAGACTTACAATAAGAGTTTAAAAAATTCATCTGGAAAGTGCTCAAAAGCAAAAATAATTATGGATAATTTTGAAGCGTTGTGTTGGAGAAAAAAAAATAATTTAATATCTGTTTTTAATGGACATAAAAGACAAATAAATAATCTTTGTTTAAGCAAACCTGGCAAAAACATAAATACATCTTATGAGTTTAATAGGTATTACTGAAGATAAAACCTCTGTAAATGTAAATGTATAAACCAACGTGTAAATGCATTAAAAAATATCCCATCAAAAAAATAATATTCTATTCTAAATGTAAATAGCCGATTTAATTAGCGTGTTATTGTATGAATTACGAAACAAAATAAAAACTGATTGTTATTTAGAATTGTTAGATTGTTATTAGTTTGTTATTTTTTATTTATTCAAACTAATGGGTCAGTTACAATAAGAGAGCTAAATAATCAATTCATAATATAACATATTTAGGTTAAAAAAATGAGAAGAAATTTAAAACGGCAGCATTAAAAAAGCACTTCATGGAAATTTTTTCAATGAAAAATCTTATATGGATAAAGTTCTCAGTAGACACCCAAATTTTAATTTAGAAAATGGCCCTACAAAAATCATCCAGTAATTATAATAAATAACGTTATATTTTTTATTACACCATTTATATTTTGATAAAATAACCATAAAGCACTTGAAAATTACACCAAAATAATAGCACTAATCATGGGTATATATTCAAAGTATTTAACTATTCAACGCTCACTAATAAACGTTTTTGTTATTTTTCCAACATTTCCTTCACTAAAACAAAATTTTAATAATATATGTATATTATTATAATGAAAAGGTAGGTACATTAGTTACTGCTGTTAGTAGTACAGAAGAATCTAGTTCCACGCCTAACTAGTTGTGCACATTAATTATAGTCCGGCGGGCGTCTCTTAGTTTTTATTTCATTATTTGATATCGTGCAGGTCTCGCGTTATTTTGTAAAAATACACTGGCCAACCAAACACCACCCGGGGAAAAATGAAAGAAAATCAGATACACGTTATGAAGTATGAGCCGCATTCGTTCCCCGGAGATTTATTGTAATTTCCTTGCGCTCCTCGCGTAACTAATAACTCGTACAATTAGCTACTCCGCTAGGTAAAGTATGAATAAGTGCAGAATCTCACCTCCAAGTATTAGGACACGGACCATTTGTTACAAAAGAGGATCATATTTCACAGATATTGCGGTAGAAGTTTTATTAGTACCCCCGTGTCCGTTCAGCAAAGGAAATATATATCATCTCCGCCATTTTCGCATTCGGAAGCATCAGTTACGTTTATTGCGCTTCTATTTAATGCGTTTGTTAATGATTTTCGCTAATCGTTTATTAAAGCCGTAACAGTTTTAATGCGAGCTTTTAAAGGCGTTTAACGTGCGCTAGTACCCATTAATCTCACTTAAATGTTTTGTTCACAATAAAGGCTTTCATTAATTCAGCTGATGTTCCAAATCTTTAATCCTTTTAATCCTATTAAAGCATCATCAAATCCAATCTTTGTTTGCATCGAATTAAAATGAAGTTAGTTTAATTATTAAATTTAAAGCATACCTACACAAAATGAGCCTGCTGACATTTTCGTTCAACCAAGAGAAGATTTTAAGAGCTAACTTTAAGCACTCATAAAAATTCTATTTCTTATTCGTCTGGATTTTAGTTTCTCCACAGTGCATTTTATAGCATTTTTACAGTTAAATGGCGGTATGCAAAACCGTGCACTTAAGTATTTTCTTAGTGCGACGAGTAGAGCCATAACATATTTGCTAAAGATCCTTCTGGTTTTGGAAATGATGTCTGTCGCAAAATACAGGAAGATATTAATAAATATGAGTTATATTTTTCTCTTGTATAAAATGCAACCATGTTCAGACCTCTTGAGATTATTTATTTCTCGTATTTTTCAGTGCAGACGTTAGAAAGTCCATTTCACTCGATATTCCCGACTCGTACAATTGTTCGGATTTATTTTTAGAGTAAATTCAAAATTTACGACCAGCAGTAGAGGAATTCACGCTGTACAGCTAAATGATATTTATTGCCCGACTTGCAGTAAATAAATAATGCGATCGCTTGAAGGCGTAGGACGGAATCATAAATTTACAATACGATACTAGAGTTCACTGAAAAATATTGATCATAAATAACGGTTCGATAAACTTGATATCAAATATAAAACGAAGACTTGTAAATTTCTACCAACTTAGGTACTACCCATTAATTCGAAAGTCTTAAGTCGTCTGGTTTTCGGTTTGAAGGTTTTCGTAAAAATAGATTCCCGGGAATTCACAGCCATTAACAAAACGATTGGAAAATTTTAGGAAATTCTTCGTTGTTTTACAGCTCAAAAATATTATTTACGTGTATCGATAGAAAGCTCATTACCTCTCGTTTCAGAGTTGAATATAATTTGCACGTCTAAAAAGAGGTGAGTAATTTAATTTTAATCATGACTTATTAATGACTAATGGCTTTTTTGTACAATCTGTTGATTTCTGCACCGTTCGCCTTATTGTATGTTGAAAGTAATTCCTTTATGACCAATTTTATACGACAGTATGAAATGGTTTTTACTGCGACATCAAACTAGCAAACAGCGGGTTGCACTGTAAAAATGTTGTAAACGTTTAACTTCCATAGACTGTAGACTTTGTATATTTTTCTACAAAATCCTGTAGATCTGCAAATCGTGGGACTCTCATTACAATGTAATGTTGAAACTGCAAGCAGTGGAAGCTCAACGCTTTATTGCGCTTTTTGCTCTGCATTACATTGAAATGAATAAGCCACCAATTAAAATATTCACCGCTTTATATATTGGTGTATTTATTTTTATTTTATTTTATTTGCGTTATAAACAGTCTGTACAAAATTCATAAATGACAGTGATAAAAATAAGTATGTCATAGACCAATAAAATAACGACAAATTTCAATTTAGAACCATAATTCAAAAATATACAATACCTACACCTGATATAAACAATTATGATAATATCTTCTTACAAATCTACAAAAAGTAATTAGCTGAAAATTTTCAAGGGATTACAGTTAAATTTTGATGGATAAAATAATATATTTCAGAAAGTGATTTTATTTGAATTCGAACTGCTAAAAGTAGGAGAGAAAATATGGTGATACTAAAAATAAAAAAGATAAATACAGAAATCAATTAAATATTAAGTTATTAGTTAAACATGTGGCATTCAGTAGTGTTATTTTTTTTATGCATGCTGTGAATTTATCAAGGTTTGTATTAAACACATCGATATTTGGGCATAATCTGTTAAAAGTGCTACAGCTTCTTCTTACAAATACATTTTCAAGATAATTTGTCTTGCTCTTAGGGATATAAAAGGTGTCTGGAGATCGAGTAACTCTTAATGGACATCTGAAATGAATATTTTGTAGTAAGTACGGGCTATCAATGAAGTTATGAATAATCTTATAGAGCATTAATAGGTCTCTGATATCTCGGCGTTGATCAAGAGATTTAAGGTTTACGGGGACAAAGTTTTCATCATTTCGCACGCGATAAGAAACATATTTCATAAACTTTTTCTGAACTCTTTCTATATTTGCTTTATATGTAGAACAATGAGGGTTCCACACTGTAGAAGCATACTCCAGATGGCTTCTAACATAGGATATGTAGAGAGTCTTAAATGTTTGTGGATTTTTGAAAGCTGAACTTAATCTAAGAATAAATCCCAACATTTTCAAAGCCTTCGACGTGATATGCTCGACATGAGATTGAAAAAGAAGCTTACTATCTAATAGAACTCCAAGATCTCTTATTACATTTACTCTGTGTAAAATATTGTTCTTAATAATGTAGGGATATAATATTGTGTGTTTCTTTCGAGAATAAGATATAACACTACATTTATCTGCATTCCAAAGAAGGTGATTTTCTAGACAATATACATTAACCAGAGAGTCAAGGTCATTCTGGAGCTCTAGACAATCCATCATAGACTTAATGATTTTGACAATATTTTTGTCATCCGTATATAGGTACAGTTGAGAGTTACGAATAGTTTTGTTAATAAAAAGCAAATTGCTCACATTTGCAAATGTCAGCATCAATATTATCTACGGCTCAGCACAGAGGCTCTGTCAGGTTATCGATGGGATGCGCATTAATTCAGTGCATTAGTGATTAATTCACGATTACGAACGCATGCATGCACGTATGGCGTATGCTTAACATATTGCTGAGCTTTCAAAAAACTAAATTAAAACTAATCATCGTTTCCAAATAAAATTAACAAATCCTACGCATAGGTGAAAATCCTGCTAAGTGAAAATTCTGTTTAGATTGCCCTAGCGAAAGAATTTTTTTTTTATACTATTTTTTTATTTATTTTTTATTATTTTCTTAAAGAACTGAAATGAGTCCTTATAAATTGAGGTTTCTCATAACCCTCTTCACTAAGCTAGCCTGGATTGAGGCAGTAATGTTGTAAGTTAATTTGTAATACCTACGAACATACTTACACTTGTATTAAAGTACATATTCACTCAACGGGTTGGTTGTACTAATAATGTCGTGTTTGGGTGAGTGAATTATTTTCGAATCGTCGCGTCGCTGGAAAGGATTTCTGCGTTGTAGCGTTATACTTTTATCAATTTGGGAGGCAGGTATGGGAACGACTTATTGGATAACCAATACCTCTGCCCATAGGTCACCCCTAGTGGATAACTAAATGTCTTAACAGAGGTGCTTAGGTTCATAGGACGACATTTTTCATGTCTTAGCGCAGATGCGTCTGCACACCTGTTGAGTGGTTGGCCGGATCGAGCGAGACTGTTGAGGGAGGCCATTTGACCTCTCCAGCCGGATTCTCTCAACAAATAATGGATTCCATAGACAATAGACATATGAATATTAGTGGACCAGAACATAAAGGTGAGGGGTAGACAACAATTACTGAAGACGACTTTGGAGATATGCGATTCGTCGATAACTCAATATGACAGTATATAGGCATCTCGCATTATAATATCACCATTTAGTTCAAGTAAACTCTGCTTTTGAATGAATTGACCTTTTTACATGGGAGCTCGAATTGCTCGCCGCGTATTGAACAAATTTGCGAAGTCTAAATACGGCAAAGTAAAGTTCGTTTATTTTAATCCACTCCAATATTTTGTTGCCGTATTTGTTAGGACACTTTTACAAATGTCGTTTTTGACGACCTCCGTAGTCCATTGGGTAAGACTCTTGACTCACAATCCGGAGGTCGCGGGTTCGAACCCTGCATGCGCAAATAAATTTTATTTGATTAATTTGTGTTATTTCACAATTAATTAATTTAAAATAATATATAGTATATTTGCGGCATGTTCCAGAGTGGAAGATGCTATCAGTATCGCCCTGGTGTAAGACCACCATTCAGAATTGAAACGTTGCTTAAAAATGGCTTTAGCCGTGTTTGGTGACCAGATCTGAATAGCCAGGTACTTCCCAACCTTCCTCTTCCCCACCTCCTTCCCCTCCCCACTACCTTCAGCCTCACAACATACCCCAATTGGGGATGCCATAGTCTCACTGGCTCCAGACGGGAGCAGTAGAGATTCTTGTGCGGTATTCACTGTAAAAAAAAAAATAATAATAATTTACTTACCACGTAAACATCGACGACGACACGCCATGTCTCTCGAGTGATAGTATATATTTACACGTTTTCAAAACACAAACCACGTTTTTTGCGGCGTTATTTCGTAAAATGCACCGATGAGCGCTCGACGCTGGCTCACAGAAGAATGATGACGTCACATTTCTTAGATTCACGTGTAGCCATACTCAATCCCAGGCGGTTCCAAGGAACCAGTATGTGGAGGGGGACATAATACGTTTTTATCACTTAGGCTAGGTCTACTAATATTCATATGTCTGTGATGGATTCATACCTTTGATTCACTGACTTCTAGATTCCTACCCACCCCTCATACCTTGTTTTTTTCTAGAACTTTCCCTTCTTTCTTTCTTTAAAAACATCCTCCAAACATAATAAGCTTCTTAGATGACATAGGCCATGATGGAAATTATTTTTATCACGGCCTCTTGTGTGGAACTAAAGTTTAAAAAATAAAATTATCTGCAAGTAGCTGCCAATCATTCTATTCCCTTCTTCTACCCATTCCCATATCGTAAAGCTTCTGCAAGGGGTTGCATTCTTCAAATTTAGAATTATAATCCCCATTTTCCCATAAGCTCCGGAAATATTGTGAAGTATTACGTGAACAATAAACTCGTCACTTTGACCGTTGTAAACGAGTGTTTAGGTACAAACTGATACTACTTTGGAGATTAGAGCGTAGTATTGAATGCACTTTAATGGTTTGTTTATGCCCTTGAAAGCTGCGAAATCAATTTCGACAGTTTATTGGACACGATCGATATTCACAAAACTAACATCGATTAATACACATATATATATATATATTACTAGCTTTTTCCCGTGGCTTCGCTGGCATGGTGTAAGGAGGGTTCCCACTCCGCCTCCTCCAACTCCCCTCCTCACTCCCCCTCCACTCCCCTCACCCCTCCCCCCTCCCCCTCACCCTCTCCCTCCCGCTTTCCATACATTCAGTTTTCAAACCTCGCGTGCCAGCAATAGCAATTTTTTTATACAAATTCCATAATGCCAGAGCTCACCGGAAGTTTTATAAACACCTTGTCCTGACAATAATAAACACACAAAAAAAGAATTATCCAATTTGGTGCCGTCGTTTGAAAGTTATGCGCTTAGCAACACATTCAGCGATTCATTTTCATATTATAGATTATATGAGAATACCGCGAAGAGTCCCAACTTTTCCCATTTCGAGCCAGTGAGACTATGGTATACCCAATTAGAGGATGCTGTCAGACTGAAGGTAGTGGAAAGGGGAAGGAGATGGAGAAGTGGAAGAGAGAAGCCATTTAAAGCAACGTTTCAATCCTGAATGGTGGTTTTATACAGCAGGGCGATACTAAGAGTATCTTCCACTCTGGAACGTGCAAAAATAACATATTTTGTTTTGAATTAATTAATTTTGAAATTCGAATTGCCTTGAGCCTTACCCCTTGACCACAGTAAGATAATATATCAACACTAGCTGACCCGGCAAACGTTGTTCATGTGAATATGTTGATTGTTAAATAAAAAATAACGAATGTATTTTATGTTTTTGGGGATTGGCTCTATGACAGAAAGAGGAATGGAGCGCTGTATTCGATACCCGCCGATAAAAACAAAAACACCAACCGTTCATTTTCTCAATTAAATGTATAAAGTAACGGACATATTCATTGTTTCCAAAATTTTGCACGCACTGCGTTGTGATACATAACAAATGCCGAATGAAATTTCAAAATGAGGCGACGCTTCTTGTGAACGACTTGCGCATGTGTGAATGAAAGTTCGATGAGCCGGACGTAGCGCCATATGTTATTCAACAACATAAATAATTTCGTTCTGCTTGAATCACGAACGATTAAATTTGTTCATACAAAAATACTAAAATCACGATTAAAAAGTGGGAGGGTGGAGGTAGGAGGGTGAAAATTTGGGGTTATAGGTATTTTTTTATGCAAACAATTTTTTTTTTTTTAGGGATACCCTAATCACGTAGCGGTATAAAATATACTTTACGACCTATTTTCATATATACATAAAAAAATCATAAAAATCGGTCGTGCCGTTTCAGAGTGCTACCGCAACGTGACAACGTGACACAAGATTTACATATATACTCGTATATATATAAAAGTTACTACCAATAGTATAATACTCTCGTCGATCAAAAATTTTCGCCCTCAGAAATAGGCCCAACCGACCAATTGCAGGGTTTCAAAAGGTTTGCAAAGCTTCCGATTGTAATTTAAGTTCAATGGTCTGCTTTAAGTTAAGCCAACTATTTGCATGAATTTAACTCGTCTGAGAGTTGAACTTGTAAGATGTGGGGTTTGACCGAAATAAGTGAAGTTAAAACTTCAAACTGGGATGCGCAAGTGGGTGATACAAGGAGTAGGTGTCATGTCATGCCTGAAAGACATCTTCCACTCCGGAACATGCCGCAAATAGTATAGTATATAGCCTTAGTATTTTAAAATGATTAAATTATGAATAATAAAAATCAATCAAATACAATTTACTTGCAAACGCCGCGATTTGAACCAGTGACCTTCGGTTTGCTGGTCAAGAGCCTCACATATCGACTACGGAGGCTGTCAAGATAAAAACGACAAATGGATAAGATGAGGTCGACAGTTATTTCGTATATTAAGTGATGTAATGTCGTTGAATTTCAGGGATATCCCTATACGTTCGAGTGTGTGTGCTTTGTTGCCACCAAAATTAATAGAATGTAATGTTGTGAGTCTATCTTTCGAGTTTCAGCTGGATCGGACTTCGGAAAGTGGTAGTAATTTCCATATCCAAGATTCTACTTTTCTTTCTTTTTTTACAATACCTCCACACAGGAGGCCCTCAGGAAAATAATTCCCCTATGTAAATAATGGGCCTATGTTATCTTTGAGGATGCTGTGTGGAGGGTGTTTTTAGGAAGAGGAGAAAGTTCTGGGAAGGAAAGGGGTATGAGGGGTGGGTAGGAATCTGGGGTCGGTGTTTCCAAGAGTGACAAACCTGTGAATCTATCCTTACCACTGCGATGCAAGGCAATGTTCGTAGAGAGTCCTGCTGGAGAGGTCAAAATATCTCCCTCAACCTGGCTTGCCACACAGTTGGTGGGTAGACAGTTTATAACCATTTTGACGTTTTGGTGCTAATTGACCTAAGGCAGACCAGCTTTCGCTACAAATCTTCTCTGCTTCGTTCTTTGGTTATATGCTCAAAATAGCAGTTTATAACTGTGGTGAACGTATGTCTTGCAGTACGAAAGAGACATGCGTGTATGAGTGAGACAGCTTGAGGAACATATAAAAGGATGTGATTGAAGTCCATTGTCCTCTTTGCTATTAAACTTCCTACGAAGCACCATTGTACATTATCTCGGAATAAATAGCAATAGTCTACATACGAGTATTATTATAACCACACCCTGTACTGAGATCAATATAACGAATCCAGAAATATATGATAACCGGCCACGGTCATCACAATAACCATTTTGTCGTTTTTGTGCTAATTAGCAGTTTTCACCAATTTGAGGATGGCAGTTTATAACCATTTTGACGTTTCGGTGGCAGTTTTTCTGTTGAACGAAAAATAATCGCGGCGCGTACGACGCGGTGTCAGACATGCACCACCAAACTCGTGTTATTAAATATGTCAAAATCACCTAAGTATTGATTTCTCGTGGTGACTCAAAACGCTGAAAATTTGTTTTTCGCTGCCCTGCCGTCTTTTTTTGGTCGAGCGAAGCCGCGGGAAAAAGCTAGTTAATATTATAAAGGCGAAATTGAATGGATGTGTGGATGTATGGATGTATGTATGTTTGGATGTATGGATGTATGGATGTATGGATGAATGGATGTATGGATGTATGGATATATGGATGTATGGATGTATGGATGTATGGATGTATGGATGTATGGATGTATGGATGTATGGATGTATGGATGTATGGATGTATGGATGTATGGATGTATGGATGTATGGATGTATGGATGTATGGATGTATGGATGTATGGATGTATGGGATGCATGGATGCATGGATGCATGGATATATGGATGTATGGATGTATGGATGTATGGATGTATGGATGTATGGATGTATGGATGTATGGATGTATGGATGTATGGATGTATGGATGTATGGATGTATGGATGTATGGATGTATGGATGTATGGATGTATGGATGTATGGATGTATGGATGTATGGATGTATGGATGTATGGATGTATGGAAGTATAAATGTATGGATGTATGGATGTATGGATGCATGGATGCATGTATGTATGGATGTATGGATGTATGTCTGTATGAATGTATGGATGTATGGATGTATGGATGTATGGATGTATGGATGTATGGATGTATGGATGTATGGATGTATGGATGTATGGATGTATGGATGTATGGATGTATGGATGTATGGATGTATGGATGTATAGATGTATGGATGTATGGAAGTATGGATGTATGGATGTATGGATGTATGGATGTATGGATGTATGGATGTATGGATGTATGGATGTATGGATGTATGGATGTATGGATGTATGGATGTATGGATGTATGGATGTATGGATGTATGGATGTATGGATGTATGGATGTATGGATGTATGGATGTATGGATGTATGGATGTATGGATGTATGGATGTATGGATGTATGGATGTATGGATGTATGGATGTATGGATGTATGGATGTATGGATGTATGGATGTATGGATGTATGGATGTATGGATGTATGGATGTGTGGATGTATGGATGTGTGGATGTGTGGATGGATGGATGTTTGGATGTATGTTGGTTACTCTTTCACGAAAAACATATATCGCAATATTCCTGCAGCTCTTTCAAAAGTGAAAAATTGAGCAGGAAGCTCCTATGCCCCCTTTTGCGAGAGAAGGCCCGCACTGAACGCCTTGAACCGGGCGACCGAAGCGGCCCGAGAGTGGGTGTACGAAATTGAGTGGTCGACTACCGGGACGATGGGGGACGTTTAGAAAAATTTTAATATTGATCATAGCCAATAGAAAAGTTAAAATAAAACTTAGAAAAGAAGTGAGAGGCAAGATGGCAGTTTATTACCACTTTGACCCATGGAAAAGCAGTATTAAAATATTTGAACATTTTAACATATGGAAAATTATAAGAAATATTTGTGCATCCGCCACCAAGATCCAGATAAACCTCACCCCATGAATTCCGGGCACCCCTGCTAAGTCACCAAACGTGGAGTGACCACTCAGTCATGAAAACACAAGTGAAATTCAAAGAGATGTTTTTAAAAATAGATAATGTGAGGTTAGGATATTTTACTTCCCTTTTCTGTAATATCCTTCAAAGGAACTCTACCAAACACATGTTTGAATAAGCAAACACTATCAAAGTTCAGTTCCATTCAATGGGAGAGTGGATCATAATTTAATCTGCTCACATTCTGTACAAGAGACGGAATAACCGTTAATTTAGCAAATTGCGTTATGCAGATTCTGTTATCGGAGGTGGTCGCTGGATTCACTTCCGGGCGGATAGGCAATGTGACGATGTCATATCCGTCGCGACGGCATCCGCCATTTTGTTACTCAACAGTGGCAGGAATTCAAAAGGGTATTTATAATACTTAATAATTTTAAAGTACACTTTTTTTACTATTGAAAACTTCCTTGGGTATTTCAGTGTACATGCAAGGCAAAACATGATTGTTTGAAATGTTCGTATAAATGCCAAATATATGATTTTTTCCGCTAAACAGTGCAATCCAATATAGATTAAAACTGATCACGTTTAAATTGCGATAAACTGCCATGTACAAAGCGCTCTTAATAAAATTACAATCGTATGTGAATAAACTTATATTGTTTTTAATTTTCATAGTTATTAAGTATCTACATAATATCCTAAATATTCTTGAAATACATACTTTTTTATGGTATGGCACCATTATGGAGGTTTTTCACTAAAAAAGTATTATTTTTCTATTGAAATCAGGAATACAAATCGCAATTAGACATAAATATCAATTTACATACAACCTAACCTAAATAATATAATATAACCCTCTCAAATCTAACTTACGTAATTATTATTTCAATAACTATTTGACTTCATCTTTTTTCTTCATTTTTAGTACTTTAAAGTATATTTTACTCTAAAGATTTGTTTCTTTTTGATTTTATTGAAGAAAGTGGAAGATAATTCAATTACCTACAAAGAAGGGATGTTAAAATGTATTTAACCTTAGAATTTATGTTTTTTTACATGAATACCGCACAAGAGTCCCAACTGCTCCCGTCTGGAGCCAGTGAGCCCAAATTGAGGTATGTTGTGAGGCTGAAGGTAGTGGGGAGGGGAAAGATATAGGGAAGAGGAAGGTGACACGGTAAACGTATCAAACACGGTAATAGCCATTTCAAACAACAATTGTCAATTCAATTTCAATTGTCAATTTCAAACAATTGTTTAAATTCTGAATGGTGGTCTTACACCAGGGCTATACTGAGAGTAACTTCCACTCTGGAACGTGCCGCAAATATACGATATACCTATTATTTTTAATGAATGAATTGTGAAATAACACAAATTAATCAAATAAAATTTATTCGATCCCGCGACCTTCGGAATGCGAATCAAGAGCCTTACCGCTGGACTACGCCGGCCGTCTGTACGTTTGTATGTTTGTAGGCATTTATGTACATTTTACGTCTGTCTCAACACTTTATCCTAGTAAGACAGGCATCCAAAAAGCACCTGAACCAAACCTTATATAAATTTAAAAAAATGATGAGTATGCACGAATTTTATCTAAGTAATTAATTTACATTTTATCAAATCCGTTTGATGATTATATTCAAATTAGTAGTTAGTCTAACGTAAAAGAGACGGGTACAGGTACCGCCACCCCGGGAATCATTTATCGGATAACTAACACCCCTTCCATAAGTCAACTCAAGTGGTTCGCTACGTTTGGTAAATTAGCAGGGGTGCCCTGGTTCATGGGATGAGGTTTGTCTGGATCTTAGCGGCGGAAGCGTCTGCCCACCAAATGCGTGGCAGGCTAGATCGGGAGAGATTGGTTGAGGTAGACCTTTTGTCTCCTCTAGCGGGGCTCTCTCGGAACAACATCTTGCACCACAGTGGGGAGGTTGGAATCATTTTCCCGTCACTCCTGGACCAACTGACCCCTGATTCGCTCTTCATACTATTTTCCTTTCCAAAAAATCCTCTCTTTTCATTCCTAAAAAGACCTTCGACACAGCATCCCCAAAGAGGATATAGGCCCTGAGGGGAATTATTTTCTTCAGGGCCTCCTGTGTGGAGCTACAGTAAAAAAATTTCTTCTTGTATAATGCAAGTACCCGGTTTATCTCGGTAATTCCCATCGTAGTCGCTTCCCAGTAAAAGTCAGTTAAAAGCAAATCTCTCATTTCGTACAAATCACAGTTGATCCTACCCATTTCAGCTTTACAGGGCGGGTTGGGGAAGTGTAGCCTACGAGTGGGGGTGTGGGCGAGGGTGGTGAAAGCAGGGGGTGATGTGTGGGGATGTTTATTGGACAGACTTTCCTTATATTCTATTTGCCAGAGGGAATCGGAGACACCAAATTGACCGTTGAATTTAATTGATTGTAAGGTAATTGTATTTATTACGGATAATAATATATAACACCTAAGAATAGAAATCTTTGATGAAATTTAACCCAGTTGATTAATGCGACGTGCTAGATAACTTTTTTGTTGTTAAGGGTAACGTGTTTACAAAAAGTGTTTCGGTTTTAAGGCATTGGCTTATTCTGAACTTAGATAATATGTGTACACCTTTTTTAATTAAAGTAATCCATGTCTTGAAAACCAATGGTTTCTTTATTAGTATTCAACATATATGAACTTATGTTATTAAACCTTAAATGGTTTTAGAAACAATTAGATTTGAGACATTTTTATTAATAGACGTCACAAAGTGAATTTTGCGATTGTTGAATGACCGTGTTTATACATTATGTCAGCCTAAATGTTTCAATTGTTCTAGCACTCGTAATATTTCTGAATGTTAGTTATTATGGAAAAAAACAGGCTTAGAAATAAGTAAAAGAAAATAATTTTAGCGTTTTTAAAGTAATTTTGTTTTCTTATTTTTTTATTTCATAATATTTTATTTGTTACAGATTTTTTGGGTTTTTTTAGGCTACCACAGGCTTTTTTTGGCTAATACCCGTGTTGTGGTAGTCATACATTTAATATTTTGTATACGAATTAAAAAATACTATTCTATTGAAACAGATAATGAACATATTAAAAAAATAAGAAATACATAAAAGTAATTGAAAAATAAAGAAAAAAAATCATATTTTAGAGATTTTTTTAATTAAAATTTTGAAAAACAGAAACTAAAAATGTAGTGTTAGGAACTCATGTATTCTTTGAAGTACGCTCGTCCGCTTTCAAATATCCAATTTTGTACACGTGCTATATAAAGTGATTTAGAATTGCTGGACTTTGTGCCAGTACTGAGAGCATTATATATTTTAGGAGCGATGAACCAGAATTGTCGTTGAGCGAATGAAGTATTAGTTAAAGTATTAGTTATATGATAAAAAGTGGGTGTGAGCTTAATTTTGTGGAGCCATTAATTACTAGGTTATTTTTTCATATATAACAAATGCTTGTCTGAGCAAATAGCTGTCGAATATCTAAGACCCTGATTTTGGCATAGAATTAATTTGAGGGATGGGTAGGTTGACATTTAAATATTATTCTCAGAATTATTGGTTTTTGAACAATAATCATTGGTCTAATAATGGATTCAGCACAACCATATACAAATAAATTTTTAGTGTATTGTTAAAATTTTGCAATTCCAGATGCTTTACCTTCCCAACGTTAACACGAAATTTCTTCTCTACATATTATAAATTAAAGTCCCCCGCGTCGTCTGTCTGTCTGTCTGTCTGTTCGCAATAAACTCGAAAACTACTGAACTGATTTTCATGCGGTTTTCATCAATAGATAGAGTGTTTTGTGGGGAAGGTTTAAGTATGTAATTTGTCAAGGATTTGTGTAAATTCGTTGAAGCATAACGATAATTGTTAGAAGTGTCGGAAAAAGTCAAGCCGCCTGGTAGCTTTCATCGAAAACGCTGCCTAATCCTTTTGGGATATAACAAAACAATGCATGGTGGGATATTCCTCTTTTATAGATCTACAAAAAAGTCCACGAAGGCAAATATCTATCTTGTACGGATAGCTTACTATACCTATTCTATCTTCTAAAATAATGTTCACGTACATTGCGGTAATTGAAAAGTTATTTAGACAGATACAGTATTAATCCTTATTAACTTAAATACGTTAGTTACCCCAAGCATTTCATGCACATTATTATAATCTTTCACACCATCTCTACGTATTATAAATTAAAGTCCTCCGCGGCATCTGTCTGTCATCATCCAGTAGATAACGTTGTGTTGTATTAGCCACAGCAACGCGTGTTCGGGTCAGCTAGTAATAAATATAACATAACGGTAACGAGACGAGAGAAACGACAATTTTGTGAAACGACACCGAATGCGACTGAAAACGAACAAACGAATTCCAAAGCAGAGAGACGACTAAAGTTGCGTATTCATTTGCTTTGAACCTTAATGTTTCATGATATCGTGCAACGAAAATTGAACTATTAAAGTTAGCTGGTTTAATAACCCGACTGCACATATTGCCATTTCAGCAATGTGAGGTCACGAACGTAAAGGTATCAACCGAATATAAATAGAGGCTCACTCGAGCCGCTGCACCGGGAATACCTGATTTATATTCATCCCGCAAAAGCCATAACCAAAATCTGGTGGTGATAAAACCGTATTAATATGGCTACCAGGGCTGTCCAAGGAAATAACACCCAGAGAGCCTTTCTCCATGGTACGATTTTACTGCTGCTCTTATTTAGACTTGCCTTCTCACAAAGTTCTCTATTCATAGACAAGGCTGCCATCCTAGCCTTACGATACATTTTATCGGGACATTGCTCCGTTTCTTCTGTACTATTTATGGTGGCATTTTATCGACTGGTTTTTTTCGTAGCTAAGCGGTCGGCCTATTACTATTTACTTCGAAATCTATTATATTCATTTATCCAATTTAATAAATTTTGAATGTTTGTTAAATTCATTCTAAAACTGATTTTTTATGAAATTGACAAAAATGTGTGACTACCGAACCGATATTGACAGGTAATTAATAAGAAATCGAAATACGCTGGCAACACTGGCGGATCAGTCTACGCATTCACACACCTAAACGTAAACGCCAATTAATTACATAAAAATTCTAATAAATTGGCATTGTTGATTTGAAATACTTACCAAAATATGACATATATTTTGTCTTACCAAAATATGACACTAAATGGGAGTTATTGAGGTCTTTAATCATACATCAACCATTTTTTTTTTTCACAAAGATCAAACGAAGTAAATTGAGTGCGTCTTGGATGCATTATTTAAGTACGTTCATTGCATATACGACTACCTTAATTTCTAAGAGCTTCGTCAGTTCAATCCGTTAATTAAATACGCCGATAATTTATCAATTGTCGGTCGGAATATTTGGTAACAAGCATTGACCATCTTTGCAAAAATTGATAACTTACCATATGTGATGGATTTGTTCAATATCGTATTGATGGAGGGGTTATCCATGCTAGATCTCCAGATGCAATCATTTCATTCAATTCATTCGCCAAGAATCGATTAACTTTGGTTTTCAATGCACGTCGTGTCGTCTGTACATATCAAAAGTGCATTACAGGAGTGTTTCACGCTCCCCCAAATATCAATAAAATATATTTTTCATTCCTCCCAAATCCACCGACAAATTTTAAAAATAGTTTTCCCTTAAAGACTGTCTATGAATGTACATAATGCACATTGGCAATCAGTGCGGCGGTTGATGTACTTAAGCGGCTTTCGAATGCAATGCGAATCATGTGGAATATTACAGTGATTCAATAACTACTTACTAATAACCTGCTATATTGCACACAGTAAACCAACTAATGGTTCGGATTGGTGAGAAGTTTCCAATCAAACTTCAGAGAAAATCGACATGAAACAACCAATAATAATTACAAATTTTCCCATTGCTAATTTAATCGGCATTATCCGCATTGGTCTACAAATTATAAATGCATGCGAAGTATGCAAATGAACCCCATTATTTTATAGTAACGGTATGCAGTATTTTGTATGTATGTATTTTGAACAACTACAAAAAACCTTTCAGCATTCAAAAATAACAATTTTTAATTGTTCAATAAACCGACAACACATTCCCATAAATTACTTAATTTTTTTTATTGTACTATTTTGCTTTTGTTCTGAATCAGTTGAACTGAAAATAAAAGTAAATAATTTTAAAAAATCAATTCCATACATTTTTTATTATTCCAGTTTAATCGTATTTTGTTTTTCATTATTTCTAAAGCTGTTGAATCCTGTTGTGAATACATAAAACCGTCGATTAATATCATTGCTTTGCAATGTTTGGTGAGGTAAAAATGGAGCCTTGATATAGAAAAGTCGATGATATTAAAACCTAATTCCATTCCATTTCACAAGCGAGTTTTTCAAATTATTGCAAGATGGCGAACCACCGTCTGAAGAACCGCTACCATGGTAGGGTTTTAGTCCCCCACCCCATTAGCGGTGGTGTAGAATTCATTTTGCAGCCACCAGATCATTCCCATTAAAGAAATCTCTGTATCTTGACACTTATTTAATTGGACGGCTGGCTGCAGAGTTTTATCAACGTTCTATTTCTATTGGAATAGATGTCTTTACTTAGTTGTTATATCGGTGATGGTTCCTTTCCTCTGACAGTGGGGTTATATTAAAAAAATAGTTTGAATTCTTGAAAATATTATTTCAGTGTTCTCAAATATCTCACCGAAAAACGCTTAAAAATGAGGTTTTTTATACATTTCAAAGCAAGGACTAAAAAAGATATCCATATCTGAAAATATTTGGTATTTTAGTTAGTTTTCATATTCTCAAGTTGAAGAAAGGTGCCTTCCAAAATTGATGAACCAATATTTAAATAAAATGGTTTCAGACTAATTTGTGTGTATACATTTTTTTAAAGATTTCTTGCCCAAAAATTGACACTCGAAAAATCTCTGAAAATTATGTGTAGAGTGTGTAAAACAGTGGTACTTTCATAAAGCTGGTGAATCTACATCATGTACCATTTAGAGTCGATTTTGAAATATTTTTTTTTTAGTTGAGCTTTGAATTTTGAGAAAATCAATTCTAAATTTTGATTTTTTTTAAGTTAAATTTGAAAACAAAAATTGTTGCCTTTAGACTATAAGCTGTTTATGCGTCGTAATATCGCAATGCGTCGAAAATAGTTTATTAACCCAAAAGCTTCTGAAAAGAAGTTGTAGGAACTAGTAGTAATTCGATTTTTTAATGCTGGCAATGTTTTTAAAATTACTACACTGTTGCGCATGCGCGTCGAACCGCTCATTTCCAATGACAGAGCGGTTTTAAATACCAACTTTTACTCTGTTTTGAATAAGTCTACAAGTTTACATTAATGTACTGCCTAGCGCCATCAGTTTAGTAGGTACCAATAATCTCAACCAGTATAACAATATTGTTCTTTCAATATCTGTATAATTTTGTGTTATTTTGTTAATTTGTGTAATTGTTAACCTCAGCACAGGCTCGTCCTAGTGAGGTGACAAATTGTATTATAAACATTTTTACCTGCAGTGTAAAGAAACAATAAATAAATGTCTCTGACAGTAACTTAGTAATTCTTACAAATTATTTTAATCTTCGTTTTTCAAGCCTTCTGATAACATCGCATTAGTCTTTTTTATTATTTTTATTTTTTTTGTATTTCATTATTTTTTTTATTAGTTACAGATATTTGTTTTTGGTTAACACACTAGGCTAATGCCCGTGTTGCGGTAGTCGTACATTTAATATTTTAAATACGATTTAATTAAAACAGATGATTAAACATTAAAAAAAACATTAGCTTCACACAGAAGGCCCTGAGGAAAATAAGTTTTCTCAGGGACTATGTCATCTTAGGGGATGCTGTGTGGAGGATTTTTTAAGTAAAAGAAGGATAGAAAGTTCTGGGAAAGAAATAGGTATGAAGGGTAGGTAGGAATCTGGAGGTCTGTGTGTCAAGGAGTGACGGACGTATGAATCCATCCTCAACCCCGATGCAAGGCGATGGGGCGAGATATTCCGACTGGAGGGGATAAAAGACGTCTCTCAACCAGTTTCTTTTGATCCTACTCACCAAACGGCAAGTGATTCGATGTGCTTAATAAAGTTAATATGTTTTAAATTTTAAACCTCTTCATTTTAATCATCCTAATTGTGATTCCATCTCGAATAAAAGTAAACAAAATGTACATGTTATAAAAAAAGGTCAAAATGAAAAAAAACTTATGATTTAGATTTTCAAGTTATACGAGTAGATTCCGGCCACTGTTTATAAGCTCATCAATCGAGAGCTCATGCATATATGCATGCTGCTTCAGCACACAGATTTCCTGAATAAACACTATGCACTTCAAAAATGCGCAGTGATGACGGTATCAGTAATATGTAAATGTGTGCCCTGTACACCTAATAACCGTTTGGATTAATACGAAAACGTACAGCATGATAGCTTGAATGGAAATGGTAATTAGTTGTAAATGGCCATAACTGATGCAATCTCAGCAGCGCCTTCGTGATGCTGTGTGAACGCATACCTTTATGGTTTAAGTGTACTAAGCGATGGCAGTTATAATTTAATAATAAAGCACTCAAGGAAGGACGTTCCTTGTTAATGAATTTTACGTAACAATTTATTTTTAAAGATTACTTTGTGAACATATTTTATTTGAGATGGAATTGCACGTCAACATTTTCTCCTTTGAAAGAGTCAATTTATTAATTCTGGAAGGTTTTCAGTATTCGCTTTCAAACCATATTATTTAACAAAGAATCGTGACTAAACTTGATTTGGTATATAGTTTAACTAGCAGATCCGGCCACACGTTGCTGTGGCTAACTAAAAATAACGCCATTACCCAACCTTTATAAAATCCACACCACCCACTTGCCAGCTGCCCGCTGCCCGCCGCCTGAATTGAATATTTGAATTTCTCGGCTTTTCTCTACTATAATAAGCATGTTTTATAGATATAAACCTTCCTCTTGAATCAACTTTTTTTTAATAATATTTGTTTTTTAAATAAAAAGGTATATATATATATATTAAATAACTAGATTTTATTTGAATTCCATTTGTCGAAATCGGAGTGTCACCCTAGTTGTTTTGAACTACCTTTGTTTCTTGGTGGGTATAGAAATTAAGGATTTGTTTTATGGTCTATATTGTTACAAATTACCCATCTGGTCATCATCAACATCAGTATTGGCTCTACAACCCCTGGTGGGTCTTGGCCTCCTCAAGAGTCTTCCTCCACTCATCTCGGTTTTGTGCCAACTCTCTCCAGGTTGGAAGCTCCAAGATAGATATATACCCATCTGGTCACCAATATAATATTTTTATTTCTTACTTTCCGCATTTAATATTTTAGTGTTTTGTATTTTAGTGATTTTTTTGTATTTAAATGATTTGTGTGTAAATGCATCACTCAAATTTATGAATTTAACCTCAATACAGGCTGCTAGTCCTAGTGAGGTTAATATTTTTGTATGTAAAAAAAAATAAGAACACATGTATGGTGACAAATTATAAATAAATAAATAAATAACTTAATTATTATTTTTATTTTTTTATTTATATAATAACATAGTTAGCGATCGCCACTAATTACACAATGCTTGCAATGCAACACTGGATATTTGAAAAGGGAAAATCAAATACCTACTTACTCTAGGACATCTATTTTCCAATTTCTTCCGAAGAACGAATTTCAAAAGTGACTATATATAGTACGGCCCGCCAGCCGTTTTAAATCGCACAAAAATATGTTTTCTTTGAATTTCTCGGCTTTTCTCTAATATAACTTACATGTATTTTACAAATAAACTTTCCTCTTCAATCACTCTATCTATTGGTGAAAACTGTATGAAAATCCGTTGTGTAGTTTAAAAGATTAATGCGCACATACATTTTGAGCGACTTCATTCTATACTATGTAATGATTATGCATTCACTTGATGATTTTTTCATGATAAAACTAAACAAACAGTTCATAATTACATAGAAGAAAAAAAGAAGATATAGAAGTTAATACAATAATTGGTACCAATGACATGTCGCTGTTATATACATGTTTTGTGTGATATATCATACATTTTACTAAAATTAAGTTATTTAATACATTATGGAAGGGGAGAGGTGTGTGTGAGTGTTTGTATGAGGGTGTGTGCGAGGGTGTGTGTATGTGTGTTATGTGCGAATTCAGTGTACTAGATTTTTTTTTTCTTAAATGGATTGAGATAATCAAAAAATATATAGGTATTTGTGCTTGTTTGAATTAAATTGAATGTTTGAAGGATACGGGAAATGGGGGAGTTGGCTGCAGCGTTTGTTTATTACTAGTTGTGTAAAAAAGGTTAATTTGACGAGTTCTTTTAAATTGAATGTAAATTTATTACGGATAGAAGTTCTGGGTAGTCAATTAATTGTGTATTATTTTAAGAAATAAACGAAAACATATTTATTTATCTCTTAGGTAGACATTAGAAAATCGTTCCTTAAAGTAGTATGTTCACGTATCGTAGTAAACTTATGAAAATTGCTGAATAATTGACAGCCTTGTGTGCAGTGGCGTAGCGTGGGTTTTGGCCGCCCGGGGCGGAGGAAAATTTTGCCCCCCCCCCCCCACTACTTTTCCGCAGATTTTTAAGCGCTAACTGTGGGGGGGGGGGGGAGATATCCATTTTTTATGGCGATTTTTATAATCCCATTTGCCGAGTACTCTTCCAATAAAATCATGCTTATAAATTCTACTACAAATTTAAATATAACTGCTCTCAGTAATCGAGAATTGTATGCTTGTGATAGAATTTCTCATCGTCATCACACATACATATGCGGTGAATTAAAACTACACTCAGAAAATGAAAATGGATTTTCTTTGATTCTGCCGGCACTTAAATTCTAAACACAAAACTGATTTTAATTAAATCTGTATGTGGTGAATTAAAACTATACTCATAACACCGGGCAGAGGAAAATTTCGCCTCTCTCTTATTTGGGTAATCATGTTAAATTCTTTACTGATTTATTCTGCGTTAGAGTCCCCAAATAATAGTTACACACGCGACAATCAATTTATCAGAATTTTATAGCATTATGCAACCCAAATGTAAAGCTTTTCGTGATGCACGATGAATTTGCGACTCGTTATTTAATTTATCGTTGTATTCTGAACACAAAACCAGTTTGTATGCGGTGAATTAAAACTACACTTATAACATAAAAATGGTTTTTCTTTGATTCTGTCGTTAAATAAATAGTCCGCAAGTAGAATTTTATAACTTCACATCGAATAACCGAATGTTTTCCTTCGAAATGTGTCAGCAGATGAATCCAAAGGGAATTTTACATTTTTAGCTGGTTTAAATTAAATATGTGCCTGGCGAATTAAAACTACACTCAGAACATGAAAATGGGTTTTCTTTGATTCATAGTCTGCAAATAGAATATTATAACCGAACTTCAAATAAGAGAATGTTTTCCTTCGAAATATGTCAACAGATGAATCCACAACTGGAAATTTACATTCTGAACACAAAAATGGTGTTTCTTTGATTCTGGCAGCACATACAGAGTCTGCAACTAGAATTTTATAACTGAACTTCGAATAAGATAATGTTTTCCTTTGAATTGTGTCAGCAGATGAATCCTCAAATGGAATTTTACATTCCGAAAACTGGATTAACCCTTCGAATAATAAGAAAAAAATATCTATAAACTTTTGCCTGTCAATGTTCGCGCAAAAAATTTCCGGTTCTTTCCATGCATTTTAAATTTTCCTTTAATTGTTTACCATTTTGCAAAAAACAAAATTGTTCTAAAATCTAGATAAAGTAATTTTTTCGACGTGCTTATTAGAACATTATTGTTTCTAAATAGTAAAATTTTGATATTGGAAATGTGAATTGGCTCAAAAATACACGCCTTCGAATATTCGAATTAAAGTACCTAAAATAGAATAAACTAAAAATTTTAAATACAGATTCCTTTTCTTAAAAAAAATTAATAAAACTGTATCTAAACTTTTTATCGCAAACACAAATTTATTTTTAAATTAAATGTGTGGGGCATAATTTTACAGTTTTATTTTAAAATTAAATGTGTGGGACAATTTGCGTGTCCTGTGATTAGACGGGTTAAATTAAATCTTTATTTGGCGAATTAAAACTACACTCAGAGTATGAAAATGGTTTCTCTTTGTTTCTGACAGCACATAAACAGTCTGCAAGTAGAATTTTTTAACTGCACTTCGAATCAAATAATGGTCTCTTTCGAAATGTATCAGAAGATGAATGGACAACTGAAATTCATTCGTTAATACATTCTGAACACAATTCTGGTTTGTGATCAGAATATATCTAAGCAAAATTGCGAAATTTGCAGCAAAAAAAAAATTTTTGATATTTTTAATAAATACTAAAAAAGAGTTGGATTCGTAAACGAAAGTATCATAGAACAATTTCAAATAATGATTTGAAATGGTTTAAATTTTTCCAAGATAATATTATTATTTTCCATGAAAATTTGCCGCCGCCCTTAAAAGTGCGGCCACTGCTTGTGTGGTTACGTTCCTTTGCTACAAATCCGGAGGTCAAGGGTTCACTTTACTATGTTACTTCATATGTTACTTCACAATTTATTTTGTCGGGGAATGAAAACGCGTATAATACCACCACGGAAGAAGTAAATGGTTTTGCTATTGTTTTATTTCTATACCATTTTGCTCATTTTACAAACTGATTTATAAAGCAATAAATGTACAGATACGTGTTGGATACATGCTACGTGTATCTTGCACGTAGACTGACTGTAAAAGCGTTGCTTACAGTTTGTTCACGTGTTGTAGTAAACCTCTGAAGATTGCTGAATAACGTTACCAATTTCCTACCCGTAAACACGTGATGGCAAACAGGGTCATTTTTATACCGCAGTCCTCCCCTCGTCGCATTGCAGTGGGGGGGGGAAGGGGTGGGGCGGGGAGGGTTGATCTCTCACCGAATAGCCCGCGGGATCACCGCAAAGTGTTGGAAGGGAAGGAATACTTGCCTAACAAACCTACCTAGGGGCGCGACGTGGCTGCTACATTTCATAATGTCCTGGAGATTCCAATCCAGATATAAAACTTCTCGCCCATTAAATCCTTCCTCCTTCTTATGACACTTAAATATTTATTTATTATTGAAGAAGATAATACTAACAAATCTAAAGGAAATATGAAAAAGAACAAAACATTCAAAAATAAAAAAACTAACGGTCGCAACTGGGACTCGAACCCAGGATCTCTCGTTTTACCGCTTTAACCAATTCGGCCTGAGACCTCTTGTTTTAAAGTCATTTTTATTAATCTCATATTTGAAATTCAGAATTAACAATATCACCCTCGATTAATTTTTCGCACATTTTTGGCACTTTTTTTACATTAACTCCACACAGGAGGCCCTGAAGAAAATACTTTGCCTCAGGGCCTATGTCATCTTTGTGGATGCTGTGTAGTGGGTCTTTTAGAGGAGCGGAAAAAGTGAACACGGGTCTAAGAATCCTTCCTTCCTCTTCTTCTCTTAACTTCCTTCCTCTCCTTCCTTTCCTTCCTTCCTTCCTCTCCTCTTCTCTAAACCTTTAAACCTTTTTTAATGAAAACAAATGTTCGAAGAACTGGTTTGTAACCTGGATATTGTCTCAAATTCGATTTTATGTATATTGTTTTTCGTCAGAATAACTTTCTGTTAATTATTTATTTATTTATTTACTTATTTACTTATTTACTTATTTACTTATTTACTTATTTACTTATTTACTTATTTACTTATTTACTTATTTACTTATTTACTTATTTACTTATTTACTTATTTACTTATTTACTTATTTACTTATTTACTTATTTACATATTTACTTATTTACTTATTTACTTATTTACTTATTTACTTATTTACTTATATACTTATTTACTTCTTTATTCAATCATCCATCACTTCTGGACCTGACTGAACTGACCTGAACTGACCCCCAGATTCCTACCCATCTCGCAAACCTTTTTCCTTCCCAAAACTTTCTCTCCTTCCTTTCCCTAAAAAGACCCTCAACGCAGCATCCTCAAAGATGACCCTGAGGAAAATTATTTTCCTCAGGGTCACCTATGTGGAGCTAAAACCCGCTCTACCGCGAGTGAAGAAGTTCACTCGCGGTAGAAGTGAAACCTTCAAAATCTAATCTTCGAGAGAATGAGACGAAAGCAGAGTAGGATAATTGAAGATGAGAATGAGATGAAATCAGGAGTAGGATAATTGAAGTTAGGGTTTATTTATTATAACATCAATAGCTTACTATACCCATTCTATTTTCTAAAAAAATGGTCACGTACATTGCGGTAATTAAAAAGTTATTTAGTCGGACACAGTATTAATTCTTATTAACTTAAAGACGTTAGTTACCCCAAGCATTTCATGCACATTATTATAATCTTTCACACCATCTCTACGTATTATAAATTAAAGTCCTCCGCGGCATCTGTCTGTCTTTTCGCGATAAACTCAAAGACGGCGGTGGTTATAAAGGTTGGATAACCATCCAGTAGATGACGTTGTGTTTTATTAGCCACAGCAACACGTGGCCGGGTTAGCTAGTTGTTACTAAGTTTAAAAATTATTTAGTCATTTTATTCTACGAAGCACCGCACAAAGAGGAGGCCGATAGGCCACGAAGCATCGCACATAAAGGTCACTGATTAGTCTATCTCATTCTCTCGCAGGCTAAATCCTATAGATGAAAGCGTTTGTCTCTTTTTAGTGTTGCTCGTTTCCGTTTCATATTGTTTCAAATCACAGGGTTTGTCTAACGGGTACCTATATGTAATTGTTCTAATACCTTTCTAAGATAATAACATGGAAAGAAACGAATATTTAGGGTGTATATAGAAAATGTGGCGCGTCTCTAATTTGTAAATATTTATCTGTTTGTATTCACAGTTGACGTGTTTTTTTTAAAGTTCACTAACATTTGATTAGTAAAAATATTATTAAAATGCGTCAAAAATATTATTATTTGCAATGTGCCTGAAAGTATTAAGACGACAGAAGCCAGCAGGGTCTTGGATGACCAGGCAGCTGTCACCAGTATAATCAGTGAAATCGACAAATCAGCAAATGAAAATATTTCAAAATATTATAGAATTGGAAAAATCAAATAGCAAGCCTAGACCAATAAAAATCGAACTGGAAAACTCAATACAATCGAGAAATATTCTCAGTAAACGAGGTCTTCTTAAGAACAATGTCAGAATTTACCCCGACTCAACCCCGGCTCAACAAAAAATTCTAAAAGATCTGAGAGTTCAACTGGAGATACGGAAAGAAAATGGTGAAGATGTCGCCATAAAATACATAAACTCCACTCTCAGACTTGTACCAAATCTGCCAAAAAACTAGCAAATTACAAAAATATCCAAGCAATTCCCCCTAACAATCGAACCAGAACTTTAAAAAAATTATTACCAAAACGTCCGTGGACTGCAATCCAAACTCGATGACCTACGAGTAGCTCCACCTTCCCATCATCATGACGTCATTATACTTACCGAAACCTGGTTAAACTCTGATATCAAATCGACTAAACTCGGTCTTACTAATTACAAAATATTTCGTTGTGACGTAAACATCAGATCAAGTTCCAAGTCAAGAGGTGGAGGAGTTTTAATTGCGATAAAACAGAAGTTGTCATCAAGAAAATTAACAACGAAACACAATAACATTAATCAACTCTCTGTACAAGTAAGGTCCCTTCTCGATAAAATTATATTTGTAACGGCCTATCTACCACCACTTTCTGACCCTCAAACATACAGAAACCACTTTGAAGACATCGAAACAATTTCCTCAAAATATTCTCACTCGAAAATTGTTATCCTTGAAGATAATAACTTACCAAACCTAACATGGAAAGTAAACAATAATAATAATAATAATTTGATAATTTGAAGAGCGCCGTTTTTGTGAAAAATCACCTTAAAAAACTGTGGTCTCATCACAAACGAAAGTGAAAACTATCGTGCACGTGAAGTTTTGGACATGGTAAACTTTCTGAATTTCACCAACATAATTTTATACATAACAATAACACTCGCTTATTAGTCTAAGCTTTATCAAACTATCCTAAAATAGCTGTAGAACTCTCAAATGATCCACTCCTACGAATAGATAAACATCATCGTCCCCTGTTAAATATTAAATAAAAAAAGAGTCCTGAACTTTAAACGAGCCAACTTCGACTCAACTAACAGTCATCTCTCAAATACAGACTGGTCTTTTTTATGCCATGAAAACATTTATGAATCTTTAGACCAACTTTATTTATACTTTTCTAAAACTATTGAATTCTGTGTACCTTTTTATACAACGAGAAGCTTTACCTACCCTGTTTAGTTCTCATCAGAGCTTACTGCCTCTCTTCAGCAAAAATAGAGTCAACACAAAAAATTCAAACACAGCAAATCCATAAGTGATTTGCCTCTATCGAGGATTTGACCTCTATCGAGGTCACTGCCTTTAAATCCAAAAATCTTTGGAAATTTCTTAAAAAAAAACATGAAAACACAGACTACCCGCCAATAATGCAAATGAATAGAACCAGAACCAATATACAGGATATTGTAAACTTTTTTCGGACTTCTTCAAAAATGTATATGATGAAGAAACCCCAGATGACAAAATACCTGATTACAAATTTAGCAAGAGAACACACTTTACAAATTGCCATATCGCACAAAAACGCTGCGAACAGAAATTACTTTCCTTAGACACTGACAAATCCGCTGACCCAGGCAACATTCCACCAATATTCCTCAAAAAATGCTCTAATACATTATCTAAACCACTCACATTATTATTCAACCGTCTCTTGATTCTTGGACACTTTCCAGACCGCTGGAAATCTAGCTTCATTACACCAATCTACAAAAAAGGAGACGACACTAACATAGCCAATTATCGTCAGTACTACCTAAGCTTTTTGAATCACTGGTTCTTGATGAAATCTATCCCAAATTGAGAAAATTAATTGACCAAAAACAGCACGATTTTATCAAAGGTAGATCTACCGCAACTAACTTAACAATATTTCAAAACTTCATAATACAATCTTTTGCAGAAAATAGACAAGTCGACTGCATATATACAGATTTTCGAAGGCATTTGACAAAGTATCCCATAAACTACTAATCCAAAAACTATTTGCTCTAGGAATAAGGGATAACATGCTAAAATGTGTTACGTAATTACGGGATCGAACCGCCTGATTACGTACTTGTAGGTAAATTAATAATAAATAACACAATGTTCAATTTAAATACTTTCCAAAACCAAATTATGTACTCACACCATATCCCAAGCTAGCTCTTCAGGGAAATCATGTTATCAGTTCGTTCACTCTTGATTCAAAACGATCATCGCTTCATTGATTGAAAAAATATAGGTAGGGTTTTAATAAATTAGAAGATCTCTTTTCGCTTTTAAATAATTTGTGAATTTATTTATGACTCAACGCTTCGAGGAAAAGCTTAAATCTCTTTGTGAAGTTAAACTTAATGATTCTAAAATATAATAAAAGGGAGAAATGTATAACACATAATTATAAACATATATTTTTTTTTACATGAAAACCGCACAAGAGTCCCAACTGCTCTCATCTGGAGCCAGTGGGACTATGGCATCCCCAATTGGGGTATGTTGTGAGGCTGAAGGTAGTGGGGATAGGAAGGAGATAGGGAATAGGAAAGTGGGGAAGTAAGGTTTACGTACATTGACCCCGTCACGGGTTACATCTGGGTAGACGACCTCGTTTGTAAACTCGACCGACCTTGTATAAAAAGATATTTTATTTAATTTATCGGGGGGCTAGAATTCCAATAATCCATGCGCTTGATAGGTGCAAGACGAGTTGTTATCGAGCCTCCTAAGTTAAGTAAATTCTAATGTAAAATCCATGCTAATTTGTACAGCGCTCTTGAGGCGATTTTTCGCAAAAACAGCGCTATATAAGTTGTCCAAATTTATTATTATTATTATTTGGAAACACCACTGAGTTGATTAAGATATATTAAATTTAACGAGGCCGACATTGCTGAATTGTATTTAAAATTTTTAGATATTATGTTAAATAAATAAATAATAATAATAATATTATATTATTTATATTGAGGGATCAGTAGGATTTATAGGTCAAATTAGGAATTCTACAGAGCCGAACCCTCTGATATGAAAATATCTGGAGTCGGTGAATTATTTTCCCATGTGGTCTCTGATAGGTTGACGTGTTGTTCTTGTATTGTTTTGTATTTATAATACTTATATATTGCAATTGCATAGCGTGGTTTGACTAGATGATCATTTGAGGAAGTGTGTGAAAGGGTTTAGTTCTTTCCTGTGGGGAAAATTTAACCCGGACATTTAAATCTGGTGGGTATTGATAATACTATGCTTGTTCCAAAGAACCTTTGGAATACCAAAAGCTAGGGGACCCGCCAAGATGCGAGGACCGACCCATAGCGAAGTTAAAACCAGAAGAAGCTCGCAAGGGCTGCCTGCGCAGCGGGAAGGGATGCTCGGCTCCCCATCCCCCACCAAATGCGGGCCAACTTTTAACAAATAATATGAAATATCGGATACCTGGTGCCAATTATTGTACGGGGGTTGGAAGTTATAATTCAAGAAAGTATTTCATGACAAATGGTTTAATAGCTTTTTATTAAATCATAAACTGTTCGTCAAAATAAAATCTTGGATGTCGAAAGCTTTCTGGGCTACTAGTGGCCTACCGCAAGGTAGTCACCTTGGCTCGCTTTTGTTCCTCGTTTTGTTTCATCAATGATATGACCAATTGCTTCAACGATGTCGAAATATTGCTCTTTGCTGATGACATCAAGCTATACAAGAAAATAACTGATATAAATCATTGCCATATACTTCAATCAAATATTAGTATGTTTAAAGATTGGTGCGTTCAAAATAATTTATTTTCAAATGTAGAAAAGTGCAAAACCTTGACTTTCTTAAGAAATAAAAATCCCGTTTTATTTGAATATTCCATCAATAACACAGCCACGGAAGAGTCATGGAAATGAGAAATCTTGAAATTATTTTGGATGAAAAACTAAGTTTCACCAATCATATCCACGAAATTGTAAACAAAGGTATGAAAACACAAGGCTTCGTATTAAGAACAATCAAAAACTTTAGTACCATACAATCCATTAAATTATTATATGTATCCTAGTTAGAAGCCTAAAGGAATGTAACTCGGTAGTTTGGTCTCCATCTTAAAAAAATCACATTAATAACATTGAGCGAATTAAAAAAAAAATGTCTGCGTTTTATAAATTTTAAATTAAATATCCTATTAGAAGACATAAAATATAATTTATGATTAAATATTCTAAAAATGCACACACTAGAAGACGGACGTAAAATAAACGACTTAACATTTTTATTCAAAATACTCTAAATTTGACTGTTGCGAACTCCTGCCACTCATTAACTCACGAATGCCGACGGTAACTACGCGACAAAATAGTAGTATTCATAAGCGAAACTACATTGCCCACTCTCTGATACAACGATTTCACACCGTGGGAAATCAGTACTTAGGTGATGTTGACATATTTAACATAAATTTGGCGAATTTTGTTGATCTTGTAAAAAACTTATTCCAAAACTATTCCTAAACATCTCTGTATCTTTGTAAACCTATGAAATCGCTGTATTTCTGAATTTTTATGACTTGTGAGCTTTTTTATCTATTTTTATTTTTATTATTTCTTTATTTGTTTAAAAATCATCTGTCATGAATTAATTGTACTACCAAACATGTAAAAGCCCTTTGGGCGTTAAATAAATAAAACAATAAAAAAAACTTAATTTCTTCTTTTGAAAGGCAATGAACCTGAGGCAGAGGTTTTTTTTGAATAAATTCTTTCAGCTAAACAAATTCTCGTTTTCACGGGACTCCGTTAGTATAAATAATTTTACATTTGAAATATCAAAGGTTTTCATTTTTGGAATTGTTATGAATGCACAATAAAGTGTCTAACGCGTTAAAAAATCTGTCAGCTTTGCCTTCCATCATATTCACAGACAGCAGACGCTCTCCCGTCGGTGAATTCAAATAAAGATTTGTGCGGCTTTCTTGATAGTAGAAGAGGCTATGTTGATAACTGATACGAAAGACGTTTCCATGAAAATATATCAGTTACAGCTCATGGTAATAGTTGTTCGAGTGAAACGCGTTAAGAAATTTATCGACGATCGACGTGACACTTGTACAATCCTTGGAAAGAGGATATTAAAATACATTTTAGTTAATGGTCTCCTTTAATGTAAAGTTTGCGTGTGAAATTCATACGTAATTGAATAAAAGAAGACTTCGATACAATTAAAAGAAGTCCCGATGCAAAACCTTGTGGGCCACCTGAAAAGCATTTCAAATCGGTTAACACCCAATTATTGATAAAATCTGCCAAAGAATGTTTATTAAGGGTAAACTTAAAATTATTCGTATTCTTTTGGTTCGTAGATGGCCAATATTTAATTGTTTTCGGATAAAACACTTTTCGTGAGTTTTATTTTTTTTTTTCTTTATTCATTGCTTTGATGGTTACATAATTTGTGGATTTTTCGACCACCATGCTAGGCGTAATATTGCCTTTGTAAAACTTAATAAAATTAATATATCTCGCAAAAATTGTTTTTTGGTAAAAAAATTAACTATGCGCTTTCTACAAAAAAGAAAAAATATTAATAATTTTAAGTGTATCCTTAAGGCGATCTAATAGTCCAGGAAGAAATCGAAGTTGGAATTCACGCCCCTTTTTAGGAGGAGTTAAAAAATAGTTGAGAAAAAGCTTTTGGAAAGATTGGTAAAGGTGTTTGAGAATTTTTTTACAGGTTGATTTCGTTAAGGCCTGTAAAAAATATTAACTCCTTTTTTACACATTGTCTATTGAAATAACAAAGAAATTTAAAATTAATTTCACGGAACTAAGCAACGCGGAGCCTAATACGTCTATTCCCCGTCCCGGCTGGGGCCGAACTGATGAAATGGGTGTGGCAAGTTTGTAGTCCTTGGGTGGACGGCATAAGGTTTACTTTGAAAATTCAAATTCGTCGTCTGCCGCCGTATTTTATTTTATTTTGTGAAGTTCGAGTGTAAATATATTTTTTTTTTGCGATTATTATAAAATAAACTGAATTTTCCACATTAAACAATAAATCCATATCCGAAAACGGCTTTATAAATAGGAGAGTTTGGATTTGAAAGTTTTTTTTTGTAGGCCTAAACTTTATTTTTTCTAGGGTTATTAACAGACTTATTATAAAAATGACCGACGTTTTAACAGCCATGATATGTTCTACATGCAGTATTTAATTGAAGCATCTATAATACTCCTAAGCTATCAAAGTTTCAAAACATTAATACATGATTTTGTATGATTTTGCATTATTTCGCATGCCTTCATCTTAGCTGAAAGTTGTATTTAACTAACCAAAAGGATAATAAATCAGATCGATTTAAATGATCTCAAAGATTCCCGTTAGGACTGTCGTAAAATAGTCTTTACGCTAAGTAAAAAAGAAATCAGTAAAAACACGATAAAAATATCATGGTCAATGGAAAGGCTTATTTTTTTAACAGAATATATTGAAACGTTTAATACGTAATTTATAGTCTTTATTTCTTAGAAATCAGATTTACTAACTCCGAAAAGAGGAAAATAATAATTGACAATTCATCTTCTTCATAAAGCAGACTCAATCGAATGGAAAAAATAATTTATCTGTTGTAAGAATTAAAGATTTATGATACCTACATAATAGTCCGGCGAATAATGCTTTTGTAGCTTAGAAATATATTCATGGAGGGAAGACATCAATCATTTTCCTTCGTAATAAATCATTGTTCACCTCATTTCCCTTCAAATTTTTACTCTTTCTTCTTTGAAGTCTTTCGCATTTCACCTTTACCTACAAAACGGGCGGTGCTTTTGATTTGAGGCATCGCGTCGAGTGGAAATGCCATCCATGTTCTATCGGTATATCCATGGAATATGCTAGGAACTAGCGTCATTGATCCCCTCGGCACCGACGTATAGTCGAGTACATAATTTGTCACATGAGAACGAGTCGCTTCTAAAACTCGTTCTTGAGTTTAACAGCTCGGTTGTGGTATGATTTGCCGGCCTCTATTACTCCTCTTCGTAAAACATGGGTCTCTTCAAGAATCATGTTCAATCCTTCCTCTCCTCAAAACGACCCTCCACACAGCATTTTTAAAGGTGACATAGGCCCCGAGGAAAATAATTTCCCTTAGGGCCTTCTGTGTGGAGTTAATTTAAAAAACTCCGTAGCTTTCTAGCTCCCTCTTTAGGCTGTTTCATTCGCACGGATCAGAGCAGTCATTTGATATGAACACAAGTAATTCAATTCAAAAACAAGTAAAATTATTTGCACTTAAGTCCCAACCGAGCCAGTGAGACTATGGCATCCCCAATTGGGTGTTTGTGAGGCTGAAGGTTAAGGAGGAGGAAAATATGGGGGATAGGAAGGTATCGAAATTCACAGTGGCTGTTCAGATTTGGTCACCATTGTCATCAAAAAACGGCTTTAAGCAAAGCTTTGATTTTTATAAATCTGCCATTCTGGACATTGCAGTATCTTATTCTTAACCTCTGGATACTTGAGTACGATTCCAGAGGTATCTCGGCTGTATTTTTAATATTAAATTTATTTAGTGGCAGAACTCTAAGGCTGTCAAAGTAAACCCTGTCGCAATACAACTTCCCCCCATGTGGGCGTGAGAAGCATATACCTCAGCCCTGAGAGGAAGTGATAGCTATAGTAATAATAAATATGAATCATGTTTTATAATTCTGAGGAATTGTTTTAGCGCAGACCCTGGTTATTAAATTAATTCCACTGTAACATCAACAGACAATTAAAAATATTTCGGATAAAATTTTTTGTTATTTAGGTAGTATGCAAATTACGAGTAACATAAATCTCCTCTTTTCTTTAAAAATACCCTCCACATAGCACCCCCAAATATGACATAGTTCTTGAGGGAAAGTATTTTTATCGGGGCCCCACGTATGGACTTAAAAATGTATAACATATTATATAAACTTATTCAACATCTTTTTTATTTTATTTTATTGTTTAAATTATAACATTGTTACAGTAATAAACCTAATACTACGGCAAAAACAAAATAGTGAAATACACATTTCAAGGATTTCTACGCCAATTAAGCTTAGTGTGGGAGTTATTTCATAAATTATGCAATAGTGTACAGTAAATATAATATGTTGTAATATTAAAAATTATTATACGGCATGAAATGAAGTTACAGCATTTTGATTGGTGTTGTTACGGTTGTTAATTTTTTAATAATAATTTGAACTTTTTCTTGAATGATACATAATAGTAAAAAGTGTAAATCTATAGTGAAAAGTAAATAGTTGGCAAACAAGTAATATTTCTGTTAACTGTTGGTTTCCATTTACTGGAAAAAAGGTTAAAAAATTGTGATTTTGAAAGAATTCGTTTTTTCACGTCGAATCCGTAAAATTAAATAAAGCAAAAATTTAATACATTTAGAATTGTGTTGGTCGTTTTACTTTCCAGAGTTTAGTTGTTCCAACAGATCCAAGGAAGGTTTTCCGGAAACAGCCTTTGTTAGACGGCTCCAAGGTTTTGTGTTTGCTTTGAACACTGTAAACCTGTAAACTGTATAACACACATGTTTTTCAGCTCGAGTTTAATAGTTTCGTAAATTTCAAGTAAACTTTTGAATTCTTTCCGTTTTTTTATTTTAAAAAGTTCATCAAAGGCCTTTTTAAGGTATTTTAGAATTTAATGGGTACAAGTTTTATTTCATCTCCTATGATGATAATAGTAAAACCCATGATTTTATCGTAATCAAATGTTGTTACGCTATGAACAAAAAAGCTTAAGTTTTAATCAATTTGATTAAGTTAAGTTTTAACCAAGGATAGCAATGAGCCGGTTGACCGATCAGCTGATAAAGGCTATCAATATATGAATTTTACTTGTTTCTTTAATGTAAAACCGTACTTATTATAAGTTTGTGTTTGGTTTGGGCTTGTAGAGCGAATTAACGATGAGAGGAGCGCAAGGAGAATATATGACGCAAATGTGAATGGTAGAAGAAGTCGGGGACACCTAAGAAGACATGGCATGATCAAATGAATCAGATACTTGAGTCGGGCCATGTCAAAAGTCAGAATAATAGAAGAGTTTGCATGAGAATATGAGTAGTGAGGTAAAGAGTGTGTGCCGAGACCGAGTTGTTTTGCGGTCCGTCCTCTCTGCCTACTCTTCATGAAACAGCGGGAATGTTAGTTAGTTAGTTAGCAATTTCGGGAAATATTTTGGGGCCGAAAATATTTGGGTATTGGTTTGAAAAAGTAAAAACAAAATTTGGGAAGCATTAGGCAACTCTTATTTGCTTAGTACTTTTGAAGGAATTGCTTACCTGCTAAGAAGAAAAGCAATTTTATAATACACATTTTTTGAGAGACTGAAAGTCGCATTAGAGCGAGTTTTTAATTCTGGAGGATCAATTCAATCAAGTTCGCCAATTTTTTTTGTTATTTATTTTTGGGGTATTATACCGTGTTGCGTTACCTCCTCCTTTAGCCAATGTTTCGGAAAGCGTTCGGAAAGTGTCCATCATTAGGGCAGATGTGTGCACATCTGCCACACATCTGCCCTGATTATGGATACTGTAACGCTGTCCGAAATGTTGGCTGAAGGAGGAGGTAAAATAAACAAGAAAAATACTTTTGGCCGTTAAAAAGCTAAAATCATATATCTAAGTTTACCAATGATGATAACGAATTTTTTGGGTGGATAAAAAAATTCGTGAAGCCTCTTTGATACAGACAATTAGTTGTGTCCGTTTAAAAAATCCGCCCTTTTCCAGATTCGTTAACATTAAACAATAGCTTTTCAAATTATATTTTTGCGTAATTCATGTTTACCATGATTTCAGAAATCCAAAAAACCTTGTTCTAAACAGGGTGTTGTTGTTTCGACCTCATTTTAGTTTGCTATTCAGATGTACTCAATAACCAGGCTAGCTTTACGTTCCAGCCCTAATTAAGCATCGGCGCTAGGGTATGTTTACGCCGAATGAAATATACACCCTATTCTCCATTCTATATGAGCATTAATTAACAGTTAAAATTGTAATGGACTGATCCCAATAAGGTACAGGAAGAAGCCTATAACCAAACGCCAAAGTTACAGAAAAATTAATTAATGCAAGGAGTGTAATCAAAAATTTGGCAAGCTTTTATCTTTTTTATGTGAAGAGTCCAACCGTCCCGAGCCAGTGGAACTATTCCTAGCTATAGTTAGGCTGATGGCAGTGTGGAGAGAAAGGGGATGGATAAGTGGAAGGTTTGGAAGAGTGACTATTCAGATTGTCACTAAACACGGCTATTGGCATTTCAAACAACGTCTTAATTCCGAATGATGGGCTTTTTGTGTATTATATTATTTGATTTTTTTTTAATTAGCGCACACCGGGCCTCGAAACCGCAACCTCTTGATTTGTAGACGAGTACAATAACCGCTCGACCACGGAGGTGGCTTTTTTTTACATTGGCTCCACAAAAAAATAAAATTCCTCAGGGCCCCTGTCATCTTTGGGAATGCTGTGCGGAAGGGTCTTTTTAGGGAAAGGAAGAAGGGGAAGTTTTAGTGAGGGAAAAGGTTTGAGGGGTGGGTAGGAATCAGAGGTAAACGTGTCTAGGAGTGACGGGTGTATGAATCCATCCATCCCACCGCAGTGGGAGATGCAAGAGGTAAAAGTGTCTAGGAGTGACAGACGTATGAGTCCATCCACCCCACTGCAGTGGGAGATGCAAGATGAAAGAAATCAAAAACGAGAGAAACCAGTTGGAGAGGTCTAGTTTAGGTCTTCCTCTATCAGTCTCTTCCGATCCAGCACGCCGTAAGCAGGCAAACGCATTCGCCACCAAGATCTAAACAAGTCTCACCCCATGAACCTGAGCACAGCTGCTAAGTCACCAAACGTAGCAAAGCACTTGATGTAACCTATGGCAGGGGTATCCTGTTGATATTGGCCGTATAATATTTTAATGAAATAAGTTCACCAGTCCTCCCCCCAGAGAGGCAGTATGAGTACTCCAATATGTGCACAGTTCGCGGCACTCGCGCCGTCAGTGGCTCACTAGAGGCCCGGGCTAAATACCTACACCGCATGACTTAACTTCAAAGTAATACGTAATTCGCTTAAGCGCCGACCCGTTTATTACCGCATACCCGCATGTTGCACGCTGTGTGCCGAGGACTTAAGCGGCGGGCTTAAGCTGCGAGCACCAGCTATCGCGTATCAAAGGTAAACTGCGAGTGACAAACTGTGCCAGAAAAAGAAGCCTAATTAAATTTTCTAAATGAGCTTTTCGTAATTAAAACATAATTATTTTACCAGGTTATAATCACTAATAAATAAACCGACAGATATGACTTGTGGGCGTGTCCATGTCCCGGAATACAGTTAAATTTTTCTTGTTTTTTGTGAAATAGAAAGAACATTTTCAAATAACAAAATCCTTCTTTAAACATGGAAATAGGTATTTATTGTATAGATGCACAGATAAAAAAACGGAGTCCCGCAGGGAACTGTACTAGGTCCGATTGAATTTTTAATACACATAAAGGTTTACGTAATTTTGAAATCCCTGGAAAAAAATTTCTTAAGCCAACGACACGGCAATAATTGCAAATATTTCTAAGGCAACATAATGTATTGCACTTGTTTCAAAGTGCTAAAATGATACAAATTCGTTTTTAATTAAAGAAAAACATTTTATTAAACTTTTTATAAAAACATTAAAAAAACCTGATGGTAACCTTAAAATTAAAACTTACAATACAAGGTGCAATCAAGAAACATATTCACTATTTAATTTTAATAAATTTTAGGTGTATCTATTGATATAAATCTAAATTGGGAATTGAAAAGTAATAAAACCATCTCTAAATTTAGATAACTTACATACGTATTTTATAAACATAAGTTCTCAAACTAGTTAAAAGTTTTTTTCCCTGGTGCAAACTTCAATCATTGACGACTTTATAGAATGTATTGATGTGCTTGATGCCTTTACCAAGCCTTTACAAATAATTGAAAAGAACACATTATTAAAGTAATGTACAATAGAAATAGAAATAAAAATAAAAGATATGAAACATTCTTGACCGAGTTATTATATAAAGTAACTAAAAAATGGTCAGGTTAAGGCAGGACTTCGCTTCCCTCAGTCAATAAATTAGCTAAATTAGTAATTTGTCAAATTTTATCCCGTGAAGTTTCCAATGAATTAATTATAAAATGATAATGAAAATAGATGACAAAGAAAAATTTCGGCCGAAAACATCGAAAATTTTCAAAAAAAAAATTTTTTGTTTATTAATTGATCATATAACTTAACCATTGCAGGAAACAATCTCCAATCTAAATCAATTCGTAAGTACCTATATAAGAAACAACTTTCATGAATGTGTTTTATTAACGAGCATACCGAAAATCAGATTTATTTGGAGTTTTGAAAAGCGGTGCTATTGGGAACGGAGAACCCTTCCACAGCACTTAAAAGTCCGAGGATAACGAAATTTCAAACTTCTTGCCTGGCCACTGGAAGGTAGAAATTTACTCTCCGTCGCACCAATCCTTAAATGTTGGAGTGAGTGCTTTCAAACTCTCCATCAAAATTATAACAGACATTTTATAACATAATACTTAGTATTTGAGAAGTATTGTTTACATGTACAATCATAAATTATTGATCCACATAATTTTATAAGTAAGATGTGGGTATTGACTCTGAACGTGCTAGTTAGAAAAAATTCTAAGTACCGACACATTAAAAGAAATAACTCGTAATAGATTTTTAGTTCAGCATTGTTGTGTGAGAAAAAAAAAAGTTAATTTCATGTCATTCCAAACTTTTTTTAAACTTTTGACATTTGGGTGTGCAAAAATACACTTAAACGTGTCCTTTTTAAGTTAATATTCCTGTACATAATATAGTTAAAAGGTTGAACGAGCGGTTAATTAACCAAGTAAGTATTCCCAGGAAGCATTGGTAAGTTAGTTCGAGTTCAGCATTGTTGTGTGAGAAAAAAAAAAAAAAAGTTAATTTCATGTCATTCAAAACGTTTTTTTAAACTTTTGACATTTGGGTGTGCAAAAATACACTTAAACGTGTCCTTTTTAAGTTAATATTCCTGTACATAATATAGTTAAAAGGTTGAACGAGCGGTTAATTAACCAAGTAAGTATTCCCAGGAAGCATTGGTAAGTTAGTTCTGGGAGGCATGTGTGCTGGCGGCCCCGTGTGAAATTATCCGTTATATCTTATTTCAGCCAAGGTTTTGGGTTTCAAACCGAGTTAATTGGCAATACTCCTATCAATAATTGCATTTACCTTCTAGATAATAAGGAACGATGAATGAAAAGGATTCGTTCAGATGCTATAAGCCATCAGCTAAGCGACATCCCTCCTAGAACTAAGGCCGGTTGCAGTGCACGACCGACGGTCGGTGCGTACGGTCGGTACTGACGATACGCATGCGTACGGTCGGTCCTGACGATCGCATACCACCGACCGTGTGTACTGTCAGTTCAAGCTTGACTAACAAGCTGACCGGACGAAATGGACGCGTTTACGAATAGTTTAATTGCTGCTTATTATCTTCGTAGACATTCGTGTTAGGAATAGAAGACGTAGATATCACGTACACCTGATCATCGCCCACCGATCAATACAACACTGTCTAGCTCGTCGGTCGACCTACGGTCCGCATGCGCACGCGCACGACCGACGATTCTCGTACGCACTGCGTAGCGATATACGCATGCGTACGGTCGGTCCTGCACTGAACGATTTATGAATTTTCATACAAATGACAAGCGCGACTGACGTTCGCACCGACCGTCGGTCGTGCACTGCAAACCGGCCTAAGACCGCAAATCTGGTTATCTGAGGTATTTCCGAGTTAAATGCCTTACTCTCTCCTGTAGCAGTATTGAATATTTAAAAAAAAAATTCTAGACCATCAGTAACTAGATGGTGTCCTCTGTCCCTATTTTCACTCTCGAGAATGCTACGCACCAAGCCAAAGAAAAGCAGCCTTATAAATGTAAGGTTTGCCCACTCCTTTGAGCTGTTCATGACAAAATCCAAAAATTTTGTGGCTGATATGCAGATCTTTTAAATGTGAGAGTTGTGCTGATTTACAAGTTCTTAAACGTCGTCACATACTTCAGAAATGTATATTTTATTTTGTTATTTGAAATACACGGTCGTGTGGGACCTCGCGAGGTACAGAACGGATATTTTTTTGGAAGTTAAAACCGAGTTTATTAGCAATACTGTCAATAATTGCATTAACATATTTTTAAAATTGTCTGCAGTATTCCAATGACCTTATTCTCAAGAAAATTAAATGTCATAGGCGAACATCGAAAGCCGGCGAATTTGATGTATTTGCAAAGAATGTTGTAAAATTAAAAATAAGAATGGTCCTAAATTGGATCTCTGTGGTACACCAAAGTTTATAGGATATGCGCCGGAGTTATACACAACGAAGAATTTGACCCCATTGGTCATCTTTCCTTCTCCCAAAACGGCAGACCTTTCCCACTACATATGCTTTCTGCCGCACAATTTTCTCTTAGACATTTGTTTGCATTTTAGTATCTCGGCATCTCTAACAATCCGTCTCTGCTATATAATAAAGAATATTCTATGGTTTCTACAACGATCCCTGGTGTTAACTTTTTTCTTAATTTCCAGCAATTGTTATATAATGATACTAGCTGGGTTACCCGGCTTCGCTCAGGACAACATTCGAGTGTTCTGGAATGTTCCACATTGATGATCCCGATTCCCTATTCCCGAACAATCCACAATTTTCAATTTTGTTCTGGAATATTGTGAAATGCTCTCAAATACTCTGGATGAGGTACCCGGCTTCGCTCAGGGAGTTGATGTAAGATTGAACTGAAGTTTGAACCTAGAACGGGTCTTATTTTATCTTGCCAATGGGTAGCCCTACCCTTACAAAAAAGGTTTCAAATGTTCCAGAATATTCCACAACATTCGGGGCTGTTCTGGAAAGTTCTACACTGATCTGGGATGTTCCGGGATATTCCCGAACGTTTCAGCCTATTCTTATCCCTATTCCCGCAATATTCCAGATTGTTTCGGGCTGTTATGGAATGTTGTGGAATGCTCAAGAATACTCTCGAATGTTCTGAAAATTTCAAGGTAGCAAAATTCCCAGCCCTTATATCTTCAGGTAAAAATGGGAACCTTCTTCAAAAATGGGGGATAGGGGGCTACCACAAATATAACTCTCACGATCGTACTGGGATCCGCCTCAGAGTTTTAGCGGCACGCACATTGTACACTTTTTATATAATGTATAATGAAGATTAAGATTATCCAACCTTCTAGAACTTTCCAGACACGCGCCGCCACTAATTTCTGAAAGCTTCTAGAATTTTCATCTCCCACAACTTCCTAGAATATTGGATGTTCCAGATGTTTTAGAAACTTCTAGACTCACAACACATTCAATCACTCCTTCTAGAACTTTCCAGAACCTTCTAGGCTCACAGGCACACTTCGCCACCTATTTCTGAAAGCTTATAGAAGTTTCTGCTTCCATAACTTCCCAGAGCATTAGCGAACGATCCATAACGTTCCAGAATCTTCTAGAATCCCCGACATACTCCGCCACACTTACGCCAAACTTTCTACAGCTTTATCGAACCTTCTAGACTCACCAACATACTTCGCCACTCCTTCCAGAACTTTGTACAGCCCTATCAAACCTTCTAGAACTTCCTACAGCATTATGGAACCTTCTAGAATTTTTCGGGACCTTCTAGACACGCCGACACACTCTTCCACTCCTATCAGAACTTTCTACAGCATTATGGAACCTTCTAGAACTTTCCGAAAACTTTTAAACCCACCGACCTATTCCACCATTCCTTTCAGAACTTTGTACAGCTTTATCGAACCTTATAGAACTTTCCGGAACTTTCTAGACTCACCGACCTACTCCGTCACTCCTTCCAGAATTTTTTACAGCTTTATCGAATCTTCTAGAACTTCTTACTGCTTTGTGACACAACCAGAACCTTTTAGACAAACCGACACACTCCTCCACACCTTTGAGAACTTTTTACAGCCTTATAGAACCTTCTAGATTTTTTCGGGACCTTCTAGACACGCCGACACACATTACGGAACCTTCTAGAACTTTCTACAGTTTTATCGAACCTTCTAGAACTTTCGAAATCTTCTAGACTCACCGCCAATTAATTCTGAAAGCTTCTCCGTCCACAATTTTCTAAGCATTTGGTAACCATCAGATCCTTCTAGACTCACCGACTTACTCCGCGACTCCTTCCAGAACTTTGCACAGCTTTATCGAACCTTCTAGAACTTCTTACAGCTTTGTGGAATCTTCTAGAATTTTTCGGGACCTTCTAGACACGCCGACACACTCCTCCACTCCTTTCAGAACATTCTACAACTTTATCGAACCTTCTTTTACTTTCCGGAACCTTCTGAACTCGCTGACATACTTCCAGAACATTCCAGAGTTTTATCGAATTTTCTAGAAGTTTCCGGAATCTTCTAGACTCTTCTTGAAATTTCTAGAGTTTCTTAGAACTTTCAGCCCTTATATCTTCAAACGCAAGCCCTTTAGATAAAAACGAATACCCTTATTCCCTAGGGGGGATAGAGATATACTATACCATATAACTCTCTTGATCGTACCGGTTCTGACTTTCTTTTTATAATATATATATATATATATATATATATATATATATATTGATTATTGGCACAGTTAGCAAATTAATTGAATTTTGGAATAGAACGTAAAATTTTATGTACATTTTTCGAATCATTTGGTTTGTTTTTCTTTGCGTAAATTCAATTATTTTACCCATGTCTAGATTTGAAACCCGCTGAGAGAACCCACACAGAGCCAAGAACCCTAACTGCTCTGACAAATGTTGCGTTACGACATGCATTAGAAAGTAGGGTGAAAGAAATATTACGCACATGGGTCAGCTTTCGAACCCATAAAACATATCCCATGTCAACAATTAATTACGTAATGGATGCGAATTAGCGCAAAACCATCAAAAGGGGCATACTAGTTAACATCACAAGTTAATGAAAATATTGTATTATTTGAATAAACTTCACGCCTTTGAGTAAGTGGTACAGTGTAGTATTCGTGTAGTAACCGTCACTTGATTAAGCTCTGGTTTTGCAATGGGCGGTCAACGCCTGATACAAGTTATGGCTTTATTTCGGGATAACTTATCACCAAGCCTGCTAATAAATTAAATCACTGTGAAATACGTGCAATACACCTGACTGTATTAGTAACTATTTTGATTAATGGTTTAACTTAACCAATGCAGGATTAGTCAACTTATTGAAAACAGCTTGTGTGAAACGGTTTGAAGAAGTAAAAACTGATGTATTTATAATCACTTTGATATCCTAGGAAAAGTTATGAAGCGTTGAATACAGGTTTCAATATATTTTTTTAATGAAATTATTTTGCTGTTTAATTGCCCTTTTATAGGTATTGCAAGTAAAGCGTTCAAATTAATATCACTCTTTTTAACACAAAATTTTTATGTAATTATCCAGATATTTATAATGTTGTGAAGAATGTGGCGTTCTTAGGTGGTAGCCGTCCATCAGCTAATAAGGGATAGTCACAATTTCAGAAAAAACATTCCCGGGTCACGAATAACGTGACAATATTTAAACATCTCCTACTATCATCTTAGTAAGCATAAAACGTAGCTTTGATGGAGGACTTCTCTTACCTTCCCACTACGTCCTCTCCTGTCTCACCTTAAAAAGACCCTCCACATCACCAAAGTTGAAATTTTCCTCGGGGCCTCGTGTGTAGATCTAATGTAAAAAAAAACAAAAAAAGCGTTTTATATTACTGAACTAATAATTACGAGTATTTCATTTTTCTAATAGTTTTCCCTTTTATGTGCATTTGTCACTTAAATTTTATTTTTTCTGTTACCAGTTTCGACACATCCGTGTTATTCACTAGCAAACTTTAAACTAGGTAGCAGAAAAATTAAAATTTAAGTAACAAATGTACATGGAAAGTAAAACTCTAAAAACAAAATGTCTCGAAATAGTAACATAGTTAATGTCCAAGAAATATAATTAATTATTACAACAATAGACAGAAAATCTGTTAACTCACTAAAATAATTTATTAATAATTTTCTCATCAAGAAGATGGAGTGATACGAAATTACGAATGTTCGAGGAGAGCGCTAACATTTGCAGCGACGAAATCGTTGCAAAAATTGCGAAAATGTTTAATAAAACACAATTCGTTTAAAATAGAGCAAAAATCTCGCGGGCATTATCTTAAACATCATTTAAAGAAACACTGTGATTTTTTTAATGCATATAACTTGTAAAATAACTGAAACAAACGTGTTAATAATAATTTTTGGAGCATACTTTACGATTTTTTTCTATCGAGGGAATTTTATATAATTTGCGTTTCGACACGGGCAAAGTCTAGATATTATCTTCAAGAATAACATATATTTTTTTAAGAGCTTTAAAACTTACCGTGTTTAAGGGAAATATGTAATAAATCGGTACAAATCCGCGAAGCGTTTTTAAAATGTATTAACCACTGGAGCGAAATGCAATTTAATACCTTTTTTTTATTTTTTATTTTAACTTTATGAGTAAAACCTCAAATTGTAATATTTAAATAAATGAAGATAATATAAGCGAAACTCAATCGAAAATCTGGAAACAGAAAAATCAGAAAAACATATTGACACCTGGGACTCGAACCCAGGACCTCTTGCTTTCCGGGCAAACGCGCTAACCACTGCGCCACGGTGTCGACATGAAATTCGGTCATGTTTAACTGTACCATACTTCGACTAAGAACCACCTACATTATCTTCATTTTTTTTAACGCATATATTATTGGCAACTATCTTTATGTATGATTGCAAGATTCAAACCCGAACTAAATGCTCTCTAGATAGTGTCTGGATAAATTCTTATCCATTTTATTTTAATATGCGACATCTATCGACTTTTCTGCAAGTCTAGGATGAATATTTTATTTTTTATTAATTAATTTTATTTTTTATAATGTAGGTGGTTCTTAGTCGAAGTATGGTACAGTTAAACATGAACGAATTTCATATCGACACAGTGCCGCAGTGGTTAGCGCGTTTGCCCGGAAAGCAAGAGGTCCTGGGTTCGAGTCCCAGAGGTGTCAATATGTTTTTCTGTTTCCAGATTTTCGATTGAGTTTCGCTTATATTATCTTCATTTATTTAAATAAAACTTTTTTCTCCAAGTGTTCGAGTTTTTTTGGCGATCATTTTGAATATTTTCCGCCCACATTAAAAAAATCGTACCTCCGAATTTTTATATGGAGATATACAAACTGATTACAGTTCTACATAGCCAATGAATTCACCTATCTTTTGTTGATTATCACGTATTCGTAGGATTTACAAAAAGATATTATAAAATCGTAAACTTCTACTTAATTAATTACAAATAAGGGAAAAATTGACAAAATTGGCAGCAAAGCAATCCGAGGTATTTTAAATAGTGTCATATTGTAGCACAAAGAGCTTCAGTGGTTAAGTTAGTAAAATAATTGGCCTAGCTACTCAGTTACGGTTAAACTTATAAATAAGTGGATTGAACTAATTGTTGACATATTTCCCAGAAAATCGTAATTTCTAACCAACAGTGAAGAAGGCACTTTACTTTTGGAGTGTAGAGTTTTTAACAAAAGATTATTTCAGCTAGGAAATATTTAGTAAAAGGTTCAACTATATTTCAATAGAGTTTTCAATAGTATAAGCCTTTCATTAGCGGCAAATGATCATCCGAACTTCATTATATTAATTTCCTTTAACATCAAAGTAACATTTATTTAAGATATTATTTTGTGAAGGAGCCTAATCATATTACATTTCCGTATTTAATTATCATTTTACGAGGCAATATTTCACAATTAAATTACCCACCCTTTGAACTGCTAAAATCTTCCACTTCCGCCGGTTAACGATATTTAACTCATTTAGTATATTATTACAACACCAATTTCAGCATTATTTTGGGAAGCTAAACTTTTACACCTACAATACCGTCGATACCTAATTCCTAACTGATTAAAATAGCTCAAAGGTTATTAAGGTTAAAAGCTTAAACTTCATTAAGGTTAAAAGTAAAAGGTTTATGATAAATGTTATCCCGCATAATATATTACAGATAACTTCATTAAAAGGGGGTCTGAAAAACCTCTGCTTAAAGATGGATATTAGAGAATTTATATCATTCAACAGTGGTAAAGAACTATGATCAATTTCGTAAATACTGATGCATATTTATGAGTACTAAAAATATTGTATCTCGCAGCGAACATTTACTATTACCATATATCGTAAATGTAGGACTAATGAATATCACAGCAAGGAAAGAAATTTTGATATTTGAAAATGAAACTGAATCCAGTTTTTTGTAAATCTCCACGTATACGTGCTTATTTTTGCAATCATGTTTTTGAAATCATCCTGCCATCGTGCTTGTCGGGAATACACAGATGACTTCATTATTATTATTATTTATGTAATGGCGTTTGTTTGAAGAACATCTCATGATAGCTTTTTATTTGAAGAACCCTCGAGGGGCGCAGAAACTCCAATGCCTTAAAGGAGTTTGAAGCAGAAAACGTATGGTTGCCGCGAGATAGTTTCCACTTGGGATAAGCATAACCTCGTCGAATTAAATGTTTCAAAGACCCAGTCGTGTCTGATTACGAGTTAAGAGGATGGAAATGGTAATCTAGTCCCTCGCAACGCAATCTCCAATCCAACAAGCCTTGCGTAAAGTACTCAAGCAAGGGGTACCCCATCGGAATCAGAATATAGCTAGTATCAGCAGCTGGGCGCATAAAATTCGCTGATAATAAAATTGCTATTAAAATTTACACTCTTTCAGATTGAAAGCCAATTATTAATCTAAAATAGCCCGAGATTACTTGCAAAAATCTGAAATACGTTTGATAGAATCTTCTGTTTAAACGAACGGATTGAAATCTTTAAACGGGTTATTACATAGTTCTTGTTCCCTAAAGCTCAGCTGACGGATTTTATTTTTCCTCTTTCCTGCCATAAGTTTATTTTCTTAACCGAGGTTTACGCAGCATCTCCAAAAAAAAAAATATATATACATAATATTATAAAGGCGAAAGTTTGTATGGATGTATGGATGTGCGTTAGGTACTCTTTCACGCAAAAAATAATGAATGGACTTTAAAAATTCTTTCACTAATAGAAAGTTACATTATTTGCGAGTAACATGGGCTGTGTATATTGCAAGCTGTGGCGTTATGAATAAGCTCTGGCGTTATGAAATTATTTATCATACGTTTTCTGTCCCTAACAAAATCGAGTTATTGCAAACGTCAAAAGAATAACAAAACAAAAGGTTGCCTTGGAAACGATGTTGGCGTCGTAGTTATTTTTTTAATTTATTTTTTTAAATTAATTTCTTTATTTTTTTTTGTTTTAATTTCCTTATTTTTTTTTACATGAATACAGCACCAGAGTCCCAACTGCATCCGTCTGGAGTCATTGGGACTATGGCAATTGGGGAATGTTGTGAGGCTAAAGGTAGTGGGGAGGGGAAGGAGATAGGAAAGAGGAAGGTGGGGATGTACCTGGCTATTCAGATCTGGTCACCAAACACGGCTAAAGCCATTTCAAGCAACGTTTCAATTCTGAATGGTGGTCTTACACCATACTGAGAGTATCTTCCACTCAAAAGATAAGTTAATATCTATTTCTAAAATGAATCGCCGAAAAGTATGTATGCATAACATCCGAACGATTGCACCAAATTGGATAATTCTTTTTTTTGTGTAAAATTACTGGTGAGCTCTGGAATTATGAAATTTGTATGAAAAATTGCAATAGGTGGCACGCGAGCAGTTTGAAAACTGAATGTACCAGGAATTAATGTATGGAATGCGGTAGGGGGAGAGGGAGGGTGTAGAGGGGGAGCGTTTGGAGGGGGAGGGGTGGGGGGAGCGTTTGGAGGGGGGAGGGATGGATGGAGGGGGGGAGGTGGAGTGGGAACCTCCCTAATAGGTACCATGCGAGCGAAGCCGCGGGAAAAGCTAGTAATTCTAATAGAGCTGAGATATTACAAAATTAAAATAAATAAAAAAACCAACAAACGTAACGCACGCTTTCTGACTTCTCTAACATAAGCATTCTTTATAACAATGTTTTCCTTCAGTCCGTCGTCTTCAGTTATGTTCGATTGCACATGCATAATATTCAATTCGTATATGAAACCAACTATATCTATCCACATTTGAAATTCACCGTGATCGAATGGGAACAGCGCAATGCTAACAGTGTCTTCTACAATTACTTTCATGTTGACATTATAAAAACGATATCTATCTGAAAACTTATGGTGAACAAAAACTACATCAAATGCATGTTTCTACAAGTGCCTGAGCCATCTTCGAGGGAAAATAAAGTATAACGACGCCGGAACAAACAGAATAACGTATTTCAGTGCAGGAAAAGAACTTTATGGTAAAAACTGGGGGGGGGGGGGTTTCAAAAGCGTGCAGCACACACAAAGACTGCGATATTGTCAGGCTCGCTTGATTCGTTTGAAAGAAATGTTATAAAATTTAACGGTTTGTGTATTTCAAAGAGTTGATTTTTGCAAAAAAAATATAAGTATATCTCTTAATACCATCTTCTACCAAAAAGACGTCGGAGTGGAGAGGGGGGGGGGGAAATCCATTGCGTTGGTACACGTTTTGCCTTTTGAGCTTTTTTGTCTAGCTACCATTCCACCATATTAATTATAGCTGTCATCCGGCCAATTAAAGTTAAAGTAAGATAAATTCGTAAATTCATCGTTGTTTACATTACTTTCTCTTACCAGAAGGATTATATTTTGAAATCCAAATAAAGCATTCACGACGATAATTCCTTGAATCTGGATGTATTTCAAAATCTTGAACTTTGAAAAACATGAACGATTCTCCAAAATGTTAATAATAAATGACCAAAAAGTTTTATTTACAGCCGCTACTATTTTGTAGGAGTTAATATTGTTCCAATTAATTTTTAACCTTTTATATTTCTGGTGCGTCTGCTATTCATCACATTATAACCCTTATATACTTAGTTCGTGGCCTTTGGGAGGCTGTTTTGTGGCAGTCTTGCGTCGCTTTGTAGAACTTTTGGATTTACTAATAAAGGACAGTGGGAAATAATTGTTACATCAAAGTATTTGTAACAAGGTGTGTGCACCCTCTTATACACACTTTATTTATGGTTTCGGTGTGTGGCACCTCTAGTGCTTGCCCATTGACATTTGGGCATTGATAATATTGCAAGCCCTGCCATATTTTGAAATAAAACAGTTGTTGATCCAGAACAAATTCAAATCAGTAGATTTGAAAACAAAGCTTGTCATTCTTTGGGTAGCAGCCGAGAGCTCAGGGCGGTCCTCTCGACCGTAACACGACGGATCCTTTTTGAAGATCGCTACGATAGTGATTGTGAATTTTGGAAGTGACACTCGCCATCTTGGGGGCTGACTGGAAGTCATCCTGGAGGAATGATTGGCATCGAACTGTTTCCGGAGGGTTCGAGTCCTGTCCTTCTCACGATGTGAGATTCGTTTCACATAAGAAGATTTCATCATGCATCATTTCAACTTACCACGGTATATTTTACTTTGCTTTGTTCAGAAGGCTGAACTGAACTGAACATTTTTGTTTATTAATGTCTTTTTGCCCATTTGGGGGTGCGCTAGACCTTGACCTTGCATCGACAGGAATCGGACGACGATGGCACGGTGCCCTCTAAAATCATTTGCGCCACCCCCAGCAACACGTGCAGGCTTGAGGTTTGGTCGGGCGACCTCGATTCTCCTTTGCCCTGCCTCCGGCTTCTCGACGCCGAATTCCTTAGGGTCGTCGGGCATTTCCCCACAATCTCCCATATACTTTTCTTTAAGGCACCACCGAGGAACCGGCTAAGGGGCGCGGAAGCGGAGTGTAGTTAACGGCTAGATCGAACGTCATGCGCATTCTTGCTGGGATTGCCAATCGATTGGAGAGGAATCCCACCCGTTTTCCAGCGCTATACTTTTATTATTTATGTACTGTGTCTTCCTCCCTACAGGTGCTTGCAGGATACGCTTGATACAATCACCCAGCGCTTGCCTCCTCATGGACTATCACCAATCTTGTGTATAGTCATACAAGCACTTATTGTATCTTACTTTCCCGCTAAGCACTTGCATACTGCTTACTAACAACATATGTAGGGACACTGGAGGTCTAGATTCGTTCAATCAAAAAATTAGAGTCCTTGCGAGAGCCTTGAAGGAGTAACCTGTTACTTATACCAGGGCGGGTAAGTGGTGGATAACCTCCAATTACCACGGTATCAAAATGAACTATTTAAACCTAAGTAAGCCCATGCCAGACAGCCTTAGTTTCGGGATGTCATTTTTGTTTTAATATACTTCTTTTATATTCAAAATACTTTCTTTTCTTCAAAATCATTAACCTACTCCTTACATCTGCCATGCGAGTCATTGCTAATAAATAATCTACCTTGTACATTGTTGCCACCTCATCCCAGGTAACATAATTATTTCAGTCCACCGTACCAAATTCATGGGACTTAACAAACTTGTTTACATTTACATGTTGTAGTATTATGATTTTAGATAAAATAAAGCAGACTTTTCGAATTAAGGTGGCCGAGATTCAGTTATGTAGGTACCAAATAAAGTAAAACATTTACAAGATGAGGACGATAACTTATTCAAGAAAATGGCATAATTCACTGGCAAGAAGTTTAAAAGAGTGGTACCTAATGTCTTTCAACTAAACTTCAGCAGGAATTAAAAGTGACTCAAAAAGGGGCAATAAAATTCAAAAACTTGAAGAAAACTCGGAATGAAAAAGTTGTCTAATAGATTTTAAAATTTCAGTGAAAATGATTTCATTGAATTTGATTTTACTTTTTGGCCATAATCAAAATTTAAATTGTGAAATGTAACATTGTAAATTGCGCTTGATATTAAGAAAATACTTTGTATTAAGTTTGTATATTAGTTTATGTTCTTTGTACTCGCACAATTTCTCAGAGGTAGTGATTGGATACGGTTTTGTGAGACTTTGTATCGTGAACTATTTGTTTTGATATTTGCCAACAGAATTCAACCGAGAGAAGCCTAAGTAATTACTTAACTACCCGATAGTCAATGAAATTCCTGAGTATTTAGAATTCATACAACATGGTGCGGTGTTGCAAACCATTAGAGTCGGAATAGATGAAAATAGAGGAAACTTACAAGTTCGAAATAATACATTGTAATACGTCAGTGGCTGAGTTGACATCGCGTTTGGGTCCCACCCGGGCGTCGCTTAGGAGATTTTCAAATATTGTCGGGTTATTCGTAACCCGGGAATATTTATTTACTTTAAAAAAAGTTCTTATGAGCTTCTAAGTTGAATGTAAATGTTTTATTTCAGTTCGTGTTTCACAAAAACAAATAGTTATGGTATATCGCTGTAAAAAATAACGTTTTAAAAATTGATTTCTATATGCTGAAATATTATACCGTCATTCTGGTAAAGGTAGTGCTGATTTCTAACAGTATGGAAGATAAGTCTAAAATGAACGAAGTATGAATGAGAAATGACTTAATGATGAATGTAAGTAAGTCTAAAGTCATAGTATTTGGAAGAAAAAGTTCGAAAACAGTGTGCAATTTAGTTGTACATGATGAATACTTGGAGCAGATGGATATGAGTTTTTGTAACTGGGAATTATGTTTACGAGAGATGGGAAGGCTGATAGAGATATTGAAAGTAGGGTAATTGCAGGTAACTCCATTAATGGAGGATTGAATTCCGTTCCGAAAGAAGCGAAGCTACCAGTCCACAATGGAGTTGTGGTACCTATCCTGGTGTATTGAGGCATGAAACTGGCAGATTTTTCAAACATCTCGCGTGCCACCTATTAAATCGTAACACTCAAACACGCGCAGTTTTGCATTTATAATATTAGTATACATTACTATAATTTTAACCATCAAAGGGATCTCCATTGTAACCTGAACAAATAATAAAATGACAGCGCACGCCAAACAATTACTTAGCAACGCTTTGCTTTTCGTCTGGACAATAAACGTATAATAAATAATTTCATGACGCCAGAGCTTATTCATAACGCCAGAGCTTACCAATATATATAGCCTATAGTACTCGCAAATAATGTAGCTTTCTATTAGTGAAAGAATTTTTAAAGTCCATTCAGTTTTTTTTGCGTGAAAGAGTAACAAACATACATCCAGACATCCATGCATCAATACAAACTTTCATCTTTATAATATTATAATAGGATAGGATAGGATAGGAGAGGATTAATAGGATGTTAACAATTAAAGTCCAATGAAAATAATTTCAGAAGATTCTTTCAATAATTCAAATAATAAATTAAACGTTCTGGATACAAGATTTAACTTCAAAAAGTCTCTGAAGTTTAATATCAAGTTTTCAGGAACATTATGTCCATAATTTATTTAAAGCTTCTCAAAAATATCTCCAGTAACTTTCTTCGTTCGAGAAAGATGTTTTGAAGGTTCAAACTTTGTCGAGTTTCAATTTATTTCTGAAATAAATTTATAAATAAGTCAAGAAATTTAATACTTTATTGAAGTATTGGAAAAGAACAAGTTCAAATTAAAGATTGCAATAATTTTGTGAAGTTGAATTTTCCAATATCTGAAGCTCACCAACGATGCATGTAATCTAAGGTCTTGTAAACACATTAGCATAACTACTAAATTAATGAAACACGGTGCCCTGAAAAAACAAATTTTAATTAATTTGGGATACATCCCAAGAGCTTCGCTACGTTTGGTGACTTAGCAGGGGAACCCGGGTTAATGGGTTAAGCGGCGGTTACATTGGGATATCGGGAGAAACCGATTGAGGAAGATAATTTTGACATCTTCTGTAGGATTCTTTCGACCCGTCACCTTGCACCATAGTGGGAGGGATGGATTCATACGTCCGTCACTCCCGAATACGCTGAACTCATACCTTTTTACTTCTTAGAAATTCTTCTCCTTCCCGTCTTTAAAAATACCTTCCACAATTTAGGAAGAGAATATATGTAGGTACCGCCGCCCCGGGAACTATTTATTGGATAACCAACACCTCTGCCATAGGTCACCCCAAGTTGTTCGCTACGTTTGGTGACTTAGCAGGGGTTCACGGGGTGAGGTTTGTAGGGTCTTGGCAGCGGGTGCGTCTGCCCAGCCTGCGTGGCAGGCCGGATCGGGAGAGAATGGATGAGAAAGTCATTTTGACTTCTTCAGCCGTACTTTCTCTGAACATCACCGTGGGAGGGGTGGATTCATATCTGTCACTCCTGGACATACCGATCCCCAGATTCCTATACACCCTCATACCCTTTTCCATCCCAGAACTCTCTCTCCTTCTTTTACTAAAAACATCCTCTACACAGCATCCCCAAAGACGACGTAGGCCCAGAGGGAGATTATTTTCCCCTACAAAAATACTCTCCCCAAATATGACATCGGCTTTGTAAGAGATTGTTTTTCTTAGAGCCTTCTGTGTGGAGCTAATGTAAAAAAAACATTCTGAAATCGATGTATTCTTTTTTTTCGTGCATTTCTTTAAATTGCTTTTCAAACCTTACAAGTTTGTATTGGGAAGCAACATTATTACACGGCTGAGCAAATAAAAAAACCAAAACCCAGTCCAGAGCAGTTGCAATAAACTTTTACGATCTTTTTACTTTTTCCTCACTGGGAAATAATCTGTATTCTAAAGAATCCCCACCATAATGTTACATTTTTACAACATCCGACAGTATCAGACGTCTCAATAGTGCCATTAGACAAGTTGTTCGATACCTCAACAACTCTAATAAAAGTATTACATCAACAATAACACTAAAAGTTAACGCGAAACTGATCAATACGTGATCGCAGAAAAGGCAACATCGCACAGTGCTTGCGGTCGGGAAAACCTCCCCTAGCCAAAAAAAACATAAAACTTTCTGCCCTTGGGCTTCGAAAAATAAAAGCCTTATATCTGCAAGATCGAGAAGCCTGGAAAGTGCGCGATTAGGAGAAATGTTACTTAACTTTGGGGCGAAATCATTTTCTGCGATAATATATTGATATTTCATAAGTTAGGAAAAATATTGAACCTTAAGAGCAAGCCATAAGCCAAAAAGGTGTGTATTCTTTGTGTGCCTCTTATTGCCACGAATGTACGTAATAGGCAAAAAAGTCGCTTGGTTTTTAATTATTTTGTAAATAATTTTATAAAAAACTAGCTTTTTCCCGCGGCTTCGCTCGCATGGTGTAAGGGGGTTCCCACTCCGCATCCTCCACCTCCCCCCCCCCTCCCCCCGCCCCCATCTCTCCCTCCCTCCCGCTTTCCATACATTCAGTTTTCAAACCTCGCGTGCATCAATAGCAATTTTTTATACAAATTTCGTAATGCCAGAGCTCACCGGAAGTTTTATAAAAACCTTGTCCTGACAACAACGAACACACAAAAAAATAATTATCTAATTTGGCGCAGTCGTTCGAAAGTTATGCGCTTTGCAACACATTCAGCGATTCATTTTTGTAATATAGAAGAAAAAGTTAATCAAAGGAATCAGTTACGGATGATTTCAAGTAAAAAAGTCATATTTTTTAAAAGTACTTTCTTGTTTAATTTCATACATTCCCAATGAAAAGGTTCGGTTTTTAGTAGCTAATATTTTTTATAAAATAAAAAACAATTTAAATTTGAATAAAATAAAACATATTTTTGTTTAAAACCACGAAAATTTATTAATTTATGAACCAACCGGTTTCGCTTATCTTAAGCCTCTTCAGGGTACAAATTAATACTAAACAATAAGTACATAATGTGTGCTTATATATATAACAAAATATAGAGGTAGACAACATGATACAAATATAACAAACACATAGACGGCCATAAAATACATTAACATAAGCACTCAAGTAATGGGAAAAACAGAAAGATAATTAGGTAAACTAATGGGTTATAATTTATAATAATAAATTTGGAGAAACAAAGCATCAACTGGCATAGTGGTAAGGAGCACTGGGAATTTTTTTTATTTATTTCAAGGGTTTATTGGAAACAGACCTAGACTACTTGATATGTCTAATTGATTATTAAGTATATGACTTTTGGTTTTTACGGCTTTTTTTTATTTCTAGCGCCTCTAAATTGTTTAGTCTGTTACCATGCCCGTTTTTTTGCAAGATATTAGTATTAATTTGTACCCTGAAGAGGCTTAAGATAAGCCAAACTGGTTGGTTCATAAATTAATAAATTTTCGTGGTTTTAAACAAAAAAGTATTTTATTTTATTAAATATGTCAAACCACAAAGTGATTGCTTTCTACAATAATTTAAATTTTATTCTAATCAAAGGAACCGGTAAGAAAGGCGTTAATTTCTTCCAAGATTTTTTTTTGTATTTGTATTTGTATTATTTAAACCAATTTGTAGTAGAGATTAATCGAAAATAGTGAATTACATTACTCTTCGCCTTAAAGCCCCTCACCAGGGTAAAAAAACAAATTGTCATATTTTTAAATTTAATTTTCTGAAAGATGTATTTGATAGGAATGCTCTTACCAAATGTTTTATTTTTCTATTTACGGAATTACATCATTTTATGTGAAAGCATTTGAAGCAGTTTCTATGCGTTTTTTGTGATTACCTTACTGTTGATATATTGTTGTCCGCGAGTAAATGAATTAATCAAACATGTTTTTTATCGTTTTATGCTCAGCGAGTTTGGCGTTAATTACTCACCCGTGGATCATGTATTATGATTCCATCGTGGTGATTTGTGACGTCAGTATCTTTATTTATATAATAAAATTAATACAATAAAAATAAATATATATTTTTTACGTAAAACTTCTTTAGCACCGTTGTGATTTGAAAATCGATGAAACGGAAGCGAGTGACACTAAAAAGAGACAAACACATAAATCTATAGTATTTAGCCTGCGAGAGAATGAGATAGAATGAAACCTTACCTACCTACGTACAGTACCCTACGAAGCGTCGCACTTTGTCAAGCTGCGCGCATTGGCCGCTATGATTATGAGCTCACTTTTCAAGGCTTGGTTGAGATTGTGTGGGTGCAGGTTTCACTTCTACTGCGTGTGAACTGCACTGGATTTTTTTTTAAATTTTAATTTCGCATCGTTAGATTTATTTCTGTCAGATTTAGTGTTTATTTAATTATTTTTTATTTTTTATTTTTACTATCCATATTTTTTTTACATAATAATAATATTTTTGAGCATAATATTTCATACACTCTCCTAAAAAAGCAGATGATTGTGCTTAGCTCTATATAAAACAATACATGAAATATGTTGTTTATCGTGATTATTTTATGTTTTTTATTTACTTTTTTCCGTTTTTTTCACCAATATTATATATATGTATATGTATATATATTTATATGTATTATGTATAATTTTGTATATGAAATGGAGGCCTCAGCACGGGTAAACCACCCAGTGAGGCCAACATCATTGAATTGTGTATAAATTGTAAATATATTGGATCAAATAAATAAATGATTTAAGTGTTCTATGTGAATTGGTATCGAAAGTTGAATCAGAGATAATCCGATGCTACGAAACTATTTCGGTGGTGAGTTTTGGACCAAAATCTAGGTGTACCTAATACTAAAAGTAAGAAAGACTAATTAATAAAACCTAACATGTCAGTATGTATCTATCTCAAATTTTTGAATAATATTATTCCTAAAAGGGTCCCTAAAATAAATAAGATCATTGTGTAGGAGTCTGGTTATATAAGTCAATTCAATTTTGAAAAACAACCTTCACAGCAATTACGGCGTGTATAATTTGTGAGACAGATTATATTATGATTTCTTGACATTTAGCGCTAAGCCGAAAGATGTTTTAATGGGGAAATTAAAATTATTATTCGTGTTAAATAGGCACGTTCGTTACATTATATTCTATTGTACTACTGCATAGATGTACTGTATAGGGCCCGCAGCCAACTGTGGTCTGGACCCCTAAAATATCAGAAAATACTTCCACTTTATGCAGAAATGGGATGTCCGTTTGATAGATTCTCCTATCATAACAAACAGATTCCAAGCTCTGAAGCACGGAAGTTGGGTGGGAATGCCGTCCTTATTCTACGGGTATTTCAAGGAAGATGTTCCGACGAAATAGCGTCGCTGATTCCTTCGGCACCGGTGCACAGTCGGGAAACACGTCAAACCTTTGTATACATTTCACATTTGTCACGTGAGAACGTATCGTTCTTGAGTTTAACAGCTCTGCTGTGCTTTGAAATGGTTAGCCGGTTTCTGTGCTTCCTTCCTCCTGCAACATGCATCTCTTCAAGACCCAGGTACACTCCTTCATTTCCACAAAAAGAGCCTCCATACAGTTTCCCCAAATAGGAATTTTTTGAAGTTAAACTTCCTTAGCCCCGTTAGGTATTCGGAATTAGGATGAAACGGAAATGAAGCGTACAACACCTGCGAAGCATTATACTCTTATCTAGGCTCCTGTTGGTTGAGATATAAAACGGGAACGACGCGAGGTCTGCGCTCATTGGCCTGCTTACTGCGCTTTATTATTTATTATTTTTATTTATTTATTTATTTATTTACGGACAAATAGTCCAATTAACAATATAACCATAACACGAATAGAAAAAAAAGAGAGATCACAATGAAAGGAGATTATATATAGATGAAGAGCATTGACAAAATACAGATTTGATTATGACCTCACTTTTCAAGGCTCCTTGGTTCTTCTTCATATTGTTTTGGTAAAGTTTCGCTTCTACCGCGTATTAACTGCACTCGAAGTATTTCTTCTTAATTTAAAACTAGTTAGGTCTAGGGAGTACATAAATTCTTATGCACTATCAGCCTAACTAAAAAAAAAAACTTTTCACGGCCAGTACCGGATTATCCCTAAGGCAGAGTAGGCATCGGCTAGGGGCCCCGCGTTCCGAGAAAAAATGACTTGCTTCAATTAATGAGCAACGAAGTTTCGAAAAAAGTCAGCTTTCAAGATGTTTTAATTTTTTTATTAGGAACATTTACAGGTTAATAACATTAGGTACATGCATTGAAGAAAACGACAAAATATAATAATTAGATTATAACCCCATAAATAACTAATGTTCAGATCATGCATAAATAATAAATAAAAAGTCTATAATTAAAACAAATACATAAACATAGTTGTATTTTACTTTTCTTTCCTTCTATTTGTTGCAATATTACCTACTTAGTGTTTGAAGTGATTGAAGGTGCCGTGTGTGGCTTATATTGGCATTTGTTTTGTTTTATTTCTAATTATATGTTTAAAATATAAATGTTGTACAAGCTTCAGTATGCACTACCTATCTGCTTGCTAAAACTCTTTGGGAAAGGTTGTCTGGAAGAGATCACTTTAATGACAAGACGGCTCATTGTAATGTTTTTTTTTTTTTAAATATATATTTTAGTTTCTATGTAGAAAAACTTTGGAAGCGTTTTTCTCGAAACTACGTTTTTCAACCTGCTTGACAACATATTAGAAAAACTATATATCCGATTTGCATGCCCTAAATCTTAAACAGTTAGAAAATCCAGTCACTATGGCACCACTTCGGGATTTTTATATGAAAGTCTATTTTTTATGAACGAAGAAAATATTCCATTAAAAATCTAAAATAAAATTCGCTGGTTCGCCATTTTAATTTTTTTTTTAGATTTCAAAATTCCCCTATGCCATAGACAGTAGATTTTCGAACAGATTAAGACTTGGTGCATGCAAATCGAATGTATAGTTTTTTAAATATATTGTCAACCAGGTTAAAAAACGTGTTAAAAAAGTTTCGAGAAAAACGCATTCTAAGTTTTGGTGAAGGATAATTCAACACACGAACTGTTTCAAATGGTTTCACGTAAAATGCTGTATCTCCGTCAATTTTTCGAATTTCTTTAAAAAAATTGGTGAGAGCATTTTTAACAAATGCATCTTTCAGAAAATGAAATAAATAAAAAAATTACAAAAGTATATTTTACAGTGTCCTGGTGCCTTAGGGTTTTAAAGGCGAAATAAAGGCATTTTGTCATGATTTTTTTTGAGATGAATAATGTTGGTTTTATTTTTTGCATACACACTTTATGGCATAACATCTGAAGTATCTTTGAAAAAAATTTCTATTAAAAATGTCAATAAATAAGTCCGTGAGAGCGAATCTCCGGAGGCGCCTCGAAAAAAAGTTGTTATGCGGTGAACTCAATAACTCGTTACCGGATCATTTGAAATAAAAAAATCGAAATGCGTTTAAAAGGTAATATGTTTTCCTAGATAGTCAGAGGGAGTTTTTTTTCGATTTATTTTTATTTTTTGGCAGTGTACAAAATTTCAAAAGCATCGGTCAAGTCAAGTCGAGATTTTGAGTTATGATGTTCACAAACTTCAGAAATGTTGTTTGCGAGAAAACCGATTTTAAAAAATTTATACTCGAAATATACTTGAATCGAGCATGAAGGCCCGTCGCTTGAAACGCCGTACCTTCGTTAGTTTAGCTCCGATTTACTTGAAATTTTGACACAATACTCAATATATGTTTTATATTCAGAAAAAAAGGTTTTCGACCTAGTCCGCCATTGTGGCCCCGAGACGTGCATTGCCTAGGGGCCTCGACATGGTTGATCCGGCCCTGTTCACGGCAGATAACCTATGTTATTGCAATAACGTAAATAAACCCCGTGTACACTAAACACGTTTTATTACCAATAACCTTTCTTACGTGATCACGCTGTTAAAATGCATTGAAGATCTGACAACGTTGTATATGGTTTTAATTTACTAGGAAACAATATTGTTTTAATTTTTCTCCGCAAGGGACATTATTGGCGCGCCTAGCTCGGTGTGTTTATGGCGGGATATCGAAAATTTTGTTAGTACCTAAATGTTGTGATTTTACTTAATAATTTCTATTGTAGTGACGAATTTACTCTTCTGTTCACATAAATGATATATTTATCATGTTATTTGTGTGGTTTATATCAGTTTGATCAAGTTATTGTACAAACGCCGTACTTTCAAAGTTGAACTGTCGGAATATTGTTTTATAGGTTACTTAAAAGATAAAATTTACATTTAAAGATCTTTATTTTAAGAGAATTTCTTAAAAGTGATATTTTTTTATAATATTAATATCAAATACATGTGTTCGTAAACGTATCAAAAAAATTAACGTCTTTAGATATGCAAGAAATCTGTTTTAAATTTCGGAATTATTTCCAAGTTATTTTTTTGGCAATAAATTTTTTATTATTTTTTTATTGTATGCACGACGAAAAAGTGAGATAAAAGTTTCCTTCCAAATTTATTACATTAAAGGACTGTGTTTTTAAAATTTTGATTTTTTTTAAATTTCTCTACATTTTGGTCAAAAATATTGTGGGAGAAAATTTTTTTTCCGAGTTTGAATCTTAAAATATGGCAGTTTTTGAAAACTAAAGTGTGTTTCAAATACAAAAATCTAAAAGGTAATTATATCTAGTTTTCATAAATGGTATTTGTTTTTACGACACCTTCAAAAATAAGAAATATATAGAACATTCAAAATACTTTGGAAAAATTCCAAATTTTGTTCCGACATCATTAATAAAACAGAGATAAACTACCCTCTCAGGCCGTGTAAACCACGTGTATTTTTTCCATGAACAATTTTTTAATTAGTAATGTTTTCACATCCGCGGCCGTTTGTCAATTGAATAAAATTTTCACTGGGTTTTTTAGTAAGGCTGTATGTATTTAAATTTGAATTGTGGGTAGAAAGAACGCATCACCACATTTCTCTCTCCTTGCAGAAACTGTTTTTACTTCTTCTCATAACTAACTAACCGTCACCCAGATAGGCATGTACTCCTTGCTTCATTCATATTTATACATCGTCTCGAACTTACCCTTCAATTATTCCGACTCTTGACATACGTATTGTCATAACATGTCTTCCTCGCGCATCATCGACTTCTTCATATCTTCTTCGTTCATTCGCTCTATATGTCCAAGCCATTTAAGAATCCCTTTCTTAATATTACTCATAACTCTGACATCATTATTTTCCAAATGCCTCCTGTGCAAAGTTAATTTAAAAAAATAAAAACCTCCTTTTTTTACAATGAAACAATGCATTACAATGTGGATACAACATCTTTTAATGAGTGTTTCAATTTCTTAAACATTTTTCTCTATAAGAAACCGAATACTACACAAAAGCAATCCAACATTACGACATGACTTTATCGAAGACATGCAATATGCGTTGCAGATAGCTGCAATAGAAAATTGCTACCATTCAGCCATTTGAAACGTCCGTAGACACTTGTGTACAAAATATTATTCTCAAGTAGCGCTCCTACAAAATAGGAACATAACGTAGCTAATATCTTCGATGCTACATGGCTTCGTTTCAAACGTTCCACAATGCAAGTTTGATATTGGCTCAGTGGCGTGTCCCTGCACTAGATAACCTGCGAGGCACGTCCCCGGGGCACTTAATGTGAAGCTTAGTACAAGTTTAAGAGAATACGCTGCAGGCTACTTTAAGTTGAGTGACTATTAAAATAACGTCGTCTACTTGACAGCGAGTTTATAAAATATTTATACGCAAAATTCTACTTTCAGTATGCAATTTTTAGCAAGTATTCAGGATGTTAAGGGACGTACTTTACTTAATTAATTTTCCTTCCAAGAACTTCCTCTCCTTGTGACATAACGTATTTACCTTAATTGATACCCACCAAGGTTGAACATCTTACTCCACATCGGCCACCCTAAATATGAGTAATCACCCATAGAATACACATATCCATCCATGTGATTAGTATGCTAATCTTAGATAAAAGAAGCAAGGCAATGTGGGTAGGTATGTAATGAAAATGACATGTAAGATAAACAATGGATGATTTATTTTGAATATAAAACCCTGCCCTTGGGTAACATTCTAAATTGAACATGAGACTCTAAAAATATCAGGGGGTGGCTGGATACGAACAATCGTTCCAGCTGTTAATGATAGCAGACTCTCTACACGTGCCAATAATAATGGTAACATGTGATAAAATTGAAAGATTAACTGAAGGGCGCATGTATAGAATTAACGATACATATTTCTACATCAGTAATCTCTAAAAAATAGCTAAATATCTCAATCTGTGTAAATGACTTATTTTAATCTCACATTCCGAAGTACGATGGGTCCCAGCACCAATGACAGCCCGTTCCACAATCACAACCTCCCAAACCGCGGTTATACGTCAACTGAGCGGCCGAAAACTCTCTAAGCATCGCCCGAGCACCCGTGTCAAGGCGGCCAACAGCACCATACGAATTGTAACTAGAGATACGCCGCTAGCAGCAAACGTTACATCCTTACATTCCTAAAAAGACCACAAAACACAACGTTCCCAAAGATGACCGTGAGGAGAATTATTTTCCTTACATATAACTCCAAATAATAATTGGATAATTTGTAGAGCGTCGTTTACGTGAAAAATCACCTCAAATGTCAGGAATCATTGGTTAAAGTGGGTCAAGTACATCCCTGTATGATAACTATTACATCCAATCTAGTGGCTTAGCCATGGGTAACCCGATTTCCCCGGCATTGAATTCTTCATGGATTATGTTGAAGAATCTATCGAAAAATTAAAATCATTTAAAAAAGTTGCATAAAAATGTGACGTTATATAAAAAAAAAATATCTTGTTTTCATGGCGTTTTTTAGTAACCTTGGGTTAAATTATTATTTTCTACTTGACATCTCAAATTGGCAGAGAAGTTTAGTTTTAATTGTTATTTTTTGTGTGAATACCGCAAAGCAGTTCCAACTGCTCCAATCTGAACCCATTGAGACTACGGCATCCCCAATTGGAGGCTGAAGGTAGTGGAAGAGGGGAAGTAGATGGGGAAAATGAAGGTGGAAAAGTACCCGGCTTTTCAGATCTGGTCACCAAACACGACTAAAACCATTTGACGTTTCAATTCTGAATGGTGATCTTACACCATGAGAGTATCTTCTACTCTGGATCGTGCCGCAAGTACACTACATATTATTTTTTAATTAATTTATTGTGAAATAATGAAAATTAATCAAATAAAGTTTGGCAGGGGGCATCATACGAGGTATTGGGTGACATACTTGACTTAACTTTACCCAGTGATTCCAGACATTATTTGGAGTTAACAATTTAAATGAAATTTTTGTCTTTTTTGATGATTTTTTTTCAACCAAACTCAAAAATCTGTAGGTATAGGACAGTTAGGACCGGGGTGAGGGTTCGTTTGGCTACTCGTCTGAGTGAAGTTACGCTGAGTTATTGTTAGGTTTGAAGAAAAAAAAGCATTAAAAAAATTCGGTAGTAAAGCTAGTGAAAAGATACAAATTTAGGTACAGGTTTTATGAAGCATAGTTATAAGATCCAGGATAGCATTCAATGATATCAAATTCTTGTTAAAACCCTACACTGAGCAAACTGACTATCAACGCTGGAATATATAATTACGGTTTGAAGCCCGATATCCTTGATAGCAGAATGAGAAGGTTACTTCTCAGTTTAAACTTCAATTTCAGCCTACTTATCTGTAGTTTCCTTGCAGTAACATCTTCACAAGTCTTTCTGATCACTAACCCACATCCATCATGAATTTATACATACATCAAAGTACAACAAAGGTTGTATCTTTAGGTAAAGTGGTATTGTGACACAATGTTATATCTTTAGGTAAAGTGGTATTGTGACACAATTTTATATCTTAAGGGTCGGGTATCAAACCGCGCTGACGCTGCAGTTAGGTATTTCTTGTACTTGTAGACAAACACGGCCGCAGCTGACCGCCTGCGTCTGACTAGAGGAGATGTGGGTATACTAGACACTACGGACTTAGGAAATAAAAATACACTTGCCTTATAAAATTAAAATTTAGTTCCTACTATAATAATGGATACAGCTTAACATACTAAGAATCATATTGTGGAATAGCGTGGATAGCTCATAGAGACATTTGCGCCTGGGTCAAACTGCCCATTCACTGCAGTTAGGTATTTTTGGTAGTTGCAAACAAGCTCGGCCGCCGCGATCTACTGTGTATTTTGGTTAGATTCAGGCACGGCTGCTCAGCATTTTGATAAAATACGGAATAAAAATACACTTGCTTTGTAAAATTTTAATTTATTTCCAACATAATTGATACAGCTCGACAGACTATAAATCATATTATGCAAGGGCAAGGATACATAGACTTTTTTTAGCCCCTGGACCTTTACAGACGTCTTAGTTTTTGACTCAATGTGACATAGAATCTAATGGTGTTTTGATGTAGAAAAAATTTCTGGTTCATATATGGTTTGTATAATGTTATTAATTTTTTTTATAATTTTACCAGAAAATAATGGGCGTGATTAAGTTACGACAATCAGTTTTTACTCTGTGCCTTAGAAATTAAAAAACAGGTAGTTTTGTTTTTGAAAGTTTATTTATATGCATACAGATTTTTATTAATACCTAGTAAGAAAGAATATATTTTACAATTTATCTTTGATATACATAAAGTAGAACGAAGCACATTTAGAAAAAGACAGTCAAAAATATAAAGAAGTTCAGACAAATTTTTATAAAACAACTAAATGTTTTATTTTTATTTTTATGTACCTTACAAAGTCCCAACTGTTATGAATCGCCTGGGGCCAGTGATTGGGGTGTGTTGTGAGGCTGAATAAGGTGGGAGGGGAATAATATAGGGGAAGTACCTGGCTATTCAGATTTGGTCACCACACACGGCTAAAGCCATTTCAAGCAACGTTTCAATTCTGAATAGTGGTCTTACACCAGGGCGATACATAAAGTATCTTCCACTCTGTTTTTTTATAGAAGGCTATTGAAAAGTTTTTTTTTCTTTGTATAAAACACGCTGTAACTCGTGTTGTGCGTGTTACAGGTAAAATTGCAAATGTTATATGTAAGTTCAAAATAAATTAATTATTACTTACAATTATTATAGTTATTTCACAGCATTATCCAAAAATAACAAAGTTACTATTATATACTTGTTTACTATTATATATTTTTAAAATTGAAAAATGTCCTCCACAACACAGGTGAATTCCTAGCGTGGAGGACATTATACTATACATTTGTAATGTAAACTTATTAATAAAAAAAATACAAAACAATGCAGAGTGATAAGTGTTAGCTCCTCATTTATTCATAAGACTGTCATTTTGTAATGACATCATCCTTTCTCCAGGTCTATTATCGATAATTCTAAACATTCACAAAAAGTGTGGTAGATCATTCATTATAGCAAAAAGTTTATATGGAAGGCCATTACTCAGGCCGCTTATGTTTATTTAAAAAACTTACATGTTCACTGATAGTTTCTGTTATAACGACGTCATTTATATTGCTTCTGCTGCTTTTCTAAAAAAACACATAAAATAAATTTATTTGTAATAATACAACCCAGAATTTAACCAACATCGAAATTCATTCGATTTATCAATGGATGTTGTCGTTGTTTTCAATAAAACTTAGTGACAATTTAAACGGAATCGGTAGAGAACTCAAAATGGTCGTCGAAATTATGCATTTTGACATTAAATTCGAGTTCGGTGAACCCCAAACTCCTTAGACCTGATTTTGAACCAAATCGTAAAAGTACTTAAGATATTCAAGATGGATGCCGAAATTTTGCATTTTGACATTAGATCCGAGTTCAGTGCACGTCCAAACGCCCTAATCCTGATTTTGAACCAAATCGGTAGATAACTAAAGAAATTCAAGATGGATGCCGAAATTTTGCATTTGGACATTAGATCCGAGTTCAGTGCTCACCAATACTCCCATATACTGATTTTGAACCAGATCAGTAGAGAACACGAGAAATTCAAGATGGATGCCGAAATGTTGCATTTTGACATTAGATCTGATTTCAGTGCACTTCTAAACGCCCGAATCCTGATATTGAACCAAATAGATAACTAGAGAAATTCAAGATGGATGCCGAAATGTTGCATTTTGACATTAGATCCGAGTTCAGTGCACGTCCAAACGCCCTAATCCTGATTTTGAACCAAATAGGTAGATAACTAGTGAAATTCAAGATGGATGCCGAAATGTTGCATTTGGACATCAGATCCGAGTTCAGTGCTCGCCAATACTCCCCAATACTGATTTTGAACCAGATCGGTAGAGAACACGAGAAATTCAAGATGGATGCCGAAATTTTGCATTTTGACATTAGATCCGAGTTCAGTGCACTTCTAAACGCCCGAATTCTGATATTGAACCAAATCGGTAGATAACTACAGAGAAATTCAAGATGGATGCCGAAATTTTTAGAAGTCAAAAAGCAAAATGACTTCAGTCCACCTTAAAACTACCTTTGATAGAAATCAGTAAAAAAAAAAAAAATTGACATTATTACCTTATTCTCCTTTTCTTCCAGTGGGAGGGTCTATTTTTTATGGCACGGTAAGCAAGAATTCCTTTATTTTTACCCATTTTGAAGGTACCTGAAGTTTAAAAATAAAAATAAAAATAAAGTCTGTAAAACTGTAAATCAAGTTAAAAATAATTTATTAGATATATTTTATTTCTACTTACCCGGTTACTGTAACACCTATCTCCTCAATGATTCCTTCAAAAATCGAATAAACAGCGAACAAAATTGCTGCGAAAAAAATATGCGTGGTCCCACCTTGACCGCTCTCTCACAACTGAATGAATTCTGTGAAATTCAACCGTTATATAAGACATCGCGCGGCGTATTATTTTGCCATACATTTTTGTATGGCGGAGAATAGTTGAAAAATTCAGAAAGTTTAGGCGAATTACAATAAAAATCTAGATACACTGAAGCACTTTTAATTTAATAGCATGTTTTAACATAATGTTTACTCTGAGATTACGAAAGGATTTTTGGTAAAAATGTTTACAACAGGTTCAGGAGAGATAATCGCGAAGGCCTTTTTCAACGTTTTAACTAAAGTTGCAGTATGTATAACTTATAGAATTTGTAAGATTACAGTAAAAAAAATTTAATCACTAGTAACTTTACACATTTTTCTAACTACCCGTATATAATTTTCTAGTATTGCTGCTACGAGACGCGGATGCTACTGCTAATGCGGAGCGATGTTTTCCAAACCCGACCCTTAAGGTAAAGTAGTATTGTGACACAATTTTATATCTTTAGGTAAAGTGGTATTGCGACACCATTTTATATCTTTAGGTAAAGTGGTATTGTGAATCAATTTTATATCTTTAGGTAAAGTGGTATTGTGACACAATCAATATATTACCTACAAAACTAAAATATCAATGCAATAGCTCACCATAAAATATCAATGCAAAACACACTGTACCTCAACTTCCACTCTTTTCGATCTAATGTTAGCAATGAAGACTATGTAAAATTCTTCGATAAACACAAATGTACTTGCCGAAGAAATATAAAAGATATATAGTGGATTTGGTAATGTTATTTAAAATCACACATAACTTAATTGATAGTCCTGATCTTCTTCAACCCTTATCATTCCACATTTCAAATCGCAACAGCAAACAGTCACTTTCTTTTCAAGATCAACTTTAAACAGAAATATTTTATCTACAGATCCACAAATTCATTTAACTTTACCACATTGATCTTATTAACTTGACTTTGCGGGTCATAAAACGAAAACCCATTAAACAACATGACGCAAACTAGATCATTCAATTTACCATCCCATCTATTTCCGTCCTTCGTTTCTTTATCCTAATCCTATGTTTCCTCCCCCCCCCCCTCCCCCCCGCCCCCTCGCATATCGTTTCGCTGTCATCATTTACTCTTTTATTATTGTAAGTTCATACACTATACATACATACATACACATACATATAATTTAAGATTTGATGCCAACTTTCACAAAAATAAATAAATAACTATAACATGCATAGTATTGGAATACGGCCCTACCGTGCGTATTTTATTTGAAGGATGAAATGAGTACCAGGAAAATATCCAGTCAACTGCTAAAAAAAAACAATATTGTGCAGTTCACACGTGGTAGAAGTGAAAACTTCAGCAGAGATTCAAATCACAACGGTGCTAGAGAAGTTCACAACACAATCTCAACCAATAGAACCTTGAAAGTGAGCTCTTAATCAAAGCGGTCAATGCGCGCACTTGGACCGTTGTACACAACACATCGGTTAGGGAAACAGTTTGACTTTTGATTTATTTATTTTTCAGAGTTCCTAAACATGAGTTTACTTACTTTAACATAATTATATAATGGATTATCTATAGATACTTTACTGATATTTTATTATTATGGTTGGTTTGAAAGTGAGATTAAAACTATACTGCGACTGTATGCAGGTTTTTTATTCCTTCCGGAGGACTATCTTGGGTTTTTAATATTTAAAGTCATCATTTTCGCTATATTTTGCGAGCGTATTAATCGTGGGATTTGAGTGGCCGGGTAGGCCGGCGTAGAATTTAGTTGCTTGTGAGAAAATGAAGTCCTTTATCAACGGAATGTTCGAGTCTTTATGGAGACAAGAAATTCTACTCCGCTTAGGCGCATTAAGCGCAAGTCTAATGGCTTTGTTTTGAAATATTTGAATCTTCTCTAAAAGACTGGGGGCCGCATGCCCCCGAACGGGGCAAGCATAGGTGAAGCCGGGCCTTATGGTTGTTTTATATAAAAGTAATTTGTTGTCCGTTGATAAACGACTTTTTTTCCCATCATTGAATAGAGTGAAGATAGACATTTATTAGCTGCTAGGGAAACCGTGAAATTAATACTTTGTAATATTAAAAAAATAATGCCAAAATGTTAAAAAATCACCTGAAAACACTACCTCTTGTAAAATTATGGTAGCTTTTTACAGCGATTATGCGTTGTCTTCTAGCGGATTTATTAAAACGTTGTTTTATCTATATAAAAGACAACTTGACAGAGCGTAACGCTTGGTAGGTACTGTACATAGGTAAGGTTTCATTCATCTCAATATCTCGCAGGCTAAATCCTATAGATGTATGTGTTTGTCTCTTTTTGTGTCGCTATTTTGCCGTTTCATCGAGTTTCAAATCACAACGGTACTTAAGAAGTTTTGACTTAAAAAAAAATTAAATGATAAATCACGATTTGCAAGAAAGAATAATAACACACCTTCAACGAAGCCGACTTTTCTAAGGATTTTTATTGACAGCAGAATCTAACAAATATCAAGCAATATGAAGGAAGGTCGTATAAGACAAGTTTCCGGAATTCTAAGATTACCCTTCAGGGGCCTATTTTCACCTCAAATATATATTGTAACATGACATAATTCAACAGTTTGGTTTGCCGCATTGCAAAGTTTCGACGAATCCTAAACCGTTCAGGTTTTGGGAGTTCTGAAAGGATTTGTAATGTTCGGGAGTTATTTTTTACCACTCAATATAAAACTTTTTACCACAATAAAACTACCCATTGTAAAGATTACGAGATTTGCTAGCAAAGTTTGATGTAGGTCACAAACATTTTTTTATGTATAACGGGATTCTGTGAAACCCTTTTGAATATTTATACTGTTTATTATAAATATTATTGCGTCACATGTCAAACCTGCAATACTCCGAATCGTTTCATAGACATCTTTCAACACTGGCAGGTTAGATTAAAAGCGTTCAAAATCATTTTTCCTCCTCTCTAAATTTTAATGTAAACATTTATAATATTATTAATGTGAAGAATTAATAATAACGGCACATAAATTTTTGGAGATGTTTCATGTCAGTGGGTATTAAGTGTTATAAAATGTGAATGGATCTTTGTTTATGATTAAAACACAAACATTGTGCTTATACATGATAACTTCAAAATACATCATTTCTCTACATAAAATTGAAAAAAATTCACGATTAACCGAAAGATAATTTTTTTCCGAAATCTTTTATTTAATACCAATTTTGGTTTGTAATGGTCCGCCACCCCTGGCTTTGACACCAATTGTGATGAACCCTACCTAATTGATAAACTTTTCTAAGCTTCTACCTCGTAGTTCAAATCTCGTAGCTACGTTCATAATTCTACCCTTATGTCCTACTGATCACACCCCTAGGTATGATGGCCTGACTTAACCCTCTTTCCGGTTTGTTTCTACCTCAGGCTCGTGATTTTTCTAACCCCTATACTTTATAATCTAGCTGAACCTACCCTATTTTCTCAAATCCCTGCGATTTTCTCGCAGTAAACAAGATTTAAGATTTTTTGTTCACATTATTTCTATATTCTTCGTTGTGTATTTTTTTTGTTTTAGAATTTACATCTGTTTGCATACTTAATATGCACACATATGTAGAGAAGATAATGTATTACGTGTGGTAACCCCTAGATTCTTTTAGAGAAAGTGTGAGAATTTTCCGATCTATTTAGTTATTATTATTTTAGTATATTAAACCGAGTTTGATAAACTAGCCTCACCCTTAAACCTCGTGTCTACTTGATTTCCGTAGGAATTTTGTTTGTTTACTTAATTCTTCCTATCACCGCTGATGCGTCGATAACATAAACCAACAGTTAATAAATTCAAAATTTAAAGGTAGGGAAGTTTACCTTACCGTTGTAGGATGGTCGTATTTGAAGGTCCAGTTTTATCACTCGAAGTCCTTGTCTGCAACTTCCCCTAACATAGTGTTTTGTATTCATGGTTAGTATTCATGGTTAGTATTCGCGAAATTGTTGAAAGAGCAGGAATGGATAGACATGGATGGATATGGGGATAATATGTTTGCTGAAAAGTCGGCTCCTCCGCTAACCAAGTGAAAACCGATGAACAACAATTACAAACCGGATTCTCCCCAGTACGTTTGCTAGGCTTGTCCTTAGATCCGAGTTTTACCCTCTTCAACGGGCGTCTCATGCTATGAAAGGGGCCCTTCACGCCAGCAGGGGGAATACCTAGTCTTCATGCCGTTTTTCTGTCTTACTCCGTCTTCCGTCTCCTCCGGATTGAATTTAACTCTACTGAGTCTAGAAGGGGTATTACATGTCTTCCCTTATCATGCCTCTATCCGTTGAATGTGGCACGCAGCTGTTTTAGGCGAATCCATACTCCCACGTGACTAGCCATTAGCAATACGCTCCCCCACCTCTGACTAGCTGACATAAAACGCACCTCGTGAGCCTTATGTTTGCTTTCAGGTTCGACAAGGACTTACGGTATGCAAATAACCTGCAGCTTTAATGCCGCGTCAGCGTACTGTCCGCATACGTCCTTCCTCTTCCCCGTATGCCCACCTCGACAATACCGCCACAAGATCAAAGCTCTCCGACCAGAAAGGTTGACACTTACATTTCCGGATAGCTAATATTCACATACAGAAGCCTTGAAGTCTAGATACGTGTGCAAATTCAGGATTTAGGACTGTATGAGTATTTGAACACCAGTGCTTTTTAAATGAGGTCACTAGTTCCTCGTGTGTTAGGTATTTAGGATTGCGAGTGATTATGGATTCTTGGATACCTACTTCCTATAAGCGAAATTTAAAAAAAAGAGATAAATCATGTTGTCATTGAATCAATGACCTCCTGAATAATTATGATGAGCTCTTTTTGAGTTTTTAGCTAGTCGCGGTACTTCACTTTGCGAAATTTTGTACGCTGAATCAATGCTACCTATTGGCGATCGCCCTAGTATAATCAAGTTGTTTAGAATTGAATGAATTTAACGTCGAAGTTCCTATCACATATTGAATGCAGATTTCGTCGTAAGCTATAATTGATAAACCTGCCCCTTGACATAAATGATTGGTTTTGTTTATTTGTTGATGGGATCTAGGTGACTGTGTCAATGGATGACATTGAACTCCAATCGAATTTTTAGATACACAATCGAAGGTCATATCAACATACCCTAATCATGCTGGTGAGAGGAAGCTAATAGGTATTTGTTTTACAAGTACGCTAGGATGCCAAAATTGATTTAGTGATGCGTTTCTATCTAATTATGTGTTAAGTATTTGTTTTATTTAATGTAATTGTTGTTGTTAATTATTTCTCCCTCATCTTATTATTGTCTTTATTTGGTAATTTTAAAATATGGAATGTATTGCATTGCACCTCCCCCGCATACATACTGGAATAAATCATTATTATTATTATTATTATTATTATACAAGTATGCCAATGTAATTACCTAAAATTGATTGAGAGGTACATTTCTATTAAATCGTGTAGTACCTAATTACACTGCGCCAATAGTTAATTAACTCCGATGAACGAATGAACGATAAGGGATAGATACATCATTTTTTATGTTTTATTTGTTTACACTTCACATAGACGACCTTCGGTTTACTGACCTACTTTGGAGATTGTTTATTTCTACGGTCATTGTCCTTTTGAAACACGATTCATTGTTTAACTAATTCTTTTATATTTTATTTGCCCTAGTTTTTACCCAAACATTGGTCGTTTAAGTAGGTACTTTGCTAACCTAAGAGGTATCTGGATGACCTGGTTTCAACTAAGGTATAATTTGCTTGACCTAATTTTGAGAAATATAGGTATTTCGGTTACGAATCAAACTGATATCTTATGTCGCCGTATCCTTATGCGCGCTTAAATAAACAATAGACCTACCTAACTAAAACAAGTACTTGTATGACCTAATTTTTAAGTAGGTATTTCCTATTTGACCTATTTTCGAGCAAGTGAGAATTGTTATCAGTGTGTTAGTGACAAAACTTTAAAGCTCCGATTGATTTATTGGTGATGCCGCCTGTCCCTTCCTTCTCTGTCTCTGAAAATAATTAATAATTGGTTAAATCTTACCAGCCTCGATCGATTACAATTTTTCAAGTCGGGAATTTTATGACAACGACATTGTGATCAAGGCTTCCCTTTTTGTTTCCTAGCTAACGGATTCCTATCGGTCTTCTTGAGAAATGACTCTGATGATGAAAAAAACTCTTCAAATATCTGTCTATTTAAGATTCACTTCGGTATTTCACTTAGTTTCTCAACCTCGTACTAACTATTGTTTTTATTTCATTCGATTCGAAAAATGATTTATCAAATTGCAATTCAGATGTTTTAATTTTAAAATCCGGAATTAGGTAAATTATTATTTATTCTGAATATTTTAATATCACTTTAAATTAATAACCGTAGATACGCACGTTTTCTAAGTGTTCGAATTATTATCACTTTTGTTTATTGTAATTAGTTATTTAAATCACAATGAAATTTTAAGGCATCTTATTGTCGTAACACCATGAATCGAGCAATTTGTTATTGTTATTAATTTCACCGATATTAAGTAATTTAAAGTAAAATTATAGTTTTAATTATTATATCATCTTTAGTTAGTTTTAAAAATAATCGCGTCATGTGTTTTCTTTTATCCGGTAAACTTTATTTATTTTAAGACACTGTATTTTTGTTAAATATTAGAAAGTCAATAACTATATGTTGTAAAAGAAACACGAATATTATTAAATTCCTATTTACTGATTTTAAACACTTTCAATACAAAACAAAACACCCGAACTTTCACGAAGTATTATTTTTAAGCACTTTTTCGGATTTTTTTATTCCTCAATTTAAAAGGGAGATTATATACCGAATTTACTCCTTTGCAAACACTTGTAGAAATTTCAACTTTTAATAAAGAGTTATACGTTTGTTCCTGGACCCCGGTCTGTATCCCAACTGCCAACGGACTCTCAACAAAACTCTCAACCAACTCCCCGTTCTTTATCAAACCATGGCGTTTTAAAGACTTCTTAAAGCTCTCTTTTCGTAGGAAAATGACTTCTGATCACCCAGACCTTCATAGAAAAAAAACCAAATTCGGTTCCTCCGTATACGACCTTTTGTCAAATCTCTGATAATCTCTTATCTCATGTTTTAGACCGAAACCAGCCTAACATCTCTCTCACGTAGGAAATCACATAAATTTTCTCATTGACATGTATTTATTTAAAATTTTTATGTACTTTGGTAATAAGTCATTGTTAATGTGTTTGTAATAAAGTTTTATGGGAATTCTATATTGTAAACATTACGTTAGAGCAACGTTAATTTTTATTGCCCTTTTTAATCGATAATGGGCCTTGTGTAAATAAAAGGCATGTTCGGATCTTCATTGTTTTTGAAAACAAAATACATGTGTGGTCGACAACCATTTCCTGCGCCCACTTTGTCAGTAGTCAAGCTCAATTATGTGATCCTTTCAACGGCACAAATGACATAAAACGACCATTTCTGTTGAATAAAATCATCCGTAATTTGTCCGGTATTGTTACTTGACCCCAGACACTTAACAATACTAATTGTATTTCCTTTGAGATTGCAACTAGCACACAACTATGCCCCCAACGAAACCACCATCTTTTTATTAAATTTTCTCCTAAAAATCGTCTTTATAATATCTCCGCTTCATTTAGAATTGATAACAATAATTTTCCACTGTTTTATGTATATTTTCCATTTTTCCTTTCGTCAGACTACGTTAAGCATCTTTTCCTGCGATTTGTTTTAACTGTAGAGTGACCTGTCTGTTGTGAATGGTGCTGTCAGAACAGAGTAATCCTTATATCGGTACCTATTCAAGTAGTTCCAATTAGTTTTCTCTTGAGATATTTGGTTCTAATTACTTCGTTTCACCGTTCCATCACCATATAAATAGGGTTTTTCCCCTTTCCTAGGCTATTATCTTCAGTTTTGAAATTTTCCGAGATTCCACCCGTTTTTTGCCATCATTCCATGTCGGTTTTAATTAAATCGTCCCCCGGGACCATTCATGTTACGTTTTCCGTGCCCTTATCGATGTTATTTATTTTCAACATTCCCGTCTAAGATTTTTTTGTTTCCATTTGAAACTTTTGGCGCCCAAAACCTCCAGTTTTCGATCTCGCCTTATGTAAACACGATCCGGGGTTAATAATCCTTCAATCCTTTGTCTAAAGGTTTGTTTATTATACAGTACGTTCACCCTTCGTTCCTGTGAGAATTTATTCAAGGCCGCTCAATCTGATCAAAGTCCACCAGAACTCTACACGCCTCTAATCTCTCTGATTGGTTCAGATCATATTAATTGCTTTACACACTCTCTTATTGGTAAAATTAAAACTTTCTTTGTTCTCGAGACAATTATGATATGTGGCTTCCCTCGCTTCAGTCTTTATACAGATCTCTGTAATAGTTCCCAACTGCTCGGACAGATGTCGCCGAATGTACCGAATTCTCTACATAGTATTAAGGAGGAAAAAAAAATTCCTTGTGGGCTTCTCGTAGGTTGAAGGTTAGCATTCATCACAGGTTGTAAATGTCTGTAACTATGTTACAATGAACTTTAAAACTTTTGCTTTGAATTTAAGATAAATTTTCGAAATGGGAAATATTTGTTTGAAGAATTCAAACCATTGAAAAATAAGGTACCTACCTATGATTTGATATTTCTAACAGAAAATTAACTGATTGAAAACTGATTACTTGAGAATTCAGACTATCCCCATTGATTTCGATGAGACTGGAAGTCAATAAATTGGTTCTACGTTTTACCTCTAACACTCCCGATACTCGCGATAACGTCGAACGGAAACTACATAATCCGGTCCCCGCATACTGCTACTCGCGTAATAATAGTGGAAATATAGAGCGCCTCTACGACTAGGTATTTTGCGAGTTTTCACGGGTCTGTGCAAGTACTAAATAACATTTTTACTGTTTTTAATATTTTTAAACATCTCCATTGCCCTTTTCATTGAACAACAATATTTTTGGTCTGGTGGAGGAACTAAAACCACATAAAATCGTAGATAAAGAAGAAAATTGATTACCTACAACATGGGGGAGACAAATACCAAGACACTCAACCAACAATCCAGGGGAAGATTGTTGGAAAAGGAAGGGCAGTCAAACTTTGAGAGAAACACTTATTCCAGGAATTCTTATCTTCATCATGTTGATCGTTACAAATTCTGGAAAACCCAACTTTATCATATTAATATTCAATTCATAGAAAAGCAATTAGCGTTCTGGGTAATATTGAAACCTCGACAAACATAAGTAACAAATAACTTGATATCAGTTTGATAAAATCGATTTAAAGCTTCAAAATTTCAAACTTCGAATTCAAAACATATTTATTTCACAAAAATATAGAAAGTACAAAATGTATAACTTATAGGTATCGACATCCTTTTTCTCCAGCTAAGCCAACAAAAAAGTGGTAAAAACTAAGTATTTTATTAATTTGAAACAAATACATTTTTATTTATTTATATATTACAAAACAATACATTACAAAATGATGCTTTGCCTGTCCAACTGGGAAGGATTCCCGTTTCAGAACAGCCAAATTGCAAATTTAGTTCATAATATTCTTAACAAAGGATATCACAGTGTAGTTTGACGGCCGGCGTAGTCCAGTGGTAAGGTTCTTGACTGGCACTCCGAAGGTCGCGGGATCGAATCCCGGCGTGGCAAATAAATTTTATTTGATTAATTTGTGTTATTTCACAATTATTCATTTAAAAAATAATATAGTATATTTGCTGCACGTTCCAGTGTGGAAGATACTCTCAGTAACGCCCTGGTGTGAGACCACCATTCAGAATTGAAACGTTGCTTGAAATGGCTTTAGCCGTGTTTGGTGACCAGATCTGAATAGCCAGGTACTTCCTCACCTTCCTCTTCCCTATCTCCTTCCCCTCCTCACTACCATCAGTCTCACAACATACCCCAATTGGGGATGCCATAGTCCCACTGGCTCCAGACGGGAGCAGTTGGGACTCTTGTGCGGTATTCATGTAAAAAAAAAAAACAGTAATGAGGTTCTATCAAGATAAATTTTGAGAACATTAATAATTGCATTCGGAACGAAGGGATGATTTCTTTATGTCCTTGAAAGAATAGCAAAGATGTATTTTTTTACAAGGTAATTTTGGAGAACATTAATCATTGCATTCAGAACAAATGAATGGTTTCTTTCGAGAGATCACAAGTACGAGACTTCATTTTTCCTGACCAACGCACAGTCTTAAGTGAGCTCCAAAACTATTTAATAAAATCGCATTAAAATAAAAATTTTCATTTATTCACAATTTGGCAGGCGGGTATGGGTATCCCCGCCTATTTATTGGATAAACAACACTTATGCCAAAGGTCACTCCAGCTGGTTCGTTTATTGACTTGGGTGGCGCCCGGGTTCATGGGGTGAAGTTTGTCTGCGTCTTGGCGACGGATGTGTCGGCCCACCAACGCGTGGCAGGCCCGATTGGGAGAAACTGGTTTTGACTCTCTTGGAACATAACCTTGCACGACAGTGGGAGGAATAGAATCATTCGTCTTTAACTCTTGGACACTCTGACCCCCAACATTCCTACCCACCCCTCATACCTTTTTCCTTCCCAGAACATCCTTTCCTTTCTTTCCTAAAAATATCCTTCACACAACATCCCCAAAGATGACATAGGCCCTAAGGGGAATTATTTTCTTCAAGGCCTCATGTGTGGAGGTATTGTTAAAAAAAAAAAAAAATATATATTTATATATATATATCAAGATTAGTCTTTCTCCGACAGTGAGATATCGCATCTCATGTTTTCAAAACATATCACGAGACTAGTAATAATGCAGTCCCGCTAAGAGCTGTTCCAGTTTTGTAGAGTGAGATTGCTATAACGATAGTCAACAAGTGAAACTTACGGTTACAGATGGTGACGTAATTTCTTTATTGACAAGTTTTATTGTATTTATTGGAATTACGTCTTCCCCTGACTGACTATACAGGGGCTTTTAAGGAAGCAATTATTACATTTTTAAACGACTTCAAAAAGGAGGAGATTCTCAATTCCACTGTATTTTTAAAAAAAAAATTTATGTTTGTTACCTCAGAACTTTTGACTGGGTAAACCGATATTGATGATTCTTTTTTATTTGAAAGCTGGTGCTTCCCGTGTGGTCTTATTTTAATTTGGTCTAGTTCCGACAATGGCATCCATGAGAAAACATATGAGTCTTAAATTTGCATTAAGTATGTGCGCGACAAATGGACGAATAACTCAATATCACGCCAACCGATTTCGATGATTCTTTTTTTATTGGAAAGGATGTACTACAAGAGTAATTTGATGAGAGTTTGGTTAGGTTCTGATTATTGGATCCATGACAAATTAACGAAACTCGGCCGAATCTCTTAATTTGACGTTATGGTCAAATTATGTCTGTCTCATATGAGCAGCACGTTTAGTAGGTTTACCCATATTCACACAAATTAGTTAGTGTACTTCAGATTCACTAAAAATCAAAAAATAAACAAAAATTTTAACAAAACAAAGAAACGACTTCAAAAATGCAATAAAAAGTAAAAAAATAATTTCGTATTCTTCTACAACTTCATAATCAACTTACTTTTTCTACTAATCAATATGTAGGTACAATTGGAGTCGGTGTCAGCAAGTTGCTTGTGCGGCACAAGCACATCTCACCTATAATTATGTATGTAGTTACAAACCTACCTTGACTGACACCGACTCCAAAAGTAACAATCGTACCTACATATTGAAGTTGATTATGAAGTTGTAGAAGAATACGAAATTATTTTTTTTACTTTTTAGTACATTTTTTGAAATCGTTTTTTTTGTTTTGTTAAAATTTTTGTTTATTTTTTTTTATTTTTTTTTTTTTACATGAGCTCCACACAGGAGGCCCTGAGGAAAATAATTTCCATCAGGGCCTATGTCATCTTTGGGGATGCTATGTAGAGGGTTTTTTTAAGGAAAGGAAGGAGAGGAGAGTTCTGGGAAGGAAAAGGGTTTAAGGGGTGGGTAGGCATCTGGGGTTCAGTGTGTCCCGGTCATCCGCCTCCAAGACCTAGACAAACCTCACCCCATGAACCCGGGCACCCCTGCTAAATCACCAAACGTAGCAAACCACTTGGGGTGACCTATGGCAGAGGTGTTGGTTATCCAATAAAGGTTCCCGGGGCGGCGGTACCCATTCCCGCCTCCCAAATTGTAATTTCTTTATAGATTTCATCAGCATTAGTTTGGAATCAAAATTCCTTTTCCATATTGGGAGCTTCATTTTCTTCTAGTGCACCACTGTCACATTGTGTAATTTGTTTTACTAACATTAATCCTACATTTGGAAAAAAAATTATCACGATCACGAATTGTGTCAGAGTTTTCAGCTTATAAATTGGGAACCATCTCTATGTTCAGATCGTCAATGTGAGATGTACTACCTACTACCTATACACTAACAAGTTTTCGATCTATGAGATTTGGCATTGTGTGTAGAATTATGCCCATTATTTATATACAGGGTGTCCGGGGGTAAAGTGCATTAACTTCGGGAGGTGATTCTACAATATGGTAGGAGTAAAAAAGATAAATAACTTTTTTCTGAAATTCCAACTTTTTTTTCCCATACAAAAAGAGATACCTACTAAAAATCCTTAGTGTAAGGTAGCATTTACCCAAGTTAGCTTGCCGGGCGCATTTGTTGCAACGTTGCTTGGTGTGATGTGGCCTGTATCCATGGAAACCGTTTGTATACATAACAAGACCGAGAATTTGACGTTTATACAGATCGTATGTTTTAAACCAAATGTAAAAAGATAACCGCACTTAAATAACAATTGAAGACATGCTTTTAACGATTAAATTATTATAAACTAATTGAACACTTAACTAATATTTCTTTAAATGGACAATATACAGTGTTAATTTCAAGCGACCTCCCAGGTAAGTATAGTCCTGTTTTCATTAAATTTTAGGCAGCATCGCGTTCATTGGTCAAAATATTGTACACATATTTTCGTATCGGTGATCAATGAACCGATGTATGCAATTTTTAGCCATAAGTTGTTTATAATTGTTTGCCTAGCTTGTAGTTTTAAGATTTTAGAAATGTATTATAAGTTTGTACGGTGCCCTTGAGGTGATTTTTCACAAAAACGGCGCTATATAAATCATCCAAATATTATTATTATTATCGCTTTTAACTGGTTTAACAAATTTTCAAAATGACCACCTTCAGCTAACGTAAAGTAATATTATTATCAATTCGTACGTTGAATAATGAATGCCTGCCCGTTCTTCGTTGGTAAAGTAAGTCATTGACCTAATAATTCAATAACAAAATTACGCGGTACTGGCACAATAATTAAATTATAAAATTACGCACAAATAATCACCATTTTTACAGCTAGGCAGGTTAGGCATATCTACAACTAAGTAAACAAAAGTAAGTCTGAAAAAAACACGCACTGAATTAAGTTGTTCCTTTAAGTCAGTCTTAATAAATACACACTAGATAAAGACACATTAAATCAACAAGTTTTGACTAACAACAATAAAGTTTTTAAAGTGAAACACTACAACGCGAATAAAATTGTTACATTCGAATTCAACACTGATACTGAGCGCTTGGAGCGGGGATTCGGCAACAGTGTAAAATAATAATGCCGCCCGCCCACGCCGGTCTAATTTTATCTTTTTACCAGAAAACTACCCCTAAAAGTTGGAATTTCGAAAAAAGTTATTTATCTTTTTTACTTGTACTATCATGTAGGATCACCTCCCGAAGTTAATGCACTTTACCCCCGGACACCCTGTATATTTTTATACGAATATATGTTATTATAATTCGAAAACCGTAGATTCTATACATTCAGGCTTTGGGGAATAAACTCTAATGATTGAAGGTCTGAAGAAGTTCTCTAACTAGACTAACAAAACTTTCGGATAGTTTTCCCAGTAAAAACATCTTCGCTCCCGAGCATAGTGTAAGTTTTCCCTTATTAATTTTGCTGTCGGATTGTGGAATAACTAACAAATTTTCTCGTATAATTTCAAAGAGTTTTAATACCAATTATAATTTTCCTGTTATAATATCTGCGCTACACTCTCAGTTAGATTTCTTTTTCCTAGTTGAGAAAAGCAGAGTTATACTCTCTTAATTTTCGTTTTGCGCAGATGTGGCTTGTATTGGTATATGTTGTGTAGTTGTTGCACTCGCGTCTTTAAACTAGGTATCATGAAAAATGAAAGGTAAAAAAGATTACCTATAAATTATTTTAATGCAAGTAACATAGGTCTCAGTCATTGCTCACCCCAAGTGGTTCGCTATTTTTAATAACTTAGCAGGGGTGCCAGGGTTTATGGAATGAGCGGGTCTTAGCGGCGGGTGACTTGGACATACTGAACCCCCAGATTCCTATCCACCCCTTATACCCTTTTCCTTTTCAAAACATCCTTTCCTCTAAAAGACCCTCAATATGGCCACAGTCCCCAAAGTTGACATAGACTCTGAGGGAAATTATTTTCTTCAGGGCCTCCTGTGTGATGGAGCTAATTTAAAAAAAAATACATTTTATTAAAACTAATGACATTTGAGTTCTGAAAAAAAAATGTATTAAAAAAACTAAAAAATATGTATTTAATTAATGAAGACAATATTAACGAAACTCAATCGAGAATCTGAAAAAGAAATAGATACGGCCACATCTGGGACTCGAACCCAGAACCTATGAATTGCCGGGTCAGTGCTCTACCAACTGAGATAATGTGTCCCTATCCGATTCGGTCGTATTGAACTGTAAGAACTACCTACATTACCATTATTTTCTTAACGCATGTTTTTATTGACTGCTATCTTTATGTATGTTTGCAAGATTCAATTCGTCCTGCGACAATTCATCCGGCGACAGTTCATCCTGCGACAGTTCATCCGGCCGACAGTTCATCCTGCCGACAGTTCATCCCGCCGACAATTCATCCGGCGACAATTCATCCTGCCTGATCATTTAGAAGATTTTTATTAAGTAAGTATGCAAAGAGGATATACGGCCGTACAACCAAAATCGATATACTTATATCTGAAGGCATCTTGAGTGGAAATCCGCTGTAAAAATATTTTTACTAACAATAATTTCGACTCTCCGAAGAAGCATGCGTGAATAACAAAATACGACATACTTATACTTATAGGTTAGGTTAGGTTAGGTTAGGTTAAGTTAGGTTAGATTAGGTTAGGTTATGTTAGGTTAGGTTAGGTTAGGTTAGGTTAGGTTAGGTTAGGTTAGGTTAGGTTAGGTTGAATTGTCAGGATGAATTGTCGCCGGATGAATTGTCGGCGGGATGAACTGTCGGCCGGATGAACTGTCGCAGGATGAACTGTCGCCGGATGAATTGTCGCAGGATGAACTGTCATGGAACCGCTATATACATAGATAGTGTCTTAGATAAATTTATCTTAGAATTAAATAAAAATTGTAATTTTCTCAAACCGTCTCAAAGCAACTTATATTACCAAATATTTTACAAAAGTGTCCATTATAGCGAGGAATCTCGATGATAACATTGGTTTTTCTGTATTGCAAACATTTTTTTTTACCGATTTTCACGATTTCTTGTAAATGCTACGCCCGAATTTATTTGCCCGAAATAATTATAAGAACAGCTTTATACATATTTAGGTAGATTGACTTTTAAATCTGAGATTACCGTTTTAATCATAGCATTGAAAACAGGAAACGAAAAAAAAACATTTCCTGGTGTACGTACCAGAGTAATATTAATCTTTTGGCCGTGATAACCAAGAAAAAGCACTCACTAGAGTTTTGTTTACATGACCCCTCACAAGAACATTTACGCATATTCCAAACAATCCAACTATATTATTTCAGTAACATAAACCTCAAAGGCCCAGTCACAGTTTAACTTTATTGCCTCGAAAATCTTAAATAATTTACCTCTTGAAATAAAAACATTAGACCAACATCACACTTTCAGAAAGGCGATTGGGGACTTTTTGATGAGTGCTAGTTGCCAGTCCCTCATTCTCAGATAAACAGAGTATCCGGGGGTAAAATGCATTAACTTCGGGAGGTGATTCTACATGATATTATAAGTAAAAAAGATAAACAATTTTTTTCGAAATTTCAACTTTTAGGGGTTGTTTTGTGGTAAAAAGATAAAAATAGACCGGTGGGTGTCGCCAGCTTCATTATTTTCCGCTGTTACGATGCGGGCCAGTCACAACAATGCAATGTTGCCACAATCGTGCCCGGCGGGTGCTCAGCAAGTCAGATCGTACCTCACACTAAAGAATTTTGGTAGGTATGTAATTTTGTATGGGAAAAAATATTGGAATTTCGGAAACAATTGTTAATCTTTTTTTCTCCAACCATCAGTAGAATCACCTCCCAAAATTAATGCAGTTTACCCCCGGACACCCTGTACGTCAAAAACTTGTATGGCAAGGACTGTTTAATGTACAATATATTTTATGACTGGCAATTTGAATGCTGGTCACATCGGACAAGCAATACTTTAGTTCCAATTTCTACCACCAAAATCATTCTCGTCCAAAGTGTCCTGGTGTGTACAGCTATCAAATTTAGCCTCGCAACTTTCTGAGATGTATTATTTTGTCGCGTTAATTGAGTTTGACTATTACAATAAAAATTAGATCTGTTAAAACCTTCTAATCATTTATCAAACCCGCGTGACACTTATGGAAGTATTAATACCTGGTAAGGTCTATTTACATTTTTTTAAATTTGATGATTTTTCGAATTCTATGATAAAAGCCATACTTAGTGGTATGTTTACGATATTTTGTGAAGTTGTTCAAAGCAACTCATTTTGTATTTTTTGGGGGTCAAATAATAAAACCGTGTATGTATACCATAACAGTGTACAAATAAAAAAAGCTAAGAGCTTTGTAAAATATTTTGCTAAGTGCTTTTGATGCAGGTCTTCGCGAGTAGGTACCTACTTAATGCTCAAAGATATTCTCGGAAACAGGATTTTTTGCTAAAAATGTTTTAGCAATATCTCTGTTAAAATATTATTGTGAAAAGCTATTTTTTTATGTAATTGAAATATAAGTTGGGGTTAAAAGGATTTTTTACAATATTCGTTTAATATACAGTTCACTCATTTAAAAATTACGTCTATACTAATATTATAAATGTGAAACTGCGTGTGTTTGTTTGTTACACTTTCACGCCTACACCAATAAACCGATTTTAAAAATTCTTACTCCAATATAAAGCTATATTATATGCGAGTAAAATGTGCTATATACATATACAGCCTTACTAAAAAAAACACAGCACGACCGATAATCTGTGTTGCTGCAGCAACATGAATAATACAAAAATACACTAAAACACGAAACATTACTAATAAGTTTTCTTCTTAAAATGTATTTTAAATCTGGCAACAATGTAATTTTTTAAAGTGTACATAATAAATTGTTTGTTTTCCTCCGTAACCGCTAGGTGGTGGCGCATGCGCATTCGTTGTTCGCGCTGAAACTGCGAAAAAAATTCTCTCCGTGGATGTGTGTGTAATATTATTTAAATGTATTGTATGCACGAGGAAAAAGTGAGGTGACAGTTTCGTTCCAAATTCATTATATAAAGGGTCTGTATTTTTTAAATTTAGTTTTTTTGTAAATTTCTGTACACTTTCATCAAAAATGTTTTGGTAAAAAAAAATTCAATTTTTTTTCGCGTTTGAATCTTAATATATGGCAGTTTTTTAAAACTAAAGTGTATTTCAATTACACAAATCTAAAAGGTAATTTTATCTTGTTTTCATAAATGGTATTTGTTTTTACGACACCTTCAAAAATAAGAAATACATAGAACATTTAAAATACTTTGGAAAAATTCCAAATTTCGTTCAGACATTATTTCTAAAACAGAGACAAACTACCCTCTCAGGCTGTGTAAACCAAGTGTATTTTTTTACATGAACAATTTTTTAATTAGTAATGTTTTCACATCCGCGGCCGTTTGTCAAATGAATAAAATTTTCACTGGGTTTTTAAGTAAGGCTGTTAATCTATATATCCTCAGGCGTTATGAAATTATAAACATTAATATATTTTATTTATTATAAGTTTTCCGTCAAATCAATTTCCTGACAAAAGCGAAAAGCAAAACAAATCGTTGCCGTGGAAACAATGTTGATATATTGGCGGGATTTTTTTTTTCAGGCGTCGTAGGTAATTAATATCTATTTATATAAATAAAAATGAATCGCCGAAATGTATGTATGCGCATAACGACTGCACCAAATTGGATAATTCTTTTTTTTTTGTTCGTTATTGTCAGGACAAGGTTTGTATAAAACTACTGGTGAGCTCTGGTATTATGAAATTTGTATAAAAAAATTGCAATAGGTGGCAGGCGAGCTGTTTGAAAACTGAATGTACCGGGACTGAATGAATGGAGTGCGGGAATGGGAAGGGGGGAGGAGGGGAACCAGGGAGGGGGATGGAAACCTGGGAGAGGGGAGAGGCTACTATATAAATTGCCCCCCCTCGTAACCAATGGAATGCTTACCATAGTGAGTATGTATGGTGTTTGAATGGATAATATTGTGTTGTAGTGTAAAGTATGCGTGTTCTTGGGACGTTTTAATGCATACTGTTCTTAACATGTATGAGTTGATTATTAATTTCATATATATGAGGAGACATGTAGGGATATTTAGTTTTTTTTTTGTGAATAGTTGTTTCCATGTATGTATATATTTTTTGTGGATGTTCTGGATCTGACGTGAAGTAGTTTTTAAATTACTTTGTTTATATGTAATTTATTTACATTTGTTTCATATGCGTTTCCCCAGATTTCGATCACGTAATTTAAATGTGAATGTACGAGAATGTACGAGAATGTAATACATTCCTTTTTTAAATTTATTTGGTAACAGATACGATTACCGGCTAAATATGTTAGAGGGTTTTTTTTTCATTTTTATTTCCTTTCCGATCTGGATCAACATCTGTATATAAAAATCTCGTGTCACGGTGTTTGTGGTGGCACTCCTCCGAAATGGGTGGACTGATTTTTATGAAATTTTTTATTTATATTTGGTAGATATGAGAATGGGTTTAAATGTGTATATTTTATACCGCTAGGTGATTAGGGTGTCCCTATCCAGATTTTTTTTCAATTTTTTTTTTGTATTTTATTTCAACCTCCCATTAGATACTTAATCGCAATTTTTGTATTTTTGTATGAACAAATTTAACCGTCGTTCGTATTTCAAACAGAACGGAATTATGTATGTTGTTGAATGACAGATGGCGCTACTTCCGCTCGATCGAAATTTCATCCAAACATAGAAATAATTTATATGGCAGAACAACGTTTGCCGTATCAGCTAGTACTTTTGTAATATCCTAGTTTTTTGCTAATACATTTCTAGATAACTTTCAGTTATCTAAAAATAACTCAGAGTTAGTTTTATTTGTTTTAAGATGTATTATAATATAATCAATAATAAAAACATATTATAATTATAACACATTTTATTGTTACAAAGTTGTTATGTTAAAAACGGTTCGGTTCTCCCCGGAGGTATAACTTTTGCTTCTGATTGACAAATAATACGACAGGGCAAATATTAAATTCCGCTGTGCAAAGTTGCAGAATTCCGGGACGAATTATTCCGAAAAGTATTTACGAGAAATTTCTCGGGGAAGTTTCATTAAGAAAAACTTATTTATCTTTTCCTCTTTTTCTGTACATTGACGACAGATAAAAAACGTATTTGCTTTTCCTGGAATATTGTTAACTTTTTTTTGTGTGCGCTTTTTTTAATACCACGTTTTGATGGAAATTCACTCGATAGGATAAGATGATAATAATGCATAGTTTTTACAGTTTGTACCTACAGCAGAAAAAAAAACGAAACAATTGTTGTGTAAAATTTGTTATAGTAGTTAATGTTAGGAAATAAAGAAAACACAAATTTGTGGAAAACAGAAAAAACAAGTGCAATAAGAATAAAGAATAGGCCACTTGCATGGATTTCATAACGACTTGGAAAAAATCGTGTTGATAGATCTTTTTACTAAGATTACGAAAATGTTAGTAATTTTTTTTAGAAATGTACAGTTTTTTTTTTAAATAAATAAATCCATTATTTGGGCTCGTGACGTCACTACATGAAAATGTCCCGTCTCCGAAAATGTCCCAATTAATTTTGTAAAATTCCACACAGATTTATTTTTTTTATATTGCATCACTTTGATTTCAGGCGAATTTTTTAATTCGTTCACTAGATTTATTGTTTGTTCTCTGCGAACTTATCATTTGGTTTGAATTTTTGACAGATGTTATGAAGAGAACCCCGTACATTTTAGATATCGGTACGTGTTATAGAGGTATAATGGTTATGGTGCTGATTTTATCAAAATCTAATTTTATAATATTCTTCTTATTATTATAATGTGCAAGTACAAGTATATCACGTTGGATTTATTAATGTAGACGTTGTACATTATAATGATTTATGATCAATAAGATGGATCAAGGAAAAAAATATTTATGAGATGTAATATTTTCGGTATGCCTCGTTATTCTCCTGTGCCATTCGTGTGGAAAACGTTATTTTTTTAAAAATGATTTTCGGCTACGTAATTATCGTTTTTTCGCATCTATAAAATTATGCCCCGTCTTTCCGGTTTATAAAAAATGGTCTGATTTTTCGGATTGAAATTTTCAAAAAATCCCCAGGGTTTCAAAAATACGATAAAAAAATACAGAATGTCTTAGAATATTTGCCTAAACCAGAATTTTTTTTTTAAAAATGTGATGTAAGTGGCCTATTGTTTCAGCAGTTTGAGGAAATATATAATCTAAGGTGATACTTAAAAGAATTCACTCTCTGCTCTTCCGTAGATGGCGCTATTTTAGGAAAAAACACTTCTTGCAAGTTATGCTTTAAAATTTTAAGATGGTTTATTTATTTGCGCCCGTGCATATGCAATATAAATAAGAATAAATATTTTTGTCTATAAACTAACTCAATTATTTTCAAAAAAAGCATAATAAATCAACATTGTATCGGTGACACAATTCAATACTGTATTGCTTTTCTTAAATGAACGAGTTTGTTTATTGTGAAAATTATTTATTCATCTTCATATTACTTCCAAGATATGTTTTTCCTAACAAAAAATTAAACTGGAACCTTCTGTGAAAGAGCAAAATATGAATTTTTTAATTATCACCTTAAAGTAAGTTTTTCCTAGATATTCTAAATAGATTTCTTACAATCAAACCGAATATTTTAATTTTGTAAGACCTGTGTAAAATATAATTGTAAAAAAACAGCGAATACTTTTTTATGTGAATACCTCACAAGAGTCCCACAGCTCCAATCGGGGTTTGTTGTGGGGCTGAAGGAAGTGGAGAGGGGAACGAGATGGGAAAGACTTGGCTATTCAGATCTTGTCACTAAACACGGCTATAGCTATTTCAAGAAACGTTTCAATTCTAAATGGTGGTCTTTACCAGGGCGAAACTGAAAGTATCTTCCAGTCTGGGATGTGTCGCAATATGCTTTACATTATTTTAAGCGAATAAAATTGTGAAATAATCCAAGTTAAAGCACATAAATATATAAAGAACAAATGGTGTAGCGTTATTACACCCCCATTTTTTTTTCGAATGATGGCAAACTTATCAAAGTTTAATCTTTATATATGAAAATCTTGTGTCACGGTGTTTCTGGTAGTCTTCCAAAACGGCTAGACCGATTTTTATTATTTTTTTTATTTACATATATTTGGTAGGTATGAGAGTAGGTCGTAAAGTATATTTCATACCGCAAGGTGATTAGGGTGTCCCTACCTAGAACAAATTTTCCAATTTTTTGACAATTTTTTTTTAATAGTCTATTTTTTTGCCATCAAAAATACCTATAACCCCAAATTTTCACCCTCCTACCCCCACCCTCCCATTTTTTAATGGCGATTTGAGTATTTTTGTTCAAAAAGAATATTTCATATTTGAAAAAGAACGAAATTATTTATGTTGTTGAATGACAGATGGCGCTACGTCCGCCTCATCGAACTTTCATCCGCAAATATAAATAATTTATATGGCAGAACAATAATTTGCCGGGTTAGCTAGAATACTAACTTATAGGTATTATATCGGACTTCTTACATCGACAGCTACCCTTCTTCTGCCTACCGGACCATCTCTCAACGGAAATTCACCAGAACTCGAATTTTGATTTCATGAGACCCAGCGGCTGCCATAGACTTACCGGCGCCCTATTCTACAGTCTATGTGAGTGGCGGACACGTCTCTTACAGGTATCTATAATTTGTTGGAGTCGGAAAAGGAGATGAGAAGTTAAGTGAAAATTTAAAAATCATTTATAAAACACCCTTTTCACTTATTATTATCGGTCATTATTTGATAGTTTCGAAAAGAAAACAAAATTGGGGAGTTGATCGAAAATAATTGCAAACATTTAGAAAAATAAAAAAGCTCTCATTTTAATGATTTGAAAGGAAAACATATCAATTATAAAGCAAATGGTATTGAAGACGTTCATGAGGTTGTTTGTTGTGCGATGTTATGTCAGATAAATACGTATGCTAAATACATTAAAAGCGAGAAGTCTGAGGGTGACATAAAACCTAAGCGGTGATAAAATCCCTTTACATCGTTAGGCTGTGTCGCGTTTACTAGACACGAATAATTTCTTAGGGGGACTTTGAAATTAGATTTATTATAATTTACTCCTGGTATTAAATACTACGTTCGTTGGAAAGTTTTACAGGGAGGAGGATCGGAAGAGCTTTGTACTAATTACGTGCAAAATAAAAGTGCAGGGCTTATCTTCCAATTTATATTATTATGTGTATCTACCTATCTTATGTACCTACCTATTACTTTAAAATTAGAAAACAGCTGTCAATCTTATGTTTTAATAGCATATTTTATTGTATTTTATTTCTTCTCTTTTTTATTCATATTAATACAAAATATGTATGTAGGCTTATAATATGAAATGTAAACACCGGTTATAAGTATATATATACCTATTATTTTATTTTATTGTAATAATTTGGCTTAGCCAACTACATACAGTAATAATCAAGCATTAATTGTTTATTTTATTTTACTTTATTGTTTCTGTTCTCTTTCTAGTGACCACTATGCAAAATGTGTACTTAGGACTATAACATGAAATGCAAACACCAGTTACCACCTTATATTTGCTTGTAAATACATTTTTATTTATTACTATTATCGTTTCAACAACTATGCCAAATAATCCATGGCTATTTTATGTTTTATTTGGTTATTTCATTTTTGTTTTATTCTTTCTCTTCTCTTTTTTTTTCTTTTGCTATGCGAAACAAATAACAGTTAGGTAGTATATTTTAAACTTTTTTTATTATTTTATTTTACATTATTTCTCTTCTTTTTATGTCCTCTTTTTATTTCATCAATTTTCTTTCTTTTTTGTACAAATCATTTTCCACATGTTCATACCCATAATTATTTGACTGTCCTAAAACGGGATAATACTCCTAGTTGGGCAGTCAAAATTTAATAAATTATGTACATAAATGTATAATATTGTGCTAAATAAACAAATAAATATATATTTTTTAAATGAATACCGACCCTTATTGGATTGTGATTACATCAATGAGCGCTTTTATTATTGCCGTGTTGATCCATGATTACGGTTCCGTGACGGCACAAAAAAGGAAGTAAACGTACGTTCCTTATCGCAATAATGCTGCAGCTCTTTCAAAAGATGAAATACACAATGAACGTAGGTCTTTTTTTACGTTAGCTCCACACAAAATAATTTTCCTCAGGGCCTATGTCATCTCAGGGTCGCTGTGTGGAGGATCTTTTTAAGAAAGGGAAGGATAGGAAAGGAAAGAGGTATGAGGGGTGGGTAGGAATCTGGGAGTCAGTGTGTCCTGGAGTGACGGACGTATATTTGGAGCGTTTGATTTGGGAGCTGTACTCATAGAATCTTAAAAAAAAACCTCGGGGTTAGTTGTAGCACGGGGTCGATTGTACCGGAACAATCGTCTCGGTACAACTATCCCCGAGGGGTCATTTTAAATTAAAGCGCAAATTTTCGGTTAATCCCTACTCACGAACGCTTCAAAACCCATCCTAAAATAAACTCAAATGTCCAAAGAAATGTCTAGATAGCAAAATACTAACAAATAGTTCATATTCATTGTAATATTAGCGAATGAACGCAATCGAGAAAAGTTACGTTTAGGGCTCAAACATTTCTTCTTCCGATTGCGGACGTCCGGGTTGCACCATGTCTCACGGACTGCTGACGATTGTCCGCATGTATCAGGGCTATTGCCTGACGACACATAGTATACGTACCTATTATAGTTAGGGAGTTATTCGCCTTGGTACTACTGACCCGTGGTACTATTGTCCCCTGTCTCCCCTATCCCTTCCACTGCGGTACAAGGTGATGGATCAAGAGCGTCCACCTGGAAAGGTCAAAAGGCCTCTCTCAACCGGTCTCTCGCGATCCAACCCGCCACGCCGACCAGGACCTGGACAAACCTCACCCCATGAACCAGGGCACCCCAGTTTAGTCACCAAACGTAGCGAACCACTTGGGGTGACCTATGGCAGAAGTGAGATAAGTTTTAAGATTTTCACGGCCAAAAGCATTTTCGTTATTTGTTTTTGGGGTGTTATGCCGTGTTGCGCTACCTCCTTCTTTAGCCAACGTTTCGGACATCGTTGCAGTGTCCATCATCAGGGCAGATCCGGCAGATCCAAATACAACATAAGAACACCCCAAAAACAAATAACGAAAATATGGCAGAAGTGTTTGTTATCCAATAAATGGTTTCCAGGGCGGTAGTACCCATACCCGCCTCCCAAACAGGTCTGTTTCCTCCAAAGCAAAAAAGTAATATTTTCTTGCATCTCTCTCACACACCGCACCTGACGTCTCCGTAGACCCCTACAATACTACTACTAGCGTGATGATAATTTTGAAAGTATGGAATATAGTTGCAAGGATAATATTGAAGTGTGAGTGAATTCCAAAAATTCAAAAATTTCAAACGTCAATGGTTTTCATTTTGTTCTTCTACATTTATTTATTAACGCCCTTTTTCGGGGCTTTTACTTATGAATAGTAAGAAATATACAGTATTTATTGTACATAACTGAACTGCCTTCGTAAAAATATTTTATATTTGTTTAAAGATAAATTGAAGATGTCCACTGACTTGGTATAATTGTTTCCCTCCATTAGTATTCTGGGTAAAGAGGAATACATATGGTAGTTATTTCCAGAATTACTGCACTGAAATAAATCCTGACTTCTGGTATTACGTAGTGGAATCCGGAAGCTTATCAATTCGAGCAATACCGGACTGTCACCTAAATCATTTAGAATTTTATACAGAAATACCAAGTCAGTGAAAGTTCTTTTGTCTGACAATTTGAGCATATTCATATCATTCAAAATAGTATTGTAGTTCAACGTAATTGCTGGAATACCCATTTTAAAATTAAGAAAACGTAAGAATTTGTTTTGTATTCTTTCAACAGCTTGTACACGTATATTGTAATATGGGTACATATAATACTGCAGCTCTTTCTTACACACTAAATAACAACAGTCCAAAATAAGACACACGGTGAACGCATGTCTGCACCATATGCTGAGTAGCATTTTCATGCGTTGAGTAGTTTAGTAGATCAGATGGGCAGGCTTCTCTCAAACGCCTTCAGTTTATTTTTTTACATAATCCCCTCAGGGCTCATGTCATCTTTGGGGATACTATGTGGATGGTCTTTTTATTTATTTATTTAAGTTTTATTTCAGCAGGATTGGGAGGGTGGTGCAATTGGAGGCGTCTGCTAATATCTACAGGAATTCCAAAAACTGAAAAAATCTAACTAATATCTATGAGAACCAAAGTGTCGATGAATATCTACAGCTCAAACTGTTGACTAATATCTATGAGCACCAAAGTGTTGACGAATATCTACAGCTCAAACTGCTGACTAATATCTATGAGAACCAAAGTGTTGACGAATATCTACAGCACTGGCAGAGGTTGGATTTGCAATTATGTATAGCATATTAGAATAACAAATATTGCGTATGCAGTTTAAAAAACTTAATTTATGTAAGTATGTATGTAAAAATCCTTAATATCGGACTATTGGACACATTTAGCTGATTAGTTCAACCTACGCTCTGTAGATATTAGTCAACACTGGGACCGTCATAGATATTCGTCCGACCTTAGCTCTGTAGATATTAGTCAACACTCTGAAGTTCGTAGATATTAGTTCAACATATGAGCTGTAGATATTTGTCCGACATACAGGCTGTAGATATTAGTATCTGGAGTCGTGCAATTCCAGTCTGCCATATTACATAAATAACTATAAACTATAAAAGAAATAAGAAATAAAAAGTGATTACATATTAGGTAGGTACCTAATTAAAACATAAAATGAAAATAAAATTCGTCCCATAAATAACAAAAAAATAAGAATAAAATTAAAATTAAATATAACAAAAATTAAAAAGAATATATATATTTTTTTAAATATGTATTTTAAGATCGTTCATCAGGGAGGTCGCCTCATCATCTGTATCCATCGCTCATTTAGTGGGGAACTGAGCCACTCGGATGCAGCCACGACAATGAAGTTGGTTGATTTCTATGTTCTGCTCCAGAAGCTGGCTAGTCGGTGGCGAAGTAAGGCTGGAAATGAGTGCACCCTCCCTTCGGTGAACATCGTGGAGGCACTGCAGAACCTCGGTTGTTACATAAGTTGCCTGTAGCACACCCTCAATTTTTAGGGAAAAGTTGGAGAGGAAGTTCTGTGAAGGAAAAATGTATGAGGAGTAGGGATGAATCTGGAGTTCAATGTTCTCAGGAGTGACACGTATGAATCCATCCCTCCCACTGCGAAGCAAGGTAATGGTTCGGGAGAGTCCGGCTGGAGAATTCAAAAGGTCTCCCTCAACCAATCTCTCCCATTCCGGCCCGCCACACGGTAAAACATAGACAAATCCCCCACCCTATGAACCCCGGCTGGATTTATTCAGAACTCATCAATTTGAACATATGAAAATTATGGCTTCACATATTTTGATGAAAACGTGACTCAAAAACCATCGTTAAAATGTCATGAAAAGATCAATTTATTTTTTACGTCTTCAAGAAATTATTTTCCGAGTAACGACAACGGTCGAACCCTGTTTTTTCAAAACTAAAATGCTATAAAAGACAAATTCTAATAAAAACGCCCGATCGAAAGTCAAAGACAAGCTCCTAGAACTGTCAGTGGGTTGACAAAGGGAAACAGAATGATTTATTTGTTTAACCTAAATTCAAGAAAAAGGTGCACGAAAAAAGAACAAAGCAATTCTCCTTAAGAAGGGGCTTATATTTTTTAGGTGTGCCTTCAGAATTCTTAGCTGGAATTATAGTTTTCCAGTGAAAAGGGGAGAGCTCAGTTGAGAATTGTAACGCAATTTTGATTTTCAGGTATACGAAGAGTATAATTTGTCCAATTTACAAAACGCTGTAATTTTATTATTTAGATACTTATCAGTCTCTACTGCCGTTTCTTTATTAGATATTTTCAAAATGATACCAGCATTAAATTTTTTTAAGTTCAATCAAAGTTTTAAATTAAAACTTATAAAACAAAACTTGAAACCGAAGTAAGTGAAGTACATCGCTTAAAACCATGTATAATAAACACTGCAATCATAAAGACTTGGATATAATACCTTCAGAAAGAACGTATGTTTAATTATACCTTTCTTTTTCACAAATTTCCCCACAGGAGGCCCTGAGAGAAAAAATTCACACATGGCCTACGTCATCTTTGGGGACGCTGTGTGGAAGGTTTTGTTAGGGAAAGGAAGGATAGGAAGTTCTGTCGGTGTATCCAGGAGGGACGAAAGAATGAATCCATGTCTCCCACTGCGGTGCAAGGCGACAGATCGAGAGAGTCTGGCTGAAGAGCTCAAAAGATCTCTCTCAGGCAGTCTCTTCCGATCCGGCGTGCCACGCAGAGGTGGGCAAAAGCATCTGCCGCCAAGACCTAGACAAACCTCACTTCATGAACCCGGGCACCCCCCTGCTAAGTCACCAAACGTAGTGAACCACTTGAATGACCTGGCAGATTTGTTGGTACCCATACTTGCCTCCCAAATTGACCTCTTCACTTAAAACCTCTTTATTATTATTAAAGGGGTCGTCTATTAATCACGTGATGCTCGAAAGGGGGGGGGGGTTTGGAAAAAATCACGACTGGGGGGGGGGTATAATGAGATATCACGTGTATTTATTTTTCGTGATAATATTCTGAAAATTTCAAAATTCTTTGCACTAAAAAAATACGCGTGATTTCAGGGGGGGGGGGTTAGTCTAAAACCTCACCACATATCACCAGGGGGGGGGGGGGGTTAAAAATTTGCTAAAAAAACATCACGTGATTAATGGACGACCCCAAACCATATACTTTTGCATTATCTACTGTATAATATATGTATGTATTGACTAACATTTATTTTTGCTCCTCTTTGATTTATTTATGTTTTAAATTAAACTTATCGTTGCACAGACAATATTGTAATGAATAGTGTGCTCACTTATAATTGGAATCACCGCTATAACCATGTTGACAATGAGTTTCACTGTAATAATCAATCTTTTTTTAAACCTTCAGAAAAGGAATCACGCGTGGTAGTAAATACACCTACGGATTTTCCAGAAACAAAACGTTTGTTATGGAATTTCGTTATAAAAAGTATTTTTAATCTTCAAACCGCTTCTTTACTTGAGCAGCTCTCTCCGAAAAGAGATTTCTTCAGAATATTATATTCCAATATGTTATTTTCGGGAAAATCACAATAAACAAGACAGAATAATAAAAGTAAGATACACCTACAGCTTCTTACTAAAACCATATAAAATCGCACATAAAATTTCATTGTTATACTCGTATGTGTTATGTTTGTTTTGAAAAGCAATAGCTTAGAACGAAATCGGGACGGTAAAATAAATACTTAGTTTAGATTTTTAGATTCGTAACAATTTGATGATTTAGTTTCATTATTAATGTTAAGAATAGTGACACCTATGAGATAAATACTGTAGTTAATACCATTGGTTTAATTATTCTTAGTTTATTAAAAGAGTATGCATATTAGAGACCTCTGTAGGAATTTTATAGAAGCTAGTGTTACCGACTAACTAAATTAGAGCACATGACCCAGTATTTGTTTAGTGCCATTATTTATTATTCTTGTCTTTTTAACAGTCTAAAAGACGGTATTTTTACAGTTTTTAGCAGTATAAAAGGGGTGCTACTTAAATATTTCCTTCTCTCGCTATATCAGACGTGCTTATGCCAGAATAATTTTACATGTTTAAAATTATTTTGATGTGCAATATTTGTTTGTATTTCATAATATGTCATTTGTATTCTGTATGTAATGTAAACCTTTTTAAAATAAACAATTGGCACTAGCAGGTAGCAGGAACTTAGAACCCGGGCATATCCGTACCTACTGACGGTGAAAGCGGCTTGACCAATCAGAGGCTCGAGCTAGGGGTCTAACGGTACATCCCTTGGCCACGGTCAAGTGCCTAAATTAACAAAAAGGCAAGCTTTCACCGTCCAAGCTCTCTTTCTCATCGGATCTGCCTAGGCGACGGACCCTGCCCGGGTCTGCCTGCCGCCTGCTAGCCGCCTCTCTCTGTCGATTTCTGTGCCTTTTATATTTGGCTTGGCGTGTACGTTTGTCGTGTTTTTACCAACCCCCTATTACAGTCTGTATACCGACGACGGCCCGTGCGGTATATAGTGGTCCTTCGAGCCGGATAACAACACGCCTTCACGTCTCCACGCCTTCACTTCTCCATGCATCCACGCATCCTGGTCTTCTCGCCATCTCGCCTTCTAGAAGGATGCTCGCTCTTCGCAGCTGTCGTGGCGCTTTGAGTTTCGCAGGGACGTCACAGCCCACGCCCGCAGCTCCCGCAGCACCAGATGTGGCTTCATTCCCTCGAGCTCCGCGCTCTCGCCTCGGACCCCCCAGATCCGGGCTTCGCTGCTATGGGCCTCCCTACTCCGGGCTCCTTCGCCCCGGGTCCCGCACCTCTCTGCTCCGATGATGACGTCACGTCCGGATCGTCAACTGATGACACTATCCGGATGTTACGTCGGGAGATGCGTGCCATGCAGATTCAGCACGCCCAGAAGATTGCATACATATTGGCAGCCCTGAGGCCTGCCCAACTAGTCATGTCGGTGAAATTTCCGGATGCGCTGCCAAAAGTTCCAGCCACCCCGGTGACTTTCCCGGTTACTGCACCCACGCCGGTGTTCCCGGATGTGCTGCCAAAAGCTCCAGCCATGCCGGTGACCATCTCAGCCCATACTCTAACCACGTCGGTGATCTTCCCGGATGTGGTATTCCGAGCACCAGTCACGCCGGTGAAATTTCCGGATGCGCTGTCAAAAGTTCCAGCCATCCCGGTCACTTTCCCGGTTACTGCACCCACGCCGGTGTTACCGGATGCGCTGCCAAAAGCTTCAGCCATGCCGGTGACCATCTCGGCCCATATTCTAACCACGCCAGGGACCTTTCCGGATGCGCTGCCAAAAGCTCCAGCCATTCCGGTGAACATCTCGGCCCGCGCTCTAACCTCGCCGATGAACATCTCGGCCGCGGGCACCCACGCTGTAACCACGCCGATGAACATCTCGGCCCATGCTGTGACCACGCCGATGAACGTCTCGGCCGCAGGCACCCGCGCTGTAAATACGCCGATGAACATCTCGGCCGCGGGGACCCACGCTTTGACCACGCCGATGAACATCTCGGCCGCAGAGACTGATACATCAACTACGCTGGTGAACTTCACGGCCCCTGTGTCCCTCACATATAATAGGATAACTCAACACGCGCCCATACAGCCCGCCAGTCAACCATGTGGGGATATACCTACCAAGCAGAGGTATAATGCACGCCCCGACCCAGAAATGGAATGCCTAGCCGTCCCGTACGACAAGTCGCGGCCTGTCAACATCTGCAGTGGACAGCCCGCCCGACAACCCCGGGAAGTTATACCTACTCAACTCAGGTATAATGTGCACCCCGATCCGACGGTAAACGCCGACCGCTACCCCGAAGTACGCGGCCCCGCAGCGCCTGGCCCCAAAGTGTCTGGCATTGCTGTACCAGCGACCCCCGGCTCAATCTACGCCGGCCGCCACCGTGCTTTTAGCGGGCCCCGAGAAAATACATGCCGCTGTCCCGAAGACCGCGGTGCCGCATCGCCTGGCCCCAGAGAGCCCGGCCATATTGTAGGCGCTTTCTCAGACAACGAAACGTGCATTATGACGGTGACATCTACTGATGCAGGGATGAAGCTTCCACCCATCTCTACTCCAGCCGACAGTGTAGATGGGGGAAGAGTTTGTGCGCCTCGGGACAAAGCACGGTTCACAAGGCTACCTGCTTACCCAACGACCGAGCAGACATCCGCTACACGCCAGCGCCATCGACAACGCGGCCTGTCGCCCTGCGTTCCAGGAACACCATCTGCGGCCATCGGAGTCGCCAACACGATGCACGTCTTCCCAAATAGCTAGGCGAATTCTTCGCCGGGGGAAGTATATCAGACGTGCTTATGCCAGAATAATTTTACATGTTTAAAATTATTTTGATGTGCAATATTTGTTTGTATTTCATAATATGTCATTTGTATTCTGTATGTAATGTAAACCTTTTTAAAATAAACAATTGGCACTAGCAGGTAGCAGGAACTTAGAACCCGGGCATATCCGTACCTACTGACGGTGAAAGCGGCTTGACCAATCAGAGGCTCGAGCTAGGGGTCTAACGGTACATCCCTTGGCCACGGTCAAGTGCCTAAATTAACAAAAAGGCAAGCTTTCACCGTCCAAGCTCTCTTTCTCATCGGATCTGCCTAGGCGACGGACCCTGCCCGGGTCTGCCTGCCGCCTGCTAGCCGCCTCTCTCTGTCGATTTCTGTGCCTTTTATATTTGGCTTGGCGTGTACGTTTGTCGTGTTTTTACCAACCCCCTATTACAGTCTGTATACCGACGACGGCCCGTGCGGTATACTCGCATTAACCGATACTTAGAGTATAGACCCCGTGTTGCACAGGCGAGGTCCGAGCCAAAATTAGCTTCAAAAAGTGTTGATTTCATTGTTAAGTGTTTGTAAATAAAACGACTCTTCAGTAAAAAAAGTGTTTTACAATAAAAAGTCCACCAACCTAGACGATATCGAAGTGACTTTGACAATTAAATTGCTTTCACTATTACGATTTTGTAGTTAAAATAACACATAATGGGTGGTAGGTCATAAACAACACAGTGTTTGCAAAAATATTGATTTCGCTGTAGATATTTCGTTTAGGAAAATTTCCAATTATTCTATCTTCTATCGAATATTTCGCAACAATTTAAGGTAAAAATTGATTTAATAGGACATCTTCACATGAATTATTAACATAATAAGGAACGCCAGTGAAAAATATTCTGGCTTTAAAAAAATATGTTCATATAGACCAATAAACGCTGATTCTGAATATATAAGTTAAATTGAATGAAGATTCTTATATTTCCGTCAAAATTATGTTTCTGTATGAGTTCAGTGGATGATTCCGATGATTAATTTATCAAAAATCAGAAACGGGCTGCATTATTTTTCGAGAATAATCGAAACATTTAATATTCAAGAACTTTGTGTTAAAGATTTGCACGAAAGAAATTAAAAGTAAATAAAAAATTTAGTAGGTACATATACCTATGTATGTAATGCAGTTCAGATACTGTTCAAAGCATGATACGTTGTAAGTTTATCGACTATGTTGCATTGATATCGAAGTTTATCCTGCACAGGTAACAAAACGTATCAGAAACCGGACTTGGAAGATAGTTTTCGACACGCCTGTTTCAACCAAGTTCAAATCTATTTCTTGTTATAAGACAATGCGCTTTAACACAGAGCATGAGGTTTGTGATAATTTCACGTAGTACAAATTGTAATATATCTTTGTTAAAGGCCAATTTAATCAATCAAATACGAAAAGTAATTTAAAAAGCAATACACATAGTAAATGAGGGTTTCGGGGTGGTATTATTATTTTAATTGTTCTAAAGTCTTGAGATTTCCCGGTAATGGAAACTGTGCAGTATGTTAACTTCTAAGGAATAAACTATTGTACTGATCATTTGTATTTCAGCAATATCCATGATAATATCTGAATGACAACATTCTAACTGAAATACTTATTTAATTATTTATATATGTATATTATTAGCATTGGAACATTTTTCTTGAATAGAGAACTCCAGTCCAATTTTTCATTTAATTTAATGAATAATGACCTTCTAACTTAAATAACTGCATATTTTTTTTGTTTTTTTGGAGTTAGTTTTAATAGTTAAAATTATTGTCAAAGTTTTATTTTTTCAAGATCCTCCGAAAACGTCATCACTCCTGAAAAGTTATTTTTATTTTCAACAGGTGTTGTTATTTTGTATCATAATTATGCGGAAGAAAGATGATACTATTCGATAAGTTAAAACATTATTTAATTGGAATTATTTATTCATTAGATTATGTTTTTTACATTATTATATTTTTCAATATTATTACGGGAGTATGGTATAAAAATTGTTTGAAACTATTCTTTTTTAGCTTTTAAAATTAATGTTATCTCAAACGAAGCATCACCTACACACTGCACAAATAAGATATAGCGCCGATCAGCTGATCGATGGCGGCCATTTTGTTTTCGAAGTTTGCAGTAGAAGTGAGTCGTTCGCCAACGAGTCGGCTCAGTGTCCCGGATCTTCATACGGGTCCGTATGATCTGGTTTCGTAGACCGATATTCAAAACTACGGACACACTTGCTCGGGGTTCGCGGATCTTTGCGAACGAGTGAGCGGGTAACAATTGCTACTAGGTAGCATGCTCTTTGGCTTCTAATGAGTGTTATGGTACGCCCAAACGACAAAGAATTCAAACTCCTAATTCGCCGCAAACTACACAACACCCTGCTCCCCCCCTGTTCCCTGCTTCCTACTTCCTATCCCATCCGCCCACCCGCACGCGATCCCTTCCAGCAGTTGAGAATTGCGAGCCGCCTCGGGCACACGTTAAGCCCGCGCGTGGATTCCCACTGTTCGCGCCCGGCGTACTATCGCTCGAATTGTACTCAAATATAACCTGCAATGTTAATTCAATAACCTACGGGTTTAGCGCTGATATTTCACCATGCCTGTGTAAACTTCGGTTCTGTCCTAAACTCGGGAGGTCCCCCTGGAAGCCGGAAGACGAAGACCCCCAACATCATGTAAGCTGTACAATTGTTTCCTCATTTGATTGTGTCCTTTAACGATAGACTGTAAACTCCCGCGCAAAGCCATCACTCAGAGAGTTTCGTTTAGGGATCTTGAGGTTATAAACACGATAGCTAGGATTGTGTAGTATGTATTTCTTGTGTTGAATTGTACTGTAATGACCTATGTACTGTGTTTTAAATTTGCAATACATGAAACTAGTTAACTCAATCCTGTTATTATTCTGCTACGGCAGGAGGGTTTCCTAGAGAGGGAGTATCCTGCCAGACGACTGAGATGCGAAGGAATTTCTGAAGCCTCGAGCGACCCACCACCTGAATAGAGGGTAAATCATGCCTCCCCTGAGAGCTAGCTTGGGACATGTTTGGGGGCCCGCTCCTAACACTGGCGTCCATAGTGGGGCCCAGAATTTTTTTTTCATTTTTGCCATTGTCTCAGTCGCCTTACGGAGTGCTCCCTGTCGAAATCTTCCCCGCATAGGAACTGTTTGTAAACATTGATTGTACTGTGTCTTGGTGTTTTATACCCAGTGAATAATGAATTCTGTGGGAAACCACAGAAATCCATTTGCAAATTGAGTCCATAACGCAGATTTGATTGCAATTATAAAAAAAATTGCGTCAAAGTTGAAAACATGGCCATTTTGTATTAACCAGAAAGACGGCAGCATTTAAACCGCGAATCTGACTGCGCACGCGCCGACCCCTTTGTTCACAAAGCAGCGGACGAGCAACAGTAATTCGCGCCAAATCAACGGCCCGATGTTTCACGCGGTAAATACATACCTAATCTCTGAGTTGCGCGCGCACCCACGCGCATCGAAGCACAAAAGTGCGTTTATCGCGCCAAACTCCAACGGCAAAAATCCGTTTGAATCAGGCAGAACAATTCCCTGTCACTATGCAGTGTTTTGAATAATAAAATCGCCCTTCTGTCACTAAGGTCGGAAGCAATGGAGATCGCTATTGTAAATTTGGTTTTGGAATTCCAATTACCTTGTGGATTCTTTAATTAAAAAATCTCACACTCACGTTTTTTCTTGCACAATATACCGATCGGCCCACTTGTTGTGTCTGTCAAATTAGTACCACGTATATTTCACCAAATGGACAAAATAATGACTTTCTTTCCACATTCTACGTTATAGGTACCGCATTTTTTTTTCAGCATAAGTGTAAAGTGAATTGTGTTTTTTTTCCTTACATAAAAAAAGTGAAATAATAATAAAACCAATGATTGGTTCCATGAAAAAATAAAATAATTTTAATGTGGTTTCGTAACAAATCCCATATTCAGTTATTTTCATCCGGAAGTTTGTCCTTATTTGCCAGAAGAGTGCCTTTTGTGAATTTTAGTGCCTTTCTCAGTGCAAAGTGGTTTGTGAAAAATAAAAAACCCGTTTTCTAAAGGTCAGTCCTGGCAAAATTTTTTGGAAATAAATAAATACTTGTGAATTTCACAGTTTTCTCAAAAGTGGTTTGTGAAAAATAAAAAACCCGTTTTCTAAAGGTCAGTCCTGGCAAAATTTTTTTGGAAAAAAAATAAATACTTGTGAATTTCACAAGTTTTCTCAAAGTGGTCAGTGAAACACAAAAACCTTTACTACTTAGGTCTTTCCACGCAAAATTTTTTCTTGTGCCTTCCTTTGACAAAGATTCTGGTGTCATATATACCAAATTGTAGTATGGAATACAGTTTTCTATAACTATTTTAGAAATACCAACCAGTGATTACCAAGTGAAAAGTGCCTCACAAAATTAATTTTGCGTTTGCTAAAGAAGACCCCTGGCAAATTTTTTTTCACCACCTGGGAAACTCACAATGGAAAACAATCAAGCTATGGCATCATCCAATTTGGGCATCATTCCCAACGTGCACAACTTATCCAAAACTCACTTACAAACTGCTTTAAGGGATAGAGGACTCTCGCCATCAAGCAAATCTAAACCTACATTAAAGGCTTATGCACTTTTATTCAACAAAAAGTACATTAAGAGAATAAACCTCGCCCCCTCAAGCGAAAATAATTCACGCTCGGCTACGCAAGTTTTGAATAATCTTGTTCCTAACGAAGAACCTATGCCACAAGTAATGATAAAACAGGACATCGCACCCACCTTGACACAAGATAAAACCTACGATTTATCCTCGTGGAAAATCAAATATAATGGCGTCTCCGATGTACTGGATTTCATTGACCGTATTGAAGAAACGGCTACAATCAAAAATATCCCATTCGAGATTCTACGAAAAAACTTCATAGAACTCATCTCCCCAGAATTGATACCCTGGCACCGCATTCAAAAAACTAAATGCAAAGATTGGAATAAACTCAGATCTGCCCTAATCTCGAGCTTCGGAAAAACGGAAGCCCAGCACCGGATCAAATTATCTTTACTATCTATTAAACAGCTAGTAAATGAACCTGTAGCAACATTCATAGAAAGGGCTGAATCCATTAACATCAAGCTTTCACATCCCGTTTCGGAAGCTGAACTATTACCAGTCATAACTGATGGCCTTTTAAGCAAATACGAGAACATCATTACCTCACAGAAAATTGCATCCCTAGCCCAGCTAAACGTAGTCTGTCTCCTTCTGGAATCGTACCAGGATAGGAAAAACATAAAGAATGTGTCAAATAATGTAGTTGTGCCAAGCCGTTCGTCTGGTTTAAAACCAGAATTCAACAACAAAAAAGTGTGCTCTTTTTGCAAAAAAGTAGGCCATCTGGCCAATACTTGTTTCAAGCAAGCAAGGTTTCTGGAATCTAAGGAACCCCGAACTTTCAAGAGGCATCACTCTAGGGACCGCTCTCCTCCAAGCGACGAACTGCGCAACATTTTCAAGAAATCAAGGCACAACATGGAAAGGTTACAAAACCCAAGCGATGTCAGACCTCAGGTGGATTTCTCCAAGCCCCCACCAAATTTCTACATGAAGAGGCCAAAAAACTAAATAATAACCTCTCAGGCACCCATTCTGAACCAAGGTCTAAAGAATGGACTGATTGGTTAGCACACATTAAGTATTTTAACCAGACCTTAAATGTTTCTTCGGTTTGTTGCAAACAAGCTAAAGATGGGAGACCCTATGCTTTTTTCTCTGTTAACAATGTGCCCTTTTCCGGATTACTTGATAGTGGTGCATCTGTCAGCTGTCTTGGCAACAATGCTCACCTGCCTTTTGTTAACAGTGATTTTAGAATTTCGCCCCAATCAACACACCTGACGACTGCGGATAATGTTTCCCAACCGGTCATCGGTGCCCTTGCCCTGCCAATTAATTGTAACAATAAAATAGTTACAATCAATTTTCTAATAGTGCCCTCTATATCCCAGAATTTCATCCTTGGCGTTGACTTCTGGAAGGCATTCAATGTTGCTCCCCAAGTATTTAATACTCTTGGCGAAACCTCCACTGCTGCTCAAATTAGTGAGATCCGCACAATAATACCTCACGAAAATTTAAGCACGGACCAGGCTCTCCAACTAAAAGAAATGGTCAATAAATTCGAGTCAATATCTTTCGAAAAATGTGGATTAGGTTTGACAAATTTGGTTGAACACCATATCAAAACCAATGGCCCACCCATCAAGCAACGTTATTACAACTTAGCCCCCCAAAAACTTAAACTTTTAGAAAACGAACTTAATGAAATGTTAAAAATGGGTGTGGTGGTTCCCAGCAGAAGTGCATGGACCAACCCAACTCTTTTGGTTTCTAAAAAAGACGGCTCTGCACGTTTCTGTCTCGACAGTAGACGTTTAAACTCTTGCACGGAAGCTGATACGTATCCCTTACCTCACGTTCACGCAACCTTAGACAAGCTGCGTAACGCCAAGTTCATCTCTTCTGTCGATCTCAGCAAAGCGTTTTGGCAAATACCCTTGGACGCAGAATCGTGCGAAAAAACTGCTTTCGTTGTACCTGGTAGGGGAATGTTCCATTTTAAAAGATTACCCTTTGGTCTAAAAAACAGCCCCGCCGAGTTACAAAGACTGATGGACAAACTTTTCGGTCCTGAAGTCGATAACAGCCTGTTTTGTTACCTTGACGACCTCATCATCGTCAGCGATACCTTTGAAAAACACCTATTAATGCTGGAAAAAGTTTTTCAACAACTCAAGTTCGCTGGTTTAACCATCAACTTGAAGAAGTCTGAATTCTGTAAGTCCCGTCTACGTTATTTGGGATTCATTATCGACGAAAAAGGTCTAAGAACAGACCCCGCTAAGGTGGAAGCCATGGCAAATTTTCCCCGACCCAAAAACGCGAAGGAAGTCAAAGGTTTCCTTGGACTTGCAGGTTACTACAGGAGATTCATCAAAGACTTTTCCACTATCGCAGCCCCCTTAAATAAAATTACCGGCATCCGTAAAGGTGTCAGCAATTTCCGATGGTCTGTCGAAGCTGAAGAAGCGTTTACAACTCTAAAAAATGCCCTTCAAAAAGCTCCCGTTCTGAATTGCCCGGATTTTGCACTCTCTTTTACCCTCCACACGGATGCCTCCAATGTAGGAATCGGTGGAGTCCTTACTCAAGAATTCCCAGATGGCGAACACCCTGTAGCGTATTTTTCCCGTACATTAAACAAACACGAGAAAAACTACGGAATTACCGAGAAAGAGTTATTGGCTGTATTGGATTCTGTTCACCATTTCCGCGGTTACATAGACGGTAGCAAATTTACTGTAGTTACAGACCATAGTAGTTTGAAATGGTTGATCTCTTTAAGTAATCCCTCCGGTAGGCTCGCTCGTTGGTCCTCCCGTTTGTCTCAATACAATTTTGATGTTGTTCACCGTAAAGGCGCGGACAATATTGTTCCCGACGCCCTTTCAAGAATTGAACTGGCTTCATTAAATGTTGACACAATTGCCCCCCCTCCATCTACAAAAGATGAATGGTACTTGAAAATCTTCGAAGGTTGTAAAAATAACCAACAAAAGTTTCCTAATTTTATCATAAAAGAAGGACAACTATACCGTAATTGCAAGGTACCACTATCCATCCTCGAAGATTACTCGTGGAAACTTGTCGTTCCCCTCGAAGGTAGAGAACAAATAATTATTGACAATCATAGTGCTCCCGACTCCATACACCCAGGAAATTTCAAGACGTATAAAAAGATCTCCTTGAAGTATTACTGGCCTGGTCTCTTCAAGCAAATTCGCAATTACATCTCTAAATGTGAAACTTGTAAAGCTTATAAACATAGCACGGCAGCACCTGCCGGCCTAATGGGTAATCCCAAACGTGCCGACAGACCCCTACAATCATTGTCAATGGACCTCGTCGGACCCTTTCCCCGAAGTTATGCCGGACACATGCACATACTTAGTGTAGTGGATGTTTTCACTAAATTCTGTTGGATCTTTCCTTTAAAAAGAGCCAACGCGTCCGCCATCATCAAACTTCTGGAAAAACACATTTTTATACCTTACGGAACACCCAGAACCGTAATTGTTGATAACGGAAAACAATTTATTGCCCAAGAATTCAAAGATTTTCTTGCCAAATACGGAATCAAGGATATTTACTATAATACCTTGTATACTCCACAAAATAACACCGTCGAACGTTATAACCAAACAATCAACACAGCTCTGGCTATTCTAGTTGATAAAGATCAACGTACTTGGTGTAAAAACCTAGATAAAATTCAGGCTGCGATGAACAACACTGTTAATCTGGCCACTGGTTACACACCTTTCTTCTTAAAACACGGTATGGAACAAGTTGTTCATGGTTCTCTACATAGGAACACAAACTTTCCTACGTCAATTGCCACCACAAGCAACCCTACCGCGAACTATGCCCATCGTCTGGAAGAACTGTCGGCCATCTACAGTGAAGTCACTGATGCTTTGCTCCTGGCTCATCAAAAGAGTGCGGACAGATACAACCTACGTAGGAAACATGTCACCTTCAATACAGGAGACATAGTTTGGAGAAAGAACAACACACTTTCCCAAGGAGCCATGTATTTCTCTGCCAAGCTGGCACCACGTTTCGTGAAGGCCAAAGTTCTAAGAAAGATATCAGATCTAGTGTACTCCTTGTCTGACTGCTCTGGAAAACACATTGGTAATTACCATATTAAGGATATCGCAAAATCTGGAAGTGAGGAGTCAAGTAAAACTGCCCCCACTATCTCAGCAAACTTAAAATGATCCAGTGTGTATCACCACAACCTTTTTGTAAGCACACCAAGTCTTACAATGGCTGGCGTGTAAAGTGTCAATTACATGCCCACCCTTTCGTTGATAAAACGAATATTGTTAAAAAATCATTTTTGTAAATTTATGTACAATCCACGGTGTAGTTTGCCCCGTTCATGTTCGTGAATTGGCAACCACCGTAATTTTTGTCTCACACGTTTTTTTATTTTTTTTCTTTCTTTTTTCTCACCTGTTCCAAAATTGATCACTTTAGAGCAGAGACACCCCTCGAGTGACAGTGTTCGGGAAGTCATGAACCCAATCATTGCCTCTCAACCCCTCACACTACGCAACGTTCATGCCATGGCACGCTTTGCCATGTAATGCAATATTGTAATTTTCACCATTTTTGTTTGTTGTTTTTTTTTTCATCATATCGGAAGGAATCTCTTCATTTTTTTTCTTTTTATGTTCTGTAAATACTGGAGCGTCGTTCTAAAATCGATTTGGTAAACTCCAAAGCGTTAAATCACGACCCAGGACTAGTAAACCATCTCAACATGCTCCATATTTTACCCATCATGGTAAAGATAAGTGGTTACTCACATAATCACATTCCTTGTGTATAGTAGTTTTCAATTTTTTCTCAAATGTCAAAAATTGATGGCGTCCTACCCGAGCTCTTTGCTAACAAATTGGATTTTGACACATCCTTTTTGAAATCATATGTATATAAATAAAGGAAAAGCCTTTAAATTGGTCTTTCCATCCTTGTACAAATCCTCATGGACTCGTTTCAACTAAAGTACGTAAAACCAAATACTCGGTCTTTTGTTGTTATAAGAAGTCCTCGATTTGTCCCTCTTCACAACATGTATGTCTTGTATTACATGCTTCAACCCTTACGGAAAAGGTTAATAAAACCTAACGGCAGCCCTGATTTCCGTACATAAATAACCGCAGTTTAACGTAAATCATCAATGTTTTGTTTGATCATCGTTTTACAAACATAGGCATTCAACTCCTGTTTCGCCATTTAACCAAGTATTTGCAACCTAAATTGCACATAACCTGGTATGTTGTAACCGCACAAAGGGTATGTAAAACCACAATTGGTCCCTTTTATTTGTCCCCACTGAAGTTTGCTGCAATAGACAGTATGTAAAACCATGTAGGTCTGTCTTTGTTTGTCACATGGTGTAAACAGAAATGTACTCTGTCGTCACCCCGCCTTTATAACATACGAAGTGACATTAAATTGTTTACCTCCTTGTTATCCTATCGTACGCTCCTGGGCTACGGAGTTAGTTAATCTAACAAATCTTTATAAACTGTGTTAAAACAAGCATAGTTAACGTTTATTGTGTTGTATTTAAACGTAACCCTGTTACATTATAGGAGAGATCCTTAGAACATCCACCATTATAGGAGGGATCCTTAAAATACCTGCCGCGATACGAGAAGTTCGTCATAATCACTTTTTTCTCATAGCTAAATGTTATTGAGCTGGTCGTGTGACATATTTGTCATGAGAACCTTTTTGTACATTCTATTTTGGTCGTGTGCCATTCATTTGTCATGAGAACCATTTTGTACGTTCTATTTTGGTCGTGTGCCATTCATTTGCCATGAGTACCACCCTTTTCGTATAACCTGTTCCGGTCGTGTGTCATTTATTTGTCATGAGTACCGCTTTTATGTATAACTGTGTATAAACTCTGTACACGAGACGTGGAGACGTAATAACAATACTTACCGTGATTCGTATGAACGACATAATATCGGCTTTGCTATCTTCTTTAGGATGCATTGTATAAACTCTTTGACTTCTGTCTATAATTGAGTTATATCTTGTATGTACTTACATATTTTGTACACTATACGTGGAGACGTTAAAACACTTACCATGAGTCGTGCGAACGAAATAATATCAAACCCTTTGTGTGCGATCTACGAAATGTAGTCCACAACCCTTTGTTGTCATTCAACGCCAATGCCCGTGGACTTCCTGTTTTTTTACTTCTTTGCAAAAAGGAAAGAAGCCCAGGAATATCTACTATCCCAAAAGGACTAGTTTTCAGCTTCACTGTCAATTATGGGGCATAGTGCTGTGGGAGTTAATCGATTGAGCACAAAAAACCACCTAACTCGTTGTCTGGAGAACGAACAAGAAAACCCCCAGGTTTGTGAAATTGGAGCAAGGGTCTGTCTTTTCTCACAATCATGTAGAAGTTTTTAAAATGACCCCTAATCTTTTGCCCAATACACGCGAAAGATTAGCCTCTTCGATATAATGTGTATTCAAATGTCTCCTCATCCTTTTTGATAAATGTAAAGAGTCAGGAAATCTGCTGGTTGATTATGTTTCATTTTCACATAGAGTTTGAATCGGAAATTAGTCCAGTCTCTAGCAAGCTTCGCAACTCGTCTCCCTTCTCCCCTCCTCCTCCCATTCCCCATGTTTCAGACTTATGTTATGAAGTGAAAAATCTGTCGTTGACCATATCTCGCCCTCACTTGGAGTTCGAATAGGTAACTGTCCGGTTATCTACAGGTTTTCCCCCTCAATCTCTGCATATGTCTCACCAGTTTTTTTTCTCTCTTTTCTCAATTCCACGAAACACATTCATGAATGTTGGATATGTACGATATGCACTTGGCGTACCGTCTGTCTCCTTTTGACAACCTTTATTCATGAATTGGTTTCCCTTTGCCGTGACTAGTTCACGATTCTTTGTCTCGTTCTTTGAAATTCTACGAAAATGTTACCATCTCATGTTAGCATAGGCCATAGAGGGCCGGTTGTTTTTTAACCAAGACATATTGTCACTAGGCAAACGCCAAGTCATCCTGGCAAAGGAAAATGTTCATGTAATCACAATTTAGTTAGGAATCTCTCTTCGTCACTCTCTGGGTCGGTGGTTAAAATTTCGTTATTTCATTATCTGGACACATTTTGTTTCTCTCCAAACCTTTTCTTCATTGGTCCCTAGGCAGGTAAACTTCAAGAATTTTGCTCTAATAATAATTCCTCCCGGATTTAAAAAGAAGCCCAGGCGGATGTCATCACCAACAGCCAAGCTGAGCTTCACTTCCTGACAGCACGCGCTGTGGTTACAAGGTCTCTCCTGCTGCCATTTTCTACGCAATTGTTCCTGAAAGCACAGACCATACCGCCCATACGTATGTTGTCTTGTCGTGCCACAGCAAGCTGAGTTGTCCCACTATACTTTATGACACTCTAAACTACCTTTTGGGCACGCTAGCTCTTAGGTTTGTTCTTACTCTTGCTATCAATGCCAACCTTGTCGTCTCTTGCTCTGTCATGCAGTGACGCATATATCGTCATGTGTAAACCATCATTACCTTGACCCACCAGTATTCGCTGAATGCGCACCAATACAAGTTATCTTGAGCTACATTATGCTTCAATAACCATTATATACGATCCGTGTTTACCATAATAACACTTAGGATTCGCACTGGCATGTCTGCAGATACTGGATTCTTCTCTTCAATGACCTCTGTAACCATAGTCGCGGCACAGCAACCACAGTCTCCACTTCGTGAACTTCGACGTCTTCAACAAAACCAAGTGTTTTCTAAGGCCCAAGTGTACTCCTGAGCGTTGTCTCAAATGGGTCTGATTACAGTGATAATGTAATCCTTAGAATCCGTGAAGTCACGTCCTTTTCTTCGAAATTCTCCGAAACCAAACAAATCCACGCTTCACAAACTTAGCTCCAAGACCAATGAAACCTTAGAATCACACACTTTTTCTCTTCTCTTGTACAAATGTATTGTCATTCTTTCAATTGCTTAACCATGTGTATTGTCATTCTTTCAATTGCATAACCATGTGTATTGTTATTTTCAATTGCATAACCTTGTATGTTGTTTTACACCATGTACTTTTCCCAAATTTGTCTTGTCCAAACATTGTATGTACCCCCACCCATTCCCTACAAACATTGTGACCCAAACTATAGCATAAAACTGTATGTTCTAGCTAGGAAATCTCTCAAGCAACGAATCTCTCAAAACCCCGATGGAAGCATAAGAGGATTTTTTTTTTCCCTACAGCTCCATTGCCACGTCGCTTTTTTTCCAAGCGCGGGGGGAAGTGTTATGGTACGCCCAAACGACAAAGAATTCAAACTCCTAATTCGCCGCAAACTACACAACACCCTGCTCCCCCCCTGTTCCCTGCTTCCTACTTCCTATCCCATCCGCCCACCCGCACGCGATCCCTTCCAGCAGTTGAGAATTGCGAGCCGCCTCGGGCACACGTTAAGCCCGCGCGTGGATTCCCACTGTTCGCGCCCGGCGTACTATCGCTCGAATTGTACTCAAATATAACCTGCAATGTTAATTCAATAACCTACGGGTTTAGCGCTGATATTTCACCATGCCTGTGTAAACTTCGGTTCTGTCCTAAACTCGGGAGGTCCCCCTGGAAGCCGGAAGACGAAGACCCCCAACATCATGTAAGCTGTACAATTGTTTCCTCATTTGATTGTGTCCTTTAACGATAGACTGTAAACTCCCGCGCAAAGCCATCACTCAGAGAGTTTCGTTTAGGGATCTTGAGGTTATAAACACGATAGCTAGGATTGTGTAGTATGTATTTCTTGTGTTGAATTGTACTGTAATGACCTATGTACTGTGTTTTAAATTTGCAATACATGAAACTAGTTAACTCAATCCTGTTATTATTCTGCTACGGCAGGAGGGTTTCCTAGAGAGGGAGTATCCTGCCAGACGACTGAGATGCGAAGGAATTTCTGAAGCCTCGAGCGACCCACCACCTGAATAGAGGGTAAATCATGCCTCCCCTGAGAGCTAGCTTGGGACATGTTTGGGGGCCCGCTCCTAACATGAGCAAGTGTGTCCGTAGCTTAATTCAGTCGTTAAACCGGATCTTTTCATTGAACAAGACCTAGTGAAGCGGCTCGTTCAACTGAGCCGCTTTGCCCGTCTCTAGTTAGCATTATGCTGTAGCATATTATACAATTTTTTCGTACAGTTTAAAGTTTTTCAATATTTTAAATAATAGAAATAAACTGATAGAGATGCCTTTATTTTTGATTCTGAATTATTTAGGCTTAAATATTGTTTCAATAAACACAACAACTAGATCTCTATAAACAATATGAAATAACGAATATCATGAAATGTTGTTAATACTGATGGCTTGTGTCATACCTACATAAACAAAGATTTTAATACAAAGACTGGTAAAGCGTGACGTCAGCACTAACCATTCAATAATACCAACTTTACAGTGTGCTTTGACGAGACGTTTAAAAATGCACTTTTTAATATTTCTTTAAAAACTCTACGTTTAATATTATGAGATAAAACTTATATATTCAGAATCAGCCTTCATTGGTCTGTATGAACATATTTTTTTAAAACCATAATATTTTTCACTGGAGTTCCTTATTGTTTAAAACATTATATCCTCTAAAACCATTGTTATCACTACACGATCATTGATTATACTAATTTAAATGGTTTTCAATAATTGTTATAACCTGTTTTACGCAAGTTATTTACATTATGTATTCTGCATTTAATTTCATTTTCGCAACAATTCAATTTCTTAACACCTGCCATATTTTTTATCAGTATTTTTTAAAATATATTTTTTTGGTAACACGTGATTATCAATGTTTCTACTATTGTAATGAGACGAACCGCGCAAGCTCGAATACTTTCTTGCTAATATGGCATCCATGAACGACGAACGGAGGAAATCGCTGCTTCGCAGGTTTTTGCTGCTAAGCCCTGCGGGCGGCTTTTGGTTCGACTTCGCCCAGTTAGTGTTCGTGACCATTTTATAGATCCACTGTCATCCAGTGATAGCTAGTCACCGGGACAGGCAATGACTTTATACGTAATATATAGCCGCTTAATACAACTGAGTATTACCGCTAATCTTTCCACATCCGGAGAGGTACTAAAAATTCGCAAATTCGTAATACTTATACCTAGGGGGAAGTGGCGACATCTTTTGACGAATTCTTTAATTCGAAACCGAATTGCAATAGTAATTTGATTAAAATTTTACGTACACAGATGTTATTTGTGGCGCGGCGCGTATGGCGTGGCATTAGAAATGCACTCGGGTTTTGAAATTCAACCACGCAGACGGTAATCTATTAATATTGTTCGATTTTGAATACGGTCGGAGATAATGTGCCGTGTCTCGTTTCACGTAGTGTAGTACAGCGAGTGTAGTTATTTATTATAAACGGTCATAGTTATTATTAACAGTTATTATTATTATTATTAAATTATATAACTGTTTATTGAAGTGTAAACTTCTTTAGCGCCGTTGTGATTTGAAACTCAATGAAACGAAACATAGCGACACTAAAAAAAGACAAACACGTGCATCTACAGGATCAAGCCAGCGAGAGAATAAGATAGTATAATCGGTCTCCTCTTTGTGCGGAGCTTCGTATCCTCCTCACACTTGTCTACCTTAGTTTTCTGAAGTTTTCACTTCTACTGCTTGTGAATTGCATACATACTCAGTTTTCAGTTTTGTTTATTGAAGTAAAACTTCTTTACGCACGCTTGACTTGGGGAGTAAGCTGGTGAATGTGTGACGAGAGCGTTACGGAAGGTGTGATTGGGCGAGGTGAACGGTCGGGCCTTTACGAACGTTTGACTTAGGGAGTAAACTGGTGAATGCGTAAGCTGGCGAGAACGTCACGAAAAGCGAGGTGAACGGTAGTTGAGAGGGAAACATAAGTTAGTGAAGATAGAAAGAGAGAGAATTACTGTAGGGGCAAGAGAGAGAGGTGCGAGCACACATTTTCTTTCTCTCTTTCTCTCATAGCCAGTTACGTTTCATATATCGACACAGTGCAGGCCTATTGTCTGTATCACACTGTAGGTGCAATAGAGAGCAGTGCGCGCGCACATCTTCTTTCTCACTTCCTATCATATAGATGGAGCTAAAGAAGTTTTACTTCAGTTGTGTGGTCTGAAGCATTTTACTAAGTAAATTATTTGTTCCTAACTCACTTTCGGTTTACTATATTTAATTATATACACTGGCGCTCAACGTGAGCGGTGATAAAAATCTATGTTTAATATTATTTAATGTTTTAGACAACCCAACTTTTGCACAAGTTTTTTCGCAAACAATATAGCATCTCATATTCTATTTCGACAGTTACATACAATGATATTTTGAAGCGTTTCTCTTCATAATCTGAAAGACTTAAGACATTGACAAGTCTAACTTGTGACCTTAAACCTGACACTTCAAACATAAAAAAATTGTGAAACTCACAAATAGTTTGTTGATTAAACCAATGAATAATATGTTACTTATATCGGTGGCGGTGGTTAAACGATAAGCTTTTCTATGTTTCCGGGAGGGAGATGTTGAGAAGCATCCAGGAGTGGTTTTACTTACGATCGACGGGATTTTTTCGATTTCGATTCGATCATTCTTTGCAATAACAAAGAGCTGTTTACTTTGGTTCCGGCAGCCATTTTCCAATCTAATACCCTTTTCTTCCTTCTCCCAAACATTTGTTCCTTCAGGAATTCGTGAATAATGGGTTTGGAAAACGATGGATGGCACTTGGAGGCAATATATATATATACATATCTGCTATCGTAAGGTACTTCATAAATAAATCGCAGGTTTAAAATATTATTATTATGTGGTTGTGTTGACTACTGTTGCTTTTTTTAGAATCACTTCTTCGAATTTAGTAAGATACCATACATTTCCTTTGGAGTTTTTTTATAGGAAACCTTACTTCGGTTTGCGAAATAAGATCAAAAATCGTGTTTTGAGAAAAGCATAATTGAGGAGCGTTTTCACAAAGAGAAACATCTTCCCCAAGTATTTATTTTTTTATTCACTGCGCAGGTGTCTTGGCTTATTCAGATTTTTGAAAATCAATATAAAAAAACCTGTTTTATATATTACTAGCTACGCTATTTAATAAAGACATTGTTTCTCCCTGCGTGTCCTTTCCCATTCGTCCCGTTCCCCTTCTCCACTCGCGTTCCCACTCAGCCTCCTCCACCTTCCCTCCCCCCTCCCACATTCCATACATTCATTCTCTGTACATTCAGTTTTCAAACAGCTCGCGTGCCACCTATTTGCAATGTTTTTATTCAAACTTCATAATGCCAGAGCTCACCAGTAGCTTTATACAAACCTTGTCCTGACCAAAAAAAAATAATTTTCCAATTTGGTGCAGTCGTTCGGAAGTTATGCGGGTACAAATTTTTCGGAGATTCTATAGATAGATATTAACTACGACGCCTGAAATAAAATGTCCCACAAATATATCAACACAGTTACCAAGACAACGATTTATTTTGCTTTTCGTCTGACTTTATCAATAACTCGCTTTTGTAAGGGACAATAAACGTATAATAAATATAATACATTAATATTTATGATTTCAGAGCTTACCATGTTAGAGCTTACCATTACATACAGCCTATGTTTTTTTTTTTTTTTTTACATTAACTCCACATAGGAGGCCCTGAGGAAAATAATTTCCCTCAGGGCTTATGTCATCTGGGATGCTGTGTGGAGGGTCTTTTTGAGGAGAGGAAGGAATGAACATTGGTCTTGAAGAGACCCATGTTGTAGGAAGGAGGAAACACAGAGGCCGGCAAATCATTCCACAGCCGAGCTGTTGAACACAAGAACGAGTCGAAGAAACGACCCGTTCTCATGTGACAAATGTCAACCGTGTACAAATGTTGGGCACGCGTTTGGCGTGTTTCCCAACTATGCACCGGTGCCGAAGGGATCAATGATGATAGTTCCTCGGAGCATCTTCCATTGTAATACCGGTAGAACAAGGATAGCATTCCCACCCGACGCCTGTGCTCTAAAGATTGCAATCCGTCTGTTAAGATGGGAGAATCTATCAAACGGACCGCCCGTTTCTGCACAGAGTCGAGGGTATTTTTCAGGTATTTTGGAGCTCCAGACCAGAGATGGCTGCCAAATTCAACCGCGGGGCGTACTTGTGATTAATACAAGGTTAGCAGTTGTGTACTATTAAAGTATCTGAGGGCCCTGTACAGTACGCCCAGCTTTTGGGAGGCTAACTTTACTCTGGCTTCGATGTAGCCCCCATACCTGAGCTGGTCACTTAGGGTTACACCAAGCATATCAATGGAGGGCCTGTTCGGAAGATTGCTTCCGTTGAAAGAGACTAGATTTTCATTTCGATATTACTTTATTATATATTATTTACATTACTTGCATATAATGTAGCTTTCAAATTAAATGATAATTTTTTGCAAAATTTATACCTATAAAAGTGTAATAACTAGATAGGTATATAATGTATTATAAGTTAGGTTATTATATTATTTCAATGTACATGAGCAGCCCCATAGTTATATAAAAAATAAACCATTTTTATGAAAGTTTATAATAATATCTTAGACGCGTAAGATGGCAAAGTAAATATCTATTCTTATTTTTTTTATTATATAATATGGATAATTTTTAGAGCACCGTTTTCGTGAAAAATCACCTCAATATATTTAGAACTAAAATGTAAGGGGACATTTCGCGGGACATATTTTTTTATTCAAATTTTAGATATTTTTATTTTGTAAAAATTCGCAATTTTCGATATCGTTTCAGATATAGATGGATTTTTACAAGTGAATTGTGTTTTCTTATTATTTATTCACGTCTAACTATTGATTGCATGTGCGTTTTTTTATACATGAGCTTCACAAAGGAGGCCCTGAGGAAAATAATTTCCCTCATGGCTTATGTTATCTTTGGAAAAAGGAAGGAGAGAAGAGTTCTGGGAAGGAAAAAGGTCTGACGGGTGGGTAGGATTCTGGGATCAGTGTGTCCTGGTAATCCTATCCCAGGAAAAAAAAAATTTTGCAGATATTTCTCTTTGTGAAACGGCCTTATTTTTGTTTGTTTTTTTATTGGGTACGTGTTTTGCAAATAAAAATTACAGGGATGATTCGAAATGTAAACCAAAATTTCAAAAGCACAGCTGAAAGGGAGAATATGTTAACAGTTTAGGAGAGCAAAAACGAAGAAGGTTTTTTTCATAAAATCATGATCTCCAGTTTTTGTAGACATATAATAATTATGAATGTTATTACAAAATTATGTTGAAAAGATCTTTCAGAATTCTTAACATATTTTGTTAATTTCTTTAATAATAACTGAATTTAATTTGTTTCATATTTTTCAAAAAAAAATCCTCTTGCAACAATGCACGTCGTAAAAAACATATTTATTTTCCATATCGACGATGCAGATCAGTATAGAAAAAAATCGGAGAAAAATGACAAATTTTATCTAATTTTTGGATTTCTTGTTCTTAGGATTTCAAATATACGCTTTCGAAATGATTTTCATGTTATTTGAATACCGCACAAGAAACGTTCCAACTATCCGGAGGTAGTGAGAATTCGGCATTCTCAATTGGGGTATGTTAGGAGATTGAAGGGAGTGAAAATGGATAAAAGATGAGGAAAATGAATTGCTTAGTTTTCAAGATCAGGTAACTAACGACAAAGTTATTTGCAGCTTGTTCTGAATTATGGTATTTTATCAGGTAAATACTGAGAGTACCTATCTACGACTCTGATATTGTTCTTCCGTGATTTAGTTAAAAACTTTTACCGCACCTACTACCTAACATATTTACATACTTCGCTATTAAAGAGGTCAGGTTGAATAAATAGCCATAATTCGCAAATAATTAGATTGCTTAGTTGTTTTAAGTGCCTTTGCTCAGGTTCGTTGTGAACATTTCCAGCTTTCAACCTCCCACCAATCTCATATTCATCGCTATTTGGGATCTATGACGTAGAAGGAGGATTATTTGGTTAGTTTGTTTCACATCACTATTGTTATATGTATCACATCACTATTGTTATGTATGTCACATCACTAGCGGAAATTATATTATTATCTATGGTATTTCGCTAAAACTTGTCTAATGTCAAAGTCTGAATTGGTAAAGTTATATTAAACAGTTATCAGTGTTTCCTATAATAAGTCACTGACAATAAAGATTAAACAAAACAGAGTGTGATTTTAACATAAATTATTTTAATTCACGAATACAGTATCTGTAAAATGTTAAAACAAACTCATTAATTATATAAATAATAATAATAATTGGATGATTTGTATCGCGCCGGTTTTGTGATATTTCCACAATTCGTTTCAATTATTGCTCCATATTTTATACTAGTTAACTTTAATTCATTTATTTTTTTTTTGATAGTAAACAAATCGGAAAATATATCTGAATAATAATAATATATGTAATACAGAAATCAACTCAAACTTTACGTAGTAAATTTTCTCACACATTCAGAATGCCCTATAAATCTATCCTGTTTATCAAAAGCACTTTTGTCGAACCCATCATCATATAGTAAATTTGTTGTTTATTTTTAAATAGGTTTTGCCCCCGGCTTCGCTCGCATAGCATTAGGGGGGTTCCCACTCCGCCTCCTCCACCTTCCCTATCCCCACTCCACCAGTCCATAAATAATTTCATAATTTAATACGTATATTATTTAAATAAAAAATTAAAAACATTTTTCTTTTCTTTTGTTTTTTTGTTACAGAGTAAATTTTCTGGCATTTTTATAAATGTATATTTAACTTAAATAATTAAAATGAACATTTTGTTGAAAAAAAATTTTTTTTTTGCATTCTTACCAGCATTTGGTTTCTTAGAACGGGCAATCTGCATAGCTAGGAACTAATATCGACCCACAACACAATACTTATCACTGTCGACAAAATTGTTCACTTCTGAAAACAGCGGATAAAATTACATATCTCGGAATAATCATAGATAAAAACCTAAAATGGAAAGATCACATCGGACATACAATAAAAAGAATTAGGAAATTAATTTATATATTCTTACGAATTAGAAACTTCTTATCAACGAAAAATCTATACTCAATATACTACGCACTAGTACAGTCTATTCTTCAGTATGCGATTATCAGTTGGGGAGCAGCTTACAAAACTAGTTTGACCCCCATAGAAATTGTTCAAAGACTCATTATAAAAATTATATTAAAAAACCTCCAGACTTCCCCACTGAACGCATATTTGAGGAATTCAAAGTTCCAACATTTAAAAACTTATTTGCGAAAAATTCAATCATACAAATTATAAAAGAAAAAGATAAATCCTCATTCATAACTGAAAATCGTACAAGACTTACACATGTATTTGTATGCCCCAAACTGAACACGTCTTTTGCCCAACACCATTATACACACCAAGGAAAATACTTCTTTAATAACCTTCCAGTAGAAATCAGAAGCATTAATGACAAAGTACAATTGTTGAATTCCATCAAAAAGCATTTTAGAGAAATCACCAACGGGAAAATTGCTGCTTCCCTCATCACCACATGAATGTCACACTAAAAATTACACCTATTTTACTTATTACTGAATACGTGTGGATGATTTTATCTTTTAGTTAAAGGATCTTGATTGCGATATGATTAAAATGTGTTTTAACGGTATATTAACAGTACATTAACTGTGAATCTGTGCATATATTATGTGAAACACCCGACTGTATAAATTGTACATATTTAAAATGTATCCACAAGCTCCTCCATCCACAAGCAAATGCTTTTAATGGAGGAAAAGTAACAATATAACATGTTCCATTTTTAAGATAAATAAAAAAAAAATTAAAAATAAAAATAAATGTTATAAATAATATTATAAATATATAAATAATGTCAGAGCTTATTCATAACGCCAAAGCTTTCCAATATATACAGCTTATATTACTCGCAAATAATGTAGCTTTCTATTAGTGAAAGAATTTTTAAAGACCGTTCAGTATTTTTTGCGTGAAAGAGTAACAAACATACATCCATACAAACTTTCGTATTTATGATATTAATAAAGTTTTGATTCTGTTTATTAAAGTGCCTTTGGAAATACAATATTTTTTGTTTTTCCGACGCTTGAGGAGGCCACATACAACATGTATGAGAAGCATGTATTTTTAAAATTCACCCTCTGCTATTCCCTACCGTTCCCTCTAACCGTTCCCTCCCCCACCTTCCGTTCCCCTCCTCCTCCCGAATTCCCCCCCCCCCGATCCCTCCTTCCTACCCTGCCGCTAAACTATAATATGTAATGCATACACTTCTCACAGCTGTCGGTGTGAAAAACAAGAATTTTCCAAATTTGCTCTCTGCTATCCACTATCGTTACGATGGGTCCTTTGAAATCCCTCACTTTGCCCCTCGTTCATCCCCCACTCCTCCACTACCATGCGTGTACTTTCCCATGCGTCTTTCTCATACCTTCCTCACTCGCGTCCCCCCCCCCATTTCATTCTCTTCCCCCCTCCCAGATTTCCCTCCTCCACCCTCCTTCTCTTCCTGCCCCTAAATTGTATGAAAAAACTGTCAGTGCGAGAAGTATGGATTTTTTAAATTTACCCCCTGAAGTCCCCTACCACTACTATGTCTCCTTTGAAATCCCTCCCTCTGCACCTCCCTTGTCTCCCTCCCCTCCTAGCATGTTCACGCGTCCCAGGCCCCTCCAGCATCCCATTTCCAAGTTCCCCGCCTCCCCCCCTCCTCCGCTCCAGCGTTCCGCTCCCTCTTTCACGTTCCCCTACTAACTTCCCATCTTCCACCCTTCCTTGTTTCCTCCCGCGAACCCTACACCGTTCCTTCGTTCCCCTCCCCCCTCCGCGATTTCAATAATTCAGTTTTATTTTTATTGCTTATCTCATTATTTTAATTATTTTATGACTATCACGAGATATTTCCGATCTAATGTCACACTTCACAGAATTATCATTATAAATATCCCCTTTGGTCCCCAATTAACCATGTCCAAACTTCATGCTGTCTTTAACCTTGTCACATATATGTATGGATGCGTGCGATTAGTTCACACGAGTATGAACAAGTATGAAGGAAGTGTCAAAACCCCAATCCCCACCCCTATCCAATAAATAACGGGTCACCGACTTCGGGTGCTTTCCAGACTAAAGTCTAACTATTTGGCAACAGGAGTGGCACGTGCCATGACTGTTAACACGTGAACATATTGGCATTCATCCCCATTGATGTTTACTTCATATTGATAACTTGTTTATGGTGACGTGTTGAGGGGATGAAACAAGTCCACCCCCATTACCTCGGAGCGCTGGAGGTATGATAGCCATTGTTTATGTTTACTGAAGGGTATTTGGTTATGTCACACTGTCGATGGTTATACATCCAAATATTGATGAAATTCGTTGTGTGCCTCGTAGGATGTTACTTATGTGGATCAAAATAATTGACAATATGAAACTTAGAGCCACAATTAATTCAACTCGTTCATTTTCTTTGGGATATATAAACCAACAGTAGCGGTAATTACCTTTTTTAAATTAGCTCCACACAAGAAGCCTTAAGTAAACTAATTCCCCTCGGGGACTATATTATTTTGGGAATGCTAATGATGGCGTTTTTAGGAAAGGAAGTTCTGGGGAGGAAAACGGTATGACGGAAGGGTAGAAATTTGGGAGTCAGTGTCTCCAGGAGACCTCCCACTGCGAGGCAAGGCGATATTCCGAAGGAGTCCTACTGCAGTAGATGGGCAGACGCATCCGCCGCTAAGACATAAACAAACGTCACCCTATGAACTCTGGCACCCTAGCTAAGTCACCAAACGTAGAAAACCCCTTGGGGTGAGCTATAAAAGAGGTGTTGGTTATCCATTAAATGGTTTTCGGGGCGGCAGTACCAATATCAGCCTCTCGAATTGAAACCTTTTTTTTATGTGCATACCATACAAGAGTCTCAGGCTGTTCCCGTCTGGTGCCAGCGCGATTATGGCATTCCGAATTGGGGTATGTGTGAGGCTGAAGTTAGTGGGGAGGGGAAGGAGGTGGGGAAGATGAAGGTGGAAAAGTACCTAGCTATTCAGATCTGATCACTAAAAGCCATTTCAAGCAACGTTTCATATCTAAACAGCGAAATTAGGCGAAATGGAGAGTATCTTCCACTCTGGAACTGGTATTTTAAATTAATTAATTGAGAAATAACACATATTAATCAAATAAAATTTATTGGCGCACGCCGGATTGCGAGTCAAGAGCTTTATCCCTAGACTACGGAGACCGTAGTCTAGCGATAAGGCTACTAACACCTACTTAACAATACTCAAAAATACAAGAGCACGATACATATTATTTAAATATTATTATTACTTTTATATCCTGATGGATAGCTTGTCAGAACTTCCTACTCATAATGTTGTTGAGCTTTACTAGAAATTTTCCCAGGAGAATGATGTGTGCTTTATAAAGTTAGCTTATCTTATATCCTTATTCTTTAAACTACCAGATAAATAAGGCTTAAGAGACTTATCACATTATCATATAAAATTCATATCTCCATTCTCATGGAGTGAGGACTTTCAAGTTTAATCTACGTGCCTTTGCAGGCGAAAGGTTGAAACAAAAGGAATTATTATTCTGAAAGATTACAAAGCTTGGCTGAACATAATTCATGATGGTGTATTCATACCAAATACACGTACATTTTAAGTAAAAGCATTGTTAATAGAATAACAGCCAAAATATAATTAGCACATCTTTAGGAAGCCATATTACTTTTCATAATTTACGTCTGTGTATTCGAGATGTGAATCTACAGAAGACTACTCACAATAAGCTGGATGGACAGAGTTACGAATAAAGATGTTATGGTTCGGATGAATAAAGAAAAACAAGTTATTAAAACAATGAAAATCCGAAAACTTCAATATCTAGGACATGTAATGAGACATCCAGAGAAGTACGAGATCTTGTATCTCATAATGCAGGGAAAGATTGCCGGAAGACGGGGCCCTGGAAGAAGGAAAACTTCATGGCTGAAAAAGCTGAGACAGTGGTTTGGCCAGTCTACTGTAGAGCTGTTCCGGGCCGCAGTAAACAAAGTCCGCACAGCCAACATGATAACCAACGTCCGTTGAACGGACAGGAAGAAGAAATTTGCGTCTAAATATAAAATAGTTATGTTGAAATACCCGCTTACCTACATGAAATACACGCTTGGGATATTAATGTTCCAATTTTTTTCAAACTGATTAGCGGCCAAGTCGTCTAAATAATCCCATAGCCGATTAGTAAAAACAATCCGTGATCATTGTATCATTCAAGTCGATGTTTCGATTACAAACCTAACATAATATCCAAATATACGGATTGACCGTTCGTGTAAAATCAAAAAAAAAATATTTTCAGAAAGCTATTGATAAGGATAGTAATCATTTTTTGCCAAATCAAGGATTCCCATCAAAGTGTCGGATTCCCACCAAAGCGTCGGATTTTCATCAAAGTGTCGGATTCCCACCAAAACATCGGATTCCCAACAAAGCGTCGGATTCCCACCAAAGCGTCGCGAGTTCAACCTTCTGCTATCAAAGTTCTCCATTCTTGTAAAAGTTTCATTTGTTATTCGTGACGATTGTACAGATTTATTTTTGAAGTGAAAACTTCTTTAGCGCTGTTGTGATTTGAAACTCGATGAAACTAAAAATAGCGACACTAAAAAGAGAAAAACACATACATCTACACTATAGGATTTAGCCAACGAGGGAACGAGATAGTATATAATTTTCTTCACTTCGTAGCCTCCCTACTCTTGTCTACTTTAGTTTTCTGAAGGTTTCACATCTACCGCGTGTGAATTACGCTCGGTTTTTATTCATTCTTTATTTCTTTACAATATTCATATTACAGTTTATAATTCAATTTTTAACTTCACTTGGCCTATGTTGAGGATGGATAGAATTCAAATACTCTGGAAGCATGTACTTTATTCTGTTACCGGCGAACGTAAGTTTTAATATTATTTTTAATCATTGGAATTTCCAAATATTGAACTGACTATGGCTTTACCCCTTTTATCTTTCTAAGAGTACCTACTTACAATGTTATGTAATAAATTATTTACCCTGAACCTTTATTAAATTCCTTTAAGATTCCGTATATTATTTTCGTCTTCAATTTGGTCTGATCCCGAATTCTTCGGGTCACCCTTTTTTATTAATTTGATATCGTGCAGAGGTCAGGACAAGAGGTCATGAAATGCCAAATGGGTGTAGCATACCACTAGAGTAAATAAATAATCCTAAAATTATCATTACTATTTTATTCAAGTAAATTTATTTTATTTATTGTAGATAGATAAAAAACAAAAATTTTAACAAAATAAAAAAAACGACTTCAAAAAATGCACTAAAAAGTAAAAAAATAATTTCGTATTCTTCTACAACTTCATAATCAACTTAATTTTTCTAATCATCAATATGTAGGTACGATTGTTACTTTTGGAGTCGGTGTCAGTCAAGGAGGGTAAATTTATTTTATTTATTGTAGATAGATAAAAAACAAAAATTTTAAAAAATAAAAAAAACGACTTCAAAAAATGCACTAAAAAGTAAAAAAATAATTTCGTATTCTTCTACAACTTCATAATCAACTTAATTTTTCTAATCATCAATATGTAGGTACGATTGTTACTTTTGGAGTCGGTGTCAGTCAAGGTAGGTTTGTAACTACATACATAGTTACCTATAGGTGAGATGTGCTTGTGTCGCACAAGCGACTTGCTGACACCGACTCCAAAAATAACAATCGTACCTACATATTGATGATTAGAAAAAGTAAGTTGATTATGAAGTTGTAGAAGAATACGAAATTATTTTTTTTACTTTTTAGTGCATTTTATGAAGTCGTTTTTTTAGTTTTGTTAAAATTTTTGTTAATTTTTTGATTTTTAGTGAATTTGAAGTACACTAACTAATTTGTCTGAATATGGGTAAACCTACTAAACTTGCTGCTCATATGAGACAGGCATAATTTGACCATAACGTCAAATTAAGAGATTCGGCCGAGTTTCGTTAATTTGTCATAGATCCGATAGTCAGAACCTAACCAAACTATCATCAAATTACCCTTGAAGTACATCCTTTCCAATAAAAAAACGAATCATCGAAATCGGTTGGCGTGATATTGAGTTATTCGTCCATTTGTCGCACACATACTTAATACAAATTTAAGACTTATATGGTTTTCTCATGGATGCCATTGTCGGAACTGAACCAAATTAAAATGGGACCACACGGGAAGTACCAGCTTTCAAATAAAAAAAGAATCATCAATATCGGTTCACCCAGTCAAAAGTTCTGAGGTAACAAACATTAAAAAAAATAATAATAATAATAAAATACAGTCGAATTGAGAACCTCCTCCTTTTTGAAGTCGTTTAAAAAGAAAGTACAAATTACATATAGGAAGCTTTGCCTGTCCAACTAGGAAAGTTTCCCGTTCCAGGACACACAAATTGACAGGTTTAGTTCATATTATACATTACATAATTAAATAACAAAAAAAAATAGAAAAAGAACCCGGTAGCGTATATTATATTCGGATTTGCCGAATTAACCTGGTAGCATATTATAATATATTCAGATATATAGTGCATGATATAGTTATGCCGTGTTGCGCTACCTCCTTCTTTAGCCAACGTTTCGGACACTGCAACGATGTCCGAAACGTTGGCTAAAGAAGGAGGTAGCGCAACACGGCATAACACCCCAAAAACAAATAACGAAAATTTCAACAATCTCAAAATATCACTAACAGACCAGTAAGACAATCGTACAAAAATAACATAAAAACTCCGACAGTGAACAAGCTTTGGAAAAAGGCACTATAAATGTCATGCTAGAAAAGCATTCAACAGTCTTAACCTTGAAAATAAAATAGAGGAAAACAAAAATAAATTCATACTAAAAATTAAAAATTGGATTTAACAACAAAAAAGACAATATTTCCAAAATCTCATTACATAATAAGAATAAAACACATACACCTAATATACAAAAATAAATATAAAACACATCATTAAAAAAATACATTTTACCTAAATTATAATTTTTTATTTTTAGTTTAATTTTAGCTTTTTTTTATGCAGCATTATTTTTAATGTAATATGTATAAATTTTTGTTTTATAAAATGGAGGCCTCAGCACAGGTGAGTATAGAGGCCGACATTGCTGAATTGTATTTAAATAAAAAAATAAATCACATTTTATTTTCGAAGTTTAGTCTTATAAAGGAATGTTTCTGTGGTTCGTAATTATCACCTTTAATTTTTTTTCGAATTAATCCAATATCAGGTATATATTATAATTAAAAATTTTAAATTAAAAACGACTAGGCTATTTAGTAAATTCAATGTTCGTTTTAAAGATATATCTATGTAATAGATTTTGTTCTACCAATCTACACCACAGCAGTGGACCTACCATCCAAAAAAGTCTGTCCCCAATTTTATATCCTACTAATATTATAAAGGTGAAAGTTTGTATGGATGTATGTTTGTTACTCTTTCACGCAAAAACTACTGAATAGATTTTAAAAATTCTTTCACTAATAGAAAGCTACATTATTTGCGAGATCTATAGGCTATATATATTGGTAAGCTCTGGCGTTATGAATAATCTCTGGCGTTATGAAATTATTTATCATACGTTTTCTGTCGCTAACAAAATCGATTTATTACAAACGCCTATCGTCGCCTTGGAAACGATGTTTTTTTTTTAAATTAGGTTACTATGGACATCCCTCTGATGTTAAAATTCAAATATGTATAAAATACTAATTCCTGCTTTACAGGATGGATTTTAATGAAACTTTACAATAATATAAACATATAGGCTATAGCTCAGAGCTCTGGCATTACGAAATTTGTATGAAAAAATTGCAATAGGTGGCACGATTAGTAAGATATCTATAACGCTTTAATCGATTCAAATTATTAGGGAAGTAGGTACTTCAAATAAATTCGCTTAAATATTTTCTAAAATAGAATTTTTATTTAAGAATCTTTGTTTTGCAAAATTTCATTCTCAAATTTTGACATAATGTCACACAACAATTATTGTTTTACTTGGATAGACAGGTATCGCATTTTTAAGTATAAAACTACCGTACTGGATTTTTTGGTAGAATATAAAAAGAAGAATAATAAAATTCGTACTTAATAACTATCTATAAAAATGAATCACCAAAATGTATGTATGCGCATAAACCCGAACGACTGAACCAAATTGGATAATTCTTTTTTTTGTTTTTTTTTTTTTGTATAAAACTACCGTTGAGTACTGGCATTATGAATTTTGTATAAGAAATTATAATAGGTGGCATGCGAGCAGTTTGAAAACTGAATGTATCGGGAATGAATGTGTGGAATGCGAGAGGTGAGTGGGGGGAGTGGGGAGGGGGGATGGAGAGGGGGGAGGGAAGGAAGGGGAAAGGGGAAGGATGAAGGAGGTTGTGGGGGGGGGTAAGGGGGGGGGAGGAGGTTGATGGGGGGATTGGAGTGGGGGGAGGGGTGGGTGGAGGGGGAGGGGGATTAATGAAGGGAGTGGAGTGGTGAGAGGGAAGGTGGAGGAGGCTGAGTGGAAATCCCCTAATGCCATGCGAGCGAAGCCGCGGGAAAAAGCTAGTTATTTAATAAATCAAAACCAAAATTTCCTCCGAAATCGTAAGATTTGTAAGTAAGTACTTAAGTAGGTACCTACCTACTTAATTATAAACCATGTATATTTTACAAAACTTCTTTTTAAACTTCAAATTTTGAATTACACAATATCACCATCCTAATGACAATTCTTTTTTTTAAATTATCCGGTAGTAGGAACCTGATTGTGCTAACTCTAGCAGTTTAAAAATGTAGTATCTAATACGGCCACCATAATGAACCGGAACCAGAACGTAATAAACAATTTAGTAAAATGCCAAATGATCAAGTTAAAACAGGACTTCGTTGCCGCTAGTCAAATATGCTAATAAAATTCTCCGCGCTTGTTAGATCCTTAACTAAAGAAGGTAACTAAATGATGACAATCGATTAAAACAAATATCCTTCCGCAAGCATACGTTATCCCCAATGGTTTGCTATGTTTGGTGACTTATTATAGGTGCGTTAATGAGGTGAGGTTTGTCTAGGACTTGGCGGCTGATGCGTCTACCCATCTATTGCATAGCTAGCCGGTTCGGTTGAGGGGGACCTTTCTACCTCTCCAGCCGGACTCTCTCCACTCGTCGCTTTGCGCCGCAGTGGGAAGGATGAATGCATATGTTTGTCACTACTGGACATAGATTTCTACCCACCCATCAAATCTGAATCCTTAACAGAACTTTCTCTCCTTCATTTTGTTGAAAATCCCTCCGCACGGCATTCGCAAAGATAACATAGGCCCTGAGGGAAGCTAACGCAAAAAAAACGCCAAAAATTTTACAAAAGAATAGTCTGGCAATAGAAAGAATAAAGGTCCATTCATTAGGCATCGTGACCATCCGTCATTTGTTCATTACATTTTCGCGAAATGAGAAAACTGCACGTGTCAGCTTCCCACGGGACAAACAAACCCCTGTAACGACCAATCACCCGATACCCCCCGAAATCATCCCACACCCCTCCATCACTGCTATGTTGTCCTCGAAGGGGATGAAAAGTTTTTTTTTCCATTATTTTAAGCCGATTCCTGGAAGTTACATGATTCTCACGAGATATTTAGGATTTGTGTTTAAGTGGTGTAAGACGAGCTTATGTCCTAAGTTCTTAGGATTTTATTTTTATTAAGTACCTTCAATCATTTCATCAACAATCAACAATACTGAGTATTATTTTCTAAGTAATTTTAAATACTTGTATGAATAGGAATACACTGCGTGGTGAATGAAATAAGAAATGAGATGTAGAATGTGCGAGAGGAAAGCATCCTGTACTGGGAGTTTTCTGACAGAATTTTCATAAAAATGTCAAATTCTAAAAATGTTTCAAAGACTTCGACAAAGAACGACTGAAAATAATTTATTCTGTTGTACGATAAAGACGTACTATACACGGCCCGCAGATACTTTAATAGTAGATACCTACACAACTGCTAATCCTGTACAAATCGTAAGTGCGCCCCACGGTTGAATTTGGCAACCACATCTGGTCTGAAGCCCCAAAATACCTGAAAAAAACCCTCTACTCTCTACAGAAACAATTTTTTAGAGCACAGGCGTCGGGTGGGAATGCTGTCCTTGTTTTACCGGCATTTCAATGGAAGATGCTCCGAGGGACTAGCATCGATTCCTTCGGCACCGGTGCACTGTCACCCGTGCATCGGGAAACACGCCAAACCCGAGCTCCAAAATATGTATAAATTTGACATTTGTCATATTAGAACGGGTCGGTTCCGTCTCGTTCTTGCGTTCAACAGTTCGACTGTGGAACGATTTGCCGGCCTCTATGCTTCCCCTCTCCTATATCATGAGTATCTTCAAGACCCAGATATACTTCTTTTCACAAAAAAACCTCCACACAGCATCACCAAATATGACGTAGATCCTGAAGGAAAATATTTAAATGATATTTTAATGTGAATTATAGTATTATTTACCATCTGGCTCCGCCCGAAAAAAACACCTCTCGTTTCGAAACTTTTAAATTACGCGTAAAATGGCCAAACAAGCTGTATTTGGAATGCAATTGAGTTTAAAATGTTTAATTATTTTAATGTATAATTCTTAGTGCTCATAAACTGGCTAATTATTTAGTCACATAAAAGATAGGTACGGGTAAAAACGACGACAAATTCGAGAAACGAAAATTTCTGAAAATGGAAAAGGTATATAAATGAACGCCTTTGTAGCCCGAATACACCTCATAAAGGTAAACATTTCGAATGAATTCTCAGAATTATCACAAATTAACATTCATTTGCGTTTGAACGACGTGGCCCATGGCGGATTCGGATTTAACATCAGGTTTACGGCACATAGTTAAAGTGAAGTAATTGGAAAAGGTTTCCGTAAGGGATACTGACAGACTACGTTGTCTGCCAAATGTAGACAACTGAGACTGAAATGAACAAAGGAAACAAAGTGAAATTACTTTTTCTACGTTAGTTAGGACAGCCCAAACAGCCGGAAACGTGAACGGAACATTCATCCCCCACAATTCACCGCCGAACATTCACCGTCCATAATTCACCGCGTAAAGCTCACCGCCGGAAAAAGAATATATTATTTTGAAGTGTTCTATCTAAGTGTTACGTTGGGTTTTTTTTTAAGTGAAAACTTCTCTAGCACTATTGTGATTTGAAACTTGATGAAGCGAAAAAGCGACACTAAAAAGAGACAAACACATACATCTATAGAATTTAGCCTGCGAGAGAGTGAGATAGAATATTCCGTCTCATCTTTATGCGGTGCTTTGTATCCTTTTCACTCTTGTCTAATTCAATTTTCTTAAAGTTTCCGTTCTACCGCGTGTGAACTGCACACTTGTGTTTTTGAACTGAACACTTCTTTATCATTGTGAGAGCACCATTCGAAACTCGATGAAACGAAAAAGCGACACTGAAAAGAAACAAACACATATATCCATAGAATTTAGCCTGCGAGAGAGTGAGAGAATAATCGGTCTCCTCTTCGTGCGGTGCTTCGTAGCCTCCCCACTTTTACCTTTAACTTTAACTTTAGTTTTCTGTAGGTTTCACTTCTACTTCGTGTGAACTGATTTTTTTTTCCTTCTTTTTATTCACCACCAAATATTTACCGTCCACAATTCACCGCGGAAAAATTATTTACAGTTTACTAATTGGTGTCCTCTGCGGTGCTTCGTAGCCTATCGGTCTCCTCGTTGTGTGGTGCTTCGTAAAATAAAATGTAAAATAATTTTTACAATTGGTAACAATATTGTAATAAATTTTCCTACTCCTGATACTCTGCGTTCGTCTCATTCTCTCGAGGTTAAGTTTTCTGAAGGTTTCACTTCTACCGCGTGTGAACTGCACACAGAATATTTTGTTCTTATTTTTATAAAGTTAAAAGAAATATACTTTCGTTTTCTTAGCTGAAGTACACATTATTATTGTTTACAAAAAATATATACCAATTATTATTCTCGTACAAGTAAATTTTGATTTTACTCACTACCATTGAGAAAAACAGTTTGTTCTTAATTATGTTAATTCTATTATTTGTTTCCATGCTATCGAAAAGGATTCTTCTTTTAACACAAGAGTCCCAACTGCTCCCAATGGCCTGGAGTCAGTGAGACCATGGTATCCTCAATTTGGGTACGTTGTGAGTCTGAAGTGGAGGGAAGGAGATAGGGAAGAGGAAGGTGAGAAGGTACATGACTATTCAGATCTAGTCGCCAAACACGGCTAAAGTCATTTCATGCAACGTTTCAATACTGAAAGGTGGTCTTACACCAGGGCGATACTGAGAGTGCGTTCCACTCCGGATCGCAGATATACCTTTTATTATTTTATATGATTAAATTGTGAAAACACAAATAAATATTTTTTCCGTTTTTCTGTTTTTTGTTGTCTTTCCTATTTTCGTTTAGATTATTATTATTATCTTCTTCTTCAATCAAATATAATTTACTTGCGTACGCCGGGATTTGAGAGCGACTAGAGCAGCGGTCGTCACACTTTTCTGGTCAAGGGCCACATAGGACAATGTGAGGTATCACCGCGGGCCGCACACTTATGATTTCGGGGGGGGGGGGGACAAATAACGGACATCGACTTCGACAATGTCCGTTATTTGTTTTTTGGGGTGTTATGCCGTGTTGCGCTACCTGCCTAAATCACACATCTGCCCCGATGATGGACACTACAACGCTGTCCGAAACGTTTGCTAAAGAAGGAGGTAGCGCAACACGGCGTAACACACCAAAAACAAATAAGGAAAATACTTTTGGCAGTGAAAATCTGAAAATGTATCTGACTTAGGATACGTTCAAAAACCAGCTGGACGTTTTAACAAATGTCAATCAATTAAAATCGACGTTTTAAAATCATACGTACACAAAATATTTGAAAAAAAAACGGATAATATAATTGTACACGGGAAAAAACATATTTAAAAATAAAACGGCAGATATTTGTGCGGGCCGCATAAAACAGATTAATTGTTCATGAAAAAAAATTATTTAAAAAGAAAACGGGAGATATTTCTGAAGGGGCGCAGAAAACGGATAATATAATTTGTACATGAAAAAATATATATTTAAAAAGAAAACAGCAGATATTTGTGCGGGCCGCACAAATCTCCGCCGCGGGCCGCAGTTTGACGACCACGGGACTAGAACCTTGCCCTTCGACCACGGAGGTACTGAATTAGTTTTCAATATTTATTATGTGGTCTTATGTAGTGTTCTTGTACTACTTATGTTTTTATAAATTATGTGTTCTTGTGTATCGGTCAGGGCTGGGCAGTAATTCAATTACTTGGTCATTTCAATTACAAGTAAGTAATTGAAATACGTATTTGAAATACAAATACGTATTTTGTATTTGTATTTCAATTACTTCTTTAAAATGTATTTTGTAATTGATATTTCAATAATCTGATGCTGAGGTATTTTGTAATTTGTATTTCAAATACTTACGGCTTCAAAATACATTTTCAATAACACATTTAGCGACCTTAATAATGATAATTAAAAATAAACTGACAAAGATAATACGTAGACTATAAACGCTAGAATCCAGAGCAATATATTATGAATATTAATATTTAGAGTTGGCAACACGTCCTGTGCTATAATAGCACTTTTATTGTATATTTTCTATCATATTATATTATGCTTGTCATGGCTTTGTTTTGTATATTTTTGTGTCGTAGTATTAGATCAAGCACTATAGGAATAGTTTTGACTGAATACTAGATTATTTTTAAGTTAATTACAGTAGAGCGCACTTGAAGTGAAATAACACAAAACTGCGCTATAGAAATGTCATGTTATAATAATAATAATTATTATTTTATAATACGACACCTGGGTCCTATACCACAAAACTTTACAAGTGAAGCGTAGATGAGATGTGTCTTTTGAGCAATATGATTGGTCAATTTTTGCACGTCTCTCTTTCACTCTGCTCAGCTTTGCTTCTATGGAAACGCACCCTTAGATAAGGGCACTTACGACAACTTATTGGAACCAAAGGTTCTACCAAAACCAAATGTATTTTGTAATTTGTATTTTGTATTTGAAATGAAAAATGGTTAAAATACAGTATTTTGTATTTCAATTACACGACTTGAAAGTATTTTGTATTTCGTATTTTAAATACATACGAAAAAGTATTACGTAATTTGTATTTTAATTACATTAAGTTAGTATTAGGTTGTGTTTAGGATAGGTTTCAATGTTTATTGCGCAACTTGTTGCAATTCAAACAGTATTTAGCACCAAAAAGATATTTTATTTTATCTATCGCGTGGGGTGAACTTTCCGCGGGGAGTTGTGTGCGGTGAATGCTCCTCGTGGTGAATGTTCCACAGTGAACATTCCGCAATGAATTTTTCACGGTGAAATGTGTGCGGTGAACGTTCCTAGAACCGTCAGGAATACGATGGAGAATTGAATTGGAAACGGAACCTTGATTAGAGGGTGAGACTGTCATTAATCAAAATAATAGTCCTGATGGACAGAAGCTCCCAAAGTTTAATTGTAGGAAGTTGCGGTGTAATAAATAATGGGCGGTCGGTCCAAATCGTGAGGTTGATTCGAAAAGTTGGTCTCTGAAACCAGCATTGAAGTAATCGCAATTTTAAAGTTCGACGTTCTCTCTCTAAATCAGACTAACTGAAATTTGTTCATGCTTTAGCGAGGTCAGAGGGTCTAAATACTTCTTTCACATAAAAATTTAGACTTATCAGGTACCTGTACTCTTTTGAAATATAGTTCTAGTGAAGTGTATCATTTTTTTTAATTGTTTTTCAATGTGCGATCCCGTTAATCCCCGAGCAGGATGTCAATGTTCAATTACAATGTTTACAATTATATTATTACTATTATTGATGTCCAATTACAATGATTGTTCAAATTCAATATTTGTTCAATTACAATGAAAACAAAGATACAATTTGTGAGGCGGGTTTGGTACCGCCGCCCCGGGAACCATTGCTTGCATAACCAACATCTCTGTCATGGATCATAAGCAGTGTTGCCAGGTGTTCGGTAATCTACCAAACCGTTCGGTATTTTAGCACCGTGTTCGGTGTTCGGTATGACAAAATACCGAAGTATGGGCGGTTCGGTATTTTTTTCTGATTAATTTTTCTCCCTAATAAACGATTCAACTGTCAGATTTGACCCAATCGGCAATCGATGTCGCGTAGCATCTCTACTTAGTTCGTGCGATGTTGCCGCTTCGTGCACGCGCTCACTGTTTTCGAGCCATTTCGCGGATTAGTGTTACACATCAGGTGACTATGTATTTGCGTAAATGTGATTATTCGAATAATTTGACAAATCCAACAACCAACCCCCCCCCCCCCCCCCTATTTGCCAAAGTACCACCGAAATCTAAGGAAATCATAGGGAAATTTCAACTCGAATATTTTTTTGCTCACTGTTCGATATGTATTTGGAAAATACCTGGCAACCCTGATCATAAGTGGTTTGCTACGTTTGGAGACTTAGCAGGGGGGCAGTGTTCATGGGGTTAGGTATGTCCGGGTCTTGGTGGCGGATGCATCTGCCCACCAGCTGCATGGCAGGCCGGATCGGGAGAGAATGGTTGAGGGAGTCCTTTTTATTTTTCCAGCCTTACTCTATCGGAACATCGCCTCGCACCGCCGTGGGAGGGATGGATTCATACGTCCGTCACTCCTGGACATACTAACCCCCAGATTCCTACCCACCGCTAATACCCTTTTCCTTCCCAGAACTTCCTTTCCTTCCTTTCCTAAAAATACCCTCCACGCAGCACCCCCAAAGAATGACTCTATCAATGCCCTGCAGGGAATTATTTTCCTCCCATGTGGAGATAATTATAAGAAAACGGCACACATCGTCACAATTAACGCACTTGACTTAATATAAAGTATCTCTACTTAGTAACTACGTGCTTAGCATATATCTCAATCTATTTGGTGAATCGAAATTTTTGTTATATTACTTGGTAACATGTTCAATATGTTGGGCACGTTATATTCCAGGGTTCGCTGTCCGTATTTATTGTTATACTAGCTGACCCGGCCACGCGTTGCTGTGGCTAATAAAACACAACGTCATCTACTGGATGGTTATCCAACCTTTATAACCACCGCAGTCTTTGAGTTTATCGCGAAGAGACAGACAGATGCCGCGGAGGACTTTAATTTATAATACGTAGAGATGGTGTGCAAGATTATAGGGGTAACTAACGTATTTAAGTTAATAAGGATTAATAATGTATCCGTCTAAATAACTTTTCAATTACCGCAATGTACGTGACCATTTTTTTAGAAGATAGAATGAGTATAGTAAGCCATCCGTAAAAGATAGATATATGCCTTGTATTGACGAATACGTTTTTTGTAACGAATTAAAAGGTGCCATTTTCAATTTGTCGCAAAAACGATATATTCATTTTTATTCGTCAATATGGCAGCGTTGACGTCACGCCGGACAACGTCAGTGCCAGCCGTTTTTTTTTTTTTTTTTTTATTATTGTTTTTATTTTTTGCTAGAGCAATCCCGATGAGTTACAGATTTTGAGACAGGAGGAACATACAAATCATGGGTGGGAGGAAATAGTTAAAATTTTACATAAGAATTTGGATATTAAAATATAAGATAGAAAAATAAAATACAGGTTGAGTAGAATAAACAGAAATGGAATACAATTAAAGAAAAAGGGAACAAGGTTATATAGATATAGATGATTACAACTTAATGGAAAAGAAAAGAAGAGAAAAGAAACAAGACAATTGAACATGACAAGAAAATTACAATGTTTCATCCTTAACCATACTTAAAAAATATTCTTTTAAAGCATTACTATGATTTTTTTTATTTTGCTGGATTCCCTTGTACATATCTGGTAGCGAATTATATAGTGTATAGGCATAATAGTTCAGAGATTTTATCCCATATTTTGTAGTGTGTGTTTGAGGCATGCGGATTTATCAGCCAGTGGCGTTTTCTACGTCATAATGACGTGGCAACCAGTTTTTTTTACATTAGCTCCACACAGGAGGTCCAGAGAAAAAAAAATCCCATCAGGGCCTGTGTCATCTTTGAAGGTGCTGTATGGTGGTCTTTTAGGGAAAGGAAGGAGAGGAAGTTCTGGGTAAAGATATGTGGGGTTCAGAAGTGAAGGACGAATGAATTCATTACTTTCAATGCGGTCCAAATCCTGCCGAGTCCTGCTAGAGTAGCGAACCACTTGGGGTGACCTATGGCAGAGGTGTTGGTTATCGAATAAATGGTTCTCGAAGGGGCGGTACCCATACCCGCCTCCCAAATTGAAAATTGGAACCGTTTCGGAATGCGCAGTTCTATATCGTCTTTAAAATCAAGGATTATTTGTGAAAATACTAAAATGACTCATTTTAGTACAATGACCTGAAAAATAAACTTTAAATAGAATGTATAAAAATCCCAGTGCTTAGACAGCCTGAATCCATTTATAACAGCCGGTACTACCTATCTTTGGGTTTTTCTGAATTGATTACGATTTTTTAAAGTGTTCGCTTCAATCTCGGCGTTATTTCCGACGATTATATTCTGTTGACAATCGCCTACAACAGCGGCGTTTTTGGACTTATTGCTAGTACTAACTGGGCCAAACTAAAGGCTCCATTTGGAACAATATTCCGTAGTTTCCTGCAGCCTGCAGCGTGCAGGTAGTAAATCGCGATTGATATTCGTTTATGGGCCTATCAAAACATGCCGCGTTTAAATCTCACAATCCAAATTTACCGGGGTTTCGTGGAAGTGGATGTGGAAAATAAGACAATGGTTGTTCATTACACTTTTTCATTTATGGTGGTAAAGTGTTTGTATGGAAAAAATTAGTGGAACTACACAAATTCTATAAATTCAATGGGGCACTGGCACACATGGTCACCTTAATCGCTAACTTGTTCAGGTAGAGTCCAGCTTGCAACGGTGCCAAGAGGAGCAGTATTTATAGTCAATTGAACAACGTATTACTTATCTCGCGTACTATCGGATGAGAAATTATTGCTTGTACCAAACGCTTTGCTATTTTTTGGGCAAAATTTTACGCAAAAATCCACATATGCGTTCAATGGACTCCAGATACTAATATCTACAGCCTGTATGTCGGACGAATATCTACAGCTCATATGTTGAACTAATATCTATGAACATCAGAGTGTTGACTAATATCTACAGAGCTAAGGTCGGACGAATATCTATGACGGTCTCAGTGTTGACTAATGTCTACAGAGCGTAGGTTGGACTAATCAGCTAAATGTGTCCAATAATCCGATATTACGGATTTTTACGTACATACTTACATAAATTAAGTTTTTAAACTGCATACGCAAAATTACATTATTCCAATATGCTATACATAATTGCAAATCCAACCTCTGCCAGTGCTGTAGATATTCGTCAACACTTTGGTTCTCATAGATATTAGTCAACAGTTTGAGCTGTATATATTCGTCAAGACTTTGGTTCTCATAGAAATTAGTTCGATTTTTTCAGTTTTTGGAATTCCTGTAGATATTAGTAGACGCCTCCGTTCAATGGGGTAATTATTTTAATACGGTTGATCATCCGTATCTCTTCGATAAAGGACATTGTTTTTAAATGTTTGATAATTTTAATGAATTTTCATGGGGAAAATTCATTAACATTAATGGCATCAGTCTCACGTTTGAGGATTATATGGTATCACATGTACAGTACTCTGATAGGATATGAATTTCATCAAATAATATTAATGTCGTAAAATATTGAGATTTTGTTATATCTTAATGACACAAAGCACATTGGACTCAGCACAGTCAGACAAAAAAATTATGAACATCACGTATAGTGTTTATATTCGGGTATTACAAGATTGCTGGCATCCAGTGGTTTTTTTCGGTTTTATGTTTAGGTGAGTATTTTTACACCGAAAGGATTTTATAAATTTTGAAAATGAGGAAACTACTGTAAAAACAGTTTACATGAAGAATCACTATAAATAATAATAATAATTGAATGATTTTAATAGCGCCGTTGTGGTGAAAAATACCTCAAAGGAGCAGCACAAATTTATGATACATTTCTACAATCTTACTTATAATCACAGACTAGACAAATCACTTATGGTAAAAGGCATATTCAGATTGAGCATATAAATATAAAAGATCATAGCACGCCAAATATCGATCTCGAAAGGGGGTCATTTTAATTACGGAGCTGCCTAGACCGGTGGATGACAGGCGTCAAGTTGACAGATTCAGTGCAAAAAATGCGCACTCCGTGGCCGCTCGCTAATTCATCTGACCCCTCTCCTACCGTAGGAAAAAAATATTTTACAGCATCGTGTGAACGGTACGAAACATAAGCGCTCGCGTTTAACAGATATCTGCTCGCGGTTATATTCGATGTCTAAACAGACTTTAATAGATTGCATCCACCCGTTCGTCTATCACTAGTACAAACTATTCATATGCATTTGACCAATGATTGCGATGGTAGGTTAAAATGTACATACCTATATTGTTTTATTCAGGTTCTGTACTTGGATAAAATATATAGGACCATAATGTCCTGTCCTTACTTCCTTACCTAAGGTAACAAATAATCTACATAATGCATTGTGCAATACATAGTAAATTGACTTTAATTTGAAAATATTCCTTTCAATTTGGAAGGCGGGAATGGGTACCGCCGCCCCGGGAACCTTTATTGGATAACCAACACCTCTGCCATAGGTCACCCCAAGTGGTTCGCTACATTTGGTGATTTAGCAGGGTTGCCCGGGTTTATGGGATGAGGTTTGTCTAGGTCTTGGAGGCGGATGTCCAGGACACACTAAACCCCAGATTCCTACCCATCCCTTAAACCCTTTTCCTTACCAGAACTCTCCTCTCCTTCCTTTCCCTAAAAAAAACCCTCCACACAGCATCCCCAAAGATGACATAGGGCCTGAGGAAAATTATTTTCCTCAGAGCCTCCTGTGTGGAGCTCATGCAAAAAAAATTCCTACTAACCATTATTAATGTTGATTTTTATCTGCTTCAATATATATAACTTATTTGCATACTTCAACCACAGCTGGCAGCAACTGCTGACTTAATCATTGGAAAATAAAATTTCATTTGAATTTTTCACTTTATTCCAAAAAAAATTATGAACTTTTACACACAGGTACACGTAATTTGCACATGTTATTGTGTTATTTGTTTTAAATAAAGCGTGCCCAATTTGAAGCCTACTGTATAACACTGTAATAAACTGTATTCTACTTTTTTCGATAGTTGGGTATACATACAGCAGGCACTGCCACTTAATAATATAGATATGCTCGTTATTTTGTCTCGACATAGCCAAAAGCCCATTGCATTGGTTCGATGTCATTATTTTTATGACAGATTCCGAATGTATTTGCAACGTTTGGTTTTGACATTTCATAAATGGCAGAGCCTATTCACGATTTCCCAGAACGCCAAACAGTTAGTAATTTATTTATTTATTTATTTATTTACACATATACGGCACAAGACGTGCCATTAACATAATTGACATACTTATAATAGTACAACAACATGAAGAATAACAGTATAAATGTTAGTAAAATTTAATTTAAGAAAAAAGGTGAAAAGTAAGGTAATAAGTAGTGTATAAAAACTATAATGTATAAAAGTAAATTATAAAGTGAATAGTATTATAAAGTATTAAGTACAAACTATAAATAATTAGGTAAAAGTTAAAATAAAAATTTAAAGAGAGAAATAAAACAATAAAATGTAAAATATACAAATAAAATATACCCATCTCAAGGTACCTAGAACGATTTAAATATAAAATATAAAAAGTAATGACATAAACTCAATATCTTATCTATTAAACAAATATATTTCGGATACTTTTTAAGATTTTCACGGCCAAAAGCATTTTCGTTATTTGTTTTTGGGGTGTTATGTCGTGTTGCGCTACCTCCTTCTTTAGCCAACGTTTCGGACATCGTTGCAATGTCCATCATCAGGACAGATCCGGCAGATCCGGTAGATGTAAAGAAGGAGGTAGCGTAACACGGCATAACACCCCAAAAACAAATAATGAAAATATATTTTGGTTCAAAATTTAATATCAGCCTTCAGATTCAATAATTATTGCTAAGTAGTAGGAATTTTTAATTAAAATTGGGAACAGATATTAAATATGTCCAAAACGATCTCTAAATTAATGAATGATCTTAAAATTAAGGTTGTTTTATTAGAAGCATATTTAATGAGGGCTGTATTTTATGAATTTCCAATGTCAATTCCAATCTAGTAATTTGTTTATATTCAACCTGCGTGGGTCTAAAAGCTTCAAAAAATAATTGTGAAGCTATGTTAAGCAGGCAAACTTCCGGAAAGTGTAATTTTGAAATATTTTGACTTCACTGTCGGATAAAATAAACATTTCTAAATTAAGGGTTTTCGTAAGGGTAATGTGAAAATTTTACCCTTTTAATTGGTTCGTGACATTCCTTCTGGTTAATAAATACCTCTAAACACTTCTGAAAACCGGTAAAATAAGGGAACCCGACAGATGGGTAAATAATTGGATATTTTGTGCACAGGATTAGTGAAAATTATATTGCCCACCTTGCAGATCTACCCGATTCTAAATTATTCAAAAGGTCCTTCGTCGTGCTAAGGTCTGGTGTTACTGTGTTTCTATTTTCATCTTACGGCCATCCCTTATTTTCCACCCAATTAATTTCTTATTTTCTCGGAAGGGTCTGGTGAGTGTCATGAGCAGAACACATGGGTACTTTTAATTAATAAGAAATCATTTATTGGAGGATTTATTCACTTTTTTAAGTTTAATTAAAACAAAATATTTAAAAAAATATATTTTTACTTTTACAGTAAAACCTCAAATTGTAATACTTAATTAAATGAAGACAATATTAGCAAAACTCAATCGAAAATCTGGAGACAGAAAAATACCAGAGATGCCAATGTCTTTTTCTGATTTTTCTGTTTTAAGATTTTCGCTAATATTGTGTTAATTTAATTAGATATTACGAAATATTTTTCTTCTTTTTTATAATTATTTACGCACCATATTTTTTCTAACTATGTACGTACCTTCAAAATATAACAAAAATATATAATCTGCGGCATATGTGGAAATAAATTGTTTTCTTGCGCAGGTAATCAATTTAATTGGCCTATTTGGGCATTGAAGTGGGGTGATATTTTAACATCAGTTTTATTTCAAATCATGGATTTATATGTATGGATCACGCTTATAGGGAGAATAATGTTGTATTATTTATATGTTATGTCAATTATTTTAATGGCACATGTTGTGCCGTATATGTGTAAATAAATAAATAAATAAATAAAATATTGTGATAATCCTAGCCCTTTGCCATAAATCTAACGCTGTTAGCGTGAACTTTTGTGCATTCATGCGTTTCCAACGAACACATTATTTTTAACAATTATTATAAGCAATAATTATCAGCCTGAAACACTCATCAACATTGAAAAATCTTCCGAGAAAAGATACTTGCCGCCAACGGGACTTGAACCCGTGTCCTTCTGATTGCCGGTCAGCTGCTCTTGACCACTGAGCTATGGGGGCTTATCAAATACCCGCCAAATAATTCAATATATACTAGTGTTTCATTCAACAATTACTGCTTATTATATTTTTTCCACCTGAAAACAACCAACTTTATTTTTGCGAGAGAGAAATTGTAAGTGTTAAATCCCTCGCTAGGTGGCGTCGAGACAAATTATGACTACATTTATTGGGGAAATACTTAAACTTGTAAAATATTAATTATTATTTTTAATTTATAAACTAACGTTTAGACAAGATTTTTATGCATAAATTAAAAATAATAAACATTATTTTTAATTGAAATCGATTAACTAAAGTCAAAACCAAATTCTCCCATGACCACTTTTTGTGCCTAGTACTTAGGTCTATGAAATTTCCCTCAATCCGGGATAATGAAGAACAATATTTAAGCCAGAACTCAGTTTTCAATATTCGTTCGCTCTCAAATCTTACCAAGTGCAGTCTACGCGCTGCGCTTTCTTTTCAATTCTTTACATTGTCTAACTACAAGTTTAATTATGCTTTAAATAAAGTTTTTAAATCTTAATCTCTAACTAACTAACTAACCATCACGCCGTTTCCCTGCACGGGTAGGCAGAGAGGACGGACCGCCAAACAGCTCGATCTTGGCACACACTCCTTGCGTCGTTCACATTCATACATCGCCTCATACATGCCCTTCTATTATTCCGACTTTTCACATGGCCCGACTCAAGTATCTGATTCACTTGGTCGTGCCATGTCTTCCTCGGGCGTCCCCAACTTATTCTAACATTCACATTTACGTCATATATATATATTTTTTTATTTTTTTTTATTAAGGAGAAAATACAGATACAGACGTCAATTGACAAGAATATACAAAACAATTAATAGAGAATTCGCCTGCATCCAAACTATTTCTCACAAATTAACATTGACAGCAGATAAAAACATATACAAATATTTTTACCGTTAAATACGGAAAAGACGTATGTATATATACATAAGTAAATATTATTTTACAGAGAGATGAAAAAAAAATGCGCAATATCCTTATAAAAGTTTACAAATTGTTTTTGGAAAAATTTGAAAAAATTTGAAAATTCTCCTTACACTCCTTTCCTCGTTCATTCGCTCTACATGCCCAAACCATCTGAGGTGACTTTCTTAATCTTACTCATTACGCTTACAATAGTCTTGCATTCTTCGCGGATCTCCATATTTCTCACAATATTTATAAAATTGGGAAGATTTCGGTAGCTGGATATGTAGCGAGAATGACCGAGCATCAAGCACTAAAGTCTCTGCTGAACTCAATACCGATAGGACGAAGGAGCCTGGGAAGATCAAGATTAAGATGGAGCGACAATGTCCTAAAAGATATGAGGGAGCGGACTGCGGATCGGCAGAGATGGAGGACGAGAAATGAAAGGCGTCAGTCGATGTAGTGAGTCGTCTTTATTGTGCTACGTAGCGATAGTCAATGAGCCAGGGGTGTAGACGGATGAGTAGGCAGTGAAGGTGCGCCGTAAGATGTGATGATGGTCAGGAAGCTGCAGTGGTGAAGATAACGTTTCTTCAGATCACTAGCGTGCTGCTCTACACCAGAGTGGTAGAGGATGACCAGTTCCAGGCGGTCGCTCGACATCATGAGGACGGAGATGACGGCTGTGACTTCGGTAAGCTGGAGTCACACGCAGGGCAGGAAGAAAACCTTGTGAGGCGATGAGGAAAATCTCTGCGCCAGCGAAACATGACAGGCTTCGGATTGCCGGAGATCGAGTTGCACCCCGAACAGAAAGCGCGGCGGGCTTTTTGTGTTGCGGGAGAAGACATCTCCAGTCATGGTACGGCGGACCAGACTACGAGATAGTGGTGGTAGATGAGAGCCTCGAAGGTGTTACAGAGGGTCCGAGAAAATGCCGTAGTTCTCTGTGTTTCCAGATGCTGCGCTGGAGAATGCGTGTAGATCACATCGCGCTGTATAGCGTCTAGATGGTTACTCGCTGGCGGGCAGGCGTTAACTGACGGATTGAGACTGACTGGTCCGGGCGAGCGAAACAGCGGCTTATATAGCTGAAGCCGAGCGGTAGAGTAGTTACCCTTACGGCAGGTAATACGTGCCACTCGGCAGTTGTCGAGAAGGTTCGGCGCTGTACAGATATTGTACGGTGCTAGCCTCGAGACCTTTCTAGGTGGTGGCGATATTATTATTCGCTGTAGGTACATGTACCGGCAGTAGGTACATTGCGCGGTGTGCGCTGTAGTATTTCTAGCGTGTTCTTGGAAAGCCAGTGGCGGCGCAATGAATTCAGCGCAAGTGGGCGCTACAGATATATCTACCTTTTAGCTTCTAAACTGGAGAGAGCTGACACAAAATCGAGATGAGTGGAGGTAGACTCTCGGGGAGACCAAGACCCACCAGGGGTTGTAGAGCAAAGAGTGATGATTATCTAAATCTCCCAGGTTATCATTTCTACAGGTGAACTTCCAACTTTACCTCATGACATCTGCATATACATCTGCATACATCAACCTTCATATCTGCAGATACAGTACTTCATCAATTATTTAACTATCGACTTCGAAGAGAACTTCTTCAACTTTGTTCGCAGTGAAGAAGTTAATATTATTTTACCGCGTAAATAACCGAGGGTTGTAGCAATATGTTCAGTGACTGAGTTCAATTTATTATCTATTCGAGAGAGTAAATATGTTATCAGATAAACACTCCAGACAATTCCGAAATTAATCCATTAATGTCGATCAAATCCGATAATTTTATCACCGAATTTCTCTCGAGGCAACGGCACCACATAGACAGAAAATCCACTGATTGGGTACAATTTCTACGATTAATTAAGCTTCTGAGAATGAAGCCGCATTATAATCTAGTAAAAGAATAATTATTACGACCGCTGCGCGAGATTGAAGGCGATCTTGCAAATTAAGGATCCGTGAAACTTTTTGTACGAAATTAACGTTTTCACGCGGAGCAAATCACATTTAAAAAAACTGCTTCGTGACAAGGGCGGGTTTCGAAGAACTGCGCTCTAACAGCAAATTATTTTTAATGAAAAGCGTTCAGTGTAACATTATTACATTTACTACGTCCCTTCTTCTGCTCATACGCTTTCATCAAATTAATAAAAGAGATGTTATTACCTTTGGAAAATTGCTTTTTAATATAATATTAATTTTTAAATACTATAATTGTAGTGAAAACTTCTTTAGCACCGTTGTGATTTGAAACTAGATGAAACGAAAAATAGCGACACTAAAAAACGACACGACAAACACATACATTTATAGGATTTAGCCTGCGAGAGATTGAGATAGATTAATTGGTTTCCACTTTGTGCGGTGCTTCGTAAATAATCGGTATCCTCTTTTTGCAGTGCTTCGTAGTCTCCTCACTCTTGTCTACTTTAGTTTTCTGAGGGTTTCATTTCTACCGCGCATGAACTGGCACACTGTATTTTTTGTTGTTCATGAAAGGATTTCGAACTTTTTCATCTTGTTAACCAAGGTATTACTTACTGTAAACGCTTTAACATGAACCGATGAGCCACGTACGAGTTTTGGAGTTCGGTGAATATTTTAGTGCAGTCGATATTTACGCAAAATATATTAATACATAAATGACAACGGCTTTTTTGTAAATTTGCGTAATTTTTTTCTGTCAAAACCAGCATATGAGAAAATAAAATATCAATACAGATTAACAAATTCGTCGATGTTAATTCACTGAACATCAACACTTTAAATCGTGGCAATGAAATATCTATACGTGCAGAAATATAATATATACCAGTACAAAATAATAGAAATCAGTAGGTACAATAAACACATCATGTTATTTTTGTTTTTCGTTATTTGTTTTTGGGATGTTATGCCATGTTTTTCTTTAGCCAACGTCAGGTCAAATGATGATGGACACTGTAACGCTGTCCGAAACGTTGGCTAAAGAAGAGTATTGCACGAACTACATAACACCCCAAAAATAAATAACGAAAATACTTTTGGCCGTGAAAATCTAAAATCATATCTGACTTTACGTGCTCCTTTGTAAGACTTTGAAAGACGTAAAGAAATATATAATTTTATCCAATCTTTCTTTTTACCCTCTTCGAACCGACTTTTACACTGACATTTATATATTTTATGCAATATATTCATAAACATAAACGAGAAAGAAAGATAGAACTTTTTAAAGTTTTATTAGCCATCAACCAATTTTGCACATCCAGAGTTAAACAATTTCATTATATAAACAGCTGTATTTGATGATGAAAAACGTATTAAAGCCAGCTTTTATTGCAATATTGTTGAATTAAATGTACATACAATACGAATTAAATGTACATACAACATCCGAGTATGTTTCGATTCTTCACATGGGCACATAATGCGACGTTGAAGAAGAATTGTTACAATAATATGGTTGTTATTGTCTTGTAACATGTCCTACCAGGAACACAGAACGAAATTAAATATAGCAATTCAGGGATTCAACATCGAATTTATAATTTTAAGCAAACAATTCGTCGTTCACGTTAATTCATACTGAACACATTTTATTATAGATTATCTTTTGTCGAAATAACTCATTGAAATTTTGATAGTTTTTTTTTTATATTTTTCATCTGGATTCTCGGATTATTCTGCTGTTTGTTTCGTTATTTTTTTTATATATTTGTCAATTATTGTAATTAACAATGACGTCCATAACATTGTTCAGAAATGAAAAAAACTGTAAATTCCTCAAAACATCTCCAAAAATACAGATTTGTGAATATTTTATTTCTCCAATTGTAATATTATTTCGCGAACACGGACAGCTTTTCCAAATGACAAGACTAAACCAAAATAAATTATCTATTGATAAGTTTTTTTTTTGAAAATTACCTTTATTAACTTTATTAATTTGTTAATAAAGCCCTGAGTTATTACATTTAGAGGTAATTATTTCATCATTGCATTATTTTACGCTACAATATTTCTGTTTTCTTTTTCGTTTTGGGAATGGTATTGCAAATTCGACAATTGTGATAGTTCTTAATATTATAATCAGGTATATAATAAAAACCTTTAAGTTTTGTTATATTAATTTTTTGTCATTGTAACAATATTCATTAGAAGTTGTAAATAAATTTCTTTCCTTTTTTTAACTTTAGGAGTAAAACCCCAAATTGTAATGTTTAATTCAATGAAGACAATATTAGCGAAACTCGATCGAAAAGCTGAAAACAAAAAAATCAGAAAAAGATACGGTCACGCCTTGTGGCTTTAATATTTTTTTTAATAATAATTCCCTTACACAACGCGCGCACAGTTTATGTAACCAATATGCAGAAGTAGATAGTTTTTAATAGCACCAAAAGAACTTACAGTAATGCTTTACTTTTATTTATTTAAAACAATTATTAGTTTACATTTTGTTTCCAACGATATTTTACATTGTACAATTTTTTTGTTATTCATTTTTATGTAAAAAAAAATTATTCTGAACTAGCTGACGCGACGAACTTCGTACCGCCTCAGAATCAATAGCTGCTGAATTAAATTCAGTTTTTTTATTAAGTTAAAAATTACGCAATGAAGCAATTATCAATGCGCAACTGTCCGTGTTTTGTGTTTGTCAGTATCAGAGATGGCGTTGTGTACGGATTTATATTTTTGTGATTTTCTTACTTTTACAATTACTTACGGGAATTCGGATGGCGGATACGGGTGCCGCCGCCCCGGGAACCATTTATTGAATAACCAACACCTCTGCCATTGATCACCCCAAGTGGTTCGCTACGTTTGGTGATTTAGCAGGGGTGCCCGGTTTCATGAGGTGACTTATGTCCGGGTCTTGGCAGTTGATGCGCCTGCCCACCTGCTGCGTGGCGGGCCGGATCAAGAGAGACTGGTTGAGGGAGGCCTTTTGACCTTTCCAGCCGGACTCTCTCGAATTGCCTTGCACCACAGTTGGAGGGATGGATTCATACGTCCGTCACTCCCGGACACACTGACCCCCAGATTCCTACCCACCCCTCATACCTTTTTCCTTTCCAGAACTTTCTATCCTCTCCATTCCTTAAAAAGATCCTCCACACAGCATCCCCTAAGATGACATAGGTCCTGAGAGAAATTATTTTCCTCAGGGCCTCCTGTGTGGAGCTTATGTAAAAAAATGCGTTTCATTTCAGAGATTTATTATAATTATTATATTTTTCCTTTGGAGGTGTGCAGACATACGTTCACCATATGTCTCATTTTCGACTATTGACATTGAGTGTGTAAGAAAGAAGGGCAGCATTATATGATTAAAAACAAATGCACAACAATCAACGCTTTGACATTTGACGTTTTTTAATGTTTGGAATTCATGCACAGTTCAATATTATACCCCTCACAATATTGCTGCAGTTCTTTCAAAATAGGAGAATTCGTTCCATAGAGAATGTATGGGGAAAATAATTTTCTTTATAACTATTTATTTTGTTAACTTTTGTGATGTTGTAATAGTTATTATCCTATCCGGGGCGGAGACAAATCCAACAAATCAAAGATCATCAAAATCAGCCCAGCCATTCTCGAATTATAAATAGTGTAACTAACCCGACTTTGTTTTATATTTATTTATTTATTTATTTACGGACTTACGTACAATTTAAAACAAAGTATCACGAAGTATAGAAATGAACAATGTAAGGATTCGGATGGTACATGAAAGCAAAGACAAACAGTGAAAATAGAAGAAAAATAAGTGTCCAGTCACGTCAAGACCTTGCAAAAATTAGAGTGAATATTACATATCTTCATTTGTTTAAAGAGCGACAGAAATCATTTATGCTAATACCAAAAAAATCAAGGTCTTGACGTGAGTTGACCAGTCTACACATTCTGGACAGTGGTGAGTTATAACCATAGTTAGTCGAGTGGTGATTGAGGAAAAGCAGGTCTGTATTTCTGAGTCTACGAGAAGGTATATTAAATGTGATGAGTTGTAGTAATGTAGGCGAGTCGATTAAACAGTTAATAATTTTGAAGAAACAAATGAGATCAGATTTTATCCGACGGTCTTCTAAAGGAGAAAGGTTTAGATTTTGTTCAATTTCAGCATACGAGTAATTGCCTCGCTCTAATCCTAGCCTCCAAGCAATTCCCTTTAGGAACCGATGTTGAACGGATTCAATATGACGAATATAGACAGCATAAAAAGGAGATCATATAATACAAGCATATTCAAGATGGGGGCGAACCAAGGAGCAGTAAAGAGTTCTTAGGGTATTTATGTTTTTGAAGTCAGAAGTGGTTCTAGTGATAAAACCAAGTAGTTTGAGAGATTTATTAACAATCGTATTTATATGTTCCTGGAAAGAAAGCTTGCTATGAAGAGAGACACCAAGATCTTTAATAGATTGAACAGTTGTTAGGCAATTATTATTTAATTTGTATTCGAAAACAATCGGATTTTTAGATCTGTAGAAGGACATAATTTTGCACTTATCGACATTTAGTTCCAAGCAATTAATTTTACACCAGTCATTGAAAGAGTCAATATCTGATTGGAAAAGAAGGCAGTCATGGTAGTTTTTGATTATTTTTAGGATCTTATTGTCATCAGCAAAAAGCCAAAAGCGTGTGTGAGAGAAAATACGAATAATGTCATTTATAAACAAGTTGAAGAGAAGCGGGGCTAAATGTGCTCCTTGCGGTACGCCGGATGTTACTTCAATAATAATAGACTCAATGTTATTTATTTTAACTCTTTGTTTTCTATTGCTTAAATAAGAATTAAAGAAAGATAGCAATGGGTTTCGTATACCTATAGCATATAGCTTGGCCATGAGGATAGCGTGTTTTACTTTGTCAAAAGCTTTAGAAAAGTCGGTATATAGAACATCTACTTGTGATTTATCTTCTAGGCCATTGACTACGGTGTTGGTGAAGGAGAGTAAGTTTGTAGTGGTAGATTTAGCAGATCTAAAGCCATGCTGTTCCTCAATCAGCACATTTTTGAAAATAGGTGTTATTTTTTTTGTGATTATAGATTCAAAGATTTTAGGAATATGAGATAACATCGATATAGGTCTATAGTTTTCTACGTTCGACCTATTACCCGATTTAAAAATAGGTCGTATATAGGAAACCTTCCAGGAATCCGGAAAAGTGGCAGATGATAATGATAAGTTATATAATAAACAAATTGGCTTAGATACAACAGATTTACATTCTTTCAATAATATTTCAGGTATACCATCAGGACCAGTGCTTGTTTTGCTGGGAAGATTTTTTAAGTAATTGAAAACATCTACAAGTGTGATTTCGCAATTATTAAGGTCAATAGTATTAGCATATTTAAGTGGAGGGATGGTGCATATGTTATCAGTATAGACAGAGGAGAAATGTTCAGCAAAAAGTTTGGCAATATCGAAATCGTTGGTGGCGTGAGTATCATTAAAAAATAAACTTGAAGGGAGATCGTTATCAATACGTTTTTGTTTAATAAATTTCCAAAATTGTTTAGGGTTAAGATTTAATTTTGTCTCAGTGAGTTCAATATAAGATTTATAACACAAGTTAGATTCAATTTTGGATAATTCTCTTAACTGAGAAAATTTTTGATAAAGCGCTAAGTTGTTCGTTAATTTGAATAACTTGTGTGTTTTCTTTTTTTCCATAATCAAATGCTTTAGTTTCATACTGAACCAAATAGGAAATTTAGGCTGGGAAAAAGTTCCCCTTGGAACGAACAAATCTATAGCATGAGTTATACATTCGTTGGATTTAAATACAGCATCGTTAATATTGTTGTTTGATAACATACCTGCCCAGTCATATTGGGCAAGGTACCTATTCATGCCAGTATAATCACCTTTGTTAAATTTGTAGTAATATTAAGATTTAAAGATATTTGTACCGTAAATAAATCAATCATACTTCTTCATTTGTTTATGATATACACAATACTTAATGGTACAAGTTACAATGATATATTAATTTATTACATGGTTACAGTACTTATTACGAAAGTCAATATAATGTCATTAGGTAAATTCACATGAAATGTGAACGGTTCTCAAAACTTAACTAATGAATGTGCAATAGTAATAAAAAAGAAGAGCATGTGTGGGGTAAAGATAAATTTTGAAATCAAAAGTTGTATATATGCTCGAGAATTGTCAATAAATGAAAGTTAAGATTAATAATAATAATAATAAAAATAAAAATAAGTGGTTTTAATATAATTTACGAATACACGCTAAGAAATTAAATAAATTAGTTTTATATGTTCGCAAGGAACCATGAAAAATGTGTAAGTGTACTAATTTTTCGTAGTGCGTATAAGTTGTGATTTCGCGAATAATTGGTGAGTTTTATGTTGCATTCGTGTTGTTGGCTTCAATGTGAAAAATCGAAGTGGGCCTGGTACGCCTCTTTGGAAAATTTAAACCAATGACGGACATTTCGGGACTACCTATTTTATTATTTAGCAGATTATATAGAAACAATCCTTACAAAAATAATAGACTTTTAAAACGTTGTTGGACCGGGGCTTTTAATAAAGCTGTCTTAATTTTATCACGATTAAAAATGCTCTTCTTTAAAAGCAACATAATAATATAAAGGTTTACAAACTGACTTTAGACTAACTGTGAATATGAGGGCGGTGGGTTGTGATTAAATTTCACCGAAATTAATTTTCATAATTGTAATAATTGCTTTATTATAATATTGTCAAACGACTTGAGGGTAGAGAAGTGCATACATTCGAGTATTAATAATCTCGTGTGCGGTTAGGGTTTGGAACACCATTGTACATTAACATTCAACCCTTTGAACATCTGTTCGTGACAGGCGTCCGTTGTCCCAATTTGCTTTAGACGCTAAAATTAGAACCAGGCGCCAATTTGCATAAGGCCACACTGAAGTCTCGGCCAGGCGAAGAGGGTGAGGAAGGAGATATAATAAGCGGTTGCTCACACCAAAAGAAAAACAAGCCGCTATTTGCACCGTCCAAAGAAAACTTCAAGTGCGCTGGATTCTTGGCAGACCTTTTGGAAAATCAGTGGGAGCGTTTGGGAAATTCTAGGAATTTCGCCGAGCGGTTATTTACACAAAATTTCATTAAGAATAAAATGGTAGAAATTATTTTCCCAAAATTAAAAGTTGGCTGATAAAAGTCCAATATTGATTACGTGCTGTTTATTTTCGCAGTGATCGTGGTATTTGTTCAGCGTCTTATTAAATGTTTTTAATAAGAAAAGTCGAAAATTTTGGGCGCTGATTAGTTCATAGTTTAATAAATGTTTTAAGTGTCGGAGTAGGTAGTGTATGAACAAAAGAGTATCTTTTTTTTGTTGTTGTTTTGTTTCTTTTTTTTATTTTTCTTTATTCATTGCTTTGAATGGTTACATCATTTGTAGATTTTTGGACCACCATGCTAGGCTCATGCCCGTGTTGGATCTAAACAGAGAAAAAACTGACGTTCATAACTATTAACGAGACGTTGTCAGTGTTGTCACAACCACATCGGCTGTCCCAGGACAAAACATGTTTTATATAATTATTAGTAGTAGTGGTTTCCAATACAATATGTCAATCAAAATAAAAATCCATCACCATCATACCATTAGTAATACTTATAAAAAGGTTTAAAACGTTTGGTCGGGCTTTTCAAGTATAGGGTGGGCCGTATTCATTTGCACTTTTGTAATTGTGCTAGCGGGATTCCGAACGGGGGAGGAGACCAGGGTCACTTTTGCGTGGCTCCTCGCTTCTTGGAAATTTTGTCACAATGGATCGCTTTACGGGAGAGCAACGAGTTTTCTGGGTAAAACATTTTTACAAAATTAATGATTTTATTCTTTTCTGTTCAACAATGATTCTTTTCTGTTTTAGAAAACAATGATGCACGCCGCTTTTCGTTCGCATCACTAATTACAGAGTATTAATCAGTGCCCAAATGTTAATTTAAATCATGGTCTAAAAATTTCGAAGAAACCGGCAGGAAAACAAACAGGCCGGCCATGGAACAAAATAATTTGGTTAAAGAGATTTTTCTTAATAAACTCATCTGGCGCAGAGGAGATAATCCACGGCCCTCCGGCAGCCTAGCTGTTTTTTTTTTTATGGGATATATTTGTGTTTATATATATTTTACAAGTCGACTGTGCGTAAATAAACCAGCGACTATACTCCAATTAATTAATTAATTAAAGGAGAACATCCATCAAGAAGTTGTCAACATTCCCCGAGATTTGTGTCAAAAAGTTTTCAAAAATCTAACGGCATGATTTGAGGAATGCCAGCGGCGAAACGGTGGAAAACGATGGAAACGGCGAAATATTTTGACGGGATAATTTTCCAGCATATTTTTGTTCTTATCAATAATCATTTATTTGAATACAATCTGTATTTTTTTTCATGATTATTTCATAAGTGCAAATGTTTATGGCCCAACCTATATTTCAAAGCACGGTGGTCTATTGACCAGTGGAATTAGCATCTCGTTTGGGTTCCACCCATCGCGTGTTCCTTTCCTCGATTGGATAAGGCCTCCATTAAGACACAAGCAACATTTTCCACTTACTATGGTGGTAGTAGGAGATTATCAAATTTCGTCAGGTTTACAACTTGGAAATGTTTGTCTTTCTTTTTAAAAAACACATAATGGGCAGTTAGTTCACACGCGGTAACCAGCGGACCATCACGGACCATCTTCTAGCCTCTTGCGGACCACTGGTTGGGAAACCCTGCTGTAGATAGATGAATGTGTTTGTCTCTTTTTAGTGTCGCTATTTTTCGTTTCATCGAGTTTCAAACCATAAAGGTGCTAAAGAAGTTTTCATTGCAAAAAAAAAATAATATGTGCAGAATATGCAGATTTCATAAATTTGTTTTTCAACGTTTAGTGCGATAATTTTTTCTTGTATTTACTATTATTTTATTACACTAAACGCACAAACTATAGTCCACCTCTTACGCGAAAATTTATTGAAAGATAAAATAGTTGCTTACTGAATGGGAATCACAATTTAGATTCATAATTGAAAGTAAATTTACACATCATTGTATTGATTTCCTTTCAAATTGGCTCTCAAATAAAATATCGATAAGGTACTGGTTTGCTTGGTATAAATTATATTGTAATTCTTGTTCTGGTTTCATAAAATGAGATAAATATAAATAAATAATATAAATAATAAATACTTGTTATTGAAACATGTTCATATTGTTTTAATTATATAGTGGTTTACAAAGTTATTTGATTTTCATTTATTATGAGACAAATATGTTTGTTTTTCAGTGGCTAACTTTTAAAAACATTGCGTCTGATGAATCATGTAAATTTGATGAATCTGGTGAACAAAACAATGTTAATTAAATGTCTTTACATCCATATTTTTCAAATTGTTTTATGTAATTGTTAGATCAGTTTAATGCATCAATTTCCTTTCAAACTTGCAGGCAAAGACAGTAACGTTGGACTGATCACAAAGCTGGGACAACCATTGTAAAGGATATTTTTACAAGATTGGGAAATGATAAAACATTGCAAGAAGGAATATAAAATGTACGATGTCAACAGTATTTCCTAATGTTTGCTTATATTCAAAACATTTTGTAAAATGACCACTCCTTTGCAATCGTTTTGGAGATTAATCATGTTTAAAAGGTTCACGTTCAACACGTCGTTGTGACGTTAGAAACAGTTTAATCCAATTACAGCTCGACTGTTGAGCCATATGCTACCCTGTTCCAGAAACACTGTGTATTGTAGCACTGTGTAGTACAGTTTACAGTGTAGAGTGTACCTTGTATTGTGTAGGTACAGTATAAAGTGTACTGTGTAGCTCACCTATAACCTATAACAATGCATCGTGTTGCCTTGCCGTGCTTAAGCGAACCGTGTTGTTCTTGTTAGGCAATTAATTACATCAACAAAACGGAAGTTTGGAAAACTTCTACATATTTGCCTGTCCTATAGTAGCGAAGGTTCAGAGTTGACGTAAATATGTGTAGTGCTGTAAACTAGTATATTGCGTTCTAGGAAGTTTGCGCTACTTCCCAATACTCAAAGTTCCTTTGTGAGGCTGTGTAGGCTGCCTTCACACAAATTGTGCCGTCCGAAAGTGTCGCATGTGGACATGGATAAATAATGATTGGACGATGCTGTAAATATTTTAACACCACACAGAAGGTCTTAAGGTTTCGTTCATCAATGTTGTATTTTGTGATACTGAGTGTAGGTAGATGTTCTTTTTTAACCCATCGCTCGTAAGGTTGGGTAATTTTCATCCGAAATTCTTACTTTGATGGTTTTTTTTATTCTTGACTTTATACTATTTTTAATTCGATAATATACCTATTTTAACTATTTTCTAAGTACTTGTTATTAGAAACTGGGAATAAAAGTGTTTTTTACGCACCAGATTTAAATGTCCGGGTTTAGTTTTTCCTGTGGGGAAAATTTCCCCACAGGAAAAACTAAACCCTTTCACACACATCCATCTGGTCAATCCACGTTATGCAATTGCACTATATAAGTATTATAATTACAAAACAATACAAGAACAACATGTCAACCTACCAGAGACCAGATGGGAAAATAATTCACCGACTCCAGATATTTTCATATCAGAGGGTTCGGCTCTGTGGAATTCCTAATTGAACCTATAAATCCTACTGATCCCTCAATATAAATATTTAAAAAATATTTTGTAATCCTACATGTATTTAAAATTACCGATTTTTGCATTTTTATCTATAAATTCTTTGACAAATCTAATACGTCTAAATTTTGAATCAGAGACCTAGGTAATATTACCTACCTATTAGAACTTTTATTCGAATCAACATTTTTATTAGAGAATTATGCATGGCACTTATTTATCCATTTTTATATGAAAATAAATTAAATCACAAAAAATTATTTTCTGCGGTTTTACTCATAAAAAACACAAATTAGAATAGTATTTTTCTTCTACCTAATCAGAGTAGAGTCATTCATTTTGTAAAATAGTAACACCAAGCGCTAGGTGGGTAAAACTCACCCGCTGATAACTTTGACTACGTCTAACTACCTCGCTGAGCGGTGGCTGACTAACGGCCTTTGTTTCTAACTTTTCGATCGACCAATCTGAGTCTACCATCAGCTAAGCGATTTGTAAGTATTTTAAAGATAACATTCGATTCTCGTCGTTTCCAAGTATTTTATCGTTGAATACCGTAAGTGCCCACTTTGCCGCCTCCCAAAATGGCATCAAAGTAAAAACTTTCGATGTTAAATTAATATTAAAGAGTTAAATATTGTATTTATTGTTAATACACATAATTTCTTTTAAATGCTGTAATCCATAAACCACGCCACTCTGTTGACACTTTGTATAACATTGCTTTGCTCAGTCGAACTAAATCCACGTGTCCGGCTTCCTTAGATTAAGTGATTCTTAAGCGATGCTTTTGTGTTGGAAAGAGCGTAGTTGTGCATTTGAGCAGTGTTGAAGCTTAGTTTGTGCATTTGAGCAGTGTTGAAGATTAGTAGGCTTGGGAAAAGCAGCCGTAAATCCTCTTTTCTTGCCGCTTCCTTATTTCCCCCGCGCAGCTACTGAGGGGCACAGCTACATTTGAGCGCGGCAAACTAAAATTATCGATCAACATAAAATTGCCTAGGGTAAATTTTACCCAACCTTATAACACGGTTAAGAAGATGAAACAGTGAACATGGGTAAAAATACAAAAGTCACCAAATCATTCCACACCTGAACTGTTGAGCACATGTCATAAACGCAATACGTGACAATTAATGTAAAAATGTTAAGCACGTGTTTGGCGTATATGGTGCTTACGCGATACTATTTATTTGGAACACTTCACTCCATCAAAATCCCGGTGGAGCAAATATACCTCCACTTCCTTCTGGTGGTTTTAACGATCGTTAAAATAAGATAAACATTGTACGAGAGCTGTCCGCTACAGTAGGGTTCGCTAAGTTTGCTAATACCAGGAAGCACTTAAAATGAAGTGATGTGAATTTTCTTAGGATTTTACCAATTTACAAGAGCAACATGATTTGTATTTTTAATGCAAAAACTTTAAACACAATGCATTCTGATATGATTTTGGATTTTCACGGCCAAAAGTATTTTTGTTGTTTATTTTTGGGGTGTTATGCCGTGTTGCGCTACCTCCTCCTTTAGCCAACGTTTCGAACATCGTTACAGTGTCCATCATCAGGGCAGATGTGTTATGTTAGTGGTGAAATGTGTGCTTATGTACTTGGAAGCCATAACGTATCGCCAGCTCCACTCCACTACAAGCTGGTATTACCGTATAAAAGGATATCGGAACACTTTCGCGCTTGTAAACTCGGCCACCCTGACAAATCGGCAATCGCCAAGCACTTAATCGAAACCGGCCATCATTTTGGATTTGTTCCTGAGGTCCTGGGAAGATCCGAAACCCATAGAGCACGCCTTATTACTGAGGCAATTAAAATCTACAAAAACCCCATTAGTATTAATAGAGACGACGAAGCTAAGCTCAATAGTTCTTGGTATCCGGTAATTGACGGCTACACCAAAGCTAAACGCAAAAAACCATTGTGAAGTATACGGTAATACCAGCTTGTAGTGGAGTGGAGCTGGCGACACGGTATCGCTTCCAAGTACATAAGCACACTTTTCACCACTAACAATTCATCAATTGTCCTGATCAGGGGCGTAAAACTTGGCTTTAACCTTGAAACTGACAGGAGTGAACCAAATTCTTATAGATAAAGCTGAATTTTATTATAGATAGGTCTAACTTTAAACGTCAAATTGCGTCATGCGATTATCAAACGAACATGAATTTGAATTTGTGTTGTTGACATCGCCATGGGCATATTTCGTTTAAAAATCGTTTTCAGGAATTCCACAGGTGGAAAAATGTTTCAAATGTGTCCGCAATTGATCCAGAAATCAGGTAATTACATGAGACATTAATATTCAGCTTAATTTATCTGTAAATCTATTTGAGGTTAAATGACATTTGAATTGATAAAATATTCTTTCAATTTTACTTTAATAAGTATAATTGTAATACGTACGCCTCGTACGTCATACATATGTCTGTTAATGTTATATTATCGTTAAAACAAGCTTATGGGTCCGAGTGGTTAATGTTTCACAAATATTGTTTCAGAAAATGTTCCAGACTTTCAATGATTTTGGAGCTTTACGTTAGGAACACCTTATAACATTGTTTGGCAGACCATAACACCGTTAATGGCAGGTAAAATTAATAATGCTATTAATTTATATGTTCATATGAACAGAAGTGAGAATACTTTTCCCTTGTGATAAACAAAGTATGTCATCACAAGGAAAAATACTGTATATTCTGTTCACAAACTTTGTTTAATGGCGAAATTACACACGTCAACCACATTGATGCCATTTGGTTGAACGGCGTATAATTGAAAGGGTGTACTGTTTACACGTACTTGACAGAAGTGGACCATTCAATCACATTGCTGTCATAGATTTTAGGATGTCTTCGAAACAGGTCGTGCGCGCGGGAATTATATCCCTCTGATTTAATGTTCCACAGGCTTGGATAGTTCTTAAAGTGCTCTAAGAACAGAGGCGTATGCTCTTCCCTCCATTTAAAAACCATTTTCTATGTTGACAACTCACTACAAAATAAACAGTCACAGTTTGACAATTCAATATGCGCGCACAGTGCTGCGCGCGCATGCAACGCCGCATTCGCGCATGTGCACGAAGGACAACAGAACCAATCGCATTGAAAATATTAAACAAGTTGAATATTTTCAATGCCGTGGAAAGATGACGCGCAATGACATGGAAACATGCAATGTCTTGTTTACACGGTGCAATTTGGTATCTACAACCTAATTGCGCAGCAGAATTGAAAGGTCTAATATGCCCATAATGTGATATATTTTTTTCAGAACACATGATGCGATTTTTACTGTGAGATGGCTGAAATGGGTCCCCGATGAAGGTATAGGTACTCTGTTTAATTTCGGTTGAAAGGAAATTTAGAATATGTAGATTTTTATTTCATTCTACAAGAACTGTACGGTGACTGCTGGAAAGGAAAAATGGCTAAAACGCTATATAGATGTGACATTGAAGATGAATGTATATAAACAAACAATACAGATATTGTTTACGTTAATCTTTAATGTCACAGCTGTATGACGCTTTAGCCATGTTTCCTTTCCATTCCTTTGTCGATATTCTTTTTCAAACCATTTTTCAATTCATCGAATTCACCGAACCAGTGTTTTTATGTGCTATTATCGATTGTCTTTCTGAAAATAAAAAGAATTTAAACATGTACCCCCGAGTTATCATTTTTCAAGCAGAAAAATGTAAATTCGTCGTAGAAAACCATAATCATTATTTGAAAATGTTTTCCTTTTATAAGGAGTTCATATTTCAAGTATTTTCGGTTTTTTACTAACGCTTGAATTTTTTATTTCCTCAGGATAACAGGTTTCCAACTGACAAAGCTCCTTGCTGAGAAAATGAGCTTTAAAAATTATGAAGCTCATTCCCTCAGGCTTTGTCAGATGGAACGTTGTTTTCTTGGGGAAACTAAAACATTTTTCTGCTTTCAAGCATTTTTATTTTTAAATAATTTATTTGGCTAATGAATTAATAAAGTAGGTCCAATGCGATTATATTGTCTATGGTGGCAAATGGCCTTGAACTTCCTCTATGTTATTGTCTTTGGTGGACCATTTTATTTTTGGTTAAGTTGGTGACAGTGATGACGAAATTTCTAGTATGGAGAAGGCCCGAAGATATCGATCTAGGGATTGGTTTATTTATGGTCCTGATGATGGACACTGTAACGATGTCCATAACGTTGGCTAAAGGAGGAGGTAGCGCAACGCGGCATAACACCCCAAAAATAAACAACAAAAACCAATGTATTTTTTTTATAATAAGTTGCGTGTAATTCAAGAATACGTTTTTTTTTATTTTCATATAGGTAGTGTATCTGATTATATAGATAGGTACCTACTCCAAACTTTCTTCTAGAACTATCTCATTCCCTTTTCGTTCTTCAGATACACGAAAAAAAAACAACGCAACGTTTGCCAAAAATTAGGACAACTAAGAAAATAACTTTTCTAAATACTTCTTCGGTACGCTTGATCCCCCAACAATCAAGTTTAACAGTAGACTTTATCTTTGTTTGTTTTTTTTACCTAATAGTAAAATTAGTTAGAACTCAAGAATTCTTAATAAATTGTACAGCGCCCTTGAGGTGATTTTTCACAAAAACGGCGCTCTATAAATTATCCAATTATTATTATTACATCTACTATCTTCTTGTTGATATTCTTACCTCAGCATTCATATTTCTTCTGTGGTCTCCACTTGGGACTAACTCCAAATTTTCTTAGATAAAATTATCATAAACTGATTTTTATTGCCCAATCTTAGAAAGCATGAACTTTATTTTACCTTTTAATTTTCACGTTAACTCCACGCAGGAGACCCTGAGAAAAATGATTTTGAGGGCCTATGTCATCTTTGGGGATACTGTGTGGGAGGTCTTTTTGTGGAAAGGAAGGTGTGAACCTGGGTCTTGAAGAGATCCATGTCGTAGCAGGAAAGAAACAAACGAATCGTATTATCGACGATGTGACAAATCTCAAAGGTGTACTAATGTTGAATGTGCGTACGGTGTGTTTTCCGACAGTGCACCGGTGCCGAAGGAAACAATTATACTAGTTCCTCGGAACATTCCATTGAAATACCGGTAGAATAAGGACAGCATTCCCACCCGACGCCTGTGCTCTAAAGATTGCAATACCTTTGGATAGGAGAATCTATCAAATAGACCGTCCGTTTCTGCATAGATTCTTCAGATGTTTTTTGGGCTCCAGACCAGAAATGGCTGCCAAATTCAAGCGTGGTGTCTTTGTATTAGGATTAGATAATTATTATTAGTTTAACGACCTCCGTGGTGTTATTCTCACCTCCTCTCAGTTGCCGGGGGCTTTCTTCACACGATTTACGCCTTCTCTTGTGGTTTCCCAGGGCGCTTAGAGCGCTTAGTACCTAACCCCGAAGTTACAGAGATAATATCCTCATCTGTTGTTTATCGGCCAATCGACTAAGTTTTAAGCCCCTTGGAAGCAAAGAATTGTTAGTTTTACGGTGAAAATTCGCGTTAACGAGGAAAAAGTTCGAAGTTGGAATTAGTAATTAAAGGGAATTCGGAATAAAGATGGTTCTAGTTTATTTCCTTAATCTTTCCAAAGGTACCTAATACTTACCTTTTTAAAAGTTCTTGAAGACTGGGTTAATAATTCTGCTGTCTGAAATATTATTCTTTATACTTTTTAACTTCTACGATCGTTACCTGACTTTTTGATACTACTTACATATTACGATCATAAAATTATTTCGAAGGAATCCCCAATTCACAAGATTAGAATTAGATTTCAACGAAATTAGAATTACTAGAAAAATTATTATTTACTAGCTAACCCGACAAACGTTGTTCTGCCATATAAATTATATCTAGTGAATATTTCGATTGTTAAATAAAAAATAACGAATGTATGTAAGTGTGTGGGGATGGGATCTATTGACAGAAAGGGGAATTGAGCGCTGTAGACGATGACCGCCCATAAAAACAAAAAAAACACCGACTAAAGTAGGAAAATGGAATAAAGAAAATCAATATGAATTTCGAAGACCAATTATTGAGTGTACGATATTTTTTGTCACTCCGTCTTTAGCCAACACAAATAAGCTCGATAATAAGGCACGCGAGAACATGATGCCGAATGAAATATCAAAATGACGCGACGCTTCTCGTGAATGTCTTGCGCATGTGTGTATGAAAGTTCGATGAGGCGGACGTAGCGCCATCTGTCATTCAACAACATAAATAATTTCGTTCTGTTTGAAATATGAAAGACGGTTAAATTTGTTCATACAAAAATACTAAAATCGCGATTAAAAATGGGAGGGTAGAGGTAGGATGGTTAAAATTTGGGGTTTTATGTATTTTTTGATGCCAAATAAAAAAAAATACAAAAAAAAAATTGTCAATTTTTTTTTTTTTTTTTGACACCCTAATCTGCGGTATGAAATATACTTTAAGCCCTATTCTCATATCTACCAAATATACATTAAAAGTTTCATAAAAAATCGGTCCAGCCATTTCGGAGGAGTGCGACCACAAATACCGTGACACTAGATTTTTATATGTAAGATTGTGCATTATTTACCAATTTCAAACCTAAAATCAACTTACAAATTGATAAAATAAGTTGGTATGGATATCAAAGGAATTTACTTTGTCACATAAATATTATGTGACTAGTGCAGTTCTTGCCTATTTGTTTTTTTTGTCTATGGTGTTTTTTTTTGAGACTGGTAATTTTTTGGAAAAGAGAGAGGTTTTTTTTTTTGTTTATGGTCACTTCCTCCCGGGCAGCTATGGGCTAGCTGTGCGTGAATTGGTGACTCACTGGAAAAGTGTTTCAATTGGATTATATCATGTGAATCGAAGTCGATCCTATCTTATAAAGACGCGGGGTGTATTTTACGTAACACGAGAAGTTCGTGTACGGCATTATTTTTGAGTGGTTATGTGAATCCCACTTTTTCTGTTGTTGGCAGTTGGCCATTTTGTGCAATTGTGTTCTGGAAACAAACTTATAAAAGGATTGGTCCTTGAGGTGGCAGAATATGCCTTTGTGACCCCGCGTCGTGAAGTCACGGACGGATGACGGATTTACCGAGAGACGCAGGTCTTGGAGATCAGTTGGGACCACGTGTTTCTTTTATGGAGCTTGTTGGGATGGCCCGAAGCTGAATGGACTCCTTGGAGGCGTAGCAGCCTTCTTCCTAAGAAGGATGACCTAGGATTTCGGGATTGCGCGACGTCCCCGGTTAAGGAGCCTGGAATTGTCTTCTCTCTACTAAGCAACGTCGCGGACGTCATCCGTCGTGAATTCTTTTAGTTAGGTTAGAGTGTTCTGGAGTCCATCTGGTATGTGATTTGCTTTGTATATTTTTTAAAATTTGCCCCCTCATGTTTGTTTTTATTGCTTACAATATAGTTCTATAAGATTCATCTTCTTTTATTTTCTGATTTCTCACCTACTTGACAGAAAAAATACCTTTCCCATAATCCTGAGCTCTGGTCTCTGCTCTGCCGTATAGAATTACACTCATATCATATTGTACCAGAACTTGATCCTTTACAATTTACTGCGTAGATTTTTTTAACTTATTTGCTGGTATAAACAGTATATGGACATGTAGATTTATCCTTGATGCATTTGAATAAAAACGTGTTTTATGATTTTGCTATTCGGCGGTGCATCTTCTCTGTACACCCCTTCATAATTAATTGTGTAAGTAAGTATGCTGTATTTTCCCTAAACCGACTGCGTATTGTATATAAGTATGCCGGGGGGCAGGGGGCAACTGTCGGGGAATCAACTGCCATGAACCCAAGATAATATGAAACATTTTAAACTTTAGAATATTAAAAACCATTTATTTTTCACTAATTCAATCTGTACTGCAATATGGAATTGTTGGCTGAAGTGTTGACTTCAAAACGTTTCTCTTGCCTTTAGAAATCATCCGGAGAATAATAATGAAGATCATTTAATAATATTTGGATTATTTCATGAATTTTAAGTCCCTTCACAGCAATTTGGGAGGCGGGTATATGTACCGTCGCCCCAGGAACCATTTATTGGATAACCAACACCTCCAACATAGGTCACCCCAAGTTGTTTGCTGCATTTGGTAACTTAGCAGGGTTGCCCGGGTTCATCTGGTGAGGTTTGCTGCTGCGCGGTGGGCAGGTTCGAAAGAGACTGGTTGAGAGAGGTCGTTTATTCTCTCCAGCCAGAATCTCTCGACCCATCATCGCCTTGCAGTTGGAGGGATGAATTTAAACGTCCGTCACTCCTTTACACACTGACCCCCAGATTCCTACCCACCCCTCATACCTATCTCCTTCCCAGAACTTCCTCTCCTTCCTTTCCTCAAAAAATATACATAATAGCGTAATTTTCATTTAGTAAAATGATTTTATTTATTTCAAGAGCTTCTAGATTTTTAAAACGTAGAACTTTCCCATTTCTATGTAGTATATCTATCTCCGAAGATTTACTAAACGAGTGATCTTTATCTTCTATTTGGTGCGTTGCGAATTCTGAAAAACCTGCACCGTAGAAGCACCCTAGTTTGAATTTTTCTTGCCGTTTTGCCTATGTAAAATAAAACGGTATTCGAACAAAGTTTTTTCTATTATAATTATGTATACCCACAAAATGTTTGCTACTTGTGAAAAAATTTAAATCGTTTTCTTTGCAGGGCTTTTTTAATTCATATCGTTTCAACATTATGTAACATAATTTAAAAAATAATACTTTTTCAAAGTATTTTGTTAAATATATGACTATTTGAAACGGAGAAATAAAATAAATTAACCATTGAACAGCTTCTTTGCAGATACTGGAGCAGAAAATCATTTTGCACCTTGTACCTTGATTCAACCTTTTCATGCGTTTTGGTAATTACAATGACGTAAATAGTATTTGATTCACTTGATCTTAGTACTGATTCACCTCTGTCCATCCATCTGAGCGATTGGCCCAATCTACTGAAGTAGTTAGTATCTATTGACGCCATACGCCGATAGAAGTGTATTTTGGGCGTGTGCGTGAAGTAGGTACCTACGCTAAGTTTTTAATTTCTTCCCATGCAATTTATCAAACATTTGCATAGTAAAAGTTCTATCAACATATAATCAAATTCATTGGCCTGTCATAACCACTCGAGCGACAGACCAATTTAAAACTTTTTCCTCGGATCGGTCGTGATTTTTTGGTAATCATTTTAAATACTTTCCGCCCACATTAAAAAAAATCATACCTTAACTTAATAATTCAAATTAAGGACAAATGTATCTAGGGAAAATTTTCCTAAAACTGGCCGCAAATCAATCCGAGGTATTTTAAATAGTGCCATATTGTGGCAAAAAGCGCTCCAGTGGATAATAGGGGTCATAAGTATAATTATATGTATAATTATATCTAATATTGTAAATTTTAATATAGTTTCTCCTATAAGTGTACTATGTATTAAACGTTCAAACTCCTAAACACATAACCTAACGTAATTTCATTTCTTTATGTTGTAAATCTTGTGTAATTCCTCCATCTTGTTATCAGGTACATATTACACTTTTCAATACTACTAACTTATCTCACACTCTGTAAATCTGAATGTATTATACATATGTTACCAGGTTAATTCGGTAAATCCGATTATAATATACGCTACCAGATTACCTTTTCTACTTTGTCACAAAAAAATGTATGTGTACTTATATTTATATATTTTATATACATTTTCTTTATTACACAACTTAGTTTCAGAGAAAAATTATATTTTCTGTTTTTTTTTTTTGTTATGTAGTTATGTACATTTTCAGGTATAATATGAACTAAACATGTCAATTTGTCTGTCCTGGAACGGGAAACTTTCCTAGTTGGACAGGCAAAGCTTCCTAATTGTTATTTGTACTTTCTTTTGTATCTATAATAAATAAATAAACAAATAATAAGGTGTTATGCAAACAGATAGTAATACCTTTGGTGTACACTTCTTGGGATTGTATGTTCATTGTTTCAATCGGATTAACTATCAATTACCGAGATTTGAGTGAGATGTGTTATATGTGGTTAGTGATATCATAGAGATCTTGTTCATCCTAGCTGGGCGGAGATTCAACACTAATATTAGTAATACTTTTCTTAATTTAACTAAATTTATACGAGGATAATCAATTATAATACGATCTGGCTGTTTTGTACGGCATTGGTTTTATGAAAAATCACCTTGAGAACGTGGAGTTAATATTTTTTTTGTAATCTTAAAAAATAAAAAGGCAAACTAAATACAAAAAAAAACTATAAGTATCTTCGAGGCACTGTGCACGTGTACACTCTACGGTCGTAGAAATCGTGAGGGATACTTTCACTGGATAGAATATTGCATCATTATATGAGCCTGGGGTGAATAAATAACCCCAAAACTCTCTGGAGCGTAATACCTCTAAAAATTATTTTGATTGATAAGTCTACTCGCGGACTCACATCAACAAAAAAACCAGGCAACCAGGCAAATCTACTGTATACATTTTTATTTATTTTTTTTAAATTTTTTTTATTGAAACATATAACAAGGTTACAAATTTTACAACATAATATATACATCAACATTTCAAACACTCTCCTAATAAAGCAGCTGCTTGTGTTTAGGAGAGGACAACTAAAAAAAAATACATTTATTAAAACAAAAAATATTAGTTATTTAACAAAAAACATTAGTGATTTTATGAGAAGATACCTTAGAATCATAGTTCCATGGAAGATACAGATAAAAGTAATAAATTAAAGGTTAGTTAATAAATGATTTGAAGTATTGATATGGCAAAAAATATTTCTAAATATTCAATACATATTTCTAAATATAATAAGTTAAGTTATGAGGTGGTACTAGAATATTTTAATTTAATTTTGTTTTTATATTTTTCGTAGCTTTCTTCCGATCGTATATCAAGGGGTAATTTATTAAATAATTTTATACCCTTGAATGTATAGTGATGATGTGCTGTTGTGGTTCGCACAAGTGGCACGGAAAATCCTCCAACAGATATATATATATTTTATTTTTTACAGTGAATACCGCACAAGAAATTTCAACTGCTCCCGTCTGGATCCAGTGAGACTATGGCATCCCCAATTGGGGTATGTTGTGAGGCTGAAGGTAGTGGGGAGAGGAAGGAGGTGGGGAAGATTATTGGGAAGTACCTGGCTATTCAGATCTGGTCACCAAACACGGCTAAAGCCATTTTCAAGCAACGTTTCAATTCTGAATGGTGGTCTTACACCAGGGCGATACTGATAGTATTGTAACGGCTACTTAACCCGCTCTGCGAAATCTTCCGCTACGCCACTGACCTCTAAAGAACCGGCTGGAAGACGGCCGATCCACCAACCTACATTCGGCGTAGTACCGATGGCCACCTAGAAATAATAATTCCGCCACCTACGCGAAAGAGCTAGAACACCTGGCTGTACCGTACAAGTGCACACAGAAGGTTCGAGCGGTTTCTCAGCTTTGCGTGAATTCACCCAGCATTCGGCCCGCGCAGTCAGCAGTGAACACCATTTATCCAGTGTGACACCAGGAACATTTCCAGCACCTTCGAGGAACTTCTCCAACTACCATCTCGACATGAGATGTCAGGCAACGCGCCAGCAACCCAGCAACCCAGCAACCACAACCAGCAACAAGCAACCAGGCAACAAGCCAGCAACACATTCGGCAACGAGCCAGCATCCTGCAACGAGCAGCAATCAGCACCCTGCAACGAGCAGCAACCAGCATCCTGCAACGAGCAGCAACCAAGGTTCCTTCCTGCGTCACGTGTGTGCTCCGACCCACTGGACACACAGCCGCCATACCTCGTCAACGCGACGATGGTCGACCGCCTGGATCAAGGTCACTTCCACATCGCCATGGTGTAGAGCAACACGCCGGCTCCCTGAAGACCAGTGATCTTCACCGCCGTAGTCTCCTGACCTTCACCTTCACATCATCACGTAGCAGCAACACGCACGGCACCACCGTCACTCCGCTCCGACTCCGCTACGTAGCGCAACAATAAAGACTGACTCACATCGACTGACGCCTTTCATTTCTCTCACGCCCCGTCTCTACCGATACGGACCGCTCCCTCAGTATCTTCCACTCTGGAACATGCCGCAAATATACTATATATTATTTTTAATTAATTAATTGTGAAATAACACAAATTAATCAAATAAAATTTATTTGCGCATGCCGGATTCGAACCCGCGACCTCCGGATTGTGAGTCAAGAGTCTTACCCACTGGACTACGGAGGTCGTAATTATTCATTTGCTTACATTTAATTGTGGTAAATTATTTTTACTAAAGAAATCTTTATGTATTTGTAATAGTGCAATTTTTTCATAAATTTTTGCAAGTGGGGGAACCGGGAAATCTTGAAAAACATTAACATAAAAACATTAACATAAAAACAAAAAACATAAAAAAATAAAAAGACACCAACCTTATAAAGTAAGTTTCTCTGCATAAGCGGCCTTTTAGATGTTTCAAATCTGAGATTATTTGATGTTTCAAAGCTGCTTAGCTCATGACGGAAATATTGTGATCGATAAAGGGTTAAATTATATTTAAAGTTCAACGCTAAAATGTGTAATGCAAGTGTTTCGATTCGACGCTTTCTAGGCTTTATTTATTGCCAAATGTTTAGGCTGGTTTAACTTTACATTGAATATCCATAACGTGCTTACGTATGAAGGATTTTGATTATGACTTATTCCTTAAATTAATGATTCATGGAACAAGTAAATAATTACGAACGAACGTAGGAAACTCTCAAGGATTCCTTGTGGAGTTCACAAAGCCGCACAAATGTATTAATAAATACGAAAGTGCTGTTAACTTGGATATAATTTCCTGCTTTTCCGGATTCCCAATTGACTTCACAAAGTTCATACCAAACTCCGATGGTAAAGCAGATATATCTTGAGCAATGGGTAGATAATTCAATTTAATTTATCAATTTGACTTATGGAACTATTACGCAACGGTTTTGCGGTTATTCAATTTTATTTATTTATTTATATTAATATGTGCCATACGGGCATTTACTAAAAATAGTATACATAATAGTGGAACAGTAATCAACAGATAAATTACTATGCTTGTAAGGAACGTGTCCGCCACTCACATAGACTGTAACATAGGGGGCCGGTAAGTCTTTAACAACCGCTGGGTCCAAAGTCGAGTTCTGGGTGAATTTCCGTCGAGAGATAGTCCGGTTGCAGAGAGAGAGAAGTGTAGCTGTCGGTGTTTTGTACTAGAGTGACTTTTGACTTTTGAATTTATGGCATACAGAGCTCCGGGCCAATAAGGCCCCTTTCTCTTTCATCATGATTTTATAATGGTTGTTGAAAGTTAGATTAATTAGTTTTTTGTGAAAAAATTTTTGCAAGGGAACATGGCTGCAATATGGGGAGGTTTATGACTTACAAAGGATTTGTTTAGGTTTTTTATGAAGTGTTTTAATATTTTCATCATACTGGGTGAGGCAGTTGATTGACTCGTTTTCATGGGTGGGAATGCCCGCATAGAATTTTTCCGCGAGACTTAAGATATGGTCTTTAAGGAGGGGAACTTCAGAGTCAAGGTGAATTTGATTAACCCTCATCCATTTGGGAGCTCCCAGGGCTATACGAATGGCTCTATTTTGAAATGTTTGTAGTCTTTTCATTTGGGTCTCTGAAGCGTGGGCCCAGATAGGGCTTGCGTAGGTTAGTTTAGGTCTTATTGTTGTTTTGTAAATTAGTAGTTGAGTACTAGAGTGCTTGGTTACCGGGGCCGCACCGCTATTTATGCCAAATCTTCCGGTGACCGAGCGGAGGCTTCGGTGCGTCCAGTATTCGTTCAATCGGATGTTTCGCAGGTCGTAACCTCCGTCACCATTCGCGTGACGAGCGCTACGACCTTTGGGGCTACCCTTTCATCTCTGTTCTCTCTGCTGACCAAAACCAACTCTCTCTAGCATGTTTATTATTGCAAAAAATATAAAATACAAAAATACTCGTGGGTCCCCGGCCCTACAATTTTCAGGGGAATTCAAAATATGTCACTTGTAACTAGATTTACATTGTTACTTATTATCTAATTAGGCAAAGTGGAGTTCGGCCTACCTCACATTATCATTATTTATTCGTCAAATGATAGGTCGAACTCCTGTAAATCAAAACAAGAACATTACACAAAACAATATCAAATCATAAGCTACCGACCAAATGCTTATCTTCATTCTGATTGGTCGGCAGAGCGCCCACCGTGGCATGGTGCGGTTGGGCTCGGCAGCGGGGAGCGGAGGGGGAAAGGGTACGGTGCTTTAGCGTAAATACGTAGCCCAGCCGTTTCTGCTAACATTCTATAATGCTAGCTGCAGGGGAGGGTGCCCGCAGAGCCATGGGAAAAAAGAAAACGAGGAAGTTGAGCCAACACTCCTCGTCTTCTATTTCTCCGATAAAGGCGTCCGCAACAATGCTAATTAAATTATATAGAATCCATGCAGAAGAATAGCAGGTATTATGCTGAGATTGATTTATTGCGGTACGTTATTATAAGCTTATTCATAACTAAGAGTATATTCCATGCAGTTGAACATATCTATTTGCAAGCATTCTATGTACAAACGAGTATCTAAATGATTCAGTCCTGATGTTGTTGTTGCAATTAAAAACAGATTTAAGTCGAGTAGTCCTTGTTGGTATTTGGAAGATAATTAAGCTTAATAAATAAATCAGAGCAGTCTATTTAATCTATTAGTCAGTTAAGAATATTTAAAATTACAGCGGAAATAGTTTTCTATCTGAGAGTTCTAATAATTTTAATTATTTTGTCAAGTGGTTGTAATTTATTATTTCAGTAGGTAGACCTAGTTTATAGGTAACACATCTTTCGAAATTATGCTCATTTTTTTGCAACGGAATCAATGTGGACTTTAAAATTAGGTGACCAAATTGGAGACTTATATTCGACTTGACTTCAAGGGTTTGAGTTGTCCGGTCACCGTTTAAAAAGAAAGTCAGGAGCTCCCGTAAAATTGTAAACCGTGAAAGATCCCTAAGGCGAATACGGAATTTTGTATGAGAAATAAACAAAACATTTTATTGCTATCTCATTATCTCGCAGAGTAAACCCTATAGATGTATGTGTTTATCTTAGTATTTTAGTAGAGGAAGAAATCGAACAAAACTCAAAATTGAAATAAGTTGAAAATATACCACAAGACCGGTGCAAACTAAACAAACTTTATCCTAAACATTAGTGAATGCCACATAATAAGATTTTTCAAACTAAATCAATGAACGACAAAGATCGGCGGCATTTGCGTATTACCGCCGAATACCACGTTCTACATTACGGGTATGACACAATGCGCTTACGGAATTTTGTATGAGACGGCCTACTGTCATACGTTGTCCTTTTTATATGAATCCTATCTCATTTTCTCCAATGGCGTTTTAAATCTTAGGGAAACAATCGAAATAATTGTATTTTTTATAATAATTTGGGTGAATTTACGAATGAAATCTTATTTCTTGGCTTAATCGATTTCAATTTTAGATTTGTGGATAAAATCCCCAACCATAAACAAAACTGATTTTTTTTTGTTATCAATAGAAGATGCCTACTTCAAATATCTAGTACGGATCTGCTACTTTATTTTTTTACGTTAGCTCCACACGGGAGACCTTGAAGAAAATAATTTTCCTTAGGACCTGTGACCATGTCATCTTAGCTGTGCGGAGGGTATTTTAAGATGGAAACGAAGGAGTGGAAGTTATGAGACGGAAAAAAAGGTATGAGGGGTGGGTAAGAATATGGGAGTCTGTGTCCAGGAGTTACAGATCTATGAATCCATCCCTCCAATTGCGATGCAAAGCGAATTGTTGAGAGAATCCGCCTGGAGAATTCAAAAGGCTTTCCTCAACCAGTCTCTCGATTCGGCCCGCCACGCAGCAGGTGGGCAGACGTATCCGCCACCAAGACCCGGTCAAACCCAACCCCTGACTCGGGCACCCCTGCTAGGTCACCATACGAGCGAAACAAAGCGAACCACTTGGGGTGACCTATGACAGCTGTTGATTATCCAATAAATGGTTACCGGGGCGGCGGTAACTATACCGCCCCCCAAATTGAATTTAGTACACTGGTAGATATTTTGACGTTCACATAAAAACAAAAACTAAGAAAAAACGTTTTATAAGGGTAGGCATATCAATCTTAGTAAAAATTATTCCAGAGTTGTATCACTACTTCTGTTTTTGAAGTAAAAATTTCTTTAGCACCCTTATGATTTGAAACTCGAAGAAACGGAAGATACTAAAAACAGACAAACACATACATCTTTAGCCTGCGAGAGAATGAGATAGCAATAACATATTTATTTATTTCACAGGTACCTACTCGGTTCCAATATAATACGACAAATCCACCGTCCCAAGCAAGTCTCCATTGGTCGAGTGGTATAAAACGCCTGACGAACCTTAGCGGCCAGACATTCAGCGGACCAAGTATCAAATCCTACGAAATCCAATAAAAAAATATATTTTTATTTTTTTTAAATAAATATTGAATCTTCAAACGATGCCAAAATGAACAGGCAAAGAAAACACAAAATAAAGCGACATCTAGCAAAAAAATATGAAAAAAATCACCCGTCACATTGATAAAAAAAGTGCTCCGTGGTCCCCACACTCTTGTCTATTTTAGTTTTCAGAAGTTTTCACTTCTACCGTGTGAATTGCACACTCTGATTTTTTTGCTTTGCGTCACTACCCCTCGTCAAGTTACACGCGTAGACCATTAGGCTAAGGAGGTCAGCATTATTGCCCATTACCAATTAAACAGCAATTTGATATGGTAATATGGTACAGTAAATAGCAAATTGCCACGCATGCAAAATAGTATCAAAAGTAATGTGCCTAACCCAACAGTATTAAAATAGTATTTTATGATTACCTACGAATAATTTATAGGTATAATTTGTAAGCAGTTAAATCCCGACCGCAAACTGTTTCACTAAATAAATACCCCTAGTTAAGGTTTAGTGTCCAGAAAGGGTGTAAAGTTAATGCTACCCTAAGTTTAGTTCGTTTTGCCACAAGTTACTTCTTTCCGACATACTTCAGATTTCAGTTCAGTACGTGAACGTAGCGTGGCACCGCGCCTGGTAAAATATTTTTTTGAAAGAACGTAAAAGGTGAGAGGTCAAATTCATTTTAGATATGCGAGTAGCTTATCTGGGACAAAAAAACGGAAATAAGCAAGGAGCGGTTGACTAGCAATATCACTTTAAACAAGTGCGCGTTACGTTTAGCGGCAGTAACTACCATTACGTTTTTCTGGAACTTTAAAACTTTTTGATTTATTGCATGAATTAATTATTCAAAATTGGATACAGGTTCGAAATATGGTCTTATTAAAACAAACAATTGTTCAGTTGTGCGCAGAAAATTCGAAGATGACAAAAGCAATAGGTTGAGTAAATAATTAATTTTATATGTATTTAAATGAAGACAATATTAGCGAAACTCGAAAAATCTGGAGACGAAAAATCAGAAAAAGATATTGGCACCTCTGGGACTCGAACCCAGGACCTTCTGCTTACATGGCAAATGCTTTACCAACTGATCTAAGGTGTCTATATCCAATTCGGAGTACTATACTGTATACTTCGACTACGAACTACCAACATTATCTTCATTTTCTTAACGCACATATTATTGGCTGCTATCTTTATATCTAGATAATGTCTATTTACGCCAATGTCATCTTAAGGGATGTTGTCTGGAAGGTTTTTTTAAGGAAAGGAAGGAGAGGAAGTTCTGGGAAGGAAATAGATATGAGGGGTTGGAAGGAATCTGGGGGTCAGTGTGAAACCAACTCAGAACCACCTCAGAAATATCATTAAGAGTGATGATAAAAAAATAGTTTAAGTTAGGTTAGGGTTTCCGGCTATTTTTAAATTATTTATTCATAGCTTCTTATTACCTTTTTGAGATGGTTCTGAGTTGGTTTCATTCTGAGTTAGTTTCATTCTGAGTTGGCATGGAACCACCTATGACACAGGTGTTGGTTATCTAATAAATGGTTCCCGGGCGGCGATTCCCGTACCCGCCTCCCAAAATTACATTATAGCTCGATGCAGACTGTAAATAGTTACAATTAATTGAGTTTCATGGTGACGTGACAGTTGCTCCCCCGAGAGTTTGCCCCCCGAAAATATAATTTTTACAAAATTATAATTTTTTTTTTGGGGATTATTTACCAATTTCAAAACTAAAATCGACTTAAAAAATGCTTTTAATAATAAGTTTGTAGGATACCAAACGAATTTATTTACAGTGTTATTTTTATTTATTTGTAGACTGGTATATACAATGTACAGACTAGCAGTTGTATCCTTGATGCTTTTGAATAAAACATGTTTTTAAACGACTTCAAAAAAGGAGGAGGAACTTTCAAGTTTGTGAACCGATATTGATGATTCTTTTTTATTTGAAAGCTGGTGCTTCCCATGTGGTCCCATTTCAATTTGTTCCAGTTCAGACAATGGCATCCATGAGAAAACCATATAAGTCTTAAATTTGCATTAAGTATGTGCGCGACAAATGAACGAATAACTTAATATCACGCCAACCGATTTTACTGATTCTTTTTTATTGGAAAGGATGTACTTCGAGGGTAGTTTGATGAGAGTTTGGTTAGGTTCTGATTATGGGATCCATGACAAAGTAACGGAACTCTTCAAGTCTTAGGAGCAAATTAACGATACTCGGCCGAATCTTTTATAGGCTATCCGGATCTTTGAGTCACCTAGCGTAATGCCGTTATGGTCAAGTAATGTCTGTCTCATATGAGCAGCTCGTTTAGTAGGTATGCATATATTCAGACAAATTAGTTAGTGTAGATACTTCAGATTCACTAAGAATCAAAAAAATTTAACAAAAAAAAACCTACTTAAAAAAATACAATTCCAAAACAAAATAATATGCACTAAAAAATAAATAAAATAATTGCTTATTCTTCTACAACTTAATAATCAATTTACTTTTTCTAATCATCATATTATGCAGGATTGTTACTTTTGGAGTCGGTGTCACCCAAGGTAGGTTTGTAACTACATATATAGTTATAGGTGAGATGTGCTTGCGTCGCACGCGCGGCTTGACGCGTGCCCGGCGTGTTCACTTGACAGCTCCCCTCTCGCTGCGCCCCCGCTCTCGCCTCTCGCCTCGTCAAGTCGCGCGTGCGACACAAACACATCTCACCTCTAACTACGTATGTAGTTACAAACGTACCTTGGCTGACACCGACTCCAAAAATAACAATCGTACCTATATATTGATGAGAAGAAAAAGTAAGTTGATTATTGAGTTGTAGAAGAATAAGCAATTATTATTTTTCTTTTTAGTGCATATTATTTTGTTTCGGGGAGGCCTAAGTTGTATTTTGTGTAAGTAGGTACACCGTATTTTCCCTAAACCGACTGCATATTTATTTATTTACTTATTTTTTTATAGTTGGGCTTTTACATTTTATTTTTTTATTACAAAGAACATCTAAATAAGCACAAGAAAACCATAAAACAAAATGAAAAAAAAATCACAAAAAAAAATAAAACAATTTAAAAACCAAAATACAAAATCAAAAACAAGTTCTAAAACAAGAACAATGTCAAAAACGAATTAAAATAAAAACAAAATACTCCACCATCCAAGATGGAAAAATAGTATACCTACTAGGAAAATTGGAGGTTATCCACCACTTACCCGCCCTGGTATAAGTAACAGATGGTTACTCCTTCAAGGCTCTCGCAAGGATTCTAATTTTTTTAAAGAACGAAGCTACATTTAGTTTTAAACGAATCTCGGCGTCCAATGTCCCTGCATAAGTTGCTAGTGAGCACTATGCAAGTGCTCACTATTAAATTAAATTTGATATTGCATATAAGTATGCCGTTGGCCAACTGTTGGGGGATCAATTGTCATGGAATCTAGTTTCATGGAGAGAAAAAAACATTGCTATTTTCGCAACTCGAAATCTTCACCGAGTTAATGATGCTTGACATCAAATATACATTAGGTATACATTACATAAACAGTGAACGGCTCAGAAACACCCACCAAGGTGAGATTTCGTAGCTAAATCCAAAATGAAAATCGAGACCCAAATCACAGAATCACACAAATTGGACCGCAGAAGATTTATTGGAGTGGCGTTGACTTATCGACTTAGACCTAAAACTGAAATGATGAATCTTATCCAACTGAAATGAATCTAAAAAATGGTGACAACGATGAATTCTCTTCATTAGCGAATTCATTACCTAATCATTAATTTAATTCGATTTTTTTTCGTATTCTGTTGAAATGTACACGTACAGTAACTACAATATAGTTTTTCTTTATTTATTTATTGCTTCTTCATAATTTAAATACATTTTTTTAGCATGTAATTATAAACCCCACTAGGGTTCTCCTGTATCGGGGTTAATAATTTCACAATTTAATAAAAATAACACACCCAAATATCGGTCATCAAACAGTTAAGTAAAAGCAAAATAGTAAAATTTAAAATTTAATTGATTAACAGAAAAAATTATAAGTTATAAAAATATATGAATTAACAACAAAGTGTTGAGAGATCAAACAAAATGTTATCATTCATTATGTCATTAATTCATACTATTTTCAACAATAGATAAAATTAAAAAATATATATCCTTAAGGTTTTTTTTTAAATATGGGTAAAAAATAACTTAATGAAAAAACAAAGATTTATAAGCGATTACATTAAAGCGAATCTTTCTTGTACAATATTAAAGTGACTATCAAATAATTATGAAAGAAACCGTTTTGATCACAACATTATTGTTTTCATTCCATTTAAGTGCCCGTTTTCATTAAAATATGATTGTATTTTATAGTGTAAGTGACACCCTAGAAATGCCATCCGTGCGATCTTTTTTTTTTTTATATTATAATATTTAATCGAGGCTTCTGACTCGCATACTGCTGTCATTTTTTGCCTCATCTGTTTTATTTATTTTAAGGTTTCATTTTTTTTTTTTTTAAATATATCCTATATATTAATGTTGCAATATTAATATATGTATGTATCTTTATAAAACAATGTATGATATATTTTCCATGTTGCACCATCTAATGAATTTCATGAGTCTTGAAATGGCATAGTAGTCGGTTGAAGCTATCAAATTATGAATTTCCGATGGGTTTGAGGTCATCAATATTGTTACTCTCTGTTGTTCAAATTTAATGCACTTTGTGAGAGTGTGTTCAATGTCTTCAAATTCTTCACATATAGAGCACATTGGAGAATCAGAGAGGCCTAACAGACACAATATTCTTCCCATTAGTGCATGTCCGGATCTTAATCTAAAAATGACTCTCATTTCTGATCTCTTCAGATTGGTTTCAGTGAACCATGGTGTTTTAAAGGGTTCTTTTTGAAGCTTTCTATACCATACGCCCTTATTGGCAGATAAATTTTCAAAATGCTCATTCCACATATTATTACATAGTAAATGTATTTTTTGGGAGTAATCTTCGTTATCTGGCGTCCAGTCATACTCGTGACCTTTCACCCCTGCTTCGTCTGCCAACAAATCCGCCTCTTCATTTCCATGTATCCCTACGTGAGATGGAATCCATTGTAAACGTATGTCAATGTCTTTCTGATGTAACTTCATTAAGTGCTCTACAATATTATATGCTATTTTTCTGCAGGCAACTCCTTTCGAAACTCTCTTTATATGTTGAAGCGCACTTTTGGAATCACTTAATATAAGAATTTTATTCCAGTTGTTTCCATCTGCATACTTCACCGCTTCTTTGATTGCTATCAATTCTGCATTCATAATAGGGCAGTCTTTGTTCAATTTTATTTGACGAGTGAAGTTGTTGAAGTTGAGGCCCATTCTGTGAGAAATATTATTGTAACAATATTGTCTTTCAACACCTATATTATTTTGTGCACTTTATAAAATTGTTAATCTCAAGTCAAAATGAGGTTCAAAATTTCAATTTAAGCAATAACATCTAAATTAAAAAGGTAAAGACACAATGGTAAATTTTTGGGATTAGTGTCCATGGCTATTACGAATAATTTTTAGAAAAAAACTTTAGATTCGCCTTAATTACTATAAAAGGAAACTTATTGCATCACGGCTGGCGGAAAATAATGCATTTTAATTTTCAATTTCGTTAAATAAAATTTCACTTCACGAACCGATACTACGACAGCCCGCCCGCCATTTTGTCACTGTAAACCATTCAACTCCTGGGATGTTTTTGTAAATAAAGATAATATACACAAGCCCGCTACACAAACCCTGCTTTGCTAGACAAACCATTCAAAAATGTAGGCTGTTTTTTAAAGTAAAGATAACATACACAATCCCGCTAGACAAACCCTTCTTTGCCAGACAAACCATTTAAAAACGTAGGCTGTTTTTTAAAGTAAAGATAACTAACATACACAAGCCAGCTAGACAAATTTCATAATTACGCGCCTTATCATATATCCCACGAAGTCGGCTACAATCGTATCTGCTCTTGTTGGTATCATTTTGGAATACCGACATAACAGTGACAAAATGGCGGGCGGGCTGTCGTAGTATCGGTTCGCGAAGTGAAATTGTATTTAACGACATTGAAAATTAAAATGCATTATTTTCCGCCGGCCGTGATGCAAAAAGTTTCCTTTTATAGTGATTAAGGCGAATCTAAAGTTTTGTTCTAAAAATTATTCGTAATAGCCATGGACACTAATCCTAAAAATTTACCATTGTGTCTTTACCTTTTTAATTTAGATGTTATTGCTTAAATTGAAATTTTGAACCTCATTTTGACTTGAGATTAATAATTTTATAAAGTGCACAAAATAATATAGGTGTTGAATGACAATATTGTTACAATAATATTTCTCACAGAATGGGCCTCTACTGTACTATAGGAACTAATAATACATTATAACGTAAAACATGTAGAGTGACCATATGTTGAAATTAGCTTTGAAATAACATTTTTTGTTTTTTTTTTGTAAGTTGTTTAATCTATAATATTTAAAATTAGGTTCGGTCAGAAAATTAATACGTAATGGTAAGTTAAGTAGAAAATAAAAAATAATATATTAACAGTAAATAGTTTTAAATATATTTTATCGTTTAGTAGCTTGATATTGAGAATATATTTAATGGTTCGCCATTAAAATAGTTGATTAGCAAGGAAAAAACATCTGCCAAATCAATCGGACATCAAACTATGTTTTTTTCGGCAGTGAAAAAATATCAGTCCCAATGCGTGGTTAGGTGAGATAAGGTTAGGTTAGATTTGGTTAGGTTGGGAGTTCACACTGCTAGCGTAGGTACCTACCACAAGTATCTGCTTAACTGACTATATTTGAGGGCAGTGGAGGTTATCCACCACTTACCCGCCCTGGTATAAGTAACAGATGGTTACTCCTTCAAGGCTCTCGCAAGATTCTAATTTTTTTGTTAAACGAAGCTACATTTATTTATTTTGAACAAATCTAGACCTCCAGTGTCCCTGCATACGTTGTTAGAAAGCAGTATGCAAGTGCTTAACAGGAAAATAAAACATAAAACAACAAATCAGGTTAGTAAGTAATAGAAGCAAAATAATATTTAAATCAAAACAAAACTCATTCAAGAAACTCATGAGGCAGCATTGCATCATGTGAAAACCCCTGGAAGCACCTGTACAAACAGATAGAGAACATACGATAAACAATTAAGTCTCAAGTCATTTGGCAAGTAGCGATAAAAAATGCAAATTGCATATGAAATGTGTGACAGTGGAGGTTATGAAAACATTTTAGAACTGATGAAAAATCCAATCTTATCCTGAGCATTTAAACGATAGCTCTTAATATTTATGATAAACTCACATGGCTGTTACAGGCGAACTGATATTGACAGGGAATAAATAATAAGAAATCGGTATAAGCTGGCCACACTGAAAGTGTTTTCTATGAAATCAAGTAATTGCTGGGCGTCTCACATTTTCATGTCAGACGCCAATCAAATACTTAGAAATATTAATAAATTTACAATTTTGAATTGAAATACTAACCCAAATAATAATAATTTGGCTAATTTATATAGCGCCGTTTTCGCGAAAAATCACCTCAAGGGCGCTGTACAAATGAATACATAAAATAATAAAATTACTGGCTTACAACTAAGATTTACAATTATTACTAGTGACTTACATCTAAGACTTATAGCTAGTGGCTTATGGCTAAGACAAATATGCCTTGGCAATTCGCGACGGCCTCCGTGGTCGAGGGTTCGAACCCGGCGTTTGCAAATAAATTTTATTTAATTAATTTGTGGTATTTCACAATAAATTCCAGGTGGAAGATACGTTCAGTATCGCCTTGGTGTACAACCACCATTCAGAATTGAATTTTTTTTTTAATGGTACTCACTTGGTTTATTGACAAATAACAATTACTAAATAATAATTAACAGAGATGTTGCTTGGTGCACCTATTGTCACGGAGTGACAGGCCGTGCCGCGTCTCTCCCCACCTCGCGTCCCAATGGTGGTGGGAGTATCGACACTCCACAGTTGCTTGAAATGGCTTTAGCCGTGTTTGGTGACCAGATCTGAATAGCCAGGTACTTCCCCACCTTCCTCTTCCCTATCTCCTTCCCCTCCCCACTACCTTCAGCCTCACAACATACCCCAATTTGGGATGCCATAGTCTCGCTGGCTTCAGACTGGAGCAGTTGGGACTCTTTTGCGGTATTAATAATAAAAAATAAAAAATAATAATTTCCACAATATTATTTTACACCATCCCGATTCGATCCCGCGACCTTCGGTGTGCGAGTCAAGAACCTTACCGTTGGACTACGCCGGCCGTCAGTCGGTCTAGAAACAAAGTTTTATTTAACTGTTTATTTATTTATTTGTAAGTGACAAACAGCTTATACATAAAATAATGAGTAACATACTCGTATATACAAAGTTAAATTAAGTGAAGGCAAAAAGGTCTCCTTCGTTAAAGTTACTTGGAGATGGAGTTCTATTATATCATAAAATTAATTTTTGGTGAGGAGGAGAGGAAGAGGAAATAGGATAAGGATAGGAGATGGTCCTGATACATTCCACACTTAATTTTCGATCGTACGCGTTACTTCTATTCGGTTTTTCTGAAGGGTATTGTAAAAAATGTCTATAATGTAAAATTTTATATTATATAGCGCTCATATAAGGGAAATTGGGGATTTTTTTTCTAATGTTAGTTCTTCATGAGGGCAAATGAAACAAATTGGATTGTCTTGTTGTTCTTGTCAGAATACGAATTTTTATTATGTTAGTAAGCTCCGGCGAGTCCAGGCCATTATTCAGAATTTTAAATAACAAGGTTAGGTCAAAAATTAAATATCCTGTATAGAGGGAGAAATTATATTTGAAATTGTGGGTTGGGTTATGTTTGGTTAGGTGTTATAATGAACTATAATACTATTATTTTTAATGATCTCAACCTTGGATTACGAATGCGAATGGTCAGATGCTACGTGTTTTCGATATTATTTTACGGAATGGAAGCATGGACGCTTACTGAAGAACTTATTAGGCGACTTGAGGCATTCGAGATGTGGATCTACAGAAGAATACTTAAAATAAGCTGGATGGACAGGGTTACAAACGAAGATGTTATGGTTCGGATGAATAAAGAAAAGGAAGTAATTAAAACTATAAAAATCCGAAAACTTCAATATCTTGGACATGTGATGAGACATCCAGAGAAGTATGAGATCCTGCATCTCATAATGCAGGGAAAGATTGCCGGAAGACGGGGCCCTGGAAGAAGGAGAACCTCATGGTTGAAAAACCTGAGACAGTGGTATGGCCAGTCTACCGTGGAGCTGTTCCGGGCTGCAGTAAACAAAGTCCGCATAGCCAACATGATAGCCAACGTCCGTTGAACGGACAGGGCACAAGAAGAAGAAGAATTATTTTTAAAGTTATTTTTTTATTTTTTATTTAATACTTTAATTTTTTACTAAGATTTCACATGTCCTCTTAAAATATTTCATCAGCATTTGAACTGAAATGAAGCGATTATTATCGTAAAATAACATTATGTACCTACTCTTGCAATATTATCAGATAATCCAATTGTTAGAATCAACTATATGTACTTACCATCTAACACCTACCTATTGATACGTATATTATTAATTTTAAATGTCTATACCGCATGTATATCTAATTTAGTAACTGCTATGTTAGTAAATTTCTTTATCAATATTTGTTATCACTTATAAGTTTATTTTTTTCTTAATTAAAAAAAAAAGTGTATCTTATTTCTTTATCTTTTTCTGTAATGACACGACTCCCCAATTCAAACACGAGATATGTTTTTTCTCTTTTAAATTGGGTAGATTCATTAACAAGAAATTAATTTATTTGTAATTATTTTTGAGAACCATGTATTTTCAAATAAAATAAAATAAAAAATATAATTAACGTTTTACTTGAATATCATATTATGCTTTACTTTTATCCACGTAACATCAAAGATATTTTATTAAAATTGGATGATCTTTTTCCCTCCACCTAGCACATAATGTACAAACCGGCCCCGAAGCACACGCGGTGAATCAAGAGGGGTGGCGGTGGCCGCCCTGACAAATGTGCAAAGAGGCGACTACAGGGCCTTTTTGGGACCTCATCAAAGGCGTATTAAGGTCACTACGATATTTATATTCATAGCGCGCACTTACGGTCACTACCTTACTCCAAAGTAAACAAAAAGTGTACTCGTGTGGATACCGGGTGTTGGATAACTTAAGGGTTTATTACAATTTATTCTAGTTCAGTTATCTGTGGCCAGTAACAGCTTGCTTTAAACTTCAATATATATTATTTCTGTTGAACAGTATTTAAAAAGCAAATTATCTACTAATAGTACAATCATTTGGATAATTTCTAACATTTAAGGGTAGGCTGAAAAGTAATGCACACATGCTTGTACAGCACAAACACAATGACCTTCAGAAGCGCACCACGTGGAATGTGGAAGTGACATTTCCCCTCTATATGACCAGGTTGGAGGTCGTTGAATTCATCTAGTGCATTTTGAGAAGCGGCGAAGATGGAGAAGTGTTTTTGTGTTATGTCGTATCTCTGATAATCCGTAGGAAGAAAGATATTATATCCGATTCGATACGACTGTCCACCCCGGCCAGGAGCATTGCTGTCCCGGTGAGACCGGTATTAGGGGGCACTGATTTATTAGGAGGTTAGAATTTAACCCCTCAGGCTAATTCAGACCCCCGGCTTGAGAAATCAAAAGATCTCCCTGAACCAGTCGCAACTGATTCGGCCCGCCACGCAGTAGGTGGGCAAAAACATCCGCCGCAAAGACATAGACAAACTCTCCCCATGAACCCGGGCGCCCTCGTTAAGCCACGAAACGTAGTGAACCACATGGGGTGACCTATGGCAGAGCTGTTGGTTATCCAATAAATGGTTCCTGGACGGTGGTACCCGTACATGCCTCCCAAATTGTAAAATGGTATTGGACCACCGTTCCAAACTGAAACATTGCTTGAAATGACTTTAGCCGTGTTTGGTAACCAGATCTGAATTAGTCAGATTCTTCCCCATCTTCCTCTCCTTCATTTCCTTCCTCTCCTCTCTACGTTCAACCTCTCAAAATACCACAATTGGAGATGCCATAGTCTCACTGGCTTTAGACGGTTGGGAGCAATTGGGAAATTTGTGCTGTATTTATTTATTTATTTACGCCTATTTAGGCTTTTACATACATATATATAACAATATTAACGAAATTATACTAGTAAATAGTGCAGGAAACTACTGTTTAAAACACTTGCACAAAAATAAATACAAAGTAAAAATATTAGGTATTGAATTTGAACCACACAGGATGTAGGTACAAAATACAAAAAATCTGAAATAGTTTTTTTTTCTTTCAGCCAACAAAATACTGTCAATGTGTTAGTCAATTTTAATAGCTTTATCAAAATATTCCCCTATTTGATGAACAAAACTTCAATAAGGTATGCTTATATAATAAAATTGATCTACTAAATATATCAACAACATCTGAGTACTTGTTTCCAAGCTGTTGAATCCGTCGCATAGGAGTATAATATTGGCTTGTTGACTTAGAATTGCTACAATAATATGGTAGGTACTGTCTTGTGACTGACCTGCCTGGAGTATGAAAAGAAATTACATTTAATAAATCAGGGGTATCAAACATTGAATTTATGATTTTATACAAACAGGTTAAATCGGAAATGATTCTACGATCAGATAATTTTATTAAATTTAATGAACAAAGTACGATATCGTAATTTAGGCATTCACTAGGAATGCCCATTTTAAAATTCACATATCTTAAAAATTTATTTGGATTTAAATAAAAAAATATATTTAAAAACCAATCATAAACCCGAGCAATGCCGGGTACGCGTAGTATAATTTATTATGGTAATCGGTACAGAAATGATGTTCGAAAACGTATAATATTTTTTTTCTCATTTTTTAAATGCGATGTAGGTGTGTGTGCCTTTGCAACACGAAACCTTAATTTGAGAAGCTTAAGCTTTAGACATTTGCATTTTTGCATTTTAACTATGAACAAATGTTGCCATCGTACAGAAAAAAATACTCCGACCCACAGGAAGCATGTCGGAAAACCTGAATATATAACTTTTCTCTCTTATTCTCCGCTCTCCTCTCCACGTTAGCGAACTTCACCTCAGCTAATTATCCTTTCAAATAGTCAGCAGTTTACACCAGCAGGTGTTGCATTTTCAAGTTTTTCTTTGGAATTTACCTTAAAATAGTAGTCATCTAGAGCTATATGCAGTGTTTTACACTTCCGCCTTTTGATACTTTGCAACGAGCGCTGTCTACCGATCTTGGATGCGCCGGAAAACGTATAAAATTAAAACATCTCCTTTTTAACACACGAGCATAATAAATTATAAGAGTTTCACTTTATTGTTATAACGAGAATTTTTAGCACGTTTTTCGTCGTACCATAAAACGTATTTTCAACTCTGTGCGTTAACGAATGTCTTCATAATTAAATTCCATCCAGGAAGCGTCAGTAATAAAACCTAGCTGTTCTATTTTTATTTATTATATTTAAGTACTCGCTGTTAAAAATAATTAATTTGAAAAGTTTGTACTTCTTCCACTTTTTCTGGCTTTCTCCTTTCAAGGATGTTCTACGTTATCTTTTAAAATTACAAAGAAAGGAAAAGTGTTTTTATATATCAATTTTATAAATGTCCAAATTTCAGAATTATGTGGAAGATTGGAGTCGAGACTTGGAAGAGATGAGATGTTTGGCACAGTGACGTTCCGACAGTCTGTGTGCCCTGTGCAGGCTCTGGCGGGAAGTGTCGTTACCGAAAAAAACTCGCTTTCTACCTTCTCGCGCCTATCCCAGTACCTAATCGCAAGTTTTATTCAAATATTAATTATTTTCATAACAGGAAGATAGGCAATTTTAGAAGACGCTTCAAATAAATATCCCCTCTTCTATGAAGAGGGGATATTTATTTGGAGAGGGGCAACCAAAAAAAATGTGATCTAACGTTCCCACATCTAGACTACGGAATGTACAATCTGGAGGATTCAAGGACGTGAATTTTAAAGGTGAGAAGGTAAGGTGAACAATATCCGATTCTCATTCGAATAAGCGAGGAAATTATTATTTTTTTTAAATGGGGGAATTTTTTAAACCACGGTTTTGTTGGAAAAATCTATTGTATTGAGGCGTAGCAGGCTCCCTTGGATTGACTAGCAATGTTCCAATACCCCGTCTAAACATTCGGGGATCTATCTTTTATGATGGACAAAATATCAGATAAAGGAATATGGTTATATAGTATACAAAGTTCAAAATCCTAAAAATTACGATAATGAAGGTATATTTATATAATACCAGCTTTTTCCCGCTGCTTCGCTCGCATGTTGTAAGGGGGGTTCCCACTCCGTCTCCTCCACCTCCCCCCCCTCCCCCCTCTCCCCTCAACCCTTCGCACCCCCCTCCCCATCAATAAAAATGTATTTTTTTGCTTATTTTATGTATTAAAATAAAAATTACACTTATATTATATGCTGGCTTTCAATTTTTTTCATTAAACACTACTACTACTACGGATAATAATGTAAAAATTCTGAAGTGAGTAAAATTTACTCATCGGTACCTATAAGCGCACACAATTTGACCGTACCCTTCTAGGGTTAATAAATAACCACCTATTTCTTGGTGTAGGTACAAAATACATTAGTTCGGTTATTAGAGCACGACAAATTCCACTAAATTTTACTGTGAAATCACGCGGTAAAGCGCACGGAAATCTGGTTTGATCATGAAAAACATTATACTTTCGGTATTGAATACATTATTACTTTTAATGAAACGGGGTCGAGTGGGGAAAAAAGTTTCGGAGAAAATAGTTTCCATTGACTGTTTTCGGGCAGCGAAAGATCGCTCTGTGACCGCGTTACTCGTTTAGAATGCGAAAAGCGTGCGAGGAGCGTTCGTGCATCCGGGCAGATGGGTTTCCGATAATATCACAAAAACAAATTAAAGTGTTTGAATTATTTACTGTGCAAATACTTATTTATTCGTGCAAATACTTCAGTTATATCTAAAACATAGTACAAAAGACATGCACGGAGAGGCCGGCAAATCATTCCACAGCAGAGCTGTTGAACATAAGAATGAGTCGTAGAAACAACCCGTTATCGTGTGAAAAAATTTCTAATGCGCGTTTTCAGTGTTTTCACGACTGTGCACCGGTGCATTCAATTCCACAACAAAATATCCCCGACGAACTATCATCCGGCAAAATATCCTACGGACATAATCAAATATCCATTTTTAGGTTATGTTACTTTAGGTTAAGTTTTAGTAGATATTTTGTTGGGGGATGTTTTGTACGTGGAATATTTACCGTATACCGTGCCATCGATGCAAGTCACTCGGACCTTCCATTGTAACACCGGTAGAACAAGGTCAATATGTGGAAATGTGTTGAATTATGCATATTATAAGGTTTCCCAAGGAGCCCATTTGGCCCCGCTTCTTTTTAACCTTTTTATTAATGATATCACTAAAGTTTTTTTCTCACACAGGTTTCTGGCTATTTGCTGATGATAATAAGATTCTTAAGATTATTAAATCCCACCTTGACTGTTTACTGTTTCAACTTGATATTGATTCATTTAACGATTGGCGCAAAAATAACTGCATGGAACTTAATGTTGATAAATGCAAAATGTTGTCCTTTTATAGAACCAAAAAACCTATTCAGTTTGATTATAAACTAAATAATGTTTGTCTATCTACTGTCACATTTATCAAGGACCTTGGGGTCACTCTAGACTGCAAACATTCTTTCCGTGATCACATTAATAATATCGTAAATCAATCACTTAAACTACTCGGCTTCATTCATAGAATTACCTCTGACTTCAAACATATAAGTACACTTAAAACTCTTTACTGTTCGCTCGTTCGCCCTCACCTTGAATATGGTAGTGTCATTTGGTCTCCTTTCTACGCTGTCCACATTTGTCACATCGAATCCGTACAACATCGTTTCCTAAGAGGAATTGCTTGGAGGTTGGATCTTGAAAGAGGCAAGTACTCATATGATGAAATTGAACACATTTTAAACATGTCTTCTTTAGAAAAACGTAGAAAGTACTCTGATCTAATTTGCGTATTTAAAATTATCAACAGTAATACTGATACACCTGCATTGTTACAACTCATCCAGTTTAACATCCCTTCCCGGAGGCTTCGAAATAATGAATTGCTGTTCCTCAATCAACATTCTAGTATTTACGGATACCATTCTCCCCTATCCAGAATGTGAGACTTGTCAACGCAAGTCAAAGCATTGATTTTTTTGGTGTAAAACAAAATGACTTTTGGCAGTCGATACGCAATATTTAAATGCTTCTTCATGCTTTGACTTGTAGTGTCTCTATATGTACTTTTTACATTTTATATTGTCATTGCTATTAATTTTTATGTGCTCTCCCTTCACTGTCATCTCTGTTTTTTTATTCGTGTTATTTTTATGTTTTTAATGGACTGTTGTCCGTAAATTAATAAATAAATTAATAAATAATTAAATAAATCATATTATAGTACAACGAAGAATTAATTAAAAATACATTTGTGTCCAGTTTTAAACTTGTCTAATCTACTTTTCAATACTTTCACAACAAACTAACTAACCATCACGCCGTTTCCCCGCAGGGAAATCGGAAATCGTCTCATCCATACTCTTCTTGACATGGCCCGACTCGAGTATCTAATTCACTTAATCGTGCCTTCTTCTACCATTCACATTTGCGTTATATATTCTACTTAAATATTATTATTTCGTTATATATTCTACTTGGTCACCATGATACAGGCAGCTGCCTAGTATCGTGACCTAATGTATCTCCTGAAGTAAATTTATTATGTATGTAAGATGTACTTATAAATAAATAAAAAATAAAAATAAAACTCTTTTCTTCGTTCATTCGCTCTACATGCCCAAGGCATCCGAAGATCCCTTTCTTAATCTAACTCATTACGCTTACATCATCCTTGCATTCTTTGCAGATCTACACATTTTTCATACGATCATGAATGATTTTACCATACATTCACCTTGTGTATTAAGTATTAAGCATATTTTTATCCTCCCTCTTCCAGTTCCATGCCTCACTGCCATACATTGAACAGATACCAAGCACTCCATTGTGGACAACTTGCTTGCTCACAGCAAATAATGCATAATATATTATTTGTACATCTACTCGAGGCATGTAATTTTTCATCATGCCGGAAATTGAATCTACCTGCAAGTTGTAGTACTTTTAAAAAATTCGTTGTAAGAGCTTTACCACGAAGGCACACAAAACTCTTTGCGGAAATTGAATTTCGTTCTAGAATGTTCAACTTTCAATGATTAAAGCTCGCGCTGCCTTGTCAGAGATGAGTTTAATTGCATCCAGTCAGAGATCAGGCAGACACTCATGTTTAATTCCTGCTCCTGATTCATGAAATTTCCTGAAACAGTCTGAAACTGTATGTATCCACAGTGTTCACCTTGCTGGAAGGTTGTACAGTTTTATAATGAGATTAAATGGAGACACAGCGACACAAGAGGGTTTCTGTGTTGTTTTGATATTGAATTAAATCACTGGGATTTTGCCTACTACACGGCAACTAATTGAAAATCTCCAGCGAACTTAATTTTATAAGTGCGCCAGACTGTAAAATGGAAGCTAGCAGTAATAGATTTAAATTTAAACTAACATTAATAATGAAGGTTATTTATGTAGATTCATCTAAGTGAGCAAAATGATTATTTGAACATCTGGTTTTCATATGTACCCTGCAAAAATGACCTTGTATTAAATAAATGTTAAATTTCCACCATCATGTTTCTTTGAAGTATTACTATTTTTAAATACAAAAATGATCTGCTCGGGTGTAGATCAACAAGTTTTGAAAAATAGCACTTTTAATGTTTGGATAAACATTCAACTTTTACGTATAATACAAAGTTATGTTCAAAGCAGTAATTCGATTTGAAACAAAATAATTAAACTTGAAAAAATGGGAAATAACTGTTGGTTACCATCCTTTATACTTTACACTATCACCAATTCGCAATGTGTAACATGTTTTGAACTAAAATGTGAAAAGTATATTTTCCTAATCTAATGAGTCGAAAGGGGAGAAAAATAATTACCATTGCAAAATACACAGTAAGTTTATTAAAAGTGAAATTTAGGTTACAAAAACAAAATATTGTATTTTTAAGAAACCTTTTTTTTATCTTTCGAGTTCTTGTTGTAGTTGTGTACTAGGTAGAGATGCGCCAGTAATTTTCTAAGATGGTTTATTTTACAAGTCTACAAAAATAATTAAACCATTACATAAATATTTAATGCAATCAAAGTTGTGGCGTGTAAAATAATTAAATGAAAACACATAAGACTCTTTACACGGAACGGGTTGGAAATATGTCAAAATCTTACCGTGGTTATATCTTTACTACTTGACGGCCTCCGTGGTCTAACTCTAACTTAAGGCTCTTGACTCACAATCCGAAGGTCGCGGGATCGAATCCTGGCATTGCGCAAATAAATTTCATTTGATTAATTTGTGTTATTTCTCAATTAATTAATTTACGACATACTTGCGGCACGTTCCAGAGTGGAAGATATTCTCAGCATCGCTCTGGTGTAAGACCATCATTCAGAATTGAAATATTGCTTGAAATGGCTTTAGCCGTGTTTGGTGACCAGATCTGAACAGCCATGTACTTCCCCACCTTCCTCTCCCCCATCTCCTGCCCCTCTCCACTACCTTCAGTTTCACAACATACCTTAATTGGGGATGCCGTAGTCTCACTCTTGCAAAGTATTCACATTCAAAATTTTTTTTAATAAAAAACTTGAATCGTTTTCTTCGTTGTTTCGATAGAAAACGTGGGATCTGCTACAATGTCATCACTGTCATAAGAATCTACAGAATTTGCAATGGTTTCAATCACAATAATTATTTACTTGAAACGGTTTGTCGGAAACCTCAGATTACACATGTGACATCAACCGTTAAAACACTCCTACCGCCACCAAAATGGTCTTCAGCGAAAGAAGTTATCAAAAAACACTGTTTACACGAAAAAACCGATTTTTGAAAAATATCTAATATGATACACATACTTATATAAAATACGGTCTTCACCCGAGCAGCTCAATTACTACTTCCCAGAAAAAGCGATCACTAATAAAAACTTAGCGAACACTAATTTACAACACCAAAACAAAAGACTGCAAAAAAGTGCATTTCCCTGTATTTCCGCTGTACGAAATTCCTATGCATAATATCAAAACAGTGTAAAGCGTCGATGATACACGGCGAGTTTACAAGCTACTATCTACTAAGTTTAAAAGCGGGTAAATCGGCGAGTGAGATTGTCATGATGACACACAAAACTGTCCACTCACTCAGAAGCGTAGGAAACTGAGGCCGCTGCTAGCGCCAGTAACAAGAATAATGACGCCTGCGTGAACTAATTCTTCAGATGTTTGACAGTCGAAATCAGCTGTTTATCGGAAGCCATGTTGGAAACATAAATAAACCAATCACGAGCAAGCGTGTAGGCGAGTAAAGTTGACGACCTTTAACCTTTTTTTCGTTGATTGTCAACAATCTGCTAGTCACTGTTAGTTAGCAAGTAACGCGATGACACTGGGCGAGTTTACGAACAGATAGTGAATTTCCCAGATAGTAGCTTGTAAACTCGCCGTGTGTCATCGACGCTTAAGATGATCTTTTTACTTTTTATCAACTACTAGCGAGTTCCCGGCATGTGTTGCAATGCGACTAAAAGAAAAAAAGGGTTCTCCGCTCCCTCATTTCCCTCCCCTCGTCCACCATTCCCCTGCCACTAAACCATATGAAATTCACACATTTTTGAAGTATCCTGCGCACCACCTATTGTAAGAATTTTATACAAATTTCATGACGCCAGTGCTATATATAGAAATCTTTTTGGGCATACGCACAATAAAACACCAAAGTTTCATTGCAATCGGATGAATGGTGTAGGAAATATTTTAATCTTAACAGACGGACTGCAATCTTTAGAGCACAGGCGTCAGGTGGGAATGCTGTCCTTGTTCTACCGGTATTACAATGGAAGATGCACCGAGGAACTAGCGTCATTGATCCCCTCGCCACCGGTGCATAGTCGGGAAATACGCCAAACACGCGCCCAACATTTGTAAACGGTTGACATTAGTCACATGAGAACGGATCGTTTCTATAACTCGTTCTTGAGTTCAACGGCTCGGCTGTGGAACGATTTGCCGGCCTCTGTGTTTCCTCCCTCCTACAACATGGGTCTCTTCAAGACCTGTGTTCACTCCTTCCTTTCCTCAAAAAGACCCTCCACACAGCATCTTCAAAGATGACATAGGCCCTGAGGGAAGTTATTTTCCTCAGGGCCTCTAATGTGGAGTTAATGTAAAAAAAAGGAAATATTGTCATATCGCCGCGACCCACCTTTAGGGATATACAGAAACCATCGTGGACATGCACACAAATCACCAAGGTTTCATCGCAATCGGATGAATGGTATAGTAAATAACGCCAGAAATCACCATTATGCAATTTGGTAGGCGGGAATGGGTACCGCCACCCTGGGAACCTTTATTGGATAACCAAAACCTCTGCCATAGGTCACCACAAGTGGTTCGCTACGTTTGGTGATTGGTACAGGAAATAACGCCAGGACTCATCATTATACAATTTGGGAGGCGGGAATGGGTACCGCAACCCCGGGAACCTTTGTTGGATAACCAACACCTCTGCCTTAGGTCACCCCAAGTGGTTCGCTACGTTTGGTGATTTAGCAGGGGTGCCCGGGTTTATGGGGTGAGGTTTGTCCGGGTCTTGGAGGCGGATGACCAGGACACACTGAACCCCAGATTCCTTCCCACCCCTTAAACCCTCTTCCTTCCCAGAACTCCCTTCTCTTCCTTTCCTTAAAAAACCCTCCACACAGCATGCCCAAAGATGACTTTGTGGAGCTCATGTAAAAAAAAAAAAATTATATATAGAAACTATTAATGAAAACCAATTTATTTTTTAAAATTCCTCTACTCCTTTAATTCTAATTTTATTTTCACACATAAACAAAAATCCATTTTCGACAGCATACAGCATCCCCATAGATGACATAGGCCCTGAGGACAATTATTTTTCCTCGGGGCCATGTAAAAAAAAAAATATTTGTAAACTTAATCATATTTAATTATGCATGTAAGTACATGTTATTTGTTCTTTTGTACATTTATACCCAGTCTTCCCGGGGATATTATAAGAACTATTTTACGAGTTTACATATTTTTCAATGGTAATAATAATCTTTTGTATTTCTTTGGCATTGACTATAATAATTTCTAGACATTTTTGTTTCGAAGAGTTTTAATTTTCAATGTACATTTGTTACTTTAATTTTAAATTTTTGCGACCGGTTTCGATATCGACAAGTCCGTGCCAATCACGAGCAAACTTAAAACTAACTTAAAAATTCTATACAAGTACAAAACTTAATTAGGCGATGGAAGTGGGAGAGGGGATTTTGGTGGAAGGGGAGACCGGTGGGAGGAGTCAAAATTACATGGAAACATCATAAGTAGAGGTGATTTATAATTTTCAATGTACATTTGTCACGATCTATACCGCGACACGAGAATATGACTGTAAATCCTTTTTGTTTTTTTATGAGTAAAGACCAATAATTATTGTGCTTTGAAATCTGATCGTAGGAAGTAGGAAATGAGAGGAAGTCTCTTACCTTTTGACGGCTTCTTATGGCGTTTCAGGATCGATCCTGGGTTCCCAATATCGGTACAACACCAGGTTTTTAAGACACGACAGTTTGATTAGATAATATGAAATCTTGCGATGATTTGCGATATTTTAGACGAGAGCACAGTGACCAATGTCACTACCAAAATTCAACTGCCCAAGTAGGTAAGGTAAACTTGGGTAACAATATTGTTCAATTATTTCCTCATGTAGGTAGGACCATCTTCTTCTTTTCCTGGTAGAGACTTTGAGGAAAGGAGGAAAAGAAAGGAATGCATAATTGAAGAAGGACTTGGGGAATATGGATTTAGTTTTTTAAAAGACTGTTTCAGAACCAAACAACATTTGTTACTTTAATTTTAAAATCACCTCTAATCATATATAAAATCACTTCTACTTACGATCTTTCCATGTAATTTTGACTCCTCCCACCGGTCTCCCCTTCCACCAAAATTCCCCCTCCCACTACCCCCGCCTAATTAAGCTTTGTACTTGTATAGAATGTTTAAGTTAGTTTTAAGTTTGCTCGTGATTGGCACGGGCGTGTTGATGTCGAAACCGTTCGCAAAAACTTAAAATTAAAGTAACAAATGTACATTGAAAATTAAAACTCTTCAAAACAAAAATGTTATTATAATCTTTTCACAAACATAAATAATGAGTTCTTGTTGTAAAAGATTCCGAGCACGCGTGTACTCACACGTTTTCCTGAAAGATAAATAATGTCTGGCCTTTTCTATAGTATTTTATTGTCATCATTCACTCACCACTCAAGACACCCCAAAAGTTAAACTATAAAAAGCCACCACTAACTCCTCAAAAAAACCTCCCATTCTTCCTGAAGAAATTTCGAGCCACTCGTCTTTTATGTTCCCTTCCGCAATGGCACTCTATTTGGTCTGTTTTGTTTTATTTCGTGGAGATGTAGAAAGCTCCTTGACTTCAACGTATGGAGTACAAAGGCGAACAGTTTGCTTGACGAATATTCTCGTCACGTAAGCGCTCTCCAACCTTCACTCCAACATAATATCAATTACGTTGACGATGGACGCATGCGCAGGTCTTAAGTTGTTAGGTCGTAAGTGGAAGTGCTTTTTTCCGACATGCGGAAAATGCCAGAGTGCCTAAAATAGCACGCTAGCCCCAAATCCTCGAAAACGGATGCAATGAAAATGTAATAACGAAAAACTTGGTCAAATGCATTGCGTATTTAGTTTGTATTAGTGATCGATGAACCGGTGAATTCAATTTTAAGCCATTAGTTGTTACAATAAAAATAAAATAATGGTTTATCTAGTGAATCCAGTCTGTAGTTAGAATTAAGATTGCAGAAAAAATACAAGTATGCAATTCACACGCGGCATAAGTAAAACATTCAGAAAACTAAAGAAGACAAGAGTGGGGAGGCTACGGAGCACCGCACAAAGAGGAGAACGATTATTCTACCCCATTCTGTCGCTGACTAAATCCTATAGATGTATGTGTTTGTCTCTTTTTAGTATCGATTTTTTTGTTTCATCGAGTTTCAAATCATAACGGTGCTGAAGAAGTTTTCACTTCAACATATTATAAATTTGTACAGTGCCCTAAGTCGTCAGTAAAAGTTGTCAGTAAAAACTACAGATGGTAATAAAATATTGAAAAATCATTTTTATGAATAAAAGTTTAATTATACACACCCTTAAAAAGGATTTCTTGCATTTGTTTCTCGGATATGACTAAAACAATACAAATTAATTATTATTTTATTCTAAGAAGTATATAGTAACATAACTACCTGACTTCAATCGACTTTCTGTACTTCTTTTTAGCGTGTAACTCCTTAACAAACGGTGTGACATCTTAACAGACATGTGTAAACTCGATGTACGTAAATTCTTAGCTCCAAAATTTTCTGAGAGGAAAGTTATGCAATTTACATGATGCCAGAGCATGAGACGTTTTTTCTTCCTGAGCCTAAACTGGAACTATTGCCACATGTACGTCGGTTGCTGACCGTAAGTTTTCCCAATGATGTCTAAATACCTCGCTGACGTCACTAGATACGGTCGTATTCATTTAATTAAGTCGATTTAATTCATATCGTATTTACCACAAACTGGAAACACAATACAAGCCAACAATGTAGCTTAATATACTGATTTTTTTTTTATAAATTACCAGAAATAAACAAAAACAAAGGTCGAATGCGCTTCAGTAATAATTACAGACTTCAATATTCATTTTATACATATAATACATGAACGCCCTGCGTAGGGTCCAGGATATGGTCTCCAGATAGTCTGCAGTCAGGGTTTAAGCTGAGCTGCCTTACAGACTTCCTTCTGTTCCACACCGAGGAACCGTACAGTAAGATGAGAGAGTTTGAGGTGTTTTGATGTTATCCTTTGTGTAGTAAAAACACATATTTGTAACTGTTTATTCTGCTGAATAATTTTACAGAGAGATTCTGGTGTGAGCACTTGACTGGCGACAATAATTTAGACTAATTAAAGTTTAGCAGAAGCGAAAGACGACTTGATTTCAAGAGAAACAAGCAGAGTTTTGGAAAAAGAATCTAGGAGAAAGAGTGAAAGAGTGACAAGCAAAATCAAAACACGTTGTTTTATTGACACAAAATAGAAAGCTGACGCGGCCACAGACAAAAGAGATTTTAGACAGACAATTCATAGCAATATTTTAGTAAGAGGTGGCATAGACGGGAAAGTTTAAGGTAAGAGGCTCTACACATCGAAATGAGATAAATTAGAATTAAAAGTGATCAGTGCTACATGACGTTAAATATAAAATAGGACAATCACAACACACAACATCCAACACGCCCATCAGTTCACGCGATCAGCGCCCCACCGAATACTCCCATACAGTGTAATATAGACAGTAAGCCCGTTGGTCGACATGTAGTATGATACATTTTAAAGACACGAAAAGAATTCTCCCTAATTGTTTTATGGGGTTAAAGTTAAGATAATGCACTTGCATGTGTTTCACATAAGTTGTTCCTATTTTTTCACTTACTGAGCAATTCTTTCCTATATTTACAACTGAGAAAAACATATTATATAACAGTGGCAATCAGATGACACTTTTTGATAAACCCATTTTTTGGTTGGTAATGACAAATAATATTGTATTTTTAATAAAATAACTTTGTTTTGTCACGACTTTAATGTGTACATAAACCTAATAATAATAATACTTTATACAAATAATATTTCTCACAGTTTAAATATTAAACACTTTAAAAAAAACTAATTTTGTGCACCGATTCATTGTTACGCGGGTGACAGTACAGTCCATGATAGCTTTTTGTTTGACAAGCCCCCAAAGGGCACACAAACTCCAATAGCGCGGAGGTCTTTGAAGCAAAGAATGGACGGTTACCTCGAGAGTGTTTTCTCTTGGGGTAAGAATAACCTCGTCGAATTTAATGTTTCAAAGACCCAATCATGTTTGATAACGTCTAAAAGGGATCGAAATGAAAATCTAGTCTCCTTTAACGGAAGCAATCTTCCGAACAGGACGTCCATCGATTTGCTTAGGGTAACTCTTAGTGACCAGCTCAGGTACGGGGGCTCCATCGAAACCAGAGTTAAGTTAGCCTCTCAGAAACTGGGCGTACTGTACAGGGCCCGCAGATACTTTAATAGTACACAACTGCTAACCATGTACAAATCGCAAGTGCGCCCCACGGTTGAATTTGGCAGCCACCTCTGGTCTGGAGCTCCAAAATACCTAAAAAATCCTTGACTCTGTGCAGAAACGGGCGGTCCATTTGATAGATTCTTCCATCTTAACAGACGGACTGCAATCTTTAGAGCACAGGCGTCAGGTGGGAATGCTGTCCTTGTTCTACCGGTATTACAATGGAAGATGCTCCAAGGAACTAGCGTCATTGATCCCCTCGGCACCGGTGCATAGTCGGGAAACACGCCAAACACGCGCCTAACATTTGTACACGGTTGACATTAGTCACATGAGAACGAGTCGTTTCTATGACTCGTTCTTGAGTTCAACGGCTCGGCTGTGGAACGATTTGCCGGCCTCTGTGTTTCCTCCCTCCTACAATATGGGTCTCTTCAAGACCCGTGTTCACTCCTTCCTTTCCTCAAAAAGACCCTCCACACAGCATCTTCAAAGATGACATAGGCCCTGAGGGAAGTTATTTTCCTCAGGGCCTCCTGTGTGGAGTTAATGTAAAAAAAAAAAAATCATTGAAGACAACATTAGCAATTCTCAAACGAAAATTTAAAACGGAAAAATCAGGAAAAGATATGATACGGCCCTATCTCATTCGGTCATATTTAAGTGTATCATACTTCGACTAAGAACTACCAACATTATCTTAATTTTCTTAACGTAGTCGTGTCGAATTAGCTCTGTGATTAGAGCAGAGCCCTGACCAGGCTAAGGTCCTTGGTTCAATTTCTAGATGCGACCTTTTTTGTTGTTCTGTTTCGAATTTTTGTTAGAGTCGCTAATATTGACTAAGATAATTAAATATTAAGATTTGAGGTTTTACTCATTGAAATTATTCCAAAAAAAAACATTTTTCTTACTTTTTGTGTAACATAATTCAATTCTGAAAAGAGACATTGTTTCTCATTATATTCTACCTTTGTGTAGTTCCACGTGCTGTTATTTATCAGTACTGACAAAATACTAGGAACCGAGTTAAATACCAATGTTGTACTGCCACCCGGAGGTCGTACAAACGAACTTCCGTAATACAATACTTTCATTAACCTGAGTAAAATCGATTAGCCGTTTCTATGACAGTTGATTCCTCGCAGTTGCCCCCCGGTATACTTATAAACAATATTCAGTAGGTTTAGAAAACATACGGTATACCAAATTACACAAAAGATATTTAAGTGTCCCCGAAGGGGTGTGCAGTGGGGATGTACCGCTGATTAACTAAAGTATCAAACATATTTTCATTCAAATGCACCAAAAATAAAACTAATTATCTATATACTGTACAGTGTACGTGTACGTACCAGCGAATAAGTAACAAAAATTGAAAAAATACCGACTTTTTAAAAGGTATTTTTAGAGTCAATTTTATTTTTGAAATTGGTAAATAATGCGCAAAAAAAATTTTTTTTTAAATAATTATAATTTCGAATGCTAACTTTAACTTCAATTTGAGAGGCTGGTATGGGTACCGCCACTACAGGAATCAATCCAATATTGGGAAAACCAATATCCCAAGTGCTTCGCTACGTTTGGTGACTTAGCAGAGGAGCCCGGGTGAGGTTTGTCGAGTTTAGCCACCTACTGCGTGGGGGGCCGGATCGGGAGAGATTGGTTGAGGGAAACCTAACCTAGACCTCTCAGCCGGACACCGCAGTGGAAGGGATGGATTCATACGTCTGTAGCGGTCACTTAACCCGGTCTGATAAAATCTACCGCTGCGCCACTGAACTCCATCGAACGCGCGAGAAATACTACGACATACCTACCTGCGCCACAAACAGCGTACTACCGTCGGTCGCCTAGGAATAATAATTCCACCACTTACGCAAAAGGCCTCGAACTTGTGGCTGTGCAATACAAATGCCCGCAGAAAGTTCGGGCAATTACTCCGCTTTGCGTGAATTCTCTCAACATTACCTGGCGCGCTAGCAAGCTACTCTGCCGATCGCGCTAGTATATAAAGCGACTCATTTCGGCGCTCGCTCGCTCAGTCTCAGTCAGTTCAGTCATTCATCCGGTCGAGTAACACACACCGAGCAGTGATTATAATTAGTTTCAGTGCCGTAACATGTTACTAGCCCTCGCGGGGCTGCCGATTTCGCAACAAGCGATTAACGTTTGTCCAGTGTGACTCCAGGAACATTTCCAACACCTTCAAGGATTCCTTCTCCAACTACCATCCGCTGTCCGGCCCGTTCGCGCCTCGACATGAGATGTCACCCGACCTATCGACTACCAAGCACGCGCTTGCTGTTTTATGTAGGTGCAACCCTCATCGCCTCTCAAGGTTCCGTCCTGCATCACGTGTGTGCGCCGACTCAAAGGACACACAGCTGCCATATCCCGCCAACACGACGGTGATCGACCGCCTGGACCAGGGTCAATTCTACACCGCCTCGGTGTAGAGCAACACGCCAGCTCCCTGAAGACCTGTGATCTTCACCGCCGTAGTCTCCTGACCATCTTCACGCATCAGCAACGCATCAGCATCACTAACGGCACCACTGTCACTCCGCTCCGCTTCGACCCTCGCTACATAGCTAAATAAAGACTGACTCACTACACCGACTGACGCCTTTTATTTCTCGACCCGTCTCTGCCGATCCGGCCCGCTCCCTCACGTCCATCACTCATAAACCCATTGATCCCCAGTTTCCTACCCACCCCTCATACTTTTTTTTCCAGACTTCATATCCTTCCCTTCCTTAAAAAGACCCTCCACACGGCATCCCTTCAGTTGACATAGGCCCTGAAGGAAATTATTTTCCTCAGGGCCTCCTGTGTGGATCTAATGTAAAAAAAACGGGTTAACTGTCGGGTCACAAATTGACCGATATGTTAATATTTTAATGATCCCACATATCAATGTGGCGAGGGGTTATTTTAGCGTACGTGCTTTCCCGCTATTTGTTCCCCTATACGTGCCTTTTCAGACCTACCCTGCCGGTCCGTTCTACGCCTTCCGAATTTTTTTTAGATAACCGTAATTCCCGTAATCACCGTAATGGAAACCCGTTTTCCTCTCCATTTCTTTCAAGTTTTCATAGAAAATAAGGCACTTCCATTTTGGGAAATTCAATTCTGTAAAAATGAAATATTTTAAACATTTTCCATGACATCAATTTTTGCACGTGGAAACTAATTTGGGGTGTGTTATAATTTCGTTAAATATACGACGATCACTAACTTACATGTTTTCTTCTTATTTTTTTCACAATATTGTGAAAAAGAAAATTGCGAAGCTATCAGTACACAAAGGAGTGCTGGTACCTACCCTGCTGTATGGAACTGGCGTAAGACCGATGAAAGTAGAAGTGTGATGCATGATTGTGTGAGAAATATGGATATCAGCAAATTATGCAACGTTGATTTAAGCGTAATGAATAAGAAAAAGACAGGGACCCTAAGACGGTATAGGCATGTACAGCGAATAAATGAAGAAAGGAGTTTAATGATAATATATGACACAAATGTGAATGGCAGAAGAAGTCAGGGATTCCCGAGAAAGACGTGACACGATCAAGTGAAACAGATACTTAAGCGGGCATGGCAAGAGTCAGAATAATTGAAGATTATGTATGAGACGATGTATGAATGTGAATGAGGCAAAGAATTTTTTTTTTACATTAACTCCACACAGGAGGCCCTGAGGAAAATAATTTCCCTCAGGGCCTATGTCATCTGGGATGCTGTGTGGAGGGTCTTTTTGAGGAGAGGAAGGAATGAACATTGGTCTTGAAGAGACCCATGTTGTAGGAAGGAGGAAACACAGAGGCCGGCAAATCATTCCACAGCCGAGCTGTTGAACATAAGAACGAGTCGAAGAAACGACCCGTTCTCATGTGACTAATGTCAACTGTGTACAAATGTTGGGCACGCGTTTGGCGTGTTTCCCGACTATGCACCGGTGCCGAAGGGATCAATGATGCTAGTTCCTCGGAGCATCTTCCATTGTAATACCGGTAGAACAAGGATAGCATTCCCACCCGACGCCTGTGCTCTAAAGATTGCAATCCGTCTGTTAAGATGGGAGAACCTATCAAACGGACCGCCCGTTTCTGCACAGAGTCGAGGGTATTTTTCAGGTAATGTGTGCCAAGACCGAGTTGTTTGGCGGTCCATCCTCTCTGCTTACCCCTGCGGGGAAACGGGGTAATGGTTAGTTAGTAAAAAACATCTTGGTTCATTCTTTCACGTAAGTAGTAGGTAATAATAAAATTTGATAATTAGATAACAAATACTCTAAAATAAGTTTTGTCGCACAGAACACTATTAATAGTTATTATTAGTCATTAATTGGTCACCTAAACACAAAATTCACATTAAAAATGTCAAAAGAATTCAGCGAAAATTTTGACGATTTAACATTTTTTTATTAAATACCTGGACTATGCATACATTTGAGCATCGACGAAGTATAAGCCATTTATGCTTCTTTTTTAAAGATTGTAAATTTGGAGCTCGACCTTTGCAAACTCCTAAGTCTAGTTAATATAAGAGTATCTACTAACGACTACGCGTAACGACCTATTTCATTGTCTCCCGTCACAAACAAATTGTGTAGCAAACTCACCAATTCCTCACCTACATAGTTTAACAAACGAATGTACAAATAATATCGTCATTTTTAATACAATAAATTCAAATATCCAAACTGCTCGTGATTCTGGAACCAAAAGGCGTAGTCTCTTACTTTTCCTTTCGCTAAAACAACGTTTGGTCAAAAAAAATTTAGATACTTTGCAATAAAGACCTGTACAATGCGTTTCCACTGGCCATTAGACAGAACACAAATCATCTTTAATATATAAAACAACATCGGGTGAGTTACACGTAGTCGGATTTTTATGATCTTTGATTTGTTGGATTTGTCTCCGCCCCGAATAGCAGAATAGCATTAAAACATCGGAAAAATTCACGAAAAAAAAAATTATGAAGAAAATTCTTTTTCTCATGCATTTTGTATAGAACGAATTCTCATATTTTAAAAGAGCTGCAGCAATAATAATAATTATAATAAATTTGGACAACTTATATAGCGCTGTTTTTGCGAAAAATCGCCTCAAGAGCGCTGTAAATAATATTGTGATAAGTATAATATTGAACAGTGAGTGAATTCCAAACATTCAAAAAACGTCAAATGTCAATGCGTTGATCGTTATGCTTTTGTTTTTAAACATATATTGCTTCCCCTCTTTCTTACAAACCAAATGTCAACAGTCGAAAATGAAACAAACGGTGAACGTATGTCTATACCCCTTCAAAGTAAAAATAAAATAATTATCTTTTTTTTTAATTGAATTCCTGTTTCCCTTGGTCACGTCATAACTTCGGAAAAACTTTACCTATTTCATTCAAACTTTGGAGATTTGATGTATGCAATATGCATGCCCGCGATGATTTTTATATATAATAGCGAGCTCTGGCGTCATGAAAATGCGTTACTAAAACGTTTATCCGATTGCGAGGAATCTTTGGTGAGTTGTCGTGTTGTTGTTTCTATATAGGTATATAAAAATTGCAATACGTGGCAAAGCGAACTATGTGAAAACTGAATGTACTGGGACTGAATGCATGGAATGCGGGAGGGGGAGAGGGGAGGTGGGGACCCGGGAGGGGGAGGGAAACTCGGGAGGGGGGAGGGGAACTCGATAAAGGGGTTCACTGGACGGGGGACTGGACTGTGCATCTATATAAAAAGGTTAACATATATTTTTTGGCCTTGCCTGTCTCACTAGGAAATCCTGTGTCGAGACGGACTAGTTTACAAATATTTTATAAATATTAAATAAAGTACACTTTTCAATACAGCAAAAATATTTGACAAAAATTTTCAGGTTGGTTAGTGTTAACAATAATGAGATAGAGGATTATATTTGGGTGAGGTGACTAATTATTGCACGACCTTTTTCGATGATCCATTGTTTGATCAGGATTTTGTATTTGTTAATATTATTCGACTGTCTTGTTTTGTCAGGTAGGTTATTGTATATTTTAGGCGCAATGTATTTGAAATTTCTTTGACCAAATGTTGTGTTTTTTTTAGGTGTTTGTATGAGTTCTTTGGTTTTGTGCCGTGTGTTTACAATATTTTGGGTATTTTCATAAAATGTACATGTTTTATTTTTAAACAGATGAGTTAAGATTGTTTTTGTGTAAATTGAATTGAATAGGACAGGAAAATGACGGGACAACGTCTGTCGGGTAAGCTAGTTTTAAATATAAGTTAGACATAAAGTCATAACGATGGATTGGTAATTTGGATGGGCCGTTTCTCTAATACATACCTGCGGCCAATCCTACCACGTTATTTCTGACTCTTATAGGAAATGATAAGTGGTTATGTCGAACTGAACTTGATGCATTTACAACTTCCCATTTGATATACACGGCAATTATTTATGCTAAAGTTTACAAGAGTAAAAACCAATAGTTGCAAGATTGCAAACCACCAAGACCCGAAGCACCATTTGGAATGATTTTGATAGATCAAATTTGCTAGGTCACCAGAACTGTCAATTGAACGCTTGGGTCTGGATGTTGCCAAGTTGCAAACTAATGTTTGTGGCTGTTATATTTTTAACCATATGTAGTACCTACAAAGTATTGGATCATCAAGTAAGACAGATCAAGAACCAGCGATTTTATTAATACCTATTTTAGGCCTGTATTCACAATGGTACGAAGATGATTGTCTTTTGTCTTTTATTTAAAATAAATTATCGTTTTTTTGTTATAATTTTATTATTTATTGTTAAGTTCTGCAAGTTTTTTAGTATTTTATTATTGTGACAGCTGTGTCGGCTTACAAGACTTTTTTTCAAACTTTTTGATAGGCAGGCATAATACATCACCAATGTAATTTATTAATAAAGATTAAAGAATAAAAAAGTAATAAAAAAATGTTTAAGACATTCCTAAACAAATCTTTCTCAGTGTAAAAGCCCTATGGGTGTATAAAAGGGGAATTAATAAATAATTTAGTATGTGGTAGGTCTGTATGATTTTAATGTTAAGAGTCCTCTCTTCGCTCAAGTGAGATATCCTTTCAGACTCCCACTCGCCGGCATATATAAATATATAGGTATATGTATTTTAATTCTTATTAAAATAGGGAATATCTGTATAGAAATACCTTCGTAATTTGTTTTGCGTTACTGCAAAAACAACGCCAATTTCAATTTGGGAGGCGATATATTTTATTGGATAACCAACACCACTGCCATAGGTCATCCCAAGTGGTTCGCTACGTTTGCTGACTTAGCAGGGGTGGACGGATTCATGGGATGAGGTTTGTCCGGGTATTAGCGGCGGATGCGTCTGCCCACTAGCTGCACGGCAGGCCGGATCGGGAGAGAATGGTTGAGTGAGTCCCTTTGACTTCTATAGCCGTATTCTCTCGGAACATCGCCTTGCATCGCGGTGGGGGGGATGGATTCATGGGTCCGTCACTCACGGACACCCTGACTCCCAGGTTCCTTCCCACCCCTCATAATCTTTTCCTTTCCAGATCTTCCTATCTTTCCCTTCCTTAAAAAGACCCTCCACACAGCATTCCCTAAGATAACATAGGCCCTGAGGGAAATTATTTTCCTCAAGGCCTCCTGCGTAGACCTAGTGTAAAAAAAAATTGAAAAATATATATATATTATTTTTTAGTTGTTCGGACAGAACCATACAACATGGTCCGTGAGTGGCGCGAGCCGTTCGCCTTCAGCGCGTGAGTCCCCTCTCCATACCGCATACCCCCGAAAAAAATAGAACACGACTTCAAATGTATGCATGGATTGACTCCTCTATTTTATATTTCTTCACCCACCACACTTTTTGGGTAAAGCCGAGAGCTGAAACACTAGTGGCCTCTCAAACACCGCCTTCAAAGTAAAATTTAGAAGATACTTCTGTTCTAACCAGATTATTACTTCTTTCCCGCCCACCTTAACTCCTTTAGCCTTCCCAGCCTAATCCTCTCCCCACTTGAAAACATTTTTTAACCTTCCCGCTGCCTCGGGGGTAGTCGAAACCCCTAAAATAGCTATCCTCTGTGAATAATTTTATATATGAACCAATTGTTCGATTTTTGGAATTCCTTTAAAATCTATGAACAGGTTGACTTCGGTTTTATCTCATAAAGTCTTAAATATAAACTCAATAAACATTTTGGACTATTTGTGATGGATGACGATTAGCTCGGACGGTTTATTTAGCAGGCGGTAGGAATGATTATGGGCCTCGGTTGTAATCGTATTTATTTACGTTTCAATCTCTGCATTATCGCCAGCAGTGTGCCGTCTGTGGGTAATCTGTTAAAATAATATCTAGGATATCGCACAGATAACACACAAAAAAAAAAAATCAGAGTGTGCAGTTCACACGCGGTTGAAGTGCAACCTTCAATAAAGTAAAGTAGACAAGAGTTGGGAAGCTACGGAGCACCTCACAAAGAGGAGACCGATTATACTATATCATTTTCTCATAGGCTAAGCCCTATGGATGTATATGTTTGTTTCTTTTTAGTGTCACTATTTATCGTTTTATCGAGTTTCAAATCACAATGGTGCTAAAGAAGTTTCCATTTCAAAAAACTAAAAAACATGGATAAAACCGTTTTTTGAAGTAATACTTCTTTACGTGATGCGTAATGAGAGCGTTACGAAAAGTCTGATCGGGCGAGGCGAACGGTCGAGCCTTTACGCATGTTTGACTTGGGAAGTAAGCTGGTGAATGCGTGAAGAGAGCGTTATGAAAATTGTGATCGGGCGAGGCGAACGGAAGTTGAGAGGGAAATATAAGTTAGTGAAGTTTTATTTCAGTCGCGTGGTCTAAAGCACACTCGTTTTTTTTTCATAAATATGTATCATTCATTACCGTAAATAATATTTCTTACACTTTAGAACCATACCCACAGTTGAAATCAATCACCCGGCATTGGATGATGCTTGGCATCTCACTCGCTTGCGCTACTATCAAAACTGCGTGAGGGAGTAAGATACCAAAGCAGATACCCAATGCTCATACACATGGTAAATCAGTACAATCCTGGCCGTCCACCTCACGTTCGTTGATGAATGAAGAGAGAGAAGAGAGAGAAAGAAAGAGAGAGAGAGAGAATGATAATTATTTTACGAAAACAAATTAAATAATATATAATTATTAATAGAAACAAGTTTTATAAATAATTGAAAAAATGGTAATAAAATGATAAAAGGAGTGGGGTAACTAATTCACCCTTCATGGCAACACAAGTTTAGTTTTGCATCTTGACTTGCCGAAGGTTAAACGATCATACAACGAAAATACGGAAAATAATTTTATTCCCACTGTTTGGGATGGCCGTAAGTAATTGCCAGCAGGCAATGTTAAACAAACACTTTACTAATGAAATGTAAATAATTGAAGGCATTAAAAGATATATATATAAATTAAATTGTTGTTCGTTTCAAAATAAATGAGGCTAATCTCTCCCTACAACGAGGCTAAAAGCGGCCATTTCACGAATATACTCGACAAAAGTCGTAAATATGTATTGTATCGTAATGTCAATAACATTATCATTATTTTTTGTAATTCCTCTTGCAAAATTCTTTTACTATTTTAATGTGTTACCTTCGATCGGAGTAAAGGGAACCAGAAGGGGTGAAGTGGACGACCGAGCTTACGTCGTCTTGCGAACGCTATACCTCCGTCATCCGAAGTGATAGACCCCTACTAGCTTCTTTCCATACTATCCAGGAAACATTTGGCTTGCCTACGCAGTGGTCGGTTGTAATGTGTGTGAAGTGTTTTAATAAAATTTCGGGTAAAATATATATTTTTTTTTATTTGTATTTGTAGGTACCCGGCATGCGTTGCGATGCCATTTAATAAAGAAATTGTTTCTCCCTGCGCGTCCTCTCCCATTCGTCCCGTTCACCTTCCTCCTCCTCTTCCTACCCCGCGTCCCCTTCCCCTCTCGCGTTCCAACTCCTCCTCCTCCACCTTCCCTCCCCCTCCCGAGTTCCCCAACACCCTTCCATATTCGCCTCCCCCCTCCCGCGGATCCCTCTCCAGAGTTCCCCTCCCCCCTCTTGAGTTCCCCGCTCCCCCCTCCTAGTTCCATTCCCGATACATTCAGTTTTTCAAACAGCTCGCGTGCCACCTATTGCAATTTTTTTAATCAAATTTCATGATGTAAGAGCTCGTTTATGTTATTCTGATGTATGAGCTATATTATTGTAAAGTTCCATTAAAATCCATTCAGTAGTTTTTGCGTGAAAGAGTAACAAACACGCATAGATCCGTGTTTCGTGTAGTATTATGGCTGTCCGATGGCATACGATTTCGCTCGCATGGTATTAGGGCTATCCCCACTCCGCCTCCTCCACCTTCTCTCCTCCAACTCCACTCCCCCCCCCCCTCCTCCCTCCATCCCCCTCCTTCTCCTCCACCCCTCCCCCCAACCCTGCCCCTCTCCCCTCCACCATCCCTCCACCCTCCTACACCCCTCCCACCCCTTCCTTCCCTACCCCCTCTCCCTCCCAAACCCCCTCCACCCAACCCTCCTCCCCCTCCCCACACCATCCCCCCTCCCCCTCCCACCTTTCGCATTCCATACATTCATTCTCGGTACATTCAGTTTTCAAACTGCTCGCATGCCACCTATTACAATTTTTATACAAATTTCATAATGCCAGAGCTCAACAGTAGTTTTATACAAAATAACTAAAAAAAAAGAATTATCAAATTTGGTTTAGTCGTTCGGAAGTTATGCGCATACATACATTTCGGCGATTCATTTTTAGAGATAGATATTAACTACGCCAAAAAAACATTCTTTTTAGGGTGAATAGGCCACTTGCATCACACTTTTAAAAAAAAATTCCGGTTTAGGCAAATATTCTAAGATATCCTGTATTTTTTTTATCGTATTTTTGAAACCCTGGCGATTTTTTGAAAATTTCAATCCGAAAAATCTGTCCATTTTTTTATAAACCGGAAAGACGGGACATAATTTTATAGGTGCAAAAAAACGATAATTACATAGCCGAAAATCATTTAAAAAAAGGAACGTTTTCCACACGAAAAATATTAAATCTCATAAATATTTTTTTCCTTGATCATAAATCATTTTAATGTTCAACGTCTATATTACTAAACCAAATGTAATACACTTGTACTGGTAAATTATAATAATAATAAGAATATTGTAAAATTGTAAATCTTAATATATAAAACAAAGTCGGGTTAGTTACACTATTTATAACTCGAGAATGGCTGGACCGATTTGGATGATCTTTAATTTGTTGGATTTGTCTCCGCCCCGGATAGAATAATATCTATTAAAACATTGCAAAAATTCACAAAAAAAAAGTTATGAATAAAATTAATTTCCTCATACATTTCGTATGGAACGAATTTTCATATTTTGAAAGACCTGTAGCAATGTTGTGAGGGGTATAATATTGAACTGTGCGTGAATTCCAAACATTCAAAAACGTCAAATGTCAATGCGTTGATTGTTGTGCATTTGTTTTTAATCATATAATGCTGCCCTTACAATAATTATAATAAACCTCTGAAATGAAACGCATTTTTTTACATAAGCTCCACACAGGAGGCCTTGAGGAAAATAGTTTCTCTCAGGACCTATGTCATCTTAGGGGATGCTGTGTGGAAGATCTTTTTAAGGAATGGGGAGGATAGAAAGTTCTGGGAAGGAAAAAGGTATGAGGGGTGGGTAGGAATCTGGGGGTCAGTGTGTCCAGGAGTGACGGACGTATGAATCCATCCCTCCAACTGTGGTGCAAGGCAATGGGTCGAGAGAGTCCGGCTGGAAAGGTCAAAAGGCCTCCCTCAACCAGTCTCTCCCGATCCGGCCCGCCACGCAGCAGGTGGTCAGGCGCATCAACTGCCAAGACCCGGACATAAGTCACCTCATGAACCCGGGCACCCCTGCTAAATCACCAAACGTAGCGAACCACTTGGGGTGATCTATGGCAGAGGTGTTGGTTATTCAATAAATGGTTCCCGGGGCGGTGGCACCCGTATCCGCCTCCCGAATTCCCGTAAGTTAATTGTAAAAGTAAGAAAATCACAAAAATATAAATCCGTACACAACGCCATCTCTGATACTGACAAAAACAATACATGGACAGTTGCGCATTGATAATTGCTTCATTGCGTAATTTTTAACTTAATAAAAAAACTGAATTTAATTCAACAGTTATTGATTCTGAGGTGGTACGAAGTTCGTCGGGTCAGCTAGTTATAATAATAATAAGAATATTATAAAATTTGATTTTGTTAAAATCCGCACCATTATCATTATACGTAAAATGTACGGGGTTCTCTTCACAACATCTGTCAAAAAATCAAACCAAATGATACGTTCTCAGAGAACAAACAATAAATCTAGTGAACGTTAAATGTTAAATTCGAAAATTCGCCTGAAATCTAAGTGATGCCATATAAAAAAAATAAATCAGTGTGGAATTTTATAAAATTAATAGGAACATTTTCGGCGACGGTACATTTTCATGTAGTGACGTCACGAGCCAAAATAATGGATTTATTTATTTAAAAAAAAAAAAAACTGAACATTTCTAAAAAATTTTACTAACATTTTCGTAATCTTAGTAAAAAAAATCTATCCACACGATTTTTTCCAAGTCGTTATGAAGTCCATGCAAGCGGCCTATTGCCTAATTAAAAAAAAATATCGTTTCCAAGGGAACAATTTGTTTGTTTTTCTTCTGACGTTTGCAATTTTGTTATTCTGAACGAACCAAGAATGACAACCATAAAAATATTAAAATTGAATTACGCGATAATCCGAGTAATGTGGATATGTTGTCGATTCAAAACCCTTAATTTAATACGTGCTTCAATTCGAGTGGACCCGTGTCTACCGAAGGGACGAACGTCAAATGGTTGACAGGAAAGTAGGTAGAACAGTTTATATGGGAAAATGAAATTGTTGTTTTTACTATCTTTCTCGCATTTTCTCAAGTTTAAACCTTCCCTGGACTACAACAAACATTTCAAAACCAAAATCAGATAAATCGGCCCAGCCCTTCTCGAGTTTTAGCGAGACAAACGAACAGCAATTGATTTTTATAAAAATAGAAGATAATTTTTTATGACTTATATCTAATACGTATCTATTCTAAAACTGATACAATATTATTCTGTTATTAGACTTGAGACATATGTAGGTAAGGTTCTTGACTCGCAATCCGAAGGTCGCGGGATCGAATCGATTAATTTGTGATATTTCACAATTTATTCATTTAAAATAATATATGGTGTATTTAAGGCATGCTCCAGAGTGGAAGATACTCTCAGTATCGTCCTGGTGTAAGACCACCATTCAGACTTGAAACGATGCTTGAAATGGCTTTAGCCGTGTTTGGTGGCCAGATCCGAATAGCCAGGTACTTCCCCACCTTCCTCTTCCCTATCTCCTTCCCCCCTTCACTATCTTCAGCCTCACAACATACCCCAATTGGGAATGCCATAGTCTCACTGGCTCCAGACGGGAACAGTTGGGATTCTTGTGCTGTATTCATGTAAAATATATATAAGAAAAAATAAGTAAAATGAAAAAATATATAAATTATAAATACTCGATTATGTAGAGCTTGGTTTCCAGTGAGCTCGGGCCCAGCGCTCACTCAGGGGTGGCTCTTGGTGCTAAAAGGCTGCAGTTACCGCCGTGTTGACGGAGGCCATTAGCTGCATCCTGGCCCGGTGACCCGGTGTTATATCAGGCGGCGAATCCGTTCAGACATAGTTCCGTAAACATTATTGATGCGCTGCTGTACCTTCTATATCCAAATATAATCTGCAGGCGTTATTTACGAGTATATTGGATCCGGTGTCGTTCCATCGAGCTGATTCGGTATTGAAACCATGCCTAACACGTATATAGGCTAGCAAAAAAAGCACTGAAAAATAATTATTGCTGCATTTGAAGAATCTTCGGGCAATCATAATAGACAGTATACTGATACAATATACTTTGCCGTTCAATATTACCATCGTCCCAGAGGTTTTCAGTAATGATTTACCCCAAGTATTTTACCTTTTTTTATTAGTTTTTTGCATACATACACATGTAACATAATCATGAGTAATTAAACATGCAACATTGATTAAAAAACTGTTAAAACACATATATGTATACAATATATAACCTTTACGAGAGTGCAATTACTCGTGTGTAAAGACAAGAACATAAAGAAGTTTATTAAAAATTATAACACAAATATATACGTGCATAAATAAAAAATAATAATATTTATATACATAAAATAAAAAATAAATTTAAAAAAACTTTCAATTAAGTATTGTTAATCAATTTCCAATGCGACTCTAGGTAGCCAAACTATTAAAGATATCATTGTTTAGTCTATTTTTGAATTTATTATAGTCAGCTTCCAATCTCAGTTCCATTGCCAATTGATTAAACCACATCACTCCATTGTATGTGTAGAAGTGTTGTGCAAAACTGCTATGCATTAATGGCGTACTTAAGCGACCCACTGTGTTTTGCCTATTGCTCTCTACGCGTACCATGGCGTGGTGCGACTTCTTAGAAGAGTCTTTGTGTATTTGAAGCAGCGTATTTTTAATATATGTATTTTTAGAGGATTTTTATACGTTCTTAGATGTATTTATTTTTACCTCATTATATTATACGGCGTACATCTTCTTAGGATTTTCCATGGTGGAATGCGATTAGCTTCGTCTTCTTGGGGTTGCATAAGAACTCTAAGGTCAATAAATTGGCACAATATTAACTTCATGATAACATCAGTAATTTTTGCTTGGAGTGTCAATTCAACGGGTTTTTTTAAGTGGCTATTTAACCGTGCCATTAATTTTATTTTCTTTATATGCAAATACGGCACAAGAATCCAACCTTCCGCAGCTGGAGACAATGGGGAGATGAATGAAATGCGGAATATAACGGTGGGAAAGTACCAATTTGGAAGGCGGAAATTGGTACTGCCGCCCCGGGAATTATTAATAACCAACACCTCTGCCATAGGTCACCACAAGGGTTCGCTACGTTTGGTGACTTAACAGGGCTGCCCGGGTTCAGGGAGGAGGTTTGTCTAGGTCTAGGCGGCTTATGACCTGGACACACTGAACCACAAATTTATATATACATATATATTTATTAAAAATATGGTAAAGGTATGGTATTTATATATACATATATATATATATAAATACCATACCTTTACCATATTTTTAACATACATTTTTCCAGCCCAGAACTTCCTGTCCTCCCTTTCCTTAAAAAGACCCTTAGCATTCCCAAATATGACATGTGCCCTGAGGGAAATTATTTTTTTCAGGGCCTCCTGTGTGGAGCTAATATAAAAAAAGAAAAACTGGCTCATATCGAGTCACAAAACACGGTTAAAGTCATTTCCAGAAATTTTACAATTCTGAATGGCGGTCTTACACCATGTAAAAATTATTTGTGCATGCTGAACCTGCCAGGGGTTGTTAATCGAGAGCCTTATCCCTTGACCACGGAGTTATCAAGTAGGGGTAGTTATCTAACAGGTATCCTAAAGGTAATAATAAATGAGAAACTGGATAACGTAGAATATGCTGGGCAAGGATAAAATAAATCAATACTTATGTCATTATTCGTTTCATGAAATGAATACTATGCACTGGAAACAACTGAGCAATTCTGAGCAGCCTGGTAATGGAGTTTACCGAGTTTCGTGTTCTATCCTTAGGGCCGAATAGTGGCCAAGGTGATATTTTCACAAAATAATGAGGGATACTGTTAAAAACGTGTGGAATATTTCAAGTTTGGTTTTCTGTTTCTGTTCATCGAACTAAAAATAGTAAATTTTCATGATTGAGAACGATTTGAAAATGATTGAAAGAGATTTAAAATTTAAAATTTCAGGGCTGTTCGAATTTGGTAAAGTGTTAGCAACAATACTGACTGCTAAAACAGCTATAACCGGAATCCGGAATCGCTCCTGTTGGCAGGTGTGACGTCATAAACGCCCTCCACAAGACCATAAACTAACCAATCGTTTTGGCGATAAATCTAAAAAGGCGTATTTTACATGGTTATATAAAATTATAGTATCAACACAAAAACTTAAATAAAATTGCCAATCATAGTTTTTAGTGATTCTAAAAAAAATTCCAAATCTGCTCTTCCATAGGCGTTAGTAAACTAGCGCCAATTAATTTAGTAAACAACGCTTTTTCAAGTTATGGTTCAAAATATTAAGATGAATTAATAGTTAGCGCCCATACACACGCAATATGACTAAGAATAATTAGTTATAGTTATAAAAATGATAATTATGAACAAACTCAAATTTTTCAAGAAAAGCATACAAATACAAAATTGTATCGGTGATTCAATCCAATATTCTATTTGCAAACCTTTCTTGAAAAATTTGGGTTTGTTTAATAAAAAAAACTATTTTATGTATGAACGGTCGTATATATTAAGTATACTTACCTACACGTATTGAGTATGTACGGTGGCAAACCAGGTAGTCCCTAGTCCTTGGCAAATTCTAAATCGGAATCTCGCTTTTTTTAGAGGGATTTAAAAATACTTCAGAAAACTTTTTCGAAAAGGTTGGAGAAGGTATTTACGAGTTGTTTTTTACAGGTTGATTTCTTAACGGCCTCTAAAAAATATTAACTACTTTTTTACGCATTGTTTATTATGAAAACAAGGAGATTTAAAATCGATTTCATCAAACCAACCGACATAGAGTCCAGGGACTTCCATACACCACAGCGGGTGCATCATTCTAAGAATTGGTTTGTAACAATCATAACACAACAGTTTATAATAATCATAACACAACAATTAACATGTTTGTAACAATCATAACACAGCAGTTGGTAACAATCATAACACAACAAACAACTTTGGAACAATCATAACACAACAAGTTTATAACAATCATAACACAACAATCAACAAGTTTGTAACAATCATAACACAACAGTTTGTAACAATCATAACACAACAATCAACAAGTTTGTAATGATCATAACACAACAGTTTGTAACAATCATAACATAACAATCAACAAGTTTTTAACAATCATAACACGACAGTTTGTAACAATCATAACACAACAATCAACAAGTTTGTAACGATCATAACACAACAGTTTGTATCAATCATAACACAACAATTGACAAGTTCGTAACTTTATGCTTTCCCATTGATACGATGCTGATTGTCCTCGTACTTTTACTTTAAATGTAAATAACATTGTTGTTGTTATCCTAATTTTTGTTTTAAACTATTTATGCTAAAATGCGCCTGCTCTCAACACAGGAACTCCTAGTGAGACAGGCACAGCACAATTACCTACGTAACTTTATAAATACTGATTATAATAAAAAAATAAAAAAAACCCAATCATAACACAACAGTTTGTAACATTCATAACACAAGAGTTTGTAACAATCTAATTCTTAGAATGATTGTTTCCAATAAAAAGGGTAGTTGCTCGTAATATGGAAAAATAATTAGTTGAAGATAGTATGATTAATTCTAAAAATGTTAAATATGACGGTTTGATAGAAGGTGGCAATAGCGATATTGGTTAATGCTCACGTCCCGGTTAGACGGGAGGTCTGGGCTCGAGTCCCAGTTGTGACCATTGTATTTTTCTGTTTTTCTGTGTCTTCTTCTCTTTCATATTTTCGTTTAGGTTTTTATCGCTATATTCTTCTTCAATGATATTTATTTATTTATTTCTATGTATTACAGTATTTACCTACTAATTAACATTTTTACATAATAGATAAATTTTGAAAACATTTTTACGTAATATATTTTACAATTTTATTATGTTGGGTGTATGGTAGGTTTGCGAAGGTGAAACTGTGGATAGGTATTGTATGTTTCGTGAACACCTCACTAGGAGAACCTGTGCTGGGGTGTTTACGTGTTTATTTATGATTATGTGTGACAAGTATTAATGTGTTGTAGTAGAAAGTTTTATATTTATTACATTGATGGGAATATCCTTCAAAAGTTATAAAAATAGAGTTTTTCATGTAAAAAATAAAAAATACATGATTTTGCATTGATTCGCAAGGTTTCATATTAAAGCACTACCTGAACAAGTTTTTTTTCTCCACAATAATTAAACTCGTGTCATCTATGAAAGGGCAGATCATGGATTCGTCTATCCTTATATTCATATACCTTGAGGGCCCGCAACCCGGATTCATACCGATTTATTACATATTTCCCTTAAACACGGTAAGTTTTAAAGCTCTTAAAAAAATATATGTTATTCTTGAAGATAATGTCTAGACTTTGCCCGCGCCGAAACGCAAATTATGCTCCAAAAATTATTATAAACACGTTAGTTTCAGTTATTTTACAAGTTATATGTATGAAAAAATTCACAGTGTTTCTTTAAATGCTGTTTAAGATAATGCCCGAGAGATTTTTGCTCTATTTGAAACGATTCGTGTTTTATTAAACATTTTTGCAATTTTTGCGTCGATTTTGTCGCTGTAAATGTTAGCGCTCTCCTCCAACATTCGTAATTTCGTATCTCTCCATCTTCTTCTTTTCGAGCCCGATTGCAGAGCCTTAACATGTTCAACAGAGAAAGTATCTTATTGAGTAGGAAATTAACGTACTATGCCTTCCGTATAAATTAAAGACGCACTGAAGAATCTCGTCGTCGTCAGATATTAACACTAGAATACTTTTAGTTGCCCCTATGGTTGTTGGTTATTCTCCGTAGGTACTATATGGAGTAACACAATACGTGTGTAGACTGTATGTGAATTACATTTAAATACGAGAGTAAGTCGGAACACGTGTGGCTTCTAACATTTTACATGCTGACTTTGCTTTGTGAATACATTCTAAGCATTTTCTACCGTCACGACAAATACCACTACCAAGTATTTACCGTCGTAACACAAGACACTACAACCAGAAGTACAAAATAACAATTTGGTAAGCGCGTTACCCAAGTACACGTATTACTTTACGTATAAGTTTTACATGTGTAAACCTAGTGTCAAAACAGCAAAAATGCTATGTGACACTTCGTCTAATAAACGTATTATGTGTTAGTAGTGGTATTTGAGTGTTCTGAAAAAAATCAACAGGGGCTGAGATCAGCGCGAACGTGTTAAAAGTCTCTTGGCATCGTTGCTACAGTAGTTTTGAGAGTCTTCTGTTCCGTGAATTAATGGCTCTTCTTTGCAGTTTGAATAGTTTCAGATAAAATCTCTTCGAGGTTCTGTCAGAATTAGCAACTGGCTTTAATTCGTGACGATGCACGGGGGTGAGAGTAACCTTGCGGCTACTCTTTGTAAATAAAACGCTTATGGACTTCGATATGAGTTATGCCCGACCACCAAACAAGATAGGTAATTCACAATTAAGTGGTACTCACTGCTGTTACGTCTTCTGGCTTGTTTCCATTTGGTGACAGTCACAGGTGTGTCCATAAGCGCTCGATAATTGGGGTTATTTTATAATCCACGATAGAGATCTGAGTCACGATTCGATTTACGTAAGAAGTTCACACAAAGCATACGATATAATACGATAGGATTTATACTTTATGTAACGATAGGATAAATAACACTTCAACGTAGAGCGAAATGTCACGATATGACGATGGTTAGCAACGGACTGGCGATATTGCGGTACTTGACTCAAGTACACCGTGTAGGTAGGTACACTTAATGTGCGGAAGTCCAAAAATCTGGATTCCTCCGATCTCGTATGCCGATCGGAGCACAAAACGAATGAAACCCACCAGCGTTATAAAACAGGCGTTTTACCTAAAAGGCTGATGGTAGCTATTTTACGATTAGGTCAAATTAGTTGCGAAACATCAAATTGATTTTTACTGTTATAAACCACAATATTCATAAATTTTCTTTACATTTTCATTGTGCTATGCAAGTTTTCCAAAACTTCAAATATTCATATTAATCCCTTTCCACCATTAATAACAAAGCAAAGTATGCAATTAAATGTATCAGTACCTTCTCACAGGTATGAATATGAATAATTTTTCAGATCGGTTCTTGTCAAAAATATTCACATCCGAAGTTCAGTTAATTAACAAATATTATTTCACCAGCGCATTATCAAATTAAGGTATTGCCACTGGCGTAGTTTTAACATACTAGTAAAATATAGAGATAGAATGGAAAAGTTTGTTTTTTGTTAAAGAAATTAACAATATTAATTGTGATTGTAAGTAGATACCCCTTAAGGTTTATTTTAAATAATGACATAATTTATTAATTTCCAACAATATGACATCTTAAAATGCGATGAGTATCTTCCTAAGAAGTTATAGGTTTGTATGATTACTAGTTGTATTATCAAGTTACAATTAATATTATACTGGACTTTTCCTTACTGGACTAGGCTCTAAGTAGTTCTGCTGCTGCGGCGAGCGGACTGGGGGAGTCCACCCAATCTCGCAGATGCCTTCGGCAATCATCCATTCGTTTCTGAGAAACGAACGGCGATAGATAGTACTCTTTTTATAATATAATCAACTGCCATCCGTTGGGACATAAGCAGTACTTCGTATTACTAACTGTGCTATGGACATCTATTTAAGGAAGCTGAAACTACACAAATAATCAATACACTACAATTTACTAGGTACAATATTGCATGATTTAAAAAAATTGCCAAATTTAAAACAGACTAGTTTGATAAATAAATAAATAAAAATATTTTCAAGCCATCTTTGAATAGTAAAAAAAATAAGAAAAACTTTTATGTTGGCGTATTTTCACAGGGAATTTAAAGCAAACACATTCCGCCTAAGGTTGAGCTGCCAAATAAAATCCTACTACATTTATTTATATTCGTACCCTATACATCAAATAAGAATTTATATTTTTCCGATATGTAATATCAATTTCGCTAGACGTCTCGGAGCATTTGGCGAGATGGAATTTTTCGGTGATTTACGCACAAAATCTCCCGAGCATTTCCGTAACTTATCAGTGCGTTGGGAAATCTGCCCCTCCAAGTGAACTGGGTGGATTAAGAGGAAATAACCACTCACAACCGGAAATATGTCATTTTTAAATCAAATTCTAGGCGTGTCGACTCTTTTCAACAAAAAATATTAATTGATTTCGAAAGTTGTTTTTAGTGGTTCCGCGACTTTTCATACCGCGACAAAATATCCCCGACAAAATATCCTCCGACAAAGTATCCTCTGACAAAATATCCTCCGACAAAATATCCTCCGACAAAATATCCTCCGACAAAATATCCTCCGACAAAATATCCTACGACAAAATATCCTCCGACAAAATATCCTACGACAAAATATCCTCCGACGAAATATCCTACGACAAAATATCCTCCGACAAAATATCCTACGGACAAAACATCCCCCAAAAAAATATCTATTAAAACCCAAATCTTACCTAAAAAAAATGGACGTAAATAAATAATACAGACATCCTGTAAAGACCCTTGCGCAGTGTTCATTCATACCGCGGCAAAATATCCCCGACAAAATATCCTCCGACAAAATATCCTCTGACAAAATATCCTCCGACAAAATATCCTCCGACAAAATATCCTACGACAAAATATCCTCCGACGAAATATCCTACGACAAAATATCCTCCGACAAAATATCCTACGGACAAAACATCCCCCAAAAAAATATCTATTAAAACCCAAATCTTACCTAAAAAAAATGGACGTAAATAAATAATACAGACATCCTGTAAAGACCCTTGCGCAGTGTTCACGTTGAAAACTTAAAAAAAAAGGAACCTTTCTGGTTTTTCTGAATAAAAACAATAATAATACCTTATATTGTAATTTTTTATGAATTATCATCGAGAGTTGCTCTACAAAGATAAAAATAAGAAAAAATCTTAAAACCGAACTTCTAACGGTTTTTTTTTAAAGTTCAATCCAGTTCAGCAAAATACTTGATTACGTACTACTTCACCGGCAACATGATAAAAGCGAATAAAAATAAGAAAACCAATTAAGACAGTTATTGATACTATTAGATGAATTTGATACCAGAGTATTTTAATATCAAACTCAAGACAGGTGGAATTATGGTCATCCTCAGCAATTTCTGAATTACATAATGCAGGAAGGTACCTGCTCTTTTGTTTACCACTATTTTTTTCATTAAATTACACTTATTAAGAGGAATATAAACGCTAGAAATATTTCGAATCTCATGCCTGCAAAATTTTAAAATCGAGCGTCTTTATGCACGAGGCTAGTAAGCGAAAAGTGGTTTTTATTTATTTTGTGCTTAATTTTATAGAACGAAAAAAAGTTAGAACATGGAAAACCTCAAAAATAATCTTAGCCATAGAGGGGTATTTTTTTAAAATTGTTTCTTGTATTACTTCACAGTTAAGTCATGAAAAAACATTTTTTTATGGTGTTTTACGCTTATATTTTTTGTTACGTAAATAATAATTTTATTGTAATTCCAATATATAGAAAAGCTAGTAAAAGCTTCGATTTATCCGTAGCATATTTTTTTATGTTCATACTGTAAGCCGATTCGTCGTAAAGATTAATCAAAATAGTATCTAAATAGGATTTCACATATATATTCATCTTAATAACATTTCATTTAATGACCTCTATAGTGTATAGTTAACAGCGCAGTGTATTTTTGTACAGCAAAATAACTGCACAATTTATTTATTTACTTATCTGCCTACTTATCTGGATAATTTGGGAGGCGGGTTATGTGTACCGCCGCCGCAGGAACCATTTATTGGATAACCAACACCTCTGCCGTCACATCACCGTCACGATATCTGTAGGTCACCCCAAGTGAATCGCTACGTTTGGTGACATAGGGGTGCCGGGGGTTCATGGGGTGAGGTTTGTCCGGGTCTTGGCGGCGGATGCGTCTGCGCACCAGCTGCGTGGCAGGCCGGATCGAGAGAGAATGGTTGAAGGGGTCCCATTGTCTTTTCCAGCCGTACTTTCTCGGAACATCGCCTTGCACCGCAATGGAAGGGATGGATTAACACGTCCGTCACTCCTGGACACACTGACCCCGAAATTCCTACCCACCCCTCATACCCTTTTCCTCCCCAGAACTTCCTCTCCTTACTTTCTTTAAAGACCCTCCACACAGCATCCTCAAAGATGAGATAGACCCAAATCTCATAAATCCCATAGGGGATTTATGCAAGGCCTCCTGTGTAGAACTAATGTAAAAAAAACATAAGGTGTAAATAATAAGAGAAAATTTAATTGTCTAAAAAGGCCACGAACGTACAGAACACCAAGAAATAGTAAATAAAAGTTAAGAACACCTGTAAATAACAAAGCGAAATGGGATCCTGTTTAAGAGATAAAATAATGGAATGCCTTAGAAATATATGTAAAAATAATAATAATAAAAATAAAATAGGTACGTTACCGAGTTATAAAAAGTAGGAAAAAATTTAATTAATGTTATTTAAAATCTTCTTTAAAGGTGTAATATAGGTATCTTAAATTATTCATAAGCAAGAACCCCTCTCTCAGGTGAAGATGAGGGCCTCCTCTAAAGAATTCCATTTATCTCCCTCTTGAGCTGTTTGCGGCCAGCAGGGGCCAGCTATTTTTATTATTTCATCTGCCCATCTCGTGTGAGGTCTCGTGTGATATATACTCGCACTTAATAGATATACATTTAAAAATAAATAAACATTTAAAAATAAATAAGTATCTTTAAATGAAGATGAGGCACACAGTAAATGCCGACGGGTTGGTAAAGTATATTTCAATATGTAAACAATTATTTCTAATTGACTAAATTCAACGTAAACGTATAGGTAGGTACAACAAATATATTTTCTATCTATATAACACTCACTTAATGGTATTTATCTTGTGAGAGTGGATTGTTATGTTTTGTGTAAAAAAATGATTGGCAAAGGACCTTGATTTTGTGTTACTATCACTGCTTAAAAATGATAAAAATACATGTTGCATAAAAAGGAAAGGACTCACCGGAAAAGGATAAAAACTTGTAGGCTGGCAATGCACTGGTATGATTCCTTTCCCATCCCAGAGGCACAAAACAGTAATAGTCGTGAGGTTCGTTTATTTTATAATACACGGCAGAGTTGTTTTGATAGCGGATTAACCGAGAGCGGAAACACAAAATGGCTATATGCGGCGGGAGTTTATTGCAGACTGATTAAGATTGTGGGTAAGATTGACGGGTAGGCAATTGGGAATAGGTAGGACAAAGGACTTGCAACAATAATTAATACCAATCCCAAGCAGTGACAGTATGTGTGCGTGCTATGTAGGTATGTGTATGTGTAAGCATATGTATGGGCGTAACCACTCACTAACCACCACACGATACACGTTTTCAAAAGAGTTTATTGTGTCGAAAACCAATATTACTCTGATGAAGGCAAAAACCTGTGTTTCAGCTAGACCAAAAATTCCGAAATTTCCAGATTTTTTTCGGCACCCAGTAACAACTCGTGACGGATGGTAAACGTAATACATTTCCCCTTTGATATATATCCCCCATTTGTAATACAACTTACCGCTTACATACAGAGTTTTTTTTGTTCAAAAATAATGAGTGTACCAAAAAATGGATAGGATTTCATGGGAGAGACGGAAACAAACAATTTTAATTTACGAATATCATTATTTTTATTCCGTTTCTTCGGAATCAGAACCGCAAACACCATTCCCATCATTAGACTAAATAAATCATTATAAATATCCTTTTCATCATTCTATGAAATCATTAACTTTTTGTACTTACAATAGTGTATTTATTACACCTTCTATTTGAAATCCAAAATACAGAAATATTTTGCTTTATTTATTTTTCGTCAATTTGGAAGTCGTGTATGGGTGCCGCCGACGCGACGCCCCGGGAAACATTTATTGTATAGGTACCCTACACCCTTGACATAGGTCACCCCAAGTGGTTCCCTATATTTGGTGACTTACCAGGGGTGCCCGGATTTATGGGGTGATGATTGCCTGGGTCTTGGCGGCGAATGGATGGATTCATAGGTCCGTCACTCCTGGACAAATTGTCCCACAGATTACTACCAACCCCTGATAAATTTTTCTTTTTCCAGAACTGTATTTCCCTAAAACGACCCTCCACATAGCTTCCCTATAATAATAATCATATTTGGCTAATTTATATAGCGCCATTTCCGTGAAAAATCACCTCAAGGGCGCTGTACAAATAAATATATAAAGTAATAATATTACTGGCTTACAACTAAGATTTACAACTATTACTAGTGACTTACATCTAAGACATACAGCTAGTGACTTATGACTAAGACATATAAATGCTGACTTAAAACTGAACTCAATGACATCTATATTTATAATCGTGACTTAAAGTTAGAGATTTATAACTAACATATTATATATTTAAATTTAAAAATACTTCTACGCATCTTATACATGTCTTACATTCTCCAGAATCACACACAGCGCCAAAAGAAGAAGGAAGTTTTTACTAATATTACTATTTAAGGACATGGATGCAAAAATTGTGGGATTTTTTCAACAAGTGGGAAGAAAAATCTCCTCGAGGGATGTTTTCTTCAGGGCCTCCTGTGTAGACCTAATGTGAGAAAAAAAATTATTCAATGTTTTCTTAATTTTTTTTTTTGTAGAAAGCAGTCAGTTTTGATCAGTTTAATTTTATACCCTTAAGATAATTGTGTTAAGCAAAACCGGTGGGTACTAAAAATATAATATAAATAATTCGTGACTGCAAACAAAGTTATTGTTTTATTTCATTCAATGTTTTCTATTTAAATCTAACGTTACCAAAAAAATGTGTTATTACCGTTACTAAACCATTTATTTAAAATAAATAAAAAACACATAAATTTGTTGACCACTTTTATAAAAGTGGTCTTAAACAAATTTATGTGTTTTTTTATATGGCGAGCCACAAAGGTAATACTTTTTACAAATACATTTATTTAAATTTCGTAAGTATTATGTATCAGCATTGCAAGTGTTTGTGTTATACACGCTTTTTAATTCAGCAAATCAATGGTAAACTAATTAGTTTTCTTCCCCTAAGCTATATCTAGATCAAGGAAGTTACTTAATCAAGTTTTCTCAATCTACGCAATACCTTATCTTTCAATCTCCCACCTTATGTATGCAGAGTTTACGTAATTTTGTTTCCGTATCAATGTTACCCGGGTTATAGTATTAATTTCAAACTCGGTTTATCTGACATTTTTGTAAAATAATTATTATCTGTCTTTGTTTCGGTGCTGTATTAGGAGATAAATTATTTGCGTGATATTCCCATTACCCAGAACAAGTGGAAATGTGAAAATATCACTTGGGAATGCTGCTAGGCAGAAGTAAGTCTAGAGTGGGGGAGAAATGTGTAGAGAGATGTTGGATAGTACTTGTCAATAATTCTGATCCGGTTTTTGAACATTTTTCTGAAGCCATTTCTAGGGCTTGTCATTAGAGCGATAAAGAATCTATAATTATTTATCTTCCACTTTGAAAACGATGTGTAAATATAATACTTTATACATATTTATACTAGCGGACCCGGCAAACTTCGTACCGCCCCAGAATCAATAAATGTGTGTTAACCTATTGGCTGAATTAAATTAAGTTAAAAATTACATTATGAAGCAATTATCGATGCGCAACTGTCAACTTGTTTTTGTCAGTATCAGAGATGACGTTGTGTACGGATTTATAATTTTTGTGATTTTCTTACTTTTCGACTTACTTACGGGAATAGTGTTTCATTTTCTTTATACGTGTGACGGAAATTTATTATAATTATTGTATTTTTCCTTTGGAGGGGTGCAGACATACGTTCACCGTTTGTCCTATTTTCGACAGGTTACATTTAGTGTGTAAGAAAGAGGGGCAGCATTACATGTTTAAGAGCAAAAGTAAAACAATCAGCGATTTGACATTTGACATTTGACGTTTTAGAATTTTTGGAATTCACTCACTACTCAATATTATACTTATCACAATGTTCCTTCAGCTCTTTCAAAACATGAGAATTCTTTCTTTCGTGAATTTTTGCGATGTTTTAATAACTATTCTGCTATTCGGGCGGAAACAAACACAACAAATCAAAGATCATAACAATCGGTCCAACCGTTCTCGAGCTATGAATGGTGTAACTAACACGACTTTGTTTTATATATTAAGATATAATCTGCCCAACAAACTAACTAACCATCACGCCGTATCTCCGCAGGGGTAGGCAGAGAGAACGGACCGTCAAACAACTCGGTCTTGGCAGACACTCCTTGCCTCGTTCACATTCATACATCGTCTCATACATGCTCTTCTATAATTCTGACTCTTGACATGGCCCGTATGTATATGAATATATGTATTTAAATCTGCTTTCATTCTGTAGGTCAAAAGAATTTCTGCAAAATAACCAAATTGAATTCAATAACAGAGTAAAGAATACGCAGAAGGAAAAGATCGTTAGATTTATACTGACATTAGCTAGAGTCATGGATGGCTTTCAACGTGGGCGATAACGCCCCCCCCCCCCTTGGGGGCGTTTCAGAACTTCAGGGGGCAGTAGAATACCAAGAGAAAATTGAGGGGCGTTTCAGACATTCAGGGGGGCGGTAGGAGACCCAGAGAAACCCATCCCATGATGTATTCATTACACACTATCCCATCTTGCCCCATCGCAACCCATTACGCCCCCTCCGTTGTGGTAAATATAATCGTGACGACAATTGCTGTTACAGATTTTCAGATTCACGAGTTAGGGGGGGCTAGAAAAAAAATATTCTCAAAGTAGGCGGTCGGTAAAAAAGGTGAAGAATCTATGAACTAGAGGGATTAGGCCAATATTAGTTGGAAGTTTTTTTTACATTAGCTCCACACAGGAGGCGCTGAAGGAAAAATCCCAAAGATGACATAAACCATTGGGGATTTTTTCCCTCAGGGTCAAAGTCATCTTTAGGGATGCTGCGTGGAGGGTCGTTTTAAAGCAATTACAGATAGTTTTCTTACATTTATTATTGTGTTCAATTATTTGAATGTTACCTGAACTTGTTTAGTGAGAAGGGAATATAAAGTTTTTTTTTGCATTAATCGGGAGCAGATTTGTATCGAACTAGTATTTTAGGATTTGCATTTTCCTTAACAATTTTCCAATCCTGACCCTTTACTATAAATATTATACTGAAATTATAACTTTTTCATGTTTACGAAGCGCGATGTTTTGCTTCAGAAATTTCTTCACTTTTTTCACAAAATGCTTCAGGTTTAATTAATTTTCCGCTCGAGTAAAGAAAAATATTGGTTGTCGTTTACAATTATCTCAAAGTATGTAAGGTAACGGAACTAATGACACTTAAGGAAAACACAATCTTTAGATGAAAAGAAATATATATTTATTAAAACAAAACAACAACAGCTTCTTATGTAGGAATACAGTGAATCTTAGAAAATAATATTTGGTTATAAAATCTCCAATAATCAACATATTTTCAATAATTAATTTTTTTTTAAATATTGTTAAGTACTAATAGATGACATCATAAAAAAAAATCACCATAGGTACACAGTTAATTGCACTAATAGTAGACATACTACTTGACATTAATTAAGAAAGAAATTAAACATTTAATAACAATACAAACTTATTCTAATCAATCTTTTTTTACATGAACTCCACACAGGAAACCCTGAAGAAAATAATTTCATAATTTCATCTTTGGGGATGTTGTGTGGAGGGTTTTTTAAGGAAAGGAAGGAGAGGAGAGTTCTGGGAAGGAAAAGGGTTTAAGGGGTGGATAGGAATCTGGGGTTCAGTGTGTCCCGGTCATGCGCCTCCAAGACCTAAACAAGCCTCACCCCATGAACCCGGGCACCCCTGCTAAATCACTAAACGTAGCGAACCACTTGGGGTGACCTATAGCAGAGATGTTGGTTATCCAATAAAGGTTCTCGGGGCGGCGCCGGTACCCATTCCCGCCTTCCAAGATAACCTCGTCGGCATTCTTGAATAGCTGCTTCCATGTCCACTTTGGAATAACGGAACATCTGTCCTTTTATTGGCGGTGATGAAATGTAAGAAAAGGCAGTTTAGAATCTAGAACTATTTATTTATGTAATTAGACAACGTAAAAGATCGTAAATGACAGTTCTAGAGTCTAAACTGCCTTTTCTTACATTTCGTCAGGTTATGGGCCCAGTCTGAATCGCAATAGCCTGAAATTTTTTCATCAACATTCCGTTTATAAACCAGTTTCATATACATTGTAGCTTTCAGGTATTTCATGACTCGTTTCAGAGCCATCCAATGTTCATTAGTAGGTTAAATATTATATCTACTCAGAGAATTTTTTTTTTTTTTTTTGTACATACAATAATGACATTACATTTTTCAGATACATTTTTTATATAACGTGATTCACCTTTTTTTAGAGCATGCTCGTGTAAAAAAGGTGGAGCAGCGTGTGTGAAAAATTATTTAACATATTTTTTAGAATTATAATATATATTTTTATATGTTTTTATATATTTTTATATATATATACATATATGTACATATATATATACATATGTATAACATAATATTACATAGGTAATGTCTGGACGAGTTCCCTGTCGTACAAGTACAACAAGCAGCCAATTATTTCTTGATATGGAATGTTATTTAAAATTTCTTGTTGACTTTCTTTCTTCATTTTAACATTAGCATCAGCGGGATTCCACTTTGGTGTATTTTAAGTCTTTATTTGACAGCAAGACCAATCAAGTATCTTATGGAAGTATAACGGACCACTGGAGCGTATACCTCATTGTAATCAATACCCTTCACTTGTTTATATCCTTTGATCACCAGTCTAGCTTTGTAGCGTGTAATAGATCCATTGCCATCCATCTTAGTTTTATATACCCATCTGCTGGGAATTACTGATTTTCCTTCTGGTAAGTCAACCAGTATCCATGTATTATTTTTTATTAATGACTGATATTCTTCCGCCATAGCTCTCTTCCAATCATCAGCCTTTTCACTGTTAAGAGCTTCTTGTAGACTTTGTGGATCACTGTTTAGTAAATTAATACTTGACTCAGAATTTTGACACATTAAGGATGAGGAACTTGGATGAATATCATTTCCATCATTATTTTGACATCTCATTCTCCTCGGCAGCGATCTCAGAGTCAGTCATATTAGATTCCAGTGGAGAGTCAACTGCCCCGTCTGGTACGTATGTGTCATCATTAACGTCCTCATATTGATCAGAATCATCTGAAATATAAATACTTTGTGATTCAGCCTGTGTTTCTCTTCATTAATTTCATCATCAATATTTCTTACAGGTTCTTCGAGTTCATCATACAAAGGTAAGTAAACAGAATTCTTTTATTTTACTTCATCAAACATTTCCTTTGAATTTTCTTCTATCTCTGTATCCTTTTTACAAATTTCTTTTACTTTTTCAGGTACATTTTCCACTTTATTTCTTTTAATAGAAGCTTCTAGGAATACAGCATCTCTACTCAAGACTCCTTTTTTTGTGTCAGGATCTATATATATCGGTAACCTTTGGTACTGTCGCTGTAGTCAACAAAAATTAACTTACGTGACTTCACATTTGGCCCATAACCTGATGAAATATAAGAAAAGGCAGTTAAGACTTTAGAACTATTTATTTATGTAATTAGACAACGTAAAAGATCCTAAATGACAATGACAGTAAATAATGTAGTACTGACAGTGCACAAAAACAAAAGCTAGAGGGCGTTCATACTTCCATCAGGCGGCATAATTATCGGTCTGAAACAATAGTTGACATCATGTATACCCCAATAATAGACACCGGTATACCTTTAGTTAAAGTGATCCAAAAATGTTGATATTCCTACAGCAATCTTTTAATTGGGAATGGTGATCAAGGTCGTACTAAAATAAACTTAAAAATTAAATATCTTGGAACACCAATGGACGACACACGATTTTCCATATTTTTGGAACTAATAGTAGATATGTCATAATATGTTAGAAAAATAATTTAATAATAATTTGTTGTTTTTTTTTTCGTAGGATTCTACCCTTGGTCCACTGAATGTCCGGCCGCCAAGGTTTGTCAGGCGATTCATACCACTAGGCCAAAAGGAGGCTAGATTTTGACGACCGTTGATTTATCATGTTATATTGGAACCGAGGACCCGTGAATTAAATCAATATTTATTGCTCTCTCATTCTCTCGCAGGATAAATCCTACAGATGTATGTGTTTGACTCTTTTTAGTGTCGCTCGCTTCAGTTTCATCGAGTTTCAAATCACAATGGTGCTAAAGAAATTTTCTTTTCAAAAATATATAAAAAGAAGTCCCCATATTAAAGGAATGAAAAAGGGTTTCGATAAAGACACTTTATTTTTTTCCTGTATGTATTTGTATGTAACGACACTGCCCACATAAACCCGAGTAACGTTTTCTATGTTTGCCTGTATAATTGAAATAGATAAGAAAATAAGAAAAGGTTGTGTATGGAGGGCTATCCCTAATGTATGGCGGCTTTACACAATTCGCCCGAGCAATTCTCCCCGCCGCTGGCTTGGTGAAATTGGTTTTATAAACTTTGGGTGGATTAACAGCTGTACAACTCAGAACAGGGGCTGGAAGTATTTTAATGTTCTGAATACATAACGCCTAATGCCTCACCTAAATGCGGAGATGATGTTATCAAGGGAAACTTAAGCGAAAATTTATAATTTCAAAGCCAGACATACTCCGATTTCAGTGAATCTCCTTAGAGCTTTCAAAGTTCAGTAAAATGATTCAGAAAACATATTTAACCTTAGTGAACCTCAGAATCCCGAACTTTTTGGCAACATTTAAAAACCACAAGCTCGAGTTCTTGCCAAAAAAAAGTTGTAAAGGAGTTTTCTTTGATATTTGAAGAGACTTACATTTTGGTAAATTACACGGTGATATCTCAATGGATATTTCTTCATACTTCAAGAGTATTTTAGTAGTTTTAAAATCTGTGGTAAAACTATAATAAAAACGTTACGGCATTATAAACGAAACTCACGAAACAAGAAGCTTATAAATTAAATTTTAATATCGAACAGTATTAATATGATAACGTCTGTCGTACACACTCGATTCACAAATATATAGTTACAAACGGAAGTGCTACCATCTATATTACTAACAGGCTAAAAACTGCTTTTGTAATACGGTTTCGAATTCAAGAATTCATCAAAGGATGATGCCACTTACGCATGATCGCATGAGGACGTGCTCCCCCTAGGTATAGGTAGGTACTACGGATTTGTAGAATTTGAGTATCTCTCCGGATATTGAAAGATTTACTGTGTAATAGTTAGAGTGGTGACCGGCTATTTTTGGAACCAGTTCCTGTCGGATTTATAAAATGATCACAAACACTCAAACTGGGCGAAGCGTCACCAAAAGCCGCCCCCGGGGTCTAGCAGCAAAAACCTGAGGAACGGGTTTTTAATAATTGCTGGTTAACATAATTATTACTTTTCTCCAGGAGCACAAATTATTTTTTTTTTCTTAAATTCAGTGGCAATTTTAATTTTTATTACCAAGATTACGTTTTGTTTTTCTGAGAACGAAATATTTAATGTTTCTAATGAATTCTTTTTAAAATTCTAGCCATTTCAGCTCATTTTTTTAGTGTAAGAGTTAGCAAATTTTAATATTATACTGCCTCAGAAATACCTAAGCGAAAAATATAATTGAAATTGTTTTTGGGAAATTTTAAAAAGGGCTGTTTCTAGGAACGAGAAATCCTTTGAACTTTATTAAAGAAATTCCAGGCTAAATTAAAACACGCCAAATGTCAAATTTAATACGTACGAGACATGCAGTTGTCTTTCTGAGAATGCATGTTATTTGACGAGAAATGTAATAAGCACTATACTGGCTTTTGCAGCAATAATGCAACAAATTTTTCGTTAAAAATTTGTTTGCCAGGCTTGATTCTCGTCATAGCATAGCTTCAAAATGTTATCTATGGCATGAAGAAAACAATGTTATTTTGTATGTGCTTGATTACAAAATGACGAAACAGTCTTAGGAAGCAAAATATTTTTGAAACATTAATTTTTGAGAAATAATTTTTCAGATTTTTACTACTAAACGAATACGCATCTATCATTTGGTATCCTCAAAACCAAACTTATATTATACGGATTGAAAATATTCAAACAAAAATTTTGAAACACCTCTCGTATCCTTTTGAAAATAAATAGTGCAACCCTTTTGCTCCTTATAAATGGAGAAAAAAATTGACGTACTCGTTCGGTATAAGTTTGCGAACTTCCTTATTGACTCACAGCTTCAGCTCTGTTAGGAAGTATTTCATATCATTGACCCGAACACAATATCAGATTTAGTATCACCTTAGTTATCACCTTAGTTTATATTCACATACAACATTTCAAATCGAGATACGCATAAAACTCTTTGCTCGAACGTATCTGCAAAATCTTACAATGCCCTAAGAGTTATTGATACCTTCCACTGTACCCTTGAAACGTTTAAAATCAAATTAGCCCAACAATGTACTCAATTTAAAGCTATAATTTTTATATTGTTTATTTAATCTAACTTATTTCTTCAAAATTATCAATTGCACTATTGATTCGCCTACATTATTACAACTCATTATTTTCAATAAATTTTCATGTAGACTCAGAAATAATGAACTGCTTTCCCTCTATCAACACTTATGGATATTATTCACCTCCGTCCAGAATGTGCAGACTGGTCACCTCAAATCAAGACCTTGACTTCTTCGGTGTAAGTCTAAATGATTTAAGACGGTCGGTAAACAATTGACAAAATTTAAAAAAAATGTATTTTGATTTCTAGCTTCCATTTTGTTATGTTAATCTCTGATTTTGTCTTTGCTTTCATTTATCACCCTTTAATCCTATAATTTACACTTTTTTTAAATTCATTTTATTTTATTGTAAATTGAATGTAAGTCCGTTAAATTTATTTTTTTTTGCTTATACTACTTACATAATATTATTACTTTTAATATCTACTTTCTTTCTAATCTGTGACCGTAACAAAAGTTATTTTAAATGGAAGTTAACTCATTTATATTATGTTCACTATTACGATAATTTTTGACGGCCTTCGTGGTCTCGTTTAGCGATCCGGAGTTCTCGGGTTCTTTTTGTTTAATTGATTTGTGTTTTCACAATTTAATCATTTAAAGATAGTATATAGGTATTTATGGCACTTTCAGAGTGGAAGATTAAGATTACCATCCAGAATTGAATCTTTGATTGAAATGGCTTTAGCCGTGTTTGTTGACTAGATCTAAATAGCCATGTACTTCCCCACCTTTCTCTTCCCCATCTCCTTCTCCTCTCTATTTATTTTCAGCCTAACAACATAAAACCCAATTGGGAATGCCATAGTCTCACTTTCACTGGCTCCAGGCGGTTGGGACTCTTGTGAAAAAAAGTTAAATGAATTTATGTAAAAATATATAATAGTATGTTTCCTAAATAAACTTAAATAGTATTCCAAACAAATACTAAGAATATAGTTTTGTTGATCGTTCGATACACCAGCTAAATATAATTTCCCGTTGATACATACGAAATGTCCTATGATACGTCCGTGCGAAGAAGATAAAATTCAATAAAGTATTCTATGTGTTTATCTATGCTTTAATCCGTTTTCTGACAAAGAGAAATCTTTTTGCAAAGTAGGCGCCGGTTAATGTAATCACGTGTTTTTAAACTGCTGTTGAGCGTATAAAGAGGCTAATCCCTCTTCTGACATTTATGTTTTCTACAACATGGTGTACAAAAGCCAAATAAGATGTTACTTAAAATAAAATAAAATCATTTTTGAACGGTTGACTAAAATTCGCATATCAGGAAAAGAAAAAAAATCCTTAATTTTTGGGATGCTTTACACATCTCCCTTATTTGTCTCCGACTTTTTACAAGGTTTCTTAACGGCTTAAAGGAAGAATTACAATACAACATTTAAAAAAAATATTCACATTCACGTTGTTGATAAATCGATTAGACACCATTCGAAACAAACCAATTCCAATAGAAAGCATGCGGTTTGGAGTAACAAAGATCACAAATACATACATTTGAAATTTAACCAATCCTCAAATTTTAATTTCTGTAACTCTTAAAAAAGGACAAAAATAAGTGCAACGAAGTGACTTGATTTTTGAACGCAACGAAACGTTAATAAATTTTTATTTTTATTTTTAACTATTTAATGAACAGAAACTCAAATTGCAATATTTTAATTAAATAAAGACAACACATTTTTATTTTTATTTATATTCAAGTTCTGCTGTGTAATTATTTTTACGCGTGACAGCTGTTGCCTTTTGAAAGCATTATCAAACTGAAAGCATTATCAAACTAAAAATAAGAAAAAATAAAAAAAAATAAAAAGAAGACAATAGATATTAACGAAACTAAATCGAAAATCTGAAAACAGAAAAGGATACGGTTACATCTGGGACTCGAACCCAGGACATACGACCTTTAGTTAAAATATTACAAATTGAGGTTTTATTCTTTAAGTTAAAAAATAAATAAATATTCCTCCTAGACTCGCAGAAAAAATCAAGAGATGTCGCATATTAAAAATAAAAAATCGATAAAATTTATCCAAGACACTATCTAGATAGCATTTAGTACGGGTTTAAATCTTGCAATCATAAATAACTGGATAGGGACACAATAGCTCAGTTGATAGAACTCCTAACCGGCAAGGCATAGGTCATGTGTTCGAGTCCTAGATGTGACCATATCTTTTTCAGATTTTTCTGTTTTCAGATTTTTTATTGTGTTTCGCTAATATTGTCTTCATTTAATTAGGAATTATTACTGTACCCCAAAGGCTAAACCACGTAAGTCCATAGCTAAGTCTATAGCTATGTGTGGTTTATCCTTTAAGGTACAGATTAATCTTTTAAGCGAAAGACTATAAACTATTGACCTCATTAACCAACTCCTACTGACTAAAATATCATTGTATCCTTCACCGAGATAAAATTCATGATATTCGGTATTATTTTCATTGCCTTGTTATTTTCTTGTTATAAAAAAAAAAAACAAGACAGAAATAACAGCGCCGTTAAACAACAGAAACAATCTTAAGCATTTTTATTTTACATTATTCACTACATTGAATACCCATTCCGTACACTTCGATTCACTGGGCACGACCAAATACCGGGGAAAGTTAATAAAAAAGATTCTTTAAAATTATTGTTTTGGAAATGACAGGCTAGGAATTTTTTGGAAATAAATTCCCAAAGCGATTTCGATCCGAAGGCGATTCTTAACCCTTTAATGTCAACTAACCTGTTTTGAAGAGTTTGGGAAAAATAAATATCTGTTTGGTTAGGTACTCGTATACAAGACGTAGGATTTCAATCCTTTTATATCTTATCTTACTAATCCCGGCACTCGTGAGGCATTCCATGCGTAGGCCGTCAATAAGCTAGAAAGAATTTAAACAGAAATAATTATAAATAAAGGCGAAATTTTATGTATAGTTTTACCGTATTAATCATTCAACGTTTGATGAATTAAGTATTATAAATGAATAATATCATGAACACCTATTTATTGTTATGCGTATGACAGTACAGTTCAAACACGCCAAACACGCGTCCAACATATTATGTACAAGGTTGAAATTAGTCACAAGAGAACGGGTCATTTCTAGGATTCGTTCTTGAGTTCAACAGCTCGGCTGTGGAACGATTTGCCTTTCTTTGTGTTTCCTACCTCGTACACATGGGTGTCTTCAAGACCCATGTTCAAATGTTCACTCCTTCCTCTCCTTAAAAAGACCCTCCTCATACCATCTTCAAAGATACCATGTGTGTTTGTATGTATTTATATGTATTTGTGTATGTATGTGCATATGTATTTGTATGTGCATACGTATACATATATCTTGTTATATTTTACCTTAAATATTTTTATCTTTTTTCTTTCTCTTGTTTCTAATATCTAATAAATTCTTTTTCAAACCTATATTTTGTTCTAGTTCATACACTGTATAACTTATATCATGTATGATTACCTTAACACGGGCATTAGCCTAGTATGGTAATCAAGAAAAAAACATAAAAGTGTATTTTCAAAAATTATATGAAATAAAAAAATAAAAATAAAAAATAAAAAAAATGAAGTAAATGTAAAAAAAACGATTAGGTAAAAAAATCTCCTGGTAAATTTAATGTTAAAAAAATCCTAATTTAAAAAAATATAAACAAAAACAAACGTTTTCTCGCCATCATTCTCGGCTTAATTTAATATCACCTATCATCCAAATTTGATTCAAACCTACATGTATGATCTTGAGCGATTAGAGGAAAATACGAGTAATTCAATCCATTTGACTTGTACGCGTTTTTGTTATGATTAACTTCACTATAACATTTATTTACGAATAATGAACTACGTCCATAGATGTCAAGAGTAGTTGTAACCATATACACTTAATAACCGTTTCCGTAAAAGTATTCACCCTACCCATTTTCTTATAGATCCAAATTGTCATTAGTTATACATAGCTACAACCCACAACCACTGACGTCGTCTTCCAAGCACGATTTAGGATCTGAGCTTATTCAGATCTTGAATACAAATAACATTTTGATTTTTTCTTACCAAGAACTCAAGACAAACTTTTCCGGGCTAAGAAAAACCTATCAATGTTTAAATTTCTTCCACTAACATCACAATAAGTTTTTTTTATTGCAACAGCAATATCAGAATTGAGTCATTTAGATACTCGCTTACATGGTACCCTCACTGTAAAATCCACTCCGATTCCATAGAAAACATTTAGCATATAATATATATATTCCTTTGATACTGTAGACTCGTTCTACATATGGAAACAATACATTTCAATCACTTGATGAAAGAATTAAAATTATTAAATTAAATTATTATTATCTTATTTTCTGTTAGCATTATACCTACTATTCTTCTGCACGGGTTCTTTATAATTTAATTAGCATATTTTACCTCATGATCACTGTTCCACAAAATTATTATGTACATAAAATATTAATATAAATAAATAAAATATTACTTGTACAAATATACAATGCGTTGGCCTATAGATATGAATACGAAGACAAGTAAAAAGATGCCTATTTTACAAAATAATTATACTCCGCTGACTGCTCTCGTTTCAATAGTGAAACAATTCAAACATTGTCTGTGAAAGTTTGGAGTTCTGGAGTTTAGCAGGGAGAGCAAAACGTTCACAAACAAAAATTATGGAAAGAAATTGAAAAAGTGTTCATTTTATATTATCATTGGAAGATAGTGATTTACGATCACGTGATGATAATATTTTCATTTAATTATGCAACATCGAAAAATCCGTGGTAAATGTCAGTTGGTTATTTTGCGATAAATTTTGGGTAAATAAATAATCAAAAAGTATTCTATTTTTTTTTTAATGTCTCATTATAGAAGTAGTGACCGCTACTCCAATTTCATTCGTGAACAATGTTGGATCTTGTGGGTTGTGATTGTACTATTTTATATTTAAATTCATTTAGCACTGAACACTTTTACTTATCATTTATTCTAATCTCGATGTGTAGAGCCTCCTATCTTAAACTTTCACGTCTATGCCACCTCTTACTAAAATATTGCTATGAATTGTCTGTCTAAAATCCCTTTTGTCTGTGGCCGCGTCAGCTTTCTATTTTGTGTCTATAAAACAACGTGTTTTGATTTTGCTTGTCACTCTTTCTCCTAGATTCTTTTTCCTAAACTCTGCTTGTTTCCCTTGAAATCAAGTCGTCTTTCGCTTCTGCTAAACTTTAATTAGTCTAATTTATTGTCACCAGTCAAGTGCTCAGACGAGAATCTCTCTGTAAAATTATTCAACAGGATAAACAGTTACAAATATCCAGTACAAAACACAAGTGTTTTAACTACACAAAAGATAACCTCAAACCACCTCAAACTCTCTCATCTCACTGTACGGTTCCTCGGTGTGGAACAGAAGGAAGTCTATAAGGCAGCTCAACTTACACCCTGACTGCAGACTATCTGGAGACCATATCCTGGACCCTGCGCAAATAAAGCTCCTCAACTCCTGACTGCTCTGCACTGGTGAACAGCTGCGGACACCGACGTACCAGACGCCAGTGATACTTGGTCGCTCCAGCGCATTGGTGACCTTCCTCTGTTTCTTCTGCCAAACACTTGTCACCAAATGTCGATCAATTAATGAAATAAAAGTCAGGAATGTTAATAGAATATAATGGTTTATTATAAAACTGGAGGTTGTACAATTAAAGATTAAATTAATGGATTGAATTAATGGATTGAATTAATGGATTGAATTAATGGATTGAATTAATGGAATTAATAAATCTCAGGGTGTTCAAGAAACTCGAAGATACTTTCTTGAGATTAAATTAAGAAATATCACATTATTAATGATACTAAAATTCTAGAATGGATTAGTTAAAAATTAAATAACCAAGAATGACAGAATATTTTTTACAAACGTACAAATGATTAAAATATATAAAAGATAATGTATTGCGGTTTTTCTAGATCTAAGTAAAGCTTTTGATACAGTGTCCCATAAAATTCTCCTTAAAAAATTAGATAACATAGGTATTAAAAACTCTGCATATAACTGGTTCAAATCATATATAACTGATCGCAGCCACGCACTAAATTTAGGCAAAGTAACAAGCCAAAACAGATACATAACTTACGGTGTTCCCCAAGGAAGTACATTAGGATCCATACTATTTTTACTTTACATCAATTGCCTGTGTCAGTTAGATATTAGCGGAGATGTTATCTGCTCTGCGGATGACACTGTTCTCATTTTCGCTTCTGATTCCTGGACAAATGTATACAAAAAAGCTGCCGAAGGAATCAACCGGATTAAAAATTGGCTCGACAATAACCTGCTAATACTAAATATAGACAAAACAAAATACATGACATTTAGTATAGATCCCAGACGACAACCAAGACTCAATGAAAACCTAACTATACACGACTGCACATCTAAAAAAAACTGCCTGTGCAACCCGCTAACACGGACTCAGATAATCAAATATTTAGGCATTTACATTGACAACTATTTTAGATGGACAGAACAAATAAATAAAACAGCGGGTAAAGTAAGGAAACTTATATATTTTTTTAAGAACATTCGAAACATAATGCCAGTGAAGACTTTAAAAACTATATACTACGCATTAGGACAATCAATTATCACCCACGGTATGATTGGTTGGGGTGGTGCTGCGAAGACTAATATGGACCCTCTCGACAAAGCGCAAAAGGCCTTAATTAAAGTTATTACTAAAAAACCTTTTAGATTCTCGACAACACAGTTATTTAAAGACTTTGCTGTATTGTACATACACCAACTGTACATCAAAATTATATCTATACATTACCAAAAAGACAAACTAAACCATCATACTGCACAACACAATTACGACACAAGACATAGACATCAACACATGACTCCGAAGACAAATACTACATTTGGACAAAGACATTATCACAATTTGGCTCCAAAATGTTTTAATTTAATTGAAAAAGATATAAAAGATATTCTAGTGACAAAAAATCTAAAACGCAAAATTCATACGTGGGTAGTAAACAAGGGTATTGCATACTGCGTGCAGATAACTTGATCAAACAACACACTCAACGCCTGTATTTTTTCTCTTTCCTCCTTAACTATTTTCATCTATTTATCTCATATCTTTTTTTCATTTCTTTATATTTTTTTCTTTTATTCCATTTATCTATTTAAATTAAAATTATATTTTTTATCTTCCAAGATTAAGATATCAAAATTAAATTAAATTCCTGCCACCTCAGAACAGGCTCAGCCTAGTGAGGTGGTATATACCAAAAAAATTTATATATATGTATATGTAGGTATATTGTATATATTGTAATGTTATTCTTGGTTAATAAATAATTTTAAAAAAAAAAAAAAAAAAACCAAGAGGATTCTAATAAATAATAAATGTTAACGTTATGAATTCGTGATTCCGCCATTATTGCTTTGGTGTCCAGCAACATGGGTACTTCCTCGTTGCTGCCTAGATGACGTTACCGAAGAGTTTGGAGTAGTTTGGAGCTGATCGTTATTGAACGTAGTAAAAAGGGGCAGGTAGATGTAACCGTCAGAGTAAACTGCTACATAATTTTCTAGTGACGATATTCTCCATATTTGATTCCTGAGTTTGGCCGGCCAAGTGTTTAATGTATCTTATAATAAGTTGTTGGCAGATAGTTGAGAGTCTCTTTTGGAGGCTTAGCTCTTCCAGAATATCGACAGATTTGAGAGTCTGACTGTCCGTGGAATCCTGATCATTTTTCTCCAGCACTTTTTTTTTACTCCAACACCATTCTCCATTAATTATTATTGAAATTTAATTTCCATTTGACTTAAGACACGTTTAAAATTCTTTAATGTGCTGGTATAGTGTTTGTCGCATGGAATCTTCCACGTGATTAAACCGAATGAGCGGAAGGATCGCTGAAAGCTACCCCTTGTTGATAAAAGTAAAAGCTTTTCCTCCCCTGTTTGTTCTCACCCCTTCCCAGGCTTGAGACGGCAGGTGTTCTCTCGAGATGTTCCTAATATCCCATATCTGCCATCAAACTGCGACTCTGTTTACTAGGCCGGTAAAATAATACGTCGCTTAATGTCGCCGAATAATTCAACACCCCTGTGGTAAGTGTATTTATACATGTAATGATGCCGCGAGAACGACGCACAAACACAAGTCTTTTTAACCCTCTCAGTGTATTATTTATAAAACAATATAGAGAGAACTTTCATTCATTTTCATATTTTATTTGTTTATTTGTATGCTTGTTGTGTGTAGATTAAGTAATATTAACTTTGAAGTATGTATTGTAAGCATTTTTACTGGTGACTATAATTCCGGCAGCTGATCATTTTAACGATAAAGAAATGTATCATTATTTATTACTAACTAGGAGTTAAAAACCCGCTCCGCAGGTATTTACTGCTAGGCCCCGCGGGCGGCTTTTGCTTCGGCTTTGCGCAGTTAGTGTTTGTGATCATTTTGTAAATCCAATAGGAACTGGTTCCAAAATTAGCCCGTTCCTCGCATCCACTGTCAACGTGTCAACCAGTGATGGCTTGATGGCTAGTCACCGCGAAAAAGTAACCAGGACGGGCGATGACGATGATGTATATGTAATATACAGCCCCTTTATATAACTGAGTATTAGCGTCAATCTTTCGAAATCCGGGAGATACTCCAGGTTCACAAATTCGTAGAACTTATACCTAGGAAAGGCACGTTCCTTTGCGTCTTGCCGACGAAAGCGGCGTCATCTTGTGACAAATTCTTGAATTAGAAACCGAATTACAACGGTAGCTTTGTCTAAAAATCCACGTACACGGATGTTTATATTTATATGGTGCGATGGGTGAAGCGCGGCGGCATACATGCGTTGGAAGCCGGATTCTTAAATTCAACCACGCAGACGCTAGGCTATTAATAACGTTCGATTTCTTCTTCATTTTCTTAAGGATATTGTTATGCTTTTTCCACAATATTTTTGCGAGACTCTTAGCCAAAATATTGAGCGTAACTTTTCGAGATTTTTGTGAAGTTTTACCTCAAGGGCGGTTAACGATTAAAGGGCTTCGTTTTCCAATAACTATTACCTACCTCGCCTCAATTCTCCTTTCGGGGTGACGATTCGCTTCGCATTATTTCACGGACATTATTCTGGCACCAAAAAAAATCAACAAAAGGCGGAGCACAAGCAAAGCAAGCAAGAAAACTACACTTACCTACTAAGGGAAACTCGACCTGAGTTCTATAATTCCTTCCGTGGCAGTTAGTAAATCATCGTGTAATTAAAGAAGATATAATAATATATTATGGTCATTTTACAAGAAGCGTTTCATTTTCCAACATTCTTCCAGATAACATAAACATTTTTCAATGCTAACCTAAACATTTAAATCAAATGTAACGACATGCCTTTACCGGTGCACTCACCAAAATTCAAATTATACATTTTTTTATAACACGCACCAGATTTAAATGTCCGGGTTTAATTTTCCCCACAAGAAAAACTAAACCCTTTCACACACTTCCCAAATGATCATCTGGTCAATCCACGTTATGCAATTGTACTATATAAGTATTATAATTACAAAACAATACAAGAACAACATGTCAACCTACCAGAGACCAGATGGGAAAATAATTCACCGACTCCAGATATTTTCATATCAGAGGGTTCGGCTCTGTGGAATTCCTAATTGAACCTATAAATCCTACTGATCCCTCAATATAAATATTTAAAAAATCTTTTGTAAATCTACATGTATTTAAAATTACCGATTTTTACATTTTTATATATAAATTCTTTGACAAATCTAATATGCCTAAATATTGAATCAGAGACCTAGGTATAATGCCAGTAGCCGAAATAACAAATGGTAATATTTTTATAGTCCGAGAATGCCAAATTCTTTTAATCTCATTTCCTAAATCTGTGTATTTTCTAATTTTTTCAGAAACAGTTTTTTGAATATTACAGGAATTTGGAATAGCTACATCAATGATATAAGTTATTTTTTTAATTTTGTCATGTAAAACTATATCAGGTCTATTATGACTAATTTTTCTGTCTGTTAGTATAGTTTTATCATAATATATTTTATAAAATTCATTTTAAAAATGAATTTGGTTCATATTCATAATATGGTACTATATTACGGCAGTCAATCAAGTTATGTTTGATTACCAAACTTTGGTGGATTATTTTTAAAACCTGATTGTGCCTTAATGTATACTCGGACGGCGCTAATATAGAACATCCCGATATAATATGTTCTATAGTTTCCGGAAAAGCCAAACATTTTCTACATAAATCATCAATTTGATTTATATCTTTGATTATATGCTTCCTATAATTTTTAGTATTAATGACTCTATCTTGAATGGCAAGCATAAATCCTTCGATTTCTGCGCTCAACTCTCCAATACTCAACCATTTGTTTGACGAAAGTTTGTCAACATACGTTTGGTTGAGATAATTGAAGTGTTTTGCATGAATAATTTTATTTGACCAGGAATATAATAATTCCTGCTTAGTATTTATAAGAATGTTGGCATTCTCGTCATATAAATTTAAAGGTGTAATGTTTATATCTGCCTTGCAAATTATTTTGTGCATTTCGGAGCTATTAGCTTTCCTATGGAAAAAATTTCTAAGCATTTCTACCTGATTGTGTTTCAGAGATGTTATTTTGACTACACCTCTACCTCCTAACTTTCTAGGTAAATTAATTCGTTCTATAGCTGAATTTGGATGATGGCAATTAAACTTTGTTAACGTAGTTCTAATTAATCGTTCTAAAGTATCTAAATCTGTATTGGACCATTTAATTATGCCAAATGAGTACGTTAATAGAGGTATTGCCCAAGTATTTATTGCTTTTACTAAATTTTTAGCAAATAGATTGCATTTTTAAATTTTTCTGATCCTAGTTTGAAATTTAATCCTAATATCATTTTTAATACTAGTGTGATCTAATCTATTCGATTGCGGGTATCCTAAATATTTATAAACCTCATCCCCTTTCATACTTTCAATTTTGAAATTTCTAAATATACCTCGTCTCCATCTACAATTTTGCCTTTCTCTATATGGATCGTTTTACATTTATCTAAACCAAAAGTCATTTTAATGTCATCTGAAAAAATTTTAACTACCTTAATCATTTTCTCTAAATTTGATTCAGAATTTGAAAATAATTTTATATCATCCATATATAAAAGATGTGAAACTATACTACTCTCTCTCTCTTGTATTACCCTTAATTTTTATTCCAAACTTGCTTTTAATTAACATTTTAGACATAGGATTCAATGCTAAGCAAAACCAAAGAGGACTCAATGAGTCTCCTTGAAAAATCCCTCTTTTTATTGAAATGCCCGGTACTACTATTTTGTTACCTTTTAAATTTACTAGTAAAGTAAATATATTATCATTCAGTGAACATCTTTATTATAAATTAAGATATATTCATAGATATTATAAATTAATTTGCAAAATGACAACCTCAACATAGGCTAGGCTAGTGAGACGGGTTATGAAAACCTCTACTAATAGATAGCTTGCATTTATGTTATCTGCATATTACCTACTATTTAGACAAATTTTATATTCTACTACAATACGTTACGACTGTACCATCTCAGCCAGGAACATCACTGACCCGATGAGGGGAAAGTTTTGAAGGAAGGTTGAAATCCATTGAAAGCCATTATTGGGGTGTAAGTTGGGCAGGAATAAATAAATTAATTGAGCTATGGTTTTCGTTTCTCGCCTTTCTTGTTTTATTGCTTATGTTTGCTTCTCGTTTCTTCTCCCTTACAACTTCCCGCTTCTAGTTTTCTGCTTCCCGCTTCCAGCTTCCCACTAATTCATTTTTGTTGTTGATTCCCGCTGCTTCTTGCTTCTCGTTTCCAGCTTCCCGTTATTTTATGCTTTCAGCTTCCTTCAGCTTCTTCCGTTTCCCGTGCTTCATGCTTTAAGCTTCCGTTAGAAACGTTCTTACAGTACCCGATTAATTAATTAATTACCCGATTAAATATCTGATATTCCACTAAATTATTATTATATTACATTGCTCTCAGAGGTTAATGCTCTCAGAGGTTAATGCTCTCAGAGTTTAATCTTAATATATAAAACAAAGTCGGGTTAGTTCCACCATTTATAACTCAAGAATGGCTGGACCAATTTTTATTATCTTTAATTTGTTGGATTTGTCTTTGCTCCGAATAGCAGAATAGTTATTAAAACATCGGAAAAATTCTCAAAAAAAAATCATGAAGAAAATTCTTTTACTCTTACATTTTGTATGGAACTGAGGGAGCGGGCCGTATCGGCAGAGACGGGACGAGAAATGAAAGGCGTCAGTCAGTGATGAGTCAGTCTTTATTGTAGCTACGTAGCGAGGTCGGAGCTGAGCGGAGTGGCAGTGGTGCCGATAGTTATGCTGCTGCGTGATGATGAGTGAAGAAGGTCAAGAGACTACGGCGGTGAAGATCACTGGTCTTCAGGGAGCCGGCGTGTTGCTCTACACCATGGCGGTGTAGAAGTGACCTTGGTCCAGGCGGTCGACCGTCGTCGTGTTGACGAGGTATGGCGGCTGTGTGGCCTTTGTGTCGACACACACACGTGACGCACGAAGGAACCTTGAGAGGCGATGAGGATGCTGGTTGCTGGCTCGTTGCCGGTTGTGGTTGCTGGTTGTGGTTGCTGGCTTGTTGCCGGTTGCTGGCTTGTTGCCGGTTGCTGGTTGCTGGTTGTGGTTGTTGGCTTGTTGCCGGTTGCTGGCTCGTTGCCGGTTGCTGGTTGCTTGACATCTCATGTCGAGATGGTAGTTGGAGATGGACTCCTCGAAGGTGTTATGAAGATGTTCCTGAAGTCACACTGGATATGCATTAAATCACTTGCTGCAAAAGCGATATCAGCCCGCGTGAGCGGATATTGCGTAGCGACACTGAATCACTGCCCGGTGTGTAGATGTCGAACCATGAATGAAGACTGAACTGGTACTCAGCGAGCGAGCGCTTTCTTATAAACGCGCGGCGAGTAATTACTCTCACGGTAGGCAAGGCTAGGTGAATTCACGCAAAGCTGAGAAATTGCTCGAACCTTCTGTGGGCACTTGTATGGTACAGCCACACGTTCTAGGCCTTTCGCGTAAGTGGTGGAATTATTATTCTGCTGTAGGTAGATGTAGTATCGGCCGTAGGCAGGTCCGGTCTGGAGTGTTCCTTTACCAGTGGCGCTGCGATAGTTTTATCAGAGCGGGTTAAGTGACCGCTACATAACTAATTCTCATCTTTTCAAAGAGCTGAAGGAATTTTGTGACAAGTATAATATTGAGTATTAAGTGAATTCCAAAAATTCAAGCATGTCAAATGTCAATGCGCTGATTGTTTCCTTTTGTTCTTAAACATATAATACTGCCCCTCTTTCTTACACACTAAATGTCAACAGTTGAAAATGGGACAAACGGTGAACGTACGTCTGCACCCCTCCAAAATAAAAATACAATAATTATAACAAATCTCCCTCAAAAATGAAACCCAATTGCCGTAAGCAAGTGGAAAAGTAAGAAAATCACAAAAATTATAAATCCGTACACAACGCCATCGAAAACGTTGCGAATCAATAGTTGCTTCATTGTGTAATTATTAACTTAATAAAAAACTGAATTTCATTCAGCTAATAAGTTAACTCAATGGTTGTTGATTCTCAGGCGGTAAGAAATTCTCCCGGTCAGCTAGTTACAATTAAAATAATGGTTTCAAGATTATACACTGAATCTATTAATTAATATGTGTATTGTGACATTTTTTTCAATTTTAAGAAACTCGTTAAAAAGGCCGTAATCGTCACCTGGCACTTCTCTACATAAATATTATATTCAATTTTAAGTATTTAATCAATGTACACTATGTTTAGGCGTATTTTTAGATGGAGTTGGAGTTTTTTTTACAATAATGCGTTTTTTAAATTATTTACATTTTTTGAATTTTTTTAAACTTTGTAGGTACGAGTAAATGTGGTAAAATTGGAGAGTAAATACGTTTTAAATACCTACGCCATTTTTGTGGTTAAATTCTCTATAAAATTGTCATGAAATGTTTATCATGACGACATAGTTTTAAAATAGTCTTCATGCAATATAGTAATGTATAATAACATCGCATTATAAGTGTTGAACTTGCCATCGGAAGAAACGACAAAAACTTTTCCACTCTACTCTTCATTTGTTATACTTTTTTGTACGCACATTTATTATAAAATACACATTGCCGGGACCTAGCACATTTCTTAATAAGTATAAATTGCTGAGCAATAAGTTTTTTCTTCTTCCGCAGTTGTCATGAAATTCTAACTCCTGCAGAGTAACTTGCGATTATTTTCTTCCAAAGGAATTTCATATTAACTTTCCAAACTTCCCCAGAATCAAATAATATCAACACAAACCATCACTCAATACCACACCGAAAACGCTAAAGGAATTTCGTTTTTATCGAATCATTTGGTAAAAACTTTCACTTTGGCTACCCTAGCAACTTGTACATGAACGTGACTGAATATTAATATAAGGGAAAATAATATTCAAGCATCCGGATGGATTGAAATATTGAAAAAACAGATTTTGCAATTGGACAGATTGGAAAATGAAAATGAAATTGAACTGATCGGGCTAGTTGATTGGGTGTCCGCATTTCCAATCGTGCAAAATAAACAAATTCCACGAAACGTAGCAACGCTTGATTTGATTAATTTTTTTTTATATTTCAAATACGAAGCGGAACAGAAATCAAATATTTTTAGCGGGTGTCACTTTACGGTATTTCGAAGAACGCGACAGGGCGGTATTTTATAAGCAAAGATCTATTTTCTTGAAAATGCTTGAGATACCTAATTGTAATTTTTGAATCCTATGAAAAATTTACACATTTAATTTTACTTGAAAATAAATCTCTGATTCCCAACAACATAAATCGGAAATTTTGTAGGTCTATAGTAGTTATAACTTTCGAAGGATGAGCTCTGACTTACACAGCTTTATCAATTAGTGTTAAAAAATTCAAGTCTGTGGAATCTTGGAAAAAACAAATTTGTCTAGCTAACTTGCAGCTTCCTGCTCTCAACTTTTCGCTTCCCGCTTCCAGCTTCTGGCTTCCCGGGTATAGTTTTTTTTATTGCTTCCCGCGGCTTCTTGCTTCTCGATTCCAGCTTACCTCTGCTACACTTTCAGCTTACCTCTGCTTCTTCCTTTCCGTTTCCCGTGCTTCATGCTTTCGGAGTGTCAGGACCTAAAGCCTAGAATGGTCTCCTACATGATTTAAGAATGATCACAGACTCGGCAGAATTTGGAGCTAAACTTAAAACTCACCCTTTCAGACAGTCGTATACATAACGTTAAAAACATTTCATCTTTACAGTCCGTGAAAATGTAAATATCTAATTGGGAAAAATGTAAGAAAATACGAACTTGTAAGCTTTTTAAGGTCATTTCATTCAAAAACCTTCAGTCGTAAAAAGTGCAAAATTTTCCAGTTTTTCAATATAAATACCTACTTATTCACTAATATTCTCAAAAATGTAATGTCAGCCGTAATGGGGTCAGAAAATGTAAAATCTTGCCATGTCCAGTGTTTTAAATATAGTGTCCTCCGCAATGTCGTGTCGTATGTCGTATCTCCAAGCATAAACTTTCTAGTAAAAGTGTGTTTATTGAAAGAGACCTGCCAAGTTAGTATGTTTTCCGTATCCGTTTGTAAATAGTAATTTTTACAACGCCCATAAGGTGATTTTTCACAAAAACGGCGCTATACAAATAATCCTTGTTATCTGCTTCTCAATAAGGAACTCCAGTGAAAAATATTATGGCTTTAAAAAAATATGTTTATATAGACCAATGAAAGCTGATTCTGAATATATTATTTTTATTTCATAATATTAAACGTAAAGTTCTTAAAAAATTATTAAAAGGTGCATTTTTAAACCTTTCGTCAAAAGACACCGTAAAGTCGGTATTACTGAATGGTTAATGCTGACGTCACGCGTCACCAGTCATTGTATTGAAACTTTGATTATGTAGGTATGACACAAGCCATCAGTATTAACAACATTTCATGTTATTCGTTATTTCATACTATTAATAGAGATTTAGTTGTTGTGTTTATTGAAACAATATTTAAGCCTAAATTATTCAGTTTCAAAAATAGAGGTATCTCTATTATTTAAAATATTGAAAACTTTAAACTGTACGAAAAAATTGTATAATATGCTACATCAAAATGCTACCTAGAGACGGGCAAAGCGGCTCAGTTGAACGAGAATGAAACGATCCGGTTCAGTGAATCGGATCAATTGAACGACTGAATTAAGCTACGGACACACTTGCTCATTAGAAGCCAAAGAACATGCTACCTAGTAGCAATTGCTACCCGCTCACTCTTTCGCAAAGATCCGCTAACCGCGAGCAACTTTTTTTTTTCCAGTTTAAAAGTTATTAATGGTATACCTAATGACAGTAAAATTATGTCAACTGTAACAACATGAGACTTGAGAGGCAATTGTAAAATTTATTTGATAACCAAAACCTCTGCCATAAGTCACCCCAAATGGTTCGCTACGTTTGGTGACTTAGCAGAGGTAACCGAGTTTATGGGGTGAACTTTGTCCGGGTCTTGGAGGCGGATGCGTCTGCCCACCACCTTCACCGCAGGCCGTATCGGGAGAGAATGATTGAGGGATTCCCTTTGGCTTATTCAGCCGATTCAATTTTATCACAAATCATTTCTCTGGTATTAAAACACCCCTCGTGCCTCTCGTGTCGCCCACCCCATTTAATTTAATTCGCACTCATTTGAAATTCTTTACGCAGACCAAGTATACCGCTTCAAACACGTCCGTAAGCTAATATACCGAATAGCCCTACAGAGAGCTAGGAGCTGATTATTCACTCCCCATGCCGGCCCTGCAACAACGTACAAAATTACGCCAATTTAGGGGGCAATTTTCCAGGGAATTGGATCCACGCGCTCCCTACGTCCAACGAATGCCAACTTTCTTTTATTCCCCCTGCCCCAGTCAACCCCTGGAACTTCCGGAGATCTGCAAGATTGAAAAAACTAGGAGAGATTCCAGAACTTACATAATATCGTTTATTTTTATTGTACGCATTAGATACTTCTGTCACCTTGGGAAATTTGTCAATAAATAACCCAAAGAACTTGCTAGATATATTATGGGGATGTTGTTACTTTAAGATGACTTTTCCTTATCTCTTTCGTATGAATACCTAGTCTCGTTGCCCCGGACCCATGGGACTCTGACACCAATAAGGTAATTTTGTAAGTCCTAAGTATATTAAGGTTATAAAAATATTTCGCAGCCAAGACATTTGTCTCCTACCAGGCCCTCGGCGACCCTATATCTTGCCTTTCAATATTAAATGGAGAAAGTGATACTTCTCCCCTCGAAATATATGACCCAGATACGAAATTTTCCTGATTTTTATTAATGTAAGCAGTTCTCTACCTGCTCTAGCCCGCCTGAGAATGTTTTTTTTTTTGATAATGTTGGTCCACGGGACCTTGAGCATTTTCCGGTGAAGCCACATTTCAAAAGCCTCTAACCTGTTCATGGTATTTACTTTCAAGGTCCATGTTTCACATCCATAGAGCAAGACCGACCACACATAACATTTTAGCATTTTCTGCCTTAGTTTTAAGCTGATATTGTCATTGCAGAAGAGGGATTTCATTTTAATGAACGCAGTTCTTGCTGCTTCAATTCTGCATCTAACCTCTACATCTGGGTCAAGAGTCTCCGTGAGAATACTGCCGAGGTATCTAAATCTTTCCACCTTTTCGACATTGCAACCATTTAACTGTATCAGGCATATGATAACTGCTTTAAGGTTAAAAAATCTCCTACTTACGAACCCTTTTAATTGGCAAATTGATGTGGCAAATTACGTTATTTAGAAAATGCTCGTAGAATATTTCAATATTTTTGCCTGAAAATCGCCAAATAAAATAAAATACTTGAGGTTTTTTTTGCATAAATCAAAACAGGCGACTGGTGTTAAAAGCGAGAATTTAAATCTTATCATCACATATATCATAGGTTCTCAACATGGGCGATAAAGCCTCCTTGGGGGCGTTTGAGACCTTCAGGGGAGCGGTAGAAGACCCAGACCCAGACACAATTGGGGGGCGTTGGTAAGTAAAAAAATATGGTCTAAAAAAGACAAACAAAACACGCTAATCTAGATCTAGATAATAAAGCAAAGTAAACTTTAATATTGGTTCATTTTTGTTATTGTGTGTACTGTAATCCTTTTTATCACGTTTGCGAAAATTCATTCGATGGTTCGGAAAGTGAATGAAAATTGAACTGAAAAATGCCATTACATTCAGATCTACATTAAATTGGATCAAAGATATTGAAATATAAGTAGATGTGCTATCTGCTGTTTTTACTACGTGGGTCTGCACTTCCGGGTGTCGCCGATATCGTTTACCAATTAACAAATAAACTAAAAGAACAAATAATTAACGAATAAACCAAACGAACGTTAAACTAAATGAACGAATTCTTTCCTTATTCAAAATATATTGTTAACCAATATTAATGCACATTTTCAAAAAATCAACGAAATGAACAAATTCTTTTTGTATGAAAACTACGCTAATTAGCGCGTAGTCCGGCGACAGTTGCGCGGACACCATAGCATATCTATTCTGTATTTGAATATCTTTGAATTGAATGAATGAATTTTTTTTTTTGATTTGAATAAAAATAAAATTTTAATTTAAATCTTCTCATTTCACGTGAAATTTCTCATACATATCTACATACTCGTAAATGCAGGTGAAGTTAATAAAAGCCTGTTAATAAAAAAATTGTTCGTAGCTATTAAATTATAACGTGTTTTGTTAAATAACGGGATTTTTACAATCCTACAAGAATTGACAGGATTATCTTGTATTGATCTAACTTGCTCTGTGTCATCGGTGCATTCTGGAGTTAGCGAATGAGCATACATGAGTCGTCAAGACAGCCTCGTAGCCCCCGATCCACTCTGCTCCTGCGTCGCCTTTGTCCCCGCGCCAAGTCCGCGTTTTATTTCTGCGCCGGGTGGCGTATTTATAAAACCTATACCGGTTCAGTCACGGCGGCGACTGAAATGGGATAGGTTTTGTTGTCAAAATCATCAACAAACCTAATACCATTTCAGTCGCCAAAGCGCTTCGTTGCTCTACCTACCTTTTTCAGAGACTGTGGGGACCGTAATTATAGAGTAGCTTCTGTTGGTGTTGGTGCATTTACATGGTTATGTATTTATTTTATAAATTAATAAAAATGTGTTCAATTCATAGCTGTCATTATATTGCCAAAAGGTATGAAACTCGTGGGTGAACTCAAACTACGTTAGATCATGAGTGCAGTTGCAGTACATTTGGACACATAATTAAAACTATCAATACATATTTGGTCATTTACTGCATACTCCTTGCTTTAATGACATTCCTACATCGTTAAATTTACATACAAGTCCAAACCTACCAGTTCAGCCATCCCAACAGACTGTAATACCATCAGATAGTTTAGGGGTAGGCAGAGAAGGTAGACCGCCAAATAACTCGGTCACACTGCTTGCACACAACATTCAGCCAACTAAATCAAAACAATTTTCTATAGTTTCTAAGCAAGACGATGATGGACTTCGAGCTTCGTACAATATCTCATTGTTGATTGCTAAAACAGGCAAACCACATACTACTGGGGAAGATTTAATTTTACCAGCAGTAAAAGAAGTAATAACCACTGTGCTCCATAAACTAGCTGCAGATATTATCCGAAAAATTTCTCTGAGCAATAGTTCTGTGCAAAGACGAATTGATGAGATGGCTGAAGTCTTGTCGATTTTCAATTCAGCTGGATCAACCAATGAAGCATTGCTATTGTCATACGTGAGGTTCATCAAAGATGAGAAAATATATCAAGAACTATGGTTTGTTACACATTTGGGAACAGATACAAAAGGAGAAAGCATATTTAATACACTGGAAAAGTTTTGTGACGAAAAGAAAATTCCTTTAATTAATATTTTGTCAGCTGCTACGGATGGCGCCCCAGCTATGATAGGGCGTCACAAAGGCTTCATAGCGTGCTTAAAAAATGTTATCAAAGCAGTTAATAAAATAAGAAGTAACTCATTGAATGACAGGTTATTTAGTTAGCTTTGCATTGCCAATGATGAAGATTTCAACTGATTACTGCTTCACACAGAGGTGCGCTGGCTGTCAAAAGTTTCTTGTTTGACTCGGTTTTACAATCTGTTTGGGTCTGTGATCGAGTTAGAGGAAACAAAGATACAGAATTGCGCGACAACCTCACCTCATCAAAGAACGATATTGCGTACTTGACAGACCTGTATAAATTGTTTAATGATGTCAATCTCCAACTTCAAGGCGACGACTTAAATTTGATTAAGACAAAAAATTACGTTGCAGCTTTTGTATCCAAACTACTATTATACAAAAGAAATATCGGCAGATATTTAATAACTTCCCAAATGTATCAGCAGTATCATTCAAGAACGACGAATTGCTTGTTTACTGTCAACACTTGGAAAACCTCCACAGTCATTTCAAGGAACGATTCCAGGATATTTTAAACATTGTATGTCCACACTGAGTTTTGGATCCTTTTTCAAATGTCAATATAGCAGGATCATCCCAGTTAGAAGAAGAACTAATAGAACTAACGACAAATGAGGAATTGAAAATTAAATTTAAGAATGGCTACTAAGAGTTTTGGCTGCAGAGGCTGATTTCGCAACTGTACCCAGAATTATAGCCAATAGTTGAAGGGTTTTTAATAGCATCCCCATCGTCCTATTTAGCTGAACGTGGATTCAGTGCTGTAGCAACATTGGTAACCAAAAAGAGAAATAGGCTCCATATTACTGAACGAGGCGCGGCGACTTACGTTTGTTTTTGTCTCATTAGATAAGTTATAAATTCAATATCTTTTCAATGTTAATAAAAATACTTCTCCGTATAATTAAGTACTTAAAAAATGAACTTTGAGGAAACCCAGAGAAACCCATCCCATTACTCCCCCCCCCCCCCCTCCATCCCCGAAGATGGTATGTAAAAGCAGTTGGGGGGCGCTAGAAAAAAAAACATTGCCAACAAAGTGGGCGGTGGGCAAAAAAGGGTGGGCAAAATCTATGCGTTAGACAAACCCTGCTTGCCAAACAAAATATCCAAAACCTGGGATGTATATCTAAATTATGATGGCATGCAGCTTTGGTGGCCTGAACCTCAACCCATATAGTACTAGTAATAATTCGAAGTAGGTGCTTTTTTGTTTTTATTTTGACGATAATTTATTTTATAAGGTTGGTGCTTCCGACAAATGTCATATTTGATTGTCTATTAATTAAAAAAAGGAACGCTCCGTATTATCTGTGTATCGAACTTCGACAACACCAACGTTCCGTATTATCCGTGAGGTGGGCTTATACATTTCTATCTCTCTTTTTAGTGTCATTTCCGTTTCACTATTTATTTATTCGTAGTACATTTACATTACAAAGGTATAATACTAGGAGTTCACCTGTGTTGTAGAGGACATTTTTCAGTTGTAAATTATAAATTATAAACTGTGAATAGTATTGAAAGTATTTTTTAAACTTTTAATTATAAATTAAAAGTTAAAAAATCTATAGAATTTCACTTCAAAAAATCCCTGTAATGTCACCATTAGACATCGATTGAATTTTGATGTGTGGTCGGTATTTTACCGCGTCGACCGCTGAAGAAAATTCATAATCAATTCGGACCACGTCTCCTATTGTTGCCGAGCTCCTGGGCGATCCTTTGTCTAAGCTGCTACACAGGCTGGCAAAAAGTTCCCCGTGGAGGGGGGATCAAATTCAGTAGACTCGGTTTGAAAACCTGTTTATACAAATACTGTTTACATTAAAATTTCTCGCTTTACATATTATTTACAAACCGAAAATTGCAACAACAATATAGAATTTAATTTTTTTTTAAGTGAAAACTTCTTCAGCACCGTTGTAATTTAAAAACGAAAAAGCAACACTAAAAAGAGACAAACACAAACATCTATAAAGCAGAAACGGAAATAAACATTGTAAAAAAGTGGTTAGATACAAATACGCTCACATTGAAAACCGAGAAAACTAAATATGTCACATCAAGCATAAGTATAACAGGTCAACCTCATGATAATGCCTCTATTAGAATACACACATGTTTAAATTCCGATGAATCTTGTCAGTGTCCCTACATTGAGCGCACTACACAGATGAAGTATCTCGGCCTCACAATTGATCCGTATCTCAAATGGAATATTCACACTCAAATAATTTCAAATAAAATAAGAAAAACCATGCACTTTTTCAGAACGATACGAAACTTTCTGGACTTGCAACACTTGAAAATGATTTATTTTGCAGTCTGTCAATCTATTATTGAGTATGGTATCATTGCATGGGGAGGCGGTACTGCATCAGCACTAGATCCAATCATAAAGGAACAAAAAACGATTATAAAAATAATTCTTAGACTAATAATAATAATAATAATAATAATAATAATCTTTATTCAATGAAATAACAATATAATAGACTACCCCTAATTACGGACTCGAACTTTATCTTTAATATTATGAATGTGTTTGAGGTTCGTCAGATATGTGCAAAAACAATCCTCACTCATTTATACAAAAATATACATAAATACTATGAAAAAAGATTAACTTCTCGCTGTACTCGAAACAATAACAAAGATTTACTACAAACTCCCATAACTCATACTACTTTTGGTCAACGAAGCTTCAGATACCTTGCAACAATACTTTACAACATTCTTCCAATTAATATTAAAAAATGTGATTCAAAAAAATTTTTAAAAAAAACATAAAAATTTGGATAAAAAATAATGATAGAGCATTTACCGTTGCACTCACCCAAATTCTAAATTAGTAATGAACCAATGCTGTTATTATTGTACCAATTTTATTGTTATTATTAATGCAACCAATCTATTGTGTGATTACATTCTAATACAGGTGTAGGTATTTTCACACTATTATAAATTGATATAAAATAACTGCCTCAACACAGGCTAGCCTAGTGAGGCAGGTTACGAGAAACCTAAATTTATAATATAAATCTCTACTCTCTAAGTACCTACTGTTTATATTATGTTTATTGTTTTTTGTTATTAACTTTTGTACTAATTTTACTTTTAAAATATTGTAAGATGTACTTTTTTCTTGTAGTTATAAATCTTTAAATATTTGTTCAATGAAGATATATATTATTATTATCTAAAGGATTTAGCATGCGGGAGAATGAGATGAGAATAATCGGTATTTAGTTTTACACTCGCTTCTACTGCGTGTGAACTGCACACTTGTAATTTTTTTAATAAATCAGTTATTCTACGCACCGACTCATCTAAATGTTTCTCTAAAATTTTAAAATATACATTGAAGCTTCATTTGAAGACTCTAATAAAAAAAATAATAACAAAGGTAAAAAATCGTCGAACAATTTTTATTTCTTTAAATTTCTTCTACTAAATATCTTATATTTTAAAATTGTTTGTTTTTTCTATTCCTTTAAAGACTATTCTTCTCCCGGCAAAAATTTTGTCTTCAATCCGTCTTCAATTCAGAAAACTTTTTTTAAATTTATTTATTCAAAAGACCGCCAAGCGTAAAAACAATTAAGTTTACATAAATAATATTTTATGAAAAGTTATAATGAATTGAATAGGTATAAATATATCAAATTAAAAATTATAAATCTAAAAAAAAATTCTTTTGATCCCGTTCCATGTAAATATCTTTAATCGGGTGTGAATCAAGTTCCGTTCACAAAACGCCCGCACAACGCCTTTAACAACTCCCGAACTAACAAGTAAGTTAATAAAAGCTTATACATTGTTACGTTAAGGCTGACCGCACACATCAGGTTTTTTCCATCCGATCGTCTGATCAGACTAAAATCGATTCGAAAACCGGATTGGTTATAATACCAGGGCCACGCCCGGATCGGACCGGAATATGGAAATGTGAAAAATAAAAGAGTTCGCAATGATACTGAAGGTAGCTTGTACACGTCATTTCGAATATTATAATATTATTAATCCAGTTACTTTTTGATTTGCTGGATTCTTATACGCCATGAAGTGGGAATCATAAAAAACTGAATTTAAAAATTACTGTTCTTTATTATTAGAACGGCATCATTATATTTTACGGCGCCTCGCAATTTTTACCTCATGCGAGTGTTCAAAATATTACCTGGCAATTATAGACTTTTGGCCCATACTGGCGAGATACTTGCTACTCGACTAAATTATTTGCTCAATCAGAACGGGGCTTTAGGGCACAGTTCACGGCACAACTCAATTTATCAACCTCCTGAACAAAACCGATATTTTTCTTATCTGACATATTGCAAATTACTCGAAAATTTGACAGGTCATGGGCCGCTACCATGGCAACCTGTCAACATAGCAACTGAAACGCGACTGCCGTGGCGACCAGCAATGCAGCGTCACCCTTGACAACTGGTTTTTAAAAAGTTGCCTGTGTGCGGACCGCCAATAAAATTCCCCAGTGGATAATGAGTGAGTCGCCAACTGTTTTTTCTTTCAGTTTCTTCATGAGCGGATGGCTTTGTATGTAATCGGTAGAGAAAAATTGTTAAGTATCTAAAAATCCCACTAAAATTACATGTTTTTATTAACATCAGCAACCGGCGGCCATACATGCATATGTATCTGTTTATGTTATGTTGTGAGTAGGAAGGAGTCGGTCATGTCCTTTTGTTTGGAATTCTTCCGTAATTACCTTTTGGGAATAAGGGAATCCATGAAAAACCTTACCCGGGAAGAGGGGGCCGACTGTCAACTTGAAACAGGGTCGGCCTCCAGTGACATCGGTATGTGATGTCCTGCAAATCCAGTCACAAATATCTGAACTAGTAAACAATAAAGCAAACATACCGTATATTCTTGGTGTTTTAAGGTGTTCAGTCTACTACAGAATACAGAAACTGTATGGTGTACGGTGACTCGTAAATCTACCCTTTTGTTGCCCCCTCGAATTCACAGCTAGACGACCATTTATCAAGATAGCCGCCCCTACAAATGGCCGGACTGAGGAAGGGTGGTTTCGACTAAGATGAATTTGAGCTGATTCAACAATCATTATTTCTCCAAGAAGCATTCATTATTTTCCTTTTATAAAGATGATCAATGTGTTTATCATCCTAGTTTATGGATCGCGAATAGCTGTCCAAAAACAACATTATTTTAATTAAGTCATGTCATCATATTTCAAAATTTCATAATTTATTTTTGGATAACGTTTAGGCAAGATGGTGTTTAAATGTGAGCAATTTGCTGAGTAGCAATATCCAAGTCATGATAATAATTTGACAGTGATTAACTCACTAAGTACTCACTACTTAAGGCTCTGCAACCAGGCCCGAAAAGAAGAAGATGGAGAGATACGAAATTACGAATGTTAGAGGAGAGCGCTTACATTTGCAGCGACAAAATTGATGCGAAAATTGCAATAATGTTAAATTTAATTAAACACGAATCGTTTAAAATAGAGCAAAAATCTCGCGAGCATTATCTTAAACAGCATTTTAAGAAACACTGTGAATTTTTTCATACATGTAACTTGTAAAATAACTGAAACAAACGTATTAATAATAATTTTTGGAGCATATTTTACGATTTTTTTCTATCGAGGGAATTTTATACAATTTGCGTTTCGGCGCGGGCAAAGTCTAGATATTATCTTCAAGAATAACATATATTTTTGTAAGAGTTTTAAAACTTACCCAGCCTTACTAAAAAAAACCACAGCATGAATAAAACAAAAATACACTAAAACACGATAACATTACTAATAAGGTTTGTTCTTAAAATGTATTTTATAAGTCTGGCAACAATGTAATTTTTCATAGTGCAAGTACTAAATTGTGTGTTTTCCTTCATAACCGCCAGGTGGCGGAGCGGGCGCCTGCGCATTCGTCGTTCAGGCTGAAAGCGCGAAAAAAAAATCACTCCTCGGATGTGTGTGTAAATTTCATCAAATATGTTTTGGTAAAATAAAAATTCCATTTTTTCGCGTTTGAATCTTAATATATGGCAGTTTTTTAAAACTAAAGCGTATTTCAATTACATTAATCTAAAAGGTAATTTTATCTAGTTTTCATAAATGGTATTTGTTTTTACGACACCTTCAAAAATAATAAATACATACAACATTCAAAATACTTAGGAAAAAATCCAAATTTCGTTCAAAAATCATTAATAAAACAGAGATAAACTACCCTCTCAGACTGTGTAAACCAAGTTTTTTTTTTTCCATGAACAATTTTTTAATTAGTAATGTTTTCACATCCGCGGCCGTTTGTCAATTGAACAAAATGTTCACTGGGTTTTTTAGTAAGGCTGACCGTGTTTAAGGGAAATATGCAATTAATCGGTACAAATCCGGATTGCGGGCCCTTAAGCTACGTTAGACGCATACGTTGCAAAAATATCTAAAGGAACTGATAAATTTTACAACTTTTAGATGTATAAATATTTTTAATTTTATTTTAAACAGAGTATTTTTTTTAATGCAACCTCTCCGTAGCCTACAAGGTATTTATTACGTCAAACTTCGGTGGTGAGGAAGGAATGAACCATTATTACACCACAGATGTTTTGTTGAGACTTTTTTTTAAAACCAATATATTATCAAATATTTCTCCATAGTTTGAAGTAAAAATTAATTTGCAAAAATATCTAAAGGAACTTACGATTTTTGTACACTTTTAGATGTAATTATAAACACTTTAATTTTAATTTTAAACAGTTTTATATTTTATTATTTTTCTGAGTTCAACCTCTCCGTAGTCTACGGGGTATTTATCACGTCGACTTTGGTGGTGGGTCAGGAATGAACCAGTATTACACAATAGATGTTTTGTTGAGACTTTTTCTTTAATCACTCAAACCCCAATTTTTTTTCGATAATATAACATTACTAGATATATGTATGAGTATGAGGCGTACCTGACTTATTAAACTAATCTTTTATCAAATATTTCTCCACAATTTGAGATAAAAATTAATTTAATCGGGCAAGGTTCAACAACAAATGTGAATAAAAACGATCTAAAACGCGCACCATCTCCAGTGAATTTGGCCAGCCGATGAAACAGCAGTCTAACGCAATCGATTATTATTTTAAAAACTTTTTTTTACAATAGCTCCATTTAGGAGGCCTTGAGGAAAAAAAATATCTCGGGCCCTATATCATATTTGGGGGAGCTGTGTAGAGGGTCTTTATAGGAAAAGGAAAGAAAAAAATGTTCAGGGAAGGAAAAGGGAATGCAGGGTGGATAGGAATCTAGGGGTCAATGTGTATAAGAGTGACGGACGTATGAATCCATCTCTCCCACTATAGTGCAGGGCGATAGATCAAGAGAGTCCGGATAGAGAGGTCTAGATTAGGTCTCCCTCATCCAGTCAGATGCAAACGCAGATCTAAACAAACCTCGGGGGTAATGAACTCGGGGGTTCCATGCCAACTCAGATTAAGTCAACTCAACAACTCTTTGAATAGTCATGAAAAAAATCATTTTAAAGTAGCCGGTAACCCTAACCTAACTTAACCTATTTAGCAAAAATGTTTATATTTTTTTATCTTCAATGACCTTTCTGAGGTGGTTCTGAGTTGGTTTTCATCTCAGTTGGCCGGTCGCCAAACTCGGGCACCCCTGCCAAGTCACCTAACGTAGCGAACCACTTAACAATTCCTTACAGGAAACATGTGGGATATATGAGGACTTGAACAAAATCATATTTAAAACTGATGATGTGGATAAAAATTACACGAAAAGCACTAAAAATCGATTTTAGGAGGGTCTATCCGTCCCCGCTGATTATGTTTTGTTTTGCCCACAGGAGACGGTATGTTAAGGAGTTATATTGTAAAAATTATTTTAGAGCTAACAAATTTGTGGTTCTTTTCTCTTTAGTCTTCCAGTACGAACAAAAGTCACTCACCGTCAAGGTAAAATTGTATTATTTACTATTTGTTTGATTTTGTTAAACATGTTTCAAATTGAACTTCCTTGTACCGTCTGCTGTCTTCCGTTCAAATACTTCCTGTCAGTTTCGATTTAGGAATATTTTATCAGATATGACAACTAACAACTACCCGTATGTTGTCTTGGGTTGTGTATTTACCTTCACCTCGGATATGAATATAAAATGAAGGGTGGGTGAAGCTACCTATCTACCTTCCTTGTAGGGGTGGATAAATTAAATAAATTGTTTATTTGACGGAAGTGGTAATCTTTTATAATGGCCGATAAAATTGTAGACTTCACAATTAAAGAAAAAAATTCATAAAAAATAGAGAAATAATCCTAATCTATCCCTGAGCTCTGAATGCCGGTAACTCCATTAATGGTGGACTGAATGCCGTTGGCGCTAATAAAAAACTGTCAAAAAAAGCGAAGCTAGCAGTCCACAATGGAGTCCTGGTACCTACCCTGATGTATGGCAGTGAGGCATGGAACTGGCAGAGGAAGGATGAAAGTAAACTGAATGCTGTTGAAATAAGATCCCTGAGACGTATGTGTGGTAAAACAATGTATGATCGTGTGAGAAATGTGGATATCCGCAAAGAATGTAAGGCTGATGTAAGCATAATGAGTAAGATTAAGAAAGGGACCCTCAGATGGTTTGGGCACGTAGAGCGAATGAACGAAGGAAGTAGTGTAAGAAGAATATACGACGCGAATGTGAATGGTAGAAGAAGTCGGGGACGCCCGAGGAAGACATGGCACGATCAAGTGAATCAGATACTTGAGTCGGGTCATGTCAAAAGTCAGAATAATAGAAGAGAATGTATGAGACGATGTATGAATGTGAGTGAGGCAAAGAGTGTGTGCCAAGACCGAGTTGTTTGGCGGTCCGTCTACTCTGCCTACCCCTGCGGGGAAACGGCGTGATGGTTAGTTAGTTAGTTAGTTAATAAATTTAATTCTCGTTGTTTGTACAATAGTAATTTATAAATTTGTCGCTTTTGGCACAGAATACTTATGGATTGTGTCAAAAACGATCAGATTCTCATGATCGGGAAGATAAACAACTTTTTCTGATAATATTTAATAACCTTGTCAGTAAAGTCACACGCAAATTTATTTTTGTGGAGTTTTATTTGTAGAATTTTAATTAGGTATAAGTTTTTCTTTTATAAGTATAAAAGAAAAACTTTTTATAAGTATATGTATAAGTTATAATAAACAGTTTTATGGTGCCTTCAGAAGGCGAAACATCAATAATTACGGCAAACAGAACTCGTTTATAAATAAATTGATTTTTTTTATAAATTGTTTGATAATATTACTGAATATACAGGGATGTACTTGACTCACCAGTGATTCCTTATATTACCTAGTAAAAAATGCATACGAAATTTTTGTCTCCCATGACTTTTAATGTTTTTTTTTTTCAAATTACGTCGTATAAAATCAGTACATTTTGGAACGTTAAGATCGGGGTGGGGTTGGGTGGTTACTGGGCCGAGTGAGCAGTGATAACATGTGAAAGTTTTTTTTTTGTTTTGAAAAAAAGAAACTCACCGGAAACCAAAATTTCGTTTACCTTTTTTACTCCAAAAAATGTCAGGAAACACTGATCAAAGTTAATCAAGTACGTCCCTTTACAGCCCTGCATTAAAAAAAAAATCGAGTGTGCAATTCACATGCGATATTAAAATGTCGCTAGATGTCGCTTTCTTTTCTTTTGCCTGTTTATTTTAATGTGGTTTGAAGATTGGATATTAATTTCACAAAAATTAAAAATGTATATTTTTTTGGATTTCGTAGGAGTCGAACATCCGTTCGCTGGATGTCTGTCTCTCTGGCGGCTGTCAAGCGTCTTACCCGTTGCGCTATCGGATTCTCGCGCATTACCCGCAATTTACCGCATTATATTAGAACCGAGGATCCGCCAAATAATACATTTTAGTGACGCATCCGAATTTCATATCACTAACGGCGCAAAAGAAGTTTCACTTCAAAAACTTAAAAGCAAATTTATTTAGAGGAATACAGAAAAGCCTTCAAATTAACACACACTACAAAAGCGCTCTCGGGGTTGGTAAACGGTGATATTATACAACTTTAATTTATTATAAGGGATTTATTATAATTATAATAAATCCCGGATTTTATTAAATTTAACGGCGATTCTTGTATCGTCAGCAAGCTCGGAATTGTTACACCAGCAACTTTTTTTAACCAGTAAACCTACAAAATAGACCTATATTAACACGCATGGGCCGTTATTTTGTTTTGCTCTCAACAATATATATATATGTGAAGCATGAATGATTGTGAAAATAAAGTAATTGATCGTCGTTTTTATCGTATAAAATGTGAAAAAAACGTTTTACGTTCGGTGCAGATGTCCCTCCCTGATGCGTCGGATTGCCGTTTTCCGATACGGCCGATATATCGTAGGTTCGACGCGGGCAAGCGAACAGCGACTGTAGCGAGTGTTGGTCCTTATTTATCGGCAAACATAAATCAGTCGACTTCTCAATGAGCCGGCCGATTCGTGGACTTCTCATTATTGTGGAAATGTTGCCGCTTTGCATGTATGAGTATGTAACTCTGTATTGAAAGCGTACGCTGTCGTGCGAGGAAACAAGCAGATTTGTTATCATGTTCGTGGTTGACTTACCCATAAATTCCACGGGAAATACAGCTTTTTTTAAAGAAACCTTTTACGAACAAAAAATCTGAGTCAAATGGGTAATGTATTTTGTTTGAAAGCTCCATTTATATGTTGAGCACATTTTTTGAAGTGAAAACTTCTTTAGCAGCGTTGTGATTTGAAACTCGATGAAACGGAATCGAGCGACACTAAAAATATACAAACACACTCATCTACAGGATTTAGCCTGCGAGGGAATGAGATAGCAATTAAATTATTTATTTATTTACCTGGACCTGGACCTGGGTTACAATATAATACGATAAATCCACCTCCCCTGGTCTAGTGGTGTAATGCGTCTGACGAACCTTAGCGGCCAGACATTCAGCGTATCAAGGATCGAATCCTATTAAATCCAAAAAATAAATATATTTTTATTTTTGCAAAATCGATATCCAGTTTCCAAACTACTCCAAAATGAACAGGCAGAGAAAACATAAAAGAAAGCGACGTCTAGCGACTCCGAAGAAGAAAACACAAATACTAATAAGATGACCAAATGTGTGGGAAAATGTGCAGTGGAATTCGACGATAAAATATATTAAAAAATCAACCTCCACGTTGATAAAAAAGTGCTTTGTAGTCTCCCCACTCTTGTCTACTTTAGTTTTCTTTTTTTAGTTTTTTCCCCTCAGCGCCCAATCATCAAGGGTGGATAAGAATCTGGGGGTTAATGTGAGGAGTGACGAATGTATGAATTCATCCATTCCTTTGCGGTGCAAGACGATAAGTTGAGAGTCGGGCTGGAGAGGACAAAACATTTCCCTTTAACAGTCTCACCCGATCTGGCCTGCCACGCAATTGGTGACAATTCCCCGACAAACCTTATCCCATGAACCCGGGCACCTCTGCTAAGTCACCAAACGTAGCGAACCCCTTGGGGTTACCTATGGCAAGTGTGTAGGTTATCCAATGATTCCCGGGCGACGGCACCATACCTGTCTCCTAAATTGTTAAGATTAATTAATTGAAATTTGTAAGAATAAAGCTATATGATTTAATACTTGATGATTCCTTACATGATCACATCAAGTATAAAATATGATTTCGCACCATTTTGCCATTGTTACTTGTGTGTGCTAGTTTTTTTATACTATTTTCACTGCCCTTCAACTCAATGTTTTCAAAAAAATAATCTTAGGTACTTGATAATGATCAGTAAGTAATACGGAACGTGAACAACTGGCACCAATTTCAAAGCTCTAGAGCTGAAAAGAATACCGTAGACCTAGAAATTCTAACCAGAAAAATAAGTTTTATTTTCATGACAAACTTGAGTGATTTTAAGAAAAACATGAATGTTTTTTTTCTAGTTATTTTAAGTAAAATGTAATAAACAAAATACTGTAAAATGTAACCTTTCCACATACTATTTTATGTTAACCGTTTAGCTTCCTCAAAATAAAACAGAATCAAATGTATTTTTTACTTCATGCTCATTTTTTTTTTTACATGAAAACCGCACAAGAGTCCCAACTGCTCCCGTCTGGAGCCAGTGGGACTATGGCATCCCCAATTGGGGTATGTTGTGAGGCTGAAGGTAGTGGGGAGGGGAAGGAGATAGGGAAGAGGAAGGTGGGGAAGTACCTGGCTATTCAGATCTGGTCACCAAACACGGCAGAAGCCATTTTAAGCAACATTTCAATTCTGAATGGTGGTCTTACACCAGGGCGATACTGAGAGTATCTTCCACGTGCCGCAAATATACTATATATTATTTTAAATGAATAAATTGTGAAATACACAAATTAATCAAATAAAATTTATTTGCCACGCCGGGATTCGATCCCGCGACCTTCGGAATGCTAGTCAAGCGCCTTACCGCTGCACTACGCCGGCCGTCATTTACTTTCCAAGACCGATTTACCAATGATCATGCGTTTGGCGAGAATGACTACACTCACCAATTTGCTTTTGAGGTAGACATTTTTCAGTTAAACTTCATTGACTTCGAGATTGCAATAAATATTTTTTTAACGCAACACTACATCTCAACTGATAAAATAAAATGTATCTGTATTTATCGTAAATTTTGTGAAGTGTAATTGGACTAACTCTTCTTTACATAGTATAAAGCAAAGTCGGATACTGCACACTTAGATCTTTTAAACTACCCAACGGATTTTCATGCTTTTTTCACCAATAGATAGAGGAAGTATATCATTTGTTAAGGTTTTGTGTGAATTGCTTGAAATATATAATTTATAAAGGGAATGGGCTGGCAAGCGGGCGGTGTCGATTTGATATGCATGCAAATTAACAGATGGCGTTGTGTTTCGTTAGCCACAGCAATGTGTGGCTAATTTTACAATAAACAAATATACCTTTAAGAGAGAATTAATTAATTTTCTTACAATCGAAGGCGCATCTCCATGGACTTTAATCATTCCCACGAAGAAAGGTGTTACTTGCTTTATGTTAACTTGCCTGAATAGTGTATGTACCATGTTCATTTGCTTCTACGTTCAAAGGACGGGTGATTAAGGGAAAACCCGCCACCTGCCTTCTTCGTATCAAAACGCTGCTACCTACACAGGATCGTGGAGAAATAAAAAAAAACAAACACCCCAAGCGACCGGGAGAAACACGACATAAATCACAATGAATTTAATCTCGTTTGTAGCGATAAAAAGCTGCATTTAAGTAAAGATTTATTATTTTTCCGTGGGAAAACATGCATTCTTTCACAAAAATTTGGATCGATCTGTTACATGGGTGATAAAGACGCAACGTTGCAGTTTAAAATCCGGTGCAACGTGAATAAAGGACGGAAAAATCTGGAATCCAATTTCCTTTGATCGGCGGGTATCAAATTGTTTTCCAGATGCGGAGCTGCATGTGCCGGGGCAGACATGCAGTCAGTGTTGGGATAGCTGGGGAATTTTTACAATATCTGGGGAAAATTAAGTGTTATCCGATTTTTTTTTTGTCATCATTTAATCTATGGAGTTTTGGAACCTGACCGAATCTGATGACCATACCAACCCAGAGGTTATATGCATTGATTACTGAAAGTTATTTAATATTATTCATACATACACTAAAAATATGCTGAACAAATCTATATACATAAAAAATTAGGTTCCGTATATTTACATTCGCAAATCTCGGAAAGTAATCGATGGATTGACTCAATTTTTTTACAAAACTTTGCATTTTAGCACAAGAGTATTTCTACATATAATGATAAGCTTTGGCGTTATGAAATTTGTATTAAAAAAAAAAAATTGGTTCCCTAAGTTTGGGTCCGCAAATCTCATTGAGTCAAAAATTTTACCGAACATTGCATTTTAGCAGAAGAGTGTTTTCATAAATTATGGTAAGCATTTCATATATTTTAGCGGCAGGGAGGGAAGGCAGCAGGGGAAGGGTAATGGAGGAGGTGGGCTTTGCGGGGAAAGTGACGAGTGATTGGAAAGACGGGGAAGGTGGAAGGGGAACGCAGGAGGGGAAGGGGACGCGGGAATGGAATGGGGACGCGTGAGAATGAAGGGAGAAACAATTTATTTTTTTGAATGGCATAGCAACGCATGCCGGGAACCAGCTAGTATGTAATATTAATGTTTAACGTATATTTACAAAAATATTAAAAATACGTTTTGTTTAACAAACATAAAGATAAGGTCTACAAAAATGACAAGGAAGTCACAAAAATTATGATTTTACACCAATAAAACAACCTACAGCCGTCTCGGAACTAGAATCTATTTTGAGGAGGACTGTAAAAATACTTTTTCCTATGTACCTATTTAAAAATAAATTGTTATTCTAAAAACAAATTAAAACAAAATTTTAAAATAATTACAAATAAATTCTTTTTTTTAGTGTTACTGGCCCATTTATATTATTACTAGCTTGCCAGGCCACACGTTGCTGTGGCTAACGAAACTCAATGCCATGCCATTACCCAACCCTTATAACCAACGCCATCTGTTAAATCAAATCCACACCGCCCGTGTGCCAGCCCGCTGCCCGCTTTCCAGCCCGCTCCCTTTATTTATATATTTCAACCAATTTACACAAAACCTTGACAAATTATATACTTAAAAACCTTCCTCGTGAATCACTGTATCTATTAGTGAAAACCGCATGAAAATCCGTTGCGTAGTTTAAAAGATCTAAGCGCTCAAACAACGGGAGCGACTTCATTTTGTACTTGTTTTCTTTTTTTTTTCAAATTTATTTTTCATTGTATCAAATCTTATGTTTCAAAACGCTGATCTAAAATTCAAATTATCAAGATCAAAATATCAAGATCAAAATATCAAGATCAAAATATCAAGATCAAAATATCAAGATCAAAATATCAAGATCAAAATATCAAGATCAAAATATCAAGATCAAAATATCAAGATCAAAATATCAAGATCAAAATATCAAGATCAAAATATCAAGATCAAAATATCAAGATCAAAATATCAAGATCAAAATATCAAGATCAAAATATCAAGATCAAAATATCAAGATCAAAATATCAAGATCAAAATAATCTAAAAATTGGATTCCCAGCATGAATTGACTATTTGCAAATAATAATTATTTTTTTTTTTTTAAAGAAAGACAAATATTCCCGGGTTACGAATAATCCGACAATATTTGAAAATCTCGTATCACCACCACAATAAGCCGAAAATGTTGCTTGATTCGTAATGGAGGACTTAGCCAGCCGAGGAATCGAACACGGAACGCCAGGGTGGGACCCAAACGCGATGCCCACTCAACCACTGACCGGTCTAAAATGTAATGTATCATAATTATTCCACGATTAGTTATCACATTGTGTTAATTGTATACGGGCTATTCGGGTCACATGGCCTCGTTTACGAGATGTACCGAAGATAACCGAAGGCAGGTGTACACAATTATTATAATGCCAGAGCTCCGCAGACAAAATCTAGCTTCCAGTTAGTAAGGACAGTCACTGTTATCTCAAGAACCTAAGTCTTTTAATATTCCTGTTATAATACTGGAGAATACTGGTCCTAGTAGGTATTGATAAATAACGAATTTAGAGAGCCCATATATAATACTAGCTGACCCGAAAAACGTTGTTCTGCCATATAAATTATTTCTAGTGAATATTTTGGTTGTTAAATAAAAAATAATGAATGTATTGTAAGTGTGTGGGGATGAGATCTGTGACAGAAAGAGGAATAACAAAAAAACACCAATTGAAGTAGGAAAATGAAATAAAGAAAACCAATATGAATTTCAAAGAGCAATTGAGTGTACGATATTTTGTTGTCTATCCGTCTTTAGCCAACACAAATAAGCTCGATGGTTTGTCCACGCGAGGACATGATGCCGAATGAAATATCAAAATGATGCGACGCATCTCGTGAATCTCTTGCGCATGTGTGGATGAAAGTTCTGTAAGGTGAAATATGCAACAACATAAATAATTTCGTTCTGTTTGAAATACGAAAGACAGTTAAATTTATTCGTACAAAAATACTAATATCGCGATTAAAAATGGGAGGGTGGGGGTAGGAGGGTTAAAATTTGGGGTTAAAAGTATTTTTTGATGCCAAATAAAAAAAAAAATAGAATTTTTTTGTTCTGGATAGGGACACCCTAATCCCCTAGTGGTATGAAATATACTGTAAAACCTATTCTCATACCTACCAAATTTACATAAAAAATTTCATAAAAATCGGTCAAGCCGTTTCGGAGAAGTGCGACCACAAACACCGTGGCACGAGATTTTTTTACATAAGATATACTTAACTTTGTTTCAAAATGCACATTTCTTTCCCCCACATTTGGTTAGTAAAGGCATCTCGCTTCAAAGATCCGCTGTAACCTTTCCCTCTGTTTCATGATAAAGGGAGAGATTACAATGGACCTCTTAGTGGCATATCTTGATGATACTCTGATTTTGAATTTTTTCTGTGGTAGTTTTAAAAACAGAATATTTTAAAACCACATCCCTGTATCCCGCGAAATAGAAGCTCGAATGAGCGCATCGTCTCGCCTCACAATCAAACGATGGATGGTTCCCCTTTGTTTCATTACCCGCCTGCATACCCTGTCGCTTTCCTGTTCTCCCGATACGTCTGCTACGGAATGAAAATGTATACGTATAGGAGTATCACCGAGCATTGTTCCTTGTTCCGCTCTCCGGGCGCCCGTAATGCCAGGAAGATAAATGCAACATTATGTTCGACTCCGATACTCGTCCTGGAATCGAATGAGATGTTACTTCAGTTTCTAGACGTGTTTCAAGTTTCTCAAAAGTTTTTGGACTTTTATGCTTATTCAGACACAAGCAATTTGTAGTATTGTCATAGAATAGAAGTTCCATCTTAGCATCATAGCATGACAAGAGGAATTGCGCTATTGAATAAAAAATTTAAACCAATAAATTTAATATTTAATTGGCGAGTGTTGGTTTTAATTCTGTTTATTGGCGTACTTTTGGATAAACAATATTCTTTCTTTTCCGTCTAGTGCGTAAGCGGATCAAATCAGAAGATTGGTCGGATGGTCACATACATCTGTCCGTGTGAGAAGCATAGATTTTCCAATGTACCCCTTGCTATTCCCTACCGCTACTATGTCTCATTTGAAATCTCTCCCTCCCTAAAGCCCGGGTAACGCCGGGGACATCAGCTACATGTTATCTGAAAATATCTTTATACACATAAAAAGAAGAGTTTTATTCCAAGTTCAATGAAAGTTTGCATACTCGACCTCCAAAAAAAAGTAAGGTTGTAAAAGTGAAATATAAAAAATCAGCCCCACGCCCTTTTCCCACACCTAGAAGCAAAATTGTGATACGTCGTCATGAAATTTTTCATACTTGATGTTCAGAATAAGAGGATCATTACTGCTTTCATCTGATTTCGAAAAACTCTGCGTAAAGCCCGGACAACGTCGGGGATATTAAAACTTTCTCGACAAACTTACAGACCAAAACAAAAATCAATAAAACAAAGCACGTAGCTCAAAGCTCGAAGCTCAAAGCTCAAATCTCGAAGCTCAAATGTTAAAACTCAAAGATCAAAGATCACAACTCGAAACTCAAATCTCAATGATCAAAGCTCGTAGCTAAAAACCCAAAGCTCGAAGCCCATTGACGATTACGTTCTAAAAAGATGATGACTGAAATAAATAATTTGATCAAAATTTCCAATTCATCAAAAACATCAAAAATCTTTCAATTATTTCAAATAACAAAGAGCTATTACAATCATATCCTAAGCAAATAAAATTATTAGTAAGTACTTACTTTCCATTTCTTATAACAATAAACAGAGATTAAAACAAACGTAAATAGCCTAAATTAGATATTAAAAACACTGTTTGGCTTGTCATATTTGAGTTCAAAATTCAGCTTTGTAGATGAATTTCCAAAAAGCCATTATAATGTTGTATCAGTTCCAAGTATGTCTATTAACTGAACATTCAGAATTATCAATTAAAATCCGTTCAGCCAACCGTACAAAAAGGCTTCAATCCGCTCGTGCTTGTATGAACTTGTCAATTAAAAATAATTGGCAAAGTATTGTTATGAAACTGGCTACAAAGATTTTAATCTCGTTTTGTTCATTTATTGTTCGTATCTAGTTTTCGTTCACAGCGCAAAAAACACGTTTTCCGTTTCATGCTATAACTAATAGTTAAAAAAGACAAATTTCTAATTTTCTCTTATTAAATCAAAACAAAAACTTCCCCTGAAATCATAAGATTTGTAAGTAAGTACTTAAATACCTACCTACTTAATTATAATCCATAAAATATTTTATGTGTACACTTACTTACAATGGTGTACACGCCCCGGTGTAAGTGAAGTGTTGATTGAAATGGGTTTAGCTGTGCTTGGTGTTGTTTGATCTAAATAGCCAGGTACTTCTCCACCTGCCTCTTTCCCATTTCCTACTCCTACCCACTACCTTTGGCTTCACAACATACTCCAAATGGGGATGCCATAGTGTCACTAGCAGCAGTCTTATGAGGTAGGTATTAGTACTGTATCAAAATATAACTAGCCGTTGAAAACAATAGTTATACTGTTTCAACGTTCAACGCTGTTGAAAATAATTAGCGCCAACAGTTGAAATATAATACCTACATGTGAATATTATTCAACGAAGTCAACGATTCAACTGCCTAATAAATAAAAAAGGGTTAAGAGTTTGCACTTTGTGAAAAACATTATTCGATATTTCAAATGGTCTTTTGATAATTTACGTACCTACTGCACGTTTTTTTATATTTTTCCATCCAATACGGCCGATACGCAGCGCCAGGAGACAATCAAATTTATCAACGACAAGCAAAAAATAACCTATTGATAATTAAATAATTATCAATGTTGGCCACCTAACAGCTATGTTTTGTGCCTATTGTTTTCAATAGTCTTGACCTGTTAAGTCAAAAGGGTCAAGAGATCACACTTCGTGAACTATATTATACCTAATTTGAAACGGTCTTTTGATAATGTACATACCTACTGCATGTTTTTTTATATTTTCCTATCCAATACGGCCGATACACAGCGCCAGGGGACAATCAAATTTATCAACGGCAAGCAAAAAATAACCTATTGATAATTAATATATAATTATCATTGAATATTTTCAACACCGAAATCAACGTCTTCCAACAGTTTCCAACGTTATTATAGGATTATTATTATTACGTGTGTGGGGCGTAGGGCATATAGATGATAATAATAGGTACATCAATGATCCGGGGAACCACCCGTTAAAAGGGATTCCCTAATACGATTTTGATCTATTTTTTGTTTGTTTTTTTGTTCGTATCGTGTCGACTGTCGATCACCTATCCTATATGTTTAGTTTGATGTTTGATTGTACTGGATTGTCGCGCGTCTATTCAATCAGTTTTTGTTAATTGTTTTACTGAAGAAGTAAAAATACGTAAGTGTTTTATATAAATTTGATGAATAAACTAGTTTCTAAGTGAAGAATAATTATTAGTGTTAATGTCGTAGTGTGATTGAACTTTGAACTTGTGATATTAAACGGTTGAATTGCCTTCTTAAATAGATATCAATGGCGAACAATAATCGGAGTGATTTGTGGAATTATTTTGAATCTGATGAAAAGACAAAAACTGCAAAATGTAATGTTTGTAAGCGTGTACTCTCATACAAATCAACAATTTCCAATTTAAAATGCCATTTAAAGCACAAGCACCCGATTGAATTTTCTTCGCTTGGAGCTCATACATCCAATGAAGGTGATCAACACAGAACGGCTTCTAATATTGGACACGCAGAAGCTCCTATAATCCATAATACCCCAGGATGTTCTGAGCCTGATAATCCTGCACCATCTACAACCTGTATTTCAGTTGTTGGAATAAAAAGAAAACAACAAAATATCACTTCATTTATTCCTCGAAAATTGGCTCGAGAAGACAAACAAAGGATTGACGAATGTATTTTAAAACTATTTTATGTTGATATGCAACCATTTAGTTTAGTTGAGGATGCTGGATTTCGAGAATTGGTAAAAATGTTGAACCCATCGTATGTATTACCATCTAGAAAAACTATTTCCAATGCGATGTTACCGGTAGCTTTCCAAAAATGTTTTGATAAAACCCTACTGTTTGTTAAACAGGAGGCTAAAAATGTATGCCTTACTACAGACTGTTGGACTTCTCGTCTTACAGAGTCTTATATAGCTGTGACGATACATTTTCTGACAAATGACTTGGAGTTTAAATCCATTGTACTTGATTGTGCACCATTAAATAGATCCCACACGGGAAAAAACCTTGCTGATGAAATACAACGCATTTTGTTAGATTGGCAACTGTCCGACCGTGTCAGACTTGGAATTTCGGATAATGCTTCCAATATTAAAAACGCATTTCATAATCACCTTAAAATTCCACATTATGGTTGTTATGCGCATTCGCTTAACTTGGTTGTTACCGATGCTCTAAAGTTATTTGAGTCAGTAATAGAAAAAGTTAAAAGAATCGTCATGCATTTTAAAAAAAGTACGATTTCGTCGGAGAAATTTTTACAATATCAGCTGCGAACAAATATAACCAAGCCAAAGCGGCTAATTCAATCGATCGTCACACGGTGGAACTCGGTTTTCTACATGATTGAGAGATTTGTGGAATTAAAGGAAGCTGTCCGTGCTACTTTAGCAATATTGGATGTTGACCTGCCTCTAATAACCGTAGAAGAGTGGGAAGCCTGTGAAAAAATATGCAAAATATTACGGCCATTTGAAGAAGTCACACGTGCCATCAGTGGCGAAAAATATTTAACAGGCAGCATGCCAATTGTTTTGACAAAGGGATTGATCATTGTTTGTGAGAAGATTGATGGGCTGCCACTCTCGGGTGTTTTAAAACAAATTGCAAACAAACTATGTGAAGGTTTAAGCACCCGGTTTGGCGATTTGGAGAAAAATGAATGTCTGTCTTTATGCACCTTCATGGATCCACGTTTTAAGGTGAATTATTACTCTAATCCTAACACTATTAATGTGGTTAAAAGCATAGTTATCGAACTTTTGTTAAGGGGGGTACCTACTCCCTTGGAAGAAGAAGACTATTCGCAAAATGTTTCTGAAAATCAAACAGAATCTTCAGACGAACCGTTATCATTTTGGAATGCAGTAAATTCAGTAGTCGAAAAAATTAAGCCAGTGAATAATCCAAATAATAAATTTCGCAAAGAACTGGACGTGTATCTCAAAATGGATCTTCTTGACAGAAAGAGTTGTCCCCTGCAATGGTGGAAGGAACATGGAGTATATTTTCCGAATTTGAAAAAAATCTTCATAGAACAATGCGGTATTGTAGCAACATCCGTTCCTTGCGAACGAATTTTTTCCAAGACTGGACAAATTATATCCGACCGCAGGTGCAGTCTTAAGGCTGGAAAAGTGCGACAGCTAGTGTTTTTGAATATGAATTCGAAAATATAGAAATGCGTAAAAAACAATCTGTAAATAATCTTTAAATGACTTGTAAATATTGTACATAAATAATTTGATGTGTAAAAACTTCTGAACTGTGCTAAAAAAAAGTGGGACCCTAAATAGATTGAGCTTGGAGTAAACCCGTCAAATAATGTAAGTCATAGTTTTATTTTTCTTCGAAATTTGAAATACTTGGACAGTATTTTTTTATAATGCTTAATGCTTTATGATAATTTGAATACGTTTAGGTAGATAGTACTAAATTTTCTAAAAAAATATAATAACATATGTGATGAATGAGGTTTCATCGAGTATGGAGAATTCAGCTCTAAAAACAGACCTGAGTTAATAAATCACAAGAAATAATCAATTATTGTTGCGTCAACGTCGACATTATTTTCAACAGTTATTTTCAACAGTTGAAAATCGTCAACGATAACGACGTTGGCATTGGATGGAATTATCGTCAACGCCCAGTACTAGTAGGTATTCATATTTTAAAAAAGGAATTAGACAATTTATCCAAAGATTTGTCTTCAATAATATTTGGTGATTTAGTACAGGTGCCCGGGTTCATGGGGTGAGGTTTATCTAGGTCTTGGAGGCGGATGACCAGGACACACTGAACCCTAGATTCCTACCCACCCCTTAAACCCCTTTCCTTCCCAGAACTCTCCTCTCCTTCCCTTCCTTAAAAAAACCCTCCACACAGCATCCCCAAAGATTACATTGAAATTATTTAAAAAAATATATATATATTTGCCTCAAATCTAAGATTGACATTTTCTCCGATTCACTTCCCAAATTTAAAAAGAGCATCATGTCAATAATATAAACAGTTCAATGCGCATCCGCACCACTTCTCACATATACTAACATACTCACACATGCATACACACCTACCCACTACGCACATCACCACGTAATTACAAAATAATACATACCATAAATATGATACTATAAAGAAACATATCATAGATACCCACCATGAAATATTACTTAATATCTGTAAATTTTCTCACCACTGTAACCAATGTATGTACTGTTTGTTTCCATATAAATAAATAAATACTCCGTGTTTTAGAAGTATCCTTTTTTATAGTAATGAAATCACAACGGTAGGTGAGGATAGAATTCATTTTGGTGAGACAGAGTTTTGTTATCCAGGGTTAAAGTAGCAAATACCATTCCATGAAAGACGATTTAATTGAAAAGTTTGAAGTTCAAATTATTTCAGAGAACGTATCATCTCGTTAAGTGTATAAAAACAAAGGCTAAGAAAAATTACGGTAAGAAAATTCTCTAAAAGATAAATTAAAGATATACATATTTATATGTGGACCTGTTAGTGGTTGAGTGGGCATCGCGTTTTATGTCCCACCCAGGCGTTCCGTGTTCGATTCCTCGGCTGGCTAAGTCCTCCATCACCAGCAACATTTTCGGCTTACTTGTTCTGGTAGTATGAGATTTCAAATATTGTCGGGTTATTTGTAACCCGGGAATGTTTGTCTTTCTTTTCAATTATTACATATATTATTATTTTGAGATATTTATATCTATTGTATCTATCATCTGTGTTTAGATGTTGTAGGGTAGAGTGGGGATGGTTGAAACACTTTTACTTTAACTATGTGTAGTAATATTTCTTTCGTGTTTATGGATAAGATGTTTATACTACATATTCTATGATCTATCTAGTTATCAAATTAAATTTTTTGGATGGTTACAACTCGTACAGGTAAGCTACAATAACCACTTAAAGACGATGGGGAAATCTGTTTCAATTATCCCCGTAATGTGGACGTTTGAAACAGTATGTGGAGATAATTGAAACACTCTAAATATCTTTGGAATAATTGGAGTAATTTGAATCAATGTTAAACATTTTCTTTATTATAACGGTACTCACTGAGATCATGAATACTGATTAAACTTATCGCAAGTATTTTAGAAACCATGAACGTAAATTTCTTTGAAATGAAAAAACTTTAAATAATTTTTTTTATTATTTGTATTTAAGTGCGCGTAGTTATACTAACTATGAGTATTTGGCATATTCACCTTAGTTTTACTGCGATATTATCCTGGAGCAGAATAGAACGGTATTAAGAATAAGTTTTTCGCTTTCATACAAAAGTGCTTGTTTCAACCATTACACTGTTTCAATCTTAATAATGTTGAATTTCCCTCTGACATGAGAGCACTTTTTCCGTGTAAAATTCAGCAACTTTAAGAAATCGGAAAAATAGAAATTAATTGAATTTGTGGTTTGCGATGTGACATCATTATACTAAATATCGCAATATTTTAGAACAAAAAACTTTAAATATTCGGTTAAGGGGCATTAACATCCATAAAATAGTATCCATTAAAAGAAAAGATAAAACTGAAAGTGCAATTCACACGCGGTAGAAGTGAAACATACAGAAAACTAAAGTAGACAAGAGTGGGGAGACCACGAAGCACTTTTTTTATCAATATGAAGGATTTTTTTTTTCATATTTTTGTCGTTGGATTCCAGTGCACCTGGAAAAAAATGTAACCAAAATCGTATCAGAAATACATTTAAGCAATTGCAAGAGTAGGTACCTACCCATCACAAAATTATTCAATGAGGTTAATTATTTTTTAAAAATTAAGAAAGGATAGGGCCTTTACCGGTGTACTCACCCAAATACGAAATTATTGAAGCAACCAACCTATTGAGTGAATATCCTTTAAAACAAGTGTGGGTATGTTCGTAGGTAATTACAAAAAACTAACCAAATGACTGCCTCAAAACAGGATAGCCCAGTGAGGTCGGTTACGTGTAACCTAACTTATAACTACAAATCTCTAATATTTAAATAATACCTAATTTACCTACTGTATATTTAAATATTACCTACTGTATGCCTATATTTTTCTCTGTTGTTAACTTTTGTACTTACATAATTGATAAAACAATATATAGGTACTATTAATGTAGTTTTTTTTTTAGTTAAAAATGTAAAAAAATAAATAAATCACGTGAGGGCGTTTGATGTCGAATGTGGTCGTATAAGATCGACTTCATCATCCACTTTCAATATCACAGAATTACATCTAGTGGAAAGACTTAATGATATGAATTTCAGACCTTTTTCCGTTATAACTTTTAAATGTTCTCTCAGTGTGGAGGATTGAAACATGGTTATGATTGAAAAAAGTTGTTTCAAACATCCTTACGCTGCATTTTTTGCTTCAAATCCAAAAACAAGCCTTTTAAATAGAAATTAACGCCACGCAAGTTCAATATAAAAATTCTAAAATCGATAAAAAGGAGAGAACGTAATAAAACATTTCGTCAAGCTGCGAGAATAAAATGAGTTATAAGATAAACAAAAATGTCTTAAATATTTACTTTTTAGTGCGAAATCCAATAATGTCCCCTATGCACGATTGAGTCACTCGCCGGCTAGTGCGCTTTTGTAGAAACGTCCCAACAGACCTGATGGAGTGTCGAGTGTTGTATCACACTCTTAGGTATTATAGTTTTCGAGTAAATTGAGATGTTTCAATCATAACCTGTTTCAATCGTCCCCACTCTACCGTACTCTTAGAAAAATCTAAGTGCGTGTTATTTTCTTTATTATCTACTGCTGGTAGCTTATGCTCAGCGGGTAATGAACTTTTTGTTGTTGATTCCACAATAGATCGTGTGTTTTACTAATGTATATCAAAATCACAAACTACTCCATTATTAGTGTGCGTTGAATGTTATAATGGCAAGCATATTATTTATGATGGTAGTTTTGATGCCGTATTTTGGGGAAAGCTTTAATGAAAGTAATTTTTTCTGGGAACTACTTGTTTAACATATTTATCCCATGGCAGATGGTTCATTACTTAGGGCTCTGTTTTATATTACCTGCCTTTATCGTTTCTAGTCACAAAGAAGTAATTTATAATGAAGTAAAGCCTTTCAAGAGGCGTATTAATTTTGGCATTTGATTAATGAGCACGTAGATACGAATTGAAATATTTGAAGCTATTGATCGTTGCAATATATTATTTTCCGTAATTACGTAAAACACTATCAATTAAATTCAACTTTACGATAATTAACATAATAAAGTACCGACTAAATCAGGCAACTCTGAGGCCCAAAATCAAGTTACCAGCTTTCTATTATATGGATCTTGGTATTCATAGAAAAAAACAATGACGTAAAAGAAAATTCTTGTATTCATACAATATAAAATTATTCATCCATATATTCGTTTCTGTATTCATATAAGAACAGTTGACAAATTAATTAAGAACGGTAATTTTTCAACGTCATAAAAGAAAAACATATTTTCAATATAATCCAGCAGTATTAAGAAAAAAGATAATTCTACTATTTGTTTAAGATATTTCATTCTACAAAATTTTCGGAGAACGCAGCAAGAACAGAAACTAACTAACTGACGAAATAACATTTCAAATAATGCGATTTCACTCATAAGTTAGCGCCTGAATTAATTTAAATATTACCTAACTATATTAATTTAAATATTATAATTACATGGATGTCATCGTGCAACAGCGTCTAAAAGTTTTATTTGAAAAATCTAAACAATTATTGCATAAATTTGAATGGATAATTCCAATATTACATTTCTCACTGTTACGGGGCTCGAACTCTTAACCTCTATACCACATGTGGTGAAAATTTGCTGCGTAGAAATCCGTTTTTGGTTGGCAAAACCAATTATTCTCGTGAAATATGTGTTCAAATATTCACTGTCGGGATGAGTTTTACCAATTCATCCGACGTTAATTTGACATCCAAAATGCATACAATGAAACCTTAATAGGCTGCAGAAAGGCTTACAGCAACAATGCACAAAATGAAAATCTCGCTGTTTTGGAATTTTTTTAAATTACCTTTTTTTACGAAATACGCTGCTTTCATAGACATCCAAATTATATGTCCGTGGCTGCTTTGGTGAAGGGTTTTTTGCAATCATGGCGGCGGTTTAATGATTAAATAGTGATTTTTAGGGGAAATTGGCAGTATTCTGTGTCATTTTGTTGCTTTGTAATCATTTTTCGAATCGATAATTGAAATACGCGTTAGGGATTTCTGAGCGTCCGATACGGAAATTTACTGCCCCCATTAAAAAACAATACCTCCGAATTTTAATATGGAGGCATAAACTACTTATTACAGTTTTAGAGAGCCATTGAATGCTAAATATTTAACTTCACATTCCATATTTTCAGGATTCATAAAAAATAAGAAAAAAATCGTTAAACTTATAAATACATGAATTCTGCTATTATTTACTTTAAAATTGGCGTACGTACTTAGAGAGTATTAAATATCATGACTTCTGTATATTTTCTATGGCCTAGTTGATAATCACAGATATAAATTTAAATTTGAACACATATTTTTTAATACGTAACACACGATCAATGATTTGTCGAATGCAACGTGTTAAAATAAACAGTACCTATAGTAGTCCTCAAAATACGGTTTGTGGCGTTCCACAAGGTAGCATCTTAGGGCCCTTATTATTCCCAGTATATATTAATGATCTATGTTACCTACAAATTTGTGGACAAATCACAACTTTTGCCGATGATACGGCAGTTACTACAGCTATTTTACGCCAAATCTTGGGATGGCTTTCGTATTGTTAAAAATTAAATAACAACCACTCTGTAAATTGCCATCTCAACACAGGCGTTTCACACCTAGGAAGATGGGCAATACGTCATTACTATAATCAGATATAATATTAAAATAATTAAATAAATAAATATTTTAATAATTTCGGTTCCTGAAATGTCAATATTAAATAATTCAGATGAGATACGAGACATCCCATGTTGAAAAGTGAAAATAATAATCTATTTTTATGATTAATTAAATACACAACGCGCGAAAACTTTTGAAATAATTCCAATAAATGTTTTCAAATATCTCTTCAAATTTGCCACATTTTAGCCAGCGAACGCTCGAGGGTGTTTGCAAATTGGTCCAAATGTCCAAATGCGCAGTCCAAAAATGCTTCAATGCATTAGTGATGAATAGGTGTGTACATTTTAAAATTTCTAGTTGAGCATAAAAATTATGCAATTCTATGTCGAATTTATGATTTAAAAACTTATTTCAATTATTTTTTTTAACAAGTTGAAATTCACTTTGCTTCTGTAATCTTTAGATTATGATATTTTATTAAATCTTATTCAAAATTTCAAGAGGGATACATTTTAGTTTTACAAAACGTAAAAAAGTTTTTTTTATTGCCTGGAAGACAGCTGGAGTTACAATTGATTCGTTTCCTTACTGGTTACATTATAATAATGATTATGTCAAAAGTCTAGACCTCGTCCAAATATCAAAACCCTGTATTTCAACCAAAAATATACTTATACTTATATATATATATATATGGAGCATCTTCCATTGTAATACAGGTAGAACAAGGATAGCATTCCCACCCGACGCCTGTGCTCTAAAGATTGCAATCCGTCTGTTAAGATGGGAGAATCTATCAAACGGACCGCCCGTTTCTGCACAGAGTGGAGGGTATTTTTCAGGTATTTTGGAGCTCCAGACCAGAGGTGGCTGCCAAATTCAACCGTGGGGTGCACTTGCGATTTGTACAGGGTTAGCAGTTGTGCACTATTAAAGTATCTGCGGGCCCTATACAGTACGCCCAGTTTCTGTTAGGCTAACTTTACTCTGGCTTCACCAGAGTTACTAGGGTTAGACCAAGCATATCAATGGAGGGCCTGTTCGGCAGATTGCTTCCGTTGAAAGAGACTAGATTTTCATTTCGATCCCTTTTGGACGTAATCAGACAAGATTGGGTCTTTGAAACATTAAATTCAACGAGATTATTTTTACCCCAAGAGAAAACACTCTCGAGGTAACCGTCCATTCTTTGCTTCAAAGCCCTACGAGCTGTTGGAGTTTGTGAGCCCTTTGGGGGCTTGTCAAACAAAAAGCTACCATGAACTGTACTGTCATCCGCATAACAGTGAATTGGTGCACATGACAAAAGGTCGTTGATGTGCAACAAAAACAAAGTCGGAGACAGAACCGATCCCTGCCGACGCCAGCATTTATCGAGTATGAGGAAGAGGTGAAACCATCGACTACCGTCTGAATCGACCTCTCCCTCAAGAAGTCGGCAATCTAAGTACACAAGGATGCGGGAAGTCCGTAAGAATGCAGTTTGTTGACAAGTCCTCGGTGCCAAACCCGGTCAAAGGCCTTGGAGATGTCCAGTGCAACCGTTTGGGTCTCACCGAAACGTTCCAGGCATCGCCCCCAAACATACGCGAGAAGATCACCGCACGTGCGGTTCCGCCGGAATCCGTATTGACGGTCGTTAATAATTTTGTTCTTCTCGAGGTATGTGAGCAGTTTGTCGTTGATCACACGTTCCATCACCTTAGACAGAACTGATGTGATCGCTATGGGGCGGTAGTTGGCCGGGTTGGAGCGGTCACCCTTCTTTGGAATAGGATGGATAACCGCTTTTTTCCAACCAGAGGGCACAGAGTCAGTCTTCAGGGACATTTTAAAAAGCTTCGTCAAAATTGGAGCTATTTCTGCAGCGCACCTCTGCAGTACCAGGGCAGGTATTCCGTCAGGCCCACTAGCTTTATTAACATCAAGCCCTCGTAAAACATGAAGTACTTCCCGATGCCGGATCCTCAGCTTTTTCATACGAAAACCGCAGTGAGGAACCGACGGCGGGACAGCACCTTGGTCATCGAGGCTTGAGTTATCCGCAAACATTTTACCTAATAAGTTAGCCTTTTCGGTGGCGGTGTTTGCTAGTAAGCCGTCAGGTCTGGTAAGAGAAGAAGCTGGGTAAATTTAAAAAACAATTATTTATATTTATTCTTGATAAACAAAATAATGAAATAGAATAGCGCTGTGTTGAAATATTTATTTATCTTAATGTGTATAATTATTTCTAGTTAAATGAGTGAAAATGTAATTTTCTTTTAACTGGAATAAAAAAAAAAAAAAAAAAAAAAAAAAAAAAAAGAGGCGGCAGACTGGATTTGCAGAAATTGCGACCTATTGAGCCCGCAAGCGACCGGAATTGCTTGCTGCCATGCGGGCATGCAGCCAGCTTTCTGCTGATCTGCTGGTCGTGCTCAAATTTTGATCTATTTATGATTCTCTTGGTTTCCTTTGCCATTTTGTTGTAAGCTGTTCTGTCTTCGGATGTTCTAGATGTGTTGTAGCCTCGGTAAGCCGCGTTTTTTCGTCGCACTTCTTCAGCGCATTGTCGACTGAACCACGGTTTTGAGCCTACACCAGTTTCCTTAACAGTAAATTGGATGAAGCCATCCATCGCGGATGTGATGACTTCACCAATTTCCTGGGCACATCTTGAGGGATCCGAAGTCCGAAGACAGCTGACCACGGGAAAGCATTAAAATGTGCCCGCAGACCGAACCAATCTGCTGACCTATAGTGCCACAGTTTTCTCTTCAGCCTCTCGTTTGGTGGTCTGAAGTTTACAGGGATTGATGTCGTCACCAGCAGTGGTCGGACGATCCTAAAGGCGCTGTGACTTCAATCTTGTAACCGTGTGGCACAGTAGTTAAAAATAGGTCTAACAGATTGGAACGCCTATATGTTATTCTGATGTATAAGCTATATTATTGTAAGGTTTCATTAAAATCCATTCAGTAGTTTTTCAAACAGTAACAAACATCCATACAAACTTTCGCCAATTCAAAGATCCGTAGATCATAAGAGCAACATAAATAAGTACGCATTATATAATATTAAATAGTGTAATTAGAAGTAGGTATATAGAAGGTCATACTTGGTAACTTACGTCTGAAGAGCTTAATATTAAGGCGCATAACTAAATATGTAGGTAATACTTACTAAAGTGAAATATTTTTTTAAGTTAGTCAAAATTAAACAATTAACGTTAAAACGTTAACGTTTTTTAGTCAAAATTAAACAATTAACGCGAAAAGCCAAAGGTGCCTTTGCGTTTAGACTAAAATATAACCAAACACGCGGTTATTTTTCTAAAAATTGAAAACTTCATTGTAAAATATAAACAAGCCGATTGTTTGTGTAGTTAGATGGAGCAGACACAAAGCAAGTCGAAAAGATTTATTATTTTCTCAGAATCTACCTAGACGAAAATTGAATCACTTCTTTAAAAAACATGTATCGTCCATCTTATCTTATTCGGAGACATTTAACAAAACTGTTTGTTTTTCAGGTATTCCAATTGTTATTCTTCATTTTTGTAGAAATAATTAATTTTCCTCTGATCGCTAATAAACCTGAAATCACATATTGATATGAGTAAAACCAAGTTTACGAACATATTAAATTTGACAAAAGCAATAAAAATATTTTCAAGTAAACAAAATGGTATTGAGAGCATAATAATAATATGTGTTTACGGGTTAAATAAACATAAAACTTTCGATCGACATAACACATTTAACATTTTTTTCACAATTTTTCATTCAACTAAACCTTTTTTTTTACATTAACTCCACACAGGAGGCCCTGAGGAAAATAATTTCCCTCAGGGCCTATGTCATCTGGGATGCTGTGTGGAGGGACTTTTTGAGGAGAGGAAGGAATGAACATTGGTCTTGAAGAGACCCATGTTGTAGGAAGGAGGAAACGCAGAGGCCGGCAAATCATTCCACAGCCGAGCTGTTGAACACAAGAACGAGTCGAAGAAACGACCCGTTCTCATGTGACAAATGTCAACCGTGTACAAATGTTGGGCACGCGTTTGGCGTGTTTCCCGACTATGCACCGGTGCCGAAGGGATCAATGATGCTAGTTCCTCGGTGCATCTTCCATTGTAATACCGGTAGAACAAGGATAGCATTCCCACCCGACGCCTGTGCTCTAAAGATTGCAATCCGTCTGTTAAGATGGGAGAATCTATCAAACGGACCGCCCGAATTCTGCACAGAGTCAAGGGTATTTTTCAGGTATTTTGGAGCTCCAGACCAGAGATGGCTGCCAAATTCAACCGTAAGGCGTACTTGTGATTTGTACAAGGTTAGCAGTTGTGTACTATTAAAGTATCTGCGGGCCCTGTACAGGACGCCCAGCTTTTGGGAGGCTAACTTTACTCTGGCTTCGATGGAGCCCCCATACCTGAGCTGGTCACTTAGGGTTACACCAAGCATATCAATGGAGGGCCTGTTCGGAAGATTGCTTCCGTTGAAAGAGACTAGATTTTCATTTCGATCCCTTTTAGACGTAATCAGACAAGATTGGGTCTTTGAAACATTAAATTCAACGAGATTATTTTTACCCCAAGAGAAAACACTCTCGAGGTAACCGTCCATTCTTTGTTTCAAAGCCCTACGAGCTGTTGGAGTTTGTGAACCCTATTTATTAAGACATACACAGTTGTTTATTAAGACATACACAGCACATTATAAAGCAGGTTATAGGTACATGAAATTAAATTATTACATGGTTGTATTAAATTATTGTTATTACGTAAGTTCATAGAATTTCATAGAATGTATGAATATTATGAGTAATAGTAATAAAATACAAAGGAAGAAAGTGTGTGGAGAGATAAAGAGAAATTTACAAATGAAGAGTAATATTCTCACGAATTGCAATTGATTGTTAATAAAAGTTTAATGAAACATGTGTAAGTAGATATGATTTTAGATTTTCACGGCCAAACGGATATTAGTTATTTATTTTTGGGGTGTTATGCCGTGTTGCGCTATCTCCTTCTTTGGCTCAACTTCTTCTCGAGTTAACTAGTGTGCATCATTAGGACACATTCGCCTTCATGACACATCTGCCCTGACGATGTACACTGTAACGCTGTCTGAAACGTTTGCTAAAGAAGGACGTAGCGCAACACGGCATAACACCCAAAAATATATATCGAAAATGTGTAAGTAGTTATAAAATAATTTATATCACACTCACAAATTTAATAAATTTGTTTTATATGTTAGCAAGGAATCGTGAAAAATATCTAATGATAGTAATTTTTCATAACGGGTTACAGTTTATTTGCATTTCCCCCAAAACCCACTTACGACTGTTTTTGGTTATCTGCCATTTTTGAGAGAACCGTTAAGTCTATAGATATCAATCTAGTTTCAAATGAAAGCTAATTAAATTTACAACAACTTTATTTCATTTATATTTGAGGTGGGATGCGTATTTTAGAAATTATTTTACAAAATATGTGACCATTTCGAAAAAATTTCACATTTTGGAAAAAATGACCTATTTTCGAAGAACTGTATCTTGGAAACCAATGGCTGTAAATAGCTTGCTTTGATCTCAAATTATAGCAAATTTAGTCTACTTTAAAAATACGTATGCTGACTATACCAGTCAGACCCTTCCTTCACTGAGATATTGAGCAAAAACCGAAAAAAATCTGAACTTTTCCTGGTTTTATGGGTCCATCGCCGCTCGCACAGCACTTTCGAAGTTGCAAAATTTTTTTTTTTAATACTGGGTTAGGTCCTAACAACATATAAAACGTCGATTCTCCTGATGACAGCTACACAGATTCACTCTAAATGACAGCTCTGGTGCCATTGGAAAAATAATCTGTGGTTAAGATCCTGACAACTGGGGAAGGACTTGCAACTGATTCTCTGACAGATGGTTGGAAGGCGACGCACTTCGGAATACGAAAATGAATCGTACCTGATAATAGTTTGAACCTAATTTTTACTAAATGTTAATCCTTCTTAAATTTGTATCATCGTAATAATGATAATGGCGTCCATCAATTTAAACTTAAAATTAATATATGGATTTCTACTAACATGTGCAAACGTATTAATCATGCTTTTGAAAATTGAATGCATTTTCGTCTCAACTCTTCGAGTTTGACCCTATCCCTGAGATTTTAGAGAGTAAATGATGATCATTAAATTCTATTCTATTAAATTAATACAAATTGATAACTTCAGATAAAGTTAAAATTAAATTCACGTTGTACGAGCATCCTCTTTTATCTCATTGCAGAATTGTAGAATTTGTTCACACTACATCTTTAAATATAGATTTTACAAGCAAACCATTACAATTGTTGAACTCCATGTGAAAAAGTTTATTATTAATTACTAGTGGTGTTTTTCGCGTAAGTGATTCAATTACCATTACAGGGAATAAAATGAACATTTTATAAAGTGACCTCTAGACTATTAAGTCAAAAATTTCTAAAACAGACATTCAGTGGTTCTGATGTCGGGAAAGTTATGTTAGACTACGAGTCTAAAAATAAAATTCATGATTCCGAGAAGGAGCTCTCGAAATAAATTCACCCTTAGAGGATGTGAATAAACCACCCACCCTTAGCCTCCGGAGCATAGCGGATGATATCAAGTGATTTCGAAAATGCTTCATGTAATAAATATATTATAGCCTAGTAAGAAGCCGCAATTACGTGTCTAATGTGATTTTGTTAACAGTGGCTGAATAATACTAGGATATAATATTATCAATGTATTATTTATAAATACATCACGAGCTAACATTTTATATATTATCTTGCTGAAAAAATAGCAAAGAGCTTCCATGTGCGTAGGATTAATCAAATTATTTCAAAAAAATACTCATTAAAATATACTAAATTAATTAAGCGTACTGAAAAAAAAACAAAATATTTTTTTTTTTTTACATAAGCTCCACACAGGAGGCCCTGAGGGAAATTATTTCCCTCAGAGCCTATGTCATCTTTGAGAATGCTGTGTGGAGGGTTTTTTTAAAGGAAAGGAAGGAGAGGAGAGTTCTGGGAAGGAAAAGGGTTTAAGGGGTGGGTAGGAATCTGGGGTTCAGTATGTCCTGGTCATCCTCCTCCAAGACCTAGACAAACCTCACCCCATGAATTAGAAATTAGACAGCCAAAGACCACTTAGTAATAATTGTAAGAAAACCCATATATTCGAATAAAATCCTTGTAGACCGCCCCTCTTCCCTTCCCCTATATGTGTGTATAAACCGTGAGTTATGAATAATTTGTATCAGTCTGAAGATGGCCTTAACAGACTGAAACCGGTTACGGCCAATATATTAAAGTGGAAATAATATTTATATTTGTTTTATTATAATAAATGCAAATACACCATACCACTGACTTAATATGCTTTTTATTAATTGAATACCGTACAAGAGTCCCAACTGCTCTCGTCTGATGCCAGTGAGACTATGGCATCCCCAATTGGGGTATGTTGTGAGGCTGAAGGTAGTGGGTAGTTGGAGGAGATTGGGAAGAGGAAGGTGGGGAAGTACCTGGCTATTCAGATCTGGTCACCAAACACGGCTAATGCCATTTCAAGCAACGTTTCAATTCTGAATGGTGGTCTTACACCAGGGTGATACTGAGAGTAAGAGAGGCGATGCTATTAGTTCCTTTTCATTATTTTAATGTTTATTTATTTTTAAATCTTGTCACGATAATAATAATTACGTAGTACTCATTATTTTCCTGTTTCACCTGGCCGCTTACTTTAATTGTTGAATCGCCGTATTTTAGATTTTTTCGATTGGCAACTGTATTCATAAATTTCCGGCATCACTTTTTGAATTACCGCCGTTCCGGGAGCCCGACGTTAATTCGAATGGTCGCCTAAAATGTAAGTTTGTGTGTTCATTGTGTGATAATATCACTTTTACGGGTTAATACCCTTTATAAGAATTATGTCATTAATTCTAACCGCGAGCCGAAAGTAGTTTCGTGTGTGGAACGGGTTTTATTTTGAATTGTTCTGAAGCGACAGAGAGATCGCCATGTTTTTGAGGCTAACATACTGCCGCGTTCAAATTTGATTGTGAATTATCTACGGAATCGCGGCTGGCGCGTTCGAGAGATTTACGTGGGCAAGACTTTGTGACCTGCTACGGTCGTGGCAGTTCCTATTTGTGGCGGATGGATGCCCGGCGCTCACCTCCCGATGAAAGGTGCGGTACTCGGGGTGATCATCGGAGCGCTCAACCGGTACACTGGACCTGATGCTGGATCATGCTCCCTGGTGAGGAGTCCCCATCCTCTGGAGCCTTCCTCGGGGTCTTTTCCGGTTGCTGACTTGGAGATCCCGCATGCTCATGGACCTCCTTTCCTCCACGCACGCTACGTGGTCGTCGGTTAATATGCGATCGCGTCAAGTTAGAATTAATAGAATTTAAATAGATACATGGTCCGCAGGTATGCTCTTTTCTTTATGTTTAACTTTCTTGCAGCTAAATTCTCTGTATGGTTTTTGTTTCTTTTGGGAATATGAATCCCGGTCCGTTGAAGGGCACCCTTGTATTTAAGAATGTATAAATATAGTAGTATTTGATACTGTGAGATAATCTCTTTAATTCACCTAGCCTAACTAATCTTACCGGAGGGAAAACTGTACTTTTCCTTCCCATCATCCTGAGGGAGTTTCTTATGCTCTATATATAAAAAGGTACCAAGGAACCTTTATGTGACAATCTATTTTTTGGTCAATTATATCAGTCAGATGAATCAGATTTGAATAGTTGGTAATCCCTTCTTCATTATTAATCCCTTGGGCTAATTTATTCGCTTTTCAGAACAACTCATGTAGGTCGCTATCGTAGTGAGAAATGTGATCTAAACGGTGTTAGAAGGGAAATAACCACCTTTATATGCACATCTAAAAATCAACCCAAAACTGTGTTAGGAACGGCAAATGTCTCATATTTGCTGATGACCTTAAAATTATGATGGAAATAAGCTGCCAACAAGATTGCTTTAAAATGCAAACTGATCTGGATGCACTATCTGAATGGTCGTTGGCAAACAAATTAGATTTTAACACATGAAATGTGACACTATGTCCTTCACTCGTTGTAAAAACATTATAGTTTAGGATTACAAAATAAAAGGCGAAACGTTATCACGTGTAAAATCCGTGAAGGATATCGGTGTCGTCTTTGGTCCCGAACTGACATTCTCTTGCCATATATCGCAGTTCACTCAGTCTTGCTACAAACTTCTTGGGTTCATCATCAGGACTTGTAAGCAGTTTGATAACCAAGAAGCTATGCTAGCGTTATACGATGGCATACTGAGAAGCAAGCTGGAGTACGCGAGCGATGTTTGAGCACCGTACCACCAGAAGTACATTGATATGTTAGAGCAAATCCAGAAGAAATTCCTCAAGTATGTTTATATGCGGAAGCATGGAACCTATCCAAGGTTCATGCACCATATTGACTTACTTGAGGAAACTGATTATGTGAGTCTAGAAACTCGACGGAAAGCAAGTCTTGCTATTCTGTCTTTAACAATTTGGAATAATTTCATCGATAGCCCATTTCTCTTGGGATGCTATTATTTGTATGTACCAGACCACTACAGCCGAAGTCGGCGTTATGACTTATTTAAAGTACCGAACGGCAGAACAGATGTCTTGGCAAAGCATAGCATGACGAGGGGAGTGGTGCTGTTATTTGGATGTAAGTGACTGTTCTTATATGCCTTAAAAATATTATTGAAGAGTCACTTGCCTAAATGCTGATAGGGTAACTAAATTGTACTGTAGGTAATTGGAAGTATTCTGTTGTGCAATAATAATAAAATAAAATAAAATAAAAAACCACAAAAGAAGTAAAAGGTACACCAATTATTTTTATTTAATTCGGTTTATAAAAATTGGAGGCGTATTTTATCACCTTTCAAAATCAGTTTTTAGTTTTCGGGTACATTACAAAAAATATTGAATTTATTTGGATTTTATTGCGAAGCGAAAATATTTTGGCCCTCTGACAAAATATGGCCTGTGCACGAGAGGTTAACTTGTTTTTACTACAAATCTTAGAGCCTTAATCACTTAAACGAAAAATAATAATCCTTAGAGAAAAATTCGCAAATGTCGATAATAATTCACATTAGGGAGTGACATCTCAATTTGGGAGGCGGGAAAGGGTACCGCCGCCCAGGGAACCTTTATTGGATAACCAACACCTCTGCCATAGGCCACCCCAAGTGGTTCGCTGCGTTTGGTGATTTAGCAATTTAACAATTTGGGAGGCGGGAATGGGTACTGCCGCCCCGGGAACCTTTATTGGATAACCAACACCTCTGCCATAGGTCACCTCAAGTGGTTCGCTACGTTTGGTGATTTAGCATTGGTGCCCGGGTTCATGGGGTGAGGTTTGTTTAGGTCTTTGAGGCGGATGACCAGTACATACTGAGCCCCAGATTCCTACCCACCCCTTAAACCCTTTTCCTTTCCAGAACTCTCCTCTCCTTCCTTTCCTTAAAAAAACCCTCCACATAGCATCCCCAAAGATGACATAGGTTCTGAGGGAAATTATTTTCCTCAGGACCTCCTGTGTGGAGCTCACATAAAAAAAAAAAAAAATAGGGGTGCCCGGGTTCATGGGGCGAGGTTTGTCTAGGTCTTGGAGGCGGATGACGAGGACACACTGAACCCCAGATTCCTACCCACCCCTTAAACCCTTTTCCTTCCCAGAACTCTCCTCTCCCTCCTTTCCTTAAAAAACCCTTCACACAGCATCCCAAAAGATGACATCGGCCCTGAGGGAATTTTTTTTCCTTAGAGCCTCGTGGGTGGAGCTAATGTTAAAAAAAAAAAATTGAAACTTGTTAATGCTAGATTTTCAGTATAGTTCCACCTCACTCACGATTTAACTAATCTTACCATTAAAGGAAACATAATCAGTTTTGCTGATGATATTGTTTTATTATTTCAAGAAGAAAATTGGACTGATACATTTAATGAGGCTGAAAAAGGGCTTAGTGCACTTCAAAATTGGCTTAAAATCAACACGCTTACCCTTAATATAAGCAAAACAAAATATATAACATTTTAAATGAACTCAAGGGGCCAACCAATAAAATCACTAGAACTAAAATTACATGAATGCCATGGAAATAATATACAATGTTACTGCCCCGTCATCGAAAAAACACAAAACATAAAATATCTCGGAGTAATAATTGACGAAAATCTTAGAATAAAATCACTAGAACTAAAATTACATGAATGCCATGGAAATAATATACAATGTTACTGCCCCGTCATCGAAAAAACACAAAACATAAAATATCTCGGAGTAATAATTGACGAAAATCTTAGATGGGACCTACACATCAAAGGTATTACAGAAAAACTCACAAGCCTTATATATTTCTTCAAAAATACCCAGCCTGAATACGATTCAAAAAGGAATTATAAAGATCATATTGAAAGTACCAATTAGAACGCCTTCAATTGAAATTTTCAATAACTTTGACGTACCAAATGTACAACAAATATATGTCGAAAATATATTATTGAAGCTCTTCAAAAATAATGAATCCTCTACTAGACCGTGTATGCATAACACTAGATCGAATAAAAATGATATAAAAAATATTCCAAGTTATAAAACCACATTTGGACAAAGAAACTATACATACTTTGCAACAAAACTCCATAACATCCTTCCCCAATACATAAAACTAATAAAAAATCCAATTGAATACAAATCAAGAATAAATATATGGCTTAAAGAGGTCAATGAGAAAACCCTAGCGAAGACTCTAAAAACGACATAGAAGACAAATGAACTATATTTAAATAACTTTAGTCCGCCTCGGCACAGTACCCCCTAGTGAGGAGGACTAAGAAATACAATATTTTGTACTTAATTTCACATTGCATTTTGTATGTAAAAAAAAATTATATAGTCGCTATAAAAAAAAAATAAATAAATAAATAAATAAATAAACTTTTTACTTCTAAACTTCATACACTCTTTCAAATACCCAACACGCGTAGGCAGCACATAATAAGCTTGCATATACTTCAGAGAGTATCGCTGGACTAGAATGGAAGTTGTGATAGGTTTGGCTTATAGTCAATTAGACACATTGTTGGAGCAGAATTGAAGGATGAAATACAATTAATTACGAGCGCGTGCCCATTTTTTGCTAATTGGACGATAATTGACTCCGGGGTCTCAATATTCTTAGATTATTAGGAGTAGATGTGTAAATAATCTGGACTTTTACGCAAGAGTGCCAAATTAATTCTGTTAATCAATTTCCCAAATTACTTTAAAAATACTTTACTTTACCCCAAAAGGAAATTTTTGCTTGTCTTTAAATATTTCGATAATACTGTATTTTTAGTGATCTTTTGTAAAGAAAAAACTCTAGGTCACCCCAAGTGGTTCGCTACGTTTGGTGACTTGGCAGGGGTGCCCGGGTTCATGGGGTGAAGTTTATCTAGGTCTTGGTGGCGGATGCATTTGCCCAACTACTGCGTGGCGGGCCGGATCGGATGAGACTGGTTGAGGGAGACCTTTTGATTTCTCCAGCCGGACTTTCTTGACCCATCGCCTTATACCGCGTACGTCTGTCACTCCTGGACACACTGACTCCCAGATTCCTACCCACCCCTCATACATTTTTCCTTCTAGAACTTCCTCTCCTTCCTTTCCCTAAAAAGACCTTCCACACAGTATCCCCAAAGAAGACAGAGGCCCCGAAGGAAATTCCTCAGGGCCTCCATTGTGGAGCAATTTAAAAAAAAAAGGCACATTTTTTTACACTAGTTCCACACAGAAGGTCCTGAGGAAAATAATTCCCCTCAGGGCTTATATCATCTTTGGGTATGCTATGTGAAGGGTGATTTTGGGGAAAGGAAGTAGAGGATGTTCTGCGAAGAAAAAAGGTATGTGGGGTGGGTAGAAATCTGGAGGTGACGGAATCCATCCCTCTCACTGCGGTACAAGGCGATGGGTCGAGAGAGTCCGGCTGGAGAGATAAAATGTCTCCATCAAACAGTCTCTCCTGATACAACCCGCCACGCAGTAGGTGGGCAAACGCATTCACCAAGAAGACTCACCCCATGAACCCGGGCACCCCTGCTAAGTCACTAAACCTAACGAACCTATTTTGGAGTGACCTACGGCATGGGTGTTGGTTGTCCAATAAATGTTTCCCAGCCCGTATCCGCCCTAATTTGTGGTATCGTACTTCTTCAGGTGACAGATATGGAGATGATTCAACATTGCTTCAATCAAGTTAGCCTTCTAAGAATACAAAATACAATTGTATAAAAAAAAATATAACTCGGGACGGGGTGACGAGCTAAAAAACATAACAGACCCGTCATATGAAAAGTGAAAAATAATAAACAGTTAACAATTTAATTTTTATAAGAAAAACTCTCTTTTTATAACTTTCGAAGGTTATTCCATCAATGTAATATTATACCATTGAAGAAGAAGATGATAATAATAATCTAAACGAAAATATGAAAGAGAACAAGACACAGAAAAAGATAATGGTTGCAACTGGGACTCGAACCCAGAACTTCTCGTCTATCCGGGACGTGGGTTTACCAAATCCGCGCCTTCAAAAATTATAAATAGAGAGTTGTTCTTATAAAAATTGAATATTCATTTAGACTTTTATAAAAAAAGTCAATAGTTCCATATAAATAAAATCGTATACATTTATACGTGACGCTATCCAGGTTACAAACCAATTCTTAGAATGATTGTTTCCAATAAAAAGGGTAGTTGCCTATGATATGGAAAATAAATTAGTTAAAGATAATATTGTTAATTCTAAAAATTTGAAATATGAGATTGGCTATTATGACGGTTTGACAGTAGAGTGCAATGGCGGAATTGGTAAACGCACGTCCCGGATAGACGAGAGGTTCCGGGTTCGACTCCCAGTTGCATCTTTTTCTGAGTCTTGTTCTCTTTCATATTTTCGTTCAGATTATTAATATTATCTTCTTCTTCAATGATATTTTTCTATTTATTAAAAAAAAAATCTTTTGGTTGAGAGTTACCCCTTTAAGTTGCAAAGTACACCGCCTTTACGGTGCGCGGAATATTGAATCATCAACAGCACGCCCGTTCGTACTTAGTCACAGACCACTTAATTCACACATCGGCGTCATTCCAAGGGACCCTCTGAAGAAGCCACCCTAAAATCATTTACGAGAAATACCAAAGGCTTCGGGGGTCAGGGGTGTCGTAAGGCACTCAACGTGACCTTAACTTCCATAAACATTCCGTCCTTCGAGCGAAATCAACCCCGTGGTGTCTATTTTCATCCCATCGGATATCCCTAAATATTCGTCTATCCGGTCCTTGTTTACTTTGATCTATTTCCAACTTGGAAATGTCGTCTATGTTTTTGAATATTGTAGGTACGAGTACATCTATTTGAATTTCACTTCCGTTTACAGTTTGTCAAATAAGAGTAGAAAATATATGAGGGCGCCACTGTTGATCAAATGGCAATACCAAACACGTAACTCATGGTGTTAAAGTAAAGCTGTGTAACCTACATTTTTATAAAAAAATAAAATGCATAATAGTGGAAAAAATATTTTTTCATTGCAGTATAGATACTCACCGATCTCAAAATTAGAATTGCATATAGGTATATTATTATTATACCTTTGTGTTAACATATTGAAGAATAACTACAATGTAATAAAATATAAAGCACAGTTTAGAAATTGCTCATATTTATTTAATACTAGATAAAGTACCTAGCGTTGCCTGGGCCTTAGATCATGTCTCTAATTTTAGATCTGAATATATTTAACTCATTCAGATCTAAAAGTAGTATAACTAAACTCACCATTAATGATTCTTCCTTTCTATCTATTGTTAAATTCAAATTTATGTTGAATTAAATTAAAGCAAATCGCTTTATAAATCACCTTTTAATCAAATTTATGTCATGAAGAAAAAATGTTTTTTTTAAATGTGGTTTACTGTGTTCTATACATTCAGTGTCATTGCACTTCAAAAAAATATTTGACAGTTAAATTGGTGTTGCCAGTCTACAAATTTAGTAGTTCCAGTTTTTATATTTTCTACTCCTTTTTGACAGACTGTACTTGGTTGAATGAATTTTTTATTGAAATAATAGATAATACATAATATAATCAACAAACAAGTCCTGCTAAGCCAATTGAATCGGCTTGTCAACAGGTGCTTATATTTTAGTTACATATTTATACATTTTTTAAATTTAAAATTTACATCTTATATCTACAGATACAACATTTTTTCATACATATCAAAATCAATATAAATCTTTTTTTTCCGATAGCCAATTTTTCACCATATATTTAACCTTATTCATAGAATTACATTGCTTTATAGTGTCAGGTAATAAATTAAATATCTTCGGTATGATATATTCAAACGTTCTCTGTCCGTACTTATTGTTAAATTTCGGAACTATTAACCCGTCGTTACGCGTGAATCTAGTGCTGTATTTATGTTCTAATTTCTCTTTATGCTGCGGGGTAAATATATGTTGAATTATAATTTTGTGCCAAAGTATTGCCTTAACAGGTAAAATTTTGGCACTCTGAAACAGCAACGGTTTATTTTGTCTCTGTTTGAAAATATTAGGGACGACCAATAATTTTACAATTGCGTTTTGTACAACTTGCACTTGTTTCAGATTGGTTATAGAAGTATTTCCCCATATTGTTAATCCATATCTTATAATAGATTCTGCTAGTGACATATAAATTATTTTAAGTGTTTCAATTGATAGGAAAAAATTTAATGTGTACATTCTGCCAGCAATCGATCTGAGTCTTTTACAGGTTTTTTTTATATGTTTGTCCCATTTAAAAAAACAATCTACAGTAACACCAAGATACACGTATTCCGAAACTAATTCTAAGCTTTCACATTTACAATTAGTTGGAATATTTTTATGAATGCAATTAAAATTATGAGATATAATATTAGGATTAAATTGAAATTTGGCATTAGGTGATCTTATATGCATTACTTTGGTTTTTTTAGCATTTATTAATAGTCCTGCATCATGTGACCATTTACAGAGTTGATTAAAGTCAATTTGCATGAGTTCAATTGCAATTTTTAGATCTTTATGTGATATGACCAATGCCGTATCATCTGCGAATACAAAATGTTTCACAAAAGAGAAAAGTTTTTTCATTATGGTTACATAAATTATATATAGTGTAGGTCCTAATATGGAACCTTGTGGAACTCCTGCAGATACATTTTTTGTTTTACTAAAAGTATTATTTATTTTGATACATATTTTTCTATCTGTAAGATAATCTTTAAATAAATTTAACACATTTCCTCTTATTCCAATTTTTTCTAGTGTTTTAAGCAGTTTTTTTGAGTTAATTGTGTCAAAAGCTTTAGAGTTATCAATAAATAAAACAATAACATGTAATTTATTATTCAATTGGTTATTTACGTAATTGGAAAAATCTTGCAGTAGTTTTTCGGTATTTTTTTTTCTTTGGAAACCATATTGACTTGGATCAATGATAGATAATTTTTCAATATAATTATTTAATTTATTTGATAAAAATTTTTCAAGAATTTTTTCTAATGCTGGTAGAATACTAATAGGCCTATAATTTCCCAGTTCAATGTGTTTTCCACCTTTAAATATTGGTCTAGTAATGCTACATTTAAATTCTTGTGGAATTTTTGATTGATTTATTATCAAATTTATTAAATGAGTAATTATTGGCCCAAGAGTTTTTATATTTCTTTTTAAATCAAACATTCTTATATTGTCAATACCTGTGCTTTTAGAGTTTTTCATTTTTTTAACAATGTTTTCAATATCGGTTATAGTAGCTCTTGGTATATATAAACTGTGAGGTAGTTCTTCCAGTACTATATTAGTAGCTTTGTGATTGCATTTATGTAACATGTTGCTGATGCTATCCGAGAAGTAATTCACAAAATCATTTGACACAGAATCCTCAGTTCTATCCTTTAACATATATCGTGTTATAGTTTGATCACAATCGTTTTTGGGTTTACGTCCTAAAATATTTTTTATCTCGTCCCAGGTTTTTTTTGTATCATTAAAACAGTTTTTAAATTTATTATTATAGTAGTTCGTTTTATCTCTATTTATGAGTTTATTGACAAGGTTTCGTGTTTTTTTATATTCTGTTTCATATGTTTTGTTTGTTGGTGTACTTTTCCATTTTTTATAAAGTTTATCCCTTTTATTTATATGACATAATAATTCACTGCTTACCCATTCATTTATTGCATAAGGTCGTGTATTCGGTTTTTGCACTATCGTTTTAGAACTACTCTTGTAAAAATTGTTAAATAAAGATTTTATTTTTTCATATAATGAAATACAATCCCTCTCCTCTATAAGTTTACTCCAGTTATAATCTTTGATATACCGATCAATAACCTTTTGTGAGATGATTTGAATATACTTATTTGAAAAGTCTACCTGACGTTTATGAGATTTTATATTAATAGCAGTGATATAATGATCGGCAATATTATTTTCACAGACGCAAGCTGTTATTTTTTTGCCTCTAAATTTGGCAAATATATGGTCAATACACGTGCGACTAATTTGTCCATTTAATACAGCTTCTCTGGTTACTACATTAATGCATTTAGTTAAATAATGATTAGTAAGTAAGTTTTCATATGAAGTTATGATATAATCTTGGTCATTAAGCAAATTTAAATTTATGTCTCCAAGTAAGATCATATTTTCCTTACTATTAATTGTATCAAGATACGATGATAATTCCGTTAAAAAAGAAGATTTACTCAAATTAGGAGGTCTATAGATAGCTACTATATTAATTTTAGTTTTGTCCTGGAGTATGAGCTTTCCCGTTATATTTTCAAAATGAAGTGATTGGAACGATGTTGGTCTAAATTCAAATTTATTTCTTATATATAATATAATCCCTCCTCCTGACTTATCAGTCCTGCAGTAGTTATATGCATTATATCCGGGAATATTGTATAAACACGTACTTTCAGTTTGAATAGATGTTTCACATAGCATTATAATGTCAATATGCTTCAAACAATTAAGTAAATATATATGCAATATATTCCAATATTTTTGTATAGATCTTATATTTAATTGAATACAAACAAGATTGTCAGACGCATTTATGTTTTGTTTTTTTATCCAATCTTCTAAATTATTTACTGTACTACATTCTATTTCGTTATCATTATCTATATACGAGAAATTATTCTGAGCCATTTAATTCATATTTAAATTTGATGCAACACAATAAGATTGTGATACGAAGTTTGGTTGATTTTATATATTGAAATATTTCTATAAGAAATAACTCTATATCATAATTAAGTGTAAGCTTCAATTTAATAGTTGATATAATTACATACATATTTTTTCTGATATCCGTGTTTATACTTAGCGTAATACAGCAATGATTAATATAAAATATGATAAAGCATTTATTTTTATCAAAGATACCACAATTCTTTTTCAAGTAAAAGCCCTTAATATAATATAATGATACAAAATGGTTTTCCATGCTTTTAACCTTACATAATATTACAAATATTTTATTTTTAGATAAAACAATAAAATTTAATATTATTGTTAGGTTGGTTAAATCCCATACATAAATAAAGAATTTAACACATATTTTTATTATCTGTCCGGTAAACATGAAAAAAGAGCGAAATAGAATAACTTCATTTATGAAACCAATACAATAATTAAAATCTTTTGTAGGTTTCAACCAGTAAGAAAATTTTTTTTTTTTGTTTTGTTTAACAAGAGAAGTATTTTGAGTATAGATTGAGGAATTTAATGTTAAATATTTAACAATATAAAAGTGATTGTATCTAGAGCTAATTGGTACGAGTACTTTTTGATAAAGACTTAATAAATATAAAATAAGTATGTTCACATCTAGTGTTATTTTAGAATATTTATGATCTTTTAAGATTTTTATAAAATCTGTTATATTTATGAATGTGAAATATACACAGTGAATATATGCATGATTAAGTAAAGAAAAAAAAGTTATTGAATGTATCGTTATGATATTACTGTTCAAAAAATAATGTAAAATAATAATGTTATTTTTGTTAGTTATTTCGTGATCTTTTATAATTTTTATAACAATATTTAAGTAATAAAATGAATTTTTAATAACAGAATATAACGACGTTTGGAAATCTAGTGTTTTTTTACAATGTATTTTTTCTTCAATATAATATAGAAATAGAAATGTATAATGTTTAGCAATAATAACGTAAATTGTATTTATTGAAATGTAGCAAATTCTACGAGAAAATTTCATATGTATTATAATAGCACTATATCTACTTTGAGACAGGTTTAATGTTATTTCTAGTCAATATTCTATTTTTTCTTTTGCTAAAATGCTCATTTTTTTATACACATTGCATTTCGTATTATCGTTTGCAGAATGCCTGATGTCAATATTCCAGTTCATTTTTTTATTTTTGCTATCACAGTTTTTACATTTAGGTTCTTTATCTTTGTTAGCACAATCTTTGTAGGAATGATCACCAGCGCAGTGTGTGCACGACGGTTTGTCCTTTTCTTTATGAAGACACCTGACAGAAGTATGTCCAAAGCCCAAGCAGTGAAAGCACTGAACCACAGGACGGGCATCCTCTACTTGTATTCTCTGGTACCCCAAATAGATTTTACCGGTAGAAACTAACCATCTTCTTATTTTAGTACTAACTTCTATTATGTAATTAGAAGTGTTATTATATTTGTTTTTCAAGATCTTTTTTAACGTCATCTCAATTTCTGGTTTATCTATCATCACAGCCTTGATATCTTCATTCTGTTCGATAATATCTTGTAAAATATCATCCTTATTATAGTCATTAGCAACGCCCTTAAGTATTATAGTTGGTCTTTTCTTTTTAATTTCTGTAGCACTGATGTCTTTGAACTCGTCCCCAATAGCTTTACTCATTTTTTCCGCATCGTACTTTGTCGAACATTTTATAAGTATTCTATTCTTAGATATCGCATTAACACCAATCACTTTGGCACCAATCTTACTTAAGTTAATTTTCTTCCTGATTTTATTTTGTATATTTTCTGAAGATTCTTCAGCATTGTTCGATGAAACTATTAATTTGTAATCACTTTTCAATATTTTATTTTGGTTTTCAGCTACTTTCCCGTATCCAAATGTTGGTTCAATTATTTTTTCTTTTGCTTCAGATAATTGAATAGTTAAATGTCCCATCCAGTTTAATATAGCACTTGTTTTCGTTGTAATTAGGTGAATTTGTTCCTTATTAAATTTATAAACTTTTTTTTATAAATTTATAAAATTTATAAAAATGTTTAGTGGTATTGCTTAGAAAATACCTATGAGTGTTCTAAATTAATCTTAAACACTTCATTGAATCATGTAGTTGTATATTTATTTAAAAATTATAAGGAAAACAATAGCGCGTTAAAAAATATACCGAACTGTCTTGATTGTTTTTTTCCAGGGTTCGCTTGTTGTTTACCGAAACTGTTTATTTTCCTGACAACCAACAAGCGAAAGTGATTGATATTTTTCGAATTCATTTTCAAATTATAGTACGTGTCAGGCGGTGTCACTAACCACAGTAAGTACTACACACCTTGTAATCTACGCAGATGGCCACAGCGATCGCCACAAATGTATAAATGAGTTGTAATTTTGGAAGTGGTCGTTTGTCCACCACATACAGACATTCTCATTTACAATATTATATATTTCAACCAATTTACAGAAATCCTTGATAAATTATATACCTAAACCTTCCTCATGAATCACTCTATATGTTGGTGAAAACCGCATGAAAATTCGATCAGAAGTTTTTGAGTTTATCACGAACAGACGGACAGACAGACGCGGCGGAGGAATTTAATTTATAATATGTAGAGATATAGAGATATCATTTTGGGGGGCCAATTGTCGGCGAATCAACTGTCAGGTCAGGTATGGGGGCTCCATCGCAAAGTTAGCCTCCCAGAAACTGGGCGTACTGTACAGGGCCCGCAGATACTTTAATAGTACACAACTGCTAACCCTGTACAAATCACAAGTGCGCCCCAAGGTTGAATTTGGCAGCCACCTCTGGTACGGAGCTCCAAAATACCTAAAAAATACCCTCGACTCTGTGCAGAAACGGGCGGTCCGTTTGATAGATTCTCCCATCTAAACATACGGATTACAATCTTTGAAGCACAGGCGTCGGGTGGGAATGCTATCCTTGTTCTATCGGTATTACAATGGAAGATGCTCCGAGGAACTAGCATCAATGATCCCTTCGGCACCGGTGCATAGTCGCAAAAAAACACGCCAAACGCGTGACCAACATTTGTACACGGTTGACATTTGTCACATGAGAACGGGTCATTCCTTCGACTCGTTCTCGTGTTCAACAGCTCGGCTGTGGAATGATTTGCCGACCTTTATGTTTCCTCCTTCCTACAACATGGGTATCTTCAAGACCAATGTTCATTCCTTCCTCTCCTCAAAAAGACCCTCCACACAGCATCCCAGATGACACAGGCCCTGAGGGAAATTATTTTCCTCGGGGTCCCCTGTGTGGAATTATTGTAAAAAAAAATGTCACCGAAACAACTAGTTTTTGTTCTGTATACTTTCACACCTTTCGCATGAACAAGGCACTTAAAATGTTGTTCCCTTAGAAGAGTTTATTCATGGTCATATAAAAAATATATATTTTTGAATGTAGCTATTACTTTGTGGTTATCCATTATAATAAAATGAAACAATGCAACTTTGTATAAACCACTTATAAAATGTGCAAATCCGACCGGTTTCGGAACAAACGTTCCTTCGTCAGGGAAAGCTTATACTAATTTGACAGTTTAGAACAACGTTTTATTAGGGTAGGGGTGGAGCCGTTGTTAGTTAATAATGTAGATTGGGTGGTTGGTATTAGTGTAGAGTGGGTGGGTAGGGGAAAAAATCCATGATTGGGCTTTATGACAAAAAAATATTGTCATATAGCCCAATCATGGATTTGTTCCCCTACCCACCCACTCTACACTAATACCTACCCACCCAATCTACATTATTAACTAACAACGGCTCCACCCCTACCATAATAAAACATTGTTCTAAACTGTCAAATTAGTATAAGCTTTCCCTGACGAAGGAACGTTTGTTCCGAAACCGGTCGGATTTGCACATTTTATAAGTGCTTTATACAAAGTTGCATTGTTTCATTTTATTTTAAAAAATATATGCCTCCAGAAAATGATTTTGAATTGCTGCCACGTTGCTTTCAAAGAATATCAGTCGTCTATACTAATTTTCTCAAACTTTTTGAATAATTTATTTGAAATAATCTCCGCCCCCAAACTTCAGAATCGATACCAATACTTCGATGTCACGCGAAAATCTTCTGCGGAAACTTGGCGTGATAATTTGAAAAGTTTCTTTCATCTTTGCATTTCCCCGAGAAATGAAATCAAACTCTGCCAGCAGTAAGTTTATAGCTTGAATAAAATGTGTCAGAGGGAAAGAATGTCGGATATTCAAATGAACGAGACCCAACTTTCGGAGTCATTCAAAGGACACGGAGAACGACTTGCATCTAAAGCAATATGTATGACTTGTGCGAGATGTGCATATTACTACGAGAGAAGAATACGAGCGTTCATCGTCCGCTATATTTCATGTAAATGGCGTACCTGTGAGCTGTAATGCTAACCCCAAGTATCTGCAGTCTACGTTTTTACGTTACAGTATAACATGGAAATCCATACTTTCAGGTTTTCGTACTTGAAGCAAGTGGACCAGTCATTTTCCTTCCGGTGTTCGCGATTATTCAGAATTAAAAGCTTTTCTCTTTTTGTTTTTTATGCCAATCTGAAAATGTATTTTTAATTTGAAAAAGTTTGAAATAATTAACTTTTTACTGAAACAAAAATCTGCCGTGAGTATTTCGTTATTTTAGAATTCGGTATAATCTCGAATAACGGAATATATATTTTGAGAGGCGGTTTGCATATCACCGCCCCGGGAACCATTTATTAGATAACCAACACCTCTGCCATAGTTCACCCCTAGTGGTGGCTTAGCAGGGGTGCCCGGGTTCATGAGGTGACGTTTATCAAGGTCTTGGCGGCCGATGTGTCAAATTTAATGTAATGACCAAAACAGGTGCAGTTGCATAAATTCCAAGAAACTTTCTTGATATTGTAAAACATATGGGATATATATTGTAAAATATATTTCTCATATATTGTAAAAATACCTCTAAATTGGTTATTTTTTATCACTTATCACTTTGCAAAAACAAAAATTGTTTTATAAGCTAGATAAAATAATCTTTTCAATGTGTATATTAGAAATTATTAATTTAATTTCTAAATATTTAAATTTTGATATAGAAAATGTAAGTTGTCGCTGCCGCGACTGAACCGGTATAGGTTTTGGAAATACGCGGCCGGATCGTGTGAGAATGGTTGAGGGAGTCCCTTTGATTTCTCCAGCCGTATTCTCTCAGAACATCGCCACGCACCGCAATGGGAGGGATGGATTCATACGTCCGTCATTCCTGGACACACTTCTCCCCAGATTCCCAACCACCCCTACTACCCTTTTCCTTCCCAGAACTCCTCTTCATCCTTTCCTTAAAACCCTCCACACAGCATCCCCAAAGATGATTTAGGCTTTGATGGGAATTATATTCCTCAGGGCTTCCTGTATGGAGCTAAGGTAAAAAAAAATTCGAGTGCAGCTTACACGCTGTAAAAGCGAAACTTTACCAAAACAATCTCAACCAATACTTGAAAAGTGAGGTCATAATCAAAACGACCAATGAGTGCAGACCTAGCGTAATTTTGCGTTTCATATCTCAACCAATAGGAGCCTTTAAAAGTGACATCATTATCAAAGCGGCCGATGAGCGCAGTTGATGCGTCGCAGATGCACTAATCTTCATTTCCGTTTCATCCGAAATCCAAATCACAGACATGCTATAGAAGTTTCTCTTCAAAAACAATAAATAAACACAATTTACCACATTTTTGCAAATTATACAAAATTAAAATTAGTTAAGCTGTTTTATTTTCACAGGTATTGCGCAAAGACAAAACTGGCTTCCCTTTTCGTCGCAGAAAGAAAGTGACACTAAAAAGAAATGAGGTTGGAATTGCTCCATGAAGAATAAAAACGTTACGGCAATGCTTTCATTTAAAAACTATAACACAAACTTTACCGTCGAGCCAAAGTAGCTTGCATTTCGTTTTTCAATGCCCGGAGAACTTTGAAAATGAAGTTAATTTATTTTATTTAATTTTGCCTTGATTAAACTTTCCTGAAATAAAGTGGGAAAATTTTCAGTATAGCTCTTTACCGTGATATACCTGTATTATTAAAATATAATAAAAGTTCACAAAGTTACTCGGGTTCTTATGATTTTGATCATATTTAACTTAATGACCATCGCCCATTTTCATAGAGAGTATGACGGGTGGAATGTAAACACTTGTGTTCTAGAGCACATTAATTGCTTTTCCACCTCCATACATTTCCCTTTTCTTAAACTCCTTAAATGACCAAAAACAATTTAATTTTTAATAGACACACTTTTTTGATTCGTATTAGAAAACACCCCGAGTGGCCTTTTTTATTTAATTTTTTATTTTTTTATTCTCAATGTTGATTAAAAATACATATAAAGTTACATCAGTTACATAGTTAATTTGACTGGTCAGTGGTTGAGTGGGCATAGCGCTTGGGTCCCACCTGGGCGTCGCGTGTTCGATTTCTCGGCTGGCTAAGTCCTCCATCACAACACAACCAACATTTTCGGCTTTCTGTGGTGGTAGTAGGTGATTTTCAAACATTGTTGGGTTATTCGTAACCCGGGAATGTTTGTCTTTCTTTTTAAAAGTAATTAAAAAAAATGTTACATAAATACCTATTATTGTGATTTTATATGTAGATACATATATTTTTATAATTGAAGTGAAAACTTCTTTATCACCGTTGTGATTTGAAACTCAATGAAACGAAAAACCAACACTAAACTGTACAGTTGTATTTTTTTAATATTGATAGTAAGTACTTACTTATAATATACAGAGTGTAAAAGGACGTACTTGATTTTTAATCAGTGATTACTGATATTATTTGGTATAACAATGTTAATGATTCTTTTTCAATTGTTGTTCTTCAAAATCTAGTAGAAAAAAATCCTCGCATCGTAGCCGAGCATCTAACCGACCAACAAATACCTCACCCCAACCCTAATTATCCAAAACCTACTGATTTGTTTTGGTTAAAGTTGATTTTTTTTTAAGTTTCTTAGATCTCTTTAATATCCAGATTCACTCCTTCCTTATCTCCAAAAAATCGTCCACCCAGCATCTCCAAATATGACATAGGCCCTGAGGGAAATTATTTTCCTTATGGTCTTCTGTATGGAGTAAAGAACAAAAGATTTCCTTACACTACAAAAGATTCATAACGTGATCGTACCCCGTCTACCGGCACTGTCCCCAACCTATTATTTCATCCACTTATACTTTTGCACTAACACTCCTTAAAAAATGTAATGTTTTGAAGACACTTAGATATTTTAGATGAGTCGGAATATCTCCGCTTACCGCTCGGAGATATTTCGCATCTAAAGGTCGCGAAACTCATTTAAATTAATAACCCTTTGATATTTCATATAGTTTTAAACTTTTTTTTCAAATTTTATTTTAATTTTTGTATTGTTATTATTTTCTTTTATTTATTACCTTTCATTATGTAAAAAAAATATATATATATCTTTCATCTTGAAATATTTTAATTTAATGTATTATATATGTATAATATGGAACTCGTGGGACTGCACCACCCTCCCCGAGATCTGAAATAAACGAATAAAAAAAAATAGTAAGATTTATTAACACAAGTTCAACTTTAAAGGTTACAAGAGTTATCCGCGACAATAATTTTAATGCGAGCGAATTTAGTTATTTTTACTGGCGGGGAAGAAAGTCAGCGACAGAATGAACTAGAACGTTATGTCAAATCCGAGCTCCTTTTGTCATCTGCGCATTACGACTGCGCAGGCAGTATTGCCAGTCTAAAGATGATATCGGGGCACAAAAATAATATACGCGGTGCCTACAATATCAATCAATAGATGTCGTTAGGCTTAGAGATTCTCTTAAGTTCCAACAGATACAATTCGCAGCCAGTTAAGATCAGTTATGAGACCCATAAATTTAGTATAATATATTGTAAACACGTAAAAACAATAATGAACCTAATTTTGACAAGGAACTATTCATTATTGAAGAGCCCCAACACAACGCGGTTTGCCGTGTGTGTTAGGCAAACATTACAAAAACCAAACTAAATATTATTTAGCCATATCAGCAGAATCTTGAACGCCGAACACCTACCTTAAAATAACTTTCCAATTATCAACGTTGGTTAAAAAAAGGGGCAAAATAAAAAAGACGCTCGTACATCTCTGTAATACCTCGGATCACAATGGAACAAAAGTTTCAAAACTTCCACAAATAAATCTGAAGCAGGGAAATCCGTGATATTCGATATGTGAGAGCGAGATATTTTGCTTCGCGTAAAAGCAAATAAAGTTTGACTGCTGACAAAATATATTGGAAACTTTGACTTGAACATTTTCCAGTTCGAGAAATATTTCCATTCGGGGCCCGTCTGAAGCGGCCAGGGTAAATAATTCTAAGCGACGTTAAAGTGTGAACACAGCTATGGAAGAAATATGGAGGATGTTTGCAACGGTTAACCAATAATAAAAATATTTGCATAGAAAGTGTACGAACCGCAGTTAAAAACAAATGAAGAAAAGTTGGATTGTCATACATTTTTTTATAATACATTCGATATCTCAACACTCTCACTGGCTCTTTGTGAAAATGCTGTCGAAGGCTGAATGGGGTTATAAATTCCTGACCGAAAAAATTTTGTGATTTTCGTGGCATTAGCTTACCTTTTTTTTAGTTTTTATTCCAGCAAAAATAAAATTATTACGTTTGGGAGGCAATTATATAAATTGCCCCCCTCGTAACCAACGGATTGCTTGCCATAGTTAGTCAGGATGGTGTTTAAATTTATGTTACCGTGTTGTCATGTAAAGTGTTTGTGTACTAATAGTTTAATAGTTTAGGCCAATAGATCGATAGTATTTTTAAAGTTTTCAACGCATTGCTCTTCTTTTTAATAAATTTGTGATTCGTATTTTTTTTTGTCAAAAACTAAATAATGTCAAGTCTAATCTAAAATTTTAATAAGGCATAATAATATTACCGTTCGAATAATTTGTGTGAAGACCTCTTTTGAAAAATCACCTCAAGAGGGTGACTATTGTTCTTTTGTACTACTTTTTTAATAACAATAAAAAATATGATTTTATTTATAGATGTGGATCGTAATATACTTTAAAAACAGTTCTTTATAATTTTAACACATTATCCGCAAACTATTACAATAGCTTTTCAATTTGTCGAACGTAAAACGAAGTGGAAGTGTACTAATATCCAAGGGGCTCAATTCTTCAATATTCGGGTTGCTCGAAACTACATACATTAGTCAACTTTCTTATTTTTGTAGACTCGACGAATGTACAAACTTAGGCGCCAAATGTCAAAAGTCATTCCACTCCAATAACTAATGGGTCGAACCAGTCGACACCGACAAAACTGTCAAAATCTTGTACGTACTATATATTTCGTTGCAAAATACCTATTATATTTCTTTGTTAAAGAAATATATAGTATTTATATATTATTTAATCATAGTGTAATTTGTAAATTTCATACTTATGTAAAAGCCCCGAAAAATGGCGTAAATAAATTGTATCCTAACATAAGATCGTTTCCCGCGAGCTCTTCGAAGGAGTACATTTTTACAAAGTTGTTTTAAGGTTCCACTTAATGACTGATTTACCGACGATATTGTCTACAATATACTCACAATGAAGAGCAAGATCACGCAGATGCTTTTTGGTTTAATAGTTTCGCCGGAGCGAAGATAGTCTTCAAATGAAAATTAACTTCCTAATTAATATGATGCAATGTCGTTTTGCAGTTGTAAGCAACACAAAATTCCTTTTCGGCTGGTGTTTAGGTACTCTTTGTTTTGAGTAATATTCCCGCCACACATTTCGAAGAAAGTGCGACAGTAAATTCAAATCACACCACAGAAAAGTCAAAGCATCGGAAACCTATAAAATATTCACAATATAATCATCTCTTCAATCCTTCGTCATTCAAGAATACGTATAAATGAAACGTTTGACGGTAGGTCAAGATGACGGTTAATTTTTCGTTCACAGTTGGCGCACAAGGAATAACGTTGATCGCTATTGGAGAACAGAGCCCCAGTACGGATAATACGGTTTATTAAAATATTTTGCCGTCAGTTTGAAGCAAAATTCATGATTGAAAACTTCAATGATTTATATAATTTAAAATAATATCATTTTCGATTAGGGTTCTATCCAGTTCTAATATCTAAGGTAGGGATACAAAGTTTACCATTTAGCCCTCCGGCTGTTTTAAAGAAACCTTAGTCTGGATTCTCACAAAAAAGTTATCGTGTAAAATAAGTTGGTTTTAAAAATGGTAGCCTTTAACATTTTACATTTTTCGGGCGAACATTTTTTTGCCAAAAAAACTTTGGTCGTTAAAAAGTAGCTACCTAAAGATGTTTTTTTAATGCTTTAATGGTTTTTTTAGCTATTCACTTGAAAAGGGGCTTCCTGGAAAAAACATGTTTGTGTATCTACTCCATAAAAAAAACAATTTATATGAAAAACAACAATTTTTTTTTTTGTTAATTACGTGCAAAGTCGAATATGAATGTATTTTCTGTAACTTAATCCAAAATGATCATGGTTGTCTACAAAAAAATAAAATTACATTATTTGCTTACAGGAGGCCCTGAGAAAAAAAATCTTCTTTAGGGATGCTGTGTGGAGGGTCTTTTGGGGAAAGGAAGGAGTGGAAGTTCTGGGAAGGAAAAAGGTATGAGAGATGGATAGGAATCTGGGGGTCAATGAATCCTTTCCTCCCACTGCGGTGCTAGGCGATGAGTTGAGAGAGTCCGGCTGGAGAGGTCAAAATAAAAACACTTTTACGTTAAAATCGTCAGTTCTTATATTCAGTTTGCCAAGCGATTTTTATGCGTAATACTTACCTATTCAATTTAGGAGGCGGAATGGGTACCAACCTTTATTGGATAACCAACACCTTTGCCATAGGTCACCCCAAGTGGTGCGCTACGTTTGGTGATTTAGCATGGGTGCCCGGGTTCATGGGGTGAGGTTTGTCTAGGTCTTGGAGGCGGAAGACCAGGATACACTAACCCAAATTCCTACCCAACCCTTAAACCCTTTTCTTTCCCAGAACTTTCCTCTCCTCCCTTTCACTAAAAAAAACCCTCCACACAGCATCCCCAAAGATGGCATAGGCCTTGAAGGAAATTATTTTCCTCGGGGCCTCCTGTGTGGAGCTCATGTAAAAAAATATATATATATTTGGAGTTGATATAAAGTCCAGTCTCCTGCGACCTCCGACATGAAAATTTGCTTACACATTACTATGAACATTACCGATGGAGGAGTGGCCTTACACATTTTTGTATGCGTCTGCAGTAAGGCCACACCCCCATTACCAATGCTTATAGTAATGTGTTAGCAACTTTTCATGTTCTCGGTCGGAGGAGACCCTGCTTTTTTTTCTTTTTTTTTACATGAGCTCCACACAGGAGGCCCTGAGGAAAATAATTTCCCTCAGGGCCTATGTCATCTTTGAGGATACACTAAGAATATACACATTTTTGGCTTATGTATTCTTTTCTTTGTAAAGGAATATAGAAAGTTTCGGTTTCCTTGGTGGACGGTGATGGATACGGACTTTGACTCTGGCCAAGAGGGATAGAATCAACTAGATTTTAATTATTTACAATAATATTTAGTTCACTAAAATATCAGCATAGAACAGCACTAGCTGGGAAAGCTTTTTAGAATTCTTTTGATGGTTTATTTAATTCCCGGGGAGTCAGGGACAACATACTGAAAAAGCGCGGCTCGCAAAGGGGATCTTGGAGCGTGGCTAGTGGAATTAGGGAGAAGTGGAAGGTATAAGAAGTGTCAGGAACAGCTAAGTAGAAACCCGGGATCAAAGGGCTACAAAACTACAGAGCAACTCCAGGGAAAGATAAACCATACATATTTATTTTGGTTCATTTTACTGTGGTGCTGCACACACAAATTAGGTTGTGTGAATCCAAAGATTCCAAAAGAATCCGAGAATTCCAACTGCTCTCAACGGTCAGGATCCAGTGAGACTAAAGCATCCCCTATTCGGGTAGGTTGTGAGGATGAAGGTGGTGGGGATTTCTGGCTATTCAGATCTGTTCACCAAAAACGGCTAAAGCCATTTCAAGCAACGTTTTAATATACTGTATTTTTAAAGCGAAACTTATTTAGCGCCGTTAGTGACTTGAAATTCGGGGGAAACGGAAATTCATCACAACTCAGTTCTACACAAATACTCGGTTCTAATATAATGCTGTAAATTCGCACCTCGGTGCGTGCCTTCCATAGCGTAATTGGCAAAGTGCCTGACAAGTCTCAGCGGCGAGAGAGACAGACATCAAGCGAACGGGGGTTCGAATCCTACGAAAACCAAAAAAAAACATTTTTATTTTGTGAAATACATATCCAATCTTCAAACCACTTTAAAAAAAACAAGCAAAAGAAAAGAAAGCGACATCTAGCGACTTTCTAGATTGACTTCTACCGCGTGTGAATTACACACTCTGTTTTTTTTTTAAATACGTCTATTTGAATTTACTTTTTCATAAGCGGATAACGGATAGGTACATACGCATTTTTCAGATTAAAATTAAAGCAGTTGATTTAGGAGTTAATATAGCAGTTAATGTCGACTCCAGTTCCTGGGTAGGAAGGTTCAATGGAAGGGAAAAAAATACATTCGAAAATAAATGTTTTGCAGTAAAAAAAAAATCTTTTTTTTAAAACTAATTAATTCCTTCCTCAAACACAGCAAACTTATTTAATTCAAAATTAATAGATGAGGTACCTATTTTTAACAGCGTTATTTTAACAATTAACATGGTTAAAACTAATTAATTTATTAATTGTTAAAAAAAATAAAAAATTAGTTCACTTGCGAATTTCGGAATTTTAACCCGCAACCTCCGAATTCATTGTCTAGAGCGTTACCTCACGACTACATAGGACTTAAGAGGAGGCCTGCATTTAAATATTTAAAGTTGGCTCCAAATACCTAGAGAGTAGTATTTTTAATCCATTTTCTATTAACTTTTCACTTATCTACTACAAGAAGGAAGCAATGAAAAAAGCGTTAGTCTTTAATACGACAGTATTTTTATAAGCCTCAGGATTTATTCAACCTCTGATGAAAATATCTGAATTTCAGTTCTAAAGAGCGAGCTACCAGCCCCAAATGTCGGCAGCCGTGAAAAGGAGCAATAACCTACCGCATAAGCTTTCAGGAAGCTTTCAGACACCAGGGCATTTATTAAATATGAACATTGGGGAATTTACGTGATTTTGAGCTTTTCATTCCTTCCTCTTCACTGTTTTTGGTTAGGTACACATTAAGTTGATTAGATGGGCTCTTCTCCCTTTCTTCCGTTATTATGTGCAGTTCATTGAATCAGAATTCACGACATTGGCGTTTTCCCCACAACCAATGAGCCCAAGTCGATAATACAACATCAAAGAGATTCAAATGTAAGGCTCGCTTGAATGTGTGGAGTGAAAACAGTAGTTAAATCGCCGATACCCTTTGCAAAAGCTAAAATGCCTTAACTTTAAGGGCGCATCCAGGGGGGGGTCATGGGGGTCATGACCTCCCCCCCCTGGGCTGGGTCCAGGACCTAGGTGGACCTACTTTTTACTTGTATCTATTATTATCAAAATTAAATTATAACTTCTTGTGACTTGACCCCCCCCCCCTGGCGCCAAAGCTGGATCCGCCCTTGCTTAACTTAGGCCTTGGCTTTGTATTAGGTATGGTCATGTATACATTTTTAGGTAGCATCGCGTGCATTAGTCAAAACATTGTACATATATTTTCGTATCAGTGATCAGTAAACCGGTCTATGCAATTTTTAGCCGTAAGTTGTGTTTAATTGTCTGTCTAGTTTGTAGTTTTTCTAGATTTTATAAATATATTAGAAGTTTGTACAGCGCCCTTGAAGTGATTTTTCACAAAAACGGCGCTACATAAATTGTATAAATATTATTATTATTAAGAACAATTAAAAGCTTTAATTCCTTACCAGCCATTAACCTATTATACGTCTCCCTAGTTAGAAGCCTAACTGAATATAACTCAGTAGTTTGGTCTCCATCTTACAAAACTCACCCCTACTTTAAATTAAATATCCCACCAGAAAACTTTTAGGTTGGGTACACATTAAGTTGGCTAGATGGGCTCTTCTCCCTTTCTTCTGTTATTATGTGCAGTTCATTGAATTAGAATTCACGACGTTGGCCTTTGCCCCACCATTCATTAATACAACACCAAAGTGATTCAAATGAAAGAGCTATCTTGAATGTGTGGAGTGAAAACAATAGTAGTTAGAATCGTCGATTCCCTCTAAAAAAGCTATTACTGTACAGGGTGTTAGCATTAGAATTCGAATAATAGGCCACTTACATCACATATTTTTTAAAAAATCCAGTTTAGGCAAATATTCTAAGACATTCAGTATTTTTTTTAATCATATTTTTGAAACCCTGGCGATTTTTTGAAAATTTCAATCCGAAAAATCAGACCATTTTTTATAAACCGGAAAGACATTATAAACGGGACTAATTTTATGGGTGCGAAAAAACGATAATTACGTAGCCGAAAATCATTTTTAAAAAAATAACGTTTTCCACACGAATGGCATAGGAGAATAACGAGGCATACCAAAAATATCACATCTCATAAATATTTTTTCCTTGATCCATCTTATTGATCATAATTCATTATAATGTTCAACGTCTATATTACTAAATCCAATGTAATGTACTTATACTTGTAAATTATAATAATAATAAGCATATTATAATTATAATTTACATTAAAAATTATAATTTAAAATTATTATTAATAAATAATTTAAGAAGTATAATTTACAAGTAAAAATTATAATTTAAAATTATTATTAATTAAATAATTTAACAAGTATAATTCACAGGTAATAATTATAATTATAATTTGCTTATTATTATTATAATTTACAAGTTTATGTATATTACGTTGGATTTAGTAATACAGACGTTAAACATTATAATGAATTGTGATTCAACGTCTATATTATTAAATCCAATATAATATGCTTATACTTGTAAGTTATAATAATTATAAGCATATTATAAAATTTGATTTTGTTAAAATATGCACCATTACCATTATACCTCTAAAACACGTACAGACAGCATAAAATGTACGAGGTTCTCTTCATAACATCTGTCAAAAAGTCAAACCAAGTGATAGGTTCGCAGGGAACAAACAATAAATCTAATGAACGTTAAATGTCAAATTCAAAAATTCGCCTGAAATAAAAGTGTTGCCATATTTAATATCCACTGTATAATTATGTGAATGCAAATTGTGAAGCTTAACTTTACTTAATACTTTTTATAATTTATCGGGGGGTTAGAATTCCAATAATCCCTCCACACAGCATCCTCAAAGATGACATAGGCCCTGAGGGAAATTATTTTCCTCAGGGCCTCCTGTGTGGAGCTCATGTAAAAAAAAAAAAAAATCCATGCGCTTGATAGCTGCAAGACGAGTTGTTATCTAGCCTCCTAAGTTAAGTAAATTCTAATCTAAAATCTTTCGCAAAAACAGCGCTATATAAGTTGTCCAAATTTATTATTAATTTATTATTATTTATGAATGATAATGTACCTACCAACCTAATATGAATATGTCAATTTGACTGTCCTAGAACGGGAGACCTTCCTAGTTGGACAGTCAAAGCTTCCTCATACTGAATGAATTTTTTAACAAATAAAATAAATAAATAAAAATAAAAAAATAAATCAGTGTGGAATTTTTCAAAATTAATAGGAACATTTTCGGAGACGGGACATTTTCATGTAGTGACGTCACGATCCCGAATAATGGATTTATTTATTTTTAAAAAAGGTACATTTCTAAAAAATTTTACTAACGTTTTCGTAATCTTAGTAAAAAAATCTATCCACACGGTTTTTTCCAAGTCGTTATGAAATCCATACAAGTGACCTAAATCCATGCAGAAAAAATCAACGTCCCAATTACCTTGCAATAAGGAACTCCAGTGAAAAATATTAAGGCTTTAAAAAAATATGTTCATATAGATCAATAAACGCTGATTCTGAATATATAAGTTTTATTTAATAATATTAAACGCAGAGTTTTTAAAAAAATATTAAAAAGTGCATTTTTAAACCTCTCGAAAAAACACAGCGTCAAGTTGGCATTACTGAAATGGTTAGTGGTGACGTCACTGCTAACTATTCACCCTTGTGATAGCGGTATATTTATGTATTGACATTTGAAATCTTACGCCACGTAAGGACATTCAAAATTTCGTGTTTTTGGTTATTTTCATACTGAGAGATTTAGATAAATAATAGTTGTTGTGTTTATTGGAAACATTATTTAGACCCTAAACAATTAATATGATGACGGAAAAGGGCTTTATTTGAGGCTAAATATAGTCGTAAATATAGCCATAAATAAGTCAAATAATAGTTGTTGTGTTTATTGGAAACATTATTTAGACCCTAAACAATTAATATGATGACGGAAAAGGGCTTTATTTGAGGCTAAATATAGTCGTAAATATAGCCATAAATAAGTCATATTTGACATTTGGTTTAACATACATCGATCGTATTTTCGAATTGTTTTTAGTATCAAGGGCTTTTTATACAAGTTATTACACAATCGTCATGATCAGTTTATTATAAATACCAGTGTTTCTGTATGTGTTATACATAAAACAATGTACAAAGATGGCTTACGATGTCATTTTTATTCGCAATGAAAAAGATGATTTATTGTTTTTATATTGCACTTTGCTAAAATACAATAACATAGCGGTGAGATGTGGACATTTTACCAATGTTTTTCTATATTAATGTTCAATGTCGCAGCACGACTTATCACTGGGGTACCCAAATTTCGAAATCTTCACTGGGCTGAAGTGTCCTGAAAGGATCCAATACAAATTATGCTGGATAGTGTTTAAAGCTATCAATGAAATGGCTCCATCCTATATCTCTGAACTGTGCATTCCTGAATATATTGGTCTAAGACAGTCAACTCTTAGATCAGCATCATCTTCGGCAAAGGTTAAAAGTACCTAAGCGAAATCCAAACACTAAGTTTGGTGATCGTGCATTCGGAGTATCTGGCCCTGAGGCTTGGAACAAACATCCCATGGAATTGAGATGCATAACCAACCCAGCGGAATTTAGATCCAAGCTAAAGACGCATTTTTCAGACACTCATTTCCTTAAATTCGTCATTGTATAATTGTTGATGTCCACGAATTTATAGATGTATATAATAATAATAAGTTCGCCTAACTCCTCAATCTGTATGTTGAGTGATGAGTCTTCTTAATGCGGTAGGACGATTCATTTTCATTCATTTAAGATAAGCTTGTGTATGTTCCTATAAATCCAGGTAAGATCATTATTGCACCGATAAATCCATTAAGATCATTATTTCACCCGTGTTCTGTAATAATAATATTATATAAGAACTACCTCCTTCTTCAGGGGGTTAATAACACTAAAAAATAGAATATAATATGTATAAAACATGTATGTCCCCATGTATAAAATTTATAAATCCTCAAACTTCTTCGACTCTCAGTAACTTATCTATGTTACGAGTTTGTACATATACCTACAGAGCTTGTTTGTTGTTTTGTTGTTAATGTTATCATTATCACTGACAACAATGGCAAATAGTATTTTGAAATGTTGGTACTTATGTTAGTTTTAAGTCTCTAACTTTAAGTCACAGTTGTAAATATGTATGTCATTAAACCACTAATTTTAAGTCAATTATCATAAGTCTTAGTCTTAAGTCACTAGCTATAAGTCTTAGATTAAGCCACTAGTTACAAGTCTTAGATATAAGTCATTGGTTATAATTACAAATTTAGTTAATTATACCAATTTCATTATATATTTACCTACGTTTTACCTACGTTCAAAAACGTGCAAAAAACCTGGCGCCAACTCCGAAGGGGCGCCGTGAGAAAATAAATATTGTATTAAAATTTTGTTATAATATTCCCTGAATCGTTTAAAAATTACCCATAGTACGAAATAATTATTACGCTCTAGCAACACTTTCCAAAGAAACAGAATGCGCACGCATCAGGTTGGTATCAATGGCTTACGAATTTATAGTCAGTTACAGAATTTTTTTACAAATTCCATATATTTAGTTTAAACGTAAGATCTATTTTTCCATATATCTTTTACCGTCTTTTACGACGAATGGGTGCGATCCAAATTCAATAATCAATCACAGCGCCGTATTTTTGTTCTAGTGAAACAAACAAACCGACTTTCGCCTTTCAAAATGCTGACAATTTTAGTTAGCGTACGCTCGCTATTGTTTTATTTTGTACGATTTAAGTCTCTAGGAGAAGATAGTTAAATAAGTATTAATTATTTCTTATAACTGCTGACGTCTAGGTATACCAGTCTAACGACCCTGTGGAAGTGTTTGTGTGCGGGTTTGCGTGACCTCTATCTGAAACATTGAGAATAAATCTAAATACATATTGACTGTCCTAGAACGGGAGACCTTCCTAGTTGGACAGTCAAAGCTTCCTGAATGTATTTTATAACAAATAAAATAAATAAATAAAAAATAAAAAATAAAAAAAATAAAAATAAAAATCAATATATGTTTGCTCCTATGTATGTGAGTTGTCTAAGCATTGCTATATTAAGCATAGGAAATGTTTGAAACTTTCAAAATACCTTCTTTCCACCCTTTCGAAGGCTTCTGGATTATTACAACCACATGACAATACATCTAGTTTTTTAATCATTACAAAAACTTTTACGTAATTGTCAAAAATGTCAAAATTTAATAAAGACGTTTTGCAAACCATCGATGGTTAAATCAAAAATCAATTTTCGAATGAACTCTTTAAATTAATGATTTTAATCGAAGTACTCATCTATGGTACTAACCAAAATCGAATAATTTGAACCAAATCAAATATTATATTTACTTTAAATAGGTATGTTACCTCAAATTTGATTGATTGATCTTATAATATGCAAAATGAATGTTTGTAATGTATGAAAAATGAAAATTTGTAAAAAAAAAATTGCAAACGGTGGCACGCGAGCTGTTTGAAAATCTGAATGTACCGGGACTGAATATATTGAACGCGGAAGAGGAGAGGGGATCGCGGGAGGTGGGTTCACGGGAGAGGGGAGAGGGGAGAGGGAAAGCGGGGAAAGTGGAAGGGGAACGTGTGAAAGGAAGGGGACATTGAAGGAGAAGTGGAGGGGAAGGGGAGGCGGAAAGCGGAGGGGAACGGGACGAATGGGAAAAGACACGCAGGGAGAAACAATTTATTTATTAGTGGCATTGCAACGCATGCCTGGAACTCGCTAGTTACTTAATATTTCTTACAACTTTTGTTACATTTTTAAAATTTATATAAACATACGCAAAAAATGGAAACTACATAGTCTGTGGAATTTTGGAGAAATGCCCCCTTAAAATTGCCGCCTTTGGCAGTTGCTTGGGTTTCCTAGTTCTAAATACGGCATTGCACCCCGTATGATTGCAATACTTAATCAGCGATAAGAAACTTTGGGCGAGGTTCCACTATTTTACTATTGAATTTCAGTGTTCAATACAGTGTCGATTCCGTGAATGCGGGTAGGTATTATTTGCCACTTTTATGATTACTGCTTGGTAGGTATCTGCCATCGTAATGTAAAGTTATACTGCATACAGCACACACAGGTGGTTTATTGAGGGTGTAAAACAGTAAAACAAAATACATATACTCAAAATACATACTCTTCTTCTATCCTACTATTCTGTCTCTTGACATGGCCCGACTCAAGAATCTAGTTCATGTCTTCCTCGGTCCCCGACTTCTTCTACCAGTCACATTCGCGTCATATATTCTCCTGTCACTCCTTTCTTCGTTCATTCGCACTACATGCCCAAACATCTAAGCGACCCTTTCTTAATCTTGCTCATTACGCTTACATAAACCTTGCGTTCTTTGTGGATCTCTTTTTGAAGTGAAAACTTCTTTGGCACCGTTGTGATTTGAAACTCGATGAAATAAAAAATAGCGACCCTAAAAAGAGACAAACACATACACCTATAGGATTCAGCCTACTTTTCTAGAGAGAATGGGATAGTATTATCGGTCTCCTCTTTGTGGGGTGCTTCTTAGCCTATCGGTCTCCTCTTTGTGCTTCGTAGCCTCCCCACCCTTGTCTACTTTAGTTTCATGAAGGTTTCACTTCTACCGCGTGTGAATTGCACAGTGCACACCCTTTATTATTCTCCTTTTCTTTTAACTCTCTGGTGGGTGGGGCGGGGGGGGGAGTGGCGCCTGCGAAGCCGGGGGCAAACGCTAGTACATAAATACTAGGTAGGGATGTTAATAAGTAACATAAATTGTCTTAAAAATTACTGCAACAGGCCAGCCTAGTAAGGCAGATTACGAGAAACCTAAATTTATAACTATTTTCTATTCTTCAAGTATCTACTGTTCATTTTTTATATTATTTTCTGTTGTTAACCTTTTGCACTTATGTAACTTATGTAAATCATACACACGTTTTTTTTCGCTATAAATCTTGCAATATTGTTTAAAACAGATATATTGTTTTTATTATTATATTATTTCATGGCCCTCAATATGTCAGAACATTCCGCAACATTCAAGAGTGTTCTGGAATGTTCCACAACGATCTGGGATGTTCCGGAATGTTCACAAACGTTACAGACTATTCCCGAACATTCTACAACATTCCAGAATGTTCCGGAATGTTCAGGAATGTTGTGAAATGCTCTCGAATACTCTAAAATGTTCTGGACTGTTTTTTAAATTTCGAGAGGGCGAAACTTCCAGCTCTTATATCTTCAAAAGCACGTCCTTTAGGTAGGGCCGGATCTACGAAATCTGGCACCCTGAGCAGTAGGTACCGATGGCGCCCCCCTCCCCCCTACATTTTTATTTTGATTAAAAATTCGTTCACCCCAATTTTTTTATTTAATTATTTTTTTTTTACACTAATTTATCAAATAAAATCAAGACATATAAAGCTTGTAACTTTTCCAAGTGACCTGGTGATAGCTTTCACACTCGTTTTTTTTTAAAGAGAGAATCGCTAGGAGCCCTATACTCTCTGAATCTATTGGGTAAACATAAAATTATTGTGATTCTATTCATTGTAATCCACAGTACTTTTATAACCTCTAACAACCAATAAAAATTTAGTTATAAATTTAAAAATCTAATAAGAACATAACCTCAAATTTTTACCTTGCATTTCCCCTGTGTTGAGCGAACAAACACCAAATTGAGCGAACAAACACCATACAAACACTAAACACTGACGTATGGTATCAACGGCTTACGAAAGACGCTTACACTGACAACGAAAAATAACAAATTTAATAGAAATTAATTATACATTTAGCGAACTTCAAATAATATGTCAAATCAATGATGAAACTCTCAACACGTTGCAACCTGCAAATCCTGCAAACCGTGCGATGTTGGGATTTACTGAAGATTTCATAAGAAAATGGTCTTTAAGTAAGGGAACGTACCCATACTACGTGACCAACTTTTTGCAATTTTTAACCTCCCCCCTCCCCAGGTGACTAAAAACCTAAGTCCCCCGCCGCTCATTTGTACCAAGCGTGGTATTTTGAAGACCCTCTCCCCCCCCCCCCCCTGAACGGGTCCCGTTGTATGGGTACGTTCCCTAAGTGCATTAATTTGGGAGACGGGTATGGGTACCGACGCCCCGTGAACCATTTATAGGATAACCAACACCCCTGCCATAGTGCTTAGCAGGGGTGTCTGAGTTCATGGGATGAGGTTTGTCTGGGTCTTGACGGAGGATGCGGAGACTGGTTGAGGAAGTCCTTTTGAACTCTCCAGCCGGACTCTCTCGACCCATCGCCTTGCACCGCAATGGGAGGGATAGATTCATACGCCCTTCACAGGAAGTCACACTGACTCCTAGATTCCTACCCACCCCACATACCATTATCCTTCCCAGAACTTCATCTCCTTCCTTTCTTTAAAACGACCATCCACACAGCATCTGCAATGATGACATAGGCCCTGGGGTTTTTTTTTTCCTCAGAGCCTCCTGTGTGAAGATAATGTTAAAAAAAATTATATGGAAATATGTAGCCGATAAAATCAATTAAATTGTGCAATGAGTTTTTTTCTCTGAATATTGCAAGATTTTGACAACGGTTCATTTCGAAAAGGTTTTTGTTTATTTACATTTGTAGTAATTGTGAAATTAAGAAGATGGGAATTATTGTCTTTTTTAGTTGTTTTTAACTTTTGTTTTTTTGGCGGCTCGCTACCCAAGCACGGCCCTGACGGAGCGTGGGTACCTACGGCCCATGCGAAATGAAAGGACACGAAATCTATTCGTTAAAACTGCTGTGCCTTCAAATGGGACAAATCTTATCTCTGGAAGACCCCCATAGTCGCTATGTTGTCAAATGATTGTTTAAAATTTGATAAATAATACCGGAAGCCAAAAAACCAGTGGGACGTTCAAAGTGAAGCCGGCAAAAACAACAACACTTATGATGGGTCCTTTGTACGATGAAGAGCTGCATAGAACCGTTTTTTTTTGCCGTAGGCAATAAAGGACATAAAGGTCCTACTAACCATCCGATTTGCAGAACTGCTTACGGTACAGCATGCTGGGGTTCTGCAAATTGGAGTATGCCAAACCACTAGCTGAATTATTATTATTCAATTTTTCGAGCCGTCGCGTCGCGTCGGAATAATAATAATTCGTTTACATGATGTCCTGCAAGCAGTTCTGCAAATTGTCTGGTGAGTGGGCCATATTAGGCTATTCAATACCGAAATTCTACCTACCTAGAAATCTTTTAAAATATATATATTATATTCAGGTAGGTGGGTAACCCCGAGGGAATAATCTCATTATAGGTATATCTTTATGATGAGATTATTCTGCGTTTATTTGAGGTAAGAAAGGAGCCAACATGGGTCTTGAAAAGTCCACGATTTGGGAGGGAGGAAACACAGACCGAAAATCATTCCATTCTGATCATGCCGATGAATAGGACTGTGCTTGAATATTGAAAAGGAAAAGAAGGATCTATTGTGAATTGGGCGCTCAACGGAACAGTGGCCCAACCCACAAAAATTCGTAATCAGCGAAAACATCATTTGTTATATATTTTTGTCATATGTATGAAGCCACAGTGGCCCAATTTTAGTTCTCACTACATAATATATCAAAGATCCTTTGAAATCAGTGATAACTAAAATTAAAAAAAGATAGCATAATAATTTTCAATCCTATCCTGTCAAAGAGCACCCCTTGCAGCCAACCCGTGTAAAAGGTGAAACAAAATTCGCGAACTCAATAATAATTGTTACCCACCAGCAGATAAGAATCCGAAAATGGGTTCTATTGCCGTTCCATGACTTCTTACTTTCATGATAAAAACATTATAATAATACTAGCTGACCCGAAAAACGTTGTTCTGCCACATAAATTATTTCTAGCGATTATTTTGGTTGTTAAATAAAAAAAACTAATGTATTGTAAGTATGTAGGGATGGGATCTATTACAGAAAGAGGAATGGAGCGCTCTAGACGATGACCGCCGAAAAAAACAAAAAAACACCAACTAAAGTAGGAAAATGAAATAAAGAAAATCAATGTGAATTTCGAAGAGCAATTGAGTGTACGATATTTTTGTCTGTCTGTATTTAGCCAACACAAATAAGCTGATGGTTTGCCGACGCGAGAACATGATGCCGAATGAAATATCAAAATGACGCTACGCTTGTCGTGAATGTCTTACGCATGTACAGATGAAAGTTCGATGAGGCGGATGTAGCGCCATCTGTCATTCAACAACATAAATAATTTCGTTCTGTTTAAAATACGAAAGACGGTTAAATTTGTTCATACGAAAGTACTAAAATCGTGATTAAAAAATGGGAGGGTAGGGGGTAGATGGGTTAAAATTTAGGGTTGTAGGTATTTTTTGATTCCAAATAAAAAATTGTCAAAAAAATAGATTTTTCATCTGGGTAGGGACACCTAATCACCTAGCGGTATGAAATATACTTTAAAACCTATTCTCATACCTACCAAATATACATAAAATTTCATATAAATCGATTAAGCCGTTTCGGAGGAGTGCGACCACAAACACCGTGACACGAGATTTTTATCTTAATACATAAAACAAAGTCGGGTTAGTTACACTATTTATAACTCGAGAACGGCTGGACAGATTTTGATGATTTTTGATTTGTTGGATTTGTCTCCGCCCCGGATAACTATTAAAACATCACAAAAATTCACGAAAAAGAAAGTTATGAGGAAAATTCATTTCCTCATACATTTTGTATGGAACGAATTTTCATTTTTGAAAGAGCTGCAGCAATATTATGTTTGGTATAATATTGAAGTTTGCGTGAATTCCAATAATTCAAAAACGTCAAATGTCAATGCGTTGATTGTTTTGCTTTTGTTTTTAAACTTATAATGCTGCCACTCTTTCTTACGCACTAAATGTCAACAGTCGAAAATGAGACCAACGGTGAACGTATGTCACAACTCCAGGAAAACAGTCACTTCTTTCCAAAACATTCAAGGCACATTACAACGTGGAATATTGCAATTCGGTGAAGTCAATCAAATACATCTGCAAATTTATCACAAAAGTCAGCGATATGGTGGTTTTTGTCGTTCAAACTACAAATAAAAAACGACGAAAACACACGCTATCAAGTTGGTGAGCTACAATGAGTACAAGGATGACATGTCAGAAGACATTTTACATCGAATTCGTTTTAATTCAGGGAATCCTGATCTCGAGGTGAATGAGGATATACAAAAACATTGTTTTTGATCGAAGACATGTATTAGCTCATGTATAATAAATTTTTTATAATAAATAAATAAAATAAATGTACGGCAGTTTGTTAGTCAACTAACGTCAGATCGCGGAATGAACGACGCTTTCAATCAAGAATTGAAACGTGAACGTCAATATGATCAAGATAATACATTGAACAAATCAGATCGAACGAATGTACCACTCTTGAACCCCAACAGAAGGAAGTGCACGATACATTAATGAAGGCACTTGATGATGGAAATGGTGACTTATTTTTCCGCGATGTGCCCGGTGGAACTGGGAAGACGTCTAATGACAACAAAACGAAAAATGTCGTATATTACACGGTGCTTCAATAAAGGGAATCGACCCTAGTGCAACCCATCCAGCAAATAGTTTAACAGAAAGTAGTAAAATAATGCCAAGTGAATCATTTCGATTCGCTTTAATAAAGCAAATGCCTTGGTGCCACGTAAATTAAATTTCTTAAATCATTTTGAGTATTTATTTTAAAAAATGAAATTAATTCAACTAATAAGTTAACACAAACAATTATTGATTCTGAGGCGGTACGAAGTTCTCCGGGTCAGCTAGTATAAAATATAAGATATAATAAACGTACCTGCTTTTTGTGATTATGTACATTTTTAGAAAATCAAATACTTGTAACTTGTTCTAGCCGTTCGTTTATCTATGAAGTTTAAGTTTACCATAGAAAACACAAACGACGGACGCTGTCATTTTGGCAGATCGCACGGCTAACGAAAAACGAAAACAGAGTGTTGTTTCGGATTGTTTGGAATAAAATAAGCCAAAATGTCTGAACGAAAAGTTTTAAACGTGAGTTTATTATAAATTATAATAGTATTAATTAGTTTAGTGAAATCGTGCTGTGATCTCAGTTTATGTTCTTAAATGACTAACGGAATAACCTAACCAATGTTTGTCTGTTTTAGAAATATTATCCTCCAGATTTCGATCCATCGAAGATACCTCGCATGAAATTGTCTAGGAATAGACAATACACTGTGAGGTTGATGGCCCCCTTCAATATGAGATGTGTAACCTGCGGGGAGTATATTTACAAGGGGAAGAAATTTAACGCCAGAAAGGAAGATGTTGAGAATGAAGACTATCTGGGAATAAGAATTTACAGATTTTACATAAAGGTATGTTATTTTAATCATTACTAAGCTGTGTGTTCACAACAACATTGACATTGAACATGTCGTAGAATTCCAATGCTCAGTAACTTATTTTGGTAAATATGCAGTTAGTCCACCTCACGGATAATACGGAACGTTCGTGTTGTCGAAGTTTGATGCACGGATAATACGGAATGTTCCTTTTTTAACTAATAGACAATCAAATATGACATTTGTCGGAAGTACCAATCTTATAAAATAAATTCGGTAAATATCGGTTCGGACTGGCCACGCTTATTACGAATAATTTTTAGAAAAAAACTTTAGATTCGCCTTAATTACTATAAAAGGAAACTTTTTGGCTTTGGGGCGGCGGAAAATAATGCATTTTAATTTTCAATTGCATAAAACCAAAATTCGCTTCGCGACTGACACAGCGAAAATCCGCGGCCGTACATGTCACTGTGATGTTGGTATCCTTGATAAATTAACAAGAGCTAATACGACTGTAGCTGACTTCGTGGGATAAGGCGCGTAATTATGAAATTTGTCTAGCGGGCTTGTTTGTGTAACATGGTTTGTGATTCAAAAGAAAGTGCCCCTTTATAACGCCTACTCGCGTCAAGGCAAGAAAAACATCCCAGTTTTCAAGTGGCTTAGCGGCTACGCTAGGTTTGTGTAACATGGTTTGTGATTCGCGGTATTTCATGTAGGTATCCCACGAAGTCAGCTACAGTCCATAACAGTGACAGCAAGTGACAGCTACGGCCGCGGATTTTCGCTGTGTCGGTTCGCGAAGTGAATTTTGGTTTTATGCAATTGAAAATTAAAATGCATTATTTTCCGCCGCCCCAAAGCCAAAAAGTTTCCTTTTATAGTAATTAAGGCGAATCTAAAGTTTTTTTCTAAAAATTATTCGTAATAAGCGTGGCCAGTCCGAACCGATAATTACCATAAATTCTCTAAAATAAACTCGCTTTTCATCATACTTTTAAAAAACATCCCAGGTTTTGAATGGTTTGTTTGGCTACGCAGGGTTTGTCTAGCGGGTTTGTGTAATTATTTTAATACATTTCTTTCCATGTTCTACTGTTACAAATACTTGTCAATGATGCATTCACTTTGTTTTACGCAAAAATATTTTTCTATGATTGGCAGCATTGATGAAATGTTAAAATAAAAACGATGAATGAACATGGCGTTACCGTGCGAGTGAATTAATTTTAACAAAATTAAAATGTTAAATGCATATTTTTTGCATGTTTTTTGGTCTCCCCCGACATAAATACTCACTTTTCGTAATAATAAAGCTAAATATAACTGTTTGGATAAAAAGTTTTCCGTATTAACGAGTAAGCGGTTTAATGCATAAATAATCTTATTTTATATTTCTAAATGTAGTAGAATAGTTTTGGGTATCTGTATTTTACAATAGTTTCATTGTTAGAGACCTGAAGTCGTTTTTTTGAAAATCAGTGACCATATTTTTTGAAAATTATTGTCCTAAGCTCAGTATACAAATTGGTGTTAGAAGCAGAGGCGGCCCCTTAACTTAGTGCATTTGTGCACTGCACTTCCGAACACCGATATACGTCAGAAGTGTAAATTAGTACATCCTCTCACGAAGTATTCCCGACAATTCGTTACAAAATCTTTACCAATTGACTAAACTCCCTTCGTTTTGTTGTGCCAAGGCATGACGTCACATGAAGTTATATTTCTACTGGGATCATCTTCAGATGCTGGAGTGCCCATGCCCGTGAAATGAGCAAGACAGGTATAGACCCATAACGACGATTGACATGTGAAAGCAGAAAAGACATATGGTGCCTGGGTGCATTAGCGGAGCAAATGACATAACATTAAACTTGCGTAATGTGGTCCCGAACCTTTGGAATGAAATATATTTAATAAAATAAAATACTTTTTTGTTTAAAACCACGAGATTTATTAATTTATGAACCGACCGGTTTCGCTTTATTAAAGCATCATCAGGGTACAAATTAATACTTACAATAATATGAAATAGTTATGTTCAACGAATTTAAGACTAATTAACAATGTTATGTTTTAACGCCATCGGTCGCCGGCGCGGCGCATCAACTTCAGTATTGTTTCGGTATTGACAGCATTATAACAGTTTTCGCAAGTTTTATTCTGTAAAAAACTTATTTAAAAATGAGTGCTACTGAAAACATTGCGATTAACGTCGATTTTATCAAATGTAACTTAGTGGAGTGTTTTAGTCAAACGGTTAAACTTTTAAAAACAAGTACTATTGTACTATTCCAATGACAACTGTTGAGTGCGAACGGTATTTTTCTACGTTAAAACGTGTAAAAACATTTCTGAGGAACACTATGTTCCAAGATCGGCTTAATGCTTTGACAATGATGAGAATCGAAAAAGGTTTGAAATCTTCTATACCAGACTTTAATAATCGTGTCATTAAAGTATTTTCACAAATGAGAGGTGACAAATGGATATTCTCTACAAGCGAACGTTTGTACCAGGTGTACCACTCCCTTTAAATCACTTTATTTTCCGATATTAATGTTACATTTTTTTATGAAATGCACTGCTTGCAAATTTTGTCATGGGCCGCCTCTGGTTAGAAGTCACCGTGGCATTGTGTTACTAATGTCAAGCTTTAGAGTAAACTCAACTCCTTTCGTCTTGCATAAATTCGGCCCAAATTATTTTTCCTCAGCTGCGTTATCCGGTAGCTTGCTAAAAAATGCAGAAAAGCACGTTTAAATATAATGTGAAGCCATAAAATTGGCTTCACTTTTTTTTCAACTCTAATCTAAAGGTGAATTCCAGTAAACTGGGCTTAGTTTTAGGGTATTAAGGGGTGTGGGGCGTAGTTAAGAATTGATAATGGAAATTTTTTTTATGTCTTCCTTTTTTCATGGTGTCCCTGATTTCTACCATTCACTTCCACGTCATACTTTCTTAGGTTAGCGTAGTCGAGGGGTAACGCTCTCGACTAGGTTCAAATCCCGGCGTGCGCGAGCAAATTTTATTTTATTTAATTGTGTTATTTCACAATATAATTATTTAATATAGTATAAGGTTTATTTGCAGCACATTCCAGAGTGGAAGATACTCTCAATTTCGCCCTGGTGTGAGACCATCATTCAGAAATTGAAACATTGAAATGGCTTTAGCTGTGATTGACCAGATCTATCCAGTTACTTCCCATTCCTTCCTCCTCCCGATCTTCCTCTTCCCCACCTTTCTCTTCCCCATCTCCTTCTCCTCCCCTTTCCCCCCAGCCTCACAGCATACTCCAATTGCGTATACCATAGTCTCACTGGCTGCAGGTGGTTGGGAGCCGTTGGGACTCTTGTGCGATATTCACATACATTTTTTCTTTTTTAAATCCTTCTGTGGCCTCCGGTGACATTGGAGGTAAAGTTATAGTTTACCACATTGTTTCTTTTAAAAACTTTATTAGGTATATTGACTCTCATTCTACTATTGGTATCACATTCTAGTACTTAAAGAGATTATGCGTAATAATTAGGGCCCGGATTAATATGTAAATACATATTTTTAATTTACACGATTTTCGGTCTCGTGTGTGACCTAGACTACCTAGATTATCATATATAGATTGTGAAAAACTAATTTTTATTTTCCATATTTTTCCATATTTCATGGTTAAGTCCAGATTTTACAAAAAAATATCGCAATCATCCATATTTTCGATTTTTATATCATAAAACTACAGTTAAAAATTGATATAATTTTAATTGTTGGCATTCTCGCCACCACACAGTTTGGTATCAAAGGTGAAGAAAATCTTTCTGAAAGCACCGAGCAGGATCTCAAAATTTAAAGAGCTATATCCCGGAATACCTTTGCCGCCAGAGCCAGTGCTGACGCGCTGTGGGCTGGGGTACGCTGTGGGCTGACAGCGGTTGAATACAACGTTATTTTAATGAAATCATAACAATTATTTCTCAATTGGATGACGATTCAGCAAGTATTTTAGCCTCAAAAGGTTCTTCTCTTTTTAATGATTTGGCCTATATAAAAAGCAATTATTGCTCATCTATCTCACAAGATAGAAGTTTTAGAAAATCCTTCAACATCACTAAATGAAAACTTGAAGATTATTGAAGGAATAGAAAAAAAAGTTTCTGAAGTGGAAGGCCCTGTTGCTGAAATAGCTAAACAAAAACTGAAGTATATTTTAGACAAAAATAAAGGATTTGATACCCTAAAAACAATTAATAAAGTTCTGAGCGGAAGCTTTGAGGGTACTGCAGACTTGCCTTACACAATTTCGGAACTAGGCAAGTACTTTAAGTACGCTCCTATTACATCATGTAACGTGGAAAGATCTTTCAGCCAATATAAGGCTATATTTAGACCAAATCGACAAAGTTTTAATTTCGATAATTTAAAAAAGCATGTGATTGTGTACTGCAATCAATTTAATAAGACAGATTTAGAGTAAGATGAATAAAACTTTTTTTTTTATTTGAATTGCCTGAGCATTTCGCTATCTTTTTATAATTTTTTTAATGTAACTGTTACTGCATAGTAATTTTTCACAATAAACAATGTTTAATATGAAAGATATTCTTATTTTATACTCCATATTTTTTCCATATTTTACATTTTTTAGTCCATATTATATGCACATATTTTGAATTTTTTAATACATATTTATCCGAGCCCTAGGAATAATGAAGCTGCTAGGCCCTGCAGGCGGCTTCTGGTTTGGCTTCGCCAATTTTAAGTGTAGGTGACCATTATATAAATTCGATAGGAACTGTTTCCAAAAATAGCCGGTTCCTCGGATCCTGTGACAGCTAGTCACCGGGACAAGGTAAACCCGACAAGCAATAATGTCATACATAATATATAGACGAATGGTATTATTATTCACAACAACTGTTACAATAATAAATAATCATACTATCATCAATCTCTCTATACGCGGAGAGACTCATGAAATTAGAAATCCATTAGTACTTATGCCGGCCAGCGGACTTTCCCCACGCTAGTTGTTGACGTAAGTGGTACCATCTTGGCATTATTGCCTATTGGCTTGAACTCAGTTCTATTACAAAAGTAGCTTTTTAACAAACTTCAAGTAAGAAGATGGTTTTGCATAAGGCTCGGCATCAGAGATGTATTTGAAGTTGGGTTCTTAATTTTCAACCGTACAGACGCAAGGCTATTAATAACTTCCGATTATTCCTTACAAACAAACATCGAGAAATATGTTTAAGATAACAACATGTGCATCATTTTTCATGAATCCATTCAGATTTTTAAATTGTTCAGACCAATGAACCAAAATTTTTGGCCTTAAAATTCCATACTTTATTTTGTTACCTTTGATCCAGTTTCATTAAACCGTTATATTATTACAATTTTCAGTGTACTCGATGCCTTCAAGAAATTTCATTCAAGACTGATCCGAAGAATACGGACTACGAGATAGAAGCCGGAGCCACCAGGAACTTCATGGCCTTAAAGTTAGCGGAGGAGCAAGCCAAGAGGGAGGATGATGAGCTCAAAGAAGAAGAGGCCAACAATCCAATGAAACTTCTAGGTATATTATTTTTGAAAACCCAAATAACAACAAAGCATTATTAACCCGATCAAAGCAGCTGTCATATAATCAACGGCTATTCCCATACATGGATGTCGCATATTATTAAATTACGCTTTACATGAAATTTCACTAAAACATATTATTAATAAAATGTGCAACATGTCATGTGGTGGTATGGATTGCATTGAAACAGTCAGCGTTGTAATGTCAGGCCTCTTGCTATTTGTTGGAAGGTCAAAATATTGCTTTCTAATAAAATCTAACTAAATGGAATATTATTTGAATAATTTGTGTTATTTCACAGTTTATTCTTTCAAAATAATGTAGGTATATCGAGTGGAAGATACGCTTAGTATCGCCCTGGTGTAAGACCACCATTCAGAATTTTATTGAAACATTTCTTGAAATGGCGTTAACCGTGTTTGGTGACCAGATCTAAATAGCCAGGTTCTTTCCCACATTCCTCTTCCCCATCTCCTTCCCCTCCCCACTACCTTTAATAATAATAATAATAATTTATCTTTATTGAACAAAAATTTAAAGATTTATAACTACAAAAAAAGTATACAATAGTTTAAAAGTTGCATAAGTACAAAAGTTAATAATGGTAAACAATATACATATAACAGTAGGTACTTAAAGAATAGAGATTTATAATTATAAACGTAGGTTTCTCGTAACCTGCCTCACTAGGCTAGCCTGTGTTGAGGCAGTAATTTTACGTCAATTTATAATTCTGTAAAAATAACTACACCTATATTAGAAAATAATCGCACAATAGATTGGTTGCATTAATAATAACAATAACATAGGTACAATAGTGACAGAATTGGTTCATTACTAATTTCGAATTTGGGTGAGTGCACCGGTAAATGCCCTATCATTAGTTTTTATCCAAACTTTTATGTTTTTTTAAATTTTTTTTTGTGAATCACATTTTTTTATACTAATTGGAAGAATATTGTAAAGTCTTGTTGCAAGGTATCTGAAGCTACGTTGACCAAAAGTAGTATGAGTTACGGGAATTTGTAGTAATTCTTTGTTATTGTTTCGAATACAGCGAATTTAGCCTCACAACATACCCCAATTGGGGATGCCATAGTCTCACTGGCTCCAGACAGGAGCAGCTGAGACTCTTGTGAGGTATTACAATAAATGAAAAAATTCTAAACTCATCCGAAAATGTTATTCCGAAAACTGAACAAATTAGTTTCAGTTATGTGAAAGGTTAAAAATTAACTACAGCCATTTTTTATTCTATTTATGGTGGAGGTTGTTTGATTGAAGATTCAAGACAGTGACAATATGCTTTTACATGAATATTTTTCTATGAATGAATGTTGGAACATGTCTACTGCCCGGTGCATCGAGGCTAGTATTTCAAGGCAGGATAACAAGCTAGTAGACCTGCGTCCTGTCCTTGCTAGATCTGGGCTTATTATACTGGCTTGGCTCAAATTAGAGCAGTTTAAATGATGCTAGGAAATTTTAAGCTCGTTTCAGTACAGTAACTACGGTAACCACATATCTGCGTCCGTCCATAGGGAAAATGAACAGTTAACATAGAAGATACATTAAACGTAGAAGGTCATTATAATGCCGATTTGTCTTTATAAGATGGAACACTAGCATTCCACAGACATTCTCTATCATGATACAATCGTACAAACTTAACCCCTCCGCAACGTAAGCAGATATAAGCGTTAAAAATAGGACAGCAGTCAAGTACAATAAGCGTGTTTATACGTCAGCGCGTGTGTTTCCATAGAAATCGTTCTAACTCCGTTATTGTTTTAGTTACATCCCTAAAACAAAAAGTAAAAGGTCGAAAGTAGATCAAGCTGCACATCCCTATCAAGTTGTGTATGGAAATACATAACAGGAATCAGCTGTCAGTCGTGTAGTTGACAAAAATATTTACCCGCGCAAATTTGCTACCGGCAGCTCCACTGCGCTCCACATTTTAAATTTTTATTAAATATTTTTATATGAAATGATAAAAAAGTGAGGTGACAAAAGTGTTTATTACACATATATATACAATAGAATAAGTATTGTTGTTTACATAATCTGTGATTTTAGTACCGTTTTCACATAAAAACATCACGTGAGACATTTTTACCTATTTTTAATGTTTGCGTTCTAATTTTTAATATTTACAAATGCTAATATTTATTTGTAATATAATAGCTTAAAAGCCTACTTTTGTAACCTTTCTAAAACAGTTTTTACTATTCGGCTACGTTCAGAAATGTTTCATTTATAGAGCTTTAATTGTGAAGCGGTAATAACAAAAAGTTTTCGTAAAATGTCATTTTGTTAGAGACACCAAAAGCGAATATTCTCGAAAATTCGGAGGGGTAAACAATCTTCAAAATAAACATTTTATTTTGTGATGTAGATGAGAAACCCAATTGGCAATTAAAAGATCAATTCAGATATTATATTATAATGAGTTTATGCGATACCTCTACATGCGAGAGTTCGGATATTACCCTTTATTGTATCCCTCTGATTTTCTCGCTGGAATGCTGGGGATAGAACGTCTAGACGTCAGGAGAAATATTGCAATGGTGTTAGTGGCGCACAAGCTGCTAAATGGGCACATTTGCAATCCAGATATTCTGGAACGAATTTCTTTTTATGTCCCTGATAATTTCATCAGAGCTAGACAGCACAGATTATTTATTTTTCCAAGGGGCAGGACCAACCTACCAATGATCATGCCTTTGGGGAGAATAACTACTTTGTTAAATCACATTTCTTCTGTGATTGACATTTTCAATTTGAACGAAGGAGAATTTAAGACAGCAATAAGCATACTATTTACCAAATCTGGCTAATCAGATAGTATTGATGTACTTACCCATGCAAATAAATGTATATACTTACTTATTATAAACTGTAATTTATAAACTGTTATTTGTGAAATGTAAATGGATTATACTGTTTTTCACAATAAATCAATAAATAAATAAATAAATAAATAAATTAGGTTATTCATACTTATTCTATTGTATATATGTGTAATAAACACTTTTGTCACCTCACTTTTTTATCATTTCATATAAAAATATTTAATAAAAATTTAAAATGTGGAGCGCGGTGGAGCCGCCGGTAGCAAAATTGCGCGGGTAAATATTTTTGTCAACTACACGACTGACAGCTGATTCCTGTTATGTATTTCCATAGACAACTTGATAGGGATGTGCAGCTTGATCTACTATCGACCTTTTACTTTTTGCTTTAGGGATGTAACTAAAACAATAACGGAGTTAGAACGATTTCTATGGAAACACACGCGCTGACGTATAAACACGCTTATTGCACTTGACTGCTGTCCTATTTCTAACGCTTATATCTGCTTACGTTGCGGAGGGGTTAAGACACGGGATACAACAGTTACCTTTTCTTACCAAATTACTAAATTAAGCAGCATCAAACAATATTAATAGCCTTGCGTCTGTCGTACACATTCGATTCTCAAATAGATACAAATGTGCTGCCATCTATATTATTAATGCGCTAAAAAAGCAATTTTCGTAATTCGGTTTCGAATTCAAGAATTCGTCAAAGGATGGCGCTACTTTCAATAGTACCTACACCTAGGTATGAGGGAGCGGGCCGGATCGGTAGAGACGGGGCGAGAAATAAAAGGCGTCAGTCGGTGTAATGAGTCAGTCTTTATTAAGCTACGTAGCGAGGGTCGAAGCAGAGCGGCGTGACAGTGGTGCCGTGAGTGATGCTGATGCTTGCTAATGATCACTGGTCTTCAGGGAGCCGGCGTGTTGCTCTATACCATGGCGGTGTAGAAGTGACCTTGGTCCAGGCGGTTGATCGTCGTCGTGCTGACGAGATATGGCAGCTGTGTGTCCTTTGGGTCCGGTCACACACGTGACGCAGGAAGGAACCTTGAGAGGCGATGAAGATGATCTCTGGCAGCGGAACGCGATGGGTTTCGATTTGCCAGAGAACGGGTTGCATCCCAAGCAGAAAGCACGGCGGGCTTTATGTGCTGCGGACGGAGACATCTCATGTCGAGGCGCGAATGGGCCGGACAGCGGATGGTGGTTGGAGAAAGAATCCTCGAAGGTGTTGAAAATGTTCCTGGAGTCACACTGGACAAATGTTATTCACTGCTGTTGACTGCGCGGACAAGTGCCCCGCGCAGGCACGTACTTGGTCGCGGCACTGGTCGGACTGACTGACTGGAGCGGGCGAGTGAATCTGCTGCTTATATAGCCGCGGCGAGTAATTACTCTCACGGTAGGTAATGCTGGGTGAATTCACGCAAAGCTGAGATATCGCTCGAACCTTCTGTGGGCATTTGTATTGCACCTCCACACGTTCTAGGCCTTTCGCATAAGTGGCGGAATATTCACCGCTGTAGGTAGGTGTACCAGCCGGTGCGCAGTATTTCGTAGTGTGCTTCTAGCGCGTTCGGTGGAGTCCAGTGGCGGCGCAATGAATTCGGCAAAAGTGGCTGCCACAGGTATAAGAACTATGGTTTTATAGAATTTGAGTATCTCTCCGGATATGGAAAAATTAACGGTAATACTTAGAGTGAATAATAGTATCACGCGGCTATGTATTACATATGATGTCATTGCCTGCTGTGGTTACTTTGTCCCGGTGACTAGCTGTCACGGGATCACAGTGGATCCGAGGAACCGGCTATTTTTGGAAACAGTTCCTATCGGATTTATAAAATGGTCACCAACACTCAAACTGGGCGAAGCCGAACCAAAAGCCGTCCGCAAGGCCTAGCAGCATAAACCAGCAAAGCGGGTATTTAATTGCTAGTGTATAATTAATTGGTGACTACAACTCAGAATCATGCAACTGCTACACCTTTGAAAAGTCGTTAAAAGTGATGAAAAAATTGGTTAAACGGGTTACGTTAGGTTAGGGGATATTTTTCAATATTTTTTTTTCATAACTTTCAATGACTTTTCAAAGGCGCATTGAAATTGCATGATTCTGAGTAGTCATAGAACCATTTCATTTTCGCATATCGTTATTACGGTGCACGACAAATCCTTGCCTATTTTGACGAACATCACTACTTACATTCTTTGTTAACCGCTCAGGCCTCGGGCGTATTCTGTCAGATGATCAGTGTATTTTCGCTTATAATAAAATCCAACTAAATGGAATATTTTTTTAAAGTATCCGAAAACTAAAAACTGCTTTGATGCGTAGTGAAAAAATCTTTAAAATTTTATTATAATAAATAAATATATACCTATTTGAAATATTTTTTTTTTGTTAAAACGGCTCACATTTTACTAAACTAAAATTACAGGTAATGAAAAAAATAAAAACCCACACATTTTATTACACAAATGTATTATAAATGTTTTTGTCACCTCACATTTTTGTCATTTCATGTAAAAATAAATGGTTAAAAATTCACAAAGTTTCATAAATATTTTTCTTAAATTGTGGTCGGAAACTTTGGTTTCCAATGGTGTACATTTAAACTTTTCTGTGGTTAACTTTTAGATTTAAATATAAATAATGGTGTTTTCTGTATTAACATGATTTAGATCATATTTCTCCCCTGTTGGTAAGTGAAACACAACGATTTCTAAGAGATCTATATGAGCTGTTCCTGAAAGTGAATAAATGAGCCTGAGGGGTTAAATAAAATTAATTGGACTGCCAAAAAGATACATTATTTGTTGATCTTTATACCCTGAATACCCTGTATGAACGCATCTCAAAAGTTTTAATGATCTTTACTAAATGGTTAATTTGTATTGATTTTCAGAAAACAGGACAGAGCAGTCTAGGAATGAAATTGAACTCCTGGAATCATTAGAAGAGTTGAAAGATCTTAATCGGAGACAAGCCTCCATTGATTATGAAGGGATGCTGCAGCAGTTTGCCGTAGAAACGGCTGAGGATCGGAGAAAACGAGAAGAGAAAGAAGATGAAGAATTTGTTAAGTATGTTTCATTTTAAATACATATATCTCACTGCTAGAATCTCCCCAGACGTTCTTTACGAAGGTGAATTTGTCAATCACTTTACATACTAAGATTGAAACCCTTAATATTTAGATACCTCTTTTAAATTTGCGAGGCGGTTATGCCGCCTTCCTGAGAACCATTTCTTGGATAACCAACACCTCTGCTATAGGTCACTCCAAGTGGTTCGCTACTGGTGAATTAGCAACCAAGTCAGCGGATGTGTCTGTCCACCAGCTGTGTGGCGGGCCAGATCGGGAGAGGCCGGTTTGGTTAGATTGACCTCTCCAGCTGGCTGAGAGAGACCCATCATCTTGCACCGCCAGGAAGGGATGGATTCATACGTCCGTCACTCTTGTACACACTGACCCCTAAATTTCTACCCTCATACCTTTTTCCTTTCCAGAACTCCCTAATAATATTTGGATGATTAGTATACCGCCGTTTTTTGTGAAAAATAGCCTACGAAAATACTTTATAAACACTATTTTGCAGGGTTTTTTTTTCTGCTTCGATCTATCTGGGTCCCGTGACTCTAAGACGATAAATAAGAACTGTACGATGTTGGAAAAACCAGCTCTTTTGTCAACAATACGTTTTTTAACTGATGTACACACCTCAAAATCCTCAAAAGTATTTTCGTAGGTAGGGGCGGTTACAGCCGTATTGCTTTCCTGCGACGATATATTTCTACAATCTTACTTCCAACTGCAAAGCTTCAAGCCCCCTTTGGGTGATTTGTCACAAAAACGGCGCTCTACAAATCGTCCATTTATTATTATTATTAAAAACGAGACAAACCATTATAACAACTTATGTCTAAAAATTGCATCCACCGGTTCATCGATCTCCGATATGAAACTATACATATAATGATTTGACCAATGAACGCGATGCTATGTAAAAATGTGCTGTACCGGCAGAAAGTATACAGGACCATACTTACCTGGGATGTCACTTGTGATTAGTTTGTGGTTTATTTAGAGAAATGTAGGTACAGTTCGCACGCAGATGACATAATTGGGAACACTAACATCTCCTTCCTTTCCTAAAAAGACCCTCCACACAGCATTCCCAAAGATGACATAGGCCTAGAGGGAAATTATTTTTCTCAGGGCTTAATAACCGGTTCCTAGAGAAAAATATCTATGGTGACATTGACAACAAAAGAACCGATGTTTCAGGACCGGAATATCGACCATCTCTACCCGAAAGAAATGTCAATTCGAGAGTTGGCTATTGTCCTAATAAATACTCTAATCGTTTTTGATTATTTCCTTCTTGGACATGCCGTTTATTTTTATTTGATTATTCTCAACATTTTATCAGTTTAATCCTCGATATGTCATTTTGATAAGCACGACTTTCAATTTTGAAAATTGACATTATTTTTCAGACTACAAGTAACCTGTTCTTCATTATTGCATAAGGCTCTAATATCCTCGAATGTACATCATCAATGTGGATGTAACACGGAAAGTAATTGAGGCGATTTTTCGCAAAAACAGCGCTATATAAGTTGTCCAAATTTATTATTATTATTATTAATTCCCGGATTATTTCCAATTCACTCCTAATACTAGCTTTAACTTGTCTGCCACAAACCACTCTTTTTAGGGTGAAATGCCTAATTCAAAAAAAAAAAACCTTTCAGCGGTCGTGCGCAGTCTGTGAGTCCGCAGTGAACTTATTTTTCTGATTATGCGCTAACTATGAACAATAGACAATTGCGCTTCCGTGATATCCTCGGAGGGGTGAGAGATACGTCCCCTCAATACCCCAGTGGCATTCGTCGCAAACGCATGGGTTCTTTTGTTTATATTTATGGTCTCAGATTCCGCTTGCGACTGGTTGTGTACTTAAAAAATCTCTTGAATAATATTGAGAGGTGGGTGAGTATTTCATGATATTTGTATCATATTATTTAGAACTAAGTTTTATTTTATGTAAACATGTTATACGCAAATAAGTTCCTACCTAGTTGTAAAATTTTATCTTTTTTCGTTATTATGTTGATTTATAGCATTATGGTTATCCAACCTTTATAACCACCGCAGTCTTTGAGTTTATCGCGAAGAGAGAGACAGATGCCGCGGAGGACTTTAATTTATAATACGTAGAGATGGTGTGAAAGATTATAATAAACTGCATGAAATGCTTGGGATAACTAACGTATTTAAGTTAATAAGGATTAATACTGTATCCGTCTAAATAACTTTTCAATTACCGCAATTTACGTGACCATTTTTTTAGAAGATAGAATGGGTATTGTAAGCTATCCGTAAAAGATAGATATATGCCTTCGTGGACTTTTTTGTAGATCTATAAAAGAGGAATATCCCACCATGCATTGTTTTATTATATCCCAAAAGGATTAGGCAGCGTTTTCGATGAAAACTACCAGGCGGCTTGACTTTTTCCGACACTTCTCACAATTATCGTTATGTTTCAACCAATTTACACAAATCCTTGACAAATTACCTAAACCTTCCTCACGAAACCCTCTATCTATTGTTGAAAACCGCATGAAAATCCGTTCTGTAGTTTTCAAGTTTATCGCGAACAGACAGACAGACAGACGACGCGGGGGACTTTAATTTATAATATGTAGAGATATAGATAAAAAACTTTTTTATTATATGCTGTATACAATATCATGAAATATTCAGTAGTCTTCTAAAACCAGACGCCCAAAGTTGCGGAATCAACGACCGTGCGCGACTGCTTATGTTCGGCGCAAGGGTGCGACTACTGGAAGGTTAATAAATAATAATTAGTATAATTACCAACCTATTATAAATAAATCATTTGTAATTGGCATTCAGTCGCTTGACGCCATTAACTTGTATTGCAGTTAATTCAAATATCCTGGTGGAGAATGGACTTCAAAGATAGTCACAACTTTCTAGCCAATCAGCGCTCTACCCCCTCGATGAGCTAACCTTGTTAAATTCATTTTCTACGAACCCCTCTTGTAACCCCTCGGCCCAAAGTCAGTGCTTTTTCTTTATGTTAGAACAGACTTATTATGTATATGCATGTTTATTTGTTATATCGTCTATTTTATTATAATCTAAATTTTTTATGTTACATAGGTAATAATTGTGCTGTGCCTGTCTCACTAGGAGTTCCTGTGTTGAGAGCAGGCGCATTTTAACATAAATAGTTTTAAAATAGTTTATAAAGGATAACAACAACAATGTTATTTACATTTAGGGTAAAAGTACAAGGACAATCAGCATCGTATCAATGGGTTAGCATGCATTAGGAGTATGCATGTTCTTACTATGTAAGTTAAATATGGTGTATGAGTCAATAATTTAAAAATATTAACTTTTTCTGACACTTTCAGTTGAACGGCACAAGCCGTTTTGATTGGCGCTTTAAAATTTTGAGATTGACCAATAGACTGCAATTATACATATATATGGTTGCACTCGGTTAAGATCAATTTTATTTTTTTTACATTAACTCCACACAGGAGACCCTGAAGAGAAAAATTCTCTCAGGGCCTATATCATCTTTGGGGATGCTGTGTGGAGGATCTTTTTAGGGAAAGGAGGGAGAGAAAGTTCTGGAAAAGAGATACGTAATCTGGGGGACGATGTGTCCAGGAGTGACGGGACACACAAATCAATCCCTCCCGCTGTGATGCAAGCCTAAGGGTTTGTGTGGAGGATCTTTTTAGGGAAAGGAGGGAGAGAAAGTTCTGGAAAAGAGATACGTAATCTGGGGGACGATGTGTCCAGGAGTGACGGGACACACAAATCAATCCCTCCCGCTGTGATGCAAGCCTAAGGGTTAAGAGTGTCCTGCTGGAGGGGTCTAGGTTAGGTCTCCCTCAACCAGTCTTTCGCGATCCGGCCCGCCATGCAATAGGTGCTCATTTTTCATTGATTTTGCATATACCAAAGTTGTCATTTTTCATTGATTTTGCATAGTTCCAGAAATACTTTACATTATGATTTATTGAAGTTTCAACATTATTAATAAAAGAATTGTAGCAAATTTTTGATAAGATTTTGCAATCTTTTCTAACGTTTTTAAATTCAATATAATTTGATAAAGACCTGTCTTCTTTATATTTCTTATGTAAAACTTTTTTAAGGGCAGTTAATTGAACAAGTTCTTTATTGAACCATCTCGGATATTTCGATTCTTTAAAATGAATGAGTGGGATGAGATCTGAAATAATTTTATTCAGCAAATAATAAAATTATTCAATATTTTGATTAAGGGGTAATTTACCAAAACCGAAATAATATTTCGGGGTGGGGAAGTATGAAGTATGCTCGAACGGGGAACCGCTGCGCGCTACCGACGAAGTCAGAGCAGCGAAGAATCTAGACTAGATGGTACACTTGAGTAAGATTTGAACATGAAACGTTAAATATTGGGCATCTTTCAAATTATGTTTATTAAATTGAATGCGCATGTTTTAGGTAAATTTAGATAGAAACATTACCTATTGCAGGAGGAGCTCATGATTTTATGACTTTATCAGATTTTGATCAAACTTCTTTGATAAATTATTCGATACAACCAACTACACTGCTGGACGGTAGGCATTAGTTCTTCATTGACAGATGTCAAAACAATACGGTATTCAATTTCGCATTATTTTCGTAATATGTGATCATAATTATATCTGAATATATTGGAAAGATAAATAAAATATCGGTCATTTTCAATATTTATTATTATTGTTTACAAAAAGTTGTATATATATTTATATAAAAGTTATATTTTGATAGTGTCCCGCACTCGTGGCTAATCAAAATATATAAAGTTAAACCAATTATAATTAGATTTTTGAAAAATATTATGTCCTTTTGGAATACAGATTTACTAGTAAATTTAAAAGGTAAGAAAATAGTAGTACCGGGCATTTCAATAAAAAGAGGGATTTTTCAAGGAGACTCATTGAGTCCTCTTTGATTTTGCTTAGCATTGAATCCTCTGTCTAAAATGTTAATTAAAAGCAAGTTTGGAATAAAAATTAACGGTAATACAAGAGAGAGTAGTATAGTTTCACATCTATTATATATGGATGATATAAAATTATTTTCAAATTCTGAATCAAATTTAGAGAAAATGATTAAGGTAGTTAAAATTTTTCAGATGATATTAAAATGACTTTTGGTTTAGATAAATGTAAAACGATCCATATAGAGAAAGGCAAAATTGTAGATTAAAAGTATGAAAGGGGGTGAGGTTTATAAATATTTAGGATACCCGCAATCGAATAGATTAGATCACACTAGTATTAAAAATGATATTAGGATTAAATTTCAAACTAGGATCAGAAAATTTTTAAAATGCAATCTATCTGCTAAAAATTTTGTAAAAGCAATAAATACTTGGGCAATACCTCTACTAACGTACTCATTTAGCATAATTAAATGGTCCAATACAGATTTAGATAGTTTGGAACGATTAATTAGAACAACGTTAACAAATTTTAATTGCCATCATCCAAATTCAGCTATAGAACGAATTAATTTACCTAGAAATTTAGGAGGTAGAGGTGTAGTCCAAATAACATCTTTGAAACACAATCAGGTAGAAATGCTTAGAATTTTTTTCCATAGGAAAGCTAATAGCTCAGAAATGCACAATATAATTTGCAAGGCAGATATAAACATTACACCTTTAAATTTATAGACGAGAATGCCAAAATTCTTATAAATACTAACCAGGAATTATTAGATTCCTGGTCAAATAAAATTATTCATGCAAAACACTTCAATTATCTCAACCAAACGTATGTTGACAAACTTTCGTCAAACAAATGGTTGAGTATTGGAGTCATTAATACAAAAATTATAGGAAGCATATAATCAAAGATATAAATCAAATTGATGATTTATGTAGAAAATGTTTGGCTTTTCCGGAAACTATAGAACATATTATATCGGGATGTTCTATATTAGCGCCGTCCGAGTATACATTTAGGCACAATCAGGTTTTAAAAATAATCCACCAAAGTTTGGTAATTAAACATAACTTGATTGACTTCCGTAATACTTGACCGTACGATTGACTACCATATTATGAATATGAACCAAATTCTTTTTAGAAAATGAATTTTATAAAATATATTATGATAAAACTATACTAACAGACAGAACAATTAGTAATAATAGACCTGATATAGTTTTACATGACAAAATTAAAAAAATAACTTATATCATTGATGTAGCTATTCCAAATTCCTGTAATATAAAAAAAAAACAGTTTCTGAAAAATTAGAAAATACATAGATTTAGGAAATGAGATTAAAAGAATTTGGCACTCTCAGACTATAAAAATATTACCATTTGTTATTTCGGCTACTGGCATTATACCTAGGTCTCTGAAAATATTCATATTATATTCCATAGTTCTCATTAATAACTTGCGGCAGGAATGTGAACTAACATTTTTTAATATGAAATAGCACAATTTGTTGGTTATTCACATTTGGTAGTTTTAATTATTGCTACAAGGTTTGTTAGATTCGTACTGGGAGATTTATATGGTGAGGATCGTTTCGTGTTATTATGAAACTTTTTCCCTACTATTCTCAATTATTATCTTTTGTTCACTAAAAAATACTAATAATATATCTGCAAAGTGAACAATACTATATATATCTTTATCTTTACCTGATTTATGTAAAAGCACAGTAGGACGTAAATAAATAAAACTAGGAATACGAAAATACGGGTAAAGGGGCACTCTAAACCATTCTATGCCGCTGGTTGCAAACAGGCGGCCGCGAAATGGAAGTTCTAGTAAAAAAGTCAACTTGGTTCTGAAATAAAACACAATAACATAACGACTAACCTTTAGTGTGACCCCTTTTCTTATGTGCCTACACATTTACGTATTTATTTTTTGTAATATTTGACGTGCTTTCACTCTGAAATCATCTCGCATACTGACTCGAAATAACTCGTGTCTTGGTTTATATAATGGCGTGAGACAAAATAACAATATCGTGATATTGAAAAACTGTTTTTATTTATTTAAGCATTGTTTTAATGCTTTTTAAAATAATTTTCTTATTCAGTCGTTTAGACAACATTGATGTGGTGATAATGTATATTTTTTATAATTCTCCTGTATTTAGAATTAAAAGATATAATCGAACCTTAAGCTATTTTTAGAGGTTTTGTAAATATTTTTTCACGCAATTGTTTTAAACATTTTAACACGTTTTTTTAACGCACATTTAGAAGAATAGTTTATTTTTTCAAAACATAATATTTTTTTCTAATAAACAATATAGAAATGTTCTTAAAACTGCATCAAAAATCCCTAAATATGGTGCGCTTGCGGTAATATACCCTTAATATTGCCTTCTTTAACCACTCGAACGATCGCGCGTCAAAAGACTTTTTTCTCCGATTGCTCGCGGTTTTTTAGCGACGATTTTGAATATTTTCCGTCAACATTAAAAAAATCATATCTCCGAATTTTAACATGGAGACATAAAACTGATTATAGTGCTATACAGCCAATAAATTCACCTATATTTTACTAACTATCCTATATTTTTAGAATTGATAGATAAATTATTAAAAAATCTTAAACTTTATAAATGCGCGAAATTTGTGTTTTTGTGATTTGAAATTGCCGCCAGTGGCAGTTTTAAATATCTTTATTGAATATTTTCTACGTTTTTATGTTCTCTATGGCCTGTTTGATAACCACAGATGCAAGAATATAATAGAAAAATAATTTTTTGTATGTTATGATCTCTTCAAAAGTTTGGTCAAAAAATGATTTTATAAAATTTGAGTGCGTGACTTGTCAAAATTGAAATCACTGTATAATACTATTTAATAAACTTACCACAAAAACTGGTATTACATTAGGAAGATAAATTAACTGCCTACAATTATTAATAAGAATAGTAGCCATGTTGGCTTTATTTTATTCATTTGATGAATTATACAGAGAGCCTATTTTACGATGTCAAAATCATGGTCCTACTTTTTAAATAATTGTAAATTAGAACTGGAGATTTGTTACCATGTTTTTATATAACGTGCAAAACAAGGAAATAAGGCTTAAAATGAAATATATATCATAGATATACACATTGCCAATATTTCAGGGGGATACTTTGTAAGTTGATGAAATCCACCAATATTTGACGAAAAATCACTTCTGACAGCTACCTTAAGGTCAAGCTACATAGGGTAAATCAGAATATGTAAAATGATGATGATGATAAAATTGTATATATATCAAACCTTTGTATGAGCGTCGAATGGCAAATAAAATTATAGTGATAATTTTATATCTAAAAGCAAAGGTATCGAAAAAAAATGGTGGAGGGGAAAATAATTGATGGAACCAATAATTGATTTATTTATTTATCTTAATTATTATTTTAAATCAATTAAATTAATATTACAGTTGTATGGTTACAATGGAAGAGCAGTATATTGATTTAAACATTGGTTATACACTTTGTCATAATAAAAATGTATTCAATTTATATTGGTTTATTCATAATTTAAATATCAAACCTGTTGTATCAGCGTCGATCGGCAAATAAAATCTTAGTGATATTTTTTTTATCTAAAAGTTGGAATGAAAAATAGTGGAGAGGAAAATAATTGAGGGAACAAATAATAGATTTATAAATTTATTTCCGCCCTGTGATGAATTGCATTGATCAACAGTGAAAATTAGGAAATATCGTAGCTTCCCACTTTAATTTAAAAAGAAAATATCAATTACTTATAAAACGGACACGTCTACGACATCTATCGGATTAGAGTAAAGTGAATTCATATTTACGGTAGGGATCTATAATTAGACAAGGTGAGACGAGTATTGATAAAAAAATCACAGATGGTATCAACAAATAATCAAAGACAGGGACTCCCCATATACTTTGGGCCGTGATATATTGACAGCCAATTGAATTACAGCAAAAACGATTAAAAAACCGAGTTAGCCTATCAACAAGAAGAGGGCCGAGCCCATTTTTAGAACAAAGGAACGACCTTTGGACTTAGCAATTAGAAATGTAATTAATGAGTTTGACGTTCCCACCAAACCGAGAGGTGAATAAACTCCATGGGAAGAAATAATCTGTTCAGGGACAAAAGAACGATGACCCCAAGAAATGTTATCATTAACCGGTACATTCCAGGGATCAGAAACCCTAGTTCTCGAACGCATTAAAACATATCAGGTGCGGAAAAAAAGGATACACGTAAACACGATGCAAAAGTTTAAGTGAAAAATTGCAAAGCAAGTGACGAAAACGTATTGTAAGGCGTTAGGGAGATTTCCATCTATAATACGATTGTTTGTGACGACCGGAGATGATCGATTCGAGGGAAAACGTGCTAAAGGAAATGGAAATGTTGAAAAAACAATGGAAAATTATTGTTATCAATTTTAGACGGAGCTAGGATATTACGATGAAAGATTTAGGGAGGAAACGTCAAAAAAAAATGAGAGTTTTAAAGAATAGGCGAGGGTACATTTCAGATGTCTAGAGCAGTAACAAGTGTTAGAGAAGAAGATAGAGTGCAGTACGGAGGGGAGTGGAAAATGCTGAAAACATTGCGATAGAAAAACTCAGGAAAAGGAGTCATTTTACGTAATTAAAATGGAGGTTATAGAGTAACATAGTACGCGATTGCAGATAAAAAAATGAGGCATTACAATGGTTGTCGATTTCAGATGTATTTTGTTGTGATAAACAAGGAATATTCGAACATGAAAATTGTTTAGATAAGGACGATTAGCCGTTAAAAAGGTAATAAAAATTATCATGGGTCTTATGAAATATTTATATTAAAGAATTCTCATAAAAGTTAACGACACTGAAATAAAAAAAGGATTTATTGCCAGGTGGGTACAGGAACTAATGTATACAACTGTCAAGACATATGGTTTATGGGATTTTTCGTAAGAACGGGACGAAATTTGTAAGGCGTTCTCTATGAAGCAATAAAAATGACAGGAATTTAAGGGCCGAAGTGGGGGTATCTCCTATAAAGATGTTAAAAATGATATATTTATTAATAACAAATAGAAAATGAAATTTTCCAAGAGGCAGCAAACATCAAAAAACGATATGGTTATATCAGGGAAGTACGGGGAAGTGAGGGGAAAGGAGATACGACAGAGAAAAACAAAGGAAATCTTAGATTAACAGTGAATAAAATAAATACGGCTTGAAATATAAAAATCTATAGAGATATGAACAATAGCGTAAGAATAAATAAGGAAATTCATGGAAAGAGTGTCGTGAATAAAAGAAAATTCGAGAAAAAAATGGAAAATTCAAATATACGACGTAAATAGAGAAAATTCGGTTTTAAATGGAAAGGTTCATATAGAATACAGAAAAACTCGTGGAAAAATAATAAAATAAAAATGAACAATTTGCGAGAAAGGCTTCGACATGAAGATATCTCTGATAGGCGAATTTGGGGACAGATTTGTAACATATGGTAGATGCCGTACGCACGGACATGTTACGAAATATATGAAAATAGAACTTTAAAATTATTAAATTCAAGCTAATTTTGTATGAACAACAGGACAAAGGAAGTTGGGCCATTAAACATGGATCTTACTAAATCCGGATCTTGTAAGTATGGAAGTACGAGACAGAATTTAATGTATCAAACGCAAAACGTACAAAGAGACCGCATTCGACAATAATGGAGAGGTTTCAAGAAATTACGAGTTGATAGTAATTAGATTGGTTTATTATAGGAGATTCAGATACGATCTTTTGGACCTGAGAGGGGTATAAAAGTCTAGACAAATGCCAGTTGAGGACAGTCTACGGTCGTGGTCGAAAAGTTTGTAACTTCGCGGAACGTGACGAAACGGTGGGTGATTTAAATTTGAAAAATTCTAAGTGATAATTATTTTGATACTTAGAAAAATTTCACATTCTAGTCAAAAAAAAAAAAAATACTTTGCAGTTAGAGTCAGTGAAAAATAAAATTAAAGCCAACGCATTAATTACTTGTGAAAAATAAAAGTGCTCGTGATAAATACAATTTGTTTTAGTGGAAAATTCGGATTTTATAATCACTTAATATCGTATTTTTAAACTTAGAAATTTCGCGTTTAATATTAGTGCAATAAATAACTGAAGTGATGTGATAATTTAGCGTGATGAAGTTATAATTAAATACGTGTGTTCAATCTAAGTGAAAGTGTTCTAACAAATAATAAATATTTAAATTAATTATCTTAAATAATAATAATAAAACAAAATAATATTTTATTAATACATAAAAATTTCGGAGGGATAAAAATCTAATTTAACAACAATTTACCATCTCTAAATTAATCGTGAAGTAACTATCATTTAAAGTGTTATCTAACCAACGAGTTTTGAGATAAAATACAGTTTAGAACGATAGAGTTCATACATCATTTTAATTAATTAGATTAAATGAAAAAAAAAAAAATTGAAGTCAAAAAGATTTAATTAAATTTAGGAAAATAAAAAATTAATTTAGGAAAATCGCAGCAAGGTTACCGTGTATTTCCCGGTCGGAAAAAACCTTGGTAGGGGTAAGTCTTTTCCGTTATAAAATTTTACAGATTCCAAGGAGAAAGCGGAATGCAGTAAACATTGGTATTTGGATTAATTATTTGACCAAGATATTACTCTCTTAATATGTGATATGTAACTATATTAAAATATTATAAATATAATAAGTATATTTTATATATTTATATATGTATGTATATAAACATATATATTTGTAATTTTATTGTTCCCAAGAAAATTTTTAATCAAAAAGAAAACACTTATATAAAAAGAGGAAGAGGGTATCGATTCCTACCTCTGAATTCATCAATAACTATTGAAAGTAGTTATGTGTGATAAATTTACAAATCAATAATTATATTTAATGTTATGTATGTATCAATATAATTTCAGAAAATCCAGAGCATTTGAAATAAGTTATGATATTAGAAATTATTTCAATCATAAAATTTATGTATGTACATATCCATATTATAAATTATTTATTGAGACAAAGTATATATAAATGAATAAATATGTATACGTAATCGGGTATCAGACTAGACAATTGCGCTAAGTACATCATTATCAAACAAAGAAAATTTTAGAGTCATCTCACACGTCTCCGGAATGTCTAAAGTAAACATACCTCATACGCTGGAATCTAGGTCACGAGGCCGTAGAGAATGTTTACAAAGCTCAAATTGTTTACAAAATAATTCGGTCACTGGGGCACTAGTTCGAATACAGTAAAAAGAAAAAAAAAAATGACCTTGATTAGTGGATATCGTACTTAGGTATTAACTTCTAGGAACGGGATAAAATTATTATATTGCGCAATTATTAGGAGCAAAAAGAAAAAAAAAAAAATTTAAACACTATTTTTAATTTGAACGTAACGAGGTATCTACAGACCTAAGCAATTGAAAATTAACAGATTTATTATAGCAGTTCAAAAGGGTGTATTGAAGATTTACATGAAACAGTTGAAAAATCACGGGATAGCTTAATAAGGGGTAATGAGGATTTACATGATTCAATTGAGAATCACGGGATAGCAAGAGTTTATCAAAAGTTGAACATTGGAGGGGAGGGAAAGAAAAAAAAAATACAGTTCAACCAACAGAAGGCAGTGTTCGCTTCTGTAACAAGGACCATTAATCAAACCATAGAGATGGCGGATCTCTCAAACAAAACCGTCAACAAAACCAAACAAAAGCTTGGAGTTATGGCGAATCTCCAGAACACATCGCCAGATAAGATCTTAATGTACTAATATATATTTATATTTCACACTATTCTTACGTATATATTCGGTATCAATCTGAAAATTTCGCAGAATTTGATGGGCGAGATCCGAGCTCGGGATGCGTTGCAAGTAGTTTCGCATTGCGAGTTATAAACCTTCCCAAAACGTATGTTTACATATATATCTTTTTATGTACTGTTCATTGAATGAAACGAACTCACTTACAATTAGTGCTTTAGGCCTGTCGGGTCACTCTCGTCTCATTTCTTGAACGTGGAGGGAGGATTCACGACCCGTAACTCCACACAAACCCGTGAGTATATGATTGCATATAGGACGAAACCGGTTCGCCCTAAGTAAATAGTAAACTTTGGAGGAGTAGGAATTTGGAGGTATCTGGGCTTGGAGGAAGACCTGAAGGCAGTGCATGATGGCGAAAGGAAGGTTCATTGGGACGCGATAACTTAGGTATCAATCAATTGAACCGTGCCAAAAGACTGTGCGAATTTTGGGTTGACTTCTGATCACCCTGCTTACTTGATGGAGGCCGGAGCCAAATTTTGCCAGAAAAAGGGTTATTCTGAGTTCGTCAAATATGCAATTAACTAATTACATTAACCTACTAAATCCATCTTTATATGTACCTTATAGCAGCCGAATCTAAACGGAGGGGCGCCCAGCAGATACGAGATACAATCATAATCAAATTTACTAACATTTAACCATTTGAGTTATATTTAATTATCTGTTCAATTAGTCATGTGTAGTTTCGATTAGTATTGCTTATTCATGAATTCATTAGGATGTAGGGAATCATAATAAACGTCAAAGGGAAGTTAGTTCATTTAGAGAAATTACTTAAGGTTAAATTTGCAAGAGAGAGACCAATACAGTTTGAAATTCAACACTCTGTTTAGAATCAAGAGGATTACCACAAAATTTAAAGTAATTAAAGTTCTATATCATAAATCAAAAAATTACACAACGTTTGATGGAGTTTAATTACAACCTAAATACGAAAATATTTACGTTCAAAGTCGTAAATAACGTATTTATTAGTTAAGTACATATATCGCTAAAGGTATGTAGTACAAGGGAGCTTTAAGTAGCTTTCTGTAGTTATCAGAGGAAATAAGGGTCCAATTTTATAAAGGCTTGTGTGACGTAGGGGAGGAATTTTCCATCCCTACCACACATATGCAAAGCCTTAAGAATTTAAATATCGATCAGAGCCAAGAGAAAAGGCGAGAATATTACAACTGTCTTGCCGATGAAAGGAGAGTTAAATAAGTATGAAAAGACGAAACATTACGACTGGTGCCAAGTGCCCAGGAGTAAATAAAATACAGACAAATATAAGAGAGTAGAAAAGACATACATCACAACTGCACAGCCGTGACAGGAGATCAGAGTTTTACAAGTTGTTTTAGAAAAAAAAAAAAAACTTTTATTGGTCAATCTATTGCAAAAAAAAAAAAAAAAAATAATAATAATAAGTAGGACGTTATGTTAAATGAAGTGATAATAAAAATAAAATAAAAATCAGAACAGTGCGCCGTTAAATAAACACGAAAAAAATATATAAATAAATAAATAAATATACGAAAATAAATATATAAACAATACATTTAAATATAAAAAAAAAGTGTTAACGAATAAACTCTACATGTTTTAAAATAATTTATAAAAGTGTCGATATAAAGTTAAATCAAGTGACCATGAATTTGTTGATTGCTTATGAGATTATAAATATCGTAACAAAGAATGTAGGTCAGATACAAGCGTAAACAGTTTATTCAAGGCAGGCCATAAATTGACAGAATAATGGTATTGACATTCCTGAATCTAGAATGTTAATGACCGTAATGTAAACAATCTGATACGAGATACCGCGGTGTTTGTAAGCATCGAAAGATTGATAACCTAAGCATCGAAAGTGATAACAAAACATCGAAAAATTTTGAAGTAGGTGACATCGGGGGTAACGCGTATCTCTATAAGAGATTGTAGAATAAACAAACTCGAAAATAATATCAACACTCGGTTACGGAAAAAATAAACAGACTTTACAGATAAAAACGGGGGAACTTACCTACATAAAGTGACCCTTTGTTTATAGTTAATGTTGTGGGTTTGTATGTGAGGATTATCACATAAAAAGTCATAACATAAAAGATAAGGAACATAAAATAAAAATAACATAAAATATTTGATTGGGGATAGTGTCGAGTTGAGAGCTTTAATATCACAGACGAATGTTTTATAGGTATATACCTATTTAAGGGAACATTTGATCATTCGGACCAAAAAAAGGAGGGGATTTGACGAAATAACATCAAGATAGGTATTGCGAACTCTAAACAGATTTTGCGAAAATATCGTAGGTATTGCGGAACTTGAAGGAATGGTTGGCATTCTAAACAATGAGTAATTATTGGTTGAACGAAAATCACGGGATATTCATTAACATTGGAGTAACAATATTCATTCCGTTTTTTTTGCAATTACCTACATTTAATTGAAATGAAGAGTGATGGTAGAGTTGATCTAATTTGGGTTACAATCATCATGCAAACAAATATAAATAATTGAAAATATTGTGTTTTATAGGGGGACAGGTTCCAAAAAAAAAAAAAAAATAAAAAATAAAAAAAAAAAAAATTAAATAAATTATAAATATATATAGGTATATTTATAATAAATAGTTGGTATTGAGTTAAATTCATTAAAAATTTTTTAAACAAAAAATGGCGGAAAAAAGGAAAGTGGATGCGACGGAATTAGAAGCTAAAGAAATACCGTCGGGAGATGAATTACGGGAGATATTTAGACGTTCAAAGAGGTCTAAGTTACGAGTCGAGGATATGATAGAAGTCGTTCAGCCAGAGGGGGAGACCGACACAAAATCGGAGGAACAGGGCGAAGATAAGCGAGAGTGTGAAGAGAGACTCACACATGGTATGTTACAGGAAAAACCCGAGGAAAAGGAACAAGAAAAGTTAACGAAGTAAAAGGAAAAATAAAAAAATAAAATAAAAAATATAGAAAAACGAGAAAATTGGAAAAAAAAAAATAAAATAAGTAAATAAATAGAATAAGGAAGGCAACATAATTTACATAAGGTAATTTAGGAAACTAAAATAGAGATTATAAGGTTGTCGCTTAATAAGATAAAAATATAAACATTAACCAGGCGACACTCGGAAAATAAAGAAAATGGTTGGGAAACGTGGAACAAGTAGGCGAGCCCAGGCTTTAGTGACAGCAATCGGGGAAAATGTCACAACCGAGACTTCAACAATAAACATAGGAGATATAACTACAATAATTCAGGCAGCTTTGGCACCGCTCGTCAATAAGATGCAAGAACTCGAGAAACAATTGGAAAGCCCAGCAACAGTGGCGGTGATAGGAGAGGATAGTGCGCCGAAAAGCGTTCTCCAAGTAGTGGAAATGTTACCACAGCAGGAACGACCATCATTCTCCGGTGGAAATCAAAATCCCATTAGTTTCCTGGAAGATTTAAAAGAATACACTAGAAAAGTGAAACGAACGGATCCTTTAGTCGTCGTACGGGAAAATTTGAAAGGGGAAGCTAAATCGTGGGCAAAATTGTACAATAAACGATGGGAGACTATGTTAGATTTCGAACGAGATTTTTTAGCTACCTATTGGGGAGACATAAAGAAAAATGAAGTTCGCCGTCGTCTTGCAGAAGGGGTATATGATGCCAAGAAAAATATATCCATGCTCACTCATTTCGCAAACTATTGGGAGCTAGCGAAGGCTTTAAAGATTACTGACACACCGTTGGGCATAGTTGACGAGATTATGAGACATTATCCGAAGGAAATTCAATCGCTATGGTTTTCGGGGCAATCAGGAGATGAGATTGTCGCCGCTGAGTTTCTACGAAAACTAGATACAATGGTATGTACACCAGAAGAACGGAACATGAAGAAGAGGAGTGGGGAGGAATCCAGCAAGAAGGACAAATACCGTGACCGTTACCACGCCATAAAAAGGAGGATACACGCAATTGAAAGTGTGGGCGAAAACGCTAGTTGCAGCAAGTGCACCGAAGTTAACAGTTCACCAAAAGAAAATTCTACAATAACTACAGCCGGGAAGGAGCTAGTGGTCGCAGCCAACTCGGGAGATAAAAGGAGATTATAGCGCTTTACATTTAGCTAGATATTACACAAGTAATAAGAAACAAAAATCAGGTTTACAGTTAGTGGAAATCAACGGATAGAGTGCGAAGTTTACAAATATTTGTAAATGTTAATAAATAAATAAACGATTGAGAAATATAAATAAAATTATGTTAGGGTACATTATAATTGGGGAGGGGGAAGAAAGAAAATTACTAAAATATTAGATTATCAGATTGCTTGCGAGGGGCGGATCGTCGTCAAGTCTTTGAGGGTGAGTGGACAAGTTCTTAATAAGCGACAATCATATTCAATTATTGAAATAGAGTAAGGCAAATAAATTCGTTAATTTTGATTTTCTAGTTGAAAAAAAAAAAATTGACTTTTTTTATGTGTTAATGAAAAAAAAAAAAAAAAAAAAAAAAAAAAGGTTAGATAAGTAAGAACACTCGAAGGAGAGAATTAGAGATATTATATGGCACACAAAAGGGACATTTTGAAAAATAAACAATGCCTAGGAATTTTTTTTTTGAAATATTGAAATAAGAAAGTTTATCTATAGATATAGGGTAGACATTAAGTATAGAGATAAAAAGGTAACATTTGAATTAAGGTATAAATATTTTAGATTTCGAAAAAAAAAAAAAGGAAAAAAGGAACGCTGAACCAATTTGAGGATAATAAAGAACATTTATAAAATTTTAAATATTAGAGTGGACAACACTTAGGCTAGAACAACTTTGGATGAATTAAGAAATTACAATTAGAAATTAAGAATTATAAAATAAAGTTTAAATAAATAAAGAAAAAAAAATGCTGGAAAATTTATATGAAACATGTATACCACTGATTGTCGGATTGGGTGAGGTCGTGCGAAAACCCACATTTCACAAAAAATATTCATACTTACAAAACAAAAAACAATTAATTGCACACCAAGAGACCACCCGCTTTTCAGTTGTTCGAAAGGCCGCGAGATTGTAAACAATCTTTACTTAAATCATTGTAAGGGAGGTCTTAGTCCAATTTGGTTGGGGACCACCAAAACACGCGAGTCGAGGGGCGTGTTCCAGCAAAAAGAAATTAATTTTGAATCTATCAAAATTAAAGAAAATTTCATAAAGTAAAATCTACGCGAAAAGAAAATAAAGAATACAATGAGATTCAAATTCAAGATTGTTAACAATCCGAACAGAATGAGGAGGGGGAGATAGGAAGTAATAGGATACGGAAAAGAGATAGGGGATAACAGAATGAGGAGGGGGAGATAGGAAGTAATAGGATACGGAAAAAGATAGGGGATAACAGAATGAGGAGGGGGAGATAGGAAGTAATAGGATACGGAAAAAGATAGGGGATAACAAAATGAGGAGGGGGAGATAGGAAGTAATATGACACGGAGTAGAGATAGGGGATAACCAAATGAGGAGGGGAAGATAGCTAGTCTAAATTTGAACACAATTTCGGTGTCTAACGAAAAAAAAAAAAAAAAAAAAAAAAAAAAAAAAAAAAAAAAAAAAAAAAAAAAAAAAAAAAAGAAGAGGACATTAAAATAAAATACAACGTTAGCCACAGCAAATTGAGTTCAGAGGAGGGAACTGTGATGAATTGCATTGATCAACAGTGAAAATTAGGAAATATCGTAGCTTCCCACTTTAATTTAAAAAGAAAATATCAATTACTTATAAAACGGACACGTCTACGACATCTATCGGATTAGAGTAAAGTGAATTCATATTTACGGTAGGGATCTATAATTAGACAAGGTGAGACGAGTATTGATAAAAAAATCACAGATGGTATCAACAAATAATCAAAGACAGGGACTCCCCATATACTTTGGGCCGTGATATATTGACAGCCAATTGAATTACAGCAAAAACGATTAAAAAACCGAGTTAGCCTATCAACAAGAAGAGGGCCGAGCCCATTTTTAGAACAAAGGAACGACCTTTGGACTTAGCAATTAGAAATGTAATTAATGAGTTTGACGTTCCCACCAAACCGAGAGGTGAATAAACTCCATGGGAAGAAATAATCTGTTCAGGGACAAAAGAACGATGACCCCAAGAAATGTTATCATTAACCGGTACATTCCAGGGATCAGAAACCCTAGTTCTCGAACGCATTAAAACATATCAGGTGCGGAAAAAAAGGATACACGTAAACACGATGCAAAAGTTTAAGTGAAAAATTGCAAAGCAAGTGACGAAAACGTATTGTAAGGCGTTAGGGAGATTTCCATCTATAATACGATTGTTTGTGACGACCGGAGATGATCGATTCGAGGGAAAACGTGCTAAAGGAAATGGAAATGTTGAAAAAACAATGGAAAATTATTGTTATCAATTTTAGACGGAGCTAGGATATTACGATGAAAGATTTAGGGAGGAAACGTCAAAAAAAAATGAGAGTTTTAAAGAATAGGCGAGGGTACATTTCAGATGTCTAGAGCAGTAACAAGTGTTAGAGAAGAAGATAGAGTGCAGTACGGAGGGGAGTGGAAAATGCTGAAAACATTGCGATAGAAAAACTCAGGAAAAGGAGTCATTTTACGTAATTAAAATGGAGGTTATAGAGTAACATAGTACGCGATTGCAGATAAAAAAATGAGGCATTACAATGGTTGTCGATTTCAGATGTATTTTGTTGTGATAAACAAGGAATATTCGAACATGAAAATTGTTTAGATAAGGACGATTAGCCGTTAAAAAGGTAATAAAAATTATCATGGGTCTTATGAAATATTTATATTAAAGAATTCTCATAAAAGTTAACGACACTGAAATAAAAAAAGGATTTATTGCCAGGTGGGTACAGGAACTAATGTATACAACTGTCAAGACATATGGTTTATGGGATTTTTCGTAAGAACGGGACAAAATTTGTAAGGCGTTCTCTATGAAGCAATAAAAATGACAGGAATTTAAGGGCCGAAGTGGGGGTATCTCCTATAAAGATGTTAAAAATGATATATTTATTAATAACAAATAGAAAATGAAATTTTCCAAGAGGCAGCAAACATCAAAAAACGATATGGTTATATCAGGGAAGTACGGGGAAGTGAGGGGAAAGGAGATACGACAGAGAAAAACAAAGGAAATCTTAGATTAACAGTGAATAAAATAAATACGGCTTGAAATATAAAAATCTATAGAGATATGAACAATAGCGTAAGAATAAATAAGGAAATTCATGGAAAGAGTGTCGTGAATAAAAGAAAATTCGAGAAAAAAATGGAAAATTCAAATATACGACGTAAATAGAGAAAATTCGGTTTTAAATGGAAAGGTTCATATAGAATACAGAAAAACTCGTGGAAAAATAATAAAATAAAAATGAACAATTTGCGAGAAAGGCTTCGACATGAAGATATCTCTGATAGGCGAATTTGGGGACAGATTTGGAACATATGGTAGATGCCGTACGCACGGACATGTTACGAAATATATGAAAATAGAACTTTAAAATTATTAAATTCAAGCTAATTTTGTATGAACAACAGGACAAAGGAAGTTGGGCCATTAAACATGGATCTTACTAAATCCGGATCTTGTAAGTATGGAAGTACGAGACAGAATTTAATGTATCAAACGCAAAACGTACAAAGAGACCGCATTCGACAATAATGGAGAGGTTTCAAGAAATTACGAGTTGATAGTAATTAGATTGGTTTATTATAGGAGATTCAGATACGATCTTTTGGACCTGAGAGGGGTATAAAAGTCTAGACAAATGCCAGTTGAGGACAGTCTACGGTCGTGGTCGAAAAGTTTGTAACTTCGCGGAACGTGACGAAACGGTGGGTGATTTAAATTTGAAAAATTCTAAGTGATAATTATTTTGATACTTAGAAAAATTTCACATTCTAGTCAAAAAAAAAAAAAATACTTTGCAGTTAGAGTCAGTGAAAAATAAAATTAAAGCCAACGCATTAATTACTTGTGAAAAATAAAAGTGCTCGTGATAAATACAATTTGTTTTAGTGGAAAATTCGGATTTTATAATCACTTAATATCGTATTTTTAAACTTAGAAATTTCGCGTTTAATATTAGTGCAATAAATAACTGAAGTGAATTTAGCGTGATGAAGTTATAATTAAATACGTGTGTTCAATCTAAGTGAAAGTGTTCTAACAAATAATAAATATTTAAATTAATTATCTTAAATAATAATAATAAAACAAAATAATATTTTATTAATACATAAAAATTTCGGAGGGATAAAAATCTAATTTAACAACAATTTACCATCTCTAAATTAATCGTGAAGTAACTATCATTTAAAGTGTTATCTAACCAACGAGTTTTGAGATAAAATACAGTTTAGAACGATAGAGTTCATACATCATTTTAATTAATTAGATTAAATGAAAAAAAAAAAAATTGAAGTCAAAAAGATTTAATTAAATTTAGGAAAATAAAAAATTAATTTAGGAAAATCGCAGCAAGGTTACCGTGTATTTCCCGGTCGGAAAAAACCTTGGTAGGGGGTAAGTCTTTTCCGTTATAAAATTTTACAGATTCCAAGGAGAAAGCGGAATGCAGTAAACATTGGTATTTGGATTAATTATTTGACCAAGATATTACTCTCTTAATATGTGATATGTAACTATATTAAAATATTATAAATATAATAAGTATATTTTATATATTTATATATGTATGTATATAAACATATATATTTGTAATTTTATTGTTCCCAAGAAAATTTTTAATCAAAAAGAAAACACTTATATAAAAAGAGGAAGAGGGTATCGATTCCTACCTCTGAATTCATCAATAACTATTGAAAGTAGTTATGTGTGATAAATTTACAAATCAATAATTATATTTAATGTTATGTATGTATCAATATAATTTCAGAAAATCCAGAGCATTTGAAATAAGTTATGATATTAGAAATTATTTCAATCATAAAATTTATGTATGTACATATCCATATTATAAATTATTTATTGAGACAAAGTATATATAAATGAATAAATATGTATACGTAATCGGGTATCAGACTAGACAATTGCGCTAAGTACATCATTATCAAACAAAGAAAATTTTAGAGTCATCTCACACGTCTCCGGAATGTCTAAAGTAAACATACCTCATACGCTGGAATCTAGGTCACGAGGCCGTAGAGAATGTTTACAAAGCTCAAATTGTTTACAAAATAATTCGGTCACTGGGGCACTAGTTCGAATACAGTAAAAAGAAAAAAAAAAATGACCTTGATTAGTGGATATCGTACTTAGGTATTAACTTCTAGGAACGGGATAAAATTATTATATTGCGCAATTATTAGGAGCAAAAAGAAAAAAAAAAAAATTTAAACACTATTTTTAATTTGAACGTAACGAGGTATCTACAGACCTAAGCAATTGAAAATTAACAGATTTATTATAGCAGTTCAAAAGGGTGTATTGAAGATTTACATGAAACAGTTGAAAAATCACGGGATAGCTTAATAAGGGGTAATGAGGATTTACATGATTCAATTGAGAATCACGGGATAGCAAGAGTTTATCAAAAGTTGAACATTGGAGGGGAGGGAAAGAAAAAAAAAATACAGTTCAACCAACAGAAGGCAGTGTTCGCTTCTGTAACAAGGACCATTAATCAAACCATAGAGATGGCGGATCTCTCAAACAAAACCGTCAACAAAACCAAACAAAAGCTTGGAGTTATGGCGAATCTCCAGAACACATCGCCAGATAAGATCTTAATGTACTAATATATATTTATATTTCACACTATTCTTACGTATATATTCGGTATCAATCTGAAAATTTCGCAGAATTTGATGGGCGAGATCCGAGCTCGGGATGCGTTGCAAGTAGTTTCGCATTGCGAGTTATAAACCTTCCCAAAACGTATGTTTACATATATATCTTTTTATGTACTGTTCATTGAATGAAACGAACTCACTTACAATTAGTGCTTTAGGCCTGTCGGGTCACTCTCGTCTCATTTCTTGAACGTGGAGGGAGGATTCACGACCCGTAACTCCACACAAACCCGTGAGTATATGATTGCATATAGGACGAAACCGGTTCGCCCTAAGTAAATAGTAAACTTTGGAGGAGTAGGAATTTGGAGGTATCTGGGCTTGGAGGAAGACCTGAAGGCAGTGCATGATGGCGAAAGGAAGGTTCATTGGGACGCGATAACTTAGGTATCAATCAATTGAACCGTGCCAAAAGACTGTGCGAATTTTGGGTTGACTTCTGATCACCCTGCTTACTTGATGGAGGCCGGAGCCAAATTTTGCCAGAAAAAGGGTTATTCTGAGTTCGTCAAATATGCAATTAACTAATTACATTAACCTACTAAATCCATCTTTATATGTACCTTATAGCAGCCGAATCTAAACGGAGGGGCGCCCAGCAGATACGAGATACAATCATAATCAAATTTACTAACATTTAACCATTTGAGTTATATTTAATTATCTGTTCAATTAGTCATGTGTAGTTTCGATTAGTATTGCTTATTCATGAATTCATTAGGATGTAGGGAATCATAATAAACGTCAAAGGGAAGTTAGTTCATTTAGAGAAATTACTTAAGGTTAAATTTGCAAGAGAGAGACCAATACAGTTTGAAATTCAACACTCTGTTTAGAATCAAGAGGATTACCACAAAATTTAAAGTAATTAAAGTTCTATATCATAAATCAAAAAATTACACAACGTTTGATGGAGTTTAATTACAACCTAAATACGAAAATATTTACGTTCAAAGTCGTAAATAACGTATTTATTAGTTAAGTACATATATCGCTAAAGGTATGTAGTACAAGGGAGCTTTAAGTAGCTTTCTGTAGTTATCAGAGGAAATAAGGGTCCAATTTTATAAAGGCTTGTGTGACGTAGGGGAGGAATTTTCCATCCCTACCACACATATGCAAAGCCTTAAGAATTTAAATATCGATCAGAGCCAAGAGAAAAGGCGAGAATATTACAACTGTCTTGCCGATGAAAGGAGAGTTAAATAAGTATGAAAAGACGAAACATTACGACTGGTGCCAAGTGCCCAGGAGTAAATAAAATACAGACAAATATAAGAGAGTAGAAAAGACATACATCACAGCCCTAATGGGCTTTTACATTCTTTCAATTAAAATTACACTTATTAATTACATTACAATGGTAGAGCAGCATATTTATTTAAACATTGTTCACACACTTCGTCATAATAAAAATTTATTCAATTGGTTTTTCTCAGTAAATCAATACATAGTTTCATTTTGCCTCGCTCTAGAGTGATTCTCTCAGTATCGCTCTGGTTAGAGACTACCATTCAGATTTAAACATTGCTTGAAATGGCTTAGTTTTGTTAAGTGACTAGATCTAAAAAAGCCTCTACAGAAAAAATAACAAAATATATAACTAAGACATAAAAATAAAACAAGTTTGATTTGATATTTTCATGGCCAAAAGTATTAACATGATTTGTTTTTGGGGTGTTATGCCGTGTCGCGCTACCTCATTCTATAACTAACAAACGCTGTCCAAAACGTAGGCTAAAGGAGGTACAGCGAGACGGCATAACACCTCAAAAACAAATCATGTTGATAAATGTGTACAATAGCAGGAAAGAATGAGAAAACCTATGCATTTTTTAATATGTATATTTTAATGATCAGAATTGAAATATACATATTAAATGTCCACCAAACCTTATCAGATAGAACTCGTACCTTTGGGTGCTTTGTCGTTATAACATTTTTATGAGATGTAAAAAGAAATGACTTGGTCCTGTCATCCAGGCGCAGGCTATAGTTATTGATGTCCAAAGAAAGTTCATTAAATTTATAAATTATAATTTCACAACTAAAAACATGAAAAGAAAAAGAAAATAAAAAAACCCTCAGTTATTCAATATGGAGAGTGGGGTGGTATGATATGGGACCATACAATCATTGCATAATCCCACATCACACACGTCACATTTTTTTGTAGTTCGTTTGGTAATTTTGTTTATGGAACACCACACACAATTCAACGTTCGCCCGCTATGGACCGAGAAGTGGTTGCCTTCCAGGACAGTACGCAGAATCTTTCCTTCAACTATTTGGCCAATGGTTCTCACAGTCGGAGGCGGGTTAATTTCCCTGTGACAGAACAGCTGAAGGAGATCCCTCGCAACCTCACTCCTAAAGTTTCGATACAAAATGCGTTTATTTTCCTTGCGGAGCTTTGAACTGTACAATATATACGCATTCTGCACCGAAACACTTAGTAGTCTCCTGAAAAGCTTCTTGTACCAGACCAGGTTTCGCTGTCGTTCAATGGGGTAGCCTGACAAAAGCTGATCCTTTCTGTCAACTCCCCCCATTACCTTGTTATAGTCTAGTACAATTTGGGGTTTGTATTTCCAAACCCCAAACTTTTCAAGATTGCAACTTTGCACAGATAACGATACATCAGAAGAAAGAGTTTCATTGTTGGTGAAGTGAAGGAATTTTTTTATTAGAAGAAAACGATTATAACTCATGGCTTTGCTGAAATAAGGCATGGCGGTGACGTCAATTGAAAAGAAGAAGTCTTTTTCAACGGGAAGGGGAGAAATACCTTGATGCATTAAAAGTGCCAAGAATACGTACATTTCCTCTTTATTCGTGGGAGCCCATCTATTGATACGCGCATAGCGCTTGAATTGGGTTAGCGCAATGTGTTGTTCTGCATACCTGTTAGTCTCTCTTACGATCAGTTCAACGAAATCGGCGTCGAAGATTTTAAGAAAGGCATCCACAGGTTTGCCCATTTCGTCGGTGTTGAAAGTTGGTCCCGGCGTACCTGTGAATATCTCCTTTATCCCATTGAAACGTGAGATTTCGCTGGACCAATCGAAAGAGTAACTATCAGATGGCAGAATCGAACGCATTGCCTCTCTTTCTACCTGGTCTTGTCTTAGGTCTGCGGCCATATCGGGCTTACGTGCATTGTTCATACGATGATAAGGTTTTGGTGGCATGCATAGGTTATCCTCGTCAACGTCGCTCCCTTCGTCCAGATCCATTTCTAAAACAACAGAAAACACAAATTAACTTAACATTTCTATATTACGAGTACTTACTCCCCTTACTCCCTTTGGTACAACGCTTTAAGATAATGAACTCTTGGCTCGATCAAGTTAATCAAATATTTGAGGCGCGCAATGTCAGAATAACACAAGGGCAGGTATAAATGAGTTTGAATGAAGAAAAGAGTGTGAGTGCCAAGACCAAATTGTATGGCGGTCCATCCTCTGCCTACCCATGTAGCGAAATGGCGTTGTTAGTTAGTTAGTTAGTTTTATAACTTACGGTCTTCAAATGCCGACTGATCATGGTGAAGAGATGCAGCATCAAATTCACCCGCTCTGTCCATGCCTGGTTCTGAAATGTATATAACACAAATTGATTTAATGTGTCTTTATTTCAATTACGGAACGCCTCTGATATGACGTTTTAAAACAATAATCTCACTGTTTCCAAACACAGACACTTCCTGGCAGAACGGCACGTCCACCCACAGCTCTCTATGGTAGCCATGCTCCAGAGAGTGATCGCCCCACTGGCGTTCCCCATTCCACGATTTTCAAGCAATGTTCAATTCTGAATAGTGGGCTCTCACCAGAGCGATACTGAGAGTATCGCTCTAGAGCGAGGCACAATAAAACTATGTATTGATTAACTTAAATTAGCTTAATGTAGAGAAATGGCTTGAAGGTTAGTTAGTTAGTTTTATAACTTACGGTTTTCAAGTGCCCACTCATCATAATAGAGAGCTGCAGCAACGTCACCCGTCCCCGTTCCGTCCATGCCTGGCTCTGAAATGTACAAAACATAAATTGATTTAATATGTCTATATTTCAATTACGGAACGCCTCTGGTATGATGTATTAAAAAAAAACTCACCGTTTCCAAACTCAGACACTTCCTGGCAGAACGGCACGTCCACCCACAGCTCTCTATGGTAGCTATGCTCCAGAGAGAGATCGCCCCTCAGTTCCCCATCCCGCGATGTCCCAGGTAACGGCTCTGGAGAAGCCGCCCGCGTTGGCACAGCGGGAGCCGTTGCTTGGGTCATTGTGATAGATGGAACGTTGCACAACCACGGTGGGGGAATAGGCGATGGCAGCGTTGAAGGTGTCCCCTGTGAAAAGGGACACGCTACTCTCTCCGGAGATGGAATTCTGAAAACATATACATAAATCATATGAATCGTTGTCATTCACTCGTGAAACAGTAAATAAAAACAATAAGAATTGGAGTAGCGCTGATTTTACTGCATGTGCATAATGCACAGAGCGCTGATCCATCCAACTCTCACGGTGGCAGAAAGCTCTCGGGGAAAAACAATAATATTGTGTAATGCATCTAGAGACGATAACTTACTTTCGTTTAGCTTTTCTTGCAGGCGCGGTGGGGAGCAGGATCCGCGCCGCCTGCTTCTTAAATTTGCGGCTTTCTAGTTCCGCTTGGAAAGAAGCAGACAGGGCCCTAACGTCCTTTAGGGCCCTGGCGCGATCCTCCCGCACCATAACCAGATCAGGGTCACTGTTAAAATAAATTAAAATATATATGATGAGCTCAACACATAGCCACAGCAAAAAAACCTTCTTAAAACACATTAAAAAATACTAACACTCCAGACCGAGCTGCCAGTGCCGCTCCACGTCCAGCTCCCACAGCCCCCCTCCCTCTGCCTCTGCCTCTGCCTCTTCCTCGTCCTCGTCCTCGTCCTCTTCCGCTCGGCATTGGTACACTTAAAAAATATTTCATGTAGATTTTATATTTTGAATCAAATCATAGATTTTTATATATCTTATCATATAAAATTTTAAAAATATATATTTATACCTGGATTGCGAGACTTCTCGATTATTGGCTCTGTGGAAATTTAAAATAAGTAAATAAATTATTTAATTACAAAACGAAACGAAATAATCCCATATTAATTGTGTGATGGTACCTTTACATTAAATTTCATCTAATAAATTTACGATCTTTTTGACATTTCTACTGAGTTATAAAATTACAAATATCTGGAGAAAAAATGACCACACCTAAATAAAATTTATAATTATCTCTTGGTAATGAATCATTCTAATAGAAAAACACTATTTCAAATGCACAAGTGGAGTAATTACGAATTGAATTGCAAAATAAACTTAAAAAACCTAACCCCACCAGAAATAATAGTTTTGTATCGAAAATATGATAAAAAAACTCTGATTTTTTATTCAAATGAGTTGAAAACACATTAATAATTGAATCACGAATACACTATTATATATTATGGCGTTAAAATGCAAAAACTCAATCACTTACGGCATTTTAAAATACGTGTAAATTTATCCAAATTCTCAAACAGTTTTGCCTCGGAGGTGAAAATAAACTGTCACTTTAAACCGCGAAATATTCTTTCCAGAAGCACTAGAAGCATCGATGTTGCCATAAATGAAAGACAATTTTACCAGCTTTCCAACGGAATAAATATTGGCCAGGGACTGGTAAATAATTAAATAATTTTTAATTGTTTACGAGTGGTACGTCATAAACGTCGAATTATTCGACGTGGGCAATCCTAGAAGAAAACAAAACGTCGAATTATTCGACATGGTCGCTCCAGTGGTTAAGAAATGACCAATCTTCCTTGTGGAGACGATCATTTATGTCCCGATAGTTCGCATTTTTAAAGTTAAACGTAGGAGTTGAAATTTTTTTATTGTCTTCTTTAGTACAAGGGATAAGTATTGCTAGTGGGGGATGGTGGTTGTCTATCAGAAGAATAGACTCCAATGATTCAATAATTATTACGTTGCTCTCATTTGACAAAACTAGATCAAGAACACGATTATTAATATTAGGTACATGGTTAAATTGGGTTAAATTAAAAAGTAAAGACATATCTTGAATTTCTCGTTCGCAGGCGGTTGCTGGTATTGAATTAAAGTTACTGTCTAAAACGTTGAAATTGCAATTAGGTAGGTTATAATCACCGCAAATAATTAATTTATGATTTGGGTATTTTGTTATTACTAACTCAACATCTTCACAGTGTTTTTTATAGATTGATATGTTGCAATTAGGAGGGATATAAACAGCTCCAATAATAGTTTTCTTAAAATCACCACTTAACAATACGAACTTTTGTTCCACATCAGTATTTTTTATTTTAAGTATTTTCGAAGTGATGTGTTTGCGGACCGCTATCAGGACTCCACCTCCTCTTGTATTGGAGCTAGTATTCTGACTCCGGTCTGCTCGGTGGACATGGTGACTATGTAGTCCAAGCTCCGCTGATAATATCGATGATGTTAGCCAGGTTTCAGTGAGTATGATGGCATCGTTTGAGAAAGATGGAGCATTTACTCTGAACTCCTTTAGTTGATGAAAGTAATCATATCCCGACAGAAAATCTTTTTTATAACCTGACGCAATCGCATAAGTAAACATGTCAAAAACTGGCAAAGACAATGAAGAAGGCTTCTTTAATAATCAGCTAAGATTTTTCTACACAAATAAGATTTTACAAACACAATTGTGATAATAACGGCTTTCTCTCCATGTTTCCAGGTCTGTCAAATTCGAAAATAAACCAAGTCTACCCAACAAGCGAATTATATCAGAAGAAATCATCGAAGACGCAGACGATAAACAAGAACAATCATCCCACAACAAGAAGATTAAGACAGAAGATGACTCTAACAGTCCTGACGTAATCAATGTACCTTCATCCAGCAGTATAATCCCTCCCAAGCTCGTAGCGGCACCAAAAGCCGCCAAACCAACGGAATCTTGGAATAAAAGCATCGGTGTGGCTTCAAGAAAAGGTGGTTTAGCCGGATTAGTGAAAATCAATAGGAAACCTGCAACTAGTAATAGTACTGTGCCTTCTAGTGTATCAAGTGACCAATCTTCTAAAGTTTCTTCAAATAATGTTGTAACCTTTGTTGCAGTAGTGCCACCTGCTATTGTTAATACTTCTGCTAAAACTACATTGCCGGCTGCATCAGGATTATCCTTGTTGGCTGGATATTCTGACAGTGATAGTAATCACGAGAGTGATTAGATATTTTAATATTTCCTTTTGTATTTTGTACAAAGATTTAATATTATACACTGTCTTATAATTTTAAACTTGTTGATATTAATCAATTTTATTTTTAATTAAACGGAGGTTTTGTTAGTTTTTGCATTATTTTTGTTCAGTGAAGCCACTACACGTTCTGCACATTATTGTCGGTGTTTTGGTATAGTCCTCTTAGCCCGTCATCCCGATGGGTCGGTATCGGTAAACAATCGATACGAACCGAAGTCATTGAACAAAAAAATAAAGTTTGCTACGATTTGCAGTGCATTGCGGGAATTTTCTGCACAGAGTCTATGGTTTATGTTGACTGCTTACTTATAACGACCCAGTGGGACGACGGCTTTAGTTGAATGTCATACAGTAATGAATATTCACAGAAAAAATAAATTGTGTGAATTGGGATTTTTGATTGCCAGTAAGGTCAGGCCCACAAGAGCAACAAGTCACATTTATTTTGCTTAGACATTATTGAAAACTTATAAATACTTATGATAAAAAAATAATTACCAAAAGTACATCATTTTAATAGTTTTATCATCACGCCTTTCAGCATTTTTGGATGTAGGTATAAATTAAAGCAAATTTGGAATCAAGTAAAATCGATATTGAGTTATAATTTTAAAAAGCTGGTACGGAGAATTATTAATCTTTCTCATTGGAACCGCCCTGTACGATTGTAAGAACATCTTTCGACGAAATGTGGATTTTCGGCCGCTGGCTGGTTAAAGGCCCGTAAATACAATGGAATGTTTTCCAATATTAGAAAGACATTACTGTACATGTTATTCTGTACTATTTAGTGGATTTTCTCAGTATGTTCATCAAAAAATATAAGTAATGTTAACACTTTTTTCGGAGCTGAATAAATAACTTAAACATTCAAAATAAAAATTTCATCGGCCTCTGCTTGATGTTCTTCAAAAAAATTGACTTTTCAAGGCCAAGTATCATATTTTTCTGTGATATGATATCTGAGATCAATAGTTTAATCTCGACTGCTTAAGGTCTCTTAATTCAAAATCAATCGAATATAAACTTATATAAATACGATCATATTATTATTATTTCTCCTACGTAATCCTCTTTGAATTCTGAATGTGTGTGCTGTAAATGGCCTTCAAACTAAAGAGATCTCAACCGATTATCCAATTTAGATAGAAAATATTTAAAGTTCTTTATTAAACATCATTTCATCTTCATTGAGAAAAATATTCAATGACACTTACACACTATGTCACATAGTTTTTTTGCATGTATTCAAATAAATAAAGCAATTGACATTTGTTTTCCTAAATAATATTATTTTAATGAAGAAATAGAATACCTATCAAGAGTAAAAATTTGAGTGTGATGTTTAATTATTTTTTCAGAAGTCAAATTTTCAAATATATCTTTGGTTGCAACCGAAACTGTTTCCGAATTACATCTTCAGCTGCACTTGGAAATGGACTGTAAATACTAAACGAAATTGTGTTTGCTGGAATTGGGTGATAATATGTGTATCGGAAAAATAATGAATTACAAGGAAGAAGGACAACCAATCACTTACCTCTGCCAAGGCGAGCAACACAATTACAAATATAGTTTATTTAGTTATACCACGGTACCTCGAGGTAATTATCGCCAAATTCACATAAATAAGTATAAAATGATCTTGATACAATCAAAATCTTAGGGGAAGTCGGGTAGGGGATTCGCGGGAGGGTGGTGGGGGGTGGGGAACCCGGGAGGGGTGAGGGGAACCTGGGAGGGGGGAAGGGGGGGAGTTGAGTGTGGAGAGGGAAGATTAAGGAGGCGGAGAGGGAACGTGAGAGGGGAAGGGGAGACACGGGAGAGGAAAGGGAGGCGGAAGGGGAATGAGACGAATGGGAAAGGACACGCAGGGAGAAACAATTTCTGTATTAAGTGGCATAGCAACGAAACCAGCTAGTAATACTGATAAATTTGAAACTTTATAATTATATTTATTTTACCAGAGCAGACCCGTGAAAAATCACGTCGTGTCGTTTACGAAAAACAAAATTATTTTTATTAAAAAGTTAGGTGTGCAGGATTGTCTGGATTACTGCCGAATGATCTAACGTCGTCTCCTCACCCGACTTTGGCAACTAACCTTCTTTTAGTTTATAAACGAATATATATGAACCTGAACAACCAACAAAATGCTTTCAATGTAGTCCAAAATCTTATGTTTTTTCAAAAAAAAAGCGCTTGAATTCACTCTTGTCATTTTTTCTTTTTCAAAAGCTTTTCTAGCAAAGTGATATGTTTAGGGTGGGTAGGTACTGGATAAATGGCATCCCATGTTATCATTTCAAAACCCAACACCTTTGATAGTTTGCGGCACCAAGTGAATCAGATACTCAAGTTAAGTCATGTCACGAGTCAGAATAATAGGAAGGTATGTATGAGACGATGTGTGAATGTGAATGAGACAAGGAGTGTGCAATGTTTGGCTTTTGTCCCCGGGCCGTATGGGTTTCGCCAGTCTCAGACGGAATGACCTGAGATATACTACAAACGGCGGGAGCTAAGAATTAGGCTGGGAATGCACTAGGCATCCATTATTTGTAGCAGCAACATACATAAGCTAGTCATAATGGCTGCTTGCGAAATTGCTGTACAGATTGCGAACATGTTGTATCGATTGACTCCCGCAGCCGATCTCTGGCTGCCTAGTGCTTTAGCTTGAATACATTTTCATACAAATTGAAGATTGTGTTGGCTGCTTAGAGTGCTTAGTGCATCCCAAGCCTTATTCCTACATCGATTGACCATAAATATTTTTATTTTTAATTTTTAACTTTATGAGTAAAACCTCAAATTGTAATATTTAAATAAATGAAGACAATATAAGCGAAACTCAATCGAAAATCTGGAAACAGAAAAATCAGAAAAACATATTGACACCTCTGGGACAGTTTGAATCTTGCAATCATATATAAAGATAGTTTCCAATAATATATGCGTTAAAGAAAATGAAGATAATGTAGGTGTAGTAGTGTAGAAGTATGGTATAGTTAAACATGACCGAATTTCATATCGACACCGTGGCGCAGTGGTTAGCGCGTTTGCCCGGAAAGCAAGAGGTCCTGGGTTCGTGTCCCAGAGGTGTCAATATGTTTTTCTGATTTTTCTGTTTCCAGATTTTCGATTGAGTTTCGCTTATAGTGTCTTCATTTATTTAGACCTTAAATATTATTAATTTGTACTATCTATAAAATGAAGAAAACCCTGAGGGAGCGGACTCCATATCAGCAGAGACGGGTTGTGAAATGAAAGGCTTACGGCCCCATAAATGTTAATATAAGTTTAAAAAATTACTTACTTATATTTATGTAATGTAACTATTGAAACTATTTAATCATTGAAGAAAATATTAGTGACTCAAACGAAAATGTGAAACAGAAAAATCAGAAAAAGATTCTGTCACTCGTAGGAATTGAACCCAGGATCTCAGCCTTTCCAGGACTTTGCTCTACCACTGATCTAATTTTACCCTATCCCCTTCGGTCATAAGATTTAATTGTATCAAGCTTCATGTAAGAACTTCCAACATTATCTTAATTTTCTTAATGCATATTTTTATTGGCTGCTATCTATACCATTGATTGCAAGAATCTACCAAACTAATCTATTTTATTATAAATAAATAAGTATCTTGATGAAGATTATAATTTGAAGTGAGATGTTTACCAAGAAACATTTGAGTGTTTACATTGGTGTTACATCCTATCAGTTTACAATAATAGCTAAAATTAATAATCATCTTATAACAATATGTAACTACATTAATTGACATTGACAGAATCTGAATAAAATTGTTAACAAGCCAGCAGCCAACTCTCTGGCACATTCTTTCTTAAAACAACACTTGTAGCTGCTTGACATGTTTTTTGCACGAGTCATAGTTTTTCAGTGTAATTTTTTATTGAAAGAGTGAATTCAGGTTATAACATTGTTGGCGAAGCACTAGCTTCTCCAGCAATGCAAAACCATGTGTTTTTGGTTTGAAAATTTATTTATTTGTAAGAGACAAACAATATAGAGATACACAATGACGTTATATAAATAGACTCGCCATAGTCTCACATGCTCGCGAAATAATGTGGCAAGTAAGCAACACTATTTTGTTATCAGCGGTTTTCAGTAATTTATTAATTCAAAAGTTATTCATATATTAAAAAGTTATGCTACTTTCACACTGAAGCCAAACTTCCAACTCGAACTTCCAACGCATGAACTAGCCTTCGTCCGAAAGTTTGAAGTTGGAAGTTGACCTCAGTGTGACCGTACCATAAGACAATTAAAGAATGTGTGTTTTTTCTCTAATGACGTACAAAATTGTCGGACGGGAAACATGAAAATTAATTGTATTGCTTATAATAATCGATAATAATAAGTAATTTGTGTGTACGTATGAATTAAATGTTATTTCTTCACTTTTACTTTGACGTGTAATGGAAACATTTTCTCATCATACAGGAGGGCATTTTGGCGCTCTTTAAATGCAATTTTCCTACTGGTAAGACATGACCTTACTTGACGAGTGACAGTTTAGTACTAAAGTACTAGAAATCGAGACCAGTGCAATTGTCTTGCGTTTGGCTTCCCACTTTGAGATTTCTACCCCGCGTCTAAAGTATGTAACGTCTTTGGAGATGCATATAAGTTACAAAGTTAAATTAAGTCAAGCCAAAAAGGTCGCCTATGTTAAAGTTACTTGTAGATGGAGTTTTATTATATCTTAAAATTAATTTTTGGTCAGGAGGAGAGGAAGAGGAAAATAGGATAATAATAGGAGATGCTCCCGATACATTCCACACTCTTGTATTAATTTTCGATCATACACGTTACTTCTATTCGGTATTTATTTTTATTTATTTATTTATTGTTTCTTTACACTGCAGGTAAAATGTTTATGATTCAATTTATAGCCTCACTAGGACAAGCCTGTGTTGAGGTTAACAATTCTACAAATTAACAAAATAACACAAAATTATACAGAAACTGAAAGAACAATATTGTCGTATGTTTCTTGAAGATTGAGATTATGGGTACCTATTAAACTGATGGTGCTGGTTTTTTGTTTTAGTGCTGTATTTCTGAAGGGTATTGCTAAAAGAGTCCCAATTGCTCCCTGCTAACCGGAAACAGTAAGATTGGCATCCCCAATCGTGGTACCTACGTTGTGAGGCTGAAGGGCACGAGGAGAGGATGGAGATGGGAAAGAAGAGGGTGGGGAAGTACCTGGCTATTCAGATCTGGTCACCAAACTTAGCTACAGCCATTTCAAGCAATGTTTCGATTCTGAATAGTGGTCATTCACCACGGCATATTTGCGAGTATGTTCCACTAATTAACCAGTAATTAATTAAATGTGAAATAAAACAATTTAACCCCTTAATCCTCGGTAAGGCATTACTAGCCACAGATGTCTTATTCCATGAGAGCCTCTGAAGGACAGATCTATCCGGGGCAATCATACTATATAAAAGTATTTTTAACTTTTCTTCTATAATGTGGAGATATGTGATTTGTTCGTCTTTGGAAAAAGAAATAATTATTCTTCTCAGTTTCTCTCAAATATTTTTATTTGATTCCATGGATAAAAATTGCCGTGCATGATTACAAATTGGCAGGAGTTTTTCATTGACAGTTTAAAAGTATTTCAACGGAAAACTGTCCGTCCAACGGGCGTTGGTTATGCAACTTTATTTACTGCGGCCCGGAACAGCTCTCCACTAGACTGGCCAATCCACTGTCTCAGGTTTTTCAACCATAATGTTCTCTTCTCTATATTTTTTTATTGTAAAAAAAGTGAAATGACCGCTTTCTTATTATTTCCCTAGATGAATTCTTTAAAATTATGGACATTTCGAGCCAAAATGCATTAATAAGTTTTTTTTGTTACATTTTCATGTTTGATATTAAAATTGTTTTATATACATAGAAATGTCGATTTTTTTTATGTTATTATATGGGGGATTCCTTCCACAAAATGCCTTAAAAAATGAAAGACTTCTGAAAAGAATGGATATTTCCATTACATTTTGTGGACCATATAAAAACAGAATTGACTATACTGATTAAAAATTTAAACCTGTTAACCATCATACTTCACACATAGGGGCAATCCATAAATTATGTCACACCTTAAAGGAGGGGGGGGGGGAGTAGAGAAGTGTGACATTGAGTGACAAGGGGTAAGGGGGGGGGGGGGTCATCAGCTCTGTGATGTCACATGTAAAAATCTAAATAATTATGATGCAAAACTTAAATGTAAATATTTTGATTATTTTTAAATGTAAAATATGTGACGTCACTCTAGGGGGGAGGGGGTCTCACAAATATGATGATGTGTGACAGGGAGGAGGGAGGTGGGGGTAAAAATTCGTGAAATTCGTGTGATGTAATTTAAGGACGGCCCCACAGCCATTGAGGTCAGTTTGCTTGCAGTTAGTTTTTGGTTTGCTGACTTTTGTAGGTATGTTTGCACTTCAAGCCAGTAACCCTGGACAGCTAACGTTCGTCAAATTGACAACAAGCAATATAAATCTACCTTTCTCTTTTGAATGCTTCTACTGAGAGTGTCTTGGAGGGTCTTCTTAGTGGCCGATTGACACGTGAGTTGATAGTCGGTAAGTTCTATTGTTTTTGAGATGCCTTCTGACTATTCGTCATTTTGTCGAAAGGTTAGTTCAGTAGTCTTGGTGGTTTTAATGGTTTTGTCCAACTTGTGCCAAAACCTATAAATAATTTGATTTCCATCATTGATTTATATCTTTTATCTTATCAGTGTCAAATAAAAAAGGCAATTTTCCCAATTATAGTCCTGTATAATTATTAGGGTGTATGAAAGGTGAAATTTATCTCAAAAAGTGCTTAGTGCCATTTTAGATATGTCATTTAGTAGGCTCTTCAAACATGATAAAGAAAAGTTTTTTAATACATTTATAACCTCTAAAAAAATTTTTTAATCTAAATTATAATTAATTTGTCAAAAGTATCTAATCTCAGGGTGACTGGAGTGAGAGACCACCATTATCATTCAGTAATATATTTTACAACCTATAGGCAGATGATATTTTCCAACCTTCGTCATCTACTACCTTCCACCACTCTCTTCAACTTTACCTACCTATCATATAGTGGCGTGAATTTCTCTTAGTGCAAGCAGTATGCTAATGTGTGGCTTTTCGTCATGTATTGTCATCGGGGTTTTTAATTCTAAAATACTTACCCTTAATCGATGTCTTAAATCACCACATAATCTCCAAAAGTTCCTTTATCTCCTAAATTTTATTTTTTCTTCATAATTAGCATTTTTTTATCTCTAGAAAACGAAATTATGCTGCATTCTCACAATTGTGTAATTTGTTTTTTCAATATTGATGGATAATCAGGAAATGCCCAGAATCCCCACATTTTCCTTACAAAAAGGTTCTCCCCACAAATTACCCAATTCTTGAAAAATCTTAAAAATTCCCCATAATTTAGGAAATTCCCCAACGAATTGTCAATCCTGATTGTCATGTATCCTGCAAAAAAACTAAATTGAGGAAGTCAAAATGTATTGCTATAATCATAATCACGCCACCTAGCACTGTCGATCGATAAGGATTGGTAACTTCTCATCGTTCCCTAGGACATCTGCAGATCGCTAACGTACAAACAACAGTCTACGTCGAATATATTAAGAACATTTAGTCATAGTGAACTGTTATTTATTCTTTGGCGATCTGCAGTCATGCTAGGGAACGATGAGAAGTTACCGAGAGTTATCCAGTCAGAGTTATCCAGTCAATAAGTACTAAAACATCTTTTGGCCAAAGAAACTTTTTATATCAGGCTCCACTTCTGTTTAATATTCTGCCAGATTACATAAAGTCTTCCAATTCATTAGCTAAATTTAAAAAAAATGTTAAGATTTTTGTGTTGTCAGAGGATTGGCATACTATTTTTTCATCCTTGGCCTTTTTTTAAATAAAAAAAATAATAATAATAAGATTTTTTTTTTAATAATATTTGTTTTTTAAATAAAAAGGTTTATATATATATTTTAAATAACTAGATTTTATTTGAGTTCCATTTGTCAAAATCGGAGTGTCACCCTAGTTGTTTTGAACTACCTTTGTTTCTTGGTGGGTATAGTAATTAAGGATTTGTTTTATCGTCTATATTGTTACAAATTACCCATCTGGTCACCAATATAATATTGTTATTTCTTACTTTCCGCATATAATATTTTAGTGTTTTGGATGTAGTGTTTTGTATTTTAGTGATTTGTGTGTAAATGCATCACTCAAATTTATGAATTTAACCTCAATACAGGCTGCTAGTCCTAGTGAGGTTAATATTTTTGTATGTAAAAAAAAATAAGAACACATGTATGGTGAGAAATTATAAATAAAAAATCATTATCGATCGACCGTGCTAGGGAGCCAGGATGCAACTGAAAGTATAAAATTGTCAATAAAAACAATTTATCAATGTAGAACGATTGTCATAAAAAATTAGAAGAAAAAAATACTTTTTTTTTTCTTCGTTTTTCTTTGATTACGCACAGCTTTTCAGTCTTTATAGACTGGACGGCACTGCACGTCGTATTTTAAGAAAAATGTTTTAAAATTTGTGGACATGTCAATAAGTTTACAAAAGTCAATAAGCTTACGTAAGTCATAAATCAATAAGCTTACGAATTATGGGGTATGGTTGTTGAATAGATTAGTCAGTTCTAAACAGATCTTCTAGGCGGTACCTACATCAAGAACACATGACTTAGGATTTTGGAAAGATAGATCTTCACACTGCAATTTTTTTTGAACCACGGAAATAATGGATAATTTGGAGCAATTTTTGAGGCAGTGATGAACTTTTGGAGATTTAGACAAGTTTCCACCGTCCTTTCTGAGTGCATTTCCGCAGGCGTTTCAAGGCTGCACTCTGCAGGGCGAAGATGGGCTTCCCTTCTCAATCTTCGATAGGGGAGGGCACCACGAGAAGACGAATCTCTGCCACTTGACAAACAAATTCATATTTTCATTTGTGATTTAAATGAGACATTTCATCCATACGGAAAAGCACCTACACGAATTACATTGGCTACAAGCAAGTTAGATACAATCATAAAGGTAGGCAGCAAGGGGTACCTACCTACGTACATAGTCCGCCAATATTAAATCCAGTATGACATCTATTCTAATCTTTTGGAGAAGTTGTAATTTATTGTATAAGAATCTCGGAAAAGCAAAAAAATCTGTGTGTGTATCTCGCGAACCCTGAGCTCTGGCGTCGTTAAATTTGCTTCCAGTTTTAATTTTCTTAAGCAAAGTTTAATCTATGTGGTACCTTTTCCTATCGATAATAATAAATATGCTGGGTTAATTTTTATGGTGACCGGACAACTCGGAATAAATTCAACTCAACGCCTTCCCTTGAAAAGTCAGTTAAAAAGATGAAAAAAAATGCATCAATAATTGGTTAAATGGTTACGTTATGGACTATTTTTCAATTTTTGTTTTAATAGCTTTTCATGACTTTTCATAGAGGTGTTGAATTGAGTTTATTCTAAGTCGTCAAGGAATCAAATTTTAAAGCCTAATTTTTTTATCTCTCAAGGGCGCAATTAAAATCTTGTTTTAAATATTGTAAAACTTATTAAATATTGATTAATAATTGATAATGTTAAGAAGTAGGTATTATTCTTGTACAATGTAGGTAAGATTGCCTTATTTAGCCACTAAAAATGATAGCACGATTCCACAAATCGTCATTGTTTTTCATAGTAACTCACAGATCGGTTTTTCTTCTAAACAATTAAGAACTTTCTGAAATAAATTATCAACTACTCATTCATTATATTGCGGAAATGTGTAATGTAGGTAACTAACAACGTAACTACCTACCAGCCGACAAAGGACCTTAAAATAAACATCAATCATACCTCTACTTTGAAATATACCCAATTTTCAACAGAACACTAAAAAATCATCAATTATTATTTGGTAGGTATTTGTCATCACTGTTAAACTGTTGAGTATTAATGATTATTTTGACTTATCTCCAGAGTGGCTTTTACAGTGCCGGATTACTCAACTTTACCAAAAGACAACGATTTGTGCTTCAAAGCCTTCAAGGTTAGTGGGGCGCCAGCATTAGATGAAGGCGAAATATTTTGAGATTTATTCAGGTAGATGTAATGACCGTGGCCGGTTATTAAAATATATTACTTCTGGACTCCTTGTGGTGGATCCAGATTTCTCTTGATGGTGATCTCAGTGGGATTGCAATAATAATACGTGGGTAGACTATTACTGTTTATTCCGAGATTGGTCACAATGGTGCTTCGTAGGAAGCCTGAATGCAAAGAGGACAATAGACAGCAATCACACCCTTCTATATGTTCCTCATACGGTCTCACTCATACACGCATGTCTCTTTCATACTACAAGACATACGTTCACCACAGTAGATACTACTTGTTTACCCACTCGAGAGATAGCCGAGTGTTTGGTTTTCAATTCGGCCATTCGATTTAATTAATATTATACCTTCATATATTAATATGGAAACGTACGGACTACTTACTGCGGTCAGTGAATCAATGAATGTCAATGAATCAAGTCAATGAATCCACCTAGTTTACAGCGTTTATCATTTTTTTTAACTGAAAAAAATAATTTTGATGAGGGCGGAACGAGGCCTTCCGCTAACCAGGAGACTGCTCCAAAGCTCTGAGCCTTCGTGGCAACTTTTCGACCTACTGACTCCCGAGAACTGTCATTGTCTCTATTACCTTACGAAATTTTTATTTATTTATTGTTTTTCAAAAAAAAGCTAACCTGTTAAATTGCAATGAAGGTGATCGAATAGTCCAGGAAAAAATCGAAATCGGAATCTTTTTGGGAGGGGTTTAACGGCCCGCAACCCGGATTTGTACCGATTTATTACATATTTCCCTTAAACACGGTAAGTTTTAAAGCTCTTAAAAAAATATATGTTAATCTTGAAGATAATATCTAGACTTTGCCTGCGCCGAAACGCAAATTATATAAAATTCCCTGGATAGAAAAAAATCGCAAAGTATGCTCCAAAAATTATTATTAACACGTTTGTTTCAGTTATTTTACAAGTTATATGTATGAAAAAATTCACAGTGTTTCTTTAATGCTGTTTAAGATAATGTCCGCGAGATTTTTGCTCTATTTTAAATGAGTCGTGTTTTATTAAACATTTTCGCAATTTTCATTTTTACATGTATTTAATTACGTATACATTATGGAACAGCCTTTAAACCTCAATCCAGCACTGTCTATTCGGACAAAGGCATATTGGTAGATATTATTTGAGGCAGGAAGTGACATGATGTTTTAGCGCGGTTGTTTTCATTTTCGTTTCAAAAGACATCCGCGACAACATCTCGCACTACCCTTTGAGAGCATCCGACAACAAGTGGACGCTCTTCTGCCGTTGGAGCACAGATTCCCAGCCAAAAACAACATTAATCATGTCCTTCGATGCAAGAGCGGTGAACGGACTTTATACCTACCCACATGGATGTATGTTACCTACCATATGGGGTGACCGGTATTTCTGACTAAATAGACACATACAAAGATCAAGCAGCTAAACATGAAATATCGGTGACTAACCAACTTAATATTGTAAATCATAATTGAAATATTATTGCGAATGTAAGATTGTATTATGTATTTGGCAATTTTGACTAGACCAGACTTGTCATATTCCCTTAGTTATCTCAGCCAGTTCAATAACAGTTACAATGAAACTCATTTTAGTTATGCTAAACGAATATTAAATTATTTACAAAAAACAAAACTCTATTGTTTAACATATCACAAGGATAATGTAGAGCTGACAGGTTTTGTCGATGCAGACTGGGCTAGTGATAGTCTGGATCGTAAGTCTTATACTGGTTCTGTGATTTCCTGGCAAAGTAAAAAACAAAAAACTGTCTTCTTATCTGGATACTGTATCTACTGTACTAAGTACTGGTACTGAGGCAGAATATATTGCTCTTTCAGAGGCATCAGAGTGATTTTGCATTGTGGATCATCACAAAGTGCCGTATCCCCTCTCAAAAAGAAGAAGATGCAGGGCCGGATTAACCATGTCGGGGCCCCTAAGCGGTGCACGTCTCGGGGCCCCTTTACCAATGGTGAACTAACGGGGGGGGGGGGGGGTTGAAGGGGCCTCTACACGCCTCCTTGTTCCCTTGATAAAATCCTTAGCAAGGCTTTAAGGAAAGAGGGGGGGGGGAGTAAGGTTTTAAGCTTTAAAAAAAAATCTAAATGTAAAACATGTCAGTATATGGAGTATTGTGTCAAAATTTCAAGTAAATCGGAGCAAAACTAACGAAGGTACAGCGTTCAAGCGACCGGTCCTCATGCTCGATTCAAGTAGGTAGGTATATATATTTAAAAAAAATCGGTTTTCTCGCAAACAACATTTCTGAAATTCGTGAACATCATAACTCAAAATCTTGACTTGACTCGACCGATGCTTTTGAAATTTTGTACACTAATTTCTACGCATAATTCAACAGGTAGTCAGAAGGAGTTTTTTTTACCATTTTATAATAACAAATTCACCGAAATTTTTTAGCAAAAATTGCGTTTTTCACTTCAAAATGCTGCCAAAAATAAAGAAAAATCGAAAAAATGTCTACCTAGGAAAACATATTACCTTTTAAAATCATTTCGATTTTTTTGTTTCAAATGATCCGGTGACGAGTTATGGAGTTCACCGCATGACAACTTTTTTTCGAGATTGGCTCTCACAGACCTATTTATTGAAATTTTTAATTCAATTTTTTTTAAAGATACTTCAGATGTTATACTGTAAAGTTTGTCCATCCCCTAAATGGCCCACTACCCGAATTACTACCGATTTCTTACATACCTCCCTTAAACAAGTTAAGTTTTAAAGCTCTTAAAAAATATATATTATTCTTGAAGATAATATCTAGACATTCCCCGCGCCGAAGTGCAAATTACATAATATTCCCCCAATAGAAAAAAATCGCAAAGTATGCTCCAAAAATTATTATAAACACGTTTGTTTCAGTTATTTTACAAGTTATATGCATGAAAAAATTCACAGTGTTTCTTTAAATGCTGTTTAAGTCAACCCCGCGAGATTTTTGCTCTATTTTAAACGAGTCGTGTTTTATTAAACATTTTCACAATTTTCGCATCGATTTTGTCGCTTTAAATGCTAGCGCGCTCCTCTAACATTCGTAATTTCATATCTCTCCATCTTCTTTTTGAGCCCGGTTGCGGCGCCTTAATGCATGTACCTAATGTTATTGACATTTAAATGTTCCTAATAAAAAATAATTAAAATCTTGAAAGCTGACTTTTTCCGAAACTTCGTTGCTCACTAACTGAAGCAAGTCATTTTTTCTCGGGACGCGGGCCCCTAGCCGATGCGAGGCCCCTAGGCAGTTGCCTACTCTGCCTTAGGGATAATCCGGTACTGAGAAGATGGAAAGATATGTCATTACGAATGTTGGAGCACTAACTGAAGCAAGTCATTTTTTCTCGGGACGCGGGGCCCCTAGCCGATACGAGGCCCCTAGGCAGTTGCCTACTCTGCCTTAGGGATAATCCGGTACTGAGAAGATGGAAAGATATGTAATTACGAATGTTGGAGCACTAACTGAAGCAAGTCATTTTTTCTCGGGACGCGGGGCCCCTAGCCGATACGAGGCCCCTAGGCAGTTGCCTACTCTGCCTTAGGGATAATCCGGTACTGAGAAGATGGAAAGATATGTAATTACGAATGTTGGAGAGAGTTCGCTAGTACTTAAAACGGTAAATTGAAGCGAAAATTGTGAAAATGTTTAATAATAATAATAATAAAAATAGGTTGACTTCATTTCTTCATAACAGTAGAGTTAATGATATCCTCACTGGGATCTCCCGTGCTGAGGATTTCATTTACATATTATAATTTAATTATAAGAAATTGATATGAATTATACATATATCATATGACATAACATATATCATGTAGTATTTTTTTTAAATAATAAGGAACTCAAGTGAAAAATATTATGGCTTTAAAAAAATATGTTCATATAGACCAAGAAACGCTGATTCTGAATATATAAGTTTTATTTCATAATATTAAACGCAGAGTTTTTAAAAAATTATTAAAAAGTGCATTTTTAAACCTCTTCTCAAAACACAGCGTTAAGTTGGCATTACTGAAATGGTTAACGGTGACGTCACTGTTAACCTGTCACCTGGTGATAGTGTGTATTGAATTGTATGGACATTTGAAATGACTTGAAGTGCACACGTACCTATGCAATTCAACATTTCGTGTTTTTGGTTTATTTTCATACTGTTTATAGAGATTTAGATAAATAATAGTTATTGTGTTTATTGAAACATAATTTAGGCCCTCAACAATTTACGAAAAGGGCTATATTTGCGGACAATCTGCAATAAATTTTGTCTATTTGAGGTTAAAGTCGTTTCATATTTTGACATTTGATTATGTATTTTCAAATTGTTTTTAGTATAGGGCTTTTTATACAAGTTGTTAGACACTCGTCATGATCAGTGTATTATAAATACCAGTGTTTCTGTATGTATTATACATAAAACAATGTACCTACAAAGTAACGCCTGACACAAAACACGATGTCACATGTATTTGCAATGAAAGAGATGATTTATTGTTTTTATATTGCACTTTGATTAAATACAATAACAGTAGCGGTGAAATGTGGACATTTTATCAATGTTTTTCTATATTAAAAGCAGTTAATCTTGAATAAAAAACACACCTCACACCTAAAAGTCATTACAAAGCATTCCGCCATGACAGCCATGATTCTTCATTCAAACAGGGATGTTCTGCCCAAAAAAATTATTTCCCTAGATTTCGAAGTGAAATTTCCCTAGAATTTCACATTTACGCAATTACCTACGTAGCCACCTGATTGTGTAACACTAATCCTGTTATATGTTTTTTTTTTTTATTTGGCTTTCACCCATTAAGGGTGATCTTGGCCATTTATTAAAGTAAGTTACATATTTTTTAAATTATTTACATTTCCAGATTTTTTTTTTTTAAATTAGTTACATTATCAATTTCTTAATTATTTACATTTTCAGATTTTTTTAAAAATTAGGTACATTATCAGTTTTTTTAAATTAGTTACATTTTCATATTTTTTTAAAATTAGTTACATTTTCAGTTTTTTACATGGAATAGATAAATTATATTAGCAAATATAGACAATGGGCCAAGACAAATATTCATATGATTATACAAGTTGACTTACATACAGAGTTGGTATTAGTAGTAATTACAAAATTGTAGAGTAGGAAGATGTACAGGTTCCCAAAAATAGGAACCTATAAAACTGTACATACAGAGTAACACACAGAGTTGGCATTAATAGTATTTACAAAATTAAAGAGTGGGAAGATGTACAGGTTCCCAAAAATAGGAACCAGTACATATTCCATACTTCCATTTTCATACAGAGTAACACACAGAAAATTGTAGAGTAGGAAGATGTACAAATTCCCAAAAATAGGAACCTGTGCAACTGTACATAATGACACTGCAAGAAACAAATGTATACGTATGGAAGAGAAAGAAATGTGATTGATGCTTAAATGTTGAGGCCATTTTTGTAAATAAATTTTATAACTGTTATATGTTAATTAATATGATAATTAATTGGAAAGATATCGGAACATGGTAAATATACTAATAATACCGTGATTTTCCAAATAAAACACTTTTTGCTACGTGAAGTAATAATTTAAAAGTACGAATACACTCACCACTGAATTAGAAACTGAATTCCAAATTAAAAAAAACACTTTGCAAAATAAAAATCATAAGCAACCCGCCGCTCATTTGTATCAAGCGTGGTATTTTGAAGACCCCCCCCCCCCGAACGTGTCACGTAGTATGGGTACGTTCCCTAATATCATTTTGAGTTGTCAGTGTTAAAAATAACATGGCATGTTAGTACATGAAAAATAATTAAGATTCATAGGAATTCCAAAAAATATATATATCTACGTATATATATATATATATATATATATATATATAAATAATACCAGTAATATTGTCATATGTAATAAAAATTTTGCCAGAGTTCGAAATTTCCCTAGATTTTGTCCTGATTTCCCTTATCCCTAAAAAATATTTTTCTTCCCTAGATCTAGGGAAATTTCCCTCGACATAACATCACTGATTCAAAATGACAACTTAAAAAGTAAAAAAACTATCGGTGGGTGAATACCACCATAGATCCGGTGCGTTTCTGGGAGTCCTTAAAAATTAAAACTTTGACAATTATTTTAACTATTAAAACTAACTATAAAAATAAAAATAAAAATGCAGTTATTTAAGTTTGAAGGTCTTTATTCATTAAAAAAAAATAAAAAAATTGGACTGGAATTCTCTATTATAAAGTAAATAAGATAGTGGTTTTTTTTTATAATTCAGATTACTAGATTTGGTTTTAGTCTGTACTTGATATCAGTATATTTTCTATTTCTGATCTCCCTATATTTAGTATCCAGCTTTTTATTTGAAATTTAAATGTTATAATGTTGAGGTTTTTGAGTGAGAGTAGTATTTTATTGTAGAGTTTAATGCCATAATATAAGAAGCTTTTTTGCCCAAATGTTGTGTTAGTAGTTACTTGTTGGATAAGTTTTTGACCATGAGATCTAGTGTTTCTAATGTACGTATTGGTTGTTATTTCTTGGGTTTTGTACTTATGAATGTAAATGAGTATGGTTTTAGAATATAGTTATTTAATTGACATGATGTTAAGATTGTTGAAGATTTCGTCAGTGCTAGTTCTTACAGGAACTTTCAGTATAATTTTCATTTTGACTTTTTGAGTTTTAATTAGTTGATTTAGTATGTTTTTATTTGCACTGCCCCATCCGATAATACCGTATTCTAACAGTGATTGGCTGAGAGCCATGTAAATCTTGATTAAGTCTTTTTTAATGAGGACATTCCTCATAGTTTTGAAAAAATAACTTACTTTTTTAATTTTATTATTTAAATACGTAATGTGTTCGGTACATTTTAAGTTTTGGTCAATTTTTAGACCCAGATACGTTATATGGTCAACGTTTTCTAATGAGGGACAATCACAATTCTCATTTAAGTGGTGCGGGCTATGGATTTTCAAGTTCAGGTTTTCTTCAGAGTTTTTCTTATTTTTTATTTTAAATGTGATGAATTTGGTTTTATTAGCATTAAGTGTAAGTGAACAGTAGTCTAGCCATTTTTTTATCCTATTAAATGTGTCTTCTGCTTTCTTAAATGTTGCTGTCCAATTATTCCCATTTATTAGGAGAACAGTATCATCCGCAAAACTGATGATTTCTCCTTCACATTCTATGTAGCATAGGTCATTTTTTTTTTTTTTTTTTACAGTGAATACCGCACAAGAATCTCAACTGCTCCCGTCTGGAGCCAGTGAGACTATGGCATCCCCAATTGGGGTATGTTGTGAGGCTTAAGGTAGTGGGGAGGGGAAGGAGGTGGGGAAGAGGAAGGTTGGGAAGTACCTGGCTATTCAGATCTGGTCACTAAACACGGCTAAAGCCATTTTAAAGCAACGTTTCAATTCTGAATGGTGGTCTTACACCAGGGCGATACTGATAGTATCTTCCACTCTGGAACATGCCGCAAATATACTATATATTATTTTAGATGAATTAATTGTGAAATAACACAAATTAATCAAATAAAATTTATTTGCGCATGCCGGGTTCGAACCCGCGACCTCCGTATTGTGAGTCAAGAGTCTTACCCACTCGACTACGATGTAAATAAGCAACAGAATCGGACCCAGAATACTTCCTTGGGGCACCCCGAATTTGACATCAATACACTCACTGATTATGTTATTAAGTTTCACAGTTTGCTTTCTATTTCCCATGTAACTTTTAAACAATATCAGTTCACTATCGGTAATCCCTATGTTCTCTAGTTTTTCAAAAAGATGTGAGTGATTTATTGTGTCGAAGGCTTTAGAAAGGTCGAGAAATATGCCAATGCATTTTTTATGTGAGTCTAGAGAATTTTTAATATATTCAACTACTAAGGCTATGGCGTTGGATGTTCCTAGATTTTTTCTGAAACCAAATTGTTTTGGTCATAATAGTTTGTTTGATTCTAGGTAGTCGACGAGTTGAGTTTTAACTGTTATTTCTAAGATTTTAGATAATGTGTTTAGAATTGTGATTGGTCTGTAGTTATTGATATCTTTACGATTTCCTGATTTAAAGATTGGTGTAATAGTCCCTATTTTGAGTTGAGATGGAAATCTGCTTTCCGTGATAGATTTGTTTATTAGAAAGAGTATCGGTTCGGTAATTTCATCTTGTAAGAATTTTATTGTTTTCATTGTTACTACAGAAACATCCGTAAACTACACTGTTTACGGATGTTTCTTAGATCTAAGTAAAGCGTTCGACAGGGTCTGTCATAAAACCTTATGGGAGAAATTGAAAGCTAGGAATATACCTACCATGTATATCAACACACTATCCCGATGACACTCCCAGCAGGAAAACGTTGTACGGTGGGCAAGTTCATACTCCCAACCGATATACTTGCGATCAGGAGTAAGGCAAGGAGGGTGTATGTCCCCAATCCTGTTCAATGTATACATGGACGAATTATCAAATCACCTGGACACCAGAGCGGGCTGTCGTATCAATAATCTGTGCCTAAATTACATTAGCTATGCGGACGACATGATTCTCCTAGCTCCGTCGATCAAGGGGTTGAGAATATTATTAAAAATCTGTGAGGAATGCGCAAATAACCACAACATGATATACAACCCCAAGAAAACGGAGCTAATTGCATTCCACCGTGGAAAAAATCCCGAGAAGATGCTCCCCGTACAACTTAACGAGGAAACCATAAGCACATCCACTAATGTAAAATACTTGGGGCACATCATCACTGAAGATCTCTCGAATGATGGTGATATTGAACGACAGAGGAGAAGTATCAGTGTTTTGTCAAATATGATTGCCCGAAGATTCTTCCGATGCAGTAATAATGTTAAAAAAACATTATTTAATGCATTCTGCACTAGCCTGTATACGTGTGAAACATGGTGTCAATACCGAGTAAGCTCAATGGAACGTCTCCGGATCCAATATAATGATGCGTGCAGAATCATATTTGGATTCAGAAGGTATAGCAGCGCTTCAACAATGTTCACAGAATTAGGACTCCATGGATTCGCCAGTCTGATGAGACACCGGGTCACTGGAGCCAGGTGCGGCTAATGGCCTTCGACAACACTTTGGTGACCGCAGCCTTCCAGCACCAAGCTCCAGTCCTGAGTGAGCGATGGGCCCGAGCGCACTTAAGATCACGCCCTGCATAATAATTGAATAATTACTTTTGTTATTATTCATTCTTATTACTATTATTTTTATTTTCTATTTACGTTCTTATTTCTTTGCTGTGTAAATATATAAATATGTTAATTTTAATACAATATAATTCCACCACGTATAACAGAACAATAAATAAACTCACAAAACAAAAAAACAAAAACAAAAAATGTATAACTATATGGGACGTGTGGGATTGCACTATCCTCCCCACACCCAGGAATAAAGATTATTATTATTATTATTATTGTGATTTCATCACTACCAGATGATAATAAAATACGACTCGTTTAAAATAGAGCAAAAATCTCTTGGGGGCTGTCTGTACCAGTATTTGAATAAACACTGAATTTTTTCATACATATAATTTTTAAAATAACTGAAACAGACGTGAAAATAATAATTTTCGGGGCATACTTTGCGATTTTTTTCTACCGAGGGAATTTCATATAATTTGCATTTCGGCGTGGGGAATGTACATAGATATTATCTTAAAAAATAATACATATTTTTTTAAGAGCTTAAAAACTTCAAATGTTTAAGGGGGATATGTAAGAAATTCGGGTAGCGGCGGCTTAAGCAATACCACTTGGTCATGGTCCTCCGCTAACCTGTATCTATACCAATGGATGGTGTTCCTATTCCCAGAAAGATGATCATAATAGGAAACCTTGTCATTCCACCTTTAAAACACTAACGTCCTAATAGATTACCTCTTGGTCATCAATATTGGTCACTTGCTTCGCTAGTGGGAATTTGTGGATGCATTACCAGCCAGATTACCGTAGTAAGAAACCTGGGCAATGGTCATCCTAGCAGTGATACATACACACATGGATACTGGATACACTTATGGAATTCCACTTGGCCATACTCCTTTGCTAGCGGGTACTGAATACCGGTGGATGGTGTTCCCTTGTCCGCCTGTGCGGGAGTGGTTGATTGAAAAAGCGGAAACCCAGCTTCGATAATTGCCTCGCTGCGGAATGTGTTACAGATTCACGTCACATATAATCCGAGAATTCACTTGCAGTCAATTATAAAATTATTTGCGACTTGCGACTGAATGTCTCCTGGGACCGGCCAAGGGACATCTGGGCCTCTGGTGACAGTGATGGTGTCTGGGATATCGCGGATTAAGTAACGGAATCCAAATACATTACATCTCTCATTTTATGATAACAAATTACATATTAATATTATGTCAATTATTTTAAAATTTTATATATTCATAATCGATTTTTATAAGGACACCTACAATAATAATAATAATGTTAAAAGTTTTTTAATCATTTCAAAACTCTTGCGAAACTGTCAAAAATGTCACAATTTGAGAATGACATTTTGCAAATCATTGACTCTTTAATCAAAATTCAATTTTCGACCAAACTCTTTAAATTAATGTATTTACTTGAATTACTAAGTAAGTAAGAATTATAGGCATTTTAAATAGGTACGTGTGTTAGGTAGGGGGAGTACGGATATTATCGGACGCATAGTGTTGATCAATTGTATTTTTTTGTTATTGCTTCAATATAAAGATTTATGAATTAATCATAAGTGGAAAGGACAGATCTACAAGCTATGCTAATTTTAAAAATCAATAACCATCACTGTTTCCCAAAATTTAGATTTTAAAATTACGAAATTTTCGTTTATTATCGGGATTCGACGGGTGGTATCGGACAAATTCGCTCTTTGGTTTAACACCGTAATTTCTTTTGTTTTATAATAAAACGGTTACTAATGATTAAATACAAAAGATTTCACATTATCGAGACACTATCTTTATTTAAAAAAAATACAAGCAAGAGAAATACAAGAAAAAGTACAACAAAGTATTTGAAAGAATTGTCTAATATCGGACATCAAAGGTGGTATCGGACACAAAGTGGACAAAAAATATTCCTGTTTTTTTTTTTTTTTGTATAAAAAAAAGGATTAAAAAAAAGTGGTAAAACCGTGTTCAAACTTTACATAACACGTTACACTGAAAATAAAAATTATTTCTGGCACAATTCACATTTGTAAAAATGCTGGCAAGATTCAAGACCCGTGCAATTTTCATTAGTAGTTTTCAGTAATAGTAGTTTTTCTTATAATTGATGGTGTTAACATTTTTTGTTTTTGTATTTGTGCGGATCCTTTTTTGATTTACTCATTTGAAAATCTTTTTGGCATATACTGTATCCTGTAGTTTTTCTTGTTTAATTTTGATTGGTAGACCCGGTACGGTGTTTTGGCTTCATTCTTTACAATTTTTGAACTTTTTAGAAGTGAACCTAATTTCCTCAATATCCTAAATACTTTCACCAATTTCAACAACCTGTCACTAATCACTAAGTGTACTTTTAGGGACATCACAATATAAGACAGCTTCTCAAATTGTCACAAACGTATTCCACTGCTGATTTCATGTTGCAATACTTCCATTCACCCCGAGCCCTTACTCCCACTTTCTTTTTGAACCTCGACATTATATGGGAAAATGGATGCAAAACATATTGACTTTTTGAAAATAATGTTTTTAAATCAACAATAGCAAACCCTTTGTATATTGCTTCCGTAATACAATATATTTTCATGATAAGGTGTATAAAAATACGAAACACTTCATTTGGTGTAGGTATACCTATTAATTTAAATCTCTACATATTATAAATTAAAGTCCTCCACGTCGTCTGTCTGTTTGTTCGCGATAAACTCGAAAACTACTGAACAGATTTTCATGCGGTTTTCACCAATAGATAAGAGTGTTTCGTGAGGAAGGTTTAGGTATGTAATTTGTTAAGGATTTGTGTAAATTGGTTGAAACATAACGATAATTGTTAGAAGAGTCGGAAAAAGTCAAGCCGCCTGGTAGCTTTCATCGAAAACGCTGCCTAATCCTTTTGGGATATAACAAAACAATGCATGATGGGATATTCCTCTTTCATAGATCTACAAAAAAGTCCGCGAAGGCATATATCTATCTTTTACGGATAGCTTACTATACCCATTATATCTTCAAAAAGAATGGTCACGGACATTGCGGTAATTGAAAAGTTATTTAGACGGATACAGTATTAAAGTTACCCCAAGCATTTCATGTATATTATCATAATCTTTCACACCGGCGGTGGTTATAAAGGTTGGATAACCATCCAGTAGATGACGTTGTGTTTTATTAGCCACAGCTACGCGTGGTCGGGTCAGCTTGTAAATAAATAAAAATAAGCATTTATTCGTGTGTCCGATATCATCTGTAAAAGCCAACCATATTATAATAATATTAACCATACGACGTGGAGTTAACAAAGTAACCGCCTACCTGGTATAGGACACAAATTTTAAAACATAAGATCGTCATTTGATTGCCACTGAAATGTATTGTACCGTCTTATATGTAAAAATGTAATTAAATTAATAATTTACCTTTTTATTTGTCTTCGAATAAAGCTGCGGACACAATATGCGGTGGTCAAAGTTTGTTTTTTGGGCATAAAACGACACAACCGGCTTTGGCGAGAGTCATGCAAACACCGTGCATCCAGAATTAGGGCGGCAATATTATAAACTAACTTGCATCGCCCTATCTTTACGCCAGTAAGAGAAATAACACTTGTACGATACCATACGTTGTCCGATAATATACGCACTCCCCCTACCAAATTTGTTTGATTGTTATTTTAATATAATACAATAAAGTTGTAATAGGTGGCACGCCAGCTGTTTGAAAACTGAATGTACTGGGACTGAACAAATGGAACGCGGGTGGGGGGTTGGCGGAACGAGGGAGCGGGAGAGGGGAGAGTGAAGGCGGGGAAGGTGGATGGGGAACACGTGAGGGGAAGGCATTGCATTGCAACGAATGCCGGGAAATCGCTAGTGTAATATTTTTCATTTTGCGCACATCCTTAACTATTAGATATTTTCAATTTGGGTGGCGATTGTGGGTACCGCCGCACCTCTGCCGCAGGTCACCAAGTGATTCGCTACGTTTGGTGTCTTAGCAGGGGTGCCCGGGTTCATGGGGTGAGGTTTGTCCGGATCTTGGCAGCGGATACGTCTGCGTGGATACAACTGCGTGGCGGGCCGGATCGCGAGAGACTGTTTGAGAGAAAGTCTCTTTGGCTTTTTCTTCAGTACTACCTATCCAGGAGGACTCTCGGAACATCACCTTTCCCAGCAGTGGGAGGGAGAGTTTCCTGGATCTGATCCCAACCCCTCATACCTTTTTCCTTTCCAGAACTTCCTCTCCGCCCTTTCCTAAAAAGACCTTCCACACAGCATCCCCAAAGATGACATAAGCCCGGAGGGAAATATTTTCCTCGAGGCTTCCTGTGTAAGGCCAATGTAAAAAAATCAGGTTTTATACTTTTGTGGCGAAAAAAAATGATTGCAACCCTGACTTCGGAAGAAAAAATGGATGGCAACCAGTGGCGTAGCTAGCAGGGTGGCACCCGGGGCGGATGTCACCCCCCCGTGGCGTGGTGGCACCCCCCCCCCCTATTAAAGTGGACTGAGAAAAAATTCAAAACGCTAATATTTCGACCATCGGGGGGGGGGGGGGGTGGCTAGAGAATTTCAGATTTCTCCACAAATACAGGCCATGTCCGCCTATAAAAAGGCCTAGACACAAAATTCGGTGCACTCCACGGGGAACATATGAAAGAAATTAACAGACCGTTCATGTGTACCAAGGCCGTAGCCAGAAAAAAATTTCGGGGGGTGTTTTGTTTGGTGGAACAGTGTTTATAGAAATACGTTAAGTTTTTTAAAATATTTTTTTAATAAGAGAAATTAAATGGTGTTGCGTATCAATCTTATCACCTATTTTTATAATTACAAATTTAAATTTAGTCTTATAGCTTTCTATGCAGCGAACGAATCAATTACGTCCTCGGTGTCAATGTCAATTACGGCCTTGATGTGTACAATACTTTGGTAACATTATCCCTCGTAAAAAAAATTCCAAGGTCGAGTGTCACCACCCTATCGGGTGACACCCGGGGTGGACCGCCCCCACCCCCCCCCCCCCCCCCCCCCTCCCTCGCTACTCCACTGATGACAAAACCAGCGCAAATGTCAACACGACGCGTATTGAGTTAATTTGTGTTTTGTGGCCTTGTATTATCTGTTATTTAATATAATTATGGAACTCGTGGTTAACTTCTCCATACAAACATCTCTGAACCTAGGAAAAAATTTCGGGTGCTACGCCTTTCGCGTTAGTGCAATTTTTATTTTATTTTGTTGCCGGTTGTAAATTCACGAATCTTATATCACTCTTAGATAATGTGGCAGTTTATTCGAGGTTATAAAAGCACGCTGTCTGCACTATGTAAATCCACGACTCTTATATCACTCTTAGATAATGTGGCAGTTTATTCGAGGTTATAAAAGCACGCTGTCTGCACTATGTAAATCCACGACTCTTATATCACTATTACATCGAGTGGCAGTTTATTCGAAACCATAGTGCTTGAAAGCACGCTGTCTAAACCTGTAAATTTACGAATCTTATATAGTAACTCTTAGATGATGTGGCAATTTATCCGAGGCTGTAGTGACTGAAAGCACGCTGTCTATCTCTGTAAATTGACGAATTCCATATCACTCTTAGATCATGTGGCAGTTTATTTGAGGCTATAATAAATAATAAATTTGGACAACTTATATAGCGCTGTTTTTGCGAAAAATCGCCTCAAGATCGTGCCTCAAATCACGCTACCTAACTTCGTCACGAATCTTATATAACTATTAGATCATGTGGCAGTTTACTCGAGGCTCTAAAAGCATGCTATCTATACTATGTAAATTCACAACTCTTATCCACGTTTACACGAAACTATAGTGCTTAAAAGCACGTTGTCTAACCCTGTAAATTCACGAATCTTAAATCATTCTTAGATAATGTCAGTTTATTCAAGGCTATAATCCTGAAAGCATGCCGTATAACTGTAAATTCACGAATCTTATATCACTCATAGATCATGTGGCAGTTTACTCGAGGCTCGTACTTGAAATCACCCTGCCTTAACTCAACATCTGATGTGGGCTTTAGTTGCAGATTTAATATAAACCATTTTACATTGATGCTGGTACCTACGTGCCCTACATATTCTGAACAATCAAAAAGTCAATAAGTCGGTATGTCAAAATAATAATAAAATGATACTTGTTGCAAGTTTGTAAAGAGATGGCATGGCGGTCCTTTGAGGCTGCTTCAAATGACATGACGTCGGGAAGGAGGGCAGGCCCGCGAGGCGAGGCGGGATGCACCTCCAACCGCAAGACACAATAGTGTTAAAGCGACATGAGAGCTTTGTCCTGGCATGCGGGTGGCAATTCTACTTTCGAAGGTTCTTCTCAGGTTCTCGAGCCACCGCCGGCCGCGGCCAGACGTCGCTCTCCGACCGCAGTACAATATCGTCAAAAGAATCCTCATTGATTCCCCGCTTTTTGACGGGAATGAAGACGCAAGTGTCAGTTACACGTTTTTATCCTAAAATAGTACCCATTTAGTACGGTATATTATTTCATATTAAGAATGACAGCTGAATTAAATTATTTGATTTTTATTAAAACAATTCTCTATTTACAAAGTTTGAAAGGTTATTTCCATCAATGTAATAATTTATCATTGAAGAAGAAAACAACACTAATAATCTAAAAGAAAATTTGAAAGAGAACAAGCCACAGAAAAAAAATTAAAGTTGTAAAAAGATAGTTGTTCTAATGAAAATTGAATATTCATTTAGACTTTTATAAAAAGGTCAATAGGTATTTCATATGAATAAAATCGGATATATTTATCCAAGACACGATCTAGGTTACAAACTAATTCTTAGAAAATGGGAAATTCAATAAGAAACCTTCAGAAAACTAAAGTATACAAGAGTGGGGAGGCTACGAAGCACCGCACAAAGAGGAGACCGATTATACTATCTCATTCTCTCGCAGGCTACCTACAGATGTGTGCGTTTATCTCTTTTTAGTGTCACTATTTTTCGTTTCATCGAGTTTCAAATCACAACGGGTCTAAAGAATTTTTTACTTCAATAATCGAAGATAACGTTGTTAATTCTGAAATTTGAAATATGAGATTGCCAAAAATTACGTTTAAATAAGAGGTGGCAGTAACCGAATTGGAGAGGCGTTTGTTCCGGTAAGACGATAGGTTCTGGATTCGATCTTTTTAATTTGTTGTGTCTTGATCTTTTTCATATTTTCGTTAGATTATTCTTCTTCTTTGTGTGCCGTATCAGGTCCCCCCGACGTTGGCGATCACTCTTGAAAATTTCTCTCTGTCTTGCGCTGCCCGGAATAGCTGCTCCACACTTCTAATGCCGGTCTACTCTCGTATATTTCGTAGCCAAGACATTTATCACCTACCAGGCCCTCGGCGACCCTATCTTGCCTTTCAATATTAAATGGTGCAAGGGATACTTCTCCCCTCGAAGTTATGACCCAAATATGAAATTTTCCGGATTTTTTATTAATGTAAGCAGTTCTCTATCTGCTCTAGCCCGCCTGAGAATTTCTGTGTTGGTGATCATGTCGGTCCATGGGACCTTGAGCATTCTCCGGTGAAGCCACATTTCAAAAGCCTCCAACCTGTCCGTGGTATTTATTTTCAAGGTCCATGTTTCACGTCCATACAGCAAGACCGACCACACATAACATTAGATTAGATTATTAGTGATATCTTATTCTTCAATGATAAATTATTTGATATCAGAAGTTGGTAAATTACAATTTCAGATAAGATTTGAGTTATAAAATTCAATGAAATTGGGTTGATTTTTACACTTGTAACATTTATATTTGAAATTCGGCATTCAGTCTTTAGTTTTATGGCCACACTTTTTTATTAATAAAAGTGGTAAGTTAAATTTAAATTACATTTCGGTGGTTTTCATTGTGCCTTAACTCCTTTATATGGTTTTCTCCTTTTATAATTTGTTTGCCAGATTTTCACTCAGCAGTAACCAACAGCACGTACAACAGTCGGAACATTAGGAACCTATGTAAGCTGGTTTAGGTACATATTCTAGTGCCTCTAAACACAGCTTTGAAATTGCGTAAATTTGGCACTTATAACCCTCGTCTTCCAAATATCTGCTTTAACCCCGCAAATCCTCACGCACGCCCAACTTATGGGCACTTAAGCCGCGCCGCGACGATTCCGAAAGACAAAGACAATATTTCCCCAGTGTGGTAAAAGTTATTAGTTAAAAAGACAAACTCCTGTTGCAAAGCGGCCTCAATGCCCCCGATACGAGACGCAAAGCTTAACCTTCGGGATGGGAGATATATATACCAATAAACTCGTACCTCCTTTACCTTTGGCTGTTACGTGGTTAGTTAATTCACGAAACTGTGAAAATCGTTATTTATTTATACCATTTTCACGATCATTTTCTGTTTCTTAACACTTAAAATCTATTTGTTCGGTTTTCGGAACAACTCATAAAGATCTCATAGAAATCGTTGAATCTCCCTTACGTAGTAAGAAATATGATTTTTTTGTGTGTGGTTTTTTTTTTAATATGAATACTGCACAAGAGTACCAACTGCTCCCGTCTGGAGCCAGTGAGACCAAGGTATCCCCAATTGGGTTATGTTGTGAGGCTGAAGGTAGTGGGGAGAGGAAGGAGATAGGGAAGATGAAGGTGGGGAAGTACCTGGCTATTCAGATCTGGTCACCAAACAGGGATAAAGCTTTTTCAAGCAACGTTTCAATTCTGAATGGTGGTCTTACACCAGGGTGATACTGAGAGTATCTTCCACTCTGGAACGTGCTGCAAATATACTATATATTATTTTAAATGAATAAATTGTGAAATAACAGAAATTAATCAAATAAAATTTATTTGCCGCGTGGGATTCGATCCCGTGACCTTCGGATTGCGAGTCAAGAGCCTTATCGCGGGACTACGCTGGCCATCAAAAATATGAACGGTGTTAGGGGGCATACATTAATTACGTGAGCATTTTTCTTCCAATCGAGACCCCCCACCCCTTGGTGAGATAAATTTGAGAACAAACTAACCACAAAAGAAATAAAATGTACACCTTTATGAATCACCAATCCCATTTTGAAATAAATTTATGAAACTTTGAGAATTTTTTATTAATTAATTATTTTTGCATGAACGACAAAAAAGTGAGTTATCAGTATAACTTTATAATGATAACTCACTTTTGTTTAATAAAATATGTGTATGTTTTTATTTTTTATACAGAAAAAACGTAAGGTGAGCCATTTTAATTAAAAAAATTATTTTGCGTGCAAAATTTTTATATTTCAAAAAATTATATGTTTATTTCGACCTCCGACGACCTCCGTAGTCCAGTGTGTAAGACTCTTGACTCATAATCCGGAGGTCGCGGGTTCGAACCCGGCATGCGCAAATAAATTTTATTTGATTAATTTGTGTTATTTCACAATTAATTCATTTAAAATAATATATAGTATATTTGCGGCATGTTCCAGAGTGGAAGATACTATTAGTATCGCCCTGGTGTAAGACCACCATTCAGAATTGAAACGTTGCTTGAAAATGGCTTTAGCCGTGTTTGGTGACCAGATCTGAATAGCCAGGTACTTTCCCAATCTTCCTCTTCCCCACCTTCTTCCACTACCTTCAGCCTCACAACAAACCCCAATTAGGGATGCCATAGTCTCACTGGCTCCAGACAAGAGCAGTTAAGATTCTTGTGCGTTATTCACTGCAAAAAAAAAAAATTTTCAATTTATAAAATTTAAGAGCTTATTAGGTATATCATCTTTCAAAAACTGTATTTAGTTTTTGGATAGGTTCAGAAATATTCCTTTCATTTGGATTTCATTGTGAAGCACAAACATTTTCGACCCTCTGAAATAATATGGTCGAGGCTTGAGGGGTTAAAACATAAAAAATAGCGAAAATATAATGATGCCATGATGACATTATTTAGATAAATTTCATATCTGGCTTAGCAACCGCCAAGGGGGCACGTGCCCTGGATTGCGTGTAGATACTGTAATGTTAGATGATAAAAAAGACAGCCTTTTTTCTTCTTCATTAAGTACTCGTATGTTTATTTTTTTTATATTAAGAACACGCAGGAGGCCCTGAGGGTTCCTTAAGAGCATGTGTCGTCTTTAGCAATGCTACATGGGACATTGAAAGAGTCGGTAGGTACCAATACCAAAGCATTAGGTACTTATATTCCCAGATGGACCCAAGATTATTTCTCTACGAACTGGGTTATTTAAAACTGTTAATGATTGATATGTTACATGTTAATACTGTGTATAATTACTTTTCTAATTTAGAATAAAAATAATTTTTAAAAATCTTATGTCACTTAACATATTTCCATGTTGATGAAAAACCTTAGAGGGCATACATGATTATTGATTATTTATTACAGTATATTTACTGTTAATATATTATTTTTTATTTTCTTATTAACTTACCATTACATATTAATTTTCTAACCGAACCTAATTTTAAATATTATAGATTAAACAACTTGCAAAAAAAATGTTATTTCAAAGCTAATTTCAACATATGGTCACTCTACATGTTTTACGTTATAATGTATTATTAGTTCCTAAAGTGCAGTAGAGGCCCATTCTGTGAGAAATATTATTATAACAATATTGTCTTTCAACACATTATTTTGTGTACTCTATAAAATTGTTAATCTCAAGTCAAAATGAAGTTCAAAATTTCAATTTAAACAATAACACCTAAATTAAAAAGGTAAAGAAACAATAAATATATATGGGTTATCGGTCCCATAACTTTGTCAAAACTAAAAGATCACACGGATGGCATTTCTAAGGTGTCACTTACACTATAAAATACAATCATATTTTAATGAAAACGGTCACTTAAATGGAATGAAAACAATAATGTTGTGATCAAAACGGTTTCTTTCATATTTATTTCATAATTATTTGATAGTCACTTTAATATTGCATAAGAAAGATTCGCTCTAATGTAATCGCTTATAAATCATTGTTTTGTTTCAATTTTCATTTTTTACACATATTTAAAAAAAAAAACCTAAGGACATATATTTTTTAAAATTTTATCTATTGTTGAAAATGGTATGAACTAATGATATAATGAATGAGAACATTTTGTCTATTCTCTTAACACTTTGTTATTAATTCATATATTTTTATCACTTATTATTTTCTCTGTTTATCATTTTATTTTTAAATTTTATTATTTTGCTTTTACTTAACTGTTTTGCATGGCCGATATTTGCGTGTGTTATTTTTATTAAATTGTGAAATTATTAACCCCGATACAGGCGAACCCTAGTGGGGTTAATAATTACATGCTAAAAATATATGTATATAAATTGTGAAGAAGCAATAAATAAATAAAATAAAAATACATTAATTACGTGAGCTTCCAATCTAGCCCGTGAGTAAAATAACGTGGGATTTTGCTGAACCCCCACCCCCTCCCCCCCTTTTGAGCTCACTTAATTGATGTATGCTCCCTTAGTCTAAATTCGTGTGCATTTATTATATTGCACTACCTATGTAAATTCGAGAAAAACGAGAAGTAACGATAAAGGCTACAGTCGATTCGAAGTGACCATCGTCTCCAGGAGGCATTAAAAACAAAAATTACGTCATTCCTACAAAATATTTACCGACATAAAATTGTCAAACAGCTTTTAACATATTGACTTTGCTTCTTTTTTGATGTCTTTTTAATATATATTTAATTTTTTTATAATATTTTTTCAAACCATCACGACGGCAACAAACGCAATTGAAAATAATAAGTTCAACGCATTTTTTACGTAAGATATTATTTATTTTAGAATAACACACATTGTGTGATGTAATATGTCCAACAGGTGACCTGTTTAATAATAATAAAAATAATTTTGTATGATTTTTTTAGCGCCTTTTTTGTGAAAAATCACGTCAAGGGCGCTGTTCAAACTAACAATATGCCTATTTCTGCAATCTTACCTCCAACTACAAACTAAACAAACAATTATAACAACTTATGGCTAAAAATTTCATCCACCGGTTGATCGATCACTGATACGAAACTATATTATTTACATTACCTACAATGATTTGATCAATGAACGCGATGCTGCGTAAAAATGTAGTTTGAAGGTCATATTTAATGTTTCCCTGTCGTAACGCAGCGCATCTTTAAAAAACTATTTATCGAAATTAGAATTCGTATTGGTTGAAAAACCTACAGCATTCTTCATTCTACCTACGTGATCATGTTGTACATAATATTAACTTTTTTTTAAATAGCCCCACGCCAATTTTAATCGTAAACATACGATGTTCTAATAATAAAAGTTAGCATTTTTTATAACGAAGAATATTAAACTATGCTCTATGTTTATATAATGTGCCCATATAAAAAATCACGTCCTTTATAGTAAACATTCCCAGAGGTACGGCAGATTGGCGCCAAAGTAAGCGTCGCTTCATCTATTTCCCGCCAACAACGTTTACGCGCCAAAACAACGTACTAAACAACGAATTTACTGCATCAAACATCCTGCAAAATCGTAACAATACCCAATAGATATCAACTAAACAAGCCTAATACGGCACTTTTCTTATTTCCTTTGAATGTCAATGGTTTTCAGGAAAAACCCAAGGTTTTCCTAACGAACTTTCTTGATGCAAGTTCTTTGTCTTCCTTGAGAATTTTCCCGCCCAAGGTGCGGAGGTCGCTAGATGTCTCTACCGCTCACTCTTCCATGTTTGTAGGAAATCAAATACTATAGAAGGTTTCACCGTAAGCTTTTTTAACTGTCATACTTATTTGAAAGATCTATACCTTATACCCATTAAAAATGAGAAAAAAGCACTGCGTATGAAAAAAAGTTAAATTGCTCAGATTTTCTTGAGAGTTTTCAACAAATTATGGCATCAGCAGTAGAGGAATTTCCTGGTATCTATTTTCGTGTAGAGCTTCGTGTATTTTTATCCATAGTATTGAATGGAATGTAGATCTCAGCTGTTATCCTGTTTTTCTTCAGTTGTTCTAAAAAGGACCAAATGAGGTTCTTAGTAAAAAAATGTTGAAATCTACGTTGCTTTCTTGAAACAATTTGTTATGAAAGCTCCCTTTTGGTTTAGTAGCGAGCTTTATTTAGAATTTCACGGTAGTATGTGACTTCGATTCACCGAGATATTGGGTCGTGCTTCCCAATAACTTGATACGGGATCATAAAAACTAAACTTTGTATGTCGGAGCGGCCGCAGCATTCTTGCTAAAGTTTCACATCAAGGATGGTAAAATTATCTTCACATTGATCTATATTGTTGTTGTATGGTAGAAAATACAAGAAGTTCGTGGTTTGAATATGTAAGTAAAATCTATAAAACTGCCAACGCTTAGCGAAGTTTCTGTGCGTAATAATAATGTTTATAATGAAATTAGGATGAGGCAGCGCCATTTTTTAAAAATAAAAGAGCAGCTTACAATATGATGTAACCCCATAATTTAATTTTATGACGAAGTGAGTACACCTTTATTAATAATAATATTTGGATGATTTGCATAACGCCGTTTTTGTCAAAAATTACCTCAAGGACGCTGTACAAACTAATAATATATTTCTACAATCCTGCTTCCAACTACAAACTAGACAAATAATTAAAACAACTTATGGCTAAAAATTGCGCCCTGCACCGGTTCATCGATCACTGATACGAAACAATATTCAAATACAATGATTTGACCAATGAACGCGATTCTGCGTAAAAATGTTCATATATTGTTTTATTTATACTATGTAGGTACATACAGAAAATATAAAGAACCATACTTACATGGGAGATCACTTGAGATAAACACTGTTTATTGTTTACTAGCAGACCAGGCCACGTTGCTGTGACTAACGAAACACAACTCCATAACCCAACCTTTTGAAATCCACAGCATCCACTTGCCAGCTGCCCGCCGCCCGCTGCCTGAATTGAATATTTGAATTTCTCGGCTTTTCTCTACTATAATAAGCATGTATTTACATGTAAACCTTCCTCTTGAATTACTCTCTCTATTGGTGAAAACCGCATGAAAATCCGTTGCGTAGTTTAAAAGATATATGAGCACATACATTTTGAGCGACCTCACTTTATACCATGTAATGATTTAGAGACATTTAGGTACAGTTCACACGCACACGACATAATTGAGATCACATGTTATTTAATCCTGATATATACGTATTTTAATGATAATATAAAATATATTCTTTAATGAGCTTATTTTGCAAAGCAGAAGTAAAATTTTATGATCGGCGGTACAATGATTTGATCTATTTATTTATCGCGAATATTTATCTTCCTAAATGCGATTCGTCCTTCGGTAAGAGACAGATTGATGTATAAGGATTTGAATAATGTTAATCCAATAAGAAAAGTATGGTTAAGTTGAGAAATATAAATATATTGAGCTCTATTACGCATTGGTTCCATTAAGGCTTTCCGGCAACTTATTCAAAGCTTTTAATCTTTCTTGTGGGAAAGCGCAATTAATTTGTAAATTTGTTCTTTAAGTACCTTTTGATTTCTTTATCCCTTTCACAGCAGATCATGTCAATGTTGTATGCTCTGACTTACTTATATGGTCACGTGGGGTAACCGTACGCAGTTTTTACATTGGACTAACTAACTAACCATCACGCCGTTTCCCCGCATGGGTAGGCAGAGAGAACGGACCGCCAAACAACTCGGTCTTGGCACACACTCTTTGCCTCACTCACATTCATACATCGTCTCATACATACTCTTCTATTATTCTGACTTTTGACATGGCCCGTCTCAAGTATCTGATTCACTTGATCGTGCCATGTCTTCCTCGGGCGTCCCCGACTTCTTCTACCATTCACATTTGCATCATATATTCTTTTTACACTATTTTCTTCGCTCATTCGCTCTACGTGCCCAAACCATCTGAGGGTCCCTTTCTTAATTTTGCTCATTATACTTACATCAGCCTTACATTCTTTGCGGATATCCACATTTCTAACACGATCAAACATGGTTTTACCACACACTCATTTTTTTGTTTATTGATATGATTGATCATTAAGGCATCTCAAACAAACATAAAATCCTATGTAGTTCATAAATCAAAAAGTTATATAAAAATGTTTACATGCAAGTCGATTACGAACACTTACCCCACGTGCGGGGTAAGTATTCGCATACCGTAGAGAAGTGTTCAAATCAGATTAGTGGTTATCTTTAACAGAATTATCACTTTGCACCCGTGTAAATAACAATATTTTACCAAAAATTATCATAGACCACATCGTTCTGACTCAGTTGGTTACACAATAGCACACATCGGTAAGCAAACATGTCGATAGCAGATGACAAAATTTAAGAAAAAGCACGAAAAACAGTAATTTACCTACCAATACACTGTACTCATATCCTGCTCCAATGCGACCCAAAAGGCTACTGAATTCAGGAACGTGCGGGCGCGAAACAGGCACGACCACCTCGGAAACATCATTGCGAACATTTACACTCTGCGTACGGTTACCCCACGTGACTCTAAGGCAGACTTTTTTCGGGAATAGCAAAAAATATTCATAGATATAGTATATTATGGTGTCGTTTTGTTAAAAAATAATAAAGGGCGCTTTAAACTCCATCAATTGATCGGAAAAGCTCAATAACTAACAATGTAAAATACAAACTTATAAGGTATATTATCTCTTACAAATCAGTTAATTCTAAAGGTTAACCCGGTGATGAACCTAATTAAAAAATAATATTTCTTCGTTCGGTATTTTTAAACTTGTAAACAATAGTTCACATAATTAGTTGGCCTTCATAATTTTGATGTGGTGTATAGACCACATCGTTCTGACTCAGTTGGTTACACAATAGCACACATCGGTAAGCAAACATGTCGATAGCAGATGACAAAATTTAAGAAAAAGCACGAAAAACAGTAATTTACCTACCAATTCACTGTACTCATATCCTGCTCCAATGCGACCCAAAAGGCTACTGAATTCAGGAACGTGCGGGCGCGAAACAGGCACGACCACCTCGGAAACATCATTGCGAACATTTACACTCTGCGTACGGTTACCCCACGTGACTCTAAGGCAGACTTTTTTCAGGAATAGCAAAAAATATTCATAGATATAGTATATTATGGTGTCGTTTTGTTAAAAAATAATAAAGGGCGCTTTAAACTCCATCAATTGATCGGAAAAGCTCAATAACTAACAATGTAAAATACAAACTTATAAGGTATATTATCTCTTACAAATCAGTTAATTCTAAAGGTTAACCCGGTGATGAACCTAATTAAAAAATAATATTTCTTCGTTCGGTATTTTTAAACTTGTAAACAATAGTTCACATAATTAGTTGGCCTTCATAATTTTGATGTGGTGTCTATAAGTTTCAGTTTTGTTTTGGCAATCGACGAACTGGTGGATGCAATCTATTAGTCATAAGTTGTTGGAATACCTAGTTTGTCAAGTCTGTAGTTAGTAAGTTAGTTATAAGGGCACTGTGCGCATTTATAAAATATTTCTACAATTTATGTATTTCTTACTTCTAACTACAGACCAGACTAACTATTATAACTACTTCCCATATATATGTAACTTCCCAGGTAAGTACATACGGTCTTTTATATTTTCAGTCTGTAAATAGTATAAATGAAACAATTAGGTATGTAAATTATTATTTTTATTGTTAAACTAACGTTTAAGACAAGATTTTTATGCATAGCACAAATCTAGTACCGTTGGCGTCATGTATCTTTTCTCGGAAGATTTTTCAACGTGGATGAGTGTTTCAGGCGGATAATTATTGCTTATAATAATTGTTACCCTTTGTGCTATGCATAAAAATCTTGTCTTAAACGTTAGTTTAACAATAAAAATAATAATTAATATTTGACAAGTTTAAGTATTTCCCCAATAAATGAAGACATAATTTGTCTCGACGCCACCTAGCGAGGGATTTTAACACTAACAATGTCTCTTTCGCAAAAATAAAGTTGGTTGTTTTCAGGTGGAAAAAATATAATAAGCAGTAATTGTTGAATGAAACACTAGTATATATTGAATCATTTGGCGGGTACAAGATAAGCCGCCATAGCTCAATTGGGAGAGCAGCTGACCGGCAATCAGAAGGACACGGGTTCATGTCCCGTTGGCGTAATGTATCTTTTCTCGGAAGATTTTTCAATGTGGATGAGTGTTTCAGGCTGATAATTATTGCTTATAATAATAATTAGGTATGTACATTTTTACGCAGCATGGCATTCATTGGTCAAATCATTGCACATATAGTTTCGTATCGTTGATTTTTCACAAAAACGGCGCTATACAAATCATCCAAATATTATTATTTGCCTTTGTTAGCAGCCGACTTTTTTTAATGTGTCTTTTCTCTGAAAAGAGGAATCACACGCTTCTTGAATTAGTTTTCTGCCTTTTTCCGTGTATCATGTTGCAAAGTGACTCAAATGACATGTGTTTTGTGGCCATCCATAGCAATCAGAGTTATGAACTATGTCAAGCAAAATCAGGAACTTTATAAAAAGTATCTGAAAAACAAATATTTTTGAAGCTAGTGAATAAAATTTCTTCATAGTTACGATTGATACGCGGTGGCAAATTTTCACTTTTCCAACAACTTTTTCAATCCAATTTAATTTATTCATTTTATTTATTTATTTATTTATTTATTTATTTATTTAAACGCCCAAAGGGCTTTTACATATAACGCAGTACATTTTTTTATTACAAACAAAATTAAGAGTTGACAAAATACAGATATCATAAAATATAGAAAATAAAATAAAGTTTACATAAAATACAAGATGCAAAGTATTCCAGAACTATCTCGAATGTTGTTCCGAGCGAAGCCGGGTAACCCAGCTAGTATTAGATAATTTTCTAATATCCTCCATATCAACAATAATATTAATAAAAGGACATAAAATTGGTGTTCACAGTAGTTAATGAAACAAGTTGAAATAGTTGGCACATAACGGCATTTAAAGTTTGCCAAGTTAAAAATTGTTATCAAAACATCCATATTGTATAAGTATTTGTTACTAAAAGGTTGTATTGTTGTATGTAATATGTATTCTTCTTTTCAATATAAATTGGGTAATGACTTGCTTATATTTGGTGAATGGTGTGTTGAATATGTCAACAACATCTTTATAGTCATTTCCCAAATTTTGTATGCGGCGAGCGGGGGTATACAACTGTGATTCTGTGTTGGAGTTATCACAATAGAACGGTAGATATTGCCTCGATGTTGGTTTGCGAGGTATATGAAAAGAAATCAAGTATAATAGTTCATGGCTGTCAATTATCGAATTTATGATTTTATACAAACATGTTAGGTCATTAACTATTCTACGTTCAGATAATTTTAATAAATTGAGTTGGCATAGTAGATAATCATAGTTGACACAATCCCTTGTAATACCCATTTTAAAATTAATAAATCTTAAGAATTTATTTTGAATTCTTTCTATCGTGAGCGAATGACTAGCGTAGCTAGGTGCCCATACTGTAGAGTTGTACTCAATTTGACTCCTAACCAAAGACATGTACAAATTTTTATAGGTTTGAATATTTTTAAATTGACTGCAAATTCTTATTATAAAGCCCAACATTTTCAAAGCTTTATTTGATGTAATTTCAATATGGTTTATTTTAAAAACATTACAAAATTACAATTTCAAAGCGTTTTTAAAAGAGAAAAAAATTACATATATTAAGATAAACTGATTTAGACTAACAGCAAAAAAAATATCAAAGCCTCTACTCTACACCTAACCACCTAACTAAAGAGAAATCTATTAAAACAACTCCCAACTTAAGGCAACGAGATGCATCCACCAGCTGATCGGGTCTGTATAAAAAAACTATAATGTTGACAATAATAACAATAATAATAATAATTTGATAATTTTAGAGCGCCGTTTTTGTGAAAAATCACTTCAAGGGCGCTGTATAATTTATCATGAATTTTAGGCTCTATCTAATTGTATTATTTACAAAAAGATAGAAAAAAACAATTTTACCTGTCAGGTCACTTCCGATAAACACACTTTAATTACAAAGTTTACGCTTGAAGTTACTACGGTTTTGCACGCGGAGGACATTGTATTTAAAACAATGGACAATGCACGATTTTACCCTTGCTACCCCCACAGTGTTAGTATAAGCGCCCTTGAGGTTATTTTTCACAAAAACGGCGCTCTATAAATTTTCCAATTATTATTATTAATTACATTTATGAGAAGATTAGTGACAAAAGTACAGTTGATATTTATTTTGAAAGAGTGGAGAAAATAGGATTCTTTAGGACTGGCGAATTTTTTGCACACAGAGGAATTATTATATCCAGCTACTGATAAATTTTTCGTAATTTTTTTTTTGCTTAATCAAGGAATAGAAAAGTGCCGAGTATTTGAATACCTGCAATTTGACAACGCAATGGATTAAATTATGAATGTGAACGAGGCAAGGAATGTGTGCCAAGACCGAGTTGTTTGGCGGTCCATCCTCTCTGCCTACTCCTGCGGGGAAACGGCGTGATGGCTAGTTAGTTTAGTTAGTTAGTTAGAGTATCATATTGTATTGCCTATGATATGTCTTAATCACACTTTTCTTACTGAATAAAAATTACTCGAATAATAAACACATCCATCTGCCTCTTGACAAATGACATTTACGAAGATCAAATCCTTGTACTACTGTACCGCCCACAATTAAATTTTGCTTTTACTTTCCAAAATACACTCATTAAAGAATATAATATATATTAATACTAATATATTTTCCTTTTTTATAACATGTGTTCTCAATTATGTCCTCTGGGTGCGAACTCTATCTAAATTTCTTTAAATAGACAATAAACAGTGTTATTTTCAAGCGCCTCCCAGGTAAGTATGTTCCTGTATTCATTCATTTTTTAGGCAGAATCGCGTTCATTGGTCAAAACTTTGTACATATAATTTCGTATCGGTGATCAATGAACCGGTGGATGCAATTTTTAGCCATAAGTTGTTTTTAATTGTTTGTCTAGTTTGTAGTTTTCTAGATCCTAGAAATATAAGTTTGTACAGCGCCCTTGAGGTGATTTTTCACAAAAACGGCGCTATATAAATCATCCAAATATTATTATTTTTACGCACCAGATTTAAATGTCCGGGTTTAATTTTCCCCACAGGAAAAACTAAACCCTTTCACACACTTCCCAAATGATCATCTGGTCAATCCACGTTATGCAATTGCACTATATAAGTATTATAATTACAAAACAATACAAGAACAACATGTCAACCTATCAGAGACCAGATGGGAAAATAATTCACCGACTCCAGATATTTTCATATCAGAGGGTTCGGCTCTGTGGAATTCCTAATTGAACCTATAAATCCTACTGATCCCTCAATATAAATATTTAAAAAATCTTTTGTAATCCTACATGTATTTAAAATTACCGATTTTTGCATTTTTATATATAAATTCTTTGACAAATCTAATACTATAAAAAAAGTTTTCAACTAGCAATAATCGCACCTCGGATAAACCTCATTGGTTAATTATTAAAACTAACTAACATTTTACTAATGGCTAGTAAAAATAACAAATTACTAATAACTATAAATAATAATTAGGTGATATGTAATCAGTAATCACTAATTAGTAATAACTAATAATTTATTATTCATTCCGGAAATTGGGGTGATGGTAGATTTGTTATCGCATTATTGCGCATTTACCCTAGAAGACCTTTTCACAGATCCACATCGACCTACAATCCTTAAAAGCACCCCAGGGTTGCAGAAATCTTAAGAGATTACTACTTGTCACCCTCCAGTCTACCCTGACATTCCTGATTTATTTTCACCCTAATTGGTTGCGGAATTAGCATCCACTTGTTGTCAGCGGCAATAATATGCGCCACTCAGGGTAGATTTTTTCTCCACATCATTGACAGCCTCGCTTTCCAAGATTCATGAATGAATTCGATATTTGAGTAGGTTTTTTCATATGAAATTTTAAGGTTCTCATGCGTATTGAATTCTTGCTATTTACGCACGGACTGTCCGTAAACCGGAAACGAAAGTTAGTTATCCAGTTTTGCGAGTCGAGTGGTGACATTATTTTTTTAAATAAATTTATAACCACATAATTTTTAGAAATGGATAGGTATTTTTTTGTTTAAAAATAAATTTGGTAAATTTCCATTGAAATAAAGTTGTTTCTTAATTTACAAAAAAAATCGAGTCTGGCTGGAAAGGTCAAATGGCCACCCTCATCCAGTCTCTCTCGATCCGACCCGCCTCGCAGCAGGTGGTCAGACGCATCCGCCGCCAGGACCTGAACAAACCTCACCCCATGAACCCGAGCATCCCTGTTAAGTCACCAAAGCTAGCGAACCACTTGGGGAGACTTGTGGCAGAGGTGTTGGTTATCCAATAAATGGTTCTCGGGGCGGCGGTATATATACCCGCCTCCCATTAATTAATTATAAAAAAGGTAATTATTCATCTAACCGCCGCACTTTGGGCACAAATTATGGAAATTACACTTCATTGCGACAATTACTACAAGACACAACTATTTACGTGCCCAAAATAGGTTATTAGATTTTTAGCTTGAGCGTATTTATTTATTTATTCTTAAGCGTATTTATATTAAAGGCAAATGTCAAATTGATCCAAAAAAAATCCAAAATGGCGGCAAAGGGGTTATTTACACGGGAAATTTTGAACTTTGAATAAAATCTTTCATCGTCCATCCAAACGTAATTAATTGTTTCTTCTAGTAATTGTGTTGAAACGTCGTGTAATTTCCAAAATCTGTGTCTAATAAAAGCGCAAAGGAATACAAGTCACCACCTTCAAAAGGCGCCTACAGCTTGGAAATTGTGATTTTTTTCAATGTATTTTGTGATGTCCGAAATGTTGTGGTTTTTTGTAAAACTCATAAAGCTGTAAAGTATTATAAATTATGACATCTTATCTTTAGTTTACTGACGATACGTCTATCTATTACTTAGCAACCTACCATGTAATCTTTATATAAATAGTTTATTTCTTCCAATTTGAACCCCCATAACTTTTGGGACACCATTAGTTATATTAGTTATTTTACCAGAGGAGGCAGAGCGATCAGAGTGTTTGCTCTAGGTTCAGAGGTCACGAGTTCTAACCAGAGACTTTTAAATAACAATCTACAAAATTTATGTTGAATTTTCACATTAATGTATTTAAAGTTCACCCTGCGACTTCTTTCAGCATTCGGTGTGTACTCGGTCAGTACGTGGTTAGAAATCGCAATCAGAATCAACATTAAAAAGTTTTTATTTAATTAAATGAAAACAATATTAGCGAAACTCAATCGAAAATCTGAAAACAGAAAAATCAGAAAAAGATTCGGTCACATCAAGGACCCAAACCCAGGAACTTCGCCTTGCAGCGCTACGAACTGAGCTAATGTGTCCCTATCCGATTCGGTAAGAACTACCAACATTATGTTCATTTCCTTAAGGGCCCGCAACCGGTCTCAAAAAGAAGAAGATGGAGAGATATGAAATTACGAATGTTAGAGGAGAGCGCTAAAGCATCAAAATCGATGCGAAAATGTTTAATAAAACACGACTTGTTTAAAATAGAGCAAAAATCTCGTTGGAGGCTTCTTAAGCATCATTTAAAGAAACTTTGTGAATTTTTTCACAAATATAATTTATAAGATAATAGAAACAAACTTGTTTTTAATAATTTTTGGAGTCTGCGATATTTTTCTATCGTGGGAATTTCATGTAGTTTGCATTTCGGCATGGGCAGCATCTTAGACATTATCTTAAAAAATAACATTAATTTTTTTAAGAGCTTAAAAACTTCAAATGTTTAAGGGAGATATGTAATAAATCGGTAGAAATGAGGATAGCGGCGCCTTAACGGGTATTTTTATTGGCTGCTATCTGTATGTATGATTGCAAGGTTCAAACCCGAATAGAATGCTATCTAAATAGTGTCTTGGATACATTTTTTAATATGCGACATCTATTGAATTTTCTGCAAGTCTTGAATGCTATTGAATTTCGCTAATATTGCCTGCATTTAATTAAATATTACAATTTGAGGTCTTACTCATTGAGTTAAAAATAAAAATGTTTTTATATTAAATGAAAAAACACACTTTGTAAAACACCACTTTTTATTGGAATTAATATTTAACAGCCAACCAGGTTTCGCTTAGCTCAAGCTTCATCAGGGCTATTATATCAACTAAAGTAAATTAGATACAGACACATATAAATTTGTTGTAGACCACTTTTATTTTATAAGCACTCTACCGGTGAGAGTGTTTATAAAATAAAAGTGGTCTACAACAAATTTATATGTGGTTTATTGTACTTGTTATCTCATTAAATTGTCAAGCAACCTTATTTAACATATTTAGTATTATTTTGGTCGAGCTTAAATAAATGTAATATTGAATGAAACTACGAACCGCAGTGCCGTTTCTATAATTTTACCAATAAAACCAAAAAAGTGAAGCCACAACATGTTTCAGAAGAATTTCACGGTTTTCTTCTGTAAAGTGGATATCTTGTCACGTATTGTGTTTTGTGGTAAATTCCTTAAAACGGTATGATCCGTGATCCGTTTACAAATGTCAATACTAAAATTCCGGTGGTTTTATTGAAATACCCCTAACCACATTTTCATTCAGATCAGGTTATTTAAAATGTTCTGTTTCTTGTCTTTGGTCTTTTGAGGAATTAACTGAATGGAGATTTGATGCGTTTCTTATTCAAATTTTACATATATTTACTTAAATAGGAAAATTTTCGTCACGTAATAAGCTCAAAATGATTGATGTGTAATGATAGTGAAATTCTGGGGAGGGCAATTTAAAAGTAACCCTCGTACATTCGTAAAAAGGAAACACCTTCATTTAGGTTTTGAGATTTGCGTTTCAGGAAATGGCTTTAAAAAAACATAAAAATAATGCATATAAATAAATTCTAACATCGTCATTTTCTCCGATTCACTGCCCAAATTTAAAAAGAGCATCATGTCAATAATATAAATTATTTAATGCGCATATACACATACATACATACACACATACTCACACACACACACACACCTTCCCACTACATACTTCACCCGGTAATTACTTAATATGCATTCCATAAATAAGACACTACAATGAAACACAATATGATAGGTACCCACCGTGTAATATACTTATTAATTGTAAATTTTTTTCACCAATGTATCTAATGTACTATCTGTTTCTGTTTAAAAATGAAATAAAATAAAGGCCTGAAAGGAAGAACAAGGTTTTCCAAATACCTTGAAAAATTTCTATGTCCTCTGCCATATTCATAAAAACACCGCTGTTACCCATCCATTACTATTATTGCTTTTAAGCCGCCGCATCCCGAATTTCTACAGTTTTCTTACACATCTCCCTTAAACATTTGAAGTTTTTAAACTCTTAAAAAAATATATGTTATTTTTGAAGATAATATCTCAACGTTCCCCACACCGAAACGCAAATTATATGAAATTCCCTTGATAGAAAAAATCTGAAAGTGTGCTCCGAAAATTATTGTAAATACGTTTTATTAACTTATTTTAGAAGTTTTATCTATGAAAATAATCACAGTGTTTCTTTAAATGCTATTTTAGAAGCTCTCCTTGAGATTTTTGCTCTATTTTAAACGAGTCGTTTTTTATTAAACATTTTCACAATTTCAGCTCAAATTTTATCGTTTTTAATATTAGCGCGCTCTCTCTAACATTCATATGTATTTATCTCTCCATCTTCTTCTTTAAGGGCGGATATACGGCACCTTAAATGGCGGCCGCTAATTGTAGTGAATTTTAATTTATTGTATTTGCATGCGTACTTATCATAACATTATATTCCTTCAAACAAGCGGGTCTGAAAATAATAATTGCCCTGACATCTGAAACTTTAAGTTGCCCAGAGGTGTTTCCTCGGTGGGAGGCTTTCGACGTCTGGGAGTAAGGGATATGCGGAATGCTGCACCATCTCTATCGGCTTTGTGCAAGAGGGGCAACGAATCTAAATGGAGTTGCAATACATTTAATATTTCTTATTCATACACGTCGATAAAAATATATTTTTCTTTTTGTGAGTCTGTTTTGAGTGTCGATTATCTTCACGAAGCCAACAACCTGAAGCAGAAAAAGCTCTCAAAAGATGAGCCTTATCGTCACGAAATTTGAACAGCTTTTCTGTTTGATAAAGCATACACAATTTTACGCTGTATACTATTTGTTACATAATTAAAATTTATTTTCTTTGCCCTAAAATCCCATTCAATTACTTCTCTGTTAATAATTACTTACTTTTAATCTTGTGCAATCTAAGCAAATAGTTGTCTTGGGTGTTTCATAAAATTGATACCACTGTGTTTGAATTATATCTGCACGTGACTATCAGTAGCTTGTATTTTGGTATCCAATGTCCGTCATTCGAATCTTTTTTTTTTTTGCTTGAGCTCCACACAGGAGGCCCTGAGGAAAATAATTTCCCTCAGGGCCTATGTCATCTTTGAGGATGCTGTGTGGAGGGTTTTTTTTTTAAGGAAAGTTTTTTTTAAGGAATCTGTTATCGGATTAGCCGATACATCATCCGAACTGATATTATGTGCAGAAAATGCCGATTCAATGCATCCGCACTCTCCATTTCGTAACATCACTAAATCTAGCGTCCCAGTTGATATGTGTAGAAAATAAGCTGGGATATCAGATGATTCAGCATCCCAGCTGATATGTACAGAAAATCAGCTGTTAAGGATATCAGCTGATTCAGCATCCCAGCTGATATGTGCAGAAAATCAGCTGTTTAGGACATCAGCTGACTGGTGCATCCGCGCTCTCCATTTCGCCTAGCGTACCGTCGCGCATATGCCGGGCCGCAGTCAGCGCGGTCGCAGGCGGTCTCGCCGGTCTCGGCTCGGGTCGCGAGTCGCAGGCAGTCGGTGTTTTGGCGCGCGACGCCTGGCCGCAGGCTGCATTCTACAGGTCCCGGCGTGGGAACGGACCGGGTTCGCGGGACCCCCCTCTCGTTCCTCCCTTATTTTTTAAAGGTTCTTGTGATCCCACTAACAAAAAATATCTTCGGTACGGAGATGATTGAAATATTACAACCAAATTACTTTATTTATGAAACAGCTGCTGCGATATGTGGAGATGGTACGAACTCATGTTATTTCATTCCAGCTCTATTTTTCTGGATAATCAAGGGCTTCAGAAAGCGGATTTGTCATTTGACCAACTCTTTTTTCCTCGAAAGAGATAACAACAAAGGTGACAATCCAATTGATAATAAATCGGTCGTTAGGTATTTATATACTTTTACTCCAAAGGCACTTTCAATAAATATTTTTTTATTTATTTATTTATTAATCATTAACGCCCTTATGGACTTTTACATACATTTACATTTGTATGTTTTAGTGCATACAGGTGTGTTTAGAATACAAAGAAAACATAAATAGATTTTACATGGTACATAGAAATAAAGCTGGTAAGTAAAAAGTATAGCATTATACAATAAAGAGAAAAAAAAACAGTTTTATATGTATATACGTATATAACAAATAATAATAATGGTGGGTTTTTAATTTATGTGCAATTTATATGTGTTGAATACATAGCGAAGTTGATTTTAAACAAAAATACATACTACCGACTTGCACCGCACTTAAATTAATATTCAAAACAATTCCATTTTGACCAATGACATTATCGTCAGAATTTCTGCTTAAAGAATTCAATTTCCGAAGACAAAATATGTGTTATATATTATGTAAGTACTCACAATTGGTTTCATGACAGTTGATCCACCGAAAGTTGGCGCCCTGGCATACTTATATACAAAATGCAGTCGGTTTAGGGAAAATACGGTACACCTATTTTAACAAAATATAACTAAATGCCCCAGAAGGGGTGGGCAGAGAGGATGTACCGCCGAATAATAAAGTATGAAACATGTTTTCATTCAAACGCATCAAGGATAAAACTACTTGTCTATATACGAGTTCTATATATGTATAGTATATATAGTAACACATATAAGTACAAAAAATCGGCACTGTAAATATATTCGTTTGATATCCATGCCAACCTACAATTAAAGGTATTTTTGAAGTTGATTTCAGATTTGAAATTGGTAAGTAATGTACAAAAAAGGATAATTTTATAATAATTATAATTTCGGGGGGCCAACTATCGGGTCATCGATAGAATTATTTGTACTACCACTTACGATGAAATAATTGGTTTTAGTTATTAATAAATAAATAAAAATACAGATAGTGCGTTACAGAGCGTAAGAATGTGTAAATATATTTTCTTACTTACGGAATAGTTTGTTTATTTGTCTAACTGAAATTAAAACTATTAATGAATTTATAAATTTAAAAAAAAATTGTTTATAAAATCTAAAAATATGGTGATGTATGGTGAAATTTCGGTGGATTTATTGGCGTCAAGCTGTAGAAGGTAGTTCATATATTTCCTATTAATTGGAGGTATGATATTAATTAAATCGAATGGCCGAATAGAAAATCGAACATCCAGAAATCTCCATCACTCAAGAGGTTAAATAAATTCGCTCATTTCAATTATCATCATCATCACTCTTGGCTCTATAGCCCCTGGTGGGTCTTGGCCTCCTCAAGAGTCTTCCTCCACTCATCTCGGTTTTGTGCCAGCTCTCTTCAGTTGAGAAGCTTCACGGTAGGTATATCCACTGTCGCTCCATCTTAACCTTGGTCTTCCCAGACTCCTTCGCCCTGTCGGTCTTGAGTTCAGCAGTGACTTTGGTGCTTGATGCTCGGTCATTCTCTCCACATGACCCAGCCCCCGAAGTCTTCCCAGTTTTATAAATTTTGTGACGTTTAGCTCCTTATATAGACTATATAGCTCATTGTTGTCCTCTCAATTACCCAATATTAATAATGGGGAGCATTTTCTAATAGGGACAATTAATCCAAATTAAAGATTACTCCCATGAAAAGTAAAACTCCCATGCAGATATACCTGCATTACCGACCGATACACAGACTTCGCAAGGAGACCGAAAAAATTTCCCTTCTGGCATGAACAGGTTTTGTCCAATGTGACTCATGTTCGTTTAGCCTACTTACTTGTGTTTTTACATAGTTTTTACCTGAAACTGAACCATAATATTAAAAATTATAGTTTTGACTCAGTGCCTGTTCAAAGATGTCATTTTTGTCGTGTATTTTATCAAGATTTCTGACTCGCATGTACTTAAACTAAACTTTTTTTACTTAAACTTTTTTTTAAATGTACTTAGTCCTTTATGGCGCTAATAAAAAAAACTATTATAGCGAAGCTAGCAGTCCTGGTACCTATCCTGATGTATGGCAGTGAGGCATGGAACTGGCAGGGGAAGGATGAAAGTAAACTGAATGCTGTTGAAATGAGATCCCTGAGGCGAATGTGTGGTAAAACCATGTATTATCGTGTAAGAAATGGGATATCCGCAAAGAAAATAAGGCTGATGTAAGCATAATGAGTAAGATTAAGAAAGGGACCCTCAGATGGTTTGGGCATGTAGAGCGAATGAAAGAAGAAAATAGAGTGAGAAGAATATATGACGTAAATGAAATGAATCAGATACGACCTCCGTAGACATCTGACGACCTCCGTAGTCCAGTGGGTAAGACTCTTGACTCACAATCTGGAGGTCGCGGGTTCGAACCCGGCATGCGCAAATAAATTTTATTTGATTAATTTGTGTTATTTCACAATTAATTCATTTAAAATAATATATGGTATATTTGCGGCATGTTCCAGAGTGGAAGATACTATCAGTATCGCCCTGGTGTAAGACCACCATTAAGAGTTGAAACGTTGCTTGAAAATGGCTTTAGCCGTGTTTGGTGACCAGATCTGAATAGCCAGGTACTTCCCAACCTTCCTCTTCCCCACCTCCTTCCCCTCCCCACTACCTTCAGCCTCACAACATACCCCAATTGGGGATGCCATAGTCTCACTGGCTCCAGACGGGAGCAGTTGAGATTCTTGTGCGGTATTCACTGTAAAAAAAAAAAAAAAGATACTTGATTCGGGCCGTGTAAAAATAATAGAAGAGCATGTATGAGACGTGTATGAATGTGAGGCAAAGAGTGTGTGCAAATGTCGAGTTGTTTGGCGGTCCGTCCTCTCTGCCTGATGGTTAGTTATTTCACCTACTAAATACAGTCTATTAAGAATTCATTTCTTCATCCTATAATACAAAATACCAACCATTGAAGGTATTAAAATGTTCACAAGTTGCTCAATGCGGCATTTGATTTTAACCGAAGGATCCCATTTATCATTTACATTGCAGCCCAAGTATGCAATACTCTGTTCCTTCTCTAGTTTTGTTCCAGCAATATAAAGAATTTCAAGCAATTTGACAAAGTTGTAAATTCTCTCATTTACAAATAAAAATGATACATTTCATGTTATTACAATCATAGCCAAACAAATTGAACACAATATATATTATTATTTCGATGTACGTAAGCAGAACCAAAAAACTTTGGAATAGTCTTATAAACTTTAAACGTTTGTAATTTTTTGCCACTTTTGCAAAACAGCCCTTATTGCATCCTAGTTCTCTTGCCTGCAATTTCAGTCAAGAGAACTAGGCCTACTAGTTGCCTGTAATTTCAAAACACAAGCTATTTTTATCCATCCGCTTAATAGCTATATGGCTTTAATCCTGACACCATCAAATTATCTTAATTTTAGCCAAGCCCCGAGCCCCAACCCACGTTGGCCTTCTGATAAGCATAAGTAGGAACTGGTCCAAGGAGGAGGTAATTGAAAATTACACAATGAAAAAAGACGATGAGTATTCACGCTCTTAAAATTATGACGGCAAGTTGTTTGTTCCACAATTTTGTAAGGAACAAGATAGTTATCGCCCCAACACTTTGGACCCTAAGGGTCCTAAGGTAACGCTTTGGATATATACGTATTATTAATGATCGTCGTGGAATGCGTACCCCGCGGAAGTTCCCGGACCCTTTAATCAAACCTTTTAAAATTAACAGCTTATTAAGTAGTGAAATATAGCGTCGGGAGTGTAACACCCTTTTATCTGAAGCAATATTTAATTAGTCCAAATAATTAAATATGTTGCCCGAGTATTTTATATGTGAGGCAACTTTATTTGGAGCTCTTGATTCAGAACACAGAGGTATTTTCTTCTTACAAATCCTCTTTGTAATTTCTGCCGTTTTATTTACGGTATCTTTTTGCATTTTACTATTTATTGGCAGATAATTTATTGAATTGTTTTTTTTAGATGATAAGTTTCATCAGGGCAGAGCATGTGGAAATAGGTTGATTATATACTGTGGAGATTAATACGCTAAGTAAGCTTAATTGCCTAAGCCGGTGGTTTTCAACCTGTGGTTCGCATATCCCTGGGGGTACGCGAACCCAAATTGGAGGTTCGCAATAACGTAGCACGCACGTAGAATCACTGGTTAAAATGCCTGAAGTCATGTTTTACTCTGTATAAAATTGCATTAGGTACTTAATTGTATTTGTGTGACTTCATTATTAAATTCATGTAATAATTAGAGTACTAAAAATTACAAATAAACCACGTCTTTCATAACACTTATATAAAAGATAGATAGAGGGTACGGGGAACAACAAATTTGTAGTGAGAGACAAGGGGTACACCAGCTCAAAAAGGTTGAAGACCGCTGACCTCATTTCTATAAAATAGTAATGCACCCTAAGGGAACGTACCCATACTACGTGACCAACTTTTTGCAATATTTAACCCCCCCCCCCCCCCCCCCCGGGGACTAAAAACCTAAGCTCCCGCCGCTCATGTGTACCAATCGTGGTATTTTGAAGACCCCCCCTCTGAACGTGTCACGTAGTATGGGTACGTTCCCTAAGCTAGTGGTTTTTATCATTATATGAACATCATAGTGCAATTAATTGTCCTAAAATCGAGTAATTTTTAACATATTTGATGTTAGAATTAGTTTATTTTTACATAATTGAGTGTTTTTCACAATTATAGCAAATTAGTGTCAATTATGCTAGGATCAACAAATCTAACAACGCCTATTTTTTTTTCAAATGACTATATTTATTGTGGAATTTATGAGTTCATGGAGACAATAATCTTTTACCAACTAGAATTTTTGAATTTCCAAAAAACTTTTTTTCGATGTATCTACGTATGAATGCGTTATGTTATTATATCAAACCGCACAGTGATGGCTTTCTACAAAATTATTATTTTTGGTATTTCTTAGTAATATACTTTAGACGTATTTTCCAAAAATCTTCAACTTTTTTCAAAGAATTCATCAAATTTTCCTATGTATCATTTCCTCACCACTCAAACTGGAATGGTTCAACCACAAGTCATAGAATTTCTATTATATATGTTTCAAACACTGTTATTCAAGGAAAATGTATGTCTCCATGAATTTAAAAAAAAATTACAAATGAGTTTGAAGTCCAAAGCGTGGCATCCGCTCCCATGCCGCGAAAGCATAAAAGAATTAATCAATTTAATCACTCTCTGATAGGTTGTCAGATATCTGTGATACACCGCGCCGTTCGATGAATACTGAATGATAATCATCGGTACAAAAATGATTTTCAAATTCTTCGGCCTCTGGATGATTTGCAATTTAGCTACCCTTGTTAGGAGGAGGCTTTTGTTGCTTTTCTAATCCCCGTCGCTCTGGGCCGAAGTGAAGAAAACGCCTTTGTCTACAAGGATCAGCGGCCATGCTGAATGATGAGCAGGATATTTGTGTTAATTGCAACGTCTTTTTGAAATTCATTCACCAATCGTCTAACTCTAGAGATCAAATTGCTGCCTTTACAGAAGGATGTACATATTTTTACATTAATACTTATTTCCCTGTAAAGCATTATATTCGGAATACTAGAGGAGTTGAGTGGACGCCTTGTGACCAAGATAATTAAACGTTTTTATGGAAAAAATCACTGTTTTGTGGAGTCAGCAGTACCATTTATTTGTGCCTAAATGGAAATTTATAGCATGTGTACGGTTCACGACGAGTTCATCGAAAACGAATTCATTGAAAATTAATTCATCGAAAATCAATTCATCGAAAACCAATTCATCGAGTGATCAATTCATCGAATCGCCAATTCATCGAAAATATATATATTTTTTTTATTTATTTATTCCATTTTTACAATTTTACAAAGTTAGGTATAAGTACAATTATTTTTTTAATTATGTACATGTAATGCAAATATTTTTTTAATGGTGGTAATAATACCTCTCTAATTGAGAATTTCTCGTGTTTAGGGAGGGAGTACTAACACAATTGATATTTTGATATATGTTTAATTGATGCTACCATGAGCGTATTTATGAAAAAATAAAATAAAAACAACATGTATGTAAAATGATATACCTGTGCACAATTTTAGGAAGAAAGTTTTTTTTTTTTAAATTATAAAATATAAAACCTGTGTACACATTGAAAATATAAGTGGGCGTAATATAACACAAACATGAAATTACTTAGTGGTGAAATGTATTTTAATTTTTTTCTTAAAAATTTTATAATTTTTTTCGGATTGAATATCTTTAGGGAGTTCGTTAAAGCATTTTATGGCTGAGTATGTGTAATGGTGTTGGGCCGTTGTAGTATTAAGTTTAGGGATTATTATTATTATTATATATTCTTGATATTTGAGAGAAATGCCGAGCGAACCCATAAGTTAAAAAAGCATTGGCCAACCTAAACTAACCTAACCTAACCTAACCTAACCTAACTTAAACTATTTAACCAATTTTTAAATATTTTTTTATCATCACTCTTAATGACCTTTCTGAAGGTGCGATTCCGTGCCACGCGGCAGTCGGCAGACGGCGACAGCAGACGGCGACTGCAGTGCCGCCGACGGCAGACGGCACTACTTAACTCTATGCACTTGTATTGGACCGTTTCCGACACACCACTACAAGTGCCGCGCGGCACTTGCCGTCGATGACTGACGCGTGGCGGCAGACGGCACTCGGGTGCAAACATAGTACTGCCGTACTGCCGTCGACTTCAGACACAATGGACGTGTTGACAGACGGAGAAAGCGAGAGTCTTGTTTTATTTTATTTTATTTTATATTTTATTTTTATTTGGAAAACCAACAGTTACATTATTTACTTAGGTGTATTTACATATGTATATGTTATTGAACCAATAATAGGTTTTCACTGGTGTGTATTAATTAGAGAGATTAAAAAGTTATAAAAGTTATAATAGTTATAATAGCTTATTGGGATGGGATGGTGGGTGGGAGGGGAAGGGGACGGATCTAATCTGGGAGTGAATAAGTTATTTGTATAGGAGTATAATAGTTTGTATATGTTTAGAAGTTATTTATTGTTTATTTTTTTTAGAATTTGGGGTGCTGTGTTAAATAAGTCGAATTCATTGTATGAATTGTTAAAAAAGTGTGAAACGCGGTTAATGAATGTGTTTTGTTTAGAGTTAGTATTGCATCGAGGTGTGTTAAGTGTATGATTTAGTCTAGTTTGTCTGGTGGGCACTCTTAATTGAATTCTTTCAAGTAATTCCGGGCAATCTATCGCAGATTAATTAATTTGGTGTCTAAAAATCCGTGCTTATTTGATTGCAAGAATGTTCATTATAAAGATCAAAGGATAAGAGAAAACGTTTGGAAAGAAATCGCTCAAGATCTCAATTTTATTTAAACGACAATTACTTCTGAAAATGTCTTCACTCTCATTTAGATGTCTTTTTATCAAAGTTTCATAAGCGCCTTCTTCCAATCTATTTAAGTACATTGGCAGTATAGGCTTTCTACTTGAATAATAGTACAATAATAAATCATCGTCGTCTTCTTCTTCTTGCAATAACACTTGCAGCATTTTATTATTCATAATTTTAAATGGAAGACACAACCGTCGGCAGTACGCAGCGGACGCAACTGCAGTGCCGTCAATGCCGTCGACTTTGGAACCTGCGCGTTAGTGCCGCCTGCCGTCGGCGGCACTGCAGTCGCCGTCTGCTGTTGCCGTCTGCCGACTGTCGCGTGGCACGGAATCGCACCTTTAGTTGTTTATGAGTTGGTTTCATTATAAGTTGTCTGGTCACCGTTCCTCAGATATCCCTTTTTTGCAGTATCAGACAATCGGAAATCGAAGAAATAACCTATAAATTTTACATTGTCACTACGAAACTGACAGTTGCTAAACACATTTAACTCAGTTAAACAGACCTTTTTGGGTATTTAATTTTGACAGCTCTAATATCTACAAAAAAAATGTTTTTCGATGAATTGGCGATTCGATGAATTGATCATTCGATGAATTGATTTTCGATGAATTGATTTTCGATGAACTCGTTTTCGATGAATTTGCTTTTGATGAATTGATTTTCGATGAACTCGACGGTTACCCATGTGCACAATACACAGGGGTTGTAAATAAAAATAGGTATCAAAATAATGATTGGCCGCTCGCACCCGTTTACCAAAAGGATACATGAAACGTATGCTAAGAGCAGATCGAATAATTCTACCTTTACATCAAGGATGTGCGAGTGTTTATTAGAAATAATGTAGTTAGAGACTTCCAGAATAGCTGCAAAATAGATGTATTTATATTCCCAGCGGTTCCATGCCAACTCAGAATGAAACCAACTCAGAAACACCTCAGAAAGGTCATTAAAAGCTATGAAAAAATAATTTTAAAATAGCCGGTAACCCTAACCTAACTTAACCTATTTAACCAATTTTTTATATATTTTTATCGTCACTCTTAATGACCTTTCTATGGTGCTTCTGAGTTGGTTTCATTCTGAGTTTCTGGTCACCATTCCCAGCACCCATTTCTATCCCCAATTTGTGGAGGTTCTTATTCTGATTAATTATTTATCGAGTTATTATAACGCGTTACGCTTCCTCCTTCTTTAGCCAACGTTTTGTATAGCGTTAAAGTGTTCATCATCAGGGCAGATGTCCATCATGGGCACACTGTAATATTGTCAGAAACTTTAGCTAAAGAAAGGGGACGCCCAATACGGTAATAACCATAAATACCAAAATTAATCACGGTAATACTTTTGGCAGTGTGATTTGAGATTTAATCATATGCGTGGAGGATCTCTTTTGACTACAGAGGATGGGCTCTCAGTTAACAGTCCACTCCTTACATATTGAAAAACCAGAAATTCTCTGTTTTATTCACCATCCGGGCATTCTGTACTGCTTGATTCATCCACATTCATTAAACTTCTAAGATAAAACTTTAGAGTAACAAAATATTACACTTAGCATATTAACACTTAGCATAAAACAATTCCATGATCCTAGTAAATAATTTAATTCGTTTGACCTCACTGGGATGTAGGCATCCATTTATACATTACAATTACCAAAATATATGTAGGCATCCATTTACACATTATAATTACCAAATTACATATAGGCATCCATTAGCACATTACAATATTACCAAATTACCTTTAGGCATCCATTTATACATTACGATACCAAATTACATGTAGGCATCCATTTACACATTACAATCACCAAATTACATGTAGGCATCCATTTACACATTACAATTCGGTTTCCTTCTTACTGTACTTTTATGTTTAATGTGCACTCAGAATGTTTCTTATTTATGTTTTATATTAAGTATATTTTAGTGTTAATGTTTCTTGTTTTATTAGTACCGTTATTGTTTATCATTATCTATTGCCCCGTGCCAAAACAGTACTGTTATTGTTAATTTTGTTCTCTTGGCATTGCTTTGTATATACTTTATATTCTTTGTTTCATATTTTTTTATCAATATTTTGTATGGATTCGTAAGGCACACTGAAGGCTTACTTTTAAGTTTATTATATTTAAGCGCACTTGAAGTGAAATAACACCAAACAACGCTATGCAAATATTACGTTATTGTTATTAATTACCAAATTACATGTTGGCATCCATTTACACATTAAACAGTATTATATATTACAATTAAATAGTACAATAGAGAACTCCAGTCCATTTTTTTTATTTTTTTTAATGAATAAAGACCTTCAAACTTAAATAACTGCATTTTTATTTTTATTTTTATAGTTAGTTTTAATAGTTAAAATAATTGTCAAAGTTTTAATTTTTAAAGACTCCCAGAAACGCACCGTATCTATGGTGGTCTTCACCCATCGATAGTTTTTTTACTTTTTAAGTTGTCATTTTGAATCAGTGATGTTATGTCGAGGGAAATTTCCCTAGATCTAGGGGAGAAAAATATTTTTTAGGGATAAGGGAAATCAGGACAAAATCTAGGGAAATTTCGAACTCTGGCAAATTATTTATTACATATGACAATATTACTGGTATTATATATAAATATATATTTTTTGGAATTCCCATGAATCTTAATTATTGTTGTACTTACCATGCAATGTTATTTTTAACACTGACAACTCAAAATGATATTATATGTATCTAAAAAGATAAATGGGACCTCTGAAAAAAAAATTAATTTATGTTTTAAGTTCTATTTTTTCGGTGATTGCGGTTGATTTTTATTTTGCAAAGTGTTTTTTTTTTATTTGGAATTCAGTTTCTAATTCAGTGGTGAGTGTATTCGTACTTTTAAATTATTACTTCACGTAGCAAAAAGTGTTTTATTTGGAAAAGCACAGTATTATAAGTATATTTACCAAGTTCCGATATCTTTCCAATTAATTAATCATATTAATTAACATATAACAGGATTAGTGTTACACAATCAGGTGGCTACTTAGGTAATTGCGTAAATGTGAAATTCTAGGGAAATTTCACTTCTAAATCTAGGGAAATAATTTTCTTGGGCAGAGCATCCCTGATTTTGAATTTAAGAAAATGGCGGAATAAAATTAATATAGGATGACTCAATGACTTTTGTGTAAGAAATTGAGGCGTTTTTATTTAAGATTAACTGCTTTTAATATAGAAAAACATTGGTAAAATGTCCACATTTCACCGCTACTGTTATTGTATTTTAACAAAGTGCAATATAAAAATAATAAATCATCTTTTTCATTGCAAATACAAGTGACATCATTCTTCAATTTTGTGTTCAGGCGTGATTTTGTACATTGTTTTAAGTATAACACATACAGAAACACTGGTATTTATAATACAATGATCATGACGATTGTGTAGTAACTTGTATAAAAAGCCCTATACTAAAAACAATTTGAAAATACAATGTCAAATATGACACGACTTTAACCTCAAATAGGCAAAATTTATTGCAGATTGTCCGCAAATATAGCCCTTTTCGTTAATTGTTGAGGGCCTAAATTATGTTTCAATAAACACAATAACTATTATTTATCTAAATCTCTATAAACAGTATGAAAATAAACCAAAAACACGAAATGTTGAATTGCATAGGTACGTGTGCACTTCAAGTCATTTCAAATGTCAATACAATACAATACACAGGTGACAGGTTAACTGTGACGTCACCGTTAACCATTTCAGTAATGCCAACTTAACGCTGTGTTTTGGGAAGAGGTTTAAAAATGCACTTTTTAATAATTTATTAAAAACTCTGCATTTAATATTATGAAATAAAAGTTATATATTCAGAATCAGCGTTTCTTGGTCTATATGAACATATTTTTTTAAAGCCATAATATTTTTCACTGGAGTTCCTTATTACGGAAACTCAGTGTTTACTATATATTATTTCACACAGTCAGCTTCCAGACCTTAAGTATCTTGGACTCCAATATAATTATCCAACAAAACGACGCCGAGTATAAAAAAGACCTACCCGGAAAAGATACAGGCAGTTATTCCAGCAGAAACATAACCATAAAGATTCCAAACCACACAGAGGTGTTTGTAGCCTTTGAATTGTGCCAACTTTGTTTCGGGAATCTAAACTGAGTTTTTTTTCTTCTTCAGACAAATGGACCTGCCTCGGTGCATAATTCTTTTCCAATAACTTTCCATAAAATTTCAAAGGCGGTGGATCTTATTTCAGAGGCTCTAAAACTTTTCTTCCGTTTGTCCTTATTTTAAACAAAGAAAAATTGTTATCCTTAGATAAAAATATTTCGTTTAGTCTTCAAAGAGTGAAAATATGAACCGATCCCTGGAGAAAAATTAATTTTGCTGAAATGCATTTTTTTTTCACGATATGACTTTAAAAAAGAGAAACCTATAATAATAATTAAGATGCATAACAAGCCCGACAGAATTTAGGTCCAAAATAAAAACCTACTTTTTTGGGCTCTCATACCCCTAATTTAAATATACCTATCTGAGAGTATCATACTTGTTTTGCCTATGATATGTCTTAATCACACTTTTCTTACTGAATTAAAATTACTCGAATCTTTAGACATCAATCTGTCTCTTGACGAATCACATTTAGGAAGATCAAATCCTTGTACCACTGTACCGCCCACCATTAAATTTTGTTTTACTTTCAAAAATACACTCATTAAAGAATATATTTATTTATAAGTACATGTTACATGATTAATACATTTATAATATATTAATACGTATTAAAATATTGTTAATTTTTTTATAACATGTGTTCACAATAGAGAACTTCAGTCCAATTTTTTAAATTTTTTTTAATGAATAATGACCTTCTAACTTAGGGAACGTACCCATACTACGTGACCAACTTTTTGCAATTTTTAACCCCCCCATAAGTTGTTTTTAATTGTTTGTCTAGCTTGTAGTTTTCTAGATGTTAGAAATATATTATAAGTTTGTACAGCGCCCTTTAGGTGATTTTTCACAATCATTAATCATCCAAATATTACTATTATTATTAAAAAATTGGATGAATTCTACAGAGCAGCTTTGTAAAAAATTGCCAAATATAATTAGGCGTCCAAATATAATTTTCAAAGTTTTTCTTATACTATATATATATTGGGGTAGGCAGAGAGGATATGCAACCACACAACTCTGTCTGTGCACACACTTCTCGCTACATTCACATTCATATACAAAAGAAAGTCAGTTTTACTAATATGACTTTTTTAGATCATACATGGATCACTTACGAGAGATGGAAGGGCTGACAGAGATATTGACAGAAGGGTAAATGCAGGTAACTCTATTAATGGTGGACTGAACGCCGTTGGCGCCAACAAAAAGCTGTCCAAAGAAGCGAAGTTAGCCGTCCATAATGGAGTGCTGGTACCTACCCTGATGTATGGAAGTGAGGCATGGTACTGACAGAGGAAGGATGAAAGTAGACTGAGTGCTATGTGTGGTAAAACCATGTACGATCGTGTGAGTAATGTGGAGATCTGCGAAGAATGTAAGGCTGATGTAAGCGTGATGAGTAAGATTAAGAAAGGGACGCTCAGATGGTTTGGGCATGTAGAGCGAATGAACGAGGAGAGGAGTGTAAGGAGAATATATGACGCAAATGTGAATGGAAGGCTTGATGGTTAGTTAGATAGTTACATGGTTTTACCACACATATATCTCATTTGAAAAGCATTCAGCTTACTTTTACTTTTCATCTACCAGTTCCATGCCTCACTACCATACCTCAGGGTAGATACCAGTACTCCGTTGTGGACTGCTAGCTTCGCTTCTTTTGACAGTTTTTTTTTTTATCAACGAGAACGACATTCAGTCCTCCATCAATGGAGTTACCAGTCTCATCATCCTGAGGGAAAATATGTGATACTATTATAATTTTAAATTAATCAGATTAATGATATCGTACCCCACAGTTTGATATTTTCCCTGAGGGTAGCAAAAGAAATCATCCCCCACGGCCGCCAGACCGATGGATGGCAGTTCGTGGCGCCATTCGGAAAACCAAAGTCCCAGAAAAAAGCGGTCATCCATCTCAGGCCATGGGAATTTCGGCACCATCTTGATTTCGCAGCGGCAAGTCCCGTCTCTCCTGTCCACCTTCTTTCCGAGAACTGGAATAATGGAATGAATATGTTTCGGCCCTTTATACAACCACCCGTGAACAAAAAAAAGAACCGCATTCAATGAGGGATGAAAATCGTGGGTCGGATTTGGGCGCTTTTGATACCGAATTTAAAAAATTGTAGACCTTAAAAAAATTAATTTAATAACACTTTTTCCTATCATTTCAATTTTGCATTTTTAAGGCTTGAGGACTGGTTTTGGTGCACGATCAAAAATTTAAAGCTATTGGTATAAAAGAAAAGCTTCATGCGTTCATTCTCAGAAGCTTGTATTCAAGTGAATTTAAAAAAAAAAAATCTTTGCCAGAGAGTTTATTTCAATAAAACAACTTCATTTTAAAATATATATCTCTTATTAGCATTGGTTAGAGGTTAGACAAAAGGTGAATCAGATACTGAGGAAGACATTGCACGACCGAGTGAATCAGATACTTGAGTCGGTCCATGTCAAGAGTCAGAATAATATGGCATTTAACTAGTGTCCGACCGAAACAGGACTTTCTACCAAAACCGAAACCGAAACCGAATCTTCGGTGTCTGTCTCAGTTTCGGCCGAAACCGAAACCGAAACTTTTTTACACATGTTAAAAATCGATTGTTTACTGTTATTTGGCTTATTTTTTACCCTTATTCAGACAGTTAACATGTTTTAAGTTAAATAAATAATTTAAAAAAAAAAAAACAATAATTGAGGTATGTGAAAAAATTAAATTTTTTTATATTACTTTTATAAAACAAACAAAATTTATAAAAAAACTACTTCTTGGAACAAAAAATTGTCAATAATCTAGACTTAAATTATAAAGGAAGGACCTCATTAATTGAGTATTTTGCTGATGATGGCGGGTGACATACGAGCAACGAACTCACCTGAAGTCAGCCAAACGAGAAGTTCTAAGAAGTAGTTAACATGTTTTGTTATTTTTTTATAAGTTTTGTTTGTTTTATATATAAAAATTATTTTTTAAAATACTTTAATTATTGTTTTTTTATTTATTTAATTAATTTAACACGTGTTAACTGTCTGAATAAGTGTAAAAAATAAACCAATCAATTTTTAAAAGTAAACAATCGATTTTTAACATATTTAAAAAAGTTTCGGTTTCGGTTTCGGTAGATTTTCTGCCGAAACCGAAACTGATGCTGAAACTAGATTTTTTTGCCGAAACTTGCCGGAACCGAAACCGAACCTTCGGTCGGTCACTATGTTTAACATGTTAAACGGATTATTAGAACTACACCTTAAAACTTTACGACGGTAAATTTTCATTAACCAACCATATTAAAAATTATTTATAATTTATCAATCCAATCCACCCCTGCATTTTATATTATGATTTCAGAATGGAAACGAGAGATAGACAGGGATGCAACAAGAAAAAATCAAAGTTAGAGGGCGCAAGATTTTAGTCAATAGTCGATAAATACCTGAACATTCCTCGGCAGGGTGTCAAATTACTTACGGCGGACCAGCAGACAGGTTGCTTACAACGGCCACTGCAACGGCCGCGTTTAGGAATAATGTTTATTAAAAATGGAAAATTTCATCAGTGCCATTTTATAGAATGATTTGTAAAATAACCTGAAGGAACTTCAAATCTAAGAAAATAAAACAAAATATTATTTTATTTTTTTCAAAAATTTTACTAAATTAGCAAACCATAACTGATGACTTAAACCATAAAACCAATGTAATCGATCGATTCATTAACCAACGGCAAATCGATTTCATTGACTAACAAATAAACGAAATATTTTACATGGACGATTTTCGTCAAAAATTACATACTATTCATGACATGAATTGTTAATAACATGTTTGACTCCCCTGAACTCCTTGGGCTGATTAACTTTCATGTGCCTAGTAGAACGGTTCGTCAGAAGGTACCTTACCATTGTAACAATTCAGGAACCAAAGCAAAAATAAATTCAGTAATGAACCGACTGCACAGTGCAGGGAATAAATATTACATGATCACCAACGGTACTGAATGTCTATCAGCCTATAAAAACATTGTTATCAAATCTGTATGTCTATCTTGATAGCTTTGAAATGTTTATAAATTTTCAATTTTCAATATCAAAATTTATTTGAATGTGCATCCTATATCTTATTCTGTTTGTTGTTTTTAGGTTAAAATTTTTATACTTAGTACTTATTTTAATTGTTATATCTCTTAATTCTTTGATTATATCAAATGTATTATTAATTTTATCATATTTAACAGTCCTAATTGGACGTATACAAATAAATAAATAGATGACGTATTACCCAGTCATCATGCGTACAGTGAATAGAATTTAAAAAAAAATTCTTCCCCTCAGTCCTCTGGCCTATTCTGTCAGAAGGTCAGAGTATCTCTGTTTTGTAATAAAATCGAAATAAATGGAATATTTCTGAACCTATCCGAAAACTAAAGACCGTATTTGAAAGGTGATGAAATAAGTTTTAAAATTTTATTATTAATTTTAATATAAATATGTAATTTAAAAATATTTGAATGCAAACTTAAAAAGGTTTTAAAAATGGATAGCCTTACGTTTTTTGTAACAAAAATCACTGATAAAAAATAAATAACAACACATATTTTATTAGACAAAATATATTACAAGTTTATTTATGGTCACTTGACCTTTTTGTCGTTTCATATAAATATGATTAATGAAAAATTCACGAAGTTTTAAATTCTTTTTCCTAATCGAGGTAGGAATCTTTGCTTTTATAGAGGTGTATAACATTTTCATTTCACGGTAAACTTCTAGATTTTAATGTAAAGTGTGGTGTTTTTGCTTTCCAACACCGTTTCATACATTTTCATTTTACTGTAAACTTATGAATTTTAAGTGTAGTGTTTTCTCTTTCTAACACCGTTCAGATCATATTTCTCACCTTGATAGTAAAGGTAACACTACAATTTCCATGAGACCATAATATGAGCTGTTCCCAAAAGCTAACAAATTAGCATGAAGAATTAAACAAAGCAGTCGACGAAAAGTCTCTGCGTTAAGTATTGCCATTGTATGCTTTCCTTTATTGTATTATCGACCAATTTTAAAAAATTTACTATAATCTTACCTTTTTTTATTGGTTTTCAAGGTGCAATCCCGTTAAACCACAATAAAGCAGTTTGTCAACAGGATGTTAATGTTCAGTTACAATTTAAACATATATACATACAAAATATTATTACTATAACTATACAAATTATCACAATTACCACAAATGAATTAATATAAACTATCTCTATTTAATATCCATTGTTTCAGCAAATATCTCGAATCTATTTGTAGAATCACAATTTTTTATATTAATTGGTAACATGTTAAATATTTTTGGCACGTTATACCTATTGCAGGGTTTGCCGTCCGTAATAATAATAATAATAATATTTGGATGATTTATATAGCGCCGTTTTTGTGAAAAATCACCTCAAGGGCGCCGTAGTTATTATTATTGTTTGGAACAAGCATTCCTTCGTTGGAACAATGGTTATACGTGGAAGAAAACATTAAATATTATTTTACACTTCGACTACCGTACACATAACATAACGGAAAAACAAGGATCAGCAGGACATGACGTGACAATTGTCCAGGTATTACGGTTTTAAATAGTTTAAATACATTAATTCTTTGCTTTTTTTAGATCGTTGCAGAGCTCTTCCATTTACATCCCGCCCGGGGGTTGGTTCTGTGATTTGAATTTATTTCGGTTTAACACAAGGGTGTTTCGTATGTGGTCATCGGCGGCGGAAACCATTTGTCAATCTCATACTGTACTATGATTACCATTATACACTGCTGTAATTATTGGAAGGATCTATTCCTTCCATCGGTTTCCAGAACGATCCAATCGAAATTGGTTCCCGATTCCTACCAGGCTGACTCTTATAATTCCTAACCCCCTCCGAAGGCGAGGGCGATTTTTCATTATTTTTTGGGGAGATGACGATGAGATATTTTAAGTGCCTCAAAGGCGGCCATATCCGGATAACAGATTTCTTTTTAATTATAGTTATTTAAGAAATCTTTCTAGTTCACAGAGTGTTGGCGCCCGCTCTTTCAAACAAGGGGAGGTGTACGTTTCTCATAACTGATTAATATTCTCGACTTTGATATTTCACACGTACTAATTAATCTTTGTACCCAATGCCTTGATTGCAAAAAGTCACTGGTATTGGTCATTGGTAAAAGTATTTTAATTCTTTTCAGTCATACTTGATCAAGTAATCGACGAAAATTCTTACGGACGCCCGTCAGTTTCATTATCGTGGAATATTTGGAAGTGTGATATTTACAACATCACAAATATTTGGAATTTTTTTTATTATTATGTACGCAATTCCTTTCTCGAAAATACATGGAATGTAGATCTCAGGATAAAGCAGAGAGTCTAAAGTTGTAATTCATTGCATTATTCATTTTGCCAGGTGCTAAAATAAGCATATTGTTCACTGTCCTCTATCTTCATAAGATGACATGTGTTCCCTAACATGTCCTCTGCGTGCGAACTATGTCAATTTTTTTCTAAAACAATAAGACAGTGTTATCTCAAGTGATCTCCCAAGTAAGTATATATAGTCCTGAATGTTATCTGCCTGTACAGAAAATAAATAAATAATAATATATGTATGTACATTCTAACGCTGCGTCACGTTCATTGTTCAAATGTCATACCTCCAAGAGTTAAATGTGTTGTACCCACACAGGAGGCTCTGATGATAAAATTTCCCTCAGGACTTACGTCGTCTGGGGATGCTGTGTGGAGGGTCTTTTTAGGGAAAGGGAAGGAGAGGAAGTTCTGGGAAGGAAAGAGGTATAAGGGGTGGGTAGGATTTCGGGGGTCGAGTGTGGTCGTATGAATCTATCCCTCCCACCGCAGTAGAGAGGTCAAAAGGTCTCCCTTAACCGTGTCTCCCAATTCTGTCTGCCACTCAGTGGATAGACAAACACATCCTCCATTAAAACCTAACCCCATGTACCCGTGCACCCCTGAAGTCACCAAACGTGGCGGACGACTTGGGATGACCTATGTCAGGGGTGTTGGTTATCCAATAAATGGTTCCCAGGACGGCGATACCCATACCCGCCTCCCGAAATGAAAAAAAGTAGTTTATAAGTGGACGACTAAGCGGTGGATGCAATCCCTTAGCCATAAGTTGATATAATAGTTTATCAAGTCTAGTAATTAAATGTGCGATGGAAAAACATATTTTTAATTTTTTATTGAAAAAAAATTATATCATCGGACAGCGAAATGACATCCACTTTTTTCACTCCAAATACGCTCAGAAATCGCGGTTTAAAATCCTTCTGGTACGTGCTCTTACACCCTGTATATGCAGTAATTTAGCAGCAATTAAGAATAATGGTACATGATTAAGTAAGGTATCTTTAATTTTGTATTAGTGTAAGTATACTCGTATATCGTAAAATAATGTAATTTATAATAATGCTTAATGTTAATGCAATTTAAGGGAAAATACTTTAACTAACTAACTAACTAACCATCACGCCATTTCCCCGCAGGGGTAGGCAGAGAGGACGGACCGCCAAACAACTCGGTCTTGGCACACACTCTTTGCCTCACTCACATTCATACATCGTCTCATACATTCTCTTCTATTATTCTGACTTTTGACATGACCCGACTCAAGTATCTGATTCACTTGATCGTGCCATGTCTTCCTCGGGCGTCCCCGACTTCTTCTACCATTCACATTCGCGTCGTATATTCTTCTTACACTACTTCCTTCGTTCATTCGCTCTACATGCCCAAACCATCTGAGGGTCCCTTTCTTAATCTTACTCATTATGCTTACATCAGCCTTACATTCTTTGCGGATATCCACATTTCTCACACGATCATACATTGTTTTACCACACATACGTCTCAGGGATCTCATTTCAACAGCATTCAGTTTACTTTCATCCTTCCTCTGCCAGTTCCATGCCTCACTGCCATACATCAGGGTAGGTACCAGGACTCCATTGTGGACTGCTAGCTTCGCTTTTTTTGACAGTTTTTTATTAGCGCCAACGGCATTCAGTCCACCATTAATGGAGTTACCGGCATTCACCCTTCTTTCAATATCTCTTTCAGCCTTCCCATCTCTCGTAAACATACTTTAGAGTTCAGTAATTTGGTTTTATCATTAATGCTTCTAATTTCTTCCACATATGTACCTAGTATAAAATAATCTCATCTAATATGAGACGATGTATGAATGTGAGTGAGGCAAAGAGTGTGTGCCAAGACCGAGTTGTTTGGCGGTCCGTCCTCTCTGCCTACCCCTGCGGGGAAACAGCGTGATGGTTAGTTAGTTAGTTAGTTAGTTAGTTAATATAGGTATACTAAAATCCAAAAATGACTTCATTCATTCATTGTTAGTTATTTACACTTTTTCCTTCATTGTAATGGATATCTGTGGAAACATAAGTGACTTGATAAGGATGCTCTATTAACCAAACGAAGGAAATCTTTCGTTATGCTAATCGACCCAAACGAAATCCTTTCTTCATATTCATAAATCATCACCGTCCTCTGAAATTTGCCGGCACCAAGTATGTCATTTTTGTCTCCTCAAATTATTAAGTAGGAATGATCATTCGTAAAAAGGTGAAAAGTTTTCATTTGCCGCTAAACAAATGCTTTTAAAATTAACAAAAACGTTTTTCAGAAAGTGGTTTAAATTTTGTTGAATTTTTTTCAGGACTGGCGCCCAACTTGCTTGCGAAATCCACTTGTGATTATTTCACACATAAATCGACAGATTATGAAAACGTAAAAAAAAAGTATTTCTCCGTATTTCATATCTCCCTAGACGCCAACCCTTATTTATTTAGCCGATCTTTTGAGGATAAATTTCATTTAAAAAAAACTAATTTTATTACCTACAATGTAAAATATGTTTCTGTAAATCCATATCTACAAAATTATTTCTGATGTATTTTTAGAATTCTGTTAATTTTAAATTTGTTTATGGCAGTTTATTTTATCTATAACATGGCGTGTTATAATGTGAGTAGCATTCGAAAGCGATACCGCATCAATCGATAAAAATAAAACATCCTAATTCGAACCCAATTCTTGTTTGAAACCTCGAATTAATTTATTACATTATCTCTGAAATATTAATTGAAACCAGCGTCTCTCTGTGGAATTTGGTTCGAACATATTTTCCGTGTCATTGTAAAATTATTATCCCCTCAGCGGGTCTTATTAATAATTTGCATATGGTTGAGGAAGCTAAATAATATAATATTTAATATTTTAGGGTAGCGTCGACCGATATCTTCTCGCCTCAAAGCAAGGGCCCGACAATGGAATAAAAAATGTAATATTTTGGTTGTTTTAGGTTTCAGATATATCATCTCTCCGAAATCCAAGCGGGATACCGAAAATAGTAAACGTGCCCCGATTATATAATACCGTTAAATGGATGATGGTGTATATTGACTCTTCTTTTGCCACTAATCTTCTGATGAATGTACCTATGTAATATTAAATAAGAATAATATGACAACTGTAAAATCATACAATGTGGAGTGTTTTGAATATTGAGTCCTCTGCGGCAGAAGTCTAAATTCGAATTTAAATGTTTATCTGTAATTACCTACAAAGTACCTACGTTAATAGTAAATACATATTGTATGGATGTGTGCACCTGTGTGCTTGCAAGCACACATATTAAAAAAAGATTTTACATTTTTATAATTTACTAGCAGTTAAAAACCCGCTCCTCAGGTTTTCGCTGCTAGGCCCTGTGGGCGGCTTTTAGTTCCCTTCCGCGCTCCCGAGTTCCCCTCTTCCCCCTCCCCACTGCCCCTTCCGAGTTCCCATTTTCCCTTCCCCCTCCCCCCTCCATCTTCCCCCCTCCCCTCTCCACCCTCCCGCTCCCCCTCCCAACTCCTCCCTACAAATTCCCAAATTTTAATCGCAATCGGATGAACGATTTAGCAATGCATAATTTCATGATGCCAGAGCTCACTATTGTCTACAAAAACCATCGCGGGCGTGCGGACATCAAATCCCCAAAGTTTCATCGCAATCGGATGAATGATTTAGCAATGCGTAGCGGACATAATAATAATAATAATCATTGGATAATTTATAAAGCGCCGTTTTTGTGAAAAATCACCTCATACATCTATACATACATACAAACCCAGAAACAAACATATTTTGATTTTTATATATGTAGATTGCTAATTCACTTCTTTTCTCCTTTCTATTTTCCATTTTTTATTATAATTTTTCCAATTTTTAGCATCATCTATACTAAATCCATATGTTTACATAGACTTCATATTTCATACAAAGTAACTTTACTCCACTGGTCACCATGAAACAGGCAGCCACCCATAGTATGTTGATTTATTATATCGACTTTACGTAAATGTAAATGTCACAATTATGTAACATGTATCATATAAATAAAAAATAAATAAATATAGTTGGATGGAGCCTCGGAAGTCATATTGGTACGGTGCGCCCTTTAGGTGGTTTTTCATAAAAAAAATATCCAATTATTATTATTTTTATTAGTCTCGTGGTGCATTAATTTATGAAAATACGTCTGAAAAATGAGTTACTATAACTTGTTTGTGCCGATTCTGTCAAAATATGATATTCACGGGCATAATACCCGCACCAAAATAAACAAAATTTCCCAAGCACATTTTAAGAAAAAAAAATTATCATGTTGTTTTATTGTAATATACTTTCCTTAATTTTATTTTAAATCTATTTTGGCAATTTCATATTTTTTATTGTCAAGAAAGATTTACGACATTCGTAAAAGTTCTGTAAAAGCGGGTTGTCACTGTTTCTCTTTTAAACTTAAGATTTTTGTTGGCAGGAAATTCGGAAAATTCGGTTTTTTTGATAACGGTCGGTAGCCAAAAAGTAGGGAACCAAGGAGGAACGGAGAAGAGAGATGACATCTGGGAAGACACATTATAAATATTACACATAGACATATTATAAATAAATATTCCTATATTTCAGACCATCCCAAACATCTTTCCAGACTGAAAGAATCCAGTATAAACTCAGCTGGATAGTATTTAAGTCCCTTAACGGAATGGCTCCGGAAAAATTCCAATTGTCGACAATCAGCTCTGGTCAGCAGCGTCATCAGCTATCGGAAGGTAGGAGGAACCAAAGCGCACACCAGTTAATAAGCTATCGGAGTATCAGGACCCAAAGCCTGAAATGATTACAGACTCGGAAGAATTTAGAGCCAAACTGAAAACTCACCTTTTGACGGTCGTCTTCACAGTCCGCGAAATTATCAATAAACAGTTGGGTAAAAAAGTAATCAAAAAAGAACTTGTAAGCTTTTTAAGGCCATTTCATAGAAATTCTCCAGTCGTAAAGAATCGTAAATGCTCCAGTCTTTCAAAATAAATATCTATTTTTACCACTAATCTTCTCATAAATGAAATATCTACAGAATGGGGGTAGCAAATGTAAAATCGTGCATTGTCCAGTGTTTTAAATATAGTGTCTTCCTCGTGCAACGTCATACCTTCTCCAAGCATAAAACATAAACTTTCTAATAAAAGTGTGTTTATAGGAAGTGACCTGCCAGGTAAGTATAAGGTTTCCTGTAACCGTTTGTAAATAATAAAATTAGATAGAGCCTAAGAAATCATAATAAATTGTGATTCAAACACACTGTAAAAATTATCCAATTATTGTTATTATTATTATTGTGGAACCAGAAGACTTAGCCTTATATCCAAATTACAACCTTTGTGAACTTTATAAAAGGTACCGGGTTATCTTTAAAGTAATGAGGTAATTCCTAAATGCTCAAACATAATAAATCTGTAACAGAAAACCCCTCAAAGAAGCAATTTCCTTTTCAAAATGAACTTTCAATTTTAAGATGAAGCCATAGTAAATAATGCAAAATCATACAAAATCATATGTTTTTGTTTTGAAAATTTGATCGCTTAGAAGTATTGTAGATGCTTCAATTAAATATTGCATGTAGAACATACCTTGGCCCTTAAAAATATCGGTCATTTTTTTTAGAAGTCTTTTAATAAGCCTATAAAAAAATAAAGTATAAGGTCTAAAAAACACACTTTCAAGTCCAAACTCTCCTATTTATAAACCCCTTTTCGGTTATGGTTTTATTGTATAATGTGGCAAATTCAGTTTATTTTATAATGATCGCAAAAAAAGCTGATATTTACAACCAATCTTCCCAAAATAAAATAAAATATGCATTTTCGCGTTGTTATTTTACAATACGACCGCTAGTCGACGAATTCGGTTTTTCAAGGTGAACCTTATGGCGTCCACCGAAGAACTACTGTTCACGCCACAGTCGCCAAACCTCAGTCACGCCCCGAACTGAGCGGGAGATGGACGCGTCACTCCGCGTTGCTTGATTTCGTGAAATCAATTTTAAATTTCCGTTTTATTACAATAAACAATGCGTAAAACAGGAATTAATATTTTTTACAGGCCTTTACGAAATCAACCTGTAAAACAAAACTCTCAAATACCTTTTCCAACCTTTCCAAAAGCTTTTTCTCAAAACTCCTCCCATAAAGGACGTGAATTCCGATTTCGATTTTTTCCTGAACTAGTGGATCGCCTTAAACTGAAATAATTTCAACACTTATCCGACATTCTTCATTCCTAATATTACAGCAAAGGATAAAGCCAGCGCAGTGTTTATGGTTATGGTTATGGTTATGAGTTATGGTTATGAGTTATGAGTTTCTACTCCTCTATTTCGAAGATTTCATTCTTTGTTCAAACATCGCACCCCTATGCAATGCCATGAATGAACACCGTCTGGTGGATGAAAAATGTTCATAAAACTTTTATTATTTAGCATTGTCTTAGATTTTGTTGTCGTGGTTAGGGTATAAGGGAAAGTCCTTGAACTTTTAAGTCCGGTTTTTAAAGTTGCTTTAGATGTACCGATGATTTTTTTTTTAGTCTTAGTACAAATCAACTGGTGAAAATCATCATTAATAATTATTATTGTTTTTAGAAGTAATAGTAGTTTTGTATCGATGTAAACAACCATTTTGTAGGGACGTCTCGTCTCGTCTCTCACCGAGACTGTATATAGGGAGCCGGTCTAAATGGAAGCACCTGGCTATTGAGATCTGGTCACCAAACATTTCAAGCAACGTTTCAAGGCGTCCACCATTCAGATTTGAAACGTAGCTTGAAATTGCATTAGCTGTATTTGATGACCAGATCTGAAAGGCCAGTTACTTCCCCACCCTCCACCTCCCCAATTTCTTCCCCTCCCTACTACCTTCAACCTCACAACATACAGTCTCACTGACTCCAGAAGAAATTTATCGAAAAGAAAATGGTTTTTGTAAAACACTTCGTTTAAGTCTATTTCTAAAGCACTTCAAAATTTTGGCCTTTCACCTAAGTTCTAAGATATAAATGTAGTGATATTTTTTCACATAGTTTGGCGTAAAACAAAAAAAAAAAATTTAAAGTTTGAAGCTTGTTACCTTCTGCATTTGCACTTATAATATAGGTGATCGAAGAAATCGTCTCGCAATGCAATAAACGGAAGCCCGAGATGGATGCTGGTGGTAGACCCTGGATACTGGAGACTGGATATACCATTTCATTTGTAGAGAAATATAATTTCTAGTGTGTGGGACCACAAAGTAAAACCAACCACAGTTCAGCCTACCGAGATTTTTCATTTATGTGGTCGAATTTACAGCCCAGCCTGCCATAATGAAAATGCACATAGCCTTGAAAGCAAAACACATAACGCACGAACGTTAAAAGAAGACACTCAAGTAGAGTCGGGTGATGGCTTGGTGCTTGTGTGATAAGTTATTATTCATTATCGAAAACGACATTTAACTTGCCTTGATTTGGGGTGACAGTTGATGCAGGTTTTGTCGTATTTTCCAAGAAAATTTAATTATTATTAAGTTTAGACTCAAATATTAACTGTATTGTTTCGGCATTGCACGCATGCGTCAGGTGTCAGTTATTATTATTGGTAGTGCACAAATAACTTTCAAATACATAGTTTTAAAGGGTGTCCTCGTTAATATTTTTGTTTCTTTCACTAGAAGAGTAAAGCTGGCTGAAAAAATTAAAACTTGTGACTGACCTTGTGGGTCACTGTATGGGAAAAAATCTTGTTTTGATTTGTCTAATAGTGATAAAAGGGTGTTAAATGGAGATATAAATGCACATTATTTTTTTTAATAATATTTGGATATCATCTTCTTCCTCCGGATTGACTTTGAAATTTCACATAATAGAGAAAAACCCAACCATTGTTAAATCTTAAAAAAAATATTAGTTAAGCTATTAAAAATCAACTATTTTAATAAAACACGAAAAAGAGGGAACATTTTTATTCATTGATTAAAAAAACAAATGTATAATATTAATATAATTGAAATTATCTCAAGGCAGCGCGCATATTCAAATACCAGCAAAATCCATCTTTCTCTCAAATTTCGGCATTATTTTGCGAGACTCAATCTTAAAAATATACTATATTTGCTATGGAAGATTACCAGAAATATGGTTTAAAAGCTTCAAAGTAATTTTTATATACACTAGAAATAACCCCTTATAATGAAAATTTTCAAAACTTTGAAGTGAATCCGGAAGAAGAAGATCGTATCAGAATTTTGAAAAATTTTAAACACGTCGTTTTGAACCCACTTTATCGCACCGTTTTATTTAAAAGTAACATTTTTTAAAGGACCCACCTTATTGTACCATATCCCTTTACGGTTTTTATTTGCATTTTGATGTTTTGTGAATTACGTTTTAAAGCCTTAAAATTGAAAAAAAAGACTCTCCCCTAAAGTTATGTCAAAAACCCCTTCTACATCCGTTCTACAAAATTCTCTCTTTCCCAATAATAAATTTTGGATACTATAATCTCTCTAGTTCCGGAGAGTGGTACCTAATCTTTTGTTACACAAAACATTAAAATATCCTTCGGTTAGATTACTCTCTAGTTAATGTTTATTACAAGGTAGCCGCGTCGATGTAACAAATTATAAGCCTTAAATAATAAAATAAAACCTGGCAGAGGGGCGGCGAGGACTTTGGGTGCAGGTCGGCGCAACTTTCTTCCGCTGGAGCCTGTAAAAATAAATTGAGGTGATCTTCAGACTAAAAAGACCCATCTATTAGACCCATATATTCACCGAAATTGCGCCTTGCCTTTCATTCATCTCAAACAAATTGTTACAGGTGAACTGGAAAAAAGTCATTCCCATTTTCAAAAAATTGCGATATACTACATTTGTCAAATTTTCGTTGAATTATTATTATCATGGATAATTGAAACAAGTAAGATGATCTATGAAATTATTGCTATTAGTTATTATCGAAGAAAGCAAACACGTGGCTTGACATTATACAAAATGAAACAAGTTCTTTGTTTTTTTTTTTTTTTTACAGTTTTTTAGAGAAAATGTGTCCTTACTGGGGTACCCCGTTCTAAGGACACATTGTACAAGTTTTATTACTTGAATTATAAGTAAATACCTAATCTATGTTACAAACTCACAAAAAAGTGGTTAATAAATGAACAACATATTTATCTATCTTAAATCTTATATTAAGTATTAATATTGTAACCTAGGCTAATCTGTGTTATGTAATAATATTAAATGGTAGAACCTACAGACAAGCTGATCTGTCACAGCTTTGTGGGACTACCCATATTTTATATTGTATCACATGTTATTATATTCAATTAAATAAAAAATAATAAAAATTAAAAAATTAAAAAAAAAATATATTGCCAAGGAAATTATTAAACCATGGAATTTATATTCGTCGACCGTTTAACAATAAACATAAAACTCTTTATATGTTTACTGTCCTGAAGAAGGTTGAGTACAACCGAAACCGGTCGACGAATATAAATGCAAATAAAGTGATTTTAAACAAAGAACTTGTTTCATTTTATATTAGTTCTTAACAAACTTACTAACTAACCATCACGCCATTTCTCCGCAGGAGTAGGCAGAGAGGACAGAGCGCCAGTCAACTTGGTCTTGGCACACACTCCTTGCCTCATTCACATTCGTAGATCGTACTCATATATGCACTTCTATTATTCTAACTCTTGACATGGCCCGACTCATGTATCAGATTCACATGGTCGTGCCACGTCTTCTTCGGGCTCTGACTTATTCTAACATTCACATATGCGTCATATATTCTACTTACACCCCCAAAATGCAAAACCGTCTAAGCCGCCCCGGGAACCATTTATTGGATAACCAACACCCCGAGTGTTTTGCTATATTTAGTTATTTAGTAGGGGTGCCCGTACATGGGATGAGGTTTGTCTCGGTTTTGGTGGCGGATGCGTTTGTCCACCTACTGCATTGCGGGAGAGACTGGTTGAAGTAGTACCAACCTCTACATATCCAGCCAGATTCTCTCGACCCGTCGCCTTGCAGTGGGAGGAATGGATTCATACGTCCGTTATGCCTGCATACATTACAACGCTCTTGAGTGAATTCTCACAAAAACAGCGCTCTACAAATCATTTTATTACTATTATTTACCTCCAGATTTCTACCCACCCCTCATACTTTTTTCCTTCCCAGAACTTTCTCTCCCACCTTTCTCTAAAACAACCCTCCAAAGATGACATGTCGTCGCCTTAGTTCTTAATTGTCAAAACCAATCATTAGAAAATTTTAACCCGTTTGCTTGGTTCAATATATTCGCACCGCGTCCGGAAGCCTCAGTTTTGCGCAAAAATTCTGAAACCGTCACTTTGGATCGAGATTGTAAAATATCTATGCAAGATAGCCTTCATATTTCAAATACAATAAGAAGCATTATTTCGTTCTCTTTCTGGTTAAATGAAAAATACATATGTTTGCATGAGAGGAAGAGAGATATATAGCTTTTAAAATGTAAGGTAGCTCGGGACGTTTTTGGTCTTACGAAAGTATAAAGCGATTACGTGTTTTGAGATGTATTAATTCATAAACAAGCAGGCGGGTTAATGATAGGTGTTTAAGATAAAGCTATTTCACCAAAGAAGAAGCTAGTTCTTGTGCTTGATGAGCGAGTTACACTAATTATAACTGAAATAGAATAACATTATATAATAGGTAAGTACATAATAGGATCAATTGAGACTTCTGGATAATCTATATGTGTAGGTGTGCATACATAGGATACGGTTACATACTAAAATGTTGTGCACTTAAAATTCTAAAAATCTAAATATAATGGAGATGAATATAGATTAATAATAAATATAAAGAAAAACAGGTAATTATTTAGTTAATTATTCCTGATGAAGTGTAGCTTCAGTTTGAGATTCAGTTTATTGATGTCTTTGGGTTTTTTTATTTCAATGGGAAGGTTGTTGAAAAACTTTATTCCTAAATAGATATAATTGTTTTGCATTAGTTTGGTATTTTGATGTTGTCTTGATATCTTTTTGATTGGCGAGTTTCAAATTTTTTGATGATATTATCTTTGTAAATTTCGATAATTGCATTTTTCTTGAAGATATTCTCTACTCGAGGCACCGTGAAATCTGCGAAAAGCGTTTCTGTTGGATAAGTGGAGGGTTTCCTTAGGATTACTTTAATGATTAGCTTCTGGATCACTTTGATCGGGGTTAGAATATTGTTGTATGACATCCAATAATTCCATATTGAATTTAAGACTGGATTAGTGCGTAGTACACTATTTATAGATTGTTGAGTTTTAAAATATTGCTTAATCTTATAAATATATATTTACACTTTCTGATACGCTTAACCAATTCACAGATATGGCTCTTCCACTTCATATGTTGTTCTATTATCAGTCCGAGATATTTAATTTCTGATACTGATTTCAATATACTATCATTTTAATACTTTATTTTTAATTCTAAAGTGGAGATTAAACAAAAACTAAAATGGTCGTTTGGACAATTAAGAACTAAGGCAGACAAGAATTTTTTAGGCCTCTTGTGAGGAGCTAATTTAAAAAAAGAAGAACTCCAAAGAAGAGTACTGAGCGTGCGAGCCAATATGCTCGCCAGGAGCTTCAACAGTCCTCCGGTGAAGAAGTACTATTCCTGACGTACTGCAAATAATAGCTGAAGTATTAAAAATTAATGAACGGTTTATAAAATCTAAATCAACTGTCTCTGTGATTAAAAAAAAATCTTTTGCCCTTCATTTGGTTACATTGAAACTATTAGACTTACATAATAAAGTTTATTTTATAAAAGTTGCAAAAAACATCCAAATAACGGTTTTCAATTTTTGTTGTTGTTATTAACTTTTTTGAAATAGATCATGTAATTTTTTTTCCATACAGACCTGAAATAAAACATGAAACCTGAAATATCGACTAAATTCCATAATAGTCGATCTATATTATCAGAAATAATATCTAAATTAAAGATATTAGATGAGGATGTTTTCACGGATCGTCAAAACCATATCCACCAAAATAATGAATGAATAAAACTGGTAACAGATACTGTATCGCTTTTGCTGCAATCTGACATTCCTACCACAAGGTATGACATTTAAATAGCGTAATGGTACTTATTTGAATGCGAATCTTTATTTAGCTATTGGTTGCTTTCTGAATTTGTAATATAATCCGGGATTATATTTGGGATTATATCCATTCGTATCGTGTTACCTGTAAAGTGCAGGTTTGCCAAGGCTTTAAGGATGCCGAAATTGACTTAAAAAATAATATTGTAGACAAAATTGCTTCATAATTTTGAAGGAATTTAAACTACACATGTAAACATGAAGGAGGTGTTTGCATAATAATCACTTCGTAATAATATATTGATTATAAAGTTTAAGAAATGTATCCATGATACCTATAATAATAATGATAGAAAAATGCATTGTCGGCGTCTGTTTCTTGACCTAACTTGTTCTTTCTTGACCATTGATTCCAGTCATTATTTGGAGTAAAAAATGTGAATGAAATTTTGAATTTTTATGACTTTCTGTGTTTCTTTTTCAAATTGTTTTTCTCCAAAACCCAACAAAGAATCTTCCAATAATTCAATAATTGTCATCACTGATCACTGACCACAGCCGATTAAGCCTCACCCCGGCCCTAACTGTCCAATGCCTACTGATTTTTATGTTTTAAGTTGAAAAGGAATGCGTCAAAAAGGTCACCGGAGCTCTAAATTAAATTAAATTTTTTTAATTCAAATAATGTTCGGAATCGCCGATTCAGGTACGTCCCTTAACATCCTTTAATTCCTGTATTTAAAAGAATTGGAGCAATTCTGGTTGCTAATGTCGAGAGATCATCATGAAGTTAAAAAAATAATAATAAGTTATTAGAATGAAATCTAGAAATTCCCTAAAATTTAATAAATTGCGTTGATTTGCGAACAATAGGCCACTTGCTTGGATTTCGTAACGACTTGGATTTTTTTTTTTTTTTTTTAAATAAATAAATCCATTATTTGGGCTCGTGACGTCACTACATGAAAATGTCCCGCCTCCGAAAATGTTCCTATTAATTTTGTAAAATTCCACGCTGACTTTTTTTTTATATGGCATCACTTTGATTTCAGGCGAATTTTTGAATTCGTTCACTAGATTTATTGTTTGTTCTCTGCGAACTTATCATTTGGTTTGAATTTTTGACAGATGTTATGAAGAGAACCCCGTACATTTTAGATATCGGTACGTGTTTTAGAGGTATAATGGTTATGGTGCTGATTTTATCAAAATAAAATTTTATAATATTCTTATTATTATTATAATTTAGAAGTACAAGTATATTACATTGGATTTATTAATATAGACGTTGTACATTACATGATTTATGATCAATAAGATGGATCAAGGAAAAAAATATTTATGAGATGTAATATTTTTGGTATGCCTCGTTATTCCCCTGTGCCATTCGTGTGGAAAACGTTCTTTTTTAAAAAACGATTTTCGGCTATGTAATTATCGTTTTTTCGCACCTATAAAATTATGTCCCGTCTTTTCGGTTTATAAAAAATGGTCTGATTTTTCAGATTGAAATTTTCAAAAAATCCCCAGGGTTTCAAAAATACGTTTAAAAAAAAAACGGAATGTCTTAGAATATTTGCCTAAACCGGATTTTTTTTAAAGTGTGATGCAAGTGGCCTATTAGACTTATTGAGTCGCCCAATTTTAGACACGTTTCCCTTCACCCACTCTTATCCCCTTTTCATTCGTTCATGTGAGATAAGCTATAGGTACTTTCCTAAAAATCCAGCTGAGATCATTATTGCACCCATAAATCCATTAAGATCATTATTGCACCCGTGTTCTATAATTGTAAAATTATACAGGGTGTCCGGGGTAAAGTGCATTAACTTCAGGAGGTGATTCTACATGATAGTACAAGTAAAAAGATATATAACTTTTTTCGAAATTCCAACTTTTAGGAGTAGTTTTGAGGTAAAAAGATAAAATTAGTCCGGCGTGTGCGGCCAGATTTATTATTTTCCGTTGTTACGATACGGTCCAATCACAATCGAGTCGGGCGCCCGGCAAGCTCTCAGCAAGTAAGATCGTACCTCACACTAAGGATTTTTAGTAGGTGCGTCTTTTTGTATGGGAAAAAAAAGTTGGAATTTCGGAAAAAGTTGTTAATCTTTTTTACTCCTACCATCATGTAGAATCACCTCCTGAACTGAATGCACTTTATCCCCGGACACCCTGTATAAGAACCACCTCCTTCTTCTGGCGTTAATAACACTACAAAATATAATATAAAATGTACAAAATGTGTATGTATGTATGTATGTATAAAATTTATAACTCTCCAAACTGCTTCGACTCGCAGTAATAACTTATCTATGTTACGAGTTTGTACATATACCTACAGAACTTGTTAGTTGTTCGGTTTTTAATGTTATCATTATCACTGACAACCCTGGCAAATTAATTATTTTGAAATGTTGGTACTTATGTTAGTTTTAAGTCACAGTTGTAAATATGTATGTCATTAAACCACTAGTTTCAAGTTAACTATCATAAGTCTTAGTCAAAAGTCACTAGCTATAAATCTTAGATATAAGCCACTAGCTACAATTCTTAGATATAAGTCATAATAGTTATAATTACAAATCTTACTTATACCAATTTTATTATATACCAGCTGACCCGGCCACGCGTTGCTGTGGCTAATAAAACACAACGTCATCTACTGGATGGTTATCCAACCTTTATAACCACCGCCGTCTTTGAGTTTATCGCGAAGATACAGACAGATGCCGCGGGGGACTTTAATTTATAATACGTAGAGTTGGTGTGAAAGATTATAATAATGTGCATGAAATGCTTGAGGTGTCTAACTAACGTATTTAAGTTAATAAGGATTAATACTGTATCTGTCTAAATAACTTTTCAATTATCGCAATGTACGTGACCATTTTTTTAGAAGATAGAATGGGTATAGTAAGCTATCCGTAAAAGATAGATATATGCCTTCGCGAACTTTTTTGTAGATCTATAAAAGAGGAATATCCCGCCATGCATTGTTTTGTTATATCCCAAAAGGATTAGGCAGCGTTTTCGATGAAAGCTACCAGGCGGCTTGACTTTTTCCAACATTTCTAACAATTATCGTTATGTTTCAACCAAATTTACACAAATCCTTGACAAATTACATACCTAAACCTTCCTCACGAAAAACACTGTATCTATTGGTGAAAACAGCATGAAAATCCGTTCAATAGTTTTCGAGTTTATCAAAAATATTTATTAAATGCTTATTTTTTTTTTATTTAAAAAAAAAAAAAAAAAAAAATTATTAATATTAAAATTGGTATAACTAAGATATTATATTATACTTTAATTAATAATATCGCGAACAGACAGACAGACACAGACAGACAGATGACGAGGGGGACTTTAATTTATAATATGTAGAGAAGAGATAGAGATTTACATACTTGTACAGCGCCCTTGAGGTGATTTCTCACAATAACGGCGCTTTATAAATTAGCCAAGAATTATTATTATTATTTTATTATCCTCTCCCTCTCCCCCACCAAAGTTGATGTTCCTCTCTTTCCCTCCTCGCGTATAAGTACATGAAATCGACACTGTAAATAATTCGTTTGATATCTATACCAACTTATTATTAGACACAATAAAGAAAACCGACTTTTGGTTGGTAATTGGTACATAATGTACAACGAAATTATAATTTAATAGTTAAATATATAATTATAATAATTATTATTAAAAGTTCGGGGGCCAATTGTCGGGGGATCAACTATGGAGTTACCGATGAATACTATAACTCCTCATTGAAGATGAACTATTTAAATATACAATTTTAATAAGAAAAACTCTCTTTTTATAACTTTTGAAGGTTATTCCCATGAAAGTAATATATAATTTAAGAAGATAATAATAATAATCTAAACGAAAATATGAAAGAGAACAAGACACAGAAAAACAGAAAAAGGTAGTTGCCTATGATATGGAAAATAAATTAGTTGAAGATAATATTGTTAATTATAAAATTTGAAATATGAGATTGGCTATCATGACGGTTTAACGGTAGGGCGCAATGGCGAAATTAGTAAACGCACGTCCCGGATAGACGAAAGGCTCTGGGTTCGAGTCCCAGTTGCGACCATTATCTTTTTCTGTGTCTTGTTTTTTTTTCACATTTTCGTTTAGATTATTATTATTATGATATTTAAATATAGTTTATCTTCATTAAGGAGCTTACTGGATCAAGAATACTCGCTACTCAATGAAGTACCAACCTTTTTTTAAATTCTGATGATACAAAAAATGTGGCATCTAATTATGTGAATATGTTGGAAACATGGTTTTTTTATGGGTCCTTGTCACATCCTTATTTATCTCGTGGAGTGAGTGCGTTTTGTGTGAGGGTTTCACGGTCAGATAATAGGGAGGCAGGGTTTATTTGGTAAACCGGAACTTTTTATTTACATTAAAAATGTTTACGACCTCACTTACCAAATTGGAGATACGGTAAATATTTATGTGTAATAATATACTGTAGTGAACGAGTCATTTTAAAAAATCCTGGAAAAAAGAGATACAGATTACGTTCAGTAGAAATAAATATACAATCCACCAAATATTTTTACAATCTTGACAACTTATTCGTTTATTTATTATTTGTGACAAAGTTGATATCATTCGAAAATGCACAAAACATAAGAATTTAAAGTTTTTGATGAAGTTAGGCACTCTCTTCTTAATTACTTTATATTACTTACTAATCACAATTTGTAGAGTACAGTTTTTGTGAAAAATCACCCCAAAGGCGCTGTACAATATTATGATAAATGAAGACAATATAAGCGAAACTCAATCGAAAATCTGGAAACAGAAAAATCAGAAAAACATATTGACACCTCTGGGACACGAACCCAGGACCTCTTGCTTTCCGGGCAAACGCGCTAACCACTGCGCCACGGTGTCGATATGAAATTCGGTCATGTTTAACTGTACCATACTTCGACTAAGAACTACCTACATTATCTTCATTTTCTTTAACGCATATATTATTGGCAACTATCTTTATTTATGATTGCAAGATTCAAACCCGAACTAAATGTGTCTGGATAAATCTTTATCCATTTTATTTAATATGCGACATCTATCCACTTTTCTGCAAGTCTAGGATGAATATTTTATTTTTAATTTTTAACTTAATGAGTAAAACCTCAAATTGTAATATTTAAACAAATGAAGGCAATATAAGCGAAACTCAATCGAAACATATTGACACCTCTGGTCCCAGAGGTGTCAATATGTTTTTCTGATTTTTCTGTTTCCAGATTTTCGATTGAGGTTCGCTTATATTGTCTTCATTTTTTTAAATATTACAATTTGAGGTTTTACTCATTAAGTTAAAAATTAAAAATTAAAAATTTATTATGAGTTCTCAGGCTATTTAATACCTCACAAGAGTCACAGCTGCTCCCGTCTAGAGCCAGTGAGACTACGGCATACCCAATTGGGGTATGTTGAGAGGCTGAACGTACTCGAGAGGGAAGGAGATGAGGAAGAGGAAGGTGGCGTTTCCAAACAGCAAATTCAAGCCATTTCAAGCAACGTTTCAATTCTGAATGGTGGTCTTACACCAGGGCGGTACTGAGAGTATTGTAACTTTTATTATTTTTAAATGATTAAATTGTGAAGACAAATTAATCTAATAAAATTTATTTGGGCATGCTGGGATTCGGAATGCGAGTCAAGAGCCTTACCCCTCGACCACGGAGGTTTAATTATTTATATTTCATTATTCTGTATCTTGGAGACGATATGACTTTGAACACAGAGGACACTAAGTTTATATTTGAAAGTTTATAATAATTTAGCTTCAATAATATTAACATCGCTATATTTTTGTAAAAAAATTTCAAAACATTTTTTTTTAATTATCGAGAGCAATAAGTTTTAGTGAAAGTTACGTCGATGCTTCGCATCGAATAAAAGTAAAACAGGATACTACCCGAATTTCTACCGATTTCTTGCAAACCTCCCTTAAATATTTGAAGTTTTTAAGCTCTTAAAAAATATATGTTATTTTGAAGATAATAGGTACACATTCGTCGCGCCGAAACGCCAATTATATAAAATTCCAGACAGATAGAAAAAAATCGCAAAGTATGCTCCAAAAATTATTATAAACACGTTTGTTTCATTTTCTATATTTGTTTTTGGGGTGTTATGCCAAATATCCGTAACACGGCAACCTGCCGTGTAGCGCAACACGGCATAACACCCCAAAAACAAATATCGAAAATTCTTTTGGCCGTGAAAATCTTAAAACTTATCTGACGTTTGTTTCAGTTATTTTACAAGTTATATGTACGAAAAAATTCACGGTGTTTCGTAAATGCTGTTAAGACAACCCCGCGAGATTTTTGCTTTATTTAAAACGAGCCGTGTTTTATTAAACATTTTCACAATTTTCGCTTCGATTTTGTCGCTTTTAATACTAGCGCGCTCCTTAACATTCGTAATTTCATATCTCTCCATCTTTTTCTTTTTGTGCGCGGTTGCGGGGCCTTAACAAAACTTCTTTTATTCGAGTCTTGCACAACTATTTTGTAAAAGAATAGACAAATTGTATTTATTATTTATCCATTTGACTAAGGTGCACTTATTTTAAATGTGTGTTTAACCTAAAATAGAAATAAAGTAGAATAAAGTTTAAAAAACGTAACAAAAAATATAAAATTAACAACATTTTGAAATCATGGCCACATTCTACTTTTAAATACTCACCTACCGCCGAAAAAAAAGAATGGTTCATTCTGGAACCTTTTTTTTGTTGCCCCTGTTAGACGGTCTAAAAACAGGTAAGGCTTTCCCTCTCCAACTCGGGCAAGGCAGGTATCGTCGTCTCACTCTGCCTTAATGATAAGCACAAGGTTATGAATGAATCTGCTTCCAGGAATGGGCTTTATGGCTTGTAGGGCCAATGTTTTGGTTTGCCGCCCTGACCCTTTCACTGCCGAGGGTGTCAAACCCAGTGGATGAATGGGTGTTGTGTTAAAATGTTGTTAAAAATAAAATAATTAATAATGAAATAATAATAATATTTTATTCCTACATTAGAATACAATTGCTTATTTATTAAACACTATAAAGAACATTTAATATTTCTTTTAAACAAGTATCTAATAATAAATTTACTACAGAACATGTTAATCAATCGAATAGATTTTTAATAATAATAATAAAAATAATACTTGGATGACTTGTATAGCGCCGTTATTGTGAAAAATCACCTGAAGGGCGCTATACAAACTTATAATACATTTCTACAATCTTACTTCTAACTACAAACTAGTTTTGTTTAATTTTGATTTCAATATTACCCCAAGGACAAAATGCTTTATGTAATAATAAACAATTTATTGATATTTTTAAATGTCTATGCTGTATGGGGAGTCTTTTTAAGGAAATAAAGGAGAGGAAGTTCTGCTAAGGAAGAGGTATTATGGGTGGGTAGGTATCTAGGGGTCAGTGCGTCCAGGAGTGATGGACGTGTGAATCTATCCCTCCCGCTGCGATGCAAGACGATGGGTCGAGAGAGAGACTAGCTTGAGAGGTCGAAGGGTCCCCCACACCGGCCTACTAAGTCACCAAATATAGCGAACCACTTGGGGTGATCTATGGCAGAGGTGTTCGTTACCCCTCAAATTGGTTTGCATATATATTATCTTGATTAGGATTGCAATACACACGAAGGAAATATGTAAGTAGGTATGTTATTTCAGGATCGATAATTAATTCTTGAGGAAGGTTATCTGTTATATCATGACTCGAAATAAATTACTTTTACGGAATTATTACAATGGAAAGATAATAATCTTGGATTAATTGGAGAATATCAGGATAGATGCCTCGTTTTTTACATATTGATTCTTTTTTTGTTGTTTGTTTTTGGGGTGTTATGCCGTGTTATGCTACCTCCCCCTTTAGCCAACGTTTTGGACAGCGTTACAGTGTCTATCATCAGGGCAGATGTGTAAATATTAGTGGTAAAATGTGTGCTTAAGTACTTCGAAGCAATACCGTGTTGCCAGCTCCACTCCACTGCGAGCTGGAATTACAGTAAACTTGAAGATGGTTTTCTGCATTTAGCTTTGGTGTAGCCGTCAATTACCGGATACCAAGAACGTTGGCTAAAGGAGGAGGTAGCGTAACACGGCATAACACCCCAAAAACAAACAACAAAAATACTTTTGGCCGTGAAAATCTAAAATCATATCATATTGATTCTTGTGTAGCAACCACGCATTGTTGCTACATCACGCTTTGGATTGCACCCGAAACGTATCGATATTTCCAGAGGCGGCGCCTGTGTTCAAATATATGCAAGCGAAATTACTAGAGCGCCCGCCAGCCGTCGAGCATGGACGGTACACGACTGAGCAGTAAGTACCTAGTGCATCGAAACAAAGTCGTGGACCTACCTACCTCTCACACATTCCAGAAAAGTTACGAACCATTGTACGCTTGAAATGCACAGTTCCAGCGCTTTCGAGCAACTCGCCGAGTGACGATTTACCACTAATACTCCACTCGTCTGGCCATATAAAAGGCGCCCAGCAACAACGAAAGTACCAGTGTTCGTTCAACTTACCGAGCAGTCGCCTCGTCTATCCGCAATCAACCTTGACCCAGTGTATACTATTTAATATCGTAAAACTGTTACGCTAACCGTGTTTGTGTGCTTACAAATTATAATTATTGTGGGAACTCATTAAAGGTTTATTTTATCACGCATCTCGTTTTTTCTTCATTTAACCACCAGCCTACACTCGAGTACCTACATTGGTGACCCCGACGTGATGTGAACACGCAACACGCAATCTTCCACGCAACATTTTAATGGCACCGCTATTGTCCTGAGCCAAAAAAGCACTGTTATTGTTAATTTTGTTTCCTTGGCATTGATTTGTATATGTCGCAGACCTTTGTATACATATGTCCTAGCCACATCGTGAAGTGCCTGTCGGCAGATCGTGAAGTGCTTGAGGCGCATCATGATGTGCCTGATTTTACGATCGGCCGCCGACACATATACTATATATTCTTTGTTTCATATTATTTTATCAATATTATGTAAGGACTCGCAACTCGTAATGATATACAAGACTACTTTTAAGTTCATTCTAGTTAAGCCCACTTTAAGTGAAATAACACAAAACTGCGCTATACAAACATTATTATTATTATCTTTCTACGTACCCTTAGAAAGAAAAGAAAAGCGTTACGCTTAGTTAGCAAATTTACCCGGAGGCAAAAATGCAATAAAAACAAAAAGAAAAAAAAGAAAACAAAGACAAAAAACCTTTTGTTAAAGACAATGTCCACTGGGTTTACAAGCTTTTTGTTGGTGGCTTATTTATGTGACATTGATGGTGTTATAACTGTGTTCAGTCACCTGCTGACTGCTGACCCGTGGTGACAATTGTGTGCCACGGATATCACTGCCCTTCCAACCAGGTTCTTAATGTTTTATAATCGCCCGTTAAAATAATGGGCGCCTTGAAGGGTTCCTGACTCCTCCATTGGCCGGTGGGTATCTTTACGAATGTTTTATTGTAGTTAGGGTTAAATAAATAATGAATTTGTCGTGGTTTTAGAAACTACGTTAATTTAAAACGATTTCCATGATCAGAAAAATATGTAAATTAAATTATGAACATGTTTTCCTGTTTTGCACTGGATGTCGCCATTTGTAGGAGAAACAAAGTTGTAGAATGCAGGACTGAATGTGGTTGGCGCTAATAAATGTTCAGAGAAGCGAAGTAAGAAACAGTCTACAATGCAGTGCTGATACCAATCCCGATGACAATGTTACGTTTATACTTCCGTGAAACAACCCATCCTAAGTGATAAGATATACGTTTATTATTATATACATCAAGTTGTAAAGCGCCCTTTAGATGATTTTCTCACGAAACCAGCGTTATAGAAATAAGTCAAATATCAATATTATTATTATTAAATCACCAGTGAGGAATGGAAACAAGATGAGGGACGAGGAAGACATGGCGCGATTAAGTGAACTAAATATGTAGGTACTTGAATAAGGCCGTGTCAAGAGTCAGAATAACAGAAGAGTAAGTATCTATGAACGTGAATGGAGCAAGGAGAAGGTGCCAAAACCGAGTTGTTTGGCAGTCCGTCGTCTCTGCCTATTCCTCTGATGGTTATTGTTCCAGGGTTGTCTCAAACTCTATAAACAAATAAAAACCTTAAGGTCAACAAAACACATTGGGCTTTATAGTTGTAGATTGATAAATGATTGACAATGGGCTCTTTTATCTTATTTATCACGTGGTTGATATAACTGGTGCCTGACCTTGATGTTCACACCTTATTTATTACACACTCGTTCTATAGCGTCATTTTTGTGAAAAATCACCTCAAAGGCGCTGTACAAACATTTCTAAAATCTAAAAAAACTACAAGCTAGACAAACAATTAATAACAACTTATGGCTAAAAATTGCATCCACTGGTTCATTGATCACCGATACGAAAATATACGTACAATATTTTGACCAATGAACGCGATGCTGCCTAAAAATTAATGAAAACAGAATCATACTTACTTACCTGGGAGGTCGCTTGAAATTAACACTATTGTCCATTTAAAGAAATTTAGAGAGTTCGCACGCAGAGGACATAATTATGAACACATGTTATTTAATCCTGAAAAATATTTTAATATTAATATGTATTGTATTCTTTGAGGAGTGTATTTTGGAAAGTAAAAGCAACATTTAATGATGGGTGGTGCAGTACTACCTATAAGGATTTGATCTTCCTAAATGTGATTCGTCAAGAGACAGATTAATGTGTAAGGACTCGAGTAATTTTAATTCAGTAAGAAAAGTGTGATTAAAACATATCATAGGCAATGCAAGTATGATGCTCTCAGATAGGTATATTTAAATTAAGGGTTTGAGAGCCCAAAAAGGTAAGATTTTAGTTTGGACCTAAACTCTGTTGGCCTTGTTATGCATCTTAATTCCGGAGGGAGTCTATTCCAAGTCTTAGGTCCAGATACTCCGAAAGCACGATCTCCAAACTTAGTATTTGTATGGTTTTCGGAACAGATCATACAGGTCTCGTAGAAATCGTTGTATATCCCTTACTATCGAAGTGAGAAGAATGATATAAACGGTGTTAACCCCTCAGACCTCGACCATATTTTGTCAGAGGTTCAAAATATTGACGGTTTGCTATAAAATCCAAATAAATAAAATATTTCTAAATGTAACCGAAAACTGAAAACTAGTTTGAAAAGATGATGAAATACATTTTCAAATTTAATACAGAATTCGCAATAAACATATAACTTTTAAAATATAAAGAAATTGTGATGGTACCTGCGCGAGAATAATTCGTATCAAGTTAAGGGGGTACCGCCATTCAGAATCGAAATATATCTTAAAAAGACATTAGCCATGTTTGATGACTATACTGAATAACCAGTTAGAACCTCCCCACTCCCCTCAGCGTAGGTAATATTATTATTGAAGAAACTGGAAAGTATGAATACACATAAGTACATTGATAAATATATACTAGATGACTAATGACCGCGCCAAAGCATTGCCACTGTACATATGTCCAAAAGCATATGCCCCGCTAACGTCAGTCCAGTGCTCATTGTGACGCCGACCGACTTGTGCCGGACGTTACGCGATCAAAACTATCACCAAAATGGTTAAATGCGTCGCGAAAAAATGCGATTCAACATAATAAAGCAAGTGGAATTACTTTCCACACCTAAGTTTATTGTTTACATATTCACATTTAATTAAAAAAAGCAGAAAATGAAATAAAATGTCAAATACTCTAATATAGGTTCAGTGTTGCCACTAAAAAGTCGTTTTGGTTTTCCCACATTAATGGGAGAATACATAATTTATGGAATATATTACTATGGAGGTAACCATATTAAAATACTTAATAAAAATTATGTTTTAATCTTCATACAACATACTTCATTAAAACTTATTTTAGTTTATTAATGAATAATCTAGTAAGTAATTATATTTTTTTACATATTTTATATTAATAATTTTGCAGGGCACCATAAAATGCAGCACGCCGTGAGAAGTGGGTGGAAATAATTCGATTGCCGAGAAAAGAACTTTGAAAACACTTTTGAAACAATTTCTGTTTGAGTATTATATACTATTGGTTCAATAAAAAATATTGGAACAAATGATGACTTCATTATTTCATTAGTTGTGCATTCTTTTAGTCATATAATGAAAAATACAAATTAAAAATAATTTATTACAAACTAACGTAAAAAAACTATTTAATTGTTTATTTTGGGTAAAATTTCAAATAGTAGGCAACACCAAGCCGCTATTGCAGGTTTGCGTTTCTGGCTTTGTCTAATCCTAGCGGTGGTAATGTTCTCGTGACTTGTGCAAGTGAGACAAATATATGTTGACTTTCAAATGTTTAGTGATTCCAAAGCTACGTCGTTGCAGTTGTAGAGTGGTTACGCTTTTTTCGATGAGCGGTAATGAAGTTTGCTTCTCTATTTATATACCTCAATGCATAAGTATCTATATCAGATGCTTTCATTGAGTCTTCCCGGTTATAGGAGGCACAATTAACTATTACTGAATCAGTTTGCTTCAGTTATGCTGAACTGACTAGTAATCGTATATCAGATTAAATTTCCTCTTGAAACAATGATAAAGTGTTATGGATCTCGCTCGGCTGACGAATAAAAGCTCCGTAAAATAATTATTATTTCATTCTTCATTCAGTTCCCACGCCCACTCCCTGTTGGCAGGCTGCCTTGTGTATATGTATTTACTAACCTCTTTATCTCCTCAAGGACATTTATATACAATCAATCGATCGACTGAACACTCCCACCTAGCCAACCGTGTGTTCGTGTTGCTGTAAACGCACGAAGACCGATGCAATTTAGATTCTACCGGTAAGCATTAGCACAATTTGGGAGGCGGATATGTATACCGCCGCCCCGGAAACCATTTATTGGACAACCAACACCCCTGCCCACCCCAGTGGTTCGCTACATTTGGTGACTTAACTTAGATGATCAGAAATCGCTTCTGCACTCAATTTATTTCATCCGCATTTATGCATCTTTTATTTATTTATTATTATTTTTTTTTTTTCAGGTTCTCCATAAAACAGTTATACACCAAATTATTACGGAGAAGATTATAAAATATATGAGAAAAAAAAGGCCGAGGGGGCAGTTTCACTATGTTGAGACATATGTCAAAAGATAGTTACTGAACTCTCTATAGGTAACATTGAAGATGTCACAGAATCGTTAAGCAGTTGAATTGCTCTATTTAATGGGGCATTCTGAAAGGAAGAAGTTCTCGCTTTCGGAGCATAAAAAAGTGTGTGGGATCTCCCACGAGTATACGCGTTAGGGACATATAGGTTAATCTCCTTCAACATAGGTGGATTCAGTACAGTACCGGAGATCAGCTTAAAAAATGTTTCCACAAAAATATTTTACGGCGGGCTTCTAAGGTATTAAGATCGAGCATTCCTGTTAAGAACAACGATGGATACAGGAATGGGTAGTATGTATATTCCCTCATATACAGGTAACGCATAAACCTTTTTTGTACTTTTTCTATTTCTAGGATACGGTTTTGTTCAGAGGGTGCCCAAATAATGGCGCTGTATTCCAGGATGCTGCGGACAAGTGCTTCATATGTTCTTCGTATTGCAATTCCATTAGTAAATGATCTCGCATTATGAAGAACAAATCCGAGCATTTTGTTCGCGCGGGAGACAATGTCTGATATGTGAGATTTGAAAGAGAGATTTGCTTCAAAAATCACGCCAAGGTCTCGAATCTCGTTTTTGCGTGTTAGTATAATTTTATTAATATGGTATGGGAATAAAAATGTGTCTTGTGATCTTGTAAATGTGACGTCACTGCATTTCTGGATACAAATACTCTTCCATTAAAGTTTTATATTTGAATGAAATAAAACAATAACTTAGTTTGTAACCACGATTTATTTAATTTTTATAATACCGACCGGTTTCGCTTTACTCAAGCATGTTCAGGGTATAAAATTAAACTGATCACAAATACACATAATGTGAGCCTATGTGGATAAAGAAAGAGACAAAACATAATACAAAGGAACAGTGAAAGAGACGGGTGTTATTTAATGAATTACCAAATTATATATATTCAGGGACAAATTATCATTTAAACAGGTGAGAATAAAGTGATTAAAGGTGTTAACTAGTTTATGGGGAATATCCATAATATCGGGCTGTTGGAAACATTTAGCTGATTATTAAGGATTTGAGTTATTGTTTTAACGGCTTTCTTTATTTCAAGATGCTTGAGATGAAGATGCTTGAGTAAAGCGAAACCGGTCGGTATTATAAAAATTAAATAAATCGTGGTTACAAACTAAGTTATTGTTTTATTTCGTTCAATATGTCAAACCACAAAGTGACTGCTTTCTATCAAAATATTTTATATTTGAATTTACTGTCAGGGACGATCTCAACCCTTCTACTCTTTAACCAGTTTTATTTTTTTCCTGGCATTTTTTTCTAGTTTTTGTCAATTGCCTGGTGTCTATTTCACTACCATAATCTGCTTTAACATATGTGGTTCGATACCTTTGGTGTTAGATGCCCGGGTTCATGGGGTGAGGTTTGTCTAGGTCTTCGCGGCGGATGCGAAGCCGGATCGGAAGAGAATGTTTAATGGAGACTTTTGACCTTTCCAGCCGGACTCTCTCGACCCGTCGCCTTGCACCGCAGTTGGAAGGATGGATTCACACGTCCGTCACTCCTGGACACACTGACCCCCAGATTCCCACCCCTCATACCTTCTTAATTCCCAGACTTTCTATTCTTCCCTTCCTTAAAAAGACTCTCCACACGGCATCCCCTAAGATGACATAGGCCCTGAAATTATTTTCTTCGGGGATTCCTGCGTTAAGCTAATGTAAAAAAAGTGTAAATTGTTAATTTTAAAGTCAGAATCGGGTTCGGAACTCGTTCAAATAAGAAGGTTGTAGGTAAGGTAGAAAGGTTGAATTTTATTAAGTTAGATTGATTAATAAAGCTTGTAAACTTTCACTTGCATTTCTAATTTTTACTTACTAACTAACCGTCACGCCGTTTCCCCGCAAGGGTTGGCAGAGAGGACGGAAATTAATTTTTACTCACCATTTTAGGTAAATGTTAGAATTTACCAAAGTATCATAAAATGTATCATTCTTCGGGCTTTTACAGTAACACGAACAAATTTCTGGTAGTTTATGGTTCAACGGGTGACGCCGACAATTCCCGCTCTTTCTCTTTGGGAATTTGATAATTTCCCGCCCTTTCTACACTACTTAATGGACGCTTTTGTTTGTAAACAGGTTTTAGGGTATAATTAAAGATATACACGGCAACACCGAAAACTGATTGCGAAAGAATAGATTTACCTACATTATAATCTATACCTATCTACCTATTTCAATCGATAATTTAGCAGAACTCTACCTGCAGTACCTACCTAAGTTTAAATGAAAACTTGATTTATATAACTGGAGGATTAAAAAAAAAAGGATATGTTTTATGTTGTATAAACAAGGCTGCTTTGTGATTCAGCAGTTTTGTGATTTCATTATCTTGAATATGACTTAACATAATGATTAAAGAATAATCTATAACATATTTTTGGTATACGGTATTATTTGTACGAAGTTACCGCAAAAAGATGAATGTGTTAGAACACATCGATGACGAAAATTTGAAATGCTGTACAGGACACTAATTCCAAAGATGAATTAAATACGTAATTTTTATTTGTTTTTCTTTATATTTTCTTTCGATCTGCTTCATCGAAATATTTCTAAAAGGTGCGTCTTTTACGACACGCATTTTAAGAGTATTGTTTTCCGAAAAATTAAAAATAAATTAAATACTGACATTGTTAAGAAATTTACCAAAAAATATTAAGTATTCTGAAAGATCTATTGAATGTTACTTAATAATAAAACATCATAATTATAGGTCTACAAAAACCGGAGCTACGATTTTTTGTTAAAATAAAAGACTTTCTTTTCGCTCTCGTGAACAATTAACATTTTGTCCTTTACAACATTTCAAATTTGTTGCAGTGTTATAAATTTATGCACCAAAAGTGAATTAAATCTCCCCTGTAACTGTCTGCAAAACACCCAAGCAGATAAACTGAAGGCTACCTACTTACTACAAGGTATGATAATGATGTGGGTAGGTTCTAGTAACTTGTATCTGGTACCCCATACCTACAGTTGGTGTAATCTGACCCTGCGTTCTGTTGATTGTTTCTTCAATGAACTTTTGTACGAGGCTTCTCCTTGTGGGTGGTAAATGCATTCCCAATTACTATGCAGCGTTCTGCATGGCCCGCGGACCCTATTCACCAGAAACCTCACATCGCCATTGGCAATTCATTTTTTCCCTTTGCGAAATTCATCGGCTGAGAACTGAGTCGCGAAGCCTTACTCAGGGGTCTGGTTTTTTCAATGCGAGTTACTTTCACGCTTGTTCTTATTTTTTAACAGATTTGCTAAACTATGCCATAAAGTTATTTGTGATACACAGATGGTTTTCTAGAAATGACGTATGATTTACGAGTAATGTATGAGTAGTCGAGTAATCGAGTATAGCCTAGCGGGTCATGTGATAAGCATTCCGTCTCGTTCCAGCAGGACGATAACACACGAAATAGCGAGCGTAACGTGATCCCGTCGTGAATCGTAGGAGTGTGGTCAGTGGCGAGGTGTGATTGAAAAACATATATTTTTGTTTTTAAAAGAAAAAATATATTACTGGACTGCAAAATAATCATAACCATAATCATAACCCAATATACAGAAAGGTTATCATTTTCAAATCATTTTTGCCCTTTCTACAAAACTTCGAAGACATTTCATGCGTGCATTTCTTATAAAAATAATTTATACATAATAAATCCACATGATTCTGAGAACATCTTAGTATATTTTTATCTACAATGTAGATAGAATTTTCTTTAAAATTTCTTTAATTATTTCTGTATATATACAAATAAAGTGTCCATGGATAAAAGACAGAAATAATTCTTGTAATAATAATTGTAGAAACCAATCACATATATTTTTTATGTTGAATACAATCTCAGTACAATTTCAGTTACATCTGCCACAGTCTTTTAGAAATTAAATTTTTTATTTTGAAATGATTGTAATGACTAGATTGTCTAATTTCTAGAATTTAAAGAGACTAAGAATATATTTTAATTTATTTTTAAAAATAATATGTGATTGAAAAGACAGCTTTATCAAACTGAGCTCGCGTATTTAGACCAGCATCCAAAAGAAAATCGCATGCGGGAACATTTTGACCGTAATTTATTTAGAGAATGAAACCAATTGAATGCACTTAATAATGGCGAAAGTTTATTTAGGTGAATTAACACGTGTCCTAGTGTTAAATTTTGTTTACCCGGGGCTGGGAAGCGATGCTCTGGAAGTGCAAACTGCATTCTGCATACTGCACCCTTCCATCAGTTCTTCATTCATAAAGTAGTGTTTATGAGCCTATCTAAGTCATATTATAAATATTATGGGACGAAAATGCAGTGCAAAAAAATATTTGATTACGTTGGCATCTTTGGTGATTTTTTGGTTTCACTGAACAAAGTGGCCTTTCAACACTTTTTTTTTTTTTTTTAGAAATATAGTCCGTAACCTAACTTAACGTAACCTATTTAACGAATTTAACAAAAAATCGACACTTTTAATGACTTTTCAAAGCAGCTGTTGAAGTTGTATGTTGAGTTGTCCGGTCACCGATTTTTCAATCAATCTTCAACCTTAGTATTGCGAGCCTTACCCCTCGACCACGGAGGCCGTCATTGTGTTTATATGTAAAAAATTTAACCCTTTATAACAAAAGAATTACTTTTTCAAAAATAAATAAAATTAATATTTAAATATAATTTTTACATATCCAAAAATAATTGTATACTAGGTGGTACCCGGCATGCGTTGCTACGCCATTTAATAAAGAAATTGTTTCTCCCTACGTGTCCTTTGCCATTCGTCCCGTTCCCCTTCTGCCTCCCCTTCCCCGGTCCCGCGAACCTCCCTCCCGAACTACCCTCCCCCCTCCCGGGTTCCCCTTCCCCATCCCCCTCCAATATTTATAATTTCATAACGCCATAGCTTACCATTATATACAGCCTATTTTACTCGCATACAATGTAACTTTCGATTATTCTATTATATCTTTATATAAGAATTTTTTAAATATTTTTAGTGGTTTAGGCGTGATTGCGTAACAAACAAACTCGCACATTTTTGCATTTATAATATAAGAATCGATACTATAGATTATATTTTTCCTTTGGAGGGGTGCAGACATACGTTTACCGTTTGTCCCATTTTCGACTGTTGACATTTAGTGTGTAAGGAAGAAGGACAGCACGAACAAAGGCAAAACAATCAGCGCATTGACATTTGACGTTTTTGAATTTTTGTAATTCACTCAGTACCCACTATTATACTTATCACAATATTCCCGCAGCACTTTCAAAAATGAGAATTCGTTCTATACAAAATGTACGAAGAAAAGAATTTTCTTCATAATCATTTTTTTCGTGTATTTTTCCGATATCTTAATAGCTATTCGGGACGGAGACAAATCCATTTTTTATGCATTTCTATAGTCCATCATGGAGGATACTTTATTTTAACTTTTTGACACCAACAGTAGATAAATCAAATGAGTGTTTATAATAATTCATAAAATCTTATAAGACATGTTTCTGTGAAATATTTCTAAAGTGATTCATCATATATGTTGTGTCTGTATGTTACTTCTGTGAAATGTTTTGTAAAATTTTTCTTCATATATTGTGTCTGCATATTGGGTTGAACTTTTCAAAAGTACCAATTGGCGATCCCTTAATGAGTTTTGATAACTTATGGAAGAGCAATTTCGTTGTACGTTTCATTTAATAAAAAAATAAAAAAATAAATCAAAGATCATAAAAATCGGTCGAGTCGTTCTTGAGTTATAAATAGTGTAACTAACCCGACTTTATTTTATATATTAAGATTATATAATTGTTTTTTTTTTTTTAATGTTAACTTTAACTAATTAATCACCACACTTTGGAGTGTTTTTTTGTCCATGGGTACCTACTTATTTCTTTATTGTGATTTTTTGTTAGTTTTCATTTTATCCTGACGAATAAACCATTGGTTTGAAAACACGTTAATAATTTTAATTAAATAAGTGGCGTTTACGAAGTGATCTGTTGTCATTTCATTAAAATGATGCCGCACAGTGAATTAATGATTACTGAAGAAGTAAAAACCATAATTTCAATAATTGTTTATTTTTAATAAGTTCAATAAACGTGATTATATAAACCCCGCTGGTTAATCACGGAAAAACCATCCTCAACTGAACGATTAAAAAATATACCTGTGCCTTATATTTATTTACCCGGTGAACGTAATTTTTTTTCTCTCGCCTATATCAGATCTGAAAGAATCGCGTAGGCGATTCGTTACCTCGGGTTAAATATAATATTTTTTGCCTACATTCCTCGGCTATTGTGATCTGGCAGTCAGAGAAGTATTTATGGCTTATATTCACGTTATTAATAGTAGATCCGTCGTTTATAAGGCCGCCAAGTTTTTTTTTCTTACTGGCAGGAGATGCCATTTACGCACAATATTTCAGAAGAAAATCATTTAAAGAATTTATTATTTATTTACGCAAAATATAATTTAATATCTAAGACACCCATTTTTTAATATTTTACTGCACGGCTTTGCCCGAATTTCAAAGATCTTTTTCGTTGTTGAAACATTGAAAAATTCGGGCAAATTATTTTACAACAAGCTTTACTAACCGGTTAAATCCCGTATTTCGGATTTTAACCTCTCGCACGAGGCACTGAAGGAAATTATTTCTCTCGGGGCCTATGACATCTTTGGAGATGCTGTGTGGAGGGTCTTTTTAAGGAAATGAAGCAGAGGAAGTTCAGGAAAGGAAGGTATGAGGGATGGGTAGGAATCTTGGGGTCAGCGTATCCAGGAGTGACGGACGTATAAATGCATCCCTCCCGCTGCGGAGACAGGCCGATTGAAGAGGTCAAAGAGTCTCCCCAAACCACCTCTCCGGATCTGGCCCACCACGCAGCTGGTGAGTATCTTCGCCAATACTTGGACACACCTCACCCGATGAACCCGAGCACCCCTTCTAAGTCACCTAACATAGTGACTACTTGGGGTGACCTATGGCAGAGGTGTTGGTTCTCCAATAATTTTTTCGATACCCGCTCCAAAATTTATTTATTTCCTATACCCTAATCCTACACTGAAAATAGACAGAAAACAGAATTCAACGTGTCTTTCTTATGAATTAATCGAACATTATTAAAAGATACTACGAGGAATACGAAGATACGTATGACTTATCGATCTTATCGTATTTATTTTTTATTGTAAAAGTTTCAATAGAAATTATGTTGCGAAATGCTAACAGATGCTTTTACCAAATTAAAAAAAATATATATCTGAAAAGCTGTGCAAATTTCACGACACCGGTGAACTTTGTCCGTCAGGCTTCAGTGTTTTGCTGCTTCAAATAACATGCACATGACTTCTCTGCTTTATAGCATTTATTTTAATAAAAGTGATTTAGATTCATGACAGCAAAATAAAAATCAATCTTTTATTTACTGAAGTTTTTACGACCTCTGTCGATTTCTTAACAAAGTTTTGTAGTGGTCACAAAGCGATCGCACAGGTCTATTGGCAATAACTTTTGAATTTCAAAATAAAAGCATTTTTGTTTGCAATACTCATTTCTTACACATCTTCGTTGATCGTTGGCCTCGTTAGAAAATGATGGTAGCAACGACGCCGACGTCGCAATAAATAGAAACTAGTCATCAGAATAAATTCGCATATTTTCAATCAAAGACTGAAGAACAAACAAGAAAAGTAATTTGGGTGTGTTTCGTATTTCGAAAGCCGAGTATCTATATTATTTAATTAAATTTTTTGTTTGTTGGCTCGCCAACAGAATACATCTTATATAATTATTACTTTAAGCTTACAAATTGAACATGGTTTTAGTGACAATTCCAATTAAAGGTGAGCACACCATTCATCTCAACATTCTTAATATGTTTACATAATAACAAATAATATCACATGTACGTGTAAAAAACAAGAAGAATCAAATATTAAAAAATACATACATACACACTTACGTGTACATGTACACACATGTATACGCACCCTCACACACACTTACACACACAGATATACATACACATGCATACATGTACATACAAACATGCACATAAATATACATTTATACACATATTATAGCTGAGTGAGGTACGTAAAGTATATGTTGTAGTACCACCTCATAACTAATTGTTGTGTATTATTTTTTTAATTTATTTAATATAAATGGTACAAAAATTACATGTTTTTATACGTTAAATAAAGTTTTTTTTTTTCAAAATTACATTAGTTAATACGTATTACACCTTTTTTAAGAGCAAAGCTCGTGTTAAAAAGGCAGAGGAAATGAATTTAAACCACAAAATTTAACAAAGGAAAAATAATATTTTTTTATGCAGGTATGAAACAAAGAGTACGTAGATAATTATCTGTACTTAAACAAAAAAATCGTATGTATCGTATGGGTAGATAGTTATATATATTTTTATATATATGAGACAAATACCCCAAGTGGCTAGCTACGTTTGGTGAGTTAGCAGGGGTGCCCGGGTTCATGGGGTGAAGTTTGTCCGGGTCTTGGCGGCGGACGCGTCTGCCCACCAGCTGCATGGCAGGCCAGATTGCGAGAGACTGGTTGAGGAAGTCCCGTTGACTTCTATAGATGTACTCTCTCGGAATATCGCCTTGTACCGCAGTGGGAGTGATGGATTTTTGCGTCCGTCACTCTTGGACACACTGTGACCCCCAGATTCCTATCCACCCCACATATCCTTTTCCTTCTCAGAACTTCCTCTCCTTCCTTCCTAAAAAGACCCCCCACACAGTATCCCCAAAGATGACACAGGCCCAGAGGATAATAATTTTCCTCGGGGCATCCTGTGGGGTACTAATATTAAAAAAATATATAATAATAGATAAGGAATATAACAGAATGAAGAAGAGGGGATAAAAAAATAATAAATAAGAAAAAAATAAAGAAATAAAAATGATATCTGATATTGCAATTGTCTTGAGAAATATAGTATTATAAGATTATAGTGATTGTAATAGTTTATATACAGGATGTCCGGGGGTAAAGTGCATTAACTTCGAGGGGTGATTCTACATGATAGTACAGTAAAAAAGATAAATAACTTTTTTCGAAATTCCAACTTTTCGGGGTTGTTTTGAGGTAAAAAGATAAAATTAGTCCGACGTGTGCGGCCAGATTCATAATTTTCTGCTGTTACGATACGGGCCAATCACAATCGAGTCGGGCGCCCAGCAGGCTCTCAGCAAGTAAGATCGTACCTCACACTAAGGATTTTTAGTAGGTATGTCTTTTTGTATGGGAAAAAAAATGTTGGAATTTCGGAAAAAGTTAATCTTTTTTACTCTTACCATTATGTGGAATCACCTCCCGAAGTTAATGCACTTTACCCCCGGACACCCTGTATAAAGAGTTTTTATTGATTTTTATTTTTTTTGTAATTTGTTTTCAATCTTAAATTACCTGGTAATTGGTTAAACCATACAACTCAATTTAACTCCAATACATTTATAGAATTGTTGAGCTCTGGTGGTATTATGCTTTGATTATCAATATTTTGAATTACTTGTATGTATTATCTTATCAAATTACTAATACTAACAAACTAACTAATCATCACGACGATACACGTTGGGCAGAGAGGACGGACCTCCAATCCAAACAACTCGATCTTGGCACACACTCCTCGCCTCGTTCACATTCATGCATCACCTCATACAAGCTCTTCTATTATTCCGACTCAAGTATCTGATTCACTTGGTCGTGCCTCGGGTGCCTCGGGTGCCTCGTGCCTTAATAATAATAATAATTGGTTAATTTATATAGCGCCGTTTTCGTGGAAAATCACCTCAAGGGCGATGTACAAATAATATATAAAAGAATTAATATTACTAGCTTAAAACTAAGATTTACAATTACAACTAGTGACTTACATCTAAGACTTATAGCTACTTATATTACTGGCCTTGGTCGTGCCTTCTTCTATCATTCACATTTGCGTCATATATTCGCCTTACACTTTTCCTCGTTCATTCGCTCTACATGCCCAAACCATCTGAGCATCTCTTTCTTAATCTTACTCATTACACTCTAATAATAAGATCTAAATTAGATGTAATAATAATATACATATAAGTAATCCTCTCCTAAGTAAAAGCATCTGCTTTTTTAGCAGGATTGCCAGGTTTTTTTCAAATAGGTTTATACCGAATAGTGAGCAAAAAAAATTTCGAGGTGAATTTCCCTAGAGTTCGGTGGTACCTTGGCAAATCAAAACCCGCATACGGGGGGGGGGGGGATTGTCGGACTTTGAAACAGTGTAAGCAGTCAAATTATTCGAATAATCACATTTACGCAAGTACGCGGCAACATCGCACAAACTAAGTAGGGATGCTAAGCAACATCGATTGCCGATGGCGTCGAATCTAACAGTTGAATCGTTTATTAGGGAGAAAAATTAATCAGAATAAAAATACCGAACCGCCCATACTTCGGTATTTTCGTCATACCGAACACCGAACACGGTGCTAAAATACCGAACGGTTCGGTAGAATACCGAACACCTGGCAACCCTGTTTATTAGTAGAGTGTGTGAAATGTTATTTTATGTTATGTAAAATTATAAATACTATAAATGTTTCAAACTATAAATTTTTTTTTTTTAAATTACTGTACTGTCAAAATTACTGTATGAAGTAGCCAAACCCTAATACCTTTTTATAATTTTTGCTCACGGAAATGTACAAGGCAATAATATTGATCTCTACATTTTTCAAACGGCAAACAATAAAAACTTATCCCCAGCTATAAATTTATTTAAAATCAGGAAAATCTCTTATCCCCGATTTATTTTCAAAAATGTTTTTTTTTTCGAAAACCTTGGTTTCTATGCGGCCAGTTGTTAGTTGCAATCTATTCCCGGTCGGGCGGCGTGAAGCCAAAGTGTTTAGGGATGTCACTAAACTTTTATTCCTAATTGAATGCTCTCATGAAATGGGTAGAATTCTCCGAAGGACCCGCGTTTAGGGAAACGAAGGCGCCTCAAGCCAGACGATATTCACAACAAAGAAGTCGGCCACAATACCAAGGAAGTTGAAGCAACAACCAACTACACTTGTCTGTTTTGTTAGTTTTACAAAAATAATTAGTCGAAGTCTTGTGATTGTTCAGGCGTTTGGCAGTAGGTGCCTGTTTAGATAAATATATAAGAAAACAATTCTGATATCTGCTCTTCAACTGTTTTTAATTTGGAAGCGCTTACGAGGTATATGGTTGCCCCGGGAATCATTTATTGGATAACCAACACCCCTGCAATAGTCGCCCCAAGTGATTCGCTGTGAAAAAAAATTCTCCATCAATGAAGAGTCAGTCCTAAATTCTAGACTCTAGACTTTCAAAATAAATTCCAACTCTACTTTTGCCACTAATCTTCACATAAATGTAATATTATTATTATTATCTCATAGCTATTGGGGTAGAAAATTTAAATCTCGCAATGTCTAGTGTTTTAAATATAACGCCCTCCGCGTGCAAAGCCGTATTTTCTCCAAGCATAAACTGTCTTATTAAAACTATTAAAATGTGTTTATCGGAAGTGACCTGCCAGGTAAATATGTTTTCTTTATCGGCTTGTAAATAAAATAATTAAATAGAACCTAAGAATTCATAATAAATTGTACAGCGCCCTTGAGGTGATTTTGTACAAAAACGAGGTCCTACAAATTATTTAACAATAACAAGTGTGCTTAACTATAATAATCCAAAAGCGTTCCTTACGAGTCCTCATAAAAATTGACTAAATAATACGAAACAAAGAATATACAGTGTATACAAAGCGTAGCCAATAGAACAGAATTAACAACAGCAGTCTTGTTTTGGTACAGGACAATAGTCCGTCACTCCTGGATACGCTGATCCCCAGATTCCTACCCTCCCCTAATACCCCTTTTCTTCCCGGAACTTCTTGTCCTTCCTTTCTTAAAAAACCCTCCACACAGCATCCCCAAAGATGACTTAGGCCCTGAGGGAAATTATTTTCCTCAGGGCCTCCTGAGTGGATCTAATGTGAAAAAAAAAGACAAACAATTATAACAACTTATGGCTAAAAATTGCATCCACCGGTTCATCAATCACTGAAACCAAACCAAACGCGATGCTGCTTAAAAATGTACAAATAATGTTTTATTCATACTCTAAATAGACAGAAAATATACTAGACCATATGTGTAATGTGTATATATATATATATATATATTGGTATATTTACGGAGCCTGGGAAGACCAAGATTAAGATGGAGCGACAACGTCCTCAAAGACATATCTATCTTGGAGCTTCTTAACTGGAGAGAGCTGGCACAAAATCGAGATGAGTGGAGTAAAACTCTCAAGGAGGCCTAGACCCACCAGGGGTTGTAGAGCCAATAGTGATGATGATGATAATATTTACGGATATGGCTTGTAAATAATAATAAATAAATTTGGACAACTTATATAGCGCTGTTTTTGCGAAAAATCGCCTCAAGAGCGCTGTACAAATTAGCATGGATTTTACATTAGAATTTACTTAACTTAGGAGGCTAGATAACAACTCGTCTTGCAGCTATCAAGCGCATGGATTATTGGAATTCTAGCCCCCCGATAAATTAAATAAAATGTCTTTTTATACACGTATTTCAATTTACTTAACTATGTAGGGGGCTAGATAACCACTCATCTTGCAGCTATCAAGCGCATGGTTTGTTGGAATTCCAGCCCCCCAATAAATCAAATAAAATAAATAAAATATCTTTTTATATGTACGTTTTTTAATTTACTTAACTTTGTAGGAGGATAGATAACAACTCGTCTTGCAGCTATCAAGCGCATGGATTATTGGAATTCTTGCCCCGCAATAATACATTTACCTTATGTATTTAGTAATCTACTTAACATCCTAAGTCTAGCTTAATCTAACTTAATCTAACTTAATCTACTTAATCTAACCTAACCTAACATAATGTTACTCACACATACTCAAAACCTATATTTAATAAATCTGCAGTCCATAAAAACAATTGCAAAGAAACCATAAAAATAACATGTAATCAACGCTAACGAAAATGTATATACTCGTAATACACTGTAATAATTGTCACTGTGAACTGTTTATTATTATTGATTGTTGTTTTAAACACTATCTCTTAGGTATTTTAATTTGTCATTTATCACTTCATACCTACGGCACTCGTAGAAACCGAAGGGCGCGGGATCAGTCCGATGACTTCCTAGTCCATGTGCTTAGAAGGGCGGGGGGCAGGCGCGGGCGGTTGGCAGCGGGGGCAGCTAGGGATGTAGAGATAGAATTGTAATGAGTAGATTACAACCATCAACAAAACTATAAATACTTAGGAACAAATTTCTTTAATAAATTACCAGAAAATATAAGATCCCTTAAGGACAGTTTCAAAAATTTCAAAACACAATTAAAAAAATATACTGAAAACCTTAACTAAAAAAAATAAAATAATAATTATTGAAAAAATATATACATATACACACATATGTTTCTCTTATTCTTAATATAAACTAAATTTTTAAAAAAAATATCAAAATAACCTAATAAATAATACTTCCTCCCGTACACACAAGCATTTGCTTATTGTGGGAGAACATTTAAAAAAAATATGTATATTTGTATTTAAAATATTGTATTAAGTTTTTTTCTTTTTTATATACTTTCAATATATTTATGTATCTATTGTATGTACTGTACCAAAATAAATAAAAAAAAAATTAAAAAAAAAAAAAATATATTGTACTCCCTTATCCTTACTTATTAACAAGCAATTCAAATAAGGAGTTTGACGTAATCCAGTTCTTTTGTTTTCAGACAATTCTGCTGTTTTTGGTTACTGGAAGATCTTCTCTATTTCATACAATTCCCATATTACAATGAGCAGACTATAATAATGTACACGAAATAACATTTGACTAATGATCAAAATTACCTGTGGTTTTCAGTAAGTGAAGTGCAGGTTTCGGACAGGTTAAGGGAAGACAAATAATAGTGAATTTCTAGAATAATGCTGCTTTAGGCTTTGAGTACTCTTTGTGGATATCTGAAAGCTTTTAAAAACGTCAACAACCATTCACAATTATAATTGAAAATGTTTAGTATTTTGGGTTTCTATTGCTTTCAAAAGTATGAGAATTGAGTAAAGCGACGCGAAGACATTGTTAAACCCTCCCAACAAATAACAATATGCTAATCATCTGGTTTTGCAATGAATGCTAAACCAAGCTCATAATGTAGCCACTGTACACTGCATGAATTTTTACTTCCTACCCCTAACTTTTGAGTTGTATTGACGTGTTTCCATGAATCTCTTTGACCACTGTCTCATTGATGTCTAAAAGATCTAGTAGGTAATGAAAAATATATTTTTTATTTTGTCGGTTTATGTTAAAATTTATACGTTACCGGCAATTATTATTATTCATAGTTATTAGAAATCAAAAACTCATTTTCGTTTCATACAAATCTTAATTTTGCATTCGAGACCAAAATACCCAACTAAATTAAAAAATATATTATTTTTGTCAAATGGTCATCATTATCAAATGGTGTATAAAATATCTAGTAAAAACATGTGCAACTTAATTTATTTGGGTTTGAAATTATAAAATACAGGTCATTGAAGAGTTTAATATTTCATGCTTTTCTTGGCAATTTGGGCAATTAATTGTGAGTAAATGATAAACACTTGTAAAAAACAAGTGTGCAGTTCACATGCGGCTTAAGTGAAACCTTCAGAAAACTAAAGTAGAAAAGACTGGGGAGGCTACAAAGCACCGCACAAAGATGAGACCGATTATTCGATCTCATTCTCTAGCAGGCTAAATCCTATAGGTGTATGTGTTTGTCTCGTTTTATTGTCGCTCGTGATAAAGTAGAAAGAAGTATCCACTACAATAAAAATTAATGGCTGTTCCATGGATGTACATTTTAATTCAAAATGATCTATTTACGTGGGAACGTTTTTTTAATATGACTGTAGCGCGCCGTTTTTACGCTTACCACTACACCATCTCTTTCCCCCGTACAGCGCCATCCTGCTCACCCAAAACTAGGCGAACCAGGCTGCGCAGACGCCTTCTGCGCATTTCCTACTCTCGAGTCGCTACATAAACCACGCCCCGCAACAAGGAATGGCCTATATAAAGAGCTGCGAGCCCTAAATTAAACCAGTTCGTCTGTAGCTCGCTCTTGACTAGTACGCTCTCTTAGTTGCGCTTCGTCCTCTGGCACGACCCTCTAAGGAGTATTCTACTACCATAAGTAAACACCAACCAGACCCCGATTGCTGCCTTATTTGCGCTTCGTCCTATGGTACGACCCTCTAAGCAGAACCACAGTCAGTTTTTTTGTTCCCAAAGACTAAACAGCAAGGTTCCCTCCGATCCCTTGCTCAGTTAATTATTATTATTGTGAATTGATACATTGTGACTATTTTTACTATATGTGATCTGTGAACTTACTTTAAATAAATAACATTTTACCAACAATTGTGTTATATGACTTAAAATTACTACCCAAAAATGGCTTTTCAATTTTTTATTTCATTTTTATTATATTAACATAGTAAATAAAGCAAAATATATATTTTTAATAATTATTAAGTAACTCACAAAAAAATTCCAAAGTTGCCTTCAAAATGCTGCAAAATTGAATTCTTTTTACCTCCGTATCATTATTTAAAAAAAATACAGCACGTTCACGTTCTAGATATTTAACATAATTCATTTAGGGGGCGGGTACGGGTACCGCCGCTCCGGGGACCATTTATTGGATAACCAACACCTCTGCAATAGGTCACCCCAAGTGGTTCGCTCCATTCGGTGACTTGAGGTGAGGTGAAGTTTGTCCAGGTCTTGGCGGCGGATGCATCTAGCCACCAGCTGCATGGCAGACCGGATTGGGAGAGAGGAAGTCCCTTTGACTTCTCCAGCCGTACTCTCTCTCGGAACATCGCCTTGCACCTAAGTGGGAGGGATGGATTCATTCGTCCGTCACTCCTAGACACACTGAACCCCTGATTCCTACCCATCCCTAACACCCTTTTCCTTCCGAGAACTTCCCCTCCTTCCTTTCCTAAAAAGACCCTCCACACAGGATATCCAAATATGACACATGCTCTTAGGGGAATTATTTTCCTCAGGGCCTCCTGTGTGGAGCTAATGTAAAAAAAAAAAATCTTTTGATTATATTATACATTTTTATTATTTATGCATTAAGCCACTTACTCGTTAATACGGAATACTTTTTATCCAAACAGTTAAACGTGCTAAATAAAAAGGATATGAAAAAGGTCTACTATGCGTTATGTCATTCTCGAATTGAATATGGAATCATAGGATGGGGATCTGCTGCAAATACGTACCTACACAGCCTGAATACGATTCAAAAAGGAATCATAAAGACCATATTGAAAGTACCAATTAGAACGCCTTCAACTGAAATTTTCAATAACTTTGACGTACCAAATGTACAACAAATATATTCCAAAAATATATTATTGAAGCTCTTCAAAAATAATGAATCCTCTACTAGACCGTGTATGCATAACACTAGATCGAATAAAAATGATATAAAAAATATTCCAAGTTATAAAACCACATTTGGACAAAGAAACTATACATACTTTGCAACAAAACTCCATAACATCCTCCCCCAAGACATAAAACTAATAAAAAATCCAATTGAATACAAATCAAGAATAAAAATATGGCTTAAAGAGGTCAATGAGAAAACCCTAGCGAAGACGCTAAAAACGACATAGAAGACAAATGAACTATATTTAAATAACTTTAGTCCGCCTCGGCACAGGACCCCCTAGTGAGGAGGACTAAGAAATACAATATTTTGTACTTAATTTCACATTGCATTTTGTATGTAAAAATTTTTTATATAGTCGCTATAATAAAAAAAAAAAAAGTTAGATTTAGCTTTATTATTACGAAAAGTGAGTATTTATGTCGGGGGAGACCAAAAAACATGCAAAAAATATGCATTTAACATTTTAATATTGTTAAAATTAATTCACTCGCGCGGTAACGCCATGTTTATTCATCGTTTTTATTTTAACATTTCATAGACAATGCTGCCAATCATAGAAAAAATATTTTTGCGTAAAACAAAGTGAATGCATCATTGACAAATTTGTACCTGTAGAACATGGAAATAAATGTATTAAAATAATTACACAAACCCGCTAGACAAACCCTGCTTTGCCAACAAACCATTCAAAACCTGGGATGTTTATTATATATAATTTATTTTAAAAGATTGGTACTTCCGACAAATGTCATATTTGATTATCTATTAGTTAAAAAAGGAACATTCCGTATTATCCGTGCATCAAACTTCGACAACACGAACGTTCCGTATTATCCGTGAGGTGGACTAAATGCATATTTACCACTTTTTTTCAGGGTATTTTGGCCTCTGATCCAATATATGTTTTGAAAGGAACGGAGAGACCCTTCTTCCTCTTAAGAGCGTTTAACCAGCCAGCGGACGAAAATCCAAATTTCGTCGAAAGTTGTTCTTACGATCGTGCAGGGCGGTTCCAATGAGAAAGATTAATTATTATTCGTACCAGCTTTTTAAAATTATAACTCAATAAACGATTTTATTTCATTCCAAATTAGCTTTAATTTATACCTACATCCAAAAATGCTGAAAGGCGTGATAATAAAACTATTAAAATAATGTACTTTTTGTAACTATTTTTTGATTATAAGTATTTATCATTTTTCAATAATGTCTAAGTTAAATAAGAAAGTTAAAAAAATCTGAAATAAATTAGTATGTAAGTGCGCAAATAAATACATAAACGGACCAATTTTCGTCAAGAAACACATGTATAGGTCTCGCAAGTTAAGTTGACGTTTATTTTTGTACGGATTTGACATTTGTAAGGTTTCGTTTAAAACTCAATACGGATAAATTATTTGGTTTACCTAAACTCAGAACCTAATGTTGAAATGAAGTGTGATTTCCAAAATCTGTGCTAAAAAATTTGTCTGCTTATGGATTATTTATTTTTTTATATTTATGTATTAGCAATCATCAGCAACAGTAATTATTAATTTTATGTATAAGTTATCATCAGCAATTATCTATACATATATTATCTAAAATGTAACAGATTACTAACACAAAGGTAAAAAAGATTAACTGTTGAATAGGTTCTAGTCTGTGACACTCCAGTTGCCTAAGACGTCAAATCATACAAGTCATTTATGCTTAAAAGTTGATCACCGTTTTTTACATTATGAATAAGAAAAATAATTAAAAACACGGAATAAAATTTCACGAGTTGGTCCATTCAGTGATTAGCCACGTTCCATTTCGTAACAGGACTCCATGATGTCGTAATAAATATTATACTTGCACACTTTACAAACACTCTACTAATAAAGATTCGAATTAAAAATAATGAAAACTATTTATTATTTCAAATTTAAAAATTTGTCACTTGCGAAATGTAAGTGCACGTATGTAATCAAATTACGAACCGAATGAATAGAACACCCTGTAAGTACAGCCTCAAGAGGGTGTCGTAAAACTTTTCTCTCTTCTAACTAGTTACAATAAGTGGGTATAAGCAAGACAGATAGCCTTATCGCGTTTGTGGGCGTCGCTTGACGTTCACACAGAAACACCAATACATCAATACTAAGCATTTTTATTGCTTCCAACTTAAGATGATTTACCTATACGCATTGATATATATATACTAGATGACTAATGACCGCGCCAAAGCATTGCCACTGTACATATGTCCAAAAGCATATGCCCCGCTAACGTCAGTCCAGTGCTCATTGTGACGCCGACCGACTTGTGCCGGACGATACGCGATCAAAACTATCACCAAAATGGTTAAATGCGTCGCGAAAAATTGCGATTCAACATAATAAAGCAAGTGGAATTACTTTCCACACCTAAGTTTATTGTTTACATATTCACATTTAATTAAAAAAAGCAGAAAATGAAATAAAATGTCAAATACTCTAATATAGGTTCAGTGTTGCCACTAAAAAGTCGTTTTGGTTTCCTACATTAATGGGAGAATACATAATTTATGGAATAAGTTACTATGGAGGTAACCATATTAAAATACTTAATAAAAATTATGTTTTAATCTTCATACAACATACTTCATTAAAACTTATGTTAGTTTATTAATGAATAATCTAGTAAGTAATTATATTTTTTTACGTATTTTATATTAATAATTTTGCAGGGCACCATAAGATGCAGCACGCCGTGAGAAGTGGGTGGAAATAATTCGATTGCCGAGAAAAGAACTTTGAAAACACTTTTGAAACAATTCCTGTTTGAGTATTATATACTATTGGTTCCATAAAAAATATTGGAACAAATAATGACTTCATTATTTCATTAGTTGTGCATTCTTTTAGTCATATAATGAAAAATACAAATTAAAAATAATTTAAATAAGTTTATTTTATTACAAACTAACGTAAAAAAAAACTATTTCATTGTTTATTTTGGGTAAAATTTCAAATAGTATGCAACACCAAGCCGCTATTGCAGGTTTGCGTTTCTGGCTTTGTCTAATCCTAGCGGTGGTAATGTTCTCGTGACTTGTGCAAGTGAGACAAAGATATGTTTACGTTCAAATGTTTAGTGATTCCAAAGCTGCGTCGTTGAGTTGTAAAGTGGTTACGTTTTATTCGATGAGCGGTAATGAAGTTTGCTTCTCTATTTATATACCTCAATGCCTATACGTATATATTTTTTAATGATTTTATTTAAACTAAAATTAAAATTCTAAAACATGCCATACCCAGATAATATATTGATTTATTTTATTGCATGATTATATGATTTGAAATGGGTTTGGTATAATACAAAATCTTTTTTGAAAATTTAACAAATCTGCCAACGACCTATGGTATAACCTTATTATACTAAAAATAAACATTTTTTCTCAAAATTTAAAACATTCGAATGCTAGATAAAAGAACAATTTTTCGAAATCCATTTATAATTTTTTGTGGAAAATTGTTAATACGTCTAAAATCAGATTTAAAAATGACATATTTCTGGTTAATGGTATCGGAATATTACAGATGCGTGGGTGAAGAATCCAACACCATTATTCTAAATGTCTAGGATAGGTCCCAAGCTTTTTAAACAAAATTTTACCATAAAACAAACATAAAAACATTTTAAAACCTTGTTTATTGCGGATGTTTACAAATCGCGGCCTCTAACATTGTGCAACCGGTGACGAAATTTGCCTAAATACAAAGATAAAAATGAGTGCTCAACATTTAAACTTCTTTAGCACTTTATATTACTAACAGTGATGAGGGTAGCAAATAATGTAAAATCATGCAATGTCCAGTGTGTTAACTGCAATGTCCTCCGCGTGCAAAGCCGTATCTTCTCCAAGCATAAACTTTCTAATTAAAATGTGTTTATCGGAAGTGACCTGCCAGGTAAGTATGTTTCTGTATCCATTTGTAAATAGTAAAATTAGTTAGAACCTAAGCAATCCTAATAAATTGTACAGCACCCTTGAGGTGATTTTTCACAAAAACGGCGCTTTATAAATTATCCAATTATTATTATTATTATTATTTGTTGTGATTTTAAACTCGACAGACGGAAAAACACACACGTTTATAGGATGCCTGCGAGAGAATGAGATAGTATAATCGGTCTCCTCTTTGTGCGGTGCTTCGTAGCCTCCCCACTCTTTTCTACTTTAGTTTTTTGAAGGTTTCACTTCTACCGCGTGTGAATTGCAATTTTTTTTTAAGTTTTTCAAGACTAGGTCAAGTGCTCCGAATGGCCTTAAATTCGAGTACCTCGATGAAATATATTGTTCAATACGCATTACGCGTGGAGGAACGTAAAACACCGTGCATATTGCAAACACTTCGGACCCGGGGGATAACAATGGCACAACTCAAAAAAAAAAATTGTCAGGAGAGCAGTTTGAAAATGTATTTTGCAAAAGTTGAAAAGCACTATATTAATATTTACTAGGTTTAATATTATGATAGTGGTACGAAGATCGATGTGCTTGAATTTTGCTAGAATTCGCGTAAAACATTATAATATAAAAACGACATATTCGCTTTTAAGGCCACAAAAACATTTTTAAGAATTGTGCCGTTTTTATCGAAGATAATAATAATAATAACATTTGGATGATTTATATAGCGCCATTTTTGTGAAAAATCACCACAAGGGCGCTGTACAAACTTATAACACATTTCTAAAATCTAAAAAACTACAAGCTAGACAAACAATTAAAAACAACTTATGGCTAAAAATTGCATCCACCGGTTCATTGATCACTGATACGAAACTATATGTAGGTACAATGTTTTGACCAATGAACGCGATGCTGCCTAAAAATGAATGAATACAGGACCATACTTACCTGGGATTTGTACCTCAATTTGGGAGGCGGGAATGGGTACCGCCGCCCCGGTAATCTTTATTGGATAAACAACACCTCTGCCATAGGTCACCCCAAGTGGTTCGCTACGTTTGGTGATTTAGCAGGGGTGCCCGGGTTCATGGGGTGAGGTTTGTCTAGGTCTTGGAGGCGGATGACTAGGACATACTGAACCCCAGATTCCTACCCACCCCTTAAACCCTTTTCCTTCCCAGAACTCTCCTCTCCTTCCTTTCCTTAAAAAAACCCTCCACACAGCATCCCCAAATATGACATAGGCCCTGAGGGAAATTATTTTCCTCATGGCCTCCTGTGTGGAGCTCATGTAAAAAAAAACTTACCAGGGTGGTCGCTTGAAATTATCACTGTTTATTGTCTAAAGAAATAAATTTTGCACGTAAAGGACATAATTGTAAACACATGTTATTTTATCCAGAAAGATATTTTATTGAAAAATTAAACAATTCAACTTTGTATAAACCACTTATATAATGCGTAAATCCGACCGGTTTCGGAACAAACGTTCATTCTTCAGTATAAGCTTTCCCCGAAGAAGGAACGTTTGTTCCGAAACCGGTCGGATTAACGCATTATATAAGTGGTTTATACAAAGTTGAATTGTTTCTTTTTTCTATAATGGATAATCACAAAGTAATAGCTACATTCAAAAATATAGATATTTTATTATTAATATACATATAATATATTCTTTAATTAGTGTATTTTGGATAGTAAAAGCAACATTTAACTGTGGGCGGTACAGTAGTACAAGGATTTGATCTTCCTAAATGTGATTCGTCAAGAGACAGATTGATGTGTAAGTATTCGAGTAATTTAAATTCAGTAAGAAAAGTGTGATTAAGACATGTCATAGGCAATACAAGTATGATACTCTCAGATGGTTAGATATTTTAAAATTAAGGGGTATGAGAGCCAAAATGGTAGGTTTTCAGTTTGAACCTATTTTTTTATGTAAAAAAAATAGCCGCCTATTAAATTCAATTTCATCAAACGCGCGAACTGTCAAAAGTTGGAAGTTAAAATAGTCGTTAATTTTTCTGAAATTATTCAATTTTCTGCGCAATTTTCTTAATTTTTCTTTAAGAACCTTCCGAAAAGTATTAGAAAACTCTAAAAAAGACGAATGAAGTAATTTTCACGGCCAAAAGCTTTTTTAAAATTTATTTTTGGGGTGATACGCCGGACTCTGAAACGCTGTCCTAAACGTTGACTAAAGGAGGAGGTAGCGCAACACAGCATAACATCCCAAAAATAAATAACAAAAATGAATGAAGTATGTAAAGTCGTTCTGAAGTTATTGCGTGACCAAAGGAAATAGGGATTCATTTTTTATATATAAGTAGATAGAATAGATATTCAGGAACATTTCTGCATACTTAACTCAATAATGCATTTTTTTGACTTGTGCCACTGCTATTCCTCAGGTGCGACTTGTATGTTCGAGATTAAATTACATCTCTCTTTATTATGACTGTCACGATTCTTCATAAATGCTGGGCGTCAATCCAGTTTCCCGGCTGATGGAGGACCAATGGCGTGGCCACATTGATATATTATACTCTCTATGCGTGGCCACAACATACAACATCGCTGAATTCACGCATTTGGAAAGCCATAAAAGCGCAGTGGCGTAACACATCTGATTCCCGCAGAGCCCGCTGCCCGCTCGGGTTTCTTCCAAAAGCAGTCGGGTCCGGCGAACCAGCGAACCAGCGAACAGCGCCGCATTCATTCACGTTCCTGCCTGGGTGACATACTGTTAGCCTCGCCAGTACAATAAAATTAAAATATTTCGCTTCGCCCATTATTTCCAACGCATATGACACGGGGTGACTCGAAATAATCAAACTACAGCATGGTTCGGCATTTTGTATAGATTTTTTCGAACTATATATATGCACTAGCGAGTTTCCGACATGCGTTGTTATGCCACTTAATAAAGAAATTGTTTCTTCCTGTGTGTCCTTTCCCATTCGTTCCGTTCCCCTTCCGCCTCCCCTTCCTCTCCCGCGTACATTACCGCTTACGCGTTCCCACTCAGCCTTCTCTGCCTTCCCTCTCCACACTCCCCTCTTCCGCTTCCCCGTCCCGCGAACCCTCTTCCCGCGTTCCACTTCCCCCTACCGCGTTCCATACATTTAGTCCAGATACATTCAGTTTTCAAACAGCTCGCGTGCCACCGATATTTTTTTAATACAAATTTCATAATGCCAGAGCTCACCAGTGTATATACCTAGAAACGTTCAAGGGCTTGCTCACAACAACTCACCAAAGTTTCATCGCAATCGGATCAACGGTTTAGCAACGCATTGTTAGCAATGCATAATTTCATGATGCCGGAGCTCACTATTGTATTTAGAAACTATTGCGTGCATGCGCACATTCAATCCCCAAAGTTTCATGGCGATCGGATGAATGGTTCAGCAACGCATAAGAAACACACATACAAACAGATTTTGATTTGTATATAGATTGTGTTTGGATTTATAAATTTGTACCTACATATATATGTATATAGATTGGTTCCCCGACTTTCATCCTGCGACAAAATACCCCCGACAAAATATCCCCAACAAACTATACTACGGACAAAACATTCTACCATTCTACGGACAAAACATCCACCGACAAAATATCCCCAACAAACTAAACTACGGACAAAACATCCTCCGACAAAACATCCTACCATTCTACGGACAAAATATATCCCGACAAAATATCCCCAACAAACTATACTACGGACAAAACATCCTCCGACAAAACATTTTACCATTCTACGGACAAAACATCCCTCGACAAAATATCCCCAAAAAACTATACTACGGACAAAACATCTTCCGACAAAACATCCTAGCATTCTACGGACAAAACATCCCCCGACAAAATATCCCCACAAACTATACTACGGACAAAACATCCTCCGATAAAACATTCAACCATTCTATGGACAAAACATCCCCCGACAAAATATCCCCAACAAACTATACTACGGACAAAACGTCCTCCGACAAAACATCCTACCATTCTACGGACAAAACATCCCCCGACAAAATATCCCCAACAAACTATACTACGGACAAAACATCCTCTGACAAAACATTCAACCATTCTATGGACAAAACATCCCCCGACAAAATATCCCCAACAAACTATACTACGGACAAAACGTCCTCCGACAAAACATCCTACCATTCTACGGACAAAACATCCCCCGACAAAATATCCCCAACAAACTATACTACGGACAAAACATCCTCCGACAAAACATTCAACCATTCTATGGACAAAACATCCCCCGACAAAATATCCCCAACAAACTATACTACGGACAAAACATCCCCCGACAAAATATCCTACCATTCTACGGACAAAACATCCTACCATTCTACGGACAAAACATCCCCCGACAAAATATCCCCAACAAACTATACTACGGACAAAACATCCTACCATTCTACGGACAAAACATCCTCCGACAAAACATCCTACCATTCTACGGACAAAACATCCCCCGACAAAATATCCCCAACAAACTATACTACGGACAAAACATCCTCCGACAAAACATTCAACCATTCTATGGACAAAACATCCCCCGACAAAATATCCCCAACAAACTATACTACGGACAAAACATCCTCCGACAAAACATTCAACCATTCTATGGACAAAACATCCCCCGACAAAATATCCCCAACAAACTATACTACGGACAAAACGTCCTCCGACAAAACATCCTACCATTCTACGGACAAAACATCCCCCGACAAAATATCCCCAACAAACTATACTACGGACAAAACATCCTCCGACAAAACATTCAACCATTCTATGGACAAAACATCCCCCGACAAAATATCCCCAACAAACTATACTACGGACAAAACATCCCCCGACAAAATATCCTACCATTCTACGGACAAAACATCCTACCATTCTACGGACAAAATATCCCCCGACAAAATATCCCCAACAAACTATACTACGGACAAAACATCCTACCATTCTACGGACAAAACATCCTCCGACAAAACATCCTACCATTCTACGGACAAAACATCCCCCGACAAAATATCTACTAAAACCTAATCTAACCTAACCAACAAGACAACAAAAATTCACCAAAATTTCATTTGGGTCTCGTTGGTGAATTTTTTCGATACCTTTTTTTCCATTCATTAAACCGAGTAACCGCCCAACCTCTTACCCCGCCCCCAAGTGTCCAACACCTACTATTTTTTATGTTTTTTGCTGAAAAAAAAACTTCAATATCACCGTAGACAAAAATTTCCTCCACATTTTTTTACTCCAAATATTGCAAGGAATCACTGGTTAAAGTACAAGTATTGCAACTTAGTGCTTTCACCTGTATAAGAAACACTAGATCTAGGCATCAAAAATCTATCCAACAATACCTAACCTTTGAACAAATAACTTCTTATACCATGGTACTAAATTCTACAATAAAATCCCACTCTCTCTCAAAAACCACACCAACATTATGACATTTAAATCTCAAATAAAAAGCTTGACCCAAAATACAGGCAGACCATAAATAGAAAATACGGTGACACGAAATACAGGCTCAAACCGAAACCACTCGTTTGCACTGAAAAACACTATCTAATTTATTTTATTATTATATAGGAAAGACACTACATAATGTATTTATCCTCATTTCGTGAATCTAAGGAGAGATTCACGAAATTACAAATCCAGTATTAGGTACTTACGCCTGGCAGGCGATGCTCCTCACGGTAAGTGGTGCCATCTTTTGGCATTGCTTTAATTCGGTCTATTACAAAGGTAGACTTGTATACAAACTCCAAGCACTAAAAGGGTTTTGCGTGAGGTGCGCAGCGTCAGAGTTGTGTTCTTAGCTGGATTCTTAAATTTCAACCACGCAGTCTCTAGGCTATTAATACTGTATGATTGATATTTTCAAGTATTTTTTTCAGTTTTATTACCAGTTGGGAGCGAAAAAACTCCCGGCGCATTTTTTAAGCCAAAAGTTGTGACTGTTCATTGGGTGGGTTAACAGAAGATTTTAATAGGTTGGTGAATTTACTTTCTCAACTTCTTGGATTAGGTGTTCATTTTATATAGCTCTATCCTCACTTTTGTCATCAGACACAACAGACAGTTTTTAGTAAATAAATTGATCGGACATTTTTTTTAAAACCATGTGCTGTAAATTGGGAAAATACTTTTAGAACAATTAAGAGAGTTCTCAACAGACGAAAAAACTTTTATGAGTGTCATTGGCTGCAAAAGACGTTAAGAGCTTTTTGACTACCATGCCATGACTTCAACAGTGTTATATCGGCAATTGAATAGTGAAGTTTAGAAAAATTAAATATTTTTGGGTCTTTATTACATTAACTTTCTTCTGATGTATTCAACACATTGAAATCGCCACGAATACCGAATATTTATTGTCAAATTGTGTGGAAAGGTTTTAAATTTTATGGTGAGGGTGTGAGTTAGACAAACACGTCAACCCCACGCGGGTGGCTGTTTATTTGTGTTGTTATCTTTCTATAAATTACTAGATTACAGGTATAAATGATTACCTTATAAATCTCACTCGAAATGCGATCGTTAGAAGGGTCCCCATTTAAAATCATGAAGTTTTGGAAACATAACTAAATAGTCATTTCATCTTAAACTGCTCCCCGGTGATATTGTTATAATAATTTACGGATTATGCACTTCGTGACGAATTTGAGCTTCTTTTTGGACAGTTTATTATCAAAAAGCTTCAACTCTATCAACGTTCTTTCTGTTAATTTCATTTTTGTTAAAATAATTATTGTCTTGATGTGGAAATCCTCAAAAAATGCAAGGCTGATGTAAGCGTAATGAGTAAGATCAAAAAAGGAACGCTCCGATGGTTTGGGCATGTAGAGCGAATGAACGAGGAAAGGAGTGTAATGAGAATATATGACGCAAATGTGAATGGTAGAAGAAGTCGAGGACGCCCAAGAAAGACATGGCACGACCAAGTGAATCAGATACTTGAGTCGGGCGATGTCAAGAGTCAAGTCAAGAGAGAGAATAATAGAAGAGAATGTATGAGACGTTGAATGAATGTAAACGAGGCAAGGAATGCGTGCCAAGACCGGGATGTTTGGCGGCCCGTCCTCTCTGCCTACCCCTGCGGGGAAACGGCGTTATGGTTAGTTAGTTAGTTAGTTAGTTAGTTAGTTAGTTAGTTAGTTAGTTAGTTAGTTAGTTAGTAATTATTGTCGATTTTCCATTCATGATAAAAATAAATTATTGCGCACTGTTATTATTGTGTTTAAATAATTCTTGAATATTATTTTTTGCTGCATATTACAAAGTATTAAAAAAAGCAAACCACGAAATCTCTACCAATTATAAATTAAAGACCTCCGCCGCGTCAGTCTGTCTGTCTGTTCGCGATAAACTCAAAAAATACTGAACGAATTTTCATGCGGTTTTCACCAATTTGTAAGGTTTTGTGTAAATTGGTTGAAATATATAAGGGAAAATGTCCGTATATGGTGGAAAAGCGCGCTGGCAAGCGGGCGGTGTGGATTTGATTTGCATGCAAAGGAAGGTCACCATCTAATTGAAGGTTTTAGGAAAACTCGACGCGTGGTATAAAGAACATCCCTCTGAGTCAAAATTACGAACCAATTTAAAAAAAGCATTTTTCACTGATCGTTTTCGATTTCATTATTACACGGGGATCATATAATAACATATATAACTACTCATTCTGGTTCAGTTTTGGAGGCGTTGATTTTAAAAGTTCAGAGATTTTACAGTTTAAAAATGTTGGTCTTTTATTCGGCTTAAGATTTTTTACGGTAAATATCGCCATTACTTGTGAATATTCCATCGTTTGGGGAATTACTGAGTAACATACTCGGGATATTCTAACTGGAGCAGAAAACCGGAACTGAAGTGCCACAATACATGGATGTTGAACTCTTTTGATGGGACTTCCCCCCTTGTACAAGTGCACACAACACAAAGAAAACAAAATGTACCTATTGTAAATTGCACAACGGTAAAGAGGCGGTAATTTAAATAACGGTATTCGAAGATTGTCACCCAGACGTCTGACTTTTTGCAACAAACCCAACCATCACGAATTGCATTCAAAGTATTTATATAAATTTGATTGCGAATGCATTCGTTTCATTATCACATAATTAAAAATTGTATTGTGCTAAATGGCGATTTTACACGGTATAACCAAATGATTCATTTTGGTTGAATGGCGCAGAAGTGAAAGGGTATGCAGTATACACGCATCCTGAAGAAGTGAACGATTCTGAGGATGTCTTCGAATCAGGTCGTATGCTCGAAACGAAAAAGAAGCGAAGAAAGAGGGCATACATTAATTACGTGATCAGTTTTTCTTCCAAACTAGACCCCTGACCTCTCTTTGGTGATATAAATTTGGGCCACTTCGTATATTATTTTCAAGTAACGTTTTGTTTGTTTGTTTTTGTAACGTGAGATTTTTCTGGACCCCCCCCCCCCTTTTGAGCTCACGTAATTAATGTATGCCCCCTAATCCATATTCCACAGGGTAGGGTATTTCTTGAAATATTCCAAGAATATGGCCTATGCCCATCTTTCCATCTAAACCATTTTGACTGCGTTCATAACGCGACCAGTCGCGTGACTGCGGCAGGAATGAATGAAGATCGAGTGAATCATTTATTACTTGTGTTTACGCGTTTATTTCTCGTTGAACGTCGAACGTGAAAATATTGAGCAAGATCATTGCATTGAATCATTCCCTTTTGTATTCATATGATACAATTTGGTTGCTTCATACAAATTGAAATGTAGAAGTGAACCCTTATAGCTATAGTATTGTCATAAGCACTGCTACATAATAAATATACAAGGTAATTCGTGCTGCATGCGAAATGTTAAAGATCAAAATAAAAGTGGTATTTACTAACAATAGAGTTTTAGCAAACATTTTTTTAATTTTTAAACAGAAAAGTCGGAAAAGCGGCGATTTTTCAAAAAGTCATCTAGTCACTGATTATCATCATTATTTTTTCAATTCGAATTTATTTCCTTATATAATTCTTTTTTCCAAGTCAGCCAGCCTATAAAGTCAGCCTACCAGTCAGCCTATAAAGACAAATTAATAATACCCTTTATATATTAAAAAAAACTTTGATAATTTCAATAAATTACACAGTGAACACAACAAACAACCCAAACGCATTATTTCACCGAATTACATGAATGACGGGACCGTGTGTGCGAGAATCGGGGATGAATTTCATTCATCCTGTTCTACATTCAAATTGTTTTCGAGGCATGTGTACAAAAACCTGTTAAATTCCTGGCGCAGACCCATCTCAGTTGTTAGTAGCTGTTAGCTGTTAGTTGCAGGTTGTTGGCATACCTGTGCCTGTACAGTAATCTAATCCTTTCCCACAAAGGAGGTAGCCGCGTCATTAATGGCCTCGGGATCCAATCAAAAATAGGATAGGAGGCCAATACATAAAAACTCCAATAAACCAGTCAGTCATGATAAGAAATTTCTACAGGTATGTGGAGGTGTCTGTTATGGTAGGTAAGATTTGAGATGAAAAAACGCATCAACCGGTCATAAATATTGTTGATTAATCAGAGATGCTGATGGCTCTCCACAAAATATGCGAGTCATTAATATTGTGCAGCGAGTATCAGCTAAACCTCACCTATATTTAATATTCATTTTAAGACACAATAAAATTCCATTTCCAAGCAACATTAGCGTAAAAGACTTTTTTTGGTTACACTTCAGTTGACTTAATCTTATATATAAAAATCTCGTGTCACAATGTTTGTGGTCGCACTCCTCCGAAACGGCTTGACTGATTTTTATGAAATTTTATATGTATACTTGGTATGAGAATAAGTTTTGAACGTTTTGAAGTATAATTCATATCACTAGGTGATTAGGGTGTCTTTTTGAAAAAAATCCTATTCATTTGACATTTTTTTGTGTGTATTTCTTTTTATTTGGCATCAAAAATACCTATTACTCCAAATTTTAACCTTCCTACCCCCACCCTCCCATTTTTTAATCGCCCATTATTTTTGTAAGATCAAATTTAACCGTCTTTCGTATTTCAAACAGAACGAAATTATTTATGCTGTTGAATGACAGATTGCGCTACGTCCGCCGCATCGAATTTTCATCCACACATGCGCAAGACATTCACTAGAAGCGTCGCATCATTTTGATATTTCATTCGGCATCATGTTCTCACGTGGGCAAACCATCGAGCTTATTTGTGTTGGCTAAAGACGGACTGACATAAATAAAAAATAAAAATAAATATCGTACCCTCAATTGCTCTTCAAAATTAGTATTGATTTTTATTTTTTATTTTCCTACTTTAGTTGGTGTTTTTTTTGTTTTTATCGGCGGTCTTCGTCTACAGCGCCCCATTCATCCTTCTGTCATAGATCCCATCCCCACACACTTACAATTCATTCGTTATTTTTATTTAACAACCAACATTATTCACTAGAAATAATTTATATGGCAGAACAACGTTTGTCTGGTCAGCTAGTATATATATATATTTATCTCTAAAGCTGTTTGTAATGTCATTAGTTATTAGTTATAATTATAAATCTTAGTTGTAAGCCAGTTATATTAATTCTTTTATACATTTTTTGTACAGCTCCCTTGAGGTAATTTTTCATGAAAACGGCTCTATAATTATTATTATTATTACTGAATGGTTTGTTTATGCCCAGATTTATGACAGGAGGACCTACTGAAAACGTCCACTATTTTAGTAGAAAATTAAAATGATACATTCTAATAAGAAGACATATGGTGTATGAACTATCCAGAGGTAAATTATGATATATTATATGTAATTCATAAAATCAATTAAGGTTATAGGGGTATTTTTTATTACAAAATTACGTTTTCTGACCACGTACTGCAGTTGCCTTTGTTGTGCTACGAGTGTACACTATTAGGTTTTTTTAGAAGATCTGGCAAAGAGTTTACCAACCTTGAAGCTATGTAATACATAAGTAGTTTAAATACACAAGGTACAATATTAGTTTGACTAGTTTGTAGTTGGAAGTAGGATTGTAGAAATATATTATAAGTTTGTGCAGGGCCCTAGAGGTGATTTTTCACTAAAACGGTTCTATACAAATCATCCAAATATTATTATTATTATTTAAAGAAAAAAACAATAATATCTCCGGAGACTAAAATTTAATTTAAAGTTTTAACCATAATTAAAACATTACACATTTTTACTCCAAATATTGTCAGAATTCACTGCATAGAGTAAATCAAGTGCGTCCCTTAACGAAATGTATTATTAGTTTGTACTGCGCCCTCGAGGTGACTTTTCACATAAACGGCGCTATAAAAATCATCCAAATATTATTATTATTAACACAATTTTTAATAATAATCATAGTGATAGTTGGATTATTTGTAGAGCGCCCTTTTCGTTAAAAATCACCTCAAGGGCGATGTACAATTTATTATGAATTCTTAGGCTACTTCTTCTTCTTTTTTTGTGTGCCCTATCAGGTCTCTCCGACGTTGGCGATCACTCTTGAAAATGTCTCTGTCTTGCGCTGCCCGGAATAGCTGCTCCACACTTCTAATGCCGGTCCACTCTCGTATGTTTTGCAGCCAAGGCATTTGTCTCCTACCAGACCCTCGGCGACCCTCTGTCTTGCCTTTCAATATTAAATGGAACAAGTGATAAAAAAAAACCACTTGGGGTGACGTATGACAGAGGTGTTGATTATCCAATAAATGGTTCACGGGGCGGCGGCACAAATTCCCGTAAGTAGGTGGAAAAGTAAGAAAATCACAAAAAATATAAATCTGTACACAATGCCATCTCTGATACTGACAAAAACAAAACACGGACACTTGCGCTTTGATGGTTGCTTCATTGTGTAATTTTTAATTTAATATAAAAAACTGAATTTAATTCAACAGTTATTGATTCTGAGGCAGTACGAAGTTCATCGGGTCAGCAATTATGAATTTAGATTGTTTTAGTTATTTCGTAATAAGATGAGACATTTTTACTCTCTTTATTTATATAAGCTCATATACGCACAGCTCCCTTGAGGTTATTTTTCACAAAAACGGCGCTATATAAATCATCCAACTATTATTAAAAATGGTGTTAATAATAATATTTGGATGATTTATATAGCGCGTTTTTGTGAAAAATCACCTCGAGGGCGCTGTACAAACTTATAATACATTTCGTTAAGGGACGTACATACTTAATTTACTTTATGCAGTGATTCCTGACAATATTTGGAGTAAAAATGTAAAAATTATTATTAAAAATCTCGTTTACGGTGTTTGTGATCGCACTCCTCCGAAACGGTTTGACCGATTTTTATGATTTTTTTAATGTATATTTGGTAGGTATGAGAAAAGGTTTTAAAGTATATTTCATACCGCTAGGTGATTAGGGTGTCCCTATCCAGAAAAAAAAAATTTTTTTGACAAATTCTTTTTTTTGTATTTTTTTTATTTGGCATCAAAAATACCTATAACCTCAAATTTTAACCCTCCTACCCCCACCCTCCCATTTTTAATCGCGCTTTTAGTATTTTTGTATGAACAAATTTATTCGTCTTTCGTATTTCAAACAAAACGAAATTATTAATGTTGTTGAATGACAGATGGCGCTACATCCGCCTCATAGAACTTTCATCCACACATACGCAAGACATTCACGAGAAGCGTCGGGTCATTTTGATATTTCATTCGGCATCATGTTCTCGCGTGGGCAAACCATCGAGCTTTTCGTTTTTATCGGCGGTCATCGTCTAAAGCGCCCCATTCCTCTATCTGTCATTGATCCCATACCCACATGCTTACAATACATTCGTTATTTTTTATTTAACAACCAAAATATTCACTAGAAATAATTTATATGGCAGAATAACGTTTGTCGGGTCAGCTAGTATACATATAATGTTCTGATGTTTATTTCGTTCATAGCTTAGACATATGAATATTAGTAGACCTGCCCTAAGTGATAAAAGCGTATTATTTCCCCCTCCCCATACCGATTCCACGGAACTGGCTGGGGTTGAGTATGGCTTCGCGTGAATCTAAAAAATGTGACGTCATCATTCTTCTGCGAGCCAGCGTCGAGCGCTCATCGGTGCATTTTACGAAATAACATCACAAAAAACATGGTTTGTGTTTTGAAAACGTGTAAATATATACAATCACTCGATATACATGGCGTGTGCTCGTCGATGTTTACTGGGAAGTAAATTATGAAACATTTGTAAAAGTGTCCTAACTAAATACGGCAACAAAATATTGGAGTCTGCAAATAGGCGAACTTTACTTTGTCGTATTTAGACTTCGCAAGTTTGTTCATTACGTGGCGAGCAATTCGCGCTCCCATGTAAAAAGGTCTATTCATTCAAAAGCAGAGTTTACTTTTAAGAACTAAAAGGTGATATTATAATGCGAGATGCCTATATACAGTTTGTCAAATACGAGTAGAAAACATAGGAGGGTGCCACTGTGGTTCAAATGGCAATACTAAACATATAACTCATGGTGTTGATGTACAGCATTTAAGTAAACTTACATTTTAATGAAAAATTTAAAATGCATAAAAGTGAAAAAAATATTTTTTCATAACAATATAGCTACCCACTGATCTCGAAATTAGAATTGCTTATAGGTATATTATTATTATACCTTCGCAATTTTGTGTTAACATAATGAAGAATAACGACAATGTATTAAAAAATAAAGCACAGTTAAGAAATTGCTCACATTTATTTAATACTAGCTTAAGTACCTAGCGTTGCCCTGGCTTTAGATCGTATCTCTAATGTTAGATCTGAATATATTTAACTCATCCAGATCTAAAAGTAGTGAAACTAAACTCACCGTTAGTGATTCTTCCTTTCTACCTACTGTTATATTAAAATTTATGTTAAATTAAATGAAAGCAAATCGCTTTATAAAACACTCATTAATCAAATTTATGTCATGAACAAATAATGTTTTTTAAAATGTGGTTTACTTTGTTCTATACATTCAGTGACATTGCACTTTCAAAGAATATTTGACAGTTAAATTGGTGCTGCCGGCCTACAAATTTTGTAGTTCAATTTTTTATATTTTCTACTCTTATTTGACAGACTATACTGTCATATTGAGTTCTTTACGAATCACACATCTCCAAAGTCATCTTCCCGCTCTGCGCCCCGCTTTAATTGTTGTCTACCCCTCACCTCTATGTTCTGGTCTGGTAATATTCATATGTCTATGGTTCATAGGCACTTATTCGTTGGTATACATGAAAAACGTTTGAATTAAGAATTTACTGGAAATATAAGAATTTCACTTACCTGCCAAATTGAGTTTGTGAGACAATAGCAAGACTAATGTTTAACCTCATTGACGTTTTAATATGATTAAAACGTCAATTATTAGAGAACTCAAGAGAGTCATTAGAGAACTCAAGGCCTACTAAAGTACAGTCGATGCCGTCGCTAAGTAAAATTTACTTTTTATAATAATAATCTAATGATTCTTTATTTACTTGCCTGCGGTAAAACAACATACAAATCAGTAGAAACAACAACTACAATAACAATCAACGCATTTGCAAACTATCGTTGTTCATTATAGCTATTTGACACCTCAAAATTCCACTGGTGCCCAGGCCTCCTACTTTAGTCGGCCTTGAGACAGTATTCGACGGAACTTTTGAATTTTGAATACGAAAATGCCACCCGCGTTCTATCTTTTGTTTCGTCCATATGCACATATTCTTTTAAGCGTCTATCTTTATCATACACGAATAACTTTTGAATTAAGAAATTATAGAAAATCGCTGAAAACAAAAGAGTTTTGATTAATTGCCACATTATATCTTGAGTTTGTGAGACCATGGCAAGTCTATTTATATAACGTTATTGATTAAAACCCGATTTTCATTAAAAGTTTAAAAATCACCATCTCCATAACGGCCATGTTTTTTTGTATGGATTTGACATTTGCGAAGTTTCGTTTCAAACTAAAATCGCATCAATTACTTAATTTACCTAAACTAAGAACCTAATAACCGAATTTATATTCATAAATAGTTGTTTCTTGTAATAATTGTTGAAATGAAGTATAATTTTCGTAATCTGCGCATAAAAATGCGGCGGGTTATCCATAAATTAATATAAAAGTAATACATATCTTTATTGAACAAAAATTTAAAGATTTATAACTACAAAAAAAGTACATCATACAACAGTACACACTTTTTTATGCTCCGAAAGCGAGAACTTCTTCCTTTCAGAATGCCCCATTAAACAGAGCAATTCAACTGCTTAACGATTCTGCATTGAGCATTGACATCTTCAATGTTACCTATAGAGAGTTCAGTAACTATCTTTTGACATATGTCTATTTTAACATAGTGAAACTGCCCCCTCGGCCTTTTTTTCTCATATATTTTATAATCTTCTCCCTAATAATTTGGTGTATAACTGTTTTATAGAGAACCTGAAAAAAATAAATAAATAAACAGTTTAAAAGTTGCATAAGTACAAAAGTTAATAACAGACAACAATATACATATAAATAGTAGGTACTTGAAGAATAGAGATTTATACTTATAAATTTAGGTTTCTCGTAACCTGCATCACTAGGCTAGCATGTGTTGAGGCAGTAATTCTACGTCAATTTATAATACTGTGAACATAACTACACTTATATTAGAATATAATCACACGATAGATTGGTTGCATTAATAATAACAATAACATTGGTACAATAATAATAGCATTGTTTCATTACTAATTTCGAATTTGGGTGAGTGCACCGGTAAATGTTGGAGGTTGAGTTGGAGGTTGAAGTGCACCGGTAAATGCTCTATCATTATTTTTATCCAATTTTTTATGCCAAAAGTAGTTAACTAACTAACCATCACGCCATTTCGCCCCAGGGGTAGGCAGAGAGGAATAACTGCCAAACGACTCAGTCTTGTCATACACCCCTTGCCTCATTAACATTCATACATTGTGTCATTCAAGATTTGATGTACGAATGTTAATGAGTTCATCCATCGTATCATACAAGCTCTTCTATTATTCTGACTGTTGACATGGCCCGACTCAAGTATCTGATTCACTCGGTCGTGCCATATCTTTCTCGGGCGTCCCCGACTTCTATCATTCACATTTGCGCCGTATGTTCTCCTTACACTCCTTTCCTCGTTCGTCCGCTTTACTCGCCCAAATCATCTGAGCGTCCGTTTCTTAATCTTACTTATTACGTTTACATTACGTTTACAGCGCTCTTAAGGCGATTTTTCGCAAAAACAGCGCTATATAAGTTGTCCAAATTTATTATTATTATTATTATTATCAGCCTTGCATTCTCATACGCTCAAGGATCTCATTTCCAGACATATTCACCACACGATCGTATACGGTATTACGACACACGCGCCTCAGGGATCTCATTGCTGTGGTGACCGGACAACTCTGAATGAAATCAAATCAACACCCCTTTTGAGGTGTTGATTTGGTGAAAGTGAAGTGGTTGGTTAAATAGGTTAGGTTACGGGCTAGTTTTCAATACGTTTTTTTCATAGCTTTTAATGACTTTTCGAAGATTGTTGAGTTGACTTGATTCTGAGTTGGCATGGAACCTTTTCTACATATATTACTAAGACTCAAATTAGAAAAAGAATCAAATTATATTAAATAATTTTTATTATAAATACTCAAAAACATATGAAATAAAAGTAGGTTCATTACAAATTTCAATGATTAATAATACAATTGGTACAAACAGAATCTTGAGAACATTTATTTTAGGATATGCTAAATTTTAACACGACACGCATGGAAATCAAATTTTGTTCGCCACTCTGACGCACCAGGAAACTTTTCTTAATTTTTTCTCCTCCTTCCTTTTGAGAATGATCTGACTGGTAGACAGTTCAAGTGATTCATTTTGGTGCACCGCTCGAAGCGGCCTGTCTTTACGTTCCTGGCCAAACAGTGTGGCTTTGGTTTCTTCAAGATTATTCTCATGGGCCGAATCCGAGCATTGTCGTTTGATCGACTGATTGATCGGCTACTAGACTGATCGCCCTGCTCATTCCTAATGGGATACCTTCTTCTCTGCCAACCCAACTTCGCCACACACTCCTCGCAGATATCTCCGACATTCAACTTGCTTGGTAATGTAACGTACTCGTTTCGGGACATAGTGGAAATTCAAAATTTTACAATAAAAAGATACAAAAATTTAAGAAATGTTGTTTTTGAAAACCCGACAGAAATATAGTAAAAACGAGGATGTTGCGCTCTTTTATTTTCGTTATTTGAATTCTTTATTTGTAATTAACTTGAAATGTTTTTTTTTGTTCGTAAGAAGATACCTACTTATCTAAGGAAATTATTATTAACAAAAATAACGGAATGCACCGTTTGCTGGATAATATATCCACTAGCTGGTTCCCGGCATGCGTTGCAATGCCATATTCAAAGAAATAAATTGTTTCTCCCTGCATGTCCTTTCCGGTGCGTCCCCGTTTCCCTCTCGCATCCCCTACCCTCCCGCGTTCCCCTTCCACCTTCCCCGCCCACCCACCTCCTTTCTCCAGCTCGCTCTCCCGCAAACCCCTCTCCCGCGTTGCATATATTCAGTCCCAGTACCTTCAGTGTTCAAACAGCTCGTGCGCCGCCTATTAAAAGTTTTTTATTCAAATTTTCATTTTTAGTGTATAACGCGCGAACTGTTAAACGAAGTTAAAATTTTCGTTAAATTTTCTGAAATTATTCAATTTTCTGCACAATTTCTTAATTTTTCTTTCCGTAAGAACCTTCTACAAAGTAAGAGAAAACTTTAAAAAAATATGAATGAAATCGGCAAAGTTATGGCGTGACCAAGGGAAACAGGGATTCATTTTTTTATATATAGGTTTATATACTCACTTTTTTTTTTAAATAAAAAAAAAATACAGATTATTTGCATTTTAATATTGTTATAATAAACGTAGTGCGAGCATTGATGGCGGTATGCATAACGCCGCCCCGGGAACCATTTATTGGATAACCGACACTTCTGCTGTAGGACACCCCAAGTATTTTGCTACGTTTGGTGACTTAGCAGGGGTGCCCGGATTCACGGTGTGAGGTTTGTACGGGTGTGGGCGGCGGATGCGTCTATCCACCAATTGCATGCAGGCCAGATCGGGAGAGACTAGTTGAGGACTGTTGACTCCGTCACTTCTGTACACACTGATCCCCAGATTCCTACCCATCCCTCATACCCTTTTCCACCCCAGAACCTTCTCTCTTTCTTTTCCCTAAAAAACCTTCCTCTCAGCGTCAACAAAAATGACATACCTACCTAGTAGTGGTTATGGAGCAAACGAAAAAAAATAATTAGCTTCTTCGGGAAAACCCTGTGTCAATATAATTATTATTAATTTATTGTACATCATCCTTGAATAATTTTATTCATCAAAACTCTGCAAAAAAAAACCAAAAAAATATAACTTATAACAAATAAATATGTAAATTAAGGTGTTTTTTACAAAATTATGGGCGCCACGAAATTGCCAAGATGTCATTAATTTAAATTTGTCTCCTTGGAACTATGGTGATTTGACCCATCCTTGGAGAGAATTGGTAGCCTGCGGCGAGTGGGAGGTGCAGCGGAATTTGAGGTTAAAATAAAACATAGTCCTAGTTAGGGCGTCACGCGACCCGGGAGATGTGAAGAGTGCCGCCAACTGCAACCCTTCCCTCACTTATTACCTGTGAATGGACCGACAAATAACGCCTGTAACCGGATTAAGGGGTACAAAATATGATAATTTGTTTTAATAATATCACAAAACTCGATTCAAAGTTCTCAAGTCTTAAGAATAGATAATTTTAGGAGATCCATGCTTCATTAATCTTAAGAAGGAAGCGGAAATTTTCTCTTCGAAATAACTGCCATGTTATGAGCTATCGTGAAAAGAGGTGTCATGAAAATTGCGCAGTTTTTTTTTTACATTAACTCTGCACAGGAGGCCCTATTCTCTAAGGGCCTATATCATTATTGGGGATGCTGTGTGAAGCGTATTTTTAAGGAAAGGAAGGAGTGAACCTTTTGAACCGAGCTGTTTAACTCAAGAACTAGTCGTAGAAACGATCCGTGGGTTGCGTATTGAAAATGGTTGCATAGTGAAAACTGCGTTTAAGGCGATGTTCCGAGAGAGTATGGCTGGAGAAGTATAAGGGACTCCTCAACCACTCTCTTCTGATCCGGCCTGCCATGCAGCTGGTGGGCAGGCGCATCCGCCGCCAAGATCCGGACAAACCTCACCCCACGAACCACTTCGGGTGACCTATGGCAGAGGTGTTGTTATTGCTGGTTATCCAATAAATGGTTTCCGTGGCGGCGTTACTCATACCCGCCTCTCGAATTGATACATTTTACATTTATTTATTTCTAATTATTAACATTTTTGCATAATATATTTTGAAAACATTTTTACATGTTTCATTTTATTACGTTGGGTGTAAGATAGTTTTGAGAAGGTGAAACTGTTGGTTGGTAATATTGTATGTTTCGTGAACACCTCACTAGGAGAACCTGTGCTGAGGTGTTTATTTCACACTGTGTGTATTTCTCACACAACGCCCTGGAGACATAATTCCCCTGATGTAACAATGTCCTTAGGAAAATAATTCCCCTCAAGACCTATGTCATCTTTGGGGATGCCGTGTGGAGGGTCCTTTTAGAAAAGGAAGGAGAGGAAGTTTTGGGAAGAAAAAGGTATGAGAAAATCGGCGGTCAATCGCATCTCATCCGCCACCAAGGCCCGAACAAACCTCACCCCCATGAACCCACCCCTGTAGCAAACCACTTAGTATGACCTGTGGCAGAGGTGTTGGTTGGTGTTGGTTATACGCGCCTCCCAAATTGGTTATATGGGTCGATAAAGATATAGAGCGTATATTGGAGGTTGCCCACCACTTTCCCAGGGCGTTCTAAGGAAACAGATGGTTTCCTCCTTCAGCGTACACGTCAGGACTCCAATAGAGCGGATAAAAGAAGAAACGTGGGTAAGGAAAATATATTAAGTGAAAGTGAATGATAGAAGTAGTCGGGATCGCCCGAAGAAGTCAAGGCACGGCCAAATGATCCCGATCAATTCGGGTCATGTCAAGTGTCAGAATAACGGAACAGTATGTAATGTGAATGCATCCTTTTTGCCTTCCCCTGCGTATAGACAGCGCGGCGTGGTTACTAGTTAGTTAGTTAATACAAAGAGGGAAAGGTTGAAGTATAGTAATATATTCGAATTGTCCTGCCGTTGGTGTCTCCTTAATCCGTCGTATTGTCTTGATGAAGCCATACTAAATAATGCAAAATCATATGTTTTTTTTTAAATTTTGATCGCTTGGAAAGTATTATAGATGCTTCAATTAAATACTGCGTGTAGAACATATCTTGGCCCTTAAAAATATCGGTCATTTTTTTAATAAGCCTAGAAAAAGTATTAGGTCTCTAGAAAACACTTTCAAGTGCAAACTCTCCTACTACAAACCCCTTTTCGGATATGGTTTTATTGTATAATATGGCAAATTCAGTTTCTTTTATAATAAACGCAAAAAAATGATATTGCGCCCAAACTTCACAAAATAAAATAAAATATGCATTTACTCGTTGTTATTTTTGACATCAACCAATACGGCCCGCACTCTACGAATTTAGATTCTTGAAGTGACCCTTATGGCATGTGCACAAGAACCATGCACTGGGCACCTATTTCGTATCAGTCACGCCCCGGCCGGAGCGGAAAATGGACGTGGGACTCCGCGTCGCTTAGTTTCGTGAAATCAATTTTAAATTTCAGTTTTATTACAATAAATAACGCCTAAAAAAAGTAATTAATAATTTTTACATGCGTTTACGAAAACAACCTGTTAAAAAAAATTTCTCAAATACCTTTTCCAACCTCTCAAAAACCTTTTTTTAATGTATTTTTAAACTCCTCCCATAAAGGGCGTGATTACGATTTCGATTTTTTTCCTGCACTATTGGATCGCCTTAAGTGCCATTTAAAAGAAAGAGGGTGAGGTTGCTAGCAGAAATTAAAATTTCTGAACAGTCTTTGTGGTTTTGACGACGGAAAGGCGCAAATTGGTTTGAAATTCATTATTCATTTTTCACCACAAGCTTTGTAATTTCACAAAGGGTAGCGCCATCGCATTGATAAATATGCTTCTTAGGATTATGCATAATAAAGTCCCTCTGCACTTTGACTAGTTAACAAAACGAGTAGGCAGATACGAGTTTCTTAACAGTTCCAAAAGAAAGAATATAGCTTCTTTTGTTTGCTTCATGGACATATGAATAAATCTGGACCTGCCCTAAGTGATAAAAGCGTATTATTTCCCCCTCCCCATAACGGTTCCATGGAGCCAGCTCGGCTTACAAGAGCCTCTCTAGAATCTAAAAATGTGACGTCATCATTCTTGTCCCGACCAGCGCCGAGATCGCATCGTACATTTTACGAACAAAAGTGAGAGCTTGTGCTATACATTATACCCTAATATATGTGGATATAGCGAATGTGGGCGTTTCTCCAGTGAGCTCGTCGCTGGTTACAGGGGTAAGTAAATTATGAAACATTTGTAAAAGTGTCTTAACTAAATACGGCAACAAAATATTCCTCTGTGAAAAAGGACGAACTTCGCTTTGCCGCATTTGGACTACGCAAATATGTTAATAACGTGGCGGGCAATTCGCGCTCCCATGTAAAAAGGTCTATTCATTCAAAAGCAGATTTTGCTTTTAAGAACTAAATGGTGATATTATAATGCGCGATGCCTATATACTGTCAGATTGATTTTTTAACGAATCACAGTCATCTTTCCCCTCTTCGCTCTCCATAGTTTGATTTTACGCCTCATCTGTATCTTCTCGTCTATCCATTTGGAAGTCTATGGTTTGCTTCCTTTTTGCAATAGATACTACGTTCTTCAGCTTGGATTTATTCAGCTCGATGGCTCGGTATTAAACGAAAACAAGTCCGAATGGTACATAGAACACATTACGGATATCGAAAGATTAGCAAAAAGGGGCTCTTCGCAGTTTTAAAACCAAAAAGTAATAAAAATATTTGGGAGGGGGGGGGGTTAAAAATTGCAAAAAGTTGGTCACGTAGTATGGGTACGTTCCCTTATCGGAACGGCGGTGCATATGCCCGCCTCCCAAATTATGATGTACGTACCCAGTTTCGTACTGCTTTAAAAACAAGGGTTTGAATTTTAGGTACCTGACGTAGAAATATCAATAAAAACTATTGAACTTGGACACTTTTGCGAATGTATTTAGATATGCACAAAAACATTATCTATATTATATGAACAAAAGATTTGGATGTTTGACGGGCGTCGGATGAGAATTTTGTACTTGTTCTACCGCTATTTCAATGGAAAATGCTCCGAGGAACTAGAGTTATTAATGCCTTCGGCACGTCGGGAAATACGCGAAACGCGCGCCCAACATTTGTATAGGTAGTTGACATTTGTCACGTGAGGACGGCGTCGTTTCTACGACTCGTTTTTAAGTTCTATAGCCGGTTGTGGAACGATTTACCGGCCTTTGTGTTTCCTCCCTCCCACAACAGGTTCACTCCTTCCTTTCCTTAAAAAGACCTTTCACACAACATCTCCAATAGAGAAATCATTTTCTCCGGACCCCCGTGTGGAGTCAGTTTAAAAAAAATATTACTGGGCCATCGAATTCTACTTATGAGTGATATTGTATGCGTGTACAGTCCTAAGCAGTTTCGCAGGTCAATAAACGTTACTCAATCTGAATGGATATCTTCGCTTGTTTTCGATAAAGGTATTGAACAAGGAATGTCAAGGACAATCGAGCAAAAATATATATATGTACTCCTATTCTTATAATATGTACATATATATACCTAAGCAAAACTTGGTAGTGTATAATGTATAATATATACGGGTTAAGCGGAACGCCCGCGCGGCCTTCTTCGCACTAAACTTAAATTTTTAGGCCTCATTTGGAAGCCTCTGGAAACCCCACCAGACTGAATATTTATTTTTTCATCAAAAGGTGTAGAAAATATCTCGTATCAATTTACCAAATTTGTCTCATTAATCTGTGAGTTAATGATAATTATTATCATTTTTATTTTTTTTATTTCATTTTATATAGTAAATAAAAAATATGAAAATAGACATTTTTATGGGCGTAAATTTAAATTTCAAATGACCGATTTACTCTGCATTTTTTGCACAATTTTTTCGTATTTGTATTAAATTTTCTACCCAATAAAAAAGCTTTTTTTCAATTCTTGTTATTTTTTTTATATTAACACAGTAGAGAGGGCAAGAACGTTTTTTTTAATAAATGCCAAAGTTGCCTTCAAATAACATCGATTTTTTTATGACTTACACATCGTAATTTAAAACTAAATAATATTGCACGTACACATACTAGATATTCGCTATAACGTTCGATATAAAAAATAATTATTCAGTTAATTTCGGTGTTTTGGCCTAAACTTTAAATTTTAGTTTTGTTTGAAAAATACCACGCTGCCTCGATATTTCCATTAATTCAATAATTATGTACTCAGTCGGAAAAAGTGTTTGATAAAAATGCTACTTTACGAAAATAGTAACGCCTCAACATATTTAGTCTACGCACCCTGTTTTCCTCAGGACCTGCTGTGTGAATCTAATGTTAAAAAAAAACGGAAGACATTTTACAGGTGCTCTCAGGAGCATATAAAATAAACTCTTTCTGTAATGAGCGTCGTTTCTTCTTCCTTTTTTCTTGTCGTCAATGGGTTGTACCAAAACCTCCTAGATTACGTTTTGATTGTACTGAGTTTTCTGGCAATATTCTTCATGGTTGGCAACCAATGCCTCCTAGTTAATCTTATCGTGTTCTTCAACCCTTAGGTGCCGCCCGGCAAGACGTCCAATTGCCGCCCTGTTATTTGCTCTGGCCCGAATGTGTGTATGGAACAACGCCTCTCCACATCCCGCTGTTTGTTCTGTTCCGGCAAGCATTCGTTCTGGAATGCGGGGACGCGAGAACAAACATACATATGAACCGTATAAATCTACTTAATAAAACACAGCCTTAGATTCTGGATCGCTTCTTGCGCCCGCGCCGGACTCCCCGCGGAGAATCATTAGGAAATCCACATCGTAAGACATTGTAATATTTGGCTTGTAACAGATTGATATTTCTTGTAACATACGCGTAAAACCTTGGTGGAACATAGGTTAAACTTCTTTGCCAGTGTTAATGTTAAACTTCTTTCAATTATAATGAAATAATTTCGGTTTAGTGAGTTGTTCGCGTGATCTATAATATTAATAACAATAATTGGATAATTTGTAGAGCGCCGTTTTTGCGAAGAATCACCTCAAGGGCACTGTACAATTTTTAAGAATTCTTAGACTCTATCTAGTTTAATTATTTACAAATCGATACATAGTGAATCAGATACTTGAGTCGTACAATGTCAAGAGTTTCAATAATATAAGTGAATAATATGAGACGATCTATGAATGTGAAAGAGGAAAAGAGTGTGTGCTAAAACCGAGTTGTTTGGAGGTCCGTCCTCTCTGCCGGAGGCGTCTACTAATATCTACAGGAATTCCAAAAACTGAAAAAATCGAACTAATATCTATGAGAAAAAAAGTGTTGACGAATATCTATAATAATAATAATAATAATAAACTTGGACAACTTATATAGCGCTGTTTTTGCGAAAAATCGCCTCAAGAGCGCTGATATATAGCTCAAACTATTGACTAATATCTATGAGAACCAAAGTGTTGACGAATATCTACATCGCAAACTGCTGACTAATATCTATCAGAATCAAAGTGTTGACGAATATCTACAGCACTGGCAGAGATTGGATTTGCAATTATGTATAGCATATTGGAACAACGTAATATTTTTGTTATTAGTTTTTGGGGTATTATGACGTGTTGCGCTACCTCCGAAACGTTGGCTAAAGAAGGAGGTAGCGCAACACGCCATAATACCCCAAAAACTAATAACAAAAATATTTTTGGAAGTGAAAATCTAAAATCGTATGTAACGTAATATTGCATATGCAGTTTAAAAAACTTAATTTATGTAAGTATGTATGGAAAAATCTCTAATATCGGACTATTGGACACATTTAGCTGATTAGTCCAACCTACGCTCTGTAGATATTAGTTCAACCTACGCTCTGTAGATATTAGTCAACATTGGGACCGACATAGATATTCGTCCGACCATAGCTCTGTAGATATTAGTCAACACTCTGAAGTTCGTAGATATTAGTTCAACATACAGGCTGTAGATATTAGTATCTGGAGTCCTCTCTGCCTACCTCTGCGGGGAAACGGCGTGATGATTAGTTAGTTAGTTACAAATAGATACAGAAAACACACATATCTTACAGGTCACTTCCAAACAACACACGTTTGGAGAAGATACGGCTTTGCATGCAAAGGACATTATATTTATAGCAATGGACATTGCATGATTTTACATTTCCCACCGCCATCACTGTTATCCATGAGAAGATTAGTGGCTAAAGTAGAAAGTTATTATTATTATTTTATATATAATGATTATTTTGAAAGATTGAAGATTTTAGGACTCTTTAAGGCTGGAGATTTTTATGAAATGACCTTTACAAAAGCTTACAGATAAGAATTTTTTACATTTTTAGAAAATTAGTTATTTACAATGTCGCGGGTACTGAAGATGAAGTAAATCTATGTATTACGTACTAATAGAGAACTCCAGTACATTTTTTTTTAATGATTAATAACCTTCTGACTTAAATAACTGCATATTTTTTTTTAGAGTTTGTTTTAATAGTTAAAATAATTTTCAAAGTTTTAATTTTTCAAGATCCCCCGAAAAACACCGCACGTATAGTGAGTCCTGTGACGTCATCACTCCTGAAAAGTTTTACAACAGGTGTTCATTTTATATGACAGTTATACGGAAGAAAGTATGGTACTATTCGATAAGTTAAAATATTATTTAGGTGGAATTATTTATTTATTATATTATATTTATTTTGTTATTATATTTTCAATATTATTACGGAGAGTGGTATAGAAATTGTTTGAAATTATATTTATTATTATTATTATTTTTTTAGCTTTTAAAATCAATACTATCTCAAACGGAGCATCACCTGCACACTGCAAAAATTGTAGGCAAATTAAGATACAGGCGATAGAGCGCCTACCAGCTAATCGACGACAACCATTTTGAATACGAAGTTCAAAGAGAAGTGAGTCATTCGCGGACGAGTCGACTCAGTGACCCGGATCTTCATACGGATTCGTAATATCCGGTTCCGTAAGACCGATCATCAAAGCTACGGACACACTTGAACGAGTGAGCGGGTAGCATGCTCTTTGGCTTCTAATGAGCAAGTGTCTCCGTAGCTTAATTCAGTCGTTCAATTGAGCCGTTCACTGAACCGGATCTTTTCATTCTCGTTCAACTGAGCCGCTTTGCCCGTCTCTAGGTAGCAATTTTTTCGTACAGTTTAAAGTTTTTCAATATTTTAAATAATAGAGCTAAACTAATAGAGATACCTCTATTTTTGATACTGAATTATTTAGGCTTAAATATTGTTTCAATAAACACACAACTAAATCTCTATAAACAGTATGAAATAACGAATAACATGAAATGTTGTTAATACTGATGGCTTGTGTTATACCTACATAATCAAAGTTTCAGTACAATGACTGGTGACGCGTGACGTCAGCACTAACCATTTAGTATTTTTTTTTTTATTGGCAATGCTTATTAAAAATACATATAAAGTTACATCAGTTACATAGTTACATAAGGTTAACAAAAAAAATAAAAATTGCCTTTCCTCACCATAAAGAGACAAAATAGTAATACCAACTTTACCGTGTGTTTTGTCGAGAGGTTTAAAAATGCACTTTTTAATAATTTTTTAAGAACTCTACGTTTAATATTATGAAATAAAACTTATATATTCAGAATCAGAGTTCATTGGTCTATATGAACATATTTTTTTAAAGCCATAATATTTTTCTCTGGAGTTCCTTATTGCGGTTGTCACCATTGTCGGTGCGTGGGTAATGTGAAATATTCCTGCGTAATGCGTTCTTTACGTAAGTCTTAGAACTTTTGGACTTTCAAAGATAAACATGTTTGACGCCTCCGTTTTCTAGAAGTAAGACTCTCGACTAGCAACCCGGAGGACACCGGTTCAAACCCCGGCGTGCGCAAGTAATTTCTAGTATATTTGCGGCACGTTCCAGAGTGGAAAATACTCTCAGCATCTCCCTGGTGTAAGGCCACCATTCCGAATTGACGTTTGGAGAATAGATATGAATAGCGAGATTCTCTCCCACCTTACTCTGCCATCTCCTTCCCCTCCCCACTATGTTCAGCCTCACAACATATCTAAAGCTCTCTAGCTCCAGACGGTTGAGGGTAGTTGAGACTCTTGTGCGGTATTCACATAAAAACAAAAATATATTTTTTAATTACTTGTACGTTCTTTACACGCACCTAAGCTCAGTAATCTATAAGTTATAAATATTGTATAAAAATATTGTTAACCAAAAAAATACGTAGAATTTTTATATTGACATCTCTCTTTGTACAACTTTTGAAGGTTATTCTCATCAATGTGATATACCATTGAAGAAGAACTAACTAACTAACCATCACGCTGTTTCCCCGCAGGGTTAGGCAGAGGACGGACCGCCAAACAACTCGATCTTTGCACAAACTCCTTGCCTCGTTCACATTTGTGAATCAGATACTTGAGTCGGGTCATGTCTTCCTCACCATTCACATTTGCGTCATATATTCTCCTTACAATCCTTTCCTCGTTCATGCCCAAACCATCTGAGCGTCCCTTTCTTAATCTTACTCATTACGCTTACATCAGCATTGCATTCTTCGCGGATCTCCACATTTCTCACACATTCGTACATGGTTGTACTACACATACGCCTCAGTGATCTCATTTCTACAGCATTCAGTCTTGAAGAAAAAGATCACAATAATATTCTAAACGAAAATATGAAAGGAAAAAGACAGAAAAAAACAACAAAGAAACACCTCTCTTCTTATCGGGACAAACACCTCTACCAATTGGGCTACTGAGACCTTTTTATTAAAACGTTATTTTTTGCCAATCTCATATTTGAAATTTCGAAATTAACAATATGAATTTCTAAATTTTTATTTTTATTTTTTTCCATAATGTTGGCAGATACCTTTTTGGTCCTAGTGCCACCGTTATCTTTTTATTTTTTTCTTTTTACTTGATTTGTTGGATAGCATATATTATTTATTTAAAATAAAACATTCGTGATATAAAATTATTCTATTGGATAACCACAAAGTAATAGCTACATTCAAAAATATAAAATTATTCGATTTAGTTAACATTTAATACGTATTTTTGTGCGTTTTTATATTTATTATTCATAAAAACTTACAAATGACCAATTTATAATGCCTTTCATTAAACCTTTCCACCCTCAAAGTTACCGCCTTAGGCTAGGTCCTGCATTGGGGTCAGCTAGAAAAGCTGATAGTGGCAACCTAGACCTTAGCCACCAAATATTTAAAATCTTCTTCCTTCTGTCGTAACTCGATTAAAGGTACGATATTATGGTAAGATAAAATGATTGAGGACTATCATACCGAGACGGTGAGGACGTCTGGGGAAAATGTTTACTGCCTAACACTGCAGTAAATCACCATGTTTGCCAGCTGCCAGAGATCCATGTAAACGATGATAACAAAATAAAAATATTTCACACGTGTAATCCGAGAATTATAATATTAATATTTATCTTAACAATCGTCCAGGATGTAATCAAATTCAAGAACGTGAAAGAATTTAATTAAATTTGTTATTCACAGGGAAACAGTTCTGAAAGATTTATGGAATTTTGAAAGTGGTTTAAATGCAGAGTTTCTGGGTCTTGTTTTGTTATATGTATTTTTATGGATGTCTTTTAGGTTTATGAATTGTAAATGACGGCTTGCTTTCAAGAGCTTTGTTGCCTGTCAATAATTCAATTCTGAGAGAATAATAATAGAGAACACTGACGCAAAATTATTATTCTCATTTTTCCTACTGTGCAAGCTTTCTAATGCCCCGGTTTTGACAAAGGTCTTCTTCAAATACCTCCATTTTTTCCGAATATTGGCGTCTCTCCCCCTTCCGCTATCGACAATACTTATAATAGTACTAAATCGTTGAAGACAATATTAGCATCCCTCACGATACATTGAAAGAGAAAAATCAGAAAAAGATACGGCCGCTTCTAGAAAATGAAACCAAAACCTAAGCCTCTGCTCCAACCACCGAGCTAATTCGACCCTTTTACCTCTCGGTAATTTTTAACTGTAACAATTGACACAATCATTTTTCAAAGTACCTAAATCGGTTTTTACCGAAAACATCAATCATCGTATAAATATAAACATCAGACATCATTAAACAAATAAAAACGGCGTGGAGGAAAATGATATCATATTATAAAGTATTCTCAATGTGAAATTCTTCTTCTTCTCGTGCACTGTCCATTCAACGGACATTGGCTAACATGTCGGGTATGCGGCCCGGAACGGCTCTACAGTAGACTGGCCAAACCACTGTCTCAGGTTTTTCACCCATGATGTTCTCCTTCTTCCACGATCACGATCAATCTTTCCGGGATTTTTTCCGGCAATTTCCGCCAATATGTGACATATGATATTTACCTGTATTTATTACCCACCAAGGTTGGACATCCATCAATGTGAAGAGTATTCTAATCTTAGATAAAACAATCAAGGCAATGTAGGTAGATATGTAATAAAAATACCACGTCGGAAAACATTGAATAATTTATTTAAAAATCCAAAACCCTGCCCTTGGGAACATTCTTAATTTTAGCATTGAGACTCTAAAATAACAAAGTAAATGTAATCATCAGGGGTGGCTGGATACGATTGTTCGTTCCAGCTGCAAATGATCGTGAATTCTCAACACGTGTCAATATGAATCTAATATGTTATTGAAATTGTAAGATTGAACTGATGGGCGCCTGTATTGAATAAACGATACATATTTTAAACTCAGTAATCTCTATAAATAGCTAAAACAAAATCTCGATCTGTTTAAATGACTAATTTAATTCTCACATTCTGAAGTTCGATGATGATGATGGGTCCCAGCACAATGACAGCCCGTTCCACAAGCACAACCTCCCGAACCGCGGTAATTCCATCCACCGAGCGGCCGAACTTCTCCTAGCTCGCCCGAGCCACGCGTGCCCTATTCTGTGTACAATGCAGCCAACAAGACCATGCGAAATTTGCGACTAGAGACATACCGCTAGCAGCAAACGTTACAAATCTTTCCCGGCTTTATGAGATGCAAGATCTCGTACTTCTCTGGATGTCTCATCATATGTCGTAGATATTGAAGTTTCCAGATTTTTATTGTTTAAATAACTTATTTTCTATATTCATCTGAACCTTCTTCTTCATTCGTAACTCTGTATATCCAGCTTATTTTGAGTATTCTTCTGTAGATCCACGTCTCAAATGCCTCAAGTCGTTTGATGTCGCATTGAACGCTAAAATCTGTCACAATAATTAAAAACTAAAATACTTTAATTCAAGAAGTGTTGCGAATTATTAATGAGATAATTAAAATAAATAAAAAACTATGTGATGTGGTCAGTCGTATTCATCGCGATCCTTTTCTGAGCAATACAATACGAAATTTATGAAAACTATATTCACAGCTATGAAAACTTATTTAGGACGGCTTGAACAAAGGACAATGTTATCATTTTACAGGTTTTATCGGGTTAGGCAGTAAATACGACCCGTAAGAACGGAAATTGATGCTGAAGATCAGAAGTAATTTTTATTTACATTAGTTAAGTCTACAGCATTAATACCCGTTCCGGGGAATATTCTGGGAAAAGGACATTGTGAAGTTAGAAGGTTTGCTCTTATTATCCTTATGTGAACCGCTTGCTATTTACTTTCAACTACTTTTGTCGGTACCTACGAATAAATATTTGATTTATTAAATGAGAGGTTATGGCGTCTGTGTGAACACAACGTGTATCTTTTATTGTGCTGGAAATTATCTGAGGAATTCACATCTTATTTGTACAATAAATGTGAATGTTGATTCTTACAGAAATATTCAGTAGGTAGGTACACACTACACATACAATGTGGTAACCTTTATGATTCTGGTTTGAAAATTCATGGAATTGAACTCCCTTTTCTACAAAATGTTGGAGGGACTTTCGAACGTCAAGAATATGGAATATGGTCATATGGGAATTACTTTTTGCAATTTTTTTCCCATTTGCGACGTACTTGTTACATAATTGTTTCATTTGAAAATAGCAAAATGTGATATTTGAGTAAGAAAATTTGAGATTTAGAGAAAATGTGTATTTAGGTTATGTCCCAAAGAAGGTTTAATTCATTTTTTGTGAGGTTAGGGTAAAATGACCTTAATACCTAAATTACCTACCCATTAAATTAGTTATGACTTGCTATAGGTACCTACTAATAATAATTAGTAATTAATAATAGGTATTAATAATTAGTAATTAATCATAGGTAGGAGAGGGTTGGGCGTAAATGGACACAGCTTTTCATAAGATTTTGACAAATTATAATTCGCCCTTCTTTTGCATTAGCTTCACACAGGAAAATAATTCCCCTCGAGACCTATGTCATCTTTGGGGATGTTGTGTGGAAGTTCCTTTTGGGAAAGCAAGGAGAGGAAGTTCTGGTAAGGAGAAAGTTATCAGGGGTGGGTAGGAATCCGGGGGTCAGTGTGTCCAGGAGTGACGGAGGTATGAATATATCCCTCCAACTGCAATTCAAGTCGATGTTTAGAAAGATTCCTGTTGGAGAGGTCAAAATGTCTGCCTCGACCAGTCTCTCCAGATCCGGCCTGTCATGCAGTTGATGGGCAGAAGCATCCGGATAAACCTCACCCCGTGAACCCGGTCATCCCTGCTAAGACACCAAACCTAGAGAACCACTTAGGGTGACCTATGGCAGTGGTTTTAGTTATCCAATAAATGGTGACAAAATTGCAATTAAACCTATAACTTTAATTAAACCTTACTATACAGCTTTCTGATTATCTGGGCATAATGCTTTGAATTAACTCCCTCCATAACTAAAATGCATAACAAGCCTAACAGAACTTATGTCCAAATTAAAAACCTACCTTTTTTGGCTGTCATGCCCTTAATTTAAATATACCTATCTGAGAGTATCATTCTTGTTTTGCCTATGATATGTCTTAATCACACTTTTCTTATTGGATTAACATTATTCCGGTCCGAGACAATTAACCCTTAGATCAGCAACTTCATCTGCTAAAGGCAGACTAATAGAACCTAAACGAAAGCCAAATACTATGTTTGGAGATCGTGCTTTCGGAGTATCTGGGCCTAAGGCTTGGAATAGACTCCCTCCGGAATTAAGATGCATAACAAGCCCAACAGAGTTTAGGTCCAAACTAAAAACCTTCCTTTTTGGGCTCTCATACCCGTAATTTAAATACACCTATTTGAGATTATCATACTTGTATTGTCTATGATATGTCTTAATCACACTTTTCTTACTGAATTAAAATTACTCGATTCCTTACACATCAATCTGTCTCTTGACGAATCACATTTAGAAAGATCAAATCCTTATAGGTACTACTGCATCACCCACCTTTACATGTTGCCTTTACTTTCCAAAACACACTCATCAAAGAATACGTTACATATTTATATTAAAATATTTTTCAGGATTAAATAACATGTGTTCACAATAATGTCCTCTGCGTGCGAACTCTATCTAAATTTCTTTAAATGGACAATATACAGTGATCATTTCAAGCGACCTCCCAGGTAAGTATGGTCCTGTTTTCATTAAATTTTAGGCAGCATAGCGTTCATTGGTCAAAATATTGTACACATATTTTCGTATCGGTGATCAATGAACCGATGTATGCAATTTTTAGCCATAAGTTGTTTTTTTAGATTTTAGAAATGTATTATAAGTTTGTATAGCGCCCTTGAGGTGATTTTTCACAAAAACGGCGCTATATAAATCATCCAAATATTATATTATTACATACCAATCTTTCTCTTAACGAGGAACGAATCACATTTAGGAAGATAAATATTCTGATCAAATTCTTATACTATTGTACCGCCCACCATAAAATTTTGCTTTTGCTTTCAAAATACGCTCATTAAAGAACATAATATGCATTATATATTATAGTTCCCAATTATGTCCTCTGCGTGCAAACTGTACCTAAATTTCTCGAAATAAACAATAGCAGTTAACCTCAAGTGACTCCCAGGTAAGTATGGTCCTGTATATATTCTGCATGTACAGTACATTTTTGCGCAGCATCGCGTTCATTGGTCAAATCATTGTAAATATTGTTTCGTATCAGTGATCGATGAACCGGTGCGGGACGCAATTTTTAGCCATAAGTTGTTATAATTTGGTTTGTCTAGTTTGTAGTTAGAAGTAAGATTGTAGAAATGTATTATAAGTTTCCACACCGCCCTTGAGGTGATTTTTCACAAAAATGGCGCTATGTAAGTAATCCAAATATTATTATTATTATTTACGACCTTCCTGTGAACTTTTACTTAGTGTTGGGATATATTGCAACTACTTTTTATCGTAAGAATCTTGTTAATGTTTAAAAGGAGGAAGAGTGTTTGTTTCATGTACTTCTGGAAAGAGGAACATAAAATAAAGGAACTAGGAGCAGAAGGAAGAGTGGAGTGACGGGGAGTAAGGGTGGAGGGTAAAGGAAGAGGGAAGATGAAGGGCGGAGTGTGTGTTCCTTCCTGCGTGCCGACGCGCTTGTTGAAGGGTTTTATTATCACGATTTGTGGGGAGGATTCCTGGAACGTATGGCAAACATTTCAAATACCTCTAACCAGACCCAGACCTAGCCAAACAGGAACGCGTCTTTACAAACCAACATTTGGTAAGGGAATCCACTTACTCCGCTTTACATTTTTCAGTGTGTATTTTAATGTGAAATTATGATCTTGTAAATTGTTATTTATATTTCTGATATTTACTGGTAATGAATATTAAAAAAAGATTCAAAGACATTTATAATTGAATATTCAAAATTACGATACGATAAGATACGATTGTAACACCCCAGCCAGGAGCACTTCTGTCCCGGTAAGACCGGTACACCGGGAGGCACTTATGTATTTGTTAGGACTTGAAACACGTGCTTTGAGGATAGGCAGGAGGTTGGAGTTTAATCGACCGTTATACATGGCAACCTAATAAGCCAATATTAAAATTTAGGATAGGCAGGAATAAAGGAATGGATTGAGCTTTATAATTTTAAGTTCTCCTTTTTTATGTTTTCCTTGTTTTTTTACCTTTTCTAGGCTCTTCTTGAATCTTCTTGGCTCTTCTTGCCTCTCCTTTTATCTTCCAGTCTCTTCTTGGCTCTTCTTGACTTTTCTAGGCTCTTCTTGAATCTTCTTGCCTCTCCTTTTATCTTCCAGTCTCTTATTGGCTCTTCTTGACTTTTCTAGGCTCTTCTTGAATCTTCTTGGCTCTTCTTGCCTCTCCTTTTATCTTTCTGTCTCTTCTTGGCTCTTCTTGACTTTTCTAGGCTCTTCTTGAATCTTCTTGGCTCTTCTTGCCTCTCCTTTTATCTTCCTGTCTCTTCTTGGCTCTTCTTGACTTTTCTTGTCTCTTGTTGCATCTTCTTGGATCTTCTTGTCTCTTCTTGGCTTTTCTTGTCTCTTTTGGGATCTTCTCGTCTTTTTAGGCTCTTCTGGGCCCTTCTTGCCTTTTAAATTCTCTTATTGTCTCTTCTTATCTGTTATAGTCTCCTCTTGGCACTTATTGATTCTTCTTGGATGTTTCTTCTATTTTTGTCTCTTCTTGTCTCTGCTTATCTCTTCTTAGATCATCTCGTTTCTTCTTGGCTCTTCTGAAATATTCATAATTACCTGTATAAAATAAAAAAGATATATTGTATAAAGTTAATTGAAATGCATCTTTTGTCAGAGATGGGAAGGCTGATAGAGATATTGAAAGAAGGGTGAATGCAGGTAACATTAGTATAATGGAGAAATGAACGCCGTTGCAACCAACAAAAAACTGTCCAAAGAAGTGAAGCTAGCCGTCCATAATGGAGTACTGGTACATACCCTGATGTTTGGCAGTGAGACATGGAACAGGCAGAGGAAGGATGAAAGTAAACTGAATGCTGTAGAAATGAGATTCCTGAGGCGAATGTGTGGTAAAACCCTGTACGATCGTGTGAGAAACGTGGAGATCCGCAAAGAATACAAGACTGATAAACTGATAAGCGTGATGTGTAAGATTAAGAAAGGAACGCTCTGATGGTTTGGGCATGTAGAGCGAATGAACGAAGAAAGGAGTGTAAAGAGAATACATGAAGCAAATGTGAATGGAAGAAGAAGTGAATCAGATTCTCGAGTCAGGCTATTTCAAGAGTCAGAATAATAGAAGAGCATGTATGAGATGATGTATGAATGCGAACGAGGCAACGAGTCCGTCTTCTCTGCCTACCCCTGCGGTGAAACGGCGCATTTTCATACATGCTAGACGCTAATAACTCTTACACATGATTAAATTATTTTTAAACCTCTATTGAGGTGTAGTCAATACTAATTTTATGAAAATTAGTGTTAAAAATAATTTTAAAAAAATTTCCTATCGTTTTTTTTAAATTTATTTTAATTTTTTTTTATAATTTTTAAATAATGTGTTAATAGATAATTTGAGGTTTATAATAAAACAATCATATGTAAAAAGTAAAAAAGTGTATTTTTAGTGTAATAAATTGCTAAAATTACGGTCAAATTAAGGTTTATATTCAAAGATATAAGCCATATTTGGTTTTTCAACTTTTTTTCACCACTTGTACTGAGCTTATCAAGTTCAAATGTACTTAAAATTTTGTTAAAAATTCCCTCAAGCCTTTCTTTCTTTCGCAAACTCTGCCATGTCACGAACAATTCCAGCCTGGAAATCTCGTATGTGGTTCTTGCAAAATGAAAAAATAATAATAATATGGATTCGTGCGGGTTAATATCGAAACTGATATATAATTTCAAAACACATTATTCGACTTTAGGCCTCTGGTATGAGTCGATGCGTGCACTAATCACCCCAATTAAGAATGCATTTATTATCCTGTCTATCTGGTAATGTCGCCATAGCGTCATTGTTTGGGAATTCAAAAGTGACTTATTAGCGTCTAGCTTGTATGAAATGAATCACTATGCGGCGTGATTTGTTATTTAGTTAGTTGATTATTTTATTTTTATTTTATTTTAGTTTATTTAGGAAACATTGATTAGTTAACATTGATTAGTTAACATTGTCAGCAAATTGTCATTTGGCGCCCTCCATTTTGTTTATGTTTTTTACATTTTTTTTACAAATGAAAGGTCCCCGTTAAACGCTGATTCTAGGTGCGTTTCAACATTCTATCAAAATGTAATAAAATAAAAATCTTAACAAAATGATAGTTGTCCTCTTCTACTGACCACAATTTGTTCAAATGCTGAAACGGACTTATAATCGGTTTTTAACGGGGACCTTTCAACTGACAAAAAACAAAATAACGCTGAATTACCATTTGAAGACAATGTTACATTTGAATTATGATGACAATGTTACATCAAAACCTACAAAAAAGTTTGTTTTTTTTTTGGTAAATTTTTGCTGTGTTTCTCGAAGCTTTTTGAATATATGGTTGATTTGAGCCTAAGTTGGGGAGGTTCTGTAATGTGCCCCGTGGGGGACATTCCTGTGCCTATTAAGCATGTGTCTGGGAGTATATTTGCTCAGACTGTGTCGGGAGCAGGAAGATGAATGAATGAAGAGAACACGCTGCTCAGGGTGACCACACCACGCCATTCATTAAATGTCTACATATAATAAATTAAAGTCCTCCGCCGCATCTTGTCTGTCTGTCTGATCGCGATAAACTCAAAAATTACTCAACGGATTTTTATGCGGTTTTCACCAATAGATAGTGTGATTCATGAGAAAGGTTTAGGTATATAATTTGTCAAGGTTTTGTATAAATTGGTTTAAATATATAATAATGCCTGTAACGAGCAGGCTGGCAAGCGGGCAGTGTGGATTTGATTTGTACGCAAATCTACAGTTTTATGCCAAATTTAATGATTTTTTGCACGTGTGACCTTCAAAACAAGAGAAAGGTCACTGTATATATTTGATTTCAAAAACTCTGTGTAAAGCCCGGGCATCGCCCGGGACTTCAGCTAGAAGGTAGGTACATAATAATTATTAAAACCAAAATTAGGTATTTCAACGGGAAGGAAAGAATAAAGTTGAATGACCATGAACAAATTTTCATGATAAATTTATAATAATTGTACAATGGGGTGAGATTTGCCCAGATCTTGGCGGTGGATGCGTCTGCCCACCAGCTGCATGGCAGGCCGAATCGGGAGAGAACGGTTAAGGGAGTCTCTTTGACTTCTCCAGCCGTAATCTCTTGAAACATCGCCTTGCACCATAGTGCGAAGGATGGATTCATACGTCCGTCACTCCTGGACACTCTGACCTCCGATTCCTAAGCATCCCTAATACCCTTTTCCTTCCCGGAACTTTCTCTTCTTCCTTTCCTAAAAATACCCCCCACACAGCATCCCCAAACATGACATAGGCCCTGAGGGGAATTATTTTCCTCAGGGCCTCCTGTGTGGAGCTAATGTAAAGAAAATAAATTAATATAATGATTTCTTGTGATACATATAATTTTATTATTTATAAACGGAATTTAGAACTCACCATTTCAGACAGTCGTATCCACAAAGTCAAAAATTTTTCACCTTTACCTTCATAGCCCGCATCAACATTGTAAATAACTAATTGTGTAAAAATGTTAAAAATTCTTATTTCTAAGCTTTTGTAAAGGTCATTTCATAAAAAAAACTTCTCCAGCCCTAAAGAGTCCTAAATTCTCCAGGCTTTCAAAATAAATATTAACTCCACTTTTAATAATAATAGTTGAATAATTTGTAGAGCGCCGCTTTGGTGAAAAATCACCTCAAGGGCGCTTTGCAGTTTATTACGAATTCTTAGGCACTATCTAACTTTATTATTTACAAATAGATAAAGAAACATACTTGCCACTAATCTTCTCATAAAATACTAATAGTGATGGAGATAGCAAATGTAAAATCATGCAATGTCCAGTCTTTTACATACAATGCCCTCCGCGTGCAAAGCCGTATCTTCTCCAGGCATAAACATTCTAATTAAAGTGTGTTTATCGGAAGTGACCTGACAGGTAAGTATGTCTTCTGTATCTATTTGTAAATAAGGGCAGTTGTGGGTGATAGTCGATAGTAGATAATTATAAGGGTGATAGTTGGGCAGATCCTTTTTTACATTATCTTCGTACAGGAGACCCTGAGGAAAATAATTTCCATCAGGGCCTATGTCACCTTGGGGAATGCTGCGTGGAGGGTCTTTTTAAGAAAATGAAAGTGAAGAAGTTCTGCGAAGGAAAAGGTATGAAAGGTTGGTAGGAATCTGGCAGTCAGTGTGTCCAAGAGTGACGGATGAATCTATCCCTCCCACTAAAGTGTAAGGGATTCCTACTGTCTACCTCAACCAGTATCTCTCAGTGCGGTCCGCCACGTAGCTAGTGGGCAGAAGCATCCGCCTCCAAGATCCGGAATAAACCCGGGCACCGGGCTAAGTCTCCAAACGTTGTCAAACATTTGGGGTGACCTATGGCAGAGGTGTTATTGATTATCCAAAAAATGGTACACTTATATTATATTTTCGTTCAGCCCACTTTGTTTTAAATCATGTATTATCTATCACACACATGTAACTAAATTTTAGTAGAATATTATACTGCCTTGAAGAAGCTACAGTTGTAGCGAAACCCGATCGGCATAAAGTATTAAAAATAAAAGTGGTGTTTACAAAATTATTGTTTTATTTTAAATTATAATGTCACATCACGAAGTATCTGCTTCAAATGAACAAAAATTATATTTTGGGGTTAATTAATGAAATAAAAGATTGCCTTGGTCACCCTAGTTGAGGTACAACTCGATGCGCGCAGTACCTGCTGAAACAAGTGAATAAATCACATTTATACATCACTCATTTTACAATTGTCATTCCAGAATGGTAACGGGGATTAATTTATGCAGGTATTTTATATGGAAGACCGCTTGCTTTGTACAGTTTTCCGTCAAATGAGAGGGGACACCTCATTCATTGTACTCCTTACGGGACACTTTATATGGCATACCTCAAACAAATCTTTATTGACGTGTTTGACGGAAGAAATTTCAATCAGTCTTTAATGAAGCCACATTCCTACATAAATTTAGAGAACAACACAACATGTTTGTGTAATTTGGATCAAAATTTGACGTCTGTGAACGATTTTGTCTGGATGAAGTGTTTGATGAGATATGTTGATACAGGAGATAAAATAGATAACAAATATGTGCATATCAAATAAAATGTTCATTTTAGAATTTTTAAGATCATTTGGCTATGCTTTTAAGCGCCACTTTCGGTTATAATATTATTTCAAATACGAATTAAAAATTTCCGTCAATAATAATATTTTTAATTAGTAGAAAGGAGCTTTTTAAGCTACTTTTTGATGCAAGAAATAAAATTAACGTTCACATTACATAAAGCGTGGTGTTTTCTTCTTTTAACACCGTTTACATAATATTTTTAACAATAATATTAAGGGAGACACGACGATTTCTATGTATATCTCTATGTATCAATATGAGTTTTTTCCTAAAAGCGAATAAATTGGCATGGGAATTTAACCCAGATATCGGTGGTTCAAAACGCATAAAAGTGTTAATAAATAATTGAATTTGTAGGTATCTTGTTATATTCATTGTTACGCGGATGACAGTATAGTCCATGATAACTTTTTGTTTGACAAGCCCTCAAAGGGCACACAAACTCCAATAGCTCGGAGGGCTTTGAAGCAAAGAATGGACGGTTACCCCGAGAGTATTTTCTCTTGGAGTAAGAATAACCTCGTCGAATTTAATGCTTCAAAGACCCAATCATGTTTGATAACGTCTAAAAGGGATCGAAATGAAAATCTAGTATCCTTCAACGGAAGCAACCTTCCGAACAGGACTTCCATCGATATGCTTGGTGTAACTCTAAGTGACCAGCTCAGGTACGGGGGCTCCATCGAAACCAGGGTTAAGTTAGCGTCTCAGAAACTGGGCGTACTGTACAGGGCCCGCAGATACTTTTAATAGTACACAACTGCTAACCCTGTACAAATCGCAAGTGCGCCCCACGGTTGAATTTGGCAGCCATCTCTGGTCTGGATCTCCAAAATACCTAAAAAAACCCTTGACTTGTGCAGAAACGGGCGGTCCGTTTGATAGATTCTCCCATCTTAACAGACGGACTGACATATTTAAAGCATAGGCATCAGGTTGGAATGCTGTCCTTGTTCTACCGGTATTACAATGGAACTAGCGTCATTTATCCCCTCGGCACCGGTGCATACTCGGGAAATACGCCAAACACGCGCCCAACATTTGTACATGGTTGACATTAGTCACATGAGAACGGGTCATTTCTATGACTCGTTCTTGAGTTCAATGGCTCGGCTGTGGAACGATTTGCCGGCCTCTGTGTTTCCTCCCTCCTACAACATGGGTCTCTTCAAGACCCGTGTTCACTCCTTCCTTTCCTCAAAAAGACCCTCCACACAGCATCTTCAAAGGTGCAAAGGCCCTGAGGGAAATTATTTTCCTCAGGGCCTCCTGTGTGGAGTTAATGTAAAAAAAACTGCCTTTTCACAAAACCACTGCCCAAAACAGCGGCGACATCATCCTTTTGCTCCGGACGGTAAGATTTTTGAGCAGTATAGCACCAAAGATCTTAATAATTGCGAAAAAGCATAATATTGCATGTTGGTATAAAATTCACAAAATCGCCTTTTTAGTATTTATTACTGGTGCGAATATTTCGGAATTATTCCGTGATTAATAATTATATTATTAATGATTAATAATATATTTATTCGAATACCGCGCAAGAGTCCCAACGGCTTCCGTCAAAAGCCAGTGAGATTATGGCATCCCCAATTGCGGCTTGTGAGGCTGAAGGTAACGGGGTAGAAAAGAAGATAGGTAGAAGAGGAAGGTGGGGAAGTAACTGGCTATTTATATTTGGTCTCCACACACGGCTAAAGCAATTTAAAGCAACGTTTCTATTCTGAATGGTGGTCTTACACTATGCTGAGAGTATCTTCCACTACAGACTTTGCCGCAAATATTATTTTTATTAATTAGTTGTGAAATAAAACAAATTAATAAATTTATTTGCATAAGTTGGGAATTTAATCAGTGATCTTCGGATTGCTAGTCGAGAGCCTCACCCCTTGACCACGGAGGCCGTCACCTCTACCTCCCACAAGTGTATAATTGATGTAACACCGTCATCGATATCACTTCTTTCAAGTAAATGGCATTATGAGAAATGAACTAAGGTTTCTCTATAATTTACTATAGAATATATACCCTATAATAAAATACGCTAGAATATACTCGTACTTATACCCCAATATTTAATCTAAGGGGAGACTCAGTACTTAGTAAGCGAGTACGACTTTATTTTAAAGAAAAATCCAACCGTCTCGCATACTTTCCTATGAGATATTTCCATCGGAATGTGATTTCCGTTGAACGCGTTTTTTTCGGTAATACAAGTAATGACAGGTTCAATGAAAACAAATTCCGTGAATGGGAATAGAACTCACAATGGCATAATGGGAACCCGAGGCTGTGCACACTGCTCACTTTTGGCGGGAGCCCTTATTGAAGGCGCTATCTTTACTTATTCATACTTGTTCAATAGGATTATACTTAGACATCAGGGGTCAACAACAATTTTGCAAAATTTCTACATAAATTACATTAATTTTGTACCCAAATGGCAGTTCTCTCACGGGTCGGTAAGGAATCGACGTATACCGGGTGCAGCAACAATGCAGGCAATGTTGCGCGATGTCTTGCCGCATGGACTCGCACACTGGTCTGTAGATGTTAGTATATTTGTAACTGTCGACAATACCGAGAAGCTACTTAAACCACGTTTAGCTTTAATTTTTATTTCTTTTGTATATTCAATAATATTATTATTCAATTAATAAAAGCATTTTACTTACAAACAAGTTCTGCCATGTAATTATTATTACGCGTGACTGCTGTTTCGCCTTCTGACGGCATTATCAAACTGTTATTAAAATATGAGATGCCTGAGGCGTATGTGGGATAAATCCATGTATGATCGTGTGAGAAACGTGGAGATCTGCAAAGAATGCAAGGCTGATGTAAGCGTAGTGAGTAAGATCAAGAAAGGAACGCTCCGATGGTTTGGGCATGTAGAGCGAATGAACGAGGAAAGGAGTGTAAGGAGAATATATGACGCAAATTTGAATGGTAGAAGAAGACATGGAACGATCAAGTGATTCAGATTCTTAGAACAGCATGAATGAAACGATGTGTGAATGTGAACGAGGCAAGGAGTCAAGTTCGAGTCGTTTGGCGGTCAGTCCTCCCTGCCTACCCCTGCGGGGAAACGGCGTAATGGTTAGTTAGTTAGTTAGAAAGAAAAAAATAAAAATAATTGCTTCTTTCAAACCAGCACCAAACTACTTTCAGTACTGCTTTGAATGGTTGTCTAAGACCTCAAAAAACTTCAAATTTTATTGCATTTGCTCTATCATTTACGTACCTCCAAGAGAAAAACTTAAAATGTTGCTATTTTTTCTACCGGAAAGCGAGAGGTCCTGGGTTCGAGACCCAGAGGTGCCAATATCTTTTTCTGATTTTTCTTTTTGCAGATTTTCGATTGAGTTTCGCTTATATTGTCTTCATTTAATTAAATACATTTTTTTTAAATAAAACAATAACTTTGTAAACACCATTTTATTGTGGTGTTTACAAAGTTATTGTTTTATTTTAAATTATAATGTCACATCACAAAGTATCTGCTCCACATGAACAAATAAATACTAATTATTATGTTTAATTGTTAAACTAACGTTTAAGACAAGATTTTTATGCATAGCACAAAGGGTAACAATTATTATAAGCAATAATTATCAGCCTGAAACACTCATCCACATTGAAAAATCTTCCGAGAAAAGATACATGACGCCAATTGGGAGAGCAGCTGACCGGCAATCAGAAGGGCACGGGTTCATGTCCCGTTGGCGTCATGTATCTTTTCTCGGAAGATTTTTCAATGTGGATGAGTGTTTCAGGCTGATAATTATTGCTTACAATAAATAAATACTATTTTTTTATTGCTGGACACTACATCTACTTCTAATTATGAATAATGGTTATATTACTAAATCAATTTAGAATCCCTTCAAAAATACGCGGTAGATGGGTATTACCTCTGTCAAGGGTTTACCAATTTTTTTTTTATGGTGATCCCTATCAGAAATAACTTTTGAATTATTATAATCACGATCTATTAAAAATACCACCCTCGCTGCTATCTTTTGTTTCAGTACTACACGATGTTATAACCTCCTGTTCACTCACAGCGAGGCGTTAGATTTATAGATCGTTAGTTTCTACGTAAATAAATAACACGAAATGGTTTACGTCAGCTTATTCCCACGGGAGCACAAGGGGCACATGCTATGATGATAATTCCAGCAATCGGACAACAGACAACAGGGTAATCCCGCATTCCTTGGACTTGTATGATTCTAGGACCCAGGGTCCTTCCCACCGGGGTGTATTCTCTAGGCTGTACTGCCTTCCCTTCTTTCGGCGTAAACCTACCACGTAAGTTGGTATGCGTGTTCAAATCAATAGATACATTGCCATGAACAGTGTTAATATACACAATTACACCCTTTTTAATGTTTTTACAGGAATTTTCATTGGCCTGCTTTTTGAATCTATATTCAAGGCTAATGTAGAATTCCACAATAATAAAATGTGGAATCGCTGAAGTACATCATATTATGCTAGTTTTTTTTTTTTTTATATGAACACCGCACAAAAGCCCCAATTGCTCCCTACCGCCTGGAGCCAGTAAGACTATTGCATCCCTAATTAGGCTCATGCAGTGGCGGTCCGTGACTTTTAAGTGATTTTTAACTAAGATTGAAAAATATGTTGATATTGTTGTAGATAACACGATTTTTTTTTTTGTTTTTTAATTTGGTTTGCCTTTACTCGTATTTTGGAAAAAGGGGTTGTTTTACTAAAACTGCTTGATTTGCGTTTAGTTTTATTACATAGTTTAAAACTAAGTATACCTACATAATTAGCTCCACACGCCCTGAATAAAAATTGTCATCTTTGGGGATGCTGTGTGGAAGTTCTATTGAAGAAAAGGAAGGAAAGGAAGTTTTGGGAAGGAAAAAGGAACGAGAGTATGAATCTGGGCGTCAATGTGTTCAGGAGTGACGGACGTATGAATCCATCCCTCCCACAAAGCGATGGGTTGGGAGAGTCCGGCTGAAGAGCTCAAAAGGTCTTCCTCAATCTCAAAATTGCGTATTTGTAAATTTGCTGTATAATTGCATATTTGCTAAACTAACTAACAATCTAACCATCACGCCGTTTCCCCGCAGGGGTAGGCAGAGAGGACGGACCGCCAAACAACTCGATCTAGGCACACACTCCTTGCCTCGTTCACAGTTGTACATCGTCTCATACATGCCCTTCTATTATTCCGACTCTTCACATGACCCGACTCAAGTATCTGATTCACTCGTGCCATGTCTTCCTCGGCGTCCCCGACTTCTTCTTCTATTCACATTTGCCTCATATATTCTCCTTACACTCCTTTCCTCCTTCATTCGCCATACATGCCTCATACATTTTCGGATGTGAAATATACAATTACTTACCTGATTTGTGACTAATAACAACTAAATCATACCTTCACCAAATCACATAACATAACTAGAATTATATTAGTTTATAACACGCCACCAAGCATAACTAATTCAGCCTGGGCGATAGCCTCCCTTAGCATGGCTCCAGATTATCCGCCCTTGTAATTTCTAGTAATGGGCATTTAAAAAAACCCGCAATTTGTTTGGTAGTTTTCCCTTGTGAAAAAATCCCCCTGGGCAGCTAATGGCCCGTGTGAGGCGACCGTACCGGTCTTACCCACATACTCGGATTACTGTAACGTCTATCGACCATATTTTTTTATGCCAATTCTCAAAATATCATTCAATAATGTATTTCGATAATAACATGTTCATAGATAATCGCTGTTCCCGTGAAATATCACAACAGTGGCGATTTATATTAAAAAAAATCTAAATCTATCAAATCTGACATCATCGAAAATCATCGCATGTAAATAAACTTTATGTGAATAAATTTACAATAAATAAAATATGTTCATTTTTTGTGATTTCGTAGGATTCGAACCTCCGTTCGCTTGATGTCTGTCTCTCTGGCCGCTGAGACTTGTCGAGCGCCTTGCCCACAGCGCTATCGAAGGCCCTCGCCGAAGCGCGAATTTACCGCATTATATTAGAACCGAGGACCCAAATAATAAATTTCAGTGACGCATTTCCGTTTCATCCGAATTTTAAATCACTAGCGGGGCTAAAGAAGTTTCACTTCAAAAATAAAATAATTTATTAACATCTGACTTTTTTTACGATAGTTCCACACAGGAGGCCCTGAGGAAAATAATTTCCGTCGGGGCATAAGTCATCTTTGGGGATGCTGTGTGGAGGGTCTTTTTAGGGAAAGGGAGGAGAAGATGTATGAGGGGTGGGTAGGAATCTGGAAGTCGATGTGTCCAGGAGTGACGGACGTATGGATCCATTCTTCCCCCTGCGGTGCAAGGCGATGGGTCAAGAGAGTCCGGCTGGAGAAATCAAAGGGTCTCCCTCAACCAGTCTCATACGATCCGGCCCGCCACGCAGTAGGTGGGCAAACGCATCTGCCGTCAAGACCTAGACAAACCCCCATGAACCCGAGCTGACTAATATAACACAGTTTTAAAGTTGTATCAAAATTATGACATATCCTTAAGATTTACGTTTATTAATTGATTAGTTTTAATTGATCAATTTGGGAGGCGGGAATGGGTACCGCCGCCCCGGGAACCTTTATTGCATAACCAACACCTCTGCCATAGGTCACCCCAAGTGGTTCGCTACGTTTAGTGATTTAGCAGGGGTGCCCGGGTTCATGGGGTGAGGTTTGTCTAGGTCTTGGAGGCGGATGACCAAGACACACTGAACCCCAGATTTCTACCCACCCCTTAAACCCTTTTCCTTCCCAGAACTCTCCTCTCCTTCATTTTCCTAAAAAAACCCTCCACACAGCATCCCCAAAGATGACATAGGCCCTGAGGAAAATTATTTTCCTCAGCGCCTCCTGTGTGGAGCTCATGTAAAAAAAAAAAAAAAAAAGTTTTACCGCGACCATTTCATTTGTTCGTAATTTTTTTTTGATACGTTCCGGTTCCGGTTTGAAGATGGTGGCCGTTTTTATTGTGATTGTCAATTAATTAACTTACAAATCTTATGACTTCGGAGGAAATTGTGGTTTTGATTTGTTAAATAAGACATTAGAAAGGTACTTTTTTGGGTGCGAGGTCCACTCTTCACAAAACTACTAATGTAACACTACGCCACAACAACGCATTTATCAGCTATAAATATGTAGTTAATATATATGTAGTTATATATGTAATATATGTAGTTAAAAAAACTGTGTTTGTCCTACTGATTCTAATAAATATTATTTTATTTAGTTAATACACTGGACTCATGAGAACGTTTTTACATTCAAACGGTTATTTTCATTCAAACAACAATGAGAAAAAAACGCCATCAAAAGAAAAGCAACTCGTGTGAAAACCCAGTAGTGAGAGTCTTCAAAGGATACCCAATTGCAACCGTTAACATTTTTACTTACTCCTTACCTACTCCAGTTTTTTTTCCTGGCCGACATCATGTGAAAGAACACGCGGCATCACAAATCACAAACAACATGAATGAGGAAGAACGGATGAATGAAAGAATATTTACAAAATACCATGATTTCAAAATAAAATCCGTCTAATCGCAAGCACTGGGAGCTTTCTAGGAAAGCGGCGGCTTGCTACGTGAAACTTATAATATAAAGCTTTATCCGAATCTGGGATTTGTCCTGTAAAGGCATAGAGGAAGCTCTTGTCAATACACGCATTATTGAGCCATCATTCCGGGCCCACATTCAAACCTTGGGGACCACCTTGATGGCAGTGTGCATCTTATTTGTTCAACTACTCAGCAGAGGTATCTGGTGTCTGTATCACGGAATCTTTGAGGAGGTTTCTTGTTTGATGGGTTTGTTGGCATTACTGATTGAAATAATAATAAATGGTTGTACCTGCATGCTGTTTAATGAAAAATTACATCGTGAGCGTTTAGCAATTAAACAAATTATTAAAAAAGACTTCCAAAATAATTCTAATTTATTATATCTTTCTAACTAAAAATCTGCATTTCAACAAATTTGTAAGAAGGTATTCTCGAGTCCAAAAATCAGTGAATACAACTAAAGGCAAATTACAAAAACCAGTTTTAATTGTATTTATAATAATATTAAATGAAAACAAATCAATTTGTATACACACCACATATTTTATCAAAATATGTCTTTGGGATGTTTTCTTCGTCAGGATAAAATAAAAAAAATAATTTATTTAGATAACTTAGAAATTTTTGAATATTAGGAAAAGTGAAAGTTTTTTTTTATACAGCCATCTCTTAAATCTAGTTACATATTAATACCGATATCTATAATAATTTATTTTGTTATTTAGGAATCTTGGTTATTCTTTGATTATTTTGTAATAATTTATAAAAGTTTTTATACCTAATTATAAATTTTCCTTTTACTAAGACAATTTACTATTTTTATATTGTGTATTTGTGTTTTGTGATCTTTCTAATTTATTAATCACCACTCTTTGTAATTTTTTTTTTGGTCTATTGGTACTTCTTTTCTATACTTGTTTGTTTATCGTTATTTTTTATGGTGTTAATTTGAGTTCATTTCGTCCTAACGTAGAAAACGTTGGTTTCGAAACATGATGATAATTTTAATTAGATAAGTAGCGTACAAAGTTATTTGTTTTCATTTATTTAAAATGACGCCACAAAGTAAATTAGCGAAGTTGAAGAAGTTGTAATGATAAGATTATTCTTAAGAAATACTAGAATCCTGATTAATAAAAGACGATGATAGATAAATATGTAGGTACGCTTTTTGTAAGTAGAGGTTAACAGTATCATACGAAATTTCTGAAACTATGGATGTCAAAGAGATTTTTTTCATCTGGACCCTCAGATATTGCAATAGTTTACAAATTTAGTCTACAAATTTAGTCTAAATTTCGCATTTCATTATAATTTTTCTTGTAATTTCAACACGGCTGACACTAGATTCAAAGAGCACATGCGATCGTTTAAAAATAATAATAAAATACACACAATTTGTCAAACGTCTCTTAAAAAACAATCACTCATTTAGTGATAATAATAAACCATTTCCGTTACACTTACAAAATAAAGGACGCAAACTCAATCTGTTAGAGCAGTTAGAAATTAATAAAAACTCTAATTATCAGAAAGCTATTTTAATTAATGAACAAATATAATTCGCTCGCCACTTTTAGATATATTCAAACCTAATCCAAATACCTAACTGTGCTATGAAGTAAATACATGAGTCATCGTGGGCTTATTCTAGAGCATAATGACAACCATTTCAAATATCAATTGTATTGTAAGGTAAATCCTGATGAATCATTACGGGTTTATTTTACGGAATAATTAACGACCTTCGGTCAAATTTAAACAATCCAGTAATCGGGAAACTTCACCATTAATATTTCAGTCATTTTACTTAGAAGTTAATAGGGGCACAGGTAATAAAAATAAAAGCTATTCAATTTTTCATCATAAGTACCTGTCTAGAAATGACATAAATACATCGTCCGTAGGTGGTAACGCCTTCAGAGGGCGAAACAGCTGTAATGCATAGTAATAATTACGAAGCAGAAGCAGAACTTGTTTATAATAAACTGTTTTTATACCTTGAATAATAATATTACTAAATATATAAAATAAATTAAAAAAAATTAAAATGGAGTTCTACAAAATAAACTTAATAACGATAAATAAATAAATCAACACGGCTGTAAACACAAGTGATAAATGATCCAATAAAAACATTATGATGAAAGATGAACGAGTTCGCGACATGTGCGTGTTTCCCCAAAAGCATAAAAATTACTCTAAATGAAATAATTCAAAAACACACCCGCATATATTTTGATGATATTATTTGTAACCCTAGCTATGTCATGCAAAAATAAATTATTGTTTCTGCGGACAAATTTAACTTGGTAGGCCACGTGCCACTTTCATCTGACCATTCATCCTCAATTATTATTTGTGAAATCATTATGTTTCACTGGTACTTACCTAAATTAGTTAAAGTTCTATTTCTGCTTGTTCTCGAATAGAGGTTAACCATGCAATCGTCGTTGCTATCAGTAGCTAACAGAATCCCACAGATAAGCAAACATATTTTTGAAGAGAAACTTTTTTAGCACCTTTATAATATGAAACTCGATTAAACGGAAACGAGTGACATTAAAAAGACACAAACACATACATCTATAGGATTTAGCCTGCGAGAAAATGAGATAGAATGACATAGAACTTACCTACGTACAGTACCTACGAAGCGTCGCGCTCTGTCAAGCTGCGCGCATTGGCCGCTTTGATTAAGAGCTCACTTTTCAAGACTCTTATTGGTTGAGATTGTGTAGGTGAAGGTCTCTCTTCTACCGCGTGTGAACTGCATTCGATTTTTTTTATTGGAAGTTTATTTCTACAAAATATAAAACACAATGTCACAGTAATAATCATAGTAATAATCACTTGCATAATATATAAAACATTTCATTTTCATAATTTTGGATCTATATTTTTATAGCGAGTACCCGGCATGCGTTGCAATGCCAATATAAAGAAACTGTTTCTCCCTGCATGTCCTTTCCCATGCGTTCCCCTTCCAGCCCCCGTTTCCCTCCCGCGGTCCTTCCGGATATTTTATTGGGTTACCATCACCTCTGCCATAGGTCACCCCAAGTGTGCTACATTTGGTATCTTAGCAGAAGTGCCCGGGTACATGGAGTGAGGATTGACCGCGTATTTGCGCAAAAGCGTTTACCCATGGAATCGCAAAGACTGGATGAGGAAGACCTTTTGAACTCTCCAGCACGGCTCTCTCGTAACGTCGCTTTGCACCGAAATGGTGTGTATGGATTCAAACGTCCATCACTCTTGAATATACAGACCCCCAGATTTCTACTCACCCCTCATACATTTTTCCTTCCAAGAACTTCCTCTCCTTTGTTTCCTCAAAAGAACTTCCAAAAGCATCACAAATACGACGTTGGCCTAGAGGAGAATAATTTTCCCAGGACCTCATGCAAAGAGCTAATGTAAAAAAAATGCGTTAAAAAAAAAACAAATAAAATAAACTATAAACGAAAAAAAAAACATTTTTCAAAAGTGCGCCTTTGAAGCGAATGGGTATTATTTTCAACGTACCTTGAACTATGATTTTAGGAATAATATTTTTTTTCTGGTTGGCTATCGAATAAAATAAAGAAACCGTACCTAAGAATTTTATCCATCATTTCCCATTGCGGTGACGTATTAATAGCATCATATTCGTTTGTATTTTTCCCAAAAGATTTGAATTCAAGGAATTAGTCAATTACATTATACAAAATCCTTTACAGTCGTTTCACATAACATTAAGGCCCAGTGGGGCGCAGACTAGAGGCTGTAAAGTGTAGGTGATCCCTCTCATGTCAAACATCAAACCCGAAATACACCAAAGTCTTATTGTTAGGAGGCTGGGGGGCATATTTATTGGAAGGTGCCAAGATATGGTAGTCGTAATTAAGCCTCTTAGACCGGCTGCTAAGCGAGGTGTGGGAACGGATCCCATTGGTGGACCAGACTAACTTGGAGGATGGTCGCAAGATGGCGCCTCGGTAGAAATTCCTTCGATCGCATCCAGCGGGAGATATTACGATCATTTTTAGATAATCATCTCCATAAATCTGTAATGGAGATATCGAAGTTAGCATTCTTTGAAATTAATAATATTTTTACCATGTTTTGAATGTTGAAATGAATACAACAGATTTGTAATCTTATTATCGTCACAGTATTGATTATATTCTGATTTTTTTCGTTTACATAAATCAACCATAAAATAGGAAACCTGTTCGTATGAAGTAATACTTAAGTAGTAATAATAATAATATTGGGCTGATTTATAAAGCGCCGTTTTCGTGAAAAATCACCTCAAGGGCGCGGAAACTCTCGAATTCAATTATGAAATTTTCACTGCTTTATCTGTCTTTAATTTGTAGGACAGCCCAAAAATTTTCATTTCGTCATTTTATTCTTCGATTTAGAAGTTTTGACAAAAAATAAAAATAATTTAAAGTTCAAAAGGACAGCTAATGGACGTGCCTTTTTTATGTGCATATCGCACAAGAGTCCTAACCGGTCCCGTTTGGAGCCAGTGAGACTATGGCTTCACCCAATTGGGGTATTTTGTGATGTCGAAGGTAGTGGGGAGGGAATAGAGATGGGGGAGAGGGAGGTCGGGAAATGCCTGGGTATTCAGTTCTGGTCACCAAACAGGCTAAAGCCAGGTATGTTTTTAGATTTTCAAAAAGATTTTCGTTATTTGTTTTTGGGGTGCTTTGCCGTGTTGCGCTATCTTCTTTAGCCAACCTTTCGGACATCGTTGCAGTGTCCATCATCAGGGCAGATCCGGCAGATCTGACAGATGTGTAAAAACAGATGGGCTAAAGCCATTTCAAACAACTTTTAAATTTTGGATGATGGTCTTATACCAGGGCGATAATTGTAAAATAAGGAAACAACAAAATTAAGGAAATATATTGAAAATTCGTAAAAAAATTCGTAAAAGTATTGTTATTTTTTTTTAAATATATGTAAAATTACTATATTAACTTGTGTAGGTATTACTAAAAGTCCCACTCTCCTGAGTATCCCGTTCAATATAATAAAATTATGTAGGCGTTTTCCGAAAAAGTTTTGTAAGGGTAGTTTTTGATAATCATGTCTACATCCCTACAGTAAATGAAGAATGCCGCCGGTGAAGAATGTAGTAAGGGTTCTCGGTCAGTCGTTTTTTTTATTGACCTGTTGTCGATATCCGGTCGAAAATATAGGTGGCCAATTAAATGAATGTAAAACCCATTAAAAATTAATGATCTTTCAACATTCATACTTTCTTGAAGATGACAGACCCTCATTGTAGGAATGTAAGTATGAACAACGTATATTTTAAAATCTAAATCACCAAAATTATGATTTTTAGCTGATTTAATTAGGTATGAAAACATGCTGTACTTTAGCAATGCTCGCTGTACAGCCTTTCGATTTGTCAGAAACATAATAATAATAAATTAATAATAAATTAATTAAATTGGAATTCCACAGAGCCGAACCCTCTAATTTGAAAATATCTGGAGTCGGTGAATTATTTTCCCATCTGGTCTCTGGTAGGTTGACATGTTGTTCTTGTATTGTTTTGTAATTATAATACTTATATAGTGCAATTGCATAACGTGGATTGACCAGATGATCATTTGGGAAGTGTGTGAAAGGGTTTAGTTTTTCCTGTGGGGAAAATTAAACCCGGACATTTAAATCTGGTGCATTAATATAAAAGACTATAAAGTACTATAAAAATATTACCATTTATTATTTCAGCTACTGGCATTATACCTAGGTCTCTGATTCAAAATTTAGGCATATTAGATTTGTCAAAGAATTTATACATAAAAATGCAAAAATCGGTAATTTTAAATACATGTAGGATTACAAAAGATTTTTTAAAAATTTATATTGAGGGATCCACAATTAGGAATTCCACAGAACCGAACCCTCTGATATGAAAATATCTGGAGTCGGTGAATTATTTTCCCATATGGTCTCTGCTAGGTTGACATGTTGTTCTTGTATTGTTTTGTAATTATAATACTTATATAGTGCAATTGCATAACGTGGATTGACCAGATGATCATTTGGGAAGTGTGTGAAAGGGTTTAGTTTTTCCTGTGGGGAAAATTAAACCCGGACATTTAAATCTGGTGCGTGTTAAAAATAAACTAATTAAAATATTTATTCCAGGATGTGAGAATAGTGCGATCCCACATATATACTCCATATACTCGAAGATGTACATTTTTATAAATTTACACAGTAGGGAAGCAAAAACATAAATAGAAAAAATAATAAATAAATAATCCATGCAGGGCGTTTGTATTATGCAAGGCGTGCTCTTGAATGAGCTCGGGCCCAACGCTCACTCAGGAGTGGTGCTTGATGCTGGAAGGCTGCGGTCTCCCACCGTATTGTCGGAGGCCAATAGCCGCAACCTGGCTCCAGCGACCCGGTGTCTCATCAGGCTGGCAAATCCATGGAGTCCTGATTCCATAAACACTATCTACTGCATACCATACCTACTGCATCCAAATATAATCATGCATACATTACTATATTGGATCTGGAGTCGTTACATCGAGCTGATTCGGTAGTGACACCGTATTTCACAAGTATACAGACTAGTGCAAAATGCTTTGAACAATGTTTTTTTAAACATTATTGCTGCATGCTTGCTCCTCAAAGAGCGTATTATTTTATTTTTATTTTGTTTTTGCATAACTTTTCTAAAATAATGACAAAAGTTCATATTAAGGCGATCCAATAGTTCAGGAAAAAATCGAAATCGGAATTCACGCCCTTTATGGGAGGAGTTTAAAAATCTTTTAGAAAGGATGGAAAAGGTATTTGAGAATTTTTTTTTACAGGTTGATTTCGTAAGGGCCTGTAAAAAATATTAATTCCTTTTTTACGCATAGTTTATTGTAAGAAAACGGAAATTTAAAATTGATTTCACGAAACTAAGCGACGCGGAGTCACGCGGCTGTCTCCCGCTCCAGCCGGGCAATACGGCCGTAACTGATACGAAATAGGTGTGCCCAGTGCATGGTTCTTGTGCCCATGCCATAAGGGTCACTTCAAGAATCCAAATTCGTAGAGTGCAGGCCGTATTATTGATGTCAAAAATAACAACGAGAAAATACACATTTTATTTTCTTTTGTAAAGTTCGTGCATAAACATCAATTTTTTGCGATTATTATAAAACAAACTGAATTTTCCAACATTATACAATAAACCATATTAAAAAAGGGGTTTATAAATAGGAGAGCTTGGACTTGAAAGTATTTTTAAAGACCTTATACTTTATTTTTTTCTAGGCTCATTAAAAGACTTTTAAAAAAACTTGACCGATGTTTTAAGGGCTAAGGTATGTTCTACACGCAGTATTTAATTGAAGTATCTATAATACTTCTAAGCGATCAAATTTTGAAAACAAAAACATTTGATTTTGTATGATTTTGCATTATTTAGTATGGCTTCATCTTAAACTGGCTCCTACGCTAAGGATTAGGTTCTAGTCAATAAAAGTACTTTGATGAAAAACTCAATACTAACTCGGTACCTAAGTACTTCTATTTTTCGTTTTTTTAATTTGTGTATCTAACCTTACTTGTTTGTCTAACCTTGCAAGTTATGTATCGACTCTTTTTAAAATATGTTTTATCCAATATGTTTATGCAACCACCTTTTATGGAGTGAGAAAATGCAAAGTCATAGTACCTGCCCATTATTATTCTAAATTCAAGCTGAAGTTATATAATATTTTGTGGAATGTTCCTAGACATTCAAGAAGGTGTGTGAGCCACATACCGTGGACCACCGAGAGTTTGACTGATTTCGGATTTGTTTTGGTTTATCTTACATGTTGTTATTTGTTAAAAGGTTGCAGGATAAAATGAACAATATAATGAAGAATTATTATAATAATAAAAATTATAACAATATATTTAGGAGGGCAGCATAGTTTTTTTTTATTTATTTGTTTTTTTTCTTTGCTTTACAATTTTTTAGAGAAAAATGTGTCCTTACTGGGATACCCCGTTCTATGGTCACATTATACATGTTTTCGTGTTTGAAATTTAAGTAAATACCTATATTAAAATATGACAAGAGGAAAAATATAAAGTTATATCTGATAGAAAGTTCAATACAAGCATTAATCCATGTTAGGCGGAAAAATTGTATCTTTCCCATGTTTATAATCCTTATTTTAATGGTTCTTTTGAAGTCGGTTTTTGTTTGAATACTTTTTATTGCAAGAGGGAGTACCTAAATTAAATAATTTTATGGAGAAGTATTGCATATTTCTTTGTCCAAAAGTAGTTTTAGTTGTAGGTTGGAGGAATGTATGTTGTAATGTAGATCTTGTGAATCGGCCCAAGTTTGTATGTGTAAAGTTATCCTGTTTTTTTAATGCGTACATTAGAATATCTTTTGAATATAATTGTTTCAGTGCTTTAAAAACATAGTCCGTAGTCTGTAGGAGTTCTGATGGGGACTATAATTAGAAGTATAATTTTCAAAATTGCCTTTTGTGCTATGAGGGCTGTTTTTATAGTGGAATCGCATGAGCTTCCCCATCCGATAAGACCATATTGTAGATGAGATTGGACTAATGCATAATAAATTTTAACTAGCTGTTCTTTATCTAAAAATTTTCTTATTTTTTGAAAAAATAGGTTAGTTTTGTTAATTTGTTGCTCACATTTTCCACTTGGGAGTTCCAAGTTAAGTTTTGATCAATAATTAATTATTCCAAGGTATTTTATTGGTATCATTATCTGTTATAGTTTTCGCAAGTAAACTTGGAACCTTGAGGTGATTTCTCACAAAAACGAAGCTACACAAATTATCCAATTACTAGATAGTGATATCTGTGGTCTAAACCAGGCATAGGTTCCTAAGATTAAGCTCAGGTTGGGGCCAATTGAGGATTTTTTGCGGCCCAAAATGAAGTTTACAGATTTCTATGTTTTTGTATTGGTATTCATTGAAATATATATACTAGATGACTAATGACCGCGCCAAAGCATTGCCACTGTACATAATATGTCCAAAAGCATATGCCCCGCTAACGTCAGTTCAGTGCTCATTGTGACGCCGACCGACTTGTGCCGGACGATACGCGATCAAAACTATCACCAAAATGGTTAAATGCGTCGCGAAAAAATGCGATTCAACATAATAAAGCAAGTGGAATTACTTTCCACACCTAAGTTCATTGTTTACATATTCACATTTAATTAAAAAAAGCAGAAAATGAAATAAAATGTCAAATACTCTAATATAGGTTCGGTGTTGCCACTAAAAAGTCGTTTTGGTTTTCCCACATTAATGGGAGAATACATAATTTATGGAATGAGTTACTATGGAGGTAACCATATTAAAATACTTAATAAAAATTATGTTTTAATCTTCATACAACATACTTCATTAACACTTATTTTAGTTTATTTGAATAAATTTTATATAAATAATTCTGCAGGGCACCATAAGATGCAGCACGCCGTGAGAAGTGAGTGGAAATAATTCGATTGCTGAGAACTGAAAACACTTTTGAAACAATTTCTGTTTGAGTATTATATACTATTGGTTCAATAAAAAATATTGGAACAAATAATGACTTCATTATTTCATTAGTTGTGCATTCTTTCAAAATAAAAAATATAATAAAAAACACATATTTAAAATAATTTAAATAAGTTTATTTTATATAACGTTAAAAAAAAAACTATTTCATTGTTTATTTTGGGTAAAATTTCAAATGGTAGGCAACACCAAGCCGCTATTGCAGGTTTGCGTTTCTGGCTTTGTCTTATCCTAGCGGTGGTAATGTTCTCGTGACTTGTGCAAGTGAGACAAATATATGTTTACTTTCAAATGTTTAGTGATTCCAAAGCTACGTCGTTGCAGTTGTAGAGTGGTTACGCTTTTTTCGATGAGCGGTAATGAAGTTTGCTTCTCTATTTATATATCTCAATGTTGGTATTCATAAAAAAAATGTATCTCGCTATAATTATTGCTTCGCATGTTTGTAAATTCATTCGTAATTTTATCACATTTTTATTACATTTTGGGAAATTAGAACTTTCTTGTTTCTTTCTTGTTATTAGGGTTTTGATTTATTGTTTGAAATAAATATAAAAACATGCTAATGATTTTCAACAAAGGTTATATTTTTAATTAGCGTCAGTTAACGTATTTCTTTGTCGTTAAATGCATCACTCTCAGAGAACTCGTAATTTAACAGTGTCCGTCTCTTAAAAAGGCTCCTTATAGAGTAAATATTAGTATCGTCACAAGTATTTTACGATAAGCACTACGCTCCTGGTCATTCGAATTTAACAACAAAAGTAGGAAATGCAAATTTACCGAAATCTTTCTAAACTTACCGATACTATTAAATTTGTTTTGAATTCGTCGAAAATCAGTTATCGCTCGTGGTTTTACAATAATTGCATTTTTTGACACCGAATTTCCGGTAAAAATTAACGGCCCATTAATTATAAGGTAATAACATATTTTGAATAAGTTCTTTATATGTGTGGCCCATCTTAGCTCAGTAATTATTTGTGTTTGGCACCCCTGGTCGAAATACTAAATAGGTTGTATACATATACTAAGATAGGTACCATCTATTCGGGGGAAAACCCATTCCATCTAATAAGTAATCCACATGTATTTTTAATTAATATTTGCCAAACGACAAGATCTTAATATATAAAGTTGCGATAATTAATAACTGGAAGCACACATTGTTTAGTTTATAAGCCAGGAGAAGCAAGTTCTGAACTCAGATCACAGGTGGCATTATACATATGTAATAAAATAAAATAAAATAAAAATAAATATATATTATTTACTAACTAACTAACTAACCATCACGCCGTTTCTCCGCAGGGGTAGGCAGAGAGGACGGACCGCCAAACAACTCGATCTTGGCACACACTCCTTGCCTCGTTTACATTCATACATCGTCTCATACATGCTCTTCTATTAATTATTATTTTTAATTGATAAACTAACGTTTTTAAGACAAGATTTTTATGCATTGCACAAAGGGTAATAATTATTATAAGTAACAATTATTAGCCTGAAATACTCATCTACATTGAAAAAATCTCCCGAGAAAAGATACAGGTCACCCCAAGTGGTTCGCTACGTTTGGTGACTTAGCGGGGGTGCCCGGGTTCATGGGATGAGGCTTGTCTAGGTCTTGGTTGCGATACATTTGCCCAACCACTGCGTCGCGGGCAGGTTCGGAGGAGACTGATTGAGGGAGGCCTTTTGACCTCTCCAGCCGGATTCTCCCGACCCTTCGCCTTGCACCGCAGTGTGAGGTATAGATTCATACGTCCGTCACTCCTGGCCACACGCCACACTGACCCCCAGATTCCTACCCATTCCTCATACCTTTTTCCTTCCCATATCTTCTTCTCCTTCCTTTCCCTTAAAAAACCCTCCACACAGCATCCTCAAAGATGACATAGGCCCTTAGGGAAATTGTTTTCCTCAGTGCCTCCTGTGTGGAGCTAATGTAAAAAAAAAACATGCCGCCGACTTTATACTTACTGGAATCTAAGCGGATCTTCGAACAAATTCCTTCGTATTTCCAAGGAACATGCATTGGACCATTTAGGCATTTTACCTTAGCATATATGAATAATATTTTTGGTTTCAAAGCCATATCTATTCTGATAACACTAAATGCAAACTTCCAGCTGAACTTTATCTGTACGGTGGGAGGGTCTTCCATCCAACACACTGCAGTTTCCATCAAACACACTGCGGTACAAGGCGATGTTCCAAAAGAGTCCTGCTGGAGAGGTCAAAACGTCTCCCTCAACCTGTACCTCCAAATCATTGATAAGCAGACACATTCGCCGCCAAGATTCGGACAAACCTTAACCCATGAACCTGGGCGCCCCTGCTAAGTCACAAAACTTATAGAACCCCTTAGGGTGACCTAAAGCAGAGGTGTTGGTAATCATACCCGCTTACCAAATGAAAATAATACTCAATGATAAATTTTAATATTTAATTAAATGAAGACAATATTAACGACACTCAATCGAAAATCTGGAGACAGAAAAATCAGGAAAAGATATTGGCATCACTGGGACTCGAACCCATGACCTTCTGCTTTCAAGGCAACAGCTATACCAAATGAGCTAAGGTGTCTATATCCAATTCTTTAGATGTCAAACATTAAAAATAAAATGGATAGAAAATGAAGATAATGTTGGTAGTTCTTAGTCGAAGTATGATACAGTTAAAAGTGACCGAATTGGATGTAGACACTTTAGGTCAATTGGTAGAGCTGTTGCCATGAAGGCAAAAGGTCCTGGGTTCGAGTCCCAGAGTTGCCAATATCTTTTTCTGATTTTTATGTCTCCAGATTTTCTATGGAGTTTCGCTAATATTGTCTTCATTTAATTACATAAATTTTAAATTTTCTATCGTTTTTATCTTATTGTCCACCATTCTTGAGGTGTGGCTAATCGTTATCATCACAAATAACATTAACATGCGATCATCATGCTATACTTATGATTAATTATTCATGTTTTTTAAACTTTTTGCACTGTAATGTTCTTGTAAGTTCCCACAATACACAATCTCGAATCTGACCAGTGACCTGCATACTACACCACCGCAGTATACAGCCAGGGCATGTCCTCTGCGTTATGTCTAGAGTCTGGAGGCAAAAAACCCAACCAAACAACGGTACATTTTTTATTCGGCCAGCTCTCAAGAACAGGATGATTCTTTTCACAATATTTGCCTTCTCCCTATCTGACAAAACAAATCCCTTTTTCAAGTAAAAATACTAAAGTATCATAAACGGGACGAAAAACCCTCAGTTAAAATTTTGAAATCTGTTCAGTATGTCAGGCTGGCCCTCTTCATACTATGAATGACCAATTTTCAATTAATCACTAAACATCTTTTGTATCAAAGAGTCGCTGATATTCCAGGAAGAAATGGCACTATGAAAAGAATCAAAGGAAATCAGCCGAAATGCATAATTAACGATCAGTTCATTTCATACAATTCTTAACTTTGGATTTGATCCAACAAAAATGAAAAATTATTTTTGTAATGACAAGGTATATCAAATATCTAGTACAAATATGTACTACTTTATTTATTTGTGTTTTAACTTATAAAATATAGATCTTTAGAGATTTCAATTTTACGTAATTTTATAGGCGTGTCGGGCAATTATTTGTGAGGAAATAATAAATATTTAAAATAAATAATTTTACTCTAATTATTTTAAAAAATATGGTTACTCCATTTTGTATAAAATGAAAATTATTAAAAAAGCACTTCGATGGGCGTAAATTTAGATTATAATTGACTTATTTACGTTTGAACACAAATGTGTGGTATATAAATTAAAATTACTAACTAAAAAACTGCCTTTATTACGATGTTTTATTTTTCATAATATTAACACAGTAGGAACGGTATGACGTATATTTTTTAATAATTATAATTAACTCACAAAAAATTCCAAAGTTGCCTCCGAAATCAAGCAAAATTGAATTCCTTAATTACCTACGTACCAAAATTTAAAATGAATAAAATAGCACATGTCCGTACTGGATATTTAATGTGATTTTTGATGAGAACAAAAGTTATTCAGTTTGGTTGGGTATTTTGGCAACAAATATGTTTGACGTGAGGAAGGAACAGTCGTTTCGAAACCGAAAAAAAAATATAAGTGGTTCTAACAAAGATAAATTATTTCATTTATTTATAATGGATTTTATTTATAACCACAAAGTTATAGCTTCATTCAAAAGTCAAAAATTTAGTTTTGTATGAAAAGGGCCGCGCAGCCATTCCTCTGTGGATTTATGGGATGTTTAAAACATATACAATTTCTTATTAATCTATTAGATTTCCCCACAACGTCTGAAAAATTGTACAATTTATATTAGATTAGTTGTTATTCTATTCGATTTACGTTCTGATATAAACAAAAATAAATTGATATTTTCATATTGGGTATATGACAGACATCTTAGTTTTGCTATAAAGTTTAATTACACAAAGCTCGAAAAATCAAACAAGATTTGATTTACAACCACTGACTTACGTACAATTTGTTTAGTACACTTACTAAGAAATTTACTAACTTTCTAAATAACAAAATTTCTATAAATTTACGACAAGCGCATGCTAGTCAAGGGGATTATAATTATTTCGACACCAAATTTATCATACAATAAAGTTTGTTTGTCTAAATCTAAAGGGCACTACCAGGTAAGTATGTTTTCTTTATTTGTTTGTTTTTAATAACATGGATAGAGTCTAGGAATTCATAATTGTACAGCGCCCTTGGGGTGATTTTTTACAAAACGGCTGTGCAAATCATTTAAATTGCCGTATTCCCGTTCAAAAAGAAGAAGATGGAGAGATATGTAATTACGAATGTTGAAGAGAGTGCGCTATTATTTAAAACGGTAAAATTGAAGCGAAAATTGTGAAAATATTTTATAAAATACGACTCTTTTAAAATAGAGCAAAAATCTCTTGAGGCTGTCTAAAACAGCATTTACAGAATCACTGTGAAATTTTTCATACATATAACTTGTAAAATAACTGAATCAGATGTGAAAATAATAATTTTCGGAGCATATTTTGTGATTTTTTTCTATCGAGGGAATTTCATATAATTAGCGTTTCGGCATGGGGAATGTACAGATATTATCTTAAAAAAACATATATTTTTTTAAGAGCTTAAAAACTTTTAATTTATTTATTTATTTATTTATTGACGCCCTAATGGGCTTTTACATATAAAATACAAATTTCATTTATAACAATGGTATAACACAAAATAAAAAAAGATTACAAAATACACAAATAAAGTATAAACTCAATGTAAAATAATAGGAATACATCTAATGCTAATTCCACATGGATGACTTTAGAGAACTCGTATGTACATACACCTACGAGCAACAAAAACATTAAAAATAATCAAAACACATTAATTTTTACTTAATTACTCGTTGTATGCTTTTGAAATAAGAACAATAAACAAAAGAAAATTGAAATAAAATAAAATGATTTCTCATTCATTATTTACATCTAAAAAGTGGTGGATTACTTTGGCTTTAAATGAATCGAAATTTAAATTAAAAATGTCAGCGACATTAGTTAGTTCATTGCCCAACCTGTGTATTCTTTCCATCACAGAATTCGTAGCGAAGTTATTGTTGTAAAATAAAATATTTCGTCTAGTATATTTTAATATATATGTAAGGATAACAAGTTTATAGCGTCAGGGCAGTCCAACCTTGAATGAACAATATTATACAATAAAAGGAGATCAAATGTTTAAGAAATCGGTAGAAATTCGGATAGCAGCGGCTTATTTATTAGTATGTGCATCTTTAAAAGAGCATCTCTAGTATTTTCTATGTCAATGGTCCTAACACAACATCAATGTGCAATGTGCATTTGTGCATCCATTGACAGTGTGAACACAGGCAACCATTTTCCGAGAATCGTGATCGGCATTCCGTCCACTGTAAAAAAACCTCGCGTAGCATTTGGGAACGATCCGACGGTTACGTACTCAAACCTTTTCATCTGACGGTTTTCCATTCAAACACACATTTAATAGCAACAATGCTTAAGTGCCTTAAATACCAAAAACATGCGCCTATTTACGTTGTACGTGATGCTATAATATTACTTCGTTCCGTTGTGTAATTTGTTTATCTATTATTATTGTTGTAGGAATAGAATTCTTTGTTTATTGCAATGGGAGTATTGGCATTACAGGTACCTACTAAAGAATCTCTTAGTCGTTGCCACAAAATAAATGGCACACTTCTGTGATTTTAGGAGCTTTAATAATAATAATAATAATAATTTGAAAATTTTGTGAAAAAACACCTCAAAGGCGTGATACAAACGTAATTTGCTAGATTCTATCTAATTATGTACAAACAGACACAAAAAAATGCCTGGCAGGTAACTTCAGATAAACACAGTTGTAATAGAAAGTTATCACAAGTAATCACAATCTTCTTATTGGATTAACATTTTCAATCTGTCTCCGTTCCAATTGTTCCCAATTATGTCGTCTGCGTGCAAACTGTACCTAAATTTCTCTAAATAAACAATAAACAGTGTTAATCTCAAGTGACCAGTGTGACCTCCCAGATAAGTATGGCCCTGTATATTTTCTGCCTGTACAGTATATTAAAAAAAAAACAATATATTATGTACATTGTTACACAGCATCGCATTCATTGGTCAAATCATTGTACACATAGTTTCATATCAGTGATCGACGAACCGTTGGTTGCAATTTTTAGCAATAAGTTTTTAATTGTTTGTCTAGCTTGTAGTTCGAAAACTATATTTTAAGTTTGTACTACGCCCTTGAGGTAATTTTTCACTAAAACGACGCTATACAATTCATATAAATATTATTATTAAAGTTTGTGACCTCGAAGGCGTTGTGCAAATATGATTTGCTAGGTTCTACTAATTATGTACAAACAGATATAGAAAAATACTTACCTGGCAGGTGACTTCAGATAAACACAGTTTTATTAGAAAATTTATGCTTGGAAATGATACGATAATTTATGCACGCAGAAGATACATTATTTAAAACGATGTACGTTGAATGATTTTACTAATTTTTTTTTCCCCTATCCCCATACGGGGGTGTGCTGGACCTCGTCCCTGCTTCATCTTTAGTTACATTACTAATTTTGCAGATCCTTCTCAAATCTATCTGCGCCTCCCCCAATGACATGTGCAGGCTTGAGGCTTGATCAGACGACCTTGACTATCCTTTGTCCTGCCTCTGACTACCCAACGCTGAATTTTCTTTTAGTCTTCGGGTATTTTACCCCAAAAATTCAGTTAACATTCTTTGAGGCTTCACTGAGTGGTTGGCTAAGGGACACGGAAGCTAATTGTAGTTTATGATCAGACCGAAAGCCATTCACATTTTTTGTTGTTACTTGCCAATTGATTTGAGATTTATTGTATTACTTATGTTCTCTATTTTATGCAGGTGCTTGCGGGTTTTTACAGATGCAATGCCGCCTCATGGAGCCTCATGAATGAGTTTTTCTTTTGCCCTGTTTAATTTATCTTTGTCTTACTAACCTTTTTTTTTGCATTTTGTTTTTCCTGTTAAGCACTTGCATACTGCTTACTAACAACGTATGCATGGACACTGGAGGTCTAGATTCGTTCAAAATAAATAAATGTAGCTTCGTTTAACAAAAAAAATAGAATCTTGCGAGAGCCTTGAAGGAGTAAGTTACTTATGCCAAGGCGGGTAAGAGGTGGATTACCTCCACTATCCGAAACGTTGGCTAAAGAAGGAGGTAGCGCAACACGGCATAATACCCCAAAAACTAATAACAAAATTTCTTATACCATTACATCTGATTTTAGAACTAGAGTATTTTGCTATCTATTCTTGACTTCAAAAACAACGCAGATTTAAACTATACCTCTGAATATCAGGTTATTTCTTTGCGGGGGTAGAAAAATTGAGAATACCACACAAATTTTGTTCAGGTACTCTTCTTGTTCCATTCATATATTTACTCATCAATTACTCCGATTATTGAATATTTATTTCATTTTATCGTGCGAAATTTTACTGGGATGTTCCCGACTCCTTTTTCCATCTACTTGCGAGTCATATTATGCTCCTGACACTCCCGAACGTGTCCAAACCATCTAATTACCCCTTATCATTACACTACCATCGTCCTTGCATTCTTCTCTGAGCTTCTCATTCATAATCTGGACATACGTTGTTTTACCACACTTTTACGCCGAAGGGTTTTCAATGCTATTTCAATACAAGAATAGGAATTTTTATGTACTGCAAGCATTGATATATTATTGAGATATATCATTAATTTTTGTAAGGAGTAGCACCTCTAAAGTATATCTCTATGACTGCGAGTTCATAACGAAGAAAAGAATAAAGTAGAACATATTTTTATTTATTTATTTATTTATAAGTACATGTTACACGATTAATTGATTTACTTGACAAGATTCATATATTTAAAGTGTAAATCGCATGCATTATGACTCCTAACTACTATATGAAGTATATACTCAGAAATCCTTGAATACTGATGCGTCAGAAAATATATTTATATGCAGGTTATGAGAGGAGGAATATTGTGGATTTGGTAATTCAACATAACATCATCATCAGCGACATCAGCATGGATAAAATTTCATAACTCCTTAATTTATAAAAAAAAACGCTATAGTGGATCCGTTCAAAACTTTAGGCCCATTGGGTTCAAAGAATGAAAATATCAGGAGAACATTTTCTTTCAAATCTTTTGAACTCTCCAGAAGAACTCTCTCGGAACATCACTTTGCACCGCAGTGGGAGCGATGAATTCATTTATCCGCCATTTCTGGACACACTGACCCCCAGATTCTTACCCTCATACCTTATACCTTCCCAGAACTTCCTCTCCTTCTTTTGCTTAAAAAGACTCTCCACGCAGCATACCCAAAGATGACAAAGGCCTTGCACCGCAGTGGGAGGAATGGATTTATCCATCACTCCTGGAGACACTGGTCCCCAGATTCCTACTCACCCTTCTTTCCTTTTTCCTTCCCAGAACTTCTCCTTCCTTGTCTCAAAAGATCCTCCACTCAGCATTCTAAAAGATGGTATGGACCCTGAGAGGACTCATTTAGGCCTTTTGTGTGGAGCTTCAGTAAAAAAAAAACGAAATCACTTGTCAAACTTATAGGAAGAGAATGATTGTAAATATCTACGAAAAGTAAGTAAGAAGTATACGCGACGTGTTAAGTTACATTACCAACCGCTGTTAAAAGTTTCGCACAATTTGGTCAATTTTATCATTTCTACCGAGTTGAATTACCGAGAAGTTAAGATAAAATTCTGAAAAATTATCCCCAGTTTGGCTATCCAGCTTAGTCGAAATCTAAAAATAGCTGTCTCCATTCAATGTTAAACATATTATTCTCAATGACACCAGATGCGGCAAGTGTAGACGAAGTTATTTGTCTAAGAAGCTGTCGCAAGCTTTTTGCGCCTGTCCTAGCGCCACAGTGACCGACGACCTTTTTTTGCGATGACTTGTGAACTATTCTTTGTGAACCTGTGAACCGACCACCGGCGAGTTCACATCCTGTGCAAACCTACCACCGTAATATAAAAAATGCACTCATTCATGAAACATCTGAACTAAAATTCGAAATGTGCATTATCTTGCATACAATGTATGGTCACTCATTCATGAAAAAGCTCCAACTAAAAAGCTTTCTTTTGAACAATCTCAAGCTGATTCATTACCCCTTGCTTTGTGGGGCTATCACATATGTTACTAACGTTTTTTCTTGATGTTCATAGCTTCACTTAATGACTAAATCTTCCATGAATCGCTACCCAATACACATGTGAGTGTCATAAATTATAAAATGTTACAAGAAATGAAAAAAAAAGGGATAGTAGTTGGATCAAGTTGACACAATGCTAAAAGGAACTAAGCTACCACAAATAGTAAAACTAATTTAACAAAATTAAAATATACCTTTTTAATCGGTGGTCAATTAACCGTGCTGTTTTCTATAGAACATCTGAGCTCTAGAAATAAAAGATCGACAGTCTTGTTGAATTTATGTTCAGCAATTTCAGCAGATGATCTGACTAACTAACTAACCATCACGCCGTTTCCACGCAGGGGTAGGCAGAGAGGACGGACCGCCAAACAACTCGATCTTGGCACACACTCCTTGCCTTGTTCACATTCATACATCGTCTAAGGCCTTGGTCGTCAAACTGCGGCCCGCGGGCCGCATGCGGCCCGCGACGGATATTCGTGCGGCCCGCACAAATATCTGGCGTTTTCTTTTAAATTCTTTTTCAAGTACAATTATAGTATCCGTTTTTTTGCGGCCCGCACAAATATCTACCGTTTTCTTTTTAAATATGTTTTTTTTTCATGTACGAGTACAATTATACTATACGTTTTTTGCGGCCCGCACAAAAATATGCTTTTTTTCATGTACAATTATTTTTTATTTATTTATTTATTTATTGCTTCTTCACAATTTATGTACATATATTTTTAGCTTGTAATTATTAACCCCACTAGGGTTCGCCTGTATCGGGGTATTGTATTGTATTGTATTATAGTATCCGGTTTTTTGCGGCCCGCACAAATATCTACCGTTTTCTTTTTAAATAAATTTTTTTTCATGTACAATCATACTATCCGGTTTTTTGTGGCCCGAACAAATATCTGCCGTTTTCTTATTACATATATTTTTTTCATGTACAAAATTGTACTATCCGTTTTTTTGCGGCCCGCACAAATATCCGCCGTTTTCTTTTTAAATATTTTTATTTCATGTGCGAGTACAAATATCATACTATATCCGTTTTTTGCGGCCCGCACAAATATCTGAGGTTTTCTTTTTAAATACATATTTTTTTCATGTACAATTTTACCATCCGGTTTTTTGCGGCCCGCACAAATATCTGCCGTTTTCTTTTTAAATATATTTTTTTCATGTACAATAATTATACTATCCGGTTTTTTGCGCCCCGCAATATCTGCCGTTATCTTTCTAAATATATTTTGTTCATGTACAATTAAATATATTATCCGTTTTTTTACAATTAATTATATTGTCGTTTGAGACTTTCAGGGGGGTAGTAGAAGACCCAGAGAAAATTAGAGGGAGTAGATATGGCACAGTGAGGGTGTAGATAGGTAAAACAAAATATGGTAAAAAAAGAACAAAAAAACACGCTTATCACGTACTAATAAAGCAAATTAAACTTTAATATTGGTTAATTTTTGTTATTGTATGTATTGTTATCATTTCTATCGCGTGTGCGAAAATTCACACATTTTTTTTAAATATAATATTATGATTTTGCGTGAATTATTATTAAGAATTGACACTACATCATGAACACAAGAAGGAAGGAAGTAGCAATCCGGTACTTAAATACAAAATAATTGCTTTTTTAACTTGCTAAACAAAAAGGTACAACTCCCCCCCCCCCCCCCCCGAAATCATAATGCGGCCCGCGGTGATACCTTACATTGTCCTATGTGGCCCTTGACCAGAAAAGTGTGACGACCGCTGGTCTAAGGAGAATATATGACGCAAATGTGAATAGAAGAAGAAATCGGGGACGCCCGAGGAAGACATGACATGACCAAGTGAATCAGATACTTAAGTCGGGCCATGTGAAGAGTCGGAATAAAAGAAGAGCAGATCATCTGTTTGGAGAATAATAATAATAATAATATTTGGATGACTTGTATAGCGCCGTTTTTGTGAAAAATCACCTCAAGGGCGCTGTGCAAACTTATAATACATTTCTACAATCTTACTTCTAACTAGAAACTAGACAAACCACTATAACAACTTATGGCTAAAAATTGAATCCACTGGTTCATCGATCACCGATACGAAACTATATCTAGCAATCTAGGTACAATGATTTGATCAATCAACGCGATGCAGTTGTAAAAATGTACTGTACAGGCAGAAAATATATACAAGACCATACTTACCTGGAAGATCACTAGATATTAACACTGTTTTGTTTATTTAGAGAAATTTAGGTACAGTTCGCACGTAGAAGACATAATTGGGAATTATAATATATAAATGTTCATTTATGAGCCTATTTTGAAAACAAAAGCAAAAGTTTATTATTGGCGGTACAATAGTACAATATCTTCCTAAATTTGTTTTGTTCCTTGGTAAGAGAAAGATTGATGTGTAAGGAATCGAAAAATGTTAATCCAATAAGAAAAGTGTGTTTAAATGTATTTAATCCAAATAAAATGACAAGTCAGTCCTAGTTTTACTTTTATTCTGGGTCTCTTTTTTGCTGATTGAATTGCTCCACTGTGCATGTGGTATGGCCGTAAATTTTAGCATCTTTTGACCCCACAATGGGCCGCCCAAGGTCTTTAAAAAGTCGTTTCGGCGAAGGACCGCTTTTATTAGTTTTAGTTCCGTTCGCTTGTTTAAACCTAAAACGGATATCCGTGCCGGGTTATACAGTGAGGCACGCGTGTATCAAATTACCCCACGTGTCCACCCTCGATCGTTAAATTGTATTGCTTATTTATAAATTTATATCAAGTTTGGCGGAACAACATGAGTTTAAATTTTAGTGTCGTTCTGAAAAAGAATATACCTGCTCAGTCTTGCAGTGATCACTTAAAAACTATGTTGTATTAAAAATATGAAGATACTTATCATGTCCATCGCATAACTCCATGTTTCCACTCCACTCTTTCATGCCACTTTTATACCTTAAACTCGCCTATTTAAACGATTTTTGCTCAATGTCAGACGGATCTTAAAGTTTGGTGTGTACTATACACATCATAACGACACGAAAACATCGCTACGCAAATCGTTATCCAATTATTATTTTCATCAATATTTCAAGTTAGCAATCAAATTACATTTACAAAATTATTTGCATTACCCTCATTAAGGTTAAATTATATGTACTCATTACACCATGTCGTGCAACATTTGAAATCGGGCTGCCAACAATAACACTCCTTATGCAGATGGCAATAAGGTTTAAAATCCCGCTTAACGTTAACGGCCTGTTTTGATTTATGCAACAAAAAAAGTTCACCAAAAAGTGTTTTATTTTATTTTGCAAAGTTCAGGCACAAATATTTAAATGCTTTATGGTCATTTTCTAAAAAACATTATTTACCACATCCATTGGATAACCAACACCTCTGCCATAGGTCGTATTCGCTACGTTTAGTGATGTAGCAGGAGTGACCGGTTTCATGGGGTGAGGTTTCTTCGGATATTTGTGGCAAATGCGTGGCACGCCAGATCGGAAGGTCTGGTGAAGATATACCTTTTGACCTCTCCGGCAGGTCTCTCCCGGAACATCGCCTTGCACTGCAGTGGGAGGGATAGATTCGTCCGTCACTCCTGAATACATTGACCCCCAGATTCCTACCCACTCCTCACATCTTTTTCCTTCCCAGAACTTCCTCTCCTTCCTTTCCTAAAAAGACCCTCCACAGAGCATCCTGAAAGATGAAATAGGCCCTGGGGGGGAATTATTTTCCTCGGGGCCTCGTGGAGCTAATGTAAAAAAAATCTGTCTTTTTATAAGCCTAAAAAAGATATCTATAATCTATAAAAATAAAAATATCTTTTTTTCTGGGTTTGAATGTTTGTGTGTCGCTATGCGTTGCTAAACCATTCATCCGATTGCGATGAAACTTTGGGGATTTGTTGTGTGCAAGCCCGCGATGGTTTCTGTATACACAGTGAGCTCTGACATCATGAAATTATGCATTGCTAAACCGTTCAAGGCGGAAGAAGAATGGGACGAAGGGAAAGGACTCGCAGGGAGAAACAATATCTTTATTAAGTGGCATAGCAACGCATGCCGGGAACTACAAATCCAGAAGCTAGCACATTTTTATTTTTATATATATAGATTTCTTCCTAAAACCATGCGAGTGAAGACGCTGGTAAAAGCTAGTTTATTATAAAACCATCGTTACGGTTTGGTTTGTATGTAGGAGATATTGAACTTTGAAGCATTTTTATAATGCTGATAGGTATTTTTTTTTTCTGAGTTTATAAAAAGATTTGATCAAAAAAAATTTCAATCACTTCAAATGTCAAGATGTATTTTTTTTTAGATTTAATTTAATCAAAAACACATGATATTGCCTTACTTAAGAGGAATATAAACGCTAGAAATATTTCGAATCTCATGCCTGCAAAATTTTAAAATCGATCGTCTTTTTGCACGAGGCTAGTAAGCGAAAAAGTGGTTTTTATTTATTTTGTGCATAATTTTATAAGAACGAAAAAAAGTTAGAACACGGAAAACCTCAAAAATAGTCTTAGCCACAAAGTGGTATTTTTTAAAAATTGTTTCTTGTATTACTTTATAGTTAAGTCATGAAAAAACATATTTTTTTTGTGGTTTACGCTTATATTTTTTGTTACGTAAATAATAATTTTATTACAATTCCAATACATAGAAAAGCTAGTAAAAGCTTTGATTTATCCGTAGCATATTTTTCGATGTTCGTACTGTAAGCCGATTCGTCGTAAAGATTAATCAAAATAGTATCTAAATAGAATTTCACGTATATATTCATCTTCAAGAGCTTCGCGGTAATTTGAAATCTTGCAATCTTTACGAATAACAAAATACATAATTAAGCAAAATTAAGCAAAAGGACTAATAATGTGTTTAAAGTTCCCCAAATCAAAACCAAATTAATGCAAACACGCAGTTTTATTGGTCCTCGAACATTTAATCTTCTACCAAAACACATTCGAATGACAGATAAAATAACAGATAAAATATCACTTTACATAAAAGAATTAAAATTATGGCTAAATGACGCAGATGTTAAAACACTTTTGTTATAAACTATATGTAAACCTACATGCTTCACTTTTTAATACAATTCTACTGTAACTTCAAGACTAACTTTATTTATCTTCTTGAAACCGCAACAAAAATCAACTAACTTGCACGTGTCACTTTGTAACTACAATATTTTGAAAGATACATACCTATATTTTAAAACTTTCACTTTGAAATTAACATTTTTTACTTGTACCACTAATTTATTAGTGTAATTTAGCACTTTAGTTTATATTACCCACGCACAGGCAGCGTCTTAGTGAGTTCCCATTATCTACTGTTGTCTTATATATATTTTTACTTTTTTACATTTTTTGTATCTTGTGCTATGTTATATTTATTTAGAAAATTTGTAAAAAATTACTTTTGAAATGTATCAAGATATAATGGGAAAAAATAAAGGAAAAAAAAATCCACCAAAATAAGACATAAAAACAACTAGGGTCGGTACCTTTTTATATCTTGTTAGTGAAAACAGTGATGAGTAAACTCTAACCCTAACCCAATTTAGGAGCACTCATTCACCCAGTTTCATCACTGTTACAAAAACAAATTAGGCATAAAGTTCGGTTCCCACACTGCCAAAAGCCACCCCTATGCCCCAAGTCCTGTACCCCATGCCCTACGGTGCCATGACACCGTTTTTTCAGCTTTGAGTAAATACATACGGCTTTATTAGTTGTCTATCAATCAGCACAGAGTTGCCCTGGGGGGCAATGAGTACCTAGTATTTAGCTGTTCAGTGGTACACACACCTATTAGAATAATAAAGCAACGAGTAAGTGATACTCCACATACATCTTCAAACAACTATGAATGGGATGATTTTGTTTTTCGTTAGCTCCACACAAACACACGTGAGGAAGAAATCCCTCACGGTCAACGTCATTTTTGGGGATGCTGTGTGGAGGGTCTTTTTGGAAAAGTTGTTTTTTTTTATACTTATCAATTATTTGTTATATCTGTGTCGCCGCTAGTAATTATACAAAACTGTGGTAGTTAAATAATGAAAAAAATTTAAGTTATCATATTTAAACATTGATATTTTATTTAAAGGATAAATTAGCTTGTAAAGTAGCTTGTAAGTAGCATCATGTGCGGAGGCACTAAGATTATTATTATATGGTGGTGTTTTTACAAGTTATTTGAATTGTTGCCACAAAGTTGATTTGCAAAGTTTGAAGAAGCAATTTACATTATTATTATGTGTTTATAGGTGCATGACGCATATAAGATATTTGAGTTTTCTGCTAGATCTAAATACCTACCATCCATTTTTGAACGGGATCTTTTCAGTTTAAGCTAACAATACATAATCTACTCTACTATTTTTCTGAATCTTAAAACGACCCAACTAACATTGAATTCACTTGAACTTCACGTGAAAAATCACCTCCAGGGCACTGTACAAAATTACAATACATTTCTACAATCTCACCTCTAACTACAAACTAGGGATGTCGAAAGTAAAACAAAAAAACCTATATATCGATGTATTGATATTTATTAAAATATCAATATCGACGTCGATATATCGAGGAAAAAATATCAATATATCGGTCAAATTTTCAAGAGATTTTGCGTTTTTAAAATAATAGTGTATTCAGCTCAATATTATCAATAGTAATTTTTGTACACAATTTGCTTTTTTTAATGTACAAAAATCTCAATAAAAATGAAGGTATTTTTATCACTATTCATTTTTATTACACAATAATTACAAAAATATCAAAAACTAAAAAGCTGTCTTCTAACTTATATGTAAACTGAGATGCATACAAAGTTTGTATGCGTCTCAGTAACATTCTATTGGCGTAAATCTGTCAAAAAGAACTTCGTGCTTGGAACAAGGTATAGTCAATAATCATAGACAATTAGGAACCAACACATAGGAGTGGCTTAGAAAAAAATGGCGAAAAATAGCATACATTTCTATGTATGTACATACACAATGAGATAGTATTGGTAATCACAAATACTAATGCAAAGACAATAGATTTGTAAGTTATTAATAGTTAAAATTTCAACCGCCAGATGTCATGACCCAATACAGTTACTTTTTTCCGTTCATTCCTATACGGTTTTGGATTCTAGTGACTTTAAATACATAAATTTTAAAAAAATATCGTTTTTGATACCATTTTCGATATTGGATATTTTGTATCGATATATCGGATCAAAATATATCGGCTACAAATATCGATATTTTGAATTAAAAATATCGATATTTCGATGTATCGATATTTTTTCAACAAGCCTACTACAAACTAGACAAACATTATGACAACCATTATAACAACATCGATCACCGATAAGATCACCGATATGTACAATGATTTGACCGATGAACGCGATGCTGCTGTAAAAATGTACTGTACCGACAGAAAATATACGGGACCTACTTACCTGGGAGGTCACTTGAGATTAACTGTTTATTGTTTATTTCGAGAAATTTAGGTACAGTTCGTACGCAGAGGACATAATTGGGATCTATAATATCTAGTATGTTCTTTAATGAGCATATTTTGAAAGCAAAAGCAAAATTTTCTGATGAGTGGTACAATAGTAGAAGGATTCGATCACAACATTTATCTTCCTAAATGTGATTTATCCCTCGGTAAGATAAAATTAAGATAAGATTGATGTCTAAGGATTCGAATAATCTTTATCCAACAAGAATAGAGTGATTAAGACATATCATAGACCAAAGAAGAATGATACTCTCAGATAGGTATATTTGATTTAAGGGTATGAATGTCCAAAAAGATAGGGTTTTAATTTGGACCTAAATTCTGTTGGGCTTGTTATGCATCTTAGTTTCGGAGTCAGTTTATTCCAAGCCTTAGGCCCAGATACTCCGAAAGCACGATCTCCAAATTCATCTTGGTTGAATATCACCGACTTCTTAAAAGAAAAAAAAGAATGTATTATATTGGCACAGTTAACATGTTTAAAGTGGCCAGTCAGGATTAGAATTACATGCAGCGCTTTCCAATTACATACAGCTGTATTACTGGTATTTCTGTGGACGATGCTCTGGAACGAGCGTCGTTGATCCCGTCCATGAATATATCAATGGCAGTCAGTAGTAAAGTGCGTGACCAAAACACGTGACTTTGCGTATGAGTCGCTTTTATAACTCGATATAAAGCTCAACAGCTGAGGTCAGCCAGACCCATCTCTATGGCTGAACCTGGATTCTTGAAATACCACGCTATCAGTATTTTCAGATATGACATGCACCCAAACACTTTTTTTGCGTATTACGGTTTTATTTGTAACTTTATTTTTTAACTATGTCCCTAAAATGTAGCTCATCTACATTAAAAATGTAACCTTAAAGTTACATTAAAAAGCAACCTTAAAGGTACATTATAGTCAACGTGAGGCTAAGAGCGAAACCTGTCATGTCTTTCAGGGGGGGGGGACTTAAGGGTTCTTTTACAACATTGATTGAAAGTTAATATGGCAGAGATATTATTGAAAAATGCAGTTTCAATTTCCAGGCAGAGCAATCAAGTTATTAAAGCTTTACAACAATTTTTAAAAATTATCACAAAAAATTAAGCATTTCGTCTCATTTTTTTTGTTTTTAATGTGAATACCTCACAAGAATCCCAGCTGCTCCCGACTGGAGCCAGTGAGACAATGGCATGCCCAATTGGAGTATATTGTGAAACTGAAGGTAATGGGTAGGGGAAGAGGAGGTGGGGAAGTATCTGGCTATTCAGATTTGGTCACCAAACACAGCTAAAGCCATTTTTTTAACATTAGCTCCACACAGGAGGCACCGAGGAAAACAATTTCCCTAAGGGCCTATGTCATCTTTGAGGATGCTGTGTGGAGGGTTTTTTAAGGGAAAGGAAGGAGAAGACGATACACGATTACACGTCGACCCTGTAGGTCGTCGAAATTTTCTTTTGTTCAATTATGAGGTGATTTTTCATGAAACTTCAAAGGTAAATTAAACGAATATATTTTTGGATCCAATTTTTTTAAATTTATTTTCCCTATTACCAAATGTTTTCAACTCTCTTTTTTTAAGAGTCTACGCCATTCATGACATCCAAAAATAATCTTATATATATATATATATATATATATATATATATATGTAGAACAATTTTCTCGGTTTACCCGCGTAACGTAGTCCTTAAAAGGACTTTTTAACTCCTGACGTTTCGGACAGATCACACTGTCCATCTTCAGAGGCCTTATGTCTTGAGTTTTTGTCTCAAACTGATAGCTTTCGCATGTCTGTTCGGTCCAAAAGCTAAAACTTAAGTGAGTGCAAGTCACTTCTTATGTCTAGAACGAAGTACCCGGGTTGCAGGTGATTGATGGTGAAGGGGGTGGGGGGCGGGGCTGGCAGTAGATACCTGATTGGTTAAGCTAATTGGAGACACTACTGGTAATTTTGGAAATGCCGTTTTTGGGGTATTTTCATCGATTCCCAACACCTGGAAAGTCTTAATCGATAGTTAAGTCTTATAGTTAGGTCTGAAAGTATGTTGCCTGTTGTATGCTGATGACGCGGTGCTGATTTCTAACACTATGGAAGATCTACAGTCTCTAGTATCTAGGATGAACGAAGTATGTATGAAGAATGAGTTAATGATGAATGTAAGTAAGTCTAAAGTCATGGTGTTTGAAAGAGAGAGTACGAAAACAGTGTGCGATATAGTAGTGAATGATGAATACTTGGAGCAGGTGGATGAGTTTGTTTATCTGGGTAGTATGTTTACGAGAGATGGGAAGGCTGATAGAGATATTGAAAGGAGGGTAAATGCCGGTAACTCCATTAATGGAGGACTGAATGCCGTTGGAGCAAATAAAAAACTTTCAATAAAAGCGAAACTAGCAGTCCACAATGGAGTCCTGGTACCTACCCTGATGTATGGCAGTGAGGCATGGAACTGGCAGAGGAAGGATGAAAGTAAACTGAATGCTGTTGAAATGAGATCCCTGAGACGTATGTGTGGTAAAACCATGTATGATCGTGTTAGAAATGTGGATATCCGCAAAGAATGTAAGGCTGATGTAAGTATAATGAGCAAAATTAAGAAAGGGACCCTCAGATGGTTTGGGCACGTAGAGCGAATGAACGAAGAAAGTAGTGTTAAAAGAATATATGATGCAAATGTGAATGGTAGAAGGAGTCGGGGACGCCCGAGGAAGACATGGCACGATCAAGTAAATCAGATACTTGAGACGGGCCATGTCCAAAGTCAGAATAATAGAAGAGTATGTATGAGACGATGTATGAATGTGAGTGAGGCAAAGAGTGTGTGCCAAGACCGAGTTGTTTGGCGGTCCGTCCTCTCTGCCTACCCCTGCGGGGAAACGGCGTGATGGTTAGTTAGTTAGTTAGTTAGTTAAGTCTTATAGATCCCATCCCCACACACTTACAATACATTCGTTATTTTTTATTTAACAACCAAAATATTCACCAGAAATAATTTATATGGCAGAACAACGTTTGTCGGGTCAGCTAGTTATTCTATATAACTACAGTCTACACCTAAAAGATTTTCAAAACGAAAACAAACAAATCTGTGGCGACCTAACAAAGGGTCTAACGGTATAATTAACCAAATTCCATCCCTTCTTTCAAGGGCACTTAAGTAAACTGACAAATAAAACATCCCATTATAATCATTTGGTGGGCGATATCAATTTACTTTACAGCTTATAAATTAATCTCATTTCGAAAGGGAAGCAATTCATTTCCTCGATTTGGTTTCTTAATTAGTTGTCAGGCGCAGGTATACAAGCTCATATTTAATACTGGAAAGTTTTCTCAAAATATCCGATCATATGGAAGAGCCAACACTAAATCACGATCATATGGAAGGACCCAGCACCACTAAAACAACAATTTTACTACTCGTATTTCTGCATTCCACTAAATTACATTCACGAGATGTATGGAGATATTATATACAGTGCCCTGCTATCCAGACCCAGTCTGCTAAGGGCGGTATTATTTCGTAACATTCCAACCATCGAAAGTTAACCATTTTCCCGATTTGAATGTTACGCCATAAGCTCGCATGTTAAAGGCTTTCGTCGAAGCTCGGGTCTGTGAATCCGGCGGGGCTTTTGCCTTTTTGTGAAATAAGTTTTGACCACACAAGCCTCAGTTCCGAGAACCGTGCACCGTCTCGTGCGGATTCATTCAAAGATCTATCTGACGGAGAGGGACGCGCTTATACGTGGTGCGTGCGCTTGAAGAGCTTGGTGAGTAAACAACACAGAGCCACCAAACGCGCTTTCCCGGTCGGAAGAGTATACTAATATTATTGGTAGCAGGTGCGTATTAGTATAGACGTGCTTTATACCGGAGCTTTTACACGGAAAACTTTTGTAAAGTTTCTGTGATAGATAGAGAATTGGTTCTTTTAATAAAATCAGACGCACAAACGCCTTTAAGAATGGGAGCTTTTATTTGGAGGGAAGACAATTTGTCAAATATATAGGAAATATGCTTTTCGCTTTGACATGCAATAATAATTATTGGATGCTGTTCGACTTGAATTCTCAGGCTATTCTTTGTATTATTTGGTTTGTCCCAATTTACAATTTGGGATGTCGGTACAGGTACCGCCGCCTTCGGAACCATTTCTTGGATAACCAACACTTCTGCGTAGGTCACCCGAAGTGGTTCACTACGTTTTGGTGACTTAGGATGGGTGCCCGGGTTCATGCTTCATGTTCATGCCCATGCCCGAGGTGGGGCTTGTCCGGATCTTGGCTGCAGATGCGTCTGCTCCTAATCAACTGCGTGGCAGGCCAAATCGGGAGAGGCTGAAAATCGCCTTGTACCGCAGTGGGAGAGATGGATTCGTGGATTCGTCCGTCACTCCTGGACACATGACCCCCAGATTCCTACCCACTTCTCACACCCTTTTCCTTCCCAGTAGGTACTTCCTCTCCCCCCTTTCCTAAAAAAGACCCACCAACACAGCATCTCCAAAGATGACGTTGGCCCTGATGGGAATTATTTTCATCGTGACCTCCTATTTGTAGTTATATATTTTATTTAAATATGTTTTAAATTATAAAATATAGGCCATTAAAGAATTCAATTTATCATGATTTGGTTTCAAAATGCATCGATTATTTTGATTAGAATGGTGTACACAAAATATTTTATTATCATGAAAATAAATGCATGCATACTCGTGTAGGTATACAAAATATTTTATTACCATGAAAATAAATGCATGCATACTCGTGCACATAAAATAAATCATTGACATGGTAAATTATAAAATATATTTCAGTACTTATAATTAGTTAATTATTATTATTTACGCATGACAGTTGTTTCGCCTTTCGAACCCATTGTCAGAAATAAAGAAATAAAATTTTAACAATTATTATAAGCAAATTATTGCATTCAAATCAGCCTGAAACACTCATCTACATTGAAAAAATCTTCCGTGAAAAGATACATGCCGCCAACGCGACTTGTTAAAATTTAATTAATTTATTAAATTTATAAAATTTTATTACATTTTATAAAATTTAATTAAATTATAATTTAATTTAATTTATATAATAACATTTTAATTTTTCAAACAAAACTTCTTCTAAAAGCTTTTCACATTGTGATGGCATGATTTATTTTATTAAAAAGAATAACTTAGGACATTTATATAATCAAAGCTTAGTTTAATGAAATAAACTGAATATAACTCAACCTGTGAATTTTTTATTTATTTTCAACGTGATGTTTTTACCGATTTTCCTGCGCGGATTTTAGTTTAGCGCAATACATGCTAAATCTGTTGGTAATAGTAATAATAACTAAATAATATTTGGATGACTGGATAGTATGTCTCTATGGGTACAGCGCCGTTTTTGTGAAAAATCGCCCCAAGCAAGGGCGCTGTAAAAATTTATAATACAATTCTGCACTACAAATTAGACAAACCATTACAACAAATGACATCCACCGGTTCATCGATCACTGATACGAAACTATATGTACAATGATTTGATCAATGAACGCGATGCTGTATAAAAATGTACTGTACAGGCAGAAAATATATCATACTTACCTAGGAGGTCACTTGAGTTTTCTCTGTTTATAGTTTGTTTAGAGAAATTTAGGTACAGTTCGCACGCAGAGGACATAATTGGGAAGGTGACTGAAAACCAACTCAGAACCACATCAGAAAGGTCATTAAGAGCGATGATAAAAAAAATGGTTAAACCGTTCCCGGCTATTTTAAAATTATTTTTTCATAGCTTTTAATGACCTTTCTGATGTGGTTCTGAGTTGGTTTCCATTCTGAGTTTGCATGGAACCAATTGGGAACACAATAAGGAACTCCAGTGAAAAATATTATGGCTTTAAAAAAATATGTTCATACCTTATATTTCAATATCTTTGGTTCATACAGACCAGTAAACGCTGATTCTGAATATATAAGTTTTATTTCATAATTTTAAACGTAGAGTTCTTAAAAAAATATTAAAAAGTGCATTTTTTAACGTCTCGTTAAAATGCACTGTTAAGTTGGTACGATTGAATGGTTAGTGCTGACGTCACGCGTCACCAGTCATTGTATCACATTGTATTGAAATCAATTGAAATGTAGGTATGGCACAAGCCATCAGTATTGACAACATTTCATGTTATTCTTTATTTCATACTGTTTATAGAGATTTAGTTATTGTGTTTATTAAAACAATATTTAAGCCTAAATAATTCAGTATCAAAAATAGAGGTATCTCTATTAGTTTATCTATATTATTTTAAATATTGAAAAACTATTGCACAAAAAAATAGTAATGCTTCTTCTAGGGAGAATACTTCGAACAGCGGTATTCAAAATGGCGGTAGTTGATCAGCTGATTGCCCGGTCCTATACAAATTTTTCAGGAGTGATGACGTCACACGATTTATTTTCACGGGTCTTGAAAAATTTAAATTTTGACAATTATTTTAAGTATTAAAAGTAACTCTAAAAATAAAATAAAAATGCAGTTATTTAAGTTAGAAGGTTATTATTCATAACAAAAAATAAAAAAATTGGACTGGAGTTCTCTATTACTTAATCCTGATACATATTTTAATAATAATATTTAACATGTTCTAATGTACATATTTGATCAGAATATTTATTTCAATCTTATTGATGTGTAAGGATTCTCATAATGTTAATTAAATAAGGAAAGTGTGATTAAGACTTATCTACATTTGTCTTAATTAAGAAATATCCATATTTGTACAGTTTAAGACTTTAAATAAATTCCAATAAAATTAATATCTTTTACAGTGGGATCCAGTTCTGTGCAGTCAGCTGGTACTAGTGTTGGGTAAGTACAGGTAGGTCTACTGTCACCAGGTTCTAACCGTCATACTGCAGAAGTGGGTCCATCCAGGTAAGTATCCACCTGTATTATTTTCTTCTAATCTTTCTGGGTATTCTTAAACATTAATAACACTCGAATAATGCAATAGGTGATTTAAACATTTAAATTGTCGCGGCAGGCCTGAGAGCCCAACATTTTGAATAAAGTAGGAATTACCTTATCTACGACAATTTTTTAAGTTTGAATTTATAGGACAACGGAACTATTTTTAGCTCTCTTTGTAAATTTCATATCCTTTTTTTTAAATTTTTTATTATTATTTTTACAATTACTCACTAGGGAAACTAGCAAATCCTGTGTTGAGAGCAGGCGCAGTTTAAAACAAAAACAGTTTTTTTTTAAAGGCAAGATTTCCGGATTACGAATAATCCGTCAATATTTGAAAATCTCTTACTACCATCAAAGTAAGCGGAAACTGTTGCTTGTGTCGTGAAGGAGGACTTAGCCAGCCGAGGAATCGAACACGCGATGCCACTGGCTATAACAAAATTACAAATAACAATTCAACATTACGTAATAACAGACAATCATTATCGTATAGTAAGCGCCAAACTTAAATGCCCACCTGAACTTGATAGATCCATTTTCGAGCAGGTACAGTCACTTTACTGACTTTTCAATGACCGTAAGTGAAAGAGAATGACGCGTAAAACATACATGTGACAGAGAAAAGCATGTGCGGGGAGGCATGCCGCTTTTCGGACCTTAAACGCAACGTCAGGTCTGCATTAAAGTTTGGCGCTTACTAACTAACTAACTAACTAACCATCACGCCGTTTCCCCGCAGGGGTAGGCAGAGAGGATGGACCGCCAAACAACTCGGTCTTGGCACACACTCTTTGCCTCACTCACATTCATACATCGTCTCATACATTCTCTTCTATTATTCTGACTTTTGACATGACCCGACTCAAGTATCTGATTCACTTGATCGTGCCATGTCTTCCTCGGGCGTCCCCGACTTCTTCTACCATTCACATTCGCGTCGTATATTCTTCTTACACTACTTCCTTCGTTCATTCGCTCTACATGCCCAAACCATCTGAGGGTCCCTTTCTTAATCTTACTCATTATGCTTACATTAGCCTTACATTCTTTGCGGATATCCACATTTCTCACACGATCATACATTGTTTTACCACACATACGTCTCAGGGATCTCATTTCAACAGCATTCAGTTTACTTTCATCCTTCCTCTGCCAGTTCCATGCCTCACTGCCATACATCAGGGTAGGTACCAGGACTCCATTGTGGACTGCTAGCTTCGCTTTTTTTGACAGTTTTTTATTAGCGCCAACGGCATTCAGTCCACCATTAATGGAGTTACCGGCATTCACCCTTCTTTCAATATCTCTTTCAGCCTTCCCATCTCTCGTAAACATACTACCCAGATACACAAACTCATCCACCTGCTCCAAATATTCATCATTCACAACTATGTTGCATACTGTTTTCGTACTCTCCCTTTCAAACACCATGACTTTAGACTTACTTACATTCATCATTAGCTCATTCTTCATACATACTTCGTTCATCCTAGATACGAGAGACTGTAGATCTTCCATAGTGTTAGAAATCAGCACCGCATCACTTACTACCTATATCATATTGTAAATGCATACTTTTAAAGTGAGGTGTAGTTTACAATATATAATCAGTTAATTATTGTTTAAAATGAGATACGGAGCTTTGGAAACGGGGGTGAAGCTGGCAGTAGCAACCTGTAAGTATATACATATGTTTTTTAAATCTAACTTTGTACACCTGTAATTCACTTGTCCCAGAAATTAAATTTAGTGCTGAAGTACAAAGACTAGAAAGAAAAATAAAATAAACACTTTGTTTTCACACGGCACCTACATCACCATTTTTATACTTCTTTCCAAGAAGGTTCGGGGTTTCACTGGTTTGACGTGGCGCCTGGAGGTATCCCTATCTGCTCCTTCGGTGGCCTCGGTCTACACCAGGAACTGTCATTCCCATCACATCCTCATGTAAGTTAATAATAATAAAATTTGGATGATTTGTATAGCGCCGTTTAAGTGAAAAATTACCTCAAGGGCGCTCTACAAATGTATGATATATTTCTACAATGCTTTGACTTACTTCTAACTACAGACTAGATAAACCATTATAAAAACTTATGGCTAACAGCTTGCATTCATCGGTTCGTCGATCACTTATACAAAACTATATTTACAATGCATTTGACCAATGAACGTGATGCTGCCTATTGTGGAAAATATACAGGACCATACTTACTTAATATATAAGAGGTCATTTGAGATTAAAATAGGTTTTACACATTGGTTTTACATCACCTCTTTTTTCAGCCCGATTCCAATTAGAGACCAAAGTCAACATTTTTCGCTTTACGCGATTGCTATTTTCATCTCTATTTTAATATCTACGATTTCAATTATCATCTCTGCAAACAACACATGAACCTTAGGTTCTATAAGTCTGCCTATAGCTGACGATGTTGCAGACCTAAGACTTGACTGCCTCTTTCTACTAATTCTACCATTCTACCAATCAATCCACAATGTTTCTCTAAGCCCGTGAATATAATAATATCGGTACCTATATTTATGTATTGCGGAGTTAATTGTGCGACCGGTAGAAGATTTATTAATTGTAAAGTCGGTTTATCATCCGTTGGCTACTGTCAATTTAAAATGAAGAAAACCGGTAAAGTGTGTCGTTAAAACGCAAAGAATAGAATACAGATTTAATGTACCTAGTGGAATTGAGATCAGTAAGAAGAAGAAACTGGTCTGCTACTTCTCCTCGAGTTATATATTCGTATTGCGTTTTGATTTGCAAAATAACGATGATTGTATTAATTTATTAATTACGCAGCAATAAAATTTTAAATAAAATCTTCCCGGTTGGAAAAATTTTAATGCAAAAAGTGGAGTTCCCTAGGGTTCACACCTTGGTCCAATCTTATTTATCTTGTCTATAAATGATATTACAAAAAATTTCATGATGTATTTATCTTTCTTTTTGCCGATGACCTCAAAAAATTTAAAATTATTTACCGTTGTAACATTCTTCCTGAGAAAATGAACAGATTGGTTATTAGGTGCAATGAAAATAGGCTTAACTTAAATATCTCAAAGTTAGATTTTCTCGAATAAAAAATCCAGAGATCTTTGATAATTAATAATGCTCTTGAGACATTAATACAAATTAAAGACTTAGGCATCACTTTTCAAACAAATTTTTCATTTGTTAGCCACGTAGCTAACTAATCTTTAACAAGGGTTTACAAATGTTAAGTTTTATAACTAGGCTAGTTAGAAATATTTACAATTCATCAAATATTTGAAGTTAATTTTCACGTTCTGTGTAAGTTCTGTTATTATATCATTATAGGCCGTTCTGTAATTACATATAAAACTGAAAAATCACAGAACTTGAATAGAACTGTCACAGAACATAAAAATTAACTTAAAATGTTTGATGAATTGCTAAGTTTTTTTGAACCAACCAATCCTTGTGTTTCAAACTGTTCAATAATAATATAATAATTGGAATAGTGGTGAAATTTCATTATAATAATTTATTAAAGGGTAAGGCATCACCAAATTACTAGTAATCTCATCTTAGTTTATAATCGTCACTCTTTATTTACATATGTACGTGTGTTAGTTATTTAGAGTTAGTAGAAATTTAATCTTACTTATTAATACTGCTTTTGTTTCACGAATGCTTATATTATTAATTATTATAAGCAATAATTGTCACCCTGAAACACTCATTTACATTGAAAAATCTTCCGAGAAAAGATACTTGCCGCCACAACAGGGTTATAGAGGACTGAGAGTTTTCAGATGTTGAATTGGGCGTCGCGTCGCTTAGAGTATCGTAAAAGCGCCCCCAAGGGACTAGTGGAGTGGATGGCTCAACTATATGCTGTGTATTCTGCACTTGTTCATGGTTGTGAAGAATCATTTGTGCACGCACTATGAGCACACCGGATGTGGTTCAATGAAATTCAAGTTTTCTGAGAAAGAAAGAACCCTGGCAGTTTAATAGAAGGCCTATTAAACTGCTAGGACCTTTACGCCGGAAGTCTCCCACTGGGTCAACAACGAATCTTCAGGGGACTTTAGCTGTTTATTATTATTAGAATTAAGCTCTTTTTGGGTGAAATATGTCGAAAAAGGGGTTTTGTAAGTGTAAATAATATTTTATAATTTTATAATCTTTTATAATCCCGTCCTTTGCCTCTTAATTCTAATTCTACGTTCCTCCTCCTCACCCTCCCACACATATTGTAACTAAAAATAAACTAATTAAGAAAATACCCTTACAATATCACACATTATCATTAACTATCATCAATGGAAAGTTCATATTTGTGTATTCTAAGATTTTGCTATCAACTTTTCCTAAAATATATTAAGCTCGGGAGTGGCTAGCTAAGTAGTTTTCAATGACATTTGGCTGTGGAATCTTTCTTACTCTTCAGATGAATAATAAAACACTTTCAAACATAACAGAAGTTTGAAATAAACCCAAAGCGCATTTCTTCGGAAAATAAAATCCATGAGTTAAGATATAATAATAATAATAATATTTGGATGATTTATATAGCGCCGTTTTTGTGAAAAATCACCTCAAGGGCGCTGTACAAACTTATAATACATTTCTAAAATCTAAAAACTACAAGCTAGGCAAACAATTATAAACAACTTATGGCTAAAAATTGCATACATCGGTTCATTGATCACCGATACAAAAAAATATGTGTATAATATTTTGACCAATGAACGCGATGCTGCCTAAAATTTAATGAAAACAGGACCATACTTACCTGGGAGGTCGCTTGAAATTAACACTGTATATTGTCCATTTAAAGAAATTTAGATAGAGTTCGCACGCAGAGGACATTATTGTGAACACATGTTATTTAATCCCGAAAAATATTTTAATATTAATATGTAATGTATTCTTTGACGAGTGTATTTTGGAAAGTAAAAGCAACATGTAAAAGTGGGTGGTGCAGTAGTACCTATAAGGATTTGATCTTTCTAAATGTGATTCGTCAAGAGACAGATTAATGTGTAAGGAATCGAGTAATTTTAATTCAGTAAGGAAAATGTGATTACGACATGTCATAGACAATACAAGTATGATACTCTAAAATAGGTATATTTAAATTACGGGTATGAGAGCCCAAAAAGGAAGGTTTTTAGTTTGGACCTCCGTTGGGATTGTTATGCATCTTAATTCCGGAGGGAGTCTATTCCAAGCCTTAGGCCCAGATACTCCGAAAGCACGATCTCCAAACATAGTATTTGGCTTTCGTTTAGGTTCTATTAGTCTGCCTTTAGCAGATTAAATTGCTGATCTAAGGGTTAATTGTCTCGGACCGGTATTTTCCGGGACGCATAATTCGGAGATGTAAGGTGGGGCCATTTCGTAGATTGATTTAAAAACCATCCAGCACAATTTGTACTGGATTCTCTCAAGGCACTTGAGCCAGTGAAGGTTACGAAGGTGTTCTGAAATATGCGAATATTTAGAAACCCCAGTTATGAGCCTTGCCGCTGCATTAAACACGGATTGAAGTTTGTCAATTTGATATTTGGGAAGACTAGCGTAGATGCCGTTACAGTAATCGAGCCGCGAGACTACGTAAGAGTTAATTAATAGTTTTTTCGCCTCTGTAGGAAGGTTTCTTCGAACTGACTTGAGTTGTCTTAGGTGAAAAAAACCGGTGCTTACTGTCCTATTTATTTGACTTTTTAACGAAAAGTCTGAATCTAAATTAACACCAAGAAGTTTGACTGTTGTCTTTGTAATAATATCGTTGCCGGAAATGGAAAAAGGTGTATTGTCTATGAAATGTTGGCGTTTGTTTGTGGCCGCCCATAGAAACTCAGTCTTAGATGGATTCAGCTTCAGCTTGTTTGAAGACATCCAACGAGTTATTGCTTCTAGGCATTCAGCTATGCGGATTTTGAGACTGTTGATTTCGTTTGGAGAGCAGTAAAAATAAACTTGCTGATCGTCAGCGTAGCAGTGGGACAGGAGACCAAAAGACTCGATTATTTTGGCGACATCATTTGTAAAAAGGATGAAAAGAAGTGGGCCTAAAACGGATCCTTGGGGTACCCCTGAAGAAAGTGTTGCGAAGTTAAAGAGCTTTGTTCCAACCTTAACGGCTTGTAAGCGATTGGATAGATATGACACCAGCCAATTTTTAATATCGGAACTCAAACCAAATGTTTACTCTAATCTCTTAATGAGAAAGTCATGATCAATCGTGTCAAACGCTGCACTCATGTCTAAGAGTGCGATAAATGCTAACTTACCTGACTCTATGGCCAAAGTTATATCTGACAGCATACGAAGTATTATCCGGTTTCTGTTGAGTGAAACCTTCTATATGCGGATTGACGATTAGTGAATAATTTATTTGAATTCAAATGACTGGTTATTTGTGCAGCAGCAATTTTCTCCAGAATTTTTGATAGGAAAGGTAAATTTGAAACGGGTCGATAATTACCTAAGTTATTGGGGTCAAGTTGTGATTTTTTTAGTATCGGCGTAACTACAGCAGACTTTAGAGGTTCAGGGAAGTCACCTGTGCTCAGAGATTTATTAAAAAGATGAACTAGGAACGGGGCTAAGATAATGACACATTTTTTTAGTAACCATGTTGTAACCACAAGTACTTAATAATAATAATAGTTGAATGATTTGTTTAGCGCCGTTTTTGTGAATCACCTCAAGGGCGCTGTACAAACTTATAATATGTTTCCTACAATATTACTTCCAACTACAAAATAACAACTTATGGCTAAAAATTGCATCCACTGCTTCATCGATCACTAATACGAAACTATATGTACAACGCTTTGACTAATGAATGCGATACTATGTAAAAATGTACATATATTGTTTTATTCATACTCTGTTCAGGTAGAAAATGAACAGGACCATACTTTACTGGGAGGAGACTTAAGATTAAAACTTTTTATTAATTATTTAGAGAAATTTAGGTACAGTACACAAGCAGAGGACATGATTGGGAACACAGCTACCTACCTCATAATAAATGATGTTCGGTCAATGAAAGCACTGCAAAGAGCCCCTGAAGTAATTTTTCACCAATGGGATTCTTTAATAATTGTACAAAGGTGATAATAATATTTTATTGGTATCTTCCTCTTTTACAATAGCTGTTTGTACTATTGTACAAATTGTATGAATCTTCAGAGCATTGATGAGCATTTCACAAATCTGAACCCTTTCAGCACGCGACAAATAAAAATGTAAATACGAGTAATCGTTTGTTTAATGGCAGTCTCCGTAGCAAACAAGACGGACTTGTGGATCCATCCCTCCAACTGCGGTTCAAGGCGATGGGTTGAGAGAGTCCGGCTGGAAAGGTCAAAAGGTCTCTCTTAACCAGTCTCTCTCGATCCGAAATACCACATCACATTTGCATCAGCCGCCACTTGGACAAACCTCACCCCATGAACGCGGGCACCTCTGCTAAGTCACCAAACGTAGCGAACCACTTGGGGTAACCTAAGGCAGAGGTGTTGGTTATCTAATTAATGATTCCCGGGGCGGCGGTACCCATACTTAAGAGGAATATAAACGCTAGAAATATTTCGAAACTCATGCCTGCAAAATTTTAAAATCGAGCGTCTTTTTGCACGAGGTTAGTAAGCGAAAAAATGTTTTTTATTTATTTTGTGCATAATTTTATAAGAACGAAAAAAAGTTAGAACATGGAAAACCTTAAAAATAGTCTTAGCCATAAAGAGGTATTTTTTAAAAATTATTTCTTGTATTACTTTATAGTTAAGTCATGAAAAAACTTTTTTTTTGGTGGTTTACGCTTATATTTTTTGTTACGTAAATAATAATTTTATTGTAATTCCAATACATAGAAAAGCTAGTAAAAGTTTCGATTTATCCGTAGCATATTTTTTGAAGTTCATACTGTAAGCCGATTCGTCGTAAAGATTAATCAAAATAGTATCTAAATAGGATTTCACGTATATATTCATCTTAAAAGAAAATTAAAAAAAACAACAACAAATAATAACATTACCGGCATTCCCGTTCGGGCGCCACCAGCCTGAGTTTTGTGACGTTGATTTGCGCTAAGGTAGGGAACTCCTGCACGGTAAGGTATACGAATTCACTGTTGAGGTTACATTAAAAAAAACCATAGAAATATACTTATGAATGCTCGAAATTCTGATTGATATATGTACTCGTGAGTTTAGCGATACAATGATCATTTACAATGTACATTTGCAGGTAGGTACCTGCACCAAATGAATTATACAATTGAAGCCTTGTATCATTGCTTGGCCCTTGAGTAACTACAATGGCAAAAAGACAAAGGAGTTAAGCAAGATGCGCCGAGACAGAATCCCTTTCTTATATAAGATATTTTGTTATTTTGTAGGATGTTTCGAGGCCTTACGAAGGCTTGTCAGGTACAGCGCCTCTGCCTTTATACAGGCGCTAACAATTATTCACAGTTTTTAAAAGCACAAACAACAGATGAAACGAAATACAGAGCGCCAGTAGATAAAATAAATTGTAAAAAATATCGACAAAACCCGCAGAATGTTGGAACTTATTCCCGATTTTGTCGGTAGATGGCAGTGGAGCTCGGAAACGGCGCTACGAGACAGGTTCACCTTAGTGGAGCCCCATTTCTGCTACGTAGCGTAGTTTACCGGATGAAGTTAATGTGCAATTTCGTAATCATAATATGCGTTTTTAATGTGCATTATGTATTCATATTTCGTTTCAGACCAGTAGGTATGTTAAAGCGCACGCATTCCAGGTGATGCTTGAACTTTATTGATGTAACTTTTGTTCTTTGGTCCGGTAAGTTATATAAGTAGATAAATCGAAATGCTACAAGTAGTATAAATTAATAATACTAGCGTTATTACCGGCACAAAGCACTCTTTTCAGGGTGAATTGCCTAAAACCAAAAAAAAAAAAAAACCAAACAACATAATCAATGAAACCAAGCATTGTCGAATAGTTATTTATGTATTGGTATATATATTTGTTGAAGTCACAAGTTTTTAGTAATAGTTTGTATGTAAGTTAAATATTAAATTTTATTAATAATTATTGTCGAAGGTGGGTTGTTAAATTGATTAAGTTTGTATAGTATAAAAACTTGATGATTAGTTTCTTGAGGCTATTGACAAAAATATTTTAAAAAATCTTTTGAAACATACATAATTCACAAAGTGCCTATGTGTTTATACATATCTCTACAGAGTTTTTTGTTATTTGGTTTTTAATATTATAACTGATAACCCTGGGAAACCCTAATCAAGTATTTTTGGTAAATTTTTTGGGATTAGTGTCCATGGCTACTATGAATAATTTTTAGAAAAAAAACTTTAGATTCGCCTTAATTACTATAAAAGGAAACTTTTTGCATCACGGCTGGCGGAAAATAATGCATTTTAATTTTCAATTTCGTTAAATAAAATTTCACTTCGCGAACCGATACTACGACAGCCCGCCCGCCATTTTGTCACTGTAAACCATTCAAATCCTGGGATGTTTTTTAAAATAAAGATAATATACACAAGCCCGCTACACAAACCCTGCTTTGCCAGACAAACCATTCAAAAACGTAGGCTGTTTTTTAAAGTAAAGATAACATACACAATCCCGCTAGACAAACCCTACTTGGTTTGTCTAACGGGAAAAATGGCGGGTGGGCTGTCGTAGTATCGGTTCGCGATGTGAAATTTTATTTAACCACATTGAAAATAAAAATGCATTATTTTCCGCCGGCCGTGATGCAAAAAGTTTCCTTTTATAGTGATTAAGGCGAATCTAAAGTTTTTTTCTAAAAATTATTCTTAATAGCCATGGACACTAATCCCAAAAATTTACCGTATTTTTAAATGTAAGTAGGTATGTTGGTTGTAAATCTCTAACTTAAGTCACAGTTTTTTTTTTTTTTGTGTGTTTTTTTTTTTAAATTCCTTTATTATTTATTTACAGTTTTTTTACATTTTTTAAATTAAGTCCCGTTAAACTGATTGATATCAGTTTGTCAACGGGTTGTAAATATGAATGTCATTAAGTCACCAGTTTTAAGTGAACTATTATAAATCTTAGTCATAAGTCACTAGGTATAAGTCTTAGATGTAAGTCACTAGTTATAACTTAGTTGTAAGCTATAAGTCTTAGATTTAAGTCACTAGTTTTAATTATAAATCTTATTTGAAAGCTATTGTCATATTAATTCTTTAAGCCGCCACTACCTACCACTTAGTAAATAGTAAATATTAGTTAGAACCTAAGCATTCCAAATAAATTGTGCAGCGCCCTTGAGGTGATTTTTCACAAAAATGGCGCTCTATAAATTATCCAATTATTATTATTATTATTACCCGAATTTCTACCGATTTCTTACATATCTCCCTTAAACACGTTAAGTTTTAAAGCTCTTAAAAATATATATGTTATTCTTGAAGATAATATCTAGACATTTTACAAAATTCCCTCGTTAGAAAAAAATCGCAAAGTATGCTCCAAAAATTATTCACACGTTTGTTTCAGTTATTTTACTTGTAATATGTATGAAAAAATTCACAGTGTATCTTTAAATGCTGTTTAAGACAACCCCTGAAAGATTTTTGCTCTATTTTAAACGAGCCATGTTTTATTAAACATTTTCACAATTTTCGCTTTTTTTTTTTTTTTTTCATTTACTAGATTCTTATGTATCTTGAGGAGATGAATCATTTAAATTTACTGAATTTAAAGTTAATGTTCTTTATACAAATAGAACGGCGTCATATGCGCCTTGCAATTTTTACCTCATGTGGGTATTTAAAGATAGTACCTGGCTATTATAGACTTAGAGGTCATGTATTTTGTCGGTAGGGAAAAATTGTTATGTAAAAACCGATTTTGTCGCTTTAAATACTAGCGCGCTCCTCTACCATTCCTAATTTCATATCTCTCCATCTTCTTCTTTTTTAGCCCGGTTGCGGTGCCTTAATGTAATATAAGTATGAACAGCGCCTTTGAGGTGATTTTTCACGAAAACGGCGCTATATAAATTAGCCAAATATATTACATTTTATTACGCACCAGATTTAAATGTCCGGGTTAAATTTTCCCCACAGGAAAAACTAAACCCTTTCACACACTTCCCAAATGATCATCTAGTCAATCCACGCTATGCACTTGCACTATATAAGTATTATAAATACAAAACAATACAAGAACAACATGTCAACCTACCAGAGACCAAATGGGAAAAAAAATTCACCGACTCCAGATATTTTCATATCAGAGGGTTCGGCTCTGTGGAATTCCTAATTGAACCTATAAATCCTACTGATCCCTCAATATAAATATTTAAAAAATCTTTTGTAATCCTACATGTATTTAAAATGACTGATTTTTGCATTTTTATATATAAATTCTTTGACAAATCTAATATGCCTAAATTTTGAATGAGAGACCTTGGTATTATGCCAGTAGCCGAGATAACTAATGGTAATATTTTTATAGTCTGAGAATGCCAAATTCTTTTAATCTCATTTCTTAAATCTGTGTATTTTCTTATTTTTTCAGAAACAGTTTTTTGAATATTACAGGAATTTGGAATAGCTACATCAATGATATAAGTTATTTTTTTTAAATTTTGTCATGTAAAATTATATCAGGTCTGTTATGACTAATTGTTCTGTCTGTTAGTATAGTTTTATCATAATATATTTTATAAAATTCATTTTCTAAAAATGAATTTGGCTCATATACATAATATGGTACTATATTAAAACCTGATTGTGCCTAAATGTATTCTCGGACGGCGCTAATACAGAACATACCGATATAATATGTTCTATAGTTTCCGGAAAAGCCAAACATTTTCTACATAAATCATCAATTTGATTTATATCTTTGATTATATGCTTCCTATAATTTTTAGTATTAATTACTCTATCTTGAATGGCAAGCATAAATCCTTCTATTACTGCGCTCAACTCCCCAATACTCAACCATTTGTTTGACGAAAGTCTGTCAACATACGTTTGGTTGAGATAATTGAAGTGTTTTGCGTGAACAATTTTATTTGACCAGGAATCTAATAATTCCTGGTTAGGTATTTATAAGAATGTTGGCATTCTCGTCATATAAATTTAAATAATAATAATTATTATTATTTTCTCTTTTCCTTCTATTTTATTACTTTTTTTCACAATTCTTATTTTAAATTTTTTACTATAATTTTTCCAATTTTCAACATTTAATTCATTTGTTTACACTAGATACCACAAAATAACTATATTCCATTGGTCACCATGAAACGGGCAGCCTCCTTGTATGGTGATGTAATGTATTATATATATGTATGTGAAAATGTTTTATTGTTTTATCATGCATTTTATAAATAAATAAATAATTCATTTACTCCTTCAGTCAGTCCATTATGAAGTGAGATGAATTTCGAAACAAGTCAGCAAACTATTTTTTTTTTTTTTTTATTCAGACTTACACAAAATAATCAAAGAGATCGTTACAAATAAATTTATTAGAAAAGTTCAGAATAATAAAAATAAGTATTTATATACCCACATGTACTCGTATGCGATGAGAAATACAAAATTCATAAGAATATCTTCAATGAAAAAATTCAAGTAAAAAAATGGAATATTTGTGTAAGTTAGATATTTATCTTATTTTTCCCTTTATTGGTGTTTTTAATTATAAAATATAAATCATTAAAGAAATCAATTTTTCACGATTTTAGAGGCAAATTTGGCAATTACTTGTAAGTTAACGATAATAAACACTAAAAATAATAATTTTACCTTTTCACTATGTAAAGTCATGAAATTTAAAAATGATTTAACAAACCTTTTCAACAGGCTTAGGACGAGTTGTTTCAAAAAATTTGACAAATGTTTGAAGATAATTTTCACGTTCTGTGTAAGTTCCATTCAAGTTCTATTACTATATCGTTATTGGCCAGTTGCTTCATAAAACTGAAATAATCACAGAACTTGAATAGAACTTTTTCACTTACACAAAACTTATATAGAACGTGAAAATTAACTTCAAATATTTGATTAATTCATCAATTTTTTTGATTTAAATTTCGATGAAGAAGATTTATTTAAATTTCAAATGACCATTTTACGCCGGCACAAAAATTTGTTATGTATAAATTATAAATAAAATATCCACCAAAAAACGCTTATTTTACAATGGTCTACTTAATATTTCAATATATTATTTAAACACTGTAGTTTGGGAAGATTATTTTTTTAATAAATATAATTAAATAAGAAAAAAACTGCCGAATCACCTATTTTCTCTGAAATCACGAATATTAGAATACTTTAATGGCCTATATATCAAAAATTTTTAAATATATAAACGAACTAGCACAAGTCATTATTATATATTTGATATGGTTCCATGCCAACTCAGAATGAAATCAATTCAGAAAGGTCATTAAAAGCTATGAAAAAATAATTTTAAAATAGGGTAGGCAGGGAGGACGGACCGCCAAACAACTCGGTCTTGGCACACACTCTTTGCCTCATTCACATTCATACATCGTCTCATACATTCGCTTCTATTATCCTGACTTTTGACATGGCCCGACTCAAGTATCTGATACACTTGATCGTGCCATGCCGGTAACCCTAACCTAACATAACCAATTTTTAATATTTTTTTATCAGATTTTCTGAAGTGCTTCTAAGTTGGTTTCATTCTGAATTGTCCGGTCACCATTTGGTATACCTACCTTTTGATTAAAAAAATAATTATTCAGTTTGGTTGGATTAGGTTAGGTTGGGTTTGGTTGGGTTGGTTGGGTTATTTATTATTTTGGCCTCTAAATAGATAAACATTATATGTACATAATTATAATTACAAACCTGTATGTAAAAATTAGCACTGTTATTATTATAATACGACCATGTCCAAAATAAAAAGTCAATCAGGGTAACTTCGAAAATAATTTGTTAAACGTTTAACACTCTTTTCATTGTGTATTTCAGAATATCCGCCATGGCACCGACACCGACACCGACACCCGGCTCATTGTAATCTGCTTGTCAAGTGTTAAGCAATAAATCAGCTCCCTTTTCCCAGAATTAAATCTATTTTTCTGGAAGATCTGCCACAAAGAACCGGAAGACTATATTTTGGTCAAAAGCTCGAAATCGACTTTGAAAGTTCATATTTTTAGTGTGTTCATGTTTCCAAGTGTGACAACATAATGGTGCTGAAATTGAGACCATCCGTTCTGGGTTCTCCGACAATTGGTGTTCTTCAGGTGTTTGTTTAGTATATTGCAAGCAATTATACGGTCAAGGAATACATATTTTAATTTTAATTTGGGAGGCGGGTGTAGGTACCGCCTCGCTGCCCCGGAAACCATTTATTGGATAACCAACACCTCAGCCATAGGTCACTCCAAGTGGTTCGCTACGTTTGGTGACTTAGCAGGGGTGCCCGGGTTCATGGGGTAGGTTTTATCTTAGCAGCGGATGCGTCTGCTGCGTGACGGGCCGGTTGACCTTTACAGCCAAACTCTCTCGGCCGATCGCATTGCTCCGCAGTTGGAGGGATGGATTCATACGTCCGTCACTCCTGGACACACTGATCCCCAGATTCCTACCCATCCCTCATACCTTTTTCCTTCTCAGAACTTTCTAACTTTCCCGTCCTTAAAAAGATCCTGAGAGAAATTATTTTCCTCAGGGCCGCCGCGCGCTGGTGTGAAAATGTAAAAAAAAAAAATATATATATATATATATATATATACCAATATATATACATTTATTTTTAATCCACAGAGACGGAGGATGTGCAGCGGATGTCATCCATAGAATAGGTGTGGGATGGATTAAATTCAAATCCATAACAGGAATATTGTGTGACTCAAAAATGCCTATAAAACTTAAAGTAAAGACATACCAGACTATTGTACGACCCGCGATAATGTATGGCACCGAATGCTGGACTATGTACAACTCCTACTCTAGGCAACTAGAAACAGCAGAAATGCAAATACTTAGATGGTCGGCAGGAGTATCACTAAAAGATAAGATTAAAAGTTCACGCATTCGTGGTAGCCTGGGTGTCACAGACATAAACGTAAGCTAGAGGACCGACAGTTGAGATGGTATGGGCACATAAGACGGAGAACATCTGACCACACAGTGAAGCAGGCAATGTCTATGGAGCTTCATTGACAGTCGTCCATAGGAAGACCGAAGTACTCCTGGATGACTCAATGCTCCAAAATACTTCAGAGGAACGGCCTGGATGAAGGCGATACTCAGAACAGAAGAAACTACAACCTGAGAACGAGAAGAACCGACCCCAACAGCCTACCTAGGCAATGAGTTGGGACAGGGCATGGTAGAAGTCATATATAATATGCCAAATTAAAAAAAGACTCTCAACTGTTCCTTGTTCCTAACCACCTGGGGGTATTCCCGATTGGGGTGTCTTAATAATAATAATAATATTTGGACGATTTTTATAGCGCCGTTTATGTGAAAGATCACCTCAAGAGCCTCAAAAATATGTAAGCGTTTGTGAAGGTCATTTCATGAACATCCTCCAGCCCTAAAGAGTCCTAAATTCTCCAGTATTTTAAAATAAATATCAACTATGCTTTTGCCACTAATCTCCTATAGTCCTAAATTCTCCAGTATTTTAAAATAAATACCAACTCTACTTTTGCCACTAATCTATTCATCAATGTATTACTAACAGTGATGAGGGTAGCAAATAATGTAAAATCCTTTGATTATATAATATACAAATAATGTAAAATCATGCAATGTCCAGTGTGTTAACTGTAATGTCCTCCGCGTGCAAAGCCGTACCTTCTTAAACTTTCTAATTAAAGTGTGTTTATCGGAAGTGACCTGCCAGGTAAGTATGTTTCTGTATCCATTTGTAAATAGTAAAATTAGTTAGAACCTAAGCTTTCCTAATAAATTGTACAGCGCCCTTGAGGTGATTTTTCACAAAAACGGCGCTTTATAAATTATCCAATTATTATTATTATTATTAAGAGCGCTGTACAAACATATAATATATTTCTACAATCCATATATCAATGCTACAATCCTACTTCTAACTACAAACTAGACCATAGGTTCTCAACGTAAGATAACACCCACTTGTGGGCGTCTGAGACTTCAGGGAGCAGTAAAAGACTCGAAGAAAATTAGGGGGCGTTGAGATGGCACCGTGAGGGCGGGGGCAGGCAAAAAAAAAAATGGTCTTAAAAAGACAAAAAAACACGCCAATTACGTACTAATAAAGCAAAGTAAACTTTAATATTGGATAATTTTTTTATTGTATGTATTGTAATCATTTTTATCACGTGTGCAAAAATTCACATGTTTCGGTAGATCGGGAATTGGATTAAAATTGAACTGAAAGATAAAATGTAAGTAATATCAGTTATTCAAGAGGCAAGATTAGATAAAAGTTAGATGGGGAACATTCCGATCAAAATCGTTGAAAAAAAAGTGATGACCAGACGAAGGAAATTATGAATCAACCCAGTGGCGCATCGACAAACGAATCAGAGCCCCAGAAGTGCTTACAGTTATTTTTGACGCAATCTATAGACCATTACCCATTCTCGATCTTGCTCGATGGTTCATTGGAAGTTCATTCGAACATGTCTCAACGCTGGTGTACCGTCCAGTTCGATTCTTTTTTGTTCGATATCCAGCGAACGCAAAGGCGGCGAAAAGATTCAAGGTCGGTAATTCTTGCTCGATGTTCGCCAGAAATCTACGATTTGACTGAGCGTCTTATAAAAAGCAGGCGCTTATTATAAAAATGGTTTCTTTTTTCCTAATTTTTTTCATTAACTCCACACGCTACACTGACAAACATAATTTCATTCGGGCGTCTTTGGGGATGCTGTATGGTGGGTCTTTCTAAGTAAAGGAAGTATTGGAAAGAAAAATGTTTTACGGGTGAGTAGGAATCTCTGGGTCACCATAACACGGGCACAAGCCTGGCATGGTGGTCGAAAAATCCACAAATTATGTAATCATTCAAAGCTATGAATAAAGAAAAATTTTTAAAAAAGTGTGTCCAGGAGAAACGTACGAAACCATTCCTTCGACTGCGGTGCGAGGCAATGGGTCAATGGAGTCCTGCTGGGGAGGCCAAAGGGTCTCCCTCAATCGGCATTTCCTGATCGGCAGACACAGCCACCACCAAGACCTGGACAAACTCACCACATGAACCCAGACACCTCTGTTATGCCACAAAAGGCAGCGAACCACTTGGGGTTACCTATGGCCTATGCCAGATATATTATCCGATGAATGGTTCCCGAGGTGGCGGTGCCTATACCCGCCCCACTAAATTAAGTTCACAAAATTGGTAACAACATCATTATCATTTTTGACCTGTCATTGATACAGAAATGGTTGCAAGTCGAGTTTAGGGTCCGAATAGTGGCATGCCTCCCCGCCCACGCCTTTCTCTGTCGCACGTATGCTTTTACATATCTTTCTCTTTCGCTTACGTTCATTGTAAAGTCAGCAAAGTTTCTGAACCTGCGCGAGAATGAATCGTATATCATAACGAGTTCAGGTCGGCGTTAAACTTTGGCGCGTACAGTACCTACGATTGTGCACGACAAGTGAAATGTAATTTGGCTTTGATACGCACTTCGTTAGAGCTTTTAAAATAGTTGTTACATAATATTATATTACCTTGGTGCAATTTGTGCAATGTGTACCTATATTTCCTAAATGTTCAGGAATACATGAAAGAACTTTGATGTCTGAACCTAATAGTATTAGTTCCATGGTCCGAACTCTTCTGTAATCTTTAAGGCTATAACCGTTTGTTGTAATAATACAGCCTGGAGAGACGTACATTCAACAGCAGTTACTCGAGTGCCTGATAAAAAAGTCAATAAATAGAATTGCACACACTTGTTTTTTGAACCTTGTCAAAAGTGGGCGTCTCTGTTTATGTAACACATATTTGATTCATTATACCTATATTTCCCCACAATTCACTGCACGAATCAGTAACAAATATCCCACTTGAACACATAATATTTTTTGTTCCTCTTTGTGGGTAAGCAAAGCACAAATAATCGCCAACATATGGTAGTAATTATTATTGAAATGAAACACATTCCCGGCTACACAATAAAATCTTCGATATATCGACCAGTTGAAATGATGCAAATAATCGTAAACTCTCAACTCGTTTGGCGATGATTCGATAATCATCAACAAAAGATATATTAGGTGTATTATTTATTAATATTTCTATTTTTGATGCTGACAATTCGTAATGGAATTTTTTTTTCTTCCATTAGCTCCAAACACGATACCCTGAGAAAAAAAATCGCTCAGGGCCTATGTCATCTTTGAAGACACTGTGTTTAAAGCAATTAGAGAAAGTTCTGGGAAGGAGAAAGGTATGAGGGATGGGTCTGGGTTCAATGTGTCCAGGAGTGACGGGCGTATGAATCCATCCTTCCCACTGCGGTGCAAGGCGATGGCGATGGGTCAAGAGAGTCCGGCTAGGTTAGGTATCCCTCAAACTGTCTCTCCCGATCCGCATTCGTCCCAAGACCTAGACAAACCTCACCCCATGAACCCGGGCAACCTGCTAAGTCACCAAACGTAGCGAATCCTTTGGGGTGACCTCTGGAAGGGGTGTTGGTTATCCAATAAATAGTCCCAAATAACTCCTAAATTTTAATACATTAACACAAATATTAAAATTTTCACATTTAATTTATTTGTGACCGTAACCGGTTTCAGCATGTTAAAGGCGTCTTCAGACTGGTAAAATGGTTTCTTAAGGCCCGGTAGTAAGCACTCAAAAAGAACTAGTAACTAGAAGTACGTAAATACGAATGTTAGAGGGAGCCCGCTAATATTAAAAACACTAATAATTTAGCGAAAATTGTGAAAATGTTTAAGGCTCCGCAACCAGGCCTGAAAAGAAAAAGATGGAGAGATACGAAATAACGAATGTTAGAGGAGAGCGCTAACATTTACAGTGACAAAATCGATGCGAAAATTGCGAAAATGTTTAATAAAACACGACTCGTTTTAAATAGCGCAAAAATCTCGCGCGCATTGTCTTAAACAGCATTTAAAGAAACACCGTGATTTTTTTCATACATATACATAACTTGTAAAGTAACTGAAACCAACTTGTTTTTAATAATTTTTGGAGCATACTTTGCAATTTTTTTCTATGGAGGGAATTTAATATAATTGGCGTTTCGGCGCGGGCAATGTCTAGATATTATCTTCAAGAATAACATATATATTTTTAAAAGCTTTAAAAACTTAACACGTTTAAGGGAGATGTGTAAGAAATCGGTAGTAATTCGTGTAGCGGTAAAACACGCCTCGTTTAAGATAAAGCAAAAATCTCGTGGGAAAATGTCTTAAAAACCATTTAAAGAAACATCGTGATTTTTTTCATACATAAAACTTGTAAAATAACAGAAAAAACATGTTTTTTTTTACATAAGGTCCACACAGGAGGCCCTGAGGGAAATTATTTTCCTCTTTGGAAATTATGTCATCTTTGGAGATGCTGTGTGGAGGGTTTTTTTTAAGGAAAGGAAGGAGATGACAGTTCTGGGAAGGAAAAGGGTTTAAGGGGTGAGTAGGAATCTGGCGTTCAGTATGTCCTGGTCATCCGCCTCCAAGACCTAGGCAAACCTCACCCCATGAACCCGGGCACCCCTGCTAAATCACCAAACGTAGCGAACCACTTGGGGTGACCTATGGCAGAGGTGTTGGTTATCCAATACAGGTTCCCGGGGCGGCGGTACCCATTCCCGCCTCCCAAATTGAATAATAATATTCGGAGCATACTTGTAATTATTAATTATCTTTCTTTTTTTCTAACGACGGCATTTCGTAGAATCTCGTGGGAAAATGTCTTAAAAACCATTTAAAGAAACTGGGTGCCAGTGGAACTATGGCATCCCCAATTGGAGTATGTTGTGAGGCTGAAGGGGAAGGGAAGGAGATGGGGAAGAGGGAGGTGGGGAAGTACCTGGCTATTCAGATCTGGTCACCAAACACGGCTAATGCCATTTCAAGCAACGTTTCAATTCTGAATGGTGGTCTTACACCAGGGCGATACTTAGAGTATCTTCCACTCTGGAACGTGCCGCAAATATACTATATATTATTTTAAATGAAGAAATTGTGAAATAACACAAATTAATCAAATAAAATTTATTTGCCACGCCGGGATTCGATCCCGCGACCTTCGGAGTGCTAGTCAAGAGCCTTACCGCTGGACTACGCTGGCCGTCAAATAAACTTGTGATTTTTTTATGTCGGAGCATACTTTTTAGAAACTTAAAATTAAAGTGTTCCAGAGAAATATGAAACGGTAGAAATTCGGCATGCCGGAATGCGTAAGCGTGCTGTCCGAGAGGCGCCCACGTCGGCAATTAAAGGTTAACAATTAGACTGCACACGCCAAATAAAAATATGTACATTTATTCATTTTGAATACATTTTTTTTAATAAATAAAAAAACCAAAGCTTGTTAAAAATCCATTATTTTTTTCGAACAACTTAATAAAATTCCTCTATTAAAGATAACCAAATAAACATTTTGAACAGATTTTTTCATGTTTGTACAAAATTTTGAAGGCAGTAAGTACGACATAATAACCGGTCCCTCGGGCGGGTCCTCAACATTAGTGTACCTACCAAACCACGTCAAAAGTTAAAGGTTAACTAACGTTAAAATCAATGAATATTAACAATTTTAATCGTGTGAACGCCGCTTTTAACAAGTTTACTACGATTTCAATAGCAGTGTACCATCTCCTTATCAGCGAGCAGTGTTCGATTTGCATGATGAAATACTAAATATGAATAAATATTTCGAAGTTAAGTTGTAAGTCAATATTATGCAGTATTAAATAAATTTACTGATATCTAATAATATTATTACAAGAAATTCGCAAAAGCTACCTTTGGCAATCTTGTTTATTATAATTGGCTGCACCCCGTAAGTCAGGTGAATCACATAAGGTAAATAAGGTTTCTTAAAATTCAATATTAACATTTGAAAATTACGTCACAATGTTTATTCATTTTTTATATGTTACCTATTTTTTATATGATTTTTACATTACGCCTACTAATAATAATAATAATTATTATTTATATATAAAAATGCAAAAATCGGTAATTTTAAATACATGTTGGATTACAAAAGATTTTTTAAATATTTATATTGAGGGATCAGTAGGATTTATAGGTCCAATTAGGAGTTCCACCGAGCCGAACCCTCTGATATGAAAATATCTGGAGTCGGTGAATTATTTTCCCATTTGGTCTCTTCGACATGTTGTTCTTGTATTAATTTGTATATATTATACTTATATAGTGCAAGTGCATAACGTAGATTGACTAGGTGATCATTTGTGGAAAAGTGCGTGAAAGGGTTTTTTCTGCGGAAACGATTTAACCCGGACTTAAAATCTGAAGCATTGGACAATTTTTGGAGACACGGTTTTGCACGCGGAGGACATTATACATATTTACAACACTGTAAATTTTATGATTTTACATTTGCTACTCCCATCACTGTTAGTATTACATTTGTTAGAAGATTAGTGGCAAAAGTAAGTAGAGTTGATATTTACTAGTATTTTGAAAGACTGGCGAAGTTTAGGGTTGGAGAAGTTTTATGAAATGACCTTTACAAATGATTACAAGTAAGATTTTTTTACATTTTTAAACATTTACAATGTCGCGGGCAGCTAAGATGAAGATGAAAGATTTTTGATTTTACGGATACGACTGTCTGAAAAGGTGAGTTTTAAGTTTAGCTCTTAATTAAGCTCGGTCTGTGATCATTCTTAAGAGAATTGGAATTTTCTTTAATACACAATTCCGATAAGTTAGACGGAGCCATTTCGTTAAGGCACCTAAATACCATCCAACAGAGCTTGAACTGGATTCATTCTGGACGTTTGAGCCAGTGAAGATTTTAAATATGTTACCAGCCTCACTAGACGATGTCTGCGATGGGTAAACTATTAGGGGTGAGGCGTCATCTACGTCTAGCCCTGTGAAAACGGTGTAATGGTTTGTTAAACAATTAACGCACGAGATTTCATCAGTGAAATATGTGTCATGAAGGGTAAAGGGGAGGGGGGGGGGGGGGGAGTTGAGATTTCTTGACTATTCAGATATCCCCTTTCATCCAGTGTTTCGATTCTGTACGATATTGTTTTACCTGGTCAATTTATTATTAAAATAGTTTTCATAACTTCTATAAAACCTGACAATTTTAATAGACCTTCTTTTCAGTATAGTCAACATACATTGACGAAAATTAGATTGCTGATAAACATTATGTTAACGTGCAAGTCTTGATAAGGTGTTTATTTTGCATATCTTTAAGTAAACCCATCAACAATGTTAACTACATTTGTAATTTTTGGACGAGCTTGAATTTCAATTTATGTTTCTTGGACTTAAATAAATTGGATTTATTGTACGGTCTTATTTCCACCTTATGAGCCGTTTTCACTTCTGTGTCGTAAAATGAATAATGCATAATATGCAATATAATCCATTTGATCTTTGGGCTTTAAAAACAAACTTATTTAAAAAATCATACCTTTCATGAATCTTTGCTCCTTTTCAATGTACGCTAATAATATGTTCCTCAAGTTTGTAATTGTTTGGTTTTGGTTTCTTCCTTACTGTGCTTTTATTTTTAATGTGCACTCAAAATGTTTCTTATTTCTAAACGTAAATTGCCCCCTGTTCTGTATTATATTATAGTTTTAATGATTCTTATTTAATGGCACCTACCTATTGTCCTGTGCCAAAACAGCACTGGTATTGTTAATTTTAATTCTTATTTAATGGCACCTACCTATTGTCCTGTGCCAAAACAGCACTGGTATTGTTAATTTTAATTCTTATTTAATGGCACCTACCTATTGTCCTGTGCCAAAACAGCGCTGGTATTGTTAATTTTAATTCTTATTTAATGGCACCTACCTATTGTCCTGTGCCAAAACAGCGCTGGTATTGTTAATTTTAATTCTTATTTAATGGCACCTACCTATTGTCCTGTGCCAAAACAGCGCTGGTATAGTTAATTTTAATTCTTATTTAATGGCACCTACCTATTGTCCTGTGCCAAAACAGCGCTGGTATTGTTAATTTTAATTCTTATTTAATGGCACCTACCTATTGTCCTGTGCCAAAACAGCACTGGTATTGTTAATTTTAATTCTTATTTAATGGCACCTACCTATTGTCCTGTGCCAAAACAGCACTGGTATTGTTAATTTTAATTCTTATTTAATGTCACCTACCTATTGTCCTGTGCCAAAACAGCGCTGGTATTGTTAATTTTAATTCTTATTTAATGGCACCTACCTATTGTCCTGTGCCAAAACAGCGCTGGTATTGTTAATTTTGTTATTTTGATATTGCTTTGTATATACTGTATATTCTTTGTTTCATATTATTTGATCAATACTTTGTAAGGACTGGTAAGGAACCCTATAGGATTACTTTTAAGTTTATTGTAGTTAAGTGCACTTGAAGCGAAATAACACAAAACTGCGCTATATAAATATTACGTTATTGGTATTATTGATCACTTAAAATTAACAATTTTTTTAAATGTGTCTTCTTTTGAGCTTTATATTTATTTAAATTCTTCTACCAATAGAAGATTTGTCTAAGAAATTATGTTCGTCTATTTACGAACTTGTAGCTGGGTTTTACTTCTGCAAAACCTTTAATTTCAACATTTTTTCAAAATTCGATTATTTTGTTTGTATTCCTGGACATGCATGGACTTAACCTACAAACATAATATTAAATAGTGCAATCACATCTTTTACTTTTCATAAATCCGTTTCTTACTTATCGCGTGCCAGCCAAGACAGATGTTAAATTCAAGACCTTTTTGACGAAATCGTAGCTTTTTTTGCTTTCTGAAATCTATTGTGCGTGTTGTGCAGTTAACATTGCCGATATGAAGTCACCCTCAGGGACTCAACAGACAATACAAAATAAATCTTCGACCTTTCTGAACTCCGGGTAACGGTTCCTTCCTAACTTCCCTTCTCTGTGACAATCACCGCTAATCAAAGCGGAACAGGAAATAATCTATGGAGGCTTCTTATTGATGTAATACTTCATATCCCAACTGAACAGGGGTCTTCGACTTATGAGCAGCCATCGTCAACCCAGTTGAATTGAATATACAATACACAAGTTTGATTAGAATAGGGGTTGCAAGTTGCGAATCACATAAATTGCCACTACACTCGTAAGCTTCTAAACAGATTTATATAAGCACCTGGCAAGAGTGGCAAGGTCTGTCTTCAATATTAACTTCTCCATTTTCGATGTATCTCCCTTGACGTAATTCAGAAAACATTACATAGCTGCTAGTTCATATTATTCGTTCAGTCCAGAATTTTAACTGTGCAGTGTAAGGTTATGGGATTGATTCACAAATATTATCATGGTTTAACTATTTAAATGTGTATTAATGGCATTTACATGAAATAAAACGTAACAAAAGTAGCGATTAAACCAATACCTAAGGGTGTCAATAACCTAAGCCGAAGCAACCCCATTTAGATCACTAAGAAAATGGTACTTTTTTACATGAATACCGCACAAGAGTCCCAACTGCTCCCGTCCTGAGCCAGTGGGACTATGACATCCCCAATTGGGGTATGTTATGAGGCTGAAGGTAGTGAGGAGGGGAAGGAGATATGGGAGAGGAAGGTGTGGAAGTACCTGGCTATTCAGATCTGGTCACCAAACACGGCTAAAGCCATTTCAAGCAACATTTCAATTCTGAATGGTGGTCTTACACCAGGGCGATACTACTGAGAGTATCTTCCACTCTGGAGCGTGCCGCAAATATACTATATATTATTTTTAATTAATAAATTGTGAAATAACACAAATTAATCAAATAAAATTTATTTGCCACACCGGGATTCGATCCCGCGACCTTCAGAGTGCGAGTCAAGAGCCTTACCGCTGGACTACGCCGGCCGATTATCATGCTATCAAAGGAAATGGGAAAGATTTAAGATTGCTTACCCAATGTCACTATGCAGATGATACATGATGATAGCTTTGAACGGATTAGTTGCCGAGAATCACAAGAGATCCTCGCCAATCAATAACATTTAGCATCATCATCATCGTCACTCTTGACTTTACAACACCTTGTGGGTCTTGGCCTCTCCAAGAGTCTTTCTCCACTCATCTCGGTTTGCCAGCTCTCTCCAGTTTAGAAGCTCCAAGGTAGATATATCTTTGAGGATGTTTTCGCTCATTCTTAATCTTGGCCTTCGCCCTATCGGTCTTGAGTTCTGCAGAGACTTTAGTGTTTGATGCTCGATCATTTTCTCCACATGACGCAGCCACCAAAGTCTTCCCAGTTTTATAAATTTTGTGACATTTAGCTCCTTAAACAGAGAATAGAGCTCATTGTTGTAACATCTGCACCAATATCCATTTAAACCTCAAACTTTTCCTTTCAAAAACGTCCAATGCTCGCTCATTCCTCTTACTTAGTACTCACGTCTCAGCTGCATGCGTGAGCACTGGTCTAATAAGTGACTAACTAACTAACTAACCATCACGCCGTTTCCCCGCAGGGGTAGGCAGAGAGGACGGACCGCCAAACAACTCGGTCTTGGCACACACTCTTTGCCTCACTCACATTCATACATCGTCTCATACATTATCTTCTATTATTCTGACTTTTGACATGACCCGACTCAAGTATCTGATTCACTTGATCGTGCCATGTCTTCCTCGGGCGTCCCCGACTTCTTCTACCATTCACATTCGCGTCGTATATTCTTCTTACACTACTTCCTTCGTTCATTCGCTCTACATGCCCAAACCATCTGAGGGTCCCTTTCTTAATCTTACTCATTATGCTTACATCAGCCTTACATTCTTTGCGGATATCCACATTTCTCACACGATCATACATTGTTTTACCACACATACGTCTCAGGGATCTCATTTCAACAGCATTCAGTTTACTTTCAATAAGTGTTTTACACTAATATCCTGGTGTTTCTGGACAGCAGTCTGGATTTAAATTAGAATAAAATAAGCTAACCATAAAACATTTCGCATAAGAAGAAAATAAGCTAACCACGTTTTACTGTCTGGAACCTTTCTTGAATGCATGCTTTAATCTGTGAAATGGTTGGAGACCCCTAATTTAGGGGTCTAAGACCCCATAGTTCCCAAACTACCCCTCTTCTTCCCTTCTTATAGCGAATTAACCGTCATTCCCCTGACCCCGGTGGCACGAGCCATTGTCAATTTTCTGCAAGATTTGTAACAATGCCAGTCTACCATCTGTCTCACATGATATTCTTAACGGTTCTCCGTTAATCTATTATTATTATTATTGATTTTGCCGTTTTCGGACAATTTAAGTTTCAACGATTTTGATCAAGTATTGCGATAATGCTGGGCAAATATTTAATTCCACGCAATCTAAAATACACATTGCAATGTACTCGAGTTCACTTATTCCGTTATAATTTCCCATAAAGGTTAATATTGGATATGACATAAAAATAATCTTCTCTTGCTATAGAATGGGCACACAGGATTATGTATAACATGTTTAGTCCGAAAATGAATACATTTTCAGACTCTGCTCAGAACCAACCTACCCATGAATATTTATGGAAACAGTCTCTCGTGTCTAGGATGAACGAAGTATCTATGAGGAATGAGTTAATAACGAATGTAAGTAAGTAAGTCTAAAGTGTGGTATTTGAAAAAGAGAATACGAAAACAATGTGAAATATAGTTGAGAATGATGAATACTTGGAGCAGGTGTATGAGTTTGTGTATCTGGGTAGTATGTTTACGAGAGATTGGAAGGTTGATATAGATATTGAAATAAGGGTAGATGCAGGTAACTCCATTAATGGAGGACTAAATGCCGTTGGCGGTAATAAAACGCTAGCAGTCCACAACGGAGTGCTGGTACCTACCTACCTTGATGTATGGCAGTGAGGCATGGAACTGGCAGAAGAAGGATGAAAGTAGTCTGAATGCTGTTGAAATCAGATCCCTGAGGCGTCTGTGTGGTAAAACCATTTATGATCGTGTGAGATATGTAGAGATCCGCAAAGAATGCAAGGCTGATGTAATCGTAATGAGTAAGATTAAGAGAGGGACCCTCAGATGATTCGGGCATGTAGAGCGAATGAACAAAGAAAATAGTGTAAGAAGAATATATGACGCAAATGTGAATGATAGAAGAAGTCGGCGACGCCCGAGGATAAAATGGCTCGATCAAGTGAACCAGATACTTGAGTCGAGTCATGTCAAGAGTCAGAATAAAGAAAAGTGTGTATAAGACGATGCATGAATGTGAATGAGGCGAGAGAGTCTGCGAAGACCGAGTTGTTTGGCGGTCTGTCTTCTCTGCCTATCCCTTTGGGGAAACGGCATGACGGTTAGTTAGTTAGTTTAGTTAGTAGGTAGGAAACCCTAAAAACCGCTTATGCCGTCTTGCCAATAACTCCTCCCTTAGAAATACCGGTAAAATAAACACACCGTGCTCACCTGAAATGACTTTATTTTCTAAACACTTTCCGCTTAGTGAGTGTTGAACGAATCACTTTCACGTTAGATTAACGCAGGAGGAAAATATTTACCCTCAGGGCATGTGTCATCTTTGGGGATGATGTGTAGGAGGTATTTTTAAGGCGATGAAGTTCGGGGAAAGAAAACTGTATGAGAGGTGGTTAAAAATGTGGCGGGCAGTATGTCAAGAAGCGACTAACGTTTGAATCAATCGTTCCCACTACGGTGCAAGGCGATGGGTCGAGAGAGTCCGGCTGGAGAGTTCAAAAGGTGTCCCTTAACCAGTCTCTCCCGATCCGGTTCGCCACGCAGTAGGTGGGCAGACGCATTCGCCACCAAGACCTCGACAAACCTCGCCTGCTAAGTCACCAAAAGTAATATAACACTTAACACAACTGGACAAACGCTCTGATTGTTGAATGAACCTAATTATTATTCCTCCGATTCGACGCATGTTATTATATCTCCACAAATTATAAATTAAAGTCCCCCGCCGCATCTGTCTGTCTGTTCGCGATAAACTCAAAAAGTACCCAACGGATTTTCATGCGGTTTTTACCAATAGATAGCGTGATTCATGAGGAAGATTTAGGTATTCAATTAGTCAAGATTTTGTGTAAATTGGTTGAAATATGAGAATGTCTGTATGTGGTGGACGAGCAGGCTTGCAAGCGGGCGGTGTGGATGTGATTTTTATGCAAATTAACAGATAATTTGTCGTGGTTATAATGGTTTGGTAACCATCCAGTAGATGGCATCCACAGCAACGCGTGACCGGGTCAGCTAGTGTATATTAAAACAATTGTACGTGTCTAAAGGAGTGATTACTTGACATGTCAGGCCATTATCGCCATGGAATAGTACTTGAGAGTTAGGAACGCACAAGCAACATGCGGCCACGTGTTAATTACGTATGGAACTTGAGATAAAAGTGTGGAACTAATAAGTTATCAGCTAGTTATGCACTTGGGACCCGTTTCTTTTATAATTAGGTCAAACTATCGTTAGCGGAAGAGATGCATTTTCATAAACAACCATCATATCACCACGGTGATACCGAAAGGAATGTATTTTCAAAATACATACTTATTGATACAAGGTGGCGCAAAAGTCATCAGTCATCACCCTATCGGAAGATGCCATAATTTTTGCAAATGGCGGCATATATCAGTTATGCTTTGACATTTATTATTTATTTATTGAAAAATAAGAAATACATAAAAAAAACATAAGCTGCATATCTCACTAGGGCATTCCTGTATCGAGATATGCAGTTTTACAATGTAATTTTAAAAAAACATATATATAAACTTAATAAAAATATAATTATAAACCTACAAAAGAAGCACTGAGAACAATTATTCAGACATGGATTATATAATTAATAATTTAATTATAGCTGGGCAGTATGCTCATCGTTGGCAACAATAACATTATACTGTAAACTAAATATGTAAATACAAGGTACCTGTTAGTTGTGGCTTACCAGATGCATTCATAGGGTGACCATACCACAGTAGCAGTACATTATTCAGATATAAAACAGGTCAACAAGACATGAATCGCTATTCTCCTCAAAAACGTGGAAAAAACGGTTTTGGTGATTTGCACTAGCCGGCAAGATCGACCAATTTTACCGTTCCAGATTTCTGTTTATGGGGTTTCTTGTCATAAATCTGGTGACCGGACATCTCAGAATGAAATCGACTCAGAACCTCCTTTGAAAAGTCATTAAAAAAATTGGTTTAATAGGTTACGTTAGGTTAGGGTTATGGACTATTTAAAAATATTTTTTTCATCGCTTTTAATGACTTTTCAAAGATGTGTCGAGTTGTCTTTATTCTGAGTTCGCATAGAACCCATGATTCTATGTCAACAGGCTTCAGACTCTTGAAGCCCTCAAAGTGAATATCCGTCGCCGGAAGTTCTTGAAAGAGTGATGGAAAATGCCATAAATCGGACCGCCGGTATGGTCACCAATTCTGGTGGCGGCCACTTGGCTGATATCATTTTTTCGGTTTAATGGAAAAAAATTAAGACATCAAATAAACACAATACAAAAGCAGAACCAAAATTTTTCTTTCATTTAAAAAATTACAGTCGAAAAAACATCGGGTGACAACTTTTACACCACCTTGTATTTTTTTTTTTTACATAAGACCCGGACAAACCTCACCCCATGAACCCGGGCACCCCTGCTAAGTCCCCAAACGTAGCGAACCACTTGGGGTGACCTATGGCAAAGGTAACCAACACCTTCCATCCAATAAATGGTTCCCGGGGTGGCGGTGCCCATACCCGCCTCCCAAATTGTTGAATAGGTATACATCTGATCTGTGCATCCCTGAAAATACTAATTCACGACAGTCAACTCTTAGATCAGCGGCGTCATCAGCTATTTTAAGGTTAAAGGAATCAATTCGCACATCAGGAGGCCTAGCATGAACGATCGATAAAACCCTATATCAATACGATATCGACGATTGTTAACAGGTATTCCGATGGACGATTGCTAAATTTTAGCGCGGTCTCCAAAGTATCCCTCATGATACTTCGTGTGTTATTCTTTAATCTATGCTTTTTACACAAGTCACTAACAGAATATAATTATTCCACGTAATAGTGCGAAAACCCCTTTATCTATTATTGTTACACAAAAAGTACTCAATTCGCAAACCGCTACATATTAAGTAACTAAATATGTAGGTAAGAGTAATCAATTATTGATAACTTTAGGTTCAGTAACTCAGGTAAGTATGTTTCTGTCAGAATCAGTTTGGGTATAAAAAGGTTGATAAAGCCTAGTAAGCAAAATTAGTAAAGCAGCCTTGAGATGATTTTACACAAAAATGGTGCTCCACAAATTATCCAATTAAAATTATTTAAAACTTAACGAAAATTGTTTAAAAAATCTAGTATTTTTATTTCTTAGTAATTGAAATCTAACAAGTTAAAACTTCGTCAACCGCATGTGTCTATTTTAGATTGGGCAGGTACTGCTGTAGGTATCACTTATTTTATGGTGACATCTGACTAAGAATTTTAATTAAATTTGTAAAGGGGACTACAAAACTATAATAGCCTTACTAAAAAAACCACAGCACGGCCAATAACCTGTGTTGCAGCAGCAACATGAATAAAACCAAAATACACTAAAACACGATAACATTACTAATAAGATTTGATCTTAAAATGTATTTTCAATCTGACAACAATGCAATTTTTCATACTGTACATAATTTAATTGTTTGTTTTCCTACAGAACCGCTAGATGGCGGCGCCTTCGCATTCGTCATTCGCGTTGAAACCGCCAAAAAAAAACTCACTCCGCGGGTGTGTGTGAAATATTATACAAATCTGATCGTAATATCTATTAATATGACTAATTCACTATTACATTCGCATAATTGATATATTTACCGTGTTTTTTGTGGTTTTTAATAAGTTTTAGTCAAGTTATAATAACCATAATCATACTTTGAAAATTGAAATGTCAATAAGTATTTTATGTAAAACATGAAAATTCAAATTTCCATTTAAAGGATTTTATTTTATGATAATTTCATAAAAGTGGTGTTTTTTTTAAATATTAATATCTAATACATGTGTTCCTAAACGCATCAATGAAATTAACGTCTTTAGAGTTGCAAGAAATCTGTTATAAAAGTCGATATTATTTTTTTAGGTTTTTGGCAATAAAAAAACTTTGAAATTTTTTATCATTTTTTTATTGTATGCACGAGTAAAAAGTGAGTTGACAGTTTCATTCCAATTCAAATTCATTATATAAAAGGTCCGTATTTTTATAGTTTTGTTTTTTTATAAATTTCTGTACACTTTCATCAAATATGTTTTGGTAAAAAAAAAATCCATTTTTTTTCGCGTTTGAATCTTAATATATGGCAGTTTTTAAAAACTAAAGTGTATTTCAATTACACAAATCTAAAAGGTAATTTTATCTAGTTTTCATAAATGGTATTTGTTTTTACGACACCTTCAAAAATAAGAAATATATAGAACATTCAAAATACTTTGGAAAAATTTCAAATTTTGTTCAGATATCATTACTAAAACAGAGATAAACTACACTCTCAGGCCGTGTAAACCAAGTGTATTTTTTTCAATTAACAATTTTTTAATTAGTAATGTTTTCACATCCGCGGCCGTTTGTCGATTGAATAAAATTTTCACTGGGTTTTTTAGTAAGGCTGTAAATGTGTAAGTATAATTTATTACAATGTTTCAACGGGAACAATAAGTCCCTTTGAATGTCCCATGAAAAAGGTACGTAATCAAAATACTTGTATTAGATTATGCCTATGGCTTTGCGGCCTCAACACAACCCATATGATCAAATAAAAACTTGCTACTCCGATAAAATTATTTACCAACACCAAAGCAAACATCCTCCCATGGTGATAGTGAATTCGTAGAAATTATTATATCCACTGTCTCATAAAGTGCCCACTACCTACTTTTAAATCCACTCACTATTCATTCAGAAACTCAACAAACCTAGAGATAAGAATTTTTTTTTAATACAATATTAATTTTTGATTTGAAAATGTTTAGAGACCTATGGATGTCATTTAGAGCACCATATCTATTGGCACGTTATGATGGGCCAATACTTCCATTCTGCCGTGTGGAATGCATAGCAGGTCGTGGTGTCAACCCTGGCGGTAATTATAGCATTTCAGGAGGTGTTATTATGTTAAACGCTGTTGCTGAGGGTCCCATTCCTCCTAGATTGGAGGCCTTCGTAGTGCGTCTCGGAAAACATCCAATTATGAATCGTGCACCATGCATTCTCATAAAAAGATGCATTAGAAACTTTTTGGATTTGTTCCACTGTTGTTCTATATATTTTTGCTGGTACTGGACTAAAAGAAACGTATTCTACTGTTGATCTTATAATGCAGTTGAATATGGATGTCATTGCTTCGGGCTTGGAAAATTGTTTGCTTGTTCCACAAATCCAAGAATATCGCGACACGATGGTGATAACTGCATTATATGATCTGAAAAAGCAAATTTGGTTGAAACGTGACCCAAAGGTTCGGGGATTTCGATAAGATAAAATTTAATTATTTTAATAAAATTAAAATTTGATTCGGTATATATGATTCTTTTACTGTAAACTTATGTTACAAGAAATATTATCTGTGCCTAACAAATTTGTTTTTTGTTGTTTTTTCTTTCTTTCTTAACCCTTTCTCATCCAAATTAATTTCTACAGATATAGAAAATAAATAACATATGATTATGTGTACTTGAAATATTAGATTTTTTTTTAAGTTTTTTTTTTTTTAACTGATAGTTTAGGAAATATTTAACGTCATTTTAAAACGACAGTGTTTCCAATAGGTAAATGACGTATTAGTATGAAAATAGACCATGTTCTGCAAATAATGTTCACAAAAAATATATCAATTAAAGACAATATCACGTCTACTGATCACTTGAAAGTATTATTGATGAGTTCTTCTCATCAAAACACACATTATAAAATGAATATAATAATATTTTATCTAATAAAATAGTCATAATATTTAAAAAGTGTTCTCATATGTGTGTGTTTGATAGTACCTATGTATACATAACCTCAAACGTCCAGTGTCGTTTTGAAATGAGACGATACTTTAGGATGCTAAAAACAAATATTATATCAATGTTTTTGTTGTATTTTCATTATAATATGAAATAATGTACGTTTTACTGTAAATAAAAACGGAAAAATATATGAAGAAAACATAAATACCTTGTCCATTTTAATACTGCAATTCCCTCGGATCATAGCTTTTCAAAAGGTGTGATCAACGATTTTTGTTTACGATATGAAGTGCGTACGCAATGCAGCCAACGCAACGAAAAAAATCAATGTTACTAGGAAGGATTCAATAAATTATTTGTAAAAAACCGCAAATAAATTGGTTCAGTAGTTAGTTATTTAAAAAATTTCAAATTCACGTCATTTTAAAATTACTCTGGTCGAGAAAAGATTAAGGTTCTAAAAAAATAGAGAAGAACGGGACGAAACTTATGCGTTTGATGAATTTGTTCATATTAAGTAGTCATTATCAAATTTCACATCAAAGAAACCGATTTAAAAAGGTCCGACTAAAAATTCACAGAAAAACGTTCAGATAAAATTTAAAGATACATTTTGATTATATAAGCGCAAGATAGAACCTTTAATTGTGGATACTTAATAAACACCATTTCATATATTTATTGTTTATTTGTAGATATGACATGATGGCGAAAAATGCTAATAATATTTTAATGAGCCTACCAAAAAGACGGTTGCGAAAACTCGACTAGAATGCATTTTCTTTGTCCGCATAATAGCATAACCGAAATTCGCAAAATGAATGGTGGATGAACTTTGCAAAACAGAACTAGAATAATAGCACAATTGGCAATGAAATATGCAAACAAGATTTGCAAGAAACAAACCTGTCCTGCAAAATAACGGGGATTTTTTGCACATTTGCAATATGATAATCACATGCCGGGTTCATCTATTCTAAGAACGAACGAATATCCATACATAATATTATGTTCTAGGTATAACGGCTTAACCCTTTTAAGCAATAGACAAATCCCACCCTAGATTGAGGGCTCAAAGGGATGGGGTTTGCCGGGTTTTTTTTTTCTAGATTGAAGACAATTGAAACAGGTCATAGGTAACCCAAAATTAAAACCGTTAAGAGGTCTACAACGAGATAGAGAAATAGCTGTCAAAATATATCTATTATGTGTGCAAATTATACGTTTTATTTTGCAAGTCGTTAAACAGAGGTGAATGCACTGAAATTATAGTGTATTTTATGAATGCATCTGAAAAGTTTCGAAACTTTTTTTGCCGAGTGTCATGTCTCCCTACATTCTTAATAGTGATTTTTCACAAAAAAATATTATTTTATCTATCAATTTATTAGTTAATTTTTGAGATTATGGTGAATTCTTTCATTAATACTCATGTAGGTATATGACGTGTTTCGAATGCTTTAGTCTTCACTACCGAAAACATCTATGATACGCGATGGTTCTGCCACCAGTAAGTTTGCTGTACCTACCCTCTATTACGTTTTGATATTTCGTCACCTTCTTTGGAAAAGCTTGAAACTGACATTTTTGAAAAATGACCTTCAAATGCAAAACCATTACTTTTGCTCATTTCAATTTAGGAGGCGGGAATGGGTACCGCCGCTCCGGGAACCATTTATTGGATAACCAACACCTCTGCCATACGTCACCCTAAGTGGTTCGCTACATTTGGTGACTTAGCAGGGGGTGCCCGGTGGCGTATTTATAAAACCTATGCCGGTTCAGTCGCGGTAGCGACAATTTACATTTTAAATACACTTCTATATTGGTTATTTTTATCGCTTTGCGAAAACAAAAATTGTTCTAAAATCTAGATAAAGTAATCTTAACAATGTGTAAATTAGATATTAATAATTTTAGTTTTAAATATTTAAATTTTGATTTGACTGAACGGGTATTGGTTTTGGAAATATGCTACCCGGTGCATGGTGTGAGATTTGTCTAGGCCTTTGCGACGGACGTGTTTGTCCACCTAATGCTTGGCAGGCAGGATCAAGAGAGACTGCTGAGGGAGACCTTTTGACTTCTCCAGCCGGACTCTCTCGACCCAACACCTAGCACATTCCTGGTCACATTGAACCCCAGATTCCTACCTTATTCCTTTCCCGAATTTCTCCTCTCCTTTTTTTTAAGGATTTTTCTTCTCTTGCCTCCTTGTTGGATCTAATGTAAAAAAAATCTATAACCAAAATAATTTTCAGTATCATCTGTGATGTTCGTATTTCCGTAGATACTTGTATGAAGAAGTTCTAACACAGTCTTTTAAAGGTCCATTTATTTTACAAGGTTCTAACGTCACTTTGAACCATTTGCAATCACCATTTTGTATTTATCTGACTTTTGATCGTTGTTATGAGGCGCAATCTTCGCTTGGTCGAAAGGAGCAATTTAGTTCTTCACTTTAGTTGGATAGGGTTCTAACTTCTACTTACATGTTCTGAGGTGTTAACGTTTGCAAAGTCGAATTCTCACAATCTATTCAATAATTTCTGATTTTTACGTTAAATCTCTAGTGTAAAAAATGTATTTTAGTTTAACATATTTTAAAGGGGAATATTTAATAAAACTTGGCCCTTGCCTGTTTATGCCCTTGCCTGTTGCATATGGTTTCCATCTGCACGTTTAGGTATGTTATAAAATGTTAAGTGTAGGCCTATTTAAATTTTTTAAATTAAAACACGTAAAACTACCACACTTCTCACAAGATTCAATCATAGAATCAGACATTTGAGAATGGATTATGAGAAATAATCTTTGCAAACTTTGGCACCTAATACTTCAGAACAATTAATTATTTTTGTGTTGAATTCGTGGAACTCCATTAAATTTTTATAAATTTATGAAATTAATTTTAATAATGTTATTATCAAGTTCTGCAAGTATTTTAGTATGTATTATTATTACAGCTGTTTTGTTTACAAGACTTGCAGAACTTGATAATAACATTATTAAATTAAATTTTTAAAAATTCAGGACAAGGTTAAGGGCGGCTTGCACCAAAAGTTAAATTTGATTTAAATGTCAAGTTAAACACATTATTTGATTTAAGTCGACTTGGCGTCTTGCACCACAAAATTTAAGTCATTAAACGCATTTAAAGAACTGTCAAAGTTAAATACCCAGAAAGGGCTGTTTAACTAAGTTAAACATGTTTAGCGAGCAAGTTCTGTCAAAACAATTTTAGGTTATTCCTTTGATTTCCGATTGTCTAATATTTCTGAAATCGGTCTCATTTATTAATTTGTATTCACGATGGACTTTTGTTTTTTATTCTGATGGTGACGAAGAAATTATAGATTTTATAAGTAGACAGTTTATAGTGAGAGAAGTAAACACAAGAAAAAATTTATCTGATACTCAGTGCCAGAAAGTTTTAAAGATTTCTTATTGAAGAATAGGTATTGATTTATTTATGGAGGAATACTTTGAAGGTTGTAAACTTAAAATATACCTACAGCATTCTTATAATAGTTTAAAACAACCTACATAAATGAAATGAAAAACAAAATTACTACTCAGATATTTGTGTTATTTTTAAATCTAACAACAAAACCTCTTTTTGCCCCATTTCATAGTTATGTTTGTTTTATTTTCGAACTCATTTACTGGATCAAATTAAAATAATTCACTACGCAACCACAACATAACCTCAAAATATTTTGACACTCGCAAATTTAAGCACCCCCCACACGGACAATTCGGAGCGATCGTGCCCTCGCCACTTCAAGTCGCTGTGCAAAAAGTGTGCGTGTGGGTGGTGCTAAGGAACAATGCAACTGTTTTACGGACGCTTTAACAGCGGTAACTGTTTTACCGACGCTAAATGTTGTTTAACTAAATAACCGCTCCACCTGCTTGGTGCAGGACGAAACTAAACACATTTAAGTTAAATGTATTTAGTGACTTTGCTGCATTTAGTTAAATACAATTTAAGATAAAATTAGCAATAGTTGGTGCAAGCCGCCCTAAGTGTAGTTAAAACCCTGTCTAACCAAAATGACCATTTGAGTTTATTTATTGTTCTGTTGTACGTGGTGGAATTATACTGTATTAAATTGAAATTAAAACAATTTTTTAACTTATTTCCACATATTTATTTAACCAGCACCGGTTTCGTCCTATTATGGACATCTTCAGGCTGGCAATTGACATTCTTTTGTTAGAGAATTTTTATAAAATTTGGTAGGTAGGTACACAATATTAGAGTAGGTACATATGTTTTGGTTTTTACATTAAATAATATTTAATAATATTTACATTGGGAAAAAATATCAAATGAAATAATAATATAACAATGGTCACTATAGCAGAATAATCGATAATTTAATAAATTAAAAATAATGAATTGTCTAAATTATAAATTGTCTCGGTACTGGTTAAATAAATATGTGGAAATAAGTTAAAAAATTGTTTTAATTTCAATTAAATACATTTGTTTTTGTTTTCTTTTTTTAATATATGAGGAAAGAGGAAAAGCTTGCGATGCATTTATCAGAGAAATGCCTGTACTTTAATTTTCATTCTAGTTTATTACGGAAACAAACAGTTATACATATTTTATTAAGGTAATTACATTTTACATGATTGAATGAACCAGCGAATTTTCTGCAAAAATTCATAGTGTATATAGAAAAACATAGCTTAACTCTCGACAGACCAAGATGCCAAATATAAAGTCCGTAACCAAATGACACCATGATTTTTTTTTGCATTTAAACCATAGAAATCCCTTTTTTATTTGTCCATTTATTGGGCAAGGAATATTACCTTTTTTTGACAAAAAAAAATTCCTGCGATCAACGATTTTTTCACATTTTTTTTAAACGGCACATTATGTATTAATCCTTTGCGCAGGAATATCTAAAATACTAAAAATATGTTTCATGTATTTAAGTAAATTTAAGAAGGATAGTGATTTTGGGGTCTACTTTCGGCCCCAGTTGGCTGTGGGAGAGTTAAAACAAAGAAAACGTATAAAGTGGTTGAAAATGAAAAAAAAACACATAAAAAAGAAATAAAAGAACACATATTAAAGTATGTAAGGTAGATGATATGAAACTAAACTATGAACTTATACAAAAATAATACATTTTCGCTTCATAAGATAAAGTTCAAGGAAAAACATGATTAAAAAAAGAAAAACAACCTAACGAGAATGAGAAAATAATACAAAGCGTAATTAACAATTTGTTTTGTGTTTTTCTATTATGCATTTAATAAATTAACCTGATGTCAAATGAAAAATATCAGCGTCTGAAAAGGTATTATTATATTTTGTGCACGTCCTTCTGAGAAATTAATGTTTTGTATAATTTGTGGAATAGTTGGTTACAGTAGAAAGGTAGACGGAATGCGTTACAAAAAGCATTCATCTAAATTATTATGCATTTTTAAAGTATTTATGGTTTTTTATGTATTTTAAAGTGTAGATAGGAGGTAGGTTCATCGGGGAGCCGCCGGAGGGCGCGGGCTGATAATAAGAGGGTCGCGGGCAGGCGGCACTCATCACACCGGCGCGGCCGGGCCGCCAGCACCCTTATCTGCAGCCTCGTGGGCCCCTCGCCCGTCACACTTCCAGTGTGAAAAGGTTCCAGATCGTGATCTACCGATCTCATTATCGTCTCGGGTATACTGGAATTTAGTTGGATCAGACCTTAAATAGTGTACTTACATGTTGTCGAGTAAAAAGGTGTGAAACTTGAACTTGAAACTTGAAACTAGAAGTATGTTAATTTTCGCTTAATTAAAAGTAAATATTATTCTTACGTGCTTATATGTATATATTTTTTATTTTGTAAAATTTTACCTAGACAAACAGAAAATTTTAACTTCTCACCCATTATTTCCATCCTCGCGATGGTTTCTGGATTATTACAACCACATGACGACCACTAAAAAGTGTTTTAATCATTACCAAAACTCTTACGAAACTGTCAAAAATGTCCAAATTTGAGAATGACATTTTGTAAAAGAATGATTGTTCAATTAGAATTCAATTTTCGAAACTCTTAAAATTTATGAATTTCTTTGAAGTACGGCACTAACCGAAGTGGAATACTTTGATCTATTCAAGAATTATTTTTATTTCAAATATGTAGAATGTTAGGTACCAAATTTGATTGATTGTTCATATAATATACAAAAATGAAAGTTAAAAAAAAATGCAATAGTTGGCACGCGAGCTGTTTGAAAATCGCTAAAATATATTGAACGCGGAGAAGGGTGGGGATCGCGGGCCCCCGTGGGAGAGGAGACAGGGAAGGCGGGGAAGGTGGAGGGGGAACGCATTAAGGGAATGGGACATGGGAGGGTAAGGGGAGGCGGAAGGGGAACGGGACGAATCGGAAAAGACGCGCAGGGATAAACAATTCCTTTATTAGTGACGTTGCAACGCATGTCGGTAACTCGCAAGTGTACTTAAAAAACAAAGTGGCAAGTTGATTATTGTATTATATATGTATATATATCACAATGCCCTTGAGGTAGTTTCTTACTAAAACAACGCTACGCAATTTAGTCAATTATTTTCATTACTACTCAAAGAGGTTTATTCGCACCTCGGATACAATCGGAATCTACAAGGCTGCCTTATAATTTATTTTATTATCAGAAAATCTCCTGAAAAACACGTGATTCGAGTGGGTGGTGTTAACGCCCACAAACGTAAAGGTCATATTCTTAAACTTGTTCGTTTTCTTGCATCTTCTATGAACTCTAAGGTTCTTCTTGTATTCTTCAATTCACCTCTCCTAGCTATCAGATCTATTGAACCTCCCAATCCTTTCAACGCCTGTTTTTGCTGAATTTCACTTCCCATTATTCAGAACCGCGTGCATTCAAACTGTTGTACGATTATTGCTATTTTGTGAGGAATAGAGATCAACCGCTATATACAAAGTTAAATATTTTCAACAAACTGTTTATTTAAAAAAACTGTCAAAAGAAGCGAAGCTAGCAGTCAACAATAGAGTGCTGGTACCTTCCTGATGTATTGCAGTGAGACATGGAACTGGCGGAGGAAGGATAAAAGCAGACTGAATGCAATGAGATGGTGCAAATGAGATCCCTGGGGCGTATGTGTGGTAAAATCATATATTTTTGACTTTTGATATACTGGCATTCGAGCTCCGGGCCAAAAAAACGCCCTTTTCTCTTTCATCATGAGTGTATAATTAAATTATGTTTGTAGAAAAAATTAATTTAAGTCTTCGTTAAAAAAAAGGGGATTCATGGCTGCAATATGGGGGGAGGGGGGGTATAAAACCATATGTGTGAGAAATGTTAAAATCCGCAAAGAATGCAAGGCTTATGTAAGCGTAATGATTAAGATTTAGAAAGGGACCCTCAGATGGATTGGGCATGAAGAGCGAATGAACGAAGAAAGTAGTGTAAGAAGCATATATGACGCAAATGCGAATGGTAGAAGAAATCGGGGACGCCCGAGGAAGACATGGCACGATCAAGTGAATCAGATACTTGAGACGGGCAATGTCAAGATTCATAATAATAGAAGAGTATCTATTAGACGATATATGTATGTGAATGAGGCAAAAAGTGTGTGCCAAGACCGAGTTGTTTGGCGGTCCGTCGTCTCTGCATACTCCTGCGGAGAAACGGCGTGATTGGAGTTAGTTAATATCTATTTATTTTCGTTATATATTCCCGTTTTTTGAATAATAATAGTGTTTGGATGATTTGTATAGCGCCGTTTTTGTGAAATATCACCTCAAGGGCGCTGTACAAATTTATAATATATTTCTTCAATTTTACTTTCATCAACAGACTAGATAAAACATTATGACAACTTATTGCTAAAAAAAAATTACATCCACCGGTTCTTCGATCATTGACACAAAACTATAATATGTACAATGCATTGTACGATGAACGCGTGGCTGCTTAAAAATGTACATATTCTTTTTTTCTTCAAACACAGCAAGCTTATTTTGTGGCACCATTTTAGTTCAAAATTAATAGAATACTTTGTTTAAACCCTTAATTACTCGCGCCTGGTCGCATGGGCTGTCAAAGACCCCATTTTAGTTTATAGAAATAAAACAATATGTAAATGCAAAATCATACTTTCATTAATTAAAATCTTAGAACTTCCTTAATGACCAACTTCTAAACTCTTTTTTAAAGTAAACAAAGTGATACATAATACTATTTGTAATAAGTACACAAAAAAGGTCAGTTTTTTCTATCACAATTTTGGCAGACAACAATCATTGGCATTTGGAGCATATAGTCTTTGTTTTTCTATTTTTGGTTCTTTGACATGTATGATATCTTTTGTAATTGGCGGTTGGATATCTCCAGAAGATGAATCATGACCATCAACTTCATGAATCCGTTTTAGTCGCTTTAGTCGCGCGGGGTGTTACACACCCCAAACGAGCTCTCCAAGCACATCAACCACCCACAATCGAGCACCGCTCGCTATTGATTTACGAAGATCACACGATTATACGAAGATACTAAGAGAACTAGCGTGGTAAATTCAAATTTGATAAAATTATAGGCTTTTAAACATGGTCTGGGGTATTTGGCACCCCACGCGAGTAATTGAGGGTTAACAAAACCAACATGTTTCGTAAACAATTCTTACTTCATCAGGGTTTACTTAAATCTGATTACAACAATAGACATAGACTTAAATGTGTCAACAGAAGGCGGGAGTGGGAAGGCGGAGAGGGATAACATGGCATAATTTACAAAGGGAACAAATTTAATAATGGGTCATTTAAAAATATTTTTTTGATTATTTATAAAATTTTAATTCATCTTTACGCACTTCTGTACCTCATTATTTTTCTTCTTCTTCTTTTCTTTGATAGGGCAAATTCGACAGTACACGGGTCGCATACAGTCCAATACACGAGATGCGAGTAGCAATTTGTATACATGGCTTCTTTACTTACGTCGTCAAGATTCTGAATATGTTTTAGGATATAGTGACGTCTTAAAATATATTCCGTAAAATTTCTAATTAAAGAGTGTTTATCAGAATTGACCTGCCAGGTAAGGAGGTAAGTATGTTTTGGTTATGAGCCTAAGAATTCGTAATAAATTGTACAGCTCCATTGGGGTGATTTTTCACAAAAACAGCTCTCAACAAATTATCAAATTATTATTATTAACCCCTAGGATACGACACACTACAATAGCAGTGCAGTGAAATCATGACTACATCTACAAATGAACTCCAATTTGTGGGTGTAGAGCTAGGTTTTAGAATTTTTCAAATACAATTTTCAATATTATGTTTGATTTTTAAATATTTACAAAATACTACCCGTCTTCTAAGGGTTAAATGCCCATTTTATACCCGAACTTAAAAAAACGTAACCTAGAGTTGGACTCACTACTGCAATAAATTGCTAGTACCACGAAGAATAAATTGTTCCTATCTTCTTGAAGCTTTCGTCTCTTTCATGAAGAAATATTGCGAGCTTTTACTTGACTCGTCTACAGCGGAAAGCTCAACATTCTGAAATACTGGAGACACCTGGTAAGAAGGGATCTCTTTCTACTTATAATCAAAATGTTGCCCTAACTTTCGTAGGTGGCTTTGACGACAAGGTTCTGTTTTATTACCACCATATATCGTTTAGGGGATCGATGAGGATTGACCGCATTCTTGAAGAGAGAACCGCCCCATATAAAGAAGAGGAATACTTTTCAAAATTATTTCATCATATTAAAAGCATCTAGTTTCGATTGGAGCTTCAACAATTTTTAAATAAATTATTATTTACATTATAATAAAACCATTAGAACTTACCGACAGACACACCCGACACTTTGATACAGATACCCGTTGATCAAAACGTTTTATCTTTATCAAATTTCGGAATGTTATTTTGTACTATTTATATTTATTTCTTACATTATTTGTATTTATTTGTTTATTTACGGTATTAATACCTTTTAATCCTACTAATATTATAAAGGCGAAAGTATGTATGTATGTATGTTAATTTCTCTTTCACGCAAAAACTACTGAATGGATTTTAATGAAACTTTACAATAATATACTCGTAGTTCATATATCAGAATAACATACAGGCTATAATAGCTCAGAGCTCTCGCATTATGAAATTTGTATAAAAAAATTGCAATAGATGGCACCGCGAGCTGTTTGAAAAATGAATGTAACGGGTTTGGAGAGGTTGGTGAGGGAGGGGGAGAGGGTGGAGTGAAGGGTGGGGGTGGGAGCGTGGGGGGGGGGAACAAAAAAAATGTCCAAAGAAGCGAAGATTACCCTTCACAAAGGAGTATTGGTACCTACACTGATGTATGTCATTGAGGTATGGAACTAGCAGAGGAAAGATGAAAGTAGACCGAATGCTGTAGAAATAAGATCCCTGAGGCTTATGTGTAGTAAAACCATATACGAAATAATGCAAGATATAAGCGTAATGAGTTTAAGATTGAAAAAAAGGCGCTCAGATTGTTTGAGAAAATGGGTATAAGGAGAATATATGACGCAAATGCGAATGATTGAAGAAGTCGGGGACCTAATAATAGAAGAGTATATATGAGACGATGTGTGAATGTGTACGAAGCAAGGGGTGTATGCCAAGACCGAGTTGTTTGGTGGTCCGTCCTCTCTGCCTAGCCCTGCGGAGAAACGGCGTTAGTTGGTTGGTTAGTTAAAATCAGCTTCTTGTTAGTAATACACTAAAAGCACAATATTATTTTTTCGCCTTTGAATGCTACTAGCAGTGAGTCGCAATCGTGAGTCGTAAGGAATCATCAGTTATTTGAATGTTTTTGTGGGTATCTCCAAAAAACTTGTGTCGTTTAATTCTACAATTATGTAACTCTATTACATTTTGGGAACTCTATTGCAATTTGTGGGTATGGGTAGCGCCGCCCTGGGAACCATTTATTGGATAACCAACACCTCTGCAATAGGCCATCCCAAGTGGTTCGCTACGTTTGGTGAATTAGCAGGGTTGACGGCGGATGCGTCTGCCCACCAATTGAGTGACGGGCAAGATCAGGAGTGATTGGTTGTTGACTCTCTCGGAACAGGACTTGCCCGCAGTGGGAGAGATGGATTCATTCGTCCGTCACTCTTGGACACACTGACCCCCAGATTCCTACCCACCCCTAATAACTTTTCCTTCCCAGAACTTCCTATCCTCCCGTTCCTTAAAAAGATCCTCCACACAGCATTCCCTAAGATGACGTAGATCCTGAAGGAAATTATTTTCTTCAGCGCCTCCTGTGTGGAGCTAATGTAAAAAAAAACTCTAGTTACCGCAAGTATTTTTCAATATTTAATGTTGAAATATTTAATCGACTAGATTTCAATTTCAAGTTTAATCAACTAGACATAGCTAGTTGTAGCATTAAATTTTGTGGAACGGCCTGAGTTGCTTTTTTGCAGTATTTTTGGTATCTAATGACTAAGAAAGTCATTCCATTTTTGTAAATAAATACATGAAAAAATGATTAGCCATTTTCTTATTTCCGAGATATAAAACGGAAATACGGGAAAAATCAAAAACGGTATACGGTTCCCAACATACAAATCTACCATTCAACCATACTTATCAAGCGATTTATAAGATTGATTGCCATCTTATAGATCAAATTCCCAAAAAAGCTGATTTCAGAGTTTCCTTGTTGTAATCACCCCACGATTTGATTTAAATTGACTAAAATTTACAATTTTATAAAATGTAAACAATAACTGCTTAAATAAAATTAGTATTATATTTTTCACGTAACTTACAAACGCTCTTTCGGTGTTATTGAAAATATCTGATGCTTCTGCATATTTGTTACGTTAGCCGTGTAAACACATACAGGGCGTTAAGAGACGTAATTTATTTGAGTAAAAAATGTTAATGAAATTTTGGTCTCCTGTGACTTTTTTTCTTCTTCAAAATCAAAATTCTTCCACGTGTCGTGAAAGGTCACTCAGCGGAGTGACCGACCAATCCCTCACCCCGCCCTCGACTATTTTTTTTTTAATGTTTTTGTAGAAAAAAAACTGTCACCGGAGACCTTATTACACATGCATTTACATTATTTACTTCAAATAAAGTCAGAAATCACTGGTTAAAGTAAGTCAAGTACGTTCCTCAACACCCTGTAGATATATGTGATATAATGGAGTTAATAAATGAATTGATTGTTGACATGACTGTTGCAGCGAAAGGTATTTTTAGATCGTGTGACTCTATTAGGAACATGAAATAAAATAAATTGCAATGATGCAGAGCTCTCAATAAGGTAATTGATGATTTCAAAATGAAAAATTGCACCAGATACCAATCTTCCGTCGGACAGCTTTAATAGTCTTAAATTTTTCATTAGACAGTTATGTTTTATATTTCAAATAGTTTATAATTTACATGTCTTAAAAATTTTTCAATAGAATCTGAGTTAACCTTATAATGTGGTGAATAAATAGGTTATTTATACTCAATTTGGCTACGAACTAATGAAGTAGTAAAAAATTTAAAATTGAAAAGATATTTTTTTTAATACTTCATTAGTCGTAGCCAAATTGAGTATAAATAACCTTTTTTAATTTTTTTCAATAGAATCTTAGTTAACCTTATAATGTGGTGACCAAATAGGTTATTTATACTCAATTTGACTACTAACTAATGAAGTACTAAAAAATTTATCTTTTCAATTTTATATTTTTTAATACTTCATTAGTTCGTAGCCAAATTCAATGGAATCTGCGTTTACCTTATAATGTGGTGACCAAATGGGTTATTTATACTCAATTTGGCTACGAACTAATGAAGTATTAAAAAATTTAAAATTGATTTATTTATTATTAAATCGAGCCTTTTCATTGCTTTGTTCGTAATAATAGTACATTTAACTAAAAATTTAATTTATAATCAAATACTAATATTATTGTGCATACTTAAACATTCCTGATTCTACGTTTCAGGCAGCTTTGAGTCATATTCTAGTATCTTCCAAGGGAGAGCATGAGCAATGACACGAACAAAATCACAATGCATCAATCGTTCAACATTTTACCATGGCAACATTTTGTCAGAACGCTTACTCAACTTTAGCTCAACAGTGGTTCTTTGCTAATACCAGTATTTTCTGTTCCTTGTTAAAACTAAAATCAAATGAATTTTATATCAACTATTTCGCTCGTTCCGCATACTGCTGCTCGTAATCAATTTAGAATTTCTTCCCATAAATCAATTATAATTTCTCTTAACTACAAAAATATTCCAAGTCACTCCCCTATTCCAGCGTTGACCGTCCAGGAACAAAGAAGGGTGGTGAATGAGCCTCTGATCAGATATTTCAATTGCGAGCCAAAAACCAAATATCACTGGCAAGATAAGCTGACTGAGTTGTCAACTTAATTGTAAATTACTGGACCGAGCAATGACGAAAATATCATACTCATCTATAAGAAATTTAAGCATTAGATACTTGACCTAGCTAAATTGAGATGTAACTGATCATACCTTCATTTCAAACCGGTGCTAAGATTCTCCACAAAAATGGTCATGGCAACAGATAAAATTATTTAGAAGCACTTGAAACAAAGAAAGCCGTTAAAACCAAACGCCAAAATCAATGAAATGTGTCCAATAGCCAAATATTACTTTGTTTTCCATAAACTATATAAAATTCTCGTTATCCCTAAATCACCTGTTTAGGCGAGGCTTTGCCTTTTTAGATATAATATTATGATAACCCATTATCTACACATGTGTCTCTTTCTCTATATAACTATGTTTGATTTTCTGATGATGCATTTTGTGTTAAGTGAATCATTGATTCAAAACACTGTGCCAAATTGTGATGATCCACAGTTAATCTGCCTAACCACAAGATACAGTGGAAAAACATATAGTTTGGAACACCTGTCAGCAGTCCTATCTAAGCCTTCAGTTATACTACAGAAACAAGAAAATTTAATACTTATACCATCTATGCTTCTACCATCCTAGGTATTTTCGAATGTCTGGCTATCCATGATGCATAACATTATGATAAAATCAAGCGTCAAACGACTATGTTAAATCTGTACTAGGTAACAACGCTTCGTAAAAATGTATCTTCTGTTCTTGGAGATGTGTTTTTGTCCCATAAGCACACCGTAATCTAGCTCTATGGTACTCTTAAACATTCTGAAGCTGAATTATACTTCTACCCACTATTGGAGCGACAGCGCATTTAAAAAAAAAATCCGTTTGCCCGAGATTTTCAAAAGTACATCTTTTAAATTTTTTGCCAACATTAAAAAAATCTTACCTTCGCATTTTAATATCGAAACATAAAAGCTTATTATAGTGCTGTATAGCCAATGAATTATCCTGCATTTTAACGTTTATCTTATATTTGTACGATTTATTAAAAAAATATTAAAAAATCATAAAATTTATAACCGCGCGAATCCAGCGTGTTTTTTTTTACTTTGAAACTGCCATGAGAGGTACTTATTCGAGTCAACACAGAATATTTTCGAATTCTGTATATTGGGTGTGGTGTACTTGATAATTAAAGGTGCATATTTATGGAAAAGGGACTTAATTTTAACCGTAAACAGCTGATCAGAGATTCTGTATGAAAAAAATATTTTAATGAATTATTTTTAACACCGTTATAAAATAGTCTACGAAGTTCGGATTTGCGACATCTGTGGTCATAATAGCATTTCAATAGCTTCTTTTTAAGACAGAAATAACAAACGAGGGAGCTACAAATATACATATTTTTTAATTTGCCGAATCAAGGAGATAATTGCCTTTTTATCCGAGACAATCGGAGACATAAAATGGCGGGAATATATGGCGAAAATCACTCCATTGGTTATGCATATAATACATATGTAACATTAGAGTAGCAGATACTCTCAGTATAGCCCTGTTATAAATCTACAACTTCGAATCTAAAAGTTACCACTTAAAATGTTACATCCAACCTTAGTTTGCCACATATTCTTTACTTTTCTACTTCGTTTAGCCTCTCAACACATCTCATTTGGGGATGCCGTAGTCCTACTGGGTTCGGTCAGTTTTTTTCTTTTAATTTAAGTGAATACCGCACCCAACTGTTTGGAGCCAGTAACACTATGTTATCCCTAATTGGGGTATGTTGTGAGGATGAATGTTGTTGGTAAGGCAAGAGATGGGGAAGAAAAGGGTTGGTAAATACTTGGCCACTCAGATCTCGTCACCAAAAATTGACTTTTAAAGCAAGCTTTCAACTCTGAATGGCGGTCTTTTACTCTGGAACGTGCAGCGAATACCTATGCAATAATATGTATCTTTACATACCTAAAACGGGGTTAGGTTAGTGTTAGATTAAGTAATGTTAGGTTAGGTTAGGTAAGGCTCAGTTAGATTAGGTTAGGCTGTCTATTTAGGTTATCGAATATATTTCATTTAAGTAATTAATTGTGAAACAACCTAAATTAAATAAATTAATTTTTCTCCCGCCGGACTTCGCACCCGCGACCCCCGGATCCGTAATCGAGAGCCTTCCCCTTCTACATGCTAGCCGTCGGGACTAACGCATGGTATTCACATAAAAAAATAGTTCATGTTATGATAATTTTTTCAAAACTTATTCTCGAGTTAATCTATAAATCATGAATGCGATTTCAATTCTGATGGGTTAATACTTTTTATAGAAATGCTTTAAAAATTTGCATTCCCAAGATTGTTTGCCTCTTGCGCTGCTTTCTCACGCCTCTTCCTCAGGGGTGAGTCTCGTTACCGAAGGCCACACGCTTCTGACAACCACTCTGTATACCTCTCCGTGAAAATATCTCGTTAAATACGTACAGCATCCGTCCTTATCTACAAAAACATTCGCCCATTTGCGGCGATATTGCTAAAAACCTCCGCCCGAGTCGGAACCCGGTCTGAACTCCTTATAAGCAAAGACCATAGATGCGAGATATGTGGTTACAATCCCGCTGACATTTCCATCTGATGCTCACAAACATGAATCAGCTGATATAAGAAGAATTACTATTCGATTGTGATACCTGATCATGTTGGAAGGTGCCTTTTTTCATACCGGTCTGAGTAAGGCTTCGGATTTGGTTCGAATACTTCGTTCTTACTAATTAATCGCTTTTTACGTAATGAGGAATGATAAATACCAGAGATGTGAACGTTATGTGCTTACTTTCTTGAAATGCAATTACTTTGACAATTCTTCTTCTCTCGTGGTGGAATGGGTGGATTAAATAATAGTGTAGATATAAACTAATTGAAGTTTAGAGGTACTGCTCTACGCAATTAGCTTCTACATAAAAGGGATACTTCGCTAGAATAGGCTCTTAATAGATTTAAAAATAACTATAAAAATTAATAATATTATTTCGATGATCTTATCTATACATTATTATTATACATGGTGTGAAAATGTCACCTCAGTTTAGATTTTAAAAACTTTTCATTTATAATTATTTATTTTTTTAGTATATCGGTAAATATATTATTTATTTATTTCCGCCATCAGGGTTTTTGCATAAAACAAGTATGAGGAGAAGCTGTTGCTAAAACTTTCTTTTAGATTAATCTTTACTACGAATCGGTTTACATTATATGTACAAAAATATGCTTTGGATAAATTGAAGCTTTTGCTATTCTCTCCATTACGTGGAATTAAAATAAAATTGTTAATTACTTTATAAAAAATGTAAGCATAAACCAATAAAAAATGTTTTTTTTTCATTAGTAATGTATGAAAACATACATGAAACAAATTTTTAAAAATATAATTATCATTGAAGAAGAAGATAACAATAATAATCTAAACGAAAAAAAAACCAACAAATTCTTAATAATAATAAATAATAATATTTGGCTAATTTATATAGCGCCGTTTTTGTGAAAAATCGCCTCAATTAGAAAATTGTTTCCAATAAAAATGGTAGTTGCCGTGGAATATGGAAAAAGAATTAGTTGGAGATAATATTATTAATTCAAAATTTTTAAATATGAGATTGACAAATATGACGGTTTGACAAAAGGTGGCAATGACGAAATTAGTCCCGGTAAGACGAGTGGTCTGGGTTCGTGTCCCAGTTGCGACCATTACCATATATTATTACACTGATGATTCAAAAGTTATAAAAAGAAAGTTTTTCGTATAAAAAAATTAATATAATTTTACGACAAAAATTTTCTGTGACAGTTTCCAATAATTCTTTTTTTTCTTATAAAATTATTGACAAAATAAATAAAACACTGATTGCGCTTGAAATATTTAGGCGCCGTTTGCCAAGCTGTTTTTATGCCTCTTAGAAATATTCGTTCATTCATAAGGCACACCAAGAACACACACATTTTTGGCTTGTTGCTTCCTTTTAATAAATTACATTAGTAAAATTATGTATGCTAAGCTAAGCTCTGTTATGCTAAGATTTCGACCGGTTTCGGAAGAAACCATCACTAAAGTCATAAACTATATTAATAAACGTACAATATCTAAAAAATGTCTAGGTATAAATAGTTATCAACATGTGCCTGTGGTTTGTATATCGACAATTGTTAAATTGTCGATTGTTAAATTGTCGATTCACAATTCATCCACGGATTCCCCTTGTTTAAAGGTAAAAGAAAAACAAAGGGAAGCGGTCACGAGTACAGATAGAACCACCAAAAAAATTGTGATTGTGCTTTTCATGCAATATTGATCCAAATCTTTATTTTTACATATTTATTTTATTATTATTGTACAACAGAATACTTCCAATTATAGTACAATTTAGTAACCCTATCAGCATTTAGGCAAGTGACTCTTCAATAATATTTTTAAGGCATGTAAAGAACAGTCACTTACATCCAAATGGTTTGCAATTTCATTTAACAGTACCACTCCCCTCGTCATGCTAGGCTTTGCCAAGACGTCTGTTCTGCCGTTCGGTACTTCGAATAAGTCATGATGTCGACTTCGGCTGTAGTGGTCTGGTACATAATAAATCATAGCATCCCAAGAGAAATGGGCTATCGATGAAATCGTTCCAAATTTTGAAAGACAGAATAGCAAGACTTGCTTTCCGTCGAGTTTCTAGACTCACAGAATCAGTTTCCTCAAGTAAGTCAATATGGTGCATGAACCTTGTATAACTTCTATGCTTCCGCATATAAACATACCTTAGGAATTTCTTCTGGATTTGCTCTAACATATCAATCTACTTCTGGTGGTACGGTGCCCAAACATCGCTCGCATACTCCAGCTTGCTTCTCAGTATGCATCGAATAACGCTAGCATAGCTTCTTGGTTATCAAGTCCTGATGATGAACCCAAGAAGTTTGTAGGCAAGAGAATGTCAGATGATGATTAAAATTATGATCTTGTGAAATTCCTCATCCAATATATTTCCTTTCCAAGAAATTGTTTAGTTTTTAAAAATAAATCAAAAAACCATTCCGACAGCTATCCAAATTCTGCTGGCGATGGTGCGCGTTGTAGCACTTTGTTATACTCAATTATACTAATAACTCACTTGAATCCTATCCGATAGTATTAATTTTTATCATAAAATATTTTATAAAAGATTTAACTTTTTTTTACATTAACTCCACACACGAGTCATCTGTCATCTGAGATGCTATGTAGAGGGTCTTTTTGAGGAGAGGAAGGAATGAACATTGGTCTTAAAGAGACTCATGTTGTAGGAAGGAGGAAACACAGGCCGGCGAATCGTTCCACAGCCGAGCTGTTGATCTCGAGTCGAAGAAGCGATCCATTCTCGTGAGACAAATTAATGGCAACCGTGTTTTTTTATGTTGGGAGCGCGTTTGGCGTGTTTCCCGACTATGCACCGGTGCCGAAGGTATCAATTACGCTAGTTCCTCGGAGCATCTTCCATTGAAATACCAGTAGAACAAAGATAGCATTCCCACCCTATGCATGTGCTGTAAAGATAGCAATCCGTTTGTTAAGATGGGAGAATCTATTAAACGGAACGCCCGTCTCTGCACAGAGTCTAGGGTTTATTTTGGAGCTCCAGACCAGAGGTGGCTGCCAAATTCAACCGTGGGGCGCACTTGCGATTTGTATAGGGTTAGAAATCACTCGCCCTGGTGAAAGATCACCAGACAAGAATCGAAAGGTTTTTTGAAATTACTTAACCTATTTAGTTATCAGTTCTGCAGATTAGAATACTTCTCAACCTTATTCATGCCCATCTCATTCCTTCCCCACTTATTCCATCCTCACAAAATTCCCCAAAATTTGTTATATTCTAATTGATTCCCGGCAGATAATAATGGTAATAAATCTGTCATCTGCATTATTGACCAAAAGGGAAAATATTTCGGCGATAACGCACCCAAAGAAAGAATAAATTTTATTTATTGCGACAGTATTATGTATTGCTTATCTTTGAAGGTTGTTTGGATCAGAACGTGTTCATATCCGACTGTCAAAAGTTTATCACTTCCCATTGATCATAACTGGGTCAAAAGATACCCCATCATGGGAAGCACCAGATTTATGGGAAGCTGTGGCACTATGGGAAACTTTACCTTTACCACGCCAATAAAATTGCACAATAATGTCCGTAACTTAGTATAAATATCCGCACACGATCCAGATAGTGTAAACTTACGGTAACATATTCGCCATGAAATTGATGGAGCGAATCACGATCCTAGAGCAATTCGTGACACATCAGGCGGAGAAGTGTATTTCCTAGGTCTCTTTCCAAGACTTAACGAGAGCTTTGAACTACGGGGTTAGGTAGTACATACGAGGAGATATTCTTAGTTTTTTTAACGGAATCTTTTAGTAATGTGTGTTGATTGCATGATGGGTCGTACCGATGTCGTGATTTGCATTACGTTCCAAGTGATAGAATATTGTTAAAATTTTATGGTGAGATAATTTAATGGTGAGATATGATTTTAATTTTTCGAAGAATGATTCTTCTAACGTTGGGTTTTTGCTTTGTAATTTCATAATTAATTAATGAAATTCTTTTTTTTTTAACTTTATTAGACACAAAATCTATTTTTTTTTGTGAATACCGCAAGTGTATTACACCGCTGCCACAGGTCACACAAAGGTTCGCTACGTTAGGTAACTTAGCAGAGGTGTCCGGGTTCACGGGGGTGGGGTTTGTCTAGGTTTTTCTAGGGCCGGATCGGGTGATACGAGTTGAGGGAGACCATTTGATTTCTCCAGCCGGATACTCTCGACTCATCGCGTTGAATCGCAATGGGAGGAATGGAATGGAGGGAAAAATACGTTTGTCACTCCTGGATACACTGCTCCCAGATTTCTACCCACCCTCATACCTTTTCCTTCCCAGAACTTTCTCTCCTTCATTTCCCTAAAGAGACTCTCCACACAGCATCCCTTAAGATGACATAGGCCCCGAGGAAAACAATTTCCCTCGGGGCCTCCTCTGAGGAGCTACTGTAAATAAAAATTCGAGTGCAGTTTACACGCGGTAGAAGCGAAACTTTACCAAAACTATCTCAACGAATACTTGAAATGTGAGGTCATAATCAAAGCGACCAATGAGGGCAGACCAGCGTAATTCCATTTCTTATCTCAACCAATAGGAGCCGCTAAAAGTGACATCGTAATCAAAACGGTCAATGAGCGCAATTGATGCGTCGCGAGTGCAGTAATCGTCATTTCCGTTTCACCCGAAATCCAAATCACACCGGGGCTATAGAAGTTTCACTTCAAAAACATTAAAATAGCTTTTATTATTTTTTTTTAATCTATTAAGACATACACAGCACATTAATAATACAAGTTATAAGGTATGTTAAATTAAATTATTTCACGGTTATGTACCAATTACGTAAGTCCATAGAATGTCATTTGGTAGAGATAAGAACGGGTCTTAAAACTTAATTAGTGAATGAATGAGTCATAATAATAAAAAGGAAGAAAGGGGGAGGGGGGGGGGGGGGGGAGATAAAGAAACATTTTAAAATCAAGAATTATATGCTCATTAATTGTAATTGACTGATTAAAGTTTAATGAATAGTTAAAAGTGTAAGTAATTTTAAAACAATTTATGTCACGCCAAGAAATTTAATAAATTAGTTTTGTATGTTCGCAAGGAATCATGAAAAATTAAGAGTAGTAATTTTTCGTAGTGGGTATAAGTTACGATTGTGCGAGTAATTGGTGAGTTGGATTAGTGTTATTGGATTTTATATGAAAAAGAGAAGTGTGCCTGGTACGCCTCATTGGGACATTTAAACCAATGATGGATAGCAATTCAGGACTATCTATTTTATAATTTAGCAGGTTATAGAGAAACAACAGATCTGATAATGTACTTCTTTTTTGTAAACTTAACATGTTATTTGTAGTTTTGTTGTATTTCTTGAGTAAATGTTTTGGGAATTTATTCTGTATACTTTCTACTATATCTATGTATACTTTATATTGAGGATTCCATACCGCTTGAATAGCAATGCCGATATACTATAGAGTTCATACAATTTAAGAGAGTCCATGCAAGAATAATGATTTGTTGCATGATAAAATACAATAATTATATTAAACAAAATATTTATTAAATGAAATAAAATTATCGTAAATTATGTTCATTCTTGAGAACAATAGTTGTTTCATTCATAACCATAAGCACTCTTATCAATAACTAATCTACCAAAATAATAGGATGAGTCGATATATATTTAGTTTAACAATTATTTATTGCAAGTTTGCCCACCGAAAGTTGCCGAACCAATCAGCGACCGCTCGTAAATCAATTAGACGGCATTAAGTCCCTGACATCTCCATTACACTTTAGTGGATCCTAATGCGGACATCAAAGTCCTATTTGAGATCCATAAATGATATTTATAGCGATGCTGCCTTTGGAACCGCAACAAAGATGTTGCATGGTTATGTTGTTACCAGAGATGGATCGCTCAAAGGACAGGTAAAATGATAATATGGATAATAAACACTAGCAGCCTTACTAAAAAAACCCAGTGAAAATTTTATTCAAATAACAAACGGCCGCGGATGTGAAAACATTACTAAATACAATACACTTGGTTTACACGGCCTGAGAGGGTAGTTTATCTCTGTTTTAGTAATGATGTCTGAACGAAATTTGGAATTTTTCCAAAGTATTTTGAATGTTCTATATATTTCTTATTTTTGAAGGTGTTGTAAAAACAAATACCATTTATGAAAACTAGATAAAATTACCTTTTAGATTTGTGTAATTCAAATACACTTTAGTTTTTGAAAACTGCCATATATTAAGATTCAAACGCGAAAAAAATGGAACTTTTTTTTTACCAAAACATATTTGATGAAAGTGTACAGAAATTTATAAAAAAACAAAATTTAAAAAATTCAGACGTTTTATATAATGAATTTGGAACGAAACTATCACCTCACTTTTTCGTCGTGCATACAATACAAAAATAATAAAAAATTTCAAAGTTTTTTTAATTGCCAAAAAACTAACCTAAAAAATGATACCGACTTTTATAACAGATTTCTTGCATCTCTAAAGACGTTAATTTCTTTGATACGTTTAGGAACACATGTATTAGATATTAATATTTAAAAAAACACCACTTTTATGAAATTCTCATAAAATAAAATCCTTTAAATGTAAATTTGAATTTTCATGTATCATATAAAATAGTTTTTGACATTTCAATTTTCAAAGTACGATTTGTTATTATAACTTGACTAAAACTTATGAAAAACCACAAAAACACGGTAAACATATCAATTATATCAAGTAGGAGTGAATTAGTCATATTTATAGAAATTACCGTCACGTATAAGTAATATTTCACACACATCAGTGTTTCAGCGCGAAAGTTCATTTACAAAAATATATCAAACCACCCACATGAGCGCGAACGACAAATGCGCAGGCGCCGCCACCTAGCGGTTATGAAGGAAAATAAACAATTTAGTACTTACACTATAAAACATTACATTGTTGCCAGATTTAAAATACATTTTAAGAACAAATGTTATTGGTAATATTTCGTGTTTTAGTGTATTTTTGTTTTATTCATGTTGCGGCTGCAACACAGGTTATCGGTGTAGCTGTGGTTTATTTTAGTAAGGCTGCGATGTTTGAAGTGGTAACTTAATTAGTACCGTTGTGATTTGAAACTTGATGAAACGGAAACGAGTGACACTACAAATAAATAAACACATGCATTCATAGGATTTAACCTGAAAGAAAATGTGATAGCAATAAAATATTTATTATAAGCAATAATTATCAGCCTGGAACACTCATCTACATTGAAAAAATCTTCCGAGAAAAGATACTTGCCGCCAACGGGACTTGAACCCGTGTCCTTTTGATTGCCGGTCAGGTGCTCTCACCACTGAGCTATGGCGGCTTATCTAATACCAGCAAAATAATTCAATATATACTAGTGTTTCAATCAACAATTACTGTTTTATTACATTTTTCCACCTGAAAACAACCAATTTTATTTTTATGAGAGAGGCATTGTTAGTGCTAAATCTCTCGCTGGGTGGCGTCGAGACAAATTATGTCTACATTTTTTTGGGGAAAATACTTTAACTTGTCAAATTTTAATTATTATTTTTTAATTGATAAACTAACGTTTAATACAAGATTTTTAAGCATAGCACAAAAGGTAACAATTAAATGTAGACATAATTTGTCTTTACGCCACCTAGCGAGAGATTTAGCACTAACAATGCCTCTCTCAAAAAAAAAAGTTGTTTTCAGGTGGAAAAATGTAATAAGACAGTAATTGTTGAATGAAACACTAGTATATATTGAATTATTTGGCGGCTATTAGATAAGCCGCCATAGCTCTGTGGTAGAACATCTGACCGGCAATCAGAAGGACACGGGTTCAAGTCCCGTTGGCGGCAAGTATATTTCCTCGGAAGATTATTTCAATGTAGATGAGTGTTTCAGGCTGATAATTATTGCTTATAATAATTGTTACCCTCTGTGCTATGCATAAAAATCTTGTCTTAAACGTTAGTTTATCAATTAAAAAATAATAATTAATTAAATATTTATTTATTTCACGAGTACTCGGTTATAACATAATACGGTCCCCCGCAAGTCTTCTTTGGTGTAGTGGTATAAAGCGCCTTTTTTATAGTAATACTCACAAGAGTCTCAGCTGCTCCCGTCTAGAGCCAGTGAGACTATGGCATCCCCAATTGGGGCATGTTGTGAGGTTGAAGTTAGTGGGGAGGGGAAGGAGATGGGGGAGAGGAAGGTGGGGAAGTACCTGGCTATTCAGAGCTGGTAACCAAACACGGCTAACGCCATTTCAAGCAACGTTTAAATTCTAAATGGGGGTTTTACACTAGGGCGATACTGAGAGTATCTTGCACTCTGGAACGTGCCGCAAATATACTATACATTATTTTCTAATTAATTAATTGTGAAATAACACAAATTATTCAAATAAAATTTATTTGCCCACGCCGGTATTCGATCCGCGACCTTCGGATTGCGAGTCAAGAGCCTTACCGCTAGATCACGCCGGCCGTCAACCTGACGAACCTAAGACATTTCGAATTCATTCAGACATTTCGAATCCTACGAAATCCAAAAAAAATAAAATATTTTTGTGAAATCAGCATTCAATCTTCAAACCACTTCAAGATGATCAGTCTAAATAATGCGACATCTAGCGACTCCGAAGAAGAAAACACAAATACTAAAAAGATGACCAAATATATAAGAACGGTGCACTGGAAATCGAAGACAAAAATATGAAATAAATTATTCATAAAAAAAATTCATCGTAGTCTCCCCACTCTTGTCTACTTTAGTTTACTGAAAGTTTCACTTCTACCACGTGTGAATTGCGCACTCTGACTTTTGTATTTTTTTTTTTATTTCTTTTATATATTCAATGATAATATTATTTATTTTATTAAAACAGTTTAATTATAAAGAAGTTCTGATTTATATATTTTTATTACGCTTGACAGCTGTTTCGCTTTCTGAAGGAATTATTAAATTGTGATTAGGCCACTTACAGGCGATATTTTTATATTATTTCTAGGTAGGTACTTATGGTGAAAATCTTATTGCTTTTTTTTATTAACATGTCGTAAATTATTCGTGGTTATTAATTACCCTTTCAATGTTTCCGCAATTATAGCATTGCTAAAATATGACTAAATATCGTTGAGTGAGTTTTATTGTGAGTTTCTTAATTAAGAGCTTTTATTAAATCTATTATCTGAACGCGGCTTGAACAAAATATTGTCTGTAAAGTAATCTAACCATGATAATGCCTTCATAAGGCGAAACAGCTGTGGGCTGTACTAATAAATTGCACAGCAGAAATTGTTTATAATAAACTTATTTCCCTACTTAATTTTAACATACCATTAAGACGTACACATCATACAGAACTATTCCATCCGCTTAATTACAAGACTAACATCGACATTTTCTCCGATTCACTGCTCTAATTTAAAAAGAGCATCATGTCAATAATATAATTTGTTCAATGCGCATACATACATACATACATACACACATGCTCACACACACGCACCCTCACACACCTTCCTACTACATACATTACCCGGTAATTGCTTAATACGCATACCATAAATCTTTTTTCTTTCGTATGGTGGGGGGTCAGAGGGGGACATCTAGGTCTGCGAGCCAGTCTAGGGCCTCAGGCGTTGCCCTGTGGACCTCATCAATCCCGCCGGGGAATGAATGGAGCGGGCATTCGTTGACCACATGTTCGGTGGTCTGCACCGCACCGCATTCACACGTCGCCGACTCTTTAAGGCCCCATCTATGCATCATATGAGCACAACGGCTATGGGAGCACCTTATCCTATTGATGGCAGTCCAGAGTTTGCGAGGCAATGAGAACCCAGGCTGTCTCTCAGTGGGGTCTTGCACGAGATGGGCGTTTTTGACGTTGGCTGATTGCCACTCAAGCTTCCACCTATCTTCTGGGGTTAGAGGTGTTCGAAGGAGTCTTTCTCCTTCCGTCCAGAAGGGTTTTCGAGACTTTAAGCGGCATGCCGGGTGAGAAACGACATCATCGTGCAAGGGTATTTCGCTTTTTTGCAGCGCCTTCTTGTATTCCCTCAGTGTTGCAATCTCTCGCCTGATATTTGGCGGGGTTATATTTGCAAGTACGGGGAGCCAAGGAAGAGGAGTCGATTTTAAGGTTCCGCTGATGGTTCGCATTGTGGCATTAAGCTGAACGTCAACCATGGAAGTGTGGGCGCTTCTGGCCCATACTGGAGCACAGTATTCAGCTGCTGAGAAAACCAGGGCAATGGATGCCGTTCTGAGCGTGTTGGCGTCGCATCCCCAGCTAGTACCAGCCAGCTTATTGACTAAGTTTAGTCTTGTCCTGGTTTTTTTGCCCACTGTTTCCATGTGTTTCCGGTAATTCAAGCTCCTGTCCAAAGTTACTCCAAGATAGCGGGGATGGGGGTCATGGTAAATATTTTTTCCATCAAACTGAACACAGAGTTTTGCGTTTGCCTGTGAATTACTGAGATGGAAAGCTGTCACAACTGTTTTCGACCCATTCGGCTTTTTCATACCATAAATAATGCCTTCAGAAGGCAAAACAGTTGTCAACTGTACTAATAAATTGTACAGCAGAACTTGTTTATAATAAAATTATTTTTTATAAATTAAATAATAATAGTATTCATAATATACATTCATAATATTTAGACATTTATATTGCTACTCGTATGTATGCGTGTATGGAAGCCACGGCAGGAGAGAGCAAAAAGAAAGGATTATAAATCGGAACTGTTCATCATGGAATGGCCCGGAACAAGACCGTCTCATAAATCGAAAAACTGTACATTTTTTTCAGATATAATAGCAAATTTAAAAAGATAAATCTATACACATAAAAATGAATTCCTGTTTCCCTTGGTCACGCCATAACTTCAGAACGACTTTACCTATTTCATTATTTTTTTTTTAAGTTTTCTAATACTTTGTAGAACGTTCTTACGGAAAGATTTTTTTTTTTAAATTGAGTAATTTCAGAAAGCTCTTTAACTCGATATTTTAAATGGGTACGTTTGACAGTTCGCACGTTTGTTAAAATTTAATTTAGCAGGCAGCTGTTTTCTTTTTTTGTATTAAAAGTATTTGTCTGTGGATTTTTTTAATTGTCGATATTTTAACTAACCATCACGCCGTTCCCCGCAGGGGTAGGCAGAGAGGACGGACCGCCAAACAACTCGGTCTTGGCACACACTCTTTGCCTTACATTCATAGATCGTCTCATACATACTCTTCTATTATTCTGACTTTTGACATGGCCCGTCTCAAGTATCTGATTTACTTGATCGTGCCATGTCTTCCTCGGGCGTCCCCGACTTCTTCTACCATTCACATTTGCATCATATATTTAAATGGGTATCTATGTTAGGTACCAAATTTAATTGGTTGTTCTTATGATGTACAAAAATGAATATTTGTAAATACGAAAAATGAAAATTTGAATTTAAAAAATTGTAATAGGTGGCACGCGAGCTGTTTGAAAACTGAATGTACTGGGACTGAATATATGGAAAGCGGGAGAGGGGTTTGCGGGACGGGGGAGCGGGAGAGTGGAGAGGGTGGGCAGGGAAGTGAAAGGGGAACGCGGGAGGAGAACGGGGACGCACGGGAAAGAACATGCAGGGAGAAACAATGTATTTCTTTCAATATAGCATTGCAACACATGCCCGGGAACCAGTTAGTTATCGATAAATTTTATCCGTTGGAAATTTTTTGTTTTTTTTTTTGTATATTTAAAATTATGTCAAAGTACGGCTTCAGGCTATGATATTTAATTGAATCACAATGTGAAATATTTCGTGTTAAAAAATTTAAAGCATTGTTGCTAGTTTTTATACAGCTTATTATATATCACCGCAAATGTTGTTTTTTAAGCTTTAATAATTTGTATTATTTATATTTTAGTTTTAAATAATAGTATTTACGAGCTCCCTTTAAACAAATGATACCTAAACCAGATTTTGAAAAAGTTCTGGAAAAAACAAAAAAAACTTTCAACTGGTCGCAGGGTTTGCCTCTGTGGATATTAAAACACCATTTTATAATAAAAATATTTTTTTAATGTGTTCATTAAAAAAATTGTGCGGTTTTTCCACAACACTTTTTTTATCATAAAATCAACTCGGCGCAGTACTAAAAAAGGATAAATTGTTTTTGAAATGACATTTTAATATCAAAATAATAACAATTCACTAATGATATAAAAAGATTGTTTAGTTTTTAATGAGCACACCAGATAATTTTTTTTATGATAAGAAAAAAGAAGTTACAGATTTATGAGACGATAATGAGCAATTGCAACCCCTGTGTTGTCCAATGTCTCTTCTTCGTCACCTGTTTCTCGTGATAATGCGCTTTTATTTCGCCATTATTGAGTATATTCTTTGTTAATTGCGTTTGTGAAAGCGACTTTATTACATTAGAAGCTAAGAAGAAAGCTTGTTTACCTTTTTTTATTTAGTAACTATATATTATTTTTTACATTTTTATATGAAACATGTTAGTTAGATGTATATATAAAATATATTCGTAGTCCTCCTCACTAGGAGATCCTGTGCTGAGGGGGACTATGCTTTGGATAAGTTTTTCAGCGACTTTTATGGTTTAACTTCATTGATTGGATAAGGTTTTCCAGAAACTTCTATGATGTTTTAAGTATACTAGTAAGTTCATTTTCCGATAGATTCTTCAGCCAACATTTAATGTCCTTAATGTAGCTATTTTTTTAAAATTTGTTTGATACTAAGTGGGAGTTTGTTATATAACTTTACTGCTAAAAATGCAGAACTTCTTTGACCAAATGAAGAGTTCCACTTTGGTATATTAAGTATGTCTGTTTATTTGGCTCTGGTTTTATGAGCGTGTAAGGTGTCTGCCTCTGAATCATTTTTGTGGTGATGTACTAGAATGTTTTTGGCATAGATTTTCTTATACTTGGAACATCAAACTGTTTAAAATTTTCTGTTGTTGACGTCCTTATGGGGACCTTTAGAATGGTCTTTATAATGCAATTCTGAGTTATCTTAAGTTGTTTTTAGTGATTAGATGCTGCTGAGCCCCATCCTATTACTCCATATTCTAACTAACCATCACGCCGTTTCCCCGCAGGGGTAGGCAGAGAGGACGGCCCGCCAAACAACTCGGTCTTGGCACACACTCTGTACTGTAATTTAGTTTATATTTTTATTGTCCTGAAGAAGTTTGAGTTCAACCGAAATCGATCGACAAATAATATAAATAAAAATAAAGTGGTTTTTAAACAAACTACTTGTTTCATTCTAATAAGAAAGGACTGTGGTCCGGTCAAGTTAGCCCGAAAAATGGGGGTACCCTTGCATAAATTCCCGAAAAGCTTAAAATTTATATGAACGTTAGGCATATAATTATAATTTAATTGTGAAAATTCTCCATTGATCCCATGTGTGCAAAAATTTTTATCCAAAGTCAATGTTCGCAAAAATGTGTTTTTATGATTTTTTTATAATTCTTAGTTTTATGATAAAAATACTTCAAACAAAAATTGTAGATCATGCTATTATCTACAAAAATTGTCCGTACACTTTTTCCACCGAGGTTCATTATTTCTCAGAAAAGGCTATTAAAAAATTTACTAAAGTTGTATTCCCTATACTATGCATAAGTTTCTATGCCACGGATTCTGGGCTCGACACAAGGTATCTGTAGTTGGAACATAGAGATTCAGGATATAATTGCACTGAATGAAATATTTAACAAGATATTAACAAGAAAGTGAGTTCGACCATTCAAAAGGATCCCAGAAAAGGCGTTTTGAAAATAAGTCTAAGTTTATTTATTTATTTATTTATTTCAAAACATACGGCACAACATGTGCCATTGACATAATTATATTTATATATATTATAATACAATAACATAAGAAAGTGACATATAAATGTAAAGTTAAATATAAAAACAAAGGGTAAAAGAAAGGAGTTAAGGTAATGAGTAGTAAATAGAATTATGATGTATAAAATGAAAGTATAAAGTAAAAGTGTAAACTATAAAATATAAAGTATAATGTAAAAGTAAAAAGTTAAGATAAAAAGTTGAAAGGCAGGAAATAATATAAACTATAAGTTACCTTTGTAAATAATATAAAGTACAAAAGTTATAAATATAAAAAAAGTATGACAAGTAAACAGTAAGAAATGCTCTTAGGAGCCAAATATTGAAGATAACCAAAATTAAAAAAAAATATATATAATAAATAAAAGGAAGGTATTACGGAGTATACAAAGCGATATGAAAAATAGGTACCTATGATATGTTTCTAAGCCATAGGTATTAGAGTGCATACTGGTAGGACATAATATTATGGTTACATGATTATACTTATTATTTATTATGTAGTACTAGCAGATAAATTTTGTCTAATGCATCTTTTGTATGATGACAGACTTTCGGCATGATCGATATGAGCAAATTCATTACCTAAAGTGTGTAAACGATGTATTATTGAATTTTGTTCTGCATTACTGAGAGTGTTGTTGCAATAATAAGGTGTTTTGAGTCGAATTGTTCTACTAGGTACATGATAATTTATTAACGATACCAATTCAGGGGAGTCAAACCAGTTATTGTTTATTTTAAATAAAAAAATAAGATCATTGAGTATTCTTCTATCTTTTAACGATAAGAGTCGCATTTTTTGTAATAGAGAATCATAGTTTATGTCATCCGCGGGAATTCCTAATTTGAAATTAATTGATCGCAGAAATTTGCGTTGGATTTTTTCAATGGAGTTTGCGTGGCTTTTGTAGAGATGGTTCCATATGGGGGAATTATATTCCAAATGACTCCTAACCAGAGTTGTATATAGTAATTTAAATGTATGAATGTTTTTGAAATCTTTACATAGTCTTAGAATGAAACCCAGCATTTTCATAGCTTTATTAGTAATGATATCAATGTGGTTGATAAATAGTAGTTTAGTGTCGAAGGTTATTCCGAGGTCCCTTATTACAGGTACTGACATTAAACTGTGATTGTTAAGTGAATAACTGTATTTGATGGGGTTTTTTATTCTAAAGAAACTCATGATTTGACATTTTTTAATGTTAAGTGTAAGTTTGTTAATGGTACACCATTCTGCGAATTTTACAAAATTGGATTGAAGGGACAAGCAGTCGTATATATTTTTAATGATTTTATAAATTTTCATGTCATCAGCAAATAATAATATGTTAACATCAGAGAATATGGAAGTGACATCGTTTATAAATAGTATAAACAATATTGGACCAAGGTGCGAACCCTGAGGCACACCACTAGTTGCTTCAAATTCGTAAGACAAGTGTTCTTTAATAGAGACAGTTAGTACACGTTTTGATAAATAATTCCTAATCCAGCATAATAATTTACCACTTATTCCTAGTTCAGACAATTTATTTATAAGAATTTTAATGCAAACCTTATCAAAAGCTTTACTAAAATCCGTATAAATTGAGTCAACTTGATCTCTATTAGCAAGAGCACCTGAGATAAAATTTTCGTACAGTGTAAGGTTAGTTAAAGTAGATCGTCCAGAGATAAAACCATGTTGAAATGATGAGATATTAAATTTTATGGAAGAACATATTTTTCGAAGAATTAACTTTTCAAAAATTTTTGGTATCGACGATTGTATGCATATTGGTCTGTAATTTTCAACTAAAGACTTGTCTCCGCTTTTAAATATTGGAGTGAGAAAGCTATTTTTCCATAATTGCGGGAACTTGCCTGATAAAAGTGATTGATTAAATAGTAGGTACAGTGGGTAAGAGACACTAGCCCCGCAGTTTTTAAGAAATACGGGGGGAATTTTATCTGGCCCTGAGCAAGATTTAGGTTCCAGTAGTTTGATACATACTGCAATTTCTTTAATCTCAATATGTATCTGAGATAGTTGTAAATTTATATCTGACTCGAAGTTTGGAATCATCAGGGATATCGGTTTCATACACATCCTTAAAAAAGTCTGCAAACAAATTGACAATTTCATTGATTTTACAGGAAGTTTTCAGTTTGTAGTGCATAGTTTCAGGTATGCCAAGGTTATTATTATTTTGGGATTTACAATAGTTAAAAAAATGTTTTACATTGTTAACAATCGAAAATTCAACATTCTTAATATAATTATTATAACAAATGTTTGATAATTTATTACAATCTTTTCGAAACTTGCTGAAAATTGTAAAATCAGAAAGACTTTTTGTTTCTTTGTATATTTTATGGGCTTTTTTCTTCTCAATTACTATGTTAATGAGGTCCTTGCTAAACCAGCTAGGGAAATTTGAAGATAATTTATAACTAATCGGAACAAATTTTTCTATGGCTTTATAAAGGTGATCATAAAAGACTTTAATATTTTCATCAAGGTTTCCAAGTTCATAAGTTCCCCTGTTAGTTTCCTTATAAAAGCTTCGACAATCATAATAATCTCATTAGCATTTTCAGGAGGAAGTTGACATAGGCCCTGAGGGAAATTATTTTCCTCAGGGCCTCCTGTGTGGAGTTAATGTAAAAAAAAAGTTGGTTACTGTACAAACGACCCGCTGGGAATGCATACACGTATTTGAAGATACTAAGCTCATAATGAAAAATTAATCACACCTAGTATTCCACAAAGAGGTCAACCTCCATCAAACATAGGCCTGTTTCTGCATGACTGTGAACAAACTTCATCTAATTGCTAATGCGAGCATATAGAATGGGAACAAAAAAATACTTAGGGGTTATTATTGATACACACTTACGCTGGACTGAGTACATTACTTTTATCACTAATAAACTCAAACGAGTCATGCACCTAATAAAGTCCACTAAGAACATTTTCCCACTAACAATACTCTTCTTCTTCTTTAATGGCGCTACAGCCCATTTCGAGCCTTGGCCTCCTTCAAAATAAGCCTCCACCGCCCTCTGTCCTCGGCCGTCGTCTTCCAATCTGCAACATGGAGTAATCCTCTTGCATCCTTCCTGACATCATCCTCCCATCTCAGTCTAGGTCTGCCCGCCTTTCGTTTACCTCCCGGGTGTCCTGTCAGAACCTTCTTCGGTACTCCTGTGCTTGGCATTCGGTGCACATGTCCGGCCCATCTTAATCTTTGGAGTCTTAAATGGGTGGAGAGTCTGGGAGCTTGGTAGATATCATAGAGCTCATTATTGTGGCGGATTCTCCATGCCTCTCCCTCTCGCACCGCTCCTAAGATTCTTCGAAGTACCTTTCTTTCGAAGATGTCTAGCTGTTCCGCTGACTTTGCTGTCAGTGTTCCAGCCTCACATTCAAAGGCCAAGACCGTTCTGATAATTGTATTATATAAGGTTATTTTTGACGTTTCGGGATTTGAACACTGGCAGCAACGCGAAGTAAGTTTTGTTAGCGGCTGTAATGCGCTTTCTTACGTCTACTGGGTCCATTGTCCTGCGTTATGATGGAGCCCAGGTAGGTAAACTCTTCGACCACTTCGAAATTATAACTGTCTTTAAATTTCACTTTATCTTTTATTCTGCGGTGAGGGGTTCTGGTTTGCATCATGATTTTTGTTTTATTTTCATTGATTTGCAAACCCACCTCTCTTGCCGCAATCTCTAAAGGGTCAAACACTTTTCTTACAGCCTGTAGGGATCTTCCGACAATGTTAAGGTCATCTGCGTAGCCAACTATTTGATTGCTCTTTTAGCAGATGTTTGAGTCGGTACTGATCATTGTCTTCCCCACGACGTGCTCCAGTACAATATTGTTTTTTTTTTTTTTTTTTTTCATTTACTAGATTCTTATGTATCTTGAGGAGATGAATCATTTAAATTTACTGAATTTAAAGTTAATGTTCTTTATACAAATAGAAAGGCGTCATATGCGCCTTGCAATTTTTACCTCATGTGGGTATTTGAAAATAGTACCTGGCTATTATAGACTTAGAGGTCATGTATTTTGTCGGTAGGGAAAAATTGTTATGTAAAAACCCTACTAAAATTGCATGTTTTGCATAGCTCAACAAAGCAACCGGCATCAAGCAAGGGGAAATATATACATACGTGTGTGTTTGTGTTATGTTGGGAGTGGGAAGGAGTCGGTCATGTCCTTTTATTTGGAGCTCTTCCGCATTTGCCTTTGGGAATAAGGAAACCATGAAAAACCTTATCCGGGAGGAGTCGGCCGTCAGTCAACATGAAACTGTGCGGCCTTCAGTGATTTCAGTAGATGAAATCCTGCATTTTGTGGTGATGGGTGTGGGTGTCTGTTTTTATGTGATATATACTTTATGGGAATTTTTAGGATAAACTTACATACATATAGATAAAATAAATATTATTATATAAATATATACATAGATATATAGACATAAGTTGTGGGGAGGGGTCTGGTGATTGGGAATACCTACCGATCGCTCAGTCATCCGCGTCTGATTCGGGATTGTGCCAAATGTGATTAAGGTCCATCAGAATATGTTTGGGTAGTCTGTGTTTGTACCTGAAAGGGAGATCGCTAGGTGCATTGTATTGACCGATTTCTCTGATGAGTTTATTTTTACTATGTTGAAGTGACTTGTAAAATCGGTCGGTCAGTCTGTGTGTGTATTCAAATAAGGTCGGTATTTCTTCTCTTGCATGTAGTCTTTTCAAGTTTGTTCTGAGTCTTGTGTTGTACGTGATTTTAATGCAGAGATTTTGTAAGGTCTGTAGTTTTGTGTGGTCAGAGTGGGAGATGCTGCCCCACACGGGGATAGCATGAGTCAGTACCGGTCGAATGAGCGAATAGTAGATCAGGAGTTTGGTTCTAGGAAGTAGCGGACTTCTTCTGTTGAAGATTGGCTTCATCGCGCCGACTGCCTTTCTGGCTTTCACGTGCATCTTGGCTACGTGAGACTTCCAGTTGAGACGTGAGTCCATTGTGAGGCCCAGGTAGACGACCTCATCTTTCCATTCTAGGACGTGTCCTCCCATTTCGATGTTGACGTCTGGTGTTCTTATTTTATTTTTCCTCGAGTACATTATGACTTCGGTCTTCGCCTCGTTCAGTTTGAGTCGCCATTTTTTGTAGAACTCTACGAGTGCGTCGAGCGCCCTCTGTAGGTATATGGCTGCCATGTCTGCTTGCGTCGAGGAAACGTAAAGTTTGACGTCGTCTGCATAGATGGAAAGGTTGCATCTCTCGTCATGGGGGATGTCGTGCGTGAAGATGTTGAAGAGGTGAGGTCCCAGTAGACTTCCCTGAGGCACGCCTTTTGGAATCTCACGTAGTGTCGACAGCGCGTTCCTGATGAAGACTTGGAAGGATCTGTTCTTGAGGTATTCTTGTATCACTCTCGTTAGGTATATGGGCGTGTTCAGTCTGTGTAGTTTGTGCAGGAGCCCTTTTATCCAAACGGTGTCAAATGCCTTTTCCAAGTCTAGCAATGCAGCGGCGGTGTAGCGATTTTCGTTGAATCTTCTCGCGATGAATTCCGCTACTCTGGATAGCTGATGGGTGGTGGAATGCCTTTTCCTAAATCCGAATTGTTCGTCTGGTAAAGTGTCTTCGTGGTGTGGTAGAAGTCTGTTGAGAATCACCTGTTCAAATACCTTGCTCAGCGTGGAGAGTAGGCTAATCGGCCGATAGTTTGTCGGCTGCTTCTTGTCCTTGTTTGGCTTGGAAAAAGGCAGCACGGTCGCCGTTTTCCAGATCTCTGGGAAATGTCCGATGGTGAGGCAGGCATTGAACAGTTTGGTGATGAAGATGATGGCTTTCTGAGGTAGATGTTTCAGTAGGATGTTATGTATTTGATCGCTTCCCGGCGCCTTATTTGTCTTCAATCGCCTGATAATGACGGCTACTTCGCTCGGTGTGCTGAAGTGAATATCGGCGGCGTTCGTCTGCTCGGCTTGTTCGAGGTTTCTTAGAGACTCTTCTACTAGTCGATCCGTTTCCGGGTCCGATAGGCCGTCCGTGGCTGCGTAGGCTCTCTCGAATCCATCGGCGAGCGCGTTTGCTTTTTCTTCGAGTGAAAGTGCCAACCCTGATCCGTCTAGCTTCTCTAGCGGGGGAATCGCGTGATCCTCGTGTCTCAGCGCTTTTGCCATTTTCCATAGGCTGTTGTCCTTTGGCGTGAGTGACGTAACTTTCTTCGTCCAAAGTTCGCGTCTGAGGTCGGTGATCTCCTGCTTGATTTCCCGCTGTAGAGTGTTGTAGGCCGTTTTGAAGTAGCCGTCGCGCGTGTGATGGTAGATGCGTCGCAGGCGATTTTTCTCCTTAATGAGCGATAAGACGTGCTCGGGAAGCTTGATCGTGAATGTCTGTTCGTCTTTGAGGGGGATGAAAGTGTCTTGTGCAATTTGGATGATTTCGGTCAGAGTGCTTGCGGCTTCGTCGATCTCTTCCTTTGAGCGCAGAGTTGCCGACGTGAGATGTATCCGTTCGTTAATCTCTTTTTTGAATCCTTCCCAGTCGGCGTCCTTGTAGTTTCGCCGCTTTCTGGGGCTCCTTGAAGTCGTTCCTCCTATACTGAAGCTCACGGGCAGGTGGTCCGACGACAGTTCGTCCAGCGTGCGCAATGGCGAGATGGTCTTGGCGTTCTTCTCAAGTACTATATCCAGAGTACTTGGGTAAATTGCGTGTGCTGAGTGGTAAGTCGGTTTGTCCGGCGCCATTATCGTGTAGTTGTGCGTCTGCATATGTGAAAAGAGCGTTTTCCCATTCGCGTTGCCTCTGTAGTTGTTCCAATAATTGTGCTTGGCGTTCAGATCTCCTCCTAGAATGACAATAGGGCGCAAATTAAGTAATTTATCGAGATCTTCTCTAACCAGTAGGTTGGGATGGTTGCAGTAGGCGGCGATGATGGTATGCGCTCTATCCTCTATGGTGACTTCGATAATCGTGGCTTCGGTATGCTTCAACTTCGGAGTAGGGATTCTTGTAGATGTAATGGTTTGACGAACGAATATGGCGGTGCCTCCGCCTGCGCCCTCTAGTCGGTCGTCTCGGTGTACTTCGAAGCCGGGCACTCTCAGGGGAATGTCGGGTTTGAGATGAGTTTCTGTAATGAGAAAAATGTCAATGTTAGTATTGTTTGCCAGAGCGAGCAATTCGTCAATTTTATAACGGATGCTGTGGGCATTCCACAGGAGGACGTTCACCATCTGGGGATTAGACATTGATGGTGGACGTGATGAGATCCATCAGGATCCATGCCCTCTCCAACTCGTTGGATCCAGCTGCGGCCAACTGCGGTTGCACCCGTCTCAATCCCTGTAGCAGGGCCATCATCAGTTGTGCGTCTCCTGCGCCGGTGTATGCCTCTCCTGCGGGCTGCTGCGTGCGGGGCTGCGTGCGGGGCTGCGAGCGGGGCTGCTCCTCGCGCTGTTGGGGGCCTGAGGCTCCTCCGGCTACTTGGGCCCAGGTGCGTCCATCATTCCTCGTCGTCTGATGCGCATGAGGATGTGTCCTGCTTCCTGGCGCCTCTGTCCTGCCTCCTGGCGCCTCCCGGCGGAGCTGTCGCTGATGTTGTTGCAGTGAGGCGACGTATGCCACCCTCTTCGGGCAGCCCCTATAGTTGGCGGGATGGGGGCCTCCGCAGTTGCAGCACGCGGCGGGCTCATCCCTGGTGGTCTTGGGGCACTCGGCGGAGGCGTGCTCCACTAGGCATTTCACACACCTCGCGGTGTGTGAGCAGTTGCGGGACCCGTGCCCGAAGTTCTGGCAGCGGTAGCACTGTGTCCCGTGCTGCAAGTGGTTGCTGCGGTGTTTTTGCAGGCGGATCCTGCAGTGGCATAGGTATTTGACGGCCGCCCTCAGCTGGCCCATGTTAACTTCCTTGTTGAAGTGTACCAAGTACATTGGGTACTCGGCCGTGGTGGTCGTCATCTTGGTGACCTTGACGGGGGCGAAGCCTTGGTTCGTAAGGTCTTCGGCTATTTCTTCCGTGGCCACGTTAGGCAGGCCTTTTATCACTGCCTTCTTCATTTTGTCTGCCTCCGCCGTGTAGGTATGGAAGCCGCGTGCTTCCGCTCGCAGCCCGTTGGTGAGGGCGCGGTGATCTGCCATGCTCTGCAGGAGGATGTTGACCTTTCCCCCTGGTCTGTATCGGATCTCGAATCGCAGGTGCCCGATGTGGCCCTGCACCGCTGAGGTTACCTGTCCATGCGATAGGGTCCCCAGGGTCATCACGACTGGGGGGACGCGGTCCTTCCTGGCGGCGCCCGTGGTACCTGTGGAGGAAGTAAATGAATTATTATTTGCGCGTTTCGCCTGCGACGCGCCGCCGCCTTCGGATACTTCCCTCAAGTTGCCGAAGCGGTTGCCGACAACAACCGCCCGGGGTTCCTGCGGGGATCCTGGCCTCTTGATGGGGTTGGTCGGCCTCGTCCAACCTTCCTCCTCTCTTGTCATCTCCATGTCCTGAAGGGGCTGGAATCTGGGGGGCGGAACGTAGCCTGAAGCTGGGCCTACTGGAGGGCGGCTGGGCCCGGCTGCGGTGGCGGTCTCGGGCATCTTCGGGGGCGGTAGGGGGATGGCTGCCGGCTTCGTCCTCGGGTCAGCGGGATGGGGCTGCAGTGGTTGGGAGTTGGGGACCTTGATGGTCCCAGTCTTTGTTCGGTAGGTGGTGGTATCCTCTGGGATGGCAGAAAGGAGCCGCGCGGGAATCATCCGCACGGCAGGTGTCCTATATTTCCGCTTTAGGATTGCGGGGGTGTTCTTGGGGGCTTCTTCTCTCGGTGGGGCCAGGTCGTCCTTCTTGTTCTTCTTTGCCTTGAAAAAGGCAGTTGGCGGCGCGGTGGCCTAAGCAGTGAGCCGGTCGGGGTCCGGCCGGCTGACAAATAGCAGGTGTCTGGCCGTGTAAACACGAGCCAGACAGAGCGGTTCGGGAGCGAAAAGATCTGTTGTCACAGAAGCGCCAGTACAATATTGAAAAGGGTGGGTGCTAAGACATCACCTTGTTTCAGCCCCTGGGAGACGTCAAAATCCTCCGTTGTTTCACTTCCTATCCTTACTCGACACCGTGAGCCGACCATTGTTGCTTTTACAAGCTTGACTATTTTGGGCGGCATTCCAAAATTTAGGAATATTTCATATATTTTCTCCCTGTCTATTCTGTCGTACGCCTGTTTGAAGTCAACAAATAGTTGAGATATGTCTATATCGAATTCCCAGCATTTTGTCAGGATTTGTCGAGTAGAGAAGAGTTAATCAGTGGTGGATACCCCCCTCCTGAAACCTGCCTGATATTCTCCTAGTAAGTTTTCTGAGTAATATTCTAGTCTTTCTTTCAAAATCATTGTGAAAATTTTATACGCTGTACAAAGTAACGATATTCCCCTGTGATTTTCACACTTCAATTTGCCTCCCTTTTTATGTATGGGGCATATTATGCTAGTTTTCCATTCTTCTGGTACTCTTTTGACGGTCCATATTTTCACAATGAGATTGTGTGGCAGGTTCTTCAGTTGTTCGTTTCCATATTTATAGAGCTCTGCAGGGATATTATCTCCTCCCGGAGTTTTTTGTTTTTCAGTTTCTTTAGGGCAGCCCTTATTTCTGCCATTGATGGCGCTCTCGTTGTTTCATCACTATTTAGCTCGTCCGGAATGAGAGTTGGTTCGACTGTCAGGTTGTTATTGGGATTTAGGAGTTGTTGAAAATATTATTTCCACCTAGTCTTGATCTTTTCCTTATCTCCTATTATGTCTCCATTACTATCTCTGCACAGAGATGTGTTGGGTTTGAAGCCCTTTTTAAATACATTGACGCCTTTATATGCCTCACGTGGATTGTTATTTGCAAAGTCACGTTCCATTTTCAACAATACTCAGATCCATATATTTAGCACTTTGTCAATCCATTGCCACATATATAAAACACTAGCTTGGGGAAGTGTTACAATCAGCTATTGACCCAATTCAAAAAATTCGAAAGACGTTAACTAAACTCATCCTGCAAGTATCATTCTACACAGATTCAAGGGAAATTTACAAAGCATAGTAAAAGTTCGAAACATAGTATTATTTACAAATGTTAATAATTAGGTAAACACCGTAATATAAAGAAGTAAATAAATAAATGTACTGGCCAATAATGTCCACCGAAGTAGCACAAGATAGTAGGCGAGGGGAAATGCATCCCTTCGTTTCTCCCAGACTAGGAATAGGGGATGACAATTATAATACATATTTTTTAGTGCCCATTCCATTTTTACCATTATATTATTTTTTAAAGTTTTTTATTTGTTACATACATAATCAAATAATATTACGTAAAATAAACCTCAATCGTTGTAAGAAAACAACCTGCCAATCTATAATTTACTTGAAGCACGTCGTGTTCCTCATCGCGGGTTGCCGCACGAGCCTTCTGCTTCCTGTACTTCTGTTAGAAGTAATAAAACTCATAAACTCATAACAAGCCAATCGTACATTATTCCCCTTGTATTTCTCAACTTTAAAAGTCCTGAGAAGAAAACTTGAATAAGCTGTCAAAATCACAGCTTTCGTCGCATTTAATGATATGCGCTTTAAGTGCTGTGAATGGAAATTCCATTGCCAGTTCGATCGTATAATATCATAATCGTTATTGTTTGATCAACGTACATGCGTTGAGGAATCGCAGGTATGCCGGTTTGAAAGCTGGAAGCTGGAAGCTGCTAGACCAAACATTCATAAAGCTCGAAAGCTCCCTTGCGCGGCAGGTCGTTAAACGGCAATCAATGCCAACGACATGTCGTGAGCCAACTTCGAATGGTGTGCACCCTCCACCCCCCAGGCTCCAGCCTCTAGCATACTACCTAAAAAGCTCGCGTTTCACAACCGCCTAGCAATAATACATCAACTAAAAAATTAAGTTGTTCAAACACAGCAAATATATTTTGTGACACTATTTCAATCTAAAAATAACAATCTCCAACCAGTTAAACCGCTTTTATTGTTTAAACTTAAGTTTTAAGTTTTCAATTTGAGAGGCGGGAATCGGTACCGCCGCCCCGGGAACCTTTATTGGATAACCAACACCTCTGCCGTAGGTCACCCCAAGTGGTTCGCTACGTTTGGTGATTTAGCAGGGGTGCCTTGGTTCATGGGATGAGGTTTGTCTAGGTCTTGGAGGTGGATGACCAGGACACACTGAACCCCAGATTAACCAAATGTCGGGGATCAACTCTCATGGAACCTAACGCTGTGACTCGCAGACTCTTCTCTACGTGTTATAAATTAAAGTCCTCCGACGCGTCCGTCTGTTTGCGATAAACTCAATAACGAATGAACGGATTTTCACGCGGTTTTCACCACTCACAATAGATAGAGTGATTCATTGGGAAGGTTTAGGTCAGGACTTCCCAATCAGGGGGGCATTTGCATTTCCGAAAATAAAATCTATTTAACGATTAACTAAGTGATTTAACCTTAGCTCTAGCAAAGACTGAACCCAGAATCAACCAACTGGTACAGAGCATGCAAGCTCAAGTATATTATTAGTACTTTAAAAGTATTAATTTATTTGTTCTTAAATTACTTTGAAAGCTTGACATTATCTAATTAAAAAAAAAAAATAATAATTAAAAGAAAACTAAGAAATGTAAATGTAAAAGTAATTAATGATTAAAAGTGTACCTACTCTTGTATTAAAGATCCATAATAAATAAATATATTGTTTCTGTATTGTACCTATTTGAAATTCAAATAAATAATTTAGTTAATATAAAAAAAATGTGTTTCTTATTTTTGTTGAAACTTAATTAAGGGGGGCATGAAAATATTTATTTTGTTTCGGGGAGGCTCAGCGAAAAAAAGGTTGGGAAACCCTGGTTTAGGTATATAATTTATAAAGGTTTTGTGTAAATTGGTTGAAATATATAATACATAAAGGGAGCGGGTTGGCAAACGGGCAGTGTGGATTTGATTTGTATGCAAATTGACAAATAAATAGATGGCGTAATAAAGGTTGGGTAACCAACCAGTAGATTAGGCTGCGTTTCGTTATAGATACTTCCATCGGTGCGTCTATGTATAGAGTACAGTCCAATATACGTTACAAAGATATTCATAATTTATTTTTCAAGCAGGTTCTAGGCAAATTTTGTCAATTTCTCCCCACAACATTGTGAAGGCGGCTTTACCCACATTTCCAAGAGAACTTTGCCCTGAATAAGTTTCATACTATGTGCAATAATGCAATTCCACCTGAGATTTATTACGCTACATGAAATGGGAATAAAACGCATTGTATTCCCTCGAGTTATATCAAATATTTGCCGTACACCTTACCTGAGCCATCACGCTTAAGGGCAGCAATCAAACCATGCGATTTCATTCAGTAAATGCCTCCTTGCGGAAATGTAATTTTAGAAACAGATTAATTGGTAATAAACATTAAAATTTATAACAATATTTTGTCATCAGAGTTCAGCGAAGTAATAATAGGAAGTAAATACTTTAATTTCGTTGCGTATGGTAAATTAAATATAGTACCATACACATATATATGGAAATGATTGCATGATCTCTTGCTCGCTTGCTTGCTAGCATGCATGTATGTATGTATGTTTGTTGTTTATGTATTACACTAATAAGCATATGAAATGTTTTAAACTTTCAAAATACCTGCTTTCCACCCTCGCGAGCGTTTCTGGATTTTCACAACCACATGACAATACATCTCAAATTTTTTGAATCATTACAAAAACTTTTACGACACTGTCAAAAAGGTCACAATTTGAGAATGACCATCGATTGATCAATCAAAATTCAATTTTCGAAGAAACTCTTTAATTAATAAATTTACTTGAAGTACTCACCTATGATACTAACCAAAGTCGAATACTTTGAATTTTATCAAGAATTATAGGTACATATGTATTTCAAATAGGTTACCTGTGTAAGTACCAAATTTGATTGATTGTTCTTACAATATACAAAAATAAATGTTTGTAATATATGAAAATTTGTATAAAATTCTTGCATTAGGTGGCACGCGAGCTGTTTGAAAACTGAATGTACCGGTACTGAATATGTGGAACGCGTGAGAGGGGGGGAACGCGGGAGGGTGGTTCGCTGGACGGGGGAGCGGGAGAGGGGAGAGGGGAGAGGTAAGGCGGGAAAAGTGGAGAGGTGACGCGTGAGGGGAAGGGGAGGCGAAAGAGGAACGGAACGATTGGGAAAGGACAAGCAGAATTATCTAGTTACGACGTGTTTTGATTTATACAAGTTCAGGCACAAATATTGTAATGTTTCCGATCATAATCTTAAGAAATTAATTTGCCTCATTTTTCAATAAAATCATGTTCAAAGTGGGGTACGCAAGTTGGAAATTTTACACTTTAAACTACTTTAAAGCTTATTATAGGCCAGATATTTTTTAGGCTTTTAAAATGACATAAAAATTATAGATTAAGCAAGGAAAACATGTGATCAATTCGTAGTATGTAATTAAAGTATCTATAATATTTCTAGGCTCACAAATTTTCAAACTAAAAACACGTAAGTTTGCAGAATTTGTATTACGTCACATTCAATCACTTTTTCGGGTTTCACCCTTGCTTCCCCCCTATCTAAAGCCAATAATAATTGGCGGTTTTAGTTTTTGGATTACTGATATGACTGATTTTACGCAATTTTGGTCAATGCGTTACGAAAAAGTGTGAAGCGAACGGTAATCGATGCGAACGGTGATCATATAATGGAGTTATGCATGTTAGTGCGATCATCTCCAGAAAAGTTTCCACAAAAAAACTCTACACATAAACACGCTACAAGGTTTACAGAAAATTTGTTAATACCAAAAGCAAACAAAACAATTTTCCGAAAAGGACCCTTATACATGGCCATTAAAGTATACAACAACCTTCCACATGATATTAAACAAATACAAGATACACTCAGATTTAAGTCATCACTAAAAACATTCCTTCTGATACCTCACATAGGTACAACTGTTTTTATATTTATATTTATATAATAAATTAAAACAAATTCACTTTGTATTACACCACTTTTATATTTATATTTCATTTGTGTTCATATCTGCATAACATGTTAGGTTAACTGGAAGAAATAGGATATATGTACCTATAAGTTATACCTTTTGTACTAAATGTAAATTTTGTACAATAAATGATTTTGATTTTGATTTTCATTTTGATGCGAACGGCGATCGACGCGAACGGTGATCAATGCGAGCGATGATCGGGTGAGGCGAACGGTCGGACCTTTGCGCACGCTGGGAGATATAAGATAGTGAAGATAGAAAGAGAGAGAGTTTGCGTTTCGTATATTACTGTAGGGGCAAATGAGAGAGGTGCGAGCACAAGGAATCATTTATTGAATAACCATGCCATAGGTCATCCCAAGGTCGTAGGTCACCCCAAGGTCGTAGGTCACCCCTAGTTCGTAGGTCACCCCAAGGTCGTAGGTCACCCCAAGGTCGTAAGTCACCCCAAGGTCGTAGGTCACCCCAAGGTCGTAAGTCACCCCAAGGTCTTAGGTCACCCCAAGGTCGTAAGTCACCCCAAGGTCGTAGGTCACCCCAAAATCGTAGATCACTCCACGGTCATAGGTCACCCCAAGGTCATGGGTCACCCCACGGTCATATGTCATACCAATGTCATATGTCAACCCAATGTCATATGTTCTTTTATAAGTTAGTGAAGTTTTACTTCAGTCGTGTGGTCTAAAGCACACTCGTTTTTTTTAAATTAGATTTTATTGGACTGCTCTTTTAGGCGGTAACCGGTAGAGCGGTATTTTTTAAATGTTTACTTTTTATGTAATTTTTTTATTTGAATAAACAGTTATATTTTTAACGATTTGTTATTTTACATCAAACATGCCCCATACAACAGAATTTTCTTTCAAATAAAATTAAAGATAAATTCTAAGCTTTTGAAAAAAAAACATCAAAATTTTTCAAATAACTCCACCAATTATTGTTATATAAACTGAATATATTAATAAAAAAATGTGTGGCAAATATAGTATGCATGAAAGATATTTTATTTATTACTTATAATCTTAAATGTAAAGAGAACGAAAGAATTTAATATTTTTGGAGTGCTTAAATCTCCTAGAATAAAGTTAGGGAGAAAATACATTTTGACCGGTCAGTGGCTGAATTGGCATCGCGTTGGGTCCCACACGGGGACGTGTGTTCGATTTCTCGCCTGGCTAAGTCTACCACCATGACACAAGCAATATTTTCCGTTTGCTGCGGGGGTAGTCGGAAATTTTCAAATATTGTCAGGTTATTCGTAACCCGGGAATGTTTATCTTTCTTTTAAAAAAAATATATCTCCAGTGCTTAACTATGTGCCCTATTATGTATTACGGTGAAAGATATAATATATAAGGCAACGGTTCTAAATACTTTAGGCAATTTAATCCGAGATCATGGCAATCCCTCCTTCTCTGGATTGGCAGTTAGTGAGTGCACTAGGCGGTCGGAAAAGTGAAATTTATTTTCTATTCGATGGAACAGGTTGTCACTGAAGTAGAAGTGATATGGAATCAGGCTAACTGGTCGCCTTACAAGCGCCTGGAGGTCTAGCACGGTCGATCGGTAAAACCCTCTTATCAATAAGATATTGACTAAATCCGTCATCTATGTAGCAACATTTACGGTCAACACATGATTCCGACAGTCAGTTGACAAAAGGCGCCGGTTTTAGCGCGGCCTCCTGAGTGTCGGATAAGCTGTCAATATTCACAACCGCCCAGCGTTCTCTCTCGCTTACACTCGCCTGAAATCATAGATCTCCATCGCGTTTGAATTTAGAAAACACAGTTTTTTATAGAAACATAGGCACAAGCTAGGCAAATATTTGGATCATGTAAGACGCCAATGAGGCATTTTCGTGTTATTCTCTATACTACGCGTACATATTTACGGAACGTACCCACGTAAAAGAGGCACATAAATATGATGCGAATTTTTAAATTACATTTTGTATTTCTTTATATAAACTGTTTTTAAAGATTAAATAATAATATTATTGAATATATAGATAAAGAAATCAAAATTAAAATGGAGTTCTATATAACAAACTTGATAAACAATTAATTATTTAAATAACATCACATAATCGTTAGATTTAAGAATTTTCCAAAGGAAAACAAAATAAAAGTAAAAAAGGACTTGGACAAAGCCGGGTTATAACAAAATGAATAAAGATAATTTTCCATTGAAATTTCATTTAAATAATTTTAAAGAAACACTTCCTAGTATAGAGGTGGAATGGATGAATCCAAAAATAATTTTATTTAATTTTATTTTTCGTAGAAAGCCGAAAAATGAAACAATAAACATAAAAGAACATTGTCGAATAGTATCGAGAGTCAAAACATAATCTATAATATAAAAATGAATCGCTAAATTTGTTGGTAAGCGCAAATCTCGAGAGCGGCTGAACCGATTTCGCTAATTCTTTTTTTAGAATATTTCTTGAAGTTCGAGGATGGTTCTTACGGAGAGAAAAATTAAGAAAATTGCGCAGAAAATAAGATAATAACAGAAAACATCGCACGTTTGACAGTTCGCGTGTTAGAGAATGACATTTTGCAAAAATAAGATAATAACAGAAAACATCGCACGTTTGACAGTTCGCGTGTGAGAATGACATTTTGCAAAACAATGAATGATTGTGCAATCAGGATTCTATTTTTGAAAAGTTTAAAAATTTATTTAAAGTAGGTACTCCCCTAATATTTTGAATCGAATCAAGAATTTTAGATATTTTAAATAGGTACCTGTGTTAGGTACCAAATTTAATATACATGAAAAATGGAAATTTGAATAAAAATTGTAAAAGGTGGCACGCGGGCTGTTTAAGAACTGAATGTACTGGGATTGAATATATGGAACGCGGGAGGAGGGTTGGCGGGACGAGGGAGCAGTAAAGGGAAGAGGGAAGGCGGGGAAGGTGGAAGGGGAACGCGGGAAGGGGGACCTGGGAGGGGGAGGGGAACTCGGGAGGGGGGTTCGCGGGACGGTGAAGGGGGGGGGGAGTAGAGTAGGGAGAGGGAAGGTGGAGGTGACGGAGTGGGAACGCGAGAGGGAAAGAGGACGCAGGAGAAGAAGGGGAGGCGGAAGGGGAACGGGACGATGGGAAAGGACACTCAGGGAGAAACAATTTCTTTATTTAGTGGCATAGCGACGCATGCCGGGACCAGCTAGTTATGGATAAAAAGATGATTTAATTTTTAATGATAATTTTGATTTTGATAGAAAACTGAAAAATTAAACAAAAATTATAAAAGAACAGTATCTAATTAAATCGCGAGTCGAAAAAAAAACTTAATTGATTAATTAACGTTAGTATCGTGGGCATTTACGGTGTAATAAAGGGGATACTGCGGGCTGGTGTTTGATTCTATCAATGTGTACAAATACATTCCTACATCATAAAGTACTTTTTAAAATGATTTTTCTATAGCAACCCACGTACAAAAATAAATAAAACTTTATTTCCTCCGCTTTCATTTTCACGGTTATTTTTGTTTTATATTTTTATGATTTTACGGGTGGCTTTATGAAGATGGTGTTAGTATTACAAAATCTGCATAATTCATTAGAAATCATGGATCCATTTCGTAGAAACGTAACGAAAAATTGGAATCGCTGGCGCTCGCGCCGGTGGCGGTCTCAGGTAGATCGAGACGAAAAACAAAGGTGTAGAAAAACCTGGAACAAAACATCCTGGAATGCGCGACCTGCGCGGGGAGGGGATTGCCATGGCGGGCGGGAGTGGCGGGGGAAGGGAAGGGCGAAGGTGCGAGGAAGTAGTATGCGGCGGATAAACTCACGGCGGCGCTGCGACTGAACACGACTGATATCACGGAGCACGGCGGTACTGTTCAACCTAACCTGGAAGTACGCAAAAAATATGAGTTACATAATATTTTTAGCCCATAGAGGTACTTTTTGAAGTGAGTGAGCGCCGCTAGTGACTTGAAATTCGGGAGAAACGGAAATGCGTTACAACTCAGTTCTACACAAATACTCGGTTCTAATATGATGCTGTAAATTCGCACCTCGGCGCGTGCCTTCCATAGCGTAGTTGGCAAGATGCCCGACAAGTCTCAGCGTCCAGAGAGACAGACATCAAGCGAATGGGGGTTCGACTCCTACGAAATCTAAAAAAAAAACATTTTTGTTTTGTGAAATCAATATCCAATCTTCAAACCACTTTAAAAAAACAATCAAAGAAAAGAAAGCGACATCTAGCGACTTTCTAGTTTCACTTTTACCGCGTGTTAATTACACACTCTGATTTTTTATTTTTTTAAAGACTTTCACAGCCCTCATATTTCTTTAGCCTGTTGAGTGTTGTGTCGTCCTATTTACTCGTATTAACATAATTTTCTACTTGTCATTTTATATTTAACGAGACACAACGCCATCTACCGACAATGCCATTACCCAACCTTTATAACCAACGCCATCTGTTAATTTGCATACATATCAAATCCACACCGCCCACTTGCCAGCCCGCTGTCCGCTTCCCACTTGCAATTTACACAAAACCTTGATAACCAAAAAATAATAAATAACCAAACCTTCCTCATGAATCACTTTATTGATGAAAATCGCATGAAAATCCGTTGCGTAGTTTAAAAGATCTAAGCGTACAGACAGCGGGAACGACTTTGTTTTATACTATGTAATAAATTCATCTTGATTGGTTTTCGTCTGTGTCCTCTGTCTCATATTTTATCTTAATTTTTAAGCAATAAAATTGTATTTGTATCATTTAGTCTATGCTTTCACGAGGATCAAAAGTGTCAAGTTGTCAATTCCGTGCCAAAATTCAATCTTGAATCACTCCATTTCTAAAAGCCTCAAGCCAGCATCTAAAATCGTCTCACCTTTATTGCAAGTTTATCTGAACTATTACCACCAAAATCCAAAAATGAGTTATCATATCATTTTTCTCCGTTTTTTCCTCTTTCAATCTGCGTCGTCGAAATATTTCTAGGAATATGGAGACATTTATTTTAATATGGAGACATACAAAACTGATTATAGTTCTATACAACCAATGAATACACCCATCTTTTGTCGATTATGACATATTCGTAAGATTTATAAAAAAAATATAATAAAATCGTAAACTTTGGGTAACAATTATTATAAGCAATAATTATCATCCTGAAACACTCATCAACATTGAAAAATCTTCCGAGAAAAGATACTTGCCGCCAACGGGACTTGAACCCGTGTCCTTCTGATTGCCGGTCAGCTGCTCTTGACCACTGAGCTATGGGGGCTTATCAAATACCCGCCAAATAATTCAATATATACTAGTGTTTCATTCAACAATTACTGCTTATTATATTTTTTCCACCTGAAAACAAAATTAGCATAAATAAAGTTGGTTGTTGAAAACAAAATTAGCATAAATAAAGTTGGTTGTTTTCAGGTGGAAAAAATATAATAAGCAGTAATTGTTGAATGAAACACTAGTATATATTGAATTATTTGGCGGGTATTTGATAAGCCCCCATAGCTCAGTGGTCAAGAGCAGCTGACCGGCAATCAGAAGGACACGGGTTCAAGTCCCGTTGGCGGCAAGTATCTTTTCTCGGAAGATTTTTCAATGTTGATGAGTGTTTCAGGCTGATAATTATTGCTTATAATATTGTTACCCTTGGTGCTATGCCTAAAAATCTTGTCTAAACGTTAGTTTATAAATTAAAAATAATAATTCATAAACTTTGGTCCAAAAACTTTGGTAAAAAAAATGTTGTCCAATTATTGACCGCTGGCGCTGTCAACAGCAGAAAATAATAGCGGTCCATATTTTGACCTCAGTCGCTCCAGTGGATTAAGTGTAAAAATAAAACATAGTATAAAACTATATCCATATCTTAGTACTCTACATATTTGATTTTGAGTCGATGATTCTGTCAAACTTCGTCAGGACTGCCCTGGTGAAGTTTTAACCAAATAATGTTTAAACGAAGTTTCAGATTTTTTTTTTATTGTTCAAAATTAAATTTGCGGAATTTGTGATGTTTCTCTTTACAAAAAAATTATTTAGCTAAAATGCTCTTAATACTAGCGAAGGCCAAACCGGCGCGTTCATTTTGCGTCCGCGGTGGCGTGCATGGTGGCGTCCTATGTGCGTGCAGAAACCGTTCACACCAAACTAGCGATCAAATAAACATAGGAACCTACCACTTATTCCGAGTCTCCATCCTATTTCGTCCCAAACCAGGTCGTTTTTTCTATTATTCTTATAATCAAAATGAGACGTATCATACAGCAATGGGTATTTGTGAACCTCATTTAAAATTTGTTCCGTTTCCCCCATACTTTATATTTAACAACACAGTTTTTACACATAGATAATAGCTGCGTGCAGCGTCCGAACGCAACATGCGCGATCTGATCGCCACCGCCGCGTGCAGACGCTGCTCAGGACGCCGCGATCTGGCCGCAGCCGCCGCGGTTTGAACACGTCGCTACAAGTTCGTACACAACAACTGATCGCCACCGCGCACGCCACCGCGGACGCAAACTGAACGCGCCGGTTTGGTCATGCCTTTAAAGGTACGCTACCTAAAGAAGTATTGTACAAGTAATGAATGTTCTTCTAACTTAAAATAATTACGTCATTAATAGTGTGTACATAATCTTAACGACCTAACTTAATTTTACGTTAGTATGTAAGTTCCAAGCCACGAAACACGTGTTTAGATACAAGTATGAGATTTTTAAAAATAACAAATTACTGCAGATTGCTACAAATTGCGGTTTTCATCGTTTTCCTCGTTACTCAGTTTTAATTTTATTAGATTCTATTCTTCTCACTTCTTACTTAGATCTTCTCTTCTTCGGCAATTATTTTCTTACATTTGCTTTTGCTTAGGAAGATCGAATCATCATTATCATTATATAGTATAAAATGAAGTCGCTCAAAATGTATGTGCGCATAGATCTTTTAAACTACGCAATGAATTTTCATGCAGTTTTCACCAATAGATAGAGTGATTCAAGAGGAAGGTTTATATGTAAAATACATGCTTATTATAGTAGAGAAAAGCCGAAAAATTCAAATATTCAATTCAGACAGCGGGCAGCTGGCAAGCGGGTAGTGTGGATTTTATAAAGGTTGGGTAATGGCATTGTGTTTCGTTATCCACAGCAACGTGTGGCCGGGTCTGCTAGTATAACATAAAATGATATTTTTTTATTGGTTTTTAAGGTACAATCAAGTTAAACCGCAATAAAGCAGCTTGTCAACAGGATGTTAATGTTCAGTTAAAATTTAAACATACGTACATAATATTATTACTATAACTATACAGATTATCACAATTAACACATTCGATTTAATAAAAACTATCTCTATTTAGCAGCCATTGTTTCAGCGTATATCTGAATCAATTTGTAGAATCGCAATTTTTTATATTTGGTAACATGTTAAATATTTTTGGCACGTTATATTCCAGGGTTCGCCGTCCGTAGTTATCATCATAAAAGTGCAAAATTTCACTAACTGATGGACTAAATACATTCTTGACTACATTGTTACTTAAATTAAACATTAAATACTTTTTAAAATGAAAGTTTTAAATGTTCCTATTCAATGATCATTCCCTCATCATCTTTAAAATCGAAAGATTTCGATTGATGAAATAATTGATCATGCTGAAACATTCCAGTTAATTATATGATTTGGTGACCTCGTGTTCAGGTCCTGGTGCCACCTGTAGGTGTAGGTATGCCGTAGGGTCGTTGGAAGTAAAGTGTGTTACGGTTCAAATATGCACACACGTGCACTCAAAACCGCTGCAAATGATGGCAATAATTCTATCTTTAGAACCAAGGTATGAAGTACTAATTAATAATGCAGAACCCACCTATTATTACGCGCACCATTGATATAAAATACCTTGGATGAACCTCCCGGTTGTAAGATACAACGCACGTGATCCGTTGCCAACTAAAAAGTGTGTTAATAAATAATTGAAAATTAATCGGAAGGTCGGAAAACATTAAATCTTTGTTTTATCATCATTTCATCTTTGTGAGAAAAGAATCTGGACGAAGCTGTTGATGTATAATTTGACTACACAGTTACATGGGGTGAGGAGTGTCTGCCCACCAACTGCGCGGCAGACCGAATCGAGAGAGACTGGTTGATGGCGACCTTTTAATCTCTGCATCATGACTCCCTCGGAATATCGGATGGATTCATACGTCCGTCACTCCTGGACACCCTGACCCCCAGATGCTTTCCGACCCCTAACATTTTTTTATCCCAGAACTGCCTCTCGTTCCTTTCCTAAAAATAACTTCCAGACAGGATCCCCAAAGATGAACAGGCCCTGAGGGGAATTATTTTCTTCAATACCTCCCGTGAGCGATGAAGCATCAGTATGTACTGCCCAAGAAAGCTCCGTTGAAAAGCTCTCCATTTTTTTATGTATGCATCGTTTTTGAAAAACATGGGGAAGTGTTACTACGGGACTTTATACGACATTACATATATTACGTTCATTCTTAACACCTCAGGCCCCGCCCGTATTTGTCAGAGAGTCAAAATATTTCCGCTTTACAATAAAATTCAAATAAATGGAATATTTCTGAACGTATCCGAAATGGTTCCATGACAGGTTGATACGGCAACATTTGGTCCGGCGACATTTGATCCGGCCGACATTTGATCAAATGCCGGGTCACCATCCGAAAAATAGTCTTTGATATATAAAAAATTTGCAAGCAAATATAAAAAACTTTAAAAAATGGTTCACCTTACGATTTTTCTAACTAAAATGACTGATAACGATGAAAAATAAAAACAAATGTATTATAAACGTTTTTGTCACCTCACTTTTTTGTCGTTCCATATAAAAATAATTTTAAAAACATTATCAAATTTTTTTTTTTCAAATTGCGATCCAAAACTTTGGTTTCGTATAGGTGTACATTTTACTTCTTTTGTGGTTAAATATATATGAAAATAAAGCGTTATGTTTTTTCTTTCTAACACCGTTTACATCATATTCCTCACTGTGATAGTAAGGGAGACACAACGATTTCTATAAGACCTATATGAGTTCTTCCGAAAAGTGAAAAAATTAGCCTGAAAGGTAAATAGAGTAGGTATCCAAATAATGTCATTTAATGTGCTGCAATAGCTTATCATATTGATTTAATGTCACTGGCAATCATTTGATCACTCTCCCGGTGTGTGATGATGAGCAGTCCGGGCGACACGGCGCGATGCGCAGCACGCGACCGCTACGCACGGTTTACCCCCGCACTTATAATTACGGCGTATGAATGCAGTTCATATAAAAACAAAATATGATAATGTTTCATTTTAATCCACATATGAAGTCCCCCTGCTTAAAAACAAAAGGGGAGAAATAAAAACTTGTTTGTAACTTTATCGCCAGATATGAACACTGGATGGTATTGTATCAAGTATTAATAAAAATGCGAGAGTTTTTGCACATACTTATTTGTGTTTTTATTGTTTAAATAAATAACAGGGGTGCAGTGTAGGCGTCAATTACAATTTTTTACTAAAAGAAAAATAAATTGGAAAAAATATCATTTAGTTGTGAGTTGGAACGAAACGAAACAAAAATATTTAGGAATTTTAATGAAAATATCGTCAATACATTTATCTTACAAAATCATTTACGTCCCAAGTGGTCGAATGGTAAGGCTCTTTACTAGCGATCCGGAGGTCGTGGATTCAAATCTCGGCGTGCGCAAGTATATTTTATTTGATTGAATTGTGTTTTCACATTTTATTCATTTAAAATATTATATTTCGGGAATTTAATGTACCATCTATTACAGAATTGTATAAGAGAAACGCCTTATGCCAAATTTATAAAGAATATTTTCTTCAAAAAGTTCACCCCTCAGATAGCATAAGCAATAGATTTAAAACTAATGGCTTAATAGCCATCCCTATGCTTAGAACGACCACGGCTCAGCACCACTATTTGTATTTAGGTGTAAGATGGTACAATATATTATTATCCAATAACAAAATTAATATAACAGATACACTGAAATATGAATTATTCAAAAAGCAAATTAAGTCCCTTAAATTGAATGATGACATATTGTACCCTTAATGTTTACCCTTTATGTAATTAATTAATTTACCCTTACTTAAACAGCAATATTTAATATTTAAAAAAAATGTATTGATATTGTCTATATTGTGTACCTACCTAAGATATTTATTTCATTAGTTCTTTGAAAATTGTTTACATAATGAACATTATTATAATTTTTTTTTGCATGTAAAATACTCCTCCCATAAACACGAACTCCTAGAGCTCAACTTATGGAGTAGTAGAATAAAACATGAATTATTTTGTAATCTTGCATATATTATCATTGTAATGTATAAACAAAAATCTTGAAATAAATAAATAAAAAATAAATAAATAAATAAAGTAACTTATATTTGCGGCACGTTTCAGAGTGCAAGACACACTCTCTCAGAAATGATATTATATTCTTTGAAATGGCTTTCGCCGTATTTGGTGACCAGATCCACCTTCCTCTTTCCCATCCCCTTCCTCTCCCACTACTTTCAGTCTCACCCATACCCCGGAATGCCACAGTCTTACGGCTCCAGACGGGAGCAGTTGAAACTGTTGTGCGGTTTTCACATTAAAAAAAAAATCTTCCGTGTTAATTTGAGTTTGTATACAAATTTACTTTTGTAATGTAACCGAATTAAAGCAATGCCAGAAGATGGCGCCACTTATGTTAACAGCTAGTGTGAGAAGCATTGCCTGGCAGGTGTAAGCACTATTGGATTTGTAATTTCGTGAATCTCTCCGGATATGGAGACACTGACCCCACATTCCTCCTCACCCCTTAAATATTTTTTCTTCCCGAACATCCTCTCCTCCCTTTGCTTAAAAAGACCCATAAAGCATCTCCAAAGGTGACGAGAGGGGTCATTACTCTGGGGCCATTCATAATTCAATGTTATAATCTATGGAGTTTCTCATAAGTAACCAAATATTTTTGTCCTACAAAAAGTTTCAAAAATCGATATCTAGATTGTGTTTTTCACACTAAACTAAGTGTATCACATTTAAATAGTGGATCGTTTTCCTATTAATAAATAATTACAGTGAGAACAGATATATTATAAGATTGAATTTAAAAACAAAATCTTGAAATTAACATGACAAGTGATATTTGAATTTGAAACCATTTGAATTTGAATTTGAATTTGAAGTTTGAAGTCAAGTGACATTTGAAGCCATAGACAAAAAGTTAACAGAATATTCTACCATTCTAACATCTACCTACATCTAATAATAATCCATAATATTATAATGGAACAAGAAAACTCTGCCCAACAATTCCTGGCAAAGGCAACCTCTATTTTAAACCTATTAAATATCATCATAATGGACACATCTAACAAATTCACCAAGGAACAAATAGCGAAACTCGCCCCTAAATTCACCGATCTATTGGGTAATGTCGGTCAAATGGGTGTAAAGTTAGGGAGCCTTGAAGGAGAATTGAAGACCTACAAATATATGTCTTCTAATCAAACACCCGAAAATGGGAACAGAACGTATAGTTCGATTACGTCCAACCAAGTCCTCCCGAAATATCCACCGAACACAAGAAATAATGCCCCTATACTTCCTGCGAGACCAGCCGTACTTATCTTCCCCAAAGATGACAAGTCACTTCCTTCCAGCAGTACTCTTGAAACTCTCAAAACCTCAACTAACCCATCATCTTTGGGAATTACAATCACGGGGTTACGAGAAATAAGGAACGGAGGTGTAGTCGTGCATCCAAGTACCGATGCAGAGGCCATAAAACTTGCCAATGCACCGACCCTATCCGATGCTGGTCTGAAAGCAGCAGTTTCTTCACATAAACTTCCTCGGATAGCTATCCATGGTCTACCTCAAGTTGTGCCCCTCGAGAACATTATCTTGGCAATCCACCAGCAAACACACGAAGAAACCGGTCTACAAATTAATGAATTGAAAGATAAATTGCAGTTCTCTCACAAAGTAGGACCTCGTACCGGATCGTGCACTCATGTCTTCAGAGTTCCTCCTTCTGTTCGTCACTCCCTCATTCGCTTCTCTAAACTGGCTATGGACTGGCAAATACACACCGTAAGGGATTGGATCGACAGTCTAAAATGTGGACACTGTCAACTTTACGGCCATACGGCGTCGAAATGTAACGCAGACATGCCTACATGTTCTCACTGTGGAAAACCTGGACACAATCGAGATGCTTGCCCGACTCCTGAAAAGCCACCAGCATGTGCTACCTGCAAGTTCTTCAGAAAACCGTCCACACACAACACTGGCTCCCCTGACTGTCCTGCCCGCCAAGCCGCTGAGAGACGCGAATTATCTCGAGTCAATTTTTTAGGCTGAATCAGAATCGACACCTTATTAATACTAACTTTTCCACCTATTATCAAAATATTCGTGGTCTCAATACTAAGCTAAACTCCTTTAGATGCTCCATAAATTTATGCCCTTATGATTTTTTATGTTTTACCGAAACATGGCTATCAGACAATATTGCTTCAACAGAACTTGGACTCCATGACTACATTATTTTTCGCTGTGACCGCTCTTCCTCTTCTAATAAGTGTAGAGGAGGTGGGGTAATGATATGTATTAAAAAAAAATACTCTTGCCACATTCTTGAATCGTCTAATAATGTATCTGAACAATTATTTATTTGTGTTCTACTTGGTTCCAAGAAACTTGTCATTGGTTGTGTATACATTCCCCCCTCCTCTTCAATAGAAATCTATAAGTCACATACTGAAGCAGTTGAGCGTGTTTCCATAAAGGCCGATTCCTTACTTATTTGTGGTGATTATAATCTTCCTAAAATAGTGTGGCTTAATGATAGTCATGGTGTGAAAACTCCTAATAATGTTTCCCTTCATGCTTCCATAATAGTAAATTTCTTTGCCTTCCTGAATATGTACCAATTAAACTCGATCAATAACTGTGGAGGTTACTGTCTTGATCTAATATTTACCAATATGCCTAGCGTTTGTGTATGTGAAGCTACTGACTCAATATTACCAATAGATAAATATCATCCACCACTCGATATTAACTTCACTAATCCTTTCAAAAGTGACACTCTGAAATCAGCAGTTACATTCCACTACAAATTTAACAAAGGTGATTATACTGGCATGAATAGGTACCTTGCCCAATATGACTGGGCAGGTATGTTATCAAACAACAATATTAACGATGCTGTATTTAAATTCAACGAATGTATAACTCATGCTATAGATTTGTTCGTTCCAAGGGGAACTTTTTCCCAGCCTAAATTTCCTATTTGGTTCAGTATGAAACTAAAGCATTTGATTATGGAAAAAAAGAAAACACACAAGTTATTCAAATTAACGAACAACTTAGCGCTTTATCAAAAATTTTCTCAGTTAAGAGAATTATCCAAAATTGAATCTAACTTGTGTTATAAATCTTATATTGAACTCACTGAGACAAAATTAAATCTTAACCCTAAACAATTTTGGAAATTTATTAAACAAAAACGTATTGATAACGATCTCCCTTCAAGTTTATTTTTTAATGATACTCACGCCACCAACGATTTCGATATTGCCAACCTTTTTGCTGAACATTTCTCCTCTGTCTATACTGATAACATATGCACCATCCCTCCACTTAAATATGCTAATACTATTGACCTTAATAATTGCGAAATCACACTTGTAGATGTTTTCAATTACTTAAAAAATCTTCCCAGCAAAACAAGCACTGGTCCTGATGGTATACCTGAAATATTATTGAAAGAATGTAAATCTGTTGTATCTAAGCCAATTTGTTTATTATATAACTTATCATTATCATCTGCCACTTTTCCGGATTCCTGGAAGGTTTCCTATATACGACCTATTTTTAAATCGGGTAATAGGTCGAACGTAGAAAACTATAGACCTATATCGATGTTATCTCATATTCCTAAAATCTTTGAATCTATAATCACAAAAAAAATAACACCTATTTTCAAAAATGTGCTGATTGAGGAACAGCATGGCTTTAGATCTGCTAAATCTACCACTACAAACTTACTCTCCTTCACCAACACCGTAATCAATGGCCTAGAAGATAAATCACAAGTAGATGTTCTATATACCGACTTTTCTAAAGCTTTTGACAAAGTAAAACACGCTATCCTCATGGCCAAGCTATATGCTATAGGTATACGAAACCCATTGCTATCTTTCTTTAATTCTTATTTAAGCAATAGAAAACAAAGAGTTAAAATAAATAACATTGAGTCTATTATTATTGAAGTAACATCCGGCGTACCGCAAGGAGCACATTTAGCCCCGCTTCTCTTCAACTTGTTTATAAATGACATTATTCGTATTTTCTCTCACACACGCTTTTGGCTTTTTGCTGATGACAATAAGATCCTAAAAATAATCAAAAACTACCATGACTGCCTTCTTTTCCAATCAGATATTGACTCTTTCAATGACTGGTGTAAAATTAATTGCTTGGAACTAAATGTCGATAAGTGCAAAATTATGTCCTTCTACAGATCTAAAAATCCGATTGTTTTCGAATACAAATTAAATAATAATTGCCTAACAACTGTTCAATCTATTAAAGATCTTGGTGTCTCTCTTGATAGCAAGCTTTCTTTCCGGGAACATATAAATACGATTGTTAATAAATCTCTCAAACTACTTGGTTTTATCACTAGAACCACTTCTGACTTCAAAAACATAAATACCCTAAGAACTCTTTACTGCTCCTTGGTTCGCCCCCATCTTGAATATGCTTGTATTATATGGTCTCCTTTTTATGCTGTCCATATTCGTCATATTGAATCCGTTCAACATCGGTTCCTAAAGGGAATTGCTTGGAGGCTAGGATTAGAGCGAGGCAATTACTCGTATGCTGAAATTGAACAAACTCTAAACCTTTCTCCTTTAGAAGACCGTCGGATAAAATCTGATCTCATTTGTTTCTTCAAAATTATTAACTGTTTAATCGACTCGCCTACATTACTACAACTCATCACATTTAATATACCTTCTCGTAGACTCAGAAATAAAGACCTGCTTTTCCTCAATCAGCACTCGACTAACTATGGTTATAACTCACCACTGTCCAGAATGTGTAGACTGGTCAATTCACGTCAAGACCTTGATTTTTTTGGTATTAGCTTAAATGATTTCTGTCGCTCTTTAAACAAATGAAGATATGTAATATTCACCCTAATTTTTGCAAGGTCTTGACGTGACTTGACACTTATTTTTCTTCTATTTTCACTGTTTGTCTTTGCTTTCATGTACCATCCGAATCCTTACATTGTTCATTTCTATACTTCGTGATACTTTGTTTTAAATTGGACGTAAGTCCGTAAATAAATAAATAAATAAATAAATAAATTTCACGAATTCCATGATTTTTTGAACGGTGAACGTATGTTTGCACCCCTCCAAAGGAAAAATACATTAATTATAACCCTCACACGAGTAAAGGAGTCGTCCATTAATCACGTGATGTTTTTTAGCAACTTTTTAACCCCCCCCCCCCTGGTGATATGTGGTGAGGTTTTAGACAACCGCCCCCCCCTAAATCACGTGTATTTTTTTTAGTACAAAGTATTTTGAAATTTTCAGAATATTATCACGAAAAATAAATACACGTGATATCTCATTATACCCCCCCCCCCCCCCTCGTGATATTTCGTGATTTTTTCCGAACCTCCCCCCCCCCCCCTCCTTTCGAGCCTCATGTGATTAATGGACGACCCCGAAGTGGAAAAGTAAGAATATCACAAAAAATATAAATCCGAACACAACGCCATCTCTGATACTCACAAAAGAATTACGAAGTTGCGCATCGGTAATAGGCTTCATTGTGTAATTTTAAAGTTAATAAAAAAACTGAATTTAATTCAGCTAATAAGTTATTATAATACAGCACTTATTGATTCTGAGGCGGTACGAAGTTCGTCGGGTCAGCTAGTAGTTATCTAAAACAATGGATTTGTTCGAAAGTGGCTCCAATCTTTCTTTCATAAATAAGTTCAAATCAAACGTTTTTATTAGGAGATTCGTCGCCAGGTATAATGTTTAACATCAGAAGAGGTAAAATAGAAATAACGTGTTAAATAACTTCCTGTGCCCATTAAAACCTCGGAGAGTTAGTTTTTATCACGTGATAAGGATTTTTTATACACTATGTCCTTTGTCCCTATTTATATGATATCGTACAAGTTGGTGCAAAAGTCCTAAGGTAGTAGATTAGTTTATTAAAAAAAAAAATTACAACATAATTAATTATTCCGCGTTCTTGAGGAGCATAATGATCCATGGTTTGTCAATAGTACTGTTTTAGTATGCTTCTGTGTACTTCACTTTTTTAATGTGAATACCGCCCAAGAATCTTAACTGCTCTCGTCTGAAGCCAGTGAGACTATGACATCATGGGGTGTGTTGTGATTCTGAAGGTAGTGAGGAGGGGTAGGAAATGGGGAAGAGGAAGATGGGGAGTGCCATTCAGATGTGGTCACAAACATAGCTAAAGCCACTTAAGCAACGTTTTAATTCTGGATGGTGGTCTTACACCAGCGCGGTACTGAGAACGTGCTGCAAATATACCTTTTATTATTTTAAATGATTGCACAGTGAAATCAATCAAATAATATTTACTTGCTCACGCCGGAATCCGCGACTTTTGGATGACTAGTCGAGAGACTTACCTCTCGCTGTCTATGCGTGCACAAGAACTAAGACAAAATTGTAACATGGAACGTTGCAAACTGGACCAAAATATTGAAAAGCCTGAAAAGTTAAACAAAATGTACATCTGTTATTTATACGCCGTCTATGCATGCACAAGAACATGGAATAATAATATTTGGCTAATTTATATAGCGCCGTTTTCGTGAAAAATCACCTCAAGGGCTTTGGTCCAGTTTTCAAGGAACATTGAAAACTGGACCAAAGTATTGAAATGCCTGAAGGGTTAAACCAAATGTTTATTTGTTTATTAATACGCCGTCTATGCATGCACAAGAACTAAGACAAAATTGAGACATGTAACATTAGACCGACAAAAAGTGTTCAAAGGACAAGTCAATTTCCCGCCATTTTCCGCTTGACAAGCCAAGGACAAGTCGCTAAATCGCCGCCGATAAATCATTATGACAACTAACGAAAGCGCCCGGATCGGATTACCCGCCATCTTTTATTTATTTTACCTTTGCATACTAATAAATTAATTTGAATAAAGACAACAGCCATATTCCTTTGTTTTTCGCAGAATGCAGCTAAAGGTTACAACAGTTTTTTCTTGAGAGGCGTTACAATATTTTGTTTACTTAATTAATTTTAGGGTAGTAGGAAGACTGGCACTATTATAATGGTATCATATAATATAATGTATTTTATGTAATTACTAGTAATATATTATGTACCTTTTTATTCTGATTGAAAAACTGTGCACTGCCAAGCAATTTTGCGTAGGTAACTTTTTAATATAAATAAAAATATACCTATCAATAATAATAATTAAATACCGCGTGATGAAAATAATACTGGGAGCTGAAAATAAATTCACGGTCCTGTACATTTGAGACAACAAAGGTCTTTCAAATTTCAATTTAATTCAATTATTTATATCATTGAAAGAGAAGACAATAGTAATTAAACGAAAACTCTCAAATTTTTACATTTTTGAACAGTTTTGCAAGAGTTTTTGTAATTATTAAAAAAAACTTTTCAGATGTATTTTCATGTGGTTGCAATAATCCAGAAACCTTCGCGGAGGTTAAAAAGGGTATTTTGAATGTTTCAAACATTTCCTATGCTTAATACATAGACATTCAATATACTCACATATCCCCAAGCAAACATATATTGATTTTTTTTATATATGTAGATTCAAATTGAGTGGTTAGAATTCAATAAAGCTGTACGCTTATCGCGATTATTAATGACCAAAGTTTAAAAAAATTAATGTTCGGTCACACGAACCTTCCACAGGCCCCCCGCGCTATTGGGTATGCTGTAGGTAGATTTCTGTCAAAAGCTTAATTGAGATGTCTGTGAGGTCGGCTAGGGTGGCGGCAACCTGGTCCCCGGGAGGCACACAGGTGTGTCTCATGTGAAAATATTTACAAAGATGACATTATTAATAAATTGGTGTGTTTGATATCCTGGTTTTTTGCTGCGTAGGACTTTTGAAGGAATGCACTTGTTTTTTAGTGCTACAAGTCAGACAAGTTTCTTTCTTAAACAACATTTTGTGGAAGTAATTTTGTATTATTTTATATGTTTCATAATGAGCCAAAATAGTTTTTTTTGAAATATAAAACATTAAGGTGACCATACAGATAATTTTTTTTATTGTTTTGTGTTTTCACTTATTTTTTTATAAGAAAGACAAACATTCCCGCGTTATTTGAAAATCTCCTACTACTACCACACTAAGCGGAAAATGTTGCTGTGTCGTGTTGGAGGACTCAGCCAGCCGAAGAATCGGCATCGGGTATCAATTAAATAAGATATATTTGCAGCACGTTTCAGGGTGGAAAATACTCTCAGTTCGTAAGACCACCATTCAGAATTGAAACGTTCCTTAAATTGGCTTTAGCCGTGTTTGGTGACCAGATATGAACAACCAGGTATTTCCTCGCCTTCCTCTTCCCCATCTCCTTCCCCATCCCACACCCCTTTAGGCTCAAAACATACCCAATTGGGTATGCTATAATCTCACTGATGGCTCCAGACGGGAGGAGTTGGGACTCCTGTGAGGTATTGCCATAAAAAAATAATATGCGTAACATACTTATTGCGTATCGTGGGTTGTAATAAAACTCAGTTCAAATATGGCTAATACAATAATTGCAGTATAATTACTTTATTTTTTTTTATTTAAGCGACTATATTTAATAATTCTATACGTATACAAAATATAATGGTTATGTTAGGTAACGATATTGTATTTTTTAGTCCTCACTAGGGGTTCCTGTGCCGAGGCGGAGTAAAATTGTTTAATTATAGCTTATTTGTCTTCTATGTCGTTTTTAGTGTCTTCATTATGGTATTTTCGTCGACCTCTTTCAGCCATGTTTTTATTCTTGATTTGTACTCATTAATTTTTTTTATTAGTTTTATGTCTCGGGGAAGGATATTATGGAGTTTAGGTGCAAAATAAGTGTAGTTTCTTTGTCCGAATGTGGTTTTATAACTTGGAATGTTTTTTATGTAATTTTTATTCAATCTAGTGTGATCTTCGACCAAGTATATCTAGACAGGGCGTGTATGTCTTAAAAATGACACCGGAACCAAAAATATTGGTTTACGAGAACATTTATCAAAAAGAAAGTCCTTTATCTCGCAGTCAAAAGATCGCAAGAAGCATTGGTTTGTACCTTTAGTTGGTCTGCGTGGAGCTAATTTGTTTTACAGCGAGTTCGCGGTAACGGAATTATTAGCCTTGCGAAGATCATTTTTAAAACACAATTTTCAGGCAGTTAGAAATATTTTAGGTATGGGCTATCGCGGACTTTATTATTAACAATTTAATCAGTTATATGAATATCTAACAAAATATGTACATAACATATGAATTCGAGGCAGCGTATCGAGAAAAGTAACATTTGATAAAAAATGTTTAATTTCTTCCTAGTAAAACAACTACGTCACGCAAGAGATGCAACGGAATTCGATGGGTAGTTGTATTATGAAATTTCTCGTAGGTGGTGTCACTTTGGGATTGGAATTGGGTTTTGGAGGGCTAATCTATAGTTAATATATCGATGAGTGTGATGGATATGCGGTCTAGTAGAGGATTCAGTATTTTTGAATAGCTTCATTAATTTATTTTTGGCATATATTCGTTGTACATTTGGTATGTCAAAGCTATTGAAAATTTCAATCGAAAGCGTTGTAATAGGTACTTTCAGTATGGTCCTTATGATTCCTTTTTGAATTGTATTCAGGTTGTGTATGTATTTATGTGTAGTAGATCCCCATCCTATAATTCCATATTTAATTCGAGAATGACATAACGCCACATATATAATATACTAGCTGATCCCGGCATGCGTTGCTACGCCATTTAACAAAGAAATTGTTTCTCCCTGCGTGTCCTTTCCCATTAATTCCTTTACCTTTCTACCTCCCCTTCCTCTCCGCCTCCTCCACCTTCCCTCTACCCAGTCCACTTCCCCCTTACCCCGTCCCGTGAACCACCCTCCCGAGTTCCCCTCCCCCCTCCCAGGTCCCGCTCCCCCTTCCCAGGTTCCCCTCCCCCTCCCTGTTTCCCCTACCCCATCTCTCCCTCCCTCCCGCTTTCCATAGCAATAGCCACTTCCTCGCGTGCCACCAATAGCAATTTTTTTATACAAATTTCATAATGCCAGAGCTCACCGGAAGTTTTATAAAAACCTTGTGCTGACAAAAACGAAAACACAAAAAAAGAATTATCCAATTTAGTGCAGTCGTTCGAAAGTTGTGCGCTTAGAAACACATTCAGCGATTCATTTTTATATTATAGATTTACCACATTTCTTATATTTTTAAAGAAATATATAAGGCTTTTGAGTTTTTCAGTAACACCATTGATGTGTAGGTCCCATCTAAGATTTTCATCAATTATTACTCCGCGATATTTTATGTTTAGTGTTTTTTCTATGACTGGGCAGAGACATTGAGCATTATTTCTTTGGCATTCGTGTAGTTTTAGCTGTAATGATTTTGCTGGTTGGCTCCTTGAGTTCATTTAAAAAGTTATATATTTAGTTTTGCTTATGTTCAGGGTAAGCGAGTTTATTTTAAGCCAATTTTGAAGTGCACTAAGTTCTTATTCAGCCACATTAAATGTGTCCGTCCAATTTTCTTCTTTATGTAATAATACAATATCATCAGCAAAACTGATTATGTTTCCTTTAATTAATTTTTTAAATTAATTTCCTTCTTAAGGTTTGTTAAATCATTTATGTAGATAATGAATAGAATCGGTCCCAGAACACTTCCTTGAGGAACGCCATAGTTTAAAGGTAGTAGTTTGCTCTTTCGTTTGCCAATCTGTACTTGTTGTTCTCGCCCTTCATATAAGACTTCAATAAGTTTATTGTTGTTTCGGCCAATCCTATTTTTTTAGCTTAGATAGAAATATTTTATGGTCTAGTTCTAGTGTATCAAAAGCTTTCTGGAGATCTATGAATAAAGTCAAACATTTTTTTCGATGATCTATGTTTTTTATTATTTTTAATTGATAAACTAAGGTTTAAGACAAGATTTTTATGCATAGCACAAAGGATAACAATTATTATACATATTATAATTATCACAAAATTAAATTTAGTTGTTTTCATTTGGAAAAATGTAATAAGCAGTAATTGTTGAATGAAACACTAGTATATATTGAATTGTTTGGCGGGTATTAGATAAGCCGACATAGCTCAGTGGTAGAGCACCTGACCGGCAATCAGAAGGACCCGGGTTCAAGTCCCGTTGGCGGCATGTATCTTTTCTCGGAAGATTTTTTCAATGTAGATGAGTGTTTCATGCTTATAATAATTGTTATGTTTTTTATGGCTATGTTTGTTAGATTTTCTATGGCATCATATGTACTTAGATTTTCCCTAAAGCCATATTGGATACTACAAGGTATATTAGCCTTAATTGAAATACGGCTAGTAAAATAATAATATTTAATAATCATTTTCAGTTATTGAATCATAAATCTATCATGAAATTATTGTGAATAGGATTTTAGAAAAATCATTCTAACACAAAGTGAATTTAAAAAATGTGCCGAAGTTTTCTTTATTCTTTTCGTATCATAATTCCTATGCTCGATGCCTCCAAATCGGATGTTAGGAATCGAAGCCTTTTAGAGCTTTCTGTCATTTCCATCGAGTCACGAACAAAGGCCGCCGCTACCCGAATTTCTACCGATTTCTTACATAATATCCTCCTTAAACATTTGAAGTTTATGCTCATTTTTTAAGATAATATCTATACATTCCCCACGTCGAAACGCAAATTATAAGAAATTCCCTTGATAGAAAAAAATCGCAAAATTTGCTCCGAGTATTATTATTTTCACGTCAGATTCAGTTATTTTACAAGTTATATGTATGGAAAAATTCACAGTGTTTCTTTAAATGCTATTTTAGACAGCCCCCAAGAGATTTTTGCTCTATCTTAAAGAAGTCAACAATTTTACCATTTTGAATATTAGCGCACTCTCTCCAACATTCAACATTCGTAATTACATATCTCTCTATCTTCTTCTTTTTGAGCGGGGATACGGCGCCTTATAATTAAAAATTTACGGCAGAATTAAGAGAATGATAAATAATTCACAAAATGTACACAACACTGTGATATTGATATGTAAAGTACAGAAATATAGACTATCTAACTAACAAACTAACCTTCACGCCGTTTCCCCGCAGGGGAACTTGGTAAACAAGCCTTATCTCATTTACATTCATATGACGTCTTAAACATACTCTTCTATTATTCTGATTCTTGACCTGATTCACTTGATCGTGCAATGTCTTTCATTTGCATCACATATTCTCCATACACTCCTTTCTTTTTTCATTCGCTCTACATGCCTAAACTATGTGAAGGTCCCATTCTTCATCTTTTTCATTACGCTTACATTAGCCTTGCATTCTTTGCGGATCTCCACATTTCTCACACGACCAAGCATACTCCTCAGGGATCACATTTCTACAGCATTCAGTCTATTTTCATCCTTCTTCCGCCAGTTCTATACCTCAATGCCATACATCAGGGAAGGTACCAGCACTCCATTGTGGATTGTTAGTATCGCTTCTATAAATAGTTTTTTGTTAGTGTCAACCGCGATCAGTCCTCCTTTAACGGAGTTAACTGCATTTACCCTTCTTTCAATATATCTTTCAGCCTTACATCTCTCGTAAACATACTTATCAAATACACTAGCTCATCTACCTGCCAAAATTACAATATTAGTAAAATTGTGATCCCCGGAAAAAACTGTATTAAAGAAATTATAAAATTTTCTCTGTTAACTTTAACATGGGACATTATCGAAGCAAATTAATAACATTCAGTAGTCAGGTTAGTCATCTTGGGAGGGGAGCTTTTTTCATTCATGAAAGTGGTTCAGAAATCGTGCCCGCGATTCCATTGATAAGTGACGTTCAAGGAAATTATTGAGGTTCCTTTTAAGGCGATGGATGTCAACTGAGTATTCGTGATGGCCTGACTGTTTCCTGCTTTAAATTTCTTTACCAAATTATCGATTTAATTATAATGACCGTATTCATTAATTTCCATTTTTTACAGACACCCAGTTTTACGTTTAAAGTAAATAACAGGATGGTTGTGTATGATCCCTTCTCCTTTCATACATGTCTATTTAACTGCAGTTGAAGACAATACGATTTCAAAAAAAATCGTGTCTTCTGATGCATGTTACGAGTTTAAGACATCAAATAAAAATACACCTCATTACCTATCTATTAAAGTATAACTTAACCTTCTTACAAACTTAACAACTATTTTTTTTTATTAACCACACAAGAGGCCCTGAGGAAAATTATTTCCCTTACGGCCTAATGCGTATTTGGAAATGCTGTGTGGATGGTCTTTTTTTGGGAAAGGAAGGGTGAACATGTGTCTTGAAGAGACCCATGTTGTTGGAGGGGGAAAACAAAGCCGAGCTTTTGAACTCAAGATCGAGTGGTAGAGAGGACTCATTTTCATGTGACAAATGTCAGCTGTGCACAAATGTTGGACGCGCGTTTGGCGTGTTTCCCGACCGTGCACCGGTGCCGAAGGAATCAATGACGCTCGTTTCTCGGAGCACCTTCCATTGAAATACCAGTAGAACAAGGACATCGTACCCACCCGATGATCAAAATATGATCTAAAAGGTGTTAGAAAGAGACAACACCATGTTTTATATTGAAATCTAAAATATATGTGTGTGTGTGTATGTGTTTTTTTCATGTTTGCATGCAAATTTGTTATTTCAAAAATTAAATGTTTATTTTGAATTTTAAAATTTGAAAGCGTATTTCATCACCTTTCCAAAACAGTTTTTAGTTTTCGGATACATTCAGAAATATTTCATTTATTTGTATTTTATTGCAAAACGAAAATATTTTGACCCTCTAAGGCTAAAGTCTAGGCCTGAGGGGTTAAATAAAAAAATACAACTGAGACCTAAAAAATTCTTAGAAAGTCTCCAAATACTATCACCATACAGATTCTGCAGACGACTCAATCAATGCTTATGCGAGACATCATATGTTTTTATTAGGTCGATTAGACGCCGCGACATATGGCCAGACTTACCAGGGAAACACGACCCCGCAGCGGTCCCTGTGTGTCACTGAAGACTCTAACGAGAAACCCGCCACACGCGAGCCACCTCCCCTCACTCTTCTGCTCTCCTGGGCCCCTGGTCCCCTGCTCCTCCCTCGGGCCTAATGGACCCCGAACGTCCTCGAGAAGGACAAAACTTGACGATAAATTTTAGATCGCATTAGCAGCCGACCGTGGCACTCAGTTAACCCAAAATTAAAATTCATTCATAACTCGAGAGACTATTCAGAAACTACATAGTATGTACAACTAACTTTTCATTCAGTACTTCGAACAGAATGCAGATTGAATATTTTTTTATCTATGATATTTGAGGTTCCATGACAGTTGGTCCACCGACAATCACCCGCCCCTCTGCGTTCGAACTCTATCTAAATTTCTTTAAATAGACTAAAACGCTGTTAAGTTCAAGCAACCTCCCAGGTAAATATGATTCATTCATTTTTAGGCAGCATCGCGTTCATTGGTCAAAACATTGTACATATATTTTCGTATCGGTGATCAATGAGCCGATGGATGCAATTTTTAGCCATAGTTGTTTTTAATTGTTTGTTTAGCTTGTAGTTTTATAGATTTTAGAAATGTATTATAAGCTTGTATAGCGCCCTTGAGCAGGCGCGGCTGGCCCAAACGTTCAATAGTGCGCCGAACCGCCAACAAAATTGAACATTTTACAGCTCAACGTGTTCCTACTTAATATTTTTTAATTTAAATTACGCACAATGTTGAAAATAAAAACTAATCACGTATCTAAATGCATGAATTTTGCCAGAGATAATAATTATTGCAGCCGACTGGAGTTCTTTTCCCGCGCGCTAAGAACTAGGAACCTACGTACATACCATTCGGCGCGTTTTGGTCAAACGCCCCGTTCGGGAATTGTCATTTTGTATGGTGCTCCTACAAACATGTCCAGACCGTCAGAATAACGAAATGTACCAAAAATCGGCTTCTGGCGACGCGGCGCACGGCGCTACGAAGCGCGTCGAAAACATCCGACGTATTCCGAAGGGCTCCAGCAAAATAGGTTTGAACGGGATAGTAATATTTAGCTTGCAAAATTCAACCATAAGTCAACGGGTCTTGTTATGTTTGGGATTTAGGGAACCTATTTGACAACGACATTAGTTTTTCAGTTAAAAATGACTTTTTATGTGTGTGCTTTTTAAATGCGCTACACCGGGTACTGGGAAGAAGCTTGAAGTTTATTTGTTGATTATTAGGGAACGAAGAAGTTTATTTTTTTATTCTCTATAAATATGGTAGCTACGGTAGCTAGCTGTGTGACCTACCAACAATTAAATTACATTATACGTGTTTGATTTATTGATAGGTGAACCACCAAACATTTTAGGCACCAGCCGCGCCTGCCCTTGAGGTGATTTTTCACAAAAACGGCGCCATATAAATCATCTAAATATTGTTATTAGATACCATTACATTATTATCGCCTAATGAAACCTAATTCAGGGTAATTTATACAAGTCACCGTAATTTAATGTACATCAATTATCTACAATCAAGATATTATAAATAATTAACTTTGATATATTTTTTTACACTTAAACATACAAAAATTTATTTACAATTTCGGGCGGCGATCCAACGGAAAACTCTTCTATAGGACCCACGGGTGGTTTTAGAACATAGGCGGTGGTGAGGAATTTAGGAATACTGTTATTGTTCTATTGGTATTTAAATGGAAGATGCTCCGAGGAACTAGCATTCATCCCTTCGGCTCCGGCTATCTATTTTGTTATGTTTCTTTTTCCCCTTCTGGGGGTGCGCTAGACCTCGTCCTTGCATCAACAGGAGTCGGTCGACGATGGCACGGTGCCCTCTAAAATTAATTGCGCCACCCCCAGCAACATGTGCAGGCTTTAGGTTTGGGGGGGCGACCTCGGCTCTCCTTCGCCTTGCCTCCGGCTACTCGACGCTGAATTCCTTAGGGTCGTCGGGTATTTCCCCCCAATCTCCCATTTACTTTTCTTTGAGGCATCACCGAGAAACCGGCTAAGGGGCGCGGAAGCTGAGTGTGGTTCACGACTAGACCGAACATCATGCGCATTCTTGCTGGTACTGTTAATCGATTGGAGAGGACTCCCAACCGTTTGCCATGCCCTTATTACTTATCTACTGTGTCTTCCTCCCAAACAGGTGCTTGTAGGATACGCTGGATACAATCACCCAGCGCTTGCCACCTCGTGGACTTTCACCAACCTCTCCCACTGTCTTGTCTATATTTTGTCATACTAACACATATTGTATCTGTATTTCCCGCTAAGCACTTGCATGCTGCTTACTAACAACGTATGCAGGGACATTGGAGGTTTAGTTTCGTTTTCAAATGTAGAGTCGTTTTTACCAAAAAAATTAGAGTCCTTGCAAGAGCCTTGAAGGGGTAACCATCTGTTACCTATACCAGGGCGGGTAAGTGGTGGGTCCTCCAATGTAAGGCTCCGGTGCACGCTCGAGATACACACCAAAAGCACCCCCAACATTTGTCACAGCTGAACGGGTCAAGCACATGAGAATGGGTCGTTTCTACGAATCGTTCTTGAGTTCAACAGCTCGACTACTTAATTATTTCGAAGATTCTTCACTTGTTCTTGCATACTGTTTGGATGATTTTTATACTATCTTATACTATCAGCTAATTTTAATCCCGCATCCTGGGAAGTCTGGGCGGTAGATTGGTAGAGCGGAATCACTGCCGCCGATAACAATATAAAATTACTGGCAGGCTTAGTTCGGTATTCCTTATACCCCGATAAAGAAATATTATTTTAAAATATCAAATTAAGATGTCGGCTTTCTGATACGTACCCTATAAACACCCAAACCCTTCTTAAATTCTTTAACGATGGGGAGTTCTTTGGACTTGAATTTTAAAATTATTTTAGCTAAGCTTTCGGTAGAAGAAAGGTATGATATTATTAATAAAGTAACTACCTATTTATTTATTAAAATTTAGATAAAAATTTTAGAAACCGGTGAATTGAGCGTTACTAATAATAATAATAATATTTGGGTGTTTTATATGGAGCCGTTTTTTGTGAAAAATCACCTCAGGGGCGATGTACAAACTTATAATACATTTCTAAAATCTAGAAAGACTACAAGCTAGACAAACAATTAAAAACAACTTTACGGTTAAAATTGCATACACCGGTTCATTGATCACCGATACGAAAATATTTGTACAATGTTTTGACCAATCAACGCAATGCTGCCTAAAAATGAATGAATACAGTATCATACTTACCTGGGAGGTAGCTTGAAATTAACACTGTTTGTTATCTATTTAAAGAAATTTAGATGTAGTTCGCACGCAGAGGACATAATTGTGAACACGTGTTATTTATTCCTGAAAAATATTTTAATACAAATATTATAATAATTTTTTAAATATTTTAAAATTAAAGCCATTGTTATATAAATTCTTTTACATATTTTGTTTGTACAGCGCCCTTGAGGTGATTTCTCACAAAAACTGCGCTTTATAAATTAGCCAAATATTATTATTATTATTTATGAGTATATTTTGGAAAGTAAAAGCAGAATTTTATAGTGGGCGGTACAGTAGTACAAGGATTTGATCTTCCTAAATGTGATTCGTCAAGAGACAGATTGATGTGTAAGGATTCGAGTAATTTTAATTCAATAAGAAAAGTGTGATTAAGACATATCATAAGCAATACAAGTATGATACTTAACTACTTAAGTAGAGCCCAAAAAGGTAGGTTTATAGTTTGGACCTGTGTAAATCTAACTTAGTAGCCTTGAAGAATTCAAGAGGCATCTATGTTAATTCATGTTTCTATTTTTCTTTTTCTTTTTTTTTTTAAATTATGCATATCCATGTTTGTGTAAAAAAAAAAAAATTGGCCGAACTTTTTTTAGCTTTTTATAGTGTGTCAGTACATGGCATAGGCAAAAGCAATTAGGGATTGCGCTAGTGTGAGTTTTGGAGTTTTACGAATTAAACACCAAAACAATAAATAAGATATTTTATGTTTTTAGTACGTGTTTTGGGGGGTGTATGAAATGTAAAAAACTTATTTATATTTTGGTAGAAAGCAGAATGGTTGGGCGTTTACACAATACATATAGCCTACCTACTTACTTACCTACATACAAGCTTGTAGCTTGATTGTCACATATTCCTTTCCTATCCACCCCTATCATGTTCCTTTTCCCCATCCTATCCCATCCCTATGTACCTGTTATTTCGTTACCATAACAAATCAGTGTCGTTAATCAAAACTCGCCGCGTAAGCATATAATTTTCCGCTCCCCGCATCCTCAAACTGAATCCGCATACCGCAAGTATATAAGTGCATGAATAAACCAGCCAGGATAGCAGAGTGTCACAAGTCCCTTCCTTCCTTTCCTTTAAGTGCATTCTTTCTACTTGTACAGTGGTCTTTCACACACCTATATTTCAAAACACATACAAGGTCCTTCGACATCCGCATCCACACAAAACACACATCATTCATGGTCCTTCGATATCCGCATAAAACACACATCACAGACCCTTTGTGGTTTGACATATTTAATGAAATAAAACAATTACTTTGTTTATAACAGCGATTTGTTTATTTTATTTTTTAATACCGACCAGTTTCGCGGTCTCAATCTATGCAATATGTTAACTTCATACATTCTCACTGTTTCTTTATTTTAATCTTTATCTCTTTCTGTAAGTATAAAAAAGCTCACACAATGTATGTTGATTATTTTAATGTATACCCTGATGATGCTTGCGTTAAGCGAAACCAAACCGGCCGGTATTAAAAAAAATAGTGGTCATAAACAGAAGTAATTGTTTTTTTGATTAAATATTGCAAACCACAAAGTGACTGCTTTCTACCAAAATACAAACTTATTTAGTTTAACACAAAACAAAGTAGGTAAGTGATATTCATTCAAGTGAGAATGCAGCCAGATGACTGTTGATGATGCAGGCGGTGATTAAGATGGCCACAATGGTGGGGGTAATGATGATGATACTAAATATTTCTTGAATGAACTTTGCACAAATGATAACAGAGGAGGTCATGCCAGTTGTTAAAAAAATATTAAAATAATACAAAACTTCAGTACAATCAACTGGCCAACCAGCGTAGCCCAGAAAGAACATATCTCCCAAGTAATTAATTAAATATTTTCGTTGTGGGTCGCCTCTTGAGTAACGAGTAATAAATTGCGACTGCAGCCAACAGATGTGTTGTGAATTAAGCTTTTTGTTCTCAAAATTGTCGGTAATTTCTTTTTATTTCATACATCTCGTTCTGTGTCAACTATTCTGACATCCGCTGGCGAGTAATTAAAACACGACTCTTTAGGTAATCAGCAGAACGACACTTTGCATCGGGTTGTCTTTCGTAAAATTTTTCCACACTAATTGTATACAGTAAAAGACACATATTTGAAGGCTAGATATTCGCGGAATTCGAATTATCACGACTAAAAGTTCGGGGTGAAAAAAAAGCTAAAAGTGAAGGGGTGAAGTAAGGTAATTTGATAGTAAACGTATGTATTTTTAATAGTATTCGTCTTCATTTAATTTAATTGTACCTACGATATCTGTATCCTGTATACATTTTGTATACAAAAACCTACATACCAACTGCGATACTAACATTTACCCGGTTTAATCACAGGAGACCATATTTGTCCCAGCATTTGTCAGCATTTGTCCCATAGGTCTCACAGAAATCGTTGTGTCTCCTTTACTATCATAGCATACTACCTTCCTATTACGTATTGAAAAGAGAAAACAACACGCTTTATATTAAAATCTAAAGTTAACCACAAAATATTTAAAATGTTTGTATATCTTTATGAAACCAAAGTTTTCAACCGCAATTTGAAAAAAAAAAATTTTTGAAATGACGATAATAATTCATTTGTCAAATATGTGTGTGTTTTTTTAAATTTATTTTTCGTTATTATCAGTAACTTTGGTTAGAAAAAGTAAGGTGAGCCATTTTTAAAACTTTAAAGGTTTGTATTCAAAAATTTTATTTCGAATATTAAAATTTGAATAAGCATTTCATCACCTTCCGAAAATACTTTTAGTTTTCGGGTACGTTCTCGAATATTCCATTTATTTGGATTTTATTGCAAAGCGGTAATATTTTTACCTACTGGTAAAAACACCCAAATTTTTATGGGTTAACATTTTTTAATTTTTTTTTTTTTTAATTTTAAAGTTTTGCGTATTAAATTTTGATGACATATTTAATGATATAAGTTTCTAATGGAGATGATAATCGAAAATTACCGACCCGCGATGATTCACAGACGTTTCAAAGTTTCGGGCAGCCTTGAAGTGCAATAATCAGGGCAGATGCGTTATATTTAGGGTTGCCATCTCTTGAATTTGGCAACCAGGACAAGACGCGTGAAAACCCCGGATTTTAGGGCCCAGAACCCGGACATGTCAACAGGTTTTTTTAAAGATAGTCAGTGTAATAAAAAAAAGTTGAAAATGTCATAAATCACCTTTTTATTTATTTTCAAATTAAATTTAGTCATCTTTTATCATCATTTTAAATATACCTAATATTACAGTTTGTTACAAATTGTTGTAATAATCAGGTAGAATTTTTTTATTCTTAAAATAAAACACAAATTATTAATATAATCTGTTATGAAAACAAAACCTTATTAAAATATTAAACCTAACAAAATTTAGTTAAATTTTTAAACAAAAAACTTAAAAGTACTAAGACCATTTTAGTTTTCAGTCTTACAATTTTTGAGGTAACTCTTTTACCTCAATAATAATTATATCTTAAAATTTTTATCAGCAGCCATTTAAACAACAAAATATCTCCATAATATGAAATAAATTCAGTCTTCTTAAATCTTAAGCAACAAAACTGAAACTTTTTAATGTTTAGACTTACTGTAATGTACGTTACATTATTAATTTTTTTAAGAATAAAATAACCAAAAACTATACTCATTTATATCACCTTAAAGTTTTAATCAACAGCCATATTGTAAATTTCTTTTACGTAATAAAAACAATCATAACTCTACAAAAGTGAAAAGAAATTATTGCACTCATAAGTACATTATTTGATTATCTAGCTATTAAAGCTTTTTCCTCAGCCTCTCGCCTTTTTTAATTTTCAGTTTTTTTTGTATTTATCACTCTTTCCGATAGCTTTTAGAATATCTTCCCTTTTGAAAAGGAATTTGTCAATCAATGCAGCTGTATTCTTGGAAATTGAATTTAATTTTAATTAAAGATACATGAAACAATGTTACTTTGTTAGAACCACTTTTATATTTGTTTAAAGCCGACCGGCTTCAGAACGACCGTTCCTACCTCAGGGCAGACGTACACGTTTGACTTTAAATTTTCAGACTTCAAATATTTTTTTTAAACCCGGACATCAAATGAAACCCCGCCCGGACGCTCCCCGGACGCCCTATAAACTAGGACAAATCCGGGGAAACCCGGACAGATGGCAACCCTAGTTATATTGAACGTCCTTACATAACGTTTAAATTGTTGTATTTATTATACAAGAGTGTATAAGTTTATTCAATTCATCAATGATAAGGGGTGAAAGATCACAATCTACCCAAGACTGGCTCAAGAAAGGAAGAAAGGGAGAAAGGAGGAAGCGAAAATACATTAGTAGTTTTTAAGGCGATCCAATAGTACAGGAAAAAATCGAAATCGTAATTCACGCACCCTTTATGGGAGGAGTTCAAAAATAGATGAGAAAAAGCTTTTAGAAAGGTTGGAAAAGGTAATTGAGATTTTTTTTACAGGTTGATTTCGTAAAGGCCTGTAAAAAACATTAATTCCTTTTTACGCATTGTTTATTGTAATATAATGGAATTTTAAAATTGATTTCACGAAAACACCGACGCGGAGCCTAATCTGTTCCCTGCTCCGTCCGGGGGAGGAATGACAGAAAATAGGTGTGGGTAGTTAGTAGTTCTTCGGTAGACGGTATAAGGTTCACTTTGAAATTCCAAATTCGTCGACTACGTATTGTCGCCGTGATGGCAAAAATAACTACGCAAAATGCATACTGTATTTTATTTTTTTAGGTTCGGGCGTGAATTTCAATTTTTTTTCGCGATCATCATAAAAGAAACCGAATTTGCCACATTAAACAATAAAACCATATCCGAAAAGAGATAAATAGGAGAGTTTAGACTTGAAAGTTTTTTTATAGTCCTTATACTTTATTTTTTTCTAGGCTTATTAAAAGACTTATAAAAAATGACCGATATTTTTAACGGCCAAGATATGTTCTACTCGCAGTATTTGATTGAAGCATCTATAATACTTCTAAGCGATCAAATTTTCAAAACAAAACATATGATTTCGTATGATTTTGCATTATTTAGTATGGCTTCATCTTAAAATGATTCACTCCAAAACCCGTATCATTTTTCGGTTCCATGCAACTCAGAATCAAGTCAGTTCAACAACTCTTTGAAAAGTCATTAAAAACTGTGAAAAAAATATTTCAAAATAGCCCACAACCCTAAACTAACGTAACCTATTTAACCATTTTTTAACACTTTTAATGACTTTTCTGGAGGAGGTTCTGAGTTGATTTCATTCTGAGTTGTCCGGTCACCCATTTTTCCTGGTGCACTTATTCCATTGAGCATCAATTATCAAATCTGTCAATTGTGTTTTGAAGAGTTTTATTATCCAAAAAATTACAACAAATCTCTCAAAACCACATTTCAGAAAATTTCTTCAACGAAAACTGACCGCCAATCGAACGACTAATCGATGAAAGACAATTTTATTATATTTTTACCGAATGCATCGCTCTTCTCAACATAATAACTTTCCGTTTCCTTTCACTAAATGAAGTGAATTATTTTCCTACCATAGAATATTGAAACAAGAGGTCTATTGAAACTGTACTGGTCCCTTCCAGCAGGTTGCAGTCAACGGACGTGATACCGGTTGGTTGGTTGGTTGACGATCTCAACTGTCATTTTTGTCGATATATGCACTAGATAATGTGACTACATCTGGTCTTCATGTTTTTGCACAATATGTCGATAAGTGAAACGTAAAGTTACGCAGATATTGTCTGCGGCCGGACACGCGACAGCTTTCAGTTGCAGTGAATTGCAGCTGCGAATTGCAGTTACCTACTATATTGCTTACGATACCTTTTCAAACGGGTCTAACATTTATCAATTTTCTTTTGAAATAATACGTATATCACGCGTTCAAGTAGATACTACCTGAATGAATCAGACGTTAATAACGCTTTCACTGATTAAAGCAAGGGACAGCAACGTATTTCTATAATCGAAACCTTTTACTTCTTTCATTTTATGTCAGTATAATTATGATTGACGGTTGAAGTAACTTATATATCTAATAACTCGGCATATGCAACAAATATTTCGAAAATTTGTACTACAGATGCCAAAATATGCAAAACAATGCTAAAATGATGTGCACGCAAATATTTTATAATTTATCATTTACAAGAAAATTCTTAGAAAAAGTAAAATATTAACGTATTTTTTTTAGCAAAAAAATGACGTCAAAACTTACACACTTAAATAAGTCATAGTAGTGACATCATTCAATATTAAGAACACATTAAGTAACCCACATAATATAATATCTACCGTTTTAATTATTTTCTCAACAAATTGGTTTAATCGGTAATAAATCAATTTAGACACCTTAAAAAATTGAATTTAGAATAGTAAAAATAAGTCGTCTTGACGTGGTTTAACCACAGTTTGAAAATGGTATTCTAAGCCGAAACAGCTGTCACAAAAATAAAAAATAAAATACTAAGTAATAACATTATTTAATTTTAATTAAACAATAAAAAAATTAAAACTACAAACCTACTGTTGAAAAAAAAATGTAGATCAAATTGAATTATGTCATTATTAAATAGTATTTTAGTATTTTTTTTTATTATTGTGAGAGATGCTTCGGCGTTTAAGTTCAGTTTTAAAATGACTTTGAACGCCGAAACAGCAGTCACAGCACAAAAAAAAAATCTTGCAAAACCTGATTTGACGAAAATTTTATTTAGTTTAAATTTTAAAAAAAATCAACATACATGCAATCAATCCAAAAGATCATATATTTCCACATGATAGTAAAAGTAAAAACAAGGTACAGATTGTTTTACGATGTCTCCTTTTTTTCCTAGTACCTATATATATAATAATACATAAATCTTGAAACAAATCGTCAACTGTTGCAAGTTTTTCATGCAGTTTTCTTATATTGGACCAGACCTGCAAACATTGTATGTTTAAAAATTCTTCAGACTTAAGTAATATTGTCCCATAAGGCCACACAAGCGATCGTGATGAAATGTCGTACAGGGACCCGATTCTCCAGTCGATGCCGATCACAATCGCCGTCGAATTTACGTACATTGGTCGACTCTGTTATTCTCGAGTCTCGTCGAAGGTACATACTTACACGCCAAACGTCAAAAATCGTTCCACTCGAACAACGAGTGGGTCGATCCAGTCGACACCGACAAAAAAACTGTCAATTCTGGTATATCGTTTCCTAACCTAAGATCGTTTTGCGCTCTTCGAAGAATAAACGTTGTATATTTATTCAAAGTTGTTCTAAGGTTCCATATACAGGATGTTCGGGGGTAAAGTGCATTAACTTCGGGAGGTAACTCTACATGATGGTAGGAGTAAAAAAGATTAACAACTTTTTCCGAAATTCCAACTTTTTTTTTTCCCATACAAAAAGAAGTACTCACTAAAAATCTTTAGTGTGAGGTACGATGTTACTTGCTGAGAGCCTGCCCGGCACGATTGTGGCAACAATACTTGGTTGTGACTGGCCCGTATCGTAACAGCGGAAAATAATAAAGCTGGCTGCACACACGCCTGTCAAATTTTCTTTTTTCCACAAAACTACCCCTAAAGTTGGAATTTCGAAAAGTCATTTATGAAGTTAATGCACTTTACCCTCCGGACACCCTGTATAATGAGTGATTTACCGGCGATATTGTCTGCAATACATAATGTAGAGCAAACTAAAGCAGATGCTTTGAGACCAACAAGATAGTTTTCACATGAAAATTAACTGCCTAATTAATCTGTTACAATGCCTAATTATATATGTTACTGCAATGAAATTGATTTTCTCTCACGTAAAACATTATGTTTATGCTGACGACACTGCATTAGTTATTTCACATGAGGATTTATTAATTGCAAGTACTTTACTGCAAATAGACTTTGCCACCCTTCAAAAATGGTCACATGATGTAGGTTTAATAATCAATGCTAAAAAAACAAAGCTTATGCACATCAGATCCCCTCATGCCAACATCACCATAACTCCTAAAATTGTTTCTCATGATTTTAATTGCATCCATAATTCTGTGATACAACCATGCTCATGTAAAAATATTGAACTAGTCTCTAAATACGTATATCTAGGCTTAACAATTGATTGTAATTTTAAATGGGATATACATATACAAAAAGTTTGCACACGGCTTAGAGCTATAGTGAGCAAACTTTATAGACTGAAGTTTTTTTTTCCACTAAATACTCTTAGATTAGTATATCTGTCATTGGCGGAATCCCTAATAAGATATGGAATAACCACATGGGGACATTCAACAAAAACAAATCTTCTTTCAGTGCAAAACGTACAATATTCTTTGGTAAAATTATTATTAAAAAAACTGAATACGAACAAAGACATGATATACCAAAATCATTTTTATACAACTCTGTAAATGTATTATCTGTTCGTGCTATATTGTGGCTTAAAATTGCGAGTCAGCATACATCTCAATCTGAATATAATAAACTAGTGGTTCATGTTCATAATACAAGACTAACTGCAAATGATGGACTTATAATTCCCAGATACCTAAATAAATACGGTCAAAGAACTCTAGAATACCTTGTTCCAATAATTTACAACATGTTACCCAACGCAATAAAAAGCTGTGAATTGAGTTTCAGAAGGAAATGTACGCTAAAAAAATGGTTAAGTGAAAGAACTTTTTTGTACTAATTTCTGTTATTTTCCGCTTTTTGTTTTAATGTTTTTTCCATTATTATTTTCTCTTGTCTTTTCTTTTATTTCTTTCATTTTCTCTGTTCTGTATTTCTTATAAATTTTATTAACAGTTTTTTTTTCATGTACCTGTATATTTTATGTACCTGTCTCTTCGACTTGGTCGAAGACCTGTCTCAATTTAAAAAAAAGTAATTGTCAAAAGAACCCGTTGACAAACTGATATCAATCAGTTTAACGGGACTTAATTTAAAAAATGTAAAAACACTGTAAATAAATAATAAAGGAATTTTATTAATAAAAAAATAAAAAAATGTCATTTTGCATGTATTCGTAGCAATAAAATTTCTTTTCCGCGGTGGTTACCAGTTGTTTTTTGTTTTTTTTTTTAATATACCCGCCAGCCCCTGCCATTTCGAAGAAAGTGCAGTCGTAATTTCAAATTCACACCATAGAAACGTCACAAACATCAGATATATATATATATACACTATAACAGGGCTGCCAATATAATCATCTTGGTGTCGTGAAACTGCAACTCCACTGTAAATTGGCGTTAAGTGCTGCAGAGCAAAGCCTATGCAACCCTCGAAGGACCAGTCCCGAAACTACGTGATCGCTAAGTTAACGGGACGATTAAATAGCATACACTCGCAAAACCTGATGAATTGTCAGCCGATAGTTCAGATCTGTGCTTTTGGAAAATTAGATAAGCCCAGATTGGAAAAAGGAAAATAGGACTCGCCGTTGCAGATGGGGCCTCGCTGAACTCCAGTTTGCTTGCTGTACACTTCACAATGTTTAAATTTAAAATCGTAATATTCTTATAGCAAGAGGTTATGATACATGCGCCCTATCTGAGATGTTAATTTGCACTGAGCAGCAAAGCACACTGTCACCTCTCCAAAGTTGAGCACTTTTTTCTTGCAACAATTTTTCATGGTGACATTTAGGATGGAAAAAAAAGGTAGGTGGGATAACTTCAGGATTTTGACATATGCTACCCACCAAGTCTGCGAATGCAATACCAAACCAATCCCATATAATAATGCGCGAACACATCTCTTCAGCCCTTCGACATTGAAGAATACGTAAAAATGAAACATTAGATAAAGTTCTTCAACGAGTAATTTTTCATTCGTAGATGGCGCGTAACGAGTAACACTCGATCGTTATTGGAGAATCGTAGCCCTGAGTACAGATGATGTGGTTTTTGTTCGTCTATTAACCCGTCTGTATATTTATAGCTTTGATCGAAACAGCTGATCATTCCAACAATCCGATTGATATCTTCTAGGAATGATGAACCATTCAAATAATAGTTTATGTGTTTTATTCAGAATTAGCATATTATGGAAAAGAATTCAAATACAATACACTTCGCGTAGATATTTCGTTGAATTTATAATGCTTTTCACGTATTACTGTTACAGAATTACTGACAACTATAATATATTCTATCTTAGGCTTACAATTTAACTACTGACCACTAAAAAGTATTATGTACCATTCGCAAGGCCAAAGCTGTCATTTTCCCTTAGGGCCTTTGTTATCTTAGGGAATGCTGTGTGGAGGGTGTTTTTAAGGAAAGAAGGAGAGGACGTTCTGAGAAGGAAAAGGGTATTTTTTTATTATTATTTTTATTATGTGCATCTATATAAAAAGGTTTACTTATATTTTTTTGACCTTGCCTGTCTCACTAGGAAATCCTGTGTCGAGACAGACTAGTTTACAAATATTTTATAAATATTAAATAAAGTACACTTTTCAATACAGCAAAAATATTTGACAAAATTTTTCAGGTTGGTTAGTGGTAACAATAATGAGATAGAGGATTATATTTGGGTGAGGTGACTAATTATTGCACGACCTTTTTCGATGATCCATTGTTTGATCAGGATTTTGTATTTGTTAATATTATTCGATTGTCTTGTTTTGTCAGGTAGGTTATTGTACATTTTAGGCGCAATGTATTTGAAATTTCTTTGACCAAATGTTGTGTTTGTTTTAGGTGTTTGTATGAGTTCTTTGGTTTTGTGCCGTGTGTTTACAATATTTTGGGTATTTTCATAAAATGTACCTGTTTTATTTTTAAAAAGATGAGTTAAGATTGTTTTTGTCTAAATTTGTCGAATATCTAATACAGGGAATTTTTGAATATATCTACAGTACTTGTTATTATGGGAACTTTAAGAATGACTTTCATAATTAATTTTTGTGCCTTCGATAATGAATCTATAGCTGATAGTGTTGCACCTCCCCATGCGATTATTCCATATTCAATGATTGATTGACAAAGAGAGTAATAAACAATTTTAATAGATTTGGAATCTAGTATGTTTCTAATGTTTTTGAAGAAATAAATAACTTTTCTTAGTTTATTCGTGACAAGTAGGCAATGTGTATTCCACTTAAGATATTGATCAAATGTTAGACCAAGGTATTTGATATAGTCCGTTCGATCTAGGCAAGGACATTGACAGAATGTATCGTGAATGCAATAACATTCATGTACTTTTATTTCAACATCTTGATTAGGTTGGCCAACGATATTTATACTAGAAGTAATGTATTTTGTTTTGGTACTATTTAGTGCAAGAGAATTAATGTCTAGCCATTTTTTAACAGAGTTAATTGATTTCTCAGCCATTTTGTTTGCATCTAACCAAGTGTCAGATTGAATGAGTAGCACAGTATCGTCAGTAAAACTTACAATTTTTCCATTTATCATTAGGTTACAAAGATCGTTTATGTATATGAGAAACAAAGTAGGGGCTAAGACGCTTCCTTGGGGAACTCCATAGGTTATAGGGAGGGGTTGGCTGAATTTGTTTTAGATTTTGACACTTTGAGTTCGATTAGTTAAGTAACTTTGAAGACATTCGAGATCTTTCCCTCTTATACCAATGGAATTTAGTTTATTAATAAGGATGTCAAGGGAGATAGTATCAAAAGCTTTTGAGAGGTCTAAGAAGATAGAAATGCATTTTTTACCCCTATCTAAATTTGAAATAAGAAAGTCTGTAACAGCAATAATAGCATCGGCAGTGCTCTTATTTGACCGAAAACCATATTGATTTTCGAAGAGTAGCTGCTTGCTTTCCAAAAATGTTTTCAGTTGTTTGTTAATTATTTTTTCAACAACTTTCGAGAGAGAGTTAAGTATTTTTATGGGCCTATAATTGTTAATGTCCACTTTTAGACCACTTTTGTATATGGGTATGACGAGCCCTTGCTTTAATTGTTTAGGGAAAATTCCCTGTGATATGCTGAGGTTAATTATGTAAGTGAGAGGTTCCAATAGTTTATGAACTATTGGAACCTCTGCCTTGTGGAATTGTGACTTGAGTAAATTTACTGTGATGCCATCCATACCGTATGAGGGGTAAGTGTACGGTATGTATAAGTGGGTATATGGTATGATATAAGGCAGGGGTCACCAAATGGCGGACCGCGGTCCGGATCCGGACCGCCGACCTATTTTGTGCGGACCTTGTGTTAACAATACAAAATATTTTTTCATTAAGGATCTTAAATCGGAATTTGAAAACAGATTTTAAGAAAATTGAAAACGTTGTCGACCTCCTCAGTAACATTTACTCTCTGCATCCTGGTGATGAATGGAACAATGAAGCTGCAAATATTTTCTGGAGTAATAAAGCTGCTCTTCAGATGGAAATGATCGATTTCTAAGAAAATACAGTTTTAAAACCACAAAACCAGGAAATTTCTTGTCAAGAATTTTGGATAAAATTTGTTTGTGCTAATAAATTCCCAGAATTAAAAGAATTAACCTTGAAACTCTTCGCTTTGTTTGGGTCAACATATGTTGTGAAGCAGCATTTTTCAAGATGACCATCATGGAAAATCATCATCAGACTTACCGGTGAACATCTCCAAGATTTAAATCACAAACTTTAGTCCAAACTTCGGACGTATAGCCTAAGGCAAAAAATGTCATTTTTCTCATTAATATAAAATAATGTTCCGGAACCCATTCGTTGTATTTGTTCATTGATATTGTATCTACACATATTTAAATAGAAGGTACAGTTCATTATTTCAAATGTTAAGCTGGGGTGGGGAGGGAGGGGTTGGCTTTTTCCCTTCCGGACCGCGACGGTCATGTTATTTTAAAAAACGGACCCCTAATGAAAGTAATTGGTGACCCCTGGTATAAGGTATATGGGTTCAGTACCTATGAGTGACAGACTTATGAATCCATCCTTCCAAATGTGGTACAAGGCGATGGGTTGAGAGTGTCCAGCTGGAGAAGTCAAAGGGCTTTCCTCAAACATCTCTCTCGATCCGCCACGCAGCAGGGATAAACGTGCCCCTGCTTAGTCACCAAACATAGCGAACCACTTGGCGTGAATTATGACAGTCCAACAAATGTTCCCGGGGCGGCGGTACCCACACCCGCCTCCCTAATTGATTATTTGAACAATAACAACTACATACAAAGCAGGAAAGCCATTAAAAAAAAAAGAAAACTTGAGCGATAAGCTCAATGTTTTATTAATATTTTTCTAATCGAAAAATAAAATTTAATTATTAACCGTCAATATAGTCCGTCAATTAAGAGTAGAAAATATAAAAATTGGAACTACAAAATTTGTAGGCTGGCAGCACCAAATTAACTGTCAAATATTCTAGCAGAGTGACACTGAATTTATATAATACTGTAAATTACATTTTAAAAAACATTTTTTTGTTCTTAAAGAAAGAAATTTAAATCGAAGAAGCACTGATAAGGTACTTAAATTAAATCGATGAAGGAGGGGTAGAAAGGAAGAATCACTAATGGTGAGTTTAGTTACACTACTTTTAGATCTGAATTAGTTAAATATATTCAGATCTAAAATTAGAGACACGATCTAAAGCCCGGGCAACGCTAGATACTATTAAATAAATGTGAGCAATTTCTAGACTGTGCTTTTTTTACATGAGCTCCACAAAGGAGGCCCTTGGGAAAATAATTTCCCTCAGGGCCTATGTCATCTTTGGAGATGCTGTATGGAGGGTTTTTTTAAGGAAAGGAAGGAGAAGAGAGTTCTGGGAAGGAAAAGGGTTTAAGGGGTGGGTAGGAATCTGGGGTTCAGTATGTCTTTTTTTTTTACAGTGAATACCGCACAAGAATCTCAACTGCTCCCGTCTGGAGCCAGTGAGACTATGGCATCCCCAATTGGGGTATGTTGTGAAGCTGAAGGTAGCGGGGAGGGGAAGGAGGTGGGGGAGAGGAAGGTTGGGAAGTACCTGGCTATTCAGATCTGGTCACCAAACACGGCTAAAGCCATTTTCAAGCAACGTTTCAATTCTGAATGGTGGTCTTACACCAGGGCGATACTAATAGTATCTTCCAATGTTGGGATTTATAATTCGCATATCTAAACCTTTTCGCAATATTAAAACTCTGTATTCCCTTTACACCACGTATATCCGCCCCCACTTAGAATACTGCACACTAATTTGGGCACCGTTCTACCAATGCCATATTGACAGAATCGAAAGTGTACAAAATAAATTTTTTAAACACATTAATTATAAATTCAAGTTACTCATTGCAAATAATACCGAATCCTTAAAATTTCACAACTTTACTCCACTTCAAACCCGAAGATTAATATCTGATCAAATATTTTTATACAAAATTCTGAATAACGGCCTGGACTCTCCTGAACTCTTAAATTATTTAAGAATTCACATACCTACAAGGCCAACCAGACTAAACCATTTTTTTCATTTGCCAGCGTGCAGAACCAACCTTAGAAAAAATTCTCCAATCCCCCGTATATGCGCGCAATATAACACGCAATTTAACAATATCGATATTCTTAATAATACTCTTGTGAAATACCGAAACGAAGTCAAACGTACGACCACAAATGTTAATTAAATTAATGCACAACTATAGAAAAGGTACAGCATGAGCATCTCCTGTCCCCATCCCACCTTCCTCTGCCTCTTGCCCTTTCCTATTCCTTCTTCCTTCTAATATACTTATATATATTTTTGTTGTTGTTGTTGTTATTTTCATTTTCATTTAATGGTTATTACCAATTACAATTGTATATTATATCATAATAACCAACATTAGCATAAGAAACTGTTTTGGCTTACCTCATGTTTAACCTCTTGTATAACTCATTCTGTATATAAATTGCTGTTTGTTTCTTACAATAAATAAATAAATAAATGATTATTGCCGAGAAAACCGAATTTTGGCTTTAAAGCTTTAAAAAAGAACCTACCTGAAGCATTTGAAAGTCTTTTAATTGTTTAAATAACCTGTTTTGACAGAAGGCACCTAAAAATAAAATTATCTTTTTTTATTATCGCGGGTACCGTGTTGAAAAATATCTTACTTGTATCCCAGGAATAAGGGTCAGTTACAAATACTTTAAATACTGACCAATTCCTTTCAGTGTTTTTTTTATGTACCAATATCAATCCTACATTTCATTCGCTGTTTGCAATGGTCGTTTTCGTCCTGGCTGTATTTCTAGGAGGCTTCCGTTACAGTTCTTCTAAATAGAAGCCTCCCCAAAGGAATGCCGTTTCCTGACCAAATTTGGATCTCTACATACAAACTGGTAGCGGGTGCGGTGGCATTTCTCCTCTGTCCTTCCAATGCGATGCCCCTGTGAGCTTCAAGGCTGAACCATCACAGGACGATACTCAAGATTGTCCATACACGTTTAGCAAATTAAATATTTCATTAATTAATAACCGAAATATCGGAAGTTTCTCGTGGGATTTTAAGTTTACACATTTTTTGGCAACATAAAGACAAAATAAATCCTTAGAAAACAGAACAAATTGATGTAAGTTTGAGAAACGGGTCGATGAATAGGTTGGTTGTGAATGGTTCAGAAAGCTCCAAAAGGAACCGTTTAAAACATCATGGTTAACTTAGATTATTCAGAAATGAGAATCATTTTTAAATTAAGATTCGGATATGCACTAACGGGAAGAATATTTTGTTTGATAGGTCTCTTTGATTCTCCAATGTGCCCGATATGTGAACAAATTGAAAATGTCGAACATACATTATCACGGTGACCGAACAATTCAGAATGAAATCAACTCAACACCTCCTTAATTTTAGGTAAATTTCAAAGAGGTTGAGTTGACTTATTTCTGAGTTGGCATGGAACCATTATCGAAGTGTATTAAGTATGAAAAACACAGTGTGACAATATTGATGACCTCGAACCCGTCGGAAGTTCAGAATTTAATAGCCTCAACTGAGTTCCATGCCGTATCAAAAATAATAAAATTTGTTAAGACCATGTAAATTTTTAAATACATATGTGAAAGTGAATTCTTGTATAAAGGACTAAGTAGCTTTTAAAGAATATTAGACATAATAATAATAATAATAATATATAAATCAAATTGATGATTTATGTAGAAAATGTTTGGCTTTTCCGGAAACTATAGAACATATTATATCGGGATGTTCTATATTAGCGCCGTCCGAGTATACATTTAGGCACAATCAGGTTTTAAAAATAATCCACCAAAGTTTGGTAACTAAACATAACTTGATTGACTGCCGTAATATAGTACCATATTATGAATATGAACCAAATTCATTTTTAGAAAATGAATTTTATAAAATATATTATGATAAAACTATACTAACAGACAGAACAATTAGTCATAATAGACCTGATATAGTTTTACATGACAAAATTTAAAAAAATAACTTATATCATTGATGTAGCTATTCTAAATTCCTGTAATATTCAAAAAGCTGTTTCTGAAAAAATTAGAAAATACACAGATTTAGGAAATGAGATTAAAAGAATTTGGCATTCTCGGACTATAAAAATATTACCATTTGTTATTTCGGCTACTGGCATTATACCTAGGTCTCTGATTCAATATTTAGGCGTATTAGATTTGTCAAAGAATTTATATATAAAAATGCAAAAATCGCTAATTTTAAATACATGTAGGATTACAAAAGATTTTTTAAATATTTATATTGGGGGATCAGTGGGATTTATAGGTTCAATTAGGAATTCCACAGAGCCGAACCCTCTGATATGAAAATATCTGGAATCGGTGAATTATTTTCCCATCTGGTCTCTGGTAGGTTGACATGTTGTTCTTGTATTGTTTTGTAATTATAATACTTATATAGTGCAATTGCATAACGTGGATTGACCAGATGATCATTTGGGAAGTGTGTGAAAGGGTTTAGTTTTCCTGTGGGGAAAATTAAACCCGGACATTTAAATCTGGTGCGTAAATATAATATTAATATTAAAAACAAATGAGACAAAAAATGACAACGTTATATAGTCTCATTTGTTTTTAATGTCATTATAATAATATAATATTAATATTAAAAACAAACGAGACAAAAAATGACAACGTTATATGAGTCAGAAGCCTTGATAATATTATAAATGCCAATAAAAAAATATACAAAGGTAAGGCTGCGTTTTTAGTTTCCCAGACAAGTGTTTTGGAAAGAATCAGTATTCTATATTTTGGTAATTGTAATACTATAATTTCTCATGTGTAATTGAGTAGATAGGTATATCTTTGTATACATTTTCAATGTGTTTTAGTCTGTATTCTTTGTTGAAGTTGTTTGAAGTGTCAAGCGCAGAACATCCAATGTTTTCTTCACATCCGCTTTATTTTCCTGACTTCATCTATCGGCTTCTTATATTTTCCCTCTTCTTCCAACGATGTTCTGGAATCTCACATAATTATAATTGAAATTGTCTTCTCCAACTTTACCTGTCCAAGGCTTTGAAGGGGCATTACAATATTTTAATTTTCAATATCGTTTTGTAGTTCCTGCTGTAATCAGAAGTTGCAGATCTATGTGTGTCTTGCTCATCACTTACGAATCCATTCTTCGAAACATCTGAAGAAATAGTATGATCTGTCATCATCGGTCAATTAGAATCAAGAGAAATATTTTGCCACACTTATTTCAATTGTTTTTAGAAAACATGCAATACACCCATAGTATCCCATATTCTCGGTTAAAGGATGTGAAAAGATTTATTATAAACTTTTTACTTCCTAGTAACGCTGTTTTCCTAAAATTAGTTGTGGATAAAATGTTTTAAAAAAGGTAAATTAAAATACATGGTTTTTTTTTATAAATGATTTTGATGAATTTGAGAAATGAACAAAAAAATATAATTCGCTCGCCATTGTCAGATATGTACTTACCACCATAAAATACTTAATTATTCTGGAAAAAGAAACCCCTGAGTCATGATTTGGTAGCTAACGACGTTGAGTCAAATTTAAATAATGCAGTAAGTGGGAAACTTTAAAACTGTGATTAATAACCATTTTCAACATTTTACTCGTAAATCTATAAGGGCATAATAAAAATAAAAGCCTATCTAGAAATAATATAAATAAATCGTCTGTAAGTGTTTGCCCGCAGTTTGATAATGCCGTCAGAGGGCGAAACAGCTGTCATAGATAATAATATGTACATAGCTGAGCTTGTTAATAAATAAACTGTCTATAAATTAAATAATCATATTATTGAATATATAACAGAAATTATAATTTAAATGGAGTTCTACAGATTCAATAATTCCAATAATTGTTATGGGGTTTACATTAAGTTTTGGGTGTCTTTCTAGGAGTGAATAGGACTTGCATTCAGCTTCTAGCCATTATGATGTGTTATGTTTAAGCTCAATAGATAAATATATTTTAGAATGAGAAAAGTTGATACGTGTAGGTACATTCGGCTTCTAATGATGCACTTCTCTCTTATCGGGGGTGGTTATCGTTAGTTCAAACGTCACAGTAGAAGTCTAGAACGCATAGGTTTTGAAGCAATGAGCCTAGTCTCTCCCTCTGCCACGCAGGTATTTCTTCAATTTTCCCTTGGATTATCCGTTTGATTTTGCATTTATCGCTCCTTGTGATATGACTATATAAGTTTTCTTAAGTAAGGTAGGTAGTATTTAATGCGCATTTTTAGACCAGCAAACAAAATGCTTTCACGTATTATGACAATGCAATTAGAAAAAACACAATGCCGTGAAGCAACTCCCAATGAAATGTGTAAAAATTACAAATTGCTCATCAGAATACCATGACTAGTCCGTTGTCAAGCGTAAGAACTGTGGTCAAAATTGATTCGGGGAATTGCAAAGTGCAAAATATCCGATGGATAATGATAATCTCCACATTCCTCCACATCTGCGATCAGATGGTGTTGTTCTGGGATGCGGTTTCCGATGCTCCTCGAACGTGCATAAATATTCGCAGTAATTGATTCACGATCCGAATTATGCAGTTCTACGACAGGAGATGCAGAGACACGTGACATTTACCGCGGCGAGCTCGTTGAAATCCAGATTAGTCGAGGAACTGGGCCGTGAGCGGGTCGTTTCACAGGTAATTTCACTGGCGCTCTTTATGGAGAGTGGCATGACTTGAGATTCTTACATATACCCTTGTGATTATGCAAGTCGATTGAAAATGCGGCGAATATCGCTGATTAGAGTTCAGTTTAACCTGTTTTAAAATTACAGATACACTGTTTCAACTTCTAATTCTTATTGACGGCATCCGTGGCCTGTCGACTAGCGATCCGGAGGTCACGGGTTCAAATCCCGGATCTTATTTGATACAATTTAATCATTAAAAATAATATAAGGTACATTAGCGGCGGAAATCAACTCAAAGCCTCCTTAGAAAAGTCATTAAAAGTTATGAAAAAAAAAGATCAAAAAATAGATAAATAAGTTGCGTTAGGTTAGGGTTAAAGTCTATTTTAATTTTTTTTTTCATAGCTTTTAATGACTTTTCAAAGAGGTGTTGAGCAGTGGCGGTCCGTGAGTTTTCAGTGAGATAGAGTGCTAAGATTGAAAATAACGTCGTATTTTTCAATCTAAGCACTATAGCTCACTGATAACTCACGGACCGCTACTGGTATTGAGTTGACTTAATTCTGAGTGCGGCACGTTAGAATGGAAGATACCCTGGTGTAAGACCACCATTCATAATTGTAACGTTGGTTGAAATGGCTTTTGCCACGTTTGGTGACTAGATCTGAATAGCCAGGTATTTCTCCACCTTACCCTTCTTCTTCCTCTCCCCACTACCTTCAGCCTCAGAACATACACCCAATCGGGGATATAACAGTCGTACTGGCTTCAGAGGGGAGCAGTTCTCTTGTGAGGTATTCACATCATTTTTTTATGATAAATACATCCTACTCGAATTGAGACAAATAAAAATCTCACTTCTGTGGAAACTATAATATCTGATTTAAAATTTCAAAAGTAGCCCCCATTAGAACCTAAATTTTGCCATACCATCATGCTTTTGTTGAGCTATTAAGCAAAAAGTATATATTTATTCTTGAAAAGTTTTTCCGACCAAATTGATTAGGTAATTTTAAAGTCCACGATATCCATGTAAATAATTCATCGTAATCCTACCAATCCTACCAATATTATAAAGGCGAAAGTTTGTGTGGATGTATGTTTGTTACTCTTTCACGTAAAAACTACTGAATGGATTTTAAAAATTCTTTCACTAATAGAAAGCTACATTATTTGCGAGATATATAGGCTATATATATGCTGATGATATAAAAATATACAAATGCATAAGCTCAGCAGATAATTGCAATAAATTACAAGAAGACATCAAGAGAATTAATGAATATTGCAAAGAAAACCAATTATTTCTAAACATAAATAATTGTAATGCGATAAAATTTTCACGTAAACGTCACCCAATCAGCTACACTTACCATCTGAACCATGATCCCCTTCAACGAGTAGAAAAAATCAGAGTACTTGGAGTATTACTTGACTCTAAATTACTATTTAAAGATCATATTGAACACATCTTAGAAAAAGCCTACAAACAACTGGGATTCATTCTTCGCATCACAAAACCATTCATTAAACATTTTACACTTGAACTACTATACATGGCATATGTAAGATCTCATCTTGAATTTGCGTCTGTCATTTGGAATCCTCAATACCAAACTTATATTAACCGAATTGAAAACATTCAAAAAAATTTTTTGAAACACCTGTTGTATCGTTTTCAAAATCATCAGTGTAACCCTGATGCTCTTTACATAGGAAAGTTTTTGATGTACTGTCTCTGTGCAAAATTGTGAACTGCCTCATTGACTCGCCAGCCTTGTTAGAAAGAATTGCATTTCGTTGCCCTGAACGCAATACCAGATCGAACACCTTATTTCATATACAACATTTTAAATCGAAATGCGCACAAAACTCCTTGCTTGGGCGTATCTGCGAAACTTATAATGCCCTTAGAGATATTGACATTTTCCATTATACCCTTAAATCATTTAAAATCAAACTAACCGTACAATGTACTTACATGAAAACTATTTCTTGTTTATTATTTTCTTTTTAATAACTTTTTACTTAACACTATGTACTTTTATTTTAAACAACTACTGGAAACTATTATATCTGTATTGATTATTATCACCTTTTTGATAATATTTTACAAATTGCTCACACCATATACCAACTATAATTGTTTAATTACCACTTGATTCATAATCACATAATCATTAACCATTAACAACTATGTATTATAAACGTAATTTAACTGGTTTAAATTATGTTCACTATTTTATGTACAACTACTTTATACACAACTGTATGCTTCCTAAATAAATAAAAAAATAAAAAAATAAAATATATATAAATTGGTAAACTCTGGCGTTATGAATAATCCCTGGCGTTATGAAATTATTTATCATACGTTTTCTGTCCCTAACAAAATCGATTTATTGCAAACGTAAGGAAAAAAGCAAACCAATTGTCGACTTGGAAACGATTTTTTATTTTTTATTAGACAATTCACCCTAAAAAGAGTGCTTTATTGGCGTTGTACTTAATAACTATCTCTAACAATGAATCACCGAAATGTACGTATGCGCATAAACCCGAACCACTGTACCAAAGTGGATAAACCTTTTTTTTTGTTCGTTATTTTTTATAAAATTACCGTTGAGTTCTGGCATTATGAAATTTGAATAAAAAATTATAATAGGTGGCACGCGACCAGTTTGAAAAGTGAATGTATCGGGAATGAATGTGTAGAATGCGAAAGGTGAGAGGGCGGAGTGGGGAGGGGGTAGGGGGTGTTGTGAGGGTGTTGGTGGAGGGGGAAATGGGAGGGAGAAGTGGGTGGGGGGAGGGGGTTAGGGGAGGGAAAGGGGGGAGGGAAGGAAGGAGAAAGGGGAAGAATGGAGGAGGGTGTGGGGAGGGGTAGGGGGTGGGTGGTAGGGGGTTTATAGGGGGAGTGGTGTGGGGAGAGGGAATATGGAAGGGTATGGGGTGAGGGGAGGGGTGGGTGGAGGGATAGGGGGAAGGGGTTGATGGGGGGAGTGGAATGGAGAGAGTGAAGGTGGAGGAGGCTGATTGGGGTGGGAGAGGTGGGAGTGCAGGAAGGGGAAGGGGGAGGGGGAGGGGTGGAGGTTGGTGGGGGGAGGTGGAGTGGGGAGAAGTATGGGGTGGGGGAGGGGTCGGTGGAGAAGGAAGGGGGGGAGAGGGGGGTTGATGGATGTGTGGAGTGGGGAGAGGGAAGGTGAAGGGGGTAGGTGGGTGGAGGGGGAGGGGGAGAGAGGGGTTGATGGGGGGAGTGGAGTGTGGAGAGGGAAGGTGGAAGCGGCGGAGTGGGAAACCCCTAATACCAATATTTACCAATTTCAAACCTAAAATCGACTTCAAAAATACCTAATAAAAGTTGGTATGAATATCAAACGAATTTATTCACAGTCTCGATTGTTTGTACTCATTGGGTGATATAAACAGTATTTTTATCATTGATGCGTTTGAATGAAAATATATTTTATACTCTTGTACATTCTCTTTCCACACCCCTTTGGGGACACTAAGTTGTAATTTGTATAAGTAGGTATACCGTATTTTCCATAAACTTAGGTATATATTTATGCCGGAGGGCCAAATGTCGAGGGATCAACTGTATTAGAACCGGTTCTTAATCATGTTATGACGTTGTATGGCGCCCAAGATATTCTTTCACAAGAATAAATTACATATTTACTGTTATTAGTATTGCTTTTCTATTACTTGAGGGAAAGTCTGGGTACACTTCATACAACCAGATACAGTAGGGCATCGTCTCGAAGTTAGTCTTACCTTGGCCGGGAGACATGATTTCTTTCTTTGATCCCTTGGGCGGTGGCGTTTTTTACGCTCTTGTTTGATTTCAGGTGGAGGTTTTCTGTGGTAGGTACTCACTTTTGTAAATCAAAAGCTTGTTTTGTGTTTGTTTATCTGGTCGTAATTTATTATTCTTTTATTTACATAATCCTGATTTTTTATAGGATTTATATTGTGATCTGCTTGTTGGAACACATTTTTTTTACGTCAGACATAGAAGTTACCTTCTTTTGTTTTCTTCTATAGAACTATTCGAATAATGGAACAGAAAGAAAATAATAAAAAGCCTTAGCCTTGAAGTTAGACTAGCAGAAGTGGAGCAGAGAACGCGTGAAGACACTCTTGAATTTGCTGGAATTTCAGAAAAAGAGGGAGAACAGCCAGCAGAAATAATTAAACGAGTGGTCACAGTGACAGGTGTCGACTTAAAAGGCGATGATATTCTCGATATCAAGAAAATTCCAGACCGACGACCAGGAGTCCCCCCAAAATTTCACGTTAAATTCACTAATCCCCAAAAAAGGCGACAGATTCTACTGAACAGGAAGCTACTCAACCCTACCACAACCCAAGGAAACGGATACCAGAAGATTTTTATTAGCGAAATCCTTGGTGCCTATTTCAAAGATCTTCTGTGGAGGACGAAGACTAAGGCGAAAGAAATGGGATATAAATATGTCTGGTACAAAGAATGTAAAGTGATGGTTAAAAAAAATGAAAATGACAGAGTAATATATATCAAACACTCTGATGACCTTAAAAAAAATTGATTAATTTTCCTATTTGAGAGTCTCACTTTTACCGGTCATTCACTGGGTCGATTCCCCTCAGTTCGGTGAGTCATGTTGTATACTATTATTTTCAAATTGCAACAATAATTCACCTCTACCACTTTCAATGAAAGGTTGTAATCCCCAGTGATGGCTATGGATTAGTGTTTCTCTTATTTAAGGGAATTAAACAATTTATTTTTTTTGTAATATAAATTTTAATATGGCTATTACCATTAATAATACATATGAAGAACTAGGTGATCAAGACAATTTGTTTATAACATCAGATGCAAAAATATGCAAATACGTAACAACCGATTCAAAAAACACTATTATTATGCACCAAAATATTAGGTCAATTAATAAAAACTTTGATGAACTCCAGATACAGCTTAACCACCTTAATATAAAATTTGATGTTATTATTCTTACAGAATGTTGGTTGACAAATATTTACACACCAAAATTTATAACTCACTACTCTTCATTCAACTCATCAAAACATGATAGTCAGAACGATGGAGTAGTGGTATACACAAAAAACGACCTAAACTGTGTTGTAACGGAAGTAAACATTATTGACGCGAGCTGTATGCAAATAATGTATAATAATGATACGTGCATTCTAGCAATATATCGCTCTCCATCGATTCGTAATATAACACCATTTCTTAACAGTCTAAATAGCATACTCTCAAATCTTTCCTACACTAAAAACATAATAATTATGGGAGATTTAAATATCAACATACTTCCAAATAACCCACACCATCAATGCCACGACTATCTGAACATGTTAGAGTTCCATGGATTAATTAGTACCATCAATACACCAACAAGAATAGCTAATGAATCAACATCATGCATTGATCACGTTATGGTCAAAACTAATAAACAAAACAAAAGCATTGTTTACAAATCAACAATTACAGATCATTACACAACAATATTTACATTGCAATCCGACACCACAAAAAATAAAAGTAATCAGACAATTATGTACAATAATATTAATTTTGAGAATTTAAAAGATATAATTAAAAGTAAATCTTGGCAAGAGCTTTTCCAAATAAAAAACTCAGATGATGCATGGAGATATTTCGTTGACTATTTGAAAAATGAATTAATTAATAATACTACAATTCTGACAAAACACACTCCAAACAAAATTAAACCTTTAAAATCATGGATAAATTATTCAATCATCAACTGCATTCGTAGAAGAAACGCATTACACAAAAAAGTGAAAGAAAATCCTTACGACATTATATCACTAAACATCTATAAAAGATATAGAAATACATGCGGCCAAGTCATTAGAAAGGCGAAAGAAATCTACTACAGAGACAAAATCCAAGAAAGTAACAATGATCCCAAAAAAATATGGCAAACTCTAAGAGAAGCCACAAATACACAAAACACTAAAGACAAACAGGACATAAGTAAACTTTGTATTGACGGAAAAATTATTGACACCTCAAAAAACCCCAAGCTCGTTGCGGATTATATCAATAATTTTTTTACAAATATTGGTTCAAATCTTGCTTCTCGTCTACCAAATTGTGGGAATGCTCTACCTGCTGAAGCAGAACTCCAATTTCCCAAAGGAAGATTCAATTTTCAAACTGTGTCAAGGGAAGAGATTCTAAAAATAATTAATTCCCTAAAAAACACGTCTTCTGCCGGGGTTGATGGAATATCAACCAAGATTTTGAAAACGCTGGCTACGGAAATTACATTACCTTTAGAATACCTAATTAACCTTAGTATCAGTCAAGGACACTTCCCCTCAAACTTGAAACAAGGTATTGTTATTCCCATACATAAAACAGGTAACAAGACAGACATAAACAATTACAGACCAATAACTATACTGACCACACTATCCAAAGTATTTGAAAAAATTATCAATGCTCAGTTGGTAAAATTTCTGGTGTGCCATAAAGTACTCTCAGAAAATCAATACGGGTTTCAAGAAAACAAGAGTACTTCTGACGCTATTGCCGCCGTAACTGACTTCATTGTGAAAAACCTCGATAAAAGCAAAAAATGTATTTCAATATTTTTAGACCTCTCTAAAGCCTTTGATACAATATCACACAGTAAATTATTAAACAAACTTCAAATAATCGGTATTACAGGCAACGAACTTAACTTTTTTAAGAGCTACCTTGATGACCGCAAGCAACAAGTGAAAATAATGAACACACTTAGCAATCAGTGCTCAACTCACTATGGGATACCTCAAGGTAGCATATTAGGACCATCTTTGTTCCTTTTATATATCAACGACTTATGTAACTTTAACATTCAGGGAAAAATAGTTAGTTTTGCCGATGACACTGTTTTACTATTTGAAGCTGACACTTGGCAAGCTGTTTACAAAAAAGCTGAAACGGATATAAACATTATAAAAAAGTGGTTAGATACAAATACGCTCACATTGAACACTGAGAAAACTAAATATGTCACATCAAGCATAAATATAACAGGTCAACCTCATGATGACGCCTCTATTAGAATACACACATGTTTAAATTCCGATGAATCTTGTCAGTGTCCCTACATTGAGCGCACTACACAGATGAAGTATCTCGGCCTCACAATTGATCCATATCTCAAATGGAATATTCACACTCAAATAATTGCTAACAAAATAAGAAAAACCATGCACTTTTTCAGAACGATACGAAACTTTCTCGACTTAAAACACTTGAAAATGATTTATTTTGCAGTCTGTCAATCCATTATTGAGTATGGTATCATAGCATGGGGAGGCGGTACTGCATCAGCACTGGACCCAATCATAAAGGCACAGAAAACTATTATAAAATTAATTCTTAGACTACCTCTAATTACAGACTCCAACTTAATCTTCAATATTATGAATGTGTTTGACGTTCGGCAGATATATGCAAAAACAATCCTCACTCATCTATACACAAATATACACAAATACTATGAAAAAAGATTAAACACTCGCTGTACTCGAAACAATAACAAATATTTACTACAAATTCCCATAACTCATACTACTTTTGGTCAACGAAGCTTCAGATACCTTGCAACAAGACTTTACAACATTCTTCCAATTAGTATAAAAAAATGTGATTCACAAAAAAATTTCAAAAAAAACATAAAAATTTGGATAAAAAATAATGATAGAGCATTTACCGGTGCACTCACCCAAATTCGAAATTAATATTGAACCAATGCTGTTATTATTGTACCAATGTTATTGTTATTATTAATGCAACCATTCTATTGTGTGATTTTATTCTAATGTAAGTGTAGGTATGTTCACAGTATAATAAATTGACATAAAATTACTGCCTCAACACAGGCTAGCCTAGTGAGGCAGGTTATGAGAAACCTAAATTTATAATTATAAATCTCTGTTCTTTAATTACCTACTGTATATATGTATTTTGTTTTTTGATATTAACTTTCGTACGTATGCAACTCTTAAACTGTACTTTTACTGTACTTATGATGTACTTTTTGTTTTTGTAGTTATAAATCTTCATTTTTTTTTTGTTCAATAAAGATATATTATTATTATTATTAATAAAATTAGGTAGGTACTTGCCTAGAAGTAATTGCCCATAGAACAAGTACCTACTTAATAAACATCAATTTTAACCAGGCGGTGTTAACATTTACAACACGAGTCGTCAAAGGCAGGCATATATAACAAACCACTATAGTTATATACCTACCTCTTAGGTTACCCCTTAGGTTTAAAAAAATGTTGATGAAGAAGTTTTTTGAAGTGAAAACTTTTTTAGCATCGTTGTGATTTGAAACTCGATGAAATGAAAAATGGTGACACTAAAAAGAGACAAACATATACATAAATCTATAGAATTAAGCCAGCGAGTATGAGAGAGTATAATCGGTCTTCTTTTTGTGCGGTGCTTCGTAGTCCCTCTTGTCAACTTTAGTTTTCTGAAGGTTTAACTTCTACCGCGTATGAATTTATCGTTTTTTTTTTTAATTATACCCACACGGGAGGGCTTGAGAAAAAAAAATCACTCAGCGTCTATGTCGTCTTTGGGGATGTTGTGCAGAGGGTCGTTTTAAGTGAAGGAAGGAGAAGAAAATCGGGGAAGGAAAAATGTAACTGAGGTGGATAAGAAACCATGGGTCAGTGTGTCCAGGAGTGACGGACGCACGAATCCAGAACCGCCCCGGTTGATTAACCCGCAGCTGATTAACCCGGGCACCCCCGCTAAGTCACCAAACATAGCAAAGCACTTGCGGTGACCTATGTCAGAGGTGTTGGTTATCCAAAAAATGGTTCCGGGGCGGTGGTACTCACCCCCGCCTACAATATCTGACAAAAGCTGCCACCTGCTAACCGGAGAGACTGTGACATTCGCAATTGAGGGATCTTGCAATGATGAAGGGCATGGGAAAGGGAAGGAGATGGTTGAGGATGTACCTGGCTATTCAGATCTCGTCACCAAACACGACTAAAGTCATTTGAAGTATCGTTTCAATTCTGTATGGTAGTCTTTTACCACGGTGATACTGGGAATATCTACCACCAGGGAAAGTGCTGCTAGAATACTGAAGTTTTATAATAAGAAAAATAATACTGAAATTATTTTTAATTAATTAAATGTGAAATAACACAATTAAATTACTCCTAGTACCTTACCCCTCGACCACGGCGGCTTCGTGATATAGAGATCAACAAAATGTTTGTAATATACTTTATCAAGTCGTGATATTTTAAACTTGCTTCTTGAAACCATTTTTACTCTGGCCTCGTGGATTTTGGAGACTGTATTTACCTCTGACGTGGCTATAAGTTTCCTGCGCTAACTATCAATTACAGGAACCTCCGACTTGCGCTGATAGACCCGTGGCGACCTAACCCCACCCGAGATGCGCACGCACCTTCATTAACCCATCGACACAACCTTAATGAAAATAAATAAAACTATTATTTTAACTACTACAAAATACAGTCGCAAATTTTGTTTATTTTTTATAATTGAAGATATAAATAAAGATGCATTATAAAAATGCTTTGACTGTCCAATTAGGAGATTTCCCAGGACAGTCAAATTGCACAGGTTAGTTCACATCAAATTGCTCGCAGTAATCGTAATCATTTAAAATTTCACAGTAATTGCCAGAAATATTTGCATAATGTTTTCAAGCACAAAAACAATAATAAAAAAAATAAAAAATACGTACATAAATACATACACACATATACATACATTCATACTTCGTTCTTACACCCACACATATAAAAACTCACGGATACACACACAAATATATGTATATTGCCAATTATATTTATCGAACTTTCCGTCTTTTAATTTTTTATTATGTTATACACAGTATTATTAATTTACCGCATATTTATCAATGATACAAATTTTAAAACTAATTTAAATCGTAGTTTTAACTAATTAATACATTCATTAGCTGATTCCACGATTGCCGAGTATTATTTTTTAAACGAATTCAAAAAGGAGGAGGTTCTCATTCGACTGTATTTTTTTTTTTTTATGTTTGTTACCTCAGAACTTTCGACTGGGTGAACCGATATTGATGATTCTTTTTTTATTTGAAAGCTGGTGCTTTCCGTGTAGTCCCATTTTTGGCCCAGTTCTGACAATGGCATCTGTGAGAAAACCACATAAGTCTTAAATTTGCATTAAGTATGTGCGCGACCAATTTAGATGATTCTTTTTTTTATTGAAAGGGATGTACTTTAATGGTAGTTTGATGAGATTTTGGTTAGGTTCTGATTATGGGATCCATGACAAAGTAACGGAACTCTTCAATTCTTAGGAGCAAATTAACGAAACTCGGCCGAATCTTTTATAGGCTATCCAGATGTTTGAGTCACCTACCGTAACATCGTTATGGTCAAGTAATGCCTGTCTCATATGAGCAGCACGTTTAGTAGGTCTACCCATATTCAGACAAATTAGTTAGTGTACTTCAGATTCACTAAAAATAAAAAAATAAACAAAAAAACGACTTAAAAAAATGCACTAAAAAGTAAAAAAATAATTTGGTATTCTTCTACAACTTATTAATCAACTTACTTTTTCTAGTCATCAATATGTAGGTACGATTGTTATTTTTGGAGTCGGTGTCAGCCTCGTCAAGTCGCGCGTGTGATACAAGCACATCTCACCTAGAACTATGTATGTAGTTACAAACCTACCTTGGCTGACACCGACTCCAAAAATAACAATCGTACATATAGTGCAATTTCATAGCGTGGATTGACTAGATGATCATTTGGGAAGTGTGTGAAAGGATTTAGTTTTTTCCTGTGGGGAAAATTTAACCCGGACATATAAATCTGGTGCGTAAAAACACATAAAGAAAAAACCTTAAATTAAAATGCGATTATTTATTCCTCCTTTAAAAATTTCAGTTAGATTTAAAACTCGGCATCCCAAATTTCTACCAACTCATAACATTTTTTTTTTTTTTTTTTTTATTTAAAAAAATACATACGTATACAGATTCATAGTAAAACATTTGGTTCTTAAGGCTAATAACAATATGTAAATTTCTTTTTAATGAAACTTCACAATTCAAAAGAGAAAATATTTCTCGTGCTTGAATTTTGGAGTGCCATTGTAAAATGCATAGTTACACAGAGTATGTTATTGCAAGTACTTATATTAATAAAATATATATTCATGAAGACAAGTGGACATAATAACTGACAGTATTGTCAGAGTAGGTACATATAATAAAGTTGTAACAATTTGGTGCCTGCAAATAATGCGTACGTACTTGCTTTCAATTTGATATGGTGATGAAATATTTTTAGAGATTATGTTCTAGTTTATTTTTTTTGTTGTTATTATTGTGATGATGAATTTAAAACTTATAATTAGTGTCGGATTTAAAAACTTTATAATTTTTTTCAGACTTGATTTTATATGGGAGAGCATTGAAAAATTGTATACCTTGATAAGCATAATGGTGTTGGGAAGCACTCGTTTTAAATTTTGGAATTTCTAAATTGCCCTGTGATCGTGGTCGGTTGTTTATGTTTGTGAATGTTATTGTTGATGAATTGAAATGATCTTTATGAGTTTGCAATAATGAGTTCTTTTTGAAAATTTTATTAAGACTGAGAACCCTAAAAGAGTCAAATAGCTGTGTTGTTGGAAATACAGATGGTTTTCGTAAGATGACTTTCAAAATCAACCTCTGTACCCTTTCTACAGGTAAGAGGTTTGTTTTGAAAGTCCCACCCCACCCGATTATACCATATTGTAGTATAGATTGGGCAAGAGAGAAATAGATAGTTTTGATCATATTGGATGATAAGATGTTTCTCAGTCTAATAAATATGTATATAAGTTTTCTTATTCTGGTTACTGTATTTTGGACTTGTTCTTTCCATTTTAAGTGTCTATCTACTATGACACCCAGATACTTTATAGTATTTTTGCAAGTTATTGGTAGGCAATTTTCATCGTTGCATTCCTTTTTATTTTCACACTGTGATGAATGGATTTTAATAGTTATATTGTTCTCGACATTTTTTTCTTTCAAAGAAAAAGGAATAAAATAAGTTTTCTCCGTATTAAGTGAGAGACAATTTAGGTCAAACCATGTTTTGAGTATATTTATATTGATATTTGCTATACTCATTGTTTCCTCCCATGATTTCCCTTTAGTGATAACTACAGTGTCGTCTGCATAAGATATGATATCTCCAACTATGGGAAGAGTGAACATTTGATTTACATATATAATAAAAAGGATAGGACCGATGACAGTTCCTTGTGGTATACCAAATGATGAGGTTTTAGGTTCACTTAGTGTATTATTTATTTTGACGTATTGTAATCTCTCTTTTAGATAGCTTTGGAACCATGACAGTACTGTTCCGTCCAATCCAATTTGCATGAGTTTCTCATTTAGTTTGGAGTGTGATATGCTATCAAATGCCTTGCGTAAGTCGATGAATATACCAAGACACTTTTCTGGATTATCTTATTTTTGTATTATTGTTGAAGTTAATTTAGCAATTGCATCTTGAGGGCTGAGATTGTCCCTAAACCCAAATTGGTTTGGGCTCATTATCTTTTTTTCTTTTATGTAATTGTTGAGTTGTTTTTTATCAATTTTTTCATAGATTTTTGCAATGTTTGATGTGAGTGCTATGGGACGATAGTCGGAGATATTTTTTTCATCTCCAGATTTATAAACAGGGGTGACAATAGTCTTCTTATAGTTGTTCGGGAATACACCCTTCTTTAGACTTACATTTATTATATGAGCAATCGGTTTGCTGATTATCTCATGAACGGCTTTTAATGTTTTTACGGTTATATTGTCATAGCCAGGGCTTGCTGATCCTCGCAAACCCATTACAGCGCTTTCGACTTCCTTATCAGTTACTGAAGCAAATGTGTGGAAACCTTCTTCAATAGTTGAGTTGTGTTCTGGTTGTTGTGTTTGTTTGTTGTCTAGGATAATATTAAGAGCAAAATTAGGGCCGACATTAGCAAAATATTCATTATAAATGTTACCACACAGTTTTGGATTTTTTTCGGCGTCAGTGTTGATTCCGTGATGAGTAATTTCTTTAGGTAACTTTTTTTTCGTGCTTTTGTTGGTTATTGTATTGATGATTTTCCAAAACTCTTTGCTGTCTTGACCAGCATTTTTTATTTTATTACGAAAATACTTTTCTTTTGTCAGTCTAATTAAAAGCGCAAGTTTGTTACGGTATTTCTTGTAGAAGGTGTTGATTTTTTCATCATTAGGGAATTTTCTAGACTGGTGGTAGTATTTTTCTTTATTTCTGATTGAAATTACTAGTCCATGGGTTATCCATGGCTTTATCAATCTGTGTTTAGATTTTGGTTTAGAAACAATTATTTGTGTGGATAGGTTTATGTGATTTTGGAAAACTGTTTCGAAATTCTCAGCACAGGTATTTGGATTTTCCGATTCAAATATTGATGCCCAGGTTTCCGTTTTAAGATTTGTTCTTAAAATTTCCATATTTAAATATTTTTTTTCATATTTTTTCTTGTCAATTTTGTTAGAGTTGGAACTTCTTTTATCAATGTTGGTAACAAATATACAGGTATAGTGATCGGTTATGCTGGTTTTCCATAATATTGACATGTTTTTTTCATTGTTATTTGAGTTGCACCATATGTGATCGATGCAGGAAGGAGTTTGTAAACTGACATTCCGTGTTGCATTATTTATAAATGATTTATAGTTTAGCGATGTCATTACATTTATATAATCTTCCTTTATCTTACCTTTTGCCTCATTCAAAATGTTCACGTTAAAGTCGCCTGTGACAACGTTACAAGTACCTTTTAGTTGTAGCAATAACTGTTCCAACTATATAATAAAACTGTTAGGGTTCGATCCGTGTGTGCGGTAGATAGCTATGATATTGTATATAACTTCATTCACTTTTAAGTTCAGTTTTAGGCAGTTAGCAAGCTTCATGTTGATTTCAGTGATTGTGGCGTTATTGTGTTTGTTTAAGATGAAAACAGCAATACCACAGTTCTTATTAATATGTGTTGTGGACGAATAATATGTATAGTCAGGGATCTCGTACAGTGCGGTAGCATTATTTATATTTAAGTGTGCTTCTGTTAAAACAATGAGGTCCGGTAAAGTTTCAAGGAGATTTAATGTAAGTACAAATTCTTCGAAATTTTTTTGCAAACTTCTGATGTTTTGGTGCAGAACAATGAATGCATTTGGAACGTTTTTCCAATGAATGCATTAGGAACATACTTTCCTTGATCATGAAGTTTTTTAGCTCTTAAAAATATATATGTTATATTTGAAGATATATGTATACATTTGAAACGCCGTGTGGGGCCTTTAGGGAAGCAAGGGGAGGTGGACTCTCCGTCGTGGAGCCTTCGGGGAACTAAGGAGTGGAGAGGATAGATGAAGTCCTCTTCCGTTGTGGGGCCTTCAGGGAACCAAGGAGGAGTGAAGAGGGGAAATTAGACCTGGGAAGACACATTGTCGAACCAGAAGATATAGCTTCATTTCCCATGACAATCCTGGTGAACTTTATAAAAGGGACTGGGTTATTGTCAAAGGAATGAGGTAAAATGGGAGATAGTACAATGGGTATATGGCCTAATTGTGCTCACGGAACTATATATATGTAAACCGTCTCCGATTATTAAAAAAAAAACGCCGAAACAGTAATTAGGAGGGAATTACCTCGATAGAAAAAATAGCAAAATATGGTCCGAAAATTATTTTAACCACATTTTTTTCTGTTAATTTACAAGTTATACTCGTACGTATATGAAAAATTCAAAGCGTTTCTTTAAAATATTGCTCTATTTTAAACGAGTCGTGTTTTATTAAACATATTCAAAATTTTAACCACATTATTATCGTTTTTAATATTAGTGCGCTCCCTCTACAATAGTATTTACATATCTACACTTCTTCTTTTTGGACGCTTACTTCCGGACCATAAATACCAATTTGGGCTCTATAGCTATCATTGACATGCTTGACCTCAACTGTTTAACAATTAATTTAACATGGTTTGAACGCTCTTTGTGTATTTAAAGATAAATAATAACATCTCACTATTCCCAAAATCTAAAACATTTCACGTAAATTTGTTACAAAAATCAGTTCTGGCAAATCAGGTGTAAGTCTAAAAAATCCATCTTAAATGCACAGGAACTTCGTTGAAAAACTATCGGACCGAGAAGAAGAACGGAAAGAAGTGCGTGGCAATTGGATAGCGTAATTGTTTCAATCTAAATCAAAAGCATGAAGTCTAGCTTTAACCAGCTGAGAGACTCGAAGCGTTCCTTTCCTTCGCGGTTATTTAGTATCGCGTGGTCAAACGTAATTAGATTCTTTGCATACAGTTTCAACTAAGGGTTCAAGATTCAACCCAGCGAGAAGTTTACTATTCAAATTTGTTGTTGAACAACACCTCGTGGAAGAATTGTAACCAGCTGCAATTTAAACCGACACAACTTGGCTAAATCCAGCATTTTTTAATTGAAAACTTCTTTAGACATTTAAAAGAGTCAAAACACACATCTATAGGATTTAGCCTATGAGACAATGAGATAGAATAATCGGTCTCCTCTTTGTGCTGTGCTTCGTAGCTCCCCACTCTTGTCTACTTTAATTTTCTGAAGTTTTAATTTTTCACACTTTGATTTTTTTTAATTAACATTAGTTCCGCACAGGAAGGCCAGAGGATAATAATTCCCCTCAGGGCGTATGTCGTCTTTGTGGATGCTGTGTAGGGGTCTTTTGAGAAACGGAAGGAGAGCAAGTTCGTATGAAGGTGGGTAGGAATCTGCGGGTCAGTGTATCCAGGAATAACGGACCTATGAATATCATTGTATTGACTTATTGACTTATGAATATACTCCCACTGCGATGTTCCGAGAGAATCCTGCTGGAGAGCTCAAAGGTTCTCCCTCAACCAGTCTCTCCCGACCCGGCCTGTCACTGACTGTTGTTGTGCAAGACCCGGACAAATCACACCCTATGAACCCAGGCACCTCTGCTTAGTAACCAAATGTAGCGAACCACTTGGGGTGACCTGCCGCAGTGGTTTTCCGGTAAATGGTTCTAAAATTGAAAATAATGGCTATAATAGATAAAATGGTGTATTTTGTACATTGTCCCAGAGTAGAAGCAGTAGTTTTATCTATGGTTATTGACAAGTTAGGGGGCCTATATTAGGCTAGATTGGAAGAAAAACGGCTCACGTAATTAATGTACGCCCCCTTGTCACTAACCATAGATAAGAGACAGAGTCTTCCCATTTTCCATTTTCTCTTTCACCTGTTGGATGTGTCATAGTTTCAGTCTTTACTCTTTGTACAGCATCCTACAAATACAATAGATATGACTGCATATGAAACCCATGTTTGGTATGCTTTTTTGTGACAAATAAAGTTAAGCCAGAAGAAACAGCATTGTTTTTCTTATAAGCCTGGAAGCCTAGCATGGACGATCGATAAAGTCCTATATCGATACGATTTTGACCAAATCATTCATCTATGGTCAGTTATCAATATTTGCGAGCACGGTCCATGATTGTTAACAGATATTCCGACCGACGATTAATACACTTTAGCGCGGCCTCCTTAGTATCAGATAAGTTTCGGTCAACTATCAAGTACACACATATTTTTTAATTATGTGGTTCGTTTAGTGAAAGTATTGAACTGACGAAGCTCTTAGAAACGAAATAAGTCGTATGCGCGATCCATAGACTTAAATAATGCATCGAAGACGCAATCAATCGGAAGGTACATTAGATATTTTAAAGCAATCGAATTCCTCATACTAGAGGAGCTCCTGGCGATTCCACGTCGCGTCGTTCAGTTTTTTTTGCAAGCGTACCTACCTATTCTTGTATCTGATTATGAACGCCCGACAGGGTGATATACACAAAAACGATACTGCAAATTGCCATCCAGTGGTAATAATATAAGACATATCCTAATTTGTGGTTACTTCTTCATTACAGGAATGATAATTTTGATGTAAACACTCCATTCGTGAGCATGAAGTCCCCTAACCAACAGCTTTAATCATTTTTCAATCAATTTGCTCTCAAGGCCCTTGGATTCCACCGCGGTTCACTAGTCGAGACAAACGTTATAATTCCCCAGTCACGAAATTGGTCGTGCATTCTGCTGTCCGGGCAGCTTGAATCAGGGATGATTGCCGTGTTCGAGTTACCTTCTTGATTCATTAAACGCCGGCATATTTACGATAACACTGGAGGAGCAACTACTCTTACCAACTCCTGAGTGCGCTATCTGGGAGATGGCGAAGGTCACGTAAAGGTAAATACGCAACGTAATGCCTCTCTCCTAATAACGAAGCAACCAACAAAATGAAAATTTGGCGTCGGTCTCAAAGTCTTCGAAAAATTATTATTCGAAAATGTAGGTGATTTCTAAAACAAATCTATTTCTAATGTTCTATTTTAAAATGGAAAGCATTTTTTTGAAGTGAAACTTCTTTAGCCCCGTCATCAATTTGAAATTTGGATGAAACGAAAATGCGTCACAAAACTTTATTATTTTTACGGTTCTAATATAATGTGTTAAATTCGCACTTCAGCGCGGGCCTTCGATAGCGTAGTGGGCAAGGCGCTCAACAAGTCTCAGCGGCCAGAGAGACAGACTTCAAGCGAACGGAGGTTCGAATCACACGAAATAAAAAAAAATAAGCATTTTTATTTTTTTGAAATCAATGTCCAATCTTCAAACCACTTTAAAACAAACAGGCAAAAGAAGAAAATGCGACTTTCTAGTTTAACTTCGATATTTTGTTTGACTGAGATTTGAATCTTCCTACCTAGTGATCGGAATCAATCGCGCTAACAACCGGGCTAAATTGCGAGTTGGTAATGTTTATTTTATTTATTTATTTGTTTATTAAGACATACACAGTACATTATAATACAGATTATAAGGTATGTTAAATTAAATTATTACATGGTTATGTACCTATTACGTAAGTCCATAGAATGTCATTTGATAATTACGCCTGAGATATGAACCGGTCTTAAAACTTAATTATTGAATGAATGAAGTAATAATAATAAAAAGGAAGATAAGAGGGGGGGGGGGAGATAAGGAGACATTTTGACATTTATTACGTATATTAAAGGGTTTAATTTCTTCAAATTTCAGAAAAATGTGTATATGTCAGCTTGTGTGTACGTGATTGCCACCAAAAGTCGATAAAATGTATTTTCATCGACAATGTCGAAAAGATTTCATTTTTAAGATTTCACGTAATTCAATCAAGAAAACAAAAGTGAAATTTAAATAGATGTATTTAAATAGATCATTGCCTAAAGAAATCTTTAAAAGCAAAGCCAAACTTGGTCAAGTCAATAGGAAGAGATTTCATTAAAAAAACTGGAAAATAAAGAAAAACACATCACGAAACATAAACACAATCTGAAGCAACACACTAAGATGTACAATCTTTTTTTAAATTTCTGTATTAGAGAATCAAATCACTGTGGAATATAATATTTGTACTTTACAATATTTCAAAATTTCGCTAATGATAATAATAATAATTGGATAATTTGTAGAGCGCCGTTTTGGTTAAAAATCACCTCAAGGGCGCTGTAAATTATTATCTCTTTAGTGAATTTTATTAAAATGGGGGGCCTCAGCACGGTCAAAGTACCTAGTGAGATCCACATTACTATTTATTGTTTGAAAATACATAATAAAATTATTGTACCTAATAAAAAAAGTTAGTTGAGTTTACGGTATACACAGTGTGATTAGGTTCAGAATCTATGCCTATAACTTGGCAAACTGAAAAAAATTATATCATTATTCTTGGCACAAAAGAAGTAGTGTTACTTGAAATGAAGGTCATTTCATAAACATTCTCCAGCCCTAAAGAGTCCTAAATTCTCCAGTATTTTAAAATAAATATCAACTATACTTTTGCTACTAATCTCCAATAGTACTAAATTCTCCACTATTTTAAAACAAATACCAACTCTACTTTTTCCACTAATCTATTCATAAATGTATTCCTAACAGTGATGAGGGTAGCAAATAATGTAAAATCATGCAATGTCAAAGTGTGTTAACTGTAATGTCCTCAGCGTATAAAGCCGTATCTTCTCCAAGCATAAACTTTCTAATTAAAGTGTGTTTATCGGAAGTGACCTGCCAGGTAAGTATGTTTCTGTATCCATTTGTAAAAAGTAAAATTAGTTAGAACCCAAGCATTCCTAATAAATTGTACAGCGCCCTTGAGGTGATTTTTCACAAAAACGGCGCTTTATAAATTATCCAATTATTATTTTTAGTATTACTTATGAAATGTTTTTTAAAAATATGTAGGTTACTCTGTTTTTCGGTGTCACTCAAAAAATGATTGTACAATAAACAAGTACAAGCAGTGCAGGGAAAAGTGGCTGCGCCCTTTAATATGTTATTATAATTAAATGCGTACCATACAACGACACGCAGGACTCGTGCCAATGTTGTTACTTGGGCGATGATATTATTAGCTGTGTATGTTATTATAATAGACACATCTCAGAATCTTGGATGATTGATTCAATGATTAGCCAGGTATGACAGGGTGTGGAATGTACTGATAAAAATAGCAAATTTACAGGATGCCTTCATTAGCAATTGTTTAAAAAGCGGTGTCTTTCATTTTTTACAAAAACCTGTTCACAACGTATTTATTATCATCATATAGAACATAAGCGCAAGCCAATTACTAAGTGTGGGGATCGCGCTTTGGGAGTATCTGGGCCTAAGGCTTGGAATAATCTCCCTCCGAAACTAAGTTTATCAAGCCCAATATAATTTAGGTCCAAACTAAAAACTTACCCTTTCATTCGATTTGGGAGGCGTGTTTGGGTACCGCCGCCCCGCAATTTTATTGTATAACCAACACCTCTGCCATAGGTCGATTCGTTGTTTTGCCCAAGTGATTCGCTGGTTTGCCCGGGTTCCTGTGGATCTTTTGATCTCTCCAGCAGGACCCTCCCGGAACACCACCTTGCACTGAAGTTGAGGGATAGATTCGTCCGTCATTCCTGGACACACTGACCTCCAGTTTCCTACCCACTCCTCACACCTTTTTCCTTCCCAGAACCTCCTCTACTTTCTCTACTAAAAAGACCCTCTATTAGCAACCCCTAAGATGACATAGCCTTTATAAGTCAACTATTCTTTGTCATAAGTCACTAGCTATAAGTCTTAGATGTAAGTAACTAGTTACAAATATAAATCTCAGGAATACCATTTATGTTCAAATTGAATAGGCAGTCCTAAGCTCATTGAATTTCATATTCCCACCAGGACCACTCGTTCTAAAATCCTTTTTAAATGCAACAATAATCGGACTGAGTATACGAAACACTCGCTTGTACCTAGGTTCCATGAAGTTACTAATAGATATATGCAGATGTGGTAGACCTATTTAACTGCACTATCACATTTTTTTAATCAATATTAATTTTATTTGTATTTTAGATTTGCATGTAAATGTATCTCTGGTGTCACTTACCAATGTAACGCCACAATTAACTGTTATAGATACACTTTTTTATTATTTCTAATATTTTTCATATGATTTTGTGACATGTAATTGGTGTTTGTGGCATAATTATGCCGTTTGTATTAAATAAATAAATACCAATTTTATAATATATTTATTTATGCAACCCCCTTGAGAGGTGATTTTTAAATTTGCCAAATATTTATGCACCAGATTTAAATGTCCGGGATAAATTTTCCCCACAGGAAAAACTAAACCCTTTCACACACTTCCTCAAATGATCATCTAGTTAATTCGCGCTATGCAATTGCACTATATAAGCATAATAAATACAAAACAATACAAGAACAACATGTCAACCTACCAGAGACCAAATGGGAAAATAATTCACCGACGCCAAATATTTTCATACCAGAGGGTTCGGCTCTGTGGAACTCCTAATTGGACCTATAAATCCTACCGATCCCTCAATATAAATATTTTAAAAAATCTTTTGTAATCCCACATGTATTGAAAATGACTGATTTTTGCATTTCAATATGTAAATTCTTTGACAAATCTAATATGCTTAAATTTTGAATGAGAGAGCTAGGTATAATGCCAGTAGCCGAAATAACAAATGATAATATTTTTTATAGCCTGAGAATGCCAAATTCTTTTAATCTCACTTCTTAAATCTTGAGAACAGATGAACAGATTTTTTAATATTACAGGATTTTGGAATAGCTACATCAATGATATAAGTTTTTATTTATTTTGTCATGTTAAACTGTATCAGGTCTATATTAATTGTTTTGTCTGTTAGTATAGTTTTATCACAATATATTTTATAATTTTTTTTTTTAATTTGGTTCATATTCATAATATGGTACTATATTACGGCAGTCAATCAAGTTATGTTTAATTACCAAACTTTGGTGGACTATTTTTAAAACCTGATTGTGCTTAAATGTATACTCGAACGGCGCTAATACAGAATATCCCGATATAATATGTTCTATAGTTTGCGGAAAACCCAAACATTTTCTACATAAATCATCAATTTGACTTATATCTTTGATTATATGCTTCCTATAATTTTTAGTATTAATGACTCTATCTTGAATGGCAAGCATAAATCCTTCTATTTCTGCGCTCAACTCTCCAATACTCAACCATTTGTTTGACGAAATTTTGTCAACATACGTTTGATTGAGATAATTGAAGTATTTTGCGTGAATAATTTTTGGTTGTGCCAGTTTGAATTTAAATCATTGTTGTCTATGACAGTAACTGAGTAACTGCTTTGTTCCCTTATTCCAATTCCTACATATATAAATTGCCACAAACGAAGTGTGCTTTGTTCGCTTTACCACACCAAAAGGTAGTGTTGTCACACAAAAACTGTGAACCGCCTGTGATATACGCAAAATTTCTTATTGTATTTGAACTGCCCGCTGTGAAAGCATCGTGATTGCCGTGTATTAATTGTATTTCGTTTGACCCGCACCACGGAAATCGCTAAGGATCGATCACAAGAGTGTAATATTGTGAACCCGCTATATTTCGAACTGCAACGTGAACGTGAAACATTTTACAAGTACGCGTACACTAAATGTTATTTGCCGATACTGTGCATTCTTGCTTTGTGAAACTGCCCGCCGCAGTACCATCAAGTACCTATCGTTTCGTTCCCCGCTACGTAGAAGTGTTATATTACGCTCGAACGTGAATATACACTAAATGTTGTATTGTGAACTTATTATCTGTTTATAAGTTATAATAATAATAATATAAGTTTATTCCAGAATATATATAAGATAAAACTAGTGGCCTGAAATTGACGATAGAAAGTGCAGTGGTAAGTTTTTGGCATTCAAATTTACCTACCATTCCTCCATTGCAGTTACTCAGTGAATTTATTTATTTGGCACACGCACACGCACCCGCTTACGAACGGATGCAGTTTGAAATTGTCGCAGCCATTTTGGTCCGCCCTACAAATTTTATTTGACCGGGAATCTTATAATTCCTGCTTAGTATTTATAAGAATGTTGGCATTCTCGTCATGTAAATTATTATTATTGTGGTTTTTACATTTAAAAAATGAGAGTGAAAAATCATCATTCGAGATCTGCGTTGTGTCTGTACACAAACATATTAGTTTTTTACGTCATTTTATGGTTTTTCTGATGCATATATGCATAGATTCATCAAAAACGACGCTAATTAGGTCTAATAGAAAACATAATGTGATTAAAATACTGTTAACTTATAAGGTGGACTTTTGAAAGAAAATTATTATAAAATATGCTTTGGCCCATCCTTGTGCTTTGCTTGATTAAGATAACTTTTTTACCGATAATGACATACCTTTTAATTATGTTTATGTTTTCACGGCGCTTCGACCCAATCCCACGCCTCGCTCTCAGCTCTCAGGCATAACGGCACTTCGGGAACGAAAATGCGTTTATACGGCAGAGGAGACATCTAGACGATTAAAAATGGAGCTGATTTTTATTCTTGGCATTATTGTACATCATTTCACTACGCGTAGGTTTATAAAAGTAATTATTAATGTTGGTTATTATTAACCGTTTATAAATGTTGTTTTCAATAATCATACTGTTTGCAAGGTTTATTGTATTTTTTTATGTGAATACCTCACAAGAGTCTCAGCTGCTTCCGTCTGGAGCCAGTAAGACTATGGCATCCCCAATTGGGGTATGTTGAGAGGCTGAAGGTAGTGGGGAGGGGAAGAAGATGGGAAGAGGAAGATGTGGAAGTACCTGGCTATTCAGATCTAGCCACCAAACACGTATCAATTCTGAATGGTGGTCTTACACCAGGGCGATACTGAGAGTATCTTCCACTCTGGCAAATATACTATATAATATTTTTAATTAATTAATTGTGATATAGTACAAATTTATCAAGTAAAATTTATTTGCCTGGGATTCTATCGCTCGACCATCGGATTTTTTTTAAATTTTATTTTTATTTTAGCGACTATATAAAAAAAATTTACATACAAAATGTAATGGTGAAATTAGGTATAAAGTATTGTATTTCTTAGTCCTCCTCACTAGGGGGTCCTGTGCCGAGGCAGACTAATGTTATTTAAATATAGTTCATTTGTCTTCTATGTCGTTTTTAGCGTCTTCGCTAGGGTTTTCTCATTGACCTCTTTAAGCCATATTTTTATTCTTGATTTGTATTCAATTGGATTTTTTATTAGTTTTATGTCTTGGGGAAGGATGTTATGGAGTTTTGTTGCAATTTAATATGATAGTAATATTTCTTTAATTTAATATAATAATAATAATAGTTAAAAAATATTCCAAGTTATAAAACTACTATTATTATAATAGTTAATATAATAATAGTAGTTTTATAACTTGGAATATTTTTTATATCATTTTTATTCGATCTAGTGTTATGCATACCCAGTCTAGTAGAGGATTCATTATTTTTGAAGAGCTTCAATAATATATTTTTGGCATATATTTTCTGTACATTTGGTACGTCAAAGTTATTGAAAATTTCAATTGGAGGTGTTCTAATTGGTACTTTCAATATGGTCTTCATGATTCCTTTTTGAATTGTATTCAGGCTGTGTAGGTACATATGTGTAGCAGATCCCCATCCTATGATTCCATATTCAATTCGAGAATGACATAACGCGTAGTAGATCTTTTTCATAACCTTTTTATTTAACGCGTTTCTTAGATTTTTAAAGAAATATACAAGGCTTGTGAGTTTTTCCGTAATACCTTTGATGTGTAGGTCCCATCTAAGATTTTCGTCAATTATTACTCCGAGATAGGCTATTGCCAAGCGATTGTTGGCTAAGAGCCTTACTACAAATAATAGTTCTTTTTTTCTTTTATATGTTCAATAATTAATCAATGTATTATGATATGAACTAAATTTGTCAATTTGACTGGCCTAAAACAGGATCCATTCCTAGTTGGCTAGTCAAATTGTTTCCATGTGTGTTTCATTGTATAATTTTATGTGAAATAAATAAACATTATTATTATTATTATTAATGTAAAGGAGGGAGGAAACACAGAGGCCACCAAATCATTCCACAGCCGAGCTCTTGAACTCAAGAAAGAATAAATACTGTGAATATACCCTTGCGCTGAACATGGCGCCTCAAAAGCTTTAAAATTTCTAAATGCGACTAATAAGCTGATACACAACCATTAATATGCGGAAAATGGATTTTTAACAGTTGTGTTAAGTTTAAAATACGTTTATTTGTGAGGAGGCAACTCTACCTCAATTATCTGTGAAACAGGGACAGATTCACACACGCCTACCGCATACAATCAGGTAATTAAAATATATTATAGACCTTGCCACTAAAACTTGAATTAATTCAATCAAACCGTGAACAAAATGCAGTCCTGTTACCAGTTATACAATCTACTGTAGACTGCCCGAGATTGGCCGTACGTATTTTAAGTCCGATATCCTCCTAGTCTTTAATTAGCATAATATTCTTGACATTCAAACAGCTGAGTGCAAAAAGCGGAGTCAATGACCTATCTATTGTTTTTTAACCGTCTGTCGTCACGACTCAGGTATTTCTCTCGGCAATGCACTCGGCACTGCTGTTCTTGTGACCATAATGCGGGGGAGGAAATCCGGAATGGTCGCGCCTCTGCCGGAACTTGCGACAACGGGAAGTGTGCCGGTTCCCGGCCGCAGCATTTGGTGATCCTTTCTCAGATATTTCGTGATTTTTTTGGTTTTGTTTCATTTATCGATTGGAAGTTACTTATGCAGTTTTCGATATTTGAAATCTGTGATACAATCGTTTTAAATGAATTTCTTCTTCCGCATTAATACAAATGCCTGGGAATGTTAAATAGTTGTAAAGTGTGACTTTTTATTTAAATTACATTAAGTTTAATGATTTTGAAAAATAAGGTTTTTGGGGTAATTATGGACATCCCAGCTTACAAGTTCGTATTGTTTACTTGGTTTAATATCTTTAGGCATTTGCGGGGTAATGGGAGGCTGCGAACGGGTGTTTCAAACTAGTTAGAAAATCCTTTTTGTAACTTCAATATTATTGATGGGCATAAATACATTCAAAGTATCCTCTTTTGCACCTAGTTCCAGATTGGTAGATACTTTCAGCAACGCCCTGAAAAAAAGACCACCATCCAGAATCCAGAATCAAAACTTTACTAGAAATGGCTTTAATCCCGAATCAAAACTTTACTAGTGTTTGATGAGCAGATCGTAATAACAAACTTCCTCCTGCTCGTCTCCGTTCCCTGAACCCTTCCTGTAGCCTCAGAACATCCAAAATTGGGGTTGCCATAAACCTTCTCTCTTTTGACACTCTCGTTCAATAGTTCCTTAAAATAAACTTCTAATTCTGTCAATAAGTAAGTAATTAACATGAGTAGATGATGTACCTTTATCATATTTATAATATTGTACACTTCTTTAGTAAGAAGTCGGATAGAGTATAATTCGCCCATTTGGTCCCCATTGTATAAAACACATTCCGATAATATAGAAAGGGTACAGCACAAATTTCTAAGATTTATTAACTTTAAGCTGAATATTCCAATTCAAAATATTAACTATGTCCGTGTATGTATGTGTATAACAAGCGAAGAGAGAGATAGAGCAAAAGAAGTCTGGAAGATGAAGAGGGAATAAAAATGACAAAAAACTTCCAAGAAAACATTAAACTGTTTTGGAAGTAAGTCTAAAGGTCCCGGAGTGGCCCAGAGAACGGAAGAATGAAAGTGATTAAATCGAAAGATGGAAGAATGTTGACGAATGAAGAAGAAATAAAAGAAAGATGGATGAAATATTTTGAGGAAGTCTTCGAAAGCAACCCGGGTGATAGTGAGTCCAGCGTCGAATCGGGAATGAACGATGACGGAGTAAATGTTATCAAAATCAGTATGGATGAAATAAAAAAATCGATTAAATGCATGAAGAATGGTAAGGCTGTTGGTTTCGACAATATTGCTGCCGAATATATTAAAGGAGATAGCCATATTATTCTCACATGGTTGTGCAAACTTTTTAACCAATGTTTAGAGGAGGGTTACACGCCATTAGATTGGAGAAGGGCTGTAATCATGCCGTTGTACAAAGGTAAAGGGTCACACATGGAATGTGGGAATCATAGGGCTATTAGCCTGCTAAGTTCTGTCGGCAAGCTGTATGGAAGAATATTGATTGAGAGGGTAAGAACGGAAACAAAGGATAAAATATGGAATGTGCAAGGTGCCTTTATGAATGGAAGGGGATGCATGGACCAGATTTTCTCCTTGCGTATGCTCACTGAGAAGTTTCTGGCGAAAAACCAGAAACTTTTCTGCGCCTTTGTAGATCTTCAAAAGCGCACGACCGAGTCGACGGGAAAAAGCTATGGAAGGTGTCGTCCAAGTATGGAGTGAATACAAATCTCATACAGGCAATTGCGTCTCTGTACGAGGGAAGCGTTGCATGTGTTAGGGTGAACGGTGATTTTACGGGGTGGTTTGACATCACAAAAGGTGTTAAGCAAGGCTGCGTAATGTCACCATGGTTATTCAATCTATACATGGATAATTGTATGCAAGAATTGAAAGATGTGGGATTGGGCGCGAATAGTCTGAAAGTATGTTGCCTGTTGTATGCTGATGATGCGGTGCTGATTTCTAACACTATGGAAGATCTACAGTCTCTAGTATCTAGGATGAACGAAGTATGTATGAAGAATGAGTTAATGATGAATGTAAGTAAGTCTAAAGTCATGGTGTTTGAAAGAAAGAGTACGAAAACAGTGTGCGATATAGTTGTGAATGATGAATACTTTGAGCAGGTGGATGAGTTTGTTTATCTGGGTAGTATGTTTACGAGAGATGGGAAGGCTGATAGAGATATTGAAAGAAGGGTAAATGCCGGTAACTCCATTAATGGAGGACTGAATGCCGTTGGCGCTAATAAAAAACTGTCAAAAAAAGCGAAGCCAGCAGTCCACAATGGAGTCCTGGTACCTAACCTGATGTATGGCAGTGAGGCATGGAACTGGCAGAGGAAGGATGAAAGTAAACTGAATGCTGTTGAAATGAGATCTCTGAGACGTATGTGTGGTAAAACCATGTATGATCGTGTTAGAAATGTGGATATCGGCAAAGAATGTAAGGCTGATGTAAGTATAATTAGCAAAATTAAGAAAGGGACCCTCAGATGGTTTGGGCACGTAGAGCGAATGAGCGAGGAAAGTAGTGTAAAAAGAATATATGATGCAAATGTGAATGGTAGAAGAAGTCGGGGACGCCCGAGGAAGACATGGCACGATCAAGTGAATTAGATACTTGAGACGGGCCATGTCAAAAGTCAGAATAATAGAAGAGTATGTATGAGACGATGTATGAATGTGAGTGAGGCAAAGAGTGTGTGCCAAGACCGACTTTTTTGGCGGTCCGTCCTCTCTGCCTACCCCTGCGGGGAAACGGCGTGATGGTTAGTTAACTATGTCCTTTTGATGAAACAACTCAACTGAATTACGCTGTCAGATAGGCGGATCATCTCTGACCTTGTACTATTAAATAAAATCATTAATAATTGCATTGACAATTCTGAAATTCTCACCAAAATAAAATTTTACGTATCGACCAGAAATACGAGACAAAGTGCTACCTTCTGTGACAATTTTAAAAGAAACTACGAAGCTTATACACCTTTACATCATTTTGTCAATAGATTTGGGAATATTGTAGACATGTTTGCATATTCCGTATTAGTTATAAAATTAAGTCTTTATAAATACTTTAATGAAATGTATGATTTTAATTTTAATTTCTTTTATTTTTTACAATTAATTTAATCATTATATATTGTGTACTACGTACCTGCCTAACTATTATTACCTATCTTTGTAAAAGCCCTTTAGGGCGTAAATAAATAAATATTTTTTCGAAATCAAATCTTCTTGCATAGTAACAATTTAATCAGTAAAGAGTCTACGAATGATTATTTGAGTAAGTACCGTACAAAAACAGTGTGTATAGTGCAACTTTCTACGATAGCTGATTTATCTTTTTAGTCGAAATACCCGGAGTTAATAAGCAACTCGACTAAATTCTTCGCAAAACCAATCGTTCCACTTTAATAAAAAAAAAATCACTCTGCTAATCAATCTTCCTTGGGAAATAATACCACTTCTTTGGAGTCTGGAATTCCGATTTGGTCACCAAATAAAAAATATAGGCATATCGTGTAATCCATTACCAGTCAGTAAATTACCTCCTGCAGTAATCTGTCCGCCGAATTCTATTCGTGTTAAAGGGTACACTTTATATAAAAAGGCGATACTATCTATGCAAATAAAACGCTGGCTTTTAATTAACATTTCGAATAAAAAAACATTATATTTTGACAAAATCAAAATATGCTTGCTTCTGTGTGTGTGAGTTGTCTAAGCGTTGCTGTAAAACTTTCAAAATATCTTCATTCCGGTAACCGGTAACCGACGAGTTCATCGAAAATCAATTCATCGAAAGCAAATTCATCGAAAATCAATTCATCGAAAGCAAATTCATCGAAAACGAGTTCATCGAAAATCAATTCATCGAAAATCAATTCATCGAATGATCAATTCATCGAATCGCCAATTCATCGAAAAACATTTTTTTTGTAGATATTAGAGCTGTCAAAATTAAATACCCAAAAAGGTCTGTTTAACTGAGTTAAATGTGTTCAGCAACTGTCAGTTTCGTAATGACAATGTAAAATTTATAGGTTATCTCTTCGATTTCCGATTGTCTGATACTGCAAAAAGAGGGATATCTAAGGAACGGTGACCAGACAACTCATAATGAAACCAACTCATAAACAACCCAGAAAGGTCATTAAGAGTGATGATAAAAAAATATTTAAAAATTGGTTAAATAGGTTAACTTAAGTTAGGTTAGGTTAGGTTAAGTTAGGTAAGGTTAGGTTAGGTTAAGTTAGGTAAGGTTAGGTTAGGTTAGGTTAGGTTAGGTTAGGTTAGTTTAGGTTAGGTTAGGTTAGGTTAGTTTAGGTTGACCAATGGTTTTTTAACTTCTCGGTCCGCTCGGCATTTCTCTCAAATATCAACAAAATATTTTTTTTCGATGTATTGGCGATTCGATGAATTGATCATTCGAAGAATTGGTTTTCGATGAATTGATTTTCGATGAATTGGTTTTCGATTAACTCGTTTTGGGTGAATTTGCTTTCGATGAATTGATTTTCGATGAATTCGTTTTCGATGAACTCGTCGCGAACCCTTCATTCCACCCTCGCGAAGGTTTCAGAATTATTACAACATAATATATCTGAAAAGTTATTATAATCATTACAAAAACTCTTACGAAACAGTCACAATTTTAGAATGGCATTTTGCGATCATCGATTATTAAATCAAAAATCAATTTTCGAATATACTGTATGATGAAATGATGAATTTAATCGAAGTACTTATCTATGGTACTAAACATAATTGAATACTTTGAATCTAATCAAAAATTATATTTATGTTAAACAGGTGCCTATGTTAGGTACCAAATTTGATTGATTGTTCTTATAATATACAAAAAAATATGTTTGTAATATATGAAAAATGAAATTTTGTAAAAAAAAATTGCAATAAGTGGCACGCGAGCTGTTGCGAACGTACCGGGACTGAATATATTGAACACGGGAGAGGGGAGGGGATCACGGGAGGGGGGTTCGTGGAAGAGGGGAGAGGGAAGGCGGGGAAGATGGAGGGGGAACGCCTAAGGGGAAGGGGATACGGGAGGAGAAGGTGAGGCGGAAGAGGAAAAGACACGCAGGGAGGAACAATTTCAACAAGGAAACTAGCTAGTGCAATTAATAAAGATGTATTAATAAAAATATTTAAACAATACTGGTGATTTATTGACCGACTGGTTATTATTATTAACCTAGAAAGAATGGAATCCGAGAAACTGTTAAACAACGTACATTTATTTCCTTTTTTCTGTTCTTCTTAAGCTTCTCGTGAACTCATATATTATAATATCACATCTTGAATACTGCAATGGCATCTATGCAAATCTTCCTAAATGTCAAACTGATAAACTAAGTTTTCAACGTCGCAGCACGACTAATCACTGAGGTACTCAAATTTTCACATATTTCGGAACACCTCCGAAATCTTCACTGGTTGAAGTATCCTGAAGGATCCAGTAAAAGTTATGCTGGATGGTGTTTAAAGCTATCAATGAAATGGCTCCACGCTCCACCCTATATCTCTGAACTATGCATTCCGGAAAATATAGGTCAAATGCAGTCAACTCTTAGATCAGCGACATCATCTGCAATTGGAAAATTGAAAGAACCTAATTGAAATCCGAACACTAAGTTTGGTAATCGTGCATTCGGAGTATCCGACCCTGAGGCATGGATTAAACTTCCTATGGAATTGAGATGCATAACCAACCCAGCGGAATTTAGATCCAAACTGAAAACTCACTTCAGATACTCATTTCCATAAATTCGTCGTTCTATTTAAACTTTGTAATTTTTTTTTTTTTTTTTTCTCTGTCTGTTTATAGTCTAATAATTGTTGATGTCCATGAATACATACGTATATTATTTTCTTTTGCAATTCCCTGCAACTACTCACGATAGGGTCAAAGTGCTATTTATTTACCTACCAATGGACAATGTCAGAGGTAAACTTAAAACCTAAATCTGTTTAATGTTGAGCGACGAATCATTTTAATGCGGTAATGGTCGACTATTAATTTCATTGATTTATTTAAGATATCTGTACCTTCCCGTAAACCCAGTTAACTCATTAAGATCATTTTTGCACCCGTGTTCTTAAATTGTAATATTATGTAAAAATTTCTTACTTCTTCTGGCGCTAATCTTGAAAATATGTATGTTAGTAAGTCACTCTAGGTTAGCATTTATTGGTCTTATAAGTCACTAGCTATAAATCTTAGATGTAAGTCAGTGGTTATAATTGTAAATCTTAGTTGTAAGCCAGTATTATGAATTCTTTTATATATTTATTTGTACAGCGCCCTTGAGGTGATTTTTCATAAAAACGGCGCTATATAAATTAGTCAAATAGCATTATTACTATTACCTAACTATTTATGATACCCACCAAAAAATTCATAAGCTCTGTCTAGTTAGGAATTAATAGCGACCAGGCAAACATAATGGCAATTTCAATTCACATGCAACCTATACTGATAATAGAATTAATGAAGACAATATTAGCGAAACTCAATCAGCGAAAATCTGAAAAGGAAAAAAACAGAAAAAGATGCGAAAAATTAAAATAAATAAATTACTCATTTAACGCAATATAAGCAACTCTCAAATGAAAACATGAAACAGAAGAGTCATAAAAAGATGGAAAATGAACGAAGGACCTTAGACTTGCTGGGGCTCTGCTCTAACCATTGAGCTAATTTAACCCTTTCCATCATATTTATCTGAATCATACTTCGACTAAAGACCCGTTCTGATTGGGCAAGTATTTTAGTCGAGTGGAGAGTATAGTAGTAACTAAACGCGTCCGAACACCGTAACTTTAGTAGAATGGGTAAGTCAGCTCTTTAGTAGATTTAACCCATTTCGTTCTATTTTTCGGGCGAGTAAGTACCCCTCCGTCCCTGCGCACTGACAGGCGCGAACCGACCGTTTTAGTAGTGTTCATTTGTGAACGCGCGGAAATGTCGTGATGATACAGCGAAGATGCTACTCTAAATTTATTTATTTAAGCTACTAGTAATCTTTTTTCGTGTCCATAGTTTATTTATTTTCATTTCAATAATTTATTCTTCCATCTTTTCGAAAATAAACATTGAAATAAGCATGAAAGTAAGTTTAATTAGCGTATTAGCTTTGTAGCAACCCATCATCCGCCGTCATCTTGCAACGCACGGCGGGCACTCTACTTGAAAATAATTCGAACGGTAAAACTTGATCAATGTGAAAGTACCCTAAGAACTACCAACATTTTCTAAATATTTTGAAAGTACCTACATTTTTATTGTCTGCTATATTTTATACTAGCTTTTTCCCGCGGCTTCGCTCGCGTGGTATTAGGGGATTTCCACTCAGCCTAATCCACCTTCCCTCTCCCCACCCCACTCCACCCATAAATCCCCCTCCCCTCCACCCACCCCTCCCCCCACTCCACTCCCCCATTAACCCCCCCCTCCCCCACCACCCACCCCTTCCTCCACCCATCCCCCTTCCCTTCCTTCCCTCCTCCCTCTTCTACCCACTCCGCCTCCTCCACCTTCCCTCTCTCCACTCCACTCCACCCACCACTCCCCTCAACCCCTACCCCTCCACATTCCCTTTCCCCACACCACTCCCCAACCCATCAACCTCATTCCCCCAACCCCCTAACCCTCCCCACACCCTCCTCCATCCTTCCCCTTTACCCTTCCTTCCCTCCCCCCTCTCCCTCCCCTAACCCCCTCCCCCCACCCTCCTCCCCCTCCCCTTACCCCCTCCACCAACACCCTCCCAACACACCCTCCCCACTCCCCCCACTCACCTCTCGCATTCCACACATTCATTCCCGATACATTCAGTTTTCTAACTGCTCGCATGCCACCTATTATAATTTCTTATACAAATTTCATAATGCCAGAACTCAACGGTAGAAACGGTATACAAAAAAAAACGAACAACAAAAAAAAGAATTATCCAATTTGGTTCAGTCGTCGGGTTTATACATTTCGCATACATACGTATATTTCGGTGATTCATTTTTAGAGATAGTTACTAAGTACGAATTATTATTCTTCTTTTTATATTCTACCAAAAAATCCAGTACGGCAGTTTTATACTTAAAAAATGCGATACCTGTCTATCCAATTAAAAAAATAATTGTTCTGTGATGTCAAAATTTGAGAATGACATTTTGCAAAACAAAGATTCTTAAATAAAAATTCTATTTTAGAAAATATTTAAATTAGCGAATTACCTACTTCCCTAATAATTTGAATTGATTAAAGAATTATACATATCTTACTAATCGTGCCACCTATTGCAATTTTTTCATACAAATTTCTTAATGCCAGAGCTCTGTGCTTATAGCCTATGTGTTTATATTATTGTAAAGTTTCATTAAAATCCATTCAGTAAAGTAGGAATTAGTATTTTATACGTATTTGAATTTTAACATCAAAGGGATGTCCATAGTAACCTAATAAATGAAAAAAAACATCGTTTCCAAGGCGACAATTGGCGTTTGCAATAAATCGATTTTGTTAACGACAGAAAACGTATGAAAAATAATTTCATAACGCCAGAGATTATTCATAACGCCAGAGCTTACCAATATATATAGCCTATAGATCTCGCAAATAATGTAGCTTTCCATTAGTGAAAGAATTATTTAAATCTATTCAGTAGTTTTTGCGTGAAAGAGTAACAAACATACATCCATACAAACTTTCACCTTTATAATATTATTAAGCAGGATTGTCTTAGATAAATATAGGCATTTTTCTCTTAAATGTAGACTTTTTTTTAGTATTGTTTTCTGCAAGTCTATGATGAATATATATTTTTATTATAACTTAATGAGTAAATCCTCAATACTTTATCACTGAAGACAAATACTAGAGACTTTTTTGAAACAAAAAATCAAAAAAATATATGATCACTATTTCCTAGAGGCGACCATTTCTTTTCATGATTTTTCTCTTTCAAAATTTCGTTTGAGAGTCGATAATATTGTCTTCAATGATTAAATATTACAATTTGAGGATATACTCATTTACTAATTCTAAAAATAAATTAAAAAATAAAGGTTAATAAATTGAGTGAAAAAATATATTTAAAAAAAATTAAAAACAATTTATAAAAATACGCAATACGTGCACCTTTTCGTATAATACGTATATTATAATGGTCCTTCTAACTTCATGCAGAAAGTATTTTCCTACCGTTGCATTTTTTAAGCTCGATAAAATATTGAATATAAATTATTCTGTTTATAATATTTACTCGCTAAGACTACCTACAAAAACAAGTTTATAAGGTGACTAATAAAAAAAATAGCAAAAAATCTGTGATTTATAGTACAGACCTTTTCACTTAGCATTACTTGTTCTGTTGGGGGAGTAAGCCGGTACAAGTTGTGCGATTAGTAGGCTCGATATATCAGTTAATTATTAGCTCTGCTTGGTTGGTATGTCGAGCTTAGCACAGCTTGGAGCATAATCTGTATATAGGTCGAAAGCCTGGATGTCACCAATATTACGTGTATTGTCTATGAATTTGGTAAAGGAATGTGTTTTTTTTTTAAACAAATCTACCGTCTGTATGCGTGGTAAATCTATGCTATATATAAATATGTCTGCATTGAAATTGCGATAATGTGATCGCCATCTTTCAGAAAACGACGGCTTTAAATTTTTAGGTGGGTTTAAGTTCCACTCATCATTCAGCATGGTGCTACATGCGAGTACACCAATTTTAATTAGTATTTGTTTTGCTGGAGTCAGTGCATTATAAATTAAATTAACCGCTGAAAACATACTGTTCTGAAAACATACTGTTGAAACTTTATAAATCCCTTATCAGACTATTTTTGATTGATTTCAATTATTAAAAACACCGTCATTCCTCGTTGCTCAATGAATATAATAGTCCACACTTGTAAAATTAGGCAATTTACGTAAATTACAATCAGAAGTATTCAAATATTATTTACGTAAATATCAGATTTCATTGCAGGCGCCTTGGCGTTTAAAGTAGGAACTATTCTACGGCTTAGCAAAGTTTGAGCAGTAGATTTAGCCGGCTTAAATTGGAGCGAGGAATCTCGTACATAGCAAAGATATGGACTTGGTGATATACCGGGCCATAGTCGAGCGTCTGATGCACGGGGCTATCGACCATCTCTATACGAAAATATACATTCACATCAAATTGACTTTGCAACCTACTATCAGAGCAAGAACATTAATTGTGGATTTATTTTGAATATCGTTGTAGGTGAATTGGATTTCACAGATTTATAAAAATCAAAGATTAATAAATTATTAGACACCTCCATAACGCTCTGTAGCTTTTGTCGGCCTGCGGTTGGTACAGTTATACAGGGTGTTAAGGGACGTACTTGACTTACTTTAACCAGTGATTCCTGACATTATTTGGAGTAAAAAATGTAAATGAAATTTTGGTCTCCGGTGACATTTTTGATGTTTTTTTTTTTCTACAAAAACATTAAAAAAATGGTAGTTGTTGAACAGTCGGAGGCGGGGTAAGGGGTTCGTCCGTCACCCGGCTGAGTGACCAGTGACGACATGCGGAAGAATTTTTTTTTTGTTTGATTTTGAAGAAAAAAATTTTGTAAAAAAAAAAAAAAGTGGTCAAAAAAAGTCACCGGAGACCAAAATTTCATTTACATTTTTTACTCCAAATAATGTCAGGAATCACTGGTTAAAGTAAGTCAAGTACGTCCCTTAACACCCTCCATAAAGGTCATTAGAATCATATTTCAACATTTTGACCAAATAAATACTTTTTTCTCGGATTTCTTGCGATTTATTGGAACCCATTTTGAATTTTTTCCGCCCACACAGCAGACACATGAACCGAATTTAGTGCATTTATGAATTGAATGTATATTAATGAATGAATCTATATTTAAATAATCATCCCATATGTTTTTACGATTAATAAAAAAAATTATTAAAAAATCGTAAACTTTGAAACAGAAATATTCTCAGGATTTTTTAGCTATAAACTCGCGTAGGAAGTTTAATTTTGCGTTCACATTTCCAGAGTGATCGAGTCGTCCAAAAGTCATCCATTTAGTTTTGGCAAAATAGAGGGTCGCCGAGGGCCTGGTAGGATTGTCTTAGCTGTGAAATGTACGAGAGTTTATCGGTATTAGAAATGTCGACGATCTATTCCGGACAGCGCAAAATAGAGATACATTTCTCAGAGTAATCGCCAACGTCGGAGGGACCTGATCGGGCACACGAAGAAGAAAAAGAAGATAAGCTTGTTGACCATCTCGACATGATTTTTCTATCAACCTCGAGCGATTGGTTTAAAATTGCCTATCCTTATTTCCTTTCAAAAGTTATAACGTGTGTGTTGTTCTACGTGCCAAAAAAAAGTGTCTGAATATAAAAAAGGTGAAATAGATACCCAATTCTTGCCTACTCTACAAAAGTATTACTGATATAGGTGCGTGTCTCCATATGATCTTTTTTCGATCCATAAATAACTATTCGATTGTTCTTTATCGCAGCAACTAGAGAGCAAAGCTGTGAATACAAGCGGATGTATCAATAATATTTTGATTCCGCAGCCCACATATTCTGTTCCGTGAAGATTTATGAGGCCTATCCCATGGAACACGTTCGTAAAAAGCTGCTGTGAGAATTTGTACCATTTATAGTATACCACATTGTAGGTCCGTCACATTTTTACTATTATTTGGTACACGGATGTAAACATAATGTTGTAGATTAAGATTTTCAAGAACCTTTTTATTCATTTCTAGTGTTATTTTCTATAAGGTGCACTAATCATAATGATATTTTTATCACTGAATTCATTTTTTTTACTAGGTGAACTCATTAAAAGCACATCCCAAGGCCAATCATACAAGGAGATACTTACAAGCGACCTGAGTTTTGGACGCATAGCATACGCGTCGCTCTTGAGTATCTGCCAAACTATTTTGCTAGTGTTCGTATATGAATCGAGGCATCGATTGCGTAAATGATGTCAGTTGCACCACACTGACATTGCTGATAGCACGCTACGCGAGTTGTATTTGCATCTACTGCTCATTTGACACAGAATGTGTCCGAACATGATTTGAATATTAAATTTGTTCCGGAGGTGGGAAAATATCCATGTTTTATTTAACTATAATTTATCGGAATACGTAACAAAAGATTTAGCGGAGTTTTTTAGCTCGTTTTTAATGCTGGGGCCATCCATAAATTACGTTACACCTTAAGGTGGGGGGGGGGGGGGGTAGAGAAGTGTGACATTGTGTGACAAGTGGTATATGGGTGGTTCATCAGCTCTGCGACGTCACATGAAAAAAAAATTTAACTACTGTTTTGATTATTTTCAGATAAAAAATTACAAAATATGTGAAGTTCAAAAATCATGAAATTCGTGTGACGTAATTTATGGATGGCCCCTGAAGTTAGATAAGAAGAATATTTTCTTCGTCGCTCAACTCACATGACATCATATTCAGTGGCGTAGCTATTTTAGGTATTTCACCCGGGGCGTAGCTATTTCACCCGGGGCGGAAGTCACCCCCCGAGGCGTAGTATCACCCCCACCCCCCTATTAAAGTAAATTTTAGAAATTCAAAAAGCTAATTTCGACTTAATAAAATTGATCCATCTTGGGGAAGGGGGGGGGGTGGCTAGAGAAATTTTCAGAATATAGGCTATTCCGCCTATAAAAGACCGACCGACGAATTCGGGGCACTCCACGGGGAGCCATAGAGTTACTAAGTTACTAAACAGACCGTGTTCATGTGTATACAATATCTTGGTAACGTGTATGCAATATCTTGGACGAGTGGCAACGCCTTTCGGGTGGCACCCGGGGCGATCCGCCCCCCCTCGCTATGCCACTGATCGTATTTACTCCTGAAAAAAATATAATTTTAAAATAATACGAAATTGGCAGTCAATTCGACCTCCTCTGCTGAATGACGCCATAAAATATATAAATATATTTTTTTTACATGAGCCCACACAGGAGGCCTTGAGGAAAATAATTTCCCTCAGGGCCTATGTCATCTTTGGGGATGCTGTGTGGAGGGTTTTTTTTAAGGAAAGAGAAGAAGTTCTGGGAAGGAAAAGGGTTTATTAAGGGGTGGGTAGGAAACTGGGGTTCAGTGTGTCTTGGTCTTCCGCCTCCAAGACCTAGACAAACCTCACCCCATGAACCCGGGCACCCCTGCTAAATCACCAAACGTAGCGAACCACTTGGGGTGACCTATGGCAGATAATAATAATAATAACGTAGTATTTATATAGCGCAGTTTTGTGATATTTCACTTCAAGTGGCAGAGGTGTTGGTTATCCAATAAAGGTTCCCGGGGCGGCGGTACCCATTCCCGCCTCCCAAATTATTTCATACTCGTATAAACGTTACTCAGAACTAACTACCGATTCTGCAACAAACTCAGAAGACAACTTTTTCCAATTCCAACTCCATAACAAATGAACTACTTGTAATTGCAGTTAGATGGGTTTTGAGCCCATGACCTCTGGTCCAAAGAATATCATACTCTAACCACTCTTCCACAAAGCTCATTGAGAAAGACTACGTGAACTTCATAAACTTTGAATGTCACCAAGACAAGGTATTCACGTTAACTTATATCCAGGAAAACATTAAAACGAGGAGATTACATCTCATATTCTATACTCACACTGAGTTCATTGCCTCAATTCAGAGGATGAATAAAAATGTGTGCTATTTTAATGGTTTCGAGGAATTTTAATAGAATTACTAATTAGGATTACTAAAAAAACTAAAGCCTGTGAAACATATGAGAGTTTGCACCTGATACTATTAAAAAAACATAACCATATTTTAAGAATTTGTTAAAAAAATTACATTGATATTCCCAGCTGACTTCATAATACATCGTGTTACCATGGAACAACTAATAAATTTATTGATAACCTAACCTAACTATTACTGTTCACAAAGCCAATTCCGACGGTGCAATTAAAATATAATATCATATCACGTCTATTTTCATTGAGACCTCACAAACAAACGACAATTTGCTTAGGTAATTTTGATAATATCCTGTGATTAATATCCAACGGGAGAAACACCTAGAAATATTGATTTGTTACCACGGGAAAATTTTCATTTTTACACAATTAACGTAGATATTTCAATCTTCTTATCTTTTGCAATCTAAAATATAAAAGAATGTTAATTTTTGTTTTATTGTTTTGTTTAAATGTGCAATTAGTATTGCTAATTTCTCCAGCGTTAAATAGGCGCCACAGTTAGACAAAGTGTACCTATACGTCAAAACTTAAATTACCCTACGACGAATTTTAATATTCAATGCCCGAATAGAATTTGTTTGAAAGGAGGGGTCGGCAAGATCCAAAAGGAGAAAAATAAATCAAATTCTATTTTCTATCTGATTTAATTGAAAAAATCTTTAAAATTTCCTTTGAATTCGCGTGAAAAACGTGATACTTTTTCAGTAGTTTCCCGATCACTGTACAAGTTGCTGGATTACTGATTTAATGAATTGAGGTATTTACACCCCGTGAATAGGTAAGTACACCCCTAGAGACCAGCTAATTAAGCACTTCTGCAGGCGGTAAGTTCTATGGTTCATTAAAATCCCTGTTACACCCCTAATTTTTCATTGCATTTAGTAATTGTAGTGTATGTGAATATGTATACACGAGTAATTTCAACGTCTCTCTATAGATGATGTCGTTTGTTTATGTAGTTTTAACGCATCTCAACAGAGGTCATAAGTTGTACTATAAGAGAAAGACAACTGTCGGCCGTTCAGGTCTAACACCCGAACGGTTACGATGATAGCCGATCACATCTGCCGAGCGATTCTATATCTTTTGTGGGATCTTTTTTGTGAGATCTACTGTCAGATTGTGTGATTTTCTATGGCTGTTATTTGCTTTTTCTACGGGCCGATGTCAGATTTCAACTGTGAGCTGTCATTAATCAGCGAAGCTGGCTTGATACCCATTGACAGAGCAATTGACAGCTATAGAAAATCACACAAATCTGACAGGAGATCTCACAAAATAGATACCACAAAAGATATAGAATCGCTTGTCTGATCTACCAGTGGGCATCTTCGGTGATCATTTATTCTGCTCCAGATTAACACAGAGCATCCTTTAGAATGGACGTTAAGTCCAGTTAAATATTCATTTTAAATTTGACGATAATAAACACGACTCGTAATCTATGCCAACCGAAGTATTATTGAAACTAGTGATATTTACAAGTCCGCCACAGAACAACCAAAAATGGAAGGAGAATATATGTATGACGCGAAAGTAAATGGTAGAAGATGTTGGAGATGTCGGAAGAAGACATGGCACGATAAAGCGAATAAAATACTCAGGACCTATCAAGAGTCAGAATAACAGTGAAGAATGTTTACGACCGTTGTATGCATGTAAAATATACAGAAAGGTGTGTGTGCCAAGATAAAAGAGTAGCGGTCCATCCTCTCTGCCTATCCCTGCTGAGAAACAGGGTGATGGTTAGTTCGTCACTGCTCACAATTTAATAATGACTTCAAAATATCTAAAAGATTATGTTGCCAGTAAATCACTACACTAAACTATGACCTCGTGTAAAAAGGCCAATAGAAAAGTTCAAACGATTATGCGATATTTAACTCACTGGATCATAGGTTTATTATATCTAAAATAAAACCAATAAATATTTACAGAATGGTTCAATAACCTTAATTTATATAAAAGGTTTTTACGAATGCTCAAAACTACTATTTTAATATTTACAACCTTGACAGATAATTTTTTCTCACATTTGACCAGTTTTATTAGGAGGTATTAGTTGTAAAATGTATGGTAATCAATTAAATTATATTGTATTTTGATAAGTGAATTAGGACGCTAGCCGGAATATCTAATAAAGTTATCTAAAAATCATCCACAAGTCGGCAAAACTCAATCATGACAAATAGTGGTCAGTAGCTTCGTCCAGACCCTCCACACAACGCACGTGAGCCTTTCCTAACAAGCAATTGTAATAAATAATATAATATTAATATATATATATGAGATGAAACGGATATCCGGTAACTATCCGGTATCCGGCCTATCCGGCCTAAATTTAGGATACCGGATAATTAAAAAACTACTACAATTTCCTATAATAAAATGCAATACATTAATCTTTGTGAGATAAATATCAATAAAAAGACTTACAGTTTTGAAGGATTTTATTTATAGTCGAAAAAGTTACAAAAAAGCCATAAGGCCTTCCAAAAAACTAAAATTTTCTTCTGAGATATTCACTCTAATGATAAATACATAAATAGTAAATATCTGAACTAAAAACTTTTAGTAAAAACTTACAAAAACCTCGCAGAGTAGCGAAAACCTAAATTAACATCACACACAAATCACAATCAAAATAACCATTATAGTGAACTAAAAATCGTAAAAAACACAGAGATTTTTAAAATGATTAAATACTGACATTGAAGCACCTTAATATACCTCTTGTTCTTCTTCTTCTTATCAAAGAGAATATTTTGAATTAATACTCAAAATTAACGAATATCCGGCCGCCGGATATCCGGCCATCCGGCCTTGCAGTTCGCCGGATATCCGGTATCTGGTATAATAATAATAATAATAATAATTGGATGATTTATATAGCGCCGTTTTTGTGAAAAATCACCTCAAGGGCGTTGTACAAACTTATAATACATTTCTAAAATCTAAAAAACTACAAGCTAGGCAAACAATTATAAACAACTTATGGCTAAAAATTGCATACATCGGTTCATTGATCACCGATACGAAAATATGTGTACAATATTTTGACCAATGAACGCGATGCTGCCTAAAATTTAAAATTTAAAATTTATTTTTTTTTTTTTTTTTTTTTTCCAGCCAAACAACTATCCGTTTCATCTCTAATATATATTGATGGGATTTCAATTTGGGAAGCGGACATGGGATCCGCCACCCCTAGAACCGCATTTATAGGATAGCCAACACCTCTGCAATAAGTCACCCCAAGTGACGTTGCAATAGGTCACCCCTCCGTTTGTTGACTTAACTGGGGTTCTTGGGTTCATGGGTTGAGGTTTGTCTAGATCTTGCATACCCACTTTCTGCGTGGCGGGCCGGATAGAGAGACTGGTTGAGGGACGCCTTTTGACCTCTCCAGCCAGACTCTCACGATCCATCGCCTTGCACCGCAGTTGAAGGAATGGATTCATAAGTCCGACACTCCTGCACGCACTGCCTCTCAGATTCCAACCCACCCCTTATACCTTTTTCTTTCCCAGAACTTATTTATTTATTTGTAAGAGACAAATAACTTATCTTTATAAAAAAAATACTGAGATGAAAATATATATATTATTTAATTAAATGAAGGCAATATTGCCGAAACTTGAGGTTTTACTCACAAAGTTAAAAATAAAAATAAATATATGTATTAACCAAAGATATTCAAATACAGAAGAGATATGCTATGGTGTCCGCGCAACTGTCGCCGGTCTACGGGCTAATTAGCGTAGTTTTCATACAAAAAGAATTTGTTCATTTCGTTGATTTTTTGAAAATGTGCATTAATATTAGTTAATAATACATTTTGAATAAGGAAAGAATTCGTTCATTTAGTTTAACGTTCGTTTGGTTTATTCGTTAATTATTTGTTCTTTTAGTTTATATGTTAATTGGTAAACAATATCGGCGACACCCGGAAGCGCAGACCTACATACTACTTATATTTCAATATCTTTGGTATTAACTAACTACATATATAGTTTTCTAAAGTCAAGCCAAAAAAGTCTCTAATGTTAATGTTGCTTGGAGATAGAGCATTATTATGTCTCAAAAATAATTTTAGGAAAGTGAGAGCGGAAGAGGAATATAGAATAGGGATGCTTCCGATACATTCCATACTCTTGTATTAATTTTCGATCGTAGGCGTTACTTCCATTCGATATTTCTGAAGGGTTATAGCTAAAAATGTCTATATTCTGAAATGTTGTGTTATATTGCCTGCATATGCGGATACTTCGGATATAGGCCCTGAGGGAAATTATTTTCCTCTAGGTCTCCTCTGTGGAAATAATGTAAAAAGCCTAAATACATTTATATGATCACATTTATTTATTTATTAATTTACGGACAATAGTCCATTAAACACTTAATAATAACACGAATAAAAAATCAGAAATGACAGTGAAGGGAGAGCACATATAAATGAATAGCAATGACAATATAAAATGAAAAAAGTACATATAGAAGACACTACAAATCAAAGCATAAAGAAGCATTTAAATATTGCTTATCGACTGCCGAAAGTCATTTAGTTTTACACCAAAAAATTCAATGCTTTGGCATGCGTTGACAAGCCTTGACAATCTGGATAAAGGAGAATAGTATCTACAATTAGTAGAATGTTGATTGAGGAACAGCAATTCATTATTTGATGATGATAAACTGGATGAGTTGTAACAAAGCAGGTGTATCAGTAATACCGTTGATAATTTTAAATATGCAAATTAGATCAGAGTCCTTTCTACGATTTTCGAAAGAAGAAATTTTTAAAATTTGTTCAATTTCATCATATGAGTACTCGATTGATTTCACACACTTTCTTTTGTCCTCTTTAACTGCTTGGTTATTTATTTGCTAGTTGGGAACGGCTCACGTGAGTTGTCTGGAGTATCTTGATGAAACTAAATGAATTGGTGAATTTGAATAGATTTGTTGTTAATAATAATAATAAATTTGGACAACTTATATAGCGCTGTTTTTGCGAAAAATCGCCTCAAGAGCGCTGTACAAATTAGCATGGATTTTACATTAGCATTTACTTAACTTAGGAGGCTCGATAACAACTCGTCTTGCAGCTATCAAGCGCATGGATTATTGGATTTCTAGCCCCCCGATAAATTAAATTAAATATATTTTTATACACGTATTTCAATTTACTTAACTATGTAGGGGGCTAGATAACCACTCGTCTTGCAGCTATCAAGCGCATGGATTGTTGGAATTCTAGCCCCCCAATAAATCAAATAAAATATTTTTTTATATGTACGTATTTTAATTTACTTAACTGTGTAGGAGGCTAGATAACAACTCGTCTTGCAGCTATCAAGCGCATGGATTATTGGAACTTTTGCCCCGCAATAATACATTTACCTTATGTATTTAGTAATCTACTTAACATCCTAAGTCTAGCTTAATCTAACTTAATCTAACTTAATCTACTTAATCTAACCTAACCTAACTTAATCTTACTCACACATACTCAAAACCTATATTTAATAAATCTGCAGTCCATAACAACAATTGCAAAGAAACCATAAAAATAAGATGTAATCAACGCTAACGAAAATATATATACTCGTTATACACTGTAATAATTGTCACTGTGAACTGTTTATTATTATTGATTGTTTTTTTAAACACTATCTCTTAGGTATTTTAATTTGTCATTTATCACTTCATACGTACGGCACTGGTAGAAACCGAAGGGCGCGGGATCAGTCCGATGACTTCCTAGTCCATGTGCTTAGGGGCGGGGGGCAGGCGTTGTTGCTAGGAGCCACAAAATTGTAGGCCTTCTCGTTCACATTATCAACAATAATTATTCTAGTTTAATCCACTCGAATCTAGTACTTGCGTGTGTGATCGTTTCAGCATCATCATTTGAAGAATTTCGAAGTGTGTTTTAATCCTATGTCCAAATGACTTAATATAACGGACGCTTGAATTCTATATTATATATTATTATGATTATGGGGACAATTATTTTCGGCTTAAAGTCTTATGATTTCGATGTTTTCCAGCGGAGCTTAGCGACAACTATTTTGTAACCTTCATTTTGTCACCGAATTTTCAAAATCCAGCCCATGATTCAATCTCGTGATTTTTATTAGCAGTTAAACCGTACTTACTCGAATTTCTACCGATTTCTTACATACCTCCCTTAAACATTTGAAGTTTTTAAGCTCTTAAAAATATATATATTATTTTTTAAGATAATATCTAGACGTTTCCAAGAACGCAAATTATATGAAATTCCCTCGGTAGAAAAAAATTTCAAAGTATGCTCCGAAAATTATTACAGACACGTTCATTTCACTTATTTTAAAAGATATAATAATAATAATACTTGGATGATTTATATAGCGCCGTTTTTGTGAAAAATCACCTCAAGGGCGCTGTACAAACATATAATACATTTCTAAAATCAAAAAAAAACTGCAAGCTAGACAAACAATTAAAAACAACTTAGGGCTAAAAATTGCATGCACCGGTTCATTGATCACCGATACGAAAATATATGTACAATATTTTGACTAATGAACGCGATGCTGCCTAAAAAATAATGAAAACAGGACCATACTTACCTGGGAGGTCGCTTGAAATTAACAGAATAATTAGAAAGATTTCGCACGCAGAGGACATAATTGTGAACACGTATTATTTAAACCTGAAAAATATTTTATTATTAATATCTAATGTATTCTTTGATGAGTGTATTTTGGAAAGTAAAAGCAACATTTAATGATGGGTGGTTCAGTCGTACCTGTAAGGATTTGATCTTCCTAAATGTGATTCGTCAAGAGACAGATTGATGTGTAAGGACTCTAATAATTTTAATTCAGTAAGAAAAGTGTGATTAAGACATATCATAGGCAATACAAGTATGATACTCTCAGATAGGTATATTTAAATTAAGGGTATGAGAGCCCAAAAAGGTAGGTTTTTAGTTTGGACCTAAACTCTGTTGGGCTTGTTATGCATCTTAATTCCGGAGGGAGTCTATTCCAAGCACTAGGCCCAGATACTCCAAAAGCACGACCTCTAAACTTAGTATTTGGCTTTCGTTTAGGTTCTATTAGTCTGCCTTGAGCAGACGAAGTTGCAGATCTAAGGGTTAATTGCCTCGGACCGGTATTTTCCGGGACGCATAATTCGGAGATGTAAGGTGGGGCCATTTCGTTAATTGATTTAAAAACCATCCAGCACAATTTGTACTGAATTCTTTCAGGACACTTGAGCCAGTGAAGGTTACGAAGGTATTCTTAAATATGCAAATATTTAGATATCCCAGTTATGAGCCTTGCCGCTGCATTAAACACGGATTGAAGTTTGTCAGTTTGATATTTTGGAAGACTAGCATAGATGCCGTTACAGTAATCGAGCCGTGAGACTACGTAAGAGTTTATTAATAGTTTTGTCGCCTCTGTAGGAAGGTTTCTTCGAACTGACTTGAGTTGTCTTAGGTGAAAAAAAGCGGTGCTTACTGTCCTATTTATTTGACTTTTTAACGAAAAGTCTGAATCTAAATTAACGCCAAGATGTTTTACTGTTGTCTTTGGAATAATATCGTTGCCGGAAATGGAAATAGGTGAATTGTCTATGAAATGTTGGCGTTTGTTTGTGGCCGCCCAGAGAAACTCAGTCTTAGATGAGTTCAGCTTCAGCTTGTTTGAAGACATCCAACGAGTTATTGCTTCTAGGCATTCAGCTAAGCGGATTTTGAGACTGTTGATTTCGTTTGGAGAGCAGTAAAAATAAACTTGCTGATCGTCAGCGTAGCAGTGGGATAGGAGACCAAATTACTCGATTATTTTGGCGACATCATTTGTAAAAACGATGAAAAGAAGTGGACCTAAAGCGGATTCTTGGGTTACCCCTGAAGAAAGTGTTGCGAAGTTAGAGAGTTTATTTCCAACCTTAGCCTTAACCTTATTGGATAGATATGACACCAACCAATTTTTGACATCGGAACTCAAACCAAATGTTTCCTCTAATCTCTTAATGAGGAAGTCATGATCAATCGTGTCAAACGCTGCACTCATGTCTAAAAGTGAGATAACTGCTAACTTACCTGACTCTATGGCCAAAGTTATATCTGACAGCATACGAAGGATTCCGGTTTCTGTTGAGTGAAACCTTCTATATGCGGATTGACGATTAGTGAATAATTTATTTGAATTCAAATGACTGGTTATTTGTGCAGCAGCAATTTTCTCTAGGATTTTTGATATGAAAGGTAAATTTGAAACGGGTCGATAATTACCTAAGTTATCGGAGTCTAGTTGTGATTTGTTTAGTATCGGTGTAACTACAGCAGACTTTAGTGGTTCAGGGAAGTCACCTGTGCTCAGAGATTTATTAAAAAGATATATATGCACGATATATGAATGAAATTCACAGTGTTTCTTTAAATGCCATTTTAGATGTACCCCACGAGATTTTTACTCTATTTTAAACGAGTCATGTTTTATTTAACATTTTCACACTCTTCGCTTCAATTTTATGGTTTTAAATATTGTCTACAACTTTCGTAATTACGTATCTCTCCATCTTTATATATATATTATAATATGTATACGGCGCGGCGCATTAAAGACTGTACCACACTTTTAGCAGTTAAACCACAGACATCCAAATTTAATAGACGAGAAGATACAGATGAGGGGTAAAACCAAACTATGGGGGGACGAAGAGCGGAAAGATGACTGTGATTCGTTAAAAAATCAATCTGACAGTAGGTATATAGGCATCTCGCATTATCACCATTTAGTACTTAAAAGCAAAATCTGCTTTTGAATGAATAGACCTTTTTACATGGGAGCACGAATTTCTCGCCACGTTATTAACATATTTGCGAAGTTCAAATACGGCAAAGTAAAGTTCGCCACTTTTCACAGACGAATATTTTGTTGCCGTATTTAGTTAAGACACTTTTACAAATGTTTCATAATTTACTTACCCCTGTAACCAGGGACGAGCTCACTGGAGAACCGCCCACATTCGTTATGATCGACATATTTTAGGGCATAATGTATAGCACAAGCTACCATTTTTGCCATGTTAATTCGAAAAATGTACGATGTGAGCTCGACGCTGGTCCGGACAAGAATGATGACGTCACATTTTTTTAGATTCAAGCGAGGCTCTCGTAAGCCCAACCGGTTCCATGGAACCGGTATGGGGAGGAGGAAATAATATGCTTTTATCACTTGGGCAGGTCTATATATATATATATATTCATATGTCTACGAGTTAAACACTGTAACAAGTGTTTTTTTCATTCTTGTAATTTTAACCCATAGAATGGAACAGTTATTATTTTTTTTTACATTAACTCCACACAAGAGGCCCTGAGGAAAATAATTTCCCTCAGGGCATATGTCATCTGAGATGCTGTGTGGAGAGTCTTTTTGAGTAGAGGAAGGAATGAACATTGGTCTTGAAGAGACCCATGTTGTAGGAAGGAGGAAACACAGATCATTCCACAGCCGAGCTGTTGAACACAAGAACGAGTCGAAGTAGCGACCCGTTCTCATGTGACAAATGTCAACCGTGTACATATGTTGGGCACGAGTTTGGCGTGTTTCCCGACTATGCACCGTTGCCGAAGGGATCAATAACGCTAGTTCCTCGAAGCATCTTCCATTGTAATATCGGTAGAACAAGGATAGCATTCCCACCCGACGCCTGTGCTCTAAAGATTGCAATCCGTCTGTTAAAATGGGAGAATCCATCAAACGGACCGCCCGTTTTTGCACAGAGTCGTGGGTATTTTTCAGGTATTTTGGAGCTTCAGACCAGAGGTGGCTGCCAAATTCAACGGTGGGGCGCACTTGTGATTTGTATAGGGTTAGCAGTTGTGTACTATTAAAGTACAGTAAGTTAAGAGGCTAACTTAACTCTGGCTTTGATGGAGCCTCCATGTCTAAGCTGGACACTTAGAGTTAGACCAAGCATATCAATGGATGACCTGTTCAGTAGATGGCTTCCGTTGAAGGAGACCAGGTTTTCATTTCGAAAACACTCTCGAGGTAATCGTCCATTCTTTGCTTCAAAGCCCTCCGAGCCGTTGGAGTTTGTGAGTGAAAAAGCTATCATGGACTGTACTGTCATCCGCGTAACAATGAATTAATTATCTCTTTAGTGAAACCAACAACAAAATTCTACATGATTTTTAATGACAATTAACGTTATTGTGTTAGGTTTTTACTCCCTTTCCGTAAATGTCTTTTGATGTTACACATAAACACAAGCCTTGCTTAATTATGGGGGTACATCAAATATATCTACCATGTAATTAAATACTGTATAAAATTTATTTGTAATTTATGTACCTTCTATTACTAATAAAAAAATTAAAAAAAAAAAAATGTTTGTTTTAGGCGATGCACCACGTCGTGTAAAATTATAAGTCTGATATAAGTCCGGCACATCATCGAATGGCGACAAATCACGAAGTGGCGAGATCTGTCTGTTTTTACGATTGGTCTACGGCATACTCAAAGTTATTTATTTTCATTGAATTAAATTTTTTATATTTCTAAAAATCACTCAATAAAATTTAGAAATTCATTATGTTTATAAATTATAATAGTGCCACTGACATATTAAATCATTAATTTACTTTAAAAAATCCTTTTAAGTGGACATTAAAAAGATGCGGCCCACCTTGAAATTTCAGAGTGCTTTACAGTAATGACATGTCTTTATACTAACTACCGTGTAACTAAGGATTATTTACGCATTAAATTAAAGACATTTCCGATCTAATTAAGGACACGCTGTGTTTTCGTATTTCGAAATATCAGACCACATGACGGCCTCTTCTTCGTACTTAAATAATTAATTATAGTTTATTTAAGATTTTTAGAGGTAGAACACAAAAATTCTCTTTATTTTCACGCGCATTGGTAAAATTATTATAATTCTTTGGGCCGTTCACGTCACATCATTCGTGAATTTTATAAAAATTGTTTCGTACCCAAATCATTACCGAAATAATATAATTAGGTTTTTTGCTATGGGGTAAAAATGTGGGTGTAAGCGGACGCAATTATGCGGGTGCGTGCACTTATTCCTGTACGTAAAAATTTTGAAGCATTAAAAATGTACAAATAAAAAACAAAGGTTTTTTTACTATACAGAGCAGTGTTTCTTAACCGTATTGAAATGATCGTCCCCTTTTTTACTACAGAAGAATTATTATCCAATAGAAAAAAATCACAAAGTATGTTCCGAAAATTTTTAAATTGTTCTTCTATTTAATAATAATAATAGTAATAATTTGGCTAATTTATATAGCGCCGTTTTTGTGAAAAATCATCTCAAGGGCGCTGTACAAATAGATATAAAAAAGAATTAATATTACTGGCTTACAACTAAGATTTATAATTATAACTAGTGATTTACATGTAAGACTTATTGCTAGTGACTTATATTACTGGCTTACAACTAAGATTTACAATTATAACTTGTGACTTACATCTAAGACTAATAGCTACTAAGACTATGACTTATGACTAAGACATACTAAATGATAAATAAATATGTTATAGGCATGAAAAAATCACAGTGTTTCTTTAATGCTGAAGACATATACCACCAGATGTTTAACCAACTAACTAACTAACCATCACGCCGTTTCCCCGCAGGGGTAGGCAGATAGGACGGACCGCCAAACAATTCGGTCTTGGCACACACTCTTTGCCTCACTCACATTCATACATCGTCTCATACATTCTCTTCTATTATTCTGATTTTTGACATGGCCCGACTCAAGTATCTGATTCACTTGATCGTGCAATGTCTTCCTCCGGCGTCCCCGAATTCTTCTACCATTCACATTTGCGTCGTATATTTTTCTGCTCTACTTTAAACGAGTTGTATTTAATTTTCGCGTAAAAATTATTCTTTTTAATATTAGCGCGCTCCCTCTAACATTCGTATTTACATATCTCTCCTTCTTCTTCAATTTTGAGCGCTTACTACCAGGCCTTAAGAGCGTTTAACCAGCCAGCGGACGAAAATCCACATTTCGTCGAAAGTTGTTCTTACGATCGTGCAGGGCGGTTACAATGAGAAAGATTAATTATTCTCCTTACCAGCTTTTTTTTTTAATTATAACTCAACATCGAATTTATTTCAATCCAAATTAGCTTTAATTTATACCTTCATCCAAAAATGCTGAAAGGCGTGATGATAAAACTATTAAAATTATGTACTTTTTGTAATTATTTTTTGATCATAAGTATTTATCATTTTTCAATAATGTCTATGCAAAATAAGAAAAAAAAATCTGAAATATATTAGTTTGTAAGGGCGCAAATAAATACACAAATGGACCAATTTTCGTCAAGAAACACATGTACGTACATATTTTTTAATGATTTTATTGAAACAAAAATTAAAATTCTAAAACATGCGTTTGCTAGATAATGTATTGATTTATTTTACTGCATGATTATATTATTTGAAATGGGTGTGGTATAATACAAAATCTTTTTTGAAAATTTAACAAATCTGCCAACGACCTATGGAATAACCTTATTATACTAAAAATTTTAAAAAAAATCTCAAAATTTATTACATGCGAATGCTAGATAAAAGAACAATCTTTCGAAATCCATTTATAATTGTTTGTGGAAAAGAGTCAATACGTCTAAAATCTGATTTGAAAATGACATATTTCTGGTTTTCTCTGGTAATGCCCTCTTAAGTTCTCGTTCTGTCTTAAGATCGATAATCTCATTAAATATTTGTTATTCGTCAACCTTCACGTAAACTAAACTATAACATTAAGGCCTTCCCTAGAAACAATTTCGAAATTCGCATTAAGTGTGATAGGTGCCTAAACCATACCATGGTGTGCCTGAGGCGTCTTACCGGAAGGTCAAACCTCGTACGTTGTGTTCGATAGTGGTGAGGTGATGGTGTACTGGTAGGAAAACGAGAGTGAAGACGAAGAAACAGATTTGAAGGCCAAAGACCCAAAGGCACCGACCGGGCCCCGAGGACAGGCAAGCCCATTCAAAAATATATACAACCATAATCAATTTTTATGTAGTATTATTAATAACGTTTTGATACTGGATACACTGAAAACATGCAAACTTAGTTAGATTCTAAAAGTCTTCGATTTCTTAATAGGGTATAAACAGAGAAAACCAGAAATATGTCATTTTTAAATCAGATTTTAGACGTATTGACTCTTTTCCACAAAAAAATTATAAATTGATTTCGAAAGATTGTTCTTTTATCTAGTGAACGCATGTTTTAAATTTTGAGAAAAATGTTTATTTTAGTGTAATAAGGTTATACCATAGGTAGTTGGCAGATTTGTTAAATTTTCAAAAAAGATTTTTGAATTATAAAACACCCATTTCAAATCATACATTGCAGTTAAATAAATCAATACATTATCTAGTAAACGCATGTTTCAGAATTTTAATTTTGGTTTAAATAAAATCATTAAAAAATATATACATACATGTGTGTCTTGAAGAAAATTGGTCCGCACTTGCATACTTATTTGCGCACTTACAAACTAATATATTTCAGATTTATTTTTTTTCTTATTTTGCATAGACATTATTGAAAAATGATAAATACTTATGATCAAAAAATAATTACAAAAAGTGCATAATTTTAATAGTTTTATCATCACGCCTTTCAGCATTTTTGGATGCGGGTATAAATTAAAGCAAATTTGAAATAAAATCGGTATTGAATTATAATTTTAAAAAGCTGGTACGGAGAATAATTAATCTTTCTCATTGGAACCGCCCTATACGATCGTAGAACGTCTTTCGACGAAATGTGGATTTTCGGCCGCTGGCTGGTTAAACGCCCTTATTGGTTTTGTGATGTGATTTTATGTAGTTATTTGTATGAATTTTTTTATTGATTCTTCTCCATACCTTCTGGCGTATTTCACAACCCATTGTATTCTTAGAAACAAATATTATATTTTTATTTGATTTGCACGATTTTTATGAGATTAAAAGATTAGGAAGGCGGATATGATGGGTACAATTTGGGAGGCAGGTATGGGTACCGCCGCCCGGGAACCATTTATTGAATAACCAACACCTCTGTCATAGGTCACCCCAAGTGGTTCGCTATTGAATGCGTCTGCCCACGTACTGCGTGGCGGTCCGGATTGAGAGAGACTGGTTGAGGGAGGCCTTTTGACCTTTCCGGCCGGACTCTCTCGAGCGATCGCTTTACACCGCACTTGGAGGGATGGATTCGTACGTCCGTCACTCCTGGACACACTGACCACCAGATTCCTACCAACCCCTCATACCTTTTTCCTTCCCAGAACTTCTTATCCTTCCCTTCCTTAAAAAGACCCTCCACACAGCATCTCCTCACAGATAAATTATTTTCCTTAGGGCCTCCAGTGTGGCGCTAATATTTATTTATTTATTTATTTATTTACGGACAAATAGTCCAATTAACAATATAACAATAACACGAACAGAAAAGAAAAAAGAGAGATCACAATGAAAGGAGATTACATATAGATGAAGAGCATTGACAAAATACATATAATATAAAAGTACATAGAGAAGATAACTACAAGTAGCTTGAAGATGGATTTAAAAAAACTTTAAAAAACCATATTGCGTAACGACTGCCGAAAGTCACTTAGGCTTACACCAAAAAATTCAATGCTTTGATATGTGTTGACAAGTCTCGACATAAAAAAAAAAAATACTAATATAAAAAAAATTAATGAATTATTATGCATTTTTAAAGAATTGCAATGAATTCGAATATTTTCAACACAATTATGATTTCTTACAAATCATACGAAAGTTATTGACGTATCGTGATTGTTTTCATAGCGATTTCCATTAATGAATTTTACACTAACAATGAAAATGCCTTAATTTATTTCATGTATTCTGGCATCGCGTTAACATTATGTATTTGATATTAAATTTATTCTGTACGTACCTACCTACTAGTATAGAACGTGGAATAAAGAATGAGGAATATTATTGTATTACTTTTTGGCAGTTAACCCTTTCAAACCTGAAGTAGAACTAATTGATATTATATTTTTTTAATAGTCTAGAAGTTATTGCTACTTTCATTTCGAAGAATATTAGGTTTCAGGGGGTCAACTTCACAAACGATGACATTTTTTTTTTAAGTTTTCTTTAATGATTGATTTGTTTGTTCGATGGAATGAGGATTTTTCGACCACCACGCCCGTGTTGTGGTGGTCGTTATTATAAAACTAATTAATTATAAAAAATAAATTATGAGTTCACTGTATAACAAAAGGTTCCACGACTATTGATCCCCGAGAGTTGGCCCCCGAGCATACTTATACACAATACGCAGTCGGCTTAGGAAGGGATGTACCGCCGGATAACAAAAATATAAAACATATTTTCATTCAAATGTATTACGTTACATACATAGTATAAAATGAAGTCGCTCAAAATCTTTTAAAATACGCAACGGATTTTCATGCATTTCACCAATAGATAGAGTGATTCAAGAGGAAGGTTTATATGTATAATACATGCTTATTATAGTAGATAAATATTCAATTCAGGCAGCGGGCAGCTGGCAAGCGGATGGTGTGGATTTTATAAAGGTTGGGTAATGGCGTTGTGTTTCGTTAGCCACAGCAACGTGTGGCCGGGTCTGTTAGTCTTTACATAAATGATGTCACTCCGGCTGTCTGTGCGCTTAGATCTTTTAAATCACACAAAGGATTTTCATGCGGTTTTCACCAATAGATAGAGTGATTCACGAGGAAGATTTTTAGGTATATAATTTGTCAAGGTTTGGTTTGGTGGTTGAAATATATAATATATCTGGCCAAGCGACAGCGGGCAGCGGGCTGCGAGCTGGCAAACGGGCGGTGTGGATTTGATTTAACCGATGGCGTTGGTTCTGAAGGTTGGGTATTGGCGTGGCATTGTGTTCCGTTAACCACAGCAACGTGGCCGGGTCGGCTAGTCAAGGATAAAACTACTTGTCTATATACTGTATATACCAGCATATAAGTACAAAAATCGACACCGTAAATAAATTCATTTGATATCCATCCAACTTATTATCAAAGGTATTTTTAAGTCGTTTTAGGTAATTTTAAGTCGCTTTAGGTTTGAGATTGGTAAATAATGCACAACAAATTTTATAAAAATTATAATTTCGGGGGGCCGAATGCGGGGAGAACAACCGTTGAGGGATCAAATGTTGGGGGGGTCAACTTTCGGGGATCAACTATCGGGAGATCAACTGTTTTAATTTTTCTTTTAAATTTGAAAACATGCTTTCACAACTTATGTAAGAATAAATTCTGTTGAGGTAATTCACAAAAATCACCTTTCAAAATATAAAAATTGCTGCCATCTAAACAAGTTGCCAATGTCAAATTTAAAGCCAGTTTTACCAGCAATTATAAAACGAAAACCGTCAAATCTAAGTATTTTCAAATATACACACGGTTTGAAAGGGTTAAATGGTGTTTCAAAGCCCATTATGACATGATGATTTTGCGTTTACCTAAAAATGTACAATTTTTGGAAGAATGTACAATTTTCTGTAAAAAGGTACAATTTTGTGTAAAAATGTACATAAATGCCAATTTCATGATAGCAGAGTTCACCATTGGCACATTTTCAAAATGACAAAAAAAGTTTTATAGTTAACAATGGGGTCGTGTTATGCCAACGTAATCATTTAATTTATCTTGCTTATTATGTACTGGGTGTATTTTCATATCGTCGAAACATCGATTAATGTTTTTGCACGTTTTTACACCGACAATAGGTCATTAAATTATGAATGAAAAAAAAACGTATAAAGGGGCCTACTATATTTAGTTCCATACCTGACTAGGTACCTACTAGGTAGGCTCACCTAAACTAATACTAGAATAGTCGGGAGCTAGATTTATTTGTGTTCTCTTTCCGTCCTCCAAGCTAGAGCAGAGTTTCTCAACACTACCTGTGGTCTCGTTTTGAGATTGTTTATCTGAAGTGAAACTTCTTTAGCGCCGTTAGTGATTTGAAATTCGGATGAAACGGAAATGCGTCACAACTCAGTTCTACACAAATACTCGGTTCTAATATAATGCGATAAAGCCGCGCTTTGGCGCGGGCCTTCTGTAGCGAAGTGGACAAGGTGCCTGACAAGTCTCAGCGGCCAGAGAGAGAGACATTAAGCGAACGGAGGTTCGAATTCTACGAAATCCAAAAAAGTACATTTTTATTTTTGTGAAATCAATATCCAATCTTCAAACCACTTTAATAATAATAAACAAGCAAAAGAAAGGACAGTGACATCTAGCGACTTTCTAGTTTCACTTCTACCGCTTGTGAATTACACACTCTGATTATTTTGTACTACATGTCACTGAAAATGTTTTACAGTTTTTTTTACATATGCTTTGGGTGTAGAGTTGTTTGATAATAATAATAATAATTTAAATAATATTCTGTTATTTAGTTCTGCAAAACGTATCTGTCTAATTGAGAGGGTAGGTAGGTTTTTCTTGCATTATCTCGAGGGATAAGGCTCTTGAATCACAATCCTGAGGTCGCGGGGTCGAATCCCGTCATGGACAAATACATTTTTTTGTTTGTGTTATTTCACAATTAATCCATTAAAAATATTGTATAGTACATTTGCGGCACGTTCCTGAGAGAAATATTCTCTCAGTATCACCCTGGTGTAAGACCACCATTCAGAATTAAAACGTTGCTTTAAATGGCTTTAGCCGTGTTTAGTGACCAGATCTGAATAGACAGGTCTTCTTCCCCACCTTCCTCCGCCCATATCTTTCCCCTCCTCATCTTCAGCCTTACAATTACGATATACCATTGCCGTAGTTTCACTAACTCCAGACTGCGGCTAGCAGCTGGGGCTGGGACTCTTGTGAGGTATTCACATAAAAGTAAAACACAGGAGGTAATCTTTGAGGCCTACCTATATTCTCTATATTCCCTCTCTGAGAAGAAAAAAAAGGTATGAGGGGTGGCCGGGGTGGGTAGGAATCTAGGGGTCAATCTGTTCAGGGGTGACGAACGTATGAATCCATTCCTCCCTCGTTAGTGTTAGTTACTTCTCTCATCACTGCGGTGCTAGGCGAAAAGGTCTTCCTCAACCAGTCTCTCCCCCAATTAGTTGATCTGGCCTGCCACGCAAGGTGGGCAAAAGCATCCGTCGCCAAGACGTCAACAAACCTCATCCCATGAAACCGGGCACCTTATATTTCAATATCTTTGCCGGGCACGAATGCTAACTCCCAAAACCACTTGGGATGAATTATGGCAGAGGTGTTGGTTATCCAATGGTTCCCGGGGCGGCGGTACCCATACCCGCCTCCCAAATTGAGGTACAAGCATAATTTGTTTCTAAAATCTCTTGATAGCCCAATATGATATAAACGCTCATCTTGTTTCGAAATAATAATTCAACGATAATTATTATTGCTCATCAAATTAACTGAGTACCTAGAGTTTTCCATATCAGTTAATAGAATTAAAATATTAAATAAAATCAACATTTTCGTAAAATATAGTGGGTATATTCCCGACACAATCTACTCACAAACGATTTAATATTTAAACATGGAAAGATGACTCTCAAGAAAAACTGAAGAAGCGATATTTATTTATTTACGCCTATTTAGGCTTTTACATACATATATATAACAATATTAACGAAATTATACTAGTAAATAGTGCAGGAAACTACTGTTTAAAACACTTGCACAAAAATAAATACAAAGTAAAAATATTAGGTATTGAATTTGAACCACACAGGATGAAGGTACAAAATACAAAAAATCCGAAATAGTTTTTTTTTCTTTCAGCCAACAAAATACTGTCAATGTGTTAGTCAATTTTAATAGCTTTATCAAAATATTCCCCTATTTGATGAAAAAACTTCAATAAGGTATGCTTATATAATAAAATTGATGTACTAAATATATCAACAACATCGGAGTATTTGTTTCCAAGCTGTTGAATCCGTCGCATAGGAGTATAATATTGGCTTGTTGACTAACTTATATTAAAGATATTCAGAAATTTTAATGTGAGAATATCTGCAAATATTAAAAGGGGTTACACGATCAAATTGATTGAAATCAATCACGTCGTCCAGCAAACAGAAAATTTTGATTTTTTTTTTACTATTTTTGGAATGCCGTTAGTTTGATTTATTATTTTTCTTTTTACTTAAGATTTTTTCAATAATTTCTCTCTCACCAAAGCATGATTTTTTTAATAGCCCTTCAAAATTATCCCCTTACAGAAAATATCCAAGTCGGTCGTAGATTGCCTTGAACTCCTACGACGAGTTCCAACCAACTACACACTCCAACTACGAGTTCCCAACAAACGAACCAGATCAGACAAAATTCTTAGCCTCCAATAACGCAACACCAATTCTAAGCAGAGCCCTTTAATTTTTGTGCATCACTCACTACACACTATTTATCATTTTTAACTTTGCACCACATTTCTTTAATGTCATACCGGCGATCTCTCGACGATACTGATCGAATGCTACTACCATTCTATGAACTACTAGGCAAAATAGAGGGCCACCGAGGGTCTGGTAGGAGACAATTGTCTTGCCTGCGAAATATACGAGAGTGGACTTAGAGGTGTGGAGGAGCTATTCCGGGAAGTGAAAGATAAAGATGTATTTAACAGAGTGATCGCCAACGTCGCGTCGGGGGGGGGGTCTGATACGGCACACGAAGAAGAAAAAGATTCATACTATACTTATACTACTAGATCGACCCCTCCCCCCCCCACCCTACTCCCACCCTATTCCCATTTCAACCAATTGTTATGTAATCTTTTTTAATTATTGTCTTCCAAATCACCAAATTCACTTATACGTATAAGCCCAAATGGAAACCTTTAAATGGGATAGTTAACGTAATTTAGAAATAATTTTTCTTCATTTTATAGTAAGTTGTTTTTCTAATAAATAAAAATTAAAATATTCTGTAGTCCTTAGATCCTTGAAGGCACAATGGACCCCTGTTGAGAACCGCTGAACCTGATCACGTAAGTTTGTCCTCCAACAGTCCTCGTACGTTGCCACAGGCTTTTATCAATCTAGTAATACGTGTATCGTAATTTATGGCCGTGTGAAATAGACGTGGGCAGAATGATTCCCAGGAGTGAATCGATTCAGTCTGATTCCCATGGACTTTTGAAGTGATTCCTTTAATTCATTACTTTAATTCAATTAAATCCCAAAAAAAAAAAAATTTTGAAAATTAAATGAATGGGGAGGCTAACACCGCACACGAGACCGGGAGGCCACGGAGTACCCGGAGTACCGCTGAGTGATAGTAGATATAATAGACTGATAGGCTACCAAGCATCGCACAAAGAGGAAACCGATTATTCTATCTGATTATCTCGCTAAAACCTATAGATTAATGTGTTTGACTCTTTTTAGTGTCGCTTTTTCGTTTCATCGGTTTTCAAATCACAATGAGTGGGGAGGCTACGAAGCACCACACAAAGAGGAGACCAATAGGCTACGGAACACTGCACAAAGAGGAGACCGATTATTCTATCTGATTATCTCGCTAAAACCTACAGATTAATGTGTTTGACTCTTTTTAGTGTCGGTTTTTCGTTTCATCGGTTTTCAAATCACAATGAGTGGGGAGGCTACGAAGCACCGCACAAAGAAGAGACCAATAGGCTACGAAAAACCACACAAAGAGGAGACCGATCATTCTATCTCATTATCTCGCAGGCTAAATCCTACATTGTTGGTCTTTTTTTAGTGTCGTAATTTTTCGTATGTAAAATGTATTTATTGCTAGCAATTATATCTTAAAATTATACAAGTTTTCGTTTCACCCTTAAAATTTTATAGATTTTATTTTATTTATTAAACTTATAATTTTGTTCCATTTCACGTGATCTAATATAAACATACATTTTAACATTAAGATGACTATTTTATGACAGCTAACCACAGCTAATTGGCCTTATAATATCTGCAAATTTACATATTATATCGACCCAAGATCTACGTCTAAAAGTAGGTAGGTACAATATCTTCCGTACGTACCAAAAAACAGATAAGCATCATTTTAGCTTCTCACTGCTGATGTTCAGATTCAAAGTCGAAAGTTTTCGACTAACTATGTAATGAAATTGACGGCTTGGTGCGCGGGGGAATAAATGAACCGCGCGGACGGATTAAGGGCTGGCATTGAGGAATGAATTAGTAACTTTTGACTAATGTTTTGTGTCTTACCTAGCAGTGACTTCATTTACTCGCGAGCTGCGGACCTAGGACTGGGATGCGTTTGGGACATATCGTGACATTGACGTGACGATGACGCCTGACGTCATTTCTAGGTCTGAGATTTACAAAAGACCATGACGTCACAAGTGAAAAAGACTTTTGTTTTAATTCCTCTGTCTGTCGGAATCGGACAATCTCGATTTCGACAGACTAGATACCTGGGACGCGGACATTGAACACGGACCTGGGACGGCGGGGACCTTAGGACAATCTCAGGACTATTGATTAGGATAAATGATTAATTCCTTGCGTGAAAGAGATGCTCGGGCAACCCGGATGAATCGCGGCCGCGTTTTGGCCATTTTGGGACATGGACTTTGATGATGTTCGGGTGTTTTTAGAATGGCGGCGCGGCGGTAGCGGAATACAATCGTAATAGGCGAGTCGTTCACAATACCGTCCGTCGACCACTTCGCGGCGCGCGGCCCGTTTAATAATATTTAAATACCTATGAAACAATATAATATTTAAATCGTTTACAGAACACATTATTCATTGAAATAATTTAACAGTAAAATAAATGGAAATTAAAAATGTATGGTGTCATTAAAAATCGTAGGATGCAAGGCCAAAGATAAGGAATGAAGAATCAATTCATTTTGAAATTGAGAATTAGATTGAGTGTGTCACAAGATTGAATTTATTCATTTAATTCGGTCATTCAATTTTGCCCACGTCTAGTGTGAAATACCTGTGCCCGTAGTGCCTAGAGACAGAAACCTACCTGGGCTACCATCGATTCTAGAATAAGTTGATAACCGGCGATTTCTTGCAAACTTCAAATGGTTTGAGCACGTTAACCGTAGTAAGCTTTCAAAAAAGAAGAGGGGAGATATGTAAACGCATATGTTGGAGGGAGCGCGCTGATACTAAAAAACGACAATAATTTAGATAAATATATACGTGAAATCCTATTTAGATACTATTTTGATTAATCTTTACGACGAATCGGCTTACAGTATGAACATCAAAAAATATGCTACGGATAAATCGAAGCTTTTACTAGCTTTTTTATGTATTGGAATTACAATAAAATTATTATTTACGTAACAAAAAATATAAGCGTAAACCACAAAAAAAAGTTTTTTCATGACTTAACTATGAAGTAATACAAGAAACAATTTTTTAAAAATACCCCTTTATGGCTAAAATGTTAAATAAAATAATAAAATATGTTTTAAATAATTTTCGGAGTATACTGTGCGATTTTTTTTCTATCGTGTGAATTTCATATAATTGCTAGTTCTAGGTCAAGGTAACGAATAGTTCGCAACGAAACTTTCATTGCAAGCTGGAGCTTTTATGTATTTTGATAACGAGAATGTTCCTACCCTATAAGAGTTACTAAATTAGATACCTAATACGAATGTTGTTAAAATATCTTTTTAAGTTTTGTAAGTGTGATCGAGTCGATGAATTAGATACTGGGATTTTTTTTTACATTGGCTCCACACAGGAGGCCCTGAGGAAATAATCTCCTTTAGCCCTGGGTCATCTTAGGGGATACTGTGTGGAGGGTCTATTTAAGGAAGGGAAGGATAGGAAGTTCTGGGAAGGAAAAAGTTATTAGGGTGGGTAGGAATCTAGGGTGACTATGTCCAGGAGTGACGGACGTAATAATATGAATCCATCCCTTCAACTGCGGTGCAAGGCGATGGGTCGAGAGAGTCCGACTGGAAAGGTCAAAAGGCCTCCTTCAACCAGTCTCTCTCGATCCGGCCCTCCACGCAGCAGGTGGGCAGACGCATCCGCCGACAATACCTGGACAAAACTCACTATTTAATTCTATTTGATTCTGGGGGTATTTTTTTATACAACTTCGGTCCCAGAATGTATACGTCTTTTGAAACTTTGCCTTATTGCTCCCTGGGACCACGAGTTCACTTAGGGTGACCTATGGCAGAGGTGTTGGTTATCCAATAAATGGTTTCCGGGGCGGCGGTACCCTTCCCCGCCTCCCAAATTGAATATGTATAATGGGTGACTTGCTTCAGCTATTTTCGTTTCATGGAAGCAACATATTAAACAATTTTTCATAACGGTAGGGGACGTTTGAGGAAGACATGGCACGATCAAGTGAACCAAATACTTTAATCCGGCCATGTCAAGAGACATAATAACAGAAGGGTGCGTATTTAAGAGACAATGACAAATGAATTTGAATGAAGCAAGGATGGTGTGTCAAGTTTGATTTGTTCGGTTGTCCGTCGTCTGCCGACCCCTGCGATTAGGGTTACCATCCTTCCGGATTAATCCGGAAAAGTCCGGACTTATAGCCTTTTGTCCGGCCCTTTAATTTGTCCGGATTTTTTGGTTTAAATGGAATACGCGTAATAAAACTTACATAATTAATATCAAAAATAAGTCTTTAATCTTTATTAATTTCCCACTCATCTAAAAACCAAAATATAAATCTTTTTTTAAAATCAACTCATGGAAATCAAACAATAAATTTTAATTACAGTTGAAAACAATCAACAAGTTCAAATATAAAATATCTTCTTCAAAACTTGTTTTCGACAAATATATAAATTTTAATATTTTTCAGCACCAGATACTTGACGAAGCAGCTCCCGTTCATACAAAGTTTTCTTATAGAATTCTTCGCAGTTCGTAGTTTTAAGGTTGTATTGAATCATCAACAACGATCTGACATAATCTATTAGGCTCTTTTGTCCACTGTGCTCCCATTAGAGAAAACACTCTTTCTACACTTGCGTTTTGAGTTTGGATAGCAAAAATGAACTCACAAATACTCAATAGAATGGGCAATGTGGCGATTGTGAAGTTTGTAAAAATGGTAACCCACATTTTATGGACCATCATACTAAAAAATGGATCGTTTTGTTGGGATATGAATGAATTGACTGCTGTTTTTTCATCGAATCACTTTACATCATCGATAACAACACCTTTGGCTCTCATATAAACAACAGAATCCACGAGCTTTTCAAACTCAATCAGTTCGTTTTTTTTAACAGTAGGTATTCAGTCAAAAACCATACCGTTGTGAAGTGCGCGTACCTGATATTTGCATTATGTGATTAAGATGTCCGGACTTTCTTTGGACTGTCAGGCTTTTTGCCAGGACTTTTTAATTTTCTAAACGGTAACCCTAACTGCGAGGAAACGGCGTGTTTCTTGGTTTGTTAGATAATATAAGATACCAGTTAACGGTGGTAGTACATGCCAGTGTAAAGCTTAAAAGTTTTGCTCTTTGTTTTAACTTTGGTACATTCTACTAAAAGCTAGCCTTAACTAAATTATACTTAAGTTAATGAACCAGAGTCAACCAGTATAAATATATTTTTAAATAATGTGTAGAGGAAGCACTTAATTCCCAGCAAAACACCTGAACAAAATTATAAATATAGTTACAATACTAATTGGGTATTTTATCCGGCGCCTGTGAAAATCACCTCAATGGCGCTATACAAGTATTACTACATGGGCTCTGTCTAATTGAGCATGACTTCGTGGCTTCATTAGAGGTAGATCAACTTCAACAAACTTATTACTCTTTCAAAACTATATATTGGAGTCATTTTCTAAAAACAAACAAGTTGACTGTATATTTACTGATTTCTCGAAGGCTTTTGATAAAGTGTCCCACAAAATACTGATCCGAAAACTTCATGCTCTGGGAATCAGAGAAAATATGTTGAACTGGCTAAGTAGTTACGTATCTACCGCAAGGTAGTCATCTTGGCCCAAATTTATTTCTTATTTTTATAAACGACATAGTCAACTGCTTTAAAGACGTCAAAGTGTTGCTTTTCGCTGATGACATTAAATTATATAAAGAGATAACTATCCTTAATGATTCTAATTTTGAACATCTGGCTGTCACAGTTATTTTGTTTTCGCCTAGGAAAAAATAATCTTTTTTTATTATTTTAACTAATATTTTTATGTTTTCTGGTCAATAAAAGTGTAGTGTGTTGTTCCTTGAGGATTCTTCTCCCCTCTGATCTTCCAGGAGTCACTTTTCGTCGCTGATTTCCAGATATTTATAACCTTTTTTATTTCTGTCACTTTCCATACATTTTTTCTTTTGTAATTTTGTGAACAATGGAGGAGGACCCCCCTGGACACCCTAAAAAGCCCCCAGATCCTCCCCCTGACCTCCCAGATGGTGAAAATGTAGTAATTTCAGACAGTGAATCTGTCATTCTGACTACCACAAAAAAAAGGAAGTTTAGTCCCTCTTCCTCAATAAAACATGACTCTCCTTCTTCTTCTCAGTCTTCACCTGCTCTTCCTCAACCTCCTCCTACAAACTTTTATTCTCCTCATTCCTGTGGCCCGTTCATTGTGTACGCTCAAAAAACTGAGCAAGGTAAAACTATCCACCCTCTTGAATTTGGTAAATTTCTATCAAATAGCAAGAACCTTTCGATTAAGCCTGGAGGTGTAAAAGCTGAGGGTCGCTTCCGAATCTCTGTTGAATTCCTCTCAGGTTCAGCCGCCAACAACTTTATCAAAAACATATTTATTTCATCAAATTCTAAATTCAAGGCGTACATCCCAACTTTCAATGTCACTCGTATGGGCCTCGTCAGAGGTATCTCGACCGATCTGTCCATTCCAGAAATCCTGTCTTCACTTTCAACCCCCCAACATATCGGCAATCCCATAAAAGCCAGGAGGCTAAATTATAAGGACTCTTCTGAGGGCATCGTTTCCTGGAAGCCCTCCCAATCTGTCGTCATCACATTTGAAGGACAATCTCTTCCTTCCCATATTTATTTATTTTTCAACTCCTTACCAGTTGAAATGTATACTTATCCCACCACTCAATGTTACAATTGCTGTCGTTTTGGTCATACCAAAGCTGCATGCAGATCCCCTCCCAGATGTTTCAAATGTGGAGAAAACCACACGGCTGACAAATGTTCTTCTCTCTCTTTACCTAAATGTTTTAACTGCTCAGGTGCTCATTCCGCCATTAACTCTTCTTGTCCGGAACAATCTCGCCAAAAAAATATAAAAATTTCTATGGCCTCTGAGAACTTGTCTTTTCTGCAGGCTTCTAAACTATTCCCGCCTGTCAAAAAATCATTTGCTGAGGTTTTATCCAGTAACTCTTCATCCAACCCACTCGCCTCCTCCTCAACATCTTCTCGTTCAACTAAATTCACATACAAAAACCCTATCTCTAAACCGGCTCCTGGATACGATCAGCAACAACACAACTCACTTCTCTTAAATCCCAATGGTTCACCTCTTTCAAATGCCACAAATGGGTGCGCAAACAATTATAATTCATCCTCAACAGACCATCAAAAGCTTTCTGAACAATTCTCCCAAGATAATTCTTCATTTATTCAAACTCTTATTATGCTTCTAATTGACCTAATTTCTTCTCAAACTAATCTACCGTCCAACGCTGCTTCTATTATTTCCACATTAAAATCATTTATTCAAAATGGCTCTTCAAGATGTCAGAATTCTTCAGTGGAATAGCCGCAGTGCTATTTCTAACAAATCGAACCTTCTTAACCTATTAAATTCAAACCTTGTTTCTGTGGCTGCTATCTCGGAGACATGGTTTACTCCATCCACCCACTTTAATGTGGGAGGGTACTCCTGTCTCCGCGATGATCGCCCGGAAGGTACGGGCGGTGGTGCTGCCCTTTTTATTAAAAAATCCCTTCCGTTTTTCCCAATAAATAATATCAAACCCCCCAATGCTGACTTTCAAATGGTTGCAGCTAAAATAAAGGACACTTCCTTTGTTTCTATCTATCTTCCCCCAACATCGCACTTCAATAAACAAGCGTGGTTGCAAATTGTCCGTCAACTAAGCCCTCCTTTCTTTTTATTGGGTGATTTTAATGCCCATTCCCCCGTCTGGGGTTCTGCTTTCTGTGATCGAGACGGTCGAAGTGTGATGGATTTCCTAGATGAATCCAACCTTTTTCTTTTGAATGACGGATCTCCTACTAGAATCTCTCGCCCCAACACAAACCCCAGTGCAGTGGATCTCTCCATATGCTCTACTAATCTGGCACCTCTCTCCTCGTGGGTGGTGTCCCCCGACCCTTGCTCCAGTGATCATTTCCCGATCACCATCACTTATCAAACTTCTTTCCATTCAGACAAGTCCCATATTTCGACAAAGATTAAAACAAAACTCACCAAATGGGACGAATTTAACTCACATATGGATAAGTTTATACAAAATTTATCCTATACCGATACATTATCTGTCAAAGATGACTACGATAACTTCAAATCAATGCTCGTAACTGCAATCAATAAATCAACTCCTCCCCCTAAAACTAAATCTCTCAAAAAACTCCCTCCGACTCCCTGGTGGGATGAGGAATGTTCCAAAGTAGTGAGAATTCGGAAAGCTAAATCTCTTTCCTATCGTCACAATATGACTATGGAGAACTATCTCATATACAAAAATGCCGAAGCCAATGCCAAAAGGGTATTGAGGTCAAAAAAAAGATCCGGGTGGTACAACTTCTGCAGTTCAGTATCTCCGAACACTCCAATTTCGGAAGTTTGGTCTATGATTCGAAGATTTCGATCCTCCTTCAGTCCAACATCTCCTCGAGCTTCTCATTCTAAATGGATAGACGAGTTCTTGGACAAAATTGCCCCCCCTTCTGTACCTAACTTAGATGAAATAACTCCAATCCACAACACTCCTATGTCTGATCATTGGCTAGACTCTCCATTCACTTTAATTGAATTAAAAAATTGTTTATCAACAGTCAAGGACTCATCTCCAGGCAGAGATGGTATACCTTATAGCATTATCAAAAATAGTAATGATAATGTTCTAAATCACTTTTTGAGCATCTTAAATAAAATCTTCCAGACTGGCATAATACCTGATGACTGGAGTTCTCAAATAATCATCCCAATTCTAAAATTAAACAAATCACCCAATTCTGGATCCAACTATAGGCCAATTGCTCTTTCATCCACCCTTAGTAAAATTTATGAAAAATTAATTAAAAACCGGTTAGAATTTTTTGTCGAGAGTAATCATCTTCTCTCTCCATCCCAATTTGGATTTAGGAAAAAGAAATCTACACAAGATAACCTTGCCATCATCAGCACTGATATTAATTTATCCATTTCTAACAAAGAAGTATGTCTTGCAGTCTTTATAGACATAGAAGGCGCCTTTGACAATGTTTCCATCCCAATTCTTAAAAAAAAACTTTTAGGCCTTGGCTTACCCCTCATGTTTGTCCAATCTATTATTAATCTTTTTCTCGATAGGAAAATTTTCATTGAGCTACCAGATGTTACTCCTCAGAGTAGGTCAATTTGGAAGGGTTTACCCCAAGGCGATGTATTATCCCCCTTACTGTATAATATATACACACACGATATGCATGTCACCATTCCCCCTCAAGTAAAAGTTGTTGAGTTCGCAGATGACATAGCTTTCTTCTTATCATCCAAAATCATTCCACCCGCCGTCAAATATCTTAATGAAGCCATGGATGCCCTTTGCACATGGCTCACTTTAAATGGTCTTGAACTTTCAGTACAAAAGAGTCAGTGTGTCACCTTCTCAAATCGTCATAATAACCCCCCTGTTCAAATTTTATTTAAAAACTCTCCAATCCCCAATGCTTCCGAAGTTAAATTTTTGGGAGTAACATTTGATAGGAAACTTAAATGGTCTTCCCACATTAATAATATAGTTACTAAATGTGAAAAAAATTTAAATATTATCAGATCATTGACTGGCGTTTGGTGGGGTGCACATCCTATCTGCATTAAGTTGCTCTACAATGCTCTTATTCGAAGCCATCTCGACTATGCCTGCCCACTTTTTAGTACTGCATCCAAAAATGCACTCGGTAAATTAGACAAAATTCAATCTAAGTCATTGCGAATAATAACTGGCGCGATGCAATCGTCGCCCATCAATTCCCTTCAAGTAGAATGTTCTGATCCTCCTCTTTATTTAAGGCGTCAACTATTTGCTGACAAATTTGTTCTTAAATGTTTAAATTCTAAAAGTCATCAGGTTATTCCCAGAGTCTCATTGTTCAACGACTCAACACATTCACATTCATCTACAATCAGAGCTCGAACTAAACCTCTCCCTTCCATCTGTAAAAATTTTCGCTCTCTCTCAGAGCTTCAAATTATCAAAAATGATCTTCTTCCTTTGTACAAATTAAAATATAGTCACGTCACCCTATCCCCAACGATTTTAGAAGGGATCGGCATCCTTAAAAGTCATTCCAATCTCCCAGCCCGTACTGTCAATAATATGTTCAATGACATTATTTCTTCTAAATGGCCCAACTCTTCTCTTTTATTTACTGATGGCTCCAAATCTCCGGACTCTCCTAACTGTGGTATTGGTATTAACGTTTACCACAATAATTCTAATGAAAGAATATTTTATTCAATTTCAAACCAATTTTCAATATTTTCTGCAGAGTGCATTGCGATTATTGAATCTCTCAAATATGTAATAAAAAATAATTTTGAACATTCTCTTGTTCTCTCTGACTCTCTCAGTTCCCTCCAAAAAATTAAAACCAGTCCTCTTCTTCATCCTGATGATCACTTTGTATGTCTTATTCGAGTATTGATAACCTCCATTCAAAGCTCTGGAAAAACTGTCACTCTGATTTGGATTCCTGGACATGTTGGCATAGTGGGTAACGATATTGCTGATTCCTTGGCAAAACAAGGAGCGTCTAACCCTACCGTTACCCTCGTAAACCATATTCCCCTGTCTGATATTTTTTCCATCATCAAAGATAGATCCCGCAATGTTTGGACAGAGTATTGGAACATTGCTAGTCAATCCAAGGGTGCCCGTTACGCCTCAATACAAAGGACTATCCCATCAAAACCGTGGTTTCAAAAATTCCCCCATTTTTCCAAAAAAGAAATTTCCTTACTTATTCGTATGAGAATCGGACATTGTTCCGTTCCTTCTCACCTTTATAAAATTCATGTGCTTGACTCCCCAGATTGTACGTTCTGTGGTCTAGATGTGGGAACTTTAGATCACATATTTTTTGATTGTCCCTCTCTAAATAAATATCCTCTCTTCTATCAAGCGTTATCAAAAATTGCCTCTCCTCCATTCAACATTTCATCTCTTCTAAGTCTGAACTCTACTCCAATCTTCCATAAAATTCTGAAATTTGCACATTTAAATAAAATTAATATATAAATTCACCTTTCCTTTCTCTGTAATTATAAATGATGGCCTAGAACACCCTTGAAGGGTGAAAGCCAGAAATAATTGAAAAAAAAAAACTATCCTTAATCACTGAGAAATTCTTCAATCAAATATAGACATGCTAAAAATTTGGTGCTCACAAAACAATCTATATTTAAATGTAGAAAAATGCAAAACTTTGACCTTTTCCAGAAAAAAACATCACTGTTTTTCGACTATTCAATAAATAAAATAAATTTAGAAAGAGTATCGGAAATGCGGGATCTTGGCATAATAATGGATGAGAAACTAGACTTCACGGTTCACATTCAACAAACTGCAAATAAGGGTATGAAAACTTTAGGATTTGTGTTAAGAACAATTAAAAACTTTGAATCGTTACAAATCATAAACTACTGTATACATCCCTTGTTAGAAGCCTAATAGAATATTACTCCATAGTCTGGTCGCCCTTCTATAAAATTCATATTCACACTATTGAAAGAATTCAAAGAAAATTTCTACGTTTTGTAAATTTTAAACTTAACATCCCTTTAGAGTACATAAATTATCCGTCGTTAATAAATACTTTAAATATTTCAACATTAGAAAACCGACGAAAAATAAACGACCTAACTTTTTTATTAAAATTATTAAACTCTAAATTCGACAGTTGTGAACTCCTGCAATTAATAAATCTACATGTACCTACACGAACAACTAGACAAACATTGACATTTTATATACGTACATCTCATTCGAACTATGATTTACATTCTCCAATACAACGTTTGCATAGTCTTGGTAACAAATACTTAAACAATCTCGATGTATTTGACAATAATTTGAACTTAGCAAACTTCAAACGCCATATGTGCCAACTATTTATTTCTACCTATCCCGTAAACTAATGAGAACAACAATTTTAAAAATTACCTACTTTATATCAACTACTATATTTTATGGACTATATTTTGTTTCTTATATTTTATGTTACCTGTATTTTGTTAACGCTTATATTTTATGTAACCTAAATTTTTTATTTTATTTTTTTTTAACCCTTATATTTTATGTAACCTATATTTTGTTTTCAACAAATATTATGTTACTTGTATTGTGTATTGTATTTTGTAAACTCATTCTTTTCACTGCAATTAAAAAAATGTACTGTATTCTATGTAAAAGCCCTATGGGCGTTTAAATAAATAAATAATTATTTATAAACAGATACATAAGCATTGTTTGGACATGTCACTCGGGTCACAGATAAACAAAGAAAGTTTAAGCTTGGAGAAGATACAATTTTTCACGCAAATGTCACAATATTAAAAGCGCTGGAATTTGTATGATTTTAAAGTTGCAATTTTTTATTATTATTATTATCATTTATGATTGTGAATGTACCTATTATAGTCAATAGTCTCTATTATTATTATTATCATTTATGATTGTGAATATACCGATTGTAGTCAATAGTCTCTCAATTATAAACATCTTCATGCGACAGTTTAAGCTTGGAGAAGATACGATTTTTCACGTAAATGCCACAATATTAAAAGCGCTGGAATTTGTATGATTTTAAAGTTGCTATTTTTTATTATTATTATTATCATTTTTTATTGTGAATGTACCTATTTATATTCAATTGTCTCTCAATTATAAACTTGGCTTCTTACGACAGTTTAAGCTTGGAGAAGATACGATTTTTCACGTAAATGTCGCAACATTAAAAACACTGGACTTTGTACGATTTTAAAGTTGCTATTTTTAATTTTTTTGTTTATCGTGAATAGTCTCTCGATAATAAACTTTTCTACAACCACTACCCCTACCAATGTTGTTACATAATACTGTGTTTAAATTAATCAAAAGATGTTATTTGCCTTGCGGGTATATTAATAAAAGTAATAATAACATTTGATTTAATTTACGAAGATACCTATTAAGTATTAGGATAATAATAACTACGAGAAACAACTACTTACATGCAAAAATTAGGTAATTAAGTTCTGAGTTTTGTAAACTAAGTAATTCGTGCGTATTTAGTCGAAACAAAATTGCAAAAAATGAACATAAAATAAAATAAACAAAAAATAAAATAAAATGGAATTTAATGCTTCTTTTACAATCTATCCAAACGTAATACGTTGTTTTTTGTAATAAATTTAGTGTAGTTCTAAAAATATCTGCCTTATAAAAGTGCGGCGGTTAGTGGAATATTTACCGAAAAAAGATTTTCAAAATTCATTTAAGAAAAACGAAGAGTAAGGATACTTGGATATCTACTTCTCAAATTCAGTTGTATGTTTAAATGTATTTGGTTGACCACATTTACCAATCCGCCAAGTAAAACAATGAAAAATATATTTTTTTAATATTTTAAGAAAAGACAAACAACTTTGTTTACATCACTTTTATTTGTACACAATCTACATGTTTCGTGTAGATTGTGTACAAATAAAAGTGATAATGATAATCTTAAAATAAATAATGTCATCACAAAGTGAAAACCTTTCCGAAGAAGTTTTCTTCGAAAAATTAATTTTTTAATACCTTAATGTTTTCTACTTTCAGGACCTCCGGCGGACCAAATAATTGCTACGCCACTTTATGCAACCTTTAGGAGCTGACCTTGGAGGAATGCTGACAGCATCTTCGACAGCAACTTGTGGAAAATAATTGTTACACAGTTGATATTTTTTCAGCAGATTGATGCCAACTATCGTAGGGGAAAAAAAGATACACCGGCGTAGATTAACATCGACGTAATGATACGTGTGAAGCATGAACACTGTACACCACTCGCGTATCTCACACACGGCCAGGTGCGTTGCCCTTTACCTATTCTTTTCATACTAACAAATGGCTATTACATCCATAAATCGGGTACGGGCGACAATGTTATAAAATTTACATCGAATATTGGCAAGTTGAATGTACAAACTGCTGCAGAGCGGTGAGCTCCGTTGATCCATAGACATAGTAATACTTTGCGGGTTCGAAACCCAAAGTGGGCAAAATAAACATGATTTAACATTGAAGAAGAAGATAGAAAAAACAACACATAGAAAAATAAAAATGGTCGCAAGTGGGACTCCAACCCATGATCTCTCGTCTTACCGAGACGAACGCGTTAACCAATTATACCACTGAGAACTCTTATTTTGTCATTTTTGTCAATCTCTTATTTCAAATTCAGAATTAACAATATTATCTTCGACTATTTTTTTTCTGTGTCTTTCTTTTTCTTTTTTCGTTTAGATTTGCTATTATTATCTTCTTCTGAAATGATTGATAAGAATACCCTTTAAAAGTTATTATAAGAGAGTTATTCTAAAAAAATTAAAAAAATTTACATTAGTTCCACACAGGAAGGAGGAAAATAATTCCCCTCGGGTTAATCCCTTCAATGTAATATATCATAATATATCATCTTCAGCAGAAGAAGATAACGCTAATAATCTAAACGAAAATATGAAAGAGAATAAGACACAGAATAATTTAAAAAATGATGGTCGCAACTGGGACTCGAACCCAGACAATTACGACGCTTTGGTGTAAGATGGCAATAGCTGAATTGGTAAAAGCGCACGTCCCGGATAGACGAGAGCTTCTTTTTCTTTTTTCTGTGTCTTGTTCACTCTCATATTTTCGTTTTGATTATTAGTGATACCTTCTTCTTCAATGACCTATTTATTTATTTAATGTACGCCCTAGTGGGCTTTTACATTCTATTTTATAAGTTTTTTGTAACGCTGTTATTGTAATAAATACTTAAAGAATAAAGAAAATAATGCATAAAAGGATCGACGACTTCCGTAGTCCAGTGGGTAAGACTCTTGACTCACAATCCGGAGGTCGCGAGTTCGAACCCGGCATGCGCAAATAAATTTTATTTGAGTAATTTGTGTTATTTCACAATTAATTAATTAAAAATAATATATAGTATATTTGCGGGATGTTCCAGAGTGGAAGATACTATCAGTATCGCCCTGGTGTCAGACCACCATTCAGAATTGAAACGTTGCTTGAAAATGGCTTTAGCCGTGTTTGGCGACCAGATCTGAATAGCCAGGTACTTCCCAACCTTCCTCTTCCCCACCTCCTTCCCCTCCCCACTACCTTCAGCCTCACAACATACCCCAATTGGGGATGCCATAGTCTCACTGGCTCCAGACGGGAGCAGTTGAGATTCTTGTGCGGTATTCACTGTAAAAAAAAAAAAAAATTCAGGTAAAATGTTAACAGGAACTAAGAATCCTCACATAGATAACATAACAAAAAAGTTGAAGATATACATATCTTCAAGCCTATTTATGTCTAGAAAAATAAAAGTAATGGTAAATTAAAAATAAATTAAATTAAGAAAATGTTAAATGTTAATTAAATCAAAACCATGTTGATAATACATGACTTGTGTTGGTAAATCTAGCGTTGTTCACGTGTTTTGTGCGTATATTCTCGGAGATCGCTTATTCTTTTTAATTACCACGTCACTGTCGTGGAAGGTACTTGTGTTATTTTGAACTGTGATTAATATACTTCCATAGGCTGTATGTGTTACCTATCCGATATAATCTACCTGCTGGTACTGTATCTAAGGAAATCTAATATATCTGTGTCCAAAGAAATTCAAGAGGAATGAATCACTAACAAAGTAAAGTTTTAAATTGAAGTTTTTGATTAATTTATACAGCCTCTTTATTGTTCATTATTAAGTCACTCATCCAGTGTTGCCGTCCTGGAACCTACATTTCATAAACATAAACACCCGGGGTTGAGCAAATTATTGAATATTTTCGCATCCTGGGTGGTAGGGGGGGGGGGTGGGGAGGGGCTAGAGAATTTCAAGGATAAAAAATTCTCCACAAATTTTCATATGGTTGGAAAAATTGAACTATTTTTGTACTTTTAAATTATGTACTTTGTTATTTTATTCGATTATATCCCGTTTCTTTTTTCTTATTTTCCTTCTATTGTGTGTATTGTTACTGAATAATCCATTCCTTCCGATGTAGTGGTAAAAGTTCGGACGCCGTCCGCGATACAATTCATTTCTTCCGATGTGGTGAAAAAACATGTAAATTGTGAATTAACGCAAAATAATAATTCACTTCACCGTGACCTCCGTATTCGTAACCAAGGATCGTAACCGCTGAACCACGGAGGACGTCAGTTTTTTATTTAAAGTTTTTTTATTTAAAGCCTCCACAACACAGGTGAACTCCTAGTGTGGAGAACAATATATTATATCTTTGTAATGTAAATGTACTAAGAATAAATAAATAAATGCCAAAGACAATGATATCTACAGTAAAACTAAAACAGAAAAACACACATCAACAATAATTACAATTAGAATTATTCCCATTTCTTTCTTATCCTGACCATCTCTGGTTGGGCATAATGTTGAAGAATGCTCCTGAAATAATCGACGTTGTAAGTTATCAGCTGAGATATCTCGATGAACTAGGCTTTATGCATACTTTGTGACCATGGGACCCTGAGTTGAATTCGAGACGTAAGCGGCTACGTGTATCTTTTTTCTAATATCCAATTAATTGTTTCACGGTCTGTTAAATACTTGCAACATGAACCTTCTAGCCTTCTGGCTTCCGATGCTTATCAACCTTCTCTTATTTTGAAAAAATGTTATGCAAACAATGGAAACAGAGTTTGTAAATAAATCTAGTGCAACTAAAGTGTTGGGGACTTTTTTTCATTTTAACTTCAACGTTCATGAAGCCTAAGTATGTACTATTTTTCAATAAATATTCCATTAGGTGGGACAGTGAGTAATGTCCTATTCTGACTTAAACGAAAAAGAATCAATTTCACGAAAATAGAAAGGTTAGTCACAAAGAGGAAACCGATAAGCTACGAAGCACCGCACAAAGCGGAGACCGATTACACTATCTCATTTTCTCGCAGGCTAAATCCTACAGGTGTATGTGTATGTCTCTTTTTAGTGTCGCTATTTTTCATTTCATTGAGTTTCAAATCACAACGGTACTAAAGAAGTTTTTCACAAGCGATAGAAGGGAAACATTTAGAAAACTAAAGTAGACAAGAGTGGGGAGGCTACGAAGCATCGCACAAAGAGGAGACCGATTATTCTATCTCATTCTCTCGCAGATGGGCTAAATTCTACAGATGTAGGTATGTGTTTTTTGGGTGAAAATAATAGGGTGTGCAATTCACACGCGGTAGAAGTGAAGCCTTAAGAAAACGAAAATGGACAAGAGTTTGGAACGCACAAAGAGGAAACCGATAAGCTACGAAGCACCGCACAAAGCGGAGACCGATTATACTATCTCATTTTCTCGCAGGCTAAATCCTACAGGTGTATGTGTTTGTCTCTTTTTAGGGTCGCTATTTTTCGTTTCATTGAGTTTCAAATCACAACCTGGATATATGAAGCACACCACTGACATTATCTTCTAACATACTCCTTTCCGTTGTTTGTGCTGGGAATTTTTGAAGTGAAACTTCCACAGCCCCGCTCTGATTTGGATTTCGGATGAAACCGAAATGACGATTACTGCACCTGTGACGCATCAAATGCGCTCATTGACCGCTTTGATTATTTATGATGTCACTATTAAAGGCTCTTAATGGTTAAGATATGAAACGGAAATTACGCTGGTCTGTGCTCGTTGGTCGCTTTGATTATGACTGACTTTTCAAGTATTGGTTGAGATTGTTTTGGTAAAGTTTCGCTTCTACCGCGTGAAACTGCACTGGATTTTTTTTTGTGAATACCTCGCAAGAGTTCCCAAACAAATATAGGGTGTCCCAAAAGAAAGTTGATATTTGTTTTGCTTTCTGTGTGAACGCAACTTTTCCAAGGGGCGCGGGGGGTATGTCAATCAGTAGTCTGGCTCTTGGGAATTTAGTTGCTATGATTCATTTCTCGGGAGCGACTACGCGTTGTGCGTGCGTGAGTTTTACAAAAAAGGTGATTCGGCGACTGTAGCGCGTAGAAGATTCGGCAATATTTTAGGTTTTCGTCAATTCAATGATGCGCCAAGCATTCCTCTCATTCGAAAATGGGTCAAAAAGTTTGAAGAGATCGGTACAACGCTGGCAAAACCAAAATTCGGGCGACCAACGTCATCGAAAACGGTAGAAAAGCAGAGTGTGTTTATCAGTATTTTCGTGACGACTCAAACTTTTCGATTCGGAAGCGCGCAAGTGCTTTAAATGTGCATAGATCATCGTTACACAGCATTTTGCACAAAGACCTAATGCTGCACCCCTACAAACTTACTGGCTGTAACCAAAGAACATGGTTCCAGCAAGACGGTGCAACATTACATACGTCCAATACGTCTCTGCCATGAGTTCGTGAAATTTTCCCTGGCAAATTGATCTCCAGGAGAGGTGACATAAATTGGCCTCCTCGTGGTCCTAACCTAATCCCTATGGACTTTTTTCTGTGGGGTTATCTCAAATCTAAAGTGTACGCCAAAAATCCGACTTCCTTGATGCAATACATACTTGTATGAAGAAGTTATAACATCAAGCTTCGTTTATTTTAGAAGTTATAACATCACTTCGAACCTTTTCCAATCTCCATTTGGTTTGAACCTGACAGCTGATCATTGCTACGTGGCACATTTTAGTTCACATTAGTTAAATAGTGTTCTAACTTCTCTTTACCATATTCTAATTTTCGTAATCAACTTTTATTTTTTTTTTGAGGTTCAATATTGCGTAAAGTATTTTAGTTTTTAAATAGGAAGTGGCCCTAGCATGGCATTGCATTAGGAAAATTTAGTTGGAACCTTATGCAATGAATCCACAATTTGGGAGTCGGGTTTATGTACCGTCGCCCCGGGAACCATTTATTGGATAACCAACACCTCTGCCAAAGGTCACTCCAAGTGGTTCACTTAGTCGGGGACCCAGGTTCATGAATTGAGGTTTGTCGGGATCTTGGCGGCGGATGCATCTGCCCACCATATGAATGGCAGGCCGGATCGGGAGAGAATGGTTGACGGAGTCCCTTTGACTTCACCAACCGTACTCTCTCAGAACATCGTCTTACACCCCATTGTGAGAGATGGATTCGTACGTCCGTCCGTCTCTCCTGAACATTCTGACCCCCAGGTTTCTAGCCCTACCTTTTTATACCCAGAACTTCCTTTCCTAAAAATACCCTCCACACGGCATCCCCAAATATGACATAGGCCCTGAGGGGAATTATTTTCCTCAGGGCCTCCTGTATAGAGCTAACTAACTAACCATCACGCCGTTTCCCCGCAGGGGTAGGCAGAGAGACCGCCAAACAACCCGGTCTTGGCACACACTCCTTACCTCGTTTACATTCATACATCGTCTCATACATGCTCTTCTATTATTCTGACTCTTGACATGTCCCGACTCAAGTATCTAGTTCACTTGGTCGTGCCATGTCATATATTCTCCTTACACTCCTTTCCTCGTTCATTCGCTCTACATGCCCAAACCATCGGAGCGTTCCTTTCTTGATCTTACTCATTACATTTACATTAGCCTTGCATTCTTTGCGGATCTCCACGTTTCTACGCATCGCCTCAGGGATCTCATTTCTACAGAATTCAGTCTACTTTCATCCTTCCTCTGCCAGTTCCATGCCTCACTTCCATACATCAGGATAGGTACCAGTACTCCATTATGAACGGCCAGCTTCTAGTCTTTGGACATTGGACTTAGGCACATTGTAGCTCGTTAAATTAGTTGGATAGGGTTATAACTTCGCCTTACCACGTTCTAACTTTCGTAATCATATAATCAACCATTGCTACTCTTCATAGAAAAATCGCAACTGAGGTGGCTTGGGCATGTACTAAGAATGTCTGAAGACCGAATTCCGAGGAAGATGCTGAGTGCGATTCCAGAGGGTAAACGTCCAATGGGCCGCCCCAGACAAGGGCGAGGTAACTCCAGAAACTGTGAGGAGAGGATGGGTCTACCATGGACAGAGGCCGAACAATCAGCACAAGGCAGGGGACGTATGGAGGAGCCTAGTCGATGCTAATAGGATAAGGGGAAGAAGATGATGTAATCAACAATGTTTTATTATTTTGAGGTTCAATATTGCGTGATTTATTTTAGTTTATCATATTTTAATAGGTAGTGACTCTGGCTTGTTGCTCTAGCTAGCTCTAGCGTCTTGAGTGGCTCTGGCATTGCATTAGGAAAATGTAGTTAGAATCTTACGAAATGAATTATTATGCCCTAGCATATTGTTATATCTGTATTTTTAGGAATGTTCGAAAATGGTAGGTATTTATGATATTTAATTTTTTATCTCTAAAATTTCAACTAAAATACTTTACATAAGATTCAACCACAAAATCAGAAATTGGTAAATAGATAATGAGAAAATCGTCTTTGCATACTTTGACACCACACAAGGTAAACTGAAGTTAAAATTTTGTCCACTGAGATAACAGTGTCGACATTAGTTTCCATTCGAGTTTACAAGAAAGGCATTTTAATTTGAAGGGGTGTGTGTGTGCTATCAATTTAGTGAAATAATATAAGAACTTCATTTCAAATATTTTTTTCAACTTTGAATAATAACACATTATTCCCCTTTCTCACCGCATAGCACACAATACGTTCTCGTAGGTAATAATTCAAGATAGCGCAATTATTTTTTGGGAACCGCAAAACAATGTGGTTGATAACGCCTAAAAGCAAGCATTGCTTCATTTTTTTTTCATTGAGCGGGATTTACTTCTGGCAGTATCTTTATAATGTAATCATATAATAAAACATATTTTGAAATAATAAGTGGACTAGCAATACAAAAAAATATATATTGACTGTTTTACATACTCATTTTTTACAACATGTCCTTGGTAGTGATAAAATAATTATTTAGATCAGGGGTGTCTAAACTAAATCATTGGTGTTCCAAAAAATTAGATGTGTCTATGAATACATAATGAATTATATGGCGGATATTAGATGCCGTTAATTAATTTTTACCGGTAATTCGGTGTCCAAAATACTATTATTGTGAAACCGCGACCTTCAATGCTAGAAGGCATAAAATGACTATGCACCCGCCTATTTGCACTCACCCTCCACTTATTAAAATCGGGCCAGTTTTTTAAGTAAAACTTCTTTACGCACGCTTGACTTGGGGAGTAAGCTTGTGAATGCGTGACGAGAGCGTTACGAAAAGTGTGATCGGGCGAGGCGAACGGTCGGGCGAGGTGAACAGAAGTTGAGAAGAAGATATAAATTATTGAAGTTTTAGTTCAGTCGTGTGGTCTAAAGCACACTCGTTTTTACGTAATATGACGAACATGAGTTACATTTATTTAAAAAATATATATGATATTTAAGGTCATCATTGTCATCAATACCTTATCAGAAAAGAGGAGTTCTTGTACCTGAGAAGAGAGCCACGATTAGGTTGTATGTTATAGTTATAATACGTTTTGTATAAAATATTAACTTTTTAATGTACGTTTTTTTTATTGTTTAATTTTATTAATTTTTTCTGATTGGTTGATGATATAGCGCATTTCAGAAGAGAGATTATTATAATATAATTTTTATGGCTTGGTAATATAATGGTTGTGGATTTGAGTTGTTTTAAAGTTAGACGTTTAATAAATTGATTTCCATTTCTCAATACTTTGTAAAATTCTTGATATTCTCTGTTATATTGAGAAGGTAGATTTTTTTCGAGTTTTACTTTTATAATGATTCTTTGTGAAACTTTTACCGAGTTTAGATTGTTTTTGTAACTTCCCCCCAACCTATAATACCTTACATAAGCAAAGAGTGAAAAAGTTGAATTCGATTTTTTGAGAAATATCCAGATAAAATATAGGTGGTTGAAATTGATGGCTAAAATAAACTTCTAGTGCGGCCACGAGCAATAAAATCAAAACCCTCGTCGAGATTCCGAGGTCTAAAAACGAAATATAATATAATCGTAATAAATTTACGAGAAAGTTTTTGTTGTATGAATACCTAAATCCAAAACGAAAAAACTTGTAAATCTGAAAACTTCGTACTGGGCCGCAAGAAATCTTCAATTGGGCCACAGGTTGGTTACACCTGATTTAGATAACGCTCACTATTCAAGATGAAAGACACTTCCAAATATGGTTTGATTTAGTGATCTACCTATACAGATATTTTCCTTGTGTGGTACGCCGTGTATATACTCGAATAGGAGTGCAAAGTATTGTCAGTATTTTTAATTAATTTTAGGCGGTGGTTTTGTGGTTGGACATTATATATATCTCAAATTAAAAAAAATTCAACCACTAACCTATTGATAACTTAGTTGTTACTACCCAACACCGCCCAAGTTTCTATTTTTTCAAAACTTATTTACTATAATATAATGTAATCTTTTTATCTATATGTATAAAAAATCTTGTGTCACGGTGTTTGTGGTCGCACTCGTTGAGTTGTTGTGCGCACGCCAGCGAAGGTTTCTTGTGATGTTTGTAAGGCGTGGAAGGTGGAAGGAAAACGCGGGAGGGGGAAGGGGAACGCGGGAGAGGGTGGGTTCACAAGAAGGAGACATGGAAGGGGGGAGGTGGAAGGGGAACGGGGAAGCATGGGAAAGGACATGGGATGACGGAGAGGTGGGGGACGAGAAAGGGGCAGAGGGAAGGATTGCAAAAAAGGCATATTAGCGGGAGTGGATAGCAGGAGGTAAATTTCCTTGTCCTTGAGGATTTTTTCGTGTACGCACCAGACGGAAATACAAAAAAATAACTATCTAAACATCATGCGGTTTCTCCGCAGGGGTAGGCAGAGAGGACGAACCGCCTAACAATCGGCCTTGGCATATACTCTTTGCCTCATTAACATTCATACATCGTCTCATACATTTATTTTTTTTATTTTGCTCCCGTCTGGAGCCAGTGAGACTATGGCATACCAAATTGGGGTTTGTTGTGAGGCTGAAGGTAGTGGGGAGGGGAAAGATATAGGTAAGAGGAAGGTGGGGAAATACCTGGCTATTCAGATCTGGTCACCAATTACGGTTAAAGCTATTTCAAGCAACGTTTCAATTCTGAATGGTGGTCTTACACCAGGGTGATACTGAGAGTATCTTCCACTCTGGAACATGCCGCAAGTATACTATATATTATTTTTAATTAATAAATTATGAAATAACACAAATTAATCAATAAAATTTATTTGCCACGTCGGGATTCGATCCCACGTCCTTCGGATTGCGAGTCAAGAGCCTTACCGCTGGTCTACGCCGGCCACATACATAATATCCAAGAGCACTAAACAGAATTAAAACCCAAACACTTTTCTTTCTTCGGGTGGCATTGCAAATTGCAACACATGCCGGGTACTTGCAAATATTATAAGAAATAAAGAATAATGACATATTCCTTTATTTTTCGCAATTTTGAGTATCCCGCGATGGAAATAACTTTGCAATCTGAAAACGTTTGCTTTGACCTAGAAATTTCACACAAAAAATTATGCTAATTCTAAGACCCCAAATCATCTGCTTTGGACACAAGTTTAACCGCTATAAAATCACATTTCTGAATTGCTTGAAACACTCCGCAATCAGCCTTCCTCAAAACCAATATTATCTCTCCACAGTCTCCACTTCTTCCGTCATTTTCCAATCAAAATGTCAATGATCCACTAATTTCATACAGCGGGAATTCTTTGTAGTATTTACGTGTTGAACTATTATTTAACACTATTTTCACACATCGCGAATCCACGCACATTTTTTCGTTAGCCCGTGGGAAAACTATGTACATACCGCATTGTTAAGATAAAATCATGAACCTACCTGCATTATTTTTTTATCGCTAGAAAAATGGGTTCGCGTTTTTTCAAGATTAATAATACTACCTCCTGATAAAAGCGACTACAACTTGATTAGTATATCACGAATAGGCATACAAATGTGTCTTTATCTAACATCTGTTGTATTTCTTAAATAGCAAGGGCAATGGGTTCCCTAAATGTAAAAATATTGGAGTAGGAAACATTAGTTTTGTCGGTAGGAATATTCTCGTTAAGGGGATAATTCGAAGCTTCATATCTCATAACTAAAAAGGTTGTTTATCTTTTCTTTTTTTATTTACCATCCTTATTAATTAAATTACATTGATGTTAAAATAACAATATCAACATTTCATTCAAAATCAAAGACTAAGAAGTAAGAGAGACATCGCGGATATGACTTACTTATACAAAGTCTTGAGTGGTCGTGTTGACTGTGTAGCTCTTTTGTCATCAACTAATATTAGAATCCCGATTAAGAAAACTAGAGACAAGTCCTTGTTTCATGTTGAAAGTGTCAACTAGTCTCAGGCAAAATTCTTTCTTATTAAGAACGTGCAATCATAATAACAAATAATTTATCGATGCTGATATCTTTTCGTGTACCTACTTTAAGCTCTTTTAGACAAATAGTTAATGGAGCCTTGTAATAATCAATCCCTTACCACATTGTAACAAAACTGAAAAATTGATACCGTATTTTTTTGTGTATTTTTTGTATTTGAAATTTTAAAAGAATATATATATATGTGTGTATGCATGTGTACAATTTTCTCGGTTTACCCGCATAGCATAACTTTTTTAAAAGTCCTTTTCAGGACTATGTTACGCGGGTAAACTGAGAAAATTGTTTTACATCTTACACCCGTGAAAACCTTAACCATGACATATATATATATTATTTTTCCACTTTAAACTTTTACACACGTCTGGTGTGCTTCAGTTTTTTTTGTTAGATAATTATCTTATTTGAAAATTAAAAATAAACTTTTCTTTTTTCTATGTTCTAGCCATAAAACTATTTTACTTTTACTTATATCTTTTTTTTATATAATAACGTTTTTCGACATTACGTCTGGTGTTTTTCAATTTTCATTATTATTATAAACTAGCTTTTGCCCCCGGCTTCGCACGCGCCACTCCCCCCCCCTACCCCCCCCCCCCCCACACAAGTCACTAGTTATATACTACAATTAGTTGTAAGTCATTAGTTATAAGGCACTTAATATAAATAGGTTAAATGTATAAATGAATTTGAAAAGCGCCCTTGAGGTGATTTTCTCACGAAAATGGCCCTATAAAAATCATCCAAAAATGATTATTATTAATTATTTTAATTCTTAATTAATTCAAAAATAGTATAGTTACAACAAATTTACAATATCTACATTGGTTAGTCAATGTTTCAGACAGCCTTACAGTATCCATCATCAGGGCAGTTTTCACATTTGCTAATTGCTGTATCATTCATGCATCATCTCATAAATGGTCTCCTGTTGTTCAGTCGCTTGACATGACCCGACTCAAGTATTTGATCCACTTGATCGCGCCACGTCTCCCTCGGGCGTCCCCGACTTCTTCCTCCGAGTTAAATCAACGCTCTTACAATTTTCGTTTTTCCGTCGCCACAGCCCTCCTCACGTTCTCACAAGAAGTATTCGGGAAAAATAAAAGTGTTGGCATTATTTGTGTATAAGGCCAGTTCATCATTATGTTTTCATCCTTTGCGTTCCCGTTGGAGAGAGCGCCGGGGGACGGGACAAAACACTGTTTTGAATACAAGGGCCTGGATCACTAATGAGATGCACGGAGGATGGTCCTTTGTGAGATTCGCATTCCTTGTTTAGAAGCCAAAAGCCTTGGTACAAAGCCGCCTGCGCCTGTGGGAATATTGATTTTAAACAATACGTTCTTCCCAACGGCTGGCGCACGAAGAAACAAAGCCAAATGGCGCAGGCGTCGAGACTCAGGACTGGGAAAGAGAGCGAGAAATACAATAAAATAATGCGGTCACCAAATAGTGTGATTTTCAAATTTACTGTTATAATGCAGACAGTTAAACGAAAATCAATTATTGAAATGAACGCTGTCAAGGAGTAGATTGTATAATGAAGAATCGTTAAAAAAATCATCCTTTGGATGCCAAGTACGAGTGTCGTTTTTGAAGTGAAAACTTGTTTAGCACCAGAGTGGAACATACTCTTAGTATCGCCCTGTTGTAAGACGACCATTCAGAATTGATACGCGGCTTTAACCTGTTTGGTGACTAGATCTAAATAGCCAGGTATTTCCTCATCTCCTCCCCTTCCCCACATACCGTTATCCTCACAACATACCTTGGGGATACCATAGTCTCACTGGCTCCAGGCTGGTGCAGTTGGGACTCTTGTGAGGTATTCACAAAGAAAATAAAATAAATAAATAAGAAACCAACATGTTTCGAAAGCAATCATATTACATCAGGGTTTACTTAGAACTCATTTTTTTTATTAATTTTGAATCAAAATAGTACCACAAAAAAGTTTGCTGTGTTTAAAGAAAAACCATCATTATTGGTATTTACTTATTTGCAGAAAACGCGGGGGGTGAAAAGGCTTGGAAAAACAATTAAGATTGAAAAAAAAACAAGGAAATTGAAATTAGCACAATAATGATGGAATAACGTTCATCGGCACTATGATGTACCAGGTTCTTAGTCAGGAATGTGGATTTCAGTTTCCAAGAATACACAGTCTCCCCTTCAAACCCCTATTACAGTCCTGTTATGTAAATTTATGCGTGAAGTCGAACCAGTTTAGAAATGGTTAAGACTCTTAACAATGAAATACTTTCTTTGTCCTAAATCCGCCAAAACATCATGTTTAATTTCGCTCAACCCAACTAAAATGCATTTTAAACGTTTTTTTATTTCTACTTACCACTACCGGCAACGCCCGGTATCATTTTTTCATATTCCGTCACTCCTGGATACACTAACACCTAAATTCCTTCACACCCTCATAGAACTTACTCTCCTTCCTTACCTCAAAAACATCCTCTATAGAGAATTATTTCTCTTGTCTTGTGTGGGGTTAAGAGCGTTTAACCAGCCAGCGGACGAAAATCCACATTTCGTCGAAAGTTGTTCTTCCGATCGTGCAGGACGGTTACAATGAGAAAGATTAATTATTCTCCGTACCAGCTTTTTTAAATTATAACTCAATATCGAATTTATTTCAATCCAAATTAGCTTTAATTTATACCTTCATCCAAAAATGCTGAAAGGCGTGATGATAAAACTATTAAAATAGTGTACTTTTTTTAGTTATTTTTTGATTATAAGTATTTATCATTTTTCAATAATGTCTAAATTTAATAAGAATGTTAAAAAAATCTGAAATATATTAGTTTGTAAGTGCACAAATAAATACACAAATGGACCAATTTTCGTCAAGAAACACATGTACGTACATATTTTTTAATGATTTTATTGAAACTAAAATTAAAATTCTAATACATAACTTTTCTAGATAATGTATTGATTTATTTTACTGCATGATTACATTATTTGAAATGGGTGTGGTATAATACAAAAACTTTTTTGAAAATTTAACAAATCTGCCAACGACCTATGGAATAACCTTATTATACTAAAAATTTTAAAAAATTCTAAAAATTTATTACATACGAATGCTAGATAAAAGAACAATCTTTCGAAATCCATTTATAATTTTTTGTGGAAAAGAGTCAATACGTCTCAAAACTTTTTTGAAAATGACGTATTTCAGGCTTTCTCTGGTAATGCCCTCTTAAGAGAAGAGGAGACTATATTCAAAATATTGGAAATTGCACAATTTACATGTGCTATTTTATCCTCAATTACTATTGACATTACATTTATGTTTAGAAGATTAGTGACAAAATTAGAGTTGAAATTATTTAATGAAAATTAATTCTAATACTTATTTTAAATGACCTTATAGCTTTTAGGTTTAAATTATTCTTATTACTAGTGAGTTCCCATTCGCGCCTCCCAAATTGAATCGGTAGAAAAGAAGCTTCTACTATACCTACTTCTATTTTCCAGCTTTATTTAAATTTTCAGCTCTAATACTTCACAAAAATATCGCTGTAGATCTAGTATCCTTATTATTTTGCTGATGAACACTCAAACAAATGTTCAGCAGCACTTGTCTCGAGTGCCAAAGCATCGCCGTCTCAGTATCTGAACATCCCAGCAATATGTCAACCGGAAACTGCGAACAGGTTTGACAGCTGGTCCGCAATGTGATCTGAGACAATATTGGAATGATGGGAGATGACTGTGACATGAACAATCTCTCTGGGAAACAGCTGGGTGGTACGGCCACGTCAGATTTACATCATACTTCACAGGCAAACAATGACAAAGAATTTTAATACAAAGTGTAAAAATGCCGCACCCATTACTTTTAACATAGTCTCAGAAATAAACAAAATAATTTTGCTTTTTAGATGTAGCAGTGTTTGAACTTGTTAATTTTCAAGTTGGTATATCCTAAGAAATATCTTTTCTTTTTACAAATATGAAAATGTTATCGTATATTTAATTAGAAATACAAATACCGACGTATTCGTAGCTAGTTATTTTAAAAGTCAATATTATTGCATAATAATTGTGTGTTCCGCAAAATATGATTTTCCTCTATCGAAACTATTCCTGTACTTAAAATTCTTTTTTTGTACTTTTGAATATAGCTATAACTTTGTGGTTATCCATTATAGATAAATGAAACAATGTTACTATGTTTGAACTACTTGTATATTTGTTTAAAGCCGACTGGTTTCGGACCGACCATTCCTTCCTCAGGGTAAACGTATACTGATTTGACAGTTACAAAATAGTGGATGGGAACAATGTATATTTATTACTAAGGATTTCGGTTTTTTTATTCTTGTTTCTTGATTGTTGATTCTTTTTTTGTGTTTCTCCACAGAGGAAGCTCTGAGGAATATAATTATCCTCGGGGCCTATGTCATTTTTGGGGATGCCATTTGGATGGTCTTTTTGTGGAAAGAAGGGAGTGAGGACCTGGGTCCTGAAGAGATATGTTGTAAGAGAGAGAAAACACATAATCCGGCAAATCGTTCCACAGATGAGTTGCTGAACTTATGATAAATTTCAACCGTGTACAAACGTTGAGAACGCGTTTGTTTCCTGACTGTAGACCGGTGCCGAAGGAACCAATGACGCTAGTTCCTCGGAGCAGCTCCCATTGAAATGCCGGTAAAACAATGAAAGCATTCCCACCTAACGCCGGTGTACTAATGATTGCGATCAGTTTGTAAAGGGCAATTAACCAGCCAGCGACCGAGAATTCATATTTCGTTAAAAGATAATCTTACGATCGTACAGGGCGGTTCCAATGAGAAAGATTAATTATTCTCTGTACCAGGTTTTTTTTAAATAATAACTCAATACCGGTTTTATTTAATTAGAAATTTGCTTTAATTTATACCTACCTTCAAAAATGCTGAAAGGCGTGATGATAAAACTATTAAAGTTGTGTACTTTTTATAATTATTTTTTGATCATAAGTATTTATAATTTTTCAATAATGTCTATGCAGAATAAAAATGTTAAAAAATCTTAAATATATTAGTTTGTAAGACCGTAAATAAATAGACAAACTGAAGTATTTTCGTCATAAAACTAAAATGAAAATTCTGAGACATAGTTTTCCCAGATAATTTATTGATTTATTTTACTGCATGATTACGTGATTTGAAATGTGTGAGGTATAATACAAAATTTTGTTAGAAAATTTAACAAATCTGACAAGACCTACGGTAAAACCTTATTTTACTTAAAATAAACATATTTTCTCAAAATTTAAAACATAGCTTTGCTAGATAAAAAAAACAGTCTTTCAAAATCAATTTATATTTTTTGTGGAAAAGAGTTAATACGCACCTGCAATTTGTAAAGTGTTAAAGTTGTGTACTATTAAAGTATCTGCGGGCCCTGTGCAGTACAACCAGCTTTTTATAACTCAACTTTGGATTCTTCGATGGAGTCTCCGTTCATGAGCTACTCCCTACCACGATGCATATCAATGGAAGGCCTATTCGGAAGGTTGCTTCCGTTGAAGCAGACCAGATTTTCATTCAGATCCCTTTTAGACGTGATCAGATATGATTGGCTTCAAAGCCAAACCCACCCGTGTGAACCTTTTTTAATGTAAATACCTCACAAGTGTCCCAGCCGCTTCCGTCTGGAGCCAATGAGACTATTGCATCCCCAGTTGGGGTATGTTGTGAGGCTGAAGGTAGTGGGGAGGGGAAGGAGATGGGGAAGAGGAAGGTGATGAATACCTGGCTATTCAGATCTAGTCACGTAGATGACTAAAGCCATTTCAAGCAACGTTTCAGTTCTGAATGGTGGTCTTACACCAGGGTGAAACGGAGAGTATCTTCCACTCTGGAGCCTGGTGTTAACCGTCAAAACCGAGGTACGTATGACGTCACGAGTACCTACCTATTTCGTTCGATTTGGCGGATTTTGTATAAATTCAAACTAAAAAGAAAATGCTTTGAAAAATATATTTAAAAAAAATACATACTGGTATTTCTAATAGAAGGTGAACATTAATTTTAAAAAAACTGTCATTCCTTATTGTACTGCCGGTGATGACTTGTTTTATATTCTTCATAACCATGTTCATTTTTCACGACGACTAGTAAATGTGAAGGCATATAAAAGGCAGAAGACATATAAAAGGCAGAAGACATATAAAAGACAGAAGGCATATAAAAGGCAGAAGGCATATAAAAGGCAGAAGGCATATAAAAGGCAGAAGGCATATAAAAGGCAGAAGACATATAAAAGGCAGAAGGCATATAAAAGCAGAAGGCATATAAAAGGCAGAAGGCAAATAAAAGGCAGAAGACATGTAAAAGGCAGAAGGCATATAAAAGGCAGAAGGCATATAAAAGGCAGAAGACATGTAAAAGGCAGAAGGCATATAAAAGGCAGAAGGCATATAAAAGGCAGAAGACATATAAAAGGCAGAAGGCATGTAAAAGGCAGAAGGCATATAAAAGGCAGAAGGCATATAAAAGGCAGAAGGCATATAAAAGGCAGAAGACATATAAAAGGCAGAAGGCATATAAAAGGCAGAAGGCATATAAAAGGCAGAAGGCATATAAAAGGCAGAAGACATGTAAAAGGCAGAAGGCATATAAAAGGCAGAAGGCATATAAAAGGCAGAAGACATGTAAAAGGCAGAAGGCATATAAAAGGCAGAAGGCATATAAAAGGCAGAAGGCATATAAAAGGCAGAAGACATATAAAAGGCAGAAGGCATGTAAAAGGCAGAAGGCATATAAAAGGCAGAAGGCATATAAAAGGCAGAAGATATATAAAAGGAAGAAGGCATATAAAAGGCAGAAGGCATATAAAAGGCAGAAGGCATATAAAAGGCAGAAGGCATATAAAAGGCAGAAGGCATATAAAAGGCAGAAGACATATAAAAGGCAGAAGGCATATAAAAGGCAGACGGCATATAAAAGGCAGAAGTCATATAAAAGGCAGAAGGCATATAAAAGGCAGAAGACATATAAAAGGCACAAGGCATAAAAAGGCAGAAGATATATAAAAGGCAGAAGGCATATAAAAGGCAGAAGGCATATAAAAGGCAGAAGGCATATAAAAGGCAGAAGGCATATAAAAGGCAGAAGGCATATAAAAGGCAGAAGGCATATAAAAGGCAGAAGGCATATAAAAGGCAGAAGGCATATAAAAGGCAGAAGACATATAAAAGGCAGAAGGCATATAAAAGGCAGACGGCATATAAAAGGCAGAAGTCATATAAAAGGCAGAAGGCATATAAAAGGCAGAAGACATATAAAAGGCACAAGGCATATAAAAGGCAGAAGACTTATAAAAGGCAGAAGGCATTTGAAAGGCAGAAGGCATATAAAAGGCAGAAGGTATATAAAAGGCAGAAGGCAAATAAAAGGCAGAAGGCATATAAAAGGCAGAAGGTATATAAAAGGCAGAAGGCATATAAAAGGCAGAAGGCATATAAAAGGCAGAAGACATATAAAAGGCAGAAGGTATATAAAAGGCAGAAGGCATATAAAAGCAGAAGGCATATAAAAGGCAGAAGGCATATAAAAGGCAGAAGGTGTATAAAAGGCAGAAGGCATATAAAAGCAGAAGGCATATAAAAGGCAGAAGGCATATAAAAGGCAGAAGACATATAAAAAGCAGAAGGTATATAAAAGGCAGAAGGCATATAAAATGAGAAGGCATATAAAAGGCAGAAGACATATAAAAGGCAGAAGGCATTTAAAATGCAGAAGGCACATAAAAGATTTTTTAATCTTGTTACAATATTCGCTCGTTTTTTTATGAATAAAAAATAATGTAATAAGTTACACGGTGATAACTTACAACGAAGCACCATTCAACTTAATGATAAACCACTCTGAATGGTTTGATTTGTGAATGTAGTTTCTTAATTTAAGTATGCGCGATTCATCGACAAACCGAGCCTCTGACCTTCAAACTATTTCCTGTTTTAAATGAAAACCTCATTTTCGCTATCGGCTACACGAGTACAACAAGCAGGGTTCAATGACTGTGTCTAAGACAAATAAAAGAATAGTTTTTATTTCTATATTTAAATAGCATACTAACTATGTATAAAACGTTTTCAATTTAGTAATTTAGTTTTTGTTTTATTATAATTAGTGTCCGACCGAAACAGAACTTTCAATGGAAAGTTTTTTAGACATATTAAAAATCGATTGTTTACTGTTATTTGGCTTAATTTTTGAACTTAATACAGTTAACACGTATTAAATTAAATAATATGTGAAAAAAAATAATTTTTTTATATTACTTCTATAAAACAAACGAAATTTGTATAAAAATAACGAAACATGTTAACTTAGAACTAAAATTTGTCAATAATAATCAACACATACATTATAAAGGAAGAACCTCGTTAATTGAGTATTTACATTTTATTGCGTTTACAATCACAAAATTCTTTTTATACGTGTAAAATTAAATAAAAAACAATAATTGAAGTATGTAAAAAAAAAAAATTTTTTAGATATTACTGCTATAAAACAGGTCAAAATTAACAAACATTAACTATTTCTTGGAAAAAACATTTGTCAATAAATAACACCCAGGAAGGACCTCATTAATTGAGTATTTTGCTGATAATGGCGGGTGACATACGAGCCACGAACTTACCCGAAGTCAGCCGAACGAGAAGTTCCGAGAAGTAGTTAACATGTTTGGTTATTTTTTTATAAATTTTGTTTGTTTTATAGAAGTAATATTAAAAAAACATAATTTTTCACATAGGTACTTCAATTATGGTTTTTTTATTTATTTAATTTAACACATGTTAATTGTCTGAATAAGTGTAAAAAATAAGCCAAATAACAGTAAAAAATCGATTTTTAACAAGTCTAAAAAAGTTTCGATTTCGGTTTCGGCAGATTTTCCGAAACTGATGCCGAAACTAGATTTTTTTGCCGAAACTTGCCGAAACCGAAACCGTACCTTCGGTCGGTCACTAATTATAATATCCTAATATAAGGCCGAAATTCACGAGAAACCCTGAAACATTTTGGGTCGATACTTGTCGTATGAACACAAGTGTTTTCAAACCAAATGCAAGAATGACTCGATTATATAATAAATTTACTGACCCGGCCACACGTTGCTGTGGCTAACGAAACGGGATTATAATCAAATCGACACCGCTCGCTTGCCAGCCCTCTCGTTCACCATATACGTTGATATGGTTAGCGAACTCAGAAAAATTATTATTTTTAAGACACCTTAAATTTTCTTTGATTCTGATTTCAAAACTACGAGTTGATGATTGTCCCTCATTTTATATTGGTAAAACAACTTGTAATTTTGAAATCAGAATCAAAGAACATTTAAGGTGTCTTAATAATAATAATTTTTTCTGAGTTCGCTAACCATATCATTGAAAATAACCATAGTTTTGAAAAAAATACAGGGATTAATATTCTTCATATTAATCATAAAGGAAAACGTTTGAATAACTTAGAAGCCTTGGAAATTAAAAAATTCCTTAAAAATAATGAATCTGTTATCAATAAACAAAAAATATTAATTTATAGCCCAATCATGGATTTGTTCCCCTACCCACCCAATCTACATTAATAACTAGCAACGGCTCCACCCCTACCATAATAAAACATTGTTCGAAACTGTCAAATTAGTATAAGCTTTCCCTGAAGAAGGAACGTTTTTCCGAAACCGGTAGGATTTACGCATTATATAAGTGGTTTATACAAAGTTGTATTGTTTCATTTTTCTATAATGGATAACCACAAAGTGATAGCTACATTCAAAAATACTTGTAATTTAATTTATTGTTACTTATTGTAAGGATGTTGAGATGAATAGTTGGCTCATCTATAATTAGATTCATCTTTATTACCACATTGAAAATGTAACTAATTTAATAATTATGGGATGCATTCTGTTGGTAAGCCAATAAATAAATAAAAATCTAGACCTCTATGGACTATGGAAGGATTTGTACCAGCATCGTGTTGTGAAGTACTAACGAAACATACTTACAAGAGGCAAATAGAGACGGAAAATTGGCTGAATTCTGTATAAAGGCAAAATCTCTAGAACGTGTATATTACGTAAATAACGGATGTTCCTAGATCTTTGGTAAATGTTGCGAGAACATTGATAGAGCTTTCTTAGAAATCTAGAGAAAAACACTTTCCCATTGCCAAACCATTGCCCAAACCCAAACCATTGCCTCTTTGGTTCACGTAAAAACATTACTTTGGTAATAATTTTATTTTTTGAAGTGAAAATTTCTTTAGCACCGTTGTGATTTGAAACTCAATAAAAGAAAAATAGTGACACTAAAAAGAGAAAAACATTTTTTTATATTTCTTATTAATATAATGATACAATTAATTACATTACATGTTATAAAATCAAGTAAAGTTTTTCTATTAAAAGATACATCGAATGAATTCCTTAGTTTTAGCCTGCAAGAGTATAATCGGTCTCCTCTTTGTGCGGTGCTTCGTAGCCTTCCCACTCTTGTCTACTTTAGTTTTCTGAAGGTTTCATGAAGTGTGATTTGCACAATCTAATTTTTATTTTATTTTACTTAAATTATCAATGCCGAAGAACCTCAAAGTAGACACACGCCTCATGCCACAAAGAATCATTTTATTCTAAAACAATTTTTATACAAAAATTTATTCGCAATGAAAAATTGTCTTGCTTAATTTTGAACGATGTACGTACTAGATGTGCGCCAATTATACGTTAAAATACTATATACTAAACTACACTTTTAAAGAAAAAAAAAACAAATTTCAAAAAAATTACAAAAAAACAAACTATCACTAATGGACCAGTAAGACAAGCGTACAAAAAAACATTAAAACTCTGACGGGAAACACAAGCTTTGGACAAAGACACCATAAACACCAGGCAAGAAAAATGAAGAAAACAAAAACGAGTCAATTACAAAATTAAAAGATGGATTACGGAACATAAAAGAATACAACATGAATACACCTAATATGCAATACTATTATAAAACGAACGAATTTATATGCATTCGTACCTCAAAATATATGCCGATTTTTTTTTTCATTACCGTTTTCATTTATTTTATTCAAATTTATTACTTCGTCTTGAATTTTGTATTATAAAACAGGAGCCTCAGCTTGGGTAAGCCACCCAGTGAGGCCCACATTACCAAATTATGTTGTAAAATATAAGCTATCCTACCAAAATAAAAAAATTAATAAAATGCTCCAGTAGATATCTCATTAAATATCAGTGGGAAAATTAATTGTATCTGTAATGTGAATTTCTTTTTTTTTATTTCAATGCATGGTTTTTATTTGCACGGATAACAGCTGTTCTAAATTCTGACACCAATTACCTGATACCTGATACCTCTAGAGCAGTGGTGCTCAAACGGTCGATCGCGATCGACCGGTCGATCGCGAATGCTTTTTGAGTCGATCTCGACAAAAATTTGCCGTCGTAAATAGATTTATCAACAGTTTTTATTAGACACATTTTGAAGGAAAACATTATCTTTTTCGAAGAGCTATTATAAAATTTTTTTTGAAGACTATGCATGTCCTACCAGAATAAAAAAAAACATTTTCATGTTCTGAGTGTTCTGTATTCGCCACGTACAGGTTTAATTTAAACCAGTTTTGTGTTCACAATGTAAAATTCGAGTTGTGGATTCATCTGCTGACACATTTTGAAGGAAAACTTTCTCTTATTCGAAGTGCTGTTATAAAATTCTAGTTGCAGACTATTTAATTACTGCCAGAATCAAATAAAAACGTTTTTTTATGTTCTGAGTGTAGTTATAATTTATTAATTTATTGGAAGAATACTCGTCACATGTGATATAAAAATTGGAATAAAATGAGGTCGCAATAAAAAAAAAAAATCTTCCCCCTCCCCCCCCCCCCCCCTCCCGGCGTCGATCGATCAGAGTCTAATAATATTGAGGTAGATCGCAAGCAGTTCAATTTTGAGCACCCCTGCTTTAGAGTTTTTTCATTGTAATATGTATTAGAGTTACATTGATTTTTCACAAATTATTTCATATATATTTGACTGGTCAGTGGTTAAGTGAGCATAGCGCTTGGGTCCCACCTGGGCGTTGCGCGTTCGATTCCTCGGCTGGCTAAGTCCTCCATCACAACACAAGCAACATTTTCGGTTTTCCGTGGTGGAATTAGGAGATTTTCAAACATTGTTGAGTTATTCGTCACCTGGAATGTTTGTCTTTCTTTTAAAATTTTTTTTTTTTAAATTAAAAAAATATATAGTTCACCAGTCAAAAGTTTTTGTGGTAATTTGGCGATGGTGTTTCACAACACAACATCATTCGATTACTACAAAATAAGGCAAATATATTTCTTTTTTTTACAGGAGCTCCACACAGGTCTTGAGGAAAATATTTTCCCTCAGGGCCTATGTCATCTTTGGGGATGCTGTGCGGGGGGTCTTTTAATCGAAAGTAAGGAGAGGAAGTTCTGGGAAGGATAAGGTATAATAATAAAAATAATAATAATAATAATTGGATAATGTTGAGCGCCGTTTTGTGAAAAATCACCTCAAGGGCGCTTTACACTTTATTATGAATCTTAGGCTGGTTGCAGTGCACGACCGACGGTCGGTGCGTACAGTCGCTCCTGACGATCGCATACCAACGACCGACCGTCGCGACGGTGCGTACCGTCAGTTCTCGCTTGACCAACAGGCTGACTGGGCGTCGTACGCGAAATGGACGCGTTTACGAACAGTTCAATTGCTGCTTATTATCTTCATAGACGTATTAGGAACGTATATCACGTATACTCGATCGTCGCCCAAAGAGCATTTCAATGGGAATTCACTCGTCGGTCGACCGACTGTCCGCCTGCGCACGCGCTCGACCGACGATTCTCGTACGCACTGCGTAGCGATATCCGCATGCGTACGGTCAATCCTGCACTGAACGATTTATGAATTTTCATAAAAATGATAAGCGCGACCGACGTACGCACCGACCGTCGGTCGTGCACTGCAACCGGCCTAAGGCTCTATTTAAATTGTATTATTTACAAATAGATACAGAAACATACTTACCTAAAGGACACTTCCGATAAAAAACATTTTATTAGAAAGTTTATGCTTGAGGAAGATACGACTTTGCACGTGGAGGACATTATATTTAAAAAATTGGATATTGCATGACTTTACCTTTGCTATTCTCATCACTGTTGGTTTTACATTTATATTTATAAGAAGATTAATGCCAAAGTTGAGTTAATATTTATTTTGAAAGACTGGAGAATTTTAAGAATTTGCTTTATTTTTACACACTTAATTATTTACAATATTGCGAGCCGTGAAGGCGAAGGTGAAAGGTTTTTTTAACTTATGGATACGACTGTCTGAAAAGATGGGTTTTAAGTTTAGCACTAAATTCCGCTGAATCTGTGATCATTCTTAACTCGTGTGGCAGTCCATTCCAGGCATTAGGTCCTCACCGAATTTAGTATCTGGTGTGCGCTTTGGTTCCTTCAACCTTCCGATCGCTGATGTTGCTGCTGACCTGAGGGTTGATTGTCGAGAATTGGAATTTTCTGGAATACATTTCCGATAAGTAAGCCGGAGCCATTCTGTTAAGGGATTTGAATACCATCACCCTTTCTTTATGTATGAGGGGGGGGGGGGGGGTAGGAAAACGGGGGGTCAGTGGGTTTAGGAGTGATGGACGAAGTCCCGGAGCGAAGTCTCACCCCCCCCCCCCCCTATTAAAGTTGACTTGAGATTCTAATTTCGACTTAAGCTATTGCACCTATAAAAGACCGATCGACAAAAAATTCGAGGCACTCCATGGGAAGCCATAGAATTACAAAAATATAAATAACATACCGTGTTCATGTGTATGCAATACCTTGGTCGAGTGGCACCCGGGATGATCCCCCCCCCTCGATCCCTCCAACTCCGGTGCAAGGCGATGTTCCAAACGAATTCTGCTTGAGAGGTCACAAGGTCTCGCTCAAACCAGTCTCTCCCGATCTGGCCTGCCACGCAGCTGATTTGCAGACACATCACATCACGCCAATCACATCACGATCTGGACAAACCTCACGAGCACTCCCTTGAATACGGGCAACCTTGCTTAGTCACCAAACGAATCGAACTATTTGGGGTGACCAAGTAATAAATGGTTCCTGGGGGGTGGTGGTCCCCATACCTGCCTTCTTAATTGCGATAGTTCTCAATTGCATGAATCTTGAAACATAATTAACAAATTGATTAGTTAAATCTTTACTAAAATATGTTAGGTCAAAGTCAAAGTGTCCTGTCCTTTACAAACAAAAATGCATAAATATCACGTCATCGGATATCTTTGTTTTAAAAGCAGTTCTTAGAAAATTTGCGGCAAAACAAAGTACGAGTGTTTGGTTGCAGGAAGGTCGGCCAGGAACTAGGGACTCCAATTCCAGGGTTCAAATCCTGAACTATGCATTATGCAAGTCAATTTACCAACTCAATGTCCTGTCTCCCATTTCCGCAACATTACATTGCCCATTCTTACTTCCTGTGGACTGAATAAACGTGCACACTTCCGAGAAATTAGTTGACCGTTTGCTTTTTTGCGTTCTTGCACATTCCTCGCTTGTAGCATGGGAAAATAAGACTTAAGAAAACTGCACAAGATGTAAATGCATTTGAAACTATGCAAATATTTTAACTAAATTCTTGAGCGATTCACGACGTCACCGATATTCGCGAAAACACGACTTTATGCTGATGTTACACGGTTCCCTTCTGCATTTCAATTTAGATGAATCGTCAAATTGGATCATGAAAATATAAAAGTGAATGATTCAACGTCATTGAATGTCGTCCTTCAATCGGATTAAAAATATTGAGCTTGTTCAAAATTTTCAATGCGATTGAATTTAAAGTTCAACATTCGACGCCGTTGAATGAGAATGATTCACTCGAGCTTTATTCGTGCGCGGGCAGCGTGGCGAAAATTTGCGTTGTCAACGTAATCAAAATGTTTTATAAATGGAAAGAGGAGCGTACGCCTCTGTTTGGGGAACATTTTAAGAAGTACTCTAGCCTGTGGAATTTTAAAGTGGAGGGTTTCATTCAATTAATTCGTTATTTTAAAGTGAAGGGTTTCATTCAATTACTTCGTTATTCAAATTATCACAAATTAAAGTAATTCCCAAGCGACGACCTGATTCAAAGACATCCTCAGCAATGTGAATCAAATAGTTCGATTCTTCAGGATACGTTAGGTTAGCTACGTTAGGTGACTTAGCAGGGGTGCCCGGGTTCATGGGGTCAGGTTTGTCCGGATCTTGGCGGCAGATGTGTACACCAAGAGCGCGGCAGGCCGGATCGGGGGAGACTCGTTGAGGGAGATCTTTTGACCACTCCAGCAGGTCTCTCTCGGAACATTGCCTTGTACCGCAGTGGAAAGGTTGGATTAATTCGTCTGTCACTCCTGGACACACGGACCCCCAGATTCCTACCTACCACACCCTTTTCCTTCCCAGAATTTCCTCTCCTTCCTTCCCCTAAGAAGACGTGGAAGCTTATGTAAAAAAAAAATGATGACCGGCCAACTCAGAAGCACCTCACAACGGTCATTAAGAGTGATGATAAAAAATATTGAAAATTACTTAAATAAGTTAGGTTAGATTATGGTTACCGGCTACTTTAAAATTATTTTTTCTTAGCTTTTAATTTTTTTAATTTTTTTAATTTTTTATATGAATACCGCACAAGAGTCCCAACTGCTCCCGTCTGAAACCAGTGAGACTATGGCATCCCCAATTGGGGTATGTTGTGAGGCTGAAGGTAGAGGGGAGGGGAAGGAGATAGGGAAGAGGAAGGTGGGGAAGTACTTGGCTATTCAGATCTGGTCACCAAACACGGCTGATGCCATTTTAAGCAACGCTTCAATTCTATATGGTGGTCTTACACCAGGGCGATACTGAGAATATCTTCCACTCTGGATGACTTTAATGACCTATCTGAGGTGTTTCTGAGTTGGTTTCATTCTGAGTTGGCATGGAACCAAAAAAAAAACGTGTAAACAGCATACCCTTTCACTTCCAAAGTGAAGCAATCTGATTGAACCGTGTAATATCGCTTTTGATAGTTATGTGACTGGCGCGTCTCGAGGAAAATAAATATAATATGAGTGTCTTGTTAATGGCGGTGACATAACTTTATGACCATTTCAATGCCGTCTTAAAAATCTATTTACATCTTGAAAACAGCAATATCCTCTCGAGTGCGTTGATCTGTAATTATCTGCGAATTGTTTTAAAATTTCAGATCAAGATTTGAATTATTACATTATTTTATATACAATATTCAAGTAACATTTTCCCCAGAAAATAATAAATATTACAGTATGAGTATTATCGGGATATTCGTAAATTATTATTTGGAAAGTTTATCTTCCTTTAACAAAATAATTTACTAGCTTTGTACAAATATTTCGAATAATCTAACATATTTTGTGCCACTATTTATTTATTTCTATTACAATGGCTTCATTATTTTTTTTTACTTATTACGGTATGTACACATAATTACTTTATATAGGTAAAAATAAAATGAGAAACGAAATACCAGAAACGGGGGGGGGGAGCGGGAAAGTCAACATAATGGGGCATAAAACATACACTTGCGCTATTCTCATGGCTTGGCCTATTTCAGCATGCCGTTCACCCACGCTAATATATGCAAGGTTATAAAATGATTCAAATTTTATTCTAGTACTCCATAAGTTGAGCTCTAGGAGCTCGTGTTTATCTATACGTAGTATTCTGAAATAGGCCAAACAAAAAATAATAACTTTTTTTACACTAATTCCACCCGGGAGGCCACGGGAGTAAAATAATTTCCCTGAGGGTCTAGCGGGTGCTATGTGGAGGTTGGTTGTGGAGAAAGAAGTTTGTGGAGAAAGGTTGGAGAGGAAGTTCTGGGAATGAGAAGGAATGAAGGGTGGGTAGGAATCTGGAGGTCAGTGTGTTCAGGAGTGAACACACTGACCCCTAGAACCCAGGACGAATGAATCTATCCCTCACATTGAGATGCAAGGCGATGGGTCGAGCTAGAGAGGTCTAAAGGTTTCCCTCAACTGGCCTTTCCCGATCTGACCCGCCACGCAGTTGCTGGGAAGACGCATCGGCCGCCAAGACCTGAACAAATCTTACCCCATGATCCCGGAAAGTGACCAAACTTAGCGAACCAAACGCACACAATGGCAGAGGTGTTATCCAATAAATGTTATCCAATAAATGGCATAATGCATTATTATTTAACCCCTAGATATTTAATCCACTCATCCAAAATTAAAGATTCCTCAAAAACGGGTGGCGCGAATCATTTTATCTTCCGTGTCCTTTAAGTTGGATAACTCACGGACGCGTTCAGGTCAGCACTGGTGTCGGGCATGTTTGGTTCATTGAGACACTTACAATCTATGTAATTGTGACGAAACCACAAATACCCTGCTGATATACTACTTTTTAATGCTGTTTCCCGTACACGGCGCTACCCGAAATATACTGAACTTGGTCATTTTTCACGTGCAGAAGTGGAGTTAACACGAAGTCAAGCAATGTCCAATGACTTTTTTCCAACATCAATCCATGCCTTCTCCACTAAATTCTTTCTTACATATTCTGGTAAAGTAATTCTGGTAAACACGCATTTTTTTCCACTTTCAGGAACAAATCTAACATTACTTCCATGTTCCGACGCCATTTCTGTCAAACGTCAAATGAATAAGTATCAGACACAAATGATGCGACGCGTCGCGTGCGATCAGCACTGTCGGTATTGTGATACTAATTGGAAATACTGATTGTATTTGTAATTGTGATACTGTCGGTATTGTGATACTGATTGGAAATACTGATTGTATTTGTAATTTTATATATTTATTTTATTTTATTTTTATTTATTAATTTTCAACGCCCTGATGGGCTTTTACATGACAAGTTTATGATACAGAGACAGTTTTTTTTTTTTTTTAATAAAAAAGATAAACTATAAAAACATAACAAGTAAACATCATATGAAAGGTAGGTATACAGATAAATTTAAGGAAAGATAGTGCATTACAATAAAAGAGAAAGTATCTTAGTTGTGAATGGCATAGAAAATAAATTAGTTGGTATGTTAGTAAATACAAAATTTACAGGTGACTTATTAAATGTTATAAATAATACATGACAAAATGCAAGATACATAAAAAGAAAACGTTAACAAGTTTTTACAGAGAGATAGAAATACACAAATATACGCAATAGACCCTACGTGATGCTCCTTAGATATCAACATATTCTACATAAAAATATTGTTCAGATATTTCTTGAATAACGGTAAACTTGTATTAAATACATCGATATTTGAGGTATATTTGTTCCCTAGTGTGTGTAGTCGAGAAATTGATGCGTGTGTGTGGTAGTTGGTTAGAGAATTATTGTTGCAGAATAATGTGTTTTGCCTTGTCGCTCGAGTTGGTACCTTAAAGTCAATGAGATGCAGGAGTTCGCAACAATCTAATTCGGAGTGAATAATTTTAAACAAAAAAGTTAGGTCGTTTATTTTTCTTCTGTTTTCTAAGGAATGCAATTTAAGTGTATTTAGTAAAGATGTGTAGTTAATGTGTTGAATAGGTATGTGTAACTTGAAGTTAATAAATCTTAAAAATTTGTGCTGCACTCTTTCGATATTTCTTATATGAATTTGATAATATGGGGACCAAACTGTGGAATTGTATTCCAGCAAGCTGCGTACGAGTGACAAATATACGATTTTTATAACTTCCAGCGAATCGAAGTCTTTGATTGTTCTGATTATAAATCCTAGTGTTTTCATGCCTTTGTTAGTTATTTGTTGTATGTGATTTATAAAATTTAATTGCGAATCAAACACAACTCCAAGATCCCTAATTTCTTTGACTTTTTCTAAGATTTTATTATCTATTGTGTATTTGAAAGATAGTGGGGTCTTTGTTCGACAAAATGTTAGTGTCTTACATTTATCGATATTGAGGAATAAGTTGTTTGCGACACACCAATTTTGTAATTTGACGATGTTTGACTGTAGGATTAGGCAGTCACCTATATTAGATATTTCTTTGTATAATTTGATGTCATCGGCAAAAAGCAGAACTTCTACATCGTCGAAACAACTTATGATATCATTTATGAATATTAAGAAAAGGATGGGGCCGAGATGACTCCCTTGTGGTAGACCACTAGTTGTGTAGTTGTGATACTGTCGGTATTGTGATACTGATTGGAAATACTGATTGTATTTGTAATTGTCATACTGTCGGTATTGTGATACTGATTGTATTTGTAATTGTGATACTGTCGGTATTGTGATACTAATTTTTTTTACATGAGCTCCACACAGGAGGCCCTGAGGAAAATAATTTCCCTCAGGGCCTATGTCATCTTTGGGGATGCTGTGTGGAGGGGGTTGATTGGAAACCGACAGACGACAGACGTCGCGTAGCGCCATGTACGGGCACCAGCAAAATCGCACCGGGGGTACTTACGATCGGCGCGTATGATACGCGCACGAGGATCGAGTATCTTGTAAGTATCTCCGTGAACGGAGGCACTAACAGGAGTTCCTCAAAGTTCCATGATCTACATCTGTAATCCACGCGACCGAAATATATCCACGTACCACTCGAAAAGTGTATGCAAAAAGCAAAAAATTCATTTTTTCTGATCATTCTATAATTTTATAGAATAATAATATTTTAATAATATTTATTTCACATAAAATTATACAATGAAACATATATGGAAACTTTGACTAGCCAACTAGGAATGGATCCTGTTTTAGGCCAGTCAAATTGACAAATTTAGTTCATATCATAATTTCATATTACATTGATTAATTATATAAACATATTATTTATTGAATGAAATAAGTGTTACGATTGAATTCCTCGTAGAAGCTTTAGTTAATAACTACAATTTTGAACTCATAAAAAAAAGAAGAATAAGCGAAGAGAAAAAACAATGTCTTAAAGTACAAATTTAGTATTGAATGCTTGTTTAACAATAGATAAATGTTTGGTCATTTAAATCGCTTGCAAAAATTGAGAATCGAGACATTCTTCAAGCGTGATGACAATATCCATATTATAATTAACGTGGATGTTTAAAAGTGATTACATAAAATAAATTCTGCTCAGAAACCAGTAATTAAATTATTTTATGTGCTTACCATTTTTTTGTCACATCAATAAAAGTGAAAGATGTAATCTTTAGTTTTAAAAAAGGGGTCATTTATGTTTTGGTTAATTGTGAACAGCATAAAAGTTATGTTTAATTTACGTTGCTTAATTCTAATAAACAATGCTTAGATTTTAAGATTAAAAAATAAATACACAATAATTCTAACTGATTTCACTTATTTTTTCTTAGTTTAAATATGGCTTACCTGTAATCCACGCGACCAGTGACGTTACTTTTTAGAACGCGACCACTGTAGGGTTGTATTCTACGCCATGTTAATTACCTATTCTGTTTTAACTGCTCGCTAATTAATTACCTTCTTACTACAAGTACATACCTTCCTCTACTATACAACAAGAGTTCTTAAAAAGTAGTATCAAACAACTACTGCACTATTTTTAAAATGTTAATTAACAAAATGTTTGCACTGTGAGATTTTTTAACAATTTTAAATAAGTGGTGTATAATTTGCGCCAATCTAAATAGAAAGTGAAACATCAGTACTTTCACCGAAAACTTCACAAAACTCCGATTGTCAAACTGTTCAGAGTTATATGTGGGTCATCCATGTCAATAGAAATAACTCGGTGGACTGGTGCCAGAACCAATGTAAACAATTCGCGGTGACATGACTTTGGTTGCGTTTGAGGAATAATTATTATCACTGCCGGATGACAATTTATTGTGCATTAAATGCTATTGTCGCCCGGACACGACATCGCGACAGTCCGACTCCAAAGCAATATACTAACATTAGCAGGGATGGCCCGTAAATATTACACGTTATGTCAATATCAGAAAACTGCACTTACAATACTAAGAGTATGTGGAGGTGGAAAAGGAAGAGAGGGAGTTCTGGAAAGGAAAAAGTTATGGAGGATGACAGCAATCTGGGAGTGTCCTGGAATGACGGACATTTGCATCCCTCCTAATACGATGCAGGACGATGTTTTGAGAGAGTCCTGTTGAAGAGGTCTAAAGCGTCGATGACACAGGGCGAGTTTACAAGCTTACTATCTGGGAAATTCACTATCTCAAAGTAAACTCACCCAGTGTCATCGTGCTAACTAGCAGTGACTAGCAGATTGTTGACAATCTACGAAAAAAAGTTGAAAGGTCGTCAACTTTACTCGCCTACACACTTGTTCCGCTTGCTCGTGATTGGTTTATTTATGTTTCCAACATGGCTTCCGATAAACAGCTGATTTCGACTGTCAAACATCTGAAGAATTAGTTCAGGCAGGCGTCGTTATTTTAGTTACTGGCGCTAGCAGCAACCTCAGTTCCCTGCGCATCCTACGCTTCTGAGCGAGTGGACAGTTTTGTGTGTCATCATGACCATCTCACTCGCCGATTTACCCGCTTTTAAACTTAGTAGATAGTAGCTTGTAAACTCGCCGTGTGTCATCGACGCTTTAAGGACACCCTCAGCCAGTCTCTCCCGATTCAGCATGCCACGCAGTTAGTGGGCAGACGCATCAAGGTCCAACGTCCGGACAAACTTCACCTGGGCATCTCTGACAAGTCAACAAACATAGCGAAACACTTGGGGTGACTTATGGCAAAGTTGTTGGTTATCCAATGTGCGAGTTCCGGTACAGTCTGGGGTCAGTGAGACTATTGCATACCCAATTGGAGAATGTTGCGAGTCTCAAGTTAGTGGGGAGGGGAAGGAGATGGAGAAGAGAAAGGTGAGGAAGTATCTGGCTATTCAGATCTGGTCACCATCTAAAGCTATTTCACGAAACGTTTCAATTCTGAATGGTGCTCTTACACCTGTACTATACTAGGAGTATCTTCCACTATAGAATTCCACATTCCACATTTTGATTCATAGTATCGTGTCTTTATTTTATGGGACGTTCCGATATCTTCTTCCTTCCACTCCCTCACATTATTATACAAGCACCAATTTTACAGACACACTTTTCTACGTACATTCGATGTATGCAGGGTATCCAGAACTGAGACCAACAAATCATCACTTTTGGTCCCGCGATTTTTCATCCCGCGACAAAATACCAGCCGACAAAATATCCCCAACAGCCTATCCTAAGGACAAAACATCCTCCGAAAAAATATCTACTAAAACCTAACCTACCTAACCTAACCTAATATAACCCAACCTAACCTAACAAAAAAATGGGACAAAACTAATACAGACAATCTGTACAGACAGTAAATTATTGTTCAAAAATTGTAAAATGGGACAAAAATAATTCAAACATCGTGTAAAGACAGTAAATTATTGATAAATGAAACAATTTAACTTTGTTTGAACCGCTTATATAATGAGTAAATCCGACCGGTTTCGGAACAACCGTTCCTTCTTCAGGGAAAGCGTATACTAATTTGACAGTTTCGAAATATGGATGAGAACAATATTGTATTATGGTAGGGGTGGAGCCGCTGCTAGATATTAACGCAGAGTGTGTGGGTAGGTATTAATATAGAGTGGGTGGGTAAGTATTAATGTAGAGTGGGTGGGTAGGGGAACAAATCCATGATTGGGCTATAAGACAATATTTTTTGTTTGTTGATAATAGATTCATTATTTTTAAGGGATTTTTTTTATTTCCAAGGTTTCTAAGTAATCTAAACGTTTTCCATTATGATAAATATGAAGAATACCTATCCCTGTATTTTTTTCAAAACTATGGTTTTTTTTAATGATATGGTTAGCGAACTCAGAAAAATTATTAATATTAAGACACCTTAATCATAAAGGAAAATGTTTAGATAACTTAGAAGCCTTGGAAATAAAAAAAACCCTTAAAAATAATGAATCTCTTATCAATAAACAAAAAATATTGTCTTATAGCCCAATCATGGATTTGTTCCCCTACCCACCCACTCTACATTAATATCTAGCAACGGCTCCACCCCTAACATAATAAAATATTGTTCCCATCCATATTTCGAAACTGTGAAATTAGTATACGCTTTCCCTGAAGAAGGAACGGTTGTTCCGAAAGCGGTCGAACTTACACATTATATAAGTAGTTCAAACAAAGTTAAATTGTTTCATTTATCTATAATGGATAACCACAAAGTTATAGCTACATTCAAAAGCACAATAAATTATTGTTCAAAAATTATAAAATGTAAAATAAGGTTAGATTAAGTTAGGTTAGGTTAGGTTTTAGTAGATCTTTTGTTGGAGGATATTTTGTCCGTAGGATATTTTGTCCGTAGGATATTTTGTCCATGTAATATTATGTCGAGGGATATTTTGTCGGAGTATGTTGCGTCGGGGATATTTGGTCGGAGTATATTGCGTCGGGGATATTTTGTTGGAGTATATTGCGTCGGGGATATTTTGTTAGAGTATATTGTGTCGTGGATATTTTGTCGCGGATTGAAAACGCGCGGTACCATCAATTTTACATCTTAGTCATTACGCTTACTGCATTGCATTCTTTTCGGGTCTCATCATTTGTATTCTGGTCATAATATCGGTTCGATTTTACCACACAAATGCATTCAGGACCAACATTCTACTGCGATCATCCCACGGCTTCCTCCTCCAAGTGCAGGCCATTTATCGAGGTTGGTATTAGACCATGAATATTTCCTCGTTACAGACGTCATTGTTTCATATTTGCGTATAAAGCAAGCAAGACTTGATACATTTTCTAAAATTTAATGCGACCGTATTCATCTTCATTGACCATTTTTCATGTACTGCTGGTAAAATTATATCTTCCTATCATTTCAGCATTGTAGGCAAATACAGATTGTAATATTTCCCAGTAAGAAATACTGATCTTCAATCACTAAATAATATAAAATGCTTTTGAATGTAGCTATAACTTTGTGATTATCCCAAAGATATTCAAATACAGAAGAGATATGCTATGGTGTCCGCGCAACTGTCGCCGGACTACGCGCTAATTAGCGTAGTTTTCATACAAAAAGAATTTGTTCATTTCGTTGATTTTTTGAAAATGTGCATTAATATTGGTTAACAATATATTTTGAATAAGGAAAGAATTCGTTCATTTAGTTTATCGTTCGTTTGGTTTATTCGTTAATTATTTGTTCTTTTAGTTTATTTTTTAATTGGTAAACAATATCGGCGACACCCGGAAGCGCAGACCCACATAGTAAAAACAGCAGATAGCACATCTACTTATATTTCAATATCTTTGGATTATCCATTATAGATAAATGAAACAATGTCGAATAATAATTTCATTTCTAAACTTTCTATAATAAAACAAATTGCTGTAAATAACGTATATGAACCAAGTTTAATTGATATTATTAATTTAAAAAACTTCTATACAATTCTAATAATAATAATGAGAAAGAATGGCGTAAAATTTTGTATATTAATAATTTTTCAGTTCAATGTTGCAAAAATCTCCTTTCTAATATTAAACCAGCTTTTTATACAAGAAATTATATCGGTAATTTTTTGAGGAACGCTAAAGATAAAGACCATAAATTGACTAATTCCGGAATATATAAACTCAAATGTAATGATTGTCCCTCATTTTATACTGGAAAACCAACTCGTAATTTTGAAATCAGAATCAAAGAACATTTAAGGTGTCTTAATAATAATATTTCTGAGTTCGGTACTCATATCATTGAAAATAATCATAGTTTTTTTTAAATATTCTTCATATCAACGATAAATGAAAACGCTTAGATAACTTAAAAGCCTTGGAAATTAAAAAAAATCCCTTAAAAATAATGAATCTATTATCAACAAACAAAAAATATTATCTTACAGCCCAAACATGGATATGTTCCCCCAGCCCGCAACGCCTCCACCTCTACCTCAATCCTTAGTAATAATTAATAATACATTGTTCCCACCCACTTTTTGTAATTGTCAAATCAGTATAGGAACGGTCATTCCAAAATCGGTCGGATTTAAACAAATATACAAGTGGTTCAAACAAAGTAACATTGTTTTATTTATCTTTAATATAAAATACAGTTAATTGTACTGGCGTATCATATTACGATTGCTTTTAGGAATTTCAATGTCCTTTCCCCGTCCCTCACACTTGTTTCACAAGCCCCAAGTCAAACGCGCCAAACCTTTTTAGGACCTTTTTCTGTTTCCTCTACTAAAAACATTCTGCTTTGACCCCCAATGCAAGGAGCGTATTAGTCGCATTCTTGCGTATAAAAAATAATTAAACAAAATTCTGTTTTCGTAGCGTACCGGCTTCCACCCAACATCTGAGGGCCCTTCATAATTCTCAACTCTTTCCTTTTGAAAATATAAAACTGGCGTTGACAAGTCGAGCAGCTGTACTTCGCAGGCCAACTTCCAATAAAGCCTTTCTGAGTTATGCAGTTCGAAGTTATTTGTTTACAGTTTGTTTTTCTCTCGGACCGAGACGCCAATGCTCAGCGCTCTGAATAATTCCGACATCCAATTACAATTCAATGTCCCGCCAGTTATTAGGCATTATTTATGAGAGCATTACGTACACTTTCAAGCGAGCTTTCAAATTCTCCATTGGCTTCGCTGTCTTTACCCTGACCGCGAGTGGGTACTCTGAAAAATCCCAAGTACGTCTTGTTTCAGATGTAGGTAGTCCTTGGTTCGTTATTTCTATTATAATAATTTGTCACATGTGCACGAACCTTTGGTTTATTTTAAACTAGCTTTTGTCCCCGGTTTCGCTCGCGTAGTATTAGGGGGGTTCCCACTCCGCTTCCTCCACCTTCCCTGTCCCCACTCCACTCCCACCCCCTCTCCTCATCCCCATCCCTCCTACTTACCACCCCCTCCATATCCATTACATTCATTTTTCAAACAGATCGCATGCTACCTATTAAAGCATTTATAATATTAGTATAATTTTAACTATCAAAGGGATCTCCATAGTAACCTAAACAAATAAGAAAATGACAGCGCACGTCAAATAATTACTTATAGTTACCAACCAACGCTTTGCTTTTCGTCTGGACAAAAGACGTGTAATAAATAATTTCGTAACGCCAGAGCTTATCAATATATACAGCCTATACTACTCGCAAATAATGAAGTTTTCTATTAGCGAAAGAATTTTTAAAGTCCATTCAGTATTTTTTGCGTGAAAGAGTAACAGACACAAATCCATACATCTATACATCCATACAAACTTTCGCCTTTATAATATTAGTAGGATTGTCTCATTTTTGACAGAGTCGTTTAAGGGCCCGCAACCCGGATTTGTACCGATTTATTACATATTTCCCTTAAACACCGTAAGTTTTAAAGCTCTCAAAAAAATATAAGTTATTCTTGAAGATAATATCTAGACTTTGCCCGCGCCGAAACGCAAATTATATAAAATTCCATCGATAGAAAAAAATCGCAAAGTATGCTCCAAAAATTATTATTAACACGTTTGTTTCAGTTATTTTATAAGTTACATGTATGAAAAAAAAATCACAGTGTTTCTTTAAATGCTGTTTAAGATAATGCCCGCGAGATTTTTGCTCTATTTTAAGCGAGTCGTGTTTTATTAAACATTTCGCAATTTTCGCATCGATTTTGTCGCTGTAAATGTTAGCGCTCTCCTCTAACATTCGTAATTTCGTATCTCTCCATCTTCTTCTTTTCGGGCCCGATTGCAGAGCCTTAAATTGCGAATATTTCCAAAGAAGTATATATTACGGTGACCGGACAACTCAGAATGAACTCGATACCTCTTTTGAAAACTCAGTAAATTGATGAAAAAAAATGGTTAAATGGGTTACGTTAGGTTAGGTTAATTTTTTTTCATAGATTTTAATGGCTTTTCAAAGAGGTGTTGAGTTACTACGTGACTCTTTCAGAGGGGGATGGGGATCTTCAAAATACCACGCTTGGTCACAATGAGGGGGGGGGGGGGGTTTAGGTTTTTATGACGTAGTCAATCTAGAAATCTAAATTAAGTTCTGGTTACAATATATAAGTTTTATCTTGATAATATTGTTTCCACTTGTAATTTATTATAGGTATGCATGCACTCTTGCCGTCACGCAGAAAGCGCCTTATTAATAAAGACAAATATAAGCCAAATAATTTATTTTTACCTTTTTGTTGCAAGAAATCATTCAAAACCATATTTATGAATTACTACGTGAAAACTGAAGGGGGAGGGGGTGTCCTGGAATATAGGTACTACACGTGATCACCGAGGGGGGAGGGGGGGGTTAAAAATTGCAAAAAGTGGGTCACGTAGTATGGATAAGTTCCCTTACCTGGGAGGTCACATGAGATTAACACGTAAGATTGTTTATTGTTTATTTAGAGAAATTTAGGTACAGTTGTAAATTCAGTAAAGTGACTATACTGCAAGAGAATGAATCTACCAAATTCAGGTCGACATTTAAGTTTGGCGCGGACTGTTCCAACTAACAATAATACTTGCCTATTTAAGGCGCCTTATCCCCGCTCAAAAGGGAGAAGATGGAGAGATATGTAATTACGGATGTTGGAGAGAGCGCGCTAAATATACGCCAATTATACGTTAAAACTCTACTAAACTACATTTTCGACCAAAAAAACAAATTTCAACAATCTCAAAATATCACTAACAGACCAGTAAGACAATCGTACAAAAATAATATAAAAACTCTGACAGTAAATACAAGCTTTGGACAAAGGCACTATAAATATCATGCTATAAAAGCATTCAACAGTCTTACTCTTCAAAATAAAATAGAAGAAAACAAAAATAAATTCGTACTCAAAATTTAAAAAATGGATTAAAGAACAAAAAAGACAATATTATCAAAATCTAATTACATAATAAGAATAAAACACATACACGTAACACTCAAAAACAAATATAAAATACATCATTAAAAAATACATTTTACCTAAATTATAAATTTTTATTTTTAGTTTAAATTGGCTTTTTTTTATGCAGCATTATTTTTATATTATTTGTAATGTATTATGTATAAATTTTTGTTTCATAAAATGGAGGTGAGCTACCCAGTGAGGCCGACATTTTTTTTTTTTTTACATTAACTCCACACAGAAGGCCTTGAGGAAAATAATTTCCCTCAGGGCCTATGTCATCTGGGATGCTGTGTGGAGGGTCTTTTTGAGGAGAGGAAGGAATGAACATTGGTCTTGAAGAGACCTATGTTGTAGGAAGGAGGAAACACAGAGGCCGGCAAATCATTCCACAGCCGAGCTGTTGAACATAAGAACGAGTCGAAGAAACGACCCGTTCTCATGTGACAAATGTCAACCGTGTACAAATGTTGGGCACGCGTTTGGCGTGTTTCCCGACTATGCACCGGCGCCGAAGGGATTGCTGAATTGTATTTAAAAATGTTAGATATTATGTCAAATAAATATTTAAAAATATGAAATGTAAGCGAAAATTATAAAAATATTTTAAAAAAAAACATGACTCGTTTAATAATAGAGCAAAAATCTAGTCTAAAAGAGCATTTAATGAAACACTGTGATTTTTTTCATGTATAACTTGTAAAATAACTGAAACAACCGTGTTTATAATAATTTTCGAAGCATACTTTGCGATTTTTTTCTATCGAGGGAATCTCATATAATTTGCTTAGGCAATGTATAGATATTATCTTCAAAAATAACATATATTTTTTTAAGAGCTTAGAAACTTCAAATGTTTAAGGGAGGTGTGTAAGAAATCGGTAGAAATTCGAGTAGCGGCGGCTTAAGAGACCATTTTTATTCTACATCTGTTTGTCAAAAATTTACACAACGTTTATTAGTAAGGCTATTATTGTTCTATTATTACAAAAATATTTTAGGGCATCATTATGTATTGTTATTTATTAACTGTATTTTTTAAAACATTTTTAGTCTATTGGGTTTTTTTTACATTAGCTCCACACAGGAGGCTCTGAGGAAAATAATTATTCTCAGGCCTCAGGGCCTAAGTCATCTTAGGAGATGCTGTGTGGAGGGTCGTTTTAAGAAAAGGAAGAGGAGGAAGTTCTGGGAAGGAAAAAGGTACGAGGGAAGGGTAAGAAACTGGTGGTCAGTGAGTCCAGGAGTGACGGACGTATGAATCCATCCCTCCAATTGAGAGATTCTGGCCTGGAGAGGATAAAAGACCTCCCTCAACCAGTCTCTCTCGATCCTGTCCACCGCGCAGCACGTGAGCAGACACATCGGCCGCCAAGACCTGGACAAACCTCACCCGCATGAACCCGGGCACCCCTGCTAAGTCATCAAACGTAGCGAACCACTTGGGGTGACCTATGGCAGAGGTGTTGGTTATCCAATAAATGGTTCCCGGGGCGGCGGTACCCATACCCACCTCCCAAATTATAAATCAAATAAAATAAGTAACTGCATGGGTATCTTCTTAATTTACTTTTTAAGCCACTTAGTATTATTTTATCAATCCCACTCGTTTTCATTGAAGACTTCAGAAACTGTTGATTGATATTAGAAAATTAGTCCTGGATGATGAAAAAATGCAAATATAATAAATCTCGTTTGTATGTACCATAAACAAACCCCAATATGCCTAACGCGATAGAACAAGTTTATGGTTGTTTTAATACTATGGTGGCGCCAAATAATTTCGAATGGCTCCTTTCGAATGGAACAATAAATTTCAAATTTGAATTCTTTTAAAAACAGAACGCAAAAGCTCTTTGTTATGTCTGGACAAAGCTAAAGTCAACGTGGCACATTCACTGAATTTCATTATTTGAAATATAAATCCTAATTTTAAATTATCCGTGAATGAATACTGAATACCTATGCAGTTTTTACTTTTTTAACCTTTGGTAAGTACTTAATACCCATACAATCGTGAGAGTAGATTTAAGAATTGCAAACTTTTTCACAAGTCTTGGGACGAGTTATTTTCGAAGATAATTTTCAAGTTCTGATAATATTTCTGTCCTGTAAAGCAACTGGTCCACAATGATGTAATATAACAGAATGTGAATAGGACTTTCACAGAATTTCGAAATTAAATTTGCAATTTAATTTTTAAACCATGTGTGAAGTTTACACGAGGTAGACGTGAAACCTTCAGAAAACTAAACTTCGAGAAAATAAGATGAATACAGAGTATCATGAGTAGGATAAGTGTAGGGTTTATTTATTATAATAATGTTATTTATTGTAAGTTAAAAAATTATTATACATTTTATTCTACAAAGCACCACACAAAGAGGAGGCCGATAGGCAACGAAGCACCGCACAAAGAGGACATCGATTAGTCTATCTCATTCTCTCGCTGGCTAAATCCTAAATATATATGTGTTTGTCTCTTTTTAGTGTCGCTCGTTTCCGTTTCATCGAATTTCAAATCACAACAGTGAAAAAAAAGTTCAAAAAATTGTGTGCAGTTCACACGCGGTAGAAGTGAAACCTTTAGAAAACTAAAGTAGTCAAGAGTGGGGAGGCTACGAAGCAACGCACAAAGAGGAGGCTGATTATTCTAACTAAATCCTATAGATGTATATGTTTGTCACTTTGCAGTTTCAAATCACACCGGTGCTAAAGAAATTTGCACTTCAAAAAACCAACGTTACCTTTTTATCAAAAACCAACAGATTGAATAAATTTATTTTATGATTTTCAGATATATTCTGTTGCTGTCCTGTTGTTATTATCATAAGTATTTTTATTTACTGACCAAATTTTTTAAACTTTTTAAATAGGTACTGAAATTTTTTTGTATCTGTACCTACTGTTTATAAATTGTATTTTGAAACTTTATTATTTCTTAGTAAAATACGAGTATGAATTGGTAAATAGATTAGTTCCACAGTTAGTCCCGAGATTATTTCTCTACTAACTGAGTAATTAAAATTATTAATGAATGTTATGTAACTTATTATTATTATTCATTCGTTGTATGTTTTTTTTTTTAAATAATAAATAAATAAAATAAATGAAGACAATATTAGCTAACTCAATCGAAAATCTGAAGACAGAAAAATCATAAAAAGATATTGGTACACGACACGAACTCAGGACCTTCTGCTTACATGGAAACAGCTCTACCAACTGAGCTAAGTCGGTCACTTTTAACTGAATCATACTTAAAGAAATGCCAACATCATTTTCTGATTTTTCTGTCTCCAGTTTTTCGGTAGAGTTTCGCTAATATTTTCTTAATTTAATTCAATATTACAATTTGAGGTTTTACTCATAAAGTAAAAAATAAAAAATATATTCATCGTAGACTTGCAGAAAAGTCAATATATATCGCATATTAAAATTCAAATGGATAAAAAATTATCCAGACACTATCTAGATAGCGTTTAGTTCGGGTTTGAATCTTGCAATCATAATATATAAAGTGCATAAGGATAATAACGTACACTATAATTTCATAATAATAATATAGTTACACAAATTCCCAGTATAATTCAAAAATATTAGAAATACAGGACTATGTAAATAATAAATTATACTGGGAATTCGTGTAACTGTACTATTACATAAATTCCCAGAATTATACTTGGAATTTGTGTAATAGTATAGTTACACAAATTCCCAGTATAATTCTAAAATATTAGAAATTCAGGACTATGTAAATAATAAATTATACTGGGAATCCGTGTAACTATACTACTACATAAATTCCCAGAATTATACTGGGAATTTGTGTAATACTATAGTTACACAAATCCCCAGTATAATTCTAAAATATTAGAAATTCAGGACTATGTAAATAATAAATTATACTGGGAATTCGTGTAACTATACTATTACATAAATTCCCAGAATTATACTTGGAATTTGTGTAATAGTATAGTTACACAAATTCCCAGTATAATTCTAAAATATTAGAAATTCAGGACTATGTAAATAATAAATTATCCTGGGAATTCGTGTAACTATACTATTACATAAATTCCCAGAATTATACTGGGAATTTGTGTAATAGTATAGTTACACAAATTCGCAGTATAATTCTAAAATATTAAAAATTGAGGACTATGTAAATAAATAAGCGAAAATAAATAAAATAAAATGCATGATAATCATCGGCAAAATAATCAATTGGTTTGAAATAAAATGTGATGTTATTTAAAAAAAACAAAGACTTGCAGAAAAGCAATAGATGTCACGTATTAAAAATAAAATTGATAAAAAATTATCCAGACACTATCTAGATAGCATTTAGTTCGGGTTTGAATCTTGCAATCATATATAAAGATAGCAGCCAATAATATGTGCGTTAAGAAAAAGAAAATAATGTTGGTAGTTCTTAGTCGAAGTATGATACAGGTAAAATTGACCGAATTGGATATAGACACCTTAGCTCAGTTGGTAGAGCTGTTGCCATGTAAGCAGAAGGTTCTTGGTGCCAATATCTTTTTCTGATTTTTTTGTCTCCAGATATTCGATTGAGTTTCGTTAATATTTATTTAACGAAATATTAAAATTTGAGTATCATAAAGTTATATATAAAAATATATATTATTTTTCTGTTTATTTACTTTATATCAATAAAAATAATATTGTTTAATAATCCAATAAATTAAAATTAATTAGTATTCCTCTCATCGAGAATTAGATTTCTCAAGCTGCGAAAAAATACCTGAAAATAGGTTCCTACCTTCCCTCGAACTCCAAAGTCAAAATTTTGTTTAAATGTTATCTTCGAGTTGTAACTTTGTATATTAGCTAATCGAATAGAGGTGTTCACAAGATATGTTCACAACACTGTATTTTAAAAATTGGGGTTATCAAGGTTGCACGAAACAATTCGCGGTGATTACAAACAATAAGAGATGTAATCTTCAATATTTTTTTGCAGAACATTTTTGCTGTTAAAGGTAAAGGAGAAAAAAATGTTCGGCACGTTGAATACCTACAATAAATTAATATTGTGTTTTATTATTCTTGGAGTTACTACCCGGTTTCGCCAGAGGTTAAAAGCTTTTACAGGTTCAATTTTTTAAAATGTTACAAATACAAACTTTATGGCGTGTAGTCAAATTTAAAAAAAAAACGGAGTGTGCAATTCACACGCGGTAGAAGCAAAACCTTCATTAAACTAAAATAGACAAGAGTGGGGAGGCTACGAAGCACCGCACAAAGAGGGGACCGATTATACTATCTCATTCTCTCGCAGACTAAATCCAACAGATGTATGTATTTGTCGCTTTTTAGTGTGGTAATTTTTTTGTTTCATCGAGCTTCAAATCACAACGGATAATAAAATGTTTTCTGAATTCGATAGTAATGGAAAATTTGCCTATAGCTGAAAAAAAGACATTGATCTAGAAAATTTACCAACATGGGTATATACACCAGCGAAAAAAAAATTTAAAAATCATATAGTATAACTTTTTATCCGAATACAACACAAGAGTCCCAACTGCTCCCAACCGTCTGGTGCCAGTGAGACTATAGCTTCCCCAATTTTTGTGAGGCCAACGTTTCAATTCTGAATGATTGTGTTACACCAGGGCGATACTGAAAGTATCTCCTACCCTGAGATAGTATTTTAATTTAAAAGCATCAAGGGTAAAATGTATTTGTCCAATACTTTACGCACCAGCAAAACAATTGTTAATTGTCGGGTCACCTTCAAATCTTTGTATCTCAAGGAACTTAAGATAGAATAATCTGTGCGAATTTCATGACACCAGAACAACCGTTCTAGAGTTTATACTGTTTGCGGTGACCGGATAACTCAGTATGAAATCAACTCAGAAACCTTCCATATCAGGGATGCGGCTATGCTGGAATTGCAAATAGTAAGATCAACCATGCTGGGTCGCTGACCAGGCACCTGAAGACGGGTAGGAGAACCATCGTTGATGATGAAAAGTTCCTTTGAAAAGTCATTAAAAGTGATGAAAAAAATATTTAATAAATTGGTTAAGTAGGTTATGTTAGGTTAGGGTTATGGGCTATTTTAAAAATATTTTTTTCATAGATTTTAATGATTTTTAAAAGGGGTGTTGAGTTGACTTGATTCTGAGTTGGCATGGAACCACTGTTTGCGACAAACGACGAGAAAAATAAATTTCTGCTTTATTCTCAAGACATTTTTGGAGGTCGCTTCCCAACCTAGGCCTTGTTATATTTTACATAATTATTTTTAATCGGTGAACGGCCGCGGCGTTAGCCTAAATCATAAATACCGACTCAGATCAAGCACGACACGTGAAATCGCCGGTCTAACTATTCACGTTAATAATATAATCTTGGCACGGAAAAAATAATGATGAATAGTTAAATTTCGTCATTCGGTTGCCAAGGAATGCGCCTCTTGTTAATGACCGCTCGAAGGCCGGGGCAAAGTCAATCTCAGAGCCTCCTGGGTTGCTAGTTTGACCGGCCTGAGGATCCACCGCCACCGGTCAAAGCCGGGAACAAAGTACCTACACGTTCGAATAAAGGGGTACGGAGTCGATCAATATCAATTATTATTGTCAATCAATGGTTACATCAATTTACTTCATTAATGCGATTGACAATAATAAAATGCTTTTGAACGAGGATAGGAGTGTAGCAGAATATATGACGTAAATAATGTGAATGGCAGAAGAAGTCGGGAACGCCCAGGCACGACCAAATGAATCAGATACTTGAGTCTAGGGAATGCAATCTGGATCTCGCGAGATCTCGTTCTCGCGAGGTCTCGGCCTTTTTTAGCGAGATTGATCTCGGACGAAAAAAGGGCGAGATCTCGCGAGTTGAACGAGATTACACTCGAGCATAAAAACGTCTTATTCGAAGCGCGGACTGACACGGACGGAGTTGCGATCTGTCGGTTTCGTTCGGTGCGCGTGAGGCGGCGGCCTGAGGTAGCCTGAGATCTGTGGTTCCAACTTACGTTGAATCCGAAAGGGCTGGTTATCTGGCCAACAAAATAAGAAGCCGTTTAGCAGACGATTCTTTGGACATTTTGTGCTTCTTAAGGAGCTATTTTAAAATAATTCGTAATAATGGCTTGTGATTTCAACTGAACAAATCTTTCATTTTTTTTTACTTTTTTTTATTGTAATATAAAAAATATGAGTTTACATTATATACACGTATATTTTACAAAATATTAAATTAAAGGTCGTTTTTTGATTGGTACATTTTGTTAATTATTCTATAATTTCTAATAGTCTGACTAATTGGTATATTTTGTTAATCAATCTGTAATATCTAATGGATCTACTGAGTAGGTTTAGTTTTATTTAATTGATAACAATATCTCAGTTTAATAGTCAACTCAACTTAGATAATATGTTTCATTTTTTTGACTTCTCGTTGTTTTGTTTGTTATAAAAGAACTGTTTTATTACTAAAAGATTTTTGTTTGATATTAGAAGAGGAGACTGGTTGTTTCTTTCATTAGTTATTTGATAGATACGTACGTCAAAGTTTACTACTTAGAAGTTTATTAAAAAATTATAGACAAATTCGTCAAACAAGGTTTGATGCATAAAAGTCTATTGAAAAATTCGTGAAAATAAATGTTTATCTTATAATACTTTGAAATTGAATTGAAATTGGCGAGATCTCGCAGTATTGTTATTCATAATCTTGCGGGATCTCGCTTGAGCCCCAATCTCGCGAGATTTGCATTCCCTACGTGAGTCAGGCCAAGTCAAAAGTCAAAATAATAGAAGTGCATGTATGAGAAGATGTATGAATGTTAACGAGAGAAGGAGTGTGAGCCAAGACCGAGTTGTTTGGCGGTCCGTCCTTTCTGCCTACCCCTGGACGGCAAAAGCCATTTCAAGCAACGTTTTATTTCTAAATGGTGGGCTTACATCAGGGCGATACATAGAGTATCTTTCAGTCTGGAACGTGCCGCTTATACACCTTAAATTATTTTTAAATGATTAAATTGTGATATAACACAAATCAATTGAATATAGTTCACTTACGCACGCTGGGATTTGAACCCACATTCGCTAGTCTTACCCCTAGCCTTACCCCTCGACCACGGAGGCATTTGATCTTTACCGGGGCAATTGAAGGGGTTGAGAATTGCGGCTTTCCATTGACGGGGGAATGATGTGTATTTAGCTCGTAGACACCGTAGATAAGCGCCGTTGTGTCATTGTGTGGTGTGAAATTAACAATCATTCATTAAATTGCTCTATCTGTCGAGGCCTTTAGAATTCGCGCAATCTATCTACGAAAGTATTGACCGGTGGATTGACGTTCCGCCGTTGTCAATGTCATAAACACATTGAAAGTTTTAACCTTGAACTCATCTTCGGACCCCTTATGGAGCGGGCGGGCGTAAAACTGACGTACACCGGAAGAGGAGCGGCCGGGGTCAAAGTATTAATAATGACATCATATAGAACAAAATAGCTTTATTTTACTGTCATTAAAATTGTTTAGACAAGATTTAACGCTCCAAAATGCGTTATGTATAAAGTAGCATAACATCAGTTCTGAAACGAAACTCCATAGGCTTTGTGAGGAGAGGTTGTGTGAGGAGAGGCTGTGTATGTTAAAACTGTGTGAGGAGAGGTTTTGTGAGGAGATGCCGTGTGAGAAGAGGCTATTGGAAGATAGGCTGTGTGTGGAGAGACTGTAAAGTAACGCGGGACATGAACGCCTGGGGGCGCCTCGTTAATGGGATAAGCCCACCAGCCGAATAGGACAAGGGTAAGAAGATCAAAGATAAATGTATAAAATCAACAAGTCGAAAATTTTACAAAGGAATTTCCCATCAACAAAGTGGAAAATAGTTACTCTAAGGATGGATTGTATAAAAAAAATTTATGAATTCATCAAATACTTAACGTTAATTTTTTTGTTCTGTAGAGGTTCTATTCAAGTTCTGTTATTATATTATTATAGGCCAGTTGCTGTATGAAACTGAAATAATCACAGATCTTGAATAGAACTTACACAAAACGTGAAAATGAACTTAAAATATTTGACGAATTCATCAAATTTTTAAACAACCCATCTTAATGTCGCTCTGATGAGAAGCAATTATTCAGAATCGAAACATTGCCATTGCCATTGCCAATGGTTTTAGCTACGTTTTCCCAAACTTCCTCTTCCCCATCTACTATACTTCCCCAACATCGTTTAGCATCACATTATCCCACAAAGTTAGTACTTACCAAGTCACTTATAGAAAAGGTAAATTATTTCATGCACTACTGCGCAAACGCAAATGCGTCGAGCTACTGCTGTGCAAAGTCAGAGACCTTTCACACTTCGCAACATTGTAAATAAACTAACTAAACTAATTAACTAACCATCACGCCGTTTTCCCGCAAGGATAGGCAGAGAGGACGGACCGCCAAACAAAAACACTCGGTCTTATGGCACACTTTCCTGGCCTCGTTCACATTCATACATCGTCTCACATTTGCTCTTCTATTATTCTGACTCTTGATATGACCCTCAACTTAAGTTACCGATTCACTTGGTCGTGCCATGCCACATTTGCGTCATATATATTCTCCTTACACTCCTTTCCTCGTCCATTCGCTCTACATGCCCAAACCATCCGAACGTCCCTTTCTTAATCTTACTCTTTGCACTTTCATCAGCCTTGCATTCTTTGCGTATTTCCACGTTCGTAAATAACTAAATGTGTAAAAAATTTTATTTTAGCAAATAAATTGCATTATAAATCTTTTTATTAAACATTCTCCAGATCTAAAATTAAACAAAAAAAGTATAAGGGCCTGTTCAGACACGAATATAAACCGCGAGCAGATATCTACTGAACGGCGAGCGCTTATGTTTTGTACCGTTCACACGACGCTATCAAATATTTCTTCATGGTAGGAGAAGGGGTTAGATGAATTAGGAAGCGCCCACGGAATGCACATTTTTTGTACTGAATTTGTCAACTTGACATCTGTCATCCACCGGTCTAGGCAGCTCCATAATTAAAATGACCCCGTCTCCTGTTTTCGTCGGAGAGGGGGGATAACTCTTCGTATAACGCCTCAGGATGACTCCAGATACTAATATCTACAGCCTGTATGTCGGACGAATATCTACAGCTCATATGTTGAACTAATATCTACGAACATCAGAGTGTTGACTAATATCTACAGAGCTAAGGTCGGACGAATATCTATGACGGTCCCAGTGTTGACTAATATCTACAGAGCGTAGGTTGGACTAATCAGCTAAATGTGTCCAATAGTCCGATATTAGGGATTTTTACATACATACTTACATAAATTAAGTTTTTTAAACTGCGTACGCAACATAACGTTATTCCAATATGCTATACATAATTGCAAATCCAACCTCTGCCAGTGCTGTAGATATTCGTCAACACTTTGGTTCTCATAGATATTAGTCAGCAGTTTGAGCTGTAGATATTCGTCAATACTTTGGTTCGCATAGACATTAATTCGATTTTTTCAGTTTTTGGAATTCCTGTAGATATTAGTAGACGCCTCCCTCAGGAGCGGTTACGGCGTAAGATGTGTATTGTCTATGGTTGATCTGCGCTTAAACGTCTTAGGTGTGAACGGTCTGAAGGGATTGTATGGAGAGCGTTATTTGGCATGCGATCATCTTTTATATTTGATACTCGTAGCTCTGTCTGAACAGGCTTAAAATATTTAAAACTTAATATCATTAATATCATCGAATCTACTTATTATTACACTTCTCCTAAACGTAATATCACATATACCAATAAAAGAATAAGGTTAGGTTTTATTAGTATATGTTCACTTTTCCCTTTTATTGTGTTTTTTATACTTTCTACTTTTCTACTTTCTACTTTTTATTTTAATTTTTACAATTTTAACATCATTTATATTAAATCCATATGTTTACACTTGACTTTAAACTTTAAATTTCATACATAGTAACCACTCCATTGGTCACCATGAAACAGGCAGCCGCCTAGTATGGTGATTCAATATATCTACTTTATGTAAATGCCACAATTATGTAACATGTATTATATAAATAAATAAAATAAAGGAGGATAAAAGCAATTATAAAATCATAAAATGTGCAGTTTTTTTTAATATTGTGTCTTCTGCGTGCAAAATTGTGTGTTCTCTAATGTTAAACTATCTGATAAAGCTCTGTTTATCTGAAGTAACCTGCCAGGTTTCTGTATCTGTTTCTAAATAAATAGCGCAGCGTCCTTGGGAAAATTTTTCACAAAAACGGCGGTATACAAGTAATCCAATAATTATTATTATTAGAGGAGGGTGCCGTAGTTTTACTGACTAAAGCGAGCAGTGCACGTGCAATATTAGTTTAATTTTTCTATAGGTACAGGTGGCAAAACTTTATGTTTTTGAGATTAAATCCAAAAATTTGAATAAAATTGGTATGGATGTTTCTAGCAATAACAACTTAAAACAGGGTAGGTATAAATTTTGTCACGACAGCTCAGTTGTTACATAATATTATCTCATCCCTACTTCCACTGGAAACAATTAAAAAATATTAATAAAAATCATCTTAAAAAAGCCCTATTACTACCCAACAATAAATGTTTTCCAAGATTTCCCGATTCCCCCACTTACAAAAATTTATGCCAAAATTGCACTACTACAATTACATAAAAATTTCTTTAATAAAAATAATATAACACAATTAAATATTAGCGAAAGAATCATATCTGTTGGAGGACTAACCGTACCACTAGTACGAACCACAATAGCACAGCATCACTATATATTCAAGGGTATAAAATTATTCAATAAATAACCCCTAGATATACGATCGGAAGAAAACTACGACAAATATGTTTAAAAAAATACTCTAGTACCACCTCATAACTTTACTTATTGTTTAGAAATATGTTTTTGCTTTATCAATCCTTTGAATAATTTACTAACTAACCTATGATTTAATTACTAATAGTTTTTGTAATAATATTTTTAATTTATATAGATGTAAAAATATTTAGTTGTCCTCTCCTAAACTCAAGCAGCTTCTTCATTAGGAGAGTGATTGAAATATTGTTTTTATATTATGTTGTAAAATTGTAACTTTAAGAAATGTTTCAATAAAAATAATAAATAAAAATTTAAAAAATCCAATTTTACATTAATTTTAAATATTGAAAAAAAAAATACTGCATATCGGACGAAACTCCGACGTGGCAATAAATTTTTTGATATTTGTTTTTGTAAAATGATTTGTTTTTTTTTTACATTAGCTACACGCAGGAGGCCTAGAGGAAGTTTAAAAGAAGTGGGAAGGAAAAGGGGTATTAGGGGTGGGTAGGAATCTGGGGGCCAGTGTGACGAGGAGTGACGGACGTTTGAATCCATCCCTCCCACTGCGGTGCAAGGCGATGTTCCGAGAGAGTACGACTAGAGAAGTCAAAGGAACTCCCTTAAGCATACTCTCCAGATCCGGCCTGCCATGCAGCTGGTGGGCAGACGCATCCACCGACAAATCTCACCTCATGAACCCTGGCACCCCTGCTAAGTCACCAAACGTAGCGAACTTGGGGTGACTTATGGCAGGAGTGTTGGTTATCCAATAAATGGTTCCCGGGGCGGCGGTACCCACACCCAACATTAACATTACAATGCAATAAATGTTTAAATGATAATATTGATAATATTATAAAACGATACTCTAACAGAAGAATATCGTCTCGTGTAGTGGTAGATACAACGTTCAGCTACACAGGGGGTCTGAGTTTTGGCCTTGACTCAAACACATGTCATATTTCTATGCGTACGTTAAAATGTGTTTAAAATTGAATTTCGGCTGAACCACAAACTTTATAATAACAAGTGTTTGACTGAAATAAAACTAAACTATCTTGTTCCAAAAAAGCCATACGGTACCTTTATGGTTAGCAGTAAAAGCAATAAATTATGAACATAAAATTATAAGTAGGCACATACCTCCCCCCAATTTACAACGGCCAATTCTTGTGACACATGAGAATGTTCATAAAAAGTATAAGTCATGTTTTGAATGTCAATTTAATGTTTAACATATTTTCATTGTTGTCTTTGATTGATCAGTGATTGACCTGCAATTATTGAACGCTTTCTTTCCGTTCAATAAAGCCTCTTTTCGTTGCCCGTCTTGAAACCATGAGTTTGCTAAATGCAACGGATTGCATTTATTAAACAGCAGAATTCTTTAGTAGGATCGATTAGTTTGAATGAAATAATTTTAAAAAAGATATCCTCTTTGGATTTATTTGTTTAGGGCCGGTTTTATAACCATCCGTTCGTCGCGCTTGATACTATTTTTAACTAATATTTGGTCTACCCCTTGATTTTGCCGTTATATAAACATTCGCAAGGCTACCGGTCGGTTATGTAGTAGTCCTGGGTCGATCGATCGAGATACTTACAAGATACTCGATCCTCGTGCGCGTATCATACGCGCCGATCGTAATAGTCCTGGGTCGATCGATCGTTTTACACGACCCGGGTCGCTCACGACCCACTGGCGTCACGAGCGGGTCGCGAAGACCCGCTCTTTTCGCGACACAAAATATGAAACTCGATTACTCATCACCCAGTTACTTTCTACGGGCGCGCCGCGCGGTAGACGCTCGCTGCCCAGATCGGTCAAGTCATACGCGACACAAAACCCAGGTTATAATTGTGTGAACGTCCTCTCACAGCTCACACCCGTAACTAGTAATGTCATGTCCCAGAAATAATTTTTTAAAAAGACATGCTTCAGGGGTTAAAAAAACAATGTTTTGAAGGATATAAAAACCTTGTAAAAAACGTGTTGTTCTGAAGCTTTTATTGAGAATTTAAATAAGTAAATTAGCTGTAAGCTGTAATGCTTTATTATAATTTATTTTTATTAAGGTGAGACATTTTACACTTTTACCAGTTTATAGTTTCTATTACAATGCACAATTACATTCACACCCACACGAAAAATGAAAAGTTTTTATGAAAACAGCACTTACAACTTTGATTAACAATACCAAGATACGCTCTTATTAAAAACGTCTCCGTGTCTAGTCGAATATTCAAAAATCGAATCTACTAAACAATCCTGCTATGACGTGATACACGGGCAGGAAGCAGGATACAGTCACGCACGTGTGTGCGTTGATCGGCAATCGGGACCGAGTGTGTCGCAGTTGCAGTTCGAGAGTTCCGGAGCTGACACGTCTCGCCACTCGCCACATGGGCACCCGGCGATCGGTCCGTGAGTCACGGGGTGCAGGAATCTGTCGTAGTTGGTAGGTTGCGGGAGTGTGTCGCGGTTCACGGGTCCCGGAAGACCCGGGTGCTGACGAATAAATAACCCGCTCGCTCTTTGGTGGCTCGTGAGCGGGTTTCGACGATCAGGTCTTTCACGATCGACCCAGGACTATTATGTAGCGGTTAAAGCTTTACGGACCGATTTTGGTCAGTTAAATGGATAACAATCAGTTTGCTGAGTATTTTGACAGTTTTTTGACAATAAGTAGGAAGTTATTCTCGGTTATTTATTTATTATCGAAATCAGCCAGTAACGCCAACTTTATTTATTTTATATATTAAAAAATATTATTATTCTATTTATGAAAACAGTTTATTTATAAACAAGTTCGTGTAATTATTATTCCGCGTGACAGCTGTTCCGCCTAGTTTGATAATACCTTCAGAAGGCGAAACAGCTGTAACGCGTAATAATAATTAATAATTACGTAGAAGAACTTGCTTATAAATAAACTGTATTTTTAAATTGAATAATAATATTATTTACAAATTGAATAATAATATTATTTACAAATTGAATAATAATATTACAAATTAAAATAATAATAATAATTAAATAATAATAATTAAATTATTAAATTAATTATTAAATTATTAAATTATTAGATTTGTCAAAGAATTTATATATAAAAATGCAAAAATCGGTAATTTTAAATACATGTAGGATTACAAAAGATTTTTTTAAATATTTATATTGAGGCATCAGTAGGATTTATAGGTTCAATTAGGAATTCCACAGAGCCGAACCCTCTGATATGAAAATATCTGGAGTCAGTGAATTATTTTCCCATCTGGTCTCTGGTAGGTTGACATGTTGTTATTGTATTGTTTTGTAATTATAATACATATAGTGCAATTGCATAACGTGGATTGACCAGATGATCATTTGGGAAGTGTGTGAAAGGGTTTAGTTTTTCCTGTGGGGAAAATTAAACCCGGACATTTAAATCTGGTGCGTAAAATATAAGAAATAAAAATTAAAATATGGTTCTGCAAACTAAACTTAATAACAGTAAATAAGTTACTATTAACACTATGCTTGCAATGCTGCAAGCAGCTGGAGATTTTACAAGACTCTCCAAGTCGACGCATCCGCATCCGCATAACAATGCAAGTAGTGCATTGTTATATGGAGAATGTTCCAAGTAATAAAACTTTCGGACTAAATGTAACCGATGACCGCTAGTAATGCACATTTGTTTATAATACTTAAAATAAGATAACGGTCCGTTACGTAACAGAAATTTTGTACTTCGTTTATAAAACCGGCCCTTAAGTTACCAATCATTTACCACGGTCCAGTTGTTTCGCAGAAATTCAAATGTAACATTTTAATCATATGACCATTCGACACCATTTTGTTTTTTGACATTTGAGAGGTGCTCGTTAAACGCCGATTCCAGGTGCGTTTCAGATTTCTATAAAATTGTAATCAAAAATTTAAAAAAAAATTATATTTAAAATTAAAAAAATATATATTATAATAAGCTGAAAATCTTAACAACATGAGTGTTGTCCTTTTCTACTGGTCACAATTAGTGTAAAAGCTAAAAAAAAGGCTTTGGAATCGGAAGTAGCAAACACATATCGTTCCATAGCCGAGCTGTTGAACACAAGAACGTCGAAGAAACGACCCGTTCTCATGTGACAAATGTCAACCGTGTACATATATATATATATGTGTTGGACACGCGTTTGGCGTTACGAAAAGCGAGGCGAACGCTTCGTATATTACTGTAGGGGCAAGAGAGAGAGGTGCGACCACACACTTTCTTTCTCTCTTTTTCTCATAGCCAGTTACGTTACACAGTGCAGTCCTTTTGTCTGTATCACACTATAGGAGCAAGAGAGAGCAGTGCGCGCGCACATTTTCTTTCTCTTTTCCTATCATATAGCATCTATATAGATGGAGCAGAAGTTTTACTTCGGTTGAGTGGTCTAAAGCACACTCGTTTTTTTATCCAGAGTAAGGGAATATTATCATTCAAGTTATGAGTCATTTATTTTAAGTTTACGTTTATTCAATGACAATACAAAAATTACAAAATACGTCTATCAGCTTTACTCGCTCGTTAACAACACAACTGCACTCAGGTCAGAAAACAGTCGTTCTATTTTTAAGAACTAATTAATTAAGTTCCTAATAATAATAATAATAATAATATTTGGATGATTTATATAGCGCCGTTTTTGTGAAAAATCACCTCAAGGGCGCTGTACAAACTTATAATCCATTTCTAAAATCTAAAAACTACAAGTTAGGCAAACAATTATAAACAACTTATGGCTAAAAATTGCATACATCGGTTCATTGATCACCGATACGAAAATATGTGTACAATATTTTGACCAATGAACGCGATGCTGCCTAAAATTTAATGAAAACAGGACCATACTTACCTGGGAGGTCGCTTGAAATTAACACTGTATATTGTCCATTTAAAGAAATTTAGATAGAGTTCGCACGCAGAGGACATTATTGTAAGACTAACTATTAAGAATTAACACCTACCCGAAGACCCTTCGGCGCGTACCCTTTTTTCCGATAATACATAAATGTAATTCTTTGTTGAAATCTGTTCTGCTAAGTATACCGCTAATAACGTAAGCGTAGTATGAAACATAAATAATGTCCTCTGCGTGCGAACTCTATCTAAATTTCTTTAAATGGACAATATACAGTGTTAATTTCAAGCGACCTCCCAGGTAAGTATGGTCCTGTTTTCATTAAATTTTAGGCAGCATCGCGTTCATTGGTCAAAATATTGTACACATATTTTCGTATCGGTGATCAATGAACCGATGTATGCAATTTTTAGCCATAAGTTGTTTATAATTGTTTGCCTAGCTTGTAGTTTTTAGATTTTAGAAATGGATTATAAGTTTGTACAGCGCCCTTGAGGTGATTTTTCACAAAAACGGCGCTATATAAATCATCCAAATATTATTATTATTATGCATTAAAATGTGGCGCGTTAAGTACACCGTTAATAATATAAGTAAAAATGTGTACCTAGTACGAAACATAATTTTTTTTTCATTAGAGAGTCAATCACCATAAATAATTATTGTTCTCATTCTGTCGACGCCTGTCCGCCAGGCTGCCGCGGTGAAAGTGGCGGGTCCATTAGGGACGTCGGATTTGCTCATTCTCGGAAGCTGGGAAGGAGATGAATGGCCCTAACAACATAACAGCAGTCAGCACAACCTTCGGCAACTGTGGTACTGTGGACTCCATGGAGCACTCGGCACTATGGCACGCCAAACCTACTTTTGGGCAATATTTCCGGAACACGAACACCGTTGGCACTCCAATAAAACAAATGTGCCGCCCGACGCATGTTTTCAAAAAATGTTTATTTATTCTTGAAAATACAGGATGTCTCAAATAAAATGTTAACTTAGGTGGCTTGGTGAGTGGTATTTTTTTCACAAACAGCACAGCTTTCAAGGCTTCGCCAAAACAGCTTAGGTGCTTTTAAATTTTTTTAGAAGTGTAAAATTTGTCGGTGTAATAATAGATGATAAATAAAAATTTACAAAACACTAAGCACGGGTCCTTTCTTTGAATTTTAACAGTTCATTAAATTTCAAAATTTTTTTTTGTGCATTACAGATTGATGTAATCCTATTACAATAAACATGACATATACATAACTTCAAATGATTTTTTTTACAATAATCGATATTTTAGAGGTCTTGCCTAAAATTACTCTTTAAATTTTCAAGGCCAATGTTAAGTTTTGCCAAGACCTAGAGGTATCATTTAGCAACCATACCTCTTGTCATGCTATAATGCTATACTGAGTCAGAAAGTCCGTTCTGCCGTGTGGAATACAGAGCAATTCATGGTGACGACCCGTAAAGCAGTCAAAATGCAAGTTCTTGAAAGTCCTATTTAAACATTGATATATATATACTAGATGACTAATGACCGCGCCAAAGCATTGCCACTGTACATATGTCCAAAAACATATGCCCCGCTAACGTCAGTTCAGTGCTCATTGTGACGCTGACCGACTTGTGCCGGACGATACGCGATCAAAACTATCACCAAAATGGTTAAATGCGTCGCGAAAAAATGCGATTCAACATAATAAAGCAAGTGGAATTACTTTCCACACCTAATTTTATTGTTTACATATTCACATTTAATAAAACAAAGCAGAAAATGAAATAAAATGTCAAATACTCTAATATAGGTTCAGTGTTGCCACTAAAAAGTCGTTTTGGTTCTCCCACATTAATGGGAGAATACATAATTTATGGAATAAGTTACTATGGAGGTAACCATATTAAAATACTTAAAAATTATGTTTTGATCTTCATACAACATACTTCATTAAAACTTATTTTAGTTTATTAATGAATAATCTAGTAAATAACTATATTTTTTTACGTATTTTATATTAATTATTTTGCAGGGCACCATAAGATGCAGCACGCCGTGAGAAGTGGGTGGAAATAATTCGATTTCTGAGAAAAGAACTTTGAAAACACTTTTGAAACAATTTCTGTTTGAGTATTATATACTATTGGTGCAATAAAAAATATTGGAACAAATAATGACTTCATTATTTCATTAGTTGTGCATTCTTTTAGTCATATAATGAAAAATACATATTTAAAATAATTTAAATAAGTTTATTTTATTACAAACTAACATAAAAAAAAACTATTTCATTGTTTATTTTGGGTAAAATTTCACATTGTAGGCAATACCAAGCCGCTATTGCAGGTTTGCGTTTCTGGCTTTGTTTAATCCTAGCGGTGGTAATGTTCTCGTGACTTGTGCAAGTGAGACGAATATATGTTTACTTTCAAATGTTTAGTGATTCCAAAGCTACGTCGTTGCAGTTGTAGAGATTGTAGAGTGGTTACGCTTTTTCGATGAGCGGTAATGAAGTTTGCTTCTCTATTTATATACCTCAATGTATTTAAACCACAATTTTCGCTTAATTATGATTGTTTTTTTTTTCAATATTAGCGCGCTCCCTCTAACATTCGTATTTATATAACTCGCTTTCAAACGATCTTTTTCTTTTACTACGGAGCCTTAAGTTATATATTATCTAAGATTTGTGAAGCAAACGGCCGATGATGAAGTAATAACGGAACATGAATTGAACTTTCACAGAACTTGAATTTAAACTTTTATTTGACGCATTGTTCAAATGAAACAATCCGTCCTAAGAACGCATAACTAAAATATAATTTTAAAAACCACCAAAAACAAACAAAATTAAAACTAAACAAACAAAACAGAGTGTTTTTATTGGACAAATACGTATTTAATGCCATTACCAGAAAAGCAATTATGATTTACATATATACGAGTACGTGCTTACTAAGATTATTTTAGTTACTTTTATACCATCTTTTTATGTGTATTTCTGAATTAATATTCAAATAAAATAGTTATACAAACTTACATAAGTGAGCTTACATGCCCGACTGAAGACGTTGTATCAGAAACCCGAATTAAAAGACAAAAAAAATACTAAAAAGGAATTCAGAATTAAAAAGATATTTATATATATATATATATATATATATATATATATTTTATTAATATTTATTTCATTTACATTTTCATAATATAACATTATATAGCTTACATATTTTTATACACTCTCCTAAGAAAGCAAATGCTTGTGCTTAGGAGAGGACTACTTGTTAATAATTTAAGAATTATTAAAAAAAAATCACAAACTTAGAGTTTAACTTGTGAAGAGATTTAGACTTAATATATTTTAAAAGTTTATAATGTACATAAAACATTAGGAATAACAAAGAGTCAAAAATACATTGATTGCAAAAATATATCTAGGAGAAGGTTAAAATTATATGGTGGTACTACCAAAATAAGATTTAATTTTTTTTTTAAATTTGTCGTAATTTTTTTCTGTTCGTGTATCAGCGGGTAATTGATTAAATAATTTTATTCCTTCATATACATAGTGATTCTGTGTTGTTGTGGTTCGTACAGGTGGTACAGTTATTCCACCAATAGAAGTATTACTTATGCTAATATTTAGCAGTGGGGTAATATTTTTATTAAAGATATCTTTGTGTAGCTGAAGTAGTGCTATTTTTTCGTAAAGTTTGGTAAGTGGGGGAACAGGGAATTCTTGGAATACGCTTATTGTTGGGTAGTAATACGGTTTTTTTAGGATAATTTTTATAAGAATTTTTGAATTGTTTCGAGTGGGAGAAGGGATGATTTATATGCACTCCCCCAAGCTATGATTCCATATTGTAGTGCAGAGTGCGCAAGTGCAAAGTAAATTTCTTTTAATATTTTTAATGAGATAGTATTTCTAAGTCTGAAAAATATATATTAGTTTCCTCATTCTGTCTACTGTGGAGTTTATTTGATTTTTCCTTTCCATTTTATGTTATTATAGAGTTTCTATATATAATAGTGAGTTCTGGCATCATGAAATTATGCATTGCTAACCGTTCATCCGATTGCGGCGAAACTTTGGGGATTTGATGTGTGCTTGCCCGCGATGGTTTCTGTATATAATAGCGAGCTCTGGCGTCATGGAAATAGAGGACTAGGAAATGACACAGGCTACTTTTTATCCCGGAAAAACATTTCATTCCCGTGCGAAAATTCTTTATGGAGTAGTTTCCCCCTAATACCATGCGAGCGAAGCCGCGGGTAAAAGCTAGTAGAATATAAACCCAAAAATGAATCGACTTCTTTCGCTCTATAAATTGACTATAGATCATTACAGAATAGATCAGTTGGGACCCAGTACAATAGACTGTCATATGTATTTAGTGGGTATTTCCCAATTTATCATCTGTCTTGAATCACTCTGAACACCGTGCACAGCAGTGCACAGCAGTGCACCGGTGCCTTATGCGGTCCCGCAGAGGAATGCGTTTTAAACAATAACATTGCCAATAAATTGGTCTCAAGTTTCGGACACGTTCGGTCCTAAGAGTTTATCTTTATTGCACTCGGTTTTCTTTCAGTTCTGCCGCTTTACTGACTAACCGTAGCACGGAGCAAGCTCACTCGAGTCCCGGAGAGACCCAGATTTCTCACTCCATTGGTATATCACATTGGTAATAGCCTTGAAAACGTTACTTTATAATTGGCAATTATTGGTTCCTACACAATATTGTCGGTGCGAGATTTATCGCGAGAGGCTAAAAAGGATAAAAATGAATGTTTGTCGGAGAGTTCGTATTTCCGTGACATTAAGTTACGTTTCGCGTGGCAAAAACAAAACTACTTTTAAATGTTTTAAAACAATCACGCCATTAGTTCACCGCAAGGGAAGGTTAAGAATAACCTCTCTCACTCTGTCGTGGCATACATTCCTGGCTTAATATGTAGACACGTAATGGATTTTTTTAAAGTGAAACTTCCTTAGCCCCGTCAGAATGATTTGAAATTCAGATGAAACGGAAATGACGCACTACGGCACCTGCGAAGCATCAAACTGCGCTCAAGGCTCCTATTGGTTGAGATATAAAACGGAAACGACATTAGATATAAAACGGAAATGCGCTCATTGACCGCTTTGTTTTTTACAGGTCGTCGGAATATAATGCGTAAATTCGTACCTCGCCGAGCGCGTTCTATAGCGCAGCGGTGTAGTACGCCACAAATCTCAGCGGACGGAGGTTCGAATCCGACGAAATCCAAAAAGATGAATATTTTTGTTTATTTAAATCAGTATCCAATCTTCAAACCACTTTAAAATAAACAGGCGAAAGAAAGCGACATCTAGCGACTTTCTAGTTTCATTTCTATCGCGTGTGAATTACATACTCATTTTTTTTTAAATTTTCTTTATTGCCCGTGTTATGGTGGTCGAATATAAGCAATGTCAGTAGATAATAATCAAAATTTATTTGACAGCAGATTGTTACATTTGATACGTTTTTTTTATTAAATTGATTCTATTAACGGGGTTTTCTATTAAAGGGGTTTCCGGATTAACTGGCAATCCGTTTCTATCGAGGTGTAACATGGATGAACGATAAAACCACATATCGATACGATATTATATTATATTATTATTATATTATATACGGTATAGGTACTGCCGCCCCGGGAACCATTTATTGGATAACCAACACCTCTGCCATATGTCCCCCAAGTGTTTAGCTATGTTTGTTTACTAAGCAGCGGTGCCCGGGTTAACGGGGTGAGGTTTTATCAGGTCTAGGAGGCGGATGCGTTTCGGGAGAGAATGATTCCGGGAGAGAATGGTTGAGGGAGATCTTTTGAACTATTTAGCCGGAATCTCTCGATCCACTGTCTTGCACGGCAGTGGGAGGAATGAATTTATATGTTCTTCACTCCTGGATACACAAACCCACCGATTCCTACCTATCCATCAAACCTTTTTGAAGTAAAACTTCTTTACGCATGCTTCACTTGGGGAGTAAGCTGGTGAATGCGTGACGAGAGCGTTACGAAAAGCAAGGCGAACGGTAGTTGAGAGGGAGATATAAGTTAGTGAAGATATAAAGAGAGAGAGCTACGTTTCGTATATTACTGTAGGGGCAAGAGAGAGAGGTGCGAGTATACATTTTCTTTCTCTGTTTCTCTCATCGCCAGTTAGGTACGTTTTGTATATCTAAGACACAGTGCGGGCTTATTGTCTGTAGCACACTGTAGGAGCAAGATAGAGAAGTGCGCTCGCACATTTTCTTTCTCTCTTCCTATCGTATAGATGGAGCTAAATCAGTTTTACTTCAGTTGTGTGGTCTAAAGCACACTCGTTTTTTTTTCTTTTCGAGAACTGCCTATCCTTCTTTTCCCTAAAAAAACCTTCCACACAGCATCTTCAACGATGACATAGGCCCCGAGGGATTTTTTTCCCTTAAGGCCTACTGTGTGGAGCTTAATGTAAAAAAAATCTCTAAGATTCATTCATACCAGTCACGTAGATTTTGAAGCCAGGTACGACGACTCACTCGGTCTTCAAAAAATCACTCGTTGAAACATTGCGACTTGTAAAGTAGTACTTACATATAGCGACCACAAGGTTTCCTCCTCTTGTAAATGTTTGAACCCAGCTTACCAACTCCCGACCCGCAGTCCGCAGTATGGCAGTATGGCAAAGAATGAACATTGTACTATATACATTGTACAACCACCACTTCATCACACGTCATGTCGTGTGTGTGATGAATGAACACGTCACCAGATAACGCGGCCGTGAAGCTCCTCTTTGGTGTGATGTAGAGTTGAGTGTAGCGTGTACTCTGTCCTTCGTCTTTATTTATATCCCTGCAGACTCCGAACTCCGAGTGGACAGACTTGTAATACGGAGAGTATTAATACGCGAAGCACTCATCTTTCACGCTGGTATTTCTGACCCGCCGGGGTAAGCAGGTGATCTGGAACACCATCTGTACCTGACATACTTTTCAGGGCTTTTCAGATATAGACCATATTACCAAAAAACCTATAATAAATTATATTATTTTTAATAAATTAATTTGAAATCTTCTGTATCCTACAGCTTTGTTCAACAAATCTGAACCTTACACAGCCGCGACAGGTGTAAATATGTAAAAACCAGTTTTCGTCTATTTAATTTATGCGAATAACTAGGTATTTTCGTATAGCTAAGTTATTTAAGCTATGTATTTATGTACTAGCCTTGTGCGGCATCCACGAAGTATTTTTAAAAGGGGATCATTTTATATCATTAATCATTGACTTCGATATAATATATAGGATATTAAAGGACGTACTTTACTTAGTTTAACCAGTGATTCCAGTGATAAGGAAATTTTGACGTCCGGTGACTTTATCCCATACTTTTTTTAAATTTTTTTTTTCAAAATAAAAAAAAATATCTTTCTCATATAGTTACTGTTCACTCAGCCGAGTAACTGTCCAACCTATTACCCCGTCCCCAACTGTCCAAAACCTACTATTTTTTATGTTTTTGTTGAAAAAAAATAAACATCAAAAATGTCACCGGAGACCAAAATTTCAGTTACATTTTTACTCCGAATAATGTCAATAATCACTGGTAGTAAGTCAAGTAGGTAGGTCCTTAACAAATTTTGGCTCAACTCTCCTCAATTGCACAAATACGCTCTTCCCAAAGCTACTCTCCGACCAACGATCGAATCAAGGGTTACTAAACAAATCTCTTCGCTGATCGGAGCAACATCAGTGACTGAATGCTGTAGAAATGATATCCCTGAGGCGTATGTGTGGTAAAACCATGTACGATCGTGTGAGAAATGTGGAGATCCGCGAAGAATGCAAGGCTGATGTATGCGTAATGAGTAATGAGTAAGATTAAGAAAGGGACGCTTAAATGGTTTGGGCATGTAGAGAGAATGAACGAGGAAAGGAGTGTGAGGAGAATATATGACGTAAATGTGGATGGTAGAAGAAGTCGGGGACGCCCAAGAAAGACAGGCAGATACTTGAGTCGGGCCATGTATGAAGAGTCTGAATAATAGAAGAGTAACACTTATTATAAATTATAAGTAATAATTATTAGCCTGAAACACTCATCTACATTGAAAAAATCTCCCGAGAAAAGATACATGCTGCCGACGGGTCCCGCAAAAATCTCGTCTTAAAAACGTTATTTTATCAATTAAAAATAATAATTAATAGAAGAGCATGTATGAGACGATGTATGAATGTGAACGAGGCAAGGAGTGTGTGCCAAGATCGAGTTGTTTGGCGGTCCGTCCTCTCTGCCTACCCCTACGGGGAAACGGCGTGATGGTTAGTTAGTTAGGAAATAATATATATTATACATGTATAATGCCACCTGTGATCTGAGTTCAGAACTTGCTTCTCCTGGTTTATAAACTAAACAATGTGTGCTTCCAGTTATTAATTATAAGTAATTAAGGAGTGTGTGCCAAGATCCAGTTGTTTGGCGGTCCGACCTCGATGTGATGGTTAGTTTTTTTTTTATTTTTATTAAAACATAAAACAAGGTTACAATTTTACAACATAATAAAAACATCAATATTTCAATCACTCTCCTAATAAAGCAGCTGCTTGTGTTTAGTTAGTTAGTTAGTTACAATTTTACTGTGCAAGTTGACGACACGTATCCACTTCCAATTCGATTTCTCAAAAAATGTTCGATTTCTCAAAAAGCAAGTCTCGATGACTAGCGTAGATTTCACTCTTACAAAATATTTCAGTCCACTTGGGATTTAAAAGAATCCCCAATTAAAATCAGATTTTAAAAACACAAAATATGATGATATCAACCAAGTTCTTGCATTTTTTGCTTATGCAAATAAAATTCTATGTTGTTATCAAAAACACAAAACAATATTATGACTCATGACTCATGACCCATTATGGTGTGAGTGTGTTTCTACATATTTTACTTGTATTTTCATATCTTTCCGTCTTCTTTTAGCAACCATTTATGTACATAATCGAGCCATCGTTCTTAGGTAATATTTTGCAACTATTATCCATACTTGCATCGATATACCGTAATATTATTCATCAAAGAAAAATTGTATCAAAACCGTCGTGGTTTAAAATTTTCCACAGTTTTTCAAAAAAGATATTTCCTTTTTTATAAGAAAAACTCTCTTTTATAACTTTTGAAGGTTATTCCCATCAACGTAATATATCACTGAAGAAGGAGATAACAATAATAAAGGTCGCAACTGGGACAAGTTGTCCTTTATCTGTTTTCTGTGTCTTGTTCTCTTTCATATTTTCGTTTAGATTATTATTGTTTTCTTCTTTAGTAATATATTACGTTGATGGGAATAACCTTCAAAAGTTATAAAAGAGAGTTTTTTTTTTATTAAAAAATGAATATTCATTTAGACTTTTATAAAAAGCCAGTAGTTCTATGTGAATAAGTTTATTAGATACATTTATCGGAGACGCTATCCAGGATACAAACCAATTCTTAAAATGATTGTTTCCAATAAAAAGGATAGTTGCCCATAATATGGAAAAATAATTAGTTAAGATAATATTGTTAATTCTAAAATTTGAAATATGAGATTGACTATTATGACGGCTTGACAGAAGGAAGCAATAGCGAAATTGGTTAACGCGCACGTCACGATTAGACGAGAGGTCTGGGTTCGTGTCCCAGTTGCGACCATTGTCCTTTTTCTGTTTTCTGTGTCTTGTTCTCTTTCGTTTTTTCGTTTAGATTATTATTGTTATCTTCTTCTTCAGCGAGATATTTCCTTACTTATACGAATGAGAATTGGACATTGTTCTGATCTCTCTCACCTTTTCAAAATTATCGGGCTTGACTCCCCAGTTTGTACTTTCTATGGTCTAAAAGTTGGAACTATAGATCACATATTTTTCGGTTATCCCTCGTTAAGCAAATTTCTTCTCTTTCATCAAGCGCCTTATCTAAAATTGCCTCCCCCCCCCCCCGCATTAAACATCTCATCTCTTCTAAGTCGGAACTCGACTCCAATCTTCCATACATGCAATTATTGTGAAATTTTGCCCATTTAACTAAAATTATTACATAAATTCACCTTCCCTCCTCCATAATTTTAAATCTAGAAGAAACCAGGATTTTTTTTTTAATTCAATTATTGTTTTATTCATATAGGGACGACTACATATTTTACCACATTTATTTTTTTTTTTTATTTTTTTTACATGAGCTCCACACAGGAGGCGCTGAGGAAAATAATTTTCCTCAGGGCCTATGTCATCTTTGGGGATGCTGTGTGGAGGGTTTTTTTTAGGAAAAGGAAGGAGAGGAGAGTTCTGGGAAGGAAAAGGTTTTAAGGGGTGGGTAGGAATCTGGGGTTCAGTGTGTCTTGGTCATCCACCTCTAAGACCTAGACAAACCTCACCCCATGAACCCTCCTATTATCCTCCTATTCTTACTTTTGTATATACAAACCGTATCTAACTAACTAACTAACCATCACGCCGTTTCCCCGCAGGGGTAGGCAGAGAGGACGGACCGCTAAACAACTCGGTCTTGGCACACACTCTTTGCCTCACTCACATTCATACATCGTCACATACATTCTCTTCTATTATTCTTACTTTTGACATGGCCCGAAGTATCTGATTCACTTGATTGTTCCATATCTTCCTCGGGCGTCCCCGAGTTCTTCTACCATTCACATTCGCGTCGTATATTCTTCTTACACTACTTTCATCGTTCATTCGCTCTACATGCCCAACCGTATCTATTTCATGTCTAATCCCAACAAAGCGTTAATAAATATTTTTAAAAAATCAAATAAAATACTTTATCAATCAATGTAATGAAGTAAAAGAATTCAATGACTTAATCTGACTGTACAAAATATTTCGGTGGGGTGTGAAATAAATTAAAAATAGTGATGTTATTACAGAACAAATATAATATGAAGTCATCATTTTATCGCATTTTTTACCTTCCTTATCTGAAAGCAACCTGCCTAAATGATTTAACCTGTCGGTTTCACTTTGCCGAAAATGTTTCCGACATAAAATATTCCTTTGTAATAAAACAAGACATCTTTACGATGTTGTTAGTGATATAAGACCTTTGAGTGACCAATGAACTTTATGAATCGTGCGAAATTTTGTGTTTTAACGACAAAACGTTGTGATACAATCTGTCACATCAAATCCCGGCGGCATCTTTACCATCTGCGAAAGAATCTTTATTTATGTCGTTTTTAATTGCACCATTACCGGTGATATATCCAAATTATCAAGGAATGTTTGTAAAGAGTATTAATATCCATATTTGTCTGCTTTGACCGTTTTGTCCTATCGGTCCATTGTCTTATTTGTGCATTTTATCCATTTTGTCCATTTCGTTCATTCTGTTCATTTTGACTATTTTATCCATTTTGGTCAAGAATCAGAATAATTGAAGAGCATGTATGAGACGATGTAGGTACTCAAGGAGCGTGTGCCAAGATCGAGTTGTTTGGCGGTTCGTCCTCTCTGCCTTCTCCTGTGGAAAACGGCGTGATGGTTAGTTTCCATTTTGTCGTCCGTTCTGTTCATTTTGTCCATTTTATCGATTTTGTTAATTTACCCATTTTGTCTACTTACTACTCGACATCGATCGATTCTTCGTCCCCTTAGGACGAAGGTGGAGAGTTGACGGAGGGCAAAGTAGAATACTGATATGTTATTCAGCCAGTCGACTGACGTGCAACCGATGAAGGTGACATTTTTATATGATTTGTTCTGTGGATTCATACGGCCGTCACCCTTGGACACATTGCCCCCTAGATTCCTACCCATCTCTCATATCAATTTCCTTACCAGAACTTCCTGCCCTTTCTTTCCTAAAAAGACCCTCCACACAGCATCCCCAAAGATGACATAGGCCCTGAGGTGAATTATTTTCCTCAGGACCTCTTGTGTATTAAAAAAAGTATTAATATAAATCCCAGTAATTAATATTTCCACAGCGTCCTTGAGGTGATTTTTCATAAAAAGGACGTTGTACAAATTGGCGATATTTCACAAAAGTGCGCTGTCAATTGTTATTATTGTGATGGTTAGAAAGTTCCTCTTATTATTGTGATGGTTAGAAAGTTCCTCTTATTATTGTGATAGTTAGAAATTTCCTCTTACTATTGTGATGGTTAGAAAGTTCCTCTTATTATTGTGATGGTTAGAAATTTCCTCTTACTATTGTGATGGTTAGAAAGTTCCTCTTACTATTGTGATGGTTAGAAAGTTCCTCTTATTATTGTGATGGTTAGAAAGTTCCTCTTATTATTGTGATGGTTAGAAAGTTCCTCTTATTATTGTGATGGTTAGAAAGTTCCTCTTACTATTGTGATGGTTAGAAAGTTCCTCTTATTATTGTGATGGTTAGAAAGTTCCTCTTATTATTGTGATGGTTAGAAAGTTCCTCTTACTATTGTGATGGTTAGAAAGTTCCTCTTATTATTGTGACGGTTAGAAAGTTCCTCTTATTATTGTGATGGTTAGAAAGTTCCTCTTATTATTGTGATGGTTAGAAAGTTCCTCTTATTATTGTGATGGTTAGAATTCCTCTTACTATTGTGATGGTTAGAAAGTTCCTCTTATTATTGTGAAGGTTAGAAAGTTCCTCTTATTATTGTGATAGTTAGAAAGTTCCTCTTATTATTGTGATGGTTAGAAAGTTCCTCTTATTATTGTGATGGTTAGAAAGTTCCTCTTACTATTGTGATGGTTAGAAAGTTCCTTATTATTGTGATGGTTAGAAATTTCCTCTTATTATTGTGATGGTTAGAAAGTTCCTCTTATTATTGTGATGGTTAGAAAGTTCCTCTTATTATTGTGATGGTTAGAATTCCTCTTACTATTGTGATGGTTAGAAAGTTCCTCTTATTATTGTGAAGGTTAGAAAGTTCCTCTTATTATTGTGATAGTTAGAAAGTTCCTCTTATTATTGTGATGGTTAGAAAGTTCCTCTTACTATTGTGATGGTTAGAAAGTTCCTCTTATTATTGTGATGGTTAGAAATTTCCTCTTATTATTGGGATGGTTAGAAAGTTCCTCTTATTATTGTGATGGTTAGAAAGTTCCACTTATTATTGTGATAGTTAGAAAGTTCCTCTTATTATTGTGATGGTTAGAAAGTTCCTCTTATTATTGTGATGGTTAGAAGGTTCCTCTTATTATTGTGATGGTTGGAAAGTTCCTCTTATTATTGTGATGGTTAGAAAGTTCCTCTTATTATTGTGATGGTTAGAAAGTTCCTCTTACTATTGTGATGGTTAGAAAGTTCCTCTTATAATTGTGATGGTTAGAAAGTTCCTCTTATTATTGTGATGGTTAGAAAGTTCCTCTTACTATTGTGATGGTTAGAAAGTTCCTCTTATTATTGTGATGTTTAGAAAGTTCCCATTATTATTATGATGGTTAGAAAGTTCCTCTTACTATTGTGATGGTTAGAAAGTTCCTCTTATTATTGTGATGGTTAGAAAGTTCCTCTTATTATTGTGATGGTTAGAAAGTTCCTCTTATTATTGTGATGGTTAGAAAGTTCCTCTTATTATTGTGATGGTTGGAAAGTTCCTCTTATTATTGTGATGGTTAGATAGTTCCTCTTATTATTGTGATGGTTAGAAAGTTCCTCTTACTATTGTGATGGTTAAAAAGTTCCTCTTATTATTGTGATGGAAGTTAAATTTGAAAACTCGCCACAATAATTACTTATTTTTAAATGAATATTAGCTATGAACTAACACTCTTGCTATAAATTTTAGCACTCTAATTGTTACTGGGCCACCTGTCTTTGCCTCTTTCCAACAAATTTAAAATTGTACTAAATTGAGTTTTTGCACAATCATACGGCATCTAAAACGCGCATCGGCTTAAAATGCCTTCACGAATATTTAGTAAATGTAAAATGACTAACGATTCTATTAGACTTGTGCTACACCTTGAACTGAAAACAGTGGGTTCGCTAACCTACAATCAGTACCTATCCACGAAATTATCAGGCAATAATCCATCCAGTTGTCATTCAACAAAGATCTGTTCTTGAGTGATATACTTTTTAATGAATTGCACATTTTCCTAAGAATGGCAATAAAGGACAATAACTGTTTACGCTTTGCTTTATTTTTATCAAAGTTCATCTTTCAATATTCTAAACAAGGCTAAAGTGGGTTCTACTTACATGCGATAGCGAAAGGAGATATCAGATCTGTGTCGCGGGTTAGGCTGTTAAATTTAGGCTTTACAAATCATCAAAATGTTAAAAATATTTTTATTAAAAATGTTACTTCAATTAATAATGATAATCATAATTGGCTAATTTATATAGCGCCGTTTTCGTGGAAAATCACCACAAGGGCGCTGTACAAATACACATATAAAATAATTAATATTACTGGCCTATAACTAAGATTTACAATTACAACTAGTGACTTACATCTAAGACTTATAGCTACTTATTTTACTGGCTTACAACTAAGATTTACAATTATAACTAGTGACTTACATCTAAGACTTATAGCTAGTGACTTATGACTAAGACATATAGATTCTGACCTAAAACTGATGACTTAATAACATACGTATTTACAATTAAGATTAGCGCCAGAAGAAGTAGGAAGATTTTACATAATATTAAAATTCGAGAACACGGGTGCAAAAATTCCCTTGGTATGCCTCTCCAGATCCACAACTCCATCCATAACTCTAGATCTACAAAATTTGCTCTCCAACTTATTCTAGGTGATAACTGCACCAAGGCCACCGAAGTCAAGTAAGATAGGGGCACTTAAAGGCGTCTTGCAGAAGGTAGAAACCACGAAGGCCTTCAACCGACAATAGATCGAGAAGATCTGATTAAAAAATAGATGACTTAGATATCACCTAAGGCCTCCTTTCGCGGAGAAAATGCATGGCGCGAGACAAACATTATACTCTAATAAGTTCAGGAAAATGTTTAAAATATGCCATATTTTTTCAACCTCGTTACCCGGTTAAATTGGAATGCTTAATGGTAAGTATAAGTACATAGGTGGTCTACGCATGCCATATTCTGTAGAGAGGTAAGGGGCCATCCGGGGTGCCGGCAACCTTTGCTTTGATCGTCCTTGATACAGAATCGATGGCTTCGTTACTTTTACAAATAACAAATGCCCATGGTTCTTCTGGTGGTGGTAGGATTGCCATAAGTTAGAGGCTCGTCGTATCTGTGCGGATATCTCCGACCAAAATTATAAACTATACTTTATGGGCTCATTCAAATACAGGGTTAGTAGAAAAATCTTTGATTATGTTTTTGGATATTTTTTTTACTTTATGGTATGATACTGAAAAAGGAAAACTTCAATGGTTCATTGCCACCGTTTGACAAATTTTGTCCTATGGCGGTGTGGTAACGACGTATTCTATATAGAAGAAGCTTTACTCAGTCACTTATAAAGCTCATTATAATATAAATTGCATTAATTGATTCCCTGAGAAGCAACAGCCTAAAGCTGATAATAAAATCAGCCAGGGTATAAATAGAGCCTGATAATAAATAATAAGTATATACCGTAAATAAACTTTTATACCTAATAAATTGTGGAAGGAGGGAAAATAATGACGAGAGTAATGACTGCTTTACCGACACAACATATTAATAGTATGTACATCGAAAATAATGATTTTGCTGGGCTGCTTCGACGTGCCTTGATCGCATGCCTTGATCCTAGATGAAGCGTGTATGAGGATCAGCCAATCGAGGGTAATAAGCAGGAAGAGGAACGCTGTTGGAATAGATTAGGTTAAGTCAAGTATGACAAGCACATGACATGACATGTCACAGAAAATCTTTTAAATAAGCGAATGTATTTTGCGTAAGTATGACAGTCGAGTTGGTACTTCTGGATCATATAATATATTATCGATCTAAGTTATCGACTTACTAAGGTAAAAATTAAAAGATTGCCTAGACTAAGCAAGTCGACTTACAACAAATTGCAAAATGGATATGTTCCGACTGGGTTCACTAAAACTGACCAGAAGAATGCATACATAAAATTACCAAACGGGTGGGACACGACTTACACAGTACACACACCAAACGGTCTTGTAATCAGATGACTATCAAAAGGTAGAATGATAAATAATAATCCTATCAAGAGTTAGAAGACTATCAAGAGGTACAAGAAAATAAAACTATACTGACAGAACAATTAGTCATAATAGACAAGATATAGTTTTACATGACAAAATTTTAAAAAAAATAACTTGTATCATTGATGTCGCTATCCCAAATTCCTGTAATATTCAAAAATCTGTTTCTGAAAAAATAAGAAAATATACAGATTTAAGAAATGAGATTAAAAAAATTTGGCATTCTCAGACTATTCAAATTTTACTATTTGTTATTTGGGCTACTGGCAATATACCTAGCTCTATCATTCAAAATTTAGGTTTATTAGATTTGTCAAAGAATTTATATATAAAAATACGAAAATCAGTCATTTTAAATACATGTAGGATTACGAAAGATTTTTAAAATATTTATATTGAGGGATCAGTAGGATTTATTGGTCCAGCTAGGAGTTCTACCGAGCCGAATCCTATGATATGAAAATATCTAGAGTCGGTGAATTATTTTCCCATTTGGTCTCTGGTAAGTTGACATGTTGTTCTTGTATTATTTTATATTTATTAAACTTATATAGTGCACTTGCATAGCGTGGATTGACTAGATGATCATTTGTGGAAAAGTGTGTGGAAGGGTTTAGTTTTTCTGTGGGGAAGATTTAACCCGGATGTAAAGTCTTAAGAATGTAGAAGACTATCAACAGATGGAAGAATAAATATTAATCCTATCAAGAGGTAGAAGCCCATCAAAAGGTAGAAGAATAAATAATAATTTAATATGGAAGATAAAACAAATGTTCGGCAATAGATGTTCGGACAACACTGTAGACAAAATATAATTAATTTCTAATAAAATAATAATAGGCAAAATAAAGAACAATGTGAATATTTAAAAAAATCTTTCAAATAAATACCCATAGGCGTTAGGCTCTAATCACGAAGGAGTGTCAATCGGCCCACATTATTATGATATCCTGTATACAAAAATATCCAGGTATTTCATACCTATCTCAAATCTGAACTGCGATAATGGGTTCACGTTTAAATTCATACAAATTAAAGTCACGACTTACTTATTCTCACACATCAAATTTGTAAGTAATGTAATTTGGTCGAAATGTTTTGCGACGTTTCATTCGGGGTAGGCGGTAGGTACCTGAATTAAGTCAAATAAAAAAATGTATCAATGTATAGTAAGATAGAGTGTGCTAAGGAAGACATTTTCGTCGATAATTTACACAGTCCTGATATTGCTAAAAAATATTAACATATTGTTTAGCCAATTACATTATGTATCTCTTTGTATTATTACATTATTAGTCATTTGAGTGAGTTTGTACATAATTTTGGGATTTGTTATGTTGTGTATTTATTATTTAAGTACTAGCTTTTGTATTAGGGGGGTTTCCACCTTCCCCCTCTATAGCAAAATAGCCTGGTACTTCCCTTTACTTTTTTCTCTCCCCTCCCCGCCACTTCAACCTCACAACACTTACTCACTTATTTAAATTATTTTAAAACAGATTAATCATCCATTGACAGTTTTCTTATTTTAATAATGCGACCTGTGCTATGCTACGCTGTGCTAGAACATCTGTTCTGCCGTGTGGTATCTTGAACGAATTCTAACATACAAACTTTTTATAATTACTTTTTTTTATTCACTTAACCCGTCTGCTTGTTTAGGAATAAATACATCCCTAAACACGTAATCGCGTTATACTTTCATAAGACCAAAAACGTCCCGAGCGACCTTACATTTTAAAAACTGTATATCTCTCTTCCTCTCATGCAAACATATGTATTTTTATTTTAACCAGAAAGAGAATGAAATAATTCTTCTTAGTGTCTTTGAAATATGAAAACTATCTTGCATAGATATTTTACAATCTCGATCCAAAGTGACGGTTTCAGAATTTATGCGCGAAAACGAGGCTTCCGGAGTGTGAGATGCGAATATATTGAACCAAGCAAACGGGTTAAGCTTATATCATTTCGCTTGCTTGGTTTTGAATTCACGTCCATTGATTCAGAACCAAAACTCTTACCGCTCAGCCATGGAGGTCGTCACATTTTACTGAATCCAGAATTGTGCTGCTAAGAAGTAAATACTTTTTGAATTCTCGGAATTATTATTTCTAGAGCTAAAATAAATAATGCGAAAGTAGGTAAATAATTCGGGCGTCAGTGTTTAAATGTAATATTCCATTGAGAATATCATAAAGCGACAACGGTCTGCGGTATAAAATATCATTTTAAGCGCTCTCCTCATGACACTGCATGTAGTAGAGTGCGTGGAGTTGAGCAAACTAGCGCTGTCTCGTTTGTTAAAGGGCCGCTAGAACGAGACAGCGCTAGTTCGCTCAAACCCACACTCTCTGCAGTCAATGCCGCAGTCACTACATGCAGTGTCGTGTGTAGGCCACTTTATTAGGATTTTTATGAAGAGTAACATTTGAAAATGAAATTGAATTTGGATGACTTTTTCTAAAAATAAATATTTCTAAAATAAATTCAAGATCTAGGACAAATTTCATGTAGGTACCTAAAACCGCCGGCTAGAATTGACGGCCTCCGTGGTGCATTGGTTACGACCCTCGCCCAAGAATCCGTAGGTCGCGGGTTCAAATCTCGGCGTGCCCAAGTAAATGTTATTCCACAATTTATTCATTTAAAATAATATAACTTATAGTATATAATATAACCTATAGACCGGTGAGTGGCTGAGTTGGCATCGCGTTTGGGTCCCACCCGGGCATCGCGTGTTTGATTCCTCGGTTGGCTAAATCCTCCATCACGACACAAGCAACATTTTCCGCTTAGTGTGGTAGTGGTAGGAGTTTTCAAACATTGTGGGTTATTCGTAACCCGGAAATGTTTGGCTTGCTTTACAAAAACAGTATGTTTTCGGCGTGTTCCAGTGTGGAAGTTTCACTCAGTATCACGCAGCTGAAAACCACCGTTCAGGATTGAAACCTCGCTTGAAATTACTTTAGTGTGTTTGGTGATGAGATCTGATTAGCCAGGTGCTTCCCAAGCTTACTGGCTACATCATTTCAGGTAGGTATTTATTTTTGTTGTAATAGGATTAGATACCAAATCTGTAGTACCTACACATAAAAAAAATTAAAAATTGAATAAGTCTGTTTGCTTTCAGCCGAATAGCGTACCCTAACTGAGGATGCCGTAGACTCACTGGCTCCAGACGTTTAGGATCAGTTGGGAATTTTGTGCGATTTTCACACTTAAAACAACCTAAATCTAAGGAATTTAAGACGTGTATTTGTCAGGAATCAGGAAAGATTACTACGTTTCACAAAATTAACGAGGTTCAAATACATTACAATTTAATAGATTAAATTTCTAAGTTTATGTGAAGACACCCAAATAATATTTGTAATTTGGGTCGGAGATCTTACCGCTTTAGCAAAGAGGTCATGTAGTAGATACGTTAACATTTTATCGCATATTAAATTCTTACCTCTTCTCAGAAGGGTCGAGGACCGTCTGGTACCGCTTTATTTCACACTTCAAGTATCCAATGCAAACTTTTTCTCATCAATTCTGCATTAATTATTTTGATTGATGTAATAAACACGTAGAATGGAAACCTTCCTTTATCATAATTAGATCAAGCAATTATCACACTCTCACGCAGTATTATAAATAAGTGAATATTTAAAAAGGGTTGGTAGATACTTCATAATACAAGGAATGCTTAGTGATTACTTATTGAATAAATATCTGCAGATTTTGAAACCAGAATGACCTATCAGCGAACGATTTCGAAATCTTGCATCATGATGAACCCTCAGTCTAAAGAACTCAATGAACCCAACGAAATCGAACAAATCATTACGGGTATGAAAGGAGGTTCTGCCTTTGGTTTTGATGGTTTTGGTTCACAGTACCAACAATGAAGTGTATAAAATCGTAGGCATCGAAAACTTTAACTCATGTAATCAATACAAGTTTTTAAAGTGAAGTATTTCCACCCACGAATAAACAATTAGTAATTATACCGGCAAGATGGAAGATACAACCAATTACTCTCCAATTTCTTTTCCATCGAATGTTGCAAATCTTTGAAAAAATTGTAAAAAATATAACTCAGTTTATAAAGATTAATCATGAAATAAGAATCAGTTTTTATCCATATAAAACACAAGCAAAAAGGACGCTAAAATTATTTAACACTATTCAAGATGCTTTATACTTATGAACCTTTAAAGGGTATTAGACGCCTTCACAAAAAACACAAGTTATAAAAATAAACCAAAGATTAAATCTACCCGTTACAAGTGATCTTGGCATACCACAAGGCACTGTATTTGGTCCATTACTTTTTATCATGTGTGTTAACGAAATTTTTAAACAAAACCTAAGTGGACGCATTATTTCGTACGCGGATGACACGATCATCATAGTAAAGGGTCAGGACTGGAATATTATAAAGGAAAATGCTAATGATGACATGCAAATCCTACAATACTGTGATAGAAACCTGCTATCAATAAATTAATGCAAAAAAAAAACACTTTATGTTCCCTTTTCAATAAAGAGTTGAGAACTTACCGAAACATTGAAATAAGTATACACAGTAAAAATGTAACAAAACTGTCTGATGAACCATATTAAAATATACGACCGAAATAAAGTACCTCAGTGTACCTAATTGCAGACCAACAAATGAAATGCAACAGGCACTTTTTATGTGTGAACTTGTTAATTTAGTATTTACATATTTATTAGATTAATAAATGTTCTAAATTGAGATAATTTAAAAAGTCTATTACGCGCTAGTACAGTCATTTGGTTATGGCCGTTATGGACTTACTTCTTGGGGACATTCTTGTAAAACTAATATAAATTATATCCAAACATTGCAAAACTCCCTGAAAAATAATTAATCCCTAAGTACACTAATGCACACAGAAGTGACACTAAATTAATATACGAGTCTCTAAATGTTTTACCTGTCAGAGGATTATTGTTTTATAATATTAAAGTCAACATGTTATATTGTCCGATTCCTTGTACAGGGAAAGAGTTTACCATAAACATAATACAAGATTCACTCAAAATGAAGGATTGGTGGTTCCGAAATGTACCAATAAATACGGTGAAAGGACACTAAACTATATTGTACCCAAAATATTCAATAAACTTCCAATGACAATCAAAAATAATAACGTTTTTAATGGTAAAGTCAAATATAAACTAAGGAAATGGCTATTAGATAGGGATGATTTATATTGATGCCCTACCGAAGTCCTTGTATTCTTTATTGAAACTCACATTGAAGGAATTGGTAAATTTATTACAATTTTTGAAATACCTAATGTATATGAAACTTTAAATTTACCTGTACTTATATTTCATTTGTTCATACTAAATCCATTTGTACTTTTTTATTATATCATAACATACTTCTTTTTTTATTACATCATATCATACTGAATCCATTTGTACTTTTTTATTATTTAAGGCTTCTAGTGCTTCTTACATGTATATACTATTTCCGTAATTTAAATAATCTATTTAATTGATATTTAGCATCAAAATTATAAAATTATATGTATAGAATGTTTGAAAATGTACTAATGTCGTCATTATGTACCTGCTGACAAACTACATAAGTAGTTTAGCGGGTTTAAATATAAATAAAAAAAATAAAAATAAAATTTATTCAGTATGGAATTATTGGATGGGGAATTGCATTTAAAAAAATTATAAGTTTTGTAAAGGTGATACAAAGACTAATTATTAAAGTAATTCTGAAAAAAAACCTGCATTACCTTCAGCAATATTATTCAAAACTTTCCTATTCGGTGAATGGACAACTCAGAATGAACTCAACACCTCCTTTGTAAGATGAGTTTTGATATTTGTTCTTAATTATATCACTGCTGTGTAAGGGGGCATACATTAATTACGTGAGCAGTTTTTATTCCAATCTAGACCAGATAATGTCGATAACTTGTCGCCGTTCCCATTTAATACTGCAGATCACTAACGTACAAACAACAAGAACACTCTAACTAACTTAGTCGCTGTGAACTGTTGTTTGTTGACAAGTTACCAACATTATCGATAAAACTTTTACCAATCAACAGTGCCAGATACCCTGGTGGGTCGCATATTTAGTTTTTGACCAAACCAAACTGGAAGTTAAATCTTTTCGTAGGTAAACTGCCAACCTGAGAGCATTGTTTTTACAAGATTATTTGTGTCAATACCATACTTTCCTATACTCTATTACAATTATTATCAAGGAAAGTTACTCACTCATCAACAATGATTCTTCCACGCGTGAAATTTAACGCAATTAGGTGTCCACGTAATAAGGAGTCATTGTACCACAACACACAATGACCTATTCCAGCCAGCGGAGTCAGTAGTCAGTGTCAGTAGTCAATATTCAGTAGTCACCACCCATATAGTGCCCACGGTTGTATGATTAGTAGTAAAATGTGGTTACCTATTAATTTGGGGCCCGCCGGAGCGTAGCGGCCGCGGGGTCAACGGCTGGGGCTCCTCGGTAGACCATGGGAGCCCCGTCTGGGCCCCCGTCTAGCCTTGAGGTCTGGGGCACCGTCGATTTAATGCAGGTGAATCATTTTCACCAGTACGCAGGCGCAGTGACAACCCACACAGTAGTTAGTAGTTAGCTATTACATCATCTGGATGGTTACAATTGAATCAACATGCTAAGTAGACAAACTTGGATGAAAGTTGGTAATTTTTATTTATTTATTTATAAAATAAGTTTTGTATACAGTTTTTTAACATGCTTTTTGACTACCATACTAGGCACATGCCTGTATTGTAATAGTCAACTTTTTTATATTGTTCGTTTTGTATTTTAATAAAAATAATGTCACCCCAAGGACGCTCCACAGTCTACAGAGCTAGAAATTGACTTAAAAACTTTAGAATTGATACAAAACGGCTTTACTAATAAAGGAGATGTAAATTTTGTACAATTGATAAACAACGGAGTATGTGAAAACCTTACCAATAAACTAAAATTGTTTCGGCTGATGTTAACAGCCATAAAAAGTTATACATATACATAGTTCATTCAACATAATTATGATTTATTGTATAAACTTGAATTTTCTCATCGAATTTCGGGATATTTCCAAGGTATTTAAGGGTGCTAAATTTTTTTTTTCTTTTTGAAAGTGTCGTAAAAACAAGTATCATTTTTAGAAACTTCATAAGAGAGTATGAAATTCTTTGGATCGAACGTCCTCGTTCTTGACCCATGTTAAAAGCGTGTCAAGTAAGTCCCAGGTCCTCTTCTTGAAATTGAGAAGAATCTCTACTGCCGAGTGGGGCCTGCGCTCTTTAGCACTCCGTCTCCTATACAGAGGGGCTTACGTGGCGCAAGTCTCGTATGCGGCCTCTGTGTATGAGCACCGCCTGGAGAATGCAGTCGTACTCTCGGCGCTCAAGAGAGGCCAGCGAGTCCTCTTGCTAGCGCTTTCGGGTGCATACAGAACAGTCGCTTCGGACGTTTTGCCAGTTTTGGCCGGCGTTTTGCCTATCGATCTTGAAATTAGGGCGGTGTTAACAAAGAAGCTTCTAACAAGAGGAAGAACTGCTACCCACCATGGTATTGAGCTAATACCAGGTGGACCGGTTTCCCTCCCAGGACTTCTTAGAGAGATGCGAGAAAGAACTTTGAGAGAATGACAGGAACGTTGGGATAGGTCAAATACGGGAAGATGGACTTTCTCCTTCTTCCCTTCAGTTAAACTCAGAATGGAAGGGGCGTATATCACTAGGGACCATCATGTGACCCAACTTCTGTCCGGTCATGGGGAGTTCAAAGGGAGACTTTATAGTTTCTCTCTATCATCCATTCTAACTGCGCTTGCGGTAATACTGATCAAACAGTCGAGCACATTCTGTGGCACTGTGAGATTTTGACGGATGCCCGAGGGGAAATGCTCGATGGCTTGCAAGTTACTACGAGACCAGCTTGGAACGCGGATCTCATTTCAAACAAGGTGAACTTTGAGTGTTTGAGGAAATTTACGAAAGTCTGGGTTGAGAGATGGCCTGATCTTAGAATCACTGACTAGCTATAAAATCATGTAGGTGCCAGATGTATCTGCTCCTGAATCCACGGACATCCTTATTACTTTATTACATCTACTGCTAGAATTTTATGTTTTATGCTTTATATCTACATATTTTTTTACATATATCTCATCTTATTCTATTGTATACTTTTATTTCTATTTCTTTCATTTTTATGTGACTTATCTTATTTGCTTACTTCAATCTTTTCATATTGTTTATTTTAGATTTCACTAAGCTATGCTAGATGATGTTTTATCGAGATACCTGTTTATTATTTTTCATCATTTTTGTCGTATATTCTTTGTTTTCCAGTTTTCTATTCCAAGGAACCCTGTTGTGATCCAACTAACATACCCGACTCTGTTTTTCTGCGTTTTTTTGGTTTATTTGTTCTCTTTTTCTTTTTAGTCTCACAACTCTACTTTGCTTCGCTCAGAAGGCTGAACTGAACTGCATCTGTCTATTTTGTTATGTTTCTTTTTCCCCTTCTGGGGGTACGCTAGACCTCGTCTCTGCTTCAACGGGAGTCGGTCGACGATGGGAAGGTGCCCTCTAAAATCATATGCGCCAACCCCAGCAACATGTGCAGACTTGAGATTTGGGAGGCAAGCTCGGCTCTCCTTCACCTTGCCTCCGGCTACTCGACGCTGAATTCCTTAGGGTCGTCGGGCATTTTCCCCCAATCTCCCATTTACTTTTCTTTGAGGCATCACCGAGGAACCGGCTAAGGGGCGCGGAAGCTGAGTGTGGTTCACGGCTAGACCGAAAGTCATGCGCATTCTTGCTGGGACTGCCAAACGATTGGAGAGGACTCCCAACCGTTTGCCATGCCCTTATTATTTATGTACTGTGTCTTCCTCCCAAAGGTGCTTGTAGAATTTGCTGGATACACTCACCCGGCGCTTGCCACCTCGTGGACTTTCACCAACCTGTCCCATTGTCTTGTCTATATTCTGTCATACTAACACATATTGTATCTTGTATTTCCCGCTAAGTACTTGCATACTACTTGCTAACAACGTATGCAGGGACATTGGAGGTCTAAATTCGTTCTTAACTAAATGTAGCTTCGTTCTTTAAAAAAAATTAGAGTCCTTGCGAGAGCCTTGAAGAAGTAACCATCTGTTACTTATACCAGGGTAAGTGGTGGATTACCTCCAATGATAATGTAGATTTCTATTGGTGAAAAAAATTTTAAAATCGGTTTAGTGATTTAGGCGTGAAAGCGTAACAAATAAACACACGCAGTTTCGCATTTATAATATTAGTATGGATATATAACTTCCTGGATTTGAAAAATTGGTTGGAATGTATGATGTATTTTTTTACATAAATATTTTTACCAAATCTCTTTCAAGACAAAAACACAGGTTAATTTAGATTTCGCCTTTAATTGAATATATATATATATATATATATATATATATATATATATATATATATATATATATATATATATATAATTTATATTTAAATTATTAACGACTAAATGACTGAAGAACTAACCTAGTCTTTCCTTATCCTAGAATTTAGCAATGTAAAACACAAGTTTATGTTTTTATTATTAGCACTAATTAGTGCTGATCATAATAGCGGTATCCATATCAATGTATCGAGTATCTTACGGTAATCTATAAGAAGAATTGATTCTAAAAATCAAGCAATAAATTAATTTGGTTTATCGGTATGGGTAGGTAACCCATCTACTTGGTCTAAGTTAACAAGACATGTTTATTTTTCTGATATTTTTTAATGTTTCAGTTAAAACTTAAATAACTTTCACGTGCCCGTACTCTTTTTCTTTCTTATGTTCTCACTAAGATAATTAAACGACAGAACCCCCTCACAGACAATGCTCGTTTACCCGTAATTCATTTTATATGGTGCCCATATGCAAGTTTTCGTGTTGCTACGGAAAATGAACATGCATTTTACGAACTCTGCGTAGAGGATCATTTATATTTTTTTTTAATATTTAGAGAAAGATATTATTAGGTAGATACAAATGCATACGTAAACTTCATAAATCTTATTACAATCCACAGGGACCACATAAAAATGATGAAATAATGACCTACTAGAAAGCTTCGAAAGATTGTGTATATGTTAACGGAAATGTATGTAATCCGTCATTGTATTCAATTCCAAGGAAATGTATGTAGTTCCTGAAATCGCCCGGAAATGTGTGAAATAAATTATACTAGGCACATTTCCTAGGTAATCTGTACATTTCCTAAATAGCAATAGGAAATTTGAAAACGGCCAAGGATTTAAAAAGTGCCTTTGCCAGAAAAACTGTACTACAGCAAGATGTCTGTGCTATAAAAATAAACTATTGTGTAGTTCCAAGTGCCATTCCAGCTTACCCTGCCAAAATAAATAGCATGGACTGCCTTGTTTACATTTAACTTAGTATAAGAATATAAAGACTTTTACTTTAATATTGTGGCATTTATAATTACTTAAATAACAGACTGATTACTTACCAACCTAATCTATCCTAACCTAACCTAACCTAACTCAACCTAACGTTTTATTACAGAAAGCATTCTTTTTAAACATTTCCTAATACGATATTGGAATTATATACAATTTCTAGGAAATGTATATATTTCCCAGGATATGTATGTATTAAATAATTTTTAAAACAATATTTTGTACAATTCCTAAATAGCTTCAGAATTGAATACATTTACTAGGAGTTGTATACAATTCCTAGATTTCATTCATTTCCGGTAACTTATATAAGAGTGTTGTAAGTATTTACTTCTAATAATCGAAACATCTAAACAATTGAATAATGATACCTTTAACTAATTAATCACCGCTCTTTACAATGTTTTTTGTCCAAAAATACGTATTTGTCTTTTGTTGATTTTAGTTTTATACTGAAGAAGAAACCATTGGTATTGAAACATGTTGTGTTGTAACTGGTGTTATACAAAGTGTTTTATTTTCAATTAATTGAATAATGTTCCACTTAATCCTTATGGTGCGTTTCCATGCTTGCCAAGTCTCGGCAAGCGTCCACAAGCGCCAACGAGTAAACAGGTCGTTTGGCTTGGCTTGCGTAGGCTTGCAAGAGGTTGCGAGAGCTTGCCGGCGATCCAGTCGGGGTCGGATCCAGCGGCAAGCTTCGGCAAACGCTCAGTGGAACTTTCGAACTGGCGGCGAATGCACGCCGTTTTTGCTATCGTCAATCTATCAAGTTATAATATTACATGATACGATATCTATTAGGGCAATGTAATTCTCTTCGATATCTTCAGATACCTACCTACAGATAATGAATTTTTGACGTCATTCTTTAAATAGCTGGTTGTGTAATGTTCAGCATAGTTGCCTTCCAAGCAATTGAGAGGGGTTCAATTCTCGGCCAATGAAATTTAAATAAATAAAATTATGCCTACCCAATTTTTTATTTATTTATTTTTTAAAGGTTCACCATTTTAATTTTCCAATGAATTATCGCTGGTCTGCGCTACCTTTAAAATAATTAAGAAAATAGATGTAATACGTCCTCATCTTCATTTAAAATTAAAAAAATGATTATCAACGTTTCATTAACCAAAAGTTTCCTTGAGAGAATTGTTGGCTTTAATTACCTTTGAGCATTCGTGTTCTATAACTGTGTTTGCTTGTATTTCAAATAAAAGTATGATAAACCAAACGCAATAGCCGACACAAGTTCTCCAAGCATAAACTTTCTAATTATAGTGTGTTTATTGGAAGTGACCTGCCAGGTAAGTATGTTTCTGTATCCATTTGTAAATAGTAAAATTAGTTAGAACCTAAGCTTTCCTAATAAATTGTACAGCGCCCGTGAGGTGATTTTTCACAAAAACGGCGCTTTATAAATTATCCAATTATTATTATTATTATTAAGTTCGGCGTCCGCCATGCTCGGGTATAGGTAGCGCACTGACGCATCACAAGCATGTAAACGACTTCCAAATGCCAAACGAGATTTGTGGACGCTTGGAGCTTGTGGAGGCTTGCCGAGCCTTGGCAAGCATGGAAACGCACCATTAAGTAGTGAAGCATCTCAGTTGGGTGACATAATATTTGGATAATAAAAATTGTCGTCATTTTTATCAGCATTCAAATCAAAAAGCCTTGAATCTATGTGATTGATTCCATTATACCAATCTTAAATTGTTCACTCAACATACGTTGCTTATCACAATAATGCTGCATCTCTTTCTTACGCATTAAATAATGGTGAGACAAAAGATGAAACACACAATGCACGTATGTCCGTATCCTACATAGGAAAAAAGTAGTACTTTGGAGGAAGTCTCGTCTTTTGTGTCACTATTATTTAATGCGTAAGAAAGAGCTGCAGCATCTCAGGGCCTATGTCATCTTTGAAGATGCTGTGTGGAGGGTCGTTTTGAGGAAAGGAAGGAGTGAGGAGACTCATGTTGTAGGAGGGAGGCTGAGAGAGGCTGGCAAATCGATCCACAGCCGAGCTGTTTAACTCAAGAACGAGTCGTAGAAACGACCCGTTCTCATGTTTATTGCCTTTTTTGAATCGTAGCTATTCCATAAACATGAGTAGGTATATTAAAAGCGCTTATTATCCACATCACTTGTGTTTTTTTTACATTAGCTCCACACAGGAGGCCCTGAGGAAAATAATTTCCCTCAGGATCTATATCATCCTAGGGGATTCTATGTGGAGGGTCTTTTTAAGGAACGGAAAGATAAGAAGTTCTGGGAATGAAAAAGGAATGAGGGATGGGAGTCAGTGTGTCCAGGGGTGACAAACGTATGAATTCATCCCTCCAACTGCGGTGCAAGGCGATGGGTTGAGGGAGTCCAGCTGGAAAGGTCAAAAGTCCTCCCTCAACCGGTCTCTCTCGATCTGGCCCGCCACGCAGGCGCCACCAAGAAATGGACAAACCTCACCCATGAACCCGAGCACCCCTGTTAAGTCATCAAACGTAGCAAACCACTTGGGGTGGCCTATGGCAGAAGTGTCGGTTATCCAATCAATGGTTCACGGGGCGGCAGTACCGACCCATACCCGCCTACCAAATTATTGTGTTAATAAATACAAAATAAAATAACTTATATCACCCAATGACAACAACTTGTGGTGATTCATTTACAAGACGAAATAAAATATCATTATACTGATCGCCAAAGGTGTCTAATTCTTATCAAATGGCACAGATAACTGGTCTACGTCATAATGGCATAGGTCAATAGAGCTGAAGGTATTTTTTCCTTGTACGTGCAAATATACATAACGGTTAAATGAGAGATTTTATCAGTTTGTCATTAATACGTTACGTCACGAACCGGGGCAAACCGGAACAGAGTTCCAGTTTACAAAATCGTCAACTTTTGTAGTTCCCATTTTTCCCCTCCTCTTCCTCTTCCCCTCTCGCGTTCCCACTCCGTCACTCCCCCCCTTCCCCCGTCCCGCGAACCCCCCTCCTGAGTTCCCCTCCTAGGTCCCCCTCCCTCCTCCCAGGTTCCCCTCCCCCTCCCTGGTTCCCCTCCCCCATCTCTCCCTCCCTCCCGCTTTCGTTAGCAATAGCCGCTTCCTCGCGTGCCACCAATAGCAATTTTTTTATACAAACTTCATAATGCCAGAGCTCCCCGGAAGTTTTATAAAAACCTTGTCCTGACAATAACGAACACACAAAAAAATAATTATCCAATTTGGTGCAGTCGTTCGAAAGTTATGCGCTTAGCAACACATTCAGCGATGCATTTTTATATATAAGATAATAATATATGGAAAGAACTTGACGCTCTAATGTATGAACGAAATCAGTATGTGGCACCATGTTGCTACCCGATACCTGAAAAGATAAAAGAAATTTAATAATTTGGAAAGCATTCGATGCAAAGTTTAAGGTACCACAACCTTTTTATGAGTCCATCCGTCCATCGCCCAGTTGATTAGTCAGATATCTCAAAATACTAAGTAGTGAGATAAAGAGAAAAGCAATTTTCGAATTCCCATACTATAAACCGATAATAAATTAACGGTCAGTGGATGAGTTGGCATCGCGTTTGGATCCCATCCGGGCATCGCGTGTTCGATTCCTCGGCTGACTAAGACCTCCATAACAACACAAGCAATATTTTTTGTGGGGTGAAGGAGATTTTCAAATGTTGTCGGGTTATTTGTAACCCGGGAATATTTGTCTTTCTAAAAAAAAAAAAATCTAATGTGTTTTCCATATTAAATATACAATAAAATACACCGGGTAGCATAACGGATCGGTACATTATTATGGCATTTTAAAATTTCGTATGTACTAGTAACCCTTTTTTGTGTTTATTCTAGCATTTTCCCGCGGCTTCGCTCGCATGGTATTAGAGGGGTTCCCACTTACCCCCCCCCCCCCCTCTATCCCCCCCCCCTCCGGCATTTATTTGAAGTACTCCCCTAATAATTTGAATCGAATAAAGACTTATAGATATCTTACTAATCGCGCCACTTATTGCAATTTATTTATACAAATTTCTTAATGCCAGATCTCCGAGCTATAAGCCTATATGTTATTCTGATGTATGAGCTATATTATTGTAAAGTTTCATTAAAATCCGTTCAGTAGTTTTTGCGTGAAAGAGTAACAAATACACACACATCCATACATCCATACACACTTTCGTCTTTATAATATATTAGTAGGATAGGATTGGTGGTGTTTATGAGTAATCGGCGTATTGTACCAGATGGAGGGTACACTTTTACGTATAACTGCATACTCAACTCAAATTTACATTTTTTTGAGATGTCTGACAATAATCTACTAGACCAGGGGTGGGGAACCTGCGCCCCGCAAAGCGTTATGCGGCCGCTGAAAAAAAATTACGCTCAAATAGCACTATAAAAAACGGTTTTCTTTCACTGTTTTTCAGCTACACTTTAAAGTTATTATTACTAAATCCGGAGAAATTTATAACATAGCTGACAGGTGTGTGCTTACGTATGCACCTTTATTTCTAGAAATCAGGTTAGATCAAATACATACTTAATCCAACATCCTTTTTTAGTCTTATTTTAATTACTTATCATTTGTACAATAGAGAAATTAATATCGAAAAAATATCACAGTACTGATGACAATTCTATTTAGGAAGAAAAAAAAATGATGTGCTTTCTTTATATATTGCTCCACTTTTGCAATAAAAAATACTTAATTAAAGAATGTTATTCGATATAAATTATTGCAAATAGTTAAATATATAAAATTATTAAAAAAATATTGCATTCAAAAAATTTGCTGTAAAATGCAGGAAAACTATTGACGTGCTCTGAGTACAATATAATTTAAGCTGGTGGACCCCTACGCAGATCTATTTCTGAGTTAAAAACACTCTTGTGTTCATAATGCAAATTTCTGTAGCGGATTCATCTGCTGACGCAATTCGAAGGAAACCATTCGTGTGTTTCTAGTGCAAACATTGTAGGAAAACCATTTTGTGTTCTGGGTATAATATCAATTAAAGCTGGGAACTCGCATGCGGATTCCCTCAAAAATTAAAACCAGTTTCATGTTCTGAATGATCTTTCAAAATTAGAGGAGCGGATTAATTTGCTGACACATTTCGAAGATAACAGTTCTAATGTTCCGAGTGGAGTTAAAAATTTTGTTTCAAACCATATACTGCAAAATTTGTAATTTGTAGTAAAAGCATACGCACATTATGAGAGTAATACTAATCAAAGCTGGGGACTCGCATGCAGATTCACTCTTAATTTACAACCAGTTTTTCATTTCAGAATGAAATGATCAAATTCCAGTTGTGAAATCATTTGCTGACACATTTTGAGGGAAACCATTCTCTTCCTCAAAGTGCATTTATTAAATTCTATATCAAACTATGCATGTACTGCCAGAATTTAAAAAAAAACGTTTTCATGTTCTGAGTGTAGTTTTCATCCACCGAATACATATTTAATTTAAACAAGTTTTGTGTTCAGAATATAATGGTAAATTAAATAATAATTTTCGGATTCATCAAAGGAAGCCATTCGTATGCACCGAGTGAAGTTTTGCATTTGATTAACACACCACATACTGCTAAATTCTATGGGGAACTATTATTTAAGCTTGTGGAATCTTACGCAAATCCAACCTTTTAAAAGTTACCTTGTGTTCTATACACAATGTAAAAATTCGAGCGGCGCAGTTATAAATGCAGAATTCATGTACTTAATTTATTATTGGAAGAATACTTGTCAAATGTGATAATAAAAATAAGCGGCAGGGAGGCCATAATTTTTTTTTTATTTCTACGGACCCCCAGGTCCAGGTCCCAGGGGTCTCCAGGATCATCGACCCAAGGGGTCCGTGGAAAATAAAAATTAATTTGGGAGTCCCTGAATGATGTCAGGGGGTCCGTGGCAAGGTTTTGACACATTTATATTCATGTGGAAGTTTCGTCGGGGGAGGGGCGTAATGGGATGGGGCGGGATGTTTTGCTTACCCCGTTCCACCCCATATCCTATTTCGCCCCCCTCGGTTTATCCCATTCCGCCCCCTTCATTGTGCTATCCATCCTGGTTGTCCGTGGGCCAAAATAGTTTGGGAACCACTGTACTAGACGATCGAAATTTTTCATACCTGAAACATTTATTTTTCTTTCAATTTTTTTTTAGAAAATCCAAAGTTCCGGTTAAAATAAAATATTTATTCATTTATTTGTAAGAAACAAACAGCGTTTACATAATTTCTTTTTTTTTTAAATTGCCAGCAACCCGGGTGTTTATTATATACAAACAAGAATTAACCCGCCTCACTAAACAAGGTCTGTTCTGAGATGGGTACATATACATGCATACATATACACAGACATACACACATACACATATGTATACGCAAGCATGCACATATTCATAAAAACGTAAGTATACAGAATCTCGATACAATTATTGTAAATTGTTGATGGTTATAGTGGGATGTACATAATGTCATAAAACCAAAAGTATCAAAAGAATTATTGAAAATAGTTATAAGGTTTTCGTGGAATGTACCTGCATAGTGTCATAAAACCAAAAACTTTACAGAATTAATGGAAATTATTATAAATTTTTCATGGAGTGTAGGTATATATATATAGTTTCATTAAATCAAGAATTTCGTTACAACTTTAAAAACACATAGTAATGCCAAGATCTAAATCTAAACATAGAACATAGTAACAACTCAGCAAAATAATATAAATAAACGAATGAGGTAATAATAAACTTAACGTGCGTAAAACAGAAGCTGCAAAGGAAAGAAGAACTGAAGTCAAGCCAGAAGTTTATTATGCTAAAGTACATCGGAAAAGAAGTTTCAATAAATGAAACAATTCAACTTTGTTTGAACCAATTATATAAATAATTTTGGGTTATAGGAAGGGGAAGAGGAAGAGGAATATGAATCAAAGAACTGGCTAATAACAGCTGAGACAAATAATACCTTTTTGACATTATTGGCTAGGTATTTAAGTAAGTAGTAAGAATTGAGGTCAGCATATTGAATATCTTTTTCAACATCTTGAGCATCTTGATACTTAGAAGAAATTGTCGACTTAAAATATTTATAAAAATTATGACATCACAATCATAACGGAAGTTCATTATGTCTGAAATTTCACTACTTATCTAATTTGTTAGTTTCGAGGAATTGAATGATATCAAAGTTATTAAGTCAATAATACGAGGTTGGCGGAAATTATTGTCAAAACATATTTGATGTGAATCTGTATTCCATTAAAATTAATAATTATTGTCATTATTATCATTACTAATGATGTGGTACACAGAGACCATTGGCAAAAAACCAAGCGATAAACCAATATGACTTAGTTACCAGTGATTTCTCCTTTTTTTCTAGTAAAAATGTAGATTGAATTCTGGTGAAATTTTCTCTTTTAAAAATCAGATTTATAATCATTAGGTTTTATTATTGTTTTCAGGTGGAAAAAATATAATAAGCAGTAATTTTTGAATGAAACACTAGTATATATTGAATCATTTGGCGGGTATAAGATAAGCCGCCATAGCTCAATTGGGAGAGCAGCTGACCGGCAATCAGAAGGGCACGGGTTCAAGTCCCGTTGGCGTCATGTATCTTTTCTCGGAAGATTTTTCAATGTGGATGAGTGTTTCAGGCTGATAATTATTGCTTATAATAATTGTTACCCTTTGTGCTATGCATAAAAGTCTTGTCTTAAACGTTAGTTTAACAATTAAAAATAATAATTGAATACCGGAAACTTAAAAGGCTATAAGTGCCAAAAACACCTATAACGATTTTATTTAAGAAATGGATAGCATGTGCCAAGGCCAATGTCCTACAGAAGGGTACAAGTGCCACAGATCACGTAAATAATTCTAAAAAAAATTGGAAGATAGCGTTGGTTGTAAGTACCGAACGTCATTTCCCTTTAAAAGGGTCCAAGTGCCATCGCCAGTCAGACGCGTTAAGTATCAAAATGGGTGAAAACGAGCCGGTTTCTGCGCAAGGCGGTGGCATAAAAAGGCGTCAAAATGGTGAAAAAAGTGTTCAAGTGGCCAGAAAGAAGTTGAAGGATTCTGGACAAGAATATACTTCATCAAGTAGAAAGTTGATTCCTGCAAAACGACCCCCAAATCAAGAGGTTAGTACGTTGTTTTAATCTCCAACGGTTTTCTATGCTAGGTGACCAATCACTCTATAAGCGCTAGTGATGTGCTGACCTGTAATTTTTTGTCAATACCTATAAATTTACATAGAATATTTAAAAAATGTGTTATTAACTCATTTATAATAATACTATCCAAATTATGGATAGCACTGGCGTAAGATTTTGTTAAAGGGAAAGCTTTGGTATTTTATCTGTTTTGCTTTCATTTACGTAAATTTTTTTTTCAAGTGTATCTGCAAATGCCGCTACAAATGCAAAGAAATAGCTGCCGACCAAAAGCTGTCATTGTTCACGGATTTTTATGGTTTGTCGAATAATGAAAAGCAATCTTCTTTTCTCATGGGGCTTATTCAACTGACGGAAATTAAAAGGAGAAGGCACGGAACCTATGAATCTCCTGCTTTAAGTAAGCGACAGTGCACGGCATATTACATGCTTCCAGATGGCAAGGGAAATGTTGTCAGCGTGTGCAAAGCAACATTCATGAATATTTTTTCCCTTTCTCCGAAAAAGATTCAGGTTCTCATTAATAAAAAAAAACAAGGCCACACAACATTTATGGAATCAAGGGGAAATATTAGTAAAAAAAAACGAAAATATACCAATGAAGATGAGGATGACATTAAAAAACATGTAAATATGTTTCCCAGACTTGTAAGCCATTACGGTCGTGCAAGATCAGAGAAAGAGTATGTAAGTCCTGATCTTAATAAACATCGGCTGTTCAAATCATTTCAAGCATCATTCCCGCAGTCAAAAGTTGCCTATAAATTCTATTCAAAAAATTTTGAGAAGGAATTTCCAAGCTTAAAATTTGGCCAGAAACGAACTGATACGTGTGCAACTTGTGACCTCTATATTGATAAAATAAATGCTGATCCCTCGAATAAAGCAACATTTAAAAACCAACTGGAGCTTCACCATCGAAAAGCCGAAAAAGCTACAAAACAGATGTCACTTGACATTAAAAAATCTCAAATTCCGAGTAGCAATACATGCACTGCCGCCATGGACTTGCAACAAGTTTTATTGACGCCATCTTTAACGCATGGGCCCATGTATTACTCTCGACAATTGTCAAATTTTAACTTGGGTGTGCACATTGAAAATACTGGTGATGGGTATATGCACATGTGGCATGAAGCCATAACAGGAAGAGGGGGAAATGAGATAGCATCATGCATTTATAAAAAAATTTCCAATAACTTCTTACGAAAGGAGAATCTAATCATGTGGAGCGATAATTGCAGTGGGCAAAATAAAAATAAAATGATGATATTCTTATGGGCCTATCTTGTATATAAAGGAGTTTTTAATACGATAGAACATAAATTTTTAATGAGCGGGCACTCATTCCTCAGCTGCGACAGAGACTTTGCTCTAATTGAAAAAAGGAAACGAGTGACAAATTCCATGGTTCCTGCAGATCTTATAGATATTGTGCAAATTACTCGTCACAAGCAGCCTTTCCACGTCATTTCAATGAAAACAGATGATTTCTTGGATTTCAAATTGGCCGCCGAAACATTTTTAAACACCACCACCATGCAGCTAACGAAGGCTCATCGCTTGAAATTTGTAAGCGACAACCCTTTTGTTGTCAAAATAAAGGAGACGCACAACACTTTGGAGCCCTGGAAAATTGTAAAATTATTGAAAAAAAAACAAAAAATGATCCGATTTAAATAAGTATTCCATACCAGTGCTGAATTGCAGAAGTAGAATAACGGAAGAAAAGAAAAAAGACCTAACCAATTTAATTCCTTACTTACACGCGCAGGAACACAAAAATTTTTACAACAACATTTTATAATTTTTATATCTTATAAATTGATTTTCATACCTTGCTTGTATGCGCAGGAACACCAAAATGTGTACAACATTTTATTATTTGTATGTCTTTTATATTGAAATTATATCTTACTTGCAAGCGCAGGAGCACAAAAAAATTCACAACATTCTATATTTTTTATGTCTTTTATATCTAATTTAATGCTTAACAAGCGCATACATACATTTTTTTTTTAACATTTCGTAATATTTATTTTTTTATTCATGTTAAACATCATCCCATTGGGATGATCCCATCCCTATTGGAGATGGATAAAGCAGTTGGTATATTGTTTTATTGTCACTGTGGCACTAAAGCCCTTTATTGCTTCAGAGAGCATGGCACTTGGGCCCTATTAAAGGAAACTACGCACGGCACATGAGACTTTCTCTAAAATGATTATTTTATTTGATTTTTTACTTACTTTAATATGTCTTTTCATAATATTTTTTTATCAACTGCATTAGGATTTGTTCATTTGTTGATTTCGCACAAAAATAAAATAATGTTTTCTTTGAATTTTTGAGTGTATTTTTAAATTCCCGTCTACCTCCTTTTCTTGTCAATGGTACTTATACCCTTTTAAGTTTCCGGTATTCAATTAATCATTAGGTATTGGACACTTAGGGTGGGCGGAAGGTTTGGCAGTTACTGGGCTATTTTTTTGTTGTGTACCTTTTTGTATACGTATTTTTTTTAATATATTTATGTATTTTTTGAAAACAATTTTTTTTTAAAACGAACAAAAAAGACATGTCACCGCAGACATGTTTTGTTTAAGCCGCCGCTACCCGAATTACTACCGATTTCTTAAATATCTCCGATAAACCTTGAAGAATTTCAGCTCTTAAAGAAAAATGTTATTTTTTAAGATAATATCTAAAATAAAGGCCAAAACGCAAAATATATGAAATTCCCTCGTTAGAAAAAAATTACAAAGTATGCTCCGAAAATTATTATAAACACACTTGTTTCAGTTATTTAACAAGTTATATGAAAAAATTCAGTGTTTCTTTGAATGCTGTTTTAGACAACCTCCACCAGATTTTTGCTCTATTTTAAACGAGTCGTGTTTTATTAAACATTTTCACAATTTTCGCTTGAATTTTAACATTCTTAATTACATATCTCTCCATCTTCTTCTTTTTGAGTAGGGATACGGCGCCTTAAAATAATGTAAGGAATCAGTGGTTAAATTAAGTCAGGTTACTGTGTCTCGACATCCGTATAAAATTTAAGTACTTGAACCTCTTTTTTTGTCGTTGTCGTCGTCGTCATGGCAAAAATGGCCCTAGTTAAAAAATTATCTACTAAAATGTCACCGGTAAAAATGTTCCCCGCCAAAATGTTCCTTGTTAGAACCAGTCACACGGTGGATATAACAAACCCACAAACAAATTATATAGCAAACTTTCCAATTCCTCGCTTAAATAGTTTTGCAAACAAATATACAAAGGATATCGACATGTTTAATGAAGCAATATCAATTTTTAAAACATACTGAAACAATTTTTTTATGTCAACTTATAATTATATATTTTTTTTAAATTATTATTTTTCCTTAAATTTTTTTGCAAACTCTTGTTAATAACTTATTAGTGTTATTACTAGGTACTAAATTTTGTGTAAAAAATGTTAATAACATATTCCTAATTTAAAATCCCCATGGGAGTATAAAACAAATTAAAAAAATTAATAAAAATAACAATAAATAATTTTTATTCTAAGGTTTGGTTACGTTAAGAACAATTTGACCGCGAATATGTCGACAGAGAACGTTGTTACCCGGAACCTTGAACCAATAAAAAGACTTCATCTACAAACCACGAATTATAAAATTAAACTATTATTAAGAAAATAACAAACGTTTCCATCAAACATATTTTAAACATTTACGATTTATCTAAATAACCTATGAAAACCTAACTCAACCATACTGAATTTATTTTTTTGTAGAAATAGGTTCATCATCACTGATCTACATATATCACTAACCATATTTTGCCTTCTTCTCGCTGTAGAGATCTTCATCACGTCATCTTCTGTAAGCCAACATTTTTTATGGTGATCTTCTCTTGCAGTAGAAGAATGGAAATACTCACCTCCCACACAAGCCATTAGATGTCAAAAAAAAACCGGTACGGTGTTTAGAACAATGTTATAAACGCCTTCGTCTAGTTCCTGTTGAATTATTTCACAGTGGCCTCTCGGGGGGGTTTAGGGTTATAATGAGGAGGAAATAAGGGTGTAGAAAGGCCGCAAGCTCTTTGTTTCCTTACCCGGACAAATAGAAATGATTTTTATTTAAATAGGTTTTTTTACATTGAGGCCTTGAGGAAAAAAAATCCCTTGGGGCCTATGTCATCTTTGAGGATGCTGGGTGGATGGTTTTTTAAGAAAAGGAAGTAGTGATAAAATTATGAATAAACAGTATTTGCTGACACAAATGCCTACTAAGTATGATATCGTCGTTCACATTAAAACTTCGCGTATCTCAAAAAAAATTACAACAATTTTTTTCTTTTCGAATTTCTTTTAAAACTACGCATTCGCAATGGTTTGAAACGACAAACAAATGTTTTGACCAATCACCGCTCCTTTTATTCAATGTTTGGTAAGAAATTAATTGCTACGTATCTATGATTATCAATTATCAGTAAATTTTAATACAAAAGTTTGATTTAGCAATACGAATAAAATTATTATTATTTTTAATTGCTCTTATTATAATTTCGTTTTTTTTTTAATAAATTTGAATATGATTTTAGGTACATACTTCTCGCACAAGAACAACGCGTTGGAATCTCATTATTTCTTTTTGTGTTTTACACCGCGTATGTCATTTAAAATACCTAACGATATGTTTTTAATATAAAAAAATTATTTCTCCAAATAACTGATCCCTAAATATTAGTAGACAATTTTTTCCAAAGATGTGCAATTTTGCAAGATGTTAAAATGCGTTACCCGGTGTTACAATGTAAGCGACGATATATAAATATATACTACGGAGAATGGTCAGATGTATCTTGAATGTTAATTTATTTTATACACTCCAATAAAGAGAGAGGGCTTACAAAATTCCTCGGTTTAGTAGGCATGACAAATTGCGTAACACAATGCACTTACATGCATCGAACTAATTTAGTTATGATTTTTTGTTTAAAAAAACGATAATTTTGTTATCACGTTATAAATCTTCATCGAGAACACACATAATATTATGTACTGTGAGCAATAATATGTAGCTGCAAATACGCGTATAACCAGCTCAATGGAAATACGAGACTGCCCAGCTGTACTAATTTAAAAGTGCGTTTACCACGTTCAACACCGGAATTCTTAAAGACGAAAATGAAGAAAGAATTAATTTCTCTTAATTTTGTGAAACAAATAGCATCGTGTTTTGCGTATAGCTTGTGAAGGATATTTCTCGTAGCAACAAATATCTTAAATATAATGACGGAACCTTTTTAATTATTTTGCTTGGACTGGGATCCATTATTGAAGTGAAAACTTATTTTGCCCCTTTGTGATTTGAAACTCGATGAAACGGAAACGAACGACACTAAAAAGAGGCAAACAAATACAACTACAGGATTTAGCCTGCGGGAGAATGATAAAGGTAGCAATAAAATATTTATTTAATTCACGGGTACCTACTCGGTTCCAATACATGTCGATAAATCCGACCAGACATTCAGCTGATCAAGGATCGTATCCTGCGAAATCCAAAATATACATTTTTTTTTAAAATTAATATCCAATCTTCAAACCACTAAACAAAAAAAAGTTAACCAAACAGGCAAAAGAAAGCGACATCTAGCGACTCAGAAGAAGAAAACACAAATACTAATACGACGACCAAATGTATAGGAAAAGGAGCTCTGGAATTGGACCACAGAAATATGAAAAAATCATCCTCCACACTGATAAAAAAGTACCTTGTAGTCTCCCCACTCTAACAGTGACACTCTTTTTTAGATTTTGTAAAAGTATGTTCGTTATTTGTTTTTCGTGTGTTATGCCGCGTTGCGCGTCTGCCCTGATTATGGACACTGCAACGCTGTCCGAAACGTTGGCTAAAGAAGGGGATAGAGCAATACGACATAACACCCAAAAACAAAAACCGAAAAAGTGGCACTCTTGTCTACTTTAGTTTCCAGAAGGTTTCACTTTTACCGCGTTTGAATTGCTCACCCTGTTTTTAATGTTTTCTTGTGTTAGCTTTATATTTTGGCACGTTATACCGTAATTTATTATTTCTTAAATTAAATAATTTGTAATAAAAAAAATAACCCATTGAGGCCGAAAAATAATAATAATCAAATTATAAAACATCTAAATTAGTATGAGAAAAATAAATTCATACACCAAAAATTTTCAAATAATTATTTAATGTGTTATCAATAAAAAAATATGGTCTATATGTGGAAGCAAAAATGCGGTACTGAAAGGATTACGCTTCACTAAACACCTATACACCTATATACGCGAGTAAGAATTATATTTCATTCGTAATGATTCTTACTCGCGTATGTAGGTATATAAAAATTGTATATTATTACTAATCTCTAGTTACTCCACTACACTAACTTTCAAATATTGTAAACCAAAGCAAAGTTATTTCAATTCTTTACAAGGAAAAATATTGCCTGAACCAGAAATAATAATATAAGATTGGTTCTTCTTACACGCGACCTAGTTAGAAACGGTCGTAATTAGTCAGAAACGCGGATAGGTCTAAAAAATACGGGCATACGCAGGTACCTACCTATATTTTTGCACCTCATCACAGAAAGAAAGATGCGTTCAGTATCCACCTGAAGGAAATATTCAGATTTGAAACTCAAATTAATTTTCCTTCAAAATAATTTTGCTTCAAGTTAATTTTGATTCAAATTAATTTTGCTTCAAATTAATTTTTCTTCATATAAATTTTGTTTCAAATTTATTTTGTTTCAAATTAATTTTGCTCAAAATTAATTATGCTTCAAATTAATTTTCCTTCAAATTAATTTTGCTTCAAATTAATTTTGCTTCAAATTAATTTTGCTCCAAATTAATTATGCTTCAACTTAATTTTGCTTCAAATTAATTAATATTGCTTCTAATTAATTTTGCTGTTTTTGCCAGATCTGAATCCCTTGGACTTGGGGTTTTCACGGCCAAAAGAATTATTTGATTGATATTTGGGGTGTTGCAGCTTTTCTTCCTATAGCCAAAGTTTCGGAAATTTCACCATCCAAAAAGGTTGACTAAAAGAAATGAAAAATCAGCACATAATACCCCCAAAAATCACGGTAATTTCTTATCCCCATCTACTTTCCTTTCTCAGTTCCTTTAGCTTATAAAAATGCTTAAAAGTTCACACACGCTCACTGCACTCCTTGGGAGGCTAAAAAATAAAATTAAAAAATTACTCAGCCCCAATATTACCTACTTATGTATAATAAATAACATCTATAAAACTAAATCCGAATAAGGATACAATACCTAGAAAAAGTGTCCTTGAACTAAAAGTTAACAATCCATTCTGGAAAAAACTTGTAAAATCTCAACCCACGCACATTTTTTCACGATCGTTAAAATAAATGATCGATACCAATATTTTTTACTTGTATTTAGAAGATTCAGTGCTGGTATTATTATCATTATTATTATTATACTACGCAACTAGGGGCTTCATTCATTGAACTCTAATTGATATTACGTATCTATAAAATTTATTCATTATCTCTTCACTTTTTCAAATGTTGCATTTTGTGGTGAATAGATTAACATCAACCAAACACCAAATTGATTAAATATTAAAAATCTCATAAAATTAAGTACCTAATTATTAATAATTTTTCAAATAACAGTATTTGTTTACATCACTTTATTTTATATACAATCTACATGTTTCGTGAACATCATCAGAAGTAAATTTACAGTAAAGTTACAAAATTAAATACAGATCCCAGATTAAATACAGGGGAAGGGGTAGGAGGAAGGAAGAGGGGTAAGAGGGGGGGAAGTATATTGGAATGATGGATTACAATATCATCGGAACAAGTAGATTGTGTATAAAATAAAGTGACGTAAACAAAGTTACTCGTCTTTTAATAAAATAAATAATACCATCACAAAGTGAAATTCTTTCAGAAGAAGTTTCTTCGAAAAATTAATATTTGCGGGTACGGCAATGAAGGGTAACAGGGCTTTAATTAATAAATTAATACTGAATGAGCAAGCAAACAATCATTGGCAACTGTTTGGCCTCGCAAAATGCATTTTTAATTTTTTTTAATTTTATACGCTTTACAAATAATATATAACAAAAAAGTGCCGATAAACTACATTTTAGCAGTTTGTCTAACGGGTTCTCTTAATAGTTACAATTATACAAAATAAAATTTCAAATTTTACAGAAATATAGAGAAAAGAAAAATTATGAAAACATAAATAACAATTTTTAAGTCTTTAGAATAATATGTCATTGTAAGCAAATACAAATTAATACTTTCCGTAAGTCAAGTCTTCAGTAAATTCACAAATAGGCCACTTGCATGGACTTCATAACGACTTGGAAAAAATCGTGTGGATAGATTTTTTTACTAAGATTACGAAAATGTTAGTAAAAATTTTTAGAAATGTACAGTTATTTTTAAATAAATAAATTCATTATTCGGGCTCGTGACGTCACTACATGAAAATGTCCCATCTCCGAAAATGTTCCTATTAATTTTATAAAATTCCACACTGATTTATTTTTTTTATATGGCATCACTTTGATTTCAGGCGAATTTTTGAATTTGACATTTAACGTTCACTAGATTTATTGTTTGTTCTCTGCGAACGTATCATTTGGTTTCATTTTTTGACAGATGTTATGAAGAGAACCCCGTACATTTTACGTTGTCCGTACGTGTTTTAGAGGTATAATGATAATGGTGCGGATTTTAACAAAATCAAATTTTATAATATTCTTATTATTATTATAATTTACAAGTACAAGTATATTACATTTAATTTAGTAATATAGACGTTGAACATTATAATGATTTATGATCAACAAGATGGACCAAGGAAAAAAATATTTATGAGATTTAATGTTTTTGATTTGCCTCTTTATTCTCCTGTCATTCGTGTGGAAAACGTTCTTTTTTTTAAATGATTTTCGGCTATGAAATTATCGTTTTTTCGCACCTATAAAATTATGTCCCGTCTTTCCGGTTTATAAAAAATGGTCTGATTTTTTGGATTGAAATTTTCAAAAAATCGCCAGGATTTCAAAAATACGAAAAAAAAAAATACAGAATGTCTTAGAATATTTGCCTAAACCGGAAAAAAAAATTAAAATGTGATGCAAGTGGCCTATTGTTTGTTTTGGACACAGTTTTTAATTTCAGCAGGTAACATATTTAAACAACTGGGAATCGTGTAATTTAACGTTCTTTGTCCATACTTAGGTACAATTAGTCCTTCATTAGAGTTAAAACGAGTATTATGGTTGTGTTCCAGTCTGTTTATAAATAAAGGGTTATTAATGTGCTGAGTTATAATTTTGTACCACAGAATTGCTCTCACTGAAAGAATTTGGAGACTCTGAAAAAAGCATGGAATATTATGCCTTTCTTTGTAAAAATGTTTTTCAGCTGATAATTTAACCAATGATTTTTTTAATAATATCACGTTAGTAGGTAACAACCATGCAGCAAGCCCCTTTGATTAAGTATAAAATTTTCATCATCCTCGGAGTGAGAATTGGCATCCTTCACAAATGCTCTCAACTATCTACGGTTCCTCGTCATTATTAGCCTCCTGTCCTCAGTCCTCAGTCTTTTCCACCCTGTTCCAAACCTCTTCCATGCAGTCAGTCCATCTCTTCGTTGGTCTGCCTCTGGATTACTTGGTCATCATTTTTTGCATCCCATCATCTGGCATTTTTTAAATTTATATTCTTCATTGCGAGCACCCGCTAAAGCCATGTATTCACTGTAAACACTGTTTCGGAAACAAAATTTTTGAAACAACACATAGGGTGCCGTGTATATTTATTTGGCAATGGCTAGTGGAAAGAAAAAACTTAATTAATTCGCTTGGCATAAAATCAAAAATGAAAATTTCAAAATGTACGCGCCTTTTATTTATAATGTCCGAGCCACCGCTGCTTGGAATATCTTTTTCTCCCTTGCGGACTGCGATCGCAGAATGTGCATTTTGATTTCAACATCCTTTTTTGGAATTTCCAAAGCTTTCGAAATTTCTTCCCATGCGTCGTTTTTCTTGATTTCGTTTTTGTAATCTATAGTCGAGCAATCGTATTATATCGGATTCGTCTCAAATATTTCTATTAATTTAAAAACTATGTTGTCGTCCTACTACTGTCCACCTACTACATCCTATACACGTCCACCCTTGTAAACAGCTGTTGAGAAACTGATTTGTTTCCGTACTCTCCACTCCAATCGGGGAGCACAGAAACATCGCGAGAAACACTTAGTGTTTACCCCAACAGTTTCACATGTTTCAGAAACATATTAAATTGTTTCAGAAGTACGTAGATTTTGGTTTTTGAAACAGTGTTTATAAACAATTGTTTCTCAGTGAATACATGGCTTAAACTGCCAAAGTAGTTTGTCAACACGTCACTTTAACGATATCAATACGACACTAAAGCACACGTACGTACAGAAACCACAATATAGAAAATAGATATAGAAGAATAATATTTCAAGTAACTACGATACAAATGCATAAAACATATAGACAAATAAATATAACACAGGCAACATTATCACAGGCCCATACACACTCAAAGCCATACAACATACTTAAACACATTCGTAGGCATATTTATACAAAAGTGTTTTACATTTATACATATTTATACATGTCCAGCCCATAGCAGTCTTAGGAACCTACAAAATCCTAACAATAATTATTATCGGATGCTCGGTAAGATATTCGAGTTCATTAGGGGTATCTTTAAGGCTATGTTGGCTTTAAACAATACCGATAGTGACAACAAAAAACAAGTGTGCATCGGAAAGGAAAAATGTGACGAAATACTCAGTGATGCAGTGCAGATTGTAAACACTCCTATTAAGTATGGATACTGTTGGACCCCTTAGTGACCACAAAAATAAACTTGTACAAACTAGCCCGTGATCTTAACGTGAAATTTAGATATAGAGGTTGCCGTGGGGGACAAAGAACAAAATACTTACACAGGAAGGAACTAAATGTTCCAATAATTAATAATAATAATAATAATAGTAATAATAATAACTCTCCGTCTGTAGACTGTTTTCAAGAAGTCGCATCAACCGGCGAACAGAATAACCTAGCGAATGATTCCCTCCGCGATTTTGATAATTTTCACAACTTCAATGAAATTCGATTAGAAAGGCATGCTAACTATAAGAGCAGACAGCTTGCAATTGGTTCCTGGAATGCGCGTTCACTTAATAATAAACTAGAGGCGGTGGATGATGTTTTCAGAGACGAAAAACTCCACATCCTTACCGTTACAGAAACTTGACATGAGAACAGTGACTCGTACTCAATTAAGAGACTCCAAGCTTTGGTATATGTGGTGCTTGAGGAAGCCCGACCCAGTGCCGATGAACCATCAAATAACATCTCTCATGTGAACTACGGGGGTATAGCGATAATAGCCCGACAAGGATAAAGTAACTCTTGGTACATTTAGCACGTTTGAGTATATTGCGTGCAGGGTCTCTTTACAGGAACGTCGTTTATGCTATGTACTCTGTATAGGCCCGGATCGAAACCAATCTCTGTCGAATTTTATAATGAGTTCTCGCATTTTTTGGAACTTTCAGTTGGTCTTTCTGATACACTCATTATTACAGGTGACATTAATATCCGTCTCGAGCGTGTGACATCACCGAACACCGTTAAATTCTTAGATTTATTAGCCAGCTTTGGATGCCGCCAGTGGGTCGACGTCCCAACTCACGATGCTGGTGGTATATTAGATGTACTCATTTCAAAGAAGAGCGGATCGCCACTCTTAGCAGATATTCGTGATATAGGACTATCGGACCATCGGCTTGTTTGAACTGATATTGATTTTAACCCGCCGAAAGTACCATATAAAACAATTATATCAAGGGAATGGCATAAATTTAGTTTTAGTGATTTTCTGGAAGAGCTTCAGACCTCTCTATTATGTACACCTAATTTTTGGGAAACAAAGACGCCAACAGAACTTGTCGAGACGTATAATACAACTCTTTTATGTCTGTTAAATAAATGTGCTCCTACGACGTCAAAAACACGTAAAGTTCGAAAGTCTGACGGCTGGTATGACGATGAATGCCGAAACCAGAAAAGACTTATGCGGAAATTAGAGAGGTCATATAGGAAAAATTCTACGGTAACTTCTAGGGATGAGTGGATCCTTGCTCAAAAACAGTATATGAGCAAAATAAATTCCAAAAGATCAGAATACTGGAATGAAAAGATTGACTCTGAGCGAACCAATCCACGACGTCTCTGGAACTCAATAAAGACTGTTATTTCCAAAGCCACTGTTCCAACTAAAATAGATATTAACCCAGATGCCTTCTTAACGTTTTTTCGGGAAAAAATTGAAGCCATTCGTGCCTCCACATCTCACGCCCCTCCACCAATATTTACTATAAATTCTAAAGGAAATTTGTCTTCCTTCAAACTCACAACACTGGAAGAAGTAAAAAAATTAATTTCAAGTTCGCCAAATAAGCAGTGCAGTCTTGACCCTATACCAACATGGTTACTAAAAAATGTGTCATTGTCTTAGCCCCGTTCCTAGTTCATCTTTTTAATAAATCTCTGAGCACAGGTGACTTCCCTGAACCTCTAAAGTCTGCTGTAGTTTCGCCGATACTAAAAAAATCACAACTTGACCCCGATAACTTAGGTAATTATCGACCTGTTTCAAATTTACCTTTCCATCAAAAATCCTGGAGAAAATTGCTGCTGCACAAATAACCAGTCATTTGAATTCAAATAAATTATTCACTAATCGTCAATCCGCATATAGAAGGTTTCACTCAACAGAAACCGGAATCTTTCGTATGCTGTCAGATATAACTTTGGCCATAGAGTCAGGTAAGTTAGCACTTATCTCACTCTTAGACATGAGTGCAGCGTTTGACACAATTGATCATGACTTTCTCATTAAGAGATTAGAGGAAACATTTGGTTTGAGTTCCGATATTAAAAATTGGCTGGTGTCATATCTATCCAATCGCTTACAAGCCGTTAAGGTTGGAAATAAGCTCTCTAACTTCACAATACTTTCTTCAGGGGTACCCCAAGGATCCGTTTTAGGCCCACTTTTTTTCATCCTTTTTACAAATGATGTCGCCAAAATAATCGAGTCATTTGGTCTCCTGTCCCACTGCTACGCTGACGATCAGCAAGTTTATTTTTACTGTTCTCCAAACGAAATCAACAGTCTCAAAATTCGCATAGCTGAATGCCTAGAAGCAATAACTCGTTGGATGTCTTCAAACAAGCTGAAGCTGAATCCATCTAAGACTGAGTTTCTATGGGCGGCCACAAACAAACGCCAACATTTCATAGACAATGCACCTATTTCCATTTCCGGCAACGATATTATTCCAAAGACAACAGTCAAACTTCTTGGCGTTAATTTAGATTCAGACTTTTCGTTAAAAAGTCAAATAAATAGGACAGAAAGCACCGGTTTTTTTCACCTAAGACAACTCAAGTCAGTTCGAAGAAACCTTCCTACAGAGGCGACAAAACTATTAATTAACTCTTACGTAGTCTCGCGGCTCGATTACTGTAACGGCATCTACGCTAGTCTTCCCAAATATCAAATTGACAAACTTCAATCCGTGTTTAATGCAGCGGCAAGGCTCATAACTGGGGTTTCTAAATATTCGCATATTTCAGAACACCTTCGTAACCTTCACTGGCTCAAGTGCCCTGAGAGAATCCAGTACAAATTGTGTTGGATGGTTTTTAAATCAATCTACGAAATGGCCCCACCTTACATATCCGAATTATGCGTCCCGGAAAATACCGGTCCGAGACAATTAACCCTTAGATCAGCAACTTCATCTGCTAAAGGCAGACTAATAGAACCTAAACGAAAGCCAAATACTATGTTTGGAGATCGTGCTTTCGGAGTATCTGGGCCTAAGGCTTGGAATAGACTCCCTCCGGAATTAAGATGCATAACAAGCCCAACAGAGTTTAGGTCCAAACTAAAAACCTTCCTTTTTGGGCTCTCATACCCGTAATTTAAATATACCTATTTGAGAGCATCATACGTGTATTGTCTATGATATGTCTTAATCACACTTTTCTTACTGAATTAAAATAACTCGATTCCTTACACATCAATCTGTCTCTTGACGAATCACATTTAGTAAGATCAAATCCTTATAGGTACTACTGCACCTCCCACCTTTATATGTTGCTTTTACTTTCCAAAATACACTCGTCAAAGAATACATTACATATTAATATTAAAATATTTTTCAGGATTAAATAACATGTGTTTACAATAATGTCCTCTGCGTGCGAACTCTATCTAAATTTCTTTAAATGGACAATATACAGTGTTAATTTCAAGCGACCTCCCAGGTAAGTATGGTCCTGTTTTCATTAAATTTTAGGCAGCATCGAGTTCATTGGTCAAAATATTGTACACATATTTTCGTATCGGTGATCAATGAACCGATGTATGCAATTTTTAGCCATAAGTTGTTTATAATTGTTTGCCTAGCTTGTAGTTTTTTAGATTTTAGAAATGTATTATAAGTTTGTACAGCGCCCTTGGGGTGATTTTTCACAAAAACGGCGCTATATAAATCATCCAAATATTATTATTATTATCATTCATTTTTATTTTGTATGATCTGTTTTCCAGCGTACGTAAAAGTTTTTCGTAATATTTTACGTTCAAAGACTGCAAATATTTCACTTCTCATAATCATTTATTTATTATTTATTAAGTTGACATAATATCTATGTCAACTTAATAAATAATAAATTTTTAAATACAAATTTTGAATACAATTATTTTTAAATACAATTCAGCAATGTCGGCCTCACTGGGTAGCTCACCTGTGCTGAGGCCTCCATTTTATAAAAAAAAAATATATAATATATAATAAATTAAAAATAATATAAAAATAATGGTGCATAAAAAAAGAGCTAAAATTAAACTAAAAATAAAAATTTATAATTAATATAAAATTATAGGTAAAATGTATTTTTATGTTTTATATTTGTTTTTGTGTGTGTGTATGTGTTTAACTAACTAACTAACCATCACGCCGTTTCCCCGCAGGGGTAGGCAGAGAGGACGGACCGCCAAACAACTCGGTCTTGGCACACACTCTTTGCCTCACTCACATTCATACATCGTCTCATACATACTCTTCTATTATTCTGACATTTGACATGGCCCGTCTCAAGTATCTGATTCATTTGATCGTGCCATGTCTTCCTCGGGCGTCCCCGACTTCTTCTACCATTCACATTTGCATCATATATTCTTTTTACACTACTTTCTTCGCTCTACGTGCCTAAACCATCTGAGGGTCCCTTTCTTAATTTTGCTCATTATACTTACATCAGCCTTACATTCTTTGCGGATATCCACATTTCTAACACGATCATACATGGTTTTACCACACATACGTCTCAGGGATCTCATTTCAACAGCATTCAGTTTACTTTCATCCTTCCTCTGCCATTTTTAATTTTGAGTATGAATTTATTTTTGTTTCTTCTATTTTATTTTCAAGGGTAAGACCGTTGAATGCTTTTATAGCATGATATTTATAGTGCCTTTGTCCAAAGCTTGTATTCACTGTCGGAGTTTTTATGTTATTTTTGTACGATTGTCTTACTGGTCTATTAGTGATATTTTGAGATTGTTGAAATTTGTTTTTTTGGTCGAAAATGTAGTTTAGTAGAGTTTTAACGTATAATTGGCGTATATCTATCTAGTACGTCACAACTGTTGAATATTTGGTCTGTATCAGTTAGTCTATGTTTTTTAAGTATTACATTTAAGATCGTTTTCTGCGTGATTTCTAAGTGATTGATAGCTGAGTTTTTTGCTCCTCCCCAGACAATTATTCCATATTCTATTATTGATTGACAAAGTGCAAAATATATTGTTTTCATTTGTTTTATTTTATATATGTTCCTTATGTTTAGGAAAATGTGTATTGTTTTTAGGAGTTTATTTGTGATTTGTTTGATATGATGTGTCCATCTTAGGTTATGGTCAATTACGATTCCTAGATACTTTATTTGTTCTGTTTTTTCTAGAGAAGGGCAATTGCAGATGTTGTTATTTAAACATTCGTGTATTTTTATGGTGTTTGTATTGTTTTTTGATTGTCCCGTGCTGTTTATAATATACGTTGTAAATTTTGTTTTCGATATGTTTAGTGTAAGTATGTTTGAGTCTAGCCATGTTTTCACTTGCGTGATTTCTAAATTTGCTATGTTAAATACATTATTCCAATCCTTAGATTTAAAGAGTAAAACTGTGTCGTCTGCATAACTAACTATTTCACCGTTTATTTCCATGCTGCAAAGTTCATTTATATAAATAGTGAAAAGAACGGGCCCTATTATGCTTCCTTGTGGAACTCCGTATGTAATCGGAAGTGGATTGCTAATATGGTTCTTAATTTTGACTTGTTGTGTTCTATTACTTATATAAGTTTTTTTATAATATAATGTTTTCTAATTTTTTTAAAAGCGTATTATGGCAGATTGAATCAAAGGTTTTATCTAAATCTAGATATATCGCTATGCATTTGTATCTTCGATCTAAGTTGCTGTGTATATAATCTATGGTACATGCCAAAGCTTATTTTGTGTCTGTTTTTTCTCTAAATCCATATTGTTTATCGGAGATTAATTTGTACTTAATTTTTAACCATAAATAACAAGTCGTCTTATTTTCGTTTTATTATACATTTTCCAACTCATTAGGTCCTTACAAAAATCTTCAATTTTTGTAGCATATCCAGCAAGTATGTTAGTGGCAATGGACGTTTAATGTAAAATGTCCTCTCGAATTGAATTATTGTTAATTAATATACGGGATGACTAAACAAACCTATAACTTTGCAGCAGTATCGGCAACTATTTGGCCTTGCAATCAATGCATAATGGCGATAGCCAAACGCTTGTAAATGCATTAAGCAGGTTTTTAGAGAAGCATCAATCTCCTTACAAGTATGCAAATTTAATCAAAGCGTCTTAATGTTCGTTTTGATTTGTATTTGCATTTCGATTAAAAATAAATCAACATTATTGCATTGATTAATACCAATTATAATCAATCACACGATTAGGCTTCTTTATAAATTAATAAAATATTCCAATCACAACTATGAAACAGAGAATTGGTTTATTTCTCGCCAAATTTCCTCTAAAAACTCTCAAACGGTCGTGAAGTTAAAACACTTTTTATTTGTCTGCTATGTCAAGGTCGATCCAACTATTTTCAGCTCACCATTTAATTTTCATCATTGTTTATGAAGCTTTGAAATGTCCTGATTTCAGAGTTAATAGAGCTACCTACCCCGGAAATCATTTACTGGATAACCAACACCTTTGCCGTAGGTCACCCCAAATGGTTCGCTACGTTTGGTGACTTAACAGGGGTGTCCAGATTCTTGGGGTGAAGTTTTTCAAGGTATTGGCGGCCGATGTGTCTGCTCACCTGGACCTGATCGAGAGAGACTGGTTGAGTGGGTCTTTTGACCTCTCCAGCCAGAATCTCTCGACCCATCACCCTGCACCGCAGTTCAAGGGATGGATTCATACGTCCGTCACTACTGGATACACTGACCCCCAGATCTACCCATACCTTATGCCTATTTCCTTTCCAGAACTTCTTCTTCTTAAAAAAAAAATATAAAAAAAAGAACCTCCACACAACATCCTCCAAGATAACATAGGCCATGAGGGAAATTATTTTCCCCAGCGCCTCCTGTGTAATGTAAGCTAATGTAAAAAAAAATCATCATATTTATTAAAGAGAGTATATTATGCTTAATGCCACTCTCGATTGGAATATGGAGTAATAGGATGGGACTCAGCAGCATCTAATCACATAAAACAACTTAAGATAACTCAGAATTGCATCATAAAGACCATACTAAAGGTTCCCATAAGGACGTCAACAACAGAAATTTTCAAACAGTTTGATGTTCCAAGCATTCCGAAAATCTATGCCAAAAACATTCTAGTATATCACCACAAAAATGATTCAGATGCATACACCTCACATGCTCATAAAACCAGAGCCAAACAAACAGACATACTTAATATACCAAAGTGTAACTCTTCATTTGGACAATGAAGTTCTGAATTTTTAGCAGTATAGTTATATAACAAACTTCCACTTAGTATCAAAAAAATTAAAACAAAAAATAGCTACATTAAGGACATTAATTTTTGGCTGAAGGAACTATCGGAAAATGAACTCACTAGTTTAAAACATCGTCATAGAAGTTTCTGGAAAACCTTATCCAAACAATGAAGTTAAACCACGCAAGTCGCTGAAAACTTATCCAAAGCATTGTCCCCCTCAGCACAGGATCTCCTAGTGAGGAGGACTACTAATATATTTTCTATTTTATATATATACCTAAAATGTTTCATATAGTTACTAAATAAAAAATGTTATTTTTTTCTCACGTTTTTTTAATTCACCAGCTTTAGGTCACAGTTTTGCATCATTCAACATAATTTTAATCACCCAATTCAATAAAGAAGTAAAATTCATGCTTAAATAATTCCAATTGAATGCAATCAATGAAAAGCAACAGTCACATAATGTAACGATTCCAGAGGCCCGTCTCACCCGTTTTAGTGTTACTCAGGGTCAAGTTGAAGGTGAATAAGTAAAAAAAAGTAAATACGATTTATGTATTGAGTTGGATCGTTCTTTAGGAAAGTTGGCACCTTTTTACGTTGGCATTTTTATACAGTGACATTTTAGTGATTATTTTAGGAGGAAGCGACTTGCAATCTTGCTAATCTAAACATAGCACTTTTAAAGAAATGGACCCAGCAGCGCTATTGCTGAATGGGTGATGTAATTCTGTCTTAAAATCACAAGTCAAAACACGGAGAGATAATTAGGAAAAAAATCGAGTGTGCTTTAGACCACACGACTGAAGTAAAACTTCACTAACTTATAACTCCCTCCCAACTTCCGTTCGCCTCGCCCGACCGTTCGCCTCGCCCGATCACACTTTTCGTAACGCTCTTGTCACGCATTCACCAGCTTACTCCCCAAGCCAAGCGTGCGTAAAGAAGTATTACTTCAAAAATTATGTAGAGGATAATGAGAAGTTGAGGATCACATGGTACCCACACACAACGTCGCATCTCCGTGAAGCGACTTTTTACCTATTTTCGCATTTTCAAGGTGAAATTGTTTTGAAAACAGTTTTTGTATTGCAGAAGACAATTTTTTTTTTCAAATCTGATAACTTTTTCGGGAACGAATTTGGATTTACTAAAGAATGCCTAACAATAACACTTCTGCCATAGGTCACCGCAAGTGGTTCGCTACGTTTAGTAACAGCCCAATTCATTAAGTGAGGTTTGTTAAGGTAGCGGATGCGTCAGCCCACCAACTGCGTGGCGGGTCGGATCGGGAGAGGCCGGTTGAGGCCGGTTGAGGCCGGTTGAGAAAGACCCCTTAACCTCTCCAGCCGGACTCGACCCATCGCAGTGGGAGGGGTGGATTCATACGTCCATCATGTTAATGTAAGTACTTGCATACTGCTTTCTAACCACGTATGCATGGACATTGGAGGGTCTAGAGTCGTTCAAATAAATGTAGCTTCGTTCAATAAAATAGAGTCTTGACGTGTGCGGTGGAGGAGGAAACCATATGTTTCCTTATAACGCCGCTGGGAAAGTGGTGGGGTCCCCTCCAATACGTCCATCACTTCTAGATACACTTATCTCCAGATACCTATCCACCACTCATACCCTTTTCCTTCCCTGATCTTCCACTCCATCCTTTCATTTAAAAGACCCTTACACAGCATCCTCAAAGATGACACAGGCCCTTTGGGAAATTATTTTACTCGGATCCTTCTGTGTGGAATTCATGTAAAAAAAATTAAGAGTAATTTGATTTTTTTTTCTCTTCGCTTTCCTTATTTATACTACTTTCATTTATTAATATTTTGGATAGATTTTTTATTCGAACACGGTCAATTATTATACAATTTTTCTGTTCTATATTATGCTGTAACGCCAAGATTTTACTATATTATTTTTAAATTATTTATAGATCATTTTACGCAAACCTGGCAGGCGAGATTTTCCAAAGTGGCATTGTGCGGCCAGTGGTAAACATAAAAGTTCATGACTACTTGTAAAACACTCCACAATAGATGATTGCATTTGTTACAGCCAGCGGTTGTTTTCCGCAGCTCGATTACCTGTACATAATAACAGTAATGTTCACAAAGCACTCTTTTCAGGGTAAATTGTCTACTTTAAAAAAAAGTAATGTTCCATAGTCGATATTTTTATGTATTTTAAGACAGGGTCTGGCACGCGAAAACGACCACTCTGTATCTTAAGTTTAACCTACCTTAAGGTTCATTTTCGGTTACAGGTGGGCATGGACGGAAATCATATATTTATATATTTTTTTTTTTGCAGAAACAAACAGTACATTATTACATAATGGAAAATAGTTACAAAGTTATAGAATGAATACAATAATTGGTACTAATGACATGTCGCTGTTATATGCTTATGTTTTTGTGAGATAAATAATACATTATACCTTAATTAAATTAGTAAATTATTGAAGGAGAGGGGTGTGTGAGAGTGTTTGTATGTGTGTGAATGTGTGGATGTGTGTATTTTGTGTGCGAATTCAGTGTGTTAAAAATGTTTTTCTTAAATACAGGGAGGGAATCAAAAAATATATCGGTATTTGTGGTTTTTTTAATTGAGTTGAATCTTTGAAAGATGCGGGAAATGGGGGAGTTGGCCGCAGCGTTCGTATTATTACTAGTTGTGTAAAAAAGGTTGGTGTGGGGAGTTCTTTTAGATGGGATGTTAAAATTTATTTGGGATAGAAGTTCTGGGCAGTCTATTTCGTTATGTATTATTTTATGGAGAAATGTCATGTTAGCTACCGTTCGCCTGGATTTCAGGGATTGGAGAGTGCAGATGTAATTATTGTTGTATTTATAACCGAGATACTTAATAAATTTATTTTGTATGCGCTCTATATTATTGACGTATTGGGTATATTTGGGATTCCAGATAGGCGATGCAAATTCCAGTGTACTTCTGACTAGTGAGGAGTAAAGCATTACTAGAGTATGTGGATTTCTAAATAATTTACTCTAATTTATTTCTAAATAATATGTAAAAATTCACCCCTCTAAATTTTCACCTTTGTCTAGCGAAAATCGACCTCTCCGCATAGTATTTTGGAATATTTCGAGGTTCCCTTTGCACGGTTTTTGTTTTTTCAAGATCGATCCGGACCGGGCATTATTTTCTTTCATTCTCCCAGTGGCCCGCTTGCAAATGCAATCTGTAATAATAATAACAATAATACAAATAATTTGATAATTTGTAAAGCGCCGTTTTTGTGAAAAATCACCTCAAGTGCGCTGTGCAATTTATTATGAATAATCTGTAGGAAAACTAATATTTGGGCTTGCTAGTTATTCTGAGAGTGTGTATGTGTGGATATTCAAATAGTTCTTATTATTGCACGATAATTTCCGCTTATAATGATAATTTCTTACTGTGTCTTTCCCATATTTCCTTCAATATTCCCAATTTTTTCCATTGTTCAGACACACCCATTCATATCAGCCACAAAGATGTTGGGTTTTGACCAACCTTTCAGTTATAAGACTGCTTTACTTTAGCTTATTGTGTAGCATTCTCGAGAGTGGATCTCAGGTATGAGAGACAGAGGACACCGTCTATGTACTAATGGTCGAGAAAGTACAAATGAAATTTTTACGATACCTCTACATGAGAGAGTTAGATTTTTACCCGTAGTTGTTTCAAACAGCATTTATCTCGGGCATTACTATGACATGACTTCTGGTACGGCTGCAGATGTAACGGTTTATTATCAATTCCAGACATTCCGACTGAAATAGGATTCTATATCCCGGATAATTTTACGCGAGGCCGCCAACACAGGCTTTTGATTCTTACAAGGTGCAGAACTAGCTTACCAATGGTGATGCCCTAGGGAAGACTTACTAGGTTAATTAACTGCCTCGCTGGAAATGTGGATATTTTTCACATCTCGACAAATTTAAGCGTGAAACATACGTTTTTTTAAAGAAAGAAACGTTTCCGGGTTACGAATAACCCGAAAATATTTGAAAATCTCCTACTACTACCACAGTAAGCCAATATACATTATTATTTACGCTTTAACTGTGTGTACCTTCAAAAACTTTTTGACCCAAGTGTAAATGTATTTATTACGCCAAATGGTTTTTATTTTCAGATTTTTTGTACAATGTTTGCAAGTAAATAAATAAATACTATTGGCCATTAGATACGTTAATATTTGTAAAGAACGTCAAAAGTATTGTGGTAGCGAACGACGCAGCTATTTTGAATCGCAGAATGATTCCTATTGGCTCCTCGCACGCCAATAGCGATCCCACAACATTTTCATCTAGTCACCGACTGCCGGGGAACCAAGAGGATTGCCGACGACGTAACAGCTCGTAAATCGCTACTTGTTCGCTCCCACTATTCCTTACGAATATTTTATAGGTAAATATAAGTTATGGTACGGGTGTAAATTGTTATAATAAACTTGTAAGTACAGTGTTAATGCATATGTATTTGATTTATACACAAACCATAGGTACATCTTATCCCACATAGTATAATAATATACTTTTTGTGGATATCGGTATAGGAAAGTAATAAAAACATAATCCGGCGCTGTAATTGCGACCTGACGAAAAACATATTTTTAATTTGTGACTCTTATCGTGATACCTGCGTCGTCTCGCTGTTCATATTTATAAACACTTAAATAGTCTTCCTACGAGAAGTCATCGCTCTATAAATAAAGTAGATGGAGAATGTTGTTTTCTTTTCTAATGTGGATACCGCACAAAAGTCCCAACTGCTACCAAAGATCTGGAGCCAGTGAGACTATGGTATCCCCCATTGAGGGTATGTTGTGAGGCTGAAGGTAGTGGGAAGGGGAAGAAGATGGGGAAAAAATAATAGAAAAAAAGTGTCATCGGACAGTAAAATGACATGTAAATTTTTTACTTCAAATATGCTCAGGAATCGCTGGTCAAAATTCCTCTGGTACGTCCTGTTACACCCTTTATAATAAAGTTCTGCTTGGAACATTGGGATGTTATTTGTACCGACATAGCCATGATCAGAGCGACGAATGATAAATAATAATTTTTTTGACCTAATCCAGACTAGTGCAAAAAGTATAAGTAGTATGATACTTTCTTTCATCGACTCATAAGTATGTGTCTAACCTAGGCAAAAAAAAGTGTTAAAACAACGGTACTAACTAAATATCTAAGTAATTCTAAGGAATTAAGTAAGTAGGTACCTACCTAACCAACTTGCCGTACCACGGGGTCAGACACAGAGAAATCAACTTTACAATATCGAATCGATAGGCGTAACTACCGATGATTTTATATCGTTTTCGCGAGCACGGTCGTACTATTGATAACCAGAGCGATTTTTATATTTTAAAGAGTTTTATTTTATTTTATTAGTAAAGCTGTTTGCGTTTTATTGCCCATCCATTATATTGTGCATGTATGCGCACACTTTGAAAGGAGAATTGGCGTTACAAACCCTTGCACAACAAAATGCCTCTTGCCTTCTACTGAACAGGGATGTGGAGGAGAAATGGCGTTACAAACCCGTGTTGATTTCGAGGCATGGTTGCCTCCTATTGAACATGGAAAAGGAAATACGCTCCCTGGGCGGTAGAATCCATATCCGCCTCCCAAATTGTTTGGTACTTTGGACAAAATCAGTTCCAATTTTTAAAAAAATTAACCTGAGTTACTATCGCAAAGAGATCCACAACCAAAATGAATACGTTAATAAATGATTGATGATTCCTTAAAACTACGATGAAAAAAATAGGTGTTTAAATGAAATCAACAATTTAGACTTTCCAAACTTAAAACACTGAACACCTATTGTAAAGGTTGTTTTATTGCATTTTTGCATATTATTCTGTGTTGATAGCCGTCGAAAAACATTTGGTTTTTTATTGGCTTTAGATTCAAAAGTAGGGCAACTTTTCGCTTCACTGAATTTCCTTTTTTTATTTTCCCCGTACAAAACCATTGGTATTTTTTTCTTTATTATCATTTAAACTTACTAAACTACTTTTGTAGTTTGTCAGCAGGTACATATTTAAAAAAAATTGTATCATTAGAAGGTACATTTAAAATAAGTTTTATGTAACAAACAAGTATAAATGAACAGTTATATCAATTTAAATGTACAGGAGGTAAAATTAAATTATTTCCTATTAGCAACTCAAGGGCATCGAGATAAATCATGTGTACCCAAGAGTCATTTTTTGGGTTATATTTAAGGGTCGACCGAGACCGAGACTGAGACCGAGACCGATACCGGGACCGGGACCGAGGCCGAGGCCGGGACCGGGACCGGGACCGGGACCGAGACCGAGACCGAGACCGAGACCGAGACCGAGACCGAGACCGAGACCGAGACCGAGACCGAGACCGAGACCGAGACCGAGACCGAGACCGAGACCGAGACCGAGACCGAGACCGAGACCGAGACCGAGACCGAGACCGAGACCGAGAATAAATTAAAATCTTGACCGAGACCGAGAATAGATAAATTGAGAAGAAAAATGAAAATGCGCTATATTTGCATAATATAGTATATTTAAGAATGTAATAATAATTTGTTTTTAGGCGCCGCATCTGCTCTCAAAAGGAAGAAGATGGAGAGATATGTAATTACGAATGTTAGAGGAGCGCGCAAATATTTAAAGCGATAAAATCGATGCGAAAATTTTAATAAAACACGACTCGTTTAAAATAGAGCAAAAATCTAGTGGAAGGTATCTTAATTATCATTTAAAGAAACATTGTGAATTTTTTCATAACTATAACTTGTAAAATACTGAAACAAACGTATCGAACCACTTGGGGTGACCTATAGCAGAGGTTTTGGTTATCCAATAAATGGTTCCCGGGGCGGCGGTACCCATACCCGCCTCCCAAATTACTAGTACTCATTATTATATACGTAAACGGTAAACATCTATAAGCTGCAAGTATGAGAATGAAGATAAATAAACCGAAATTAGATGGAATCGAGAATTTTGAAGTGTGGTTAAACCGTGCTGGAAAACCCAATTGAAATTGTTTAACCGCATTGAAAATTACTATAAAACAGTTTATAAATTTATTCCTAATATTATTTGTTCCCACGTATTTCTGATTCAGTGGTCAGGCATTTCATTAATGTCCACTTATAACGCTTATATTATTTCCGAGTATCTCGCTCACCTCGGGGTCTTGAATTACTCCATCAGCTGACACTGCACATTACAAGTGTAAAGTGCATTTCAATACTGAATACTTGAAATACCTCAATCAACGTTAGGCATACATCATCCATGAATTTTACAATCTGTGCGGCGTAGTAAAATTAAAATTCATTCACATCGTCAGGTGACAAATATGAGAATGAATACTGTGACCCAATATTGCACACCTGGAAGCATTCAATATTGTTCCACCATGCAGTCAATGGTCCCAGCGACATTTCGTACACATGTCATCGACGATCGTCCTCTTCCTTTTCACATGGCCTATGTGAAAACGAAAAAGATAGAAGATACTAAAACGATGACGTAATAATGAAGAGCTACGTGATTGGTGGGAATTCATGTCCAGTTTTCGTTTTGAACTTTGGTTTTTAGTTATTACGATTATGTCACTCGTATATGAACAGCTGTTATGAGGAAAGCAACAATAGAATAAAGCCATCAAATAGTGTAATTTAAATGGCGACCACATGGGACTATTAAATTGAAATCATTAATAATCATAACCAACAGAAGAGGTAATTATTTCTCTGATATTTATTGTGTTTCTAATTTGCAATTAGCAAACTAAATAAGTAAAAATGAAGTTTTCAACGGAGTTCACCTGTATTGTAGAGGACATTTTTTAAGAGTACATTGATTCATAACGGTGAAAGACTTAAAAATAATAATGAAAGGTGGCCAAAGTCTTCACCGCAAGACCGCGAAGATGCTCTCATTTTTGCAAACGTCGTCTTATTTCATTACGACATTAACATATTTGTGAGATATGCATATTATGCAGAATATGCCAAATGTAATAACCAAAACCTTTAATTTCCTCATCTTCCTGGAGGTCACACATTAACTCCTTGATTGATACAAATAGGATTGGACCAAGCAGGCTGCCTTGGGGCCCTCCGTAGATCGACGTTCTGTGACACTGCGTTTGTTTCATTATTAAGGTGCACTGGGTGTAATTTCTCAAATCAATTTCATCAATTTAAATTGTGTTCCCGGGATTCCTATATTTTTCAATTTATTGAACATTTTTTGGTAGTGTATTGTGTCATAAATATGGATATCTGTAATATTGTCCTGCCACGGAAAGCTTATGTTGGACGTTATGATTTTCTTTCTGAGTAAAAGAAACAAATTACAAGAAATCAATCAACGCAATGCAAGTAGAATACCTACTTACATAAAAAATGGATATTGTACCACCTGCCCCGTATTGACAAAAACATAAATTAATAGTTTGTATCAGATAAGTTTTTGTTAGATTGATTTTTAAATTTGGGAGGTCTTAAATTGGGTTAACATATATCGTAATAAACGTAAGGTAAACAAAATATTTTTATGGTCTTATGATCACGTAAAGAAAAAAAAGTTATGATGTAATCGAAAAAAATGTTTACACGGTACACCGCATTGAAAAAGCATATACCAGCGACTTTGAGACTTGTCTGTGAATTTTTCGATCTTATTCTAAAATAAGTCATAATGAGGAAAAGCGTATCCAGTCAAAAACAAAGATGCGGAAGAATGTTAAAAGTTTATCTGATAAACTAAAGCAACATTAAAAAACAACTAATTTAAAACTCTCCCAAAACGGTCGATCTTTTTGATAGATATCCCAATTATAATCGCCATTCAGGATGAAATCTTCCAAAAAGTTCTAATGGTATTTCATTGAAATGTATATGTTGTTTGATAGATTCATTCTTCAGGGACAAAATCAGGAAGGAGTATACTAAACGGGAATATCCGAATACAGGCAGATGGAACAAAACATATTTTTGACTAAACCTTTGCTAAAATATACAAATCGTCTTCAATAATGTACCATGGTTTGGTCACCCTACATGGTAACAAAGGAAAGCCTCGCTATATGGCAATACTTGGTCATTCACCTATAATACAATCTGTTATGAGTGCATTACCTACTGATTATATTATTTTAAAATTACGGTTAAACATTACCTACACCTATAGGCGAACCGTAAACGACGCAAACCAATGAAACTCTATGCAGGACTTGGGCCGATAGAAGTATAATATGGATGATTGCCTTTTAAAGTACGATGTTATATTGTATTTGATTTTGTTGATCATTTTTTGATGTATGTACACAGGTAAATGAATACAATATGCAAACATTCAACTAATTTAACGGTTTTCAAGAATTTAAAAACATATTCGAATGCAGTTTACACGCGGTAGAAGCGAAACTTTACCAAAACCATCTCAACCAATACTTGAAAAGTGAGGTCATAATCAAAGCGACCAATGACGGCAGAGCTTGCGTAATTTCCGTTTCATATCTCAACCAATAAGAGCCTTTAAAGGTGACATCATAATCAAAGCGGCCAATGAGCGCAGTTGATGCATCGCAGGAGCAGTAATCGTCATTTCCGTTTCATCCGAAGTCCAAATCACAGCGGTGCTATAGAAGTTTCACTTAAAAAAATTATTTTATTACCTACTATTTTATTTCATTATTTTTATTACTCTACGCGTATTTCTATTGAATTAGTGAGGAACATCAGTTCATAAACAAATCGTGAAATTATTTGAGTAGTGGGTGTTTACAATTTGGGAGGTAGGTATGGGTACCGCCGCCTATATATATAATTATATATATATACCTTCTTAATGAAGGTCATAAAATAGACTTTAATAATACAAAAACAATAGCTAGCATATACAATGAACCAAAAAGAATTTACCGCGAAGCAATAGAAATTTATAAACATAAAAATAATATGAATACTAGAAATGACGCAATCAGAATTCCCAACACCTGGAAAGTCTTAATCGATGAAAATACCCCAAAAACGGCATTTCCAAAATTACCAGTAGTGTCTCCAATTAGCTTTACCAATCAGGTATCTACTGTCAGCCCCGCCCCCCACCCCCTCCACCATCAATCACCTGCAACCCGGGTACTTCGTTCTAGACATAAGAAGTGACTTGCACTCACTTAAGTTTTAGCTTTTGGACCGAACAGACATGCGAAAGCTATCAGTTTGAGACAAAAACTCAAGACATAAGGCCTCTGAAGATGGACAGTGTGATCTGTCCGAAACGTCAGGAGTTAAAAAGTCCTTTTAAGGACTACGTTACGCGGGTAAACCGAGAAAATTGTTCTACATCTTACACCCGTGAAAACCTTAATCATAACATATATATATATATATATATATATATATATATGTAGAACAATTTTCTCGGTTTACCCGCGTAACGTAGTCCTTAAAAGGACTTTTTAACTCCTGACGTTTCGGACAGATCACACTGTCCATCTTCAGAGGCCTTATGTCTTGAGTTTTTGTCTCAAACTGATAGCTTTCGCATGTCTGTTCGGTCCAAAAGCTAAAACTTAAGTGAGTGCAAGTCACTTCTTATGTCTAGAACGAAGTACCCGGGTTGCAGGTGATTGATGGTGGAGGGGGGTGGGGGGCGGGGCTGACAGTAGATACCTGATTGGTAAAGCTAATTGGAGACACTACTGGTAATTTTGGAAATGCCGTTTTTGGGGTATTTTCATCGATTAAGACTTTCCAGGTGTTGGGAATTCTGATTGCGTCATTTCTACTATTCATATTATTTTTATGTTTATAAATAACATAAAAATCCCCCAATATAACATAAAAACCCCCCACCAAACCCTCCAATCATAACATAAAAACCCCCCACCCCCTCCACCATCAATCACCTGCAACCCGGGTACTTCGTTCTAGACATAAGAAGTGACTTGCACTCACTTAAGTTTTAGCTTTTGGACCGAACAGACATGCGAAAGCTATCAGTTTGAGACAAAAACTCAAGACATAAGGCCTCTGAAGATGGACAGTGTGATCTGTCCGAAACGTCAGGAGTTAAAAAGTCCTTTTAAGGACTACGTTACGCGGGTAAACCGAGAAAATTGTTCTACATCTTACACCCGTGAAAACCTTAATCATAACATATATATATATATATATATATATATATATATATATATAGGCGGCGGTACCCATACCTACCTCCCAAATTGTAAACACCCACTACTCAAATATATATATATATATATATTATTATATATAGTATAGGCGGCCTACACCTATATATATATATATAACCTACACCTCTGCCATAGGTCACCTCAAGTAGTTCGCTACGTTTGGTGGCTTGAGCAGGGATGCCCGGGTTAATGGGATGAAGTTTGTCCAGATCTTGGCGGCAGATGCGTCTGCTTTTACCAATTGGCAGGCCAGATCGGGAGAGACTGATCGGGGAAGATTTTTTATGTTATTATTTTTTTTTTTTATATTTTTAGAGCAACGCAGTAGGAGGGATAGATTCATATATCCGTCACTTCTGGACACACTGACCCACAGATCCTACCCACCGATCAAACATTTTTCCTTCCCAGTACTTCCTCTTCTTCCTTTCCTAAAATTATCCCCCACACAGCATCCCTAAAGATGACATAGGTCCTGATGGGAATTATTTTCCTCAAGGTCTCCTGCGTGTAACTAATGTAAAAAAAGGTAAAACGAAATAAATCATTTTTTAGGTAATGATTTGTGAAGACTCCTGACCAAGGTCCTGATGAAATTAACATTTTGTAGTATTTCTTAGAAGGTTTCATCCAAATCATAAACTCACATTCCACAACCAAGCCATGTTTTAGTGTTATTGTACTTACTTAGCCCCAAGTATCTGCCTCTTTTATGAAAGTTTTTGATTGTTTTACAACCCCTAAACCTTTTTATCGTTTTTTGTAAAATACCCAGCCTAATCCTATTGATGACTTATAAAGATTTTTTTAGGTTCGCCTCTACTATAAAAGGTAACTGTTTGTCGAAGCAAACATTCATAATTTGTCGATGAACATTCATAATTTTTCGAAGAATTTTTAGAAGTCACCCAACACGGCTAACGTGATGTCTCATTTCTAAATGGTAGTCCAGGGCAATTCTGAGAGTATTTTCTACTCTGGAATGTGTCGAAAATATACCATATATGTACATATATAATTTTTAAATGAATTAAACGTGAAAAAACAAAAATTAATCAAATAAAATTTATCTGCCCACGTCGGGACTGTACCTTACTGCACCTTACCCCTCGACCACGGAGGCCGTCATCGCTTGTCTAAATTCATCACACAATCAGTTCCCATTTCGAAAATGACATTTGAATTCAAATCAAATTTGAATTAATTGAACCAGATTTCGCGCAGTACTAACGAACAGCGCGGACAGCTGAAATTAGTATGTTTGAAACAGAAAAAAAATGTTACCGAGTATAACGAGTCTTTAGCGTTTTTAACCTATTGTGAGCCGCAGTGGCCGATAGACACGATCGAAAAATCATTGCTCTGAATATATGTTAAGTACTTAGCTATTCTGTTGAAAATACTTATGGTCGATTACGGCTATTTTTGCTGAAAATGTATAACACATTATCTGTTAAGAAATAGCAAAAAAAACTTAGGCTATTACGAAAATAGGACAAACTGGCGCACGGTGAAAATTTTGGGTCGGCACAGAAAACAACTACTTTTTCAAATGTGAAATCGTAAATCGTTGTGTTCATTGTGGGTAATTAAGTACCTGCTCAAATAATACGATTTCAGTGGATTTTTTGATTTTCATAAGACAATATTAGATAAGTATACTGGTCCCAGTGAGAGATTGTATGTAACGTCATAGTTCTAGTTTCTTTGGTCTTTTTCATTTCAAACAAGACGCGTGAGAAGCAAGAGGACAAACGTCGATGACGTCAGTAAAAGCACTAGCTGGGACTAGTTTGCATGGTTCCATGCCAACTCAGAATGAAGTCAACTCAACACCCCTTTGAAAAGTCATTAAAAGCCATGAAAATAATTATTTAAAAATTGCCCATAACCCTAACCTAACATAACCTATTTAAACAAATTTTTTTATATTTTTTTATGATCTTATTGACCTTTATCTTAATGACTTTTCTGCGGTGGTTCTGAGTTGGTTTCATTCTGAGTTGGCTGGTCACCAGTTTCCATACTCTTTTGACGCGAGATTTATTGTTCACAGCAATGCTAGTACTCGTTTAAGATAGACTAGCTGGTTCTCGGCATGCGTTACAATGTCATATTCAAAGAAAAAAAAATTCTACCTGCATGTCCTTTCCCTTGCTTCCCCGTTCTCCTCCCGCGTCCCCTTCCTCTCCCGCGTTTCCCTTCAACCTTCCACCTTCCTTGCCTTCCCTCTCTCCAAGCTCCAGATGTTCAGTCCCAGTACATTTAGTTTTCAAACAGCTCGCGTGCCACCTATTACAATTTTTTCATTATAATTTTAATTTTTTTATATATTACAAATATTTATTTAATTTTGATATTTATTTTTGTATAATCCACTCGAGCGACAGACCAATTTAAAACTTTTTCCTCGGATTGCTCGTGATTTTTTGGTGATCGTTTTGAATATTTTCCGCCCGCATTAAAAAAATCATACCTTAACTTAATAATTCAAATTAAGTACAAATGCATCTAGGGAAAATTTGCCTAAAACTGGCAGCAAAGCGATCCGAGGTATTTTAAATAGTGCCATATTGTGGCAAAAGGCGCTCCAGTGTTTATAAGAACAATCTATCAAATTTGGTACCTAATACAGGGTACCTATTTAAAATATCTATAATTCTTGATTCGATTCAAAGTATGAGGCGAGTATTTCAAATAAATTCATTAATTTAAAGAGTTTCGAAAATAGAATTTTGATTCGAGAATGACATTTTGCAAAATGTCATTCTCAAATTATGTCATTTTTGGCAGTTTCACTAGAGTTTTTGGAATGATTAAAAAACTTTTCAGATGTATTATCATGTGATACCTGTTGAAGAATAACTTATTATTATTGTTGTGCCTTCGTTCATCCTCCAATTATTATTATTTCCCCTCCAAGCAATTAAAACCGAGTGCAATGCGCCAGTTTTATGGATTATTGTGAGTGCTTATTGTGAGGTCATTATACTTAACAAACGGCAAATTCGTTCATTGATAAAGAGGAGTTTAAAATACCTGTAATTCAACTAATTTTCTTACGAATTAAGTGCATTTTGTGATGAAAAGTGTTTTTTTTTACTAAGTGGATGAACTGGCCAAAGAGAAACAAACATTTAAATAAAAAATAAATAAATTACAGATATACCGCACAAAATTCCCAACTCTTCTCATCCATTGAGACCATAGAAACCCCAATTGGGGTATGCTGTGAGGCTGAAGGAAGCCAGGAGGGGAAGGATATGGGGAAGAGGACCGTGGGAATCTACTTGGCTATTCAACTATTCAGATGATCACCAAACACGTCTAAAGTCATTTTTTATTTCCTTTATTTTTCACAATTTTTACATTTGATGTATTCATACAATGAAATCATATGAATAATGGGAACCCAGTGATCCACTAAGGCGCAGTGTTTGTATGGGTAATATAATTATATACGTTTTATTTTTGTACCTAAAAAGAAACAAACAGTGGACATATAAATCAAAAAAGATAAGCGTATAACGAAAAAATTCTAAACAGTTTGTACAAAAAGTGTGTACATTACTTCTTTGTATAAGTTTGTGAAAAACGTAAAGTGATATAAATTAAATATATACAGCCTTACTAAAAAACCCAGTGAAAAATTTATTCAATTGACAAACGGCCGCGGATGTGAAAACATTACTAATTAAAAAAATTGTTCATGGAAAAAAATACACTTGGTTTACCCGGCCTGAGAGGGTAGTTTATCTCTGTTTTAGTAATGATTTCTGAACAAAATTAGAAATTTTTCCAAAGTATTTTGAATGTTCTATATATTTCTCATTTTTGAAGGTGTCGTAAAAACAAATACCATTTATGAAAACTAGATAAAATTACCTTTTAGATTTGTGTATTTGAAATACACTTTAGTTTTTAAAAACTGCCATATATTAAGATTCAAACGCGAAAAAAAATGGATTTTTTTTTACCAAAACATATTTGGTGTACAGAAATTTATAAAAAAACAAAATTTAAAAAATTCTGACCTTTTATATAATGAATTTGGAACGAAACTGTCACCTCACTTTTTCCTCGTGCATACAATAAAAAAATGATAAAAAATTTCAATGTTTTTTTATTGCCAAAAAACTAACCTAAAAAAATAATACCGACTTTTATAACAGATTTCTTGCAACTCTAAATACGTTAATTTAATTGATACGTTTAGGAACACATGTATTCGATATTAATATTTTAAAAAAAACACCACTTTTATGAAATTCACATAAAATAAAATACTTTAAATGTAAATTTGAGTTTTCATGTTTTACATAAAATACTTGTTGACATTTCAATTTTCAAAGTATGATTATGTTTATTATTATTTTTTAATTTATAAACTAACGTTTAGACAAGATTTTTATGCATAGCACAAAGGGTAACAATTATTACAAGCAATAATTGTCAGCCTGAAACACTCATTTACATTGAAAAATCTTCCGAGAAAAGATACTGACAATTATTGCTTGTAATAATTGTTACCCTTTGTGCTATGCATAAAAATCTTGTCTAAACGTTAGTTTATAAATTAAAAAATAATAATTAATATTTAACAAGTTTAAGTATTTCCCCAATAAATGCAGACATAATTTGTCTCGACGCCACCTAGCGAGGGATTTAACACTAACAATGTCTTCCTCGCAAAAATAAAGTTGGTTGTTTTCAGGTGGAAAAAATATAACAAGTAGTAATTGTTGAATGAAACACTAGTATATATTGAATTATTTGGCGGGTATTTGATAAGCCCCCATAGCTCAGTGGTCAGAGCATTCGACCGGCAATCGGAAGGACACGGGTTCAAGTCCCGTTGGCGGCAAGTATCTTTTCTCGGAAGATTTTTCAATGTAAATGAGTGTTTCAGGCTGACAATTATTGCTTGTAATAATTGTTACCCTTTGTGCTATGCATAAAAATCTTGTCTAAACGTTAGTTTATAAATTAAAAACTAATAATTAATATTTAACAAGTTTAAGTATTTCCCCAATAAATGCAGACATAATTTGTCTCGACGCCACCTAGCGAGGGATTTAACACTAACAATGTCTTCCTCGCAAAAATAAAGTTGGTTGTTTTCAGGTGGAAAAAATATAACCAGCAGTAATTGTTGAATGAAACACTAGTATATATTGAATTATTTGGCGGGTATTTGATAAGCCCCCATAGCTCAGTGGTCAGAGCATTCGACCGGCAATCGGAAGGACACGGGTTCAAGTCCCGTTGGCGGCAAGTATCTTTTCTCGGAAGATTTTTCAATGTAAATGAGTGTTTCAGGCTGACAATTATTGCTTGTAATAATGATTATGTTTATTATAACTTGACTAAAACTTATTAAAAACCACAAAAAACACGGTAAATATATCAATTATGCGAATGTAATTGTGAATTAGTCATATTAATAGATATTACGATCAGATTTGTGTAATATTTCTCACACACCCGCGATGTGAGTTTTTTTTTGGCGGTTTCAACGCGAATGACGAAAGCGAAGGCGCTGCCATCTAGCGGTTCTGTAGGAAAACCAACAATTAAATGATGTACAGTATGAAAAATTGCGTTGTTGCCAGACTTAAAACACATTTTAAGATCAAATCTTATTAGTAATGTTATCGTGTTTTAGTGTATTTTGGTTTTATTCATGTTGCTGCTGCAACACAGGTTATCGGCCGTGCTGTGGTTTTTTTTTGTAAGGCTGATTATGTTTCAACTTCTGTATTGTTAAGCTATAATTTTAACCCCTTTAAGTTTGAGATAGTTTACTTGACACTTAAATGTTTTATTTTTTTTCGAATTTGTTTTTAGCTTTTAAAGATTTGAATTTGAACCTGCGACATTCTAGTCGAAAACCTTACCCCTCGAGCACGGAGCCCGTCAAAATTATGTAAAATCAAATTTTGGCTTACATTAAATTTAAAAATAATAATAATGACGTTCTACGAATTAAATTCAGCATATCGCTCGCCATACGGTCCCATTGTGAATGTATATGGAGATCGATATGCCGAAATAGGTCAAGCTTAATTCATGCTTCTTCAATATTCTTTACACACTTCTATCATTATCATTTGACCCTCAATAGTGGTATGATTAATACATTGGCGCCCAACGTGGGGCACGAACTCACAACCCTGAGATTAAGAGTCGCATGCTCTACCGACTGCGCTAGCCGTGCTGATCTGAACTGAAGTCAACTTCCTTCTTTCAAAATGTGAAGTACAGGTGTTGGTAGCTGATCGATATTCTTGTTGCGATACCAGAAACAGGGTAAGATGATTCGTATGTCGAATCATCCGTTACAACCTCAATTCATAAACCCGAAGTCACCAAACGTAGCGAACCACTTGGAGTGACCTATGGCAGAGGTGTTGGTTATCCAATAAATGGTTCCTGGCTGGGCGGTACACATACCCGCCTACCAAATTGGCGAAAGCGGGCAGTAACCATTAGTACCTACCATTAAAATTGGAAAACCTATCACATAAACATTATAATTTAAGTGAATATTTAATTTCTGGAACCAAACTTATATTTTCCTTCTAATAATTTGGGTTCAATAGTGCTGTTCAATTTAATTATTATTAGTAGCCAAAAAAGGTAAAGATAATTATTTTCAGCGTATTTATATGCATGTATTTAATCCATACATTTACGCTAGACTTCACAAAGAACCTAACTATAATCCATTGGTCACCGTGAAACAGGCAGCCGCCTAGAATTGTGATTTAATGAATCAAACATTATGTAAATGTCTTATTTAAATATGATGTATCTATCTATCCATATAAATAAAATCTATCTCTCTACCGATCTATCTATCTATCTATTCTATCTATTCTATGTAAATAAAAATGAATCGCTTAAAAGTATGTAAGCGCATAACTTCCGAACGACTGCACCAAATTGGATAATTATTTTTTTGTGTTCGTTATTGTCAGGACAAGGTTTGTATAAAAGAAGCAGTGAGCTCTGGCGTAATGAAATTTGTATAAAAAATTGCAAGAGCTGCTTAAAAACTGAATGTACCGGTACTGAATGTATGGAATGCGGGAGGGGAAGGGGAGGGGGAAGGGGAACGGGACGAATGAGAAAGGACACGCAGGGAGAAACAATTTCTTTATTAAGTGGCATAGCAACGCATACCGGAAACTTGCTAGTTTTATAAATAAATTATCTATATGCACAGATTGAAAACTGACAGTCGAAGCGGTCACAGTTTATTATTAATTTATAAGTAGGTACCTACTTATATTTATCTCAAATAATATAATAATATTCATTTATTTAAAACTAGCTTTTTCCCGCGGCTTCGCTCGCATGGTGTAAGGGGGGTTCCCACTCCGCCTCCTCCACCCCCCCCCCCCCCCTTCCCCATCTCTCCCTCCCCCATCTCTCCCTCCCGCTTTCCATATATTCAATCCCAGTACATTCAGTTTTTAAACAGCCTGCGTGCCACATTTTACAATTTTTATTCAAATTTCCATTTTTCATGTGTATTAAATTTGGTACCTAACATAGGTACCTATTTAAAATATCTAAAATTCTCGATTCGATTCAAACTATTAGGGGAGTACCTACTTTAAATAAATTTATCAACTTGATTTTCAAAAATAGAATCCTGATTAAAAATGTCATTCTCAAACACGCGAACTGTCAAACGTGCGATAGTCGTTAGGTTTTCTGAAATTATCCGATTTTCTGCGCAATTTTCTTCATTTTTCTCTCCGTGAGAACCATCCTCGTACTCCAAGGAATATTCTAAAAAAAGAATTCGATTCATTTTAATATATAAGATACAGTACGTATTAACTTCTAACTTCCCGAGCTATGCAAGCCTCGCTATCGAGACCGACTGATTGATTGATTTTATTGCATTCACTACAAATATACCGCTATGCTAGCAACTTTTTTCGCCGCTCATCGAATTTGAATAGCCGTTAAAACTCTGGAAAAAATGTACACGTCTGTAAAATTTTAATTCCAGTACTTTCAGCGCTGTCTAAATATTGGAACCCAAATAAGTATTGCATGTTATAACCGCAGTAAGATTTTATAAGGAAATGACGTTTCAAAGCTAGTTAAATTATTTAATTGAGTAGCCTAGTAATTACGAGCTTTCCGAAAACTTCAATTTACAGCAGTTAACAGATCAAAATTAGCAGTCAAAATGATCAACAGCTAAAAAATGGTTGAAGGAACTAAAACTCATCCAGATAGAACTCGTAGGTAAGAATTTCACTTTCGGAGTTTCAGGATCTAAAGATTTAAGAATGATCACAGATTCGACGGAATTTAGAGCTAAACTTAAAATTCACCTTTTCAGAGAGTCGTATCCATAAACTCAAAAACCTTTCACCTTCACCTTCACTGCCCGCGACATTGTAAATAAATAATTTGTAAAAATGAAAAAAAAAATTGTCGGCGTTTGTAAAGGTCATTTCATAAAAATTCTCCAGCCATAAGAATCCTAAATTCTCCAGGTTTTCAAAATAAACTGTACTTTTGCCACTAATATTATAATAGTGATGGGGGTAGCAAATATAAAATCATGCAATGTCCAGTGTTTTTGTCCTCCATGTGCAAAGCCACATCTTCTCCATCGGAAGTGACCTGCCAGGTAAGTACGTTTTCTGTATCTATTTGTAATTAGTAAAATTAGATAGAGCCAAAGAATTCTAAATCAATTGTACGGCGCCCTTGAGGTGATTTTTCTCAAAAACGTCACCAAGAAAGTTTAACAATAGGTATTTTACCAAACTATTGCTATCACTGCTGCTCTTACTCCGCCGAATACTAAGCGAAAGGGATAACCGCATCTTTGGCTGACAATACCTAAATAAAATCATCAAATTCGAGGTATTGTATTCCCCATTTTTCTCCTCCAAAACTTGACCAATTTTTAAGATTTATTTTCCGAACTGTATTAGAAAAATTTACTCTCTATATTTTTTGATTTAAAACAAAATACATTGTCATGTTTGTATATTGAACATTTGTTGATTGTTGATTGCGTTCAAACCAAGCAATTTTAACGATTTTTGGAGGGTCCAAACTCCTTTAAGAAGCAACTTATCAAAAAAACAAAACATACCGACAAGCTAGTGGAAGTTATCTATATTACATAAAAAAATATTTGGAGTAGTGTGAAAATCCAGAGAGGAAATTGAGGAATACCTTTGTATGGATAAAACGCCGCCCAGTTTCCTCTGAACTTTAATTAAAATAGTGTATTAATTAAAGGAAAACAATCACTTTGTTTGTAACCACGATTTATTGATTTAATTTTTATTTACCGACCGGTTTCGCTTAATACAAGCATCTCCAGGGTATAAATTAAAACTGATATCAGTTTTATGATGATCAGTTTTAATTTATACCCTGAAGATGCTTGTATTAAGCGAAACCGGTCGGTAAATAAAAATTAAATCAATAAATCGTGGTTACAAACAAAGTGATTGTTTTCCTTTAATTAATATGTCAAACCACAAAGTGACTGCTTTCTACCAAAATATAAAATAGTGTATTATTTATCCCTTTCTAAAATAACATTGAATAAATCATTCAGAATAAATAGTTCAGTATTTTTTATACTTAATTTATTTTTAATTTTTCAGGAAAATAATACTCTTAAAATGCACGTCGTAAAAGACTCTCTTATTTTTCTAGATGAGTCAGATCGAAAGAGAAAACAAAAACGAAGGAAAAAGGCATGTTTAACAAATTTTTGGGTTTATTGCCCTTTACAGCATTTGAAATTTCCGCTACCGATAATATGCCCGTGGGCACTGAAGTCAAATCTTTCCACTCTGTATGTTAATATTATAATAATAATATTTTGTAACATTACTTATAACTTACAAAATATTAGATAACCCGAAAAAACGTATCTTTTATTTTTATTAATTTTGGAAGGCCATCAATCTAAAGTGCACGTAAAATACTCGTACATTATACACGTTTAAAATTGCTCATTAAACGGGAGCCACAAGAGAAAGCTTCGTACTAATTATAAATAGGTAGGTTCTAATTTAAGCACTACGCACCTAGAAAAGGCAACCTCCATAATGTGAGTGAAGATAACATATCTCACTGAATTCAACATTTCCCAGCGTTTTAAAACATTAAATATAACGTTATGTGCATGCTCTCAGGAGCGTGACGTTACCTATCTTCCAACTTTCTCCATTTTCCAGTAAAAATAAATATAAATCAACTAAAAAACATTTTTTTTAAATCGAAGTACTCTTTGGGGGCTTAAATTTTACAGCAATTGTTCTTCCTGAAATTATTAGGATGAACAAACGCTTCTAAATGTATTTTTTAATTATTATTATTTCTATTATCAAGTCTGCAATAAATCCTACTAATTTATAAAGGCGAAAGTTTGTATGTATGTATGGATGTATGCATGTTTGTTACTCTTTCACGCAAAAACTACTGAATGGATTTTAATGAAACTTTAAAATAATATAGCTCATACATCAGAATAACGTACGGGCTATAGCTTAGAGCTCTCGCATTATGAAATTTGTATAAAAAATGCAATAGGTGGCACGCGAGCTGTTTGAAAAATGAATGTAATGGGTATGGAGGGGTGGTGAGGGGGGATAGGGAGAGGTGGGGAGAGGGGGATAAGGGAGGGGGGAAGGGGGCGGGTGGAGGGGGCATTGGGGAAGCGGGGAGGGGAAGGGGGATAGGGGGGGGGGGGGAGTAGTGGAGTGGGGATAGGGAAGTTTGATGAGGCGCTGTGGAAACCCCCCTAATACTATGCGAGCGAAGCCGGGGGCAAAATCTAGTATATAATAAAGTGCTGTACAAGGATTGAACATGTATTACGGTTGCCTATTTCTTAAAGTTAACCCAAAAAATAAATAAATTTAGATGTAAACAACCAAAGTAGAAAAAATAATCACGTTATGTTAATTAAATCAGAATAAATCTCATAAACCTCATAGAAAAAAAACGCTTAAACAGAACTATAAAATATAAATGGCGCACCTACTTAGTGTAAAATAAAAACTAGGTATTACCTATTATTATTTGTAATCCTCAAGCACCGAAGACATGTAACAATGCACAATGCTAACTAACTAACTAACTAACCATCACGCCGTTTCTCCACAGGGATAGGCAGAGAGGACGGACAGCCAAACAACTCGGTCTTGGCACACACTCTTTGCCTCACTCACATTCATACATCGTCTCATACATTCTCTTCTATTATTCTGACTTTTGATATGGCCCGACTCAAGTATCTGATTCACTTGATCGTGCCATGTCTTCGTCGGGCGTCCCCGACTTCTTCTATCGTTCACATTCGCGTCGTATATTCTTCTTACACTACTTTCTTCGTTCATAAGCTCTACATGCCCAAACCATCTGAGGGTCCCTTTCTTAATCTTACTCAATGCACAATGCACGTAATAATAATATCTAGAAAGCGCAAATTTTATTTTATTAACAAAAAAAATAACTCTGAACCAACGTTTTGGAACCCGTCATTTAAGGCGCAGTATCCCCGCTCAAAAAGAAGAAGATGGAGAGATATGTAATTTAGTAATTACGAATGTTGGAGAGAGTGCGCCAATATTTAAAACAGTAAAATTGAATCGAAAATCGTGAAAATGTTTAATAAAACACGACTCGTTTAAAATGGCGACAGGACAACTCAGAATGAAACCAACTCAGAAGCACATCAGAAAGGTCATTAGTCATAGATAAAAAAAAATTGGTTAAATAGGTTAAGTTAGGTTAGGGTTACGGCTATTTTTAAACTATTTTTTCATAGCTTTAAATTACCTTTCAGAGGTGTTTCTGAGTTGGTTTCATTCTGAGTTGGCATGGAACCGTTTAAAATAGACCAAAAATCTCTTGCGGACTGTCTAAAACAGCATTTAAAGAAACGCGGTGAATTTTTTATTTACTATTTTTTCACGAAACGACAAAAAACTGTGTTGATGGTAGCGTTTACAATACATTTGCATATTAAATTGGTAGATGTTTATATATTTTTCAGTCAGTCATTTCAGTTAGAAAAAACAAAAGATGAGCTATTTTTAATTTTTTTTTTTTATGTTAACAGTTTTTAGTTTTCGGACATATTCATAAATATTCCATTTATTTGGATTTCATAGCAAAACGGAAATATTTTGACCCTATGACAAAATATTGTCGAGACTGAGGGGTGAAATATCAATCATCGCAATAACATAACAAATATGTTACGAAGTAAAGACAAAATCGGAAAAAGTTACACTACACCTCTGCAAAGCCCATATTCCAAGCGAGTAGGTACCAGAAAGTGAAAATAGAGCAATTACGAGAGCAGAGCGACTAAAGATTATCTATAAGTTTATTATAATAAACAAGGCAAGGCAGTGGAGCATGGGTTGTACGGAAAGCCTACCGGAAATTCGTTAATTTGATTAAAACCTTAAAGGTGATGTTGCCAGACTAGTCTACGTGATATTTTGGCGATGCTGTTCGGATCAGTTTTCTCCTTTTGGCTGGCAATTGTAAAAAGTAATTTATTTATTTCAGAGGCACATAATAATATCTGCTCGTATAATATATCATGTTGTATCTGAAAGTAATAACATTTGGGGATGCAAGGAGAGGAAGTTCTGGGAAGAAAAAGAGTATCAGGGGTGGGATCTGGGGGTCAGTGTGAATGAAACCATCATCCCCACTGCGGTGCAAAGCGATGTTCCGAGAGAGTACGGCAGGAGAAGTAAAAAAGGACTCCCTCATCAATTCTCTCCCGATCCGGCCTGCCATGCAGCTGGTGGGCAGACGCATCCGCCTCCAAGACCCGGAAAAACACCACCCCTTGAACCCGGGCACCCCGGCAAGGTCACCAAACGTAGCGAACCACTAGGGATGACCTACGGCATTATATGTTAGTTATCCAATAAATGATTCCCGGGGATGCGGTACCCATACCCGCCACCCAAATTTGATTTAATTTTACTCTTTGAAAGTTATTCTTTAAAAAAGCAGTAAAATAACCAACTAGTGAATATTTACTGCAGTATTATGTACTAACGCTATAATCTTAAAAGTTTTCGAAAAGAACTCGTACCTACTGTTCTCAACGCAAAGTGAAATACCTAGAATATTTGGGAATATAAATAGATGTACGTAGATGCTGCACAATACCATTATAAACACCTGTGATAGGCCCAAAATTATTTAACGATTTATTTAATTTGAAATGCTGTAAGGACAATAAATTCAAAAATGAGTTAAGTACGCCATTTTTTCCGTTCTTTTTCTCTTTCGATCTGCATCGTCGAAATATTCCTAGGAAAATAAATGCGTCTCTTACGACGTGCACTTCAAGAAGAACTTTTTTCTGAACAATTAAAAATAAATTAAATACCGTCATCAATGAAATTTTCAAAATTATGTAATTCAAGTATTCTGAAAGACCTGTTCAATGTTATTTTATAACAAAAAAATCATAATTAAAAAAAAATAAACTTTCTTATCAAATAATAAAAAACATTTCAAAATTTCAAGTAATTTCAAGTATCTAATAAAAAGCGAAAAAGACTGTTCATTTTGTATCAATGAAGACAATATTAGCGAAACTCGCTCGAAAAAATCTGGAGACAGAAAAATCAGAAAAATATATTGACTCCACTGGAACACGAACCCAAGACCCTTTGCTTACATGGCAAGTGCTCTACCAACTGAGCTACGGAACCTATATCCAATTCGGTCACTTTCAACTGTATCATACTTCGACTAAGAACTACTAACAATATCTTCATTTTCTTAACGCACATATTATTGGCTGCTATCTTTATAAATGATTGCAAGATTCAACTCTATCCAAATGCTATCTAGATAGCGTCTGGATAAATTTTTATTAATTTTATTTTTAATACGCGACATCTATTGACTTTTCTGCAAGACTTTGATTTTTTTTATATAACATCACATTTTCTTACAAACCAATTGATTATTTTGCCGATGATTATCATACATTATATTTTATTGCTATTTTATTTATTTTCGCTTATTTATTTACATAGTCCTGAATTTCTAATATTTTATAATTATACTGGGAATTTGTGTAATAGTATAGTTGCACAAATTCCCAGTATAATTTATTATTTACATAGTCTTGAATTTATAATATTTTTTAATTATACTGGGAGTTTGTGTAACTATATTATTTTTCAGAAATTAAAGTGTACGTTTATTATTCTTATGCACTAGTTTAGTAATATAATATATAGCGTCCGTGGTCAAGGGGTAAGGCTCTCGACTAGCAATCCGAAGGTAATTAATACTTTTTTTTTTATTTCACAATTATTTAATTAAATTCCATAGTGGAAGATACTCTCAGTATTTCCTTGGTGAAAGAATATCGTTCAGAATATAAACGTTATTTTGAAATGGCTTTAGCCGTGTTTGGTGACCAGGCAGACCTGGTCATCAGATATATATTATAGGTATTCAGAAATAGCCATATCATTTCCCTCTCTACTGCCTTCAGCCTCACAACATACCACAATTGGGGATGCCATAGTCTCACTGTCTCCAGGCAAATGGGAGTAAGTTTAAAAAAAAAAAACAGATTATATAATTCACACTCGGAGAAGTGAAACCTTCAGAAAACTAATATAGACAAGAGTGGGGAGGCTACGAAGTACCGTACAAAGAGGAGACCGATTGTACTATCTCATTCACTCACAGGCTAAATTCCATAGATGTATGTGTTTGTTTCTTTTTAGTATCGCTATTTTTCATTTCATCTACTTTCAAATCACAACGGTGCTAAAGAAGTTTTCACTTCAAAAAAATGTTTGTATTGCGAAAAATTTACAAATTTTTGCTATTCTTATTGAATATCTATTGCTTTTTTTTAAATTGTTTTTGTTTGTAATGTATTAATATATTGTATAACGTGCTTAATTACCGGAAGATGCTTGGTTTATCTTCTGTTTATTTCACAATGTAATTATCATAACATTATATGTGTTATAAAAAATAGCTCCCATTCAACAACTCCTAAATATAATCAAATAAAAAAAATTAAAAATAAAGGGTGTAGATAACAGGTCAAGATTTACACAAACAAGATTTGTTATTTTTGTCAAATTCATTGTAAAGGGTCCTTGTGGTAATTTTTCACAACAACAGAGCTATAAAGATGAAAAAATAAAGTTCCTAACCTTCTATAAATCAGTGTAGGCATTTATAGAAGCGAAGCTAGCAGTCCACATAATTAAACACATTAAACCAAACTAAACATAATAATACAGCGCTATTCTATGTCATTACTTTGTTTATCGAGAATAAAAAAAGCGAATGAACGAAGAAAGGAGTGTAATGCGAATATATGACGCAAATGTGAATGGTAGAAGAAGTCGTGGACGCCCGAGAAAAACATGGCACGATCAAGAATTAGAAGAATAGGACAGTACGTACGAGACGATGTATGAATGTGAATGAAGCAAACAGGCTGAGTTGTTTGGCGGTTCGTCCTCTCTGCCTACCCAGGCGTCATGATTAGTTAGTTTCTTGGTTTGTGCATTTATTTAGATAATACGATCAGGGATGCTAGCATGGTCGATCGATATAGGTTTTATCGAAAATGTCGGTAACTTGTCATCGCTCCCGAGCACGACTGCAGGCCGCTAACGAACAAACATTAGTTAACAACGACTAAGGGTTCCTAATTTATTTGACGTGAACTGTTATTTCTTCGTTAGTGGCCTGCAGTCGTACTCGGGAGCGATTTCAAGTTACCGAAATTTTCGATAAAACCTATATCGATCGACCATGCTAGGGGGGCAGGTATAGTTATCTACGTCTAGAAGTCTACACCACAGGTTCTCAACGTGGGCGATAACGCCCCCTTGTGGTCGTTTGAGACTTTCAGGGGGGCAGTAGAAGACCTAGAAAAAATTAAGGGGCGTTGAGATGGCAATGAGGGCGTGGGCAGGTAAAAATATTAACACTTATACAAGAAATTATTACTATTTCATGTGACCAATGTAAAATTCCCATGGGCGCACAAAAGAGTAAAATGTGTATGTAAAATACGGTTCCATGCCAACTGTCAAATAAAGTCAACTCAACACCGCCTTGAAAATTCTTTAAAAGCTATGAAACAAAAAAAAAAAAATTGCCGATAACCCTAACCTAACGCAAGCTATTTAAAACCTTTTTTACCACTGTAAATGACTTATTTGAGATGGTTCTGAGTTGGTTTCAATCCTAGTTGTCCAGTCACCGAAAAATACATAATATGTAAAAAAAAATACCTCAAATATATTTATGGACCAAGAAGTCGCCGACGTAGTGGTTACGATGTGAGACATACATTATAGAAGTGATATACGAATATATTAAAAGAAAGAAAAACAAGCAAAGTTGTGGTATCTAAATATAATCGTAGCAATAGCTGTTTCAGATTCGCGACAGATGTAAGTTAAAACAAATGGGAGGCTCTAGAAAAAAATATATTCTCAAAGTGGGCGGTGGGCAAAATAAGGTTGAGAACCTGTGGTTCTAGACTGAATGTGTTTCAATAGATCCACAACTCAAAAAAGAAAGTTGTAAGAAATGTAAAATACGTATCAGCTGATATACGAGTACTTTAATCTTGTATAAAATTATGAATTTAAGACGAATTAGTGTACTGAAAAGTGAAGCACAATATAACAACACATCTAATTAACAATTTAAGTTTTTAAACTTCGTTAAGTAATATAATCCATTACAACATCTTACGCGTCGTTATAAGTGATAACGAGTGATACAATTTCGTAAGATACAGGAAGATAATTACCTGAATAATTCATAGATAAGTACCTACACGAAATATAATTAACGTAAGTATTGTAGGTGAAATGTATGGCTGTGAGGCCTGAAATTGGTAGACGGGAGATAGAAGAAACACGAATGTTGAAGAAATTAAATTTCTGAAGTTTCGAGATCCGCAAAGAATGCAAGGCTGTTACAAGCGTAATGAGAAAGTTTAACAAAAGGATGGTTTGGGCAAACGGACGAAGAAAGGAGTGGAAGGAGAATACATGGTGCAAATGTGAATGGTAGGTATTTGGAAGAATAAGGGGACACCCGAGGAAGACATGGCATGGAAGACCCAATCAAATCTAGTTTTGGGGAGAGCTGAATGCGAAAATATGTTAAATAAGAGTCATTATTTTTTTTCTTGCCTTTTCCTATATATTGGTATTATATTTGTACTTCATTAATATTATTTTTATACCAATTTAAGTTCAAAAACTGCTTAAATTTTTAGTTGCATTTATCATTTCCCTACTTTCTTTTTCTTTATCTATTTTTTGATTCTCTAGTCTCTAGTTACTTCATCAAAATCAAAACTAAAATTTCATTGAATGGTTGAAAAGCATGTAGGTATGTTTATATTTTTTTTTTATTTTCGTATTGAATTTTCTTTTTATTTCTTTTCTCTACTTATATAATTTTTAAACATATTATAAGCAACTTCTTGTATCTACCATCAAAACTTTAATATAATCCACCAAGATAAAAAACTTTAATATAATATCTAAGTAAAAGTTAATATAATAGACAAAACAATAATAAATCTGTTCATTTTGACTGTCCTAAAACGGTTAAATTTTCTAGTTGGACAGCCAAAGATCACTGTAATACGTAATATTATGTAATTTAAAAAAAAATTATTAAAGTGAACCAAATACGTGAGTCGGGTCATGACAAGAGTCAGAATAACAATTTTTTTTTTCATTACCTCCACACATACCTCGGGACTTACGTGCATCTTTGGGGTGCTGTGTGGAGGGTCTTTTTAGGGAAAGAAAGGAGAAGAAATTACAGGAAGGAAACATGTATGAGGAGATGGGAATCTGGGGGTCAATATATCTAGGAATGACGAGCGTGTGAATCCATCCCTCTCGTAAAAAGGTCTCGATCAACCTGTCTCTCCCGATCCGGCCGCAGTACATGGGCAAATGCATGTTCCACCAAGATCGAGACAAACCTCATCCCATGAAACCGGGCACCCCTGCTAAGTCACCAGCGAACCACTCGGGGTAACCTACGGCATGGGTGTTACCCATACCCTCCTCTCAAATTGAAGCATGGGAAGATGAGTGAATATGATTAAAGCAAGAAGTGTGCTAAGACCGAGTTGTTTGGTGGTCCACGCGTTCTGCCTACACGTGCTGAGAACCTGTGCTTGGTTGATCTATTAGTTAGAAGTAAGTGCGATGATAAAGTAGTCAAGATGGAAATGATTGGTTAAATGATCTCGTCGGAAAACTATCCTCTCTGTTTGCTGTGTATGTTTATAATGATTATCATTGTTAGGGCCCCCCACAAGATGTTCATGAATTGTATCACTGTGTATTACCGTGCAATCTATTTTTTACCGGAATTAAATAAGATTAGAGCCACGTGGGCATCATACTGAAAATTGCAAGATGATTTTCACGGAAGACTATAAAATAGAATTTTTATAATTTTTCCTTCACAACAAGAAATTGTAACGATCAATTCAAATAGAAGGCCTCATAGCGATTGCAGGACGAATTGCACAGGTGCGAATTTCACATATAAATATTACACCGCTAGAATTATTAATGGACGGAATTACACGTAGACGGAATTATACTTGGAGAGAATTCCACCTATCCACTTAAATTACACCTAATGGAATTATTCTTAGCTCCTTTTTGTAGTACCACCTATTTCATTGAATTTGAACATCAAATTTCAAATTCAATTTTCAAGTTCTGTTAAGGTTCTATTCAAGTTCTATTATTATTAGCCTGTTGTTTTTTTATAGCTGAAATAATAATAAAATTTTAGCTTTAAAATCCGACGAATTATTCAAATTCCGTGAAACAACTGATCCTTAAATTTGCTGATTTAAAATTTATTGTTCTTTATAAATAGAATGACGTTATTTGCGCCTTATAAATAAAAAAATAAAAATATGTGTTAAAAATTCTGCTTTGCTATTGTAGACTTAGGGGGTATTTCACCATCCTCCAAATACCTTATATAACGAATATTAATAAATAAAGTAATAATATTCACTACAGGTAAAAAAACTCGGATAACTTATCGTATACATATATTATATAGCCACTATTCATAGGTTTAAGTTTCGAATAGTAAGATCGGGCTTTTTAAATAAATAAATCGTGTTAAATTAATTGAAAATATACATTACCGTATAGATAATCTGTTAGGAAGATGGCGAAATACCACCTCAGAGATCTTCTGTTATTGGGCAGCGATAGAAATTTTTTTCAAAAACCTTTCAAATTTCCACGCCGCACTATTAAAAAGTGTAAATAAAAATCGCGCGCTGCTAGCCGTTAGTTGAACCTTTCCACAAGAAGTTAAGTTCCGTATTGTTGTTGTAGATGGGTACCATTGGATTAAAAAACTTACACAAAGAAACGAGCGTAATTCAATTATGGTATTAATTTCCAAATTTTCTAGAATTATTTATATTTATAAACAACTTTATCTACTAAAACTTTGAAAACCTTCCCAGACCACCTTCGACGCGTAGAAAGATTAGGGCTTTACAAAGTTGGCCATTGCAGTAGGTTGGTGTGAGGGACGAATACGATACCCATATCAAAATCCCAATTTAAAGAATTATGTTTTCACATGGAAATCAACTATTAAATAAATTTAGATGATAACTAACAGACCCGGCCACACTTTACTGTGGCTAACGAAACACAACGCCATTACCCAACCTCTATAAAATCCACACCACCCGCTTGCCAACTGCCCGCTGCCTGAATTGAATATTTGAATTTCTCGGCTTTTCTCTACTATAATAAGCATGTATTATACACATAAACCTTCCCCTTGAATCACTCTATCTATTGGTGAAAACCGCATGAAAATCTGTTTCGTAGTTTAAAAGATCTATGCGCACATACATTTTGAGCGACTTCATTTTATACTATGTAATAATAATATAATAATTCAATTCGAGCGATCGCCACTAATTTAGGTACAATGCTTGCAATGCACACTGGATATTTGAAAAGGGAAAATCAAATACCTACTTACTCTAGGACATCTATTTTCCAATTTCTTCCGTAGACCGAATTTCAAAAGTGACCATGGTACGGCCCGCCAGCCGTTTTAAATCGCACAAAAATATGTTTTCTTTGAATTTTTCGGCTTTTCTCTAATATAATTTATAAACATTCATCTTCAAACACTCTATCTATTGGTGAAAACCGCATGAAAATCCGTTGCGTAGTTTAAAAGATTAACGCGCACATACATCTTGAGCGACTTCATTTTATACTATGTAATGAATAATGATGATATAAACAAGTGGTAATTTTTAGGAAACACTAAAATTATTTTGTAATTTATATTATTTTCTTTTTTACTGTTATTACTGCTGTTCTAGTTTTAGTTACTACTGATTAGTTTTTAGATTTACAATTATTTTATTTCGCTGTCAAGTTTCTTGCAATATCATTTTTACTGCATGCGTCGTATAATTTATTGACGACCTCCGTGGTCGAGGAGTAAGACTCTCGACTAACAATCCGAAGGTCACAGGGCCGAATCCAGGCATGCGCTAGTAAATTTAATTTGATTGATTTGTGTCATTTAAAATATTATTAATTAAAAATAATATATAGTATATTTGCGGCACGTTCAAGAGTAGAAGACACCATCAGTAGAACCCTTCAGAATAGACCACCATTCAGAATTGAAAAGTTGCTTGAAATGGCTTTAGGGGTGTTTGGTGACCAGATATGAATAGCCGGGTATTTTCCCAACTTCCTCTTATTCATCTCCTTCCACTCCCCACTAACTTCAGCCTCATAATATACCCCAATCGGGGATTCCATAGTCTCACTGTCTCCAGACGGTTGCGGTTCGGAATCTTGTGCGGTATTCACCAAATAATAAAAAAAAAATTATAATTTTAACTCAAAAAAAAACTTCACAATTTTTTAACGATTTTATTTATTTATTTATTGCTTCTTCACAATTTATATACATATATTTTTAGCATGTAATTATTAACCCCACTAGGGTTCGCCTGTATCGGGGTTAATAATTTCACAATTTAATAAAAATAACACACGCAAGTGTCGGTCATGCAAAACAGTTAAGTAAAAGCAAAATAATAAAATTTAAAATAAAATGATTAACAGGGAAAATAATAAGTGATAAAAATATATTAATAAAAATTTATGCTGTGAACATTAGTTATTGGGTTATAAGTTATAACATAATTATTGTAATTTGTGATTGTCTTTAATGCATGTAATGTTATTGACATGTAAATTTTCATAATAAAAATAAAAAAAAATAATTAAAATTAAAATTAAATTAAATTAATTAATTTAATTAAAATTAAATTTAATAATGTTATTATCAAGTTCTGCAAGTATTTTAGTATGTATTTTAGTTACAGCTGATTCGATTTACAAGACCGTTTGACAGTTTGAAAATGGTATTATAAACCGAAACAGCTGTAACAAATACATATTAAAATACTTGCAGAACTTGATAATAACGTTATTAAATTAAATTTTAATAAAATTTAAAAAAAAAAGATTTTTTATTTAAATTCATTAAATTTAAACAAATGCAGTTAAAGATAATAATACTTTTCTATAACTTTATCCAAAGTGTAAAAATTTCAAAAATTTTAAAAGTATACCAGTTTAAAAAAATTGTACAATTTTACGTTTCTCCCGTAAATAAAGTTGCCAAAAAGAAATTCAATATTATTTTATTAGATGGCGATATATTTCTTCGCCTGAAATTGAACGCCAATACAGCGGCTCCAAGTCGAACGTCTGACCCCTTTGCCACGACACACGTAATTTTTTTATTTTATTTAAAAAAAACTATTTATAGTCAAAATGTATAAAACTCTTATCAGCTGAATAGTTAGATAAAGTATGTTCACGGGTTGCAAAGATTAATTAAAATCTTAAGGCCCAGTAGAACCCGCTCAAAAAGAAGAATGAGAGATATGTAAATAAGAAATGTTAGAGGGAGCGCGCTAATATCAAAAACGATTGTACCGATTTACTACATATTTCCCTTAAACACGGTAAGTTTTAAAGCTCTTAAAAAAATATATGTTATTCTTGAAGATAATATCTAGAGTTTTGCCCGCGCCGAAACGCAAATTATATAAAATTCCCTCGATAGAAAAAAATCACAAAGTATGTTCCAAAAATTATTATTAACACGTTTGTTTCAGTTATTTTACAAGTTATATGTATGAAAAATTCACAGTGTTTCTTTAAATGCTGTTTAAGATAATGCCCGCGAGATTTTTGCTCTATTTTAAACGAGTCGTGTTTTATTAAACATTTTCTCAATTTTCGCATCGATTTTGTCGCTGCAATTGTTAGCGCTCTCCTCAAACATTCGTAATTTCGTATCTCTCCATCTTCTTCTTTTCGGGCTTGTGAAAATGTTTAATACGACACGGCTCGTTTAAAATAGAGCAAAAATATCAAGGGGAATGTCTAAAATAGCATTTAAATAAACACCATGATTTTTTTAATTCATAATATATAACTTGTAAAATAACTGAAAGAAACGTGTTTATAATATTTTCTTTATTTGTTTTTGAGGTTTTATGCCATGTTGCGCTACCTCCTTCTTTAGCCAACGTTTCGGACATCGTTGCAGCGTCCATCATCAGGTCAGATCTGGCAGATCCAATAGATTTGTTTATAATAAATAGTTTTCGGAGCATACTTTGCATGATTTGATAGATTTTTTTTATCGAGGGAATTTCATATAATTGCTGTTTCGGCGTGGGTAATGTATAGATATTGTCTTCAAGAATAACATATATTTTTAAGAGCTTTAAAACTTGTATTTTAAAATCGATAGAAATGCGGAAAGCCGGGCCTTAATTCTATACTTGGGCACCAAGTACAAAACCCGAACTTCTTCATAACAATATAATGGTATTTCAGGTATAGGTATATTATTTGTTTTAGATAAAAACAGTCATTAAAACAGCACATTAACATTTACCAAGTTAATTACTCCGTTGCAAGCTTAAAAAATTAATGTTATTTAAAAAAAAATGATGTGATACAATGTATTGTACGGTCTACAGTAGTGTACTCGTACATACGTCCCGTCATTCCGTAGGGGGCTGTGTGTGGTAATAATGTATAGAAGCCGTGAGCCGTGAGCACTGTAAGCAAGTTACTATCATAATGTAATGGAGGTTGGTGGGGATAGGCAAGGGGAGCGGAGGGAGGGGGGAAGTGGTAAAGGGAAGGGATCCACATCCACGATCGAGTATTCGAGTCAGAGTCGAAACTCTCCGTGGGGACAACAGACGCTTATCCATTCGACACTGAAACACAGCTGTGCGCAAAACTGAAAAAAAAACAAACTTTTACCATATCACCTAAGTCACCTCAGTTTTGCGGCCCAAACAGTAATCATTTTATCAAACAACGAAACTAATTCTTCCGTAATCTTAAGTTTATATTTAGTAATTTTTTGAGTGCTTTATTATTGTATTTTTGTATTTAAGTTAATCATCGTACTTATATTTCTATTTTGTAACTAGTAATAATACAAGTGATCTTCGTATATAAGTTGTATTATTACTATCCTGCATAGACTTCGACTGTGTTTACGTACCAAAAGTGCATTTAAAAATTACACATTTAGACAAGGACTCTTTTAATTATTATTAATAAATTAAGTAACATAATTAAGGACTCTCGTGAAATAATTGTGATAAGATTGTAATTAAGCAATCTACAGCTGATCGTGCGGTTTACAAATCGCCAGTGGACTCAACGAACATTGCAAATTGCAAAATAGAAGATTGATAAAATATTATAAAAGTGATCAGGTCCGTGTGACGTCATAGCCGCATCTCGCGCTCGGGAGAACCTCCCGGTGACGTGGTCATCTGCAGACTTCAGATCATCAAACTGAATTCTGAGTTAACCAGTGAATCAAGCCTGCGTCCTGCTGTGCTTTTGGGAATAGATCTGCCAGCAGTGGTTGTGGCACAGTTCTCGGTCGTGTGACGTCACCAGGCAGTACCGGCAGGATGGATCTGCTGTGCACGGAGACGGTGTCTGGGGCGGGAACGCCGTCCTCGCCCTCCCCGCCCAGAGGCAGCCGGGAGCGCCCCACGCGCCGCGCCCTGCAAGACCCCGCCCTGCTCAAGGACCGGGTCCTGCAGAACCTGCTGAAGGCGGAGGAGCGCCTGGGCCCCATCACCTCCTACTTCGGAACCCTCCAGACAGAGATCACCCCCCAAATGAGAAAGATCGTCGCCGACTGGATGCTGGAAGTAAGTACCATCCTTGGTTACCTGTAGTTTGTCTGTAACCTGTTATTTCAGCAGAAACTTTCAGCGAGATACCTGCTCCGTGTTGCTAACTCCGAAGGTATTGACCTTACGGACAGTTCCGACGTTTCGATCCTATCAACAGTTATTGAAACACCGACTTACAATAAACGCGAGAATCATCATCTTTTGTCGTATAGATTGAATAATAATAAGAGCATCCTCGTAGTCAATTATAGAACCGCCTCTTCGGTCTGAAAACTTTTCTGCCACCTCAAGCAGTAAATATGCCGGCACCGCGTGGTGGTGAGAGCTTCTAGGTTATCTTAAGGAGTGTGAGGTAGTTACTATGTATATTTGATAGCGTGCCGTAAGTATTATTCGTGTCGGAATTGTCATTCTGATTAAAATGTGAATATTTTCTTCGTTTGATCACTTTGATCTTGTATTATACTGGATTGTGATGACGTCTGCGTCACGTTGTAGAAAAGTGCAAAGTCGATAACGCAGCAAACTTTTCTCTACATCTGTTGCCCCTAGGCAGCCCCAATGTATTTATGATTTCCGCATATTCGTCAGCCCAATAAAGCGCACCGAACATCTTCCTAGTGACCGGGTAAATTGGATTACGGTGAGTTCGGTCCTCCTTCAGTTCTCCACACGTATATCACTTTCCTTCAGCCCTGCGTGGGAGTATTGTGTGTAATTTTGACACGTTGGTTGATTTAAAAATTGCTTATCAATCCTAAATACTTGATCCGCTCACTGGGAAATGAAGAAAAGGCAACTTCGCATAGATCTGAAAATGCGGAGTCGGGATGTGGCAAATCTCGTTGATGAAGAGTTCAAGAGACGCAAATCGAGCGGAACTCTGTACCTAATAAGTATTAAGCTAATAAAATAATGTATAATGGATTTGAGCGAGCTTCCTCGGTGGTGATCCCACCACGTCAGCGAGGGGCCATCTTTTTAAAATTACCCACACGTCGCTGTTTTATCTCTCTTTCCTTTTGAACGCTTAGTACATTGCAGAGTTCGGCTTAGCGCGGACAATCGCCATATTGCCTACAATGATTATAAATTCACCTGGCTCAGCTGTTTTGCTGTTGCCGGTTGCCACCTCGGAGGCCGAGGAGGGATCTGTAGGAGGGAGACAATATTTGGCTGTTCCATTTCGCTTGCCGAGAATAGTTCGGCGCACCGAGCAACAAACACTTGAACGTGTACCGTGTGTAGACAGAGTAGACACGATACCCACTAGACTGTAGACTGGTGTATTCACGGACATGATCATCACGATAGGTCAATGATTCCCATCAGCGTAGATAGCACTCCACACTCCGCGCTCTAGGTGTAATGGCCTTTTATCGGCCTGATAATATCGATTGTTGTTCCTCCGTGGGAGGTGCGAATAGTAACTTCCTTTTTCAGATAAAACTAATAACCAGATGCGGAATTCCATATTTGCTTAATAGTGTACTAATCAATGGCGCGTTCTGTACTCCTTATTCATTACGTTGCATTAAATATTCAAGCCATTCTTCAGTCTAGGAGAAATAAATCCGACTTTGACCGCGGGGACAAAGATGTACAGTTGTTTTATAACAGGTTGTTAAACGTCTATTTGTAAAGAGGGGTCTGTGGTATAATACCTTTTTAAATATTCCCGTCCTTTATGACTATAAATACTTTTGAATGTATAATTTTATCGTGATTTCATCGAATAAAAATGTTAGCTGTAAAAATATGAGGTTTTTCTCGATAACGTTTCAAGTTTGTAGCAATGATTATGTTATTTTTTTAAATATATTAATAATTGTTTAGGATGTGGTCTGAGTAATCCGAAATAAGTAATCCTGTCAGATACGTACACATTTTGTGGACGGTTAGGTCGGGGCCACAATGTGTTTGCTTTCCGTAGCGAATGAAAAAAAAACGTTGAGGCCTCGTCCCGTGTTTGTGGAAATGTTTAAAGGTATTGTTAAAACGTTTGCAGGAGACCGGCCTTTACTTGCAACGTGCCAGGCCAGGGCAGACGTAACATGCCGGCGAAAAATGCGCCACGTAATAAAATGCGCGAAATTTTCGCGATGTGGGGCGCGTTTTAGTCCGGGTCCGTCGGCCGCGTGCGACCCGAGACCCGACCCGACAGCAATGCAGCACTCTTAAAAAGGGGAAAACCAACATCGTCCGCGCACCAACACTGTAGAAAACATAAAAAAATAAACATTATAAATTCTTAGCTGAGACTGAGAAAACAATTCATATTCGAAAACTACACCAACTCTACAATTTTCGTCTTGGTGTGACAATTGTAGAGACGCCTTTATAAAAAGTAGTCGCTATTGGTCGGTGAGGATTCACATAGTCTGCTGAAAGAAATAAAAATTCAATACCCGTACTACGTATTTTCCCGGCACGGAGCGACGCGCCGAAAACACCGGCCACATTTTAATACCTTGCTCACCGAGCCAACAAAAAGACATACCTACCACACTTCCAACAGACATACAGACCCTTCCCCAACCACAACCAAAAAAAGTACCTACTGATTTAAAGAAGTACTAATTAGCAAAATCCTACCAAGCAAACCGTGGTCTGTAGTCTGGCATCCTGTGTCCATTCTTAATGTCATGCTGTTTTTATAACTCATTTCTGCTAAATCATCTAACATTATCGTAAATTTGGCCTTTTTTATAAAATGCATATAACATGGCATTACACTGGTTAGTTACCGTAGCTTGAAGAATAAAATTAATGAGTTTTATTAGTAGCATCGTAGTATGTAAAGCACAAAGCAACAAAAATACTACAGATTTCGTTGAATTTAGCTAAGTTAGATGACCCCACACGATAATTTTAAGGTAGTCACCCTGGAGGCCTTCATCCAATCCAGTAACTTAGCAACAAGTACCTACACAATGAACAACAAAGCAACAGACAGCATTAGATCGTGAGGCCTCGAAAACCTTCCTAGCCAAATTTTCTAAGTCGCTTAGAGACAGTGAGCACATGATTTGGTAAACGATTTTTCTAACAATAATAATGATTATTGGGATTATCTATTAAAATCTCTGTATTTTGTAAGAAAAAAGCCTCATGGGCACTACTTGTTCCCGATTTTAACACGAATTGTCTACGTACTTCAGGAGTTAGTATATTTATATTTAGGAATATACATAACTTGATCTGAAAATTGTACTGAATGCTCGTCAGAACAAATAGGGCGTGAATATTTGACACATTAGTGCAATTTGTCAAGTTTTTGCGCGAATTTATCTTTAAAAACTTCGATTATTGACTTTTTCGTTGGTTAATCAACTTTGCTGATCTTAATGTGCACCTTATCGCGTATTTTAACCAATTACATTACGGAATTAGCAAATAAACGAAAACTTTCATATCACAAATTTCCTAAACTGATAACGATTCTAATGAAATGCCGCATGTGTTTTATATATTAGGTACTATAAGATTAACTGAAGATAACTCGCTGCTGCAATCTTCAGATAAGTAATTATTTATAAACTGTTTCTCAGTAGACACAAAACTAACTGGCTAACTAACTATCCATCACGCTGTTTCCGCGTAGGGGTAGGCAGAGAGGAAATACCGCCAAACCATTCGAACTGGCACACGCTCTTTGTTTTTCATGGCCAGGTTATGTTTTTTTTACATTAGCTCCATCTTTGGGGATGCTGTGTGGAGGGTATTTTTAAGGAAAGGTAGGAGAGGGAGTTCAGGGAAGGAAAAGGGTATGAGGTATGTCCAGGAGTGACGAACGTGTAATCCACCCCTCGCACTTCGGTGCAAGGCGATGTTCCGAGAGAGTACGGCTGGAGAAGTCAAAGGGACTCCCTCAACCATTCTCTTCCGATCCGGCCTGCCATGCAGCTAATGGGCAGATGCGTCACCAATACAAACCCTACCCCCATGAACCCGGACACTACTCAAACGTAGCGTTTTTTATGTATAAAGTATTTATATGTATAACTCTACATTTTCAGGCGGTCACTCATGGTATTAACACACATTCGCCTGAGGGATCTCATTTCTACACCATTCAGTGTACTTTAATGCTTCCTCTACCAGTTACATGCCTCAGTTGGAATAGAGTCAACCGCGCTCAGTCCTCCATTAATTGAGTTTATCTTTTTCAGATTTTGATAAAAATATATTTCAAATTAATAGATAACTTTGTATTAACCACTTAATTATTTACAAAAACCGACATGTTTCGTCAGCAAAGCTGACTTCTTCAGGGTTTTGACAGAACTAATTTTAAAAATAGACATACATTATTAAATGACCCATTATTAAATCTATTCCCCTTTTAAATTTTTAATTGTTCTATATTGCCCCTTGTCTCCTACACATTATTTTCTTTCAAATTTTATTATTGTTTATGTCTATTATTTTTCTCTATTACCTATGTATGTCTATTTTTAAAATTAGTTCTGTCAAAACCCTAAGTCAGCTTTGCTGACGAAACATGTCGGTTTTTTGTAAATAATTAAGTTGTTAATACAAAATTATCTATTAATTTGAATTTAAAATGTTACCACAAAATAATTTTGCACTATTAGAAGAAGTAAAAATATATTTATTTCATATTTTCTTTAAAATACATTTATGTTCAGACCTTTTTAGCCTTCGGTGTAAACACTTCGTGACTGTAAACAGGTATTTCAGCTAGATGCAATATTATTGCAAAAAGTACGATTTTGGTAAAATACATGTCATTCGACAACTGTAGTATGTCACTGGTGTATTTTTATTTCGCATTATGAGCGGCTTATATACATTCGGCAAAAGGTAGGGCCTAAAACGAAGCATGATTTCATCAAAATATAATTCTTCAAGACCTCCTACTCACTCCTACCCATCTTTATAATATTCATGTAGGAAGGTTTTGTGATTTTCGGAAAATCTAACAAAAGAAATTTTTGATTGAGTAACTCAACGTGATATTTCATAACACTTGTACAAACAATCAAATGTTTTAGGTCATTTTCTCAGTCTATCATTTTTGTTATAACGCATTTTGTGATAACGGGTGTCAGGTGTCAGAAACAGTGTTATATATTCTGATAAAGCTAAGTAAGGCCTTACTCTAGAAGTAACGGAATCTGATGCAGAAACTGATGAAGTCAACAATACCACGTTTTCGATTCAATGACAGACTTCCAGGAAGTGTCTTTGTTCTGAAACTGGGTCGTTTCATCTTACCGACACCTCCACAAATACTAAACAAAGATCCGATCGCAGACCTAGCTAATATAAACACCGATCATACTGATAAACTGATCGCACCCGTCTTATAATTATTGTAAATATTGGCTTGAACATTGGAAAAAACCAGACAAGAGTCCGGACAATCATTCGTGCTTTTAAATAGCTGTTAACTACACCTTATAAAACAATAAAAGAAATCGGGCAATCAAATTGTATTTTTGGCTTGAACCCCAATTATAAAAAAGTTACCGAAATCGTGATTATAAACGAAACAATCCTGAAAATTCGCGCAGTTGATTGAGAGTAACATCAACGAGTAGAAAAGCACCAAGCCTGTTCAAGAACAAAAAACTTACTCAATATTCAATTTGTTCCCCTTTTTAAACAGCATTGTCACTTCTTTGCGATTTCATTATCTGAAAATATGACATTTACAATTTTTTTTTTAAAGACCTTGACGGCACTGAATAAAAATGTAAAATCAATATATGTGATGATTTTTTGCGGGTTGAGTATTTAGTTTATACCTTTTAGTGAGGTGACGTATTCTGTTTGCATTTTTGCTAGTTTTTAACGCAGCTAGGCTACTTCGTCGTTGTCCGTGTGGATTGCGGACACCCAACGCCGCCTCACACGCGCTTCGAGTATTTTTAAAATCAGCTGATTTTGACACAAATACAGCTGTGCCGGCAGATAAAATAGTTCGGCCCACTCGCGCTATCGCCGGCCGGCTGACGGCGCGGCGCTCGATGGCTCTGCTCTGCGCGATCACCGCTCTCGCTCTCTGCGCTCCTGATACAACAACGTGGACTGTCTTAGACGGCGCTTTATTATTATTTATACATCATTATCGCCTACATTGTATTACATTCTCATTATAAAAATAATGTTCACAAAGGAAGAGATAAATAAATAATATTTTTTACTGCCCTGCTTCTCCCGTAAATGTAGCAAATTTTCCTCTTAAAAATTTCCGCACCCATTTTTGTCATTGTAAAATGCAAATTTTTGTCTAATATTTGATGACTTTTTATTTTTTATTTCAGTGCTTCATAACTCATGTAGTAAATGACTTAGATAACTTAAAGTTGCAATAAACTGGAAATTTTAAGCATAAAATAATATCTTACCAAACATAAGTTATTATTAAAAATATATATATATAGAATAGATTGCACCGTTTTGATGAATTTATGAATCCGTGTATCGGGATTTAAGGAAATAAGTTTTTTTTTCTACTAGCAACATTAAATAATAAAATAAGAATAGATGAGATTGGCATTTTGGCAAGCTTGGGAGCGCAGGATTGCGAAGAGTGACGTCACAGCTACATTTTTGGGGGACCAACGGGTGGACCTACCTGAGTTTTTTTTTTGTATTGTATATAAAATGTAAAAGCATACTGCCGATAGCTCCGTTATAAACTCTTGCTTTATCTCATGAACGACGGGTGCAATAGAAAGAGAGGTTATAGCGAACCTTTCAGCGGTAAAACCATAATATTAGACGTATTGTTATTTTCGCTTGTAAAACCACAAATGTACCTTTGTAGTTAGGTACTAAAGTACCTAGGTACCTTTATTTTGCCGGAAAAATATTTTTAGATGTGCATTCTAGGTAATTAGGTACTAGGAAATTATAAAATAGTAAATGTACTGACAAAAATGTCGAATTTCCCTTTTTTTAATTTGACTGTATCACATCAAATTAATACATATATAAAGGAGTCAGTGATAATTATCACTGTATCGAAGTGTTACATCATTGATAAGAACAAATATTGAAACATTTTCTGTGATAAAAAGTAATCTTTAAGTTGACTGAAATTGAAGGAAAAATCTTCAGACACAGCCGTTTGCACAGATGTAAAAAAGGCCATTTATTAATAAACTGAGTACAGACGACAGTTTTGGCATTTCTACGTACCTACTGATCCCGTTTTCTGCCTCGTCTGTTCATTTCATAGAAAAATAACAGTAAATCACTTCTAATGAGTCACAAAAAATGTCTATTGTCTTTATACTTCTTTCTTTTTTTAACGTTGTCGAAATTTTACTAGTCTTAGAAACAGAAGTCAGTTATTCTATAATATCACTTTTTTCACGAAGTCACAGTACCTAGATAAAATACTAGACTAGCCAGGTACTTTGTTCCCATATAAAAATGTTTTTTATAGAATCACAGTCTAGACAAGTAGACAGATTCTTACCATATACCTAAATTTAAGTGAGTTATTTTTTTAAATGTTGAGGAAAACAATATTTTATCATTTTTTTATTGTCATAAAATTAAATTAGACAGGTGGGAACTAAACGCCTTATTAAGGGATTTCCTAACATTATTTGCAATAAAAAATGTAAATGAAATTTTAGTCTTGCTGACATTTTTGATGTTTTTTTTTTGGTTTTCAACTTAAAACTTTAAAAAATTTGCAATTTACAGGAAGGGTCGTGGTAAGAGATTGGGCGGTTAGTCGATTGAGTGACAAGTGGTATCACCTAAAATTTTTTTTTTGTTTGGTTTTGAAGAGAAATAACACCAAAAAAGTCATACAGACCAAAATTTCTTAAACATTTTTTACTGCAAATAATATCAGGAATCACTGGTTAAAGTAAGTCAAGTACGTCCCCTAACACCTTGTATGTGAGTAATTTTTTTTTAATTTTGTTACAGTACACTATCAGTGTTTTTTTTATTTTTCTATAGCTGTCCAAAACTTGTGCTCCGTTTTATGACGTTTGAACATTGACTCTGAACATACCTACCTGAGTTCACTAATTTGCATAAGTACTTAAACTGGTGGCGCCTTGTTTATGCCTCATACTCATAATAATATTATTGTACCAGACTGACAAACAGCGTACGGTTCAACAGTATGTACAATTTCGACTTCATTTTGTCTGTATTTTTGTTAACAATGTAAAAACGGTCTTCTTTGGATATGCGAGACTAATTACAAAACGGTTTTGCCCTACACAGTTCCATGTAACAATGGACAATGCTCTTGACCGTGAATCTATCAGACCGTCAGTGTACAGTTTATGTTCGATTTACGTATCAGATCAACCAATGCAATAAAATACCTGTAGTATCGATGTTTGTCGTGTAGTAAAAAAGGTTTTTTCTCTCATTAGTATAACATCTTCACTTTGAATAACTAGATATTAATCCAACTCTAGAAAATTGATCTAACAAAAACAAATTTGCAGATATTAATTTTATTAATATGTATACTACCTAATATGTTTAGCTCTACCATCCTTGGTTAACTTCATCACAGTAGGTACTCACACAGAATAGGTACACAGATGCATAACTTACGTACAAACATAACACAACGTTTTGTTGAGACTTTAATAAAAATAAAAAACAATTCAGGATGTTTTTTGATATGCCGATTATTGTTTCATTTCATTGCTATTGAAATACTGAAGGTTATTAAAATAGTTTAACTGAATGATAAACTTTGTGAATAGGACACTAGTGACAATAAGTAAGCGTAAACTAGACAACAAGGGGCTGTATATACATCGCCGGTTGAAGAGTATACCTAAGCTAAGCTTTTTTTATTGCTTTCAACTCTCGCTGCGTTACCTAAACCAGTACTTTCATTGCTTCCAACTCTCGCTGCGTTACCTAAACCAGAACTTTTATTGTTTCCAATTCTTGCTGCGTACACAGAGATGATCAAATGTGATAAATTACTAAGCATTCAGTTATTTAAGCGTAAAAACTATAATTATTACTGTAGAAAGTTTTCTCGTATGACAGTACCAGGGAAAACAATAATTGAAAATCTACAAAATTGAATATTCATACATGTTTTTCCTTTCAGTTACGCACATTCGATTTCTAAATGTACCATCATATTTTGTGTCAAAGATAAAAAAAATGCATTAAAACTTCTGATGTAATAGTAAAAATATCAGTATAATAAGTGCATACGATAAAAACACAATCAAAAAGAAAAGTTCAATAGGGCAACTATAAATATTAATATTAACTTTCACAAAAGATAAACTATGTACCTTTTCACTTCCTATTATCGGAAAGTATAGAGTTTGTGAATAACTCGATACCTACGGAGATATATTGTGTGCCCAGTTCTAGAAGGTAAATAATAGTGTCATTGTCTACAGTTCGCTGAACTTGGTGCCAAGAATTTAGCAAAATGGGTTTTAGGAGGATTAGAACATTCCGTATTCCATAGTCATTTCTTTTCTTATTGAAGCCGATATTGCACTGGTTAGTAACTCGAAACAACCGGATTACTGTCAGTACTATTCATACAAATGCGGTGTTCAGCGGCAGGTACGACTTTTGAGACAGGACAAAAGGTATGAAGGATCATGCGGGAATGCTGAACACTGGAATTAGCTATTTAAAAGTCATCCCTGCACATAGCTTCAGATAGAAACATTCGGTGGTCAAATTTTTTTTTACTAAAAATATGGTAATTGTTTAAATTGTGATTTCCAACAATATTCATATCAGGAATCTTGAAAATGATCTACCATACTTTTCCCAGACGGGTAAGACAAACTAATTACATTTCTGTTGTTAAAACTTTTTCAGTTATTGTCTTCGGTGTTAATCCAAGCCTCCAATTTTTTTTTACATTTTGGAGGATTTATAGATCCTGAAAGACCATCAATAACGGACGGCAGAAATAAAAAATTCCCGATTGTCAAAAGTTTTATATTCCGTAAAACCACAAAATATGTAATGCGATATCCTTGCAGCCTCCTTGTCTAAATCAAAATTTAGTTTTTCTAAATTCCCTATTTGAAAAATGATGTTGACAAACTTAGCCCGGACTCCTTGGTGTCTCTTTTGTCTCAAGAATATTTTAATTTTAAACAAATATAGGTACCTTTGTGCGGAGAACAAGATTTGCTTACGGAATAAAAATTTTGCCAGCCGGCAAGGGAGCAGAAAAAAAATCCTGAAGATGGTCCGCGAATTATTTCACGAAGAGGCTGAATACCCCTCCCCGCTTTTTTTACCAAATAAATTTGTAAAAAAAATTGTCGCAGATATTTACCAGCCATTACAAAAACAATTTTTTTCCAAGAACATGCCTTAGAGCCTGGTTTACACAGAAAAAAAGTAACAATCGTCGTACATGTGTACACGTTGTTTCAGACGCTTTCACATATTACGATGAGCCCTCTTGTTTTCCAGACAACATCAACAGCGATTCGTGTAGATAAAATGGGGTACTTGCTTTGCTGCCATTTTGCTTTGCGTATTCGTTTTTTATCACGTAGGTGTTAACACAACATATCTGATATATTTGACTATTATTTTTCCAAAACACAATGATTTTGATTTTTATTGTTTTTTGGCCACCCAATATTGCTCTTCGATCTTTGTGCCCTGCAGCGACTCGCCTACAGAAGAAGCTAGACACTATCTGCTATTATGTGTTGGCTCAAATAGCGGAAACACGTCGATTCTTTGTACTAAAACGTCTATTCCTGAACACACCGAAGCTCCCACTCTGCAGTACTAATTTTCCTCGTACTATGAACTCATTTGGTATTCTCCTCGCGGCGTCTTCTCCTCCAACTCCCATTATTAGGCATGCGACATCTTTACTCGTCTTAATTTCAGACAAATACCGTCGTTACAGGCATTGATATATACATACTAGATGACTAATGACCGCGCCAAAGCATTGCCACTGTACATATGTCCAAAAGCATATGCCCCGCTAACGTCAGTCCAGTGCTCATTGTGACGCCGACCGACTTGTGCCGGACGATACGTGATCAAAACTATCACCAAAATGGTTAAATGCGTCGCGAAAAAATGCGATTCAACATAATAAAGCAAGTGGAATTACTTTCCACACCTAAGTTTATTGTTTACATATTCACATTTAATTAAAAAAAGCAGAAAATGAAATAAAATGTCAAATACTCTAATATAGGGTCAGTGTTGCCACTAAAAAGTCGTTTTGGTTTCCTACATTAATGGGAGAATACATAATTTATGGAATAAGTTACTATGGAGGTAACCATATTAAAATACTTAATAAAAATTATGTTTTAATCTTCATACAACATACTTCATTAAAACTTATGTTAGTTTATTAATGAATAATCTAGTAAGTAATTATATTTTTTTACGTATCTTATATTAATAATTTTGCAGGGCACCATAAGATGCAGCACGCCGTGAGAAGTGGGTGGAAATAATTCGATTGCCGAGAAAAGAACTTTGAAAACACTTTTGAAACAATTTCTGTTTGAGTATTATATACTATTGGTTCAATAAAAAATATTGGAACAAATAATGACTTGATTATTTCATTAGTTGTGCATTCTTTTAGTCATATAATGAAAAATACAAATTAAAAATAATTTAAATAAGTTTATTTTATTACAAACTAACGTAAAAAAAAACTATTTCATTGTTTATTTTGGGTAAAATTTCAAATAGTATGCAACACCAAGCCGCTATTGCAGGTTTGCGTTTCTGGCTTTGTCTAATCCTAGCGGTGGTAATGTTCTCGTGACTTGTGCAAGTGAGACAAAGATATGTTTACGTTCAAATGTTTAGTGATTCCAAAGCTGCGTCGTTGAGTTGTTAAGTGGTTACGTTTTTTTCGATGAGCGGTAATGAAGTTTGCTTCTCTATTTATATACCTCAATGGTTACAGGTAACAAATACACCGAAACGTTGAATTGCACGAAAAATCTATGTTTCTATAGTTATTTGAACAGTTGTGCAACTGCGTAAACAAAATCATGGTTGAATATTAACAATGTTAACTAAATAATAATAATTTCTGTTGCTCCGATTCAGGTGGGATAAACCGGAACGCTGTTCCAGTTTGCAAAAAACGTAATTATTAGTAAGCCTTAGGTTTTGAAACAAAAAATTACTGTAACCCAGTGAAAGACCATGAATCGAAACAATATGTTTAAAATGGCTTTAGCCGTACTTAGTAACACCCGAATATCCGCGTAGATAGATACTTCCCAACCTTTCTATTTTCCATATCCTTCCCCTTCGTCTTCCCCCAGCCTTAAAATAACCTTAAATTAGGAATGACGTAGTCTCACTGGCTCCAGCACTATTCAAAACGAATATATGGTTTTATAATATATAATTTTGTCTTATTTAAGTACTGGATCATTTCAGAAATTTTTCCTAAATAAAATTGAATGAGGCGCCAAATAATGGATTCGCCGGTCTGCAGTCTGCTTCAATGTGCTCAATGTTTGATAAATTTATCTTATTCAAGCACTGGATCATTTCAGAAACATGTCGTAAATAAAATTGAATGAGGCACCAAATAATGGATTCACTGGTCTGCAGTCTGCCCCTGCTCTATTATAAGGTTACCTATTACGTCGCAATGAAGTAAATGTTTTAATCCTTGAAATATTTATCGGGAGATTGAGTCGGTTAGCATTATTAATAGATATAATAATTGTATAATAAAATGCCGCCAGCTTTTGAAGGGACAAATGCAGATAAACAGTGCGACGGGCGGCCATACAAGTGTCAGGTTGGAGGCTGGATATCTTATCATCTGTGAGTCTGTGAGGTGTCGGATGGGATCCGTGGGAACGCTGGACGCAAATATGCGGCCGTGGGCAGCGAAATAATAGAAAATAAATTAATTATATATCACATTATGAACACAATAAGCTATTATCATCAATACAAAACTATGAAAAACTTTATTGATAATAAATTGGATCTCTCTGCGTGGTGTACCTATATCAAAAAGCCATTTACTGGATAACCAAAACTCTGCCATAGGTCATCCCAAGTAGTTTGCTACGTTTGGCGACTTGGCAGGGGTTTGGCTTGGGTGGTGTCTTGAGCAGGCTGATCGGGAAAGACTGATTGAGAGTTGAGAGAGGATTTTTGACCTCCGGCAGGACAAAAATCCGCTTGTAGCGCAGTGGGAGGGATGAATTCTTACGTCCGTCACTCCTTGATGCACTAATTCCCAGATTCCTACCCACACCTTATATATTTTCCTTCCTTTCCTCAAAAGGCCTTCCACATAGCATCCCATGGCATTATCTCCAGACAGAGCCTCTTGTGTGGAGCTATATAGAATGTTAATAAATAAAAAAATAATTTATTACATCATAATTCATCCTTAAAATTGATACTTAATCGAAAAAAATAACCCATATAAAGTTTCAATGCGATAAAACGTGGGCACTTGGAATAAAGTCATACTTTCCGTAAAACCGGGACTAATAGCGCTTTTAGGCTTACGCGGGCGTCTATGAATACGCGCCGGTCGACCATATGTTTTGATGCGGACTCTAGCGGCGTTGGCGTGAACTTACTTTGACAGATATCAGCTGATGGAGCCGGCTGTAGAGGAGCGCCATCACTATGTCAGTGTCTCGCCAAATGTCGGGCGAAAAGGTTGTTTGTTGGGTTCACGTCGCTCGCCATGAAAAATGTTTCAGCCGTCATTTTCAGGATTCCTGAAAATAATTTTTTTTCAGTAATTATTTCAGAATTGTTCATACTTATCTGAATACATTTTTTTAATAGGTTGCAAAAGACATTAAAATATTTGGGACGATAACCGGATTTTCATCTGGGTGGCATTCGAATATAAAAATTATTATAAAAAATTTTACGCGTCGTAATAAATTACGGAATTAATTTGATCTTATCGCTACCGCTGAGAGGTCCGTTTCCACATCCCTTTCTGTTACATTCGTCCTTTATGAGAAAGAGGGAGAGGTTTCAACTGAACCATTAGCGCTAAACCTAAATGGTTGCCACCATAAAATGAAATAACATGTATACTTCTTGTTATAGTAAAGGTATTTCTAATCAAACACAATCTATTCCGGATTTAGTGGTTTACAAAGGAGCTATAAATAAATATTACGCCTCAAAATAACTATTTCACGGAATTTCTAATTAATTTCCACTTATGAATAAAATTGTTAAATTGCTTTATCGACTCAAACATTACATAAAAAATAAATTATTTATTACAAGTTGGTTAACGTAGTGATTATCTTCCTTGGCTAGTTTTTAACGTAATACATATTATATTTCTATAAAGGTTGACACTCTGAGAAAATGATGAGCTCTAGCGCCATGAAATTTAGCACAGATTTTTCAGATAAGATTTTCTGGGACTTTTCACCTATTTACAGATAGGAATGTCGATTCTATTAAGAGCTATACGGAGCTTTGATTTTTTTCACTTATTCGAAGAAAATTTTTCATTGAAATATTTTCGAAACTCGGGTGAAACCGGGTAGTAAATATTAGTCACAGCCACTATAAAATAAAAAAAACATACATATTTCAGAAATTTTTAATTATGTATAATACCTACCAATGATTATATTAAATTTTTAATTTTCTAGGCTTTTGTATGTACAAAAAATATTGTTTATGAGAACAAAAAAAAACTGTACGTGTACTTGAGTTGTTTTGTTCAACATCTAGATCTGTGATAGCGCGAGGCAGTGAGAAACGGATTCGCGAAGTTCCTTGTAGATTTATTACCTCGCGTTGAGGGCGCGGTGGTCACGAAATATTCTCACATGTATACCAATCTGGTCCTCACCGAGACAGCCTCGCAACGCAACAGTCCATCAAAATCTTCAAAGTGTTCCTAACAATTTTTTAACCAAATCTCAGCAAAGAAATAATGAAACACACTTTTTTGTGAGGTTGTCGGGGCTGAAAGAGATATTTGGGTGTTTGGGGAAGAGAGGACTGCGTGTCCTCCAAAACGGATGCAAAACGAGAGGCGAACAATGGACCGATTCATATCGGCCGCCATATAATTGCTGGCGATCTCCGCAGTCTCTCTGCTCTCCTGCGACCCGTGGGACATCGCTGGACCACCAGCCTCTCGGAAAAAAATCCACCAAATTGAAATTCCTCCACAAAACTTCAACTGTCATTCGCGAGCAATTACCGGCATCATGGGAAACAGCAGCAAGCTTGAACGAACATTGTCTTCAAAATATCTTGTTTTTCAGTTCAGAAACAGTCAAGAAAGATAATATAACAATATCAATTATTATATCAAAACTTTAGTTGCAATTTAGATGATGGCCTTTCCGAGTTGTGTCACGTTCCTTGCTGAAAATTAGATAATTTATTGGAACCGCTTTCTATGTAATCTGCAACGGACTTTCAGCTCGCAAGTGTTTGCGTATGAGATCACTTCTTAAATAGGACACATTATATGATCATATTTGTCCTATATACTTTGTCTCATCTCTCGACCAATAAGATATGTTTAATTTATTGTTCCTTTTGAATGCCGACATTTTCCTGTTGGTAAAAAGATGATGCATTTTCAGCATCATAATATTAGATTCATAGAATTTCATCAGCGAGATCGATTTTCAAACAAAGAAACCAGTTTCTCTTCCTATTCTGAATTTAGGCATGCATAAATTCTTAACATAACGACACATATTTTACATATTGTGACATTTGCAGATTGCCGTTTGGCAGTAATGTAAAATAATTCGGTCTCGGTCCATTGTGAATTGTGAATTGTGAATTGTGAGGCGGCGACGTAGTTTATGCTCCGTATTAAGAGAATGAGAAAAAATGCAGTTCCAGCGGTCCCGGCCGTCTCGTGTCGCACAGATCTGTCCTTTGTGATAAGGCCGTAGCGAGGTTCCGCTCGCCAAATGAGCTCTCTCCGTAGACTTTATTACCTCTGCTGGCTGCGGATCCATTCACTCCCGAGGACCTCTGACCTTCCGTGGAGACATGCAGTCACCAGCACCAGGCACCATTCACCAGAAACCACCAGCCGTGACGCACGTGGGCGCCATGCACCCCCCCCCCCCCCCTACCCCCCTACGTCTCGCTTTGCACATGCTTACATCTTCTCACAACAAACTCACAAGGCATTAAGTAACTAAGCAAGTTTCATATCTTCGTGTTATGCTTTTTCAAACAATCACCCGTCACTAGATCGTGGGTTATTTCAATATTCTTGCCATTATCAGCAACCAGCAACCGGACATTTGACAAATTAGTCGCTTTGAAGATATTGGCCGATGTTGATGATGTCACTGGGCAGTCTCCCAGCCGCAGCCGGTTCCCAGAGAACAGTTGCTCCAGTAATTCCGTCTCCACTCGCACATCCTGTCCGAGGCAACGCCATTGTTATTTATTCGCTAACGAGATTAAACGAAATTGCGTTCCTCTAAAGTGAAATGACCCCTTAACAAGATGTTCCGAGAAGGATTTTAATATTACGGTCGGCCGACGTGTATCCCAGAGAGATGGTGATTGCGACTCGCGGTCTTCTTCAGCCCAAGGCACTACGCCACACACCTCGTGGCTAGTGGGCTTGATATTCCTTCCTTAAAGCATCAGCTAGACTATAATGGAGCCATATTATGCTTCATCCCTTTATTGGCACGCTAAGACAACCAAATGTCATGCATCTTCGAGATCCGCCATAATTTCAAACTTCCATGGATTGCGTTGATTCAATTGACTGTATGAATATGCAATGCCATAAAGCTCATGCAGTTATTCAAATGGCTTTATCAAATAGCCCATCCGAGATCCGAGTGATGCAAATCTGGGTTCTCGAAAACTCCTCCCGACGAGCCATTACCTTCCCCCTCTCTGTAGCCCCGCTGCCCCCCTGCAGCCCTGCAGCACCCGGGGCGGCGGCACCTAACAGAGATGCCGAGATAGCCCCGGCAACGTAACGACCTCTCCGCGAGACGGTCCCGACCTGCCAAGTAATTACCTCCTAATTTTCTCAACGGCTTTTGCAAACTGACGCGACTCGGCGAAAATTTTACAAACTCATTTCCTACTCTGAATATGCACATACATAATTACCATACATTCCTGCTGAAAAATGTCTCCATAAATCTAACTGTGTATTTCAATAAACACTTCCCCGCATTAATAAGCCAGCATTATACGCCAAGATCTGTTGGCCCGATTCGAAATAATGACGGGTTTATTTAAGCAACCATAACCCTAAAACCATACACCAGTTGTTATTCAACCAATTTTTTTTTCACCTAAGCTGAATAATATGGTTCACAAAAACCAAACGAAGCATTCATAAGCCACAAAACAAACAAAAAAAGGTCTTTAGAAGTAAGAACCATTTACATACCAAGGCGTTCTCAGTGGACTCACGTTCAATTTAACATCCTAATTATCAACGTATTACAACGTATATGTTCATTAGCGTGGTCTTCATGTATGTAAGTTCATCCTTTTTAATGAGTAGTATTGACTGTCAATTACTATCCATAAAACTATTTAATCAACTGCAGCATCCATAATTAATTACGAACATTTTATTCAGTAAAAGCTCTCTTCAAAAAATTGCCTTGTCAAATCGAATTAATAAATGGTACTATTGAATTACAACTAATTCAATAGAGGGTGGGGGTAACCGCCCACACAGCGGGTTTTGAATTATAAAAAAACGAATAAATTATGTTGGGGAACGCGTCATATCTACTACGATAATGATAATGTAAAATATTTAAAGTAGATGTATTTACTTGTCCGCATGCTCGTTGCTCAGTCCCCAGTCCTCGAGATGTCCGTTTTATCCGAGATGTACTCATTATCCATTCATGTTGGCCGTCTGCGAGTTGACAAATGAACAGGACAGCCGCGAATGCTTGGCAAAATCGAGGATCCTTTATATATCGCGTGAATTTGAAAACACGCTTTGTTTATTGAATTCTCTCTGTTTTGCTTATACCTGTCCTTAATTGCTGGTCGTACGCAGACAGGTAAATGTACTTGAGCGGCCTTCGAGCTTTTCATTGCCCCTTCCCCCGAGCAGCCGGCTGGCCAGCAGTCAGCAGTCCAACAGCCCAACTGGAGTAACCCCTCCACAGCTTCTAGTAGGTTGTCCTCTCCTCGAAGCGGCGATGGGCGGTTCTTGGTTCTCGCCTTGAGGTTTTTTAGTCTGAGCCGCCGCTATCTTCAAAAAGTAGACATCACTCTTTTGTTTGGAGAATTAATTGGACAGCCAGCCGTTCCCTGTCAACGAAAATACTTAGCAGATTAGAGGTCTTGCGTTTCGGCTTGCAATAGCTCACATGTTGTTTTGTACATTCATAATATATCAATTAAAATACACCATAATGTCCAAAGTATTAGGTAATGACTCCAAACTCGACAGCTAGGTTAGGTTGAATAGGTTGAAAGATATTTTAATTATACGGCCAGTATAAATCAATACAATTTACATGTGTAGTCTTTTAAACGTGAAATGATGGCTTATTCTAATGAAGTGTATATTGTTGTCCACAGGTCTGTGAAGAGCAGAGATGCCAGGAAGAAGTATTCCCCCTTGCCATGACATTCATGGATCGATTCCTCAGCACCTGCCACATCACCAAGAACCACCTCCAGCTCCTCGGCACCACCTGTCTCCTCCTGGCCTCCAAGCTTAGAGAACCCAGCTCTAGAGGACTACCCGCAGACATCCTCGTCTTCTACACAGACAATAGCATCACAGTTCCTGACTTATGTGTAAGTATCTTTACTAAAATAAGTTGAACCATGTTTGAAATGCAGTATCTTCCATCGCGTAGTGTTCTGTGATCTCCTCAACATATTTATTATGTAGTTCGCATCGTTATCCGAAATGGAACGACTTTGGAATTCAGAAAATTGCTTAACAAGATAAATGTTCCGTGTCATTGTCACCCGTCCACATTAATTTTGTCATCAGAGCCCTAATGATCCACAATGTTTTCTTATATTCGTGGGAAAGGGTGGACTCTCGTTTTTTTAATGTTCGCCACAACTGGTTCGTAATAACATTTAATTTTTGTAACTGCCTTATTAGTGTTGTAAGTGACTTATATCATTACTGATTCGATTTATCAAGCGTATCCAAATTCATTAAATGCCGCCCGAGCTTCTTCTGTCCTTGTACAATAATTATCTTAGAAGATTTAATTGAAATCTCCGTGAGCATTTAAAATGAGCATTCCATAGAATAAATTCATTCATTCATCGCGGTTCGCTGGTACATTTTGACCAAAATATAATAAAAAAATAATACAGCAATACATCACTGTGATTGGTTTGAATATTGTTTTTGCACGCCGCGGTTGCCCGTCGGGATCCTCTTCCACTCGCGAGGAGTGCGAGCAAAAAACTACACCCATTGATTATATCAAAATGACGGTTAGCGGATATAGACATAGACATTACGTTTGAACGAGATTCTCAGAACTTATATAAAACTTTTACGGATGATTTTCAATTCACATCTGTTGGTTTATTAGTAACGAACCACGAACGTTATGGGAAGATTGATTTTACTTTCTGACCTTGAGTGTTCCTCGTTTAATAATGATAACTTGAAACACATTACCGCCATCCTTGTGGCTTGTAAAAATAATCAGTTGATCAATTATTCTTGCGAAGCAAAGTTCAAGCAGGGTGTTATTTATGGCACAGAGAGCTTTGGCGGAACACTTCATCAAATCCCCAGATTTTCGCGGCCACCTCGAGCACCTCCAACCTCCAACCAGTGGGTAAGGCAGGTACAACAGGTACGGGCAAATGCCTCACAGGCTTTGCACGAATACATTTCGCAATGGCCAGTAAACATTCATCTCTCAGGCATCGTTTTTCAACTCTTTGTGTTGTGCCCGGTTCTCCTCTCTCTTTCTCGAACAATCGAATTCAATGCTTCAGAAAAGAATAAGACTAGTGTCTATTATCTCGAAACAATTTTTAGCGGGTACAGTCAGCGCTAACTTGTCGGGAAACTATTAAATTATTGAAAAGAGATCGAGGCGAGGTTGTGGTGATGTTTGATTGAGACTTCGCTATTTGGGCAAATCTGCTCTCGTTCACATCGAATACGACTGGATTAAATAAACAACGCATTGGCAATCAAATCGATTAAGAATTAAGGATGTCATTTCTCAATCAGCGTCCATAATAAGTTTCATTATATCCGAGTAGTTTATAAGTTTGAATCATGCATATTCGATCAATCCACTCGTGAGAATGTAAAGTTGTTTATTTGAACTCCCTGCCAGCGAGGATATCGTGGGCGTCGGACGCAAGACCTGCCATTTATCGAGTGTCCAACAGAACGTTATTCGGCAAAGTCACATAACCTCAACAATCCAGCGTTATTCGACGTTATATAATCCTCCAGGGGTTCCGACACGTGTCCCGGTGACAGATTGCAAAACGTTCCGGTGAGGAATTTGCATAGGCGGGGGAATTTAATTCCAGAAAACGGATCGGAGGCTCGCGACGCGCGCAGAATATCCTGTCACGTAGCATTGCGTCGGTGCAACTATCAGATGCGCCTGAATGTAGGCAAAATACACTGCATCTATCGAGAAAATCTCGCGCGTAAACTGCAACCAAAAGAGGTACTAGATGATATACCTCATCCAAATGGAATCAAATTTTCAAATCAACATTAATTTTGAAGTCTCAAGGGTTAAGATGTAATGTTTTTTTTTAACATTATTTAAACCAATTTTATTGGAATATTTTTAAGTTTACATCCATCAATGTAAAATATCATTGAAGAAGAAGATAATAATAATAAAAATGACAAGTGGATGACTTGTAGAGCGCTGTTTTTGTGGAAAATCACCTCAAGAGATAATATTAATAAATCTAAACGAAACAGAACAAGACACAGAAAAAAATGAGACAGTCTATTTTATTTCACGGCATGGCAGTATAAGACGATTTTAGTAAAAAAATTTAAATTATCAACTTTTTTTCAAACTGTATCAGAAATACCTCGTGGTTCATATTATTTATGATAGCCACGTATGAAGCCTGTCAAAATCTCAAACGTGATAAAACTATGTTTATAATGTAAATAGTACTGAAAAATTCAGGAACTTGTTTGTACATTTTAATTGATTAATTGCAATAATTGTCAGTCTAAGAAATCGACTTCTGCAAGTTGACAGTAGTTTCCCACTGAATTAATGCAAGGATCATCGCCCCGGACCTTCATCAATGACGACATCTTTCCCGTTGTCGCTGACCGCCGCCATCTTGGTGTTGTGACTAGCTTATTCCCGCCGACCATCTTAAATTATTTTTCCAACACAAATTCAACTAACAGGCATATTAAAAAAAAACGGCGACAAATTAATAATAAATAACATGAATGATTCTTCGTCATTGCATATATTCAAAAATCTGGAATGAAGTTGGGAACTTTATCAAGTTTCTTCTGGAATCATTGCCTGATTGCTAAGGATCGTAAACCTACTCCAATTCTCTTGATGAACAAGGCTCTCCCACTCCTCATGGTCCTACGCTGCATTGAGAACTGCTCATCATGCTGCATTCTCCTACTTCGAATTGGCCAGTGATCATGAATTCTTTCCTTTTTAAGTAGATATAGATAATATTTCTTACTTCCAAGAAATCCGACCAAAACTGTGACGATTTTTTTAAAATTTAATTTACACAGATGTGTATTATAATTTATTCAAATATTTGTTAAGGTATTTCTAGACAGAAATTAGTGGGGCAATGCCCCGCCAGCTGAATTCTCGCTAACTGGACAAGGCGGGAATATTTAAACCATTCCATTCTTTATTCGAATCAAATTATTTTTAAAAAGTTGATGTCTTACCCGCGCCGCCTAATTTGCGAATTCACTCTACATCCACCGAATACACAAGCCTAGCATTCGAAATTCGAGTGAACATACCGCCGTCAACAACTTACTGTCAACCTTCGGAAGCCCCAAGTATGGCCGCGTATCGCATGGCGGATTCCAACGTTGAAATAATTCCACACTTTATTAAACAATCTAATATTATACTGATTACAGCCAGTCGTCGCCGGTGCACATTTTCAATGTTATTTCGACGTTATCTGAGTTTCTTTTATTTGCTTTGGTTATTTTCAACTTATTCGGTATGGTTCTGCTACTGTGAGGTCCGTTGCAATGTATCTACCTGAAACACAATATTTCGCTGTCTTGTCTCAATAAATCAAGCTCATATACGTAGGTACTCACAAAGCAAGGTTCGAATACATCGTTGATCTTTTAATACGTCTTCAAATAAAGTTCTACCTGGGTAGGTACTTCCCTGCTTATTTCGATATAATATTTTTGGTGTGTCAACCCTGAGTGGCGCATCGTACACTGTAGGTACACAGTGCGCTAGTGAGGAGGCCCGCCCGCCGCGCTTGAATGTTGAATGTTGTCCGTCCCATCGTTGGATTCGCCGGTCCCAGCTGATCGTTGTATATATCGTGAACATACTGAACATCGCGAACAGCTGAGCGCGCCGGCCGGCCGGTGTGTTTGCCGCATTGGTTCCAGCCAGTGGTTTGTAGTGTTGACTTTTGCCGGGGTATGGACTATGGAGTATGGAAGTATGGACACTCCTCCCAAACTCCCAACACACATCTCGTCAATACATCTCAGTTAGAACATCGGAACCCGTGATGGTCTGGGAAATTTTCCTAGATGTGGGGGAAAATAATTGAATAAACTAGCAATGATTTTGCGTTTATTCTTTTCATTTATGATTACTAAAAATTAAAACGTTTTTTGTTTTGATATTAAGTTTTTGCGTGTGTTTATATAATTAAATTGTAGCTCGTTGGAGGGGAATCATTTTTGGCCATCAACTTACTGTTATTGTCTTATGCGGGTAATAAACGTGCAAAACCAGACGGTTGACTGAAATATCCGTGCGTTTTGACCATTTTGGGTAGACTCAAGTTTATTAAAAATTCATTCAATAGTTCGTCAGCTATCAATACCACCTTCACGTAGAAAGACATGTCTGTCTATGTAGGTAGGATCAAAGCGAGGGGCCACGCCAATTTTCACGTAGAGCTTCAATGAACTCGCCTCTGAAATGTATGCAAAACGAACCGATAGAGTTGAAGAATACCTGGAACTATTGAGTTTGATTTACAATCTAGCAGCTCGACCGAACGAAAGATTACGGTGAGAAACCACCATGACTTTAAAAAATCCAACCACGTTCCCATGGTGGTAGCCGCTAGCTGCTAGCTGCTAGCTGCCAGCCCGTACAATACATGAAAATATTATCATAACTCTTATCTTCCTGCTTTGCTGTGCGCCGGGTAATAATCAACAATGGGTTAGATTCATTTACCATTCGAGGAAGAGTGAAAAAAACTACTGTAATTGTGTGAATTTGATAAGGAAACGTGTTCAATTGCCAGATGTGTCTTGTAATCGGTTTAGTTCACTTTACAATCGGCGTAGATAACCTGGATTTTAATCGCATATCTAAAATCACACGCGTGAAAGAAATAAACGGGGCTCATTTAGTTGAACGTTTAATAGAAGCAAGGATCTTTTACAAATCATCCCTAAAGATGACACTGGCCCTGATGGAAATCTCAGAGCCTCCCATGTGGGGTATTTGCTGGGATTTTACCAGAATTTGTCCCTAGATAGTTATTGATGCGATTGAATTCTGGACCCATCCGCTCCTGTGTGATATTAATCAGGTGAATTTGCTGGCGCCGCGTTCAATTTATCGTATAGACATCTGCCAATTCCGTTTCAGTCGGTTAAGAATGATTTGCTGGGTGTAAACCGACGCGGTAAACACTCGAATAAACACCGATTTTCATGATACAATGCCTTCGCTTTGTGGCTCGATTTCATGCCGTCTCGCCCGCTTCATACCTAAAGCATAGTTTTTAGTCCATTAATAATAAATTTCTTGTCATTATTTAAAGCATCAACTTTATTGTGCCACGTTAATGGGAAATGGAGCTCGGCGCTAACTTTTCAATTAATTCTTCGAAACATAATTCTAATGTAAAAAATTATCGATATTGCCAAGGTATTTCTCCGTAACCCTTTCCCACTAATAAAACTATGAATTTCTGATAAAACAAATAATGATTATTGACTAAAATTTGTACATTTATTGAAATTTTAGGAAACGCAAAGTCCATTCGTTTTCTGCTTAGGAGAATTTCAATAGAACGCCGCTACTTAAGATTTGTTAAATGCGAGAAAAGCAGTTTAAAAAGGCAGTCGTCAGTTTTAACTGGTTAAAAAAGGATAATAACAATTATATTTCCACCTTTGAAAGTATCACATTATCTTTAGTGCTCAGTTTATTACACAATATTTGACGCACATCTCAACCCTGCGTGATTTTCTCTAATAATCGATGAATCTTTAGTTTATGTGATCATGTAAAATCCATCACGAACAATGTTTGTATCTGAGGAGTTATTAAAATGGAGAGACGTGATGGAGATGAGGTTATTCGCTTGTGTGTTCGCGCCGAAGTCCAATAAAACTTGTCAAATAATTTTGAATAGCTTAAAATAAATGGCCATGGCCGCAAAATGATACTAATGTACATTCTTGGAGGCTGGCAGCACCATCCAATATTCAGTATGAGGTTAACAACCATTAAAGTCTTGACTTTGAGTTATTAGTTATTACCATTCAACTAGTTTAAGGCGACTTAGATCATCGCGATCATTAAACTTCACCGCAATGTTTACATATCCACAAACTCTGTAATGTTCTAGTACTTACGTTTTTATTTCTATCAAATGTTATGAAATGATTATAATTCTTATTGTCTCTAAAATTATGACCACATTTGTATATTATCATTTGAGCAATTAACTTTATCTTTCAGAGTTCCACATAAAACGGAAACCTTTGGCGATATCCTTCCGAAAATTTCACAATAAATATCCATTCATATTATCCGTATCTGAATTAAAACATGACGAGTTATTTTTATTAAAGAGGCAACCCCTGACCTTTTTTGTCAAAGCGATAAGTTTTTAAAATAAGCGCGATTAGTATGAGATGTTGTTTTTTTTTTAATTATAGTATCATACTTATTCCTTGTTCTAATGTGCAAAAATTGTCCAGACATGAGGGCGATTGTTTTAATTGTTAATTAACTAGACGAAGGATAATCAAAGTGGGAACAACATGGCGTAGCTGTGTCATAAACAAGATTACAGATGCAATTAACTTGGAATTGCAACCAGTACATGAACACCATTGCTGTATTACAAGAAATGTACCTTATAGTAAGAACCATAAGAGCTTTTCACTGCATTTGTTGAAATGAAGGGTGTGTTGCTAAAAAAACAAATTGCTATTAAAATGATACTATTTTGATGCAAATTTGTTTGATAATGGCGTTTAAATTAATAATAATTACTCCGTCTGCTGCTGCCCCCTCTCAGTCATGCGGGACATTAACTTTTTGCTCTTCGTGAAAGATATTATTATATGATTAAAAATCAGCTTTTGCTATAACTACACGATGATTTTTGTATTTATTTCAACGTCTTCACTTATTATTGTTTTATTATTTTAACAATATAACTCGTGTGATATTAATACAGTTTTAACATTTTGATTGCAAATTATGCATTATCCTAACTCTTGAAATAACTTACTTGGTCCCTCTGGTAGCAGGAGCACATGTCGGCTAAAGATCGCTTTTAAGCTCAAGTTCTGGGCGCGGCTGTTAGAGGAACCTCCGAAGACCATGACGTCACATCCTGCCGCCTCCTTGAATGGCCGCTCCGTGAAATATGAAATATTACCCGATGTCATTTACACCGGTCACGTATGTGTGTACCTAGCTATATTTATGTGCGAATCTCAACTGTCACAATAGCACTAACTCTGTAAGTTCATACACAAAAAAGTACATTTTTTAATAATTTGGTTCAAAGTGCCGTTTCGTGCTATAAAACAAACATGTGCTCACATTATTTAATAAAAAAACAAACACGAGAAAAACTTGTGCATTCGCTCATAGCATCGGGTTTTAATTACTTTTTGAGCGGTGTCTTGGCAAAAAACGCAGGGAAAATGTAATTATTATTATTTTACAATATTAAATTGTTGCACTGTTGAACTGCGGGTGCGATATTCCACGTCTACGCCATTCGCAGACGCGGAGAATCTCATTATCGCTGCCGTGCGGCAACAACGCTGCGGCTTGGGGCCCCTGCGGGTGAGTCGGCTCTAATCTCGAGACTTGGCCAAATAACCAAATCAACCAACCAACCAACAGGGCCATCATTAGACAAGAATTCATTTTAAAACCATTACAAATAACTACCATACCATTTCACACGAATACAATATAATATTATTTCATTATTCTTAACTTAAATATTTTCTAGAATTTCGTGAAAATTCAAACCTACAGTTGACCAACTTAATTCTTTTGTCAATAAGATATCATATATCATAATATACGTTATCATTGATACTCAAAATGTATCTTAAATACTGTAATTGAGAAATCCGTTTTGATCTCTCTGTCTGTTGTACATGTCGTTTATTGGAAAGAGAGAGATGCTACAAAAGATCTGACAAAGGCATGCCTCAAAATGTAGGTAACTATTCACTGTTATCAGCTGTCGATTAAATAATATGAAACTAGGCTAATAACAACGTCTACGTCTACAACGTGAATGATTAAGCCGAAAGTGAAAATATTAGGCCTGCTTTTGCTGATGTTGTTTGTAGTCTGCATCCGCTCTAAGATTGGGGATTGCGTAATGCCAATACCAGGCTGTTGGACTTCTTCGTTTAGCCTCCGGGGCTTCTACGTGACGGCCATCTTGGCGACAGAGGTGGCCCTCATTAAGTTGTCCCAACAGCAAATACCTCAATCATTTTTTTATCATGATGTTTTTTCTCGTGATTGAATATTCTCTGGCTCTGCACGTAGAATGGCATTTTTCAAATTTTCAGCCTTTACGTTTCTGCTTCACACAGTTCAATCGTGTCAAAAAGATATGGTAATTAAAATATTTCGGTCTTATATAACATTGCACCTTGATGACCTTTTGTCGTATTATTTTCGTTTTGTTTCAGTTATAATTAAGGTTATTATCGCTCTTAATGCTTGGATATTCAGTAAAAGAGAGTTTTTGAGCTTTCTGTTCCGTATTTGTCAGAAATGTTACAAAATGGTCATTATACGCCGATTGAAATGACCGTGGTTTTCCAATTTAGATTCTGGAATGTTTGCGGACTGCGGTCCTTTCGGCGACGGTCTTTTTGACCGGCAATTAAGCTCTGTTAGCAAGTTCCAGGCCAGCAAGGAAAAAACGAAGTCGCCCCAGAGTGGGCAAGCAACAAACCGCCTTTATCGAATTCGGAATTCCACGAAGAGATATCGATAGCGTTGTTACATCGGCACTTCTGGACAGCAACACTGCCGGTCTGGCGGACTGGTGGACTGCCCTGTGTGGTGTGTAGCCGACCGAAGGCTGCCGAGGCTTTCAACCACGAAACTTGAGTAACGTTTATGATGTATTCTTTAGATGGAAACCATATACGTTATGATTGAATTAGCATAGACGTGCGAAGGACAGCTGCAATTATAATCATATTACGCAAATACCGCGATTAGAACTTGCATGAGTGCCCAAATTTCAGGGTAAGCCATTTTTAAATGAACGTACACTGTACATGTACGAGCATCCCATTATTTAGATTGTGAGAAGCAGCGTAGAACAAAAACCCTCGAGTATCTAAGTCACGACGCCAAAATAGATTAATGATGTTATCTTCTGCTGCTATGTTTTTATAGACGTCCGAATCCGAGCCTCTCTCGGACGGAAAGTACCGCCAGACGATCGAGGACCGAGGTGGCTGCCCTCGATTGAATCCCGAAAAACCAGCCTCGGAGAACCGCTCTTCTTATCCTTCCACTCAGCTAAAGGGAGGGGGGAGTTACAGGAATTCCTCTCCGGTCTCCTTGATTCCTAGTTTTTGTTCGGAGGATCTCCCCGCTTGAACCAGAAAGGAATTCGCAATCGATCGAATACTGCGAGGGTTTACGAACCTTCACCCAAAGGCGTCTCGACGCCCTCTGTAAGAAATGCGACACATGTTTTGTCCAATCAAATTTGATGTTTTTTGTATAAACCTGCCAGTTTTTTCTTACACGATCGTGTGTCAAAGAAAGGCTCTCCCAGCGAGATCACCTCTTTATGACATGTAAAATAAAACACCGAGTGTTTCAACGCAGTTCCTTCTCTTTGTACATGGCATCCTTTGCACTTGTAGCAAGATGCAACACAAATGTCGTCGAGACACATTTTTTAGGTTTCATTTTGCATTCTTCGGCGGCATATTATTATTATTTGCTCATGCTTCATGCCCCACACCCATTCTCCGAGATGAATGAATGACTTCATGCTTTGTGATTCCATTTGTCCTCTCCACTTGTGAGTGCGCCACATCACGTGTTAATACCACTCTGTGCACGTCTACACCTCTACAAACCACCAGACTCCCGTCAGCGAATTGACTAAATGCATGACTTATGCGCCATGTACCTAATTCTAAACATTCATCAGTCATTTCTGTCCCACATTTTACCAGCCTATCGTTTTAAATCGGAAACCAGTTAATTGGATACCAATGTCATTAGGTTTTTTTATATTATGTGATTAGATGTTGTCATGGGTTTTTACAACAATTGCTAAACCACATAGTAAACTGTCCTGGTTATCTAGTGATACAGCAAATTACCCTCATTCTGATAAATATACGTACATTCTTCAAATATTATACTTTCTGATTCCGTTCAAATACGTCATAAAACTGCAATTAAAAGTTATTTTCGTTCGGAAGTCAATCGTGTATTGGGCAATGCGTTACGAAACAACCCACGTTTTCAGTATTCATGAAATAAAGATTAACAATCCTTGAAAACCATATCTTATTGAAGACCCTGAAGATTATAATCTCAGGACTTCATGTCTCCAAGAGGGACATAGTTAGCATGAACGGGAGAGATAAAGAACACAGCATGCATTGTATTACATGTTGTGTTTGAGAGAGGTTTTAATTATTATTAGATTCGCGACACAGCTGTTAACAGCTGATCACACGAAGAAGTGTTATCATGCCACTGTTTACATAACTGTCAGCGATATCTCCCCAAAGTGTGAGAGTCAGAAGACGGCCAAGAGAAATAGACTGTGAATATTACATCCGACGGCAATGTAAGAAATTTAACTAGAATATAAACACTTTGGTGATAAGCTGTATTTATGAATGAAAACAACATTTCATTCAGAAATCGTAACTTACAATGTTTATGAATACATTGTTGCAAAATAATCATATGACATAATATATTTAACGTTACTTGAAAAGGTATGGTTTAAAGTAGGTTTATTGCCCATGCGTTTATTGTTTTCTTTCACAAAATGATTCCAGTTATTTGAAAACAATTTTAACCATTTGAAATTTAAATCGTGATTGGTTTTAATGATGTTTTTCAATAATTTAATTATTATTACGCATTCAAAACAATTATCCTTATACGAAAATGTGTTACCAAGAGAATGGCGATAATTTATAACAACCTATTTATTTGCTTTTTTTATAATATCAGCTGTTTAATGAAGAAGTCGCATAAATACGTTTTGACAACTCATTGTCGAAATTATTTCATTTTGTTTAAAAAATATATATCGAGTGCAGTTTACACGCGGTAGAAGCGAAACTTTACCAAAATAACCCCAATAGGAGCCTTATAAGAGAGGTCACAATCATCAAAGCGGCCAATGAGCGCACACTTAGCATCATTTCCGTTTCATATCTCAACCAATAGGAGCCTTGGAAAGTGACATCATTGTTTGATGCTTCGGAGGTGCTGTAATGCGTCATTTCCGTTTATCCTAATTCCAAAAGTTTCACTTAAAAACTGGATATCTCTACAGGATTCAAAGGCCTTTGTGCAATGCAACGTAGTATTATGATCGTGTGAAAGAACATGGTACAATTAATATTTCACTGAGGAAAATATGCCGCTCGGAACTTGGCTTATAAAAAGTTAAAGATGGAGAGATAGAATAAAGGGTAATAGTTAAATAAGGGGAACAAGGAACAGACAAAGAGTTCTATCTTTCGTGCGAAATCCAGTTTTTTTTTGCTTTCGTTCGAGGTTAGGAAATGTGAAAATAAATAACATTAAAGTGCGGGGATATTGGCGTACGAGCGTGGAAAGCAAAAGCCATTACGTGGCGAGGGCATTCTTCAAGAAGTTATTTACTTTTAGTGTGGGATAGCCAAACAATCAGGTAGGATTAACTTAGTCTGTTGATCTTTCCAATCCACTGTGGACACTGGACACACCATTACACACCGACACTCCGATCTAGGTATTTCTAAAATAAACGTTTAAGTAATCCAGAAATTTTAATTTCACCTAATCCATTATCTAACCTTAATCTTTCAATTTGGGAAGCGGGTTTGGTTTTATCTACGTTTGGTGACTTAGCGTGGGTGCCCGGGTTCACGGGGTGTTCATGGTGTGTTTGCCCATCTACCTGGGATCCTGGGATCGTGAGAGACTGTTTGAGGGAGACCTAAACTAGACCTCTCCAGCCAGACTCTCTATCCATCGCCTTGCGCCGCAGTGCCTTCCTCCCTCATTCCTTTCCCTGAAAACACCTTCCACACAGCATCCCTAAAGATGACATAGGCCTTGAGGGATTTTTTTTTGCCTCAGAGCCTCCTGTGTGGAGCTAATGTAAAAAAAATAATAATAATCAGAATACTGCTATTCCTAACGTAACCTAACCCAACATTTACGTACGACGCGTAAATGTGCCATTAATCGACTGATATGCCAAATAATAATTCCAGTTCATTTTAACTTTTCAATAAGTCAAATTTATCTATCAAAAATCAATCATTGCAAAGCTAACACTAAGCCGCGAATAGGAGCTATGATCATAAGAAGATAATAAATAATATAAAACAGCTGTATTTTTTTAATTTTCAACATTAAAATACACCATGATATTAATTTTAGATTTATCCCCTTGACGTCTAAACTCAGTTTGTACTTTTGATAAGATTATCGGCGCCAATAACATAAATACAAAACTATAAGCAGCGAGTTTAAATAGTTACTATGTGATAAAACCGATATACCAGACCGATCTAGGTACACCGATACAAAGTTACGAAATGCAATTATTGTTGAGTTGGCTAATAATACGAGTATGTGAGGAAAGCTTGGAGGGAGATGTTAGCAAAGCAATACCTCCATGTCTAAAGTTTACGATCAGAATTGAATTAATCACGGTAACCGATTGATTGACTTCTTGAGAGCCTGCGAACCTGAAGGAAACAATAGGCCCTATTTTATATCCAACTTATCGATCCAGGAAACCCGCGGTGGTAATGTGAAAGTGTAGGTAATTCACATTTATTATTAAGTATTCTTTTATGGGTTAATACATTTGCGTAGCTTATTGAGTCCAGCTATTGTGCAAGTTACGACAAATAATTTTATGTCGTCAATTTCAGATTTTGATTTAAAGATTACTCATATTATTATTCTCACCTATATACGAACGTAATAAACTTTATTTATTTACTTTATTCTGTGAGTAGGTGATATTGATGTCAAATTAATACAACCCACCCTAAAAACTGCGTTTAAAATAGATTATATTATATTTTTGAATGTAGCTATTACTTTGTGGTTATCCATTATAATAAAATGAAACAATGCAACTTTGTATAAACCACTTATAAAATGTGATTATATTAGATTATTATTATTAGATTATATTACTTTACAATAGAAATTTCAGGATGTTCTGTTTTCGATACAAAGATCATATTATATACAAATGTAAATTCGTAAATACATATGTGATCTGCTTATTGCGGTTTAAAGCCAATGAATCCACCTAGACTTCACCGTTTATCCCACATTTTTATTATTTCTATTTAACCGGCAGTTGATGGTGCAACAAGCTAAAACCGGTTACTGTCAAATAAATTAAAATGAAAATAAGTTTTATATTTGTTTTTTTTTATATTGCCATATTTTTATGTTTTATGGAAAAAAAATATAATTCATAAAAATAATCCACCCAAATTTGGGTAGCTATCGCTCGAGTGGTTGAGACGACACTATACCCTAAAATATATTCAGAATCTTAACGACGTAAGTAAAGAAGCCGTGTATACAAATTGCGACTCGCGACCCGTGTATTGGACGGACCTACTGTTGAATTTTCCCTATCAAAGAAAAGAAGAAGAAAAATAATGTGGGAATCTTAACGACGTGAGTGAAGAAAGCATGTAAACAAATGTGCGCCCACGGCACGGCGTATTGGACGGACGTACGGTCGAATTCACCCTAGAAGGCCTGGAGATTCGACCTTTCAAACGTGTTACTAATATTTAAGATGTTTCTAAATTAATACCTCCTGAAGTTATTAATTCATCGTCTAGAAAAATAAAATCTGGTGCTCACAGCTAACTTTACTTGTACAAGGAATTACAATTTTTTAAAGGCGTTGTACGTTAACAAAAATGATGACAACGTACTGTTTTTATTAATCTAAAATATAAATAACTCGCATCCCTTGTGAGGCATGGAAATAAAAATGATAATTCAATTGCGGATTCGCCGAAATAAATCGCCCCCCCCTCCCCGGTAAATGTAGTTATGTCTCGCCTTAAATAAATGATTTTTTTTTCTTCGATTGATCAACATTTTCGTTTTGATGAAAACATCAATAGTATCACAGATAATCTTCTATGATACAGATAATCCATTGAGTAAATATCTTTTTGCATACATGTTCATGACGTTACTAGCAAGAAATCCGATAGTTATTTGTACGATAATTTCTGTATATTTGAAGTAGTTATTTGTGTTGACTGTTGACGTCACGCTCTGCAGTGTAATTTTTATGAATGAGCAACATTGGTGGTTATGATTGTATCCACCAATCCGATATGTAGAAAATTACGAATAACACCACAACGCCCGCAATCAGGACCAGGGTTGATAAGACCAGCGCCTGCGGTTAGGTGGGCGATATGTAAAATTATATTTATTCTGATTAACATTTCCGCGACCGACAATATCCAAATTAACATTATTATCTCGGGATTACTTCCCTCCGCGTTGCTTGCGTATTTTCCAACTTGTTTCACCTCACGACTCTTTGAAACAACGTTATTTACTTGCCACATAAACAAAATATTCACAATTCTTCAATATGTAAGCTCAAATCGCCCCCATTTATTTTGACGGTCCCAACGGACAATATCGGATCTGCTAAAATTGTTAATCGTTTTGCTGGATTTTGGATCTTGATATACAAGTCTGTATTTTCGCAATTTTGAATGAAATGCAATGTATCAAAACAACACTATATTTCTTGATCTCAAAAACAGTAAAAATGCCAAAATGAAACTTTAAACAGCTCTACTTCAAAACTACAAAATGGCACTTCCGACTTTGTTCTTCAGGACCGTCGATTCATTTATTGATTTTTATTATACCTGGAGATACGAACATTGTTTTTATAATCTATGAAAGTTGTGATTTATTTCAGTTTATTTTATTTGGGCTTTAATGAAACTTAAAATTAATAACTTCAGTTGTTCAATAGGTATATCCACTTACTATATCCAGTCGCCTAATATGTATTATTTTGCTCGTACGTGTCATTTCCGTCTATTAGTTCAAACATAACAAATTATTATCAAGGTTATTTTTCGGTTTACAATCATGTTGGGTCGATGCTTTGACGATAGTTTGTTTTTTTCGTTTCCTGACAACAAGGGTTTATCAATCAAAGGCGCGTAAGGCTGTTCAAGTAAAATGAGCCAAGTTCTTCGAGTAACTGGCTTATTAATGTTCTTCAATTTCCATTTAAAGCCATCCGCTTTATCTGTTCGTGTTGTCGAGGTGAATGCAGCGAGATTTTTATGTCTAGTGGTTGCTTCGCTAGTTCAGTTGTTGGATGGGAGCTAAAGGGGTTCACCGTCCCTATACGAGGAATGCAGATTACTGAAAAAACACCAGCCATCGTGTTAATTAAGCACCAACGTTTTACCGGTATACAATTTAAGAAATGTACGTTGTACAGTGTAGATCTTAAATAAGTCGTTACCATTTGGTATTTGCAATGCTCCAAATACAAACCAGTTGAGACCAGTCGATTAAAACTCACACTTTAACACATTAAACTAATTTATGATTAAATTAAACCTTTATAAATTGAAGCAGCTTCTGCAATTGTTAGTAATAAAGAGGCATTTTCAATATACAATATACGTACACAATATGCATATGATATTACTAACTATAATAATAAAGTAACTAACTTTCTGAAAGCTATTTCTTTAATCTTGTCCGATAACCCTCCAAAGACGGTATCATATTTTTGGGCAATCGCAATGAATTATTATTATGTGCAAACATAGATTTTTGTATTAATTATTATTTTTTTAAATTTATAAACTAACGTTTAGACAAGATTTTTATGCATAGCACAAAGGGTAACAATTATTACAAGCAATAATTGTCAGCCTGAAACACTCATTTACATTGAAAAATCTTCATTTCAGGTGGAAAAAATATAACAAGCAGCAATTGTTGAATGAAACACTAGTATATATTGAATTATTTGGCGGGTATTTGATAAGCCGCCATAGCTCAGTGGTCAGAGCATTCGACCGGCAATCGGAAGGACACGGGTTCAAGTCCCGTTGGCGGCAAGTATCTTTTCTCGGAAGATTTTTCAATGTAAATGAGTGTTTCAGGCTGACAATTATTGCTTGTAATAATAGATTTTTGTGGTTGTGTGAACAGTATTCAATGCGAATATTATGTAATCGCTTTATCTCTGCCTAATGAGGTCGCCAAGTATAACTTATTATAAAAATGTACTCTTTGCGAACAGAGGAATGGCCGTTGAACATTAAAAACTTACATGAATAGCTTCAAAAAGCATTGAAATAATACAATGAACCCTCTTCAGAACATCAGTGAATGATGTCCTTCAATGTTAATATTGAAATTTCTGATAAGAATTGGGTTCCCAACTTTTAATGTTGTAAATAATTGTGCATATTTAAATTACTGTTTCCTGTGAACTTTACCCACATACCTGAAAACCAACAACAAGGCGTGAATTTAATTTGCTAATATTATCCTGTAAGAATTACACACGGGTGGAATTAAACATGGAAAGAATTAAGCGCGTATGGAATTACGCACGGATGGAAATACACATGGATGGTATTACATACATTTGAGAGGCGGGAATGGGTACCGCCGCCCGGGAACCTTTATTGGATAACCAACACCTCTGTCATAGGTCACCCCAAGTGGTTCGCTTTGTTTGGTGGTTTAGCAGGGGTACCCGGGTTCATGGGGTGAGGTTTGTCTAGGTCTTGGAGGCGGATGACCAGGATACACTGAATCCCAGATTCCTACCCACCCCTTAAACCCTTTTTCTTCCCAGAACTCTCCTCTCCTTCCTTTCCCTAAAAAAAAACCTCCACACAGCTTCCCCAAAGATGACATAGGCCCTGAGGAAAATTATTTTCCTCAGGGCCTCCTGTGTGGAACTCATAAAATAAAATACGGGTGGAATTAAACATGGACAGAATTACACACGGATGGAATTACACACGAGTGGAAATACACACAGATGGTATTACACACGGATGGGATTACACACGGATGGAATTACTCACGGATTGTATTATCCACGGGTGGAATTATACATGGATTGCATTGCACGCGGGTGGAATTAAACATAGACGAAATTACATATGTAGGGAATGACACCTAATTAAATTACAAAAAAATATCTATTTTTAATAGGTACTTAAGTAAATTTCACAATGAAGAAAAAGGAAAAGTTTTTACGTGTATCAGTGAAACTTTAGTAGGTTTAAATTAATTGTGTGTAATTTTCTCCGTGTTTAATTCCGCCCGTGTCTACTTCTAGCAGTGTAATATCGATACGTGAAATTCACGCCTGTGTAATTTCGATGCATGTAACCCAACGTCAGATATTATTAACACATACTTATTGAAATTTTGCCCAGGTACTTGCAACTAAATTTACATCACATTATTTATATTACTTACCTATTCATCATACGTTCAAGGACGCCGTTAAAAAATGTCATATAATAAATAATAACCTATTATTAGATAAATATTCGAGTCAAGTAAGCTAGCTATGCGAGATCACAAATTTTAATCTCTAATAAAGATATTTTTTTCGCTCACTATCTTACAACATCGACATTAAACGAATATAAAGTAATATGTAATATAATATTCCACGAAAACTTGGAAAATGCCAAGTTAAACATTAATCCCCGACATCTTATCAAAGAAAGGACATTTAATTGAATAAATTAGCGAGACATTGAAAAATATTAAACATTTTTTTTATTATTCGGCGCAAATCTGTGGGAACCATTTTATTCAAATAAAACACATTAAAATTATTGAGCATCATAACAATAATACTATCTCGGATTATAGTGTATAAATTATTATTGTTTTTTTTTATATATATTTGCATATTCGTGTAATGTAAACGATTATTTTCAAACTATAATTTATTCTAGTGAAATAATTTTCCGTCAGGCCGATAATTCCTGCAATAAATTTGTTAGAATACAATATCGTGAAATGTCCGAACTACGTCAGTACAGCTTTAGATTTTTAGGCCTAATATAGTATCTGTTAGTGCGTTAGTTCTCACTTCTATCAATAGATAGAGCCACAGTCGCAGAAACACTCTTCACAGACTCCTGATCAGCTGATCAGCTGATGTATCATTAATGAACGCGTGAACTCGAAGCGGGAGGGGGGGCCGTTGCCACGCTCTATCCGCGACATTCCATTCATGAAAAAGGCTTCCTCCCCATGTTCAAAAATGCCTTACGTCTCACCTAACCACTCAAACAATTATCAACTCTACGCCATGTATACTGAAGGACCGTTATCGCTTGAACAGCGTAACTGACTTAGAATTGTTTGTTTTTTAACGATCGGATAAAACAAAACTATATGAAAACACTTTAATAAGTAAAATTTCTGAGGTAGGTACTAACTAACTGCATCTACATTGTAATTTCTTACAGTTATCTATTATAAATTTCTCGGTTTATCCACATAATAACTTCAGTATAACAATTGTTCGTCCATTCATATTATTGATTGAGTTAACACGACCGTTTTATCGCCAAGCGGATGGGTTATAAAAACGTCAAGAAATAACCCATTTTTGTCAATAATAATAATTGCATTTTTAGCAGTTTATCACGAACTTCAATGTTGGAGAATTGATAAACCGATGAACTCACATTATAAGGAGCCACAAATAATTAGAATTATCTGAATGCGGTTGCAATTCACAATAATTTCCAGAAAATAATCTTTCTTACAATGAATTCAACTTTTGTACTCCGGGTTTTGGCCGGACATTATTCGTCCGGGTTACTGTGGCAACATACCCTAAAAAATTGCGTTGAATTAATTAATTAATTCATTTGCGATAGTATAAAGCAAACATGTTACTTTAAGTATTTTGGCTTCCTATTTCTTATCGTAATTCGACGGTTCGCAACGTGTGAGCAATTTCGATCAAATTGGTTGATGGTGACCAGAGATCCAAGTTTTCAGCAATCAAGGTTACTTAAATCATTTCGGCGTGCACCAATATATCATCCATTGAACCACGAGCCAACAAAAGTGATTTATAATAAGTGTTGAAAAAGGCATAGGTATGTTTTTTAAATGGGTTAAATTATAATTTATCTGTAAAAAAAAATCATGACGCCAGAGCTCACCGTTCGTGAGTTACAGCTGCTTAAAAATAATCACAATTTTTGCTTTATGTTTTATAATATTTGTTTATTTTTTAATTGCACGCCCAGATGGTCTCTTACATGTTTATTTTTTAACCTAAAGAACGTCTGATGGAAAAATAGTAGATTGGGAGCAGTACAATAAATAAATGAAATAAGTCAAGAGCTAGGCAGTTTGTTTAATTAGATTTGTTGTTCCGCTTTCACAAATAAATTCTACAAAGATCTGTTTATATTTGGGAAATGATATGTTAAATATGTCAACAACATCCTTATAATCATTACCCAAATTCTGTGTACGACAAACAAGAGTACATATACCTGCAATTGTGATACCGTGTTGGTATTGTTACAGTAAAACATATTACCTCGATGTTGGTTTGCGAGGTATGTATATGGAAAGAAATCAAGCATAATATTACCCCTTACAAAGAGCAAATTCAGTAGCGGCCATTTCGCGGCGTACATCATTTAATCCAACAATTATAGTGTACAAGTGCAATAGACATAATGCTAATGGCTAATGACTGCACTATATTATGCAGAGCTTTCCAGGTTTGCCGCCAATAGCTCCGTTGTAACCTCTTCCTCCATCTTGTGGACGAAGAATGTAAAAGAAACGGAGCTCTGCTTGTGAAGTCATCCCTCCTCGAACACTAACAAAGTTCTCGAAATGTATAAACTTTATATTCCTTGTCGCAAGAACGTCCTGAGGTCTGATCCTTTCTCGGAACACATTCCTTACTGGTGGTCCTTGAGACCTCGGACCTCAGACCTCAAACCTCAAGCCTCAGGCCTATGAGGCCAGACCTGGAATACTCAACACCACCAATGACTTATAACCCACCTCTATTTATAATGTCTTTATGATTCAATCCACATTTTTACTGGTTATTCCACAATTAGATCCCGCAGATTTGTGGATTCGCACCCATCACTTTACCAGATAATGGACATCAATCAAATTTCATTGTTTTGTGATATTTATTAGATTCGGTTGTTATAGGTTTTCTGTTTAACATGCAAAAAATTAAATTCTACCATTCCATTTTTTTTTCTAAATTTTGGCTGGAACTTTACAAAACGTGAGATTTTTTGGAATGTCGAGATTTATTGCTTTAAAAAAATAATAAGCGGTATTTATAGCCATGTTTCCAAAAGATAACAGAAATCTAATAATTCTGTAAACATTCCGCTAAAAGCCCTGGGTGAAAAAACCTAATATACCGTTGAGAGTTGGAAAGGTTTTCTAGGAAAGAGGGTCCTATAAGGGTCGGCGGCTTTCTCTGCGACTAAGGGTTCTAACCTGTTCTCAAACCCAAGGACTTTTCCCACCCCTAGTCCCTTTTCCAGATAATCGGGATCCGAACATTCCTGCAATATACTATTATATAATTCCCTATGATTTGCTCCATTAGCGATAGGAATTTGAAAGCTTTCAGCTGGTTTCCTGCGCCTTGTTTTATAATAGATACCATATTCTAATTTTATGCGCGTTGTGGAACCTTTTTATTACTTAATTCTCTATTTATATGCCTGTTAACTTGCTTTAATGCGCTGCAATTGCTCGCATCCTTTGAAAGTAGCGTACACCTGCATTCTTTACAAGATTTATGGGAACACCCTATTATGTGCAATAATTGTTATGAACATCATCATGATGATAATTGTATTGAAAGTGTACGCAATTTTTACAGTGTGTTTTCATTGACGAATAAAGGCAACAAACTTAACTTGCAGCTGTATATGCGCCATGCAACCATCCATTGAATGACCGCTCAAATCTATATTCATTATTAGGTTTCTATTGGAGCTAGACACCACTGAATTAGTGACGCCGTTTTCTCGTCTTTCAGACATTGCCAAAGAATGCGTCTCGAAGTTTATTGATGGTTTTGCACAGCACATTCCCGTTGAGAGATACTGCAAGTATCATTAAACAATTCCCAAAAGTATATTTATCATAAAAATTTTCTACCTGTTCCGAAAAAACCGACAGGCTTTAGTTTGAACAAAGATTTAGTTCGCGATGGCCGCTACCTGCCGATTGACTTTATAGGCCTTTGTTTGCCCAGGCAGCGAGGGATAGTCAGGCAGATACAAAAGTCCGTTAAATCTCTGGAATGGGCCACTCAGCCTCACAGGCCGAGACTATGATTTATTAACTGCGCTTTAATCGGAATCACCTGCCGAGCCTTTATCGGCACCGGCAAAAAAAAATGAAAAGATTGCTAGGTACTATCTGAAAAGACGCCTTTTATCTTACAATTTCGGAAAATTCAAAAGACTCTAATGCTCTGATTAGCTGTTATTTCTCCAGCGATCTCTACGGTATTTGATCACAACATGCAACATGACACCAACCTGCCGATTGAGGACATCTTTCCGCACACATTACCTTTGTGTTGGATTTGTTCTGCAGTCTGCACTCTGCAGGTACATTGGTATATCTCAACCCTAACAAGTCATGCTGCTTGCACTCGCTGTCTGCGGCCAGTGGCTGGTGGTCTGTACTTGCTATATATTATACGGGATTTGTATGCACGCAATTTCCAGCCTATGAATCCTTATCGATCCACGTCATTCGAGTTTTTTTTTTAATTCTCATGAAATATAGCATCACTGACCTCCCCACAAGTGTTTTAAGTACATGGAATAAAATGTCAATTTAATTAAAACTATATCGAGTTTCTTCAACTCCCAAGGCAGTTTAAATGATCTCGGGTAGAGCAAACCCGTCCACACATCGGCGGCCTTATGTGAGATACAAAAAGCTGCGGCAGAATGGCTCGCGAACTGTTTTGTAGCATTCGTCCTCGGCGAATCGTGATCGCCCAACCCGCGGCCCGCTGCAAGCACATTCCGCAGATATTGCCCGCTGATCGCTGATCGCTGAACGCTGATCGCTGAGCGCTGATGTCCTCCTCCCATGAAATATTCCTTTTGGCATGAAATATCTCCTCATTGCTTTGCTCGCCGGATACTTTTAGTACCTTTGTTTCAATTAAATTTTCATCATTTTTTTGCAAAGCCATAATATAATAATCATAAACTAGATTTACTTACGTGTTATTAATGTGTTTTGACTCGATCACTGTTTTTAAACAACAACATTATCCATACACTATTGGGAGCGCCTTGTGCGGTCTCTTATTTGTTACTTCACTTAATCCCAGGACGCCAACATACCACACGCGAGTTAATTTCCCACTTGCTGCAGGTATTTAACATCTCAATCATGAAAACTCTGCCACGCCAAGAATTTCAGCATTAATTTGCCAGCGGTATATATAGAGATTACGCTGTAGATCTGTCTTTTGTTTGCTGTCAAAGTGCTATGGCTTATAATAACTTAATAAATATCTTATATTATCTAAATCGACTTCTCCGGCGGTCTGCTCCCCGCTCCCTACAGCGTCCTCCTCTCAATTCTCTGGACTGGAGAGTAATCATTTTACGTTGATGTTGCAAAAAAATGGTTTACGAAACGAGTAGTTGTTAATTGCTTCTCGGACGGGTCAGGCGGTGTTTCTTTCTTTCGCCCTGTTGCGTGTGCATCGAATCCTGAGCAGGAAGAGCGCCGATGATTTGAAGGTGTTTCCCACCAACCCATTGTGTCTAAAACACATACTTGTATCTATACTATTAGTGCCTTAATCCGTCTGTGTGATAATAATTCATCTTACCTATAACCAATAAGTAAAGATACACCTTCACAACAAATATAGCGAGCTACCTCTTGACCGACTATTAGATGATGTCATGATACGATGAGGTTCGACCAGTACTAGTTTCGGCGGATGTGTGCAGAAACCTGACCAAACAGCTGTTTTTTCCTCTATTATTTATTTGTCACTCGGAAAAATGTGAAATGAGCCGAGCTCATTCAGCGATGTTGGGAAAAATAAATACCCGAAGCGGTTCTCCTTGGTACCTCCGCCAGCTCGTGAGGTGAGTTGAGGTAGCGAGTGACCTTGCCGCCATTATCTCAAACACTGTCCCACGGTGTCTAGTCTCCCCTCCACGGAGCCGCCCCACCCCCACCCCTACCCCCTCCCACCAGACCCGCCGGCCGAGTTCCTTCGCCTCCCACTTTGTCTACCTCTTCCAAAACGGTCTTCCCTCCACCCCTGGCAGCCTCCGCCCTCCAGCCTCTCCCGCGCCCCTACCCTCCAGCCCTTCGCCCGCTCAGCTGTTCTCCGCCGGAAGAATGCTGTTCTTCTCGTGTGAGCGTAACTTCGGTTATGCGCAAAATGTTTATTTCAATATAATTAATCCATACATACCCAGATACAGATACTATAAAGCGTACGGTCGCGCCATCTGAGTTCTGTTCAGGTGAACGTTTGGTGCGTGCAAGTATTTGCAGCGAAGGACTCGCTCGAGATACTGTACACGTCCCCCTCACTCGCGGTGCTTTTAAGCTCATTGCTACATTTTTTATTATTATTTAAATAACAATACCAACCATATTTCATCATCATTTACCGAACATGGGTAAGTTCGGTAACCAGTGGTTTTAAATAATTATAAATAATAGTTCGCAGGTGTTTTTTATCGCGTCTTGATAGATCTGTATAAAAATACAAATAATTACTTCGGCTCTTTTCATCACACCTTTCGTCATCAATCACTGGAGTTTCTCAAAAAGAGTGATACTATTATGACTGCTTTTTAGACACGACCCCACAGTGTGCAATTAAAGGTGACTTGTGGTTGAATTATTAGACTTAGACTTGGGCGCTGGTGCTGGTGCTGGATGAGTGGATGGTAATGTCCGTTGACCTCGGGTTTGCGGAAAGCCTGGATTTATGTAGCGCATCACTATTAACCCGCACATAAAGAAGCGCACCATTGCAAAATAAGCAATTAAATGTAAATTATGCGCATTCGTTAAATACCTCTCGTGTGTGTTTTATGAGAAAGAAGAAATTTAAGCAATTACAGGAATAAAAGCTGTTTTTGATTAATTTGTTAATTACCTAACAACTCTGAGTAGGAAAGCTTCGTGTCTGGCGGGACCGTAATGAGAGGCCATTTTATTATATTCCGTAAGGTCAGTATCCTATTCAAGTTGCCGACTATCATTTCTGCCAAAGGCTTCCGCTTTAGTATTCCGATTTACTGTGAGTACATTGTACGCTGTACACAAGGTACCGTCTGCAGTCAGCAGGCATACTGCTTTAACTAGGGGAATCGGGTAATCTTTCTTCGTTATATCTCACACTTGGCTGATTCTGAGTTTTTACCGCGGACGCTACGTTCAGGCGTTCTTGATTCTTCAGCTACTCCACAGCAAACAAACAGTTCTTACGTGTAAAGATGGCTGATAAATAATAATTATCAAGAAGGGTAAAGTTGGCCTTCACAGGAAGCAGACTTCGAAGCATTTTTGCAAGCCACATTTTATCTTGGAAAATTACTAGTTTCCACCATCTGACGTTTGTTTTCTTTTGTTTACAGAAATGGGAACTGCTGGTATTATCCAAGTTGAAATGGGACATGTCCGTGGTAACTCCTCAAGACTTCCTTGCCCTCCTGGTGGCCAGATTACCCTTGGCGGGGATAGTCGAATCCAACATGGTCATCAGACACGCGCAAACTTTCATCGCTTTAGCAGCTAAAGGTAGGTCCACGTAAAATAAATCATGTACCATAACAAGTTGATCAAACGCTGCACAGAACTAATTCGCGATTTCCTCGAAGAGGGCGCTAAACTTCTTAATAAGTTCTTTATTTAATTTGTTTTTTATTCGTTGTTAAATATCATCTTGTGTCGGCCATAAAACGCCGAGGTTTACAAGACTCTTTTGGACATTTGTGTGATGTCACTATCCTTAGCGTGAATACTAAATACAATACGCCGCGCCAACCGCCTCACTTGACCGAATTCAAGGCCACTCTTCTATGTCATATTGGATACCAAATACCAATTGCAACGAATTCTTATTAATATGCCAGTACTTAGACTATTGCTTACAATATACCTGATACCTACCAGGACGTTTCACTTACAACACCTGTAAACAACTTTGTTTCAAGTAAAATAAACTATTAATATTAAGAAGAGCACACGTATAAATGTAACCAAAACATACTATACCAATAATTATCATATTTACAAGTGTCTTACAGCGCACCATAGGAAAAATAATGGAAACAAATGTAAATCGATACAATTAGCATAATGGTTAAACTGAAAGCGTTGTTATGGTAGTAAATATATATATCTACTGGCAGTTTACCGCAACTACCAATTTAAAATATCAATTAAATCCTGAATTGGATTGGAACGAATCCGGAGCGGCTAAAGTCAAAAGCTCCTCATTAAATAAATTATTGATGTATGGTCCTTGTTGTATTCGAGCCTTATCTCAGCTCGTCACATTAAAACCATTATCAGTACAGCTTAGAAATATGTTTTCCCATGCAAATGTCCATCGTAACTCATTTTCCTGCATTGTTCGGCATTATGGCAATATTTATGAGTTTCCTATCATCCGCAAATAAATGTAGTCGCTAATCGAGTTTCTTCCTAATCACGACAACGGTTTATGACAGCGGCAATGTTGGCGATAGTAATATAACTCCAGGTGCCTCGTTAAATGGGGTAAATAACGGCCTAACAAGGAGAATTACTTCCGGTTACCTACTTCCTTATCTGCAAGCTGTAAGTTGTGGCTTCTGCCTGCGGTTCAATCATCCGGAACAATTCTCCTTCCTACACCGAGTTAGAATCAATCATATCCTAAGAACAGAAATAATATTTAGCAAAAATAAATCCGCTTAATAAATAAATTAATCGGACTATGTTATTTTAAATTGCAAGCTCCAGACCCGTTGGAAATAGTCAATAAGGTGAATGAGACTTGTGGGGCAATTGTGACAATTGCGCCTTAATTAGATATTGAAAATAAATGTTCAAACATTGATGCATTAATTTGTCGCACAGGATACATTTAGCCCAAAATTTTAGCCCATTTTGATGTTTTGAAGTTTTACATAATTACATAACACGTTTAAAAACTTGGTATTTGCCGTGAAAACATCTGGTAATGTTCAATCAATCAAAGCAACGATCACTCGTATTGAGTATTCCAAGTCTGCGGCCGCAGCAAAGCGTTGGATGTATAAACGAATATAAAATCATATTACGATATGTGTTGCTGATTTATTTATTATGGCTTGACCAAAGACCCGCTGCGATTTCCCACACAGCTGAATGCATTCCTTAAAGAATTGTGTAGGCCGTGGGCTCGAACATCAGCCACGGGTATATTGTAGTACCAACACTACCCCACTACCACCATTATATTATTATGCAGTACCTACTCACCGTTTTATGCACTTATTCAAAATAAGAAAATAACATTTATATTCTCAACCCAAACGTTTTATTCTTACGTTTACTTTTCACGATTTTTGTGAACCTCATTAATGCTAATTGAACAATCCCTAATTTTATGAAACAGCATAATTTACAAGCCGTAATATTCGGCTTGTTGATAAACTGTGAGAACGTTTTGCCCGATCTTCAATTTGCATAAATCTGTGCCGGTGGCGGGGTGTAGGGAGTGTAGGGAGAAGGGACTATTTGAACCCCCGAGGAACCATTCAGATGTCACTCCTGGCCACGAACAAAGTGAGATTAAGATACCACAGCATACATAGCATGCACAAAGATCTCACTACCAACACCGAATAGAGATATCATTAATATTAAGCGTCTTATTATTTAATTAACAAATGATTAATTATGTTAAATATAATGAGTATTTTTCCGCAATAACAATTTGCTTTGGCGGCGCTTTCAATAAGTAGAGATTATTTGGCGCATTGATTGCCGAAAGGGGGGTTTTATAATGTAATGATAAATTGAAATAAATAATAGTATCAAAGTTTCGGTAATGATCGTTTGTTATTGTTACCATTTTCTTTATTTATTCCATCAATATTAATAACTGTCTGAAATTCAGGAGACATTACAATATTGTAATGGAAAAACTGTAATAAGCAGGTACGCCAGGGAAATATAGTGTAATCTGTCGGCAATCTACAATGAACCGCAACCACCAATCAGCTGATGCCTGTGGCCCTACCTTCCCTTCACCTTCCCCTCTCCATCTACCTGTCAGATTCCCGACCCTTCTCGTTCATTCATCACACTATATTTACGTTAACCGACCGCCCACACTCTAATTTGCTAAGAAAATTGCAAAATCTTTATTACATTCCATCAATTAGCGGTGCCGAGATGCGGCTTTGCATGGGAACTTTGGAAATCGATTCCTTCCTTTTCGTTTAGTACTTCTTATATTTTCATTACATACACTGAATATAGTTGATGGTGTAATGATCACGAAAGTTGCCTTCCAAACTTCCTAGCAGTTGATCGGGATGATTCTCGGCCGTGGCAATTTTTTTTAAATCGTGATTTTTCACGGGTCTGCCCTAAAAATACACTATTTTTGTGAAATATCACAGCTCTAGGAAAAGGTTTTCCATTATGTTATGTATTTATGGATATTACGACTTTCTGAAGAGATGCAACACAACGCACAACGTCTGGAGCGCCTTCGTTGGCTCATTACTTAAAGTGGTTTTCGTGTGTTTGAAATACGTCAAAGACCTTTGTTTATTGGTCGTCTTTCTGTTTGAATAGATTTACTTAACCTTTGTTGCCCCTCGTATGTATGGAGGATGCTAAATAGCGGAATGAGGATCAGCTGAGAGGAGTCTGGTGTCTGGTGCTCGTAGAGGAGTACGGAGTATGAGTGCGGCGTCACGCTCTGTTCTCGGCCCCGTGACTGCGCATGTCCAAGGAATGTTGTTAATTCCTCGGGCCGTATCTTCGCGAATAACCAGTTTGCTTCACGCCCGAAATTACTTCAAATTACACGAATACTCGATCCCTCACATGGAACAGATCTCGAATGATAGACCGATTACCGACCTTCTCTTCGCATTCAGGACGAGCGAATCGAATTTGCTAAATTGGATCCTCGACTTGACACGAACACGCGAAAATGGCCTCACTTTTCATACAGCCAAATATGTTCCTAAACACTTTGGCTAGCGATTAACATATATGTTTTCGAAATGCCTCAAACCTTGATAAATAAAATGTCATTTATTTTTAAAAGCAACGAGGTTTACAGGCACTGACAACAATTTATTTGTAATCTCCGTTTGTAAGTTGTATTGAATCTCGTTGTACTGAGCGTGGTGTAATGAGTTTCATTCATTCATTTTCGCACCTTACGAGTTTCCGGCGCGAGGTCTGGCGCCGATGGATGCCAGGGCTGCATATCTCGCGAGAGTCATCACGCATTCAAATCGCCCGCGCCCTGACGTAGACAGAGTAGCGCCGAAGGAAATAATAGCGCGGAGGTAATGCTCTCAGCTCTGCCCCGCGACCCGCGAGCATTCCTGTGCTCCTGGTACCCTGTACCCGGTACCGACTCTGTAAGAACCCGCTCACCTTTCCACACCGCGGTGAATTCGGAGCTTTTGTCTTAACTAACAACATTAATTAAATCAATTTAAAAGCTACTTACTCAATGTTCGTGAAACTATTAAATGCATTACTCCAATTAAGGGATTAAACGCATGAGGAAATCTTTGTTCATCGCTCTATTGAAATAAAAGCAACATCAAAGTTTATTATTTATAATCACCTGTTTTATACATTCAATCTCAATATTGTTGTTACTTCAGTACAAGTGCAGCAGTGGAGGACTTTCGTCTACCTTTCAGATACAATGCCCTCGAGCCGAGACCACCCTGTTCCAGCTGACGATTATGCCATGCATTTCGCACAGGTCAATGTAACTCAGGTCGACTTCACGGTTTCAGCCGCACAGCCGTATTATGCGCACATTAAATTATTTCATTGAATAACAATAACATAGAGTGCATTATATTCCATCACATATCTCATCTCACTCAACTGCATAACCCAAGTAAGGGGTTCTTACTCTTCAATCGGTTTGCAGTGTCCGACGTCATATTATATAATATCTTAAGGATCTCTACGGCTCTTGTAATATTTCAACGTTATTATGCCATTACATGAAATAAATCAAATATTCACCCTTTGTATAATAAATCTACATATTTTTCATGATTAACTAAAATTTAAATAATTGTTTCGCATTTGGTGTACTTACAGTATGAAACAAAATAATTTACGAATCGCCGAAATAATTTAAACAATAAACTATTAATTACTATTTTATTGATTGCATTGAAAATTACATACACACTTCTATCGCCCTAAATTATAATAATAGACCCTTTTGATTAAATCTGGTCCATTTTTTATATTTAGCGTTTAACCATCGAGTGCAACGCCAAAGTTTTTAAAACCCAGAGGTTCCCATTAAGATTAAGAAAACAACATTTTTCTTTGGAATTTGCCATGCACAAATAATGTTCCGCTTGCTCCAGTCCCTAATCGTCAGCCATCTCCAGTCACTATTCAGGCCTTACCATCCTATTCCAATTCTCCAACCCTTTCGGTGTCCTCTTCTTCATCGACGTCTCTTCTGTCGGTTTTTATGAAGCTTTCACTAAATGCAGTTCCTTTTTGTAGACACGCAAGTGCTGAATTCTGAATATGGTTGGATGCGGAGAGTATAGGGTTAATCGTGAACCGTCTCAGACCGCCTCACATCCGGTGCGGCCTGTTATCTGTCTGCCGCGTCAGTCTACAGATGCAAAAATATATAGCAGATGAGACAAGATAGCGAAAGTCATACCGTGGATGCATTTCCTTCACGCAGTACGTAGGTACCTTCAATTGTATCATACGCCGTTTCCTGCACCAAACAATCATACCGCATCAGGACATAGACCGACATGAATTCGTATCCCGACATTACAAAGACCTGACACTCGGGGGTGGTTGAACGAGACAGTAAACAATTTAAACTGATTGTGACGTTTCATTTTCAAGATTATCCTTGAAGTGTTGGGAGGTCAGATTATCGGTATTGCTACGCGTGAGTTGCTAATTCCGTGCAATTATTAAATTTAATAAAAATGTGCCTTTATTTACGACTGTAGATGGAACATAATAAATTCCATCGCTTTGGCGTGCCGCAAGGCCCTGATAGTGGTCCACCATAATGTGAATCGTTCCACGAAATACGAGTACGAACAAGCAATAATTGTAAATGTACGATTGTATAACTGTTTATTAAGAATTTGAATCAACTGAAATGTAAAAAGTTCGAAACCCGTTCTTCAAGTAGATTTCGAAAAACCATTCACTCATTGAAATGGGGAAGATCCATCAAAAATTGAATTTTGTGAAAGGGTAAAAAATTGTTTACCTACTAAAATTGCAGTGAGTTTTATGTGATTTCAATACTTAATCATTTTTATCAGAGATTCTTTATAAAATATATCTTCAGTAATTTACTGGGCAAAAGTCAGACGACGTGGGGGCGTTTAATTATTGTATCCGAAACTCATTTTACGCCGTCATATGGCAATACAAAACTAAATTTCTAAAAAATATACTCTATCACGAATTCATTATGTACAATCATACTGTTAACATATTTACAGTCAGCACTTTTTAATCGTCGTATGGGGTAAAACACGACGGTGATAGGAACCGACAAAAAATCACACTTGGCTTTAGAACATTAAAAAATTAACAAGCTTTTTCTTTTTTTTTCAGACACGTTATCAAACCAAGACGGGTCTGTTCAATTTTTATCGACCCATTTAACATCTGTTAGGTATGTTTCTGTTCCTCTTCTTGGGAAGTCTGCTTTTTCTTGTCCAGATTTTACCTAAACTATCGATGTTTTAAAGTTTTTTAAATATAAATAACGAGTTCCATTTTTAGAATTCACTTGTTTCAAATCAAGAGTGGCCGAGGCAGATGATAATTAGCCTATGACGACATCTTTATTATAACCCGACGTTGTTTCAAATTTGTCCACATGTTGTTTCTCTTGGCATCGGCTAAATGGCGAAACTTGCGAATAATGAATCTGTCAGTTGGCGAGCCTGCCAAAAGTTCAGTGAACTGTCCTTAGACATAACACTATTGTCAAAATAATTACTAAGTACCTACGAGTAGTCATGTGTTAGTAGATATAGATAACATTTTCTAACACTTATCTTATGTGTTCTTACCTACTTCAAAGATAAAGATAATTTTCAACGAAAACTGCAGATATATTAGTAAATTCGCCCAATTTCAGTAGTTCTATATCAGGTGAGTAAGTATGTATGTGTAGATGTAGTGGTTGGCTGTTAAAACTCTTCAAGGAGAATGCTGAAACAAGACGTAGGTACTTATGTTGGTCGTCGGGCAGATTTCGCAAAGTCCTAACGAGTAACGAGTATGTGCTTTCCGCCGAGAAGATGACAACGTGCAAGATATTACGCGATTGTTTAAAATTTGAAGGTTACCGAACACGGCATGTGGTTTTCTAACAACATGTGTCCGTCACCCCGATCATGGCAAGCACAGCTGAAAGACTGATGAATGAAACATTAATGCCTGGTTTAAGGACTTCTCCGACAGATGATTAAACGGAGAAATTTAAATATTTTGTACTCAGCATGTAATAAATTCTTTATAAATTAAAGTGTCCGCTTTTTTGAGAAATATTAAGAAACCGCTTACTAACTGTAAATTATGGAAATCAAAAAGTAGATACTACGCCGTAAAAATTCAATTCAGACTGAATTTCCATACATATCGTCCAGTAGAAAGTAACCTGATAAATGACTGTACCAGTTTGCAGTTTAAATATTTTAAGGCTTTGTTTTATTATGCAAAACGCGGTTTTTATTTAGAATGTATTATTTTGCGAGAGTTTTCTATTTTCTGTCAGCAAGCAGACGCCAGACATGTCTAGTTAACTTTTCCGGTAAATGATTTTTTTAATCTGTATATTTGATTATAGACATATTAAGGTAACAACATAATAACGGCAAACCTTCATTCAATGAACACTGAATTATGCAAATTCTCGGGACTTTCAAACGGGCAAAGGTGCCACGTGATGAGTGTTGAATGTTTGGTGGTTTTATTGCCATCTTACACGATGATTTAGTGGCTTTTGGTGTATCACAACAAAACACGCGCGGCCTCCGCAGACTTCTGGCTGGCGTTTTGTTTTTGCAAAAGGAAAATGTTTGTCTCCCCGGCTGTCTTCATGCTTGCAAAACCTTCGGAACGTAAACATTGCGTTTCATGACTTCAAAAAGTTGAAATAATACAAAAAATGCTATTTTTGAACTAGTTCTACTGTTTTAAAAAATCGTATTGACTCTACGTAGACTTCTCATTATAAATTATAATTTTGATTATTAGTCTGAGTAATTTACAATTGCAGAATTGAGGTATTGTATGCTCCCCCCCATGCAACGATACCATGTTGTATTATTGAATGGTCTAGAGCGTAGTACCTATATATTTTTAAGAATTTTAAAATGAAGTATATTTCATCATTTATAAAAATCAACATGTTTCGTGAGCAACGCTCACTTCTTCAGGGTTTTTATTGATACTATATAGTATGATACTATATAGTATACTATATAATAAAACCCTGAAGAAGTGAGCGTTGCTCACGAAACATGTTGGTTTTTACAAACAATAAAAGTGGTAAAAACTAAGAATTTTATTAATTTGAATTAAAATGGTGTCACAAAATAAGTTTGCTGTGTTAGAAGAAGTAAGTATATTTCTTAAATAATTAATAAATATGTATATAAGTTTTTATAATCTATTTATAGTATTGCTACTTGCAATGTATCGTTCATTAATCGACTAAACTGCATAGGTAGACATGTAATTTTCTAATGTTTATTGATGGATTAAAACTATAAATTTATCATTCAATAGCTTTTTAAGAGTTTAAGTAGAAAAATAAAATGAAACACTATGTCACGTTAGATTTGCACAGGCATCTAAGTTCTGTATTATATATGCATGGTAAATCTCCTGATTTTTTCACAAAATTGGGCTGTAAACATGATCTAAAAATTATTATTAAGCGATCGTAATAACATTATTATGTCGTGGAATCCTCTATATACGTTTCTGGGATATTCACGATTTATTTTAGCTCTAGCTATAGTCCTTCCACTGAGAGCTTCTTAGTAACCTCTCGTTCTGTTACATGCGTCGTTTATGGGAAAGATTGGGATGCTGCAACGGGGCTATCAGCGGTATGCCTTTATCTCGCAAAGTGGTGTTTTGTGCTTCACCGCCATTTCGCATCTCGCAGCTCGGAACGCCAATAAACATAATTGAGCGTTACATTCCTGGGGCCAGTCCGCCATAAAAAGATCGGTCAAATAATCTTTGGCGCAGCAAATGTAAGAAAAGTATTGGCACCAGTCATGTCCGAAAGCCGACTCAAACAAATTGATATAAAAACATTAAAAAACCGACGCGGTATACTTACATAATTTATCTTACTATGGATGGTCAACACAAGAGTTATTCGAATTCTGCCAAAACATATAGTTTATCTGGTACCTAGGTAGAAAAATTGTCTACCTTCGCAGCCAAATTGAAATCAAATGATATTTCGAATTTCGACCTCCTCTGAGAATGTTCTGCATCTCCTGTGACATTCTCTCCTCTCCTTAGACATCTCCTGTGTGTAGATAGATCAACTTTTCTGTGTACATTAGGCACTTAACTAGACAAGGGAGGGTTTTAGAAATGACTTGAATTTGTGTCACGGATCCGACACTAAAACAAACAGTTGGGGACAACCGAATCTTTATTTACCGTACTGTAGTTAGTCGCATACCCGATTCGGCAGTGTACGTGTGTGGGTAACACATACCTGCACACGGTACTCGAATACATACACAATACGTATTATAGTCTCGGAGTGCCGTGTAGTCCGTCCATACTCGGTCCGTGAGAAATATTCTCGCGGCCACGGAGAGCAAAGAGCAAGGGAGGCTGCGGAGGGCAGTGTGGGTGGGGGGAGAGGGGCGGGGGGAGGGGGAGGGTAGGAGGGCGAGACAATGGCGCCCGCTCCCAAACATTGCGAATTATTCAGCAAAGGGCCCGACGGCGATCATCCACCGGCGGGTTTTTAAATCATCTCAGCATAGGTGCGCGCAATCATAACATCGCGCACCATCATTTTAAGACACCATTACCGGGGCGCATAAAATAAATTGCAATTCTAAAAGATAAGAGATTGCGGACGACCTCCGCAGTCGAGCGGTTAGACTCCTTGGCTTTGGCTCCAGAGGGTGCTAGTTAAAATACACCTTTGTTCATTCAGAAATATGTATAACTAGCGCGGACCCGTCCAAATTCACGGGATGTTCTAATTTTGAAAAAGACAATTAAAATAATTTTCTCTTAAAATAGTTAGGTACTACTTTATCGATTAGGTGTCTTAATTTTTATACAATCAGTTCCAAATGAATCTTAAATTCGAAGCAAATCTGACATCTAGAGTTCGTTAAACCACAGTGGAGGTAATCCACCTCTTACCCGCCCTGGTATAAGTAACTGATGGTTACTCCTTCAAGGCTCTCGCAAGATTCTAATTTTTTTATTAAACGAAGCTACATTTATTTATTTTGAACGAATCTAGACCTCCAGTGTCCATGCATACGTTGTTAGTAAGCAGTATGCAAGTGCTTAACAGGAAAAACAAAATGTAAAAAAAATAGGTTAGTAAGACAAAGATAAATTAAACAGGGCAAAAGAAAAACTCATTCATGAGACTCCATGACGCGGCATTGCATCTGTAAAAAACCTGCAAGCACCTGCATAAAATAGAGAACATAAGAAATACAATAAATCTCAAATCAATTGGCAAGTACCAACAAAAAATGTGAATGGCTTTCGGTCTGACCATAAACTACACTTAGCTTCCGTGTTCCTTAGCCAACCACTCAGTGAAAGCTTCAAAGAATGTTAACTGAATATTTGGGGTAAAATACCCGAAGACTAAAAGAAAATTCAGCGTTGGGTAGTCAGAGGCAGGACAAAGGACAGTCAAGGTCGTCTGATCAAATCGTTAAACCACAGTTGCAGACAGACACACAACCGAAATTAGTATGTCGAAACGTTCCTTAAAAAGGCATTAGTCGTGTCTGTTGACTATCTGAATAGCCAGACACTATCACATCTCGTTCCCCTCCCCACATCTTTTATCCTCACCATATACGTCAAATTGGGGATGTCACAGTCACACCGGCTAATCCAAAAAATGAAACGGCGACCAATGCAATGAGCTGCGAACTGCACAATGCATAATGTTTGGAATTAAATAGCAGTGGGCAGTGGGACGTGTGTAAGGGTCACCAAGACATACCTAATGGTGATAATTTTAGTGTTAACTAAGGTCCGGAACCCGTGGGTTCGTATCTCGGCATAACGCCTACGCATACTATGTAATACCATATTCCATTCAACACACAATCATTTATTTGATCTTCTAAAACAAATTACTCCAACTAGCAAATTTCCACTTTGACTAACCAGTGGAAAAGCACGAAAACATTAATCGATGTCACTCAGATAACAATATTTGTTTTCCATTGCATTTATCTGAATCATATTTACTAACCCAATGATAATGATAAATACTAACTTGAAGATTATCGAATTGAGTTCACTCGAGAATTATTACATCAAAGTTTATCTAAATTAACAGCACGTTTGTGTTATTACGTCGTCAAATTAAAAATATTATTTTTAATTTATGATTGACAAGGCGCCATCCGTCTAATCACGATTTGTCGGTATATTCCTTAACAATCTGCATGCATTTAGCTACATACCAACCCGTATGTATTTAAGCGAATAAATTATTATTTAACATTTCTATCCCTCAAATGCAGTGTTATATTACATTCGCAATTTAGTATGGCAAGTTAATGGAGGTATAGATTTCACGTGAGCGGTTCACGGAAAAACATCGGTGTTCGCGTGCTTGGTCCCTCGCATGGGACGTTTAAAATGTGTTTATCTTTAAAGTCCCGAAAATTGCTTAAAATCGCAAATCATCAAAGTAACGGAGCGGCAACAAGGTGTGGAAAACAGCCATATCCTCGTTAACTACTTACCTATACCACGTGGTTTTACCACAGCTACGACCACATTTCTACAGTTCCTAGGTATTTACAATATTTTCGCTCTCCATATAGGCATAACTCTTTTATCTCAGATATATTATATTGTATTAACTCTAGCCCTCTCTGTGGTTGTCCCAACCAACAGAGTGAACCAAGTGAGTAAAAATCCCATCAAAACGCGGCGAACTCTGTGAAAAGTATGCCGAAAGCATAGATGGAAAAATCTATATTATTTTGGCGTCAATAGTTGTCCCAATGTTGCCAGTATCTAGGCCGAAGAGAATAATTGAGGATAATAAAAATATGTGCCGCCAGCTGTCTGCCAGAGAGGAAGGAGGTAGGTTAGATATGAGATAGTGTGGAGGACTTCCAAGGGCGGGTGATAACGTATCTGAGGAAACCGCTATCAAACATTCATTGAGAAAACTTTTACATCGACGAAACGCGTCCCTTTCAAACAAGGTTATCTCGCTTCACATATCGTTTGTCCTCTGCGTAGGCGAAACCAGTCAAAACAAACCGAAACTGTGCATTACTGCACTTTGAAAGCTACAGTAGTACCTACGAATAGTCAAGTTACAATACGGTTTCGAAAAAAATACCCTTCGCCAATACCGATGCGCGAAAAATAATTTTCCTTTGGAAAATTGCAACGATCGGTCAAGAAACAAACGCGAAACCTAATTAACATCTATTAGTTTTCGCGAACATGTCCCGATTTTCTTCAAATAACAGGTACAAATTGAAGTACGATAACAAAATGTGGTTGTTTGAATTCTTGGTAGTCTTTTTCAAACCACGCCGATATAGGGATAATAGTACGCCCTTTGCCGCTGCTGTGACACATACTAATAACCTTTATTGTTCTCTATAGGAATCATCCGTCACCCTTATTAGGGCGAATCAGTTTTTATGTCTGTTAAAACTTCTAGGCTCGCCACCCAACACAGTATAGTGATTAACGATTGTTCTGGACAGAATCCTGATGACACAAAGAACAAATACGTATTCCCAGAGAAGCAAATAAATAATGTAAAACAGGGAGAGGGGTTAGACAATGTGAGAGGGACGAGGGGTAACATCGGGTGATTATTGGTGAAAAATTTATGTTGTAGAGCTTTACTCTTCGAAAATTATAACAAGACGCAAACCTGTAAAACCACATAAATACCATAAGTTCCATAAGCATCTTTTGTACAGTCAAGATTTGTCGAAGCTGATCGGAATAATACTGGCCGCCTTTATTTTTTAAAACGTATCAGAATCTATCTACTTACCTACTACTTGTCAACAGCTTATTTGCCAACAGACGCGCGTAATGGGACGAAGGGTTTGCTTCAATTCTAGTATATTCTTTCTTTGGTCTGTGGCGTTGATAGACGAGTAAGATGAAGGGGGAGGACAAAAACTCGAAATTCATGTCATTCCTTTGGAGGGAGACATAAAAATCAATAAAACATTGCTGGCTTTGTGCAATGATGCATAAACAACCTGTGTACGAGTAAACCATATTTTAATGCATTGTATTAATACCGATTCAATTATAATATTAAAAATAACCTACACTCGCGTAAATGATTATACTTACACCTTGCACAGTAATTATTATTGTGGAATTTTTAATCCGTAGCCTCGCCTTTTACGCCATAGTGGTAAACTAAGATTGATAAATTTAATCACGATAACAACTTCATAAGGACTTAGTATATATTATGCATTTTATAAATAGGTAAATAAGTACTTAAGATAACATTTTTGTGCAAATAGTTACGGTTTAAACATCGTGAATTCTCTGCACATTTTAATTATCCTTCTGTTTATATGTTCTGTTCTATATTAATCCTTCTGATTGCTTTAACTAAGATTGCTTTTCTTTTGTCTCCAGATTACCAGTTCACCATGTACACAGCCAGCACCCTTGCAGCGGCCAGCATTGCCGCAGCCCTCCAAGGTCTGGAGTGGGGCACTAGAGCCAACGTTCCTTTGTCAGACCTTCTGGCGAGACTTCACTGCCTCACAGGAGTCGAACAGGTAAACACAACTACCAATTCGCGTGTAATTTTTATATTCAAAACATGCCTCATTACGAAATAACAAACATGGTCTTCATTGATTTATATTTCCTTTTATAAAAGTTGAACGGACACTGCTGATGTCATTTCAATACAAAAATGTAAAAAAATTCAACGATACATGTGTTTACCACTTGCCCCTTATGTTCTCCATTATTCATGCTCAAAATTGTCGCCATTTTTTACCAAACACCGTCGCGCGCCTTCATTTTAGCAATGGTTTCTAAGTGTACATTAGAACTGGGTAATGAAATAACAGAATTCCGAACACTTGAATATTTTATGACTCTTTTATGGGAGAGGCAAAATATTATTAATTTTGTGTTTTCCTGCTGCAGTATTGCGTATGTTGGCAGATCCTGTAAATGTAATAGAAGGCATCTCTTGACTCTATAATTTTATATGATAATAACTAATTGATTGTATTATTCTTGTTGCACAATGTTTTCTAATAGTATTATTTATAATTGTTTCAGGACTACCTGCAGGCATGCTTGGAGCAAATTGAGCAAATGGTCCAGAAAACTATCGAAGAAAGAGACGAAGGCGGCCCAAACGGGAGAGCGGCAGTGGGGACCGACACGGGGATGTCGTGGACCCACCCCCACAACACCCCCGAGAAGATGGTGGGCAAAGCGGGCACCCCGACTGACGTCAGAGATGTACACTTCTAGCCCCGTTCTCTTTCTCTCTCCCTGCGCCAACGCTAGCAACTAGCAACTTGCAACACCACCCGTTAATGACAGGTGACAGCTGTCAGCAATATTCTAAAGTTCGGGAATGTATTCACTGTGACCCAAGGAATAAAAATGTACAGTATTAAGAAAAATGGGCTATTGCCTCGATACAATCCGAAATGTGAGTCAAAGTGAAGAGAAATTTATTAAGATTTTAATACAAGAATGCCCTTTTAGTGCCTTAGTTCCAAAAGATAACTTTCAAAACTCGTACCTAAAACATACATATATATATATATTATAATGTGATGGAAACACGAGCCCATGCGAGTTTAGGATCACCTAATATTTATACATATTTCTAAATGTTTAAATCAATTGTTTTAACTATTATATAGTTTTTATAACATGATTAAGTTTTAAGTTTATACATATAATATCATGCCTGCCTGTGAGCATAAATCGTATACATGAGTTATATATTTACATATTTCCTATGGAAGTGTTATAAAACCGATAGTGATAAATATATTTTAAGTGAGCTTGATAAAAATTGAGTAATATTGAAATAATGTTTTAGAACGATCATTTATCTACTATTCAATTCCCCAAGTTATTGGGAGTATTTGTGTATTTTATTATTAAGCAATTGAGTGAGTGAGACATTGTAACAGATTTTAGAGAGTAGGTTCGTGCGTAATCTACCTATAATGCCTCATTCACTTAAATTATAAAGATTTGTTAGAAAGTTACATCTGTCGGTCTGAGAATGTTCTCCCAGTTAAGTGTGAATGCACAGCAAATACCATTCTCAGTTTCGTACATCCTGATGAGAACTGAAACAAATCCGGGGAAGGCAATACAGTACGCTTTATATTTGAAGTTGATGTTTTTATACTTATGTGTCTATGTATCTATCTTTAAGGAAGAAGCGTGTTTTGAGAATAATTCCAATGTTAATGTAAATTTGTATTTTTTTACCAATTGTTATAATATTATGTAATAATTTGTACATATTTTTGAACTAATACAGCTTGTCAGTTTCACTAGTAAGTTTTTAGCTTTGTTTATATATTTTTATGAGAGATGTAATAAATACAATATTATATACACCAACAATACCCGTAACCAAATATAGTTAAAATCCTGTTATTCATAAAGCTTGCCGCGGATCAAGTTTCATGGTGGAGATTTTTCCTCTGTAACTATGTTTAGTTTGTTGGCCTTCCAATATAATTCTATTCAGCCACATCCATAAAACAATAATATTATGTGTGATGCACTTCAATTAAAGATCTGATGTTATAAAAATCCAACATTAAATAATAATCCTTAGTATTATAAAATGTTGTAACACAGTTTACTTGAATAGGTACTTTTACCAAAAGAATTTCAATACATTGCAAATAAAAATGTGAATAGTATTTACTTTATAGTTAACATTAGTTCATTTTATCTTATGTAAAATATAATTTGTCAAGTTTTGATTTTGTATCAAGTCGGTTTCTGGTCTTAAAAGATAGAAAGAAAATGCTATGAAAAGCACAATGTGTTCCTTACTATTAGCGGCATTGAGTGTAGTTATGTAATGTTATATTTAATGGTAAAGTGACAATATGTTGGCATTACTTGTTGTAAGATTGTTTCATCCTATAAAGGTCATACTTTCAATGTCTATAGTCATGTCGAGTCATAATAGGTCTTAATAAATCAGCTTTGGAGTTGTAAATATTATGGAAATTAAAGCTATAGTCGTAGTCAGATGTTATACAATAAGAAATAACCTATTTCCGGGTTCCTATATTATTTAGGCATAACGAAATAGACCTGAAAATAATGCGCATCAATCATTTTCAATAAAAAACAATTTTAACAACTGGTAGGAATATAATGGTAGGGCCACACCAGATGTAGATACGCCACTAATTGTCGGTGACGTACTAAGCCCATAAGCTCACTGCATAACATTTTATACGAAAAGATATGCATCAACCATTATACGCCGAAAAGTGGGGTATTGTACGCAGGTGTGGCTCTAGCCTATAAGTAACTTAGGGTGTAATAGCTGTGCGGTACATACTACATATTGTATATCTGTGCCTTAATTCTTAGTGTTTCCAACATAAGACTGCCATAGAATTGTAATCTTTCAACATGAGATAGTATCTGACGGTCTAATATTAATCCAATGTGTAATTATTATTTCTATAATTTATGTTTTACAGTCTTCCAATATAAATATCAACATTAAGAATATAATATTTTTATTGAAATATTTGAGTCATTCTTTATTACTACATAGATTACTGATAGTTAGCTAGTGTTAAGTATAGTGTAGGCAAGTAACTCCTGAAGAGGTGGATTAATCTGTGACTTTTATATTTAAACAAACATGTAATTATATTTAATTCTACATATCACTTATAAACAATGACCGCATGTACAATCAAATGGGAAAAGTAGTTATTATTCTTGATACTACTTATTTAACTGTGTGAATAAACATACATGTAATAAATCTCTGTTTTCATTGAAACTACAATAACCCTATTCATTCCTTATATTTTATTATCACTGTAGTATTGCAACAGGTATGGTATAACCTGTTGAGGTTATTTAACTCTATATATGACACAGGGAATATACCCCAAGATTGGCTGAAATCCACCTTCGTGACATTGCCTAAAAAACAATACCCTAAGAAGTGCAGTGACTATCGATTAATAAGCCTGATGAGTCATGTCCTTAAATTATTCCTTAAAATAATACATGCCAGGATACACAATAAGTGCGAGCAGGACTTGGATGACACTCAGTTTGGCTTCAGAAATGCGTTCGGGACGCGTGAAGCATTATTGTCTATCGACGTACTATTGCAAAAGTGTCGTGACCAAAGAAAGGAAGTCTTTGCCTGTTTTATTGACTACGAAAAGGCATTTGACAGGGTAAAACATGTTGACCTAATGAAAATGCTTGCGGATTGTAACGTTGACACCAAAGACCAGAATTTCATTAAAAACCTGTATTGGTTCCAAACAGCAGAAATAAGACATGGGAATGAGAGATCTAATGCAATTGCCATTCAGCGTGGAGTACGACAAGGCTGTATCCTGTCGCCACTATTGTTTAATCTCTATTCCAACTATGTCTTTAAAAGAGCCCTAAGTAATACTGATAAGGGTCTGAAGATCAACGGAGTTGTCATTAATAACATAAGATACGCAGATGATACTGTATTACTAGCTGACTGTATCGATGACCTCCAAGACCTATTAAATCTTGTTAATAATGCTGGTGAGCAACTGGGCCTAACAATCAACGTCAATAAAACTAAATGGATGACATTTGGACGACTAGATCACTCTGAATCAGTGATACTGTTAAATGGTTGCAATGTCGAAAAGGTGGAAAGATTTAGATACCTCGGCAGTATTCTCACGGAGACTCTTGACCCAGATGTGGAGGTTAGATGCAGAATTGAAGCAGCAAGAACTGCGTTCATTAAAATGAAATCCCTCTTCTGCAATGACAATATCAGCTTAAAACTAAGGCAGAGAATGCTAAAATGTTATGTGTGGTCGGTCTTGCTCTATGGATGTGAAACATGGACCTTGAAAGTAAATACCATGAACAGGTTAGAGGCTTTTGAAATGTGGCTTCACCGGAGAATGCTCAAGGTCCTATGGACCGACATGATCACCAACACAGAAATTCTCAGGCGGGCTAGAGCAGATAGAGAACTGCTTACATTAATAAAAATCAGGAAAATTTCATATCTGGGTCATATACTTCGAGGGGAGAAGTATCACTTGCTCCATTTGATATTGAAAGGCAAGATAGAGGGTCGCCGAGGGCCTGGTAGGAGACAAATGTCTTGGCTGCGTAACATACGAGAGTGGACCGGCATTAGAAGTGTGGAGGAGCTATTCCGGGCAGCGCAAGACAGAGAGACATTCTCAAGAGTGATCGCCAACGTCGGGGGGACCTGATACGGCACGCAAAGAAGAAGAAGAAGATTGTAATAGTGCTAAAACACCTATTTGTTTATGTTGTGTTCACAAGTTGTTGCATTCACACAATCAGGTTCTCCAACTCGTCTTGGAAGGAGATTACTTCTTTGGAATAATAGAGTTCTTTATGTTAATCTGGATTTATTAATACTTCGCATATTACAAGTGTTGCGACTGCGAATAGCCAACCTAACTAGAAGCTAGCTGAAATAGATCTGAATTATGTGAGCTCCTGCAAACTGCACCCCGGCCTTCGGCCCCCCTGGTGCACAAACTCCAAACTAAACTAACCGCCATCTTGCGGACTTTCGGGACAGCTCTTAGCACTGCCCTCTATGCAACAAGCTCGGAAGCTTTTAGATATACAACAGTTTATTAAGACATACACATATAAGTTTACAAGTTATAAAGAATATTAAATGAAATTATTACATGGTATATATAGTAAGTACACAATTACATAAGTCCGTCGAATATCATTAGGTAATTTTGCCTGGGATTTGATATGGTCTATGACGTATGCTATGGTCTCTGTTGGATAATGGAATATACGTTTGACTATTTGGGAGGCTGTTATGGGTACTGCCGCCCAGGGAACCATTTAGTGGATCACCAACACCTCTGCCATAGGGCACCTCAAGTGGTTCGCTACGTTTCACTACCCCAAGTGGTTAGCAGGGGTGCAAGGGTTCACGGGGTTTGAATGTTGAGGTTTGTCCGGGTCTTGGCGGCAGATGCATCTGCACACCTGCTGCGTGGAGGGCCGGATCGAGAGACTGGTTGAGGGAAGCCTTTTGACTTCTCCAGCCAGACTCTCTTTTCACCGCAATTGGAGGGATTGATTCATACATCTGTCAGTCACTCCTAGACACTGACACTCATGTTCCTACCCGTTCCACCCCTCATACCATTTTTCTTCCCAGAACACCCTCTCCTTCCTTTCCTTAAAAAGACTAAGATGACATAGGCCCTAAGGGAAATTATTTTCCTCAGGGCTTCCTATGTGGAGCTAACATTTAAAAAAAAACTTGAGTAGGGAGGTTGCAGGTTCGATCCCACTGCTCTGCTAAAATATATTATCACAGTGCCGCAACAGACGAGCAGACGACATCACCAGTCTGTGCAGTCACATCTCGGCCTTTTCATCTGCACTTTTCATAGTATTCATACTAAAATCTCATTCACAACACACGGCAGCTGGATTTGCCTTGCGGGCGCGATGCTTTTGGCTGCTGTTGTCGCGAAAGCAGGCCCAAAGTCTACCACAAGCCGCTCGTCTATACGGCCCATACCGTAGATGTTTCTGTGCAAACTTGAGCACAGTTGTCTGGTGATTATTGAGCTGATGATTAAGTATGACTGGTATTATTTTTTTTTACTTTGGCTCCACAGGAAAAAAGATTCCCTTAGGGCCTATCATCTTTGAGAATGCTGTGTGGAGGGTCTATTTAGGGAAAGGGCGGAGAGGAAGTTCTGGTAAGGAAAAGGGTACGAGGGGTGGGTAGGAATCTGGTGGTGAATCAATCCCAGCTGGAGAGATCTAGGTTCCTCAACCAGTCTCTCCCGATTCGGCCTGCCACGCAGTAGGCAAACGCATTCATTGCCAAGACCTAGACCAACCTCAACCCATGTACCCGGGCACCCCTTCTAAGTCACCAAACGTAGCGAGCCACTTGGGTGACCCATGGCAGAGATGTTGGTTATCCAATAAATGGTTCCCGGGGCCGCGGTATCTATACCTGCCTCCCAAATTGATAACAGTTAGCTGAAAGTAAACTCTAAAAGCTTTTTTTCTTACATTCTACAACATAATAGTTAACAGATCCTGTGATAAAACCCGGTGAAGGGTTTGTAAGAAGTAAATTTATATAAAATACGATACGGGGTTACACTTGACTTCAAAAATCAAAAAGGTAGTTTTCAAAAAGCAAAAACTGATGACCAAATCAAAGCAAATGATCCGGCTCATTGCAGTGACTGTTTTCCAACCTTTCAGATAAAAATATACAAAAACATACGTCTCTTTAAGAATCAGATAGGTACACTTCTTGAAAACCCCACACAGCATCCCCAAAGTAGATAAGCCCTCGGGAAAAAAGGACTAATTAGGCAAAATAAATTTAAAAACACAATAAAACTATTCATAAAATTATTTATTGTTTGAAGAATTGCCACATTACATTTGTTTTACTAAATAGAACAGCAAAATATGACATTATCGTTGTTCATATACAAAATATTACACAATTATTTCATCTGGGAGTTCTTGCTTTTGACAAAGTACTTATACAGATATATAATTCAAAATTATAAAATAATTATTTATGCAAAAAATATTGAAACTAAGGCAAATTATGTGTTTTACATCATATATTATTGTGATATGAAAAAAATAAGGATTATTTTGAAGTCGGATAACATAGAAAAGATCTGTAAATTAAGACATAAATTACAATTATAATATAATACTAATTAAAACACAGGAACAGATTGATAAATGAAAAGGGTTGTGTTAAATGTATATGTACTATTTTTTCTTCTCCAAACATGTCAATATTTATGTATTTTCTGAAAAAAAACATAGTTAGAAATCCAATCAATCAAGATTGTTAAATCTAAGAATATAAATGTGTTTTGTTTAAACCCCAAAATATAAGTATTAATCCATTCTAAAACAAAATTCTTTAACACTTGATACATAAAAACACATCGACAAAGACAAAAAGTCATAAAAATAACCCAAAAATTACATTTAAAAAAAAAGTATCACATTATGTACAAAATGTGGTAAAGATTTTTTTTATGGGTTATTTCATTGCCAATTAAGTGTCTAGAAATGGAATAAAATCATGTTCAGGTATGAACACAAAACACATTAATTTCAAATTAAACTACAGTAAATCATAAATGGACAATAATTAACAAAAGTATAAATTCAATGGTAACTAGAACTCTTTATTTATCAAATAATTTACATAATAAAATTAAACAAAAAATAATGTATACAAAAGGAAAGGACTCAGCGAATACATTTTGAATACAAAGGGTATTTTAACCCATTCCTCGCCAACTGCATTATATAATGTGCTAATAATCCATGCCCCTATGCAACGCGCATAATATATTTAAATAATACATAGTTTTAAAAGAAAATTAATGACTTGAAAATAAGATCGGGAATGCGGTGAAAAGGTTAAAAACCCTTCCTTTTAACATAAAAAATATATGTACATTTAAATGTAAAAATAAAATAAAAACCAAAAAATAAAATTTTACAATTATTTACACCTCTCAGAGAATCAATTGTTTTATTTAAAACGATTTTCCCGTGGCATAAGCACCAATATTGATTTACAAAACAAAATAAAAACTTTTTTTTAGGGCCGAGGAAAACAGTTTAATAATTTACATGTTTTTTTAATGGAACCAAATCTTTAATCCATTAATTTATTTGAGTAATTGGGGCCCTCTATAGTTGGATCAAGTATAATATTACATACCTACATATTGTTTAATGCTGCTGCCAAAATCCTGAATATCATGCTTTCAGTAATGTCCCAGTTTTCAGGTTGTTTATCAAAAGTTGCAGAGATTATTAATTACATTAATGTATTACTCATTACCAGATTACATACATACATAATAAGGTTTATACTAAAAAGACAGATAAGTCTTCTAGTTTTTTAGTATTTGCCAAAAATTTGAACTCTTCCCAATTTTTTTTGACATGTATATGTATATTTCTAATCTTCATAGCTGATGATAGACTTTATATTGACAGCCGTTTAAATTTCAGGATGCCAGAGCTCCCTGTTGAACAGTTTTTTTTCTGTTTCACACGAATAGGTAATCCGTTTTACAATTAAAAATGAATTTTGAAAATAATTATGTATATATAAAAATGTACCCTTTGGAATGAGCACTATTTCTTTCCAAATTAGTTGTAACTAGAAGTACCACTTATTACATTATGTTTTTCAAATATGTAATAAAAGATTTTCTTATATGGCATTGGAAATTCAATATTCCTTTTCTACATTATAAGGACACTCATTTGACCACTGTAATACTCACAGTTTCCAAGGAAAGCATTAGGCATATCAAGATAAGTAATAAAGGGACAATAAGAAAGAAGGCTTGGAAGGAATGTATGCCCAGCCTTATCAACAAATACATTAGGAGGGGTTGATACCTTATATTTATATGTTTCCCTCAAGACTTTCGTATATACGTATGTAATATTTAGACATGAGGTAGAGAGAATTAGTCATTGGGAATGCGTTTTCTTCAAATAATGGAATAAGGCCACTTTACATATGAACAACTTTGGGTGTTGTTTTTCCCCACAGCCAATTAAGCAGGACAGTGGAGGCACTCTGGGTGTCTCGGGCTGGAAAAAACAATTAATCATAATCAATATTTTACTGGAAAAAAAGAATAATTGTGCTTATACAGTCGATTCCGCATTTTTGAAATAAGCAGCTGTCCCAAATAAGCGAAGTTAAAAGTAGTTTCAACTACCGGAAACCATTTATTGAAAAAACCAACACCTCTGCTATAGGTCACCCCAAGTGTTTCGCTACATTTGGTGACTTAACAAGGGTGCCCGGGTTCATGGGATGACATTTGTCCGGGGTTTTGCAGTCTGTGGAGGCAGGCCAGATCGGGAGGGACTGGTGGAAAAAGACCTTTTGATGTCTCCAGTAGGACTCTCTCGGGACATTGCGTAGGAGGGAACTCAGTCACTCCTGAACACACTGACACCCAGATTCCTACCCACATAACCTTTTCTTTCCCAGAACTTTACATTCCTTCCTTTCCTAAAAAGACCCTCCACACAGCATCCCCAAAGATGACACAGGCCCTTAGGAGAATTATTTTCCTCAGGGCCTTCTGTGTGGAGTTAATGCAAAAAAAATGATCAGCCTTTTTTTTTAAATATGTGCTCTTGAACGATGTCCCAGAAAACCGAAGTTAGTATTTAATTTATTTATTTGGTTTCTGTTTATTGGGATTTGTTCCCAAATAACCAGCTGTCCCAATAAACTGAGCGGAATCGACTGTAATTGCACTTTAAATTAGACAGATTGGATATGTAGAATGAATGAAGAAGGCGGTGATGCCCCAGGAAGACATGGCACGATCAAGTAAGTTTAAAAACTCAACTGTTTAATGGCGTCATTGATTGAATTCAATGTTCAACATTCAATGCGGTTGAATGAGAAAAGAGCGTGTTAACATAAGCATTGAATGATTGAATGATTCTATCGATCTTTATTTGTGGGTGCCGCAGCCACGTGACAATTTGCATTGTCAATGTAGTCAAAATGGTTTCTACGTCTGTTTGGAACATTTTAAGAAGTAGTGGAATATCAAAGCAGAGAGTTTCATTTAATTAATTCCTTATTTAAATTATCACAAATTACCGTAATTCCCAAGGGACCACCTGATTCGAAGACATCCTCAGCAATGTGAATCGAATAGTTCACTTCTTCACCCGTTCAATTTGATTGAACCGTGTAACATCGCTCTAAGTAAAAAAGTGTCAAAATGTAAAAATATGGCAAGGAAAAAACTCACTTAGTGTGAAGTGTGTTTCTCTCAATCTGGCGGCTGCTTCTGGTGGTAGGTTCTGAACGTCCCGCTGCAGAAGTTCCATTTGCCGATTCCTAACCTCACTCTCATCCCGCAGTCTGATGTCTCTCGTATGCCCCACCTTGTGCAGCTGAGATAACCTGGAAACAACACCACGTCAGCTCTAAAACACCCTACACAATATGGTACCATACATAATATGGTACAATCCTACATAATATGGTACAAGCCTACATAATATAATACAAGTCTACATAATATGGTACAACCCTATATAATATGGTACAAGCCTACATAATATGGTACAAGTCCATATAATATGGTACAAGCCTACATAATATGGTACAAGCCTACATAATATGGTGCATGCCTAGGGGTCGTCCATTAATCACGTGAGGCTCGAAAGTGGGGGGGGGGTTCTGAAAAATCACGAGGGGGGGGGGTATAATGAGATATCACGTGTATTTATTTTTTGTGATAATATTCAGAAAATTTCAAAATACTTTGTACTAAAAAAAATACACCTGATTTTGGGGGGGGGGGTTAGTCTAAAACCTCACCACATATCACCAGGGGGGGAGGGGGGGGGTTAAAAAGCTGCTAAAAAACATCACATGATTAATGGACGACCCCCTACATAATATGGTACAAGCCTACATAATATGGTACAAGTTAACATAATATGGTTCAGCGCCCTTGAGGTGATTTTTCACAAAAACGGCGCTATATAAATCATCCAAGTACAGAAAATATAAATAATAAATATGGTACAAGCCTACATAATATGGTACAAGCCTGCATGGTTACCTATTAATGGCACATTTACTAAAAATTTGGCATTTTCACCATTTGGCATTTGGTTCCTTAGAACGGACAATCTGCCTAGCTAAAAACTAATATCAACCTAATAACACTTGTCGCATTTTGAAATATTTTCAGTTATTACGCAATATTATTTTTGCTATATAAATATGTATCTAATGCAATGTAATAAATAAAAAATATAGTAATAATGATCTTTCGAATCATGATTTTTAGAAAATTTCAGGGCAAACAATAGGCCGCTTATGGAAAAAACCGCGTGGGTAGATGTTTCTACTGAAAATTTAATTTTTAAAAATTGAAATTTATTTTTAAAATAAATGTATCCGTATTTTAGCTTGTGATATTTTGTATTTATTTTTATATAATTTTGGACTTATTTTTTTTTAATATAGCAACACTGAGATTTCTGTCAGCTTTTTGAAGTTGACATCACTTGTGCATAATTATGCAGTGGCGTAGCTAGCATATACTTCATAAAAAATTGGTCCGTCGACTTGAAATTTCGAAATTAAAAAATGTATTTAGTTAACATAATGACCATACCTACTCCAATGTAAACATATATCCCTTCAAATAGCAATAGAAAAATCACATGCAACATAAATATAATAACGGTTTGACAATAAAATTAGGTCATTAATAATTCATATTACTTGTATGGTTTTTCCCACAACAATATGAAGTGAGCTACAAACACAGGGTAATTAGCCTACTGGAATTACCAATAATTAGAAATACGACAGTCTAAAACGACTTAGTAACAAATGTAATTAAAATAATTGATTAAAATCCTTGTAGACCACCCCTTTTCCCTTCCCCCATACGTTATGTATATAAACGAGTGGTTCCCAACCGGTGGTCCGTGGACCATGGTGGTCCGCGAGATCTAAAATTGATCAACAAAACATTTATTCATTTACTACAAAAACCGAATCGAAAGGTATCCAAAAGCTGATTCGTAACCCTTTTGGTATTAATGATGGAGAGGTAGCTGAAGAAGTCCAAGAAGAGCACATCGAATTGCAAAATGATAGTAATTGCAAGGACACGTTTAATTACGCGATTAACAGTTTATCATTATTGTACCTTGTGGTCCCTGTGAGAACAAAATAAATGTAATAGTGGTCCCTAGTCAAAAAAAGCTTGGGAACCACTGATATAAACCGCAGACTAAGAATAATTTGTACCAGTAAAGTTGTAAAAAAGTTTTTATATTTGTTTTATTATAATATATTCAGATTTTCTCTTTCGCTAAGACTTAAAACATAGAAATTTGCTGGAAAATTTACTGCGAAAAGAAATGAAATAATAGTTTACTCTCACTTGTAATTTAAAATATTATTTTTCAATATGGTTGGATATTCGGGAATAGCTCTAATCGATGTCAGTTGTCATTTTGCAGAATCCCTGCATTTTCCCCAAATCAAGGTTCTCCCCACTCTATACCCAATTGGTTTAAATTCTTTATATTTACCACAATTTGGGGAATTCCCTACAAACCCTGTTAACCCCCCGCAACAGACATATGCGTTAGAAATACGACAGCAGTCAAGTACAATAAGCATGTTTATACGTCAGCGCGTGTGTCTCCATAGAAATCGTTCTAACTCCGTTATTGTTTTAGTTACATCCCTAAAACAAAAAGTAAAAGGTCGATAGTAGATCAAGCTGTACATCCCAATTCAAGTTGTCCATAGAAATACATAACAGGAATATGCTGTCAGTCGCATAGTTGACACAAATATTTACCCGCCCAAATTTAATACTGGCGGTTCGACCGCGCTCGACATTTTTAATTTTTATTAAATATTTTTATATGAAAATGATAAAAAAATGAGGTGACAAAAGTGTTCATTACACATTTATACAATAGAATAAGTATTGTTGTTTACATAATCTGTGATTTTAGTACTGTTTTCACATAAAAACATCACGCGAGTCATTTTTACCTATTTATAATGTTTGCGTTCTAAATTTTAATATTTACAAATGCTAATATTTATTTGTAATATAATAATTTGAAAGCCTATTTTGTAACCTTTCTAAAACAGTTTTTACTATTCGGCTACGTTCAGAAATGTTTCATTTATAGAGCTTTAATTGTGAAGCGGTAATAACAAAAAGTTTTCATAAAATGTCATTTCGTTTGAGACAGTTTAAGGGCTTAAATGGCGATTTTCGGAGGGGTTAAGAAGCCATAGGCATTTATTTATTTATTTTTTCACAACCTAAATTATGTGCAGATTTTGCAAGTTTATAAAAGAACTATCCCATTTTGCAGATTTAAGTTGTCAAAAAAAATAGCCATGGTTTCAAAAATATGATTGAAAAAATAACGGAATGTCTTAGAACTTTTGACTAAACTGGAAAAAAATATTTAAAATGTGATGCAAGTGGCCTATTTATTGTGAACTTACTTAGTTGCAAGCGATTTATCATCAATTGGAATTTCATCAGTTCTACTGTCTGCTTCTGAGTGACCTTCACCAGCTGATAGCGGCTCCCTGGAACTACTCGGAGACGCTAATCTGCTTTCTTCCGACTCATGGGTCGAGTTATCACCTGAGGCAGCAGCGCTGTCCGAAGCCTTTCTTAGACTTGGACTCCTCTTAGAGCGCATTTCTTCATTAGCTCTGATGGAGTTGGATAATTTCAACTGCAAGGTGTCCCTCTCCTCTAATAGCTGCATAAGCTCAACTGTCAACTCTTCGCAGCGTACGTCTCTCTGATGCAGCATGTAAAGTGCTAAATCTAAATCAGCACGGGGAGTTTTCTCATAGGTATCAGTAGGGGGTATCAGTTGCATTTCATTGATTTCTGCACCGGGTTTGGTATCTTCCGAGAATGTGACATGTCGGTCAGACTTATTCTTGTAATTTTCTTGAAGGTGTGAAATAGCCAGCTGTTCGTAAGCATCCGCTTGCTGGCCTAAGTTTTCTTTCAGGGTGACTATTTCGATCTCTTGAGCTTCCAATGCCTTTCTCAGATCAATCAGCTGGGCATTCTCTTCATCGACCAGTGTTTGCAATTCTAGAATTTTCATATTTAAGACTCTGCATTCATTTATTTTGGTATCAAGTTGCATTTCCAAATTTTCGGCTTTATTTCTGAGGTCGGCCATATTGTTTTCAAATGCTGTCCGTTCCTCGTGTATTTGCAATCTCATAGTTGCGAGCTCAGCCTCACATTCGTGGGACACGTCAGAGAGCTTGGTTTCCGCTTGATAGAGTTGCTGTCGAATATGATCAAAGTCCATATCTTTAGTATTAAAAATAATATTATCTTCGTGTACTTTCCTCTTGTAATTTTCTTCCAATTGCTTAATTTTAATGAAACTCTCTTCTAGTTTCTTATCTTTCATGGCAATGATTTGCTCATATTCCAGGGTCTTTTCAATAAGAGGTTTGTGTAGGAGTAATTCCTGTTTCAACAAAGATATTTCTTGTTCTTTTTCAACCATAAAACGTTCTTGAATTTCTTTGTCTTGCACTAGGATTTCATGCTGGTGTAATTCAAGTGGTAAATCAGTTTCATACAGGGTTATATACTTATTTTTTTCATCAGTGACAGCTTCTAATTCTTTCTTTGTGTCTTGGAGAGCCTTATTGCATTCACTATAGAGGTCATTGAAATGCTGCTGTTGGGAAACTAGGGACTCCTTTGCTTCGACGAGTGCTTGCTCGAGGTTGCTGAACTCAACTTCTCGCATAGCCAAATGCTGTTTCCACATTTCTGCCACCTCTGTACCTCGTTGATCAATGGCTTCGGTAACATTATTACGCAGCTCAGCTAGATTTGAAAGTAAAACAGTATTCTCATTATTAAGTTTTTCAATATTCTCTTGTAATGTTTGCTTTTCTGTTTCATGGGCATTCATTTTATGATTTAAAGCTATCAGCTCCTCAGTTTTTGAATCCAGTTCACAAGATAAATTGTGAACCTGATCAGTAAAGCTAATGATTTCTTTAGTTTCGTCACTTACATTTTTATCGTTCAGTTTTTTCATTAGGTTATCATACTTTTCAACTAGTTCCTCATTTTCATAGGAAATTTTAATCAATTCAGCTTTGCATGCTGCCTCCTGGGCGGCGATATCTTTATTAGCAAATTCCAATTCCTCTTTTTCCTTGCGAATACTATATAACTCCATCTCAATCTTGTCTTTATCTGTGGCGGCTTCATTGTATTTTTCTTGGAATTCAAAGTATTCCTTAATAAGAGCTTCAAGTTTTTCTTTCAAATCTGCATTCTCTACAAGATAATGCTCGTTTTGACTTTTAGATTTCAGCAAATTTTCTAATTCTTTCTTCAGTTCCACATTTTCTTTAATGGTATTTTCTAACTCAGTGGAAGCTGCGTTGTGGGTATCACGGAGCGCATTAAGATTTTCTTTCAAACATAAAATTTCTTTATTTCTTTCAACAAGTTCCACAGAATCAATTTTGTACTTCTCAATTTCAGAATTCATTTTTTCACAGTGATCCTTAAATTCTTTAAGTTGTTCACTCATGTTGGTATTGATATTCCTCAGTTCAGATAATTCTAAGGCCTCCTGAAATTTGGCATTTTCAATTTGGAAAGAGGTAGCAATGCTATGGTCATTAGCTTCATTAAGTTTAACTTTCAAACTATCATTTTCCTTTCTAACCTCGGCAAGTTCTGATGACTCTTGGTTTCTAAGCCTTTGCAAATCTGACTCAAGAGATTTAGATTTGCTTATCAACGCTTGTTGTTCCTCGATGAAGGCTTGTAGTTCTTCATTGTCAGCTTCAAGGTCTTCAATTTTTTTGTTAAGTTCACTGATTTGTTTTGTTACTGCTTCATCTTTTACAAGATCTCCACTCTCTGCTTTAGCCAGTTGATCGGTCTTTAGTTCAACAGCTTCAGTTTCATCGGAGAAGTTAGTATCCCATTCAAGGTTCTTAATCCTTTCACCCAAGCTTTTATTTTTAGATTTCCAAACATCCATTTCAACATCTTGCCTCTCCTTCATTTCCATCAACCGCTCGTTGGCTGATGTGAGGACATCAATCCTCTTGAGCATGCCCTCTTTCTCAAGCTTTTCTTTATTAGTGTCTGACAATATTTCCTTTATTTTGTCCTCAAGTTTTTTGACTTGAGATGCTAATTCATCTTGGATGGTCATGTCCAACATATTAAAATTGGATGTTGCCTTCACAGTTTTCAATTCCTTGTTCAAAATTTCATTTTTGTGTTTAAACTCTTTCAGCTTTATTAGAGCCTTAGTAACCTTTTGTTGGCTCTGTGTAAGCTCCGTGCTAATTTTATTTTTTTCATCTGTCAAAAATTGTACGCGTGCTTCTAAATCTAGGATTGTGTTTGGGTCCCAAACAGCTGTGCTCTGACTTGTAAAAGCTTCTGTGTGCTGATTTTTAGCAACTGGATCTTCACTGAAACCCCAACCATCTTCTTCCATAGTCTGTTCAACAGGTTCATCAGTGAATAACAAAGATGCTTTCTTCGGCTGCAGTATGTCTTCAACAACTGGAATAGTGCTGTCTGTTGGGATTATAGAGTCTGCTGGAACTGGCTCTAATGTATCATGCTGAAAACTACGGATCATTTGTTTTTCTATACCAGAAGGAGTACTTTGGTTACCTAACATATCAGAAGAAATAATTTGGTCTTGTAAAATTTTAAGAGCATCCTCGTCTAGTGGTGGATCTGCATTCAGGGGCTTTGCAGCAGAAGATTGCTTAACACATTTAGATTCAAACTGAGCTTCTTCAATCACACATGAAGGTGCTGGCAACTGCTGGTTTTGGTACAATGCATTCCATTGCATTAAATCACTCTGTAACTTACTGATAAACAAATCTTTTTCATTTATTGCATTAGTCAATCCTAGACAAGATTCTTTGAGATATTTCTCAGCATCAACTGCTTCTGATAACTGTGCTAAACATGATCTAAACTGTTCATTCAGCTTTTCAATCTCTTTGTTTTTTGCATTTATAATTTTCTCCTGGTCATTCGTATCATCTCCAAAATAATTTTTCAGTGTTTCCGGGGGTGCAACAACAATAGTTTTTTTTGATTCTTCGTGAAGTTGTGAAGTGAGATTTTCAATTTCATATTCTTTTTCTTTCAGAATTCGTGAAACTTCATTAAATTTCTTCTCAAAATCTGTTTCAACCGGGGCAGTTTGCTTTTTAGAAGTTTCAAAATGTAATTTTTGTAGAGTATTCTCATGTTCAGTTTTGAGGAAATCTAATTCTGTTTGGAAATCTTTTAGAGTCTGTGTTTGTACTTGCATCTCATCTTGAAGCCTTTCATACTGTTCCTTTGCCGCTCTTCTTTGAGTTTCAGAATTAGATATTTGAGAATGCAAATCTGATTCCAAATATTCATATTCCTTCGTCTTATTCTTTAAAATATCTGAATATTCAACAGATAACCTTTTCAACTCAGTTTCTAAGTGATTAACACGTTCACAAGCACAAATTCTTTCTTCATCAAGGACTTGGAATTTAGAAACTTCATCAGTCAAATGGTTTAAAGTGGATCTTGCATTTTCTAATTCTGATTTCATAACTTTATTAGACTCCGAAAGAGAGTTAATTTGTAGGAGATATTCTTGATTCTGATTCTGTGTGTCTTGTAACTGTTGTTGTATGAGTTCATCATGCATTATTAAAGCAGAGAGTCTCTTCTCCAACTCGTCTTCATGTATAGATGATTCTGAGCAGGCAGCATCTTTTTCATGGAGTTTAGTCACCAGGCGGTCTGTCTTGCGTTCTAATGACGATCTTCTTTCCTCCATTGTTGACACACTATCTTCTAGTCGGGATACTCTATCCTTATGCTTCAGAATCTCAGCTTGGAGGTTTTCAATATACAAGTCTCTTTCTTGAATTTTAGCTTCATGACCACACTTAAAATTATCATAATTTGACTGCACTTCATCTAGCTTTTCAATCAAATCAGTGACCTCTTTTTGTTTCTCGTGTATATGATTTTCCAGCTCATCTATTTTTAGCACGGCCAATTTGGTATTTTCCATCTCTTTTACGAGATTATTCATTTGGTTATTTAGAGAGTTATTTTCATGGGATAGTTGGTTTACAGTAGACTCTTTTTCAGACAGTTGATTCACTAGGGATTCATTCAAACTTACTAACTCTTGGTTTTGGAGAGCTTGGGAGTGAATTTGTGCTATAGCTTTGCTGTACTGTGACTGAATATCAGTGATTTCATTTTGTAATTCAGTTATTTGTTGTTCCAAAGCATTCAAACTCATCTGAGAAGAGCTGGCTTGCTGAACTTCAGATTGAACAATATTGTACTGTGAATTTAAAACATGCAACTCCTGTTCAAGTGCTTTGCTATGTAGAGAAGACTCTTCACATTTTTCTAATTGATCTTTCAATTGGGTTTTCAAATTAGCAACCTGAGTCTCAAGTTCAGTACACACGGAGGCTTTCTTTTTAATGTTAGCAGCAAACTTCTTCAACTTTTCAAATTGGTCCTTACATTTTTTATCTAATAGAGCATATTCTTCCTGTTGTTTTGCCTCTTTGGTTTGATAAGAAGCGCAAGTCTCTTCTAGCTGAAGAACTTTAGTTTGCAAAGCATTGTGACTATTATCAATATCCTTCAAATTATTTTTCAATTTATCATATTCTATAGACTCTTTCCGAAGCTGTAGTTTAACCTCGTGAATCTCTTCGTCTTTGCTTGAACACTCTCCTTGAAGTCTTAAAATTTCATTATTCCTTTCATCTTTCTCTTTATTCACAGTATTCATTACTTTCTGATTCTCGTTGAGAGTGGTTTTTAGTTCATTTATTTTGGATTGATCCTCTAGCAGCTGTTGTTTCAGTAATTCTGCAGAATTTGTCGACTGCGCTAACTCAGATTGCAGATCTTTTAGTTTATTTTCATTTTCTAGAGCAGCATTTTGTAATTGAACAATGTTTAGCTCAAGATTTTTAATAGTGTTAGCATTTTGCGAACTGGCTGACTGATTTTCTTCATATTGGGTAATGGTTGATTTAAGTTTTTTACTGACAGAATTAAGTTGGCCAATTTGATTATTGCATTCAGCTATTTCTTTGTCCTTCTGACGGATGACATCATTAAATGAATCAATTTCTGCTTTTAGTTGAACATTCAAATATTGTAATTGTTCTATTTGGTTGTCTTTCACTTTTATTTCCTCATCAACCGATTTGAATGCTGATTCCTTCAATTCAACAGTTGTGATAAGTGTTTTTCTTTCTTCAGTTAAATCATGAAGGTGTTTTTGCAATTCAACTACTTGGTGGTTGAATGCATCCTTTTCTTCTTTCGTGGCCACCAGTTGTTGGCTAAGAGATGAATTATCTTGTATTGCATTTTGTAATTCGTCATAAAGAGTATTTTTATCTTTCAAAACAATTTCGATTTGAGAAGGAAGATCCTTAACTTCTGAAAGCTGAATTGTAAGGTTTTGAATTTCAGCCTCTTGATGCTTTATAACACCTTTTAACCTCAAGATTTCTTTGGTCAGTTTCTTCGAGTCTTTAGGACTTGCCTTAGTCGCCTTTTCTGGAGATTCAGTTTGAGATTTAGATTCTTGAACTGTAGTTTCTGTCACATTTGTTGAATCTCGAATGTTTGATGGCTCTACAATCTCTTGCTTCACTGCATCCAAAGGTTTTATTGTTTCTGCAACAATAACTTCCTCAGTTTTCAGATTCCCGTCTGCAAACAACTTTTTGATCTGTTCTAACAGTGCACGATTCTCTTGCTTGAGTGAGTCAATGTTGTCATTAATGATTTGGTTTTTATCTTCTTCCAACCGTAAAGCTTCAGAAATGTTTCCAGTTTTAACTTTTAGGACTTCATAATTCTCCTCGAGGGTGTCCTTTTCTCGGAGTAGTTCTTCCAGTCTGGTTGACAAGGAAATATTCTCATTCTTCAAAATATCCAATTTCTCCATTACTTCATGCCTCTCCTGTGTAAATAGGTCGATTTTGGCCTGGAGCTCGGAACTTTCAGCAATGCATTGAGAGGAACTATCCCGCCTGACGATCTCCTCTGGGATGTTGGAGTGACCGAGAGAGTCATCATCTTCAGGGTGGGCGGGATCCAAACTTTTTTCGTATTGTTCAATTTCCATTTTTTCCTGAGTGGTGAGCGATTCAACCATCTCGATAGATTCAGCGGAGCTGACTTTTTCGGCACTTAATTTATCTAGTCTATCAATCAAATCCATATTCTCTTGGATATACAGATCCAGTTTGTTGGACAGTTCGGCTTTTTCCTTATTCAATGTTTCCATACTGGAAAGAAGCTCTAGTTTTTCTGCCTTCAAGTGCTCGATGTTCATCAGTATCTCGGTGTTCCTAGCCGTCAATACATCAAGCTGCTCCTCCAGCTGTGCAGATTTTAACTCTGCTGAAACGTGTTCATTCTCGAAATATGTCAAATCAGATACTTTATCCTCCAGCGCCGTCATTTGCTGTTTGACACTGTGCAGCTCTGAAAATAAAGATCAAATTTTTTAAAACGCTTGAAATTGAAAAATTCAGCAAAAAAGTTTTCTTAAAACCAAAAGTGAAAGAGAAAATAGTGTAAAAAGATTTGTGTATACCTTGAACTAAATCAAACTTTTGGGTTTCCAAGTCCGCAATTGCCTTAAGTCGTTCCTCGGCAATATTCTCCATTTCCAAAAGCTTTGCATGCAATTGTGAATCAGAAACTGTAATAAACGTTTACATTAACTGTTTTGAAAATATCAATATTTACAGAAGTGTATTTAATACAGTAAAATCAAAGAGAGAACCTATAACTTCCGAATGCTTTGACTGTTCTTACTGAACAACAACTGCCAGGGTCGACACCCCAACCTGCTACACACTCCACATGGCAGAATTGACGTGCCGGCCCAGCATAGCATGACAATAGGTATGGTAAGAGTCATATTAGGCAAGAACTATAAGATACATTCATTCGTATATCTAATATCTAGTGTTGTATTTGGGAAGAATGATTACGAAATATGGGAAGGCTGATGGAGATATTGAAAGAAGGGTAATAGACATTGCAGGTAACTCTATTAATAGAGGACTGAATGCCATTGGTGCTAACAAAAAACTGTCCACAGAAGCGAAACTAGCAGTCCACAATGTGTTACCTATCCTGATGCATGGCAGTGAGACGATGAAACTGGCAGAGATGGGAGTAGACTGAATGCTGTAAAAATGAGATCCCTGAGGTGTATATGTATGTGTTAAAACCACATATGATCGTGTGAGGAATGTGGAGATCCGCAAAGAATGCGAGGCTGTTGTAAGCGTAACGAGCATGATTAAGAAAGGAACCCTCAGATGGATTGGGCATTCAGAGCGAATGAACGAAGAAAGGAGTGGAGAATATATGACACAAATGTGAACGGTAGAAGAAGTCGGGGACACCCGAGGAAGACAAGGCACGATCAAGTAAATCAGATACTTGATTCGGGACATGTCAAGAGTCAAAATTAATAGAAGAATAAGTATGAGACGATGTATGAGTGTGAATGAGACAAAGAGTGTGTGCCAAGACCAAGTTGTTTGGTAGTCTTTCCTCTCTGCCTACTTCTGCGGCGAAACAGCGTGATGGTTAGTTAGTGTTGTAATAATATTAATAAATCTGTTACACATATATAAATATATTTAAAAATGTGTGGGTATAAAAACTCTTTAATTGTGAAGAAACTAATTATAAATAAGAGTTGTTATGGAAAAGAAAATATTTTTTAGCAACAACAAAATAACATACTAATTTTGGCTATCTGTGCATATTTGTTTGTACCCTTGAAATCTAATTCTATGAACTCAAATTTGCTTTGAATATAAGTGTCATTTTCAAAATTTGAACTGATTGTATTTAGAATTCAGACAAGCGATAAAGTTTCTACCTACCTATTATATAATGTTTAAAAGAAAATTAATTTGATGACAATTGGAAATAATTAGTGGAGAAATCAGAGTACCTATTGCAATTTTTCACAGACCGACGCGAAAATATTATAAAAATATCTCTTTTTTTCATTTCTGTTAACATGCGTGTATGGCAGAATATGGAAGAAGTTATATTACCTCTACCACTGTCGTAGTCCACTAAATGAAGTTGCAGATTTCCTTTCTCATCTTCCAACTCAGCTATCTTCTGCGTCAGGAGATGCACCTCCCCTTGCAAGCGCACCATCTGAGAGTTACTGTCTGACACTTTACTGAAATCATCAATGCTCTTTTGCATCTGCTTCACCTTGGCTTTGTGGGACACTTTCACCTTGAGCATATTCTTATTAGCTTCCGCCAGCTCTTTGGAAAGCTTGCTAATTTCTTTGCTGGCCACATCCAATTGTCCTTCCGTGGCATCCAGCCCACTTGTGACAGAATCTTCAGTCTTCTCCAAATCCTGTAAAGCAATGCTGCTCAGAGACACCTCCAAACTTGTGGGCGCAGAGTCTATTATCTCTTGCTCCTGGTCTACGGAAGAAGATAAGTTGTCACTGGGTTTTTCAATGGATTCGGAATTATCTCGGGTCTCTGACTGAGACTTGTCGACAATCTCATCAGTGCTTGTATCAGCCAATGAGTCTTTCAATTCAATATATTCAGCTTCCTTTTTGGTCAAAAGAATTTCTTTTTCCAACACCTGATTGTTCAGAGATTGAATAACGATTTCGAGGCGATGCACAGTTTCTTGTAAATCTTTTCCATCGGCAGGTTTAGGAGGCGAATCGATTTTAGCTGGAGTTTTAGGTGTAACATCGGATTTAACAGGAATAGGTTGATTTTTATACTTTTGGGATCCTTTTGGTTTAGGTGCTGCTTTTCCCTTTTTGATAACTGCCTTGGGGGTTTCCTCGTGAATTTGTTTTGATGGGCTCTGTTCTTTTTCTGGTGTTATAGAAGAGCTTATCTTCTCCTGTAATTCAATGTTGGATTGTCTGAGAACAGAATTGAGTTTCTCCAAGATTTCAATTTTCTCAGTGAGAGAATTCATCTGAGAAATCTCACTGCTTCCCTTCTCCTCCTGTGATACAGGATCTGTTTCAATAGATTTGTCCACTTTCGAATTGAGTTCTTCAATATTTTTCAAATTTTCCACAAGTTCAGACTTAATATGATTTATTTCGATTTCCTTTGCGGCAAGTTCTTCTTCTAATTTATTGTTATGAAGGCTGAGGTTAAACCTTTCACTTTCCAGAATAGTATTAGCCTCTTCCAAATAAATAATCCTATTTTTGGATACCTCCAGTTCATCAGATATTTGCTGTTTTTCAACGTTCATCTTACTTTCCATTGAAGCAAAATTTTCTTGCATTTTTTGCATCTGTTCTTTGGTGTCATCTAACAAGTCAAGTGTGTTTTTGCCTGAAAACATTTAACTGGGTTAGGCATGTAAAACATTATTATGTATTACATACATTTTATAATAAGAGAATATTTAATAATTTATAACAAATATAAAGTTTTTAACACAAACCTTTTTTACTAAGATCAGCAGACATAAGCGTAATCGCCTTAGTTTTGGAATCAATAACGGAATCTTTTTCTTTACATGTTTCTTGAAGATCTAGGATATTGCCTTCGAGTGATGCTATCTTATTTCGAAGTTCATTGATAATTCTGTTAGATTCTGCACTTTCTTCATGAGAGAGGGTTGGAAGAGATACTTTAGCCTTGGACTGTCCAAGCTAAAAGTAACAAATCAAGTCAAATTGAATATAATGTAGATACACATTACTGTAAAAATTAAATCTTGTTGTAAGTATGTTAATACTACATACCTGCAATAGTTCAGCAGATTGATTTTGACTCTCTTCAAGTTGTTTTTGAATTTTGGCCAAAGCTACTTCAAGTTCTTTCTCATTCTTAGCTCTTTCCGCAATCATGGCCTTATGTTCCTTTATTTGTTGGTGGAGTATCTTGGTCACTTCGCGGCTGGGGGTTTTAGCCTTGGTTCCCGGATCTGGAACAAGCATTAATTTATTTAGTTAATGGATAACAAAACAATTAATTTTTCATGATTCATTATAATAAAATTACCTATAGACTTCTGCGGAACGCTCAAGACCGTAGGTGAGGCGGTAGATGCGGGGAGATTAGTGGCTGGTAGTAGTGGTTCAATGACCTGAGAAGACATGCTGACATTGAAGTTGATATCTTGTGGGGACAGGCTGCTGCCTTCGGGTGCTGATAAGCTGGTGTCTCGGCTAAGATCTCTCGCTGCCAACATTGGCGCTGGTGATGATACTGAAAGTCAACAGACATCATCACAATATATAAATTACAGTCTTCTATCTTAGCGCAAGTTACACAAAGAATTTAATGAAGGGGTAAAGAGAACCAAATATTCTTAAGTTATTAGTAACCCGGGAAAGTTTGCATATCTTTAAATATATATACAGGGTGTTAAGGGACATACATGACTTATTTTAACTAGTGATTCCTGACATTATTTGAAGTAAATTTGTAAATGAAATTTCAATGTTTTTTTTTTTCAACTTAAAATATAAAAAAAATTGTAGGTTTCGGGTTGAGGGGTTGGGCGGTTGAGTGTCCAGTGACGACACGCTGAAGAAAATTTTTTGTTTGACTTTGAAGAAAAAAAAATTTAAAAAAAAAAACAACATCTAATCACCGAAAACCAAAATTTCATTTACATTTTTTACTCCAATAATGTCAAGAATTACTGGTTAAAGTAAGTCAAGCATGTTTCCTCAACACAGTGGCGTAGCGAGGGGGGGGGCGGGCGGGGCGGACCGCCCAGGGTGCAACCCGAAGGGGGGTGCCACTCGACCAAGATATTACATGTACGTAACCAAGATATTGCATACACATGAACACGGTCTGCTATTTATATTTTCGTAACTCTATGGCTCCCCGTGGAGTACCCCGAATTTTGTGTCGGTCGGTCATTTATAGGCCGGATATAGCCTATATTCTGAAATTCTCTAGCAACCCCCCCTCCCCCCCCCTCCCCATCCCCGATGGACCAATTTTATGAAGTGGAAACTAAAGTCAAATTTCATAGGGGGGGGGGGAGGTGACACTACGCCCCGAGGGGGGTGACATTCGCCCCGGGTGCCACCCAAGCTAGCTACGCCACTGCCTCAACAGCTTGTATACAAAATAAGACATAATATGATTTGTGAAATTAATTATTGACATGAATTTTCTCAAAATCAGTGCTATAAAAATTATACAAATGTGTGGGACTTATTATTACAATCATTCAATTATAGTAGTGATTAAGATTGTTGTAATGAATTGATTATACCATTGGTTACTAGAGAATTTTGTTACCCACGCCATATTTTTTGAAAGTTTTGAATATTTTCAGGTAAGAGATTCACCTTATTAAATTATATCATTTAATTAAACCTTTGATAATAACATTAACACAGTGTTTGAAGCCCACTAAGAGTTTTGTGTTCCGTGTAAAGGCCTTGTGTAATCAACTGAATAAACAAGATATAAAAATATTATTGCTTTCTATAAGCACTGCGTAATACATATTTTCAAGCTTATGCATTGTTTAGTAAATATACAACTTGATTATAGCGACACTGTTTAACGTTTTAAATTGTTGTCATTATGTATAAAATACACATGTGATACTTTTCACCTGACAACTGACTAACTTTGCACTTTTGATAATAATAATAAAACATTTATTAGTCAATAGATCATCAGCTTGTTCCATATTATAATATTTGACTAAAGAAGACTGACAAAAAGGTTCAATGCTCGGCTGTACTCTCAGGATCCGGAAAGCAGCTGGTTTCCAGCAGTACCTCTAATGTATAAATATATATACAACATAACAGCATGTACCCGAAGGATTTTAACTAGCGAATCCTGAGCGTATTTAGAGTAAAAAACTTACATGTCATTTCGCTGTCTGATGACTTTCGTTTCCAATTAAAAACAACAAAAATATATTTCTGTCACACATCACTGACCACAATGCTACACATTGCGACGGGATCACTTGATACGCGCTCTCTCTCCTCTGTTACCGTGCTGCTAGAAAGACACAGAGCATTTTTTAAATTTTTTTACTCCAAATATGCTCAGGAATCGCTAATTAAATAATTTCTAGCAACTGCGGGCGGCTTTTAGTTTGGCTTCGCCCAGTTTGAGTAGGAACTGGTTCCAAAAATAGCCAGTTCCTCAGTCCACTGTGATCCAGTGACAGCTAGTCACCGAGACAAAGTAACCATGACAAAGTAACCGAAACACGCAATGACGCCATAAAATGTAATATACTCGTATATAGCCTATAACCGCCTATAAATCCTTGTACTTACACCTAGGTAATAAACGTCCATACACGAGCTGCTTACGGAAGCAGCGACATATTTTGGCAGATTCTTAAACTAAAACCCGAATTACAACGGTTTTGCTTGAAATTTCACGAACGCAGATGTTATTTGTGGCGCGGCGTATAAGGCATGACGTCGGACATGCAATGGAAGTCGGGTTCTGGAATTCAACCACAAGCAGATTGTAGGCTATTAATACTGTTGGATTATACTGTTGTGCAGTCAGCAACCATTCGCTGCAGAGCTTCTTGAAGCACTGCAACCATAGAATAAAGAATAACACAAGAAGTGCCTTGTGGGCGTGTTTTGTGGTCCATATTCGAACAGACAGTGGTATTTCATTTCAAAGTTTTGATGAAGAATAGCTAACTACCCTTAAAGACAACATTCTTGTGTCTGGGGAAAACAAGTAAATGGTCTCTTTGGCGTGAACTGTGTTTACGAGAGTCACGATACCACCGCAGTCTGTCAAACAGATAGGCAGGAACCTTCAAATTCATCAATTTGTAGATTTGATGCACTTGATGCAACTTCTTTCTGTTTGACATATTTAGTATCCTGTGACGAGGAAATAGAGTTACGCTTTTAGTGTGTAACTCAAAAATGCTGATTTCGGAGTTACCTAGTTATAGTAATTACCCCACGATATGACGTTCACAGAAGCCATAGACATGTGAAATGCCTACAGCCAATGATAAGAGCAAGATACAAGTGCACAACCTGCTTTATAACACAGATATGTTATAAAGCAGAGACGTTCTACATATAGTTCCCGTATCCCATTGTGCTGTCACCTATTTTACCTCATTCCATTAACAGTAACCTGTTCCCTTTTAACCACTGGAGCGATTATGGTTGAAAAATGGACCACTTTTATTTTTCTGCGATTGATAGTGGTCCAAAATTGGACCACATTTTCGTATCATTCCTAAAACATTTATTGTAATTATTTAAAACAGTTCTTTGGCCAGCCATTTACTTTAAAACGAAGCTATTGAAATGCTTTATCTATTATGACCATAGATGTCGCAAATCCGAACTTCGAAGAATATTTTAGAACGATGTTAAAAATTAATTTTTAAAATATTTTTTTCCCGCCGCATTTTTGATCAGCTGTTTACGGTTAACCCGTCGGCTTGGTTCAATATATTCTCACCTCACAATCCGGAAGCCTCAGTTTTGCCCGAAAATTCGGAAACCGTCACTTTGGATCGAGATTGTAAAATATCTATGCAAGATAGCTTATATATTTCAAAGACAATTAGAAGCATAATTTCGTTCTCTTTCTGGTTAAAAGAAAAAATACATATGTTTGCATGAGAGGAAGAGAGATAAATAGCTTATAAAATGTAAGGTCGCTCGGGACGTTTTTGGTCTTATGAAAGTATAACGCGATTACGTGTTTTGGGATGTATTTATTCCTAAACAAGTAGACGGGTTAAAATGAAAGTCCTTTTTCCATAGATATGCACTTTTCATTATCAAGTACACCACAGACAACATACAGAAATCTAAAATATTCTATGTTGACTCAAATAAATACCCCTCATGGCAGTTTCAAAGCAAAAAAACACCCAGGATTCGCGCGGTTATAAATTTTTCGATTTTTTTATATATTTTTTATAAATCATACAAATATGAGATAAAGGGTAAAATACAGGTTAATTCATCAGCTATATGTTGCCTGTTGTATGCTGATGATGCGGTGCTGATTTCTAACACTATGGAAGATCTACAGTCTCTCGTATCTAGGATGAACGAAGTATGTATGAAGAATGAGCTAATGATGAATGTAAGTAAGTCTAAAGTCATGGTGTTTGAAAGGGAGAGTACGAAAACAGTATGCAACATAGTTGTGAATGATGAATATTTGGAGCAGGTGGATGAGTTTGTGTATCTGGGTAGTATGTTTACGAGAGATGGGAAGGCTGAAAGAGATATTGAAAGAAGGGTGAATGCCGGTAACTCCATTAATGGTGGACTGAATGCCGTTGGCGCTAATAAAAAACTGTCAAAAAAAGCGAAGCTAGCAGTCCACAATGGAGTCCTGGTACCTACCCTGATGTATGGCAGTGAGGCATAGAACTGGCAGAGGAAGGATGAAAGTAAACTGAATGCTGTTGAAATGAGATCCCTGAGACGTATGAGTGGTAAAACAATGTATGATCGTGTGAGAAATGTGGATATCCGCAAAGAATGTAAGGCCGATGTAAGCATAATGAGTAAGATTAAGAAAGGGACCCTCAGATGGTTTGGGCATGTAGAGCGAATGAACGAAGGAAGTAGTGTAAGAAGAATATACGACGCGAATGTGAATGGTAGAAGAAGTCGGGGACGCCCGAGGAAGACATGGCACGATCAAGTGAATCAGATACTTGAGTCGGGTCATGTCAAAAGTCAGAATAATAGAAAAGAATGTATGAGACAATGTATGAATGTGAGTGAGGCAAAGAGTGTGTGCCAAGACCGAGTTGTTTGGCGGTCCGTCCTCCCTGCCTACCCCTGCGGAGAAACGGCGTGATGGTTAGTTAGTTAGTTAGTTATAAAAGTGTATGTCTCCGTGTTAAAATTCGAAGGTATGATTTGTTTTGTTGGCTAAAAATTTAAAAAATGATCTTCTGGGAAATCTCGAGTAATTGAGGCAAATTAATTTATTTCGCGTGATTGCTCCAGGGTTATCACTGGATATGGGCTATGTCTTCTGGTTCCACAATGTGTCTTCCCTATTGTCTATCTGAGCCTTGTTCCCACAAGGGCGGGACATTGGCACCAAAGGTGAATTGGAGACTCTTCATCCTCTTCACACTTCCAGCATCTAATGGTGTTTTCCACTCGCAACAACTGTCATCAACACACTGCCGCATGTGTCTCCTGAGATGGCAGTATCACAATCATTCCAAGACAGGTTTGTGTGGCGTTCTATTCTGCATCTTCTGCAGAGATATGATTTAATGATTTACTAGTCACCTGTTGAACTATCGGGGGTATTCTTCAGCTTGGTGACCTTGGCCCGATCTCGTATTCGTGCGAGCTGGGAAACGCATTTCTCCATCTTCAGTCGGGATGAGGCAATCTTCTGCGTGCGGGCCGCCTCCTCTGCGATGACCATCTCCTTCAGCTGCGAGATCATCACCTGCAATAAATGAATTTGTTATAATATATCAATGACGTTATACATTACATCTAATGTCTCATAAGCTATTGTCTCACAAACTCAAGATAGAATGTGGTAAGTAAGAAACATGTGTCTTCAATAAATTCTTAATTCAAAAGTTATTCATGTATGATAAAGATACATATTCAAAGAATACATTCTACATCACGAATGTGACTGAGATTACAAGATATGCTTACTCTCTACACTAAGACGAATACGGAATGCTGTATGAGACGACCTACTGTCCTAAGTTGTCCTTTTCATACATAATTGTTGCTAAGTTTGCTATCTCGCTTTCTCTAATGGCGTTAAAAATCTTCAAGAAACAATCGAAATAATAAATTGTATTTTTATAATCTTACTTATGTTATAAACGCAAAAGTTTGTATGAATATATGTGTGTTTGTTACTCTTTCACGCAAAAACTACTGAATGGATTTTAATGAAACTTTACAAAAATATAAATCAGAATAACATATAGACAATAATTTATAAAGCTAGCTACGAAGGGGACACGGGGGGGGGAATGGGGATGCACTGGAAAGGTGATTCAAGGAGAAACAATGTATTTCTTTGAATATGGCATTGCGAGGCATGCCGGGAACCAGCTAGTAATAAATAATTTGCATATATTTACGAATGAAACATTATTCCTTGGCTTTTACTAGTGTTTGCCTTTTAAGGTTAAACGTCACATACGTTATAATCTACGCATTCACAGATGGCGCTAATAAAATTATTTTAAGTTTTAAATACTTTTTGCAACTTACGCCTTAAAATATTAACGTAAATTAATTGTTTGCGCCCGTACATATTTAATATGAATATAAATAAATAGTTTTGTCCGTAAAACCCAAATCTTTCAAGAAAGGCTGAAAAATACAATATTGTATTGAGTCACCGATACAAAATTGAATTTTTCAGCCTTTCTTGGAAGATTTGGGTTTGTTTATGAACAAAACTATTTATTTATATTCATATTAAGCCTGTACGGGCGCAAACAATCAATTTACGTTAATATTTTAAAGCGTAACGTGCAAAAAGTATTAAAAACCTAAAATAATTTTATTGGCGCCATCCGTGAATGCGTAGATCATAACGTACGTGACGTTTAACCTTAATGGAAATATTTTCTTATCGCACAGCATTTTGGTATTTTTTAACATAATTTTCTTAATAGTGGGACACGACCTTACGCGACGCATGGCAGTTTAGTACTAAATCTACGAAATCAAAGACAATATAATTGCTTTATCTTTGGCTTACCACTTTGTGATTTCTACCACTATTACACTACTTGTCTATTCTATATATGTATATATAAAAATCAAAATATGCTTGTTCTGGGTTTGTATATATATACTAGCTGACCCGGCGAACTTCGTACCGCCTAAGAATCAATAACTGTTGTGTTAACTTATTAGCTGAATTAATTTCATTTTTTTAAAGTTAAAATTAATACTCAAAATGAATTAAGAAATGTAATTCACGTGGCAGCAAGACATTTGCTTTATTAAAGCGAATCGAAATGATTCACGTGGCATTATTGTACTACTTTCTGTTAAAACTATTTACTGGGTGGGTTGCACTTGGGTCGATTCCCTTCATTGAAGCACCTTGTGATATCCAACATGTTTCGTTTTGTTGTCGTTAGATACCTTCCCAGTTCCACCGGGCGCATTGAGGAAAAATAAGCCACCATTTCCATCATCAACAGCCTTCATTAACGTATCGTGCACTTCCTTCTGTTGGGGATACAACAGTGGTACATTCGTTCAAACTGATTGGTTCAATGCATCTTGATCATATTCACGTTCACGTACCAATTCTTGATTGAAAGCATCATTCATTGCAAGTTTCATTGCATTCATGAAGCGTCGATCTGGCGTTGTTATTCCTAACTTGACTAACAAACTGCCGCACATGAGGTAACACATGTCTTCGATCAAAAACAAAGTCTGTTTATGTATATCCTCATTCACCTCGAGATCAGGATTCCCTGAACTGACACGAATTCGATGTAAAATGTCTTCTGACATGTCATCTTTGTACTTGTTCCATAGTTCATGTGGATTCCATGGGAAACATGTCGCAATAATGATAGCAAATAATGTGCGTATCAGACTGGAGATGCAGAAATAATTGCTTCAGTGATTGTCATGTCCCAATGAGTATCGTTTTCTAGCAAATTGATCTGCTGACATGCAACACGAATTGTTGGGCACACTACACCATTGACTTGTGATTCAAACGATGTCGGCCCACGAACATTCACCAGCAACAACCAAAAGTGGAAGCATCCGTTACTTTTTACATGAACTGTGTAAATGCGACCAAGAGCATCAGTAGAACGCACAACCGGATGATCAGTAACCACATCGCCGTGCTTCCGACGTGGAAATCTCTTCGACAAAGCGTTCGACAAAGTGTAATAACGTGGCATCTCAGATTAGAGCAACGTCCGGGCAAATAGATCGCATTAGCAAATCGAAAAGAAACTGGTCAATGTTGTTGCTGGAGGTGTTTCAGCACGTTTGGCAACAGTCGATGTAATGAAATAAACTCGTTGATCATTCTCCAGATGCATCGCCAAATATACAACAATGAAATGTCATTCATGAATGGGGAATGAGAATATACGCCAAATCGCCTCATTGTAGCTCACAAACTTGATAGCGTGTGATTTCATCGTTTTTTATTTGTGGTTTGAATGCCAAAAACCACCATATCGCTGACTTTTGTGATAAATTTGCAGATGTATTTGATTGACTTCACCGAATTGCAATACTTCACGTTGTAATGCGCCTTGAATGTTTTGAAAAGAAGTGACTGTTTTCCTGGAGTTGTGCAGACATACGTTCACCGTTGGTCCCATTTTCGAATGTTGACATTTAGTGCGTAAGAAAGAGTGGCAGCATTATATGTTTAAAAACAAAAGCAAAACAATCATCGCATTGACATTTGACGTTTTTGAATTATTGGAATTCACGCAAACTTCAATATTATACGAAACATAATATTGCTGTAGCTCTTTCAAAAGATGAAAATTCGTTCCATACAAAATGTATGAGGAAATGAATTTTCCTCATAACTTTCTTTTTCGTGAATTTTTGCGATGTTTTAATAGTTATTCTGTTATCCGGGGCGGAGACAAATCCAACAAATCAAAGATCATCAAAATCTGTCCAGCCGTTCTCGAGTTATAAATAGTGTAACTAACCCGACTTTGTTTTATATATTAAAAAGATATATGTGAGTATATGAGATGTCTATGTGTTGCTAAACCATTCATCCGATTGCAATGAAACTTTGGGGATTTGATGTGAGCATGCCCGCGATGGTTTTTATGTACAATAGTGAGTTCTGGCATCATGAAATTATGCATTGCTATTGCTAACCGTTCATCCGATTGCATGAAACTTTGGGGATTTGAGGATCAATGGTTTCTATACATAATAGTGAGTTCTGGCATCATGAAATTATGCGTTGCCGACCAAATTTATCCGATTGCGATGAAACTTTGGGGATTTGATGTGAGCATGCCCGTGATGGTTTCTATAAACAATAGCGAGTTCTGGCATGATGAAATTATGCATTGCTAACCTTTCATCTGATTGCGATGAAACCTTGGGGATTTGAGGTTCGACGGTTTCTATACATAATAGTGAGTTCTGGCATCATGAAATTATGCATTGCTAACCATTCATCCGATTGCGATGAAACTTTGGGGATTTGATGTGTGCATGCCCGCTATGATTTCGATATATAATAGTGAGCTCTGGCATTATGAAATTTGTATTTAAAAAATTGGTAATTTTCGGATCGAAGTGTCCATGGTTATTACGAATATTTTTTAGAAAAAAACTTTAGATTCGCCTTAATCACTATAAAAGGAAACATTTTGCATCACGGGCGGCGGAAAATAATGCATTTTAATTTTCAATTGCGTAAAATAAAATTTCACTTCGTGAACCGATACGGCAACAATCCGGCGGCCATTGCGTCACTGTTATGTTGATATCCCTGATACAAACAAGAGCTAGATTCGACTGTAGCCGACTTCGTGGGATATATGATAAGGCACGTAATAATGAAAAACAGAATTAATAATATAATGTAAACGAACCTCTAACCATAATCACTTCAGAGTCTAGCTGAGGCACTGGAATGGAGACAAACCATTCAAATCCTGGGATGTTTTTTAAAATAAAAATAATATACACAAGCCCGCTACACAAACCCTGCTTTGCCAGACAAACCATTCAAATCCTGGGATGTTTTTTAAAATAAAGATAATATACACAAGCCCGCTACACAAACCCTGCTTTGCCAGACAAACCATTCAAATCCTGGGATGTTTTTTAAAATAAAGATAATATACACAAGCCCGCTACACAAACCCTGCTTTGCCAGACAAACCATTCAAATCCTGGGATGTTTTTTAAAATAAAGATAATATACACAAGCCCGCTACACAAACCCTGCTTTGCCAGACAAACCATTCAAATCCTGGGATGTTTTTTAAAATAAAGATAATATACACAAGCCCGCTACACAAACCCTGCTTTGCCAGACAAACCATTCAAATCCTGGGATGTTTTTTAAAATAAAGATAATATACACAAGCCCGCTACACAAACCCTGCTTTGCCAGACAAACCATTCAAATCCTGGGATGTTTTTTAAAATAAAGATAATATACACAAGCCCGCTACACAAACCCTGCTTTGCCAGACAAACCATTCAAATCCTGGGATGTTTTTTAAAATAAAGATAATATACACAAGCCCGCTACACAAACCCTGCTTTGCCAGACAAACCATTCAAATCCTGGGATGTTTTTTAAAATAAAGATAATATACACAAGCCCGCTACACAAACCCTGCTTTGCCAGACAAACCATTCAAATCCTGGGATGTTTTTTAAAATAAAGATAATATACACAAGCCCGCTACACAAACCCTGCTTTGCCAGACAAACCATTCAAATCCTGGGATGTTTTTTAAAATAAAGATAATATACACAAGCCCGCTACACAAACCCTGCTTTGCCAGACAAACCATTCAAATCCTGGGATGTTTTTTAAAATAAAGATAATATACACAAGCCCGCTACACAAACCCTGCTTTGCCAGACAAACCATTCAAATCCTGGGATGTTTTTTAAAATAAAGATAATATACACAAGCCCGCTACACAAACCCTGCTTTGCCAGACAAACCATTCAAATCCTGGGATGTTTTTTAAAATAAAGATAATATACACAAGCCCGCTACACAAACCCTGCTTTGCCAGACAAACCATTCAAATCCTGGGATGTTTTTTAAAATAAAGATAATATACACAAGCCCGCTACACAAACCCTGCTTTGCCAGACAAACCATTCAAATCCTGGGATGTTTTTTAAAATAAAGATAATATACACAAGCCCGCTACACAAACCCTGCTTTGCCAGACAAACCATTCAAATCCTGGGATGTTTTTTAAAATAAAGATAATATACACAAGCCCGCTACACAAACCCTGCTTTGCCAGACAAACCATTCAAATCCTGGGATGTTTTTTTAAAATAAAGATAATATACACAAGCCCGCTACACAAACCCTGCTTTGCCAGACAAACCATTCAAATCCTGGGATGTTTTTTAAAATAAAGATAATATACACAAGCCCGCTACACAAACCCTGCTTTGCCAGACAAACCATTCAAATCCTGGGATGTTTTTTAAAATAAAGATAATATACACAAGCCCGCTACACAAACCCTGCTTTGCCAGACAAACCATTCAAATCCTGGGATGTTTTTTAAAATAAAGATAATATACACAAGCCCGCTACACAAACCCTGCTTTGCCAGACAAACCATTCAAATCCTGGGATGGTTTTTAAAATAAAGATAATATACACAAGCCCGCTACACAAACCCTGCTTTGCCAGACAAACCATTCAAATCCTGGGATGTTTTTTAAAATAAAGATAATATACACAAGCCCGCTACACAAACCCTGCTTTGCCAGACAAACCATTCAAATCCTGGGATGGTTTTTAAAATAAAGATAATATACACAAGCCCGCTACACAAACCCTGCTTTGCCAGACAAACCATTCAAGTACTCGGGGACAGGTATTGTTCCTTTGATCCCTGACGGCTTTGAAATGACGTGACCTACATACATTAGTACTAATGCACAGCTACATGCTTTACACATTTAAAAAAATATGCGTAGGTACCTAGGTTCTTAAAAATAAATGATTTTTTTCTTGGACTTTTGTTTCGCGACAGTTTCGCGCAAGTTGAGTCAAACATGTTTATTGCTTTGCCCCTCGTTTTTGTGCTCATGAACACCGCAAAACAATAAAATATGTGAGTATGTATTTGCATGTATGTTTGTACATATATTTATTTTATTTTATTTGGAAAACCAACAGTTACATTATTAACGTAGGTGTATTTACATATGTATATGTTATTGAACCAATAATAGGTTTTCACTGGTGTGTATTAATTAGAGAGATTAAAAAGTTATAAAAGTTATAATAGCTTATTGGGATGGGATGGTGGGCGGGAGGGGAAGGGGACGGATCTAATCTGGGAGTGAATAAGTTATTTGTATAGGAGTATAATAGTTTGTTTATGTTTAGAAGTTATTTATTGTTTATTTTTTTAGAATTTGGGGTGCTGTGTTGAATAAGTCGAATTCATTGTATGAATTGTTAAAAAAGTGTTAAGCGCGTATAGATAAGTATATGTACAGTGTACACACGTATATACATGAATGTATGTGAAGGATTGAATTCATCAAAAAACCCTCCACTCAACATCCCCAAAGATGAACAGGCCCTGAAGGGAATTATTTTCCTCGCGGCCTCTCATGTGTGGAACTAATGCAAAAAAATTATTCATTAGAAAATATCAAACCCTGCTTTGCCAGACAAACCATTCAAATCCTGGGATGGTTTTTAAAATAAAGATAATATACACAAGCCCGCTACACAAACCCTGCTTTGCCAGACAAACCATTCAAATCCTGGGATGTTTTTTAAAATTATGATGACATGCAGCTTTCGTAGTTTAACCTCAAAGTTCCGTATTATCCGTGAGGTGGACTAAATGCATTGTCTGTTGTGTTTTCATAATTGCGCGCCTTTTCACGTAGCTTTTCGCTAATATTATCAGAGATACCAACATAACAGTGACGCAATGGCCGCCGGATTGTTGCCGTATCGGTTCGCGAAGTGAAATTTTATTTTACGCAATTGAAAATTAAAATGCATTATTTTCCGCCGGCCGTGATGCAAAAAGTTTCCTTTTATAGTGATTAAGGTGAATCTAAAGTTTTTTTCTAAAAATTAATTTTAATAACCATGGACACTTCGATCCAAAATTTACCAAAAAATTGCAATAGGTGGTACGCGAACTGTTTGAAAACTGAATGTACTGGGACTGAATGTATGGAATGCAGGAGGGGGGAGGGGAACTCAGGAGGGGGGTTCGCGGGGCGGGGGAAGCGGGAGAGGGGAGTGGGGAGAGGGAAGGCGGAGAAAGCGGAGTGGGAACGCGTGAGGGAAAGGGATGCGGGAGAGGAAGGGGAAGCGGAAGGGGATGAATGGGAAAGGACACGCAGGGAGAAACAATTTCTTTATTAAGTGGCAAAGCAACGCATGCCAGGAACTCACAGTATATTACATTTAACGTCATTTTAATTTATGACATTATTATTTCCTTCCAGTACAAGCGCGAAATTATCAAAATTAGAACCGATGAATGCTGATTTTTTTTTTTTTTTTTTGTTATCAGTTGATAGAAAAAACGTAAGGTGAGCCATTTTTAAATTTTTTATGTTTGCATGCAAAAATTTTATATTTCAAAAATTATATGTATATTTCGATTTATAAAATTTAGAAGCATATTTTATGACCTTTCAAAAACAGCTTTCAGTTTTTGGATACATTCAGAAATATTCTATTTATTTGTATTTTATTGTAAAGCAGAAATATTTTGACCTTCTATATCCGTGGTGGTCAAACTGCGGCCCGCGGTTGTGCGGCCCGCACAAATATCTGCCGTTTTCTTTTTAAATATATTTTTTCTCATATCCGTTTTTTTGCAGCCCGCACAAATATCTGCCGTTTTCATTTTAAATATTTTTTTTTCATGTGCAATTATACTCTCCGTTTTTTTGCGACCCGCACAAATATCTGCCGTTTTCTTTTTAAATATATTTTTTCTCATATCCGTTTTTTTGCAGCCCGCACAAATATCTGCCGTTTTCATTTTAAATAATTTTTTTTCATGTGCAATTATACTCTCCGTTTTTTTGCGACCCGCGCAAATATCTGCCGTTTTCTTTTTAAATATATTTTTTATTTACAATTATATTATCTGTTTTTTTCCATATGATATACCCATATGATTTTAAGTTGATTTTAATTGATTAACATTTGATTTTAAAACGCCCAGCTGGTTTTTGAACACATAGCGTACATACGTCATAGGTTCTCAACGTGGGCGATAATGCCCCCTTGTGGTCGTTTGAGACTTTTAGGGGGGCAGTAGGAGACCCAGAGAAAATTCGAGGGCATAGAGATGGCACAGTGAGGGTGTAAGTAGGTAAATGAAAATATGGTCTAAAAAATGGTCTATGGTCTAAAACACGCTTATCACGTACTAACAAAGCAAAGTAAACTTTCATTTTGGTTAATTTTTGTAATTGTATGTACCTATTGTAATCATTTTTATCACGTGTGCGAAAATTCACTATATCATGAACACAAGAAGAAAGGAGGTAGCAACCCGGTACTTAAATACAAAATAATTGCTTTTTTAACTTGCTAAACAAAATGGTACAATACCCCCCCCCCCGAAATCATAAGTGTGCGGCCCGCGGTGATACCTCACATTGTCCTATGTGGCCCTTGACCAGAAAAGTGTGACGACCGCTGTTCTATATCGTTGAGGCCTGAGGGGTTAATATTAACAAAATTAAAATATAAAATGCATATTTTTTGTCTCCCCCGACATAAATACTCACTTTTCGTAATAATAAAGCTAAACCTAAGTATTTAAACAAGAAATACTCGAAGTACGACAATATCTAAATAGATACCTAATGTAAAGTGTGCCAAGGTCAACAGAATATAATTTAATAATATGGTGTTTTCAATGTAAGTCACTGACCTGTTGCTGTGAAAATCTTTCATTAAGGTCATCCATTTCAGCAACCTGAGAACTCTGAGATGGTCCCAAAGAGATGTTGGGATTCGATTTTTCGAAATCTTCATCCTCACCAGGCCCTAGGCCTGTGGGGTCGTTTTCTGACATTTTATCAACTCAATCTGTTAACAGACGACACTGAAAATAACACAACACCACATTAAAATATCAAAAAAACCCTCGCTTTTAGAAGTAAAAGTTAGAATTACAGAAAGAAAGCATTGGAGCTTCAAAAAAATGTCAACATTGTTTACATCTAGCCGGATGTTACAAATACTGGCAGAAATGAGGAATGAATGAGGAGTGGTTTTATATTAATTACTTCCAATAATCTGAACAATATTTATACAAAGTTATTTTCAAGCAGGTATGTAATGACGTACTGTCTATTGCGAAAATATTGGAATATGTTATGTTTCCACTAAGGTTTACTTACATGTTTTTTTATTATCTAGTGAAGAAATCAACATGTTATTAACATCCACTGCACAGCAAAGCATTTAAAAGCATTCGAATTATTTTTGTATACTTTATTTTAATTGTCAGATTATCCCATATTGCCAACACGTCAGTGGAGGTGAGTGTTGCAAGATTAAGGAAAAATTTGAAAAAACGGAAAGTGGGGAATAATAATTTTTATCTATCCCAATTTTATTAATAATTGCCACGCACACGTAGGTCGACGAATTGAGGTGACTAGTCCATAATGCCTTCTTCAGACGTTCTAGTGTTAATTTGATTTTTTTATTTTATTATTTATTTGGCTTTCACCCACTAAGGGTGATCTTGGCCATTTCTTAAAGTCAGTTACATATTTTTAAAATTATTTACATTTTCAGTTTTTTTTTTTAAATAATTTACATTATATATATATTTTTTTAATTATTTACATTTACAGGTTTTTTTAAATTTGTCACATTTTCAGATTTTTTTTAATTAGTTACAGTTTGGCAATTAAAGTGTAGAAAATAAATGATGGCGATGCGATCGTTTTTTAGGTTTTAAATGACAACACCAAGATGGCTCATAAGACAATGAATATATGTTTAAAAAAACACTTCGGTCAAAATGCATATTTCATAACGTGTGTGTATTTTCAAAAATTTTGCACAAAATCTATAATTGAATAGATGTAAATAATAGAAGTAAAAATGTAATTTAATATAAGTGAAATAAAACAAAACAAATTGTAGGCGTTTATATCGTTATAAGGTAATAATAATAATATTTATACGGCATTATAGGATGGGGCAGTACATATACAAATCAAACACAAACAATTTACATATCACAAAAACTAATAATAAAAACAATTTTAAAAAAAACCCTACTCATATTTGTCAGAACTTTTATTCAAACAATTTAAGGTCAGAAAATTAAGTGCATTTTATCATACAACATTACAAATTTATAAAGATAATATTAAAAAATCAGATTGTAATCGTTATAATCCCTCGAAAATTGGCATAAATCTTGTAATGGTACTTCCACACCAAAGCCAACCTTCCAACTCCGAACTTAGTTTGGAGTTGGAAGGTTGGCCGATCGTGTGGTGGCTGCGGCCAACCCTCTAACCCCGAATTCCGAAACCAAAATGGCGGACATTGAACAGCTGTAGCTACGCTGTACCTTATGTCCATTGCCTATAATTATTACGCACGTATAATTATATACTTATGTACACGACATGTTTTCAAACAATTGTTATACTACTCTCCGTAATAATATTGTCATTTTAATAGAACGCGGCCGCGCGTCTTGATCGCCTGCCGTTCGCAGACTGATGTGTGGACAGCTGCGGCAGGCTGGTATGTGTGAGTTGGCCATCGGGATCGCCTCGAGGGCGATCCCGGGCCAATTCGAACTCCAACCTTCCAACTCGAACTTCCAACGCACGAACACCCCTCCACACGATCGTCCAAACGTTTGAAGTTGGAACGTTGGCCGCTGTGTGGGCTTACCATAATACTAATGAAATTTATTAAACAAACTATACTACGTACCAGTCATTTCTGCAGTTCGTTTGTAAACATATTCTAAATTAGACAGAAGCTTCTTCGCGTGATATTCGGCTAGGCAGCGTTGAAAAACGCAGTATTTAACCCCTTTTGCATTACTACGTATTGGTTTGTTCATTTTAATTAAATTCAAACAATGCACAGGCAAATAATGAATAAAAATATTATTAAATAAGCGAACTTCTACTCAGATTTGACAATAAATCGAACATAACATGCGATAACATGACAGCCATAGGAAACGACATAGCAAAGCGAGTAATTCGATGCTGCCATAGTAATGAAAACATTTAGTTCCAATTTATTTAATTTCTAAACTTAATTGCCAAACTATACATTCTCAGCTTTTTACACAGAATAAATAAATTATATTAGCAAATAGAGACAATGGGCCAAGAAAAATATTCATAATATGATTATACAAGTTGTACTAACATACAGAGTTGGTATTAATAGTAATTACAAAATTGTATAGTAGGAAAATGCAGTAGCGTAGCGATGGGGGGCGAACCGCCCGGATGCCACCCGACGGGGGGTGACACTTCACCCGACCGTTAAAAAATTACGAAGGATATTGTCACAAAAATATTGAATACGGTTATATTTATATTTTCCTAGCTCCATGACTCCCCGTGGAGTGCCCCGAAACGGGAGAATTTTGTGCCTGACGGTCTTTTATTGGGGGGGGGGGGGGGGGGGGTGACACCACGTTATCCGCCCGGGTGCCACCCATGCTATCTATGCCACTGGGAAGATGGTACAGGTTCCCAAAAATAGGAACCTGAACAACTGTGCATAATTACACTGCAAGAACAAATGCATACGTATGAAAGATAAAGAAATGTGATTTATTAATTGCTCAAATGTTAAGGCCATTTTTATAAATAAATTTTGCTAACGAATTGTGAATTTCAGGAGAGTTGAGACTATGAAGGCAGGGTACACTGGTAGGGAATTCAATTTTAAGTTTGACCAATTCATGTATGAAGTTGGTCATTGATAGGACACTCAAAAAATTAATGGTCCTCCTCCTCCTAAGTATCCTCTGAACAGTCTGAACCACAATCACAATAAGGCGAATTGACTGGGTGGAATCTGGAGATGGCTAAGACAACAAGAATGACCTAGACGCATTCGAGTTATGGAAGAAATGTATTTTTAGGCATAGAAGTGTATTTGTGAAACCAGAGCTTGACGGGAATAGAAGGTTGAATTGATGAGTATTGGTGACCTTTTATCAGAGAGGATGATTTCCATTCAGAGGACCATTGGCGTTGTAACTTATTTTTAAAAATATGGAAATAGTCTCTAACAGGAATAGGTATACTAGTTAATGAACCATGAACAATGGATTCCTTAGCAATAGAATAAGCATTTTCATTTCCAACAATACCAAGGTATCCTGGGATCCAGGCAAAGACCACTGACACTTGGCCAGCGACATGGAATGCAGGAAGTCTCTGATACAGCAGGTAAGAGAGTCGCTTAGTGTTTGTTGTTCAACTCTCTGTTGAAAGACACTAGTAGGAGTAGGTAATCTAAAAAGCTCGGGTAAATATTTCCCTATCGAGTCCATGCTCAAAACACACTTCAAAAAATTAAAACAAATTGTACTAGGTAGAATGGTTAGTAACAAGTAATTCGGTAACCGGAATTGAAAAATATTGCGTTTTAATGTTTTTTTTTTTAAATTTAAAAAACTCAAAATGTCATTTTTCAATGACCACCATGTTAATTACGACGATGAAATACGCATTTTTAAAAGAAATCTTCTAATTTAATCGACTTGACCGAATTGCAGTACTCAAAATAGCAATGCGCTTTAAATATTTTGGAAAGTAGCGGCAAATATGGAACAATCCAGCTGTTGTTGACTATATCCTTATTTTTGACTTTCAATGTTATTGTTCTCCCGTTATCTTCTACAGTGCGACGATGATAAGGAGGGTAACCATCATTGCCTGTAATTGTATCAGCCAAAAAAGCACGGGGATAACGCTTCGAGCATTTGTTGTCGGTCATGCACAGTGATTCCCGATTGTGTTCGCCACACGGTCCATGAATCATATACTTCTTAACTACTTCATACAATTCTGGGTCTACTTCGACATCAGGAATTTCTGCGCAAATTATTGAGTCGTTTTCATTTTCGACCATCCACAGGAGAATATGTGCATAAGGCAGTCCTCTCTTCTACCACTCTACAGAGTACATCCAACATCGTACCTCTTCGAAGACATGATATTTTTCAATAAATTTCATGAGCGCTTTGAGTTTCTGCTTGAACATTCGTGCTGTTATGTCGTGACAATCGCTGGATGATTGACCAGGTAATAACAGATTAGTGATTTCGATCCATTTTGGGTTGCACGTGAAAGTGATAAATAAATCTGGTCGACCGTATCGGCGCACGTAGGTCATAGCATCTTGCGCGTATTCATGCATGTGTCTCGTGCTTTCCACATACGTTGCTGGTAAAATAGTAAGTCGGCCGACATTATTTCCATTTCCATCTGCGTTCATGGCATCGAACGCAAATGAACGTATTCTTCTGAACGTAATTTTTTCTGGTTTAAACGTATATACGTCAGACGTTCTGTTTCAATTTTGACATACATATCAACGGCGATCTGATGAAATAATCGGCAGCATTTCAAAATGTGGTTATCTGCGTTTAGACGAATCATGAAACGGTATGCATGAAAATTCATCGAGCTGACCCTTTTGTTTGTTTCTTGATCTGTAGAAGAATAATTTACTTTATTTAGGAATCAAAATGAACAACATTTTATAACAACAGTAGAGTAACATTTTTAAACAATTTCTGCCATTAGTTGTTTTATACTTGCATTGATGCATTTGTATACATACATACATTCAGTAACTTGAGGGAAAACATTGTGAGTAAACTTGTATATCCATCTAGATTTGAAAAATTCAGTGCCACGTTGATGTATACGTTTACAAACGTGAGCAAAACATTGTCAGTAAACTTGCATATCTTACTACATGTAACTGATAACACTTGTGCTCTCTGTAATTCCATTTACAGCTTTGGCCACAACCTAAACATTTTTTTGCATTGATACATTCCAGTCTCTTGATTAATCATCTTGATCCAAAAATGATATCCATAATCCTCCTCCTGCCTCCTCGACAAAATATTAAGGAATATTGAAATGCACCATATAAACGATGTGTTTCGCTAATACGCTGAAGGTTGCCATCATTACGTCGTTGAATTACAATATCGCTAGACTCCATATTCTCACCAACAACCACAATGGCAACTTCGTTTAACATTGGTGCGTTAAAGCGTCTCTCATGTTCTCCTGCAGGTCTTTTGTCTGCTCTGATCATTATTTTATGATCATCCGATGGCATCATACCTAAGGCTGCTTTGAACAATTAGATCAACTGATTATGTTCATGTAACAGTTGCAGCTGTATGATTATCTCTCTCCTAGATGAACGATTGATAGCACAGCGTTGATTTACTTCACATTCAGAATTTCCCACGAAATAAATTTGAAGACATTTGTATTCACCATCAACTAATGGCAACAATGCTCCTGCACGGTGGTGAATTTGTCCTTGAATCTGTAATATTGAACATAAGAAATAATTGTAACCCTGGAAATATAGTCTACGTAAAATTTACGCATGCGTGTTAGAATTATTGCTCTCTCGTTCAAATTAGTGCCAATCCAATCGCTGTGCTTTTCAGATATCTCACTCCCTGCTTGGGCCTTAGGGAGGTAAGTGTTACCAGTTTGGAGATATAACGACCGCACGAGTCAAAAAGCATAATATTGATACGTTCCAAAGCTGTATCTGATATATTTTTATATAACTGTAAGTATGCTATTATTAAATATATATGAATTATTCAGTATATTAGTCAAAATGGCTGATTGTTTGTGAAAATAAGTGAATTGAGAAAAAAAAATATTGTTCTAAGTTTGGTTATTATTGAAGAAGATTCACGTTTCGTCGTTTTTCCATATAACAAATAAATATATACTTATTCACAAAATGCTGTATTTCTTATTTCATTTGTTTGTAAAAATATAATACCGATTGGTTTATTCAAATCAATTTACTTAAGGAATGACCAGACAAAACCGGAAATATGTCATTTTTAAATAAAATTTTAGCCGTGTTGACTTTTCCACAAAAAAGTATAAATTGATTTCGAAAGATTGTTCTTATATCTATATGCTATGTTTTAAATTATGAGTAAATATGTTTATTTTTAGCATACTAAGGTTATATCGTAGCTCATATTGTCAAAAAATAATTACAAAAAGTACATAATTTTAGTAGTTTTATCATCACGCCTTTCAGCATTTTTGAATATATGTAGGTATAAATTAAAGCAAATTTTGAATTGCCGCTGACTGGCTAATGGCCCTTAATAAAATATTATAGAAACTCATGCGTCAATTTTACGTATGATTATCTTTACAGTACATCGAAATATGATTATCTTTTCATATATGAAGGTTTATGTTACAAAGGATGTATATAATGTATGTCACAAAATAAAAAAAAAAAACCTTAAAAGTTGGATTGAAACCTTATTATTAACCTCTTATAATTTTACATTTCTTTCTTCTTTCTATATTGAAAAAAAAACATGTACGTAAAGGACACTTGTGCATAATTATAAATAAGTAATAATAATTAAATTAATAAATAATTAAATTGTGCATACATTATAAATAATTAATTATTTTTGACCAGTAAGTAAGACAAAGTTTTTTGGCGATGATTTTTTGATTTGTGTCCCAAATCGGTAATTTGTAAATTAAATTTACGCCTATCAACATTTTTCTGTCATTTGACTGTCCTAGAACGGGAGACCTTCCTAGTTGGACAGTCAAAGCATAAATATACCAAACCACCCACAGTCAAAGCCTCTTTGTACTTTATTCTTTGTAACAAAAACAAACAAATAAAAAAAATAAAAAAACACGATCTTCAATTATATTTGCACCAAATGATGTCACTTGGAACACACTGTTGTAATTTTGAATATTCTGCAAAAAATTCTTTGGTGGAGGATCTTGCCCTGATAGCAATGAATTCAGTGGTTCAGGTGGCGTCGTCGGTTGTGTTAATTTGGCTTTCGCACAACATAATCCTGGCGGTTCGAGTCGAAACCTCAAAGCATTGCAATATTGACAAATAGTGCTCATTGTCCCAAAATCGACCGATGTATCGCTGGCGTAATCGACTGTTGTATCATTTATCTAAACGCCAAACGTTCATAGGTAACTGTTACGCTAGATCGTCTGTTTTGTTGCCTCTCGCTTGAAGTCGATGGTATAGGTTCTTCCGGAGTCGCGGTAGATCTCGCTTGAGAAATTCTCATTCTATTTGCCTCCAAACGCTGCCAACTCTCTTCTTCAGTCTCATTGTCTCGAAGATTGTGAACTCGACTTACGTTACGCGTACGCCAACCGATATTTTGACGCTTGACTGGTGGCATTTTCTTATCAATACCATGACGGTAAACCTATAAACATTTATAAAAAAAAAATAAAAATTATATAGAAAAAAAATTCTGTTTGATTTAAAAAAAAATTCTTTGATACAAACCTTCTGACAATAACGAACACAACAAAAAAAGAATTATCCAATTTGGTGCAGTCGTTCGTAAGTTATGCGCGTACATACATTTCGGCGATTCATTTTTATTTAATATAGATACGTATTTCAATTACAAGTAATTCAAATACTGCCCAGCCCTGAGTATAGTTTTAGCGTGCATATTTGTGTTTCGTCAAAAATATTTATGTTCTTAACGTCTGTCTGTGGCTTCCTTTGGCAGAATGAATTTTGGTTTCAAATCTATGGACTCGTTGTGACATGTCGATTGTCGATGGCCGTGACCACATATCTATGGTCGTGACTGACTTGAAGCAACTTGAAGTTAGCTGCAAAAATATTTCGTCAGCTATCAATAAAATAGATTTATTTTATCAGAAATATAATATATACTATATTATAAACAGGTCTTACTATTTTATTACCTAATATTTGAAAACATAAATGGCTTCTTTCGGGGGACAGGTAATAATTATTTTTAAATGTATCTGCAGAAGACTTCACATTGTCGATGAATTATATTATTTTTTTATCAATGATAAACCTTACGTTTCTATTATAGGGGGCTAATAGATTTTTAGGTGTATTTAAGAGAAAAGGTCGCTTTGACACTGGAATCGGGGCCGAGTTGCCAGAAGCCTACAAGAAGTTCTGGAGAGAATGGAAGGTAATGCGACCTGCTGCGGTCCACTACGTTCCCCAGGAAGGTCGTTGGAAAAAAGATGAGGTTACTGGAGAAATTCTTCCCGTTCAAAATATTCCTATCCCACTCAAATTTCCCAAGGAAGCTCATCAGGGGATTTGGGGAGGAGAAGGCATTATTAAGGGTAATCCTTTTCATATTTCAAATGTTTCATAACCTCTAAATTAAGGGCTTGCATGTGTCAGACGATACTAAATCATTGTATTTGGTTTAAATCCCCCACACTGAACGCTATGATGCCTAGTTTGCCTTTTTACTTTTATAAAGAATGCTTATTCAAATTGATGTGGATGTACAAATAAAATGCATATGCTCATAATGTTTTTCTGGTCTTAGGATTTCAGAAGAGAGACCGTCGCCAGCGAAGGGTCCCCCATTTCTGGGTCCCCGTCCTAAAGCGATCGGTAATTCGATCCGACGTGCTCAATGTGCACTTGTCAGTTATAGTGACGGATCGCACCCTCAAGCTGATTATGGACAACTATGGTTTTGACCATTACCTGTTAAAGACCCCGGCATGTGACCTCCAATCCGAACTTGCCCTGAAGCTCAAGCAAAAGGTTCTTAGAGCTTTGGAACAAAAATGTCCAGCCTACAACGACGATCCGGAGAAACAAAAAGAGATTTACGATCAGTACAAAAACTATCTCTCAGCAGTAAGTACTACTTATTGTTCACAGTATACCTCTCCAGCCGGACTCGACCCATTGCCTTGCATCACAGTGGGAGGGATGGATTCATACGTCTGTTACTCCTGATCACATTGACCCCCAGATTCTTACCCACCCTTCATATCTTTATCTTTCCCGGAAATTGACCTATTTTCATTGCTAATTCCTGCCTTCTACGTAAGGTTTAAATAAAATAAATAAATTTCTGTTCTCAGGCTAATTTGTTGGCTTTTCGGAATAACTTGTAGGTCTCATAGAAATCGTTGTGTCTCCCTTACTATCATGGTTAGAAGTATGATGTATAAGGTGTTAGAAAAAGAAAACACCATGCTTTATATTAAAATCTAAAAGTTAACCATAAAATAATTAAAATCTACACCTTTATAAAACCAAAGTTTTCGACCGCAATTTGAAAAAATATTATGAAAAGACAAAAAAGGAGTTGACGATAACATTTCTAATACCTACATTTACTTAATAAAATATGTGTTTTTATTTTTTGTTGTTAACTTAGAAAAAATGTAAGGTGAGCCGTTTTTAAAACTTTTTAAAGTTTGCATTAAAAAAATTTATATTTCAAAAATTATATGTTTATTTCGAATTATAAAATTTGAATGCATATTTTGTCACCTTTTAGTTTTTGAATGCAACAGAAATATTCCATTTATTTGGATTTCATTGCAATGTTGAAATATTTTGACCTTCAGACAAAATGGGTTCAATACCTGGGGCGTTAATACCTATTGAAATGTAATAATAAACCGTAATACACATTAAAATATAATTCAGTTCTAACTTAAATAATAATATCAACACATGATTTTCTTTTGTATATTTTTGCCATACTGAATTATTACCCTAAAGCTTGCGACTTACGCCCATAAAATTAATTTTAATTTCCATAAATATTCACTTCGGTTGGACAGGGTTCTAACTTCACTTTACTTTGTTCTGAGGTGTCAAAGTTTGCCAAGACCATTTTTCATTATCTATTTGCCAATTTCTGATTTTGAGGTTGAATCTTGCGTAAAGTATTTTAAAGGATTTTTTTTTTAATAGGACATACGCTTACCGTTTTAGAACATATCTAAACATGCAGATAGAATAATGTGCAACCAACTAAGGAATAATAATTCATTGCTTAAGGTTCTAACTACATTTCCTTAACCTCGCGTCCCGCCTCATTATATCTTTCCGGCGGGCTTTGCTTATGCGATTTTAACCAATATGTATAAAGGACAAGTTCAGAATCGCTTGTACCAATATCAATCTAAAACACCATCCAACAGGTTAATGCAAATCCAAGCTAGGGACACGTCCTATTTATTAAAATATGATAAACTAAAATCTAAAATTGTTAAATAGATTACGAAAATTAGTTTTTGCAAACTTGCAACCTAAGAACATGGTAAGGTGAAATCAGAACCTTATCCAACCAAAATGACGAACTACATTGCGCTTCATAACAAATATCAACAACTGTCAGATACAAACAAAATAGAGGGTGTAAGTGATGTTTGAACCTCGTACAATAAATGGAGCTTGGTTTTGGAATTCATACACATGTGAGATACGTTTTTAGATTTTCACGGCCAAAAGTATTTTCATTATTGTTTTTGGGGTGTTATGCCGTGTTGCACACACATCTGCCGGATGATGGACACTGCAACACTGTCCGAAAAGTTGGCTTAAAAAGAGTTAGCGCAACACAGCATACCACCCCAAAAACAAATAAACAAAAAAAGAACACATATTGACGGTCCCGAAGAACAATGTCGCATGTGCGATTTTGTAGTTTTGCAGCAGAGCTTATTAAAGTATTGTTTCTGCAATTTTACTGTTTTTGAGATCAAGAAATATAGTGTTGTTTTGATCTTTGACATTTCATCTCATTTCATTAAAGATTCCGATAGTATATACTTTAAAATCAACACAATAAGCCAATAAATAAGTCAACAGAACGATTTTCAAATTTTGTCAGATCCGACATTGTTCTTCGGGACCGTCGATATGGTTCTGAAAATTATTTTGGTTAGAGAAATGAGCAAAAGTAATGGTTTTGCATTCAAAGGTCACTTTTGAAAGGTGAAGACCTAGAACCTTGTCCGATGGAGGTGACAAAAGTTGATGAATGATCCGTATTTTAATTCCAGTACTCAGCTGAAGATATTGAGTGGTACGGATTAACCATGAACCAAGCTGTCCATAAGATGATTCTCATCAAGGAGAAAAAGAATGTTCCTGTCCCCCTGAAGCAAAAATATCGCTCACAATTAATAGAAAAACTAAAGGAAGCTGGAATTGCTGAGGCTCAAGAAGCTCAATTAGGGTGAGTCCATTATCTATTTGTCGTTAGAACCAGTTTAAAAATATGCATAGAACTCCTTTTAATTTTCAGTTTTTCTTTTATATGAATATTGAATAATATTATTATTTAATTTATTAAAAAAAAAAACAGATTATGGTTCTGCTGTGTAATTTTTATTATTCTTGACAGCTGTTTCGCCTTTGAAGGCATTAAACAAACTGTTCGTTTGACAAAGGCATTATCAAACTGTCAGTTTGAAAGCAACACATTAATAACTACTACAACACATAAATACTTCTCACATTTAATCATAACCACGTATCAGCACAGGTTTTCCTAGTGAGGTGTTCACGAAACATACAATATTACCCACCCACGGTTTCACCTTCTCAAACCTACCTTACACCCAACATCATCAAAGTTCAAAATATATCATCTAAAAATGTTAATAATTAGGTATACCCTGTAATATATATAGAAATAAATAAATAAATATCAAACTATCAGTGTGGCTAAGGCATTTGACAAAGGCATTATCAAACTGTCAGTTTGGCTAAGGGCAAGACAAGGGGCATTTGACAAGGGCATTCCAAACTGTCAAGTTTTACAAAGGCATTATCAAACTGTCAGTTTGGCTAAGACATTTGACAGAGGCATTATCAAACTGTCAGTTTGGCTAAGGCATTATCAAACTGTCTGACAAAAACATTATCAAACTGTCAGTTTGGCAAAGGCTGTAATTCAATCAAACTATTAGTTTGGCAAAGGCATTATCAGTTACTTAAAGGCAGTGTCAGTTTGACAAAGGTATTTTTTAAAATTTAAATGTCAAACTGACAACCCGGTAATTAAAGATGGAAATGTTATCAAATTTTGTAGATAAATTTATGTAAACCATATTTTTATTCCATGCAAAGGTCGTAATGTGCCCTTATTTAATAATTCAATTATAAATAAACTTTTCATGTACCAATAGGTGTAACCTTCTATAAAACTACTGGAAACAGGCGTACTAACCAGTCTTTTTAAGGACCATGCACAGCACTCCCTCATCGGTGCGCCGTCCATGTTGGAATTTTTTGTGTCGTGATTTTAACCTTTATGCTTTGAAAACAGTATAGAGGATGAAATCAGAATCGCTTGTGCTAATATTACTGTAGTTGCCACTTTTTATTTCATGAATGTATGAATCCTCTGACCGTCTATAAAACATTTTATCTGTGCGGGTCAAAATTAATTTTCGTTCAACGGAGTCACAAAAATTAAAATATCTTAATTTTCAAAGGAGTACCAAGATCATTATTTCTTTGATAACACTTTTTGATTGTTGTTTTTCGTATAGGTTTATGTAGAAATTATAAAACTACTTTATTTACATACTAGCTGACCTGGTTATGCGTTGCTGTGACTAATGAAACACAACGCCATCTACTGGATGGTTACCCAACCTTCATAACCACGATAAATTAACTCACTCTGCCATCTATTAATTTGCATACAAATCAAATCCACATCGCCTGCTTGCCAAGACATTCTCCTTTATATATTATATATTTCAACTAATTAACACAAAACCTTGACAAATTATAAGCCTAAACCTTCCTCATAATCACTCTATCTCTTGGTGAAAACCGCATGAAAATCAGTTCAGGCTAGCTATTCTCCAAGCCTCGTCGCTCGCAATTGCCGTTGAAAGTACGTCTGTCTGTCAACTTGGTTATTCTTGAGCTTGGTCGAAGGAACATACTTAGATGCCAAATGTCACAAGTCATTCCACACAACGAGTGGGTCAAACCAGTAGAAACAGAGCAGCGAGTGGTGGGTTGTTTGCGTATATATGCAATTGGCTGTCAAAATCTAGTATTGTTTTGCCGTGCTAACTTTCGCACCCGCAAAGACATCGTATATTTTTATAAAGTCGTTTTAAGGTTCCATATTACAAAGGCTGATTTACCAGAGATGTTTTGGTTGCCTAGCCATGTTGAATATTATCAACTCGTAGAAGTTATACGCGGTCAAAATACGTGTATCAACTGATTGACATGGTTTGACATTTCAAACTTGCACCATAGAAATCTCAAAAGCATTAAGAACATAAACAATATTCACAGGGCTGCCAATATAATCATCTTTTTGACCGTTCGACATTCAAGAATACGTAAAAATGTAGCATTCGACAAAGTTGGTCACGACGATGAGCAATTTTTCGCTCGTAGATGGCGCATAACGAGTAACGATTGATCGTTGCTCGGGAATAGCTACCCAGTAGTTTGTGAGTTTATCGCGAACAGACAGACCGACGCGGCGGAGAACTTTCATTTATAATATGTAGAGATTCATATAAATTTATTTTGTTGATGTCTCTCCAAAAGTGTTTTCTTTTTTTTTTTCAATATATAAAGGTGGCTAGTCTTGGGAAAATATATGGATTTGAAAATGAAGATATGTTATCTGGTAAAAAGAACCACCATTTATATCCCGTTATTTGATCAAAATCATCAAGGTAATTTTGCGCAGTTTTGCGAATTCTCGGCTGACAGTCAGGGGTGTTGTTTTCTTAGTACAATGTTCAAGGGTTAATTTAAAATAATTGTGTTTTCTTATTCTTTCAGAGCCGACAACTCCTCTTGGGTATCGAAGATCAACATATTTGGTAAAAAGCAGGAAACATGAGTTGTATTTTAGATTGAACTTAAAGGATGATAAAATAAGAGGAATAATTTAGGAGAACCTGTATAGTCAATACTTAAATAATTAAAGTCACATATTTAAAAATGTTTTTTATTTCTTTAATTATTTTGATTTATACATCAAAATCTGAATAAAAAAGGCATTTTGGTGTGTTTAGAAGCTGGAGACAAGGTTTTGATGAGACCTGGATTAAATGAAGGATTAATCTTAAATGCTGGTATTGTGTTTTACAATCTGCAATAAATATAATTATTAAATCCACTAACTTCATTTTAAAAGCGCTGTTTATTAATATCGACTGCGGTTTGGTAAAACTCTTCAAGCCGCAAAATGGAAACTGTACAGGAGACGGTAAAAACGAATATTTACAAATTTGTTAAACTAATAAAAAAAAACTTGAGATTTAACCTCTCCACGAGTATGGGTGAAACGGTTTGGCGAAGCAAAAAAATGCCCAGAAGAGTATAGCCGAAACGTTTCGTCTGCGGCTATTATTCAAACACTGTTAATATTTAATGAAATTATTTGACTTGTAGTAGCATCTATTTACATCTGCACGTAGTTTGTTGAAGTTTTGGAAGACATACCTACAATACCGACTTCACAATTTCAGTTTAAAAATTCTTTTTGCGTCATTTAGCGGTCGTCAGAGAAAGGAAGCAGTTTTTTGTGGACATGTTTTTTTTTTGATGTTGGTTTATTTTCGTGGATCGATGTCGATGACGTTTTAATTTAAAATATAATATTATTTTTAGTTAATCTACGATAATTTATAAAAAAATATTTTAAAAATGAACCAAAAAAAACTCACTCCTCACATACAGTTTTGTTCGCCAAAACTCACTTGCGGAGAGGTTTAGAAAGTGGCCTTTTTTTTTAAAATTTTTTTTGTAAAATATTGTAATTCTATTTATAATTATGAAGGATTTGAGGGCACCACTCCAGATTTTGCGATAATGCAAGTTTTTTTGTTTTAAACGAACTGTCGGATATAAAAACTTTGTGTTATTTCCGCTTCGCAATGAAAGCTCTATAAATGAAACATTTCTGAATGTAGCTGAATAATAAAAACTGTTTTTGAAAGGTTATGAAATAAGCTTTCAAATTGTTATATTACAAATAAATATTAAATTAACATTTGTAAATATTAAAATTTAGAGTGCAAACATAAAAAAAATTGTAAAAATGACTCTCGTGATGTTTTTATGTGGAAACAGTATTCTGTTGTATAAATGTATAATAAACAATTTTACCACCTCACTTTTTTACCACTTCATACAAGAATATTTAATAAAAAATTAACAATGTCTGATTTGGCGAATGAAAACTGTTTCTACAAAATAAGTCTTTTTTATGTATTTCTATGGACAACTTTGAGTAGAAATGTGAAGCTTGATTCAATATGGATCTAGTACTTTTTGTTTTGTAATTGTCACTAGAACAATAACAGAGTTATAACGATTTTTGTAGGAACACACGCGTTAACGTGAATACACGCTTATTGTACTTGACTGCTATTGTTATTTTGTCGTGTAAACACGCTTACGGCGGAGTGGTTAAGTAATTTCAACCGTGGTTTTTTTTTCAAAGTAACCTATTAAAAAATTATTAATAATAGTTTTTAGTATTAAAAATGCCTAAATTGGCAAAAACCATTATACATGGAATATTCTACATGAAACCACTAAAAAATAACATTCCCACAAAATGTGGCTTGAAGGGTTTTATCAAAACATAGTCGATATCAAGATGTCAATCAGATTTCGCTTTTACCCAATATGAAAGTTCTTGTCTGTAGTAATATATATTATGTATAAAATGGCAGATATCCTCATCATTGCCCCACTGAAAGGCCACGGTCACATCTTGTGGTTTTAGGTGACCAGATCTGAAAAGCCAGGTACTTCCCAACCTTCCTCTACCTCAGCTCCTTATCTTCCCCATTCCCCACAGCTTAACAACATTCTTCCGAATGTGGATGCCATAGTCCTGCTCCAGACAGTATTAACGTGTGATATATTCACATAAAAAAGTCCTGATGAAATTTGTGAATAGTTTTTTTAGACATACAAATCAATGTGTTTGTATCAGAAACAATTTTCGATTAATTTGATTCTTCTTCTTCTTGTGCCCTGACGTTGGCTATGCGGACTTTGTTTACTGCGGCCCGGAACAGCTCTGCGGTGGTAGACTGGCCAAACCACTGTCTCAGGTTTTTCAGCCATGAGGTTCTCCTTCTTCCAGGGCCCTGTCTTCCGGCAATCTTTCCCTGCATTATGAGATGCAGGATCTCATACTTCTCTGGATATCTCATCACATGTCCAAGATATTGAAGTTTTCGGATTTTTACAGTTTTAATTACTTCCTTTTCTTTATTCATCCGAACCATAACATCTTCATTTGTAACCCTATCCATCCAGCTTATTTTAAGTATTCTTATGTAGATCCACATCTCGAATGCCTCAAGTCGCCTAATTAGTTCTTCAGTAAGCGTCCATGCTTCCATTCCATAAAATAATATCGAAAACACGTAGCATCTGACCATTCGCATTCGTAATCCAAGGTTAAGATCATGACTGCAGAACATTTTTTTCATGTGGATAAAGGTTGCACGAGCTTGCTCAATGCAGCATTTGATTTCAACTGAAGGATCCGATCTATCATTTACATTGCAGCCCAAGTATACAATACTCTGTACCTTCTCTAGTTTTGTTCCAGCAATATAAAGATTTTCATCCAATGCGTTATTTTTGCTTATGAGCGTGTATTTTGTTTTATTTAATTTGATTGGTCAAATATTTTACTTGTTAGAAACATTGCGTCGGTTCTGACCTTGCCACATTTCAACAAAAAAGATTATTTGGTGCTTTGATGAAACATAAAACAAATAAAACAGATAAAATAATATTCATAAATTTATATTTTGAAGGATAGGTATTTGTTTCACATAAATGGATAACACGCGAAAAAAATAAACAACAAATCAGTGAAGAAACAACGGTCATGATAAGAGCATTTTATTATTGTGACTCGTTTTGAGATCACAAATCTCTGTGTGCTTAAATATTATAAAGAAAAACAGACAAATAATATAACTTTTTTTTTTATACAAGTGATTAATATATATTTTTGGAATCCTGCCCAAAAGATCTAACATGCTACGAAAAATAATATATGCAATAAAAATACAATTCCACTAATTAATTCAATTAATAATTTTTAACGGAAATAACGGCACTCAACATTGGTGTAGTCAGAAATGGCCAATTGCTAAAATTACTTCTAATCCTCGTTGGTAAATAATGTATCCACTGGAGCGCTTTTTGCCACAATATGGCACTATTTAAAATACCTCGGATTGCTTTGCCGCCAATTTTGGAAAATTTTCCCTTATTTGTAAGTAATTACATAAGTAGAAGTTTACGATTTTATAATATTTTTTTTATAAATCCTACGATTATGTGATAATCAACAAAAGATAGGTGAATTCATTGGCTTTATAGAACTACAATACATAATTAGTTTATAGGTCTCCATATTAAAATTTGGATGTAAGATTTTTTTTTAATGTGGGCGGAAAATATTCAAAATGATCTCCAAAAAATCTCGAGCAATCGGAGAAAAAAGTTTAAAATTTGCGCTGTCGCTCCAGTGGTTAACATTATTGTTAAATATTGTAATAACCAAAGATATTGAAATATAAGTAGATGTGCTATCTGCTGTTTTTACTATGTGGGTCTGCGCTTCCGGGTGTCGCCGATAATGTTTACCAATTAACAAATAAACTAAAAAAAATAATTAACGAATAAACCAAACGAACGTTAAACTAAATGAATGAATTCTTTCCTTATTCAAAATATATTGTTAACCAATATTAATGCACATTTTTAAAAAATCAACGAAATGAATAAATTCTTTTTGTATGAAAACTACGCTAATTAGCGCGTAGTCCGGCGACAGTTGCGCGGACACCACAGCATATCTCTTCTGTATTTGAATATCTTTGGTAATAACTAATAACATACTAAATATATAAACTAAGGGGAGTTATCTTGATTAAATGTAAAGTATATTACAATATTTTACATTGTATATCTAATATCTACAATATGGCAAGTTCTGTCCTTTTGGACATGATATAATAATTTTACTGCTTCAAGCAATAAAGAGGGAGCCACAAACAGCTGCTTTTAAAGAGAACAATGAGATAATTATGGAGGGCATTAAAACATCGATATAGAATTTTTAGATAGGTCGCTCAGCGTAGAGTGGAGCTAAATTAACGCTACTGCGAAATACGGTAGCCATCTATAACAGGTGTCTGAAGACAGTGTTAGTAGTTCCCAATGCCTAAGATTTCATTTCTTCCACCATTGCTTGTGAGAAATGAGTATACCCACTCAAAGAACTCTTTCAAATTTGGCCCACAATAATAGAATTTAAATAAAACACATAGTCATAGGAAAGAAATTCTGCTGTTATACTATCTCCAAGCATAATTTTTATACTTATTAGGAAACTTTTTTGTTTCAATATCTCAACAAGTAGAAGAGGAAAAAAACTACAATTTCCCATATCGTAATAATATGAAGAATTCTTGGCTATGCCTGTTTTCATAAGTGTGAATCAATCATTCTTGATTGTGTCTGTTTTAGTGTCCGAGTGTGAAACTAACATCCTTGACTGTGTCTGTTTTAGTATCCGAGTGTCAATGTATTATTCTTGGCTGTCTCTGTTTTACACCCGTATGCATAGTCGGTTCCTCGAGATTTCCTCCACTCGACTCAACCTCAAGGATAAATTCGGTATGCAGAACTGAAAAAACTATCCTCGACTTGAGCAAATTCCTCAGTCGAGTCGAGTAATGAACTGTCAAACTCAAGGTACGTCGCGATCTACCTTGAGGTCTCCTCGAAGCTTGTTAACAGCGCCGAAGACAGCCCATAGATGAAAAAAGTGAACCATAAATATATTCTTTACAAATATTTAATTAAACATTCTCTACAGTTTACCAGCATAATAATAAGAAATTTAATGACGTCATTCCTTCATTCAACCTCAACTCGACTTACTGGAGGTTCCTCAATGGAGGGTGAAGCCGTAACTGAGCATACTGATTTCAAGGAAGTTTTTAAGACTTCCTTGAGGTGACCTCGACTAAGGTCGAGTGGAGGAGGTCTCGAGGAACCGACTATGCATACGGGTGTTAGTGTCCGAGTGTGAATCTAACATCCTTGGCTGTGACTGTGTTAATGTGTCCGAGTTTGAATCTAACATCCTTGGCTGAGGTTGTTTTAGTATTCGGGTGTGAATTAAATATCCTCGGCTGAGCCTGTTTTAGTGCCTGAGTGTGAATACAGTGAAACTCTCTTAAGAAGTTCTCTCTTAAAACGTTTCGTGGCTTAAGAAGTTTGGTTTCCCTCGGCCCAATTTTTCTAACATATAAGGTTTTCCTGCTTAAGAAGTTTGTTTTTTCCGGTCCCTTGGAAAACTTCTTAAGAGGGTTTCACTGTATATTATGTATTCTGAAACTGTTCTAGTGTCCGAGTATGAATCTATTATTCTTGGCTGAGCCTGTTTTAGTGTCTGAATGTGAACATATTATTTTTGGCTCTCTGTTTTAGTGTCTGAGTGTGAATCTAATATCCTTGGCTGTGCCTTTTTTAGTGTCCGGGTGTGAATTTATCATCTTGGCTGTCTCTGTTTTAGTGTCTGGTGTGAATCTAATATCCTTGGCTGTTCCTGTTTTAGTGTCTGAGTATGAATATATTATTCTTGGCTGTGTCTGAGTGAATATAACATTCTTGGCTGAACCTATTTTAGTGTTCGGGTGTGAATTTATCATCTTGGCTGTGTCTGTTTTTGTCCGAGTGCGAATCCATCAATTCTATATCTGCATTAGGATGGCGTCTAGCTTATGGAGCAGTCCAGCTCGCCAGCCTTGGGCAGGAAGTCGAGCAGGGTGGCCACGGCGCGCGTGATGTAGGTCATGGTGCCGTAGCTGCCGCTGGGCGCGCTGTCGTAGAAGTGCTGGCAGACGTAGGCCGCTCCCCCGCAGAGGAGGCCACCCGTGGCAGAGGCCTCCCGCTGACTGGTCGGCTTGGCGCAGCAGAGCGTGGCGTCGCCATTGCACTTTATCTGAAATTAGCATAAATGAATGATAAAATGCTCCTGACCTGCGCTGGTTCAGCTAATAATACTTCCTGATTTAAACAAAATACATAGTCTAATTTTCCATAAAATAAAACGGCTATTTCCCTGACACCATCTAGTTGTAGTTTGATTTTGAACATTCGTTTAGAAACAATGTTGGTTACCTCTTTAAACAGTAGAACAGATTATTGCTTTCAACAAATTGTCACCTCATTTGGAAAGGGTTCTAACTGACATTTTTTTCAAAAACGACCTTTGCATGCCAAAGCATTTCTTTTGCTCATTTCTATACCCAAAATAATTTTTAGAACCCTCTGTGTTGTATTTTCGTAGATATATGTATGACAAAGTTCTAACATCAAGCATTTTCAATCATAATTCATTTTACAAGGTTCTAACATCACTTACACTCTCTATTTTTTTGTATCTTATTTTTTTTTACAGTGAAGTGTTTACAGTGTTACAGTGTTTTTTTACAGCACAAGAATCACAACTGCTTCTGTCTGGAGCCAGTGAGACTATGGTATCCCCAATTGGGGTATGTTGTGAGGCTGAAGGTAGTGGGGAAGGGAAGGAGATAGGGAAGAGGAAGGTGGGGAAGTACCTGGCTATTCAGATCTGGTCACCAAACACGGCTAAAGCCATTTTCAAGCAACGTTTCAATTCTGAATGGTGGTCTTACACTAGGGCGATACTGATAGTATCTTCCACTCTGACAGTTGATCTTAAATACGAGACGCATTATGGTTCGTCACTTCATTTGGATAGGGTTCTAACTACGCCTTACCATTTTCTAAGGTTTCTAAGTCTCCAAAGATGGATTTTTGTAATCTATTTAACAATTTTAGTTTATTATATTTTAATGTAAAATATTTAAATAGGACGTGGCCCTAGCTCGGAATTGCATTAGGGAAATGTAATTAGAACCTTGTGCAATGAATTATGCCCAAGCTGGTTGCACAGGTTTTTATTTGCATGTTTAGGAAAGGGTAAATATACATCCTATTTAAATACTTTCCTTTAAAATACTTTGCACAAGTTTCAACCTCAAAATCGGAAATAGATAAATAGATAATGAGAAATCGTCTTTGCAAATTTTGACACCTCATATCTCAGAACAAGGTGAAGCGAAGTTAGAACCCTATCCAAATGAAGTGAAGAAATATGTAGCGGAAAAACAGAAGGTTCCAAAAATGGTATGGTAAAAATTACTAACGACATCCACCTGAAAAATAAAATTCTGGTCTCACCTCAATCTATTTTCTATTCCATGTGTAAAGTGTATTTCTGATGTGTATTATTACATATTAATATTAGGTCCTTACATATGAAATTGGCGTTTTGTATAGGAGGAACATAAAGTCGATTTTTTTTAATATAATATATTTATTTTTTAATATAATAGATTAAGAAAGGGACCCTCAGATGGTTTGGGCATGATGAGCGAATGAACGAAGGAAGTAGTGTAAGAAGAATATCCAACACGAATGTGAATGGTAGAAGAAGTCGGGGACGCCCGAGGAAGACATGGCACGATCAAGTGAATCAGATACTTGAGTCGGGTCATATCAAAAGTCAGAATAATAGAAGAGAATGTATGAGACGATGTACGAATGTGAGTGAGGCAAAGAGTGTGCCAAGACCGAGTTGTTTGGCGGTCCGTCCTCTCTGCCTACCCCTGCGGGGAAACGGCGTGATGGTTAGTTAGTTAATATATTTATTTAATCAAAGTATGTACCATTGCTATCTATGCACTTTTGCCATCTCATAGGTAGTTCATCGATCCCTTTACTAAAAAAAACCATTCGGACGGGAATCAATAAAATCTTTGAAGGCGGTTTGGACCGCCCCATCGGAGTTGAATTTTTTCCCTTGCAAGAAGTTATCCAAATTTCGAAAAAAATGGTAATCTGTTGGGGCAAGGTCCGGAGAGTACGGTGGATGTCTTAGACATTCCAATTGAAGCTCCTCTAATTTGGTAGCCATCTGTTGTGCAGTGTGCGGTCTAGCGGTCAATGCGCGTTTGTTGATTTGCTTCACTCAATTCGTGAGGTACCCACCTTTCAAGCTTTTTCACCTTCCCAATTTGCTTCAAGTGGATTTAAACAGTTTTATCACTAACACCACAGCCTGCAGCTAACTCGGACGTGGTTTGCGATGGATCCGCTTCCACAATCGCCTTTAATTCTTCATTATCAACTTTGGTCTCCGACCGTCCACGGGGCTTGTTCTGCAGGTCGAAATTTCCAGAACGAAAACGTTGGAACCAAAAACGCACTGTGTTTTCTTTTGCGGCACCGTCGCCATACACATCATTAATCCTTCGAGCCGTTTCTGCAGCACTGGTGCCACGGTGGAACTTGTACTCGTAAATAACGCGATATTTCAAGTTTTCCATTTTGTAAACTAAGTGACGCAAAGAAAAAAAAACAGTTAAGGAAAAAACAAATGAATTATAATTTTCGAAACACAAATACATGAGTAAATAGCTGTATAAATTTGAATTTGGAATTCCTAACCAAAGAGAAGATATTTGAGATCAAAGTTGGCAGTACGGCAAAACGCCAATTTCATATGTAAGGACCTAATAAAATTAGCAAGCGGACAAGAAGTTGCAACTAAAAAAATAACAATAGCCTTTCTCAATGACTCACATAATTTAATAACACAATCCAAGTTTAAAAAAAAACAATGAAACTTGTCCTTGTTAACCCCTAGGACTACTCCAGTACATAAAAGAAACATAATTGAAGAATAGTCAATGATTGACTGGCGACTTCAAATGAATGATAACTTTTTCTTGAGGCTTTTCTCAAATATTTCATGAAATAGACTGCGATATGGAAAACAGTAGCATTTTGATATTTTACATGAGTTTCAATAAATATGTACAAAAAGAAATCATAAGTACCTGATCATCCAAGAATATCTGGTTTCCCTTATGAACCAGATGCTCCACAGCGATGATGCCTCCAAGGTTGGGGGCTATGTTATATTCCGCAACCAGTGTTAACACCATCAGGGCCTCCACAACTAGCTGTCTGTACTCCGGCTGCGGGATGGAGTTCAGCACCGTCTCCACCGCGAGTGCGAACTTCAGTTCACCAGAAGTCATCTCCTGGGTCAGGTTCTGGGGGAGCACCTTGCCTTCGATGGCCAGCCCTTGACACTAAAGAAGAAATTTTAATTTTGGAATAACTTAATAAGTAAAACATCAAGTTGTCGTCAATGATTAAGGAAAAATCCCATCCCCCCTTAATCCGCCACCGACAAAACACCTAATGACATACTTACAATACACTAGCGCAGTGATAGGCAACATGCGGCGGAGCTTCCTATCTTGGCTAATAGTCCAGTCAGTGGGGGATAAAAAAGGCCTTTAGCTTGCAAAAGGTCATGTAGTAGCGATTTTAATATATGTTGTTAAGATTGGGACTCTAAAGAAAAAAAAAGTTTTCTACCTTGGGGGGTTTGAGCTCGAGCCGCCATCTTGGATTGAAGGTGCCAAAGTTTGGTTTTTTCAAAATAATTTATCAACTGTTGATTTTACAACAAAAATGTCTATGAAGAAGACTAAATCATATACATTTTTTGTTTGAAGTTTTTTTTTATAAATCTAATATATAATGACTCACAGCGGTAGAAAGAAGAAAATTTTCTTGATAAATTTTGTAAGAACATATTACACAATATCATTTTAACGTATTTCCACAACACAATATAATTATATAGCAAAATCTATTTCAAATTACAGTGACTTTTAGTGTTACATAGAAGAGAGAAAGAGACGGCAACATACCGCGAACCTGCAGTCCTGACTTCAGCGTTGCCAGCTCAGCGCCTGTATTGCTTCAGGGTAGGATCCCACTACGACAAACAGGGCTGCTGACAGCCAATCTGGGCCCCAAGTCGACTATACCGGGCCCCCTCCCCCCTAAATCCGTGAGCCCGTCCCGGGCCCCCCTTAGGCCCGGGCCCCAAGTTTCAGACTTGGCCAACGTGCCCTCTCGGCGGCCCTGATGACAAACCCGACATCATTGGTGCATGGATGAAACTACTTTGTAGTGATAATAAACATTTAGTAAGCCTTAAAAAAGCTGGTCTGCCAGTGCGTCTTCATCGAGTACACGAATGAAAACAACATGATGCAAAACCAGAAGACATAGCAGATGCAGGAACACGCTTTCTTGTTGCTTTGTACGGGGGTGACATGGAGAACCCTTGAAAAAAGTCCACTACCAACGTTTCGCAAAGTCGACAACAAAAAGCAAATTCAATCTTGTCCCTTTGCCACCAACGAATGACGCTGCACGGTACCATGCATTTAGGACATACCATCAAGTCCAAAAATGGTATAGAATCCAAAAAAATCCAGAAAACTGGGGCTGGAAACGTGGCACTGATGGGCTTGTTCCAATAAGAATGACAGAGAAACCAGCACCCGAGATTTAATTAAAATTCATTTCTTGCATTTGAATATGAAGAGATTTTGTCAATGGAAGCCCAGAATTTTAGTACCAAAGGCAATGAGTTAGATGATGACGAAGACTATTATTAAGATGTCAATCAATATCAACTAACCGAGATCAACAAAAAATATTATTACGCAATAGCGAATATGTAACATAATTACGAATAGGTACTAGTCGAACTCTGTGCGGCTCAAGCTCCATTTCGAAATCTACCATCGCTGGAATATCTGTGGAATAGACCTACTGACCTTAACATTGTTGGAAGATCCCTACAGGCTGTAAGAGATGTGTTTGGAGACTGCGGCAAGAGAGGTGGGTTTGCAAATAAATGAGAATAAAACTAAAATCATGATGCAAACCAGAACCCCACACCACAGAACAAAAGATAAAGTGAAATTTAAAGACACTTGTAATTTCGAAGTGGTCGAAGAATTTACATACCTGGGCTCCATCATAACGCAGGACAACGAAGACCCAGTAGAAATAAGAAAGCGCATCACAGCCGCTAACAATACTTACTTCGCGTTGTTGTCAGTGTTCAAATCCCGCAATATCCATAGGAAAACCCTATATAAAACAATTATTAGAACGTCTTGGCCTATGGATGTGAGCTGGACACCTTCGAAAGAAACGTACTTCGAAGAATCTTAGGAGCGGTGCGAGAGGAAGAGGCATGGAGAATTCGCCACAATAAAGCTCTATGATATTTACAAAGCTCCCAGACTCTCTATCCATCTAAGGCTCCAAAGACCAAGATGGGCCGGACATGTGCATCGAATGCCAAGCACACGAGTACCGAAGAAGGTTCTAACGGGAGGTAAACGAAAGGCAGGCAGACCTAGGCTGATATGGGAGGATGATTTTAGGAAGGATGCAAGAGGACTACTCCATGTCACAGATTGGAAGACGACAGCCGAGGACAGAGGGCGGTGGCGGCTTATGTTGAAGGAGGCCAAGGCTCGAAATGGGTTGTAGTGCCATTGAAGAGAAAGGAGACCTACTGGGGATACCACAATAAAAAAATGCGCCATTTTCTCTACCTCGTGTTGGTGTGGAAATGAATTTACAAAATTATTTTAATTATGTAATAATGAATAACCCGAAAAAATAACAAAATTGGGAATTTCACAATTTTTTAGAAAAATATTCACATTCCCACCACTGTAACTCGTTACCTATTAGAAAATATTAGAAATTTTATCTTCTTTAAGTTTGGCTTTCGCAATTTGGTGGTAAGAATAACCATTGCATAATTATTTTGAAAAAACCAAATTTTGGCACCTTCGATCTAAGATGGCGGTCCGAGCTCGACCCCCCCAAGGTCGAAAACTTTTTTTTTTCTTAGAGTTCCAATCTAAACAACATATATATCAAAATCACTACTACATGACCTTTTGCAAGGTAAAACTCCCCAATGTCTGGACTATAAAAAAAATTAAACAGTTTCCGTTTTGTAAAAGGGTTTAGTCTTTCTTCAAAGTTTTGAATTAGCGGCTCAATCTTTTTTTTACATATTCCAAAAGAAAAAAATATTGTGGTTAATTTTCTTCATTAGCAGCACCTCGCAGCGCAGCTTTTTTAGAGTGAAAACTTCTTTAGCACCGTTGTGATTTGAAACTCGATAAAATGGAAACTAGCGACACTAAAAAGAGACAAACACATGCATCTATAGGATTTGGCCTTCGAGAGAATAAGATAGTATAATCGGTCTCCTCTTTGTGCAGTCTCAGCCTCCCCACTTTTTAGTTTTCTGAAGGTTTCACTTCTACCGCATGTGAATTGCACTCTATTTTTTGTTGTTGCTGAGTTCTGTCTATGTTTAATGCACAAAGGTTTATGTTTTATAAAATACCAAAAGTTTACTTGACTAAATTTTGTTGAACTTTCCGAATTATAAAAATCAATATCATTGTTTATTGATTTGATCTTTTGCCTGTGGCGCTTTTTTGATATGCTTTTGGCACTTTGCCTGAGGCGCTGTGATTGATATTTTGCAGGGGGCTGTTTTATAAGGGTAGGTATGCTTCCAAATTATGTTTCTGAAACATATAAATAACCAGAGATACTGTTATTATTTCTTATTTAACCCTTAACTTGATTTTGTGTCTTTTAAAGTCGGGTCTCCTCCGACCCTAAACAAGAACATTTTCTTACACATTTATTCCATAAACCAATGTTTCTTAACCCCTCTGCAACGTAAGCAGATATAAGCGTTAAAAATAGGACAGCAGTCAAGTACAATAAGCGTGTTTATACGTCAGCGCGTGTGTTTCCATGGAAATCGTTATAACTCTGTTATTGTTTTAGTTACATCCCTAAACAAAAAGTCAAAGGTCGATAGTAGATCAAGCTCCACATTTCTATCAAGTTGTCTATGGAAATACATAACAGGAATCAGCTGTCAATCGCGTAGTTGACAAAAATATTTACCCGCGCAAATTTGCTACCGGCAGCTCCACCGCGCTCCACATTTTTAATTTTTATTAAATATTTTTATATGAAATGATAAAAAAGTGAGGTGACAAAAGTGTTTATTACACATATATACAATAGAATAAGTATTGTTGTTTGCATAATCTGTGATTTTAGTACCGTTTTCACATAAAAACATCATGTGAGTCATTTTTACCTATTTTTAATGTTTGCATTCTAAATTTTAATATTTACAAATGCTAATATTTATTTGTAATATAATAATTTGAAAGCCTATTTTGTAACCTTTCTAAAACAGTTTTTACTATTTGGCTACGTTCAGAAATGCTTTAATTGTGAAGCAGTTATAACTAAAAGTTTTCGTAAAATGTCATTTCGTTTAAGACACCAAAAGCTAATATTCTCGAAAATTCGAAGGGGTTAACCGTATTGAAAGAATTGCCCCCTTTACCACAGTAAAATTACTCCCCCTCTCGTACTGACACTACTGATCTTGCTCCGTATCAACGAATGAACACATGTAAGAAGTGTCAAGTCTAAGAACGTGTTGGTATTATTGTTTATGCTCATATTATTGTCTTTGCACTTTTCTACCTCATGGTCTGTGGTACGCTTCCTGTCACTTGCCACTGGTAAACTGAAGTTCAGCTCATCAGGTTCAATAAATAAGTTTGCAAACATAACCGTGTTTATTAATATTCACCACAACATAACAGAACGGTATAAAACATTCACTCATAGCTGATTTTTTGAATGGCCCTTCATTTTATATGAATCACAATGACATTGAGTATTATTCCTTAGTTCAAATTTTTGAGTGTGAAAGTGTACTTTATTCAACAAAACTTTTTTGTATGCGTCTGCAGTAAGTTAACGTTCAAACAAATGTGTAAGCAAATGTTCATGTTCACTAACCAAAATTGCTCATTTACAAAGTCCTTTGTATTTTGTTGAACTGAATGGTAACTATTATTAGGTACTCACGTATTATACTCCTTAATATAAGCTCTGCATGTACTATAAATCCCTAAATAATGTTATTATTATATTTGGGATCCCACTAGAACACCGGATATCGTTGATTGATTTATTTGGAAGATGATAGCAAAATGTAAAGAGCAATTTGATTGTTTACCTTTTCTAAGACGCTCCATACTTTTGGATAGAAATCTCTGGGAACTCTGTTCAAAGCTCCATCCAGTCGCCTTCTCCTCAACCACTGGCCTTGTCTGTCCGGTTCCACATTACCTACAATTGACAAAATGTTTTATTATTAACTTCTTATCCAGAACACGAAAAAGAGAATTCAGCAAAAGTCAGTTTCACAGTCGGTCAACACAAACAATCCCACCATGCGGAAACTTCATGGTTTACATCTTAATATATAACACAAAGTCGGATTAGTTACACCATTTATACCTCGAGAATAGCTGGATCAATTTTTATGATCTTTGATTTGTTGGATTTGTCTCGGTCCCGAATAGCAGAACCGCTATTAAAACATGGGAAAAATTCACGAAAAAAAAAAAAGTATGAAGAAAATTCTCTTTTGAAAGAGCAGCAGGAATATTGTGATAAGTATAATATTGAATAGTGAGTGAATTCCAAAAATTCAAAAATGTCAATGCGCTGATTGTTTTGATTTTGTTCTCAAATATATAATTCTGCGCCTCTTTTTTACATACTAAATGTCAACAGTAGAAAATTACACACTCAATGTCAACAGGGACAAATGGTGAACGTATGTCTGCACCCCTCCAAAGGAAAAATACAATTTTTTATTTTTATTTTTTTATTAGTAATAGAAGGTACATAAATTACAAATAAATTTTATACAGTAATTAATTACATAGTAGATATATTTGATGTACCCCCATAATTAAGCAAGGCTTGTGTGTATGGGGGGGTGTTATTGTATTGCTTTTTTTATATCATTCAGTTTATTTATATCACATTTAACTTACCATTTAAACGAAGTTTTCAGTATAATTTTTAAGGTGAGTTATAAAATTTTTTATATTGGTATTCATGTTTCTAATTTTTTCTGGTAATGAATTAAAAAATTTTGCTCCGAGATATTTATGACTCAATTGTCCAATTTTTTTTTTACATTTTGGAGTGGGAAGTATTGATGTTTGTCTAAGACTTCTGTTATTTTTAAATGGTGCAACTTGATTTTTAATATTATCTTTATAAATTTGTAATGTTGCATGATAAAAGTATAATGCACTTAATTTTCTGACTTTAAATTGTTTGAATAAAAGTTCTGACGAATATGAGTAGGGTTTTTTTAAAATTGTTTTTATTATTAGTTTTTGTGATATGTAAATTGTTTGTGTTTGATTTGTATATGTACCGCCCCATCCTATAATGCCGTATTGTATAATTGATTGACAGAAAGCGAAGTATGTGGTTCTAAGTAATTTTTCGTTTAAAATATCTCTTAAACATCTAAATATATATGTTAGTTTCCTTATTCTGTTGTTCAGAATATTTATGTGTGGAGACCATTTTAAACGCTGGTCTATTGTTATGCCCAGGTACTTAATATCAGTTTTGCTTTCTATTTTTGAACATGATATATTACATTTGTGGTTTTCTGTATTTGTCACAGAGTGGATTATTAAGTTTATTTCTTTAGGTGTTTCTTGTTTTTTAATGAAAAATGGCAAATAATAGGTTTTTTTAGAATTTAAAGTCAACAGGTTTTTATCAAACCATAATTTTAGTGCATTGATATCTGTATTTGCCATTTTGTTTAATTCAGACCAGGTGTTTGCTTTTAGTAGTAGGACTGTGTCGTCAGCGTAGGAGACAATGTCTCCATATTTAGAAATATTGAATATATCATTGACATATATAATAAATAACAATGGTCCCAAAACTGTACCTTGGGGTATTGAAAAATCGCTATATTTTGAATCGCTGTATATCACAATAATTATAATAAATCTCCCGCACACACATAAAGAAAATGAAACGCAATTCCTGTAAGTAAGTGGAAAAGTGAGAAAATCACAAAAATTATAAATACGTACACAACGCCATCTCTGATAACGACAAAAACAAAACACGGACAGTTGCGCATCAATAATTGCTTCACTGTCTAATTTTTAACTTAATAAAAAAACTGAATTTAATTCAGCTAATAAGTTAACACAAAAGTTATTGATTCTGAGGTGGTACAAAGTTCTCCGGGTCAGCTAGTATTATAATATAATTTGCTTGTAGATAGTTTTAATATTACCCGCAAGATTAGGGTAAGGGGGAGTCTGGTCCTGCTGATCTTCCTACACATGTGGAGAACACATTCTTTTTTTTTTTTAGTATATTTATTCAGTTTTTTTTTAAATTTTACAATATTAATCTTTAAAATCTTACAAAACTGATCAATCAGTTTGATTGTAAGAAATCTCTCAGTTGTCCTATTTAATTAATACTATTATACTTTTATGTTTTACATTGTAATAACTGTGTAAAATCTAAAATACTAATTATTATAAACTACTAATTATTATAATGTTTATGAATACAGTGTGTGATAGTAATTTCCAGGTATTTGATCAATATTCGATCTGGGTATTTGTATACAATATTGTTTGCTTTCATGTTCTACGGAGATAGAATGATTTAATTTTTGAAAATTATTATTAGCAAGAGGTCCTGGGTTTGAGTCCCAGAGGTGTCAATATGTTTTTCTGATTTTTCTGTTTCCAGATTTTCGATTGAGTTTCGCTTATATTGTCTGCATTTATTTAAATATTACAATTTGAGGTTTTACTCATAAAGTTAAAATAAAAAATAAAAAAATTAAATTGATTTGCAGGTGAACCTCGACTTACAAAAAATAATAATTATAGGAAAAAGTTATTGCAAAAATAAGATTGTTTTTTTTCGTCAATTTTCGTTTTATATCTGCCATTTTTGCAATCAACATTTATTTTTGCAAACTGTAGTCCATGCTATGTTCATACTATAATGATTTTCTTTTAAATTTCTTGTATCAAATGATTTCCAAGGACTTCAGAATTCCAGTCGATTTGGAATATTTTGATATTAAAATCAAACTTTCAATTTGTTTTTTCTTGTTCAAATGTATCTTTGCAAGAACAAAAGTTTCGTGAACGAAAATAAATTTTATCTTTGAAAAAAAAATTAATCCTACCAGCAAATTTCTTCAGAGTGGTCAAAAGAGTAATAAGGAATTGCACTCACCATCTTCCATATTGCCGCACATGGTTCCATCATCTCCCAGCATCAGACCAATCTGTGATTTTTTGCTGACTCGTCCAGATTTCTGACTTATCACTGACATGTTTCCGCGTCCAACTAAAACATTATTTGTAAATAAAAATTAATTAAAACAATACATATTACACCAATAATTTTCAAAATCTTATTACTGTTTTTCTGTTACACCTGATTTACAGACCAAAAACTTAAAACAATAACCAGTTTATTCTTTTAAGCCCATTTTTTAATAATTTCAATCAAAACCTCACTCTTAAATTTATGCACAATCTTCTCTCCTGGAAATATCTAGGTCAGTGTTTCTTAACCGTATTGAAAGAATCGCCCCCTTTACCACAGTAAAGTTATCCAGCGCCCTCCCCACACCTCTCATACTGACACCACTGATCTTGCAACGAATGAACACACACGTAATAAGTGTGGAGCCTCGGACAGTACAAAACTTTCCCTCACAGGTGACATTTTGAACCTTTTTGAATGGGCCTTTATTTTATATGAATCACAATTACATTGAGTATTATGCCTCAGTTTAAATTTTTGTGCGTGAAAGTGTAGTTTATTTAACAGAACTTTAAAAATCAAAGCGCCTAAGGAAAGTGTAAAATTGAATCAGTGTGCATAGCTCGTGAATGAGCTTGTTTTCTATATTGACACAATGCCCACTCGAACTTCTGCAATGCCCCCTAAATGCTAAAAATTTTAAAATGCCCCCCCAGACCTCCACAAAACACCCTCAAAGGGGCACTGGCGCCCCGGTTAAGAATCACTGATCTAGGTCAAACCAAAGTTTTTACTTACAATGTTGTTTCTTGTCTGACCTATTATATTTTCTTTTGTGAAGTTTCCATTAAAAATAATAAATAAATAATGTAACTTTAGTTATCACCTCAAGGGCACTTCGCACACTTTATAAACACTTGTAAATTGCAGTATTTACATACTTACAGCGGTCACAGAGAAATTACTGTATTATAAGATGATAAAAAATTTCACACAGAATAAAGAGAAAACAATAAATGTTTTATGCACCTACTGAAAGAAGCCAAAAATTTTAACCACAATTGGCAGATTAGGGGCCATCCACAAATTACGTCACACGTTAAGGGGGTGGGGGGGGGGGAAGGGAGTAGAGAAGTGTAACATTGTGTGACAAGGGGTATGGGGAAGGGGGGTCATGAAATCCGTGTGACGTAATTTATGAATGGCCCCTTAATATCATTCTGAAATCGTATTAACAATTTTTTTTAGATAAAAATACTATTACAAAAAATATATCATATTAAATACAAAATATTTTTTTAAATAAATAGTTATAGTACCTACAAGCTAATGTTTTAGTGGTGCAGATATCATTAACACATTAATAATTAATATATATATATATATATAAATAACATGGAATATAAAAAAGAACTTCTTTTAGAAACATTCACGGAGGAATCATGCAAACAGCATCTTCACGGAAATAAAAAACAGAGAGAGGAGCAGGTTTTGCAAAGCTCTGATATGGTTCTATAAAATTAATCATTTTGTAATAATATTAATATTGCTAAATGATTAATTTCATGGCTTCCAAATTAGCAAACTCTCTGGTGGAAATTTAAATTCTTCTAATATTCAATCTAGAGACATTTTCGGTCTTAGATCAAACCACAAAGAGAGTTTTCTATTGTTTTGGATTTAAATTCTGGGCAAAGTTCTTTAGGTACTTTTGCATTCTGAATGAGTTTTTAACCCCCCAGGCCTCGGGCATATTTTGTCAGAAGGCTTTGCAATAAAATCCAAATAAATGTAATATTTCTGAATGTATTCGAAAACTAAAACTTGTTTTTAGAAGGTGATAAAATAATTTCAATTCGACAATTTTATAATTTGAAATAAACATATAATTTTTGAAATATAAAAATTATGAATGTAAATACATATTTTAAAAAAAAAGGCTAACTTTACATTTTTTTAAACTAAAATTACTGATAATGATAAAAACTAGAAAACGAATATTATGAATGTTATCTTCACCTTACTTTTTTGTCGTTTTACGTAAAAATAATTAATAATTTTTTTTTAAAGTTCATAAATTCTTTTCAAATTGCAGTCAAATTTTGGTTTCATAAAGGTGTACGTTTTAATTATTGTGTGGTTAACTTTAATTTTGTTTTTTCTTTCTAATACCGTTTAGATCGTATTTCTCACCATTACAGTAAGGGAGACACAACGATTTCTTTAAAACCTATACGAGTTGTTCCCAAAAGCGAACAAATTAGCCTGAGGGGTTAAGCATTCATTTAAAAGAGTGTGATTGTGGAAAAGAGTGCCACATACTCAAGTTAGTCTAGTTTTAAACTATGTATATATTTTCTAGAAGATTACTCAACATCTCTTGCGGGGAATGATATTTTCTCTTATCTCATTCTCAGCAGGAATGAGATAAGAGAAAATATCAACAATATCGTTAAAAATGACATATAAACTACATTTTACACATTTAACCACTGGAGCGCTTATGCTACAATATGGCACTATTTAACCCCTCCGAAATACGCCATTTAAGCCCTTAACCTTTAATAGGCCGGAGACGCGCGGGCGTGCGCGTTTTGTGCGCATGCGCGAGAAAATAATTCGAAAAAATATCGAACAAAAAATGTTTATCTGCGATTTTGGCCCTTCTATGTACAGAATTTGTATGAAGAACAGGGTCAGAATCGCTTGCGCCAACATTACACCATAAGATGGGTCAAAATTTCATTCACCTTGCAACCCAAGAATATTTTTTAACAATTTTATCTGTGACATAGGAATGTCATTTTTGCCGCGAATTTTAGCTGTCAAAATTAATGCGTGTTCCTTGATTAAAACATTGTAAAACCTATTAATTTACATAAATAATGCAAGTAATGTTGTTTTGGTACATAGTTTATTGTTCTAGGAATGTGTTTCAGTCAATAAAATATACGATAGCTCAAAATTAATCCACAAAACATTCAATTCAAAATTGTGCTTTTTTAGTGAATTTTCGTGAAATGGCCTGGCCTCTCAGAGGTTAAACTGTCTCAAACGAAATGACATTTTACGAAAACTTTTTGTTATTACCGCTTCACAATTAAACGTTTCTGAATGTAGCCGAATAGTAAAAACTGTTTTGGAAAGGTTACAAAATAAGCTTTCAAATTATTATATTACAAATAAATATTAGCATTTGTAAATATTAAAATTTAGAACGCAAACATTAAAAACAGGTAAAAATGACTCACGTGATGTTTTTATGTGAAAACGGTACTAAAATCACAGATTATGTAAACAACAATACTTATTCTATTGTATATATGTGTAATAAACACTTTTGTCACCTCACTTTTTTATCATTTCATATAAAAATATTTAATAAAAATAAAAAATGTCGAGCGCGGACGAGCTGCCGGTAGTAAATTTGGGCGGGTGAATATTTGTGTCAACTACGCGACTGACAGCATATTCCTGTTATGTATTTCTATGGACAACTTGAATAGGGATGTACAGCTTGATCTACTATCGACCTTTTACTTTTTGTTTTAGGAATGTAACTAAAACAATAACGGAGATAGAACGATTTCTGTGGAAACACACGCGCTGACGTATAAACACGCTTATTGTACTTGACTGTTGTCCTATTTTTAACGCTTATATCTGCTTACGTTGCGGAGGGGTTAAGTAGAAGTTTACGATTTTACAATATTTTTTTTTATAAATGCTAAGAATATGTGATAATCGACAAAAGATAGATGAATTCATTGGCTATGTATATATAATCAGTTTGTATGTCTCCATATTAAATTCGGAGGTATGATTTTTTTAACCTTTCCCTTACTGTGCTAAAAAAATACGCGCGCTCCGGTGCTGTGTAATCAATTCACGTGTTAAAATCGTCGATTTTATATCAGAAATATATGAACATTCATAGCTAATCGCTTTTGTTTTTCGTAATTTGTGTTACAAGTGATAACAATTGTAATTTAATTGCTGAAAACATGAAAAAACCATCGTCCGTTGCTCAAAAAACGGGCGAGGAGACCATCTCAAAGGATTGCCCGCGAACGACTGAGGCGCTGGGCGCTGGGCTGCTACCCAATACATACATACAGCTATGTATGTTTAGCTACTACGCGGTCGTAGGTATCGACGGTCGAAACTCAACACGGCGGTCTCTGTTTCTCATGTTCCCGTATAGCAAAGTAGAGCGAGACGTCACATAGCGTGTCATCTCCCCCCGCACACTCTTCGCGTATCACGGTCCACACTGCCACACGGTTGATTGTATTTGTGGTTTATTCCCGATATTTAACAAAATATCTCTGATTTTGAATTAAATTTGGGAATTATTTAAAATACTATTTTTTAATTCAGTGTGTAAATGTATAACGGAGGAATACCTAAAATCTGAATCCAGAATTCATTATATTTATAGAGATATAAAAGTTATTAGAAGCAATGTGTAGTATTTACGCATTACAGACCAGGAAAGGTTAAACCACCAAAAAAATCTCGAGCAATCAGAGAAAAAAGTTATAAATTGCGCTGTCGCTCCAGTGGTTAAAAAAGGATGATAAAGTGTTTAGTGGAAATCAAAAAATGTACTCCTGCCAAAAACAAACATTCACAAAAGAGAAAGAAGTTTACAATATTGACATTACAAATATAATAACATAAAAATACACGGACCAATGTAACAATATGATTACTGCAGTGACCATATTGCAAATACATATTGACAAGAAGTAAAAATTCACATTTATTTTTGACATTCATAAAACAGACATTTGTTTAGTTCAATATGGCGTGCCAATTTTGAGACAAACATTATTGATAGAATAATTGAATTCCTGTTGAGAGTCATGCTTCTGAAAGATTATTGACAAAAGCACACACTTCTTACTACTGCATGTCACTGTATGTCAACTTGCCTTGTTCTTTCTTGGTCTTATCATGAACTATTTGTGTGAATGATTTGGCTGTAATAAAGTTATTAAAAAGCATTTATAAATTATGCACCCTGTCAGAATAAATAAACATAGCTCATAATATATGTAATAATAAAAAGCTGTTCATAATACATGTTATATTATCATTAATATTCAAATGCTTATCTATAAAAGGGAGGTGATTCTACATGATAGTAGAAGTAAAAAAGATAAATAACTTTTTTCGAAATTCCAACTTTTAGGGGTAGTTTTGAGGTAAAAACGTAAAATTAGACCGGCATGTGCAGGCAGCATTATTATTTTCCGCTGTTGCCAAATCGCCGCCCCATGCGTTCTTCCAATTCTGTAAATGTCAGTGTTAAATTTTCACTTTAAAAACTTTATTGTTGTTAATCAAAACTTGTTGATTTAATGTGTCTCTATCTAGTGTGCATTTATTAAGACTGACTTAACCTCCTCGGACCCAGTGTCTCCTGTGGGCGACATAAAAAAAGTGATGTGATTCCTGGAACACTATTAATTCAAACTAGTTGCTAGAGACCCAGCGTCTTAAAGCGTCCCAGAGGTTAAAGGAATGACTTTATTCAGTGCGTGTTTTCTTCAGACTTATTTTTGTTTATTTAGTTGTAGTAACTTTACATTGATATTTTTTTTAGTTGTAGACATTCAGTTATTTTGTAATTGAATTATTGTGTCAATGCCTGGCTTTACCAATGAAGAACGGGCATTTTTTATGTCTACGGGTTCGTTGACGGAAATGCTGCTGCCACAGGTTGGAAATATGCGCTACGTTTTCCAAATCGAAATTTGCCAAGCGCTCGTGTTTTTTTTTTTGTTATTTGTTTTTGGGGTGTTATGCCGTGTTGCGCTACCTCCTCCTTTAGCTAACGTTTAAACGTTGGCTAAAGGAGGCAACGGCAAGTAGCGCAACATGTTTCGGACAGCGTTACCGTGTCCATCATCAGAAACGTTAGCTAAAGGAGGAGGTAGCACAACACGGCATAACACCCCAAAAACAAATAACAAAAATACTTTTGGCCGTGAAAATCTAAAATCATATCAGCTCGTGTTTTTGTTCAAACATATGCTTTTTCGCAAACAAGGTCTAGACCGAAGAACTCAAAATAACTATGCTGGTAATTTACCACTGGTGAACGAAGACATGGCTACAATCGTGAATGACCCTACATTGTCCCTTCGTAGAATTTCCGCAATGACTGGTGTTCCGAAAACATTCCGATTGTGTATTAACGTCAAATTCTCAGTCTTGTTATTGTTTACAAACAGTTTCCATGGGTACAGGCCAAATCACAAATAAGCAACGTTGAACGGTCGCGCCGAAACTTTTTTTTTTTTTTTACTACAACTCCACACAGGAGGCCCTGAGGAAAATAATTTCCCTCAGGGCCTATGTCATCTGGGATGCTGTGTGGAGGGTCTTTTTGAGGAGAGGAAGGAATGAACATTGGTCTTGAAGAGACCCATGTTGTAGGAAGGAGGAAACACAGAGGCCGGCAAATCATTCCACAGCCGAGCTGTTGAACACAAGAACGAGTCGAACAAACGACCTGTTCTCATGTGAAAAATGTCAACTGTGTACAAATGTTGGGCACGCGTTTGGCGTGTTTCCCGACTATGCACCGGTGCCGAAGGGATCAATGATGCTAGTTCCTCGGAGCATCTTCCATTGTAATACCGGTAGAACAAGGATAGCATCCCCACCCGACGCCTGTGCTCTAAAGATTGCAATCCGTCTGTTATCGGGTAAGTGTAACCTTACACTAAGGATTTTTAGTAGGTATGTCTTTTTGTATGGGAAAAAAAAGTTGGAATTTCAGAAGTAAAAGCTAGTTAATAAAATAATTATAAATAATATTTGGATTGGCTCCTATTACATACAGTGGAATGTGAAAAATGGTTTTACTCCCATAAAATGCTGTGTGATTTTTTATACATATTTTTTAATGTGAAATAAAATACTTTAAATGTGAAAGCTGAAATTAACTCTGTAATGAACTTTTCTGAATGATTTAAAAAAAAAATCTTATTTAAAAGAATATATTTTATTTTTAGCTCACTTAAATATTTATTTCCCAATGGTCCGAAGACTGCTTCAACTGTATATAATATTATATATTTTTAGTTCAAAATTAACAAAATTAAATGGTAAATATTTTTTAGATTTCTTTTTCGTCTTTATTTTTGGCCATATTTCTGGTTAATTGCAAAAAAGAACACAAAACTAGATAGGATTTTCTAGCAGATGGGTTTTAAACAATAGAATAGATATAAGAATATTATCGATACTAAAATAATTGTTACAATACAGAAAAACCCGCATATAAGCAATGAGAGGTTGTCACATTTTCACGCGAAGTCAAGTTTTGTTAAATCAGTTCCTTCAAACTTTGCATGTAAAATAAATACAAAATTGCCTAATTTAGAACTCAATTAAGAAATTTTTTCCCTTCAAAAACTTTATAGGGGAGTTTCACTGCATAAAAAAATAATTAGATGTTCTTTATTTAACCAAAAGCATTAAATCTTTAATTTATTTGTTAAAATGAACTCACCACTGTTAATAGCAAACTCTTTTCCACTGAGAATGTGATGCAACAGGTTCTTCATTTCAAATGGGGAAAGGTTGAGCAAATGTTCTGATGCTTCTTCACCGTCGCAAGAGAGTGTTCGAGAGAGTTCAGTGGCCATAACCTAGAAACATAATAACAGATACCGTTATTGTCAGTGGGATTTGAACTTGGGTTCTTCTTGGGAAGCGGATTCTACTCCTACTCCTTTTTCAAATTGACTACTCACAGAGAAACCGGTCTAGGGCTCGGACCCAAACCTGAAAATTGGAGCCGGTCTCGGAGCTGGAACCCGAATGCTTCCACCAGCGTCCCCGTGTTTGCAGTTCGAGCCACTCGCGAGTCGGGAGCAGGTCTCGGATTAGAGTTCTTGTGCGGGTACCAGCTCCAGCCGAATGTGTTCCCGGTAGCCGCAACAGCACCCGGTTCACAGTCCGCACTCAAGAACTCGGACCCGGGACCTGCTCCTAGAACCCGAGTACTTTTAAAATGAAGCACTCTCGAATAATGTAACCACAATATGCAATGAATAAAGAAAAATTTAAAAAAAAAATCTCTAAGGCAGTTTAGTACTAAAACTAAGAAATCAAAGAGAATACAATTGCCTTGTGTTTGGCTTACCACTTTGAGATTTCTACCATACTGTATATAACATATACCTGAATAATTAAGCCAACGCGAAGTCGGAGCATTTCCAAGAAGAGTTGTGGTTCAGTACGAATGAACATGGCAAGATAAACCAGCAGCTCTTGTGTCAACATTGCTGTACTTTCATCGTCACCGTAAGCCTGCAAATAAAAAACCAAAGTTAAGGTTAAGATTAAACTAGTACTTCTGTGAATAGCCACAGTAGACCTCATGTCCAAAAAAATATGATTCTAATTTTCTCTCATAATAAATGAAAACCAAAATTTCTTTTCAAATTACAAGATTTGTAAGTAGGTACTTAAATACCTACCCACTTAATTATAAACCATTAGTATTGATCACAGAAAATTGAAATGCGTAAAGGACAAAATGTTAATTGTTCTGTAAACACACGGAACATCTTAAGAGGGAACTTCTTAGCCTCTTAAGAAGTTTCGTGGCTTAAGAAGTTTGGTTTTTTCGGCCCCTCGGCCCAAAATTGGCAAAATTTTTCTCACATATAAGGTTTTCCTGCTTAACTCTCCCGCAGCCAACTGGGGCCGAAGGTAGACCCCAAAATTACTATCCTTGTTATATCTACTTAAATACATGAAATATAATTTTAGTATTTTATTATATAATTTTTTCCTCCGCTCCGCAGGTTTTTGCTGCTAGGCCCAGCGGGCAGCGTTTTTTTACTTTGGCTTTGCCCAGTTTGAGTGTAGGTAACCATTTTATAAATCCGATAAGAACTGGTTCCAAAAATAGCCAGTTCTTCGGATCCACCGTGATCCAGTGACAGCTAGTCACCGAGTTAAAGTAACCGTGATCTGTGAAAGGCAATGATGCCATATGTAATCTCTCTATATCCAGAAAGATACTTAAATTCTATAAATTTGTAGTACCTATACCTAGGGAAGAAACGTCCACATGCGAGCTGCTGATGGAAGTAGCGACATCTTGTGTCGAATTCTTGAATTTGAAACCGAATTATAACAGTAGCTTTGAGTGAAATTCCACGTACACAGATGTTACTTGTGGCGCGGTGCGTTTGGGTAGCGTCCGACATGCACTCGTAGCTGGGTTAACCATGCAGACGCTACGGTATTAAAAACGTTTGATGTGCCGTTTAAAAAAAAAGTGAAAAAATCGTTGATCAAAGGAAAAAATATGTTGTCAAATATAGGTAACATTCCCTGCCTAATAAATGGAAAATAATAAAAAAAAAAGAAAATAAAAAGGGATTTCTATGGTTTAAATGCCCATAAGACAGAAAAAAGCATGGGGCCATCGGCCGACCCACATGGTTACGGACGTTATGTTTGGCATTTTGGCCTGTCGAGAGTTAAGAAGTTTGTTTTTTCTGGTCCTTTGGAAAACTTCTTAACCGGTGACAGGTCGGAGACGCGCCGGCGCGCGCGTCACATGCGCATGCGTGAGAAAATAATTCAAATATTTGAATAATATTTTCGTCAAAAAACTTTTGGTCTGCGATTTTGGCCCTTCTATGTACATAATTTGTATGAAGAACAGTGTCAGAATCGCTTGCGCCAACAGTACTCTATGATACGCCTTGAAGTTTCATTCACCTTGCAACACCAGAATATTTTTAAAACGATTGCTTCTATGACCTTCTACCTGTCAAAATTTGCCGCGATTTTAACCGTCGCAACCGATGCGTGTTCCGCGACTAAAACATTGTAAAACCTATTAATTTACGTAATAAATGCAAGTAATATTGTTTTGGTAGATAGTTTATTGTGTTGTGAACGTGTTTCAGTCAATAAAATATACAATAGCTCAAAATTAATCAACAAAACATTCAATTCAAAGTTCAAAGTGGTGCTTTTTTAGTGTTTTTTCGTGAAATGGCCTGGCCTTTGACCGGTTAAGAGGGTTTAACTTTATTCAATTTATCCAAAGAAACGTCACTGACACAAAATGGCAATTCATTTTTCAAACTTTGTACAGGCAAGTAGGAACCATAGTTTTTGTAAAATTTGCAATTAAGCCTCGGTTCTCCCAATTTCTACCGATTTCTTACAAATCTCCCTTAAACATTTGAAGTTTTTAAGCTCTTAAAAAAATATATGTTATTTTTGAAGATAATATCTAGACAATTATCGCGCCGAAACGCAAATTATAGAAAATTCCCTCGATAGAAAAAAATCACAAAGTATGCTCCAAAAATTATTATTAACACGTTTGTTTCAGTTATTTTACAAGTTATATGTATGAAAAAATTCACAGCGTTTCTTTAAATAAAACTAAAGACAATTATCGCGAGATTTTTGCTCTTTTTTCAATAAACCGTGATTAATTAAATATTTTAACAACAGGCGCTTACGTTTTTTAATTCTTAAGATAATATTTACAGGCCATCTCTATCTAACGTGCGTGTAACCTATGTGCCCTTCAAATATTCGTCATTCGCTGTCCAGACAGCTCGCCACACAGACTTGTAGTCCTACGTTTCATGATTTGTTTAATATACACGTACGTAAATAATAATATTATTTTGCGAAAATGGTAAGACAACAACAAAAAAGTAGTATTTCTAAGCGTAAACATTATCTCCAAAATCGAGAACGTATGATGGAATGTATAAGGTAAGAAGAAAAAAATAAAATTTTGATTTTATTAATATAATACATACTCGTATTATTTACTATTATGTAATATTTATTATAAAAATAAATTTTCAATTTATTTGTGTATTATATAACAAAGGTGACAGTTATTGTTTTATTTTTTACAGAATGCGTACTTTGGGAAATAAATCGATTTCCAATGCTTCGGAAACTGAAATTTCCGGGCAAGTTTTTTTAAATTAAATTATGTTTTTTTTTAAATGACCATTGAATGCAAAAGCTTTTATTTTGCTCATTTACATATTAAAATTATAGGACATAATAATAAATAATACATTTTTACGGATCTAACTGCTAACAAAAATCTGCTTTCAAAAATTACCTTGTTTTTTTACAGTAACTCCACACAGACCCTGAGGATTTTTTCCCTCAGAGCATATGTCATCTTTGGATATGCTGTGTGGAGGGTGTTTTAATGGAAAGGAAGGAGAGGAAGTTCTGGAAAGGATAAGGTTATAGGAGTGGGTAGGAATTTGAGGGTCAGTGGGTTTGGGTGTGACGGACTTTTGAATCCATCCCTCCCAATGCGGTGCAAGGCGATGTTCCAAAAGAGTTCTGCCTGAGCGGTCACAAGATCTCCCTCAACCAGTCTCTCCCGATCTGGCCTACCACGCAGCTGGTGGGCAGACACATCCGCCACCAAGATCCAAACCCGGGCACCCCTGCTAAGTCACCAAACGTAGCGAACAACTTGGGGTTATCCAATAAATAGTTTCCGGGGCGGCGGTACCCTTACCCGCATCCCAAATTGTTACGGACAAGGAAATATGTAATTATCATCATACGTATTATTTTATTACTACCTATTATTAGATGTTCGTTGGATAACAAAACCAAAATGCGTTACGTAAGTAAGTAAATAAAAGTTTCGCTTGTTTACTAAAACCGACTACATTGTTATAAGTAATTACTTTGACCTTTTTATAAATGTTTAATAATTTAGATTCCATCGGTTAACTTGTCCTAGCAAAGCTGTAGTTTGCTGATAGCTTTTAGGGCTGCCACTTCATAAATTTCTACATAAACTTCGGGAGGTACATGATGGTGAATGTAAAAAAGACAAATAACTTTTTTCTAAATTCAATTTTTTCCCTATACAAAATTATTTTTCCATAGAAGAATATTATTTTTTTCATACAAACAACAAAACTTTTTTACCCGTAACTACCTTAGAACGTTTTGAAAAAAGTTTCGTATCTTTTTTTACGTGTACTGTCGTGCAGAATTACCTCCCGAAGTTTGTGCACTTTATCCACGGATATAAATAAAGAGCGAAAAGGTGCATGTAGGCAAAAACAGGCTATGCCAAACTCAGTCAGTGGTTTGATGCACATCCTCCCTTCCCACAAACCAGTGAAATAATGTCAATTTTTGTGGAGTGGAGTCGTCGGAGACGCCACAATAACTTGCTAAGATGCTGTTCAAGTTGGTGAAGATTCATTAAACTAATTGTTTTAGGAACTAAATGATGAAATAATAAATGAAATCCAAGTCCCACAATCTGTTACAAACAAAAGTGGTGTGTCAGTAATAAGATAAAAAAATGACGACATTTACTAAAAAACTTAAAATTCCTGTAAATATTTACTGGTTGAAGATTAGTTTGCAAATGTATACATATTATCTAAAAGGGAATTAAATTCTTTACAACTTCTTTCAAACAAATTTCTTTCTTTGATAAATATTTTAGACGATATGAAGGAATGTTTGATGAAAAATGTGAGGTAAAATGATTTTATTCGAAAATATCTACATTTGTGGAGCGTGTAAGTCAAAAACGGCTGGGATTTCGAAAATTACGTATAGAATGAAAGTTGTAGATAATTTTATGAGCTTTCACTTATTCTAAAAAGAATCCTTTGAAATGCACCGTTTCCGAGATATAAGCGTAAATACAAAAATTTGAACCTTCTCCCCCCCCCCCTCCCTCCCCTAGCTCACCACCTAGACGTCAGAACTTTTAGTATGTTCACACCCTAAGCACCCTGACCAAGTTTCTGAAGGAATCGCTTAGGTGCACTCTACACCTCCTTTTGGACCATTCATTTTTTTTTACATGAGCTCCACACAGGAGGCCCTGAGGAACATAATTTCCCTCAGGGCCCATGTCATCTTTATGCTCACCTATGATGCTATGTGGAGGGTTTTTTTAAGGAAAGGAAGTAGAGGAGAGTTCTGGGAAGGAAAAGGGTTTAAGGGGTGGGTAGGAATCTCGGGTTCAGTATGTCCTGGTCATCCGCCTCCAAGACCTGGACAAACCTCACCCCATGAACCCGGGCACCCCTGCTAAATCACCAAACGTAGCGAACCACTTGGGGTGACCTATGGCAGAGGTATTTTTTATCCAATAAAGGTTCCCGGGGCGGCGGTACCCATTCCCACCTCTCAAATTAAAAATTGACTGGACTATAAACAAATATGATTAAAATGTGCACTTTACTTAGTTGAAAATTGAAAAATGGGTCGGGTCAAGATGTCGCGGATTCAATTCCTCTTTCAATGCACAAGCAACATCTTCCGCTTATTATGATGCTGGTAGGAGATTTTCAAATTTTCAGATTATTCGTAAACCGGGAATACGAATTATGACTCTTTTTCTTTTAAAAAAAGTAGTACCCAATAAATAGATAAGCCTCACCCCATGAACCCGGGCACCTCTGTTATCCAATGAATGGTTGCCGGGCGGCAATGGTCGCCTTCCAAATTGATACCTCATCCCATAACTCGGGAACCCCTGCCAAGTCACCAAACATAGCAAACCACTTGGGTGACCTACAGCAGGGGTGTTGGTTATCCAAAAAATGTTTTCCGGGGCGGCGCGGCAGTACCCATCCCGTCCCGTCTCCCAAATTGATAAGAGAAATTAAAGAGAAACAATGATAATAGTAGTTCCGTTATAATAAATAATATAGCTTTGTTTTGTGAACGGTCACCTCAAGTGTACATTACACTTTATAGGTAATCTAACGTAATACATTGAGAAAATAACAGATATTTTCATAAATATTATGTGTATTTTAAAATTGTGGCAGCCCTACAAATATTATCAACTTCTCTGGGAACGCATATTTGAAATGATACTAAGTATCATTTCAAATATGACAAGTCTTGTCGAGAATTATTAGCCAAGTTCCAAACCAGACCTTTTTGTAATAATAATGCGCGCGCTTTCCTATTGACCCGCGCGCTGCAGATACACCTCCTGTCGAATGCGTTAAAAGTAAATTTCACGACTCGTCCGAAATGTTTTTTTTTTGTGCGGAGAACGGGGCCTTAAGTAGGTAGTTTATGAACTTTATCTATCACCACACTGATTATTTTATTTTATTTATTTATAATATCTCACCGTACATGTTTTTTTTTTCACATAAGGCTGCAAATACACACTTGTGTTGAACCATGAATTATGGGAAAGGAACGAAGCAAGCACAAATGCCGCTTGCGGTTGCTTCGTTCCTTTTACATAATTTGTGGCACCTCGTTTGTAACACCTCGATGGCAGTAGGCCCAAAGGAATGTGGCAAAAGTAGTACCTTATTCATATTATGTTAAATGCAAATGTCACACTTTTAAAGGGTTAAGTATCATTACCAGATGTATGAGTTGCCTCAGCTCATTCTCCGGCAATGGCGCAGTGATGGTATGCTCGTTGGACGGAGGCATCCCCACGGTGATCTGCTTCTGCCTGACGAGGAGGTCCGTGACGGCCTTGGCTAGGTCCTCCACCCTCTTGCCCAGCATGCCGGCAGTGTGCCGCACCAATCCCCACAGCTTCTGCTGGCACGCCTTCTCGTACAGACCCTTCAGCAGGTCCTTCACAGTCACCACCCGGCCCATCTCCAACATGCCTGGAACAACGGGTACTTTGAAAAATTCGCCGAGAGATGTTTTGATGAAACGTGTAATAGAGAAAGAAAGAAAAGAAATTATAATAAAAGCCTAACAGAAAATGATTTTAGTATTACTATTTCCATCAATAATTGCAAGTTTGCATTTAATCAAAATTAAAGATCAACAAGAAATCAGACAAATAAAAATATCTTAATAATATCTTAGCCCCCCGAAAGCAAAAGGGCGCTTAAAAAAGTGATTTTTGGCAATTTTTTTTCAATTAAAATAAATGTATGGCACATTTATAATGTTTGTAAACATGGAACAAAGACTTAAAAAAATTGTGCCCATGTTAGGCTTTTGTGAAATAATAGTTGTACATCGATATACAAGAGACTAAAATCTAATTTAATAAATTGCAATTTTAAGCATTTTATACAGCAAATAATGCTACTTTGTTTATCACATAATAGAGAAAAAATAATTATGTACAAACAAAACCGCATTTGTAACTTCAAGCCATCAAAATCACACAAGCGCTGCTCTTTTACTTTTGGGTAGACAATATTATCATATGCATGCAAATAATTATTGTGACATGAAACATTGATTTCTTTTATTTATATTAGTTACAAGTCTATCAAAGCTGCTAAACACACAAAAACTAAATATGCGATGCATATTTTTCTGTGATTTGTTTACATATACATATAAGCAAACAAATCTGTACTTCCTGTAATCATCCAACTGGCTTCTGGCCAATATCAATATTGATAGCAAGATAATAATATTATGTGCCAATCTGCCATCTGCCAATATACACAATCTTTTCCAACACGCAGCGTGTTTTAACCTGTTGAATGCCGGGCGTATTTCGAAAAACCGCGCGGATTTTATCTTGTTGCTTTCTGGTCATTATCCATATAAAAACAAAGGAATTGCTTTTTTTGTTGCGATTGTTTTCTGTTTACATGTTAATATATCTTTTTATTCATGTATATTACATGATAATATCGTAAGAGGTTTTTATAGAATAGCTAACTAACTAAAAAAATCTCCCATTTTGGAAATAATTATCAAAAAATATTATCACAGAAATATAAACTGATCTAATTTTTTCTACACAAATCTGAATTTATAACATACCCAACATGAAAAAATACATATTAAGATACCCAACTTGAAAAAATATAATTCAAAGTAGTTTGCAAATAAATAAAGACCTTCACGTGCATTTGAAAACGTAAAACTTCGTTTTTTCGCCTTGACAGTTGCAAAAAATGACCCGCCAAGTCATAGAAAATTCATTAAAAAATATTCTAGAGTAGCTAGATTAATGAAACCACCAGTTACACCAAGAAAGATATTGGCGCAAGCGATTCTGACCTTGTTCTGTCGTTCTCCGGCCTTCCGGCAAACGACATTTTAATACATCAGCCATACTAAAAATCATAGTGAATATTTTATTCAATTAATAAACGACCGTGCATGTGAAAACCTTCTAATTGAAAACTGACAAAAAATAGTTCATGGAAAGATTTATATGTTGCTTATCCAGTCAAAGGGAGTTGTTTATCTGTTGTATACACCAAATATATTTTTTTAGTTTTAAATTGTAGGTATAATGTATTTTCCCTAAACTGAATGCATATTGTAAGTAAATATGCCGGGGGGTCAACTTTGAATGGAAACAAATGTGTCACTGACTTGTACCTTTTAGTTCTAGACCATTTAGCATGCGGCTGTCTCTCTTACACGTGTCTGAAATTGTATATCGCCATCCCATTTGAATTTCGTTATCAGGCTGAAACACAGTTTTATATAGAAATAAAATTGGATTTAATAACTTTTCGAAGAGATGATGAAGTTGTATATTGATTTGTCCAATCACCGGTAAATAATTTTAAATATGTCGGCTGTAAACCTGTTGAATGCTTATCGGAAGTCTCCACAGTGTGTATAAAATAGAGGACTAACACAAATAAAGATGTAGAAGATAATTTAAAGAAAATCTGAAGAGTTTACCAGGAACTGGTGAAAAGAGAAGGACAGCACAGAAAATCATGATTTCACTTACAGTCGGACCCGTTTTCAATACAGTCCGCATGCATCTGGTTAGTGTTGTTAATTACAGACTGTGTACCAGTGTTGAAGTCTAGCCCGTGTGTGTCCACGAGGTATTGCAGAATGTCTCCTTGCTCCTCGAGACTGTCGCCCTCGCGCAGCATGGCCAGCAACTCCGCCACCTCTTGCTCCGCGTACTGGGAGCTGTGAGAGCTGGTGGTCCCGGGTCCGATGGCGACAAAGCCAGTCGAGCCATTGCTGCCGCTCTCCGAGTTGCATCGGTTTCGAGATCCCGTCACGCGCGGCGCCGCTGTCACCGTCACTGAAATCAAACATGATCTGAGACTCCAAACATTTAACATCCGTTCATTTAATGTTTTTTAAGTTGAAAAAGTTTTAACCCCTCACTTTTTTGTCGTTTCATGTGAAAATAAATTAAAAAATACCCAAAGTTTCATAATTTTTTTTTTCAAATTGTGGTGAAAAGTGTATATTTGAAAGCGTATTTCATCACCTTTCATAAATAATTTTTCGGATGCGTTCAGAAATATTCCATTTATGTGGATTTTATTGCAAAAGGTAAATATTTTGACCTTCTGACAAAATAAGCCTGAGGGGTTAAAAATATATTATTATTACTGTATGTATTACTCTAATTTACTGACAACCCTGTGCAACATACTAGCCACGCTGTAATCACCAATTGCCAGTCGAAATTCTGAATTAAGTAGTTATCCGTTATCGGCCTTCCCTCCTTGTTTTCTACGGAAAAAGACGCATTACGGTCTAAATTCATAAGAATATTAATTATGAGTTGATTGAGACAAGTGGGCCTAAGTGTTTGTTTTATTAAAAAATATAATGCCTAACCACAAAGTATAGTAAAGTAATAAAATTGGTTCTAATGCATAAAAAACATGGTGTATGGAGATAAGTTTTAAGATTTTCATGGCCAAAAGCATTTTCGTTACTAGTTTTGGGGTGTTATGCCGTGTTGCACTACCTCCTTCTTTAGCCAACGTTTCGGACATCGTTGCAGTGTCCATCATCAGGGCAGATACGGTAGATGTGTAATTTTTAGTCGTGAAGTGTGTGCTTATTTACTTCGAAGCGATACCGTGTCGCCAGCTCCACTAACTTTCACCAGTACAAAATAATCGTGACAAGCAGTGGCGTCATCGCCGCAGAACGGAATAGAAAGTTCACTAAAACGTGGTATTTATGCTAGCCAGGGGCAAGTCCGTTTGCGAGATGCCAACGGAAGTGGCTCCATCTCTTAATGAATTCTAAAATTAGGAATCACAATCGTAAGAATTTAAGAAATATTATTAGAATGGTTAAAGCAAATTTAGTCAATATAAATTAAAATGGTTTACCACGAGCTGGCATTAGGTACTGTATACTTAGACATGGTTTTTGCTTTATTAATATAAACTGAATTTTGCTAGAATTAGAATTAGAACTACAATGGTTAAAGCGAATTTAGTCAACATAAAGTTATAACAAAAAATGGTTTACCACGAGCTGGCATTACTGTATACTTAGACATGTTTTTATGCGTTTAGCTTTGGTGTAGCCGTCAATCACCGGATACCAAGAGTTTATATACCTATTAACATTAAAAGGATTTTTGTAGATTTCAATGGCCTCCGTAATTAGGCATGCTCTATAAGTTTTGGGTCTTCCCAGGACCTCAGGAAGAAATCCAAAGTAATGGCCGGTTTCGATTAAGTGCTCACCGATTGCCGATTTATCAGGGTGGCCGAGTTTGCAAGCACGAAAGTGTTCTGCTATCCTTTTGGAGATCGTCCGCTCAGTCTGGCGGCCTACATAAACCTTGTCACATCCGGAACAGCTGAGTTTATACACTCCATCCGCTTCCAGAGGAAACTTATTCTTTGCAGACCTCAGCAGGTCTTGAATTTTAGTTGTGGCACCGAAGACAGTCTAAAATTTTAGTCTGTGAACTTTCTATTCCGTTCCGCGGCGATGACGCCACTGCTTGTCACGATTATTTTGTACTGGTGAAAGTTAGTGGAGCTGGCGACACGGTATCGCTTCGAAGTAAATAAGCACACACTTCACGACTAAAAATTACACATCTACCGGATCTGCCCTGATGATGGACACTGCAACGATGTCCGAAACGTTGGCTAAAGAAGGAGGTAGCGCAACACGGCATAACACCCCAAAAACAAATAACGAAAATGGTGTATGGATTTTAAATACATAGTCGGCATTTTACTATGCCGTGAAATTTTGAATGTACAAATTATAACAATGAATATTGAGTACAATTTTATAGGATGAAAAGTGTCTCGATTTGACTATTGTGTGCATACTAATAAAACTTGACTATTGTGTGCGTATATATAAAATTATAGATATAATAAGATTATACATTATGTACCTTTACGTTGTTTACCTTTGACATTAAAATCGTCTTTGATAGGAGATTCAGATTTTGCTTTCTCAACATTGATTGTTGGCATGTCTGTTGAATGCTGGTGAACTAAATTGGTAGTCGACGTGCCTCTGTAAAAAAAAAATTACCATTATAAATTGCATTAAAAAAAATTAGGAAGTCAAAACAAATAAATTAAAAAATTGTCAAAGTGACATTATATTTTTTTTTCAGTTTGTGTAAAACAGTCTGAAAATGCAAGAAATGGAGTTCAGAGCTGTATTGCCATAGAAGGCTCCATTAAGGTTGTGAGATTATTTCATCTTCATTTGAGCAAACCAAAAATTCAAAACCTTACCATAAAGCTGTAAAAAATCTTGAATTATGAGTTCTAGCATCATTATATTTATATATATGTACAACTTTAGCTGACTGGAATTTAAAAATTTGGGTGGTACCAGTGGTGGCCGCTGCCCGAGAATGTGGTAGTTCACTGACAATACGTACCTACCTACTTATGACAAAAAAATTATTAATTAGGAATTTTTAATTATTAATTTATTTTCAAACAGACTGTTAATTCCTTTTATATATTCAACACCGGTTGCACTCATTTTTGTAATAAAATTATACATTAATAAATTACGCTATTGGTATTTAATTTAATTAATATAAAAAAAAAAAAAAAAAAAAAACAATAACAATTATCACGTCACGGGCCAAGCGCGCGCCGCTAGACTGCGCTAGACACAAACTGATCTATGATCTTTGCCGAAATTCAATTGTATTCGTGTCACCTCGGGTCATGGTTCATGGTCAATCGGTAAACTTTGGCAAGGATCGGATTATGTTGGGTAGGTGGCACACCGATCCAAGCCAAATTCTGGTACAAATAGCAAAATCGACGCAATGTTTTAAATATCCCATATAAAAACATGATTTGGTTCATTTGCAAAGCGAATGCACACCAATGCAGCCGATACGAGGGCGCTCTGTGGCCGCGCTATGGGAGATTAAAAGCGTTCTCCCTGATAATATTCGTAGCATTATATTGGTAACTAATTTTTGAAATGATTAAATTAGAGATTCTGTAGATTTAAATTAGAGATGTGTATAGTCTTCAGTAAGTAAATAAAGTAAATTTAGACATTATACTTTGCCAGTGCTGCACACAAAAACACTGTGCGACAAGTCGCCCTTGGGTGGGACACAAACGCGATGCCAACTCAGCCACTGACCGATCAAATGACTGAGTTGTCTGCAGTGAAGTTAGTCTGCAGGGTGAAGTTTTCCCCAATGATAGCCAATCTCAAATGGGAGAAGGAATCAGCAGAGAAAGGACAAGAAGTAGGTACTAACTTTCTAGAAGTAGAATTACCTATCGACAGGTCGCTTCTTCCAATCGTCGGCGGCAGGTGAGGGACTACGACCTTGCCGCCCCACCGTGTCCACGTCCAGCCAAGAAGACTTCCTTTCGTGGGAAGGGTTCAGGCATTCACCCTCCATGCCTAACGTATCGGCTATACAGAAACACACCATTAAATAATTCATTTGTCAAATAAAAAAAACCATTCATGCAAGAGTAATCAGTGTAAACACTAATGAATTTTTTCAATATGATTTGGAATATAAAAATAGGTGAGGGGTAGGAGAAGAAGGGGTTGAGAATTTTCCATTTATTCAAATCTATTTACCAAACAAAGCACAAGCCATTTCAAGCAATTTTTCTATTAAAATGATGGTTTTTCACCACGGCGATACCGAGACTGACTGAATTTCACTTTCGTTTTCTTGATTGAGTGGCACTAGATTTAGTAAAAATGAGGGTTTGTCCATTCCGAAAACTATAAATAAATACAGGCAACGGACATTCACTTATCTTGTCCCTACCATATTAAATAATATGCCAATCAAATTGCACCACTGATCTCAAAAAAAAATAAAAAAATTGCTAATAGATCAAGACTTTTCATATTGATATTGTTTGTTAGTTTATGTATAAATATGACTATGAGTAATTTGCCTGTGTTATATCTGTCTGCTTATTTTATGCCTTTATATTGAAGTTACTTAAAAGTTTTTCTTTTGTATCTATTTCCTATATTGTGATTTCTTATTATATGTGTGCTTTATGCTAGGGCCGCACCTGTGTGTATCATCACTAAGCTTCGTGCTATGACACAATATGCGCAAATGTTATTATCGCGCGGGAGGCGATACTTCGGGACGAAAGGAGCTGATGCGGCCGAAGCATTAGTGTTATATTAATATTGTTAAATTGACCTGCTGACAAACTGCTTTGGCAGTTTAGCAGGTGCTTAAAATGAAGAATAAAAAAATAAAAATGTATGTACGAATGAAGTGGAATCTTGAAAGTGAAAATTAATCCACCTCATAACAGAATTAATTGAAAATTCAATTCTGATCAGGGTTAAAAAAACACTTATGTTTTTGATCTGATCCAAAACGCTGAAATTGCTTTTCATCTGAATAGATTGGTTGCCATTTGATCATCTTTTGCCAACCTATCTTCCACTCAGGAAAAGTCATTAAAAGCAATCATCAAGGATATAAAACCAACACCTCTGCCATAGGTCACCTCAAGTGGTTTGCTACGTTTGGTGACCTAGCAGGGGAGTCCAGGTTCATAGGGTGACGTTTGCATAGGTTTTGGTGGCGGATACATCTGCTCACCTACTGCATTGCGGGCCGGATCGGGAGAGACTGGTTGAGTGTGACCTTTGGACCTCTCCAGCCGGACTCTCTCGACCCATCGCCTTACACTGCAGTGGGAGGGGTGGATTCTTACGTCCGTCACTCCTTGACGTACTGACTCCCAAATCCTACCCAATCGAAATACCTTTTTCCTTTCTAGAACTTCCTCTCCTTCCTTTCCTTAAAAAACACACCCACACAGCATTCCCAAAGATGACATAGGCCCTCAGGTAAAATTATTTTCCCCAGGGCCTCTTGTGTGGAGCTAACGTAAAAAAAATATGATTCAATGAAAAACATTAAATAAGATAAAATACAAATAATACTGCGAATACAATACAAAAATAATGTATCGCATAAATAAAAAAGTCATAAGTTCTAAATCTACAAAGAAACAATAAAAATGACTTACCGCTTTGTTATAAAATAACTCTACTTATTAATTCATCATAATTTTTTTGTTTTAAATTACCAATTTGACGTATAAGGCATATTGTCTCGTCATGGACCAAAATAAGGCATATTGTCTCGTCATGGACCAAAATGAAATTAACATTATTACCAAAACCAGATACAGCAAATCAAGCTAAACATATATTTTCACTACAAACTACATAACAGCACAAGGTCACGAGGAGTGGAAGAGCCTTGTCCACCAGGGAAATTTGGAGTAGGGGTCATGACCCTCAACAAGGAAGAAAAGACTAAAGAGTTTATCAGTAGGCATACTCATTCCCTAAATATTTAGCTTATTTTTTAATGATGCTCAGTATATAATCTTCTGATTGGATGGATCAATGCCGCCGGTTCTGAGTACTTTCCATTGAAATACGGATTAAGACCTCACAGCTCCGGATCTAGGGGGGAGGGCAACCGGGGCACCTGCCTCGGGCGGCAGTTTTAGGGGGCGCCAAAATTGTAATTTATGTTTGATTGAAAAAAAAAACTTGATTCACAAAGCGCCTGGCATCCAGCGCACGTTGTTCTATTGATTATCATTATTCATTTGATTTTAAAACGCCCAGTTGGTTTTTGAACACATCCTAAGTTGATTTATTGAACATAGTGTATGTGATGTCTCTGCCAGGGGTAATTCCCGTCGCATCTAGAACTAGGTGCGACGGGAGCTGCACGAGCTGAGCCGAACACTTGATAGTGGTGCCCCCTCTCAAACACTGGCAAGAGGGGGCACCACAATCAAGTTTCTTCCCCAGTTTGAAAAAGTCATAGATCCGGGGCTGAGACCTCAAAGCATAACTCCCTAACACTCACCTTCCATGCCTGACTCAGCTATTCCGAAACAAAAAATGGCATACACATTAATTAGAATGATTAAAAAATCATTCAAATTGTCGATAACACTTTAATAAAACTTGTATTTTTAAACTGATCCAAAATGCTGAAAATTCTTTTCATCTGAAGAGATTGGTTGCCATTTGATCATATTTTGCCAACATATCTTCCACTCAGAAAAATTATTACAAAAATTAATCAAGGATATATAAGAATTTAGCTTAAATTAGTTAGGGTTCAACCAACGATAAGATCTATTAACTCTCATAACGTGTCTTGGTGTCACTTCCCAATGTATCGTCACAATTAACTGTTATACATACACTGTTTTACCATTACTAATATTTTGAATATGAATTTGTGACATGTAATTAATGTTTATGGCATACTTATGCCGTTTGTATTAAATAAATAAATAAATAAATAACCATATTAAATAAATTATTACCGAGACATTAAAAAAATGGGACTTACAATCAACATTGATAGAGCGTGTTTTCTTGATGGCTCCTCTGACAGACATCTTCCTGCGAAGACTTCGAACGTTCCTCCGACCATGGGGCTGAGTCAAAAGGCTCCATTTGTGACTGAAAGCCTTCAGCAAATGCTCCTCCAAGTACTGCTGGACTTGAGGATTCAACTCTGAATTAAAGCAAAAACAAAAACATTTTTGTAAATGAAAAATCATTATGATATGTCTACAAGCGAAGTGTAGGTTTAGCCGGGGTGGGCTCTTGAACTTGTGTTCTTCACGGGAAGCGGATCCTACTCCTACACCTTTTCAGATCAACTACTCCCAGAGAACCCGGTCGAGGATTCGGACCCAAACCTGGAACTCGGAGCCGGATTCGGGACCGGAACCCGAATGCCTCCAATGGCGTTCCCAAGTCTGCAGTCCACACCACAGATCTTGTGCGGGTTTTATCTGGGTACGGCTCCGAGGTCTGGTTCCGGCCGAACCCGTGCGTCCCGGTAGCCGCTACAGCACCAAAGAACTCGGACCCAAGTCCTGCTCCTAGAACCCGAGTACTTTTAAAAGTAAGCACGCCTCGGAGGCCTCCGGAAAAATGTAGAACTCACCCATCTTTAATGTCTACAGAACACAACTTCTATTTTTTATTTTACACCTGCAAATGTCAGTTATGATGATGTCACATGCTATAAAATGCTCTAGAATTTTGGCTAAAAAGATATTTACATAATTATTTGAAAAATTGTGACGGTTTGTTGTCTTTCTTGGGGCCTTTGCACCACAAGCAGATAAATCAGAAAAATTGTGAAAAATGTTCAAATATGTAAATACAGTCAAACTTGGTTATAACGAGCACGAGGGGACCGACTAAATTTGCTCCTTATAGCCATTACTCGTTATATCCAAAATAGGTTTTTTGAAAGTTCTATATACCCACCTACCTGCCTTTACTCTAATATAATCACAAATGTATAGAATATTTCAAAATACGAGTAGGTATTATATATTTCAAAAACATATTAGAAAACTACACTAATTAATCATGATTCTTTTTTAAGATTTCGTTTTTATGCTTCTCAATTTCCTCCACAAAAGTCTAACATCACCTGGTTTGAGGTTTCCAAGAAAAATATCCCTAAAAATTGTCTAACTTATTATCGATAGCTTGTGCGTATTGTATCGCTTGTAAAATCTCACTTATTATAAATCATATTGGCTGGTGGGATTGTTATTGATTTTCAACTAAAATTATACTTGTCACAACCTAGTGATGCGCAACCCGATTCGTGCGGTCCGCATGCCAATTTTGTACGAGTTTGTCCCCCTGGTTATAGAGAAAAACCCTGAAATCCCTGGTTGAGAACAATTTTTTTATCATTTTGGTCAATTTACACTGCTTGCCCTAAATGGAACTAAATTGGAAGACCCCAGAAAACGAAATCTTGAATTTCGCTGTCAATCCCCTCCCCTCCAGAAAAACAAAAAAATCCACTTGTAGGTCGCGGGCCATTTCATAACAAGGCAGAGCCCCCCCCTAAGCTAAAAAGGTTGTGCATCACTATCATAAATTTTCCCCACGTAGGTACTCGTGCTCGGTACATTCATAAACACTTTTATTGATTTTTAAAATGAGGCACAATGCAAAAGAAGATGTAAATGGGGAACAAATTTGCAAACTGAAAATTCGTTGACTTAAGCAGATTTTATGACAATTTTACATAGTGCCCGATGGGTAACAATGTTTTACATAGCTGACAATCTTAAGCAGGTAGTGCCATAAAAATATGAATCTGTCCCTAACAGGGTACGAAATTCCCACCAGCCGCCGCTGTTGCACGCCTGGCATAAATATGTGTCTCCATGGTCGCCACCTTTGATAGTTATACCTTACTGCAAGAATAATTCCCAATTATTGTTTTTTTTTAAACCCATTTAAAGATTTAGAAATTGTGTTGACATCCTTTTATGTATTTAGAAATTGTGTTGACAAAATTTTTTGCACGTTATATCAGTGAATCGTCCTCGTTATATCAGTCAACATTTATATGAAAATAAGTCTAAACTAAAAAATCATTTGGTAATTGCTCATTATAGCCATGATCTCATTATAGCCATGATCGTTATAACCAAGTTCGACTGTACATTATGTAGGTACTGTAAAGCAGTAAAACTATCCTCCCACAAAAAAGAAAACCATCAAATTATGAGCTCTAGAGACAAAAAGTTAACACAATAAAATTTTCTGTCTGGGTTGCAAATGTTTTTAGCTTATAACTTGACCGGTCAGTGGCTGAGTTTGGCACCGTGTTTGGATCGTGCTTCCACGGCTGGCTAAGTCCTTCAACATGCATGACACAAGCAACATTTTCTGCTTTCAGTGGTGGTAGAAGATTTTCAAATAATGTCAGGTTAATCATAACACGGGATATGTATTTGTTCTAATTAAAAAAAAAAAAATCCGTGCTTGCCGAAAGACAAGAAACTATAATATTTTGATTGTTCCATATTTTTAATACAAATTTTGGGATAAGTCGGGTGTAAACCAGCTTTATTAAAACACACAGTATGTATTTAGATAATATCTTGTGTACTTACTATCGGGATAGCCATCTTCCTGACTTCCGAGGAAGCTCAGATTGGTGATAGCGGAAGTGCTGAGGAAATCTCCCAAATTACCCAAAGTCACCCTCGTTCCGTTGATGTAGCCAGATTTTAGCTTTTTCATTGTAGTAATCATCGCCATTGGAATTTTACCTTGATCTAAAAGCAACAAGCCATTGAGATTTACATTGGAAATTATTGAAAATTTAGGTCATGTGCAAGTGATATTTTTTAAGACAAGAGTTGCTTGACTGATTCAAATTTCATTACAGTATGTGGAGGTGCGCGCACGTGGCGAGGGGGACTTTTTCATGAATGTGTACAAATTTTGCAACAAAGTCTAAACTGTTGCAGTGACAAGTCACTTGTGAACATTCGCAATCTGTGGTTCCTTTTTGAAGCATGCAAGTACCTCATATAATAAAATTTAATTTGTTCTAACAACTCATAACAAGAAACCCAAGTTTAATTTAATTAGTTAATTCGGTAAATATTTCCCTATCGAGTCAACGCTCAAAACACACTTTAAAAAATTAAAACAAATTGTACTAGGTAGATAATGGTTAGTAATAAGTAATTCAGTAACCGGAATTGAAAAATATTGCGTTTTAGTTTATTTTTTTTAATTTAAAAAACGCAAAATGTCATTTTTCAAAGGACCGCCATGTTAATTACGATGATGAAATACGCATTTTTAAAAGAAAAAATCACTTTCTGTCAGTTAGACAATAATAAATACGAATTGCAATCTTCGGAAATGATAAATAATGCGTAGGTATTAATTATGAATCATTATTTTGTTCGGTTTCATAAACATAAAAATTATGCGAGACGTTTGCCGTCGTAATTAACAACATGGCGTTCCTTGAGAAATAACATTTCGCATTTTTAAAGATAAAATAACCATTAAAATGCAATATTTTTCAATTCCGGTTACCGAATTACTTATTACTATTACCAACTGTAATCAACCTAGTACAATTTGTTCTAATTTTTTAAAGTGTGTTTTGAGCGTGGACTCGATAGGGAAATATTTACCATTAATTCGTATCCTAAGAGAGATAAAAATATAGATCAATGACCTAACTTTATTAACAATATTTTATCACAGAACTCCAAATTAATAGGAAGACATTGCTTAAAAAATGCAATTGCACCAGGGGGGCTAAATCTCAGAAAAACAAAAATTATAAAGTTAAATACCTATGTAAAATAAAATTACACATCATGAGATTTATTAAAAAAAAAAAATTTTAAAAAGTTGTGAAGAAAGTACTGATAAAAAGTCCCCCCCCCCCATGTATTTAGATAAAATTTCCATTTAAAACAAATAATTTGTGAAAAATCATCACAAGATAGTTTTTGTTCTAAAGATTGGGTGATAATGTTTGAGAACCCTGCGAATTGGTAAAAATAACTCCACCCCTATTTATCACACTTTTCATAACAAAGAAAACAATGATTACCAATACTATAAAAAATAAACATTAAAAACCAAAAACTTGTGCATATTATTTCTGTTAAAACTTGAAAGCATTAATTTCATACAGAAGAAGACTATAAATTTGAATTGATCATGCTAATGTATAATTCTCTCTCTGAACTTTTGTATTTGTTCTATGTTTCCACATGTGTACACATCTGTCCTGATGATGGACACTGCAACGCTGTCCGAAACGTTGGCTAAAGAACGAGGTAGCGCAACACGGCATAATACCCCAAAAACTAATAACAAAATAATTTTTGGCCGTGAAAATCAAAGTCGCCTGTGTCCAACCCCAAAAAAAAAAATTAAGATGAAAAAATGTTAGTTACATGGATTTTCTATCCCCCACCGAGTTAAAATCACGTATAAAAAAAAAATATATATATAACTGTTCATAAAAGAGATATTTATCTTCAATCAACCTCCAAACATTTTTCTTCTGTAGTCATACACAAGAAGAATTTTTATTTGTCATAGAACATATATCACATGTAGGATTCTCCAGTTTTGTATTGAAAAACCGACACAGTTGACGTTGCGACAATTAGGGAAATGAACATCATTGAATTGGAAACATTTATAACCATTACACTCTTGACTAGATACTGAAGTTCTTAAAAATAATTAACTTCATTCATAAAAGAAACAAATTTGTAACTTAACAATAACAAAAGATATATACGTGGGAAACGCCAATGTTAAAATTCATAATGCCTTATTATTACTGTTGAAATAGGATGGGCTGTTTCACAGCATTTGAAAAATTCATCAAATTTAAAAAGAACGGTTGTTTCTTTGTTGAAATTGAGTATTAACTTTTGATGAGTTGTTCAATTGTTACTTCTAGCATTAAACCACATAAAGATGCTATCTTAGTAACTACCAACAAAAGTGTACAACTTTGTTATTTCAAGTTAGTAATTATGAAATAATGTTAAGAAGATAGAAATAACGACAGGACAAAAGCACAGTAACTTTACCTAGGAGGTAGTGAGTGGCCATCAGAGTAATGGTGGGCCGGCCGAGCATTTGCTTCCAGCTCATCCCGAGGAAGGCTAGATTAGCCGTGAAATTACTGGCGAGCAGGGCCGGGTCGCGCGACGTGTAGTACTCCTCGTAATCAAAGTTCTGTGCAAGCCATTGTGGGGTCAAACATCACACGTCACATATCACATACAGTGGAAATTCCTTCAACACAAAATTACCACAATATCTTTCGCATTGACCAAATTTCACACTCACCGAATTTTGTGTAAAAATCAATAAAACTCATGCAAAGTTTGAGTCGGGATGAAATATTAATCACTCTCTTTTCATTTGAATCGGGATGGAATATCAAGCATTCTCTTTTCATTTGAATCGTGATAGAATATGAAGCATTCTCTTTTCATTTGAATCGGGATAGAATATGAAGCATTCTCTTTTCATTTGAATCGGGATGGAATATCAAGCATTCTCTTTTCATTTGAATCGGGATAGAATATGAAGTATTCTCTTTTCATTTGAATCGGGATAGAATATGAGCATTCTCTTTTCATTTGAATCGGGATGGAATATCAAGCACCCTCTTTTCATTTGAATTGGGATGGAATATTAATCACTCTCTTTTCATTTGAATTGGGATGGAATATTAAGCACTCTCTTTTCATTTGAATCGGGATGGAATATTAAGCATTCTCTTTACATTTGAATAGGGTTGGAATATTAAACATTCTCTTTTCATTTGAATCGGGATGGAATATTAAGCATTCTCTTTACATTTGAATAGGGTTGGAATATTAAGCACTCTCTTTTCATTTGAATTGGGATGGAATATTACGCATTCTCTTTTCATTTGAATGGGAATGGAATATAATCACCCTCTTTTCATTTGAATCGGGACGGAATATTAAGCACTCTCTTTTCATATGAATCGGGATGGAATATTAAGGATTCTCTTTTCATTTCAAACAGGAAGGAATATGAAGCATATTCTTTTCATTTGAATCGGGATGGAATATTAAGCATTCTCTTTTCATTTAAATCGGGATGGAATATTATGCACATTATTTTCATTTGAATCGGGATGGAATATTAAGCATTCTCTTTTCATTTGAATCAGGATGGAAAATTAAGCACATTCTTTTAATTTTTTTAACAGGGGAAATTTAAGTATTCGGTTTTCATTTAAAATGGGAAGGAATATTAAGGGTTTTTTTTTGTGTTAAGAGATTTCCACTGTTATGTCACTATATACAAGAGCCAGCTTAAAGGACTGGTGAAAGCTGATATTATGACTATCAATTTGGGGAAATATTTTATGTGATTATTTGATCAAACATAAATCGCAGAGGAATCCAGGCAATATTTATTTGGAGGATGCATTCACAAATATCTTATTATGCAGAAGATGTACATATGATGAAAGCTGCGTTTTATTTATTTATTTATAAAATATATCATGTATGTTTTATGGGCGGAATGAATGGCGAAACGCAAGTTATTAAAAGAATCAGTTAGATTTTGCTAAATGTATCGAAAAATTGTTTATTTTCATGAGTTACCTAGATTCTACTGTATATAATTAAAGTGCTATTTTAATTCTTGCGTAAAAGTTTTAAAATTGTTAAGCCAAACTCTTTTAATAGCAATGCAAAATTACTTAGTAATTAAACTGATTGAAATGAATCGAAATTGAAGGTGTAGCATTATTAATTAATGTTGAAGTGTTGAGTTTTTGACAGAATGTTCAATGCTTGTTTAAGTGGGGACAAATAGACAAAATACATAATCAGATGACAATCACACTTCCTACCGAGCAATAAAAACCTTTTCCCACTACATTAAATAACTATAAAGTGCATGGAGACAGAACAATCCAAAAACCATATTCCTCCACACCAAATTTTACAGTATGATTGGGATAAAACATGAACAGGACAATATCAAAACCATAAGCCCCAACAGCCACACTTGTAAAAAAAAATGGAGTACCTAGTTCAATATGTTTCAAAGTCAAAAGCACAAGAGGTCTGCCCAAAACGTTTTGCCATGAAGACTTGAGAAAATTTATTTCCGCCTTTAATATATCTATCATCAGTTCGTAGTCAGATGCGATGTAGAAACGTGTCATGTCAGAAAACTACACATGGAAAAATATAAAATATTACGTGTTCCTGATACCACAGTAAAAAAGCATATTGATTCAAGCCATTAAAATAAAATAAATAAAAAAACAGTAAGATTTGATGCATACTCTAAAATAGCAGATTACGCATATTATGTACATTATGCCTCGGCGAGCTTTATCGGAGAAGTAAAGTAAGAATGTTACGTTAAGGCTCAAAAATGTGAGTGAATTATTACATACCTGAGGAGTGAAGGCAAATATTCTGTCATTCAGCGAGTACAACTTGCTGGTACTCAAAATTCCAACATCTCGGGATTTTCTTCCAGAGAGTCCAAGTTTTTTATTTCTTCCTACAAAATAAACATTTTAGAATCCTTGAATATAGAAATAATGTGCACTTGTTATTTTTGTTTCAACAGTCCAGTGTCCAGTAAGGTTTATTTACCTAGATATGTGTAAAGATGACTTAGAACTCGGGCAGGTTGAACTTCGATAGGAGCAGCTTCCGCTACAGTTTGAACAGAGAGGTCATGCTCCAGCAGCTTGTCTCTGATAATATCATCTTCTGCCAGTATGACTACCTGGACCACTACATCGGGCTTTTTCTCTGAGCACAGACGTCTGTTCAGAGGATCCAGTTCTCCTGCGGCTAAGAAACCCTAAACACAAAATGTTCTTAAGTTCTCTACCAATTCATTAAATAAATACATGAATTTTGGATGTTAAATTATGACATACCTCTTGAAGAAGTTTTCCTAGGATAAAGAGAGACTGTCCCCAGAGAAACGGACACCTTCCAAGTGGTATCCTATCTTGGCTGCCGGGATCTTTGTATTCACCTTCAATCCTATCTAATGGAACTGCATATAGTTCAGGTACCAGTCTCATGCCATCATCAGACTTAATCATTATGTCGTCTAACCTCTCAGAGTACTCGCGGACTGACTCCTTGTCACCTTGGAAACAAAAGTCCAAAATAAGGTAGCAAAAGAACAAGGGCCAGTCGCATTCAATGTTTTCAAACATTCTCAGTTCCCAAGGCTCGTAGTATAAACGATTAGGGTCTTCTCGTGGAGTCTTGTGACCGTCTCTTAAAAATCTCTTGCATCCGTATTTTCCTCTCAACTTGGTGATGATGACATCTCTTGTCTTAGCAATCAGTTGTGGGTCATCCACAGCAAATGCCGGAAAGCTTATTATGGCAAGCAGTCCGGAATCTAACTCCTTACTGTTGGATTCCCTCGGCAACATAGATTGAAGCACGGCTTGGCATTTTTGGGCTTCATCGGCCAACACGTGAATTACACTGGATGGACCTCCTCTGGCTCCAAACAGATCGAGCTCGTTCATCGCTTCTAGAGCGGCTTTGGCCATTCCGATGGAACTGGCATTTAATTCGGGCAGACCGTGGTTTGTCTTGTCTCCCCTTTCCCAAACTCCGTAATCCGGAATACAATAAGCGGACTCGATGTAGAACACAAGGTTTTGGACAAAAGAAACTTCATCCAGGGAGAATATGATTTGCAAGCCGGAGGCAGTCATCTGGGCTAGTACAAGCAAATAGAGAGAGACAGCGTCAATCTGTAAATGACCCCATTCTCGATCGCCAACTACTGTCCTTCCATTGATGGAGGAGTATTTGGCGTGTAATGCATCCAAAGGATTTTGTGTGGTTTTAAAGCTTTCCACTTTAGACTTTTGTTGCATCATGGCCATAAGTAGACCTAAAAAACAGATGTTCACAATTGTTGGAATAGGTATAAAATAATTTTAAAACATGATTGCTTGTATAAACAATTACACGGCATATGCATATAATTGAAATAAAACTAACCTCGCATCAATTTGACACAACTCTGTTCTAGTTCGTATGTTTTGGCACGATCTTCATCTTGATCTGCAATCTTCTTGTAGGCCATCGATAACCCCCAAACAGCCAAAATGCAATACACATTATCTCGGACCCATGCGTGCTCGTTATCGGGACTGGCGGGGAATAGTCCAGTGACTGGCTGTTGGTGGTTCATTATGAGTTTTTGAACCACCCTCTGGTAATAATCCAACCTCACACCTGAATTGCTGCGGCTCCTCATTTTCGGTGTTAATGTCTCACAATGTCACAAACAAACTTAACAACAACAGCTCTACAGGAAGCTATGAAGATTTACACGCTTAAAATCATTTTAGTAGAGTAATGGCGAGCCATTGGCGAGCTGAAAATACGACCGACCATCTATAAATACATGGTCAAAGAATCTTTCACGATCTTTCAGTTCTGACAGGGAATGAGAAGTCGAGAAGTCACTTGAATGTCAAAAAGTTTGTTTCTGAAAGTAGGTACTAGGTATATTTAAAATATTTTATGTCACTCGATTACAACTTAATATTTGCGCTAAACTGACAAAACTCTTGTTAATTGATAAACACAATCGAAGAATAATGAGTTGAAACTTTCTATTTTGAACTTGACGAAGAAAACAGCTGGAAAATAAATGTTTTAGGTGTTTTTTTTTTAAATGTCAATTAACTAGTAAAAAATTTTGTGCTGTAAACATTATTTTGTGTTTCCAAAAAATTCCGCTAACGGATGGACAAGGTGATGCGATATGCAATATATGTTAGGGATGTCGAAAGTGAAAAAAAATATCGATATATCGATGTATCGATATTTATTAAAATATCAATATCGACGTCGATATATCGAGGAAAAAATATCGATATATCGGTCAAATTTTCAAGAGATTTTGCCTTTGTTAAATAATAGTGTATTCAGCTCAATATTATCAATAGCAGTTTTTGTACACAATTTGCTTTTTTTTAATGTACAAAAATCTCAATAAAAATGAAGGTTTTTTTTTATCATTATTCATTTCTATTACGCAATAATTACAAAAATATCAAAAACTAAAAAGCTGTCTTCTAACTTATATGTAAACTGAGATGCATACAAAGTTAGTGTGCGTCTCAGTAACATTCTATTGGCGTATTAATCTGTCAAAAAGGACTTCGTGTTTGTAGCAAGGTATAGTCAATAATCATAGACAATTGGGAACCAACCTTCGATCAAGTATTGTCTAGATATGCCCTATCTTAGTAACAAGCCAGTAAAATTGACGCCGTGTAAGTAAATGTTAACAATACAACTCTTGTACGCATTCCAGCGCCTCGCTTCGAAGTTCGTAAATGCGATCACAAAGTTCATTCTCAAATCCCATTATGTAGTTTTATCATACATCAACCAATCACATGTCGCGCGTGACGTATTATGGAGATGAATTTATCAATCCTACTTGGTATAAACTAGCCGTACACCCTCGTAAAGAAAATAACCCGAGAGCGTTCATTGTGTGACAAGAGGTGTTCTTTTAATTTTAAACAAACGTTGAGAAGATACGTCACGAAACCAAAGAAAGGGCTGAATTGGGAGAGGATTAATAAATAACATGAAACATTTTAGTTTTCATTTTTAGTTTTTACATTCTGAACAGGTCCTCTAGAACCAAAAACGGTAGGTAAACCTACATTTTTATTATTGGGCAAAGGTTTTATCTTAGTGAAAAATATTTGGTAAATAAATAGTAAATAACCACTTGGAAAGACCCATTGCAGGGGTGTTAGTTATCCAATAAATGGTGGTTATGGGTTTCTCCCAACCGCCTGGAACCAGTTAGACTATGGCATCCCCAATTGGGGATGTGAGGCTGATTGTAGTGGGGAGGGGAAGGAGATGGGTTAGAGCAGCCGTATTTCTATTTAGTCCAGTCAAGGAAGGAGGTGTAGAGTGAGTGAGCAGGAACCTAAGCGATTCCTTGAGAAACTTTTTCAGGGTGCTTAGGGTGTGAACATATTAATAGTCCTGACGTCTAGGTGGTGAGCTAGGGGAGGGAGGAGGGGGGAGGAGAAGGTCCCAATTTTCGGATGTGCGCTTATATCTCGAAAACGGTGCGTCGCAGAGGACAATTTTCTTATAATAAGTAAAAGCTCATAAAATTATGTACAACTTTTATTCTATACGTAATTTTCTAAATCCAAGCTAAAAATTAATTAAATCCAAGTCTAAGTCCTACAATCTGTTACAAACAAAAGTGATGTGTCAGTAATAAGATAAAAACAGCTTTTTCTGAAAATGACGACATTTTACTAAAAAACTTAAAATTGCTTTAAATATTTACTGGTTAGAGATTAATTTGCATATGTATATTCTAAAAGGGAATTAAATTCTTTACAACTTCTTTCAAATAAATTTCTTTCATTGATGAATATTTTAGACGATATGAAGGAATGTTTGATTCAAAATGTGAGGTAAAATGATTTTTTTCGAAAATATCTACATTTGTGGAGCGTGAAGTTTCTGTAGTAATCGCTTAGGTTTCTGCTCACGCACTCTACAACACCTTTTGGACCTTTCATTGACTGGACTAATTGTAGGATATTCCTTCGAAACTTCGAGGCAGAAATCTACCAGAAACGTTTTTTTTTCAAAGTAAGTTTTCAGCTAAAAAATAGTTGATACTTAGTCTTCTCCCACTAGCTCAATCGGAGAGTTATTTGCGGTGTTTTCAGTTTGTTGATGATCGATTTGGGAAACCATCAAACAAGGTTGGAAAATGAAAAGATTGGTACATAAAATAAAGAAATGTTTATTAATAAAACCATGTCTTTTGATATACAAATGCCCTTTTAGAGACATTGCAGCAAATGATTTTCTGACGCTTCTAGGAAAAGTTTTAATCTCTTTATGGACGGATCTGGAAGCTTATTTACTGATTTAAAAAAAATTATTTTATCGGAAGCAGATTTTTGAACAAACCAAAGCTTGTAACAAGAATTAAATTTACGTTACCCATCGCGTAGTTGCATCGCAGCCTGGACAAGGGACGGCGAAATTTGACTTTGATCCTTTTTTTTAAATATATACTAACTAATATATATTTTTTTAATCTACGCGAATCAATCATAATATTATTTCATAACCTTTTTTTTAAATTAAGTAAACGCTGAGGAAGTGAGCATTGCTCAGGAAATATGTCGGTTTTTTATAAACAATAAACGTGGTTAAAACTAAGAAAATTATTAATTGTGAAAAAGAAATTCATTCAGCAAATAATACGTAATGGGCTATTATATTTTGTGCTTAAAATACGAAAAAAAAACTGAGAAACGTTTTTTAATTAAAAATAAATTAATTAATGAGCCCATTACCAGTTCGGCCCTTCCCTGTAAAGCGCTCACCCTCCCCCCGCTCGCTGAGCGGTAACCCCGACCACTCCCCGCCGCGTGAACGAGTCGAAGCGCGAATGACGTCAGAAATATTGCTTGACAAATTTTAAAAACTATAATTTTATTCACTTATATGAATGCGGTGTGTAAATGCGATCTGTAACACATATATTTTCTTCTGTATTCTGATAGCTGACTACGTTTTCAAAAATAAAGTCCGCGGCGTGTACCTTGTAAAATATTCGGTAGTGGTATATTTTTGTGTTTGAAAAAATTTACCCCCGTCTGGACGGCTGGCAATGCAAATTAGTTTCAGTGTAGACCTTACAGTTCGATAAAAGATACAACACTAAGAACTGTGCGATCTAAACGATGCAATACGATGCATATACTTTTTCATAAATGGGCCGTGAGCCAATTTTATTCTGGTTTCGGGAGTTTGTGGGGCCATGACAAGTTTTGTAGGGCCTGTCTAGATATCATAGGTCAATGGAACCAACACATAGGAGTGGCTTAGAAAAAAATGGCGAAAAATAGCATACATTTCTATGTATGTACCTACACACATAAGATAGTATTGGTGATCACAAATACTAATGCAAAGACAATAGATTTGTAAGCTATTAATAGTTAAAATTTCAACCGCCAGATGTCATGACCCAATACAGTTACTTTTTTTCCGTTCGTCCGTATACGGTTTTGGATTCTAGTGACTTTAAATACATGAATTTAAAAAAATATCGTTTTTGATACAATTTTCGATATTGGATATTTTGTATCGATATATCGGATCAAAATATATCGGCTAAAAATATCGATATTTTGAATTAAAAATATCGATATTTTTTCAACAAGCCTAATATATGTTTGTTGTTTTTCCTCTTGTCAGTGGCGTGTCACCTGTTGGGTTATATATATTTTTTTATTTTACTGGCAAACATTCAAAATGTCGTGTTTTCAAAGTATTTTACTCGTTTTTATTGCCATATTTACCGCTATTGAGAACGTGGAGAGTGCCGCAGATTTAAATAAATTAAACCCACCTATCTTACAAAAACTCGAACTGTCAAACGAAAGTAGTTTTACTCATACGACAAAAGGTTCTTTGGAACATGTAATAAATAATTCTGTTATCCCGGAAAGAGGAGTTAAGATTTTCCTGGAAGGCTCCGAGTTGCCTATAAAACTATCAAATTCTAATATACCTACAACCGCAAACCTTGGCTCGGCAGATTCTACACACGTTCAAGTTCCCCCTCCTGCGGTTGAGAAAATTGGTGAGCCCAAATATGTTTCCAGAGAAAAATTTGCTTCTGAAAAAAGTGCTGAATCTAAAGAGTCTAAAACTGAAAACAAAAATACCACACCCGGCAGCATCCTTCTAAACTCAGCCACTGTAGAAAACAGCGGAAAAATAACGAAACCACAGGAATCAAAACCATTGTCAGAAGAAAAATCGGTCTCCGAAATTAATGTTGAATCTGTGGACCCTAAGACTGTTGAAGGAAATACTACAAGTACTAAAAGCATGGTAATAAATTCACCTGTTGAGTCCACCACGAATACCTCCAATACAAAAGCCCCAGAAATATCAAAGAGCAACTCTACTGTAGAAGTTAATAACACCACAACTAAGAAACCCATTCCAAAGAAACCTCTCATTACGATAGGATCAGAAGGGCTTCCAGTTCCAGATGCCATTACTCCGGAGGAAGTTGTGCCGAGTCCTTCCACCACCAGTGGTGGAGTGGCCCCTCAGTTCTACCAGTCGACTGTCAACCAGCCTAAAGGCCAACCAGGCTACATTATCCCAATTGTTATAACATTGTTTGCGTTGCCATTGCTGGTGTTGATAGGCTACCAGGCCGTACGCAGGGGAAAGGAAGCGTGGAGGAATCGGCACTACAGGAGAATGGATTTCCTCATCGACGGCATGTATAACGATTGATTTGAACCATTTAATCAAATTAAAATTAAAATTAGTGTTCCGGCATTTCCCATGTTGAAAGAAGATCAAAGGTACCATTATATTCTTGTGATATTGCTTTCATTAATAGCAGAATTTTTAAAGGTTTGGACTAAAGTTAATATTTTTTATATGAACCGTCCATTTTGAAAAAATTTTTATAAATTTTTATTATACTACTTTTGCATTGTAAGTACTATATATATTGCATTAAAACTCCTTAGATTGTCAAAAATTTATATTATAGTATTGATATTCAAATAATGTGTTATTGGTTTGAGTTTGAAATTGATTGGAAATATAATTCGACACTGTAAATACTTGGTAAAAAGTAAGTGAAAATTTTCCGTATTTTCAATTTCTATTATAAGTCGAATATTCATTTTAAGGCAATATAAACTTTGTTGGTTATAATTTAAATAAAATATTATTTGACGACCCTTATGTAAACTCACATATCTATAAAAAATATATTTTCGTCTTTAACTTCTTGAAAGCAAGACCAGAAAAGATAAAATTGCCCGTCAGAGAGACTCCATTCCTAAAATCGAAAATGGAATCTAAAATTTTATTAGTGCAAGCGATTCTGATTTTGTTCTTAATACATTTTTCAATGCATAAAGGTCTAAACCTCATTGTTGCTCTTCCTCGTGATACACAGAAACACTGTAATATAAAATGTATTTGATTCACAAAATGAATGAATATTCATTTGCATTGTACATTTGAACTAATTTACATTAGGCGTCCTTCAATAGATTTCTTTCTTGTATTCTGACAATCATTGAACTTTCCATTCCTCAACACATTTTTAATAATTATGATAATTTTAATTGTTTAACTATAATGTGGTAGCCAATGTAACTACATTATAACCAAAAGTACATTTAATTCTGTTTTATACGGGGGGATATGTTTTCTCCAGAATACCATTTAAAAGCACTGTGTTAAAAAAATACATTACCTACATTGTTTGTTGGAAAATGGGAGCATTCTAATAAGAAAGACAATGTGTTAAAACAGACGTGAATGTGTTTATTCAAACAAATTTTAAAATGCAACAATATATTTTAATTTAAATATTTAGTCTTATTAACATAATAAATATCCATGTCACCTTTTGACAATGTTATTAGAATTTTAACATTCAAATACTTCTGTAAAATTGCATTTTTTTATAGATGTCTTAGTTTACATTGGACGTTGATAATATCATGAATATTCATTTCTAGTGGGGTGTTTTTACACCCTTGATGTCTTCCTTACAATGTTTTTATATTCTAAAAAAATGTTTTCATATTTTATAATATTACATACATTTATAGAAAAACTTAACATAGGTTGAAGATGTTCAATGCAACGAAAATTATTTGTATGTCAAGAGGTTATCAGTGTTATTAAATATTAGCCTCTAATGCTGCGTGTAAACACTTTGGTATTTCTGCGAATCGAACCACAGATTACGGGAAAGAAATGAAGCAATCGCAAGCGGCGTTTAACGCCGTTTGCCGTTGCTTCATTCCTTTCCCATAATTCGTGGCTCGGCTCGCGTTCATGTTCGTGCATGTACACGCATCATTAGAGATTTGTGAGACAAATAGAATGCTGGTTCTTTCTGCTGTCTCTGAAAATTATTTTAGAATTACTTATTTCTTTGGGTCCTAAATGTTTATCTTTTAAATCTTGTATTTTATATTCATGACTGGGCTTACCTTTAGCTTACGTTGGGAATAATTACCCCCTCTCCCTTCTTTTAGAAAACTGCTCGATCGTGAGCTCCAAGGCTGTGCTACTTTTTTTTTATTAGAACGGAGACGGTTTACGCATAGTTCCCGTGAGAACTTGGGACATAGGCCCATTGTGCTATCTCCCATTTTATCGCTTTCCTTCCAGTAACCTGGTCCCTTTGATAAAGCTCACCATTGGGTTTGTGGCTATGTATTTTGGTTCCACAATGTATCTTCCCAGGTATCTGAGTCTTTTACCCAACAGAGCGGGACATTGGCACCACAGGTGAATTGGAGTCTTTTCATCCTCTTCACCTTTCCTGCATCTATAGGTGTTTTCCACTCCCACTTTCCACTCGCATGTGCCTCCTGAGATGGCAGTCCTACCAGTCACATTAGTAGTCCTACCAGTTCCCTCAGTGAGTTTCTGCCCATATTGAGTAGTTATCTGGTTCATCCAAGATCTAGTCTGTTTATGAGTATTTTCAATTGCCTCATTCCGGGTGTTCTCTCCCATTCCTTCCAGTACTGGGATTTGATCCACCTTTCAATATGTAATTTGGTGTAGCAAGCTGCCACTCCTACGGCCGGCTTGGATCCCGCAAATGATGCTTTCGCCCCTTTCATTGTTAGTCTGTCAGCTCATTCGTTGCCCTCAATACCTTTATGTCCCCGTACCCAGATCAGGGCTATTTTATTGATGATAGCAAGGTCTTCAAGAATAGTTCTGCTTTCCATCACCAGTCTGGAGTCGCATCGGTTACTTCTCAGTGCCATTACGGCTGCCTGGCTATCGAAACATATGCTTACGCTCTTATTCCCGTACCCGATTCGTACATTATCCTGTGCGCAGACTAAGATGGTTTCCATCTCAGCTTGAAACACAGTGCAATGTGGTCCTAGAGGTATACTGAATTCCCTCTTGGATCCCTGCAGACAGACCCCGTCTCGGATCCAACTATAAACCAGATTAATTCCTGCTGGGAGATTGGACCTGGAACCGCACCCATTCCTCCCTCGTGGGGTATATTACTCGAAACTGCTGTCTGAAGAAGTATTCGGCTTGTTTGCCGTCCTGCTTCATTCAAGGCTGTGCTGTACTTTTTTATGTGTTCTGACCATAACCCACGATTATATCTAGCCATGCTGAAAGAGTTTATAAATAATTTTAATGTATGTTAAATTTTAAAAGAAGGTAATTATTAAATATCAAGTTTTTCTTTCCTTGTCCAATAAGCCACCCTTTTCAGAACTTCTTCTAACAAAATATGAGTCAATTTGTCACTCATTAGATGTGACTTGTGCTTCCATGACCATAGATATATTATTGTATACTGTTAATTCTTGGTGGGTTTTTACAAATACCACAATATACTTATAACTCTACGGTACTGCCAATATTGGTACTAGTACTCAAGATAAGTTGGAGTTACTCCTAATCACACGCCTTTATTTTACTTTTCGTGTCGTAATACCAACAGTTTAAATAACGTTAACATCTTTAGAAATATTTTTAAACAATATTCATTGTGCTAAAGGTAGGGAACAGATTTATAAGCATTAAGAAACATGCTCTGAAAAGTGACAAATGTGCCTGAAAAATAATGCAAGAATCAGCAATTATTTTAGTTCTAGTACACAATTTTTTTTTATTGTTAAGGAAAGTTGTGCACTGGAAAACTATCTTTTTTTTTCACTTTAATTCTTGTAAACTACTCCTTTCGTGGCGATTTTTTGAAAATGTTCAATACTTTAATGAAATAACTTTTTGTTCGCTTTTCACTTTTGGTGAAGTTTGGCATTTTCAATTGATGCACTAACGAGAAAATTATATATAGCCTGAATATGCATTTATGCAATTATCTACTCCAAGTACTTGCTGCATTTAAAACTGATCAATATCCAATGTTATAATATAATATCATAACTTATACATTTTCATGATTTAATGACAAAATAAAAATAACAGTTTGAAATCAAGCCGCTAATGATAATTAGATGTAGATGGTGATAGGGTTGAAATTCCCGCTTAACACCAGCCGCCTGTTTTATAATAGAAAAAAAAAATAGCCAAAAGGCGTGTTTTATTTTATTTTGCAAAGTTCAGGAAAAAATATTTAAATGTTTTACAATAATATTTTAAAGAACTTAGTTTTCCACATTAAACAATAAAACCATAACCGAAAGCGTAGGAGATTTTGAACTATAAAGCAGTTTTTATAGGCCTGATATTTTATTTTTTTCTGGGCTTATAAAAAGACTTATCATCAAAAAAATGCTTGATTATTTCAAAGGCCAAGTTGTTCTACTCGCAGTATTTAATTAAAGCATCTAAAGTACTTCTAATTCAAACCAAAAACACATGATTTTGCATTACCTCGTAGTGCACGGTGATGCGCGTTTTCATTCCGCCACAAAATATCCCCGACAAAATATCCTCTGTCAAAATATCCTACGTACAAAACATCCCCAACAACATATCTACTAAAACTTAACCTAACCTAACATAACAAAAAATGGGGCAAAAACAATACAGACATCCTGTAAAGACAATAAATTATTGTTATCTGTATTATTTTTGTCCCATTTTACTATTTTATTGTCTTTACAGGATGATAAGACAAGGTAACAATACTTTATTGTCTTTACAGGATGTCTGTATTAGTTTTGTCCCATTTTACTATTTTATTGTCTTTACAGGATGATAAGACAAGATAACAATACTTTATTGTCTTTACAGGATGATAAGACAAGATAACAATACTTTATTGTCTTTACAGGATGTCTGTATTAGTTTTGTCCCATTTTACTATTTTATTGTCTTTACAAGATGATAAGACAAGGTAACAATACTTTATTGTCTTTACAGGATGTCTGTATTAGTTTTGTCCCATTTTACTATTTTATTGTCTTTACAGGATGATAAGACAAGATAACAATACTTTATTGTCTTTACAGGATGTCTGTATTAGTTTTATCCAATTTTTTTGTTAGGTTAGGTTAGGTTTTAGTAGATATTTTGTTGGGGGATGTTTTGTCCTTTATTAGGTTATTTTGTCAGAGATATTTTGTCGCGGAACCGTAATGAAGTTTCTGTATTACTGGACTCGTTTAAAATATTCCATCTTAATAATTGAAATAAAATACTTTCTCAAAAATGCGCTCGATCGAAGGTTAATGCTATACTTATGTTGGAATATCCAAAGTTACTGTGATCATAAATCTTGTTGTTATTACATAACTATTTAATAATTAAGTGTAATTTTATAACTAACCAACTACTTGAAAAAACTGCAATACTCGCTTGATGATAAATACATTTATTAAGTAATAATTTTTATCCCTTATGGAAAAATATAATTAAGCCCAATACTTTATAATACATCATTCTTTAATGTGGTTATTAGAATAACTTTCTACGTGCATATTATACGGTGCCTTATATTTAAAAATTGTTTATTCCAAAATATTTTTATCACTAAATAAGTAATAAGAGTTGTTAACATATTTTTGATATAATCTGTTTAAAATATAGTATCTATAAGGATAAATTGTTATATCTTTTCCATATTAGAATAAATAAATATGCTAATCTAACAATTTATTTTATTTTTACCAAAAATATTTACCTTTTTCCTCGCTGAAACTGTTTCGGAGGCGGGAAATGGTACCGCAAACACCTCTACGATAGGTCATCCCAAGTGTATGGTGTATATATCCCACCTATGTTTGGTGACTTAGCAGGGGTGCCCGGGTTCATGGGGTGAGGTTTGTCTGGATCTGGTGGCGGGTGACCTGGGCACACTGAACCCTAGATTCCTACACCCACCCCTCTTATCTTTATCCTTCCCAGAATTTCAGGATAAAGATCCTTCCCAGAATTTCCTCTCCTTCCTTTCCTTAAAAAACCATCCACACAGCATCCCCTAAAGATGACAGGTCTTGAGGGAAAATATTTTTCTCAGGGCCTCCTGTGTGGAGCTAATGTAAAAAAAAACATTTTGGTTATATAATCTGAAAATCACTGCTTGGGGTTTTTCTGTCAAGTACTACAGGCAGGGCTGGGCAAAATACAGGGTGCGGCAGAGAGGACGGACGTTTTTGAGATGGGTAGTACTCTCCCCCACTGTCTACGAGAGAGGTGGGAGGGTGCCGCTTGACTCGTGAGTTCCTAGCATCGTTTTACCAGTGGAGCCGTGGACGGTGGAGCACCGCGTTTTCGCCTATGATTTTTTATTCCGAAATAATGAGTCACCGTCATACAGCGTGAGTTTCGTCGCCACTTCAACATTCATCGGAATAGAGCTGTTCCCTCTCGAAACACCATCCTTCGTTGGGTTGAATCACTTCGCAGGCGTGGTGAACTGATCAACAGAAGACCAAGAGGAGCTCCGTGAACAGTTCGAATTCCTGAAAATGTTGAACGCGTTCGACAAGCCTTTCTTCGCAGTCCGACTTGAATCTGCCCGGAAACATGCTGCTGCACTTCGCCTCAGTGATCGATTTCGGCCACCACATGCCTGATGTGATTTTCCACACCTGACTGTCCCAAATGCTATTTCCTTGCGAACCTGATTCCATCAATAAATTTGTTTTTGAGTAAAAATTAACTATTTTATGATTTTTTTAAAACTGTCCGTCCTCTCTGCCGCACCCTGTACATGCTTTGCTGTAATTAAAATACAAATTACAAAATACTTTTTTGCATGTATTTAAAATACGAAATACTTTCAAGTTGTGTATTTGAAATACAAAATACAGTATTTTAACCATTTTTTAAATTCAAATACAAAATACATTTGGTTTTGGTAGAACCTTTGGTTGCAATAAATTGTCGTATGTGCCCTTATTTAAGGGTGCGTTTCCGTAGAAGCCAAGCTGAGCAGAGTCAAACAGATACGTGCAAAAATTGACCAATCATATTGCTCAGAAGACACATATCACATCTCATCTCCGCTCCACTTGTAAAGTTTTGTGGTAGGTATAGGACCCAGGTGTTAGATAATAATAATAATTATTACTAGCATTTAAAATCCCGCTCCGCAGGTTTTTACTGCTAGGCCCTGCGGGCGGCTTTTGTTCGGCTTCGCCCAGTTAGTGTTGGTGATCATTTTATAAATCCAATAGGAACTGGTTTCAAAATTAGCCCATTCCTCGCATCCACTGTCAACAAGTGACGGCTAGTCACCGCGACAAAGTAACCGGGTCGGGCGATGACGTCATATGTTTCGAAATCCGGGAGATACTCCATTTTCATAAATTCGTAGAACTTATACGAAGGAAACATCCCTATGCGTCTCGCCAACGAAAGTAGCGACATCTTGTGACGAATTCTTGAATTATAAACCGAATTAAAACGGTAGTTTTGTCTGAAAATCCACGAACACAGATTTTATTTGTGGCGCGAAGTGTAAGGCTTGGCGTCAGACATGCAATTGAAACCGGGTTCTGAAATTCAACCACGCAGATGCTACGGTATTAATAATGTTCGATAATAACATAACACTCTACTGTAATTAACTTAAAAATAATCTAGTATTCAGTCAAATTATTCCTACAGTGATCAAATTCTATGACACAAAAATGTACAAAACAAAGCAATGACATAATTTGATCATCCATTACAAATTATCAATTAACTCACGTCTTCATGAATACATACCGCGAAACGATGAAAACAACAATTGATAAGATACTTGCTTTAACGTACCTACAATGTTGCAACTCTAAATATTAACATAATATATTGCTCTGGATTCTAGCGTTTTTAGTCTATGTATTATCTATGTCAGTTTATTTTTCACAATCATTATTACGATCGCTAAGGCTACGTCCGCACAGGTAAGCGGCTGGCTTAGCGCCTAGAGCCTAGTGGCAAAAAACCAACACGTTGGTTTACCTGGATACACGCTAAGCGGCTCTACTACCTATCTAAGCGTCAAGCGCGCAGTGCGGCCGGTTGCGAAAATTCGAGAACGTTCGTTTTACTAAGCTACTCGCTAGGTGACTCGCTAGGCTCTAGGCGCTAAGCAAGCCGCCTGCCTATGCGGACGTAGCCTAAATGTATTTTGAAGCCATGAGTATTTGAAATACAAATTACAAAATACCTCAGCATCAGGTAATTGAAATACCAATTACAAAATACGTTTTTACGAGGTAATTGAAATACAAATACAAAATACGTATTTGTATTTCAAATACAAGTAATTCAAATACTGCCCAGACCTGACTACAGGTGGTGGTTTTGTGGGTTTTTATGGGTGTTCTGTTGAAGAAGATGTCTGGCAAGCCTGGAAACATTCCATAATGTATTGGTGAATAACCGTTTTACGGAGAACATGGAAAATAAATAAATAATAAATAAATAAATTCCCAAAATTCCAAATGTGTGTGTACCAAGCTAATATTAATAAAGTGGGCAAAGACTTTTCCATCTTTTCTCATTATGTTTATTTTATTTATTTATTTTATTTATTTATTTTATTTATTTATTTTATTTATTTATTTCTATGTATTACAGTATTTACCTATTAATTAACATTTTTACATAATAGATAAATTTTGAAAACATTTTTACATAATATATTTTACAATTTTATTATGTTGGGTGTATGGTAGGTTTGCGAAGGTGAAACTGTGGATAGGTATTGTATGTTTCGTGAACACCTCACTAGGAGAACCTGTGCTGAGGTGTTTACGTGTTTATTTATGATTATGTGTGACAAGTATTAATGTGTTGTAGTAGAAAGTTTTATATTTATTTTATTTAATGGTTATTGTACATTGGTTATTAAGAAGTTAATTTTTATGTTTGGTTTGGAGTAAATAGGTTTTGGAAAAATAGTGTTCCTTTAGCTTTTATCCAGACTGTGATTTGTTTTTTTAGTTTATTTGTTGGTGAATAATCAGCGGATTGTTTCAAAGAAGGTGGCATGCTGTTATATAGTTTGATAGAATAGTAGTTAAAGGATCTTTGTCCGTGGGTCGTGTGCTTTAGTGGGATGTTGAGTGTTAGGTTTGTTGAAGACCGGCTTGTTAATGAGGACTGAGAAAGTAAAGGGATATGAAGTTTGAATTTGAAGAGGTGAAGAATAGACGATTTAGCGTAGAGTTGTCTGATTGACAAAACGTCGAGCATCTTGTAAATTTTTTCAGAATCTGTATCATATGCTACTTGAAGTATTAGTTTGATTGTTGCCTTTTGTGCCTTTTCTAGTGGATCTAGAGAAATATTACTTGCACTTCCCCAAGACAGAAGACCATACATGATTAAAGATTGGGAAAGAGCAAAGTAGATAGATCTTAGTATTGTGCGTGTGAAGATATTTTTTATATTATTTAAAAGATACATGATTTTTTTAAGCTTGGATGTAATTAAGTTAATGTGGTCATTCCAGCGTAGGTTTTCGTCAATTATCACGCCTAGATATTTTATTTGTTTGACATTTTGTATGATTTCGCAATTGCACGATGAGAAGGGTTGGGAGCAGTCGTGTATTTTCAGAGCGAAGGTTGGAGGAGGTTGACCTCTTTGAGTTATACTATGTGTTATGAATTTAGTTTTGTTTGTATTTAGAGTAAGTTTGTTTTCATTGAGCCATTGTTTGATGACAGCAAGACTTTTCTCAGCTTTAAGGAATGCCTTGATCCATGAGTCAGCTTGACAAAGTATTACGGTGTCATCAGCGAATGTCACAATGTTGCCTTCTGTAATTAGTTCACAGATATCATTGATGTAGATAAGAAACATTATGGGACCTAGAACACTACCCTGGGACACTCCGTAACTGATCGGAAGGGGTTCACTTTTCACTTTGTTGATAATGACTTGTTGAGTTCTCTCTGACATAAAACTTTTCAGTAAGTTAAGTTCATTTCCAGTTATGCCGAGTTTATTAAGTTTCTTAAAAAGTATATTGTGAGATATTGTATCGAAGGCTTTACATAAGTCTAGATATATTGAAATTACTTTTTTCTTTGAGTCAAGGTTAGAGTTAATAAAGTCTGTTACTGAGGTTAAAGCGTGTTGTGTATTTCTGTTCTTTCTAAAGCCATGCTGGTTCTTCGAGAGTAGATGGTTTGTTTCTAGGTGGTGGTAGAGCTGTTCTTTGATGGCTTTTTCCAGAATTTTGGACATAGTATTTAGAAGAGTGATAGGTCTGTAGTTGTTGATGTCATTTTTAGGTCCTGACTTATAGATAGGAATTACTAGTCCATTTTTTAAGCAGCTAGGAAAAATACCTTCTTTTAGGCTACGATTTATCAGGTATGTAAGTCGATTGAGGAGTTGGTCACTTAGAGTTTTAATGGTTTTAGCATCTATGTTGTCAGTACCTGCAGCTGAGCTATTCTTTAATGATTGTATTATTTTAATCGTCTTATCACATGAGATGGTTTGGAGTTTAAATTGTATATCTTTATTGGAGTTAGGAGTATCTTGATGGTTAGATGAATGTAGATTCTCTGCCACAGTACTTGTAATGTTTTCTGCCAGAATGCCTCCAATATTTGTGTAATGATTGTTAATGTAATTTAAAACTAGTGTAGGATTGTTGTGGAAGAGGATTTCTTCATTGTTAATGACAATATTTTTGATATTATCATCATCGAAATTATGAGTGCAAGTACTTTCCTTTAGTATTGACCATACACTTTTGGGATCGTAATTGGATTCTATCAGTTTATTTTTGAAATGTAGCTCTTTAGCTTTTCGTATAATTTGGTTGCATAGATTTCTATATCTTTTGTAGAATGAGTAGAGAATAGTATCAGAAGGGTTGAGTTTGACTTGTTTGTGTAACTTATCTCTTTTTTTAATACAGTTTAAGATGCTTTGGGTTATCCAAGTTTTTAGTTTTTTTTTGCGGTGGGGAATAATTTTTGTTGATGTCTTAGTATTTTGTGTGATGATGGTTTGTAAGTATGTAATGAAGTAGCGCCAAGCCTTATCGGTTGACGTTATACTCCTTAAATGCTTCCACGATTGTTTATCTAAACATGATTTTATGTTGTCATAGGCAATATTCTTAATTGTGAAATAGCGTTGAGTAGGCAAATTTGGAGTTGGTGTAGTCAGGCCTAGTAAAGTTGTGTAGTGGTCCGTAATGGAGGATTCGTAGACTATACTTTTAATATAATGTTTTGATTTTACCATAATGTGGTCTACACAAGACTCAGTGTTATTGGTTACCCTAGTGGGGGTATTAATAGTACTGAAGATACCATGTTGCATCAGCATCAAAAGGTAATCGTGGTTTTGTGGGTGACCATTAGGCAGTAGATTAATATTAAGGTCACCGGCTAATATGATATTTTTAAAGGAATTTAGCTTATTAAGATGACTATTAAGGGAAGATATGAATGGTGCGATATCATGGGTGGATGGTGATCTGTATAGTGCAAGTATACATGTTTCTTGGTTGATGATTATTTGTAAACAGTTTGAGTTATCAATGAAAATTTCAGAAACTAAACTACTAAGGTTGTTATGAAGATAGACCACAACACCGTCGTTTTGTTTTTTATTATTTGATGTGTGGTACTGGGTGTAATTTTGTTTGTGTTTCTGGGTGAAGGCGTTAGTAATCCAACATTCTGTAAGAATAATGATATTAAAATCTGTAGTAAAAGTTACAGGGTAAGTATGGTTTAGGGCAACGATACTCAACCTTTTTTCTCTTCGGGCCACATACATGTATTTGTAAAGTTACGCGGGCCGCAACACTATACTGGTATGACGAAAAAAAATCATCAACCCCCCCCCCCCCCAACATTTTTTCGATTTAATTTTGAAGACACTCCGCCATTAATAATAATAATTTTTGGATAATTTGTAGAGCGCTGTTTTTGTGAAAAATTACCTAATTATGCGTATTTATATTATAAGAAAATAGTACTTTATACGACAGCAAGAAATGCTTTTAAAATTAGTAGGTACCTGACTAACCAATAATAAGGAAAGGTTTAATAAGGAAATAGTTTCTCACTGCGTCTCCTTTACCATTCGTCTCTTTCCCCTTCCGCCTCCCCTTTCTCTCCCGCGTCCCCTTCCCCTCTCGCGTTCCCACTCCGCCTCCTCCACCTTCCCTCTCCCCACTCCACTCCCCCCCTTCCCCGTCCCGCGACTCCCCCTCCAAAGTTCACCTCCCCCCTCCCAGATTCCCCTCCCCTTTCCCTGGTTTCACTCCAACCCTTCCGCACTCCATACATTCAGTCCCGGTACATTCAGTTTTCAAATAGCTCGTGTGCCACCTATTCAATTTTTTTAATACAAATTTCATAACGTCAGAGCTCACCAGTGGTTTTATACAAACCTTGTCCTGACAATAACGAACACAAAAAAAAGAATTATCCAATTTGGTGCAGTCGTCAGGAAGTTATGCGCTTAGCAACACATTCAGAGATTCATATTTATATTATAGATTTGCGCGCGTACTTGTGTGTCAAATATTTGTTTTTTGGGATTAAATCTAGCGTGTGTAAATAGCAACACTCTTACACATCTGCCCTGATGATGGACACTGTAACGCTGTCCGAAACGTTGGCTAAAGACGGAGGTAGCGCAACACGGCATAACACCCCAAAAACAAATAACAAAAAAAAACCTTTTGGCCGTGAATATCTAAACAAGTATCTTACTCTTGTACCAGATCGTGTGGACCATAATGACAATCCTTTTCGGGTGTCACTATCTGTGGCCTGTGCGTCAAAGTCCAAACGAATCTCAAGATTATAAATCGAATCGAATCGAATATTCGAAATTTAGAATGATAGTTTTTTTTAAATCAAGTTCCTGATGGTAAAGTGGTTAGGGCCGCACACAAAAGCTTGGCGGGCCGCAGGTTGAGTATCGTTGGTTTAGGGCAAAGGTAATATTAAAAAATACATATAATTTTATTTATTTTATTAAAAATAGAAACAAGTTTCCTGCTAAACATTTGATTTGTAGAAATTGCTTGATTATTTGGTTGAATAACTACGGCTGACAAAACATTAAAAAAAAATGCTACGAGTACCTTATACATATTTTACAAAAGTGGGTTGAATAAAATTGCTCAGTTCATTATACTTACTTATTCTTCTTCTTGTGTCCTGTCCGTTCAACGGACGTTGGCTATCATGCGGACTTTGCTTACTGCGGCCCGGAACAGCTTCACGGTAGACTGGCCTTATTTATATGTAATCTAAACTAGTCATAGCGAGAGCTCATGCGGACGTCGTCGACGTTTATTCTCTTTCTTCTCACGTGTCTTGTTCCTTTTTTTTTTTTTTCTTTTTTCACAACAAAAAAGGCAAAAAAAAAAAACGACACTTACAATCTATCGCTGGGACCAGAATCTACAAATCATTGCATTATTTAAATAAATTATATTGGTAAATCAATGTTGCTGACGCAGGAATTTGTGAACTACAATATCCTAAAATTCGTTAAAACAATAGTTTATAAAAATATTATAACTAGTATCGCATCTGCATCTTCTTACTGTTGTGTTTGTAATAGGATGATTATTTACACATTTTTATAGGATTTTGTTTGCGAATTGGAGGTATTTTTCTTTTGTCATTCTATTGAAACAAAGTTAATACCGTGACCGACCAACTCAGAATGAAACCAACTCAAAACCACCTCAGTAAGGTCATAAAGAGTGATGATAAAAAAATAATTAAAAAAAAATAAGTAAAACTACAAGACAAACCTCGCCCAATGACCCAGGTATCCCTGCTAAGTTATCAAATGTAGCAAACGGGGTGACCTATGACCTAGGGGTGTCATATGACCTTGGGGTGAAATATGACCATGGGGTGACCTATGACCTTGGGGTGACCTACAACCTTGTTGTAGGTCGTTGGACGGGGGGATGCCATGTTATTGCAATGATTTCTAATCAACGCCAGGCCGGTCTTAATGTTTGGTGTGTACTATACACATATACACACATGGTAATCTGGAAAGCTTGAAGCAGATAGCCCTAGTGTGGTTGGATATCATTTGCATGACAAGACAGCAATGTGGTATGGTTTAAAATATATTGTTTAAGGATTTAATGGCTTTTTTTTTAAACGTGGTGGTTGGAGTGTCAAAGAGTTATTAAAAAATTAATTTAAAAATATAAATGCAAGAGTAATTGGGAAATAGGAAGACTTGGTTTGTTTATAAAAGCAATCTAATTCAGATTGTTTTCCTGTGAATGTATGTATGTGCACATACTTTTACCAGAATAAGATGAGAAATAACTTCTGCTGATTTTCAGGTTGGTGGCTTGCGATAGAAATAAAATTTTTCAGAAGATTTTCTGGTCTAAAATGCTGAAAAGTGAGGTTAACTCAAGTTTTGAAATAGTGCTTATTTACATTTATTTCACTATTAAAATTGCTTTTTGTTCAAAATATACCATGTTTACAATTATAACAGATTCCAGAGGTATCACATAGTCTGATAAAATAGAAACAATAAAATAACAACAATATTATAGTATTATTTCTCTTCCTTTACATTAATAGACAACATTAAAAAAAATGAAACAGTACTTTGTTTAAAAACCACTTTATTTGTTATTTGTATTTGTTGACCGGTTTCGGTTGAACTCAACCTTCTTCAGGACAATAAACATATAAACTACTAGTTTTATACAAAACTAAGGCAGTCATCTCACAGGTTGGCAAGGTTAAAGTGTATATTATACATTATTATTGAGACGCGCGTTTTTATTCAAATAACCGCAATCTATTTACTATGAATTAAATTATCCGCTATTTGCCGAGTAAAAAGGCTATCAATACAATAAATTATGGAAGATCATTTACCTACAAGGAGTCTAGCCTGATCGAATTTTAAGGAATCTTGGAGTATTGGAGAAAATTCTGTTTTGCTCATGGAAAGATAGATTCGCCTGGATTTGTAATTATTCCATGGTTGGAGCGATTTTATTTAAGCAATCTGCATCAGCCGTCTTCAGTTCACGGAAAATTGACAGATTCTTTATCGGGAATAGAAGCTTCCTGAGGAACGAGAGGCCCGAGATTTTTCTTAGACAGCTAGATAATTGAAATTTGGTCGATCTAGGGGGTGAGTTTAAATAATTTATTTATGTTTTATGTTCTATTTGTGTTATAATTATGTACAAATAAATGTATTATTATTATTCCTTATGAATACTGTCTATCATTTTTAATTCTTTTATATTAACCTTAAAGTTTGAACTCCCAAGGCCCTGAGAGAGGACTATTGCTTTCCCATCTGCTAGCCTGGTTAATCAACCAGTGGCGCCCTTTTAAAATTAAAGCTGGCAGATTTTATTACACTATTACAACACACACCTGTTATATTATCCTCAGCAACAATTTGCCCAATATTATTATCTCAAATGAATGTACGGAAATTGGCCATTTTTAATGTTGTTTTGCTCAGGTAACAATTTGAACTATTTATTAAGTCATTGTCATCTTATATTATAACAATTTGGCAATTATTTAATTATAGTTTTATTTCTTTAACTCAAGTTAACGCCCGATCCTCAAGGGAACCATAATGGACGGACTGTGACTACTATATCGCATTTTTAAGCGCAGAACAAGAATTGAACCTTCCACAAGAAAGAGAGAGATATATAAAAAAAACTAATCGTCGAGACAACAAAAATGCATGAGAACTGTGACAAAGGAAAACGCTGGAACTCTACTCCATTCAATGCGAGTATTCATTCGGAATATGAAAAACAGCTTACGTGAATAATTTGTAAGGTTTCGTTATGCACAACGCGGGTCGCCACTTTGAAATTTATCACACTATGATAAAGTATGAAATTTTTCAAAGCACGGAATTATGCATAACGGAACCCTACAAATTTTGCAACAATAAATTGTTTGTTTTCGAACTTTCTCCCTGCTGCACCAAACGCAACGTTGGGAACGTGCCTTTACAGCAGTGACAGGGTCATTGGTATTCCCAGCCACCGGCGAGTCGTTGTAGTCAGGGAAGTGGAATTCAGGGGATGAGCGGGAAGGGTTGGGAAACGGATCTAAATGTGCATCCGTGTGGATTTCGGAGGCCGCGATAATGTTAGATGTTGGTTTGCCAACTCGTTCACCAGATCTATACGAAATTGCTGGTTTTGAACCTTCGAAACCCGTGACTGGGAATACATAACGAAAGCGTTATGAATACTCACATTGAGCAGACGCTTGAACATTTTGAGGTACCATTTACGGTTCCTTTTACGTTCAATAAGGTAGGGTTCCAGCATCTGATCCTTTTTATCGACACCACCCATGTACTTATTATAGTCTCTGACAACCTTTTGTTTGTACACATTCTCCCTACCCCTAGAAGGACCAATTTCATCTTCATTGCCGTGAAATGTTGATATTGTTGTCACCTTTTTCTTGTCTTGCCACGACAGTATGGCGACATCACCAGCGTGGCGACCGAACATTTGTCCATCCATTATGTTAATACGAGTGAATGCCGGCGGAACATCGGTCCTGTTGGTACGCAATGTCCTGACGCAGTCAGTCTTACCGAGCAAGTAGCAGAGAGTTAAACCAATTATCCATCCACAGCGAATAACCCTTATTCAACAGTGGCTTCATTAACTTCACCACTATAAGTGTTGATTTCAACACTTTTTGCGTTAATGCGCCAAACAAAGAAACATCTTTTCCAGTATAAATATGAAATGACCACAAAAATCCAGTCGCAGATTCGCACAACTCAAAAGTTTTGATTCCAAATCTAGCAGCCTTTGTTCTTATATATTGCTTGAAACCCAATTGACCTTCCCACAATGTCAGAGACTCGTCAATTGAAATGTTCTGACTAGGAATATAAAGTTCTTTAAATTTTTCATTCAAGTGTTTAATTATTGGCAATATTTTAGCAACTTTCTTATTTTCAGGGTCAGTGTGGGTCCGATCATTGTCGGCGAAATGTAAGTATTTCGTCAACTCACGGAACCTGATATGAGAAATAAGTTTCTTAAAAACACCAGTCTCCATCACCCAATTAGTCGAATAACACGACTTTATGCTCGGCATACGGATAATGCCCAGCATCATGAAAAATGCGAACTAAATTAATACCTCATGCCTAGTTGTATCCCTCCACGTACTGCTAAGGTGACCACGATTACGAGACTCCTCCGCGAACTTGTTTGTTTGTACTACAATAAGCTCTATAATCTCATCTCTCCAAATAGCTCGAAAAGCGTCATACCCGGTCAAATACTGTGCAGTTGGTCCTGACTTCTCGGGCACAAACTGTTCTCTTTGACCGGCAAATGTAGAAATACCAGTCCAAGAGAAATTGGCTGCGCTCGGATCACCTGGAAACAAATAGGCCGCATTTGGCGAAGAGACGTTCTCCTCTTCGTCATCAGACGAAAAGAGTTCATTGCCTTCGTCTCCAGCAGTCCCACTTGCCGACTGATGATCAGAGCGCCCCAACGGCCGTGTGGCTCGCGCTGGTGCCCTCGCTCGGCGAGAACGTCCGCCGCGAGCCGCACGGGCGACTTGTGCCCGAGGTAAAGTCAAGACCTCGGGAGGTAACTGATCATCGGAGTCAAGCACCGTTACTAGATGTTGCCCCGAAGTCCAGTTATCTCCCTCTCCGACAGCATGTCGTTCCGTTCGCCAACGTCTCCATCCGCGTACACCTCCGCGTCGCCCTCCGCTTTGCCCTCCGCGTCGTCCTCTGCGATGCTGACTCCCACCTACGGCCGGTGAAGCGGGTAGCGGAAACTGGAAGTCTGAAAATATAAGAAATGTCAAACTATTAGAATGCATATAAAAAACTACAGATTTCTAAAAAAGTATCTAAAAAAAAAGTATGTACCTTCTAAGTGGCTGCCATCCACTTCCACATCATCTTCCGCACCACTGATGTCCAAAAATTCTGAAAATATAACATTTATAAGATGATTAAAAAAAGTATAAACTTTCGTCATATTATTATTACTATATATATACACGGTGTCCGGAAACTCGTAGTACAAGCGGAAAACTGGTGAACCTACATCACATAGAGAACCCAAATAAACATAAAGATTTTCAATTTAAGCATTTTTAAATTTAAAATTAAGAAAAAAAAATTAATTTAAAAACATTTCGGCTTTTTAGGGTTAAAATTTTTGAAAAGCGGAAATGTCATGATGACAGATGGAAGATGTTATTCTAAAATTATTTATAAGTTGCTTAATCTCTTTTCGTGTCCATAGTTTATTTATTTTCATCTTAATAATTTATTCTCCCACCTCTTCTAGGCATTACAATATGGTTAATTAGCGGGTAAATATGCAGTTAGTCCACCTCACGGATAACACGGAACGTTCGTGTTGTCGCAGTTTGATGCACGGATAATACGGAATGTTCCTTTTTTAACTAATAGACAATCAAATATGACATTTGTCGGAAGTACCAATCTTATAAAATAAATTCTCTAAAATAAATTCGCTTTTCATCATACTTTTAAAAAACATCCCAGGTTTTGAATGCTTTGTTTGGCTACGCAGGGTTTGTCTAGCGGGTTTGTGTAATTATTTTAATACATTTCTTTCAATTTTCGTTATTTGTTTTTTGGGGTGTTATGCCGTGTTGCGCTACCTCCTTCTTTAGCCAACGATGTCCGAAACGTTGGCTAAAGAAGGAGGTAGCGCAACACGGCATAACACCCCAAAAACAAATAACGAAAATGCTTTTGGCCGTGAAAATCTTAAAACTTATCATTTCTTTCAATGTTCTACTGTTATAAATACAGGTACAAACTTGTCAATGATGCATTCACTTTGTTTTACGCAAAAATATTTTTCTATGATTGGCAGCATTGATGAAATGTTAAAATAAAAACAATGAATAAACATGGCGTTACCGCGCAAGTGAAATTTTAACAAAATTAAAATGTTAAATGCATATTTTTTGCATGTTTTTTGGTCTCCCCCGACATAAATACTCACTTTTCGTAATAATAAAGCTAAATCTAACTGTTTGGATCCGTATTAACGAATAAGCGGTTTAATGCATAAATAATAATTAGCGTACCAATTTATTTTATTGTGGGGCAGCTCCGCATCTGGTTGCAATGTTTTCAAATCCAAAAACACATCACAAACATTTGTCACCAATTGTTCAACTTATCACAACTACATAGGAGGGTACACACCGCTTTCCCGCCCTGGTATAAATTACTCACTAACTAATAATTCAATTAATTTCATTCACAATTAATCACACAAAGAAAATAACTTAAAGAGTCACAATGTTACGCTATAATTAATAACGCACTATTATTTACGTTTCAAATAAAACACAAGAAACATCCCACAAAAAGAACATCCCACGTCAAAGCGTAAATACAAACTAATTGGGCGGTCCAAAACACGGAACTGTTTGCATACAACTCGAGTGAAATAGCGCTGTTTCGTTTTTTAAAACGGTGCTAAAGGGAGACGCATTGGGGAACTCTCGGGCGCATTCCTTGTATTTTTTAATGAATTCGACGCGATCCCGAGGATAAAACGGTCCAAGTCCGAAATTTGAAGAAATGAGTTTTTGATGATAATTTACTTGAAGTAAATACGTTTTACGTGAAGTAAAACATGATAATTTACTTGAAGTACAGTGTGGATGCAAGTACCATGATGCAACTACTATCTTAGAAGCAGAAGGGTGTACCATGGACTTTATTCCTTTTATAATACACCACATGTCATAACAAAATAGTCCACTTCATTTAGAGGCAGTAGGACTCAAGTCCATGTTTTTGTTTTTTTTTTACATGAGCTCCACACAAGAGGCCCTGAGGAAAATAATTTCCCTCGGGGCCTATGTCATCTTTGGGGATGCTGTGTGGAGGGTTTTTTAAGGAAGGGAAGGAGAGGAGAGTTCTGGGAAGGAAAAGGGTTTAAGGGGTGGGTAGAAATCTAGGGTTCAGCATGTCCTGGTCATCCGCCTGCAAGACCTAGACAAACCTCACCCCATGAACCCGGCACCCCTGCTAAATCACCAAACGTAGCGAACCACTTGGGGTGACCTATGGCAGAGGTGTTGGTTATCCAATAAAGGTTCCCGGGGCGGCGGTACCCATTCCCGCCTCCCAAATTGAAAAGTTGACTCAAGTCAGCGTTTTTTTTTAAACAATTATTTTTAATGGCTTTACTATAAAAAATTCGTTTCATTTGCTCCTTCTTAAAACAAAACTAATTGAGTTAATAATTAGTTTTTTTGTTATCTATCATACAACATCTCCTGAACATTTACCTTTTTGGACTTGCTTCCGTACAGAATTTGGTTCGCAAGTTCACAGTTCAAGGCCAAGCCATTAGTAGCTTACCCCTTCTATTGTGTTGATCGAACCGAGCGCAGAAAGGGACAGCAAATTTCGCATTGCACTTTGACTTGAAAGCGCGAAAATAATGAACAGCTGTTTTTAACCGTGAAACGACCGTACTACACGGAATAAAATTATGAATAATTTCAAAATAATGCTTTAAATCCGGATTTCTTTGTTTGTTTTCTTTTAATTAGTTTTTATTAGTTAGGTACTATGAACGTCAGTAATAATTTATAAGAATTTGACCAAAAAAAAAATCAACTTCTGACTCGATTTACTCGAAAACGAAAGCTCAAATCAAAAAAAATTATACCACAAAATCGACTCCAAATGTGATGAGGATTCCCCAGTTTCCCGCTTGTACTACGAGTTTTCGGACACCTTGTATATATATAAATGTTTAAATTATGCAAGACATGCAACATATTCATATATATATATGAATATATACCTTCTTCTATGTGGCTGCCGCTAGCTTGGCCACCTTCTGCATCATCAACGTCTTCTCCTGCAATGTCCATCAATTCTGAAAATATGAAATTTCGTAACAATTAGAATAAAAATAAATAACTGAATAAAATTTCGAAAAATATATACCAACACACATATACATATATACACACACACACATTTTCATTTATATGAAAAATTGAAGAAATTAAAAGAAAAATTAAATAGTAAAATATATATACCTTCGACCCGACTGCCACTCGCTTGGAAAGACCCGACTTCTCCAGCACTGACTCCTTCGGTAACTTCAGTCACCTCGGTATCCGACTCCACATACACCACGTACAGCTCATCATTTTCCTCGTTTTCAAAAAACGAATAAGTCTGAAAAGAAATTTATTGATGTCAGTTTTAAAATTTTAAGAAAATTGTTATGGGCATAAAAAAAAAATCTCGAAAAAGTATTGAAATTAAATATATAAAATCGGCCTCACCTCATCAAATATTTCTTCAGTAACATTGTCGGATACCATGGTGACGTCTTCAACATCACTTCCTTCACCGTAGCTACCGTCGGAATCAGTGCTCTCCATATCCTGAGGAATCGGGTCTTCCGAGTTCAATCCTTGCCTAAAATAAATTAATAATAAATAATAAAGGTTCTCATCACTTCATTACATAAAAATTCTCGAATTGCTATGTTTCGATTTTCGGACGTTCACATCCCTACGTTGTTTACATAAAGCTAAACTACTTCCAAAGAGCGTGTGTCTCGAAAGGTGACCCAAACCGATAAAACGAGATTTATTACCCTTTATATTATGTAATAGTTGAATGTTTTGATGGGAATAGCTTTAGAACACGTGCTGTTTATCATTTTTAATTATAATAGATTGAAAGAATACACTTTTATCATTCAAAATGTCCTTGTAAATTGAATACGACGCACAATATCAAAAATCTATTCACGTAATTCATTATTTTCGTGAGAAAAACAATATAAACAATGAAAAAATATCATAAAGGGATAGCCAATACACTTTATTATGGAAATGAAGAAGTTACCTGTTCATTTTCTTCGAATATTCCACTAAAATTCAATTTTATTTGGAGCACTCACTGCGCGCGTTTTTGCTTGTAAACCATAAATAAACCAATCCTGACCAATCCGTATCCGGATGGCCGATGGCCGATGTTTGACATCATAAACACGAAAAATTCATTTTTTCTGTAAAGAACTTTGGAATACAAATTGTAGCGTAGTGTGTTCTCTTTCTACCACTGTTTAAATCATATCTCTCGTCATTAGAATAAGGGAGATAAAACGATTTTTATGAGACCATATGCGCTGTCTAAGCGGCCTACACACGACACTGCATGTAGTGACTGCGGCAGTGACTGCAAAGAGGGTGGAGTTGGGCGAACTAGCGCTGTCTCGTTCTAGCGGCCCTTTAACAAACGAGACGGCGCTAGTTTGCTCGACTCCACGCTCTCTGCAGTTACTGCCGCAGTCACTAAATGCAGTGTCGTGTGGAGAGCCCATTATAAAGATGCCAAACGTACTTTATGTCAAATTCTTGTTTGTCTTATATGTATAGTCGACAGATTTACTCAACCGGTTTATTTAATTATAATTTTATTTCTCTTCCTTTACATTAATAGAAAGGAAGCAGAATTAAAAACAAATAACAACAAAAACAATATTAGAATAATAAAATTTACATCAGAATTTTAGAAATTTGTGATATAAATTTGGGTAAGGAATAAATGAAAGTATCAACGGAACTGAATTTATTTCCAAGCCCATGTAGTCTTTGGGGAGTTAAATGAAATAGTTAGTTTTAGACGGATAAACAAAGAACAGCTCTGGAGGGATTGGTTTATTTATGGCTCTGGAAGTCTAGTGTCACGATCTGGTACTCGGAATGTTATTAGTTTTGTTACTTGAGTTGCGTCAAGTGATCCATTAACTATTAAATAAAAGAACCAGATCGCTCTTGGTTCTTCTACACGATAAGTCAGTTAAATTAAGTATTTTCATTAAGTTAACATAATTAATTTGTTCAATGGGTATGGAGAGTTAGAAATTAATGAACCTTAAAAATTTGTGTTGAACTTTCTCAATTTTTATTTGATGTGCTTTATAGTATGGGGACCAAATAGTAGAATTGTTTTCTAAATTACTTCTTACTAAAGCAGTGAAGAGATTTTTATATTAATAAAGTGGCATAAAATCTTTTACTGTTCTTAAAATAAATCCCAAACATTTCGTTGTCTTATTAGTAACTTGATTAATGTGTGGAGCAAATGTTAATTTTTCATCAATTATTAATTTTTAATGCAAATATGAGATTTTGTATTGGTTTATATTTATAGGCAAAATCAATTTTTTCAAGTCCAGATGTTCTGGAGCATAAACAGTGACGTTAATACTGTAGACACGCGATAGAAATCTCAAAGTGGGAAGCCAAAAGCAAGGCAATTGCACTATACTCGATTTCTAATACTTTAGTACCAAACTGTTACGCGTCGAGTAAGGTCGTATCTTACCAGTACAGTTTGGTAATTAAGTGTAGAAAATAAATGATGGCGCTGCGATCGTTTTCTAGTTTTAAATGGCAACACCAATATGGCTCATAAGACAATGAATTGGCCGGGGCACACGTACACTTCCGACCGCGTGCCTCGCCCCCAGGCTAAAGCGGCATGCGACCCTCCCGCCGAAACGCCGTGTCCGCCTGCCGGCCGACCCCTTGCGCTAAAAAGTCACCCCACTTCCGCGGGCAGGCCAAAGCGTCAGTTTTGACCATAGATTATAGAAATATTATAGAAGCTCCATACAACTGTGCCCTCACGAAGGTGGATGTCTATGGTGTTCGCCAAGCAGCCCGCCGAAACGCCGTGTCCGCCTGCAGGCCGAACAGGAACACTATTTTGGGTAAAAAAGTCGCCACACTTCCGCGGGCAGGCGAAATCGTTGAATGGGTGACCTTGGGCGACCCTCGCGCGGAAGTGTACGTGTAAACTGATTTTCAAGCGTTCGGAGCGAACTGTGGTGTGTCGCGGGACATGTCGTGCAGTTCAAAAGTTTTTGCTACAGTTTTGACCATAACCAAGATGATACCTATCACATGCTTGTCAGCTGTCACCTATCAAGTTTTGACAGTTTTAGCGGCGGTGACAAATTATTTATATGAATGAAATTGTAAACCAGTATTTTAATAAAAAAATGACCATATTATCAGTGAGGGTACAAGCATATTATAATTATTTTGATAATGTTTAAAAGGGTGAAGTTAATTATTTTCATAAGTTAATTAATTATTTTCATATTTAATTATTTTCATTAGAATGATGCCATAAAGTGAATTTACAATAAATTGTAGAATAACTTAAGTGTACTTATTTTACAGTGTTGTATAAATTCAATTACAATGTAATTCTCATCCAAGACAGAAATATTTAGCAGTTTATTATGTGTACTGGCATTATTTAGCGTTGTTTTAACAACTGTGGTAGAGAGAGGTGCATAATTTGTTAGAATGAATATAAATGAAACATTTTGGTTACCTTATAAAACATATTTTATTTAACTACTTTTATTTACATACATACTACTGACATTAAAAAACAGAAGAAATAAACTATAGCTGTGATTACTTATAAATTAAAGATTGTCTCGGTTATGCTAGGATTTGAAAAACAGATCATACGTTGATATTTTTTTATACTAACTCCACACAGGAGGCCCTGAGGAAAATTATTTCTAAAAGATGCTGTGTAGAAGGTCTTTTTGAGGAGAGGAAGGACTGAACATGGGTCTTGAAGAGACTCAAGTTGTAGGAGGAGGAAGCACGGATGCTCGTTCCACCGCCGAGCTGTTGAACTCAAGAAGCACTCGGAAAAATGACCCGTTCTCGTGTGAAATGTCAGGACCGGTCAGTGGCTGAGTTGGCAATCCAACACGCGTCCCACCCGGGCATCGCGTGTTCAACTCTTCGGCTGGCTAAGTCCTTCTTCACGACACAAACAAAATTTTCGGCTGACTGTGTTGGTAGTAGGAGATTTTCAAACATTGTCAGGTTATTCGTAACTCGGGAATGTTTGACTTTCTTTAAAAAAAAAAAACATATCAACCTTGTACATAAAATATAAACTCTATTTTTTTAAAAAGAAAGACAAACATTCCCGGGTTACAAAAAACCTGACTATTTTGCTTGTGTCGTGACGGAGGACTTAGCCAGCTAAGGAATCGAACAATGGGACTCCTGGGCGCGATGCCAACTTAGCCACTGGGTCGGTCATGACATTTGTCACGTGAGGAAGGGTCATTTCTCGTTCTTGAGTTCAACAGCTCGTCGGTGGACCGATTTGCCAGCCTCTGTATTTCCTCCCTACTTATCTCTACAAGATTCCAAGCCAACTCAGTCACTGACCGGTCGTGGGAACTATGTTGGTGATGCATACAACTCAACTAGCACACTGCAATGATAACACCTCCCATATAAAAATTATAATCTTTTACTATGACGGGAACAGCACTTTCAAATAAATATACGAGGGCGGATTTAGGGGGGGGGCACGGGTGCCCCCCCAAACGGTATTTTTGTGTACTGTGGAGATTCCATCACAGTACAGAAAACTATCTTTATTAAACTTTTAATTTTTCTATTGTTTTAACACTTTCATAAACCTTCCTATACATACTTGAACTTGTTTATTTCTAACAGTAATTGTTGATTTTTTTGCCTGTCCGTCCATTGTGCCCCCCCCAGAAAAAAATCCCAGATCCGCCCTTGTAAATATATGTGTAATTTAAAACCCCTAAAATTATGAAAAATTGACTACTTAATGGCCTGTATGTCGTAATATAAAATACATATCGATCATTCAGTTCATTGGTCAGACAACTCCGAAAAATCGATATTTAAGTTGAGTATGCAGTTTTTTGCAAAAGTGTACCCTCTATCTGGTACAATACTCAGTTTACTCATAAACACCACCAACATCTATTATAATGCACAAAAACTTGTAGTGAATTAAACAAAGTGTTGATGTTTTCTGGGTCGATAGCAGGATATTTTAAAATTTTCTTACTAATGTACCGGACCCGGACCATTATGCCTCCCGGGGTTATTTTGTATTATTTTTAGTATGTAAAACACATACAAGTGTAAATAATATTTGATTCATAGTGAACATTCAAATGTTCCTTTCCTCATTTTATCTCAAAACTTAGTATTTGGAGATATCTTATTAATTAACTGGACGATCAGTATCTGTTCTAGATATTTTTTACACATTTGGAAAAAAAAATAATATTCAGTTTGTACGAGTATTTTGGGCTCATATACAAATTTAAAATTTGTTTGAAACAGGCTGCGCAGCCGTTCCTCTTAAGGTTAAACGTCGCGTACGTTTTAATCTACGCATTCACAGATGGCGCCAATCAAATTATTTTAGGTTTTTAATACTTCTTGCACGTTTTGCTTTAAAATATTGAGGTGAATTAATTGTTTGCGACCGTACATATTTAATATGAATAAATAGTTTTGTCCATAAACAAACCCAAATCTTTCATGAAAGGCTGAAAAATACAATATTGGATTGAGTCACCGATACAAAATTGAATTTTTCAGCCTTTCTTGAAAGATTTGGGTTTGTTTATGGACAAAAATATTTATTTATATTCATATTAAATGTGTTCGGGCGCAAACAATTAATTTACCTTAATATTTTTAATCGTAACATCCAAAAAGTATTAATAACCTAAAATAATTTAATTGGCGCCATTTGTGAATGCATAAAAATAAATTGTAGAAGACCTTGTGTGTATTTATTTACTGTAGTTGTATCAATTCAATCACAATAAAATTGTCACCAAATAAATTTCCTTAAACTTAAAGAAATATTTAACAGCTTAGTAACTGGCACTATTTAGCGTTGTTTTAACAACTGTGGTAGAGAGAGGTGCGTAATTTATTAGTGTGAAGATAAATGAAATATTTTTTTATAAAACATATTTTTATTTACATACCACATTAAAAAGTAGCAGAGATAATATAGCTATCATTACTTGTAAAATTAAAGGCTGTCTTAGTCATTTTATTTTTATTAAAGCTTTTATTCCAGCAGGACTGGGAGGATAGTGCAATCCCAGTCTGCCATATTACATAAACATATATATAATATAATAAATTAAAAATCTAAAATAAATAAAATGTGCTTACATATTAGGTCGGTTTCTTATTGATTAATGCTATGATTTGAAATTTTTTTGCTGGAGGTGAAACAAAGGTGCACCTTTCACATTGAACCTTTGTTTGCTTTGGAACACTTTGCACCTGTGGGAAATGTTCCAGCCAATGTACCTGATACCTTCCACGGGGCGCGGGTGGGACTGGCGTACCCTTCCTAGAGCACTGGAACCCGCCTCCGCAGAGGGGTCCACCTCTACGACGCGCATATGTATCCAGCAATTAACCAGATTAAATACAATTCTCAGGTAGAACCGAACAGATCATATATGATTTTTTTTTTACATTAACTCTACACGGGAGGCCCCGAGGAAAATAATATCTAAAAGATGCTGTGTGGAGGGTCTTTTTGAGGAGAAGAAGGAGCATGAGCGTAGCCAGGTTTTGATTTAGGGTGGGGAAAAAATAAAAATCTAGAGTAGGTAACAACTTATTCATGCTTAAGGCTTTATGAATGCAGATAATAAGAACTAAAAAAGGAAAAACCATCCTATGAAGTGCTGTAAATTTGAAAATGCGACTCAGTGGAGAAACTCGGAGCTCATGCATCGGCAGGCCAGGCATGGGGCAAACGCTCCACCTTGCCCTACCGTGCCTACGCCCATGGGAAGGAGTGAACATAGGTCTTGTAGGAGGGAGGAAACACAGAGGCCGGCAAATCATTCCACAGCTTAGCTGTCGAACTCAAGACCGAGTCGTAGAAATGGCCCGTTCTCATGTGACAAATGGATTCTAGATCACTAGTAGGATATTTCAAAATGTCATAATAATAAATGTCATACTAATAGACAGTCTCCCAGTGTTATTTTACATCATTTTAAGTATTTAAAACAGAGACAAGTGTAATTAATATTTGATTTATGGTGGACATTTGAATATATATTCTCAAAACTTAGGATTTGGAGATGTCTGACTAAATCAACTGGACGATCAATATCTGGACTAGATATTTCATACACATTTGAATAAAAAAATATTACACAATGTCAGTGGAGACTTTGAAATTACGGTTTGGAGGGATACCCTTTATCAACTTTCTAACTACCTTCATCACCTTGCACCGCAGTGGGAGGGATGGATTCATACGACCGTCACTCCTGGACACACTTACCCCCAGATTCCTACCCACTCCTAATACCCTTTTCCTTCCCAGAACTTCCTCTCCTAAAAAGACACTCCTCACAGCATCCCCAAAGATGAAATAGGCCCTGCGGGGAATTATTTTCCCCAGGGCCTCCTATGTGGAGCTAATGTAAAAAAAAACAATGTTTTCACTCATACCGTCATACCGGGCAGTCTTCTCACCCACATTACTGTTTTTGCCCATGTACATCTCAAAATCATAGACGAGCCCACCTACCTGGCTACTGGCCACTGGCCACACTGTGACTGGCTACCGCTCGGGAGAAGGCTTTGATGCCCCACTCGTGTGGCTTATTTTTTTATGTATTGCTTCAAATTGCTTCTACCTTTGAACAGTATCATGAGCTCGTCTACAGAATTGAACTCCTCAGGTTCCACCTTGACCTTATTTTCATGCGGGGCATTTGACAACGGCCTTATTTTAAATAGTTTGTCGTAACCCTGGCATCCTCTCGGAATCAACGTGTTATTGTTGTTTAAATAAAAACACAACCGCAACTTAGTGAAACGATTTCTAGGCATGACATCTGCGATAAGAGATAGCCTTTTATCGTTTACCCAGTAAAGGTGGAATGCCGGATACTTGAGGATACCCATCATGATGTGCATTCCTAGAAATCAGTTCATTTCGTTGACTGAGGTGTTTACGCTAATGCTATTTTTTGTACAGAATACAAATTTGTCTACTCAACAATATTTTTTATAGTGTTTTCATATATGAAACATAAAAAATATTGTAGACAGACATATTCAGTGGTGGGTTTGAAAAGGTCACATCACAGTGAGAGTCAACATTCTCGTAATCTTTCTTGATCCACCGTAGATCAGCTCTCCGTCCATGGGAAGTTGAGGCTTTACCGGGCTGTCCTAGGGGTACAGTGTACAGTGCAGGACTCTGACTCCCCCCCTGTGGCTGCTGTCTCTCTTCCAAACTCTATAAATGAAAAAATATTACTTCATAGTTTCATTTAAAACCCAGACATGTTCATCGTTTTATAATAACATCAAACGCAATAATCGCTAGCAATAAGAAATATGTAATGATAAAAGTACTTGATGGATTTCTACGAATGGATCCATTCCAAGAGGCTTGGCTTGGCTCAATGCATCCCTCTGCACGATTCTGGAAAACTTCTAAATATTCCACTGGCCAGCCCTCTTCGTCTTCTCCTCCGTCTGACTCCTAGCCTCCTTCCAGTATCATGGTGATCTAATCATGTAACAAATTTCTGATGTAATATAAAAATAAGTTAGATGTAATATATAAATAAGAAGTATTTAAAATAAATGAATATAGGTATATTGAAATAATCAAAATAATATCAAGTAAAACAAACACCAACGACCAATGTGCCAGCTCGGGAACAAGAATGTTTTTTCCAAAAACAAAATTAAAAACCAATGTTTTTGAATGGAAATCATATTTATCTATTAGATTAGACATGTAAAATAAAGTAATTATTATTTTCAACTTTATTTTTTACCTATGGTGAAATCGGTGAAATCCATGTGACATCCGCATGACATCCGAGATATGTCAGCTGTCAAGCGTCAAACAAGCGAAGACAGTAATATTTTTTGTTGCCAGTACGCGATTGTTATCTTTCTCAAGCTATACGCAAAATACGGGGCTATTTGTTTCATACATAAAAATGGATTGAAAAACTATTATACAGTGTAAAACATTTGATGTAAATTACTAAAATTCACAATTTCGGAAACTAAATGTATACTACTAAGTGTTTTTTTAAATTAAAACTTCGTCAGCACGGCAAGCTTCACAAGCCTACTTACAATTAATGCAAAAAAACAGTTTATATTCCTTTCTCAATAAATGAATTCAAAACTTACCCCAACATTAATATATACGCAACAAAAATGTAAGAAAAAAGTCTGTAATAATTCATGTACCATATTAAACCATACAACTAAAATAAAGTACCTCGGTGTAATAGAGAACTCCAGCCCATTTTTTTAATGAATAATGACCTTCTGACTTAAATAACTTCATATATTTTTTTAGAGTTTGTTTTAATAGTTAAAATAATTTTCATAGTTTTAATTTTTCAAGATCCCCTGAAAAACACCGCACTTATAGTGAATCGTGTGACGTTATCAATCCTGAAAAGTTTTTCAACAGGTGTTCATTTTGTATGACGATTATACGGAAGAAAGTATGGTACTATTCGATAAGTTAGAACATTATTTAGGTGGAATTAATTATTTATTATTGTTTGCGCCTTTATTGTTACATGTGGTCCTTTCTAAAATACGTATTTGGTGCCCTCTGCCTCAGTTGAATTTACCTCGCCGCACAGGACAGAAGTCCTAAAACCGCACCGCTTTTACAGTTTTTAGAAATCAAACCGCAAAGTGAACTTTTAAATCTCGCAGCTATTCGCAAGTACCATCGCCACGCGTCATCCATTCTCGCTTAATATTTCGCGATCAAACGTTCATTCCCAATCGCCATTCCCTTCCAAAATTTCAACCAATTTAACATACCTACCTTTCCAGTGAACACTGAACGAAGAGGGAAGCAGTATGGGTAAGTGCGATTAAAATATAATAAATAGGTAAATATGAACCGCATACAGTAAACAGTCCACAACATCCACGCAGCATTTGATCCCTCGATCTTGAGAGGGATCATTTGCTACCCGCCGCAACAATTATATTACTAGCTTTTTCCTGCGGCTTCGCGCGCATGGTGTAAGGGGGGTTCCCACTTCGCCTCTTCCACCTCCCCCCCTCTCACCGCCCTCCCTCCCCCTCCCCCCGCCCCTCCTCCCCCCACCAACCACTAATTCATTATGGAATCATTGGATGGAGAAGTGCGTAGGAGAAAATTGTAAGTCCTGTAAAAGCGGTACAAAAATTATTTCTTTAAGTAATTTTGAAAAGACAACCTACATTCCCTTCAGCATAATTTTTTTCAAAGTGTAAGACCTTCATAAAAAAGATTCAATATTACAAATAATATTCAAAGAAAATTTAATAGATTTTTTTAACTTATCTCATCATTAAGGCATAAATTTAACATCCAAATTCCTCTATTTCAACACAACAAATGCACAATAATTATATTTACAAAGACATAAAAGGTCAAATTATTCTTTAAAAAAAATAACAACCATAACATCACCAATCAAAATGTTATAACTTCATTTCATGCCATATTAAAATTACGTCACAATATCCTAGTACGTAAGATTTTTATTGTACACTCTTTGTAAAATTATGTAATAATAATGAAATAATTATGAAATAACTCCTACGCCAAGCGCAAGAGCTAGCACTCTTAATTGGCGTAGATATTTGTTAAAATATGTATTTCACTCAGTGGCGTAGCGTGGGTTTCGGCCGCCCGGGGCGGAGGAAAATTTTGCCGCCCCCCCCCCCCCCCCCAACTTCTACAGGTACTTCTTCCGCAGATTTTCAAGCGCTCACCGGGGGGGGGGGGGGGTGGGTAGTTATTTTCTATTATTTTATGCCGATTATAATTCCATGTGCCGAGTACTCTTTCAATAAAATCATGCTTATAAATTCTACTACAAATTTATATATAGCTGCTAATAGAATTTGCATCTTCATCACGCATACGTATGGAATGCAACTCAAATGATGTATCGGCAACTTATTGTTATGTCGATAACACAAAACTGGTTTATATTAAACCAAATATGCGGTGTATCAAAACTACACTCAGAACAAAAAGATGGTTTTTCTTTGATTCTACCGGCACTTACATTCAGAACACGAAACTGGTTTTAATTAAATCTGTAGATGGTGAATCAAAACTACACTCAGAACATCGGGGCGTAGGAAAATTTCGCCGCCCACTTATTTGGGTTCTTCTAGCGGGCGGGAGGGGGATTGGGGTGGGGGGTTGTATTCGTAAATCCCATTTTTGTATCACGACCTGATTACATTCGAGCCGGATTTTTTTAAAATCACATTTGACGAGTATTCTTTCAACCAAAATCATGTTTATAAATTCTACTCAAAAGTTGATTTATTGATACTGCGTTAGAGTCCCCAAATAATAGTTACACACGCAACAAACAATTTCTCAGAATTTTACAGAATTATGTAACTCAAATGTAAAACTTCACTCGATGCACGATGAATCTGCAACCCGTTATTTAATTTATCGTTACATTCTGAACACAAAACCAGTTTGAATGCGGTGAATTAAATCTACACTCAGAACATGAAAATGGTTTTACTTTGATTCTGGCATTAAATAAATAGTCTGCAAATAGAATTTTATAACTGCACATCGAATAACAGAATGCTTTCCTTCGTAATGTGTCAGCAGATGAATCCAACTGGAATTTTACATTCTGTACTGGTTTAAATTAAATCTGTACCTGGCGAATTTAAACTAAACTCAGAAGATGAAAATGGTTTTCCTTTAATTCTTGCAGCACATACATAGTCTGCAAATAGAATATTATAACTGAACTTCAAATAAGAGGATGTTTTCCTTTCAAATGTGTCAACATACAGATGAATCCACAACTGGAAATTTACGTTCTCAACACAAAATGGGTTTGAATTAAGTCTGTATGCGGCGAATTAAAAGTACACTCAGAACATGATAATGGTTTTTCTCTGATTCTGGCAGCAGGTACAGGATACAGAGTCTGCAACTAGAATTTTATAAGTGAATTTCGAATAAGATAATATTTTGCTTTGAATCATGTCAGCAGATGAATCCTCAAATGGAATTTTACATTCTGAAAACTGGTTTAACCCTTCGAATAATAAGAAAAAATATCTATAAACTTTTGCCTGTCAATGTTTTTGTACGAAATTTCCGGTTCTTCCCATGTATTTTAAATGTTCCTTTTTATTGTTTTTTTTATCCTTTTGCAAAATTGAAAACAAAATTGTTCTTAAATCCAGATATTGTAATTTTTCCTGATGTGCTTATTAGAACATTATTCTTTTTAAATATTAAAATTTTGATATTGAAAATGTGGATTGGCTCAAAAATACACGCCTGCGAACATTCGAATTAAAGTACCTAATAGAATAAACTTAAAATTTTAAATACAGATTTCTTTTTTTTTAAATGTAATAAAACTTTATCTTAACTATTTATCGCAATCACAAATTTATTTTAATTAAATATGTGGGAAATAATTTCACAAATTTATTTTAAAATTAAATGTGTGGGACAATTTGTGTCTCCAGTGATTAGACGGGTTAAATTAAATCTATATTTGGCGAATTAAAACTACACTCAGAATATGAAAATGGTTTCTCTTTGATATTGGCAGCACATACATAGTCTGCAACTAGAATTTCATAACTGCACTTCGAATAAAATAACGGTCTCTTTCGAAATGTATCAGCAGATGAATACACAAATGAAATTAATTCGTTAATACATTCTGAACACAATTCTGGTTTTAATTAAGAATGAATCTGTTTGCGAGTTATTAGCTTCGACGACCTCCGTAGTCCAGTGGGTAAGACTCTTGACTCACAATCCGGAGGTCGCGGGTTCGAACTCGGCATGCGCAAATAAATTTTATTTGATTAATGTGTGTTATTTCACAATTAATTCATTTAAAATAATATATAGTATATTTGCGGCATGTTCTAGAATGGAAGATACTATTAGTATCGCCCTGGTGTAAGACCACCATTCAGAATTGAAAAGTTGCTTGAAAATGGCTTTAGCCGTGTTTGGTGACTAGATCTGAATAGCCAGGTACTTCCCAACCTTCCTCTTCCCCACCTCCTTCCCCTCCCCACTACCTTCAGCCTCACAACATACCCCAATTGGGGATGCCATAGTCTCACTGGCTCCAGACGGGAGCAGTTGAGATTCTTGTGCGGTATTCACTGTAAAAAAAAAGCTTTAATTAATATTACTCTCATAATATGCGTACGGTTTTCCTGTGAATTGCGAAATTTGCAGCTTAAAAAAATATAATTGTTGACATTTTTAATAAATAATAATAACAATTGTTGGATTCGTAAACGAAAGTATCGTAGAACATTTTTAAATGATGATTTGAAATGGTATAAATTTTTCCAAGATAATATTATTATTTATTGTGAAAATTTGCCGCCCCCCTTAAAAGTGCCGCCCGGGGCAGGCCGCCCCCCCCCCCCCCACGCTACGCCACTGATTTCACTATTAGTCCAGTCAATGAATGGTCCAAAAGGAGGTGTAGAGTGCGTGAGCAGGAACCTAAGCGATTCCTTCAGAAACTTGTTCAGGGTGCTTAGGGTTTGAACATACTAAAAGTCCTGACATCTAGGTGGTGAGCTAGAGGGGGGAGGGCGGGGGAGAAGGTCCCAATTGTCGGGTTTCCGCTTATATCCCGAAAACGGGGCGCCGCAGAGGAAAATTTTCTCATAATAAGTAAAAGCTCATAAAATTACCTACAACTTTTATTCCATACGTAATTTTCGAAATCCTAGCTGTTTTTGAGTTACACGCTCCACAAATGTAGATATTTTCGAAAAAATCATTTTACTTCACATTTTTCATCAAAAATTCCTTCATATCGTCTAAAATATCCATCAAAGAAAGAAATTTATTTAAAAGAAGTATAGAGAATTTAATTGCCTTTTAGAATATATATATATATATATATATATATATATATATATATATATATATATATATATATACATATGCAAATTAATCATCAACCAGTAAATATTTACAGCAATTTTAAGTTTTTCAGTAAAATGTCATCATTTAAAAAACAAGCTGTTTTCATATTATTACTGACACACTACTTTTGTTTGTAACAGAATTTGGGACTTATAATAATAATAATATGAACATTTATTCATCAGTAGATTTTTTTTCTTTTATTATTGATTCTGTTGTTGAAAAGGTCACTGCTCAGCTATAATTCAGGATTTCTCGAGGTGATGGGTTGAGGGATTCTGGCTGGAGAGGTCAAAAGACTTTCTTATAGGGATGGACGATATACATCGTTGTATTGTAAACACTCGATGTATAGTAACGATTCATCGTATTGAACCGATGTATTGTTAATACTTCAAAATCGAATATATATCAATGTGTTTTATTCGCAAATAATACACTGTGAGATGAGACTACACATATAAAACTTTTATTTTTTCTTTTATCAAACTTAATTTACAGAAATCTATTTTCAATTAAATATTCAGATTAAAATATAAATAACAATAATAATTACTAAAAATTACGGTACCTAGAGTAGGTACCTTATTAAAGTTACTTACATGGTTATATTCAAATCATTTTATTAATTAATTCATATTATTATTAAATAAAAAGACGTTGTGAACCCGTAGTCCCGTACTAAAGTTCAAAATTTCAAGAACTACATTCCTGAATTCGGGATTTCACTCACGCGACCCATGCAAACAATAAACAAATCATATCCACTCAAAAGTAGATCATTTGGCGACCGCTAAAATACAATCATCGAATATCGAACAAGAGTTCGATATGGTTTTTTGAGAAAACCGTGGAGGTATAAACGACCCAAAAAACCACGCATCTGGTAACACTGAATGGCAGATAAATTAATTCTTGAATAAAATCAGTCAGCAAATAGCCATAAACAAACAAAAAAAGTCAAAGACATCTCGCGCGGCACCCGCTCCAACCCTTACGTGTGAACGCTCAACGGGCCAAACGCTGATACGAACTGGCGAGTGACTGGAGCGTTTCGCCTGCGAGTCGATCGCGTTTACACGTACCTTTCCGCCAACGATTCGGAGCGAAGTGTGCTGAGACTCGCAGGCCAAACTCTGCGTGTAAACCCCGCTAATGTATGTTTTAACCTTTTCCCCGCGTTGAACTACTCCGTTTTTTCAATACCCGTACGCGGTACATGTATATGTCATATGTCAAATACCTATCCATCCAATTTTATGTCAAATTACAGCATATTATGGCATGATTTATCATATTATATAAATAGATGAGATTATTATCTACAATTTGAAACCAAGTCGTCGTCTGTAAAAACTCCTAGATGTTTATAAAAACAAAAACATTAAATTCCATACAAAAAACAGTTTTATCATAATATATTTTATAAAATTCATTTTCTAAAAATGAATTTGGTTCATATTCATAATATGGTACTATATTACGGCAGTCAATCAAGTTATGTTTAATTACCAAACTTTGGTGGATTATTTTTAAAACCTGATTGTGCCTAAACGTATACTCGGACGGCGCTAATATAGAACATCCTGATATAATATGTTCTATAGTTTCCGAAAAAGCCAAACATTTTCTACATAAATCATCAATTTGATTTATATCTTTGATTATATGCTTCCTATAATTTTTAGTATTAATGACTCCATCTTGAATGGCAAGCATAAATCCTTCTATTTCTGCGCTCAACTCTCCAATACTCAACCATTTGTTTGACGAAAGTTTGTCAACATACGTTTGTTTGAGATAATTGAAGTGTTTTGCATGAATAATTTTATTTGGCCAGGAATCTAATAATAAGGAACTCCAGTGAAAAATATTATGGCTTTAAAAAAATATGTTCATATAGACCAAGAAACGCTGATTCTGAATATATAAGTTTTATTTCATAATATTAAATGCAGAGTTTTTAATAAATTATTAAAAAGTGCATTTTTAAACCTCTTCCTAAAACACAGCGTTAAGTTGGCATTACTGAAATGGTTAACTGTGACGTCACAGTTAACCTGTCACCTGTGTATTGTATTGTATTGACAATTGAAATGACTTGAAGTGCACACGTACCTATGCAATTCAACATTTCGTGTTTTTGGTTTATTTCCATACTGTTTATAGAGATTTAGATAAATAATAGTTATTGTGTTTATTGAAACATAATTTAGGCCCTCAACAATTTATGAAAAGGGCTATATTTGCGGACAATCTGCAATAAATTTTGTCTATTTGAGGTTAAAGTCATGTCATGTTTTGACATTTAGTTATGTATTTTCAAATTGTTTTTAGTGTAGGGCTTTTTATACAAGTTGTTACACACTCGTCATGATCAGTGTATTATAAATACCAGTGTTTCTGTATGTATTATACATAAAACAATGCATCTACAAAGTAACGCCTGACACAAAACACGACGTCACATGTATTTGCAATGAAAGAGATGATTTATTGTTTTTATATTGCACTTTGATTAAATACAATAACAGTAGCGGTGAAATGTGGACATTTTACCAATGTTTTTCTATATTAAAAGCAGTTAATCTTGAATAAAAAACACACCTCACACCTAAAAATCATTACAAAGCATTCCGCCATGATTATTCTGGGTTCTTCACAGTGTTGCCAACAGTTAGAATTGAAATTTCCCTAGAATTTCACATTTACGCAATTACCTACGTAGCCACCTGATTGTGTAACACTAATCCTGTTATATGTTAATTAATATGATAATTAATTGGAAAGATATCGGAACTTGGTAAATATGTATACTAATAATACCGTGATTTTCCAAATAAAACACTTTTTGCTACGTGAAGTAATAATTTAAAAGTACGAATACACACTCACCAGTGAATTAGAAACTGAATTCCAAATTAAAAAAAAAAAACACTTTGCAAAATAAAAATCATAAGCAACCCGCCGCTCATTTGTACCAAGCGTGGTATTTTGAAGACCCCCCCCCCCGAACGTGTCACGTAGTATGGGTACGTTCCCTAATATCATTTTGAGTTGTCAGTGTTAAAAATAACATGGCATGTAAGTACATGAAAAATAATTAAGATTCATAAATAATACCAGTAATACTGTCATATGTAATAAAATTTTGGTAAATATCGGTTCGGACTGGCCACGCTTATTACGAATAATTTTTAGAAAAAAACTTTAGATTCGCCTTAATTACTATAAAAGGAAACTTTTTGGCTTTGGGGCGGCGGAAAATAATGCATTTTAATTTTCAATTGCATAAAACCAAAATTCGCTTCGCGACTGACACAGCGAAAATCCGCGGCCGTACATGTCACTGTGATGTTGGTATCCTTGATAAATTAACAAGAGCTAATACGACTGTAGCCGACTTCGTGGGATAAGGCGCGTAATTATGAAATTTGTCTAGCCGGCTTGTTTGTGTAACATGGTTTGTGATACAAAAGAAAGTGCCCCTTTATAACGCCTACTCGCGTCAAGGCAAGAAAAACATCCCAGTTTTCAAGTGGCTTAGCGGCTACGCTAGGTTTGTGTAACATGGTTTGTGATTCGCGGTATTTCATGTAGGTATCCCACGAAGTCAGCTACAGTCCATAACAGTGACAGCAAGTGACAGCTACGGCCGCGGATTTTCGCTGCGTCGGTTCGCGAAGTGAATTTTGGTTTTATGCAATTGAAAATTAAAATGCATTATTTTCCGCCGCCCCAAAGCCAAAAAGTTTCCTTTTATAGTAATTAAGGCGAATCTAAAGTTTTTTTCTAAAAATTATTCGTAATAAGCGTGGCCAGTCCGAACCGATAATTACCAAAATTTTTGCCAGAGTTCGAAATTTCCCTAGATTTTGTCCTGATTTCCCTTATCCCTAAAAAATATTTTTCTCCCCTAGATCTAGGGAAATTTCCCTCGACATGACATCACTGATTCAAAATGACAACTTAAAAAGTAAAAAACTAACGGTGGGGACGGTGGGTGAAGACCACCATAGATACGGTGCGTTTCTGGGAGTCTTTAAAAATTAAAACTTTGACAATTATTTTAACTATTAAAACTAACTATAAAAATAAAAATAAAAATGCAGTTATTTAAGTTTGAAGGTCTTTATTCATTAAAAAAAATAAAAAAAATTGGACTGGAGTTCTCTATTCCTGGTTAGTATTTATAAGAATGTTGGCATTCTCGTCATATAAATTTAAAGGTGTAATGTTTATATCTGCCTTGCAAATTATTTTGTGCATTTCTGAGCTATTAGCTTTCCTATGGAAAAAAAATTCTAAGCAATTTCTACCTGATTGTGTTTCAAAGATGTTATTTTGACTACGCCTCTACCTCCCAAATTTCTAGGTAAATTAATTCGTTCTATAGCTGAATTTGGATGATGGCAATTAAACTTTGTTAACGTAGTTCTAATTAATCGTTCTAAACTATCTAAATCTGTATTGGACCATTTAATTATGCCAAATGAGTACGTTAATAGAGGTATTGCCTAAGCATTTATTGCTTTTACTAAATTTTTAGCAGATAGATTGCATTTTAAAATTTTTCTGATCCTAGTTTGAAATTTCATCCTAATATCATTTTATTATTTATGCATTAAACCGCTTACTCCTTAATACGGAAAACTTTTTATCCAAACAGTTAGATTTAGCTTTATTATTACAAAAAGTGAGTATTTATGTCGGGGGAGACCAAAAAACATGCAAAAAATATGCATTTAACATTTTAATTTTGTTAAAATTAATTCACTCGCGCGGGTAATGCCATGTTTATTCATCGTTTTATTTTAACATTTCATCAATGCTGCCAATCATAGAAAAAATATTTTTGCGTAAAACAAAGTGAATGCATCATTGACAAGTTTGTACCTGTATTTATAACAGTAGAACATGGAAAGAAATGTATTAAAATAATTACACAAACCCTCTACACAAACCCTGCGTAGCCAAAAAAACCATTCAAAACCTGGGATGTTTTTTAAAAGTATGATGAAAAGCGAGTTTATTTTAGAGAATTTATTTTATAAGATTGGTACGTCCGACAAATGTCATATTTGGTTGTCTATTAATTAAAAAAGAAACATTCCGTATTATCCGTGCATCAAACTTCGACAACACGAACGTTCCGTATTATCCGTGAGGTGTACTAACTGCATATTTATCATCATTTTTAATACTAGTGTGATCTAATCTATTCGATTGCGGGTATCCTAAATATTTATAAACCTTATCCCCTTTCATACTTTTAATTTTGAAATTTCTAAATAAACCCTCGTCTCCATCTACAATTTTGCCTTTCTCTATATGGATCGTTTTACATTTATCTAAACCAAAAGTCATTTTAATATCATCTGAAAAAATTTTAACTACTTACCTCAATCATTTTCTCTAAATTTGATTCAGAATTTGAAAATAATTTTATATCATCCATATTTAATAGATGTGAAACTATACTACTCTCTCTTGTTTTACCCTTAATTTTTATTCCAAACTTGCTTTTAATTAACATTTTAGACAGAGGATTCAATGTAAATCTGTATTCCAAAAGGACATAATATTTTTCAAAAAGCTAATTATAATTGGGTTAACTTTATATATTTTTAATATTTTGATTAGCCACGAGTGCGGGACACTATCAAAAGCTTTTTGATAATCTATATAACAAGTATGTAAATTACGCTTTTGATTTTGAATTTGTTTTAAAATTACAGAATCAATAACTAATTGTTCTTTACATCCCATATGTTTTTATTTACATATTTTATTATTATTATGCCCATTTTCAGATATGCAGATTTACCTGTGAAAAATCATTAAAATTATTATTATAGAAGGTAGTTTTAAAAACACACACTAGATAATATTCACTTGGAAAGAAATAAAGAGAAAACAAGAAAAAAGTAACTTTTGTACGAGTTTAGAAGTTGCATATTATTATTTTTTTATTGAGTTATTCCCTCGGAGGAAAGAATAGAGTGGAGGTGGCGATAGGAACTTTTTCTTCGATAATTTTGTCGCCAGTTTGCGGTAAGAGGTAAGGGACGCGCGGTAAGTATGGGTGGGATTTAAAATGGATATGCCCATCCCTCTGGCCAGAATGGGGGCTAATCCCCAGTTTTAACCACTTCACACTACTATTTCTTATTATTTCATTTTTACTTATTATTTCTTATATTATTTAATTTTTGGAAATGTATTACAAGGGTTTTTTTTATCAAGAGTTAGATAATACAAACAATATCAAATATTAATAAACTTTCTTTTATTAAATATCTTCTTAGTAAACTACACAACAACAAAAATAAGCACTACCTTCATGTAAAATTATTACAAAAAAGTAGTAATTTTAAGGAACAATTTATAATGGTATTCAATGCTCACATTAATACCCATTTTTTATTTATTGATTCTTCACAAGGTAGATATAATTGTTAGTAATTATTTCAATTGTTAACCTCACTAGTAGTTCAATCGTTTTGCCTGGAAAGTTTTCCGGGAGTTTTTAAAATTGCTATTTTTATAGATTTCGATGTGCTCTTTTCGAATTTTCACTTTGCCACCTCGTATCTCATTCATTTTTTCATATTCATTCATTTTTTATATACGAGAATATAGAACATTTTACAAACCTGATTTCCCAAGAGCAAATTTATCTCTACATTTGCACCTACTTCAGAAAACTTGGGCTAAGATTTCAGTGCCTGCATTGGTTCTAAAGAAAGAGGTTCCCACAAAAAACGAATTATATGAAATATGATAGTACTACAATATACCTTATCGTATGGATAAGCTATAAAGAGTATGGTGAAATACTCCCTCATTATTGCAATAGAATTGTCCAACCTATCTTTATCATGCTTTTAATGATACACACCTCATTTTCCAAGTACAAATCAGGGATAGTTCCAGGTCGCAGTTTTTCACGTCCGTTTTTGGTGGTATAAAAGTCGTTATCTTTAAAGTGGTTAGAGCAAATTTTTGAATATTTTGTTGAATTCCAACCATCTTTATCTACAAGCTTGTTCCACTGCTCTCTTACCACTGAATCTACCGGAAACCCGTAAGATCAAAATATCAATAATATACCTGCAGCAAAAAATAGCCATAACGGGTAATCATACCCACTTTTTGCAAAAAGAACGTCCCATCTCACATCTCGCCGAGCGGTAAAATCATATTGGCTTAGTATGGTAGTAAGCCACGCTCATGCCCCGCCCATTTGGGCCTGTTTGAAATTGTTTGATGCGATGGGCCTATTTGCCCTAGTGCCATCTCCACTCTATTATTTCCTCCGTGGTTATTCCCTTTTTCCTGTGGCCGCATATTAACTGTCAAATGGAAGTGTCAGATCCGGATTTTTTTAACATAACCTCAAATCAGATTGTAAGGGTTATTATCGCTCGAAAATTGGCGTAAATCTTGTAATACTAATGAAATTTATTAAACAAACAAAAAATTATATTAAACAAACTATACTACGTACCAGTCATTTCTGCAGTTCGTCTATAAACATCTTCTAAATTAGACAGAATCTTCTTCGCGTGACACTCGGCTAGGCAGCGTTGAAAAACGCAGAATATAACCCCTCTTGCATCACTATGTAATGGTTTATTCATTTTAATTAAATTCAGGCAAACAATGAATAAAAATATACAATAAATCAACCGTAACATGCGATAACATGACAGCCATAGGAAACGTCATATAATTCGGTGCTGCCGTAGTAATGAACACGTTTAGTTCCAATTTATTTAATTTCTACACTTATTTGCCAAACTATAGGTAAATTGCATTTAAAAAGCGCCCAAATGCCATCCTGCGTGATGAGAAAATGTTTCCATTACAAGGCAAACGGTGGTTAAAGTGAAGAAATAACATATCATTTATAAGTACACGCAAATTACTTATTATTATCGATTATTATAAACAATATAATTAATTTTCATGTTACCTGCACGACGATTTTATGCGTCATTAAAGAAAAAACACACATATTCTTTGATTGTCTAATGGTACGGCCACACTGAGGCCAACTTCAAACAATTGTGTAGAGGGGTAGTTCGTGTGTTGGAAGTTTGAGTTGGAAGGTTAGAGTATGATTTGGCCCGGGATTGCCTCCGAAGCGATCGGCGATGGCCGTTTTGTGCAGTTGGCCCAACATGTTCATCAGTCTGCGCAATATTATTACGGGAGAGTGGTATAAAAATTCTTTGAAACAATAATTTTTTTAGCTTTACGAATCGAAATAAATATTATGGAAACCGAAGCATCGCCTGCACAATTGTAGGTAACTGATAAGATACAGCGCAGCCACAGCTGTTCGACGTCCGCCATTTTGGAGTTCGGAGTTCAGTGTTGGGGGTTTGAACTGACGATCGGCCAACCTTCCAACTCCAAACTAAGTTCGGAGGTTGGCTTCGGTGTGGAAGTAGCATATCTTTTTCATATATGAATAACTTTTGAATAAAGAAATTACTGAAAACCGCTGAAAACAAAAGAATGTTGTTTACTTGCCATATTATATCTTGAGTTTGTGAGACAATGGCGAGTCTATGTATATAACGTCATTGAGCATTGAGATATTTTAATTACTATTATTATTAAATTTTGTAAAAAAAAACTTTGGCCGTTGTATAGAAATAATGGCTGACATGATATCCAGCTACACTAGCGCCAACTGTTATTATTATTTATTTATTTTTGTCTATTCTTGATCACATATTTTACAAATGATTACAGTGGTTTGCATAGTAGTACAAAAAACGTTAATATTCAATAGCCGTATGTAAAAAGTTTTTTTTATTTATATATTTTTTTATTTATTTTGTTGGGTGTAAGGTTGTTTTTGGCGTTTCAAATTACCTACCTTATGTTCAACTTCACAAATAAGTGTTGGCAACCGTGTACACTATTTTGCTTATAATTGGATAATAATTGTTATTACAGTAGATGTGGCAATACAGGCTGTTTTAGTGGTCACAGCAAGAATTCCACAGAACTTTGAAACTAATTAGTAATTACACAGTATTATTATTATATTGTAAATAAAACTTAAATAAGGTTTCTCTTGCATGTTTTGTTTCTTTGCAATTTGACTTAATGCAGTATGACTTAGAAATATACGAAAACATTTGCCCAGGACTCCCCACCCAATTATTATCATACCCAAATCCATTCTTTACATGTTTGGAGTGTAATCAAATTGCCCAAATGTGTAATAATTATTATTCACCCTCTAACTTTAATTTGGTATTCAACTTCATTGCTAAAAATCTTGTAACTTAGGTCTTATTCTGACGACTTTTCGGAGTCAGGGAATAACTCTCTGGCCGATGTTAATCCTAATAATCTAACATGTCTGAGGGAAGCTTTGGAGTTTCGGAATAAGTCATCCGTGTTGTGGAGTCTGTCCAGGAGGCCCAGGAAGCCATAGCATTGAGTGAATCTGCAAAAAAATTATGATTAATATCAAAAATTTTCTATTCTTTCCAGCTCTGGACAATACTGGAGCAAAAGTCATTTTTATTACAACTTTTTAATATAGTAACTACAACATAATAGCCGTCTGTTTTTTAATAGATGAGTTTGTGTATTTGGGTAGTATGTTTACGAGAGATGGGAAGGCTGATAGAGATATTGAAAGAAGGGTTAATGGAAGTAACTCCATTTGGAGGACTGAATGCCATTGGCGCTAACAAAAAACTATCCAAAGAAGCGAAGCTAGCAGTCCACAATGCAGTGCATACCCTGATGTATAACAGCGAGGCATGGAACTAGCAGAGGAAGGATGAAAGTAAATTGAATGCTGTAAAAATATACAATCGTGTGAGAAATGTCGTGTGAAAAAAGAATGCGAGGCTGATGTAAGCGTAATGAGTAAGATTAAGAAAGGGACACTCAGATGGTTTGGCCATGTAGCACGATAGAAGGAAGAAAGGAGTGTAAGGAGAATATATGACGCAAATGTGAATGGTAGAAGAATTTGGGGATGCTCTAAGGGCACCATCAAGCGAATAGATACTTGAGTCGGTCCATGTCAAGAGTCAGAATAATAGTAGAGAATATATGAACGCGAATGAGGCAAAGAGTGTGTGCCAAGACCGAGTTGTTTGGAGGTCCATCCTCTTTGCCTATCCCTGTGAAATGGCATGATGGTTAGTTAGTTAGTTTTTTGATGTGTGATTCATTGTCATACATGCAACTTCTTCAATGATTGATTTAAGTAATATTTTCCAAGTGCGATCTAATAGGTTTACTAATGTATCTACTTGAAACAATTAGTTTTTATTTTAAGTTTTTATTCCAGCAGGACTGGGAAGGTAGTGCAATCCTAGACTGCCATATTATATAAACAACTATAAACTATAAAAGAAAAAAAAATTATTTACATATTAGGCAGGTACCTAATTAAAACACAAAATGAAAATAAAATTCATCACATAAATAACCAAAAATTAAGTATCAAATTAAAATAAATAATAATAATTAAAGAGAATTAAAAATAAAAAGATATTTTAGGATTGTGCATAAGGGAGGTCGCCTCATCATCTGCATCCATCGCTCATTTAGTGTGGAACTGAGCCTCTCGAAAGCAGCCATGACGAAGATGTTGGTTGATTTCCGTGCCCTGCTCCAGAAGCTGGCTAGTCGGTGGCGAAGTAAGGCTGGGAATGACTGCACCCTCCCCTCGGTGAACGTCGTGGAGGCACTGCAGAACCTGTTGCCTGTATGGATTGTTGTAGCACACCCTCAGTTTGTCCCACTGCGCTGCTGGGTATTGCGTCCACAGTTCAGATGTGTACAGGGCAGTGCAGTATGTCTTGAAGAGTAATTTTCTGACATCGTTGCTACAGTGGTAGAACCGCCTTGAGAGCATTCCGGCCCGTATGTTAATTGCTCTTCTTTGTCGTTCCATATCTTCTATATCCTTCATGTCTTCGGTTAGGATATGTCCCAGATACTTAACCTGTGAGGCCACAAGCAGTTCATTTTCTTCTAGATATATTGGAGGAATATTTGATGGAATATTTAATGACACCCTTAACCTTTTCACCTCGTTTGATGTAAATAGAACAGTGAGTTACATTATTGGCAAGTCGAACATGAATCATAGGAAAGGGATAAACCAACCAACGGTGTGAACCGCCATTTGTGATTGGTTCGTTCCTGATTTCACTTTTGGTTTGTGATTCTTGGTTTAACTTGCAAGTGCAAGTGTATGTGTCAATTATTTCAACTTTTGAATTCAGACACACCCGGGGTCTAAAAAGTTGCGTCTTACAAAGAAAATGAGAACTGCATTTAATTTTTTTTTTTTTTAAATAGTTATTAGCCCACTAAAATGCCTTGAAAATCAGAAGACAAGCCTAAAACCATTTTTGAAAATTTTTTTTGATTAATTTTTGTTTCAATAATTTAACCTTTTAAAGTTTGTTTGTTATAAAAAAATGTGTATAATTGACAAAGTAATATAATTTTTTAAAAAAAGTTCAAGTTAATGAATACAAAAGTCAACAAGAATTCTGATTTTATCCAGAAAAAGTGTTATTTTTCCATTTTATATTTTTAACCGACACATAACATAAGTTTAAATTTTTTTTTTGTTTTTGGGTTCTTTGTATTGCAGTTATGGAATAAAAATTAAGTTTGGTAAAAAATATAAAATATGAACCCTTTTTTTTTTTTTTTCCAAATCACGAAATCTATTTTTTTTCAAAACTTTTGGCCATTTTAGCAGGCTAATCGTGAAAAATAATTTAATTTTTTTTACGTTTTCGAATAGCTACAGATCATACAAAACTTTGGGACCCCGGGCGTTTAAAAATAAGGCCATTTTTTTTTCTCTCTATGGAGAGTGACACAAGCTAGTGTATAAGCGCTGAAACGTATCATGTTCGTATAAAATGTAACCTTGCGGCAGAGCAGAGACCAGGGCTCAGGATAGTGGGCCAAGTAGTTATCTGTCATGTAGGTAGGGTTTTCAGTCAAATAAAAGAAGATGAACTTTATAAAAATGTATTGAATCCAAACCAAAAAGCAAACATGGAAGTGTAAAATCTTCATACCAAGGTAACAAAAGCAATATAGAAAAAATACACATACCAGATGGACTCTTAATGGACACGCTAAACTAACTCTACGGAAATAACCCCGGAAGACGAACGCGATCTTGCTTCGCAGAGAGAGAACACGAGACGGGATGGGAACTTCAGCCTTCCCATATGGGAACGGCGCGGAATCCAGAGCACCAAGGTCGTCCTTCTAATTGGGCAGGAGGCCGCTATACCTCCAAGGAGCGCATTCAGCCACGGGCCATTTCGACGAACTCCAATCAAAATGCACGTGGCCCCCAACAGCATCCAAGTCTGGCGTATTACGGTAGTACGGTTAGCAGACCGTGACTTTGCGACGCGGGGTCGTGAAGGCATATTATAGTAGCCAACACCAGGACCAATTCACTTCACGATTCCTTTTCCAGAAATTCTTCCACAAAAACGGCCAACCAGCCATATCGGAAAAAAGTGGGACTTTCACGTCATCCACTATAAATAACTCGTACACGAACCTCGCGTGTTACGTAAAAACACCCCGCGTTCTTTTAGGTTTTAAATCAACCTAGATTCTCATGATTAAACGTAAATTTAAACTCCTTGAAGGAGAGTGGCTAATTTCCGAACCAGCTGCCCATGCTGATCCGGGAGGAAGTGACCATAAACAAAAAGGAAGCTCTCTCCTTTCCAAAAATTACCAGTGTCCAAAAAACACCATAGACAAAATAACCACCTAAGCAAGAACTGCATTAGTCACATAATTATTTATGTGACAGCGCCATAACAATTAAAGCATTTTATTTCACACAAATCCTTTTTATATGTGTACTAAGCTAAGTTTAGGGCTGTCTTAGATTTTTTTAACAATTTGTGTTTCGGTGGCTCCATGTGAAAGAAGCTTTTCAAAGTTAAAATAAATAAAATCTTACTTAAGTTCCACAATGAGCCAAGCGTGACTAACCAATCTTTCGATTTTATAAATTGAAAGAGACAGGGAAATCAAGTTTGATAATGTGATCGAATATTTTAGTAAAATAAAGTCTCGTAAGCATTTGGTGTTTAATTTTACTCGATTACCTCTCACTCGATAAATGCTGGCGTCCCGCAGGGATCGGTTCTGTCTCCAACTCTGTTTTTGTTGCACATCAACAACCTTTTGTCATGTGCACCAATTCACTGTTACGCGGATGACAGTACAGTTCATGATAGCTTTTTGTTTGACAAGCCCCCAAAGGGCTCACAAACTCCAACAGCTCGTAAGGCTTTGAAGCAAAGAATGGACGGTTACCTCGAGAGTGTTTTCTCTTGGTGTAAAAATAATCTCGTTGAATTTAATGTTTCAAAGACCCAATCTTGTCTGATTACGTCTAAAAGGGATCGCAATGAAAATCTAGTCTCTTTCAACGGAAGCAATCTTTCGAACAGGCCCTCCATTGATATGCTTGGTGTAACCCTAAGTGACCAGCTCAGGTATGGGGGCTCCATCGAAGCCAGAGTAAAGTTAGCCTCCCAAAAACTGGGCGTACAGGGCCCGCAGATACTTTAATAGTACACAACTGCTAACCCTGTACAAATCGCAAGTGCGCCCCACGGATGAATTTGGCAGCCACCTCTGGTCTGGAGCTCCAAAATACCTGAAAAATACCCTCGACTCTGTGCAGAAACGGGCGGTCCGTTTGATAGATTCTCCCATCTTAACAGACGGATTGCAATCTTTAGAGCACAGGCGTCGGGTGGGAATGCTATCCTTGTTCTACCGGTATTACAATGGAAGATGCTCCGAGGAACTAGCATCATTGATCCCTTCGGCACCGGTGCATAGTCGGGAAACACGCCAAACGCGTGCCCAACATTTGTACACAGTTGACATTTGTCACATGAGAACGGGTCGTTTCTTCGACTCGTTCTTGTGTTCAACAGCTCGGCTGTGGAATGATTTGCCGGCCTCTGTGTTTCCTCCTTCCTACAACATGGGTCTCTTCAAGACCAATGTTCATTCCTTCCTCTCCTCAAAAAGACCCTCCACACAGCATCCCAGATGACATAGGCCCTGAGGGAAATTATTTTCCTCAGGGCCTCCTGTGTGGAGTTAATGTAAAAAAAAAAAAAAAAGTAGGGGTGCTCAATACAAAACCGCCCCGGGTGCCAATCTATTATATGCCACCTCTGGTACTAGCTGGTTCCCGGCATGTGTTGCTATGCCATTTAATAAAGAAATTGTTTCTCTCTGCGTGTCCTTTCCCATTCGTCCTGTTCCTCATCCGCCTCCCCTTCCTCACCGGCGTCCCCTTCCCCTTTTGTGTTCCCACTCCGCCTCCTCCTATTTCCCTCTCCCACTTCACTCCCCCCCTTCCCCGTCCCGCGAACACCCCTCTCGAGTTCCCCTCCCCCCTCCCAGGTTCCCGCTCATCCAGGGTTCCCCTCCCCCCCCCCTCCCACGAATCCTCTACCCGAGTTTTCCTTCCCCCTCCCCATCTCGCATTTCATACATTCAGACCCGATACATTCAGTTTTCAAAAAGCTCGCATGCCACCTTTTGAAATTTTTTTATACTAATTTCATAATGTCAGAGCTCACCGGTAGTTTTATAAGTATTTTGAATAACACCCTTTTTATACTGTTAAAAAATATAAAATACCCGTCTTCAGGCTTACGAACAGTCAATAATAATAACAATGGCGGTCGGCACCTACTGAGTCACGTGGCCTATCTAGTTAGTTAGTAACACTAGCTTCAATAAAAATCACCCAGATGTCTCTAGTATTCATTATTTCTTAATAACCTGATCAAGATTAAATCAATGATTATCTACAGCAATCATCCCATAGATGTCACTATTCTTAACACCTTGTCCTGACAATAATGAACACAAAAAAGACATTTACATACATTTCGGCTATTCATTTTAATTTATTTAGATAGATAGATGTGTGGAGCTGAAAGCATTTATTAATTATTTGCACATAATATTATCCCCTGTCAGACAAGTTACCAACTCACACCCATAAGGGAACGTACCCATACTACGTGACCTATTTAAGGGGGGGCGGGGGGGTCATCAAAATACCACGCTGGGTCACAACGGGGGGGGCTTAGGTTAGGTTTTTAAGTTCGGGGAATGGGAATTAGGTACTAACTGAACAACTCATTTTTAGGATAAACACCGGGTTTTATCGTAATTAGGTCATTAGTCTTTGAGCTATCGTCGACTAAACACTTCAATCGGGAAGATATTGTGAAATGTGGAGAAAATTGAGTTCCGCGCTGTTATAAAGTTCCTTTAAGTTAATTTAAAGATCGGAAAAATGTATAAGGGTAGTAGGTGAATATGTTGAAAAGGAAAAATAATTTTGGTTTTTATTTCCACTCCTTACCCAATCCGCAAACTTAAAAACCCACCCTCGTACATTCAAATAAGTGAAAAAGTTAAGGAAACGTGTTTGTTGAAAATGATTGAGATGAAAAATGTTTATAAAAATAACAAGACTTTCGTTTCCATAAATTACATTCCGGTTTCAATATATTTTGATATAAGTTTTATCTTGATAATATTTTTTCCACTTGTAATGCATGCATTCTTGCTGTCACGCAGCAAGCGCCGTATTAATAAAGACAAATATAAGCCAAATAATGCATTTTTTATTTTTTGTTACCAAAAAATGATTCGAAACCATATTTATGAAATACTACGTGAAAACTGTAGGGGGGGGGGGGGGGTCTTGGAATATACTACAAGTGGTCACCGGGGGGAGGGGGGGGGGGGGGTAAAAAATTGCAAAAAGTGTGTCACGTAGTATGGGTACGTTCCCTAAGTTTTAGAATTTTATTTTATTTTTATGTCAATACCGCACAAGAGTCCCAATTGCTCCCAAATATCTAGAACTGGGGTATATTGTGAGACTGAAGGTAGTGGAGAGGGAAAGGAGATGCGAAAGAGATAGCTGAGGAAGTACCTGGCTATTCAGATCTGGTCACCAAACATGGCTAAAACCATCTCAAGCAATGTTTCAGTTCTGAATGGTGGTCTTACCAGCTCAATACTTATAGTATCTTCCACTCTGGAAAGTGCCGCAAATACACTATATTAGTGATGTAACGAATATTCGCATTCGCAAAATTCGAGCGAATGTTTTGCGAATATGAACATCAGAAAAAACATAATATAAAAATCCATTGATTTCTTATTTTTTTATTATTAGAAAAAGTAAGTTAACCTCGTAATCACATTATCAGTCTTCACTTTACTTTATCATTTGGTATTATTTATTTACCACCTAATTTTACATTGGGTAATAAAGCTTAAGAATCCAGATCCCTACTAAATAAAAATTAACTTCTCATTAGAACTTAGAAAACAACAAAATATAATAACGCAATGTAAACAAACAAAAACAAATTCTTCTCTGAAACTTTTATCAGTCTTTACATAAGTTTTTAATGTTAGGTAATTTAGCATGTTCAGCATCGCAAGGTATAAAACGAGTCCAAATTTAACTAGAATTTGATTTACTCATTTTAATCAGTGATCACTAATCAATCACACTATAACCTTTAAAATTCACTTGTTTTTGTTTACGAGCAGACGACAAATGAAATAAAACAACCGATCGGCTTTTTTGATCAACCGATCGGAACAAGTTGCAAACGTGAACCGCTAAGTCATAGGTGCGTAATTAGGGTCAAATAAAAAAAAAATCAATATTCGCATTCGCATTCGCACTCGCGAATGTCGGCAGCAGATATTCGCATTCATGAATGCTCAAAAAATGATATTCGTTACATCACTACACTATATATTATTCTTACTGAATTAATTGTGAAAAACACAAATAAATATTACTTGCATACCCCGTTGTTTTGAACTTACAATATCTAGATTCGTAGTCGAGAGCGTTGCCCCTTAGCCTTACTTATTAATCCAATTTTGATTAAAGGGCTTAAAAACGTGCCTATATCCTATATTGTAATATTTTACAGGCGATTTTGTGAACTAAAATGTTGAAAAGTGAGGTTAACTCAAGTTTTGAATTAGCGCTAATTTGTATCATTATTAAAATTGCTTTTTGTTCTAAATAGACTGCTTACAATTATTATAACATATTCCGGAGAGACTTTACTTTATTTTTTATTACAAATTTTTGATTTTTTTTATTTTTTTTTATTTTTTTTTTTTATTATTTATTGAAACATTTATTATAATTACAATTTTACAACAAAATATATTTTTTTACAGGTTTTTTTTTTACTACTCTTCCATTAAAAGCATTTGCTTGTGTATGGAAGGGGAGTGTACATAAATGCTATTAGTTATCAGTTAGGTATAAGTTAGTACTTAAATAATGAATTGTACATAAATATATGTGAGCTGCAGTATTTATTTGATAATGGTGTGTTTTTTTTTTTTAAAGAAAGAATGTTATGGAGAACTAAGATATTTGTAAGATTAGTTGACAGTAGTTTTTTTTTTAAGAATATTTTTAAAATGTCTCTTGACAGAGAGCAGTATTCGGGTTTTATCATTGATGCTTCTGATTTCTTCTGGTAGACGATTGAAAAAAGTTCTTCCCTGATAAGTATAATGATGCTGTGCAAAAGACGTATTTAGTTTTGGGCATAGAAAAACATGTTTAAGTCGAGTTCTGTTTTCATTTAAAAATGGATATTTATCTTTTTCTTTTATTATTTGAATTACTGAATTTTTAATATATAAATCTTTAAATGTGGGAACTTGAAATTCTTCAAACAGGCGTTCAGTTGGGTAGTCTAAGGATTTTTTTAATATAATTTTAATAATTGTTCTTTGTATAATTTCTATTGGAAGAAGGTTACATTTATACGCGGATCCGCAACTAATAATAGCGTATTGTAGAGTGGATTGAACTAAGGCATAGTAGATTAAATATAGATTTTTTAACGACAGAAAATTTCTAATTCTTAAAAATATATATATTAATTTTCTGATTTTGTTTACTACTTGACATATTTGTTCCTTCCATTTCAGATTTTTATCGATAATTACGCCGAGATATTTAATTTTATTTGTTGTTTTTAATATTGTACAGTTTGATTTGCAATAATGTTGGCTGTGAATTTTAGTGTTATCGTGTATGACAATGTTAAAATTTTTGGGAGCGTCGTTTGGATGGATTGCAAATGGAATTACAAATGTCTTTTCACTATTTAGTGATAGTAAATTAGTGTCGAAAAAATTCTTAAGCGTATTGATGTCTTCTGTGGCCTGTAATTCTACATTTTCCCAAGTATTTTCACTTATTATTAAAACTGTATCATCGGCGTATGATGTAATTTGACCATGTAGATGTTGAAAAAAAATATCGTTTACATATATGGTAAAAAGGATTGGTCCAAGCACTGTACCTTGGGGGATTCCAAAGCTTGAAATCTCTTGATCACTATTAATACAATTGATTTTTACCACTTGAGGGCGGTTTTTTAAGTAGTTGGTGATCCATTTAATCGCGTTGCCTTTTATGCCAATATCATTTAAATTTTTTAATAGTATCTCATGGGATATGCTATCGAAAGCCTTTCTGAGGTCAATAAATATGCCCGCACATTTTTTACCTTTATCTAATGATTCGTAAATGTATGAAGTTACGTTAGCAATTGCATCTTGTGTGCTGAGTGATTTAATAAAACCAAACTGGTTTTTGTTTAGTATTTTATTACTATCTAGGAAATTTACCAATTGTTTTTTTACTATTTTTTCAAAGATCTTTCCTATGTTAGAAATTAGACAAATTGGGCGATAATTCGTTACTTGGTGTGGATCACCAGATTTGTAAATAGGTGAGATTATTGTGTTTTTGTAGTTCATTGGAAATATTCCTTTCGTTAAACTCAAGTTTATTAAATGAGTGATGGGTTTTATTAAGTAAGATTTCATAGATTTTAACATGTGTGTCGTAATAGAATCAAAACCGGGAGACGAACCTCCTTTCATATTTTCTATTATTTTTAAGATTTCACATTCTGTTGTTATTTCAAATGTTGAAAGTATATTACGTTTCTGTAAATTTTTATTTTTATGTTTTTCCGGGTTAGAAGGTTTATGAATATTTTTTGCAAGATTTTTTCCAACATTTGCAAAGAAGGAATTAAATATGTTTGCACATTGTTTAGGCTGTAAATTGGCATCTATAATTTTTTTATCATGTTCGATGTACTTAATATTATGAGTTTTTTTTGTATTGTCTATGGCCATATTTACAGTTTTCCACATTTGTTTATGATTATTTTCTGAAGATAATATTTTATTTTTAAAAAACTCTTCCTTACTTTTTTTAATATAAGAAGTTAATTTATTTTTATATTTTTTATAAAAATTATATGCTTTTTCATCATGGGGATTTTTTAAAGTTGTTTTATAAAGTTTTTCTTTGTTTCTGATAGATATTATAAGTCCTTTGGTAATCCAAGGTTTTAAACATCTTAATTTTGATTTTATGTGTATTATTATTTCAGTTGTCGAATTTTTAATGTGTTGTGACAGGATTTTTTCAAAGTTAGTCGAACATATTTCAGTATCATCACTCTTTAAAACATTGTTCCAATCTTCCTTTTTTAGTTTTTCGGAGAGAATAGTCATGTCTATTGTTGATTTTTTGGGTATTAAATTATGTTTTTTATGTTTAATATTATTATTATACAGAAGTAAGCATGAATGATGATCAGTTATGTTAGTTTTCCAAACAATTGATTTTAGTTTGTGAAGATCTTTAATGTTTACGTTTGTCCAAATGTGATCTAAACAAGATGGAGTATGTTCTTTTATTTCTCTAGTATTTTTATTTATGCAAGATATGAAATTTTGTTCAGTCATACAATTGATGTATTCAGTTTTGTTATTATTTTCTATTTTTTCATTAATGTTCACATTAAAATCACCCACCACGAAGCAGAGTTTATTTTTTAATTTTAATAATATGTATTTGAGGTCGTTAATAAACGTAATAATACTCGAGCCATGCGTTCTATAGATAGCTATTAAATGATATATTGATTTGCCGAGTTTGAAATGTACTTCGATGCAGTTTACCAAATGTATTGGGTGTTCTATAATGTTAACAATACTAAATTTATTGTTTGCAAATATTATTATTCCCGAATTTTTGTTGATATCTACTTTGGTAGAAATATAATTGTACTCAGGTAAGTGATAAGACGGTGACTCAGCGTTCGTAAATGTTTCGGTTAACACTATGAAGTCCGGCTTTTTAATTAAATTATTTATTTTTAAAATTAGTTCATCTAAATTTTTCTGAATGCTATGGATGTTTATGTGCATAATAATTATATCATTGATGTTTTTAGAAATAATTTTGTTACATGAATCAGTACAAATACATTCATATTCTTGAATTTTAATATTTAATTCTAATTCACTATTTACGAAATCATCCATTTAATTAATGCATTTTTGGTTGTATTTTGCAATATTATATATAAGTTTTTTTATTCAATGTCGTAGTTTATTCTTTCTTTGGCTAATTTAAGCATGTAAGAACGAAACTTACATGTTTCGCTGTTTGTTCGGTGGTCTATTTCATTCATTTTACTGTTGAAGGAGTTTATTTCTTTCTTCTTGTTAGCTGCGTGACAGTTGGCGCATTTGGGCGGTAGTTCCAGGGATTTACACTCGGAGATGGGATGATCTTCTGAACAGTGCTTGCATGTTGGTTTATTCATTTTATTGTAGCATTTTTGTGCTGTGTGTCCGAATCTTTGACAATGGAAACATTGGGTAAGAACGTTACAATCGGTTACATAGATTCTCATGAATCCTAGATGAATTTTTTTTCTATTTATAAGATGTAGTCTCAATTCTGGATTTGTTTGGAGAATTAAGTTTTTGTTGTTAGTTTTTTTGTTCGTAATGATGGCTTTAACTTGTAATATGTTTTTATCTTGGTATTTTTCACATATCATTTTGATGTCGTTGTTTTGTTCAATTATGTCTTCTAAGAATTCTTTTTCGGTATAGTCTTTGTCAAGTCCTTTGAATATTACGCATGGATCCGTTTTCACAAGTACCTCCGCTATTATGGTTTTGTCGACTTCATTTATCTTATCTTTTAATTTTTTTGCCTATTATTATTTTTTTATTATTATTATTATTTTTTTTTTTAATAATCAGAGACGGTTTACATCTAAATAGTTCCCGTGAGCACTTAGGCCATAGACCCATTGTACTATCTCCCATTTTATCTCATTCCTTTGACAGTAACCCAGTCCCTTTTATAAAGTTCACCAGGATTGTCATTTGAAATGAAGCTATATCTTCTGGTCCGACAATGTGTCATCCCAGGTCTCATTTCCCCTCTTCACTCCTCCTTGGTTCCCTGAAGGCCCCACGATGGAAGAGGGCTTCATCTCTCCTCTCCACTCCTTAGTTCCCCGAAGGCTCCACGACGGAGAGTCCACCTCCCCTTGGTTCCCTAAAGGCCCCACAAGAGAAGAGTCCACTCCACCTTGGTTCCCCGAGGGCCCCAGGAGGGAAGAGAACTTCATCTCACCTCCTTGGTTCCTTAAAGGCTCCACAGAGGAAGAGTTCACCAAGATGGCCTCATTTCTCCTCTTCACTCCTACATGGTTCCTCGAAGGCCCCACATGGGAAGAGGACATCATCTCTCCACTTCACTCCTCCTTGCTGGAAGGGTGCCCTTCCTCTTGGTCCCTTGAAGGCCCCACAAGGGAAGAGTTCATGGAGGTGGCCTCAGCTCACATCTCCACGGTTTCTCCTCTTGATTCCTCCTACGGCCCCAGGAAGAAAATCCACAGAGGTGGCCTCAGCACTCCTAGGTTCCCAAAAGGCCCCTAGTTTTCGAATGGTCCAATTTTTTTTGTCCCACGAGTTACCAGGGAAATAGAAGGTCCACTCCAGCAGAGCCCTGTGTGCTGGAGTGAGGTCTAAATACTCCGAGATGCGACCTTGTTTCTCGGAGGCACCGTTCGTGACGCTGTTCCCCAGGACATTCAGCCTGAGCACGGTAGCTCACACTTTGGCTTGGGGTGGCTATTGCAGGTTTGTGTTTTCCACTCCCTGAGCGATGGGTTCGCAACACTTTTATATATTGTATATTATATCATAATAACCAACATTAGCATAAGAAACTGTTTTGGCTTACCTCATGTTTAACCTCTTGTATAACTCATCCTGTATATAAATTGCTGTTTGTTTCTTACAATAAATAAATAAATAAATAAACACTCCCTACGTTGAAAATTTTTGATTAAAAAAAAATACCTACCATTATGATTATAACCATCAAATTGTGACATTTCAACGCTGTGTTTTGAGGTTTGGCGACTTTTGTCCAAACGGGGACGATATGCTGCGAATTGTGTGGTGAATGAATAATTTATTGTTTCTTACTTCAAATGGTGGAAATCGTGGAATTCTGGACTATGAATGAAGGGTAAATGGTATCCAGAGTGGTCATTCAAGGTTGTGATGATGACCATGCTGAGGCGTATCCAAACCGTGGTCACGTGGCAGTCGGTGATGTATAATCCGAATAACTGCGGGAACAAGTTGGAGAAGACATGCTCAAGTGGATGGCAATAAACGGCAATCATGGCGATTGGGGCGGTCCATTCGTGGTGCTGCTTATGAATGTACTTGTAGAGTAATTTTTGGTGGAGCAGCCTGTAAAAAACAAATGCATTATTAATTGTTTAATTAACAAAAAAATAGCACAAAAATTCAAAGGTTACGTATGCGTACGCATAACACGATAATATTTGAATTCATCCCACTACCATCAATGGAAAAATGTTGCTTGTGCATTCACGAAGGACTAGACCTAGCAGAGGTTGAACATGTGACATTTAATAAATAAAATAAAATTATATCTCTATAAATAAATAAATAAAATAAAATAATATAATAATATATTAAATATACATTTAATAAATAAAATAAAATTAGTAAAACTTTAGGGGTGAAACAAAATACTGTTAAATTTTAAGATTTTATTGCTAGTCTAATGTAAATACATTTTTCTTGTCAATTTTTTTTTGTTAAAATATTACATCCCCGTAGTACAATTTTTCAGAACGATATAATTTGTAATTTTTTTTTTAAAGTGAGTTAGGCAAATTCACCCTAAGAAGAGTGCTTTGTGAAGTGAAAACTTCTTTAGCACCGTTGAGTTTTGAAACTCGATTAAACGAAAAATAACAACATTAAAAAGAGGCAAACAAGTATACATAAATAGGATTTAGTCTAATCGGTCTCCTCTTAGCGCGGTGCTTCGTAACCTCCCCACTTATATTTTCTTTGTTTTCTGAATTAGATAATTTTTTTTTCTGCCCATGTCTAATACCTATTATGTTTAAATGGAAAATAATTTACAAGTGTAATTTATTTGCATTCTTACCTATGCGAATAGTAGAATCCAATTTCTTGCCATAAGGTCATGATAAACATTTGGAAGAAAACCAAATGGATAGCTGGTAGAGGTCTGGTGGGAGGTAATCCTTTCTTTGACTTTCCATAGAAGGTAAGACAACTCAATCCAACCCCTACAAACTGGTTGAAGAGTACCACCTTTAAAGCCTGAAAAATAAAAATCAAATTTAATTAACAAAACTTTTAGCAAAAGCAATTAATTGACGTTAACTGACAATTAACTGTTCGTTTTATTATTTTATTACAATAACTAGCTGACCCGGCCACGCTTTGCTGTGGCTAATAAAACACTTTGTAAAATCCAACCTTTGTAACTACTGCCGTCTTTGAGTTTATAGCAAAGAGACAGACAGAATTACATACTCAAACCTTCCTCACGAAACACTCTATCTATTGGTGAAAACCACATGAAAATCCGTTCAGTAGTTTTCGAGTTTATCGCGAACAGACAGACAGATGATGCGGGGGACTTTAATTTATAATATGTAGATCTATTGGTGAAAACCGCATGAAAATCCGTTCAGTTGTTTTCGAGTTTATCGCGAACAGACAGACAGACAGACAGACGACGAGGGGGACTTTAATTTATAATATGTAGAGATATTATTTTTTTTTAAAAATATTTTATTATTTTATACGGGTGGAGGGGGGGGGGGGGGGGCGTCGCAAAAATATGGCAACTTCCCAAGGGCGTCACAAATAAGTTTCGGAAGCCCTGGGTTATAAGATTTTAATGTTTCATGATTTTAGAGGTTTCTTGGGACAAGCGAGTAAATGAAAAACATATTTTTTTAAACTATATTTGTAAAGGAAATATATTCCATTTAAATTTGAATCCCGTAGTGTCAGTTAGAATGCAATTAGCAATAGTCGCTTGTTTTGTTTTTTCTATGATTTGATTTAAAATATGAGATTTTGTTAGAAGAAACCATTCAAAGGAAAGTGATATAAATAAACAAAAATGTTGTTTCTTTGTTTAAAAACTTTGCAACACAAGTGTTTTATTTATAAATTAATAGAAAGGAATTAAACCTCTCAACTTATTATAATTATAAAGTATGATGAAATAGGAAATAAAAAATAAAAAAAAAATAATAAAAGAAATCATTTTGATGGGTATAAATTTAAATTAACTATTACATCGGAACAAATTTTTTTCATTTGTATGTTAAAATTACTACCCAAAAAACGCATTTTTAACCTACATACCTTTTAATTAGAAAAATAATTTTTCAGTTTGGTTGGGTATTTTGACCTCAAATCCAAAATTAAGATTTGCATGAAACGGGCCGAAACAGGCCGCGCAAACGTTCCTCTTAAGTAATATTTTTTTTCAACAGGTGTGTAGGTATAGGTAGGTATTTTCACCTTTTCAGATTTTGAACAACACATGTTGCATAACTGCAATAACATACTTCTTAATATAATGAAATTATATTACGTAATTAACTTTAAAATCAAGGTCGAGCTAGGCTACACAAAGTAGATTTAATACCTATTAAATCAGGTTTTATCAGCAATTCTTTTACCCAATCCTTATAATATTAAAAAACTAGAATGATCATTAATGACCCATCAACCATTCAAGTCAAATAAACCATTTTTAAGCCGCGGCATACTCCATTTCTACTGATTTATTACATATGTGCCTTAAACACTTTCAGCCTTACTAAAAAAAACCCTGTGTTGTTGCAATAACATAAATAAACCGCTTATAAACTAAAACACGATCTATTACTAATAAGCTTTCTTCCGCGGTCATGCTGTAAAAATGCATTGAATGTATTTTACATCTGGCAACGTTGCATATGGTCATAATTTATTTGGTAAAAATTCTTTTCCACAAGGGGCGTTATTGGCGCGTCTGCGCATTTGTACTCCGCGGCCCGTGCTGAAAAACAGTTTGGTAAATATATTTATGGTGGGATGTTAGTAAATATTGTGATTTTACTTAATCATTTCTATTATAGTGGCCAATTCACTCTTCTATTCATATAATTCCGTATACTTATCGTCTTTTTGTGGTTTTTCATCAATTTTAGTTAAGTTATTAGTACAATAATCGTACTTTGAAAGTTGAACTTTCAGAAAATTGTTTTATAGGTTACATAAAAAATCTAATTTATATTTGAGGACCTTCATTTTATGAGAATTTCTTAAAAATGATGTTTTTTATAATAATAATATCTAATACATGCGTTGGTAAACGTATCAAAGAAATTAACGTCTTTAGAGATGCAGGAAATCCGTTTTAAATGTCGGTTTATTTTTAGGTTATAACATGTGATCAATGTGCAAAAATAAATCATTTTTGGTTTAAAAAGTAATGCCGCCCGATTAAGATTATAAGAAGCAAGGGCGGATCCAGCTTTTGGCGCCATGGGGGGGGGGGGTAATATGGTCCACCTAGGTCGTGGACCCAGCCCAGGGGGGGGGGGCATGACTCCCATGACCCCCCCCTGGATCCGCCCTTGATAAGAAGAGGCGCAGGAAGCTCGGAACAAAGATTTTAAAAAGATATCGCGAGAAATATTGTAGAAAATGTTCTCGTGAGAAATGTAACGAGGATGTTTTTAATTTAATGTTAATTACAACTGACCCTGTCATAACTAATTACAGACAAAAAAACACAGATTCCAAAAAAAAACAATTAAATCGTTTTCATAATTGGAATCCTCAAATTAATAATTCCCCCGGACATTCATTCTTCGAATATCTTTAGCACCGACGATGATGATGATTGTTTATCGTCTGTATCAGAAGGTTAAAAAGCAAAATTAAACATTAGTTGGTCTTTATTTTGCATACCTATATATATATATATATATATATATATATATATATATATATATATATATATATATATATATATATATTTTTTTTTTTTAAATTTTATATAAATATAACTTTTTTATTTTAATAAAATGTAGAAATCGCAGTAAAACTTACTAAAACCGAATATTTTTATTTTTTTACCCATTCCAAAAAATAATATCACCTTTTTTCCCCCGTAAATCCTCCCTGTAAATAGTTTCCAACATTTATGGTAGGTATATGGAACCACTGTGCGGTGGGGCATTAGCCCCGCTTGAGAAGCACCTGACTCTAACTAGAAGTATCTACAACCAGTGGCGTAGCTAGCAAGCATGGGTGGCACAGTGGTGTCACCCCCCCCCCCCCCTCACCCCACTCCCCCAATTTCGACTTCATAAAAAATTCTCCCGTTTCGGGGCACTCCACGGAGAGCCGGAGAGCTACAAAAATATAAAATAAATAACAGGCCGTGTTCAATATTTTTGTGACAATATCCGTCGTATTTTTTTCTACGGTCGGGTGTAGTGTCACCCCCCCTTATAAATATAAAGGAGAGTGCCTGTGCGTTTATGGCCAGCAGGCGATTTTTATACAAATCTTCAGTTTTATTACTTAAGACTGATGAAATTTTGCATACATAGTACGTGTAAAAAGCCTGGACAATGCCGAGACTTCTGTTAGTTTGCGATAAATTTTTTCTCTTGTTAAATCAGTATCCTTTGTCCTTACCTTAATAAATTTGGCCTTTTCAAGTGGTTCATTATATCCTGGTTGAACCTTGTATTTCCTCATGAAGAGTGGTCTGTTGTTGATATCCATATAAGCATAGAGAAGGCTAAGTCCCCAATAAAGCCCGATGGTCAGGACATTTGGTATAATCAGCCATAATACAAAAATGTCCTCAGCTGAAACAATTAAAAAATTATATAAATAAATGAAAACAAACCACTTTCCATACCACTTATTTAATCTAAATTATGAACATGTTTTCAAACCAATAGTTTTTTTTGTCATTTTGATAATTTTGTTAATATGTTCAAAGTGATTTGTTTTCATTTCATTAAAATGACGCCGCAAAGTGAATATGCGATTATTTATTGAAGAAAAAATTATACAAATTATTTCTAATATTATTGTTCAACTATTTTACCAAATGCTGCCAATTATATTTAGAAATATTTTTTTTATCCAAAAACAGATTATTGCATATCACGGTGGGGTCAAACTTCTAACATTGTATATTATATTACCTATTTTAAAATATGAAATAAATAATATTACACACGCAGAGGAAAACAATTACAAAATTTTATTAGATCTCACCACTTTACCACCACTTTCACAGCATATTTACCGGATAAGTTTGTACCTTACACCAAGGATTTTTAGTACCTAGGTAGGTATGTATTTTTGTATGGGAAAAAAAGTTGGAATTTCATTAAAAAGTTATTAATCTTTCTTACTCCTACCATAATGTAGAATCACCTCCCGACGTTAATTGCTCTTTACCCCCGGACACCTTGTATATTTACTAAAAACTAAAATATGTTTTACTTGTGGAAAAATACACCCTTGAATAATTTGTCAAATCACAATATTATTACTGACTAAATGAAGAAAATAATAAAGGTGCCAAAAAAAATTTAGACTTAAAACTGAGAAATAGAAAAATCACTAATTTAAACTTACTGACATTATCCAAGAATCCGTCCCACTGGGATTGCCAAAAGTCTCCTGAAGCTCCCCAAAATCTTTGAAGGTGCCTGCAAAAAAAGTAAAGCTCTTTTAAATGATTTTTTTTAAAAGAAAGACAAACGGATTACGAATAACCCAACAATATTTGAAAATCTCCTACTACCACCACAGTAAGCCGAAAATGTTGCTTGAGTCGTGATGGAGGACTTAACCAGCCGAGGATTCGAACACGGGATGCCTGGATTTGTGCTGAAAGATTTAAATTATTTAGATGAAATGAAAATTTCGCAAACGTCAAATCCATACAAAAAATGTAAATGGCAGCAAAGGAATCGTTTTGTAAGGAAAATTGTGAACATTGATTTAATAAAATATCAAACCGTGAAAACAAAGTTTTTTAAATTATAATACATAAATCTATTTTTATTATCTAGTTTAATGGTACGACCGGTATCATTCCATCCAATTTCAGAAAAATGCATGCGTGTGCGTGAGAGCCACCAAAAGTTGATAGAATGCATTGTCATCAACAATGAGTCTATCTACCTATTTTTAGCTCGACACCCTTAAGGCGCCGCATCCGCGTTCAAAAATAAGAAGATTGAGAGATATGTAATTACGAATGTTAGAGGAGTGCGCTAATATTTAAATTGATAAAATCGATGTGAAAATTGTGAAAATGTTTAATAAAGCACGACTCGTTTAAAATAGAGCAAAAATATCGGGGGGTATCATTTAAAGAAACATTGTGAATTTTTTCACAACCATAACTTGTAAAATAACTGAAACAAACGTGTGTATAATAATTTTCGGAGCATACTTTGCGATTTTTTTCTATCGAGGGAATTTCATAGAATTTGTGTTTCGGCGTGGAACGCGTCTAGATATTATTTTAAAAAATAACATATATTTTTTTAAGATCTTAAAAACTTCAAGTGTTAAATGAAGATATGTAAGAAATCGGTAGAAATTCGGGTAGCGGCGGCTTAACACCCTTTTTTGCAACCCGGTGTCGCAAATACATTTTATTTGATTAATTTGTGGTATTTCACAATTAATTATTTAAAAATAAAATATAGTATATTTGCGCACGTTCCAGTGTTTAAAGTTCAAAGTGAATTGCACACTCGGATTTTTTAATGATAATTTTCTATCTTATTTATTTATTCATTTTCTACATATAGACACAGTTGTGATCATTGATTCCATAAAAATCCAACCAAAACCAGAATTTGATATACCTAAAAGATCGATAAAAGTGGGGAACGTAAGCAACAATCTACTAAATTTAAATATAGAATACAGAACACAAAAAAAGCGATGTTGGTGTGTTTCGTGACCCAAAGTCTGAGGATATCTAGCACGGTCCATCGATAATGATTGTACCGATGACTATCGGTATCTTCTCATCGTTCTCTAGCATGACTGCAGATCACCAAAGAATAAATAACAGTTCACAATGACCAAGTGTTTTTAATGTATTCGACGTCAACTGTTGTTTACACGTTAGCGGTTTTCATTTGTCCTGGACCCCCAGCACGGTCGATCTATAAGGATTGTATCGATAACTTCTCATCATCCCCTAGGATGACTGCATATCGCCAACGAATAAATAATAGCCCACAATAACTAAGTGTTCATAATATATTCGACGTCAACTGTTGTTTTCACGTTAGCGGTCTGCAGTTGTCCTGGAGAACGATGAGAAGTTACCGATAGTTATCGATACTATATCTTTATCTGACGATCGTTTGCAATCTGCAGTCATCTCAGGGAACGGTGATCTCATTGTCCCTTAGGACAACTGCAGATCGCCAACGAATAAATAACAGTTTACGATGACTAAATGTAAAGGAATATGAGCAGTCGCCCTTTTACCTATAAGGTAGTTACAATTTTGAAGTTTTTTTATTATCAAGGTTATATCTATAAAGTATGGTCGGGTTAGGTTAGGTTTCCCACGTGCCTTATAATTTACTATTGCAAATTTGGAAGGCGCGAGTGGGTACCACTTGAGAAATAGTTAACCCCAAGCTAATTCACCAAATGTAGTTAACTACGTTTGGTGAATTAGCAGGGATTTCCGGGTTCATGTACGGGTCTTGGCGGTGAATACATCTGCCCACCAGCTGCGTGGCAGGCCAGATCGGGAGAGACTGGATACCGCAAATAAAATATGCGTTAAGAAAATGAAGATAATGTTAATAGTTTTTAGTCGAAGTATGATTCAGTTAAAAATGACCGAATCGGATAGAGACACATTAGCTCAGTTGATAGAGTTGCGGCCCGGAAAGCCGAAGATCATGGGTTCGAGTCCCAGATGTGACCATATCTTTTTCTGATTTTTCTGCTTCCAGATTTTCAAGATTCCAGATTTTCAAGTAAAAAAAAAATAAAACAAAATAATTGGTTTCAAGAAAAGTTTTGTTTTAATTTTGAGGAAGCTTTACAGAGCTTTAATTAATTTATTTAAGGCGATCCACCACGTCCTGTATCTTTTGGAATCGGGTCGCTAACAATAACACTCCTTATGCAAATGGCGACAAGGTTCAAATTCCTGCTTAACATCTACCGCCTGTTTTGATTTATACAAGAAAAAAAACATTGCCAAAAAGTGTGTATTATTTTATTTTACGAAGTTCAGGCATAAATATTAAAATATTTTACGATCATTTTTTAAAGAATTTAATTTTCAACATTATACAATAAAACCATAACCGAAAATATGTTCGTGAGTAGGAGATTTTGAAATTTAAAACAGTTTTTATGAGCCTGGCACTTTATTTTTTTCTGGGCTTATAAAAAGACTTATAAAAAATTGTTCGACTATTTACAAGGCCAAGGTGTGTTCTTCTCGCTGTATTTAATTAAAGCATTTCAAATATATTATAACGTAATTATTTTCATGGTAGTTATTCAGTCGGTTCTTGCTCAGAATGAGTATTATTAATTTCGGCGTGCCGTTGGAACGACTGAGAACAAATTCAAGTTGCCTGGACGTTGCTCGATTGTTTTAAAAAGAAAAAACTGTTATAAGGGCGACGTCATGACATAACGATGGATTGGTCGGAAGTTTGATTTGTAAGGAGTTTTGATACTCGTAAATGATTGTGTAAATTTGCAATATTATGCGACTACACCTTCAAATTAGTGCTGTGAAGAAATGTTGCTTGACGCTCGTAATGACGCGGCAAACAACCCACCGAGAAATAGCCATCAGGATTTACTGATCACAGCTTGATAAATTTATGTTTTGGTCGGGCGTGTTTTTACAGTCACGTACAATCCAATATCACCGAGGACAACTTTGATGAAGATTGCAGGCGCTTCTTAAATGACATCAACAGTCTAGAACTGCGGGTTATATCCTTTCAATGCTCAGAGCTGGCCATCAGACGCATTGTGATCAGCGGGCCTCTATGGGTGGACTGGAATCTCGGCTCCTTCAAGGTGTCATGGGCATGCGAAGCGGCAGCTCTGGGTCTCTTCTCCAGCTATCTGGAGCCCTTGTCGCTGAGGCTGGAAGAGGTGCGCCATATTAACTATCGCAAGCTATGAATGATCTTTTGGAGTGGATTCTACTAAAATAACTGAATTATCATTCTCTCTCTCTACTCCTTTTTGAGTTTACAAAGGTATTTATGTAGATTATGTTTTTGCTTGTCAATAATAACAAGTACATTTTGTTTAATGTGAGTTCTTTTATTTACATCAGATAGTAGCTTTCTTTTTATCCCACGCAGGACCCTGAAATGATGATGAGAGCTCATGCATACGGAATTTCTTTGCTAATGGATCAAAGATCCGTGTCAATATCTAAGTGATCAAATTTTCAAACCAAAACCATAAGGTTTTGTATTACTTCGTAGTGCTTCGCATTAACAGGTAAAATCGAAAACTAGAAATAACACACACCTGGATATGTATAAAAAGACAAATTATAATAGAGTTGAGAATGTGGAACTCCTGTCCAATTTTTTTAATGAATAAATGATCTTCTAACTTAAATAACTGCATATTTATTTTTATAGTTAGTTTTAATAGTTAAAATAATTTTCAAAGTTTTAATTTTTCAAGATCCCCCGAAAACCACCGTATCTATGGTGAATCATGTGACATCATCACTCTCGAAAAGTTTTATTTATTTTCAACAGGTAGATATTGTCATTTTGTATGGAAGTACCAATGGAGGAATGATTTTAGGTGTCAGAAGTCGAGGTGTTTTTTATTCAAGATTAACTGCTTTTAATATAGAAAAACATTAGGTAAAATGTCAACATCTCATCGCTACTGTTATTGTATTGTACCAAAGTGCAATAATACATCTGTGACCGCACCTGATAAACCGTTTATTAGTTTTTTTTTACACTAACTCCACACAGGAGGCCCTGAGGAAAATAATTTCCCTCACGGCCTACATCTGAGATGCTGTGTGGAGGCTCTTTTTGAGGAGAGGAAGGGATGAACATTGGCTTGAAGAGACCCATGTTGTAGGAAGGAGGAAACACAAAGGCTGGCAAATCGTTCCACAGCCGAGCTGTTGAACACAAGAACGAGTCGAAGAAGCGACTTGTTCTCACGTGACCAATGTCAACCATGTACATATGTTGGGCACGCGTTTGGCGTGTTTCCCGACTATGCACCGGTGCCGAAGGGATCAATGACGCCAGTTCCTCGGAGCATCTTCCATTGAAATACCGGTAGAACAAGGATAGCATTTCTAACCGACGTCTGTGCTATAAAGATTGCAATCCGTCTGTTAAATTAGAATAATCTATCAGACGGACCTCCCGTTTCTGCACAGAGTCGAGGGTTTTTTTCAGGTATTTTGGTGCTCCAGACCAGAGGTGGCTGCCACGTTGTTCCACGATCTGCATTTCTACGGCAAAGGTAGTGTGAAGCTATGAAACTATTCAATAAGTAAAAACATTATTTAGGTGGAATTATTTATTTATTATATTATATTTATTATATGTATTTCGGGACGCGTGAAGCATTATTGTCTATCGACGTACTATTGCAAAAGTATCGTGACCAAAGAAAGGAAGTCTTTGCCTGTTTTATTGACTACGAAAAGGCATTTGACAGGGTAAAACATGCTGACCTAATGAAAATGCTTGCGGATTGTAACGTTGACACCAAAGACCAGAATTTCATTAAAAACCTGTATTGGTTCCAAACAGCAGAAATAAGACATGGGAATGAGAGATCTAATGCAATTTCCATTCAGCGTGGAGTACGACAAGGCTGTATCCTGTCGCCACTATTGTTTAATCTCTATTCCAACTATGTCTTTAAAAGAGCCCTAAGTAATACTGATAAGGGTCTGAAGATCAACGGAGTTGTCATTAATAACATAAGATACGCAGATGATACTGTATTACTAGCTGACTGTATCGATGACCTCCGAGACCTATTAAATCTTGTTAATAATGCTGGTGAGCAACTGGGCCTAACAATCAACGTCAATAAAACTAAATGGATGACATTTGGACGACTAGATCACTCTGAATCAGTGATACTGTTAAATGGTTGCAATGTCGAAAAGGTGGAAAGATTTAGATACCTCGGCAGTATTCTCACGGAGACTCTTGACCCAGATGTGGAGGTTAGATGCAGAATTGAAGCAGCAAGAACTGCGTTCATTAAAATGAAATCCCTCTTCTGCAATGACAATATCAGCTTAAAACTAAGGCAGAGAATGCTAAAATGTTATGTGTGGTCGGTCTTGCTCTATGGATGTGAAACATGGACCTTGAAAGTAAATACCATGAACAGGTTAGAGGCTTTTGAAATGTGGCTTCACCGGAAAATGCTCAAGGTCCCATGGACTGACATGATCACCAACACAGAAATTCTCAGGCGGGCTAGAGCAGATAGAGAAAATTAATAAAAATCAGGAAAATTTCATATCTGGGTCATATACTTCGAGGGGAGAAGTATCACTTGCTCCATTTGATATTGAAAGGCAAGATAGAGGGTCGCCAAGGGCCTGGTAGGAGACAAATGTCTTGGCTGCGTAATATACGAGAGTGGACCGGCATTAGAAGTGTGGAGGAGCTATTCCGGGCAGCGCAAGACAGAGAGACATTCTCAAGAGTGATCGCCAACGTCGGGGGGACCTGATACGGCACGCAAAGAAGAAGAAGATATGTATTTATTTATTACTTACATTATTATATTTTTCAATATTATTACGGGAGAGTGGTATAAAAATTGTTTAAATTATATTTTTTTTAGCTTTACGAATCGAAATCAATATTATGGAAACCGAAGCATCGCCTGCACGATTGTAGGCAACTGATAAGATACAGCGCCGAATCAGCTGTTCGACATCCGCCATTTTGGAGTTCAGAGTTGGAGGGTTGGCCGCAGCTACCACGATTGGCGTGGAAGTAGCATTACGATTTTTTTGTACAGTTTAAAATTTTTGAATATTTTAAATAGTAGAGATAAACTAATAGAGATACCTCTATTTTTGATACTGAATTATTTAGGCCTAATTAATGTTTCAATTAACACAACAACTAGTGCATAAATGTCTAAATCTCTATAAACAGTAGGTAAATAAACCAATAACATGAAATGTCGATAACACCGATGACTTGAGTCATAAGAGATTCCGACACTATCAATAGCAGTTTCTTCAAGCACGTAGTTTTTTGTTAAGTTGGCAACACTGCGCGTAGTTTTCGTTTGAGCCAAGCGTTTTGACAGTACAGAGGACGCTTGAAGCAAGCTTCAAGAATCTACGTGCTGGCGGCGCGCTTGATGCGAATTGATATTTTTTTTAGCGTAGACAACTCATAGACGTATATATTTTTTAAAATTTAGCTACAGAGCCGAAAGCGTCTACAAGTGCATGTGCTGATAATAATAATAATTCTATTAAGCTACCTTGTATCGAACTACCTACCTTTGACGGTCGCGCCGATAATTGGAATCTGTTCTATGAGATGTTTAAAACAAATGTTCATTTAAATCAACAATTATCTGATTCCCAACGCGTTCAATATTTATTTGGAAAATTAACTGGAACCGCGAAAAATGTTACGTCAGGTTTAGTGCCAACTGGAGATACGTACAAAATAATCTGGGATACACTAGTTAATAAATATCAAGATAAGCGATCACTTGCCACTCACTACCCGAATAATATATTTCATTCCAAAACCGTAACACACAACGCAAATAGTTTGACAGCTTTTATAGAAAAATATTCAGCATCGCCGCGCTAAAACAATTAGGAATAGAGGATCTTTCGGATTTTATATTACTGCAATTCGCTTTACAAAAATTAGAGTCGCAAACTGCTCAAGCATTTGAGCTCTCAGTTCGAGAAATTGAAATTCCCACCTGCAAGCAATTGGTATCGTTTGTACAAGATCAGGTCAAAATTCTGCAACGAACATCAACAACTCGTGGACCTAACACCGCTAATATAAATACAACCAGTTCCGGTGGAACTGCACGCACAACTCAACCCCGCACACATCATACTTACATAAGTACGCAATCGAAATGCTTTTATTGTCAAAATGACAACATACACACAATTTTTAAAATTATCGCCAAAGGAAAGGTTTTCCTTCGTAAAGGAAAAATCTTTGTGTTTTAATTGTTTAAGCCCGCAACACACGTCTACAAGATGTAAATCAAAAGGCACTTGTCATAAGTGCCATGGCAAGCACCATACGCTTCTTCATTTTGAGAAATCCAGTCACGCAAACACCAACACATCCAATTTAGAAACTCAACCTAACGAGTCAGAACCCTCGGTATGTACCATGTCAGCAACCACTCGACAAGGTGCAACTACTGAAGTACTTGCTACAGCCAAGGTTCACACTGTTGATCGAAACGGTGAAGAGAATACCATTCGCTGTCTTTTAGACCCAGGCTCACAAAAGCATTACATAACTATTTTAACTTGGATGTTTCTAACGAAAATAATAACAAAATAAAAACTGAATTTATCAATCTTATGACAGAAATGAATTTTAAATTATGTATAAAAAATTATACTAGAGAAATTACGGGTCAACGTCCATCATGTATTGATCACATTTGGTGCAACACTAAAAATACTGACAAATTCCTTACGATAATATTAAAAAATAATATTACTGATCATCACACTTGCATCTCTATACAACAACTTAATATTAATAAACACAAAATTTTAGAAAGCAATAATTTTACAAAAAAGTCACTCAACCATAATAAATTAAATATAAAAATAAGTGCGGAAACGTGGAAACCCGTATTAGAATCTACATGTGCTGAAACATGCGCAAATATTTTTAATAATATTCTTTACAATTATATTACAGCATCGACTGATATTAAAACTATACACATTAAAGCAAAATTCAAAAAAATAAAACCATGGATTTCACATGGCTTAGTCGTGTCTATTAGAAAAAAAGAAGAATTATATCGCCTGATAAAGAAATTTCCCTCAGATAAAAAAATATTTACATTCTACAAAAAATATAGGAACAAATTAACCTCTTTAATAAAAATAACTAAAGAAAACTATTACAAAAATGAAATTGACCTAGCTAAACAAAATGTAAAACACGTTTGGAAAACAATAAATGAAATAAATTGTAGAAAAAACAAAAAAACTATAATTAAAAAAATTTATATTGGAAAACACTCTGTTGACGCCATAAGGGAACCAACAAAATGTGCTAATGCCTTTAATAAATATTTTGCTAAAGTCGGACAAAATTTAGCTACACGGATCGATGAAAATTATAAAGTAGATATTTTCGAGAAGGATTGTGTTAAACAAAATAACCTGTCAGCTTTCCAGCCAGTAACAACAAATGACATAAAAAATATTATTAATGAATTAAAAGGTGGATCTGCACCAGGATTTGATGGAGTTACAGTAGAAATATTGAAAAAATACAACAATTTTTTAAGCATTCCAATTGCACACATTATAAATATTAGTTTAAATAGTGGAATATTTCCTTCCATTTATAAAAAATCTATCGTAACACCCGTTTTCAAATCAGGCAGCCCTGAAGAAATATCAAATTATCGACCTATATCTCTTGTCTCAAACATTGCAAAAATTTTTGAAAAGATCGTAAAAAAGCAACTCATGTACTACATTGATAATAAAAAAATTCTTAGTCCTAGCCAATTTGGATTTAGAGAGAAACTAAGTACTCATGACGCTATTGCTGAACTCTCCTCAACTATATACAACGCATTAGATAAAAAAAACAAATGCCTTGGCATTTTCATTGATTTACGCAAGGCTTTTGATAGTATCTCCCACACAAAACTAATTAATAAATTAAATGATATCGGTATTATTGGTAAGGTTAGATATTGGCTGAAAAGTTATCTAACTCAAAGAAATCAAAAAGTAAAATTAAATAACTCACTAAGTGTAGATGAAACTTTAGAATTTGGAATTCCCCAGGGGACTGTTATTGGACCAATTTTATTTATAATATACGTAAACCAAATGTTTAAATTATCACTTAATGGTAAACTTATATCCTTTGCTGACGACACTGCAATAATTATCGAAAAAAAGACGTGGAACGATATTACCAATGCAGCCAATCAAGACATGAAGGTTCTAAAAAATTGGTTCGATAACAATTTACTATCACTTAACACAGAAAAAACTTATTACATTCCATTCTCTCTACAAGAAGATGTGCCAAATAATTTAATTAACATAACAATTCATTCCAAAAATTGTGCAAATGACGGTACATGTAATATGGACTGCGCTAAGCTGAATCATAAATCTAATGTAAAATATCTTGGAATCTTAATAGACAAAAATGTTAAATGGAAAGATCATATCAATCTCACTGTGGAAAGAATAAGAAAACTTATCTATGTTTTCTATAACATACGAAATATTTTAAACAAGAAAACTATCAAAATTGTCTATTATGCATTAATTCAGTCTTTATTACAGTACGGCATTATTGGGTGGGGAGGGGCCTTTAAGGCTTCCTTACAGCCCATAATTATAATTCAAAGAATAATTATAAAAACCATTCTTAGGAAACCATACGACTACCCTACTATACAGATATTTCGGGAATTTAATGTACCATCTGTTACAGAATTGTATAAGAGAAACGCCTTATGCCAAATTTATAAAGAATATTTTATTCAAAAAGTTCACCCCTCAGATAGCATAAGCAATAGATTTAAAACTAATGGCTTAATAGCCATCCCTATGCTTAGAACGACCACGGCTCAGCACCACTATTTGTATTTAGGTGTAAGATGGTACAATATATTATTATCCAATAACAAAATTAATATAACAGATACACTGAAATATGAATTATTCAAAAAACAAATTAAGTCCCTTAAATTGGATAATGACATATTGTACCCTTAATGTTTACCCTTTATGTAATTAATTAATTTACCCTTACTTAAACAGCAATATTTAATATTTAAAAAAATTGTATTGATATTGTCTAAATTGTCTAAATTGTGTACCTACCTAAGATATTTATTTCATTAGTTCTTTGAAAATTGTTTACATAATGAACATCATTATAATTTTTTTGCATGTAAAATACTCCTCCCATAAACACGAACTCCTAGAGCTCAACTTATGGAGTAGTAGAATAAAACATGAATTATTTTGTAATCTTGCATAATATATTATCATTGTAATGTATAAACAAAAATCTTGAAATAAATAAATAAATAAATAAATAAATAACATCACATTGTTGTGAAAAATTAGGCCTGGCAGTCAGACCAGGAACGCGTTTTTCAGTCCAGGGTTTAGGCGCAAAACGCAATCAATAAGGAAGTGTCTCATTGACAATTCAATCTAGGATTGATCCCTACTTCAAATACTCCATAACCTCTCTAGTTTTAGATAAAATTACCACTCATTTACCTACTTGCAAAGTGGACTTGACGTCATATAAGTTCATAAATATTCCACTGGCAGACGACACCTGGGCAATGCCTGGTCCAATTGATTTGCTAATTGGCGTTAGTCTGTTCTCTTAACTGTTGTTACCTAATAAGGTAATCACCCCCGGTTTTCCAGTCGTAATTCAAACCACATTAGGCTATGTCTTCATGGGTGACGCTCCAGTAAATTCTCAATCAAACACCACTTTAACTTTCTGCGTTACGCACGAAATTGAGAATTTAATTCAAAAATTCTGGGAAATCGAAGATATCGGTTCGGAACCGGTTCACAGCCTCGAAGAAAAGGAAACTGAGAACATTTTTAAAAGCACCACAACTCGCCTTGAGGACGGTTCTTATGAAGTGGCTTTGCCATTCAAAGGCAACCCGTGTGACTTAGGTGATTCATTGCAAGCTGCGCAAAATCGGTTTTATGCACTAGAGAGAAAATTTAAGCATCTGCCAGAATTAAAACCGCTCTATGATGAAGTGATCAGAGAACATATTCACAAAGGTTATCTATCCCAGGTAGATGCTTTACCGTCAGAAAACGCGGACTACATTCCGCATCACGCAGTTAGGCGTGAAGATAAAATGACAACGAAAGTGAGAGTGGTTCTTGACGCAAGCGCAAAAACAAAAAATGATTTATCTTTAAATGACATTTTACACACGGGACCAAGCCTACAAAATGATTTATTTAGCATTCTTCTGAATTTACCCCTTTCTCCTATCGCAATTTCCGCCGACGTTCGTCAAATGTATTTATGTATAAATGTTCGCAAAGAAGATCGTCGTTATCAACGAATTTTATATAGATTCGATCCGCAAAAGCCGCGTCAGGCTTATCAATACAATCGCGTGGCATTTGGCCTTAAGTGCAGCCCGTTCTTAGCCCTTCGAGCAATCAAACAGTTAACGTTAGATGAAGGCGCTCGCTTCCCTATGGCAAGGGATATTATCAATCGTGACGTTTATGTAGACGACATCGCTAGCTCTGCTTTAAATGAGCAAGAAGCTATCCGCGCGGCTGGAGAGTTGATTGAGCTCTTCCAGTCAGGAGGATTCCAACTCGCTAAGTGGGCATCCAATTCCAGCAAAGTATTAGAAAACATTCTGTAGGCACCGCGTATATTATTTTTGTGGCCTGATATCATTTTTAAACTGACAACACTGCCTGTGCAGTCGTAATGCGCAGATGACAGAAGTGAGCTCGGATTTGACGTAACGTTCTAGCTCATTCTGTCATCGGCTTTCTTCCTCGCTAGCATTGGCCAGTAAAAATAAGTAAATTCGCTTGCGTTAAAATAATTGTCGCGGATAACTCTTGTAACCTTTGAAGTACTTTGTGTTAATAAATCTAGCTATATAAAATATCAAAGTGTTATTTATTTAAATGAGTTTCGCGACATTTAGATGCGAAATATCTCCGAGCGGTGAGCGGAGATATTCTTACCCATCTAAAATTCCATTGGAACTTCGCTTGTCGCAAAGGGTAACTTTCGATAGTGATGCATCGCTAAAAATCCTTGGGCTACGCTGGCATCCTTTGGATGACATTTTCGCATTTGAAGTCACTCCAGACAATCGAACTTGTACAAAACGCAATATTTTATCATCTGTCGCTAGACTCTTTGACGTGATGGGTCTGGTGGCGCCTATAATTGTACAAGCCAAGCTTCTGATAAAGAAGCTGTGGATTTTAAAAATCGATTGGGACGAAATCCCACCCACGAGTATACCACGCCAGTGACAGCAGTTCAACGCGGAATTGCCGTCAATATCGTCAATTCGTATTCCACGTCATGTAGGAGTCGCTGAAGGATACACGTTAAAACTCGTTGGGTTTGCGGATGCGAGCGAAAAGGCATACGGAGCAGTGATATACGCTCAGGTGACCACTCCTGATAACTGAATTGAGGTTCAATTAGTTTGCGCCAAATCAAGGGTAGCACCGTTAAAGGTCGTCTCCTTAGCACACTTAGAATTATGCGCAGCATTATTGTTATCGCAACTGTTGAAAAGGGTAATTGCTAATTACTCTGCGAGGTTTATTGTTCATTCAATATTTGCCTTTTCTAATTCGACTGTAACTTTAAGTTGGATTCATTCACCACCTCACCGCTGGCAAACCTTTGTTGCCAATCATGTAGCAAAAATACACGAAAATTTGCATTTTAGTCATTTTTATCATGTCGCAGGTGCTGAGAATCCTAGCGACTGTCTGTCGAGAGGTATGCTACCATCACAATTGATGGCAAATGATATTTGGTGGAATGGTCCAAAATGGCTTTGCCAACCGCATTCCGAATGGCCTATTGCGCTATTTAAGCACGCAAATTCATAACAGTTACCGGAATTGAAAAGCAATCAGTATGAACAGCCAATTACTTTTGGTATGTGTTCTCGCGTAGCTGATCCACCAGATATCAAAACTCGCAACCTTGAAGCGCTTGTATCATCTCAAATTGTACCTAATTCAATTATTAGCAAATATTCTTCGTTTAATAAATTGCAACGCGTAGTCGCATGGATAATGCGTTTCGTTAATTATTGTCGTAAACTTCCTGGTATGGGTAATACAAATTCAACTTATCTTAGCTCTCGTGAATTAAATGACTCGCTTTTGAAAATCATACGCATCGATCAGGAAACATATTTTTCTGTCGATATACGTAACATGCGAAATAAAGTTCCATGTTCAACGTACATTCTAAACTTCAAACCGCTTCTTGATAGCCACGGTATTATCAAGGTGCGCGGTCGACTCAAGTACTCAAATCTGTCATACGGAAACAAATTTCCCATCTTTTTACCGAAGAGCTGTCTTTTAGCTTATTTAATTATAGGTTATTATCACAAACTATATTTTCATGTAGGCCGGCGAAGTCTTCAATTCACTATTCAGCGGAAGTTTTGGATAATGGCGGCACGAAATAAGATTCGTTCACAACTTTCGAAATGCATTGTTTGCCATAAGATAACATCTTCAGCATTACCACCTCCGTTAATTGCTGATTTACCACATGTATGTCTAAACTGATATACAGGGGTATATCTAAAATAGAAATACTTTTTCTATTTCAATTTTTTTGTTTTTGTTTTTTTTTTTTGTTTTGCTTGGCGACCATTGGGGTTTTTGCCTTCCATTGTTGTTATTTTATCCATTCTCGCTTATTATTTTGCGATCAAACGTTCATTCCCAATCGCCATTCCCTTCCAAAATTTCTCCCAAACTAACATACCTACCTTTCGAGTGAACACGGAATGAAGAGGGAGCAGTCTAGGTAAGTGCGATTAAAATATAATAAAATAGGTAAATAAGAACCGCATATCTTGAGAGGGATCATTTGCTACCCGCCGCAACAGCACTTGTAATAACATACTCTGTGTACCTATGCATTTTACAATGGCACTCCAAAATTCAAGCACGAGAAATGTTTTCTCTTTTGAATTGGGTAGTTTCATTAAAAAGAAATTTATATATTGTTATTAGTTTTAAGAATCAAATGCTTTACTATGAATCTGTATACGTATGTATTTTTTTAAATAAATAAAAAAAAGACACAAGAATCAATCATAATCAAATTTACTAACAATTAACCATTTGAGTTATATTTAATAACCTGTTCAATTAAACATGTATAATATCGTTAAGTAAGTTTATTTACGAATTCATTAGGATGTAGGGAATCATAATAAGTGACAAAGGAAAGTTTAGCTCATTTAGAGGAACTATTTTAACTTAGATTTGCAAGAGAGAGACCAATACAATTTGAAGCTCAACGCTCTGTTTAGAATCAAAAGGTTACCACAAAAATGAAAGTAATTAAAGTCCTATATCATAAATCAAAAAAAATACACAACGTTTGATGGAATTTAATTACAACATAAATACGAAAATATTTACGTTCAAGGTCGTAAATAACGTATTAATTAGTTAAGTACATATATCTATAAAGATATGTACTACAAGAGAGCTTTAAGTAGCTTTCTGTAGTTATCAAAGGAAACAAGGGTCCAATTTTCATGGAGACTTGTGTGACGTAGGGGAGGAATTTTCCATACATACTACACATATTCAAAGCCTTAGAAAATTTGAATATCGATCAGAGCCAAGAGAAAAGTTAAAAGAAAATTCAATATATATGTCAAGAATATCACTATATATCTCCTCCTTTAGCCAACGTATAGCCAACGAAAACATTACTGGCTGGTCAAATGTGTAAAAACCTTTTATGCCGTGTTGTGCTACCTCCTCCTTTAGCCAACGTTTAGCCCAGGGCTTCCCAAACTTATTTCAACTGTGACGCCCTTGGGAAGTTGCCATATTTTTGCGACGCCCTGGCCCTCTTGCCATACCCTTAAACCCCTTTCCTTCCCAGAACTCTCCTCTCCTTCCTTTCCTTAAAAAAAACCCTCCACACAGCATCCCCAAAGATGACATAGGTTCTGAGGGAAATTATTTTCCTCAGGGCCTCGTGTGTGGAGCTCACGTAAAAAAAAATACATTTACCTACTAGTTGTAGTTCTAGCCTAACAACAACTTTTCAGAAAAACTCCAAATAGTATCCAAATTTTTTATTAGAAAATAAAGAACACAACATAAAAACAAAAATGAAAGCAAACAAAAAAGATAAAAAAAGGAACCACACCCTTATTTCTTTGGTATTAATGAGAAGGATGTGCTTGCTTTTCTGAGCATAGTTTCTCGAAACCAGGCTGAAGTTTTGAAATTGCCACTCTCGTCTCTGTCTCTAAATTTATTTTCGATCTGTACTTGTTCTTATTTACTGCAACTGCAGAGAAACCTGTCTCGCACAAGTATAATGTCGCAAACGGTAATAAAACCCTCAATGCTGCAGTGCTAATATGGAACGATATTCTTGATAAACTGTGCTCCAAAATTCAAGTAGCTTATCCTTGTTATATTGCAGCTTAAGGCTGAGGTCAAATGACAATTCTATTAATTGTTCTTCTTCTGCTGTCGAAAGTGTTGATGGTTAGGTCGACTGGAAAGGGATTCTAACCCAGTCATATTGTTCCAGATTTTCGGGAAAATATTTTTCAAAATGTTCACTCAAAGATGACAAGTGCTGTGTAAATATTATTTTTAAATAAGGATCGAGGATTTCTGTCGATTTTCTTGTAGAATGCCATGTAAAGCAGGGAAACAGTCAGAACTTACTTGACCTTCTTCTAATTTTCTTTTCCATAAGAGCAACTTCTTCTGAAACCCAGTGATTTTATCTGTCAGTTGTAATATGTGAGTATTATTTCCCTTCAAGGACTTATTGAGATCATTTAATTTTTTAAATATGTCGCAGAGATATGACAATTTTATTAAAAACTCTGTTTTAATAAAGTTTTGCTCATCACTGTGTGATTCTGTATGTAGGTAAGTGTAAAACTCATTTTATTATTCGTAAACACGTGCAAGTACATTGCCTCTGGATAACCATCGAGATTTGCAGTAATAAATTAAAGAGGTGTGTTCAGCACCCAATTCTTCACAAAGCTTCTGGAAAAATCTTGCTTTTATGGGTCTTGTTTTCACATAGTTTACTACTTCAATAATAAGGAACTCCATTGAAAAATATTATGGCTTTAAAAAAATATGTTCATATAGACCAAGAAACGCTGATTCTGAATATATAAGTTTTATTTCATAATATTAAATGCAGAGTTTTTAATAAATTATTAAAAAGTGCATTTTTAAACCTCTTCCCAAAACACAGCGTTAAGTTGGCATTACTGAAATGGTTAACGGTGACGTCACAGTTAACCTGTCACCTGTGTATTGTATTGTATTGACATTTGAAATGACTTGAAGTGCACACGTACCTATGCAATTCAAAATTTCGTGTTTTTGGTTTATTTTCATACTGTTTATAGAGATTTAGATAAATAATAGTTATTGTGTTTATTGAAACATAATTTAGGCCCTCAACAATTTACGAAAAGGGCTATATTTGCGGACAATCTGCAATAAATTTTGTCTATTTGAGGTTAAAGTCGTGTCCTATTTTGACATTTGGTTGTGTTTTCAAATTGTTTTTAGTATAGGGCTTTTTATACAAGTTGTTACACACTCATCATGATCAGTGTATTATAAATACCAGTGTTTCTGTATGTATTATACATAAAACAATGTACCTACAAAGTAACGCCTGACACAAAACACGATGTCACATGTATTTGCAATGAAAGAGATGATTTATATTGCACTTTGATTAAATACAATAACAGTAGCGGTGAAATGTGGACATTTTACCAATGTTTTTCTATATTAAAAGCAGTTAATCTTGAATAAAAAACACACCTCACACCTAAAAGTCATTACAAAGCATTCCGCCATGATTATTCTGGGTTCTTCACAGTGTTGCCAACAGTTAGAAGTGAAATTTCCCTAGAATTTCACATTTACGCAATTACCTACGTAGCCACCTGATTGTGTAACACTAATCCTGTTATATGTTAATTAATATGATAATTAATTGGAAAGATATCGGAACTTGGTAAATATACTAATAATACCGTGATTTTCCAAATAAAACACTTTTTGCTACGTGAAGTAATAATTTAAAAGTACGAATACACTCACCACTGAATTAGAAACTGAATTCCAAATTAAAAAAAAAAACACTTTGCAAAATAAAAATCATAAGCAACCCGCCGCTCATTTGTACCAAGCGTGGTATTTTGAAGACCCCCCCCCCCGAACGTGTCACGTAGTATGGGTACGTTCCCTAATATCATTTTGAGTTGTTAGTGTTAAAAATAACATGGCATGTAAGTACATGAAAAATAATTAAGATTCATAGGAATTCCAAAAAATATATATACGTATATATTTAAATAATACCAGTAATACTGTCATATGTAATAAAATTTTTGCCAGAGTTCGAAATTTCCCTATTCATATACTTTTATGCCGTGTTGTCTCTTTGAGTCTATCATTTCCGTATTCAGGCGTAATGTTTTTTGCAGCTAAGGCCTCTCCATGTATGATGCAATGTGTCCATTTAACATTTAGAGCCTTGGTTTTGATAAGAGCTTGTAGTCCTTCATATTGTCCAGACATCGCTCGAGCACCATCCGTACACACACCCACACAGTTCTCCCAGTTAATATTATTTTCGATCATAAATGAATCTAAGATCTTAAATAAATTAGCCACTTTCACATATTTTTCTACAAAATAACAAATCTTCACACACATTTGTTTCTTCTATGTCCCGCTCGTAACATATCAATTGAGCATCGTCATTACTATCAGTGGCCTCATCAAGTTGAATGGCAAATAGACCTGAAAGTTTCTCCACAATTTGCTCATTAATATCTTCTGCCATGTCATGAATACGGCGGCTAATTGTATTGTTTGAAAGAGGTACATTTTTTATTTCATTAGCAGCCGATCTTCCAATCATCAATGATACAATATCAACTGCTGCTGGTAAAATAAGCTCCTCAGCAATCGTGTGCGGTTTCTTACATTTGGTAATACGGTGAGCTACCTTGTAGGAAGCGAGCAATGCTTTGGCAGGAACCGATGCTCTTGAAAACAAAGCCGTGGACTGACGTCTCAGTTCTTCCAATTTTCTAATAAAAGTGTCTCGGCTTACCTTGAAGATGACAGTGAATTGTTTCCAAATGGCGTTTTAGTTTATTAGGAAGCGTACTTTCAGCCGCCAACACTTTATGACAAACAACACAAATTGAGGAAGTTATAAATTTTCTTTAGTGATGTAGGTAAATCCGAAATCCAAATATTGATCGTCATATTTTCTATACTTCTTCCATTTTTCTGAAGTTCCGTTACTACTCCCTCCTTCATTTCGTTTTCTATTTTTTTTAATAGGATTATCCGCAATAGTGAATATTAAAACCAAAATTAAAAGCGTGCGTAATTTATCAAAACACAAGCTTGACTGATGATGATGCCAACGTATGTATTCCCTTCTGGGATGATACCGCGGCGCCCCAGGGCGTCGCCACTCACAGTTAGGGAAGCCCTGGTTTAGCCAACGAAAACATTACTGGCTAGTCAAATGTGTAAAAACCTTTTTAAGAAATCTTCAAAATTACTTATTATTCCTTAAATATTTATTCTTGTACACACAACAATGAAATACAGAAAAAAAAACATACAGATAATTGATAATTTTTTTCAGTCAGTTATCGATCGATTGTGGTGTAAGTGCATTCAAGTTTTGCGTTTTTAAGTTATCGTTTATTTAAAAAAATGAACTATCAAACCCACTTACCTTATTTTTTTAAAGTGGTCTTTCAACAAAAACCACTAACAGAATAACAACTTTTTCACTAATTCACGTCAATACAACACACTAGTAGGTACTGTATTAAAATATAACTAGCCGTTGGAAACTAATAAATATAAAGGGTTAAGAGTTTGTACTTCGTGAACAACATTACTCGATATTTTAAATGGTCTTTTGGTTATGTACGTACCTACTGCACGTTTTTATTTTATTTTCCCATCCAATACGGCCGATACGCAGCGCCATGGAACAATCAAATTTATCAACGACAAGCAAAAAAATAACCTATTGATAATTGTCAATGTCGGTCGCATAACAGCTATGTTTTGTACCTATTGTTTTCAACGGTGTTGGAATGATTAAGTCAAAAGGGTCAAGAGATCACACTTCGTTAACGATATTATACCCAATTACACAAGGTCTTTTGGTAATGTACATACCTACTGCACGTTTTTTTTTATTTTCCCATCCAATACGGCCGATACGCAGCGCCAGGGAACAATCAAATTTATCAACGACAAGCAAAAAATAACCTATTGATAATTATCAACGCCGGTGGCCTAACAGCGACGTTTTGAACCTATTGTTTTCAACAGTGTTGGAATGATAAAGTCAAAAGGGTCAAGAGATCACACTTCGTGAACGATATTATACCCAATTAGACATGGTCTTTTGGTGATGTACGTACCTACTGCAATTTTTTTTAATTTTCCCATCCAATACGGCCGATACGTAGCGCCAAGCAACAAGCGAATTTATCAGTGACAAGCAAAATATATCTTCAATGTCTCTTACCACTTCAACAGGGTAATATTTTCAACACCGAAACCAACGTCTTCCAACAGTTTCAACTTTCAACGTTATTATATGATTATTATTACGTGTGTGGGGCGTGGGGCATAGAGATAATAATAATTAATAATACATCAATGATCGGGGAACCACCCGTTAAAAGGGATTCCTTAATACGATTTTGATATATTTTTTGTTAGTATCGTGTCGATCTCCTATTATAGTTGCGTCAACGTCGACGTTATTTTCAACAGCTATTTTCAACAGTTGAAAATTGCTAACGATAACGACGTTGGCGTTGGATAGAATTATCGTCAACGCACAGTACTACAATACACAACACACTTCACGAGTTCAACAACACACTTCACGAGTTCACGGCAATCACAATGTACGAAAGAAATGAGAATGGCACAAGGAACCGATCCATAGAGCTCCAAAAATATAAATAGCATACAGTGTTCATGTGTAATATTTTATGGCAATATTTTACTTTCGTAAGTTTTTTCTCCAGGTTCGGGTGTCACCTCCCAACCGGTGCGAGCTGCCCGCATCGCCCCCCCTAGCTACGCCACTTGCTTCAGTTACAAGGTTAAAAAGTAGACGCCCCCAAAGTCGAACGAAATACGACACTCAAGTAAGCAATTTTTAAATAATTATTATCGTTAACATATGATGAAAATTCTTAATATATTTTAGCCTTTTTTAATACAGAATTGACCATATTTAATAATATGTACACTTTAAAAATAATAATAATTCCAGAGGTACCTACTCATTCTACATAGTTTACATAAGTGGTGCATTAACGCACCGTCAGCGAAATATGGGGGTAAAAACCTTTGCATTGTTTTATCTGTGTTTTTTCTTCTGAATATAATTTTTTTACATTAGCTCCACACAGGAGGTTCTAAGAAAAATAATTCCACAGACGGCCTATTTCATCTTTGGGGATGCTGTGTGGAGGGTTTTTTCAGGGAAAAAAGGAGAGGAAATTCTGGAAGGAAAAAGGTATGAGGGGTGGGTAGGAATTTGGAGGTCAGTGTGTCCAGGAGGGACGGACGAATGAATGCATCCTTTCCACTGCAAGGCAAAGCAATGTTCCGAGAGAGTCCTGCTGGAGAGGTCAAAAGATCTCCCTCAACCAGACTCTCCCGACACATCCGCCGCCAAGATCCAATAAATGTTTCCCGGAGTGGCGGAACCCATACCATACCATAAATTGGATGGATGAATCCATTTGGGAGGCGGGAATGGGTACTGCCGCCCCGGGAACCTTTATTGGATAACCTACACCTCTGCCATAGATCACCCCAAGTGGCGAACCACTTAAATCACCAAACGTAGCGAACTACGTTTGGTGATTTAGCATGGGTGCCCGGGTTCATGGGGTGAAGTTTGTCTAGGTCTTGGAGGTGGATGACCAGGACACACTGATTCCTACCCACCCCTTAAGACCTTTTCCTTCCTAGAACTCTCCTCTCCTTCCTTTCCTTAAAAATACCATCCATACGGCATCCCTAAAGATGACATAGACCCTGAGGGAAATTATTTTCCTCAGGGCCTTCTGTGTGGAGCTAGTGTAAAAAAAAACAAAAGAACTTTTTTACCTAAAAAGGCTGCCGACTTTAACGCAGAGAATTGGAATGTCGACGATGAAGATGACGAAGAAGATATGCCAGATGAGGTCGTTTTACGTTACTGATGAAGAGAATTTTGATGACAATGGTTTGTGTGAAGACGCTGCATTTAGCCATACGTTCGGGGATACGGCAGGAACTTTGGAAGTCCACTCCAAGAGGCTGATGAGTGAACCTTCAACATCTCCATCCCAAGCCCAACCATCAACATCTTCATCGTCAGTGCCAAGGGAAATGCGTTGGAAGAAATCGAAAACCAGTTATTCGCGAGTGCCAATTAACGTTGAGAACAGTAGATTTGAAGATGTGGAAAAAAATGTGCCTAAATCTTATGCTGAGTTCTTTGAACTATTTTTTAATGGTGATCTTATTAACTTAATTGTAGAACAATCAAATAGTTATTCGTACGCTCTATTAAAAAAAAGTAGCCACATTGTTGACGATCAATAATATAAAAACATTTATAGGATTTTTATTGTACACTGGTATACATATCGTAGTTTACCTCGTGAAGTAATGTTTTGGTCTCTAGATGAGGACATTACAAATCCTTTTTGTAAAGTCATGCATGACCAGACAGTAGCATGGAGTGAAATTTCTTTTTTGAGAATTTCGAAATCGGCATAGTTGGAAAAGATGCTCCATATATTAACAATTACAGCAAAAATAATAAAAAAAATATTAATAAAACCTGGACATCGCCAAAGCTTTGTATTTTATCATTTTCACGATTTTACCTAAGTATTTATAGATTATATACGCGAAATAAAACACACGTAAAATTTGTATTTTACCACTTATTTTACAGATAATACATTCATAGATTGATAGAATGGAACAAATAGTGGAAATAAAAAATGTTCTCATATTATTTACCGTATTGAAAAACTTGAAAATTGCAAAAGTTGCTATGAACGGTACTGCATTTTGGAGTCAAAAAGTGGCATAAGGTTTCGTGACTATAACCTTGTTTTTACTAAGTCATCTCGTCTCAAGGGTTCACTGACAGCAGCTGAGGCTTCTGTTACAATTTTCACACATCCCTCTATGCCTTGAGGGGGCAAGGAAAATTCTTTACCATGACATCGACATTTATCGTGTGATCGGTAATGGCTTGTCAAATTGTTTCGTCCCTAACAGATTTGACGAGCGGTGACTCGGTTACATTATCCCAATTCAAACCACCAATATAATTATCTACCGAAAAATCAAAAAGGCGCTTTGAAGGGACGAATAACATCTGATTGCGTTTTCATTTGCCGGGCTTCCAATATTCTTCTTAACGCCAACTCTCTTAACCATTTTCGGTTGTCGGGTAAGATGGTTAACAATACGTTTGTGATACCCAAAAAACCAATGCGCTGGATTACTGTATTACTGATTATTTAAAATCACTGGACAAATATCGTGAAAGCAATATTGTTTCATGCAAATGCCTAACTCTGGAAATACATATTGGTTTGGTTTTAATATTGAACCACATAGGTGCGTGAACTGTCGTTAAAGTTAACAAATTTTCTGATGGTTTTAGGGTAGAAATGTAAAGCTGAAGAACCCGTTTTAGTGAGCCAACTGGAATGTACAATTTTACCGTTTTTTTGACAAGTTTTCACTGCGGAACCTGGAATTATCAATCTCATCAATCAGTCGATGGTTTTACATATTTTCTCTATATACAGCTGAGCTATACTTAAATCCTGTTCATTTTTCATGCTTGCGAAAGAACATTGAATGACTTTAAATTTCAGGATAAGAAGTTGTTCACACTTATTTAAGGATTTTCCAATAATTCCAGTGAATGTCCGTTGCGGTCCAGTCGATGCAGTTTATAAGTAGTCGCAAAATGAGCTCGTTTGCGTATAACTGATAGACAATCCAGTGTATAGGCCGTTTGAGAAGTGATTCAAGACATTAAATCTCCTTTGTAGCCCGCATTGACTGCAGTTCCATCGCATCCAATTGCAACAAACTATATCGATGAATATTACTCCTATACACAACATGTATCGTTTTGTGAAATTGAGCCAACATCTTGTAATACAACAGAAAAAATATCTGCCTAACGTTCTGGCTACAACAGGAATGCTGAATATTTTTTCGTTATGCTTCATTCACAAAAAACCTCGTAATACATCTTCACAATTCACAAGTAGGCAAAACATTCAACGGTAATTCTCATCCAGATGTCACATTGCCATAGTGATCAAAGTTTAAAGAACAATTAATATAAACCCTTAAATAGCCCATCGAAAAATAGTTGAATATTCTAATGCAGTACACAATTAAAAATACTACGTAACTGTAACTCGACCGACGCGCACTTTGATAAACAAAAATCATCGAAGAGACGAAGGCCTAACACATACCCCCAATAAACTCAACAATTCTGAGTTCCTTCAGAAGGGAAGGTCCTAGTCCGTTTAGAGCAGTGGCTCCTAACCGGTGGTCCATGAACCACACGTGGTCCGCGAGATCTAAAATGTGGTCAGCGAAACATTTGTTCGTTTTACTACAAAACCGAATCGAAAGGAGTCCTAAAGCTGATTTGTAACCCTTTTGGTATTAGTGTTGGAGAGGTAGCTGAAGAAGTCCAAGAAGAGCTCATTTTTGTACCATGTGGTCCCTATGAGAACAAATAAATGTCATGGTGGTCCCTGGCCAAAAAATGGTCGGGAACCACTGGTTTAGAGGGAAGCCCAATCCGCAGATATGATGGAAAATTCATCTAGATTCTAGATCAAATCACTGTGTTTGAAACACTTTTGGGGTGGGAGGATTTAGTCTCTGGAGGGAATAGTTTAACTGTTGATACGGTGTTTCTTTATAATTATATCAAAGGAGAATAAATACATATTATTTTTTTACATAAATAGAGACATTTCTAAGAATCTGGAGAACATTTTTGTGTTTTAAATATTTTTATGAAAAATTGAAAGTGGTGGCGATGTCCTAATTATAAATATTTATATTTTTTATTTGAGATAAGTACATAACGGAACACCAATCCCGCGTATGCCGAATTCTATATTACGAAAAAAAACAATTCTCCATACTAGATCGCTCCACCCTACCAGACAGACCTACCGTGACGTCAAGAGTAATTCACATTTGGCTGACAATTTAAATATCGATACGACTGACAAACGTTAGACCATATTTATCCTTGTTAAATAAACATTTTAAACAGTTCGGAATTATAATGCATGCACTATCAATAGACGAATAAATGATCCCGTGTAGAGGAAAACATTCGTGTAAAATGTTTATTCATGGCAAGCCTATCAAATTTGGATATAAGTAGTGGACATTGGCTTCGGCAGATGGATATATTTATGAATTTGATATAAATAAACTGGAAAAACCAAAGTGCCGTGTAATACTAATAATATGGGTATGGGAGGCAACGTTCTAAAGGATCATCTGAAAAGTAGACACTCCAGGAAATCAAATTGTTTATTTCGATAACTTATTTACATCGATCACACTTATTTTTAGGTACTGGTACGATAAGAGAAAATCGACTTAAAGAACATTGGTACATTAAAATCGACCAAACAAATTAATAAATTACAAGAGGAGAATATGATTATAGATTCGAAAAAATCAATGAGATACTGGTTGTTCGATAGAAAGATAGTGCTGTAGTTACAGTGAAATCTAATTTTGATAGGGTAGAGCCAATTAAAAACGTGTCTAGGTATTCAAATATTAAAAAAAGATATATAAATGTCACTAAACGTAGCCCTCATACCCAGTATAATCGCTTTATGGTAGGAGTTGATTTAGTGGATAATTTCGTTTCGAACGTAGTAAAAAGCGGACCAGATTCTCCAACTTCTGTGATGACGTGACACTTTGTAATGCTTAGAAATTATACCAAATAGTTCATCCAGAAGAAAATATGAGCCTTTTTAGAAGAAGTGTGGCCACCGCCCTCATAAATTCTTCTTCTATTAGCAGACGCAGTAGATTTGCGACAGCATCGAGGTCAAGTAAAAGGGAGTAGTCATTTTTTAATAAAAGGGAAAATAGAAAAACGATGTCTTATATGTCATTCACACACACATTTTGTGTCCAGAGTGTAATGTGGCATTGCACCATAAATGTAACGAAATATACCATAACCGGGAAGTAATGTTTTTTGTAACATTTGTGTATGCTAATTTCTTATAATGTCTTTTAGAAAGGTGCACTTTCCTACTTATTTATACATCGGCCTTACTAAAAAACCTTGTGGAAATTTTATTCGATTGATAAACGAATTCGAAAATTTGATAGTGTATTTCTTCATCTTTCAATTTTTTTTTTGGTTTTCGTATACATTCAGAAATATTCCATTTATTTGGATATTATTGCAAACCGGAAATATTTTGATCTTCTGACAAAATACGCCCGAGACTGAGAGGCTAAGAAAGTATGTCCATTACAAATATTGACGTTTATTTTGCGATTGAATACACTCAATAAAGAATATAAACGCTAGAAATATATCGATTCTCACGCCTTCAAAATTTAAAATCAAGCGTCTTATTTGCAAGAAGCAAGTAAGCGCCAAAGCGGTTTTTATGTATTTTGTGAATAATTTTATATGAATGAAAAAAAGTTAGATCATACAAAACGTCAAAAGTAGTCTTAGCCATAAAGGTGTATTTTAATTTTTTTTTATTCTTATATTACTTCATAGTTAAGTCACGAAAAAAATTTTTTTAGTAGTTTACGCTTATATTTTTTGTTATGTAATTAATAATTTTATTATAATTCCAATTCATGCAAAAGGTATTTGTTAAAGCTTCAATATATTCGTAGCATATTTTTTGATGTTCATAATGTAAACCGATTCGTAGTAAAGATTAATCTAAATATGTACTATCTGAATGGGATTTCAAGTATAGCTTCATCTTAAATTACAAATATTATGATATTATGTTTTCCAAATAATGTTAATTTTATATTATATATATGTTTCTAAAATGATTACCACCCAAGATGTTGTGAGCTATAATTGTAATAACAAAACACAGAAAAGAACTCTGCTTGGCACGAACTCCGTCAAAAATATTGAAATTTAAATATCTATGAACTCCGTATTTCTCATACATTCATAAAAATACCTCGTACATCTAATTACATACCTCCGATGTTCGAATTTTTAAACCTAATTGAATTCTTTCATATTTTTTCAAGTTAGGTACAGTGTATTCTCTTACCGTGTCAGCAAATTTCTAGAAGCGGTAAATCCAATTAGCGCTGAAGCAATCACAATTAAAACAATGTACAGGGAAGACATCCACGTGACCTGCGCTCCCTTGATGTCCAGCTTCCCCGTATTGTACACTTTTTCTTCTGAAATGCAAACAGAAACCTTGATAAATTTTCCCATTTTTTTAAATTCACAAACGGTGAAAAAAATCCTTTTTCGTAAAATAATTGGTATATTGGAATAATTTTCCTATCTCTCTCTCCATTTTGTATTATCATTCCAATCTCTTTGTTCAAATTGTAAAATGATACGCACTTCATTAATTAATTGAACACGGAATTTTATGAAACAAATTCACAAAGTTTAATATTTTAGAAGTTCGATTTTAAAACTGTAGCAAGAATACGTTCTCGCAAACTTTATTAAAGTTTGTACCCATTATCGTACCTTTATATCGCTCGATTGTCTGAACAACAACAAATAATATTAATGAATTAAACTGTTATCAAATGACATTTACTTATTTCTTACGTTGGGGTTTGGTCAGAAGTTGAGATTTACTTCTCTTGGGACTCTCTGCTAACATTTTCACGGAAATTTAAGACTTGTTTAGGCGAAAATCGCGAAGTTTTCTTAAGTATAGCGAGCTCTAAGCGTTGAGCGCGCAATGGACCACGATCGAGGTTGTACGTTGTACTCATAAATAAACCAAATTGTACAGAGTGTGAGTTCTGACGATTGGCGGTGCCGCCATCCGAAATTCACCGTCCGTTATGTTTTATTACTGAAATAAATAAAGGCAGTACAACTTTAACACGAAAAGAAAAAATGTAAATAAAGTTACGATAGAAATAAAAAAGTACATACAAGAAATAAATTTACAAGGAAATAAAATTTAAAAGTAAGATGATCAGAGACATGTTAACACCAAAATGTTAACATGATCAGAGACATCTAAATTACACCATTAAACATGTTGGTTTCGCAAGTGAGAAACCACTTCCCAACCGAACACAAGCGTTAAAACGACCGACTCAAAGTGTTAAAACGATGAATTATTTTGAAATGCGACTTTTGGCAGATTTTTCGATTGATTCTCATAACGGCCATGATTCTTAATAAGAATCCGAAATTCCAGTCAGTTCGGTGCCAGAGGGCCGGAGTTACCACCGACCCCAAGTGTTAAAAATACCGACCCCAAGTGCTAAAACGACTGACACCACGTGCTAAATACATGATTTTTTTTAATTCTTCTCATGGCAGATTTCTTGATTGATTCGTGGACAGGCCAAGATTCTAAATAAGAATCCAAAATTCCAGTCTCTTCGGTGCCATTGGACCGGAGTTATGACCGAACCCAAATGTTAAAACGAACGACCACAAGTGCTAAATTCATGATTTAAAAAAAATCTTCTTTTGGCAAATTTTTCGATTGATTCACATACCGGTCATGATTCTTAATTAGAATCCAAAATTCCAGCCAGTTCGGTGCCATAGGACTGGAGTTATGACCGACCCCAAGTGTAAAAACTACCGACCGAAAGTGCTAAAACGACCGACCGCAATGTTAAAACGATGATTTCTTTAAAAAAATTGTCTTTCGGCGGATTTTTCGATTGATTCGCATACCGGCCATGTTTCCTAACAAGAATCCTAAATTCCAGTCGGTTTGGTGCCATAGGGTCGGAGTTACACCGAACCAAAGTGTTAAAACGATGATTTTTTATAAAATTCTTCTTTTGGCAGATTTTTGGATTGATTCGCATACCGGCCATGTTTCCTAACAATAATCCTAAATTCCAGTCGGTTCGGTGCCATAGGGCCGGAGTGATGACCGATCCCAAAGGTTAAAACGACCAACCCCACGGGTTAAAACGATGATTTTTTATAAAATTCTTATTTTGGCCGATTATCTGATTGATTCTCATACCGGCCATGATTCTTAATAAGAATCAAAAATTCCAGTCTGTTCGGTGCCATAGGACCGGAATTATGACGGAACCCAAATGTTAAAACGAACGACCACAAGTGCTAAATCCATGATTAAAACAAAACTTCTTTTGGCAGATTTCTTGATTGATTCGTGTACAGGCCAAGATTCTAAATAAGAATCTAAAATTCCAGCCGGATCGGTGCCATAGGACCGAAGTGATGACCTAACCCTTGTGGTAAAATGAACGAACCCAAGTGCTTAATCTGTGATTTTTTATTAAATTCTTCTTTTGGCAGATTTTTTAATTGATTCGCATACCGGCCATGATTTAAGAATCATGGCCGGTATGCGAATTCCAGTTAGTTCGGTGCTATAGGGCCGGAGTTACGACCAACCTCAAGTGTTAAAACTACCGACCCCAAGTGCTGAAACGACCGACTGTCAAGTGCTAAATCCATGATTTTTAATAAAATTCTTCTTTTGGCAGATTTGTTGATTGATTCGCGTACAGGCCAAGATTCTAAATAAGAATCCAAAATTCCAGTTGTTTCGGTGTCATAAGACCGAAGTTATGACCGAAGCCAGGTGTTAAAACTACCGTCCCCAAGTGCTCAAATGACCGACCGTCAAGTGCTGAATCCATGATTATTTAAAAATTCTTCTTCTGGCAGATTTCTTGATTGATTCGTGTACAGGCCATGATTCTTAATAAGAATCCAAAATTCCATTTGGTACGGTCCCCTAGGGCCGGAGTAATGACCAAACCCATGCGTTAAAATGACCGACCCCACTTGTTAAAACGATGATTTTTTTTTAAATTCGTCTTTTTGCAGATTTTTCGATTGTTTCTCATATCGGCCATGATTCATAATAAGATTCCAAAATTCCAGCCGGTTCGGTGCCATAGGACCAGAGTTATGGCCGAACCCAAGTGTAAAAACGATCGACCCCAAGTGCTAAATCCATGATTTTTAATAAAATTCTTCTTTTGGCAGATTTTTTAATTGATTCGCATAGTTCCAGTTAGTTCGGTGCTATAGGGTCGGAGTTACGACCAACCTCAAGTGTTAAAACTACCGACCCCAAGTGCTGAAACGACCGACTGTCAAGTGCTAAATCCATAATTTTTAATAAAATTCTTCTTTTGGCAGATTTCTTGATTGATTCGTGTACAGGCAAAGATTCTAAATAAGAATCTAAAATTCCAGCCAGATCGGTGCCATAGGACCGAAGTGATTACCTAACCCTTGTGTTAAAATGAACGAACCCAAGTGAGTAATCTGTGATTTTTTATAAAATTCTTCTTTTGGCAGATTTTTTAATTGATTCGCATACCGGCCATGATTTAAGAATCATGGCCGGTATGCGAATTCCAGTTAGTTCGGTGCTATAGGGCCGGGGTTACGAACAACCTCAAGTGTTAAAACTACCGACCCCAAGTGCTGAAACGACCGACTGTTTAGTGCTAAATCCATGATTTTTAATAAAATTCTTCTTTTGGCAGATTTGTTGATTGATTCGCGTACAGGCCAAGATTCTAAATAAGAATCCAAAATTCCAGTTGTTTCGGTTTCATAAGACCGAAGTTATGACCGAACCCAGGTGTTAAAACTACCGTCCCCAAGTGCTCAAATGACCGACCGTCAAGTGCTGAATCCAAGATTATTTCAAAATTCTTCTTCTGGCAAATTTCTTGATTGATTCGTGTACAGGCCAAGATTATAAATAAGAATTCAAAATTCCAGTCGGTTCAGTGCCATAGGACCAGAGTTATGACCAAACCCAAGTGTAAAAACGAACGACCCCAAGTGCTAAATCCATGATTTTTTATAAAATTCTTCTTTTGGCAGATTTTTTAATTGATTCGCATACCGGCCATGATTTAAGAATCATGGCCGGTATGCGAATTCCAGTTAGTTCGGTGCTATAGGGCCGGAGTTACGACCAACCTCAAGTGTTAAAACTACCGACCCCAAGTGCTGAAACGACCGACTGTCAAGTACTAAATCCATGATTTTTAATAAAATTCTTCTTTTGGCAGATTTGTTGATTGATTCGCGTACAGGCCAAGATTCTAAATAAGAATCCAAAATTCCAGTTGTTTCGGTTTCATAAGACCGAAGTTATGACCGAACCCAGGTGTTAAAACTACGGTCCCCAAGTGCTCAAATGACCGACCGTCAAGTGCTGAATCCATGATTATTTCAAAATTCTTCTTCTGGCAGATTTCTTGATTGATTCGTGTACAGGCCAAAATTATAAATAAGAATCCAAAATTCCAGTCGGTTCGGTGCCATAGGACCAGAGTTATGACCGAACCCAAGTGTAAAAACGATCGACCCCAAGTGCAAAATCCATGATTTTTAATAAAATTGTTCTTTTGGCAGATTTTTCAATTGATTCTCATAGCGGCCATGATTCTTAAATAAGAATCCAAAATTCCAGTCAGTTCGGTGCCATAGGGTCGGAGATATGACCGAACCCAAGTTTAAAAACAACCGACCCCAAGTGCTAAAACGACCGACCTAATTGATTTTTTAAAAATTTGTTTTGGCAGATTTTTGGATTGATTCGCATACCGGCCATGATTCTTAAAAAGAATCCAAAATTCCATTTGGTACGGTGCCCTAGGGCCGGAGTTATGACCGAACCCATGCGTTAAAATGACCGACCCCACTTGTTAAAACGATGATTTTTTTTTTATTCGTCTTTTTGCAGATTTTTCGATTGATTCTCATATCGGCCATGATTCATAATAAGATTCCAAAATTCCAGTCTGTTCGGTGCCATAGGACCGGAATTATGACGGAACCCAAATGTTAAAACGAACGACCACAAGTGCTAAATCCATGATTAAAAAAAAACATCTTTTGGCAGATTTCTTGATTGATTCGTGTACAGGCCAAGATTCTAAATAAGAATCTAAAATTCCAGCCGGATCGGTGCCATAGGACCGAAGTGATGACCTAACCCTTGTGTTAAAATGAACGAACCCAAGTGCTTAATCTGTGATTTTTTATAAAATTCTTCTTTTGGCAGATTTTTTAATTGATTCGCATACCGGCCATGATTTAAGAATACGATCAACCTCAAGTGTTAAAACTACCGACCCCAAGTGCTGAAACGACCGACTGTCAAGTGCTAAATCCATGATTTTTAATAAAATTCTTCTTTTGGCAGATTTGTTGATTGATTCGCGTACAGGCCAAGATTCTAAATAAGAATCCAAAATTCCAGTTGTTTCGGTTTCATAAGACCGAAGTTATGACCGAACCCAGGTGTTAAAACTACGGTCCCCAAGTGCTCAAATGACCGACCGTCAAGTGCTGAATCCATGATTATTTCAAAATTATAGTACAGGCCAAAATTATAAATAAGAATCCAAAATTCCAGTCGGTTCGGTGCCATAGGACCAGAGTTATGACCGAACCCAAGTGTAAAAACGATCGACCCCAAGTGCAAAATCCATGATTTTTAATAAAATTGTTCTTTTGGCAGATTTGTTGATTGATTCGCGTACAGGCCAAGATTCTAAATAAGAATCCAAAATTCCAGTTGTTTCGGTGTCATAAGACCGAAGATATGACCGAACCCAGGTGTTAAAACTACCGTCCCCAAGTGCTCAAATGACCGACCGTCAAGTGCTGAATCCATGATTATTTCAAAATTCTTCTTCTGGCAGATTTCTTGATTGATTCGTGTACAGGCCAAGATTATAAATAAGAATCCAAAATTCCAGTCGGTTCGGTGCAATAGGACCAGGAGTTATGACCAAACCCAAGTGTAAAAACGAACGACCCCAAGTGCTAAATCCATGATTTTTTATAAAATTCTTCTTTTGGCAGATTTTTCAATTGATTCTCATAGCGGCCATGATTCTTAAATTAGAATCCAAGATTCCAGTCAGTTCGGTGCCATAGGGTCGGAGATATGACCGAACCCAAGTTTAAAAACAACCGACCCCAAGTGCTAAAACGACCGACCTAATTGATTTTTTAAAAATTTGTTTTTGGCAGATTTTTGGATTGATTCGCATACCGGCCATGATTCTTAAAAAGAATCCAAAATTCCATTTGGTACGGTGCCCTAGGGCCGGAGTTATGACCGAACCCATGCGTTAAAATGACCGACCCCACTTGTTAAAACGATGATTTTTTTTTTATTCGTCTTTTTGCAGATTTTTCGATTGATTCTCATATCGGCCATGATTCATAATAAGATTCCAAAATTCCAGTCTGTTTGGTGCTATAGGACCGGAATTATGACGGAACCCAAATGTTAAAACGAACGACCACAAGTGCTAAATCCATGATTAAAAAAAAACTTCTTTTGGCAGATTTCTTGATTGATTCGTGTACAGGCCAAGATTCTAAATAAGAATCTAAAATTCCAGCCGGATCGGTGCCATAGGACCGAAGTGATGACCTAACCCTTGTGTTAAAATGAACGAACCGAAGTGCTTAATCTGTGATTTTTTAGAAAATTCTTCTTTTGGCAGATTTTTTAATTGATTCGCATACCGGCCATGATTTAAGAATCATGGCCGGTATGCGAATTCCAGTTAGTTCGGTGCTATAGGGCCGGAGTAACGACCAACCTCAAGTGTTAAAACTACCGACCCCAAGTGCTGAAACGACCGACTGTCAAGTGCTAAATCCATGATTTTTAATAAAATTCTTCTTTTGGCAGATTTGTTGATTGATTCGCGTACAGGCCAAGATTCTAAATAAGAATCCGAAATTCCAGTTGTTTCGGTGTCATAATACCGAAGTTATGACCGAAGCCAGGTGTTAAAACTACCGTCCCCAAGTGCTCAAATGACCGACCGTCAAGTGCTGAATCCATGATTACTTCAAAATTCTGCTTCTGGCAGATTTCTTGATTGATTCGTGTACAGGCCATGATTCTTAATAAGAATCCAAAATTCCATTTGGTACGGTCCCCTAGGGCCGGAGTTATGACCAAACCCATGCGTTAAAATGATTTTTTTTTTAAAATTCGTTTTTTTGCAGATTTTTCGATTGTTTCTTATATTGGTCATGATTCATAATAAGATTCCAAAATTCCAGTCGGTTCAGTGCCATAGGACCAGAGTTATGACCAAACCCAAGTGTAAAAACGAACGACGCCAGGTGCTAAATCCATGATTTTTTATAAAATTCTGCTTTTGGCAGATTTTTTAATTGATTCGCATACCGGCCATGATTTAAGAATCATGGCCGGTATGCGAATTCCAGTTAGTTCGGTGCTATAGGGCCGGAGTTACGACCAACCTCAAGTGTTTAAACTACCGACCCCAAGTGCTGAAACGACCGACTGTCAAGTGCTAAATCCATGATTTTTAATAAAATTCTTCTTTTGGCAGATTTGTTGATTGATTCGCGTACAGGCCAAGATTCTAAATAAGAATCCAAAATTCCAGTTGTTTCGGTTTCATAAGACCGAAGTTATGACCGAACCCAGGTGTTAAAACTACGGTCCCCAAGTGCTCAAATGACCGACCGTCAAGTGCTGAATCCATGATTATTTCAAAATTCTTCTTCTGGCAGATTTCTTGATTGATTCGTGTACGGGCCAAGATTATAAATAAGAATCCAAAATTCCAGTCGGTTCGGTGCCATAGGACCAGAGTTATGACCAAACCCAAGTGTAAAAACGAACGACCCCAAGTGCTAAATCCATGATTTTTTATAAAATTCTTCTTTTGGCAGATTTTTCAATTGATTCCCATAGCGGCTATGATTCTTAAATAAGAATCCAAAATTCCATTTGGTACGGTGCCCTAGGGCCGGAGTTATGAACGAACCCATGCGTTAAAATGACAGACACCACTTGTTAAAACGATGATTTTTTTTTTAATTCGTCTTTGTGCAGATTTTTCAATTGATTCTCATAGCGGCCATGATTCTTAAATAAGAATCCAAAATTCCAGTCAGTTCGGTGCCATATGGTCGGAGATATGACCGAACCCAAGTTTTAAAACTACCGACCCCAAGTGCTAAAACGACCGACCCAATTGATTTTTTTCAATTTGTTTTTGGCAGATTTTTGGATTGATTCGCATACCGGCAATAATTCTTAATAAGAATGCAAAATTCCATTTTGTACAGTGCCCTAGGGCCGGAGTTATGACCGAACCCATGCGTTAAAATGACCGACCCCACTTGTTAAAACGATGATTTTTTTTTAAAATTCGTCTTTTTGCAGTTTTTTCGATTGATTCTCATATCGGCCATGATTCATAATAAGATTCCAAAATTCCAGTCTGTTCGGTGCCATAGGACCGGAATTATGACGGAACCCAAATGTTAAAACGAACGACCACAAGTGCTAAATCCATGATTAAAAAAAAACTTCTTTTGGCAGATTTCTTGATAAATTCGTGAACAGGCCAAGATTCTAAATAAGAATCCAAAATTCCAGTCGGTTCGGTGCCATAGGACCAGAGTTATGACCAAACCCAAGTGTAAAAACGAAAGACCCCAAGTGCTAAATCCATGATTATTTATAAAATTCTTCTTTTGGCAGATTTTTCAATTGATTCCCATAGCGGCTATGATTCTTAAATAAGAATCCAAAATTCCAGTCAGTTCGGTGCCATATGGTCGGAGATATGACCGAACCCAAATTTTAAAACTACCGACCCCAAGTGCTAAAACGACCGATCCAATTGATTTTTTAAAATTTGTTTTTGGCAGATTTTTGGATTGATTCGCATACCGGCCATGATTCTTAATAAGAATGCAAAATTCCATTTGGTAAAGTGCCCTAGGGCCGGAGTTATGACCGAACCCATGCGTTAAAATGACCGACCCCACTTGTTAAAACGATGATTTTTTTTTTAAATTCGTCTTTTTGCAGATTTTTCGATTGATTCTCATATCGGCCATGATTCATAATAAGATTCCAAAATTCCAGTCTGTTCGGTGCCATAGGACCGGAATTATGACGGAACCCAAATGTTAAAACGAACGACCACAAGTGCTAAATCCATGATTAAAAAAAAACTTCTTTTGGCAGATTTCTTGATTGATTCGTGAACAGGCCAAGATTCTAAATAAGAATCTAAAATTCCAGCCGGGTCGGTGCCATAGGACGGAAGTGATGACCTAACCCTTGTGTTAAAATGAACGAACCCAAGTGCTAAAGCTGTGATTTTTTATAAAATTCTTCTTTTGGCAGATTTTTTAATTGATTCGCATACCGGCCATGATTTAAGAATCATGGCCGGTATGCGAATTCCAGTTAGTTCGGTGCTATAGGGCCGGAGTTACGACCAACCTCAAGTGTTAAAACTATGGAAATGCGATTAAGTACCCGATTAATTATCTCTAAAAACCTTTAGTTAAACCATGTCGTGGCAACATTGATCACGTGACCAATGTTGTTCCTCCAACTGCCGCTGGAAGGGAAGCGACATTCCAGTTACGGGACCTGGCTCGTGAACACGCGCTTAAATATTAATTAATCTCATTTCCATTTCTACCCGCGAAGTATAGAATTGTAAATGTGTCTGACTAAGACGTAATAAATTATAAAACGTGGAGAAGGCTTTTATTGTTATAAATACACGCAATATCCTTCCCTGGAGTTAGAGTAAGTATATCGACGACTTCAAATAAGCCATCCCCACAAAACTAACGACCCCAAGTGCTGAAACGACCGACTGTCAAGTGCTAAATCCATGATTTTTAATAAAATTCTTCTTTTGGCAGATTTGTTGATTGATTCGCGTACAGGCCAAGATTCTAAATAAGAATCCAAAATTCCAGTCGGTTCGGTGCCATATGACCAGAGTTATGACCAAACCCAAGTGTAAAAACGAACGACCCCAAGTGCTAAATCCATGATTTTTTATAAAATTCTTCTTTTGGCAGATTTTTCAATTGATTCCCATAGCGGCTATGATTCTTAAATAAGAATCCAAAATTCCATTTGGTACGGTGCCCTAGGGCCGGAGTTATGAACGAACCCATGCGTTAAAATGACAGACACCACTTGTTAAAACGATGATTTTTTTTTTAATTCGTCTTTGTGCAGATTTTTCAATTGATTCTCATAGCGGCCATGATTCTTAAATAAGAATCCGAAATTCCAGTCAGTTCGGTGCCATATGGTCGGAGATATGACCGAACCCAAGTTTTAAAACTACCGACCCCAAGTGCTAAAACGACCGACCCAATTGATTTTTTTCAATTTGTTTTTGGCAGATTTTTGGATTGATTCGCATACCGGCAATAATTCTTAATAAGAATGCTAAATTCCATTTTGTACAGTGCCCTAGGGCCGGAGTTATGACCGAACCCATGCGTTAAAATGACCGACCCCACTTGTTAAAACGATGATTTTTTTTTAAAATTCGTCTTTTTGCAGTTTTTTCGATTGATTCTCTTATCTTATTATGAATCATGGCCGATTGATTATCGGCCATGATTCATAATAAGATTCCAAAATTCCAGTCTGTTCGGTGCCATAGGACCGGAATTATGACGGAACCCAAATGTTAAAACGAACGACCACAAGTGCTAAATCCATGATTAAAAAAAAACTTCTTTTGGCAGATTTCTTGATTGATTCGTGAACAGGCCAAGATTCTAAATAAGAATCCAAAATTCCAGTCGGTTCGGTGCCATAGGACCAGAGTTATGACCAAACCCAAGTGTAAAAACGAAAGACCCCAAGTGCTAAATCCATGATTATTTATAAAATTCTTCTTTTGGCAGATTTTTCAATTGATTCCCATAGCGGCTATGATTCTTAAATAAGAATCCAAAATTCCAGTCAGTTCGGTGCCATATGGTCGGAGATATGACCGAACCCAAATTTTAAAACTACCGACCCCAAGTGCTAAAACGACCGATCCAATTGATTTTTTAAAATTTGTTTTTGGCAGATTTTTGGATTGATTCGCATACCGGCCATGATTCTTAATAAGAATGCAAAATTCCATTTGGTAAAGTGCCCTAGGGCCGGAGTTATGACCGAACCCATGCGTTAAAATGACCGACCCCACTTGTTAAAACGATGATTTTTTTTTTAAATTCGTCTTTTTGCAGATTTTTCGATTGATTCTCATATCGGCCATGATTCATAATAAGATTCCAAAATTCCAGTCTGTTCGGTGCCATAGGACCGGAATTATGACGGAACCCAAATGTTAAAACGAACGACCACAAGTGCTAAATCCATGATTAAAAAAAAACTTCTTTTGGCAGATTTCTTGATTGATTCGTGAACAGGCCAAGATTCTAAATAAGAATCTAAAATTCCAGCCGGGTCGGTGCCATAGGACGGAAGTGATGACCTAACCCTTGTGTTAAAATGAACGAACCCAAGTGCTAAAGCTGTGATTTTTTATAAAATTCTTCTTTTGGCAGATTTTTTAATTGATTCGCATACCGGCCATGATTTAAGAATCATGGCCGGTATGCGAATTCCAGTTAGTTCGGTGCTATAGGGCCGGAGTTACGACCAACCTCAAGTGTAAAAACTATGGAAATGCGATTAAGTACCCGATTAATTATCTCTAAAAACCTTTAGTTAAACCATGTCGTGGCAACATTGATCACGTGACCAATGTTGTTCCTCCAACTGCCGCTGGAAGGGAAGCGACATTCCAGTTACGGGACCTGGCTCGTGAACACACGCTTAAATATTAATTAATCTCATTTCCATTTCTACCCGCGAAGTATAGAATTGTAAATGTGTCTGACTAAGACGTAATAAATTATAAAACGTGGAGAAGGCTTTTATTGTTATAAATACACGCAATATCCTTCCCTGGAGTTAGAGTAAGTATATCGACGACTTCAAATAAGCCATCCCCACAAAACTAACGACCCCAAGTGCTGAAACGACCGACTGTCAAGTGCTAAATCCATGATTTTTAATAAAATTCTTCTTTTGGCAGATTTGTTGATTGATTCGCGTACAGGCCAAGATTCTAAATAAGAATCCAAAATTCCAGTCGGTTCGGTGCCATATGACCAGAGTTATGACCAAACACAAGTGTAAAAACGAACGACCCCAAGTGCTAAATCCATGATTTTTTATAAAATTCTTCTTTTGGCAGATTTTTCAATTGATTCCCATAGCGGCTATGATTCTTAAATAAGAATCCAAAATTCCATTTGGTACGGTGCCCTAGGGCCGGAGTTATGAACGAACCCATGCGTTAAAATGACAGACACCACTTGTTAAAACGATGATTTTTTTTTTAATTCGTCTTTGTGCAGATTTTTCAATTGATTCTCATAGCGGCCATGATTCTTAAATAAGAATCCAAAATTCCAGTCAGTTCGGTGCCATAGGGTCGGAGATATGACCGAACCTAAGTTTTAAAACTACCGACCCCAATCGCTAAAACGATAGACCCAAGTGATTTTTTAAAAATTTGTTTTAGGCAGATTTTTGGATTGATTCGCATACCGGCCATGATTCTTAATAAGAATGCAAAATTCCATTTGGTACAGTGCCCTAGGGCCGGAGTTATGACCGAACCCATGCGTTAAAATGACCGACCCCACTTGTTAAAACGATGATTTTTTTTTAAAATTCGTCTTTTTGCAGATTTTTCGATTGATTCTCATATCGGCCATGATTCATAATAAGATTCCAAAATTCCAGTCTGTTCGGTGCCATAGGACCGGAATTATGACGGAACCCAAATGTTAAAACGAACGACCACAAGTGCTTAATCCATGATTAAAAAAAAACTTCTTTTCGCAGATTTCTTGATTGATTCGTGAACAGGCCAAGATTCTAAATAAGAATCTAAAATTCCAGCCGGGTCGGTGCCATAGGACCGAAGTGATGACCTTACCCTTGTGTTAAAATGAACGAACCCAAGTGCTAAAGCTGCGATTTTTTTATAAAATTCTTCTTTTGGCAGATTTTTTAATTGATTCGCATACCGGCCATGATTTAAGAATCATGGCCGGTATGCGAATTCCAGTTAGTTCGGTGCTATAGGGCCGGAGTTACGACCAACCTCAAGTGTAAAAACTAACGACCCCAAGTGCTGAAACGACCGACTGTCAAGTGCTAAATCCATGATTTTTAATTAAATTCTTCTTTTGGCAGATTTGTTGATTGATTCGCGTACAGGCCAAGATTCTAAATGAGAATCCAAAATTCCAGTTGTTTCGGTTTCATAAGACCGAAGTTATGACCGAACCCAGGTGTTAAAACTACGGTCCCCAAGTGCTCAAATGACCGACCGTCAAGTGCTGAATCCATGATTATTTCAAAATTCTTCTTCTGGCAGATTTCTTGATTGATTCGTGTACAGGCCAAGATTATAAATAAGAATCCAAAATTCCAGTCTGTTCGGTGCCATAGGACCGGAATTATGACGGAACCCAAATGTTAAAACGAACGACCACAAGTGCTAAATCCATGATTAAAAAAAAACTTCTTTTGGCAGATTTCTTGATTGATTCGTGTATAGGCCAAGATTATAAATAAGAATCTAAAATTCCAGCCGGATCGGTGCCAAAGGACCGAAGTGATGACCTAACCCTTGTGTTAAAATGAACGAACCCAAGTGCTTAATCTGTGATTTTTTATAAAATTCTTCTTTTGGCAGATTTCTTGATTGATTCGTGAACAGGCCAAGATTCTAAATAAGAATCTAAAATTCCAGCCGGGTTTGTGCCATAGGACCGAAGTGATAACCTAACCCTTGAGTTAAAATGAACGAACCCAAGTGCTAAAGCTGTGATTTTTTATAAAATTCTTCTTTTGGCAGATTTTTAAATTGATTCGCATACCGGCCATGATTTAAGAATCATGGCCGGTATGCGAATTCCAGTTAGTTCGGTGCTATAGGGCCGGAGTTACGACCAACCTCAAGTGTTAAAACTAACGACCCCAAGTGCTGAAACGACCGACTGTCAAGTGCTAAATCCATGATTTTTAATAAAATTCTTCTTTTGGCAGATTTGTTGATTGATTCGCGTACAGGCCAAGATTCTAAATAAGAATCCAAAATTTCAGTTGTTTCGGTGTCATATGACCGAAGTTATGACCGAAGCCAGGTGTTAAAACTACCGTCCCCAAGTGCTCAAATGACCGACCGTCAAGTGCTGAATCCATGATTATTTCAAAATTCTTCTTCTGGCAGATTTCTTGATTGATTCGTGTACAGGCCAAGATTATAAATAAGAATCCAAAATTCCAGTCGGTTCAGTGCCATGGGACCAGAGTTATGACCGAACCCAAGTGTAAAAACGAACGACCCCAAGTGCTAAATCCATGATTTTTTAATAAAATTCTTCTTTTGGCAGATTTTTCAATTGATTCTCATAGCGGCCATGATTCTTAAATAAGAATCCAAAATTCCATTTGGTACGGTGCCCTAGGGCCGGAGTTATGACCGAACCCATGCGTTAAAATGACAGACACCACTTGTTAAAACGATGATTTTTTTTTTAATTCGTCTTTGTGCAGATTTTTCAATTGATTCTCATAGCGGCCATGATTCTTAAATAAGAATCCAAAATTCCAGTCAGTTCGGTGCCATAGGGTCGGAGATATGACCGAAACTAAGTTTTAAAACTACCGACCCCAATCGCTAAAACGATAGACCCAAGTGATTTTTTAAAAATTTGTTTTAGGCAGATTTTTGGATTGATTCGCATACCGGCCATGATTCTTAATAAGAATGCAAAATTCCATTTGGTACAGTGCCCTAGGGCCGGAGTTATGACCGAACCCATGCGTTAAAATGACCGACCCCACTTGTTAAAACGATGATTTTTTTTTAAAATTCGTCTTTTTGCAGATTTTTCGATTGATTCTCATATCGGCCATGATTCATAATAAGATTCCAAAATTCCAGTCTGTTCGGTGCCATAGGACCGGAATTATGACGGAACCCAAATGTTAAAACGAACGACCACAAGTGCTTAATCCATGATTAAAAAAAAACTTCTTTTCGCAGATTTCTTGATTGATTCGTGAACAGGCCAAGATTCTAAATAAGAATCTAAAATTCCAGCCGGGTCGGTGCCATAGGACCGAAGTGATGACCTTACCCTTGTGTTAAAATGAACGAACCCAAGTGCTAAAGCTGTGATTTTTTATAAAATTCTTCTTTTGGCAGATTTTTTAATTGATTCGCATACCGGCCATGATTTAAGAATCATGGCCGGTATGCGAATTCCAGTTAATTCGGTGCTATAGGGCCGGAGTTACGACCAACCTCAAGTGTAAAAACTAACGACCCCAAGTGCTGAAACGACCGACTGTCAAGTGCTAAATCCATGATTTTTAATTAAATTCTTCTTTTGGCAGATTTGTTGATTGATTCGCGTACAGGCCAAGATTCTAAATGAGAATCCAAAATTCCAGTTGTTTCGGTTTCATAAGACCGAAGTTATGACCGAACCCAGGTGTTAAAACTACGGTCCCCAAGTGCTCAAATGACCGACCGTCAAGTGCTGAATCCATGATTATTTCAAAATTCTTCTTCTGGCAGATTTCTTGATTGATTCGTGTACAGGCCAAGATTATAAATAAGAATCCAAAATTCCAGTCTGTTCGGTGCCATAGGACCGGAATTATGACGGAACCCAAATGTTAAAACAAACGACCACAAGTGCTAAATCCATGATTAAAAAAAAACTTCTTTTGGCAGATTTCTTGATTGATTCGTGTACAGGCCAAGATTATAAATAAGAATCTAAAATTCCAGCCGGATCGGTGCCAAAGGACCGAAGTGATGACCTAACCCTTGTGTTAAAATGAACGAACCCAAGTGCTTAATCTGTGATTTTTTATAAAATTCTTCTTTTGGAAGATTTTTTAATTGATTCGCATACCGGCCATGATTTAAGAATCATGGCCGGTATGCGAATTCCAGTTAGTTCGGTGCTATAGGGCCGGAGTTACGACCAACCTCAAGTGTTAAAACTACCGACCCCAAGTGCTGAAACGACCGACTGTCAAGTGCTAAATCCATGATTTTTAATAAAATTCTTCTTTTGGCAGATTTGTTGATTGATTCGCGTACAGGCCAAGATTAGAAATAAGAATCCAAAATTCCAGTTGTTTCGGTGTCATATGACCGAAGTTATGACCGAAGCCAGGTGTTAAAACTACCGTCCTTAAGTGCTCAAATGACCGACCGTCAAGTGCTGAATCCATGATTATTTCAAAATTCTTCTTCTGGCAGATTTCTTGATTGATTCGTGTACAGGCCAACATTATAAATAAGAATCCAAAATTCCAGTCGGTTCGGTGCCATAGGACCAGAGTTATGACCGAACCCAAGTGTAAAAACGAACGACCCCAAGTGCTAAATCCATGATTTTTTTATAAAATTCTTCTTTTGGCAGATTTTTCAATTGATTCTCATAGCGGCCATGATTCTTATATAAGAATCCAAAATTCCAGTCAGTTCGGTGCCATAGGGTCGGAGATATGACCGAACCCAAGTTTTAAAACTACCGACCCCAAGTGCTAAAACGACCGACCCAAGTGATTTTTTTAAAATTTGTTTTTGGCAGATTTTTGGATTGATTCGCATACCGGCCATGATTCTTAATAAGAATGCAAAATTCCATTTGGTACGGTGCCCTAGGGCCGGAGTTTTGACCGAACCCATGCGTTAAAATGACCGACCCCACTTGTTAAAATGATGATTTTTTTTTTTAAATTCGTCTTTTTGCAGATTTTTCGATTGATTCTCATATCGGCCATGATACATAATAAGATTCCAAAATTCCAGTCTGTTCGGTGCCATAGGACCGGAATTATGACGGAACCCAAATGTTAAAACGAACGACCCCAAGTGCTAAATCCATGATTAAAAAAAAACTTCTTTTGGCAGATTTCTTGATTGATTCGTGTACAGGCCAAGATTCTAAATAAGAATCTAAAATTCCAGCCGGATCGGTGCATAGGACCGAAGTGATGACCTAACCCTTGTGTTAAAATGAACGAACCCATGTGCTTAATCTGTGATTTTTTATAAAATTCTTCTTTTGGCAGATTTTTTAATTGATTCGCATACCGGCCATGATTTAAGAATCATGGCCGGTATGCGAATTCCAGTTAGTTCGGTGCTATAGGGCCGGAGTTACGACCAACCTCAAGTGTTAAAACTACCGACCCCAAGTGCTGAAACGACCGACTGTCAAGTGCTAAATCCATGATTTTTAATAAAATTCTTCTTTTGGCAGATTTGTTGATTGATTCGCGTACAGGCCAAGATTCTAAATAAGAATCCAAAATTCCAGTTGTTTCGGTTTCATAAGACCGAAGTTATGACCGAACCCAGGTGTTAAAACTACCGTCCCCAAGTGCTCAAATGACCGACCGTCAAGTGCTGAATCCATGATTATTTCAAAATTCTTCTTCTGGCAGATTTATTGATTGATTCGTGTACACGCCAAGATTATAAATAAGAATCCAAAATTCCAGTCGGTTCGGTGCCATAGGACCAGAGTTATGACCAAACCCAAGTGTAAAAACGAACGACCCCAAGTGCTAAATCCATGATTTTTTATAAAATTCTTCTTTTGGCAGACTTTTCAATTGATTCTCATAGCGGCCATGATTCTTAAATAAGAATCCAAAATTCCAGTCATGTCGGTGCCATAGGGTCGGAGATATGACCGAACCCAAGTTGTAAAACTACCGACCCCAAAGTGCTAAAACGACCGACCCAAGTGATTTTTTTTAAATTTGTTTTTGGCAGATTTTTGGATTGATTCGCATACCGGCCATGATTCTTAATAGGAATACAAAATTCCATTTGGTACGGTGCCCTAGGGCCGGAGTGATGACCGAACCCATGCGTTAAAATAACCGACCCTACTTGTTAAAACGATGATTTTTTTTTTAAATTCGTCTTTTTGCAGATTTTTCGATTGATTCTCATATCGGCCATGATACATAATAAGATTCCAAAATTCCAGTCTGTTCGGTGCCATAGGACCGGAATTATGACGGAACCCAAATGTTAAAACGAACGACCCCAAGTGCTAAATCCATGATTAAAAAAAAACTTCTTTTGGCAGATTTCTTGATTGATTCGTGTACAGGCCAAGATTCTAAATAAGAATCTAAAATTCCAGCCGGATCGGTGCCATAGGACCGAAGTGATGACCTAACCCTTGTGTTAAAATGAACGAACCCAAGTGCTTAATCTGTGATTTTTTATAAAATTCTTCTTTTGGCAGATTTTTTAATTGATTCGCATACCGGCCATGATTTAAGAATCATGGCCGGTATGCGAATTCCAGTTAGTTCGGTGCTATAGGGCCGGAGTTACGACCAACCTCAAGTGTTAAAACTACCGACCCCAAGTGCTGAAACGACCGACTGTCAAGTGCTAAATCCATGATTTTTAATAAAATTCTTCTTTTGGCAGATTTGTTGATTGATTCGCGTACAGGCCAGGTGTTAAAACTACCGTCCCCAAGTGCTCAAATGACCGACCTTCAAGTGCTGAATCCATAATTATTTCAAAATTCTTCTTCTTGCAGATTTCTTGATTGATTCGTGTACAGGCCAAGATTATAAATAAGAATCCAAAATTCCAGTCGGTTTGGTGCCATGGGACCAGAGTTATGACCAAACCCAAGTGTGAAAACGAACGACCCCAAGTGTTAAATCCATGATTTTTTATAAAATTCTTCTTTTCGCAGATTTTTCAATTGATTCCCCCATAGCGGCCATGATTCTTAAATAAGAATCCAAAATTCCAGTCAGTTCGGTGCCATAGGGTCGGAGATATGACCGAACCCAAGTTTTAAAACTACCGACCCCAAGTGCTAAAACGACCGACCCAAGTGATTTTTTTTAAATTTGTTTTTGGCAGATTTTTGGATTGATTCGCATACCGGCCATGATTCTTAATAAGAATGCAAAATTCCATTTGGTACGGTGCCCTAGGGCCGGAGTTTTGACCGAACCCATGCGTTAAAATAACCGACCCCACTTGTTAAAATGATGATTTTTTTTTTTAAATTCGTCTTTTTGCAGATTTTTCGATTGATTCTCATATCGGCCATGATACATAATAAGATTCCAAAATTCTAGTCTGTTCGGTGCCATAGGACCGGAATTATGACGGAACCCAAATGTTAAAACGAACGACCCCAAGTGCTAAATCCATGATTAAAAAAAAACTTCTTTTGGCAGATTTCTTGATTGATTCGTGTACAGGCCAAGATTCTAAATAAGAATCTAAAATTCCAGCCGGATCGGTACATAGGACCGAAGTGATGACCTAACCCTTGTGTTAAAATGAACGAACCCAAGTGCTTAATCTGTGATTTTTTATAAAATTCTTCTTTTGGCAGATTTTTTAATTGATTCGCATACCGGCCATGATTTAAGAATCATGGCCGGTATGCGAATTCCAGTTAGTTCGGTGCTATAGGGCCGGAGTTACGACCAACCTCAAGTGTTAAAACTACCGACCCCAAGTGCTGAAACGACCGACTGTCAAGTGCTAAACCCATGATTTTTAATAAAATTCTTCTTTTGGCAGATTTGTTGATTGATTCGCGTACAGGCCAAGATTCTAAATAAGAATCCAAAATTCCAGTTGTTTCGGTTTCATAAGACCGAAGTTATGACCGAACCCAGGTGTTAAAACTACCGTCCCCAAGTGCTCAAATGACCGACCGTCAAGTGCTGAATCCATAATTATTTCAAAATTCTTCTTCTTGCAGATTTCTTGATTGATTCGTGTACACGCCAAGATTATAAATAAGAATCCAAAATTCCAGTCGGTTCGGTGCCATAGGACCAGAGTTATGACCAAACCCAAGTGTAAAAACGAACGACCCCAAGTGCTAAATCCATGATTTTTTATAAAATTCTTCTTTTGGCAGACTTTTCAATTGATTCTCATAGCGGCCATGATTCTTAAATAAGAATCCAAAATTCCAGTCATGTCGGTGCCATAGGGTCGGAGATATGACCGAACCCAAGTTGTAAAACTACCGACCCCAAAGTGCTAAAACGACCGACCCAAGTGATTTTTTTTAAATTTGTTTTTGGCAGATTTTTGGATTGATTCGCATACCGGCCATGATTCTTAATAGGAATACAAAATTCCATTTGGTACGGTGCCCTAGGGCCGGAGTGATGACCGAACCCATGCGTTAAAATAACCGACCCTACTTGTTAAAACGATGATTTTTTTTTTAAATTCGTCTTTTTGCAGATTTTTCGATTGATTCTCATATCGGCCATGATACATAATAAGATTCCAAAATTCCAGTCTGTTCGGTGCCATAGGACCGGAATTATGACGGAACCCAAATGTTAAAACGAACGACCCCAAGTGCTAAATCCATGATTAAAAAAAAACTTCTTTTGGCAGATTTCTTGATTGATTCGTGTACAGGCCAAGATTCTAAATAAGAATCTAAAATTCCAGCCGGATCGGTGCCATAGGACCGAAGTGATGACCTAACCCTTGTGTTAAAATGAACGAACCCAAGTGCTTAATCTGTTTTTTTTTATAAAATTCTTCTTTTGGAATATTTTTTAATTGATTCGCATACCGGCCATGATTTAAGAATCATGGCCGGTATGCGAATTCCAGTTAGTTCGGTGCTATAGGGCCGGAGTTACGACCAACCTCAAGTGTTAAAACTACCGACCCCAAGTGCTGAAACGACCGACTGTCAAGTGCTAAATCCATGATTTTTAATAAAATTCTTCTTTTGGCAGATTTGTTGATTGATTCGCGTACAGGCCAGGTGTTAAAACTACCGTCCCCAAGTGCTCAAATGACCGACCTTCAAGTGCTGAATCCATAATTATTTCAAAATTCTTCTTCTTGCAGATTTCTTGATTGATTCGTGTACAGGCCAAGATTATAAATAAGAATCCAAAATTCCAGTCGGTTTGGTGCCATAGGACCAGAGTTATGACCAAACCCAAGTGTGAAAACGAACGACCCCAAGTGTTAAATCCATGATTTTTTATAAAATTCTTCTTTTCGCAGATTTTTCAATTGATTCCCCCATAGCGGCCATGATTCTTAAATAAGAATCCAAAATTCCAGTCAGTTCGGTGCCATAGGGTCGGAGATATGACCGAACCCAAGTTTTAAAACTACCGACCCCAAGTGCTAAAACGACCGACCCAAGTGATTTTTTTTAAATTTGTTTTTGGCAGATTTTTGGATTGATTCGCATACCGGCCATGATTCTTAATAAGAATGCAAAATTCCATTTGGTACGGTGCCCTAGGGCCGGAGTTTTGACCGAACCCATGCGTTAAAATAACCGACCCCACTTGTTAAAATGATGATTTTTTTTTTTAAATTCGTCTTTTTGCAGATTTTTCGATTGATTCTCATATCGGCCATGATACATAATAAGATTCCAAAATTCTAGTCTGTTCGGTGCCATAGGACCGGAATTATGACGGAACCCAAATGTTAAAACGAACGACCCCAAGTGCTAAATCCATGATTAAAAAAAAACTTCTTTTGGCAGATTTCTTGATTGATTCGTGTACAGGCCAAGATTCTAAATAAGAATCTAAAATTCCAGCCGGATCGGTGCATAGGACCGAAGTGATGACCTAACCCTTGTGTTAAAATGAACGAACCCAAGTGCTTAATCTGTGATTTTTTATAAAATTCTTCTTTTGGCAGATTTTTTAATTGATTCGCATACCGGCCATGATTTAAGAATCATGGCCGGTATGCGAATTCCAGTTAGTTCGGTGCTATAGGGCCGGAGTTACGACCAACCTCAAGTGTTAAAACTACCGACCCCAAGTGCTGAAACGACCGACTGTCAAGTGCTAAATCCATGATTTTTAATAAAATTCTTCTTTTGGCAGATTTGTTGATTGATTCGCGTACAGGCCAAGATTCTAAATAAGAATCCATAATTCCAGTTGTTTCGGTTTCATAAGACCGAAGTTATGACCGAACCCAGGTGTTAAAACTACCGTCCCCAAGTGCTCAAATGACCGACCGTCAAGTGCTGAATCCATGATTATTTCAAAATTCTTCTTCTGGCAGATTTATTGATTGATTCGTGTACACGCCAAGATTATAAATAAGAATCCAAAATTCCAGTCGGTTCGGTGCCATAGGACCAGAGTTATGACCAAACCCAAGTGTAAAAACGAACGACCCCAAGTGCTAAATCCATGATTTTTTATAAAATTCTTCTTTTGGCAGACTTTTCAATTGATTCTCATAGCGGCCATGATTCTTAAATAAGAATCCAAAATTCCAGTCATGTCGGTGCCATAGGGTCGGAGATATGACCGAACCCAAGTTGTAAAACTACCGACCCCAAAGTGCTAAAACGACCGACCCAAGTGATTTTTTTTAAATTTGTTTTTGGCAGATTTTTGGATTGATTCGCATACCAGCCATGATTCTTAATAGGAATACAAAATTCCATTTGGTACGGTGCCCTAGGGCCGGAGTGATGACCGAACCCATGCGTTAAAATAACCGACCCTACTTGTTAAAACGATGTTTTTTTTTTTAAATTCGTCTTTTTGCAGATTTTTCGATTGATTCTCATATCGGCCATGATACATAATAAGATTCCAAAATTCCAGTCTGTTCGGTGCCATAGGACCGGAATTATGACGGAACCCAAATGTTAAAACGAACGACCCCAAGTGCTAAATCCATGATTAAAAAAAAACTTCTTTTGGCAGATTTCTTGATTGATTCGTGTACAGGCCAAGATTCTAAATAAGAATCTAAAATTCCAGCCGGATCGGTGCCATAGGACCGAAGTGATGACCTAACCCTTGTGTTAAAATGAACGAACCCAAGTGCTTAATCTGTGATTTTTTATAAAATTCTTCTTTTGGCAGATTTTTTAATTGATTCTTAAATCATGGCCGGTATGCGAATTCCAGTTAGTTCGGTGCTATAGGGCCGGAGTTACGACCAACCTCAAGTGTTAAAACTACCGACCCCAAGTGCTGAAACGACCGACTGTCAAGTGCTAAATCCATGATTTTTAATAAAATTCTTCTTTTGGCAGATTTGTTGATTGATTCGCGTACAGGCCAGGTGTTAAAACTACCGTCCCCAAGTGCTCAAATGACCGACCTTCAAGTGCTGAATCCATAATTATTTCAAAATTCTTCTTCTTGCAGATTTCTTGATTGATTCGTGTACAGGCCAAGATTATAAATAAGAATCCAAAATTCCAGTCGGTTTGGTGCCATAGGACCAGAGTTATGACCAAACCCAAGTGTGAAAACGAACGACCCCAAGTGTTAAATCCATGATTTTTTATAAAATTCTTCTTTTCGCAGATTTTTCAATTGATTCCCCCATAGCGGCCATGATTCTTAAATAAGAATCCAAAATTCCAGTCAGTTCGGTGCCATAGGGTCGGAGATATGACCGAACCCAAGTTTTAAAACTACCGACCCCAAGTGCTAAAACGACCGACCCAAGTGATTTTTGGATTGATTCGCATACCAGCCATGATTCTTAATAGGAATACAAAATTCCATTTGGTACGGTGCCCTAGGGCCGGAGTGATGACCGAACCCATGCGTTAAAATAACCGACCCTACTTGTTAAAACGATGATTTTTTTTTTAAATTCGTCTTTTTGCAGATTTTTCGATTGATTCTCATATCGGCCATGATACATAATAAGATTCCAAAGTTCCAGTCTGTTCGGTGCCATAGGACCGGAATTATGACGGAACCCAAATGTTAAAACGAACGACCCCAAGTGCTAAATCCATGATTAAAAAAAAACTTCTTTTGGCAGATTTCTTGATTGATTCGTGTACTGGCCAAGATTCTAAATAAGAATCTAAAATTCCAGCCGGATCGGTGCCATAGGACCGAAGTGATGACCTAACCCTTGTGTTAAAATGAACGAACCCAAGTGCTTAATCTGTGATTTTTTATAAAATTCTTCTTTTGGCAGATTTTTTAATTGATTCGCATACCGGCCATGATTTAAGAATCATGGCCGGTATGCGAATTCCAGTTAGTTCGGTGCTATAGGGCCGGAGTTACGACCAACCTCAAGTGTTAAAACTACCGACCCCAAGTGCTGAAACGACCGACTGTCAAGTGCTAAATCCATGATTTTTAATAAAATTCTTCTTTTGGCAGATTTGTTGATTGATTCGCGTACAGGCCAAGATTCTAAATAAGAATCCAAAATTCCAGTTGTTTCGGTTTCATAAGACCGAAGTTATGACCGAACCCAGGTTTTAAAACTACCGTCCCCAAGTGCTCAAATGACCGACCGTCAAGTGCTGAATCCATGATTATTTCAAAATTCTTCTTCTGGCAGATTTATTGATTGATTCGTGTACACGCCAAGATTATAGATAAGAATCCAAAATTCCAGTCGGTTCGGTGCCATAGGACCAGAGTTATGACCAAACCCAAGTGTAAAAACGAACGACCCCAAGTGCTAAATCCATGATTTTTTATAAAATTCTTCTTTTGGCAGACTTTTCAATTGATTCTCATAGCGGCCATGATTCTTAAATAAGAATCCAAAATTCCAGTCATGTCGGTGCCATAGGGTCGGAGATATGACCGAACCCAAGTTGTAAAACTACCGACCCCAAAGTGCTAAAACGACCGACCCAAGTGATTTTTTTTAAATTTGTTTTTGGCAGATTTTTGGATTGATTCGCATACCGGCCATGATTCTTAATAGGAATACAAAATTCCATTTGGTACGGTGCCCTAGGGCCGGAGTTTTGACCGAACCCATGCGTTAAAATGACCGACCCCACTTTTTAAAATGATGATTTTTTTTTTAAATTCGTCTTTTTGCAGATTTTTCGATTGATTCTCATATCGGCCATGATACATAATAAGATTCCAAAATTCCAGTCTGTTCGGTGCCATAGGACCGGAATTATGACGGAACCCAAATGTTAAAACGAACGACCCCAAGTGCTAAATCCATGATTAAAAAAAAACTTCTTTTGGCAGATTTCTTGATTGATTCGTGTACAGGCCAAGATTCTAAATAAGAATCTAAACTTCCAGCCGGATCGGTGCCATAGGACCGAAGTGATCACCTAACCGTTGTGTTAAAATGAACGAACCCAAGTGCTTAATCTGTGATTTTTTATAAAATTCTTCTTTTGGCAGATTTTTTAATTGATTCGCATACCGGCCATGATTTAAGAATCATGGCCGGTATGCGAATTCCAGTTAGTTCGGTGCTATAGGGCCGGAGTTACGACCAACCTCAAGTGTTAAAACTACCGACCCCAAGTGCTGAAACGACCGACTGTCAAGTGCTAAATCCATGATTTTTAATAAAATTCTTCTTTTGGCAGATTTGTTGATTGATTCGCGTACAGGCCAAGATTCTAAATAAGAATCCAAAATTCCAGTTGTTTCGGTTTCATAAGACCGAAGTTATGACCGAACCCAGGTGTTAAAACTACCGTCCCCAAGTGCTCAAATGACCGACCGTCAAGTGCTGAATCCATAATTATTTCAAAATTCTTCTTCTGGCAGATTTCTTGATTGATTCGTGTACAGGCCAAGATTATAAATAAGAATCTGAAATTCCAGCCAGATCGGTGCCATAGGACCGAAGTGATGACCTAACCCTTGTGTTAAAATGAACGAACCCAAGTGCTTAATCTGTGATTTTTTATAAAATTCTTCTTTTGGCAGATTTTTTAATTGATTCGCATACCGGCCATGATTTAAGAATCATGGCCGGTATGCGAATCGGTGCTATAGGGCCGGAGTTACGACCAACCTCAAGTGTTAAAACTACCGACCCCAAGTGCTGAAACGACCGACTGTCAGTGCTAAATCCATGATTTTTAATAAAATTCTTCTTTTGGCAGATTTGTTGATTGATTCACGTACAGGCCAAGATTCTAAATAAGAATCCAAAATTCCAGTTGTTTCGGTTTCATAAGACCGAAATTATGACCGAACCCAGGTGTTAAAACTACCGTCCCCAAGTGCTCAAATGACCGACCGTCAAGTGCTGAATCCATGATTATTTCAAAATTCTTCTTCTGGCAGATTTATTGATTGATTCGTGTACACGCCAAGATTATAAATAAGAATCCAAAATTCCAGTCGGTTCGGTGCCATAGGACCAGAGTTATGACCAAACCGAAGTGTAAAAACGAACGACCCCAAGTGCTAAATCCATGATTTTTTATAAAATTCTTCTTTTGGCAGACTTTTCAATTGCTTCTCATAGCGGCCATGATTCTTAAATAAGAATCCAAAATTCCAGTCATTTCGGTGCCATAGGGTCGGAGATATGACCGAACCCAAGTTTTAAAACTACCGACCCCAAAGTGCTAAAACGACCGACCCAAGTGATTTTTTTGAAATTTGTTTTTGGCAGATTTTTGGATTGATTCGCATACCGGCCATGATTCCTAATAAGAATCCAAAATTCCATTTCGTACGGTGCCCTAGGGCCGGAGTGATGACCGAACCCATGCGTTAAAATGATTGACCCCACTTGTTAAAACGATGATTTTTTTTTAAATTCGTCTTTTTGCAGATTTTTCGATTGATTCTCATATCGGCCATGATACATAATAAGATTCCAAAATTCCAGTCTGTTCGGTGCCATAGGACCGGAATTATGACGGAACCCAAATGTTAAAACGAACGACCACAAGTGCTAAATCCATGATTAAAAAAAAACTTCTTTTGGCAGATTTCTTGATTGATTCGTGTACAGGCCAAGATTCTAAATAAGAATCTAAAATTCCAGCCGGATCGGTGCATAGGGCCGAAGTGATGACCTAACCCTTGTGTTAAAATGAACGAACCCAAGTGCTTAATCCATGATTTTTTATAAAATTCTTCTTTTGGCAGATTTTTCAATTGATTCTCATAGCGGCCATGATTCTTAAATAAGAATCCAAAATTCCAGTCAGTTCGGTGCCATAGGGTCGGAGATATGACCGAACCCAAGTTTTAAAACTACCGACCCCAAGTGCTAAAACGACCGACCCAAGTGATTTTTTTTAAATTTGTTTTTGGCAGATTTTTGGATTGATTCGCATACCGGCCATGATTCTTAACAAGAATCCAAAATTCCATTTGGTACGGTGCCCTAGGGCCGGAGTGATGATCGAACCCATGCATTAAAATGACCGACCCCACTTGTTAAAACGATGATTTTTTTTTTAATTCGTCTTTTTGCAGATTTTTCGATTGATTCTCATATCGGCCATGATTCATAAAAGATTCAAAAATTCCAGTCTATTCGGTGCCATAGGACCGGAATTATGACGGAACCCAAATGTTAAAACGAACGACCACAAGTGCTAAATCCATGATTAAAAAAAAACTTCTTTTGGCAGATTTCTTGATTGATTCGTGTACAGGCCAAGATTCTAAATAAGAATCTAAAATTCCAGCCGGATCGGTGCCATAGGACCGAAGTGATGACCTAACCCTTGTGTTAAAATGAACGAACCCAAGTGCTTAATCTGTGATTTTTTATAAAATTCTTCTTTTGGCAGATTTTTTAATTGATTCGCATACCAGCCATGATTTAAGAATCATGGCCGGTATGCGAATCGGTGCTATAGGGCCGGAGTTACGACCAACCTCAAGTGTTAAAACTACCGACCCCAAGTGCTGAAACGACCGACTGTCAGTGCTAAATCCATGATTTTTAATAAAATTCTTTTTTGGCAGATTTGTTGATTGATTCGCGTACAGGCCAAGATTCTAAATAAGAATCCAAAATTCCAGTTGTTTCGGTTTCATAAGACCGAAGTTATGACCGAACCCAGGTGTTAAAACTACCGTTCCCAAGTGCTCAAATGACCGACCGTCAAGTGCTGAATCCATGATTATTTCAAAATTCTTCTTCTGGCAGATTTCTTGATTGATTCGTGTACAGGCCAAAATTATAAATAAGAATCCAAAATTCCAGTCTGTTCGGTGCCATAGGACCAGAGTTATGACCAAACCCAAGTGTAAAAACGAACGACCCCAAGTGCTTAATCCATGATTTTTTATAAAATTCTTCTTTTGGCAGACTTTTCAATTGATTCTCATAGCGGCCATGATTCTTAAATAAGAATCCAAAATTCCAGTCATTTCGGTGCCATAGGGTCGGAGATATGACCGAACCCAAGTTTTAAAACTACCGACCCCAAAGTGCTAAAACGACCGACCCAAGTGATTTTTTTTAAATTTGTTTTTGGCAGATTTTTTGATTGATTCGCATACCAGCCATGATTCTTAATAAAAATCCAAAATTCCATTTGGTACGGTGCCCTAGGGCCGGAGTGATGACCGAACCCATGCGTTAAAATGACCGACCCTACTTGTTAAAACGATGATTTTTTTTTAAATTCGTCTTTTTGCAGATTTTTCGATTGATTCTCATATCGGCCATGATTCATAATAAGATTCCAAAATTCCAGTCTGTTCGGTGCCATAGGACCAGAATTATGACGGAACCCAAATGTTAAAACGAACGACCACAAGTGCTTAATCCATGATTAAAAAAAAACTTCTTTTGGCAGATTTCTTGATTGATTCGTGTACAAGCCAAGATTCTAAATAAGAATCTAAAATTCCAGCCGGATCGGTGCCATAGGACCGAAGTGATGACCTAACTCTTGTTTTAAAATGAACGAACCCAAGTGCTTAATCTGTGATTTTTTATAAAATTCTTCTTTTGGCAGATTTTTTAATTCTTAAATCATGGCCGGTATGCGAATTCCAGTTAGTTCGGTGCTATAGGGCCGGAGTTACGACCAACCTCAAGTGTTAAAACTACCGACCCCAAGTGCTGAAACGACCGACTGTCAAGTGCTAAATCCATGATTTTTAATAAAATTCTTCTTTTGGCAGATTTATTTTTTATTTTATTTTATTTTAGTTTATTTAGGAAACAAACAGTTATACATATTTTAATAAGAAAGTAACATATTACATGATTGCATTAACCAGCGAAGTTTCCGCTACAATTTATAATATATAAACATGGATTAAAACATTAAAGAAAACATAAAGTGGTAGAAAAAAATATATATACAACAGAAATGAAAGAAAAAAAACACAAATTAAAGCATATGGGATATATAAATCATCCAAATATTATTATTATAATAAAAAGAAGGAAAACCAACATAATGAGAATGAAAAAAATAACATGCAGCAGGGGTGGAGAGTTCGTAATTAACAATTTGTTTTAATTTTTTCTATTATGGATTTAATAAATTGGCCTGAGGACAAATGGAAAATATCAGCGTCGTAAAAGATATCATTGTATTTTGTGCACGTCCTTCGGAGAAATGAATGTTGTGTGTAATTTGTTTTTGAGTGTGGGATGTGGAATAGTTGGTTTGACCTTGTGTTTCTTATTGGACAGTGGAAATTAATGTGTTCTAGAAGATAGTTGTTGTCAACAACGTTGTTAATGATTTTGAATAAAAATTTTTGGTCGGATATATTTCTTCTATCTTCTAAAGTTGATAAATTATGGAATGTTAATGAGTCTTTTAGGTTTTCTGAAGTTCGAAAGGATTTAAAGTCTAGGTGTTTCAATATCTTTTTTTGAATTCTTTCTAACCTTTCAATATTTACTTTGTATTGGGGATTCCATATGACTGATAGATTTGTTGATTGATTCGCGTACAGGCCAAGATTCTAAATAAGAATCCAAAATTCCAGTTGTTTCGGTTTCATAAGACCGAAGTTATGACCGAACCCAGGTGTTAAAACTACCGTCCCCAAGTGCTCAAATGACCGACCGTCAAGTGCTGAATCCATGATTATTTCAAAATTCTTCTTCTGGCAGATTTCTTGATTGATTCGTGTACAGATTATAAATAAGAATCCAAAATTCCAGTCGGTTCGGTGCCATAGGACCAGAGTTATGACCGAGCCCAAGTGTAAAAACGAACGACCCCAAGTGCTAAATCCATGATTTTTTATAAAATTCTTCTTTTGTCAGATTTTTCAATTGATTCTCATAGCGGCCATGATTATTAAATAAGAATCCAAAATTCCAGTCAGTTTGGTGCCATAGGGTCGGAGTTATGACCGAACCCAAGTTTTAAAACTACCGACCCCAAGTGCTAAAACGACCGACCCAAGTGATTTTTTTTAAATTTGTTTTTGGCAGATTTTTGGATTGATTCGCATACCGGCCATGATTCTTGATAAGAATCCAAAATTCCATTTGGTACGGTGCCCTAGGGTCGGAGTTATGTGACCAAACCCATGCGTTAAAATGACCGACCCCACTTGTTAAAACGATGATTTTTTTTTAAATTCGTCTTTTTGCAGATTTTTCGATTGATTCTCATATCGGCCATGATTCATAATAAGATTCCAAAATTCCAGACGGTTCGGTGCCATAGGACCAGAGTTATGGCCGAACCCAAGTGTAAAAACGATCGACCCCAAGTGCTAAATCCATGATTTTTTATAAAATTCTTATTTTGGCAGATTTTTCAATTGATTCTCATACCGGCCATGATTCTTAAATAAGAATCCAAAATTCCAGTCAGTACGGTGCCATAGGGTCGGGGTTATGACCGAACCCATGCGTTAAAACGACCGACCCCACGTGTTAAAACGATGATTTTTTTTTTTAAATTCGTCTTTTTGAAGATTTTTCGATTGATTCTCATACCGGCCATGATTCATAATAAGATTCCAAAATTCTATCCGGTTCGGTGCCATAGGGCCGGAGTTATAACCGACCCCAAGTATTAAAACTACCGACCCCAAGTGCTAAAACGACCGACTGAACGTGTTAAAATGATGATTTATTTTAAAATTCGTCTTTTGGCAGATGTTGGGATTGATACGCATACCGGCCATGATTCTTAAATAAGAATCCAAAATTTCAGTCGGTTCGGTGCATTAGGGCCGGAGTTATGACCGAACCCATGTGTTAAAATGACCAACTCCAAGTGCTAAATCCGTGATTTTTTTAAAATTCTTCTTTTGGCAAATTTTTTGATTGTTTCGTGTACAGGACATGATTCCAAAATAAAAGTACAAATTTTCAATCGGTTCGGTGTTACGACCGACCCCAAGTGTTAAAACGACCGACCCCAAGTGCCAAAACGACCGACCCCAAGTATTAAAACGATGACTTTTTTTTTCAGTCTTCCTTCGTCCGATTTTTTTATCGACTCGTGTACGGGCCATGATTCTTAATATGAATTCAAAATTTCAGTCGCTCGGTGCCATGGGTAGTGGCGGATCATCCCTAAGCCAAAAAGATTATTTTGAATTGTAAAAATTTAATGGAAGTATTATTATCTTAGATAAGTACGAAACCACATCATGCCGTGATGACCAGAAAGGAAAGACCACCAAAAAACTCTGTATCGACACACACTTCTTGCTTCATTCGCATTCATAAATCGTCTCATGGTTGCGTTGAGTAGCACATTACCGGAAGAATACTGCGGGTAGGAGATATTTTCAAACGTGCGATCTTTAAAATGATTTGTCGGCACACGGTGGATATGAAATGTCAAAAATTTTCCCAGAGCAACAGAGCTGCATCTGACGGATTGCTGTCTTGAGAAAATGAGCTGAAAAAAAAAGAAAGCTGTTTAAAGAAAATGAGCTTTCTTTTTTTTACAGCTCATTTTCTCTAGACAGAGCTTTTGTCAGATGAACACCCATTGCTTTAAGGAACCAACTGTCGTTATACCCTAAAATTACTTGAAATTTCAATCCCTACAAAACGGGAAGCACAATTTCAAATAAGATTAGCGTTCCTACGACAATGTCGAATTTGGCACTTCTCTGGTATAGAGAAATGAAAACTCAATTACACGTTTTAGTATTTTATTGTAAACAGGAAATACAAGAATAATCAACTAACCATCCCGCCGTTTCCCCACAAGGGTAGGCAGATAGGACGGACGGCCAAACAACTCGGTCTTGGCATCCACTCTTTGCCTCATTCACATTCACACATCGACTCATACATCTTATTGTACCATTCTGACATTTGCCGTAACAATTGGGGAGGCGGGAATTGGTACCGCCGCCCCGGAAACCTTTATTGGATAACCAACACCTCTGCCACAGGTCACCCCAAGTGGTTCGCTACGTTTGGTGATTTAGCAGGGGTGCCCGGGTCCATGGGGTGAGGTTTGTCTAGATCTTGGAGGCGGATGACCTGGACACTCTGAACCCCATATTCCTACCCACCCCTTAAACCCCTTTCCTTCCCAGAACTCTCCTCTCCTTCTTTTCCTTTAAAAAAATCCTCCACATAGCATCCCCAAAGATGACATAGGCCCTGAGGGAAATTATTTTCCTCTGGACCTCCTGTGTGGAGCTCATGTAAAAAAAAAAAGCCAGACGCAAGTATCTGATTTACTTGATCGTGTCAGGTCTTCCTCCGGCGTCTCCGATTTCTTATATTCTACTTACATTCCAAGCTTTGTTCATTCGGTTTACATACCCAAACCATCTGAGGGTCCCTTTCTTAATCTTACTCATTACGCTTACATCAGCCTTGCATTCTTTGCAGATCTCCACATTTTTCACGCAATCATAATAATAATAATATTTGGATGATTTGTTTAGCGCCATTTTTGTAAAAAAAATCACCTCAAAGGCGCTTTGCACAAACTCATAATATATTTCTATAATCTTTCTTCCAGCTGCAAAGTAGTCGAACTATTTACATCATCCACCGGTTCATCGGTCACTAATATAGAGCAGAAAATATACAGGACGTTGCATGGTTTTACAACACATACGCCTTAGGGATCTCATTGCTATAGCATTCAGTCTACTTTCCTCTTCCTCTATCAGTTCCATGCCTCACTGTCATACATCAAAGTAGGTACCAGCACCCTGTTGTGGACTGCTAGCTTCGCTTCTTTAGACTGTTTTTTGTTAGCGCTAATGGCATTCAGTCCATTTATTCAAAGGGTAAATGCAGGACTTACCTTACCTTACTTGTTAATATCCGTGGACTATAATTTGTTATTAAACTGGACTAATCTCGTAAATTTATCAGATCGCAGACAAATCTGTGATCTATTAATATTATATAAAATAATTCACTCGGTCCTGGATAAACTAGAACTAATACGATTTCATTGCGACGACTAAGGGTTCATAATTTATTTGACCTAAACTGTTATTTGTTCGTTAGCGGTCTGCAGTCGTGCTCGGGAGCGATGACAAGTTACCGACATTTTCGATAAAACCAATATCGATCGACCATGCTAGGTACCCTGGTCGCGCTAACAATAGACTGACTCTACCGTTCTACTATAATAACACACATACATTATATATATATATATATATTAATACACAGTTGGCATTTGTTTTTCGAAAACTCACTATGGAAACGTTGCCTTTTAGAGACAGGCGAAAATCGACCACTCTGCCTATCCAGTTTCACCGACCGCAGAGATCGATTTGGCCGGACAGGGGGCACGGACAGCGATCTCATACAAAAAATCGTAAAAAAAATCGCGTTATGATGATGCGATAATCGACCCTTCTCCCCCGCGATCCGCAAGACCTCACGGCGCACTGTCGCTTAAAAAAAAAGTCGCTTACGCCCTTTCAGATAAAAAATTCAGAGCACGTTTCAGTACTTTGACTTTGCGACAAAAATTAAGCGTTTTTTGGCCTACAAAATTTAAAGAAAAAAACTGGCGGCGAAAACTAGAACTCTAATAAAATCACTCAATTCGGCTCGGTTACACTTCTCGCCGACAGGTTCGCATTAAAAAACAAGAGATGTCTTTTTTCCAATAGTTTCAATGCAAATTAAAATGCTAGGAATATCGAGTCAGGTCAGGATTAACCCATCTCTTTTTGCATGTTTGCGAATGCTGAGATAGGTATATGTAGATTTCAAATGTCAGTTTTATGCTACCGAAACGGACCTCTCAGCGTTTTCGGTCGGGGAATACTGCATTACAGCCCAAAAAGCGATCCCAGCTTTGATATTTTTAAAAAATATAATAGAGTAGAGGAATACGCAACTTTTGATACCAAAATTATATACGCATCTCTTATAAAATATGTCAGTAGAAGCTGACAAATATCACACATTTCCTGAAAAATTCATGTCGAAAATGCGTTCCCAAATTATCCGAGAGTATTAAATTACTGGCCATATGAAAAAAACTCAATTTATAACGGGGCAGGTACCTACCGTTCCATCGATAGAAAAGTAACAAAATACGTAATGTTGACGCAATTTTTATTGAGATAACGCGTAGGTAGGTACCTACAACAATGTAATTTTTCTCGGGGTTTACCAGGTAGGTACCTACCGGCTTAGGAACAGTATTCTTTCATTTAAATATTTAATGATATGAAATTAAATAAATCACTCAAGATGGTCACTTTTTAATCTATGTAGGTACCTACCTGCACATAACTTACTCGGAATCATCTGATGATTTTGCTTATGTATTTTTTTTGTAAATGTATAACGAAATTGCTTGAAGTTGAACGGGATAATTATTATATTTATTATTATTTACTTATACTTATTATGTTAAAACTGAAATAATTACGGAACTTGAATAGAATTTGAACAGAACTTTCACAGAACATTAAAATTAACTTGAAAAATTGAGGTTTTTTAATTTATTTTTTGTTATTTTTAGGAAAAGGTTTGTATAAAACTACTGGTGAGCTCTGGCATAACGAAATTTGCATAAAAATATTTCAATAGGTGGCACGCGAGCTGTTTGAAAACTAAATGTACCGGCAATGAATTAAGGAAGCGCGGGAGGGGGGGAGGAAAACCAGGGAGGGGGGAGGGGGGTGACCTTGGAAGGGGGAGGGGAACTCGGGAGTGGGGTTTGCGGGATGGAGGAAGGGGGGGGGGAGTAGAGTACGCTATATTTTTTCTTTTTTTTTCACTCGAATAAAACAAAATTTTTGTTTCTAAAAAATTCAGAAAAATTCATTTTTGTAGCGCCGTTCTGGAAAAAAATACTATAAGTCTATTAAGTACCTACCTGCGCACTATAAAATCTTTTTTTTTTTTACTGTAATAAACCTTAGTTATTGTTTCTAAAAAAATGTGACAAATGTACCTATCGATTTGATGTCTGTATCAGACCACTAAATTATAAATTGGGAAGCGGGAATGGGTACCGCCGCGCCTCCCCGGGAACTTTTATTGGATAACCAATACCACTACCGCAGGTCACCCCAAGTGGTTCGCTACGTTTGGTGATATAGTAGGGGTGCCCGGGTTCATGGGGTGAGGTTTATCTAGGTCTTGGAGGCGGATGATCAGGACTCACTGAACCCCAGATTCCTACCCACTCCTAAACCCTTTTCCTTCCCAGAACTCTCCTCTCCTTCTTTGCCTTAAAAAAACCTCCACCCAGCATCTCCCACATCCAGGAGCTCCACACAGGAGGCCGTGGGGAAAATAATTTCCGTCAGGGCCTATGTCATCTTTTGGGATGCTGTGTGGAGGATTTTTTTTTAGGAAAGGAAGGAGATGAGAGTTCTGGGAAGGAAAAGGGTATGAGGGGTGGGTAGGAATCTGGGGGTCAGTGTGGCCAGGAGTAACGGACGTATGAATCTATTCCTCACACTGCGGTGCAAGGCGAAGGGTTGGGAGAATCAGGCTGGAGTGGTCAAAATTCTCCCTCAATCAGTCTCCTCTGATCCAGCCAGCCACGCAGTGGTTGGGCAAACGTATCCGCCACCAAGACCTAGACAAATACATACAGTTTTTGAATACAAAAATGAGCTCAGTTCTGAATCCTAGGGGCCTATGTCATCTTTGAGGATGCTGTGCGGAGGATTTTTAAAGGGAAAGGAAGGAGAAGAAGAATTTTTTAACATGATCTCGACACAGGAGGCCCTGGAAAATATGGAAGATATGGATATAAAAGAAGGATGGGGAAGGGGATAAGGAGGGAAAGGATAAGAGGGAGATATAAGTTAGTGACGTGTTTTATATTGTTAATGGACTTTTTGTCCGTAAACAAATAAATTATATACAGCGGGTACCCGGCATGCGTTGCAAGGCCACTGTAACCTCGGGGTCAACTTAACTGTAATGGTTCCATCCCAATTCCCGGGAAATAACATTTTAATGCAAGCGCCTGCAATATATAACATTATATACAACGGGTACCCGGCATGCGTTGCAAGGTCACTGTTACCTCGGGGTCAACTTAACTGTATTGTTCCATCCCAATTCCCGGGAAATAACATTTTAAACCAAGTGCCTGCAATATATATAATGATATACAACGGTTACTCGGCATGCGTTGCAAGGCCACTATAACCTCGGGGTCAACTTAACTGTAATGGTTCGTTTCCAATTCCTGGGAAATTACATTTTAAACCAAGCGCTGCACTACATAACATTATATACAACGGTTACCCGGCATGCGTTGCAAGGTCACTGTAACCTCAGGTTTCTTCATATATTTAATTTAACACACACTCCTCCTCGCTTCATCCACGTTCACACTTCAAATCGCATAGTGTTTTAACCCGTTAGTTGCTTTTGCAACGGGCCCACCTAGTTATCACATTATTACTCACCAATCAGTCGATTACACATTTTGGGAAATGAATATGCTAACATCGGCGACATTTATTTCTTAAAATTAGCGCAATATAAACATGCACTCAAAAATTATTTTTCCATAATGTAACTTTATATACGCAATATGGACATGTTGAAATGAAATGATGATATTTCTCATTGTTCTTTTTTGTTATTTATTGTTGTGATACACAAAATAATTGTATGTTATTTTAAAGTTTAAAACTACTATTATGTAATGATATTATTTTTCTTACTTTTGTACTCTATTATATGTTTATTTATAAAAGGCAGTATAGCCGTTTATGTATTTAAAATAAAATAAAATAATTGGTTGAAACATAACGATAATTGTTAGAAGTGTCGGAAAAAAGTTCAGCCGCCTGGTAGCTTTCATCGAAAACGCTGCCCAATCCATTTGGGATATAACAAAACAATTAATGGTGGAATATTCCTCTTTTATAGATCTACAAAAAAGTCCGCGAAGGCATATATCTATCTTTTACGGATAGCTTACTATATACATTATCTTCTTATCTAATTATTCTTATCAATTGCTGTTCGTTTGTCTCGCTAAAACTCGAGAGCGGCTGGGCCGATTTAGGTGATTTTGGTTTTGAAATGTTTGTCGTAGTCCAGGGAAGGTTTAAACGGTGATATAATATGGAGAAATTGTGAGAAAGATAGTAAAAACAAAAATTTCATTTTATCATATAAACAGTTCTACTGTTCTACCTACTTTCAGAAGCACAACGTAATCTAGAATTGGAATGCAAAAAAAAAATAATTCCGATTGTCATATTTCAGTCGCTGTCAAACGATACCTGTCATACTGTTACCATTTAAAATCTTCTATCATCAGTTTGTCAGTGCGTGAGACCTTTATTTACTGTTTTAATATGCCAAGGAAAAGACGAGATAGATCGTCGAAGTCAATCAAATGGGCGACGAGCTACAAGTACCTCATTGGAGGGGACCCACCACTTTCCCAACGGCGTTATAAGGAAACATATGGTTTCCTCCTTCACCGCACACGTCAAGACTCTACTTTTTTTTTAACGAAGCTACATTTATTTGAACGACTCTAGACCCTCCAATGTCCATGCATACGGGGTTAGTAAGCAGTATGCAAGTACTTACAGTAACATTATACAAAAGATAAATAGAAGTAGCAGCCCGTGGAATAATTCTTCTGAAATAGGTAACATCAAAAAGAGATAATAGTGTTAGTAAAAGAAAAAGAAAAATAAAAATAACGGCTATGACCAGTCGAAGAAACCTTCTGTGAATAAAATAAGTAATGAGGAAAAAACAGTTATATGATTATGTTATAATGTAAGTAATTACTATAGTAGCGGAAATAAAATAAAATATATTTAAAAAAAAAAGCCAGAGAAAGTATTCCATAGACCACCGGGCAGTCCCAATGAGAATGCGTATAGCTATCGGCCCAACCGCAGACGATGCTCGAAGTCCGCGTCCTTTAGCCGGTTCCCCGATTTTGCCTCGAAGAAATGTACTTGGGAGAGAAGGGGAAGTTTTTGAAGACCTTGAGGAAAGATGAGCGTCGGGTTACCGGAGGGGGGACGGAAGGACATCGAGACCACACGGTTACGCCTCAGGCCAACGCATGTCGATGGGGGAGGCGCGGGCGGATCGCGGGAAGACCGCTCTGTTGTATGTTCGCCTGGCAATGTGCATGGACAGGGTCTATCCCACCCCCTTTCTATGGGGGAATGACGATACATAACATGCACAGTTCAGTTGCGCCACCAAAGAATGGAAACCAAAACTAATCAAGAAAAATAGAAAATAATAAGAGCATTTATACATGTAAAACATAATTTCAGAATCAGTACAGAGTGATAATGTATCAAGCGATACTGTCATCAATACCATCGCTCACCAAGATGACCTATCGAGGTAAAAACATAAATCATTGTTAGCAGAGACCAGAGAAGAAAAAAAATTAGTCAAACGTAATCAGTAATCAGTACGAGTACCTCACGTGCAAACCGCACAGATGATCCTTCGCGATGAACTCAAAGACGGCGGTGGTTACAAAGGTTGGATTTTACAAAGTGTTTTATTAGCCACAGCAACGCGTGGCCGGGTCACCTAGTAATTTAGGAAAACGTTCGGATTATGGGTGAAATTCCTAAAAAATAAAACTAGTTATCTTTATGCTAACTTTGGGCCGGGAAATCCGAATCTGAAAGAATTAGGTTGGGGCAAGCAAATATAAACTGAATTACACGACTGCAAAATTTTGAATTCATACACAGTTTACAGGTAATTTTGACGTTTTTGACGCTCTCTACAACGCCATAGAAAAAACCAAAGATATTTTATGTTCAACCACAGAAAATTAAGTGATGCCATAAGCAATAATATCAATAACGTAAAACTTTCAGACACGATACTTCCTCACATGATAATTCATCACATAACTCACATTAACCTGATGAATTATGACTATCTCAACGGCCGTATTCTTAGACCAAAAGTGTGAAAATTCGTAGTCTTAAAAAGTTGTGACGTAGACCGGTCACCAATATCAATGTTATTATATGAATCAATGTGAATAGATAACAGCAGAAAAACATACCTTATAAATCGAACAAGTCTTCTTCGTCCGTTGTATCCTTGTCAGACTCACACGTCTCCAAGGGTTCCTGTGGAATACGCGGGTCATATAAGAGCCCAGCTAAACGGTAAAACTCCAGAGTAGGATCCTTCCGGCGTTCTTTGCAACTTTTCAGAAACATGTATCGAGCAAGGTTGCCGGGTATGTGCGCTTCAATTCTACCAGATGACGACATGGAAGACCGCTGCAGTATATAAATTCAAACTAAACAATCAACATACATATGAATTTTCAGTAAGCATAGGCACAATAACCACCAATCAAGTAGTTTAGCGGCTACGCTAGGTTTGTGTAACATGGTTTGTGATACAAAAGAAAGTGCCCCCTTCGTAGCGCCTACTCGCGTCAAGGCAAGAAAACATCCCAGTTTTCAAGTAGTTTAGCGGCTACGCTAGGTTTGTGTAACATGGTTTGTGATACAAAAGAAAGTGCCCCCTTCGTAGCGCCTACTCGCGTCAAGGCAAGAAAACATCCCAGTTTTCAAGTAGTTTAGCGGCTACGCTAGGTTTGTGTAACGTGGTTTGTGATACAAAAGAAAGTGTCCCCTTCGTAGCGCCTGCTCGCGTCAAGGCAAGAAAACATCCCAGCTTTCAAGTAGTTTAGCGGCTACGCTAGGTTTGTGTAACATGGTTTGTGATACAAAAGAAAGTGCCCCCTTCGTAGCGCCTACTCGCGTCAAGGCAAGAAAACATCCCAGTTTTCAAGTAGTTTAGCGGCTAAGCTAGGTTTGTGTAACATGGTTTGTGATACAAAAGTGAATAAAATTTATAAAAAATAATTACTGAAATTATAAACATGTTTTTTTACGTTATTGATATTATTGCTTAATGGCAACACTTAATTTTATGTGGTAATATGTAATATCTTTGGTTTTTTCTATGATATTTATTGTCAGAAAGCGTCCAAAATGGCCTGTTATATTGTGTGTGAATTCAAAATTGTACAGTCGTTTAACTCAGTTAATATTGCCGAGTGTAACCTAATTCTTTCAGATTCGGATTTCCCAGCCCAAAGTTAGTATAAAGATAATTAAATTTCTTCTTTCGGAGTATCGCCCATAAAAAGATGTGTCATTAATTTATTGCAGATTGTTTGTGTATCGAAAATTTTTGAGTCGTGTAATTCAGTTTATATTTGCTTGCCCCAACCTAATTCTTTCAGATTCGGATTCCCCGGCCCAAAGTTAGTATAAAGATAACTAGTTTTATTTTTTAGGAATTTTGCCCATAATCCGAACTTTACCCGAAAAAACTTATGTTTGAATGCGGATGGAGCGAGGAGTGTGCGCCTACAAAGGGACCGCTCAATTTCGTACACCCGCTCTCGGGCCGCTTCGGTCGCCCGGTTCAAGGCGTTCAGTACGGGCATTTTCTCGCAAAAGGGGGCCGAGGAATTTTCTGCTCAATTTTTCACTGCGCCATTCAGGTATCGAATAAGACGAACTTCGAGTGCCTGAGGAAGTTTACAAGGATCTGGGTTGAGAGATAGCCTGAGCTTAGAGTCGCTGATTAGTAGATTTTGACACCAGGTGTACTTGTTCCTGACTTACCACGGACTTTCTTTGCTTCTTCTCTACGACCAATATTGCCCAGGATGTACAGTATTTATATTTTCTTTCATGTTTATTTGTTTATCATGCCCTGCGTCATTGAACGCTCGTGTTTAGATTTCAGGTACTTGGTTTAATGCCTTACACTTTTATGTTATTTTGTAACATTTACTTTAGTTATGATTACCGTTATTATTTAGTTATGATTAGTTTTTTAGTTATGATTACCGCGTAGAACTGAACTCACTTGTTTGTTCTGTGCCGTCCTTCTCCCCATAAAAGGGGTTGGACCCTGGACCGAGTCCTCGCCTACTGACCATGGCCGGTCTTATGGAACTGGTGGAGTTGCACCTGTCTGCCGCGCCACCCCCCGTGACATGAAGAGGCTGGGGAAAAGGCTGAACGGCATCCGAAAGCTGTCCGTCCCGCCTCCGGCGACCCGACGCTTTTCTCCCTAGGGTCTTCTTCTATGATTTCCAGTTACTTTCGTCTAGGCACCACCGGCTAGCTGGCTCAAGGACGACGCCGCCGGTTATCGGGAGGCCGGACAATTAGCCTTTTTCATTCTCTCGGGTACTGCCGGTAGTCAGGTTGCAGTGACACCAGTTCTACTCTGTATATATACATTATTTTTCTTTTGTTTCTTTTTTCCTTTATGTACAGTACCTGGTGCTGCCCGCCGGATTGTGTGTGGTCTTTCGCTGTCATGATCTGATTACTCATGACGGCTGCTGTCATTTTGGATTACTTTTTTTTTTTTTTTTGATGTTACTAACAACTTGTTTGACTGTCCATGAGGCTCACTGCTTTTGCATTGATACCTCCATGGGCTTTAGAATTGTAGAGATTGACCATTACAGTACAGTCCTGTAGGCGCGCCCGCATTGAAGGTCTAGATTCGTTACATTAAATGTAGAGCCGTTTATTAAAAAAAAATTATTCTTGCGAGAACTCCGAAGGGGCGACCATAAGTTGCCTATACCGGGGTGGGACAGTGGTGGGTACTTCAATGCGCCATTCAGGTTGTGCAGGTCAATATGCGTAATTTGATACCCGTAACGCATAATTTCCTGTTGCAAAGAAGACTCTTACCACCGAGCCACTTATAATTTCATGATGTCGGAATTCGCTTTTGCATATAGAAACCATCGCGGGCACACACTCACTCACTCATTCACACACTTAATCACTCACTTACTCACCCTCTTACTCACTTACTCACTCACTCACTCACTCACTCACTCACTCACTCACTCACTCACTCACTCACTCACTCACTCACTCACTCACTCACTCACTCACTCACTCACTCACTCACTCACTCACTCACTCACTCACTCACTCACTCACTCACTCACTCACTCACTCACTCACTCACTCACTCACTCACTCACTCACTCACTCACTCACTCACTCACTCACTCACTCACTCACTCACTCACTCACTCACTCACTCACTCACTCACTCACTCACTCACTCACTCACTCACTCACTCACTCACTCACTCACTCACTCACTCACTCACTCACTCACTCACTAACTCACCTACTCACTCAAAGTTGTATGTAGAAACCATAGCAGGCATGCGCACATCAAATCCCCAAAGTTTCATCGCAATCGGATGAACGGTTAGCAAGCATAATTTCATGACGCCAGAACTCACTATTGTATTTAGAAACCATCGCGGGCATGCACACATCAAATCCCCAAAGTTTCATCGCAATCGGATGAATAGTTTAGCAACGCTAAGCGGTTAAACACACAAATATACATAATGTAGGGCTTAGCAGTAAAAACCTGCCAAGGAAAAATGTATAGAAACCATCGCAAGCATGCTCACATCAAATCCCCAAAGTGTTATCGCAATCGAATGAATGGTTTAGCACTCCTTAGCGGACTTACATACATATATATAATGCCACCCGCAGGGCCTAGTAGCAAAAACCTGAGGAGTATAAGTAAATAGAAACAAGCGCAGGCATAGGCGCTTCAAATCCCCAAAATTTCATCGCAATCAAATGAACGGTTTAGCAATGCGTAATTTCACGATGCCAGAGCTCACTATTGTAGTTGTATTGTATTTCATTTTGAGCGGGTAAGTACTACGTAGGTACTTTGTTGTAATATTTCATCAAAACGACGCCATTATGTTGTTGAGCATAAAATAATTTTGCAAAACTTCTTTTCAGCACAAATAAATTTATTCAATATCATGTTTTGATTTTTAAAGGAAAAAAGTCCCTGCAAGTAAGTACCTACCTAGAACACGCGTAATATATATATATATATATATATATATATATATATATATATATGTAGCAGCCGCGTCACCTCTGCTAAAAATACCGACGCAGGATGCCGACCCCAAAACAAACCATCGATCAACACGGGCAGGCGAAGGGAGCTGATTCAACAAACAGACGACAATGGAATTTGAAACATCAATATTATCGATCAATGACACCCGATACGAAAGCCGCGGACTAAGCAAAGGCATACCAAGAAACATCCGTCCAAACGACGAGTAAACAAAATACTCAACCCGTGTAAGATTGACAAATAATGAAAATGAACTATGGAGTCACCGTCAGCAACTCTGGGGGTCAAGACGCACGCGCTTCACCCCACTGAGAAGTTCGAGAACAAAGGAATCACCCGGTATATAAACCCTGGACGGCCGATGGAGAGCACACACACTCACTCACTCACTCACTTCACGCACTTACCCACCATAAATGAACTAATACCCACGTTGATCGACTCTGTTTTCTCGCCGCGTTAAAACTTTGTACTGTATTTACCGACTTGCATTTATTTGTCATTATTGAATAAATCAATTGAAATCTTCTGCTGCGTTTGCTGTACATTCTCTCGGACGTAGACGACGAATACCTACAGTCATTGAGGTATATAAATAGAGAAGCAAACTTCATTACCGCTCATCGAAAAAAGCGTAACCACTCTACAACTGCAACGATGTAGCTTTGGAATCACTAAACATTTGAAAGTAAACATATATTTGTCTCACTTGCACAAGTCACGAGAACATTACCACCGCTAGGATTAGATAAAGCCAGAAACGCAAACCTGCAATAGCGGCTTGGTGTTGCCCACTATTTAAAATTTTACCCAAAATAAACAAAGAAATAGTTTTTTTTTTAACGTTAGTTTGTAATAAAATAAACTTATTTAAATTATTTCAAATTTGTTTTTTTCATTATATGACTAAAAGAATGCACAACTAATGAAATAATGAAGTCATTATTTGTTCCAATATTTTTTATTGAACCAATAGTATATAATACTCAAACAGAAATTGTTCTTAGTCGAAGTATGATACAGTTAAAAGTGACCGAATTGGATATCGACACGGTGGCGCAGTGGTTAGCGCGTTCGCCCGGTAAGCGAGAGGTCCTTTGTCCCAGATGTGTCAATATCTTTTTCTGATTTTTCTGTTTTCAGATTTTCGATTGAGTTTCACTTATATTGTCTTCATTTAATTAAATATTACAATTTGAGATTTTACTCATAAAAGTTAAAATAAAAATAAAAAAAAAACAAACAAAAATTGTTTCAAAAGTGTTTTCAAAGTTCTTTTCACGAAAATCGAATTATTTCCACCCACTTCTCACGGCGTGCTGCATCTTATGGTGCCCTGCAAAATTATTAATATAAAATACGTAAAAAATATAATTACTTCCTAGATTATTCATTAAAAAACTAAAATAAGTTTTAATGTAGTATGAATATGAAGATTAAAACATAATTTTTATTAAGTATTTTAATATGGCTACCTCCATAGTAACTTATTCCATAAATTATGTATTCTCCCATTAATGTGGGAAAACCAAAACGACTTTTTAGTGGCAACACTGAACCTATATTAGAGTATTTGACATTTTATTTCATTTTCTGCTTTTTTAAATTAAATGTGAATATGTAAACAATAAACTTAGGTGTGGAAAGTAATTCCACTTGCTTTATTATGTTGATTCGCATTTTTTAGCGACGCATTTAACCATTTTGGTGATAGTTTTGATCGCGTATCGTCCGGCACAAGTCGGTCGGCGTCACAATGAACACTGGACTGACGTTAGCGGGGCATATGCTTCTGGACATATGTACAGTGGCAATGCTTTGGCGCGGTCATTAGTCATCTAGTATATATATATCAATGCCTACAGTGGTGACCCCGACGTGATTAAGTTGTCTGAATAATTTAGATTCGAATTGTTTTCCTTGGTCGGTAGTTATCCGGATTGGTGCGCCAAAACGAGTAATCCATCCTTCATAGAATGTGCGGGCGACCGTTTCCGCTTCTTGATCTCTGATGGGGAAAGCTTCAGGCCATCTTGTGAATCGGTCCACGCACGTCAAGCAATACCTATATCCTTCTGATATTGGCATAATGACGATATCGATGTGTACGTGTTCGAACCTTGACGAACTCAGTGGGAAGTTGCCTTGTGGAGCGCTTACGTGTCGCGTTACTTTGTTACGTTGACAAGGTAAGCAGTTTCTTGCCCATTTGTTGCAATCTGCTTTAATGGAAGGCCAGACATAACGCTGTGTTATGAGTTTGGTCGTGGCTTTTATTCCCGGGTGAGAAAGGTTGTGTATCGCGTTGAATGCGGCTCTTCGGAATCTTGTCGTAACGAATGGTCTCGATTTTCCAGTTGACACGTCACAGTATACAGATGTGTTTGTGTCAGGAATAATGACTTTTTCCAGTCGTAGAGACGATCCTTCCAGAAGATAATTTTTCACCTCTTCGTCGGTTTCTTGTTCTTTTGCCAACTCGGCATAGTTAATAGGTGTCTCGATGGCGTCGATTCTGGATAGTGCGTCAGCAACTATATTATCCTTGCCGGATACGTGTTGTATATCCGTTGTAAATTGTCCGATAAAATCGAGGTGTCGGAATTGCCGTGGACTGCATTTTTCTGCTTTTTGGGCGAAAGCATACGTGATTGGTTTGTGGTCTGTGTATATCGTGAATGTCCTTGCTTCAACCATATGGCGAAAGTACTTGACCGCTAAATAAATAGCAAGTAGCTCTCGGTCATACGCTCCGTACTTTCTCTCTGCTGGGCTCAGTTTTTTCGAGAAGAATGCCAAGGGCTCCCACTGGCCATCCACTCGTTGTTGCAATGCTGCCCCGGCGGTGGTATCGGAGGCGTCACTTATGATGGCCAATTGGGCATCGCTCTCCGGATGTGCCAGCAATGTCGCTTGCGCCAAAGTTTCTCGACATTCTTCGAAAGCCTTGATGGTTTCAGGTGTCCAGGGCACTGGTGTTTTGCCCTTAGCGTTTCCTTGTAGAAATCCGTTGAGGGGTGCTTGAGACTCTGCGGCTTTGGGTATGAACCGTCTGTAGAAGTTCAATATACCCAAAAAACGTCTCAGGTCCTTTGTAGTTGCCGGCCGTGTGTATTGTCGGATTGCCTCTACTTTGTCGGGTAGTGGTCGCGTACCTTCGCTGGAGACCAAGTATCCTAGGAATTTGACACTACATCGATAATGTATACTACCTTGCGAACACAGGCATAAACAGAGTAAAACAGTGGCTGGACAGTAATTTGCTTACACTAAACATACAAAAAACAAAATATCTCACATTTAGCGCTACCCTTGCAGGGCAACCCAAAACACCTCATCACCTCACAATACACAATATTAAGTGTAGCCTTGGAAATAATAACCATACTTGTAAATGCGAAACCCTTGAATGTGTTAAATCTATTAAATATTTAGGTATAATAGTGGATAACCACCTTAAATGGAAACAACAAATTGAAAACACAGCTAATAAAGTGCGCAAGCTTATTTATATATTTATAGCATTGCGGGAAATTATAAAAACTCAAGACATTAAAAAAATATACTACGGGCTCTGTAACTCCGTCATAACCTACGGTTGCATTGGATGGGGTGGAACAGGATTAACAATATTATACCCGCTACTGAAGGCACAGAAATCCATTCTACGCATTATCGAAGTTTGTCATTATTGAATAAATCAATTGAAATCTTCTGCTGCGTTTGCTGTACATTCTCTCGGACGTAGACGACGAATACCTACATATATATATATTTTTATTTTTATTTTTTATTATTTAACAATGTTCAAATAGAACCATGCTTCATTCATAAATAATCAACACATTTATAAATTAAAAAAAAATAATAAGGCTGGGTTGTTTAAAAAAAAAAATTGACAACTCTTCAAATTTTTCTAGTTAATTTTCAGTTCTAGAAAGTTCCGTTCGAGTTCTGTAATTATTTCAGTTTTGTGATGTAACTGGCCTATAATAATAAAACAACAGAACTGGAATAGAACTAACACGAAATGTGAGAATTATATTAAAAAAGTTGAATTATTCAGTATCATCAAAACAACCTTACTATTGCATAAAACCTAATTAATTGTGTAGCTACCTATTCGGGTAGGGCATTTCCTTAAAAAAATTCCTGCAATCTTTTTGCTTTTTTCATCGTAATTGCAATACTACCGAAATAAGTACCTACTCTGCAATGAATAACATTTAAATTTACCTGGCCAGTAAAATTTACACTTCTGAAGTAATCTCTAAGCTTGTTTTTGTGGGGATTTTTTTTTGGAAATGTGGGAGTTTTGGTAGCTTCTCCTGAAGTTTTTACATGGTATGTGCATGTTATTAAGGGCTAGCGAGGCTATCAAGCGGCTTGGCTCAATCACGTAGTTTTTTGTCTATGGCTAGAGTTTTGACCGCATTTTGACCGTCTCCAGAGGTGGCTTGACGCTTGAGCCAAGCATTGCGCAATAATCTACGTTATTGCACAACGCTTGAAGCGAATTTATATTTTTTGAGCGTAGACAATAAATCATAGACAAATAAGTACCCGAGTGGTGATTTTAGATATTACGTATCACGTAAAACGTTTATAAAAATTAGATTAAATTATTACAAAATAGGTATTAATTGATTTTGTGTTTAATGTGTAGAAATCCATCGGATTTTTCTTTTAAATTAATGTAAATATAATTTAATAATGTTATTACGTCAATGTTATATTAAAATATTAATATATAACATTTATTTTAACATAACAAATAATTCTTTTTCTTTACTAGATTCCATCTCGCACAAAAAAACTACCGAAAATGACAAGAAGCCATAGACAAAGGAGTAATATGTTCAAGTGCCTCTCGAATGAAAAATCGTCTAGGCATAGACTAAGGCTTGGCTCAACGGCTTGAAGCGCGCATCAAGCTGTTGAGGCAAGCATTCATAGACAATAACGGAAAATAAATTTACGTGCTGGCCGTCAAGCCGCTTGATAGTCTACAAGCGTTCTGGCAAGCATTTGTCTATGCCTAGATGTTATTTTCGATAGTTTGTTTGGTTTAAATATGGTTGACAGTGAATTTTGTGCGGCTGAAATAAAATGGAATATAACGGAGACAAAGCATTCTTAGCTCTTGGGTTATCTTTGTATTTTAATAAAAATAAACGAATTTGGTGTCTAGAATGGTACAATTTGTGATCCCGCTTTACTCATAAGCATTTACAAAGCGTATTACAGGCACGGCACCAAATGATCGTACTTACGAAGCATTGTTGTATATTTCCATTGATATTATGAATAAATGTTATAATTAATATTGTAATATAACATTAATTGATAAAGTTGATAAAGGAAAATTATTTATTACCTATTTCTCAGATGTTCACAAGACCTAAACATTTTAAATCAGTCAAAGCAGTTACATCATTAACAATAAGAAAACAAAAAATACTTGCAGAATTGAATACTTAATAACATTAATAGCAGTTACAATATTATTAAACAATGAGAGAAAAAAAAATACTTGCAGAACTTAATAATAAATAATACTAGCTGGTACCCGGCATGCGTTGCAATGCCATTCAAAGAAATAAATTATTTCTCCCTGCATGTCCTTTCCCGTGCGTCCCCGTTGACATCCCGAGTCCCTTTCCGAGAATACTGCACAAGAGTCCCAACTGCTCCCGTCTGGAGCCAGTGAGACTATGGTATCCCCGATCGGGGTATGTTGTGAGGCTGAAGGTAGTGGGGTGGGGAAGAAGATAGGAAAGAGGAAGGTGGGGAAGTACCTGGCTATTTAGATCTGGTCACCAATCACGGCTTATGCCATTTCAAGCAACGTTTCAATTCTGAATGGTGGTCTACCAGGGCGATACTTAGAGTATCTTCCAATCTGGAACGTGCCACAAATATACTTTATATTATTTTAAAGAAAAAAATTGTGAAATAACACAAATTAATCAAATAAAATTTATTTGACACGCCGGGATTCGATCCCCCGACCTTCGATTTACGAGTCAAGAGCCTTACTTACGTCAATTTTTCTTTCCGTAGAATCTTTCCACAAAGTATCGGAAGACTTAAAAAAAACTTTCAATTCTTTCCCCTCCCTCCAATTTTATTACCTTTTCTTTCCGGAAGAACCTTCTACAAAGTATTAGAAAACTAAAAAAAAAAGATGAATGAAATAGGTAAAGTGGTTCTGAAGTTATAGCGTGACCAAGGGAAACAGGGATTCATTTTTAGAAATCCATCTGATTTTTCTACAAATTAAACACAAAAACAAAAATTAAAAACGTAGAAATGCATCTGATTTTACTTTTAAATTACCTAATGTAAATAATATTTACATTAATTTAAGAGAAAAATCAGATGCATTTCTACAAATTAAACACAAAAACAATTTATTCTTATTTTACATTAATTTTATCTAATTTATAGAATTGTTTCACGATGCGTAAAAAATGTAACAAATTTTGAAAAAAAACTTCTGTTTTATGTCGAAGAACGCTAACTATTAATGTACATGGGGTCCTATTTTATGATTCTGCGATTGTTTCGAAAATGTAATTAATTTCAAGAAATGGCCAAGATCACCTTTAATGAGTGATAGCCAAATAAATAATTTTAAAAAAATATATCAATTCGCATCAAGCTCGCCGCCAGCACGTAGCTTGCTTCAAGCGTCCTCGGTAGACTGCAGTTGCCAGCTTAACAAAAAACTACGTGCTTGAAAGAAATTGCTGTTGATAGTGTCGGAATCTCTTTATATTGGTGTTAAAAGTTGCGGAATCCTTCCGGCTAAAATATTTTTTAAAAACATCTTAGCAGGGCTCGACGGCAATGCCGTTTTCCGCTAAACAACGACCGAAACCGACAAAACAGACTTCTCGGCAGAAGTCTGTTTTGTTAGGCTAAAAATTTGACGTTTTAGATCCCTGACCTAACTCAACATTCCCAGCATTTTCATTTGCATTGAAACTGATGGCCAAAAAGACATGTTTTGTTTTGAAACGCGAACCTATCGGCGGGAAATATAACCGAGCCGAATCGAGTAATTTAATTTAAATTAATTTAATAATAATTTTAAAAGCAGAGTTTTTAAAAAAATATTAAAAAGTCCATTTTTAATCGGGTCGTAAAAACACGCCGTCATGTTGGAATTATTGAAATTTTAGTGGTGACGTCACTGTTCGACGTGTCGTGACGTCACCGTAAAGTCATTGTATGGGAATGTATGATATGACACAAGCCATCGTATTAATTTGTTCGTTTATTTTGTAACGTACATAGTTCTGGGGAACCATTTACTAGTATTTTATATAGGTAGAGCAGGCGAATCTCCTCAGGATTGTGGATGGATATACGGGATTCTCCCCATCATGATTAGGTTTTCTTTTTTTAAATAAAATAGTACTTTTCCATATAACAAAACTAAACATATATTTCAGAAACATTTAACCAGAGGTTTCAATTACCCCGAATTAACATCGGTAAGGGCGACAAATCAACTAAAAATAAATAGCAAATAGCGTACAACACTCGAGAACACCGTAATGAAGTGCAGCCGCGAAGTTGTGGGGAAGTATCCGAGGGAACCGCATTCGAGGAATGCATACGAGGATCGCATCCATGGGACGCAACCGCAAATCGCCAACTCATTCTCTACCGACTCAGCTAGCCGGGCAGCAGGGCAGCAGGTTCCACCTGATGACCCGGTGTAACAGTGCTGCTAGCGTATTCGCAATTTTGCATGGTCTGGTTGGCTGCATTGTTCACCGAAGGGTACTACGCATGATGCAGGCGTGATTCTAGAATCTTCGGCTCTTCAGTTGACGGAATTACCGCGGGTCGTGTGGTGGTGTTGTGGCACGGGCTGTCATTTGCTGGAACCCAATTCATCATTATCGGACTAGAGATGTGAGATTGAAATTTATTATTTTACAGATCGAGATATTGTTTGAGATAGATTTAAAGATTACTGAGATAAAAATTTGTTTTCGTTTATACGATTACAGGCGCCCATCAGTTTAATCTTTTAAATTATTACCTGCAAGATTCGTATTGACACGGTTAGAGAATTTATGATCAATTTACAGCTGAAGGTCACGCCGACCGCGCGCTTGCTTTTGCCGCTCTCGATACGCCGAAACATGGCTAACGCGACTAAACTATCGAACTCGATTTGAACTCAGTAATTACGAGTCGCAGGTGTGAGACTCTATGTTGAGTTGACACCACCGTGTAGAGTGATTGAACTGCCTACTCTGACCATGGCCTGCCTCCTGGTTTCCTGCCCCTTGACGACCAGCTGTAAGTCGATCTCCCCTCTGTTTATAATGTGTCCTTTTACAGTAATTTACGGGTAACACTCATCGCATTCCCAGTCCCGGGAAGGGCTTTGAGAGAGATTTCTTTGTTAGGAATTACCTAGCCAGGCATTGTGTTGTTTGTGTCCGATATGTATTTTGCGAGCTGTTGTATTCGTGTTTACTAGACAATATAGCTATGTCTTATATCCAGCTTCCTCTTTCATTTGATGAGATTACACGTGGGCGAGTTAGCAAATACCTTTGTACCTTTAAATTTAGCTTCCTACCACCTTGAGGTGGTGAGACCTCACGCTCCCCGACGATAGCCGCCTGCAAAGGTAAGTAAGGCCCCTGTCTGGACCGCATCAACATACGGTGGTATTCGGGGGGTCTTGAAAAATTAAAACTTTGACAATTATTTTAACTGTTAAAACTAACTCTAAAAATAAAAATACAGTTATTTAAGTTAAAAGATTCATTAAAAAAAAAAATTGGACTGGAGTTCTCTATTGTGCTATTTTTATACAAGTCATCAAAATAATTCTGAAATTTTGAATAAATAATAGAAGAGTCATTTTTTTCTGGACGAGATTTCCAACCATAATTATTTTGGATATTATCTCTGCGAATCGTTATATTTTCAGTTTTGTTCAAGTTTAGGTACTTGTTATTTTTAAACACAAAAGATATTTCAGACAAATATTCTTGTTTATTGAGATTCAGAAGTAGGAGTAGCTAAAAGATTTCAATTTTTGTTATTTTTAAGTGTAAATTTTTCCAAAAATATTTTGTGTCAATAAATATTTCCGAGAAAGCGAGATTATTTTTTACATATAACAAAATACCTCCACCGGATTTGTAACTTCTGCAATAGTGATACGAGTTAAATTTGGGAATTTCTTCTTCTTGTTCTCTGTCCGTTCAACGGACGTTGGATATCATGTTGGCTATGCGGACTTTGTTAACTGCGGCCCGGAACAGCTCTTCAGTAGACCTGCCAAACCACTGTCTCAGATTTTTTAGCCACGAGGTTCTCCTTCTTCAAGGGCCCCGTCTTCCGGAAATCTTTCCCTGCATTATGAGATGCAAGATCTCGTACTTCTCTGGATGTCTCATCACACGTCCAAGATATTGAAGTTTTCGGATTTTTATAGTTTATTAACTTCTTTTTCTTTATTCATCCGAACAATTACATCTTCATTTGTAACCTGTCCATCCAGCTTATTTTCAGTTTTCTTCTGTAGATCCACATCTCGAACGTCTCAAGTCGCCTAATTAGTTCTTCAGTAAGCGCCCATGCTTCCATTCCATAAAATAATATCGAAAACACGTAGCATCTGGCCATGCGCATTATAGCGGGTAGCTACCAGCTGGTCCCTAAATAATGGCAACAACGCCTTTTGTTCCTGACGTTGGTACGCGGTAAGCATCTGGGGTTCGCTAAGACGAAGAGAACCGCAAGCTTCAGTTTGGATTGAGCAAGCCTACGGAGAGGAGCACGTACCTACGGCGGAGGAATCGGACACACCATGGCGTCTCGAATAATTTGTAACGTTAATTTTCATCCTTACATATTATTTAGATTGTCAAGGTTACCTTTTGTTTTAATATTTATTACTTGTGCATTGTAGTTAAAATGCTCTGGCGTCCAACTATTCTTTTAACTTCCACATAACCTAAATTCTTATTCGCATTAGTTTGATTGTTGTAATTCTCTTCGAGAATTACAAACACCCCTGGGTTCATATAATTTTATAAGAGTCTTTAATTATTCTTTCAATGTCATTATAATCAATATACAATAAATCACATTTCATTTAATCTAATTTCCTTCCATTTATTTCATTTGACTTTTAATTACATGTTCTACTTCCAGACTGTAGCTAGCCAAATTATATTATTTACACATGATACTCTAGACATACCGCACAGGTTAAACATTTCCTTTACAGCTAGAAATATACCGTTACAGTGGCGCCCCACGTTGGGCGCCACTGTAACGGTAATAACGAAGTTTTTACCTATGAGCGGTATATCTCGAGTTGCATGTGTTAATAATATAATATATGGCTAGCTACAGTCTGGAAGTAGAACATGTAATATAAAGTCTAATGAAATATAAGGAAGGAAATTAAATTATATGAAATGTGATTTATGGAATATTGATTATAATGACATTGATAAGTATAATTAAAGACTCTTATAAAATTATATGATCCCAGGGGTGTTTGTAATTCTCTTCGAGAATTACAACAATCAAACTAATGCGAATAAGAATTTAGGTTATGTGGAAGTTAAAAGAATAGTTGAACGCCAGAGCATTTTAACTACAATGCACAAGTAATAAAGATTGAAAACAAAAGGTAACCTTGACAATCTAAATAATATGTAAGGATGAAAATTAACGTTACAAATTATTCGAGACGCCATGGTGTGTCCGATTCCTCCGCCGTAGGTACATGCTCCTCTCCGTAGGCTTGCTCAATCCAAATTGAAGCTTGCGGTTCTCTTCGTCTTAGCGAACCCCAGATGCTTACCGCGTACCAACGTCAGGAACAAAAGGCGTTGTTGCCATTATTTAGGGACCAGCTGGTAGCTACCCGCTATATTATCCCCCCACCAATCCGAAATTTCCCAGGGGAAATTTCCATGAAGCCCCCTGGCGCTCGAGGAAGAAAAACGGACTCGCAGACCAAAGTGATGAGCTGTCCAATGACTGCAGGCGGCAAGGAAGAAAACCAGGACCAGGATGTCCACTAGTAATTACTGTTCCTCCAAGGTGACATTGCTGGAGAACAGATTCAGGAAAGTCTTCAGCGAACGGCCTCACAATATGACTTCTGCACACTTCGTTGCACATAATTGTGGTTATAGCCCGAAAGCGTTGCAAAAAGACGGAGCTGTAGACTATTCTTGAGGCTTGCAAGTAAATGGGATCCTGGTAGACAGACGTAATTCCCGTCCATATATTGTAAATAGTAGGAGAATCGGTGACCACCGTACTGCAATAATGTTGACATGACGTCATAATAAAACGATGAACCAGAAGAAGTTCCATAATACAATGCAGCAACTCTCCGATAATGATGACTTCAAATAACTGATGACCCAAAGTGGCCCAAGGTAGAGATGGAGCTCTGGTATAATATCTTGAAGTAAAGCGATGATAATTTGAAAGAATCTTCCCATGATGATGTCTTCAAGCGGGATAATGATACAACATGGCTTGAAGTAAGATGAACGCCTTTGTCCCATATTGAACCAGCGTCGATGAACATGAAGGATACTTTCTTCTTAGTCTTGATATTGTTGAAATTTCTTGAGATTATCTTGAAGTTCCCTATGCTATACTGCCTAAATAAGGTTACCAGCAACAAGTAAGATATAAAAGGAAAGAAAATTCAAGATGAAATACCAAAATAATTCTGTAAATGTATGCTCAAAGCTGAAATTTAAATTTTCCACATAACAAATTAAAGAAACCTAAATATAAAGTTTAATAAATTGTAAAACTTCATGTCTATTCAGAAGAAACAATGAAATATTATGCATTTGCAAAATTAGAATGAAAGGGATTTACCGAAGTTTGAATTTTCTCAGCGATGTCAATATATGATAATTAAATGCATTTAAATTGAGATTTAGTATGGTGAATATATAATTCAATAATCTTTTACCCAGAAGATCTCAAAATACAAAAAACAAAACATATGAAAAAAAAAAAATTTTTTTTTCTGAGATATTTATTATTCTTTTCTTAAAATTCCCAAAATAAAACAACAGCCTGTATTATGCTGGACTGAGTATGAAAGCTGCCAAATGAAATTCTTATTTGTTTGAAAGTATTTTTTAAAACCCCATGTAGCAAATAATGATTTCGAGATCGTCAATAAACAATGACCAGATTGATGGTAAAATAATAATTAAAATGATAAATGTATTCAAATGTAGATGGCACTAGTATAGGCCCAATTATATTCATAATAAAATGTTGAAATTTAATAATCATGTTACTAATCAGCAACAGATGTCATTGCTCTATTCCCATAATAAATTAATAAAAAAATAATTTATGAACAACCTGTACAGTTGTTATATTAAAAAGCATCTGGGGTTCGCTAAGACGAAGAGAACCGCAAGCTTCAGTTTGGATTGAGCAAGCCTACGGAGAGGAGCACGTACCTACGGCGGAGGAATCGGACACACCATGGCGTCTCGAATAATTTGTAACGTTAATTTTCATCCTAACATTTTATTTAGATTGTCAAGGTTACCTTTTGTTTTCAATCTTTATTACTTGTGCATTGTAGTTAAAATGCTCTGGCGTCCAACTATTCTTTTAACTTCCACATAACCTAAATTCTTATTCGCATTAGTTTGATTGTTGTAATTCTCTTCAAGAATTACAAACACCCCTGGGTTCATATAATTTTATAAGAGTCTTTAATTATTCTTTCAATGTCATTATAATCAATATACAATAAATCACATTTCATTTAATCTAATTTCCTTCCATTTATTTCATTTGACTTTTTATTACATGTTCTACTTCCAGACTGTAGCTAGCCAAATTATATTATTTACACATGATACTCTAGACATACCGCACAGGTTAAACATTTCCTTTACAGCTAGAAATATACCGTTACAGCATTCGTAATCCAAGGTTGAGATCATGACTGCAGAACATCTTTTTAATGCGAATAAAGGTTGCACGAGCTTGCTCAATGCGGCATTTGATTTCAACCGAAGGATCCCACCTACCATTTAAAATGCAGCCCAAGTATACAATACTCTGCACCTCTCTAGTTTAGTTCCAGCAATATAAAGATTTTCATGCTATTTTTGCGTTATTTTTGCTTATGAGCATGTGTACTCCAAATAATGTCAGAAATCACTGGTTAAAGTAAGTCAAGTACGTCCCTTAACATCCTGTATACACGTGAAAAATATAAGCAAAGAAGAACAACAACAAAATTTAATATGCAACAAAAAAGACATTAACGGTCTGTAGCGTCATTCAACATTCATGGGGCCAGTAATTGTCTCCAGAATTCTTCGATCTGGAATCTGGAGTCTGGTGGGATTCCATGATGAGTACATTTTCGAAGATGTGTATCCTGTCCCTTAATCCTGCCATCCGGATTCTTATGGGGGCCGCAACTCGTCCCTCTGTTAGCATGTTCGAAGCAGTGCAGTATCTGGGAAGTTCAAGCATCATGCAGTAGGTGTCTTTCCATGCTGCTCTTCTTAATCACTCCAACCCTTAGGTTGTTTTCACGATAATATAATGTGTATGACATATGAAGCGTAACTGAATTATTAAAGATAGTCCAAAGTTCGGATGTATTAAAGGACGTACAGAACCTAAGGAATAACATCATTTTTACCAGTAGGCTACGAAGCTGAAATCTTCTACTGAGCATATTTGACTTTACGCTGAGCTCGTCTTTGCCGGTCGACGTCATCGTAGTCCATCAGCTTAGGTACTATTGATGATGTGTCCTAAATACTTTGTTTCTTCTACTACTTTCAAAGTTCAGAAAAGCTGGTGTAATGCTTTACAGCCCCTGTACGTACCTGATGACCAACAGTGATGTTTTTGTTTTTGGGTTGTACAGCTTGTTTATTTCTAGTGAAAATTCTTCTCATATTTTTTAGGGATTCGTATCCCCTTATCAATGGCATCGTCATTAGGGAACGTACCCATACTACGTGACCCGTTCAGGGGGGGGGGGGGGGGATCTTCAAAATACCACGCTTGGTCACAATGAGCGGCGGGGGGCTTAGGTTTTTAGTCACCGGGGAGGGGGGGGGGTTTAAAAATTGAAAAAAGTGGGTCACACAGTATGGGTACGTTCCCTTAGCACTCTGTCCTCCGATGGCAGCCTAATCAGGCGTTTAACTTGATTTAAAAATTGTTTAAGCAGTGAGTCAGTTCATCCATATAATATTTTATTTATGGAATAATTGTATTTTCCAAAAAATATCTATTTACCCAAGGCATCAAATGTTGCTTGAAATAGCGGCACCACTATACTTCCGTAGACCATTATCACGACACCAGACATGCAAAGAGAAACCCAGTAGTTCCTCCCACCACTTCATCATTAGCTCAAAGACAATTCTCATACTTAGGCCCTAAATTGCTTGATCTTATACCCGATTCATGGAAATCAAAAAGTGCTAGCATTCTGAGTAATCTGGTAAATTACGCTTCTGATCTTAGGGAGAGTTGAATGCGAAAATATGCTAAGCACGTCATTACATTTTCCTTTTTTAGTTGATCTTTCATATATATTGGTATTACCTTAATATTATTTTTATGCTTAAATTTTTCGTAGCATTTTTCTTTTATCTACTTTCCTTTTTTATACATTTTTTGATTCTCTAATTCATTAATTCATCAAAATCAAAACTAAAATTTCATGGAACGATTGAAAAGCATACATGTTTATAATTTTTATTTTTATTTTGGAATTTTCTTTTTATTTCTCTTGTCTACATATATTTTAATTGTTAAATATATAATTTAAACTCATAACCAACTTCTTGTATATACCATCAAAACCTTAATATATTATTTTTTTGTGAAGTGTTATATTTAAATAAAAGGCAATATAATGGTCAACACATTAATTACATGTAAAAAACCTGCTCATTTTGACTGTCCTAAAACGGGCAAATTGCCCAGTTGGACAGCCAAAGATCATTCTCTCTCTCTGGTTTCAATCCTGGGATTGGTTTGCAGCAATTTCCTCTATTCGTGTCTTCCACTCTTCCCTGTCTTGGGCGGCTCTTTTGAAGTCTGCATATGATGAGCAGCGCACGTCCACCAGCAGGTCCTCCAGGTACGGTCCTCTAGGCGTGGGCGTCCCCTAGAGTTTGTCCCCTCGGTCATACCCTCCATTATGGCATGCAAGAGGCCTTCTTCTCGTATTACATGGCCGATCCACCTTGCGCGCCTATATGTAATATGTAATGCTTTCAAAATAAATTAATAAGATTCATCTTTTTTTCATAACTTTTAATGACTTCAAAGGGTTGTTGAAATTGTATGATTCTGAGTAGTCATGGAACTTAATTTTAGGATAGTACGGTTTTAGGGCACAGGTGATATTAAAAAAAATGTATAATTTTAGTTATTTTATTAAAAATATAAACAAGTTTCCCTGTATAATTTACACGATTTGTAGAATTTTTTTATTTGTTTGGTTGAATAACTACGGCAGACAAAATATTTTTTAAAACTGCTACGTTATACATATTTTTCAAAATTGGGATGAAAAAACTGATCAGTTCATTTATGCTTATTTAAGTAACCTAAACTAGTCCCAGCGAGAGTTCGTACGGACGTCATCGATGTTTGTCCTCTTTTTCTTGTTTGAAAACGAAAAAGACAAGATATCAGAAGGATTATATGATGACACATACAATCTTCTCGCTGGGACTACAATCTACAAATCATTGCATTATGAAATAAATGAAATTACTCGTGGGTTATCCATGTTGCTGACACAGGAGTTTGTGAACTACAATATCCTAAAATTTGTTAAAACTAATATTATTACAACTAGTATCACATCTGCATCCAATGACTATCATACTTTTTGTAACAGGATGATTATTTACACATTTTTATATGATTTTTTTGCGAATTGGAGGTATTTTCATTCGTCATTCTATTGAATCAAAGTTAATATGTATACATAATGGTTCATTTACGTTATCTACCAACAATATCATTATATTATTTTGTTAGCAAATTGAACTGGTGGTAAAGTAATTGAGATAAGATAATCAATATTATTTATCAATTAAATAGTTCAATTGGAATTCTTTAGCAAATATTTTGACAAAAGTGCCAAATAATCAGAATATTATATTATTTTGTAATATGTGAATTCTTGATATGTGCTTTAGATATTATCTATCTATCTATATATATAAAAATCTATTGCTGTTCGTTTGTCTCGCTAAAACTCGAGATCGGCTGGGCCGATTTAGCTGATTTTGGTTTAGAAATGTTTGTCGTAATCCAAGGAAGGTTTAAACGGTGAGAAAATATGGAAAAATTGCAGGGAAGATAGTAAAAACAACAATTTCATTTTCCCATACAAACTGTTCTACCTACTTTACTGTCAATCATTTGACGTTCGTCCCTTCGGTACGGTAGATTTGGGTCCACTCGAATTGAAGCACAAATTAAATTAAGGGTTTTGAATCGACAACATATATCCACATTACTCGGATTATCGCGTATTTAAATTTTAATATTTTGATGGTTGTCATTGTTGGTTCGTTCAGAATAACAAAATTACAAACGTCGGAAGAAAAGCAAACAAATTGTTGCCTTGGAAACGTTGTTGTTTTTTTTGTTTTGAATTAGGCCATTCACCCTAAAAAGAATGCTTTGTTGGCGTCGTAATGAATCGCCGAAATGTATGTATAACTTCCGAACGACTGCACCAAATTGGATAATTTCTTTTTTTTTAATTTGTTATTTTGAGTAAAAGTACTGTTGAGCTCTGGCATTATGAAATTTGTATAAAAAATTGTAGTAGGTGGCACGCGAGCAGTTTGAAAACTAAATATACCGGGAATGAATGTGTGGAATATGAGAGGTGGGAGGGGGGGGGGGAGGGTGTGTGGAGGGTGAAGAGGGTGGGGTGGAAGGGTTTTGGGAAGGGAGAGGGGGGGGGAGGGGTGTAGGAGGGTGGGGGGAAGGTGTAGGGGGAGGGAGGGGGGGGAGTGGAGAGGGGAGAGGGAAGGTGGAGGAGGCGGAGTGGGAATCACCCTAATACCATGCGAGCGAAGCCGCGGGAAAAACCAGCGTTTTATAGGCAATCAAGAAGTTGAAAGGCGTTGTGCTCATAATATAACAGTGAAAAGAACCATTGTCCAAGAACTGCAAATGTTTCTTCATCAGAACAATGATTTAGGGGCCGTTCAAGTATTACGTAACGTACTTGGGGGGGGTGGGGGGTCTTGTGAAACGTTACTGTGCGTTACAGGGGGGGGGGGGGGGGGGGGGGGTCGAACAAGGCGTTACGTAACATGTTTTTCTTTATTTAGATAAAAAAAACTAAGGAATTAAAATCTTCCAAGTTGGCTATCCTTTTCCTTCTCGAAATCTCTTGTTTTATTTATTACCACAAACGCGATTAAAACAAGAAAAAAGGTATTTAAGCGACTTTCTAATTGTGACTTTCCGGTAAAAATTGTCACTTGGGCGTTACGTAACGTTTAGGAGGGGGGGGGGGGGGGGTGCTACGGAAAAACGTTACGGCGCGTTACATGGGGGGGAGGGGGGGTCAAAAATCTTCAAAAATTGCATTATGTAATACTTGAACGCCCCCTTAGTAAAAATGTTCAAAATGGCTATATCAGATCATTTGCCATCGGACAGCCATAATATTAAACGAAACACGGATCTATGTGTGTTTGTTACTCTTTCACGCAAAACTAAATGGATTTTTGTGAAACTTTAAATAAAAAAATAATAAACTTTACAATAAGCTCATAAATCAGAATAACATATGCGAGCTTTGGCATCATGAAGTGGCACGCGAGCTGTTTGAAAACTGAATGTATCAGGAATTTAGTATGGAATTTAGGAGGGGGGAGGGGGACCCGGGAGGGCGGGGAACACTGGAGGGGGGAGGGGAACTCGGAAGGGGGATCCAGAGAGGGGGGAGGCGAATACGGGGAAGGGGGGGAGTAGAGTGAGAAGACGGAAGGTGGAAGAGGAGGAGTGGGAACGCAAGAAGGGAAGGGGACTGGGGGGAGGAAGGTGAAGGGGACGAATGGGAAAGGATACGCAGGGAGAAACAATTTCTTTACTAAATGGCATAGCAATGCATGCCGGGTACCAGCTAGTTATTACATAAATGTACTTTTATTCTTTAATTGAGCGATAAAGAGAATGTCTTTTACTACTATCAGAGCACGGTATAGTACTTACACACCAATCTTTAAGATCGGCCTGAACATGGTACGATTCATTCTCGCGCAGGTACCAACTTTACAATCAGTGTAAGTGAAAGAGAAAGATGCGTGATATAAGTGCGACAGAGAAAGGCGTTGGCAGTGGGCCATGCCATGTTTCTGTCCTTAAATTCACATACTGCAATGATTTCTGATCAATGTCAGGCCGGTCTTAATGTTTGGTGTGTACTATACACATATGTGGTAATCTGGAAAGCTTGAAGCAGATGGCGCTGGTGTGGTTGGGTATCATTTGCATGACAGGACAGCTATGGTTTAAAATATATTGTTTTTAGGATTTATAGGCATTTTAAAAAAAAATGTTTCAAATGTGGTGGTTGGAGTGTCAGAGTTATCATTTCATTACATAGTATAAACGAAGTGGCTTAAAATGTATGTGAGCATAGATTTTTTAAACTACACAATGGATTTTCATGCGGTTTTCACCAATAGATAGAGTGATTCAAGAGGAAGGTTTATATGTATAATACATGCTTATTATAGTAGAGAAAAGCCGAGAAATTCAAATATTCAATTCAGGTAGCAGGCAGCAGGCAGCTGGCAAGCGGGTGGTTTGGATTTTATAAAGGTTGGGTAATGGCGTTGTGTTTCGATAGCCACGGCAACGTGTGGCCGGGTATGCTAGTTAAAAAATAAATTTAGAAATATAAATACAAAAGTAATTGGGAAAAAGGAAGAATTGATTTGTTTATAAAAGCAATCTAATTCACATTGTTTTCCTATGAATGTATGTATGTGCACATACTTATGAGTACAGCACATAGGATGAGAATTAAGTTCTTTAGATTTTCACATTGGTGGCTTGCATCAGAAATAACACTTTTCAGACGATTTTCTGGACTAAAATGTTAAAAGGTGATGTTAGCTCAAGTTTTGAAATAGTGCTTATTCACATTTATATCAGTATTAAAATTGCCTTTTGTTCAAATATACAGATTCCAGAGACATCACATAGTCTGATAAAATAAAATGTTTAATTGAAATATGAGATTTTTTATTGATATATATTTAGGTATTTTTAAAAGGCACAATCCATTTTTTTAACTATTATAAATCCATGTCCAGAGTTCTGGAGCATAAAGCATTACTACTATTATTAAACTTTTGTCATTTCAACCTGCCATTGTTCAACAACACAAAAAAGTGTTGGCAACCCCGTACACCATTTGGCTCTAATTGTATAATTATGGTTAGAAAGCTCGCATTTAGAATTCCACAGAACTTTGAAACTATGTAATTACTCTGTATCATTATTCATAAATTATAAACCAAGCTTAAATAAGGTTTCTCTTGCATGTTTTGCTTCTTTGCAATTAGACTAATGCAGTGTGACTTAGAAATACAGGAAAACATTTGCCCAGTACTCCCCACCCAACATTAAACATAATATATTATATCATTACTAAGTTCATTCTTTACATGCAGTCTTATCTTTCAAATTTTGTAAATGTTTAATAATAACCGTTCACCCTCAAACTTTAATTTGGTATTCAACTTTATTGCTAAAAATTTTGTAACTTTGGTTTTATTCTGATGACTTTTCAGAGTCAGGGAATAACTCTCTAGCCGATGCTAAACCCAATAATCTAACATGTCTGAGGGAAGCTTTGGAGTTGCGGAATAAGTCATCCGTGTTGTGGAGTCTGTCCAAGATACCCAGGGTGCCATAGCATTGAGTGAATCTGCAAAAAAGTATGATTTAACAAAAAATAACTAATTACTAACTACAATATAAATGTAAGTGCACAATACTGGAGCAAAAATCATTATTGTTACAACATTTTAATATAGCAACTACACCGTAATAGCAGTCTGTTTTTTAATTGATGAAATCTTGTATTTGGGATGTACCTATGTTTACGAGAGATGGGAAAGCTGATAGAGATATTGAATGAAGGGTTAATGCAGGTAACTCCATGACGGAGGACTGACTGACCTTAACAAAAAACTGTCCAAAGAAGCGAAGCTAGCAGTCCACAAAGGAGTGCTGATAACTGATGTATAACAGTGGGGGATGGAACTGGTAGAGGAAGGATGAAAGTAGACTGAATGCTGTAGAAATGAGATCCTTGAGGCTTATGTTTAGTAAAACTATGTACGATCGTGTGAGAAACGTGGAGATCGGCAAAGAATGCAAGGCTGATGTAAGTGTAATGAGTAAGATTAAGAAAGGAACGCTCAGATGATTTGGGCATGTAGAGTGAATGAACGAAGAAAAGATCGTAATGTGGCATTCAGACACATCATTCTGTTGGAGGTTTACTCGAGCAAATATTCCTCCTTCATTTCACTGCATGTTCAGACGGTGCTCTAGAAATAAGGGTTCCTCGCCATACCCGCTACAATATTGTCTCCTTTACTTTAGTTTTTACAACACTTTAGTCTCCTTTTTATTTTTTTATGTCGCAAAACAAAATTTTATTTAACTTTTTTTATATTAGGAACATTAATTTACAGACTAGCCGGGCCCGTTGCAAAAGCAACTAACGGGTTAAAACACTATGCGATTTGACGTGATGATGCGAGGAGTGTGTGTTCAATAAATATTTGAAGAAAAAAACGATGTTTGAATGTAGACGAAGCGAGGTGTGTGCGCCTACATAGAGGGCACAGGCAGTAGACTGCTCAATTTTGTACACCTACTATAAGGCCACTTCGGTCAACCGGTTCAAGGAGTTCAGTATGGGCCTTTTCTCGTAAAAAAGGGTCACGGAGCTAACTACTCAATTTTTTCACCGAATCGTTTAGATCGTGTAGGTTGATACGCTTAATTTGATACTCATAAGGCCTAATTTCCTGTTGCAAAGAAGACTCCTACCACTGAGCCACTTTGGTCGCCGACTCTTAAAATGACCCAAGTAGCTCACTGCTCGATTCAATATATATTCTATTGAACCAATCGAGCCGCCCGACTCAGGGCGTTCAGTATTTCATTTAATTTTATTTAGAAAAACGAATACTGCCTTATCTTGAAAAAAGGATCCTAGGAGTTTACATTTTTTTTCACTCAGCCCTCCAGATTATTAAGGTCGAGACGCGTAATTTGATATCATCCCGGGTACGGTAATGTTCTATGAGTTAAATGTTTATACAAAAATAATTCCTACTTTCAGTACCTACCCACTGAGAACATCAATCTATTCTGATGCACAATATCCGAACAGGTACGAATAATAGTAAGTAATTTGAATTTATTTGAAAATTTTAAAATTCGATTAAAATTAAGATTTTAAAATTTTTTTCGAATCTTAAAATGTTTGGGATTTTGAAATTTTATTGATTTAAATTTTTTTTTTCGACTTTGAAATTTTTTGGATTTAAAATTTTTTGGATTTAAAAATTTTTTTGGATTTAAATTTTTTTTTTATCTAAATAAAGAATAACATGTTACGTAACACGTTGTTCCAACCCCCCCGTCCCTCCCCTCCCCCCCTCCTCACCACCCCTCGTAATGCACAGTAACGTTTCACAAGACCCTCCCCCCCCTCCCTCCAAGTGCGTTACGTTTCTTGAACGGCCCTTATGGGAGAAGCAATGATTTCTATGAGACCTTTATGAGTTATTCGCATAAGCATTTTGACTATTCGCACGCTGCGTTGACACGAACTTCCAGCACAAAATGCTCGACTGATGAACGGAGTGAATGCGTGTTCATATATTTCACTTCACATTTCACGACTTAGATAATTCCAGTGAAAACCAATATCCAACAATGATGGAATGCTTCTCTCGGCACTGTCTCTCACCACTTTCATTTCATTTCATGTTCAGACGTGTCACTTCGAGGGAAAGAGGTGAAATAAAATACAGAAATGAAGGATTAGTGAATCATGTGACTGCCCCGTAAGGAGAATATATGACGCAAATGTGAATGGTAGAAGAAGTCGGGGATGCCCGAGTAAGACATGGCACGATCAAGTAAATAGATACTTGAGTCGGGCCATATCAAGAGTCAGAATAATAGAAGAGTATGTATTAATGCAAATGAGGCAAAGAGTATATGCCAAGACCGAGTTGTTTGGCAGTCACTCTCTGCCAACTCCTGTGGAGTAACGGCATGATTGTTAGTTAGTTTTTTAATGTGTGATATCATACATGCAACTTCTTCAATGATTGATTTAAGTGATATTTTCCTAGTGCGATCTAATAAGTTTACTAATGTATCTACTTGAAACAATTAATGAAACACTTAACCTTTTCACCTCTTTTGATCTTGTTTGATATTGTAAACAGAACAGTGGTTGTACATGGCACTCTAATGGCGCATATACAATTGCAAGCCGAACCACGAATCATGGGAAAAGAACGAACCAAGCAATGTTGCGAACCACTGTTTGTCATTGGTTCGTTCCTGATTTCACTTTAGGTTCGTGATTCTTGGTTCGACTCGCACGTGTGTAAGTGCCATAACACATTTTACTTCACACAAACCCTTTTTATGTGTATGTGTGTGGAGCTGAAGGCATTTATTGTTTGCACATAATATTGTCCCCTGTCAGACAAGTCACCAACTCACACACATAAGATTTAGAATTGTATTTTATTTTTATGCAAATACCGCACAAGATTCTCAATTGGTCCCAGACTTCTGGAATTGAGGTATTTTGTGAGGCTGAATATAGTGGAGAGGGAAAGGAGATGTGAAAGAGGTAGTTGAGGAACTACGTGGCTATTCAGATCCGGTCACCAAACAAGGCTAAAACCATTTCAAGCAACGTTTTAAATCTGAATGGTGGTCTTTCACCAGGGCGATACTGATAGTATCTTCCACTCTGGGATGTGCCCTATACGTATATTATTTTTAATGAATTAATTGTGAAAAACACAAATAAATTAAGTAAATATTACACGATCTCCAGATTCATAGTCAAGAGCATTACCCCTTAGCCTTACTTATTAATCATGTTTTATTTCATACATTATTATTTCACTACAGGGCTTAAAAACTTATATTTATTTATATATAATTTGTACATTTATTTATAACAATTACAGGCAATATAGCCTAAGACGTTATAATTGTACCATTTATGCAGTGTATATGCAATGCCAAAAATCTTACAAATGCGCTATAGGACACAAAAAATAAATATATTTTTTTATCCACCGCATTCAAAAAGCACGTAGCTCTCCCCACAGGTGAGTTCATAAATAAATTAGTGCGGCTTGCTCTACTATATAAGAGGTTGTTATATTACTTTACTTATAGTAATTAAGTATATTACAACAATTTTCAAGCAATTTTGTGTACTAAAATGTTGAAAAGAGAGGTTAACTCAAGTTTAAATAGCGCTAATTTGTATTTGTAGCGTTATAAAAATTGCTTTTTGTTCTAAATAGATTGCTTACAATTATAAAATATTCCAGAAAGAGATACTACCTTACAAGATATCAAATTTTGATTACAGGACTTAAAAACATACCCATGTTATAACCGTCAAATTGTGACATTTCAACGTTGTTTGCATCGAGTTAAATAAATACATCGATGGGTGTTTGAGGTTTGGCGACTTTTATCCGAACAGGGACAATATGTTGAATATTGTGGTGAATGAAGAATTTATTGTTTCTTACTTCAAATGGTGGAAATCGTGGAATTCTGGAGTCTGAATGAAGGGTAAGTGGTATCCGGAGTGGTCATTCAAGGTTATGAAGATGATTGTGGTGAACCATATCCAAGCCGTGGTCACGTGGCAGTTGGTGATGTATACTCCGATCAATACCGGGAGTAAGTTGGCGACAGCGTGCTCAAGTGGATGGCAATAAACGGCAATCATGGCGATTGGGGCGGTCCATTCGTGGTGCTTCTTGTGGATGTACTTGTAGAGTAATCTGTTGTGGAACAGCCTGTAAAAAACCAATGCATTATTAATTGTTTTATTTAAAAATCCCAGGTTACATAATGTAACAACACAGTGTATATAACTAACTAACTAACCATCACGCCTTTTCCCTCCGCAGGGGTAGGCAGAGAGGACAAACAACTCTGTCTTGGCACACACTCTTTGCCTCACTCACATTCATACATCGTCTCATACATACTCTTCTATTATTCTGACTTTTGATATGGCCCGACTGAAGTATTTGATTCACTTGATCGTGCCATGTCTTCCTTGGGCGTCCCCGACTTCTTCTATCATTCAAATTTGCATTATATATTCTTCTTACACTACTTTCTTCGTTCATTTGCTCTACATGCCCAAACCATCTGAGAGTCCCTTTCTTAATCGTACTCATTACGCTTATATTACATAAGCCTTGCATTCTTTGCGGATCTCCACATTTCTCACACGAACGTACATGGTTTTACCACACATACGCCTCAGGGATCTCATTTCAACAGCATTCAGTCTACTTTCATCCTTCCTCTGTCAGTTCCATGCCTCACTGCCATACGTCAGGGTAGGTACCAGCACTCCATTGTGGACTGCTAGCTTCGCTTCTTTTGACAGTCACAATCACCAATCAGCACTCTACTCCCTAAATAAATATAGTATACATTTTCTAAGAACCTTGCATCACTAAAGTAAATATACCATAGCCTTTGAAATGAATTATTAGGTTGGTACACCATACACTTTGAGATGAATTAATAGGTAGCTAGTAGATACCTACCTACTATGTTTGAATGGAAAATATAATATGAGTAACATACATGTGTAATTTATTTGCATTCTTACCTATGTGAATAGTAGAATCCAATTTCTTGGCACAAGATCATGATAACCAGTTGGAAGAAAACCAAATGGAAAGCTGGTAGCGGTCTAGTGGGAGGGAATCCATTCTTTGTCATTCCATAGAAGGTAAGAAAACTCAATCCAACCCCTACCACAAACTGGTTGAAGAGTACCACCTTTATAGCCTGAAAAATAAACATCAAATTTAATTGACATAACTTTTGCCAAAAGCAATTAGCTGGCTTAACTTGTTCGTTTTATTATTTTAATACAATATTCTCATTAATTTTTTTTAAACATTTTATATCTGTGCATTCCTTGGTAGAAGTGTGCATTGATAAATATTATTGTTTTGACATTTAAAAAGCAATTGAATAAATCAAAATAAATGGATACGGGAATTAATAAAAAGCATTTTGGATACACATTAATGCCCAATCTACATGTGCAAGCCATTTGCATAAATAATAATTTTTCGAATAAATGAGAAACCCGCTCCGCAGGTTTTTGCTGCTAGGCCCTGCGGGCGGCTTTTAGTTCGGCTTCGCCCAGTTTGAGTAGGATAGGAACTGGTTACAAAAATAGCCAGTTCCTCGGTCCACTGTGATCCAGTGACAGCTAGTCATCGAGACAAAGTACCTAACCGTGACAAAGTAACTAAAATACGCAATGACACTATAATAAGTAATATACTCGTATATTGCATATAGCCTATAACCACCTATAAATCCTAGTACTTATACCTAGGTAATATATGTCCATATGCGAACTGCTTATGGAAGTTGCGACATCTTTTGGCAGATTCTTGAACTAAAACCCGAATTACAACGGTAGCTTTGCTTGAAATTTCACAAACACAGATGTTATTTGTGGCGCGGCGTATAAGGCGTGACGTTGGACATGCAATGGAAGTCGGGTTCTGGAATTCAACCACATGCATATCGTAGGCTATTACTGTTTGATTTAATAATGAAATTATTTTATTTGTCTAATGGTGATAAAGTTTAAGGTTAAATGATAAAAACAATTACTTCATAAAATTTGATTTTTAAAAATTTTTTTTGCATTTAAGATTTTGATGCCGGGGCATGTTTTTTCAGAGAAGACAATTAATTCTTCTTATTTATTCATCATCGTTGCATGTACAATATATCCCATGTGACTTTTTGGCCAAATTACGTGATTTACACCATTCCATTCGGATTTCGGATTCATGCAAAATATTATTCGGTTTCTTAAATAAACTGTCATAAATAAATCCCATTTATTCAATTATATTTTTCATGATTTTACAGGCAACTTTGGCAATTACATTACATTTTCTTTTTTGATTTCAGCAGTTTGAAAATACATTTTTTGTAGATTTAAGTGAGTAGATGCACTTTTTCAGAACTGTTTATATTACATACATATATTGTTTTGTTTGTTTTTTTTTTTTATTTTTATTATGGTCTCAAATTTTTATGTCGTTATTTTATTGGTCAATGATATGACTATCTCTAACACTGTTATATATGAACTTGTAATGACTGTTTATAACGCTAATAAATAAAATAAAAAAATAAAATAAAATAAAAATAAAAAATAAAATAAAATAAAATTATTTCTGAAAGAATTACTAGTCGGGAAACAATTTTCTTCAATGATTCCCTAATGTAGTGCTGGTGTTTAGGAAATGGGTGCTTGTTGATACAAAAATCAAAAAATAATAAACTACGCGAATATTAATAATTATACTGATTTCTGCAATTTTCCCCAAAAAACACTCACATTTCCCCCAGTGAGGCGTGATTTCCGCTTGAGAAGCACTTGACTCTAACTGGAATGTACCTAAAACACATATCTATCTTAACTTTATATAAAGCAGAGTGTGTTACGTAACAGAATTCCCTACAATATTCAAATATCCCGCGAAAGCATTCAACGCAGAAGCAACCGACGCAGAACGGTGCGCAACCATTCCGCGCACCGAAACACAACGAATTCACCCGAAGCATTACGTGCTCCCCGAAGCCAATGAACGAAGAAAGTCCTTTGGGAATTCAATTTGAGAGCGATCGACGGTAAGACGTAAGCAGAACGACGCGAGATCAATATGATTATTCCTGTCGCCGCAAGTATAGTAACACCGTGCCACGATAATGGCGCCTGTAATTAAACCAACTCTGTACCGACCACGCCGCCAGCTATAACCGCTATAGTCGCCGGTACCTCAAATACTGATGACCACGCTGCTGCTTTTACACGTGAGTCCCTCCACTAAAACCTCTTTATTGTGCCTTGTAACTATTCGAGAACAGGGTCGAGAGAGATTTGCCCGATTAATACCGTTTAGATAATGTCATCATTAGGGTGGAGCGGTCAAGTATGGAGAAGTTTTTTTTTCATTATATAGAATTAGGCATACGCGGGATTGGTGCTCCGTTATGTACTTATCTTAAATAAAAAATAAATATTTATAACTAGGACATCGCCACCACTTTCAATTTTCCATAAAAATATTAAAAAACACAAAAATGTTCTCCAGATTCTTAGAAATACTTGTATTTATGTAAAAAAAATATGTATTTACTTATTCTCCTTTGATATAATTATAAAGAAACACCGTAACAACAGTTAAACTATTCCCTACAGAGACTCAATCCTCCCACCCCAAACCTATTTCAAACACAGTGATTTGATCTAGATGAATTTTCCATCATATCTAGCGGATTGGGCTTCCCTCTAAACCAGTGGTTCCCGACCATTTTTTTGCCAGGGACCACCATGACATTTATTTGTTCTCATAGGGACCACATGGTACAAAAATGAGCTCTTCTTGGACTTCTTCAGGTACCTCTCCAACACTAATACCAAAAGGGTTACGAATCAGCTTTAGGACTCCTTTCGATTCAGTTTTGTAGTAAAATGAACAAATGTTTCGCTGACCACATTTTAGATCACGCGGACTACCTGTGGTCCATGGACCACCGGTTAGGAACCACTGCTCTAAACGGACTAGGACCTTCCCTTCATTTGGACGACTAGATCACTCTGAATCAGTGATACTGTTAAATGGTTGCAATGTCGAAAAGGTGGAAAGATTTAGATACCTCGGCAGTGTTCTCACGGAGACTCTTGACCCAGATGTGGAGGTTAGATGCAGAATTGAAGCAGCAAGAACTGCGTTTATTAAAATGAAATCCCTCTTCTGCAATGACAATATCAGCTTAAAACTAAGGCAGAGAATGCTAAAATGTTATGTGTGGTCGGTCTTGCTCTATGGATGTGAAACATGGACCTTGAAAGTAAATACCATGAACAGGTTAGAGGCTTTTGAAATGTGGCTTCACCGGAGAATGCTCAAGGTCCCATGGATCGACATGATCACCAACACAGAAATTCTCAGGCGGGCTAGAGCAGATAGAGAACTGCTTACATTAATAAAAATCAGGAAAATTTCATATCTAGGTTATATACTTCGAGGGGAAAAGTATCACTTGCTCCATTTGATATTGAAAGGCAAGATAGAGGGTCGCCGAGGGCCTGGTAGGAGACAAATGTCTTGGCTGCGTAACATACGAGAGTGGACCGGCATTAGAAGTGTGGAGGAGCTATTCCGGGCAGCGCAAGACAGAGAGACATTCTCAAGAGTGATCGCCAACGTCGGGGGGACCTGATACGGCACGCAAAGAAGAAGGACCTTCCCTTCTGAAGGAACTCAGAGAATTGTTGTGTTTATTGGGGGTATGTGTTAGGCCTTCGTCTCTTCGATGACTTTTGTTTATCAAAGTGCGCGTCGGTCGAGTAACAGTTTACGTAGTATTTTTAATTATTTGCTGGATTAGAATATTCAACTATTTTTCAATAGGCTATTTAAGGGTTTATATTAACTCTTCTTTTAACTTTTAACATTATGGCAATGTGACATCTGGATGAGAATTACCTTTGAATGTTTTGCCTACTTGTGAAGATGTATTATGAGGTTTTTTTGTGAATGAAGTGAAAGGAAAAAAATATTCAGCATCATGCTGACCATGCTGCAGTGAAAGCCTTCCCTGTTGTAGCGTTAGACATATATTTTTTCTGCTGTATTACAAGATGTTGACTCAATTTCACAGAACGGTATATGTTTTGTATAAGAGTAATATTCGTCGATATAGTTTCACTTCTTAAACGGCCTTTACAGTGGATTGTCTGTCAGTTACACGCAAATGAGCTCATTTTGCGAATAATTTTTAACTGCATCGACTGGACCGCAAAGTTTCACTGGAATTATTGAAAAATCCTTAAATAAGTGTGAACAACTTCCTATCCTAAAATTTAAAGTCATTCAATGCTCTTTGGCAGGTGTGAAAAATGAACAGGATTTAAGTACCTATAGCTCAGCTGTATATATGGAAAATATGTAAAACCATTGACTGATTGATGAGATTGATGATTCCAGATTTCGCAATGAAAACTTGTCAAAAAAAACGGTAAAATTGTTCCAGGTTAAAATTGTTCATTATTATTTTTTAATTTATAAACTAACGTTTAGACAAGATTTTTATGCATAGCACAAAGGGTAACAATTATTATAAGCAATAATTGTCAGCCTGAAACACTCATTTACATTGAAAAATCTTCCGAGAAAAGATACTTGCCGCCAACGGGACTTGAACCCGTGTCCTTCTGATTGCCGGTCGGATGCTCTGACCACTGAGCTATGGGGGCTTATCAAATACCCGCCAAATAATTCAATATATACTAGTGTTTCATTCAACAATTACTGCTTGTTATATTTTTTCCACCTGAAAACAACCAACTTGACCACTGAGCTATGGGTTGGTTGGTTGTTTTCAGGTGGAAAAAATATAACAAGCAGTAATTGTTGAATTAAACACTAGTATATATTGAATTATTTGGCGGGTATTTGATAAGCCCCCATAGCTCAGTGGTCAGAGCATCCGACCGGCAATCAGAAGGACACGGGTTCAAGTCCCGTTGGCGGCAAGTATCTTTTCTCGGAAGATTTTTCAATGTAAATGAGTGTTTCAGGCTGACAATTATTGCTTATAATAATTGTTAAAATTGTTCATTCCAGGTGGCTCACTAAAACGAAGTGGGTTCTTCGGCTTTACATTTCTACCCTAAAACCATGAGAAAATTTGTTAACTTTAACGACAGTTTACGCACCTGTGTGGTTCAATGTTAAGACCAAACCAATATGTATTTCCAGAGTTAGACATTTGTATGAAACAATATTGCTTTCACGATATTTGTCCAGTGATTTTAAATATATTATTAATACAGCTATCCAGCGCAATGGTTTTTTGGATATCACAAACATATTGTTAACCATCTTACCCGACAACCGAAAATGGTTAAGAGAGTTGGCGTTGAGAAGAATATTGGAAGCCCGGCAAATGAAAACGCAATCAGACGTTATTTGTACCTTCAAAATGCCCTTTTGATTTTTCAGTTGATAATTATATTGGTGTTATGAATTGGGAAAATGTAACCGAGTCACCGCTCACCAAATTTGTTAGGGACGAGACAATTTGACAAGCCATTACCGATCACACGATAATTGTCGATGTCATGGTAAAGAATTTTCCTTGCCCACTCAAGGAATAGAAGGATGTGTGAAAATTGTAACAGAAGCCTCAGCTGCTGTCAGTGAACCCTTGAGACGAGATGACTTAATAAAAACAAGGTATGTAAAACAAGATGACTTACTAAAAACAAAATAGTCACGAAACCTTATGCCACTTTTTGACACCAAAATGCAGTACCGTTCATAGGAACTTTTGCAATTTTCAAGTTTTTCAATGCGGTAAATAATATGTGTACATTTTTTATTTCCACTATTTGTTCCGTTCTACCAATCTATGAATGTATTATCTGTAAAATACAAATTTTATGTGTGTTTTATTTCGCATATATAAGCTATAAATACTTCGGTAAAATCGTGAAAATTATAAAATACAAAGCTTTGGCGATGTCCAGGCTATGCGAATATATTTTTTTATTAATTTTTGTTGTAATTGGTAATATATGGAGCATCTTTTCCAACTACATATGCTGATTTCAAAATTCTCAAAAAAAAAATTTCACTGCATGCTAATCGTCATGTATGTGTTTCTATACGATGTCCACTCCAGCGTATTGCTTGTTGTTCAATAAATGATATATCTCATAAGGCCTTCCTTCTTATTTGCAATTGCCCGTCTGCCAGCCTTTTTACAGAGAATTAAGTCATTAGTAAACACACACCTGAAGGAGTTTCAGCTTTCATGCCGCTCGAGAGCCAGCTGTTGTAAGAAAGCATTGATTCAATGTTCTCCATGTGGACCCTCGCGGTCTGCAGCACCAGTGATCCTAACCTAAAATTACACTGCCGGCCATTACATTCCATTACACTGTCTTCAACGTGCCACCATTACACTGACGCCCTAGTGGGTACTTTACAAGTGTCTGTGCGTTTGTGGTCAGTGGGCGATTTTTATACAAATCTTCAGTTTTATTACAAGACTGATGAAATTTTGCACACCTCACCTTCAAAACAAGAGGAAGGATACATTGTTACGTGTAAAAGCCTGGGCAATGCTGAGAATTCATCTAGTGGACGATAAATTTCTTAAGTAATCTTGCTTTTGTTAAATTAGTATCCTTTGTCTTACCTTAATAAATCTGGCTTTTTCCAGTGGCTCATTACATCCTGGTTGAATCTTGTACTTCCTCATGAAGAGTGGTCTGTTGTTGATATCCATATAAGCATAGAGAAGGCCAAGTCCCCAATAAAACCCGATGGTCAGGACATTTGGTATAATCACCCATAACACAAATTTGTCCTCAGCTGAAACCATAAAATAATTATATAAATAAATTAAAACAAATCACTTTGTACACACCACTTATAATCAAAATTATCAACATGTTTCGAAACCAATTGTTTTTTCATCATGTTGATAATTTTGATTAAATGAGTGGTGTGTTCAAAGTGATTTGTTTTAATTTAATTAAAGTAACACCATACAGTGAATTTGCGATTATTGAGGAAGAAATTGTATAAATTAGGTTATTTAAAGAAAATAATATTTTTCTTATTTTTATCTAACGAGAGGAAACGCGCAAGCTCGAATACTTTCTCGCTTACCTAATACGGTATCTTTGTCTACGAACGTAGACAGAGATCCAGAAATGTTCCAAGAGCTTGGTACCAGAAGCCAATAGTGAGATATGATGTGTTCAAGTCCACTTTAGTGAGTGAGAAGAGTATCCAGTGGAATCCCATATATCTTGTAGAGATATCCAGATAACAGTCCTAGAGCTCAATACCTGAGGTCAACAGTGAGATATTGTTTTGTCCACTCTGATATGGTAAAGGAACCTCTAAAGATTGTCAGCCTCCAGACTGCAGTCAGAGATTACGCGCCGTTTTTATATTGCGAAGTACCGTTATATTCGTATATATATATCTTTGTATCGTGTACTTATTAATTAGTTATATTTTTCTACAATAAAAGTTATCTGTTAGACCTTACGCAGTATTTAATATAATTTAACATTATAAATGGTCGCCTAACGTGGGACAGTGATAGAAATTTTTTTATTTTATGTTATGAGAATAGATTATTGCTTCTTATCCCTTATCACGGGGGGTCAAGCTTCAAACATTGGATATTATTTTAAACTATGAAATAAATAATTTTACGTACGCAGAGGAAAACTATTATGAAATTTTATTATATCTTACCATGTTATTTAAAACAATAATACTTACAAGTTTTAAAATAATTTTTCATAATTTTTTTCAAAATCTTAATACAAATTTTACTTATGGAAAAATACACTCTTGAATAACCTGTCAATTCACAATGTTATTTATTAGATATCACTACCTTTATTTATTTATTTATATATACCTATATATTGCAATACATTACAAAAGGATCCTTTGTCTGTACAACTGGGGAGGATTCCCGTTTCAGGACAACCAAATTGGAATGGTTTCTCTCAAGAGAACACAGGAATGAGTTTCTTCTGTCAAGACAGCTTTTGAAAACATTAATAATTGCATTCTAAACGAAGGGATGGTTTCTTTATGTCCTTGAAAGAATCGCAAAGATGAAATTTTTTCAAGGTCATTTTGGAGAACATTTACGTCTTATTAGAATTTACACATTCTTAACCTATATATGACATATTAATTCCCAATGTATTTATGACTATTTAATTTAATAAATCACAAAAAATGAGTGGTTTCTTTCGGGAGATCACAATGATCAAGATGAGATTCTTTCCAGGTCATTTAGGAGAACATTTACAATGGCATACAACTAGAAAATGTACCCATTTATAAACCAATATATGACATATTAATTCCCAATGTATTTATGATTAGGTATTTTATTTTAATAAAGTACTAAAATTTTTAGAATTTCCTATGTTATAGAAATTACACATTTATAAACCAGAATATATGACATATGAATTTCGAATGTATAAATATAGAGAACTTCAAAACTTAAATTTTGAAATGGCTAGTCATTATTTTACAAGAATAAAAAAATAGTAGTTATTTTACAAGGATCAAAAAACAGAGCAGTAGATTCGTAAATTTAAAATTAAACCTAAATGAAGTAAATAATACACGGTGCTAAAAAATGCATTAAGTACCTCTTTTAGGGGTAAAATATAATATTTTAATTTCGTGTAAAAACTGAGAAATTGAAAAATCATTGGTTTATACTAGTGATGTTCCGAATATTCGTATCCGTATTCGCGGTATCTGAGGGAGAAGAAAGATACGTATCCGGATATATAAGAAAATAAAGATCCGTATCCGGATCCGCGGATCTTGAAACTGTTAGCGTCAGCGGTCGGCATACGGCGCCAGTGTCGGCATACCGCAGGCCTACGGCCACTAGCCAAACCAAACCTGGAAAGGACATGCAATTAATTGCCCAACGATGCTAGCTCAGGACAGTCGGCGCAAGCAAGATTCTCCTAAAACCAGGGCGAGTGTTTGTGGTTCGCTGGGTATTCCTCTTCCTCCTTTCCTCACAATCTCCGGGGTCTCCTTCCTCAATCAGAACACAGTATTGCACGTAAAGGGTTTATTCAATTAGGAGACAGGGTTATTACAATCGCCATATGGGCACACTTCACATGAACATGGTTATCACTTTAATATCCTAACTTGACAGGGACTGTTTCTCTCAATCTCTCCACACGCGTTATTGGCTTTAAGAGCGGGACGTAGCACACAAAAGAGGGTAAGGGTTAATTCTACTCACTGTAGCAGGAAATGCGGCACAGCAGACCTTCTGGTTGCACAATTCACAATATAAAATACATCGCGAGTTTTAGGTTCTCGAGTGCGCGTTAGAGCGCTCTCTTTGGTCACTGTTCCCTTGCCGGCTGGCAGCCGATGAATGCATGCCTGCCGTCTGCTGTGCGCGTGTCGACTCTCGTAGTGCGGGAATCTACCGAAGCTATTCTTGGGTAGAATGGGGCGACCGTGAGTCTAGGGAATAACCTTGCTACTTTGTAACGTAACAACACCAAATATCCGTATTCGGATCCGTATCCGCGGATATACATTTTTAACGATCCGGCACATCACTAGTTTATACTTACTGACATTATCCAAAAACCAATCCCACTGGGATTGCCAAAAATCTCCAGAAGCTCCCCAGAATCTTTGAAGGTACCTGCAAAATAGGAAAGCTGTTTTAAAACATGGCATATAACTATTTTTATGGTTCCATGAAGTCCTGGATTTGTCAATAGGCCGTATAGGCCGCGGCCTAGGGGCGGCAGCCTACATGTGAGTGATTATGATAGTTGTCAACTTCTATGAAGAAGGAAGGGGCACAAATGATGTGGCCTATACTACTTATGATAAGTATAAGTACATAAACCCGTCACTGGTTCCATGACAGTTGATTTGCCGACAGTTGGCCCCCGGCATACTTACTCAAAATATAATTAAGTGACCCCGACGGGTGTGCAGAGAGAATGTACCGCCGAAAAACATAAGAATAAAATATATTTTCATTCAAATGCATCAATGATAAAACTACTTGTCCGTATATTGTATATACTCTGCGTTTAAGTACAAAAAATCGATATTATAAAAATTTGTTCGACATTCATATCAACTTATAACTTTTAGGTATTTTTTTAGTCAATTTGAAATTGGTAAATAATGCGCAAAAAATTATAGTTTTATATTAAATATTATTTTGGGGGCCAATTGTCGGCGAATCAACCGCCGGGTCACCATCTTTTATGACCTATCTAATCAGAGTACCTACTCCTCGTAAGAATCTAGTAACAAATTCGCTTTTCAATCTATTTTGACAAGACACTTTGGTTCTACTAAGGGACGTTCTTGTGCTGGGACTACCTACTCCGAGCGATGCGCTGTAATTATTTACCTAACCGCCGCGCACAGCACATATTATGGAAATTACACTTCGTTTCAGCAATAAGGAACTCCAGTGAAAAATATTATGGCTTTAAAAAAATATGTTCATATAGACTAAAGACCAATAAACGCTGATTCTGAATATATAAGTTTTATTTAATAATATTAAATGCAGAGTTTTTAAAAAATTATTAAGAAGTCCATTTTTAATCGGGTCGTAAAAACACGCCGTCAAGTTGGCATTATTGAAATGTTTAGTTGGGTGGGTGGGAATTAGACGTGACGGATTGGATTCAGCCTTAGGTAAGTTCGGGGATGAAAGAACGAATGACAATGGGAACAGAATACTTGAAGTATGTTTAGAGTGGAACCTGTTTGTATCGAATACTTTTTTCGATCATAAATGTGTCCACCAATATACGTGGGAAAGAGGAAATGAAAGATCAATAATTGACTTTGTGGTAATTGACTCTAGGTTGAGAGCCGTTACCGAGGACACCAGAGTTTTCAGAGGGGCGGAGGTTGAAACTGACCACTTTCTGGTGGTGTCGAGAGTAAACCTCTTTCGCGGCTGGCGCTCTAAAGTGAAAACGATATCAACTCCAACAAGAGTCAAAGTAGAAAAACTGCAAAATGCTAATGTCAGAAGTGAGTATGAGAATTTGGCAGAGATGAGCTTGAATGAGAAGGAAATGGACGGTCTAAGCATTGATGAAACATGGAACCACATAAAGGTGAGTCTTTATGAATCTGCTAGAGATGTATGTGGAATAAGTACGCAAGGTAGGAAGAAAGGTGACGCATGGTGGGATGATGAGATCAAAGCACTGGTCTCAGAGAAGAAGAAAGCATGGTTACGTCTGATAGCGGCTGGCACTGATTCTAGCGAAGAGAGAGATAGAGCGAAAGAAGTTTATAAGGGATGTAAGAAAAGAGTAAGTGTTGGAGTGAAAGAACGAAAGAAACGCCTGGAAGAGGAAGAGGGAATAAAAATGACAAAACACTTCCAAGAAAACATTAAACTGTTTTGGAAGGAGGTCAAAAGGTCCCGGAGTGGTTCAGAGAACGGAAGCCGGAAAGTCATAAAATCGAAAGATGGAAAAATGTTGACGAATGAGGAGGAAATAAAAGAGAGATGGATGAAATATTTTGAGGAGGTTTTTGAAAGCAATCCGGGTGATAGTGAGGCCAGCAGTGAAACGGGTATGAACGATGACGGAGTGAATTCAATCAAAATCAGCATGAATGAAATAAAAAAATCGATAAAATGCATGAAGAATGGTAAGGCTGTTGGTTTCGACAATATTGCTGCCGAATACTTTAAAGGAGATAGCCATATTATTCTCACACGGTTGTGCAAACTTTTTAACCAGTGCTTAGAGGAGGGTTACACGCCATTAGATTGGAGAAGGGCTGTAATCATGCCGTTATACAAAGGTAAAGGGTCACGTATGGAATGTGGAAATCATAGGGCTATTAGCCTGCTAAGTTCAGTCGGCAAGCTGTACGGAAGAATATTGATTGAAAGGGTAAGAATGGAAACAAAGGATAAAATATGGGATGTGCAAGGTGCCTTTATGAGTGGAAAGGGATGCATGGACCAGATTTTCTCCTTGCGTATGCTTACTGAGAAGTTTCTGGCGAAAAACCAGAAACTTTTCTGCGCCTTTGTAGATCTACAAAAAGCATACGACCGATTCGACAGGAAAAAGCTATGGAAGGTTTTGTCCAAGTATGGAGTGAATACAAATCTCGTACAGGCAATTGCGTCTCTGTACGAGGGAAGCGTTGCGTGTGTTAGGGTGAACGGTGGTTTTACGGGGTGGTTTGACATCACAAAAGGTGTCAAGCAAGGCTGCGTAATGTCACCATGGTTATTCAATCTATACATGGATAATTGTATGCAAGAATTGAAAGAGGTGGGATTGGGCGCGAAATTGAGTAATCTGAAAGTATGTTGCCTGTTGTATGCTGATGATGCGGTGCTGATTTCTAACACTATGGAAGATCTACAGTCTCTCATATCTAGGATGAACGAAGTATGTATAAAGAATGAGCTAATGATGAATGTAAGTGAGTCTAAAGTCATGGTGTTTGAAAGGGAGAGTACGAAAACAGTATGCAACATAGTTGTGAATTATGAATACTTGGAGCAGGTGGATGAGTTTGTGTATCTGGGTAGTATGTTTACGAGAGATGGGAAGGCTGAAAGAGATATTGAAAGAAGGGTGAATGCCGGTAACTCCATTAATGGTGGACTGAATGCCGAAAAAACTGTCAAAAAAAGCGAAGCTAGCAGTCCACAATGGAGTCCTGGTACCTACCCTGATGTATGGCAGTGAGGCATGGAACTGGCAGAGGAAGGATGAAAGTAAACTGAATGCTGTTGAAATGAGATCCCTGAGACGTATGTGTGGTAAAACAATGTATGATCGTGTGATAAATGTGGATATCCGCAAAGAATGTAAGGCTGATGTAAGCATAATGAGTAAGATTAAGAAAGGGACCCTCAGATGGTTTGGGCATGTAGAGCGAATAAACTAAGGAAGTAGTGTAAGAAGAATATACGACGCGAATGTGAATGGTACAAGACGCAAACTGTTTGAAAATAAAACTCGATCAAGATATATGCATCTTCGCTATCTACAGATCGCCTTCATCTACAAATTTATCACCATTTCTTGGATCACTAGACTCCATACTACTTCAAGAACGAAACATCAGGAACCTGTTCATTATTGGGGACATCAACATTAATATACTGGATACTGGACGGCAACATCCACAAACACAGGAGTACCAATTACTCCTCCTCTCCCACGGGATGTCTGCCGCAATAAGGGAACCAACAAGAGTTGATCACAAAATGAATAAATCAATCCCCCCACAAACCTGCATTGACCACATAATGACAAAAACAAATATAAAATGCTCCACAATCATACATCAATCCACCATCACTGATCACTACACTTTAATTCTTAACATTCATGCAAAGAAAAATGGACCATCAACTCAAAATTTAACGTGGAATAGACATGTTATAGACTACATAAAACTAAAAAAATCACTACAAACTGAAACCTGGGAGTCAATATATAAAGCTAAAGATCTAGAAGTTGCTTGGAAAATATTTATTGAACACTTGCAATTAAAAATACAAAACCACACTTCAATAAAAACTTACACGTTTTCACACAATAAAATTATCAAAAAAGCTTGGATCACACCTGGCCTACTTAAATGTATAAGGAAAAGAGACAAGCTCCATCAGCAAGTAAAAAACAATCCTTACGACCTTTCCCTAAAACTATTTTACAAAAACTATAGAAACATCTGCTCCAATCTTACTAAATCGGCTAAGCAAAATTACAACAGATCTAAAATAGATCAATCCAATAATGATCCAAAACTTATCTGGCAAATAATTAAAGAAATCACCTACACAGATCAAAACATAACAAACCCATTGGAAGAAATCAACACAGATAACGGTACACTCTCACTCAACAAAAACGTACATAAACTAATTAACTACACTAACAACTTTTTTGCAAACATAGGCTCGAATTTAGCCAACAAAATAACCAAACCTCAACACTTTAACCCGAACATAAACAAACACGTAAATCCACAAAGGATTAAATTTGCTCTAAAACAAATCACTAAACGAGACCTATCACTAATGTTATCTAAATTCAAACCAACATCTTCATCTGGTAGTGATGAAATCACAATGAAAACAATAAAATTCTTACAAGACGAAATTACCGAACCGATACTCTTTCTAATAAACAAATCTATAACGGAAAGCAGATTTCCATCTCAACTCAAAATAGGGACTATTACACCAATCTTTAAATCAGGAAATCGTAAAGATATCAATAACTACAGACCAATCACAATTCTAAACACATTATCTAAAATCTTAGAAATAACAGTTAAAACTCAACTCGTCGACTACCTAGAATCAAATAAACTATTATCACCAAAACAATTTGGTTTCAGAAAAAATCTAGGAACATCAAACGCCATAGCCTTAGTAATTGAATATATTAAAAATTCTCTAGACTCACATAAAAAATGCATTGGCATATTTCTCGACCTTTCTAAAGCCTTCGACACAATAAATCATACACATCTTTTTGAAAAACTAGAGAACATAGGGATTACTGATAAAGAACTGATATTTTTTAACAGTTACATGGGAAATAGAAAGCAAACTGTGAAACTTAACAATATAAATTCGGGGTGCCCCAAGGATATTCTGGGTCCGATTCTGTTCCTTATTTACATTAATGACCTATGCCACATAGAATGTGAAGGAGAAATCATCAGTTTTGCGGATGATACTGTTCTCCTAATAAATGGGAATAATTGGACAGAAACATTTAAGAAAGCAGAAGACACACTTAATAGGATTAAAAAATGGCTAGACTACCATTCACTTACACTTAATGCTAATAAAACCAAATTCATTACTTTCAAAATAAAAAATAAGAAAAACTCTGAAGAAAACCTGAACTTGAAAATTCATAGCCCGCATCACTTAAATGAGAATTGTAATTGTCCCTCATTAGAAAACGTTGACCATATAACGTATCTGGGTCTAAAAATTGACCGAAACTTAAAATGGACCGAACACATTACCTATTTAAATAATAAAATTAAAAAACTAAGTTATTTTTTCAAATCTATCAGGAATGTCCTCATTAAAAAAGACTTAATCAAGATTTACATGGCCCTCTGCCAATCACTGTTAGAATACGGTATTATCGGATGGGGCAGTGCAAATAAAAACATACTAAATCCACTAATTAAAATTCAAAAAGCCATAATGAAAATTATACTGAAAGTTCCTGTAAGAACTAGCACTGACGAAATCTTCAACAATCTTAACATAATGTCAATTAAACAACTATATTCTAAAACTATACTCATTTACATTCATAAGTACAAAACCCAAGAAATAACAACTGACACGTACATTAGAAACACTAGATCTCATGGTCAAAAACATATCCAACAAGTAACTGCTAACACAACATTTGGGCAAAAAAGCTTCTTATATTATGGCATTAAACTCTACAATAAAATACCACTCTCACTCAAAAACCTCAACATTATAACATTTAAATTTCAAATAAAAAGCTGGATACTAAATATAGGGAGATCAGAAATAGAAAATATACTGAAATCAAATACAGACTAAAACCGAATCTAATGAACTGAATTATAAAAAAACACTATCTTATTTAATTTATAATTATTAAAAAAAAAATACTACATGATATATGTTATGTCGAATTCATACTATTCTTATAATTAAATTATAAAATGTAAATGAAATCCTCAGCACGGGAGATCCCAGTGAGGATATCATTATCTCTATTTGTTATTAAGAAATGAAGACAATAAATCATTATTATTATTATTATAGAAGAAGTCGGGGATGCCCGAGGAAGACATGGCACGATCAAGTGAATCAGATACTTGAGTCGGGTCATGTCAAAAGTCAGAATAATAGAAGAGAATGTATGAGACGATGTATGAATGTGAGTGAGGCAAAGAGTGTGTGCCAAGACCGAGTTATTTGGCGGTCCGTCCTCTCTGCCTACCCCTGCGGAGAAACGGCGTGATGGTTAGTTAGTTAGTTAGTTAGTAGTTGTGACGTCACTGTTCGTCGTGTCGTGACGTCACCGTAAAGTCATTGTATGGGAATGTAGGTATGACACAAGCCATCGTATTAATTTATTCGTTTATTTACATACTGTTTATAGAGATTTAGTTGTGTTGTGTTATTAACATTATTTAGGCCTAAATAATGTTTCAAAAATAAAGGTATCTCTTAATAGTTTATCTCCATTATTGAAAATATTCAAAAACTACTGCACAATAAAAATAGTACCTAATGCTACTTCTAGGGAGAATACTTCGAACAACGAAATTCAAAATGGCGGCAGTTGATCAGCTGATTGCCCGATCCTTATAGTAACTTTTCAGGGTTGATGATGTCACACGATTCACCATACATACGGTGGTTTTCGGGGGATCTTGATAAATTAAAACTTTGACAATTATTTTAATTATTAAAACTAACTCTAAAAATAAAAACAAAAATGCAGTTATTTAAGTTAGAAGGTCATTCATTAAAAAAAAATTAAAAATGGACTGGAGTTCTCTATTACAACAAGGAATCACTATTTACATGAACAAAAAAGAAAATAAACAAAGAAAAAAAAGAGAGATTGGTGATGTTATGGCAGTTAATTTTTTAAAAATATTTGTAGTTACCTTTTTCATAAATGATATCAAATACGTTATTTTATTAAATTCTTCGGGAAGATTATTAAAATATTGTATCCCATTGTAAATATAATTTGTTTAGAAAATATAGAAATTCGATTGTTATGTTATTTTTTTATTAAATTTTCTTTAAATATTCGTAATATTAAATCTTTTTACAGAGGTCTTCTATTTCCTTTACATTTTTGAAATTATACATATTATTTTTTTTACTTCTAATATTAACGAGTGTATATTGAGGTAGAACCTGCAGACATGCAGCCATGTGGCAGCTTCACGGGACTACCGATAAATTGTCTAAATTATATATTTATGTAAACTATGTTTTTGTTGGAAATAATAAAAAAAAACAAAACAAAAATGAGTATTAGGTTCTTAGTTTGGGTTAATTAAGTAATTCACGCTGAAAGATTTAGATTTTTTAGATAGAAACGAAACTTTCGCAAACGTCAAAATCCATACAAATAAATGTTACTTGTGGCAAAATAATCGTTTTATACGGATATGAATATTGATATAAAAATTATGTATTTTATGAATATAAGGTTTTATTCACAATAAAAAAACACATACATTTGTTGTAGACCGCTTTTAAAAGTGGTCAAATACAAAGTGGTAGGTACAACAAATTTATGTGTTTTTTTATTATAAATTATGGCGAGCCACAAAGTTAATGTTTTATTTTATGTTTTATTCTTCTACATTATATTTTTTTGTAATATCGCATTTTTCGTTATTTTTTTAATGGATTTTCACCCGAAAGGAATGTTTCTGTCCAGTGTCAAGAGAATGATTTTGTGAGTGTAATTTTGGGTTAATATATACAAATTTGGTTTTAATAACAATAACCTATCTACATTATATTAATTAACTAGCTGACCCGGCGAACTTCGTATCCCCTCAGAATCAATAACTGTTATGTTAATTTATTAGCTGAATTATATTCAGTTTTTTTTATTAAGTTAAAATTTACACAATGAAGCAATTATCGATCCGTAACTTCCGTGTTTTGTTTTTGTCAATATCAGACATGACCTTGTGTACGGGTGATTTTCTTACTTTTCCACTTACTTAGGGGCTATCCATAAATTACGTCACACGAATTTCAACATTTTCCACGCGCGAAGAAGGCGTTTTAGCCCGAATTTGAAATGTGAATATTCAAAACGTTGTTGAAGGACTATTACTATCGTAAAAAAAATATTTTTTGTATATTCCACTTTGTAATTTTTTTCTCTAATTTTTGGTAAAAAAACAAAAAAAAGTGATTGTACCCTATTTGTACCGCCATTTATATGATAATCTGACATTTTGTACTGTTGGTATTCCTGATAATATAACAGGGTAGTTCGTAGCCGACTTCATACCAAAACATGAGATGTTGTAATAAGGAACTCCAGTGAAAAATATTATGGATTTAAAAAAATATGTTCATACAGACCAATGAACGCTGATTCTGAATACCTATATAAGTTTTATTTCATAATGTTAAACGTACAGTTCTTAAAAAAATATTAAAAAATGCATTTTTAAACGTCTCGTTGAAACACATCGTAAAGTTGATATTATTGAATAGTTAGTGCTGACGTCATGCCACACCAGTCATTGTATTGAAATCTTTGATTATGTAGGTATGACACAAGCCATCAGTATTAACAACATTTAATGTTATTCATTATTTCATACTGTTTTTAGAGATTTAGTTGTTGTGTTTATTGAAACAATATTTAAGCCTAAATAATTCAGTATCAAAAATTGGGGTATCTCTATTAGTTTATCTCCATTATTTAAAATATTGAAAAACTTTAAACTTTACGAAAAAATTGTATAATATGCTACATCATAATGCTACCTAGAGTCGGGTAAAGCGGCTCAGTTGAACGAGCCGCTTCACTAGGTCCCGTTCAATGAAAAGATCCGGTTCAGTGAATCGGCTCAATTGAACGACTGAATGAAGCTAAGGACACACTTGCTCATTACAAGTCAAAGAGCATGCTACCTAGTAGCAATTGCTACCCGCTCACTCGTTCGCAAAGATCCACGAACCGCGAGCAAGTGTGTGTCGGTCTTACAGAACCGGATCTTACGGATCCGTATGAAGATCCGGGTCACTGAGCCGACTCGTTCGCGAACGACTCACTTCTCTGCAAACTTCGAATTCAAAATGGCCGCCATCGATCAGCTGATTGGCACTGTATCTTATTCGTGCAGTGTGTAGGTGATGCTTCGTTTGAGACAATATTGATTTTAAAAGCAAAAAAATAAGAATTTCAAACAATTTCTATACCACTCTCCCATAATAATAATGAAAAATATAATATCATAAATAAAAAAATTCCACCTAAATAATGTTATGTATCGAATAGTACCATACTTTCTTCCGTATAACCGTCATACAAAATGAACACCTGTTCACAAACTTTTCAGGGTGATGACGTCACACGATTCACTATACGTACGGTGTGTTTTGGGCGATCTTGAAAAATTAAAACTTTGAAAATAATTTTAACTCTTAAAACACTAAAAAAAATATATATGCAGTTATTTAAGCAGAATGTCATTATTCATTAAAAAAATGAACTGGAGTTTTCTGTTTAAATATAGAATAGGTTTTAAGCAAGATCATTTTTTTTTTTTTTTTTTTTTTACATTGAAAACTTATTTCTTAAGTAAAAAAAAAGCGCGTTTTTTTTTCAAAAAATAAGTTTTCAATAATTTTTTTTTAAAGTAAAAATAATCTTGCTTATAACCTATTCTATATTTAAATCTTAATAATTATGTTTACGACATCTCATGTTTCCGTATGAAGTCGGCTACGAACTCACACGAATTATTTGAATATAGTATCAAGAATACCAACAGAAAAAAATGACAGATATAATAAATGGCGGCGGAAATTCGGTACGCGAAGTAAAATTTCACTTTACGCAATTGAAATTTAAAATGCATCATTTTCCGCCACCCCAAAAGTTTCCTTTTATAGTAATTAAGGCGAATCTAAAGGTTTTTTCTAAAAATTATTCGCAATAAGAAACGAAAATTTACCAATAATACCTACTAACTATACAAATAATAATAATTTTTAATATATTTTTTTTAAATTTATTTATTACAATCATAAAGGTACTTAAATTAACATGATAATATATATTTCAAATTAAAAAAAAACTAGACTTTACCTTGACGATAGTTAAAAACTCGTGTGTAAAGGGGAAAAAATGAAAATTAATAAATAACTAAAAATTATAACAGTGTAAACAAAAAAAAATTGTACGTATGAAAGTGAAAAGAACATTTTGTATATAATGATATAAAGTTAAATATTCAAAACAAATTATTTAAAATAAAAAAAAGTACTAGATACCTACACTAAAAAGTAATAGAATAAAGAAAAACAAGATGTCAATTGATTCTAATTAGCTAAATTATTTACGACAGAATGGTTTATTTTATTTTTAAATTTATTATACCTAATCAAGTTCTAACCTCAGCTCTGTCGCTAGTTGTTTACCACATTATTCCAGTGTAATTGTATAATAATATGCTAAATTCTTTTTCGTTCTTTAATCCATCTTTAAAGTACTCTCTTTTGTAAATTTCTTTAATAATATTTATTATTTATACTTCATTTAATTTATTATTAACTTTCAGGAAAAAATCCCCTTAAAATGCATGTCGCAAGAGAAGCACTTATTTTCCTATAAATATTTTGAAGACACAGATCGAAAGAGAAAAAAACGGAGAAAAATGACAATTTAACTCATTTTCATTAATAAATTGTCCTACAACATTTATATTTACACTATGGATATATAGTCTGTCAAAAAAGAGTAGAAATATAAAAACTGGAACTACTAAATTTGTAGACTGGCAACACCAATTTAACTGTCAAATATTTTTTTGAAGTGCAATGACACTGAATGTATAGAACACAGTAAACCACGATGATTTTATTAAAAGGTGATTTATAAAGCGATTTGCTTTAATTTAATTTAACATACTTAAATTTGAATTTAACAATAGATAGAAAGGAAGAATCACTAATGGTGAGTTTAGTTATACTACTTTTAGATCTGAATGAGTTAAATATATTCAGATCTAAAATTAGAGACATGATCTAAAGCCCAGGCAAGGCTAGGTACTTTATCTAGTATTAAATAAATGTGAGCAATTTCTAAACTGTGTTTATATTTTATTACATTATAGTTATTCTTCATTATGTTAACACAAAATTTCAAAGGTATAATAATAATATACCTATATGCAATTCTAATTTTGAGATCGGCGAGTATCTATACTGCAATGAAAAAATATTTTTTCCACTATTATGCCTTTTTAATTTTTTATAAAAATGTAGGTTACACAGCTTTACTTTAACACCATGAGCTATGTGTTTAGTATTGCCATTTGATCAACAGTGGCGCCCTCATATATTTTCTACTCTTATTTGACAAACTGTACACACGGATAAGAGACGTGAGCAAAATTTTATAACAGTAAAGCAAACTGTATATTTGAATGTATTTATTTTATGATGGCATCTAATGAGCTGAAAAGAAAAAAGAAACGGAGTGTGCAATTCACACGCGGCAGAAGTGAAACCTTCAGAAAACTAAAGTAGACAAGAGTGGGGAGGCTGCGAAGCACCGCACAAAGAGGCTTGGCAAACGCGGCATGTAGCTAAAAATAGAATGTGCAATTCACACGCGGTAGAAGTGAAACCTTCAGTAAACTAAAGTAGACAAGAGTGGGGAGGCTACGAAGCCCCGCTCAAAGTGAAGACCGATAGGCTACGAAGCACCGCACAAAGATGAGACCGATTATTACTATATCATTCTCTCGCAGGCTAAATCCTATAGGTATAGGTATAATATTTGACTCTTTTTGGTGTCGCTGTTTTACGTTTCATCGAGTTTCAAATCACTTCAATAAATTTCAATTACGAGATACACGCGATAGAAGAAATCAAGCACCTAGAAATCTTTTATGTACCAGGCCGTCCAACTTTACAACAAAATCCAGAAAGAAATTACTGAGTTTGAAAATATGCTTAAAAGAAAGTTTTTATTTTTCTTTTTCATGTTTTAAATGTAATCTAATAATGTTATTATTAAGTTCTGCAAGCAGTCGCGGACTACGCCCGTCAGAGGCCCGGGGCGGCAAAGCTGAATGAGCCCCCCCCCCCCCTTGTTGAAAAAGTTGATGTAATTTTACAAGATTTTTATTCAGTTCACACGGGTCTCTGGTCCTAAGGGGCCTTCAAGCGTCTCCGTGTTCCCTTGATCAAATCTTAAACAAGGCACCAAAAAATTATTTTTTTTTTAAATTTAATTTTCTAAAATATGCATTTGTTAATAATGCTATCACCTAACGTTTTAATGAAATTCGTAAAATTGACGTAGATACATCATTTTTTATGACACCGTTTTAATCAGTTTGTATGTTGAATTTTCCTTCAGCAAAACTTGGAAGACGTTTTTCACGAAACTACGTTTTTCAACCTGGTTGACAACATATTAAAAAAACTATACATCTGATTTGCATGCACCAAGTCTTAAACTGTTAGAAAATCTTCTTACTATGGCACCACATAAGGATTTTTTTATAAAGGGACCCCGTATATTTTTTATGAACGCTGAAAATTTTCATAAAATACGCTGGTCCGCCAGGACCAGAGGCCACCGCTTCAGCTCCCCCGTTAGTCCGCCACTAAATCTTTTTAATTACTTGCCTATCTTATTACTATCTACATTATCTGTAATGATAAAATAGCCTTTTGCAAAGGGTCTAAGATAGTTGTAACAGACGTATCAGCGTCTTCACAAGAACTGTAAAAAAGGGGCGGTCTTAGTGCACGTCAGAATGATGGGGTGATGAAAAAATAATAAAGGGCTGACCTCCCTAGCACCCAGTGCCTGATGCGTGAAGGACACTGGATGTGCCGATGCTTCTGCCTGAGCCTGGCGCCTGGCGGTTGCCAAAAGTAGGGCCGGCTAGTCTGGAGGAGGTAGGCACCAGGACTGAAGACAGGCAGAAGTCGGCGGGAGGCAGCTGGTTGATGAAAAACTTCCGAAGAATAAAACACGAGTTATCAAGTAGAGATGTGAACTGATTTATTATTGAAAAAGTGGGTCCTTTTATACCCAAATTTGGGAAAAAAGGTGCCCACGTGGTACAAATTTGTGGTGGGAGGTTTGACCTTGCCCGTATGTATAAATAGGGCGGCGTTTCCGTCACACCTTATTTTGTCGGTGCTGCCCGTGAAAGTGGTCGCTTAAAATTGCGAATTATAAATAATTATACAGGTTACATTTGGAATATATATGTACATATCTTAATGCTAACATATTTGTGTGGGTATTACTTATCCCTAGATTTTTGGTTTGGTGAGTTTGTGGCAATTTTACAATTTATTCTAGTTTTTTTTTTGTTTTGGCTAATTGTGAGAAGTTATATAAGAATCTACTATTTTTCCCAGGTCCCTCGTAAGACTAGCTACTGAAACCTGTTTGTTTCATCGTCTTGCGAGGTCCCTGGATTTTTGAAATGGGAAAAAACGGATTTTTGTAAGGAATTTTTCTAAGTCCTTTTTTGGTACTAAAAACGCCCTATCATTGCGAGTTTAAGGGTTAGAGGTTTAAATTCTCTTTCCCTGAATGCCCGGCAGGACTCTGGAATGAAATATGTTAATTTCATCGTCCTGCGGGTTGTGAGAGTTTGATTAAGTGAAAAAACATATTTTGAAGGTTGGCCTCCTGCAGGGCCATCACCCTGCCCAGTGGGAAAGGTGCGTGCCATTTTGGTTGGCTTCCTGCAGGGGCCACCACCACCGAGCCTAGGAAAATAGCAAGTATGTAAATTATAAGAGTTTAAAATGTCTCCCGGTGGCAACCTTAGCACGCAAGCATTTATTTGTTGCACCGGGGCGTTGTACATAATAAAGAGGGTAATAATGATAAATTATACATAAATATTTCGGCGAAAAGATCGTCGCTGGCGGCATGGTACAAACGAGCTTAGTGGCCAGAAATTTCAAGGGAAAGGCGATGACTTTTGCTGAAAAAACAAACGAGGGTACGTAACACGTCCGTTACAATAGTAAAAAAATGCAACAAGTCTTAAACTGTTCGAAAATCCAGTCGCTATAGTCAGTGCCGTATTATCCATAAGACAACTGTAGGCAACTGCCTAGGGGACCCGCATTGAGTAGGGGCCTCGAGGGTAAAGGGGCCCTGAGACGTGCATTGCCTAGGAGCCCTGACATGTTTAAGCCGGCCCTGGCAGGGCCGTATTGTCCATAAGTTAGCCACGTATCAGCTAGGGGCCCCTATGGCAAAGGGGCACCGATACGTTCATTGCCTAGGGGCCCCGACATGTTAAATCCGGCCCTGGCAGGGCCATATTGTCCATAAGGCAGTGTGGGCCACTGCCTAGAGGCCACGTATCAGCTAGTGGCCCCTATGGTAAAGGGGCCCCGAGATGTGCATTGCCTAGGGGCCCCAACATGTTTAAGCCAGCCCTGGCAGGGCCGTATTGTCAATAAGGCAGTGTAGGCCACTGCCTTCGAAAATTCAGTCACTATAGCCATGGCCGTATTATCCATAAGAAGTGTAGGAAACTGCCCAGGATCCCCGCATTGGTTAGGAGCCCCGAGGGTAAAGGGGCCCCGTGCGTGCATTGCCTAGGGCCCCCGCATTGGGTAGGGCCCCCCTGGGGTAAAGGGTCCCCCAGTCGTGCATTGCCTAGGGGCCCCGACATGTTTAAGCCAGCCCTGGCAGGGCCGTATTATCCACAAGACAGTGTAGGCCACTGCCTAAGGGCCACGCATCAGCTAGGGGCCCCTATGGTAAAGGGGCCCCGAGACGTTCATTGCCTAGGGGCCCCAACATGTTTAATCCGGTCCTGACTATGACATTATGTAGGGATTATTTGGTTTTATAAAGGGCCCCCTTCTATTTTATTTTTTATTTTTATGAACGATGAAAATTTACCATAAAAAATCGAAAATAAAATTCGCTGGTCTACCATTTTTTCCTTCTTTTATATATCAAAATTCACCTACATGGAGTCACTGGATTTTCGAACAGTTTAAGAATTGGTGCATGCAAATCGGATGTATAGTTTGTTTAATATGTTGCCAACCAGGTTGAAAAACGTGTTAAAAAGTTTCGAGAAAAACGCATTCAAAGTTTGGCTGAAGGATAATTCAACATGCAAACTATTTCAAACGCTTTCACATAAAATATTCTATTTCCGTCAATTTTTCGACTTTCTTATAAAAAATTGGTGAGAGCATTCTTAACTCAGCGCCCTTGAGGTGATTTTTCGCGAAAACGGCGCTATATAAATTAGCCAAATATTATTATTATTAACAAGAGCTTCTTCCAAAAAATGAAATAAAAAAATGACAAAAAATATTTACAGTCTCCTGGTGTCGTAAAGCTTTGTTTAGGATTTGATCAAGGGAACATGGAGGCGTTTGGGGGCCCCCAGGACCAGGGGCTCGGGGCGGACCGCTCCCCCCTCCCCCCCCCCTTAGTCCGCCACTGTCTGCAAGTATTTTATTTTTATGCTGATTTACATTTATGTAAGCTATAATTGTAAAAAGAAAATAACTGGTTGGCACGAACTCCGTGTTTCTTTCATATTTTTCCAAGTACGAGTAAGCCACTCAATTAAGTAGTACCTACAATGTATTGTCTTACCATGTCAGCGAATTTCTCGCAGCGGTAAATCCAATTAGTGCTGAAGCAATCACAATTAAAACACTGTACAGGGAGGACATCCACGTGACCTGCGCTCCCTTGATGTCCAGCTTCCCCGCATTGTACACTTTTTCTTCTGAAATGCAAACAGAACCCTTGATAAACTTTCCCAATTTTTTTAAAATCACAAACCGTGAAAGAATCTCAACTTTATCGTTATATTGGAATAATTTTTCTATCACTCTCTGCACTCTTTGTATTATCATTTTAATCGTTCAATTTAAAATGATATGCACATCATAATTAATTGAACGTGGAATTTTGCGAAACGAATTCACGAAGTTTAATATTTTTAAATTGTCGCAAAAAGATTTAAGAGATTATTTTCAACTTTACGATAAGGTAAATTTGAAAACCGCACAACTGGTACGACGCGACGGTGATACAATGTTTGTATATATTGCTCAATTGTTCGAACAATAACAAATAATAATAAAGATGGCAGGAAAATGCAACCATTGAATTAAAAATTAAACTGTTATCAAACGATATTTAGTTATTTCTTACGTGGGGGTCTAGTCAGAGGTTGAGATATACTTTTCTTGGGACTGTCTGTCGACATTTTCACGGAAATTTAAGACTTGTTTTGGCGAAAATCGCGAAGTTTTCAAGTATAGCGCGCTCTAAGCGGTGCGCGCGCAACCGACCACGATCTAATACTGACGATTAATAGTAGCACGGTTGAAGTTCCGCTTTGAATGTAATCCTTTAAAAATAATCTATCTTTACGATTCCGTCATATCTACATATTATACACAAATCAAAATATGCTTGCTTGGGTGTATTTATATATTTATAAGTATATGCAGTGGCGTAGCTAGGGGGAGGGGGGTCGGATGTCACCACCCGATGGGGGGGGGGGGGGGGGTGACACCCAACCGTGGAAAAAAATTACGAAGGTAGAATATTGCCACAAAAATATTTTACACATGAATACGGTCTTTATTTATATTTTCGTAGCTCTTTGGCTCGGTCGGTCAGGGTTTCCCCAAAAATTCTGTTGTTTTATTTTAGTTCCTAGCTCTAACTATCGTTCGGTTGGGCATTCGCCTGAAATGTTCCTCGCTTGTCACCTGTGCCATTCTCGATATAATAAACGATAACTGATAATCGCAAAACCCGAAAACTTACAAGTAAAGCAGAATCGATCGTCAACTGACCGAAAAAAATGGTAAATTTTTGGGATTGGTGTCCATGGCTATTACGAATAATTTTTGAGGAAACTTATTGCATCACGGGTGGTGGAAAATAATGCATTTTAATTTTCAATGTCGTTAAATAAAATTTCACTTCGCGAAATCGCCCATCATGTATCCCACGAAGTCGGCTACGATTGTAGCCGACTTTTATGTTGTCAATGTTATGTTGTTGGTATCCCTGACCTCACACAAACGAGAACTAGATACGATTGTAGCCGACTTCGTGGGATACATGATGGGCGCGTAATTAGGCTACGTCCGCACAGGCAGGCGGCTGGCTTAGTACGCATGTTTTTTATTTTTATTTTACGTAACTTATAGCCAATCGTTATTTTATGGTAATAATAAATATATATACGAATAGAGGTTTGTTAACATTATAAATCTGTTTTTCATAATTACGCGCCTTATAATGCTTGTGTATGTTACCTTTGCTTTAAAAAACAGCCTACGTTTTGAATGGTTTGTTTGGCTACGCAGGGTTTGTGTAGCGGGCTTGTGTATGTTATCTTTACTTTAAAAAACAGCCTACGTTTTTGAATGGTTTGTTTGGCTACTCAGTGTTTGTGAAGCGGGCTTGTGTATGTTATCTTTACTTTAAAAAACAGCCTACGTTTTTGAATGGTTTGTTTGGCTACGCAGGCGTAATAAGCCAGCCGCCTGCCTGTGCGGACGTAGCCTAATTACGCGCCCATCATGTACCCACGAAGTCGGCTACAATCGTATCTAGTTCTCGTTTGTGTGAGGTCAGGGATACCAACAACATAACAGTGACAGAATGGCGGGCGGCTGTCCTAGATCGTTTCGCGAAGTGAAATTTTATTTAACGACATTGAAAATTAAATTGCATTATTTTCCGCCACCTGTGATGCAATAAGTTTCCTTTTATAGTGATTAAGGCGAATCTAAAGTATTTTTATAAAAATTAATCGTAATAGCCATGGACACCAATCCCAAAAAATTACCAAAAAATGATCAATTAAAATTATCACTAAAAATGTATTTTGTAATTGGTATTTCAATTACCTGCTGCTGAGGTATTTTGTAATTTATATTTCAAATACTTATGGCTTCAAAATACATTTTCAAATACATTTAGCGATCTTAATAATGATAATGAAAAATAAACACACATAGATAATACATAGACTAAAAACGCTAGAATCCTGTACTATTGTCCCTTGCTAGTTATTATTATTGTTCTGTGCTATTATTATTGTACATTTTGTATCATATTATATTATACTTGTCATTGCTTTGTATTGTACATTTTTGAATCATAGTATTAGATCAAGCACTATAGGAATAATTTGACTGATTACTAGATTATTTTTAAGTTAATTACTGTAGAGCGCACTTGAAGTGAAATAAAACAAAACTGCGCTATAGAAATGTCATCCATTTATATATAAAAATTAGCAGACCCGGCCACACGTTGCTGTGGCTAACGAAACCTTTATAACCAACGTCATCTGTTAAATCAAATCCATACCGCCCGTTTGTTAGCATGCTGCACGCTGCGCGCTGCCCGTTGCCGCTTGGCCAGATATATTATGTATTTCAACCAATTTACACAAAACCTTGACTAATTATATACTTAAAAACTTTTCTAATGAATCACTCTATCTATTGGTGAAAAACGCATGAAAATCCGTTGCGTAGTTTAAAAGATCTAAGCGCACATACAGCGTTAGCGACTTCATTTTATACTATTTAAAGAAGATAAAGCCAGAATGACTTTACATATTTCATTAATTTTTTTAAAGTTTTCTAATACTTTATAGAAGGTTCTTACGGAAAGAAAAATTACGAAAATTACGCAGAAAATTGGATAACTTCAGAAAACTTAAAGACTATTTTAACTTCGCACGTTTGACAGTTCGCGCGTTTGATGAAATTGAATTTAGCAGGCAGCTGTTTTTTTTTGTAACAAAAGAATTGTCTATGGATTTTTTAAATTATAGATATTTTAAATAGGTACCTATGTTAGGTACCAGATTTGATTGATTGTTCTTATAATATAGAAAAATGAATATTTGTAATATCATAATATGTGAAAAATGAAAATTGGAATAAAAAAATTGTAATAGCTGGCACGCGAGTTGTTTGAAAACTGAATGTACTGGGACTAAATATATTGAACGCGGGAGGGGATTGGAAGGGTGGGGGAGCGGGAGAGGGGAGAGGATAGGCAGGGAAGGTGGAAGGGGAATGCAAGAGGGGAAGGGGATGCGGTAGGGGAACGGGGACGCACGGGAAAGGACATGCAGGGAGAAACAATGTATTTCTTTAAATATGGCATTGCAATGCATGCCGGGAACCAGCTAGTATTATTATAATAATAATTATTATAATCTAACACCTAAGTCCTACACCACAAAACTTTACAAGTGGAGCGGAGACGTGTCTCCTGAGCAATATGATTAGTCAATTTTAGCACTTCTCACTCTGCTCAGCTTTGCTTCTATGGAAACGCACCCTTATGGGCACTTACCAAAGGTTCTACCAAAACCAAATGTATTTTGTAATTTGTATTTTGTATTTGAAATTAAAAAATGGTTAAAATACTATATTTTATATTTTGTATTTCAAATACACGACTTGTAAGTATTTTGTATTTCGTATTTTAAATACATGCGAAGAAGTATTTTGTAATTTGTATTTTAATTACAGCAAAGGATGTATTTTGCCCAGCCCTGGTTATATGGTATACTATGGTATATGATATATGTCTGTGTATTGCTATATAGGCATAGGAAATGTTTGAAACTTTCAAAATAATTTCCGCATTATTACAACCACATGACAATACATCTGAAAACTATTTAATCATTACAAAAAAATTGTAATACGTGGCACGCGAGCTGTTTGAAAACTGAATGTACTAGGACTGAATATATGGATTGGCGGTGGAACGGGAGAGGTGAGAGGAAGATGGTAAAGGTGGAAGGGAACGCGGGAGGGGAAGCGGACGCAGGAGGCGAACCGGGACGCACGGGGAAGGACATGCAGGGAAAAACAATTTATTTATTTGAATGTGGCATTGCAACGCATGCCGGGAACCAGCAATTAAAATTAATTTTAAGATATAATAACACTCCATCTCCAAGTAACTGATACGTTTGGTGACTTATCCGGGGTACCCGGGTTCATGGGGTGAGGTTTGTCCGGGTCTTAGCAGCGGATGTGTCGGCCCATCAGTTGCATGGCAGGCCGGATCGGGAGAGAATGTTTGAGGGAGTCCCTTTGAATTCTCCAGCCGTACTCTCTCGGAACATAGCCTTGCACCTCAGTAGTAGGGATGGATTCGTACGTCCGACACTGCTGGACACACTGACCTCCAGATTCTTATCCACCTCTAACACCATTTTTCTTCCCAGAACTTCGTCTCCTTCCTTTCACAGAGGATCCGCAAAGATGACATAGACCCTGAGGGGAATTATTTTCCCCAAGGGCCTCCTGTGTGGAGCTAAGGTAAAATAAAAGAACTTTAACATAGGAGACTTTTTTGGCTTCTTAATTTAACTTCGTAAAAATGTCATCATGTCATCATGTCATCATGTCATCATGTCATCATGTCATCATGTCATCATGTCATCATGTCATCATGTCATCATGTCATCATGTCATCATGTCATCATGTCATCATGTCATCATGTCATCATGTCATCATTTCATCATGTCATCATGTCATCATGTCATCATGTCATCATGTCATCATGTCATCATTTCATCATGTCATCATGTCATCATGTCATCATGTCATCATGTCATCATAATATCATCATATCAAGATATTGTACAAAGTTGTCTCGAAAATCTTTTAATATTAGTGCCATATTCTCCTTTATTTCCTTTGTCAACAATTGTCAACAATACACAACTAGTTAGTTTTTCACAATGACAAGAAAATTTTCCATAAAACAGAGGATGTCAGATATTCATTTGTTTATGTACTATTTTTAAAAACAATTTCATGTGTCTCTGTTAAATCCAAAGAGTACCTAACTACCATTCTTGTGATATAAATATATTTATTTAAATTTTCGAACAAACATATTGTAATGCCTAACCACTGTCGATGTCGTTTGGCCTAATTACTCGTTATCATATTCGTTGGCCTATGGAAACAATTTATTGATGTTGACATCTTTTATCGTTCATGTTTGTGGTAACATTGGATGCTAATCTTTTGTTGTCATATAATAATATATATTTTTTTTAAACACATCTGTGAAATGAATGATCGATGGTTTTGTTTAAAAATTCTACTTTTTAGTCGTTATTATCTTAAATCTTATAATCTTAAATCTATTCAAGTCACGTATGTTTTCTTTATTTTTATTTTATTTTTAGAATATGGCGACTTGGTGTCACTTGGACATTGGTTAGTCTGCATAAGTTCATCTTCACCATTTTAAATTGTTTATTATAATTATTTTTATTCTTCCTCTGAACATTTTTTTTTTTTTTAATTGTACAACAGATTTTTATCCAATTACTGTACAATTTTCTCATTTTAACAGTCTTAACACCTAGGAAGATGATTATTATACAAAAAAATCTTAAGGCTATCTAAAGGAGAGTTATATACATATATCTAGTGTTTCCGATATTTCGTTCAACAGCACCATTCTTCTTGTCATGCTACGCTGTGCTAGAACATCTGTTCTGCCGTATGGTATTAACATATTGTCATTTTACAGAGATTGTAAATTATCTATTTTTGAAGTAAAACTTCTTTACGCACGTTTGACTTGGGGAGTAAGCTGGTGAATGCGTGACGAGAGCATTATGAAAAGTGTGATCGGTCGAGGTGAAAGGCGAACGGAAGTGGAGAGGGAGATATAAGTTAGTGAAGTCTTACGTCAGTCGTGTGGTCGTACACTCGTTTTTTTCTAAAACATTTCTTTCCATGTTCTTTCTGTAGGTTATACAAACTTGTCAATAATGCATTCACTTAAGGCTCTGCAACCGGGTTCGAAAATAAGAAGATGGAGAGATACGAAATTACGAATGTTAGAGGAGAGCGCTAACATTTACAACGACAAAATCGATGCGAAAATGTTTAATAAAACACGACTCGTTTAAAATAGAGCAAAAATCTCGCGGGATTATCTTAAACAGCATTTAAAGAAATACTGTGAATTTTTTCATACATATAACTTGTAAAATAACTGAAACAAACGTGTTTATAATAATTTTTGGAGCACACTTGGCGATTTTTTTCGATCGAGGGAATTTTATATAATTTGCGTTTCGGCGCGGGCAAAGTCTAGATATTATCTTCAAGAATAACATATATTTTTTAAGGCTTTAAAACTTACCGTGTTTAAGGGAAATATGTAATAAATCGGTAGAAATCAGGGTTGCGGGCCCTTAAGGCGCCACTACCCGAATTTCTACCGATTTCTTACATATCTCCCTTAAATAATATCTTAGATAATATCTAGACGCGTTCGACGCCAAAACGCAAATTATATAAAATTCCCTCGATAGAAAAAAAATCGCAAAGTGTGCTCCGAAAATTATTATAAACACTTTTGTTTCAGTTATTTTACAGGTTATAGTTGCGAAAAAATCACAATGTTTCTTTAAATGATATTTAAGATACCTCCTACGAGATTTTTGCTCTATATTAAACAAGTCATGTTTTATTGAAAAAAAAATCATGATTTTCGCATCAATTTCATCGCTTTAAATACTAGCGCGCTCCTCTAACATTCGTAATTTCATATCTCTCCATCTTCTTCTTTTCGAGCCCGTTTGCGGCGCCCTAATATAATGAATAAATTGTTGTTTTATACGGTAATAATATTATTTATGTTTGTAAAGAGAAAAACACGGGGTCGGAAAGAGAATTGGCGTTACAAACCCGTGCACAATTAGATGCCGCTTGCCCACTATTGAACACGGGTTCGGAGGAGAAATAGCGTTACAAACCCGTGTTGATTTCGAGGCATGGTTGCCTCCTATTGAACACATAAAAGGAAATACACGCGTGTGCTAGAGATTTTCAGCCATAGGCTTATTGTCGCCTATTAAAAGACCGTCCCGTTTCGGGGCACTCCACGGGGAGCCATATAGCTATGAAAATATAAATAACATACCTACCGTATTCAATATTTTTGTGACAATATCCTTCGTAATTTTTTTCCACTGTCGGGTGTCACCCCCCGTCGGGTGTCACCCCCGTCAGCTGTCACCCCCCTGTCTGGTGTCACCCCCCCGTCGGGTGTGGTGTAACCCCCCATCAGGTGGCACCCGGGGCGTACCGCCCCCCCTCGCTACGCCACTGCGTATGTTTATTACCTTTTTTGCTACCACGGTACCGTTACCGTGAGTTGTCACGGTAAATATAAAAGCGTCCTTTGTCTTTCTTTTTAAATTAAAGTACATTTTAATAATAAGTGAGATCTTAAATCTGTAATTTTTGAAAATTCGACAAGTTTTAAGCGTAATCTATAACAAATGTTTGCGATGTTTGCACTTCACGCCCATTTACTTTTAAAATTATAAAAAAACAACATTGATATCTACTTTAATTACTTACGCATTTGTCACAACGACAGACGTCGTTCATTGTCGATGACCATTTTCATTAAATATTTTTTTTATCACATAAGTCAATCGCGATTCAAATCTCTACACTTACGTAATTAATTCAACAAAATCGTACAAAAATAGATCACAGAAAAGCAAATGTCAAACATTAACTTATGTTTTTTTTTAATCATTTTTGCTGCGTTCTTGTTTCTGAACGCTTCCTACTTTACGACGTAAGGAAGAAAATTATGTTTGTTAATTATTTTAATTTGGCTAAGCTAGTGTTATACCTACTCTCAGCCCTTTGCTGTAAATCTAACGCCGTTAGCGTCAACCTTTTATGCATTCATTCGTTTCAAACAAATACATTATTTTTAATTAAAAATGATTATCTAAAATTGAAAGGATTAGGTAACTAAACCCAAAACCGAATTCTCGCATTGTGCTGACTGCATAGTACTTAAAACTATGAAATTTCCCACAATCTGGGATAATTAAAATTATTTTTAAGCTAGGACAGAGATCACGTTCGTTCACTCTTATATTAACACAAGTTCAGTCTACACTATATCAGGTAAAACAATATTAAAATTTAATTTTAAAAGTTTTCAAGTGTAAATTTAGCGGTAAGCACCAGATTTTATTTTTTTGTTAATGAATTAATAACTTTCTGAGGGATTCGTTTAGAAACAGCTGAAATTTTGGTAATATGTTTATCAGAATTGATTAAAATAAACCCCGCGGAAAGATCAACTTTCCAGACCTGCTAGGGCGAATTTGATCGTAGGTCCGTCCATTACGCTAATTGATCAAATTCTAAAGAGGGCTTTAAGGCACCACTGTAAAAAAAAACAATTGTAATTTTTTATTTCATTTTTTGATAGATGCACTTGTTAAAAATGCTCTCACCATTTTTTTTAAAGAAATCGAAAAAACTGACGGAGATACCACATTTTATGTGAAACCGTTTAAAACAGTTTGTATGTTGAATTATTCTTCAGCAAAACTTTGAATGCATTTTATATTTGAATGATTTTAATTTAAATTTTCATTGTTCATAAAAATGAAAAAAATAGAAAAGGGCCCTTTATAAAACAATCCCTACGTACTGTCATAATTAGGGCCGGATTAAACACGTCGGGGCCCGCCTTGCGCATCTCGGGGCCCCTTTACCATAGGGACTCCTAGCTGATGCATGCCCCCTAGGCAGTGGCCTACACTGCCTTGCGGACAATACGGCCCCGCCAGGGCCGGCTTAAACATGTCGAGGCTCCTAGGCAATGCAAGTCTCGGGGCCCCTTTACCCTAGGGGCCTCTACCCGATGCGGGGCCCCTTTACTCTAGTCAGGGCCGGTGGCTAGGGGCCCCTACGCGATGTGGGGCTCCTTTTCAGTTGCCCACACGTCTAATGGATAAGACGACCCTGGCTACATGTCGGAGCCCCTAGGCCAGGGATGGCGAACCTTTACGTATCAACGTGCCATTTTTCTAAAGAAATGTTTAATGAGGTCAAAGACGTGCCGTCAAATAATTTTGACTTTGTGATTATTGGGAAAATAATAATAATAAATGCTTACCATCAATTAAAAACTCTTTATTTATTACAAAAAATAGGAACATTTTGCATTATACGCATAATTTAAACTAAAGTAAAATTAGTGTGACTTCTGTTGTTGCAGGTTAGATGACAAATAACATATGTTAGGGTTGTAAGATGTTACTTTTAGCAGAATGCATGCTGAACTGGAGTCATCTGTCAAACGGTTTCTAACCGAGTCTTTAATGTTATTCATCTCTGAAAATAATGAATCGCAAGCATAGGTTGTTAAAAATATTGTTGAAATAGCATGATCCAGCTTCTTCAAACAATTAAATGTGTCCCTTAACGCATTCCATGTTTCCAAACTTTTATTTTTAGCATTTTCACTTATGTCTCACCTGTCAATCTTTCTGTTTCAATTAATTCTAACTCTCTCCTTGTTTCAACAATTTTTTTAATCCATATTGAACTAAACTGGAAATCAATCAGTAGCATTTCAAATTCATCCACCCCGCGCGCCGCACCTGAACATTCTGTAGCGTAGGGATCACTCGGGTTCGCTCGTTCACCTACTATACACTTCACACTTTTTTTATACGCATAATAAATTTTGTAATCACTGATCAGTGACGTGCCCAAAATATTGTGCCGCGTGCTATTAATGGCACGCGTGCCGTTGGTTCGCCATCCCTGCCCTAGGCAATTCACGTCTCGGGGCTCCTTTACCCTAAGGGCCCCTACCCGATGCGGGGCCCCTAGTCAGTGGCCTACTGCCTTATGGACAATAGGGCAGCTGCCAGGGCCGGCTTAAACATGTCGGGGCCCCTAGGCAATGCACGCCACCTTTACCCTAGGGGCTCCTACGAGGGTGGGTAGGAATCTGGGGTTCAGTGTGTCCTGGTCATCCACCTCCAACACCTAGACAAACCTCACCCTATGAACCCGGTCACCCCTTCTAAATCACCAAACGTAGCGAACCACTTGGGATGACCTATGGCAGAGGTGTTGGTTATCCAATAAAGGTTCCCGGTGCGGCAGTACCCATTCCCGCCTCCCAAATTGTATAATATCTAAGAGATGATTTGGAGTTGGGAGGTCCCATACAAACATCATCCCATACTGATAAAATAGGAATAAATAAATACAGCCTAAACCGGTAATTTACATTTTTTTTAAAATAAAATTACTACTACTGATCTTTAATCTTTCTAATGTCTTTACAGTTTTAGTTCCAGTTTCAATTACGTATTGCACTTCGTATTACTTTTACTATCTTATGCCCTTTGCTAAAGGTTATCTTATCATTACAGGTAATATAGATAGTAACAAAATAGGTAAGCAATTGAAAAGATTCAGTGGCGGACTAACGGGGGCGGAAGGGGCGGCCTTTGGTCCCCGGGGGCCTCCAAACGCCTCCATGTTTCCTTGATCAATTCCTAAACAAGGTTTTAAGGCACCAGGAAAGTATGTCTACCTCAATTATTAATGTCTTTATTTATGTGTAATATTTAAATAATGATTATGTTTGCCAACCAATGTAAATGTTTATATCTTTATAAAATATTAGCACACACAAAGATGTGAGCTAACTTACATAAGATTAATAAATAAATATCTTTTTTAAATAAATGAAGACAATATAAGCGAAACTCAAATCTGGAAACAGAAAAATCAGAAAAACATATTGACACCTCTGGGACTCGAACCCAGGACCTCTGGGTTTTTCTGATTTTTCTGTTTCCAGATTTTTGATTGAGTTTCGCTTATATTGTCTTCATTTATTTAAATATTACAATTTGAGGTTTTACTCATAAAGTTAAAATAAAAAATAAAAAAATAAATATCTAGTACGTATGTGAGCTAGATACGTTTTTAAATTTTCACGGCCAAAAGTATTTTCGTTATTTGTTTTTGGGGTATTATGCCGTGTTGCGCTACCTCCTTCTTTAGCCAACGTTTTCGGATAGCATTGCAGTGTCCATCATCAGGGCAGATCCGGCAGATCCGGTAGATGACACACATCTACCGGATCTGCCCTGATGGTGGACACTGCAACGCTGTCCGAAACGTAGGCTAAAGAAGGAGGTAGCGTAACACAGCATGATACCCCATAAACAAATAACGAAAAAAAAAGAAAGAGAGCTACTTTGCTTATTTTTGCTTTAAATTATTAGATATAATCCATTGAAGATTTTAATGTTCTATGCTTTGGAGGCAACTTTGGCAATTATTTTTGAGTAAATGAAAAACACAAAAAAAATAATTTGATTATATTTATCATAAAATTATGATGACAAGTAAAATAAAAAATAAAACATTTTCATGGGTGTAAAATAAAAATAAAAATAATCTATTTACCTAGGAACAAAAGTTTGTCGTTTATATATTAAAATTACTACCACAAAAATTGCATTTTTAACAATGTTTTATTTATTTTTTATTATTTTTCATTATACATATTTTTAAAATAAATATAGCAAAGTTTTTTTTAAACTTTATTCATTTACTCACAAATAATTACCAAAGTTGCCTCCAAAATCATACACTGAAATCTTTAATGGCCTACATCTTATAATTTAAAGCAAAATAAATAAAGTAGCTCAAAAGTAAATAAGTAAAATAGTAGATATTTGATATACCTTTCGATTATTAAATAATTTTTCAGTTTGGTTGGGTATTGTGATCTCAAATCCAAATTTAAGATTTTTATGAAACGGGCCGAAACCGGCCACGCCTTCACTTCATTCGCTTCAATCACTTCATTCATAGTCTAGAAAAATAAAATCTGGTGCTTACCGCTAACTTTATAGTTGAAAACGGGTTATAAAGTTTTTAAAGCGTTGTACGTAAAATATATTAATGGTAAGGTATTGTTTTTATTAATCTTAAATATAAAGAACTTACATCCCCAGGGGTCGGTTTGAAAAAAAAGTTATTATAGTTACGAATTCGCTGGAAATGATTAAAATGTGAGTTTTGAGCAAACAAAAATTATGACGGTTGTCTACCGCCTTAAAACAACAAAAATAAGGGGCCGTTCTATTTATTACCGCAAACGCGATTAAAACAAGAAAAAAGGTATTTTCCAGTACTTTACGCAACTTTATTGTGACTTTCAGGTAAAAATTGTCACTTGGGCGTTACGTAACGTTTAGGTTGGGGGGGGGGGGGGGGTACAGAAAAACGTTACGGCGCGTTACATGGCGGGGAGGGGGGGTCAAAAATCTTCAAAAACTGCGTTACTTAATACTTGAACGCCCCCTAAGGACTCCTCCATAATGTTCGTTCTATTTATCTAGGGCCTTTATTTTATATCAAAAATGTAAGAATGGTGAGTTAAAATATTTAAAATGGGAACAAATAATTTTATCTCCAGGGGTCCTAGCATGGTCGATCGATATAGGATTTATCGAAAATGTCGGCAACTTGTCATCGCTCCCTAGCACGACTGCAGGCCGCTAACGAATAAACAATAGTTCACGTCAAATACCCTTAGTCTTTATGAACTGTTGATTGTTCGTTAGCGGCCTGCAGTCGTGCTCGGGAGCGATGAAAAATTACCGACATTTTCGATAAAACTTATATCGATCGACCATGCTAGGGGGCCTGGTATTAATTTCCACGATCGTGATATTGGTCTTATTGTGAAATTCAAATAGCAAGTTCAACAATACCAACTTAACCCTGCTAATTATTAGAATAATACCAAATATAGTAGTTACCTATTGTAGGTGTATTTTCACAAACAATGCGCTTTTAAAATACCTAATGTAATAAAAATCTTGAATAATGTTGGTTATCAAATTTTTGTTGAATGGCCGCTTATCATCATTGTGTAACGTTCACTAATCGGTTTAAACAATAGGACCCCAAATTATCTAAATGACCTCCAGAAGTTTGAACGTTTGCATAATGTGTTTACTTAGCTCACTTTATAGTTTTATAACTATGATATATATGTCGGCGGCCAATCGTAAAATCAGGCTGATCATGATGTGCCTGGCCACATTGTGATTTCTCTCTTCGAGATTGCTCGCTTGGAGCTCGTTCGTTTCAAGCATGCTTGTTTGGAGATTTCTCTCTTCGAGATTGCTCGCTTGGAGCTCGTTCGTTTCAAGCATGCTTGTTTGGAGATTTCTCTCTTCGAGATTGCTCGCTTGGAGCTCGTTCGTTTCAAGCATGCTTGTTTGGAGATTTCTCTCTTCGAGAGTGCTCGCTTGGAGCTCGTTCGTTTCAAGCATGCTTGTTTGGAGATTTCTCTCTTCGAGATTGCTCGCTTGGAGCTCGTTCGTTTCAAGCATGCTTGTTTGGAGATTTCTCTCTTCGAGAGTGCTCGCTTGGAGCTCGTTCGTTTCAAGCATGCTTGTTTGGAGATTTCTCTCTTCGAGATTGCTCGCTTGGAGCTTGTTCGTTTCTAGTATGCTCGCTTGGAGATTTCTCTCTTCGAGATAGCCTGCTTCGAGCTCGTTTGTTTCAAGCATGCTCGCTTGGAGATTTTTCTCTTCGAGATTACTCGCTTCGAGCTTGCCCACTCGCTTGCTTGCTCGTTTCCATTGAATTTTGTTTGAAGTTTGCATTTTTTGATGCCTTGGGTGAGTACATATTTTTAAAAATTCAATCATTTCATTAATAAATATAATAAATATAAAAAAAAAATTATAATGCGTCCATAAATATTATTTGAATGAACTAACTAACAACTTACACAATGCTCGGAGGACAGAGTGCTAATGCAGATGACATGGTTTTGAAGACGTAATTGATAAGTAGGCTTTGAATCCTTTTATAAATATGAGAAGAATTTGAACTAGAAACAAACAAGCTGTACACAAAGTTTAAACCCAAAAACAAAAACAGCACTGTTGGTCTTCAGGTACCTACGGACAGAGGCCGAAAAGCATTCCACCAGCTTTTCTGAACATCGAAAGTTGTAGAGAAAATAAAGTATTTAGGGACATCATCAACAGAAAACTGATGGACGACAATGTTCGATCGGCAAAGACGAGCGCTCAGCATAAAGTCGAATATGCTCAGTAGAAGATTTCAGCTATGCAGCCTACTTGTAAAAAAGATGTTAATCTTAGAGTATGGATATTAGAGAGACGGCATGTTAAGTGTGCTCACCGCCCAAAGTATGCTTTTTCAAAAATTTTACTGAACGGTTTTTAGACGCCTGACATTGGCTTTTACACCTCGGTCGCATATAGAGCTCCCAGTAAAATGTTCATAAAACATAGAAAAATGGTCCACTGCGCCGTAAAATTGTGTAAAAGTAGTTCTATGAGGACCTTTAACCTTTAACTGCTGACGTGATTGTTTTTTACGCATTCTCTGACCTAGGGCCTGGGCGGCCCGTTTCTTTAAATGTTTATTTATTAGAGATCCATGAAAATTTTTGAGGTCCAAATTATTATTTGTTGGACGATTAAAATATATTTAAATAAAATAAAATACTTTTTTTTGTAAGTAACTTATATTTGACAATTTGGGATGTTATGTAATAATTTTTGGCAAAAATCACTTGAGTTAAGAAATCAGTCTGTATTATCTAATAAACTAAATAAAAACGATGAACTCACTTTTATTATATTTCAATAGTGCCTCGAATCAACTATATATATATATATATGTATATATATATATATATATAAACTTTAGTAAAGTTGTTTATGTTTATTTTTATATAGTAAAAATCAACTTTAAAAAGCCACAAAAGTACTGACAATGGGTCAGAGAGGCCCGCAAAAAAAATTGAAATGAATTTACTTACAGAAATTTAACTTTAAAAATTTAAAAGTTATGGCTGTGGCATAACTAAATTAGAAGCTACTGGAAGCGGCGTGTGCGTCACGCGCGGGGGAGGGGAGTATTTCGATATTATTATTATTGCTGGGCCTGAGCGGCCTCACATCAGCAGTTAAAGGCTAAGAAGAAAGACGGTCTTACCTTTCACTTGTAAGTGTTTAAACATAGCTTAAATATACATTTTATAATTTTCGGCGTGTTCATTTCAACCGCCATCGCCATGGGCCCGATGTTATCACGTGAACTCCTACTGCCAATGGGCCGAATCAGTCAAATTATAATAATTAAAAATTACCAAAAATCTTTTATGTTTTTATTAATCATAACGCACAAATGAAAAAGTTTTACCTTACAATAAAACTTATATTATGTACTTAGCCTTATTTAAAACCTATAAAGTGAGATAACATTACCATTTTGCAGCCAAATCGACGTTTCTTACCAATATTCATATGTAATTCTCAGTTTACATCTGCTGCAAAGTTGTGATTTACACATGTCATAAGTATGTGTTTTTTTATCATTTAGCTTATTCATTTTTAAACATTTTTACTTTGTCTTTTTTACACTGTTATTTTTATTTCTTTTCATACTAATTCAACACTCCTTTTACATATGTTTACAATGTTAATTCAAAGTATATAATCACTGTATTGTTATGTAAAAGTCACATTGACATGTCCCCGTGGTCGAGGGGTAAAGCTCTTGACTAGCAATCCAGAGGTCCGCGGGTTCAAATCCCGGTGCGCGCAGATAAATTTTATTCGATTGATCTGTGTTTTAAAATTTAATAATTAAAAATAATATAAGGTACATTTCCGGCACGTTTCAGGTGGAACATACTCTCAGTATCGCCCTGGTGTAAGACCACCAATTAGAATTGAAATGATGCTTGAAATGGCTTTAGCTGTGTTCGTTGACTAGAACTGAATAGACGGGTTCTTCCCCACCTTCCTCGTCTCCATCTCCTTCCCTTCCCCACTTATCTTCAGCCTCACAACATACATGCCATGGTCTCTGTGGCTCCAGATGGAAGCATTTTGTTATCACTGTAATTACAGTTTTTTATTAGATTAATAACGAGCACTCCTATCCTAAAACTCAAGCACCAGCTTACATCAAGAAAAAAAAATAAAAATGCATTAAATTTTACACTGCAAGTCTGTTGATTATTTAAAATATGTTTAAAAAACAATACAAACTAAGAATTTTTTTTAAAATCTACACGAATCAGTTTCAATCAGAATTGCAATGATTTACGTCGTAGTAGATTAAGGTAACTTAAAATAACATGTAAGGGAACAATAAAAACAAAACCATACATAACTCCCCTTTCCTTATTACTTATTTTTCAATTGGGCTATTATATTTTATGTCCAAAATGTGAGAAAAAAATTACAAAAGTTAAAAATAAATAAAAATAATGTTTCCTATTCACATTTCGACCCGTATATCCAGAACACCGCCCTCCCCCGCACGCCGGCCACACGCCCCGTCCTCATCCCCTCCCACTAGCCAGCTACAAAATTGCATGGCTACACAGGTTTTCGCTTGTTCCCATGCATTTCGGAACAGTATTGGCGCTTCCTTTAAATCGGGACACGAACCCAAGAACTTTGGCTTTCCGGGCCCGCAACTCTGCCAACTGAGTTAATGTGTCTCTATCCGATTCGGTTATTTTTAACTGTATCATACTTTGACTAAGAACTACCAACATTATCTTCATTTTCTTGACGCATATTTAATTAGCTGCTATCTACATGTGTGACGACACATCATTATCAACTTCGCCATCAAAAGAAGGTACGAGAAATATCTAATATTCGCGCGATACGGGCAAGCTACTTACCTGAGTACATACCTACCTACCTACTGCTGCTGCCGCCGATAAATAATAATTTCGTCACCGCCTAGAAAGGTCTAGAATTTATAAGCCGCCTGAATATTCAGCACCGGGTATGTTCCAGTACCTTCTAGTGTACACATTGCCGGCGAATGGAAAATTACTCCACCGGTCGCGCTGGTATATAAAGCGACTCAACTCGGCGCTCGGGCAGTCAGTCTCTATCTAACAGTCGGTCAACAGCTCATCATGTAACAGCACGCACACGAGAGCCGGTGCATCTCCGCTCTCTCCAGGGCAGCTTCCCGAGGTACATCACCACGTCTCAGCTCTAAGGCCCACCATGTCTTCAGCTACGCAGAACAGCTACATCCCGCGACTTACAAGGTTTGACGCCACCTTCAGTCCAGGGATCAGCTCACCATTTCATGGCACCCCGAAGCGCACTGTGCTTCGCTGCCATGGAAACACGCTCCGCCTCACCAGGACTACCTGCTGGTGGCTCAGCTCACCGAGCCGCTCACCGTTCATCTCCGCGACTCAAAGCGTCGAGCAACGGCCTGGAAGATAGGTCATCTCCACCGCCAAGGTGTTGAGCAACTCGCTGACCTTCACCACACCATCTCCATCTCCTCCGAGCGCCTGCAGCATCTCATCACGGCACCCTGCATACATCTTGTTACCGCTTCACCGACCTCCGCTACGTAGCCACAATAAAGACTGACTCACTACACCGACTGACGCCTTTTATTTCTCGTCCCGTCTCTGCCGATACGGCCCGCTCCCTCACATGTATGATTGCAAGATTCAAACCTGAACTAAATGCTATCTAGAAAGTGCCTGGATATATTTTAATCAATTTTATTTTTAATATACGACATCTATTGACTTTTCTGCAAGTCTAGGATATATTTTTTTTATTTAACTTTACGAGTAAAACCTTCCAGATATGCCCATATTTTTTCTGATTTTTTTTTGTTTTCAGATTTTTGATTGAGTTTCGCTAATATTGTCTTCATTTAAATTTTTTTTTAAATAAGTAAACCCTGATGAAGTGAGCAATGCTCACGAAATATGCCAGTTTTTATAAATAATAAACGTGGTTAAAACTAAGTAAACTATTAATTTTGATAAAGAACTTCGTTCAGCAAATAATGCACAATGGGTTATTATATTTTGTGCCTAAAATATTTAAAAAAAACTGACAAAAGTTTTTTTAATTAAAAAATAAATTAAATAATGTTCAGCCCATTACCAGTTTGGCCCTTCTCTGTAGAGCGCTCACCCTCCCCCGCGCGCTGGGCAGTAACCCTGTCTCTATCCCCTCTTCACGCCGTTCAAAAATGGAGATAGCTACACAGGTTTTAGCGGTTTAATACGTTCCGAAATGCTTATACAGCTTCCATACAATCATAGTTCCATGTGTTAATCCCACGTTCTGTACATCCTTTTATACATATGAACTTTGGACTATCTTTAATAAGTCAGTTACGCCTCATACGTCATACATATGTCTGGTAATGTTATATTATCGTGAAAACAACCAGACGGGTCCGAGTGGTTAAGAAGGGCAGCATGGAAAGACTTTGCGTGGAGTATCAAGGCCTACAGCATGATGCTTGGCCTTCCCAGATAATGCAATGCTTTCAATGTGCTAACTGAGGGACGAGTTGCAGTCCTCATAAGAATCCGGATGGCAGGATTAAGGGACGGGATACACACTCCGAAAATGTACTCATCGTGAAATTCCGCCAGACTCCAGATTCCAGATCAAAGAATACTGGAAAAAATTACTGGCCCTATGAATATTGAATGACCGTTAATGTTTTTTTTTGTTACACATTAAATTTTGCTGTTGTTCTTCTTTGCTTATATTTTTCACATGTATACAGGGTGTTAAGTGACGTACTTGACTTACTTTAACCAGCGATTTCTGACATTATTTGGAATAAAATATGTATATGTAAAAACATTAAAAAGTCAGCAGGTATTGGACAGTTAGGGGTGGGGTGAGGTGTTGATTTACTTTGCTTGGTTTGTTGGGTTACTCGGCTGCTTGAGACTTTTTCTGCCAAGCACTGCAAGTGGCATTTTTTATGGGTTTTTATGGATGTTCTGTCAGGTGTTTCGGTGTTTGAAGAAGATTAAGATATCCTGGGAAACCAAGTATGGCCCAGAGACATTCCCAAATACCCCATGTGGGTGTAACAAGTGAATTTCAAGTGACCGATAACTCAGAATCCCGCAACTTCAACACCTTTAAAAAGTCATTAAATTAAAAAAATAAAATGTTTTTTAAAAATCGGAGTGTGCAATTCACACGCGGTAGAAATGAAACCTTCAGAAAAATAAAGTAGACAAGAGTGGGGACTATGAAGCAATTGTCAATGTGAAGGATGATTTTTTACATATTTTTGTCGTTGAATTCCAGTGCACCTTTTTCTATACATTTGGTCATCTTATTAGTATTTGTGTTTTCTTCTTGGAGTTACTAGATGTCGCTTTCTTTTATTTTTTCACTGCGTTTTCTTTTGCCTTTTGATTTTGGATTGGTTTGAAGATTGGATACTGATTTTAAAAAAAAAAAATTTTTTTGATTTGTTAGGATTCGATCCTTGGTCCGCTAAATGTCTGCAGAGGATCGTCAGGCACTTGGAACCGAGTACCAGTGAATTAAATAAATATTTTATTGCTATCTCATTCTCTCGCAGGCTAAATCCTATAGAAGTATGTGTTTGTCTCTTTTTAGTGTGGCTCGTTTCCGTTTCATCGAGTTTCAAATCACAACGGTGCTAAAGAAGTTTTCACTTCAAAATTGGTTAAATAGGTTATATTAGGTTAGGTTATGGGCTATTTATCTTTTATTTCATAACTTAATGGCTTCAAAGGGGTGTTGAAATTGTATGATTCTGAGTTGTCATGGAACTGAATTTTAGGTTACTATGGTTTTAGGGCACGGTTAATATTAAAAAAATGCATAATTTTATTTATTTTATTAAAAATATAAACAAGTTTCCCTATATAATAACTACGACTGACCAAACATTTTTTAAAACTACTACGTTATACGTATTTTACAAAATTGGGTTGAATAAAACTGATCAGTTCATTTATACTTATTTATATAACCTAAACTAGTCCCAGCGAGAGCTCTTATGTACGTCATCGACGTTCGTCCTCTTTCTTCTCAGGCATCTTGTTTGAAAACGAAAGACAGAAGATATTAGAAGGATGAAGTTACTAACAATCTCTCGCTGGGACTACAATCTACAAATCATTACAAATTAAATAAATGAAATTACTCACTGGTAAATCAATGTTGTTTACGTAAGAGTTTGTGAACCACAATATCCTAAAATTTGTTAAAACTATCTAATTTATAAAAATATTATTACAACTAGTATCACATCTGCATCCAATGACTATCGTACATTTTTGTTGGTAATAGGATGATTATTTACACATTTTCATATGATTTTGTGAATTGGAGGTATTTTTCATTTGTCATTCTATTGAATCAAATACGATACAAACACACATAATGTTTAATTTATATTATCTATCAACAATAATCATTATTATAGTTTTATTTTGTTAGCAAATGAACTGGAGATAAAGTAATTGAGATAAGATAATCAATATTAATTATCTATTAAATAGTTCATCTGGAATTCTTTAGCAAATATTTAGATAAAGTGCCAAATATTAATCAGCATAATACATTATTATTTTATAACATGTGAATTCTTGATATGTGTTTTAGATATTATTATATCATGATATACTTATATTGTAAAATTGTGTGTTAAAGAGAATGTTTTTAGTACTATCAGAGCACAGCACACATGTGCAGAATAGCAAGTAATCTGAAAAGCTCGCAGCAGATGGCGCTGGTGTAGTTGCTATGACATAGCAACGTGATACCCTCAGGCTAATTTGAATGATTTTCAGAACTCATATAGGTCTCATAGAAATCGTTGAGTCTCCCTCACTATAATTTATTTTAAATGCACATTTACAGTTATACATAACCAATAATAAACATATAATAAGTTGAGAGGTTTAATTCCTTTCTATTAATTTATAAATAAAACACTTGTGTTGCAAAGTTTTTTAACAAAGAAACGACATTTATGTTTATTTATATCACTTTCCTTTGAATGGTTTCTTCTAACAAAATCTCATATTTTACAATCAAATCGTAGAAAAACCAAACAAGTGACAATTGATGATTGCATTCTAACTGACACTACAGGATTCAAATAAAGGGAATATATTTCCTTTACAAACATACATTTTATTTTATTAAGTAATAATAGCATTTTTGAATTGATGAATATTTAGTTGAAAAACATATATATCAGGGGACAGGTAATTTAGTAACAGTTAGTTCTGCATCTTGGAACAACAAAAGTTCTGTGTCTGCGCGCTCTTGTGAAGTTGTCGGGGACATAAAACTCAAATTTTTGTATTATATCGGGAATACAGATGTTACCGTTTAAAAGTTTATACGCTGTTGTCAGCAAAGCAGTTTTCCTTCTTTCGGTAAGGCTATTAACACCCGACAGCATGCCGGACAAAAAGGCTGAAGGATATAACCAGGGATAATATTCGAAGTCTCTAAGATATAAATATCTCAAAAACTTCTTTTGCACTTTCTCAATCATTTGAGAGTATGTTAAATCCATTGGTCCCCATATTACTGAACCACTTTCCAAAATGCTACGTATTACACTATATGGCAAACGAATCGCGGCCGAGCTGCAAAAATGTCTGGAGTTGCTTAGCACAAATCCTAGCATTCTTAAAGCTTTGCTGCATATCGTTTCTACATCAAATGTGATTCCCAAATCTCTCAAAATAACAATGTGCTGAAGAGATGAGTAAGACATTTTGTATTTATAGTAAATCGTTTTGTTTGCCTTGGTGTAGCACATAATAGAGCATTTCTTAATATTAAATCCTATTTTATTGGTGTGACTCCATTTATATCACTTTGTAGCTGCAAGCAATTTTCCAAAGATTTTATTAAAAGGAATAGTTTAAAGTCATCCGCGAATAAGAGAAACTTAGAAAATTTTATGCAATGGTAAATGTCATTGATAAATAGCGAGAAAAGTAAGGGTCCATGATTTGACCCCTGCGGAACTCCAGAGTTAATGGTTGGTTATAAATGTGATCTAAACGGTGTTAGAAAGAAAATACACAACATTTTACATTCAAACCTGCAAATTAACCACAAAATATTTAAAAAGTACACCTTTATGAATCCAAAGTTTGTGCCGCAATTTAAAAAAAAAATTAAACTTTACAAATTTTTTATTAATTATTTTTACATGAAAAGAAAAAAAAGCGAGTTGACGATTGCTTAGAAAAAACGTAAGGTGGGCCATTTAAATTTTTTTTTTACGTTTGCAATCAAAAATTTTGTATTTAAAAAATTATATGTTTATTTCCAATTATAAAATTTGAAAACTTGTTTCATCACCTTTCAAAGGCAGTTTTAAGTTTTCGGATGCGTTTAAAAATACTCCATTTATTTGGATTTTATTGCAAAACCGAAATATTTTGACCTTCTCACAAAATAAGCTCGAGGCCCGAGTTAAGGATTTAAAGACATTAAAAATAAAAAATTGTTACATATGGTGGCTCGAATGTCAAAGAGTTATTAAAAAATGAATTTTGAAATATAAATGCAAAAGTAATTGTGAAAAAGATTTGTAAAACTTGATTTGTTTATAATCACAACCTATTTCAGATTGTTTTCCAATGAATGTATGTATCTACACCAAATAAGATGAGAAACAAGTTTTGCTGATTTTTCAGATTGGCGGCTTGCGACAGAAATAACAATTTCCCAACGATTCTCTAAACTAAAATGTTCAAAAGTGAGGTTAACTCAAGTTTTGAAATAGTGCTTATTTACATTTTCATCCTATTAACATAGCTTTTTGTCCAAAATATACTATGCTTAGAATTGTAACATATTCCAGAGGCATGCATCACCTAGTCTGATAAAACAAAATGTTTTTTGCAAATATGACAAATTTTATATTGGTTTATATCAAAGATATTCAAATACAAAAGAGATATGCTAAGGAGGCGGCGCAACTGTCGGCGGATTATGCCCTACTTAGAGTAGTTTGCATACAAAAAGAATTTGTTCATTTCGTTGATTTTTTGAATATGTGCATTAGTATTGGTTAACAATATAGTTTGAATACGGAAACATTCGTTCATTTAGTTTAACGTTCGTTTGGTTTATTCGTTAATTATTTATTCATTTATTTTATTTGTTAATTGGTAAACAATATCGGCGACACCCGGAAGCGCAGTCCCACCTAGTAAAAACTGCAGATAGCCCATCTACTTATATTTCAATATCTTTGGTTTATATATATATATGTATTTTTTTTTTTAATTCACAATCCAATTTTATCTTAACTATTACAAAGCTAAGACCAGAAGTTCTGGAGCATAAAGGCACAAAACACCATTGAGATATTTTAATTACTATTATTATTAAACTTTTGCCAAAAAAACTTTCTCCGTTGTATCGGAATAATGATTGACATGAAATCCAACTACACCAGTGCCAACGGTTGTTTCGGGGTTTGAAATTAACTGCCAATCGTGATTGTGTTGTAAGTGTTGGCAACCCCGTGTGCTGTTTTGCTTATAATTGGATAATCATGGTTATGGCTGTGAATAGTCTATTTTATGCGCTGCGTGAGTGCTCGCATTAAGAATTCCACAGAACATTGAAACTAATTGCATTGTAGTATTAAATACAATATTTAAACACGGCTTTTCTTGCATGTTTTGCTTCCTGCAATTTGACTTATAATGCAGTGTGACTTAGAAATACAAGAAAACATTTGCCCAGTACTCCCCAAGCATTTCTATACATATTCTTTACATGTTTGGAGTCTTATCAAATTGCCTAAATGTTAAATAATTATTTTTTTACCCTCTAACTTTAATTTGGTGTTCCACCTCTAAATAAAAATTTTGTAACTTTGGTCTTATTCTGATGACTTTTCAGAGTCAGGGAATAACTCTCTAGCCGATGATAAACCCAATAATCTAACATGTCTGAGGGAAGCTTTGGAGTTGCGGTATAAGTCATCCGTGTTATGGAGTCTGTCCAGGAGGCCCAGGGTGCCATAGCATTGAGTGAATCTGCAAAAAAAGTATGGTTAATATCAAAAATTATCTGTCCTGCTCTGGACAATGCAATATAAATGCTCATTTTTAAGTGTACAATACTGGAACAAAAATTGAACAGTATTAATACCGTTGCGTCTGCGTAGTTGAATTTCAGAACCCAGCTTCGAGCGCATGTCGGACGCCACGCCATATGCGCCGCACCACAAATGACAGCTGTGTACGTGGAATTTCACACAAAGCTACTACACACACAAAGTTATAATTCAGTTTCGAATTCAAGAATTCGACACAAGATGTCGCTACTTCCATCAGCAGGTCGGACGGGGACGTCTCTCCCCTAGGTATAACTGCTATGAATTTGTGAATACGTGGTTATCTCTCTGGATATGAAAAGATTGACAGTAATTTCGTATCAAGTGGCTATATATTACATATGACATCATTGCTCTGTTTCAGTTACTTTGTCCCGGTGACTAGCTACAGTGGATCCGAGGTACGGGATATTTTTGGGAATCAGTTCGTATTGGATCTATAAAATGATCACCACCACTAACTGGGCATAGCCGAACGAAAAGCTGCCCGCAAGGCCTAGCAGTAAAAACCTGTGGAGCGTGGGTTTTTAACCGCTAGTTGTTATTATTACAGTAATACAACCCCATCATTTTAATATAGTAACTGCATCATTATACGTAGCCATCTGTTTTTTAATATGTGTGATTCATTGTTATATGAGTACATGCAACTTCTTCAATAATTGATAAGTAATATTTTCTGAGTGCGATCTAATAGGTTTAATAGTGTATCTACTTGAAATAATTAATGACATTCTTAACCTTTTCACCTCGTTTGATGTAAAAAGAACAGTGGGTGTGCATGGTACTCTAATGACGCCTGAACTATCATGGGAAAGAAACGAACCAAGTAATGACGCAAACCATTCGGTTCATGATTCGTGGTTCGACTCGCAAGTGTACACGCGCCATAACAGTTAATAAATTTCATTTCACACACATGCGTTCTATATGTGTACATGTAGAGTGGAAAGCATTTATTATTTGCACATAACATTGTCCCCCGTCAGACATGTCACCAAGAAGAAGTTTAGAATTTTACTTTATTTTTATGCAAATACCGCACAAGACTCCCAATTGCTCTAATCCTTACTGTAGAGGGGAGGTAAAGGAGATGGAGAAGTCACCAAACATGGCTAAAACCATTTCTAGCAACATTTCAATTCCGAATGGTGGAATTTTACCCGGGCGATTCTGAGAGTATCTTCCACTCTGGAACGTGCCGCAAATACACTATATATTATTTTTAATGAATTAATTGTGAAAAGACACAAAAAATTAAATAAATACTTATTACTTTCGCACGCCGGGATTTGAACTTGCGATCTCAAGATATGTAGTTGAGAGCGTTACACATTAGCCTTACTCATTAATCAAATTTTGATTAAAGTACTTAAAATTATTCACTGGATTATAACATTTTTCAGATGATTTTCTGGACTAAAATATTGAAAAGTGAGGTTATCTCAAGTTTTAATATATCGCTAATTTGTATTTATATCGCTATTAAAATTGTTTTTTTTCTAAATAGACTGCTTACAAATTGAAACATATTCTAGAGAGAAATACTACCTTACTAGTCCTGTCAGTGGGGGATAAAAAAGGCCTTTAGCTTGCACACAAAATTAAGGGCACTCTAACGTATCCTAATACTTTGGTGACGATATCCTTTGTAAATTTTTTTCCACGGTCGAGTGTCACCATCCTATCGGGTGACACCCGGGGCGGTCCGCCCCCCCCCTCGCTACGCCATTGGCTACAGGCTAGGATCCCACTATGATAAACCCGAAGTCATCGAGTGCAAGGATGAAAGTACTTTGTAGTGGTAATAAACGTTTAGTAAACCTTAAAAAGCTGATCTGCCAGTGCGTCTTCATCGAGTACACAAATGAAAACAACATGATGCATAACCAGAAGTTATTGCAGATGCAGGAACACACTTTCTTGTTGCTTTGTACGGGGGTGACTGGATGAGGAAACCTTGGAAAGTCCGCTACCAACATTTCACAAAGTCGACAAAAAAAGCAAATTCAATCTTGCCCCTTTGCCAACGCATTGCGCTGCATGGTACCATGCATTTAGGACATACTATCAAGTCCAAAAATGGTATGGAATCCAAACAAAAAACAGAAAACTGGGGCTGGAAACGTGGCACCAATGGGCTTGTCCAGTAAAAATAACAAAGAAACCAGCACCCGAGACTTTATTAAAATTTATTTCTTGCAATTGAATATAAAGAAATTTTGTCAATGGAAGCCCAGCATCTCAGTACCACAGGCAATGAGTTAGATCATGATATTGATGACGAAGACTATTATTAAGATGTCAACATCAACCAACCGGGATCAACAAAATATTATTACGCAATAGCAAATATGTAACATAATTACGAATACTAGTCGAACTCTGTGCGCCCTTTCCAAATCTACCATCGCTGGAATATCTCTGGAATAGACCTACTGACCTTAACATTGTCGAAAGATCCCTAGAGGCTGTAAGAGAGGTTTTTGGAGACTCGGCAAGAGAGGTGGAAATCAATGAGAATAAAACTAAAATCATGATGCAAACCAGAACCCCACACAACAGAATAAAAGATAAAAGATAAAGTGAAATTTAAAAATTTCGAAGTGGTCGAAGAGTTTACATACCTCGGCTCCATCATAACTCAAGACAACGAAAACCCAGTAGAAGTAATAAAGCGCATCACAGCCGCTAACAACACTTAATTTACGTTGCTGCCAGTGTTCAAATCCCGAAAAGTCAATAGAAAAACCCTATATAAAACAATTATTCGAAAGGTCTTGGACTGTGGATGTGAGGCGGGAACAGCTGGACACCTTCGAAAGAAAGGTACTTCGATGAATCTTAGGAGCGGTGCGAAAGGGAGAAGCATGGAGAATCCGCCACAATAAAGCTCTATGATATTTACCAAGCTCCCAGACTCTCTATCCATCTAAGGCTCCAAAGACTGGCCGGACACGTGCATCGAATGTCAAGCACACGAGTACCGAAGAAGGTTCTAACAGGACACCCAGGAGATAAACGAAAGGCGGGCAGACTTAGGCTGAGACGGGAGGATGATGTCAGGAAGGATGCAAGAGGACTACTCCATGTCGCAGATTGGAAGACGACGGCTGTGGACGGAGGGCGGTGGAGGCTTATGTTGAAGGAGGTCAGGCCTCGAAATGGGTTTTAGTGCCATTGAAGAGGAAGAAGACCTACTGGGGATACCACAATAAAAAATGCGCCATTTTCTCTACCTCATGGTGGTGTGGAAATGAGTTTACAAAATTATTATAATTATGTAATGAATAGCCTGAAAAAATAACAAAAATTGGGAATTTCACCATGTTTTAGAAAAATATTCACATTTCCGCCACTGTAACTCGTTACCTATTAGACTTACGAAAAAAAAATTTAAACGAAAACTATTTAAAATTTTATCTTCTTTAAGTTCGTCTTCTGCAATTTGGTTGTAAGATCAACCATTGCACAATTATTTTGAAAAAATCTAATTTGGCACCTTCAATCCAAGATGGCGGCTCGAGCTCGACCTCCCCAAGGTCGAAAACTTTTTTTTTCTTCAGAGTCCTAATCTAAGCAATATATATCAAAATCGCTAATACTTGACCTTTTGCAAGGTAAAACTCCCCACCGACTGCACTATACTTAAGATATCAAATTTGGATCACAGAATTAAAAAACATAACTGTATTACAACTGTCAAATTGCGCATTTCAATGCTGTGTTTGAGATTTTTGACTTTTGCCCGAACGGGGACAATATGTTGAGTATTGTGGTGAATGAATAATTTATTAGTTTCTTACTTCAAATGGTGGAAATCGTGGAATTCTGGACTCTGAATGAAGGGTACGTGGTATCCGGAGTGGTCATTCAAAGTTCCGAAAATGACCATGCTGAACCATATCCAAGCTGTGGTCACGTGGCAGTTGGTGACGTATATTCCGAATAACAGCGGGAATATGTTGGAGAAGACATGCTCAAGTGGATGACAATAAATGGCGATCATGGCAATTGGTGCTGTCCATTCGTGGTGCTGCTTGTGGATGTACTTGTAGAGTAATCTGTTATGGAGCAGCCTGTAAGAAACAAATACTTTAATTGTTTTATTTTTAAAAATCTTAGGTTACGTACGCGTATGCATAATATGACAATATTTGAATTCCTCCTACTACCGTAAATGGAAAATGTTGCTTGTGCATTGATGGAGGAGTAGAGCTAGCAAAAGTTGAACATGTGACTCCCGGAGGCAGGCCAGATCGGGAGAGACTGGTTGAGGGAGACCTTTTGACCTCTCCATCAAGATTCCCTGGGAACATCACCTTGCACTACAATGGGAGGGATGGATTCATACGTCTGTCACTCCTGGACACACCGTCCCCAGGTTCCTATCCACCCCATATACTTTTTCCTTCCCAGAAATTCCTATCCTTCCTTTTCTAAAAATACCCTCCACACGGCACCCCCAAAGACGACATAAGTAGGCCCTGAGGGGAATTATTTTTCTTAGGGTCTTCTGTGTAGAGCTAATGTAAAAAATAATAAAAACCAACTGCTTATAAATTTTCATAGTTATATTTTTAAATCCTGATTATGTAAGGTAGAATGAATACTTTTCTCTTATGGGGTAGATTGCAAGGCAACGGCTTGGCTCCATGTTCTGAATTTATAGGATGGATCTTCAATAAAAATGAAAGATTTGTTCGGGTTCTTTTTCCAAACAGTAAAAAATGCAATTGTTAGTTTTCTGTTGTCCAGCTTTTAACAAAAATAAGGTAAATGTACGTAGCCCTCTCTCAAAGGTTTCCAGTTTTTTCTCACCCGTCTTTCTGTTCAGATCATCTATCCAGGGCAGTCGACAGGGTTGCACAATATTGATCCCCCTCCCAATAATAAATAAGCATACACGGAAGTGACCGATCGGTTGCAGGACCAAATTATGGCGCAGAGTTAGTCATCTGTATCTGGCACTAAACTTATTAAATTTATTTCATACACAGAAGACAGGCATAAAGTGGGTTTAGTTGTGCTTGACAAGAGTATTATGATTGCATGTTATATTTCAAGTAACCATTTGATTGTATGTATAATTAATTATTGGATGATTTGCGTAGTGCCATGATAAAAACATCTCGTGGAAGCATTTAAGTAGCACACACTTTAGATGGAAAGGGTAGTTTTACCCTTTCCACCGGTCCTACTTGAATACCTGTCAAATATTATCCACCAATCTCTTTGTAAGGGTCCCAACTATATACATGTATATGTATATTAAAAAAAAAACAAATAAATGTATATCTATAATTATGTAACTAGCTGGTTCCCTTTCAAAGAAATAAATTGTTTCTCTCACTGTGTCCTTTCTCATGCGTCCCCGTTCCCCTCCCGCATCCCCTTCCCCTCCCGTGTTCACCTTCCACCTTCCCCGCCCACCCTCTCCCCTCTCCCGCTCCCCCGAACCGCAAACCCCCCTCCCGCATTCCATATATTCAGTCCCAGTACATTCAGTTTTCAAATAGCTCACGGGCCACCTAATACAATTTTTTTATTCAAATTTTCATTTTTCATATATTACCAATATTCATTTTTGTATATTATAAGAACAATCAATCAAATTTGGTACATAACATAGGTATCTATTTAAAATATCTATAACTTAAAAAATCCATAGACAATTCTTTTGTTACAAAAAAAAAACAACTGCCTACTAAATTCAATTTCATCAAATGCGCGAAGTTAAAATAGTCATTAAGTTTTCTGAAATTATCCATTTTCTACGCAATTTTCTTAGATTTTCTTTCCATAAGAACCTTCTACCAAGTATTAGAAAACTTAAAAAAAAAATATTAATGAAATAGCTAAAGTCGTTTTGAAGTTATAGCGTGACCAAGGGAAACAGGGATTCATTTTTATCAATATTAGCGAAACTCATTCGAAAATATGGAGACAGAAAAATCAGAAAAAGATATTGGCACCTCTGGGACTCGGAACATTCTGCTTTCATGGCAACAGCTCTACCAACTGAGCTAAGGTGTCTATATCCAATTCGGTCCAACCAACATTATCTTCATTTTCTAAATGCACATATTATTGGTTGCTATCTTTAAATATGATTGCAAGATTCAAACCCGAACTAAATGCTATCTAGATAGTGTCTGGATAAATTTTTATCCATTTTATTTTTAATATGCGACATCTATTGACTTTTCTGCAAGTCTAGGATGAATATTTATTTTAATTTTTAATTTTATGAGTAAAACCTCAAATTGTAATATTTCATTGAATGAAGACAATATTAGCGATATTTATTGTCTCCAGATTTGTTTACAAAATTATTAAATATTACAATTTGAGGTTTTACTCATAAAGTTAAAATATCTATAGGTATGTATGTGATACAAGATGAGGAAATCTTTTTATCTCTTTTGTCTTTTGCGTGGAATAATATTTTATCAAAAGGAAACTTATGATTTGGCACTGGAGATGCATAAATTATTCTTTTTTTTTAATGATTTGAACCAAATTAAAATTGGCCGGGTCCCGGGTGCTCTTCACAAACGTTCCCCTGAAACCCCCTCTCAGCGGTCCAGGGCCTATCTCATCTGTGAATCCATTTCTCCTTTAAACGAAGGATGACACCTGATGATGGGTATTTGAATCCCGACAGTCAACAGTATTGCGTGCCAAGTGGCATAGTTCCATTTGAGTCTGGAGATTGCGATGGTGTGAACTTTTGTCTTGTTTCTTTCTCCATTCACACCTCTCTCTATCTCGTAAGAAACTCTTAATTCTAAGGGTGATTCTTTTGTGTTATCTTTTGCGTTTAATCAGCGTTACGAGACAATTAAGCCAAAAAAGCAAATTCCGTTGGATGTCGAAAGGCACCCGTTGTGCGTTATCGGCTGTCAAATTTCTGTGATTTTCTATAGCTTTCAATGGCTTGTCTATGCATGTTATGTGTTGATGTATTAATTCCCTATTTAAAAACATAAATTAAGGTAGGTGCAGGTTATAAGGCCTGTCGGCTAATAAGGCCTAAGTAAAAAATATAAAATGTTCGATGTCGCTCAAGGACACACTCGTAGGTAGCTGATACTCATAAATGGCGCATCAAGCTTGTCGCTACGCCTAGCTCCCTTGCTTCGACCAGTGGGGAGTGATTCGTTTGCGAGGAGCGGTTGCCCGGCAAAAATAATAAAAAACCGTCTGACTGAATCATAAGTGATTTTAGTAATATTACACTTTTATATTTAATTTTGAGCTACAGTTTTCTGTGTTTCATACTTTTATTGACCTTTGATGTCTGACTTATGTTTCGTGAACCAATTATTGTACTTTTTTGTATTTCTCCATACACGATGCCCGCGGTTATTAAGGCCTACCAAATTTGACGGTAAGCCTCATTATACTCTTTTTTTGTAAAAATGTTTGTCAGCTTTACAACTCATTTTAAAACTTTCCCAAAATGTTGTGGATGTTTGTAAGTAATTTCAATTGTTTACTAATTTTAGTTTATTGTTATTTTAGTGCCTATAATATCTCAATGCCCCCCAAACGAGCATTATGGTCTGAAAATGACTTGGTGTTGGCTATCCAAGCAGTAAGAAGAGGAATGCTGAGCACATATAAAGCTACTGTGAGGTGTAATGTTCCCAGGAGAACCATTAGAAACCATCTCCGGACTGGAAGTTTGAAAAAACACTGATGTCTGTTAAACAAAGAAATTTGTTGTCATTTTGAAGACTTAGCATGATTAAAATGCATAATACATAATAATTGATCTCAATTATCAAATATTAGAAGCCTATTTTGATTATTTTTAAGTGTTAAAATCTTAGGCCTTACCTACTACATATATAGCATAATAAGGCCTACAGACAAGGTTTTTAAACATATTTAATTTTACGGCAAAAGTGTCAATTTTTTAAAATACTTTATGGTAATTGATCTGTATGTTTTATTTTGATGTTTGTACACGATGACATTCGATTCGCAAATTTTATTGCGACTGACATCTCTTAACGAGGAATACGCGGCAAACGAATCGTCATGTCTGGCGTTAGGGTGACTACTTTTAACAGTTGGTATTTTAACCCTTCGTCGGGCACAGCCGGCCTCAGAGGCCATCAAAAGACATTGTTTCCCTCCTCACTTCTGAAAGGCGGCCCACCGCCCCTTCCTTCCTTTTACTCGCCTAACTTTAGGGACCTCACACGGCGCCCGCCTCAAGTCAGGTTTCAGCCTATATGCAACTCGCGTACAACCTTCCTGGCTTCACAGGCTGCCTGCTCCCGATTGAATTCCGCCCTCTTTTCAGGCATTTTATATGCAGATTTGTATGAAAATATTTTACATGATTTTTTTTTAAATAGCTAGAAAATACGCCCTGTATCAACCGAATGATGTTGACGATATGCTGAAGCTTCTCCTCGACGATGATGCTTCTGAAGATCCAGCTTTGGTCGAACATTTAGAAGAATTGTTTATTTTAGTTTATTGTTGGTAATGTTTAACAAACTGGTTATTTTGTATGAAATTTGGTATAATTCCTTTCTATAGATCCTAGTGAAAACTACCCGACTAGAATTTTGTATTAGAATTAATATAGTGGGGGTGGGGAGGAGGGTGGCCTCTCAGGCCGGGTGTGCCTGATTTTGGATCGCCTATAGGTGCGCCTGATGGAGGGTTAATAAATATGGGCACAGTATTTAGCTTGTTGGCACAATATCGCATTTAAAAGAACTGTGAGAATGTGTTATATACGGCCGATCAAAAGAACCTCTCCGATCTATGTATTCGATAATAAAATATTTTCCACATTTCCACAGGTAACATTTTACAGGTAGGTAGTTAATCAATAAGTTTGACGTAGGTACGATTTGTTGACTTTACTTAAAAGTTCAATTATTAATAATGTGCATATAATAAAACTTATATTACCTTGTTATTATTACAGCAATTAGAAGTGATTAATAATAATCCATTCAAAATGATTAGTGTCTTATACAGAGCAACCGGTAATTATTATTGGTGTAAAATACTAAAGAAAATGTCGTATGCTACATCCAGACTGAAGCCAACCTTCCAATTGTGTGGTGGCTGCGGCCAATCCTCCAACTACGAAGTTTGAACTGGAAAATGGTGGACGTCGAACAGCTGATTCGGCGCCGTATCTTATCAGTTGCCTACAATTGTGCAGGCAATGATTCGGTTTCCATAATATTGTTTTCGATTCGTAAAGCTAAAAAAAATAATAATTTCAAAAAACATGTGGTTGTTTGAAATTATTTGGAAGGTTGGAGTTCGAGTTGACCTGGGATCGCCTTCGGGGCGATCGGCGATGGCTGGTTCGTGCAAGTTGGACCAACACATTAGTCTGCGCAATGAGAGATCTTGGAATTATTTTGGATGAAAAACTAAGTTTCGCCAATCATATCCACCAAATTGTAAACAAAGGTATGAAAACACTAGACTTCGTATTAAGAACAACCAAAAACTTTAATTCCATACAAGTCACTAAATTATTATATGTATCTCTAGTTAGAAGCCTAATGGAATATAACTCGGTAGTTTGGTCTCCATCTTACAAAATTCACATTAATAACATTGAGCGAATACAAAAAAATTTCTGCGTTTTATAAATTTTAAATTAAATATCCCACTAGATAATAATATAATTTATTATTAAATGTTTTAAAAATACACACACTAGAAGACAGACCTAAAATAAACGACTTAACATTTTTATTCAAAATACTTAACTCTAAATTTGACTGTTGCGAACTATTGCAACTCATAAACTTACGAATACCGACAGTAACTACACGACAAAATACACTATTCTACTGTAGCATTCATAAGCGGAACTACATTGCCCACTCTCCGATACAACGATTTCACACTATGGGAAATCAGTACTTAGGTGATATTGACATATTTAACATAAACTTGGCAAAATTTGTTGATCTTGTAAAAAACTTATTCCAAAACTATTCCTAAACTTATCTGTTTTTCTGAAAATCTATGAAATCGCTGTATTTTTGTATTTTTATGACTTGTGTGCTTTTTTATCAAATTTTATTTTTATTATTTCTGTATATGTTAAATAATCTGTCATGAATTATTTGTACTACCAAAATGTAAAAGCCCATTGGGCGTTAAATAAATAAATAAATATTATTATGTGAGAGTAATAAATAATAATTTCAAACAACATGTGGTTGTATTTTTAATTAGGTAGTTTATTTACCTTTGACAACTCTATAAAAGCTTAGAATAAGTGATATAATATTCAAAAAAGGTTTATTTTCATGCCATCTTGTTTCTGCAATGCTGAACATCAAAATTTTAATGCTAGTCACCCTGTGTGTATTAATAATTATAATAATAATAATTTATTATATGTAATAAACTTTACTAATTAGTTTAATGTCCTATGCAAAGTGATGACCTATGCACATCATAATATTCCTATAATTATTACATGTATGATGCCATTTAATTTTATTTCTAGGCAAATATGCATTACTTTAATTGGGTACATCAATAGCAAATATCATTTACAGCTTGCTACGGTTACTTTTGGAGTTGGTAGCTTAATTACTGTGTATTTTGAAGATAATTTTTTTTTTAAAGAAAGGCAAATATTACCGGGTTACGATGTAACATATCTATTTCGTGAGCAGGTACTGCTCAAAATAGGTACTGTTTATTGTCTATGCTTTATTTATTTTTTATATATTTTTTTTAACTTTGTTGGTTGGCCTAACTGCAAGGGGACCGGAAACGTCATTCGAGGAAAGATGGCGGGGGACATCACGTAATTTTTTGGGGCGAGAGGAGATTTTTGAGGAGGAGTTTTTTGTTATGAAAGATTCTAGTGCGATGTAGCCTAGAATGAGTTTTATTTTTCGTTCTGTGAGTGTGTGACGACTCAAATGGCATAGAAGCCTGATTATTTTATTTAATTCCTTGCCGGATGCCGAGTGATTGCTTGATCCGCGTGCGGAAGTGAATTTAAACTGTAATCAACGGGCGATGTATTGATTACTTTGCTCTCCTTTGGCCGGTGAGATTTCTACACGCCGCTTGATGGGTGTAGATCAGCTGTGCCTGGTTGTTGGGTGGAATCCCTTTGAATGAAGCGGCTTTGCGACTCGGGGGAGTGCGCCGACATTGATTGCTTTGCTCTTCTTTGGCCAGTGAGATTTCTACACGCCGCTTGATGGGTGTAGATCAGCTGTGCCTGGTTCTTGGGTGGATTTCCTTTAAACTTGTGGCCCCATGACGTGCTGGACGGTGTCTTGGGGATTGCTGTCGTTGTTTGGAGGAGTGTCACGACTGTCACGGCGACGGGACGTGTGCGGTATTAAAATTAAACGTAATTTGTTGACTCTCTCTTTCTACATCAGTTGATAGATGCTGAAGGTATTTAAGTTTTGTTTACTTTTCCTTGGTTCAATTTTTCCCTTGCAAACTGCAATAAAGTTAACCTTTAACTAGCGTCGTGCATTTTTTGTAACGTTAGTACTGACGTGAGGCCTGACAGGCCGCGTATATTATGCAGTGTTTTATAAAGAAAATGATGATTTAAATATCTGTCTTTGCATTAGGATGTTAAATGAAGTGTTTTAACAAAAACTATGTATAGAAAGAAAATAAAATTAATAATTTTTTTAAATATAAGACTACAATAAAAATTTGCTTGAATTTTGGGGAAAAATCCGACTACTAGATATAAATGATCAAAACACAAAAAAAAACTCCTCATAGAATAACAAAAAATTGTATTTCTTACATAAGACTAATATAAATTTTAGAAAAAAAATAGAGTAGGTACATACACCTTCTGAAAAAAAAAATGTCCACAGTCGAACTACACCTTAAATTCTAAGCACAGTCAGGGCACACTTGTTTCGCTTGACGATGACGGCGCGTCCAGGTGTTCAGGTTGAGTTTCTTCGGTATCAGAAATATCAGTGATAGTATCCGTATCATGCTCAATGTGCTCCGGACAAAAATCTTCGCCAACGTCGTCAACCTCGGATCCGCTGGAATCTTCATCCGCGATCCAGTTCTCAATCACTTGCGCAAAATTTGGATTGGATTCATTTACACACATCCGAGATCTCTTTGGATGCGGTAAATCTGTCGCGGAACTATTTATTTTACTTCCTGAAGTCCCTGGTACATCCATAGTTAACAATATCTGGAAAAATAACAATTTACTCTAACAATAAAATAAAACAAAAAACTTACGTAACTACTGACGTGAGGCCTGAGAGGCCGCTTCGGAATTTCAAATCGTAATTACTCACCAAATGCGCGCATGAAGACACTACTTTCTGCTCCCACGTCAATGTGCGTACTGAACTTGCAGCTACTTAAAAGTGGGGATCGGTGTTACGCGGGGAAAGGGGTAAACTAGCAAGTCAAGTACCTGCCGGGGCCTGTAAGACCGCACGACAGTAGTTAAAGGTTAACATTAATTTTCACTAGTAAAATAAGCGTCTTTTATATGCATGACCTCTAAATCCTTATCTCCACTATCCGGCGATGGAGTTCTACTTGCTCTGAGAAGACAGCGGTCGGATGACAAAGGGTATAGGTACTACCTACACAAAATTTATATTACCTTACAAAAATACATTTCAACGAATAACCTGATATTTGAAAATCTCCTGCTACCACCACAATAAGCGGAAAATATTGCTTGTGTTGTGATGGTTTAGCCAGTCGAGGAATTGAAAACACAATGCCAAAACATAACGCCAACTCGGCAACTGACCAGTCTACATTATAATCTACTTATGTATAAATGTATACAATGGATGGATGGATGATAGCCAAAGCTTTTGGCACATCTAGGACGGTCAAACTGACTCTAGTGTAGCGAAACAGGACTTGCAAGGAATGACGCTTCATTCGGCCGGCCTCGTGTCCTTTGGTACTTCGGTTCTTTCCGCCCAGCCGCCAAAACTGTGTGTGGTATAATTGCTTCGAATGCTTCTATTCTCACTAAATTGGTAATGGATCTATTCTAAATGATGAGGAATTTTTAATTTGTAATGTATTTCTTTATGCGTATTTCAATAATAATAAAATAATTGTATTATTATCAAAAATATAAAGACCTTTTTACTTTTGATTACTTGCCTAGTATGCCTTTCTATCTGATGACTAATTTTTAGAAATATATGTCTTGATTACGCCCATCACAGTGTGCGAAAAATATAAACAAGGTTTGCATATACAAGAAAAACACGTTGGAACGCTTGCAAGCTCGTGACGTAGCTCAAAGTCTAGTTGGAGTCTGAAAGGAACAACCTCTTTCACTTTTCACTAGGTATGTAATATTATTTTTTGGTAAATCTAAGTTAATTTCCTAAAGATAGTATCCTAAATGAGACTTTCAATTTGAAAATTTGAATGTCTACAAAGGCAATATATTATACAAGGCGCTAATAATCACAATTCTACATCATCCATGTAGAAGTGTCACTGCAAATATTGCTAGGATTTTCCCCTTTATTCTGAACATTAGTTTTAATACAATAGTTAGTATAATATTACCAACGTTTTATAAATAAATACATACTTTGCAAATGCATTCGGACTCGCTTGGAACAACTTGTCAGTGGCGATTCTTTCAATTAGGCAGGGGATGCAATGCCTCCTCTAAAAATAGAGGAGAAAAGAGAAAAATACTTCCAAAATATAGCAAGTAATATTTTCCTAAGCCTACTTCAATTTGAATTTTACCAATTTATAAATTGTAGAAGCCTTATTAAAACTACTTCAATTTAAATATCACCCATTAATTTTTTAAATTTTGGGACCGGTTGAATTCATAATAATTAAGAAACTCATCATAATAGTATAGTACTTTCTATCAGTGCACGGTGGATGGCAGTGCTTACTACACACTACGCAGAGCAGTAGATGTACAATACTATGTCAGGAGGCAGGTGTAGGGCTCGCCTCAGAGAGCCGCTGGTTTCATGTAGGCGGAGGGGAGTGGGGAAGTTACATGGAATCGAAATGAATGGCAGCTGGTATGGTCACGTATTATTAAGCTGTTGGTGCGCCTCAAACAACGAATAGTTCATTTTCGATTGGTTTTGTGATATGCGGTAGTTCGGATAGAGTAGATACTGCTATTTATAAAATATAGCAAATTATTTGCAGTTAAATTTTTTTATGTGTGTCGAGATTTTCAAATCTCGATAATCAATGATAATTCGTATTAGGTACGTATCATTATAGTTTGCGTACGTAGTTAACGTGCTCATAATTAGTAGGTTAATGCACATACTTGTAGTTTGACGTAAGTAATAAACTTGTTTGTGTTATAATAAAATAACATTAATAGATGTTTTATTATTTCCTTTTTTGTTACAACTAGAAATAATAATAACCTTTCTCGGATCTCCCGTGTTGAGGATTTCAATTATGTACATATTAAAATTTAATTATATGAATAATATGAGTAATTATAAATACGTTATGTAGTGTTTTTCTTTTCGAAATAATTACAAAATAAATTAGATAGTGTTTTTCAGTGCAGTTGAATGGTTTCAGTTTCAGCCTGTATTTGGTATCGGTGTATTTTCTATTTCTATCTTCCTATGCATATTTTTATCCATCCGAGCGATCCTATATCTTTTGTGAGATCGTTATTGAGATAACGGACGTGATCTTCTGTCAGATTTGTGTGATTTTTACATATTTACTGTCACATATTTTAGTTTAGTTGGTTTTAAACACGAATTCCTGCAAGTATGCATGCTTATTTATTAATTTAATGTACGTTGTACATAGAAAAAGCAAATAAATCACATAAATCTGACAGGAGATAACGTCCGCTATCTGAATGACGATCCCACAAAAGATATAGAATCGCTCGGCAGCTTTTTATTTAAGATTTAAATTTTATAATGCTGTGGTTTTCGAGTGAGATTGGATGTTATTGCAGAGTTTAGTACCATAGTATAAGAAGCTTTTTTTGTCCAAATGTTTTATTTGTAGTTATTTGTTGGATATGTTTTTGACCCTGAGATCTAGTGTTTCTAATTTACATGTTGGTTATTATTTTTTGTTTTGTATTTATGACTGTAAAGGAGTATACTTTTGTATTTGAGAGTTGTTTATTTGACATGATGTTAAGATTTTTGTTATTTGTTTTTGGGGTGTTATGCCGTGTTGCGCTACCTCCTCCTTTAGCCAACGTTTCGGACAGCGTTACAGTGTCCATCATCAGGGCAGATGTGTAAATGTTAATGGTGAAATGTGTGCTTAAGTACTCTGAAGCAATACCGTGTTGCCAGATCCACTCCACTGCGAGCTGGCATTACAGTATACTTCAAGATGGTTTTCTGCATTTAGCTTTGGTGTAGCCGTCAATTACCGGATACCAAGAACTCCGTCGTCTCTCTCTATTAGACGACGGAGCTAAGCTTGCAGTGGAGTGGAGATGGCAACACGGTATTGCTTCAGAGTACTTAAGGACACATTTCACCACTAACATTTACACATCTGCCCTGATGATGGATACTGTAACGCTGTCCGAAACGTTGGCTAAAGGAGGAGGTAGCGCAACACGGCATAACAAAAATACTTTTGTCAAAAGTACTTGTTTGTTGTTTTGTGAAAATCTAAAATCATATCTGATGTTAAGATTGTTGAAGATTTCGTCAGCGCTAGTTCTTACAAGGACTTTCAGTATAACTTTCATTATGGCTTTTGGATTTTAATTAGTGGATTTAGTGCACGGTAGCAGTGCCCCATCCGATAATACCATATTATATCAGTGATTGGCAGAGAGCAATGTAAATCTGGATTAAGACTTTTTTGATGGGGATAATCTTTATGGTTTTGAAAGTAATTTTATTATTTAAATAACTAATGTGTTTAGTCCAAATTTAGATCAACTTTTACATCAAGGTACATTACATTTATGGTCAATATTTTCCAATGAGGGATAATTACACTGCTCATTAGAGATGCATGATAAGTAATCATTCGGTACTGACGTAATCGGTAATCAGGGCTGGGCAGTATTTGAATTACTTGTAATTGAAATATGTATTTGAAATACAAATATGTACGTATTTTGTATTTGTATTTCAATTACTTCCTAAAAATTTATTTTGTAATTGGTATTTCAATTACCTGCTGCTGAGGTATTTTGTAATTTGTATTTCAAATACTCATGGCTTCAAAATACATTTAGCGATCTTAATAATGATAATGAAAAATAAACTGACATGGATAATACATAGACTAAAAACGCTAGAATCCTGTACTATTGTCCTGTGCTATGGCACTCCTACTAATTATTATTTATTTGTAGTTCTCTTATCATTGCTTTATAACGTACTGTACCTTTTTCATGTCATGCTAGTTATTATTATTGTCCTGTGCTATGATAGAACTGTCATTGTACATTTTGTATCATATTATAATATTATACTTGTCATTGCTTTGTATTGTACATTTTTGTATCATAGTATTAGATCAAGCACTATAGGAATAATTTGACTGAATACTAGATTGTTTTTAAGTTAATTACTGTAGAGCGCATTTGAAGTGAAATAACCCAAAACTGCGATATACAAATGTCATCTACATACATTAAAATGAATCCCTGTTTACTTTCCTTGGTCACGTCATAACTTCAGAACGACTTTACCAATTTCATTAATTTTTTTAAAAAGTTTTCTATCGCTTTGTAGAAGGTTTTTGTGGAAAGAAATATTGAGAAAATTACGCAGAAAATAGGATAATTTCCGAAAACTTAACGACTATTTTAACTTCAGTTCGTGCGTTTGATGAAATTGAATTTAGCACTTAACTGTTTATTTTTTTTGTAATAAAAGAATTGTCCATGGATTTTTTAAATTATAGATATTTTATTGATTTAATTATAGATTTTATTATATTTAATTATAGATTTTTTATGTACCTATCTATGTTAGATACCAGATTTGATTGATTGTTCTTATAATATACAAAAATTAATATTTATAATATATGAAAAATGAAAATTTGAATATAAAAATTATAACAGCTGGCACGCGAGTTGTTTGAAAACTGAATGTACTGGAACTGAATATATGGAATGCGCGAGGGGGGTTGGCGGGACGGAGGAGCGGGAGAGGGGAGAGGGTAGGCTGGGAAGGTGAAAGGGAAGGGAAGGGGATGCGGGAGGGGAACGCTCGGGATAGGACATGCAGATGACAACTTATTTCAACCAAATGTTCTACCAAAACCAAATGTATTTTGTAATTTGTATTTTGTATTTGAAATAAAAAAATGGTTAAAATACTGTGTTTTGTATTTGAAATATACGACTTGAAAGTATTTTGTATTTCGTATTTTAAATACATGCGAAAAAGTAATTTGTAATTTGTATTTTAATTACAGCAAAGCATGTATTTTGCCCAGCCCTTTATTGCAACAAGTAATCAAAGTACCGACTACTCAAAACACTTGATATGATTACTTTTCATCGATACTTTAGATATAGTTACTTTTGATGCCGATACTTTTGCATCGATTACTTGGAACGGTACTACCAGATACAAAAAAAAATGCGGTGTTTGCAACGGTAAAAAACGCTTGAAGTGAATTACCTCGTCAGACGATAATAATGTTGTGTGCCTTGCTGATATAATATCTTGCTACCAATTAATACTAAGTATCGAAGTTTTTTGACTACTGCAATTTTCTAACGGTTTAAAAATAATAAAACATGATTATTATTATTAAGACAATAAAAAGTTTTGCAGTAATAATTTTAACACTTTTTTTTCTTCATGTATTAGAAGATTTATATTTGTGGTGAGTTTATAAAAAAAAAATTAAAAAAACAATAGGCAGTTTAATGACTCATTTTATGATTATAAAGATGAATGAGTTGGTTGGTAGAAATTTCCGCTAAAAATAAGCCCGCCTATAATATCTATCACTTTTCAAATACGTTTGTATGGACAAAATGCTGCCCGGTTTCCTCGTAAGTTTTACCCTTTTGCTTTCTATTTCCCATTTTAATATTAGTTAATTTTTCCATTTAAAATATTAGTTAATTATCATTAATCCCTATAGTTTTTTTTAAAAAGATGTGAGTGATTTATTGTGTTGAAGACTTTAGAAAGGTCGAGGAATGTGTCAATGCATTTTTACATAAGTCCTAGAGAATTTTTAACAAGTTCAATTACTAAGGCTATGGCGTTGGATGTTCCAAAATTTTTCTGAAACCAAATTGTTTTGGTGATAATAGTTTATTATATTCTAGGTAGTCGATGAATTGATTTTTGATTGTTGTTTCTAATATCATTACATAGTATAAAATGAAGTCGCTCAAAATGTATGTGCGCGTTAATCTTTTAAACTACGCAACGGATTTTCATACGGTTTTCACCAATAGATAGAGTGATTGAAGAGGAATGTTTATATGTATAATACATGTAAATTATATTAGAGAAAAACTGAAAAATTTAAAGAAAACATATTTTTGTGTGATTTAAAACGGCTGGCGGGCCGTACTATAGTCACTTTTGAAATTTGTTCTACGGAAGAACTTGGAAAATAGATGTCCTAGAGTAAGTAGGTATTTGATTTGAATTATTTTATTTGATGAAGTCGCTGAAAATGTTTGTGCGCATAGATCTTTTAAACTACCCAACGGATATTCATGCGGTTTTCACCAATAGATAGAGTGATTCAAGAGGAAGGTTTATATGTATAAAAACATGCTTATTATAGTAGAGAAAAGTCGAGAAATTCAAATATTCAATTCAGGAATTCAGGCAGCGGGCAGCTGGCAACCGGGTGGTGTGGATTTTATAAAGGTTGGGTAATGGCGTTGTGTTTCGTTAAAGTGTTTAGAATTGTGATTGGTTTATAATTATCGCCATCTTTGACTACCTGATTTAAAAGTTGGCGTGATAGTTTCTATTTTATATTAGCAATGGATTTGTTTATTAGAAAGAGTATCGGTTCGATAAGTTCGTCTTGTAAGCATTTTATTGTTGTCATTGGGATTCCATCACAATCAGATATATCAGATACCGGTGGTAAAAAGTTGAAATGCCAGATCTTCTTCGAGAGACCAAAAGAAATATTATTGACATTGCGTAGGTACATAATATTACGACGTATACGACCACTGATTATTTTACTGCCATGAAACATGTTGATTTGATCTTCTTCTAATGAGATATATTGGTACCTATGTAGGTAGGTATACAATACAGTGTAGTTACATACACAATACTAAAAACATACGTTTGTGCATGTGTGCATCCCCACTTTTCAATTTCACAAACCGCCCCTGCTTGCATTGCAGTAAATTCAAATCTCCCAGTGTAAAATGAACCTCATGCTACGTCATGACTTTCTAGCCAATCACTGCTCCACACCCTCAATGAGCTACCTCGCAGTCATAAATAAACCAATCCCTAGATCGATATCTTCGGGCCTTCTCCATACTAGAAATTTCGTCATCACTGTCACCAACTTAACCAAAAATAAAATGGTCCACCAAAGACTATTGTCTTAATAACATAGAGGAAGTTCAAGGCCATTTGCCACCATAGACAATATAATCGCATTGGACCTACTTTATTAATTTATTAGTCAAATAAATTATTTAAAAATAAAAATGCTTGAAAGCAGAAAAATGTTTTAGTTTCCCCAAGAAAACAACCTTCCATCTGACAAAGCCTGAGGGAATGAGCTTTACATAATTTTTAAAGCTCATTTCCTCAGCAAAGGAGCTTTGTCAGATGGAAACCTGTTATCCTGAGGAAATCAAAAATTCAAGCGTTAGTAAAAAACCTAAAATACTTGAAATATGAATCCTTATAAAAGGAAAACATTTTCAAATAATGATTGGTTTTCTACGACGAATTTACATTTTTCTGCTTGAAAAATGATAACTCGGGGGTACATGTTTAAATTCTTTTTATTTTCAGAAAGACAATCGATAATAGCACATAAAAACACTGGTTCGGTGAATTCGATGAATTGAAAAAGAATATCGACAAAGGAATGGAAAGGAAACATGGCTAAAGCGTCATACAGCTGTGACATTAAAGATCAACATAAACAATAGCTGTATTGTTTGTTTATATACGTTCATCTTCAATGTCACATCTATATAGCGTTTTATCCATTTTTCCTTTCCAGCAGTCACCGTACAGTTCTTGTAGAATGAAATAAAAAATCTACATATTCTAAATTTCCTTTCAACCGAAATTAAACAGAGTACCTATACCTTCATCGGGGACCCATTTCAGCCATCTCACGGTAAAAACCGCATCATGTGTTCTGAAAAAAATATATCACATTAAACAAAGTTTGTGAACAGAATATACAGTATTTTTCCCTTGTGATGACATACTTTGTTTATCACAAGGGAAAAGTATTCTCACTTCTGTTCATATGAACATATAAATTAGTAGCATTATTAATTTAACCTGCCATTAACGGTGTTATGGTCTGCCAAACAATGTTATAAGGTGTTCCTAACGTAAAGCTCCAAAGTCATTGAAAGTCTGGAACATTTTCTGAAACAATATTTGTGAAACATTAACCACTCGGACCCATAAGCTTGTGTTAACGATAATATAACATTAACAGACATATGTATGACGTACGAGGCGTACGTATTACAATTATACTTATTAAAGTAAAATTGAAAGAATATTTTATCAATATGTCATTTAACCTCAAATAGATTTACAGATAAATTAAGCTGAATGTTAATGTCTCATGTAATTACCTGATTTTTGGATCAATTGCGGACACATTTGAAACATTTTTCCACCTCTGGAATTCCTGTAAACGATTTTTAAATGAAATATGCCCATGGCGATGTCAACAACACAAATTCAAATTCGTTTGATAAACGCATGACGCAATTTGACATTTGACGTTTAAAGTTAGACCTATCTATAATAAAAGTCAGCTTTATCTATAAGAATTTGGTTCACTCCTGTCAGTTTCAAGGTTAAAGCCAAGTTTTACGCCCCTGCTCGCAGTATACATTTTCTACGAACCTTGGATCTACAAATAAACCAATCCCCTTGGATGACTTGGATCACTAATGTAAATATACCATAGATTTTGATATGAATTGTTAGGTTGGTACACCATAGACTTTGAGATGAATCATGAGGTGGGTACCTACCTACTGTGTTTGAATGGAAAATACAATATAATACACAATTGTAATTTATTTGCAATCTTACCTATGCGAATAGTAGAATCCAATTTCTTGGCATAAGGTCATGATAACCAGTTGGAAGAAAACCAAATGGAAAGCTGGTAGAGGTCTGGTGGGAGGGAATCCATTCTTGGTCATTCCATAGAAGGTAACAAAACTCAATCCAATCCCTACCACAAACTGGTTGAAGAGTACCACCTTTAAAGCCTGAAAAATAAACATCAAATTTAATTGACAAAACTTTTGGCACGAGCAATTAAACGGGTATTTGTCAAATCATTTAATTTTTTTTTAACATTTTATACCTATTCATTGATAAATATTATTGTTAATAAAAAGCATTTGCATTAACGCCCAATCTACATGTGCAAGCCATTTATATAAATAATTTTTCGCATAAATGTAAAATACGGTGTCAAGAAAACAGATATTTTTAATTTTTCTGCACAATAATTAATTTAACCATAAAATTATTTTATTTATCTAATGGTTATAAAGTTTAAGTTCAAATGATAAAAAAAAATTACTTCACAAAATTAGATATTTATACAATTTTTTCTTCGACCAAGTAAACTTGGTCGAAGAATTTTTTGCATTGTTTCTGCGTGCCGGGACATGTTTTTTCAAACAAGACGATTAATTCTTCTTATTCATCGTTGTTGCATGCAAAATATATGACTGTGTGACGTTTATGGCCAAAATGAGTTATTTACACCATTCGATTCGGATTTTTTTCTCCATTATCCTTAATATATCCCAGACCAATATTTTTTTCGGTTTCCTAAATAATCCTACATTAATAAATCCCATTTTCAATTCAATTTTTCGTGATTTTCGAGGAAAAATTGGCAATTATTTTTGAAAGAATGCTAATTATTAAAAAAACAATTTTGCTCTATTTACTAAACATATATAAAGATGATGAAATATAAAATTAGAAAATAAAAATGGTAAAAAAGGAAGTTTTTTTGATGTCCATAAATTTAAATAACAAACGACCTGTACATGTTTTTAACAAAAAAATATCGTACATAAATTAAAACTTCTACCCAAACAAATGTTTTTGTTTTTTTATGATACTTATGTATTTTTTTATTATTTATGCATTAAACCGCTTACTCGTTAATACGGAATACTTTTTATCCAAACAGTTAAATTTAGCTTTATTATTACGAAAAGTGAGTATTTATGTCGGGGGAGACCAAAAAACATGCAAAAAATATGCATTTAACATTTTAAATTTGTTAAAATTAATTCACTCGCGCGGTAACGCCATGTTTATTCATCGTTTTTATTTTAACATTTCATCAACGCTGCCGATCATAGAAAAAATATTTTTGCGTAAAGCAAAGTGAATGCATCATTGACAAGTTTGTACCTGTATTTATAACTGTAGAACATGGAAAGAAATGTATTAAAATAATTACACAAACCCGCTAGACAAACCCTGCTTTGCCAACAAACCATTTAAAACCTGGGATGTTTTTTAAAAGTATGATGAAATGCGAGTTTATTTTAGAGAATTTATTTTATAAGATTGTTACTTCCGACAAACGTCATATTTGATTGTCTATTAGTTAAAAAGGGAACATTCCGTATTATCCGTGCATCAAACTACGACAACACGAACGTTCCGTTTATTTTTTTTACGTTTATTTTTTTTAAGTTTTTCATTTACTCACAAATAATTTCCCATTCTTACTAAAAAATTAGATTTGTACGAAACGAGCCGAAATGGGCCTCGCAAACGTTTCTCTTAAGTAATATTTTTTTTCAATAGGTATCTATATACTAGGTATTTTCACCTTTTCAGATTATAGCACAAGCACATGTTTCCGTGCACGTTGTATAACTACAATAACATAGATACTACTTTATATAATAAAATTATATTATGTAATTAACTTTACAATCAAGGTCGAGATAGGCTACACGAAATGGATTTAATATCTATTAAATCAGGTTTTTTCAGCCATATTTTTAATATTAAAAAAACTTGAACGATCATTAACGAATTATTTTAAAGCATCCGAAAAACCCATCAACCATTCAAGTCAAATAAACCATTAATGCTTTGTTATTAATAGACGATATGCAGAAATATGTATTTTTTTCTGTTAGTCTGTAGGTAGGAACCTACTCGTCACAGACAAGGAAACATTTTGAACTCCGGCAAGCTTTTGTTTGATTCTCTCATTTTTTTCTGTTTCACAATGGTGAGGATATATTAATATTTTTTATAATAATTTATTAATGATGTATCTAAGTAGGTCTTTATAGAAATATAGGAGTTTAGACGCGTCGTGTTGACATTATTTGCGCTGGTGTTGCCATTTTTTTTTTCGTGGCAAGGACGCTATTATAACCTTCTACTTTTTTCTTTATGAAGTTTTTTTTTTATTTCGTAATTTTACACGACTAACAGATTTTGCAAAATACAATTTACTGAAATAATTTTCTAATGTTAGTCGATGCTTGTGTTAAGGAAATAAGTGATCATTGATAGAAAAATTAAAAAAAAATATATATTAAACTACGCGAATATTAATAATTATACCGCAATTCCCCCCAAAACATTTCGAGAACCCCTGGGGTTCGATCGAACCCAGGTCAAGAACCACTGTTAAAAAGTGTCTGTGCATTTGTGGCGGGCGTTCGGGCGATTTTTATGCAAATCTTCAGTTTTATTCCAAGATTGATGAAATTTTGCACACTTGACCTTCAAAACAAGAGGAAGATTACTGTTTACATTAGATTTTGAAAAGCTCTTTGTTTGTAAAAGCCCGGGAAACGCCATTTCTCAAGTAATCATGCTTTTGCTAAATTAGCATCCTTTGCCTTACCTTAATAAATCTGGCTTTTTCCAGTGGTTCATTATATCCTGGTTGAACCTTATATTTCCTCATGAAGAGTGGTCTGTTGTTGATATCCATATAAGCATAAAGAAGGCCAAGACCCCAATAAAGCCCGATGGTCAGGGCGTTTGGTATAATCAGCCATAATACAAAATTGTCCTCAGCTGAAACAATTAAATAATTTTATAAATAAATGAAAACTAATTACTTTGTACACACCACTTATTTAATCAAAATTATTATCAACATGTTTCGAAACCAAAGGTTTTTAGTCATAATTTTTATTAAATAATGGGTCGTCCATTAATCACGTGAGGCTCAAAAAGGGGGGGGGGGGTTCGAAAAAAAATCACGAAATATCACAAGGAGGGGGGGGGGGGGGATATGATGAGTATTATAAGGCGTCGTCCATTAATCACGTGATGTTTTTAGCAACTTTTTAACCCCTCCCCTGGTGATATGTGGTGAGGTTTTAGACTAACCCCACCCCCCCCCCAAAATCACGTGTATTTTTTTTAGTACAAAGTATTTTGAAATTTTCAGAATATTACCACGAAAAATAAATACACGTGATATCTCATTAAACCCCCCCCCCCCCTCCTTTCGAGCCTCACGTGAAATGGACGACCCCTAACGTGTATTTATTTTTCGTTCAACGCACGATTTCTAAACAAAATGCTAGTCAAAAACAACCCGCAACCTTAATGTCTCTCTGGAAATTTTTATCACGATGCATAATTTTCCAAAATTTAATCGGATTATCCCTGTATTTAAAGATGATATAAAAGTTGCTAAAAAACATCACGTGATTAATGGACGACCCCTAAGTGGTGTGTTCCAAAGTGATTTGTTTTCAATTCAAAAATGACGGCACAAAGTGAAGATTATTGAAGAAGAAATTTTATACATTAGGTTACTTCAAGATAATCTTAATGTTCATCTATCATACCTACCAAATGATGCCAATAGGCCACTTGCATCACATTTAAAAAAAAAATCCGGTCTAGGCAAATATGACTTTCCGTTTTTTTTTTATTTTTAATCGTATTTTTGAAACCCTGGCGATTTTTGAAAATTTCAATCCGAAAAATCAGATCATTTTTTATAAACCGGAAAGACGGGACATAATTTTATAGATGCGAAAAAACGATAATTACATAGTCGAAAATCAATTTTAAAAAAATAACGTTTTCCACACGAATGACACAGGAGAATAACGAGGCATACCAAAAATATTAAATCTCGTAAATATTTTTTTCCTTTTTTTTTACATCCACACAGGAGGCCCTGAGGAAAATAATTTCCCTCAGGGCCTATGTCATCTGGGATGCTGTGTGGAGGGTCTTTTTGAGAAGAGGAAGAAATGAACATTGGTCTTGAAGAGACCCATGTTGTAGGAAGGAGGAAACACAGAGGCCGGCAAATCATTCCACAGCCGAGCTGTTGAACACAAGAACGAGTCGAAGAAACGACCCGTTCTCCTTGATCCATCTTATTGATAAAAAATCATTATAATGTTCAACTTCTATATTACTAAATCAAATGTAATATACTTGTACTTGTAAATTATAATAATAATAAGAATATTATAAAATTTGATTTTGTTAAAGTCCGCACCATTATCATTATACCTCTAAAACACGTACAGACAACGTAAAATGTACGGGGTTCTCTTCATTACATCTGTCAAAAATCAAACCAAATGATACGTTCGCAGAGAACAAACAATAAATCAAGTGAACGTTAAATGTCAAATTCAAAAATTCGCCTGAAATCAAAGTGATGCCATATAAAAAAAAATTCAGTGTGGAATTTTATAAAATTAGAGGAACATTTTCGGAGATGGGACATTTTCATGTAGTGACGCCACGAGCTCAAATAATGGATTTATTTATTTAAAAAAAAAAATTGTACATTTCTAAAAAATTTTACTAACATTTTCGTAATCTTGGTAAAAAAGTCGTTATGAAGTCCATGCAAGTGGCCTATTATATTTAGAATTTTTTTTTAATCTAAAACAGATTATTGCTTATCACGGTGGGGTCAAACTTCAAACATTGCATATTATTTTAAAATATGAAATAAATAATATTAAGTATGAAGAGGAAAATTATTATAAAATTTTACTAGATCATACCAAGTTATCTTAGTATTAAAAAAATTGAGTATGCAGTTCACACGCGGTAGAAATGAAACCCTCAGTAAACAAAAGTGGGGAGGATACGAAGCACCGCACAAAGAGGAGAACGATTAGTCCGTCTCATTTTCTCAGGCTAAATCCTATAGATGTATGATGTGTTTGTCTCTTTTTAGTGTCGCTTTTTTTCGTTTCATCGAGTTTCAAATCACAACGCTGCTGAAGAAGTTTTCATTTCAAAATAAAATATGTTTTACCTGTGGAAAAAAACACTCTTAAATAACCTGTCAAATTACGGCTTTATTATATACTAGCAGACACGGCCACACGTTGCTGTGGCTAACGAAACACAACGCCATTACCCAACCTTTATAAACTCCAAACCACCCGCTTGCCAGCTGCCCGCTGCCTGAATTGAATATTTAAATTTCTCGGCTTTTCTCTACTATAATAAGCATGTATTATAGATATAAACCTTCCTCTTGAATCAACTATATTATTATTTTTTATTTAAATATAGTTAGCGATCGATTAACTAATTATACAATGCTTGCAATGCAACACTGGATATTTGAAAATGGAAAATCAAATACCTACTTTAGGAGATCTATTTTCCATTTTCGTTATTTGTTTTTGGGGTGTTATGCCGTGTTGCGCTACCTCCTTCTTTAGCCAACGTTTCGGACATCGTTGCAGTGTCCATCATCAGGGCAGATCCGGCAGATCCGGTAGATGTGTTGGCTAAAGAAGGAGGTAGCGCAACACGGCATAACACCCCAAAAACAAATAACGAAAATGCTTTTGGCCGTGAAAATCTTAAAACTTATCTATTTTCCAATTTCTTCAGTAGAACGAATTTCAAAAGTGACTATAGTACGGCCCGCCAGCCGTTTTAAAACGCACAAAAATATGTTTTCTTTGAATTTCTCGGCTTTTCTCTAATATAATTTACATATAAACATTCCTCTTCAATCACTCTATCTATTGGTGAAAACCGTATGAAAATCCGTTGCGTAGTTTAAAAGATTAACGCGCACATACATTTTGAGCGACTTCATTTTAAATTATGTAATGATTTATTTATTTTTTTTAAAGAAAGAAAATATTCCCAATAATATAATGTTTGAAAATCTCCTACTTCCACCACAGAAAGCCGAAAATTGTTGCTTGTGTTGTGATGGAGGACCTAGCCAGCCGAGGAATCGAACACGCGACGCCCGAGTGGGAACCAAGCGCGATGCCCACTCAACCACTGACCGGTCTTACTAAAAAAAAAATACACGGTACTAAAAAAAAATTATCCCTTTTAGGGATATAGTATGTTAATTTCGTCTTAAAACTGAAAAATTACAGATTTATACTTACTGACATTATCCAAAAATCTGTCCCACTGGGATTGCCAAAAGTCTCCTGAAGCTCCCCAGAATCTTTGAAGATGCCTGCAAAAAAAGGAAAGCTGTTTTAAAACATGACCTCTGACTAGGGTTGCCATACGTCCGGAATTTTCCGGACAAGTCCGGAAATATAGGTCTTTGTCCGGAATATGGGAGGAATTCTAAGCAGTCCGGAATTTCTACAATTAAGTAAAGATTAATACAAAAAATGAAATAAACCAAATTATTTTTATTACAAATCAAAGTAAAAACATCACTTCTGATATTTAATGCTCCCAGAAATATTGTTGAACACTTCCGAATCTTTAATATTAGTTTTGTAGAACATTTCGCAAGTCATATTTTTAAAAATTATGCTGTCGACTTAACAGACTCTACAGAAAGCCTGTTCCTTTCTTTTGACCATTGGGTTCCCATTAAGGAAAATACCTTTCAACATTGGCATTTTGTGCCTGCATCGCAAATATATAAGAGCATATCTTTGTTAATTCCGTAACATTTCCTGGTCCAGCTGCTTTCAGAATAATAGTCCATTGGTTATTGGCATTAATCTCAAAAAAATCTTGACTTCGTTGCTTCATTATACTATTCAAAACTGTGATTTCATCAAACAATTTGCTATCATCCAGATTTACCCCTTTTCCAATGAGAAACTGTATTGATGAAATAATATTGTCATATTCAATAGTATTGTCTTTTTTTATTAACATCCATTTCTATTAACATAAAGTCCCCCCCCCCCCCCCCAGATAGAGTCCAGAAAGTCCGAATTTTTTATCAAATGTCAGGAATTTTCTCCGGGATTTTGATTTTTTGATCTGGGAACCCTACCTCTGACTGTCTTTTACGACCTATTAAAAATCAGATATACTTCTCGTAAGAGTCTAGTCACAAATTCACTTTTCCATCTATTTTGACAAGACATTGTAATTCCACCAAGGCACGTTCTTATGCTGGGACTACCTTTCCAACGCATGCCGCACATGTTATTATGGAAATTATACTGCATTTCAACAATTACAACATGGAACCACTATTTACATGGTTAATAGGTTAATAGGTTCTTACTTTGGGTTAATTAAGTAATGTATGCTGAAATATTTAGATTGAAACGAAACTTTCGCCAATGTCAAATAAATACAAAAAAATGTGAACTGTGGCAAAATAATCGTTTCATAAGTAAAATTATGAACATGGACTTAAAAAAAATCGACCTGTAAAAAAAAGTTTTGTATTATAATGCATTAATCTATTTTTATTATGTAGTAGCGCGACCTCGTATCATTTCTTCCAATTTCAGAGAAGTACTGTGTGTGCGCGAGTGCCACCTAAAGTTGATAGAATGCATTGTCACCAACAACGAGTCTATCTGCCGAGTTTCAGCTCGACCGGATGTCGGGAAGTGGGTTAATTTCCACTTCCAAGATTTGCATTTCACACCGGTAGAAATGAAACCTTCGAAAAACTAAAGTAGACAAGAGTAGGGACGCTACGATGCACCGCACAACGAGGAGACAGATAGGCTACGAATAGCCGCACATAGAGGAGACCGATTTTACCGTCCCATTCTCTCGCAGGCTAAACCATATAGATGTAAGTGTTTGTGTCTTTTTCATGTTGCTATTTTTCATTACATAGAGTTTCAAATCACAACGGTGCTAAAGAAGTTTTCATTTAAAAAACTAATTACTTAATCAAAAAATATAAAAAGTGGGCACTTCGTAGTTAGGTAAGTATATTTATCTAAGAATATTATATTACGCGAGTAGAATAGTTATGCAGATCGTATCTACAAAAATAAAGCGTGCTCTATCATTCGTTTATGTTTTGTTATTGTGATAAAATATTTCACAATTACATGATTACAATCCACAAAGTGTTTGTATTTTATCACATACTTGATTTAATTGAATAAATTGAATTATCACACATGTGCAAAACGCCACCTCTACTAAAAGCCATTATTATAGTAATAAACAATATAATTTCGGTTGTGTATCCATAACACTCAAATGCATAAATCTTACAAGCGTCTTAGTGCCTCCGTACATGACGCTACTTACAAGCTACTCGATCCTAGTGAGCGTATCATACGCGCCGATGCCGATCGCAAGTTCCCCCCGTACGATTTTGCTGGTGCCCGTACACGGCTCTATGCGACGTCTGTCGGTTTCCGACGTCTAACTTCCGAAGTCTGTGTGCTACAAAATTGTAAATTAATAATTTGGGATGAGTGTACAATGGCGCACAAACGAAAATTAGAGGCACTCGATCGAACAGGAGATTTGCATTGCAATCAGAACCTCTTCGGAGGAGCGATGGTTCTACTTGCCGGAGATTTTCGCCAAACGCTGCCAGTTATTCCCAGATCAACGGCTGCTGATGAAATAAATGCTTGCTTGAAGGCATCAAAGCTATGGAAATACGTGAAAAATCTCATGTCAACAATGAATAGGCGAGTGACGTTACAAAATTACATATCGGCGGAAGCGTTTGCAAATGCATTAGTAGACATTGGGAAAATTCCTATTGATACTTCTACTGGCCTCATTTCGTTTCCACCGATTTTTTGTGAATTTACAACGTCAAAGGAAGAATTAATATCGAAAGTGTTCCCAAATATTGGTGTGAACCATTTTCAGCAGATAAAAATAAGGACGTAGAAGATATTTAAGGACTTTGCTGTATTGAACATACAACAACTGTACATCAAAACTATATTTATACATTACCAAAACGAAAAACTAACCATCATACTACACAACACAATTACGACACAAGACACAGACACCAACACATGACTCCAAAGACAAATACTACCTATGGACAAAGCCATTGCCGTAATATGAAGAAAAAGATAATAAAGATTTTTTTTTTAACATTAACTCCACACAGGAGGCCCTGAGGAAAATAATTTCTCTCAGGGCCTACGTCATCTGGGATGCTGTGTGGAGGGTCTTTTTGAGGAGAGGAAGGAATGAACATTGGTCTTGAAGAGACCCATGTTATAGGAAGGAGGAAACACAGAGGCCGGCAAATCATTCCATAGCCGAGCTGTTGAACACAAGAACGAGTCGAAGAAACGACCCGTTCTCATGTGACAAATGTCAACCGTGTACAAATGTTGGGCACGCGTTTGGCGTGTTTCCCGACTATGCACCGGTGCCGAAGGAATCAATGATGCTAGTTCTTCGGAGCATCTTCCATTGTAATACCGGTAGAACAAGGATAGCATTCCCACCCGATGCCTGTGCTCTAAAGATTGCAATCCGTCTGTTAAGATGGGAGAATCTATTAAATGGACCACCCGTTTCTGCACAGAGTCGAGGGTATTTTTCAGGTATTTTGGAGCTCCAGACCAGAGGTGGCTGCCAAATTCAACCGTGGGGCGCACTTGTGATTTGTACAAGGTTAGCAGTTGTGTACTATTAAAGTATCTGCGAGCCCTGTACAGTTTTTGGGAGGCTAACTTTACTCTGGCTTCGATGGAGCCCCCATACCTGAGCTGGTCACTTAGGGTTACACCAAGCATATCAATGGAGGGCCTGTTCGGAAGATTGCTTCCGTTGAAGGATACTAGATATTCATTTCGATCCCTTTTAGACGTAATCAGAGAAGATTGGGTCTTTGAAACATTAAATTCAAAGAGATTATTTTTACCCCAAGAGAAAACACTCTCGAAGTAACCGTCCATTCTTTGCTTCAAAGCCCTCCGAGCCGTTGGGGTTTGTGAGCCCTTTGGGGGCTAGTCAAACAAAAAGCTATCATGGACTGTACTGTCATCCGCGTAACAGTGAATTGGTGCACATGACAAAAGGTCGTTGATGTGCAACATAAACAAAGTCGGAGACAGAACCGATCCCTGTGGGACGCCAGCATTTATCGAGTGTGAGGAAGAGATGAAACCATCAACTACCGTCTGAATCGACCTCTCCCTCAAAAAGTCGGCAATCCACATACACAAGGATGCGGGAAGTCCTTAAGAAGGCAGTTTGTAGACAAGTCCTCGGGGCCAAACCCGGTCATAGGCCTTGGAAATGTCCAGTGCAACCGTTTGGGTCTCACCAAAACGTTCCAGGCACCGCCTCCAAACATGCGTCACATACGCGAGAAGATCACCGCACGAGCGGTTCCGCCGGAATCCGTATTGACGGTCGTTAATAATTTTGTTCTTCTCGAGGTATGTGAGCAGTTTGTCGTTGATCACACGTTCCATCACCTTAGACAGAACTGATGTGATCGCTATGGGGCGGTAGTTGGCCGGGTTGGAGCGGTCACCCTTCTTTGGAATAGGATGGATAACCACTTTTTTCCAACCAGAGGGCACAGAGCCAGTCTTCAGGGACATTTTAAAAAGCTTCGTCGAAATTGGAGCTATTTCTGCAGCGCTCCTCTGCAGTACCAGGGCAGGTATTCCATCAGGCCCACTAGCTTTATTAACATCTAGCCCTCGTAAAACATGGAGTACTTCCCGATGCCGGATCCTCAGCTTTTTCATACGAAAACCGCAGTGAGGAACCAACGTCGGGACAGCACCTTGGTCATCGAGGTTTGAGTTATCCGCAAACAATTTACCTAATAAGTTTGCCTTTTCGTTGGCGGTGATTGCTACTGAGCCGTCAGGTCTGGTGAGAGGTGGCAGACTGGATTTGCAGAAATTGCGGCTTATTGAGCCCGCAAGCGACCAGAATTGCCTGCTGCCATGCGGGCATGCAGCTAGCTTTCTGCTGATCTGCAGGTCGTGCTCCAATTTTGACCTATTTATGATTCTCTTGGTTTCCTTTGCCATTTTGTTGTAAGCTGTTCTGTCTTCGGATGTTCTAGATGTGTTGTAGGCTCGGTAAGCCGCGTTTTTTCGTCGCACTGCTTCAGCGCATTGTCGACTGAACCACGGCTTTGAGCCTACACCAGTTTCCTTAACAGTAGATGGGATGAAGCCATCCATCGTTATTATATTCATGTTACAAAAAATGCTAATCTAAAACACAAAATTCATACGTGGATATTCAACAAAGGCATTTCATACCGTGGGCAGATAGCTTATACAACATAACAACACACTTAACACCTATATGTTTCTCCTTTCCTCTCAAATATTTGTAATTATTTCTAAATTTCTTATTTCTTATTATTCTTGTATAATTAATTTAATATTTTCAAATTTCATTTCATATTTCTCATCTCTTTTATTTTTCTTTCATTCTATTTATCCGGTGATAATTTTAAAGTTTTTTTAACAACATTAAAAAAATCAGTAGATATTGAATAGTTAGGGGCGAGGTGAGGGGTTGGTTCAGTAGCGGCGTTAGGGTAGGGCGCGGTTGGGCGACCGCCTAGGGCGCCGGACATTAAGGGGCGCCGCAGGCGGAATAATTCGACAATAACTATTGTAATGCCTTGCAATTAGGGTTCCCAGATCAAAAAATCAAAATCCCGGAGAAAATTCCTGACATTTGATAAAAATTTCGGACTTTCTTGTAAATATAATACGAATGTCGTTATGGATGTTAATAAAAAAGACAATACTATTGAGTATGACAATATTATTTCATAAATACAGTTTCTCTTTGGAAAAGGGGTAAATCTGGATGATAGCAAATTGTTTGATGAAATCACAGTTTTGAATAGTATAATGAAGCAACGAAGTCAAGATTTTTTTGAGATTAATGCCAATAACCAATGGACTATTATTCTGAAAGCAGCTGGACCAGGAAATGTTACGGAATTAACAAAGATATGCTCTTATATATTTGCGATGCAGGCACAAAATGCCAATGTTGAAAGGTCTTTTCCTTAATGGGAACCCAATGGTCAAAAGAAAGGAACAGGCTTTCTGTTGAGTCTGTTAAGTCGATTCTCTTAACACAGTATAATTTAAAAAATATGATTTGCGAAATGTTCTACAAAACTAATATTAAAGATTCGGAAGTGTTCAACAATATTTCTGGGAGCATTAAATATCAGAAGTGATGTTTTTACTTTGATTTGTAATAAAAATAATTTGGTTTATTTCATTTTTTGTATCAATCTTTACTTAATTGTAGAAATTCCGGACTGTTTAGAATTCCCCCCCACATTCCGAACAAAAACATATTTCCGGACGTATGGCAACCCTACTTGTAATGTACAATATTTTTCGTTTTTCCTTCTGGAGAGACAACAAATAGAGCCGATGGTTTGCCGACTCTCGGGTATGCAATGTGTGCCATGCGAAAAACACTGCAATTCAACGTTTATTCCACACACTTCTTACGATTAGCCTTTTGATTTATTAATTGTCATTGCGAATGCAAAGCGCACTGGAAACTAGACACGTTTAAATTCAAAAGGAGAGTCAGTTGGCATTAGTGGTGTTCTTGGAATAAGCACAATTTCGCCTTTGAATTTTCCTATGATTATAGTAGCTTCAAACAAATTTTTCATAATTTTTTAACAGCGAGTATTGTTCCGTTGCACAATTTTGGCTGATTCAGATTGCGTAACATAATTATGAAAGAGCCAACTTTGAGTTGTAAGTCGTGTGGAACCCTATAACATAGTGTACTTAATGAATACTGAAAGGGAAGGCGGTTATGGGTACCGCCGCCCCGGGAACCATTTATTGGATGAACACCCCTGCCATATGTCAACCCAAGTGGTTCGCTACGTATGGTGACTTAACGGAGGGGTGCCCGGGTTCGTAAGGTGATGTTTGTCTAGGTCAGGGCCTCCTGTGTGGGGCTAATGTAAAAAAAAACTATTTATGAATATTTCCACTATCTTCACGTGGTCTACTGACATAATTTGCTGGTCAAAGTAGATACTTACCCTATTTGAACAATAATAGGATTAGATATTAAGTTAAAAGGCTTAGAAATAATGCTTCGGAGAACTAAGATCAATATAAGACGCTGGAAGATGCAGTCGTTAAAATAATATCTTCTTAAATCCTCAGACGGATTATTTTCTTTCGACATAATTTGATGAGTCAGCAATGAAACAAAGGTTTGTAATTGTATTGTTATTCTGTCCAATACACCTCATGATTCACTGACACTCTTCAAGATTCAAGACCCGCATTGATAAATTTCACTGTTCTGTGTTCTGTTGCGGTACTGCCAGTCGAGGACTTGTGAGGTGTCACTTAAAGATGACAAAACTCCAGTTGATGAGCGTTTTCGCAAAGAATCTTCAAAAACTTTATTTTCGTGGGACGAGTTTGTGTATCTGGGTAGTATGTTTACGAGAGATGGGAAGGCTGATAGAGATATTGAAAGAAGGGTAAATGCCGGTAACTCCATTAATGGAGGACTGAATGCCGTTGGCGCTAATAATAATAATAATAATAATAATTTTTATTTAACAATAAAAAACACATAAATTTGTTGTAGACCACTTTTATTTTATGCACACTCTACCGATTTTTATTTAAGTTTACAAATTTCTAATTAATTATAATATTTCATTTTGCAGCTAATTAATTATAATATTTCATATTCACTATATTTTTTCTAGTTTTATGTGGCTCCTAAAATACATCTTGAACTTTCCAATTGGTGTGGACTTTAAAGTTTCTGGTAGTGTGTTATATATAAATTCATTCCCTTGTACAGTAGACTGTTCTGCGTATTCGCTTTGTCATTTTTTGTAGCCTAATTTCCTTGCCGTTCCTTAATAAAAAAAACTGTCAAAAGAAGCGAAGCTAGCAGTCCACAATGGAGTCCTGGTACCTACCCTGATGTATGGCAGTGAGGCATGGAGCTGGTAGAGGAAGGATGAAAGTAAACTGAATGCTGTTGAAATGAGATCCCTGAGGCGTATGTGTGGTAAAACCATATATGATCGTGTGCGAAATGTGGATATCCGTAAAGAATGTAAGGCTGACGTAAGCATAATGAGTAAGATTAAGAAAGGGACCCTCAGATGGTTTGGGCATGTAGAGCGAATTAACGAACAAAGTAGTGTAAAAAGAATATACGACGCAAATTTGAATGGTAGAAGTAGTCGGGGACGCCCGAGGAAGACATGGCACGATCAAGTTAATAAGATAATTGAGACGGGCCATGTCAAAAGTCAGAATAATAGAAGAGTATGTATGAGACTATGTATGAATGTGGGTGAGGCAAAAAGTGTGTGCCAAGACCGAGTTGTTTGGCGGTCCGTCCTCGCTGCCTACCCCTGCGGGGAAACGGCGTGATGGTTAGTTAGTTAGTTTTAAGTGAATAATCACTTTTTTACGTTGGCTCCACGCAGGAGGCCTTGAGGAAAATAATTTCCCTTAGGGCGTATGTCATCTTAGGGGATGCTGTGTTGGGGGATCTTTTTCAGGAAAGGAAGGATAAGAAGTTCCGGGAAGGAAAAAAGGTTGACCTTTATACTCGTACTATAAGGTAGAAATGGTTCCATGCCAACTCAGAATCAACTCAACACCTCTTTGAAAAGTCATTAATAGCAATGAAAAAATAATTTTAAAATAGCCCATAACGATAACCTAACATAACCTATTTAACCAATTTTTATATATTTTTTTCATCACTTTTAATGACTTTTTAAAGGATGTTCTGAGTTGATTTCATTCTGAGTTGTCCGGTCACCGGTGGAATACTGGGATCAGTGTCCAGGAGTGAAACGTATAAATTCATCTCTCCAATTGGGTGCAAACCGATGGATTGAGAGAGTCCGGCCGGAGATGTCAAAAGGCTTCCCTCAACCAGTCTCTCTCGATCCGGCCCGCCATGCAGCAGGTGGGCAGACGCATCTGCCGACAAGACCCGGACAGACCTCCCCTAAGTCACCAAACTTATCGAACCACTTGGGACGACCTATGGCAGAGCTGTTGGTTAACCAATAAATGGTTCCCAGGGCGGCGGTACCCATACCATAATACCAACCGTTCATATGTACCTACATATAAAAAAATGCGGAAAAGAAAATGTTTCAGTCAAGGGATGCGCCGCATCCACATACTTTCAATCTTAGCACTCTAGCTCACTGAAAACTCACGGACCGCCAGTGGTAACTACCTATTCTTTTTTTATGTTGCCATAAACGATGGAATATTATATTTAATTGCTGAAATACTGTAAAACGCAATAAAACACTTCTTTGTGTCCAATCTACTTACGGTATAAGAAAATACCGAACCACAGAAATGAAGCAACCGCCAACTGCCGCCACTTGCGGTTGCTTCATTCCTTCCCTATAATTCGTGGTTCGGTTCGCGTCACGTTTCATGCATGTATACGCGGCCTAAAAGATCACTTGGTATTTAAAAAAATAATAATAATTGTACAGATTATTATCCAATTACCGTACAATTTTCTCATTTTGACAGTCTTAACACCTAGGAAGATGATTACTATAAAAAAATCTTAAGGCTATCTAAAGAAGAGTTATATATATCTAGTGTTTCCGATATTTCGTTCAACAGCACCATTCCTCTTGTCATGCTATGCTGTGCTAGAACATCTGTTCTGCCGTATGGTATTTTGAACAAGTCGTGTAGACGACTACGGCTGAAATTTTCAGGCACGTATAGGGCATAACATTCCAAGAGGAATGGGCTGTCAATACAGTTATGGATAATGTTAAAACTAAGAATTGCAAGATTTGCATAATGTCTAGTTTCTAAGCTAAATCTATTTGTTGCCTCAAGTAATTCCATATGGTGCATGAATCTCGGGTATGTTCCATGTATCCGCATATAGACATACCTAAGGAATTTTTTCTGGATTTGTTCCAGCATATTAATATATTTAGTTTGGTGCGGAGTCCACACACCACTAGCATACTCCAGCTTACTTCTTATGACGCCATCGAACATGGCTATCATTGCATCTGGGTTATCAAATTGCTTACATATTCGTGTCCAATCTACTTACGGTATCGTCTCATACCGTAAGTAGATTGGACACGAAAATGGTTTTTTGAGCGATTTAACAGTATTTCAGCAATTAAATAAAATATTCTATCGACCATGGCAACATAAAATAGAATAGGTAGGTACGTTCTTTAACATACTTATACATTATTTATTAAAATAACGTACAATAAACTTAATTGTACGTTATTTTATTTATATGAACAAAATGCGAAGGGTATGGAGTAGATATAACGAAGACAACCAATTTGAAACTCGTCCGGGCATTAATGTTCCCCATAAACACCTACACGGTGTGGAAACAAGGACACATGGACACTCACGGATAGACGCTCTCGAAATGTGGTGCCGGAGAAAAATACTCAGTATATCACGGACACCCAGACGCACAAATATGTATGTCCATTTAGGAAAAGCTAGGCACCCACAATAAACTCTCAACTATCTGTCTACAACACATTTTTGGACACATTGCTCTCCTGGCTCAACTGCGGACTCCAACTTGGAGAAACTCATAGTCACTGGCAAAGTGGAAGTGAGAAGAAGCAGAGGAAGGTCAACAATGCGCTGGAAAAACCAAGTAACACTGGCGTCCGGTACGTAGGTGTCCGCAGCTCTCCACGCAGCGCAGAACCGCGGGGAGTGGACTGTGGAGGAGCCTTGTCCACCACGCAAATTGGAGGGGATGTTATGATCCTTAGCAATGAGGAACCAACGAAGAAGTACGTTATTAAAAATCTGAACGTTTTTTTAATGGCCATTCAAAAAAATATTTTAATTTCATGATTGAACTTCTACAAGTAATCTGAGACCCGAAATACATTTATCGATTATTATTATTAACTAGCTGGGTTACCCGGCTTCGCTCAGGACAACATTCGAGATTGTTCTGGAATATTTCACATTGATGTTCCCGATTCCCTATTCCCAAACATTCCACAATTTTCCAGAATGTTCCGGGTTATTCTGGAACGTTGTGGAATTATCCAAATACTCTGACTGGGGTGTCCGGCTTCGCTCAAGGAGTTGATATGAGATTGAATTGACGTTCGAATCCACGACGGATCTTGCTTTATATACTCCATATGGGTAGCCCCATACAAAAAAAGAATTCAAATATTCCAGAATAATGGTCCAAATCATTCCACAACATTCAGGAGTGTTCTGTAATAATCCACAATGATCTGGGATGTTCCGGTATGTTCTTGATCGTTCCATCCTATTCCCGAACATTCCACAACATTCCAGAATGCTCCGGGATGTTTTGGAATGTGGTGGAATGCTCAAGAATACTCTGGAATGTTTGGACCTGTTCTAGAAATTTCAAGAGGGCGAAACTTCAAGCCCTTATATCTTTAAAAGCACGCTTTAGGTAAAAACGGGAACTTTATTCATGGATGGGGTATAGAGGGCTACCACACAATATAATTCCCGCTATCGTACAGGGACTCATCTTTGAGTTTAAGCGGCATGCATACTGTACACTTTTTTTAATAATATATGTTGAAAATTAAGATTATCCAAGCTTCTAGAACTTTCCACAACCTTCTAGACTCACCGAGGTACTCTACTACTCCTGCCAGAACTTTCTACAGCTTTATTAAACCTTATAAAACTTTTTGGAACCTTCTAGACCTATTGACGTAGTCCACCACTCCTTCCAGAACTTTCTACAGCTTTATCGAATCTTATAGAACTTTTCAGTACCTTCTAAACTAACCGACATAATCCGTCACTCCTTCTAGAACTTTTTATAGCTTTATCTAAACTTATTGAACTTTCCAGAACCTTCTAGACTCACCAACGTACTCCACCCTCCTGCCGAAATGTCTACAGCTTTATTGAACCTTATAGAACTTTCCAAAACTTTCTAGACTCACCGACATACTCCGTCACTCCTTATCGAACCTTCTAAATCTTTCCGGAACCTTCTAGACTCACCGACACACTCCGCCACTCCTTATCGAACCTTTTAGATCTTTTCGGAACATTCTAAATACACCGACATACTCCGCCATCCTTCCAGAACTTTCTACAGCTTATTGAACCGTCTAGAACTCCGTAATCTTCTAGACTCACCGACGTACTCTGGCACTCCTTCCAGAATTATCTACAGCTTTATCGAACCTTATAGAACTTTCCGGAACCATCTAGACTCACCGTCATACTCCACCACTTCTTCCAGAACTTTATACAGCTTTATCGAAATTTCTGGAACTTTTCGGAACCTTTTAGACTCACCGACGTGACGTACTGCACTCTTTCCAGAACTTTCTACAGCTTTATCGAGCCTTCTAGAACTTTTCAGAACCTTCTAGACTCGCCGACACCATTTAGAACTTTCTACAGCTTTACCAAACCTTCTAAAACTCCGGAACCTTCTAAACTCACCGACGTACTCCGCCATTCCTTCCAGAAGCCAATCCTTTTTACAGTTTTATCGAAATTTAAAAAACTCACCGACGTACTCTTCGATTCCTGTCAGAACTTTCTAACGCTTTATCGAAACTATAAAACATTTCGGAACCGTCTTGGAACTATTTCGGAACCACTGACGTACTATACCACTCCTTCCAGAACTTTCTATTGCTTTATCGAACCTTATAGGATTTTCCGGACCCTTCTAGACTCACCGACTTCCTCCGCCACTCCTTTCAAAACTTTGTACAGCTTTATCGAACCTTCTAGAACTTCTTACAGCTTTGTGGAATCTTCTAGAATTTTCCCGAACCTTCTAGATACACCGACACACTGCTCCACTCCTTTCAGAACTTTCTACAGCCTTATGGAACCTTCTTGAATATTTCGGAACCTTCTAGATCCACTGAAGTACTATACCACTCCTTCTATAACTTTCTACAGCTTTATCGAACCTCTTAGAACTTTCCGGAACCATGTAGACCGCCATACCGACATACTCCGCCACTACTTCAAGAACTTTGTACAGCCCTATCGAACCTTCTAGAACTTCCACAGCTCTATGGAACCTTCTAGAATTTTCCGGAACCTTCTAGACACACCGATTCACTCCTCCACTCCTTTCAAAATTTTCTACAGCCTTATGGAACCTTCTAGAACATTCTACAGATTTATCAAACCTTCTAGAACTTTTCGGAACCTTCTAGACTCACCAACATGCCCCGCCACACCTTTCAGTACTTTCTACAGCTTTATCGAACCTTCTCGAACCTTCTAGAACTTTTCGGAACCATCTGGACTCACCGACATACTCCGCCACTACTTCAAGAACTTAGAACGTACAGCCCTATCGAACCTTCTAGAACTTCCACAACTCTATGAAACCTTCTAGAATCCACAGATACACTCCTCCACTCCTTTCAGAACTTTGTATAGCTCTATCGAACCTTCTAGAACTTTCGGAATCTTATATACTCACCGCCAATTATTTCTGAAAGCTTCTAGAACTTTCTCCATGCACAATTTTCTAAAGCAGTTGTGAACCATCAGATCGTTCTAGACTTACTACCGACATACTACGCCACACCTTTCAGAACTTTCTAAAGTCTTATATAACCTTCTAGAACTTTCCACATCCTTCTAGACTCACCGACTTACTCTGCCACTCCTTATAGAACTTTGTACAGCTTTATAGAACCTTCTAGAACTCCCTACAGCTTTGTGGAATCTTCTAGAATTTTCCGGAACCTTCTAGACACACCGACACACCCCTCCACTCCATTCGGAACATTCCGGAGTTTTATCGAATTTTCTAGAAGTTTCCGAAATCTTCTAGACACTTCTTGAAATTTCTAGAGTCTTCTTAGAACTTTCAGCCCTTATATCTTCAAAAGCAAGCCCTTTAGGAAAAAACGAATACCCTTATTCCCTAGGGGGGATAGAGATCTACCATACCGTATAACTCCCTTGATCGTACCGGCACTCGTTTCTGAGTTTTTGCGTTCCGTACGTTTTTTTGGACTTTCTTTTATAATATATATTGAATATTGATTATCACCATGATACAGGCAGCTGCCTAGTATGGTGACCTAATGTATCTTCTCAAGTAAATGTATTAATCATGTAACATGTACTTATAAATAAATAAATAAATAAAATAATCCGATAATAAATACATGACCATTTCACATCGGGAAAACACAATCTTCGGAAAAAGGTAGTGAGTTCTACAAGTTATTGGCAGAATAAATATTTTAGTAATCAAGAGACCCAAATTAAAAAAAGGCGGCTAGAGCATGATATGACAAACAAATTCAGAAGTTGAAATCCGCCTCCACTTTATTATCCGTGATTTTACAATTCAAAAAAAAAACGTGTGAAAATGGAACAAAGAAACTAACTACTCTTGTCACCTGCAATGACAATGATACGTGACACGCAGACCAAAGACCAGACAGACATCAAACAATGTCAGAAATACCACAGTCCCATGAAATTTAACGACGAAATATTTTTAATGATAACTAATTTACATCTTATTTATTGTCATTTTCTAAAAATAGCCACATTTGTGACCATCGAAAACCAGTATGTGATCTAAAGCACCGATATAAGTTAGAAACGTAAACAACAATCTACTGAATTTAGACATAGCACCCCCCGCCCCGCACGGACACTTCGGGGTGACCGTGCCATGCGCCATAATTGTTTTTTGAGGAATATAACATAATATTTTTATGAGCGATGGTTACAGAACTCTTATTTATTTATTTAAGGCGATGCATTCATTACATTCTGTAACATTTGGAATCGGGCCGCTAACAATGGAGCTCCTTCTGGATGGCGATAAAGTTTAAATTCCCACTAAGCAAGAAAATTTAAGTTTAGCAATATAGTATTTTCCGAATTTCAGGCACAAATAATATTGAAATCGACGGTCCCAAAGAACAATATCGGATGTGCGATTTTGTAATTTTTCAGTAGGGTTTATTAAAGCATGTTTTGTATTTTTACTGTTTTTTGAGATCAAGAAATATGGTATAAGAAATACATGTTCATTTCATTACATTCCATTGAAAATTCCAAAATTCAGACTTTTTATTTACAACTTTTATCAGATCCGATATTGTTCTTCGGGACCGTCGAAACGATAATTTTTACGTTTTACGATAATTTTCGAAAAAACTTAATTTTCCACATCTTCTTATATATAAAAATGAATCGCTAAATGTATCTATTGCTAAGCGCAAATGTCGAGATCAGCTAAACCGATTTCGCTAATTCTTTTTTTAGAATATTCCTTGAAGTACGAGGATGGTTTTTACGGAAAGAAAAATTAAGAAAATTGCGCAGAAAATTGAATAATTTCTGACTGAAAATTTAAACCTTCGTACGTTTAACAGTTCGCGAGTTTGACGAAACACATTTTTTTTTGGAAAAATAATTTATAAAACATATAATCTATCATTTACATTCCCTAAATTTATCTTTGTTCATTGACTCAATTTAATTTTAACTAATTTAATGCTTATATTACACACTTACACAAATACTCACCAACATGGCTGAAAACATAGAACATATAGACTCGGACAACCAACACTACTGTATAAGTACAAACGACATTAATCTATGGACCAATATCACAAAAGAAAAAAATAAAATCAAAATATTGCACCAAAACATCAGATCGATTAATAAAAATTTTGATGAATTCACTATGTACCTAGAACAACTAGATAATAACTTCGATATAATTGTGCTGACAGAATGCTGGTTGAATGAAAAATATATTCCAAAAACAATTGAACACTACAACACACACCACACAAAAAAACACAAAAATCAAAATGATGGCATAGTCGTATACACTAATGATAAAATAAACACATTCATCCAAGAAATACATATCGTAGACTCCAACTGCATACAAATAACATATGAAAAAGAAACGTGTATTCTTGCAATGTACAGATCTCCATCCAAAAACAATATTACAAATTTCCTAACTGCATTTAATAATACATTAAATGATCTCAACAAATACAAAAATATCATCGTCATTGGAGACCTAAACATAAACACTCTACAAAACGGACACCCACAAAACTTAGAATACCTAACAATATTAGCACAGCATGGACTGGAGCCAACGATAAATGTTCCAACACGAGTCACACACAACACAAAAAGTTGTATAGATCATATAATGATCAAAACAAAACTAAAAACCAAAACCATAGTACTTGAAAGCACTATTACAGATCACTACATGAATATGATAGCAATAGATACCGAAAACACAAAACCTAACCAACATAAAATATTCACAAAAAAAATAATTGACTACACAAACTTAAAAGAAAAACTCAAAAAAATAGACTGGAGTACAATATACCAAATAGAGAAGGTCGAAGAGGCCTGGGACAAATTTACAACAATTTTAGCGCAAGAAATAAATAATAACACTACTCTAAAACAAGTAAAACTTACGCACAAAGCAAAAAAAATTAAACTATGGATAACGCAGGGAATATTAAACTGTATTCGTAAACGAGACAGAATTCACAAACAAATTAAACATACGCCATATGACATACAACAACTTAATTACTACAAAAGATATAGAAACATCTGCACGAAAATTATTAGAGTAGCTAAGGAGTTGTATTTTAGAGAAAAACTTAAAAAAGAAGAAAACAATAACCCAAAGGAAATATGGAAAATATTAAAAGAAGTTACATACACACAAAAATTCAAACAAGAAAATACAATCGAACATCTAAACATTAACTCAAAAAAAGTAGACGCCAATACAAATAAAGAAACTATAGCAAATCATGTAAATAACTTCTTCGCAAGTATAGGAAAAGTCTTAGCGAACCGTAAAATTCTCAACACAAACACGACAACACAAACAAACAGTTCAAACATCAATACACAACCGACACAACACAGATTTGCAATAAAAACAACTTCGGAAGAGGAAATTGACAAAATAATAAACACATTAAAAAACCGTATTGCTCCTGGATTAGATGAGATAACGACGGATTGCATTAAGATAATAAAAACAGAAATTTTAAAACCCATAACACACTTAATCAATCTAAGTATAACACACTCCTGCTTCCCTAGTACTCTAAAAAAAGGACTGGTGATCCCTATTTACAAATCCGGAGACAAAATGCAAATAACTAACTATAGACCTATCACTTTGTTAAACTCGCTTTCAAAAATTTTCGAAAGAGTAATAAAAAACCAAATTATAATATACCTGGAAGAAAATAAATTAATCTCGGAAAAACAATATGGATTTATACGTTAATTATTACGTTTGATAATTTTTACGTTTTACGATAATTTTCGAAAAAACTTAATTTTCCACATCTTCTTATATATAAAAATGAATCGCTAAATGTATCTATTGCTAAGCGCAAATGTCGAGATCAGCTAAACCGATTTCGCTAATTCTTTTTTTAGAATATTTCTTGAAGTACGAGGATGGTTTTTACGGAAAGAAAAATTAAGAAAATTGCGCAGAAAATTGAATAATTTCTGACTGAAAATTTAAACCTTCGTACGTTTAACAGTTCGCGAGTTTGACGAAACACGTTTTTTTTTGGAAAAATAATTGTCTAGGGATTTTTAAAATTATTGATATTTTAAATATGTACCTGTGTTAGGTAACAAATTTGCCTGTTTCGCTTGGTCACGCCATTACTTCAGAGCGACTTTCCTTATTTCATTCAAACATTGGTGATTTGATGTGTGCAATGGTTTTAGTGAGTTATGGCTTCTGGCATCATGAAATTATGAATTGCTAACCTTTCATCCGGGGGGAGGGGGGGAGGGGAGGCGGAATGGGAATGGGAATGGGACGAATGGGAAAGGACACGCAGGGAGAAATAATTTCTTTATTAAATGGGATAGCAACGCATGCCGGGACCAGCTAGTTATATAATAAAGCCATAACCGAAAATTAGTTCGTAGGTACGATATTTTGAACTTTAAGGCAGTTTTTTTGCCTGATACTTCATATTTTTCTGGGTTTATAAAAATAATTATCAAGAAATTGCTCGATCGTTTCCAAGTTCTAGTTGTGTTCTAGTCGTAGTATTTAATTAAATCGTCTAAAATATTACTAAGGGATCAAATTTTCAAACCAAAAAATTATGAGGTTATAGGAGTTATTAGTTAATTTTTATTACTTGGTTAGTTTTTCTAGTTATCTTTTTTCCTTAACAGATGTAAAAGATAACTAGAAAAAACACACACATGACTGACTGCCCGGGATACGCATAAAATGACAATTCATAATATAATTGACCATTAAATGTGATATTGATATTAAGAAAATAAAATTTAAATAATTACATTCATTTTCATCCAAAACAAGATTTTTCGGATATGGTAAAATCAAACGACCGAGGAAAAAAGAAGTTTCTCGCTGGAGTAATTATAATTAAAACAGATTTTATGTCTAACCGGAGGTCATTAAAGATCATCCTACTAATATTATAAAGGCCAAAGTTTGTATGGATGTATGTACGTTTGTTACTCTTTCACGCAAAAACTACTGAAAGGATTTTAATGAAACTTTACAATAATATAGCTCATAAATCAAAATAACTTATAGGCAGCTCAGAGCTCTGGCATTATGAAATTTGTTAAAAAATGCAATAGGTGGCACGAGAGCTGTTTGAAAAATGAATGTAACGGATATGGAGAGGTTGGTGAGGGGGAGGAGGGGGTGAGGTGGGGGGATGGTGAGGGGGGAGTTGGGGGGGGGGGGGGGGGTACACTAATACAATAACGGGATTGAATCACCGGTACAATACTGTATTTGTTAGCTTTTCTTTTTTCTTTCTTGAGCTTGTGTATGGACTAACTATTTATTCACATTCGCGTTGCGTATGGACGGGCGCAAATAATTAAATCATCTAAAATGTTTAAGTATAACTTGCAAAAAGTGTTTTATCATAAAATAATGAAACTAGCGCCATCTATGAAAGAGCAGGTAATTACATTTTTAAATATTACCTTAAGGTTAAACGTCACGTACGTTATAATCTACACATTCACAGATGGCGCCAATCAAATTATTTTAGGTTTTTATTACTTTTGGCACGTCACGCTTTAAAATATTACGGTAAATTAATTGTTTGCGCCCGTACATATTTAATATGAATATAAATAAATAGTTTTGTCCATCAACAAACCCAAATCTTTCAAGAAAGGCTGAAAAATTCATTTTTATATCGGTGGCTCAATCCAATATTGTATTTTTCAGCCTTTCTTGAAAGATTTGGGTTTGTTTATGGACAAAACTACATATTAATATTCATATTCAATATGTACGGACGCAAACAATTAATTAACCTTAATATTTTGATGCCTAACGTGCAAAAAGTATTAAAAACCTAAAATAATTTGATTGGCGCCATCTGTGAATGTGTAGATTATAACGTACGTGACGTTTAAAAGGTTAAACATCACGTTCGTTACAATCTACGCATTCACAGATGGTGCCAATCAAATTATTTTAGGCTTTTAATACTTTTTGCATGTAACGCTTAAAAATATTAAGGTAAATTAATTGTTTGCGCCCGTACACATTTAATATGAATTTAAATAAATAGTTTTGTCCGTAAACAAACCCAAATCTTTCAAGAAAGACCATTGAAAGACCTTGACCATTTTTACTTAGGGAACGTACCCATACTACGTGACACGTTTGGGGGGGGGGTCTTCAAAATGTCACGCTCTTAGGTCTTCAAAATGTCACGTTGCTTAGGTTTTTGGTCACCGGGGTGGTGGGGGGGGGGGGGGGGTTAAAAATTGCAAAAAATTGGTCACGTAGTATGGGTACGTTCCCTTAGTTTATTTAATTATGAATGCATTATGGAGCAGATGAATGAAGAAAAGAGTATAAGGAGAAGGAACGAGGTGAATGTATATGGTAGAAGAAGTCGGTAGGAGAATGACACGATCAAGTGAACCAGCGCCCTAGGGGTGATTTTTCACTAATACGGCATTATGCAAATCATCTAACTATTATTAAATAGTTTAGATTCAGAACTGTACCTAACTGTATAATATTTTTTCGATATCTCTCTATCTCTGTATCTGGCAGTAAAACCATGTAAAAATTAAACATTTTGTAAAAGCCCATCAGTGCTTTTACAATAAATAAATGTCCATGTTGTCTTACTTTTTCGAAGAAGGAATGTATATCATTCGTCAAAATATTATTTTATTTTTCAAAAACCAGTGTCAAGTTACACACGAAATAGGGCTGTGCAAATAAATGGTTAATTATTATTATTCATAATTTAACTAACTAACCATCACGCCGTTTCTCCACAGGGGTAGGCAGAGATGACGGACCGCCAAACAACTCGGTCTTGGCACACACTCCTTGCCTCGTTCACATTCATACATCGTCTCATACATGCTTTTCTATTATTCTGACTCTTGACATGGTCCGACTAAAGTATCTGATTCATTTAGTCGTGCCATGTCTTTCTTGGACGTCCACAACTTCTTCTACCATTCACATTTACGTTATATATTCTCCTTACACTCCTTTCCTCGTTCATTTGCTCTACATGCCCAAACCATCGGAGAGTTCCTTTCTTCATCTTACTCATTACACTTACATACATGCGGATCCTCATGTTTCTCACACGATCGTACATGGTTTTAATACACCTCAGGGATCTCATTCTAGAGCATTCAGTCTACTTTCATCCTTTCTCTGCCAGTTCCACGACTCACTGCCATACATCAGGGTAGGTACCAGTACTCCATTAATAGAGTTACCTGCATTCACCCCTCTTTCAATATCTCTATCAGCCTTCCCATCTCTCGTAAACATATTTCCCAAATACACAAACTCATACACCTGCTCCAAGTATTCATCATTCACAACTATGTCGCACATTGTTTTCGTATTCTCTCTTACATGACTTTAGACTTACTTACATTTATCATTAACTCATTCTTCATACATACTTCTTTCATCCTAGATACGAGAGACTGTAGACCTTCCATACTGTGAATCTCTCGACCTATCGCCTTGCACCGCGGTTGAAGAGATGGATCGTTACGCCTGGATACATGATCCCCAGATTCTTACCCATCCCTAATATCTATTTCCTTCCCAGAACTTCCTCTCCTTCTTTTCCTTAACCCTTTCTCAACCAGAGTCATTTTAAAATGACGTGAAATTTGAATATTTTTTACTAAGTAACTACTGAACCAATTTATTTGCAGTTTTTTACAAATAATTAAGTGAATCCTTTCTAGCAACATTGATTTTTTTTCATTGCGTTGGCTGCATTGCGTACACACTTCATATCGTAAACAAGAATCGTTTATAACACCTTTTGAAAAGCTATGATCCGAGATATTTGCAGTATTAAAACGGTCAAGGTATCTATGTTTTTTTCATATATTTTTCCGTTTTTATTTAAAGTAAAATAAACCTTCTTTCATATTACAATGAAAATATGACAAAAAAATTCATATAATATTTATTTTTAGCATCCTAAAGTATCGTGTCATTTCAAAACGACACTGGTCGTTTGAGGGTATACTATTTGACTATTTTGTATGACTATTTAATCTGATAACATATATATTTATCATGTGTTATTTGTGTTTTGATGAGAAGAACACATCAATAATATTTTCAAGTGATAAATAGACATGATATTATATTAAAATACATAAATAGTAAGGTATTGTTTTTCTTAATCTTAAATAAGTAAGTCTAAAGTCATGGTGTTTGAAAGAGAGAGTACGCAAACAGTATGCAATATAGTTGTGAATGATGAATACTTGGAGCAGGTGGATGAGTTCGTTTATTTGGGAAGTATGTTTACGAGAGATGGGAAGGCTGATAGAGATATTGAAAGAAGGGTGAATGCAGGTAACTCTATTAATGGAGGACTGAACGCCGTTGGCACCAACAAAAAACTGTCCAAAGACGCGAAACTAGCCGTCCATAATGGAGTACTGGTGCCTACCCTGATGTATGGCAGTGAGGCATGGAACTGGCAGAGGAAGGATGAAAGTAGACTGAACGCTGTAGAAATGAGATCCCTGAGGCGTATGTGTGGTAAAAGCATGTATGATCGTGTGAGAAATGTGGAAATCCGCAAAGTATGCAAGGCTGATGTAAGCGTGATGAGAAAGATCAAGAAAGGAACGCTCCGATGGTTTGGGCATGTAGAGCGAATGAACGAGGAAAGGAGTGCAAGGAGAATATATGACGCAGATGTGAATGGTAGAAGAAGTCAAGGACGCCCAAGAAAGACATGAGACGTTGTATGAATGTAAACGAGGCAAGGAATGTGTGCCAAGACCGGGATGTTTGGCGGTCCGTCCTCTCTGCCTACCCCTGCGGGGAAACGGCGTGATGGTTAGTTAGTTAATCTTAAATACAAAGAACTTACATCCCTTGAATAAAGAAGTTGTTATAGTTACGAATTCGCAAGGGAAATGATTAAAATGTGAGTTTTGAGCAAAAAAAAATTAGTAGGTTTGTGTACCGCCTTACGTTTCCGTAAGAAAAAAAAAACTTTCCCGCGACCCGCTCCGTTGATCCGTAATATGCTGAGATGGCACTAATCCATTCCGAATTAGCATATTTATTTCTAATAGGACATTAAAATCAAAGAATACTTCTAAAATTCTCTTCTAGGTTTTGGTTTAGTTCAGATACATACACAACAACATAAAATATAAGAAAGCGACAAAGAAAGTATAAATTATCGGAAAATGTTGCTAAGTTCTAATTTTTTCACAATCGCGTCCTTCGACCAAGAATTGGTCGATGATCGCTTCATTTGCGCTCATAAATTCGCTGATCTGTGTCCCACAAAAGCGACCCATCAGAATTTGTTTTAAAAGCAATTCACACCGCCTACTTTCTATAATTTAGTTGACTCTTATTTAAGGCTCTGCAACCCGGCCCGAAAAGAAGAAGATGGAGGATACGAAATTACGAATGTTAGAGGAGAGCGCTAACATTTACAGCGACAAAATCGAAGCGAAAATTGCGAAAATGTTTAATAAAACACGACTCGTTTAAAATAGAGCAAAAATCTCGCTGGCATTATCTTAAACAGCATTTAAATAAACACTGTGAATTTTTTCATATATATAACTTGTAAAATAACTGAAACAAACGTGTTAATAATAATTTTTGGAACATACTTTGCGATTTTTTTCTATCGAGGGAATTTTATATAATTTGCGTTTCGGCGAGGGGAAAGTCTAGATATTATTTTCAAGAATAACATATATTTTTTAAGAGCTTTAAAACTTACCGTGTTTAAGGGAAATATGTAATAAATCGGTACAAATCCGGGTTGCGGGCCATTAAGTATGAGTTTTATTTCCTCTCATCGAAACATTCTATGATCTCAGAAATAGGATATGGTGCACAGTGCAGTGCACACTGCACACCTTATCCTATCCATGTAATAATGCATCTTTAAAAATTATTTAATTAACCTGTGCTCCACTCTCCAGATAAGACGGAGGCACGATTTTGCCGAAACCGGCTGTAAATCCATGTTCATAAAGTTACTGACTTTCTTATAGTGTTCCACTTAGCTGAAGTAACTATCTTGTGCAAGTACTAATAAAGTAGTATCTTTTCACATTTATTAAGTTTAATAAATAAATTAAAAAATTTATAACATTATTTAATAATGTTTGTGTGAGCCTGCCTCGCTGGATGCTTCTCGTGCCCCCATTTTACAATTTATTAAAATTCAATAAAAGGACAAAATCAAACAATACATTAAAATTAATTAAAATAAAACTGAGACATAACAAAATAAAATACAATAATAAAGGCAATTAACATTATATTTTTTATAATATTGCTTCATTCATTCTTTAATCAATCTTTTAATATCCTCTCTGAAATGTTTTTTGTTTTCTTCATTTTATATATCGAGTGAAAGATTGTTGAATGCTTTTATTGCCTGGTATTTGTGGCGTATTTGTCCGAAACTTGTGTGTGTTTAACTGGTATAAAAAAATAATAAAGTCTACCGTTTTTTACAATTCTGACTTTTGGCGAATTGCCAATTAGTTCGTCTCAATGTATTTTAGATCTAAAAAAAACTTTATTCTTAGGGAATCGCGCCAAAGTAATTAAATGAGCATACGAGTATATATATGATTTTGAAGTATCAATTTCTTTATTTTTCTATGTAGAAGTATTATTTTTTATTTGACTTTCACCTTTTGACTGTTGGTATAATGGCATACAGAGCTCCGGCCCAAAAACGTCCCTTTCCCTTTCATCACAAATTAACAAATTATATAATTTTTAGTGCCCGAACGCAACAGGACTTTCCACCGAAACCGAATCTTCGGTGTCTGTCTCAGTTTCAGCTTAAACTTTTTTAGACGTGTTAAAAATCGATTGTTCACTGTTATTAGGCTTATTTTTTACACTTATTCGGGCAGTTAACACATGTAAAATTATAAATAATAAAAAAATAGTAATTGAAAATAATATTTTTTTTATATTACTTCTATAAAACAAACAAGATTTAAATAATAATAAAAAAAAACAAAACATGTTAGCTACTCCTTAGAACAAAAATTTGTCAATAATCAACACTTACATTTGTAATTTGTAATTTTTTAATTTTATTTATCTTAAAAAATGGAACATGTTACAGTGTTACTTTTCCTCCATTAAAAGCATTTGCTTGTGGATGGAGGATGTGGATACATTTTAAATATTTACAATTTATACAGTCAGGTGTTTCACATAATATATGCACAGATTCACAGTTAATATACACGCACCGTTAAAACACAGTTTAATCATATCGCAATCAAGATCCTTTAACTAAAAGATAAAATCATCCACAACATGTATTCAGTAATAAGTAAAATAGGTATAATTTTTAGTGTGACATTCATGTGGTGATGAGGGAAGCAGCAATTTTCCCGTTGGTGATTTCTCTAAAATGTTTTTTGATGGAGTTCAACAATTGTACTTTGTCATTAATGCTTCTGATTTCTACTGGAAGGTTATTAAAGAAGTACTTCCCTTGGTGTGTATAATGGTGTTGGGCAAAAGACGTGTTTAGTTTGGGGCATACAAATACATGTGTAAGTCTTGTACGATTTTCAGTTATGAATGAGAATTTATCTTTTTCTTTTATAATTTGTATGATTGAATTTTTCTCAAATAAGTTTTTAAATGTTAGAACTTTGAACTCTTCGAAGAAACAACATTATAAAGAAAGGACCTCATTAAGTGAGTATTTTAATTTTTATTGCGTTTGCAATCACAAAATTCTTTTTATACATATTAAATGAAATAAAAAACGATCATTGAAGTGTCTATAATTTTTTTTTTATGTTGCAGCTATAAAGCAAATCAAAATTATAAAACATGTTAACTACTTCTTGGAACAGACATTTGTCAATAATAAACACTTAAAGGAAGGACGTCATTAATTGAGTATTTTGCTGATGATGGCGGGTGACATACGAGCCACGAACTCACCCGAAGTCAGCCGAACGAGAAGTTCCAAGAAGTAGTTAGTCATGTTTCGTTATTTTTTATAAATTTTGTTTGTTTTATAGAAGTATCTAACATAAAAAAATATTATTTTTCTCACATACTACAATTATTGTTTTTTTTTATTTATTTATTTAATTTAACACGTGCTAACTATCTGAGTAAGTGTAAAAAATTAGCCAAATAACAGTAATCAATCGTTTTTTAACATGTCTAAAATAGTTTCTTTAACCGAACCTTCGGTCAGTCACTAGTATTTTTAAAAAGTTTGTATTCTTCGGATCACTCATCGTACTCGAACTGAGGCGTAGTTTGGTAATTTACTTAAAAAATCAATAATGAATAAAGTACAGTTAGTTTTTTAATACCGTGACTTTGGCAGTGAGGTAGGATCATTTAAAATTCCATCCTGTTGTTATTTTTATTCTTTACGACATTTTCCGTTAGCACTCTGCATACAAATGTCAATATTGAATATTATTTTTACTGTATTTAAATGTTCAGAATATTAATGAACGTTTGTAGGTGTTTTTTTAAGCACACACGCAGTATTAACATAAATATTGATTTTCGTTTTCAGTTTTAATCATCTGTTTATAATATTGTTTCAGCTAAGGAGATATTATTAGGCAGGCCGAACCCATTTTATATCGGTCAGAAACAGCGTTGCCAGGTCTTTTCCAAAAATATACCGAACCGTGAGCAAAAAAAATTTCGAGGTGAAATTTCCTTAGATTTCACGGTGGTACCTTGGCAAAACCTGCGTCGGGGGGGGGGGGGGGAGGTGAGACACTGTACGCAGTGAAATTATTTCGAATAATCACATTTACGCAAGTACGTAGACTAATCCGCAAAATGGCTTGAAAACAGTGAGCGACGAAGCGGCAACATAGCACAAACTAAGTAAGGATGCGCTACGCAACATCGATTGCCGATTGCATCAAATCTGATAGTTGAATCGCTTATTAGACAGAAAAATTAATCAGAAAAAAATACCGAACCGCTCATACTTCGGTATTTTTGTCATACCGAACACCGAACACGGTGCTAAAATACCGAACACCTGGAAACCCTGGTCAGAAACCGCCAAACTGCGAGAACGTAGTACTAAAATATATTATATCTCTTTCGAAGTTTGTTTATTTCGTTATCTCTGCACTGGAATGAGATCCGGAGTCGAATTAGGGTCGATAAAATGTAGTTTTTAACATTAACCGTATGCTATGGTATTCAACAATGAATGGTGAAGCTAATGTAAAATAAAAAAAAAACTTTTCAAAAAATTCAGTTTAATTTAAATAATCCAAGTATTATTATAAATGCAAAAGTATGTTCGTTTGTTTGTCCTTCTTTCACATCGCAACGGTAGAGTTGGAAGACTGGGAAGTGACGTAGGCCCAATACATCAGTTGATTATAAGCTCAGCTTAGTTTGAATGTCGAGCTTAGCACTCAGCTTGGAACATGATCCGTATATAGGTCGAAAGCCTAGATATCACCGACATCACGTGTATAGTCTATGAATTTAACAGAGGAGTACGTTTCTTCTTTCTTTGAAAAAAAACACTCTTTTTAGGGTGAATATTAAAAAAAATTTTGTGCAGGTTACACGCGGTAGAAGTGAAACTTTACCAAAACAATATCAACCAATACTTGAAAAGTGAGGTCATAATCATAGCGACCAATGAGCGCAGACCTAGCGTTATTTCCGTTTCATATCTCAACTAATAGGAGCCTTTAAAAGTGTCATCATAATCAAAGCGGCCAATGAGTGCAGTTGATGCGTCGCAGGTGCAGTAATCGTCATTTCCGTTTCATCCGAAATCGAAATTACAGCGGAGCTATGAAAGTTTCACTTCAAAAACTGTACAATAAATTGAATTTAATTTAAATATTCTAAGTAATGTTATAAATGCGATATAATATTATAAATGCGTGTTTGTTTGTTTGTCCTTCTTTCACATCACAACAGGGCGACCGATCGACGTGATTTTTGCATAAGGAGAGTTGGAGGACTGAGAGTCACATAGGCTCAGTATATCAGTTGATTATAAGCTCAGCTTGGTTGGAATATCGAGCTTAGCACAGCTTGGAACATAATCCGTATACAGGTCGAAAGCTTAGATGTCACCAATATTACCCTATTGTCTACGAATTTAACAGAGGAGTATGTTTCATAATTTCTTTGAAAAACGCGCTGTTTTTAGGGTGAATATTAAAAAATAAAAATAAATCTACCGTTAACGTGATGGTACGTCTATGCTCTCTACTGTCATCTTCATCTGGACATCTCCATACACCGGGATATCGCGATCTTTCAAAAACGACGGCAGTTTATTGTTAGGCGGGTTTAATTTACGAGCTAATTTTTGATAAAGTTCCCCACTTCAATCAGCATCGTGCTACATGCGAGTATACTAATTTTAATTGGTGTGTGTTTTGCTAGAGTCAGCGCACTATTAATAAAATTAACCGCCGAAAACAAAGCATTCGGTCCTGACGTTGAAACTTTTAATTCTCTTATCAGATTATCAATTAATAACATCGTCATTCTCATACCTATCAAATATACATGAAAATTTTCATAAAAATCGGTCAAGTCGTTTCGGAGGAGTGCAACCACAAACACCGTGACACGAGATTTTTATATATAAGATTATAAATGCGAAAGTGCGTGTGTTCGTTTGTTATGTAAAAGCCCGAAAATGGGCGTAAATAAATAAATTATGCTTTCACGCTTAAACCACTAAACCGATTATAAAAATTCTATCACCAATAGAAAGCTACATTATCAGCGAGTAATATAGGCTGTAACATAGGCGAGTAACATAGATGGTAGCTCTGGCGTTATGAAATTTGTATACATAAAAATGTGTGTATTTCATATATTTTAGCGGCAGGGACGAAAGGCATGGGGAAGGTGGGATTCGCGGTGAGGGAAGAGACGAGGGAGGGGGAAGGCGGGGAAGGTGGAAGGGAACCGGGACGCACGAGAAAGGACATGCAGATTTTTTTGAATGGCATTGCAACGCACGCCGGGTACCAGCTAGTCAATAATAAATTAACAAAAATCATCTCTATCGTAATTTTTTTTTAAATTGCATAAATAATCATTTCTTGGCAGACTCAGAAACAAAGTAAATAAAGAAACATTTCAGATGATATAAAAAACAATTATATCGCCACGGTTCAATTACTGTTCAAGTATTATTTTTCTCTGCAATGAAGAGAAAATGAAAAAAAATGCAAATACTGCAAAATAATGCGATGCTAACAGTGCCCGAGCGCAATATATACACAGGAATAAGAAACAAATAGGAGTTCAATTTAGGTGAATTAAATGGTGAAGTTAACTACATATTAATATAATTGGATGTAATAATTTTACAAATAAAATTGACATTGGGCTGACTTCTAAGGAACTGAAAAGAAATATATATTTCAATCACGCGATACACGGGACGACAAATGCAAAGTAAATTAGATTGCCAACAGAGAAGAAATCAAGCATCCAGTAATTTCGTACATAAGAACTCTTGGTACATACCAAGCCGTCCAACTTTATAATAAAATTTCGTAGGAAATTATTGAGATTGGAAATGTGCTTAATTTTAAAATGGCATTAAAAAGTAAAATATTGACGTTAGTTTGTGATTGAATACACTTAAATTAAAAATACAATGCAATGTTTGCCAAATAATGTTAATTTTGAATTGAATTGTAATATAACTGCTAACAATAACGAAACACAACAGAAAATAACTCTGCTTGGCATGAACTCCGTGTTTTCTCTACATTCATAAAAATACGTCTAATTACGTTCCTCCGATATTCCAACTTCTAAACCTGACTCATTCTTCCGTATTTTTCCAAGTAAGTCACTCATTTATTTAAATACAATGTATTTTCTTACCATGTCAGAGAATTTCTCGCAGCGGTAAATCCAATTAGTGCTGAAGCAATCACAATTAAAACACTGTACAGGGAAGACATCCACGTGACCTGCGCTCCCTTGATGTCCAGCTTCCCCGCATTGTACACTTTTTCTTCTGAAATGCAAACAGAACCCTTGATAAACTTTCCCAATTTTTTAAAATCACAAATCGTGAAAAAATTCTCAACTTTATCGTAAAATAATCGTAACAATGAAATAATTTTCCTATCTTCTGAACTTTGTTTTATCGCGTTCTTCAATTTGTAAAATGATATGCACTTCATAATTAATTGATCATGGAATTTTATGAAACGAATTAACAAAGTTTAATATTTTAAATGCTCGATTTTAAAATTGTTGCATCAAAGTTAAAGTTAGTTCTTTAAAAAACTCTGTTTATGATAAGTTAAATTTGAGTCACACAAGTAGCACGACAATGATACAATGTTTGTACCCATTATCATACCTTTAAGTCGCTCGATTGTCCGAACAATAACAAATGATAAAGATGGCAAGAATATGCCACTGTAAAACCTGAATAAAACTGTTATCAAATGACATTTAGTTATTTCTTACGTGAGGGTTTGGTCAGAGGTTGAGATTTACGGCTCTTGGGACTGTCTGCTGACATTTTCACGGAAATTTAAGAATTGTTTTGGCGAAAATCGCGAAGTTTTCCTAAGTACAGCGCGCTCTGAACGGTGCGCGCGCAACAGACCACGATCGAGGTTATACTGAAACTGAATACGATACGAATACTGACGATTGGCCGTGGCGCGGTTGAAATTTACTTTTGAATATAATCCGTTGCTATAAATAATCGTATCTTTACGATTCCGCGGTATAAACGACCGGCCTCTTTGTATGTTAACTTTCTCTCTTCACTTTTAAATAATGATTATGATAGCTGGATTGACGTTTTGCAGAAAGCATTAGGTATTGTCAAGTAATGGGGATACATGCATAGCAGATTACACATAATGCATACATAAGCAATGCAGCGGAATATAGGAATGTATACACGATGTCCGGAAACTAGTGGTACAAGCGGGAAACTGGTGAATCTACTAGGCTTGTTGAAAAAGTATCGATATATCGATGTATCGATATTTTTAATTCAATATATCGATATTTTTAGCCGATATATTTTGATCTGATATATCGATATATCGATACAAAATATCCAATATCGAAAATTGTATCAAAAATGATATTTTTTTAAATTTATGTAACTAAAGTCACTTGAATCCAAAACCGTATAGGAACGAACTCATGACATCTGGCGGTTGAAATTTTAACTATTAATGGCTTACAAATCTATTGTCTTTGCATTAGTATTTGTGATCACTAATACTACTACACTGTGTAGGTACATGCATAAAAATTTATGCTATTTTTCGCCATTTTTTTCTAAGCCACTCCTATGTGTTGGTTCCCAATTGTCTATGATTATTGACTGTACCTTGTTCCAAACACGAAGTCCTTTATGACAGATCAATACGCCAATAGAATGTTACTGAGACGCATACAAACTTTGTATGCGTCAATGCATCTCAGTTTACATACAAGTTAGAAGACAGCGCTTTTTAGTTTTGATATTTTTGTAATTACTGGTATTACCTAATAAAAATACCTTAATTTTTATTAAGATTGTTGTACATTAAAATAATTCACATTGTGTTTAAAAATTACTATTGATAATATTGATCTGAATACACTATTATTTTAAAGACGCAAAATCTCTTGAAAATTTGACCGATGTATCGATACATCGATATTTTTTCCTCGATATATCGACGTCGATATTGATATTTTAATAAATATCGATACATCGATATATCGATTTTTTTTTCACTTTCGACATCCCTAGAATCTACATCACATAGACTTATTGGCGTAAAAACGTCTAGAATCGTTGCCGGGAGTGGGGAAGCAATTGAACGTCAGTTTTTAATCTGTCGGGGTAATTTAAACTTCAATAACTCAGCATAAAATAGACATAGCGCCGCCACCGTCTCGTCAAGCGCAATGAGAACCCAATTTTTTCGACTCACCCACCGGATTCGACACGTGTCTATAAACGGGATCATATTATCTCAGAGACTGAATATCCGATACTAACTAACTTTTGTTTTGAATAAACGTGTAGGTATGTTCCAACACATACTGAGCTTCAAGTATGTATCTCTAAAACTAAAAAAGATACATGGCTGTGAATTTCAAAAGGTTTGAAAATGTTGCTATTTTCACGGGCAAAGTTCAACGAAAGCGTAGAACACAAAGTTCCAAAGACAATGACCCAAAACCAACGCTCTGTGAAAACAGGTGCCATAAACTGGCATGAAGGTGGGTGTTTTGGTATATTTATGGCATAAACGAAAACGGCGGTGACCGGACGACACAACAATGTGGTTCTTCATCATTCCTTTGAAAAGTCATTGAAATCGATCGAGGTAAAATAGGTTCCGTTAGTTTAGATTACGGGCTATTTTTTTCCATCACTTTTAATGACTTTTCAAAGGGGTATTGAAATGCCACTTTTTTGAATTGTCATGCAAACAAAAACGGCTTTTGACAAGTCTAGATCATGTTTGGATGTGGATTTGTTTGATTCGTTGCTAATGGGATGGGAAGTGCAATTTTAAAAATTCAAATCCTCTATTTGTGTCCTACTTCTCATACCACTATCCAGAAGATTATCTATCTTTTGTGTGATCGTTATCGAGATACTGGACATGATCTCCTGTCAGATTTGTGCAATTTATTTGCTTTTTCTAAGTACAACGTACATTAAATGAATAAATAATCATGCGTACTTGCAGGAATTCGTGTTTAAAACGATCAAAATATGTAACAGTAAATACGTAAAAATCACACAAATCTGACAGGAGATCACGTCCGTTATCTCGATAACGATTCCACAAAAGATAGAGATAAACTCTTCAGTATTCAATAAAGTTGTTGCAAATTAAATACGAACAACTCGAAACAAAATTTGATAATATTTGTTTATTTATTGTTTTGGAACATTTACAGAGTATTAACAGAAAAAAGTCATTGGATTAGCATTGTAAAAAGCGTACATGTTAATAGTCCACTTAAAAATGTTCACAGAATGCACAGTTTAATAGTTGTTAACAGAAATTAGGAATATCAAAATATAAACGGAGGTATAAAAAGGGATAACAAAAATAGTGATGATACAATATAGAGATGACAAAGATAAAAAAAGATCGATATATTTCAACATACTCACTAATAATTTCAACATACTCACATCGACCTAAACCCTAGACTCCTAGACCAGCGGTACCTATTTTTTTCGCCTATGAACCCTTAATTGGTTGTTTTATTCATTATCTACTTATAAGTTGGATTTATTGGTGAGACTGCAACATTGCGCCGCTAATAAACGTTTTTAGTAACCAAATCAAATCAGCCAGATTTTCCGTAATTTCTCGATTAATGTCAGTTATATCAAGACATTGTTCAAAGATGTCCGAAAAATCTTTGAATATTAGCGACCTAAGCTCCTTTATTCCCTTTCGATAAATATTTGGACAAAAATGGTATTACGTGTTAAATATGCCAAAAAACTTTTAAAACCTCTCGTTTGGCCTAATTACGATTCGTTATCATATTCGTTGGCCTATGGAAACAATTGATTGTGACATTTACTTATCATTCATTCTGTGCGTTGGTAACATTGGATGCTAATCTTTGTTGTGATGTAATAATATATGTTTTTTTAAAACACATTTTGTGAGATGAATGATGGTTGGATTTGTTTAAAAATTCTGTTGTTATCTTCATATCTAATATATTCAAGTCACGTATACCTTACCTACTGTTTTGTTTATTTTGATATTATTTTTAGAATTATGAAGGAAACTCGGTGTCACTTGGCGACACTGAGTTTACCTACCATTAAATTTAAAAACCGTTAAATTACAACATTAAATTTAAAAAATGGCGGAGCCCACCGCCATTTTTAAATTTTTATTGTTAATTATTTTTATTATTCATCTGAACACATTGTTTGTTTACAAAGATTGTATATACATAGACGGTCTCCGCGGTCGAGAGGTAAGGCTCTCGACTAGCAATCCGAAGGTCGCAGGTTCTTGCAAAAAAAAAGATTTATCTGTTTTTATTTCACCATTTATTCATTTTAAATAATATATTGTATATTTACGGCACGTCCCTGAGTGGAAGATACTCTCGGTATCACTCTGGTGTAAGAATAATAAAGAATTCAAAATAAAAAAAAAGAATTGAAACGTTGCTTGAAATGGCTTTAGGCGTGTATAGTGACCAAATTTTAAAGTCAGGTACCTTCATCTTTACTTCCCCTCCTCTCCCAACGTTTTCCAATTCTGGACACAGCCTCACTGGCTCCAGACGGGAGTAGTTGGGACTCTAGTGCGGTATTCACATCAAATAAGAGTTGCCTGTTCCGTCAAATGTCGTCGGTTAAAAATGATTTCATTTTTATTTTCGGAATACAAATAATAACTCGACAATATTTTAATTTCTCCTTCTTCTACCACTATCAGCGAAAAATGTTGCTAACGCAACCATGGAGAACTAACATAGCTAGCAAAGGATTAAACTCGCGACGCCTGGGTGGAATCCGGACGCTTTTAACATATCGGCTACCATCCGTCTTGTCCTAAATCGGGTGGCGCAAAAATTAAATATTGAAGATACCCTTCGTAATTCGCCCCTTACAGCCGTTGTTCCCAACTTTTCCATCGATCGGCTAAGTGATTTGTGCAGTAACGCCCGAATAGCGTTGGGAAAAGCGTATTTGTGCATTTGACGAGTGTTGAGCCAAAATTTCAGCTTAACAGTTGATCAGTCGTTAATCTTCTGAGCAAATTAATTGTTTGGGGAAAATAGGTTTGGTAAAGTTAGGTTTAAGTGGAAAGAGTTAGGTTTAAGTGGAAAGAGTTAGGTTTAAGTGGAAAGAGTTTAAAAATTGCTTTTATTTATTATTTTAATGTAATTAAACCACGCACTGTCAGTATTAAAAATAGAAATATTAGAAAGCAGACATTTAAAAAATAGAACTGGTATAATACTTGTAAATACCGGTCAGTGTCTGAGTTGGCATCGCTTCTGATTCAATTCCTCGACTGGCTAAGTCCTCTATTACGACACGAGAAAAAATTTTCCGCTTCGTAGAAGATTTCAAAACATTGTCAGATTATTCGTAACTCGGGACTGTCTTCTTTCTTTTTAAATTAAAATACGCTAGCTGAAGTTACCGGCGATGCCCGGGCTTTACACAGAGTTTTCAAAATCAAATGTAGACAGTGACCTTCCTCTTATTTTGAAGGTCACATGTGCAAAATTTCATCAACGTCGGCATAAAACTGTAGATTTTCATTTAAATCAGATGCACACCGCCCGCCAGCCAGCCCGCTCGTCCACCACATACAAACATTCTCCTTTATGTATTACTAGATGCTACCGGGCAAATGTTGCAATGTCATTCAAAGAAATCTGCATGTCTTTTCCCGTGCGTTCCACCTTCCCCGCCTTCCCCCTCCCTCGTCTCTTCCCAATCCGTGAACCCCACCTTCCCCTGCCTTTCCACCCTGCGGCTATATATATATGAAATCCACACATTTTCATTTATACAAATATCGTAACGCCAGAGCTTACCATTATATAGCGCCTATGTAACATAAGCTATGTTACTCGCTTTTTATTGGTGAAAGAATTTTTAAAATCGGTTTAGTGGTTTAGGCGTGAAAGCGTAATAAACAAAAACATGCTCTTCCGCATTTATATTTAATATTAGTATAGATAATAGTAAAGTAACAAGTATGGATATATTTCCATCAACTTTCACAAAACCTTGACAAATTATATACCTAAACATTCCTCATGAATCACTCTGTCTATTGGTGAAAACCGCATGAAAATCCGTTCAGTAGTTTTTGAGTTTATCGCAATCAGATAGACAAACAGACGCGGCGGAGGACTTTAATGTATAATAAATAAATAAATGTTTATTCCGGTATGTGGGGAGAATAGTGCAATCCCACACATTCCATAAGGGTTATAATACATAATATACAAAATATTTGAAGAGAAAAAATAAATAAGAAAAGCAGGTAAATATGATTATAAATGCATGAAACAAAGGTGATAAGATATAATAAAAGATATAAGAAAATAAGAAGATAGTAATAATTATTGGCTTTTAGAATTCTCTGACCACATTAGGAGCCAGTATTTTTGTCCAGTGTGCATCAATGCTGGATGATGGACTGAGGCGGGCTTCCATGACTAGGATATTACCAGAAATATAATATAATATATAGAGATGTAGATATTGTAATAATAAGCGAGTCCTTTTGATTTGTAATTTGTGAAATAATCTTGAATAATCTATAAGAATAAAGAGCATTACATAATGTACCCAACATCTGCGCTGTTTGTAGTTCAGCCCACTTACGTTTAAAATAATAAAAAAAATAACATCGGCATCTACTTCAATTACGTATTTTTCACAACGATGGACGTCATTCGTGGTCGATGACCATTTTCATCAAATAAATAATTTTATCACGTAAGTCACTCGCGATTAAAATCAACTCTTAAGTAATTAATTCAACAACAAAATCGTACAAAAATAGATCAATGAAAAACAAATCACAAACATTAACTTACGTTTTTTTTTTCTTCATTTTGTCGCGTTGTTGTTTCTAAATGCTTCCTACTTTATGACATAAGGAACAAAATTATGTTTGTTAATTCTTTTAATTTGCCTAGGCTAGGCCTACAGCCTAGAACAAAAACAGTAAAAAAATCTTGATGTTTTCTTGAGATACGGAAGGCGATCATAATATTGAAGGGCAACCAAATAGTTAATTTTATCACTCCTCTAGATCTTTAACTACAGCGAAAATACATTATTTTTGTTAAATATGCATATACAGTACCTACTTAAACAAGGCTCGTGTTCACTATTGTGTTTTGACAGGAAAATTTTCATTCTTCAACAGGGGGGCTTCAGGCTATATGAATCTTCACACAACGTAAAAAACATATTTTTTATTTAAATTTTTTAACTTAATGAGTAAAATCTCAAATTATCATATTTAATTAAATGAAGACAATATTAGCGAAACTCAATCGAAAATGTGGAGACAGAAAAATCAGAAAAATATATTGGCATCTCTGGGACTCGAACTCAGGACCCTTTGCTCACATGGCAAGTGCTCTACCAACTAAGCTAAGTTGTCGATATCAAATTCGGTCACTTTTAACTGTATCATATTATGTGCGTTAAGAAAATGAAGATAATGTTGGTAGTTCTTAGTCGAAGTACGAAACAGTTAAAGGTGACTGAATTTGATATCACACCTTAACTCAGTTGGTAGAGCACTTGCCATGTAAGCAAAGGATCCTTGGTTCGAGTCCCAGAGGTGAAAATATTTGATTTTTCTGTCTCCACATTTTCGATTGAGTTTCGCTAATATTGTCTTCATTTCATCAAATATTTTTTATTTATTATATTAACTACCTGGGGTACCCGGTTTCGCCCAGGACAACCTTCTAGAACTTTCCGGAATCGTCTAGACTCACCGACATACTCCGCCATTCTGAAAAATTCTAAAACTTTCTCTTTCCATAACTTTCCAGAACATTAGCGAACCTTCCAGGACGATCTGGAACCTTCTAGATTCACTGACATACTCAGCAACTCCTTCCAGAACTTTTTACAGCTTATCTAACCTTCTAGAACTTTCAGGAAGGCTGTTCTTGAAACTTCTAGAGGGCGAAACTTCCAACCCTTATATCTTCAAAAGCACGCCCTTTAGGTAAAAACGGAAACAGTCATCCTGGAGGGGGGGATAGAGATCTACCACACCTTATAACTCCCTTGATCGTACCGGGACTCGTTTTTGAGTTTTTGCGAGACGCACATTTTTTTAGACTATCTTTATTATAAGGCGGCACTTATAAAACTCATACACAATTCTTTAGCACAAAGACTCATAATTAAAATAATCTTAAAGAAATCATTGTTGCATCCTTCAGGACTCACATTTAAAGAATTTAAAGTTAGAAATTGGATCATCTGTTTCCTTACCTGTTTACATATGAAGAAGATGAAGTTTTAAATAAAACCGCACCTTCATGAAACACAAAAAATCAGGCGAAAATACATGTTTTGCGATTCCGATATGTAAAAAAACTTTGGGACAACAGAACTGCAAATACCTGATGATGAAAATCTTTAGTAAATTATCAGAAAATACAAGATTCATACAAATCATAAATATATTTGCACAAAAGTCATTAGGAAAGCCAAAAATCTATACTACAATAAAAAAATTCCGAATGCAACAATGATCCTAAAAAAGTATGGAAAGTCCTCAAGAAAGCTACCAACTCAAATAAAGCCACCGACGTCTTAAACTATCTCAATATCAATGATATCACTGTAGTCTCTACATCGAACCCCAACACAATTGTCAATCATATAAACAGTTATTTTGCAAATATAGGTCCAGAACTCACAACAAAAATTCAAACAAGCAACCATATGCTTGACCCTAGCGTCCACCCTTCCAATGATGAATTCCCAACCCGCTTTGTTCTCAAAACGATTACAGAGAAAGAAGTTTCTACGGTAATAAACTCTTTAAAAAATTCTTCATCCACCGGCATTGACGAAATACTCAACAGTGTTCTTAAAGAAAATTGCCCCGGTTATAATACAACCATTAACTCATCTGATGAATATTAGCATCCGCCAAGGATTATTTCCCGCCATTCTAAAACAAGGTCTTATTATCCCTATTTTAAAAACAGGCTCCAAACTTGACATTAGTAATTATCGTCCTATTACGTTACTCAATTCCCTGTCTGTATTTGAAAAGATCGTTAATAATAGTCTTATGGAATACCTTGAAACCAACAACCTACTATCGCCGTGGCAATTTGGCTTCAGAAACCATAAAAGCACAAACGATGCCATAGCCACCGTCACTGACCATATATCTCTGGCCACCTTGATAAGGGCTCGAAATTTCTATCGGTATTTCTCGACCTTTGTAAAGCGTTTGATACAATATCACACATCAAATTAGAACGCAAATTGTTCAATATAGGTATTAGAAATAATGAATTAAGCCTCTTCTCCAGCTTCTTATCGGACAGATCCCAATGCGTTAAACTCAGAACTACAAAGAGTCAGAATTTACCTATTAGTTACGGTGTCCCACAAGGCAGTGTTATAGGTCCAACGCTCTTCCTAATATACATTAACGAGTTGTGTAACCTAGATATCGATGCCACTATTGTCAGTTTCGCCGACGACACTGTCCTACTATTCCAAGCAAAAGACTGGCCAACCGTATATTCGAAAGCGGAGGTAGGAATTCAAAAGGTTAAATATTGGCTTGACTCGAACATATTAACTCTTAACGTACAGAAAACAAAATACTTACTGTCTAGTCTCACCAATATCACAAAACCAAACCTACACCCAAAATTAAAAATACACGAATGTAATAACTCATCTCTGAACTGGAATTGCAACTGCCCATGCCTTGAACAAGTAAACACTATCAAATATTTAGGATTAACCTTTGATACACACCTAAATTGGAAGCAACACATACTTAACACTACAAACAAAATCCGCAAATCTATATACTTTTTCAAACAAACGCGCAATTTCCTTAACCTACAACTTTTAAAAACAGTATATTACTCACTGTGCCAATCTCACATCGAATACGGAATTTGAGCTTGGGGTAACACTTATTCTAATTCTCTCGATCCCATCATTAAAGCACAAAAACTAATAATAAAAATAATTCTTAAACTTCCTCTCACTACCAGCACTGATACGATCTTCAATACTTTCAACGTTATGGACATTAAACAGCTCTACGCAAAATCCATCTTAGTTTATTTACATAAAAACAACAAAATCCTATACAAACCAACACAAATGGTACACAATACCCGAGCCAAATATAAATAACTTCTCCAAACTCCCTTTTCTAAAACCACCTTTGGACAAAAACACTTTTAATACATAGCTTGCAAAACTACACAATACACTACCAGCTACGATTAGACAAACCGAATTTATGACCAAATTCAAACAAGATATAAAGAAATGGATTATAAGTATTGGACGTCACACTACTGCTAACATCTGTAAAATAGATTACAAATAGACAGAATTACCAACTTACGTATGTCCTTGCCCATATTAAAGAAATCAAAATAGTAAAATAATATATAATAATAATATAACTCCCTATATAGATTTGACAGGATTTACTACTTTATTCATCTCTTCCTTCATCTATATTCTATATAATGCTCTCTTTATGGTATTTACCCACACTTTAAATCATCTTTCTATTTTAATTGTATAAATCTGTATGTATTTTACCTTAAATATTCTTATGTATGATATTCATTTATGTACCTCTACGCCTGTCTCAACACAGGTATACCCTAGAGAGACAGGCATCGAATAATGTAATGTAAACATACCTTACATAGATAAATAAATAAAAAAAAGCAATTAGCCGACTTAATATCCCCCCCCCCCTCTCCACAACAATTTTAAAATAAAGTATAGATACAAATGTAGTTACCTTATCAGTGGCGGTCCGTGAGTTTTCAGTAAGCTAGATTGAAAAATACACGTTATTGATGTTGTTGTAGCTGAAAATGATTTTTTTTTTAAATTTCAACATTTTGTTTGACGATTTTCAGTAGGTTTCAGTAGATTTACAGGAGGTTACAGTAGATTTTCTGTAATTTCATAAAAAAAGGTGAAATTTTGAAAAAAAAATTAAATTCGTTTTCAACTACAACAACATCAATAACGACGTTTTTTTCAATCTTAGCACTCTAGCTCACTGAATACTCACGAACCGCCACTGGGTACACAAATATTATTATTGAATGAAATTTTATGAATAAAAAATATTCTTTAAAAAAAAAAATCCGAAAATTGGTTAACACTAATAAATAACTCGTCACCTCATCAGTTCACCCTTATTAACATGGAAAAAATCCCAAATAAATACCCGAAGACATCATATTATGATTTCTCATTTTAGCCAAAAAAGGACGAAAGATGCATTTTTTTCCATATTCATCACTGAGGATTATTGTTTTGGTAAGCAACGAACGGGGCAGAATGCGGAAAACGTGCATTTTTTTATTAATCCTTGGGTTATTGCCTCTCAAAACAGCATTCCTTTGCAATCAAGCCACATTCGCTTCTTTATTTTTCGCATCTGTATTTTTTAAAGTTACCACGTGTGTTTGCAGAGGATCGAGGAATCCAAAAGCAAAAGTTTTCACAATTTTGAAAACATTAAAAATGATTTGTATATTGATGAAAAGGAGATGGTTCACTGCGGTTTCTATGTCAAGGTATTTATAATAATAGCTGCTTATTTGATCAGCTTGACAGCTTATCACCTTCAAAATGTAATCCATACTAATATTATAAAAGCGAAAGAGCGTGTGTTTGCTTGTTACGCTTGCACGCCTAAACCACTAAACCGATTTCAAAAATTCTTTCACCGATAGAAAGCTATATTATAAGCGATTAACATAGGCTATATATAATGGTAAGCTCTCGCGTTATGAAATTTGTATAAATGAAAATGTATGCATTTCATATATTTTAGCGGCAGGGAGGAAAGGCAAGGGGAAGGTGGGGTTCTCGGAGAGGGAATAGGTGAGGGAGGGGGAAGGCTGGGAAGGTGTAAGTGAACGGGGACGCACGGGAAAGGTCTTGCAGGGAGAATCAATTTATTTATTTGAATGGCATTGCAACGCATGCCGGGTACCAGCTAGTAATAATCATAAACGCGAACATTTTGTATGTATGTATGTGTGTTTGTTACTCTTTCACGCCAAAACTACTGAATGGATTTTATTGAAACTTTACAATAATATATGTAGCTCATACGTCAGAATAACATGAAGAAGACGCGGGAGGGATGCACGGGAAAGGTGATTCAGGGATAAACCATGTATTTCTTTGAAAATGGCAGTGCAACGCATGCCGGAAACCAGTTAGTAGTTTATAATATGCGACACACATATTGAAGTGAAACTTCTATAGCACCGCTGTGATTTGGATTTTGGATGAAACGGAAATGACGATTACTGCACCTGCGACGCATCAACTGAGGTCATCGGCCGCTTTCATTATGATGGCACTTTTAAAGGCTCCTATTACGCGAGGTCTGCGCTCATTGGTCGCTTTGATTATGACCTCCCTTTTCAAGTATTGGTTGAGATTGGTTTGGTAAAGTTTCGCTTCTACCGCGTGTGAACTGCACTAGATTCTTTTTTACTCGCACTTAGTCAACGGTTTAGAATTAGAATAATTAGAATTCAGAAAGTAACTGAAAAAATATATATATAGATTGTCAGAAGCGTTAACCCGTCAGAGTAATTTGTTCGCTTTTCGGAATAACTTGTATAGGTCTCACAGAAATCGTTGTGTCTCCCTTACTATCATAGTGATAAATATGATGTAAGCGGTGTTTGAAAGAGAAAACACCACGATTTATATTAAAATCTACAAATTAACCATAATAGAAATAAAATTTACTCCTTTATAAAATCAAAATTTTGGATCGCACTATGGAAGAAAAAAATTAAACCTTGGGAATTTTTAATTAATTATTTTTACATGGCACGACAAAAAAATGAGATGACAATAACGTTTACAATACATTTGTCTGCTATAATATGTACGTGTTTTTATTTTTTCTGTTATCAGTTATCAGTAATTTTGGTTAGAAAAAACGTAGTAAGGTGAGAATTATTTTAAAAAATTTTGTTTGAATGCAAAAATTTTATACGAGTACCCACTTCAAAAATTACATGATTATTTCGATTTATAAAATTTGAAAAGGGTATTGAATATGTTCAAAAATATTCCATTTATTTGGATTTTATTGCAAAGCGGAATTTTTTTTAATCCTGTGACAAAATATGGTCGAGGCCTGAGGGGTTAAGCTCTATACTCTCATTGCTTTTATGGGAATATATAGCGAGCGATATGGTGAAATAGGCCAAGCCATGAGAGTGGAACGCGTGTGTGTGACTAGCATCATCGATAGTATCGAACAAACAATTATTTATTTTTTTAAATATATTTATCCTTGATAACACTTAAAACCTATACATTGTTTGCTCTATTATTTTTAATTTTATCCAGCGCCTTTATTTTATTAGAAAAATGTAAAAATATTTTAAATTGGAACAAATTATTTTATCTCCAGGTATTGTTATCATTAATTTCCAAGATCGTGATATTGGTCTTATCGAGAAATTCAAATAGCATGAACAACAATACCAACTTAACGCTGCTTATTATAGAATAATACCAAATATAAGTAGTAAAATCACCTGTAGGCTATGGCGAAAGAATATACCTCTTCACCCAAACCATTGAATATGGTTTTCGAATCCATCAAATCGCTCTCAACCAACATTAACGAAATCAAAGCCAAACTAAACCATAATATTACATACGCAACTATCACAGGCAGTAGTGCACGTGTGCAACTAGCACGCTGTAGTGATCAGCTCAGATGACCCGGGGAAGAAATCTGATGACTTGGACCAGCTTATAAAGAAGCACGTCGATGTTCGACCCCTTGGCATTGGTGTAACGGACATGCGAAAAACTAATAACCAAAAACTCGTTTTTAAGATGGCCTCACTGCAAGATAAAAACAATTTCAAGGCGGAATTGAGCAAAGGACTTCAGGGACAAATCACAGTCACTGACGGTAAGCAATTCAATCCGCTTTTAATCATAAAAGGGATGATAAAAGGTGCTTCCGACGATGACCTACTCAAGTCACTCAAAAATCAAAACAAAGATTGCGGTCTAGATTTCACACAGAATCTAAAAATTAAATATAAAAAAAACCACAGGAACAAACTGCAACGTTGTCCGCGAGGCGTCTCCAAAAAAATTGGAGATCTTTAATTAACACTGTACGAATTAACGTAGGGTATCAACGTCTCATGGTCGAAGATCAGTCACTGTTAATGCAATGCTACCAATGCCTAGGTTTTGGTCACTCCCAACGTTTTTGCACAGAGAAGCTTAGTTGTGTTCGCTGTGGTGAATGCCATAAATATGACACGTGTCCCAACAAGGCCAAAGAACCAACGTGTTCAAACTGCAATGGAGGTACTAGAAACCACCGGGCAACAAATCCAGATTGCCCTCTCTGGAAGCTTATGGAGCGTTTCAGAGAAAGACTACGTGGGCCACAGCTAAAGGCAACTTCAAGGAAAAAAAATGTTTCAATATTCAAGAATACACCACCAAAAATTACTGTATGCGTATTATGTATGTGAACACTAGAAGCATCAGAAACAAAATTGACGAAATTGAAGAAACCCTAAAAAACATTACAGAAACGGTACATATTCTCGTGATTACGGAAACCTGGCTGCGTAAAGGAGAAGAAACTTTTTTCAATATTACTGACTACGCTGGAATCTTTGCTTCCCGTGAGCTGGACTGAGGAGGAGGATTCGCCATCTACATGCATGGCACACTAAGCAATAAGAAAATAGAAAAATGTTGCAGTGAAAATAGCTTTCTTGGAATTACGATCACGGCAAAAAATATTAAACCTCTCAATTTGTATGTTTTTTACCGTAAGCGCAACTCAAACATAACAGATTTTTTTGACTCTTTAGAAATAATATTAAATATAAACAAACAATACACATTACTTTTTGGAGATTTTAATATCGATATCTCAAAAGAAACTGATATTGCACGGAAATATGTTCACACCTTAAAAACGTACAACTTTTATGTGTGTAACACAATGTTTCCCACAAGGGTAACAAATAATACCAGCTCGTTGATAGATCACATTATCACAAATAGTTTCCTCAACAAAAAGAAATAAAAAACGAACAAATGTTTCTGGAATAATTTCAAATATTGATGATCCCCTTAGTGACCGTAATATACTGATAATGGATTATGAAAACTCTCTGAAAACCCTCCCCAATAACAGATCCCCAAACAACCTCTCAAACGCTTACAAAATAAATTATCAAAAATTAAATACGTCACTTAAAACTTGTGTTCCAATTGGCTATGCAGATCGGAAGAATCCAGATTTTGGACTTCCGCACATCAAGTGTACCTACCTACACGGTGGACATTAGTCAAATACCGCAATATCGCCAGTCTGTCAGCAACCATCGTAACATGACATTTCGCTCTACGTTGAAATGTTATTTATCAATCGGAAGTGTGTAATATGAAGCATTATATCGCCGTCGTTCATCGAATGCTTTATGTGAACCGCTTATTCTCATGACTCAAACTTTATCGTGGTTTTAATAACCAACCAGAACAATCTGTATCGTACGCTTTTGGATACACCTGTGACTGTCACTGAATGGAGATCATGCCACGAGATACAACAGTAGTGAGTATTACTTAATTGTGTATACCGGATCTTGTTTGGTGATCGGGCATAATTCGTATCGAAGTCCATAAGCGTTTTATTTAGCAAGGAGTGGCCGCAAGGTTATTCTAAGCCCCTGTGCATCGTCACGAATCAAAACTTGTAAATTTACCCATTCGTCTGACGACGTAAACCAAAATAATAATAATTTCGCTGACTATCTTCAAAATGCTGTAAATTCATGCAAAAGAAAAGTAAAAACTAATAAAGAAGATAAAAGACTGAACAATGCTCCATGGTTTGATGCCCGACTTGATTCACTTATTAAAGAACGAAAAGGCATATTTAAACTTTAAAAACAAAATCAAGGAAGTATTCCTTTGACTATAGAAAAAATAAAGCTCGTAATACTGTCACAAATTACAGAAGATATATTAAATTTATGTGTTATACAAAATTGCTTAATGAAAACATGAATAAGCCACAACGAACCTGGAAAACAATCAATTCCATTCTCTCAAATAGCTCGCGAAACCCAAAAATAACTTGTAAATCTCTAGTCATAAATGACGTAGAAATAAAGGGACCAAAGGAGATTGCAACTGCATTTAACCGATTTTTAATTGCATTTAACCAATTTTTAAAAACTTCAAAAACTGATGTGAACCCGATCTACACGGAACTTTAAGCAAAACAATCTTTTAACATGATCAGGACAAATAAAAATGAAATCCTACGTGTCATATCTAACCTTAAGTCCAAAGCGGCAGCTGGTTCCGATGGGATAACCTCTCTCCTTCTGGCGACTGGAACTGGCGGATGACCTTGTATTCTTAATAAATCTCTCTCTATCAAAAGGTATCTTTCCAGACGAACTAAAAATTGCGAAAATAATTCCTATTCATAAAGACGAATGCAAAAAAAGTTCTAAAATTATCATCCAATCTCTATACTTCCAGCTATCTCTAAATTTTTTTAATGTATCATTAAAGAAAGACTTTCGAAATATCTCGAACACACCAAAATTCTAACATCAAAACAATACGGTTTCAGACGATTTAACACTAAATGTGCAGCTTTTGATTTTACATCAAATCTACAGAAACATATTGGTCATGAGGATTTTACGGCGGCAATATTTGTTGATCTAAAGAAGGCGTTTGACACTGTGGACCATAAAGTATTGATCGAAAAACTGAAGCATTTGGGTATTGTTGGTACTCCTATGGAACTTTTCCGATCTTACCTATCAAATCGCCTTTCGGCAGTAGAACTGGGAGGAAAAACGAATGAGTTGGGTAAAATAACATGTGGAATACCACAGGGATCAATTCTTGAACCGTTGCTATTTCTGATCCATGTGAATGACATAACAAAGTGGGGTATTAAAGGAACTCTACAACTCTATGCGGACGATACAGTAATTTTTTACAATAAACTGAACCTAGCGGAGCTTGAAACGGAAATGAATGCTGATATTTCTAAACTCACAAGCTGGTTAAGAATAAACAAACTAACTCTTAACGTAAAAAAACTCATTATGTACTTTTTGGCAATAAAAAAAATATCAGCCTCAATATCAAAGTTGGTGATAACTGCCTCGAAAAGAAAATGAGCACAAAATATTTGGGCCAGATCGTAGATTCCAAACTTTCGTGAGATCTCCACATAAATCATGTAAAGGAGAAAATTACACCCATAACTGGTGTACTTTATAGACTCCAAGGATTACTACCCGTTCCTTTACTAACATCAGTGTACTACACCATGGTACATTCACACCTTTCTTATCTCTGCTGTATCTGGGGATTTGCCTCAAAGAAATTGATAGCTGATCTGCAGTGGTTCAAAACCGAGCTCTCAGAAATGTTTTTGGACTTCCATGGGACGCCCATGTCAGAGATATCTATTCAGTTTCCGGTATTCTTCCAATCACAGTCCTTCCTAAACATGAAATCACAAGCACCATCCTACAAATTACCCAACAATCAACTCACACTAACATCAAGCCACTTTATAATCAAGACATCCACACTCACAATGCTCGAAATAGCAATAAAATCCGCATACCTCAAACACACTACAAAATATGGGATAAAATCTCTGAACTATATTGCCTCTCTCTCTCTTTGGTTTCAATCCTGGGATTGGTTTGCAGCAATTTCCTCTATTCGTCTCTTCCACTCTTCCCTTTTCCTGCCCCGAAAGTACTGGAGAACTCTGAGAAATGCCTTCTGGTCTCAGGTTTGAGGAAAGGAAAATCCTGATCTATTTCCTTCTCGTGGTGGGGAGTGAGCAACGACCTCGTGTCGGCAAATATAGACAGGGACCGAGCGTTCGCCGGAATAAGCTGACCACCAACTTTCGCCCTACCAGGCGTCTGTTGTCTAGGGCACCCTCTTGTCCTGGAGAAGTAAATAATCTCCAAAGGCGTGTTACATAAAAAAATAATGTAACAAGTGAATTATCTGTGTATAGGTACTTTTGGTGTGAATTTTGTTAACATTCAACATCTTTATATTGGTAGCATTGAAATGTTTACCTTTGCTCAGTTGGCGATACTGAGGATCTGCACAGAGGGGTTCACTAGGCAGGACTGGCCTTGAGCTCTTCATTCTTTGAGCAGCCACAGGTGACCACGGCCACCGTCCCTGTGGCGGGTCGACGTAATCAAATAGTCGTAGTTCGCCATTATTTTAACAACATGTGAAGATTGTTAAATCCGCGCCCATTAGCGGCTTCCATTATTGAAGACCATCAGGACAATCATTAAAATCCTGGATCAGCAGCGGAGTACCATGGGAGCACATTATTTCTGCTGGATTAAAACCACATCCAACATCTGCAGACGCAGTCATCACAAGACCTTCCGACTATACCTGGAGCCAGAGGAGCTCGCAGAGATGCGGCCGAAGATCGCCCACCTTGGCCGTCATCGACATAGTCGGCTGGCTGGCAACCGCCCTGGAACGGGAGGTCGCTGTGAAACCGCGGGACTGGAGGCCTGTTCATCGCTCCAGCCTGCCGTTCAGCCCATGTCAGCAGCGGAGGGAGCTGACCGCACATCTCCGAAGGCAGCAAGCAGCAGCATGGATCGCCTACATATGGCATTCACCCATTCATCAACTCCTCAAGATTAAACGGTACTATCGCTCCATAATATGCCCATTCAGAATTTAGTCTAGCCCTGATTATTATTTGTACTTAATTAATAAATTAATTTAACTGTGTCAAAGCACTATACTATTTCATTTAAATAACCTATCCTCATACAAAGTATTACACAGCCGCCTGCTTAAGGTCCACGCCTGAGAAATTCTCCAGTAATAATTACACTTGTCTCTTGCTCCCCATGTATTATATTCCTAACATTTTAGCTTCCAATGTGAAAGTTAAATATTTTCATAACATTTTGGCGTCCAACGCAAATATCTTCATAACAGGCGGAAGAACCTTCGAGGTCAACGGCATAGGATGTGGAAAGAAACAGGAAACTACCACATTAAAGGTCCAAGTGGCATCCCAAGAACCAGCAAAACATGTTGCCTATACACTATATAATTCGCTACCAGATATCTACAAGGTAATCCAGCAAAATAAAAAAAATTCAAAGTAATGCTTTAAAATAATATTTTTAAGTATGTTTAAGAATGAACCTTTGTAATTTTCTTGTCATGTTCAATTGTCTTGTTTCTTTTCTCTTCTTTTCTTTTCTATTTAGTTGTAATCATCCATTTCTGTATAACCTTGTTCCTTTTTTCTTTAATTGTTTTGTATTGTTGTTTGTTCTACTCAACCTGTCTTTTATTTTTTCGTCTATATTGTATGTAAAACTTATATTTTTAATATCTAAATTCATATGTAAAATTTTAACTATTTCCTCCCACCCATGATTTGTGTGTTCCTCATGTCCTAAAATGAGTTCTTTAACTCATCGGGATTGCTCTAGCAAGAAATAAAAACAATAAAAAAGGTAAATAACTACTATTGTTTTGAACCTTGTTCCCCTGCCTCCCAAAGCAGATTACCAGATTGTAGGTGTATTTTCAAAAACAATGCTCATTTAAAATACCTAATGTAATAAAAAATCTTGTAAAATGTTTTTTTTTTTAAATATTTTTATTTATTTAATGACTATATATTTTATTTTTTATATGATAAATGTTAGGTAAATAAAATAGATTTTTTATTTTTTTATTTAGTAACTATACATTTATTATTTTTTACATTTTTATATGAAACATATATAAAATAGTAAATATATTCGTAGTCCTCCTCACTAGGAGATCCTGTACTGAGGGGGACTATGCTTTGGATAAGTTTTCAGCGACTTCTATGGTTTAACTTCATTGTTTGGATAAGGTTTTCCAGAAATTTCTATGACGTTGTTTTAAGTACACAGATGTTGATTATATTCATATTCCTCGTCACTAAGAGATCCTGTGGTGAGGGGGACTAGGTATGTTTTGGATAAGTTTTCAACGATTTGGTGGTTATCATATTTTTGTCGACTGGCCGCTTATCATCGTAGTGTAGAGTGTAGGTACTGTTCACTAATAGGTTCAAACAATGTGACCCCAAATTATCTAAATGACCTTCAGAAGTTTGAACGTTTGTGTTATTTATTTAGCTCACTTTATAGTTTTAAAGCTATAACATGCCTACTTGGTTAGAATAGGTTAGGTTAGATTAAAGCTTCTTTTAATGTTTTTAAAAGAGATTTATACCAACAAAACTTATTAGCATACCAGTTATGTGCATTTGATTTGAGCATGCTTGAGCTAACTTGCTCTCTTCGAGTTTGCTCGCTTCGAGATTTCTTGTTTCGAGCTTGCCCGCTTTGAGATTGCTCGCTTCCAGCTCGCTAGCTTCGATAGAATTTTGTTTGAAGTTTGCATTTTTTATGCCTTGGGTAAATACATATTTTAAAAAATGCAAATATTCCATTAATAAACAAAAAATATTATAAAAATTATAATGTGCCCATAAATATTATTTGGATGAACTAATAGTCTAAACAATGCTTGAGTAGGCATATCGGATAGCATATTGGAGGACAGAGTGCTAACGTAGATGACATGGTCTTGACGACGCCATTGATAAGGGGGATACGAATGCTCTAAAAATATGAGAAGAATTTGAACTAGAAACAAACAAGCTGTATAACTCAAAAACAAAAACAGCACTTTTGGTACGGACAGGAGCCGAAAAGTATTCCACCAGCTTTTCTGAACTTCGAAAGTTGTCGAAGAAACAAAGTATTTGGGGCACATCATCAACAGTAAGCTGGTGGTCGACGATGACATCGACCGGCAAAGACGAGCTCAACTTAAAGTCGAATATGCTCAGAAGAAGATTTAAGCTTTGCAGCCTACTTGTAAAAAGGATGTTATTATTCCCTATGTTCTGTACATCCTTTTATACATACGAAATTTGGGCCAACTTTGTGAAGGGCTTCGTGGAAAAACTTAACGTCTACCACAATTATGTGGTAGACGTTAAGTTTAATTAACATTAGTTTGGCCTTCCCGGATACTGCAGCGCTTCCAACATGCGAATTTCCTGGTTTTGCAGCCCTTATAAGAATCCGGATGGCAGGATTAAGGGACCGGCTACACAACTCCGAAAAGGTAGGTCTTACTCATCTGGAATCCCGCCAGACTTTAGATTCTAGAATCGAAGAATACTGGAGAAAATTATCGATCCCCTCGATCTCGAATAAGGCTACAGAGCATAATGTCTTTTTTTGCTCCAAATTATACTTTTGTTGTTGTTGTTCTTTGCTTATATTTTTCTCCTGTATACAGGGTGTTAAGGGACCTCTTATACTCGTACTTCTTTCTCAAGAACGACACACTTAATAGAATGAGATATTACTGGTATAATATTCGTTACCTCCTCCAAGGATCTATTGTGTAACCCAGGGTTTCCCAAACTGTGTTCCGCGGAACCTGAACAGAGGTTCCGCGACGATTTGTCGGAAGAATTTCTTTAATTAATATACACATATTTCAACACTACTGAAATTGTTGCGGTGGGTAGCAAATGATCCCTCTCAAGATCGAGGGATCAAATGCTGCGTGGATGTTGTGGACTGTATACTGTACGCGGTTCTTATTTACCTATTTTATTATATTTTAATCGCACTTACCCAGACTGCTTCCCTCTTCGTTCAGTGTTCACTGGAAAGGTAGGTATGTTAGTTTGGGAGAGATTTTGGAAGGGAATGGCGATTGGGAATGAACGTTTGATCGCGAAATAATAAGCGAGAATGGATGACGCGTGGCGATGGTACTTGCGAATAGCTGCGAGATTTAAAGTTCTGTTTGCGGTTTGATTATTACAACTGGAAATGCGGTGTGGTTTTGTGTGTCCTTCGCGGCGAGGTGAATTCAACTGAACTGTTGAGGCGGAGGGCACTCAAGAGGTATTTCCAAAGAACCACATGTAATAATGGCGCGAACAGAAATTATTCACAAGAAATTAGTTCTTAAGTTAGGCACGACCCTTCCAGGTACAGAGACTAAGCTTTATGGAAGTTTAAAGAGCCGTTTATGCTGTTATTGCAGTAAATCTTCATTTTACAAACATAACAAAATCTCTAAAATTTATAACTGTGCTGTATAATACTTTGATGAGAGTCAATAATAAGAACGTCTGTGCGATGTGGAAACAATAACAACGGGATTACGGATCTGCATGTGTTTCGCGAAATTTCAGTTCTCAACGAACCCAACCATATTTTTTTCGAAATCGACTTTACTTGAAAGTACAGAAATATAAAAATACTAAATCCTCGTTAGCAATTAGTCAAAATATAAATGTGCAAGGTGCCGTAAATTTTGGTGAAAATTAAAAAAAAAACAATTTTGGATTTCATCAGTTCATTCCAATCACTTTGATTTGTCTTTTTTATTTTGTTTTTTATATTTTTTTATGTGAATACCTCTCAAGAGTCTCAACTGCTATCGTTTGGAGCCAGTGAGACTACGGCATCCCCAACTGGGGTAAGTTAAGAGGCTGACGGTAGTGGGTAGGGAAAGGAGATGGAGAAGATGAAGATTGGGAAGTATCTGGCTATTCAGATCTGGTCACCAAACACGGCTAAAGCCATTTCAAGTAACGTTTCAATTCTGAATGGTGGTCTTGCGCCAGGGCGATACTGAGAGTATCTTCCACTCTGGAACGTGCTGCAAATATATTAAATATTATTTTTATGTGAATTAATTGTGAAATAACACAAATTAATCAAATAAAATTTATTTGCGCTCTCCGGGATTCGATCTCGCGACCTTCGGATTGTGAGTCAAGAGCCTTACCCTTCACCACGGCAGTCATACACGAATGTTTGAATGAATTAAATTTTAAAGTATTTGAAGAAGTTTCCAAAGAATTTTAAGAATAGGTAATATCTTGAAAACAACTCTTTTGCCATATTTTTCGAAAAGAGGTAAGGTCGATTCCTGGGTTTGGAATCCATTTTCTGTGACAGCTAAATCAGTAGGCCTTAGCGCAAGTGACTATGAAAATCTAATTGATTTAATTAGTGACTCTTACTTGAAAAAAAGATACAAAGATCAGCCTTTCAATGATTTCTGGGTGAGTTTGGCAGAAGAATAGGTACTCCAATTTATCAAAACACTATATTATTGTTTTACTTCCATTTTTACGACCTATGTATGAGAATACTGTTGAATCTGGAAAACTCCAGATTCGACGTAATGTGGGTACGCGTCAATCTTGCCAGACGGTAAGATTCTACGCATGTTTATACCGCTCACCGAACCCAAGCGAATCAGACACGTCCGAGCTCTTCAAACATTTAAGCGACACTATCGATAACCTATTGCCCCGCTACCCTACGGCAGAGTTTTTGGTCTTGGGGGACTTCAATGTTTATAACGAACCTTGGTTGAAGTTCTCAGGATCAACAGACTCGGCTGGACGCCAAGCGGAATCCTTTGCCCTTTGCTACGGATTGGAGCAAATGGTTCAGGAGCCTACAAGGGTTCCTGATGTCCAGACTCACCGTTCCAATCTATTAGGCCTATTTTTAACTTCTGTGCCACACGGTTACAAGATTGAAGTCACAGCGCCTTTAGGATCGTCCGACCGCTGCCTGGTGACGACATCAATCCCTGTTAACTTCAGACCACCAAATGAGAGGCTGAAGAGAAAAGTGTGGCACTATAGGTCAGCAGATTGGTTCGGTCTGCGGGCACGTTTTAATGCTTTCCCGTGGTCAGCTGTCTGTTTTCGGACTTCGGATCCCTCAAGATGTGCCCAGGCAATTGGTAAAGTCATCACATCCGCGATGGATGGCTTCATCCAATCTACTGTTAAGGAATCTGGTGTAGGCTCAAAGCCGTGGTTCAGTCGATAATGCGCTGAAGCAGGGCGACGAAAAAACGCGGCTTACCGAGCCTACAACACATCTAGAACATCCGAAGACAGAACAGCTTACAACAAAATGGCAAAGGAAACCAAGAGAATCATAAATAGGTCAATATTCGAGCACGACCAGCAGATCAGCAGAAATCTGGCTGCATGCCCGCATGGCAGCAGGCAATTCTGGTCGCTTGCGGGCTCAACAGGTCACAATTTCTGCAAATCCAGTCTGCCACCTCTTACCAGACCTGACAGCTCACTAGCAAACACCGCCCCCGAAAAGGCTAACTTATTAGGTAAAATGTTTGCGGATAACTCAACCCTCGATGACCAAGGTGCTGTCCCGATGTCGCGCGTCGTTTCCTCACTGCGGTTTTCGTATGAAAAAGCTGAGTATCCGGCATCGGGAAGTACTCCATGTTTTACAAGGGCTAGATGTTAATAAAGCTAGTGGGCCTGATAGAATACCTGCCCTGGTACTGCAGAGGTGCGCTGCAGAAATAGCTCCAATTTTGACGAAGCTTTTTAAAATGTCCCTGAAGACTGGCTCTGTGCCCTCTTGTTGGAAAAAAGCGGTTATCCATCCTATTCCAAAGAAGGGAGAACGCTCCAACCCGGTCAACTACCGCCCCATAGCGATCACATCAGTTCTGTCTAAGGTGATGGAACGTGTGATCAACGACAAACTGCTCACATACCTCGAGAAGAACAACATTATTAAAGACCGTCAATACGGATTCCGGCGGAACCGCTCGTTCGGTGATCTTCTCGCGTATGTGACGCATGTTTGAGGGCGATGCCTGGAACGTTCCGGTGAGACCCAAACGGCTGCACTGGACATTTCCAAGGCCTTTGACCGGGTTTGGCACCGAGGGCTTGTCAAAAAACTGTCCTCTTACGGACTTCCCGCATCCTTGTGTACGTGGATTGAGGGAGAGGTCGATTCAGGCGGTTGCTGACGGTTTCACCTCTTCCTCGCATTCGATAAATGCTGGCGTCCCACAGGGATCGGTTCTGTCACCGACTTTGTTTCTGTTGCACATCAATGACCTCTTGTCATGTGCACCGATTCATTGTTACGCGGATGACAGTACAGTTCATGATAGCTTTTTGTTTGACAACCCCCCAAAGGGCTCACAAACTCCAACAGCTCGTAGGGCTTTAAAGCAAAGAATGGACGGTTACCTCGAGAGTGTTTTCTCTTTGGCTAAAAATAATCTCGTTGAATTTAATGTTTCAAAGACCCAATCTTCTCTGATTACGTCTAAAAGGGATCGAAACGAAAATCTAGTCTCTTTCAACGGAAGCAATATTCCGAACAGGCCCTCCATTGATATGCTTGGTGTAACCCTAAGTGACCAGCTCAGGTATGGGGGCTCCATCGAAGCCAGAGTAAAGTTAGCCTCCCAAAAACTGGGCGTACTGTACAGGGCCCGCAGATACTTTAATAGTACACAACTGCTAACCCTGTACAAATCACAAGTGCGCCCCACGGTTGAATTTGGCAGCCACCTCTGGTCTGGAGCTCCAAAATACCTGAAAAATACCCTCGACTGTGTGCAGAAACGGGCGGTCCGTTTGATAGATTCTCCCATCTTAACAGACAGATTGCAATCTTTAGAGCACAGGCGTCGGGTGGGAATGCTATCCTTGTTCTACCAGTATTACAATGGAAGATGCTCCGAGGAACTAGCATCATTGATCCCTTCGGCACCGGTGCATAGTCGGGAAACACGCCAAACGCGAGCCCAACATTTGTACACAGTTGACATTTGTCACATGAGAACAGGTCGTTTCTTCGACTCGTTCTTGTGTTCAACCTTAAAGACCAATTTTCATTCCTTCCTCTCCTCAAAAAGACCCTCCACACAGCATCCCAGATGACATAGGCCCTGAGGGAAATTATTTTCTTCAGGGCCTATGTGGAAAATGTGGAGTTAATGCAAAAAAAAGCGGGATTTTCTAATTATGCTGCAACCAAGCCAAGGTGCAGGTACAGGCTCGACGCGCATCGACGTCTGTATCAATAAAATATGCAGTTCACGGACTCAAAGTCGTCAAAGTCATTAGGTGCTTTATTTATTCCATTTTGTTTTGTTTACATTCCATTTTTTATATACTAAATAAATAATATCCGTAATATTTGCGAGCACGATCAACGATTTTTAACAGATATCAGCATCTCCACACAGCATCCCAGATGACATAGGACCTGAGGGAAATTATTTTCCTCAAGGCCTCCTGTGTGGAGTTAATGTAAAAAAAAGATATTCTGACCGATTGATAAATTTTAGCGCGGCCTCCATAGTATCAGATTACTTTCGGTTAATTGTCAATATTCATATATTTTTTAATAATGTCGTTCGTTATGCAAAGTACTCGCTTATTTAATGAACGGATTGAACCAACGAAGCTCTTAGAATATGAAGGAAGTCGTACTAAACTATACATAAACTAAAATAATGCATCAAAGATGCAATCAATTTATTCCGTTCGATCTCTGCGAAACGAAAATGGTTGAAATACCCACGACCCATGACCAGGGTTGCCAGGTTTTTTCGAAACAAAGTAAGCAGTCAAATTATTCGAATAATCACATTTACGCAAGTATGTGGTCACCTGATGTGTAACACTAATCCGCGAAATGGCTCGAAAACAGTGAGCGCGTGCACGAAGCGGCAACACCGCACAAACTAACTAAGGATGCTACGCAGCATCGATTGCCGTATGCGTCAAATCTGACAGTTGAATCGTTTATTAGAGAGAAAAATTTATCAGAAAAAAATACGGAATCGCCCATACTTCGGTATTTTTGTCATACCGAACACCGTACACGGTGCTAAAATACCGAACACCTGGCAACCCTGCCCATGACTAAAGATCTTATTAACCAATGAACTCCCGTTTAGTGTCAAAAAGTAAAAGCGGACTACCAATGCATATTTAAATTAGGTTTGACATTTCGGAATAAGAGTTTGTAGACAGATCCGCCAGCGTATTATGCCGATTTCTTATTTATATCGGCAGTGAAACCATGCTCGGTACCTACATCAATATAAAATCTTCGGTAGTTGCATATCGATCCAATATTGTAAAGTTATCGATGTCTCTGTGCTCGACTTTGGTTCATAATATTATATTTTTGTTGTTTACCTCCATAATATTGTCAAAGTTATTGCATAATAGATATGGACATATATATCATCGCATTGTTCTGGTATTCAGTTACAAAATGAAGGTGTCAATAAAAAATACATTTTTCTTATCTTTTTATATCATTTCGATTTATTGAGATTAATAATCGTTCGTTACTAATGTCGTACATTTTTGATTTACAAAATATTTATTTTTGATTTATCAGATCGTAATTTTTTTTTGCATTAACTCCACAGAGAAGGCCCTGAGAAAAATAATTTCTCTTAGGGCTTATGCCATCTTTGGAGATGTTTTGTGGAGGGTATTTTTGAGAAGAGGAGGAAGTGAACATGTGTCTTGAAGAGTCAATATAGAGGGGCTGTAAATCTCTGGAGGAAATACAGAGGTCCGCAAATCATTCCACAGCCGAGCTGTTGATCTCAATAACGAGTCGTAAAAGCGACCCGTTCTCATGTTAAAAATGCGTGTTGGCGTGTTTTCCGACTATGCACATAGTCAAGGGTTTTTTTCATGAATTTTGGGGCTCCAGACCAGAATGCCAAGTTCAACAGCGGGGCGCACTTGCGATTTTTCCACTGTTATTAAATCTTAATAACTATTGCAGCTTTTTAGCCATTGTAAAATGTCTTTTCTGTTAATGTTTTTCTGTTTAGTCATACTGGTTACTTTTTTTCAAATGCGTTATCTTTTGAGTCAGAAAAACAAATTTTAATAAAATAAAAATCGTCATTAGAAATGTTTACCACAGAAGAAATACGATAATATTTTTATTGTCGAATGTTTCTAATATAATATTCAAATTATACAAACGCAGTAGATAACAATAAAATAAGACTTTCCTTTTTTAATAGTTTATTGCAAATATTGTAAAATCATAATTCGTTACAAGGAAATCTACGTATTTATTAAATTTGGTAGCATGTTTTCTTTAGTGTCCGACCGAAACAGGACTTTCTACCGAAACCGAATCTTAGGTATCTGTCTCAGTTTTGGCCGAAACCGGGACATATTAAAAATCTATTGTTAACTGAAATTTTGCTTTTTTTTTACACCTATAATATACAGGTAATAAGTGTTAAATGAAATAAAAAACAATAATTGAAGTATGTGAAAAAAAATTATATAACTGCTATAAAACAAACAAAAATTGTAAAAAATAACAAAACATGTTAACTACTTCTTGGAACGAAAATTCGTCAATAATCAACATTTACGGAAGACCTCATTAATTGAGTATTTTAATTTTAATTGCATTTACAATCACAAGATTTTAAAAACACGTGCTAAACGAAATAAAAGTAATAATTAAAGTATGTGAAAAAATAATTATTTCTTTTTTTGGTATTACTGCTATAAAACAAAAAAAATTAACAAACATGTTAACTATTTCTTGGAACAAAATTTTTTCAATAATCAATACTTCATTATAAAGGAAGGACCTCATTAATTGAGTATTTTAATTTTAATTGCGTTTACAATCACAACGATTCTTAAGACTAAATTTAACATTTATTGAGATATTTTAATTGCAGTTAGTAATGTATGATTACCTAATTAATAACTAGGAATTAATTATCAGTCTCAACAAATAAAGAAAAGAAAGTCAAATACCGTTCTCATAATAAATTAATCAGTCTCAACAAAGGTTACTACAATTAGTTTGCACGACAATGTTAATTTAAAAGTCAGTTCTTGAATTAAAAACAAAAGTAAATATTATTTATTACTTACGAGATTACTAAACAATCATGCCGGACCGGCCGGATCTACAAAATCTGGCGCCCTGTGCAGTAGGTACCGATGGCGCCACCCCCCCCCCCCCCCCCCTAAATTTTTTTTTTTTTTTTTTACACTAATTTATCAAATAAAATCAAGACATATAAAGGGTGTAACTTTTCCAAGTGACCTGGCGGTAGCTCTCACACTCGTTTTTTTTTAAAGAGAGAATCGCCAGGAGCCCTATACTCTCTGAATCTATTGGGTAAACATAAAATTATGGTGCTATTTTAATTATTTTAGGAAAAACTCTTTTTGCAAGTTATGCTTTAAAATAATACAACGAATTGTTTGTTTGTGCCCGTACCATGATTTAAAATATAGGTTACGAGACAATGCGGGTGGTTTCGCTGAACTAGGTCCATTAGACATTCTTGAGATTTACTGCGTTTATGTATATACCCAACGCGAATATTAATAGAAAAAGCAAATACAAATACGTTCTCATGGCAACGTACAACACAAGAATAGCATCTACAGCTTCTGACTAATAAGAATATAACCTCATATTTGTACCTTGCATTTCCCCTGTGTTGAGCGAACAAACACAAAATTGAGCGAACAAACACTAAACACTGACGTATGGTATCAACGGCTTACGAAAGACGCTTACACTGACACCGTAAAATAACAAATCCAACAAATCTAATAGATATTAATTATACATTTAACGAACCTAAAATAATATGTCAAATCAATGATAAAACATGAAACTGTCAACACGTATCACGTTGCAACCTTCAAATAGTGCAAATCCTATAAACCATGCGATGTTTTTGTTAATGGAATTTACTGAAGATTTCATAAGAAAATGGTCTTTAACTACCTTCTCCTAGAGACTTAAATTGTACAAAATAAAACGATAGCGAGCGTACGCTAACTAAAATTGTCAGTTCGGTTTTGTTTGATTCTCTAAAATAAAAGTACGGCGCTGGAATTGGTTATTGAATTTGGATCGCACCCATTCGTCGTGAAAGACGGTAAAAGATATATGGAAAAATAGATCTTACGTTTAAACTAAATATATGGAATTTGTAAAAAAATTCTGTAACTGACTATAAATTCGTAAGCCGTTGATACCAACCTGATGCGTGCGCATTCTGTTTCTTTGGAAAGTGTTGCTAGAGCGTAATAATTATTTCGTACTATGGGTAATTTTTAAACGATTCAGGGAATATTATAACAAAATTTTAATACAATATTTATTTTCTCACGGCGCCCCTTCGGAGTTGGCGCCAGGTTTTTTGAACGTATGGCAGATCCGGCACTGCCGGCCGGTGAACTCAGCTGATGATGTCAAGTGACACACAAGCCACGAATTCACTGGAAGTCAGCCGAACAACCCGCGATAATCCACGAACGCAGAGTTTCGTTGCGGCCGAAGGTTCGGCAGATTTTTTTAGAAACTATATTTTTTGCCGAAGCTTGCCGAAACCGAAACCGAAACCAAACCTTCGGTCGGTCACTAGTTTTCTTTAATTTTATTTTACTGGCTGTAATTTTGATGTTATTTATTGCAGCTGAGTGTTGGTACTTATTATTGCAAATTTTATATATCTTTAACACAAGGAACTGATTTTACAGCGAACTTCCTTATTATTGGTAGCCATATATAATTCCGACAATAAAATTGTAGACTAACTACATTCACTTGCAGACACTTTACAAATATGGGCACTTTCAAATTCTTAGTATTCCTCAACTCCTCATCTCACAATGCAACGCAATTCGTTCTTGTAACTGGATAAACTTTAAATTATTAAAAAAAAACTCCAATACACGTTTTTACAGATAAACATCACTTTTTTTATTTTATGACTTTATGTCCGGGTTAAATCTTCCCCGCAGGAAAAACTAACCCCCTATATAAGTATAATAAATACAAAACAATACAAGAACAGCATGTCAACCTACCAGAGACCAAATGTGAAAAAAATCACCGACTCCAGATATTTTCATATCAGAGGATTCGGCTCGGTGGAACTCCTAATTGGAACAGTAAATCCTACTGATCCCTCAATATAAACATTTAAAAAATCTTTTGTAATCCTACATGTATTTAAAATGACTGATTTTTGCATTTTTATATATAAATTCTTTGACAAATCTAATATGCATAAATTTTGAATGAGAGAGCTAGGTATAATGCCAGTAGCTGAAATAACAAATGGTTTAAATTTTTATGGTCTGAGAATGCCAATTTTTTAAAATCTCATTTCCTAAATCTGTATATTTTCAGAAACAGATTTTTGAATATCACAGGAGTGTGGAATAGCGACATCAAAGATATAAGTTATTTTTATTATTATACAAGTAAAAAACTGTTGACCCTGTAAAATTGAGATCGATTGGTTCCCTTGACTCTGAGCTGATACCTTAAAAAACCATTGCCTTAAAAAAAACCAGCAACCCTTCTGACAGATTCCCTTATATGACGGATTACAAGGGAAACTTCAACACACGAAACAGCGCATTTATCACGTGATCCTGTCGTGACTTGTAGCAGTGCCGAGGTGTGATTGAAAATATTTATTTGTATTTAATAAAAAAAAAATATCATCGCACAGCAAAACGATTAGGTATCTACTATTCGTTAGTGTCCGACCGAACAGGACTTTCTTCCGAAACCGAATATTCAGTATTTGTCTCACTTTCGGCCGAAACCGAAGCGGAAACTTTTTTAGACAGGTTAAAAATCTATTGTTTACTGAAATTTGGCTTATTGAAGTGAAACTTCTTTAGCGCCGTTAGTGATTTTAAATTCGGATGAAACGGAAATGCGTCACAAATTTATTACTTGGCGGGTCCTTGGTTCTAATGTAATGCGGTAAATTCGCGCTTCGGCGCGGACCTGACAAGTCTCAGCGGCCAGAGAGACACACATCAAGTGAACGGAGGTTAGAATTCTACGACATCCAAAACAAACATTTTTTTTTTCGTGAAATCAATATCCAAACTTCAAACCACTTTAACCCGTCTGCTTGTTTAGGAATAAATACATCCCAAAACACGTAATCGCGTTATACTTTCATAAGACCAAAAACGTCCCGAGCGACCTTACATTTTAAAAGCTATATATCTCCCTTCCTCTCATGCAAACAAATGTATTTTTCTTTTAACGCTTCGTATTGTCTTTAAAATACGAAGCTAAAAACTTGCATAGATATTTTACAATCTCGATCCAAAGTGACAGTTTCAGAATTTTCGTGCGAAATCTAAGCATCCGGATTGTGAGGTGCGAATATATTGAACCAAGCAGACGGCTTAAAATAAACAGGCAAAATAAAAGAAAGCGACATCTAGCGACTTTATAGTTTAACTTCTACCGCGTGTGAATTACAGACTCTGTTTTTTTTTTGTACATTTATATCTACACACAGTTAACACGAGTTTTAGATGAAATAAAAAAACAAAACAATAATTGAAGTATGTGAATGTGAAGTAGTATATATTTTTTATTAGGTACCTACTGCTATAAAACAAACAATAAATTTAGAAAATAACAAAACATGTTAACTACTTCCTGGAAAAAAATTGTCGATAATTTATTTATTTATTTTATTTATTTGTTTACGCCTTGGTGGCTTTTACATGTAGCATTGGTAAGTTATACAGGAGCATCATAACAAGTATATGTATATATATATATATAGTACAGTCAGATCAGACAGTAAAATCAGTCAGATAGTGAAATCAGAGACCTTGGAGTATTACTCGACTCTAAATTACTATTTAAAGATCATATTGAACACATCTTAGAAAAAGCCTTAAAACAACTGGGCTTCATTCTTTGCATCACAAAACCATTCAATAAACATTTTACACTTTTGAACTACTGAACTACTATATATGGCATATGTAAGATCTCATCTCGAATTTGCATCTGTCATTTGGAATCCTCAATACCAAACTTATATTAACCGAATTGAAAACATACAAAAAAATTTTTTGAAACACCTGTCGTATCGTTTTCAAAATCATCAGTGTAACCCTATTGCTCTTAACAAACGGAGGAAAATTTTTGATTTATTGTTTCTGTACAAAATTGTGAACTGCCTCATTATCACATCTTGTTAGAAAGGTTTCCATTTCATTGCCCTGAACGCAATACCAGATCGAACACCTTATTTCATAAATATACAACATTTTAAATCGAAATACGCACAAAACTCCTTGCTCGGGCGTATCTGGCAAACTTATAATGCCCTAAGAGATATTGACATTTTCTATTGTACCCTTAAATCGTTTAAAATCAAACTAACCGTACAATGTACTTAAATGAAAACTATTATTTCTTGTTTATTATTTTCTTTTTAATAACTTTTTAATTAACACTATATACTATTATTTTAAACAACTACTAGAAACTATTATTTCTGTATTGATTATTATCACCTTTTTGATATTTTTTTACAAGTTGTTCAAACTATATACCTACTATAATTATTTAATTACCACTTGATTCATAATCACATAATCATTAACCATTAACAACTACATGTTATAAACGGAACTTAACTGGTTTAAATTATGTTCACTATTTTATGTACAACTATTTATGTATACACAACTGTATGCTCCCTAAATAAATATAAATAAAAAAATTAATAATAAATAATAAACTGAGCATGAAAGACATAAGCAGGCACAACGCAAGTAGGTATAAGTATTCAATAAGAAAGTTTTGCAAATCACTTACATCATAAAGAAAGGACTTCATTAATTGAGTATTTTAAATCACAATATTCTTATTTATTTTTTTTAAGTTTCTTTATTCTTTGAATTGTTCATTACATGAATTGGGGATTTTTCGACCACCATACTAGGCACATGCCTGTGTTGTGGTGGTCATTATTATATTACACCTGTTAAATTAAATAAAAAAAGACAATAATTGAAGCTGAAAAAATAATGGTTTATTTTTTTGATAGAGGGCGAGCTGACTACCTACTTAATTCGTACACGCTATACGTCTTCTCCAACAGTCAAATCAAGTACCTATCTGAAGGTCACACACAGTTAAATCATAGCAGGTAGTTGTTTGGGTGGTTAAAATTTAAGACTAATCCAACAACAATTACCTAAAAATAAATGTGAGAAACCAAACTTTCGATCGGTCACACTATTTTTATTAAAAACTAGCTTTCACCCGCGGCTTTGCTCGCATGCTGTAAGGGGGGTTCCCACTCAGCCTCCTCCACCCCCTCCCCCCTCCCTCCTCCACTCCCCCCCTCCCCAACCCTCCACTCCCACATCTCTCCCTCCCTCCCGCTTTCCATATATTCAATCCCAGTACATTCAGTTTTTAAACAGCCCGCGTGCCACCTTTTACAATTTTTATTAAAAATTTCCATTTTTCATGTATATTAAATTTGGTACCTAACATAGGTACCTATTTAAAATATCTAAAATTCTTGATTCGATTCAAACTATTAGGGGAGTACCTACTTTAAATAAATTTATCAACTTAAAGATTTTCAAAAATAGATTCCTGATCATTGTTTTGCACAATGTCATTCTCAAACACGCGAACTGTCAAACGTGCGATAGTCGTTAGGTTTTCTGAAATTATCCAATTTTCTGCGCAATTTTCTTAATTTTTCTCTCCGTAAGAACCATTATTGTACTTCAAGGAATATTCTAAAAAAAGAATTAGCGAAATCGGTTCAGCTGCTCTCGAGATTTGCGCTTAGCAACACATTTAGCGATTCATTTTTATATATAAGACTAGCTGGTCCCGGCATACGTTGCTATGCCATTTAATAAAGAAATTGTTTCTCCCTGTGTGTCCATTCCCATTCGTCCCCTTCCGCCTCCCCATTTTTTCTGCCGTTCCCACTCTGTCACCTCCACCTTCACTCTCCCCACTCCACTCCCCCCACCCTTCCCCCGTCCCGCGAAACCCCCTCCCGAGTTCCCCTCCCAGGTTCCCCTCCCCCTCCCTGGTTCCCCTCCCCCATCTCTCCCTCCCTCCCGCTTTCCATAGCAATAGCAGCTTCTTCGCGTGCCACCAATAGCAATTTTTTTATACAAATTTCATAATGCCAGAGCTCACCGAAAGTTTTATAAAAACCTTGTCCTGACAATAACGAATACACAAAAAAAGAATTATCCAATTTGGTGCAGTCGTTCGAAAGTTATGCGCTTAGCAACACATTCAGCGATTCATTTTTATATTATAGATATGCTCAAGAATCGCTGATTAACATCCTTCGGTTAGGTGCTGTTACACACTGTATATTAAAAACGCTGTCTTTGTTGTAAATTATCTTCTTTTATATTGATCAATTAACTGCAAAATAAAAGCAATAACTAAATGAAAACAAATTATCACTGAATGTTATCATTTCATTAGTTTTCTCTCTTCTTCTTCCTTGCACTGTCCCAACTCATTACCTAGGTAGGCTGTTGGGTTCGGCTCTTCTCGTTCTCAGGCTATATCTTCTTCGGTTCTGGGTATCGCTTTCATCTAGGCCGTTTCTCTGTAATATTTTGGAGCATTGAGTCATCCAGAAGTTCTTTGGTCTTCCTCTGGATGACTGTCGATGAAGCTCCATAGACATTGCCTGCTTCACTGTGTGGTCGCGGGTCTCCGTACTATACCATACACCAGTTAACTATAACGTGACCATTTATTTTTCCCCCAAACAGAGACACCGAAAAAAAGGTTGGTACTTAATAATAATAATAAATTTGGACAACTTACATAGCGCTGATTTCGCGAAAAATCGCCCCTTGAGCGCAGTTTAAAACAGGCTAGATTATTTACAATTAATCTGGCAGCTACCAATCGCATGGACGATTGGAATTCTACACCCTTCTTCAAAATTTAAAAAGATTTTTTTACTAATAAACGAAATAAAGCAATATGTCACAGTGAAAAGGGTTTTGACTAAAATTAGCATGGATTTTACTGTCGAAATTACTTTACTATATAGGAGGCTAGATCACAAATCGTCTAGCAGCTACACAGAGCACGGATTATTGGAATTCTAGCCCCTTCATAACTTAAAAAAACATCATATAAACTTATTCATTTAAAAACCTCACAGTTTCATTTAAAACTTCAAGTAAAACTTCTTTACGCACGCTTGACTTGGGGAGTAAGCTGGTGAATGCGTGACGAGAGCGTTACGAAAAGTGTGATCGGGTGAGGCGAACGGAAGTTGAGAGGGAGATAAGTTAGTGAAGTTTTAATTTAGTCGTGTGGTCTAAAGCACACTCGGTTTTGTTTGAAATGCTACTTCGAGGTTCTTTCTTTTTGAAAACGGGACATTTTGGCGCCTCGAAAGTGTGTTCGGGGACATCGGGACACGCTGCCTGAAAACGGTACTGTCCCGATGAAAACGGGACGTCTGGTCACGTTAGTTATCTATAATACTGAAGTGGTTTGTTTTCAAGCAGTTAACATGACGCCACAAAGTGAATGTGAAAAGATTGAAGTAAAAACAATAAAATTTTAATAAACTTACAATTAAATGATTAGAATTCACTCCTAAATCGTGAGATTAACTATTCAAGGTGAACGTCAAAAAACCGCACATGGGATCCAAGCGAATTTGTATATTAATTCATTTTCATTCTAACTCCATTATAGACATGTGCTGTGAAATAATATGGTATTTCAATGTCAGTGCCATGTGCTTCGTAATAGCTGATATTAAATCAGAGTGGCGCAATATTCAACAGCCTTGATTGATACACACTTGATTTTATAGAACTGTCCATTGCGCGTTGAGTCGAAATACGAGCACCGCGACGTGCATACGTAATTCAAAATTTTGTTTGCATTTATTATTATGAGTTATGATTATTCATCGATATATTTGATTAAGGAACTGTTTGGTAGACTTCACTGATTATTATAGAATAGTACAAAGATGAATAGTCCTCATTATTTTGTTATTTTGCTGTCAATAAAATTTTCATAAGTTTCTTCAAAGTAGATATTTAAAGTGAAAGTTGGGCGTGTCAAGCTATACTCCGATGAGTATAACCTTCAAAAGTTATTACACAAAATTGAATAAGTATGTTTTTACTCATGATATAAAAAAATTGTTAAATTATCAAATTCATTACTTTGAATTATTTCACCAATGTTTATCATTTTTTTTAAATATTTAGGCTAATGAGGAGCCTTGAAAATTATTAGTTTTTATTTTTAAATTATAAATATTATTACAAAAATTTGATTAAGACAATCAGATGGCAGTTATAGTTTTTTATTAAATGGTCAGTGCAAAGTTAGGCGTCTTGACGTTTGTAATAAAAAAAAATTAGCTTTGGTGTTGTCGTTAATTGTCCGATCACCGTGTGTAATCAAAGGATTCTTTCACAGAATTACTTTGAATTTTGATGAATTAGAGTTCTTATTTATTGAATTTTTTGGGTTTGTGTTTTTAGCATGTGTACGCGTGTGTCTTGAATTTTATGCCAGACAAAGTATTTTAGTAATCCAATTTTCAAAGTGTATCCAATTCACACGCAGTAGAAGTGAAACTTGAAAGTCGCTTTCTTTTCTTGGCCTGTTTATTTTAAAGTGGTTTGAAGATAAAATAAAAACAAAGATTGGATATTGATTTCACAAAATCAAAAATGTTTATTTTTTTGGATTTCGTAGGATTCGAACCTCCGTTCGCTTGTGTCTGACTCTCTGGGCGCTAAGACTTGAGCGCCTTGTCCATTGCGCTATCGAATTTACTGCATTATGTTAGAACCGAGGACCGCCAAATAATATTTTTTTGTGACGCAATTCCGTTTCATCCGAATTTCAAACCGCTAAAGGGGCTAAAGAAGTTTCACTTCAATAAAACTCGCAAATTATCACACATAAAAGTGTTACACTTACTCTTTCAAACTGTTACGCCTGTTCTAGGTATACTCCTGGCGGAACAGCTCAAGGATCAAGCAATACTTGTCGCGCTCGCTGCTTCGTTTCATCTGGGCATTGCTCTGTGCTGGTTTTTGTGCCCGAGTCAATGAACAGGCTAACCCTTTGAAAAGGGTTTCGATGTAGACAGTGGACACAAAAAATTAATACTCCCATTAGGCAGCTTTTGTTCAAAATAATAATGGCATTTGTTGGACGAGTTTTACCTCTTTGTTCATACAACAATGAGAATGTCTTCAAAAATTTACTTATCACATACCGACACTCCTACTCATTTTACTATAAAATCCAAAACCAATTATACCTGTAGTGAACGTATGTCTTGCAGTATGAAAGAGACATGCGTGTATGAGTGAGACAGCATGTGGAACGTATAAAAGGCGTGAATGTTGTCTATTCGTCCTCTCTTAGCATTTAGGCTTCCTACGACGCACCTCTGTACGACCTCGGAATAAACAGTAATAATCTACCCACGTAGTATTATTGAAATCCCACAGATCACCATCAAGAGGAATCTGGATCCACCACCAGGAGTCCAGAGTAATGTAGATAACCGGCCACGGTCATCACAATACCTATGCCGCGTAGGGCAATATATTCATTTGAAATCTACGGGACCTATCAAATCTAATTTCGTCTAACAAACTCCATTTTACTAAGAAGCTAACTCAAGAAATTAAGGATGTTCGTGGAAATTGTGCAGTTTGACAAAAAAATTAAGTTTATCTATAGCTTCCCCTACACAACTTTTGAACCAAATCTCTAGAATTTCAGGGCTGCGGAAATTATGCATTTTGGTTTTAGATTCGAGTTCATCTCTGAATCACTGACCTCCCCTTTAACAACTACTTTTGAACGAAAATAAACACAATAACTTCTTCAAATTTATTTTGTGGCACCATTTAAATTCAAAATTAACGTATTTTTTTGTTTTTACCACATTTATTGTTTATAAAAAATCGACATGTTTCGTGAGCGATGCTCACTTCCTCGGGGTTTACTTAAAACTAATCGTCACTTCAAATCAAATCACATCAATCAAAAAAATAATCAATATCAAAGAGGAAAACAAGTCATTCATAGAAAATGCATCTACCATAATATTTTTTATGACAACTTACATAGTCTCTTTGAAAATGACAGACTGCGCCGCTTCTGTTGGCAAGCGGAGCGGGTGTGTACGGAAGATATTCTCGTAATAAATAATAATACTATGAAATAGATAACCTAATCCACAACAACTAAACCATTGAATATTAAAGAGGAAACAAAAAAAATCGAGCTCTATGACCTTGGAAATACTTTCAGAAAAATTCATGTTTTGATGTGGGGCAGGCATTACCGTTCTTACAGGGTTCATTGCAGTTTGTGTTAATTGTACCTATGTATGTAAGTCATTATTTACATTTTATTCACTGCATTGCAAATACGAAAGGATGTCGTTTGGGTTTCGTGAACATTGTGTTTATTTGTGAAAAGACATGTCGTCCGGACGTTAACTTTACAGGAATTAGTACCTCCCACTGTATAATGAAAAATGCTAACATTTTTCAGGTAACTAAATTACCATACGTGTGTATACAATAATTTGGCCCACAATAACACAATGATTTTTGGTATGGTAGTGGAAAAATTCTTAAATTTTTTTTTTTTTAAGTTGAGATCTCCAAAAATTGATGTGTCTTCTGTCAACCTTGCGATTTGCGATTAGTAATTATGGAAGGTCAGTGCCGTAAATAGGGCGGTGCCACCGGTGCCCAGGCACAGGGCGTAGGCTCTGGGGGGCGCAAGAATGGCCAGACTAGGGAGTACTATTATTTTTTCTTTTTGCTCCTGATTGCTCCTGATAAGTTCCCGGCCCCGCTGCGCCCCTAGTGTATACTGCTACAGCTAAAAGCATTATGGGTCTAATAAACTATAAATTTACTCTGCAAATTTGAGATCAAGTTTTGGAGTCTGTTGATAGGGTGAGCGTAGCTTTACAGTCGAAAACTATTGCTATCGACAAAGCCTCTGAATTAATCAAGGGATTAACAAGGCAGATTCAGCATATTCGCGAGACTGTAGATAACGTTTTCGAAAAGGCAAAAAAAGTTTGTGAAGAATGTGAAATTGAAGACGATTTTCCGGAAAAACGTAAAAAGCGAGTAAAAAGACACGACCGAAGAGAAAGCTCAGACACCGGCTACGATATTACACCACAGTAAAGTTTTAAAATTAATATATGAAGCAATTGACACAATAAAACCATAAAATGACGTGAGAACAGTTTATTTGCATTTCCCCCAAAACCCACTTATGACTGTTTTTGGTTATCTGCCATTTTTGAGAGAACCATTACGTCTACAGATATCAATTTAGTCTCAAATGAAAGCTAATTAAATTTACAACAAATTTATTTAATGTAATATTTGACGTGGGATGCGTATTTTAGAAATTATTTTACAAAATAAGTGACCATTTCGAAAAAATTTCACTTTTTGGAAATAATGGTCTATTTTCGAAGAACTGTATCATGGAAATCAAAAGCTGAATATAGCTCGCTTTGAACTCAAATTATAGTAAATTTAGTTTACTTTAAAAGTACGTATACTATCTACACCGGTCAGACCCTTCCTTCACTGAGATATTGAGCAAAAACTGAAAAAAAATACTAAAATTTCTTGGTTTTTTTGGTCCACCGCCGCTCGCACAGCACTTTCGAAGTTGCAATTTTTTTTTTAAACTGGTTTAGGTCCTAACAACATACAAAAAATTCAGAATGACTGGACCTTTTGCAAGCACAACCCCCTTTTCATGTTTAACTTGACTGGACTATAGCGATTTTATCAGTTGAACGCGACATAGGACGGTGCCTGTCGTATGAAAAGGTTATCAACGATTTCGCAATGAAGAAAGCGCGAAAAGTAAATCTTTAAAAAAGTTTATGGCTTGCTTTAAATCTTTACTATCTGAACTTATTCATTTGTGGTCTCATTCATTTGTGTATTGTGAAGTTGTGAATAATCTTTGCAAATATTTTCGAATAGACGGTTTTTCACTAATTCATACTTAAATGCAATTTATATTATGCTATGCTACCTTCCTTATTCAAAACTACCACACCAAGTACTTAAAATTAAATTAATTTACACTGTACTGAAACTTTGCAGGGTATTTTATTATAAAAGTATGAAGACCAAAGTGACCCAAAAATTAAATCTTAAGCACCAGGGTGGGCAACGCATTTGCACTGGTGAACTTGCGTTTGAGTTTTAGTGAGTGAGGGTGGTATAATAATAGGCGAAGGGTCCACTTAAATAGGGCGCAGTTATAGAAGCTCGCATAGGGCGCAGAAAAGGCTCAGAGTAATATTGTTACTCTGAGAGAAAAGGCTATTTACGGCACTGTGGAACGTTGCATGAAAGAACGGCGCGTTACTATTAAAATACGCATAAAAATTGAGAAAGTTGGTGGAAAAAACACCGAGAAAGGCAAAAGAAACTGGAAGGAGACAACAACTGCACTCTGTCAGTCAGTCAGAGATCGTTTCTCAGATTCTCCAAGAGTTGTAGCACCTACGATGATTGTATCTTACTGGTTCTTCCCAACTTTCCTCTTTCCACTCCTCTCAGCCTCACAAAATACTGGCTCAGTTAGGACTCTTGTGCGGTAAAATAAATAAATGAAGGGTTCATAGCAAGACCGTTGAATGACACTATTTTTAGGATTTATGAAAGCCATTCGATAGCTTAGTTTGTAAAGAAGCTTTGCGTGCTTCTAAAATATATTCAATATCGCCTACAGTGTCGACAAAGATAACCTTTTCTAAAAACGACACACAGCTGCATAGAAAGAATGACGATCATTGTTCTAGAAGAATAATATGGACAATCACCGTTATTGAATGTGCGTCGATGTGGACAATAATCTTTCTTTAAAAGTAAATTGGACAATCGTTGTTTGGCAATGTGGACAATCATCATTTTGCAATACCCTTCGGAGTTGCATGCAATATATTCTTATTAGGTATGTAATGTAACATTTCGTATTCTCCGCAGATTTCACACTAGGTGTTGCAATAGTGCAGGCAGGTTTCGGAGGAGGGTGTGTGGTAAGCAAACAATGCAGTGATTACTTTCTATTGACTGCTCTTACTCTAATAACTGACACGGACCCTTTTACAACCAGCGAAGGTTGCCTAACTAAAATGCAATTCATTCTGTTTCCGATTGCCGTCGACTCAACCGTTCGTGAATAGCTCCAGTGTTTGCTTCCCACTTTCTGATGAAAAATTTTATACAAATGAAAATTAAGTTGAATATTGTATAATAAACCTTTAAGTACAAGTAATGCATATTTGATTAACATACGCAATACGCGTTCAATCCTGTGTGGAGTGTTAAGAAAAATAAAGAGTCCGCAAATAATGCAAATACTAAAAGGTTCAATGGCAGAATTAGCAGGTCAAAGACTCCAAAAATCTCTAATTATTTGTATGTACGTCGACAAACAAAACCTCAATAAAATTGATGAATTTAAATGCCAATTTTTCTTGAAGAGTAGTAAATCCTTGCTGAGTAAAGTGGATATTTGCACGTATTTTAATGCGGAACTGTTTGTGCATTTCAGATTATGTGTTTTTAAAACTGGTTTTTCAAAAATTTACGTATAACGAGGAAATAGTTAACGTTTATTATTTAAATTCGCATGCCTAACTATTATTGATTTAAATTATGATAATATTTTCATATAAATAAAATTACGACACCACGCTGCTTAAAAAGAAAATTTTCACAGTGGTAATAAAGATGCAATAAATAAATAATATGCATTAAATTTATGCAATTTTATTCAAAGTATTGAATGTGAAAGTTGGTGAATAAAAACTTTCATTTTATAAACATCAACGATGTTATCCTTTCAAAACAAGTCTTTTTTTTCATTTACTAGATTTTTATATTTCTTGAAGAGATGAATCATTTAAATTTACTGAATTTAAAGTTAATGTTCCTTATACAGGTAGAACGGCGTCATTTGCACCTTGCAATTTTTACCTTATGTGGGTATTTAAAATAGTACCTGGCTGTTATTGGCTTAGAGGTCTTGTGTTTTGTCGGTAGGGAAAAATTGTTATTTAAAAACCCTACGAAAATTGCATGTTTTGCATAGCTCAACAAAGCAACTGGCATCAAGCAAGGGGAAATATATACATACGTTTGTGTTTGTGTTATGTTGGGAGTGGGAAGGAGTCGGTCATGTCCTTTTATTTGGAGCATTTGCCTTGCCATTTGCCTTTTGGGAATGAGGAAACCATAAAAAAGCTCATCTGGGAAGAGTCGGCCGACAGTCAACATGAAACTATGCGGCCTTCAGTGATTTCAGTAAATGAAATCCTGCATTCTGTGGTGAGGGGTGTGGGTGTCTGATTTTTGTGTGAGATACATACTTTATGGGAATTTTTAGGATAAACTTACATAAATATAAATAAAATAAATATTATTGTATAATAAATAGCTGCTTTATGTCCATAACATTAATAGTATTGAAGATTGTATGGTTTTTTGGTGTAAATTAACCAGAACGGCTCTTACAAAGAAATTCTTTACATCCAAAATATTGAATGGTGTTTTTGTATAAATTAACCAGAACGGCTCTTGCAAAGAGCTGCTTTATGTCCATAACATTGATGGTATTGATGATTGTATCGTGTTTGGTGTAAATAATCCAGAACGGCTCTTGCAAAGAGCTGCCTTATGTCCATAATATTGATTGTATTGAAGATTGTATGGTGTTTTGGTGTAAATTAACCAGAACCGCTGCTATAAAGAGCGGCGGTATGTCCGTAACATTACTAGAATTGAAGATAGCATGATGTTTTTGAGTAAAATAACCGGAACGACTCTTGCAAATAGCTGCTTTATGTCCAAAACATTGATAGTATTGAAGATTGTTTGGTGTTTTGGCGTAAATTAACCAGAACGGCTCTTACAAAGAGCTGCTTTATGTCCATAACATTGATGGTATTGATGATTGTATCATGTTTGGTGTAAACAATCCAGAACGGCTCTTGCAAAGAGCTGCCTTATGTCCATAATATTGATTGTATTGAAGATTGCATGGTGTTTTGGTGTAAATTAAACAGAACCGCTGCTATGAAGAGCGGCGGTATGTCCGTAACATTACTAGAATTGAAGATTGCATGATGTTTGTGAGTAAAATAACCGGAACGACTCTTACAAATAGCTGCTTTTTATGTCCAAAACATTGATAGTATTGAAGATTTTTTGGTGTTTTGGCATAAATTAACCAGAACGGCTCTTACAAAGAGCTGTTTTATGTCCAGAACATTGATAGTTTTAATGATTGTATCGTGTTTTGGTGTTAAATAATTAAATTAGCTCTAGCAAAGAGCTGCCTTATGTCCACAACATTACTAGTATTGAAGATTGCATGATGTTTTGGTATAAAATAACCGGAACGGCTTTTGCAAATAGCTGCTTTATGTCCAAAACATTGATAGTATTGAAAATTATATGGTTTTTTGGTGAAAATAAACCAGAACGGCTCATGCAAAGAGCTGCTTTATGAAAATAACATTAATGGTATATTAATGGTTATAGAAGATTGTATGGTGTTTTATTGTAAATAAACCAGAACGGCTCATGCAAAGAGCTGATTTATTTCTATAACATTGATATTATTGAAGATTGTATGGTCTTTTGGGGTAATTTAACCAGAACGGCTCTTGCAAAGAGCTGCTTTATGTCCATAACATTAATGGTATTGATGATTGTATTGTGTTTTGGTGTAAATTAATCAGAACGGCTCTTGCAAAGAGCTGCTTTATGCCCGTAACTAAGTTATTGTTTTATTTTAATTATAATGTCACATCACAAAATACATGCTTCATATGAACACAAATTATTTAATTGTCCAAAAATACTACAATACCTAGATCACTGTGGTATACCCAAACTACTGCTTGAAGTAGGTGCGCTGAAGAGATATACTTACACGTGGAGTAGGTCAATTGTTCTTTACTAATATAAATAATCTACAAACTTACTTTACAATAAATTATTCTAAAGATACTCGTAGAGACAGGTCTGGTGTTTGTTCAACCGTTGAATTCGGTGCTTATTCAAGGTCATTCAGATTCATTTTTCAGTACCTAGGAGGTACCTTTCTAAGGTTATTGTTGTTATAACATATAAAATCAAACATTCCCCGGTTATGAATAAACTGACAATATTTGTAAATCTCCTGCTAGCACTACAGTAAGCGGAAAGGGTTGCTTGTGTCATGATGGAGGACTTTGCCAGCTGAGGAACCGGACACGGAACGGCTAGGTGGGACCAAAACACGATGCTAACTCAGCTATTGGGTCCATACTTTAAATTCAAATGTTCAATGTTGGTAGATGGTAGTCAAGTAAAGGGAAAGCAAGTATGTTCACGATTATCAACGAATCCAAGAATAATGAAAACATATTTTTAGGTTTGTGATGGCAATTTTAAAAGTTTTTACACGATTTACATCTGTTTTTAAGTATCATTTTTTTTTTGGGGATGCGGCAATGGGTACCGCCGCCCCGGGAACCTTTATTGGATAACCAACCCCTCTGCCATAGGTGATTTAGCAGGGGTGCCCAGGTTCAAGGGGTGAGGTTTGTCTAGGTCTTGAAGGTGGATGACCAAGACACACTGAACCCCAGATTCCTACCCATCTCTTTAACCATTTTCCTTCCCAGAACTCTCCTCTCCTTCCTTTTCTTAAAAAAAACCCTCCACACAGCATCCCCAAAGATGACATAGGCCCAGAGGGAAATTATTTTCCTTAAGGCCTCCTGTGTAGAACTCGTGTAAAAATAAAATATTTGAACTCTAAATGTGAAGATATTTGAAGTGTTTGTGTTTAAATTGTATTCACATCAATTTTGCAGCTTATAATATAAATAAAGAAAATAAAACAGTGTTCCAATGGATGTCTGTAATTCTCAGCCAAAATTATATTGGATTCCTAATAGTTTTTGATATAGAATTAAAAACAACAAAAAATTTCAACAGAAAAATAAGTATCTTATTGTTAATCGCAAGTTGTGAAAGACGTTAGGTACCTATAACTACGTTATCTAAAGCTGGGACCATAGTTAGGTCTTCCATCCATTCCATTGGCATTCTGACCAATCCTCGAGACCATTCATAACTTTCTAAGTTGTTTTTTTTGCTCTTCTTCTTCAGAGATCTACCCCTAAAGGCTCAAAGATCAATCCACCTTTATTATTGTCTGAAGAAAATGGTCTAACATTTCATGTTGGAAGTCCCTGATTGAAAAAATTGAAATAGTACGTTAAGGAATCTCATTTTTAAACCTAAGATTTTTCTCAAAACCTTCATCATTTGCCTGCAATTTGTTGATTCCTTCTTTGTTCTCAGTTCTAATTTTGTCAATCATAGTTCCATGGTCTCCAATCTTCAGTCCTTCCCGTCGTGCTCCAATATTGACTAACACTAAATATGTATTCTTATTTTAGGGGACCTTGTTCGGAAAAAAACGAATCATATTCTTTTCGGTGGTAAGCAATTTGGTCAAGATCCGATATTCCAGCAGTAAAAGGTTAAACAATTAAAGCTAAGTACCACTTGCATTGTTATTGTGCAAAGCCTTAGTCTGAGTGAAAATAACAAAAACAAATAATAACTTGTTTAAAGGGTTTTATTTTGCAGTCCTCGTTTATTTTCAGACATAACTGTATGCCTCATTTCCAGAATTTTTAATAAATAAAGATATTTTCATTTCCTTCAGTCTAAAGGTCAAGAACTATATAAATCGATGGAAGCCGATTAATGTCACCGTGAATTTGTCACCTCATTTTGTCCACTTGTGTGACATTGAAGGCATTGTTTGGCTTTCACGACAACCTCTCATGCCCCATTAGGACTTGAATAATATTCAATAGCAAAATGAAGAAACTTATGTTAAAAAATGCTCGATCATTGGAGTTCTTTTTTTGGCAGTGGTATTTGCGAAAAATAGAACTCATATATCGTTTGAATGGACGTGTCTTCCGTCACAAAAAGAAGAATAGTACTAATAATAGTACTAATAGAAGTACTAATAAAACGATGAAAAATTATTTGGAATCGAATGTAGTGCAATGAATGTGATGATACTAATGAGTAAAGACGCATGTTTGGTGGCGGTGCCTGGAACGTTTCAGTGAGGCTCAAACGGTTGTTCTAAGACTTTGACCAGGTTTGGCACTGAGGACTTTTCAACAAACTGCCTCCTTATGGACTTCCCGCATCCTTGTGTACGTAGATTGCCGACTTTTTGAAAGAGAGGTCGATTCAGTTGGTTGCCGATGGTTTCACCCCTTTTCACCTTCAATAAATGCTGGCGTCCCACAGGGATCGGTTCTGTCTCCGATTTTGTTTTATTGCACATCAATGACCTTTTGACACGTGCACCAATGACAGTACAGTCCATGCCAGCTTTTTGTTTGACAGGCCCCAAAAGGGTACGCAAACTCCAACTGCTCGGAGAGCTTTGAAACAAAGAATTATTATTAGGAGGAGGTTCCTCTTGGGGTGAGAATAACCTAGTAGATTTTAATGTTTCAAAGATCTAATCATGACTGATTACGACTAAAAGGGATCGAAATGTACAGGGCCCGCAGATACTTTTACAGTACACAACTGCTAACCCTGTACAAATCGCAAGTGTGCTCCAGTGTTGAATTTGGCAGCCACCTCTGGTCTGAAGCCCAAAAATACATGAAAAAACCCTTGATTCTTTGCAGAAACGGGCGGTCCGTTTGATAGATTCCCCATCTCTCCAAGCCCATTGCAATCTTTTAGAGCACAGGCGACAGGTATGTATGCTTCCCCTGTTTTACCGGTATTACAATGGAAAAATCTCCGAGGAATTTGTGTCATTGTTCCCTTCGGAACCGGTGCATGGTAGGGAAACAAGCCTAAAACGCCCCCAACATTCGTACACAGTTGACATTTGTCACTCAGGTCGTTTCTACAACTCGACCTTCAGTTCAACAGCTCGGCTGTGGAATGATTTGCCGGTGAACATGGTGAACATCTCTTCAAGTCCTTTGGTTCACATCACTCATCATGGGTCTCTTCAATTTCTCTCCTCCAAAAGACCCTCCAGCGTCTTCAGATGACATTGGCCCTAAGTGAAATTATTTTCATCAGGGCCTCCTGTGTGGAGTTAACGTACAAAAAAGAGCTTTCCTTGAATATCGATAGTAGCGTATTATAATTTTAGATTTTTACATAAAAATCTACATTGTAAAAGCACACTGCTTATAAATATAATATAAATATAAATGTAAAAACGTGACTGTATGCGATTTTTTAAACGAATAAACTGCGAAGAAAAAAATCCAAACAATAGGTTAGCCATCTTTTCAAATAAAAGATTTCCTGCTAATTTCAGATTAGTGAATTTAAGCCGATTATTATCGTTTACCCGTGTGTAAGATTATCTACTTTACCCTATAAGTACCTACACTTTTTCCCTGATCAGCCATAAAACCTGGTAATTCACAAGGCTTTATTCCACAAGGTGAGAATAAATAAATAAATAAAAAGGATCCTTGTGCACACCTCGTATTCAGTAGAAAAAAGTCGGTAATTAATTTATATTGCAAATATGGTAAATTTAAGCTGTACCATTGAAGAAAGTATTCAGGAAGTGTAGCTGTTTACATTGTTAACATGTTAACCGCGAGTTATGGGAAGCGCTCAAAACGAGTCCTTGATAAAATTAGATATATCAACTAGACCCATTTTTAATGTCACGGGCCACACAAACCGAGGAAGATGGAAGGTAGATAATTAATAAGTAGGTGTACATATTACTTAGAATCCTGTTAGCTGTTCGAAATACGTAAATAATTTAAAACAAGTATATAAATAAATTTTTTAAGGTTATAATGAAAATACGCGAAAATTTTTTAGAATCTGCAGCTATTTCAGAAACGAAGTGGGAGGAACGCTCAGCCATTTTCATTCAAAACTTTAATTCTTAACCAAAATGGGGGGTGTGTATGGGTACCGCCATCCCGGAATCATTTATTAGATAACCAATACCTCGGCCACCCAAGTGGTTCGCTACGTTTGGAGCGCTACGTTAGCAGGGGTGCCCGGGTTCACCCGGGTGGAGTGAGGTTTGTCCGGATCACCACCTGATCACCACCACAGGCAGGCCAGGTCGGGAGAGATTGATTGAGGAAGACTTTTTGACCTATCTCGTAACATCGCCTTGCACTGCAGTAGGAGGGATAGATTCGTATATTCGACACTGACATTCAATTCTGGCTACTGACCCCCAAATTTCTACCCACCCCTCATACCTTTTTCCTTCGCAGTACTTCCTCTCCTTCCTTTCCTAAAAATACCCTTTACACAGCATCCCCCAAGATGATATAGGCCCTGATGGGAATTATTTTCCTCAGGGCCTGGTGGGTTATTATTTAATCAAAAGGTATAGCAAATATCTAGTATAGTTTTTGGCTACTTTATTTATTTATATTTTAAATTATAAAATATTGTGTTTTAAATTATTTATTTGTGTTTTGAATTATAAAACGGCCATTAAAGGATTCAATTTTTCGTGTTTTTAAGAGGCAACTTTGGTAACTTTTTTGTTATTCAATGGTAATTATTAAAAAAAAATCTTGCTTAAAGTACTATGTAGGTACATATCATAATGAAATATAAAATGAAAATATATTAATTGTTATGAAAACGGAAGACATTTTATTTTTAAATAATTATCATTAACTCCCAAACAATTGCCAAAGTTGCCCAAAAAATAATACAAATTAGAATCCTTTAATGACATCTATATTAAAATTAAAATCATAAATACACAAACCAACACACATCCGTATCAGCTATTTGCAACATATTTTGATTGAAAAAATAATTATTCAGTTTGGTCAATTATTTTGGCCTCAAATCCAAATTTGAGTTTAGTATGAATAATGCCCTCCAGCCGTTCCTCTTAAGGTGATGCACCACTAAGCAACGGAAAATCGTTTTGAAAATTAGATCGCTTAGATTTATTTCAGATTAATTACAACTTAAACACGTTTTTTGGCGATGTTTTTTTTTCTTGCATAAATCAAAACGGGCGGCTGGTGGTTATTGTGAGCGGCCTAATACAAAATTTTACCCGATTGGTGCGAATGGTTACTACTTTTTTGTATGGAAGCTGGCGAATAGGTAACTAAAGCCTCGATTACATTGAGCGAGTTTACACGCTACTAGCCGATAAGTTTAAAAGCGGGCAAATCGGCGAGTGCGATTGTGATGATAACACATAAAACTTTCCACTCGCTCAGTAGCGAACTAGCTGGCGAAAAGCTGGGCTAAAATAATGACTCCCGCGCGAACTAATTCTGTCGAAATTTTGTAGAAAACTGAGATATTCGCATTAAGTTCACCGGTAGGAGCTGTTTGCCGGTTTCTTAACAGATTATACAACGAATAATGATCAAGCAGTAGTTTGACAGTAACGAATTCGGCTGTTTAAGGGCCGCCATCTTGCCATCCGCCGTACACGCTAGCAAGTAGCGAGCAAAGTTGACCTCCTTTCAACTTTTTTCGTTGGTTGTTCACAATCTGCTAGTTAGCTAGTAATACGATTACACTGAGCGAGTTTACTAGCAGATAGTGAATTCACCGGCTAGTAGCTTGTAAACTCGCTCATGTTTACGATTTTAATGAGCGATAGCAACCCAAAAAGTAAAGATTCATTTTAGGAAAGTAGCTGTAGATATAATATTATGCAAGTAAACACCATTGGAGGTAATCCACCTCTTACCTGCCCTGGTATAAGTTACTGATGGTTACTCCTTCAAGGCTCTCGCAAGATTCTAATTTTTTTCGTAAACACCAGAGAGTCATACGTCGCGTGTGATTCGACTTTACGGTTATAATCTATTCTTTAGCACCGTTTGTCGAAGGTGGGTCTCGAAACTGTTTTTTTTTTTAATTTAACAAGATAATCTTTTACATCAAAAAAATACTTCCCGTTCGATAAACGATGTTTTAGTTACACATTGCATAAAGGCTGTACAAGCTCTGATTCGATTTGATACTAATGAAAAATTTCTTTCGTTGTGCTCCGAAAGAACTGGCAACATTGCATTTCGGCAGACTGACACGTGAAATTACGGTCTTGAAAATGTGAGGTTATTTCGTACATGTTATTTTTTAAGTGAAAACTTCTTTAGCACCATTGTGATTTGGAACTCGTTACCGAAAAGAGACAGACACATACATCCATAGGCTTTTTTAGTCTGCGAGAAATGAGATTGTATTATCGGTCTCCTCTTTGGGTGGTATTTCGTAGCCTCCCCACTCTTGCCTACTTTAGTTTACTGAAGGTTTCACTTCTACCGCGTGTGAACTACACACTCTGATGTTTTTGGTTCTAGTAACTATATAATATAGGAAACTATTCTCCGTCCAAAATAACATCAATTGTTTTATAAATATGCATTGTTCATATTGTTGCAATTCGAATATAAGGACATAATTATTAATGTCATACTTTCCTTTTTGTTATTTGCAATTAGTGACAGTGATATCTAATGAATTAGGACTTGGCTGAAACATTGATGTTTGAATAATCGACCACCATAACACGGGCATATGCCGTAAAATGTATTATAAATAGTAGAGAAAAGCCGAGAAATTCAAATATTCAATTCAGGCAGCGGGCAGCTGGCAAGCGGGTGGTGTGGACTTTATAAAGGTTGGATAATGGCGTTGTGTTTCGTTAGCCACAGCAACGTGTTGCCGGGTCTGCCAGTAATAGTATAAAATGAAGTCGATCAAAATGTATGTGTGCATAGATCTTTTAAACTACGCAACCGATTTTCATGCGGTTTTCACCAATAGATAGAGTGATTCAAGAGGAATGTTTATATGTATAATACATGCTCATTATAGTAGATAAAAGCCGAGAAATTCAACAATTCAATTCAGGCAGTTGGTAGCGGGCAGCTGGCAAGCGGGTGGTGTGGATTTTATAAAGGTTGAGTAATGGCGTTGTGTTTCGTTAGCCACAGCAACGTGTGGCCGGGTCTGCTAGTATATTATATAATTCAACAAATTTACACCAAACCTAAACTTTCCAAAACAAAACCTAATTATATACCTGAACCTTCCTCATGAATCATTCTATATATTGGTAAGAACCGCATGAAAATACGTTCAGTAGTTTTTGAGTTTATCGCAAACAGACAGACAAACAGATATGGCGGAGAACTTTAATTGATAATATGTAGAGAAGATAATTAATAGTAGGAAAGCAATAACCCGGAAATATTGAATTGTGTAATAATTATAATGAAATCGTTGGATGCATATTATGTGCGTGTTGCCTACGTAAGTTTCGGGTAGTTTTTTTTAACTAAATCTGAGTGGCGTAGAAGGTCATTTTCCTATTCCGGTTTAATAACTCGTTTCCTTACTTACAAAACTGAAATATTAAATTCTTATAATTGACGGCCTAGGTTAGGGATCCTCGGCTAAGAATCCGGGGGTCGCATTTGATTTGAATATTATTTTTTATTACATAATTCATGAATCTATCTATCTATATAAATAAAAATGAATCGCCGAAATGTAACTTCCGAACGACTGCACCAAATTGGATAATTCTTCGTTAATGTCAGGACAAGGTTTGTATAAAACTACTGGTGAGCTCTGGCATTATGAAATTTGTACAAACAAATTGCAATAGGTGGCACGCGAGCTCTTTGAAAACTGAATGTACCGGGACTGAATGCATGGAATGCGGGAGGAGGGAGGGGAACTCGGGTAGGGGGTTCGCGGGAGGGGGAACGGGAACCAGGGTGGGGGGAGGAGAACCTGTGAGGGGGGGAGGGGGACTCAGGAGGGGGGGTTCGCGGGGTGGGGGAAGGGGGGAGTGGAGTGGGGAGAGGAATGCCAGAGAGGAAGAGGACGTGGGAAAGAAAGGGGAGGCGGAAGGGGAACGGGACGAATGGGAAAGGACACGCAGGGAGAAACAATTTATTTATAAAATGGCATAACAACGCATGCCGGGTACCAGCTAGTTTTAAATAATATGCAGAGTGTCAAGGAACGTACGTGACTTAATTTAACCATTGATTTCTGACATTATTTGGAATAAAAAACATTGGTTTCCGATGAAAAGATTTTTTTTTCCAACTGAAAACATAAAAAAATGATTAGTTATTTGACAGTTAGGTTCGGGGTTTGGGTTGAGCGGTTTCTCGGCTGAGTGACCAGTAAAGACATGTGGAAGAATTTATTTTTTGTTTGATTTTTAAAATTTATTAAAAAAACGAAACAAAACGCATCTAAAGGGTTACCAGAGACAATTTTTTTTTTTTTTTTACTCTAAATAATGTCAGGAATCAATGGTTGAAGTACGGTTGAAGTACAATTAGAGGAAACGGGTGACGGTTTGTCCATACAAACGTATTCCCCAATTTCCTCTGGATTTTGACATTTGTTAATTTGTATTATTATTATTTTTGTTAATCTGTGTTGTTTAATAAAATACAGATTAACGTGTCGGTTTGTTTTGCTTTTTTTGATAGATTACTTCTTATTATGGGAGTTAGGACTCTCCAAAAATCGTTAAAATTGCCTGGTTTGAACGCCATTTACAGACGTTCAGTATACAAACCAGACAATGTATTTAAAAAAAAACAAAACCTACAAATATAGAGTACTTTCTTTTTATACAGTTAATAATACAAATCTTAAAAATCGTTCGAGTTTTGGAGGAGAAAAATGGAGAATACAAAACCTCGATTTTGAAGTTTTCATTTAGGTAGCAGACTCGGCTTCGCTCAGGACAACATTCGAGAGTGTTCTGGAATGTTCCACAATGATGTTCCCGATTCCCTATTCCCCAACATTTCACCACATGAGTATTCCGCCACTCCTTCCAGATCTTTCTAGAGCTCTTTGGAGCCTTCTAGAACTTTCCGGAAGACTGTTTTAGAAATTTCTAGAGGGCAAAACTTCCAGCCCTTATATCTTCAAAAGTACGCTCTTAAGGTAAAAATGGAGCCGTCATCCTAGACGGGGGATAGAGATCTACCATACCATATAAGGGAACGTACCCATACTACGTGACCAAGTTTTTGCAATTTTTAACCCCCCCCCCCCGGTGACCAAAAACCTAAGGCCTCCGAGGCTCATTTGTACCAAGCGTGGTATTTTGAAGACCCCCCTCCCCCCCTTGAACGATAGTAGCGGGACTCGTTTCTGAGTTTTGGCGAGCCGCATATTTTTTGGACTGTCTTTTATAATATATACTAGCTGGATTACCCGGCTTCGCTCAGGACAACATTCGAGAGTGTTCTGGAAAGTTTCATTTACATTGATGTTCCCGATTCCCTATTCCCGAACATTCCACAATTTTCCAGAATGTTCCTGGATGTTCTGGAACGTTATAGAATGCTCTCAAATACTCTGACTGGGGTGTCCGGCTTCGCTCAGGGAGCTATTCCCGAACGTTCCACAACATTTAAGAATGTTGCGGGATGTTCTGGAATGTGGTGGAATGCTCAAGAATACTCTGGAATGTTTTAAACTGTTCTAGAAATTTTAAGGGGGCGAAACTTCCAGCCCTTATATCTTTAAAAGAACGCCGGTAAAAAGGGAACTTTTTCAGGTAAAAAAGGGAACTTTCTTCATAGATGGGAAGGGATACCACACAATATAACTCCCGTTATCGTACCGGGACTCGTCTTTGAATTTTATCACTTTTTAAAAAATGTATATTGAAGATTAGGATTATCCAAACATCTAAAACTTTCCAGAGCCTTCCAGACTCACCGACACCCTCCGCCACTTATTTCTGAAATCTTCTAGAACTTTCTCCTTCCATAACATCCCAGAACATTGTTATGTTGCTACTTCACACCACCCTACGCCAGTGAGTTGCACACCGCCCGCCCCCGGACAGTTGAACCCCTTCCCCCCTCGCCCAACGGCTCACGCGCTGCACTGCACCGACAACGCGCCGCATTCCCCGTCGAGCGCCCCTAAGGGCAACCCGTGTCTGTCGCTGCGATAGTGTTCCCGCGCCGTTCGAGAACATTCCATAGAATTCACGGGGCCGAACGAGAGACACGCCCGACCCCCGTGTACGGTGGGGCACGAGTTGACCAGCCCCCCGCTGCTGCGCTACCTGTTTGCGATGGGCTTCCTGTCGGGCATAGTCTGCCCCGCTCCCAGGCTGGCGACTCCTGGAACGCCTCTCCGGCCGCCACCTGGCACCTGTGAGTAACGACTCTTCCCTCATTTTGTATGTGTCCTTTCATATCCCGCGAAACTACAACCGTCCCCAGAGCAGACGTGAGTTGAGAGAGATTTGCAGGCGTTAACACGCGCAGTTAGGTAATCTAGTTCGCCTGTGATAATTAATTATTGTAAATGTACTGCCTTGCTGTATTTGTGTGTTCTCGGCAATACAAGTGATGTTTACCCTAGACAATCTTTTATTTGACGAGACATGAGGAGTGTTGGCATATTCTATATACCCCCTCCCCCCCCCCCCTTTAGCTACCTACGACCTTTGATGCCGAGAGCCCCTCCTGTTCTGCCGACCTATCTGAGCTAGTTTTGGTGCAGAATGTGGGTACTTCCACCGAGGTACGCGACAACATACAGGGAACCTTCCAGATCTGTCTAGAATCTTCTAGACTCACCGACACACTCCATCGCTCCTTCCAGAACTTTCTAGAGCTTAATCCAGCCTTCTAGAACTTTTCGGAACCTTCTAGACTCACCGACATACTCAGCCACTCCTTCCAGAATTTTCTACAGCTTTATCGAACCTTATAGAACTTTCCAGAACCTTTTAGACTCGCAGACATACTCCTCCACTCCTTCCATAACTTTCTACAGCTTTATCGAATCTTAAACGCTGCCCTCTGCCCGCTGCCGCTTGGCCAGATATATTATGTATTTCAACCAATTTACACAAAACCTTGACAAATTACATACCAAAAAATCTTCCTCTTGAACCACTCTATCTATTGGTGAAAACCGCATTAAAATCCGTTGCGTAGTTTAAAAGATCGTGAGCGACTTCATTTTATAAAAAGACGAAGACGAAGACGAAGACGAAGACAAAGACGAAGACGAAGACGAAGACGAAGACGAAGACGAAGACGAAGACGAAGACGAAGACGAAGACGAAGACGAAGACGAAGACGAAGACGAAGACGAAGACGACGACGAAGACGAAGACGAAGACGAAGACGAAGACGAAGACGAAGACGAAGACGAAGACGAAGACGAAGACGAAGACGAAGACTAAGACTAAGACTAAGACGAAGACGAAGACGAAGACGAAGACGAAGACGAAGACGAAGACGAAGACGAAGACGAAGACGAAGACGAAGACGAAGACGAAGACGAAGACGAAGACGAAGACGAAGACGAAGACGAAGACGAAGACGAAGACGAAGACGAAGACGAAGACGAAGACGAAGACGAAGACGAAGACGAAGACGAAGACGAAGACGAAGACGAAGACGAAGACGAAGACGAAGACGAAGACGAAGACGAAGACGAAGACGAAGACGAAGACGAAGACGAAGACGAAGACGAAGACGAAGACGAAGACGAAGACGAAGACGAAGACGAAGACGAAGACGAAGACGAAGACGAAGACGAAGACGAAGACGAAGACGAAGACGAAGACGAAGACGAAGACGAAGACGAAGACGAAGACGAAGACGAAGACGAAGACGAAGACGAAGACGAAGACGAAGACGAAGACGAAGACGAAGACGAAGACGAAGACGAAGACGAAGACGAAGACGAAGACGAAGACGAAGACGAATACGAAGACGAAGACGAAGACGAAGACGAAGACGAAGACGAAGACGAAGACGAAGACGAAGACGAAGACGAAGACGAAGACGAAGACGAAGACGAAGACGAAGACGAAGACAAAGATATTGATTTTCAGCCTGAGGTACATTTGTCCCTTTTGCTCTGTATTCGGGGGACTAATAGGAGGTATTGGTAAGAGCGAAAGTTTGGTAAAATACCTTTTGTTTAAATTTCTCTGCAACCGGGTTTCCTCTTAACACCTTATACAGTATTTGCGTTCCAGAGTTCCAGTTTTCTCATGGATGCCATTGTCAGAACTGAACCAAATTGAAATGGGACTCAAAGGTCCGGATCGCCTATAAAAGATTCGGCCGAGTATCGTTAATTTGCTCCTAAGAATTAAAGAGTTCCGTTACTTTGTCATGAATCAAAACCTAACCAACCTCTCATTAAACTACCATTGAAGAATATCCTTTCCAATAAAAAAAGAATCATCGAAGTCGGTTGGCGTGATATTGAGTTATTCCTCCATTTGTCACGCACATACTTGATGCAAATTTAAGACTTATATGGTTTTCTCATGGATGACATTGGCAGAACTGGACCAAATTGAAATGGGACCACACGGGAAGTACCAGCTTTTAAATAAAAAAGAACTATCACTATCGGTTCACCCAGTTCATAGTACTAAGGTAACAAACATTAAAAAAAAAAAAAACGTCGAATTGAGAACCTCCTCCTTTTTGAAGTTGTTTAAAAGCACAAAGAACGCAGTATTTTAGTTAAAAATAGATTCTAAAAATAATTGATACAGATGCATCTAATACTCTTTTGAGAGATATGTTATTAAAATATAGAAACATACTGATGAGTATCTAGATCATTTACTAATTTTGGAAGACCAATTAGACGAATTTTTACCTTTCTAAAATTCATGATATATTTCAAAAACAGGATGCTGATGCGACCAGCATTAAAATACACTGTGAAAACCAAATTACAAATAAATTGCCATATCTGGCAACGGGAGATTCATTTTTAAGTTTCCATTCTTTTTTGCTTTCATTACCAATCCTAATTTCTCATTGTCCACGGTTCTATATGTGTTATGTTTTATGTCTACTGGAGTCAACACGCAACACCCATTTCTAAAATAATATTATTTAACGTGTTGTCACGGCCAATTCGATTTTTATACAAATCTTGCTTTTGATCCCAAAGACAGAAATGGCTTTGGTACAGATCGATAAATCTAAACATCATATCATCCGACCATTTCAAATATTTTTTTTCATTGAAGAAGGTGCCATGATGGTAATTACGTTCAACATGTACTTTCACCCACAGGGAACTAACTAAACATCGCAAACCAGTTGAAACATAATATGTCTACAATCGGTATGAAACTCGAATGTTGACTCAGACTTGAACAACAAAAGTAGACGTGTTATCAACTTTAGTTGTTCACCTCTGCCATAGGTCACCCCAAGTAGTTCGCTACGTTTGGTGATTTAGCAGGGGTGCCCGGGTTCATGGGATGAGGTGTGTTTAGGTCTGATGACCAGGACACCCTGAACCCCAGATTCCTACCCACTCTTTTCCTTCCCAGAACCCTCCTCTCCTTCCTTTCCCTAAAAAAACCTCCACACAGTATCCCCAAAGATGACATAGGCCCTCAGGGAAATTATTTTCCTCAGGGCCTCCTGTGTGGAGCTCAGGTAAAAAAAAAAAAAACTAAAAACTAGATTAACTTTGTTGAAAGGTGTTCATTTGACGGCCGGCGTAGTACAGCGGTAAGGCGCTTGACTAGCATTCCGATGGTCGCGGGATCGAATCCCGGCGCACAGTGATTCGTTTTATACATGCTAGACGCTAAAAACTCTTACATATGGTTAAATTATTTTTAACCCTCTATTGAGGTGTAGTCGACACTAATTTTATGAAAATTAGTGATAAAAATAATTTGAAATTTTTTTTTCATTTTTTTATTATTATTATTGTTTTTTTTTTTATAATTTTTAAATAATGTGTTAATGGAGTATTTGAGGTTTATAATAAAACAATTATATGTAGATAGTAAAAAGTGTATTTTGAGTGTAATAAATTGCTAAAATTACGCTCAAATTAAGGCTTATTTTCAAAGATATAAGCCTTATTTGGTTTTTTAACTTTTTTTAACTTTTTTTCACCACTTGCATTGAGCTTATCAAATTCAAATGTACTTAAAATTTTGTTAAACATTTCCTCAAGCCTTTTTTTCTTCGGCAAACTCTTCCGTGTCACATTTAAAAAACGTGTATTATTTAAAAAACAACTAAAATTATTTACACTAAAGTATTAAGAAAAAACTTAAAAACATACCTTCCAAAGTAGCTTCCATTTTATAGAACCGAAAAAAAACACTTTTCAAACGAAGTACACAATTTTAAACGTCGAGCTGCAACGAGCGAATAAATGCAAATGATAATTTCAAAACACATTATCCGACTTTAGGCCTCTGGTATGAGTAAAATGCGTGCACTAATCACCCCAATTAAGCATTCATTTTTTATCCTGTCTATCTGGTAATGTCGCCATGACATCATTGTTTGGGAATTCAAAAGTGACTTATTAGCGTCTTTTTTTTTTTTTTTACAGTGAATGCCGCACAAGAATCTCAACTGCTCCCGTCTGGAGCCAGTGAGACTTTGGCATCCCCAATTGGGGTATGTTGTGAGGCTGAAAGTAGTGGGCAGGGAAAGCTAGCTTGTATGAAACGAATCACTGTGCGGCGTGGCAAATAAATTTTATTTGAATAATTTCTGTATTTCATAAATTATTCATTTAAAATAATATATAGTATATTCGCGGCACGTTCCAGAGTGGAAGATACTCTCAGTATCGCCCTGGTGTAAGACCACCATTCAGAATTAAAACGTTGCTTGAAATGGCTTCTGCCGTGTTTGGCGACCAGATCTGAATAGCCTGGTACTTCCCCACCTTCCTCTTCCCTATCTCCTTCCCCTCCCCACTACCTTCAGCCTCACAACATACCCCAATTGGGGATGCCATAGTCCCACTGGCTCCAGACGGTAGCAGTTGTGACTCTTCTGCGGTATTCATGTAAAAAAAAAAAATCTTGTCAATAAACTTTTAAGTATCGTTCAACAGGGAGTTGATAAACTAAAATTGAAACGTCAGAATGGCGTTTATCGCATATGTTAGAAAGTCTGACGAGAGAATACGAAAAATGACACCAAATTTCATAAGAGTTTAACCTTATTTGTACTAAAAATTAACATTTGTGCATAAAAATGACATGCAATATGTAATTTTTCCAGAATATAATATTTCACAGATGCAACAAAAGTTGTAATCGATGTAATCATGAGAAGCATTTGCATGTCGCGATTGAGGTCATATAACGGTGGTTTCCGGCGTTCAAGTCTCTATTATCATTTTTTTTATTTTTCGTGTGTTTTTATAATGCGTACCTTTTTGGTTTAATGATTAAACAAAAGAGAACAAGACAAAAAAAATATAAAACAGTGTTTAGAGCATTCCCGGTAAGACATACATGAGTATGTAGGTCCAGGAAAGTAATGTTGTGTGTAAAGTATTTCGGTGGTCCAAAATCGCCCCATTTGTACTGTTAATATGGCCTCCGTGGTTGAAGGGTAAGGCTCCCGACTAGCAATCCGAAGATCGAAGGTTCGAATCCCTGTGTGCGCCAGTAAATTTTATTTGATTGAATTGTGTTATTTAAGAATTTAATCATTTTAATCAATATATGTGTATATTTGCGGCACGTTCCAAAGCGAAAGTTACTCTCAGTATCGCTCAGGTGTAAGATCACACCATTCAGAATTGAAACGTTGCTTGAAATGGCTTTAGCCTTGTTTGGATAGCCAGGTATTTTCTCACCTTCCTCTTTCCCATCTCCTTCTCTTCTCCACTATTTTCATCCCCACAACGGACCCCAATTAGGGATGCAATAGTTTCATTGGCTCCAGACGGGAGCAGTTGGTCTTCTTACGCGGTAAAAAAAACACATGCACATACACACCCACACTGACCCCAGATCCCTACTTTACTTACCCCTCATACCCTTTTCCTTTCAGAACTTCCTCTCCTTCCTACCCTTAAGGCGCCGCATCCCCGCTCAAAAAGAAGAAGATGGAGAGATATGTATTACGAATGTTGGACAGAGCGCGCTAATATTTTAAATGATAAAATTGAAACGAAAATTGTGAAAATGTTTATTAAAGCACGACTCATTTAAAATAGAGAAAAAATCTCGTGGAAGGCGTCTTAAGTATCATTTAATGAAACACTGTGAATTTTTTCACAACTATAACTTGTAAAATAAGTCAAACAAACGTGTTTATAATAATTTTCGGAGCATACTTTCCAATTTTTTCTATCGATAGAATTTCATATAATTTGCGTTTCGGCGTGGAACGCGTCTAGATATTATCTTCAAAAATAACTTTTTTTTAAGAGCTTAAAAACTTCAAATTTTTAGGAGATATGTAAGAAATCGATAGGAATTTGGGTAGCGGCGGTTTAATAGATCCTCCATTCAGCATCCCCAAAGACGACACTCGCCCTGATGTTATTTTCCTTACGGATATTATTTTCCTTACGGCCTCCTAATGAAGTTTGTTAAAACATGTCGATTGAGAGGATTCAAATAAAACGTGTCATATAAAAAAAGTTCAAATAACAAAAAAAAACAACCTGTTTTGAATTTAATAATAATAACATTTATTATAGGTAGGTACCTACTATGTGTAATAGGAAACAGAAACAACGGGATATACGTAGGTAATATTTATTAACTTGATTCTACCACCAGATCAGATTGAGTCGGTGCCAGGTCTTACCACAATCTGATGAGGTATTTGAAACCTAATCATTAGCAGTCATTAAATTTCCTCGGCAGCCGACGTTAATGCCAAGGTTGGTCTGTGGGCAAAATCTGCACAAGTAAACACAGCGCCATTAGGAAACAGGTCGGTATTAAATCAAGCAAATTCGTTTCCCGTTTCCGCAATCTTCTTAGCCAAATGTTAACATTCGTCTTGAAACTTTAAACACGTTCTACTTCAACACCAACGCGATATATTTTTTACATGCACGTGACTAACTATTTTTTTGTTTCCTGGGAATTTCCCGAGAACCAAGATATAATATTTGTTACTTATCTTTTTATTGAATTTGAGACTAAAAATGTTCAAAGGAATTTATGTTAAGATATGTGTGTTTCATATGCAACATGTCGATAGCGGAAATTTGAAATGTTGTAATCTAAAAAGAGTTGTTGAAGTAAAACTTTTTTATGCACGCTTGACTTGGGGAGTAAGCTGGTGAATGCATAATGAAAAGTGTGATCGGGCGAAGTGAACGGTTGGGCCTTAACGCACGCTTGACTTGGGGAGTAAGCTAGAGAATGCGTGACGAGAGCGTTATGAAAAGTGTGATCGGGCGAAGCGAACGGAAGTTGAGTGGGAGATATAAGTTAGTGAAGTTTTACTTCAGTCGTGTGGTCCAAAGCAAACTCGTATTTTTTATTTATTTAGTAACTAACTAAATATATTTAATTTTACATTTTTATATGAAACATGTTTGGTAAATACCTACATATATAAAATGGAAATTATATTCGTAGTCCTCCTCACTAGGAGATCCTGTGCTGAAGGGGACTATGCTTTGGATAAGTTTTCAGCGACTTCCATGGTTAAATAGGTATATCTTTTTTCTACGTTTTTTTTTTCTTATTTTTCGAAATATTTCTAGAAAAATAAGTGTGTCCTTTATGACGTTCATTTTAAGACGATTTTTTTATGAAATATCTTTATTAATATACAAAACAAATTCGGGTTAGTTACACCATTTATAACTAGAGAACGCCTCGACTGATTTTCATGATCATTGATTATTGAATTTGTCTCCGCCCCGAATGGCAGAATTAAAACAACGGAAAAATTCACGAAAGAAAAATTATGATGAAAATTCTTTTCCTCATACATTTTGTATGGAACGAATTCTCATCTTTTGAAAGATAATTTTGAAAGTTCCATCAATGCGCGGATTGTTTTGCTTTTGTTCTTAAACATATACTAATTCTGCCCTTCTTTCTTACACACCAAATGTCAACAGTCGAAAATGGGACAAACGGTGAACGTATGTCTGCACCCCTCCAAAGGAAAAATACAATAATTATAATAAATCTCCCTCCCACGTGTAAAGAAAATGAAACGCAATTCGCGTAAGTAATTGGAAAAGTAAGAAAATCACATAAATTATAAATCCGTCTAATGACTAAAACAAAACACGGACAGTTGCGCATCGGTAATAATTGCTTCATTGTGTAATTTTTAACTTAATAAAAAAACTGAATTTAATTCAGCTAATAATTTAACACAATAGTTACAGATTCTGAGGCGGTACGAAGTTCGCCGAGTCAGCTAGTTAATATATAAAACAAAGTCGAGTTAGTTACACCGTTTATAACTCAAGAACGGGTGGACCGATTTTCATGATCTTTGATTTGTTGGATTTGTCTCCGTCCCGAATAGCAGAATAGCTATTAAAACATCGGAAAAACTCACGAAAAAAATATGCAGAAAATTCTTTACCTCATACAATTTGTATGGAACGAATTCTCGTCTTTTGAAAGAGCTGTAGCAATATTGTGATAAGTATAATATTGAATAGTGAGTGAATTCCAAAAATTCAAAAACTTAAAATGTCAATGCACTAATGGTTTTGCTTTTGTACTTAAATATAATGCTGCCCCTCTTTCATACATACTAAATAACAGTTGAAAATGAGACAAAAGGCGAACGTATGTCTGACCCCCAAAGGAAACATAAAATCATCATCAACATAACAGTTGAAAATGAGACAAACGGCAAACGTATGTCTGCACCCCCAAAGGAAACATAAAATCATCATCAACATAACAGTTGAAAATGAGACAAACGGTGAACGTATGTCTGCACCCCCAAAGGAAACATAAAATCATCATCAACATAACAGTTGAAAATGAGACAAACGGTGAACGTATGTCTGCACCCCCAAAGGAAACATATAATCATCATCATACACCTCCGTCACACGTGTAAAGAAAATAAAACGCAATTCCAGTCGCAAAAAAGTAGTACTTTGGAGGAAACAGTCGCACGTATTTTGTGTGTCTCACTATTATTTAATGTATAAGAATGAGCTGCAGCATTATAGCGATAAAGAACGTATGTTTATTGCCTTTTTTGCCGTCACGGTACCGTAACCGTGAATCATCACGGTAATTATAAAAGCGCACAATGATTCCATCTAAGTTGAACACCACGACGCTATATTTTTTAGATGCGTATGACTAACTATGTATTGATATAGACAAAATTTATTACTACTTATCATTTTATTGAACTTAAGACAAAAAATGGTCTAAAGAATTTTATAGTTAATTACATTTTTAAGTGTGCTTTTATGCATGCAAAAACATGTCCATAGCGGAAATTTGAAATGTTGTAAAGGACAAGAAATCCAAAAAACAATTAAATACTTTTGTCATTTTTACAAGTTTTTTTTCTTCCTATTTTTCGAAATATTTCTAGAAAAATAAGTGTGTCCTTTACGACGTTCATTTTCAGGGGATTTTTGCTCAAAAATTAAGAATAAATAAAATTTTGTTTTTAAATAAATTTTACAAATTGAAAGATCCATTCAATATTAATTTTATAATAAAAATTCATAATTACAGGTCTACAAAAATAGGCTTCCGAAGTCGAGGGTTAATGCTCTCGGTCGCGGGTTCAAATCCCGGCGTGCCCAAGCAAAATTTATGTGATTAATTTGGGTTATTTCACAATTAAGTTATTTGAATAATATTTCCAGACTGGAAGATACTCTCAGTATCGCCCTGGTGTAAGACCACCATTCAGAATTGAAATGTTGTTTGAAATGGCTTAAGCTGTGCATGGTGACCAGATCTGAACAGAAAGATACTTTCCCACCTTCCGCCTCGTCTTCCATCTCGTTCCCCTCCCAACTACCTGCAGCCTCACACCATACTCCAATTGCGGACGCCATAGTCTCACTGGCTCTGGACGGTTGGGGTCAGTTGGACTCTTGCAAATACTTGGTATTGACATAAAAAACGGAACTATGATTTTTTGAAAAAAAAAAACGATTTATTGTTTATTCGGCTCTCCTGAACAATAGACCACTTGCATGGATTTCATTATGACTTGGAAAAAATCGTGTGGATTGATTTTTCTAAAGATTACGAAAACGTTACTAATTTTTTTAAGAAATTTATAGTTTTATTTTTAAACTAGCTGTTCCCGGCATTCGTTGCTATGCCATTTAATAAAGAAACTGTTTCTCCCTGAGTGTCCTTTCCCATTCGTCCCCTTCCCCTTCCGCCTCCCCTTCTTCTCCTGCGTCCTCTTCCTTCCCTCCACCTTCACCTTCCCTCTCCCTACTCCACTCCCCCACCTTCCCCCTTCCCGCAAACCCTTCTCCCAGTTCTCCTCCCCCCTCCCAGGTTCCCCTCCCCTCCCAGGTTCCCCTCCCCCCTCTCGCCTTCGCCATCCACCTTCCCCGCCTTCCCTCTTCCCTTTACCGCTCCCTCGTCCCGCCAACCCTTCTCCCGCGTTCCATATATTCAATCAATCATATTCAAACCATATTGATAACATAAACGTTAGGTCTGCAAATGGCCCTGACAACTTAACCCGTTTAATCACAGGAGACCATATTTGTCCCAATGCACATAGGTCTCATATAAAACGCTGTAACTCCCTTACTATCATAGTTAGAAATATGTTCTAATCGGTGTTAGAAAGGAAAAACAACACGCTTTATTTTCCAATCTAAGAAATAGCTACAAAAAAAGTAAAATGTACACTTTTATGTACACAAAGTTTTGAATCGCAAATTGAAAAAAAATTTGAAACTTCAGGAATTTTTTATAAATTATTTTTACATGGATCGAAAAAAAAAGTGAAGTTACAATATGTGTTTGTTATACATTTGTCTAATAAAATATGTATGTGTTTTTATTTATTTTTTTATCAGAGTAACTTTAGTTAGAAAAAACGTAAGGTGAGCCATTTTGAAAATTTTTTTATGTTTGTATGCAAAATTTTTATAATTAAAAAACATATGTTTTTTTCAAATTCTGTAATTTGAAAGCGTATTTCATCATTTTTCTAAAACAGTTTTTGGTTTTTGAATGTGATCAGAAATATTCCAAATATTTGCATTTTATTGTAAAGCGAAAATATTTTGACCATCTGAAAAAAATGCCAAATTTTTGAAGGGTTAAGTAATGCTACAATTTATTAAATCTATGAAAAAACATATAGTCAGACCACTACACCATATAGTTAACACATGCATCAGTAATAGTATTATTCCGAATAAATTTAAATTTGCTAACATCATTCCAATACACAAATCAGGACCTCGATGTAAAACAGACAACTACAGACCAATCACATTAACTTCTCAATTGTCTAAGATATTAGAAAAATGTCTACAAAAACGAATCATTCATTTTCTAGAATCTCATTCACTCCTATCAGCTAAGGGAACGTACCCATACTACGTGACACGTTTAGGGGGGGGGGGGGTCTTCAAAATGTCACGCTCCATACAAATGAGCGGCGGGTTGCTTAGGTTTTTGGTCACCGGGGGGGGGGGGGTTAAAAATTGCAAAAAGTTGGTCACGTAGTATGGGTACATTCCCTAACCAATATGGCTTTGGGTCTAAACTCAGTACTGATGATGCTATATTTAATTTAACCAAAAATATTTATTCTAACCTAGACTCAAACATTAAAACTCTAACCATTTTTCTAGATTTAAAGAAAGCCTTTGACACAGTTAACCATTTTCAATTTGGGAGGCGGGAATGGGTACCGCCGCCCGGGAACCTTTATTGGATAACCAACACATCTGCCATAGTTCACCCCAAGTGGTTCGCTACGTTTGGTGATTTAGCAGTGGTGCCCGGGTTCATGGGGTGAGGTTTGTCTAGGTCTTGGAGGCGGATGACCAGGACATACTGATCCCCAGATTCCTACCCACCCCTTAAACCCTTTTCCTTCTCAGAACTCTCCTCTCCTTCCTTTCCTTAAAAAAAAACCCTCCACACAGCATTCTCAAAGATGACATAGGCCCTGAGGGAAATTATTTTCCTCAGGGCCTCCTGTGTGGAGCTCATGAAAAAAAAAAACATAAAAATCTTTTAAAGAAAACATTGGAATTAAAAATAAATGTCTAATACTGTTACAAAATTACATATTAAATCGGCAACAATGAACAAAAATTGGAACATGTTTGAGTAATTTTGACACAGTAAAACACGGAGTTCCACAAGGGACTGTATTAGGGCAGCTACTCTATTTAATCTATATGAATGACTTGTGTAATATTGTTATACCCGGTAAAATTTTCGCATTTGCTGACGATACTGCAATAACAGTCCAAGGAAAGACGTGGGAAGATACAACTAATAAAGCTAACAAATGTATTTCTATTGTCAAAGAGTGGCTAGATAGAAACCTTCTTACTTTAAATTATTTAAAACTCATTGTTTTCCTTTCTATATCACACAGAAATCAGCTCCCAAAACTAATCTCAATTTAATGTTTCATAATATAAATTGTAACCCAACCACATGCTCTAACTGTGAAGAGATGAAATCAGGAAAAATGATTAGTACTTAGGTGTAACCATAGATTGTCAACTGAAATGGACCAACCATATAGAAAATACTGTAAACAAACTCAGATACTTAAATTATATTTTTAAAAGAATGTGTAACATAGTAAATATAAAAACCATAAAACTAGTTTATGAAGCACTAGTCCATTCATCTCTTTCCTACGGAATAATTGGCTGGGGTGGAGCTTACAATAATCATGTAAAACCATTAGAAATTGCCCAAAAATCAATTATTAAGATTATGTTCAAAAAAAAAAAATCGTATCCCTCCAAATAATTGTTTAGGGAAATTGATATTTTGGACCTAAGACAGACCTATGGTCTTCAATGTCTTAAATTTATTTACATGCGTCCAAATAACTTTCTAAAAAATTTAAATCGTACCAGCCAAAGACGTGGCACTTGTGAGTATGCAGTACCCCACTGCAAAACTAGGATGTCCCATATTAGTTTTATAGCTCCAAAAATGTATAATTTACTATGTACAACCTTTAAACAGAACATATGTCAAAATCTTCAATCTTATAAAAAATACACCAAAATTTGGCTAAATGAAACAGATATTTTTTTCTTATAAGTTTAAATAAAGCCGTTAAGTATGTCTATCATTAGACAGCTTTTAGAGAAGATATGTAATATTGTTTGCTATTTTTTGTTTTGTTTGTTTTTTATGTTTTTAAATTGCACTTGTAACATCGACGACCTCCGTAGTCCAGTGGGTAAGACTCTTGCCTCACAATCCGGAGGTCGCGGGTTCGAACCCGGCATGCGCAAATAAATTTTATTTGATTAATTTGTGTTATTTCACAATTAATTCATTCAAAATAATATATAGTATATTTGCGGCATGTTCCAGAGTGGAAGATACTATTAGTATCGCTCTGGTGTAAGACCACCATTCAGAATTGAAACCTTGCTTGAAAATGGCTTTAGCCGTTTTTGGTAACCAGATCTGAATAGCCAGGTACTTCCCAACCTTCCTCTTCCCCACCTCCTTCCCCTCCCCACTACCTTCAGCCTCACAACATACCCCCATTGGGGATGCCATAGTCTCACTGGCTCCAGACGGGAGCAGTTGAGATTCTTGTGCGGTATTCACTGTAAAAAAAAAAAAAAAAAATCTATTCTTACAAAACTTACAAATATGATAATAACAGTGCAGCCTGTTATTTTGTTGTGGTTTTTAAATGCATTTATTCAGTTACTTTTTTTTAAATGTCTAATTTATGTACACTTAAAACATTCATTATAACCATAGAAATAAAAGTAAAAAATCAATATTATACCCACGCACAGGCATTGCCTTTGTGGCATTGTTTTGTTCATACATTTATTATATTAATCTTTTTTATATACTTTTCATTATTTCATGTATCTATTTTATGTATTGTATCAAAATTTTTATTTTTTGATCATAAGTATTTATAATTTTTCAATGATGTCATAGCAAAATAAGAATGTAAAAAAAACCTTAAATATATTAGTTTGTAAGACAAACTGAAGTATTTTCGTCACGTGTGTGGATCTTTTTAAATGATTTTATTCAAACTAAATTTAAAATTCTGAAACATAGCTTATTCAGATAAAATTGATTGATTTATTTTACTGCATGATTATACGATTTGAAATATGTGTTGAAAAAATTTTACAAATCTGCCAACGACCTACGGTAAAAGCATATTGTACTAAAAATAAACATATTTTCTCAAAATTTAAAACATATCTTTACTAGTTAAATAACAGTCTTTCGAAATTAATTTATAATTTTTGGTGGAAAAGAGTCAATACGTCTAAAATTTGATTTAAAAATGACATATTTCCGGTTTTGTCTGGTTATTCCCTATCTTCTGGGATGAGAGTTAATTTGAATGAGCCTCTCTCCTTCCATCCAGAAGGGTTTTCGGGACTTCCAGCACAATTCCGGGTGAGAGACGACATCATCGTGCAAAGGTTTTGCACGATGATGTCGTTTGCAGCGCTTAGAAAGCGAAGAAGGCGCTACAATATTCCCTCTTGTAACACTGAAGGAACATTGTTTTCAATGATTAAACGAAAACTGCTTACTATGAATGAAATGAAAAAAGTTTTTTGTAAAATTATTTTGTATTTATTTAGAAAAAAACCCGCCACCATAACAAATATTGGAAAATTATATGAATAAAATCAGCAGCCATTTCAGTGCCAAGGAGATTAATGCTTTTGATGGGTAATTAAATTTGTCGTTAATAATAAAAAAATAATCCCCTGAAGGGCGTTTTTTCCTTAATATTAATGGATGGTGATTTTTTTAATTTTACGATTTTATGGTCCTGTTAAGATCGATCATAAAAATGATTCGATAACCTTGAAGAGGTAACCCGACCTCTAAAATGAATACGTGTAAATAGTAGACACAAAGAGAGGTTGTGTGTGACGCCATAGTTCTTGTATCTTATGTATTTTTCGTTTTCATTCAAGACGTGTGAGAAGGAAGACGACGATTGATGACGTATATAGGACCTCTCTCTGGGATTACTATGTCTTTGTGGGAGCCTACTATATAGCTTTATTTTTATAGATAAGATTTTTTATTGATGATGAAGGGTATAAAAAGTGATATACAGCCTTGTGAACGTATCTGAACCAAGATCTGTAGTGAAAAAAAAACATCGATATTTTCATGATTGTGTTTCGAACTTCGAGTAGTGTTTCCCTACTTCTTAATATTTTAGCTGAAGTTTTGAGTGGCCTAGAATCTACACTTTAGACTTCTAGACCCTTGACCAGTGGTCAGCAGTCTTCAGAGATAAAATAAGAAAAATATGACTACATACATACATAATATAATTAAACGTAAAAAAACTTACAAATAAAAATAACTAACTAACTAACCATCACGCGCGCCGTTTCTCCGCAGGGGTAGGCAGAGAGGACGGACCGCCAAACAACTCGGTCTTGGCACACACTCTTTGCCTCACTCAGATTCATACATCGTCTCATACATGCTCTTCTATTATTCTGATTTTTGACATGGGCCGACTCAAGTATCTGATTCACTTGATCGTGCCATGTCTTCCTCGGGCGTCCCCGACTTCTTCTACCATTCACATTCGCGTCGTATATTTATTTATTTTTCTATTTTTTTTATTTCATAAATTTTTTTATTAGTTACAGATATTTGTTTTTTTTGGCTACCACACTAGGCTAATGCCCGTGTTGTGGTAGTAGTACATTTAATATTTTAAATACGATTTAATTCAAACAGATGATTAAACATTCCAAAAAAAAAAATTAAGAAATACTTAAAAGTAAAAAGAAAAAAAAGATCATATTTTAAAGAAAAGTAGAAATAAAAATGAAAATTCAAATTTTGAAATACAAAAATTATTAATAAAGATTAAATGTTAAGAACTCAAGTGTTCTATATAAATTAAAACATATAACATATAAGTATACATATAAATCAAAATTAAAACATAAATAAAATTTTGTGAAAAACTAAGAGAAAAAAAATAACAACATTTTAAAGAAAAATAGAAATAAAAATGGAAATTAAAATGTTGAAATGCAAAAATTAATAATTAAAATGTAGTGTTAAGAACTCGTGAATTCTTTAAAGTACGTTCAAAAATCCAATGTTGTACACGTGTTATAAAAAGAGAATTCGAATTACTTGACTTTATGTCAGTACTCAGAGCATTATATATTTTAGGAGCGATGAACCAGAATTGTCGTTGAGCGAATGAGGTGTTAGTTTTTGGGACCACGCAACCCAGGTTTGATGAAAAGCGGGTGTGTGCTTGATGTTGTGGAGCGATTAGTAGATTATTTTTTCGTATATAACAAATGCTTGTTTTAGTAAATAGCTCTCGAATATCTAAGACCCTTATTTTTGCAAAGAGTTCATTTGAGGGATGGGTAGGTTGACATTTAAATATAATTCTCAGAATTAGTTTTTTAACTAAAATAATTGGTCTAATAACGGATTCAGACGCTTTTTAGAGTCTGTAAATCTAAGATAGACCTAAGGGAGCAGAAAATATGGCAGAGTTTACGTAGTTTTTTTACTGTGTCACCGATGTGAGCTTCCCAACGTAGTTGGTTGTCTATGATTATTCCCAAATATTTAACTACTTTTGATGATTTGAGGGTCGAACACGTACAATTAATATTAGATGTGGTTTCTGGATTTTATAAATTGAGTTGACACGAGTGGATGATTAGTTTTGTTTATAACTAATTGCTACGTTTCATCTTCAAATGATAATATTTTTCCACCAATATTCATGGCACATAGTGAGTTAATGTATATAAGAAATAAAATTGGTCCTAGTATGCTACCTTGGGGTACACCACAGGACACAGATAGTTTATTGCTTATATGTATTTTGTCAGATTGGATGAGAGTTTGTTGTGTTCGGTTCGATGGATAATTTTCAAACCATATATAGGCTCCTTCAGTTATTCCAATCTGCTGCAGTTTTTTTAGCAGTAATGGATGTGAGACCATATCAAATGCTTTTGCTAGATCGAGAAAAACAGCAAATGGTTTGCGACCAATGTCAAGATTATAGGAAACGATCTTTGTGAGGGCGGCTATTGCATCTGAAGTACTTCTACCTTTGCGAAAGCCGTATTGATTGTCAGATAATATTTTGTTATCTTCGAGAAACTTACAGAGTCTATGTTTCACCGCTTTTTCTACAACTTTAGATATTATGCTTAGTAAGGATATCGGTCGGCAGTTATTTACAAATAATTTGACTCCCGCTTTAAAGATTGGAATTAATGTGGCCTGTAGGGAGTTATGAAAAATGCCAGTTTTGAGGCTTAAGTTGATTATGTGTTTAAGAGGGGATACGATGTAATTTTGAATGTGTTTGATTATTTTTGTCGAGATATGATCAATTCCCGTGGAGTTACTGTTTAAGAGATGCTATTAATCCTATAATTTCGAGTTCAGTGGTGGGAGTGAAGTGAAACTGGTTATAGCTCAGATTATTGATAGGTATATTATTTGCAAGATCTTTCTCCGAGACGCTCATTCTGTCTAAAATTTTTTTTGCTAAGTTGGGTCCAATGTTGGAGAAAAATTGATTGAAATGGTTAGATATTTTTTTAGGGTCAGAATTTATATGTATTGTTTGGTCTTCGATATTAATTTTAACAATAGGTGTGTCAGTTTGATTAATATTGGCTATATCTTTTATGATATTTCAAATTTTTTTTATCATCGGTAGCTTCATTGATTTTTTTTTTGTAAAAATCCCTTTTAACAATGTCAATTATTTTTTTACAGTTGTTTCTATAACTATTTTTCTTACACTACTTTCTTCGTTCATTCGCTCTACATGTCCAAACCATCTGAGGGTCTCTTTCTTAATCTTACTCATTATGCTTACATCAGCCTTACATTCTTTGCGGATATTTACATTTCTCACACGATCGTGCGTTATTTTACCACACATACGTCTCAGGGATCTCATTTCAACAGCATTCAGTTTACTTTCATCCTTCCTCTGCCAGTTCCATGCCTCACTGCCATACATCGGCGTAGGTACCAGGACTCCATTATGGACTGCTAGCTTCGCTTCTTTTGACATTTTTTTATTAGCGCCAACGGCATTCAGTCCACCATTAATGGAGTTACCGGCATTCACCCTTCTTTCAATATCTCTATCAGCCTTCCCATCTCTCGTAAACGTACTACCCAGATAATCATAACCATTTTTAATTGTAAAAAAAGCCTCGCAAAGTTCAATACGGTAATCCCAGTTAAAAATAAATATTATGTACGTAAATAAAGTAAGCAATTATTATCGTCATTTGTTTTTGGAGGATTATGCCCTTTTGCGTTTTCCTTTCTTTAGCCAACGTTTCGGACAGCTATGCGCAAACCCCAAAAATAAAATACGATGTACAACGTAAGCTTAATTTATAACACTGTCAGGCAGTCCTGTATTAGTCAATAGGCCGTATAGGCCGCGGTCTAGGGCAGCCTATAAGTGAGTGATTATGATAGGTGACAACTTCTAAGAAGCAGGAAGGAGCGGCGCAAATGAAGTGGCCTCTACTTATGCAAAGTACAAATCCGCCAATGCTGTCAGACCTAATTGCTTAAACATTACCTACTTATTATTTTAATTAGTACAATATTCATAAAATATAAAATACAAATGTAATTTATAACAAACTAGCGAGTTCCCGGCATGCGTTGCTCTGCCACTTAATAAAGAAATTGTTTCTTCCTATGTGTCCTTTCCCATTCGTCCCGTACCCCTTCCGCCTCACCTTCCTCTCCCGCGTTCCCTTCCCCTCTCGCGTTCCCACTCCGCCTTCCTTCTCTCTCGCGAACCCCCCTCTCGAGTTCCCCTCCCCCCTTCCGAGATCCCCTCCACCCTCCCAGTTTCCCCTCCCCTCGCCAACCCGCAAACCCCCATCCCGAGTTCCCTCCCCCCTCCCAAGTTGCAGTTCCTCCTCCCGATTTCCCCTCCCCCTCCCGCATTCCATACATTCAGTTTTCAAACAGCTCGCGTGCCACTTATTTAAATTTTTTCATACAAATTTCATAATGCCAGAGCTCACGAGTATGTTTATAGAAGCCTTCGCGGGCGTGCACACAACAACTCACCAAAGTTTCCTCGCAATCGGATGAACGTTTTAGTAACGTATTTTCATGACGCCAGAGCTCGCTATTATATATAGAAACCATAGCTGGCATGTACGTATGAAATCCCCAAAGTTTCATCGCAATCGGATGAATGGTTTAGCAACGCATAACATCTCATATACATAGATAGAAACATAATTTAATTTTAATTTATAACAAATTAAAAACCACACTAAATGAGCAATTTTTAAAATAACATTATACATTTTTTTACAGTATGCGGAGTTAGCTATTAAAACAAATGTAAAAAAAAAATAGTTTTGAAAGGCATAGGCACTGCTAGTTTTATTTTGAGCTGTGATCACGGCTTTTTAGGGTTGCGTACATTGATCGAAGGTTGCGTAGTAAAAAAACAGAATCTTAGAAGTTGGAGTTTTGTAGCGTAGTTGTAGTTCTAGAAAAAAATGAAATACGACGAAGCACTACGAGTAAAAATCTTGTGTTTTTGGTTTTGAAAATATTATGGCTTAAAAAATATATTAGAGTACTGCGAGTAGAACATATCTTGGCCTTTGGAATAATCGAATATGAGGGAGCGGTCCGGATCGGCAGAGACGGGGCATGAAATAAAAGGCGTCAGTCGGTGTAGTGAGTCCGTCTTTATTTGGGCTACGTAGCGAGGTCGAAGCGGAGCGTAGTGATAGTGGTGCCGTGAGTGTTGCTGCTGCGTGATGATGAGTGAAGAAGGTCAGGAGACTACGGCGGTGAAAATCACAGGTCTTCAGGGAGCCGGCGTGTTGCTCTACATCATGGCGGTGTAGAAGTGACCTTGGTCCAGGCGGTCGACCGTCGTCGTGTTGACGAGGTATGGCGGCTGTGTGGCCTTTGAGTCGACACACACACGTGACGCAGGAAGGAACCTTGAGAGGCGATGAGGATGATCTCTGGCAGCGGAACGCGATGGGTTTCGGTAGTCAGAGAACAGGTTGCATCCCAAGCAGAAAGCATGGCGGGATTTATGTGCTGCGGACGAAAATATCTCATGTCGAGGCGCGAATGGGTCGGACAGCGGATGGTGGTTGGAGAAGTTCCTCGAAGGTGTTAAAAATGTTCCTGGAGTCACACTGGACAAACGTTATTCACTTGTTGCGAGACGGGCAGCCCGCGTGGGCCGATATGGCGTAGCGGCACTGATCGGACTGACTTGCTTACTCGACTGATGAATGAAGACTAAGGTACTGAGACTGAGCGGGCGAGCGGATCTGCTGCTTATATAGCCGCGGCGAGTAATTACTCTCACGGTAGGTAATGCTGGGTGAATTCATGCAAAGCTGAGATATCGCTCGAACCTTCTGTGGGCATTTGAATAGCACAGCCACACGTTCTAGGCCTTTCGCGTAAGTGGCGGAATTATTATTTACGAGGCGGCCGGCCGTAGTAACTGATTATAGGTACGCGTAGTGTGTTTCCAGCGTGTTCGGTGGAGTCCAGTGGCGGCGCAATGAATTCGGAAAAAGTGGCCGCCACAAATATATTTTTGAAAAGTCGTTTTATAATCCCAGAAAAAAATAAAGTATCAGGCCTATTAATTCTGCTTAAAAGATCAAAATCTTCTACTTATAAACCTTATTTGGGTTATGGTTTGTTTGCATAATGTGGAAAATTAGGTGCTTTAGAAAATGATCGTAAAACACTTAAATATTTGGGCACTAATTTCGCTAAATAAAATAAAACGCGCTTTCGGCGATGTTTTTTTCTTGCATAAATCAAAACAGGCAGCTGGTGTTAAGTGGTATTTAAACCTTATACATCTACATAAAGAGTTTTATCGTTAGCAGCCCGATTTAGAATTTTGCACGACATGGTGCATCGCCTTGGTGTCGATTTTCATGACATTCATAAAATTGCCATTATCTCTAAAACTAACGGCTTTTTACTAAAGTCATGTTATAATATTCTGGTCCGTCATGAACTAATTAATCTATCAGTCCTCTAAATCAGTGGTCCCCAACCTATGGGCCGCGGCCCAGTAATGGGCCGTGGACCATATGGTAATGGGCCGCGCAAGGGCTTGCATAAAATCAAAATACTTTTGAAAAAAAAAAAGCTGTTATTATCGTTGTTCTTATGTAAATGTAAAATTCGGATGAAGGTTATTAATGAATGTAAGAAAATTCTTTAATTATCTGTTGCTAAAGTTGAAGTCACATGGTTCACTCGGATGAAGGTTTACTCGATGAAATGTTCCATTCTCGTTTCACCGCGTATTCAGACGGTTCCTTCGAAGGAAGAGTTCACTCGACATTCTCGCTACGAAGTCGTCGAGCGTAGTCGCGGCGCGCATTGGAATTCGTCCGGCGCTGACGGCTAAGTTCGGGAATATTTACGATTTCAATTGACATTTCCGATAACGTCGAACTAAATTACGAGAAACGCGCGATTCTTGTAAACAGTAAATAAATTTCAGCACCATAAAATGAACATATGGTTAAATAATAACCTGAAAACAGATATCTACCAGTATTTTTGCACCATGAAAATTTTTTTATTCCAAAATAGGCCTCGGCTTGCAATAAAATCCATATAAATGGAATATTTATTAACGTATCCAAAAACTAAAAACTGTTTTGGAAAGGTGATGAAATATGCTTCCAAATTTTATTATTAGAAATAACCACGTAATTTTTTAAATAGAATAATTTTTAATGTAAACTTTTAAAAATTAAACAAATGGCTTTCCTTGCTTTTATTCTAACTAAAACTACTGGTAACAAAAAAAATATAAAAACACACACTTATTTTGTTAGAAAAATAAATTATAAACGTTTCCGTCACCTCATTTTTTTTGTCGTTTCATATAAAAATAATTCATAAAAAATTCACAGTGTTTCATTAATTTTTTTTCCAATTCGATCAGAAATTTTGGTTCCATAAAAGTGTACATTCGTAGTTTTGTGGTTGATTGTTATATTGAATATATATCTACCGGATCTGCCGGATCTGCCCTGATGATGGACACTGCAACGATGTCCGAAACGTTGGCTAAAGAAGGAGGTAGCGCAACACGGCATAACACCCCAAAAACAAATAACGAAAATGCTTTTGGCCGTGAAAATCTTAAAACTTATCTGAATATATATGTAGATCATTATTTTTTATTTCCAATACCGTTTAGATCATATTTTTCACTATGATAGTAAGGGAGAAACAACGATTTCTATAAAACGTGTAGGAATTATTTCGAAAAGCGAACTAAACGGAGCATTTTGACGTTTAAGCCGCTCCGGCTACTCGTCCTCACGCCAGAACATTCTCGGCCGACTAATTCGCGAGTGAAAGACTGTTCACTTGAGTGTTCACACACATCATTCGCGTCACGTGATGTTAAATTCCGGTTGCGAGTGAACAGTGCCGAAGGAAGCATTCCAACATTGTTCCAACATTGTTGGAATGCTTCATTCGGCACTGTCTCTCTTCACTTTCGTGTTCACACGGTTCATTTCGAGGGAAAGAGGCGGAATGAAATCACGAAATGAAAGATAAATGAACCATGTGAATGGGCTATAACTGACCAAGTAACGAAGATATTTTCAACTATATAATCCCCGGTAAAATTATCAAACAATAACTGGGCCGCGGCGACAAAAAGGTTGGGGCCCACTGCTCTAAAGAATAACGTTAAGTTTTTGAATATCCTGTTGTTGGGTACAGTTTATATTGGATTCCACGTCTTTTTCTAGTCAATGACAATGTCAACCTATAAAAAGGTCACCGTTGTTGCTAAGGTCAGAGATGCGCAATGATGTCAATATTCCATATTAGTATTTTATTCCACCTATAAGTATATTTGCACTTTTACGTGAAGCTGACCCGCTACTTGTGAATCCGTGGGTTTTTACAATATGTGGGTGATTTGAACTTTTTCAATCATTAAACAAAGTGTAACTAACAGCTAGGAACATAAATATCTAGGTCAGAGCGACACTTTCCTTTATTTACGAATTATGAAAATTAATATTGACGCATTATGAATACTGAACCTAACAAGACTACATACATAGGTACTACTAACGTTAAAATTAATTCATGTCTCATTTGTTTTTTTTCGGCTACCTCCGTGGGAGGGTGATAGACCTAGAGTTCACGGAGTAAAAACAGTATAAAAAATCAGAGTGAGCAATTCACAAGCGGTATAAGTGAAACCTTCAGAAAACTAAAGTAGACAGGAGTGAGGAGGCTACGAGCATTTTTTTTATCAATGTGAAGGATGATTTTTTTCATATTTTTGTCGTCCAATTCCAGTGCACCTTTTCCAGTGCACCTTTTCCTAAACATTTGGTCATCTTATTAGTATTTGTGTTTTCTTCTTCAGAGTCGCTAGTTGTCGCTTTCTTTTGTGTTTTCTTTGCCTGTTTTTGAAATGTTTTGAAAATTACATATTGATTTTACAAAAATAAAATTATATACATATATGTATATATATATATATTTAAAAAAAAAACTTTTGAATGTGGCTATAACTTTGTCGTTATCCATTATAGATACTCGTAAATGAAAAAATGTTAATTAATCAACAATTTTTTTTTTATATTAACTCCACAATTAAAATAATTTCCCTCAGGGGCTAAGTCATCTTACGGGAGGGCGGATCCAGCTTTGACGCCAGGGGGGAGGATCACATAGTCGTGGTCAAGTCACCAGAAGTTATAATTTAATTTTGATAATAATAGATACAAGTAAAAAGTAGGTAGGTAATTTTGATAATAACAGATACAAAAAATATTCAAAAACGTTATGTTTAACAATTTCCTAGGTCCTGGACCCAGCCCAGGGGGGGTCATGAAGGAAAAAGGTTTGAGGGTGGGTAAGAATCTGGAGTGACAGTTGGACGAATGAATCCATCCCTCCAACTGCGGTGCAAGGCGATGGTTCGAGAGAGTCCGACTGGAAAGGTCAAAAAGTCTCCCTCAACCAGTCTTTCTCTCCCGGCTAAGTAACCAAACGTTGCGAATCACTTGGGCCGACTTGGGGTGACCCATGGCAGAGGTGTTGTTTATCCAATAAATGGTTCCCGGGGCGGTGATACCCATACCAGCTTCCCAAATCGAAAAAAAACTATTTACAGGCATTTATTAATTGTAATTCTACCACAAAATACACATACCTACCTACTAATCACCTGTTAATGAATTCGCCGCGTGTCATTCCCGACACGCTGTAAAACCGGTTTCGCATATCATTTACATATTCAAACGTTCAAAATGAAAACAAAAAAGGTGACCTTGGCTATAGTGACGGTCAGGGAAAAAACCAATAATTATTCTAGATTAATGATAATGATCACCGGCTGTAACATTATGAAGTTAAATTAAAGTGGTAATTTTATCTTTATATTGTAAAGAAAACATTTCGTTACTGATCGACATACTTAAATTTGCAGTCGTTGACGTCGCTTATGCAAAATGCCTATCGTTAAAAAATAGTGTTTTTGAAGTGAACTTCTTTAGCGCCGTTAGTGTCTTGAAATTCGGGTGAAACGGAAATGCGTCATAATTCAGTTACACACAAATTTTCGGTTCTAATATAATGCGGTAAATTTGCACCTCGGCACGTGCCTTCCATAGCGTAGTGGGCAAGGTGCTTTATAAATCGCAGCGGCCAGAGAGATAGGCATCAAGCGAATGGGGGTTCGAATCCTACGAAATCCGAAAAAAAACAATTTTATTTTGTAAAATCAAAAGCTAAGTATGTCAAGCTGTAGTAAAGAGTATAATGTGTACCTACACGTATTGTATGGTGACCGGGCAACACAACAAAAACTTTTTCAACACTTGCCTTTTCATCACAAGATTTTTAAGATCATGAGAATTCATCACAGTAATAAATAGGAACGGCTACGATACAGAACGATGATAACAGACTCAGCAGGGGCGTAGCTACCGCCGTATCAGCCGTATCAATGATACGGAGCCCCCGGACTACAGAGGCCTTTTGTTTCTTTTGTGATAAATCTTTATCCTTCATTTGGGTCCCTCAACTAATTTTGATAAAGGGCCCTTCCAAGGCACGCTACTTCACTGTAAGAGAGGTTGTGATATTTATGAACATGAATATTCAGCACACTGTACAGTGCTGTATAGTACACGCCAATATTTAAGACCTGAACATGGTACGATTCATTCTCGCACAGTTACCGATTTTACAATGAATATAAGCGAAAATAAAGGTGCGTAAAAACATACGTGCGACAGAGAAAGACATGGGCGGGGCATGTCACCTTTCTGTCCTGCAGTTCGTGCTGTAACGATTTCTGATCAACGTCAGGCCGGTTTTAATGTTTGGCGCATTGGTTTGGTGTGTACTAAACTTAGTTTAGTACACACCAGTGTGTACTAGTTTAGTTAGTTAGTTTAGTATGTTGGTCGTACATACTAAACCAACTAACATGTGTCGAAATGAAAGTCGTTTCCCCAAATTGTGTATTTCATTCAATCTAAATCAAAAATATTTGGGCACTTCCATATTTAAACCCGAGACAACTGTATTTGAAGTCGGTGATCAAGGGCTCATCTACGAAGATAGTCGAATCGTTAAATAACTTTACATTTATAATAATATTACGAAGTAAACCTAAATTATTGTTCCTCACATTTTTCGTGGTGCAATCTTTAATCATTTACGGCATTATAGGATGGGGTGGTATTATTATTGTAGCGGTCACTTAACCCGCTCTGATAAAATCTACCGCTGCGCCACTGGACTCTATGGAAGGCGCGAGAATTACTACGGCATACCTACCTTCGCTGCAAACACGCCGTAATCAGTTACTGCGACCGGCCGCCTCGTAAATAATAATTCCGCCACTTACGCGAAAGGCCTAGAACGTGTGGCTGTGCTATACAAATGCCCGCAGACGGTTCGAGCGATTTCTCAGCTTTGCGTGAATTCACCTGGCATTACCTACCGTGACAGTAATTACTCGCCGCGGCTATATAAGCAGCAGATTCACTCGCCCGCTCCAGTCAGTCCCTATCAGTCTCAGTACCTAGTCTTCATTCATCGGTCGAGTAAGCAACACAGTCCGATCAGTGCCACTACGCCATATCGGCCCACGCGGGCTGCCCGTCTCGCAACAAGTGAATAACGTTTGTCCAGTATGACTCCAGGAACTTTACCAACACCTTCGAGGATTCCTTCTCCAACCACCATCCGCTGTCCGGCCCATTCGCGCCTCGACATGAGATGTTTTCGTCCATAGCACATAAAGCCCGCCGTGCTTTCTGCTTGGGACTCAACCCGTTCTCTGGCAAATCGAAAACCATCACGTTCCGCTGCCAGAGATCATCCTCATCGCCTCTCAAGGTTCCTTCCTGCGTCACGTGTGTGAGCCGACTCAAAGGACACACAGCTGCCATATCTCGTCAGCACGACGACGATCGACCGCCTGGACCAAGGTCACTTCTACACCGCCATGGTGTAGAGCAACACGCCGGCTCCCTGAAGACCTGTGATCTTCACCGCCGCAGTCTCCTGACCTTCTTCACTCATCAGCAACGCAGCAGCAACACTAACGGCACCACGGTCACTCCGCTCCGCTTCGACCCTCGCTCCCTCAACTGGTGACCCCGACGTAATGTGAACATGCAGCATATAGCATCCTGACATGTGTGTTACCACGGCGCATCCGGTAACACCGCAAAAACGAGGGAATCGGTAGAGATGCAAGAACATGGACGCACCGACGAGCAGCATCAACCCGGTTTTCCTGCGACTCCTGGCATCATCTCAATTCAATTCAGTGCCGGCAACCCGGGCGTTTATTTATTATTAGTTATGTACAACATGATTTTTTTTCCTTACCCTCCTCACTAGACAAAGTCTGTTCTGAGGCTGGTAACTAACAATTTCTAATTACATAAAAAACAAATAAGTGGTAAAACAAAGAAAAAAAGAAACATATATATTATAGTAAAAATAATAATAAAAAATAAGAGGAAAATCAGAATTTAAAAACAGAGTAGAAAATAGAAAATATATAATATTAGATATTAAGAATATTACTTATCTCTCTTCTTTCCTTGACATTCAACCAGTTTAAAAATCTTTTGAAAACCCAGTTCAAATTATTAGATGCGACGTAGGTCTTTGTTTGGGCTACAAACTTATTGAATATATATGGTGCCAAGTAAGATTCATGTTTTTTTGCAAAATTTGATTTGATATGTGGTACTTGTAGTTGATTGTGTGTGTTTGCTCTTGTGTATTGCGAGTGAGTTATGAAGTGTGGTGATATTTTTATGCAGTTTTTGTAGATGATCTTCTTTATGAATAGTTTATTTATGTCTAATAGGTTATTGTTGATCATTATCTGTTCTGTCGGATGTTGATAAGGCTTTCTAAACATAATTCTGATTATTGTTTTATGATTAATTTTAAGTGATTTGAGGTGAGTCTCTGCTGCTGCTCCCCATACTGAAATACCATACATTAGAATACTTTGACAGAGTGCATAATATATATTTTTTAGCTGAGGTAGTGACATAATGTTTCGAATTGTTTTGAAGATGTAAGAGAGTTTCCGTATTTTTTTTGTAATTAGGTTAATTTGGAGATCCCATTTTAAGTTATTGTCAACAGTTAAACCGAGATATTTAATATTTTGCGCATAATCAATTTTGTCACAAACACAGCGTGAGTTAGTTAATGAGGTAACTGTGCAGGGTTGAAGATGTAGTTGTGGGCGACTATCTATCTGGCTGACCAGCTAATGTTTTACTGAAAGTTAAGTATTTTGTTTTAGAAATATTTAGTGTCAGTAGATTATTTATTAGCCATTTATTTACTTCAGTCATCCCTGCTTCCGTGTTTTTGAAGACTTTTTCCCATGATTGGGCTTTGAATAAAATTACAGTGTCATCTGCATAACTGATAACTTTGTTCTCTATGTTCCCTAGGCTTATCTCAGTTAGACTGTTAATGTAGATGAGAAACAGTATGGGACCTAAGACGCTGTCTTGGGGTATTCCATACCTGTTGCCTACTTTGTCACTTTCTTGATTATTGATTTTTACAATTTGTCGTCTATTTTCAATGTAGCTGATGAACCATTTTAGTGGTGGACCTATTATGCCAATGTTTTTGAGTTTTTGTTGGAGTAATTTGTGTGAGATGGTGTCGAAAGCTTTTGCTAGGTCTAAGAACACTCCTAACACCTTTGAACCGCCATCTAGGTTTTTTACTATGTAGGTGGTTAGTTCCGATAAGGCGTCTTCTGTTCCCATTTTCGCCCGAAACCCGAATTGACGGGTGGAGATCAGTTTGTGTTTGTCAAGGTATGCGAGCAGTCTTTTTTTCATAGTTTTTTCTAGTAGTTTCGATAGCGAATTTAGGAGAGTGATTGGTCTGTAATTTAAGATCAGCGTTTTGTCTCCCGATTTATGTATTGGAGTAATACAACCTATTTTTAGATGATCGGGGACAAAGCCGAGGCTGAAACTTTGGTTGAAAATATGTTGAAGTGGTTTAAGTATATGTTCTCGGAGACTAATCAGTATATGATTGGAGAGGTTATCTGGGCCCACAGCGCAATTTGGTTTGAGAGAAATAATTATATCCGATATTTCCTTTGTACCTATTTTGTGAGCATAAAACGAATGATTTGGTTGCATGGTAGAGGATAGTTTGGTTAAAGAGTCTTCTGTTGTGCCGTTTTTTAAAAGAATTTTTTCAGCCAAGTTAGATCCAACTTTTGCAAATTGGGAGTTAATAAAATTTGCTATTTTACCAGGTTCATTTTTTGTAAGGGTTTTGTTTCCATTTATTAACAGTACTTTGATCTTCGAGTCTTTTTTCGTATTGGAGAAAGTAATATCTTTGACGATTTTCCAGATTTTTTGGGGTCATTTTTGGCGGATTTTATTTCTTTTTTGTAGTACTTGTATTTGGCTTGTTTGATTAATTTATTACAAAGGTTTCTATATAGCAGGTAATTATTTTTTAGTTTGTCATCATATGGGTTTTTGCGTACTTGCATGTGCATTGTGTCTCTTTTATGAATGCTGTTTACTACTGTTCGTCCCTCAACTGTACTCCGTACACTAGGAAGGGGGTGTGTAGCGGTCACTTAACCCTCTCTGATAAAATCTGGACTGGACTGGATAAACACTGGACTCCATGGAAGGCGCGGGAATTACTACGGCATACCTACCTTCGCTACAAACACGCCGTAATTAGTTACTGCGACCGGCCGCCTCGTAAATAATAATTCCGCCACTTACGCGAAAGGCCTAGAACGTGTGGCTGTGCTATACAAATGCTTGTAGACGGTTCGAGCGATTTCTCAGCTTTGCGTGAATTCACCCGGCATTACCTACCGTGAGAGTAATTACTCGCCGCGGCTATATAAGCATCAAATTCACTCGCCCGCTCCAGTCAGTCCCTATCAGTCTCAGTACCTAGTCTTCATTCATCGGTCGAGTAAGCAACACAGTTCGATCAGTGCCGCTACGCATTATCAGCCCACGCGGGCTGATATCACTCTCGCAGCAAGTGATTTAACGCATATTCAGTGTGACTCCAGGAACATCTTCATAACACCTTCGAGGACTCTTTCTCCAACCACCATCCCCTGTCCGGCCCTTCGCGCCTCGACATGAGATGTTTTCGTCTGCAGACCAAGGTCACTTCTACACCGCCATGGTGTAGAGCAACACGCCGGCTCCCTGAAGACCAGTGATCTTCACCGCCGTAGTCTCTTGACCTTCTTCACTCATCAGCTACGCAGCAGCAACACTCACGGCACCACTGTCACTCCGCTCCGCTTCGACCTCCGCTACGTAGCCCAAATAAAAACTGACTCATTACACCGACTGACGCCTATTTCACGCCCCGTCTCTGCCGATCCGGCCCGCTCCCTCATTATTATTGTCTTAATTTGCTTCTTTCATGAGCTATTATGTGCTTCTAGTATGAGGGGCGAAATTGGTTCGACGTTTATCATAGTGTGCAATTCACACGCGATAGAAGTGAAACCTTCAGAAAACTAAAGTAGACAAGAGTAGGGAGGCTACGTAGCACCGCACAAATAGGAGACCGATTATACTATCTCACTTAAACGCAGGCTAAATCCTATAGATCAGGGTTTACCAACCAGTGGTCCGCAAGAGGCCCGCGATGGTCCGCGAGTCAATAAACGAGCCAGCGCACTGGTGGTCCCTGGTCGAGAAGTCTGAATAAAAAAAAATCAGGACAAGCTTATCATTATTGTACCTTGTGGTCAGTGGTCATTATGGTATATCACCCCCCCTCCCCCCATTATAGTTGACAAAACACAAATTACGACTTCATAAAAAATTGGTCCGGGGGGGGGGGGGTGGCTAGATAATTCTGGTCTTGGGGGTGAAACACTCGGTTGGGTGACACCCTGTGGGTGGGGGGCGCCGCCCCCCCCCCCCTCGTTACGCTGCTTGTGGTCCCTGTTCAAGTGGTCCCGGGTCAGAAAAATGTTGGGAACCACTGCTATAGATGTATGTGTTTGTCTCTTTTTGGTATCGCTATTTTTCATTACATCGAGTTTCAAATCACAACGGTGCTAAAGAATTTTTCACTTTAAAAATCATCCTAATCCCTTCCCGTTTCATGGTTGAACCCACCTTATTTTCAAAAAATGTACTTTTCCTTGCAATTTAGAAATAGAGGTTAATGTTTTGGGTTTGCTTCGGAGACGAGGAGATGAAATTGGTTTGAAATAAAACATTATCCAAATACCTCCCTCCACATCTTGTTTCGTAGTTGGACCCGTCCTTTTTTCTGCGGTTTGGAGATATAAATTGGTGTTTTCGGCTTACTCATGAGAAGAGAGGGTGAAGTGAAATGAAAAAAAAAATCATCCAAAACCCCACCTGTTTCGTAGTTGAATTCCCTTCATTTTCAAAACAAGTCGTTTTTCTTGCGTTTTGGAGATAGAGCTTGATATACCTTTAGGTATTTTAATGTCAAAAATTCACGGAACTGAACAAATGTGTACCATTTACAATAAGGTCGCTATTATAGCATAGGAGTTGGCGGTAGGCACAAGGAGCTTAACCTAGTGGCGAACACATAGCGGCGAAAGCAAAGCGGGACCGCAATAAAAATTGGAAAGCCAGGATATTTTCGACAAGGACTAATATAACCCAATCGCCGCGCCGAGCCGAGCGACGGGCCATAAACCGTTTCGTTTGACCCTTGCCGCTGCCGCCTATGCAATTAGTTTTTAAGATATACCCCAGAGCAGGAAGGAAGACACGAGCGAGAATTTCACCACGAAGTCAGTCACCATTTTTACCCGGCCAGGGGGTAGTACTCCGCTCCGGCCTCGGAGCGTCCCGAACCGACCGGGGCTTACGCGAACCGAATCCCGACCAGTGATAAAAAAAGTGGCGTTGTGCAACCCGACCAGGGCTTTGCAAACGCTCTCCAAACTGCACGCGACCCCCGCGCAAATTCCCGACCAGGGAAATTAACAGTCACGCTCACGGATTTCGACCAGCACCGCTCATACGTTCGTGAACTTCCGCCAGAAAGTTCAACCAAGTGACCGTGAAAATTCCGACCAGGGATTGTGCAAGTTCCACTTTGCACAAATGTTCACTACAAGGAACTCTCGCAACTCTACATGTGCAATAACAAGTGAAAAAAATAGAAACTAAGTGTAGTGACTGTGTGCGTACGTGGAGACTCCATCATCAACAACCAAAGGGAAGTGACTGAACACTTTATTTATTTTAACCACCGAAGTGATTAGATTCTGAACAATTACATAAAGACTTTACCGTAGAATTAAGCAAACAGACTTTCTAATTTTAAGACTTATTAATTAAGTAGTTTTAATACTAATACAAGGTTAATAATTAACACTTACCTTTTGTGTCCTAATGTAATAAGTACCGTTCTTAAACCAGTAGCTTTTTTAATTTGTTCCTCCTTAATTTTAAGTTTATAGTTTTTAGTTTTAACCCGCCATAAGGCGCGGGTGTATCAAGCTTGGTGTTTTACTTAATGTAATTAGATATTGGTCAAACAGTATTTTTCTGAAAAATAATATCGATTGAAGTGCCGTTATATATATAAATCTATGGAAGTGCCCAACTTGTGCTTCTATCTCTGTACTTCTTACGTCTATGGCAGATTAGTTTATTTATCGTCTATGGGTAATTGTGATTTTTCTGTGGCGTCGGCGTTTGCTGTCAGAATACGAGAAAAACTGTCACATCACGAATCTCAAACTTACACCCGGTTTTATAAAAAAAACATTATCCATTAATCATTTAAAATGCTTAAAAGAAAATTAGCCGCTCTCAATCACCCAAATCCCGACGTATTTGACGTTCATGGTAGGTATTCTTCCTTTAAATTATAGGTAAGTACACATTATTTTTGTGGGATTTCATTTTTAATATTTTATCTTGCAGATGAAACCGAATTTCGCAGCACAGTCCTATGGTTAGAAGACCAAAAAATTCGTCATTACAAAATAGATGAACGCGAAGGCCTAAGGAAAATAAAAGAAGACACTTGGGTGAAGGATTTTGAACAATATCAAAAGAATCTTGCTAGTCCTGTAATAAACGAAACTCCCTGTGAACAGTTAACTTGGCTGGCCTCGCTAGCTATTAGGTTGGAGTATGGAGATAATGGTGAGTTAATTCATCATTATTTGTATTTTATGCTTCCATGTAAATTGTAATCTCCAACTCTAAAACCTACACAGTTGCAATATTTATAAACTTTGTCATAAAGTTAAAAATTTTTTGGTAAATATGCAGTTAGTCCACCTCACGGATAATACGGAACGTTCGTGATGTCGAAGTTTGATGCACGGATAATACGGAATGTTCCTTTTTTAACTAATAGACAATCAAATATGACATTTGTCGGAAGTACCAATCTTATAAAATAAATTCTCTAAAATAAACTCGCATTTCATCATAATTTAAAAAAACATTATTTATGCATTAAACCGCTTACTCGTTAATACGGAATATTTTTTATTCAAACTGTTGTATTTAGCTTTATTATCACGAAAAATGAGTATTTAAGTCGGGGGAGACCAAAAAATATGCATTTAACATTTTAATTTTGTTTAAATTAATTCACTTACGCGATTACAAATTCTTCGCCATATTCTATTTATATCAACAACTTATATGTTCATAGACAATCAATCCTTCACATTTTCCAAGGTACCAATAGCTAGAATATTAAAAAAGATTGCCATAGCGGAAAAATTGATTCTCAAATATTTTAGGAACGTACACCAACTAGTATTGTGGAGTTTTTATGCCTTGACGCGAGTAGGCGTTATAAAGGTGCACGTTCTTTTGTATCACAAACCATGTTACACAAACCTAGCGTAGCCGCTAAACTACTTGAAAACTGGGATGTTTTTCTTGCCTTGACGCGAGTAGGCGTTATAAAGGGGCACTTTCTTTTGTATCACAAACCATGTTACACAAACCTAGCGTAGCCGCTAAACTACTTGAAAACTGGGATGTTTTTCTTGCCTTGACGCGAGTAGGCGTTATAAAGGGGCACTTTCTTTTGTATCACAAACCATGTTACACAAACCTAGCGTAGCCGCTAAACTACTTGAAAACTGGGATGTTTTTCTTGCCTTGACGCGAGTAGGCGTTATAAAGGGGCACTTTCTTTTGTATCACAAACCATGTTACACAAACCTAGCGTAGCCGCTAAACTTCTTGAAAACTGGGATGTTTTTCTTGCCTGGACGCGAGCAGGCGGTATAAAGGGGCACTTTCTTTTGTATCATAAACCATATCACACAAACTTATACCAACATATCAAAATGACATTTGAAAATAATGTTTGAAAATGGACGGTCTCGTTTCACAGAATGAAAGCTAATTTTAATTTTACGTAATCGAAATTTAGAATGAAATATTTTCCACTTCCCCCAATGCAAATAGTTGTCTTTTAATGTAAATGGTGAATCAAAAGATTTTTTCAAAAAAAAGTGCGTATTAACCATTGCCAGCGATCTCAAAAATTTACCGTATTTTAGCTCAACCAGTGAGTAGGTAGGTACTGTACGTCATTAATTCCTGGCTAGGAAAATATAACTAGTTGAATCAAGAATATACAAGAATTTATTTTATGATGTTGGTACTTTCGGCAAATGTCACATTTGATTGTCTATTATCTATTTGTTAAAAAAGGAATATTCCGTATTATCCGTGTATCAAACTTCAACAACACGAACGTTCCGTATTATCCGTGAGGTGGACTAACTGCATATTTACCTAAAAAACATCCCAGGTTTTGAATGGTTTGTTTGGCAAAGCAGGGTTTGTCTAGCGGGTTTTTGTAATTATGCTAATACATTTCTTTCCTTGTTCTACTGTTACAAATACAGGTACAAACTTGTCAATAATGCATTCCCTTTGTTTTACGCAAAAATATTTTTTCTATGATTGGCAGCATTGATTGTATGTCTATGAAATGTTAAAGTAAAAACGATGAATAAACAATGGCGTTTAATTAATTGAATTAATTTTAACAAAATTAAAATGTTGCATATTTTTTGCATGTTTTTTGGTTTCCCCCGACATAAATACTCACTTTTCGTAATAATAAAACTAAACCTAACTGTTTTAATAAAAAATATTCCGTATTAACGAGTAAGCTGTTTTGCATAAATAATAACATTTTTATTGAAACATAATGATAAAATTCTTAACCCTTCGTTTCAACTTAATTACTACAAGAAATAACTATGTATTTACATCGGGGAGATGGAAAAGCGTGTACGAAATAGGTTATTAGTTTGGGTTATAACATTTTTTGCATCTTTATATTGAAACAGAACCTTCTGGCAAACTAGAAGTGTGTCGATCCACTCATTTTACAGGCTCAAATCCGAATCCGGATTGACTTACTCTAACCAGTTATACCTGACATTATATTATAACGATCAATATCTACTTGCTTCCTAAACTGTAACCATTTCTTTTTTTAAATCATAAATGTAACTTCACTGGTTTATAGTATATTCGCTTTTAACCTCCAGGCGGCGGGAATAATCTTTAGTTATTTCAGCGAACTTGCCTCTCACGCGGGAGCCAACTATAGTTATTTCTGGGTTTGAATCCTTGCTGTTTCGTGTACATGCAAGATAGAGGGCCAAATTCTACATGTAAAAATTCTCCAATCATATCTCTAGCGACATCTATCTAAATTTATCCCGAAATATTATTTGTTTATTCTCAGGAACCATTTAAATCCAAGGAGACAGAATTTCCCCGTCAGTTGATTTGAATCTCGCGCGTCGGTACCAACCATTACTAATCTCGCGCAGTCGCAGTAGAACAAACAAAGGCGCTTCAATAGAACACTGCGCCGATTGTTCAATTTTCATTCAGTTACGTACATCGATTCGATTGTTTTAATTTGTGAAAATAAAAATACTTTTTTCGCATTTAGGTTTATTATGGTGTATTAGTGTTCGTTACTCTTAATATTTAGCCTTGTTTAACTCAATAAAACTTTTATTCGTAATTATTTATATTATAATATTCAAAATGTCACGGGGTCTTAAATTTTTGAGAGCGTGTTAGATTTAGAATCAGACTTATAGTTGGATAGTGACGGTGAATCAATTTTATTTGATATCGGTGATGGTGATGATGAAGTTCAAAGTGAACACAGTGTAACTCTTCCCAGTACCAGTGTGCCCGGTACCAGTGCATCCGATACCAGTGAACCCGGTACTTCAAGCATCCGTGAAAACGCATCTTCGACAAACAGTGACATTTTTTCATCATAGGTGTCGGGTCCATTTATTCCGGTCTTTCATGAATTTGATGATTTTTCATCAGGAATCACAAACATGTCATTGACAAAAGATTCATTAGAGGTAGATTTTTTTGAACACTTTTTGAATCTAGAAATAATGGAGAAAATGGTTCTAGAATCCAACAGATACTATAGAGCTACATTTAATCAAATATCATTAACTCCCAAATCTCGACTCCGTCAATGGAAAGATACATCTCGTGCCTGAAATGTATATATTTTTTGCAATAACTATGCTGATGACTAGGGTTTCTCACATATCGATCGAGGAATATTGGACAACGGATCCTATTTTAGCGTCTTCTCAATTCGGAAAGATTATGCCAAGAGATCGATATCAGATTCTTCGTCGAATGCTTCATTTTTCTGACCCTGCCACACAAACCCCCGGAAACAGACTTCATAAAATAAAACTTTTGGTTGACCATTGCAGAGAAATATTAAAAAAAACCTTTATCCCTTACCAAAACTTGTGCATTGACGAAAGCATAATCGTGTTTAAAGGGCGTTTGAAATTTAAGCAGTATATCCCTAGTAAACGTCATAGGTTCGGAATAAAATTATTTGTACTATGCGACGTTACCACGGGATTTGTATTAGATTTTATTATATACTGTGGAGAAGGAACCGACATCCACGACGGGCAATGTTTAGGTGTTTCTGGAGCAGTGGTAACCACATTACTCACAGATTATTTTGGCAAAAATCACACAATATGGACCGATAATTGGTACACAAGTCCAAAACTACTTAAATTCTTACACGATCAAAAAACAAACGGTTGTGGAACAGTAAAAGCAAATAGAAAGGGAATGCCTAAATTTAGTAAGTTAAAAAAAGGTGACCATAAATCCAAACATACAGGCCCCTTGTTAGCCCTCAAGTGGCATGATAAACGAGAGATTCATTTGTTAACAACTGTGCACGATGCTTCTTTTGCAGAGACTGGAAAGTGTGATAGAAATACAGGCCTACCAATTAAAAAACCGAAGTGTGTACTAGACTACAATAAATGTATGGGTTCGGTTGATAAGGCTGACATGATGTTGAATAATCTAAGTTGTATGAGAAAATCCATAAAATGGTACAAGAAGGTTGCTTTCCATATTATTGATTTATTCTTACTAAATGCACACATTCTTCACAAAACAGTTTCCGAAAAGCAAATGACCTTGACTCAATTTCAATACGCAATCATTAAACAACTTTTGGAGAAATATCACATACCATCAACACGAAATCAGCAATCATCCGATAGCCCATTACGTTTGGCTGCCAAAGAATTGGCGAATCATATGCCCGGTTTTGTCCCCCCTACAAGTAAACGGTCAAATCCATGTCGTCAATGCCATGTTTGTGCAAATACAACACTTAGAGTTAAGGCTAAAAAATTTACACGTTACATGTGCTTAGAATGTAATGTTGCATTGTGTGTGGTTCCGTGTTTTAAAGATTACCATAATAAAAATCATTATTAACAAAAAAACTATGTGCCAAAGTGAATAAAAAGTAGTTTAAAATATGTTTATATAATTAATGTTAAAAACGAGAAAAAAAGTTAAATGTAGTACCTAAGGGTGATGTGGTTAATAAATTTTAAAGTGCGCATAAAATATGCCCATGTGTGTAAAAATACTTCGTATTATTATGACAGCAAAACAGTTTCTATGTTTCGACATTTCGGCGCATTGATCGGTCCTTTGTAACATGAGACGCGCGGCAGACTCAGGCAGACGTAAGTATCAGGCAACATAAAGATAATTCTGTAATGTTTACGTCTGACTTTTGTTGAATAATTTTTGTTTATATTAACACAATTCTAAAATGACATTTGGGATTATTTATGGATAGTTAAAGCATGGACGAGTTTATTGACCTGAATTCAAACAAAGAACAATCATTTAAAATATATCTAATGACGGTTTTAAAACGTAATGTTGTTCGGCTCGATCAAAATATTAAACGTGCCGCGTAGTGGTGTCGGCACACGCACATTTTAACGCAGCCTAGAGGTTAAATGTAAAATGAATGTATATTTACAACTGTATGTTTCCTAAATAAACTTAAACTTAAATAAAAAAATAAAAATTATTTGGGGCAAAAAATTTTGGTCTCTGGTGACATTTCTTTTTTACTTAACAATTTTTTTTTAAATAGTAGATATTGGACAGTTAGTGGCAGGTTGAGGGGTTGGTCGGTTACTCGACTGAGTGAACTGTGACGATATGTGAAAGAAAAAAAAATTGTTTGATTTGAAGAAAAAAATTTTTGAAATAAAATAGACATCAAGGTTGTCACTGGAGACCAAACACTTTTTACTCCAAATAATGTCAGGAATCACTGGTTAAAGTCAAGTACGTTCCTTATGGTTCCATGCCAACTCAGAATGAGACCAACTCAGAACCACCTCAGAAAGGTCAATAAAAGCTACGAAAAAATAATTTTAAAATAGCTGGGAACCCTAACCTAACTTAACCTATTTTTTTATCATCACTCTTAACCCGTCTGCTTGGTCCAATATATTCGCACCTCACAATCCGGAAGCCTCTGTTTCTTGCGAAAATTCTGAAACCGTCACTTTGGATCGAGATTGTAAAATATCTATGCAAGATAGCTTTCATATTTCAAAGACAATAAGAAGCATTATTTTGTTCTCTTTCTGGTTAACAGAAAAAATACATATTTTTGCGTGAGAGGAATAGAGATATATAGCTTTTAAAATGTAAGGTCGCTCAGGACGTTTTTGGTCTAATGAAAGTATAACGCGATTACGTGTTTTGGGATGTATTTAATCCTAAACAAGCAGACGGGTTAATGACCTTTCTGAGGTGGTTCTGGGTTGGTTTCATTCTGAGTTGGCCGTTCACCGTCCTTTATCACTAGTAGGCTGCTGGCAGAGGCAAAACGAAGATTCCAGAGCTGCTCATTATTAAAGGCAATTAAATTATATAAAAACAATTAAATTATAGTTAATTAACCGGTCATATTTGTTTTACAGGGCCAACAAACTCGGCTATAAAAGATCATTTGGTTTTGGCACATTTCAGAATATCATTCGCCACATATTTTGCATCCGCCAGCCGCCTACTATAATCACCCTGTATAGAAAAGTGTGTTGTGAGCATGCATGTGCGCACGAAGGCCAATTTAATCTTACTTCATTGGAAATTGGTCAAACAGTTTCGAATGTAGAAATTTCTTCTAGTATGTTTAATTAATTCGCAACTTTTTGTGTTCAGTGGTATTCATATAATACAATTTAACTTTTTACAGCTATAAGATACAATACAGCTGCCCAAGAGCTAGCACAAAAACCAACTACTGTTGTTCCTAATGTTACATCTACAAACCCGCTGGATAACTTAGATTGTAAGTATGAATTTTTTTTTTCTCTTCATTGGCAACTTCGCTTTTTTCTTTGCATTGGCAGAGTGAAGTTCTACATAATATTTAAAATGAGTTTTCTTTCAAAAATATAATTTGAAATTAGAAATTTTTAATTGCAATTATTTATGGGTACAAATACCTACCTACCTTTCTGGTTTTTATGATGTCCATTGATTGTTCTTACAAGTGTGGTTCGACAACTATCACAAGTAACAATCTATCTTCTGTCTATGTAATCTTGCTAATATTATAAAGGGGGCATACATTAATTACGTGAGCTCAAAAGGGGGGGGGAGGTGTCCAGCAAAATCTCACGTTACTTGAAAAGAATATACGAAGTGGCCCAAATTTATCTCACCAAGAAGCGGAAGGGTTCTAGATTGGAAGAAAAATTGGCTCACATAATTAATGTATGCCCCCAAAGGCGAATGTTTGTATGGATGTCTGCATGTATGTATGTTTGTTAATCTCTCATTCACGCAAAAAATACTGAATGGACTTTAAAAATTCTTTCACTAATAGAAAGCTACATTATTTGCGAGCAATATAGGTTGTATACATTGGTAAGCTCTAGCGTTATGAAATTATTTATTATACTTTTTCTGTCCCTAACAAAATCGAGTTATTGCAAACGTCAGAAGAAAAACAAAACAAATGATTGCCGTGGAAACGATGTTGGCGTCATAGTTAATATCTATCTCTAAAAATGAGGAGGAAGGGGGTGGGGGGAGGAGGGGAAGGTGGAGGAGGCGGACTGGGAACCCCCATAATACCATGCGAGCGAAGCCGCGGGATAAAGCTAGTGTAGATATAAAGAAGAGTGTGTGGATTTGTTTTTTGCACAAATCTACAGTTTTATTCCTTCAAAACAAGAGAAAGGTCGCCATCTACATGAGATTTTGAAAAACAACACCCATCAACCCTTTTCCACCCCTCAGAGCAGAATAAATCCCAGGCAAAGCTGGATATTTCAGCTATCAATAAAAAGACCTTTTAAAGACTGCGCTACAAACTGTTGCCTTACTTTAACGAAATTAAATTTTTTGTGCATTGTCTGGTTATTTCAATGTTTGCTCTTCGGTGGTTAATATATGACTGATGTTATAGTTTATTCAAAGAATTCTCAAACCCTCCTGGGCAGGTGACAGCAATAGTGTCGTTAACTTGTCATCGTTCCCGAGCACGACTGAAGATCACCGATGAACAAAAAACAGTTCACGTCAAATTAATTATGAACACTTAGTCGTTGGAAACTGTTGTGTGTTCGTTAGCAACCTGCAGCCATTCTCGGGAGCGATGACAAGTTACCGACATTATCGATAAAACCTATATCGATTGACTAGGCTAGATACCCTGGTGCCAAAAATATGGTCACGAGATTTGCCTCCAGTTCATCGAAACGATACCCAGATTTTATGTTAGAGCAAGTATATTGAGGTGATTTTTCACAAAAAAGGCGATCTACAAATTATCCAATTATTATTATTATCAATTTTGATAACAATTATTATAAGCAATAATTATTAACTTGAAACACTCATCTACATTGAAACAATCTCCCGAGAAAAGATACATGCCGCCGACAGGACTTGAACCCACATCCTTCTGATATCCGGTCAACTGCTCTTTATCCACTGAGCTACGTCGCCTTATCTCCTACCCGCCAAATAATTCAATATATACTAGTGTTTCATTCAACAATTACTGCTTATTACATTTTTCCACCTGAAAACAACCAACTTTATTTTTTGTGAGAAAGGCATTGTAAGTGCTAAATCTCCCACTAGGTGGCGTCGAGACAAATTATGTCTACATTTTTTGGTGAAATACTTTAACTTGTCAAATATTAATTATTATTTTTAGTTGGTAAACTAATATTTGACAAGATTTTTATGCATAGCATAAAGGGTAACAATTATTATAAGCAATTATTAATTATTAGCCTGAAACACTCATCTACATTGAAAAAATCTTCCGAGAAAAGATACACGAAAAGAGACATGGCAAAATGTAATAAGCAGTAATTGTTGAATGAAACACTAGTATATATTGAATTATTTGGCGGGTAGGAGATAAGGCGACGTAGCTCAATGGATAAAGAGCAGTTGACCGGATATCAGAAGGATGCGGGTTCAAGTCCCGTCGGCAGCATGTATCTTTTCTCGGGAGATTTTTTCTATGTATTTTGAGTGTTTCAGGCTAATAATTATTGCTTATAATAATTGTTACCCTTTGTGCTATGCATAAAAATCTTGTCTTAAACAGTAGTTTACCAATTAAAAATAATAATCAATTTGGATGTCTATGCATCCCCAACTGTGGTGTATTGTGGGGAGAGGAAGATGTGAAAGATGAAGGTTGTGTTTATTTTCAGTTTCCGGTGCAGAGTTTAGCACAGGTGTCTCCGAATTGGCCGCAATGGCCAAGGTGGGGCCCCACTATGATTCGAGAGTGCGCCTCAGCGCTCTGGCGACCGTGCTCAAGACTGCTCCCCACCCCGCCCCGCCACCAAAATACATGGAAACAGTCGATAAACCATCAGATGTTATGGATCTTCTCTTTATCTCCGAACTCAGAACTCTTCAAACTTCAATCAACGAAGCCCTGGTGGCGGTCCAGCAGATAACAGCGGATCCTAAGACCGATACCACTCTGGGACAAGTGGGCCGCTAGTGTTTACGAAGATCTGCTTTCAAATTTTTGTCCTACTAAATAAGTAAATTTACACTTAAAAACTTATGCAACTACATTATTTATTATCCTGTCTTTAATTACAAAAACTTTGTGCGATTTTATTTTGTTTAATACTTTTTTGTAATCTTATCGATAATACGACAGTATTTGTGTATGCTTTTGTACTGATAAATATTTTTTTGTAATATCAATTTCATTATTTTTCCTTTTACTTCCTCTAGATCTGTTTTTCAGCAATAAATACTTGTGTAGTGCAAACACACAGAAAATATAACAATGTATAACAACATCTTTATTTACAATAACATTATTTACTATATACTAGAATATAAAATATTAAGATAAAAACAATAAAGAAATCAGTAGGACCCGGCAACGTGACGACGAAATGAAGAATTCCGTAGCCACTTACAAATCAATACAATTATCATTATTTAATGGGTAAAATTCATTGCGACCGAAGCGCGGGGATGTCGGTGCATAATGTAAACCACTAGAGGCTTGGTCTGAACAAATTTTCAATTTTATTATTTTTTAACTTAATTAGCTTTCATTGCAGAGAATATATGCGTCCAAATTAATTTTTTTTTGTGCATAAAAATATATCAGCCTTTGTTTGGACATTGTGTGACACCAATTGTAATTTTTTATGAAATATAATATCATAAATCAAAAAATTGTATAAAATTTTCATTAACATGTTAGTTTCTCCGCAGTAGCATTATAATGGCAGATGGTCATCTACTATGACACACAAATGTTAAATTTTAATGAAAAGTCTGATTAAACTAAAATAATTCTACTTTGTATACTCATCTTTGTTCTTTTTGTGCTAAAATTTACTTCACTCAACTTGCTAGCTGCAGCTCACTAAGGAAAACAATGAAATTTGATCTGATGGTAACAATATTATGTTGTTTTAGTCCTTTTCTTTTCAGTGGACAATACATGGAAGAGAAAAGACACATAGGTAAAAATGTATAAGCCCACCTCACAGATAATACGGAACATTTGTGTGATCACTGTGATCGTGTTGTCGAAGTTTGATACATGGATAATACGGAGCGTTCCTTTTTTAAATAATAGACAATCAAATATGACATTTGTCGGAAGTACCAACTTTATAAAATAAATTTTCGTCAACATAAAAAGAAAAAAGTACCTACTTCGAATTAATCCTAATATTAATGGTTTGAGGTTCAAGCTGCAAAAGATGCATGGCATTATCATTTAGATATTAATACATCCCAGGATTTTAATGGTTTGTTTGGCAAAGCAGAGTTTGTACAACGGGTATATGTAATTATTCTAATACCTTTCTTTTCATGTTTTTTTGCTACAAATACAGGTACAAACTGTCAATAATGCATTCACTAATAGCATGAATAAATTATTGTTTTATATGGCAACAATATTTTTTCTATGATTGCCAATCAATTTTAACAAAATTAAAATGTAACATGCATATTTTTTCATCTCCCCCGACATAAATACTCACATTTCATGATAATAAAGCTTAATCTAACTATTTCAATAAGAAATATTGCATATTAACCAGTAAGCGGAGAATGAGACATTTTAAATGGAAGTTTTCTTTCAAGCGACAAGGGAATGTTGAGCTTTAATATTCACATGCTATGGCTGAAATGGAGTGGATAGAACCGCATCGGGAATTAAAAGTTGATCTAAAAACAGTGAGATTATAAAAATACAAGGCAGGTTATTTTATTATAATCACATAAAAAATGTAGCACCACTTACAAAAAGGATAGCTGTTCAAAGAATACTTGTGTACGAAAAATGAAATGAATATTGAAATAGCTACATGAACGGCCCGCTAAAGTACGTCCATTGGATTCAGTTCAGTGAAACTGCGCGTGTTGTCTCAGTAATATATCTTTCTCTTTCATGTGTTTCATATGTATGCATTTTGTTTTTATATGTATGGTTTATAAATCAAAAAATTTCCCCTAGAGTGCGACACTGGTTTTGCTATGGCGTTTGCGGGTCCATCCTAGTAATCAGCATCCTCAACTCTTCTTTCAATAAATAATATATAAACGCACTAAAATTTGTCCTTAAATGGTGGTAGATCACATATTCTTGCAACGCCAAACCCAGCAAACGCTAGAACAGAAAAAAAAACAAGTTAAAAATATAATTTGAAACACAACTGTGATTTGTAACATGAACATTGAACAAGGAATCAGATCAATACATAGGTGAAAGTGATGCACGACGAAATGTATCCACATAAACCTTTTATATAGGTAGTTGTTTTTCAATGGTTTGATCATAAAACTTATGATAAATGTGCACTTAAAATTTAGAATTATGAAATTAATTGTTCACACATTTTAAGAATGCTCGGTGTAGGTATAGATTATCGTTAAAGCCGCTTACCTAATGCAACTCCTAATATGACAGTTTTTCCCATAGCAGTGCTATTTCTTTTAGCTTGGTAAGCAACATACGCCCCAATTCCAATAAGTCCGGTTCCACTAACTGCTCTGCATTCAAGGCATCCCCTATCTCTGTTTGTTACAACCGATGGCATTTTTAAAAGCAATAATTACGGCAGAAATAAAATTTCAAAACATTGGTAGTATTTACACAACCTAAACGTCAAAAAATTTAAAGTTAATAAATCTTCTTCGTACGTCATACGGTGATACCATGTCCCAAAAATAAAATAAAACATGTTTCAGGGGTAAAAAAACGTTTTATCATGTTTTAAAGTACAGGGTGGCGCAAATCTACCGATATGGTTTGAATGTGTAATAACTTTTTTTATAATGGTTAATTTTTTTTTTTTTGCTATACAGTATATTATGGGGAATATTTTTGGCTTAACCCTCGACCCGTCGCGTGGGGTCTTTAAAAGCCCAGGTTTTACAAAAATGCTAATTATGTACATTTTAATTGTTCCCATCGACTTTAGATTTTAGATAGCTTCCTAAAAGGGAAGATGCTTGACGCTAGCGCCACCCAGTGCTGCCAATTTAGCATATTATATGCTATATTTGGCATAATTACTCCATGTGTGGCATACTTATTATGCTTTTAGCATATAGCATATTTATTTGACTTATTTTTACGAAAATAACAAAAACCTTTTTTTTTACTTTTTCGGGCGTTTGTTGATTCTTTATACTACAGGATTCCCCTAACTAGTCTTTGTTTGTCTGTGTTTCTGCAATTTGATTTTGATACCATTATGCCGCCTAAGTATAAATAATCAACATTACCGGTCACACTGGGAGAAAATGGCAGACTTTAAAGAGTGGTTGCAGCCTGTTGAAAACGATACTATGAAAGCCTATTGTTACTGTAGTGCGACATGATTGTAAAAATGTCTATTTTGAAGCTACATGTTTTATCAACAAAGCACAGAAAAGCAATAGAGCCAATGAAAAGTCAAAAATCATTAACTTTCCCATATTAAAAAAAGATTTGACACCCAGAAAGCAGAATCTTCACTAGCTTTGTTCGTTTGCGAACACTGTTTAGTTATGGCCGTAGATAATTTTTTTTTAAGTATTTATTAACCGAAAATAATATTACTCCATACCTACATATGCATTTATATATTTTTGGTTTAAGCAAAAATTATAAAAAAGATATTTTACCATTTATCGGAGTTATGCAAATACCTACCGATTTACTGACAGCAAACACAGTTACATCGAATAAAATGCACGAATATTATAAAAAAACGTCTTGGCATTTTATAAAGTAATTTAGCATATTCTTGGCATATTTTTCACATCACTCTAGCATATTTTGAAGTAGTTGAGTTGGCAGCACTGGTGCCACCGTCATTTAGTCTGCGCATGTGCGCTGTGAGATACAGACATGTGTTTTGGCGTGAGGCTCTGAGGGACCCAGCGCGACGACTGACGTACGTAAAATTGCACTCGTGATTTGTTTTTATTTCTTGTTATAGTTTATTTTACAATTCTGTTTTTTTTTTAGATTACTTTTTATAACGTAAATATGGACGCGAGACAAAATCAACAAATTTTGAGATGGTTAGAAGAGGAAATTGTTGAAGAAGTTGGTGGGGAAGGGGATGAAGATGAGAATGTGGATTACCCTGACGAAATAAGTGAGCACGACACAGAGTACGACCAAGAATGCGATGATGATCTTCCCCAAGACGAGCCTCAACCATCAAACAGTGACGAGGATGATATTGCATTAGCGAATTTATCGTCACGTAATTTTTATATCGTGAAAAAAAGACAGAGGGACGGCAAAAATACGACTGTTTGCAAATGGAAAAAGATTCCCTACCCACAGGCTATTAGAACACAACAACATAATATAGTCATGGAACAACCAGGTCCACAAGATGCAGCACGCGAGGTTAGTAGCCCATTAGAATCTTGGTTATTGTTTATGGATTTGGAAATGTTACAGCACATAGCATATTGCACAAATATAAAAATAACATCGATGCAGATAAATTATGAAAGAGAACGAGACTACGGGCAGACAAATTTGATCGAGTTGAAAGCTTTATTTGGCGTAATGTATATAATAGGATTGCATAAATCGACACATGTTTCAATTGATGACATTTGGATTACTGATGGAACTGGCCTGGATTTTTGTCGTGCTGTCATGTCTAAACAGCGATTTCAATTTTTACTAAGAGTCCTTCGGTTTGATGAAATTCATACTCGCATAGAGCGAAATGTGACAGACGAACTGGCACCAATTAGGTGGCTCTATGAAGCATTTATCAATAATTGCGAGCAATACTATAGAAATAACGAACATGTCACTATAGATGAGATGCTTGAGAGTTTCAGAGGTTCTTGCCGATTTCGTCAATGTATGTCTAGCAAACTTGCTAAGTATGGAATCAAACTGTTTTCTTTAGTGGATGCAGTTACATTTTATACTAAAAAATTAGAGATTTATGTAGGTAAGCAGCCTGAAGGACCTATTTATCAAGACACTTCGACTAATGCTCTTGTCAAGCGGCTGATCGCTCCGATATCAGGCATGGGGCGGAATGTCACCATGGATAATTGGTTCACGAGTGTTTCTTTGTCGAAAGAACTACTAAAAGATCACAATTTGACAGTAGTGGGTACGGTACGAAAAAACAAATCAGAAATTCCAAGCGACTTCAATCAAAACGGTATGGAAGTTTATTCATCAATTTTTGGCTATCAGCCTTCAAGCACTATGTTGTCCCATTGCCCAAAGAAGAAAAAAGTAGTGATACTTCTTTCGACAATGCATTCGATGGATGAAAGTACGCGAAAGAAGCTTCCAGAAATTATAATTTTTTATAATAAAGCCAAAGGGGGCGTTGATGTAGTGGACAAACTTATTGGTACCTACTCCGTTGCGCGGGTTTGTCAACGATGGCCACTGCGTCTGTTATTCACTTTTTTGGATGTTGGTGCACTCAATGCACCTATAATACTGGACACAGCCAATCATAGTCACAATATGCAGTGTAAAATTTTCTTGAAAACATTGGCATTTGCACTATGTGCACCTCAATTGCAATCTCGAGCAACTATTTTATCTTTGCCACGTGAATTGAAACAGTGCATTAGACGGTTTGCGCCTCCCCTCCAAGATCAGCCACCTGATGATAATAATGAGCTCGTACCAATGAGAAAGCGCTGTATTCACTGTCCGAGACAAACAGACAGAAAATTTAAATCTATTTGTCATTTTTGTAAGGGCAACATTTGTCCGATTCATACCAAAACTATATGCACTGACTGCGTTCTAAGAGAAAACTAAGACTATTTAGATAAGGAAAAGTTTATATGTTTTTTCATTGTATTTTGTTGTTTTCTTTTTTGTTTTAATAACAAATCTATATTGAACTAAAATAGTAATAAGTTTGATAGAAATTGTTAAGATTTGTTTAAAATGTTTACTATTAAAATAAGTATGATTCAAAATTATAAAAAAATGTTCCCTATTGATTTTTTGGCTTTCATATTAAAAACATACATCTAATTTTTAATAATTTCTTTTTATTTCAATGCAGCTCCTATCACCTGACTATAATCAGTCTAAATAAAATAAAAAAATATTTGCTATAACAATTTTATCATATTTATTTTTGGGGTCCTTAGCGACCCCGCGCGACTCCTCGCGTTAAAAAAAAGGCGCGACGGGGGGAGGGTTAAGTGTGAAAAATTATATCCCGCAAGTGGTGGCATTTTCGGCGTCGCACATTCGTGCTCTTTCCAGTACATTTTGCATAACTTTTCGTAAAATTTCCGGTGTTATGGCTTGAATTTCATTGCGAATGTTGTTTTAGCTGTGGTATGGTCACTGGTTTATTTACGTATACCCTTTCTTTAAAATAACCCCAAAGATAAAAGTCTGGTGCTGTTAAATCCGGTGAACGTGGGGGCCAATTGAAATCGCTTCGTGGGGGCCAATTGAAATTGTGTCCCTTGCAATGTGGGCTGTGGCTCCATCTTGTTGGAACTACAACTGTGGATGGTTTTCTACAGCTGGCCTCAAAAAATTGTCCAGCATCATATTCAGCACCATTAACCGTAACTTTTTTATATGAATACCGCACAAGAGTCTCAACTGCTCCCGTCTGGAGCCAGTGAGACTATGGCATCCCCAATGGGGGTATGTTGTGAGGCTGAAGGTAGTTGGGAGGGAAAGATGATGAGAAAGAGGAAGGTGGGAAGTACCTGACTATTCAGATCTGGTCACTAAACACGGCTAAAGCCATTTCAAGCAACGTTTCAATTCTAAATGGTGGTCTTACACCAGGGCGATACTGAAAGTATCTTCCACTCTGGAACGTGCCGCAAATACATTATTTTAAATGAATGCATTGTGAAATAACACAAATTAAACAAATAAAATTTATTTGCCACGCCGGGATTCCATCCCGCGACCTTCGGAATGGGAGTCAAGAGCCTTACCACTGGACTATGACACGGGTATTTGCTGTTGGGAAAGTAAATAGATTCCGTTAACATGAGCTCTCATCCTTTCAGGGTCCTGCGTGGGATAGAAAGAAAGCTACCATCTTTATGCAAATAAAAGAACTTCCATTAGAACAAAAAGTACTTGTAATGATTGTCAAGCAAAACATGATCTACATAAATACCTTTAATTGTAACCTCAAAAGGTGAAGAAGAGAGAGATATATATCAGTTATTTTAGTCACTCTCTTGGCAGAATCCACTCCGAACAGTAGCGTAGCGCGGGAGGAGGGGGGGGGGGGCAAATTTTCATAATAAATTATAATAAATAAATAAATAATTATAAAAATTTTAAGTATTTCAAATCATTATTTGAAAATGTTCTATGATACATTCGTTTACGAATCCATCTCTTTTTTTATTAAAAATATCTATAATTATATTATTTGAGCTGCAAATTTTGCAATTCATAGGAAAACCGCACGCATATTATGAGAGTAATTCTAATTAAAACTGATAACTCGTAAACAGGTTCACTCTTAATTAAAACCAGAATGTATTAACGAATGAATTTCAGTTGTGTATTCATCTGCTGATACATTTCGAAAGAGACCATTATTTTATTCGACGTGCAGTTATGAAATTCGAGTTGCAATTTATGTGCTGCCAGAATCAAAGAGAAACTATTTTCATATTCCGAGTGTAGTTTTAATTCGCCAAATACAGATTTTTATTTAACCCGTCTAATCACAGGATACGCGAATTCTCTTCGCATTTAATTTTAAAATAGAACTAAGTATAAAATTATGCCCCACACATTTAATTTAAAAAATAAATTTGTGATTGCGATAAAAGGTTAAGATAAAGTTTTATTACTTTTTTTTAAGAAAAGGAATCTGTATTTAAAATTTTAAGTTTATTCTATTTTAGGTACTTTAATTCAAATATCAAAATTTTAATATTTAGAAACAATAATGTTCTAATAAGCACGTCCGAAAAATTACTTTATCTAGATTTTAGAAAAATTTTGTTTTTTTCAAAAGGGTATAAAAAAACGATAAAAGGAACATTTAAAATGCATGGGAAGAACGGAAAATTTTGGGCGCGATTATTATCAGGCGAAAGTTTATAGATATTTTTTTTCTTATTATTCGAAGGGTTAATCCAGTTTTCGGAATGTAAAATTCCATTTGAGGATTCATCTACTGACACAATTCAAATGAAAACATTATCTTATTCGAAGTTCAGTTATAAAATTCTAGTTGCAAACTCTGTATGTGCTGCAGGAATCAAATAAAAATCATTTTCATTTTCTGTGTGTAGGTACTTTTAATTTGCCGCATACAGACTTAATTTAAACCAATTTTATGTTCAGAACGTAAGTTTTTAAGTGTAGATTTGTCTGTTGACACATTTCGGAGGAAAACATTCTCTTATTTGAAGTTAAGTTATAATATTCTATTCGTAAGTATGTGCTGCCAGAATCAAAGAAAAACCATTTTCATGTTCTGAGCGTAGTTTTAATTCGCCAGGTACAGATTTAATTTAAACCAGTTTAGAATGTAAAATTCCAGTTGGACTGACACATTTCGAAGGAAAACTTTCTGTTATTCGATGTGCAGTTATAAAAATTCTAGTTGCAGACTATTTATTTAATGTCGGAATCAAAGAAAAACCATTTGTATTTTCCGAGTGTAGTTTTAATTCACCTCATACAAACTGGTTTTGTGTTCAGAATACAACGATAAATTAACGAGTTGCAGATTCATCGTGCATCGAGTAAAGCTTTACATAATGCTGTAAAATTCTGACAAATTGATTGTCGCGTGTGTAACTATTATTTGGGGACTCTAAAGCAGAATAAATCAATCAAGATTTTATAAACATGATTTTCGTTGAAAGAATACTCGTCTAATGTGATTGTTAAAACAATCCAGCTCGTATGTAAAGAGGCCTTAATAAAAATAGGATTTCCATATACATTCCCCCCCGCCGCTTGAAGTACCCAAATAAGGGGGAGGCGAAATTTTCCTCCGCTCCGGTATTCTGATTGTACTTTTAATTGACCACATACAGATTTAATTAAAACCAGTTTTGTGTTCAGAATGTAAGTGCCGGCAGAATCAAAGAAAAACCCCTTTCATGATCTGAGTAGTTTTAATTCACCGCATACAGATTTAATAAAAACCAGTTTTGTTTTCAGAATGTAAGTGCCGGCAGAATTAAAGAAAAACCCATTTTCAGGTTCTGGGTGAAGTTTTATTCACCACATACATAATAAAATTAAAACCAGTTGTGTGTTCAGAATGTAAATGCCGATATAATCAAAGAAAAATCATTGTATGTTCTGAGTGTAGTTTTGATACACCGTATATTTAGTTTACTTTAAACCAGTTTTGTGTTATTAATATAACAATAAGTTGCCGATTCATCGTATATCGAGTGAAGCTTTGCATTTGGGTTGCATTCCATATGTATGTGTGACGACGACGAGAAATTCTATCACAGGCATACCATTCTCGATTTCTGATAGCAGTTTAAAAGCATTATTTTATTGGAAGAGTACTCGGCGTATGGGATTATAAAAATCGGCATAAAAAAATAGGATATCTACCCCCCCCCCCCCCCCCCGTTCAGCGCTTGAAAATCTGCCGAAGAAGTACCTGTAGAAGTAAGGGGCGGGGGGGTGGTAAAATTTTCCTCCGCCCCGGGCGGCAGAAACCCACGCTACGCCGCTGACTCCAAATGATCATGCTCTAAAGGGGTCCCAGCTGTACGTCTCCAGTACTGAGCTCCATTCAGGTTAACTCCGCAACTTACCCTGGATACTGCAAGTCATGATAGACAGACTCCTGCGTCACTCCAAGCGCCATAAAATAATCATTCTCGGCCTCGGCCTCGCCGATCTTTGGCCAAAACATCCATTTATGAAGCAATCACGATGGCAAATCTCGGTATGTTGTTTGTTGCGCCATTACGAGCGTCAAGCAATAATTCTCCAGAGCACTAATTGTAGGTACTAGCACTTGCCTCTCTGGCTTGTTGAACAAAACCCCGGACTATATAACGCAACTACTCTGTTATGAGGAAAAGTCGCTGCCATCGCTGACAATTGATTGTTATGTCATGGTATAGCACTTATAATGGTCCCAATACAGTTTCTTCTTTAAACAATGGAGAAACGTCAAGGCAACTTGAATTTATCAAACACGCTTTTGCCATCGTCTCCACGCGTTACCTCCTTTTAAAAATCTCCCAAAAAAACGTCGGCCGCATCTCCGCTTCCTTCTCCGGCCCGTCTCAGTGCGGTCAACCTCCTTCAGTCAAAATTCCCAGTCGTTGCCAACGGCACGCCGAAATTAATATTACTAATTTTGAGACCGACTGAACAACCACCATGGAAATAATTATGTTACAACTACGCCGGCCGTCAACTGAAGCGCCATGTGCATTTTCAAAGAAATATGGACCAATGATCTTTTCAGACGATACACCGCACCAAATAGTATACTTAAGTGGGTGTAATTGTTGCTGATGAATTCTTGGATTCTCCGTAGCCCATATCCTGTAATTTTGCTTGTTTACGAAACAATTCAATTGGAAATGGGCTTCATCGCTCATTATCAAATTGTTCATGAAATCGCGATTTTCTTCTGCTTTTTGTCGGATAATCAAGCCGTTGTTTATCGGCTTTATTTATTTTTTGTTCTATCGGTTTCAATTCTTGCACAAGCTGAACCTTATACGGGAAAATGTGCAACGTGGCCAAAATCCTCTGAACGGACCTCCGCGATAGCCCCAGTTGTGCCGAACATCTTCTTGTTGATGTTTCTGGACTGTCCTGCACACTATCCACAACACGTTGGATATTTTCTTCCGTGTGGACCGTACGTGGTCTTCCGGTCCATGGAAGGTGTTTTACTGTACCATGTTGTCGAAAATTTGCAACCAGGCGGTTTATTGTTGGTTCTGAAGGCCCAGTACGCGCATTAAAAAAACGACGATAAGCACGCTGCGTCAAAACAATAGGCCACTTGCATCACATTTTTTATATTTTTTCCGGTTTAGGCAAAAATTCTAAGACATTCTGTATTTTTTTTTAAATTATATTTTTGAAACCCTGCGGATTTTTTGAAAATTTCAATCCGAAAAATTAGACCATTTTTAATAAACCGGAAAGACGGGACATAGTTTTATAGGTGCGAAATAACGATAATTACATAGCCGAAAATCATTTTTAAAAAAAGAACGTTTTCCACACGAATGGCACAGGAAAATAACGACGCATTCCAAAAATATTAAATCTCATAAATATTGTTTTCCTTGATCCATCTTATTGATCATAAATCATTTTAATGTTCAACGTCTATATTACTAAATCAATTTAATATACTTGTACTTGTAAATTATAAGAACATTATAAAATTTTATTTTGTTGAAATCCGCACCATTATCATTATACCTCTAAAACACGTACGGACAACGTAAAATGTACGGGGTTCTCTTCATAACATCTGTCAAAAAGTCAAACCAAATGATACGTTCGCAGAGAACAAACAATAAATCTAGTGAACGTTAAATGTCAAATTCAATTTTATAAAATTTATAGGAACATTTTCGGAGACGGGTCATTTTCATGTAGTGACGTCGCGGTCCCAAATAATGGATTTATTTATTTAAAAATATTAAAAAACTGTACATATCTAAAAAAAAATTACTAACATTTTCGTAATCTTAGTAAAAACATCTATCCACATTTTTTCCAAGTCGTTATGAAATCCAGGCAAGTGGCCTATGTACCGTTGATTTTCAAAATAAAATTCAACAATTGTTGATCGCTGTTCTGTTGTGTAGTGTTCCATTTCAAATTCGCCAAGTTTTCTTCAAAATTCTGAAATAAAAATAAAAAATATAAATAAAAAAAAGTTATTAAACATTCAAACCATATCGGTAGTTTTGCGCCACCCTGTATTAAGAAAAAATGTTATTCTCAAGCTTGTTGATGATAAATTAAATAAGAAATCAACGGAACCTGTTTAAATTATCTATTAGAGGGCCGTCACATTTAGCTATAAAAGATTAAAGATAATTTGGCTTGGCATATTCCAGCATATCGCTCGCTATATATTCTCATTGGAAACCTACGGCGAGCGATATGCCGAAATACGCCAAGCCAAATGTTTATATTTTATGGCTAAGTATGTTGGCCCCATTATGTTTTATTAAAAACAATCATTTCGTAATTTTTCCTTTGAATAATAGGAAAAAAAAAACATAAAAATAAATATAGTTTTAACATAATTTTTTTACTCTTATGTAGCTTAATTAACTAACTTACCCCCATTTTAAATTAATAATAATTAAAAATTATAAACAAATTTTAAAAATGCAACAGAAAAAATCCTCCCACAATTCCAAAATATATTATTTTTCATTTTGTAGTAGTTAATATAAGCACCTAATTAAAGCTACATGATATATTCATATTTTGTAAAAATATTCACATTATTCATTGACAATAAGATAATAATAATTAGATTAAGAAACATTGTGAGCGCACACCGAAGTTCAAAACACCGTGTAGCTATAAATTACCCAAAAAACCTTGAAAACATGGTAACAGCCTTGCATCTGGCAACACTGTCTTCATAAATCCATATAGTGCCATAGACAATTTATGTTGAGGACTAGCGAGACCACAAGCCGCTTGGCTCAAGCACGTAGTTTTTTGTCTATGGCTAGAGTTTTGACCGACCCCAGAGGAAGCTTGTGGCTTGACCCAAGCATTACGCAATAATCTAAGTGCTGGTAGTAAACTTGAAGCGAATTTATATTTTTTGGGCGTAGACAACAAATCATAGACAAATAAGTACCCGATTGTTGATTTTAGATATTACGTATCGCTTAAAACGTTTATAAAAAAATAGATTAAATTATTACAAAATAGGTATTAATTGTGTTTGTGTTTAATTTGTACGATTCCATCTGATTTTTTTAAAATCAATGTAAATATAATTTAATAATATTATTACGTTAATGTTATCTTAAATTATTAATATATAACTTTTATTATAACATAACAAATAAAAAAATTTCTTTACTAGAATCCATCTCGCACAAAAATCACTTTCGACTACCGAAAATGACAGGAAGTCATAGACAAAGGAGTAATATGTTCAAATGCGTCTCGAAAGAAATCACATCTAGGCATAGACTGAGGCTTGTCACAACGGCTTGAAGCGCGCGTCAAGCGGTTGTGGCAAGCATCCATAGGCAATAACGGTCACTAAATTTACGTGCTTACCGCCAAGCCGCTTGATAGTCTTCAAGCGTTCTGGCAAGCATTTGTCTATGCCTTCGTGTGTTTTTCGATAGTTGACAGATGAGTGGTTTAGTTTATTATATAATTTATTTATACAAGAAACAAATTTGGTGTCAAGAATGGTACAAATTGAGATCCCTTTTTTTCCAAATGGGTGACCGTACTTACGAACCATTGTTGTATATTTCCGTTGATATTATGAATAAATGTTATAATTAATATTTTAATGTAACATTAATTGATAAAGTAAGAAAAATATTTTTTCCCCATTTCTCAGATGTTCACAAGACTTAAACAATATTTTAAATCAGTCAATAGCAGTTACATTATTATTAAACAATAACAGCCTTGCTAAAAAAAACCTTCCACTGCCGATAACCCGTGTTGTTGCAACAACATAATTAAAGCCAGTATACACTAAAACACGATCTGTTAATAAAAACCTTTCTTCCGTGGTCACGCTGTTAAAATGTATTGAACATCTGACAACGTTGTATTTAATTTACTACGTCTGAGTCATTTCTGGGTCTGAGATTTACGAGGGACGATGACGTCACACAAGTGAAAAAGACTTTGGTTTTAATTCCGAATAAAGCGACAATCTCGATAGCGGCAGACTAGATACCTGGGACGCGGACATGGAACCGGACCTGGGACGGCGGGGACCTTAGGACCATCTCAGGACTATACTATTAGGACAAATGATTAATTCCTTGCGTGAAAGAGATGCTCGGACCGCGTTTTGGAACGATTTTGATGATGTTCGGGTGTTTTTAGAATGGCGGCCGGCGCGGCGGTAGCGGTATACGAGTCGTTCACAATACCGTCGACCACTTCGCGGCGCGCCGCAAATTGAATAATATTTAAATACCTATGAAACATTATAATATTTAAATCGCTTCCGGAACACATTTTTCATCGAAATAATTTAACAGTAAAATAAATGGAAATTAAAAATGTATGGTGTCGTTAAAAATCGTAGGATGCAAGGCCAAAAGTAAGGAATGAAGAATCAATTCCTTTTGGAATTGAGAATCAGATCGAGTGTGTTACAAGATTGAATTTATTAGTTTACTTCGGTCATTCAATTTTGCCCACGTCTAGTACCCACCATGAAATATTACTAAAATATTATCATCACTGTAACCAATGTACTTACTGTTTGTTTCTATGTAAAAAAAAAATTAAAAATAACCTTTAATAATTTCAATCATTTTACTCAGAAATTAATAAGGCCGAAGATAATTAAAGCAATATTTTTTTTCATCGTAAATACCTTTCCATAAATAATTATACATCGTCTGTAAGTGGTATGACCACAGTTTGATAATACCCTCGGAAGGCGAAACTGGTGTCACGCGCAATAATAATTACATAGCAGAACTTGTTTATAAATAAACTGTTTTTATAAATTATAATATTATTGAATATATAAAATAAACAAAAATTTAAATTTTTTAATTAAACTTAATAACAATAAATCACTCAATAACAATAAATAGCAAAAAAACAATAAAAATTCTCCTTATATACGTAGGGGGCGTACATTAATTACGTGAACTCAAAAAGGAGGGGGGGTCCACCAAATCTCACGTTACATGAAAATAATATACGAAATAACCCAAATTTATCTCACTAAGGGGGTCTAGATTGAAAGAAAAACTGCTCACGTAATGAATGTATGCCCCCTTATCTCCGTATCTTACCAATAGATACTTATCCCGTGGTTTGAATTATTATCCCCAATCAATCAATTTATCTCACCAAGGGGGGTCTAGATTGGAAGAAAAACTGCTCACTTAATTAATGTATGCCCCTTATCTCCGTATCTTACCAATAGATACTTATCCCGTGGTTTGAATTATTATCATCAATTAATCAATTTATTTTGATTTGAATTGTATTGTTAGTTCTAGGATTGAAGATAATAATAATAATATTTTATCTCAATTTAACTAGAATATTTTAAACTTAATTTTCTTCGTTGAGTAATATTTTTTTTAATATCTCATAATAATTTCTCTTCCCTTTTATTGCGATGTCTTCTAAAAAGATTATTTTTTTAAATATATTTTGTTGTATCTTCCCCCTTTCGGCCGTTTAGATAAACGTAATCGAACGTAATGAAGGTTTAGGTAAGAATTGTACAAGTTCCTTTTACATTCCATAGATGTCGCTGGTCGTTAACGTTTTTGTTTACTCCACACAACATAAACACGCTTAGGTTAATTATTTTGGTTTCTAAAAATGAAATGAGCAAAAGAAATGGTAACAATTATTACAAGCAATAATTGTCAGCCTGAGACACTCATTTACATTGAAAAATCTTCCGAGAAAAGATACTTGCCGCCAACGGGACTTGAACCCGTGTCCTTCCGATTGCCGGTCGAATGCTCTGATCACTGAGCTATGGCGGCTTATCAAATACCCGCCAAATAATTCAATATATACTAGTGTTTCATTCAACAATTACTGCTTGTTATATTTTTTCCACCTGAAAACAACCAACTTTATTTTTGCGAGGAAGACATTGTTAGTGTTAAATCCCTCGCTAGGTGGCGTCGAGACAAATTATGTCTGCATTTATTGGGGAAATACTTAAACTTGTTAAATATTAATTATTATTTTTTTTTACTTTATAAACTAACGTTTAGACAAGATTTTTATGCATAGCACAAAGGGTAACAATTATTACAAGCAATAATTGTCAGCCTGAGACACTCATTTACATTGAAAAATCTTCCGAGAAAAGATACTTGCCGCCAACGGGACTTGAACCCGTGTCCTTCCGATTGCCGGTCGAATGCTCTGACCACTGAGCTATAGCCGATAAGCCGCCATAGCTCAGTGGTCAGAGCATTCGACCGGCAATCGGAAGGACACGGGTTCAAGTCCCGTTGGCGGCAAGTATCTTTTCTCGGAAGATTTTTCAATGTAAATGAGTGTCTCAGGCTGACAATTATTGCTTGTAATAATTGTTACCCTTTGTGCTATGCATAAAAATCTTGTCTAAACGTTAGTTTATAAATTAAAAAAAAATAAAAAAAATAAAAAAAAATAATAAAAGAAATGGCTTTGCATTCAAATGTGATTTTTGAAAAAATATCAGTCAGAACCTTGTCCAACTGAAGTGACTTACCGTTATGTTGGATTATGAATTCAATATGCCTAGATTCTTTGCTTTTCACACGATCGTTTCGTAAAGGTATCACATTTTTTTTGTTGGCAGTGTGAAAAAGGGTAATTTTAGGAATAATTATTGCAATACGTTAGTATACGTCGAAACTACGTTTAATATTTTTATTATCTATATTTCTAGGGCCAGTTGTTTCACAGAAGTTGAACAAAATAATCATAAAAAACATCACTGTTATTCGACTATTCAATAAATAAAATAAATTTAGAAAGAGTATCGGAAATGCGGGATCTTGGCATAATAATGGATGAGAAACTAGACTTCACGGTTCACATTCAACAAACTGCAAATAAGGGTATGAAAACTTTAGGATTTGTGTTAAGAACAATTAAAAACTTTGAATCGTTACAAATCATTAAACTACTGTATACATCCCTTGTTAGAAGCCTAATAGAATATAACTCCATAGTCTGGTCGCCCTTCTATAAAATTCATATTCATACTATTGAAAGAATTCAAAGAAAATTTCTACGTTTTGTAAATTTTAAACTGAACATCCCTTTAGAGCACATAAATTATCCGTCGTTAATGAATACTTTAAATATTCCAACATTAGAAAACCGACGAAAAATAAACGACCTAACTTTTTTATTAAAATTATTAAACTCTAAATTCGACAGTTGTGAACTTCTGCAATTAATAAATCTACATGTACCTACACGAACAACTAGACAAACATTGACATTTTATATACGTACATCTCATTCGAACTATGATTTACATTCTCCAATACAACGTTTGCATAGTCTTGGTAACAAATACTTAAACAATCTGGATGTATTTGACAATAATTTGAACTTAGCAAACTTCAAACGCCATATGTGCCAACTATTTATTTCTACCTATCCCGTAAACTAATGAGAACAACAATTTTAAAAATTACCTACTTTATGTCAACTACTATATTTTATGGACTATATTTTGTTTCTTATATTTTATGTTACCTGTATTTTGTTAACGCTTATATTTTATGTAACCTAAATTTTTTATTTTATTTTTTTTTAACCCTTATATTTTATGTAACCTATATTTTGTTTTTAACAAATATTATGTTACTTGTATTGTGTATTGTATTTTGTAAACCCATTCTTTTCACTGTAATTAAAAAATGTACTACATTCTATGTAAAAGCCCTATGGGCGTTAAATAAATAAATAAATAAATAAATAAATAAATAAATTAAATTTAAAAGTCAATGGGTATTCAACTCGGTTCTATTCAAGTTCTGTGAAACGACTGGCCAATCATGGAAACAGAATTTGAATGGAACTTTCAGAGTACTTGAATATTCATTTTGAATATTGATGAATTGTTCAAGTACCGTGAAACACTTCCACCCATATTAGGGGGAGTACGGATATTATCGGACGCATAGTGTTGATCAATTGTATTTTGTTGTTATTGCTTCAATATAAACGATTTATGAATTAATCATAAGTGGAAAGGACAGATCTACAGCTATGCTAGTTTTAAAAATCAATAACCATCACTGTTTCTCAAAATTTAGATTTTAAAATTACGAAATTTTCGTTTATTATCGGAATTCGACGGGTGGTATCGGACAAATTAGCTCTTTGGTTTAACACCGTAATTTCTTTTGTTTTATAATAAAACGGTTACTAATGATTAAATACAAAAGATTTCACATATATCAAGACACTATCTTTATTTATTTAAAAAAAAATACAAGCAAGAGAAATACGAGAAAAAGGGCAACAAAGTATTTGAAAGAATTGTCTAATATCGGACATCAAATGTGGTATCGGACACAAAAGTGGACAAAAAATATTCATATTATTTTTTATAAAAAAAAAGGATTTTAAAAAAGTGGTAAAACCGTGTTCAAACTTTACATAACACGTTACACTGAAAATAAAAATTATTCCTGGCACAATTCACATTTGTAAAAATGCTGGCAAGATTCAAGACCCGTACAATTTTCATGAACCCATCCGTGACAACCTTGACATTGAATCCAGTATTTTTCGAAGCTTTCTCTACAGATAAAATTCAAACTTCATCTTTGTTATAATCTTTATGTAGTTTTTGTTTATCCGCTTTCTTATAATTGATGGTGTTAACATTATTATTTTTTTGTATTTAGGCGGATTCTTTTTTGATTTACTCATTTGAAAATCTTTTTGGCATATACCGTATCCTGGTAGTTTTTCTTGTTTTATTTTGGTTGGTAGACCCTGTACTTGTGTTTTGGCTTCACTCTTTACAATTTTTGAACTTTTTAGAAGTGAACCTAATTTCCTCAATATCCTAAATACTTTCTTCAATTTCAACAACCTGTCACTAAGTGTACTTTTAGGGACATCACAATATAAGACAGCTTCTCAAATTGTCACAAACGTATTCCACTGCTGATTTGATGTTGCAATCCTTCCATTCACCCCGAGCCCCTGCTCCCACTTTTTTTTTAACCTCAGCATTATCTGGAAAAAGGGGGGGAAAACATATTGACTTTTTGAAAATAATGTTTTTAAATCAACAATAGCAAACTTTTTGTATATTGCTTTCGTAATACAATATATTTTCATGATAAGGTGTATAAAAATACGAAACACTTCATTTGGTGTAGGTATAAAATAAATAAATTAAAAACTATTTAAATAAATAAATTTAAAAAAATAAGCATTTATTCGTGTGTCCGATATCATCCGTAACAGCCATGTCCGATATTAACCAAAAGACGTGGAGTTTACAAAATAACCGCCTAACTGGTATGGGACACAAATTTTAAAACATAATATCGTCATTTGATTGCCACTGAAATGTGGTATACCGTCTTATATTATGTAAAAATGTAATTAAACTAAAAACGTACCTTTCATTTGTCTTCGAATAATGCTGCGGACACAATATGCGGTGGTCAAAGTTCGTTTTTTGGGCACAAAACGACCCAACCGGCTTTGGCGAGAGTCATGCAAACACCGGGCATCCAGAATTAGTGCGGCAATATTATAAACTAATTTGTATCTATACGCCACTTCTTTCGTTTTTCTTATAAAAATTGAATATTCATTTAGACTTTTATAAAAGGTCAATGGTTCCGTATAAATAAAATCGGAAATGTTTATCCGTGACGCTATCCAGGTTACAAATCTATTCTTAGAATGATTGTTTCCAATAAAAAGGGTAGTTAGTTGCCTATGATATGGAAAATAAATTAGTTGAAGATAATATTGTTAATTCTAAAATTTTAAACATGGGATTGGCTGTTATGACGGTTTGACAGCAGGGTGCAATGGCGGAATTGGTAAACGCACGTCCTGGATATACGAGAGGTTCTGGGTTCGAGTCCCACTTGCGACCATTATCTTTTTCTGTGTCTTGTTCTCTTTAGTATTTTCGTGTATTATGGTGTTTAGTGTATTATTATAATCTTCTTCTTCAATGATATATCACATTGATGGGAATAACCTTCAAAATTTATAAAAAGAGTTTTTTCTTATAAAAATTTAATTTTTTAATTAATTACCTAATTAATTTTCTCGGCTCCTTCATCACATTATCCATAAAAAGGTCACATTTCGTATATGTGAGCCAAAAAACTAAAATTACAAAAAACATATATATTATAAATCTATATATAAATGAGACGTATAACTTTTTACGACGATCCACACAGAAAATAATTTCCGTCTGGGTGTCATCTTTGGGAATGTTGTGTGGAGGGTGTTTTAATGGGAAAAAAAATGAAAGGTTGTGGGAAGGAAAACGGTATGAGGGGTTGGTAGGAATCTGGGGTTCAGTGTGTTCACAGTTCAGATCATCCGCTGCCAACAAAAAAAACCTCACCACATGATCCCGGGCACTTTTAAATCACCAAAGGTAACGAACCGATGTATAAGTATTAATCAAAATACTAAACGTAGCTTAAAAAAAGATTGAAAATATGACAAAAAAAAAACTTCCGCCGGTTCAGCGTCTGCTCATTCCATATATTAATAGTAAGGTAGGTACTTCCCAACCTTCCCCTTTCCCATCCCAGTCCTCATTCCCCAATCGGCAATGACTCCGGTCATTTAGGACTCTTGTGTGGTGTTCGTAAAAAGACGTAATTTTATTTATTTATTGTTTTCCAAGTGACTGCCAAGCAGGACTGCCCGGGTTCATGGGGTGACATTTGTCTAGGTCTTGGCGGCACATGCGTGGCGGGCCGAATCGGGAGAGACTGGTTGAGTGAGACATTTTTACATCTCCAGCCGGAATCTCTCGACCCATCGCTGTGGGAGGGATGGATTCATTGGATGGATTCACGTCCGTCACTACTAGTCACATTGACCTCCAGATTCTTACCCACCCCTCATACCTTTTTCTTTCCCAGAACTTCCTCTCCTTCATTTCCATAATGCCATAACAATGCCCTCCACGCAGCATCCTCAAAGATGACATGGGCCCCAAGGAAATCTGTTTTCCTCAGGGTCTGTGGAACTAGTGTAAGAAAAGAACCGGTGTTCCGCAATGATAAATTACTTGTTTATTTTGAAATTATAGTTAATATTAGTACTTTTTAAAATCTTTCATTCTTTGGTTACTAAATCTGTGAAAATGTTTACATTATCGGGTCACAAATAAGCGAGAAACGCAATGCTCCGTTGTACCTACACAATACGGTGTATCAATAATTTCAACTTTTGAATTCAGAAACGCCTGATATCTCAGAAGTTGCGACTTACTGCTTTTAATTTTTTTTTTCAAAACTTCCGGCCATTTTAGCGAACTAATAGTGAACAACTATTGTTAATAGATTAACTTTAAATATATTAATATTTTATATTAAACATAAATTTATTTATCGTTAGATGAATCTATTATAAGGCACGGAATTATAGCTTGGGGACTTTCCTGTAAAAAAAATGTAAATCATGTTCAATCAGTTCAAAATTCTTTTTTATTATACGAACAAAGGCAAAATGTTCCGTACTTTTACCAGAATCTCAAAATTCTCTCAGTAAGAGCAATTCTGTGGCATAAAATTTTTTTCAGCACATGAATAGCCCTATATCAATACTAATGCTAAAATTAAAAAAATTGTAAAAATAATGTAAAAACAAATATTATATTGGAAAATTGGCTCACCCGAAGAAATAGTTTGATTTGGACTCTAACACAAAAAATTTCTTACTTCATAATAAGTTTTATTTTTTAAACTTCAAAGTAAAAGCACCCTTTGACAAACTATTTAAAAGTAGTTTATTGGGACTTTTTTTTCTGTAAAATTTTTATTTTATTTTATTTCCTGTAATATTGTAAAACTTTTCTTTAATAATAAAAAAAAATATTTTTATATTTTTGAATTGCTACAGATACGCAACTTTTGAGACCCCATGCGTTTAAAAATAAGGCAATTTTTTTCTCTCTGTGGAGAGCGACACTAGCTACTACACAATGGCTTGAACGAATATAAACGTTTATTTTTTTATCGTAATGTGTATAATAAATCGATTGCACGTCGTAAAATTGCCCGAAAGCAAAACATTACGCGTAAAAATATATACATATTTGATAAAATATAAATATTTAATATTTATACAGCGGCCCACCATTTTTTCTTCGCCATGACGTACCTACATTATATATTTATTTGGTTTAAAAGGATATTGACACCTCGCTGAAATAATCCAGTTTCCTTCATACATTTCAGTTTCCTTCCCAATTTTCGCAAGTACGTAGGGGTACCCGGGGCGGAACAAGATTGCTATGCCATGAATTCAATAGTTTCAAAGAAATAACACCATTTTTTGTCAATTAGCACGTTTATTTATATAATTATCTGTAAGGTAACTAAAGTTAAACTTATCAAAATTAATAATTATTAGTGCCCGACCGAAGGTTCGGTTTCAGTTTTGGTTTCGGCAAAAAAAATCTAGTTTTGGCATCAGTTTCGGTTTCGGCAGATTTTCTGCCGAACCTTCGGCCGCACCGAAACTCCGTAAAAGATCTCAATAAATGGTCAATTTAGTCTAAAGAATGTTGTGATTGTAAACGCAATTTAAATTAAAATACTCAATTAATGAGGTCCTTCCTTTATAATGTACATAAGTGTTGATTATTGACAAATTTTTGTTCCAAGAAGTGGGTAACACGTTTGTTAATTTTTAGTAATATCGAAAAAAAAAATTTTATCACATACTTCAATTATTGTTTTTTATTTAATTTAACACATGTCATGTTAACTTTTTGTATAAGTGTAAAAAATAAGCCAAATTTCAGTAAACAATAGATTTTTAACATGTCTAAAAAAGTTTCGGTTTCGGTAAAAAGTTCTGTTTCGGTCGGACACTTTAATTTTCTGGTAAAGGGGAAATTTATCATTCTGCTCCAAAGAAAATTAAATTGAAAAGAAATATTCCAGGGGCAAAATGCACAGTGGGATACTCATTTGGCACAGTTCACAGATGAGACCACTGTCACTGATTGTCATCACAGTCTGGACCAGGTCATGCCGTGTGGTGTGGTAGGTACCTTCCTGACGTTCTAGCAACAATAGCTTTTTGATTTCGTCGTCAAACATTCCTATCTAATATTGATGATGGTTCTTCCTACCAATTATATGCCGTCATGTTACCTATTTTTCCACCGACGATCGTATCACCAACTAGTTTTGTAGCATCCGTAGACCAGGATTGCCGATTGGTTTATTTTTACGCACCATCTGCAGATGAAATAAAAGTGCTTATAAACGGGATATACCTACCCCATTGTGCCCCACACGTTCTTTAAAATACCCCCAGATTCTTACCCACTCCTCATACCCTTTCCCTTCCCAGGACATCTCCTCCTTCCTTTCGTAAAAATACCCTCCACACAAAGATGACATAGGCCCTGAAGCGAATTATTTTCCTCGGGGCCTCCTGATAGGTAGAGCTAATGTAAAAAAAATAAAAATAAATGGAATTATTCAATTTATTGTCAACACAACAAAATTATAACGAAAAAAGATAAATTTCAACTTGGATGAAGATAAAGTATTTTTTCAACATCAATTCCGTATATTTCTGTAAAATAAAACTTCTCAGTTTTCACCTTGGCAAGTCAAGTGTTGCTTCCCGTGATTTTTCACGGGTAACAGTTATAATAATGCAGTTCTGTGGAGTATACAAATTAAACAAACATGAATAGTGATGAATTTGTAAACAGTTTGAAATTAACATAAATCAGTACATAATATTTAGGTAGATTAGCCACCCATAACCAAGGAAATAGAAAAACCGCAATTTGCAAGTCAACTGTAGTCAACGGTAACTTCTTCATCCAAATGATTTCCGATAAATAATAATAATAATAGAATTAGCACAGATTTAACATTATTACTGAATGGTCGTTGGCAAACAAATTAGATTTTAACACAAAGAAATGTGTCACTATGTCCTTCACTCGTTGTAAAAACATTATAGTTTACGATTATAAAATAAAAGGCGAAACGTTATCACGTGTAAAATCCGTGAAGGATCTCGGTGTCGTCTTTGATCCCGAACTGACATTCTCTTGCCATATATCGCAGCTCACTCAGTCTTGCTACAAACTTCTTGGGTTCATCATCAGGACTTGTAAGCAGTTTGATAACCAAGAAGCTATATTGATATGTTAGAACAAATCCAGAAGAAATTCCTCAGGTATGTTTATATGCGGAAGCATGGAACCTATCCAAGGTTCATGCACCATAGGGAACGTACCCAATTGGTCACGTAGTATGGGTATGTTCCCATATTGACTTAATTGATTGAAACTGATTCTGTGAGTCTAGAAACTCGACGGAAAGCAAGTCTTGCTATTCTGTCTTTCAAAATTTGGAACAATTTCATCGATAGCCCATTTCTCTTGGGATGCTATGATTTATATGTACCAGACCACTACAGCCGAAGTCGACATCATGACTTATTTAAAGTACCGAACGGCAGAACAGACGTCTTGGCAAAGCATAGCATGACGAGGGAAGTGGTGCTGATAAATGAAATTGCAAACCATTTGGATGTAAGTGACTGTTCTTTATATGCCTTAAAAATATTATTGAAGAGTCACTTGCCTAAATGCTGATAGGGTAACTAAATTGTACTGTCATTGGAAGTATTCTGTTGTACAATAATAATAAAATAAATAATAAATTACATAAAATACTGCATTACAAAATTGACTGTCTTGAACTACTAGTACTTCAATTAATCAACATCCATATTCCCAAAACATTATGCCGTCATTTACTACCCTTTTACTTTAACAACACCAGGACACTCTCTTACCAAAATTCCCCGATTCCGAGACTTCACAATCTCGGAAATAAATATTTTGATCTAGGAGATATATTTCACCTTAAGAATAACCAGTACAAACATTTTCGTTGTTTGTTTTTGGGGTGTTATGCCGTGTTGCGCTACCTCCTTCTATCGGGCAGATCCGGTAGATGTGTGCCTGATGATGGACATTGCAACGCTGTCCGAAACGTTGGCTAAAGAAGGAGGTAGCGGCATAACACCCCAAAAACAAACAACGAAAATACTTTTGGCCGTGAAAATCTTAAAAGTACAAACATTGTTTATTCCAATTCTTTTATTCATCTAGACACGATGAGACACATCTAGTCGTGGATAATTTCTACAATTTTGTTTATATTGCATATTCTTTTTAATGTTAGACTTCTTATCATTTTTACCAATGTATTTTATTTCATATTATATGCTTTTGTTGTTACATTTTTTTTTCATTATGTTATATTTTCATTATTGTTTTAGTTTTAACGTATTTAAAAGTACTGTGTTTCTTAACTTATAAACAAAGAATGTAAAAGCCCACAAGGGCGTGTAATAAATAAATAAATTATAAAAACCTATAACTAAGCCCAAACTAACAAAAAATCCTAAATATTGTAATGATTGTTAATTAACTATCTGGCCCATAACTATTATAACAAAACACTACCCATCGTACAGTTTCAACGAAGAGGTTAGCAGAGAGGATAAACCGCCACACAACTCTGTCTCGGCTAGGGAATGCATTCCCGCAAGACCATGTCAATCCAGGTATTTGCGGGATCGAACAATCTTAGTCCCGCTGGATCCAGGCATTTGCGGGATCCAGCAGGGTGGACTTACATATCTAATCAATCGTATAATAAAGACCTAGTACCTCGATCTACCAACCTTGATTTTAGAGTTTTAAATTTATACCCAATCAAACAAGTTCTTTGGGACATTTTAAATGGTTTATTAATATACCTTTAGTTAGAAATAGGTAAAGTTTAAGTCATAAATTGGCAAAGAATAAGATAAGACATAAATTTACATAACAACTTAAATTTCAATAATAACGTTCACACGATAAACAATATTCTTGCACAATAAAACATTATTTCAGAAATAGCTTCGTAAAAAAGTTAAAGTTAAAGGCTTCTGATATTGGACGTAAGGTTGCCACTGTTGCCAGCGGCTGAAAAAGCTCGTTCAGCTTCCACGCTGGTTGGCACAATAGTCTTTAGCGCATTGTAAGTGAATTGAAGGTATGTGCCTTTTAATCCACCAGACTCGGAAGTAATTCATTTCCTTCTTTATCAAAACCTCAATGTAGCTCATATTGCCAGATCTAGGTTGTTGGGCTGTTCATCTCGAAATCTTCATACTAATCAAAGTAAGTTCGAGTTCGTCTTGAAGTGTCATTGGTGCTGCTGCTGCTGCGTATGTCTCCAGATTAGCGAGATGAGTGTCGTCATTGTCATCGTAAGGATCATCAGCGTCAGCAGGAGTAGTGGCTTGTTACCAGTGCGTTGTTACCCGTGTCCGTGTACTCTAGCCTTTCGACTATAGTTTTGATTGCCTTGCGTATTACACTTTTTGAAGGTAGACTAAATGTCATCAACATTACTAAATTGACTTCTGTTTTCTTCGTACTTATATGGATCATGTAATTATAATTAACCGCTGTCAAGTTAGTTGAACTACGCTTCTCTGTAATCCCGCCAGTCCAGCGGGATCCCGCTTCTCTGTAATCCCGCCAGTCCAGCGGGATCCCGCAAAATTTTCGACCGAGATTAGTCCCGCAAAATGTCTGCGGGATCTCGGTATTTCGGGATCCCGGTATACCGGGATTGCATTTCCTAGTCTCGGCCCATAACTCCTTGCTACATTAGCCTCGTCCAGATAGTCCACAAAACGCACAACCACTCAATTTGGGAGGCGGGAATGGGTACCGCCGCCCCGGGAACCTTTATTGGATAACCAACACCTCTGCCACAGGTCACCCCAAGTGGTTCGCTACGTTTGGTAATTTAGCAGGGGTGCCCGGGTCCATGGGGTGAGATTTGTCTAGGTCTTGGAGGTGGATGACCTGGACACACTGAACCCCATATTCCTACCCACCCCTTAAACCCTTTTCCTTCCCAGAACTCTCCTTCCTTTCCTTTAAAAAAAACCCTCCACACAGCATCCCCAAAGATGACATAGGCCCTGAGGGAAATTATTTTCCTCTGGGCCTCCTGTGTGGAGCTCATGTAAAAAAAAAAACAAATAATGAAGAAGAAACACAGTCGGCGAGAGGCATAATAGGTATTTTCATCAAACTGATGCTGAAACTGTCGCTGACCCGACTCAGGTACTAGATTCTCTTGGTCATGCCATGTCTTCCTCGGGCGTACCCGACTTCTTCTACTATTTACTTACGCATGGACGTAAAAAGTGTAGACATAAAAGTCTAAAAATAAATAACAGCGATATCTTATTTTTATAACATTCCCCGAGACAATTACCGGCCCTTCAGGTAAAATAATGAGATATTGATTTGTGTCGTGATAGCACTGAGTTTGCCTTCTGGAAGTGGGTACCTAGAATTACTGTCGGGAGACATTACTGTCTTCTTTGAACAATTTTATTGGTTGTATTCCCGCTATAAGTTACTGGTACTGACTTAAATAGCGTAAATAAGTTATGGGTTAAGGGTACCTAAGGCACGAAGACTGTTTATCTTTTTTAACGTTTTTACGCACAGAGGAAAATTACTACAACTTTAGTACCTGCGGTGGGTTCTGCTCTATCTCACTAGGAGTTCAATTAGAGTTTTAAAAAGGGAGAAAAAAATCGTTGTCTCTAATCCGTTTAACCACAGATTAAAATAATTTAATCTAACGATATATTTGTCCAGCTCACAAAGGTGTCATCTGGGTTGGAATGTCCAAAAAAATTATTTCCCTAGATTATAAAGCGAAATTTCCCTAGATCTCGAGGGTACCACCTTGGCAAGTAAAAAAAATCAACGTGTGTAATTCACACCCGGTAGAAGTGAAACTAGAAAGTCGCTAGATGTCCCTTTATTTTCGTTCGCTTGTTTTTTTAAAGTGGTTTAAAGATAGAATATTGATTACACAAAATAAAAATGTTTTTTATTTGATTTCGTAGGATTTGAACCTGATATTGATTTCACAAAATACATTTTTTTTGGATTTCGTAGGATTTGAACCCCCGTTTGCTTGATGTCGGTCAAGCTCTCTAGATTAGAATCGAGTATTTGTGTACGCATTTCCGTTTCACCCGAATTAAAAGTCACTAACTGTGGTAAAGAAGTTTCACTTCAAATACTGCCGTCGGGGGGGGGGGGGGGGAGGGTGTTACAAAGGATTCGATTGTTGGGTAAGTATATTGTACTAATCGCTGTATTTTTACGTACAGATTATGGAAATTACACTTCGTTTTAACAATTATACAAGAAACAAATGTGTATTTACATCCTTAAAATCCAGAATGGAAGATGACGATTCCCTGGCGTACGACCACCATTGAGAATTGAAACTTTGCTTGAAATGGCTCCAGCCGTGTTCGATGACTAGATCTAAATATCCGGATACTTCCCTCACTTACCTTCAGCCTCACAAAATACCCAAATTGGGGATGCCATAGTCTCACTGGCTCCAGACTGTCCAGTTGGGACTCTTGTGAGGTATTCACATAACAAAAATAGGTTATTAGGTTTTCAGTTTGGGTAAACAAAGTAATTCATAACTCATGCATATTTTGATTGAAACGAAACTTACGCAAATGATATCTACAAACAAAAAAATAATATTAAAATGGCGCCTAGGGAATCGTTTTACATGAGACATTTTGAACTTTAAAATGGAATTTGAATTCAGCTTTTACCTTCTATCCTTAAGTAATTAGAAACTGTGTATTCCCAAAATCTACTTGATAAAAGTGCGGCGATTAGTGGAGTATCTACCATTAATTGCATTATTTGTCAATTTTAATTATTATCTCTACATATTATAAAAAAGTCCTCCATCGCGTCTAAACTAAAAAACTACCCAACGGAATTTACTGCGGTTTGCACCAACCGATAAAGTGATTCATGAGGAAGGTTTAGGTATATAATTTGTCAAAGTTTTGTGTAAATTGGTTGAAATATATTAAAACATATAAATGAAAATGTCTATGTGGTGGACGAGCGGGCTGGCAAGCGGACGGTGTGGATTTGATTTGTATGCAAATCTACATTTTTAAGCCGAGATTGATGAAATTTTGCATACATGGCCTTCAAAGCAAGATGAAGGTCACTGTTTTTTAATTTCAAAAACTCTGTGTAAAGCCCGGGCATCGAACTAGTTTATGATAATTTAAATGTAACGAAATTTTGTATTTGGTAATGACTAATGACGGGAGTGTGGCACAATAGGCAATATTTAGGAAAAAACACGTGTATTCAGTAAACATTTAAGGTCAAATACTAGCAATACATCTCATAGCGATGCCTTCATCTGAAATTGTGTATTTTACCGGGAAGTTTAAGATAATAAGTTCAATAAAAAAATAAAAATAAAGTTTTGCCAGAGTTCGAGATTTCCCCAGATGTGTCCTGATTTTCATTTTCCATAGAAAATATTTTTTCCCCTATATCTAGGGAAATTTCTCTAGACATCCCAACCCTGGGTCTCACATAAATCGTTGTATCTCGCTTACTGTCATGGTGAGAATCTGAACGGTGTTGGATAGAGAAAACTTCACGCCTTATTTTCAATTCTAGAATTTAATTATAGACAAATTTAAATGTTCTCCTCTATGAAACCAAGTTTCCGATAGCAATTTGCGAAAAATGTGTAAAATCGTGAATTTTAATTAATTATTTTTTTATGAAACAACAAAAACGCTATTTGATAAAAACATTCATAATACATTTGCCTAATAAAATAAGTGCCCGTTCTTTTTTTTCGTTATCAGTAATTTTAGATAGAAAAAACGTAAGGTGAGCCATTTTTAAACTTTTTAACTTTTGTATTAAAAATTTTAATAGGTACTCGCACTTTAAATATTATATTATTTTTTTTAAATAATAATAAATATATACATATTTCAGGTTCCACGCCAACTCAGAATCATGTCAAATCAACACCCCTTTTGGAAAGTCATTAACAGCCACAAAAAAAAAGAAATATAGCCCATATCCGAATTTAACGAAACCTATGTAATCATTTTTTTAATATGTGTATTTTTTTCATCTCTTTTAATGACTTTTAAAAGGAGGTTTTTTAGTTGACTTTATTCTGAGGTATCCGGTCACCGTGTTTCACAACCTTTCAAAAGTAGTATTTAGTGTTCGGATATGTTCAGAAATTTATTTGGATTTTATTGCAAAACGAAAATATTTTAAGCTTAATCCTATATTGGTATGTTCCCGTAATTATATGTATTTTTCCCTAGACAAGACCTAAAATCTAAAGGAATTTCTTCTTATCACACACTGTACCTGAGATTAGCGACCAGCCCCTGATATATAGGGGGGGGGGGCGGGGGGGCAAACCGGGGGGCCTGCTCCAGGTGGCAGTTTTAGGGGGCGCCAAAGTCGGAATTTATATGTTGCAGTGCGCGTTGTTCTATCGACTATTCATTTGATTTTAAAACGCCCAGTTGGTTTTAGAACACATCCTAATAAAAATTTATGAACGTATCCTAAGTTGATTTTGAACGTGCATAGTTTACGTGATGTCTCTGCCACGGGAATCCCCATCGTATCTGGAACTATAGGCACACGAGCTGAGCCGAATAAACCCGAGCGGTTAATAAACCTGAGAGGGGCGCCACTTGATAGTGGTGCCCCCTCTCAAACGCTGGCTGGCGAGGACCTTAATCACATTTTTTCAGTTGTCCTACAAACAATTCGTATAAAAATTTCATCACTGACCTGAACAGTATGGATATACTGCTTTCAAGATCAACGCCTGGAAAAGTGGTGGGGTCCCCTCCAATGCTTTCAAGATCTAAGTACCCAGCCGCCACGTGTTTCGTATCGTATAGATCTGAACAGGTTTATCGCAATTACGAACAATTATATCGTATAATAACATATTAATTGAATAAATTACAAACCAGTTAGAAAATTAGGTTTAGTTTTTCGTGACGCGTCAATAGAGGTCTGAGTGAAAGCAATAGGAGATGGGAAGGAAAAGGGGAAGAAAAAAGTGCTTCCTTCCCTTCCTCTGCCAGTTCTGTGCCTCACTGCCATATAGGTAGGTATCAGGACTCCGCTGTGGACTGCTAGCTTCGCTTCTTTTGACAGTTTTTTCGTAACCCAATCATTATCGTAATTCAATATTTTTGGTTTCGGTGTCATTTTTAACATCCACACGCTGTCTAAACTTTGTTGATCGATGCCTGTGACCCCATTTGTGTAAAAAAAACTTACATTGTAGCAAATATAATAAATTTGAGCGTATATGTCCCCCCCCCCCTCCATACCCGTTAGATACATTCATTTTTCACTATGCCACCTATTAAAACGTAACAATCAAATACGCGCAGTTACGCATTTATAATATTAGTGTAGCTGTTGGCTAAGGTCAAAATGTAGATTAGTACCTACCTATTTTATACATATTCGAATTTTTACTATCGAAGGAATCTCCATAGTAACACAAACAAATAACAAAATGACAGCGCACGTCAAACAATTACTTAGCAACGCTTTGCTTTTTGTCCGGACAATAAACGTATAGTAAATAATTTCATAGCGCCAGAGCTTACCAATATAATATACAGCATATATTACTCGCAAATAGTGTAGCTTTCTATTAGTGAAAGAATTTTTAAAGTCCATTCAGTGTTTATTGCGAGAGTAACAAACATCCAAACATCCATACATCCAAACATACATACATCCATACATCCATGCAAACTTTCTCCTTTATAATATTAAATAATAGAATATTACCCCGATATGTGAGACCTTAAAAGTTAGTTTCCGAGTCTGTCCGCGCAATCTTCAGGAAAAACTCTCTGGCAGGTCTGACAAACATACGTCAGCTAACCCAGAGAGAAAATAAATATACTCGTCATCCTTTTGTGAGAAGGTTTTAACGAGCGATCGGGCTATTTATTGTTACTGTTATAGTTGTACTATTTTACGATCATTGAGTTGTGATATTCTTATAAATTGATTTTACCCACTCCAATAAAGATTAATTGTGTTTACCTTATAAAAGTGTGGATTTTATTTCATTACCCCTGCTACAACATAAAAATTTGACGTTAGCATCCCCACACGGTCACTTCGGATCGACCGTGCCACGCGCCGCTTCATGCCGCGCAGAAAAGTCACGCACTGCGCTACAAACCGTTATCTTACTTGCGATATTTACTTTATTGGTGGAAGCCAGAGTAAAGTTAGCCTCCCAGAAACTGGGCGTACTGTATAGGGCCCGCAGATACTTTAATAGTGCACAACTGCTAACCCTGTACAAATCACATGTGCGCCCCACGGTTGAATTTAGCAGCCACTTCTGGTCTGGAGCTCCAAAATACCTAAAAAATACCATCGACTCTGTGCAGAAACGGGCGGTCCGTTTGATAGATTCTCCCATCTTAACAGACGGATTGCAAACTTTAGAGCACAGGCGTCGGGTGGGAATGCTATCCTTGTTCTACCGGTATTACAATGGAAGATGCTCCGAGGAACTAGCATCATTGATCCCTTCGGCACCGGTGCATAGTCGGGAAACATGCCAAACGCGTGCCCAACATTTGTACACGGTTGACATTTGTCACATGAGAACGGGTCGTTTCTTCGACTCGTTCTTGTGTTCAACAGCTCGGCTGTGTAATGATTTGCCGGCCTCTGTGTTTCCTCCTTCCTACAACATGGGTCTCTTCATTCCTTCCTCTCCTCAAAAAGACCCTCCACACAGCATCCCAGATGACATAGGCCCTGAGGGAAATTATTTTCCTCAGGGCCTCCTGTGTGGAGTTAATGTAAAAAAAAAGCCCACACTGCGGCCAACGTTCCAACTTCAAACGTTTGGACGATCGTGTGGAGGGATGTTCGTGCGTTGGAAGTTCGAGTTAGAAGGTTGGAGTTCGAGTTAACCCGGGATCGTCTTCGAGGCGATCCCGACGGCCAACTCACACTTACCAGCCTGCCGCAGCTGTCCACACATCACAGTGAGATCCTAGATCTAGGAAAATTTCCCTAGATTTCGGGAGAAAAATATTTTTTAGGGAAAAGGGAAATCAGCACAAAATCTAGGGAGAATTTCGAACTTGGCATAAATTTTATTACATATATTACTGGTATAATAGATTTTTTTGATTCATTGTTTTGATATTGATGTTGATTATTTTTGTTGATTATTGATGTTGATGACTTACAAGCAATGTTATCAAGCAATGTTATTTTTAACACTGACAACGCAAAATGATATTATGTACTTATCTAAAAAGATAAATGGGGACCTCTGAAAAAAAAATTTAAGTTTCAAGTTCCGTTTTTTCGGTGATTTTTATTTTTCAAAGTGATTTTTATTTGGAATTCCGTTTCTAATTCAGCGGTAAGTGTATAACTTTGAAATTATTATTTCATTTAGCAAAAAGTGTTTTATTTAGAAAAGCACAGTATTATGAGTTCCGATAACTTTCAGGAAACAGGATTAATGTTACAGTTAGGCGATTACGTACTTGCGTAAATGTGATTATTTGAATAATTTGACTGCTTACAATGTTATCACATGTACAACAAAAGTTAATTATATATTTTGTTTTGAAAAGTTATTATTTATGCATTAAACCGCTTACTCGTTAATAGGGAATATTTTTTAATCAAACAGTTAGATTTAGCTTTATTATTACGAAAAGTATTATTTATGCATTAAGGGAACGTACCCATAATACGTGACCAATTTTTTGCAATTTTTAACCCCCCCCGGTGACCAAAAACCTATGCAACCCGCCGCTCATTTGTATGGAGCGTGACATTTTGAAGATCCCCCCCCCTAAACGTGTCACGTAGTATGGGTACGTTCCCTAAGCTGCTTACTCGTTAATACAAGTTTTATTTTCTGTGTACATTTGTTAGTTAATTTTTTTTTTTGATTTAAAAAATAAAATGTTGGGAAATTTCACCTCGGCATCTAGGGAAATAATTTTTTTGGGCAGAACATCCCTGACACATCAGTCTGCGAACGGCAGGCGATCAAGATGCGTGTGCCGCATACTATTAAAATGACAATATTATTACAGAGAGTGGTATCACAATTGTTTCAAAACATGTCGTGTATATAAGTTTATAATTATACGGCGGATTATACGTACGTAATAATTGTAGGCAACTGATATAAGATACAGCGTAGCTACAGCTGTTCGATGTCCGCCATTTTGGAGTTCGGAATTCGGGGTTGGAGGGTTGGCCGCAGCCACCACACGATCGGCCAACCTTCCAACTCCAAACTAAATTCGGAGTTGGAAGGTTGGCTTCAGTCTGGACGCAGCATAACACAACCATAAATTATACAGTAGTACATTACATAGTTTGCTGTTGTGCGACGAATGAGAAATTAAGTATTTGGGAATGATGTTGGCTTTTCCTCAACCTCCTATTGCAAATATATTATTCAACTATAAAAAAAGCGGGAAAGGAAAAGGAAGGAATCTTCCAACAGTTTTATTTTATTTCGAAAACCATCAGTTGCAATAATTAATAATGTTTGATAAAATATGTGTAAATATTTAACTAATAATAGGTTTTCACTGACTTTCACCGACTGACTGAGTTATTTCTGACTTCTGTTCTCCTGATTCACTGTTCATTGTAGGAGTATTTGATGAGCCTATCTACTTGCAAATCATCACCATGGTTTGGAGGAGTTCGGATGGGCCCAATGCGCTGCGGTGGTCCCCTACACAGGGGCGCCGTATCTAAGTGTGCTACGTGTGAGGCGCACACGGGCGACCGATCTTAGGGGAGATTGAAAAGTGTAAAAATTTCTGAGTGAATTCGTATCTTTTAAAAATTCTTTGTAATGCAGGTTTTTAGCCTTCAGTCGCCTGTACAAACTAAACAAAACTCCCCCTCACATGAGAACATCGTAAATGTAAATCAAAGCATCTTATTTTACAATAATTTACATTGTTAAATGTATACATACCCATATACGTATATATATACAGGGTGTAACGGGACGCACCCGAGGGATTTTAACCGGCGACTCTGAGCATATTTGGAGTAAAAAATAATGTAGTGGTCATTTTGGTGTCCGACGATATTTTTTTCTATTAAAACTAAAAATATGTTTTTCAATTACACCTCGCTACTGTTCCCGTCGCTATGGAAATTATCCCGTCCAGATGTGTGTGAGCGATATGCGCTGTTTCGTGTGGTAAGTATGCTGTTAGAACGAGACGCAACGTTTTTAACTAATCGGTTGCAGCGTTGTTATGAAAATATTTGCTTAGGACGTCAAAATGTTATGAAGTTATTTAACTTTCACATTGGAAGCTAAAATGTTAGGAATATAATAATGGAGAGCATGAGACAAGTTAGTGTAATTATTACTGGAGAATTTCTCAGGCGTGGACCTTAAGTAGGCGGCTGTGTAATACTTTGTATGAGGATAGGTTATTTAAATGAAATAGTATTGTGCTTTGACACAGTTAAATTAATTTATTAATTAATTACAAATAATAATCAGGGCTAGACTAAATTCTGAATGGGCATATTATGGAGCGTTAGTACCGTTTAATCTTGAGGAGTTGATGAATGGGTGGATGCCATATGTAGGCGATCCATGCTGCTGCTTGCTGCCTTCGGAGATGGGCGGTTAGTTCCCTCCGCTGCTGACATGTGCTGAACGGCAGGCTGGAGCGACGAACAGGCCTCCAGTCCCGCGGTTTCCCAGCGACGTCCCGTCCAAGGGCGGTTGCCAGCCAGCCGACTATGTTGATGACGGCCAAGGTGGGCGATCTTCGGCCGCATCCCTGCGAGCACCTCTGGCTCCAGGTATAGTCGGAAGGTCTTGTCATGACTGCGTCTGCAGATGCTGGATGTGGTTTTAATCCAGCAGAAATAATGTGCTCCCATGGTACTCCGCTGCTGATCCAGGATTTTAATAATTGTCCTGATGGTCTTCAATAATGGATGCCGCTGGTGGGCGCGGATTTATCAATCTTCACATGTTAAAATAATGGCGAACTATTAATATTTGATTACGTCGACCCGCCACAGGGACGGTGGCCGTGGTCACCTGTGGCTGCTCAAAGAATGGCGAGCTCAAGGCCAGTCCTGCCTAGTGCACCCCTCTGTGCAGATCCTCAGTGTCACCAACTGAGCAAAGGTAAGCATTTCAATGCTACCAATATAATGATGTTGAATGTTAACAAACTTCACACCAAAAGTACCCATACACAGATAATTCACTTGTTACATAATTTTTATGTAACATTTCCGCCCTTCCCACACAAAAAAAAATTATCCATAATTTTTTTTTTTTAAAACACTCCCTAAAAAAACACAAGCCCACTGTAAATCTAAGCTAAACTCAAAGCAAAAATAAGCATATGTAAAAACTATACAATAACAGATGATTATAAACCATAGTAGATGGGTGCCCGCATGTGAAGAAATGGACGATCCAATGCCATCTGGACGAACTCTCGAGGTTTTCGCGAAGCTAGAGGCGAACGTCTTCAATGGATTTGAAGCACCCAACTCTGTCACAGCGACCCCTGAAAAACACCAAAACAATTCTGTAGGTATTTGCAAAAGAAAAATTTAAAAAACAAATTCAAAACAGAATCAAGTAATCCAAAAGGCAAGATTGTATTTTTACATAATCATAAATGTATTCTAAATTTGAGAACACAAAAATAAAAATATGAATTAATCATAAAATAAACATTCTTTTGTAAAAATATTATTGTACACATACTAAATTTACTTGTAAATACTGTTGTAAAATATATACTATTGTAAAATATACTATACGAGACATACTTTACTAGACATACTATACTAGACACACTATTGTAAAATCTTACGGATGAGAAGCAAGTGTAAATTAATGCGAACAAACAAAGTTTTGAAACTAGAATATTATGAAATTTGGTTACGGTTGATTAGTTAGACAATAAATGTTGAGTTTATGACTATTATTGTTTTTTAAATTTATTTTATTTTAAGTATTAGGTAAAAGCGTGTTTGCTGAATGTATGGGGCTCAAAAACATTATCTGTCTCTTTCCAAGAGCTCAATATAAGATAATGTAAAAGGATTGATTTTGTAAATTGTGACTTGATGTGAGAATTGTGAAGTGATTTATTTATCACTTTTAGTAGTAACGCGGTATGCATACATAACTCGATTTTTAATAGAGTAATATGATAAGAGCGAGTTGTTAGGATTGACAATACTTTAAATCGAAAAAACCGAACAAACTCGAGACATTACACGCTGTTACTTTGGTATGTCCATTAATGATCAGCATGACAACGGCCCTTCTACCTTCTGCAGGGAAAACATCCACAGACAATAGATCCTCCGTCTTCACTCTGATCGGTTCCGAAACGTCAGGCAACGGCCCTGCTATGGCACAGACTCTCATATCAATCTGTCCATAGTTACTCCGTCTCCTGGAATGAAGATGAACGATCGAAGAATTCGAAACGTTACGAGTAGGTAGCGGCATACACTACTCTCATCTCTTCGGAACTTGTAAACAAAACATGGAAAAGTATCAATCTCCGGAATTGTACTCCCATAATTTTATAATGATGTGTTAACTGAGTGTAAACATGTTTCTCGCGGTACTTCAAGCACGGCAGGAAAACAAAAACCCTGGTTAAACAACATCGACGTCCATAAAAAAAATATATAATTTTTTTTTTTTTTTTAATTCTCTAAGTCCACAAAATTACTAAAACATTATGCCCGTAATTGAAAAAATTGAAATAATTATCAAATTTATGAAAATGTCACGATTGACAGAAACCAGATGTTAATTTCATCCAAAACAATTTTCCGAATTGTTGTTATAATCCTCTTAATGTAGAAATAACACAGCTTTGTTATTGTTGATAATTGATGTTGTTGTTAAATGATATTGAAGAAAATATATTAATTTGTGCCAAACCTGGATTTAAAATTATTTGAATAATGTTATGACGGTTTAAAAATTCCTGCATTCTTACGTTATTTATAAATGAATGTACCCTCTTTGCGTTGACAATTTAAAATAAATGTTTGTAAATTTGTTGCTGTGATGAGATATAGTAACAATTGTCACATAATATTTCGTAGCTAATGAAATAGAATGTAAGACCGTTTTCTATTTAGCAAAGAATAATTATTTAGAATAAAAGTGAAAAGTAAACAAAATAATTCACAAACCATATTATAACAGAACTGTCACGTTGAGATTGTAAACAACATTATCTATGAAATGTCAGATTGAATTTTTAAAATGTCAACAGTGTATTATTTTGACAGGTAACAGCTGTTGCTTTGAAATCAAACCGAAAATATTTAAAGCGAATAATATAGAATCGTAATAATAATACCATAAAAGATATTTGAATATAATATAATAGTTTTTAAAAACTTTTGCACGATATTGAAAAGTTTCACATTTTATTAACCCGATGAAAAAATAGTATTGCAAAATTTTTTATATTTGTAAGTTGGTATTCACCTTTGTAACTTCACTGCATAATATAACCTCAATAATTATAATATAATGTAAGACCTTTTGATAAGCAATGTACGTCGCGATAGTAATGACATTAAATCAATTTGAAATACCTGTGTAAAATTAAGACATTTTATAATGCACACAATGACTTTGATATCAACTTCTTTGGGATTAAAAATAACATACGCGAATCGACAATTGATAATAAAGCGACGCACACGAAAATTTAAAAAAGCATTAACACAACCGTAAAATTTACCAATAGTATGTATGAAATAAAATCGCCATAATCGCAAACAACAATATGATTGTTACATATGAATTGAAAATCCATCTTTACAAAAGAAACCATGCGGGAATCTTTAGGTACAATTGAAATGTGACATAGTGTCGAACAAGAAATTTACCATCAAGTAAAAAAAATATTTATGACTATATTATCCCAATAGAATATATCAAATTAAGTTGAGCGCCATAATGTTATTGAGTACCTACAACGAAAAAAAATTATTGTCGAAAATAATTCTTAATATAGACTGCGTAAAATATATGATGCATTATTATTGAAAATACGACAGAATTGGTAATTAGCAGAAAAATAAATTGCAAAATAATTAAGAATAGCAGGTAGCAAATATGTAACATTATTATTTGTAAGAAGTTTAATTTGAATATTACTCTATTAGAATTTGAACTTTAATTAGATGGCAAGGTAGGTAGATTGAACAGAAATTAGCATTGTAGATTTGCCAACAAAAAAATGTTACAATAAACTGAGATTAACTGTAAAGATAATATATGATATTTTTACAATGATTTACACATCTATCGAAGTTATTTTTTTCAGAGATTATTAAAAAATAACCCTCTCACACAAAGTATTAGCCAATCGAGCCCAACAAACGTTGGAGCGCCAAAATGTTATGAAAATATTTGCTTAGGACGTCAAAATGTTATGAAGTTATTTAACTTTCACATTGGAAGCTAAAATGTTAGGAATATAATAATGGAGAGCATGAGACAAGTTAGTGTAATTATTACTGGAGAATTTCTCAGGCGTGGACCTTAAGTAGGCGGCTGTGTAATACTTTGTATGAGGATAGGTTATTTAAATGAAATAGTATTGTGCTTTGACACAGTTAAATTAATTTATTAATTAATTACAAATAATAATCAGGGCTAGACTAAATTCTGAATGGGCATATTATGGAGCGTTAGTACCGTTTAATCTTGAGGAGTTGATGAATGGGTGGATGCCATATGTAGGCGATCCATGCTGCTGCTTGCTGCCTTCGGAGATGGGCGGTTAGTTCCCTCCGCTGCTGACATGTGCTGAACGGCAGGCTGGAGCGACGAACAGGCCTCCAGTCCCGCGGTTTCCCAGCGACGTCCCGTCCAAGGGCGGTTGCCAGCCAGCCGACTATGTTGATGACGGCCAAGGTGGGCGATCTTCGGCCGCATCCCTGCGAGCACCTCTGGCTCCAGGTATAGTCGGAAGGTCTTGTCATGACTGCGTCTGCAGATGCTGGATGTGGTTTTAATCCAGCAGAAATAATGTGCTCCCATGGTACTCCGCTGCTGATCCAGGATTTTAATAATTGTCCTGATGGTCTTCAATAATGGATGCCGCTGGTGGGCGCGGATTTATCAATCTTCACATGTTAAAATAATGGCGAACTATTAATATTTGATTACGTCGACCCGCCACAGGGACGGTGGCCGTGGTCACCTGTGGCTGCTCAAAGAATGGCGAGCTCAAGGCCAGTCCTGCCTAGTGCACCCCTCTGTGCAGATCCTCAGTGTCACCAACTGAGCAAAGGTAAGCATTTCAATGCTACCAATATAATGATGTTGAATGTTAACAAACTTCACACCAAAAGTACCCATACACAGATAATTCACTTGTTACATAATTTTTATGTAACAGCGTGTGATGGAAATTTTATTGTTTTTAATGGAAAAAAATGTAATCGGACACCAAAATGATACGTACATTTTTTACTCCAAATATGTTCAGGAATCGGTGGTTAAAATCCCTCAAATACGTCCTATTACACCCTGTATATATATATATATTTTTTTTTTTCAATTTTATACAATAAGCCATATTAAGTTAACACAATAAGCGAAAAGGCTTTGTATCAAAAATTTTGTATCAATAACTTACAACATTTAGAGAACATTTTTATTTATTTTGAAGGTTAATAAATTATATGGAATAAAATCATAGATTTTAGGTGAACAGGTAAAATACATGAAAAAAGCTCGTATATCTTGTGTAAAATAATTTTGTGATACTGTTTTCCCGAAAAACATCTTTGCTGATCTGGTACTTTTGACTTAGGTCCTCCGTTCATAGAGATACTTACAAACTACGTGATTGTGACGCAACCACAAGTACCTACCCTGCACATATACTACTATTTAATGCTGGTTTCGTACACGGCGCTACCCGAAATATACTGAACTTGATCATTTTCCACGTGCAGCCGTGGAGTTAACACGATGTCAAGCGATGTCAAATGACTTTTTTTCCAACATCAATCCATGCCTTACCCACTAAATCCTTTCTTACATATTCTGGTAAAGTAATTCTGGTAAACACGCATTTTTTCCACTTACAGAACAAATCTAACACTATTTTCATGTTTCGACGCTATTTCTGTCAAATGAAAAGTAGTGTATAACGTGCGATCAGCATGGTCGGTATCGTGCAACAGATTTGAAACCGACAGCGTCGGGTAGCGCCGTGTACGAGAACCAGAAAAATCGTACAAGGGGTACTTAAGATCGGCGCGCATGATACGCGCACGAGGATCGAGTAGCTTTTGAGTAGCGTCATGTACGGAGGCACTTACTGTGTTATGTTTCAACCTTTAAATAAATTATTTAATTTTTAAGTAATTCGGCACTTATTATTCAATACTAAATTAATTTTATGTACGAAACTTATTTACAGCCTAAAAAAAAACACTTTCCAACCGTTAAACCGGTGTTTTAGTTACATATTTAATAAAGGTTGTACAAGTGTTCAAGCGCTGTTTTGAATTCTTACTAATAAGAAATGTCTTTAACTGGGCAGCGAAAAATAAAGCAAACTTATTTTGTGGCACCATTTTAATTCAAAATTATTACATTTCTTAGTTTTAACCGCGTTTGTTTATAAAAACTGACATTTTTTGTGAGCGATGCTCACTTCCTCGGGTTTACTTAAAGTTTCAAGTGATGTGATAAAAAGTGATTTTTTATGGCTGTTAAATAAATATTAGATTAATGAGTTTTAGTTTATTAGTAAGGTTGTTTATCAATTGTTTAAATTTTACACCATGTTTATTAGTAAGGCTGAATGTTTAGTGTAGATTTTAATCAAATTTATCACAAAAACAAAAGAGCGTCAGGCTTAAAATAATTTTGACCGGGATTGGTATTTTCCAGGCTCGAACCACAATCGGCGGCATATCTTATAGATCGTCTGCACATATATTATCACATAATCCAGCGCTGGTAAAACCAACCAGCCACTTTGCAAAAAGGAGCCGAGCCCGCTAAGGGTGGTCGTATTGACGTTACGACCGAAAGGATATTTTTTATCTAGTGCCAATCTGCTAGATCAGTGATGATTGGCAGTAGGGCTTCCAATTATCCGTCTAATTATAATAAACCGGTTTTAATGAGTTATTAAATATTGTCATTGCGAATAGGTATGATGTTTGATGATGTATTTGAAACACATATTAAAAAAAAACTTGGTCCATTACCTAAAATCTAAAATGACTAATAATATGTTAATTAGTCAATTTTGTTGCGCTCTTTAGTAACTCAATCACCTCAGTGGCTCCTTTCGTTCATTTGACCGTGTCATTTCTTCCTGGGATGTCCGCAGTTGGTCTTCATCTCATTTTTTTTAAGTGAAACTTTTTTAGCACCGTTGTGATTTGAAACTGGATAAAACGGAAACGAAACTAAAAAGAGACAAACACATACATGTACATGATTTAGCCTGCGAGAGAATGAGATAGACTAATCGATGTTCTCTTTGTGCGGTACCTATGGAATAAAATGTAAAATACTTTTTAAACTTGGTTTTATAATACTTGGCATGTTCAGAAAGTAAATGTACTGTGACCATAACGGGCGTTGGTTTTTAGTTTTTTGAGGGTTGGCAACACTGAGTGTTAGAGAGGGATCATTGGTGTACGTAAACTCACGTTGTAGAATCCAGTTGCGTGAAAGGTGTCAGCAAAAAATCCCGCCAAGTGCTGTGATCCGCTTTTTACTCACGGGAGGAATAATACCTACAAGAAAAAAAGGTTAGGATTTCTGAGGTCCATTGTGACTGGATATGATGGTGGGTGACTCATTAGCATTACACGCCTGGGGAAAAAACAGTCGTCAAAGTGGCGTCACACCAATTCCACATCTGCCTAAAAATTGAAAACCATAATTTCAAGCAAAAAAATCATGATCTCAGTGTTTTGGGACCGAAAAGACATAATTTTGGTCGAATTTCTGCCTCACGTTGAGACCATCAATGCTCAAAAATATTGTGATCCCTGAAAAAACTCAAAAGGAGCATTCAAAACAAAAGGAGGGGAATGCTGACCAGAGAAGTGTGCTTGTTTCACGAAAACGTTCGTCCTAGCCACCAATACGCTCATGGACTCATTTGGTTGGGATATTTTGAACCACCCCCCGTTTTCCCCTGACTTGGCATCTTCAGATTTTCATCTTTTCACCTTCCTGAAGGCATATACGGATGAAAATAAATTTTCAATCGACGAGCAAGTGCAGAAAGTGGTTCTGAAGTGGGGGAAGGGGCTGGCGGGAGTATTCTTTGAGAAAGGCATATAGAAACTTGTGCCACGGCTCACACATGCATTTAATGGGATAATTATTTGAAAAAATAGTCAACAAGTGTATCAACAATATCCTGTATTTTTTTCTAATACACTTAATAAAAAAAAAAATCAGTACACTTACTTTCTGAACTTACTTCGTAAAAAAACCCTACAATTTTTCTTGAAACTCTGCATTCGTCTCATTCTCTCGAAGTTTTGTTTTCTGAAGGTTTCACTTCTATCGCGTGTGAACTGCACACATGGTTTTTGAGGTGAAAACTTCTTTAGGCTTTAATGTTACTTTAAGGTTTGAAATTCGATGAAACGAAAAATAGCGACACTAAACACATACATCCATTGGATTTAGCCTGCGAAAGAATGAGATAGTATTTTCGGTCTCGTCTTTGTGCGGTAGGCTTCGTAGCCTATCAGCCCTCTCTTTGTGCGGTGCTCCCCACTCATGTCTACTTTATTTCTCTTAAGGTTTCACTTCCACTGCGTGTGAATTGCACACTCTGATTTTTTTTCTTCTATCCACTTGCACATTAGAATGTTACATCCTCCTGACTATTCTCTTCGTTTCTATATTATTTCCATGCCTGGCTATGATACATCGGGGTTAGAACCAGAATTCCACCAATACCGCCAATAATCAACACTAGCAAATAAAACCCACTAACGCACGTTTTTCGCTGGTTTGATTACAGGCTTCGTCCAATTTAGACCATGGCTACGCGAGCGGTTCTACCGCCGCGAGAAACCGCATGTAAACCGCAGCAGAATCAATTTACTATGAACGTTGCACTGCGCGGTTTCCCGCCAAGGCCGCTCGCGGTTCACGAGCGGGAGAATTCGACCGCGCGCCGCATGCAGCGGTTCTTGCACCGATTTGTATCTTCACAATTGATAGAAGTTCGTCAAACAAGCTCACAGACATTCTGTAAAGAACTTCTGAGGATTATCTCGGTGTACACAAAACATTTATTGAAATATTCCTGAAGTTAAACGATTACTTAAAGGTACTACCCAAACACTCCGGCCTTTTTAATTTTCTAATAACTCTGTTATTAAAATAAACGTTGCGAGAGAAGTGATCATTGGCGGATCCATTTTGAAGAATGAACAAAAGATAGCGGGAAGATGGTCTGCGACAGCTTTCTCCACCAGTGTAGCCAGGGCCTAAAGCTCCCTCATAGTAGAGTATGTAGGTGCATCAGCAATTATTAGTTTTTTTTACATTAGCTCTACACAAGAGGCCCTAAGGAAAACAATTCCCCTCAGGGCCTATGTCGTACTTGGGGATGCTGTGTGGAGTGTCTTTTTAGGAAATGAAGTTCGGGGAAAGAAAAAGTATGAGGGGTAGATAGGAATCTGGGGGTCAGTGTGTCCAGGAATGACGGACGAATGAATCCATCCCTCCGGCCTGCCACGCAACCGCCGTCAAGACCTGGACAAACCTCACCCCATGAACCAAACCAAATCACCAAACGTAGCGAAACACTCGGGGCGAACTATGGCAGAAGTGTTGGTTATCCAATAAATGGATCCTGGAGTTCCCATACCCGCCTCCCAAATTGATAAGTTATTTGAACGAGAGCAAAAATTAACTTTTCAGCTTATCACATAGGTTCCTATTAATTTTTTAATCCAAATAAAAAATGTTTGTTAATGCCTACGTAATACCTAAATGTATTTATTTATTAAAACCTGTTAAATCGCAGGATACCATATTTGTACCAGTTGACTGGTCTCATAGAAATCAATTTGTCTCCCTCACTATCAGTACTACCACAGTGATAAATATGATCTAAACGGTATTGGAAAGAGAAAACAACACCCTATATATTCAAATCTAAAAGTACACCATAAAATGATTGAAATGTACATCTAACGAAACCAAAGTTTTCGACCGCAATTAGAAAAAAAATTATGAAGTTTTGCGAATTTTTTAAAAATTATTTTTACATGAAACGACAACAAAGTTTATAATTTTTTTGTTAAATAAAATATTTATTTTGTTTATATTATTTTTTATAATGTCGATAATTTTGGTTAAAAACGTAAACGTGGGCCATTTTTAAAACGTTTTAAAATTTGAATTAAAAAAATATATATTTAAAAAAATATATGGTTATTTCTAAAAATAAGATCTAAAAGCGGATACGTTCACAAATCTTCCATTTATTTGAATTTTATTGCAAAGCGAGAATATTTTTACCTTCTGATAAAATATGCCCGATTTTTTAAGGGTTAACTCCCTTTTTAAGGGCTTTTTGATATTATACAGTATTTATTAAAAAAATGTAAAAATTATACAGTGTTTTGTATAATAGTACAATTGAAATGCTCCAGTAAGGGACGTACCCATACTACGTGACACATTTTCTGCAATTTTTAACCCCCCCCCCCCCCCCCTTCGGTGACCACGTGTATTATATTACAAGACTCACTTGTACAGTACAGCCCTCCTCCTAGAGTTTTCACGTAGTAATTCATAAATATGGTTTTGAATCTTTTCTTGCTAACAAAAAGTAAAAAAAAATATATTTGGCTTATGCTTGTCTTTATTAATACGGCGCTTGTTGCGTGACAGCAAGAGTGCATGCACACCTACCTATACAAGTGGAAAAAAAATTATCAAGATAAAACTTAGAGTTTGGCAATTAAGTCTAGAAATTAAATAAATTGGAACTAAATGTTTTCATTACTATGGCAGCACCAAAATTAATCACCCTATCGGTGATTAATTTTGCGCCACCTTGTATAATAATAAATTTTATGATGTTTTTCACACACAGGTAAATCTCAATCAACGGTAAGGCGAATTTTCAAGGAAGGGGAAAAAGCAGATGGAAAATTTGAAATACCGGGAAAACGGAAAATGGGGCGGCCTAAAAAGAGATGATTTTGATATTTGTGTCATTCATAGTAAGTAAAGAAGTCCCAACTTTAAAAACTTTACTAACCGTACTCAAAGAAGACACTGGATTTGATGGTAGCCGGGAATATTTGCGAAAAATTTTGCATTCCATCGGCTTTGCAACTTTATTTTGAATATTATCTTTATAACTTTGTAATGTTGCACGATAAAAGTATAATGCACTTAATTTTCTGACCTTAAATTGTTTGAATAAAAGTTCTGACGAATATGAGTAGGGTTTTTTTTTAAATTGTTTTTATTATCTATTTTTATTATTAGTCCAGGAAGTGATGGCAACACCGCGCTGAAATGTCAAAGTTATCTGTTTTAACGCTGCGATTTATACTTATATAAATACTTCAGTTACCGCAAAAAACTATTTTGGCGGGTAAATCAGCCCTGATTTACTTCGTGAAAGTGTTCTCTATCGATTTGAATGCCATTTTGTGCGTGATTTTTGATGAAAAAGTTTTTCAGTATCGTGTTGTTTCTCAGTATCTGTAATATTTCAATCGTAAATAAACAAAAGTGAGCTCACTTTCCAGTGATCCCATTGGATAGTTACCTGGTGACCTCACTATTCAAGTGCTCCCATTGGCTAGTTTTATTTCGACTAACCAATCATTAGACAGTTCGAGCATAACAATAATAAATACGTCCTAAAATGTCCTCTAATGCGACAAAACCTTCTCGAGATGAATGCGGTCATCGTAAGAAAAAAAGAGTGCTGGACGTTACGCTTTCCCCTAATGCCAAAGAAACAGGTCCAGAAATTATCTCAGTGGACCCTCAATACGAAGATGATGACTCGGATGACGTGATATCCCAATGCTCAGAAGTGCCTGACGTGTCTCCCAGTGCCTCTGGAGTGGAAGTCCTCAATGACGCCCAAGCTCATCTTATGGCACTCCAAGACATCTTGGCAGAAAAAAGTTCCAAGGTACCAAAGGACCAGCAACTTCGAGTCTCAAGAAGCGTAGCCGAAGTTTTCAGAGCCGTATCCCAGTTGCTTCTGGAGCGCGAGGCCATGCGCGCTGATCTGATAACGGTCACTGCGCAGCTTCAAATCGCAAGAGGAGAAACCCGATGCGAGCGAGAGGAAAACAAACACCTCAAGGAAAAAATCCTCCAGCTGGAGTCTGATCTTGGACCTGTCATGCGTAGAGTCGCTGTGGCAACGGAAGCTAGTCTCTCATATGCAGACATTGCCCGGAATAACTTTGCGGACGCTGTTCGAAATCGTCCTGATAAATCAGGACCTCCACCAATTACCCGCACGGGAATTCATGTAGGAAGCCCTAAACCTTCCATTTGCATATTTCCGAAATTAAACCAGGCTAAAGATAGCGAACACACAAAGCAACTAATGAAGGACAGTTTTCGACCCTCAGAACTAGGCATACGCGTGACGGGCGTCCGAAACATTAAAAATAATGGTGTTCTACTACAGACGGCGACAAAAGATGACCTCAAAAAAATTTTAAATGCCCCAGCTCTCGTCAATTCATCGACCCTGAGTGCCCGACTGCCGGCCAAAAGACTACCGAGAGTCATATTTTTTAACGTTCCCCGTGAACTCACTCACGATGACTTTCTGCAGAGCGCTCTTACCGGCATCTCTGGGATACCTGACGTTGGGAGTACTAAAGCGAGCTGCAAGTTCAGTCACTTAGCTGGCGCTCGCACAGGACCAACATGCCACCGGGTTTACGAAGTTCCTGCTAATCTGCGACACGTCCTAGTGGAACAGGGAAAAGTATTTGTGGACTGGACAGTGTGCCGCGTCCGAGATTTTATTGGCCTTACAGTGTGTTCCAAGTGCCAAATGCTTGGACACTCTTTTAAATTCTGTAAAGACCAAACAAGATGTGGTCACTGTGGCCAGGATGGTCACGCTCGAGATAGTTGCCCAAATACTGCTGCGAAGCCAGTTTGTGCCACCTGCACCAGATTTGGAAAACTCGCCGATCACCCTACCGGAGACAGGGAAAACTGCCCGGCATACCTAGCTGCGCTTTCGAGGGATTTCTCCACTATCAGCTATGGCGTCTAAATACATAGATGAAGACAGTGATGTTGACTTTAAGAGAACTAATAGGTTAGATCAGTGGACCGAAGAAATGGTAGAAAAAAATAGTGAAGTGGGAAGTTTTATATGTGTACAAGTTAATATTCGTTCAATTTCTAAATACTGGGATGTATTACATATGTACCTTCACGATTGTTGGAAAAAAATAGATGTACTTATGCTTTGTGAAACCTCTATTAAAAGTGAACATGCCAGTTTATATGAGATTCCAGGTTACAATAGTGTAAGCTATATTCGCGAACACAGGTCTGGTGGGGGTATTACTGTATACATCAGAGATACATTTGTTTTCACACAAAAGAAATTGGAAACTCAGGTATTTGAAAATATTTTCGGTATAATCACACTTCCAAATAATAATGAACTTACCTTACTAGCAATATATCGCCCACCAAATTTAAGTAAATTAGCTTTCATTAATGAACTTTCAACAATACTCAATAATCTTTCCCCAAATCACTGTGAAAATGTACTAATCTTTGGGGATGTAAATATTGATTTGTTAAACTGTCTTGACCCGCTAACCATTCAATATGAAAACTTATTATCGATGAACTATTTTACTAAATGTATCGATGACGTCACGCGAGAAGCGGTTAGTGCAGGAAAAATAACACGTTCGTGCATTGATCATATTTTTGTAAGATTCAAGAGTGGAAACAAAATCACTGATACGCTTTCATCGTGTGTGTGCGAGATTAATTTAGCCGATCATTTTGTTACGGCGATAAATATTCCATTTTTTAAAAGTAATAAGAAATTAACAACAACTAAAGTTTCAATTTTATCTCAAAAAAGGATCGATACAAGCATAAGGAATTTCAATTGGAATGAATTACTCTGTGAAAAAGATTGCATTAAGCTTTATAAACAAATAAAATGTAAATTTAACGATATTTATGAAAAAAGTAAGATATACATACATTTTCAGCCAAGAAAAAGACCATGGCCTATAAAACAGTGGATGACAAATGAAGTATTGGATAGCGTTAAAAAGAGAGATAATTTATATAAAATTTGGAAAAATTCACCAAAAAATAAGATTTATGAAAAACAATATAAATCTTTTCGGAATATTGTAACTAAATTAATATTTAAATGTAAATCTACCTTTTTTAATGAAAAATTCAAAAATTATTATGGAAACACAAAGAATACATGGGATGAGATAAATAAAATATTAGGACGTAGATCTAAGAGTAATTGCGATGAAGTAATCTCAAGGTACTTACTAAAAGATAAATCTGCAGAAACAGTGTCGGACGACTTTGTCAACTACTTTTCGGACAGTATAAACTCACTAGTACATAAATGTGATCTTAGAGCATCAAATGTTGAACCAACACAGCTACCACATAGTCTTTATATACCACGTGCCACACTTTTAGATATTCAGAATATTGTAAAAATTCTAAAAAATTCAAAATCACCCGGAATAGATAACATCAGAATGTTTGATATTAAAAAACACATAGATATTTTAGGACCGATTTTGACACATTTAATTAACATAATATTAATGCAAGCCGTAATACCAGATGAGCTTAAATGTAGCATTATAAGACCTATATACAAAAGTGGCAGACATATTGACATAGGAAATTACAGACCGATCAGTATCTTGCCTGCAATAGAAAAGATACTTGAAAAATACATCTCCATAAAATTGAATAAATACCTCGAGTCTTTCTCAATAATAGATCCACACCAATATGGCTTTCAAAAAAAGAAGAGCTCTGAACTGTTACTTCAAGATTTTTCAAATTACATAAATAATGAACTAAACGATAAAAAACAATTATTAGTTTTGTTTATAGACAATTCGAAAGCTTTTGATACTATAGATCCAACAAAATTACTTAAAGTTCTGGAGGCGATAGGGGTGCGAGGACGTTTTCTTAAACTTTTGAAGAACTACCTTAGTGATCGTAAAATTCAGGTCAAAATAAATGGAAAATTGAGTAAAGTGGGATCATTGTCTACTGGTGTACCGCAGGGTTCTATCCTAGGTCCAACATTATACATAGTATTTGTCTCTCTTATGAATAAAGTATTTTCTTTTATCAAGCACTATGTATATGCGGATGATACAGCACTTGTCATCTCACATAGGGATCTGCTCACGGCCATGAATATGCTACAGCAGGACTTCATAGCATTACTAAAATGGTCTCACGACTCTGGCTTAGTTATAAATGCACAAAAAACAAAACTAATGCACATAAGATCGCCTCATGCCAGATATGCAATAGCACCATCATTAGTATCCCATAACTTTGACTGCATACACAATAACTGTATACAGCCCTGCGCCTGTGGAAGTATTGACCTAGTCAAAGAATATGTCTACTTAGGGGTGACGGTGGATTGTAATATGAAATGGGATATCCATATTGTTAAGCTATGTAAGCGCCTTCGAGCGATTGTAGGCAAACTTTATAAACTTAAATATTATGTACCCATCAAAACCATGAAACTAATCTATTTGTCCCTGGCTGAATCTAATGTGAGATATGGTATAACGTCTTGGGGGCACTCATGTAAAACAAACATCCAACATGTACAGTCAATTCAAAACGCTATGGTCAAATTACTCGTCAGCAAAGCAGTTTATGACCAGCGGCAAAATATCACAATTATGTATAAATCCATAAATGTGTTACCTATTAGAGCTCTTTTTTGGTATAAAATCTGTATGCAACATATCTTAGATAGCCCATACAAAACAATGGTGGATCACATGTACAATACTAGGCTTACACAAAATGAAGGGATGATAGTACCTAGATTTTCTAATAAACATGGCCAGCGAACTCTTGAACACATTGTACCACTTATTTTTAATATGCTGCCATATGATTTGAAAAAATGTTGCTCGACACCTAAATTTGCACTATTGTTTAGAACATGGCTATTGGAATCAGATTTTATGTATTGACTTGACTCCTCGTGCATTTTTAATTTTTAATTTTTAATTATTAATATTTTATTTTATTTATTTTATTTTATTTTTTTTTTCTTTATACTTATTTATATTTTTATTATGTTTTTTATTAAATTGCAATATTTTTTTCTTCTATTGTAAAACATTGTATATTGTATCATGTTGTTGTCCACACTATTTTCCTGCCGACAAGCTACTTGCAGTAGCTTTGCAGGTGCAATGTAAACAAGAAAAAAAACTATTTTCTAATAAAAAAAAAAAAAAAAAATCACCCCCCATAAACACAAGCCCTGCTTATTTATGGGGGGGTAAATCAAATACATATATTATGTAATTAATTATTGTATAAAATTTATTGTAGTTTATGTATCTTTTTGTGAATAAAAAAAAAAAAAAAAAAATTGTTTGTTTTTGTGATATGTAAATTATTTGTGTTTGATTTGTATATGTACCGCCCCATCCTATAATATCGTAATATATTATTATTATTGCCTTATAACGAAATAAACGCCCATTTAAAATTTGTTTTATTTTATTTTAGGTACTTATATTATACATATTACAATTTTACTTTTATTATTTACTTCTGTAGCGATTGTACGTGCTACGTAAACACAGTTAAAAGAAAACTCTAGAATCATCGGTTGATAGTTTTTTTATGTGCCATTAAAATTTTCACAATGTTATCAACATATGGAGAGAGACAGTCTAAAAAAATAAAAATAAGAATAGATACCATTTGTTTCAGCTTGCTGTTCAAATGAATTGGAATTTGAATTGCTTGAATTTGAATTCTTAAGTAAGTACTTCTCAAGTAAGTACTTCTCACAGCGCAGGTAGTTAAGTTGGCTCGCCACATATCGATCGTTTCGGGCGTAATCCAACACGTGACGTAGCAACAATGCGTGGTTGCTACAGGACTCCCTCCCCAGACAACGCAGACATGGCTGCGGTGGAAAGAGGAATAGTCAGATACCGAGGTGATCGGGAAATCGAACCCGCCTTCCAGAACGAGTGGTTGTGTGTGTCCGATCCTTACTGCCATCGAACAACGGAAGGGTTGGTTGTGATGTGGCGGCTGGTGACTCTGACGCGGTTTGCGAGTGTGATGGGAAACTCTCAAGATCTTGAGCAACGTATGCTGGTTTGAGGCGGTCGATGCTCACGGTGATTTCCTTCCCTTTTACCAGTATGGTATATGTTCGTTCGTGCCGACGAACGACTTTATGAGGGCCGCTGTAGGGTTGTTGAAGCGGGCTCTTGACTGTGTCGTCCCTCAGAAAGACGTGAGAAGCTGTGGGAAGATTTTGGAAGACGAAACGATGTCCATAACCATGGCGGGTACCTTCAACTGGTCTCAGCTCGTTGAAATGTTTCCGTAGTTTCTTTAGGAAACTTCCGGTGTCGTCGTTAACATTAGGTCGTGCTGTACATAGAAATTCGCCGGGTAAGCGGAGCGGCTCGCCGTATACTAGCTCGGCTGAGGTTGTAGCGAGGTCATCTCTCCAAGCTGCTCTGATTCCCATGAGTACGGTGGGAAGTATTTCCGTCCAACGGTTATTCTGATGGCACTTGATCGCTGCTTTCAGTTGACGATGAAATCGTTCCACCATGCCATTTGCTGCGGGGTGGTATGCAGTTGTATGGATTTGCGTCGTGCCTGCCAGGAAATTCAACTGCCTGAACAACCTCGACTCAAATTGTCTCCCTTGGTCCGTAGTAATGCGGAGTGGAGTGCCGAATCTTGTTATCCAGCCCTTGTAGAAAGCACGCGCCACTGTTTCAGCCTCTTGGTCTGGGATCGGGAATGCCTCTGGCCATCTCGTGAATCTGTCTACGCACGTGAGACAGTATCGGCATCCTTCTGAAGAAGGCATGACGATTATGTCGATGTGGACGTGCTCGAATCTAGCGGAGGGTCTGGGAAAGGCTCCCAGGGGTGCTGACACGTGCCGTGTAATCTTGCTTCGTTGGCATTGAAGGCAATTGCGTGCGAGCTTAATAGTCTCAGCTTTAATGGCCGGCCAGACATAACGTTGAGTTATGAGCTTAACCGTGGCCTTAATTCCAGGGTGAGCCAGCTGATGGACCGCATTGAATGCCGCAGGTCTGAACTTCTTCGTGACGAAGGGTCTGGCTATGGTAGTTGAGACGTCACAGTAGAGATGCGCGTCAGTACCCGGAATATTAATCTTTTTAAGTTGTAGGCTAGAACTTCCTTGCAAGTGTTGTTCCAGTTCAGGGTCGCACATCTGGTCAGCTGCCAGCGCTGCGTAGTCCAGAGGAGTATCTATCGTCTCGACCCTGGAGAGAGCATCCGCGACGATGTTGTCTTTTCCGGAGACGTGTCGGATGTCAGTTGTGAACTGGCTGATATAGTCCAGATGGCGGAATTGCCTTGGTGAGCATTTGTCTGCTTTTTGTTGGAAGGCGAACGTGATAGGCTTATGGTCTGTAAATATGGTGAACGACCTGCCTTCCACCATGTGGCGAAAGGATTTCACAGCGAGATAGATGGCTAGTAGTTCTCTGTCGTATGCGCCATATTTCTTTTCAGCTGCCGAAAACTTCTTCGAAAAGAATGCTAGAGGCTCCCAGTGACCTGCGACGAATTGGTGGAGTGCGGCACCGGCTGTAGTATCAGACGCGTCGCTGACGATAGAGAGTGGGGCGTCGCACTTCGGGTGAACGAGCAGGGTTGCCTGGGCCAGAGCTTCCTTGCACTTGCTGAAAGCTTCTACTGTTTCGGCAGTCCAAGACACGAGTTGTTTGCCTTTTTGGTTCCCTTTTAGGAGGTCATTGAGTGGAGCTTGTGTCCTCGCGGCGTTGGGAATGAATCTTCTGTAAAAATTTATTGCTCCCAGGAAACGGCGGAGATCCTTGATGGAAGCTGGTTGGCTGTAGTTGTTGATGGCCTCCACTTTATCTGGGAGGGGTGAAGTGCCAGCGTCGGACACCAGGTATCCTAGGAATTTGACTTTAGTCAGGCCGAAATGGCATTTGGCGGTGTTTATGACAACACCATATTCCTGCAGGCGCTGGAATAATATCTTGAGGTGGGCTAGGTGCTCTTCCTCTGACGTTGAGGCAATAAGGATGTCGTCTATGTAGGCGTAACAGAAATCTAAGCCTCTGGTAACCTCGTCCATGAAGCGTTGGAAGGTCTGGGCTGCGTTGCGGAGGCCGAAAGACATCACCGGAAATTCGAAGAGTCCGAATGGCGTAGTGATTGCTGTTTTCGGAATGTCCTCGGGAGCCACAGGGATTTGATTATATGCCCGCACCAGATCAATCGTTGAGAAGATCTTGGTGCCGCTCAGTGCCTGTGCAAAATCTTGGATGTGGCGTACGGGGTATCTGTCCGGAATAGTTCTGGCGTTCAATCTTCTATAATCGCCACATGGTCTCCACTGGTCGTCCTTCTTGGGTACCATGTGCAAGGGAGATGCCCAAGAGCTCTCGGAAGGTCGAGCGATTCCGAGACGGACCATGGCCTCGAACTCCTTCTTGGCGCGTTTTAACTTGTCAGGAGCAAGGCGTCGTGGGCGTTCGACTGTTGGAAGTCCTGGCGTGGTGTTAATATGGTGCAGTGTTGCGTGACGAACTTCCCTCCTGGCGCCGTCAGGGCGAGTGATGTCAGGAAACTGTTGAAGAAGCTTATGATACGGGGACGTTCCTGTGACCGTCTTAATGGAAGCGATCTTGTTGTCGCTTCGTTTTCCCGTGATGGTCAAATTCGTCACCTGGTCCAGCAGCCGTTTATTTCGGACATCCACCAGTAGCTCGTACTTGGCGAGAAAGTCTGCCCCGATGATTGGCCTGGAGACGTCTGCAATGACGAAGCTCCAAGTAAAGTCGCGTCGCAATCCCAGATCCAGGTTGAGCGTTAGGCTGCCATAAGTAGCGATTGTGCTGCCATTTGCTGCTGCCAGTTCGTATGTCGCTTTAGTGGGGCGTCCCTGGACAAGGCGTCGTGGGAAAACGCAGAGATCTGCGCCGGTGTCTATAAGAAATTGGGTACGGGTTACCCTGTCGGTAACAAAAAGGCGACTGACTTGGTTGGGGCTGGTGCTGGTCGCCATCAGTTTGGGCCCCGCGCGTTTTCCTGCTGGAAGTTGCAGGGTTTGGTGCACTTGCTTGCCTTCGTCCCATACTTCCAGTGGTACCAGCATGTTCCCTCGGGCTGACGACCTCTGGACCGACTGCGGGAACGATTGCTCCAACGATGCGGGGTGGCGCTCCTCCTATGCTGGCCAGAGCGTAGTGTCGAAACTTCGCGCCTCAAGGTAGCGAGCTCTTGTTGGAGAGGCTGCATCAACCGCGCCATCTGTGTAACCAATGAATCTTCGGACGATGGAACAGCCACTGAGTTAACTGCCGGTCTACCAGCATAGTCTGCTATGGCGTCGGCCAAGCTGGCCACCTTGTCAAGCGGAGTGTCTTGCTGCGTAGCCAGAACCACCTGCATACTTCTAGGAAGACGACCCATCCATAGGGTTCTCAAAACCTCATTGGGCACAGCGCTGCCGGCGAGGGTGCGCAGGTGTCTCAAGAATTGGGAGGGTTTACGATCTCCGATTTCTTCATGTTCCAGAAGTCTCCTTATCTTCTGCTCCTGCGTGGAGCTGGGGCGTCTGGTTAGTTCATATTTTAATAGTGCATATGCACCGACCTCAGGGGGCTTCACAATGATGTCCCGGACTTCTTGGGCGTGGGCGGGCTCCAAGGCTCCGAGAATGAAACCAAATTTTGTGGCATCCACGGTCACTCCTGCTGCCTCGAAGCTGCGCTCCACCATAGCGAACCATAATTCTGGGTCAGTAGGGCAAAAAGGCGGAATGCGTACTGCCACTCGGTTGACCTCAGGCGGTGGATTCCTGATGTTGGGTTGCTGGTTACTTGGTTGCTGGCTGTCCTCAGATGTTCCGCTCACAAGAGACATGATGATGATTGGTGCGCGAAATTTATCACCGAAGAGTTTATTTCGTGCGCGACGTGCTCGCGGTAGACGTACTTGCACGCGTCGTGCTCACTGTCGGATTCACAAATGTAAACTTCGTGGTCACTAATGTGAACGTCGGTGTCACCAATGTAGCGATCGTACGTGCTACGTAAACACAGTTAAAAGAAAACTCTAGAATCATCGGTTGATAGTTTTTTTATGTGCCATTAAAATTTTCACAATGTTATCAACATATGGAGAGAGACAGTCTAAAAAAATAAAAATAAGAATAGGTACCATTTGTTTCAGCTTGCTGTTCAAATGAATTGGAATTTGAATTGCTTGAATTTGAATTCTTAACTAAGTACTTCTCAAGTAAGTACTTCTCACAGCGCAGGTAGTTAAGTTGGCTCGCCACATATCGATCGTTTCGGGCGTAATCCAACACGTGACGTAGCAACAATGCGTGGTTGCTACACTTCTATTAAATTATAGTTTTTTGTGCTAAATTTTTGAAAATACAAATACGTTATGAAATATGCATTTTGACCGAAGTGTTTTCTTAAACATATATTCATTGTTTTATGAGACATCGTGGTGTTGTAATTTAAAACCTAAAAAACGACCGCAGCGCCATCATTTATTTTCTACACTTAATTGCCAAACTGTATGTCAAAATTTAGATTTCTAGATTGACTACGTGATAAAAACCTAAGCCCCCCGCCCCTCATTGTGACCTAGCGTGGTTTTTTGTAAATCCCCCTCCCCCCTGAACGGGTCGCATAGTCGCAACGGGAGTACGTTCCCTAACAAAATTTTCTATTTGTTTAGTGACAAATTGAAGATGTCCACTGTATAATGAAATTATTTCCCTCCATTGGTATTTTGGGAAAAGAGGAATACTCATGGTAGTTAGTCCCAGAATTTCTGCACTGAAATAAATTACATATAACTTCGTTCATTTGAAATTCACTGGACGAACGAAAACTAATTTCTACTAGTAATAAACTCAAACTTCCATTACTAAGAAATATAATGTCAATCAAAACTCAATAAATTAAACAACGCCTCCGAAATTGTGTATTTTGATATAAAATTGGATTTTCTCCACCCAAACCGCTGATATGGCGATTTTTAACCAAATCTATTGGAGAGCTTTCAAGCTGTGGGGGCTCGTGACTTTTGGGTGTGCTAGAGAGCTGATATTGAAAAAATGGCATTATTGATGTTGTTGTAGCCGAAAAAAAATTTTTTTTTTTTTTGAAAATCAGTTTTTTTTATGAAAAATTTCAGAAAGTTTCAGTTTGGCGGTGTGCCGCATCGATTTCCTGAAAAATCTTCATACAAAACACCGTCTTTTGAAATATGACAACATCCATGATGCGATTTTTTTAATATTAGCACCCTAGCACACCTAAAAGTCACGAGCCGCCACTGCTTTCAAGATTACCATTTATAAATTAATATATTCATTTAAAATACATTTTGTCGTTCTTAGGGATTAATTTGGGAGGCGGGAATGGGTACCGCCGCCCCGGGAACCTTTATTGGATAACCAACACCTCTGCCATAGGTGACCCCAAGTGGTTCGCTACGTTTGGTGATTTAGCAGGGGTGCCCGGGTTCATGGGGTGAGGTTTGTCTAGGTCTTGGAGGCGGATGACCAAGACACATTGAACCCCAGATTTCTACCCACCCCTTAAAACCTTTTCCTTCCCAGAACTCTCCTCTCCTTCCTTTTCCTAAAAAAAACCCTCCACACAGCATCCCCAAAGATGACATAGGCCCCGAGGAAAATTATTTTCCTCAGCGTCTCCTGTGTGGAGCTCATGTAAAAAAAAAAAAAAATGCCAAAAGGAACCGATTCTAAAATTGAAAAATAATATCGGGCGATCCAGTAATTTGATTTTGGAAAACGTTATGTTTGGTTAAACAATTATCTTTTTCATTTTGTTGTTTGAAGTTTGGAAACTTTTCATGTCGGGAAATTTTTTGAATCGGGAAAATTAAATTTTCCGTAAAATTACATTTTATTTCTGGAAAAATCGAAAAATTACAGCTCGGTTTTTTTTTTATTCAGCTCGGCAACATTTAGACATTTATCTTTTTGATTTTGTTGTTGGCAACCTTTCATACTGGGAAAACTTTTGATCCTAGAAAATGTGTCGGAAAATCGGTTAAGAAAAATTTTTTTTGAGATTTTATGTGAAGTTGGAAATTTTATTATTATTGTGAAAAAAAAATCTTTCGGGAAATTTGTAAAATCGAAAAATAGGTAAGAAAATAAGTCAATAAATTTTTATACTTAAAAAATACATTTTTTTTAAATTGCTGTACGGTATTTGGAAACTAGTCTAGTCTTGAACATTTCAAAAATTTCTTCCTGAAAAATTGGAAAGTGGGAAAAAATTTCTCGGAAAACGAGTCGGGATTTTTTTAGAAATTCAAAGTTTTGTTAGTTTCATTTTTGACATTTTCTTATCTGGGATGCTGTTTGAAACTTCAACGGTTCTTTTTGAAAATAACAGAGGGCACCCCTTCCGTTCACAACAATCGAAAACGTATAGTCCTTCAGATAATAATACTATCAGATCGGGAGCAGACATGTTTTTCGAAATCAATTTTTCGAAATCAATGGTTCGAAATCAATGTTCGAATTTCAGTTTTGCGAAAGAATTTTTCGAACAGCAATTGGCCGAAAGACATATTTTTCGAATTTGTTAATCAACTTTTAAAATATATTCATTCACCGGCTTATGACTAACGAGATACTGTTAGGTTAGGTTATTTTATTTTATTTGAAAAACCAACGGTTACAATAATTAATGATGTTTTATGAAATATGTGTAAATATTTAACCAATAATAGATTTTCACTGACTTATATTAAATTATATTATTTAGGTTAGATTAGGTTAGTTGGTATTGTCCATCCTGTAATAAAGTATTCTTGTACGTATTGTATACATTCTTATATCAATTCGAAAAAACTAGTGTTTCGGTTAATTGATGTTCGAAAAATTGCAATTCGGTCAATTTACCTAGAACCTATCAGATCCTTACCGGCATTTCGTCGCTCGCTAACAACACATTTTCAAAGCACATAAACCACCATTGAGAATCTAAATGTTGCTTCAAATGGCATTGATCGTGTTTGGTGACCAGACCTGAATAGCCAGGTACTTCACAACCTTCCTCTCCTCCATCAATATCTCCTCCCACGTCCTTCAGCTCCACAACATACCCAAACAATTGGGGATGTCATAGTTTACGACTATTCGTAGACACAACTCTCGTGAGGAGTGTACTTTAAAAATAAACCGGTTTCCGATTAATTTGAATTTGTCAAAACAATCGGCTAACCGGTTTGGAAGCCCTAATTGGTAGTAAACCAAGCATCAGCGAAAGGTGAAGAGAGTCGTTTGCCTACTTCCTCTGGGTGTTGTGTTGGTCGTACATCCGCGGGGACATACCTACTCCGTACTCTACTCTCAACTGCTCCATACTTCCACACGGTGCGTGGTATGTAGTACTGTGGTTCATACATCAGATCGACTCGACTGTTTGTTCGCTTGCTCACCGCTCTTCGTGATCGGTGTTCGTTCCTCGTTCTAGCTCAGTTTGTCAGTATCTCTAGTCCGGTGAGCTGCGCGCTCTCTCCGCGGTCCTCTACAACGAGATAATAATTTACGACACAGTAACTTCACGAGCTGTCAGCGACATGCCTCTGTTCAATTGACTTTTGGGATAAATTGCTTCAATTTTCCCGCCGCCCTATTGGTGTGTACTTACCGATACTTTAATCTCTGTCAGTGAGTGGTTACGTTTATAAAAATAAAAATATTGGTACTTACTTACTCTAATCCCGATATCTATTAAAAAAAAAACATTAAATAGTTGTTAATCTGTGCACTAAATCATCGAAAAAATAAGGTAAGAAAATAATGAATATTATTAATATTTTATTTAGTAACCATAAATACATATTATTTTTAACACTTTTATATGAAACATGTTAGTTAGGTGTATGGGTATATAAAATAGAAAATATATTCGTAGTCCTCCTCACTAGGAGATCCTGTGCTGAGGGGGACTATGCTTTGGATAAATTTATCAGCGACTTCTATGGTTTAACTTCATTGTTTGGATAAGGTTTTCAAGAAACTTCTATGACGATGTTCTAAGTATACTAGTAAGTTCATTTTCCGATAGTTCCTTCAGCCAACATTTAAAGCTATTTTTTGTTTTAATTTGTTTGATACTAAGTGGGAGATTGTTATATAACTTTATTGCTAAAAATTCAGAACTTCTTTGACCAAATGAAAAGTTACACTTTGGTATATTAAGTATGTCTGTTTGTTTGGCTCTGGTTTTATGAGCATGTGAGGTATCTGCCTCTGAATCATTTTTGTGGTGATGTACAAGAATGTTTTTGGCATAGATTTTCTGTACGCTTGTTTAAAAATTTCTGTTGTTGGTGTTCTTATGGGAACCTTTATTATGATCTTTATGATGCAATTCTGAGTTATCTTAAGTTGTTTTAAGTGATTAGATGCTGCTGAGCACCATCCTATTACTCCATATTTCAATCGAGAGTGGCATAAAGCATAATATACTCTCTTTAAATCCCTCATCGACAAGATGTTTCTTAATTTTTTGAAGAATAGGAAGTGGTATTTAATAAAGGTATTTAAAATAATTTATACATTTTTGGGTAAAAATGTACAAGCCCACCTCACGGATAATATGGAACGTTCGTGTTATCGAAGTTCGATACACGGATAATATATCGGGAATTGAATCCGAAACAGCAATTGTCGTCACGATTATATTTACCACAACTTGTGGAAGCGTAGCGGGATATGATGGGATGGGGCGTAATGGGATAGGGAAAATATTTTTGTGGTAATCGCTGTCGATGAGATGGGGTGGGATGGGTTTCTCTGGGTTTCCTACCGCCCCCCTGAAAGTTTGAAACGCTCCCCCAATTTTCTCTTGGTCTTCTACCGCCCACATGAAGATCTGAAACGCCCCCAATGGGGCGTTATCGCCCACGTTGAGAACCTATGGTTTAGATTATTAATATTATCTTCTTCTTCAATGATATATTACATTGATAGGTATAACCTTAATAAGCTATTATAAAGTTTATCCAATTAAAAAAATGATGTTATAATGTATTTATTTTATTTAGCCAAGAACCTAAATCTCTCTTCAACTTTTATAACACCATTAAAGTTGTTTTTTTTTTTTTTTATCTTTCTGACGTAGTTTGATGTTGATCTCTTCGTCTGTGAAAAGGCTGGCTGATGAATACATAATAATGTAGTTGTACGAAGAACACTTCAATAACTTTAGTTTTGTTTTAAAGTCTTCTTACAAATCGCTATTCATTTCAAGGAATCTACTTTGTTTTTATTTATGACTTCATTAAACTTGTCTTACATTGCTTCTCGGATTAATACGGAATATTTCTTATCCGAACTGTTAGATTTAGCTTTATTATTACAAAAAAGTGAGTATTTATGTCGGGGAAGATAAAAAATTTGCGTTTTGCTTTTTAATTCTGTTAAAATTAATTCTCTTACGCAACATGTGCACATACTACGCCATATTCTTATTTATATTACATTTCATAGACAATCAATTCTGCCAATCATAAAAAAATGATTACCATATAAAAATGTTATAAAGTGAATGCATTCATCATCATCACTTTTGACTCTACAACCCCTGGTGGGTCTTGACCTCCTCAAGAGTCTTCCTCCACTCATTTTGATTTTGGGGGAGCTCTCTTCAGTTTAGAAGCTCCAAGGTAGATATATCTTTAGGGACGTTTTCGCTCCATCTTAATCTTGGTCTTCCCAGGCTCCTTCACACTATCGGTCTTGAGTTCAGCAGGGACTTTGGTGCTTGGTGCTTGGTCATTCTCTCTACATGACCCAGCCATCAAAGTCTTCCCCAGTTTTATAAATTTTGTGACGTTTAGATCCTTAAACAGAAACAGAGTCCCAAGAAAGGTATTAGAATAATAACACATACACGTTAAACAAACCCTGCTTGCCATACAAACCATTCAAAACCTGGGATGTATATCTAAATGATGATGACACGCATCTTCCGCAGCTTGAACCTCAACCCGGTTCCAGTAGTATCGGGAATAATTCGAATTATGTACCTACTTTTATTTTTATTATAACAAGAATTTTAATAATTTTTTTTATTTTATAATTTATAATCATAGAAAAAAATGTATAAAACATTAATTTATTGATGTTATGAAGTGATTGCATTATTGAGAAGTTTGAACCTGTATTTATAACAGAAGAACGTGGAAATAAAGGTAGTAGAATAAATACACATTTCTATTAGACAAACCCTGCTTGCCATATAAACCATTCAAAACCTGGGATGTATATCTAAATGATGATGACACGCATCTTACACAGCTTGAACCTCAACCCAGTATCAGTAGTATCGGAAATAATTCAAATTAGGTACTTTTATTTTTATTTTGACAATTTTTTTTATTTTATAATTTATAAGGTTGGTCCTTCCGACAAATGTCATATTTGATGGTCTATTAATTAAAAAAGGAATATTCGGTATTATCCGTGTATCAAACTTCGGCAAGGAATATTATGTAAGCGGACTTATACATCCTCCGTATTTCCAATGACTATGTGCTGTATTGCAGTGTAAAATTATAATTCATGTCACGAGGAAGCCATTACATATAGTGAAGCTATTTGAAACGCTGCAAACAATACAAAAATATTAATAGACTAATTAAGTTCACCTGTCATGTGATTAGACGCCATTAAATAATTGCCGGCTTCCCTTTTCTACGTTTCAATGGTGATGTATACAATAGGGCTAGTTATAAATACCGTGTGGCTATAGCTAAATATTATGTTGAATGTTAGTGACCTAATTTGGGAGGCGGGTACGGGGACCGCCGCCTCGGGAACCATTTATTGGATAACCAACAGCTCTGCCATAAGTGGTTCGCTTGGTGACTTAGCAGGGGTGACCGGGTTCATGGGATTTGTCTTGGTCTCCTAGAGACTTGTTGAGGGAGACCTAACCTAGACCTCTCCAGCCAGACTCTCTCGACCCGTCGCCTTACACCGCATTGGAAGGGTTGGATTCAGGCGTTTGTTACTCCTTGACACGTTCACCAGATACCTACTTTTCATTCGTTTTTCCTTCCCAGAATTTCATCTCCTTATCTTTCTAAAATGCCCCTCCGGCATCCCCAAAGATGACAGAGGCCCTGAGGGGAATTATTTTCCTCAGGGCCTAAAAACCTTGAGGAAAATAAGATCTGTATACAAATAACAAGTATAAAAATATAATATTATTAAGTATACAAATATTTCTAGGTACCAACCACGTGTACAAAATGAAAATAAAATTATGGAAATAAAAAAAAATAATGATGTAACAAGATTGATAGATGCGATAAATGGATAAATAAAAACCGACTGAACTTTAAATTTATAAAGATTCAATAAGCGAGGCGGGAATGGGTACCACCGCCCCCGGAACCATTTATTAGATAACACCTCAGCCATAGGTCATCCCAAGTGATTCGATTGGTGATTTAATGTCTAAGTCTTGGCAGGTGAGGTGTGTCTAGGTCTGGACGGTGGATGGTCTGGACACACTGAAACCCAGACTCCTTCGAACCTTTTTCCCTCCCTTTCATTCCCTCAAAAAGAACCTCCACACAGCATCCTCATATATGACACCAGCCCTGAGGGAAATTATTTTCCTTAGGGCCTCCTGCGTGGAATTAATTTTATAACAAGAACATCAAAAGATTCGCAATAACAAAGATATAGGTAGGTACAAGGTACTTTGTGAGAAGTTATTATTGTTTTGTAATGTATGGTATGTATGTGTGTGTGTGTGTGTGAATGAATGTAATGTATATGTAAGTATTATGTTATCAATGTTCTGTTTGTCTTTAATCATTGATAGCAGCAACCATGTTCAGTATAATTGTATCTGTGAAAGCTTTGATGTGAATCACTGTTAATAAACCTAATAAAAAATAAATAAATTTAAAAAAGACTATGGTTATAATTTAAAATTAATTTGAAAAAAATTTCAGTTTTCTAATTAAAATGTTATAGTGTATTCTAATAATAATATGTCTGAAAATTGTATGGTTATACATTTATAAGGCGAGTACATTCGAAGATTTCTCAGGTAGGTACAATTGTACGTTTTCAATACATCAACAGAATCATGAACGTAATATCTTTGTCATTATTATTACAATTCGAATTTACTGTAAAAAGCAAAACGATATGGAGGCATTTTCAATTGAATTTCTCAGGTGTCAAAATCCTATTAAAGTATCTGGTAGCTCTGAACGTAAAATTCTTAAAATTTTGTCAAGTAAAAAACATCTATTTAGTTTTATTAGTATACATACACATATCATTTAATTTAATTGTTTTATTTTTTATTTAAAGTTTTTATTCATCTTATTTAGGTAGCCTATATTTAGTTAATTTCTAGACTAGTAGACTTGTCGCCTAGATGCCTTTCCGTTGATGGTTATGAATAGTTTAGAGTATTATATGAGGTTGTGAATACTGATAAATATTCCTGGATCTTGAAGGGACCCATGTTGTAGGAGGGAGGAAACTCAGAAGCCGGCAAACCGTTCCACAGCCGAGATGGCAAACTCAAGAACAAGTCGTAGAAGTGACCCGTACTTATGTGACAAATGTCAACCGTGTTCGAATGTTGTGCGCGTATTTAGCGTGTTTCCTAAATGTATGTAGCATACACCAAAATGCATTATCGTAAATGTACACCGGTGTTGTAAGAATCAATGACGCAACTTCACGGAGCGTCTTTCATTGAAATATCGGTAGAACAAATATAGCATTCCCACCCGACGCCTGTGCTCTAAAAATTGCAATCCGTTTGTTAAGGTAGGAGAATCTTTCAAACGGACCGTCCGTTTCTGCACAGAGTCGAGGGTTTTTTCAGGTATTTTGGGGCTCCATAAATGTGGCTGTCAAATTCAATTGTGGGCACACTTGAAATTTGGAAAGGGTTAACATTTTGTGTACTATTAAAGTATCCGCAATCCCTGTACACTATGTTCAGCTTCTGAGAGGCTAACATAACTCTGGTTTCGATGAAGCGCCGTGCCTGTGTTGGTCACAGAGTTTTTTTTATTTATTTTTTTGATTTAGTAACTATATAATATTTTTTACATTTTTATATGAAACATGTTAGTTAGATGTATATATATAAAATATATTCGTAGTCCTCCTCACTAGGAGATCCTGTGCTGAGGGGGACTATGCTTTGGATAAGTTTTTCAGCGACTTCTATGGTTTAACTTCATTGATTGGATAAGGTTTTCCAGAAACTTCTATGATGTTTTAAGTATACTAGTAAGTTCATTTTCCGATAGATTCTTCAGCCAACATTTAATGTCCTTAATGTAGCTATTTTTTATTTTTATTTGTTTGATACTAAGTGGGAGTTTGTTATATAACTTTACTGCTAAAAATGCAGAACTTCTTTGACCAAATGAAGAGTTACACTTTGGTATATTAAGTATGTCTGTTTGTTTGGCTCTGGTTTTATGAGCGTGTGAGGTGTCTGCCTCTGAATCATTTTTGTGGTGATGTACTAGAATGTTTTTGGCATAGATTTTTTGTATGCTTGGAACATCAAACTGTTTAAAAATTTCTGCTGTTGACGTCCTTATGGGGACCTTTAGAATGATCTTTATAATGCAATTCTGAGTTATCTTAAGTTGTTTCAAGTGATTAGATGCTGCTGAGCCCCATCCTATTACTCCATATTCCAATCGAGAGTGGCATAAAGCATAATATACTCTCTTTAGATCCCTCATCGACAAGATGTTTCTTAATTTTTTGAAGAAGTAGATGAGTTTTGTTAGTTACACCAAGCATATCAATGGAAGGCCTGTTGGGAAGATTGATTCCGTTGAAGGAGACTAGATTTTCATTTCGATCCCTTTTCGACGTAATCAGACATGATTGGGTCTTTGAAACATTAAATTCGATTAGGTTATTCTTACCCAAGACGAAGCACTCTCGAGGTAACCGTACTAATTTTATATTACGTATTTACTTACGTGTTCTCTCGTTATTATATGATCATATTATACACTTATCGAACTCCTTTCAACTATTTCCTTTGATAATGTAACTACATACCTACTGCGTATATATTTCATAAGTGAAACTTCCTTAGCCCCGTTAGCGATTCTAAATTTGGATGAAACGGAAATGACGCGTAGAGCACCTGCGAAGCATTATGCTCCTATCAAGGCTCCTATTGGTTGAGATATAAAACGGAAACGACGCGAGGTCTGCGCTCATTGGTTGCTCACTGCTCTTTGATTATGACCTCACTTTTCAAGGCTCCTTGGTTCTTCATAGTTTGAGATTGTTTTGGTAAAGTTTCGCTTCTACCGCGTGTTAACTGCACTCGAATCTAAATTAATATGTACAGGCGTTTTTGGTTCAAAAATTAGATCGCTTAGAATATTTTAGATGCTTTTATTAAATACTGCTAGTAAAACACAAATTTGTCTCTTAAATAATCGAGTATTTTTTTTGATTAGACCTATTATAAACCCGGAAAAAAATAATGCTTCGGGCTTATAAAATCCGCTTTAACATTCAAAATCTCCTACTTATGAACCCACTTTCGGTTATGATTTTATTATGTAGATTATGTTGAAAACTAAGTTCTTCAGAAAATTATCGTTACACATTTAAATATTGACGACTTACATTGAGACTGCTTGAGGCAGACATAATCTAGACCTCTCCAGCCGGACATTCTAGACCCATTGTCTTGCACCGGGAGGGATGGATTCGTGTGTCTCTTACTCTTGGACACATTAACTTCCCACCCCTCATACCTTTTTCCTTCCCAGAACTTCCTCTCCTTTCTTTTCTTGAAAAGACCCTCTACACAGCATCCCCAAAGATGACATAGGCCCCGAGGGATTTTTTTCGCTCAGGGCCTCCTGTGTGAAGCTATTTAAAAAAAAAAAAGTTTAGGTATACAAAATCTGATTTGATTCACAAACAGAATAAATACTACGTAATGACGAAGTCACTCTTAAAAACAAATCTTTCAATAATACCAGAAAAGTTCTTACAAATTTTATATTTTTGAGAATATTGTCAAATAAGTATCTGCCTATTGATGAGACGTAGATTGGTTTACTCAAATAAAAGGATTAAGTCATTGTAATAAAAGTCTGCATCAGCCAATTGCTTTATCTCAGATAAAGCCATGATGATATATTTTTTAATAGACTGACATCACGTGTTGATGAATACATTTTCGCTTTATCATATGGATGATTCTGTTTAAAATAGTACATCGATAGACTAGAACTGTCTTACTTATGAAATCTTACGCACCAGTTCAACGTTAGTTAATGGGTTACATGGGTTTCGTAGCCTAGAAAAAAGCATATTTTCTCGAATTAAAAAAAATTAATGCATGAATTATTTTATTCGAAGCTCATAAAAGAAACAAATTCTCAACAATATTGAAAAAAAATTCATTAAAAAATTCGGAAAATTCAACCGGTGAGACCTGGTTTCCGGGTTTCCTGGTTCCCGGTAGGTTAATTTGTTCGCTTTTTGGAACAACTCAGACAGGTCTCATAGAAATCGTTATTATTTTTTTTTTACATTAACTCCACACAGGAGGCCCTGAGGAAAATAATTTCCCTTAGGGCCTATGTCATCTGGGATGCTGTGTGGAGGGTCTTTTTGAGGAGAGGAAGGAATGAACATTGGTCTTGAAGAGACCCATGTTGTAGGAAGGAGGAAACACAGAGGTCGGTAAATCATTCCACAGCCGAGCTGTTGAACACAAGAACGGGTCGAAACGACCCGTTCTCATGTGACAAATGTCAACCGTGTACAAATGTTGGGCACGCGTTTGGCGTGTTTACCGACTATGCACCGGTGCCGAAGGGATCAATGATGCTAGTTCCTCGGAGCATCTTCCATTGTAATACCGGTAGAACAATGTCTCGTCTCGTCTTATGTCTCGTCTCCCTTATAACTATCATGGTAAGAAATGTGATATACACAGTATTATAAAGAGAAAACACCACGCTTTATCTTCTAATATAAAAGTTAACCACAAAATAAGTAGACCTTTACGAAACCAATGTTTCGGATTGCAATTTGAAAAAAAAATTACTTAGGGAATTTACATGGAACGACAAAAAAGTGAGGTGACATTAACATTTGTAATAGGTACACTTGTCTAATAAAGTGTGTATTTGTTTTTATTTTTTGTTGCGTTGTCATTAATTTTAGTTAGAAAAAACGTAAGGTGGGCCATTATTTTATTATGTTTTCACGTTTTTTACATTTAAAAAATTGAATGTTTATTTCAATTTAAAATTAAAATTAAATTAAAGCGTATTTTATCACCTCTTGAAAATCAGTTTTTGGTTTCGGATACGTTCAGAAATAATCCATTTAATTGGATTTTATTGTAATGCGAAAATATTTTGACCTCCTGACATAATATGGTCGGGGCCTGAGGGGTTAAGCAAAGTGGGCTCGTTGTGCATCACAGCCATAGGAATACAAACAAAACCACATTTACGTCGTTCTTCCGGTTGTAAAATTGTTTGTTATTGTTATTATTATGGTAAAAGTACGTCATAATATAGTTCACAATAAACACTCGACATATAAATTATGTAGGTACTTAATAAATTATGTACGAATATTCATTGCCGAATCATTTGTTAATATTTGTTTTTACAAGTATAAATATATGAAAAGCAGTTCTCTATACTTTCAATGGAAGTGTAATAAGGGTCATAAACTAGATAGGCTAGAATTATTGGAAATTACCCGCTTAACTAAAAAACAGCCTCTAACTTTGTATTGAATAAGAAATTAGAATCTTTTGCGAAATCTCCGCTTCTGTACCTATTGCAATATTATATAATAATTTCTGAAGTAAAATATGTGTTTTGTTTATATTTTTGTTTGTTTATTGCTTCTTGACAATTTAAATACATTTTTAGCACGTAATTATTAACCCCACTAGGGTTCTCCTGTATCGGGGTTAATAATTTCACAATTTAATAAAAATAACACTCGCAAATATCGGTCATCAAACATTAAGTAAAAGCAAAATAATAAAATTTAAAAATAAAATTATAAACAGAGAAAATTATAAGTGATAAAAATATATGAATTAACAACAAAGTGTTGAGAGATCAAACAAAATGTTATCATTCATTGTATCATTAATTCATACCATTTTCAACAATAGATACAATTAAAAAATATATATCCTTAAGGTTTTTTTTTAAATATGTGTAAAAAATAACATAATGAAAAAACAAAGATTTATAAGCGATTACATTAAAGCGAAGCCCCCCCTCCAATATAAAAACGTTTCCCATCAAAAATCAATTAAAAATTCAATATCTTTATTTATAAATATAATATGTTAAGACTACAATAAAATTAATTTTTCAAAAGAAGCAAACACATTGTGACTTGACATTTTAAATAAATAAAAAGAAAACACTTTGTTTACGTCACTTTATTATTTCTTCCGTCTACCGGTTTCGGTACCTCCGTACCATCATCAGGACTGAATATAAAATACTGACAAATACAGGGAAATATACAAAATGTAAAAGAAAGAGACAGTAAATTAGAGCGGGACAGTGCGTCAGTTGTGGGAGGGAAGTGGGGGAGGAGCGATTGGGATAACGGGAAACATACTTATAATAGGGCTGAATGTTAAATTAAGTTGATTATTAATGATTTCAGCCTTTGTATTAACTGATTTTTATTTATTTCTAAAGCTTCTAAGTTATTTAACCTTAAGCCTATCCCATTTGTGTGTAGGACTTTAATACCCGTATCCTGGTTAAAAGTATAAAATTATTAATTATTATTAATTAATAATCAACTTAATTTAACATTCAGCCCTATTATAAGTATGTTTCCCGTTATCCCAATCGCTCCTCCCCCACTTCCCTCCCACAACTGACGCACTGTCCCGCTCTAATTTACTGTCTCTTTCTTTTACATTTTGTATATTTCCCTGTATTTGTCAGTATTTTATATTCAGTCCTGATGATGGTACGGAGGTACCGAAACCGGTAGACGGAAGAAATAATAAAGTGACGTAAACAAAGTGTTTTCTTTTTATTTATTTACAATAAAATTAGGTCATTAGCCTACTGGGAATAACCAAAATAATTAGAAATTCGACAGTCAAAGACGACTTAGTAACAAATTAATATAATTGATTAAAATCCTTGTAGACTACCCCTCTCCCCCTCCCCCGTATGTTATGTATATAAACCGTAGGCTAAGAGCAATTAAGGACACATGATACGCGATCCACAAGAGAAATGGTGCAAAAATGTCACTGACTGGTATCCCAGAGATGGCAAGAGAAGTAGAGGACGTCAACACATGAGATGGGAAGATGACCTAAAACTCACTGCTGGACATCAATGGAGAAGAGTAGCGCGTGACAGGTCCCAATGGAAAATGTTAGAGGAGGCCTATGCCAAGAGGCAAACTGAGCTTCGGGATATACTATAACAAATAAGATCATGTCTAATACATACCTAACAGAAGTCCGGAATAAAAAGGCTTATTATTATTATTATTATTATTAAGAATAATTTGTACCAGTCTTAAGATGGCTTTAACCAACTGAAACCCGTTACGGTCAAATGGAAATAAGTTTTATATTTGTTTTATTACAATACATTAGCAGTATAAGCCTTATGTAACAAACAGGTACAAACAAAGATATTCAAATACAGAAGAGATATGCTATGGTGTCCGCGTAACTGTCGCCGGACTACGCGCTAATTAGAGTAGTTTTCATACAAAAAGAATTTGTTCATTTCGTTGATTTTTTTGAAAATGTGCATTAATATTGGTTAACAATATATTTTGAATAAGGAAAGAATTCGTTCATTTAGTTTAACGTTCGTTAGGTTTATTCGTTAATTATTTGTTCTTTTAGTTTATTTGTTAATATTGGTAAACAATATCGGCGACACCCGGAAGCGCAGACCCACCTAGTAAAAACTGCAGATAGCCCATCTACTTATATTTCAATATCTTTGGGTACAAATGAACAGTCACATCAATAGTGTACATAGATATAGGCAAATGTGGTTGGTAAAATTATAAGACCAATTATGAATAAGCAATACAATGGCTTCAGTAGGGCATTAATATAAATCATCTTTATCTAATAGCCATTTTCTTAGATTATATTTGACTTTAGCAGTATAAATGGTATTATTTTTAATTGTCACTGGTAGTTTTTTTTAAATTATTTTTGGTACAATACAGTTTAAGGTTCTTTCACAGTACTTATTGGTACATTTCGGAACTATAAATCATCTTTATCTAATAGACATTTTCTTAATATTATATTTGACTTTAGCAGTATAAATGGTATTATTTTTAATTGTCACCGGAAGTTTTTTTTTATTATTTTTGGTACAATACAGTTTAGGGTTCTTTCACCGTACTTATTGGTACATTTCGGAACCACCAATAACATTTTAACATTTTGCATGAATCTTGTATTATGTTTATGGTGATCTCTTTCCCTTTACAAGGAATCTGACAATATAACATGTTGACAATATTATACAGTAAAAATCCCCTAACAGGTAAAATATTCAGAGCGGTAAAACATTTATTGTAAGAAAATTGCAACTATAACTAAAAATACACGTTAAGTGTGTAAAGTGAACATATATATAAATTAAATAAGTACATACCATTCACAATAGGTAATAATACACAAACGGTAGATAATATGTAAAAAATAGAAAATACATAGATAGATTTAAGCGGAGGTTTCTCGTAATCCGCCTCACTAGGCCTAGCATTTGTTTAGCCAATAATTTTGCAAGTTAATTTATAATATATTCCTACACTTAATTTAAAATATGTCCACTGAATGATTAGCTTGAATAAATAACTTCGAATTGTGTTAGTGCACCGGTAATGGCCCTATAATAATAATAATAATTGGATAATTTCGTAGAGCGCCTTTTTTGTGAAAAATCACCTCAAGGGCGCTGTACAATTTTTTATGATTTCTTATTCTCTATCTAATTTTATTATTTACAAATAGATACAAAAAACAGGTACACATACAAACCTTGCAGGTCATTTCCAATAACTACACTTTTATTGGAATATTTATGTTTGGAGAAGGTACGACTTTTCAAGCGGAGCACATCTTACCAATATTATAAACGCGAAGTTTCTATGGATGTATGTGTGTTTGTTACTCTTTCACGCAAAAACTATTGAATGAATTATAATGAAACTTTTCAATAATATAGCTCATACATCAGAAAAACATATAGGCTATAATTTATAAAGCTAGCTACGAAGGGGCGCGGGAGGGTAACGGGGACGCACGGCAAAGGTGATTCAGGGAGAAACAATGTATTTCTTTGAATATGGCGTCGCAACGCATGCCGGGAAACAGCTAGTTTGTTATAATTTTCACTACACGAATTTAATGACCAGAACCAATAATCCACATTACCGGTTTCCGGTCTGCGACAGAAGAATAACAGTTTTTCTATTCGTGTAAAAATATGTTTTTCAAATAATACTAAAATTCAGGGTCCGTAGCAGAAACGGTCGGGTCACGAGGCTGCATTTAAAAAAATCAATTTACATAATATGATTATTAATATGAACATTCCGAGTGACGTGACCAGTTTTTTGCTGTTTGAAACGGCGCGTCGCGTCATAGAGAAATAATTTGAACTTTTTGTGTGACCAGTAGATTGTCATTTTAGACACAGGTACTAGAATATTCCTCTAACCGCCGCACTTTAATTTTGCACAGATTTTGGAACATACGCTACATTTCAACTTAATTAACACAAGAAACAACTTAATACGTTTGGATGGATTTTATTTATTTTTATTTAAGCGACTATATAAAATAATTCTATAAGTATACAAAATAAAATGGTTATGTTAGGTAAAGATGTTGTATTTCTTAGTCCTCCTCACTAGGGGTTCCTGTGCTGAGGCGGACTAAAATTGTATAATTATAGTTTACTTGTCTTCTATGTCGTTTTTAGTGTCTTCATTAGAGTGTTTTCGTTGACCTCTTTTAGCCATGTTTTTATTCTTGACTAGCACACCTGGCCACACGTTGCTGTAGCTAATGAAACCTTTATAACCAACGCCACCTGTTAAATCAAATCCATACTACGCTGGACGCTGCCGCATGGCCAGATATACCTATTATGTATTTCAATCAATTTACACAAAACCTTGACAAATTTTATACCTAAAAACCTTCCTCATGAATCACTCTATCTATTGGTGAAAACCGCATGAAAATCCGTTGCGTAGTTTAAAAGATCTAAGCGCACATACAGGGTAAACGACTTCATTTTATACAAAACTAGCAGACCCGGCCACACGTTGCTGTGGCTAACGAAACACAACGCCATTACCCAACCTTTATAAAGTCCGCTGCCCGCTGGCCGCTGCCTGAATTGAATTTTTGAATTTCTCGGCTTTTCTCTACTATAATAATCATGTATTATAGATATAAACCTTCCTCTTGAATCAACAATATTATTATATTATTTTTTTATTTATATAATAATAAAGTTAGCGATCGCCACTTATTATACAATGCTTGCAATGCAACACTGGATATTTGAAAAGGGAAAATCAAATGCCTACTTACTCTAGGAAATCTATTTTCCAAGAATTCCAAAAGTGACTATAGTACGGCCCGCCAGCCGTTTTAAATCTCACAAAAATATGTTTTCTTTGAATTTCTCGGCTTTTCTCTAATACATAATTTACATGTATTATACGTATAAACATTCCTCTTCAATCACTCTATCTATTGGTGAAAACCGTATGAAAATCCGTTGCGTAGTTTAAAAGATTAACGCGCACATACATTTTGAGCGACTTCATTTTATACTATGTAATGATAAAGAAAAGATAAAGATAAAGATTTGTACTCATTAAATTTTTTTCTTAGTTTTATGTCTTGGGGAAGAATATTATGGAGTTTAGTTGCAAAATAAGTGTAGTTTCTTTGTCCGAATGTGGTTTTATAACTTGGAATGTGTTTTATGTCATTTTTATTCGATCTAGTGTGATAGATACGCGGTCTAGCAGAGGATTCAGTATTTTTGAATAGCTTCAATAATATATTTTTGGCGTATATTCGTTGTACATTTGGTATGTTAAAGCTATCGAAAATTTCAATCGAAGGCGTTCTAATAGGTACTTTCAGTATGGTCTTTATAATTCCTTTTTGAATGGTAAAAGATGCATTCAAATTCCATTTTGTATTTAATAGAAATACAGTATAATCGGTCTCCTGTTTGTGCGGTGCTTCTTAGTCTCCCCACTCTTGTCCACTTTAGTTTTCTGAAGGTTTTTCTTCTACCGTGTGTGAATTGCATACTCCGTTTTTTATGTTAGCTCCATACAGGAGGTCCTGAAGAAAATAATTTCCCTCAGGACCTATATTATCTTAGGGGATACTGTAGGGTATTTTTAAGGAAACGAAGGAGAGGAAGTTCTGGGAAGGAAAAAGGTACGAGATGTAGGAGGAAAGTGGGGGTCAGTATCCAGGAGTAACAGACTTGTGAAATTCGACCAATCACGAAGCGTTTTTAGTTTATAGCTTTTTAATCATATTTTAAGAACGTATTATTAATTCTACGAATAATAATATAGAAATACATTTACATGTTAAGAATCAATGTTTTTTGATCCACATGAACATTTTTTTTATAAGTCAACATATTTTTCACTCAACTTCCTTATTGCTATTTTTTCAAGAGTTCAAAAGGAAAAAGGAGTCCGATGAATTTGACGTTGTTTGTTTGATTTTTTGAAAATAGTATTCGTGAGTAAACGCATCATAGCTGGGTAGTAAGATTCAATGACAGTTGATCTCCCAACAGTTGCCACCCTTAAATTAATAATAACTTACATACAATGAAAATAGTAATCCTACTAATATTATAAAGGCGAAAGTTTGTATGGATGTATGGATGTCTGGATGTATGTTCGTTACTCTTTCACGCAAAAATTACTGAATGGGTTTTAAAAATTCTTTCACTAATGGAAAGCTACATTATTTGCGAGTACTATAGGCTATTTATATTGGTAAGAATAATCTCTGGCGTTATGAAATTATTTATCATACGTTTTCTGTCCCTAACACAATCGATTTATTGCAAACGTCAGAAAAAAAACAAACCAATTGTCGCCTTGGAAACGATGTTTTTTTTTTTTAAATTAGGCAATTCACCCTAAAAAGAGTGCTTTGTTGGCGTCGTACTTAATGACTGTATACCTCTAAAAATGAATCACCGAAATGGATGTATGCGCATAAACCCGAACGACTGCACCAAATTGGATAATTCTTTTTTTTGTTCGTTATTTTGTATAGTTCGGGCATTATGAAATTGGTATAAAAAATTATAATAGGTGGCAAGCGAGCAGTTATTGACTGAATGTATCGGGAATGAATGTGTGGAATGCGAGTGGTGTGAGTGGGGAGGGGGGGGGGGGGGGGGGGGGAGGGGGTGTTGGGAGGGTGTTGGTGGAGGGGAAATGGGAGGGGGTTGATGGGGGGAGTGGAGTGTGGAGAGGGAAGGTGGAGGAGGCGGAGTGGGAATCCCCTAATACCATGCGAGCGAAGCCGCGGAAAAAAGCTATTAGTAAATAAATTCGTTTGTTATCCATACCTACTTATTATCAAAGGTATTTTTGAAGTAGATTTTAGGTTTGTAGTTGGTAAATAATGCACAAAATAAAACACATATATAATTATTATTCGGGGGGCCAACTGTCGGGTCACCCATCTGGTGTGAACAAAGGAAAGTTAATCCCATACTTCTGATGAAAGTGATCAAACTTGTATCCTGTATCAAACTTCTTTCTTAAAAGATTATACATTTTATCAACCTGTCTGGGAACTAGGAGTCAAACGGTACTACGTAAATTGACGACAACACTGTCTTTTAAATATGTCAAAACTCTTACTCATATTCACTACAATTGGCAAGGCGGGTATGGGTTTATTGGATAACCAAAACATCTGCCGTAGGTCACCCAAAGTGGATCTTTACGCTTGGTGACTTAGCAGGGGTACCCGGATTCATGGGGTGAGGTTTTTCTGGGTCTTGGCGTCGGATTCGTCTACCCACCAACTGCGTGGCAGGCCGGATCGGGAGAGATTGGTTGAGGGAGATCTTTTGACCTCTGCTCACCTCTACGGCTCTCGGAACATCGACTTGCACCGCAATAGGAGGGATAGATTTATTCGTCTGTCTCCCCTGGACATACCGACCTCTGGATTCCTACCCAACCCTCATACCTTTTTTTCATCTTAGAACTTCCACTCCTTCCTTTCCTAAAAAGACCAACCACGAAGACGACATAGGCCCTGAAGGGATTTATTTTCTTCAGGGCCTCCTGCGTGGATCTATTGTAAAAAACAATTTCTTCAGCTTTGCAATATTTCCGGATATTCATCAACGTGATTTTACCACACAGTCGCCTTAGGGATCTCATTTCTGCAGTATTCAGCTTCTTTCATCCTTTCTCTGCCAGTTCTCTCGAAATTGAAAAATAAAAACAATAAAAATATTAAATCGATTTTCAACATTTCTATATAATTTACTATAATTTCTAAACCAGATCTCGAAAGGGATTCTACGTACCTACTGAAAAATTGTTCACATTGAAAAATTAACGCCTAGAATCTTATATCATTAAAAATACAAACCGCTAATGTGTGTGAAACATGTTGGAATCGCTGTGAGAAATTTTCTAAAAGGTGTCATCATACATTATTGTATTTGAAGACAAACGCACATCTGCTCAATTTCGCACATGTGCAATTCGTAATATAAACAATTCGCAACGTGTGACATTTATTAAAACTACGCGGCTGAATAACCTCTCACGTAGGTACTTCCTGAGAACATAAAATTGGAATTTAAATTGTGCCCCAGGTGCCTTAAGCAATAAAATAAATATGCATTTATTGAAATTGGAAAATTTATGTCTTTATAAAATTTGAAGATACTACTTACAGTCTTTCAATCTATTTATATTTTATTATTTTGCGTAACCTAGATTCAAATCAGTATTTTTCCATATTGCCACCAATCGAATTTAATATTATATGTAAAATATACAAGAGATCCGTGCTTTCGACTGTTCGGAGCCAGTGGGATTAAAGCATCCCCAATTGGGGTACTTTGTGAGACTGAAAGGAGTGAGGAAGGGAAGGAGATGCATAGAGGAAGGTTGGGAAATAAGTGGCTATTCCGTTATGGTCTCTAGACACAGTTAAAACCATTTCAAGCAACATTTCCATTTTGAATTACTTGTATCAAGGTCTTTTAAAAGGGCGCTTACTAACCGCATTCACAAGGGGGTGGGGGGGGGAATCGAAATTGGAACCCCCCCCCCACTACACACGCTCTTGGTCTTTCACCGGGGTGTTACTGAGAACTTAGTTACCACTCTGGAAGAAGTCGTATCTGATCTTGTAACAGTTTTATTGATTAATACCTTTTGATTGAAATAAACTCGCGGACTTTTAACCGATATTCATTTATTCGAGATGGAAAAGAGCTCTGCAAATTCCATAAATTTTTATTAATTTTTGCCGAAGCAAACGGATTTCATGCTGGTAGTTAAAATTGCGTTTTTTACAGGCATGTGGGAATATTTACCGAACAGAATATTGCATGGCAAAGCGGATGAAAAAAGATGTGACCTTATTCAACTCACACGAACTTTTTTTATTAACGCTTTTGACCTCTATTGCAAACGGCATATCGTGCATAAAAAAGTCCGAGCATCATTAAATATTTTCGCATTTGACAGATTGTTCAAAATGGCGATCTTTGTCTATCATATTTAACGTAAATACTGAAGCAATTTGCAACAAGTTTAATTTAACCAAATTATTTCACATGACGTGGAGTCCCAGTACAGATACTCAAATATGTATCCAGAGTTAGCGGGTTCAAATAAATTATATTAAATTGAATTCTTATGACGTTTTTCTTTATGTTATCAGTTATCACTAGCTTTTTCCCGCGGCTTCGCTCACATGGTGTAAGGGGGGTTCCCGCTCCGCCTCCTCCACCTCCCCACCTCCCCCCTCCACCCCTTGCCTCCCCCCCTTCCCACCACCCCTCCCCCCGCTCCCGCCCTCCATCCAGCACCCCTGCATCAAATCACCAAAGTTTCATCGCAATCGGATGAACGGTTTAGCAACGCGTAATTTCATGATGCCAGAGCTCACTATTGTACACAGAAACCATCGCGGGCATGCGCACATCAAATCCCCAAAGTTTCATCGCAATCGGATGAATGGTTTAGCAACGCATAGGCCCCATACATACAAACCCAGAAACAAACATATTTAATTTTTATATATATAGATTAGGTCCATATCCATTATGTTTTTTCATATTATTTTTATTTTTTATTCTTCTCTTTATGTAATAGTTGTACGTATCTCATGCAATATTTATTTTTATTTTTATGTGAATATCTCACAAGAGTCCCAGAGACTATGGCATCCCCATTGGGGTAGGTATCTAGTGAAGCTAAAGGTAGTGCGGAGGGGAAGGAGATGGGAAAGAGGATGGTGGGGAAGTACCTGGCTAGTCAGATCTGATCACCAAACACGACTAAAGCCATTTCAAGCAACGTTTCAATTATGAATGGCGGTCTTACACCAGGGCGTTACTAATAGTATCTCGTAAATATAAGTACTTATTATTATTTTTAAATGATTAATTGTGAAATAACACATATTCATTAAATAAAATTTATTTGCTCACGCCGGGATTCGCAACCTTAGGGGTTGCGAGTCAAGAGCCTTACCTCTCGACCACGGTGGCCGTCAATAAGACATACGGGGATTGCACTATCCACTATCCACCTAATCCTACTAGATTAATAAAAATAAGTAGGTAACTAGTACCTACCTATTTATTTATTCGTCATGCTCCAAGGAGGTAGACGCTCTGATTAAAAACCACCATTCACAATCCAAATGTTTCTTGTAATTACATTAACCATATTTACTGACCAGATAATAACAGCCAGATGCCTCCCAACCTCCTTTAGGTACCCTTCTAGTCCCCCACAATTCACAACATAACCCGATTGGAGATGCCATCATCCCACTAGCTCCGTGCAGTTGGAACTCTTGCGCGGTATTCACGTAAAAAAGACTACACATCGATCAGAGAAATTTGAAATGCTGTAAATGACAAAATGTTGAATGTTCAGGAGAACGAAAAGAAAGTTTTTTATTTTTTCAAAAAATCATATCTCCTGTTTTGTGGACCTATGATTATGAATTTTTCTTATAAAACTAGCTGGGCGGCAAACTTTGTTCTGCCATATAAATTACTTCTAGTGAAAACTTTGGTTACAATTATTATAAGCAATAATTGTCAGCCTGAAACACTCATTTACATTGAAAAATCTTCCGAGAAAAGATACTTGCCGCCAACGGGACTTGAACCCGTGTCCTTCTGATTGCCGGTCGGATGCTCTGACCACTGAGCTATGGCGGCTTATCAAATACCCGCCAAATAATTCAATGTATACTAGTGTTTCATTCAACAATTACTGCTTATTATATTTTTTCCACCTGAAAACAACCAACCTTATTTTTGCGAGAGACATTGTTAGTGTTAAATCCCTCGCTAGATGGCGTCGAGACAAATTATGTCTGCATTTATTGTTTATTTTTATTGTTCAAGTCCCGTTGGCGGCAAGTATCTTTTCTCGGAGGATTTTTCAATGTAAATGAGTGTTCCAGGCTGAAAATTATTGCTTATAATAATTGTTACCCTTTATGCTATGCATAAAAATCTTGTCTAAACGTTAGTTTATAAATTAAAAAATAATAATTAAAACTTAGGTTGTTAAATAAAAAATAACGAATTGTAAGTGTGCGGGAATGGGATCTATAATGCCGAATGAAAATGTCAAAATGACGCATCACTTCTCGTGAATGACTTGCGCATGTGTGGATGAAAGTTCGATAAAGCGGACGTAGCGCCATCTGTCATTCAACATCAGCAATAATTTCACTCTGTTTGAAATATGAACGACGGTTAAATTTGTTCATACAAAAATACTAAAATCACGATTAAAAATGGAAGGGTGGGGGCAGGAGGGTGAAAATTTGGGGTTGTGGATAGTTTTTGATGCCAAAAAAAAAATATATATTATCAAAAAAATAAAATCTATATAGGGACACCCTAATCACCTAGCGATATGAAATATACTTTATGACCTATTCTAATACCTACCAAATATATTTTTACATAAAAATCGGTCGAGCTGTTTCGGAGGAGTGCGACCACAAACACCGTGATAATAGATTTTTTTTGTATATACAGATAGAGATAACATTGAACAGTTCTATATAAAAATCAGAAAAGTTAATATTTTTGTAAATGTTTTAAACAACAATATTTAATTTTTGAAAAAAGCCTTTTAAAAATGCACGTCGTAAGAGACGCACTTATTTTCCTAGAAATATTTCGACGTCGCCTATCGAAAGAGAAAAGCAAACGGAGAAAAATGACATATTTAACAAATTTTTGGATTTTACAGCATTTCAAATTTCCGCTGTTGATATATTTCTTTAATAATTGCTTTTTTGATGTCCCCAAAGATCATATTTTAGTGCTCCCCTAAACAGACTAAGCGAAAAAGGTCATTTCAAACAGTTTCACACTATTTTTGTGAAAACAACACCATTAAGGATTTACGAGTAGGTAGTAAGTAGGTAGTAGTACCCACCACCCGCCATCTCGGGTCAAGGAGAAGTAATGTGATGGATTTATGATGATGATGAGTAACTCCTCTGTCTTCATAATAATAAATAACATTACAATCTTTTCACCGCTACTCAAACCGCAAATAGATTAAATGAGACCGCAAGTACTGACTTAGAGAGGCTCTAAAGTGAATGTTTAAATAATATCGCAATGATTTTCAACACAACTTTATGGTTATCAAATGTGAGTTGGCTGCAAAGGAGAGATCACAGTGTAAACAATGTACAGAATCAACAAAAAAACTATTAGCATTATTTGAAGAAATTATACAAACTTCCGATGGCCTATGTCCGTGGCATGCTGAGATTTAGGTACAACATAATTTTTATTTATTTTTCACGATGTTTTCTGCGGGAAGACAACGTGAAGGGTATTTTTTATCCAAATGAAGAAGTAAAAACACAGTGAAAGTGGGAGGAAACACATAAGCTGGTAATTCGTTGCAAACTAAATGTCATGGACTTCACAGACTAATTCTATATTTTTAAACCTTTTATGAAAATGTTGTAATAAGATTTTTTTGTGCTTCCACATTAATAAGATTCATGATTTAATTAAACGATGACAATATTAACGAAACTCAATGTAAAATCTGGAAACAGAAAAATCAGAAAAAGGTATTGCACCTCTGGGACTCAAACCCAGGACCTTTCGCTTTCCGGGAAAATGCGCTGACCACTGCGCCAAGGTGTCGATATCCGATTCGATTTTCGATTGAGTTTCGCTAATATTGGCTTCATTTAAGGCGCCGCTACCCGCATTTCTACCGATTTCTTACATATCTCCCTTAAACATTTGAAGTTTTTAAGCTCTTAAAAAAATAAATGTTATTTTTGAAGATAATGTCTAGATGCTACTCACGCCGAAACGCAAATTATATGAAATTCCCTCGATAGAAAAAAATCTCAACGTGTTCTCCAAAAATTATGAAAAACCAGTCTGTTTCTATTAAATTATAAATTATATTTGTGGAAAAATTCACAATGTTTCTTTAAATGATGCTTAAGAAGCCCCCCACAAGATTTTTTGCTCTATTTTAAACGAGTCGTGTTTTATTAAATATTTTCGCAATTTTCCCATCGATTTTGACAATTTAAATGTTAGCGCTCTCCTCTAACATTCGTAATTTCGTATCTCTCAATCTTCTTCTTTTTGAGCCCAGTTGCGAGCCCTTAACTAAATATTACAATTTGAGGTTTTACTGCAAAGTGAAACAAAAAAAAATTAATTAAAATATTCATCCTAGACTTGCAGAGAAGTCAATAGATGTCGCTTATGAATTAAAATGGATAAAGATTTATCCAGATACTAACTAGATGGCATTTAGTATGGGTTTGAATCTTTCAATCAATGTAAAGATGCAGCCAATAAAATATGCGTTAAGAAAATGAAGATAATGTGGGTGGTTCTTAGTCCAAGTATGATACAGTTAAAAATGACTGAATCGACACCTTGGCGCAGTGGTCAGCGCATTTGCCCGGAAAGCGAAATCATAGCGGTTCGTGTTTCGATTTTATTTTCTAGGTGACTGTAACAACTCAATTAGCACGTATTTAATTAATGCAATATAAGCGAAGCTCTCAATTCGGTTTGCAAGTCGTCGCGTTCTTTGATGGCCAAGACGTCTAGCGTGATTGATCGATAAAACCTTATATCAGTACGATATTGACCAACTTCGTCATCAATGGTCTGTTATCAATATTCGCGAGCACGGTCTATGATTGTATCGACGATTGATAAATTTTAACGCGGCCTCTTAGTATCAGATAAGTTTCGGTTAACTATCAATACACACATTTACTTTTTTAATTATGTCGTTCGTTATGCAAAATTACTGGCTTATATAATGAACTGATTGAACTGACGAAGCTCTCAAAAATGAAAGAAGTAACTTAAATAGTACATCTAAGACGCAAACAATTTATTACGTCCGGTCTAAATTGGTTGAAATATGAAAAAAAAGTTTCAAAAACTGAGTGCAGACTGCCAATGCATATTTAGATTAGTATTTCAATTTAACTTTGCCAATTTATTAATATTTTTACGTAATTGCTTGTTGTTTGACATTTCGTAGTGTCAATTCATAGAAAACACCTTCAGTGTTGCCAGCGTATTTCGATTTCTTATTTATTCCTTGTCAATATCGATTTGGCTGTCAACGGTGGAGCTGTGCTTGGGACATCGATATAAAATCATCGGAAGTTACGCCTATCGATTCTATGTTGTAAAGTTATCGATTTCACCGTGCTAGAGCTCCTGTTGTACTCTTCAAGTCCATCGCGGAATAAAATGATGAAATAATATTTTCACAGTAGTTCAAGCACGATGTTATTTCGCTTACATAAGCGCGCATTGTCAACATACAAAAAGTGAGAGTGGATTCGCTTTGTAATATAATGCGTGCCTACACTGAATACGAATACAACCTACAGTGTTTAACAGGCGTATTATAATTATGTGATGCTTCCATACATGTATTATTTATACTTGCTGTTTTTGCATACATACTACGTGGGGGAATTTGAGAACCGGAACAAATAAAACACGATATTACCTATAGAACAAAGCAAAAATTCATTAAGGATAATTTTTTTTACTAATATAATTTGTCGATGTACATAAGTAAAAATAAAATTTGTATGCAAAACGTACCTATTGTAATGTAAGGTTATGTTATTTTTCTACAATGTTCTGTTAAAGCACTGTTGTGTTTTAAAACTGTTAAGTTTTATAATTGCTCTGTTATTAACCTTTTTCATCTTGATTAATCATTTTTCTGTTTTATGGTATTTCCTTTGATATAATGTTCTATTTTATAATTTTATCTTGTCTTATCGTGTATCTACTGTTTTATCACTTTCGGTTACATCACTTTTCTCTTTTGTCATTATTAATCTTTTTCATGTTGATCTATCATTGTTCTGTTCTGCTTTATTATGTTCTGTTTTTCCATGTTTTTGTTCATCAAGTTAGATTTTATCATTTCTTGTTTTATTCTGTACTGTTTTATCGTGTTCTGTTTTACCGTGTCTGTTTTATCACTCTCCGTTACAACACTGTTCTGTTTTATCAATACTCTATTTCCTCGCTGTTCTGTGCAGCATGTTCTGTTTTATAATTTTTCAGTTTTACCGTGTTTTGCTTTATCATATCTTGTTTTATCGTGTACTGTTTTATAGTGTTCTGTTTTATCGTGTTCCCTTACATTACTGTTTTGTTTTATCAATGTTCTATTTTTTCTTGTTCTGTTTTATTGTTGATCGGTTTTATCATGATTATTTGCCCTGTTTTATCATGTTCTGTTTCATCACGCTCCGTCACTGTTTTGTTCTGTTTTACCAATCTTCCATTTCAACCGAATTCTGTGTTTTATCAATGTTCTGTTTTTTCTTGTTCTGTTTTGTTGTTGATATTATGATTATTTTTCATGACCTGTTCTACATCTAAATTCTATTTCACCGTTTTATCATGGAACCATTATTATGTGATACGCTGCCTACAGTAGTTCTACCTACTATTATTTCACTGTAATGCTTCCATCCCACATAAAGTATAATGTAAGTTAGTTGGCATTTTGCGTATGTAATACGTCACCATATGCAGTAAGTTGGGACGTGATCTGTGCATGCAAATGACCCCATGTCTGAACACCAATAATAGAAGTCTAGTCGGCCCAGCCTAGTCACCTATAACCTGATAGACAGCTGCTTCAACACACCTGTGTCCACGTATTATTTATTATTCGTGAATTATTGCTAACAGCTTGTTCAGACATTGACTTACAAGCAATAATTATGTCAATTCAAAATAATCGTATAAAAATGATTGATTGAAGTGAAAACTTCTTCAGTGCCACCGTTCTGATTTGAAACTCGTTGAAACAAAACATAGCGATGCTAAAAAGAGATAAACACACACAACTATAGGATTTAGGCTGCGAGAAAATGAGGTAGTATAATCGGTCTTCTATTTGTGCGGTGCTTCGTAGCCTACCGGTCTCCTCTTTGGACGGTGCTTCGTAGCCTCCCCACTCTTGCCTACTTTAGTTTTATAAAGGTTTCACTTCTACCGCGTGTAAATTGCATACTACGTTTTTTTACATGGCATTTTTTCATTCTATGTAAGATGGAGCTTGAAATAGCTTAAGTCGTATTTGGTGACCAGCTCTAAATAGCCGGGTACTTCCCCACTTTTCTTCAATCCCATCTTGTTCGCCTACTCATATCTTCATCCTCTTACCCCGATTGGGGATGCCGTAGGCTCATTGGCTCCGTTCGCAGGGAGCAGTTGTAGTCGAAATAATAGAAATAATGGCTTAGGTAAGATAGTAGAAAATTAGTGAATTTAAAAAGAAAAATCTATTTTCTTTTTGTTTTTTTAGACATTGACATTATTATTTTCGTATCGTTTATTACAACATAAATTGAAAGTTTGATTTTTGGTTGTCGCCACGTGGAAGATCAACATTCGAAAACGACGTCAATTTCACTTGAAAAGGACTAAGTTTAGTTTCCATTTTTGAATAATCCGATACTTTTTTCATCCTTCGTTTTTACTTTTCCCACTCCTTTCGACTTCTTTCATCCTCACAAAATTCCTCCAATAGGTTATTTTCAGTCTTTTTTTATATTTTAAGTTTAAAATAAAATTACGATAACGACGGTATTTTTTATTTATATTGAAGAATAAATTTTCCATATCGGTATTAAATTTGCCATTTTCGATTTGCCGCCATAACATCATGTTCATTTGAATTTGTGAATTCGGCGGCGTTGACGTCACGCCGGGCAACGTCGGTTACAGCCTTCTTACCAGCAAGTGGCGTTTTCTATGTCATAATGACGTTGTAGCCAGTTGGAACCGTTTAGGAATGTGCGGTTTTTAAAATCCATAATAATGGATGAAAATATTAAAATTACAAGTTTTTAGAACAATGATCAGAAAAATAAACCTAAATACTTCACACATTTTCAACTGTATTCACAGTTTGTAAAAAGACCCATTCCATAGTTAGATACACTGTTTCGGAAAAATTGGTAAACAATTAATATTACTATTACATAATTAGAAAATATTATTTCTAATCGCAATAATAATAAAATTAATTGATGGTGTGGTTCAGCTAAGTAGGTGACGGTTGTTGTATCCTGTCTTCAACTTTATATTCTTATCTTTGTACCTATTAATTTTCTCAGATGTGTACATAAAGTTGGAAAAAAAGTTAAATGTTTAATTTAACCATTTGATAAATACCTACCTTCATAAATACTAATTAATTGCAGATGATTGAAGTGACCTTATTGTTAGATGAACTTCGTGAAAAGAAAGTTTAGGTATATATTTTTGTTAATTTCTGTGCATATGCGATTAATACCTAATAAATCTAGTACATCTGAACAGGGTCAAAACAAGGCCACACGAAATGATGTTGCTATAAAAATGGCACAAATCTTTGGTTTGAATTTTGTATGGACAAACCGCCGCACAGTGATTCGTTTCATACATGCTAGACGCTAAAAACTCTTATACATGATTAAATTATTTTTAACCCTCTATTGAGGTGTAGTCAATACTAATTTTATGAAAATTAGTGTTAAAAATGATTTTTTTTCCTATCGTTTTATTTTTTTAATTATTTTTTAAAAATGCATTAATAGAGTATGTGAGGTTTATAATAAAACAATTATATGTAAAAAGTAACAAAAGTGTATTTTGAGTGTAATAAATTGCTAAAATTAAGGTCCTTTTTCTGCTTACATTCAAAGATGTAAGCCTTATTTGGTCTTTCAACTATTTTTAACCACTTACACTGAGTTTATCAAGTTCAAATGTACTTAAAATTTTGTTAAACATTCCTTCAAGCTTTTCTTTCATCGGAAAACTCTTCCATGTCACGAACAATTCCAGCCTGGAAATCTCGTATGTGGTTCCTGTAAAATGAAAAACTAATAATAATATGGATTGGTGTGGGTTAATATTGAAACTGATATGAATAGAATATTAGTTGCACTATTTAAAAAAAAAAGAAAATTATCTTGCAATTTTGATATACTCTCTGAGATAAACTCTCGAGAAATTATAAATTTAATATTTTTTACGTCAAAAAAAAAACACAAAACTTATTTATTATTTAAAAAACAATTGAAATTGTTTACACTAATGTATTAAGAAAAAACTTTAAAACATACCTTCGATAAAAGCCACCATTTTAAAGAATCGAAAAAAAAACACTTTTCAAACTTAGTACACAATTTTAAACATCGAGCTGCGACAAGCGAATAAATAAATGCAAATGATAATTTCAAAACACATTATTCGACTTTAGGCCTCTGGTATGAGTCAATGCGTGCACTAATCACCCCAATTAAGCATGCATTTATTATCCTGTCTATCTGGTAATGTCGCCATGACGTCATTGTTTGGGAATTCAAAAGTGACTTATTAGCGTCTAGCTTGTATGAAACGAATCACTGTGCGCCACCGCGGCCGCTCGGTTTCCTCTTAGATAGTACCCTGCATAGTTAATGTTATATTTGGTATGTTAATTACTGTGTTCAGGTATCTGTGTTTTCTCCTTTACAAAAGAAACAGGGAGTCGAAAAAAATGTTTTTTTAGAACCTTCATTCATCCGTAATAATCGAACAGTAGATTATTACGTTAGCGTTTGCGTGGATGAATTTCAGAACCCCGCCACGAGTCCATGCCGGATGCCACGCTTAACGGCCGTGCCTCAAATAACATCTGTGTACGTGGAATTTCACACAAAGCTACCGTTATAATTCGGTTTTAAATTCAAGAATTCGACACAAGATGTCATTACTTCCGTCAGCAGCTCGCATGTGGATGTCCCCCCTAGGAATAAGTTCTACGGATTTATATACTTTACGTATCCTTCCGGATTTGGAAAGATTGACGGCAATACTTGACAAAGTTGTTACAAATTACATATAACGTCATTGCGTGTCTCGGTTTTGTCACGGTTACTTTGTCTCTGTTACTTTGTCACTGTTACTTGTCACTGTTAGGTCTCGGTGAGTCCCCGACGGTGACTAGCTGTCACTGTATCACAGTGGATCCGAGGAACTGGCTATTTTAGGAACAAACTAAAATGGTCACAAATACTCAAAACGGGCGAAACCGTACGAAAAGCAGTCCAGCATAAACCTGCGGAGCGGGTTTTTAACCGCTAGTTATTATTAATGTGGGAAGAAAAAACACATTTTGTGACGTTTCACCTGGATTAAGTATCTACTCACTATTGTAGGTACTTCAACTTCAACACCATTGTATATGAACGATAAAAATATTATTATTATCACCCCATTACCCACATTATGCAATAGACATGAATACACTGACGAAACAACAAAGATCTGGTTATTGTTATTTATATGACCACAAGAGATAAAACAATAGAACAGCATTGTGAGCATGTCTGTGTACCGGAAGGAAGTTAAAATTTTCCTCACATTCGAAGAAATTGAACAAATAAAGATTAATGGGGCCGACAGACCTAGCTATAAAAGCGCCAGCGTTATCCCAATTCACCTCCTGATTCCCCTTCCCCTTCTGCGTTCCCCTTTCGCCTTCCCCGCCTTCCCCCTCCCTCGTTACATCTCCCGTGTACCCCATCTCCCCTGTTCCTCTCCCCCTCCTGCCTTTCATACCTGCCGCTAAAATATACGTAATACACACATTTTCATTTATACAAATTTCATAACGCCAGATCTTACCATTATCCTGTAACCTTTGCGGGCGTGCGAACAACATATTACCCAAGTTTCATCGCAATCGGATGAACGGTATGGCAGCGCATAAAATACGAACAAACAAACAAACAAATATTGATTTTTATATATAAGATTAAAAACGTATATAAGAAATAACTATTAAAAATATCGTTTTATGGCTAAATTTATCTGTGACAGTTTCCGTTGATTATCTTTTTGTCTTTTTTTTTTAAATTCACAAAATAAATAAAAATCATTTTTGCGCTCCAAATCGCGACTTCAAGCTCCTTCTGTCAAGCGATTTTTATGCCTATTACATATATTCGTGGCGATATAAGTAACACCAAGAATACAAACATTTTTGGCTTGTATCGCCTTTTTAAGTATCGTCTTTTCGGTGCAGTAGAAAAGTAGACATAGCACAGACAGTTACGAATAAAGCAAAATTTCTATTTCCCACACATTACCAACATCAAGTAATAAGACAAATTCACTGGCGAGATCACGAATTAACTTTTATTTTCATTAAATCATTCATAATTATTATTACGAAACTGATAAAGACATCATTGCGTATTTAATGAAAGTTTCAGAACAAAACATAATTTTTGTTATCATCACTTTACCAACATCAAGTAATATAACAAATACATGGCGAAACCACGAATTAACTTTTATTTACACTAAAAACCATTAATAAATATTACGAAACTGATAAAGACTTTTTGGGGTATTTTATGGAAGCTTCAGAACAAAGCAATTTTTTTTTATCAACACATTACCAACATCAAGTGATATGACAAATTCACTGGCGAGACCACAAATTAACTTTTATTTACATTAAAAACCATTAATAATTATTACGAAACTGATAAAGACATTATTGCGTATTTTATGGAAGTCTCAGAACAAAGCATAATAATTATTATCAACACATTACCAACATCAAGTAATATGGCAAATTCACTGGCGAGATCACGAATTAACTTTTATTTACACTAAAAACCGTTAATAATTATTACGAAACTGATAAAAACATTATTGCGTATTTTATGGAAGTCTCGGAACGAAGCATAATAATTATTATTAACACATTACCAATATCAAGTGATAAGACAAATTCACTGGCGAGACCACGAATTAACTTTTATTTACATTAAAAACCATTAATAATTATTACGAAACTGATAAAGACATTATTGCGTATTTTATAGACGTTTCTGAACCGGTAAAACTTTCTTTCCCGCACTCCGCGTGAATAAAAATCAGTTTATTTATTCGTCGGTCAGTGACTGGCGAATTGAGTGAAAGCAACCCGAAGTAATCGAGGCACTCTCTCTAGCAAAAAGTTAACACGCTCAGCGCTCAGTGCCTTTGGTCTTGGTCGTTTTGTGCAACCGATTAATGTGGTTAATTGCGGTGGAAGCTTGACGCTTTAGCCTCAAGGGGTTTTTGGTTTTCTTCTTGTGAGAAACTAATAAAATGTCGAATGATTGGCGCGTTAGTCTTTTAATTTTCAGCATTAGCTCTTTATCTTTAGAAAAAGGAAGTTGAAACAACATATATTTATAATCTCAATCATTACAGTTCAATTTATAATGATACCCACTGTTTTAATATAATGCTTAGCAAAAGTTTTAGAAAAGATAAAATTAAAATTTAACATTTAGGGGGTGTTCAAGTATTACGTAACGCGATTTTTGAAGATGTTTGACCCCACCCTCCCCCTCCTTTAACCCGCCGTAACGTTTTTCTGTGCCCTCACCCCCCCTAAACGTTACGTAACGCTCAAGTGAAAATTTTTGCCTGAAATTCACAATTAAGTGCACAAAGTACTGGAAAGTCGCTTAAATACCCTTTTTCTTGCTTTAATCGCATTTGCGGTAATAAATAAAACATAGAGATTTCGAGAACGGAAAGGGTTGCCAATTTGGAAGATTTTAATTCCCTAGTTTTTTTTAATATAAATTAAGAAAAACATTTTACGTAACGCGTTGCTTGACCCCATCCCCCCTCCCCCCCTCGTAACGCACAGTAAAGTTTTACAAGACCCCCCCCCCAAGCAGGCGCGGCTGGTGCCTAAAATGTTTGGTGGTTCACCTATCAATAAATCAAACACGTATAATGAAAATTTGACAAGGAATGGAAACATCACTGATGGTGGTACTAATGATGATGACAATGTCGAGCCGCCACCAACATTAGAAGAAGTAGTGGGTGCCATTAAAAGTCTACATAACAATAAATCACCTGGAACTGACAACATCTCTGCAGAGTTATTCAAATATGGCGGAGAGAACCTTCAAGTCCATATATATAATATCATTAAATCCATCTGGTGCTCTGAGACTCTGCCAAGTGAATGGAACTGTGGAATAATTTGCCCCCTTCACAAGAAAGGAGACCCTATGAACTGCTCTAACTATAGGGGCATAACGCTGCTGAATATCTCATACAAGATCCTATCAAATGTACTGTGTGGTAGGCTTATGAAATATTCGGATGGCATAATTGGCCAATATCAAACTGGGTTCCGTAAGGGGAAATCTACAACTGATCAAATCTTTTCACTGAGACAGATACTGGAAAAAACAATAGAATTTAATGTTGATACATACCATCTCTTCATAGATTTTAAGGCTGCCTATGACACGGTAAATAGAGAAAGACTGTACAGAGCCTTGGATGAATTAAATATCCCAAGAAAACTGGTAAACTTAGTAAGGCTCACAATGTCTAATGTTGAGTGCCGAGTCAGAATACAACAGGATCTGTCAGACACCCTAAAGACCTTCAATGGACTAAGACAAGGAGATGCACTTGCCTGCATTCTATTCAATTTAGCGCTGGAAAAGGCCATCCGAAATGCAGGTATACAAACCACAGGCCATATTTTTAACAAGTCTGTTCAGCTCCTTGCTTATGCTGACGATATAGATATCATCGCACGCTCAGAATATGAACTAAAATCGGCGTTTAAAAGCTTAGCTACGTCGGCAAGGAACATGGGATTGGTCATCAATGAGGGGAAGACAAAATATATGCCCGTACATGGACGCCAGAAACTACCAAGTATACAGATAGATAATTATACATTTGAAACTGTCAACGAGTTTGTATATCTCGGTACTATGGTGACAAATGACAACAATGTATCCAGCGAAATCAAAAGAAGAATAGTAGCTGCAAATCGATACTACTTTGGGCTTCAGAAGCATATGAAATCTCGCCACCTTACCAGAAGAACTAAAGTCCTGCTTTACAAGACCCTTATACGACCTGTTCTTATGTATGGTTCGGAATGCTGGACAATCAGTAAGGGTGATGAAGGAGCCCTAGAAAGTTTTGAAAGGAAGGTGCTGCGAAGGATTTACGGCCCAGTCTGTGATAATGGAGAATGGCGTATCAGATACAACCAGGAGCTATACGATCTTTACGAGGACCCTAATATCTCTAAGGAAATCAAAACTGGAAGACTCAGGTGGGCTGGACATATCCAGAGAATGAGCGAAGGAGATATTCCAAAGCGAATTATGGATGGTGCACCTGGGGGTCGGAGAAGAGTTGGAAGACCAAAGCTTCGATGGTTGGATGGAGTGGTGAAGGATGCAAGCACCATCGGCATCCGAAACTGGCGCAACGCAGCACAACACCGACAGTCATGGAGGCAGGCTCTGCTGGAGGCCAAGACCCGACCTGGGTTGTAGAGCCACAGATGATAATGATGATGATAATGTAATTTAATTGTTGGTAGGTCACACAGCTAGCTACCGTAGCTACCATATTTATAGAGAATAAAAAAATAAACTTCTTCGGTCCTTAATAATCAAATAAATAAACTTCAAGCTTCTTCCCAGTACCCGGTGTAGCGCATTTAAAACGCACACACATAAAAAGTATTTTTTAACTGAAAAACTAATGTCGTTGTCAAATAGGTTCCCTAAATCCCAAACATAACAAGACCCGTTGACTTATGGTTGAATTTTGCAAGCTAAATATTACTATCCCGTTCAAACCTATTTTGCTGGAGCCCTTCGGAATACGTCGGATGTTTTCGACGCACTTCGTAGCGCCGTGCACCGCGTCGCCAAAAGCAGATTTTTGGTACATTTCGTTATTCTGACGGTCTGGACATGTTTGAGCACCATACAAAATGACAATTCCCGAACGGGGCGTTTGACCGAAACGCGCCGAATGGTATGTACGTAGGTTCCTAGTTCTTAGCGCGCGGGAAAAGAACTCCAGTCGGCTGCAATAATTATTATCTCTGGCAAAATTCATGCATTTAAATACGTGATTAGTTTTTATTTTCAACATTGTGCGTAATTTAAATTAAAAAATATTAAATAGGAACACGTTGAGCTGTAAAATGTTCAATTTTGTTGGCGGTTCGGCGCACTATTGAACGTTTGGGCCAGCCGCGCCTGCCCCCAAGTGCGTTACGTAATACTGGAACAGTGCCGCCCCTTAGTTATTAAAAAGAATTTTTAAAATATATATAGCTCTTGATGGAAATGACGTTAGAGGCAAAAAAAAATTTCGTTGACCCTGAAAATCTGAAAAAAAAACAGCGCATAACAATTTAGGAAACGGGTATGGGTACCGCCGCCCCCATTTATTGGATGACCAACACCCCTGCCATATGTCACCCCAAGCGGTTTACTAAGTTTGATGATTTAGCAGAGGTGGCCGGGTTCGTGGGGTGAAGTTTGTCTGGGTCTTGTAGGCTAATGTGTTTGCTTACCCAGTGCGTGGCGGGCCAGATTGGGAGAGACTGATTGAGGAAGACCTAACATAGGTCTCTCCAGCTGGACTCTCTGGGAGGGATGGATTCATACATCCCTTACTCCTGGACACATTGACCCCCGGATTCCTACACACCCTCACACTTTCTTTCTTTCCAGAACTTCCTCTTCTTCCTTTCTCTAAAAAGACCCTTCTCCTCAAACTGCATCCCCAAACATGACACAGTGTGGAGCTAATATATTTTGTTTTATTACATTGTTCCAAAGCTCACCGTTCCGAGTGCTTTCATTGCTTTATAGTAAGGTTGTTATCTTAATAAAAAGATTACCTTAATTTTGAAAAGTTTTAGTCACACGTGATAACTTGAACCCAGAAAAGAGCAAATTATGTATTTTTTTCTAGGACAACAAACTAACGCGAAACAGCCTCCTCGGTTTCGGCTTAATAGTCAGGGCTCTACCCACTGAGTCACGGAAGTTGCATTTTTACATTTTGTTAACGAAATGTTCTAACGCAGCATAGAAAAACGCAGGGAAATAGTTTTATTTGAAGATTTTTTCTTCACACAAATTGTTTTATATCCCAACCTGCCGGTGTTAAAACTCCTAAAAACTGGTCTGCATAAATCTATCTCGCTTAGAAGAATCCTTCTGTCATTTAAGGTCTACAACATTTTGTATCCACTTTAAAATGCACGTTGCAAATGCCCGAAAATGTTGGTGGCGGTAGAAACTCTCAGTTTCGTTTAAATGAAAGACCACCATTCAGAACCAAAACGTTGCTTGAAATGGATTTAGCCGTATTTGCTGATAGATCTCAGAATATTGACGGCCTTCGTGGTCGAGGGGTAAGACTATCGATTCACAATCGGAAGGTCGCCGGTTCGAACCCGGCGTGCGCAAATAAATTTTATTTGATTAATTTGTGTTATTTCACAATTAATTCATTCAAAAATAATTTAGAGTATATTTGCGGCACGTTCCAGAGTAGAAGATACTCTCAGTGTCCCCTGGTGCGTAAGACCACCATTCAGAATTTAAACGTTGCTTGAAATGGCTTTGGCCGTGTTTGGTTACCAGATCTGAATAGCCAGGTACTTCCCCACCTTCCACTCCCCTATCTCCCTCCCATTCCCATTTCCTTCAGCCTCACAACATTCCCCACATGGGGAAATGTCCCAATTGCTCCCATCTTGTGCGGTAGTCACATAAAAAAATACAGGTATTTTCCAATCTTTCTCTTACTTATTACCTTTTCACTCCCAAAACCTTCAGCCTCACAACCCTACCCTTGGAGATACTCTATTACCACCGGCAAATTTGGATCATATTTTAAAAAATATCTTCCCATTAATACGAGTATATATTTTTTTAATGAGACCGATTAATTTCATAGAGGTTCTCTAATTTTAATATCCGTTAAGTGCACTCAATAGTTAGATGAGTACCAACTTACTTGCAGCATTTTTAATATGCAATCTACATACATCTAGAATTATTTCTAGAACAGGGTCAAACCAAGGCTACACGAGATGAAAATGATGTTGCTTTAAAAATGGCACAAATCTTTGGTTTGAATATGCATCAATCATGCGGTGGACCAAAATTTGATACGTGTAAAGATGTTACCTTGTGTAAACCTGCCAGTTATAAAATTAATAGTTAGAAATAACACTACACGACTAAATCGTGTTTGTGTGTGGTGCCTTATTCATCTTACCGTGGGAACTGGCCTTTCTATATTATAACGTTTCAATTTTATTTGAGGGTTACATTGTGCTATTTGATTCACTGTTACTTCCTGCTAATCTGATTCAAGAGTGGAATGAACTTTTCAAATATCAGCTTTTGTTAAATATTAGTACGTACCTAATACTAACAGCATGCGTAAGGTTCTCAATTTTAAAGAAGATATGTTTAACATAGATATGAGATGTATAGAAGATATCTTTTGTACCTTTGGTGTCTTGTTTATAACAATATATTATTGTCGATGCATCGTCGAGCAATGACGATGATATCGTTGTAGTATTAGGTTGAATAAATAGTAACCCATTAATGTTCAGTCAATTTAAAAATATTTTTATTTACATTAGCTATACACGGGGGGCCCTGAGGAAAATAATTCCCGTCAGGGCATATTTCATCTTTGAGTATGCTGTGTGGAGGGTCTTTTTTAGAAAAGGAATCTGGGCGTCAATGTGTCAAGGAGTAAGGGATGTACGAATCCACCAGCCCCACTGCGTGCAAGGCGATATTCCGAGAGAGTCCTGCTGGAGAGGTCAAAAGGTCTTTCTCAACCTCCCTCCCGATCCAGTCTGCCACGTAGTAGGTGGGCGGGCGCAACTGCCACCAAGACCCCAACAAACCTCATCCCATAAGTCACTAAACTTGGCGAACAGCTTGGAGTGACCAAAATTGGCTAAACTACGTCTTGGACTAGATAAATAGTCGAATAATTGTCTTGAATCAACAACGATCAATGTCAGGGTGCTATAAAATATATGGACGTAATATGGGTACTAATATAAAAAACATACGACTATCCAACAAACCTTAAATGAATTCGATCTATACACGCAATACGGCACTCTCAAGAGTATTTCATATTGTATACAGTAGGTACGTCATAGAAAACTAATAAAATGATGGATACCTACAGACTAAATTATGTCCACAATTCAATAAAGCTATTTTAATTGGTGTTCCCCAGGGGTCACTTTGGGGGTCACTATTATTTTATTATACATTACATAGTGAATGCAATCAGTTAGGTCAATATTTTAACTTCCGCACATGATCTCAACATTTTTATAACTATTCGCACTACTGACGACTGTGATGTAATTTAATCGATCTTGAATAGGCTTCATAATGAGTGCATGCAGAAAAAGTCAACGTTATTCTATTCCACAAAATAAAGAAAATCATTGAATGTAAATTATTTACCGACTACCATTCGTGGAAGTTTTTAGCTAGTGTCTGCTTTAGAAATTATTTCTTTTAGTAATATATTTCATGAAAAATCTCCAATTTCACACAATGAATAATATTGGAGGTATTCGACGCGTTTAAAGACCATTGCGCGTTGAAAGACTTCAAACTGTTTGAAAAAATATAGTATAAAGCCTGATTGAATACAATTCGTCGAAATGTTATTATATTATTCATTCAAAGGCCATCGAAAGAGTTCAATATTGATTTCTGAGAAACATTCATGTTTCATTTTGCTTTCCACCAGAGAAAAAAAGTGATTTTCAGCAGCGCTAAGTAGGTTGCAGAAATGAATATTTTGTGCCGAAATAACGTAATAACTAAGCATTAAATTTAATATGTTCTTCAACGCATTTTATAAATAGGTCATCTATGACATTTGATTTCACAATTATTTCTAACACAATGCGTGTATTTGCGCCTTCCCTCGTACCTAAAGTAACTAACTAACCATTACTTAGGAACAAATTTCTTTAATAAATTACCAGAAAATATAAGATCCCTTAAGGACAGTTTCAAAAATTTCAAAACACAATTAAAAAAATATACTGAAAACCTTAACTAAAAAAATATAAATAATAAATAATAATTAAAAAAATATATACATATACACACATATGTTTCTCTTATTCTTAATATAAACTAAATTTAAAAAAAAAAAATCAAAATAACCTAACAAATAATACTTCCTCCCGTACACACAAGCATTTGCTTATTATGGGAGAACATTTAAAAAAAATATGTATATTTGTACTTAATAATTGTATTAAGTTTTTTTTTATATACTTTCATTATATTTATGTATCTATTGTATGTACTGTACCAAAAAAATTAAAAAATTAAAAAAAAAAAAAAAAAAAAAATTACGCCGTTTGCCCGCAGGGGTAGGCAGAGAAGACGGACCGCCAAACAACTCGGTCTTGGCACACACTCTTTACCTCACTCACATTCATACATCGTCTCATACATTCTCTTCTATTATTCTGACTTTTGACATGGCCCTACTCAAGTATCTGATTCACTTGATCGTGCCATGTCTTCCTTGGGCGTCCCCGACTTCTTCTACCATTCACATTCACGTCGTGTATTCTTCTTACACTATTTTCTTCGTTCATTCGCTCTACATGCCCAAACCATCTGAGGGTCCCTTTCTTAATCTTACTCATTATGCTTACATCAGCCTTACATTCTTTGCGGATGGCCACATTTATCACACGATCATACATTGTTTTACCACACATACGTCTCAGGGATCTCATTTCAACAGCATTCAGTTTACTTTCATCCTTCCTCTGCCAGTTCCATGCCTCACTGCCATAAATCAGGGTAGGTACCAGGACTCCATTGTGGACTGCTAGCTTCTCTTTTTTGACAGTTTTTTATTAGCGCCAACGGCATTCAGTCCACCGTTAATATTTGTTGAAGTGATACTTCTTTAGCCCCGTTAGCGATTTGAAATTCGGATGAAACGGAAATGCATCACGAAAATGTATTATTTTTATATTTTTGGTGACCAGATATGAATAGCCAGGTACTTCCCCACATTCCTCTTCCCTATCTCCTTCCCCTCTCCACTTCCTTCAGCCTCACAACATATCCCAATTGGGGATGCCATAGTCCCACTGGCTCCAGACGGGAGCAGTTGGGACTCTTGTGGGGTATTCATGTAAACAAAAAAAAAAGTAGACCCCGAGGAAAAGAATTCCTCGGGGCGATATGCTGTGGGGAAGGTCTTTTAAGCGAAAGAAAAGAGAGGAAGTGCCGGGAAGGAAAAATGTACGAGGGGTGGGTAGGAATCTGGTGGTCAATGTGTCCAGGAATGAATGAATCCATCCCTCCCTTTACGGTGCAAGACGATGGGTCAAGAGAATCCGGCTGGAGTCAGTCTTTCCCGATTCGGCTCGCAGTAGGTAGGAAAACGCATTCGCCAAACGCCAAGACCTAGACAAACCTCACCCCTGTTGTAGCGAATCACTTGGGGTGACCTACGGCCGGGGTGTTGGTTATCCAATAAATGGTTTGAGGCGCGGCGGTACTCATAACCGCTTCCCAAAGTATCATCAGAATCAGATAAGAGTATAATATCTTACGTCAATACATTTCCCACCAGGAACACCATAAATATAGATCTTTCAAACTCAAAGTTGAAGGCACTTTGACCTTTTGCCAAGTATAACATAATTGCTTAATTATTTATATATCTGCATTTATGTACATCTAACAAAACTTTCATTTAAATGGTATTTCAGTCTAATAATTATTTAATAACAGAATTTTATTTGAGAATGACATTTTCCAAAATGATGATTGATAAATCAGGATTCTATTTTTGAAAATCTTTAAGTTGATAAATTTATTTAAAGTAGGTACTCCCCTAATAGTTTGAATCGAATCAAGAATTTTAGATATTTTAAATAGGTACCTATGTTAGGTAACAAATTTAATATACATGAAAAATGGAAATTTGAATAAAAATTGTAAAAGGTGGCACGCGGGCTGTTTAAAAACTGAATGTACTTGGATTGAATATATGGAAAGCGGGAGGGAGGGAGAGATGGGGAAGGAGGGTGGGGTCGAGGGGGTGGGGGAGGGGGGAGGGAGGGGGGAGGTGGAGGAGGCGGAGTGGGAACCCCCTTACACCATGCAAGCGAAGCGGCGGGAAAAAAGCTAGTTTCTAATAAAAAACTCTGAAAGCATATTTCATCATCTTTTTAAATCATTTTTTAGTTTTTGAATACGTTAAAATATATTCCATATTCAATTTATTTGGATTTTAATGCAAAGTGGAAATGTTCTGATCGAATATGGTCATGCTTCGAGTGCTTAATTGTATAACCCTGGTGTTTACATCCTACCTTTCCTATGACAATTTAATTAGAAGCCGTTGGGACAATTAATTTTAATTCGGTTTTACAATCATAGTAGGTACCTGCGCCATAAAGGATATTATACGGGGATCTCAAAATAATATTCCTACATAATTTGGTCTCTAAGATTCAAAACCATTGTTCCCCAAAATATTCCATTTCACCACCCATTCTATCTACTCTGTTTGCTTAAAAGTAGAACATAATAAAGCCACTACACCAAATTAAAATGACATTGGAGGGGACCCACCACTTTCCCAACGGCGTTATAAGGAAACATATGGTTTCCTCCTTCACCGCACACGTCAAGACTCTACTTTTTTTGAACGAAGCTACATTTATTTGAACGACTCTAGACCCTCCAATGTCCATGCATACGGGGTTAGTAAGCAGTATGCAAGTACTTAAATTAACATTATACAAAAGATAAATAGAAGTAGCAGCCCGTGGAATTCTTCTGAAATAGGTAACATCAAAAAGAGATAATAGTGTTAGTAAAAAATGACAGATTTAATGACAGGGAATACTTCTCAGAATGTTAGGCAAATTTTCCAAATGAAAATTGTTTTACATTTCCAGATATTCATTTACAGCCTTACTAAAAAAAAACCACAGCACGCCCGATAACTCGTGTTGCTGCAGAAACATGAATAAAACAAAAATACACTAAAACACGAAATATTACTAATAAGTTAATAAGGTTTGTTCTTAAAATGTATTTTAAATCTGGCAACAATATAATTTTTTTATAGTGTAAGTACAATATTACTTAAATGTGATGGTTAATTTCTAAATATGACTAATTTACTCCTATATTTATATAATTGCTATATTTACCGTGTTTTTTGTGATTTTTCATAAGTTTTAGTCAAGTTATAAAACAATAATCGTACTTTGAAATTGAAATGTCAAAAACTATTTTATATGATACATGAAAATTCAAATTTACATTTAAAGGATTTTATTTTACGATAATTTCATGAAAGTGGTGTTTTTTTAATAATAATATCTAATACCATGTCTTCCTAAATATATCAAAGAAATTAACGTCTTTAGAGATGCAAGAAATCTGTTATAAAAGCCGGTATAATTTTTAGGTTGTTATTTTTTTATTGTATGCACGAGGAAAAAGTGAGGTGATAGTTTCCTTCCAAATTTATTACATGAAAGGACTGTGTTTTTAAAATTTTTATTTTTTTTTAATTTCTCTACATTTTAGTCAAAAAATTTTGATAAGAAATTTTTTTCCATTTATTTCCGAGTTTGAATCTTAAAATATGTCAGTTTTTGAAAACTAAACTGTATTTCTAATACACAAATCTAGAAGGTAATTTTATCTAGTTTTCATAAATGGTATTTGTTTTTACGACACCTTCAAAAATAAGAAATATATAAAACATTCAAAATACTTTGGAAAAATTCCAAATTTCGTTCGGACATCAATTATAAAACAGATATAAACTACCCTCTCAGGCCGGTGTGTGTTTCTTTCAATGAACACATTTTTAATTAGTAATGTTTTCACATCCGCGGCCGTTTGTCAATTGAATAAAATTTTCACTGGGTTTTTTAGTAAGGCTGATGTTTTTCTCGGTAGTAACCAAGATGTTCTGCCGAGGGCGAGGTTTTCTTTAGAGACGAGATTTCTTAGAGTGAAAATCTTACTTATAATTATTTATAATATTACCTAGTAAGATTATATATTACTAGCTTTTGCCCCCGGCTTTGCTCGCATATTCGCCTACCCCCCACCCCCCTCCCCCCCCCTCCATACCCGTTATATTCACTTTTTAAACAGCTCGCGTGCCATCCATTAAAACGTAACAATCAAACACACGCAGTTTCGCATTTATAATGTTAGAATAGCTGTTGGCTAAGGTCAAAGTGTAGATAAGTACCTATTTTATACATATTTGAATTTTGACTATTAAAAGGAATCTCCATAGTAACCTAAACAAATAACAAAATGACAGCGCACGTCAAACAATTACTTAGCAACGCTTTGCTTTTCGTCCGGACAATAAAGGTATAATAAATAATTTCAAAACGCTAGAGCTTATTCATAAATCCTGACCTTATCAATATATACAGCGTATATTACTCGCAAATAATCTAGCTTTCTATTAGTGAAAGAATTTTTAAAGTCCTTTCAGTATGTTTTGCCTGAAAGAGTAACAAACATACATCCATACAAACATTCGACTTTATAATATTAATAGGAAATAGGATGTAATTTCTTTTTCAAATATCCACGAGTAGAACACTTCTCGCTCCAGCCAGATTTTAAAAACATATTTTCATAATTTGCTTTTGAAGTGAAACTTCTATGGCCCCGCTGTGATTTGACGGAAATGACGGATAAAACGGAAATGACGATTACTGCACCTGAGACTCATCAACTGCGCTCATTGACTGCTTTGACTATGATATCACTGTTAAAGGCTCCTATCGGTTGAGATATGAAACGGAAATTACGCTAGGTCTGCGCTCATTGGTCGCTTTGATTATGACCTCACTTTTCAAGTATTGGTTGGGATTGTTTTGGTAAAGTTTCGCTTCTACCGCGTGTAAACTGCACTCGAATTTTTATTAATTAACATTCAAACTTTCTAAACTACTTAGGGAACGTACCCATACTACGTGACCAACTTTTAACCCCTCCCCGGTGACCAAAAACCTTAGCAACTCGCCGCTCATTTGTACCAAGCGTGGTATTTTGAAGACCCCCCCCCCCCTGAACAGGTCACGTAGTATGGGTACGTTCCCTTATGTAGTTTGTCAGCAGATACATAATGACAACATTTTATGCAATAACGTGGTACATTTTCAAACGGTGTATAAGTAATATATGTATAATGATAATGATAAATTAACAATTATATAAATTGATTAGATTACAGAATTGTAAATAGCAGTATAAACCTTAATAATAAACAAGTACAGATGAAAAAAACTAAAGTTGGTTGTTTTCAGGTGGAAAAAATATAATAAGCAATAATTGTTGAATGAAACACTAGTATATATTGAATCATTGGGAGAGCAGCTGACCGGCAATCAGAAGGGCACGGGTTCAAGTCCTGTTGGCGTCATGCATCTTTTCTCGGAAGATTTTTTCAATGTGGATGAGTGTTTCAGGCTGATAATTATTGCTTATAATAATTATTAAGTACAGATGAATGTTAAATGAACAAATGAATATAATCAACGAGTACATCAATAGTTTCATATATTTGAGGTATTACAAAATTATAATGATTTTAGATTCCCTTAGATTGTATTTGACTTTAGCAGTAAAAATTTTATTATTTTCAATTATCGTTGGTAGTTTCTTAAATATTTTGGGTACAATGTAGTTTAGGGTTCACCATAACATTGTAATAAACGAATTTACTGTAATACTATAAAGTGGCATACCTATTAAAATTTTCAGATCGGAACATATTTAAATATTTAGCACTGAACTTGGCAAAATGAAACAGGTAAAACACGTTTTTTGCGATTTTTTGAACATTTTTCGTGACAGGATACTTGTTTGATTAGATCAGGGATGGCGAACCTTTACGTATCAACGTGCCATTTTTATAAAGAAATGTTTAATGAGGTCATAGACGTGCCATCAAATAATTTAGACTTTGTGATTATTGGGAAAATAATAATAATAAATACTCAGTATCAATTAAAAACTCTTTATTTACTGGTACTAAATATGTTCATTTAGCATTCTACGCGTAATTTAAATTAAAGTAAAATTAGTGTGACTTCTGTTGTTGCAGGTTAGACGACAAATAACATATGTTAGGGCTGTAAGATGTATTTTTAGCAGAATGCATGCTGAGCTGGACTCATCTATCAAACTCTCTCTAACCGACTCTTTAATGTTATTCATCTCTGAAAATAATGACTGAACATAAAACACACACCGCTTTGTCACCTTTACTAATCATGGCATATTTCTCTGTCCACCAAATTTTAAATTCCCTGATACTCTTACTGTCTTGCACTTTTTGTTTTTTTGCTGAACTAGCCATATTAAATAACATTTAAATCATACATAAAACTCAAATAAACTCTAAAATACAATTATATCATCGAAATTCACTTTTATTAGCGTAGGGATCACTCGGGTTCGCTCGTTCACCTACTATACACTTCACACTTTTTTTCGTAGTGCATAATAAATTTTGTGATCACTGATCAGTGACGTGCCCAAAATATTGTGTCGCGTGCCATTGGTTCGCCATCCATGGATTAGATAATTTCAAGCTTATTGTCACTTTCGCTAGGAGTTTGGGATTTCAATGATTTTTAAGGAAATTTCAAATGCTTACAAATAAATCATCAATTTCACTACCAACAAAATACAGTCAGAAAATAATTCATACATATTTTCAAATAATTGGGAGGCTGGTATTCAATTTAGGAGGCGGTATGTTACCGCCGCGCCGCTCCGGGAAAATATTGGACAAGCAAGACTCTACCATAAATCACCCCAAGTGCTTCGCTACGTTTGGTGATTTAGCAGGGGTTCCCGGGTTCATGGGGTGAGGTCCTTGTAGGTCTTAGCGGCGAATGCGTTTGCCCTACTACTGCGTGGCGGGCCGGATCGGGAGAGACTGATTTGGGGAGACTTAACCTAGACCTCTCCAGCCGGACTATCTCGACTCATCGGCTTGCACCAGAGTGAGAGGGATGGATTCATACTCCGTCACTCTTGCACACATTGACCCCCATACCTTATTCCTTCCCAGAACTTCCTCTCCTTCATTTCCCTAAAAAGACTCCACACATCATTCCCAAAATGGCATTTTTTTCCTCAGGGTCTCCTGTAAAGAGCCTAGTGTACAAAAAAATAAGATTTCAGTTAAATTGTGTGCTTAGACAAAAAATATAGAGTAGGGATGATGTTTTGAAGAGTTTTAGTTATTATGTACATTTGTTACATGAATTTTTATGAATCTGCTACTGGTTTCGATACATTCGTGTCATTCACTAACAAACTTAAAACTTACTTAAAATTTTACACATAGTTAACGTATTTATACATGGTTAATTTTACATAGTTAGTTTTAAGTAGTTAATTTTACATAGTTAATTTCACATAGTTAATTTAAAAAAGTTAATTTTACGTACTTAATTTTACATAGTTAATTTTATATAGTTAATTTTACATAGTTTATTTTACATACTTAAGTTTTCATCCTTAGTTAGTTTTAAGTAGTTAATTTTACATAGTTAATTTTACATAGTGAATTTTACAAAGTTGTTAATGCCTAAGAAATACGAAAGATTTGGAGATAACTAACTTTATAGAATTACGTGGACGGAACGAGAAGGTTTGGGAATCACTGCTCTGAGCATACGAAAACACGAAGATTCGATTAAGTCACTAAATTATTTCCTTGTGTTGTTTCAACGAGGAACTTCAAAGGCATTCAAAATCAATTTGTTGTTCCAAGTCCTATTCCTGTGTGATGTGGAATGTTAATTATTGTATTTGTATAGTGTATATCCTTGTTTACTTATTAGTCTTATTACATACATAGATGGTATTATTAGTGATATTGGTTTGGTAAACAAATCATAGTGAGTTCTCAAATAACGGCATTTTAGTGGGTTGGGGATAATGCCTATTACGAACGTGATATTACGGTGAGGAATGAGGAAAAACAAAGTGGTTTGTAGGAATGTACTTAAAACTTAAAACCAATCAATTTCTTTATTATGTGATTCTGTGAATTTATTGAAGGTAGAAACAGGTGTAAAATTAATAGGTTTTCATTATTCGGTTTTTTATTTTCATTGTGGGTTTGTGACCTCCCTTTGACACAACGTTACCATGTGAAAACGTATTTATTTTCGATGCGGCGCGGCATTCCGAATTTATACCGTTTTATAACACAATTCTCTTGAAAATTTTAAGTTTTTAAGTTTCTAAAAATATATGTGTTATTTTCTAAGATAATAGCTATACATTTGCCACGTCGAAAATGGTAATTATATGGAATTCCTTCGATAGAAAAAAACCGCAAAGTATACTCCGAAAATTATTATAAAGACGTTATTTTACAAGTTATACTTCTTGTATATAAAAATCTCGAGTCACGGTGTTTGTGGTCGTAATCCTCCGAAACGGCTTCACCAATTTTTATGAATTTTTTTATGTATATTTGGTAGGTATGAGAATAGGTTTTAAAGTATATTTCATACCGCTAGGCATGTGTGCCCCTGTCCCCCCTAGGTGTCCCTATACAGAAAAAAATCCCTCTATTTTTTAACTATTTTTTTAATATATTTTTTTTTTATTTGGCATCAAAAAATACCTATAACCCCAAATTTTAACTCTCCTACCCCCACCCTCCCCTTTTTTAATCACGATTTTAGCATTTTTTCAAACAAAACGAAATTATTTATGTTGTTTAATGACAGGTGGCGCTACGCCCGCCTCATCGAACATTCATCCTCACATGCAGAGAGCATTCACGAGAAGCGTCGCGTCATTTGGATATTTCATTCAGCATTATGTTCTCGCGTGGGCGAACCATCGAGCTTATTTGTGTTGGCTAAAGACGAACAAAAATAACGTACACTTATTTGCTCTTCGAAATTAATATTGATTTTCTTTATTTCATTTTTCTACTTTAGTTGGTGTTTTTTTTGTTTTTATCGGCGGTCATCGTATACAGCGCTCCATTCCTCTTTCTGTCATAGATCTCATCCCCACACACTTAAAATACATTCGTTTTTTTTTATTTAACAACCAAAATATTCAATAGAAATAATTTATATGGCAGAACAACGTTTGTCGGGTCAGCTAGTAAATATGTATATATGAATAAATTCACAGTGTTTCTTTAAATCCTATTTAAAACATTTCTTAGGAGAGTTTTGCTCTATTGGAATGCGTTATAATGCCACTAAAAAAGAAATTGTTTCTCCCTGCGAGTCTTTTCTCATTCGTCCTGTTCCCCTTCCGCCTCCCCTACCCCTCACAAATTCCTCCCCCATCTTCCCGGCCTTCCCTCTCCCCTCTCCCGTGACCTCTCATTCCGCGATCCCCTCCCCTATCCAGCGTTCTATATATTCAGACCCGATACATTCAAATTTTCAAACAGCTCGCGCACCTATTGAAATTTTTTTACAAATTTTCTATTACAAACATTCATTTTTGTATATTATAAGAACAAACAATCAAATTTGGTACCTAACATAAGTATATATTTTTATTAAATTCCAAAGTATTCGATTTTGATTAGTACCATAGTTAAGTACATCAAATAAATTCATTGATTTAAAGATTTTCGAAAATTGAATTTCGATTTAACGATTGTTGTTTTGCAAAATGTCATTCTCAAATTGTAATATTTTTAACAGTTTCGTAAGAGTTTTTGTAATGATTAAAAAACTTTTCGGATGTATTGTTATGTGGTTATAATAATCCAGAAACCTTCTCGAGGATGGAAAGGAGGTATTTTGAAAGTTTCATACATTTCATATGATAAATAAAGCAATACACAGATATCTCATGTACTCATATTATACCTACATCCAAGCAAGCATATTTTAACCACTTAGGTATTTTGACTTTGTGCAAGTTTTTTGTCTTAAATGAAATGTCAGGTTTATAAACATTTTGTGTTTTTTCCGCTTCATAATTAAAGCTCATAAAATGAAGTATTTATGAACGTAACCGAACACTAAAACTGTTTTTGAATTTGCTTTCAAATTGTATTATCTTATATATAAAAATGAATCGCTGAATGTGTTGCTAAGCGCAAATCTCGAAAGCAGCTGAATTGATTTCGCTAATTCTTTTTTTGGAATATTCCTTGAAGTACGAGGATGGTTCTTACGGAGAGAAAAATTAAGAAAATTGCGCAGAAAATTGGATAATTTCAGAAAACCTAACGACTCTAGCACGTTTGACAGTTGGCGTGTTTGAGAATGACATTTTGCAAAACAATGATTGTTAAATCAGGATTCTATTTTTGAAAATCTTTAAGTTGATAAATTTATTTAAAGTAGGTACTCCCCTAATAGTTTGAATCGAATCAAGAATTTTGTAGAATTGTAAATAGGTACCTATGTATGTTAGGTACCAAATTTAATATACATGAAAAATGGAAATTTGAATAAAAATTATAAAAGGTGGCACGCGGGTTGTTTAAAAACTGAATGTACTGGAACTGAATATATGGAACGCGGAAGGAGGGTTAGCGGGACGAGGAAGCGGGAAAGGGAAGAGGGAAGGCCGGGAAGGTGGAAGGGGAACGTGGGAGGAGAAGGGGACGTGTGAGAGGGGAAGGGAACTCGGGAGGGGGTTCGCGGGACGGGGGAAGGGGGGGGGAGTGGAGTAGGGGAGAGGGAAGGTGGAGGTGACGGAGTGGGAACGGGAGAGGGGAAGAGGACGCAGGAGAAGAAGGGGAGGCGGAAGGGGAACGGGACGAATGGGAAAGGACACTCAGAAAGAAATAATTTCTTTTTAAATGGCATAGCAACGCATGCCGGGACCAGCTAGTTACAAATAAATATTAAAATTTGTAGACATTAAAATGTAGAATGGAATCATTAAAAAAATGTGAAAATGACTGACGTGATGTTTTTATGTGAAAACGGTACTAAAATCACGAAATATGTAAAAAAAAAACACCTATTCTGTCTTATAAACGTATAATAAACAACTTTTTCATCTCACTTTTTTACCATTTTATACAAAAATTAATAATAAAAACTTAACACTATCTATCATGGCGGGTGAAAATTGTTTCTACAAAATGAGTATGTTTTATCTACTTCTACGGACAACGTTGAATAAAGATGTGTAGCGTGTTTTATTATAGATATTCTCATTTTTTTAAGGTTTTAACTAGAACAGAAACGGAGTTATAACGATTTCTGTGGGAACACACACGTTAGCTTTAAAACAAGCTTATTGCTAATGTTATATAGTCGTCCAAACAAGCTTAGGGGTCCAAATGGTTAACTAACTAATTAACGAACCATCACGTCGTTTCCCCGCAGGGCTAAGCAGAGAGAACGTACCGCCAAACAACTCGGTCCTGGCACACACTCTGCCTCATTCACATTCGTACATGGCCCGTCTTAATCATATTTTGTTTTATATATATATATGTATATAGATTTTTCCCAAATTTCGATTAAATATTATCGTTTTTAATGTAAAATAAGCGGCGTTCAAGTATTACGTAACGCAATTTTTTAAGATTTTTGACCCTCCCGCCCCCCCCCATTTAACGCCTTGTAACGTTAACGTTTTTGTACCCCCCCCCCCCCCCACTCCCCGTCCAATATAAACGAAAAGGATTGCCAACTTGGAAGATTTTAATTCCCTAGTTTTTTTTATTAAAATAAAAAAACATATTGCGTAACACGTTGTTCGAACCCCCCCCCCCCCTCCCCTCCTGCCACGGTAACGCACACTAACGTTTTGCAAGACCTCCCTCCCCCAAAAGTGCGTTACGTAATACTTGAACGCCCCACGGAACCTTTTTTTTCCGTGAGCACCACACAGGAGGCCCTGAGGAAAATAATTTCCCTCAGGGCCATCTTTGGGGATGCTGTGTGGAGGGTTTCTTTTAAGGAAAGGAAGGAGAGGAGAGTTGTGGGAAGGAAAAGGGTTTAAGGGGTGGGTAGGAATCTGGGGTTCAGTATGTCCTGGCCATCCGCCTCCAAGACCTAGACAAACCTCACCCCATGAACCCGGGCACCCCCGCTAAATCACCAAACGTAGCGAACCACTTGGGGAACCTATGGCAGAGGTGAAATCTTCCTTTTAAAAAATTGATAAATTGTTAAATCTGCCTATTCCATAATAATCTATTCCAATTACTCAGATATTTGTGAACCGAGAGATACAATAGATTCACGAATCGTTTCAATTATTTCTTACTACCAGGCTTCTCTCGGGGGGTTGATATGAGATTGACTGACGGTCGAACCAACGACGGATCTTGCTTTATATACCCCTACCAATGGATACCCCACTCATACAAAAAGGGCTTCGTATGGTCCACAATGTTGCAGAACACTCCACAACATTCGAGAGTGTTCAGGAATGTTCCATAATGATCTGGAATGTTCCCGAAAGTTCCAGACTATTCCCGAACATTCCACAACATTCCGGGATGTTCAGGAATGTTGTGGAATGCTCTCGAATAATCTTGAATATTCTGGACTGTTCTAGTAATTTCTAGAGGGCGAATCTTCCTGCCCTTATTTCTTCAAAAGCACACCCTTCAGGTAAAAACGGGAACCTCCTTCATGGATGGGGGATAGACGGCTAATACACCATATAACTCTCTTAATCGTACCGGGACTCGTTTCTGAGTTTTAGCGGCACGCACATTGTACACTTTCTTTTATAATATACAAGTTGACCTGCCCACGCTTTGTTGAGGCTAACGAAACACAACGCCATCTACTGGATGGTTATCCAACCTGGATAACCAAGTATTGTGTCGATAAATTAACCCATACCGCCATATATTAGAAACTTATGGAACTTAAAAATAATTACAAAGCATTTTTTTTTTCATTAACTCCACACAGGAGACCCTGAGGAAAATAATTTCCCTCAGGGCCTATGTCATCTGGGATGCTCTATAACACGCGTTGACCTATAACAAACATTATAATAGGTATATATTTTGGTCAATAATCGAGATAAAAACTATCCTAGCTTTTAATTTCGACCAAATTAAACACAGAAAGCAAAATTTCATCAAAATCTTTCGGAGTTTATTTCGAACAAACATCGTGAAGAGAGATTTTTATAGAGATAAAGATATTGATTTTACGTAGAGATAAAGATATTGATTTTCAGTTCGAGGTGCACTATAATAAGAACTTTTTAAATATATCACTAGTTAGTTATTTACTTAATTTTCCCTAATTTGGTTTTCCGTTCACATTCTATTGACGGTTGGTTTGGTAAACATGTAATTTGCATAATAGAATATTTAACGTTTGGCACATTATTTCAGCATGTGTTGTCAGTTGTCATCACACGCTCTCTCGCTTGGCTGATGCGACGATTCGCACAACATGTCACTGATAACAACATGTTGCTCCTATGAAAATAACCTCCGACCCCCTTTCGCACCCCTCGTAAATCCCTTCTTCGGTATTTATTTATAACACTGTTTTAATAGGGTAGAACCGCTGGAATATCGATAAAGATTTTCTATGATAATAGTAATGAGAGTCAATATTTAATATCAATGTTGCAAATTTAAAACCGTCATCACTGAAGCATTTCTGTGCGTCCGATTTGGAAATTTCCCGCCCTCATAAAAATAATGACACCGATTTTTAACACGGAGATATATAAACAGCAGTGTTAGAAAGCCATTGAATGCACCTATATTTAACCATTCACCCCATATTTTTTGGGTATATATATATATAGAAATATAGACAAAAAATCATTAAATTTATATACGCATGAATTCTGCCTATTATTTACTTTAAAATTTGCGTACGTATTACCTATTTGCGTATTCCAAATTATAAGTTCTGTATTTTGTCTATAGTCTAGTTATCACAGATATAAATTCGCAGATCGTGTGTTACATTTATATATTATGTAACACACGATCAATGATTCGTAAGAAAAAATATTTCAATAATTTCGGTTCGCGAAATGTCAATAACAAATAATTCAGAAGAAATTCGAGACACCTCTTATTGAAAAGATAAAATACCAAGTTATCTCTATGATTTAGCGAAGAATACGACGCGCGGAACTCTTTGAAATGATTCCAATAAATGTTTTAAAATATATTTTCAAATTTGCCACATTTTGGCCAGCGAACGCTCGAGGGTATTTTCAAAATTTTTTGAGGGTTGGCCAAAAAATGCCCAAGTGGATAAAATGTTGAAATTCAGCATTTTCGATATCTTTTCAATAAATCCCTATGATTTACAATTCACATAATTTTAACATATTGTAACGTTTTCCAGTCAAACTTTTATCTTCTAAAAATATATTCTCAAAACAACCTTTAAGCTACGTAAATTGGGAACTAAATCCAATTTGTGAAAAGTCGCAAGAGAAGTCTTTCCATTTTTGGTATTACATCCGATAAACCTGCTGGATTTACAAATTTTACGCATCAATATTTAATTTCACCCAAAAGCTAACCCTTTCAACGGATTATTATCGCAAAGGTCTTTTCGTTTTTGTACAAGTGTGCGTTACAAAATATTTCATAACTAAGTTCATAATAATAATAATTTTTATTTAAGTTTACAAATTTCTAATTGATAATAATATTTCATATTCACTATATTTTTTCAAGTTTTATGTAGCTCCTACAATACATAATTTTTTTATTTTTTTTTTTATTTAGTAACTATATAATATTTTTTACATTTTTATATGAAACATGTTAGTTAGATGTATATATAATATATATATTCGTAGTCTTCCTCACTAGGAGATCCTGTGCTGAGGGGGACTATGCTTTGGATAAGTTTTTCAGCGACTTCTATGGTTTAACTTCATTGGATAAGGTTTTCCAGAAACTTCTATGATGTTTTAAGTATACTAGTAAGTTCATTTTCTGATAGATTCTTCAGCCAACATTTAATGTCCTTAATGTAGCTATTTTTTTTATTTTTATTTGTTTGATACTAAGTGGGAGTTTGTTATATAACTTTACTGCTAAAAATGCAGAACTTCTTTGACCAAATGAAGAGTTACACTTTGGTATATTAAGTATGTCTGTTTGTTTAGCTCTGGTTTTATGAGCGTGTGAGGTGTCTGCCTCTGAATCATTTTTGTGGTGATGCACTAGAATGTTTTTGGCATAGATTTTCTGTATGCTTGGAACATCAAACTGTTTAAAAATTTCTGCTGTTGACGTCCTTATGGGGACCTTTAGAATGGTCTTTATAATGCAATTCTGAGTTATCTTAAGTTGTTTTAAGTGATTAGATGCTGCTGAGCCCCATCCTATTACTCCATATTCCATAATGATTGTGTCTAAGCAGAATTCGAAAGAAGGAAATAAATAAGCTTTTCTTAATTCCAAAGGAGCTTCTAGTAAAATCAATATTTACTCTTATGAAACGAAAAAAAAGCTTTTTTTGTTTTTTTCTGGTTTTTATTAGATTTTATTCAAAGGCAATGTTGGAGTAATTTATCTGTCCGCGGTCAGATCATGATGCGCCTAACTACTTCGTGAAGTGCCTGGCGGCAGATCGTGAAGTGCCTCAGGCGCATCTTGATCGGCTATATTTTTAGATTGGCCTGCGACACATCTACAATTATAATAAAGGAAATGTTGGATTGTTGTGACCATAATTATTTTAAAGAAGTGTGACCATTATTATAATAAAGAAGAATGGAAACAAAAGATGTGACCGTTAATAAGAAAGGATACACTATGTAGGAGTGATGTGACCATTATTATAATAAAGACGAAAGGAAAAGACCACCATAACACGGGCATGAGCCTAGAGTGGTGGTCAAAAAATTCATTCAAAGTTCATAGTCAAAATTAAAAAAAAAAATACACTATTTTGGAGTGATGTGACCATTATTATAATAAATGAAACACTAAGTTGGAGTGACGTCGCCATTATTATAATAAAGTAGAAAGGAAACAGTATGTTGAAGCTATGTGTTTATAATTATATATCGACCATTTTAAGTTAACAACAAACACATCAAACCAATCCATAATCTATCAAACAATCATGGACCCCTAAATACATCCTGAAAATAAACACTTCAATCGATTCCCACGCTGCGTATACAAGTATACATGTATGTAACAAAACGAGAAAAGAACCACGAATTATGGGAAAGCAACGAAGTATTTGCAAGTGGCATTTCGAGCCGTTTGCTGTTGCTTTATTCCTTCTCATTGCAAAACAACAAAAATCTACAATAAAACTGATATTTTGAAACTAAAGGACGCACTCCATGAAAAAAAAAATAAGATTTGTACTCCACAACACAGCCGAATTCCTAGTGTGAAGGTCAACTTAAAATATGTTGTTCATATTAATATGTACATACAGAATAATAAATGAATAAAAAATCGGAGTGTGCAATTCGCACACGGTAGAAGTGAAACCTTCAGAAAACTAAAGTAGACATGGGAAGACCACGAAGCATCGCACACAGAGGAAACCGGTAGGCTACGAAGCACCGCACAAAGAGGAGACCGATTGTACTATCTCATTCTCTCGCAGGCTAAATCCTATAGATGTATGTGTTTGTTTCTTTTTAGTGTCGCTATTTTTCATTTCATCGAATTTCAAATCACAACAGTGTTAAAGAAGTTTTACTTCAAAAAATGAAAAAATATTATAATAAATAACACTGTAATGGAGTGATGTAACCATAAAATAATTTCGAATTTCAGTTGGGTGATTTTGGCATTGATGTTCCACTAAAAGTACATACTTACAGAATATTGTTTTGTACGAAGTTTATAATTCGAGTACGTCCGTTCATATTAACAAGTTTGTTTTGAAAATAACGCCTTGTCCGTTTTTAAGGCATGCTTCATAAATTATTGAAAATAAGTTTCGCAAGGAACATCCTTAAAATCAAAATAAATTACCTACGACTTCCTGTTAATGTCCGGACTTCCGCAGATATTAAATAACTAATCTTTTGTGTAACGATGGCCATACATCAACTAAAGAGCTCTTTCAGTTGATTACAATCTTTACTATAATCAAATTAAACTGTGTTTTGTCTGTCCCACTAAAACGACGAGAAAAGGAATTAACTTCAGCGGTATCAAATGATTTCATGAGATGTTTATTCGTTTATGCTAATTTCTAGGCGAACGTCATTATTCAGTATTTTCATTAGAAGTAATTGCCGAGAGATAAATTTATCGTCCTTTCAAATTTCCATTAAAATTAACTCCTGAATACCCTAATACAAAAATCATACACATTTGCGGCATGTTCCAGACTTGAAGATACTCTCAGTATCGCCATGATGTAAGACCACTATTCAGAATTGAAACGTTGCTTTAAACGGCTTTAGCCGTGTTTTGTGGTTAGATCTGAATAGCCAGATACTTCCCACCTTCAGTCACATACGTCAGTATTATAGTCAATCAGTGAGAAATAGTTGGGGTGCAAGCGAATTCTCAAGTTATTGTTCATAATAAATATTGTTTTGTTAATTATTGTCTGTATCTGTGTTTTCTCCTTAGATAAAATAAAATAAAAAATATATAATGATTTTCTTTATATTCTTGAATAAAACAAAGGCGTAATTGCGTTTCTCTATAAAAACTAAAGATTTATTAACAATACGTATTTACAACTCTTAAAAATTATATTATCGGTTAACAAAAGATTCACTTACCTATAAAAACAAAAGAAACAACATTTAAAGCCCTTATTTCAGGTTTCTTTAATAAATAATAAATAAAATAAGATAATATTTTCAGGAATTGTTAATCCAATAATTCTGACAGTTATATTTTCCTAACTCGATTCATTTGTTTGATATCTAGTGGGCCACCAAGTAGCTCAGTACTTACTCAGTACTTACTCAGTGAATACAATCTTAAGGAAAGCACTCATAAGTGGTTTTCTTTACATCTCCCCCCCTAGGGAGAAACAATTGCAAAAGAGAATGCATGCAATAGAGAACTCCAGTCCAATTTTTTTATTTTTTTTAATGAATAAAGACCTTCAAACTTAAATAACTGCATTTTTATTTTTATTTTTATAGTTAGTTTTAATAGTTAAAATAATTGTCAAAGTTTTAATTTTTAAAGACTCCCAGAAACGCACCGTATCTATGGTGGTCTAATTTTTTTACTTTTTAAGTTGTCATTTTGAATCAGTGATGTTATGTCGAGGGAAATTTCCCTAGATCTAGGGGAGAAAAATATTTTTTAGGGATAAGGGAAATCAGGACAAAATCTAGGGAAATTTCGAACTCTGGCCAAAATTTTATTACGTATGACAGTATTACTGGTATTATTTATATATATACGTATATATATTTTTTGGAATTCCTATGAATCTTAATTATTTTTCATGTACTTACATGCCATGTTATTTTTAACACTGACAACTCAAAATGATATTAGGGAACGTACCCATAGGGGGGGGGGGGGTCTTCAAAATACCACGCTTGGTACAAATGAGCGGCGGGTTGCTTATGATTTTTATTTTGCAAAGTGTTTTTTTTTAATTTGGAATTCAGTTTCTAATTCAGTGGTGAGTGTATTCGTACTTTTAAATTATTACTTCACGTAGCAAAAAGTGTTTTATTTGGAAAATCACGGTATTATTAGTATATTTACCAAGTTCCGATATCTTTCCAATTAATTATCATATTAATTAACATATAACAGGATTAGTGTTACACAATCAGGTGGCTACGTAGGTAATTGCGTAAATGTGAAATTCTAGGGAAATTTCACTTCTAACTGTTGGCAACACTGTGAAGAAACCAGAATAATCATGGCGGATAATGACTTTTAGGTGTGAGGTGTGTTTTTTATTCAAGATTAACTGCTTTTAATATAGAAAAAACATTGGTAAAATGTCCACATTTCACCGCTACTGTTATTGTATTTAATCAAAGTGCAATATAAAAACAATAAATCATCTCTTTCATTGCAAATACATGTGACGTCGTGTTTTGTGTCAGGCGTTACTTTGTAGATGCATTGTTTTATGTATAATATATACAGAAACACTGGTATTTATAATACACTGATCATGACGAGTGTGTAACAACTTGTATAAAAAGCCCTACACTAAAAACAATTTGAAAATACATAACTAAATGTCAAAACATGACATGACTTTAACCTCAAATAGACAAAATTTATTGCAGATTGTCCGCAAATATAGCCCTTTGCATAAATTGTTGAGGGCCTAAATTATGTTTCAATAAACACAATAACTATTATTTATCTAAATCTCTATAAACAGTATGGAAATAAACCAAAAACACGAAATGTTGAATTGCATAGGTACGTGTGCACTTCAAGTCATTTCAAATGTCAATACAATACAATACACAGGTGACAGGTTAACTGTGACGTCACGGTTAACCATTTCAGTAATGCCAACTTAACGCTGTGTTTTCCGAAGAGGTTTAAAAATGCACTTTTTAATAATTTATTAAAAACTCTGCATTTAATATTATGAAATAAAACTTATATATTCAGAATCAGCGTTTCTTGGTCTATATGAACATATTTTTTTAAAGCCATAATATTTTTCACTGGAGTTCCTTATTGTTCATTTACTAGCAAACACTGGACACAGTTTTGTAATGTGGTAGAGGTTTGATTCTGCTTTCCTGTGTCCGGTATCAACTTCATAGATTGAATTTGAGACCTTCTTTAGAATTTTGTATGGTCCAATCCGCAATTCCTCCAATTTCTTCCTATTTAGTCGATTTCCGTTTTCCACGTAGACTCTGTCTCCCACTTCCAATTTATATTCTTCCCTGTGTATGTCGAATATTTTTTTATTATAGTTGTGTGATTTTATTGTGTTCTTAAGAGCTAGTTCCCTATCTCTTTTCAGGTCTTCACTTGTATGTCTTGATTTCAATTCAAGTGGTAGAATATTCACATTTTCGCCTTCCAAGAGGTATTTTGGAGCAAACTTGGTGACTGTGTGTTCTGTTTCGTTATATTTTTCTACACATTTCTGTGCAATCGTAGTCCATGATGTTTTCTTATCACTTTCATTTATTTTACATCTTATCTTATTGACTAAAGTTTGATTTAGCCTTTCATTCAGCCCGTTTGAAAATGGTGCATCCACAGCAGTGAAAACCATTCTTATGTTCTCCTTCTTCAGAAATTCTTTAAATTCTTTGGAATTTATACCAGGGTATTGGTCCGTTAATACCATATCAATGTTGTATCCTTGTGACACATTTTTTATTAATTTTATAAAATCACTGGAGCTTTGATTTTTCGATGCGAAAATATAAGCATATCTTGTGAAATGATCAACCAGAAGATGTAAATATTTCTTTGTTGAGCGTGACCCTCCAAAGCCTCCAATGGTATCAATAGATATAATTTCAAAGGGACGTGCTGCTGGACCTAAATGTGACATTAAACCATATTTTGGCTTCCTCCTTGATTTGTTTTTAATACAAATTTCACATTCTTCACAAATTTGTTTAATGTTTTCGATGATATTCTTTGCTGTATAGAATGGTGTTATTTTATTTGTCATCTGGGTTCTCCCAATATGGCAGTAAGTATCGTGGACATTCGTTATTAGACTTTTGCTAAGTTGTTCTGATAGTACAATTTTTTTCCTTCTTTTATTCTTTTTGTAGTATATTTCATTCTCCAATATAAGTTTTCCATTTTGTAAGTCTAGATTGGTGTGTTGGTCCTTTTTTATATCTTCTAGGTTTATTAAATTTACTACTTTTAAAAAGTCATCAGTATTTTCATAAGGTTCTAGAACTGGATTTCTGCTTAAACAGTCTGCTTCTTGGTTTGATTTTCCTGGGTTATATTTAATTTTAAATTGATATTGGGATAAATAATACGTCAAATCCCCTAGTTCTTCGTCGGTTCTAGCCTTTATGTTCATATTTTCTAATGGTTTATGATCTGAGTAGACGGTAAATTCTTTTCCCATAAGCCAGTGTTGCCAATATTTCACAGCTTCTTTTATTGCCAGACATTCTAGGTATATTGCTTTCTTCTTTTTTTGAGCTTCAGTCAATTTTTTTGAAAAATAAGCAACCGGCTTACAGTCCCCGTTTTTATCTTTTTGTTTCAGCACTGCTCCCACTCCTTTGATACTAGCATCCGTGTAAATGCTTATTGGTAGTTCAGGGTCAAAGATATTCAGAAGTGGTTCTGAACATAACAATGCTTTTATTTTATCAAATGTTTCCTGACATTCTGTGGACCATATGAATTTCACGTCTTTCCGTAATAAATTGTGTAACGGGTCCAGGATAATCGCACTGTGTGGCACAAATTTATGATGAAAATTTATTTTTCCTAGGAATTGGCGTATATTTTTTTTTGTTTCCGGAACTGGAAAGTTTTTGACAGCGGTTAAATAATCTTTCAGAGGTCTGATTGAATTGTTTTCTATTATGTGACCTAAATATTTTGCATAATTTTTTGCAAAAGTACATTTCGAAAATTTTAGTCTAAAGCCTTCTGTTAGAATTGCCTCCATTAGTCTCGATATATGTTGCATATGTTCTTCAAAAGTTCTTGAAAAAATTAATATGTCATCTATAAAATTTACTGCAAAACTGGAGAGTTTGTATTTTCTTATGATGTTGCTCAATATTCTTTGAAAAATGGCTGGGGCCGTCCTCAACCCAAACGGGAGACACGTCCATTGAAAATGACCTTCTTGTGTAACAAATGCAGTTTTATATCTATCTTGAATTTTCAAAGGAATTGACCAAAATGCCGAATTTATGTCAAAAGTAGAAAAATATTTACAGTTTACGGTTTTAACCATCAAATCCTCAATCAACGGAAAAGGTTGTGATTGACGGACGACAATTTTGTTCAATTCTCTGAAATCTATACATAACCTTGTTTTTTGATCATCTTCTTTTTTATATGCCATAGTTACTGGAGCAGCAAATGGGCTATAAGATTCCTCAATTAAATTCTTCTCTAATAGTTTTGATATTTGATATTCTATTTGTCTTCTATCTTCTGCTGTGCATCTGTATGGACGTTTGTAACAGTATTTATCCACCATCAAGTCAATATGAGCTTCATAATCTTTTACAGTACCGACGTCGTATTTATCTTTGGCGAAGATTGGTTTGTATTTTTCTACCAACTTATCAATTTCTGATTGTTGATATAAATCTAGATGGTTTATTATCAGTTCAAATCCATCCGTGTTTATATGTTCGTTGAAATTTATTTCACCTTTGTTTATGTTTTTGGTGTCTTGTTCCTCTATTTTACCTAGTACATCAGGAATTTTGATATTTGTTATATTTGAAGTATCATTTTTTGAGTAGTTATTCTTTTTTATATCTTCATTTGAGGTCGCTTCTTCTGGTTTGTTACATTGTATGATCTTTAATTCTTCGTTTTGCATTAATTTGAAATTTTTGATACAATCCAAACCAATTAGAAAATCGTAATTAAAATGTTCATTATCTACTACAAATATGTCCACAATTCTTTCTATATTGTAATTTTTATTTTTAGTGTTACCATACCTTATGTTTTCTTCTCACCATTAATAGTCTTCAAGTTAACTATTTGTATATCACTTGTACATGCTCTTGGCTGTATCTTTAATAATTTTGCATTAATTAATGACACATTTGATCCCGAATCATAAATTCCAGAAATTTTTAAAGTATCATTTAATAGTAACTCGACTTTTATTAATGGTGGCACATCTAGTTTTTTGGATTCTTCTCGTTTAGTTCAATTTCCAATTCAGAGTTATTTACCGTTTTTACAACTGCTTTTTTATTTTTCTCCTTAAACCAGCAATTTTCCTCAACATGATAACGTTTCCCTTTTTTCTCGTTAACACAGATTCGGCATGGTTTTTTTTCTTCAATTTCTTTGGATTTAGCGTCAGAATACATAATACTTTTTTTTTCATACTTATTCTTCCCAACAAGATGTTCTAATTTTCCTATGTTATTGTAAAGATCTTCCGTTCCTTGTAAAATTTCTCTGTCAATTTTATCAGTCACATAATTAGGTAAACCAAATGCTATGAGGTCGATAAGTGTCCCAGTATCAATTGATTTCCTTACTTCCAGCAATAATTTTTCTTTTTTTAAAGCATACTCGAGCAATGAACCAGCTTGATATTTAAAGGCGAGAGCATATCTAATGGGTGACCATCCTTTGTTTGTAAAAGTATCACAATTTTTTTTTTCCCATTTGTCCCATTCCGATTCCACTGTAAGTTTCATTAGCATGCAGCTGTACCATTCTACACCGGAGTATTCCAAAAAATGTTTTAAAATTTCAATTTTCTTTTTGTCTTCGTTGATTTAGAAGCGTTCACATTCTTTATTAAAATCTTCAATCCACTGGTTCGCATTTGAGCTTCTGCCAGTAAATTTGCCAATCATGAAATCCTTTGCAATTTTCCCTAAATTTTGAGTTTCAGATTTTGTTTGTTTACTTTCAAGCAATTTCTCTAACAATTTTTCCAGTGTTTGACTTGATCCACTAAGTATAGATTCCGCTTTATTTGTGTTTTCCATAATTTCTTCCAGGTAAATATCATTAAACTGTAAGTTTTGTTCTGTATCTAAATATATTTTTGACATATCATCCGTCAAGGTTATCCATATTTTTCTTGTTTGATGTCTTTTATTTAATGATTTTTTTACCTTATCATAATTTGGAGTGTTTGTAATTCCTTGGTGTAGATTTGTAGGTTGGGATTCGTGTGGTATTCCATAAATCCGTCCATCAGGTGTAGCGATCGAGGTTATGCATATGACGTTTGATTTTCCATCTGCCGCTGGTCTCACAGCAAAATCAAACCTCAATTTTTCCATTTTCCGTGAAATAGTTAAGTATAGAAAATGTTGTTTTATAATGATTTTCTTTATATTCTTGAATAAAACAAAGGCGTAATTGCGTTTCTCTATAAAAACAAAAGATTTATTAACAATACGTATTTACAACTCTTAAAAATTATATTATCGGTTAACAAAAGATTCACTTACCTATAAAAACAAAAGAAACAACATTTAAAGCCCTTATTTCAGGTTTCTTTAATAAATAATAAATAAAATAAGATAATATTTTCAGGAATTGTTAATCCAATAATTCTGACAGTTATATTTTCCTAACTCGATTCATTTGTTTGATATCTAGTGGGCCACCAAGTAGCTCAGTACTTACTCAGTACTTACTCAGTGAATACAATCTTAAGGAAAGCACTCATAAGTGGTTTTCTTTACAAATATATAAACATACCAGCCTTAAAAAGTTGGCTTCTGCTATTTCGATCGGTTTCCTTTTCTATTTCATCCAGCTTTTTCTCTAAACATGTAAGTTAGTAGGTTTTTTTTATGTATATAGGTCAATAAGTTTTTGTAGACAATTCAATTGAATTCATTTTATTCATTCATGATACAGGCAGCTGCCTAGTATGGTGATCTAATGTATCTTCTCAAGTAAATATATTAATCATGAAACATGTAGATACTTATAAGTAAATAAAATTTCAAGTGTTTTCAATTCAATTCAGTTCAGTTCAATTCAATTCAATTCAATTCATTTTAAAAACATTACAAAATTAACATTTCAAAGCGTTTTTAAAAGAGAGAAAATATTGAAGATTAGATTTTTTAGAAGATTATTTATACTAACTGCTACAAAACTTGCTGTCTAACTTGTGCTTTATTAATGTTAAACATATCGATATTCGATATTATTGAGCTATATATTTATAATACATAATATTGGGTAAGATAATTAAAGGTGTAAAAATTATGCCGTGAAAAATATTTAAGTAAATTGTACATTTTGAAATTCACAGTCGCTTTATGAAAGAAATTGCTTCCCTCGTCGTAATTTTTTCAATTCATTATAATAAATTGATTATCCTAAACTGAATGATCTGGCATATGAATATGTCATTACATGGAATAAAATGAAGTCGCTCCCGCTGTCTGGGCGCTGTTTAGATCTTTTAAACTGCACAACGGATTTTCATGCGGTTTTCACTAATAGTGATTCAAGATGAAGGTTTATGTGTATAATACATGCATATTTTACTTGAGAAAAGCCGAGTAATTCAAAGATTTAATTCAGGCAGCGGGCGGCAGGGCAAGCAAACGGGTGGTGTGGATTTGATATGTATGCAAATTAACAGATGGCGTTGATTATAAAGGTTGGGTAATGTTGTTGTGTTTCGTTAGCTACAGCAACGTGTGGCCGGGTCTGTTAGTATTTAATACACAATCATCGTCTAGTTGCGTGCGATTTAATGGCTCAATAACATTAAAGGTTTTGAAGAAAATTCAAGAAAATATCAAATAATCAACAATCCTAACCTTGCCTACACCTACGCCTAGACGGCCGGCGTGGTCTAGCGGTCTTTTGACTCGCAACCCGAAGGTCGCTGGATCGAATCCCGGCGTGGGCAAATAAATTTTATTTGATTAATTTGTGTTTAGACGATTAATTAATTTAAAAAATAATATATACTATATTTGCGGCACGTTCCAGAGTGGAATATCCTCTTAGTATCGTCCTGGTGAAAGACCACATTCAGAATTAAAACGTTACTTAAAATGGCTTTAGCCGTATTCGGTGACCAGATCTGAATAGCCAGGTACTTCCCTACCTTCCTCTTCATCGTCTCCTTCCCTTCCCCACTACCTTCAGCCTCACCCTGATTGGAGATGCAATAGACTCACTGACTCCAGACGAGAGCAGCTGAGATTCTTGTGAGGTATTCAAAAAAAAAACTACTAACCTGATCTAATCTTTTTTGGCATGTTCTCTTTTGTCTCATTTCAGTTTTATCCGGTTACCGATGTAATAACGGTTAAAACCCGAGTGAATCCGGGTTCTATTATAACTCGACTTGAATTTACTAGATGTATTTTGCAACATTCCCAAATCAACAGTGAACTCACCGAACATTGACGTTGTAGGTAGGTACTACTTGTCAATTGTCATTAATTATGAAAGGTCCGTTCTCGTTCCGCTAGACCGGTTCGAGCATTACTCTGTGACAGGTGACATGTGACAGGTAGCCTCTATTGTGACAAAGAAGGTTGTGGAAGGAAGGAAATCACTCATGATTTAAAAATAAATAAGCGCCTGTTTGTTATCCTGGAGTCAAATGTTTAAAATTAAGTAGAATAAAGTGTAATTGAAATTTGATAAATGAAAAATCTGGTGTTAAATGGTTAGTCTTGGTTCAATAAATCTTGTTATTATATTAGAGGCACTGCTAAAAACTTTTCACGAGAAATCCATGAGAATTCCATGAGAAATTGTTACCGTGACGACAAAAAAAAAATAAACATACGTTCCTTATCTCTACAATGCTGCGGCTCTTTCCTACACATTAAATAATGTTGAGACAACATATTAAGCACACAAAATACGTTCGACTGTTTCCTCCAAAGTCCAATTTTCTTTATACATATGACGGAGGTGTATGATAATGACTGTAGTTTCCTTTTCGCCTCTCCCGCTTTCCCCGTTTTGTGAACCACACTCTCGCGTTCCCTTCTCCCCTCCCGCATTCCCCTCCCCCCCCAGCGTTCCATACATTCAGTACCGGTACATTCAGTTTTCAAACAGCTCACAAATTATATATAGAAAATTACATAATGCCAAAGCTTACTATTATATGTAGAAAACTAACCAAAGATTCATCCCAATCGGATGAATATTTTAGGAAATAATTTCACGACGCGTGAGCTAATTATTATATACCTATAGAAACCATCGCGGGCATGCGCACTTTAAATCCCCAAATTTTCATCGCAATCGGTTGAATGTTTTAGCAACGCATTATTTCATGACGCCAGGGCTCACAATCACATTTAGAAGGCATCGCGGGCATGCGCACACCAAATCCCCAAATTTTCATCGCAATAGGATGAATGGTTTAGCAACGCTTAAGGAATAAACATACACACATATAAGCCAGCAAGCAAACATACATTGATTTTTATATATGGAGGTTTCGCAAACATTGCGTGAATCTTAAGAAATTAAATGTCCTTATTAAATATGAATATGACGTGACTGTACAATGTTAAAACGGACGATTGTACTTATTTATTATTTGGTTCTGTAGACAAAAGAAAGTTGAAGGTTGAAATCTATAACAAATCTAGTTACCAAAAGAGCTAAATTTCATTTACTGCAACTTTCAAAAATTGAAAGTGCTATTCTATATTCTAAAGGTATTTTCCCACCTGAAACATACAAAAGACTTACCTACCATCGATCGTCCAGTTGATTAGGCAGATATCTCCAAATACTAAGTTTTTAAAAAATGAGTAAAGCGATATTCAAATGCTTTTTTTTATATTAGCCCCACACAGGAGGCCCCAAGAAAATAATTCCCCTCAGGGCCCATTTCATCTTTGGGAATGCTGTGTGGAGGGTTTTTTTCGGAAAGGAAGGAGAGTTCTAGGAAGTTCTAGGAAGGAAAATGGTAGGTAGGTAGGAATCTGGGGGTAGGTAGGAAAAATGAGGGGTGGGTAGAAATCTGGGGGTCAGTGTGTCCAGGAGTGACAGACGTATGATTCCATCCCTACCATTACGGTGCAAAGCGATATTCCGATAGAGTACAGCTGGAGAAGTTAAAGGGACTCCCCCAACTAGGGTTCCCAGATCAAAAAATCAAAATCCCAAAAAAAATTCCTAACATTCGATAAAAATTCCGGACTTTCTTGTAAATATAATATGAATGTCGTTATAGTGTCGTGGGGGGGGGGAACCCAATGGTCAAAAGAAAGGAACAGGCTTTCTGTAGAGTCTGTCAAGTCGATTCTCTTAACACAGTATAATTTAAAAAATATGACTTGTGAAATGTTCTACAAAACTATTATTAAAGATTCGGAAGTGTTGTACAATATTTCTGGGAGCATTAAATATCAAAAGTGATGTTTTTACTTTGATTGGTAGTAAAAATAATTTGGTTTATTTAATTTTTTATATCAATCTTCACTTAATTGTCGAAATTCCGGATTGTTCAGAATTCCCCACGCATTCCGGACAAAGACCTATATTTCCGGACTTGTCCGGAAAATTCCGGACGTATGGCAACCCTGCCCCCAACCAATCTCTCTCGATCCGGCCTGCCACGCAGCTGATGTGGAGACGCATCCGCCGCAAAGACCCGGACAAACCTGACCCCATGAACCCCTGCTATGTCACCAAACGTAGCGAATCACTTTGGGTGACCTATGGCAGAGGTGTTGGTTATCCAATAAATGGTTCCCGGGGCGGCGGTGCCCAAGCCCGCCTCCCAAATTGCTTGCTATAAATCAAAAATTATTTTCACGTTTCACATGTATTTTACATATTTTTTTTATTTATCTATGAAAAAGTATATTATGTACCATGGGTTTTTTTTATGCCTGTCTTACTAGGATATACCTGTGTCGAGACAGGCATTATTAAATATGCTATAAAATAACACCGGTAGGTATAACGGTCCGGTAAATTAGTATGACATTTTGAAATAACCAACTAGTGACCCAGAAAACATCAATATTTTGTTAAATTCACTACAGGTTTTTCTGCATTAATATTGTTTTTGTTGGTGTTTGTTAGTAAAGGGGTACACTTTTATATAAAACTGAATACTTAACTCATATTTCGATCTTTGATGTCTGACTAATCATCTAGACTAGAGGATCGGTATGTGAAGTGATAACAGGGTCAAAGGTATTATCACGATTTTTTGTTTTTTTTTTTTTTTTTAATTGTACGACAGACAGGTTAGTCCAATTACGGTACAATTTTCTTACTACTAACAATACATGTATATAGTGATATATGTGATATAAAAAATATATACCTCGCACTTGCACAATCCATAATGGAATACGGCATTATTGCCTGGGGCTGTGCCAGTAAAAAATACATTAATACAGTGTTTAAAGCTCAGAAAACCCTAATAAAAGTAATACTTAGGTTACCAATACTTACACCCACTTCAATCATATTCGAAAAATTCCCAGTGCTGAAAATTCAAAAATTATATTCAAAACAAATACTTACTTTCCTTTACAAGAACTTATCTACATTTAACACTTCACAAAATTCTCGCAATACTAGAACAATACATTCTCACCTACTACAAATACCAAAAACAAACACATCCTTTGGACAAAAACACTACAGATACCAGGCTATAAAACTATACAATTCTCTTCCTACACAATATAAAACAACTAATATTATTGAATACAAAAAAAACATAAGAAACTGGCTACAATCTTTTTAAATTTTAATTTATAATTTTTGTCGAATTGAAGTCGATTTTATATTTTGATTTTTATTGTTTCTCTTTTTGTATTAACAATTAACACTCTTTTGTTTTACTATTCACAATTTATAATTCATAATTTACAAATGAAAAATGTCCTCTACAACACATGTGAACTCCTAGTGTGGAGGACAATATATTATACCTTTGTAATGTAAATGTACTAAGAATAAATAAATAAATAAATAGTTTTTTTAAAAGATGGTTTGGTGATATCAAACACAATATATCCGCTGGTAGGGCATTAAGCAATGTCATACCTCTTGTCGTTAAAATTGTTGTTGTTTTATGCCGTGTCGCCCTGCGTCCTTCTTTACGCAAGGTTTTAATACATCTGACATGATGGACATTGTAACACTGTAAAGAAGGAGGAAGCACAACACGGCGTACTAACCCAAAAAATAAACTACCATAAAAATTCATACATTTTATTACCAATTTTTTGGAAAAACCAAGTAGACATTTTTAATTCCCGCATCTCAATAATGTTTTGAATCGATTTGCTATGGAGATCATAAACAATTAAGATATATCCTTATAATTTATAACGCGTCAAAGTTGCTAATTAATTATTAACAAACAATGGACAATGATGTATTATGCATGTACTGCCATAAACATTTAAACAGTATAATCGACACGTAATTCGTTTATCTTTATATGCTGGTCTTACGTCCGCATGTTTCTAACATTATCTTTAGCAATAAAATGATCAATGTTATTTTATGATGTTTTATAAACCTTAGCACTTTGGAAAGGTTAAAGTTTTGCGTAAATACCTACCGTCTAAAGTAGGCAATCAATATGCCACTAGCATCACATTTAAAAAAAATTCCGGTTTAGGCAAATATTCTAAGACATTCCGTTTTTTTTTTAATCGTATTTTTGAAACCCTGGCGATTTTTTGAAAATTTCAATTCGAAAAATCAGACCATTTTTTTATTAAAAAAAGGTGCGAAAAAACGATATTTACATAGCCGAAAATAATTTTAAAAAAAGAACGTTTTCCACAAGAAAGGGCGAATAATAAGAGAGGCATACCAAAAATATTACATCTCATAAATATTTTTTTCCTTGATCCATCTTATTGATCATAAATCATTATAGTTTTCAGCGTCTATATTACTAAATCCAACGTAATACACTTGTACTTATAAATTTTAATAATAATAAGAATATTATAAAATTTGATTTTGTTAAAATCAGCACCACTACCATTATACCTCTAAAACACGTACGGATAGCGTAAAATTTACGCGGTTCTCTTCAAAAGTCAAACCAAATGATAAGTTCGCAGAGAAAAAACAATAAATCTAGTGAACGTTAAATATCGAATTAAAAAATTCGCCTGACATCAAAGTGTTGCCATATAAAATAAATAAATCTGTGTGAAATATAACAAAATTAATAGGAACATTTTCGGAGACGGGACATTTTCATGTAGTGACGTCACGGGCCCAAATAATGGATTTATTTATTAAAAAAAAAACTGTACATTTCTAAAAAAATTTACAGACATTTTCGTAATCTTAGTAAAAAATCTATCCACATGATTTTTTCCAAGTCGTTATGAAATCCATGCAAGTGGCCTATTCACTCTTAGTATAGAGTACCTATTTACATTATAATAAAAAATTGCATTATCCATTTTCATTAAATCATCATTATTATTAAACAATAAAAATATGTTTATCATCATTAATAATTAAACATAATTATATGTTAAAATTTGCATTAAATAACCTTATTCTAAAAAAATTAAATTAGTTAAAACTTGTTATACAACAACATGCCCAATGTCTGTTGCGTACCTACAGTATATGTTTTTTTTTTGATAAATACATGTACGTACATTCCGATGTTTAGAATAACCTGACAATATTTGAAAAATTCATTCAAAGTACCATCACAGAAAGCCGTAAAAGTTGCTTCTGTCGTGATGCCGGACTTGAGGAATTGAGCTCATGACCCCTGGATGGGTACCAGACGCGATGCCAACTGAGACACTGACCGGTCTATATGTTATACCGGATATACAGGGTGTAACAACACGTATCTGAAGGATTTTAACCAGATGGAGGTTAGGTACACTTTTACATTTCTGAGCTTATTTATGATCTCAACCTTGGATTACGAATGCGAATGGTCAAATGCTACGTGTTTTCGATATTATTTTATGGAATGGAAGCATGGACGCTTACTGAAGAACTAATTAGGCGACTTGAGGCATTCGAGATGTGAATCTACAGAAGAATACTTAAAATAAGCTGGATGGACAGAGTTACGAATGAAGATGTTATGGTTCGGATGAGTAAAGAAAAATAAGTTATTAAAACTATAAAAATCAGAAAACTTCAATGTCTTGGACATGTGTTGATACATCTAGAGAAGTATGAGATCTTCCATCTCATAATGCAGGGAAAGATTGCCGGAAGACGGGGCCCTGGAAGAAGGAGAACTTCATGGCTGAAAAACCTAAGACAGGGGTTTGGCCAGTCTACTGGAGAGCTGTTCCAGGCCGCAGTGAACAAAGTCCGCATAGCCAACATGAGAGCCAACGTCCGTTGAACGGACAGGGCACAAGAAGAAGAAGAGCTTATTTGAGGTAAACAATGTATACGTCATTTTGTTGTCTGATAATATTTTAAAAAAACCTTTAAATATTTTCTCATCACCCAATTGAGCCGCAACTGAGTTATCGGGTAGCCTAGCTGGTCATGTGATAAGCACTACTTCTCGTTCCAGCAGCAAGGTTACACGCGAAACAGCTCTTCTATCACGTGATACCATCGCGATGTGTAAGGACTGTGATCAGCGGTGACGTGTGATTGAAAAATAAACGTTTTGTTTTTAATAGAAAAAAAATCATCGGACAGCAAAATGAAATCTACTTTTTTTACTCCAGATATTATGCTCGGGAGTCCTCTCGTTAAAATCCTTCGGTACGTGCTGTTTCATCCGAAATTGCTTACGAATTACAGCTTCAGATGCTCTTGGAAATGGACTGTAAATACTAAAAAATAAACGAGACGAAACGGCGCGGCGTTAGCTGGAATGATAATATGTGTAGGAAAAATAATGGATGCAAGGTTAACCAATCACCAATCATTTACTACTTACTGTACCCCTGTGAAGGAGCACACTGCACAATCACAAAATAGTTATATACACAGTTCAACCGCGGTACCTCGAGGTAATTATCGCCACAACAAAACGAATAGATAAGTACAAAACAATATTGTTTACTATCGAAATGATCAAATACCTTCTTTTTAGTTCAAACACGAGATTATGCACATGAAAAACATGAACAACTTGCTTCCAAGGAAGTCCCAACTCTTCTTCTGCTTTTTAAAAACAAATGCACTCATAGACATCCAATATTCATATGTCCGTGAATGCACTCGAATTTGCTATTTTTCTTGTCATTGTTCCAAATCCAAAATGCTTTTACATCAAGCTGATGTGGTTGGGGAGAGGTAGGTAGGTACTGGATAAATAACATCCACATTAGAACTATGCATCTTTTCATTTCAAAACCAAATACCCTTTATATTATCTATATATTTTCATGAGTGTACACAGATAAAAGTTGATATAATCTAATTTGATGAATAAATAAATAACCATATTACTTACCAAATTTTGTATGTGGAATGTACAGTGGAATAGTGATAAACTCACAGTCTAGAATACATTTAAAATCCTTTACCTATTTTTGGTTTGTTAATTATTATCGAACAGTATTAATGCGGTAAGGTCTGCCTGGTTGAATTTCAGAATCCAGCTTCGAGTGCATGTCTGACGCCACGCCATATGCGCCGCGCCACAAATAACATCTGTGTACGTGGAATTTCGCACAAAGCTACTGTTATGATTCGGTTTCAAATTCGAGAATTCGTCACAAGATGTCCCTACTTCCATCAGCAAGTCGAATGGTCTCCCCCTAGGTATAACTGCCACGAATTTGTGAATATGTAGTATCTCTCCGGATATGGAAAGATTAACGGTAATACATGTTACAACGGCTATATATTACATATGACGTCATTGCTCTGTCTCGGTTACTTTGTCCCGGTGACTAGCTACACTAGATGACAGTGAATCCGAGGAACGGGCTATTTTTGGAACCAGTTCCCATTGGATTTATAAAATGGTCACCAACACTAACTAACTGGGCGAAGCCGAACCAAAAACCGCCCGCAGGGCCTAGCTGTAAAAACATGCGGAGCGGGTTTTTAACAGCTATTTATCAATAATTTTTTTATGTATTTTTATTTTATTTTTTATTTTTTTATTTTAAATACATAAACGGCTATACTGCCTTTTATAAATAAACATATAATAGAGTACAAAATAATATATAATAGAGTAAGAAAAATAATATCATTACATAATAGTAGTTTTAAACTTTAAAATAACATACAATTATTTTGTGTATCACAACAAAAAATAACAAAAAGAACCATGAGAAATATCACATTTCATTTCAACATGTCCATATTGCGTATATAAAGTTACATTATGGAAAAATAATATACTGGTAGACATATATTATTTTTCTAATAAAAAATTCTGACTGCACTGTCGAATAAAGTTTTCTCATTATTATTAACGAATCAATTTATGCAATCGTGTTATGCATTTAGAATGCTTAATTAATTTATTGTGAAATTTAATTGGTGACTTCAGAGTGACATATAACGGTAATGCGCGTTTTCATACCGCGACAAAATATCCTATGGACAAAACATCCTCCAACCAAATATATACTAAAACCTAACCTAACCTAACCTTATTTTACACTTTACTTTTTTTTAACATTAACTCCACACGGGAGGCCCTGAGGAAAATAATTTCCCTCAGGGCCTGTGTCATCTGAGCTGCTATGTGGAGGGTCTTTGTGAGGAGAGGAAGGAATGAACATTGGTCTTGAAGAGACCCATGTTGTTGGAAGGAGGAAACACAGAGGCCGGCAAATCGTTCCATAGCCGAGCTGTTGAACACAAGAACGAGTCGAAGAAGCGACCCATTCTTGTGTGACAAATGTCAACCGTGTACATATGTTTGGCACGCGTTTGGCCTGTTTCCCGACTGTGCCCTGTTTACTATTTTCGAACAATAATTCATTGTCTTTACAGGATGTCTGCATTATTTTTACCCCATTTTTTGTTAGGTTAGGTTAGATTTGGTTAGGTTGGCTTTGATTAGGTTAGGTTAGGTTTTAGTGGATAATTTTTTGGGGAATGTTTTGTCCGTAGGATATTTTGTCGGAGGATATTTTGTCGGAGGATATTTTGTCGGAAGATATTTTATCGGAGGATATTTTGTCGGAGAAATTTTGTCGGAGGATATTTTGTCGGAGGATATTTTGTCGGAGGATATTTTGTCGGAGAATATTTTGTAGGAGTATATTTTGTCGGGGTATATTTTGTCGCGGGATGAAAAGTCGCGGAACCAGATATAGCTGCTTGCTCAGCAAATTAAAACATTTGTTGGATTTGTCATTAGCCAAATAACGGACGGAATTACGCCGTAAGCATTTTTTTGTATTTTTTACACTCTCGTCAGATGTCAGAAGATGTCTTTTCAGATGGAACTTTTTTGTTCCTAGGACATAATATTGTAAAGATTTTTTGGGCTTTTATATGACTTCATCGTTACGCTACTGGGAAAACTGGTAATCACGTATTATAGGATGTGAAAAAATACTTACCTTTTGTAAAATAGGTTATTTTTAAATACATCTATTTGAATTACTATTTTGTTTTCGTCACAGAATGAATGCACATCTTGGAAGTGGAAATTAACCCACTTCCCGACATTAGACCGAGCTGAAACTCTGCAGAGAGGCTCCTTGTTGATGACAATAATAATTCTTTCAACTCACAAACACACGTGCGCACATACACGCATTTCTCTGAAATTTTTAAAATAGTTCAACTTTGTTTTTATTACGGATTGAAAAAAAATTAACACAACTTAACTTACTTCTGTATTTCCAACAACGATTTTTTAAACTCATGATGAAAGAGAAAAGGGCCTTTTTGGCCCAGAGCTCTGTATGCCAGTATATCAAAAGTCAAAAGTTATTTCATAATAGAAATTCTATTTTTTGGATAAAAATTTTAGGGACTGTTAATTTTACTCTTCATAATAAAAAGCATTAAATTAATAATGATAATTTATAGCATAAATCAATTTTTTTATATTGTCAAAAGAATTTTGGTTCTACGAGGTTGGCACTTAAAGGTTTACTTCAGAAAATCTTTTTTTATAATGAAATACAGATTTTCCGGCATGTGAAGCAATGTCACTAAAGAAATTGTTTCTCCCTGCGTGTCCTTTCTCATTCGTACCGTTCCCCTACCGCCGCCCCTTCCCCTCCCATGTCTCCTTCCCTTCACGTGTTCCCCCTCCTTCTTCCCCGCCTTCTCTCTCCCATCTCCCGCTCCCCCGTCCCGCCAACCCCCCTCCAACTTTCCATGTATTCAGTCCCAGTACATTCAGTTTTCAAATACTCGCGTGCCACCTATTACAATTTTTTTATTCAAATTTCAATTTTTCGTATATTACAAATATTCATTTTTGCATACCTTAAGGAAAATCATTCAAATTTGGTACTTATCACAGGTATCTATTTAAAATGCCTATAATTCTAACTCACTTGGTACTTCAAGTAAATTCATTAATTTAAAGAGTTTATTCGAAAATTGTATTTTGATTAAATATAATCGATGGTTTCCAAAATATCCATCGCATATTTTGACATTTATGACAGTTTCGCAAGAGTTCTTGTAATGATTAAAAAAACTTTTCAGATGTATTGTCATGTGGTTGTAATAATCGAGAAACCTTCGCGGGGGTGCGTGAAAAGAAGGTATTTTGAAAGTTTCAAACTTTTCCTATGCTTAAAATAGCAATACATAGACAACTCACTTACATTAATGTTTATTGTTCAACGCTTTCTGTACCTCGCTGTACACATCAGAATTGTGGGTTGACTATACTGCATCCAAATGTCAGAAGTTAAAGGTTGCTTACAATAAAGCTTATCGCCAACTTTTCCACCTACCGAGATACTGTAGTGCAACGGAAATGTTCCTGGAGGGACGAGGGCACACTTTCCGAGCACTTCTCCGCCACCGCATGGGAAGTTTATGGCGCAGACTACTCCAATCGAAGAATGCGATCTTCACCGCCATGACTGCCCGGATGGAATCCCCCCTGATGGCCCTCTGGAGATGGGAGACAATGAAATACCCTTCGTAAACAGTTACATGGATTCATTTTAGTGTTTATTGTTTTTTCAGTTTCATTTCTCATGTTTTTCATGCTTATTCGTTTTTATTTTACTCATAGTCCAGTCGAGTTAAACATGAAAAGGGGGTTGTGCTTGCAAAAGGTCCAGTCATTCTGATTTTTTTATATATTGTTAAAACCTAAACCAGTATTAAAAAAACAAATTTGCAATTTCCAAAGTGCTGTGCGAGCGGCGGTGGACCCAAAAAAAGCTTGAAATTTTCGGACTTTTTTCAGTTTTTGCTCAATAGGTATCTCAGTGAAGGAAGGGTCTAACATATAAAAAATTCAGAATGACTGGACCTTTTGCAAGCACGGATGTACATCTTGACTGGACTTTTATTATATGTGTTGTTATTTACTTTTAACCTTACCCTATTACTTGTGTAATTTCTTTTCTATTTGTCTAATTTCTTTTTTGTAAGCAAGCATATTTTGATTTATGTGTACAAAATTTTAAATAGCTAAGATTAAATAGTTAATAAGTGTTTTAGCAGAGATTCAAATTTTAATATCCCATCTCCATTAATTTTCTGCAGAATTATATAATCAGCCAACAGTTGGGGAAAGTTTCGAGCCATGTTTGGATTGGATAGGTGGGGCGACTGGAGACCACAGAACTCTTTACCACGAGCGCCTGCTCGCTTTAAATTAGTTTTGGAGCAGATCTAGAGAGTCCTTAATCCCCTTTCATCAAACCCTAGACACTTAATGAGATACACCATGCTCCCGGGGAAGTAACGTCATTAATTCTAAGTGCTTTCAAGATAATCGATTTTGCCTATGTCAGATCTGCCGGCCAATATCACTTAGGCTGGGGCGAATACCAACTTTTGCCTAATGTCATTTCCCTTGGGAAAACCAAAGTAAACATTTCGCTGTTTTTTAAGTCCATTTTCTGGAGATTTCTCAAAGATTTTCTAAGTTAAAAATGGTTTCAATTACAGCATAAAATTAATGCCATAACTGCTTTATCTAGAGTGGTCGTAGCACAAGTCAAAATCGAATCTTTGCTCGATATGCGAAGATGCAATATAAAACTTGAGTTGCCGTTAGGGATGACTCAATTTGGGAGGCGGAATGGGTACCGCCGCCCCGGGAACATTTATTGGATAACCAACACCTATGTCATAAGTCACCCCAAGTGGTTCACTACATTTGCTGATTTAGCAGGGGTGTCCGGGTTCATGGGGTGAGGTTTTGGAGGCGGATGAGCAGGACACACTGCACCCCAGATTCCTATTCTTTCCCAGAACTCTCTTCTCCTTCCTTTCCTTAAAAAACTCTGCACACAGCATCCCCAAAGATGACATAGGCCCCGAGGGAAATTATTTTCCTCAGGGCCTCCTGTGTGGAGCTCATGTAAAAAAAAAATTAGCCGCCGTTATATGGAGTTGCTGGGTGGAGGTGCTTTTTAAGGAAATGAAGGAGAGGAAGTTCTGGGAAGGAAAGTGGGTAGGAAACTTCAGGTCAATAAGTCCAGGAGTGACGGATGTATGAACCAAGACGATGGGTCGAGAGAGACCAGCTGGAGAGCTCAACGAATCAAAGGGAGAGATCCGGCCTGCCACGCAGCGGGTGGACAGGCGCAAGAACACACCTCATCCCACGAACCCATGCATCCCTGCTAAGTCACCAAACGTAGCGAACCACTTGAGGTGATCTGAGGAAATTGAGTTGTGAACCGAAAATAGTTGCGATGATCTAAAAATTTAGTTTTTTTGACGCCAGAGCTCACCATTCGAGACTTTTTTGTGGGACGTAAAAATATTTCAAAGTGAATTATGCTTTATTGTAGATTACACGAACGATATTTTTCCTCATCTCTGGAATTTTAGAAAGATATACACCGATGGAATGACAAAATAATGGCAATAGGAAGGTCAGAGCGGGTTTAAAATAAGAATGCACGTTCTGGAGATAAACAAAATTCCGAATGCTGTTCACGTCTTTCAACAAAGATCGTCAATGTAAAGAGATGCAAATTTGGCAACTAAGTTATACCGGTAAAACGTATTCAGGAATGTGTGTTCAAATATTTTCAGATCGCCTAAAATATCTGTAGTGTAAAGCCCGGTCTCCTGCGACGGTTTTCTATAACGTTAACTCAGGCATTGACTCGAACATTCAAAAAGGGGGATGGCCTTCTACGTTTTTCGCCCGATGGAAAACACTCTCCGTCCGGGTAAAACGGGGAAGACAGGGGAGGCGATTATTTTATATATATATTATTTTATATATAATTGTTTCTATAACGAACTTCCTTTAATATATCATCGCAGAAGAAAATAACAGTAATAATCTAAACGAAAATATGAAAGAGAACAAGACACAGGAAAATAGAAAGAAACAATGGTCGCAACTGATATATTACATTGATGGGAATAACCTTCAAAAGTTATAAAAAGAGAGTTTTTATTATAAAAAAATTAATATTTATTTAGGCTTTTATAAAAAAGTCAACAGTTCTATATGAATAAATTCGGATATATTTATCCGAGACGCTATCCAGGTTGCAAACCCTTTTATAGATAATTGTTTCCAATAAAAAGGGTAGTTGCCCGTAAAATTGAAAAAGAATTAGTTGAAGATAATATTGTTAATTCTAAAAAATTTGAAATATGATATTGACAAATATGACGGTTTGACAGAAGGTGGCAATAGCGAAATCGGTTAACGCGCACGTCCCGGTTAGACGAGAGGTCTGGGTTCGAGTTCCAGTTGCGACCATTGTCTTTTTCCCATTTTTCTGTGTCTTGTTCTCTTTCAAATTTTCGTTTAGATTATTATTGTTATCTTCTTCTTCAGTGATATATGAAATTTATGGGAATAACCGTCAAAGATTATAAAAAGAGAGTTTTTCTTATGGAAAATTGAAAGTCTTACAGGTGTGTTATTTTTTTGGGGGAGGATCCAATAAACCTGTCTAACAATTTATGATAATGTTTGTCGTTTTAAAAATCCTTAAATGGAGCATTTAAGGATTAGAATCGAATCGCTTTAACCAGAAATCTTAATGTAATTCCAATTCGTATTTCCGGTGATTTTTTGTTGTTGCGTATGAAGTATAATTAAACCCAGTTCTTCAAAATAGGATTTAACGGAAGAAATTGCCTAATCCAAATCGGTATTCTATCCTTAATTCCTACTAAATAAATACCGGTTAAAATTTTGAGGTACTGCGATCTAACATGAAACCTGTGTTTTCTTCCTGATGCAGCATCTCTTCCTCTCAGAACTCATCTTGACATTTTTTGACATCTACGTGTACGGTGCGTAGACACGTCTTCACCACGGGTCATAAGCCACTCGGACTCATAAGCTTGTTTTCACGATAATATAACATTACCAGACATATGTATGACGTATGAGGCGTATCGGACTTAATGAACAAAATGTAAATGGCCACGCCCATCGTGCCCCAATATTTCAACAATGTATGATGGATGTATGTGGAGATTTTTGTAGAGACGCTCGCGGGAGACCCCGCTTGAATCCACCGAAGAGTCCGATTCGACAGAATATTCAAAATGAACGCGCAGCGCACAGTTTTCATATTAGTTTGAATTGAAAAAATTTCAAATTCAAAATTCGAAGTTGATAAAAAGTTTGACCTTGGATTGGACCCATTTGACACACGTAAACCCCAATGGTCACACGTGAACCACAAAAATATTTGGCCTAATTGAATAATTTAGGGTATTATCTTCGGATTATTTATAATGAATATTTATACTTAACGTCCGTTCTATTCAAAGATATTGAAATATAAGGTTCTAATGGAGGCTCTGTGTTAATCTGGAGCAGGGGATTTTTTTTTTAACATTAACTCCACACAGGAGCTCCACTGAGGAAAATAATATCCCTCAGAGCCTATGTCATCTTAGGGGAAGCTGTGTGGAGGGTCTTTTTAAGGAAGGGAAGGATATGAAGTTCTGGGAAGGAAAAAGGTATGAGGGGTGGGTAAGAATCTGGGGGTCAGTGTGTCCAGGATTGACAGACGTTTGAATCCATCCCTTCAACTGCGGTGCAAGGCGTTGGATCGAAAGATTCTGGCTGGAGAGGATAAAAGACCTCCCTCAATCAGTCTCACTTGATCCTGCCCACCACACAGCAGGTGGGCTGACGCATCGGCCGCCAAGACCTGGACAAACTTCACCCCGTGAACCCGGGCACCCCTGCTAAGTCAATAAACGTAGCGAACCATTTGGGGTGACCTATGGCAGGGGTGTTGGTTATCCAATAAATGGTTCCCGGGGTGGCGGTACCCATACCCGCCTCCCAAATTGTATATGGTCAATGAATGCGCCCACCAAGATCGGATATGATAGGCTATCTTTGTAAACGTTATATATAGTACAACTTACTGACCGTTGAGACACATTAAAATCTACATACAACTACCTATACTAAGATTTGAAACTACATACGTGCATATTTTTCACGTGGGTGACTTGGCATAACAATTCCGTGCGCAATCTGGAATTCCTCAAGGGTCTAACCTCGGACCTCTGTTGTTTCTAATACTGTGACATCCAAAACTGTGTTAGGAACAGCAAATGTCTACTATTTGCTGATGACCTTAACATTATGATGAAAATAAGCTGCCAACAAGATTGCTTTAAAATGCAAACTGGTCTGGATGCACTATCTGTATGGTCGTAGGCAAACAAATTAGATTTTAACACAAAGAAATGTGTCGCAGTGTCCTACACTCGCTGTAAAAACATTATAGTTTACGATTATAAAATAAACGTTATCACGTGTAAAATCCTTGAAGGATCTCGGTGTCGTCTTTGATCCCGAACTGACATTCTCTTGCCATATATCACAGCTCACTCAGTCTTGCTACAAACTTCTTCGGTTCATCATCGGGAATAATAAGCAGTTTGATAACCAAGAAGCTATGCTGGCGTTATTCAATGGCATACTGAGAAGCAAGCTGGAGTACGCGAGCGTTGTTTGGGCACCGTACCACCAGAAGTACATTGATATGTTAGAGCAAATCCAGAAGAAATTCCTCAGGTATGTTTATATGCGGAGGCATGGAACGTATCCAAGGTTCATGCACCACATTGACTTACTTGAGGAAACTGATTCTGTGAGTCTAGAAACTAGACGGAAAGCAAGTCTTGCTATTCTGTCTTTCAAAATTTGGAACATTTTCATCGACAGCCCATTTCTCTTGGGATGCTATGATTTATATGTACCAGACCACTACGGCCGAAGTCGACATCATGACTTATTTAAAGTACCGAACGGCAGAACAGACGTCTTGGCAAAGCATAGCACGACGAGGGGAGTGGTGCTGTTAAATGAAATTGCAAACCATTTGGAAGTAAGTGACTGTTCTTTATATGCCTTAAAAATATTATTGAAGAGTCACTTGCTTAAATGCTGATAGGGTAACTAAATTGTACTGTAATTGGAATTATTCTGTTGTACAATAATAATAAAAAATAAAATAAAATAACAGTTAGTATATATTTTGTTGATGTCTACGGTTAAAAACCCTGAACATTCTATTTTTTCTTTTACAGGTTCTGGAAAAAATTCTACACGCCACTGTCTTCTTATAGGTAAGTTTAGTGTTAATTTATTTTTAATATTAGGTCTTAACAGCTGTCTAACATATTTTATAGTTTCGTCAATCATAACACCACCACTAACAAGGTTGATGACCCCAAATCATCGATATCTTATAATGTGCTTATTGATGTCCTATAATAATATATTAAGGAAGAGGTTAAATAGCGTTAATGTTCAAGTTAGCGGGGGTAAAGGATAGTAACTTCGGTAGGTGATTGTACACGAGAGCGCAAACATAAAAGATAAATAAAACTTCGAAAAGTCAACGTTTTAGGTACTTTTCAGGTAAAAATGCTTAATTGTGTCAACCGCTTTCGGTCCTCCAGTAAGCTAGTGTCACACACAGCTTTAAAAGCGCGATCACTTATTGTTGAACCGCGAGCGCTTATGTATTGTACTGTCACACTACGCTATCAAATATTTCTTCCTATTTTAGAAGTGGAGGCATTCTAATTAGAGAGCTGCCGCGAAATGTCATTTATTTGTACTAAATCTCTCGACAGCTGTCTTCCGCATGTTTACGCAGCTCCGTAATTAAAATGACCCCCTTTCCTGTTTACGGCGGAGAGGGGGTCGCATAACTTTTCGCATATCCCCTCAGCAGCGATTACGGCGAATAACTTTGAGCTTCGAGCACATCATCTATTTATATGACAGATCTGTAAGGGATTGTATGGCGAGAGTTATTGTGCGTGCGATGATCTTATATCTTTTGTTAGTGACCGACCGAAGGTTCGGTTTCGGTTTCGGCAAGTTTCTGTTTCTTTATAATGTAAGTGTTGATTATTGACAAATTTTGTTCCAAGTTGTAGTTAACGTGTTTTGTTATTTTTTTGGTTAATAGCAGTAATATTAAAAAAAAAAAAAATTTCCACATATTTCAATTATTGTTTTTTTTATTTCATTTAACATGTGTTAACTGTATAAGTGTAAAAATTAAGCCAAATTTCAGTAAACAATAGATTTTTGACATGTTTAAAAAAATTTGGGTTTCAGTTTCGGCTGAAACTGAGACAGATACCGAAGATTCGATTTCGGTTTCGGTTGAACCTGAAACCGAATCTTGCTGCTTAATGGAGTAGCCTGCATTTTTCAACACCTCTATCAGCCTTCCCATCTCTCGTAAACAAACTTCCCAAATAATACCTTTGTGAAAATCATCTATATTTTTTTCCGTTCACATATTCCGAATCATCGACCTCAACGGTGATTTCATGTCGATTTCTCCGCCAATACAAACTACAAGTGCCTATATTTTCATCACCACTCAAAGGTTACAGTGTTTCCATGTGAAAGGCGTTTTTTTCTCACGTTCTAAGACCGTCATCAGATCATCACCGTCTTTGAACTTTGGCGTATACCTTCTTCTAATATTAAAGAATGAAATTTCTGAATATTGAAAGATATATTTTATGAGCCACTCACTTCAAAACGAAAACAACTTATATTTTATCACCTATTTATTATTATGCTATAAATTAGGAAAACAATAGAATCCAGCGTTGTTTTGATATGCATCAACAGTGGAACATCGTTAAAACGGTTCCATGATAACTCAGAAGCAACTCTATTCAACAAACTTCTTGAAAAGTCATTCAACCTGAATGGCTGAGTGAAAAATTGAGCAGTTGTCTTTTTGCGAGAAAAGGCTCAAACTGAACGCCTTGAACCCGGTGACCGAAGTGGCTCAAATTGAGCGGTTAACTCCCTGGGCCCCTTTATAGGCGCACACTCCTGACTTCATCCACACATAGACATAGTTTTTTTTTTTCGATTATTTAATTTAAAAAAAATTGTAGGCACACATTGGGGATGCTGTGTGAAAGGTTTTAAGGGAAAGCCCCTTCACAGTTCTGGGAAGGAAAAAGGTATGAGAGGTGGGTAGAAATCTAGGGGTAGATAGAAGTGACGGACGTATGAATCCATCCCTCCCACTGCGGTCGAGATGGGTCGAGAAAAACCGGCTGGAGAGGTTAAGATTATGTCTCCCTCAACCAATCTCTCCTAATCCGGCAAACGCATTGGCGCGGCTCTACGACTTATATAAACCTCATCCCATGAACCCGGACAACCTTGCTAGGTCACCAAACGTAGCGAACCACTTGGGGTTGACTTGGCAGGGGTGTTGGTCATCCAAACCTCATCTTATGAACCCGGACACCCTTGCTAGGTCACCAAACGTAGCGAACCACTTGGGGTTGACTTGGCAGGGGTGTTGGTCATCCAAACCTCATCTTATGAACTCGGACACCCTTGCTAGGTCACCAAACGTAGCGAACCACTTGGGGTTGACTTGGCAGGGGTGTTGGTCATCCAAACATCATTTTATGAACTCGGACATCCTTGCTAGGTCACCAAACGTAGCGAACCACTTGGGGTTGACTTGGCAGGGGTGTTGGTCATCCAAACCTCATCTTATGAACTCGGACACCCTTGCTAGGTCACCAAACGTAGCGAACCACTTGGGGTTGACTTGGCAGGGGTGTTGGTCATCCAAACCTCATCTTATGAACTCGGACACCCTTGCTAGGTCACCAAACGTAGCGAACCACTTGGGGTTGACTTGGCAGGGGTGTTGGTCATCCAAACATCATCTTATGAACTCGGACATCCTTGCTAGGTCACCAAACGTAGCGAACCACTTGGGGTTGACTTGGCAGGGGTGTTGGTCATCCAAACCTCATCTTATGAACTCGGACACCCTTGCTAGGTCACCAAACGTAGCGAACCACTTGGGGTTGACTTGGCAGGGGTGTTGGTCATCCAAACCTCATCTTATGAACTCGGACACCCTTGCTAGGTCACCAAACGTAGCGAACCACTTGGGGTTGACTTGGCAGGGGTGTTGGTCATCCAAACCTCATATTATGAACCCGGACACCCTTGCTAGGTCACCAAACGTAGCGAACCACTTGGGGTTGACTTGGCAGGGGTGTTGGTCATCCAAACCTCATCTTATGAACTCGGACACCCTTGCTAGGTCACCAAACGTAGCGAACCACTTGGGGTTGACTTGGCAGGGGTGTTGGTCATCCAAACATCATTTTATGAACTCGGACATCCTTGCTAGGTCACCAAACGTAGCGAACCACTTGGGGTTGACTTGGCAGGGGTGTTGGTCATCCAAACCTCATCTTATGAACTCGGACACCCTTGCTAGGTCACCAAACGTAGCGAACCACTTGGGGTTGACTTGGCAGGGGTGTTGGTCATCCAAACCTCATCTTATGAACTCGGACACCCTTGCTAGGTCACCAAACGTAGCGAACCACTTGGGGTTGACTTGGCAGGGGTGTTGGTCATCCAAACATCATCTTATGAACTCGGACATCCTTGCTAGGTCACCAAACGTAGCGAACCACTTGGGGTTGACTTGGCAGGGGTGTTGGTCATCCAAACCTCATCTTATGAACTCGGACACCCTTGCTAGGTCACCAAACGTAGCGAACCACTTGGGGTTGACTTGGCAGGGGTGTTGGTCATCCAAACCTCATCTTATGAACTCGGACACCCTTGCTAGGTCACCAAACGTAGCGAACCACTTGGGGTTGACTTGGCAGGGGTGTTGGTCATCCAAACCTCATCTTATGAACCCGGACACCCTTGCTAGGTCACCAAACGTAGCGAACCACTTGGGGTTGACTTGGCAGGGGTGTTGGTCATCCAAACCTCATCTTATGAACTCGGACACCCTTGCTAGGTCACCAAACGTAGCGAACCACTTGGGGTTGACCTGGCAGGGGTGTTAGTTATCCAAACCTCATCCTATGTACTCGGACACCCTTGCTAGGTCACCAAACGTAGCGAACCTATTATTCCCCTCGATTACAGTTAGCATTATGTATTCTAATTTAAAGGTTATTGGGGGTTTGCTTCAACTGTTATTATGAAAAGTTAGGATTTTTTATTATAGTTAAGAAGACACTATTACATTATAGTCGTGATGAAACATACTCGTATGCATTGTTATAAATTTTTTTATCTAATTATCAGCTTGTGAATTTATCTCCTAGTTAACAACTGTTATCTTCACATTCTTGTTCTTCTTCTTACTTCTATATTCTACTCTCATTAGAATGTATGGTAATAAAGGAGATTGAGGACAGCGCAACTCTCTAGGCTGAAGTGTTATGAAATCCAACTTTCGAGATTTTGCGGTTGTTCCCCTTAAAAGTAATAACGTTGATATTATAAAACACCGTAACTTAAATCTTGCAGCAAAAGTTAATTACAGGTACTCAATCCTTACAACATACGTTTTAAATGTTAGTTAATTTATTCATGCAGTACTTTGTACTAATGCTTGTAAGTTTTGTTTATCATTTCATAATCTTTTCAACTTACATTATGCGTGCTGAAGCGTAGTTATTGTATTGAAGTGAAAACTTCTTTAGCACCATTGTGATTTGAAACTTCGGTGCTTCGTAGCCTGCCCACTCTTGTCTCCTTTAGTATTCTGAAGGTTTCACTTCTATGGAATAAGTCAATTCAGACGATTACTTGGAATCGGGTTCCATTTTGTTTGGGGGAGGTGTGTGGTGCCGAAAGGGGACTGTCGCGTTCGGGCGTTCGCCAGTCGATCGATGACAAAATTTAGGAAAAAACAGTATTAATACTGTAGCATTAATGCGTGGTTGAATTTCAGAACCCAGCTACGAGTGCACGTCGGACGCCACAAATAACATTTGTGTACGTGGAATTTCACACAAAGCTACTGTTATAATTCGGTTTCGAATTCAAGAATTCGACACAAGATGTCGCTATTTCCGTCAGCAGGTCGGATGGGGACGTCTCCCTCCTAGGTATAACTGCTACTAATTTGTGAATATGTGGTATCTCTACGGATATGAAAAGATTGACATTAATATATTTATGTTGTATCAAGTGGATATATATTACATATGACGTCATTGCTCTCTCCGTTACTGCTACTACGCTGACTAGCTACAATGGATCCGAGGAACGGGCTGTTTTTGGAATCAGTTCGTATTGGATCTATAAAATGGTCACCAACACTAACTGGGCGAAGCCGAACCAAAAGCCGCCCGCAGGGTCTAGCAGTAAAAAGTAAAAACCTGCGGAGCGGGTTTTTAACAGCTTGTTCTTTGTTGATTAGCAGTAAAACACACGAAGGATAAACTATATTATGACATCGCGACAACTTTATCAGTCTGAAACTTCTAAGTATTATTTCTAGGTTATTCTCATCATCCGTGGATCTTGATGACAGTTGATCCCCCGACAATTAGCCCCCCGAAATTATAATTATTATAAAATTATAAGCTTTTGTGCATCATTTACCAAATTTCAAATCGACTTCAAAAATACCTACCTTTAATAATAAGTTGCTGTGGATTTCAAACAAATTTATTTGCAGAGTATTTTTTTTTACTTATACGCTGGTGTATACAGTATATAGAAAGGTATTTATATCCTTGATGCATTTGAATGAAAATATGTTGTATAGATACTTATGTTATTCGGCGGTACATCCTCTCTGTACACATTTGGTTATATTTTGTGTAAGTAGGTATACCTACCGTATTTTTCTTAAACTTTCCTAAGACTGTATTTTGTGCCGGGTAAGTGAGTGTAAGTGTGCCGGGGGGACCAACTGTCGGAGGATCAACTTTCATGGAACCGTGGAACATTAGGTAGCAAATGTAATAATCACAAGTTTAGGGTAAAAGCCGGCTACTTGCCTGAGTGGGATACAAGCCCCGGTTTTGAATACATTGTGTTACGGATGTTGGTGGCATTAGCTCTTTACTATTATTGGAAGTGCCCCTCTCGCAGGCCTCATAGGGATGTCGAAAGTGAAAAAAAAATCGATATATCGATGTATCGATATTTATTAAAATATCAATATCTACGTCGATATATCGATAAAAAAAATATCGATATATCGGTCAAATTTTCAAGAGATTTTGCGTTTTTAAAATAATAGTGTATTCAGCTCAATATTATCAATAGTAATTTTTGTACACAATTTGCTTTTTTAAATGTACAAAAATATTAATAAAAATTAAAGTATTTTTATCAATTTTTTAATTTGTATTACGTAATAATTACAAAAATATCAAAAACAAAAAAGCTGTCTTCTAACTTACATGTAAACTGAGACGCATGCAAAGTTTATATGCGTCTCAGTAACATTCTATTGGCGTATTAATCTGTCAAAAAGGACTTCGTGTTTGGAACAAGGTATAGTCAATAATCATAGACAATTGGGAACCAACACATAGGAGTGGCTTAGAAAAAAATGGCGAAAAATAGCATACATTTCTATGTATGTACCTACACACATGAGTTAGTATTGGTGATCACAAATACTAATGCAAAGACAATAGATTTGTAAGCTATTAGTTAAAATTTCAACCGCCAGATGTCATGACCCAATACAGTTACTTTTTTCCGTTCGTTCCTATACGGTTTTGGATTCTAGTGACATTAAATAAGAAAAAATATCGTTTTTGATACAATTTTCAATATTGGATATTTTGTATCGATATATCGGATCAAAATGTATCGGCTAAAAATATCGATATATTGAATTAAAAATATCGATATATCGATACTTTTTCAACAAGCCTAAGGCCAAAAAGGGATAATTGCCTGTAGGCAATTATCCCTTTTTGAGAGTTTTTTTTTTACATGAGCTCCACATATGAGGCCCTGGGGAAAATAATTTCCCTCAGGGCCTATGTCATCTTTGGGGATGCTGTGTGGAAGATTTTTTAAGGAAAGGAAGGAGAGGAGAGTTCTGGGAAGGAAAGGGGTTTAAAGGGTGGGCAGGAATCTGGGTTTCAATGTGTCCAGGTCATCCGCCTCCAAGACCTAGACAGACCTCACCCCTTGAACCCGGGCGCGTATTTCCAAAACCTATATCGATTCAGTCGCGGCAGCGATAATTTACATTTTAAATTTACCTCTACATTGGTTATTTTTTATCACATTGCAAAAACAAAAATTGTTGTAAAATTTAGAAAAAATAATCTTTCTGATGTGTATATTAGAAATGAATATTTAAATTTTAATATTATTCCCATATATTGTAAATACACCTCTATATTGATAATTTTGTATAACTTTGCAAAAACAAAAATTGTTCTAAAATCTAGATAACATAATCTTTCCAATGTGTATATTAGAAATTAATCATTTTATTTTTAAATATTTCAATTTTGATATTGAAAATGTAAAGCGACTAAACCGGTATAGGTTTTGGAAATACGCAACCCGGGCAGCCCTGCTAAATCATCAACCGTGGCGAACCACTTGGAGTGACCTATGACAGAGGTGTTGGTTATCCAATAAAGATTCCCGAGGCGGAGGTACCCATTCCCGCCTCCTAAATAGTAAAAAGATAAAATAAAAAAGGATTTACTCAAAACCTATATTCATTATGTTTACTAAAATAGGCTACTATAAAAGATTAAAGACCTTCGTTTTAATATACACATCTACATGTTGCACATCTACATCTACATGTTGCATTATTCTTAGTAAGTACACATTTTTTAATAATAGAGCTTTTTTAAAAAGTGGCGCAACTATCCGGCTTTTACCCTACGCAGGTATTTCATGTGACAAAATCAAGCAAAAGAAACCGATTAAGATTTAATTAACATATTCAAGCATTTCCATTATAGTTAAACAATTGCCCAATACTGGGTTGGTTGGGACGCGACGCGCGACGGTGGCACGTGCCCATGAGCGCGGCTCGCGTGCTGTGTGAACGAACGACATTCGAGTTAAAGGAGTAGAGGAAGAGTGTGGTTGGAAATTACCTGCCTATTCAGACCTGATCTTTTGATCTTGGGATCTCTGAGCACAGAGTCAAGGATTTTACCGTTTGCGCCAGAGGTCAACTCTCAGTTTGTTTTTATCAATAATCGACATAACGGCCGCCGTGGTCGAGGGGTAAGGCCCTTGACTCGCAATTATTATTCACAAATATATATTATTTGATTAATTTGTGTTATTTCACAATTAATTCATTTAATATACAGTATGTTTGCGGCGCGTTTCAGAGTGGAAGATACTGTCAGTATTGCTCTGGTGACCACCATTCAGAATTGAAACGTTGCTTGAAAAAGCTTTTGCCGTGTTTGGTTTTTTTTTTTTTTTTAATTCGTTTATTCCAGATCTCGGGGAGGGTGGTGCAGTCCCACGAGTTCCATATTATACATATATAATACATTAAATTAAAATATTTCAAGATGAAAGATATTTTTTTTTTTTACATAACGAAAGGAAATAAATAAAAGAAAATAATAACAATACAAAAATTAAAATAAAATTTGAAAAAAAAAAAAAAAAAAAAGTTAACTTTTTGTTATCTATTTCATCAGGAAGTGGCTCCATCGCTTATAAATGGGACCCTGCCAGAAGTGGAATGCTGCCATCACAAGAGTGTTTTCGCTCGAGGCCAATCGCGTTCTGTAGCTGGTGATCCGTTAACCACATCTGAATGGCCAGGTACTTCCGCACCTTCCTCTTCCCCATCTCCTCCTCCCCCCGCCCCCCAAATATTAATATTTGGGCATCTATAATAAAAAAACAAAAATAAATATAAAATAAATTAAAACTAACAAATAAAAAGTGTTTTATGACGACTCTTGACTGCGGCGTCTACCTGTCTCTAAAATGTAGGTATTGCGAGATGTCAATGAATTCCCCTTGTTTACTTTCTTATCAAATCTGACGGTGTAAGGTTATGTTTGTGAAATCTGATTATTTGATAAACATTAGACTTAAGGGCCATTAACCAGCCAGCGGCCGAGAATTCAAATTTCGTCGAAAGATGATGTTCTTACGATCGTACAGGGCGGTTCCAATGAGAAAGATTAATTTATCCTCCATACCAGCTTTTTAAAAATAATAACTCAATATCGATTTTATTTCATTCTAAATTTGCTTTAATGTATACCTATATTCAAAAATATTGAAAGGCGTGATGATAAAACTATTAAAATTATGTACTTTTTGTTATTATTTTTTGATCAAAAGTATTCATAATTTTTTTAATAATGTCTAAGCAAAACAAGAATGTAAAAAATCTTAAATATCTTACTTTGTAATACCATAAATAAATAGACAAAATGAAGTATTTTCGTCACAAAACACGTGCGCGAATCTTTTTAAAATTACTTTATTTAAAGTAAAATTTATTATTTCCCCGATAATTTATTGATTTCTTTTAATGCGTTACGACCTACGGTAAAACCTTATTGTACTAAAAATAAACATATTTTGTCAAGATTTAAAACATATCTTTACTAGATAAAATAATAGTCTTTCGAAATCAATTTATAATTTTTTGTGGAAAAGAGTCAATACGTCTAAAATTTGATTTAAAAATGACATATTTCCGGTTTTGTCTAGTTATTCCCTCTTAAATACCACATGTTATTGTCGAGTACCTGATACAAGATGTATTACACAATACACATGTCCCAAACTAAAGCGTGAATTTTTCTGAAAAATATATTTGTCCCAACTCTTTCTCTACAACATGTTTTGTATTAATACAAATATTTTATATTACTACAAATGCTTTGAGGTGGTGAGGTGATGAGCTAGTGAGTTTGTAAGGTGTTGAGGTGTTTGTATATTGGCACTGCATTACAATTTTTCGCGTTTGCGAAATTTGATGCCACCGCTCACCCTCGGGATATTCTGGGGATATATACTTTGGTTGTACAAGACTTAAGCACCTTTTTGGCTCTTTCACACCTCACACTTCACATCTCACACCTCACCTCATTTGAAGTGAAACACCTCAACACCTCTTTCCAGTATTTGTATTTGATTATCTCATACAACTTCTCATCTCATAAAATATAAAATGTCCTAAGTCGGTTCAATAGTAACCAAATACTAACTAAATGGTTATTGGCTTGGGTAGGGTGGTGTCTTAGAAACTATTAAAATTATTCATTATTAATTATTACCTATTATTAGCACATATAGTAAAAACTTAGTTTATATTTAATTTGACAAAAAACATTGTTTTACAGAATAAATTTGGTAGTTTCACGAGAATTTGGTTCCTTAATCGGCCAATCTGCCTAGGTAGGAACTAATATCGACCTACAAGCCATAATAATAAGACCTAATAGGACATAATAAGACAAAAGACGTAATACTTATACACGTTAAAACATATTTTCAGTTATTGTGCAATGTTATTACTATATTATTTATGCTATATAAATGTATCTAATTTAATGTAATAAATAAAAATAATAAATAAATAAAAAAAAATAATTAAGAAATAAATAAAAATTTATTGCGAAATCGTGTAGTGCCTACAATAAAGTACATTTTCAAAAATGATTTTATATTCGGGAAGGCATGAACTTGACTTAGATACTTTAACCAGTGATTCATTATTTGTAGTAAAAAATGTAAATGAAATTTTTGTCTCCAGTGACATTTATGATGTTTTTTTAACTACTTATGAATATAAAAAAATCACTATGTATTGGACTGTTAGGGTCGGGGTGAGTGGTTGGGTGGTTACTCGACCGAGTGACCAGTGACGACATGGGAGGGAGGGAGGAAGACATCGTAGGTCAAAATATGATTAAGATTTTTTACTCCAAATAACGTCATAAAAAACTGGTTAAAATAAGTCGAGTACGTCCCTTAACACCCTATATATGTACCAACCTAAGTATGCATACATAAAACGCATGTCAAATTCAAAACTCTAATAGATACAACCTCACGTTACCACTTGGTCGGAGCTTGGTGAATAATAAACTGAACATAATTGAATCATCAATTTCATCATCAACATCATCTCCACGTTTTCGATATTTACCTGAAGCACAGCCGCTTCTTGCAAAATTCACAATGGAGGCTAGTGTATGCAAATAAGTTAACCCATTCGTTATCAGTTATCATTTTCATGTTTATCTTGCGCAGGTTATTTGGACTATACACGTACAAGGGTACTCCGAGTTACGACCACCTCACGATAAAAACATTGGCAGATAAGACTGCTAGAATATTATACATATTCTATAGAATAGATTATTATATTTGTTCATGTAAATACCCGTGTTCTTGATTTAAATGACTATACGCAACAATACGACCCATTTGAAAAAAATTCTTGACTAGAAACTCCCCTGTCTCAACAGATTGCAATCTTTACAGAACAGGCATCAGGTGGGAACGCTGTCTTGTTCCACCGGTGTTTCAATTTTCAGACGCTCTGAGGAACTAGCGTCATTGATCCCTTCGGCACCGATGCATAGTCTGGAAACACGCAAACTACGCGTAACATTTGTACATGGTTGACAAGCGGTACATGAGAACGGGTCGTTTCCACGACTCCGTTTTGAGTTCAACAGCTCGACTTAAGAAAATGATTTTACTCACTACCTAGAAAAACCTCACCCCATGAACCCGGGCACCCCTGCTAAATCACCAAACGTAGCGAACCACTTGGGGTGACCTATGGCAGAGGCGTTGGTTTTCCAATAAAGGTTCCCGGGGCGGCGGTAGGTACCCATTCCCGCCTCCCAAATTGAGCTGCAGCATTACAGCGATAAGGAACGTATTATGTTTATTGCCTGTTTTGCCGTCACGGTGCCGTAAACGTGAATCGTAACAGTAATTATAAAAGCGTTCATCAAAGGAAATCTGATGTCGCCAATTTTTGACTCTCATGACACGAATGAAGTAAAGTATGTGTGATGGCGTTTCACGATACAATCAGATACGATACGCCTATTTTAAATGGAACGCATTGTGACGGTAACCTAATGTACTTGTGTCCTGCAAGCACGTCTGAAGTGTGCACAGGTGAGACACTGTTGTGCATACAGACGCCTGTTAATTTCAACCTCGTGACACTACAAACAGACCCGTTCGATGCAATAAAACACTGAATCACTTACATCATTCAAAGTTCCATGATGCAATTTAAAGGTGATATTTTATTACTCGTGAACGCTGAAAACAATCGTGTTTGGTGACCAGACCTAAATTGCCAGGTATTTCACAACTCTTTCCTTCATGACATTCCTCAATTGAGAATGCCAAAGTCTAACTGGCCTAGACGTTTTTTCTAAAACTGAAAAGTTCTTTAGCACCGTTGTTATTTGAAACTGGATGAAACGAAAAAGCGACACTAAAAAGAGACAAAACACTTGCGTCTCTAGGATTTAGCACGCGAGAGAATGAGATAGAATAATAGGTCTCCTCTTTGCGGTGCTTCGTAGCCTCCCCATATTGCTTACTTTAGTTTTCTGAAGGTCTCACTTCTACCGCGTGTGAACTGCACACTTATATATATTTTTTAATTAACCCTACGCAAGAAGGGCCAGGGGAAAATAATTTCCCTCAGGGGCCTAAGTCATCTTCGGAGATATTGTGTGTAGGTTTTTTTTAAGGAAAGGAAGTTCTGGGAAGAAAAAGGGAATGAGGAGTGGATAGGAATTTGGTGGGTGAGTGTGTCCAAGAGTGACTGCCGTATGAATCCATCCCTCCCGCTGCGGTGCAAGACGATGGGTTGAGAGAGACACTTGGAGAGGTCTAAGGGTCTCCCTTTACCGAGCAGGCGCATACTCCATCAAGACCTGCTGGACACACGTCATCCGAGTAACCATTGGAGGGGACCCACCACTTTCCCAACGGCGTTATAAGGAAACATATGGTTTCCTCCTTCACCGCACACGTCAAGACTCTACTTTTTTTTGAACGAAGCTACATTTATTTGAACGACTCTAGACCCTCCAATGTCCATGCATACGGGGTTAGTAAGCAGTATGCAAGTACTTACATTAACATTATACAAAAGATAAATAGAAGTAGCAGCCCGTGGAATAATTCTTCTGAAATAGGTAACTTCAAAAAGAGATAATAGTGTTAGTAAAAGAAAAATAAAAATAAAAATAACGGCTATGACCAGTCGAAGAAACCTTCTGTGAATAAAATAAGTAATGAGGAAAAAACAGTTATATGATTATGTTATAATGTAAGTAATTACTATAGTAGCGGAAATAAAATAAAATATATTAAAAAAAAAGCCAGAGAAAGTATTCCATAGACCACCGGGCAGTCCCAATGAGAATGCGTATAGCTATCGGCCCAACCGCAGACGATGCTCGAAGTCCGCGTCCTTTAGCCGGTTCCCCGATTTTGCCTCGAAGAAATGTACTTGGGAGAGAAGGGGAAGTTTTTGAAGACCTTGAGGAAAGATGAGCGTCGGGTTACCGGAGGGGGGACGGAAGGACATCGAGACCGCACGGTTACGCCTCAGGCCAACGCATGTCGATGGGGGAGGCGCGGGCGGATCGCGGGAAGACCGCTCTGTTGTATGTTCGCCTGGCAATGTGCATGGACAGGGTCTATCCCACCCCCTTTCTATGGGGGAATGACGATACATAACATGCACAGTTCAGTTGCGCCACCAAAGAATGGAAACCAAAACTAATCAAGAAAAATAGAAAATAATAAGAGCATTTATACATGTAAAACATAATTTCAGAATCAGTACAGAGTGATAATGTATCAAGCGATACTGTCATCACTACCATCGCTCACCAAGATGACCTATCGAGGTAAAAACATAAATCATTGTTAGCAGAGACCAGAGAAGAAAAAAAAAATAGTCAAACATAATCAGCAATTTATAGGTCACATAAGTTATATTATAGATAGTTCAAAGCATATTCACTAAATAAAGAGTAATAGAGGAGGACCGAAGAAGACGGGAGCAATACGTGTAGCACCTGAAACAAAGATGAATTTAGTCTAGGTCGGCGACTCTAAGTACAGGCCATCTCTCTACCCAGGACTTGACAAACTTTTTCAAGCATTCGAAATTCTCTTTGTTCGACACAAGGTCAGCATTCCACGCTGGTCTTGTTATTCCGCGCAAACCATCCAACATTTCCTCTCGTGCTTCCTTCATCAACTCGCAGTGCCACAGAATGTGCTTGGCGTCTTGGTTAGTATCACCACATGCGCAGTTTGGGTGAGGAGAGAGGGTCAAGCTATGAAGCCGACCCCTGAACTCCCCATGCCCAGAAAGCATCTGCGTCATGTAGTGATCTAGTTTAATGTATGCCCCTTCCATTCTGAATTTAACTGAAGGAAAGAAGGAGAAAGTCCATCTGCCCTTCGTCGACCTATCCCATCGCTCTTGCCATACACTCAGCGTCCTCTCACGCATCGCTTTGAGCAAGCCAGGGAGGGCCACTACTCCTCCCGGTGTCAGCTCGACTCCCAGGTGGACAGCAGCCCTGCCTCTAATAAGTTCCTTTTTGGTCAATATTTCCCTAATTTCAAGGTCAATCGGCAGGACGCCGGCCAGAACCGGTAATGCATCTGAGGCCACAGTCCTATAAGCGCCCAAGAGCGCCAACAGAGGAGTCCGCTGACCCCGTTTAAGAGCCGAGTTTATCAAGACGTTATCCAAGCGATGCTCCCACACAGAGGCAGCATATGAGACTTGCGACACATATACCCCTCTGTACAGCAGGCGAATCGCCGGAGAACGCAATCCCCACTCGGCAGTTGAGAGTCTTCTCAGTTTCTGAAACAGGGCCTGGGCCCTGTCGGAGGCGTTCTTGACGTGGGCTAGGAACGAGGAAGATCTGTCCAAAATTACGCCTAAATACCTGGTGTTTTCTGCAAATCGGATGGGTGTGCCTCCCATTCTGATGAAGGGGTTCCTGCCTCGGCTGAGCATGCCCTTCATAAGGAGGCCCACGGTCTTGTGGGGAACGAAGTTCAGTCTATTTCTCTGTCCCCATTCAAGGATCACTTGTAAACCTTCTTCAGCCTTAGATTCCACTTCCCTTCTACTGTTCCCAGAGACCAAAAACAATTTGTCATCTACGTAGTCGACCGATATACAACCTTCAGGCAAGGGCAACCTGGAGGAGTCGTCAAACAAGATTTTCCACAGGTCGGGTCCGAGGACCGACCCCTGCGGACATCCCATGTCGACTGTTCGAGTGATTAAAACGTCCCCGTGCCCTATGATAACTGTCCTACCACTTAGGTAGTCACTAATAATCTCAAACAGTTTACGCGGGCAATTCCTGCTTTTCAGCTTGGTAAGTATCATCGGCCACCACGCGTGATCAAAGGCACCCGAGATATCCAAGAAGATGCCTATGACGTACCTCTTTTGGCATACCCTCACCCATTCAAGCGCATATTTAATGGCGTGCTCCGTGGATTTGCCGGGGACAAAGCCGAATTGAAGATCGCTAGGCGGCGTTAGGGTGAGGTGTAGACGGTGCTTGATGATGTTTTCCAATATTTTACCTAGAATTGGCAATAATGTTATAGGTCTATAAGCTCCTATGTCCGTCTTCGGCTTACCGTTGCCCTTTGGTATAATCCGGAGCACGCCCTTCTTCCATTCCGTAGGGAATTTTCCCCTACGCAAGCACGTCTCCAACACCTGGTAGAACTCCTCTTTGGCGTGGATCCAGACATTCTTCGCAATTATTCCATTCAATCTATCAAATCCCGGTGCCTTTTTTGGACCCAAACCCTTAATTATTATCTCCACTTCGATTCGACTTAACGGTGGCACGCCGTTCCCCTGGGCGGGCTCACTAGGTGGTAGCCGTGACAGATTTCTAATCTGTTTATGGTGAACACTTTCCCCTATTACTGAGTCTAACGGAACTAACTTGCCCAGAAGTGTCTCAAGAGTGGAGGTAACATCGACACTCTCAACGTTCCCGAGCACCACGCTCGACAAGTAACTTTCAGATCCTTTTCCCGTTTTTCCAACGACGCTGTGTATATTGGCTTATTAGGTTGCCATGTACACCGGTCGATTAAACTCCAATCTCCTCCCAATCCTCAGAGCACGTGTTCCTAGTCCTAACAAATCAGTGCCCCCTGGTGTACCGGTCTCACCGGGACAGGAGTGCTCCTGGCTGGGGTGGTACAATCGTATCATATCGTATCGAATCGCATGCGGGATTCGATCCCGCGACCTTCGGATTGTGAGTCAAGAGCCTTATCCCTCGAGCACGGAGGCCGTCAAACACACTAGAACCACATAACCGTTCACGAGTTATTATTATTATTAGACATTCAAATAGATTTTCAACTTTATGCTGAACATAAAAGGCATTGTTGTTTCGTAAAGTGCTCCATAACAAATACTACCAAAATGGCGGCAGACATTTACAGGTGTTATTACGTCACGTATTGAATCTTTGTTTAGCATTCTACAATAGAGCTCTGTTCTCCATGTTTTCTATGACTAAAAAAAAGAAATAACATTATTATTATTCGTAGTATATATTTTAGTAGATATTTTTGAGTGTATTTTCTTTAATTTACCTTTGATTGAATGTAGGTTCTCGATTTTATCTCGGCCTTTCAATATTACGTTCACTTAATTAAAATATGGCTTACATAGTTAACGGATTCTATTGTGCATTTCCCATATTAAGTTTCTATAAGAATTTATTTAAATACATTGCGCAGGAAAATCCCTAGCTACGAGATCTGTATCAATTGGAAAAATAACTCTTCTCGCCAGTTTACATTAAACCTTTTGAAATAGCTCATTAAATTTTACCAATCAGTTAAAAGATTTTCGATATTTTAAAATGCTTGATCAATTTCAGCGGAAGTATGAGATTTATTTATTTACTGTACAATTGCCTTAAAATGGAATGAAATTATTTTTTCAAAAAAAGGACCACGAAGCAATTATACAGTGTAAACACACAATTTTGTTTTAAATTAACTCAAATTTACAAATGCAACAAAATGTTAACTTTTTTTCCTTTTTTTTCCTTTTTTTTCATAAAAAGCTTTGTTTATAAAATAATGTCTAAGCACTTTGTGGTTAGACATTATATTATAAAAAAAAAATAAAACAAACACGTTGTATTTAACCACGAATTTATTATTTTATATATCTACCGGTTTCGCTTCGACCAAGCTTCTGCAGGATATAATAATAACTGACTGTTATTATAATACTTATTATTATATCCTGAGGAAGCTTGGTCGAAGCGAAACTGGTAGATATATAAAATAATAAATTCGTAGTTAAATACAAAGTGTTTGTTTTATTTTTTTTTTATAATAAAATGTAAACTAATACCTGTTTTAAAAAATATATGTGAAATGCTTTTTTTGTAAGTTTTTCCGGTCTATTAAAAATTTCTGCAATTTCTGCATATCGTTTTTCCCAGAGCGGAGTATCCTCCGACCGTGAACATGAACATTTGCTTACACATTTGCTTAAACATTGCTATAAACATTGGCAATTAGGGCGTGGCCTTACTGCAGACGCATTAAAAAACGTGCAAGGCCACGCCCCCATTGGCAATGTTTGTTGTAATGTTCAAGCAAAAGTGTAAGCAAATATTTATGTTCACGGTCGGAGGAGACTGGACTTAGCTGTTTACGCATGGCATAAGAGAGTTCATAAACGAATTGGTATTGACATTATGATTTCAGTGAAAAATATTTTTACTTTGTGACTATGAGGAACACGAAATGAAAACTATTCCAATAATGCAGGGCTGTCAATAAGGGAATTAATGATTTTAAAAAGAAAAATTGTTAAATACCAATCACGTACTAACATCAGATAACAATCACTTACCAAGTAATGAAAAATTGAGCATATTTCTATCAAACAGACAAGCCCATGATACATTTCTATCGGTTAATCTCTTCAGTGTAATCCATTCTAATATACTGACAATTTGTTTAAATATCCGGTTAGAGATGTATATTTCGAAATATTCGCGGAAAAAAACATTAAATTGGCGAAACGACAACATTAATGGGGTGTGAATTGAAACTCCGCACGTGCGCTATTTCGAATACCCTCCGATAAATCCTTTGCTCCCAATGAAATACACAAATAAACAATAATTTCTGCGAAAGACTCGCCGGAATGAGCTTACAGTCTTTACCTAGAAAATCCTCTTGGATGTTACTGGAAATAATATCAACAAACAACATCCTGTACTAGTTTCAGTGGTTCACAGTAAATAACGTGATACTAAGTACATTATCTTAATTATTATTAAATAATGTAATTTCGGTTGTGATGTGATGTGAGTAAGTAACATTCTAAAACTAAAAACTATGTAATTCTTATATTAGTACAGAATAATAATAAGAATTGGATAAATTGTAGAGCTGTAGCTGTTTTTGTGAAAAATCCACTTCAAGGGCGCTGTACAATTCATTACGATTTCTTAGGATCTATCTAATTGTATTATTTATAAACAGATACATAAAACACTTTTACCTGGCAATTAAATACAACTATCAAATCAACTTTACCGTTAACAAAATAAGGAAATTAATTTACATATTCTTAAAAATCCGAAACTTTCTCTTATTAGAAAATCTAACATCAGTCTACCATGCTACAGTACAATCAAATCTCCAATACGCTGGAGTAAGCTGGGGAGCTGCATTAAAAAAACAAATCTACTCCTTGTTGAAATTGTGCAACGTCTAATTATAAAAATTATATTGAAAAAATCAAGAGACTACCCAAAACACGCCGCACACCTTATTGTTAAAGAATTTAAAGTATTAAAATTTAATGATCTAGTCCGAAAAAATATAATCATTCAAATAATAAAAGAAAAACAAAATCATAGCTTTTTAACTGAAAGTTATACTCGTCAAAAACATGTATTTCCAACACAAAAATATAACACGTCATTTGCACAACATCATTACACATATCTAGGGAAAAAATGCTTCAATAGCCTACCCGAAAAGATAAGAAAAACAATTAAAGAGCAATTCAATGCAAAAATAACAATATTGTGAAATTACCTTCATAACTAATATAACTTTTAAATTTGTCTATTTTTTTTTAAATTTCCTACCATAATTAATTATAAGATACAAAATATATTTTTCATACCGATACTCGTCCCTCTTCTAATCACAAGCGTCTGCTTCTATAGAAGAGAAACATCATAAAATTAAAAAAACAGTGAAAACTTATTATGTTATTTATTTTGTAGTCAAAATTATTATACTTTGTAAACTGATTTTTTAATATATAAAAATAAAAAAATAATCTGGCAGGTCACTTCCGGTAAAACACACTTTAATTAGAAAGTTTATTCTTGGAGAAGATACGACTTTGCACAAGGAGCTCACTCATTTTATTTACCTACTGTATTTTTTTAATTTTATTAATTTTATTTTTATTTTTAAGTTCGGTTAATATAATATGGGTAGGAAACGCAAATTTTAACTCGACCAATGATGAAACTGACAGCATGCCACTTGTATTTATAGTATACAAGTAAAGTTTTTTTATTAGTTCTCTAGTATAAAAAAGTCACCATCCGCCACTGTAAAAAACACTAATTTTGAGAAAATATAAGTAAAACTAGTGACGGGTTTTTTCGAAAAATTTCAACTATTCACTAAATACTTGAAAATAATTTTCACGCTCTGTGCAAGTTTCAGGTTCTGTTATTATATCATTATAATCCAGTTGCTTCATAAAAATAAAACAGTTACAGAACTTGAATAGAGCTTTCACAAACTTTCACAAAGAACGTGAAAAGTAACTTAAAATATTTCATGAATTGGTAAAATTTTTTGAAACAACCCAACCTAAGTAAATTTGAAAAAAAATTTTTGAATGGAATAAAGAAGAAAACTCTTAAGGGTCGGGTTTGGAAAACATCGCTCCGCATTAGCAGTAGCATCCGCGTCTCGTAGCAGCAATACTAGAAAATTATATACAGGTAGTTAGAAAAATGTGTAAAGTTACTAGTGATTAAATTTTTTTTACTGTAATCTTACAAATTCTATAAGTTATACATACTGCAACTTTAGTTAAAACGTTGAAAAAGGCCTTCGCGATTATCTCTCCTGAACCTGTTGTAAACATTTTTACCAAAAATCCTTCCGTAATCTCAGAGTAAACATTATGTTAAATCAAGCTATTAAATTAAAAGCTCTTCAGTGTATCTAGATTTTTATTGTAATTCGCCTAAACTTTCTGAATTTTTCAACTATTCTCCGCCATACAAATTATGGCAAAATATGGCAAAATATATGTATGGCAAAATATTACGCCGCGCGATGTCTTATATAACGGTTGAATTTCACAGAATTCATTCAGTTGTGAGATAGCAATCAAGGCGACAGCACGCATATTTTTTTCGCAGCAATTTTGTTCGCTGTTTATTCGATTTTTGAAGGAATCATTGAGGAGATAGGTGTTACAGTAACCGGGTAAGTAGAAATAAAATATATTTATTATTATCTAATAAATTATTTTTAACTTGATTTACAGTTTTACATATTTTATTATTTTTTTTTTTTTTAAACTTCAGGTACCTTCAAAATGGGTAAAAATAAAGGAATTCTTGCTTACCGTGCCATAAAAAATAGACCCTCCCACTGGAAGAATAGGAGAATAAGGTAATAAGGTCAAAATTTAATTTTTTTACTGATTTCTATCAAGGGTAGTTTGAAGGTAGACTGAAGTCATTTTGCTTTTTGACATCTAAAAATTTCGGCATCCATCTTGAATTTATCTGTAGTTATCTACCGATTTGGTTCAATATCAGAATTCGGGCGTTTAGAAGTGCACTGAACTCGGATCTAATGTCAAAATGCAAAATTTCGGCATCCATCTTGAATTTCTCGTGTTCTCTACCGATCTGGTTCAAAATCAGTATTAGGGAGTATTGGCGAGCACTGAACTCGGATCTAATGTCCAAATGCAACATTTCGGCATCCATCTTGAATTTCTCTAGTTATCTACCTTTTTGATTAAAAATCAGGATTAGGGCGTTTGGACGTGCACTGAACTCGGATCTAATGTCAAAATGCAACACTTCGGCATCCATCTTAAATTTCTCTAGTTTTCTACCGATTTGGTTCAATATCAGCATTCGGGCGTTTGGAAGTGCACTGAAATCGGATCTAATGTCAAAATGCAACATTTCGGCATCCATCTTGAATTTCTTTAGTTATCTACCGATTTGGTTCAAAATCAGGATTAGGGCGTTTGGACGTGCACTGAACTCGGATCTAATGTCAAAATGCAACATTTCGGCATCCATCTTGAATTTCTTTAGTTATCTACCGATTTGGTTCAAAATCAGGATTAGGGCGTTTGGACGTGCACTGAACTCGGATCTAATGTCAAAATGCAACATTTCGGCATCCATCTTGAATTTCTCTAGTTATCTACCGATTTGGTTCAAAATCAGGATTAGGGCGTTTGGACGTGCACTGAACTCGGATCTAATGTCAAAATGCAACATTTCGGCATCCATCTTGAATTTCTTTAGTTATCTACCGATTTGGTTCAAAATCAGGATTAGGGCGTTTGGACGTGCACTGAACTCGGATCTAATGTCAAAATGCAACATTTCGGCATCCATCTTGAATTTCTCTAGTTATCTACCGATTTGGTTCAAAATCAGGATTAGGGCGTTTGGACGTGCACTGAACTCGGATCTAATGTCAAAATGCAACATTTCGGCATCCATCTTGAATTTCTTTAGTTATCTACCGATTTGGTTCAAAATCAGGATTAGGGCGTTTGGACGTGCACTGAACTCGGATCTAATGTCAAAATGCAACATTTCGGCATCCATCTTGAATTTCTCTAGTTATCTACCGATTTGGTTCAAAATCAGGATTAGGGCGTTTGGACGTGCACTGAACTCGGATCTAATGTCAAAATGCAACATTTCGGCATCCATCTTGAATTTCTTTAGTTATCTACCGATTTGGTTCAAAATCAGGATTAGGGCGTTTGGACGTGCACTGAACTCGGATCTAATGTCAAAATGCAACATTTCGGCATCCATCTTGAATTTCTCTAGTTATCTACCGATTTGGTTCAAAATCAGGATTAGGGCGTTTGGACGTGCACTGAACTCGGATCTAATGTCAAAATGCAACATTTCGGCATCCATCTTGAATTTCTTTAGTTATCTACCGATTTGGTTCAAAATCAGGATTAGGGCGTTTGGACGTGCACTGAACTCGGATCTAATGTCAAAATGCAACATTTCGGCATCCATCTTGAATTTCTCTAGTTATCTACCGATTTGGTTCAAAATCAGGATTAGGGCGTTTGGACGTGCACTGAACTCGGATCTAATGTCAAAATGCAACATTTCGGCATCCATCTTGAATTTCTTTAGTTATCTACCGATTTGGTTCAAAATCAGGATTAGGGCGTTTGGACGTGCACTGAACTCGGATCTAATGTCAAAATGCAACATTTCGGCATCCATCTTGAATTTCTCTAGTTATCTACCGATTTGGTTCAAAATCAGGATTAGGGCGTTTGGACGTGCACTGAACTCGGATCTAATGTCAAAATGCAACATTTCGGCATCCATCTTGAATTTCTTTAGTTATCTACCGATTTGGTTCAAAATCAGGATTAGGGCGTTTGGACGTGCACTGAACTCGGATCTAATGTCAAAATGCAAAATTTCGGCATCCATCTTGAATATCTTAAGTACTTTGACGATTTGGTTCAAAATCAGGTTAAAGGAGTTTGGGGTTCAACGAACTTAATATCAAAATTTAATTTAACAAAATTTAATTTCAAAATGCATAATTTCGACGACCATTTTGAGTTCTCTACCGATTCCGTTCAAATTGTCACTAAGTTTTATTGAAAACAACGACTGTCAGATCCATTGATAAATCGAATGAATTTCGATGTTGGGTAAATTCTGGGTCGTATTATTACAAATAAATTTATTTTATATGTTTTTTTAGAAAAGCAGCAGAAGCAATATAAATGACGTCGTTATAACAGAAACTATCAGTTAACATGTAAGTTTTTTAAATAAACATAAGCGGCCTGAGTAATGGCCTTCCATATAAACTTTTTGCTATAATGAATGATCTACCACACTTTTTGTGAATGTTTAGAATTAATAAATAATATTTGGATGATTTATATAGCGCCGTTTTTGTGAAAAATCAGCTCAAGGGCGCTGTATGAATTATCGATAATAGACCGGGAGAAAGGATGATGTCATTACAAAATGACAGTCTTGTGAATAAATGAGGGGCTAACACTTATCACTCTGTATTGTTTTGTATTTTTTTATTAATAAGTTTACATTACAAATGTATAGTCTAATGTCCTCCACGCTAGGAATTCACCTGTATTGTGGTGGACATTTTTCAATTGTAAAATTATATAATAGTAAACAAGTATATAATAGTAACTTTGTTATTTTTGGATAATGCTGTGAAATAACTATAATAATTGTGGGTAATAATTAATTTATTTTGAACTAACATTTGCAATTTTACGTGTAACACGCACAACACGAGTTACAGCGTGTTTTATACAAAGAAAAAAAAACTTGTCAATAGCCTTCTATAAAAAAACAGAGTGGAAGATACTTTATGTATCGCCCTGGTGTAAGACCACTATTCAGAATTGAAAAGCTGCTTGAAATGGCTTTAGCCGTGTATGGTGACCAAATCTGAATAGCCAGGTACTTCCCCTATATTATTCCCCTCCCACCTTATTCAGCCTCACAACATACCCCAATCACTGGCCCCAGGCGATTGATAACAGTTGGGACTTTGTAAGTTACATAAAAATAAAAATAAAACATTTAGTTGTTTTATAAAAATTTGTCTGAACTTCTTTATATTTTTTACTGTCTTTTTTCTAAATGTGCTTTGTTCTACTTTATGTATATCAAAGATAAATTGTAAAATATATTCTTTCTTACTACGTATTAAAAAAAAACTGTATGCATATAAATAAACTTTCAAAAACAAAACTACCTGTTTTTTAATTTCTAAGGCACAGAGTAAAAACTGGTTGTCGTAACTTATTCACACCCATTATTTTCTGGTAAAATTATAAAAAAATTAATAACATTATACAAACCATATATGAACCAGAAATTTTTTCCACATCAAAACACCATTAGATTCTATGTCACATTGAATCAAAAACTAAGACGTCTGTAAAGGTCCAGGGACTAAAAAAAGTCTATGTATCCTTGCCCTTGCATAATATGATTTATAGTCTGTCAAGCTGTATCAATTATGTTAGAAATAAATTAAAATTATACAAAGCAAGTGTATTTTTATTTCGTATTTTATCAAAATGCTGAGCAGCCGTGCCTGAATCTAACCGAAATACACAGTAGATCGCGGCGGCCGAGCTTGTTTGCAACTACCAAAAATACCTAACTGCAGTGAATGGGCAGTTTGACCCAGGCGCAAATGTCTCTATGAGCTATCCACGCTATTCCACCATATGATTCTTAGTATGTTAAGCTGTATCGATTATTATAGTAGGAACTAAATTTTATAAGGCAAGTGTATTTTTATTTCCTAAGTCCGTAGTGTCTAGTATACCCACATCTCCTCTAGTCAAACGCAGGCGGCCGGCTGCGGCCGTGTTTGTCTACAAGTACAAGAAATACCTAACTGCAGTGTCAGCGCGGTTTGATACCCGACCCTTAAGTGCCTTCCGTACGAATTTACGAATTTTAATGGAAACTAATGTTCCACTTAGACCATAGATTTTCAACGGGGGCGGTAGAAGACCAAGAGAAAATTAAGGGCGTTTCAGACTTTCAGGGAGGCGGTAGGAGACCCAAAGAAACCTATCCCATTACGCCCCCTCCGTCGTGGTAAATATAATCGTGATTACAATTTCTGTTTCAGATTATCAGATTTACGAGTTAGGGGGCGCTAGAAAAAAAAATTCTCAAAGTGGGCGGTGGGCAAAAAAAGGTTGAGAATCTATGATTTAGATCATAGATCCTATACCTTTTTTATTTCTAGCGCCCCCTATTACATCGTGAATCCGAAACAGCGATTGACCACAAGGGGGGGCGGTGCGTAACGGGATACCACGACGAAGGGGGCGTAATGGGGGGTACCACGACAGGGTTACATTTGCCACAACGGAGGAGGCCTAATGGGATAGGGAAAATATTTTTGGATGGATGGCCCCTAATGGGATGGTATGGGGCAAGATAGGATGGGGTGGGATGGGTTTCTCTGGGTCTCCTAGCGCCCCCCTGAAAGTCTTAATCACCCTTAATTTTTTCTTAGTCTTCTACCACCCCCCTGAAGGTCTGAAACTAAGCCTCCAAATTTAAGCCTCAATTAGCCAAATAAGTGGATCACGAAACACTCCCCCAAGGCACTTTTTGGACTATTCTTCAGTCTACACCATAGAACACCATAATAAAGTACAAGTAATGAGTTTTCTTTATACACTCGTAGTCTCGTAATGATATTGATTAATGGAACTTTTAAAAGTTATAAAAACACTTCAATAAAGTTTTAATCATAGCTATAAAATTCATGTTTTATTATGATTAGCTTCATATCAATTTACTTCAGTACGGAACCCTCCGTTTTTATGACGACCTCCGAGGAGTAAGGTGTGAGTAGGTAGAGGAATTGATGATCGTTACAAGAGTTCCTACATCCCGGAGCTAATGGGACTGTGGCATCCTTAAATTAGGCCGAAGGAATTGGGGATGGAAAGGAGAAAGGAAAGGGGATGGTTGGGTCAATAGTTTCAGGCAATTCAAATCAGGAGCCACTTGGGGCGACATATCTCAGGGGTGTTGGTTACATACATACCCGCCTCCCAAATTGAATTCTTTTGATTGCCTCCCGAAATTGATTTCCGTGTCAAATTTTTGACGCACTGTTTAACATTCCCGGGTTACGAATAACCAGATATTTTTTTTGGAAAAGTCCTACTACCACCACAGTTAGCGGAAAATGTTGCTTGTTTCGTGATGAAGGACTTAAGCCGCGACATCCCGCATTTCTACCGATTTATTACATATTTTCCTTAAACACATTTAAGTTTTAAAGCTCTTTATTTTATTTTTTATTAAAGATGATAATATCTGGACGTTCCCCATGCCTAAACGAAAAATTAAATTAAATTCCCTCGATAGAAAAAATCGCAAAGCATACTCCGAAAATTATTATAAAACACTTTTTATTCACTTATTTTAGAAGTTACATGTACGAAACAGTGTTTCTTTAAATGCTGTTTCAGATGTTTCCCATGAGATTTTTGCTCTATTTTAAACGAGTCGTTTTTTTATGAAACATTTTCACAGTTTTCTCTTAAATTTTATCGTTTTTAATATAAGCGCGATCTCTCTAAGATTCGTATTTAGGTATCTCTCCGTCTTCTTCTTTTTGAGCGAGTAACCAATCGAGGAATGGAACACGCGACGCCCGGGTGGGACCCAAACGCGATTCTAACTCAGCCACTGACCAGTCAATATCGATCAGATAAGCAAAAACCCTAAAATTTCTTGAAATTTAATTACCTACATATGTTAATCTGCTCATAATAGGCAATTAATTCTACTCCTTCCTCTCCTTATTTTCCATTCCCATCCCCCTGAAAACATTCCCCAATTAGGGTGAGTCAGGGATCTAGTTCTATTGTTGGAGGGATGCTCTGGCAAATATCTGGTTACACTGTTTGGGACCGTTTATTAGTCAGGCTGCGGTGAATAGTACAATCCTTTGCAGTTTGTTCAAATGGACTAAGGCCTACAGCACTGCGGTAGTCTGGTCGGGTAACCGCAAAAGCATTTATTCAGGCACTATTTTATTGGGACATTTACTTTGAACGTAGTTATTTGTTTATCCAGTTCTGTACATTATGATACGATGTACCTAATCTAATAATATATTCACAGTAAAAGTGCACAGTAAGGAGTTGGTACAGATCAGTCCTGGATTTGTCAATAGGACGTGTAGGCCGCGGTCTAGGGACGGCAGCCTACAAGTAAATGATTATGATAGGTGGCAACTTATAAGAAGGAGGAAGGGGCGGCGCATATGAAGTGGCCTGTACTTATGAAAAGTATAAATTTGCCACTTTCAAACGGTTCCGATCGTTCCATGACAAAACAAGAGCATTGAATAAATTTTAGACTGCGGCATTCCGAATTTTTACCGTTTTATAAAGTACTAGCTTTTTCCCGCAGCTTCGCTCGCATGGTATTAGGGGGGGGTTCCCACTCCGCCTCCATCACTTTCCCTCTTTCCACCCCCCCCCCCCTTCCCCACTCACCCTCACCACTCCAACTCCCCCCTCTCCCGTCCCCGCTTTTTGGCGATGCTTTTTTTGTGAATAAATCGAAACATGCTGCTAGTGTTAAGTGGGAATTTCAACCATATCGCCATCTACATAAGGAGTGTTATTGTTAGTGGTCTGATCCCGAATTTTTTCCGATGACGCGCGACGTGCGAAAACGACTGTATTACCATTACATTGCGAAGCATTTTGTGACCAGAAGAGCGATCTTTTGTGAATCCGGAATCGATCCCATACCTAATCTACTGCCAAATTTGTGTGATTGTCTATGACTTGCTATTGCTTTTTATGGACTAAAATTATGTCAGCTGTCGTATTTCAACTAGTTGAGAACACGAAATGCTGCAAGTATGCATGATTGATAAATATTCATTCAAGTATGCATGATGAATAAATATTCATTTAATGTACGTTTAGCTAACAATTAAGTCATTCATGCGTATTTATATTGAAACGAAACTTCGCAAGTGTCAAATTCATGGTGTATAACTTTAAACGTACATTATATGAATAAATAATCATGTATAATTGCAGCATTTCGTGTTTTCAACTAGTTCAAATACGACAACTGACACATCAGTCCATAAAAAAAACGAGTGTTCTTTAGACCACACGACTGAAGTAAAACTACAAGACAAACCTCATCCCATGAACCCAGGTATCCCTGCTAAGTTACCAAACGTAGCGAACGGGGTGACCTATGACCTAGGGGTGACATATGACATTGGGGTGAAATATGACCATGGGGTGACCTACGACCTTGGGGTGACCTACGACCTTTGGGTGACCTACGACCTTGGGGTGACCTACGACCTTGGGGTGACCATCCTTATCCTTATCACTCCCCAAGTCAAGTGTGCGTAAAGGCCCGACTATTCGCCTCGCCATCGATCACCGTTCGCATCGATTACCGTTCGCATCACACTTTTCGTAACAATCACCACTTTTCGTAACGTATTCACCAGCTTGCCCCCAAGTCGAGAGTGCGTAAAGAAGTTTAACTCCAAAAAGCAATAGCAAGCCATAGATAATCTCACAAATTTGACAGTAGAATTACTTAAGGAATCGATTCCGTATCCACAAAAGATACAGAATCGCACGGCAGCGGTTAAATCGATGGTAATTGACAACTATTTCTTCTCAGTGAACAACAGAGTGCCTAAGGTCACAATTACCTTACAATTATATAGAAAATAATTGCCGTCAATCTTCAATATAAAATAAAACATAATTCAAGTAGCTATCTACCTTCCACATCAGCAGACCTAATTGAATCAATATAATATTTATTTAATACAAATTACCTTGACTGTGTAACCACTCTCGAGCATGTTTGCGCACTTGAGTCTACGTAGTCAGCAAATATCACCGCTTCGAAACGTGTTAAAAAATTCTGAGAACGAATTGAAAACATTCACGGATTGTGTGAAAGTTCAAGTAGTGATGGGCATACTCAAAAAAATTATTTCGAAATATCGATTGATTCCTTTTAAAATTGTTTTTTTTTAATCCGTGATCGAACCTAAATAGTGTATTGTATTTTCGATTTTAAACTTGTTCCGAAAAATAAACTCGTTGAAAAATTAAATCCATTAAAAAAAATTATTATTATTTCGAGTGTAATTTCTTCCTGTATCTAATTTTATCATAGTATAGGATCCCGATATAATACGACCTTCACCGAGATGTTTATTTGATGAAACGTATTTTATATTTAATTTAATGTGTCAATAAATATATTGCATATGGGTTGCCTAACAAATTTTAGTCCAGGGTATGATTAATTAATAATTAAAAAAATATTTTTACTAAACAGGTAGGTATAAACAGGTATATAGATACTAGCATTTTGCACCGGTCTGATTATTGAATTAAAATTAAAGATTATTTTATTATGAACACGGTTGTATCAAAATATACACACATAAATATTGATTGAAAAAAAAATTATAACTATTCCTCTATTTTAATAATAAACTACTCCAAAATGATGCACAGCGTATACGAGTCTATCACTATCCTTTTCATTTTCAAGAACAAATAGCATGCGCACTCGCTTTCTTAAAATGGACGGACTTCAAACAGCTGCTATACTGTGTCCTCTTTTATCGCATGGGATGGTTGGTTGGGACCTCTCAGGTGAAATGTTTAAAAAAAAAATTAAATTATTACCCTGGACTAAAATTTGTTAGGCAACCCATATGCAATATATTTATTGACATATTAAATTAAATATAAAATACGTTTCATCAAATAAACATCTCGGTGAAGGTCATTTTATATCTGGATCTTAGACTATCATGTTACCAATATTGCAGAGTGGAATATTCTCTCAGTATTGCCCTGAAATGGCTTTAGCCGTGTATGGTTACCAGATCTGAATAGCCAGAAACTTCCGCACCTTTCTTTTCCCTATCTCCTTGCCCACTTCATTACCCTCAGTCTCACAACAACGTATAAAAGGCTCTTCTTCACACTTTTTGAATCAAGCTTTACCTTGCAATCATTTTTTGACATTGATCATCTAGAATAAAAAAAAATATTTTTTAAATCATCCGAATAAATTAATAATCGAAATATTGTATCTAATGTTTTTCGATTTTCTTACATCGTTTAAGACATGAAGGTACTTAAAAACGAGTTTCCGATTTATTGTATTTACCACATCAAATTAAATACTTCGATAATATCCCTCGATTTTCAATCGAAAAAAATCGATTGTAAAATCTTTCATTTGTGGTCATCCCTACTTGGATGTTGAGATCTCTTTGATCTGTAAGCAAATACCTAAATTCTCTGTAGGTAAATACCAATAAGGCCACAGTAAATATCATTCGATTTGCACTTAGCAAAATTTGGGCTTTTTGTATAGGTTTGGAAAAAAGGGTAGCTCTAATCAAGTTCTTGTCTTAACAGTGACGCCGCGATAAAATCCTAGGTCCCCCGGGCAATTCTTTAACCGAACTCACTTACTACGAATATGAATACAATTAGGTAATGAATACGATAGTAAACCAAACGATACACTTGACATCATACATATGCAAACGATAAGATATTTTTTCTTTAATTAAAATCTACTATTTAATTTATCTTTTATCTATTTAAATAATTTATTTTATTAGCTTTTTATCTATTTAAATATAACATAATATTTCTGATAATTGCAGTTTATTTTTTATTATCATTATTTTTCTTTTTAATTTCATCCAATTGTAAACCAACATTTGCTCATTCGGCCCAACTACAATTTGGGAGGCGGGAATGGGTATCGCCGCCCCGGGAACCTTTATTGGATAACCAACACCTCTGCCATAGGTCACCCCAAGTGGTTCGCTACGTTTGGTGATTTAGCAGGGGTGCCCGGGTTCTTGGGATGAGGTTTGTCTAGGTCCTGGAGGCGGATTACCAGGACACACTAAACCCCAGATTCCTACCTAGCCCTTAAACCCTATTCCTTCCCAGAACTCTTCCCTTCTTCCTTTCCTCGAAAAAGCCCTCCACACAGCATCCCTAAAGATGACATTGGCCCCGAGGGAAATTATTTTCCTCAGGGCCTGCTGTGTGGAGCTCATGTAAAAAAACTTTAGACCACACGACTGAAGTAAAACTTCAATAACTTGTATCTCCCTTTCAACTTCCGTTAGCCTCCCACGGCCGTTCGCCTCGCCCTATCACACTTTTCGTAACGCTCTCGTCACGCTTTCACCAGCTTACTCCCCAAGTCAAGCGTGCGTAAAGGCCCGACCGTTCGCCTCGCTCGATCACACTTTTCGTAACGCTCTTGTCACGCATTCACCAGCAGCTCCCGAGCCAAGCGTGCGTAAAGAAGTTTTATTTAAAAAAAAACCTTTTCTACACCTGCAGAGCGTAAAATCAGTCGGTACGCTTCACCATCCCTACTTATTTGCGAACCGAGACGCGAACCAAACCACGAATTGTGGATAAGGAATGAAGTAACCGCAAACCTCGCAAAATGCTGCTTACGGTTGCTTCGTTTCTTTCCCACAATTCGTGGTTCAGTTCGCGTCTCGGTTCGCAAATGTATGCGCAGCAATAAGTTTTGTGTTGGGTTTAATTTGTAGATTCCAAAACAACAATATTAAAGGTTACGACCGAAGGAGGTTAGAGGTTTTCCCAGCATTCGAAGGACCTGTTGATAAGACTAACAAACATACATAATGCATGGAGATAATGTTCTCCAAAACGTCATTGTGACGTACCGAAGCGAGCTGAAAATTGACTAAAATAATATTATCATTATTAAGATAAGCTTTCCCGCATTATCAATTCTTCAGTTGTTATTATTTAACATTTAATTCTCATTGAACTCTTATCGGACGATGCGTTTAGGATATCAACAGTTGTAATGACGTTGGTTTTAAAGCGATGCACTTTCCAGCGGTTTTCACTTTTCACCAATCTGGCCCCCTAGCACGATGGACAGGATAACTTTTGGTAAATTCGCATCGTTCCCTAGGATAACAGCAAATCGCTAACGTCCAAACAACAGTTAACGTCGAATATATTAAGAACACTTCGTCATTGTGAACTGTTACTTATTCTTTGGCGATCTACAGTCATGTTAAGGAACGATGAGAATTTACCGAAAGTTGTCCTATCAATACTTATCAATAGATCGTGCTAGAGGCCGGATCCTGTATTTGAATCAATTTATTACCGGGAAGAACGCGCATCTCAAGACAATGAACTCAATACGCGGCATTTTATAGTACATGCCAGACTTTAAGACCGGCCTTTAAAACTTTAAGAACATGATATGATGCATTCTCGCGCAGTTACTGACTTTACAATGGTCGTAAGCGAAAGAGAAAAAAGATACGTAAAAACAGACATAGGCGGGGGGGCATGCCACTTTTCTGTCATTTAACTCGTATATTGCGGCGATTTCTGATCTACGTCAGGCCGTTCTTAAAGTTTGGCGTGAACTATACCTCGATGTCAATGCGTTGAGTTGAATTGGAAAGTATCAATCTTAGCTTCATGGTACTTCCAAGAGATTTTCTTTTTTAAATATGTCATGTGTCATCTCTGGGGATGCTGGGGAGGATATTTTTAGGGAAAGAGCGGATAGAGGGTATTTTTAGATAAAGAAAGGATGGTGCAGTAGGTGGGCAAACCCATAGACCATAGATTCTCAACCTTTTTTTGCGCACCACTTACTTTAAGAATATTTTTATTTCTAGCGCCCCCTTACTCGACCACGACGAAGGGGGCATAACGGGATACCACAACAGGGTTACGTTTGCCACAACGGAGGTGGCGTAACGGGATACCATGACAAAAGCGGCGTAATGGGATAGGAAAAATATTTTTTTGGATGTATGGCCCCTAATGGGATGGGATGGGGCAAGATCAGATGGGATGGGATAGTTTTCTCTGGGTATCCTACTGCCCCCCTGAAAGTCTGAAACGCCCTTCAATTTTCTCTTAGTCTTCTACCGCCCCGCTGAAGGCCTGAAACGCCCCAAAGGGGGCGTTATCGCCCACGTTGAGAACCTATGCCATAGACAAAGCACAACCCATAAACCCGGGCACCCCTGCTAAGTCACCAAACTTTAAGGTGTGTGTTCAATCCCATTCAGACCTGTCACACCAGACAGATAACAACAGATTGTAACATTGGTGTTGAGATTAACGTGGTGAGTTTCTACACTGTAATGCTAATGGTATCCATATACAGGGTGTTAAGGGACGTACTTGACTAACTTTAACCAGTGATTCCTGACATTATTTGAAGTAAAAAATGTAAATGAAATTTTGGTCTCCGGTGACATTTTTGATGTTTTTTTTTTTTTTTTTTTTTCTACAAAAATATAAAAAAATGGTAGTTGTTGAACAGTTGGAGGCGGGGTAAGGGGTTCGTCGGACACCCGGCTGAGTGACCAGTGACGACAGGTGGAAGAATTTTTTTTGGTTTGATTTTGAAGAAAAATTAAAAAAAAAAAAAAAAAAGTCGTCAGAAAAAGTCACCGGAGACCAAAATTTCATTTACATTTTTTACTCCAAATAATGTCAGGAATCACTGGTTAAAGTAAGTCAAGTACGTCCCTTAACACCCTGTATATTTTTCCATGTAAAAATTATAGTATTCGATTTTTTTAAATATTTTGTGTACGTGTACCCTTATGATTTTAAAACGTAGATTTTAATTGATTGACATTTGATTTTAAAACGCTCAGCTGGATTTTGAACACATCCTAAGTCGATTTTGAACGCCTGCATAATGTACGTCATAGGTTCTTAACGTGGGCGATAACGCCCCTTTGTGGTCGTTTGAGACTTTCAGGGGGCAGTAGAAGACCCAGAGAAAATTAGAGGGCGTTGAGATGGCACAGTGAGGGCGTGGGCAGGTAAAAAAAATGGTCTAAAAAAGACCAATAAAAAACACGCTTATCACAAAACAATATATTATGAACATAAGAAGGAAGGAGGTAGCGACCCGGTACTTAAATACAAAAGAATTGCTTTTTTAACTTGCTAAACAAAAAGATACAACCCCCCCCCCCCTCCGAAATCATAAGTATGCGGCAAATTAGATAACCAACACCTCTGCAGATCACCCCAAGTGGTTCGCGACGTTTGGTGATTTAGCAGGGATGCCCGGGTTCATGGAATGAGGTTTGTCTAGGTCTTGGAGGTGGATGACCAGGACACACTGAACCCCGGATTCCTACCCACCCCTTAAACCCCTTTCCTTCCCAGAACTCTCCTCTCCTTCCTTTTCCTAAAAACCCTCCACATAGCATCCCCAAAGATGACATAGGCCCTCAGGAAAATTATTTTCCTCAGGGCCTCCTGTGTGGAGCTCATGTAAAAAAAGGGAGGCGGTAGAAGACTCAGAGAAAATTAAGGGGCGTTGAGATGGCACAGTGAGGGCATTTTATAGGTTAAATAAAAGATCTAAAAAGACAAAAAAAAACACGCTTATCACATACTAATAAAGCAGAATAAAGTTAATTATTTAATATTAGTTAATTTTTGTTATTGTATGTACGTACTGCAATCATTTTTATCGTGTGTGCGAAAATTCACATATTTCAGTAGTTCGGGAAGTGGATGAAAATTGAACTGACAGATTCATTACATACAGATCTACATTAAATTGGATGGTATAATTTATTGTTTATTATGCAATATCTTACGTGTACCATTATTATTAATAATTGACACTATATCATAAATTCAAGAAGGAAGGGGGTAGCGACGGTACTTAAAATACAAAAGAATTTTTTACTTGACAAACAAAAAGGTATAACAAATAATTTAATATATTTTTAATCGAATTATTGATTCCGTGACAGTTGAGTTGAAACTTCCTCTCTTTCCTTTCCTTAAAAGACCCTCCGCATGGCATCCCCAAAGATAATATAAGCGCTGAGGGGAATTATTTTCCCCAGGGCTTCCTATGTTGAGCTAATGTAAAAAATATATATAAGTGTATGAAAATGCAAATTTTTATAAAAAATTGCAATAGGTGGCACGCGAGCTGTTTGAAAACTGAATATACCGGAACTGAATCCATGGAACTCGGGAAAAGGAGGGGAGTTGGCGGAACGAGGGAGCGGGAGAGGGGAGAGTAAAGGCGAGAGAGGTAGAAGGGAACAGGACATAAGAGGGAAAGGATCGGCAGAAAGGGAAAGGGACTAATGCAAAGGACACGCAAGAAGAAAAAATTCTTTATTAAATGGCTTTGCAACGCATGCCGGGAACTGGCTAGTTATTTAAATTTTCTTTACTTATGATCTTTACTTCATGATAAAGCTTTGTTATTTTTTCTTGTCCTTTTTATTAACTACCGATATCTACACTGTTTGTAAAATATTATTTATTTTGCTTTCTGCACGCAGTTTTACCTTTTATTTATTAATATCTTCTACAGATAAAGACCTGAATAAGTACTTTGTTATACTGATTGTTTATAATGATTATCGTGTGTTGAATGTTGAATGTTTAAAAGCCACTATAAAATAAATCAATAAACAAGTAGAACGTAAATATTTGCTCGACAGAGTTGTATCGCGTTCTTCCTAGAAAAGAAAAGTGAAGCGAATAACAGGTCTCTGGGTCAGCTCTTCAGGTTGTTGGAGGCAACAACTACTGGCTGTGGTTGAATTAATCACTTTACTATTATTACCTATCGAAGGTTGACTAAACAGGTTTACTGAACCACTGCGTGATAAACAATAATACTAACAATATTATTATGCTGGTATTATCGTTAAATGAGTAACAAGTTCCGACGTAACCCAATGTTGCTAATATTGTTAATAATTATTATATTCGTGGAGAATCTAGGGAAATGGCCCTTTTTCCATTAACTCCACACAGTAGGCCCTGAGAAAAATAATTCCCCTCAGGGCCTATGTCATCTTTGGGGATGCTGTGAAGGGTCTTTTTTAGATTAGAGGATCTTCTGGAAAGGAAAAGTGATCAGGAGTTAATATATCCAAGAGTGTGATACGTATGAATCCATCCCTCGCACTGCATTGCAAGGTCGAGAGAATCCGGCTGGAAAAGTAAAATGTCTCATATGTCCGTGGTCTCCATCAACCAGTCTCTCCCGATCCGCCACGCAGTAGAAGGGCAAACGTATGTGCCGCCAAAACCTAGACAAACGTCACCCCGTGAACCCGGGCACCCCTGCTAAGTCACCAAACGTAACGAACCACTTGAAGTGACCTTTATTTTATTTTATTTTTTAAAGGAAGACAAACATTCTCAGGTTACGAATAACCTAAAAATGTTTGAAAATCTCCTGCTACCACCACAGAAAGCCGAAAATGTTGCTAGTGTGTTGATGGGGGACTTAGCCAGCCAAGGAATCGAACACGGTGACGCCCGGGTGAGACCCAAGCGCGATGCCCACTCAACCACTGACCGGACCTGTGGCAGAGATGTTAATTATGCAATAAATGGTATCCACACCCATCTCCCAAATTCAAAATGTAAATATGAAATGGGTGTGAATTCCAATGAGGAAAAGAAGGTATATACTACGTACTATATAAACATATTTCTATAATTTCTACGTACGTTAATAATTTAAGGGCAGCAGGTTATTTATTTCAAATTCTGTTTCCAGCTTAAATTTTTTTTGCTGCCCGTAATAATAGGCCACATCATATTTTTAAAACAAAATTTCCGGTTTAGGCAAATATTCTTAGACATTCTGTATTTTTTTTTAATCGTTTTTTTGAAACCCTGGTGACTTTTAAAAAACTTAAATCCGAAAAATCAGACCATTTTTTATAAACCAGAAAGACGGGACATAATTTTGTGTGAAAAAACTATAATTACATAGCGGAAAATCATTTAAAAAATAACGTTTTCCACACGAATGGCACAGAAGAATAACGAAGCATACCAAAAATATTACATCTCATAAATATTTTTCCTTGATAATTCTTATTGGACATAAATCATTACAATGTTCAATGTCTATATTACTAAATATAACGTAATATATTTGAACTTGTAAATTATAATAATAATAAGAATATTATAAAATGAAAAAAAAAAAATAATAATAATAATTAATATCAGCACCATTACCATTATACCTCTAAAACACGTACAGACAGCCTAAAATATACGAGGTTCTCTTCATAACATCTGTCAAAAAGTCAAACCATATGATAAGTTCGCGGAGAACAAACAATAAATCCAGTGAACGTCAAATGTCAAATACAAAAATTAGCCTGAAATCAAAGTTTTGCCGTATAAAAAAAATAAATCAGTGTGGAAATTTACAAAATTAATAGGAACATTTTCGGAGACGGGACATGTTTGGGACAGCCCAAATAATGGATTTATTTATTTAAAAATAATAAAAAAACTATACATTTCTAAAAAAATTTACTAACATTTTCGTAATCTTAGTAAAAAAAACTATCCACACAATTTTTTCCAAGTCGTTGTGAAATCCATGCGAATGGCCTATTTATCTCAAATTCTGTTTCTAGCTGAAATTTTTTTTTCTTTGTTGTCCTTAATAATTCAGCGGCGTAGTCGTCTCTTGGGCAGCTGCCCCGGGGTCCGGGGCGAGAGTCTTTGCTTGACGAGACCGTTCGAAGACATTAAACAACATATGCATATTAAATTAAAGAACCACTCGGACTGTAGTTTTCAAAGGTTTTATTTGCTTAGAACGTAGAACCTCTTATTTCTGAGCTCGGCGTGGTATTGACACACTACTATATACGTAGTGAACCACTTGGGGTGACCTATGGAAGAGTTGTTGGTTGCCTGGGTTTCGGGGCGAGGTTTCTCCGGGTCCCGGCGGCGGATGCTTCTGCCGGATCGGAAGAGACTGGTCGAGGGAGGCATTTTGTACTCTCCAGCACGACTCTCTCGGAAAAGTTTTGTATGATCGCCATGTGTAGTAAATAGTACCTAAATTTAAAAATTAAAATCGGTAATTCTTTAGATATTATTTTACTAATGATAAGTAAACTGAAAGTATGTTGCCTGTTGTATGCGGATGATGCGGTGCTGATTTCCAACAGTATGGATGATCTACAGTCTCTCGTGTATAGAATGTATGAAGAATGAGTTAATGATGAATGTAAGTAAGACCAAAGTCATAGTATTTGAAAGACAGAATACGAAAACAATGTGCAACATAGTTGTGAATGACGAGTACTTGGAGCAAGTGGATGAATTCATGTATTTGAGAAGTATGTTTACGAAAGATGGGAAGGCTGATAGAGATATTGAAAGAAGGGTGAATGCAGGTAACTCTATTAATGGAGGACTGGACGCCGTTGGCGCCAATAAAAAAACTGTCCAAAGAAGCGAAGCTAGCCGTCTGGCAGTGAGACATGGAACTGAAGGATGAAAGTAGACTGAATACTGTAGAAATGAGATCCCTGAGGCGTATGTGTCGCAAAATTATGTACGATCGTGAAAGAAACGTGGAGATCCGCAAATAATGCAAGGCTGATGTAAGCGTAGTGAGTAAGATTAAGAAAGGAACGCTCAGATGGTTTGGGCATGTAGAGCGAGTGAACGAGGAAAGGAATGTAAGGAGAATATATGACGCAAATGTGAATGGTAGAAGAAGTCGGGGACGCCCGAGAAAGACATGGCACGACCAAGTGAATCAGATACTTGTGTCGGGTCATGTCAAGAGTCAGAATAATAGAAGAGAATGTATGAGACGATGTATGAATGAGAACGAGGCAAGGAGTGTGTGCCAAGACCGAGTTGTTTGGCGGTTCGTCCTCTCTGCTTACCCCTGCGGAGGCGTGATGACTAGTTAGTTAGTTAGTTAGGTAAACTAAAACCTACTTAAGACTTGTTCATTGCTTTATCAAAGAAATCCTTGGAGATGCGAATAAATGTATACACATAAGAACAAAGATTAACGTCTGTAAGAACTCAGCGTTCACAAAAAAAAAGTAATTTCTTCCATTATACTATTTAGGATCCGCTCGATAGACCTTGGGCGGTATTGATGAGCAATGTACAATTTGTAAATACTCACAATCTCTTTTCATCGAAGGTTTACATTTGTTCCACATAAGACAATGAAATGCGCCGTCAAAACATAACCTTCTCTCGAGATCTCTGTAAAATATTATTTGCTCTAACTGAATTATACTTCTCACGAAATAACTAACAAAATTTCAACTTCTTCGGCGGTAAGCAATCGCAAAGGCGACAGTAATTTAGATTGCTTGTGACAAAATGTACGGAAGCGACTGCGAATACCGGTAATTGGTACCTATTTACTCGTGGGATTGCACATCCCTAGACTGAATGCCGATATTGACATGTCGATCCATATACGACACACATCACTATTGCCTCAGGCCTTAGTAGGTAGGTACTTCACTAGTAGGTCTCTGTCGTGATAGACTACTGGTCCGGTTTAGAGGTGGTGTAACAAAATAAATCGTAAGCCTAGTGTTGTTTATTTACAAGGCAAACTGTTGTCGAATTCAGTTGTTATTTTTGGGTTTCTCTTTAGACGCTCAGACTGTCATTGCTAACTACGAGTAAATAACGACAACAACATCATCAGAAATAATAATTTTGGTTGTCTGTCAGTCCAGCATAACTCTGGTTCAATGAACTCGGATTTGCTTGTATTGTGTCGTTTTTAAAATTGGAACTGATTGTGTGGAGTACTCTTAAAAGTGATATAGTACCTACCCACTAAAAAAACATTTGTGATGGAAAGTTTACGATTTTTACGAAGTTTACTAAGTTTTGGATTTTTTTCATAGTTTTTATTTAATAGCGTTGCAGCTTCACAAGGTAAATCTCAATGAGGAACTCCAGTGAAAAATATTATGGCTTAAAAAATATATTCGTATAGATACAAATCAACGTACGCTGCTTCTGAATATATTAGTTTTATATTATACGTAGACTTATAAATAGTCATACAAACTAATAAAACACCATCATATTAATATTAAAACGCACTGTTTGGTTGAATCTATTCATATTGACATCACGGGTCGCTTTTTGAGACTGGTGACGTCACACGTGCACCACAGATTTTGTCACGTTTTTAGATTTTCACGGCCCAAAGTATTTTTGTTATTTGTTTTTGTTTGTGTTACGCCGTCTTGCGCTACCTCCTTCTTTAGTCAACGTTTCGGACAGCGATACAGTGCCCATCATCAGGGCAGATGTGTGATGATGGACCTGAAAAATTGAAAAACGTTGCGCAGAAAATTGGATAATTTCAGAAAACTTAACAACGATTTTAACTTCGCACGTTTGACAGCTCGCGCGTTTGATGAATGTGAATTTAGCAGGCAGCTGTTTTTTGGAACAAAAGAATTGTCTATGGATTTTAAATTATAGATATTTTAAATAGGTACTCGTACCTATTTAGAGGTATGTTAGGTACCAAATTAGATTTATTGTTTTTATTTATTTTTTATGATTTGTAATATATGAAAAATGAAAATTTGTATAAAAAAAAATTGTAATGAGTGGCACGCGAGCTTTATGAAAACTGAATGTACTGGGACTGAATTGGGGGTTGGCGGGACGAGCGAGCGGGAGAGTGGATAGGGTAGGCGGGGAAGGTAGAGGGGGAACGCAGGAGGGGAAGGGGATACGGAAGGGGAACGGAGACGCACGGGAAAGGACATGCAGGGAGAAAAAAAAATTCTTTGAATATGGCATTGCAATGCATGCCGGGAACCAGCTAGTTATTATTATAAATTTGACAATATCATACAGGTGCAAATTAACTTCGACATATTTTTACTACGGGTACCCAAAAGAAACCGAACTGATGTTGTGGTGGGCCGAGTTTTTGTAGTAGGTACCGCGTTCTGCCGCTTGGAGACGTGTAGAGCCACCATTCCCGTGTTAGTAAGCCAATCGTCATCGCTAAAGAAGGTTCCGTTCGGTTTGTGTGAATTTTTTAGTAACATCTGATTTGTGTGCTCGTCGTTTTTGCAATGGCTGATTCTCGTGAACGCCGCGCGGCCATAAAGTTTTGCTTCTTGCTCGGAAAAACTGGCACAGAAACTCTTGAAATGTTAAAAAAAATGTTGAAATGAAAAAAATTTGGACCCCTAGCGAGAGAACGCAGTACTATAAAAACTCGGCCCACCACAACATCAGTTCGGTTTCTTTTGGGTAACCCCTCGTATGCATAATCGGTTTCAATTCAATGGCAACTTAACACAATAATCATTTAGTTACCTATCCACCTAGATACAGAATTATACATTGTACACAATTACATTAATTCGCCGTTATTTCCTTAGATATTATACGCACAAATGTGTTTCAATAAAACCACGATAGTTTCATAATACATATTAGCAATCTTTTTTAACATTTTTATTTATTTCCTTAGAATGTCATAAAACCCTTTGCAAAAATTATATTCATACCCTTCACCGAAAAGCGAACTCGAAATATCTGAATTCAAAGCAAGGCGTTAACCAAACGTTTGATTAAAATGTTTTTCTAATTGGTCATTTTCATCGTTGTTCGTTATTCTATACAGTTAGGTCGTAATACGCCAGTCCGAGTGATATTACCTCTGCTGTAGTAGATAGGCAAGGAGAACCTCGTGGTATTTATAAAACCTGCATCCTGCAGACCTTTACAAGCCGACCGTATTACTCGCAGCATCCGTCAAAAGGGTAATTTACACGGAACCTTTTACCTTCTATTGCAATAAATGTTATGAAGTAGTTCTCCATAAGTTCAAAGTATAATATATATTCTGTTATAATAATATTGTTTTATGGCCAAATGTTTGTTTATGATATAAAATGTAAACTTATTCATAGTATTATTGCTATTTACATCATTTTTATCGCGTTGATAATTCTACGATGCGAATTTGAAATTCTTAGCGAAAAAACAATGGTATTTCATTATATTTAAAAGATTAATGTGGTGGTGAAAGGGCCAAACGCCATTTATTCTATGAATAGGCACCGCACAAGAGTCCCAGCTGCTCCCAACAGTCTGGAGCCAGTCATACTATGACACACCCATTTGGGGTATGTTGTGAGGTTGTAGGTAGTAGAGAGGGGACGGAGACGGGGTAGAGGAACGTAGGGAAGTACCCAGCTATTCAGATCTGGTCACCAAACACGGCTAAAGCCATTCCAAGCAACGTTTTAATTCTGAATGATGGACTTACACCAGGGTGATACTCATAGTATCTTTCACTCTGGAACTTGCCTCAAATGTTCTATTTATTATTTTTAATGCATCAATTGTGAAATAATACCAATAAATAGCATAAAATTTAAGTGCACCGGCTTGGATTTGAACCCGCCACTTCCGGATTGCTAGTCGACCATGTAGGTCGTCTAATTTAAAACAACAAACATTTTCAATTAAACATTTTCACAATAATCGATTCTCCTCCCAGTAGGTATTGCCTTTTGAAAGACCCCCATTCAGTATCGAAACCCTGCTTAAAATGGCCTCTTTGAATAACCACAACTAGGTACTTCCCAACCTTCCTCTTCCCTGTCTATTCACCCTCCCATGCCCTTGAGCCTCACGACATACTCACGGGAACGCTATTGTCCAACACTGGCTTCGGGCAGTTGGATCTCCGGTGGGGTGTTCACATCTTAAAAAAAACAGAACCTACCTATTATCTATTTTTCGTTACAACAGTATAAAATCAAATTTTAGAGAAAATTTATTGAAGTGATAACTTCTTTAGCACCATTGTGATTTGAAACTCGATGAAACGAAAAAGCGACGCTAAAAAGAGACAAACACATACATCCATATTATTTAGATAGAGCGAGGAGAATGAGATAGAATGATCGGTCTCCTCTTTGTGCGATGTTTCATAGCATATTGGTCTCCGTAGCCTCGTAGCCTCCTCACTCTTGTCTATTTTAGTTTTCTAACTGTTTCACTTTTACCGCATGTGAACTGCACACAATTCTTTGAAGTGAAACTTCTTTAGCACCGTTTTGAAATGAAACGGAAACGACACTAAAAAGAGACAAACATACAGATGTATGTTTGTCTCTTTTTAGTGTCGTTTTCGTTGTCGTTGAGCTCACTTTTCAAGGCTCCTATTGGTTGAGATTGTGTGGGCGAGGTTTCACTTGTACCGTGTGTGAACTGCACACAATTCTTTGAAGTGAAACTTCTTTAGCACCGTTGTGATTTGAAACTCAGTGAAACGGAAACGACACTAAAAAGAGACACACATCTGTAGGATTTAGCCTGCGAGAGAATTAAACCTTACCGCAATGGTCGCTTTGATTATGAACTCACTTTTCAAGGCTCCTATCGGTTGAGATTGTGCGGGCGAAGGTTTCACTTCTACCGCGTGTGAACTGCACTCGATTTTTTTATAGTAAACCAATCGGACTTTTTTGTCAGATTTCAACCCTTGTCTCAATCAATACATTTTCAAAATTAACGAATATAATATCCTGGTTTTATGCTTTCTCTCTGCAAATGTATGCAATTTAAAACACTTCGATAATGAGCCAAACGGAATGCTTTGCATCCATCCTCCTACAAAAAATGCCAAAAATTTATACAGTTTCCTCGTGTTTTCCTTCTCCGAAAAAATCTATTTAGGTACATTCGACTTGCACACGTTTATTTGCTGGGTTTTGGGAATAGATGGAGCATATGAACTCAGACAGTACAAGCTCAAATTATTTTCACAACACATAATTACCGTGTCATAAAATAGTACCACATGTGGTCAGTAAGGAAGACGTCAGACTGCCGTATTACCCAGTATTCTAGACGCAATATAATATATTCAATATACACATAATTGCGAGCAAAAGTATTTGCCTCAAATTGTTGCGAAATATTTCGGTACCCTAAAGTCTAAAGGTTAAACCACGAAAGTCCATAGCTAAGTCTATAGCTATGTGTGGTTCATCCTTTAAGGTACAGGTTTAAATAACGTCATACACGTAGATAATATAAATAAAGGGATGGGCCATGAACCTCTATCAGTGGAGAACCGCGCACGCACAAGAAGTGTCACCAGTATCTTATCTTTGATTCTATCTATACTCACCAACATCTGGGTCGACGCATGCGATACATGCAATACTACGTTCCTAAGTCGACGTGCACACTGGTTCTACGCACACATCGAGTGTGTGACGTGTGAAACGGTCTCTAGTTATTGCTTACGTGGCGCGCAGACGCGTCAGTTAATTTTGAGTTACGCTGATCTTAAATTACAGACCAATCACTCTCCTAAATTCGCTATCGAAACTACTAGAAAAAACTATGAAAAAAAGACTGCTCGCATACCTTGACAAACACAAACTGATCTCCACCCGTCAATTCGGGTTTCGGGCGAAAATGGGAACAGAAGACGCCTTATCGGAACTAACCACCTACATAGTAAAAAACCTAGATGGCGGTTCAAAGGTGTTAGGAGTGTTCTTAGACCTAGCAAAAGCTTTCGACACCATCTCACACAAATTACTCCAACAAAAACTCAAAAACATTGGCATAATAGGTCCACCACTAAAATGGTTCATCAGCTACATTGAAAATAGACAACAAATTGTAAAAATCAATAATCAAGAAAGTGACAAAGTAGGCAACAGGTATGGAGTACCCCAAGGCAGCGTCTTAGGTCCCATACTGTTTTTCATCTACATTAACAGTCTAACTGAGATAAGCCTAGGGAACATAGAGTACAAAGTTATCAGTTATGCAGATGACACTGTAATTTTATTCAAAGCCCAATCATGGGAAAAAGTCTTCAAAAACACGGAAGCAGGGATGACTGAAGTAAATAAATGGCTAAGAAATAATCTACTGACACTAAATATTTCTAAAACAAAATACTTAACTTTCAGTAAAACATTAGCTGGCCAGCCAGATAGTCGCCCACAACTACATCTTCACCCCTGCACAGTTACCTCATTAACTAACTCACGCTGTGTTTGTGACAAGGTTGATTATGCGCAAAATATTAAATATCTCGGTTTAACTGTTGACAATAACTTAAAATGGGATCTCCAAATTAACCAAATTACAAAAAAAATACGGAAACTCTCTTACATCTTCAAAACAATTCGAAACATTATGTCACTACCTCAGCTAAAAAATATATATTACGCACTCTGTCAAAGTATTCTAATGTATGGTATTTCAGTATGGGGAGCAGCTGCAGAGACTCACCTCAAATCACTTAAAAGTAATCATAAAACAATAATCAGAATTATGTTTAGAAAGCCTTATCAACATCCGACAGAACAGATAATGATCAACAATAACCTATTAGACATAAATAAACTATTCATAAAGAAGATCATCTACAAAAACTGCATAAAAATATCACCACACTTCATAACTCACTCGCAATACACAAGAGCAAACACACACAATCAACTACAAGTACCATATATCAAATCAAATTTTGCAAAAAAACATGAATCTTACTTGGCACCATATATATTCAATAAGTTTGTAGCCCAAACAAAGACCTACGTCGCATCTAATAATTTGAACTGGGTTTTCAAAAGATTTTTAAACTGGTTGAATGTCAAGGAAAGAAGAGAGATAAGTAATATTCTTAATATCTAATATTTTATTTTTTCTATTTTCTACTCTGTTTTTAAATTCTCTGATTTTCCTCTTATTTTTTATTATTATTTTTACTATAATATATATGTTTCTTTTTTTCTTTGTTTTACCACTTATTTGTTTTTTATGTAATTAGAAATTGTTAGTTACCAGCCTCAGAACAGACTTTGTCTAGTGAGGAGGGTAAGGAAAAAAAAATCATGTTGTACATAACTAATAATAAATAAACGCCCGGGTTGCCGGCACTGAATTGAATTGAATTTAAAACACTGTTTAAATCATATCTCTCGTCATTAGAGTAAGGGAGATAAAACGATTTTTATGAGACCATATGCGCTGTCTTATAAAGATGCCAAATTTACTTTATGTCAAATTTTTGTTTGTCTTATATAGTCGACAGGTTATGTTTATGGGATTCACTTCTCAGCAGATGTAATTAGTAGCTTTGTCACGTCTTGTCATTCTGAAAGCAAATTTGAGGATGACTTACTGAGATTGTGACGTGAAAAGAAAAATAATAATAAAAAAGTGAGAAAAAGACTCATAAAATACGACGTACAGTCAAAACAACGCGCCAAAATAAACATAACCACAGATTTACCGAACATAACCTTAGATGCATAGATAACATCATTCACAGACGTCAAATCAACTCGTTTGAGGCGAAAACCCACCCCCTCCACCTTTCACACGTCCCACGCCGATCTAGAACGTGGGTTTGCGATGCGTTTGACAAGTGTAATTCTGAAGCATCTATATCCATAATGGATTGTTAGTAGTCCAGATATCATAAAGCGTTGCTTACGTGGAGTACGTCGACCCAATTTGTTCATAACTTTGCGATACTCGGCACTCGGCACCCTTCCACCCTTGCTTCCCATTCCTTTGTTTCTATTATCTCTCTGATAAACCGACAGAAGTGTGAACTGTTACGACAAGAAAACTCAAGTCTCCAAATTACATAGAACACTTTGTCTTATAGTCTCCCAGATAGGCCAATTAAATCCGTTCGAAACAGAATTGTATTATTTTTTATACAATTTCAACAATTTCTCCTGAAGTACTCGTAAGTTCAAATTGTCCTTACTTCAGACACTATGCAGAAAAGCTTGTTTATATCTTTCAGCGATGCAAACCAAATAAATTTGATAAACAAAATCGCGAAACATTAAATCATCTTATATTTCGCGCAAATTTCTACGTAAAATTCCGTGCATAAATCAATTGAGATACAAACCAGTTTGTCTTCAGTTTTTTGCTCAGTTTTCAACTTCAGCAATAATTAAGAGTATCCCAGATCTTGTATACATTCTTACGCAATCGTGACCTACAGCAATAAACAATTCATCCATCACCTTGAGAATTTTTTTGCTTCCTATCAAGAGATATGTTAACGAAACCTGAACCACCGTACAGATAGATAAATGTGCAACAAATTATTAGAATTTTACATCACTATAGAGTATAGATAATCATCTATATTTTCATTTGTATTAGTTCTTTTAAAGTTCTTCAGTTTCTATTATTAGTATTATTTTATGCGTGTTCGGAATCTTCAATAATGCTCGTGGTTTTCGTTTTCGTGTGGTTTACAATGAATACTTAACTGTACCAAACGTTCGTTCTAATAGATGCTCTGTGTAATCGATGTGATCGGATACCACCGGCTATTTCCGTAACCGTTTGGTTATTAGACACGAACGGCGATAGTTGACACTCTCCTATAGTATCTACACTACTTTACAGACAGGTGAGATACTTAAAAAATACATATAACTTACCTATACTGTACAGGGCCCGCAGATAATTTAATAGTACACAACTGCTAACCCTGTACAAATCACAAGTACGCCCCACGGTTGAATTTGGCAGCCACCTCCGGCCTGGAGCTCCAAATTCCTCTAAAAAAAAAAACCTCGACTCTGTGCAGAAACAGGCGGTCCGTCTGATAGATTCCCCTAATTTAACAGACGGATTGCAATCTTTACAGCACAGGCGCCGGGTGGGAATGTTATCCTTGTTCTACCGGTATTTTAATGGAAGATGCGCCGAGGACCTAGCGTCATTGATCCCTTCGGCACCGGTGCATAGTCGGGAAACACGCCAAACGCGTGCCCAACATATGTACACGGTTGACTTTGGTCACGTGAGAACGGGTCGCTTCTTCGACTCATTCTTATGTTCAACAACTCGGCTGTGAAATTAAATAATATTTGCCGGCCTTTGTGTTTCCTCCTACCTACAAACACCATGGGTCTCTTCAAGACCAATGTTCATTCCTTCCTCTCCTCAAAAAGACCCTCCACACAGCATCTCAGATGACATAGGCACTGAGGGAAATTATTTTCCTCAGGGCCTTCTTAATGTAAAATATATATATATACTAACGACATATGTTGAAGGACATTGAAACTACTGTATTGTACAGGAAGGAATATGTCCTGTGCACCACGGTTCTTATATTAATTTTATATATTATGTAGGGTCAATAAATTGTTCAGAATCATTGAAAAATTTCCCCCAAGGTCGCTGGAATCCCCAATCGGGGAATGTTCGAGACCGAATGGAGTCGGAAATAGAAGAAAATGGGGAATAGTAATGTTGGGAATTCTCCAGAATGAATGAAGCAAAATAATGATTGCATATCACGTGTTGTTTGGATTATGTGGTTTCAATGGTTTATTTCGTGCTTACGTTAACTTTATGTAAATATTTGTCTAGTCGTAATATTTTAAGACGTCCTCCAAAGAATGGTAGAAATAGACACGTGAGCGATGCAAAGGTCGAGGGTTCATATCTCAGGACGGGCCAGTTCAAGTTGGTCCTATTTTCAGACCACCAGGCGCAGACCACTGGTCGGTGAATCATTTATTGGGGAATTTCGAATCTTTATCTGTTAACCTTTTGCGGTAAAACATTTTGATTTGATATGTAAAGAATTTCGGATATTTATCTGTTAAGCTTTTGCGGTAAAACGAAAGGTAAATGCGCTAAATCAGACTCAGATTAAATGTACATTTTTAATTCAATTATTTCAAAAAGTTTTACCGATTTTAGCGATCAGTGGCGTAGTGATTTATTTCCGGGTTCCTAGGCAAGCTTTTGAACCAAGCGACGCCTCCCAGATTTCCTAGTAATAAACAATGTAAAGAAACATTAACATTCTTCTAAATTTATGTCTAAATAAATGTTGAAGAAAAAGAAATAAACGAAAATTGATAATAACTTCGACTAAATAGATAGTGCATTAAAATATTTTTCCTATTCCACTGTTTTTCACCATTAAAATGCTGATTCTGAATTATTTTCAACATTTACATATCACAATGTTGGTAGGTATGTTATATGCTATTATACGTGATTGTTGTTGCTAAGCTAATGCGTTCATGATTATTTTATTTGTTGTTGTAACTAATCTGTAGAACTAACTCCTGCTGACAAGCTACTTGCGGTAGCTTAGCGGGTAATAAATTCCAATTGTATGCAATTTTTATACAATAATAAAAATTCATCCCAATAACAGGAGTGCTGCAGCAGGACGAAATATTATACTAATGTCATCTTCTGAGAAAATTCATTCTGTTTAAAGGTAAGACGTAAAAACAAAGGGCCGATTTTTTACTGTACCACGTAAAACATTAACAGCCTTACTAATAAACTTGATGATAATTTTATATATTTGATAAGCAACCGTGTATGTGAAAACCTTGCTAATAAAATAAAATTGATTAATCCAGTCATAAAATTATCTACATTGTTACAGCGGAAGAGGGTAGATGGTTTGTCGAATGAACTTGAAATTACTCATCGAATATCGGAATATTTCCAAGATTATATTTTAAATATAGGTACTTTAATATTTATAAATTGGAGCACTTTATTTTCAAACACAAAAAAACAAGTGTACATATATTCTAAACGTCGAAAATTATAGAAAATTCGAAATTTACTAATATATTCCTTTTATCCAATGGAGCGATTTTGGTCGTAAAATGGACAACTTTTATTTTTCCGCGATTGATAGCGGTCCAACAATGGACCACATTTTCCTACCATTCGTAAAACATTTATTGTACTTATTTTAAACATTTCCTTGTGAAATATTTTATCTATTATGACCGTAGATGTCGCAAATCCGGACTTCGTTGACTATTTTAGAACAATGTTAAAAATAAATTTTTAAAATATTTTTTTTCCGCCGAATTTTTGAACAGCTGTTTACGGATAAAATTAGGTCCTTTTTCCATAGATATATGCACCTTTCATTATCAAGAATACCACAGACAACATACAGAAATCGAAAATATTCTATGTTGACTCAAATAAGTATCCCTCACGGCAGTTTCAAGTAAAAAATCACCCAGGATTTACGCGATCATAAACTTCACGATTTTTTTATAAATCCTATAAATATGAGATTAACGGTAAAATACAGGTTAATTGGGTATTTCCACGTTTTTTATTCCTTAAAAAAGTTAAGCACAAAATTTCGATGATTATAGCATTTTTATTTTATTTTTATGTCGATGAATAAATTTTCTACAGCGAGTCAAATTTCCCATTTTTGAATTACCGCTAAAACGATATTTTGGAGCGGGGCTATCGCGTGACGTCATGAGCGTGGACGCTCTCTGACAGTGTTTATTTATGCTGGCCCAGCTGAGCGACGCTTGTGACGTCACAATCCGATTTGCCAACCACGGGCCGTGTTCATTTTGTCAGTTTCAGATCGTTTTTAAAATCAATAATATTGGATGAAAACATAAAAAACAAACATTTTTAGTAGGATGACAAAAATCAGAAAAATGATCTTTAAATATTCCGTACATTTTCAACAGAATCCCTCGTTTGTGGAAATACCCCATGCATTAGCTATACAGCACTATAATAAGTGTTTATGTCTCCATTTCAAAATTCAAAAGTATGATTTTTTTTAATGTTGGCGAAAAATTTAAAAAATTACCTTCTGGGAAATCTCGAGCAATCGAGGCAAATTAATTTATTTCGCATGATCGCCCCAGTCGCTTAGAGAAGCTGCAGAAACGGTTACTTCACTTTTTATCTCGCATCTCGCTTATATCTGTGATCTATTAATATTATATAAAATAATTCACTCGGTCCTGGATACCCCTGATTTAATAGAACTAATACGATTTCATTGCCCTGGTCGCGCTAACAATAGACTGACTCTACCGTTCTACTATAATAACACACATACATTATCACATTATTACTCACCAATCAGTCGATTACACATTTTGGGAAATGAATATGCTAACATCGGCGACATTTATTTCTTAAAATTAGCGCAATATAAACACGCACTCAAAAATTATTTTTCCATAATGTAACTTTATATACGCAATATGGACATGTTGAAATGAAATGTGATATTTCTCATTGTTCTTTTTTGTTATTTTTTGTTGTGATACACAAAATAATTGTATGTTATTTTAAAGTTTAAAACTACTATTATGTAATGATATTATTTTTCTTACTCTATTATATATTATTTTGTACTCTATTATATGTTTATTTATAAAAGGCAGTATAGCCGTTTATGTATTTAAAATAAAAAAATAAAAATTTAAAAAAAATATGTACAAGAAAAAATATTATTTACTTAATATTTTCCAGAGAATAACAAACAAAAAAATGACGTTTTCGATTCATTGTTTACAAAAATTTGAAGGTCGATTTCCAAAATTTATATATATATATATTTTACATGTATACCGCACAAGAGTCCCAACTGCTCCCGTCTGGAGCTAGTGGGACTATGGCATCCCCAATTGGGGAATGTTGTGTGGCTGAAGGTAATGGGGAAGGGAAGGAGATGGGAAAAGGGAGGTGGGGAAGTACCTGGCTATTCAGATCTGGTCACCAAACAAGGCTAACGCCATTTCAAGCAACGTTTCAATTCTGAATGGTGGTCTTACACCAGGGCGATACTGAGAGTATCTTCCACTCTGGAACGTGCCGCAAATATACTATATATTATTTTTAAATTATAAATTGTGAAGTAACACAAATTAATAAAATAAAATTTATTTGCCACACCGCGCCGGGATTCGATCCCGCGACCTTCGGAGTGCTAGTCAAGAACCTTACCGCTGGACTACGACGGCCGTCAAATATGTTATAAATATATTACATTTTCCATAAGACATTTATGTTACTAAAAAACATCACTTTCAAATAATAATAATAATTATTAAATTCGAACAGTGAAAATAACCACACCGTTTAATGATGCGATTTTATTTATTTATTAGTAATGCTGTTAAATATTATCTTGTTAACTCAAACAGTTTCGAGGCCCTCCCAAACGGTCGCTAAGCCATTGGCCACGATTTTAATATAGATTTGTTCCGCAAACGGGTTATTATTATTTAACGTCACAATTTTCCGTATGGTGTAACGCCGTGATTGTGCCCGTATACGTAGACCCTTGAGAGGGTAACCTTAAGGTTGACTTGAATTATAATGCCTAAGCATGCAAGGTGCGATACCGTCCTAGACGTTCATATATAAAATACTAGGTGAGGCGTTGCCATTCGAAAAACGATGTAGGTGTATGTCATTGATAAAAATTAATACAGGTGGAAAATGATTGATTGGTGTACGGCATTATTGCGGATATATATGTTGCACAAAATATTTTTTATTACACGCAGTATTACAGGGTAGTATCGCGAAACTGATTAGAAATAATAAAATCCTGAAAAAAAAATTTAAAAAAAAAAAATTTTTGAAAGTTTTTTTTTATATTAGCTTCGTACAGGAGGCCCCTAAGGAAAGAAATTTCCCTCAGAGCCTATGTCATCTTAGGGGATGCTGTGTGGAGGGTTTTTAAGGAAATATTATAAACCTTCCCTGGACTACGACAAACATTTTAAAACTAAAATCAGCTAAATTGACCCAGCCGGTCTCGAGTTTTAGCGAGACAAACGAACATTAATTGATTTTTATATATATAGATATATAATATGCAATCGGTTTAGGCAAAATACAATATACCTACTTACACAAAACATAACTATAACATAAGGGGTTTGCAGAGAGGAAAACCACCGAAAAAGTATAAAACATAGTTTAATTCAAATGCATAAAGGAAAAAACTACTTTGATAAATAATGCCCAAAAAAATATAATTTTATAATAATTAAAATATCGAGGATCAACTATCGGGTCACCATGAATATAAACAAGAAATGTAAATGAGTCTAATTTTTCGACTGTTAATTCGTGGTGGAATTCCATTGTATTAGAATTGAAATTAAAAAACACCTTTGCACTTTGTTCCACTTATTTATTTTCACCAGGACCGGTTTCATCCTACTACGGACATTTTCAGACTGGTCGTTGAAATTCTTATGCTACGGAATTTATACAAACTTAGGCAGGGGTACAAATTATAATTCACTTAGAATAATTTTACTTCGGAGATCTGTGGTGTAAGTGTGGTTTAAGTATGTAATTAAAAATGTAATAACCCAAATAAATATACGAAGAAACCTAATTTATTTATTTACGCCCTTTTACGGGGCTTTTACATATGTATGAAATTTACAAATTACACTATGATTAAATAATATATAAATAGATACTATAAATTTCTTTAACAAAGAAATATAATTTGTATTTTGAAAAGAAATAAATAGTATTTATTGTACATAACTGAACTGCCTCAGTAACAGTATTTTGTATTTGTTTAAAGATAAATTGAAGATGTCCACCGACTTGGTATAATTATTTCCCTCCATTAGTATTCTGGGCAAAGAGGAATAAATATGTTAATTAGTTCCAGAATTTCGGCACTGAAATAATAACAATTACCATAGTGCTATCAATATTTTTCAATTAAGCCCTAAGCAACAAGGAGGGAATATCCTAACATTAGAAAATAAAATATCAGTAATCACAAACCTTTTCAATTATATAAATTCAGATATATTCACGTGAATTCAAAATATCTATTTAATACGTAACATCATTCATAATTTTAATAATAAACTTTATAATTACCTAATAAATGTACCTTAAATTAACAAAATAACTTATAATACCTTAAATTAACAAAATAGAAACATTCATTATATAGAGACAATGTTGTGTACCCCTACCAGTCTGAAAATGTCCGTGGTAGGATGAAACCGGTCCTGGTGAATATAAATAAGTGGCAGAAAATGCAAAAGGTTTTTTTAAATTTCAATACTTACTAAGAAATGTAAACATTATTATTTATTAATCAATTTGATTTAATCACGATTTCTGTGCTGTTTATGAAATTTAGTAATACCTACAATAAGGAAAATGAAAGCAAAACTGGAGTAAATTCAGAAATACCTTCAACTTGAATATGTTATACAAGTGTTTGTTATCGCACCTGTATACCATATACCTCTAATCACGGTAATCACGAACTAATTTATTCATCTTATTCGTCGTTAACTTACAAGTTTTTTTGCATCCACCGATGAAAAGCGAAACGCTGAGATAATTTTTGATTGATGTGTCAAATCAAATCTCTTTGAGGCGGGACTATAATGACCTTCGCGTTTGACAGACGAAATTAATGGGTGAAAAACACCTACACGATTTCGTGAAACTTTTACGTTATTATTTATTTATCATGCGTATCCACTGAAGAGACATACAGATAGAGGTGTGTTATGGGTGTTCCCGTGTGCATGAAGTATTCTCAATTTTGCCTTACTCCAAACGTCGAATTTTTGTTCTTGAGCTGATTAACAATTTATTTGGCATATCTGAGATGTAAGGTTTTGTTTAAATTGGTCACGTCAGAGGGGCGATTCTGTATACGACAAATTTTAACAGATTTCTTTAAGGCGGTATTCTAGTCTAAAGGCACGAATTTCGGGCGTTTTATCGAGCTCTGTAAAAAAAATAAAGAATATTTTTACCATAGATTTTTTTTATCATTCATTTATTTACATTCTAAGAATACACAAAAAATCGAAAAGTTATCGGCTGGTAAAGTGGGGGGTCAAAAAACTGGACTTCTGGTTAAGGAAACAAAAAAATCCAACGGATTCTTAATAACTAAAAATGTCGCATCCGCCCCTACCTCGGCGTTTGAAAAAAAAAAATTCACGATTTTTTTAATAGTTTAAAATTTTTTTTAAATTGCAAAATTTAATTTTTTTACTTAAATCTGATAGACGACGTAGAGGGGTGTATAGAGAAGCTTCACACAAACATTCAAATAAATCGGTTCAGTAGAACTTGAGATATCATGCACGTAGGCTTGAAAAAGTAGTTTCGAGAAAAACGCGTTTAAAGATCGACTCGAAAATAATTTTGAAATATTTTTTTTTGTGTAATTAACCTCTGAGAGAAATATAATAATATTTTAATCAAGTGTCGGACCTTACAAGAGTGTTTTTAATGCTACCAATGAGTGGAAGCGAGAAGTTGGAAGCGGGAAGCAGGAAGTTGCGAGCGAGAAAGGCGAGAAACGAAAACCAAAGTTCATTCCTTTATTCCTGCCCATCCTACATTCCAATATTGGCTTATTAGGTTGCCATTATACCGGTCGATTGAACTCCTTCCTATCCTCAGATCACGTGTTCGTCCTAACAAATCAGCGCCCCTGGTTTACTGGTCTCACTGGGACAGGAGTGCTCCCGGCTGGCGGGTACGATCGTATTGTATCTTATAATCGCCTCGTAACGCTAAAGTAACACAAAATCAACCTTCAGTTATTTTTTAAATCGGTAGAAATCACACGCCTAGAGATTAGTTGTTCGGTGTGCGTTCCTAACATAACCAAAGGTAGAATTTAATTACATGAGGTTCAAAGTGGGCAGTCTTTTACATAAAACTTTATGTGGGATCGTTACAAAATTGTTTTCGAGGTTTTGACTTTATAATCTTTTTCGTGCAATCTCAAAATAACAACCCACCGTGACTGTTTTACCGATTTCATGGTTTTTAGGTAGATTAGTTTGTGGATTTTTATAATGTTATCGGTTTATGGTTTTATACTGTACTAGCTGGGGTACCCGGCTTCGCTCAGGGAGTTGATATGAGATTGAACTGACGTTCGAACCCACGACGGATCTTGCTTTATATACCCCTACCAATAGGTACACCCACGCATACATTAAAGCTTCGAATGGTTCAAAATGTTCCAAAACATTCTACAACATTCGAGAGTATTCTGGAATGTTCCACAATGATGCTCACGATTCCCTATTCCCGAACATTCCACAACATTCCAGAATGTTCCATCAGGATATTCTAGAATGTTGTGGAATACTTTCGAATACTCACGAATGTTCTAGAAATGTCTAGAGGGCGAAACTTCCTGCCCTTGTATCTTAAACACACGAACATTCTTCTTAGAGGGCTATAGAGGGCTACCACTTGAACTTTCTTTTATGATATACGTATATATTGATCAGGTAGGTACGAGTATATATAAAGTGGAACTCTAAACAACTACGTCCTGCAATACTATCATTTCTTCAATCACACTTATACATACTCTTCTCATGTTACAGCACTTTGCAGGACCGACTCAAGTATTTGATTCAACTTGATTGGTTCGGTAATGCGCGTTTTCATCCCGCGACAAAATGTTCTACGGATAAAACATTCTCCGACAAAATCCGTCTGAACTAAAACCTAACCTAACCTAACAAAAAATTCGACAAAAATAATACATAAGACATCGAAAATAGTAAAATGCGAAAAAAAATAACCGCTCCGCAGGTTTTTACTGCTAGGCCCTGCGGGCGGCTTTTGGTTCGGCTTCGCAGAAGCTAGTGTTGGTGACCATTTTATAGATCCATTACGAACTGATTCCAAAAACAGTCCGTTCCTCGGATCCACTGTAGCTAGCCACCGGGACAGAGTAACCGAGACAGAGCAATGACGTCATGTGTAATAAATAGCCACTTAATACAACATGTATTACCGTCAATCTTTTGATATCCGGAGAGATACCACAACCACATATTCACAAATTCGTTGCAGTTATACCTAGGGGGGAGACGTCCCCGTCCGACCTGCTGACGGAAGTAGCGACATCTTGTGTCGAATTTTTTAATTCAAAACCGAATTATAGCAGTAGCTTTGTGTGAAATTCCACGTACACAGATGTGATGTGTGGCGCGGCGCGTATGGCGTGTCGTCCGACATGTACTGTAGCTGGGTTAACCACGCAGACGCTACGGTATTAATAACGTTCGATTGTCTTTACAGGATGTCTGTATTATTTTTATCCCATTTTTTGTTAGGTTAGGTATTTTGTTGGGGGATGTTTTGTCCATAGGATATTTTGTCGGGTTCTTCATTCCCTTGCATGTCATGTATTCTTCTGACACCCCCTTCTCAGTGGCGTAGCGTGGGTTCCGGCCGTGGGTAATGTTTTCCTTTGAATTGTGTCAGCAGATGAATTCTCAAATGGAATTTTACATCCTGAAAACTGGTTTAACCCTTCGAATAATAAGAAAAAAATATCTATAAACTTTTGCCTGTCAAATTTCCGGTTCTTCCCATGCAATGTTCCCTTTTATTAAAACAAAACTGTTCTTAAATCTAGATAAAGTAATTTTTTCGACGTGCTTATTAGAACATTATTGTTTCTAAACACTAAAATTTTCATATTGGAAATGTAAATTGGCTCAAAAATACACGCCTGCGAATATTCGAATTAATGTACCTAAAATAGAACAAACTTAAAATTTTAAATACAGATTATTTTTCTTAAAAAATGTTATAAAACTGTATCTTAACTTATTATCGCAATCACAAATTTATTTAAAATTAAATGTGTGGGACATAATTTCACAATTTAATTTTAAAATTAAATGTGTGGGATAATTTGCGTCTCCTGTGATTTAATGAATTAAAAAAAGAGTTGGATTCGTAAACAAAAGGATCGTAGAACATGTTCAAATAATGATTTGAAATGGTTTAAATTTTTCCAAGATAATGTTATTATTTATTGTGAAAATTTGCCGCCCCCCTTAAAAGTGCCGCCCGGGGCGGGCCGCCCCCCCCCCCCCCCCCCCGCTACCCGCTACGCTACTGCCCCTTCTCTGTTAGCTCACTCTACATATCCAGGACACACAAAAAGTCATATTAACTGTTTTTGTGTTTAATTTTTAGATCTCCGTTTTTTTTCTTTAAATTTAATTTAAAATAAATTTTAAAATGTTATAAATAAGTACCTATACCTAATGGTAGAAAGCAGTCGCTTTGTGGTTTGACATTTTTATGAAATACAACAATTACTTTGTTTATAACCACGATTTCTTTATTTATTTATTTTAAACTTCAAGTTTCGCCACAAGCATCTTTAGGGTTTAAAATTAAACTGATCAAAAAATACATTGTGTGAGCTCATATACACACAGAAGGAGACAAAACATAAAAACAAAATCATATCGATCACGGAAATCTCAAATGCTGTAGGTAGATGATGTTAATTATGCGGGAGACCGAAAAGCAAGTTATTTATTTTTCAGAAAATCGTATCTCGTGGTTTTGTAGACCTGTAATTTTATGATTTTTTTATTACAAAATAACATTAAATCGATATTTCCGTAAAATATTAATAATAATTCCGTTAATGTCTTTATTCAAAGTGTTTAATTTATTTTTTTAATTCTCAATGGACGTCGTAAAAGACGCACTTATTTTTCTAGAAATGTTTCTATGACACAGATCAAAAGAGAGAAAAAAAGGTGAAAAAAGACATGTGTAACTCATTTTTGGATTTATTGTCATTTGCATTTCAATTTTCCGCTACCGATATATCAAAAGGATATTTTATGACGTGTCATTAAAATTTAAAATAATATAAAAACTCAAACACCACTTTTCTCGTTTTAAAATAGCATTTCGCTACAACCGTAGCTTCTTAAGGGCAGTAGGTACAATACTCTACTAAATCGAACATCTATAAGCCAATAGCATTTCGCTACAACCGTAGCTTCTTAAGGGCAGTAGGTACAATACTCTACTAAATCGAACATCTATAAGATTACTAATACGTGTTATAAATATAATGTGCTTTCATAGTGGCTTGCAGAAAATGGGCTGAGCTCCTGTTGACTCTCTTCCCAATCCTCCATCTATACAGGGTGTTAAGGGACGTACTTGACTTACTTTAACCAGTGATTCCTGACATTATTTGGAGTAAAAAATGTAAATGAAATTTTGGTCTCCGGTGACATTTTTGATGTTTTTTTTTTTTTTCTACAAAAACATAAAAAAAATGGTAGTTGTTGAACAGTTGGAGGCGGGGTAAGAGGTTCGTCGGACATCCGGCTGAGTGACCAGTGACGACGTGCGGAATAATTTTTTTTTTCTTTGATTTTGAAGAAAAAAATTTTGAAAAAAAAAAAAAAAAATCGTCAAAAAAAGTCACCGGAGACCAAAATTTCATTTAAATTTTTTACTCCAAATAATGTCAGGAATCACTGGTTAAAGTAAGTCAAGTACGTCCCTTAACACCCTGTATATCCCAATACCCTACTCCTCCACCGGAGCTCAACCCATTTTTTGCAAGCTACTGCTTGCATAATATATTTATAACTATATTATGCTTTCATAGTGGCTTGCAGAAAATGGGCTTGGCTCCAGTGGATTCTCTTTCCTTAACCTCCACCTATCCCTACCTCCTCCATTGAATATAGTTATAAATACATTATGCTTTCATTGTGGCTTGCAGAAAATGGGCTTGGCTCCAGTGGATTCTCTTTCCTTAACCTCCACCTATCCCTACCTCCTCCATTGAAGCTCAGCCCATTATCTGCAAGCCATTATGAAAGCATAATATATTTATAATTATATTATGATATCATAGTGGCTTGCAGAAAATGGGCTTGGCTCCAGTGGATTCTCTTTCCTTAACCTCCACCTATCCCTACCTCCTCCATTGAAGCTCAGTCCATTATCTGCAAGCCATTATGAAAGCATAATATATGTATAATTATAACTCACGTTACTAAACTTGTAGATTTCAGATTTTAGTAGAGAATCGTACTGCACTGAAGAAGCTATGGTTGTAGCGAAACTCGCTCAGAATTAAGTATACAACAAAATATAAGTGGTGTTTATTAAGTTATGGTTTTATTTTATAATAAAAAAAACAATATTTTAAAAAAAAATTTCTTGGTATTTCTCAGGTATTTTAACTCAAGCTTTTAAGTGAATTTTCGAGGAAAATTCAATTCATCAGTTAACAGAAGAGCTTTTCTAGAAACGGCGGAAGAACGTCATTTGAGAATGCTTACACTAACTTGTTTCAAGAAAATTAGAAAACAAATGTTTTGAAAACCTGTAAATTTACACAAAGCACCATCGACCAAGTATTTCAATCACTTGGTCGAAGCAAAATATAATTTGTTTAATAGTTTTGTTGTTTTAGAAAACACTGTATCAAAAAACATGCCATTGTTAAGACGGGTCTCTTGCGAGCTCCGCCATTAACTTTTGCCGTGACAATCCCCCAAACATCATTCTATTAACATGATAAATATCAAAGCAAATGTTACAGCATTTGTTTAAGCAAGAGACCGCCTTTATTGATTCATTTTATTTTACTGCGAATTTACTAATGTTTTTTTTCCTTTAATTTCAGAATCTTGTAGACGACTGAATTTCAATAACATACTATGGTTCGAGCTAGCTTGGAAATTGGAAACAGTAATCAGGTAAATATTCAATAATTACATTTATCGATTTATCGGTGACAGTCTTCTCAAAATGAAGTCAACTCAACACTTTCTTCGAAAAGTCATGGAAAAAATATATGTAAAAAATTAGTTAAATTGGTTACGTTAGATTAGGTAATGGCCTTTTTTTAATAATATAATAATAATGTATATCTTTATTCAACAAAAATTTAAAGATTTATAACTACAAAAAAAAGTATATAATAGTTTAAAAGTTGCATAAGTACAAAAGTTAATAATGGAAAACAATATACATGTAAACTTTTTGAAGTGAAAACTTCGTTAGCACCGTTGTGATTTAAAACTCTATGAAACGAAAAAGCGAGACTAAAAATAGCATACATCTATAGCCAGGGCTGGGCAAAATACAAGCTTTGCTGTAATTACTCTTTTCTACCAAGCTCACATTGATAGAATCGAAAAAAATCCAAAACAAAAATTTTAACCACATAAATTATAAACAAAAATTACACTTCTTAAATTACAACGAATCTATTGATTACCACAATTTCAACTCCCTTTACACACGACGTTTAATTTTTGACCAAACTTTATTATTTAAAATTGTTAATAATGGCCTGGACTCGCCAGAGCTAACCAACTTAATAAATATTCATATTCCGACAAGATCAACTCGGCAATGCCATTTGTTTCATTCGCCTACATTGGAGGGGACCCACCACTTTCCCAACGGCGTTATAAGGAAACATATGGTTTCCTCCTTCACCGCACACGTCAAGACTCTACTTTTTTTTGAACGAAGCAACATTTATTTGAACGACTCTAGACCCTCCAATGTCCATGCATACAGGGTTAGTAAGCAGTATGCAAGTACTTACATTAACATTATACAAAAGATAAATAGAAGTAGCAGCCCGTGGAATAATTCTTCGCTTCATTCGCCTACATGTAGAACTAACATTAGAAAAAATTCAACAATTCCCAGTATATGTGCGCAATATAACATAAAATTTAAAAATATAGAAATTTTTAGCCATACACTACAGGAATATGGATTAGAAGTAACACGTACGATCGAAAATTAATACGAGAGTGTGAAAAGTATCCGGTGCATCTCTCAATCAACTTTAACATAGGAGACTTTTTTGGCTTTACTCGATTTAACAATGTATATATTTATCTTTATGTTTTATGTTTAAGCTGTTTGTCCCTTAATAATAATAATAATAATAATAAGCCTTTTTATTCTGGACTTCTGTTAGGTATGTATTAGACATGATCTTATTTGTTATAGTAAATCTCGAAGCTCAGTTTGCCTCTTGGCATAGGCCTCCTCTAACATTTTCCATTGGGACCTGTCACGCGCTACTCTTCTCCATTGATGTCCAGCAGTGAGTTTTAGGTCATCTTCCCATCTTATGTGTTGACGTCCTCTACTTCTCTTGCCATCTCTGGGATACCAGTCAGTGACATTTTTGCACCATTTCTCTTGTGGATCGCGTATCATGTGTCCTGTCCATCTCCACTTTTGTTGGTCTATTCGGGTAACTACATCGGCAACTTTAGTTTTCTCCCTTATTGTGCTACCTCTCACTCTGTCCTGTTTCCTTGTTCCTGTCAAACTTCTCTCCATGGCTCTCTGGCAGCGTTCCAACTTTTCTCTGTGGCGTTTGGTGAGTGCCCAAGTTTCACATCCATAGGTGATGACTGGAAGTATACACGTGTTGAAGACTTTCCTTTTTATTTGCATACTTAGCTCCTTAGATTTCAAGACTTCTTTGAAAGACCAGTATTTCTTCCATCCATTTGCTACTCTTCTCTCGATTTCTTTAGTGGTTTGATCTTTGTGAGATATTAGCTGTCCTAAATAGATGTAATCTGACACATATTCGAGTGGTTGGTTGTCAATTTTTATAGTTACTGGTTCAGAGTTTGTAAGCAATTTTGTTTTGTCTTTGTTCATGCATAGGCCGACTTTCACACTTTCCTCGTTTAGTGATTCTATCATTCTAATTAGGTGCATTGGGTTTTCCTCGAATAGGACTATATCGTCTGCAAATCTTAGGTGGTTAAGTTTTACACCTTGTACGTTGATACCATATTTTTCCCAATCTAGTTTGCGGAAGATACTTTCCAGAGCAGCCGAGAACAATTTTGGTGATAGAGGGTCTCCCTGTCTTACTCCTCTCTCGATCTTGAACTTTTTTCCCAAGGTTTCTAGTTGGATCCTCGCTTCGCAATTCAAGTATATGTTTTTTATAATATTGATGTAGTTTAAAGGTATTCCCTGCTGTTCAAGGCTATCCCATATAGCTATGTGTCTTATGCTGTCGAAAGCTTTGGAGTAATCGATGAATGCCATGTATAGTTTCTTATTATACTCATTATATTTTTCTACTATTTGTTTCACCGTGTGTATGTGGTCCAGGGTAGAGTATTTTTGTCTAAAGCCGGCTTGCTCCCGTGGTTGATTTTCGTCTAACTTTTTACTTATTCTTTCCAGGATAACTTTGGAAAATACTTTGTATATATTTGACATCAAACTTATAGGTCTGTAGTTCCCTATATCTTCCTTTTGTCCTTTCTTGAATATAAGAATAATGTTTGATGTTTTCCACTGTGTAGGTATTAGACCAGTTGTAAGTATATCATTGAATATTGAGGTTAGTATTGGTAGTAGTTCTTCCATGGTGCCTTTAAGAAGTTCGTTTGTCACTTTGTCTGGACCTGGGGCTTTTTCCATCTTCTGACTGTATATGGCTTTTTCTACTTCTCTGGAAAGTATTTTTGGTTCAGTTACAACGTTTTCCTGCTCTTTATTGACGTCTTTCTTCGGATCATGTTTTTGTTTGTCGTCTGGGCTTGAGTTGAGGTCCCTTACTAATAAATAAATAAATAAATTAAAATACTTTTTCGCATGTATTTAAAATACGAAATACTTTCAAGTCGTGGCTAAAGTTCGGTGTTTGGGTAAAATTCCTAAAAAATAAAACTAGTTATTTTTATACTAATTTGGGGTCGGGGAATCCGAATCTGAAAGAATTAGGCGGCGGCAAGCAATATTAACTGAATTAAACGACTTTAAAAAATTTTATACACATACAGGAAAATAGCCATTTTGGAAGCATTTTGATTCCTAGAAAATCAAACTAGTTATGTTTATACTAACTATGGGCCGGGGAATCCGAATCTGAAAGAATTAGGCGGCGGCAAGCAATATTAACTTAATTACACGACTTAAAAATTTTCTATACACACACACATGAAAATAATCATTCCGGAAGTATTTTGACACATGTAGTACAAAGATCATAGAAAAACACGATAACATAGATGTTTTTACCACACAAAATTAAGTGTTGCCATTAAGCAGTAATATTTATAACGTAAAATAACATGTTTATATTTTAAGTACTTATTTTTTATAATTGATTCTCAAATATTTTAGGAAGGTACACCAACTAGTATTGTGGAGTTTTTATGCCTTGACGCGAGTAGGCGTTATAAAGGGGCACGTTCTTTTGTATCACAAACCATGTTACATAAACCCGGCGTAGCTGCTAAACTACTTGAAAACAGGGATGTTTTTTTGCCGTGACGCGAGCAGGCGGTATAAAGGGGCACAAACCATGTTACACAAACCTAGCGTAGCCGCTAAACTACTCGAAAACAGGGATGTTTTTTTGCCGTGACGCGAGCAGGCGGTATAAAGGGGCACAAACCATGTTACACAAACCTAGCGTAGCCGCTAAACTACTCGAAAACAGGGATGTTTTTTTGCCGTGACGCGAGCAGGCGGTATAAAGGGGCACAAACCATGTTACACAAACCTAGCGTAGCCGCTAAACTACTCGAAAACAGGGATGTTTTTTTGCCGTGACGCGAGCAGGCGGTATAAAGGGGCACAAACCATGTTACACAAACCTAGCGTAGCCGCTAAACTACTTGAAAACAGGGATGTTTTTTTGCCGTGACGCGAGCAGGCGGTATAAAGGGGCACAAACCATGTTACACAAACCTAGCGTTAGGTTAGGTTAGGTTAGGGACGCGAGCAGGCGGTATAAAGGGGCACAAACCATGTTACACAAACCTAACGTTAGGTTAGGTTAGGTTACGCATTTTTAAGACTACGAATTTTCATACTTTTGATTTAAGAATACGCCGTTGAGATAGTCGTAATTCATCAGGTTAATGTGTTAATACGACGGACGAAGAAGACTTGGTCGATTTATAAGGTATGTTTTTGAGAGCTGGTAACACTGCCGGCACATGTTTTTGTATATTTCTTGTTTTTCTATGATCTTTGTACTACGTGTGTCAAAATACTTCCGAAATGATTATTTTCAAGTGTGTGTGTATAGAAAATTTTTAAGTCGTGTAATTCAGTTAATATTGCTTGCCGCGGCCTAATTCTTTCAGATTCGGATTCCCCAGCCCATAGTTAGTATAAAAATAACTAGTTTGATTTTCTAGGAATCAAAATGCTTCCAAAATGGCTATTTTCCTGTATGTGTATAAAATTTTTTAAAGTCGTTTAATTCAGTTAATATTGCTTGCCGCCGCCTAATTCTTTCAGATTCGGATTCCCCGACCCCAAATTAGTATAAAAATAACTAGTTTTATTTTTTAGGAATTTTACCCAAACACCGAATTTATTCCCAAGTCGTTTATTTGAAATACAAAATACAGTAATTGAACCATTTTTTTTATTTCAAATACAAAATACATTTGGTTTTGGTAGAGCCTTTGGTTGCAATAAATTGTTGTAAGTGCCCTTATCTAAGGGTGCGTTGCTGTAGTGTATGTAAATATGTAAATGTAGGTGTGTTCGGATATCACGCCGCTCGGAAACGTTCGGGTTTCCGAAGATTGACGAGCGGGCTCTCGGTACAAGAGAACAGCTGACGGGCCCCGCCGCTCTCAGATCCATTCTAGAAGCCTTAGTAAACAGTCGCTGCTATTGACTATTGACATAAATACAATACTACTTGAATCCATTAAAATTACCAATAAACTGAAGACATCGAACTTACGTTGTAATCCTTATTATTGTGGGTTAGTGAGCCACTAAATTAAAGAACATTACAGATTCCATGGAAGCAAAGCTGGGCAGAGTGAAACAGAGACGTGCGAAAATTATATTGCTCAGAAGAAACACCTCGTCTCGCTCCACTTGTAAAGTTTTGTGGTATAGCCACAAAATAATCCGTCTCCTTTTTGTGCGGTGCTTCGTAGCCTCCAAACTTTTGTCTACTTTAGTTTTCTGAAGGTTTCACATCTACCGCGTGAGAACTGCACACTTGTAATTTTTTACATTAGCTCCACACAGGTTGCCCTGAAGAAAATCATTTATGCCATCTTGGCCTGTATCATCTTAAAGGAAAGGAAGGAGAGGATGTTCTGGGAAGAAAGTAGGTACGAGGGGTGGGTGGGATTCATGGGATCATTGTGTCCAGGAGTGACGGACGTATGAATCCATCCCTCCAACAGCGGTGCAAAGATGAGTCGAGTGATTCTGGCTGGAGAGGTCAAAAGACCTCCCTCAACTAGCCTCTCTCGATCCGGCCCGCCACATAGCAGGTGGGCAGACGCATCGGCCGCCAAGATCTGGACAAACCTCACCCCGTGAACCCGGGCACCGCTGTTAAGTTACCAAACGTAGCGAATCTCTTGGGGTGACCTACGTGTTAGTTAGCCAATAAATGGTTCCCGGGGCGGCGGTACCCATACCCGTCTCCCAAAATATTTTTTTTTCCATATCTTTTAATGACTTTTCAATGAGGTGTTGAGTTGAGTTGATTCTGAGTTGACATGGAGCCGATTTATCTTAGAACCCGGTGTGATAATAATAAATTCAACAATTAATGAATTTAGTGAAAAATCTTTATTACATAGTATAAAATAAAGTCGCTCCCGCTGTCTGTGCGCTTGGATCTTTTAAAGTACGCAACGGATTTTCATGCGGTTTTCACCAATAGATTGAGTGATTCATGAGGAAGGTTTTTAGGTAAACAAATGGTCCAGGTTTTGTGTAAAATGGTTGAAATATAAAAATAAAGGGAGCGGGCTGGAGAACGGTCAGCGGGCAGCGGCCTGGCAAACGGGCGGTGTAGATTTGATTTAACAGATGGCGTTGGTAATAAAGGTTAGGTAACGGCGTGGCGTTGTGTTTCGTTAACCCCTGCAATGTGTGGCCGAGTCTGCCGGTATATTTATATATTTCTATCGAAATTTATTAATTGCCATAAAATGTGACGAACAACAGCCTCGTACATTTTTAAAAAACATGTGCTAATTTTATTAGCTATAAGCTTTCTGATTATTTCTTTTCTTTCTCTTGTCTCTTTCTCTGTACTTTATCCTTAGTACGTTTTGTTTGTTTGTTTTATTATTTTTTTTTTGTTATTTTATTAGTGGCCTCTCACCCTAATTGCGCGTACGGTAACATTTTAAATAATTTCATGAATGTAATATAATAATTGTTAACAATCTGTAAACGTTGCAAAAAATTAATAAAATAAAATAAAGTGGTTTGAGAGTTTGAGAGCAGCTGTGGTTTATTTGGATGACAATTGGGGGCCTACATATTGATTTGATAATGGTCGTGTAATTATTAACAGGTCTTTAATTTATTCGTTGACTATTTCGTCATAAATGAGAAAGCAATTAGAGCGTAGGTAGGTACTTACCTTTATATATATTAACCCTCTCTCCACCAGCGGCGAGTTGAGTTTTTTTTAGAAAACAGTTTATTACATTAAATAAATCTACTTTTTGACGTGAAAATTTCTTTCACACCGTTGTGATTTGAAACTCGATGAAACGAAAAATAGCGACACAAAAAAGAGACAAACACACACATCTATAGGATTTAACCTGCGAGAGAATAAGATGGTATAATCGGTCTCCTGTTGTGCGGTGCTTCTTAGCCTCCGCACCGTTGTGATTTGAAATGAAAAATAACGACACTAAAAAGAGACAAACATACGTCTATAGGATTTAGCCTGCGAGAGAATAAGATGGTATAATCGGCCTCCTATTGTGCGGTGCTTCGTAGCTTATCGGTCTCCTCTTTGTGCGGTGCTTCGTAGCCTCCCCACTCTTGTTTACTTTATTTTTCTGAAGGTTTGACTTCTACCGCGTATGAATTGCACACTCTTTTTTTTCTTGTTTTATTTTTATTTTATTTTATTTGGAAAACCAACAGTTACATTATTTACTTAGGTGTATTTACATATGTATATGTTATTGAACCAATAATAGGTTTTCACTGGTGTGTATTAATTAGAGAGATTAAAAAGTTATAAAAGTTATAATAGTTATAATAGCTTATTGGGATGGGATGGTGGGCGGGAGGGGAAGGGGACGGATCTAATCTGGGAGTGAATAAGTTATTTGTATAGGAGTATAATAGTTTGTATATGTTTAGAAGTTATTTATTGTTTATTTTTTTTAGAATTTGGGGTGCTGTGTTGAATAAGTCGAATTCATTGTATGAATTGTTAAAAAAGTGTGAAACGCGGTTAATGAATGTGTTTTGTTTAGAGTTAGTATTGCATCGAGGTGCGTTAAGTGTGTGATTTAGTCTAGTTTGTCTGGTGGGCACTCTTAATGAATTCTTTCAAGTAATTCCGGGCAATCTATCGTGTATTCTTTGTACAACCGTCCTTTTGGGAAAGCCGATTGGTATCAAAACATTGTCGCCGTATGAAAGTGAGCTTCCGACGCTAAACAAACAAAAAAACGAGTGTGCTTTAGACTACTATTTTAATTCTACTCTATGGAAACCTTACGAAAAGCTTCAATTTATCCAAAGCATTTTTTTTTGTATTTATAGTGGACCTAAACTAAGACTAGTAAATTTTGAAAAAAGGAATAGAATTAGAATCCCGGATTACGAATAACCTGACGATAATTTAAAAATCTCCTACTGCCACCATGACAAGCGGGAAACGTTGCTTGTGTCGTGATGGAGGGACCCAGATGAGATGCCAACTCATCAATTTTTTAATTATTTTTTTTGTTTGAAGAAAGACAAACATTCCCGGGTCACGAATAACAATAACCTGACAATATTTTAAAATCTCTTATTACCACCATGTGTCGTGATGGAGGACTTAGCCAGCCGAGGGATCGAACACGGGACGCCTGGGTGGGACCCAAGCGCGATGCCATCTCAGCCACCGACCGGTCAAATTTATTGTTTTAAAATATTTGAATGTGTCCACTTTTCTTACCAGTCAGTGACATTTTTGCACCATTTCTCTTGTGGATCGCGTATCATGTGTCCTGTCCATCTGGTATCCCAGAGATGGCAAGAGAAGTAGAGGACGTCAACACATGAGATGGGAAGATGACCTAAAACTCACTGCTGGACATCAATGGAGAAGAGTAGCGCGTGACAGGTCCCAATGGAAAATGTTAGAGGAGGCCTACGCCAAGAGGCAAACTGAGCTTCGGGATATACTATAACAAATAAGATCATGTCTAATACATACCTAACAGAAGTCCAGAATAAAAAGGCTTATTATTATTATTATTATTATTACTTTTCTTACACGACTATGTTTTCACTCCTCAAATCCGTTGAAAGTTTTCAATAAATATAATTACCTACTAGCTGGTTATATTCAAAGAAATACATTATTTCTCCCTGAATGACCTTTCCCATGCGTCCCTGTTCCCCTGCCGCGCCCCCTTCCTAGCTAGCTTTATTAATGATAGCATATATGTTATTCTAATGTATGAGCGATATTATTGTAAAATTTAATTAAAATCCATTCATTAGTTTTTGCGTGAAAGATTAACATACACACATACATCCAAACAAACTTTCGCGTTTATAATATTAATAAGATTAATGTTTCAAATCTATTAAAAAATAATTTGTAATAAAAGAGTAAGACCATCGGCACCTTGGCAAAGAAATAAATAAGAATAAATCTATTATTGTGTCAATGTCACCTCGTTATTTTGTATCGGCGAAGTTCCCAGTAAAATTAATAACAAATAATAACTAATAACTATCACGAAACACTACTAAAACTAGACACCTGTTGGTTCTTACATTAAAGTGGTGATTAAAGAGGAAACCGTAAATAACACTATTATTTTACCTCACCCATGAATAAACTATAAACGATTTTACCAGAGTCTGGTAATAAACACCTTATTACTATTATATGGTATTCGCCGAATTTTTACCACACATACTTCTTACTTCTTATATGTACGTATACCTACTTGTCTGCTCGGCCCAGTGTTGCCAGATGCATGATTTTACCACATTTACAAGGTTTTTGGGTCATTATTACCTCCATACCAAACGTATGTACTTTTGAGTGATTACGATTTTTTAGCACGGGTGTAAATGGAAAGTTTTTAGCTTGGGGGAATCCCGTTTTAAGAATGGTTTTTTTTTTAATTTTTGAAGAAAAACTTCTTTACGCACGCTTGACTTGGGGAGTAAGCTGGTGAATGCGTGACGAGAGCGTTACGAAAAGTGTGATCGGGCGACGCAAACGGTCGGGCCTTTACACACGCTTGACTTGGGGAGTAAGCTGGTGAATGCGTGACGAGAGCGTTACGAAAAGTGTGACCGGGCGAGGCAAAGGAAGTTTTTTTTTACATTAACTCCACACCCGAGGCCTTGAGGAAAATAATTTCCCTCAGGGCCTATGTCATCTGGGATGCTGTGTGGAGATTCTTTTTGAGGAGAGGAAGGAATGAACATTGGTCTTGAAGAGACCCATGTTGTAGGAAGGAGGAAACACAGAGGCCGGCAAATCATTCTACAGCCGAGGTGTTGAACACAAGAACGAGTCGAAGACGCGACCTGTTCTCGTGTGACAAATGTCAACCGTGTTCAAATGTTGGGCACGTATTTGGAGTGTTTCCCGACTTTGTTGAGAGGGAGATATAAGTTAGTGAAGATTTACTTCAGTCGTGTGGTCTAAAGCACATTCGTTTTTTATAGTAAATGTAGTTCTCGAACTTCAGTACGGGTTCACAATGTCTCTTTATCTTATAATTATTGAAGTGAAAACTTATTTAGCTCCGTTATGATTTGAAACTCGATGTAACGGAATCGAGCGACACTAAAAAGACACAAAGACATAGGTACATCTATAGGATTTAGCGTAAGCTTAGACTAATCGGTGTCCTGTGTCGGTGTGCGGTGCTTCTAAGAATAAAATGTAAAATAATTTTTAAAATTTGAAACAATATCATAATAAATAAACCCTACACCTGATACTCGGCATTCGTCTCATTCTCTCGAAGTTTAGTTTTCTGAAGGTTTCACTTGTACCGTTTGTGAACTGTACATTGATTTTTTTTCTTTGTCAATAAATAATGTATGTAACTAAAAAATACTTCTTAAAATCGTGTAATTTTAATTAATAACAAATAACCTACGAAACTAACTACCTACTGTAAAATATCGAAAAAAATAAATTATTGAAGTGTGGTAGAATTTCTTCTTCGTCTTTATTTTATTTTTTTAATTATTTATTCTGTATTCTACCGTTCAATTTAAAATGGAATTCTACAAATTAAACTTGATAACATTCTAACATAAAAATGTAATGAGTTTTTTTTTTTAAATATAATTTTTTCCTATTATTCGAATGAAAATTTTAAAATTATTGTTTTCTACAAATCATTATAAATCACCTTTGTAGCTATCTACCATTATTTTCTTATTTAAAATCTCAATACGAAATACACAGTTTTTTACACGATTTTTTATCCTTCAAAACATAGTAAAATGTAGTTTTTATTACTCCCGAAACGTGGTTTTTTATTTCTTGGACATGGCATCACTGGTTCGACCGGGCGTCGGACGTCGAAAGTCAGAATTTGTTCGCGTCGTTCGCAGTTCACAGTTCGCATGTTCGCGAGTCCAGTTCTCTCCGGTCCACTCTTTGAAGAAGGCGGTGTGCGGTTGTGATTTCGGAATGTCACGCGCTAATTATATTTTACGAAATACCATAAGTGTTAGTGTGCGTATTATACCATATTAGTTAAATTATTAACCTGAACAATTATTAAACATTATAATGCATTAAGAATTGTGTGAAGTTTGTGTTTATTTTTTGTGAAAACTCTTCGTTATTTTAAAAGTTTTCTTAATATCATAAGATACTTTGATAAAATATTAATAACAATATTTCGGAGATTTTTAAAACATCGGTTTTGTGAAAATCACCGAAAGGGCACATTGATTTGTGAGAAAAATGTTTCATTCATCATTCAAGAAATTAACTAAAATTTATTTTAGTTCTTTGAAATGTCTTTCAGTTCTAGGTAAATATTTCTCTATCCGCCGCGTTTTTAATATTCCCAGATTATGGAAATTACACTTTGTTTCAACTTAATTACTACAAGAAACAACTACCTAATTACATTTGGATAGATCGTAAAACTTGCATCAAAATCCATTTTTATTATTATTTTTACATGAGCTCCATTATGAGGCCTTGATGAAAATAATTTCCCTCAGGGCCTATTTCATTTATAGGATGCTGTGAGGAGATTTTTTTTGAGGAAGGGAAGTAGAGGAAGTTCTGGGAAGGAAATAGGTATGAGGAGTGGGTAGGAATCTTGTGTGTGTCCAGGAGTGACGGACGTATGAATCCATCTATCCAAATGCGGTGCAAGGCGGTGGGTCGAGATATCCTGGCTGGAGAGGAAAAAATACCTCCCTCAACCAGTCTCTGTCGATCCTGCCCAACACGTAGAAGTGGGCAGACGCATCGGCCGCAAAGACCTGGACAAACCTCACCCCATGAACCCGGGCAAGTCACCAAACGTAGCGAACCACTTGGGTCACTCCAAGTGATGAGATGTTGGTTGAGAATTCAAATCGGCATCGAAGTTCAAAATTTCCTGTATAAAACGATCCCTTTCCCGCCATTTTAGATTAGATTTTTTGTATGGATTTACATTTGTGTATGTTTCGTTTCAATCTAAATACCCTTAAATTACTTAATCAACCCAAACTAAGAATCTAATAAGCAATAACCTATTTTGTGCATTTAAATGCTTGTTTCTTGTAGTAATTGTTGAAAGGAAATAAATTTCCGCAATCTGTGCCTGAAAATGCAACGGTTAGGGAAATAATTACCCAGTTCTGTTTAACTGAGAGAAATGTGTTTAATTTTAGTGTACTTTGAATAAATTACCTATTTTAAACTCGGTTCATTTGAGTGAATTAAGCACAAACAAGTTTTTTTAAATACGATAAATAGCTTAGTTGAAAATCATTTCAAAAACGAAAAAACACTATTAAATACAGTTTAATTTTGTTACGACCAACGATTATTCTTCATCAAACCCGATGCCGATTTGTATACAGGTGAGCTAATTAATACCTTTTTAATATTACTAACATAATATTACATCTAGAAGAATTATTTATGAATCCTTTTTCGGTTAATTTACCTGTATGAAATAATGTATTTATTTGTCTCTGAACCACCATACAATACCCAATGGTATTACCGATATTGGCAGAGTGTAAACACTATAAACTGGCTATCGACAAAAAACGATTGAATAGATGTTTTTACCAGAGACAATAGCCAATGTGATTCGTGCATGCGCCGCACACAAGGCCGAATTATTATCAATTTACGACGTCAAAATCAAAAATATCTTTATTTGAAATTCTGATTAGAAAGCGTGTGAGAAGATTACCTAAGAAAATCTTTCAAAAATACCTTATTAGGGTTAGTTTCGGGTGGTCGTGGTATTCTTATTAAAAAAATGTTTATTATTTCGTATTGAATTATTTCTGTATTTTTAATAATAATAAAGTGATACAGATAGAAAAAGCATATAAATATTATGGTGACCCGACAATTCGTCCTGCGACAATTCATCCGGCGACAGTTCATCCTGCGACAGTTCATCCGGCCGACAGTTCATCCTGCCGACAGTTCATCCCGCCGACAATTCATCCGGCGACAATTCATCCTGCCTGATCATTTAGAAGATTTTTATTAATTAAGTATGCAAAGAGGATATACGGCCGTACAACCAAAATCGATATACTTATATCTGAAGGCATCTTGAGTGGAAATCCGCTGTAAAAATATTTTTACTAACAATAATTTCGACTCTCCGAAGAAGCATGCGTGAATAACAAAATACGACATACTTATAGGTTATAATTATAGGTTAGGTTAGGTTAGGTTAGGTTGGGTTAGATTAGGTTAGGTTAGGTTGAATTGTCAGGATGAATTGTTGCCGGATGAATTGTCGGCGGGATGAACTGTCGGCAGGATGAACTGTCGGCCGGATGAACTATCGCAGGATGAACTATCATGGAACCAAATATTATTAAGTTGTAAAATGACGATAACTTGAATAGTTAATTTTTTAACATTATAAATATGTAGTTCTTTTCACTTTCTTAATCATATTTTCCTTTAGAGCGGGGTCGCCCATACTACCTGAAAAGAATGAGCTCGATTTAATGATGGGAAAAAAGGGAACATAAATTTTATGTTTTCACATAATTTATAATGTATATTTTTTAAGGTTATCGGCCAACTCAGAATGACACCAACTAAGAACCACCTCAGAAAGGTCATAATGGGTGATGATAAAAAAAATTGGTTAAACAGGTTACGTTAGGTTGGGTTAACGGCTATTTTCAAAAAAAAATTATAGCTTTTAATGACCTTTTAAAGAGTTGTTGAGTTGACTTGATTCTGAGTTGGCTGGTTTCTACATTCTAGTTAAAACAAATATTTCAATTTATTTTTTTAACAAAAAATAGCATTTCATAAAATGCATAATATTATATCCATGTTATAAATAAAAACAAAAATAATTGTAGATTAAAGTACAAACCTAAAGCTTTAATATCTATGGTGAAAACTTCTGATTTTTAAACAGGACGAGCGTAGCTACCCCGTCAACGAATTTAGGCATTCATTTTGTTTATGGAGAACTTTTTAAAAATATTTATGATTCGTTTGAAGGCAATGCTTTTTCCTATTTTTGACGCCCTAATTCCCTTTGACCGCCCTTGTGTGCGCCGGTAGAAACCGTAGACAGAGTAAAAATAATCACAAATATCAATTTTATTCATCTGGCTCCCATTACTTCTTAAATAACGACTCGCACGTTGCTGTTCTGAGAAGAGTCCGATCGAACATTCAGTTTCAATTTCTATCAGAATAATTTGAATTCAATTCATTTTCTTACTAAATTCATCATTTGTACGATAATATCTGTGTGGTCATCTGTATGTAGTGGGCTCGTAATTATATGAAAATTAATCAAAGATAATCAAACTACCACTTCAGAAATAAATAAAAATCTTGAAGGGTTTACAAATGATCAGATTTGCAGAACACGAATCTGATCATTTTCTTCACGACTGAAGCCGCCGCTACCCGAATTTCTACCCATGTCTCACATATCCCCCTTAAATATTTGAAGATTTTAGCTCTTAAAAAATATATTTCATTTTTGAAGATAATTTCTATACATTCCCCACGCCGAAGGGGCAAATTATATGAAATTCCCTCGATAGCAAAAATCGTAAAATTTGCTCCGAAAATTATTATTTTCACGCCGGTTTCAGTTATTTTACAAGTTATGTATGAAAAAATTCAGAATTTCTGTTAAATGCTGTTTTAGACAGCCCCAAGAGATTTTTGCTCTATTTTAAAAGAGTCGTGTTTTATTAAACACTAGCTGGTACCCGGCATGCGTTGCTGTGCCAATAAATAAAGAAATTGTTTCTCCCTGCGTGTCCTTTCTCATTCGTCCCGTTCCCCTTCCGCTCCCCCCCCCCCCTCCTCTCCCGCGTCCTTTTCCCTCTCTCGTTTCCACTCCACCTCCTCCACCTTCCCTCTCCCCACTCCACTCCCCCCTTCCCCCATCCCACAAACCCCCCTCCCAAGTTCCCCTCCCTTCTTCCAGGTTCCCCTCCCCCTCCCTGGTTCCCTCCCCCCCTCCCACTTTCCATAAATTAATTCCCGGTACATTTAGTTTTCAAACAGCTCGCGTGCCACCTATTGCAATTTTTTTATACAAATTTCGTAACTCCAGAGCTCACCAGTAGTTTTATACAAACCTTGTCCTGACAATAACGGGCACAAAAAAAAGAATTATCCAATTTGATGTAGTCGTTCGGAAGTTATGCGCGTACATACATTTCGACGATTCCCTTTTATTTATATAGATTTTCACAATTTTCGCTTCAATTTTACCGTTTTAAATATTAGCGCACTCTCTCCAACATTCAAAATTACATATCTCTCCATCTTCTTTTTGAGCTATTTTTAAGAAGACGCTTGTTTGGACGTTGTTACGTCAATTCAATGACACACAACTGCACAGCTCTAACCACGGATTTCCCCTCTAGATACAATAAGCAGATAAGATCAGAAGATATTATTTCTTTTTGCGTTTTAAAAAAGAAAACAGGAATATCGCAATTATCAACATCAAATGAAGGACATTGAGACGAGACCGCATCGTAACTGAATGAATATTTAGAATTAAAAAAAGGAAATTTATGTACATATTTATATACATACCTACTCGTATGTACGTGTGTATTTAAGAATGGGTGTAAATGTGTGTATACATATATTTTTAAAACTCCCATGAAATCATTCACGTTGATCACTGTAGACACTATGCATAAATATATATATTATTTCTAATAATTTTATTTTGACTACCACTGTTATCCACATAATATCTTCGTAGTTTCGCCTTTGTGGTTTTTTTGTTACTTATATTTTTTATTATTATGTATTTACCTGTATGTAAATGTACCAAAAAAACGTTGCTAATAAAAATAAAAATAAAAACAAAAACTTTTGGTATGATTGGCCAATTCATCAGTAAAGCATACCTGAGCATAACCAACTATTCAGTGGCGTAGCTAGCATGGGTGGCACCAGGGTGGATAACGTGGTGCCCCCCCCCCCCCCGATTTAGACCTCACAAATGTGTAGAAAATTGGTTCATCATGGGGGGGGATGACTAGATAATTTCAGAAATAGGCTATTTCGTCAATAAAAAGACTGTCAGGCATAAAAATCTCCCCGTTTTTATATAACACCGTGTTCAATTTTTTTGCGACAATATCCTTCGTAATTTTTTAACGGTCGGGTGTAGTGTCCCCCACCCCCCCTCGCTACGCTACTGCAACTATTGCCGTGGGATGAAGTGGCAACATTGTTCATATTAGTGGTGCTGATTATTTTGAGCAAGATGGACTCAACATTCAACATGGCAAATGTAAGTATATTAAAAATTAAATGACAAAAAGCTTGCTTAGGTTAATACGTTCATGATGATACCGTTGTAAGTAGAAATGAAGTGTAGCATGACTAAAACTCTTCGTTTTGAAGAAAGAATCTCACAATGTGAGAATGGCAGGGCTGCAGATAAATGATTACAGGCCAAAAGGGCCTTCCAGAAGCAGGACAGGCGGATGTCTCTCATCTCATTTCTCACGTGCCAATCATCCCTCCAGGATGATTCCCAGTCAGCTCCCAAGATGGCGAGAATCACTTCCAAGGTCCAAGATCACAATCGTATTAGCTATTTTCAAAATGATCCGTCGTATTTCAATCGAGAGGACCGCCTAATGCTCTGGGCTGCTACACAAAGAATCACTCGCTTCCTTTTCAAATTTGCTGATTTGAAACTGTCTGCAGTATCGACAACTGGTCCATTCCAAAATATTGCAGGGCTCGCAATCTGACCAATGCCCAATTATCAATGAGCAAGTACTGGAGGTGCCGCACCATAAATAAAGTATGTACAAAAGGTGCACACATCTTGTTACAAATACTTTTATGTAACATAACCTATCTTTAACAACTTTGATAAACTAATAAAGTGTCTTTACATTTGAACACACAGCTATAGTTTTGATATAGATTTTGGCAGAAATTGGAAACTAATGTTTCGGTCGATCTCTAATTTACATATTTTATTATATTTTGTTTTTATTTGCTGCCTCACAAATATCTTAAGTTCTTGGGGAAATACGACATAAAAAAATAATTTGTTAAGTGCGTAGTAAACATGTATTTAAAGTATTTCTCAAATAACGGGTTTTCCCAGTGAGAAATTCAAGATTATCATTCGCGTTTTCTCAGAAATCGTCATGAATCTATGTTGGCAAGATTCGTAGAAATAATGGACACAATCAAAACATCGTTTCGGAAATATTAATATAATCGAATTATGTTCAAAATCAATAATTTTACCCTTTAGTTGGCGTAATTCCAAATAATCTCCGTGGGTATTTGGTAAAAATACGACGAAAGTTTCATCAGGGGGGGAATATTCAATAATGTCTCCAGAGATATAGAAATGATTTCCACATATTATATAGGTGTCAATATAAAATTACACAGGCGTGAATTTCACATCTGATAAATAGCCTTGCGACTGTACGGTTGAAATTTTAAGAACCCGGCTTCTAATAAATCTCTGACGCCGCGCCTTAGTTTGTTACAAATCGACTTTTGTAATAGAACCGAATTAAAGCAATGCCAAATGCTTTAATTCGGCGCTACTTAATTTAACAGCTAGCGTGAAGTGCGTCAGCTGTAGGGCGTAAGGACTATTGGATTCGTACTTTACTTTCGTGGATGGAGGGATGACTTAAAGTGAAAAAAATATCGATTTATCGATATTTATTAAATAATAAATATCGATATATCGATAATAATAAAAAATATCGATATATCGATTTATCGATATTTATTAAAATATCAATATCGACGTCGATATATCGAGGAAAAAATATCGATAAATCGGTAAAATTTTCAGGAGATTTTGCGTTTTTAAAAGAATAGTGTATTCAGCTCATTATTATCAATAGTAATTTTTGTACACAATTTGCTTGTATTAATGTACAAAAACCTCAATAAAAATTAAGGTATTTTTATCACTATTCATTTTTATTACGTAATAATTACAAAAATATCAAAAACTAAAAAGCTGTCTTCTAACTTATATGTAAACTGAGACGCACGCAAAGTTTGTATGCGTCTCAGTAACATTCTATTGGCGTATTAATCTGTCAAAAAGGAAAAATATCGATATATTGAATTAAAAATATCGATATATCGATACTTTTTCAACAAGCCTAGGATGACTGGCAGATGTGAATAATAATACGTTGTGATTTTTACCACACGTCTATATATATTACATATGACGTCATTGCCTGTCGCGGTTACTTTGTCCCGCTGACTAGCTGTCACTGGATATTTTTGGAACCAGTTCCTATCGGATTTATATAATGGTCACAAAGCCGCCCGTGGGGCCTACTAGCAAAAACCTGCGGAGCGGGTTTTTAACTGCTAGTACCAAAGATATTGAAATATAAGTAGATGTGTTATCTGCTATTTTTACTATGTGGGTCTGCGCTTCCGGGTGTCGCCGATATTGTTTACCAATTAACAAATAAACTAAAAGAACAAATAATTAACGAATAAACCAAACGAACGTTAAACTAAATGAACGAATTCTTTCCTTATTCGAAATATATTAATAATTATAATTAATAATAATTAATAATAATATATTATTAATTAATAATAATTAATAATTATTAATTGTTATTAATTAATTAAATATTATTATTATAAAATTTTGCAATTTAATTTAATCTGTACAACTTCTAATTTTATTTATCAACCATTACAAATGTATAATTTCAAATCTGTAAACTTCACCCGCCATAACACAGGGATATCCCTAGCATGGCGGATGAAACACCACAAAAAAACTAAGCAATGTACAATATTCTTATAAAAAAATAAAAAAATAAAAAAATATTGTTAACCAACACATTTAACATGCACATTTTCAAAAAATCAACGAAATGAACAAATTCTTTTTGTATGAAAACTACGCTAATTAGCGCGTAGTCCGGCGACAGTTGCGCGGACACCATAGCATATCTCTTCTGTATTTGAATATCTAAATCTAATCAATATGAAGGCTCAGAATTATACACGTATGGAAATACGCGAAATTATACATTGGGAGAATTACACCAAATTGCACATACTGTAATAAGTAAAAACACTTCACCGGTAAGTTTAAAAAATATATATTGTTTATTGTAGGTAGATAGGTACCTACCTACGTATTAAATAAATTTCACATTGGAAATACAGTTAGCTTAGGTTTACCTAATTATAATTCCATCCGTGAGAAACTGGAGAGCATGGTTCCGTAACAGTTGGCCCCTGGCATACTTATATACAATATGCAGTCGGTTTAGAGAAGATATATGGTATTCCTACCTACACAAAATATTACTAAGAAGGGGTGTGCCAAAAGGTTGTACCACCGAATAACAAAAGTAATGAAAAATCTCTCAAATGAGTCAAGGAAAACATACTTGTCTATAAAACTACACATACTCGTACCAGCGTCTATGTACAACAATGACAACTCAGAATTTCAACACCCATTTAAAAAGCGATTAAAAGTTATGATTTTGTTTTGTAAAAGAGCCCATAACTTTACCTAACGTAACCTATTTAACCAATTTTTTGTATATTTTTTTCAACGCTTATAACTACTTTTTTCAACGGAGGTGTTGAGGTTGCAATATTCGAATCCTCACACATCAATCTGTCTCCTACCGCTGGACAAATCACATTTAGGAAGATAACTATTCTGATCAAATCCTTGTACTATTGTACCGCTCATCATAAAATTTTGCTTTTACTTTCCAAAATACGCTCATTAATTAACATATTTTGTATTATTATTAAAATATATATATCAGGATTAAATAAATACATGTGTCCCCAATTATGTCCTCATAAACAGATAATCTCAAGTGACCTACCAGGTAAGTATGGTCCTATATATTTTCTGACTGTACAGTCCATTTTTACGCAGCACCGCGTTCATTGGTCAAATCATTGTACATAATATGAAACTAGAATACTAGAAAATATAGTTTCGTATCGGTGATCGATGAACCGGTGGATGCATTTTTTTAGCCATAAGTTGTTGTAATGGTTTGTCTAGTTTGAAGTTAGAAGTAAGATTGTACAAACATATTATAAATTGTACAGCGCTCTTGAGGTGATTTTTCGCAAAAACGGCGCTTTACAAGTCATCCAAATATTATTATCTTTATTATACAAAACCAAGTCGGGTTAGTTACACCATTTATATCTCAAGAACGGCTTGACCGTTTTTTATGATATTTGATTTGTTGGATTTGTCTTCGCCCCGAATAGCAGAATAGCTATTAAAACATCAGAAAAATTCACGAAAAAAAAAGTTATGAAGAAAATTCCTTTCCTCACATATTTTGTATGGAACGAATTCTCATATTTTGAAAGAGCTGCAGGAATATTGTGATAGTATAATATTGAATAGTGAGTGAAATCCAAAAATTCAAAAACGTCAAATGTCAATGCGCTGATTGTTTTGCTTTTGTTCTTAAACAAATAATGCTGCCCCTCTTTCTTGCACACTAAATGTCAACAGTCGAAAAAGGGACGAACGGTGAACGTATGTCTGCACCCCTCCAAAGGAAAAATACCATCTATCTATCTATCTATCTTCTATCTATCTATCTATCTATCTATATAAATAAAAATGAATCACCTAAATGTATGTACGCGCATAACTTCGGAACGACTTTACCTACATATTTCATTCAAACTTTGAGGATTTTATGTGTTTATGCCCGTAAAGGTTTCTATATATACTGGTGAGATCTGGCATTATGAAATTTGTATAAAAAAATTGCAAAAGGTGGCACGCGAGATGTTTGAAAATTGAATGTACCGGGACCATTGACGTATAATATCACCGGGACTGAATGAATGGAATGCGGGAAGGGGGAGGGAAACCCAGGAATGGGGAGGGGAACTCGGGAGGGGGTAGGGGAACTCGGGAGGGGTATCGCGGTACGGGGGAAGCGGGCGAGGGGAGTGGGGAGAGGGACGGCGGAGTGGGAATGGGAGAGGGGAAGGGGACGCGGGAGAGGAAGGGAAGGCGGAAGGGGAACTGGACGAACGGGAAAGGACACGCAGGGAGAAACTATTTCTTTGTTAAGTGGCATAGTAACGCATACCGGGAACTCGCTATAATAATATAAATGGAGCGACCGATCGATTTGATTTGTATGCAAATTAACAGATGGCGGTGTGAGTTAAACGGTTGGGTAATCATCCAGTAGATGGCGTTGTGTTTTGTTAGCCACAGTAACGCGTGTCCGGGTCAGCTAGTTATTAATATTTGCATAATTCTGAGTTGTCCTGACACAAAAAATTCGACACTAAATTCGTCTGATATTCAAACCAACTTACCATTAAAGGTATTTTTGAAGTCGATTTTAGGTTTGAAATCGGTAAATAATGCATAAAAACCATGATTTTACAATAAACATCATTTCGAGGGGGCAACTGTCGGGTCATATATAAACCAAACCACACACTGCCGTCGGGTCACCGCAATGCATCTGTGCAAGTACTGAAATTAGGTCAACTCTACCTGCCTATACACTACCTAACCTAACCCAACCTTGGTTTTACCCATCTCCTCCCCCTTACACAACCTTTATCACGACAACAGATTATCGGCAGTGACAGAAAAACACACATTTCGTTCGAATGAATTTTTAATTGCTTGACAAACTTATCTTTACTGTCATACTAGTTACACACCTTGTGAGAATCTAAAAGGGTACTCACATAAAAATACCTACATAATATTTCAATATTTAGGTATGTAAAAGATAACACTGTGTGCGTATATTTCGCATATAGACGTCTTTGCCCAACCTTTGTATTATCTGCATGGTTATTTCATAATAAAAATAGCCATTCTTTCCTTTGTGCCGCTCGGAACGGTCGTGATTTTCACACACGCTATCTCTGCCTTTTTCACTTGACACATCCAACCTCTATTGTTGTAATTTCCGAAGTCGCATTGTCTTTGGTAGTGTTGTTACATTCAACAATCGAATTGCATACTTCCTATGGCCGGGTTTAGCACGAGATAAAGTTTTTAGTTACCCACGATCTGTAGATACGGTATTTCTCACAAGCGCGATAATCGTAATTTGTGCGTGTTTATAACATAATAATAATATTTCTATTAACCCTTGATTACATACCCATAATATGAGCTTATTATAAACCGTCGATTCGGCTACGCGTAAATAATATAAATACATAAGTACAACAAACCAGTTACTGCAAAAAAATTGTGTTCAAATACTAACTAAGTTATAATAACATAAGTTTATTGAAAAACATTACATACTTTAAATAAACAGTGTTTATAAAATTGCACGAAAAAATCAGTGCCTACCCGTCTCGTAAAATTAATAATTACAGATATTTATAAAATTTAGAACGAACGAAAGTTTTGAAAAATTGGTATTTTACCAAACTCTTGGTTGGTGTCACTGTCGCTCTTACTCCCCTGAATACTGAGCGAAAGGGACAATTGCATCACAAGCTGATAATGCCTACCTAGATAAAATTATTAATGTCGAGTTTTTTCATTCCCCATTTTTCTTCTTCAAAACTGGACCTATTTTAATTTTTTTTCTAACACTATGTGTGTACGTTTCGCTTTTTTTGAAATACTTTGTCTGGGTTGTATACTGAACGTTTGTTGATTGCGTTCAAACCAGGCATTTTAAAGATTTTTAGAGGGTCCTAACTCCTATAAGAAATAACTTATCAAAAAAAGCAAAACGTACCGACACACTAGTGGTCGATATCTATATTACAATGAAATGTATTTGCAGTAGTTTCAAAATCCAGAGAGAAAATTGGGGAATACGTTTGCATGGATAAAAACGTCCGAAAATAAATTAGACCTATTTTGTACATTTTATGAAAAATGCACGCGTGAAAAGTGACGTCATTGCATTACAAACTGTCGTCGATTCGACGTCGCGCGTTCTTGAACATTTCTATGATATTATTCAACTTTAAAGTAACTAAGAACTCTCGAGGTAGTTTTCCAGAATAGATTATCATTGGTAATAGTTAATTACCTTTATACTCGTAATTAAATTAAATTAGCTTATAAATTGACGTTTATTAAATAGTTTATAACAATGTAGAATAGTGATGATCAACCTTTTTAGTAGAAGGGCCAATTTATCAATTTTTATTTGGTAAATTTTGGGGATCGCTGGCAAAGGTTAATACGCACTTTTTTTTGAAAAAATCTTTTGATTCACCTTAATTACATTAAAAGACAACTATTTGCATTGGGGGAAGTGGAAAATATTTTTGTGTAACATGGTTTGTGATACAAAAGAAAGTGCCCCTTTATAACGCCTACTCGCGTCAAGCCAAGAAAAACATCCCAGTTTTCAAGTAGTTTAGTGGCTACGCTAGGTTTGTGTAACATGGTTTGTGATTCTGGCGTACAATCTCACAAGACGAAAGCTAATTTTAATTTTACGTAATGAAATTTAGAATGAAATATTTTCCACTTACCCCAATGCAAATAGTTGCCTTTTAATGTAATTAAGGTGAATCAAAAGGTTTTTTTTTTTTAAAAGTGCATATTAACCGTTGCCAGCGATCCCCAAAAATTAATTTTTATTTTTTTCGCCGACCGCAGGGGAGGGAAACCACAACTTGACATTATTGAAATTTGCATTCGTTGTATTTGTATTCGTATTTTCTAAAACGGTGAAAATTTAATAAAACAATTACACAACGCAAAAAAAAATTCGCCGCAGGCGAAAATTTTATATCTCCAAGGCCAAACCAATAAATGCTGTCGATTTTTATGATTCTGAAATATTAAATAACATATAAAAAAAATCGAGTGCAGTTTACACGCTGTAGAAGCGATACTTTACAAAACAATCTCAACCAATACTTGAAAAGTGAGGTCATAATCAAAGCGACCAATGAGCGCAGACCTAGCGTAATTTTCGTTTCATATCTCAACCAATTGGAGCCTTTAAAAGTCACATCATAATCAAAGCGGTTAATGCGCGCAGTTGATGCGTCGCAGCTGCAGCAATCGTCATTTCCGTTTCATCCGAAATCCAAATCACAGCGTGGCTATAGAAGTTTCACTTAAAAAATTTTTACTTGTCATTTAAACAATCATTAATTTTAAAAAAAACTCCAATGTGCAGCTCACACACGGTAGAAGTGAAATCTTCAGAAAACTAAAGTAGACAATATTGGGGAGGCTACGAAGCATCGCACAAAGAGGAGACCGATTATTTCATCTATTTCTCTCTTAGGCTATATCCTATAGGTGTATGTGTTGGTGTCTTTCTAGTGTCGCTTTTTCGTTTAATCGAGTTTCAAATCACAACGGAGCTAAAGAAATTTTCACTTCAAAAAATTTTTAAGAAAACTTTTGATATTTGAAAATGGATCAAACGTGAATTTCAAAAAGAAAAGCCCTGCCGCGCAAAGATGATTTTTTTTCTACACTTTAGTTCGAACGACGAAATTTTGTCTTTAGTCGAAATGTAAGAAAAATATTATTACTTTAAGCGTCTAATTCAAAACTTTGAAGAATTGACTCGTTCAATTTCTATATCCGCTATATCATCTTTCACTGATTCGGAGAAAACCGCAAAAAACTGTCACATTTCTAGCGTTAACAAAAAATTGCTATTTATTTTTTGATAAAATGTATTGGAGTAATATACAATCGAAAAGTGTTCATTATTCAATGTATATCTAGAAATATTTAAGTAATTTGGATAAATAAAATAGATACAGCGGATTTTGATACTCACTTCGTGATTTGTATGGAATATAGAGGCTTTTGAAACTCAACTGACCTGAGGGGCGTGTTTCTTCACACGCCATCTTGACAAAATAATTACTCGTGATTGGTTAAATTCCGACATAGCGGGTTTTGACAGTGACTTCTTGAATGATATAGCGGGTTTTGTTTCTCACTTGCAGTTTTAACATGGTTTTTGGTCGTGATAAAGAAGGTTTTGAAACTCAATTTTAGATTAGTCTTGTTCCTCGCAAAAATGTGAACAAGATGTTATTTATACTCAGATCATTTTGTCAAACAATCGGATATAGCGGGTATTGAAATTATACGACTCAATTGAAGTTTTTCGCTAAACTATTTTGCAAAACAACAGAAACCGTTGAATATTCTTTACTGCAATGTTTTTGATATTTTATTTAGGCAAGTTTTGTGGGAAGCAGTAAAAGGCCTCGTGAGCCGCGGGTAGCTCATCAATAATAATAGTGTAAATATTCCATTATAACATATCCCAAATCTCTTAAATCACTGAACTAGAACCCAAAGAAGTATGTTGTGAGCGTGTTCGTGTGACTAAAGTAAGCTCAGTTTTTCCTTACTTCTGGTGAAATCAATCAAACATTTTGAAAAGCCGAAATTCTTTCTTGAAAATATTATCAATTTCGTAAGCCTATCAGGGGCCCAGGCGTCACGCGTCGAGAGCAAATAGTAAAATAATAGCTAAATAATCTTATAATGCAATTTCGTCGATTTGTTTTTGTGTTATTATGCCGTGTTGCGCCACCTTCTTTTTAGCCAAAGTTTCGGACAGCGTTACAGCATCAGAAATGACGACTAAAGAAGAAGGTATGAAACATTGCATATACCCCAAAAACAAATCATGATAATACTTTTGGCCGTGAAAATCTCAAATCAAATCTGGTAGGTTAATTATTTGTTTTATAGATTTTAAAAAGTTAATAATAAATTTTAAAAATCTACAATAATTACGTAAAATAGTGTAAATATTTCATTTTGAAGGTAGGTATCTAATATCTGTAAAAGTTATATTATAATAGAGAGATTTCCCCAAGGATAGGTATTTCTGGAGAGGCCGGTTGATGAAGACCATTTATTTATTATTTATTTTATTTGAACTAAATATAATTTCGATACAATATAATAATTTTTCGATACAATATACAATATAACAATTTAAATACAATTCAGCTATGTCGGCCTCACTGTGTAGCTGTGCTGAGGCCTCTATTTTATAAAACAAAAATTTATACGTAATACATTAAAAATAATATAAAAATAAAGCTGCATAAAAAAAATTATCTAAAATTAAACTAAAAATAAAAATTTATATTTGAGGTAAAATTTTAGGTAAAATGAATTATTTTATGATGTGTTTTAAATTGGTTTTGTGTGTTAACGTGTATGTGTTTTATTCTTATTATGTTATGAGATTTTGGTAATATGTCTTTTTTGTTCTTTAATCCATTTTTTAATTTTTAGTATGAATTTATTTTTGTTTTATCAAATAATTTGGCTTCTCCTTTGTTATTCCACTGCACTGCATTCCACTGCAATCGGAGGTATGAATTCATCGGTTGTCCCCAACCCGCAGATAATAAAATATAAATATCTGATATTTTCTCTAATAAATAAGTTTTTTTTTTTTTTTTACATTAACTCCACACAGGAGGCCCTAAGGAAAATAATTTCCCTCAGGGCCTATGTCATCTGGGATGCTGTGTGGAGGGTCTTTTTGAGGAGAGGAAGGAATGAACATTGGTCTTGAAGAGACCCATGTTGTAGGAAGGAGGAAACACAGAGGCCGGCAAATCATTCCACAGCCGAGCTGTTGAACACAAGAACGAGTCGAAGAAACGACCCGTTCTCATGTGACAAATGTCAACTGTATACAAATGTTGGGCACGCGTTTGGCGTGTTTCCCGACTATGCACCGGTGCCGAAGGGATCAATGATGCTAGTTCCTCGGAGCATCTTCCATTGTAATACCGGTAGAACAAGGATAGCATTCCCACTCGACGCCTGTGCTCTAAAGATTGCAATCCGTCTGTTAAGATGGGAGAATCTATCAAACGGAAACAAAGTTTTTTAATCATAAAATTACATACGGCTTTCACTTATCAAGGACCGTTGTTTAAACGCCCGTCATATTCGCCTAATAATGACAACGATTTGCTTTTGTAAGATTTATTTTTATTTTTATTTTTGAAGTGAAAACTTCTTTAAAACTCTATTAAACGAAAAATAGCGATACTAAAAGAGACAAACACATACATCTATAGGATTTAGCATGCGAGAGTATGAGATAGTATAATCGGTATCCTCTTAGTGTGGTGTAGTGCATCGTAGCCTACCGGTCTCCTTTTGTGCGATGCTTCGTATAGTCTTCCCATTATTTGTCTACTTTAGTTTTCTGTAGGTTTACTCGTAACTTCTAACGCGTGTGAGCACTCTGATTTTTTATTGTTTGATCATTCATTAAACCGTCAAGCATAATTAAACAGCCAAACGCAGACAGGTCTACGGAAATGCGTATTATATAAAAATTGTTCGCTTAGAATTATTCGCTTAGAATTGTTCGCTTAGAATTATTTTAAATACTTTAATTAAATGGTCGTAAAATATTTAAAGATTTGTGCCTGACCTTCGTAAAATAAAATAAAACACACTGATAGCGATGTTTCTTGAATAGATTGAAACAGACATCTGGTTTTAAACGGCAATTTAAACCTTATCGCCATCTACACAAGATGTGGTGCATCGCCAACAAATATAATGTATTTTGATTTTTGATTTTGATTTTGCACGGTTTCAATGTACATGGTGTTAAGGGACGTACTTGATAACTTTAACAAGTGATTTTTGTATTTTTGTCTCCGGTGAGTTTTATTATGACTTTTTTTTCAAATATTTTTTCTTCAAAATCAAACAAAAAAAATCTTCCGCACGTCGTCACTGGTCACTCAGCCGAGCAATCGACCAACCCCTTACCCCGCCACCAACTGTCCTACAACTACCATTTTTTTATGTTTTTGTAGAAAAAAAAGTTTAAATAAAAATTTCATTATTTTTTACTCCAAATAATGTCAGGAATCACTGATTAAATTAAGTCAAGTGCGTGCCTTAACACCCTGTATAAGTCTAAAGAGTTCGTATCACAAGGTGAAATCGGCCCTATCGAAAGTGAAACGAGTGTTAAAATATTACATATACAGGGTGTCCCAAAAGAAAGTATATATTTTGTCGATCGATTTAAAAAAAGTAAGGGTTCTATCGAAAAAATGTTTCTTAAATACTAAAATACACAATTTGGGAATTTATTTCTTAAACATAATATTGTCCAAATGTAAACCCTCGCGTTCGCGGCATTAATTTAATCGAAGAGTAAAATACACCGATACAGGCGAACCCTAGTGGGGTTAATAATTACATAAAAAAAAAAAATTTAATTCTCATGACGGCTCGGCAGGTAGGCTTCGTGATGGCCGCCATTTCGTGACAGATATTTTCTTTTAATTGCATTAGGGGAAGTCGGATTTTTGGCGTACACTTTAGATTTGAGATAACCCCACAGGAAAAAGTCCGTAGAGGTTATGTCAGGACTACGAGGAGGCCAATTTATGTCACCTCTCCTGGAGATCAATTTGCCAGGGAAAATTTCATGAACTCGTGGCAGAGACGTATTGGACGTATGTAATGTTGCTCCGTCTTGCTGGAACCATGTTCTTTGGTTATACCAGTAAGTTTGTAGGGGTGCAGCATTAGATATTTGTGCAAAATGCTGTGTAACGATGATCTATGCACATTTAAAGCACTTGCGCGCTTCCGAATCGAAAAGTTTGAGTCGTCACGAAAAGACTGATACACACTCTCTGCGTTTTCTACCGTTCTCGATGACCTTGGTCGCCCGGATTTTGGTTTTGCCAGCGTTGTACCGATCTCTTGAAACTTTTTGACCCATTTTAGAATGAGAGGAATGCTTGACGCATCATTGACGAATTGACGAAAACTTCAAATGTTGCAGAATCTTCTATGCGCTACCGTAGCCGAATCACCATTTTTGTAAAACTCACGCACGCACAACGCGCGGTCGCTCCCGAGAAATGCTTCATAGCGACTAAATTCCCAAGAGACTACTGATTGGCATATCCCCCGCACCCCTCGGAAAAGTTGCGTTCACACAGAGAGCAAAACAAATATATACTTTCTTTTGGGACACCCTGTATATATATATTGGTTCCATGCCAACTCAGAATCAAGTCCACCCATCACCTCTTTGAACAGTCAATAAGAGCTATGAACAAAATTTTACAATAGCCTATAACCCTAACCTAACGTAACAGTTTTTTTTCATCACTTTTAATGACTTTTCAAAGGAGGTTCTGAGTTATTTCATTCTGAGTTGTCCGGTCACAGGTTTTAAGCTTGGAACCTAACTATAAAATAGTTACCTATAGTTACACAAACCTTTAGGAGTTTTAAGCAATTCTTATTGTCTAGTTTTATTGTTCTGTGCCAAAAGACAATGATGTTAGTGAAAAGGGAAAGAGACAAGGCAGTGGAAATATCAAGTCCGCTTTTACTCCGACACATCGACTTAGTTGCTTATGCAAGTATTCTACAAGAACAACAGGTAAGGCAGAATATAATATACTTCTTATATATAAAAATCTCGTGTCACGGTGTTTGTGGTCGCACTCCTCCGAAACGGCTTGACCGATTTTTATGAAATTTTTTATATATATTTTGTAGGTATGAGTATAGGTTTTAAAGTATATTTCATACCGCTAGGTGATTAGGGTGTCCCTATAAAAAACAATTTTTTGAACAATTTTTTTTTTAGGGTGAATTTTAATTTTTTAAGCGATTTTTGTATGGACAATTTTAACCGTCTTTTCTATTTCAAACAGAACGAAATTATTTATACTGTTGAATGACAGATGGCGCTACGTCCGACTCATCGAACTTTTGTCCACACATGCGCAAGACTGACAAAAATATCGTATACTCAATCGCTCTTCGAAATTCATATAGATTTTCTTTATCTCATTTTCCTACTTTAGCTGGTGTTTTTTTTGTTTTTATCGGCGTTCATCGTCTACTGCGCTCCATTCCTTTTTCTGTCATAGATCCCATCCCCACACACTTACATTGGTTATTTTTTATTTAACAATAAAAATATTCACTAGAAATACTTTATATGGCAGACAACGTTTGTCGGGTCAGCTAGTACCTATATATCGATCGTCCAGTTGATTAGTCAGACATCTCCGAAAAATATAAATTTGAGTTAGTATGCAGTTATATGTGTTAGTGTTCCCTCTATCTGGTACAATACTCAGATTACTTGCAAACACCACCAAATCAATTATAACGCAGAAAAACTTGTAGTGAATTAAACAAAATGTTGATGTTTTCTGGTTCACTAGTAGGATTTTTCAAAATGTCATACCAATGTACCGGACCATTATGCCTCCCGGTGGCGTATTTACAATCCCTACCGCGTTTCAGTCAGTAGGGCGACTGAAACGCGGTAGGGATTGTAATGCATAAATCACCTTACAAACACTACCTCGTTTCAGTCGCCTTACGCGCTTCGTTGCCCTATCTGTCTCAAGCGTCGATGACACAGGGCTAGTTTACAAGCTACTATCTGGGAAATTCACTATCTGTTAGTAAACTCGCCCAGTGTCATCGTGTCACTTGCTAACTAGCAGCAACTAGCAGATTGTTGACAATCTACGAAAAAAAGTTGAAAGGTCGTCAACTTTACTCGCCTACGATGCCTTTATGGCTTCCGATAAACAGCTGATTTCGACTGTCAAAAATCTGAAGAATTTAGTTCACGCAGGCGTCGTTATTCTTGTTACTGGCGCTAAAAGCGACCTCAGTTTCCTACGCTTCTGAGCGAGTGGACAGTTTTGTGTGTCATCATGACAATTGACAATCTCACTCGCCGATTTACCCGCTTTTAAAACTTAGTAGATAGTAGCTTGTAACTCGCCGTGTGTCATCGAGGCTTCAGTGAGGGTGACGTCCGTAATTATAGAAGGCTTAGCAGAGAAGATGGACCGCGTTTATTTATGCTTAAAAAATAAATTTTTAATGTAATTTTTTTTTAAGTATAAATAAACGCGGTCCATCCTCTCTGCTTACTCTTCTATAATTACGGCCGTAACCCTCAGTTAAAAAAAGTTTTTTTTTTACTTAAGAAATAAATTTTCAATGTTAAAAAAAAATTGTAAGTTAAAAAAAAACGCGGTCCATCCTCTCTGCTAACCCCTCTATAATTACGGTCGTCACCCTCACAGAAACAGATAGAGCAACGAAGCGCGTAAGGCGACTGAAACGAGGTAGTGTTTGTAAGGTGATTTATGCATTACAATCCCTACCGCGTTTCAGTCGGTAGCGCGACTGTAACGCGGTAAGGATTGTAAATACGCCTCCCGGTGATATTTTATACAATATTTAATTATGTAAAACACAGACACGATTTATTTGATTAGGATTTGGAGATGTCTGACTAATCAACTGAAGAACGATCGATATTGGCATTTACCATCACTTTTCTACTCTCAGTTAACGCTCTGGTGAAAGACCGCCATTCAGAATCTAAACGTTGCTTAAAAGGGCTTTCAGAGTTTGGTGAAGAGATCTGAGCATCTACATGCTACATGACAGCACATTTAAAAAATACCTTACTAACCTAACTTATTATTTTATTTATTCATCATGTTCTGTTTGATCTTGTTAATATTGCCACATTTTCCCATCTCATTTTGGGAGGCGGGTACGGGCCGCCGTTCCGGGAACCATTTATTGGATAACCAACACCTCTGCCATAGGTCACCCCAAGTGGTTCGCTACATTTGGTGACTTAGCAGGAATGCCCGGATTCATGGGGTGCGGTATGTCCAGGGATTGGCGGCCGATGTGTCTGCCCACCTGCCGCGTGGCGGGCCGGATCGAGAGAGACCTCTCCAGCCAGAATCCCTCGACCAATCGCCTTGTATCGCAGTTGGAGGAATGGATTTGATAGTGCATCACTCCTGGACACACTGACCCCGTATTCCTCATACCTATTTCCTTCCCAGAACTTCCTCTCCTTCCTTTCCTTAAAAAACCCTCCTCAGAGTATCCCCAAAGCATCGCTTTGTCACATGAGAACGGGTCGTTACTTCAAATCGTTCTTGTGTTCAACAGCTCGGCTGTGGAATGATTTGCCGGCCTCTGTGTTTCCTCTTTCCTACAACATGGGTCTCTTCAAGACCAATGTTCGCTCCTTCCTCTCCTCAAAAAGACCCTCCACGAAAATTATTTTCCTCAGGGCCTCCTGTATGGATCTAATGTAAAAAAATTCTCCTTCAGTCCTCCCTTCAACCTTACAACATAGCCGTTTTAGGGATAGTCGCTCAGGCTCCGGGCAATTGGGTCTCTTGTGCGTTGTTCGCGTAAAAAAAACGAATCGCAACCCGAATATTAGTATGTATTTTCATCCCTTTTTGGTTTGAAATTCCGGAAATAAAAGGTTCCTGAACATGACTATTATGCAGGCGCAAAATTTAATCTAAAATTTCGAAACATGATAATAACGCGAAGGAAAATAACTTTCAGTCTAAAACCAAATAAGTCAAAAACTTTTTATTCTGGAAATTTTCGAAAACGTTCGCTGGGAGCCATATTGGGAGCCACCCATTCACAAATATTATGGACATATTAGCTGACACGGAAAACGTTGTTCTGCCATGTAAATAGGACGTATATATACGTATACGGACGAAGCGCCATCTGTCATTCAACAACATAAATAATTTCGTTCTGTTTGAAACACGAACGACGACGGTTAAATTTTTTCATACAAAAATACTAAAATCGCGATTAAAAAAGGGGAGGGTGGGGGTACGAGGGTGAAAACTTGGGGTTATAGGTATTTTTTTATGCAAAATAAAAATAAAAATGTAAAAAAAAAATTCTGGATAGGAACACCCTAGTCACCTAGCCTAGCGGTATGAAATATCCTTTACGACATATTCTCATACCTAACAAATATACATAAAAAAATTAATAAAAATCGGTCGAGCCGTTTCGGAGGAGTGCGACCACAAACACCGTGACACGAGATTTATATATATAGATTTTTTTACGAGTTATTGTGTAAAATTGTGACCTTTTTTGTTACAAAAGACCTGGGTCGAAAAAACGCCCGCCAATTATTTAAATGCTGTAAGTTTAAAACATGTTCGATCTAATCTCGAAATAAATTACACAGTTTGACGTAGGTTTTTTAAAAGTTTTGATAATATATAAGGCACATTTCTGTGTTATTTCCGAACAAAGTTGATGTATCAGCCGATTCATAGAAATAATTTAGTGGAAGCTGAAGAAAAGTGGCTGAAAGAAAATATAATTTTGAAACAATTCTTATTTTTATTTCTTTAAGTTGGCTCACATCGTCGTGCGTGCAGATAATTTTAGAAACATACAAATATAAATTAACATTAGCAAACATATTCGTAACATATCTTAAAATATTGTGAATTAATTAAAAACAAAACATGAATATTTGAGGTAGGCTTACGTAAGGAACACCAATGAAAAATATTATGACTTAAAAAATGTATATAGGTACTCGTGTAGATTATAGATCAACAAACGCTGATTCTGATTTTTATTTTTATTTTTATTTTTATTTTTATTTTTATTTTTATTTTTATTTTTATTTTTATTTTTATTTTTATTTTTATTTTTATTTTTATTTTTATTTTTATTTTTATTTTTATTTTTATTTTTATTTTTATTTTTATTTTTATTTTTATTTTTATTTTTATTTTTATTTTTATTTTTATTTTATTCTATTTTATTTTATTTATATAGGAAAATCAGCAGATTATTTATATTTATAGGAATACAATTAAAAACACATATAAAATCCAATAAAGGATTTAAATAAATGAAGACAATATAAGCGAAACTCAATCGAAAATCTGGAAACAGAAAAATCGAAAAAAATATTGACACCTCTGAGACTCGAACCCAGGACCTCTTGCTTTCCGGGCAAACGCGCTAACCACTGCGCCACGTTGTCGATATGAAATTCGGTCATGTTTAACTTTACCATACTTCGACTAAGAACCACCTACATTATCTTCATTTTCTTTAACGAAAATGAAGATAATGTAGGTTCTTTAACGAAAATGAAGATAATGTAGGTGGTTCTTAGTCGAAGTATGGTATAGTTAAACATGACCGAATTTCATATCGACAACGTGGCGCAGTGGTTAGCGCGTTTGCCCGGAAAGCAAGAGGTCCTGGGTTCGAGTCCCAGAGGTGTCAATATGTTTTTCTGATTTTTCTGTTTCCAGATTTTCGATTGAGTTTCGCTTATATTGTCTTCATTTATTTAAATATTACAATTTGAGGTTTTACTCATTAAGTTAAAAATTAAAAATAAAAATAAAAAACAATAAAAGATTTACAAGTAACTTAAAAATTATAATAAAAAACTAAGGGTCCTGTCCTGTACCCGTAAACTAATCTTATATAAAAATGAATCGCTGAATCTGTTGCTAAGCGCAAATCTCGAGAGCAGCTGAACCGATTTCGCTAATTATTTTTTTTATTATATATAAAAATGAATTGCTGAATGTGTTGCTAAGCTCAAATCTCGAGAGCAGCTGAACCGATTTCGCTAATTATTTTTTTAGAATATTCCTTGAAGTACGAGGATGGTTCTTACGGAGAGAAAAATTAAGAAAATTGTGCAGAAAATTGGATAATTTCAGAAAACCTAACGACTATCGCACGTTTGACAGTTCGCGTGTTTGAGAATTACATTTTGATGATTGTTAGAATGACACAATGATTGTTAAATCAGGATTCTATTTTTAAAAATATTTAAGTTGGTAAATTTATTTAAAGTATGTACTCCCCTAATAGTTTGAATCGAATCAAGAATTTTAGATATTTTAAATAGGTACCTATGTTAGGTACCAAATTTAATATTGAATAAAAATTGTAAAATGTGGCACGCGGGCTGTTTAAATACTGAATGTACTGGGATTGAATATATGGAAAGCGGGAGGGAGGGAGAGATAAGGGAGTGGGGAGGGGGAGGGAGGGCGGTGAGAGGGAGGTGGAGGAGGCGGAGTGGGAACCTCCCTTACACCATGCGAGCGAAGCCACGGGAAAAAGCTAGTAAGTTTATAAAAAAATACAACATTGAAAATAATAAAGAATAAAGAGCATGTAAATAAGAACATGAACACAAATATAAACTAAATATCTGTTTCATAAATTTCAAACATAAAGTATTCTGAAATTTATTCTTACTACACAACAGCAATAAAAATAACATGTGAACACATTAATTAAACCGAATGACAGGTAACTGAAAAGGATTCACAGCAATAACATGATAATTTGCAAAAGGGTATTTAAAATTATTTAAGATTAGCTATGAGCTATGACATATTTTTTAAGGTTCTTAAATTACGCTAGAATATCTCTATATCATTAAAATTCTTATCAAATATGTTGGATGCTCTGAATATAAAAACATTTTGTCTGAGATTGGTATACGATGTTTCAAGATGAAAAAGTGATTTATCTCTGGTTCTAATGCCAGGGATTCTAAAATTTATCTTATAGGGGTGAACAATCAATTAAGCATTAAAGCCATTGATAATTTTGTGGAGATCTGCAAAGTCTCTTCTAATTTTTAATGATTTAAGTCCATAAAGGTCCATCTAGCTTTTTATGTCAAGGTAACCAATATTAAACTTTAAATTTAAATGACGAACAAATTTTCTTCGAATGTCTTCAATGCGTTTAATGTAAATATTATATTGAGGATTCCATATTTGAGAAGCGAATTCAAGATGACAGTGAACATATGAAAAATACAATACTGTGTTTGATATATAAGTTAAATTATATGTATATATACAGAGAGTTTATAAAACGTCATTTAAAAACGAATAAAACACTATCACATTAAAACACACTGTTGGGTTAGTAAGAATCAATCTGCTGATTCTGCCGTCATGGGTCTCGTAACCAGAAACCAGACTATGTGAGAATGGGAGTGGTATATCTACAATATCCACATTTGAACCGATGAACCTCGGTTTTGTTTGTAGTTAAAATATTTCATTGTTGTTGTTTCATAGTGTTGATGGAATTGAAACATTATTTTGGAGACTATAATGATATTTATATTCTAGAAAATTTATGATTTTGATAGGCATTGATGTACAAGTGATCGATGGTCATTGGTGAATTGTATATACCTAAAGGAAATTTTGAGGTTAATATCAAAATCATGGCACATAACAATAGTATTTATGTGCTAATCTACTTACACAATATTACTTTTACTTATGCATGATAATATTATTGAGTATAATTTATTATGTAGTACGAGTATTCTATCATAATAACCGGGACTATAGAAGAAAAATTCTAGAAACAATTGTGCAATTTAAAAATAAATATGCAGTACTATGGGTTAAACATGTATTAGACCACCCAAAATAAACTATTGTACTTGCATCAAAATGATCCCCCGAACAAGTTTTAGGAGCTGTTGATCCAAGTTTTAGGAGCATTTTGGTTAGTTAGTTAGTTTGATTAGTTTGACGGCTTCACATCATTGTTTTCGTACAAATGCAGATTTTTGAACACCAGTTGTTCATCACGTGCGGCTATGAATATATTTTTGCACTGTGGTACAATACAATAATAGTAAGGACGAGATGCTGACATTTCACTTGAGGTTCTTTAATATTAAAAGCGCTAAACAAAAGAATAAAAAACATGTCGTCTCTCGACGCCGCCGTACGAAATACGGTGCCTGTTGCAAGAAAACATATGCTTTTTGAGAATGGTGACGTCACACAGTCAACCTCAGGGAGACCGATAAATTAAAATTTTCATAATTAGGTATATTCAACCTCTTAAAACTAACGCTATCAATACAAAAATATTCTGATTGATTCATTTTTCAGGAGGGCGAAAACAAATGAATGAATGATGAATAAGCGGTCCCGTTGAAAAGAGATACTAGCAACATCTTGTAGAGATGGAAATGCGGTTTTCATGGGGCATAGAAATCACAAACACTAACTTTAATACTCAAAAGAATTCATATTCTACTCTTTTATAGATGGCGCGAGTATAATCATTTTAGGGAATTCCTCTTTTTACAAGTTAAGCTTATAGAGGAATATTTATTGTTTATAATATAAAAATGAATAGTATTTTCATAGTTTTGTCAATAAACAAACTCAAATCTTTCAAGAAAGACTCACGAATAATAGTGTATCGGTGATTCAATCCAATATCGTATTTGTCAGCCTTTCTTGAAAGATTTGAGTTTGTTTATAGACAAAAATACGTATCCACGTGCATTTTTATACACGGGCGCTACCAAAAAATTTATATAAATATTTCAAAGCATAGCTTGTAAAAATCGTTTTTCTCTAAAATGATAATACTCGCGCCATCTATGAAAGAGTAGATTATGATTTTTTTTTCAGAGATAAAGGTAAAATAGTAAATTTTGACTTATAACACTTTTCTATGGGATTTAAAAAAAAAACTTTATTCTAAAATTTCAGATAATTGTTCCAAAAATAGAATCTACATTCAGGGATTTTTATTTTGCACTGGTAGCCATATAATATACGCCACCGAATGCAAAGACAGGGTGAAAATGTATTTTTTTTTTAAATAGGCAATTCACCCTAAAAATAGTGCTATAAATATGGAAAGTGTAATTGAAAACATAGTTTTCCGTCTGTGCCTTTTGTAGAGTCTATTATTTTAAAAAGCTTCACGGTAATATATATTTTTTCAATAGCTCCACAAGAAAATAATTTTCCTCGGGGGGCCTATGGCATCTTTGGGGATGCGGTGTGGAGGGTCTTTTTAGGAAAGGGTTTGAGGGGTGGGTAGGAATCTGGGGGTTAGTGTGTCCAGGAGTGACGGATGAATGATTCCATCCCTCCCACCATGATGCAAGGTGATGTTCCGAGAGAGCCCTGCTGGAGAAGTCAAAAGGTCTTCCTTAACCAGTCTCTCCCTCTCTGGCCTGCCACGCAGTTGGTGGGCAGACGTATCCGCCGCCAAGACCCAGACAAACTTCACCCCAAGAATCCGGGCACCCCTGCTAACTCACCAAACTTAGCGAACCACTTGGGGTGCCCTATGGCAGAGGTGTTGGTTATCCGATAAATGATTCCCAGGGCGGCGCGCTTGGTTCATTTATGGTTTCACGCATTTCCGCAACGCGGCGCTATACTAACTACTCAACAACAACTGCCACCCCATGTCTAGGGAGAAACAGGGAGATCCAGGGGAGAAAGGGAATTTATGAGCTAGTACAAGGAGATTTCGTTAAAAAAAATTCGACCTATCGGTGAATAAAAAGTAATACTTTGAAAAAAATAAATTGGTAGGGTATTATGTATTATTACATATTTTCAGGGCATAAAGCAAATGCAAACAAAAAATTAAAAATGGAGTTGGTTGCATTTTTAGGGATTCTAAATCATTTGTTAGTCGTTAGGGAGCAAGGGAGTCTCTATTTCTTGAACTGGCAACGGCAACGCTAACTGTCAACTGTGTCAACTGCCAACATTCAAAATAAAATTAATTTCAAACTTCAACGGTTGTTGATCGAACAATTTTCTAATAAATATTACGCGTGTTTTATAGATGAGGTGGATTTTAAAATCCCACTATATTTATAAACGGTGTAATACCTGTGTATCATACAATTCTTTTCAGAAATGGATAAAAATACGCAAAACTCGATCTTTGCAGAGATAAGTTGGAATTATTGGTAGCATTCAATTGGTCAATAACTCCGTATTAGAAAAACTGTTTCGGTGAGATGTTTACCTACCTAATTGTTTCCACCTGAAATAATTTTCCAAAAATGATTATTATTTTGTCCACTCAATAATAATATAACAAAATGACAAAAATTATTAAAATTAATTTTTCATTTTACGCAATTCAAATTTTTAAAGCAGTATTTTCCATCGCCCCAAATGCAAAAAGTGGTATTTTCTAGTCATAAGGTGAATCTAAAGATTTTTCTTAAAAAAATATTCGTAGCGCGTCCAGTGATTTCGAAAATTTAGCAAAAAATAAGTTGTACTTATTGTACTGAAGACAAGCACTCCTCTGTACCTACTTAGGCTTATCAGTTAAAATCGTACGAAAGGATGGCAAACCTTTAAATTTAAATAACAAGTAAGAATTTTTTATTCAGAGCATTTCAAAATAAGATGTGCATACTTATACTTTTTTGAAACAAAAAGACAATATTGAAATATTCTTATAGCTTATTGCTAATTTAAGCATATTTCAGATAGATTTGTCATAATTATTTTCCTTTAATCTTTTAAAGAACGAGTTGATTAGTCAGACATCTATGAAAAATCGAAATTTGAATAGAGAACTCCAGTCTAATTTTTTAATTCTTTTTATTGAATTGACCTTCTAACTTAAATAACTGCATTTTTTTAGAGTTATTAATAGTTAAAATAATTGTCAAAGTTTTAATTTTTCAAGATCCATCATCACTCCTGAAAAGTTATTTTTATTTTCAACAGGTGTTGTCATTTTGTATGATAATTACACGGAAGAAAGATGAGACTCCAGATACTAATATCTACAGCCTGCATGTCGGATGAATATTACAGAGACAGAGACAGCTCATATGTTGAACTAATATATACGAACTTCAGAGTGTTGACTAATATCTACAGAGCTAAGGTCGGACGAATATCTATGGCGGTCCCAGTGTTGACTAATTTATTTATTTATTTATTTATTTTTTCAGGTTCTCCATAAAACAGTTATACACCAAATTATTACAGAGAAGATTATAAAATATATGAGAAAAAAAGGCCGAGGGGGCAGTTTCACTATGTTGAGACATATGTCAAAAGATAGTTACTGAACTCTCTATAGGTAACATTGAAGATGTCAATGCTCAATGCAGAATCGTTAAGCAGTTGAATTGCTCTATTTAATGGGGCATTCTGAAAGGAAGAAGTTCTCGCTTTCGGAGCATAAAAAAGTGTGTGGGATCTCCCACGAGTATACGCGTTAGGGACATATAGGTTAATCTCCTTCAACATAGGTGGGTTCAGTACAGTACCGGAGATCAGCTTAAAAAAATGTTTCCCCAAAAATATTTTACGGCGGGCTTCTAAGGTATTAAGATCGAGCATTCCTGTTAAGAACAACGATGGATACAGGAATGGGTAGTATGTATATTCCCTCATATCATATAATATCTACAGAGCGTAGGTTGAACTAATATCTACAGAGTGTAGGTTGGACTAATCAGCTAAATGTGTCCAATAGTCCGATATTAGGGATTTTTACATACATACTTACATAAATTAAGTTTTTTAAACTGCATACGCAATATTACGGTATTCCAATATGCTATACATAATTGCAAATCCAACCTCTGCCAGTGCTGTAGATATTCGTCAACACTTTGATTCTCATAGAAATTAGTCAGCAGTTTGAGCTGTAGATATTCGTCAACACTTTGGTTCTCATAGATATTAGTCAACAGTTTGAGCTGTAGATATTCGTCAACACTTTGGTTCTCATAGATATTATTTCGATTTTTTCAGTTTTTGGAATTCCTGTAGATATTAGTAGACGCCTCCGAAAGATGATACTATTTGATAAGTTAAAACATTATTTAGGTGGAATTATTCATTCATTATATTATTAAATTTTTGAATATTATTACGGGAGAGTGGTATAAAAATTGTTTGAAATTATAATTTTTTTAGCTTTTAAAATCAATATTATCAAAAATGAAACATCAACCACAAAAGTGTAGGCAAACGATATCAGCTGTGCCATTTTGATTTGGCCGTGGAGTAGTAGGTAGCATTATGATATAATATATTTATACGATTTTTTCATACAGTTTAAAGTTTTTCAATGTTTTAATAATAGAGATACCTCTATTTTTGATACTGAATTATTTAGGGGTAAATAATGTTTCAATAAACACAACAACTAAATCTCTATAAACAGTATGTAAATAAATTAATACGATGGCGTGTCATTCCTACATTCCCGTACATTTCCCATACAATGACTTTACGGTGACGTCACGTCACGAGAAACAGTGACGTCACCACTAAACATTTCAATAATGCCAACTTCACACTGTGTTTTGACGAGATGTTTAAAAATGCACTTTTTAATAATTTTTTAAAAACTCTGCCTTTAATATTATTAAATAAAACTTATATTTTCAGAATCAGCGTTTATTGGTCTATATGAACATATTTTTTTAAAGCTATAATATTTTTCACTGGAGTTCCTTATTGAGTATGCAGTTAAATGTAAAAGTGTACCCTCTATCTGGTACAATACTCAGATACTCATAAACACCACCAAATCAATTATATTGCAGAAAACTTGTAGTGAATTAAACCAAATGTTGATGTTTCCTGGTCACTAGTAAGATATTTCAAAATTCCTTGCTTCCAGCATATTTAATATGTTAAACACAATCACATGTAAATAATATTTGATTTACGGTGAGCATTCGAATATAGCTTTCCTCATCTCAAAACTTAGTATTTGGAAATGTCTGACTAATCAACTGGATGATCGACCTACAAATTTGGATTCTTCCGAAAAGCAAACCATAACATATAATGTTCGACAAAATACTTAGACCTCTCATTGGCAGTAAAATTAATAATATATGTTTTTGTTTTCAGGAGTTAATGGAGAAATCAAATAGGAAAAAATGGCGAGTTTGGCTGACAAGCATCGTTATTGGCACGGTGGTTGTGGCTCTCATCGTGACCGCGGGCATCCTCCTGACCAAGGCCAAGGACGAGAGCAAAGGGGAGCCTGTGGCGCAGCCCATCACGCTGGAGGATGTCATGCACGGCAAGCTGACGCCCAACAGATTCAACGCCACATGGCTGACAGGTAATTACAAATATAATAAGTGTGGTTGACTGTCTATACCATATTCCCATAATTTGGTGGTTACCCTAAATGCTAGCCAGTGACTTGTGAGGTCACTGGCTAGCCTCTTGAGTTGATGCCATGCGGCTGACAATTAACTCGAATTGTCATGAATGTGGTGGACCTGTTAACCGTCATTATTCGAAATTGATTAATTTTATAGCTTCCGTGGAAGAGGGGTAAGGCTCTCGACTCGCAATCCGGAGGTCACAGCTTCAAACCCCGGCATGCCCAAGTAAATTTTATGTTATTTAACAATCTATTCATTTAATGACGGCCAGCGTGGTCGAGGGGTAAGGCTCTGACTCGCAATCCGAAGCTCGCAGGATCGAATCCAGGCATGGGCAAATAAATTTTATTTGATTAATTTGTGTTATTTCACAATTAATTCATTTAAAAATAATATGTATCTAGTATATTTGCGGCACGTTCCAGAGTGGAAGATTCTCTCAATATCGCCCTGGTGTAAGACCACCATTTAGAATTGAAACGTTGCTTGCAATGTTACGGGGTAAGGGTGACGCTATAGCTAATGTAACAAATACAATTATTATAAAACTGAATGAAGACCAAAAATGCTTAGCAGTTTTCATTGATCTTCAAAAAGCTTTCGATATAATTGATCATGAAATACTGTATTTAAAACTAAAAAAAAATGGAATAACCGAAACAACTCTAAACTGACTTAGAAAATACTTAACTGGAAGAGAACAAATTGTACAAATTGGTAAAAGAAAGAGCAAATCTCTACCAATTAAATTCGGGGTCCCCCAGGGAAGCGTATTAGGACCTATACTATTTCTGATCTATATAAATGACCTTATGAATCAATGGAAACATAATGAGCTTTGCAGATGACACTGTTATTATATTCCACCAACAAGATTGGACAAGAGCCTACAAGGAGGCGGAACATGGCTTGGCAGTACTTCAAAACTGGCTAAAAGTAAACTTCCTTACATTAAATGTTAATAAAACTAAATATCTAACTTTCTCCAAAAACAAAAGAGGACAACCAATGAATGAGCATACCCTCAAATTTCATGAATGTCAAAATAATTTTCCACAATGTTCCTGCCCGTGTATAACCTAAACAAAAAGTATTAAATATCATGGGATTGAAATTGATGAAAAACTGCAGTGGAATTCATATATTGATCTTACCTCAAAAAAGCTAACAAAACTCATCTACTTCTTCAAATAATTACGAAACATCTTGTCAATGAGGGATTTAAAGAGAGTATATTATGCTTTATGCCACTCTCGATTTGGAATATGGAGTAATAGCACGGGGCTCAGCAGCATCTAAACACATAGAACAACTGAAGGTAACTCAGAATTGCAACATAAAGACCATACTAAAGGTCCCTATAAGGACGTCAGCAATAGAAATTTTTAAACAGTTAGATGTTCCAAGCATACAGAAAATCTATGCTAAAAACATTCTAGTACATCACCACAAAAATGATTCAGTGGCAGACACCTCACAAGCTCATAAAACCAGAGCCAAACAAACAAACATACTTAATATACCAAAGTGTAACTCTTCATTTGGACAAAGAAGTTCTGAATTTTTAGCTATATAACAAACTCCCACTTAGTATCAAACAAATTAAAACAAAAAATAGCTACATTAAGGACATTAAATGTTGGCTGAAGGAACTATCGAAAAATTAACTTACTAGTATTCTTAAAACATCATTGTAGAAGTTTCTGGAAAACCTTATCCAAAAAATGAAGTTTAACCATAGAAGTTGCTGAAAACTTGTCCAAAGTATAGTCCCCCTCAGCACAGGATCTCCTAGTGAGGAGGACTATGAATATATTTTCTGTTTTATATATATACCTAACATGTTTTTATATAAAAATGTAAAAAATAATAAATATATAGTTACTAAATAATAAATTTAAAAAATAAAATAAAATGGTTTTAGCCATATTTGGTATCCAGGTTTGAATAGCCGGGTACCCCCTCACCTTCGTCTTCCCTATATTCTTTCCCTTTCTATTAACTTTAGTCTCACAACATACCCCATGGAGATACTGTAGTCTTACTGACTGCAGACGGTTGGGAGCAGAATCTTGTGCTGTATTCATGTTAAAAACAAGGGTTATAAGCATTATTAAAATTGCTAAATATGTATGCTAATAACTGTATTCGTGTTAAAAACAAGGGTTATAAGCACTATTAAAATTGCTAAATATGTATGCTAATAACTGTATTCATGTTAAAAACAAGGGTTATAAGCACTATTAAAATTGCTAAATATGTATGCTAATAACTGTATTCATGTTAAAAACAAGGGTTATAAGCATTATTAAAATTGCTAAATATGTATGCTAATAACTGTATTCATGTTAAAAACAAGGGTTATAAGCACTATTAAAATTGCTAAATATGTATGCTAATAACTGTATTCATGTTAAAAACAAGGGTTATAAGCACTATTAAATTTTCTAATTATGCATTATGCATGCTAATAATATGCAATGTTAATGTCAAAATGTGTACCAAAAATGCTGAAATATGCACTAACCATTCCAAAATATGTATACCCAAAGTTCCCATGCTATAGGCATTTGGCTAGCCTCTAGTATAAAACATATTATGTGATACAACTGCAGAGAATCATCTAATTTTAATAAAATTCGCCACTAAACGGAAGAAAAGGTTTCTCATTGGTGAATAACAAACAATCAACAATAATTACTCTAATTCGTAGTCTTATTTGTAATGTATGTGTCTTGTTATCACAATGCAAACCCTAATAATTATACATTGCTTTATGCAGATGATGAGCTAACCTATACGGATGCAGAAGGAAATCTCATTGTTTACAATGTTCAAACTGATACCGAGGAAATACTTCTTTCAAAGGACAACCAAGTGAGTAAATGTTTAAACAATAGTATCTTGGCATTACACAATCTCTTCCGATGACTGCAAACCTATTTATATCTGAAGCGTGATTCTGTATCTTTTGCGACGTCCTGACTAAAGCGTATTAAATCGGCCGACAAAATTTGACAGTTTTTTGATCAGTATTCCTTAAAAACTTTAAGTTTTAAAGCCTTTCAAAAAATATATGTTTATACATTCCCTATGCTGAAATGGCAATTATTTGAAAACCATAGAAAAAAATCGCAAAATATGCCCCGAAAACTATTATAAACACTTTTTTTCAGTTATTTTACAAGTTATGTGTACGAAAACATTCACAGTATTTTTTTAAAATGCTATTTTAGACAATCCTCATGAGATTTGTGCTCTATTTTAAAAGAGTCGTGTTTTATTAAACATTTTCGCTTAAATATTATTGCTTTTAATATTAGCACGCTCTCTCTAACATTCGTATTTACATATCTCTCCATCTTCTTCTTTTTGAACGGTTACACCGCGCCTTAAGACACCAACTCTTAAGAGTAGTTGTGCTAACAATAGGTTGTTGTACCTATGACACTAGGTCCTCTCATATAGTATTCCGTATTCGTCTTAGTGTAAGCAAATAAGCGTATCTTGTCATCTTAGTCATACCCGTGATGTAGAATATAGTATTCGGCGCAAATGAAAATACCGCCCGGTCCTACATCTATATCGTTCATACACATACATTCTTTATCGTACATGAATAACTTTTAAATTAAGAATTTACTGAAAATAAAAGAGTGTTTCTTACTTGTACCTCATTGTATCTTGAGTTTGTGAGACAATGACAAGTCGAGATGTAATATATAACGTCTTTGGGTAAAGTTGCCGAATTCCACTTACTCATATTTCCTAACCTTCAAACTTAACTTTTATTGAGAAAAAATGGAAGTTTAATGCATATTTTACCATCTCCTTCGATATAAATGTTGTTTCTTGTAGTAAACCAAAATGTTTCTTGTATTGAAATCAAGTTATTCTCAATTGAATGATGAATCGACAGCCGATAACGCACTGTGGACACCTTCTGACATCCGACGGATTTTGCCTTTTTGTCTTAATTGTCTCGTAACACTGTTTTAACACAAAAGATAAAACAAAAAATACAGAATCACCTTTCTGATGATTATTTCCTTACATAAATATGAATGTTGAACACTGTGTACTGTATAGATTAGGTCAGCAAACCTATTTGAAAAAATCATGTTTTAGCCCATTGAGTACTGATTTGCTTAGGCATAAGATTATTAAATCCCACCTTGACTGTTTACTATGGAACTTAATGTTGATAAATGCAAAATTTTGTCCTTTTATAGAACCAAAAAACCTATTCAGTTTGTTTGTAAACTAAATAGTGTTTATCTGTCTACTGTCACATCTATCAAGGACCTTGGAGTCATTCTAGACTGTAAACTTTCTTTTCGTGATCACATTAATCATATCGCAAATAAATCACTTAAACTACTCGGCTTCATTCATAGAATTACCTCTGACTTCAAACATTTAAGTGCACTTAAAACTCTTTACTAATCGCTGGTTCGCCCTCACCTTGAATATGCTAGTGTCATTTGGTCTCCTTTCTACGCTGCCCACATTTGTCACGTGGAATTCGTACAACATCGTTCCTAAGAGGAATTGCTTGGAGGTTGGGTCTTGAAAGAGGCGAGTACTCGTATGATGAAATTGAACACATTTTAAACATTTCTTCTTTAGAAAAACGTAGAAAGGACTCTGATCTAATTTACATATTTAAAATTAACAACAGTATTACTGATACACCTGCATTGTTACAACTCATCCAGTTCAACATCCCTTCCCGTAGACTCCGAAATAATGAATTGCTGTTCCTCAATCAATATTCTACTAATTATGGATACCATTCTCCCTTATCCAGAATGTCGAGACTTGTCAACGCAAGTCAAAACATTATTTTTTTGGTGTAAAACTAAATGACTTTCGGCAGTCGATACGCAAATGCTTCTTCATGCTTTGACTTGTAGTGTCTTCTATATGAACTTTTTACATTTTATATTGTCATTGCTATTAATTTGTATGTGCTCTCCCTTCACTGTCATCTCTGTTTTTTTTTTATTCATTATTATGTTTTTAATGAACTATTGTCCGTAAATTAATAAATAAATACTGTGGATGTTGTCTGCCTAGAGTGGGGTAAAGCTGTGCATGCTCCAGGATAGAATAGGGATGTCGAAAGTGAAAAAAAAAATCGATATATCGATGTATCGATATTTATTAAAATATCAATATCGACGTCGATATATCGAGGAAAAAATATCGATACATCAGTCAAATTTTCAAGAGATTTTGCATTTTTAAAATAATAGTTTATTCAGCTCAATATTATCAATAGTATTTTTTTGTACACAATTTGCTTTTTTTAATGTACAAAAATCTCAATAAAAATGAAGGTATTTTTATCACTATTCATTTTTATTACGTAATAATTACAAAAATATCAAAAATTAAAAAAAACTGTCTTCTAACTTATATGTAAACTGAGACGCATATAAAGTTTGTATGCGTCTCAGTAACATTCTATTGGCGTATTAATCTGTCAAAAAGGACTTCGTGTTCGGAACAAGGTATAGTCAATAAACATAGACAATTGGGAACCAACACATAGGAGTGGCTTAGAAAAAAATGGCGAAAAATAGCATACATTTCTGTGTATGTACACCCTTAGATAGTATTGGTGATCACAAATACTAATGCAAAGACAATAGATTTGTAAGCTATTAATAGTTAAAATTTCAACCGCCAGATGTCATGACCCAATACAGTTACTTTTTTCCGTTCGTTCCTATACGGTTTTGGATTCTAGTGACTTTAAATACGTAAAAATATCGATATATCGATACTTTTTCAACAAGCCTAGGATAGAAGAAGGAAAATAATCTAAATTTATTCCAAAAAGGTTTTCAATTTACATAAATTAACCTTTTTTTTGTATATATCCATCAGAATTTATTTTCCTTCTTTTCTTAGGGCTTTACAGCTTTATCTCCCGAATTAGTTATGTAAAATAATATTGATGAATCAACAAAATAATTTCATATTATAATGTTATTTTTGTGTATTTCCATATGAAAAAATATATAATATTGATTACCTACACACGGTGGAACAGCATGTACCTGAAGGATTTTAACCGGCAATTCCTGAGCACATTTGGAGTAAAAAATAAATATCATTTTACTGTCAGTCGAGCGATTCTATACCTTTTGTGGGATCAAGATCTCCTGACGAACGAGATCCTCTGTCAGATTTGTGTGATTTTCTATGGCTGTTATTTGCTTTTTCTATGGGCCGATGTCAAATTTCAACTATAAGCTGTCACATATTTTAGTTTAAATCAGCGAAGCTTTTTTTTTTTACATTAACTCCACACAGGAGGCCCTGAGGAAAATAATTTCCCTCAGGACCTACGTCATCTGGGATGCTGTGTGAATGGTCTTTTTGAGGAGAGGAAGGAATGAACATTGGTCTTGAAGAGACCCATGTTGTAGGAAGGAGGAAACACAGAGGCCGGCAAATCATTCCACAGCCGAGCTGTTGAACCCATGAACGAGTCGAAGAAACAACCCGTTCTCATGTGACAAATGTCAACCATGTACAAATGTTGGGCACGCTTTTGGCGTGTTTCCCGACTATAAACCGGTGCCGAAGGGATCAATGATGTTAGTTCCTCGGAGCATCTTCCATTGTAATACCGGTATAACAAGGATAGCATTCCCACCTGATGCCTGTGCTCTAAAGATTGTAATCCGTCTGCTAAGATGGGAGAATCTATTAAACGGACCGCCCGTTTCTGCACAGAGTCGAGGGTATTTTTCAGGTATTTTGGAGTTCCAGACCAGAGGTGGCTGCCAAATTCAACCGTGGGGTGCACTTGTGATTTGTACAGGGTTAGCAGTTGTGTACTATTAAAGTATCTGCGGGCCCTGTACAGTAGGCCCAGTTTTTGGCAGGCAACTTTACTGTGGCTTCGATGTAGCCCCCATACCTGAGCTGGTCACTTAGGGTTACACCAAGCATATCAATGGAGGGCCTGTTCGGAAGATTGCTACCGTTGAAAGATACTGGATTTTCATTTCGATCCCTTTTAGACGTAATCAGACAAGATTGGGTCTTTGAAACATTAAATTCAACGAGATTATTTTTACCCCAAGAGAAAACACTCTGGAGGTAACCGTCCATTCTTTGTTTCAAAGCCCTCTGAGCCGTTGGAGTTTGTGAGCCCTTTGGGGGCTTGTCAAACAAAAAGCTATCACGGACTGTACTGTCATCCGCGTAGCAATGAATTGGTGCACATGACAAAAGCTATCACATGACAGAAGCTAGCCTGATACCTATAGAAAAGGCAAATAATAGCCATAGAAAATCACACAAATCTGATAGGAGATCTCGTCCGTCTTTCTATTAAAAACAAAAAAAAAATTGTTCAATCACACTCCTACACGACGTGACGGGATCACGTGATACGCACACTGTTTCATGTGTTACCGTGCTGCTGGAACGAGACAGAGTGCTTATCACGTCTACACCCGACCCGCTAGGCTACACCTGACTACTCATTTGCGTCGTGTGATGGAAAAATATTCTTATTAACTTTTTATTTCAAGCTTTTAATTGACAGTTAAATAACATCTACATTTCTTACTCAAAATATGCTGGTTAAAATTCTATATACGTGCGTGGGTATGTGTTGTTGTACCCTGTATATGATAATTTAATTTTTAACATGAAATAGTACTTTTTTGCAGATATTGGGAACATCGTTCGATCAACAGTTATCAGCTGATAAAAAGTATTTACTGCTGGCTCTGAGCTACAGAAAGGTATATACACATATTATTATTATTTATACAAACTACAATAATAAACACATCGAACAAATTCACAAACTTTCTCTTTGCACATTGCGCATCTTGCTAATTGTATATACACACGGTGTCCGAAAACTAGTGGTACAAGCATGAATCTGGTCAATCTACGTCATATAGGGATAATATCTGCACATTTGTCGAAAAGGTAATTTTTAATTATGAAAAAATGCTACGTTAGAGCTATTAAAAATGCTACTTTGTCAAGAGATTTTTACTCTATTTTAAACAAGCCATGTTTTATTAAATATTTCCACAATTCTCTTGTATTCCACATGTCACATACATGATCTATCAGCGGTTATCCCCGTAGATTGCGTTGAAATTGCTAGTGTTGTAAAGGTTAACAGAAGTGAACTAATCATTACTTTCACACTGCCTTATAAGGTAAAAGGTTTGCATGATATTTTTGAATGCCTACTAACAAAATTTACATTTATTTCAGCTCTACAGACACAGTTATACTGCTCAGTATGTGGCCATAGAGCTGGACACTGGTGAACAACTTCTAATTACACCCGATGCCAATGAAACTTATTTAGAACTGGCTGTTTGGGGGCCACAAGGAAATGCTCTGGCGTTTGTTCAAAATAACAATATTTACTACAGAAGTTCTGTGAACGACGCCACCGTGCAGATATCTAGTGATGGAAAACCAGGAACCATTTACAATGGTGTTGCAGATTGGGTGTATGAAGGTAAGAGTAGAAGATAGTAGGAGATTTCAAATATTGTCAGGTTATTCATAAACCAGGATTATGTGCCTACTAACTTGTCTTTCTTTAAAAAAAACCTAAACAATTACTTTATTCAAATCGGGTAAAGCGACACTTTAATATATTGGCCCACATCTTCTGAAGAGTGATTCTGTATCTTTTGCGTTAACCATTACAAGGCTAATACAAAAAGACTAAATCCGTTGGATATGAGCTATGAAATTTCTATGATTTTCTATGGCCTGTCTATGCCTGTCGTGTGTTGATATCAGTTAATGTGGATTAATTATCTACATAAAAACACGATTTACTATTTATTAGTTAACTACTTACTTATGAGCCTAATATGCATTCATAAATGACTATCCAATATTGTCATATTATGTTGTTGTATGTAGGCGATAACATTCAATTTGCAAATTTTCCCGCGACTGACATCAATGAGGATTAAGTGGCAAATGCGCTGTCATCTCTAGCCTTAGGGTAACTATTTTAAAGAGTTGGTTTCCTAACACAAGCACAGCATTTGTAAGCTCGTTACCGCATAATATCGTATTTAAGAAAACTGTCAAAATGTTTCGTATATGGCCGATTCAACACGCATTCCGCTGTCGCAAAAGATACAGGATCACTCTTCTGTTCTCTTTAATGTAACTATGTATAAACAACTAGATGCGACACAACAGCTGCACAACATCATTATGAATATGTGGGCCCTAAGCTATTTTCCGATTTACCTGATTTAATAAAAAGTGAGAAAAACTATTTTTAATTTAAAAAAACTTATGTTGCATTTTTACAGATGACAAACAGATTCACTTTTTCTTATATTCTGTTGCTTATATTCTGCTGATATTCTGTTTCCATTATTATATGTATTTTTACTTATTGTCCAATATTTTGTAATATTTTGGAGTAATTTTGAAAGCTTTCTTTTCTATTTTTGTAACTATACATACTACTTATAATCAGTATTATGTATTCCCAAATACTTTATCTTAAACACTTTATTATTTGCAAATACATAGGACTAGCTCCCCAGATAGACCCGAGATTATTTCTCTACTAACTGGGTAATTTAAAACTGTTAATGAATAATATATAACATATTATTGCGTATAATTAGTTACATAATTTACAATAAAAAAATAAATAAAAAGTTTTACTGTAAAATCATTTTCTTTCATTGTCATGTTAGGTACAAGAGTCATACCAAATTTTGCACGTTAATTGTTTTGCGTGCTATGCTAGATAAAGATATTATCTTACGTCACTTCCTGAAGGCAACAGGAACTAATAAACCATTAAAATTCAATAATGATAATAGTTGATTCAATATTTGGAAGCCCTTTCCACGAAAAAACATTGCATCACAAATTGAAATCCTTCAAATTCTGACGGAGGATTTCTTGTTTAAAAATTTATTTACTGTAACTGGTTATTCTGTAACAGATTTACGTTAATTCTGTATCAGATTTACGTTCATTTTAGCCTACAAGCTAAACATATGGAATGGGCCTATAACTACTCACATTTTAAGTCTAAAAACAAATGTGCCGATAAACTTCCTCTTTCAATTTCTGTAAATAATGACATCTTGTTCAAATAGAACAGTGCTGAATAGTCCGGTTACCGCCAATTTTTTATTTATTAAAAGGGCAGCTAGGAATTTGTAAAGTCACATCCAGCCATGCGATTTTTTATCTTTTGTGGATATGGATTCAATTCCATACGTCACATTCGTGTGATTGTCTATGGATTGCAATTGTTTTTACTACGGGCTGATGTGTCAGCTGTCAGCGCTGTCGCCGACTTCAACTAGTTTAAAACACGAAATGTGCAAGTATACTTGATTATTTATTCATTTAATATACGTTTAAAGTTGTATACCATGGATTTGACATTTACGAAGTCTGCGACAGCAAGGATACACAGGTTTGCCAATTTGCGGGGAACTTGTGGGGAAATTGCGGGGATTTTGTTATTTTGTACTCCCAATTTGGGGAATTTGAACATTTATGGAGGATATTTTAGAACATATGCATTGGCAACCCTGCAGCTTACACATCAGCCCATTGAAAAAGCAATTGCAAGCCATAGACAAATACACAAATGTAATAGGCGATTCCGTATCCACAAAAGAATCGCTCTTCTGATGTAAGTTTTATTATAATAGGTGAATTGTCTCTTATATTGGAATGTGAATTTTGAAAATTCCTATCTGCCTCTTTGCTTATGATGCCAGTACATCAGAGTAGGGTGATAGTTATTGCAATAGATGACGAGTGCCGCTAGATAAATACTATACGATCGTGAGATATGATTCTCACAGCCAAAAATATTATTGTGATTGATTTTTGAGGTATTATGCTGTAGTGTGTTGATTCCTCCTTTAGCCGACTTTTCAGACAACTTTGCAGTACCTGATGATAGACATTGTAAGGCTGTTTGAAACGTTGTTAAAAACATAAGTATTGGGTCACTTTATCAAATTGATCATGCACTTGGATAGAACTTTTGATGAAAGATTTACTTATTTCATTGAGTGAAATATCATTTTTCTAGAGGAAATCTTCGGATCAAACAAGGCGTTGTGGTTTTCGGAAGATGGCTCCAACATGGCCTATGTGAAATTCAATGATAGCTTAACTCGCGTCATGGCCATACCGTTCTATGGACATTCAGGGGATCCCGACTCACAGTACACGAGGCAACTATCCATCCGCTATCCTAAGGTATGTATATCCTAAGAATGGAATTATGATTAATGCTTAGCTAAATACACTATCTATTTAAACAACGTATCGTCTTGTGATTATTATACTCATGTATTATGTAGTATACCATAAAATGATATGAATGCGATACACAGGATGCACAATAAAATAATGCATTTATTCTTTGTAATAGATCATTGTTTGCTTAGGATGTTTGCTTACAATGGTTAGGATGTAATTGATTAATATCTTTTAAATAATTACATTATCCACTTATAAATCACGACAATGGATCAATTAATTTTTGTTTCACTATGTATTCATTCCGAATTGCTAACTTATTAGTTTTTATCACCCACATTAGTTATTGAAATAAGCTCTAGATGGGTGTTGATGTGCTACCCAAACTTAATTTGCATTTTACAGTTTGACACACTTAACTTTGTAGCTGATGGTGTCGCTACTGTAGATATAAAATATCCATTTACCTAAATTTTTATTTATTTATTTATTACATAAGATACATTTTATACAGTAAAATAACATAATAATAATATTTCAAAATAACTGTAAATATTAAAATGGGTACAAGTGTTATTATGTCTTGTTTGTCTATATTAGTTCTTAGCTAGGCAGATTGCCCGTTCTAAGGAACCAAATGCTGGTGAAAAATGCAAAAAGTGTATTCTGAACAAAAAAAAAACAAAGTGTTTTTTTTTGTAGATTAAATATATACTTAGTTCTTACTGATTGTGGCATTTAATAGTTAAGCATTTAAAATTTTAAGTTTTAAGTGACGTTATTTAACAATTTTTCAGACTCAACCCTACCTAAGCCAATCAACCATTTATTTATTATTGAACCGATGCATGTCATTTTACATGTTTTAATATTTAATTCTGGAGGGATTTTATTATATAATTTCGGTCCCAGATATGTATATGTCTTTTGGAACTTCGACGTATTGCTCCCTGGGACCACAAGATCCTTTCTGGTGTGACTTCTTGTGATGTATTTATGATCAATTTTATCAAGTTTTTCTAGATTTTTGTGGACGTGGATAATAACCTTTTTTATATAGTTTTGACGAACATCGAGTACATAAAAATTTTTGTATAGCTGATCGCTTGAAAACCTATAGGGTTTAGGGTTTATAATGAAATTGAGGTTTTGTATTCCCTATTTTTCTCCTCCACAAATTGACTGATTTGTAAGATATTTTTTACCAACTCTATTAGAAGAAAATATTCTATATCTACGTTTTTTTTTTTTTTTTTTAAATACATTGTCTAGGTTGTATACTGAATATCTGTTGGTGACGTTTAAATCAGGCAATTTTTGGAGGGTCCTAACTAGTGATGTAGACCCGGGAATATTCCCCGGGGAATATTCCCCGACCTGAAATAAATTCCCGAAAACAGGGAATTTATTTAATTTTTAATAAAATGGTTTCTACACTTCTCTTGGATGCTTTATTGAGAGTTGGCAGTTATCTAAGGGGACATCCCTTGATGTAGGGACTTCCCTACCACTTATGCCCCCTCCACCCCCCTTAGAGAAGTCCCTGCAGACCAGGGTATCCCATGTAGGGATTTCCTCAGGGTCCCATGTTTATCCCAGGACGATTTATTTTTATTTAAAGGAGTGTTAATTCACTCGCGAATTCACATTTCAGTATATTCACTATACCTTTGGTATTTATTTGAATATTATAAACCTTGATATTATTATTATCATATTATAGCGGGTTTTCAGTCAGCACAATATTTATTATTATTTAAAAATAATTTAATAAAATAAAAATGATTTTGACATCAATGACATCTGTGGTTGGTTAACATAATTTCATACTACTCAGATATATTTTAATATTTTGGTCGATACTAGTGCCATTCCCTTAAGGGAAGTCCCTTTGGGTTTCCTGGAAGGGAACTCCCTTAGACATGGGGGCCTTAGGGTATCCCATGTAGGGATTCCCTGAGAGTTCCCATGTTTAGGGACTTCCCTTAAGGGGTATCCCTTTGGGTTTCCTGGATGGGAAATCCCTTAGATTTGCTATATAACATACTGGATCCTGGTCTCTCTGCTCAGTGTTATTGTGTAGCTGCTGAAAGGTTGTGTGCACGAGTTTTGAGATTAATAATCTAAAAATTCCTCCTCCCTCCTATTCCCATATATATTGGAATAGATTTGACTTTTTATGGATCTATACTGCTAATATGTACCATATGTGTGTATTTTTTATATTTTAGTTAATAAATATTATTCTTTTTGAGGTATTATGTTGTTAAAATCAAAATTCCCAATATTCCCCGTCCAGGGGAATATTCCCGGGAATATTCCCCAAAAATAAATTCCCGGGAATTTATACATCACTAGTTCTAACTCCTTATAATAAGTAACTTATCAAGAAAGAGTAGTGACACACCACACTAGTGGTTGATATCTGAATTATATTAAATAATATTTGGACTAGTCTCAGAATTCAGAGAAGAAATTGTGGAATATGTTTGTATGGATAAAACTCCGCGTGGTTTCCTATTAATAAGCAACATCTAATGTTGCGTTATATAAGTTAATGGTATTATAATTAAATAAATGAAAAGAAAATAAACAATTATTATAAGCAATAATTGTCAGCCTGAAACACTCATTTTTACATTGAAAAATCTTCCGAGAAAAGATACTTGCCGCCAACGGGACATGAACCCGTGTCCTTCTAATTGCCGGTCGGATGCTCTGACCACTGAGCTATGGCGGCTTATCTAATACCCGCCAAATAATTCAAATAATAATCAGTAATTGTTGAATGAAACACCAGTATATATTGAATTATTTGGCGGGTATTAGATAAGCCGCCATAGCTCAGTGGTCAGAGCACCGGCAATCAGAAGGACACGGGTTCATGTCCCGTTGGCGGCAAGTATCTTTTCTCGGAAGATTTTTCAATGTAAAAATGAGTGTTTCAGGCTGACAATTATTGCTTATAATAATTGTTACCCTTTGTGCTATGCATAAAAATCTTGTCTTAAACATTAGTTTATAAATGAAAAGAAAATACTTGGTTTTACGTCACTTTATTGATATATTTTCAATGTCTTACCGCGTTCGGTACCTCTATACCATCATCAGAACTGTTATAAAAAGAATGCTATCAAATACAGAAGTATGTACACATATATATACATATTGTCAAGAAAAAAAGGGACAATATACTAGAGTGGGACAGTGCGTCAGTTGTGGGAGGAAGGTGGGGGAGGGCAGTGGGGGATAAGTGAAGTAACGGGGAACATACTAAAAATAGGGCAGAAGGTTAAATTTAATTGGTTATTAGTGATTTCAACCTTGAATATGCCGATTTTTTTATTTCATAACCTTCTAAATAGTTAAGAGTGTATTACCAGAGAAAATCAGAAATATGTAATTTTTAAATCAGATTTTAGACATATTGACTCTTTCTCACAAAAAATTATAAATGGATTTCGAAAGATTGTTCTTTTATCTAGCATTCGCATGTTTTAAATTTTGAGGAAAAAATGTTTATTTTTAGAATAATAAGGTTATACCATAGGTCGTTGGCAGATTTGTTAAATTTTCAAAAAAGATTTTGTATTATACCACACCCATTTCAAATCATATAATCATGCAGTAAAATAAATCAAAACGTTATCTGGGTATCGCATGTTTAAGAATTTTAATTTTAGTCAAATAGTAAAATCAATTTAGTAAAATCATTAAAAAATATATACGTACATGTGTTTCTTGACGAAAATTGGTCCATTTGTGTATTTATTTGCGCACTTAGAAACAAATATATTTTAGATTTTTTGACATTCTTATTTAACTTAGACATTATTGAAAAATGATAAATACTTATAATCAAAAAATAATTACAAAAAGTATATTATTTTAATAGTTTTATCATCACGCCTTTCAGCATTTTTGGATGTAGGTAAATTAAAGCATATTTGGAATAATAAAATAAATGATATTGAGTTATAATTTTAAAAAGCTGGTACGGAGAATAATTAATCTTTCTCATTGTAACCGCCCTGCACGATCGTAAGAACAACTTTCGACGAAATGGGGATTTTTAAACGCTCTTGTTACAATATTAACCTATTAACCTATTCCATTTTTGTGTAGAACTTTAATTCCTGTATCATGGTTAAAAGTATGATCTTTTTGAATTAAATATTCCGCAAACTAGTTAGTTAAGCTATGAAACCGGTAGGCAGTGAAAATATATCAATAAAGTGACTTAAAACCATGTATTTTCTTTTCATTTATTTTAAAATGTCAAGTCATAATGTGTTTGCTTCTTTTGAAAAAGTATTGCAATTTTTTTATGTCCTTTTTATTTGTCCTAGGCAGGTACCACAAACCCCACTGCTGAAGTTGTTCTGGTGAAGCTTTCCAGCCCCCATGAATCTATAAACATTCCAGTTCCAGATTCACTTACAGAGTGAGTAAGATTCATTATTTAACCCCACAGGCCTTGGCCATATTTATTTTAGAGGTTCCAATTTCTACTTTCCAATATAATCCAAATAAATGGATTTTTTCTGAATATATCTAACTAAAAACTGTTTTTGAAAGATGATAAAATATGCTTTAAAATTTTATAATTCGAAATAAACATATAATTTTAGAAATATAAAAATTTTGCATTCAAACATAAACAATTTAAAAATGTCTCACCTTACGTTTATTTTCAATTAAAATTACTGATAATGAAAAAAAATAAAAACACAAGCATATTTTATTAGACCAATGTATTACAAACGCTATTGTCATCTCACTTTTTGGTCGTTCCATGTAAAAATAATTAATAAAAAATTCCCAAGATTTAAAAAAATTTTCCGATTGCGATCCGAAACTTTAACACAAGAGTCCCAACTGCTTCCATCTTTCCAGAGCCAGTAGGACTATGGTATCCTCGATTGAGGTACATTGTGAGACTGAAGGAAGTATCTGGCTATTCAGACCTTACTATATATGGATGTTGCCATTTCAAGCAATGTTTTTATTAAGAATAATGGTCGATTCTGACAGTATTTACCACTTTGAAAATAATGTGTGGAGGAACTGATGTTGTGTTGGCATTTCAAATGTTATGTTGTAATTTTAGGCCCCTGGTAGCCAGTGTCACGTTTGCCACCAACTCCACTGTGGCCGTCACATGGACAAACAGAGTTCAGAACGAGTCTCTAACTTTTCTATGTGACACAGTATGTCGACAAGTAAGTTTGCTTTCTGATTTATAAGACCAGCTAGATTTATGTAAGTTTTTGACAAGTTACTCACAGGAGTGTTGCATATGCATCCGACTGTGGTAATTAATGTTGACTTGTGGTAATTAATGTTCACGGAAGTTGTTCAGAAGATCAACTTGCGAAAGCGCTCACAGCGACGATAGTGACCGTTTACATCTGTAAATTTATTTGCGGTAAGATGGCTTTCTGTCAACAACGGTCTGCTACTGTCAAATTTAGACGATTTTGTCAATAAAGGCCAAAAGGTCCAAATAAAGTGATGAATTAGAATTTGGCTTGAATTAAACAATTCTCCCAGCGCTTTTGTAAAGCCAGAATGAACGGAGTTCTTTCATTTTATCCGAACGGCAGCAACTGACTTGAATTCAAATACGTAATGTTATAAACAGAAACATTAAGATTAGAAAGGATTGGACCGATAATTAAATAGAAGGATGCTCATTTTCGGAAAACTTTTTTCCACCTAAAAAATAAATGATATTTCTTTTAGTTTTTGTCTTTTAGTTTTTGACATCTCGAAATGGCGCATTTTGGTGTCATTTCTTACGGCAAGTCTCTCAACTTATCAAACTGATTTGGTAAGCCGTGAGAAGGCTGGAAGTTCATGCGGACGCGATTAGACCTGTCACAAAACTTGCGAAAGAACGACTTGCTACAAATTACGTTAAGTGACTTTTGGTGTCGTTTACATTGATAATTTAGCCATAAATCTTACGAGTTTAAAGGCAGCCTAACAGGATACCCAATGAATTTATCTGGGTAGTTTTGATGTTGCAAATTATTTATTCCATTAATTAACTTCGATATCCAATAGCCATTGCCATTTTTTTGGAGATATCACTGGTCTAATGTTTGTTGTAAAGAAAGGGGAGAAAGTTTTAAATTGCCACATTGAAAAGAGTTCAATTATTATGTATAAGTCATCACTTCAGTTGGACAAGGTTCTGACATTTTTTTCAAAAATGACCTTTGAATGCAAAATCATTTCTTTGTCTCATTTCTATAACCTAAATAATTTTCAGAACCATGTGTATTGTATTTTCGTAGATACTTGTACAATATTTTACAACGTTCCAACATCACTTACACTCTCCATTTTGTTTGTATCTGACAGTTGATAGTTGTTACATGGCGCATTATAGTTTGTTACTTTGGTTGGATAGGGTTCTAACTTCGACTTAATCACGTTCTCAGGTTTCAAAGTTTTCAAAGAAGAATTTTCATAAGCTATTTAACATTTTTCGATTTTGATTTATCATATTTTAATGGAAAATATTTAAATAGGTCGTTGGCATAGCTTGGAATTGCATTAGGGAAATGTAGTTAGAACTTTGTTGTATCTGCTTGTTAGGTTTGTTCTAAAACAGTAAGAATACGTCCCGTTTAAACATTTTCCTTTAAAATATGTAAAACTGAAATACTTTTGATTAGATTCAACCTCAAAATCAGAAATTTCTATATGGATAATGAGAAATCGTTTGCAAACTTTGACGCCTCATATCTCAGAACAAGGTAAGGTGAAGTTGAAACCCAGTCCAACTGAAGTGACGAAGTATTTCGCATAGGTGAGTGACATCTCTTGACAAAACTTTTAACTTTATACAGATTTAGTTTTTACATTACCGCCATCTATTTACAAAATGAAAAATTTAAAATAACATTATACAGGGTGTTAAGGGACGTACTTGACTTACTTTAACCAGTGATTCCTGACATTATTTGGAGTAAAAAATGTTAATGAAATTTTGGTCTCCGGTGACTTTTTTTTTGATGACTTTTTTTTTTTTTTCAAAAATTTTTTCTTCAAAATCAAACAAAAAAAAATTCTTCCACATGTCGTCACTGGTCACTCAGCCGGGTATCCGACGAACCCCTTACCCCGCCTCCAACTGTTCAACAACTACCATTTTTTTATGTTTTTGTAGAAAAAAAAAAAAAACATCAAAAATGTCACCGGAGACCAAAATTTCATTTACATTTTTTACTCCAAATAATGTCAGAAATCACTGGTTAAAGTAAGTCAAGTACGTCCCTTAACACCCTGTATTTAAAGATTTACACATCAGCGACTGTTAAAATTATACAATAAGTTTTATTTTTTGGTAATTAATAATTTTTTTTCCCTTTTCAGGTATTCCAGTATTCTGAGACAGAAGGATGGGTTGATGTCCTACACGCACCTATTTTTAGACCGGGGGGCAAATCATACTTCACGATATTGCCTGAAGTGAGAATCTATTTTCATATTTTAATTATTAACTAGTAGGTCTGTGAACAGACTTCCTATCCAAAAAAAGTTTGTTTCTATTTTTTTCTTTATTTAATAAAATTAAACCGCAGTTTTCTCTGAAATCATAATATTTGTAAGTAGTACTTTCTTAAATTTTAAATACATAAATTATTGTATATTTTTTGTAAATTTTTATTTCTGATGAGGAATTCTATAATTTGTCCAATGAAACGTAACTATCTCAATGACAATTATTTTTTCTAGCTTTGTTTTGGCAGATAGGTACCATAACGATGGCCTCCAAATTCCTGCATTTGCAATAAATTTTTTTTGATTAATTTGTATTAAGTATTTGTACACTTGTACACGGTTGACATTTGTCACATGAGAATGGGTCGTTTCTTCGACTCGTTCTTGTGTTCAACAGCTTGGTTGTGGAATGATTTGCCGGCCTCTGTATCTCCTCCTTCCTACAACATGGGTCTCTTCAAGACCAATGTTCATTCCTTCCTCTCCTCAAAAAGACCCTCCACACAGCATCTCAAATGACATAGGCCCTGAGGGAAATTATTTTCCTCAGGGCCTCCTGTGTGGAGTTAAGGTAAAAAAAAAAAAGGTATTTTACTTTTATTAATTTAAAATAATATAAGGTATATTTGCCGCACGTTCCAGAGTGGAAGATACTCTCAATATTGCCCTGGTATAAGACCTCCATTAAGAACTGAAACGTTGCTTGAAATGGCTTTAACTATATTTGTTGACCAGATCTGAATAGCCAGGTACTTCCCCACCTTCCTCTTTCTCATTTCCTTCCCCTCCCCACTACCTTCGGCCTCACAACGCACCCCAATTGGGGATGCCATAGTCTTATTGGTTCCAGGCGGGAGCGTTGAGACTCTTATGTGATAATCACACAAAAAAAATTTTTTACTCAAAATAATATTTAAAAAAAAAAGAACAATTTCACATTTAAAAAAATAATTTTTACTGAACCACTAAAAAGGTCACCATCTTGAAATGGAAACAAAACGTACAAACAAATTTAGAGTCAGATGATCAGCAAAACGCCCGAGTTAAAACAGAACTTTCGCTACACTCAGTCAATAATACTACTATGTACATTCATTATTTTGTGTTGTACAGGCAAATATCGTTACGTTGTTTTTACTTTGAAAATTGTCGATGGGTTTGATTAAAATATAATGATTTTTTTTTAGAAAATTGGGAATGATTCCTGGAGGCAGGTTGCTATGATATCTGATAACAAACAAGACGAATGGGATAAGACATACTTGACCAAACTACCCAAAACGGTCATTGAAATCTTGCACTGGGACGAGAAAGCTGAAACACTGTAAGTTTTTTAATCATTACCTACGTATTCACGTCAATGTGTAGTCCACTTGATTTCAGTACTTATAGAATTAACACTAATTTGTTTATTTTTTCACACAATACAATACATTATACATAAATTAAACATTGGTTGACGGTCCGCCAATAGTATCGTAAGGGCGCTGCAGTTTTCACTTAACCACAAACCTAACCCAATAGATTGAAAATAATGTAAGTCTGCATGTAGATGGGCGAGTCGAATCTGTGAGCCGAACCATGAATTATGAGAAAGGAACGAAGCAATCGCAAATGACGTGAAACGTGGCTTGTGTTTGCTTCGTTCATAGCTTTAGGCTGAGATTTTATGAACTGCTACAAGAAATCGATATTTGAATACCTACCGTCGTGTTGTTTTGTAATATTTTGTTTTCTATCAGAACTGTAGGTACTGTCACTGCTTGAAGCTGTCGATATCGACCGCTTGTAATCAGTGATTTCCAGTCTAAGATCCATCAAACGTGGAAATAAGAAAATGAGAGGAACACTGTTGTGTTACGTGAGATAGCATGCACGATGCGATCTTGAGCATGTCAGTATAGCCACGCAAAACTTACAGATTTATTTTCATTTTTATGTATCGTCACCTCAGTTGGATAATGTCCTAACTGACATTTTTTTTTACTCTTTTTTACCATTTCTTTTACTCTTTCTACAACCAAAATATTTCAGATTTTCATGTGGTGTATTTCCGTAGATACTTGTAATAAGTAAGTTAACATCAAGCTCCATTTATTTTAAAGTTCTAACATCAGATACGTTTTTAGATTTTCATGGCCAAAAATATTTTCGTTATTTGTTTTTGGGGTGTTATGCCGTGTTGCACTACCTCCGTCTTTAGCCAACATTTCGGACAGCGTTACAGTGTCCATCATCAGGGCAGATATGTGCCCTGCCCAGTGGCGGATTTGCAGTCTTGGCCGCCCTAGGCCCCAGGCCATGAAGTAAGTACAAGCCGCCCCTTTCTCAGTACCCATCGTATAGAACACATAATGAATTTATGTTATTGCCAACTTTTATCGAAATCGATTTAGAAATTTAGTTAACTATAATAGTTGCTAGTTTGTAATACTTTCTAAGGTTTCAAGGATAATTGCACATTTAAACAAAACATTAAAACGGTTTTAGGTTTTATTTATTTAACTTGTTTAACTACAGGTTTATTCTCTTACAATATACAAGGTGTCCGAAAACTCGTAGTACAAGCGGGAAACTGGGGAATCCTCATCACATTTGGAGTCGATTTTGTGGTATAATTTTTTTTGATTTGAGCTTTCGTTTTCGAGTAAATCGAGTCAGAAGTTGATTTTTTTTTGGTCAAATTCTTATAAATTATTACTGACGTTCATAGTACCTAACTAATAAAAACTAATTAAAAGAAAACAAACAAAGAAATCCGGATTTAAAGCATTATTTTGAAATTATCCATAATTTTATTCCGTGTAGTACGGTCGTTTCACGGTTAAAAACAGCTGTTCATTATTTTCGCGCTTCCAAGTCAAAGTACAATGCGAAATTTGCTGTCCCTTTCTGCGCTCGGTTCGATCAACACAATAGAAGGGGTAAGCTACGCCGAATGGCTTGGCCTTGAACTGTGAACTTGCGAACCAAATTCTGTACGGAAGCAAGTCCAAAAAGGTAAATGTTCAGGAGATGTTGTATGATAGATTTAATAATTAGTTTTGTTTTAAAAATGAGCAAATGAAACGAAATTTTTATAGTAAAGCCTTTAAAAATAATTGTTTAAAAAAAAACGCTGACTTGAGTCAACTTTTCAATTTGGAGGCGGGAATGGGTACCGCCGCCCCGGGAACCTTTATTGGATAACCAACACCTCTGCCATAGGTCACCCCAAGTGGTTCGCTACGTTTGGTGATTGAGCAGGGGTGCCGGGTTCATGGGGTGAGGTTTGTCTAGGTCTTGCAGGCGGATGACAAGGACATGCTGAACCCTAGATTCATACCCACCCCTTAAACCCTTTTCCTTCCCAGAACTCTCCTCTCCTTCCCTTCCTTAAAAAAACCCTCCACACAGCATCCCCAAAGATGACATAGGCCCCGAGGGAAATTATTTTCCTCAGGGCCTCTTGTGTGGAGCTCATGTAAAAAAAAAACAAAAACGTGGACTTGAGTCCTACTGCCTCTAAATGAAGTGGACTATTTTGTTATGACATGTGGTGTATTATAAAAGGAATAAAGTCCATGGTACACCCTTCTGCTTCTAAGATAGTTGTTGCATCATGGTACTTGCATCCACATGCAATTTTGAAAATCGACTTCCATCTTTTTGCCACTGATAAACATGATAATTTACTTCAAGTAAATTATCATGTTTTACTTCACGTAAAATGTATTTACTTCACGTAAATTATCATCAAAAACTCATATCTTCAAATTTCGGACTTGGACCGTTTTATCCTCGGTTGCTGTTGTTAATATTTCGCGTCGAATTCATTCAAAAATACAAGGAAAGTGCCGCTGAGTCCCCGCATGCGTCTCCTTTTAACACCGTTTTAAAAAACGAAACAGAGCTAGTTCACTCGAGTTGTATGCAAACAGTTCCGTGTTCTGGACCGCCCAATTAGTTTGTATTTATGCTTTGACGTGGTATGTTCTTTTGTGGGATGTTTCTTGGTTTTATTTTTATTTGAAACGTAAATAATAGTGCGTTATTAATTATAGCGTAACATTGGGACTCATAGTTATTTTCTTTGTGTGATTAATTGTGAATGAAATTAATTGAATTATTAGTTAGTGAGTAATCTGTTAGGGCGGGAAAGCGGTGGGTGTCCTCCAATGTAGTTGATGATAGTTGTGATAAAGTTTAACAATTGGTGACAAATGTTTGTGATGTGTTTTTGGATTTGAAAACATTGCAACCAGATGCGGAGTGCCACACAACAAAATAAATAGGTACGATTATTATTATTTATGCATTAAACCGCTAACTCGTTAATACGGAACGCCACACAACAAAATAAATAGGTACGCTTATTATTATTTATGCATTAAACCGCTTACTCGTTAATATGGAAAACTTTTTATCCAAACAGTTAGATTTAGCTTTATTATTACGAAAAGTGAGTATTTATGTCGGGGGAGACCAAAAAACATGCAAAAAATATGCATTTAACATTTTAATTTTGTTAAAATTTCACTTGCGCGGTAACGCCATGTTTATTCATTGTTTTTATTTTAAAATTTCATCAATGCTGCCAATCATAGAAAAAATATTTTTGCGTAAAACAAAGTCAATGCATCATTGACAAGTTTGTACCTGTATTTATAACAGTAGAACATTGAAAGAAATGATAAGTTTTAAGATTTTCACGGCCAAAAGCATTTTCGTTATTTGTTTTTGGGGTGTTATGCCGTGTTGCGCTACCTCCTTCTTTAGCCAACGTTTCGGACATCGTTGCAGTGTCCATCATCAGGGCAGATCCGGCAGATCCGGTAGATCACACCCCAAAAACAAGTAACGAAAATTGAAAGAAATGTATTAAAATAATTACACAAACCCGCTAGACAAACCCTGCGTAGCCAAACAAACCATTCAAAACCTGGGATGTTTTTTAAAAGTATGATGAAAAGCGAGTTTATTTTAAAGAATTTATTTTATAAGATTGGTACTTCCGACAAATGTCATATTTGATTGTCTTATTAGTTAAAAAAGGAACATTCCGTATTATCCGTGCATCAAACTGCGACAACACGAACGTTTCGTGTTATCCGTGAGGTGGACTAACTGCATATTTACCCGCTAATTAACCATATTGTAATGCCTAGAAGAGGTGGGAGAATAAATTATTAAGATGAAAATAAATAAACTATGGACACGAAAAGAGATTTAGCAACTTATAAATAATTTTAGAATAACATCTTCCATCTGTCATGACATTTCCGCTTTTCAAAAATTTTAACCCTAAAAAGCCGAAATGTTTTTAAAATAATTTTTTTTTCTTAATTTTAAATTTAAAAATGCTTAAATTGAAAATCTTTATGTTTATTTGGGTTCTCTATGTGATGTAGGTTCACCAGTTTTCCGCTTGTACTACGAGTTTCCGGACACCGTGTATAATAAGTGTTTCACAATTTGTTACCAATCTCGCCTGCACTTAAGTGCAGCAAAATCATTAATTAACTCTTCGCAATCCTATTTCCTAAAAAATCTGCTTCTATGTTAAGCAAAGCAAGATCGTTTAATCTTTGCTCCGTGATTGTTGTGCGTAAATAAATTTTAACTTTTTTCGTTATTTGTTTTTGGGGTGTTATGCCGTGTTGCGCTACCTCCCTCTTGAGCCAACGTTTCGGACAGCGTTGCAGTGTCCTTCATCAGGGCAGATCCGGTAGATGACACATCTACCGGATCTGCCGGATCTGCCCTAATGACGGACACTGCAACGCTGTCCGAAACGTTGGCTCAAGAAGGAGGTAGCACAACACGCAAGGGCGGACCCAGGATTTTTTTCTGGGGGGGGCTCAAGGGGCGGACGGGCAAAAAAATCAACAATTACTGTTAGAAATAAACTTGAAGTATCATATTTCAAGTTTATTTCTACAAGTTCAAGTATGTATAGGAAGGTTTACGAAAGTGTCAAAACAATCGAAAAATTAAATGCTTAATAAAGACAGTTTTTGCTTCTAAGTATGTGTACTGTGATGGAATCTCCACAGTACACAAAAATAACGTCTGGGGGGGGCACATGCCCCCGTGCCCCTCCCCTAAATCCGCCCTTGGCAACACGGCATAACACCCCAAAAACAAATAACGAAAATACTTCTGGTCGTGAAACATCTTAAAACGTATCCAATTTTTAACTTGTTGCAACTAAAAAAAGAACAGTTACTGGCAGGAGTACACACACACAAACGAAAAGCAATATCCACGTTTGGATAAATAGTGTGGTGACCTTCAGTTCGCTAACATTTCACTGTTTCGATCCTCATTTTTCACACTGCAGTGAGCACGAAAATGGAGACATTCTTCTGAAAAATTGTCTTCTAAGTCAGTAGAATAAACCATTTGCAATGCTTTGTCCTTATCTTTCACTTCAGATGCGCTTAGTTTCGTCAAGTTAGTAATTCTTTTTTATTTTTATTTCTTGTTATCATCAGTGACTTTTTTGTCATGATTGGCCGCCCCTAATATCTGGCTGCCCTAGGCCCGGGCCTACTTAGGCCTTAGGGCAAATCCGCCACTCGCCCTGCCACTGATGATGGACCCTGTAACTCTGTCCGAAACGTTAGTTAAAGAAGGAGGTAGCGCAACACGGCATAACACCCCAAAAACAAATAACAAAAAAACATCCTAAGTTGATTTATGAACGTATCCTAATTCGATTTTGAATGCGTGCATTGTGTATTTGATGTCTCTGCCAGGAGAATCTCCGTCGCATTTGGAACTAGGGGCTATGCGAGCTGAGCTGAATAAACCCGAGCGGTTGAATGTCAAGCGAAGCGATGATCACTCATCTCACGAGAGGGGAGCGCCACTCATCGAGAGGGGACATCACTATCGACTTTCTACCCCAGTTTGAAAAAGACTAGATCTGGGGCTGTGCATAATATTATTGTAATAAAAAATTGTTAATAAGAATGAAAGTATTTTGAATTCATTTTTATTTTGTAGATGGTACACGGCGACGAGTGTCAAGGACTCAGCATACCAGCATTTATATTCCGTCTCCTTGGATGGAGAGATCAAATGTTTCACGTGCAACATTACCCACTCCACCGGTAGTCAGTGTTTGTATAACGAGGCGGAAATGAGCAAAGGTGGATCATTCATTGTCATCTCTTGCATGGGACCTCAAATTCCAGAAACACATGTTTACACAAAGGTATCTTTTTATGATAATTATAAAAATATTAATCTAACTAACTGTAGGAGTTTTGCAAAGCGTATCTTATGGCTTCTGAGGAATGTATTTAATAATAACACTTAACCTAATTCAGAAGTTGGTTTATTGTAGGAAGATATACGTTAGGATCTCAGGTCACATTCAGTAAAAAAACACACTCCGTTTAGACAAGTATTCTGAGTTTATTTTACAATAACACTTTTGTATGTTCATGCACACCATCGCCATGATTGAATGTCTAACGTCAATTAATGTTGGAAGTTGCCCCCGGCAGCGATCGATTGAATAAAATAGTACAAAAAATGATCCATGCAATCTATTTTTGCGAGTTTTGTATGAAATGTGTAGGAAAATGATTATTTGAGGAACGATCGATCGAGATTTCACAGAATGTTAAGGGACGTTACTATGTAGACTTACTTTAACCAGTGATTCGTGACATTATTTGAAGTTTTGGTCTCGGGAATCACTGGTTCAGTAAGTCAAGTATGTACCTTAATATTCTGTATACATATATAATATTTCACCGTTTTTGTTTAGTCATGGATTTTTCTCAATGAATGAAATAATTTAGTTTTAATAATTTTAGTGGCTCGTCAAGTCGAGAGTCGCAAATGCTTTTGTTTTTGGATAACAACTTCTGGGAAATTTTCTGTTAGTGTATTGTAAGTTGTGAGGTGAAATAAAAAATAATAAATAAGTATTTGTAAGATGTGTAATAAATAAATTAATATAATCAGCCCAGGATTAACTCTTTGTCTTTTTTGATCCATGATACAATTTTTTTTCTATTTCAGAGTGGAATCAAGCTAAAGGACTGGGAGCTGAATGAAAAATTGGCGGAGTATTTGTCTTACAAAGAAGTCCCCGTGGTGAGGCGGTTCACAGTGCAGATTGCCCAAGACTCTTTACCCCCGGCACAAGTCCTGCTGATGACCCCCTCCAACGCAGATCTCTCGGGAGCTACCAAATACCCAATGCTGGTTAATGTGTAAGTCTGTCAACAAAGACTGGAAATTTATTCAAATTAAACAACAACAAAAAAATTTGTAAAAATGTATAAGCCCGCCTCACGGATAATACGGAATGCTCCTTGTTGAAGTTCGATACAAGGATAACACATCCTTTTTTAATTAAATATGACATTTGTCGGAAGCACAAAATAAAAACAAAAAGCTACCTACTACGAATTATTCCCAGTACTACTGGGTTGAGGTTCAAGCCGCAAAAGCTGGGTGTCATCCATCAATAAGATAAACATCCCAGGTTTTGAATGGTTGTATAGCAAGCAGGGTTTGTCTAGCAGGTATGTGTAATTATTCTAATACCTTTCTTTCTATGTTCATCTGTCATAAATACAGGTTCAAACTTGTATTTACTTCATAACACAATTGTTTTATTTGGCAATAATAATTTTGCTATGATTGGCAGCTTGTCTATGAAATGTAATATAAATATTATAAATTCGTACACCGAGTAAGTGAATTAATTTTAACAAAATTAAAATGTGTCGTGCATGTCCTCCGCAAATTTTTTCATTCATAATAAAGCTAAATCTAATTGTTTGAATAAGAAATATTCCGTATTAACTAAGAAGCGGAGTAAGACATATAATAAAAATTTCTTCTAATAATTAATACAGCACCGATTTTAGAACAAATTATATAATAATAATAATAATATCTTTATTTGGAAAACAAACAGCTTCACAAAGATACATAAAAGAAGAGTGCTAAAATAAAACAGTAAGCCTAAAAACATGTTTTCGCTGATAAGATTGAAATGTGGGGTTATGTTTGACTTCCGAATCTGACAGTGATATTGGGACATGAAAAATGGCATAACTCAAATTTTCCAACTCAAATATTTTAATTATTATTTTTTTTTAATTGATGAACTAACGTTTAAGACAAGATTTTTATGCATAGCACTATAGCACAAAGGGTAAGAATTATTATAAGCAATAATTATCAATTTTTCGAAGAAAACTTCTTCTAAAAGGTTGTTACTTTGTGATGTCATTATTTATTTATTAAAAGAAAATAACTTAGTTTACATCACTTTATTTTTTATACTTTATAATATCAACATGTTTCGTGAACCATGTTCACTTCTTCAGGAATAAAAGTATACTAAAGTTAAAAAAAATAATTATAGATTACATATGGAGAGAAGAAATTGAAGGAGGGGGAAGGGTTGACAATGGTGGGAATTTCGAAGAATTGGGGATTACCAAGCTAGTTGATATTATAAAGTATAAAAAATAAAGTGATGTAAACTAAGTTATTTTCTTTTAATAAATAATTATCAGCCTGAAACACTCATCTACATTGAAAAAAGCTCTCACTACTTAGCTATGGCGGCTTATCTAATACCCGCCAAATAATTCAACATATACTAGTGTTTCATTCAACAATTACTGTTTATTACATTTTTCGCCATAGCTCAGTGGTGAGAGCACCTGACCGGCAATCAGAAGGACACGGGTTCAAGTCCTGTTGGCGGCAAGTATCTTTTCTCGGAAGATTTTTTCAATGTAGATGAGTGTTTCAGACAGATAATTATTGCTTCAAATATTTTTTTTTTTTTTTAAACAAGATTGAATATTAAATTTGTTGTGATTTTGTATCATCCCCTTTCATGAAATATCACTAATTTCTGAAGTTGCACTTTTCTATGTGAAAATTTCGCACTTGAACCATAGTGCTTTTTTAAATTTACATTATTTATATGTCCATTATCTTGGTGTTGCCAATTAAAAACCTGTAAATGATTGTAGCGCCCTCCATTTGTTCTACACTTTCTGACAGACTATAATGTATTTGTTTGTTTGTTGTCAGGTATGGTGGTCCTGATTCCTACCAAGTGCTGGAGAGGTGGCAGCTGGACTGGGGAGCATCCCTGGTGGCGCGCTGGAATATAATGCTGGCGCTCATTGACGGTCGAGGGTCCGGCTTGAAGGGAAACAACAACCTATTTTCCGGATACAGGAACCTGGGGACGGTGGAGATCGATGACCAGATCAATGTCACGAGGTTTGCATTTCTTTTTTTCAGTATATATTCACAAATTATGATAGTTTATTGTAGTGTATCATATCATTTTTCTACAACCTTTGGAGAGTCTTGTCCACCTCTAAAAAACATCTCTACTCCTGCTGGTCTTGCATTCGTTCCCGAATAATGCGTTTGCTGTCAAACAAAGTATTGGTGAGTTGGGGTAAATCCAAATTTGGGGGAAGATCGAAAAACTCGATTTTTGCGGTACCCTGGCAACCTATAAAATGCGCCCACACCTCTAAAGGAGCGCTATTTCATTACGCATTGTACTTTCTTCGGTCGGCTCTAGGAAGCTAGGTTAGGTTGTGAGGCGCGTTTTTTAAACAGGTTAAATTTTGCAGAAAATGGTGAGATAATCGATCTTACCCCCATCATAAATATCTACGGATCCAGGTAAGCTATTAAATTGATTTCAAATCCATTGTGTATTTTTTTTAGATAAAAAATAGTTTAGGAAGGTTCCAGTGTCTAATCTGCTTCGGTTTCGGCTGCAGCTTTCTTTTCGATCTTCTCCCTGACATGTTTCCCGGTGGAAGATCAGAATATGACCCTTCTGACCTTACCCCTTTTGCGGATTCCATACAAATAGCCACGTATTCCCAAACTAAGAGGTTTGTGCGGGCGCATTTGTGGTGGTGGTGGAGCTTAGTGCAGGAACAGCGATGTGCCGGGCGGATATCGCTATTCCCGTATGCGATAAACGCGAGTATAGATTACAGACGAAGATCATTCATATTAGACTGTTTATATAAATGATAGTTAAAAGTTTTAAAAAATGTGTAGCTTTAAATTTTTTTCAATGTTGTTATGCCGCGGAACTACTGTATGTTATGCACAAGACAATGTTTTATCTGCTAAAGAAGACGCAAATAAAGAAGATCAATCAAGTGTGGAACATCAGTTTCTACTCTACATGACCTCGTCAAAGGGAAAACAGTTTCAAAGAGTGATACTCTTGGAAGACCAAATTCTTATCTTGTCCTGATTAAAAAAATGTATATATAAGTTACATGTATACTTATAAGAGGTCGTCCTTTAATCACGTGATGTATTTTAGCAAATTTTTTAATCCCCCCCCCCCGAAAAATAAGCATTGTGATAAAAATTGCGGGTTGTTTTTGACTGGCATTTGATTTAGAAATCTTTCGTTCAACGAAAAATAAATGCATGTGATATCTCAATATATCCCCCCCCCCCCCCCCCCCCCCCTCCCGGCTAGTGATATTTCGTGATTTTTTCCGAAACCCCCCTCCCCTCATTAAGTATAAGCACCACACAAATATATATATGTAAATACAGTAGAACCCCGTTAATTCGAACTCCACGGATATGAAAAATAAAATTTACGAATTCCCACGTACCTACCTAATTCGAAATTTTATGAAAAAAAAATGAGTTTCTCGGCCCCAAATTTAAATTCGGGTAAGTTCTTAGGAATTAATTTGTAATAATAAGACTTATTCCCGTGTAAATCGAATTTTCGCAGCCGTTTTAGCGCCGCGGTCAAAATAATAATAATTGGATGACTTCTATAGCGCCATTTTCGTGAGATAATCACCTCAAGGGCGCTTTAAACATTCATTCATATACTACAAGTGGCTTACAACTAAGATTGATAACTAATGACTTACAACTAAGACTTATATCACTAGAACTATAGGTACCTATTTTTATAACCAAGTTTGAACTTGGAAGACATAATACGAACAGAGCAGTATTGTTACTGCTCTAATCGTGTCACGACTTGCAACAGTCTTACAGTGAGTTATTAACATACTTATTTACATTTATAAACACCTATTGTTATGACTACTGCCCTTGCTGTCAGAAAAAAAAAAAAAAAAAAAAAAAAAATAGGTAAATCCCATGGACCGAGTAATGAAATATTACTGAAAAAATGCAGTTATTTTTCTGGATATGATAATGCGAAAAGATGAGTTTTGAGCTTTGCTCTGAACTCAGATGGCCCCATATTTGAAGTATTTTCATTAAAAATATGGTATTTTCCGAGTAATCAAATTTTCGTCGTTTTTAATTTTAATCATTTGCCGTCCTTTTAAACTTAAAAAAAATGTGAAATACTACCGCATAAAATGAAATTTCACAGCCTATTTCCGACGCAACCGGCTCTTTGAATTCAGATACTCTAAGTAAATTCGTAAAAATACGATATATTTCGCGTAAATCGAAATTTCGCGACCGAAACGCGTCGCTACTGGCCCACTATATTCAGATACCTATACTAAATAAATTCATAAAATTTGTGAAAATACCGATAAGTTTCGAAATTAACGAAATTTCGCGGCCGAAACCGTCGCAGCCAGCCCTCTAAATTCAGATACCTATTCAAAATAATTTCCTGAAAAAATCGCATAATTTCCGCGTAAACCAAATTTTTGCAGCTTATTACCGCCGCGGCCGGCTCTTTAAATTTAGATATTTGAAGTAAATTCATAAAAATACAATATATTTAGCGTAAATCGAATTTTCGCGGCCGTATCCCGTCGCGGCTGGCCCTCTAAATTCAGATTCCTATTCGAAATAAATTCATAAAAAAAAATGCATAATTTCTGCGAAAAACAAGTTTTCGCGGCTTATCACCGCCGCGTGCCGCAGCCGGCTCTTCAAATTCAGATATTGGAAGTTAATTCTTAAAAATACCATATATTTCGCGTAAATCGAAATTTCGCGACCGAATCCCAACGTCATCATAAATTTAGATACCTACCTACATATTGGAAATAAATTCATAAATACGATATATTTCCTAGTATATCGAAATTAAAATATTCTAATTAAATTCGTAAAAAATACCGATTATTTCCGCGTAAATCAAATTTATTATTATAAAATTTCCGCCACGGCCGGCCCTTCAAAATTCGAATATTCGATGTATATTTCTGAAAATACTATAAATTTCCTTGTAAACCGAAATTTTGCAGCTAATTTCCGCCATAACCGTCCCTTTAAATTAATATTTTGAAGAAAATTCATATAACTAAGTATAACATTCCAATGTTAACCAATTCAGATTTGAAAAATAATAATAATAATTAGAACGATGTTAACCGCGTAAATCGACATTTTATGGGTTTTTACCACCACTGCCCATTAGTACTGTATTAAAATATAACTAGCCATTGGAAACAATAGTTATATTATTTCAACGTCCAACGCTGTTGAAAATAATTAGCGCCAACAGTTGAAATATAATACCTACATGCGAATATTATTCAACGCAGTCAACGATTCAACTGCCTAATAAATAAAAAGGGTTAAGAGTTTGTACTTCGTGAACAACATTACTCGATATTTTAAATGGTCTTTTGGTTATGTACGTACCTACTGCACGTTTTTTTTTATTTTCCCATCCAATACGGCCGATACTCAGCGCCATGTAACAAACTAATTTATCAACGACAAGCAAAAAAATAACTTATTGATAATTGTCAATGTTTTGTACCTATTGTTTTTAACGGTGTTAGAATGATTAAGTCAAAAGGGTCAAGAGATCACACTTCGTGAACGATATTATACCCAATTACACAAGGTCTTTTGGTAATGTACATACCTACTGCACGTTTTATTTTATTTTCCCATCCAATACGGCCGATACGTAGCGCCATTGAACAATCAAATTTATCAACGACAAGCAAAAAAATAACCTATTGATAAATGTCAATGTTTTGTACCTATTGTTTTCAACGGTGTTAGAATGATTAAGTCAAAAGGGTCAAGAGATCACACTTCGTGAACGATATTATACCCAATTACACAAGGTCTTTTGGTAATGTACATACCTACTGCACGTTTTTTTTTATTTTCCCGTCCAATACGGCCGATACGTAGCGCTAAGCAACAAGCGAATTTATCAGTGACAAGCAAAATATATCTTCAACAGGATAATATTTTCAACAACCACCAACGTCTTCCAACAGTTTCAACTTTCAACGTTATTATAGGATTATTATTACGTGTGTGTCGTGTGGGGCATAGAGATAATAATAATTAATAATACATCAATGATTCGGGGAACCACCCGTTAAAAGGGATTCCTTAATACGATTTTGATATATTTTTTGTGAGTATCGTGTCGATCTCCTATTATAGTTGCGTCAACGTCGACGTTATTTTCAACAGCTATTTTCAACAGTTGAAAATTGCCAACGATAACGACGTTGGCGTTGGATAGAATTATCGTCAACGCCCAGTACTACTGCCCATCAGATTCAGACAAACATTTTTTTTTTGTTGGAGTGATTTATAATTTTTAACTGGGCATTTAAAAAATATATTTTTCATATCTTGTTTCCAAAACACATTGAGAACTCTTTGCCGGAACACCATGAATTCTTCATTAAAAAAGTGGACCAATGATCGAAAAAATTCATCCCATCAAAAAAGCACACGGTCTTACCCCAACTCACCTTATATTAAATCAATTAAATATTGAAAGTACTTAAATAAAATGTATTTTGTGACAAAAAATATATAAAAACATTACGTTCAACAATTTTAATTAGTGGTCCACCGAGGTCCTGGACCCAGCCCAGGGGGGGGTCATGACCCCCATGACCCCTCCCCTGGATCCGCCCTTGGAGTCCCAACAGCTCCCCACTGTCTGAAGCCATTGGAATTATCGAATCACCATTTTGGGTTTTTTATGAGACTGAAAAAAGTGGAAAGGGAAGTACATGGGGAAGAGGAAGTTTGGGAATTCAAACCTGGCTATTCTAATCTGGTGACCAAACTCGGCTAAAGTCATTTCAAACAATATTTTGATTTGTAACCATGGTTTTTCACCAGGGTGATACTGCGAGCATCTACTATTCTGGAATGTGGCACAAATATATTATTATATGTTATTTTATATTAATTATTATTTTTTAATTTATAAACTAATGTTTAAGGCAAGATTTTTATGCATAGCACAAAGGGTAACAATTATTATAAGCAATAATTGTCAGCCTGAAACACTCATTTACATTGAAAAATCTTCCGAGAAAAGATACTTGCCGCCAACGGGACTTGAACCCGTGTCCTTCTGATTGCCGGTCGGATGCTCTGACCACTGAGCTATGGCGGCTTATCTAATACCCGCCAAATAATTCAATATATACTGTTGGCTGGTTGTTTTCAGGTGGAAAAATATAATAATCAGTAATTGTTGAATGAAACACCAGTATATATTGAATTATTTGGCGGGTATTAGATAAGCCGCCATAGCTCAGTGGTCAGAGCATCCGACCGGCAATCAGAAGGACACGGCTTCAAGTCCCGTTGGCGGCAAGTATCTTTTCTCGGAAGATTTTTCAATGTAAATGAGTGGTTAGTGGCTGAGTTGTAATTTGCATCTGGTTCCCCACCCAGGCGTTGTGGGTGTCAATTCCTCTGCTAGCTAAGCTTTCCATCATTGCGCAAGCAGCGTTCCTGCTTATAATGGTGGTAGGAGTTTTTTTAATAATATTATCAGGTTATTCGTAACCCGGGATTGTTTGTCTTTCTTTAAAAAAATCTTATAAAATGTCTTATATTTACTAACATTCTGATTTTATTAATTTACTTTTTCAGACATCTTCAGAAATCTCTCGGCTACATTGATCCAGAAAAGACGTGCATCTGGGGGTGGTCCTATGGAGGTTTTGCCGCGGCGCTCTCACTGGCCCGCGGCGGTGACACCTTCAAGTGCGCCATCTCAGTTGCCCCCGTGACCGACTGGCTGTACTATGATTCCATCTATACTGAACGCTTCATGGGGATTCCTTCGTCAGAGGATAACAAGATTGGATATTCAGCCGCTGACCTGAATACTCCTGAAATTGTAAGAGAAAAAACTATTATGATAATAGTAACCCAAAAATAATATCAGAGGAAGATGTGGCATGAAAGCGTGCTGACTGTCGCCGGGCTAGAATCAAACCATAAGAACTAACAATGTTGCAAAACTAATGACAGCCGACGTGGTCGGAAAAACTCTTGACGGGACTCTTGAAGGTCGCGGGATTGAATCCCGGCATGGGCAAATAAATTTTATTTGATTAGTTTGTGTTATTTCACAATCAATTCATTTAAAAATAATATATAGTAAATTTGCGGCACATTCCAGAGTGGAAGATACTCTAAGTATCGCCCTGGTGTAAGACCACTATTCAGGATTGAAATGTTGCTTGAAATGGCTTTAGCCGTCTTTGGCGACCAGATCTGAACAGCCAGGTACTTCCCCACCTTCCTCTTCCCCATCTCCTTCCCCTCCCCACTACCTTCAGCCTCACAACATACCCCACTTTGAGGATGCCATAGTCTCACTGGCTCCAGGCGGGAACAGCTGAGACTCTTGTGAGGTATTTATTTTAAAAAAAGATACTCTGAAAAGACTGTCCACACAGCATCCGCAAAGATGACATGGGCCCTGACGGGAATTATTTTCCTCAGTGCCTCCTGTGTGGAGAAAATGTTAAAAAAAAAATACGATTTGCAGTAGTGTGGGTGAACAATGTTTGCAACACTTGTACGCACGGCTTATACTAGTGATCATTCACCCCAATCGGGGTAGGTTGTGAGGCTGAATGTAGAGGGGGGGAAGAAGGTATAAAACGAAGAAAGGCAATATCGGTTATTCAGATCGGGTCATAAAACTTGGATAAATCCATTTCAAAGCAACTTTTCAATCATGAATGATGTTAGGAATCACGTTGCGGGCCATTGTTAGGAATCGCAAAAAAGAGCCCCCACGTTGAAGCCAGTGTTGGGATGCAAGTAAACACCCAGGTTTAGAGTGTAATCAGTGTAATTTAGTGGTAAACAATACCCATGTCCGGAGTCAGACATCAGGGGGAGAGTTCCCTTTCGACCAGCTCAGTTGGATAGGAACATGATCTCCTCAAAGGTCGGCGATTTCGGCCGCAGCAGAGTCCACGGGCGTCTATGGTGACGCCCCCAGAGTATTTCGGGTAAACTTCTTAGCAATTAAAAACGGGAGGGTTGACTAACATGATTTATTCAGTACACAGGGAGCAAGTACAACATAGTAATTACAACAGGGCAAGTTTAGGTATGGCTACGAATGTTCTAGGCTAAATTAAAGGTCTCTTTCTCTCCCAGTGGCATTCGTCTCTGCGAACATGTTAAAGGTAATTAACAGCACAATTAAGGGGAAGAATAAGGGTCGGGCTTACTGTGAGGTGAAAGGCGGAGCCGCCCGCGCCGGTCCCATGGGGTAGGTCAGGTCTCCACGTGGGGTGACGCAACGGAGCTTGCGTCTACAGCACATCTCGGGATTTATCACAGGGTCCCGAACCGTAAAAGTGAATTTAAACCTTGACTGCGTGTCTCTAGCCAACTTGGGCCGAACGCTGATTAGTAATCAATTCCCGTGACGGGGTTATTTCACTGACATTGCCGAAAATGGCGGCCATGTCTCGCGGCTTATCAAGCTAGTGGTCGGGGGCGAATGGCGGCCGTCGTTCGCCGTTGCCCAGCGCATGGCCGTTTTGCAGAGCCTGTGCTGGACGGCTTGCGCGTAGGAAAATGCGTTTAGCATCTGTGGTTTTGTTTTGGGTACGGCGGAACAATCCACCTGCCTTGTCGGGAGCGTATCCTAACAATGATAATCTTTCACCAGGGCGATACTGAGAGTATCTACCACTCTGGATGTAAATCTTCCACTTAATTAGTCAGACATCTCCAAATACTAAGTTTTTTGGTAATGAGGAAAACAATATTCAAATGCTCACCATTAATCAAATTTTTTTACATGTGTCTGTGTTTTACTTATTAAATTGCTATAAAATAACACCGGGAGGCATAACAACGTTCCAGTACATTAGTATAACATTGTGATAATATATCCTACTAGTGACTGAGAAAACATCAACATTTTGTTTAATTCACTACAAATTTTTCCGCAATACAATTGATTTGGTGGTGTTTACGAGTAATCTGAATATTGTACTAGACAGAGGGTACATTTTTACATGTAAGTACATAATCAACTCATATTTCGAATTTTCGGAGATGTCTGACTAATTAACTGGACCATCGATATCTTCAGCTAATATAATTAAGAAATTTTAACGTAGAAATGTTGTTCTTATGATTTATAGCTTCAGATCTTAGATTCAATCTCAAAATCAATAATACTTGTTTGAGAAATTGGTCGCTAGTGTTAAGGGTCATTAACCCTAGAAAGATCATCTTATTTTGATATATGTTCGTCTTAAAAGACGAGCTACGTTGCGAAATAAAAAAAGACAGCAATACTTGTGTCTCGCTTACATTGTAAAGACGAAGATTGTCTTTCTAGGGTTAAATGATCAGGAATGACGAATATGTTTGTCACTTCTAACATTTCTTATATCAAAACTTGAATTGTTTTTATTGTGATTTGTTACAGGCGGAAGCTCTCAGTAAAAAGAAATTCATGCTGGTTCATGGAACACTAGATGACAATGTACATTACCAGCAATCCATGATGTTGGCACGTACTCTGCAACAGAATGATGTGCTCTTTACTCAGTTGGTAAGTCTGTTGGTCTATTCCATTACATCTCTTCAATTGGCATAATATCTGATAATATACTATGGCACACGCCATGATATCATGACATTTCATGTCATATCATGAAATGTGAAATGTCATGATATCATGACATTTCATGTCATATCATGAAATGTGAAATGTCATGATATGTCACATGTTATGATAATATACGTCACGTGTCATGATATGATAATATACCTACAGAATACAAGTATGTCACATGTTACGATAATATATGTCACATGTCATGATGTGCCACATGTCATGATATGCCATGTGTCATGATATGCAACAGTCCTTTATATAGAATGCAAGTTAATGATGTGCTCTTCACTCAGTTGGTAAGTCTGTTGGTCAATTCCATTACATCTCTTCATTTCCAATCAATTGGCTTAACATCTGACATAATATGGCACATGCCATGATATCATGACATTTCATGACATATCATGAAATGTGAAATATGATATGTCACATGTTATGATAATATACATCACATGTCATGATATGCCTCGTGTCATGATATGATAATATAGAGAATACATATGTAATAATTATGTGTTCTTTACTCAGTTGGTAAGTCTATAGGTATATTTCATTATATCTCATAATTTCCAATCAGTTGGCATAACAAGTCATGATATATTATGGCACATGCCAAGAGATGTCATACATCGTGATATGTCATGATAAAGCCACATGTCATTTTATGCCATATGTCATGATATGCCTTGTGTCGTGATATGCAACAATCCTTTATATAGAATACAATTTAATGATGTGCTCTTTATGCAGTTGGTAAGTCTATAGGTCTACTCCATTAAATCTCATAATTTCCAATCATTTGGTTATAACATGTCATGATATATCATGTGACGTGTCATGATATGTCACATGTTTTGATTCTATATGTCACATGTCATGATATGCCATGTGTCATGATATGCAACAATCCTTTTCATATAATACAAGTTAATGGTGTGCTCTTTACTCAGTTGGTGAGTTTATAGATTTTTTCCATTATATCTCATAATTTTCAATCATTTGGTATAACATGTCATGATATATTGTGGCACATACCATGATATGTTACATATCATGATATGCCCCATGATATGATACGTCTTGTGTCATGCTATGCAACAATCCTTCATATCGGCACCATTTTAAATGTCTCCGATTGCTTTTCGGATAATAAAAGTCCATTATCTCTTGATTTGGTAATTTTTTTTATTTTTTATATTGTAGCTGCTCCCACGTTTGTCTATTATGACATGACTATCGATGGCGCAAATTCGAACTTTGTAGACTATTTTAGAAAAATGTTAAAAATCAATTTTTAAAATATATTTTTCACGCAGAATTTCTGATCAGCTGTTTACGGTTAAAATTATGTCCCTTTTCCATAGATACCCACCCTTCATTATCAAGTGTACCATAGACAACATACAAAAATTGAAAATATTCTATGTTGACTCGAATAAGTACCTCTCATGGCATTTTCAAAGTAACAAACACGCGGGATTCGCACAGTTATAAACTTTACGATTTTTTTTATAAATCCTACAAATATGAGATAAACATTAAAATACAGGTTTATTCATAGGCTATATAGCACTATAATAAGTTTTTATGTCTCCATGTTAAAATTCGAAAATATAATTTTTTTTAATGTTGGCGAAAAATTAAAAAAATGGTCTTCTGGAAATCTCGATCAATCGAGTCAAATTTTTTTATTTCGCATGGTCGCTCCAATGGATGGGTCTATTCTATTATATCTCATGATAGGGTCGAGTATCAATTTAGTGGGCTCAGAAACAAAATACAAGTATCTCGGTACGATAGTTTATTTTACAAGTTCACAGAATATAAGTTAATGTTTTTTTTATAGTCTCACATGACGCTTCTTAAAAAAACTCCTATCTGTCAAAAAAAGAAAAATGAAACAAAACAATTCAATTCGAATTCTGGTGCGTTTAAAAAAAAAGGATTTCTCTAACCACCGTACGAAAGTACCTAGACTACACTGGGTAGCTCGATTCGAGCCGTGACTGATTCCCTTTTGCGTTTATTTTTTAGTGACGGGGTTTTGGGTCACTCTTCATGCTCGTATCAATCCACCCGGTCTTCTTGAGTCAAAACCTCGTTATCTTGATCCTCCACCCGGACTTCTTGGATTGTTGGTACCCTCGTTTTGTTTTCCTCGTAGGTGTTAGCTATTTGGAAATACTCTTCACACCGTTCCAGGAAAAGTCGTGGAAATTCTTCCAGTCTCCCAGAAAATATTGCCTCCAGGCGAGGCTCCCTTTGACACACGGCTATGTTAGCGAGTTTTGTTGCTAACATTTCAAGGATTCGTGTCGTCTGGGTGTCTGTCGTAAAGATTTCTCCATTTGGTACATCCGCTGAGGATTGAGCTAGAGGACTGTTATCCTCATTCTCCACTGTGGTAGCGTTGCCCGCTGTTGTGCTACGTGTTTGTGGCATTTTCAGTGTTTTGAGCCCACTTTTGTTCGGTTTGTTGCCTCTCTTGTCTTTAAATTTATTCGTTAAAACTCATTGATCTGACAAACACGTTGGGCGCCAATTGATAGGGTCGAGTATCAATTTAGTGGGCTCAGAAACAAAATACAAGTATCTCGGTACGATAGTTTATTTTACAAGTTCACAGAATATAAGTTAATGTTTTTTTTATAGTCTCACATGACGCTTCTTAAAAAAACTCCTATCTGTCAAAAAAAGAAAAATGAAACAAAACAATTCAATTCGAATTCTGGTGCGTTTAAAAAAAAAAGGATTTGTGTAACCACCGTACGAAAGTACCTAGACTACACTGGGTAGCTCGATTCGAGCCGTGACTGATTCCCTTTTGCGTTTATTTTTTAGTGACGGGGTTTTGGGTCACTCTTCATGCTCGTATCACTCATAATTTCCAATCATTTGGTTATAACATGTCGTGATTTTGTATGGCACATGTTGTGATATGTGACGTGTCATGATATGTCACATGTTTTGATAATATATGTCACATGTCATGGTATGCCATATGTTATGATATGCCACATATCATGATATGCAACACTCCTTTACATAAAATACAAGTTAATGATGTGCTCTTTACTCAGTTGGTCTATTGCATTATATGTATATCATAATTTCCAATCATTTGGTATAACATGTCACTATACTATATTATGGCACAAGCCATGATGTGTCACATGTTATGATAATATAGGTCACATGTCATGATATGCCCCAAGTCGTGATATGCTATATTCATTGATATGGAATACATGTTAATGATGTGCTCTTTCTATTCATTTCCATCTTTCCATCCATATTGATCGATCATGATCCGCCCTACACATTTAATATTTATTGTGATCTGTCACTATTTATCAAATATCTTGATATTTATTGAATGTGTAGGCTAGCGTATTGACGGATCACAATATGAATTACAGGATTTCTAGATTCAAATATCGATTGATTTGAATTCGAAATTCCAGATGGTGATAAATATGTGTAACCTAGACAGCTGTGATCCGTCAATACGCTATCAAGTTCAATAAATATCATGATATTTGATAAATATTGACAGATCACAATTAAATAATTTTCCAGGTTTTTATCTTCAAAGATAGAGTTACAATTTGGGAGGCGAGTATGGGTACCGCCGCCTCGGGAACTATTTATTGGATAACCAGCACCTCTACCATAGGTCACCCCAAGTGGTTCATTACGTTTGGTGACTTAGCAGGGGTGATCATCGCCTTGCACCACAGTTGGAGGGATGGATTCATACATCCGTCACTCCTGGACACACTGATCCCTAGATTCCTACCCACCCCTCATACCCTTTTCCTTCATAACTATTTTAAATTGTTTTAAATAATTTTAAATTGACTTCTTTCAGAGTTACCCAGATGAAGACCACAGCTTGACCGGAGTAAAACCCCATCTATATCACTCAATAGAAAGGTTCCTCAATGCCAACTTAAGAAATCACGAAGATCTGTGAGCTTGGCTTAGCGAGATTAAACTAAATAAAACATTTGTGCCAATGCGAGATTCGGAAAGTGTGTGACCTAAATGTACATTTTATAATTTTATTCATTTTCTATGTAAATAATATGATATAAATCTGTATATTGAGAGTTGTAGATTTTCCAATGTATCCAACTCTACAATATAAATTAGATTGAAAATTAACTTTACTAATGCTGGCCAGAAAGAATAGTAAATAAGTTATAGAAATAATGATAAGCTATTGCCTCAAATCCAAAGAGTTGCTCTTCCATTCCCTTCAGAGCCAGAAATAACTTTTATTAAGCTGTTGTAAAAACTTATCACATATGGCCCACTCTTAATGCTCAATGTAAAAGTTAATATAAAAAAAATGGGGTTGAACTTGTAAAAATCGTTGTTAATGAGACTAGTGAACTGTTAACACAATAATGGCTTGTAAACCTTTATCCTTCTAATTGTGGAGATCGTGGGATAAAGAAGTGCAATGAGGGAATGTTTCATGATCCGTTAGTCTTAAATTTTCAATACAAAAATGTGTTAGAGCTCTGCTGGCTGAACCGAGGTAGGTTCCAATCCGCGCGATAGAGTGAAACACTTGGCAGGATTGTGTCATTTTGAACGAATCCCAGCAAAGACAGCTAAACCGTTCCAATGCCAAAATGTATAGAAAAAATGGCAGCAATCGTGCAACACCAAGAGATAATATGAACAGCGTCAGAAGCATTTGAACTATTCCGGAGAAAGTGTTTACGCGAAGTATTTCTTACATAGGGTTTGAAGAAGATATATAGTAAAATTTCGCTTGCAAAATGCGACCATGCATCAACGAGTCAGCTAATATCTCATGCGTTATTATTATGCACATATTATATTTAAGTAGGTGTCACTCACAAAGATAAAAGATCATCGCACGCTCAATAACGCTCTCCATAAAATCCCATACAGACCTGTCATACCTAAGTATATGATGCTTTATGCCATAACCTGCCGTAATCGCTCCTGAGGCGATATGCGAAAAGTTATTCGACCCTCTCCGCCATAAACAGGGGAGGGGGTCATTTTAATCACGGAGCTGCCTAAACGGGTGGATTACAGCTGTCACGTTGACAGTTTCAGTACAAAGAAATGGCATTTCGTGACAGCTCTCTAATTCAACTGACCCCCTCTTACCACAGGAAGAAATATTTTACAGCATAGTGTGTCGGTACAACACATAAGCGCTCACGGTTCAACAGATAAGTGCTTGCCCTTTTATCTTTGCGTGTGACATCTACATTAGTGAACCTAATTTGTCATTGTCATTATTAGCTATTTTTTTTAACAGTAGTGATCTTTTGCATGCGTGTCTCATTTCCAAACTTCAGACGAAAAACGCTTCGAAGGTAAAACATTTATTGTATTCAAAATTAATAAAATACTTAGTTTTAACCATATTGTTTTAAAACCAACATGTTTCATAAGTAAAGCTTACGTCATCAGGGTTTACTTAAGGGCCCGCAACCCGGATTTGTACCGATTTATTACATATTTCCCTTAAACACGGTAAGTTTTAAAACTCTTAAAAAAATATATGTTATTCTTGAAGATAATATCTAGACTTCGCCCGCTCCGAAACGCAAATTATATAAAATTCCCTCGATTAAAAAAAAACGCAAAGTATGCTCCGAAAATTACTATTAACACGTTTGTTTCAGTTATTTTACAAGTTATATGTATGAAAAAATTCACAGTGTTTCTTTAAATGCTGTTTAAGATAATGCCCGCGAGATTTTTGCTCTATTTTAAACGAGTCGTGTTTTATTAAACATTTTCGCATCGATTTTGTCGCTGTAAATGTTATCGCTTTAATCGCGTTATGTCGCTCTAACATTCGTAATTTCGTATCTCTCCATCTTCTTCTTTTCGAGCCCGGTTGCAGAGCCTTAAAAGTTTTAATGAATGATGTAAGCATTGCTTACGAAACTTTTAGGTTTTTTAAACAATAAAAGTGGTTAAAACTAAGCATTTTATTAATTTTTAATTAAATTGGTGCTCAAAATATGTTTGCTGTCTTTGAAGAAGTTAATTGTGCGTTATTATTCAATTCAATTTATTCATTTTTAAAACATTACAAAATTAAAATTTTAAAGCATTTTAAAAGAGATAAAGTATTAAGATTCAAACAGATTTAAGCAATTTATACATCAATGAAGCACAATCATACTAACAACGACAAAGCTTGTCATCTGAATTGTGCTTCATTGATGTTAAACATATCAATTTTCAAAGTGATTCTATTTAACAACAAGACAGCACTCCCGACTGGCATAACCATAGCCGAGTTTTCGAACCTTCCACGAATCAATCTGAAGAAATGTATTACAATGAGTATTAATTATAATATACAATCGTTCTGTTATCGCTTTTTTAAGATTACTATGTATGAATTTCCTTGACCTTTTAAAAATGACTGATTGTACAATACATTATTTGAATTTGCTGGTCAGTGTACCACCAAACATTTGATGTAGCGATATACAATGTCAGGCAAATGTAAGATAGAGCGCATGCTAAATGGGCTGTAGCCAAAAGGTATTAAGTCAGTGTCAGTCATTTGGTTTCCTTCCAAATCTACATGGAAGACTAGTAGAATTGATGGAGACCTTGGCATGTTGAGGTTATTCAGAAGTAGAAGGCATCGGGAGTAATTTAATTCAGTATTGTTATGCCTCAGAGAACTGGTGAAGTGAACGCTGTTTTGCAATTTGATCTTGTTAGCTTGTAACTAGATAATACACCATTTTGGTGGCTGCCAGATATGAATTGTTTGCTTATAGGTAATCTTTGAAATAATGTCATTAGCCATTTACATGTATGGGCCTTATCTGCCAAGTTTATTAAATGTGTATTCGACACTGATCCCTTACAAACATTGGTTTGTTACATCTAAAGAGAGATAGATTTGCCAGTTAATAAAGTCACGAGGTTACTATGAAAAAGTCCTATCGATTAGCTCTAATGAACGTTTTACTATTATTTTTAATATGCATTTCTTTATTTGATAACTTCATACAATTTTGTATGTTTAGTTGAAGGATCTTACAACCACCAGAATTATGGTCGTTGAATCCTGCTATTTCTTCTTTAGAAAAACGTAGAAAGGACTCTGATCTAAATTTGCATATTCAAAATTATTAACTCTATTACTGACACACCTGCTTTGTAACAACTCATCCAGATGAACATCCCTTCCCATAGACTCCGAAATAATTAATTGCTGTTCTTCAATCAACATTCTACTAATTATGGACATCATTGTCCTATATCCAGAATGTCGAGACTTGTCAACGCAAGTCAAAGCATTGAATTTTTTGGTGTAAGCCTAAATGACTTTCGGCAGTAGACACGCAGTGTGCAATTTTTAAAGCCTTTTACATCTATCTTCAAGCTTTGACTTGAAGTTATCTTCTATATGTACTTTTATATTATATATTGTCAATACTCTTCATTTATATGTACTCTCCTTTCATTGTCATCTCTTTTTTTTTATTCGTACTCTTGTTAGATTGTTAATGGACTATTTTTTGTCCATAAATAAATAAATAAATTTCTTTTTGTAAATTTTTTTCCTCTCTAATATTTAATTATAATTTTTGTTCAATGCAGTAAAAGCAAGGTCATTATTACGGTGTTTAAAACCGTATTGTTTCAGTAAAAGATTAATTAATTAACCCCATCAATTAAGTACCAATACACAAAATGTATCAATAACTTTTAAATGGCTATTTTTAACTTTTTTTCTCAAATCAATAAATTTTCTTATGTAGGTACCTACTACTTATTCTGTAAAAAAATTCTATAGCCTAATTTTTGTAATGTTGCAAGTTAATAATTTTCATTATAACATTAATTTTAAACAAATGTACTATTTTTTAATGAAAGCACAATGAACTACAAATTGTGAAAACAGGGATTTTTTTTCTAAATACTTTTAAGTAAGAATCTAAGCTTTATGCTATTATTATGTTTAAACTTGTGTGAATTGTCATTGATATGCAATATTGCTAATGCAACTTTTAATCAAAGTGCATTTTTAGGTGCCATAAAAAGGAGTAAAAAATATATATATTTTCACTCAAAACATTTTGATTGGGTAATGCGACATTAGCTGTATTGCATTCCGAATGACGAGTTTTAATTTAGGTACAGTGAAACTCGCTTAAGAGGAAACCCGGTTGCCAAGAAATTTGAAAAATAAGCATTTTACCAAACTGATGCTCTCTCTGTCGCTCTTACTCCCCCGAATACTGAGCTAAAGGGACAACTGAACCTCGGGGTCATAATACCTAAATAAAATCATCAAAATCGAGGTTTTGTATTCCCCGTTTTTCTCTTCCAAAACTGGACCAATTTTTAAGATTTTTTTTTTACTAACTGTATTAGAAAAAAATACTCTATGTTCAAATTCAAATACGTAATATTATAAACAGAAACATTGAGATTAGAAAGGACTGGATCGATAATTGAATAAAAGAATGCTCATTTTCAGAAAACTTAAATAAGTATAAATAAATACTTGTTTTATAGGAAAAAAATCCTACGAAAACAACTTTCTTTTTATTTTTGACATCTCGCAATGGTGCATTTTGGTACTATTTCTTGCGGCAACGACAAAGGTCTCTCAACTTCTCAAACTAATTTTATAAGCTGTGAGAAGGCTGGAAGTTACATTACATTACATTACATTACATTAAGTGACTTTTGATATCATTCACATTGGTAATTTGGCCATAAATCGCTTGCGTGAGCGACTTACGGGATAAAACTTACGAGTGTAAAGCTAGCCTAAAGACAAAAATTCCGACTTAAGAAGTTTTCATGCTAAAGAAGTTCGGTTTTTTCAGTCCCTTGAAACCTGAATTTGAAGAATAGCCCAATTTATCCCACTTATCATATAATTTTTTTTTTCGATTCCTTGGAAAATTTCTTAAGAGAGTTTCGCTGTATATGTTTTCGTAAATAGTTGTAATTATGAACCTATCTTAGACACAAAATATTATTGTTGTTGTATTGTTAAGATATGTATTGTAATTAATTATTTATTTAATCCCCTCACATTAGAAATTATTGTGGAAGAGTTAGAAAAAGATAACATTGGAATATTATTTTTAGAAGAAAATGTTTGATTCCATCCAATTATTTCAATATTTTGAGTCAACTATAATAATTTAAGTTTACATAAATATATCTTACCAGGATATCAGGGAAATATTAAGAGTTTGTAAATAAGATATTATTAATGTTTAAACTATATTTGTCATCTTTAAAGGCTTGTTCGGACTTGGATAGTAGTTTAGTTGAGTGACGAGTAACTCGCCACTTGACTGACGAAAGCTTTCACACAACGGTCGAGTAGAGGACATTAGTGAGTGACGCTTTGGAAGATGAACAAGCTGCAATGCAACGATGTAAATAGGCTAATTAAGCTGATTGTAATGTATTTTTTAGAAGAGGTGGAAGAAGAAATTACTGAGATGAAAGTAAAGAAACTATGAATACGAAAATGGATTAATAGCAGAAAAAAAAAAAAAATTAGAGTAGTGTCTTCGCTCCACCGAGATTACATTTCGGTGTCTAAAAATTGACTCTGCTAAAATAATGGGTTCGGACTTGTTTAGTGGTTGAGCCAGTTAGCAGTGTCACATGGTGGGGGGCGCTACTCACCCGAAAAATAGAACAAAATGGATTGACTCTACTAAACCACTGACTAAACTTCTCTACTAAATTTATGGTGTTCGGACATGTTTAGTTACTAATTTACTCGCTACTCGACTAAACTACTAGCCTAACGGGCATTAAATCAAAGGATTTTGTTAAATCTCTGCATAACATAAGCAGTATATGTATGTATAAAGTTCCATATTTACAAATAAACCTAATTAAGTCATCCACAACCAAATTATTTTCAGACATTTTTTTTATTCTCTCATTTTTCTTCCCAATAATAAGGATAGGTACAATAAAATCATTTCAAAGTGATTGTTGTTTGTGTAGTGGTGTACTGTACAATAGAAATTCTGTGGGGTTGGTGGGGACTGTGTGCAGGTGTTACTAAACGTTTTTTTTAAATAGTTTTAATGTGCCTATAATTTTTTCCTGATTCTTATTTTGTTGCTGATAAACCTTATAATTTGAATCAAAGAGAAATTTACAAAATAGACTTTCTTGCAATTATGATTTTTATACTGATTACCTTACTTCAATCAATTTTGGGTAATTTTTAAAATTTATTATGTTGACTATATTAGTCATTCGTATAATCCGGACCTGTCATCACAAAGTCAAGGCTGAGTTATTAATAAAATAAATTAATGTTTATTAAATCATTTAAAATATTTTTTTAATTTATTCTTTTTAATACCTAACTGAAAAAAATGTTGTTTTACCCTAACTTTGCGATGACCCTTCCGGATCCAAGTCATTGGTTATTTGAAAAGCAGCTACTTTAATTAAAAATGTTGTATATGTATATAATTACTAATTACATACTATGAATGAAGAATAAAAATGTTATATATGTATATAATTACTAATTACATACTATGAATGAAGAATAAAAATGTTGTATATGTATATAATTACTAATTACATACTATGAATGAAGAATAAAAATGTTGTACATGTATATAATTACTAATTACATACTATGAATGAAGAATACAAAATTATGTTGAGAAGTTTTTTTATTCCATCATTGGAGATTTATTTTTAGTGCCAAAGAACTTTTCTTCTGTCGTGAATAAAACCAATACAAACAAATAAATTACACATTGAATTTTTAATCATTCCTCGGAATATCATGTTGTAGATCCGCTACTATGTAAGAAAATGCTGTCCAAAATGCGGCACTCCTGTCAAATGCATCTGTTTCAATAAGGTTCATAGAATCTGCTTCCGAATGGTGATACCAAAAGTAATTTTGGTTTTCGTTATGCAAACCGCCTCCTGGAATTCCTTGATTTGTCCAAAACCTTATATCCGGTCCAGGCTCTGTTAGTACCAACTGCGTTGCATTGATGGATTCAAATAGCTTCAGTATTTCTCTCATCATGCACTCTCCCGTTTTACTTCCTTTGTACGTCAAGCCGAGAGGAGAGAAAGTTCCGTAATCAGATTCCATTACAAAATTTAAATCATCGTTGTCTTTTCTGTGAGCCTTTTCATATGCTATGGCGCCAATGAATCCCTGTTCCTCACCTGTCCATAATATCGTCCTCAATGTTCTTCGTGGGCGAAGATTGAGTTTCTTCAAGACCACCGGAGCCAGCCAGGATATGAAGACACCACCTCCGTCATCCATCGCCCCGTCTCCTACATCCCAGCTATCCAAATGTCCCGATACGAAAACAACCTTCTTTTCAAGTGTAGATCCTTTGAAATCGGCTATAGTGTTTCTGGATATTGTGGTCCCTCTAGAAGTGGCCGACATTGTCAGTTGGATAGTTAAATTATAGCCACTATTTTGCATCCTTAATAGTTGGTCAGCATCTTCGCAGGTAATTGATGCAGCCGGTATTTTGGTAACAGATTCATAATACTGTATTAGTCCAGTGTGTGGAGTAGCGTGGGAATAAGGTGTAAGGGATCGAACAAGGACAGCAACTGCGCCTTTCTTTGCTGCCTCGGAAGCTCCTGATAATCGATATGGTACAGTAGAAGCATAGTTTGTGAATTTGGGAGCGTAAACAATAAGTTTCCCGTTTACCTTCTCATCGGAAAGCGCGTAGAGTTCCTCAAAGGTTTGTATGACAATTGCTTGAGCTGTGATGCCTTCTGGGGGGGTTCCCACGCTTCCACCGAGCCCGAGCATGCGCAATGCTTTAATTCTTGGTTTTAGCAGCTTTGCACTTTCTTTTCCCCTGACCCAATGCGGCACCTAGAATTTAAGAGGTTGTTATGAACATGGTTCGTGTCAAAAAATGTGGAAACATTGCTTTATATATTGAGATATCCCAGTTGTCGCGCATCATCTGGATGGCTTTAGTTCCTTCGTCGGTTGTTTGTACACTGAACAACCCTTGTTTTCCTCGACCATGGTTTGAGAATGAGCGTGCATGGTTTTTCCTTCTTCCATTCATATTCCTTTTATTCATGGAGCCCTAAATCACGAACATGTTGTAGAAGCCTATTTTTTTTCGGTACCTATTCAAGATTTTTATTTTTGGCCCCACTCTAAATCAAAACCTGGCTACGCCCATGTTTGGATATATACATTAGATGAAAAATCTACGCACATTACGCAGTGCTGCTTGCTTCTGGTGGAAAGAATAGTCATGTGAACTGTCAAGTCACATTATGCAAATTATTACTTTAACTAGCGCAGACCCACGAAATTCACAGGATAGTATAATTGTAATATTTGTGAAGCTGAAAGTCTCAGGAATGAATATTGTCAATTTTTTTTACAATACAGGGTGTCCAGGGGTAAAGTACATAAACTTCGGGAGGTGATTCTAGAGATAATGCTAGAAATAAAAAAGATAAATTGCTTTTTCAAAATACCATTTCTTTTTTTGATAGAATTTTTTTTTCTATACAAGTAATTCAACTTTTTTAACTGAAAACTACCTTTAAATGTTGGAATTTCAAAAAAAGTTTTATGCCTAAAACATGAAAAAATACGAAATATGTCAAAAATCTACACAAAAGAAATACAAATTTCAAATATCGAATAAATTTTATATTTCTTAATAATTAAAACAAAATTATTTTCCGATTACAGGTATTTACCTACTTTATCGCTTGTCTGTATTTACACAATCTTGAGTTCATTGAGCGTGAATAATTTCACGCAGGAATATCTTTTCACTTTACGCACCGACAACCGAAATGAGTGTTTTTGATTAAATAATCAGTTTACACAGTATAATAATATTGAATATGATAATAAATTACATAATAAGTTTTCACTGATTTTTTTTCATTTTATCCTGTTTCTCTCCTATAAAAGCAGACGCTTAAGATTATATTAACATCAAGGCAAGACTCATTTGTTTTTAACCAATGTAATTAAAGTATTTATAACAACCTTAACATCTTCAGTGTGAACGTTTTCTAAACCATTTTCCATAGAAATGTTCACCATGTAATCAATGGAATCTTCAAGACTCTGTGATCCTGTCATCCTATTTCCAAATCTATCCACGAAATTTGCCAAACTGAAAAATAAAATTAATTACATATTAGTAAAATGAATAAAACCATATGTGGTACGGTACACGCCAAACTTTAATGCCGGCCTGAACTTTATATGAACGAAAGAGAAAGATGTGTTAAAACATAAGTGCGATAGAGAAATGCGTGGGCCCCCACTGGATTTATGTATCAACTTAAGGCCGGTAATAAAATTTGACGGATACTATAGCAGTGTTGCGATGACCCAAAAATGAAAAACCATGTTGAAAGATAACAAAGTAAAAAAATTCGAGTGCAGTTAACAAGCGGTAGAAGCGTAACTTTACCAAAACAATCTCAACCAAGGAGCCTTGAAAAGTGAGGTCATAATCAAAGCAGCCAATGAGCGCAGAACTGGCGCCATTTCCGTTTTATATCTCAACCAATATGAGCCTAGATAGGAGTTTTATGCTTCACAGGTGCTGCATGCGTCGTTTCCGTTTCATCCGAATTCTTAATTACAACGGGGCTATAGAAGTTTCACTAAAAAAAAATTAAAATGGTTCACCTAACATTTTTCTAACTAAAATTACTGAAAACTAAAAAATTTTTAATATAGATTAGTACCTACATTTTTTATGATAAAAATCTATTATATACGTTTTTGTCACCTCACTTTTTTGTCGTTCCACGTAAAAATAATGAATAAAAAATTCCCGAAGTTTTATAATCTTTTTTCAAATTGCCATCCAAACTTTGGTTTCAAGAAGGCCTTTTGTGGTTAACTTTTAGATTTGAATATAGAGGGTGTTTTCGAAGTGAAACTTCTTTAGCCTCGTTGTAATTTAGAATTTGGATGAAACGGAAATGAAGCATCAAACACGCCGCTGATCGACCACTTTGATTATATTGGTTGAGATATGAAACGGAAATGACAACTGAACATTGGCTGTTTGATTATGACCACACTTTTAAAGGCTCCTTGGTTGAGATTGTTTTTGGTAAAGTTTTGCTTCTACCGCGTGTGAACCGCACTCGATATTTTTTTTATTTCTAACATCCTTTATATCGTATTTCTCACTTAGATAGTATAAATAAAGACACAACGACTTCTTTGAGACTGAATAAAAAATAAAAAATAAAACTGTTTCATGATTAAATTAATAATAATTTGTATTGTTAAACCTCTCAGACTAATTTGTTGGCTTTTTGGAACAACTCATATGGGTCTCGTATAAATATTTGTATCCCCCTTACTATTATAGTGAAAAATATAAAATATGATCTAAACCATAGATTCACAAACTTTTTTGCCCACCGCCCACTTTGAGAAGACCACCACGGTGGGGGGGAGGGGGGGGGGGCGTAACGGGATACCACGAGACGAAGAGGGCGTAATAGGATAACATGATGGGGTTACATTTGCCACAACGGAGGGGTGTATTGAGATAAGGAAAATATTTTTGTGGATGGATGGCCCCCAAAGGCAAGGGCGGATTTAGGGGGGGGGGCACAGGGGCACGTGCCCCCCCCAGACGGTATTTTTGTGTACTGTGGAGATTCTTTCACAGTACATACTTAGAAGTAAAAACTGTCTTAATTTAACATTTAATTTTTCTATTGTTTTGACACTTTCATAAACCTTCCTATACATACTTCAACTTGTAGAAATAAACTTGAAGTATGATACTTCAAGTTTTTTTTTAACAGTAATTATTGATTTTTTTCCCGTCCGCCCATTGTGCCCCCCCCAGAAAAAAATCCTGGATCCGCCCTTGCCCAAAGGGATGGGATGCGGCAAGTTAGGATGGGGTGGGATGGTTTCTCTGGGTCTCCTACCGCCCCCCTGAAAGTCTGAAACGCCCCCCCGATTTTCTCTTGGTCTTCTACCGCCCCCTGAAGGTCTGAAACGTGTTAGAAAGATAAAACACCACGTTTTATATTCAAATTAACCACAAAAGAAGTAAAATGTACACCTTTATAATGTACATTTCATATACACACCTTATACGTACAAAGTATCAGATTGCAATTCGAAAAAAAAAATTGAAATCTTACAAATTTTTTATTAATTATTTTTACGTAGAACGACAAAAAAGTAAGTTGACAATAACTTTTATACTTAATGCATTTGTCTTATAAAATATAGTACGTGTTCTTACTTTCTTTCGTTATCGGTAATATTAGAGAGAAAAAACGGAATCTGAGCCATTTTTAAAACTTTTTACGTTTGCATACAAAAATTTTATGTTTCAAAAATTACATGTTTATATCGAATTACAAAATTTTAACGCGTATTTTATCACTAACTTTTCAAAAACAGTTTTTAATTTGCGGATGCGTTTAGAAATATTCCATTAAGTTGGATTTTATTGTAGAGCGGAAATGTTTAGACCAGCGGTCGGGGAGCTTTTTTAATCATTACCCCAAAATATTTTTGCGTAAGTCGATATTATCCCTTCCCCCATTTTGAAAAGAAGACAATCAATATGTCTTTAAATAAACATTATTTATTGAATTAATTTACACGGAAAATAAAAAAAAAGTTACATGAAAATAGTAAGTATGTAATATGTCAGAAATACGATGTCAGAAAATTACTCTTCAAGACATACTGCACTGCCCTGTACACATCTGAACTCTGGACACAATACCCATCAGCGCAATGGGACAAACTGAGGGTGTGCTACAACAATGCATACAGGCAACCAGGGCCGGATCTACGAAATCTGGTGCCCTGTGCAGTAGGTACCGATGGCGCCCCCCCCCCCTACATTTTTATTTTGATTAAAAATTCGTTCACCCCAATTTTTTATTTTTTTTATTTATTTATTTTTTTTTTACACTAATTTATCAAATAAAATCAAAACATATAAAGGGTGTAACTTTTCCAAGTTCCAATCAATGATGAAACATGAAACCGTCAACACGTAACACGTTGCAACCTGCAAATCCTACAAACCGTGCAATGTTTTTGTTAATGGGATTTACTGAAGATTTCATAAGAAAATGGTCTTTAACTACCTTCTCCTAGAGACTTAAATCGTACAAAATAAAACAATAGCGAGCGTACGCTAACTAAAATTGTCAGTTCGGTTTGCTTGATTCTCTAGAACAAAAATACGGCGCTGTGATTGGTTATTGAATTTGGATCTCACCTATTCGTCGTAAAAGACGGTAAAAGATATATGGAAAAATAGATCTTACGTTTAAACTAAATATATGGAATTTGTAAAAAAATTCTGTAACTGACTATAAATTCGTAAGCCGTTGATACCAACCTGGTGCGTGCGCATTCTGTTTCTTTGGAAAGTGTTGCTAGAGCGTAATAATTATTTGGTACTATGTACTATGGGTAATTTTTAAACGATTCAGGGAATATTATAACAAAATTTTGATACAATATTTATTTTCTCACGGCGCCCCTTCGGAGTTGGCGCCAGGTTTTTGCACGTTTTTGAACGTATGGCAGATCCGGCGCTGCAGGCAACTTATGCAACTACCGAGGTTCTGCAGTGCCTCCACGATGTTCACCGAGGGGAGGGTGCACTCATTCCCAGCCTTACTTCGCCACCGACTAGCCAGCTTCTGGAGCAGGACACGGACTTCAACCAATATCATTGTCGTGACTGCATCCGAGTGGCTCAGTTCCCCAATAAATGAGCGATGGATGCAGATGATGAGGCGTCCTCCCTGATGGATAATCCTAAAATATCTTTTTTGTTTTTAATTCTGTTCAATTATTATTTATTTTAATTTTATGCTTATTTTTTGTCATTTGTGTGATGAATTTTGTTTTCATTTTATGTTTTAATTAGGTACTTACCTAATATGTAAACATTTTTTTTCTTTTATAGTTAATAGTTGTCTATGTAATATGGCAGACTGGGATTGCACCACCCTCCCAGTCCTGCTGGATTAAAAACTTAAATAAATAAAAAAATAAAAAATAATAGACAAACAAAATAAAATTCTCAAATTGGATCAAAGAAAAATTCTGATTTTCAGGTTTCCCTTTCAGTTTTTGGGGAAATGATGTTGCTTCATGTTTGATACAATTACTTCAAAATTGGGACTTTTTGATGTAAGAGCAATTTGAGTACAGTCTTCGGCGTTTAATCGATTTCTGTTCTTCGTTTTTATGTTCATTAGAGTAGAAAAGCCTTGTTCACAAAGATAGGTTGTTGCGAATGACAGCAACTTTTTTACCGCCTCCTCGTGTGCAATTTTGAAAGCCTTCGTAGCTTTTGACATCCAAAAAGACGACAGATTGGCTTTTTTTATTTATTTTTTTTATTTCATAATTTTTTTATTAGTTACAGATATTTGTTTTTTTGGCTACCACACTAGGCTAATGCCCGTGTTGTGGTAGTCGTACATTTAATATTTTAAATACGATTTAATTAAAACTTTTCGCTGGCTGAAATGATATTAATATTTTTTCCTTGCAATTCTTTTTCAATATATTTATATTCTCAAATTTGTCAGGCAAGTGCAAGTGGCCGATGCAAGAAACAACGTAACGCAAGCACGCACGCACACAACGCGCGTCTCTTACTTCTCACTGCACCGCATACACCTGAATTGATTAAGTTTGTAAAAATACTAACACGTTTATGAAATAGCAAACTAGAAAAATTTCCTTATTATCCAAAAAAAAACATTTTTACCCCATTTGGGGTAATTTACCCCGGTTCCCCGACCGCTGGTTGACAAAATACGGCCGAGGCCGACACAAAACATTGTAGTATTGTTTGAAAGAGAGCATGTCATTTTTACGAATGGAACCTAGAATTCATCATTAACCGCCCTACACATACGAACGTACGTGATGCGGCCGCTATATCATCGCCCGAACGCAGCAAGCCGTATCCCGTTGTAATAATTCGACTCTGACCCCCCCCCCCCCTAATAATTAAAAAGATTTTATGAATATTTTACCTAAACGTAAACTCTGTACGTAGAGTTCGTCGCCTTCATGGTCGTATTCGTAGCCTTGTAGTTCCGTGGCTCACGCTTCACTCTCCTTCATTCCTTTGGCAACGCCTCGACACCCCTTTACGTAATATGTTTTAGGTATACGTGACGAGATGTTCTCAATTAATCAACTTGTAATTAACCCCTTAACGTTGTGTCATTTTTTGTTTTAAAGGTTTGATATGGTTAATCCAATTTAATTAATAATTTGTGTATGGTAAACCCTTTCTTATTTTAGGTATGGCGTGTTACAATTCACTAGGGCCCGATTTACAATGACTGACTCTAGCTAACTTGAAAATAACTAATGCTACCGTTCGTGCAACTTCCTCCCCTACTAACGTCCGTTCTATATTTGTTTGTTGACGATTATTTCTTCGGAATTAAGAGGAACGCATGCGTGGCCTGTTTCATACAAAATTTTGTTTTGGATTTACGGCTAAAATATCAAATTAATTGTTTTTTTCTTTTTTTAAAATGATAAGTTAGGCATGTATACAGTTAGGATGTGAATCCGATTTTCGATTTTTGTTTTAAATTATAAAATATAGGCCCCAAAAGATGACGATTTATCCATAAATTTAGGAATTAAAATAGGCAATTTTGGAATTTTTTTCTGGGCATATGGACGCAATTTAAAAAAAAAACTCCTCACATCCTGAGTCAGGAATATGATGAAGTATACGATAAAATTTTATTCTGCATTGAAAACAGTTTTATTCGTGTAAAAAACCGAATTTAGATACGCGCAGATTTGTAGTAAAATTACTTAGGTTTTTTGTTGTTGTCTCATCCACTCATTTACCAGCCGGACGGGGCAGCTTGTACGGGGGAGCTTGCGCGGGCCGGGGGAAGGAGTAAAATCGCGCCAGGCGAACTAATACATACATAACTCAATCGCCATACATTAACAATGGGTGTATCTATGTCTTTGTTTGTTGACAATATGCAGGTGTTCGTTGTTTTAGAACTCTTAATTTTTACCGAAAAAATCGAGAACCATATTCAACGTATTTGTGTTTACTTGGTAGGTAGTAAGATTATCATTTTTTGCAGTTCAGCTTTTATTTTTTAAATATTTTCTACGATATCGGGGTACCTACCTACCTAGGTATTTATGGCAGTGAGGCATGGGAACTGGCAGAGGAGAATGAAAGTAGGTACCTAGACTGAATGCGAGGCGGGTATGCGTACCACTGCCCCGGAAACCATTTATTGGATAACCAACACTTCTGCCATAGGTCATCCCAAATGGTTCGCTACGTTTGGTGACTTAGCAGGGTTGCCCGGGTTCATGGGGTGAGGTTTGTCTGAGTCTTGGTGGCGGATGCGTCTGCCCATCAGCTGCATGGCAGGCCGGATCGGGAGAGAATGGTTGAGGGAAACTCTTTGACGTCTCCAGCCGTAAGTACTCTCTCTGAACATCGCCTTGCATCGCAGTGGGAGGGATGGATTCTTGCATCCGTCACTCCTAGATGCACTGACCCACAGATTCCTAATCATCCGCAATACTTACCCTTTTATTTTTCAAAACTTCCTCTTCTTCCTTTTGTAAAAAGACCCCTTATTTTCCTCAGGGCCTCCTGTGTGGAGCTAATGTTAAAAAAAGCTGTAAAAAGAGATCCCTGAGGCGTATGTATAGAAAACAAATATATACATACATAGTAAATTCCGAGACGCCGATTTTGGAACTTTACAGAATAATTGAATGTGAAGTTACACATATTATTTGACTTTCAAATCTGACATATTAACAAAGGACAAGATAATGTTTTTATACAATAGCTCCACACATGCCCAGGAAGAAAATAATTCTCCTCAGGGCCTATGTCATCTTCGGGGATGCTGAGTGAAGGGTATTTTTAGGAAAGGAAGGAGAGGATGTTCTGGGAAATAAAAAGGTAGAAGGGGTGGGTTGGAATCTGGGGTCAGTGTGTCCAGGAGTGACGGACGAATGATTCTATCCCTCCCCGTGCGGTGAAAGGCGATGTTCCGAGAGAGCCCTACTGGATAAATCAAAAGGTATCCCTCAACCAGTCTCTCCCAATCTGGCCTGCCATGAAATTGGTGGGCAGACGCATCCGCCGCCAAGACCCGAACAAACCTCACCCCATGAGCTCGGGCACCCCTGCTAAGTCACTAAACGTAGCGAACCACTTGGTGTGAGCTGTAGCAGAGGTGTTTGTTATCCAATAAATGGTTCCCTGGGCTGCGGCACCCATACCTGTCTCCCAAAATGAGTATTAACACTCAAATTTTTATAGGCGTTTTTATTGCTGTTTTTTATTATTCCAAAAATATTCTACGTCTTCTACGACATTATATTGATAAACTTTTCCTTGGAATTAACTCGCTGAGAATTGAAGTTGTTATTATTTTGAATTTAAGTTTTCTAAAGGTACAATATTTTATTTCTTACTGGCGAGTTCCCGGCATGCGTTGCAATGTCACTTAATAAAGACATTGTTTCTCCCTGCGTGTCATTTCCCATTCGTCCCGTTCCCTTTCCTCTCTCTCGTACCCTTCTCCTCACGTTTTCCCACTCTGCCTTCCTTCTCTCCACTCCCATCTTCCGCTTCTCCCGTCCTGCTAACTCCCCTCCCTCCTCCCGCATTCCATAAATTCAGTCCCGATACATTCAGTTTTCAAACAGCTCGCGTGCCACTTAAAACATATATACCTAGTATATTTGCGGCACGTTCCAGAGTGGAAGATACTCTCAGTATCGCCCTGATGTAAGACCACCATTCAGAATTGAAACGTTGCTTGAAATGGCATTAGCCGTGTTTGGTGACCAGATCTGAATAGCCAGGTACTTCCCCACCTTCCTCTTCCCGATCTCTTTCCCCTCCCCACTACCTTCAGCCTCACAGCATACCCCAATTGGGGATGCCGTGAGGCATCTCACTGGCTTCAGATGGGAGCAGTTAGGACTCTTGTGCGGTATTCATATAAAAAAAAATCTCACCACTATATATATTAACCATCGCGGGCATGCGCACATCAAATCCCCAGAATTTCATCGCAATATGATGATTGGTTTAGCAACGCGTATGGAACAAACATACATACAAGCAAACTTACATTGATTTTTATACATAGATATTTCCTAGAGTTCCTTGCAGAATTGTAAAACTAACTAACTAACCATCACGCCGTTTCCCCGCAGGGGTAGGCAGAGAGGACGGACCGCCAAACAACTCGGTCTTGGCACACACTCTTTGCCTCACTCACATTCATACATCGTCTCATACATTCTCTTCTATTATTCTGACTTTTGACATGACCCGACTCAAGTATCTGATTCACTTGATCGTGCCATGTCTTCCTCGGGCGTCCCCGACTTCTTCTACCATTCACATTCGCGTCGTATATTCTTCTTACACTACTTCCTTCGTTCATTCGCTCTACATGTCCAAACCATCTGAGGGTCCCTTTCTTAATCTTACTCATTATGCTTACATCAGCCTTACATTCTTTGCGGATATCCACATTTCTCACACGATCATACATTGTTTTACACACATACGTCTCAGGGATCTCATTTCAACAGCATTCAGTTTACTTTCATCCTTCCTCTGCCAGTTCCATGCCTCACTGCCATACATCAGGGTAGGTACCAGGACTCCATTGTGGACTGCTAGCTTCGCTTTTTTTGACAGTTTTTTTATTTACCCTCCTTTCAATATCTCTATCAGCCTTCACATCTCTCGTAAACATACTACCCAGATAAACAAACTCATCCACCTGCTCCAAGTATTCATCATTCACTACTATATCGCACACTGTTTTCGTACTCTCTCTTTCAAACACCATGACTTTAGTATAATATTATCATTATTATTTCCGGAGCTCTTCTAACAATACATGTCTCAGCTAATATTGAATGAACTGGGAACGTACCCATACTACGTGACACGTTTAGGGGGGGGGGGTCTTCAAAATGTCACGCTCCATACAAATGAGCGGCGGGTTGCTTAGGTTTTTGGTCACCGGGGGGGGTTAAAAATTGCAAAAAGTTGGTCACGTAGTATGGGTACGTTCCCTAAGCAAATGGGTGATTTCTCGTCTTGACGAAAATATATTGACATATAAAATTAAAATTTTGTTTTGGTGGTTTCTCGCGTTTTTACTGTGTACACGTCGAAACGCCGGACACCGGAATTACGAAATATGTCGGGAGTCTCCCATATTATAGGACGTGTCGCTAATAATATTATCAACAAAAGGGGCATTGCACCGTCTTCGTGCAAGTATTCGGGCATGCCTTATTTTGTTTAACGCTCTATTTTACTAATTTACAATTTTACGTCATGCATCCGATTCCCGTATCTCCTATTACAATATAATATCTCCGTTAATTTCAAGACACTACACAAAAAGATCATTCCTCGTATTCTCCGATAAAATGATGTTACATAATAATTACGCGCCCTTTTCTTTAAAACTCTATAACACCATATTTTGCTCGCTAGCGTTGCAACTAAATACCACTACATAGAAATCTTCCCTTCCCGCCTCCCCGCTACACACCGCAAATACAATATTTCGTTAGAAAGGGACAAACGAAAGACATGAGATTATTGAAGATCTAGTTCGGTTGCCGGCAAACAATGGTCTTAACCCGAATCATCCTCCCTAGTACCTAGTACATAAATATACTTTTATACATTGAATTGGGAAGATCCTACCTTTAGTGTAACGCAGCGTATCCTCTGCTGTTCTTGGGATGCTAACACATAAAATAATTTGACATTGTGCTCTAGCTACGGATTTACAATCAAAATTCAACCAATACAGATTCGGGGTGCACAAATTCTACAGTCACAGCAGTCACAGTTGTAAGTGAAGTTTGTTAGTTAATTATGAGTTTGAGTAGGTATTTTTGGGAGATTACTAGGGATTGACATGAAACAAAATATGTCTTGCTTCAATTGGGCTCCTCCATTTCCGCAACTGACTTGGTGAGGTTCAATCAAAACCGCCGAGTCAATCCCCAATTCCAACTCCTCCAGAGAATATTTTGATGGTCGCAAGTGACGAATGATAAATCGACATGTTATGCTTCCTGTCGGGAAAGGGTTTGATGTGTGTTTCTGGTTTGTAGGGTGATAGTGGGAGTGTTCTCAACCAATACGCCGCTAAATTATAATTGTGATAATGCTAATGTTGCTTGATGAAATTTCATCTCATGTCGCTTGATGTGAGGATCTGCTTCGATTTATGATGTGGTGGCCAATGTCCGGAAGTATTCAGGATTGCGTGGGTGGCACGAGATCGTGACATCCCCAAAGCCGAAATGATGATGATGATGATGATGATGATGGTGCTGTAGAAGTCTTTCAGCATGTCGATGACTAGAGTTCCGTTCACTCCTATAGCATCGAACATGAACATTATCGCCAACTTTTCCGCCTACCGAGATACTGCAGTGCTACGGAAATGTTTCTGGAGGGACGAGTACATACTTTCCGTGCACTTCTCCGCCACCACATGGGAAGTTTATGGCACAGACTGCGCCATTCGAAGAATGGAAATATGGAATGTATTGCATTGCACTCCCCTACATACATTCTGGAATAAACTTAAATTATTATTATTATTATTATTATTATTAAACCGAAGTGGATTAGACAAGCGGCAATGTCAGGAGGCCGGTGGAGCCGCTCCCTCCTCTGATTTCGTGAAGTTTGAATTTAGTAAAGGGGGATTTTGATGTTATCGACCCTCGCCTCTGCAGTCACACAGCTCCTCAACAGTTCCGTTCTCCGCCCACATACCGCCTCGAACCAGTAGAAATAATGTTTACGTTTTCCTAGGCACGTTAGAAACATGCGTCAGCCTTCAGCCGCGGTGAACATCGGTATTTGATTTGAATGAAAATACCTCCCCTCGCATGACGGAAGCAAGCGTGACGGTCCTCCATGTAGCGTCACGGACATCAGCCCTACGATAGGTGATATCCCAAGCTCATATCAAATATCAGAAGGAATGTCAAGCTCGGCTTCCAGGGTGCTGGGTCCAGGAATGAATGGTACCGGGTCGTGAATCCAGCTTCCACCCCTTCCATTTCCCCTGCTACGCTTTCGTCCAAAGTACATTCCCAACCTGATGCTGGATTATTTGGCGACAAAGAGCCGCCGATCGATTGCTAAAACAACTCTGTATGTCATGTTCTCTTCGTTCCGCTGACAAGGTAACTCCCCAGGAGCGTAACCAAAGGGTAGTGAAGCCAACGCGAATTTCGTCACTTCTTTTCCTTCATTACGGAGGTAGCCCGGCCAGATCGTTATCTCCGTCCTGTATTTAATTGACCTCCCGCGACAGTGACTTTTATCAGCTGATACCTCTGGAGGGGGGTGGAGGGGGGAGTTGTGGGAGCACGTCCTTTGCCTTCCAGACGTCTCCCAATGCCTTTATGACGATACATGTGATAGCATATACGTCGACATCATGAAAGGGCTCCTGCCTCGCTCTCAACTGCTTCAGGCCCGTCCAGAGACACAGGTTTCCAAGCCTCCATCACAAAGGATTCCAATTTAATTGAACCAAGCCCGTAATCATCGCTTGCTTCGCCTCCACATTTGGGAAATAGTGTAGCCCACCAGCAAATCGTTCACTTCGCCCCCGATCATAACTGCATAAAGTGTAACCTACATTCATGGAATAGGGAAGCTTAACTCAAAAATTACTCCAGCAATCACCAGCTTCAGCGCCGTAACTCGTTCGGTTAAATTTGAAGGAAGGAAGTTTTCCGGGTAGTGTGCGTAAAACGTGTTGCATGTGAAATTTGAATACTTACGGACGGTTTCGTTCAACCGCAAATACTAAAGATTTAAGCTAAACTGGAAATTTTGTATAAAATATACCTAACGTAAGGTACTATGCCCGCTTCCAAGTGTGCGTTTCAACGAAGTCAAAAGCTAGCTTATGTAGGTCTCTACATAACAGTTTTCTTGAGATTCCTGAAGTTTGAGGTAAAAGGCGTGGGGTTTTATTTTTGGGAATGGGAATTCTATTGTATACATTTGTTAGTAAACAGAGGCCTCATGCAATGCATCCTTTTTCCAAACTGATATACCTAGTACGTATAGACCTTGCCTAACAAATATCTTCAATTACTGAGTAAATTCTAAAGTATATTTGAGAATAGGTATTCCTTATGTATATCCAAATAAATTCCACTAGCTTTGTTTTCTGATGTAATGTCTCGCAACACAATCGTAAGATACATAAATACCTCTTGTCTTTTAAAGAAATTTTTGCATTTTAGCAATAATGCTGAATACAATGAAACGACCCACCCGAATCCCAAACTGAACAAAATATGGCCTGTTCATCAATACTTGCAAAAAAAATTTCAACAAGGGTACATCCCCGAGAAAAATGAGACCATTAACGAAAGTTTGATGTTGTACAAAGGACGTCTAGGATGGATACAGTACAGGCCACTCAAAATATCGAGATTCGGCGTGAAGACATACATGTTGTTATGAAGCGATTGTATTAATCGTAAGTTAGGTACTATTTTTTAAATGCATTTTTATTGGTTAGGTTGGCAAAGCTGGGGGAGTTTCGTTCAACGCGTCGGTAGGCGGCGTTTGTTTTTTTTCCGTTTCCGGACTCTGGTTTTGACGGCGGAATGTGCGGTACGCCGTGAAAACAACGGTCACTTAATTATTAAGTTTTAAATACGATGTGATTGAAATCCAAGTTTTGGGCATCTGCATCCGGGGGAAGGAAACACGTTGTGTTTTTTAAAAAAGAAAATATATTAATTTCGAAGATTATTCACGTAAAATGTGAGTTTTCGCGCGGGTCCCCAAAAGTGAACACGAGTTAATGGCGGTGTTCGATTGTTATGTTTAAAGTACCTCTTTATCCGAGAGATCGGTGTAAATAATTACCCGCCGCGCCTGTCATTGAATGCAGGGCAAACATTGAATTCCCACCGGGGGTTTATTTACGGAACAAACCCGAGATTACCGCAGGGTTGAACGATACTCAGCCTCGATTGCTGTCGAGCCTTCCTATACAATTTGGAGGAGTGTTTGGGTACTCCTCCCTTTCTCTGAGGGTCCAGGTCCATCATCCCTCCCGGGCGACCGCCGTGAAGGTCGCAGGCACATGCTGGGCCGCAGAGGTTGGGACCTCCCTTGCCACCAGGAGGTGGTGTTGGTTCACGCGACATCGGGGGAACGGCGGCAGTAAAACTTAATTAGTGTAGCTAGGAATAGCATAGATTACGACATTGGTCCCGGGGTGAGTCCATCCAATTTGTTTTATTATATTTTATAATTTCAATACAGTGTACCGATTGTCAACTCTACTCTGTGTTTTATTATGTAGAATTCCTTGTGCAGCCTTTTCAGGAATGTTATAAAACCATGACCCACACTCTGAGAATTGAGTACCGTGATCTCCGCTAGTTGACATACCCAGACATTAGACTGGGTTTGGCGTCCAAGATTTCCTGAGAAGAAATCAAAGTTGACTGGCAGAATACACCCGAGCCCGACCAAGGCTCAACGTTACTTTTCCCTTTAAAATATAACACCCACACATAACAATATGTCATTACATACATAAACCACAACAATATGGCGCTCCATACGCTGTCTGGTCACGATTTATAGCATTCCTGAAAATGTTTTCTTCGCCCTGTAATGTAAAGAGCCCAAAAAATTATTATTCATCTGTTCAGTGGAGGTCTTAATTTCGTTTGTTATTATTAAACTTGGTCGCTGTCATAACCTATGATTGCAGTGACGGTGTTTGGAAATGACAACAAATCTCATTATTTCAATTCGCTGGCACTATTACCGGCGTGAATTCGTAAAGAGATACTATGCGTAATAATATTGTGGGTACCTTATAAATGATTAATCTCGTATTTATTGGTTTTTTTTTTCAATACCACACAGTTATGCATAGTATCTGAAATACCTACCTCCTATAACCTAAAATGGATTGTCATTTTCATTGTTATTGTTTGAATGCATAGAAATCGGTCATAGACTATGGACAATGTGCTAGGTAGAGCTCTATATATTTTTTTTTCTTTTCGGAACTAATCAGTGCTAGCTGTTCTAAGAATACCTCGGATTGTCTATGACGGTTTCTCGTTACATTTTATCTATGACTTCGGCTTATGTTGTGTTTACATGTCAAAATACCTGATAGCCGAAGACAAATCAATTTATTATGTGTTTAAATAGGAATGGAGGATGATTATTAAAGATTATTCAAATATTTAAGATATTTATTGAGATTTTAATGACAATGCGGGTAATTCATTTTTGCTTCGAGTGGGAAATTTGTATAAGGTTTTGTCAAAACCTACTATAAATTATACTTGTAAATTGTTTATTTACTAATGTCTAACTGACGTTTTAAATTTTATTTAAATGAGCTACTTACATATTAATTTAAATGGACAAAAATTTTTATATTTAAATGAGCTACTTACATATTGATTTAATTAAACTAAAAAAAAAATATTCATTTAAATGGGCAACATACACATTTAAAAAAAAAAAATAATATAGCAATAACAACAACAACGTACAACTACAACGTTCATTAACAGCAATAACAATAACAACAACATCAAAAACAAAGAATAAAGTAATTTTATTTTATTTTCTTCTCTTTCTTTCCAATTCTTCTTTCGTGTCAAGCTTATCACATTACCGTTACAATGTCTACTCCGATTCCAAATGTAAATAATGCATCCAAGGATGAACTTATAAAGGAATTAACTTCACGATCCATCGAACCGGAGGGCACTGCCCAAGCGTTGCGTTCGCAAGCGCGCGCCTTTAACAAAACTATGAAGAAATCATTAGATGTGGTTAGGGAGGAAAGTGATTCGGATCTAGATTCTGACAATGAAACAGAGGAGAAGGTCACGGTTATTAAACATACCAAGGTTATTTATAAAGACTCATCATCGCGGGGGCTTACAAATTGGGATTTCAAGTACGATGGTAAAAGCTGCGTGAGAGATTTTCTGCTTTTGGTCGAAGAGCGTTGTAGGACACGCAACATTTCACACAAAGACTTAGTTAAATCTTTCAGTGAAATTTTAGACGGGTTAGCACTTCTATGGTATAGGTCAATTTATAGTCCAGACTTAGAATGGGATGACTTATCCAGCTTATTAATAAAACAATTCGAGGGACAGGATAGACAATTAGATCTGGAAAATGAGATTCTAAATTATAAACAGCCAAAGGGAATGTCAGTTTTGGAATTCACTTTGAGACTTAAAGCGCTTAACAATAAATTGGATTGCAAAATTCCTGAGGTTAAACTTTTGCGGGTAGCCATGAAAGCATTGTTGCCTATGTATGCTAATTTGCTGTCATCCAGAGACTTTTGTTCGTTTGAGGAACTTACGAGGTGCGCTGCTAAACTCGAGTCGTACACTGAAGCCTCAACATCCACAGCAATTCCAAAATTAGTTGACACTCAAAATAAGCCCAGTAACTTTAAAAAATTTAACTCGTTCCCCAATAGTTACAATAAGCCTTTCACTAATACAAACAATTACAGGTCATTCAATAATAATAACAATAATAATAATTTTAACCCTTCTAGGAATTCAAGACCTATGGGGAATAATACGAATAATTTTGCTAAACAGGATATAACAAATCAACAAAATAAATCTCTTGTTTGTACTTATTGCAAGATCAAAGGTCATTCATTAACAAATTGTTGGAAAAAAGATAGCGACAATAGGAAACCGCATGTTAGTAGTATTAACAATAAGAAACATACCAATGATCCAAAAAACTAGAAACGAGTCAATCTTACCGCGCCCCTTCTTGTGCACAAAGAAAGAGGGAGTGGAAGCGTTGGCTCCGCCTAGTGCAACAATTCCTTTCTAGCCCGTCTCCTCAAGCGGTGGACGCACTGCCACAGGAGAAGGTTAGTACAGAGGATGAGCGTCCTTATGCCGACATTTTTATTCTAAATAATAATTTTAAAGCACTGCTAGACAGTGGTGCTTCTTTGTCTTGTTTAGGGGGGGATAGTTATAAGATTTTTTTAGAGTTAGGAGTAGAATTAGTAAAAACAGATTTTAGCGTTACGACAGCAGACGGTACCAGCCAGCCTGTTTTAGGGTATTTAACTTTGCCGGTGACGTACAATTCAACCACAAGAGAAGTTATCTTTTACGTCATTCCAACGTTAACACCTAATTTCGTATTGGGGGTGAACTTCTGGAAACAGTTTCGGATCGCGCCGGAACTGTTCTCAAAAGTTCGCGTACCTCAACAAAAAGGTCAAATCAATGAGGTGAGAGCAATTCGGCCTGCCTCTTCTCTAACAAATTCGGAAAACAAAGCCCTTTCGGACATTGTCAAAAAATTCGAATCCATTTCTTACGAAAAGAAGGGATTAGGGTTGACTCATCTAGTCCAACACAAAATACATACAACAGGTCCGCCTATTAAACAACGTTATTTCCCACTGTCTCCGGCAAGACAACGTCAACTTGACGCAGAAGTAGATGAGATGTTAAAACTTGGAGTCATCCGTCCTTCGCGATCTCCATGGTCGAGTCCAGTGCTCATAGTACAAAAAAAAGACGGAACGGGTCGTTTTTGTCTGGACTCCAGGAAAATTAACAATGTTACAACACGCGATTCCTATCCATTACCATACATAACAAGGATCCTAGACAAGCTAGGCGGTGCCCGATACATCTCGTCTATAGACTTATCTAAAGCCTTTTGGCAAATTGCATTAGATAAGGACTCCTGTCAGAAGACAGCGTTCGTTGTACCCGGTCGTGGATTGTTTGAATTCACCCGGATGCCCTTTGGACTTAAAAACGCACCAAGTGAGCTGCAAAGACTGGCCGACGCTTTGTTCGGTCCAGAATTTGACGACAATGCCTTCTGTTATTTAGACGACCTGATCTTGGTATCAGAAGACTTAGAATCACATCTTTGCTTATTGAACCGTGTCTATGAACGACTACGAGACGCAGGTCTAACCATAAATCTGAAAAAATCGGAGTTCTGCAAAGCCGAGCTCAAATACCTCGGGTACATGGTTGACTCGCAAGGTCTTCGTACAGACCCCATAAAGATAGACAGTATAAAAAACTTCCCGGTACCCAAGAACGCAAAGCAAATCCGAGCCTTCATTGGATTATGTGGTTACTTCAGAAGATTCATAAAGGGTTTCTCGAGCATTGCCGCCCCTCTTACAAGACTCACTGGTTCGAAAAAAGGAATCAGCAACTTTGCTTGGTCTCCAGAGGCCGAGACGGCTTTTAACGTGTTGAAAAAAGCATTGACATCAGCTCCGGTTTTAAGTTGCCCGGATTTCTCAAAACCTTTCGCGATACACTGCGACGCCAGCTCCGGTGGAATTGGCGGAGTTTTAATCCAGACCATTGATGGGCTGGAGCACCCGATTGCATATTATTCAAGGTGTTTAAATACTCACGAACGCAACTACGGAATTACAGAGCGTGAACTATTAGCAGTATTGGATTCAGTAACGCACTTTAGACCTTACATTGAAGGAGCGCATTTCACAGTTGTTACTGATCATTCAAGTTTAAAGTGGTTAGGTTCGTTATCTAATCCTAGTGGCCGTCTTGCACGATGGAGCTCACGGTTATCGCAATTTTCCTTTGATGTTGTTCACCGTAAGGGAACTCAACATATTGTACCGGACGTCCTTTCGCGTATGGATGTAGCTCTTATATCGGGATCTAACCTTAGTGATACCACTGATAAATGGTATCTAAATGCTTGGAAAGGTTGTCAGGAATTCCCACAACGATTTCAGAACTTCCAAATTAAAGACAACGAGTTGTATCGTCACACAAAAACCCAGTTGGACTTATGCGAGGACACCGCATGGAAACGGGTAATTCCTCAAGAGGATAGGAAAAATATTATTTCAGACTCCCATGACTCCGCGCGCGCCTGTCACCCAGGGGTCTTCAAAACCTATAAAAAGCTTCAACTTAGGTATTACTGGCCGAACATGTATAAAGATGTCAAGGAATTTGTAAATCGTTGCCAAACTTGTAAAGCCCATAAGATAAGCACGGCACCTCCTAATGGAATATCCTCAAACCCTAAACGTGTCACTAGACCTATGCAAATGCTGTCTTTAGATTTAGTAGGTCCTTTACCTCGGAGTTACTCCGGCTTTACGGTAATATTGACATGCGTTGACGTTTTTTCCAAATTCACTTGGTTATTTCCGCTGCGCAACGGCTCCGCGAAAAGCATAGTTAAAAATTTGGAAGAGAACGTTTTCCTGGTTCACGGGGTGCCTCGTACGATAGTGTGCGATAACGGTCGCCAGTTCATCTCACGGGAGTTTAAAGAACTACTACAAAGTTACAATATACCACCTCCGTTTTACAACTCTCTGTATACCCCACAGAACAACGTGGTTGAGAGGTATAACCAGACATTAGGTACTGCTTTATCAATTTTGGTCGAATCAGACCATCGTAACTGGTCAAAATTTTTGCCCCAGGTTCAGTCCGCGATGAATAACACTGTCAATTGCGCGACAAACTTCACACCGTATTTCCTAATGCACGGCCGTGAGCAGATACTTGATGGGGATTTGCACCGTAACCCTATTCATGATAGGGATAGCGACGCGCAAAAAGAAGCTTCGCCTTCCACATATGCACAAAAGCTGCAAGGTTTGGCAAACGTGTATGAACAAGTTTCAGATGCTCTACTCAAGGCATACAAAAAGGGGGCTAACCACTACAATTTGCGTAGGAAAAACGTCACTTATCAAGTTGGTGACGTCGTGTGGAGACGAAACTTTGTTCAGTCTAACGCGTTAAATTACTTTTCTCAAAAATTGTCCCCACGATTCGTGCAAAATATTATAATAAAGAAAAAATCGGACTTAGTGTATACCTTAGCAGACTTGAATGGTAAAGTGTCTGGCGACTTTCATGTAAAGGATATCGTCAAATTGGACAACATACCTATGTAGTCCCTCCTCTTCAGTACCTTAGAAAGTCTGGCCATCTTTCTCGGGGACTGTTGGATTTGAGGAATTTTATACTATTCTTTTTCTCTTATTTTTTTACAATGCACAGAACTTCATCCGGCCTGATCAACCGAGATGGAGATTCCATGCGTTCAGACAGTCATTAGTCCTGTCATAGGCTCATTTCTACGGATATGGGGTAATTACTTCACGGGGGGTGTTTTGTAAGTTTGACATTGGTAATGATGATGCTGGTTTGTTTCTTACAATAAAATCCTCAACTCTGGTGCTAATGCTCGAGTTGAGAATGTATTTAAAACTATATATCTGCAAGTGTATGTATAAATTGTCATAGTATTAACGCTAAAACAGACGCAAATTCGGATATCGGCTGAACAGATGATTAAGTTAGGATTATTAGTTGTAAGTCTTGTATCCTGAAATACGCGGGCATATCCGCACACTATCTCTGCGAGTTTCAGGCATACCTTTTTTTTTTTTGAGTTATGTTCATGCTTTTGATAATGTCATTATTTGTTGTTCCAGATTACATAGAAAACACAGAGACGCAGGGATTGTATCTCTTTGTTTTCTAAGTGATTTTAAATGAAGAATTATTGTTATTCACCGTCAGTGCATTGACACTATTAGACCTTATTTTGTCAGGTTACGCAAGTAATTGCTAAAATTCAAAGTATTTTTTTTTTCTCGCTCTTCTTCTGTTTTATTGGTAAATAGTCAAAATATTGTTTTACTCTATAAACATAGGCTGCGTCAGCTAAGCCTCAGCTTTTGGAAAAGCGTTTTAATTTTGTTTTTATTAGTTACAGAAAATGTTTTGTAATGTCCACCTTGTTTATAAGATTTTTTTTTGAGATCTTATAATGTGGGACGATATGGTATCACATATCCTTCCACATTTTAAGCCAACATAGGAAGTAGAATCAATTATATTTGTTTAAGATTTTGGATGTATTCTGTTATTATTGTCCTGAGAGACTTATAACATTGTTATTATGTACTATATGGTTGAACAACGGTTTACAGTGAAAACCATAAAATTTGTTCTTTACTTACCGATTACGCCTTCTATAGAGTTGGACGTATACTTGCACTAAATTATAGCTGCACATCTTATTAACAAATGACACCTTCTAAAACAGTTGGTTGTATACTATTAAAAATTATTTGGCACCACCCGATGCGTTGGTTGTATACTATTAAAAATAATTTGGCACCATCTGATGCGGTGGTTGTACACTATTAAAATTACCTTTACAATGTATAATTGTTGTTGGTTAAATATTATTCACCCAAGGACCAGAATAGGAGGTTAGTTAGGAATACTCTTCCAAAAGAGGGTTAGTTTTTATCCTAAAAGATATAAATTCAGTGAAGTGTAGATGGTAAACCCATCAAATATTTTCGGCCTAAGAGAGGCTATATAAATTCAGTGATAGTGTTTGGAACAGTGATGCCTAATGCATAGAATTTAACTTGACGTATTTGGAGGAGTGATTTAATCATAAAAATGTATGTTTTTTTAATTTTAAGACTTATCTTTTAAGTTAGTTTATGTGTTCTGTTCCAGATGATACGTCAATGGTAGTGCTCGGTAAGAGTGAATATTACAACCACCCAGATTTTTTTTTTCCCAGTGCTGAGGGTGCTTGTTGTCCATTCACGTATCATCTTACAAGAAGTTGTTCTTAGGTTATATTGGTTTACTAGTTTTTAAGTTCGAGAATGGTTGCATCGTAAACCTACTATCCGGCCTGCACACAGGATAGGCGCGATTGGGGTTACGATGCACTCATTCGTCAAAAGAGTATTATTTAAGGATTTTTCTTTTCTTTTTCATTTCTGATAATTGTATTTTGCATTTCACATTTACTGTTTGTTTCTTTTTATTTTATTACCAGGTACTCCTTGGGACCAACGTAGATAGTTCAGGGCATGTTTAGATTTTTGGTAGTTTTGTTTGAGGGCAAACATTTTTGTGGGAAGGGGGGTAATGTTATGAAGCGATTGTATTAATCGTAAGTTAGGTACTATTTTTTAAATGCATTTTTATTGGTTAGGTTGGCAAAGCTGGGGGAGTTTCGTTCAACGCGTCGGTAGGCGGCGTTTGTTTTTTTTCCGTTTCCGGACTCTGGTTTTGACGGCGGAATGTGCGGTACGCCGTGAAAACAACGGTCACTTAATTATTAAGTTTTAAATACGATGTGATTGAAATCCAAGTTTTGGGCATCTGCATCCGGGGGAAGGAAACACGTTGTGTTTTTTAAAAAAGAAAATATATTAATTTCGAAGATTATTCACGTAAAATGTGAGTTTTCGCGCGGGTCCCCAAAAGTGAACACGAGTTAATGGCGGTGTTCGATTGTTATGTTTAAAGTACCTCTTTATCCGAGAGATCGGTGTAAATAATTACCCGCCGCGCCTGTCATTGAATGCAGGGCAAACATTGAATTCCCACCGGGGGTTTATTTACGGAACAAACCCGAGATTACCGCAGGGTTGAACGATACTCAGCCTCGATTGCTGTCGAGCCTTCCTATACAATTTGGAGGAGTGTTTGGGTACTCCTCCCTTTCTCTGAGGGTCCAGGTCCATCATCCCTCCCGGGCGACCGCCGTGAAGGTCGCAGGCACATGCTGGGCCGCAGAGGTTGGGACCTCCCTTGCCACCAGGAGGTGGTGTTGGTTCACGCGACATCGGGGGAACGGCGGCAGTAAAACTTAATTAGTGTAGCTAGGAATAGCATAGATTACGACATTGGTCCCGGGGTGAGTCCATCCAATTTGTTTTATTATATTTTATAATTTCAATACAGTGTACCGATTGTCAACTCTACTCTGTGTTTTATTATGTAGAATTCCTTGTGCAGCCTTTTCAGGAATGTTATAAAACCATGACCCACACTCTGAGAATTGAGTACCGTGATCTCCGCTAGTTGACATACCCAGACATTAGACTGGGTTTGGCGTCCAAGATTTCCTGAGAAGAAATCAAAGTTGACTGGCAGAATACACCCGAGCCCGACCAAGGCTCAACGTTACTTTTCCCTTTAAAATATAACACCCACACATAACAATATGTCATTACATACATAAACCACAACAATGTGAGTCCACCTCAGGATATATATGGTCCACAATTATTTATACAGGAAAAAACACTCTTTTTGACCAGACCTACAAACATCTTCCAGTCTCCTCCCATGTCGTTATGTCACTAATGAGACCATTGCTCAATAAGGGGTACTGCCTGACAACAGACAATTTCTACTCGTCACCAGAATTAGCAGAGTTGTTAGTTACAAATAAAGCTGACACATATGGAACACTAAGATTCAGACGAAAAGGAGTACCCAAAACTATTGCTTTTCCTAAGAAGGTTGCTCGTGGATACACCAAAGCTTACAGAAGGGGGAAAATCATGGTAATGAGGTGGAGAGATAAAAAAGACGTATTTTTTCTCTCTACTATCCATAGCTGCACGATGCTGCAAACTGAATCGGGAAAACAACGCCCAACTGTGGCAAACGGATACAATTTCACGATGGGGGGAGTTGATCGGGCTGACCAGCATTTGGCAATTCGCCCTGTTACCAGGAAACAGGGGAAAAAATATTATAAAAAAATGTTGTTTCATTTATTGGAGCAAGCACTCTGGAATGCATTTGTTTTGTACAAAAAAGGTGGTGTTTCAAATAACACTAAATTTAGAGAAAAAGTAATTTCTCAATATTTAGAAAATTACCATGCTGCCGAGTTTTCATCCAAGGGAGGTAGACCATCAAGCAGCCCAAACCCTTTACGTCTAACTGATAGACATTTTATTGATGTAATTCCCCCTACCGCAGGCAAACTGAATGCTGCAAGACGTTGTGCTGTTTGCTGCTCCAAAGTAAATGAAAGAGGGAAAAAAGTGAGGAAGGAGACAAGGTACTACTGTCCTGACTGTGATGTAGGACTTTGCATCCCATGTTTCAAAATTTATCACACAAAAAATTTTTTTTTAGTGTAATGAAATAAAATGTATGGTAAAATAAAATGCATGGTAAAATAAAATTTTTCTTTTTATTATGAAATATCTAGTTGTATTACATTCAATACAAAATATATTTGATAAAAATTAAATATTTTTACAAAAAATAATCAGTGACATCTTATGTTGAGAATCTGTGACTTGCAAAAAGTACAAAAAAAGTTCGTAAGTGAGTCTTGTGTGAAATTTTTTTATCTGATACATTGTAAACAAGTATTGTTATTGCGAAATCTAATGAAAAAAACCCGATGTTTTTTTACCGACTTTTTGAAAAATAACCCAAAGGCAGGGCGGTTAATTCATCTAATCTTGCGAAGTTAAATCAAATTCCTTAAATAGTTTCTGTACTTTTACGTTTTTGTGTTTCTCATCCATCGATATTTTATTATGAAAATAACATAATTGTAGCATCCTTACTGTCAGTAGAAAAGTCTGTTCATTTTTTCGAAGCCAACTAAAATGCATGCTCTTTGAGGAATCAAAAATGTTTGTTGAATGGTGATTTGACAGTTCAGGAGGTTAAAGGTGAAGCAAGATATTACACGATCGCAGCCTGATAACAACATTGTCACTAAACTTCAATTCAAATACTTAGTGAATTCAATCAATTCCTGGTAAATATATTAATTAATATTCCTATATGAATACGTTTTTCACCGAGCGTAGGTATTTCATTGAAATAGTTTTTAGGTATACATATTTTCAGGAATCTTCAATCCTTATATCCACATGGAAACAAAAATACGTAAAAATTGCATCATTTTCAGATAAGTATGCATATTTTCGAAATTTTCCGATTTTTGTTGTATTTTTTAACGTGTTTTTTTTTTAATTATCTCTACGCAGAGATTTTTTTTCTTCAGTGCCTATATGATCTTTGTGGATGCTGGAAGGGGGATCTTTTTAGGAAAAGAAATGAGAGGAAGTTCTGCGAAGGAAAAAGGTACGAGGGTGGGTAGGAATCTAGGGGTCAATGTGTTCAGGAGTGACGAACGTATGAATCCACACCTCGCACTGCAGTGCAAGGCGATGGGATGAGAGAGTCCAGCTGGAGAGGTCAAAAGGTCTCCCTCAGCCAGTCTCTCCAGATCCGGCCCATCATGCAGTATGTGGGCAGAAGCATCTGCCGCCAAGACCTAGACAAAGCTCACCCCAATAACCCGTCCACCTATGCTAAGTCACCAAACGTAGCGAGCCACTTGAAGTGACTTCGGCAGAGATGTTGGTTATCCAATAAATGGTCCCGAGAGTGGCAGTATCGATACCCCTCTTCCAAATTGATGTATTTTGGAATAAGTTGTGTATTTTTTGACACTTTTTAGGGCATATAATCCGTATATACCTACTAATAATAAATCGGTTTTCTAAAGGTGAAATTTAAATCAATAATATATATTTGTGTTAAGTATTTTAAAGAAAAATGACTTACTGTTTCCACGATTGTCCTTTGTAAGGCCCCTTTGTAAAATAATCAATGATTTGAATGGTCACATTGGCATAAGCGGCAATGTCTTGTATAACATTTTGGGGGAGGAAGCATTGTCTATTAATTTCCCTTTTCTTAGGAATAGCCGAGCCCACCCATAATATTATTACACTTAAGAAAACAGTTAAGACCACTCCAATTTGCCGAGAATCAATCATTTTTCACAGAAACACTTTTTTCCTACCTACTTGATGAACTCGCCAGAGAGAATCACTCACTACAAAATGTTGATATTAAATGATTTGACCTACAAATAAATATTTTAGATAGGATAAATTATCACTCCAAGTATGTACTTAAGATCAGTGCCGTAGCGAGGGGGGGGAGGAATTTTTAAAGAAAAACTTCTGTACGCACGCTTGACTTGGGGAGTAAGCTGGCGAATGCGTGACGAGACCGTGACGAAAAGCGAGGCGAACGCTTCGTATATTACTGTAGGGGCAAGAGAGAGAGGTGCGAGCACACATTTTCTTTCTCTCTTTCTCTCACAGCCAGTTACGTTACACAGTGCAGGCGTATTGTCTGTATCACACTGTAGGAGCAAGAGAGAGAGCAGTGCGCGCGCACATTTTCGTTCTCTCTTCCTATCATACAGATGGAGCAGAAGTTTTACTTCAGATGTGTGGTTTAAAGCAAACTCGTTATTTGTGTCTGACAGTCTTTTTATATGCGAAAATAGCCTATGTCTGAAATACTGTACCCCCCCCCCCCTCTCCCCCACCCCAGGGCGGACCAATTTTCTACACTGGTTGTAATGTTTTTATTTTTTATGAAGCCGAAATTGGGGGAGGTGACACCACGTTATCCGCCCCAGGTTTCACCCATGCTAGCTACGCCACTGCTCGGCTGTGCGGCATTTTTCATACAAAACTTAAATTTTTTATTTGAGGTCAAAATACTCTACTGAGGCTAAAATCAATCGAAATAATATTTTTTGAAGGGAAAACTTCTTTAGCGCCGTAGTGATTTGAAACTCAATAAAACGAAAAATAGCGACAAAATAGACAAATTCATAGGTACATCTATAGGATTTAGCCTGCGAGAGAATAATAATCGTCATCTCCTCTTTGTGCGGTGCCTATCAGTATCCTTTTTGTCCGGTGCTTCGTAACCTTCCCACTCTTGTCTACTTTAGTTTTCTAAAGGTTTCATTTCTACCACGTGTGATTTGCACACTCTGTTTTTTTTAATCAAAGGGTGTAGCAAATTTCGAGGACGAAATACGAATATGTGCTACTTTATTTATAAATGTTTTGAATTATGATAAACAGGCCATTAAAGAATTTAATTTTACATGATTTTAGAGGCAACTTTAGTATTTTTTTGTGACAATTGTAATTATTCTCACCCGGCATGCCGCTTGAAGTCTCAAAATCCCTTCTGGACAGCAGGAGAAAGACTCCTTCGATCAACTCTCACCCCAGAAGATAGATGGAAGCTTGAGTGGCAATCGGTCAACGTCAAAAACACCCATCTCGTTCAAGACGCCACTGAGAGACAGCCTGGATTCTCATTGCCTCGCAAACTCTGGACCGCCATCAATAGGATAAGGTGCTCCCATAGCCGTTGTGTTCACATGATGCATCGATGGGGCCTTAACTTGTCATCATTTATGACGAAAAACTTTTCCAGTCTAAGTTTAAACAACGTCCAATCTCCCACGAGATGATTAAAACTCGGAATCCTTCCCGACTCCATACCACAAAGGAAACGGACCACAATAACCACAAAAAAAAACAAAGAACCCGCAACAATTCCCTCCACAAAAATGCAACTACTTATCTCCGGAACTCTCCTTGGTCGTCCTGTGTCCAAGTCTTCCTTCAAATAGCCCTTGAGTTTGTGTATGTACATAATCACCGCACGCCTTGGCTGTGATAAAATTGTCCGGTAAACACCGCTCGCCTTGGCAGTGAATAAATGTTTTTCCGTTATTGGTTTTTCCTTTGGTAAATTTATTCTTCTGATCCTAAAACAGAAAAATTATTCTGGCCTCCTCGGCCCTGGATAACCCTGATGTTTTTCCTTCTCCACGAAGGAAAAAAAATTGCAAGTCACGCTTGCCTTATACCACTCGCTCCTGGTCCCAAACTGTTGTTGTCGTGTGACAACAAAATAAAAAACGCAGATAATCCTACCGGCTGCGCCAGCTGTAGTGTTCTGTTATTTTAGTGGACACACTAACAGACTCTCCAAATACTTGGATGGAGATTACTTTGTTGGAATGAATAGATTCTTGTTGTTATCTGGATTTATTTATACTTCGCGTATACAATTGGGACTGCGGTAGTCTACCTAACTAGAAGCTAGCTATAATGGTTCTGGCGAGTGTTTTCTGAAACACACCCTCTCAGCCTCTCCCATCCCCTGCCGGAGAACTTAGGCACTACGCGGCCTGCCATCTAGCGGAATCTACCGATAGATGATATCACCGCCATCTGTCTCTACAAGGCGGAAGCTTTTACGATACACCACAATCTTTAATGCTACTTTAGACGTTTGCCACGAGATTTTTTCTCTATTTTAAACGAACCTTGTTTTATTAAATATTTTCACAATTTTTGCCTAATTATAATCGTTTTTTAACATAACCGCGCTCACTCTAACATGCATATTTACATATATCCCTTTCAAACCATCTTCCACTTATTTTTTAAATTTTACTACCGGGCCTTACGTAGGTAGTTATGCTTAGGGTGGGGTGGACAAGAGCGCGCGGTTTCGGGTTTTCAGAATTTGTGCCAATAAAACTATACACTTTAGGAAAACAAAAAAAGTTTATTCCAACTCTTGGTTATCGAGCTGTTATGATAATAAATACTGCGCCTAACTCTCATTTAATACAACATAATAAAAATGTCAATGTGTGCAAGTGTGCACTCGTGTGCACCCTGCCTCCTAAGAGTGCACAGGAGAGTGTACACCAGTGCGCACACACTGTGTGGTGGAATACCAAATGACGAGCGCATTTCTGTTGTCACAATTGCTGGCCAATTTCTCACTGATTCCAGTCCTCCACCATTGGCTCCTTAAATATTTCTACGTAATCTGCTCGTATCCAGAACTTCTTTGGAGCATGCTGACGTTTTTTAAACATTTAATTTAAATTTAAAAAAATTTTAAATTTAAAAGAATCTTCAATTTTTCCTCATTCGCTTGCACACGTAATTTTACGTAGCATTATGTCAAAAATATACCTAATAGTCCAGTAAGTTTAACCACCACAGTATGCGTTAAATCCGGTAGTTCTGACTTTTTGCAGACTTGTTTATGATGTTGGCCTAATGAATAATCCAAGTTTTCAACCTCGAGCGCCGAACGCAACTTTGTCAAAAATCGAAAAAATCGCGAAAAAATCGTTATTTTTAAAAATTTTGGCGATTATAAAGCTAAAGGACTAGTTTTTGAAAAAACTTTTTTAAAACGTTTTTAAAGTAGACTAAATTTGCTACAATATGATACTATAACTGTCTCTGTAGATCAAATAGTTTCCGAGATTAAGCCTTTCAAAGTTTGTGACCTCGAGCGCAAACCGCAAAAAAATCGTTTTTTTTTTTCAAATTTGGCGATTGTGACCCTAAAGGACTAGTTTTTGAAAAATCTTTTTTAGAACGTTTGTAAAATAGACTAAATTTGCTACAATATGATACTAGAACTGTCTCTGTAGATCCAATAGTTTCCGAGATTAAGCCTTTAAAATTTATAATTATTTTTGGAACTTCGCAATTTTTTTCTATTCTATCGTTCTGAATGAATTTTGACCCTGATTATACTTTCTAAGCCCTGTACTTTTTATGATGGGATGATGATGGTTAAGCGAATAAGAAAGTGAAAAAGATAAAAAAACTAAGTATTTTCTTTTTATTTATTTAAAAAAGATAAGTACAACAAAAGTTAATAAGTTTATTTGTTAGGAAACTGAGTCATATTCAAAATCAAAAAATTAAATAATTTTGCCTACTTGGAAGGTTCCGGTTTAGGTTCGTCCGTATCTGGATCGACGTATTGGGATGGCGTATCCCCATCAGGAGATGGTGATGAATCGTCGACGTCTTGTGCCTACAATTCATCCTCCATTTCGACATGGGACAGATCGTCGCCTTCTGGGATATCTACTACTTCAACACCAGGTATATTGTCACAAGAGGCCTCGCTACAGTGTCTGCAGACTGATGACCATTTTAATCCTGCCTTCCTGCAGCTGCACGCGTTCCCACAACCCTTCGCGCAGCCGCGAGAAATCATCCGCAAGAGGTGTTGTGGGGCTGCATCTCTGGTCATCATTTTGGGGTTGAGACCTTGTGGCGTGGATATCCACCCCCAGGAGATAGGGTTCAGTGTGACTCCCAACCACGCCTGAACCCTTAAGAAGATTGTACATGAGAATAGAAAATGATGAATGATATTTAACTGATGCAAGGACAAATTTTTACGTGATTGTATGCCCGCAAGGAGTGAAATCGAGCAGAGTCTCGTGTAGGAGGTAACCTGGCTAGATTGAAGCTGGTTTTCGTCGCAGCCCTGGCGAATAGTTGGTACCGCAGCTCGTCAAGATTATGGGTGTTGGGGTTGCCTCCGTATAGAGCAATTATGACTCGTTCTCCTGCTGCTGCTATATCGTCAGGTGTAGAGTTGGTGTCGAGAAAAATCGCAGCTTGCTTTTCAACGTCCGGATTTTTTTCGACTATGGACATCATTTGTATCTTCCCTAAGCTAAAGAAGCAGGATGTCGAGTCACAACCACTAAAGGCATGGATGAAGAGGAAAGGCTCTGCTTTCAAAGAGGATTTTGAAGAAGCGATGCTGGAATACATGCTTTCTGGAATACATCCGATGCTTTGCCTCTTCCACATTTATTGTAAAAAATTTCACGTTGGTTTGAAATCGCAGTAAGGATGATCAGCAAGTCAATGTCCTCACCAACGACTACCACTATATCATAGGTAGAGGCAGCAGCTACAGCTGTAGTGATGATGAGCCTATCAGCATCTTCCTCTGGTTGGAGTAGTTGAATGATGTGATTTCCCATTTTTGTTTTCTCAGTTTTATGAAACGAATCTTGTTTTTGTCATTTGACAAGAATTTCTGTTGAGGAACCTGTGCCACGGTTTTCTCATCAACGATTATCTCTCGCGATGAGTATAACTTGGAAGACGCTCAGAGCTCTTTGTGTTTTTCTGTACAGCATCTACGGGGTAACCATCGAAAACTACTGCCACATTTGAGCCATAGTGAGCTATCGTCATATGTCAGCTATCCACCAAATAATGAGCTTCGATGCCACACAACTTTGTGAAGTAGATGCCCTCCATCCAATACTACAAACTTCGTTAACCCTTACTTCACATTTAAGGTTACAGGTTCAAATACCGAATACAAGGTGGATTTTGGGCCCTTTCTCATCCCCTCTTCAGAGAACAATGGCATTGAGATTCGTAAGTGAAGAACTCTCGCAATTCTTCATCCGATTGTTTTAAGACACACAACCTGTGAAACATTGTTAGAGGATCAACAGTCACCTGTTTATTGCCAACAGTAACAGTTCGTACAGCTGAAGAAAGGGACACCACATTGCTTTACGTTTGAATTTCACTTCCTGGAAGTTCTGGCCAACCATCTTTAGCATCGATTTTCTCCCAATCTCTAGAGCCATGTGGCTGTTGACGCTAGATTCTCCAACCAGACCACTGCTGATGGACATAATGACATCTGCTGTAAGGAATGTGTTGTGCAAACCATCTCCAGAGTTTTTCAGTATCTGATTCATCTCTGGTGGTCGCATAGATGGTCGCATGTTGTTCAGTTATTGCAGTAGTAACTTCACAGTATGTTTCCACTTCATGGCAGATATTATGTAGATACACCATGCCTAATGTCCATGTTAATTGAAACTTCATCCCGCTAGAGTTATTCGAGTGACGTCTAAAATATCGCAAAAAATTGCGAAGTTCAAAAAAAATTATAAATTTTGAAAGGCTTAATCTCGGAAACTATTAGATCTATAGAGACTATTATAGTAACATATTTTAGCAAATTTAGTCTACTTTAAAAAAATTCTTCAAAGTTTTTTAAAAAACTAGTCCTTTAGGGTTATAATCGCCAAAATTTGAAAAAAAAACGATTTTTTCGCGATTTGCGCTCGAGGTCACAAACTTTGAAAGGCTTAATCTCAAAAACTATTAGGTCTATAGTGATAATTCTAGTATTATATTGTATCAAATTTAGTCTACTTTAAAAACGTAACAATAAAGTTTTTTCAAAAACTAGTCCTTTAGGGTTATAATCGCCAAAATTTGAAAAAATAACGATTTTTTCGCGGTTTTTTCGATTTTTGACAAAGTTTCGTTTGGCGCTCGAGGTCGAAAACTTGGATTATTCATTAGGCCAACATCATGAACAAGTGTGCAAAAAATCAGAACTACCGGATTTAACGCATACTACCCCATACATTCAGGCGACAAAGTTACTGGACTATAATGCTACCGCCGTCTAGAGCAACATGTCAATCGTCAGACGTGTCATTCGTGTGATAGCAAATCAAGTAAACTTATAATATAAATAATAACACTATATTGCATTAAGGGGTTACATGTTACATGGGTTTGAAAAATTTTCACAAACTTTTTTGTCCTTTATCTAATAGTACAATATATCTAAAATATTCTCCTAAAGTTTGAAGTCAATCGGAGTAAAAGTCTAGTAGAGAGAGCCTTTGCGAATCCCCCGCCCCGTTGGGAAAGACCTTGAAACTTGAAACTTGAAACTTCAATCGCGTTTATCTCGAAACACCGTTTTTGAAGGGGCCCCGACATGTTTAATCTGGCCCTGGCAGGGCTGTATTATCCATAAGGCAGAGTAGGTAACTGCCTTGGGCCCCGTTATGTTTAATCCGTCCCTGCCAGGGCCGTATTTTCCATAAGACAGTGTACGCAACTGCCTAAGGGACTCCAAATATTTAATCCGGCCCTGCACACAGCCACTGAATTTTTCAGCTAACCTTGAATAACCCATCATGGTAAATAATAACACTATATTGCATTAAGGGGTCACATGTTACATGGGTTTGAAAAATTTTCACAAACTTTTTTTGTCCTTTATCTAATAGTACAATATATCTAAAATATTCTCCTAAAGTTTGAAGTCAATAGGAGTAAAAGTCTAGAAGAGAAACCCTTTGCGAATCCCCCGCCCCGTTGGGAAAGACTTTGAAACTTCAATCGCGTTTATCTCGAAATGCCGTTTTTGAGGTCGGTAGGCAAGATTTCTCAGAAACCAATTCACCGATCTCATTGAAATTTGGCACACTTCTTCAAATATTTTTTGTAGCCTACCTACAAATAATTTTACAAGGCTATACGTGGTGTAAATTGTACCAAAAATTTTATTATTTTGCATGACACTGTTAAAAATTCAAATTTCAATTTTTGAGAAATCTTTCGTTCAAGGACAGCTTAAACTAAAACTAACAGATTTTTTTTTTTTTAATTTCGAGTTTCCTGCCTACCTCGAGGACATTTTTTAGGGGTGTCCGGAAACCGGGCCCCACCGGCTGAATTTTCCGATTTTTTTTTTTCAATATTGTTTAGAAGTTGTTCTGTTATAATTCATTCATAATTTTTTTTAATCGAGAAAATTTGCCTTATACTTGGCTACCAAACCCATGTAACCCCTTAAACCATCACGTTATAGAGTTTTCATAACAGATTCGCATTATAACAAACTAACAAACAAAAAAAATATTTCCTGGAGTCATCTCCAGGATCGTGTCCATGCATACATACACTTCACTCTAGCACGTAGCCGGGGCCGTATTATCCACAAGGCAGTGTAGGAAGCTGCCTATGGGCCCCGCATAGGCTAGGGGCTCCTAGGGAAAAGGGGCCCCGAGACGTGCATTGCATAGGAGCCTCGATATATTTAATCCGGCCCTGGCAGGGCCATATTATCCATAAGCCAGTGTAATTATTATCCGTAAGGCAGTGTAAGTGGCAAAGGGGCCCCGAGACGTGCGATGCCCAGGGGCCCCGACATTTTTAATCTGGCCCTGGCAGGGCTGTATTATCCATAAGAGAGTGTACGCAACTGCCTAAGGGACTCAAAATGTTTAATCCGGCCCTGCACATAGCAACTGAATTTATCAGCTAACCTTGAATAACCCATCATGGTAAAAAAAATGTTAATGAAATAAAAAAAATAATGATAATAAAAAATAAATTAAAAAATAAATAACAAAACAAAATAAAAATTACAAAAAAACCTCAAAAGCGGGAGGTTTAAATTGAATTCGTAACTTTGCCCCCTGCTCACTCTTGAGCCACCCTACGCTAATAACTACCCAATAAACCAGGGATGGCCAACAAGTCGATTTAATATTCCTTCGATTGAAATCGGCCGTAATGAATGCAGGCTAGTGATGCGTTAATATAATATATACCCTTTTAGCGGAAGTTGTTTATTTATTTATTTATTTATTTATTTATTTACGGACTTACGTCCAATTTAAAACAAAATATCACGAAGTATAGAAATGAACAATGTAAGGATTCGGATGGTACATGAAAGCAAAGACAAACAGTGAAAATAGAAGAAAAATAAGTGTCAAGTCACGTCAAGACCTTGCAAAAATTAGGGTGAATATTACATATCTTCATTTGTTTAAAGAGCGACAGAAATCATTTAAGCTAATACCAAAAAAATCAAGGTCTTGACGTGAGTTGACCAGTCTACACATTCTGGACAGTGGTGAGTTATAACCATAGTTAGTCGAGTGCTGATTGAGGAAAAGCAGGTCTTTATTTCTGAGTCTACGAGAAGGTATATTAAATGTGATGAGTTGTAGTAATGTAGGCGAGTCGATTAAACAGTTAATAATTTTGAAGAAACAAATGAGATCAGATTTTATCCGACGGTCTTCTAAAGGAGAAAGGTTTAGAGTTTGTTCAATTTCAGCATACGAGTAATTGCCTCGCTCTAATCCTAGCCTCCAAGCAATTCCCTTTAGGAACCGATGTTGAACGGATTCAATATGACGAATATGGACAGCATAAAAAGGAGACCATATAATACAAGCATATTCAAGATGGGGGCGAACCAAGGAGCAGTAAAGAGTTCTTAGGGTATTTATGTTTTTGAAGTCAGAAGTGGTTCTAGTGATAAAACCAAGTAGTTTGAGAGATTTATTAACAATCGTATTTATATGTTCCCGGAAAGAAAGCTTGCTATCAAGAGAGACACCAAGATCTTTAATAGATTGAACAGTTGTTAGGCAATTATTATTTAATTTGTATTCGAAAACAATCGGATTTTTAGATCTGTAGAAGGACATAATTTTGCACTTATCGACATTTAGTTCCAAGCAATTAATTTTACACCAGTCATTGAAAGAGTCAATATCTGATTGGAAAAGAAGGCAGTCATGGTAGTTTTTGATTATTTTTAGGATCTTATTGTCATCAGCAAAAAGCCAAAAGCGTGTGTGAGAGAAAATACGAATAATGTCATTTATAAACAAGTTGAAGAGAAGCGGGGCTAAATGTGCTGCTTGCGGTACGCCGGATGTTACTTCAATAATAATAGACTCAATGTTATTTATTTTAACTCTTTGTTTTCTATTGCTTAAATAAGAATTAAAGAAAGATAGCAATGGGTTTCGTATACCTATAGCATATAGCTTGGCCATGAGGATAGCGTGTTTTACTTTGTCAAAAGCTTTAGAAAAGTCGGTATATAGAACATCTACTTGTGATTTATCTTCTAGGCCATTGACTACGGTGTTGGTGAAGGAGAGTAAGTTTGTAGTGGTAGATTTAGCAGATCTAAAGCCATGCTGTTCCTCAATCAGCACATTTTTGAAAATAGGTGTTATTTTTTTTGTGATTATAGATTCAAAGATTTTAGGAATATGAGATAACATCGATATAGGTCTATAGTTTTCTACGTTCGACCTATTACCCGATTTAAAAATAGGTCGTATATAGGAAACCTTCCAGGAATCCGGAAAAGTGGCAGATGATAATGATAAGTTATATAATAAACAAATTGGCTTAGATACAACAGATTTACATTCTTTCAATAATAATTCAGGTATACCATCAGGACCAGTGCTTGTTTTGCTGGGAAGATTTTTTAAGTAATTGAAAACATCTACAAGTGTGATTTCGCAATTATTAAGGTCAATAGTATTAGCATATTTAAGTGGAGGGATGGTGCATATGGTATCAGTATAGACAGAGGAGAAATGTTCAGCAAAAAGGTTGGCAATATCGAAATCGTTGGTGGCGTGAGTATCATTAAAAAATAAACTTGAAGGGAGATCGTTATCAATACGTTTTTGTTTAATAAATTTCCAAAATTGTTTAGGGTTAAGATTTAATTTTGTCTCAGTGAGTTCAATATAAGATTTATAACACAAGTTAGATTCAATTTTGGATAATTCTCTTAACTGAGAAAATTTTTGATAAAGCGCTAAGTTGTTCGTTAATTTGAATAACTTGTGTGTTTTCTTTTTTTCCATAATCAAATGCTTTAGTTTCATACTGAACCAAATAGGAAATTTAGGCTGGGAAAAAGTTCCCCTTGGAACGAACAAATCTATGGCATGAGTTATACATTCGTTGAATTTAAATACAGCATCGTTAATATTGTTGTTTGATAACATACCTGCCCAGTCATATTGGGCAAGGTACCTATTCATGCCAGTATAATCACCTTTGTTAAATTTGTAGTGGAATGTAACTGCTGATTTCAGAGTGTCACTTTTGAAAGGATTAGTGAAGTTAATATCGAGTGGTGGATGATATTTATCTATTGGTAATATTGAGTCAGTAGCTTCACATACACAAACGCTAGGCATATTGGTAAATATTAGATCAAGACAGTAACCTCCACAGTTATTGATCGAGTTTAATTGGTACATATTCAGGAAGGCAAAGGAATTTACTATTATGGAAGCATGAAGGGAAACATTATTAGGAGTTTTCACACCATGACTATCATTAAGCCACACTATTTTAGGAAGATTATAATCACCACAAATAAGTAAGGAATCGGCCTTTATGGAAACACGCTCAACTGCTTCAGTATGTGACTTATAGATTTCTATTGAAGAGGAGGGGGGAATGTATACACAACCAATGACAAGTTTCTTGGAACCAAGTAGAACACAAATAAATAATTGTTCAGATACATTATTAGACGATTCAAGAATGTGGCAAGAGTATTTTTTTTTAATACATATCATTACCCCACCTCCTCTACACTTGTTAGAAGAGGAAGAGCGGTCACAGCGAAAAATAATGTAGTCATGGAGTCCGAGTTCTGTTGAAGCAATATTGTCTGATAGCCATGTTTCAGTAAAACATAAAAAATCATAAGGGCATAAATTTATGGAGCATCTAAAGGAGTTTAGCTTAGTATTGAGACCACGAATATTTTGATAATAGGTGGAAAAGTTAGTATTAATAAGGTGTCGATTCTGATTCAGCCTAAAAAATTGACTCGAGATAATTCGCGTCTCTCAGCGGCTTGGCGGGCAGGACAGTCAGGGGAGCCAGTGTTGTGTGTGGACGGTTTTCTGAAGAACTTGGAGGTAGCACATGCTGGTGGCTTTTCAGGAGTCGGGCAAGCATCTCGATTGTGTCCAGGTTTTCCACAGTGAGAACATGTAGGCATGTCTGCGTTACATTTCGACGCCGTATGGCCGTAAAGTTGACAGTGTCCACATTTTAGACTGTCGATCCAATCCCTTACGGTGTGTATTTGCCAGTCCATAGCCAGTTTAGAGAAGCGAATGAGGGAGTGACGAACAGAAGGAGGAACTCTGAAGACATGAGTGCACGATCCGGTACGAGGTCCTACTTTGTGAGAGAACTGCAATTTATCTTTCAATTCATTAATTTGTAGACCGGTTTCTTCGTGTGTTTGCTGGTGGATTGCCAAGATGATGTTCTCGAGGGGCACAACTTGAGGTAGACCATGGATAGCTATCCGAGGAAGTTTATGTGAAGAAACTGCTGCTTTCAGACCAGCATCGGATAGGGTCGGTGCATTGGCAAGTTTTATGGCCTCTGCATCGGTACTTGGATGCACGACTACACCTCCGTTCCTTATTTCTCGTACCCCCGTGATTGTAATTCCCAAAGATGATGGGTTAGTTGAGGTTTTGAGAGTTTCAAGAGTACTGCTGGAAGGAAGTGACTTGTCATCTTTGGGGAAGATAAGTACGGCTGGTCTCGCAGGAAGTATAGGGGCATTGTTTCTTGTGTTCGGTGGATATTTCGGGAGGACTTGGTTGGACGTAATCGAACTATATGTTCTGTTCCCATTTTCGGGTGTTTGATTAGAAGACAAATATTTGTAGGTCTTCAATTCTCCTTCAAGGCTCCCTAACTTTACACCCATTTGACCGACATTACCCAATAGATCGGTGAATTTAGGGGCGAGTTTCGCTATTTGTTCCTTGGTGAATTTGTTAGATGTGTCCATTATGATGATATTTAATAGGTTTAAAATAGAGGTTGCCTTTGCCAGGAATTGTTGGGCAGAGTTTTCTTGTTCCATTATAATATTATGGATTATTATTAGATGTAGGTAGATGTTAGAATGGTAGAATATTCTGTTAACTTTTTGTCTATGGCTTCAAATGTCACTTGACTTCAAACTTCAAATTCAAATTCAAATTCAAATGGTTTCAAATTCAAATATCACTTGTCATGTTAATTTCAAGATTTTGTTTTTAAATTCAATCTTATAATATATCTGTTCTCACTGTAATTATTTATTAATAGGAAAACGATCCACTATTTTAATGTGATACACTTAGTTTAGTGTGAAAAACACAATCTAGATATCGATTTTTGAAACTTTTTGTAGGACAAAAATATTTGGTTACTTATGAGAAACTCCATAGTTACTTATGAGAAACTCCATTTTATGATTGAATCTACCATAATTTATCATATTCTTTTCGATTTTTTGTTGTTAAATTAGTGAGAATCGGGCACTGTTCCGTTTCTTCTCACCCTTTTAAAATTCACATTCTTGACTCCCTAGATTGTACAATATGTCTAGATGTGGGAAATTTAGATCGCATAATTTTTGGTTGTCCCTCTTTAAAGAAATATACTTTCTTCTATCAAGCATTATCTAAAATTCTTCAACATCAAAATCCTCCATTCAACATCTCATCTCTTCTAAGCCAGAATTAGACTTCAATCTTCAGTATAATTCTAAAATTTGCACATTTAAATACTTACACTTAATATAAAAATTCAGCTTTCCTTTCTCTGATGATGGCCTAGAACAGGGGTTGGCAAACTTATCAGCCAAAGAGCCAAATGTGTACATTACAACGAATCAAATAAAAATTGGGAGCCAAATCTGTTTATTCATTTATAAAACATTTATTATACGAGGGACGTTCAGAAAGTTAGTGTACTGTGACCATAACGGGCTTTGTTTTTTTTTTGTTTTTTGGGGGTTGGCAGCACTGAGTGATAGAGGGGGGTCTCCCGACCACCAGAGCGAGCATCGCAGGAACGTTGTAGTACGTAAACTCACGTTGCGTGAAAGATGTCGGCAAAAAATTCCGCCAAGTGCTGTGATCCGCTTTTTACTCACGGAAGGAATAACACCTACAAGAAAAGGGGTGCAGATTTCTGAGCTCTATTGTGAATGGAGATGATAGTGGGTGACTCATTACACGCCTGGAAAAAAAACAGTCGTCACATTGGCGTCACACAAATTCCCCATCTGCCAAAAAATTCAAAACCACAATTTTGGGTAAAAAAAATCATGGTTTCAGTGTGGAGGGATCGAAAAGGCATAATTTTGATACCCAAAAATACTCAAAAGGAGCATTCAAAACAAAAGGAGGGGAATGCTGACCAGAAAAGTGTGCTTGTTTCACGAAAACGACCGTCCTCACTAGCCACCAATACGCTCTTGGGCTCATTTTGTTGGGACGTTTTGAACAACCCCCCGTATTCCCCTAACTTGGTGTCTTCAGATTATCATCTTTTCACCGCTTTGAAGGCATATATGGATAAAAATAAATTTTCAACCGATGAGCAGGTGCAGAAAGAGGTTCTGAAGTGGGGGAAGGAGCTGGCGGTAGAGTTCTTCGAGGATGGTATAAAGAAACTTGTTACACGGCTTACCCCATGCATTGAACGAGATGGCGATTATGTGGAAAAATAGACAACACGTTGTTAAGTTTGCACATACCTATTACAAAACAGTTGGAGAGATGCTTTCTTCTCACTGATTGAGAAACGGCTGATTCTTCGGGTTCATGATAAATTCGCAATTTGTCGCCAGAGAGGACCGTCGCATGTCAACGCGACAGGAATTAAGTCTATAAAAGGGATGTAAACAAGAATCGCGCTCTCTTTGTGCAGGCAGTCTTCGGGTGATAAACATAGTTATAGTCAAACAGAAACTAAGTGAACGGTCAAAGTCCAAAGTCACTAATAAAATTTACAGGTAAAGCAAAACGAGTAGGTTCACGATTTAAAATTGATTTTACTAAAGAAAATGTTAGGTATTTAAAAATACCTACAAGGTGTCCCGTAACTCATATTACATACATATTTCAGAATCAAGAAAATTCTTAGACAGGTTTTATCAGATGCTAATTAATAAAGCGGTAACCAATTTATGAGATATTTAAATTTTAATAACATTTGATTTTTACCCCAGCTGGGATTTTACAAATTTATTTTTATTTTTTTAAAGATAAATGTGCACATCAACATAAAACAACATATTTTTTACAATACAATGAACATGTTAAAAAATGATTAAAAATATATATTTTACATTCCAATTACAGAGGGTTCTTCGAGGAATGTCACAAACTGATTTTCAAACCAATTTTTGAAGACTTTGGAATTCATTTCAAAATGGTAACCTGTATTCGACATAACCTTTTTCGTACGGAATACAAATTTACTCCCCGTGATAAAACCCGTTTTTGCTGAAGCACAATGCAAAATGATCAGCCGGCTTCCTTTTCCAACTGGCACTTTTAAACCCTCATTGCCCTCACTATTTTTCCACATGTGTGTAATCGAGTGATTTTGATTCACCCAAGTCTCATTTCACTAGTTCATTATCATTTGGATTCATTTTTCTTAAAAATTCTACACGCGCTGTAGCAATGTCTAATCTTCCCATTAAATACTTTCTTCCATCTTTGCGAATTTTGAATTTTAAACCAATATCATGCAAAATACATCGCAATGACTCATGAGATCCAGAAAAAAAATATTTTATCCACCAGAACCTTGTTAAGATTTGCAAGAGTGGGATATTGTCCATTGTCATAAAAATCCATCACACTGCGACGCACAACATCCTTTTTAAAATCTTCCAATCGCGTTACCGTTTTAGGTTTTTTATAGTTTTTACAGGGCTGATGGAACATTTTTATTTCTTCTGCGTACGGAAAATGAGAAGCTTCCGACGACACTCTTCGAATGTTCGACAGGTTGAGGCCGCTAGCCTCTGCTGCCAATAAATGTACTTGCTTGAAATTCAATGTTTTGATGTATTCTGGATTGTCACGGATTTTTTGGAAAAACTTGATAACATTATAAACTATCGTTTTCTCACCTGCGTGCAATTCGTATCTTTGTTTTACATCCACCCTTTTTACATATATTATCTACTAAACACACTGATATTAGATCTCACAATATGTAATTACAATCACACTAATTAAATAAACGGAGTCAAAATGACATTAATAAACTATATTAAATCGAAAATAAAGTAATGGACTGGTTTTTGATCTTATGAAGTTAATACAGTACTTATTACTGAATGTGGAATCATTAATTGTTTGCTTTTATAGTAAGTAGCATGATATAAATAACAATGGAATTTCCAAAGGATTTATTCGCCTAATTCACGGGAATAACCGCCATTGGAATTTCTAAATTTTGTTTCGCAGCGTGTAGTTATTAGGTATTGTCTGAAATATTGTTATTTTCGAAAATTCGAATTTTCGAGGGACGTGTAAATAATAAGAAATGAAAAATATAAAAATATTAATAATATAATGGTGGAGTGTCTTTCGAGTTTGTGTTTTTTTGAGTTTTGACTGTACGAAATTTTGGGAGTGCGTTTGGTATCTGTTCGACTATAGTAAAGTTCCCGCCGCCCGGGGGCTTGGCCCTTGGGCGCCCGTTCGGTTCAAAATGCCTCAGATCCTGATGATGGCTGCTGACAATGGTGTGACCCTTGGCTGGCTTTCGAGCTGCCGTGTCGAACAACAACCTTTCGAGCTGGATCCCGAGCTAAAAACCTCCGCTCGTTGGCGTCGAGGTGTTCGAGCATCATTCGTAAAAGGTACCTCTAACGTAAACCTAGATATTTGAGCCGTAATTTCCAGATAAATCTGTCATTTCAAGCATAAATTCTAAGCCTAAATTTAGCATGAAACCTGTTGCTTGTTGTAAGATAAAAATAACATGTTGATATAATAGAACTATTTTTTGAATTCAATATACCGTTTTATCTAAGTCCCACATAACTCCGCTATTCGCACGACAAATTTCGAATTGGCCATGTTTAGTTGCCAAGAGTTTCGAAAGGAGGTGTATTGTATCTGCACCGCTCGGGAAACGTCGAAGACCGCGTAAACATCTCGTTTGGATCCTGGCTAATAATAAAAATAATAATATTCGAGAAGCAAAAGCGGTCACAAGCTATGTAAAGCGCTCTCCTCACGACACTATGTAGTCACTAAATGTAGTCATGACTGCATTTAGTGTGGTGAGGAGGCACAACCGCCTGCGAATTGGCAAAAATCACCAGCCGAATTATTATTTCCCTTCTGCCGGGACCCCCCACTCCTTAAAATTGGGTCGAACAGCCAGCCGTATTATTATTTACCGTCTGCGAATTCTCTGTTGGGGCCAGCCGCAGAAGGAACGCCCCCGAATGGACATGACGACAGGTCATTAAATTCATTTCTCCTCGAAGAGCGTACCGCACGGTCGTTAGCACTGTTAGCAGCGACTTGTGTACGCGTATTTCCAAAACGTATACCGGTTCAGTCGCGGTAGCGACAATTTATATTTTAAAAACACCTCTATATTGGTTATTTTTTATCACTTGGCAAAAACCAAAAATGGTTCTAAAATCTAGAGAAAATAATCTTTTCAATGTGTGTATTAGAAATTAATAATTTTATTTCTAAATATTTTAATTTTGATATTATTCCCATATATTGTAAATTGGTTATTTTTTATCACTTTGCAAAAACAAAATTTGTTCTAAAATCAAGATAAAATAATCTTTCTAATGTGTATTATAGAAATTTAATCATTTTATTTCTAAGTAGGTATTTAAATTTTGGTATTGAAAATTTAAATTGTCGCTCCCGCTCCCTATGAGACGATGTATGAATGTGAACGAGGCAAGGAGTGTGTGCCGAGACCGAGTTGCCTACCCCTGCGGGGAAACGGCGTGATGGTTAGTTAGTTAGTTTTTGTTATTATTTTTGACAGTAATTCTCAGAAGAAGGAAAATATTTTTTTTTTTCATCACTGTTATTATTTTTGTCTGTTATTCCCAACAGAAGGATTAATATTTTCTTAACTGTGGGAATTTTTTAATTAATTATTTTTACATGAAACGATAAAAAAATTAGTGGACCATAATGTTCATAATAAATTTGCCTAATAAAATATGTGTGTGTTTTTATTTTTTTTCGTTATAGGTAATTTTAGTTAGAAAAATACGTAAGGTGGAACATTTTTAAACTTTTTATGTAGATCCGGCAACAATGCATATTTAAGTACTAAATTGTTTGTTTTCCTTCATAACCGCTAGGTGGCGCGGCGCCTGCGCATTCGTTGTTCGCGCTTGAAAAAGACGCTGGAAGCGCGAAATGATTTCTGTGTGTGCGAAATGATTTTTGTGTGTGCAATATTACTTATGTGATGGTTAATTTCTATTAATATGAATAATTTACTCTTATATTTATATCATTGATATATTTACCGTGTTTTTTGTGGTTTTTCATAAGTTTTAGTCAAGTTATAAAACAACAATCGTACTTTGAAAATTGAAGTGTCAAAAACTATTTTATATGATACATGAGAATTCAAATTTACATTTAAAGGTTTTATTTTACGATAATTTTATGAAAGTGGTGTTTTTTTAAATAATAATATCTAATACATTGTGCCTAAATGCATCAAAGAAATTAACGTCTTTAGAGATGCAAGAAATCTGATATAAAAGACGGTATAATTTTTAGGTTAGTTTTTTAGCAACAAAAAAAACTTTGAAATTTTTTTATTATTTTTTTATTGTATGGACGAGGAAAAAGTGAGGTGATAGTTTCCTTCCAAATTTATTACATTTTTTTAATTTCTCTAGATTTTAGTCAAAAAAAAAATTGGTAAGAAATTTTTTTCCATTTATTTCCGAGTTTGAATCTTAAAATATGTCAGTTTTTGAAAACTAAACTGTATTTCAAATATACACATCTAAAAAGTAATTTTATCTAGTTTTCATAAATGGTATTTGTTTTTACGACACCTTCAAAAATAAGAAATATATCTCTCTCTCTGGTTTCAATCCTGGGATTGGTTTGCAGCAATTTCATCTATTCGTTTCTTCCACTCTTCCCTGTCTTGTGCGGCTCTTTTGAATTCTGCATATGATAAGCAGCGCACGTCCACCAGCAGGTCCTCCAGGTACTCTCGGCGTGGGCGTCCCCTAGCGTTTGTCCCCTCGGTCATACCCTCCATTATGGCATGCAAGAGGCCTTCTTGTCTTATTGCATGGCCGATCCATCTTGCGCGCCTTTCGGACAAAAGAAGCCAGTATAAGACAAGGGGTGAGACAGGGATGCTCTCTGTCACCTGTTCTTTTTAACGCATATATTAGACGTGGGCAAAATTGAATGACCGAATTAAATGAATAAATTCAATCTTGTGACACACTCAATCTAATTCTCAATTTCAAAAGGAATTGATTCTTCATTCCTTATCTTTGGCCTTGCATCCTACGATTTTTAATGACACCATACATTTTTAATTTCCGTTTATTTTACTGTTAAATTATTTCAATGAATAATGTGTTCTGTAAACGATTTAAATATTATATTGTTTCATAGGTATTTAAATATTATTAAACGGGCCGCGCGCCGCGAAGTGGTCGACGGACGGTATTGTGAACGACTCGCCATTACGATTGTATTCCGCTACCGCCGTGCCGCCATCCTAAAAACACCCGAACATCATCAAAGTCCATGTCCCAAAATGGCCAAAACGCGGCCGCGATTCATCCGGGTTGCCCGAGCATCTCTTTCACGCAATGAATTAATCATTCATCCTAATCAATAGTCCTGAGATTGTCATAAGGTCCCCGCCGTCCCAGGTCCGTGTTCAATGTCCGCGTCCCAGGTATCTAGTCTGTCGAAATCGAGATTGTCCGATTCCGACAGACAGAGGAATTAAAACAAAAGTCTTTTTCACTTGTGACGTCATGGTCTTTTGTAAATCTCAGACCTCAGAATCTCAGACCACGTCAATGTCACGATATGTCCCAAACGCATCCCAGTCCTAGGTCCGCAGCTCGCGAGTAAATCAAGTCACTGCTAGGTAAGACACAAAACATTAGTCAAAAGTTACTAATTCATTCCGCAATGCCAGCCCTTAATCCGTCCGCGCGGTTCATTTATTCCCCCGCGCGCCAAGCCGTCAATTTCATTACATAGTTAGTCGAAAACTTTCGACTTTGAATCTGAACATCAGCAGTGAGAAGCTAAAATGATGCTTATCTGTTTTTTGGTACGTACGGAAGATATTGTACCTACCTACTTTTAGACGTAGATCTTGGGTCGATATAATATGTAAATTTGCAGATATTATAAGGCCAATTAGCTGTGGTTAGCTGTCATAAAATACTCATCTTAATGTTAAATGTATGTTTATATTAGATCACGTGAAATGGAACAAAATTATAAGTTTAATAAATAAAATAAAATCAATAAAATTTTAAGGGTGAAACGAAAACTTGTATAATTTTAAGATATAATTGCTAACAATAAATACATTTTACATACGAAAAATTACGACACTAAAAAAAGACAAACAATATAGGATTTAAATGTTCGGTCTCCTCTTTGTGTGGTGTTTCGTAGCCTATTGGTCTCCTCTTTGTGCGGTGCTTCGTAGCCTCCCCACTCATTGTGATTTGAAAACCGATGAAACGAAAAAGTGACACTAAAAAGAGTCAAACACATTAATCTATAGGTTTTAGCGAGATAATCAGATAGAATAATCGGTCTCCTCTTTGTGCGATGCTTGGTAGCCTATCAGTCTCCTCTTTCGCGGTACTCCGGGTACTCCGTGGCCTCCCGGTCTCGTGTGCGGTGTTAGCCTCCCCATTCATTTAATTTTCAATTATTATTATTATTATTATTTTTTATTTTTTTTATTTATTTTTTTTTTTTGGGATTTAATTGAATTAAAGGAATGAATTAAAGGAATCAATTCAAAAGGCCATGGGAATCAGACTGAATCGATTCACTCCTGGGAATCATTCTGCCCACGTCTAGCATATATACAAAGTGCGATTGATGACTTGAGGGAGAGAATGAGTCACAGAAAAGGTGTAAAGATACACGGGCAAAAGGTGGATATTTTAAGGTTTGCTGACGATATTGCTTTGGTTGCTGAAAGCGAAGAAGAACTGCAAGAGGCCTTAACAACCATGCAAAGCATTCTTCAAAATAATTACAACATGAGGATAAATAAAGACAAAACAAAGCTGCTGACTGTAGGCCGAACGCAACATCAGATGAGAGTAGAGATGTCAGGAGTTCCACTAAAGAACACCAAGGAGTTTGTGTACCTCGGGAGCAAAATAACATGGGACGGTCGGTCTAAGAGCGAGGTCGACAGCCGTATACACTAGACGTGGGCAAAATTGAATGACCGAATTAAATGAATAAATTCAATCTTGTGACACACTCAATCTAATTCTCAATTTCAAAAGGAATTGATTCTTCATTCCTTATCTTTGGCCTTGCATCCTACGATTTTTAATGACACCATACATTTTTAATTTCCGTTTATTTTACTGTTAAATTATTTCAATGAATAATGTGTTCTGTAAACGATTTAAATATTATATTGTTTCATAGGTATTTAAATATTATTAAACGGGCCGCGCGCCGCGAAGTGGTCGACGGACGGTATTGTGAACGACTCGCCATTACGATTGTATTCCGCTACCGCCGTGCCGCCATCCTAAAAACACCCGAACATCATCAAAGTCCATGTCCCAAAATGGCCAAAACGCGGCCGCGATTCATCCGGGTTGCCCGAGCATCTCTTTCACGCAATGAATTAATCATTCATCCTAATCAATAGTCCTGAGATTGTCATAAGGTCCCCGCCGTCCCAGGTCCGTGTTCAATGTCCGCGTCCCAGGTATCTAGTCTGTCGAAATCGAGATTGTCCGATTCCGACAGACAGAGGAATTAAAACAAAAGTCTTTTTCACTTGTGACGTCATGGTCTTTTGTAAATCTCAGACCTCAGAATCTCAGACCACGTCAATGTCACGATATGTCCCAAACGCATCCCAGTCCTAGGTCCGCAGCTCGCGAGTAAATCAAGTCACTGCTAGGTAAGACACAAAACATTAGTCAAAAGTTACTAATTCATTCCGCAATGCCAGCCCTTAATCCGTCCGCGCGGTTCATTTATTCCCCCGCGCGCCAAGCCGTCAATTTCATTACATAGTTAGTCGAAAACTTTCGACTTTGAATCTGAACATCAGCAGTGAGAAGCTAAAATGATGCTTATCTGTTTTTTGGTACGTACGGAAGATATTGTACCTACCTACTTTTAGACGTAGATCTTGGGTCGATATAATATGTAAATTTGCAGATATTATAAGGCCAATTAGCTGTGGTTAGCTGTCATAAAATACTCATCTTAATGTTAAATGTATGTTTATATTAGATCACGTGAAATGGAACAAAATTATAAGTTTAATAAATAAAATAAAATCAATAAAATTTTAAGGGTGAAACGAAAACTTGTATAATTTTAAGATATAATTGCTAACAATAAATACATTTTACATACGAAAAATTACGACACTAAAAAAAGACAAACAATATAGGATTTAAATGTTCGGTCTCCTCTTTGTGTGGTGTTTCGTAGCCTATTGGTCTCCTCTTTGTGCGGTGCTTCGTAGCCTCCCCACTCATTGTGATTTGAAAACCGATGAAACGAAAAAGTGACACTAAAAAGAGTCAAACACATTAATCTATAGGTTTTAGCGAGATAATCAGATAGAATAATCGGTCTCCTCTTTGTGCGATGCTTGGTAGCCTATCAGTCTCCTCTTTCGCGGTACTCCGGGTACTCCGTGGCCTCCCGGTCTCGTGTGCGGTGTTAGCCTCCCCATTCATTTAATTTTCAATTATTATTATTATTATTATTTTTTATTTTTTTTATTTATTTTTTTTTTTTGGGATTTAATTGAATTAAAGGAATGAATTAAAGGAATCAATTCAAAAGGCCATGGGAATCAGACTGAATCGATTCACTCCTGGGAATCATTCTGCCCACGTCTAATTTGAACCAAAGAGAATTTAAGACAGCAATAAGCATACTATTTACCAAATCTGGCTAATCAGATAGTATTGGTATACACCAGGCTAGGCTTGCATTCAATAAAAGGTCGAAAATAATAGAATCGAATAATATAGACCTGAAACTGAGAATACTCCTCATCAAGACCTATGTATGGAGTATCTTGATGTACGGCTGCGAAACATGGTGCTTATCCGAAAGAGATAAACGGAGACTAGAGGCTTTTGAGATGTGGTCCTATAGAAGACTACTAGGAATTTCCTGGAGAGACCACATCACAAATGAGGAGGTTCTCCAAAGAATCGAAGGAGGAAGGCACCTGCTCAGGACCTTGTCCGAAAGAAATATATAGAACATTCAAAATACTATGGAAAAATTACAAATATCGTTCGGACATCAATGGTTAAAACAGAGATAAACTACCCTCTCAGGCCGTCATCTTTGGAGAGCGAACTACTAATAGAAATATTTTCGTCAACATTTTTAACTCATTTCTAACTACACACCATACATTTCAGAAATGTAATGTATTTTGTCGAAATTTAACTCGGTTTGAAGGTGAAAATAACATTAAGGCGGCACTCCCTTCGACTTCACAACTTATCTCAAACCATCTCATAATGAAGGTACATGGTATCATGAAACTCATCATACAAGCGGGAAACTAATGAATAATGAATGAATCTCCATCATATTTCGAGTCGATTTTGTGGTATATTTTTTTTGATTTGGCGTTACGTTTTCTACGTAGAGAAAAAGAAAGATTTTTTTAGATCTGAGCGCTTCGATTTTTTTAATGCAATAATAAGCCCAATAAAAGCCCCGAAAAAGGGCGTGTAAATAAATAAATAAATAAATACTTTTGGAGCCGGTTCTATGCTCAACGCACTTCAAATAACAGCTGATGGTAACGTAACCCCGTCGCGACCGATTTTTTCAAATTTGACCTAAACATTCTTAGATACGTTTTAAGATTTTCACGGCCAAAAGTATTTTCGTTATTTATTTTTGGGGTGTTGTGCCCTGTTGCGCTACCTCCTTCTATATCCAACGTTTCGGACATCGTTGAAGTATCCATCATCAGGGCAGATCCGGTAAATGTCACATTTACTGGATCTGCCCTGATGATGGACACTGCAACGATGTCCGAAACGTTGGCTATAGAAGGAGGTAGCGCAACACGGCACAACACCCCAAAAACAAATAACGAAAATAAACATTCTTAACTAAAAACAAAAGTTCATATCAAAAAAGTTATCCTACAAAATCGACTCGAAATGTGATGTAGATTCACCAAAATCCTATTTATACCACGAATTTTAGGATACCATGTACATACATACAAATAATAAGTTATTTATACATAGCTGTGTGCCGCTTCCGAACCCAAACCTCGGGTTATGAACAGTTACTTGAGGCAATTCTTCGTTAGGTTTCACGTAGGAACAGTAGGTACTAATTTTGAGGAGTTTTTACTAATAGTAGATTTACAAACATAACATTCAGAAGTATCTCTAAAATGGCAGGAAAGTTCTATTGGTTGTATATTTATTAATTAAAGAAACCCCCAAATTCCTACACATCCCTCATACCTTTTTCCTTCCCAGAATTTCCTCTCCTTCCTTCCTTCTCCTAAAAAGATCCTCCACACAGCATCCCAAAGATGAAATAGGCCTTGAAGAATTATTTTTCTTAGGGCCTCCTGTGTGGATCTAATGCAAAAAAATATATAATGATAATTGCGTGTTGAATTAAGTTTTACACCAAACCCTCAAGCAATAATCTCTTTAAAATGGTTCACCTATACCTTACCAGTCTAAAAGTGACCGTGATAGATATTACTAAAAATAATTATTATTATCACAAACGTAGTAAAATACATCATTCTGAAATATTTGTAAATTTGTTCAAATTAAATTAAGACATGGTGCACTGTGCACTGTGCAGTATTATAAGCCCGAGTGATAATGCAGCCCCATAGCTCCACCCATTCCCTCTTCGGAAACGTCCGAAACCGATATTTTTTTAGACTCCTGTGGCGACTTAATAAAGATTTTATTAAATGAGAAAAAATAATAAGAGAATAAATAAAATAAAAAAGTAATGAAGGACTCCATAAATTTAAATCATGGCGATGACTGACAAACACCTAATGCGAACAATGTCCTTGCATTACCTTGGAAAGTTTGAGTAAGTCAGGATTGTACGTTGTTATTCACAATTTTAGGGGCGATTTCAGGTTCTCATCAATAAGACGACTTCTCAGTTTGCTCTTGATAAAGTTCATGCTTGAAAAAGATTGTTTGCATAATATGTAAAATCGAAAAGGGAAAAACCGGCAAACAATTTTTTTTCAGCTGATCATAAGAGTCAGGAATACAATTCCAGGCCTTTCAAAGCATACCACTTATGTCATTGAGGTATATAAATAGAGAAGCAAACTTCATTACCGCTCATCGAAAAAAGCGTAACCACTCTACAACTGCAACGACGTAGCTTTGGAATCACTAAACATTTGAAAGTATTTGTCTCACTTGCACAAGTCACGAGAACATTACCACCGCTAGGATTAGACAAAGCCAGAAACGCAAACCTGCAATAGCGGCTTGGTGTTGCCTACTATTTGAAATTTTACCCAAAATAAACAATTAAATAGTTTTTTTTTACGTTAGTTTGTAATAAAATAAACTTATTTAAATTATTTTTAATTTGTATTTTTCATTATATGACTAAAAGAATGCACAACTAATGAAATAATGAAGTCATCATTTGTTCCAATATTTTTTATTGAACCAATAGTGTATAATACTCAAACAGAAATTGTTTCAAAAGTGTTTTCAAAGTTCTTTTCTCGGCAATCGGATTATTTCCACCCACTTCTCACGGCGTGCTGCATCTTATGGTGCCCTGCAAAATTATTAATATAAAATACGTAAAAAAATATAATTACCTGACAAATTGGACGCCATTATCACTTATTATCCTTCTTGGTGTTCCATACCGTAGAATTATTTCTGTTACAATGGTCCAGGCGCATTTGTCTGCGGTTGCGTTACTTAACGCAAATAGTTCGACCCATCGCGTAGCGAGGTCTTTCACAATGAAAATCCAATTCTTTCCATCAGGTGAGGTGGGTAATGGCCCAAATAGGTCTATGGCTATGACCTCGAATCGTTGCTGCGAAGTTGGAGTTTGCAGGAGGCCAGCGGGCTTCAGGTTTGTGGCTTTGTACCGTTGACAATCGATACAATTCTTCACGTAATTGGCTATGTACCGCCGCATCCCTACCCAGTAGTACCGTGTGGCTACTCGGTTGGAGGTACCCTCGATGCCGTAGTGTCCAGCCGTAGGGGCATCATGGTACTCTCGTAATATGTCTTCGCGTTCGTGGGCAGGCACGACGAGTTGGGCTTCCTCGCCGTCCTGATCGGGGGAGTATCGGTATAGTACTCCATTGTAAGTGGGGTAGCCCCGGTTGGTCCAACGGGCGAATTCCTCCTCTTGCTGTTCGGCCTCGAAGCAGTCCAGAATCTTCTTTACTTCTGGGTCCTTCAGTTGCTCTTGGCGGGTGGCCAGGGCACCTCGCGTTGGGAGATCTGCTTCGACCAGGCTGCATAGATTGCATTAATAAACTAAAATAAGTTTTAATGAAGTATGTTGTATGAAGATGAAAACATAATTTTTATTAAGTATTTTAATATGGTTACCTCCATAGTAATATATTCCATAAATTATGTATTCTCCTATTAATGTGGGAAAACCAAAACGACTTTTTAGTGGCAACACTGAACCTATATTAGAGTATTCGACATTTTATTTCATTTTCTGCTTTTTTTAATTAAATGTGAATATGTAAACAATAAACTTAGGTGTGGAAAGTAATTCCACTTGCTTTATTATGTTGAATCGCATTTTTTCGCGACGCATTTAACCATTTTGGTGATAGTTTTGATCGCGTATCGTCCGGCACAAGTCGGTCGGCGTCACAATGAGTACTAGACTGACGTTAGCGGGGCATATGCTTTTGGACATATGTACAGTGGCAATGCTTTGGCGCGGTCATTAGTCATCTAGTATATATTTATCAATGACTTATGTTGTGAACTAAGCTCACATTTGTTCTTCTCTAATATTTCCAAATCAACACAAAGACGTTCAAATTTAGAGCTCCATATTTCCCTATTTTTTAAATCCGGCAATTGTATTTCAAAGTTAGCAGTGTCAAAGCCAAAAGGAGAAAATTTCAAATCTGTTATCAAAGCATAAAGGGAGAGTTTGAAGAATGCTGTTTTTAAATTCCTGAGATCTGCTGAGCAATGCTTCCCTCATATTTAAAATGGTTGTTTTGAAATAATATTTGTCAATGGAGGAATTATTTTCTTGACGATGCTTCAGCAGATTCGGAAAATGAAACAATGTTTCCCTCTCAAAATCTTGAGCAAAAGGGATACCATCGGCGCGCCTGTCCTTGGACATTTGTGCCAGAGCCGCACTTAACGGACCTCTGGCCTAGAACGCCCTTGAAGGGTGAAAACCATAAATATTTGAAAAAAAATAGTTGATCCTAACAATATTTATGTTTACGAATATAAATTTATCGAATTACACAAGAGAATTTCAGATTTTTTGACGATTTATAGCACGAGTGTCACGGAATTAAAATGCCAGCTCTGGAAATTTCTCTGTTGGTTTGTTTACATTCACAAAGAAGCACATCTTGAAATAAATGCAAATCAAATGTAAGAAATGGTGTTGCAACAGTCATCACTCCCCCCCCCCCCCCCCCCCCGGTGACTAAAAACCTAACCCCCCCCCCCCCCCGCTCATTTGGCGTGCTATTTTGAAGACCCCCCCCCCTGAACAGGTCACGTAGTATGGGTACGTTCCCTTATCGCGCCACCTATATTATCTTTTTCATTCTTCCTGTTATTTAGAGATTTACGGAATATTTGCATAAAATGTAGGTAAGTATATTTTATGTTGAAGGTGTTCAATGAGTTTATCGCGACTACCCATTTAATTTTATTTATCGTTATTTACACGAAATTCCATAGCCGGTTTTGCAACATCACGACTATTCGATGAAATAATGCATTGCGCAGTAGAGTGGATCGCCATTGTATGGAATTTTTTTATAATTCAGTTTTTGCGGGGTGCGGAATAGATGCTCTAGGTACATATAATTAAGCATACAAAATATCAATTTAAAATTTTGATAACAAGCACTGCCCCAAAGCAGTTCAATTATTTAAAATCTTGTAAAAAAATTATTAATTCTTTAATTTTTACTTTTACATTTCATAATGAATAAAAATTGCCGCACCTTAAATAATAATATTAAAAAAAATGTGATAATATTTATTTTCCCGCGAAAATTTGACAAATTGCTGAGTCCACTTTCGCGCCTCGCTCGCGCACCGCGCATTCCCGCGCGCCGGGACGCGGGGGTGTTGCATGCGTTATTGCAATCATCAGTAAACAATTGTAATTAGCGTCGCGAGCACGTCCATTTGAGTAATTACAATTTACAGTAATTATTTGGAGTTCAAGTTAAACAAAATAACAATGAGTTTACGCAGCGGTGACAAAAACTGACCTTTGTTTGGTTGTGGTGCGGAATTACCAGCTAGTGTGTTACCAAGTTATGAAGACATGATGAAATATTTTATTCACGTCTCGCAAAGCACAGAAAAACGATTCCAGGATTTGGTAAGAGATAATAATGAAATTGTTGCTACTAAAATAGATAATATTTGGAAACGAGCGTCTCTACCGATCGTGGAACATCGCACAATTTTGACGCGAATAAAGGACTACCATGGGCGATTCTTAAACTATACAGAGGTAGAAAGCATAGCGAGATGATTTCAAAAGATTCAGCTAAACATTAATTGATATTGCTGCTTGCAAATATACTTCGTTCGAAAATTGTTTTTATGCGCAAGATCGAAAAGTACCTATTAAAGAAAGACATTTTTTGATAGATCAAAGAGGCGACAGAAAAATTATGATTGGTTCTTTATATAGAAAAACTACTAAGCAAAATGAAAGCAATATGTTAAGAAAATTAAAGCGCAAACTATACCAAGAAACACAACAAACATCTTTAGATCAACCGTCCACATCTCGCAGTACAGTTTCAAGTTTTACTAACGTTGATCTTCCAACTGACCAACAATACTTTGCTTCATCTACTTCTTATTCTTATGTAATAAATCCAACAGATAGTGGACTATCTGTTGTATCCAGAACATTGGATCGATAAAGTATTTCTGATCGGGCAGGTGCTGCCATCGTCTGCGCTACATTGCAAGATATTGGATTAGTGACAACAGATAATAATCTAACAAACGTGATCGATAGTAATAAGATTCGACGTGCTCGTGCAAAACTAGGATCACACTGACTGCCATCAATCAGCCCCATTTTGATTCGTGCATTTGCATATCGTTTGACGGTCGAAAGGATAAAACATTAATCATGGAGGATAGACGCAGAAAAGTTGTGATAGAAGAACATATCAGTCTTTTGAAAGAACCTGGCCCACAATACATTGGCCACATAGGCGTTAAGTTCGGTGATGCTAAAACAATAGCTCACAAATTTTTTGCATATTTTGTGGCAAAATCCATTGATTTAGCGTGCATCGTGGCTATCGGATGTGATGTAACAGCAGTTAATACTGGAACTAAGTCTGGCATTATTCGACTTCTTGAAGGAAAGCTCCACCGTCCATATCAGTGGTTGGTCTGTCAGTTACATGCTAACGAGTTAAGTTTGAGACACCTTTTCGAATACCTTGATGGAACGACAACAAGTCCTAGAAGCTTTAGCGGCCAACTAGGAAAGTTACTCAAGAATTGTGAACATCCTGTGATAGAATTTCAAGCAATAGAATGCAACTTACCGGACATTACAAAATCCCGTGACGACCTTAGCAAAGACCAGCTTTATTTATTGGAAATGTGCCGAGCAATCGCCGAAGGACAATGTAACGAAAACATAGCGAAAAGAAACCCGGGTAAAATCTATCATTCGCGTTGGTTAACAACAGTCAATACTATTCTCCGACTTTACATTTCAACCAAGAATCCGACAGAAAAACAGGTGATATTGACTTAATTTGTGCTAAGAGTGTATGCTCCGATGTGGTTTAAAATAAAAACACAACCTTCGTGTGTTTACGGGGCGAGACACCTCCATGAAACCATAAAATTGTCTCATTACCTTCCAGAGCATTTGAAGAAGGTGGTAGATCCCGTAATTGAATGCAACGGATATTTTGGCCACAGCGAAAATATACTTATTAGTATGTTAAACGACGAACGAAGACAAATTAGAGAGTTGGCTCGGAGACGGATTCTAAGTATCCGAGAACATACGTCATGGTTCTCTCCAATAAGAGTATTTAAGCTACCTATTTTTAATTTCAACGCAGCAGACTATATTTACTTTATCTACTGGGAAAAACCATCAGAACCACCTCTTACAAAACTGATATCTAGCGAGAAAATAATTGATGCCATTGCAGATCACGAAATTATCAAATCCAACATTTTGTGTAAGTTCCGATTGATGCCCTGTCACACGCAAGCCACGGAAAGATACATCAAAGTGGTAACTGCATCATGCTCTGCTGTTTGCGGCCCTGAAAGACGTGAAGTCTGGATACAAAACAAGCTAGAATGTATAATGCCGATTCAACTCGAAGAAGGACTATAAAACACAATAACTTTTATGATTTTTTACTTTATTTTTTTACATTGTTTGTGATTTTTTGTGTAGCAATGGTACTTTTATTGTTTCTTGATTAGTAGATAATATTATTAGTTTATATATTAACTACTTTTATTGGGCAAAGATTAAACCCTTCTTTTTCTAGTTTCTCGTTGTTTTTTTTTTTTAATTTGAATTGACTTGGGGGCAGTACTTGCACTCGAAATATCTTAATGCTGTCATAATGACTTTTAAAAGTATCGCCGTAGAGCATGCATTCCACACCCCGCTGCTAAGAAAAACAAAAAAATCGATCCTTGCTATTGCGCAGTGCCTTACGTGAATATCACCAAACGAGGTAGTCTTGAAAATAATATAGCTCTAGGTTCTACTCAAAGCAACATTTATTATGATTTGATATTCCCCCTTCATTTCAAAATCGCCTTCTACAGTCAAGGGCGTTCGACCCTAAGGGGTGGGGGAAGGGTTCTGTCCTGGGGGTAGTGAGAAAGGAAGAAGGGGGGAATTTATTAGAATGTTTTTTAAGACCTCTCTCTACAAAGAGATAGTGCAAATAATATTGTTATATTATCCAGAAATGTAATTTACGAGAACTATTCTTTTTTCCTAAGAAATACTTAATCCGATGGAATGGGGGTGGTTGAACCCCCAACACCCCCTTTAAATATCCCTGCGAACAGACACAGACCTCTAAACCCCTTTCGCATTGCTCTGCTTGGGGTCCCTAAAACAAGCACATCGAAAACAACTAACAGCAGGTTTATACAGATAAACAAACCACACGTTTAATGATGTCTTTGGTGGTATACAATTAGCGAAATGTTAAAATAAATAGAAGCGTTTCAAATGCAATCCTTTTAATCAACGTTTCAATCCCTTAAAAAACCATTTGAACATCAACATGTTACTGAGAAGCAGTAAACTATTACATTTATTTCCTTGGTACATCCTTTTTCATGTCAGCCACGATGTATGAAAAAGCTGTCCAAAATGCAGCGCATCTGTCAAGAACATTAGGCTCAAGGACATTCATCGTGTCTCCGAAAGAATGATGAAACCAAAAGTACTTTTCGTTGGCGTTGGCAAGACCGCCTCCCGGAATTCCTTGGTTAGTCCAAACACTTATATCTGGTCCTGGTTCTGAACTTAATTCCAGTTCGGTTGCATTTATTGCTGAGAATAATTTCAAAATTTCTCTCATCATACATTCTCCTGTTTTACTTCCTGAATATATCAAACCTTTTGGACTGAAGGTTCCGTAATCCGACTCCATAACAAAGTTTAATTTGTCGTTATCAGCTCGATGTCTTTTTTCATAAGCCCTGGCTCCAAAGTATCCCTCCTCTTCTCCGGTCCACAGAATTGTCCTCAATGTTCTTTTAGGTTGAAGGTTCAGTTTCTTCAAGACCACTGGAGCCACCCATGATATAAACGCACCGCCTCCATCATCCATAGCGCCATCTCCTACATCCCAACTATCCAAGTGTCCAGAAATCACAACTATTTTCTCTGGTGAGCTAGATCCCTTCAAGTCGACTATAGTGTTTCTAGATACCTTGGTTTCTGAAGTCGCGGACATAATAAGGTTTATGGTTATATTGCGACCATAATTTTGCATTCTTAATATTTGGTCAGCGTCCTCCAGTGTTATAGCTGCAACTGGTATTTTGTTAACATTTTCAGCGTATATTTGCTCTCCAGTGTGTGGAGTTGATATTGAAAAGGGTGTTATCGACCTAACAAGAGCAGCGACTGCTCCTTTCCTTGCTGCAGCAGAAGCCCCATAAAGTCTATATTTTACAGTTGTTCCATAATCTTCAAATTGCTCTACATAGACGACTATTTTACCTTTGACCATATCATTTGGTAGAGCATTAAGCTCGTCAAAACATTTAACGACGATAGCTCGTGCTGTAATGCCTTCTGGAGGAGTTCCCACACTGCTTCCAAGACCGAGCATTGGTAAGTTCTTGCGTCTGGGTTCTATCAGCGTTGCGCTTTCTTTACCTCGGATCCAATGAGGAACCTGGAAAAATATTTTATAGTGGATTAGAAAAAATGGAACGAATTAAATCACGGATGAACAAAAATATTGCATTTATTGTCAGCAAGTTTATTTTGTAGAACTCCATTTTTATTTTATTTTAGTTTTACAAATTCAATAACATTATTATTTAATTTATAAATACTGTTTATTATAAACAAGTTCTGCTATGTAGGTCTTACCCACTTGACGACCTCCGTAGTCCAGTGGGTAAGACTCTTGACTCACAATCCGGAGGTCGCGGGTTCGAACCCGGCATGCGCAAATAAATTTTATTTGATTAATTTGTGTTATTTCACAATTAATTCATTTAAAATAATGTATGGTATATTTGCGGCATGTTCCAGAGTGGAAGATACTATCAGTATCGCCCTGGTGTAAGACCACCATTCAGAATTGAAACGTTGCTTGAAAATGGCTTTAGCCGTGTTTGGTGATCTGTTTTTCTGGTTTTCAGATCTGAATAGCCAGGTACTTCCCAACCTTCCTCATCCCCACCTCCTTCCCCTCCCCACTACCTTCAGCCTCACAACATACCCCAATTGGGGATGCCATAGTCTCACTGGCTCCAGACGGGAGCAGTTGAGATTCTTGTGCGGTATTCACTGTAAAAAAAAAAAAAAAATTATTATGGTGAACGTATGTCTTACGGTATGAAAGAGACATTCGTGTACGAGTGAGACAGCATAAGTAACGTATAAAAGGTTGTGATTGTTATCCATTCGTTCTCTTTACCATTTGATTTCCTAAGAAGCACCATTGTACATATCTCGGAATAAACATCAATAGTCTACCTACGACTTATTATTGCGAATACACCCCGTACTGAGATCAACATAATCCGAGGAATCTGGATCCATCATAACGGAGTCCAGAATAGTTGAGATAACCGGCCACGGTCATCACAATTATTATTAAGCGTGACAACTATTTCGCCTCCTGAAGGCATTATCAAACTGTGGTTTAAATCGATTACAAACGATACATTTATATTATTTATAGACAGGTACTTATCGTTAAAAACTTATTGTTTTTATTTTATTATCTATTCTTATTATTTCCGAGTAAAGTGACGGAAATGATTAATGGTTATTACCCTTTTTAATGTTTCCCCAATTATTGCTATTTTTAATAATTGCATTAAAAAAAAAAAATATATATATATATATATATATATATTGCATTTCGGTGTTTTTATTTTTAATTGCGAATTGCATGAATTCTGTTCCCTATTTTGTATCTAGTGTTAATAAAAATGAAGGAGAAAATAAATTTAAATTATTTACCTCCACGTCTTCAGTATGAACGTCATTTAAATCATTAATTTTCGACTCAGCCACCATGTAATCTATAGCATCTTCTAAAGCTTGTGAACCCGCAAGTCGATTGCCAAATACATCCACGAACATTGCCAATCTGAAAAGAAATTTAAAAAAATGTGATAACAATTACAATACCTATTGACAAGAGTCACACGTGCAATATATGGGAAAACAATTAAATGGTTTCGTACTGGATGTGATGTAAACGTTGAATTATTAAAAGAAATATTCTTAAATTTTTATGTACCCAAACAATTAATATAACTTTTTTTTTTTTTTTTTTACATTAACTCCACACAGGAGGCCCTGAGGAAAATAATTTCCCTCAGGGCCTATGTCATCTGGGATGCTGTGTGGAGGGTCTTTTTGAGGAGAGGAAGGAATGAACATTGGTCTTGAAGAGACCCATGTTGTAGGAAGGAGGAAACACAGAGGCCGGCAAATCATTCCACAGCCGAGCTGTTGAACATAAGAACGAGTCGAAGAAACGACCCGTTCTCATGTGACTAATGTCAACTGTGTACAAATGTTGGGCACGCGTTTGGCGTGTTTCCCGACTATGCACCGGTGCCGAAGGGATCAATGATGCTAGTTCCTCGGAGCATCTTCCATTGTAATACCGGTAGAACAAGGATAGCATTCCCACCCGACGCCTGTGCTCTAAAGATTGCAATCCGTCTGTTAAGATGGGAGAATCTATCAAACGGACCGCCCGTTTCTGCACAGAGTCGAGGGTATTTTTCAGGTATTTTGGAGCTCCAGACCAGAGGTGGCTGCCAAATTCAACCGTGGGGCGCACTTGCGATTTGTACAGGGTTAGCAGTTGTGTACTTTTAAAGTATCTGCGGGCCCTGTACAGTACGCCCAGTTTTTCGGAGGCTAATTTTACTCTGGCTTCGATGGAGCCCCCATACCTGAGCTGGTCACTTAGGGTTACACCAAGCAAATCAATGGAGGGCCTGTTCGGAAGATTGCTTCCGTTGAAAGAGACTAGATTTTCATTGCGATCCCTTTTAGACGTAATCAGACATGATTGGGTCTTTGAAACATTAAATTCAACGAGATTATTTTTACCCCAAGAGAAAACACTCTCGAGGTAACCGTCCATTCTTTGCTTCAAAGCCTTACGAGCTGTTGGAGTTTGTGAGCCCTTTGGGGGCTTGTCAAACAAAAAGCTATCATGAACTGTACTGTCATCCGCGTAGCAGTGAATTGGTGCACATGACAAAAGGTCGTTGATGTGCAACAAAAACAGAGTTGGAGACAGAACCGATCCCTGCGGGACGCCAGCATTTATCGAGTGAGAGGAAGAGGTGAAACCATCGACTACCGTCTGAATCGACCTCTCCCTCAAGAAGTCGGCAATCCACGTACACAAGGATGCAGGAAGTCCGTAAGAATGCAGTTTGTTGACAAGTCCTCGGTGCCAAACCCGGTCAAAGGCCTTGGATATGTCCAGTGCAACCGTTTGGGTCTCACCGAAACGTTCCAGGCATCGCCCCCAAACATGCGTCACATACGCGAGAAGATCACCGCACGAGCGGTTCCGCCGGAATCCGTATTGACGGTCGTTAATAATTTTGTTCTTCTCGAGGTATGTGAGCGTTTGTCGTTGATCACACGTTCCATCACCTTAGACAGAACTGATGTGATCGCTATGGGGCGGTAGTTGGCCGGGTTGGAGCGGTCACCCTTCTTTGGAATAGGATGGATAACCGCTTTTTTCCAACCAGAGGGCACAGAGCCAGTCTTCAGGGACAGTTTAAAAAGCTTCGTCAAAATTGGAGCTATTTCTGCAGCGCACCTTTGCAGTACCAGGGCAGGTATTCCGTCAGGCCCACTAGCTTTATTAACATCAAGCCCTCGTAAAACATGGAGTACTTCCCGATGCCGGATCCTCAGCTTTTTCATACGAAAACCGCAGTGAGGAACCGACGTCGGGACAGCACCTTGGTCATCGAGGGTTGAGTTATCCGCAAACATTTTACCTAGTAAGTTAGCCTTTTCGGTGGCGGTGTTTGCTAGTGAGCCGTCAGGTCTGGTAAGAGGTGGCAGACTGGATTTGCAGAAATTGCGACCTATTGAGCCCGCAAGCGACCAGAATTGCCTGCTGCCATGCGGGCATGCAGTCAGCTTTCTGCTGATCTGCTGGTCGTGCTCGAATTTTGACCTATTTATGATTCTCTTGGTTTCCTTTGCCATTTTGTTGTAAGCTGTTCTGTCTTCGGATGTTCTAGATGTGTTGTAGGCTCGGTAAGCCGCGTTTTTTCGTCGCACTGCTTCAGCGCATTGTCGACTGAACCACGGCTTTGAGCCTACACCAGTTTCCTTAACAGTAGATTGGATGAAGCCATCCATCGCGGATGTGATGACCTCACCAATTTCCTGGGCACATCTTGAGGGATCCGAAGTCCGAAAACAGACAGCTGACCATGGGAAAGCATTAAAATGTGCCCGCAGACCGAACCAATCTGCTGACCTATAGTGCCACACTTTTCTCTTCAGCCTCTCGTTTGGTGGTCTGAAGTTTACAGGGATTGATGTCGTCACCAGGCAGTGGTCGGACGATCCTAAAGGCGCTGTGACTTCAATACTGTAACCGTGTGGCACAGTAGTTAAAAAAAGGTCTAACAGATTGGAACGGTGAGTCTGGACATCAGGAACCCTTGTAGGCTCCTGAACCATTTGCTCCAATCCGTAGCAAAGGGCAAAGGATTCCGCTTGGCGTCCAGCCGAGTCTGTTGATCCTGAGAACTTCAACCAAGGTTCGTTATGAACATTGAAGTCCCCCAGGACCACAAACTCTGCCATAGGGTAGCGAGGCAAGAGGTCATCAATAGTGACGCTTAAATGTTTGAAGAGCTCGGACGTGTCTGATTCGCTAAGGTTCGGTGAGCGGTATAAACACGCGTAGAATCTTACCGTACTGGCAAGATTGACGCGTACCCACATTACGTCGAATCTGGAGTTTTCCAGATTCAACAGTCGCACACAGTTGACGTCAGCTCGACTATAGAGACAGACACCTCCTTTAGGTCTGAACTTGCTTGCGAGGGTGAAGCCCGGGCAGTCCAGATAGGAGGCGTCTAAAGGCTCGGCTATCTGCGTTTCAGACAGGAATAGTAGGTTGGGGCGTTGAGAAAAAAGGTGGTGGTGGACGGAGTTTAAATTGGTATGCAGGCCGCGAATGTTGGTGTAATTCACCAACATTTTTGGCCTGCGCCGGGGTCGCCTACTACTCGCCGCTGTAATGATGTTAATTTTTGTTGTTTGTTTTGTCATGATTTTAAATGTTTTTATGATGGGGTGTGGGGGGAGGGAGGTCTGGGAAGGAAAAGGTATGAGGGGTGGGTAGGAAGCTGGGGATCAGAGTGTCCAAGAGTGACGAACGAATGAATCCAATCCACCCACTGCGGTGCAAGGCGATGGATAGGGAGAGTCCGGCTGGAGAGGTCACCCGATGCGCCCCAAACGCTACTGCTGGGTCCCCTCCGGTCACGAACCGGCACAACAGCAGCGGCGGGGTTTTTACACTCGTTGATGGGGCAGCCCACCCTCAGTCGTGAGCCTGAGGGTCGGGCCCCTGTACTACCGAGCGGCCCGGACAGCGGTAACCGGTTGTAAAGGGTCTCCCTCAACCAGCATCTCCCAATCCGGCCCGCCACGCAGAAGGTGGGCCGACGCACCCGCCATCAAGACTTGAACAAACATTACCCCAAGAACCCTGGCACCCCTGCTAAGTCACCAAACGTAGCGAACCACTTGGGGTGACCATAACTGTAAAATGTTAAGCAATAAATTAATATGTTGAAATTTATACGAATGAAACCGAACAGACTGGCGTTTTTGACCGCTCAGGCAAATTTTGGTCGGTTTTTGGAACAACTCATATAGGTCTCATAGAAATCGTTGTGCCTCCCTTACTAGCATGGTTAGAAATATGATGTAAACGTTCTTAGAAATACCACGCTTTATACCCAAATCAAAAGTTAACCATAACATAATTAAAATGCACACCTTTATGAAACCAAAGTTCCGTCCGCAATTTTAATAAAAATATGGAACAGTATTAATACCGTAGCTCTGCGTGGTTGAATTTCAGAACCCAGCTACGGACAGCATGTCGGACACCACGCCACGCGCCGCTCCACAAATAACATCTGTGTACGTGGAAATTCACACAAAGCAGTAGCTTCAGTACTGTTATAATTCGGTTTCGAATTCAAGAATTCGACACAAGATATCGCTACCTCCGTCAGCAGGTCGGACGGGGACGTCTCCCTCCTAGGTATAACTGCTACGAATTCGTGAATATGTGGTATCTCTCCGGATATGAAAAGATTGACGGTAATACATGTTGTATCAAGTGGCTATATATTACATATGACGTCATTGCTCTGTCTCGGTTACTTTGTCCCGGTGACTAGCTACAGTGAATCCGAGGAACGGGCTGTTTTTGGAATCAGTTCGAATTGGATCTATAAAATGGTCACCAACACTAACTGGGCGAAGCCAAACCAAAAGCCGCCCGCAGGGCCTAGCGGTAAAACCCGCTGAGCAGATTTTTTACAGCTAGTTTTTTTCATAATTATTATTAGGAAACGACAGAAAAGTGAGTTCACGATAATGTTTAAAACATATATATTTATAATACATTTGCCTAATAAAGTAGGTACGTAAGCGTTTTCATTTTTTTTCGTTATCAGTAATTTTATTTTAGTAATACTTTTTTATGTTTGCATTCAAAAAATTAATATTTCAAAAATTAAATTTTTTTCGAATTATAAAATTTGAAAGCGTATTTCATAACCTTTCAAAAACGGTTTTTAGTTTTCGGGTGCATTTAGAAATATTCAATTTATTTGGAATTTATTGCAAAGCATAAATATTTTGATAAAAGGTACACATGCTGATACTTACTTGCTCCATGTTCTTCCTTTGTAAGGCCCCTTTGTAAAATAATCAATAATTCGATTAGTCACATTGGCGTACGAGGCAATATCATCCAACACGTCCTTTGACAGATTGCATCCATCAGCTTTTCCTAGTTCGTCATTTTGTATCTTGGCCTGTGTGCTAAATTGGATAAATGCAACTAGCGACAGAATGACACTTACTAACAAGCCACTGTTATGCATAATGAGTAACGGACTCGACTGCTCTAGAACAACAATCGCATGGATAATAAGTACCTATCTCCCATTTTAATATAAGTACACGCTTTAGTCTAGTCTAGGGGTACCCAACCCAAATCGTTTGGAGGGCCAACAGTATATTACTGAGATTAGGTGGGCCACACATATACCTAAAAAAAAAACAAAGAATTTAATTCATAATACTTACCTTATTAGTCTTCTTACCTTATAATTAATTTGAATCAGGGGGGTGGCAGCCAGCAGTCAGCATTAGCGATGTGTAGGTTCAGCTGGAGTGGGCTCTTAAACTCGGCTTCTTCGCGCGAAGCGGCTCCTACTCCTACTCCCTTTTCAAATTGACTACTCCCAAAGAACCCGGTACAGTACTTGTAGCCGGAACTCGGCGGGACGAGCCACAGCCGGATGGCGCACAGTGGGCTGAAAATCGCCTTTCATAGACATAGAGACTTGAATTTTCAAGGGTATTTTTTTTCGCTAGAAATGGATTTTGCTGATCATTACTATTGAGTTCAGTTCCTGCCGCCATTACGGTTGCACGTGCTTAATTTTCTCTCTTTTCAATTCTAAATAAAACCGGATAAAATCGCTCGCGAAGGTTTAATTTTGTAATATTTGGGTTATGGGACTTCTTCCCTAACCTAATTTTATAATTTCGGTGTGTCCCAACATATTTTTAGTGGTTTTTTTGTTCAATTTAAAAGCATTTTGACATTTAAATTCTGTGAAATTTTTCTGACATTCTAATCAAAATTTATTTGTTACATTTTGAATTTGGTGTTTTCCTGTCGGGGACTAGGTCCCTGACAACAAGTATGTTTTTTTTTTTAATAACTCCATTTGTCAGTGTTGTTTAGTGTTAATGATTTTAATAGATTTAATTATTTTTTTTCGGTGTTAAAATTATGTTCATTTATTTTTTTTAATTTATAACTCGTGACCGTTTCCAAATGTCATCTTCCTCTTCTTTTTTAATTTTTTTTTTTTTTTTTTATCATGGCATCGTCTGATTTAGAAGATGATGAAAGTTTTCAAAGAATTAGGATGGAGTATCCTAACTTAACAGCTAATAGTTGTGTACAACCATCCACCTCTGCGTCTATATCTGCGTCAGTTAATAAAAATGATGTCAATGCACTCAAGGATCCGATTAAAGATGATTGGTTCAAGATGATTCCTGAACAGTCTAAAGAATCTGAGAGGATTATTGACAGTTATGTATCAGTTGATATCTTCCAACCAATTATCAACCAAATGCTTTTGATTTCAACTGTAATTAATGGCAAGAACAAATTAAACAAGGATGATCGCTCCTCCATCCTAGGATCAATTGAGAAGGTGAGGAGATGCCTTACCTCTTTGGCAATCACACATGCTGCGGCCATCTCAAAAGCAGAAACGCTTTCAAAAGTTCTAGATGTACAATCAAGCATTTCAGAAAAAATTGACATTCTTATCAACAAAGCGGACAAAATTTCAATGACGCCTACTGAACCACCCAAGAGAAAGACCTATGCCGGGGTTACATCAGGTGAAAATCAGTCAAAGAAACTGATTTTTAATGGATTAGAGCGACCCACTCCTTCTCTGCAGCCTACTGTCCTATTTTATTCGACAATCCCGGAGGGTAAAACATCAGAAGACCTACAAAAAAAGTTAACATCTGTTCTCAATCCTCGTGATGATGGTTTCCAAGTCGTTCGAACGAGGAAAATTAAGGGCGTAGGTATTGCACTGCAGACTACTACAGCGGTAGGTGTCAATAATATTAAAAAGGCAGTTGAAAAACTAACTGCTACGGAATCAAAATTGTAAGTCCCCAAGGCAGATTACCTAAAATTGTTCTATACGATGTCCCAAAAGGAGATGCCTGTCTGGATTCGGCTCTTTTTGAGGAAATTTTTAAGAACAACATTGATGGTAAATGTAATGTTTCAAAAGATGACCATTTAAGAACGATGAGAAGGGTTTCTCTTTTTGGTAAAAGGGATAGCGCTAATATGAACATGATTTTGACATGTCATCCTGAGGTGAGGAAGGTTCTCATTGACAGTGGTTTGTGCTTCCTTGGGTGGAATGCCTGCCGTGCACGCGACTACGTTGGTGCTACCCGCTGTTTTAAATGCCAACAGTATGGACACATAAGTAAATCATGCACGCAGGAGCATTCCACTTGTCGCCACTGTGCAACTACTGGCCACGATGTGGAGAATTGCCCCAAAAAGTCACAAGCTGCTGTCTGTGCAACTTGTACACGTTTTAAAAAACCTGCCTCACATAGTACTGGGGATCGACTTTGCCCAGCCCAAATTGCTGCAATTGAAGCACGGCTTCTAATAACATTCTTTCCCTTGGTCAGATAAATCTTCAGAGGTCTCGAGTGGCCACGCTTGAGGCACTGAAGATTATGACTGACAAAAAAAATGACATATTGCTCATTCAGGAGCAATACACCTGGTTAGGTAGAATGCCTGTTCAATATCCGGATGCGGTACTCGAAATTGGCCCAGCACCGGGGGCGGGAGTCCTGGTTAACATTTCGTTAATCAGTCCCCTCCTTCTTGTGGGACTGTCAAACGAGTACCAAACTTGTGTTTCACTTAATTTTGGAGATACTGAAATTATTTTAATTTCAGTCTATTTCAAATATTGTAATCCAGTAGGACCTCATATCTTGAGTCTGACGCACGCACTTAACGCGCTTAAAGGACGTAACATAGTTATTGGAGGAGACTTTAATGCTCGCTCACCAATGTGGTTTGACAATTTTGAACAACGGACCGAACGTTCAGATGCCGTCGAAGACCTTATTGCGGCGCAAGGCCTTTCTTTAATCAATGAATCTGGAAGTATTTTTACTTTCAGTAACATACATGGTGAGAGCAATATTGATTTAACTCTTTGCTCTGGATCAATTGCGGCCAAGATTTCTAAATGGAAGGTCCACGAATGTGCTATTAATTCTGATCACAGATTAATAACTTAAATGGTGGGTGTCAAGAACACCGAAGCTCCAAAATCCTCCTGGAACTTCAAAACTACTCGGGCGAATTGGGATAACTTTGGGGATGCTCTACGTGATACTTTAAGGGGTTTTCATGACGTAGCAGCCAGAGATCCGGACAATTTGGGGAATTTTTTCAACGCGGCCTTAGTATCAGCTGATGAATCGGCTCTGGGAAGAACAAACCCGAAGACGATTATTAGATCTCCGTGGTGGTCGAATGAGCTGACTTTGCTAAAGGGCACCTTTAAGAGAGCTTACAGAGCTTTAGGAGTCTCTAGACGGGTTGAATGTACGGAGGAGGAGACATCCACCCTCAGGAGACAACTTAGTAGCTCTCGTAAAGCTTTCAAATCGGCTGTACTTTTGGCTAAACGAGCTGCTTGGCATAACTGGGTTAAAGATGTTGGCAACTCTAACCCATGGGATATTCGTAGCGCCATTTAAAAAACGGGTAAAGTTTCTGGTCGGTTTTTATCTAGTGTTATCGACAATGATAACGGGAACGTTGAGAGTATTAACGTGGTGACTACTCTCAATACACTTCTGGGAAAGTTAGTTCCCTTAGATTCAGTAATTGGGGAAAGCGATCACCACCAACAGATTAGAAATCAATCACGGATTCCTACAATCCTCTCCCAGGAGGAAAGAATTTCTAAAATAACTAAAGCTGAAATAGAAATTATAATTAAGGGTTTGAGTCCTACGAAGGCACCAGGGCATGATAAATTGAATAGTATAATTATGAGGTATGTATGGATCCATTCCAAGGAAGAACTCTTTCAGGTTATGGAAACGTGTATGAGAATGGGTGTTTTCCCTTCTGTATGGAAGAAAGGCGTGCTCAGGATCATACCTAAAGGGAACGACAAAGAAAGAACTGATGTTAAAGCTTATCGACCAGTAACACTTCTTCCTGTATTGGGGAAAATATTGGAAAAAATTAGTCAAAATCGTCTACGAGAAACATTAACACCATCATATGTACATCAATATGGATTCGTCCCAGGTAAGTCCACGGAGCACGCCATTATGACTGCGCTTGACTGGGTAAAGGTCTGCACAAAGAGGTACGTAATCGGTATCTTCTTAGATATAACTGGTGCCTTCGATAATGCATGGCGGAAGATGATTTTGACTAAATTAAAAAATCGTAATAGAGAACTCCAGTCCAATTTTTTTATTTTTTTTAATGAATAAAGACCTTCAAACTTAAATAACTGCATTTTTATTTTTATTTTTATAGTTAGTTTTAATAGTTAAAATAATTGTCAAAGTTTTAATTTTTAAAGACTCCCAGAAACGCACCGTATCTATGGTGGTCTTCACCCACCCATAGTTTTTTACTTTTTAAGTTGTCATTTTGAATCAGTGATGTCATGTCGAGGGAAATTTCCCTAGATCTAGGGGAGAAAAATATTTTTTAGGGATAAGGGAAATCAGGACAAAATCTAGGGAAATTTCGAACTCTGGCAAAAATTTTGGTAATTATCGGTTCGGACTGGCCACGCTTATTACGAATAATTTTTAGAAAAAAACTTTAGATTCGCCTTAATTACTATAAAAGGAAACTTTTTGGCTTTGGGGCGGCGGAAAATAATGCATTTTAATTTTCAATTGCATAAAACCAAAATTCACTTCGCGAACCGACGCAGCGAAAATCCGCGGCCGTAGCTGTCACTTGCTGTCACTGTTATGGACTGTAGCTGACTTCGTGGGATACCTACATGAAATACCGCGAATCACAAACCATGTTACACAAACCTAGCGTAGCCGCTAAGCCACTTGAAAACTGGGATGCTTTTCTTGCCTTGACGCGAGTAGGCGTTATAAAGGGGCACTTTCTTTTGTATCACAAACCATGTTACACAAACAAGCCCGCTAGACAAATTTCATAATTACGCGCCTTATCCCACGAAGTCGGCTACAGTCGTATTAGCTCTTGTTAATTTATCAAGGATACCAACATCACAGTGACATGTACGGCCGCGGATTTTCGCTGTGTCAGTCGCGAAGCGAATTTTGGTTTTATGCAATTGAAAATTAAAATGCATTATTTTCCGCCGCCCCAAAGCCAAAAAGTTTCCTTTTATAGTAATTAAGGCGAATCTAAAGTTTTTTTCTAAAAATTATTCGTAATAAGTATTATTTATATATATACGTATATATATTTTTTGGAATTCCTATGAATCTTAATTATTTTTCATGTACTTACATGCCATGTTATTTTTAACACTGACAACTCAAAATGATATTAGGGAACGTACCCATACTACGTGACACGTTCGGGGGGGGGGGGGGGGGGTCTTCAAAATACCACGCTTGGTACAAATGAGCGGCGGGTTGCTTATGATTTTTATTTTGCAAAGTGTTTTTTTTTAATTTGGAATTCAGTTTCTAATTCAGTGGTGAGTGTATTCGTACTTTTAAATTATTACTTCACGTAGCAAAAAGTGTTTTATTTGGAAAATCACGGTATTATTAGTATATTTACCAAGTTCCGATATCTTTCCAATTAATTATCATATTAATTAACATATAACAGGATTAGTGTTACACAATCAGGTGGCTACGTAGGTAATTGCGTAAATGTGAAATTCTAGGGAAATTTCACTTCTAACTGTTGGCAACACTGTGAAGAACGCAGAATAATCATGGCGGATAATGACTTTTAGGTGTGAGGTGTGTTTTTTATTCAAGATTAACTGCTTTTAATATAGAAAAACATTGGTAAAATGTCCACATTTCACCGCTACTGTTATTGTATTTAATCAAAGTGCAATATAAAAACAATAAATCATCTCTTTCATTGCAAATACATGTGACATCGTGTTTTGTGTCAGGTGTTACTTTGTAGGTACATTGTTTTATGTATAATACATACAGAAAAACTGGTATTTATAATACACTGATCATGACGAGTGTGTAACAACTTGTTTAAAAAGCCCTATACTAAAAACAATTTGAAAATACATAAAAACAAACGTCAAAATATGACACGACTTTAACCTCAAATAGACAACATTTATTGCAGATTGTCCCCAAATATAGCCCTTTTCGTAAATTGTTGAGGGCCTAAATTATGTTTCAATAAACACAATAACTATTATTAATCTAAATCTCTATAAACAGTATGAAAATAAACCAAAAACACGAAATGTTGAATTGCATAGGTACGTGTGCACTTCAAGTCATTTCAAATGTCAATACAATACAATACACAGGTGACAGGTTAACTGTGACGTCACGGTTAACCATTTCAGTAATGCCAACTTAACGCTGTGTTTTCCGAAGAGGTTTAAAAATGCACTTTTTAATAATTTATTAAAAACTCTGCATTTAATATTATGAAATAAAACTTATATATTCAGAATCAGCGTTTCTTGGTCTATATGAACATATTTTTTTAAAGCCATAATATTTTTCACTGGAGTTCCTTATTGTCCAAGAAAACTTTTTAAAATATCTTGCGATGATTTTAAAGATAGAAAATTATAATTTCTTTTGGTGATTGCATCATTGAAAGAGATATCGATATGCAGGGCCGGATTAACCATGTCGGGGCCCCTAGGCAACGTACGTCTCGGGGCCCCCCTTACCAATGGTTAACTAACGGTGGGTGGAGGGGGGGAGGGCGGGGGGGGGGGGTTGAAGGGGCCTCCAAACGCCTCCTAGTTCCCTTGATCAAATCCTTAACAAAACTTTAAGGGGGGGGGGAGGGGTAGGTAAGGTTTTAAAACTTTGTTTTTTTTTTGAATGTAAAACATTCAGAAAATTGACTTGACTTGACTTGACCGATGCGATGAGTTTTTTTAATCATTTTATAATAACAAATTCACCGAAATTTTTTAGCGAAAATTGCGTTTTTCACTTCAAAATGCAGCCAAAAAAAAAAACGAATAAAGACTCCCTCTGACTACCTAGGAAAACATATTACGTTACTTGGTGCATGCAAATCGAATGTATAGTTGTTTTTTTTAATATGTTGTCAACCAGGTTGAAAAACGTGTTAAAAACTTTCGAGAAAAACGCTTTCAAAGTTTTGCTGAGGATAATTCAGAGCAGAGGCAGATAGGTCAGAGGCACGTGTGAACTGAATAAAAAACTTGTAAAATTACATCAAATTCACTAAGGGGAGGGGCGGTTCATTCAACTTTGCCTCCCGGGGCTTCTGACGGGTTTAGTCCGCCACTGCACTTTACCCTTCTCTAACTTCCAATTTTTTTTTCTTCTTTTTTCTACCAAAACGTAATTTTATTCGTAATTAATCTGTTCTTTTACTGCGTTACAAAAGGTATGCCATCACCCCACTTAATAAAGAAAACGAATGCAATACAATAACCCTTTATTGCACATAAAAGGACACATACATATGTAGAAACAAAAATATATATTAGAAGGTTTGAATATGATTCTTAACTGGGGAAAGGAAAACAGACTGACTTTTGCTCCCCATAAGACCGTGGGTCTCCTTATGAAAGGCTCCCTCAGTAGAGGTAGAAACCCTTTCATAAAAATGGGAGATACTGCAATCCGTTTTGTAGAGAGTACTAAATATTTAGGCGTTACATTAGACAGATCGTCCTCGATCTTGACTCACGTTAAAAGCGTTTCTAGTAAGGCCCAGGCTCTCTTCTTAAAACTGAGAAGAATCTCAACTGCTGAATGGGGTTTACGTTTCCCTGCGCTCCGTCTATTATACAGATGCGTATATGTGGCGCAAGTTTCATATGGTGCCTGTATATGGGAACAGTAGTTCACTTATTCATTCAGCGCTTAAGAGGGGCCAGCGAATCCCCTTACTGGCGCTTTCAGGAGCCTACAGAACAGTATCATCGGATGCTTTGCCAATTTTGGCCGGCATTTTGCCAATTGATTTAGAAATTAGGGAAGTTTTGACAAAGAAGTGTCTGAAAAGAGGAAGATCTGTAAACCACCTTGGTATTGAATTAATACCTGGTGGAGCAGTGCCTTTTGTTTTTAACTTTATAAGTAAAAGTTAAACAAAGGCCGTTACTATAGTTAAATTTTACCAAAATACGTTTTTCAATCAATTTGACTGCTTGTTGTACGTTACTTTTAACTTTTGTACTTACTTTCCGAAAACCGATAGTTACTCTAGAGTTACTCCGCCATATTGGCATCATTGGCATATTTGACAGTTCTGGTCGAAGTAATGTACGGAAATGGGTGCTTCAACATTGATTATTAATCAGTAATCATGATAAATATTGTAGAAGAGGATGATAATGCATTTAAACATTAAAATGAATCATCAACATAAAAAAAATCTTTTTCAACTTTGAAGATTTTTAAAAAGTAAAGCGCACGTTGCGCCACAAAACGAAGTATGTCAAAAAATACAAATAAATAGTAGTAAATCTGTGTGTAAGGATGGAATGGCCAACCTTATGATTCCAGAGATATCCTCATTTTTAATGTCAGCGCCATACAAATTTTTCTTAAAAAAATTATAACTCCTTCATTTGTACACGCAATTGCTTCATACGAAATTTTATAGCATAGTAATGATCAGCAAAATCCATTTATAGCGAAAAAAATACCCTTGAAAATTCAAGTCTCTATGTCTATGAAAGGCGATTTTCAGCCCACTGTGTGGCGGCGCGGCGTGGCGCGGTTGCAGTTCGCACTCGTCAAACCCGTGCGTCACGGTCCGAGCCACATGTGCGAGTCGGGAGTAAGTCGCGCATTCGAGTTCTTTTGCGTGCGGGCTCCGGCTCCCAGGTCCGGCGTCCGGCTAGGGTGGAACCCATGGAACTAAGATTGAAGGGAAGCGGCAATACTTTCGGAATATTACGGGGATAAGCGAAAAACCTATGTAGCTCTGCAAACTTGAAGCCGTCTAGTGGGAGGGGATAGAAACGGGGAATGTGGCTAGCGTGCGGGGGGAAGGCGGCGCTATGGAGATAAGGTCCGAATTGTGAATGGGAATCATTATTATTTTTATATTTTTTAAACTTTCGTTAATTTTTTATCACATTTTGGACATAAAATATAATAGCCCAATTGAAAAATAAGTAATGAAATGAGGAAAGGGGAGTAACAAGGAGACTGGAGACTTATGTGTTGTTTAATTTTTATTGTTCCCTATACAAGTTATTTTAAGTTACCTTTATCTACTAGGACGTAACTCATTTTTTGCGAAATCAATATTATGATTGATTTGTGAAGCGCTTGTCGAAATACATCGGCCTCACTTTTCACTTGACAAGTGCAGTGGGTAAAAAAACTAGTGTTATAAACTCGCTGTAAGCTGTAACTCAGGGCGCCATTCCTTGGTGCTATCATTGCTTAACTCATCAGTTTAAAATAGATTTTAATTTATCATATAAATAGTAAGTATTGTTTTTTATACGTATTTTATAAAATCAACAGACTTGCAGTGAAAAATTTTGTGCATTCTATTCTGATGTAAGCTGGTGCTTGAGTTTTAAGAAAGGAGTGCTCGATATTAATCTAATAAAAGAACTGTATTTACAGTTTTACAATGATAACAAAAAAATAAGTGATAGGAACAAACACTGCTTGACTTATTTGCGTGGGCAAATAAATTTTATTTGATTAATTTGTGTTATTTCACAATTAATTTATTTTAAAATAATGTACATATTATATTATACTAGCAGATCCGGCCACACGTTGCTGTGGCTAACGTAAAACAATGCCACGCCATTACCCAACCTTTATAACCAACGCCATCTGTTAAATTAAATCCACACCGCCCATTTGCCAGCCCGTTGTCCACTGCCTGCTGCCGCTTAACCAGATATATTATATATTTCAATCAATTTACACAAAACCTTGACAAATTATCTACCTAAACCTTCCTCGTGAATCACTCTATCTATTGGTGAAAACCGCATGAAAATCCGTTTGGGTAGTTTTTGAGTTTATCGCGAACAGACAGACAGACAGACGCGGCGAATGACTTTGTTTTATAATATGTAGAGATATACCATATACATCACAAGAATCCCAACTGCTTCCGTGTGTAGCATGTACGTTGTGAGGCTGAAGGTAAATGGTGAGGGGAAATAAATTGTGGAGAGAAAGCTGGAGAAGTACCCGGCTATTCAGATCTAGTCAACAAACACGGCTAAATCAATTTCAAGCAACATTTCAATTCTAAATGGTGGTTTTACCTACGCCAGAGCGATACTGAGAATGTCTTCCACCTGGAACCTGGAACGTGCCGGAAATATATCTTATAATGTTTTTAATTATAAAATGTTGAAAACACAGATCAAACGAATAAAATTTATTTCGGCATTTTAAGCTTTACCCCTCGACCACGAGGGCATGTCAATGTGACTTTTACATAACAATACAGTGATTATAAACTTTGTGTTCAAAATTGATAGGGGTCCTTTTAAATAAAATAATTATCCTTGCAAAAAACTTCACTGTTTATTTCACTTGGACATGTTATAAATGTATTATAATACGGTGTCAATACACCGGGCCAAACACTGGCAGTTGTTTACTGTTAAAACTTGCGTTGGGAAGAAGCAATAATAATGGGATGCTAGCACTTTTATAACGTAAAAACCTGCACACATTTAAAGAATCTACGATTATACATTTTGACATTCGAAAGCATCTACAAAAAAAATGGCTTCCTCCATAGTATGTACTTGGTAGTTAAAACAGGCTGCGAACACTCAGCGTCCAGCCAAGCCTCGCACCATTCGAAATATCAACGTCTGGGAGCTTGCTCAAGCAACCCATAGGTGCTGGTAGTATCTCAATTTTTAACATAGCTTCCGCCTCGGGGTTACTAAATCGCCCATACCGATTTAGGAACCCTTCAAGAAAACATAACAAAAACAGGGGAAGACAATCAAAGCAAAAGCAAAAAAAAAACACAAATCCTAACTCTAAATACCGTACAAATACTAACAAATAATTTTACCTATTATAAATTAGCAGCCAAAACTAAGTAATCCTGCACTGCTTGTTATACTATTATTTAAAAATGTACATTCACAAGTTGAATTTTAAGGTGATTAACCTAAACTAATTACATAAACTTAAATTGACCAAAAAAAATTTTTTTTTTACATATTTAAATAATAACTTAACACAAAATACTATTATAATAGAACACAACCCAACACAAAATAATATTATAATAAAACCCAACCCAACACAACACAATTGTCTTTTTTTTTTTTTTCAAGTCCATTGGTTAGGATCTTCTCCAGGTGCAGTCCACGATATAAGCACCACAGCGCGGGGTGCAATCAATCATCAATTTATTGGTTGTCATGTTGTTCCTGGGATTGGTATCTTTAAAGGGTCTTTTTTTAATATTTTCACCCTAAAAAGTTTCATCATGGTCGTCCGGGGAGTCCGGACTGACGGAAGGGTCCGGGGCGTCCGTCACAGGTTCAGCTTCCGGGTCCAGAGGCATTAGACATATCTTTGTGATAGGCCTGACAAAGATTCCTTGAGGGGTTTTCAGGGTAACCACTCGCACTACACCATCCGCGCCGGGATGTGTAGATATAACTCGCGCCATTTTCCATAATGGTGGAGGTAAATTATCTTCCTTCAGAATAACCAGATCATCCTTTTGCAGTGCCCGTTGATTACTGGTTTGCCATTTCGTCCTTTTTTGTAGCTCCATCAAGTACTCTCGCTTCCATCTATACCAAAAGGATAACATTAGCGCATGGATTCTCTGATATTGGGTCAGCCTGTTGTCTGGTATGGCTCGGACATCTCTCTCCGGAATGATAGAGGATTTAGTGCCTATGAGGAAATGGTTTGGGGTGAGGGGTTGGTAATCGTGGATGTCATCAGACAAGGAAGTCAATGGACGGGAATTTAGACAGGCCTCAATCTGACAAATTAAGGTATACAAAAGTTCAAAGGTTAAAGCAGAATTACTAGTGACTCTATACAAATGAAACTTTGCTGACTTGACCGCAGCTTCCCACAGCCCTCCCTGACTAGGGGCTCGAGGGGTTATGAACCTCCACTCAATACCTCTGTTAGCTAAATAATTTTGAATCTTGTCGTTGTTCTCTCTCAAACTGGTATACAGCTCCTTGAGCCTATTACTGGCCCCCCGAAAGTTGCTAGCGTTATCGGAAAAGATCTTATCAGGTTCTCCCCTACGGGATATAAATCTCTTTAAACTGTTCAAAAAGGCATTGCTAGATAAATCCGAAACTAATTCCAAATGAACCGCCTTTGTGGAAAAACAAACAAAAATACATAAATACGATTTCACGAGTGGAGCTCTCCTCAGTGGCCCACTTTTGGTTGGAATCGGTCCAGCAAAATCGACCCCCGTGATAGCAAAAGGTCGGCTCGGTGTGATTCTTTCGCTCGGTAAGCTTCCCATGATCTGGTTACCAATACGAGGATTACACCTAAAACACACAATACACTTATGTAATATCTTTTTAACAGTATTTTTCCCAAAAATAGGCCAAAACCTTAATCTTATTTCAGCTAATAGCGCTTGAGGTCCTGCGTGTAAGTTTACATAATGATAGTGACGTATAATCAATTCGGTTAGCTTATGTTTAGCTGGCAATATAATTGGATGTCTTTGTTGGTACGATAGGTGTGTAGCTAAATGTAATCTACCGCCCACATATATAAGACCATCACATAAAAAGGGATGAAGAGATTTTAAGTTACTATTTTTGTTGACATTTCCCTGGTTTTTTAATGTCTTGAACTCTTTTTGAAAGGCATGTGCCTGAGCTGATTTCAGTAGACAATTCAAACTTGCTTCTAGTTCAGCTACACTTAAATTACCTGAAATTTTACTTTTAATATTTCTGCAGTTATTCACAAACCGCAGTACATATGCTGTAACCCTTTTCAATTTGATAAATGAGGAAAATTTTCCAAATATTTCCCATTCTTGAATATCAGTAGATAAAAGAATATTTTTACTCTTGAGCTCCGGAGGGTTTGAACAGGAAATGTTCGATATAGGCCAATCGTTGACTCCGTCGGTCAACCAATTTGGTCCATTCCACCATATTGTAGAATTTATCAGTTTATCCGCCGTAGCTCCTCTTGAAAGTATATCCGCTGCATTGTCGGATGATGATACGTGTCTCCATTGATCTGGATCACTCAGTTCTTGTATTTCGGCTACTCGATTGGCCACGAAAGTGCTCCAACGAGTAGGTTGACCTTTCAGCCAACACAGCGCTATCGTAGAGTCACACCAATAATATGTGTTGATCTTCATTATATTTAATGCTTGTTTTATAGTTTTCATTAATTTTGCCAGTAGTACAGCACTACATAGCTCCAACTTAGGCAGTGAAATAGACTTCAATGGTGCTACCCTTGATTTGGATGTTATTAAGTGTGAATGCCACTTACCGCTGTGGTCCATTGACACCATATAGATACAGGCTCCGAAAGCCTTCTCAGACGAATCGCAAAAACCGTGTAGCTGTAGCTCTTTTGCTTGCTTGCAAATAATTTTTCTTGGTATTTTCAACACATTTAGCTGAATTAAATCTTGCAGGTAGGTCCTCCAGGGTGCTAATATTTCATTAGGTAACTGATCATCCCATGCTGCTTTGGACTGCCACAGCCTTTGCATTATCAATTTGGCTATGACTATTATCGGCCCTAGGAGTCCCAATGGATCGAAGGTTGATGCGATGCAAGACAATATCTCTCGTTTGCTCTCGGTTGGACCTGATGGCTTCATTATTACATAAGAAAAGTAATCAGATTCATTGTTCCATGTTAATCCTAATATTTTCTCAGTCTTTGGATTGTCAGTAATAATTTTGTCGGAATCGCCTGAATCGGCACACTTAGCTTGGCCCGACTCGGCTGACAATTCCAACGCATTGGACCTCCACTTCCTCAATGTCATCCCCGCAGATGACAAGATGCTGATTAATTCTTCTTTTAATTTTTTACAGGATTCCAGCTCATCTGCTCCCGTTAACAAGTCATCCATATAGAAGTCATTTTCTATGACCTGACTAGCTCTAGGAAAAATTAAATTATTATCCATACCAATTTGCTTTAAGCATCTTGTGGCTAAGAAGGAGGAAGGTGCCAGTCCATAAGTCACAGTCTTCAGACGATAATGCTTGAGCACATCCTGTGGCGACTCGCGCCATACTATCTTCTGTAGGTCCAGGTCATCTTCACACATGTTAATCTGGCGGTACATCTTCTCGATGTCGGCAGTCATGACTATTTGATGTTTCCTGAAATGCAATAGTTGGTTATATAGATCCTTTTGTATAACAGGTCCTGTCATCAAGGCTTCATTGAGGGAAATTCCATTTGAGGTTTTGGCGGAGCCGTCAAAAACGACTCTCACTTTAGTAGTAGTGCTGGATTCTTTCACTACAGCGTGATGCGGTAAAAAATAGGAGTCACGATCCCCTTTTGACTGGTCACACATCTCCATGTGTCCCAATTCTTCATATTCACGCATGAATTTTACATATTGTGTCTTTAACTCGGGATGTGACACAAATTTTCTTTCTATGTTTTTAAATCTTTTTTCGGCAGTGAGCAATGAGTTTCCCAACTGATCAATGCATGCCCGACGCGGTAAACTTACTACATATCTACCGTCATCTTCTCTAGTATGAGTACTTACAAAACTGGCTTCGCAAGCCTTTTCTTCTTGAGTTTGAATTTTAGTGGAATTAATCTCTTCCAATTTCCAAAATTTTTCTATTTGATGACTCAACTTATTTATAGATAAACTGCAAAAATCTGATACAGGCCTTTGTTTGGGGTACACGTTGATAGGACCGGACACAATCCATCCCAGTTGCGTACGTTGAAGCGTTGGTCCTGACTCGAGTTTCAATCTATCGTTGTTTAGCATCTCCCAGAAGCTCTCCGCGCCCAACAGGATGTCGATGGGTGCAGCTATATTGAAGTTCGGGTCTGCCAGCTCCAGTCCTGGTGGTATTTTGAACTCTTTTTTCGCCATTGTCACTTGTGGTAAATTGGTTGTAATTTCCTGTAAAATCAGACATGATATTTCGCGTTTATAATCCGTATTAAGCGAAGTCATCTCCACTGAAATTCTCTTTTTTATGTGTGTGATATTATTATGGATCCCAGACACGGGTTTGTTTATCCATTCACATGGTAAATTTAATTTATTAGCAAAATCAGCTCTCATAAAATTACTCTGCGCACCAGAGTCAATCAGGGCGCGAGCTTTAAACATTTTATTGTTGGCCCCCACAATTCCTATGTAGGCGGTTGACAATAATATTATTTTTTCTGCCTTTTCCGATGCAGAAAAATTCGACACTATAACCTCGTTATTAGCATCCATATTTGAGGTCTCCGGCGGAGGTACCTCCTTGTGTAATAGAGTATTGTGGCTATACTTGCCACAAATTTTGCAGGTTAGGTTTGTCTTGCAACTCTGTGCCTGATGACCCAACCTCAAACATTTAAAACACGCCCGGATTGATTTCGTAGCATCAATCCTATCCTGTAATTTTAATTGTAGAAATTTTTTGCAAAAATAAATTTGATGACCTTTATCATTACAATAAATGCAGTTGTTTGCCTTTATTGCCAAGAATACCGATGAATCTTTTTTGTTATTATTGTTGCCTATTTGCATTTTATGTAGGTTAGAAGATTTTTTCTCTGAAGCATTCATAAGCTCCAATACTTGTGCCCTAGCAGATAAACATTTTATGAATTCCTTTAATGTAGGTAATTCACCTTGCAATGTATATTGTTCCCAATTTCTCCGGGTAGCTATATCCAATTTATTTGAAATTATGTAAATAATCAAAGGATCCCAATGATCTACTTTAACTCCGATGTTTTGTAACGTTTTCAAATTGACATTAGTTTCATCAATTAAATACCTTAATGCTACAGGCTCTTCATGTTTCATATCCTTTAATTGAAATAGAGTTTGGATATGTTTATGTACGGTAGCCCTGAGATTCGCAAATCTGTCGTGCAACAATTCCCAAGCCGATAGGTAGTTTAATTCCGAAACTTCTAGATTACTAATTATTTTCAATGCGTTCCCTTTCAGCGCAGATTGTAAGTAAAAGAATTTTTGGACGTTGCTCAAGGAACTGTTATTATGAACTAAAGTTTTAAAGGTTTCAACGAAATTTACCCAATCTTTTTGATTCCCATCGAATTCTCTCAATTGGAGAGTTGGGAGTTTGATGTCGACTCTACCCTCGTTAATTGAGTCCATCGCCCCTTTAGCAGTAGCAAGGACTGAAAAATATTGATTTTCAAACGTCTCGCGCTGAATAGAATTTTCCAGTTCCTCATCCGATAAAATTTCAATTTCGTCCTGTATAGATTCGAATTGATCTAACAATGGCTTTATTCGGTCGTACCTCAGTTTAATTTCAATCGCGGACAAGGAGTTTATAGAATCCGCGAAACGCGTCAATTTCCCCTTAATCACGCCTCTCTTGGCTATTAAAGATTTGATCTTATCCATTTTGTGTACAAATACCTTTTCGTAGCTTAATCCCTGATAAAATGTGTTCCGACAATGCGTATTTATTTATTTGAGAAGCTACCCGCCTGAAAAACAACAACGACAATATTCCTGGCAATTATTAATTGAGAACCTAATGTTCAATCATTAATTGAAAATCATGAGTTGCATAAAATCTTTACGTGGGTAGTGATTTTATTTTTTACAATACAATATTTATGCGATTAATCTTGTTAAAAAACTACGAATGAGTTCTGTATGGATGTTAAAGAATGGGTATGGGTGGGAAGGCACTAAAAACTTATCTCATTTCCGATGTGAATCCAGTCTTCCTTTGTTCATCTTTGTGATTCCGGTAATTGTAATATTGGTCATCTGTATTAATTGGCAGCTGGTTCTTGTTTTTTTTTATATTATTATTGCAGTCCTCTGATTGCAATCCGGATCGTAAGGCCCATGTTCAAAATTGATAGGGGTCCTTTTAAATAAAATAATTATCCTTGCAAAAAACTTCACTGTTTATTTCACTTGGACATGTTATAAATGTATTATAATACGGTGTCAATACACCGGGCCAAACACTGGCAGTTGTTTACTGTTAAAACTTGCGTTGGGAAGAAGCAATAATAATGGGATGCTAGCACTTTTATAACGTAAAAACCTGCACACATTTAAAGAATCTACGATTATACATTTTGACATTCGAAAGCATCTACAAAAAAAATGGCTTCCTCCATAGTATGTACTTGGTAGTTAAAACAGGCTGCGAACACTCAGCGTCCAGCCAAGCCTCGCACCATTCGAAATATCAACGTCTGGGAGCTTGCTCAAGCAACCCATAGGTGCTGGTAGTATCTCAATTTTTAACACTTTGAATTAACATTGTAAACATATAAAAGGAGTGGTAAATTAGTAGGAAGTAGTGAAAAAAGCGCTTTAAGAATTGAGAGAATCAAATAAATAATGGATACCAAAATTAAACAAAAGGGGGAATACTTCTTCAAATAGAAAAAACATAAACGAAATAGCCACAAAATTTTACCAGGACCTCTACTCAAGCCCAGACGACAAACAAAAACATGATCCGAAGAAAGACGTCAATAAAGAGCAGGAAAACGTTGTAACTGAACCAAAAATACTTTCCAGAGAAGTAGAAAAAGCCATATACAGTCAGAAGATGGAAAAAGCCCCAGGTCCAGACAAAGTGACAAACGAACTTCTTAAAGGCACCATGGAAGAACTACTACCAATACTAACTTCAATATTCAATGATATACTTATAACTGGTCTAATACCTACACAGTGGAAAACATCAAACATTATTCTTATATTCAAGAAAGGACAAAAGGAAGATATAGGGAACTACAGACCTATAAGTTTGATGTCAAATATAAACAAAGTATTTTCCAAAGTTATCCTGGAAAGAATTAGTAAAAAGTTAGACGAAAATCAACCACGGGAGCAAGCCGGCTTTAGACAAAAATACTCTACCCTGGACCACATACACACGGTGAAACAAATAGTAGAAAAATATAATGAGTATAATAAGAAACTATACATGGCATTCATCGATTACTCCAAAGCTTTCGACAGCATAAGACACATAGCTATATGGGATAGCCTTGAACAGCAGGGGATACCTTTAAACTACATAAATATTATAAAAAACATATACTTGAATTGCGAAGCGAGGATCCAACTAGAAACCTTGGGAAAAAAGTTCAAGATCGAGAGAGGAGTAAGACAGGGAGACCCTCTATCACCAAAATTGTTCTCGGCTGCTCTGGAAAGTATCTTCCGCAAACTAGATTGGGAAAAATATGGTATCAACGTACAAGGTGTAAAACTTAACCACCTAAGATTTGCAGACGATATAGTCCTATTCGAGGAAAACCCAATGCACCTAATTAGAATGATAGAATCACTAAACGAGGAAAGTGTGAAAGTCGGCCTATGCGTGAACAAAGACAAAACAAAATTGCTTACAAACTCTGAACCAGTAACTATAAAAATTGACAACCAACCACTCGAATATGTGTCAGATTACATCTATTTAGGACAGATAATATCTCACAAAGATCAAACCACTAAAGAAATCGAGAGAAGAGTAGCAAATGGATGGAAGAAATACTGGTCTTTGAAAGAAGTCTTGAAATCTAAGGAGCTAAGTATGCAAATAAAAAGGAAAGTCTTCAACACGTGTATACTTCCAGTCATCACCTATGGATGTGAAACTTGGGCACTCACCAAACGCCACAGAGAAAAGTTGGAACGCTGCCAGAGAGCCATGGAGAGAAGTTTGACAGGAACAAGGAAACAGGACAGAGTGAGAGGTAGCACAATAAGGGAGAAAACTAAAGTTGCCGATGTAGTTACCCGAATAGACCAACAAAAGTGGAGATGGACAGGACACATGATACGCGATCCACAAGAGAAATGGTGCAAAAATGTCACTGACTGGTATCCCAGAGATGGCAAGAGAAGTAGAGGACGTCAACACATGAGATGGGAAGATGACCTAAAACTCACTGCTGGACATCAATGGAGAAGAGTAGCGCGTGACAGGTCCCAATGGAAAATGTTAGAGGAGGCCTATGCCAAGAGGCAAACTGAGCTTCGGGATATACTATAACAAATAAGATCATGTCTAATACATACCTAACAGAAGTTCAGAATAAAAAGGCTTATTATTATTATTATTATTAAATTAGTAGGAAAAAATCTAAAAATAACATTGCAAAAAAGACAAAGTAAATTTTTTTTTAAATGAATAAGCTAAATGATAAAAAAACATATACCTATGACACGTGTGAATCACAACTTTATATTTGTGCGTTATGATTAATAAAAACATAGAAGTTTTTTGGTAATTTTTAATTATTATAATTTAAGTTGACTGATTGGGCCCATTGGCAGTCGGAGTTCACGTGATAACATCGGGCTCATGGCGATGGCGGTTGAAATGAACACGCCGAAAATTATAAAATGTATATTTAAGCTATGTTTAAACACTTACATGTGAAAGGTAAGACCGTCTTTCTTCTTAAAGGTCGTCATAGAACTACTTTTACACAATTTTACGGCACAGTGGACCATTTTTCTATGTTTTATGAACGTTTTTCTGGGAGCTCTTTGCGCGACCGAGGTGTAAAAGCCAATGTCAGCCATCTAAAAACCGTTCGATAAAATTTTTGAAAAGGCATGCTTTGGGCAGGTGGGCACACTTTACATGCCGTCTCTCTAGTATCCATACTCTTAGGTGGAACCCGAGCGTTTCGGTTCGAGCGATTTGCGAGTAGGAAGCAGGTTGCGCGTTCGAATTCTTTTGCGCGCTCGGGCCATTACGGGTCGGGAGTGGCTCCCGGGACCTGCTCCAAGAACTCAAGTACTTTTAAAAGAAAGCACGTCTCGGAGGCCTCCGGAAAAATGCAGAACTTACTCATCTCTAGTCAGCATGCTGAAAAGCTGACCATTAGATCCATGAATACAGGAAAACGGCGATATTACTGTAAATTTTACCGGTAATTTGATGTCCAAAAATGCAATTGTTGTGAAACCGCGAGCAATATCTGATTTTAGACGAGTTCATAACAAATTTAATGACATCGGTGAATTAAGAAAATTTCAGTTAATTTGCAATTCCTATTTTTGACGTTCGGAGCGTAATGCTTGTCGTAAAATATAAGTGACATTTTTTTTATATGAATACCGCACAAGCGTCGCCAACTGCTCCGTCTGGAGCCAGTGAGACTATGGCATCCCCATTGGGGTATGTTATGAGGCTGAAGGTAGTGGTGAGGAGAAGGAGATGGGAGGAGGAAGGTGGGGAAGTACCTGGCTATTCAGATCCAGTCACCAAACACGGCTGAAACCATTTCAAGCAACGTTTCAATTCTGAATGGTGGTCTTACACCATGGCGATACTGAGAGCATCTTCCACTCTGGAACGTTCATTAATTAAGAATAATACATAGTATATATACGTTCCAGAGTGGAAGATGCTCTCAGTATCGCCATGGTGCATGCATTGCTAAATATGCACGCAAACGCATACACTAAAATGGACGCAAATATACTATGTATTATTTTTAATTAATGAATTGTTATATTACATATTTATTTTTTTACATGAATACCGCACAAGAGTCCCAATTGCTCCCGTCTGGGGCCAGTGGGACTATGGCATCCCCAATCGGGGTATTTTGTGAGACTGAAGGTAGTGGGGAGGGGAAGGAGATGGGGAAGAGGAAGATGGGGAAGTACCTGGCTATTCAGATCTGGTCACCAAACACGGCAGAAGCCATTTCAAGCAACGTTTCAATTCTGAATGGTGGTCTTACACCAGGGCGATACTGAGAGTATATTCCACTCTGGAACGTGCCGCAAATATACTATATATTATTTTAAATGAATAAATTGTGAAATACACAAATTAATCAAATAAAATTTATTTGCCACGCCGGGATTCGATCCCGCGACCTTCGGAATGCTAGTCAAGCGCCTTACCGCTGCACGACGCCAGCCGTCGTATGTATATATAACAATGTAGCTGGTAACAAAAGCAAAACAATCAGCGCATTGACATTTGAGGTTTTTGAATTTTTGGATTTCACTCACTACTCAATATTATATTTATCACCATATTCTTGCAGATCTTTCAAAAAATGAAAATTCGTTATATAGGTACAAAATTTACGAGGAAAAGAATTTAATATTTTCGATGTATACTAGTTATTATGCTATTCAGGCCGGAGACTAATCCAACAAACTAAAGATCATAAAAACCTTTCCAGCCGTTCTCGAGTTATAAATGGTGTAACTAACACGACTTTGTTTTATATATTAAGATTTTAATTAATATTTACTACTTGGACCTTTCCAAGAGACTGGACATTATTAAACTACATGTTCTTTTCATTTCAATAGTGCTAAGAAGAGCGTAATGGGTTTAACCACAGATTGGTTGTTTGTCTAATTGTCTAATGATTGCGAAAATAAATTCCTAGTGCGGCCATGCGCCTGGCACTATTCAAGAAATAAATCAAAACCCCCGAAAATCTGAAATCTAACAAGACAGTTCTAATTTTACAAAATATAATATAAGTGTGATAAATTTAGGAAGACGATTTTTTTCTTTTTACCAAAATTCAAAACAGAAAGCCAGAAGTCTCAATTGATCCTATAATATACTTACCTATTGCATAATGTTCCATTTCAGTTATAATTAGTGTAACTCGCTCATCAAGCACAAGAACTAGCTTCATAATTGGTGAGATTTTATTTATTTATGTATTATGTGCATCTATATAAAAAGGTTTACATATATTTTTTTGGCCTTGTCTGTCTCACTAGAAAATCCTGTGTCGAGACAGACTAGTTTACAAATATTTTATAAATATTAAATAAAGTACACTTTTCAATACAGCAAAAATATTTGACAAAATTTTCAGGTTGGTTAGTGGTAACAATAATGAGATAGAGGATTATATTTGGTTGAGGTGACAATTTTGATTGCAATTTTTAAATAATTTCTGTACCGATATGTAATTTATATAATTCCACTGTACAATTATATATCTATATTAAATAAATAAAATATAATAAAAAAAATTTAAAAAGCCGAAAATTTCATTTTGGTCCGCAGCTTGGGCATGCCTGCTTTTAGTCCATCAAACAGAATATACAGGGTGATTGGAATATGATCGAAAAATAATAACAGTAACAAGAAAAAACTCTATATAATTTTTTTTATGTGACAATCTGGATGAGTGAGACTATGGCTTCCCCGGTTGGAGTATGTTGTGACTGTTGTGAGGCCGGAGGGAGTGAGGAGGGGAAGGAGATATGAAAGAGGAAAGAGTGGAAGTATCTGACTATTCAGATCTTGTTACCATACAAGGCAAAAGCTATTTTAAGAAATGTTTCTATTCCAAATGGTTGTCTTTCACCAAGGTTATGTTGAGAGTAGCTATTTACAAATTTTCGGAATACTTATAGCACCGTTGAACAATTTCCGTCAACTTAAGAAGTGAAAAAACAGTTGATCGTCTGCAAATGAGAAAAAACAAGATTTAATATTCAGATAAGTCCATTTTAAAGTAGAAAGTCAAGAGGCTAGTAAATAAATTTAAATTTTTAGTCCACACTACGCCCTCACAACGCGCTGAGCCGCGAAAACTAGCAATTTAGAACTTTAAAAAAAATGTATGTACTTAATTCAAATTTAATAATTAATAACATTATTACTAAGCTCTGCAATTATTTTAGAATTTTATTTTTGTGGCATTCGGCATTCAAGACCATTTTCAAACTGTGTCTGTCACAATAAAAAAAAACTATGGTGCACCTTAGTAAACAACCGACGGCTATTTTATGTTTTAATTGGTTATTTCATTTTTATTTTATTCTTTCTCTTCTCCTTTTCTTTCTTTTTTTTCTACAACACATGTATGTATGGCTATAATATGCAATGCATACAGAAGTTACCTAAATGTTTTAACCCTCTTAATTTCTCTTAGTTACCTATATGTACCTATTTACCTTTTCTTTTTACAATTTATATTATTTTAATAACTATGCTAAACAAATAACAGTTACTAGGTTTTAAATTTTTTTGTTTTATTTTATATTCTTTCTGTTCTTTTTATTTCCTCTTTTTATTTCATGAATTTTCTTTCTTTTTTGTACAAATCATGTTCCATTTGTTCATACCCATAATAATTTGACTGTCCTAAAACAGGAATACTCCTAGTTGGGCAGTCAAAAAAAATTTATGAATTATGTATATACGTGTATAATCTTGTACTAAATAAACAAACAAATAAACAAACCTTATTTTGCCATTTTTTCTAATTGGGAGCGGCTGAGGCATTGTGCGGGCTTCGTGCGAACGGAAGATTTATTTTATGAAAACCTTGCCTGGTATGGTAGGTGTAAGTGCATTTATATATTTTTTCTAGTTTCAATAATTGAGCTCTGACTTTACCTGTAAAACAGCATGTTGACCACCGCATATAGTAATAATAATAATAGGGTTTAATCGGGAAATAACAATTCATTAAACATTTATGGTTAAATTATCGCTAAAGCATAATTTATGACTAATAACAAATTAATCATCGATATAGTAAGTTGGATATGGAATAAAGAATAACACAAGGGGTTTCACGTGAACGTGTTTCGTGATCCATATATTTGCCTAATCAGGGCGTGTATTTCCAAACAAAACTAGGTTTTCTAATTTTAAATGGGTCGGAGATCTATGATGTCAGGAGAGTTTAAGTGAGACAGAACGCATGGCGGTTGGGTTAAATCAAACTTTTCGACCGTCCCGAAGAACAATGTCGGATATGCTAAAAATTGAATATAGTTTTATTGGCTTATTTATATAGACTCGACAGCACCTCCCAAACGGCCACTTCGGAGCGACCGGGTCCCGGGCTACTTCAGGCCGCCGCGCCGCGGCCTAAAGTAGATGACTGATACTATGAAGATAATATGACATCTTCAAAACTAAAAAATAAACAAGAAATTTAAAATACGTTGGAAAATTCCAAACTTCGTTCAGAAATTATAAATACAACAGTCGTACATAACAGATAAACTACCCCCTCTGGCTGTGTAAACAGTATATATTCATGAACTTTTTTTTTAAATTAATAACGTTTTCACATCCGCGGCCGTTTGTCTATTGAATAAAATTTTAGCGGCGTTTTTTAGTAAGGCTGAAAGTGTTTGGTACATCTCTACATATTATAAATTAAAGTCCCCCGCGTCGTCTGTATGTCTGTTCGCGATAAACTCGAAAACTACTGAACGGATTTTCATGCGGTTTTCACCAATAGATAGAGTGTTTCGGGAGGAAGGTTTTGGGTATGTAATTTGTCAAGGATTTGTGTAAATTGGTTGAAACATAACGATCATTGTTAGAAGTGTCGGAAAAAGTCAAGTCGCCTGGTAGCTTTCATCGAAAACGCTGCCTAATCCTTTTGGGATATAACAAAGCAATGCATGGTGGGATATTCCTCTTTTATAGATATACAAAAAACTCCGAGAAGGGATATATCTATCTTTTACGGATAGCTTACTATGCCAATTCTATCTTCTAAAAAAATGGTCAAGTACATTGCGGCAATTGAAAAGTTATTTAGACGGATACAGTATTAATCCTTATTAACTTAAATACGTTAGTTACCCCAAGCATTTCATGCACCTTATAATCTTTCACACCATCTCTACGTATTATAAATTAAAGTCTTCCGCGGGATCTGTCTGTCTCTTCGCGATTAACTTAAAGGCGTTGGTGGTTATAAAGGTTGGATAAATGTACAATAAATGATTTTGATTTTGATAACCATCCAGTAGATGACGTTTTGTTTTATTAGCCACATCAACGCGTGTCCGGGTCCGCTAGTATGTAATAAATCAGCACAAATAAGGTAACATTCAGAATTGAAAAGTTGCTTGAAAATGGCTTTAGCCGTGTTTGGTAACCAGATCTGAATAGCCAGGTACTTCCCAACCTTCCTCTTTCCCACCTCCTTCCCCTCCCCACTACCTTCAGCCTCACAACATACCCCAATTGGGGATGCCATAGTCTCACTGGCTCCAGACGGGAGCAGTTGAGATTCTTGTGCGGTATTCACTGTAAAAAAAAAAAAAAAAAAAAATGCGGCGGCTGAAGTGACGCGGGACTCGGTGGCTCCGAAGTGGCCGTGTGCGGGGTGCTATTGTGTTGATTTCAAAAACAGAAAAAACTCAGAAACCAAACTTTAAACAGCTCTACTGCAAAACTACAAAATCACACATCCAACATTGTTTCCATTCAAACTTGCATGGAAGGCTCTTCTAATGTTATTCTTTATTCTAATTTGGTACGTAGGTCGATACATTTAATGAATAATTTATTAGGTGTCGCTTGTTAAATTTTATTTGCTTTTTACGGTTTTATTTTCGGTGTGTGGTGATGCTAAATAATAGAGAGAAAAACAAAATAAAACAATTTTAAACACTGTTCATTCAAAAGAGGAAATTTTCCTATCTAATGTTAGTAAAGTTGAAAAAATACGATATCTATCCAATGACATTATAAAAAATACAAGACTACCTACGTTCATACTAATCGAGCAAAACATTTAGCACCGCTTGAAAAGGATAGCCATTCAAAGAATATTTATGTACGTGAACGGGTCGGTAAAGTATGTCCACTGGACCTAGTTCGCGTATCTTCACTCTTTTAATTCATAAATGCGTCCGTCAAAAATAAAAATAAAAATATTTCGAGTTTTCATAATAGTATATTAAAATATAAGTGGATAAACAGGTCTTTAAAACACGCGCGATTTTTCGAGCACGACGGCGTAGCCGAGTGCTCGAAATAAAGCAAGTGTTTTAAAGACCAGTTATCCAAGAATACTTTACGCTATTTTTTTTATTGGTACACTTTGAAAACATAAATATTGATATTATTATTAAAAATTTGGAAATAAGAACTATTAATGAATTCGTGATGTGACATCACAATATCTTGTTGTCATGGAAATGAAAAACACAAACATTAATTTGCAATCTGTCACATAAGATTAATAGTTGACATCACAGTTTTTACTAGTTATTGTGTGTTGTAAAATGAGTTCTAACATTGATAATTTAAATACCAAAGCAGAATCGCGGTTAATACCTGAAAAATCCAAAGACGTTTATAAAAAAGAATATGAAAGGTTCATAACATGGATGGGGGAGCAAAACGTAGTAGATATAGATGAACGAGTTGTGCTTGCTTACCTTCAGAAAATGTCGGAACAGTACAAAGCATCGACTATGTGGGCCATACATTCGAAATTGCAATGTCTGTTGAGGATAAATAAAGGGGTTGATTTAAAATCATTTGTGAAAGTGCATGCATTCATGTAGGCAATTAGCAAGGATGACGTTGCTAAGAAGGCGTATGTATTCAAAGAAGATGATTTGCGGAAGTTTTTCACGGAAGCACCGGACATTACGTACTTATTTTTGAAGGTGGTAGCCATTTGCGGAATCTTTGGCTCTTGCAGAAGATGTGAATTGTGCGATTTACGCTTATATGATATCAAAGAAGAAGGAAGTGTATTGCTTATTACCATCCGACCATCTAAAACAGTGAAGGCTCGACGTTTTACTGTTGCCGACAGTGGTGCAATTAATTATGTGCGTTTGATGAAGCAATATTTATCATTGCGACCCCAAAATGTAAGTACAGACAGGGTTTTCTTACGGTATGATAAGGGTAAGTGCACCAATCAAGTGGTGGTATTAACACATTTGGATCATGCCCCTTACAAATCGCACGCTATCTTAAATTAAACGATCCTGAGAAATATACAGGACATGCGTTTCGACGTACATCCGCTACCATTATGGCAAATATGACAATTGATCAAATCCAACGACAAGTAGGATGGAAATCGGCAGCTGTGGCGACTGGTTACGTGGAAGAGAGCATTAGCAATAAGAAGAATGTTTCAAACATTATTGGAACTGCCATTAATGGAAGTGCAGCCTCATTGACTTCCGAGAATACTATTAATTTGAACAGCATTTCCTCCGATTTAAAAAACGGAGGTATTAATATTTCAAATAATACGAACTGCTCTTTTCACATCCATTTAAATAATTAGAATGTAAATGATGTAAAAAAGAATGTAAACTTTGAATAAAATTTTTGAAACATTTGTAATGTTTTATTTGACGTTTAAAATATTCCTGTCAGATTTATAGTTAAAAGTTGACATTTAGACTTCACATTTTGTTGATTTGTTGATGTTGCCATGGTAACTTTAAAAAACGCGCGTTCCTGTATTCTAACTGAATGTCAATTGTCTTTTACATCGCAGAACGGTTGCGTTCACTACCACTGCTTTAGCAGTACTTGCATATCACCACACGCCCTCCTGATGTCGTCATCACTGTACAAATTCACTTAACCAGCCCGGAGGCCTTCGCGCCCTAGTGGGTCGTCCTTCTGTACTGGTCTCTCCTTCTTCTTCACTGTCCTCTTCAAACACATCGAAAAGATTTACGGTGGGACTTGCGGCCAATTCCTCGCATCTCTCTTCAGACTCAGTTCGTTCTCTGTCAGGCATCTTCCGCAGGTCAAGCACATGTCTTGGTACACCATCAACTATGATATTGTTGACTGAATTAAGTCCTGTCACCCTTCCTTGCCTCCAGCGTGATGTGCATCTTTTGTCTACTGGTTTGACCGCAACGACATCGCCCACTTCAAACTCAGTCGATACTTCCTCTTCTATATTCACTTGCGCAGAAGGGTGCCTCCATGAATAAGTGTGAACCGAGCTAGAAGGCGCAACACCCTCATCATTCTGACTCTTCGCAGCCAAATTATACCAAAATACTGCCTGCAGAGGATCGCTTCCACTTCTAGCTGCAGTTCTCTTTATTGTTCGATGATGTCGTTCAACTATACCATTTCCTGCTGGACGGTATGCCGCGCGAAATCTTTGACGTACATTCCATCTCTTACATATATCTGCAACACTATAGGAACGAAACGCAGTACTATTGTCCATGAGAACTTCACTGGGCGGGCCTCTTTCCCGAAACACTTCTTCCAGATTTTTGACAATCGAAACTGCGTTCTCTGATTCGATTTCCCGCCACACGGCAAATCTACTTGGCCCGCAATCGATGAGTGTGAAGAAACATTTCCTACCGAAATGAGTGACATCAACTGCCAAGCGACTCCAGTTTGTTGCAACATTGAGGTTACCCGCTTCATGGGTTGACGGCGGTGGGTCAATTGTCCTGCATTGTATGCAGTTACGTACGCATTTATCGACGTCCTCTCTTCTCACCTCGGGATCAACCAGCCGGGCAAGATGAAGCGTTCGCTCTACTCCAAAATGATGCTGAGCATGTAAAGCTTCTACGCTTAAAGCACATGTTTGCTCTCCAGTTTCTTTTTCAAGTATCTCCAACCTCTCTTCATACTCTGAAGATTGTAAGTCTCTTTCATGACGTTTCCTGTCATGGCTACTCTTTACCCAGGCCTTGCAGACCCTAGTAAGTACATCGGCTTTATTTTTTACAAGACTCTACAAGGGTGATCGACAATGTGAGATCAAATTCTTCTACAATCTCCTTCACCAATCCCAGACGCCGCTTGACGAGCATCTCTGACATGCCAGAAACTTTTACACGACTACTCCCGGTAAGTGTGGATCTCACCCAGCACAAAACCGTTGCCGAATCTGTAATTATTTCCACAACTTGAAGATTCCACTTGAGAGCTAGGTTTAATCCCTTCAGGACAGCATCTAGCTCCGCTATGTTAATATGCGCTACATCGGTTGTCTTACGCAGCCATGCGGCGTCTTCAACAGTTCTTCCCTCAATTTCCAAGGTAACTCCAAGGGACAGATTACTTGCATCACAATAAACTCTGGCATCACCTAATGATTCAGGCACTAGCCACTCCCCTTTTACAGGATCGTCAATTCTCACTCTCACCAGAAGCTCTTCAGCCATTTGTTGGGCCTTGTCGCCAACGTAATCATCCCATGCCTGGCCTTGACACTCTCTCTTCATGAAACTGCAGGCTGTCCTTAACCATCCACACACAGGATAGTGCCCAGTCAGCTTGCCACAGATCGAAAATAATTCCCTTCTACTCAGGTGCGATCCTTCTTGCATTATGGGAATATCATTGCCTCTTCTGAACATAAGACGTCCGACCTTATCACGTTCAATACGCAATCCGAGCACTCTTGCGCCCTCCAGCTTCTCGGGAGGCTTAGTTACGAGACCGTAAGTATGCAAGTGTGCCGCAACCTCTTCAGCTGATATTATGTTTTCATTCACTATAATGTCATCGATGTAGCTATCTGTGCCCCGTCGCACCCTTTCGTCAAGCGAGAGCACCTCGTTTACAATCCGTGTCATGATTTTGGGACCACACTTTAACCCAAAACCTAATCTTGTCAAGCAGTATGTTTTGCCTTTATACTTGATAAGTTGGTACTTCCAAAGTTTTTCCTCAATGTGCACTTGTAAATATGCTGATTGGAGATCAAGCAACTTTAGAGGTTCACGTAGCTTCCTCCACTTCCGAAGTGTTTCATCACACACTGCTACATCCTCACCAGTATGGCACTGAACACTCTCGTTGAGTTCACGATAGTCCAAGACAGGACGTACTTTTCCCTTGTTCTTTTGGATCACAGCCATTAAAGGAAGGATACCACCGGAGCTTCCCTTCCATGGCCTGAGCCAGCCCTCGGAGATCCACTTTTGAATCTCTTCTTCAAAAGCTGCCTCCGCTTCTGGTAACTTAGTGCTTCTATAGCACTCTACAGTGTTTTCTAATTCAGCAGGAGAACCTCTCCACACCCAACTCACGCACCAGTTTCTTCCGTTGAATGTAGCTTTAAAGTCCTTGTTCTCAACAGATATTCTGTCTGCCGAGGTTTCACCAGACTCGACACAATTCGCACTGTACTCGTCTAGTCTGCTTCTTACGAACTCTACTCTATCGCGCATTATCGTAACACCACCCAGTTCTTCGATGACGTCCATGCCCAGTATAACATCGACTGCAGTTAATAGTTTTTTCACCACCACACAGTCTACCAGTAGCGACACACCATGTACTACTATCTTGGCGACACCTCGCCCCTCACAAAATACACGACTGCCATCAACAGCAATCACATCACAACCAGGACCTTGTACACTACACAGCCCACTCATCACTACTGTACGAGAACACCCTGAGTCAACGAGTGCACGCACCTGCTTTCCATTTACTGCAACTTGGATTATTGGTAGCGCCTTTAGTCCTGATTCAGAAGAACTGCCGGCGCACCAGTTCTCCTGCTTCCGTTTCCCTTCTCACAGTGCCTGGCCAAGTGACCATCTTTTCCACAGTTCCAACAGACACTTTTCAGCTGCTCACAACAGAATTTGACCATGTGTGGCCCACCACATTTAAAACAACGCCATCTTGCATTTGGAGATGTTGCGACAAATTTCTGTCGGCCCTGAGCCACCGCCACGACTGGCTGATCCACGAGCTCTGCCATCAGAGCTCTAGCACGCTCCATGATTGTTGACAGCGGCATTGTCTCTACATTTGGCTGCGCGCGCAATTCACGTGATACCACTGAAGGCAGACCCACTATGAAAGCTTTCATGAGGAGAGCATCCGACGTCACACCCGCTAGCCTTGCCAGCCTCCTCAGGTCCGTCATATAGACGTCGACCGGCTCATCACGCCATGTGCGCCTCACGAACTCCTCATAGGCCAGAAACGGGTTTGTTGCGAAGGCACAAATCAACGCATTTTTTATGGCGTCACCATTGCCCTTATCCTCTGCACTCAGCTCATTATAGACAGCAAATGCAGGACCCTCCAGAAACATCGGGATGATCGCGCACACATCCTTTACTTCTTTAATTTTTAAAACCAACTCGACTTTTGTTATCCACTGAATAACGTCGCCCTCGCCATTAAAACACCTTAATAAATCTCCGAGTTTAATATTTGACATCTTGCCGAAATAGCTTGTATTCTAACTGAATGTCAATTGTCTTTTACATCGCAGAACGGTTGCGTTCACTACCACTGCTTTAGCAGTACTTGCATATCACCACAGTTCCATAAAGTGCGATTTAAACACGCTAGAGCGTACTTTAAATGAGTAAAAAAGGGCACCAATAAAAAAAATATTATTTTAGTACCAACTTTATCGCTTGTCTGGTACGATAAGGTAGTAAGTACCTAATTCCATTATGAGTTAAAAGTTCATTGAACTTGAATAATGTCATGCATTACGGACAGCCGAAATTATTATGTTTATTATTGAAGACATTTCTTGTGTTCAAAATAAGTATATAATTTTAACACTTCCCCATTCTTTAATTTTAACCCCGCGCCTAAAAATATACGTACCTAAATGGTCACGCGGGGTGCCAAACATCCCATTTTAGTTGATGGAAATAAAATAATATGTGTATGTAAAATCAGACTTTTATTAATTAATATCTTTGAACGTACATTATTGATCAACGCTTAAACTCTATCTTAAAGTAAACAAAGTGATAATAGTATTTGTAATAATTAAAAATCAGTTTTTTCTATCACAATTTTGGCAAACAACAAATATTAGCATTTGGAGCACGTAGTCTTTGTTTTTCTATCTTTGGTTGTTTGACATCTTTTATATGATGGCTGTTGGATAGCTCTAGAAGATGAATCATGGCCATCAACTTCATGAATCCGTTTTAGCTTTAGTCGCGTGGGGTGTTACACACCCCAAACGAGCTCTCCAAGCACAACCACACACTTTTGATTTACGAAGGTCACACGATTACACGAAGCTTCTAAGAGAACTAGCGCGATAAATTCAAATTTGATAAAATTATAGGCTTTCAAACACGGTCTGGGGTGTTTGGCACCCCACGCGAATCATTAAAGGTTAACCTTTAATGTAAGGTCTCCGAAATGTTAAGCTTGATAAATTCATTCGATGAACAATGAACATTCCGATGATCTGAAAGAAAGAAATACATAATTGTTTCACATTAACTTGATCTCGTTGTTCATGTAAATAACCAAGTAGATATATTTATTTTCATCAGCTCCACTCAGGAGGCCCCGAGGAAACAATTTCCCTAGGGGCCTATGTCATCTTTGAGGATGCTGTGTAGGGGGTTTTTAAGGGAAAGGAAGGAGAAGAAGATATGGGAAGGACAAAGGTATGAAGGGTGGGTAGGAATCTGGGGGTCAGTGTGGCCAGGAGTGACGGACGTATGAATCTATTCCTCACACTGCGGTGCAAGGCAATGTGTCGGGAGAATCCGGCTGGAGAGGTCAAAAGGCCTACCTCAATCAGTCCCTTCCGATCCAACCCGCCACGCAGTGGTTAGGCAAACGTATCCGCCACCAAGACCTAGACAAACCTCATACCATGAACCCGGGCATATTAAGAAGGGTCCTTCGTCTTCACTTTTATTTATTTTGTTATAATATTCTTATGTATTGGCCCACGACAGGGGCGCACCAAGAAAAAAATTCGGAGGGTGGGTTTGTCCACAACATAAAATGTATTCTGTATCCATACCTAATTTACGTCTTTATATACTCGTGTATACATTATACTCACATACCTAGGCTCCCTGAAAACAAACGACAATAATACCACAGAGGAGATCCAGAAGCGCATAGTGAACGCAAATCGCTGTTATTTCCGCCTACAAAACCAATTAAAGTCCAGACTGCTGTCCAGAAACACGAAGATATTAGTGTACAAAACACTTATCAGACCGGTACTTACGTACGCAGCTGAGACTTGGGTACTCACTAAGAGGAATGAGCGAGCACTGGACGTTTTTGAAAAAAAAAATTTGAGGCGCATCTTCGGACCGGTTCTAGAAAATGGATTTTGGCGCAGACGTTATAACAATGAGCTCTATACTTTGTTTAAGGAGCTAAACGTCGCAAAATTTATAAAACTGGGAAGACTTCGGTGGCTGGGTCATGTGGAGAGAATGACCGAGCATCAAGCACCAAAGTCCTTGCTGAACTCAAGACCAATAGGGCGAAGGAGCCTGGGAAGACCAAGATTAAGATGGAGCGACAACGTCCTCATAGACATATCCGTCTTAGAACTTCTAAACTGGAGAGAGCTGGCACAAAACCGAGATGAGTGGAGGAAGACTCTTGAGGAGGCCAAGACCCACCAGGGGTTGTAGAGCCAATAGTGAAGATACGCGTGTATAGTGATTATAGTTGGGTGCGTGTAGATTACGCCGCGTAGCGTTTTAGCGTTAGTGAAACCGTGGGTGGTTTGGTATATTTATGGTGAAACCGGACGGCGTTTTGACCATGCAAACGTATTCCCAAATTTCCTCTCTGAACTTTGACACTACTGCAAATGTTTTTTACATAATTTAGGTATCTACCACCAGCGTATCGGTGCGTTTTGATTTTTTTCACAAGTTGCTTCTTACAGGAGTTAGGAACCTCCAAAAATCGTTAAAATTACCTGGTTTGAACGCCATTAACAGACGTTCCGTATACAAACTAGACAATGTATTTTATAAATAAACCAATGTGTATTTTTTATATCTAGGTACGTAAGTACCTTGATTTTGCAATGGTATTTTCTACGAACCCTTGTATTCCACCAATACACGAAACAATTTGATTTTTTTCTACAAAACGTGTACATAAATAATAATAAGTATAGGTACAAAGTTATGAAATGTAACCTCGAATGGTCCCTCAATTATTAAATCTGAAATAACATCTACGAAACAGCAGTAGCTAGACGACAATAATACCGCCAAAATAATCAAATTAACAAACAATCAAATGAACAAAGGATTATTTCAATGGAGAGAAGATAATCTGACAGTATTATTATCATAAAGTGGCACTTCTGTTATTTTCAAAAAGAACCGTTGAAGTTTTTAACTGCATCTCCGATGAGAAACTGTCGAAGAAAATTAATAATACTTGGAATTTCACAGTTTCGAAAACTTTCATACAAATTACAGACCCAGTTTCCAATTTTTCCGGAAGAGTTTTGAGAAAAATAAAAATTTCCCAACATCAAAAAGATAATTTTCTTCACAAAATTTCCGATCAATTTTTCTGAGCGGATAAAAAAAATTCCAACTTGGGAAATTATCAAACTTCACAAAAAGTCAAAAAGATAATATCTTAAAAAAAAAAAACAGATTTTCCCAAAAGAATTTTTTTAGGAAATAAAAATTTTCTAGGTTCAAAATTTCCCGACATGAAAAGTTTCTAAACTTCATATACATGAAAATAAAACAGATAAAATGTCTTATGTTTCCAAGAAAACTTCTTTGTCATCGAGCATAAGAGTATTATCTCCTAAGTGCAAAAAGTGGGTCGGGAGTCGAGACTTCGAGACCAAGATACTCATTTTCCAACTTAAAACACTCCGCAGTACATTTATCTAGTTGCTTTATATTGGTCAACTTCAAATTATAACATAACTGGTTTTCCTTCCGTAAAATTCACTGTTTTTTTCTGTTCACCATTTATGCTGTTCACTCGTGTAATGATTTTACTGGACTGGAGCAATTGAGAGAACTTGCTAAAGACGGATGATGATATCCTGTCTCGTCCCGGTTATTTTGTACTGGTGACTGGTGACTAGAGTTGGTCGGTTTTCCTGAACCGGTTTCTTTGTCCAGGTGGCTACTGTCACTGGACACGTCGATATTATTTTTCAGAGGAACCCACCATTTTTGGAACAGGTATTTCTTTCGTAATTCTCGAGGAAAGGGTTCGTTTTTTCTTAGGCGCTTCGTACACAGAGATAGGTAGGTACTTGCAAGCTATGTAACTGTGATGCAACTACAAGTCGCCCGCTGACGTGCTACTCTTTAAAGCTGGTTTCCTTATACGGCATCATTTTTTCACATGCAGTCGTGGTGTTAATACGATGTTGAAGTGACTCAAGCGATGAACACAATATTGTTATTATCTATCTTTAAACGACTTTAAAGAATATTTTGAGTTCACCCACACAATTAAATAAAAATTAAACTATAGAGCATTCGTCGCCGCCAAGGAACAACCCGAGAATGATCTCAAATTGATATTTTTCCAACCTCATTCCACGCCTTCTCCGCTAAATCATTTCTTACGTATTCCGGTAAATTATGGTCACACAAACATGAATATTGGCCGCCCCCAGAAACTCTTTAATATAATTGATGGTATACATATCGATATTCGAAGTAATTCTATTTAATAACAAGACTGCTCTCCCGACTGGCATGACCATTTTCAAGTTAGTTCTGCAAGCCGCGAGATAAAACAGTCTACGCTGTCGGTGACTGAGATAACCATCGGGAACATAGAAACTCTTGCTCGCATTGATAGTCGAGTTTTCGAACCATCCGCGAATCAGTCTGAGGAAATGTGTATAATGAGCGTATCCCTTCTGACCCGTAGATGGTTCATACCGAGCATGCCCAGGAAAATTCGGTAGGGAGAGCCACGGGTAGTATATATATATATATATATATATATAGCCATACTCTCTCAGGTTGAGAAATCTTCGAAATTTCTCCTGAACCTTCTCCAACGTGGGGGAATACTTCACTCGGTGCGGGTTCCAAACCACTGATCAACTCTCAAGCATAGGTAGTCCTAACCAAAGCATTGTTTAGTACTCTGAGAACCCAGGTGTTTCTGAAATTTTTCCCTAGTGCTAGCAAGTTTAACTGGCACTAGTAGTTTACTTTTCTGTAGTTTAACTACATAGTAACCCGCTTCCCCTAGGATTATTTTGTTGTGGAACTGGTTCCAAAGGTAACAGGACACCCATTTCAGGTATCAACCATCATCTCTTGTGGTGGCTTTGATGTCTCTGGAACTCGATATATTTTTTCTAAAGCTGGTTATTTTTGGATCCAGTTCCTTCTTTATACTGGATTATTATTTATTTATTTGACATAATATTGGGTCCTTACATATGAAATTGGCGTTTTGTATGGGAGGAACATAAAGTCGATTTTTTTAAATATAATATATTTATTTTATCAAAGTATGTACCATTGCTATATACACACTTTTGCCATCTCATAGGTAGTTCATCGATCCCTTTACTAAAAAAACCATTCGGACGGGAATCAATAAAATTTTTGAAGGCGGTTTGGACTGCCCCATAGAACTAAGATTGAAGGGAAGCGGCAATACTTTCGGAATATTACGGGGATAAGCGAAAAACCTATGTAGCTCTGCAAACTTGAAGCCGTCTAGTGGGAGGGGATAGAAACGGGGAATGTGGCTAGCGTGCGGGGGGAAGGCGGCGCTATGGGGATAAGGGCCGAACTGTGAATGGGAATCATTATTATTTTTATATTTTTTAAACTTTCGTTAATTTTTTATCACATTTTGGACATAAAATATAATAGCCCAATTGAAAAATAAGTAATTAAATGAGGAAAGGGGAGAAACAAGGAGACTGGAGACTTATGTGTTGTTTAATTTTTATTGTTCCTTATACAAGTTATTTTAAGTTACCTTTATCTACTAGGACGTAACTCATTTTTTGCGAAATCAATATTATGATTGATTTGTGAAGCGCTTGTCGAAATACATCGGCCTCACTTTTCACTTGACAAGTGCAAGTGGGTAAAAAAACTAGTGTTATGAACTCGCTGTAAGCTGTAACTCAAGGCGCCATTCCTTGGTGCTATCATTGCTTAACTCATCAGTTTGAAATAGATTTTAATTTATCATATAAATAGTAAGTACTGTTTTTTATACGTATTTTATAAAATCAACAGACTTGCAGTGAAAAAATTTGTGCACTCTTTTCTGATGTAAGCTGGTGGTTGAGTTTTAAGAAAGGAGTGCTCGATATTAATCTAATAAAAGAACTGTATTTACAGTTTTATAATGATAACAAAAAAAAATAAGTGATAGGAACAAACATGCTTGACTTATTTGCGTGGGCAAATAAATTTTATTTGATTAATTTGTGTTATTTCACAATTAATTTATTTTAAAATAATTTACATATTATATTATACTAGCAGATCCGGCCACACGTTGCTGTGGCTAACGTAAAACAATGCCACGCCATTACCCAACCTTTATAACCAACGCCATCTGTTAAATTAAATCCACACCGCCCATTTGCGGTGTGGATTTAATTTAATCAATCAATTTACACAAAACCTTGACAAATTATATACCTAAACCTTCCTCATGAATCACTCTATCTATTGGTGAAAACCGCATGAAAATCCGTTTGGGTAGTTTTTGAGTTTATCGCGAACAGACAGACAGACAGACACACGCGGCAAATGACTTTGTTTTATAATATGTTTTTTAATATGTAGTTCAATTTGGGAGGCGGGAATGGGTACCGCCGCCCCGGGAACCTTTATTGGATAACCAACACCTCTGCCATAGGTCACCCCAAGTGGTTCGCTACGTTTGGTGATTTAGCAGGGGTGCCCGGGTTCATGGGGTGAGGTTTGTCTAGGTCTTGGAGGCGGATGACCAGGACATACTGAACCCCAGATTCCTACCTACCCCTTAAACCCTTTTCCTTCCCAGAACTCTCCTCTCCTTCCTTTCCTTAAAAAAACCCTCCACACAGCATCCTCAAAGATGACATAGGCCCTGAGGGAAATTATTTTCCTCAGGGCCTCCTGTGTGGAGCTCATGTAAAAAAAAAAAAGAGATTTACCATATATATCACAAGAATCCCAACTGCTTCCGTCTGTAGCATGTACGTTGTGAGGCTGAAGGTAAATGGTGAGGAGAAATAAATAGTGGAGAGAAAGCTGGAGAAGTACCCGCCTATTCAGATCTAGTCAACAAACACGGCTAAATCATTTTCAAGCAACATTTCAATTCTGAATAGTGGTCTTACCTACGCCAGAGCGATACTGAGAATGTCTTCCACCTGGAACGTGCCGGAAATATATCTTATAATGCTTTTAATTATAAAATGTTGAAAACACAGATCAATCGAATAAAATTTATTTCGGGATTTGAACCCGCGACCTCCGGATTGCTAGTCAAGAGCTTTACCCCTCGACCACGAGGGCATGTCAATGTGACTTTTACATAACAATACAGTGATTATAAACTTTGAATTAACATTGTAAACATATGTAAAAGGAGTGGTAAATTAGTAGGAAAAAAATCTAAAAATAACAGTGCAAAAAAGACAAAGTAAATTTTTTTTTAAATTAATAAACTAAATGATAAAAAACATATACCTATGACATGTGTGAATCACAACTTTATATTTGTGCGTTATGATTAATAAAAACATAAAAGTTTTTTGGTAATTTTTAATTATTATAATTTGTTGACTGATTCGGCCCATTGGCAGTCGGAGTTCACGTGATAACATCGGGACTCATGGTGATGGCGGTTGAAATGAACACGCCGAAAATTATAAAATGTATATTTAAGCTATGTTTAAATACTTACATGTGAAAGGTAAGACCATCTTTCTTCATAAACGTCTTTATAGAACTATTTTTACACAATTTTACGGCACAGTGGACCATTTTTCTATGTTTTATGAACGTTTTTCTGGGAGCTCTATGCGCGACCGAGGTGTAAAAGCCAATGTCAGCCATCTAAAAACCGTTCGGTAAAATTTTTGAAAAGGCATGCTTTGGGCAGGTGGGCACACTTTACATGCCGTCTCTCTAGTATCCATACTCTTAGGACTGCCCCATCGGAGTTGATTTTTTTCCCTTGCAAGAAGTTATTCAAATTTCTAAAAAAATTGTAATATGTTGGGGCAAGGTCCGGAGAGTACGGTGGATGTTTTAGACATTTCAATTGAAGCTCCTCTAATTTGGTAGCCGCCTGTTGTGCATTGTGTGGTCTAGCGGTCAACGCGCGTTTGTTGATTTGTTTTACTCAATTCGTGAGGTACCCACCTTTCAAGCCTTTTCACCTTCCCAATTTGCTTCAAGTGGATTAAAACAGTTTTATCACTAACACCGCAGCCTGCAGCTAACTCGGACGTGGTTTGCAATGGATCCGCTTCCACAATAGCCTTCAATTCTTCATTATCAACTTTGGTCTCCGGCCGTCCACGGGGCTTGTTCTGCAAGTCGAAATTTCCAGAACGAAAACGTTGGAATCAAAAACGCACTGTGTTTTCTTCTGCAGCACCGTCGCCATACACATCATTAATCCTTCGAGCCGTTTCTGTAGCACTGGTGCCACGGTGGAACTCGTACTCGTAAATAACGCGATATTTCAAGTTTTCCATTTTGCAAACTAAGTGACGCAAAGAAAAAAAACAATTAAGGAAAAAACAAATAAATTATTATTTTTGAAACACAAATACATGAGTAAATAACTGTATAAATTTGAAATTCGAATTCCTAACCAAAGAAAAGTTATTTGAGATCAAAGTTGCCAGTACGGCAAAACGCCAATTTCGTTTGTAAGGACCTAATATTTAACATTTTTACATACAATTCAGCAATGTCGGCCTCACTGGGTAGCTCACCTGTGTGAGGCTTCCATTTTATAAAACAAAAATTTATACATAATACATTAAAAATATTATAAAAATAATGCTCCATTAAAAAAAAATAAAAATCAAACTAAAAATAAAATAATTTAGGTAAAATGTATTTTTTAAAGATGTGTTTTATATTTGTTTTTGAGTGTTACGTGTATGTGTTTTATTCTTATTATATAATGAGATTTTGATAATATTGTCTTTTTTGTTCTTTAATCCATTTTTTTTTTATTTTGAGTACGAATTTATTTTTGTTTGTTTTTTTCTATTTTATTTTAAAGGGTAAGACTGTTGAATGCTTTTATAGCATGATATTTATAGTGCCTTTGTCCAAAGCTTGTATTCACTGTCGGAGTTTTTATGTTATTTTTGTACGATTGTCTTACTGGTCTGTTATTGATATTTTGAGATGTTTGAAATTTGTTTTTTTGGTCGAAAATGTAGTTTAGTAGAGTTTTAACGTATAATTGGTGTTTATCTACGTCACAACTGTTGAATATTTGGTCTGTATCAGTAAGTCTATGTTTTTTAAGTATTACCTTTAAGATCGTTTTCTGCGTGATTTCTAAGTGCTCGATAGCTGAGTTTGTTGCTCCTCCCCAGACAATTATTCCATATTCTATTCTTCTTCTTTGCGTGCCGTATCAGGTCCCCCCGACGTTGGCGATCACTCTTGAGAATGTCTCTCTGTCTTGCGCTGCCCGGAATAGCTCCTCCACACTTCTAATGCCGGTCCACTCTCGTATATTACGCAGCCAAGACATTTGTCTCCTACCAGGCCCTCGGCGACCCTCTATCTTGCCTTTCAATATCAAATGGAGCAGGTGATACTTCTCCCCTCGAAGTATATGACCCAGATATGAAATTTTCCTGATTTTTATTAATGTAAGCAGTTGTCACATAAATATTATGTGACTAGTGCAGTTTTTGCCTATTTGGTTATTTTGTGTATGGTGTTTTTTTTGAGACAGGTAATTTTTTGGGAAAGAGAGATTCTTTTTTTGTTTATGGTCACTTCCTGGCTGGCAGCAATGGGCTAGGGTTGGTGAATTAGTTACTCACCATGAAGGTGTTTTAATTTCGTTAAATCATGTGAATCCAATTTGATTTTAACTTAAAAAGGCGCGGGGTGTTTTTTTACGTAACACGAGAAGTTCGTGTACAGTATTATTTTTAGTGGATGTTATGTAAATCCCACTTTTTCCGGTGTTGGCAGTTGGCCATTTTGTGGAAATGTTTTCTGGACTTGAACTTGTAAAGGGATTGGTCCTTGTAGTGGCAGAATAATATGCCTTTATGACCCCGCGTCGTGAAGTCACGGATTGTTGACAGTTCTACCAAAATACGCAAGTCTTGGTGACCGGTTGGGGCCACGTGCTTTTTTCATGGAGCTTGTTAAGATAGCCCGAAGCTAAATACACTCCTTGGAGGCGTAGCAGCTTTCTTCCCAAATAGAAGGACGGCCTAGGACCTCTGGATTGCGCGCCGTCCCCGGTTAAGGAGGCTGGAAGTCTCTTCTCGTCTTCTCTCTACGAAGCAAGTTCGCGGTCGTCATCCGTCGTAAAATCCGTTTAGTTAGATTAGCGTGTTCAGGAGTCCATCTGGTATGTTATTGTTTTGTATTATTATATTTCTTTGGTATAAATTTAATGCTAACCTTCCATTGCTATGAAATTTGCACTCTCATGTTTCTTTTTTTTTGTTGGATACAATATAGTTTTATGAAATTCATCTTCTTTTTATTTTCTGATTTCTCACCTACTTGACAGAAAACTACCTTTCCCATAATCCTGAGCTCTGGTCTCTGCTCTGCCGTATAAAATTACACTACTATTATATTGTACCAGAACATCGTCCCGTTTCACAGTTCTCTATCTGCTCTAGCCCGCCTGAGAATTTCTGTGTTGGTGATCATGTCGGTCCATGGGACCTTGAGCATTCTCCGATGAAGCCACATTTCAAAAGCCTCTAACCTGTTCATGGTATTTACTTTCAAAGTCCATGTTTCACATCCATAGAGCAAGACCGACCACACATAACATTTTAGCATTCTCTGCCTTAGTTTTAAGCTGATATTGTCATTGCAGAAGAGGGATTTCATTTTAATGAACGCAGTTCTTGCTGCTTCAATTCTGCATCTAACCTCCACATCTGGGTCACGAGTCTCCGTGAGAATACTGCCGAGGTATCTAAATCTTTCCACCTTTTCGACATTGTAACCATTTAACAGTATCACTGATTCAGAGTGATTTAGTCGTCCAAATGTCATCCATTTAGTTTTATTGACGTTGATTGTTAGGCCCAGTTGCTCACCAGCATTATTAACAAGATTTAATAGGTCTTGGAGGTCATCGATACAGTCAGCTAGTAATACAGTATCATCTGCGTATCTTATGTTATTAATGACAACTCCGTTGATAATAATACTACACCAATAATTGACAGATGTCAAGTGCAATTTGCTCCGTATAAAACAGTAAAAATAAAGTGCAAAACGTATGTTTAATCAACATAAAACCTGTGAAACAGAAGCATAACAGTGTTGCTGTAAAACTGAAGCAATCACCACGTATGTACATGAACTATATCTAAGAAAAAATTGATTTTAAAAATTCAAATCACTGTGATTTTTTGACATTTAATGATTTGATATTGAATACTCTACCTACATACGTTCCATCTATCGCTACCTGTCAATAGATGGCAGTAAATGCACAAATCTAACCATATCGCAAAATAAACTAATAATTTGCGCTAATAAACAACAGATGGCAGTTAACGCATAAATCAAGTAAAAATATATTATTTACCGCTATTGTTCAATAGAGGGCAATAAGTGCATACAATATCAAATTCTGTTGAATAATCTTTGAAAATGGAAAAAGGTAATAAAACACCTAAATCAAAAAATGAGGACCCGTTTACAAAATCCTGCCTGACCCCAAGATCTCCAAATCAACACGAGGAGGATCCTTATTCAGATTCGGAGGATAAAAGAAAAAATGAAGAAGAAAAGTCCACAATGATAGAGGCAAACGAGGTAAATAATGCCCTGAAAAACTCAAGACTTACCATAAATAATATTAAAAAAATAATAACGGAAGGGAAAGGAAAAATCATTCTAAAAGAAAAAATAAACGAAGGCATGGATCAACTATTCGACATTATTGCCCACTTAGTGGCTGAAAATAATGAAATGAAGGGCGAATTAAAAATATTACGACCACTAATAAAAAACTCTACCCAAAATATTATTGAAATAAAAAATGTAATGAATGAAAACAAGTCGCTTCTCGTAAACATGGCAGAAAAAAATGAAGAATTTAAAAACAAATCGCATCTCACCAATATTAATAACCAAAATAAAGAAATTAAAACACCTCTTCCGGCACAGGACAACACACATCGCAGAATTAAAACAGCACAACTTCAATGGAAAGAAATAAAAATACGGATCTTTGGAGAAGAAGCAGGCCACCAAATAAGAAGAAATCTGGAAAAAAACTTTAAAGATGTAGATTGTTCCAGCTATATATACCTTGGGGCAACACTAGACTGGTACACGGCAAACATCATAAGAGAAAGCAAGAATTTAAACAAAAATGATTTTGTAATTTTAATAGCCGGAGAAAATGAGACATCCCCTAAAAACTTTCTAAGCAACTTGTACTACACCCTACGACAACTAGCCCATACTAATGTCCTAATACATCCAGTTACTAAAAACAACTATTTAAACATCTATAAACTGAATTCTGAGATTATATCTCACATCTTCGAATTCAAAAATTATTGTAAATTTAGTGGGCCCATTTTTTATGAAAAAATGAATAGCCATACAATTATCAAAATGATGAGCTTAACAAGGGCGCATATAAAAAATGAGATCAATAAAATATCAGTCTACAATTTTGAGCACCCACATCCATCAGAAAAAAACCCAAAATATATTCATTCATCCATTCATACACAAACCCGAGATGACAGGAACTCACCTTATCCGAAAAAACAAACTATTTTTTTATGAATAATACACGTACTCCTAAACCTGACGACATCAAACCCACCTTCATAATAATGCATCAAAACGTGCAATGCATTCGAAATAAAATCTTAGAATTAGAAAATATTCTATATGAAAAAAATATCGATGTACTTTGTGTTAGCGAACACTGGTTACAAAAGGACGAAACTACATCTATTAATTTTAATGGTTATAAATTAGGTTCAATTTTTTGTCGAGAGAGTCATATTCATGGAGGTGTCTCCATTTACTTAAACGAAAACATTATATTTAAAGAACTAGAATTTGTTAAACAAATAACAAAAGAATTTGTATTTGAATGTGTTGGTATTGAAATTCCAAAACTTAAAATGATAATTTGTACAATTTACTATAATGACTCTGATATTAATATTTTTTTTGAACAACTTGAACTTTTACTAAACAAAATTTGCAAAAACAACAAAAAACAAATAATACTCTGCGGTGACTTAAATATTGATACAAGCTACAAGAACAAAAACGCAGACTCACTCAAAAACACATTAAAATCTCACAACATACGCTTGATTATTGATAAACCTACTCGTATACAAGGAAATAAAAAAAGTATAATTGATCATATAGGTACAAATATACCAAAAAGCTCTTACACATGGGAAGTCACAGAATTAGCTGTATCAGATCACATGGCACAGTTAATGCACGTAAAAACAGAATATAATATAAACCAAACGTGGTATACAAAAAAACAATTATTTAACACAGAAAACACTAACATTTTTAACAACTACTTATCATGTATATGTTGGGAACCACTGAAATCCTTTGAATCCATCAATGACAGCTACGAATACTTCATTAATGAAATAAATAATGGTATGAAGTTTTGTTTCCCATTTAAACTGTATAAATATCCCCAAAAACGCAAAATAAATTGGGTAACGACTGGTATTAGGATATCTATTAGACAAAAAAGACACCTGTACATGAAACAAAAAAACACAAATGACCTCACAATCATAAACAATTATAAACATTACAAAAAAATTCTTAGTAAAGTAAAACAGGTAGCTAAACGGAATTATAATAGTAAACGAATTCAAAACGCGCAAAATAAAACCAAAACATCGTGGAACATAATAAAAGAGAACTGAAATAATTCTAATTCTAAAAGTAAACCAAAAATCTGTCTTAAAATAAATGATAACCTGGTATCAGAACCAAAAAATATTGCAAATGAATTTAACATTTTCTTTGCACCACCGCCACCACCACAAAATACATCTCTACATCCACAATCTGCCAAAACAGTCGAAAACAAACAGTCGCGATCATTCTTCATAACGCCTGTAAACAGGGAGGAAATTATTAAAATCATCGCAAAACTGAAAAATAAAAGCAGTGTCGGCACTGACAAAATCCCCATAAAAATTATAAAAGCATGTGCAGAAGCGTTAAGTTACCCGTTGGAAATATTAATTAACAAATCTTTCGAATCAGGAACCTTCCCAGAACAATTAAAACAATCTATTATTGTACCTTTGTATAAGAAGGGTCCTAAACAGGAAATCTCAAACTACAGACCGATATCCTTATTACCAAACTTTTCAAAAATATTTGAAAGAGCCATGTACAATCGCATTTATAACTTTCTCGAAAACTTTGAGATAATATGTCCACAACAATTTGGATTCCGTAAAGGCCGTTCAACAACACAGGCAGTATTCAATTTTTTGAACAAAATTCTAGAAAATATTAATGTTAGTAAAAAAACCGTAGGTATCTTTCTCGACCTCTCAAAAGCATTCGACAATGTTGATCATGAGCTTCTTCTAATCAAACTTGAACATGTAGGTATTAGAGGATTAGCATTAAAATGGTTTGAATCGTACTTAAAAAATCGTCAGCAGAAAGTTCAAATTTCAAATATCGATGAAAAAATGGTCCAGTACATGGTAGAATCCAAATGGAGAAAAATAAACAAGGGTGTGCCACAAGGAAGCATTCTTGGGCCTCTCCTCTTCCTTATCTATATAAACGAACTCCCAATAATTGCTGGCACAGAATGTTCAATGTTCGCTGATGACACCGCTTTGTTGTTTGAATGTAATGGAGACGTTGACGAATTTAACAAACAAATTAACGAGACTTGCCAATTAATAGCAAACTGGCTGTTATCGCAACATCTATCACTCAACACAAACAAAACCCAAATTTTAAAATTTTGTCCAGTGCAAGCTACACCTATAAATATAAATGTAAACATTAATAATAATATTATCGAACCTTCCCAAACCTGTTCACTACTGGGAATAGAATTAGACATAAACATAAACTGGAAAGAACATGTCTCAAAAATTGTAGCAAAAATCAGTAGTTTTTCTTATGTTCTGGGTACCTTGAGAAAAATATTGAACACCGAATCAGTAATAGCCGCATACTATGGTTATGTATATTCAATAATAAAATACGGTATTATTTTTTGGGGAAACTCGGTAAACGCCAAAGATGTCTTCATAATACAAAAGAGATGCATAAGAAAAATTACAAACTCCGGTCGTTTAGATTCATGTAGACCTATGTTTAAAAATCTGAAAATTCTAACAGTCACAGACATATATATAATGGAGTTATGCATGTTAGTGCGATCATCTACAGACAAGTTCCCACTAAAAAACTCAACACATAAATACGCTACAAGGCTCACAGAAAACCTATTAATACCAAAAGCAAACAAAACAACATTCCAAAAAGGACCATACTACATGGCCATTAAAGTATATAACAACCTTCCACATAACATTAAACAAATACAAGATACACACAAATTCAAATCGTCACTAAACACTTTCCTTGTTAATAAATGTCACTACACGTTGAGTGAATACCTCACGTAAATGAAACGCCTATTTTTATTGGTATATATATTTGTATATATTTTTTTTTCATTGGAATATTGTTATTTTATCTGTATAAACATTGTAACTATAATAAAACAAATAATATTATATAAACATTGTAATTAAATAAATGTGGTTAGCTGGAAGAAATGGGGTCTACCCATAAGCTACACCTTTTGTAATTTTTATTTTACAATAAATATTTTTTGATTTGATTTGATTTGATTTGATTTGATTTGATCTTCAGACCCTTATCAGTATTACTTAGGGCTCTTTTAAAGACATAGTTTGAATAGAGATTAAACAATAGTGGCGACAGGATACAGCCTTGTCGTACTCCACGCTGAATGGCAATTGCATTAGATCTCTCATTTCCATGTCTTATTTCTGCTGTTTGGAACCAATACAGGTTTTTAATGAAATTCTGGTCTTTGGTGTCAACGTTACAATCCGCAAGCATTTTCATTAGGTCAGCATGTTTTACCCTGTCAAATGCCTTTTCGTAGTCAATAAAACAGGCAAAGACTTCCTTTCTTTGGTCACGACACTTTTGCAATAGTACGTCGATAGACAATAATGCTTCACGCGTCCCGAACGCATTTCTGAAGCCAAACTGAGTGTCATCCAAGTCCTGCTCGCACTTATTACGTATCCTGGCATGTATTATTTTAAGGAATAATTTAAGGACATGACTCATCAGGCTTATTAATCGAAAGTCACTGCACTTCTTAGGGTATTGTTTTTTAGGCAATGTCACGAAGGTGGATTTTAGCCAATCTTGGGGTATATTCCCTGTGTCATATATAGAGTTAAATAACCTCAACAGGTAGTCAACATATTCATCATTAAAGAGCTTCAACACCTCAACTGGAATATCGTCTGGTCCGCACGCTTTTCTATTGTCTGAAGTCTTTATCGCATGAAGAATTTCTGATTTTAAAATCGATGGTCCATGCAATTGATCATTAGGAATATTAATATCCGGTCTTTAATATTAATATCTATATTAATATGTTATGTTATTAATATCTTTGAATGCATCATGAATATACTTTTCCCATGTTTGTAGAATATCTTTTTCATCCAATATTAATTTATTGGAATCGTCAACTAAACATGATGGAGTAATTCTTCTAGAAGTGCTCGTAATTTCCTTCAATTTGTTGTGAAGTTTGAATGCATTGTGACTACGACTGTATGACTCTAGTTCTTCACACTGTGACTTCATCCATTCTTCTTTGGCTTTTTTTAATTTCCCGTCTAATCGTTCTTTGTAAGTTTTTATATTGTGTCTCATTATGTTTGTGTTTACGTCTCTCATTCATTAAGTTCAAAATGTGGTCAGTCATCCAATTCTTTTTTCTAATTTGCTTATCAGCTTTCAAATTTGTATCACAGGTTTCACATATAACTGACTTAAGGTTATCCCATTGTGTTTGTATTTCTATCGACGGATCACAAGGGAGTAGCTTAATATTATCGTTCAAAGTCTGAGATACCTTATTTCTGACCACTTCTTCGTGGATTTCGAGATATCCATTTTAATTTTGTTTTCGGGCTTTTTTATTTGTTTTAAGCGTAAAACAATATCGGCAGTTAACAAAACATGGTCAGAACCAATGTCCGCACCAGGGTACGTGGTGACTCTCTTTACAGAGTTCCTGAATCTATGGTCTACTAACACATAGTCTATTTGGTTCCTGACAATATCATAGATTGTTCCATCCTGAGGTTATCTCCATGTATAAAGCCTTCTTTTCGGGAGTTTAAACCAGGTATTTAATACAACCATATTTTTATCCTGGCAGAATTCGTATAGTTTTTTTTTTTTTTTTAATTTTCTTTATTCATTTTGTTTATTACAGGATTGTTTTACATGGTATTTCGACTACCAAGCTAGGCAAATGCCCGTATTAGTATAGTACAAATGCCAGTCTATCACCTCTTTGATTGCTTATGCCTAAGCCATATTCACCAACTATATGAGAGCGGCGACCTTCGACAATTTTGGCATTTAAATCTCCAATGACAAAATTGACTTCTCCTCCTTTCAAACTTTGCAATGTACTGGCTAGTGAGTCATAAAAAGATTCCACATCACCATCATATCTCACTTCCGCTGTTGGTGCGTACACTTGAATAATATTAATGTTGATGGGTTGACAGTGTAATTGTAATAATATTATTCTGTCCGAGATGGGTACAAAATTCTTAACAAATTTTACATACTTCTCCATGACAAATATAGCAATTCCGTTTCGACGGTTTCTATCCTGTGGGTCACTTCCTGAGTAGTATAGATTTCCCTTCTCATGTTGGTGTATGCCGCTGCCAGTCCATCTCAGTTCACTAATTCCAAGGATATCATATTATTGATGGACAAAGTGCAAAATATATTGTTTTCATTTGTTTTATTTTATACATGTTCCTTATGTTTAGGAAAATGAGTATTGTTTTGAGGAGTCTATTTGTGATTTATTTGATATGATTTGTCCATCTTAGGTTATGGTCAATTACGATTCCTAGATCCTTCATTTTTTCTGTTTTTTCTAGAGAAGGGCAATTGCAGATGTTGTTATTTAAACATTCGTGTATTTTTATGGTGTTTGTGTTATTTTTTGGTTGTCCCGTGCTGTTTATAATGTACATTGTAAATTTTTTTTCGATATGTTTAGTGTAAGTATGTATGTTTAAGTCTAGCCATGATGTTTTCACTCGCGTGATTTCTAAATTTGCTAAATATTAAATACATTATTCCAATCATTATTCAACCAGATTTAAAGAGTAAAACTGTGTCGTCTGCATAACTAACTATTTCACCGTTTATTTCCATGCTGCAAAGTTCATTTATGTAAATAGTGAAAAGAACGGGCCCTAGTATGCTTCCTTGTGGAACTCCGTATGTAATCGGAAGTGGATTGCTAATGTGGTTGTTAATTTTGACTTGTTGTGTTCTATTACTCATAACTTTTTAGTAGTTGGAGTTCCTTGTATTTGATACCCATGTTTTCTAATTTTTTAAAAAGCGTATTGTGGCAGATTGAATCAAAGGCTTTAGCTTAATCTAGATATATCGCTATGCATTTGTATCCTTGATTTAAGTTGCTGTGTATGTAATCTATGGTACATGCCAAAGCTTTTTTTGTGCCTCTTTTTTCTCTAAATCCATATTGTTTATCAGAGATTAATTTGTTTTCTTCCAGGTATTTTATGATTTGGTTTTTTAAGACTTTTTCGAAAATCTTTGATAGCGAGCTTAATAATGTGATTGATCTTTAGTTAGTTATTTCCATTGTCTCCGGATTTATAAATAGGGATCACCAGTCCTTTTTTAAGAGAACTAGGAAAGCAGGTGTTTATTATACTAAGGTTGATTACGTGTGTTATAGATTTTAATATTTCATTTTTTATGTTACTTGAAATGGCATTAGCCGTGTTTGGTGACCAGATCTGAATAGCCAGGTACTTCCCCACCTTCATCTTTCCTATCTCCTTCCCCTCCCCACTACCTTCAGCCTCACAACATAACCCAATTGGGGAAGCCATAGTCTCACTGGCTCCAGACGGGAGTAGCTGAGACTCTTGTAAGGTATCACTATAAAAAAAAACATAAAATGGTATTGCATTGTACGTAAAATGAAAGGACTTTTCTAATTATATTATGAAAACTCTTTTTTAGTAGTTTTTTACATTAAATGAGCATATTGCTTGCTTATCTTCCACCAGTTGCTTATAGATAGTTCGGTTTTCATTCAAAAAAGGAAATACGAGGATTTTTGTTTTGCGGGTTGAGAAATAAAATAAAGTTTAATGTTTCTGTATTTTTGGCTAGAAATTACATTTGATAAAAAATATTATTTGTATTTAAACAATGTTGCATCATTTTCTTAGAAATCGTTAAATGACCGTTTTAAAAAAATGGTAAGACGTCATAATTTATTATTACCAAAAAAGATATTATTTACATTTATGTCCTTGGTACATCCGCGAGCATGTCAGCTACAATGTATGAGAAGGCAGTCCAGAAAGCTGCGCATCTGTCTAGTACATCTGGTTCAATAACATTCATAGTGTCTCCGAATGAATGATGGTACCAAAAGTATCTTTCATTAGCGTTGTAGAGACCGCCTCCTGGAATTCCTTGGTCAGTCCAAACATTAATATCTGATCCAGGTCCTCCTAATTCCATTTCGGTTGTATTTATTTCTGAGAATAATTTTAAAACTTCTCTCATCATGCATTCTCCTGTTTTACTTCCTTTATATATCAAACCCCTTGGACTGAAAGTTCCGCCATCCGATTCCATAACAAAATTTAGTTTGTCGTTATCAGCTCGGTGTGCTTTTTCGTAAGCCTTAGCGCCAATAAGTCCCTGCTCTTCAGCGGTCCACAGAATTGTCCTCAACGTTCTTTTAGGTTGAAGGTTGAGTTTCTTCAAGACCACTGGAGCCACCCAAGATATAAACGCTCCACCTCCATCATCCATAGCGCCATCTCCTACATCCCAACTATCCAAGTGTCCAGAAATCACAACTATTTTATCTGGTGAGCTAGATCCTTTCAAGTCGATTACAGTGTTTCTCGATATTTTGGTGTCCGAAGTCGCTGGCATAATAAGATGTATGGTTACATTAACACCATCATTTTGCATTCTTAACATTTGGTCAGCGTCTTCCATAGTTATAGCTGCAACTGGAATTTGGTTAACATTTTCAGCATACGTTTGTGATCCAGTGTGTGGAGTAGCTAATGAAAATGGTGTTACCGACCGAACAAGAGCAGCTACTGCTCCTTTCCTTGCTGCAGCCGATGCTCCATCACGTCTGTATTGTACAGTTGTTCCGTAATTTACGAATTTCTCTGCGTAGACGGCTATTTTACCATTAACTTTATCATTTGAAAGCGCATTGAGCTCGTCAAAACTTTGAACGACTACAACTTGTGCTGTGATGCCTTCTGGGGGTGTTCCCACGCTGCTTCCAAGACCGAGCATTGGCAAGTTTTTGATTCGGGGTTCTATCAGCGTTGCGCTTTCTTGACCTCGGACCCAATGAGGCACCTAGAAAATAATATTAATCAATGAAACAGAAGAAATTTAGGTACTCTCATCTCACATCCAATAAAAACGAAAAGTATTTTCGCAATACCAATTATTATATTTTGCGCTAAATTTTCGGACAAATACATGTTATAATTTGTCTGACAGTGGTGTAACGACTTTTTGTGAATTCCGAGAAATAAAATGGCTAAATAAGATTAACAAAAATATTGAATATTGATGTTGTTTTCAATAGAAAATGGTATAAACAAGGCTCATCGTTTTTTTGTGTCATCTTTAGAGATGTTCCGTGGACGATCATCTCTAATTTATGGGGTGAGGAATGATGAAGGAGTGAGGGAAAACAGCTATTGAACTCAAGAACAAATTATAGAAACGACCCGTTCTCATGTGACCAACGTGAAAAAAATTGTGTACGAATTTTGGGACCGCGTGTTTCCGGAGCGGGGGGGTCAATGACGCTAGTTTCTCGAAGCGTCTTCCATTGAAATACTGATAAAAAAAACATCACTCCCACTTGACGCATGTGCTCTAAAGATCGCAATCCGTTTGTTGAGACAGGGGACCATCCATTTTTGCACAGTGACTGGGTGTTTCCTAGATATTTTCGACCTCCAAACTGCTTGCTTCTGATTCCTTTGGTTAAGTGAGTGAAAATGGATTGATACTCATATTATTTGGCTATCAATAAATAATAAGAACTTTATTAAAATATTCAATATTTACCTCTACATCTTCAGTATGTACGTCATTCAAACCATTAATTTTCGACGCAGCCACCATGTAATCTATAGCATCTTCTAAAGTCTGTGAACCAGAGAGCCGATGGCCAAATATATCCACGAAAGTTGCCAAACTGAAAAGAAATTTTAAAATTACGATATTATTTGAAACGCCAACTTGATGTTGTGCCAGAACCAGAAAGGATTGAAGATGAATAGCACCCACACACATGGTCTTCGGAGTAACCGTGCCCCGCGCGGCGCGCCACTTCATGCCGTGCAAACCGTTATTTTACCCACTTTTCTGCATGGCGGCCTAAAGTGGCGCGAAGTGTGCGTGTGGGGGTGCTAATGTGGACGAGCCTTTTATAGATATATGCTTTATCCAACATTGTCGGAATGCTTCACTCGGCACTCTCACTCATCATTTTCAAATGTGTGTCATTTCGCGGGAAAGAGGCGGAATGACGCCACGAAACGAGTGATTAGTGAATCGTCTGATATAGCCATTGGCACGAGTTCGTTTCACTTATTTGTTGGTGAAATTCGATATTATCTATTGCGGAGTTTAGCTTCACCAATAAAAGATGTGAGAGAATAAAATGTCACAATAATCAGTTTAAAACCATAAAGCACCCCCTCTTTGTCCAACTATAGAAATCAGTGGAGGTTCGTGGTCTAAATCATCACATTAAAGCAATTTAAAAAGGGAAAGAATTTCAGCTCTCCTTTAGCAGTTTTTCTTCTTCTTCGAACATATGGAATCACACCATTTCAAAGTTGTATTGGGTGGGTATTAGATATAATATAAATTCAAGGCGGTTACAAGTATTGAATAATACGAGAAAAAGCATCAGTTCATATTTGTGAAAGGATTTATTTAGCCAAAAATTTATGTTGCAAGAAATATTATACATATATAGGTTTTTGGCTTCATAGTGACCACGTATAATGAGCGTTCCGGTATTCGCGCATGTAGACCACCGCGCTGTGTTCCGATTGGTGTGTTTTTTTAACTATGAGTATGAAGTCAATCGCGACAACTCGCAGAGCGTTTTTGTATTTGTACGAGAAAATTCTATAAAATATTATAATTCAAGTGAGTTTTGTTCGCCGTTTTTTTTGTTTTCTTTTGGAACTCTCTGCACAAGCGCTCATGAGAGACATTTTTTAATACACGCAATGACGCAATGAAATCGACGATCAAAAATAAAACTACTAGTTATGAATTGGTTGATATTTCGACAATTATTTCAACCGAACACACTTAGTTCTTGCGGATTATGTTAACCCTAGAAAGATAATCTTATTTTTGCCTACCTTAAATATAATAATACGTCTGAGAGACGTAATGAAATTTATAAGTGAATATTTTACATATTATTACACACAGTTTAAAGATAGTTGAATAATTAGTTTAGGTTTTTTGTACTTTAAATAAAACCAAAATACACAATTTAAAAAAATATATTGTCATTAAAAAATAACAAAATTCTGGAAACCTCTTACAAATCAACTACAAAATATTATTTTTTAAATGAACAATAATGTTTAATTTTATGTATAAATCGTATTTTTTACATGTTATGAAAGTTTAAATGCTAATCAGTCGTTATACGTAAAAATAATATACCTACATATTTTTTTTGTTATTTCGCTAAATCACCTTTATACGAAAAAGTCTGAAAGTTACACAAAAGGTAATCATACGTCTCTCGGACGAATGGGGTATGTATTTCTCCGTAATTTTTGTACTTACCGTGGTGACAGAGCTGTCCCGCGCAAGCTCTTCTCAACAACTGAGCTAACTGAGATATACTCGTACAGCGCGCTACGTTGCGAAATAAAAAAAATACAGCAATTATTGTGTACCGCTTACGTCTCTCAGACGTAGATTATCTTTATAGGGTTAAGAAACAGAGGGTATCTAACCAAAATATTCACAGAAGTTAAATTATATAATGATACTTACAGGTTCCATGTCTGTCCTTTGTAAGGCCCCTTTATAAAATAATCAATAATTTGATTAGTCACATTGGTATACGAGGCAATATCGTCCAACACTTCCTGTGGCAGATTGCATTCATCGGCTTTTCCTGGTTCGCCATCTTGTACCTTAGCCTGTGTGCTAGATTTGCCAAATAAAACTAGCGACAGAATGACACTCACTAATAAGCGATGGTTACGCATTTTTAAACATTTAGCAACGGAAACAACTCGTCTGGAACCACAATCACATAAATTATAAACTCCGATTTGTATGTTCTTTTATAGATAAGTTTAAGTCCATCGATCTGAATATACAGGAAGACTAGAAATTTATTATCTTTTAATTATTTATTATCCGATTACGTTGACCATAATATTATTAAAAAAAACTTCTTCATAATTGTTGAAACTCCTGTTGTAAAAATAAAATCTCTGGGGTCAACCAAACACCGTTGATTTTTAATTGGTGATGGATTAAAATGGAGTTTCAGCAACCATAAGTCCACACAGGCGCAGGCGGTAGTAATAATTCTGCGCTCTAACCTTGGTAGCAATTACCTGTCTTCTCAAGTATTGATCTGTCTCTCGTGTTCTGTATTATCGACAGCTCTATCTTTCTGCTAAGTAATCTTATAATTTATAATGTAATGGATGTAAATCTGTCGATCTTATACAATAATAACTTAAATTTTAAAAATACCACGTTTATAAATATGTATTTAATAAAAGCCCATGTTCACCGCAGGGAGTCAGAATAAATTAACAAAGAATATAATAATAATAATTTTATAATTTTATAATTTACTTACTTAACGGCGTTTTTTGTGATCACCTCAATGTGGTGAGTTCTGAAGAAAAAGCAGTCGACGATTGTGAATAGCACCCCCACACGTACACTACGCAGCGCGCCACTTATGGAGGCCGCACAGTGCTTCCAAATACCCCAAAAGTTGGAAACAATTCACAGGGAGGATTAACGGGGAAAAAATGTGATATTATTTTTCGGTATGGTTAAAGAAAAAAAAAAATCGGTTTTAGTAAGTTTTACTGCATTTTATTAACGATTTCTGGATTTTATTAACAAAAAAAATTAAAAATTTAAAAAATTCTTAAAATTGAAATTATTTATGTCCATATCCATGTGAAAATAAAGGCCGAGTAATGTTTAATTTTGCTTTTTAACATTCTGATGCAGACGATGAACAATCATCGATATTTGAAGATTGAAATTTCTCAAATATGAAAATTCTCACATATCCGGAGGAATTATTAAATCGAAAACTTCCTTAGGAAAACGATTTAATTGTTTATTTGGGGGTTGCCTGTAACTAGTTATGATAGGATCAGTTATAACTAACATTTAATTTAAAACATCCTGATTAAATTTCTCACGAGAACATTTTATAGAATAGAAATCGCGATTTTTTTTTTAAATCTTTGTTCAGAGCTTCCTGGGCCTCTTCTGATCATCTTAATCTGTGGGCAATATCTGGTAGACGATGGGCAAGAATTCTGCCACACTAAGTTTATATTGTCAGACTTCCCGCAAACTAATCGCATAGGTAGGTACAATTGAAGATATAAAAATACTAGAATAATCTCCATCCTCTCGCGTCCCAGTGAACATCTGTTTTTAAGAAGAGCGATTATCATCAAATATCTTGTACACTTGTCTGTTAATAGATGAGCCTCTAGAATAATGTCTTCTTATAATTTTGATGCTACCGATTGATCGAAAAGTGCACCTCTTTCTCAAACGCCAAATGAGAAAGAGGTGCTCCTTTCCAAAGATCTTTGGTTTTTAAGCGTTTGGATCGGTCAGAACTACATTCAAATTGTGTTTACGACCACGACCTGCCGTTTTCAGGAGAAATCGCATACAATATAATTATTTTATATATTTATTATAGATACAAAAGAAAGTACAAATTACAATCAGGAAGCTTTGCCTGTCCAACTATGAAAGTTTCCCGTTCCAGGATAGACAAATTGACATGTTTAGTTCATATTATACCTGAAATGTACATAAATTACATAACAAAATCAAAACCAAAAAAAAACATAAAATTTCATTTTTTTCTGAAGCTAAGGTGTGTAATAAAGAAAATGTAAATAAAATATATAAATATAAGTACACATACATTTTTTGTGACAAAGTAGAAAAGGTAATCTGTTAGCATATATTATAATCGGATTTACCGAATTAACCTGGTAACATATGTATAATACTTTCAGATTTACAAGATGGAGGAATTACAAGAACAAGATGGAGGAATTACAAAAGATTTACAACATAAAGAAATGAAATTATGTTAGGTTATGTGTTTAGGAGTTTGAACTTTTAATACATAGTACACTTATAGGAGAAACTATATTAAAATTTACAATATTAGATATAATAACGAACGTAATAATCTATATGATTTTTTTTAAGCGATGTAACTACTTACAATGATTTTTGTAACTACAAATAATTTTCACTGATTTGATGCCCGCGATCTTTTAACAGAGTTTATCCAACCCCTCTTTAAGGCAATTGGTGAGGTTTATAAGTTTTTTTTTTAAATATAAAAATCGTTTTTCCATCTGTTGACACTTTGAGTTCATCACTATATCAAATAACTCCTTTTGTCTTAACCCTTAAAAAATTTGGCATTTTTTTCAGATGGTCAAAATATTTTTGCTTTACAATAAAATGCAAATATTTGTAATATTTCTGAGCACATTCAAAAACCAAATGCCGTTTTAGAAAGGTGATGAAATACGCTTTCAAATCATAGAATTCGAAATAAACATTTTTTTATTATAAAAATTTTGCATACAAACATAAAAAAGTTTTCAAAATGGCTCACTTTACGTTTTTTCTAACTAAAGTTACTGATAATAAAAATAAAAAACTCATACGTATTTCATTAGACAAATGTACAAAAAACACATATTGTAACCTCAGTTTTTTGTCGCTCTGTATAAAAATAATTCATAAAAAATTACCGAAGTTTCAAATTGTTTTTCATTTTGCGACCTGTGTAGACAAAAGTGTACATTTTACTTTTTCGGTGGCTATTTTTAGATTGGAATATAAAGCGTGGTGTTTTTCCTTTCTAACACCGTTTAGAGTATACTTCTAACTATGATAGTAAGGGAGTAACAGCGTTTTATATGAGACCTATTTGCGTTGGGACAAATATGGTATCCTGTGATTAAACGGGTTAAGAACAAATCCTTTGAAACCGAACCAGTGACAAAAATAATATTTATGAAGCATTCAAATTTTACAGTAAGTAAATCACGTAAAAATTACTGGGCCGTAGAAACGCAAAAATGCCCAAGATTTTTTTTAAGTATGATACTAAAATAGTTCATCTATAAAAAAACATCAGCACATTTACAGAAATGTTGGTGGTATGGGGAAAGATGCGCTGTTATGTGGTGTCAAGATATAGAAACAAAATGTAGTGATCCCTGCAATTTGAAATTTCGATTAGTTTCCAACGCTCCGATACTAGTAAAACCATTGTGCGCCGCGCAGAAAAGTAAAGGCCAAAACTAATGGCTGGTTTACACAGTGCGAGCTAGCATGCGAGTCAGCCTGCGGAGTAACTGCAATGCAGTAACTCGCACTGTTTGGACGTAACTTACGAGTAACTCGTACATGCGAGTTGTACAGTAGCTCGCATCCGAGTTACTTCAACATTTTTTGTTTTCACTCGCATGCTCGCTCGGCAGCAACTCGCACATGGCAGCAGCTCGGTCATCACTCGCATCGTTTGAACGCGTTCGGCAGTAGCTCGCCAGTGCCAGCCGAACAGTTGTGAGCGGAACCTGTTTTTGTGTGCTGCGCCTACGAGCGTTTTGCGAATTCAAAATGGCTGCGGAAAGATGGTCTTCTGATAATAATATATCATTCATGAAACTCTACAGAGAACAAGAAAACCTATGGAATTTTTTCGATAAAAATTACAGAAATAGAGATATGAGAAAAGCATCTTTGGAACACATTGCTAAAGAAATGCATCTTTATAACACCAGCGAGGTAACTAATAAAATTAAAAATCTTCTAGCCATCCAGTCTCTAATCCAAACCCTTTTCTTTTGCTGTTTTTTAAGGTTTTCATGGGCATTTTCCAATTCTTGACATAGTATTGTTGTCATGGACCTTTTCACAGTTTTTGTTCTTAAAGCAGTTCACTCGACATCGCGACAACTCACACGACTGGGCAGCAGCTACTACGTGTACGTGCGTGTGGACAGCTAAGGCGAGCCAAGCTACTGGCGTACGAGTAGACAGGCCGAGTAGCTGTCTACTGGCTAAGCAGCAGCTCGCACTGTGTAAACCAGCCATAAGATAACGGATGCAGTTCATAAGTCGGGTCCATTGGGCGGGTGAAACTTTTCTGCGCGGCGGCCTGATGTGGCGCGCTCCGAAGTGTAATATGATTTATAAATTGCCTGGCCTCCCACTCGAGCGATTGGTGTTCAGTTTTTGATTTGACCATTCGATTTAATTAATATCGTTCCGCAAAATATTAATATGGAAACATATAAACTGCTTACTGCGGTTTAAAGCTAATGAATCCACCTAGATTTCACCTTTATTAACCTAGATTTCATATCATATTTGTAGGTTCGATAATTGTGGTCCAATTTTGGATCGATATCAATCGCTGAAAATAAAAGCCCTCCAAATTTTTACCTAAATCGCTCCAGTGGTTGTCAAAAGATTTTAAAGTACCTATTATTAAGTATCAATTGTTCCGGTTACTCCTGTACTTCATTATCTCTGTAATTAAGTATCAATTGTTCCGGTTACCCCTGTATATCATTATCTCTATAATTAATTATCAATTGTTCGAGTTACCCCTGTATATCATTATCTCTATAATTAAGTATCAATTTTTTCGGTTACCCCTGTATATCATTATCTCTATAATTAAGTATCAATTGTTCCGGTTACCCCTGTATATCATTATCTCTATAATTAAGTATCAATTGTTCCGGTTACCCCTGTATATCATTATCTCTGTAATTAAGTATCAATTGTTCCGGTTACCCCTGTATATCATTATCTCTATAATTAAGTATCAATTGTTCCGGTTACCCCTGTATATCATTCTCTCTATAATTAAGTATCAATTGTTCCGGTTACCCCTGTATATCATTATCTCTATAATTAAGTATCAATTGTTCCGGTTACCCCTGTATATCATTATCTCTATAATTAAGTATCAATTGTTCCGGTTACCCCTGTATATAATTATCTCTATAATTATGTATCAATTGTTCCGGTTACCCCTGTATATCATTATCTCTATAATTAAGTATCAATTGTTCCGGTTACCCCTGTATATCATAATTTCTATAATTAAGTATCAATTATTCCGGTTACCCCTGTATATCATTATCTCTATAATTAAGTATCAATTGTTCCGGTTACCCCTGTATATCATTATCTCTATAATTAAGTATCAATTGTTCCAGTTACCCCTATATATCATTATCTCTATAATTAAGTATCAATTGTTCCGGTTACCCCTGTATATAATTATCTCTATAATTAAGTATCAATTGTTCCGGTTACCCCTGTATATCATTATATCTATAATTAAGTTTCAATTGTTCCGGTTACCCCTGTATATCATAATTTCTATAATTAAGTATCAATTGTTCCAGTTACCCCTATATATCATTATCTCTATAATTAAGTATCAATTGTTCCGGTTACCCCTGTATATAATTATCTCTATAATTAAGTATCAATTGTTCCGGTTACCCCTGTATATCATTATATCTATAATTAAGTTTCAATTGTTCCGGTTACCCCTGTATATCATAATTTCTATAATTAAGTATCAATTGTTCCAGTTACCCCTATATATCATTATCTCTATAATTAAGTATCAATTGTTCCGGTTACCCCTGTATATTATTATCTCTATAAGCCTTCGACCAAGAAAAATCCCATAAGTAAACCAATAAAACTTTGGGTTGATTCTGTATCTGGGTTTTGTAGAAAACTTGTAAAAAACAGTAATCAGATTAATCGAATGATTGGAGGCTTATTTATTTCAATGGAGAGAAGATACCCAATATAAAAATAATATTGGATTAAGACATTCAGATTAGGCACTTCAGGTAATCAACGTAAGAAAGGCCATTTTTATTTAACCAAATTGAGCTCTGATTGGATTTTATAGTATAACTAGCTGACCCGAAAACCTTGTTCTACCATGTAAATTAGTTCTAGTGAATATTTTGGTTATTAAATAAAAAAATAACGAATGTATTGTAAGTGTGTGGGGATGGGATCTATGACAGAAAGAGGAATGGAGCGCTGTAGACGAGGACCGAAAATATTTTCGTAATGTTTGAAATACGAACGACGCGACGGATGGTTTACTTTGTTCATACAAAAATACTAAAAAAATGGGGGCGTGGGGGTAGGAGGGTGAAAATTTGGGGTTGTAGGTATTTTTTGATGCCGAATTTAAAAAAATACAAAAAAAAATTGACAATTTTTTTTTGTTTAATTCTGGATAGGGACACCTAATCACAATCACCTAGCGGTATGAAATATACTTAACCTACCAAATATACCTACATAAAAAAAAATCATAAAAATTGGTCGAGCTGTTTCGGAGGAGTGCGACCACAAACACCGTGACTTGAGATTTTTATGTATATAGATATTATGGTGACAATGAAAAATAGTAAAAATAGTAAAAAAAACTGTGCTATAGAAATAAACCAAACATTATTTTTAGAAGAAAAAATGTAACCCTTTAGCTCAAATAACTATACTTAGTTCCAAAAAAGATATTCTTCATAAAATATTAAAATGTGTGTCAGTATTCGCGTGACAGTTTATCGCCAAATATTCCACACATACAATGTATAAAAATCAATATTTGTTTGTTTGTTCGTATTTTATGCGCTGCATACGTTCATCCGATTGCGATGAAACTTTGGTGATTTGTTGTGCACAAGCCCGTGAAGGTTTCTATATATGTATAATGGTAAGCTCTGGCATTGTGAAATTTGTGTAAATGAAAATGTGTATATTTCATGTATTTTTGCAGCATGGAGGGAAGAAATGAGAGGGAGGATAACGAAGTAGGTGGAGTTGGCGAGAGGGGTGACACGAGGGAGGGGAAAGGCGGGAAGGTTGAAGGGGACGCGGGAGGGAAAAGGAAATGAAGGGAGAAAAAAAATTTGAATGGCATTGCAACGCATGCCAGGTACCAGCTAATCATTTTAAAAAGAAACGTACGGCCCGCAAAAACTCAGAAACGAGTCCCGGTACGATCAAGGGAGTTATATGGTGTGGTAGATCTCTATCCCCTGTGCAGGACGAGGATTCCCGTTTTAACCAAAAGGGCGTATTTTTGAAGATATAAGGGCTGGAAGTTTCGCCCCCTAGAAATTTTAAGAACAGTCTTCCGGAAAGTTATAGAAGGTTCGATAAAACTCTATAAAGTTCTGGAACGAGTGGCGGAGTATGTCGGTGAGTTTAGAAGGTTCTGGATGGTTTCCAAATTCTTTAGAAAATTATGGAAGGAGAACGTTTTAGAAGCTTTCAGAAATAAGTGGCGGAGTGTCGGTGAGTCTAGAAGGTTTCAGAACGTTGTGAATGATTCACTAATGTTCTGGAAAGTCATGAAAAGAGAATGTTCTAGAAGCTTTCAGAAATGAATGGTGGAGTGTGCCGACGAGTCTAGAAGGTTCCGAAAAATTCTAGAAGGTTCGATAAAGCTCTAGAAAGTTCTGTAAGGAGTCGCAAAGTATGTCAGTGAGCCTATAAGGTTCCAGAATATTCTGGATGGTTTGCTTATGCTCAAGAAAGTTAAGGACGGAGAAATTTCGAGAAGCTTCCAGAAATGAGTGGCGAAGTGTGTCTGGGAGGTTTCGGAAAGTTCTATAAGGTTCGATAAAACTCTAGAAAGTTCTAGTATGAGTGCGCAGAATGTTGGTGAGTCTAGAAGGTTCTAGAACGTTCTGGAAAGTTTCCTAATGCTCTAGGAAGTTATAGAAGGAGAAAGTTCTAGAAGCTTTCAGTAATTAGTGGCGGAGTGTGTCAATGAGTCTAGAAGGTTCTGGAAAATTCTAGAAGGTTCGATAATCTTAACCTTCAATATACATTATTAAAAGAGTGTATAATGTGTGTGCTGCTAAAACTCAGAGACGAGTCCCTGTACGATCATGGGAGTTATATTGTAAGGTGTGTGGTAGCCCTCTATCCCCCATCCATGAAGAAGGTTCCCGTTTTTGCCTGAAGGGCGTGCTTTTGAAGATATAAGTGCTGGAAGTTTCACCCCCTTGAAATTTCTAGAACAGTCTGGAACATTCTAGAGTATTCGGGAATAGGCTGGAACGTTTGGGAACATCCCGGAACATCCCAGATCATTGTGGAACGTTCCAGAATGTTCTGGAACATTTGATACCTTTTTTGTATGGGTAGAGCTACCCATTGGTACGCCGGTTTGTACAATCATTGGAATCATGATCGTGCATCTCTTTCTATTAAACGAGAGATGGTTTGTTTATGATGAGAGAGGTATGGACCAAACAGTTTTGCTAGCTATCTTGTTATGAGTGTTTTTAGTTTAAGTAAAGCCTCGATGAAATTGAGCTAGTTTACAAACTACTAGCTGGGAAATTCACTATCTGTTAGTAAACTCGCTCAGTGTGTATTACTAGCTAACTAGCAAATTGTGGACAATCTACGAAAAAAGTTGAAAGGTGGTCAACTTTGCTCGCTACAGTCGCTACCCGCTAGCGTTTGCCTGAAGATGGCGGCCCACGAACAGCTGATTTCGTAACTGTCAGAATTAGTTCGCACAGGAGTTTTAATTCTCGCTACTAGCGTGTGGCGCTAGCTGCGAGCTCAAGTGTGGGAGTCGTTATTCAAAAATTCTAACTTTAAAAATTAATTTAACTATGAAATCTTGATAATTTTTTTTTAAATACCAATAATTCTGATAGACGGTTAACATTGATAAAAAAAATTACTGGAATTCATTTTTGAAGAATTTTAATAACCTCCATACAAAATGCTCAAGCGACGTGTTTTTCAGAGTCCAAATGACGTCACACACACACCCCGCATCTTACCGCTCGGATTCTGCTCGTTTTGGCAGGCTTAGTAAAATTTAATCTTGGAGAATTAATTTAATTATGAAAACGGACTTAAAAAAATACTAGTATTTAAGTTTGAATGCGAACATTGATAAAAAAAAACTTCAAAAATGGACTCAACTTCCTTTTTAAACGACTTCGAAAAGGAGGAGGTTCTCAATTCGACTGTATTTTTTTTTTATGTTTGTTATCTCAGAACTTTTGACTGGGTGAACCGATTTTGATGATTCTTTTTTTATTTGAAAGCTGGTGCTTTCCGTGTGGTCTCATTTTAATTTGGTCCAGTTCTGACAATGGAATTCATGAGAAAATTATATAAATCTTAAATTTGCGTCAAGTATGTGCGCGACAAATGGACGAATAACTCAATATCACGCCAACCGATTTGGATGATTCTTTTTTTATTGGAAAGGATGTACTTCAAGGGTAGTTTGATGAGAGTTTGGTTAGGTTCTGATTATGGGATCCATGACAAAGTAACGGAATTCTCCAATTCTTAAGAGCAAATTAACGATACTCGGCCGAATCTTAATCGAATTAGTTAGTGTACTTACTTCAGATTCACTAAAAATCAAAAAATAAACAAAAAAATTAACAAAACAAAAAAACGACTTCAAAAAATGCACTAAATAGTAAAAAAATAATTTCGTATTCTTCTACAACTTAATAATCAACTTTCTTTTTCTACTCATCAATATGTAGGTATAAATAAATATATATATTATACGATTGTTATTTTTGGAGTCGGTGTCAGCCAAGGTACCCGGCCCGGCGTGTTCACTTGACAGCTCCCCTCCCGCCGCGGCCCGCTCTCGCCTCTCACCTCGTCAAGTCGCGCGTGTCACACAAGCACATCTCACCTATAACTATGTATGTAGTTACAAACCTACCTTGGCTGACACTGACTCCAAAAATAACAATCGTACCTACATATTGATGAGTAGAAAAAGTAAGTCGATTATTAAGTTGTAGAAGAATACGAAATTATTTTTTTACTTTTTAGTGCATTTTTTTAAGTCATTTTTTTGTTTTGTTAAAATTTTTATTTATTTATTTATTTTACATATTTCGCTTTCTAACTAATCTCAAAAATTATTCCACATATACAATACACTATAATTTGGTCACTTATCAATGAACATCATTATTATTAAATTTGATATTAGCGGAGATCCGGGAGGAATTGGTTCCTCGTCAAGATTTTGAACACAATAATATACAAGGGTTGTCCAAAAATTAAAGACCTTTCCTCATTTTCAGCGATGCGGACATTATTTCTCAAAATTTTATGGCACTAGCGTATAGTTCAGACTTTCTCCTAAAAAGCGAGCGGTGATCCGGATTGGTAGCTGCTTCAGTGCGATCTTTGCGGGCATTTGAGATGGACGCTCCGCTGTCGATTCCCGCCGCCTGCGAGGTGAGCTCAAGTTAGTAAGCTCGCAATTTTGATCCTAGATGTCAGTATGTCTACCACACAAATGATTTTGAGGGAAAAATGGCATATGGAAATTGCGTGCTCGTTGGGTTCCCAAAATGCTGAAGAGCAAAATCGTATGAAAAGCACTCGGATCTCTTCGAACCGTTTTTTCCAACAAAGGCGAAGCTTATTTGGGTTGAAGCATGAGTTCACCACCTAACCCCGGAATCAAAAAGGCAATCATTGACATGAAATGCATCTTTTTCTTCACCTGAAGCAACGTTTAGTTGGAAAACCTTTGGAGACCGACTAGGAGGCGGAGGGAGATGTGATAGCAATTTTGGTGCCGGAGTTCTAGGATTAGGGAACCAAGACCTAACGGCTCACCAAGTGCATCGATCGTAACGGGGAATATGTCGATAAATAATGGGGACATGTACCTAAAATGTCAAATGATTTTGTAAATATTAATTTTTCCTGATTTTTTAAATTAGAACGGTCTTTAATTGTTGGACAACCTGTACTATGTTTGATGATCCATTAAATTAGGCGCACAACAGTATTAAATTACCGAACAATTTACATAAAATGATATCTACAGTGGAATATGATAATAAATTCCAATGTACTTATGCCTTTTATGTTTGCTTGTGAGAGTTTTGTCTTCATTCATGGATCATAGAATATGTTTAGGTGAAAATAGGAAATAAAATAATTTAACATTCGGAGAGCAAAATAAAACAAAAAGTTTCTATAGGACACAAATATAATTATTACCTCAGTAGTCATTATTTACTTTTATGGTCTTGGTAGGTACTACAGAAGGGTGAGTTCTGCATTTTGCCGGGGGCCTCCAGGGCGTGCTTCCTTTTAAAAGTACTCCAATTCTAGGAGCAGGTCCTGGGTCTGAGTTCTTGGGTACGGACCGGGTACTGTTCGGTACGCACGAGTTCGGCCGGGGCCGGACCTTGGAGCCAAACCCGGACAGAACCCGTACAGAAACCCACACGATCTCGTAGGCATTCGGGTTCCGGCTGCGGATCTGGCTCCAAGTACCGGGTTTAGGTCCTGGACCGGGGTCTCTGGGAGTAATCGATTTGAAAAAGGAGTAGGTGTAGAATCCGCTTTCCACGAAGAACCCGAGTTCAAGAGCCCACTCCAGCTGAACCTACACATCGCTACTTGGTACACCCACGGCCATGTCAGCAACGATGTGCGAGAAGGCAGTCCATCTGTCTAGTACATCTGGTTCAAGAACGTTAATAGTGTCAAAAGCAGTTTTCATTGGCATTGGAGAGACCACCTCCCGGAGTTCCTTGGTCAGTCCAAACACTAATATCTGGTCCATCATATAATTAATCATCTAATTCCAATTAAGTTGTATTTATTTCTGAGAATAATTTCAAAATTATCTCACCATGTATTCTCCCGTTTTACTTCATTTATATATCAAACCTTTTGGACTAAAGGTTCCGTAATCTGATTGGCTTGTTACGCCTCACCATGCTTCATTCTTTGTTTTTGGTTGACCTACAGGATTCATCAGATTTGGACGGATGGAAGCCATCTTGAATCTTATAACAAGAGACATCTGAGTGTGTCATAACTTCTAAAGTCCTAACTAAAGCTAGAACCCAGAAGGCTGATGAAGGAGCTATTCGAATGTCTAGTATAAAATGCTTGTTGTTATAAAATAATCTTTTCATGGCAACATTTATTTATTTAACCTCCGATCACCCCGTGAGTGTTCTTATCTTAACTGATTATAATGATAATACAGAACTTAAAGAATCCCTTAGCATACCAATAAAAGTATGGATTAGCACTATATTATCATATAGTGCTAATAGACAAGACAATATGTAAAAAGAATATTTGACTGGTCGGTGGCTGAGTCGACATCGCGTTTGGGTTCCAACCAGGTGTCCCGTGTTCGATTCCTCGGCTAGCCAAGTCCTCCATCACCACACAAGCATCATTTTCTGCTTTCTGTGATGGTAGTAGGAGATTTTCAATTATCGTCAGGTTATTCGTAACCCGGGAACGTTAGTCTTTCTTTTAAAAAAAAGATCGGATTAATACATCCGGATGGAAGATACCGATTAGGGGGCGTATATTAATTACGTGAGCAGTTTTTCTTCCCATCTAGACCCCCCTCCCTCATTGGTGCGATAAATTTGGGCCACTTTGTATTTTATTTTCAAGTAACGTGAGATTTTGTTGGACCCCTCCCCCTCCCTTTTGAGCTCACGTAATTAATGTATGCCCCCTTATGTCATATAGCATTCGCTCAACGAAAGCCCAATTTGATATGAATTTATCTCTTGCAGTGTTATATAGTGCTGCGTATACATTAACAAATATAAACACGAGCTGAGCCTCGAATTGTGGGAAAGGAACGAAGCAATGGCAAAAGACGCGAAATGCCACTTGCAGTTGCTTCATTCCTTTCCCGTAATTGCAGGTTTGGTTTGCGGAAATACCTTTGTGTTTATACGCAGCATAACCTACACCATGGAAGAACTTGACTACGAAGTAAAATGAAAATACAACGCCATTTTATGATAAATAATAATCTAACCATATGAAGGTTAATATTGAACCTCTCTGTTCTAAAGATAAGTACGTAATTTCATTGAAAAATTTTCAGTTTTTTTTATTTATTTGCGAAACAGTAATCATACATACATAATATAACAGTTTTATGAAGGTTATAGGTACATATATTTCATTGACCAATAAAATAATGACATAAAATTGAAAACCGTAAAAAAAGAGGTTTGCATTAAAAAATTGGTAAAAATTGATTTTATTAATTCAAACTGGTAAAAAGAAGGAAGGATTATGAAATAATACAAATATATAAATTGTTTTTCTAGTATAGCTGATAACTACACTAAAGTGTTCATCTTCTTAACCACGGGATATAGTTCAATTGGTTCCATGCCAACTCAGAATGAAATCACTCTTAATTACCTTTCTGAGGTGCTTCTGAGTTGTTTTCATTCTGAGTTGTCCGGTCACCAGTTCAATTATCATTAAATAATATTATATTGATTTATTCTCTCGGTACATCCGCAGTCATGTCAGCTACTATAAATGAAAATGCTGTCCAAAATGCTGCGCATCGATCAAGGGCATCTGGTTCAACGACACTCATAGTATCTGCTGCAGAGTGGTGAAACCAAAAGTACTTATCGTTTTCATTGTGGAGACCGCCTGCTGGAATTCCTTGATCCGACCAAACTTTAACATCTGATTGAGGTTCACCTAACTGAATCTGAGTCGCGTTGATGACTGAGAAGAGTTTCAGTATTTCCCTCATTATGCACTCTCCCGCCTTATTTCCTATGTAATTCAAGCCGAGTGGATTAAAGGTTCCGGTGTCAGACTCCATGACAAAATTTAAATTGTGATTATTTGCCCTATGTCTTTTTTCATACGCAATCGCACCAATCCAACTCTGTTCTTCCCCGGTCCACAAAATTGTTCTAATTGTTCTTTCCGGTTGAAGGTTGATTTCCTTCAAGGCCACTGGAACCATCCACGATATAAAGCAGCCGACTCCGTCATCCATTGCCCCTTCTCCCACATCCCAACTATCCAAGTGGCCCGACACTACAACGATTTTCTTTTTTTTTAGCTTTCCCTTCAAGTCGATTATAGTGTTTCTTGATACTTTAGTATCTGAAGTCGGGGACATGTTTAGTTTTATAGTTATAGATTTACCATCATTTTGCATTCTCAAAAGTTCATCGGCATCTTCCAAAGTGATTGATGCAACTGGTATCTGTGTAACATTTACCTCATATTCTTGTACTCCGGTATGTGGAGTGGCCATAGAAAAAGGTGCTACCGATCGAACAAGGGCAGCAACTGCGCCTTTTTTTGCCGCTTTTGAAGCTCCATCCAATCTGTATATTACGGTTGTATCATAATCTATGAATGGCTGTGCGTAAACTACTATTTTACCAACGACAGAAACTTTATCGAGCTCGTCAAAACTTTGAACTACGATAGCCTTTGCTGTGATGCCTTCTGGAGGAGTTCCCACACTTGTTCCGAGACCAAGTATTGGCAGATTTTTGTGACGGGGTTCTAATAACGTTGCACTTTCTTTGCCTCGAACCCAACGAGGTACCTAGAAAAAAATAATATGGTTACTTTATTTTAAAACCTTTTTGGAGCTGACACATTCCAAATGATAATCCCGCTATTCAAGTTCCATCGTTTTACTTTTAGAAATTTAGGACAAATTTGGGAGTAAAAATACAATTACAGTTACCCGTAAATTTTCTGTTACCCACTAAATGACATAATATATTAATGAATTAGGTTTTGCATGAACAATAATAATTCAACATACGACAAATGACGTTGTAAAATATTTATACCTTATATTTTTCCGTATGAACATCATGCAAGCCTTGCTCCTTTGTCAGGTTTACCATGTAGTCTATAGCATTCTCTAAGTTTTGAGAACCTGAAAGACGATTGCCAAATGTGTCGATGAACTTTGCCAAACTAAAACAAAAAAGTTTGCATTTTGATATTCTTGTAGGGCTAGAAATTTTTTTTCCTTCACCTCAAATCATATAAAATCAGTATCTGTTGGTCAGTTAGGCTTGTGCGCACTAGCGGCCAGCCGCGTGTGCGGTTCGGCTAAGCGGCTAGCCGCCTGACGCGGTTGAAACAAGCGGCTGGCCGCCATGGCGGCGAGCTGCTATTGAACCACCTGAGGTGGTTGAACAAAAAACTGCGTTGTTTCATCATCATTAAAATGGACGCTATTAAAGTTAATTTTGTTTGAATAAATGATTTTTAATTTTTTTTTTACAATAGCTCAACACAGGAGGCCCTAAGGAAAATATTTTCCCTCGGGGCCTAAATCTCTTCGGGCATGCTGCGTGGAGGGTCTTTTAAAGGAAATGAAGAAGAGGAAGTTCTGTGAAGGATAAGGTATGAGGGTTGGATAGGAATCTGGGGATCATTGTGTCCAGGAGTGACGAATGTATGAATCCATTCTCCCAGTGCGGTGCAAGGCGATGTTGCAAAAGAGTTCTGCTTGTGAGGTTACAAGGTTTCCCTCAACCAGGCTCTCTGATCCGGCCTGCCAAGCAGCTGGTGGGTAGACACACCCGCCACCAAGACCCAGACAAACCTCACCCCATGAACCCGGGCACACCTGCTAAGTCATCAAACATAACGAATCAATTGGGGTAACCTATGGCAGAGGTGTTGGTCATCCAATAAATGGTTCCCAGGGCGGCGGTACCCCTTGCCCACCTCCCAAATTGAAATTAATACATACCAAGATTTTTTTTTGCATTATCGACATTTCTTCATTTCCAAAAATACACTCCAGATACTAATATCTACAGCCTGTATGTCGGACGAATATCTACAACTCATATGTTGAACTAATATCTACGAACTTCAGAGTGTTGACTAATATCTACAGAGCTAAGGTCGGACGAATATCTATGACGGTCCCAGTGTTGACTAATATCTACAGAGCATAGGTTGAACTAATATCTACAGAATGTAGGTTGGACTAATCAGCTAAATGTGTCCAATAGTCCGATATTAGGGATTTTTACATACATACTTACATAAATTAAGTTTTTTAAACTGCATATGCAATATTACGTTATTCCAATATGCTATACATAATTGCAAATCCAACCTCTGCCAGTGCTGTAGATATTCGTCAACACTTTGGTTCTCATAGATATTAGTCAGCAGTTTGAGCTGTAGATATTCGTCAACACTTTGGTTCTCATAGATATTAGTCAGCAGTTTGAGCTGTAGATATTCGTCAACACTTTGGTTCTCATAGATATTAGTTTGATTTTTTCAGTTTTTTGGAATTCCTGTAGATATTAGTAGACGCCTCCCAAAAATATCCACTAGCTCTTCCCATTGAGTTTTAATTCACTGGTCTTATATGCTGCTCCTTTAAAATTCCGAATAGCTTCTCGTTTTTAAATTTCAACGATAAATTTTTCTGTGTCAAAATTCATGGCTGGGGGGACAACTCAGCAGCGGCTAGCAGCGAACTAAGCCCCAACTGCCTAGTGCGTACAGTCAATATGACGGTCAGCTGCGAAGCGGGCCGCTGCCCTCCGTTCAACCGCCACGGTTTGAATTTTTCGATCGCCTACACGGCTGACCGCTAGAGCGCACAAGCCCTTAGGATCTTGCTATAGAATAAAGAATATAACAATAGGCCACTTGCATCACATTTTTTTTAAAAAAATCCGGTTTAGACAAATATTCTAAGACATTCTGTATTTTTTTTTTTAATCGTATTTTTGAAACCCTGGGAATTTTTTGAAAATTTCAATCCGAAAAATCAGACCATTTTTTATAAACCGGAAAGACAGGACATAATAGGTGCGAAAAAACGATAATTACATAGCCGAAAATCATTTTTTAAAAAAAAGAACGTTTTCCACACGAATGGCACAGGAGAATAACGAGACATACCAAAAATATTACATCTCATAAATATTTTTTTCCTTGATCCATCTTATCATAAATCATTTTAATGTACAACATATATATTACAAAATCCAATGTAATATACTTGTACTTGTAAATTATAATAATAATAAGAATATTGTAAAATTTGATTTTGTTAAAATCAGCACCATAACCGTTATACCTCTAAAACATGTACTGACTTCTAAAATGTACGGGGTTCTCTTCAGAACATCTGTCAAAAAGTCAAACCAAATGATAAGTTCGCAGAGAACAAACAATAAATCTAGTGAACGAATTCAAAAATTCGCCTGAAATCAAAGTGATGCCATATAAAAAAACTAAATCAGTGTGGAATTTTACAAAAATAATAGGAACATTTTCAGAGACGGGACATTTTCATGTAGTGACGTCACGAGCCCAAATAATGGATTTATTTATTTAAAAATAAAAAAAACTATACATTTCTAAAAAATTTTATTAACATTTTCGCAATCTTAATAAAAAGATATATCCACACGATGTTTTCCAAGTCGTTATGAATTCAATGCAAGTGGCCTATTAGAAGTAACTTCCATACAAATTTGAATAGAAACAAATCTGCACTTAGCATGCGGTCTGTCTCTCTTAGACTTGTCTGAATTTGGATCCCATTTGAATTTCGTAATCATTGTGAATGCACTATGATGTCGTCTCTCACCCAACTTTGCTCTTGAAGTCCAGATAACCCTTCTGGATGGAAGGAGAGACCTCCTCCGATTACATCTCATCCCAATTTTTTTATAGAAATACAGGACTATAATTGGATTGCGAAGCACGCCCACAGTGCATTTCTTGTGTTATTCTTTATTTTAAGGGTCTGGCGGATTGTTGGGCGATTATTCAGCTGAGTGATTTAGTGACGACGACTGAAAGATTTTTTGTTGTTGTTTATATTTATTTCCAATTTGGGGGGCAAGTATGGGTACCGTCACTCCGGGAACCATTTATTGAATAACCAGCACCTCTGCTGTAGGTCACCCCATGTGGTTCGCAAGGTTGGGTGACTTAGCAGGGTTGCCCGGGATCATGGGGTGAGGTTTATCTAGATCTTAGAGGCGGATGTGTCTGCCCACCCACTGCTTGGCAGGCCAGATTTTTTTTTTTTTAAGAGCGGAGACGGTTTTCATATATATAGTTCGTGAGCACTTAGGCCATAGGCCCCTTGTGCTATCTCCTATTTTACCTCATTCCTTTGACAGTAACCCAGTCCCTTTTACAAAGTTCACCAGAATTGTCATTGGAAATAATACACATTGTCGAACCAGAAGACATAGGTCTTCGACAATGTGTCTTCCCAGGTCTCATTTCTCCTCTTCACTCCTCCTTGGTTCCCTGAAGGCCCCACGAGGAAAGAGGGCTTCATCTCTCCTCTCCACCGGAGATCATAAGGAATGGTTGAGGGAGGCCTTTTGACTTCTCCAGCCGGACTCTCTTAACCCATCGCCTTGCACCAGGGATGGAGCGATAGATTTATATGTCCATCACTCCTGGACACACTAACCCTCAGATTCCTACCCATCCCTCATACCTTTTTCCTCCTCAGAACTTCCTCTCCTTATTTTCCTTAAAAAGGCTCTCTACACAGCATCCCCTAAGATGAAATAGGCCCTGAGGGAAATTATTTTCCTCAGGGCTTCAATAAACTCAGGAATCATTCCTTAAAATCTGTATGATACGTCTTGTTACACCTTTCACCTATATTTTAATAAATTATTATAATATAGGATGTAGGTAACCTATTTAAGGTTTAATATTGAAGATTTGTTCATTTATATTCTCTTTTTTACATTATTTTACAGACAATTGTTTGAATGAAGATATTTGCATCTGAAGTTAATGTAGACAAGCGTGCATTTTTGCCACAAACTACACATTTTTATTAATCTCGTTTGTTGTTAGAATGGCAATGTAATAAAAATAAAAATTTATTGCCACAATTGATAAAAATAATAGAGATTTGTAACAAACAAGAAGCAATAAAAATATGTGCAGTGATTATGTTTATTATTTTGTGTGATTGTAGAATAGAAACATTTTTCTTATATTTTCGTTAATTTTTTTTGGAATGTTATGCCGTGTTGTGCTACCTCCTTCTTTAGCCAACGTTTCGGACGGCGTTGCAGTGTCCATCATCAGGGCAGATCGAGCAGATTCGATAGATCCGGTAGATCTGCTGGATCTGCCCTGATGATGGACACTGCAACGCCGTCCAAAACGTTGGCTAAAGAAGGAAGTGTCAGCCGTCCAAAAAGTTGGCTAAAGCGCAACATGGCATAACACCACAAAAACAAATAACGAAAATACTTTTGGCCGTGAAAATCTAAAAACATATAATTTTTTTTATAATCTGTCTGTCAAACCAAAGTACTTACTGTTTATAAGTTTGTCCTTTGAAAGGCCCTTTTGTAAAGTAATCAATTATCTGATTGGTTATTTTGGCATACGAGGCAATGTTATCCACAATGTCTTGTTGTACGTTGCATGACTCATCTTGCTTGTGGGTTTCGTCGTGAGGTTCGCAAAATGTGACCAGCGATAGAATCACACTTATTATAATGCGGTGAGAATGCATTTTTAAACATTAACCTAAATAAAATAATATATTTAATATTTGATAAATAATTAACAAAATACAAGGATGTATCCTCTCATATTTTTCGATTAAGGGTCAGTAGTCAAAATTACACTCTTTGTAAACTTCTAACTCAAACAATATTATAAACGATCTCTCTTTAAATTCTTTGCATGTTAGTTTGGAAAATGTCTAAGGTTTCAAATTAATAAAATTATTTGTAAGTTCTGTTCTTTATAATTCTTTGAAATACATGAATATTGATACCTTATTGGTAAGCCACCCAGTGAGGCCAACATTATTAAATTATACTATAAAATGTAAAATATTGTATCAAAAAAAAAAAGTTAACAATTTAAGAAATTATACAATGGAAACATAACACATTTTCCAACTACTGTATAGAATTTATCAAAGATTTTCAAATAAAAGAGATATTCTATGGTGTCCGCCTGACTGTCGGCGGATTACTTCCTAATGAGAATAGTGTAAATACGGAAAGTAGTTGATTTTTTTATTGAAATTTACTATAGCAGATATTGCTTGCGCTAGAAATTTACTAAGTGGCATTCACTGTCATTTCTGACCCAAATATTTACAAGACGCGTAGTATTAAATTATAAAACCTACAAGTTTTTTTAATAATAGCTAGAGGAGACCCGTTAGGAATCGCGGGATAATCTAAATTCTTTACATCAGTTTCAATTTTAAAAATTACATAATTAAAATAATTTTTTGTAAAAATATTACATTATACTTACTTTATTGTTCAAACAATCAGTTCAAATTTAGAAAACGACACTTTAATTCAAAGCAAATCCGAGTTCACAACCGAAAATAGTATTTTGATAAGATTTCTTAAAAATTTATGAAGAAGCCGGTGGTTAAACTCATACTGGTTATGTGAGTGAATTGATTTATGTCTATAAACAATGCTTGTTTAAATAATATTTCACTTACGGTGACTTTGTATCGGCTGTGAGCTAGGCATGATACAGCCTTCGTCATTTATATTGTTATCAGCAGTGGCGTGCACAGAACTTTTGGTGAGCTAGAGCACTAAGATTTAAAAAAAAACGACATTATTGATGTTGTTGTAGCTGAAAATGAATTTTATTTTTTTTCGAAATTTCAATTTTTTGTACGAAGATTTTTTATCTAGGGTAGGCATATGCCTACCCTGAGTAAGAAATCTTCATAGAAAAAATCAAAATTTCGAAAAAAAAAAATTCATTTTCAGCTATAACAACATCAATAATGTCGTTTTTTTCAATCTTAGCGCTCTAGCTCACTAAAAGTTCTGTGCACGCCCCTGGTTATCAGCTGTGGTTGCCAGTGCAGGATCTACTAAAAAAACTCTTACCCTCTGAAAAAAGTCCACCTGTGTTTTGGTACCTAATTTTCTCTTCTTCTTCCTCGCACTGTCCCAACTCATTGCCTAGGTAGGTTGTTGGGGTCGGCTCATCTCGTTCGCAGGCTATAACTTCTTCGGTTCTGGGCATCGCTTTCATCCAGCCCGTTTCTCTGTAATATTTTTGAGCATTGAGTCATCCAGGAGTTATTTGGTCTTCCTCTGGATGACTGTCGATGAAGCTCCATAGACATTGCCTGCTTCACCATGTGGTCTGGTGGTCTCATGTGCCCATACCATCTCAACTGTCGTTCCTCCAGCTTACTGTTTATGTCCATGACACCCAGGCTACCACGAATGAGTAAAATTTTAATCCTATATTTTAGTGATACTCCTGCCGACCATCGAAGCATTCGCATTTCTGCTATTTCGAGTTGCCTAGAGTAGGAGTTGTACATAGCCCAGTATTCGGAGCCATACATTATCGCGGGTCTAACGATAGTCTGGTATATGTTTCCTTTAAGTTTTATAGGCATTTTCTGGTCATACAAATGGATGTTGTGGATGGATCCTGTTATGGATCTACATTTCACCCATCCCACACCTATTCTATGGTTGACTTCCGCTGCACATTCTCCATCTCTGTGAATGAGTGAGCCCAGATACTTAAATGAGTCACAGTTGGCTTATGTTTTGGTACCTAATAGATTTTCAAAACACCTACCTGTGGTTGACAGTAGTTGTTGTTGACTCGGAATCACTTCAGTCAAGGCAAATACTAAAACTAAATAAACTGCCAATTTAAACACCGCAATTTAAAATGTAAAAGGCGCACAATGTAAAAGAAATATATTTTCAATACTTATTTATTTATTTATTTATTAACGCCCTTTTTCGGGGCTTTTACATAAGTATGAAATTTACAAATTACACTATGATTAAATAATATATAAATACTATATATTTCTTAAGCAAAGAAATATAATAGGTATTTTGGAACGAAATAAATAGTATTTATTGTACATAACTGAACTGCCTCAGTAACAGTATTTTGTATTTGTTTAAAGATAAATTGAAGATGTCAACTGACTTGGTATAATTATTTCCCCTCTGGGCAAAGAGAAATACATATGGTAGTTAGTTCCAGAATTTCTGCACTGAAATAAATCCTGACTTCTGGTATTACGTAGTGGAATCCCGAAGCTTATCAATTCAAGCAATACCGGATTATCAACTAAATTATTTAGAATTTTATACAGAAATACCAAATCAGTGAAAATTCTTCTGTCTGACAATTTGAGCATATTCATAACATTTAAAATAGTGTTCTAGTTTAACATAATTGCTGGAATAGCCATTTTAAAATTTAGAAAACGTACAAATTCATTTTGTATTCTTTCAACAGCTTTGCTAATGGCCTCAAAATGTTTAGAATTATTCAAAATATTTACCATTGAAACATTCTTCAAGATAATATCAACAAATTGTTAATTTGGTGTAATGAAAATAGACTTTACTTAAATATCTCAAATGCCAAGTAGTTAGATTTTCTCGAATAAAAAATCCAGTGATCTTTAATTACAACATTGATAACAATACTCTCGAGATATTAACACAAATTAAAGACTTAGGCATCACTTTTCAATCAAATCGTTCATTTGTTAACCACATAACAGAAATCTCTAACAAGGGCTTAAAAATGTTGGGATTTATAACTAGACTAACTAGAAATTTTAACAATATAAAGTGTATTAAACTATTATATTTTGCATATGTTAGAGGTCAACTTGAGTACAATTCTCCCGTCTGGAACCCATATTATAATATGGTGGATTGAATGCATATTGGTCTGTAATTAGAAATATAGAAATATCACTTTTATCGCCCTTTTTGAAAATTGTAGTCAACTAACTAATTTTCCACTTATCGGGAAAAATTCCACTGGATAAAGATAGATTAAAAAGTTTGGTTAATGGGATAGCAATTACGTTGATACATTCTTTGATAAATATTGTAGGGATATTATCTGTGGATATCTAAGGATTTAACTTTAGTAATTATATCAGAGAGACTTATGGTACACTGTGAAATATCAAGAGTTTCGTCTAGAGTTGTTGTTGGAACAGGAGCATTGCTTGGGTCTGTTGAATAAACACTTTTAAAAAATTTGCAAACAAGTTAACAATACCATCAGTATTATTGCTATGGCTGCCATTTAGGTGCATAATGCTCGGGAAATCAGAAGAATCTTCTTTAAGAGATTTCGAGTATTTCCAAAAATAACTAACATTAGTTTTTACGAAGTTTTGAATTTCATAGACATTTTTTTACATGAAGTTCTTAAATGATACGATTTTAGATTTTCACGGCCAAAAATTATTTTGTTGTTAGTTTTTGGGGTATTATGCCGTGTTGCGCTACCTCCTTCTTTAGCCAACGTTTCGGACAGCGTTGCAGTGTCCATAATCAGGGCGGCTGTATCCATCATCAGGGCAGATGACACATCTGCCCTGATGATGGACACTGCAACGCTGTCCGAAACGTTGGCTAAAGAAGGAGGTAACGCAACACGGCATAATACCCCAAAAACTAATAAGAAAAAAAAATTCTTAAATCTTTAAATTCAATGTAATCAGAATTTTTTTGATTTAACTTATATTGTTTACCTATGTTTAAGTTTTTTAGTGATAAGTAGATTTATAAGTTCTTTGGAGTACCATTTTGGATAGGTGTTTGGCTTACATATCTTGGTTGGAATATACATGCTAATAGCCTTTTCCAAAACAGAATAAAATTTATTGGTAGCTGTGTTGATATCATCATATTGCACGGATGACCAATCAAAAGAGAGAAGATAATTACAAACTAACTAACTAACTAACTAACCATCACGCCGTTTCTCCGCAGGGGTAGGCAGAGAGGACGGACCACCAAACAACTCGGTCTTGGCACACACTCTTTGCCTCACTCACATTCATACATCGTCTCATACATTCTCTTCTATTATTCTGACTTTTGACATGACCCGACTCAAGTATCTGATTAACTTGATCGTGCCATGTCTTCCTCGGGCGTCCCCGACTTCTTCTACCATTCACATTCGCGTCGTATATTCTTCTTACACTACTTCCTTCGTTCAAATTTTCTCGTAATCAGTTTTTAAAAATTTTTGGTAACTGAAAGACTGTTTACAAGTATTAACATGTACATTAGAAATAATAACTTCCAGTGAAGGATGATAAGCATCAATGGACACCAGCGGTTCACCACACTCTTCAATTACTATTGAGTCTATGTTAGAAAAACATAAGTCTAGAGTAGAATTATTTTCATTTGGTATAGTATTTGCCTGATTCAGGGGTTAGCTAGTCTCACTAGCTCCAAGACTCTTGCGGCGTATTTATACAAAACGAGCGAGTACCAGGCATGCGTTGCAGAGCCATTCAAAGAAAGAAACGAGCGAGTACCAGGCATGCGTTGCAGAGCCATTCAAAGAAAGAAACGAGCGAGTACCAGGCATGCGTTGCAGAGCCATTCAAAGAAAGAAACGAGCGAGTACCAGGCATGCGTTGCAGAGCCATTCAAAGAAAGAAACGAGCGAGTACCAGGCATGCGTTGCAGAGCCATTCAAAGAAAGAAACGAGCGAGTACCAGGCATGCGTTGCAGAGCCATTCAAAGAAAGAAACGAGCGAGTACCAGGCATGCGTTGCAGAGCCATTCAAAGAAAGAAACGAGCGAGTACCAGGCATGCGTTGCAGAGCCATTCAAAGAAAGAAAGCATTAGTGTTTTAATTCCGTTTACTGAAATGCTATTGGATTCACAATTTTTTTTCGTCTGGTGCATACACGAATATATCAAAAGGTTTTACGCTTGAGCAGGCCACATAAAATAGTCCGTGTGGGTCTGATGTGTACTGCCGCCCCGGGAACCATTTATTGGATAACCAACATCTCTGCCGTAGGTCACCCCAATACAGGGGTTTGCTCCGTTTGGTGACTTAGGAGGGGTGCCCGGGTTCATGGAGTGAGGTTTGTCAAGGTCTTGGTGGCCAATGTGTCTGCCCACCTACTGCGTGGCGGGCCGGATCGGGAGAGACTGGTTGAGGAGGTCTTTTGACCTCTCCAGCCAGAATCCCTCGACCCATCGCCTTGCACTGCTGTTGACGGGATGGATTCATAAGTCCGTCACTCCTGAACACACTGATCCCAAGATTCCTACCAACCCCTCAAGCCTTTTTCCTTTCCAGAGCTTCCTCTTCTTCCTTTCCTTAAAAAAACTCTCCACACAGCATTCCCTAAAATGACATAGGCCTGAGGGAAATTATTTTCCTCGTGGCCTCCTGTGTAGAGGTAAAGTTTCAAAAAAAGTCTTCTTTTGCAATTCCTCCCTCTGCGTGTCCTTTTCCAAGTGTCCTCATTCCCACCTCTGTTCCCATCCAGCATCCTCTTCCCCTTCCGCGTTCCCCTTCCACCTTTCCCGCATCCCCCCTCCCTTGAATCCCTCCTCCTTCTTCCCCTCCGCCCTCCCAGTTTCCTTTCCCCTCCATCCTCCCTCCCTGCAGCAAAATTATATGAAATATACACATTTGGAAGCAACTAACTCGCCACCTAAATATATAAATTTCATAATGTCAAAGCTCACCATTATATATAGAAACCTTCGCGGGCGTGCGCACTACAACTCACCAAAGTTTCATCACAATCGAATGAATGGTGTAGGAAATAATAAGGCAAAGAAAAAACATTAAAAATTAATAAAGTATTTTGAATTAAAATGGTGCCACAAAATAAGTTTGCTTTGTTTGAAGAAAAGAAACATTTATTTTTATACACATAGATAATTTTTTTTTTTTCTTTCTTTGCGGATACGGTTTATGACTACAGTAGAGCCTCGCTAATCCGGACCCCCGTTACTTCGGTGCATGCTGTAATCCGGACGGGTGCTTGCGGGTCGCAACGTGTCAATATTCAATCATTTACCGCCACTCGTTAATTAACTTTTAGTTTTTTTTTTTAATTTCATATTAAGTGGGCAAATTTCTTACATTTTTGAATTTTTTTTTAAGTATGTACATTTGTACCTACATACTCGTACATATTCTTGTCTAAATTGAATTTAAATTTTTACTTTAATAAATGAAACCCAAGCTAAAAATGTGTTTTATTCCTATTCAAATATTGCTTACTATAATCCGGATGCCTCGATAATTCAGAAGGGGTCTTGTTTTTCCCTATCCGGATTAGCGAGGCCCTACTGTAGTTCCCTTGAGCACTTAGGCCATAGGCCCATTGTGCTCCCATTTTACCTCAATCCTTTAACAATAACCCAGTACCTTTAATAAAGTTCACCAGAATGTCATTGGATATGTGGCTAAGTCTTCTGGTTCTACAGTGTGTCTCCCCAGGTATCTGAGCCTAGTTCCCACCAGGGCATGACATTGGCACCATAAGTGAATTGGATTCTCTTCATCCTCTTCACATTTTCTGCATCTATTGGTGCTTTCCACTCCCAGCTGCATATGTCTCCTGAGCTGGCAGTGTCCCGTACACGTAGAATACGTAGATAATACTAATGTGGGCTTATATTCCCCCTTTTACAAAAACAGTTGTATTCCTGCATGTGCGTGTGGTAATAACTTGTTTTTATTGTAAAATTGGGTTTTATTTTTATTTCATTTTTTATTTGCTGGCTTGCCAACAGAATCATCACATTATAATTAATACATTCATTTACATTTTCAATATGGTTGTAGCTGTGATTCCAATTATAGGTGAGCGTTCGCACACCTTTAATTGATTGGATCCTACGTTAGAAGCTGTGAGCACGTGCAATGTGCATGGTAATGTAATTTAAAACAGAAAATATTTATAAGAACCCTTTATCAAACAACAATAAATAAATTGTTATTTTGTTTTTGTTATTGTTATTAACCCATTTCGTTTTACAGTCAAGATATATTACAACATTATTGAGCTCTGATATTATTGGATATTGTAAGCATAATGAAAACATATAATTAAAAAAATCGTAATCGAGGAATATCTTGAATCATATCGCAACAACGTATGAAAATGCTGCCCTAAAAGGAGCGCACGAGTCGAGAATATCTGGTTATAGTATGCTCATACAGTCAGCAGATGTGTGATGATGCAGAAGTATTTCTCATTACCTTTCAAAAGACCTCCAGTATCATTGTCCCCAGCGGATTGTATACTGATTTCTGAAGTGTTGATCGATTTAAATAATTTAAGGATCTCTCTTATAATGCTTTTGCCTATTTTGCTACCCTCGTATATTATTCCCTGAGGAGTAAATGTACTCAAATCATAGACATCCAAATTTAATAGACCAGAAGTTACAGATGAGGGGTAAAACCAAACTATGGAGGGTGAAGAGGGGAAGATGACTGTGATTTGTTAAAAAATCAATCTGACAGTATATAGGCATCTCGCATTATAATATGACCATTTACTTTTTAAAAGCAAACTGCTTTTTAATGAATAGACCTTTTTACATGGGAGTGCGAATTGCCCGCCACATTATTATCATATTTGCGTAGTCGAAATCGGCAAAAGAAAGTTCGCCCTTTTTCACTCGGGAATATTTTGTTGCCGTGTTTAGTTGAGACACTTTTACAAATGTTTCATAATTTACTTACCCCTGTAACTCACCGGAGAAACGCCCACATTCGCTACGTTCACATATATTAGGGCATAATGTATAGCACAAGCTCTCACTTTTGTTCGTAAAATATGCGATGTGACCAGCGCGCTGCTCAGGACAAGAATGATGACGTCACATTTTTTAGATTCAAGCGACGCTCTCGTAAGCCCGGCTGGCTCCAAGGCAGAGCTATAGCCGGCTCCATGGGGAGGGGGAAATAATACGTTTTTATCACTTAGGGCAGGTCCAGATATATTCATATGTCCATGACTCAAATCAAAATCCATGGCAAAATTCTCCAGCATTTTCGTGTTCAGTTATGTATTTTTGTTTATTTTTCACTTATTGCCAATTCTTCTTAAGTCCACATAATTGTTCTGAGAGTTCTTCTGGGGCAGAGGTTCATTTCTATCAATATTGCTGGAGCCAGCCGCTATGAAAGAGCCTCCTCCATTATCCATAGCACCTCCCCCATATCCCAAGAATCAATGTGACCTGCTACAAGTAAAGGGTGGCGCAAAACTACCGACATAGTTTGAATCTTATTACACATTACAATAAGATTCAAAACTGAGGTTAATCTGAAAAGATCGGAAATGAGAATCATTTTTATATTAAGATCCGGACATGCACTAATGAGAAGAATATTGTGTTTGATAGGCCTCTCTGATTCTCCAATGTGCTCGATATGTGAACAAATTGAAGATGTCGAGCACACATTATCGAAGTGCATTAAATATGAACGACAGAGAGCTACAATACTAATGACCTCGAAGTCATCGGAAGTTCAGAATTTAATAGCCTCAACTGAGTTTCATGCCATATCGAGAATAATGAAATTTATTAGATCATGTAAACTGGAAAATATTTGAAAGTGTTTTTTTATACGAAATGAATATAAAAGGACTCTAAGTAACTTTTAAAGATCATTAGAGATTATAATGATAATATTATAATTTAAAAACAGATGAGGCAAAAATGACAACATTGTGTGAGTCAGAAGCCTCGATAATATACATGACATAAAAAAAAGAATTTTTTAAATTGACATGAAATTTACTTTATTCAAAAGATAATCTTCTAGCATTATAATTTAAATATGACTTCTGGCATATGACCGCCACGGCTGGCTCGGACGTAGTCTAATCTGGAGGTCCAATTTTCGATGACTTTTTCCAACATTTGTGGCCGTATACCGGCAATAACGCGGCGAATGTTGTCCTCCAAGTGGTCAATCGTTTTAGGCTTATCGACTAGCAACTTTACATATCCCCACAGAAAATAGTCTAGCGGCGTTAAATCGCACGATCTTGGAGGCCAATTCACGAGTCCGAAACGTGAAACTATGCGGTTACCAAATGTTTCCTTCAATAAATCAATTGTGGCACGAGCTGTGTGACATGTTGCGCCGTCTTGTTGAAACCACAGCTCCAGCACGTCATGGTTGTTCAATTTATGAACGAAAAAGTCAGTAATCATGGCTCTATAGCGGTCACCATTGACTGTAACGTTCTGACCAGCATCGTTTTTAAAGAAGTACGGACTGATGATTCCACCAGCCCATAAAGCACACCAAACAGTCAGTTTTTCTGGAAGTAACGGTGTCTCAACATACACTTGAGGATTATCATCACTCCAAATACGGCAGTTTTGTTTATTGAAACATCCATTAAAAAAAGTGAGCTTCGTCGCTAAACAAAATTCGCTTATGAAAATCGGGATCAACGGCAAACTTGTTTGGGTCTAGGACGTTTCTACGCCGCCGGTTCTTCGCCGCCAGTTCATCGCCGCCGTTTCTACGCCGAGACGGTTCTACACCGGCCGTTTCTACACCGGCCGTTTCCACGCCAGCCGATTCTACACCGCATTCAAATTAAATTAACAATTACAATTAAACTTTATTGTTTTAACACATACATAGTCATAGAAAATAAAATAGAAAATACAAAAACTATCGAATCATTTAAAAAGTAGCATTAACATTTATTTTAAATTAAAAGAATAAATAGGAAAAATAAGATTATTGCGTCATTTGGTAATTGTGTGCTAGGCCACGTAAATAATCTAGAGGTTCCCTGTTTTCATAATCTAAGACAATTCTTCGAATACGTTCATCAGCGTCACGGTATTTTTTCAGCTTCATCGGTGGTAAATGTCCGGCGATAAGTTGCTCAAAATAAGCGTCTCGTCCTTTTTGTACTTTTCGCAATCCATCTATAAATTTCCAAATAGTTGGGTGATGCATACATAATTCAGAACGCAATCGACGATTGGCTGCCTCTGCATGATTATTGGTGCGATCTTCTCCATCGATTGTTCTCTGGTATAAATTCCACATTGTTGGATGAAACATAGGCGGGCGCCTACCATTCCCGCGTCGATTTAAACGGCCAACATAGCTGTCTTCAAACCAATTTAGAAGCGGCTGAAGTTCTACTGGCAAATCATTTGCTAAAGCATCAATGTATTCATCTAAATCAGCTATTGGCACAAATGCTAATGCAATGACCATTTTAGCTCTCAATGCAAATTCAGCATCATTGTTGTATTGACTAATAACACCAATCTGAGCTAAATGCTTCCTCATATTTTGTGCTAAATGGAAGAAGCAACCTTTTACATTTACTTCAGGAAAGCAATCTTTCATGGCACTAAAAGCTGCATATTCATAATCACAAATGATAGATCCTGGACTTAAATTTGGCACTAGTGTTTTAATTAGTTCGAACATACGTGTGTATGTAACACGCTGCTTGTTAGGTAACAGAGCATACACTATAGGATGCACTCCTCCGTGTTTTGTTGCCATAACAATATAAACTTGCGAAAATAGCCTCGGTGCTTTTGCGAAGGTACCATCAGTGTACCATGTATTGGCATTATGCAAATGCTGCAACCAGCTCCCTCTTCCAAAAATTAAAATTCTGTTTGCTCCCTCTCCATCGTCGCTTAGCAAAAAAGTTTCTTCTGTTCCTGGTTGAGGCACATATAGCTTATATCGATTTGGCAACACCAAATCGTTTAGGTCTGCGGGATCAGCAGGTGCAGCATTAATTTGATTCCGTTTTCTTCTGATTATTTTTCTCAGGGCTGCATTATTTGGAATCGATGCTAAAACAGCTTCAGGCACGTCGACTATACACTGATTTATAACTACACTTGTGCCCTCCATAGTTTCTTCTGCACGACGTTTTCTATACACACACACATGAAAATAATCATTCCGGAAGTATTTTGACACATGTAGTACAAAGATCATAGAAAAACACGATAACATAGATGTTTTTACCACACAAAATTAAGTGTTGCCATTAAGCAGTAATATTTATAACGTAAAATAACATGTTTATATTTTAAGTACTTATTTTTTATAATTGATTCTCAAATATTTAGGAAGGTACACCAACTAGTATTGTGGAGTTTTTATGCCTTGACGCGAGTAGGCGTTATAAAGGGGCACGTTCTTTTGTATCACAAACCATGTTACATAAACCCGGCGTAGCTGCTAAACTACTTGAAAACAGGGATGTTTTTTTGCCGTGACGCGAGCAGGCGGTATAAAGGGGCACAAACCATGTTACACAAACCTAGGGTAGCCGCTAAACTACTCGAAAACAGGGATGTTTTTTTGCCGTGACGCGAGCAGGCGGTATAAAGGGGCACAAACCATGTTACACAAACCTAGCGTAGCCGCTAAACTACTCGAAAACAGGGATGTTTTTTTGCCGTGACGCGAGCAGGCGGTATAAAGGGGCACAAACCATGATACACAAACCTAGCGTAGCCGCTAAACTACTTGAAAACAGGGATGTTTTTTTGCCGTGACGCGAGCAGGCGGTATAAAGGGGCACAAACCATGTTACACAAACCTAGCGTTAGGTTAGGGACGCGAGCAGGCGGTATAAAGGGGCACAAACCATGTTACACAAACCTAGCGTAGCCGCTAAACTACTTGAAAACAGGGATGTTTTTTTGCCGTGACGCGAGCAGGCGGCATAAAGGGGCACAAACCATGTTACACAAACCTAGCGTAGCCGCTAAACTACTTGAAAACAGGGATGTTTTTTTGCCGTGACGCGAGCAGGCGGTATAAAGGGGCACAAACCATGTTACACAAACCTAGCGTTAGGTTAGGTTAGGTTAGGTTAGGTTAGGTTAGGGACGCGAGCAGGCGGTATAAAGGGGCACAAATCATGTTACACAAACCTAGCGTAGCCGATAAACTACTTGATTGGTGGTTATTGTGCCTATGCTTACTGAAAATTCATATGTATGTTGATTGTTTAGTTGGAATTTATATACTGCAGCGTCGACAAGCAATTATTTGTTAATAATGCCTAAACGAACCAAAATTTAAAAGATTTTACTGGCAGTAAAAATAAGTACTTAAAATATAAACATGTTATTTTACGTTATTAATATTACTGCTTAATGGCAATACTTAATTTTGTGTGGTAAAAACAGCTATGTTATCTTGTTTTTCTATGATCTTTGTACTGCGTGTGTCAAAATACTTCCGAAATGATTATTTTCATGTGTGTGTGTATAGAAAATTTTAACGTCGTTTAATTCAGTTAATATTGCTTGCCGCCGCCTAATTCTTGGTAACTGAAAGACTGTTTACAAGTATTAACATGTACATTAGAAATAATAACTTCCAGTGAAGGATGATAAGCATCAATGGACACCTGCGGTTCACCACACTCTTCAATTACTAGTGAGTCTATGTTAGAAAAACATAAGTCTAGAGTAGGATTATTTTCATTTGGTATAGTATTTGCCTGATTCAGGGGTTAGCTAGTCTCACTAGCTCCAAGACTCTTGCGGCGTATTTATACAAAACGAGCGAGTACCAGGCATGCGTTGCAGAGCCATTCAAAGAAAGAAACGAGCGAGTACCAGGCATGCGTTGCAGAGCCATTCAAAGAAAGAAACGAGCGAGTACCAGGCATGCGTTGCAGAGCCATTCAAAGAAAGAAACGAGCGAGTACCAGGCATGCGTTGCAGAGCCATTCAAAGAAAGAAACGAGCGAGTACCAGGCATGCGTTGCAGAGCCATTCAAAGAAAGAAACGAGCGAGTACCAGGCATGCGTTGCAGAGCCATTCAAAGAAAGAAACGAGCGAGTACCAGGCATGCGTTGCAGAGCCATTCAAAGAAAGAAAGCATTAGTGTTTTAATTCCGTTTAATGAAATGCTATTGGATTCACAATTTTTTTTCGTCTGGTGCATACACGAATATATCAAAAGGTTTTACATTTTAGTTAGATAATTTTTTTTTCTTTCTTTGCGGATACGGTTTATGACTACAGTAGAGCCTCGCTAATCCGGACCCCCGTTACTTCGGTGCATGCTGTAATCCGGACGGGTGCTTGCGGGTCGCAACGTGTCAATATTCAATCATTTACCGCCATTCGTTAATTAACTTTTAGTTTTTTTTTTTAATTTCATATTAAGTGGGCAAATTTCTTACATTTTTGAATTTTTTTTTAAGTATGTACATTTGTACCTACATACTCGTACATATTCTTGTCTAAATTGAATTTAAATTTTTACTTTAATAAATGAAACCCAAGCTAAAAATGTGTTTTATTCCTATTCAAATATTGCTTACTATAATCCGGATGCCTCGATAATTCAGAAGGGGTCTTGTTTTTCCCTATCCGGATTAGCGAGGCCCTACTGTAGTTCCCTTGAGCACTTAGGCCATAGGCCCATTGTGCTCCCATTTTACCTCAATCCTTTAACAATAACCCAGTACCTTTAATAAAGTTCACCAGAATGTCATTGGATATGTGGCTAAGTCTTCTGGTTCTACAGTGTGTCTCCCCAGGTATCTGAGCCTAGTTCCCACCAGGGCATGACATTGGCACCATAAGTGAATTGGATTCTCTTCATCCTCTTCACATTTTCTGCATCTATTGGTGCTTTCCACTCCCAGCTGCATATGTCTCCTGAGCTGGCAGTGTCCCGTACACGTAGAATACGTAGATAATACTAATGTGGGCTTATATTCCCCCTTTTACAAAAACAGTTGTATTCCTGCATGTGCGTGTGGTAATAACTTGTTTTTATTGTAAAATTGGGCTTTATTTTTATTTCATTTTTTATTTGCTGGCTTGCCAACAGAATCATCACATTATAATTAATACATTCATTTACATTTTCAATATGGTTGTAGCTGTGATTCCAATTATAGGTGAGCGTTCGCACACCTTTAATTGATTGGATCCTACGTTAGAAGCTGTGAGCACGTGCAATGTGCATGGTAATGTAATTTAAAACAGAAAATATTTATAAGAACCCTTTATCAAACAACAATAAATAAATTGTTATTTTGTTTTTGTTATTGTTATTAACCCATTTCGTTTTACAGTCAAGATATATTACAACATTATTGAGCTCTGATATTATTGGATATTGTAAGCATAATGAAAACATATAATTAAAAAAATCGTAATCGAGGAATATCTTGAATCATATCGCAACAACGTATGAAAATGCTGCCCTAAAAGGAGCGCACGAGTCGAGAATATCTGGTTATAGTATGCTCATACAGTCAGCAGATGTGTGATGATGCAGAAGTATTTCTCATTACCTTTCAAAAGACCTCCAGTATCATTGTCCCCAGCGGATTGTATACTGATTTCTGAAGTGTTGATCGATTTAAATAATTTAAGGATCTCTCTTATAATGCTTTTGCCTATTTTGCTACCCTCGTATATTATTCCCTGAGGAGTAAATGCACTCAAATCATAGACATCCAAATTTAATAGACCAGAAGTTACAGATGAGGGGTAAAACCAAACTATGGAGGGTGAAGAGGGGAAGATGACTGTGATTTGTTAAAAAATCAATCTGACAGTATATAGGCATCTCGCATTATAATATCACCATTTACTTTTTAAAAGCAAACTGCTTTTTAATGAATAGACCTTTTTACATGGGAGTGCGAATTGCCCGCCACATTATTATCATATTTGCGTAGTCGAAATCGGCAAAAGAAAGTTCGCCCTTTTTCACTCGGGAATATTTTGTTGCCGTGTTTAGTTGAGACACTTTTACAAATGTTTCATAATTTACTTACCCCTGTAACTCACCGGAGAAACGCCCACATTCGCTACGTTCACATATATTAGGGCATAATGTATAGCACAAGCTCTCACTTTTGTTCGTAAAATATGCGATGTGACCAGCGCGCTGCTCAGGACAAGAATGATGACGTCACATTTTTTAGATTCAAGTGACGCTCTCGTAAGCCCGGCTGGCTCCAAGGCAGAGCTATAGCCGGCTCCATGGGGAGGGGGAAATAATACGTTTTTATCACTTAGGGCAGGTCCAGATATATTCATATGTCCATGACTCAAATCAAAATCCATGGCAAAATTCTCCAGCATTTTCGTGTTCAGTTATGTATTTTTGTTTATTTTTCACTTATTGCCAATTCTTCTTAAGTCCACATAATTGTTCTGAGAGTTCTTCTGGGGCAGAGGTTCATTTCTATCAATATTGCTGGAGCCAGCCGCTATGAAAGAGCCTCCTCCATTATCCATAGCACCTCCCCCATATCCCAAGAATCAATGTGACCTGCTACAAGTAAAGGGTGGCGCAAAACTACCGACATAGTTTGAATCTTATTACACATTACAATAAGATTCAAAACTGAGGTTAATCTGAAAAGATCGGAAATGAGAATCATTTTTATATTAAGATCCGGACATGCACTAATGAGAAGAATATTGTGTTTGATAGGCCTCTCTGATTCTCCAATGTGCTCGATATGTGAACAAATTGAAGATGTCGAGCACACATTATCGAAGTGCATTAAATATGAACGACAGAGAGCTACAATACTAATGACCTCGAAGTCATCGGAAGTTCAGAATTTAATAGCCTCAACTGAGTTTCATGCCATATCGAGAATAATGAAATTTATTAGATCATGTAAACTGGAAAATATTTGAAAGTGTTTTTTTATACGAAATGAATATAAAAGGACTCTAAGTAACTTTTAAAGATCATTAGAGATTATAATGATAATATTATAATTTAAAAACAGATGAGGCAAAAATGACAACATTGTGTGAGTCAGAAGCCTCGATAATATACATGACATAAAAAAAAGAATTTTTTAAATTGACATGAAATTTACTTTATTCAAAAGATAATCTTCTAGCATTATAATTTAAATATGACTTCTGGCATATGACCGCCACGGCTGGCTCGGACGTAGTCTAATCTGGAGGTCCAATTTTCGATGACTTTTTCCAACATTTGTGGCCGTATATCGGCAATAATACGGCGAATGTTGTCTTCCAAATGGTCAAGCGTTTTAGGCTTATCGACTAGCAACTTTACATATCCCCACAGAAAGTAGTCTAGCGGTGTTAAATCACAAGATCTTGGAGGCCAATTCACAGGTCCAAAACGTGAAATTAGGCGGTTACCAAATGTTTCCTTCAATAAATCAATTGTGGCACGAGCTGTGTGACATGTTGCGCCGTCTTGTTGAAACCACAGCTCCTGGACATCATGGTTATTCAATTTATGAACGAAAAAGTCAGTAATCATGGCTCTATAGCGATCACCATTGACTGTAACGTTCTGACCAGCATCGTTTTTAAAGAAGTACGGACTGATGATTCCACCAGCCCATAAAGCACACCAAACAGTCAGTTTTTCTGGAAGTAACGGTGTCTCAACATACACTTGAGGATTATCATCACTCCAAATACGGCAGTTTTGTTTATTGAAACATCCATTAAAAAAAGTGAGCTTCGTCGCTAAACAAAATTCGCTTATGAAAATCGGGATCAACGGCAAACTTGTTTTGGGCCCATTCACCGAATCTACGCCTTGCTAGGTGATTTGGAAGCTTTATTGAGGCGTCAGTCTATTCATGTTGAAATGCCAATGCCAAACCAAACTAAACATAAATCACTTGACAGCTGACAAAATAGCCGCTAGTTATAAAAGTGTTGCCAACTCAAAGTTCTATACCTCTATAAAAAACACCCTTTACATTAATTACGTGAGCTCAAAATCGGGGGGATACAGTAAAATCTCACCAAATCTTGACAGCTTTTCAGCGTATTGTCACGATCATATTTACCTCAACGGGGGGGGCGTAATGGGATAGCATTGGGCGGGATGGGATAGGGTGGGACCCCAGATACACCACTGATCTCATGTAAGGGGAGGGTGGGTCCCACAAAATTTCACTTAATCAGGGCCGGATCTACGAAATCTGGCGCCCTGTGCAGTAGGTACCGATGGCGCCCCCCCCCCCCTACATTTTTATTTTGATTAAAAATTCGTTCAACCCAATTTTTTTATTTTTTTATTTAATTTTTTTTTTATTTAAAAGACCAGAGGTGGCTGCCAAATTCAACCGTGGGGCGCACTTGCGATTTGTACAGGGTTAGCAATTGTGTACTATTAAAGTATCTGCGGGCCCTGTACAATGCGCCCAGTTTCTGAGAGGCTAAATTAACTTTGGCTTCGATGGAGCCCCCGTACCTGAGCTGGTCACTTAGACTTAGACCAAGCATATCAATGGACGCCCTGTTCGGAAGATAGCTTCCGTTGAAGGACACTAGATTTTCATTTCGATCCCTTTTAGACGTAATCAGACATGATTCAGTAATTTCAATTGCTTTTCCATCGGTATGATATCAACAGTCAAACATAATTTATTCGACTATATTTGCATCGCACACGATTACCAACCAAAAAATCACAATACGTTTTTGAATAGTACCTCCCACACGCACACTTCGGAGCGACCGAGTCCCGCGCCACTTCAGGCCGCCGCGCAGAAAAGTAAAGACCGATAGGTTTACAGCGTAGTTCGACTTTTCTGCGCGGCGGCCTGAAGTGGCGCAGGACTCGGTCGCTCCGAAGTGAAAAATTTCACCACCTCAGTTGGACAAGGTTCTAACAGACATTTTTTTTCAAAAATGCAATACGATTTCTTTAGCTCATTTCTATAACCAAAGTAATTTTCAGGATGGTCTTTGTTATATTTCCGTAGAAACTTGCATGACGATGAACATCATGTTTTTGTAGCCACCATTTATTTTACAAGCTGCTAACATTATTTTGAACCTTTTGCAATTGCCCAATAGTTTATCATTTTTACGAGGCACAGTACGGTTCGTCACTTTAGTTTGATAGGGTTCTAACTTCGCCTTAACGTGTTCTGAGATGTCAAAATTTGCAAATTTGCGAATTCTCATAATCTATTTAACAATTTCTGATTTTGGGGTTCAATCATGTGTAAAGTATTTTAGTTTGACATTTATGGGAAAAAATTTATTTGGAACATGGCCCTATCTTGGAATGGCATTAGAGAAATGTAGTTAGAACCTTATGCATTGAATTATTATGCCCTAGCTGGTTGCATATGGTTTTATTGGCACGTTTAGGAATGTTCTAAGATGGTAAGTATACGACCTATTTTAAATATTGTCCTTTAAAATATCTTCTCTACATCTCTACATCTCTACATATCATAAATTAAAGTCCCCCGCATCGTCTGTCTGTCTGCCTGTTCGCGATAAACTCGAAAACTACTGAACGGATTTTCACGCGGTTTTCACCAATAGATAGAGTATTTCGTGAGGAAGGTTTAATTATGTAATTTGTCAAGGATTTATGTAAATTGGTTGAAACATAACGATAATTGTTAGAAGTGTCGGAAAAAGTCAAGCCGCCTGGTAGCTTTCACCGAAAACGCTGCCTAATCCTTTTGGGATTATAACAAAACAATGCATGGTGGGATATTCCTCTTTTATAGATCTACAAAAAAGTCCGCGAAGGCATATATCTATCTTTTACGGATAGCTTACTATACCCATTCTATCTTCTAAAAAAATGGTCACGTACATTGCGGTAATTGAAAAGTTATTTAGACGGATACAGTATTAATTCTTATTAACTTAAATTGTTAGTTACCCCAAGCCTTTCATGCACATTATTATAATCTTTCACATGATGTCTATGTATTATAAATTAAAGTCCTCCGCGGCATCTGTCTGTCTCTTCCCGATAAACTCAAAGACTGCGGTGTTATAAAGGTTGGATAACCATCCAGTAGATGACGCTGTGTTTTATTAGCCACAGCAACGCGTGGCCGGGTCAGCTAGTGTTAAACTTAAATACTTTACACAAGGTTCAATCTCAAAATCAAAAATCTGTTAATAGATTATGAGAAATCGTCTTCGCAAACTCTGACACTTATGTTTCAGACCAAGGTAAAGTGAAGTTAAAACCCTGTACGTTAAACCTTGTACGAGTATTAATTAGGTATTATATTTTTTAAATTATTAAATTTTATGGGGTAACTAGCGAATTCCCGGCATGCGTTGCAATGTTACAAATAAAAAAAGTTGTCCCCGTTCCCTTTCCACCTCCCCTTTCCCTCCACCTGGAGAAGGGTCTCTTTCTGCGTTCCCCCTCGCCCCTCCCGGATTCCCCTCCCCCTCTCGCCTTCCCTCATGCGCCACCTATTGCAAAATTTAATACAAATTTCATAACGACAGAGCTCATCAGTATACATATCAACCTTTACGGGGGTGCACACAACAACTCACCAAAGTCACAATCAAATGAATATTATAGGAAATAATTTCAATCAGCAAAAAGTGTTGGGGTAAAGTTCAGTTTATGGGCCAAATTCCTAAAAAATAAAACTAGTTATTTTTATACTAATTTGGGGTCGGGGAATCCGAATCTGAAAGAATTAGGCGGCGGCAAGCAATATTAACTGAATTACAGGACTTTAAAAAATTTTATACACATACAGGAAAATAGCCATTTTGGAAGCATTTTGATTCCTAGAAAATCAAACTAGTTATTTTTATACTAACTATGGGCCGGGGAATCCGAATCTGAAAGAATTAGGCGGCGGCAAGCAATATTAACTTAATTACACGACTTAAAAATTTTCTATACACACACACATGAAAATAATCATTCCGGAAGTATTTTGACACATGTAGTACAAAGATCATAGAAAAACACGATAACATAGATGTTTTTACCACACAAAATTAAGTGTTGCCATTAAGCAGTAATATTTATAACGTAAAATAACATGTTTATATTTTAAGTACTTATTTTTTATAATTGATTCTCAAATATTTTAGGAAGGTACACCAACTAGTATTGTGGAGTTTTTATGCCTTGACGCGAGTAGGCGTTATAAAGGGGCACGTTCTTTTGTATCACAAACCATGTTACATAAACCCGGCGTAGCTGCTAAACTACTTGAAAACAGGGATGTTTTTTTGCCGTGACGCGAGCAGGCGGTATAAAGGGGCACAAACCATGTTACACAAACCTAGCGTAGCCGCTAAACTACTCGAAAACAGGGATGTTTTTTTGCCGTGACGCGAGCAGGCGGTATAAAGGGGCACAAACCATGATACACAAACCTAGCGTAGCCGCTAAACTACTTGAAAACAGGGATGTTTTTTTGCCGTGACGCGAGCAGGCGGTATAAAGGGGCACAAACCATGTTACACAAACCTAGCGTTAGGTTAGGGACGCGAGCAGGCGGTATAAAGGGGCACAAACCATGTTACACAAACCTAGCGTAGCCGCTAAACTACTTGAAAACAGGGATGTTTTTTTGCCGTGACGCGAGCAGGCGGCATAAAGGGGCACAAACCATGTTACACAAACCTAGCGTAGCCGCTTAACTACTTGAAAACAGGGATGTTTTTTTGCCGTGACGCGAGCAGGCGGTATAAAGGGGCACAAACCATGTTACACAAACCTAGCGTTAGGTTAGGTTAGGTTAGGTTAGGTTAGGTTAGGGACGCGAGCAGGCGGTATAAAGGGGCACAAATCATGTTACACAAACCTAGCGTAGCCGATAAACTACTTGATTGGTGGTTATTGTGCCTATGCTTACTGAAAATTCATATGTATGTTGATTGTTTAGTTGGAATTTATATACTGCAGCGTCGACAAGCAATTATTTGTTAACCCCTCTAGCTAAATTACAAAATGATTGATACCGCTCAAAAAAATGCTGTCAAATGCCGGCGAATTTGCGAGAATTTCCGCATTTCAATAAAATCAAAATAATTTGAATATTTCTGAACATATCCAAAAACTAAAAACTGTTTTGGAAAGAAGATTAAATACGCTTTCGATTTGTATCATTAGAAATAAGCATTTAATTTTTGAAATATTAAAATTTTGAATGCAAACATTAAAATTTTGTAAAAGTGACTCACCATACATTGTTTCCTTTAAAAACTGAACTAAAATATCTGATAACGTAAAAAAAAACACATTTTTTAATAGTCGAATGTATTTTAAACATTATAGTCATCTCACTTTTGTATCATTTCAAACAAAAATAATTAATAAAAAATTCACAAAGTTTCATAAATTTTTCTCGTATTTGACGTTCACACAAATTTTCGGAAGTTTTAAAAATATTATTTTTAATTATTATATTACGTTTATTAATGAGGGAAAGGGCTTAAATAGAACCATAATAGTTTTATGCTATCAAAACACTCAATTTATATAAATATTTACGACAAAACAATGTTATTTTCGATTTAAACGGCAAACATAACCTTAAACCAGAGCTTCACGATTTTAAATAAAACACGTACTAAACTACAATAACGCACTGTTTTATGTAAATAAAACTGAAGTATAAACAATATACTATTCAAATCCACTTCAAACGGAGCACTAGTACCGCAATTATATTTTTAAAATTACGACAACATTCTATCGACCTTGTTTGAAATACGACCCGAAACACTTGAGAACGTTATGGATTAGTATGGAATTTGACACATACAAAACCGTTCGTGGGGAAGGCCCGGTTTTCGTAGTGATGAGGTCAAACTGCAGAGATATTTCGATTATAAAAACGAACACAAGTTATTATTACTTCGATATTTTTCACAAAAGTATTCAGATGATCGAAATATTTATAAAATATTACGTACTTATAATATAAACCTATTTTATAATAGTATTTATTTACCTTTATAATAAGTTATTCGATATTTTTCGTAAAAATAGATAAATCTACGAAATATTATGTATTTCCAATAGTATTTATTTGCATATAATAAGTTATTGAATGTGCACAATAATAAAACTCCATGATACCTATTATTTATTTATTATAAAGCAGCAATCCAACACATAAAAATAAATAAATAATTTATACAACAGTCGTACATATTTTTTTAATATTAGGCTCGTGATTTCCATGCGGTGTTAGAATTATGTAATTGATTTTCTGGTAAAAATATTTCAAACGGAACCATGTCCATTTCCGTATTTTTCGTCATGGGAATTTTTTATTGGATCACGGTTTCTGCATATATATATGTGCACGTATATAAGTGTATATATGTATAAATATATGAATACACTTATAGAAACTGTGATGCAAAAAAAAATCCCCGGAACATCCTGCGCGGAGGAGCGCACAGTGTGACAAAATATAAATATACATACGTAGTATTTCCAACCTCACTTTTTTTATCTTTATAATAAATTATGGGTACTCACACAAAAATAAAACCCAATAATAGTTATTATTTATTTATAATAAAACAATAAAAGTACACAAAAATAAAAACTAATTTGTAACAATCGGATGCTTGATTCCCACGCGGCAGTATAAGTGAAACTTGTGGAATTCATTTTACATTAATTTTCTAGTGGGTATTTCAAATGTAACAATTTTTTATACTTCCATGTACAGCTAAGGGACATACTTGACTCACTTTAGCCGGTGATTCCTGACATTATTTGGAGTAAAAAATGTGAATAAAATTTTTACTTCGCCATCTTTGATGGGTATTATTTACTTCGAGAATAATTCTTAATTATTTTCAAACCCAATGAACCATTTATGTATTCAAAAATTGTGTTGATAAAATTATTTGCACGTTATATATGTCGTTGTAACAGCCAACAATTGTATAAAAATAAGTCTGTACTAAAATATCATTTGATAATTGCTCATTATATTGTCGGATTCCATGGTGACGTCTTCAATTTCACTTCCTTCACCGTAGCTACCGTCGGAATCAGTGCTCTCCATATCCTGAGGAACCGGGTCTTCCGAGTTCGATCCTTGCCTAAAATAAATTAATAATAAATAATAATAAAGGTTCTCATCACTTCATTACATAAAAATTCTCGAATTGCTATGTTTCGATTTTCGGACGGCCCCATCCCTACCTTTATTTACACACTTGGGAAGAGCGTGTTTCTCTGAAGGTGCCGCATACCGATAAAACGTGATTTATTATGCTTTTTGTAATGTAATCGTTGAATGTTTTGATGGGCATAGCTTTAGGATACGTACTGTTTATCAAATTTAATTATAATAGATTGAAACAATACACTTTTATCATTCAAAATGACCTTGTAAATTGAAAATGACGCACAATACCAAAAATATATTCACGTAATTCATTATTTATGAGAGAAAAATAATCTAAACAAAGAAAAAATATCATAAAGGGGTAGCCAATACACTTTATTATGGAAATGAAGTAATTACCTGTGCATTTTCTTCGAAGTAATACACTAAAATTCAAATTTTCTGGAGCACTCACTGCACGCATTTCTGCTTGTAAACGAACAATGGATGTCGGATGTTTGACGTCATATAACCGAATAATTCATTTTTTCCGTGAAGAACCTTGGAATACAAATTGTAGCGTAGTGTTTTCTCTTTCTAACACTGTTTAAATCATATCTCTCGTCATTATAGTAAGGGAGATAAAACGATTTTTATGAGACCACATGCGCTGTCTTATAAAGATGCCAAACGAACTTTATGTCAAATATTTGTTTGTCTGATATAGTCGACAGATTTACTCAACCGGTTTTAATAATGCCTAAACGAACCAAAATTTAAAAGATTTTACTGGCAGTAAAAATAAGTACTTAAAATATAAACATGTTATTTTACGTTATTAATATTACTGCTTAATGGCAATACTTAATTTTGTGTGGTAAAAACAGCTATGTTATCTTGTTTTTCTATGATCTTTGTACTGCGTGTGTCAAAATACTTCCGAAATGATTATTTTCATGTGTGTGTGTATAGAAAATTTTAACGTCGTTTAATTCAGTTAATATTGCTTGCCGCCGCCTAATTCTTTCAGATTCGGATTCCCCGGCCCATAGTTAGTATAAAAATAACTAGTTTGATTTTCTAGGAATCAAAATGCTTCCAAAATGGCTATTTTCCTGTATGTGTATAAATTTTTTTAAAGTCGTGTAATTCTGTTAATATTGCATGCCGCCGCCTAATTCTTTCAGATTCGGATTCCCCGACCCCAAATTAGTATAAAAATAACTAGTTTTATTTTTTAGGAATTTCGCCCATAAACCGAACTTAAGCCAAGTGTTGTTCTGAATCGTTACTTAGATGAGTTATGATGCTGATGAATTGTCATAAGAAGAAGTATCATATATTATATTATTATGAGTAAATTTATTCTGTGAACTCGGATAATGAATTCTAAATAAAAATAGGGTATTTTTCCCCTGAAACAGGGTTTTCAATTCCATTTTTAGAATCTGGCATCACTGGACTGGTTTATGTATGGCGTATGGCAATGGCATCACTGTTTTTGGTTTTGACTTATCAGATTATCAGCTGTTTACGTTTTGTGATTCGCTACCATCGACATCGACGTTTGGTTATTTATAATTCGTCGCGTTTCAGATTGACAGAGTTGTCAGAATTCATTCGTTCAGTGCGGAGTGCTCAGTGCTCTAGGAAGTGATTAGTGATTGTGTTCTAACTTGACAATAATATTATGAATCTATCATTCGCAGGCTGTGGTTTCCTCGGAATTTATCACGTTGGAGTGTCAGTGTGTTTTAGAAAATATGCCCCACATTTGTTGCTGGACAAGATATCGGGAGCCTCAGCTGGGGCCATATCAGCATGTTGCTTACTTTGCGATCTTCCTTTAGGTAAGATATTATATTATGTTACGAGCTGAAACCATCTGTTCGCCACTACATTTCTTTGTTTTGTAACCATACTTGGTCGTAAACAAGCGTCATGTCACGCTTGTTATCAGTGACGTAATTATAATAACTATGTTTGTTGATAGTCCAAACTACCTCTTCCTTACTCTGTGACAACTTACTTTTACCGCCATAACTTTCTCAGCGTTTTACTGCTTTTACTTTCACTTATTATTATTAATTTTACTTTCTATTTTATAACCCTTGGGCAAAATAAATTGTTTCACTCTCCAATGGATTGTCTTTTGATTATTTATGCATTAAACCGCTTACTCGTTAATACGGAAAACTTTTTATCCAAACAGTTAGATTTAGCTTTATTATTACGAAAAGTGAGTATTTATGTCGGGGGAGACCAAAAAACTTGCAAAAAATATGCATTTAACATTTTAATTTTGTTAAAATTTATTTGAATAGCGCGGTAACGCCATGTTTATTCATCGTTTTTATTTTAACATTTCATCAATGCTGCCAATCATAGGAAAAATATTTTTGCGTAAAACAAAGTGAATGCATCATTGACAAGTTTGTACCAGTATTTATAACAGTAGAACATGAATAATTACACAAACCCGCTAGACAAACCCTGCGTAGCCAAACAAACCATTCAAAACCTGGGATGTTTTTTAAAAGCATGATGAAAAGCGAGTTTATTTTATAAGATTGGTACTTCCGACAAATGTCATATTTGATTGTCTATTAGTTAAAAAAGGAACATTCCGTATTATCCGTGCATCAAACTTTGACAACACGAACGTTCCGTGTTATCCGTGAGGTGGACTAACTGCATATTTACCTTTTGATTATTTATGCATATTTTATTCAATTCACCGTAATTTTTTTTCTAATTGTGTTGTAGTAAATCTGATGGCTTATATCTGATTACTTACTACTGTTAGGCTAGGTATATATTAAGTATAATCTACTTATTAGAAAGTCTATTGTAAAATAATGAAGATGTTTATTCTGAAAAATAAATAGGTACCTAATTTGTGGAACCAACCAGAATCCCACGTGTTGATATGTCAAGTCCCTTTTACTAAATAGGATTAAGTTATCAAGTAGAAGCCTGTAGTGGGATTTAACTATTGACCTTCAGTTAGTATTTGTAAATGCTACCCACTTAATAATATTATCTACAATGGGAGCGAGGACACAGTTATATTTTTTTAAACAATATCATCACACAACTTATTACCAAGAATAGGAATTCTTCAAACTTTAAGTCTGTTCTTTAATAAATTTGAAAAGTAATAAAAGCCAGTACTGAAATTGCATTGTTGTGAGTTGATCCATTTCAAAACAGTTCAAAATTAGTTCAAAGTTTGTGACTTACAAGTTGATCTATTTCAAAATTAGTTGAGAGTTTGTGACATACAAGTTGACCCATTTCAAAACATTTCTAAATTAGTTCAGAGTTTGTGACTTACAAGTTGATCCATTTCAAAATTAGTTCAGAGTTTGTGACTTACAAGTTGATCCATTTCAAAATTAGTTCAGAGTTTATGACTTACAAGTTGATCCATTTCAAAACATTTCAAAAATTAGCTCAGAGTTTTGTGACTTATATTAAAAAATTTGGTAATTATCGGTTCCGACTGGCCACGCTTATTACGAATAATTTTTAGAAAAAAACTTTAGATTCGCCTTAATTACTATAAAAGGAAACTTTTTGGCTTTGGGGCGGCGGAAAATAATGCATTTTAATTTTCAATTGCATAAAACCAAAATTCTCTTCGCGATCCGACGCAGCGAAAATCCGCGGCCGTAGCTGTCACTGTTATGGACTGTAGCTGACTTCGTGGGATACCTACATGAAATACCGCGAATCACAAACCATGTTACACAAACCTAGCGTAGCCGCTAAGCCACTTGAAAACTGGGATGTTTTTCTTGCCTTGACGCGAGTAGGCGTTATAAAGGGGCACTTTCTTTTGTATCACAAACCATGTTACACAAACAAGCCCGCTAGACAAATTTCATAATTACGCGCCTTATCCCACGAAGTCGGCTACAGTCGTATTAGCTCTTGTTAATTTATCAAGGATACCAACATCACAGTGACATGTACGGCCGCGGATTTTCGCTGTGTCAGTCGCGAAGCGAATTTTGCTTTTATGCAATTGAAAATTAAAATGCATTATTTTCCGCCGCCCCAAACCAAAAAGTTTCCTTTTATAGTAATTAAGGCGAATCTAAAGTTTTTTTCTAAAAATTATTCGTAATAAGCGTGGCCAGTCCGAACCGATATTTACCAAAAATTTGCTTAGCCGGGGATATAATATTACATATCCATTGTACATATTGTACATCGGTAGTGAAGCTTGGAAAAGGCAGAAGCAGGCGAACATATTACTCTAAATATAGACAATCAAAGCATTGAAGAAGTAGAAGAAATTAAATACTTGGAAATCAAAATCGATAACAAGTTAAAACTTAACACAAACTTTGAAATGTAACAAAAAAAATTGCAAAAAAAGGTTAATTTCTGAATAGTTTACCAACGAATTTTTTAAAGACTTTGCTTAAAAACAAGCTATAATTATTTAGTATCCGGCTGGCGGTGGCAAAATGATTGGGAATGTATGGCAAGCGATATGCCGAAATACGCCAAACCAAATGATCTTTTATAGCTAAGTCTGTTGACCCCGTAAAACAAATTTGACCGGTTAAATAATGATAATTTAATTTTAATTGTTTTGCCTTTAATAATGAGCGGCTCCAGAATTATCGTTTTGTATTTACAATATAATATTTATAATATATTTAAAAATTATAGATCTGATTGTGTGTAAAAACAACAGCTGTAACGAAGCTAAAACGTAATATAAACACATTTATCAGGAACACAAAACAATATTTATTATAAAGGTTTTAAAATGTTCAACGAACTCCCTGTAAATGTTAAGGAAGCTAAAAGTCTTGTAGTTTTTCATGGGCTATTTCTCAATGTTGTGAAGTCCAAATTTTAGTACGGTCATGAAATATTATTATAGTAGTTTTAGAATAGATGTATACCAGTTATAAGATGTAAAATAATTATACCTACTTAAATAAAATACACTAAAAAAGAATAGGTATAATTATTTTACTAGTTATAAGATGTAAAATAATTATACCTACTTAAATAAAATACACTAAAAAAGAGGAAGGATAGAAATAGACTGAAATGCTTTAAAATTGAGATCCTTGAGGGATACATGCGTAAAAACCAAGTACGTCCATGTTACAAATGCAGAGATCCGGAAAGAATGCATGCCGTATTCAGTTATACTGTCCCATATTTCAATTTGGTAGGCGTGTATGGGTACCGTCGCAGCCATTTATTGGACAACCAATGCCCCTGCCATTGATCACCCCAAGTGGTTTGCTACGTTTGGTGACTTAGCAGGAGTGCCCGGGTGGTGAGGTTTGTCTGGGTCTTGGCGGCGGATGCGTTTGCCCACCTACTAGTTGAAGGATGGATTCGTAAGTCTATCACTCCTGGATACATTGACACCCAGATTCCTACCCATCCCTCATACCTTTTTCCTTCCCAGAACTTTCTTTCCTTCCTTTCCCTAAAAAGACCCTCCACACAGCATCCTCAAAGATGACACAGACAAGGGAAATTGTTTTCCTCAGTGCCTTCTGTGTGGAGCTATTTAAAAAAAATATGTATGTAAATATATTAAAATATAATAAACTCTCTTTCTATATTTTGATAATTGTGATAATGTGGGTAAAGCACCAAGTTTAAGCTTGTAGATAATACATGTAGTTGCATTTAGATAAGCAATAAGTTATCTAGTTGTTAATTCAGATTTTATAATATGAGATATTTGAAACAATGAAAGCTTATCATAAAATGCAGTTAATCTCTATGAAAACATTGATAATATTTATCTCTGAAAGTATTTAGTATTGTATAATGTAGCCCAAGAGACCCAATTGCTCACTATAGTCTGAAGCCAGTGGGACTGTGGTATTCCCAAATTATTGGCGTATGTTGTGAAACTAAAGGGAGGGGGAAGAGGAAGATTGGGCAGTTCACCAAACAAGGCTAAAGCCATTTCATGCGAAACCAGGGCGATACGTCGAGTATCTACCACTCTGAATGTACGCGAGTGTTGAACAAGAAAAGAAAGGAACTTTTGGATGGGTTAGACATCCATCCAAATGTAGAGTGGATGGTCTGAGAAAAACATTGCTAAAATAAAAAATGTTACTAAGTAATGAAACCAATTTTAAAGACAAAAAAAGAAAACACAAACCATTACAAGCAAATAAATTAAATATTAAGATAACATTCTATGTTTTTTTGTTATTTATTTTTGGGGTGTTATGCCGTGTTGCGTTACCTCCACCTTTAGCCAACGTTTCAGACACTGTAACGCTGTCCGAAACGTTGGCTAAAGGAAGAGGTAGCGCAACAGGGCATAACACCCCAAAAATAAATAACAAAAAAACTTTTAATTTAAAATAAAACAATAACTTTGTAAACACCACTTTTATTTTTTATACTTTATGCCAACCAGGTTTCGCTACAACCGTAGCTTCTTCAGGGCAGTATAATACTCTACTAACAAGTTAGTGGTGTTTACAAAGTATCCGCTTCATATGAACAAAAAAAAATTTTTGGCTGTGAAAATCTAAAATCATATCTAACATTCTATGGATTATTATATATCAAGATAAATTTTAAATTCTTAAGAATTTACAGTTTATTGATAAAATATAACAATAGAAAGGAGGTGATTAGAACCAGAATGTTTTAAGTACCACTTAAGTAGGTATGAAAGGCTTTACTTTAAAAATTATATTTATTTTATAAAGTATTTCTACGCCATTGAAGAAGACTAGCTCTTGGGTTTGGTATAGGGGTAAAAAATAATATTATAGGGTGTTCAATAATATATATCTTAAGTATAGGATGTGGTAGCATTAAAAAATATAAATTGTGTTTGATGTGAAGTTACTGCTTTTGTTCATGATGTTACGAACTTGTTCAGTTTTTTAAAATAATTTACTTTTTGCTTTAAAAATATCAATTCAGTTATTATTTTAATTTTCCGGGAAAACTATTCTATTTATTTTTATTTTTTACTTAATGAGTGAAATCGCAAATTGTAATATTTAATTATTAATGAAGACAATATTAGAGAAACTCGATCGAAAATCAGAAAAAGGATACCCTCAAATTGTAATAATTAATTAATGAAGACAATATTATTAGAGAAACTCAATCGAAAATCTGAAACAGGAAAAGCTCAGTTGGTAGAGCACTGAGCTGGCATCATAGGTCCTAGGTTCGAGTCCCAGATGTGACCATGTCTTTTTCTGATTTTTCCATTTCAAATTTTCGATTGAGTTTCTCCAATATTGTCTTCATTAATTAAAAAAATATATTTTGTCCCTTAAAGTTAATTATTATTTTTTTTATTTATACAGTGGAATTCGTTTATAATGACATCGAAGGGAAATGACAAACACGTCGTACTAAGCGGACGTCATACAAAGCATTTTGTAGAAAATAAACAACCTCCTGTTTTTTTAGGTATATATGTATGAGTATGTATTTATTTTAATAGAGAGAAACACAGCATAATAAATCTAAATAAAAATTGTACGTAATAAGTACATTATATTATATTTTTTCATTTTTTACATACGAAATCAATCATGTCTGTCTGCTTTTGTTTTTTCCTTATACTCGTATTGTAATAACAGTCTCTAATATTATCGTGTAAAAAAGACATTGCCGGTTTCAAAACACTTGAATTGAACGATTCCTTATTCTGGTTCTTGTTTTGTTAGGTTTATGTATTGAGATTGTCGAAACCAACCTCAAATTCCTTGAGTTTGATTCTTCATTTTCTAATCTGCATATTATTGCACCTTTCTCGTTAATCGTAAATGCTTTACGACGACGTTGAGATTTCATTTTTTTCACAAATCACTAACAACCAATGTGTGACCTTCAACTATCAATTACTCGCTGAGACTCGTGACGTGCCACGCACGCGCCGAACGTCGTTGGGCATCACGTGATCCTCCCGAAGGTGTTAGGAATCATGTCGGTCACTATAACCGGACATAATTTATTAAAAATGGGTCATAATAAGTGACATGTCACTATAAGCCAAGTCGTTATATCCGAATTTGTTTTAAAAAAATTTATATGAAAACCAAACTTCGCTGTGTAATTACTTCATATTAAGCAATTTCTCAATATACGCAGAGTCATAATAAACGGATTCTACTGTATATATTTTTAAAGAAAGACAATCATTCTCGGGTTATGAATTACCTGACAATATTTGAAAATCTCCTACTACCACCACAATAAGCGGAAAATGTTGCTGGTGTTGTGATAGAGGACTTAGCCAGCCGGGGAATTGAACTCATGATGCCCGGGTAGGACCCAAACGCAATGCCAACTCAGCTACTGACCGGTGATTATTATGCATCTGTTGTGTAGAAAATAGAGTAATTTAAGAGTTGTACTTAAAAATATGAATGCTGTAAAACTGCATTATAAATATTTTTCTTATAACTCAAGGTAAATGAGGTAAAAGGTTAAAACATGATACCTAACAAAAGCATTTTCTCAATTTATGCAAGTTGGTTGTTGGGTTGGATGGCACTTGAGCCCCCCTGGTGCTGAGAGCCTCAAGTTGATGGATGGCACTTGAGCCCCCCAGGTGCTGAGAGCTCAAGTTGATTGTTGGGTTGGATAGCACTTGAGCCCCCCTGGTGCTGAGAGCCTCAAGTTGAAATATGATTAAGAGATAAACAGCAACGTTTGAAAACATCATCAAAATCAAAATATTATTATGTAACACAATAAAAGTACGCAAAGCATATTTTTATCAGGTTCGTTTAAAGGTCAGAAATGCGACGTCACTTGGAGAGGTTTATCAAAAGATAAGTAAAAGCATCATTCATCTTTCCCATAATGTAATTATCCATAATACCCAGAGGGATCCAACTGCTATAAGCTAGTACTGAAGGGTTATATGATATTAGACAGGCGTGAATTTCACATATCAATATTACACTCGGACAATATTACAAATGGATGAAATTGATAGTCATGTGAAACCAATCACTTCTGTTAATAAATTTTAAGATTATAATAGATACGCAGCTGGGAAGTGTTTATTTGTGATTAGCAGCTTGACATCAGTCAGAATTGAATGTAATAAATTACAATCATACTTGAGTAACATGTAAATATTGATTCAAACTATACAAACGATTTATTCAAACATTTTAAATAATAATAATAATAATTTTTTGCCACTTATTTGCTTATTCTGTACATTGCATTTGTAAATTTGCCTCCATTAGAGGGTGTGTCTTGGAGAATAGAGAACAGGTTCTCAAAATTTAGAGTTCCTCGACTCGTTTAATGACGTTGAGATTGAAAATATGAAATTCATCTGAAAATTATTCTCAATGGATTCTTCACCTGGAAAAGAAAAATGATTATTTATGCATTAAACCGCTTACTCGTTAATACGGAAAACTTTTTATCCGAACAGTTATATTTAGCTTTATTATTACGAAAAGTGAGTATTTATGTCGGGGGAGACCAAAAAACATGCAAAAAATATGCATTTAACATTTTAATTTTGTTAAAATTAATTCACTCGCACGGTAACGCCATGTTCATTCATCGTTTTTATTTTAACATTTCATCAATACTGCCAATCATAGAAAAATATTTTTGCGTAAAACAAGTGAAGTGAATGCATCATTGACAAGTATTTGTAACAGTAGAACATGGAAAGAAATGTATTAAAATAATTACACAATCCCGCTAGACAAACCCTGCGTAGCCAAACAAACCATTCAAAACCTGGGATGTTTTTTAAAAGTATGATGAAAAGCGAGTTTATTTTAGAGAATTTATTTTATAAGATTGGTACTTCCGACAAATTTCATATTTGATTGTCTATTAGCTAAAAAAGGAACATTCCGTATTATCCGTGCATCAAACTTCGACAACACAAACGTTCCGTATTATCCGTGAGGTGGACTAACTGCATATTTACCGAAAAATGTTTAAAAAGTATGCATTGTAATATGAACACCGCACAAGAGGCCAAATAGCCTAAAGTGGAACTAGTTAAAGACCGCCTACAGGATCTGAATAGGTACTTAACAACCGTCCTCTCCCCATTCCTTCCCCTACCATTTCCTTAACAACTCACCCCAATTGGTATTGCCGTAGTTCCATTGGTTTCGGGCAATTAGCACCCCAAATATAAATAATATTTATTGACTGAGCGTAGCGAAGTCTTGTTTTAACCCGATAAGTTTGCCTGTAAATTTTCTGCTTTCCATTTCCGGTTCAAGATGACTGTTTTAACGTTTCAGAAAAGTTTCTTTTTTCAAATGTAAATTTGTCAAGTTTCTTTGGACTTTTTTATTTCTTTCTGAAGAAAATTTGAAAATAAATTTCATTGATATAGTGATGTTTCTTTGGATTGTATAATTCCTTGTTTTGAATTTTAACAATGTTTCGTAAAATACATGGGTGTATGATTTGAGATTTTCGCAGCCAAAAGTAATTTTGTGATTTATTTATCAGGTTTTATGCTGTGTTCTGTGTTGCGCATAAAAATAAAAGTTTCCCGTGAAATGTATGGTTTATAATTAATTAAGTACCTGCATACAAATCTTATGGTTTCCGAGGAAATTTTGGTTTTGATTTAATAAACAAGATAAAATTAGAAACATACTTTTTGGACCCCAGATCTATTGTTCACAGAACTACTAATTTTGAAATATTTAAGTACAATTGTAGCTTTTTATATATTCCCGCAATCATTGTTTACTTCAATAGGACCCTTCAAAAAGGAAAGATTTCAGTGTATAATATATTATTTCTATCGAGGGGTAAGCCTAAAACTTCTCATTCTCTTTTCTGTTGAACTTTGTCAATGGAATCAGAATGGATTTGAAATCTTTGAATAATAACATATTTGTTGTCAGGCGGGATCACGAGCGACGTTCTGCGCGTAGTAAGCGAGGCGCGCGCGGGAACTCTGGGCCCCTTCAGCCCCTCCTTCAACGTCCAGAATGTGCTGCTAGAGGGCTTGGCGCGCTTCCTACCCGACGACGCGCACATCAAGGTCAGCGGCAAGCTGCACATCTCACTCACCAGGGTCTATGACGGGAAGAACGTCATTGTCTCGCATTTCAGCAGCAAGGAAGATCTCCTGCAGGTTAGTATCCTTTTTTTAATCTTTCTTCCGGAGGTAGATTGACATGATGCAGCTGGCAACATAGAGCAATCCTATGAGCATCTACCGCCCTGGAACGCAAGCAAGCATGTTGTTAATATTAGTTTGCTTATACCGGGATTCGAACCTGATAGCTCGGGATCAGGGCCAAGGATCTAAACAGCTCAGCCTCGGAGGTCATCCAATCTCTCATTCAAACAAGTTATTAAACTTTTAACCCTTTCCACTCCAATGTCGAGTGTCACTCGACATTGATTTTGTTCCACCAGTTCCAATGACGAGTGACACTCGACATGGTGTAATGCTTCTTTTTGCGGTCAATTTTAAAATAGGAGGGATTTTTTTACTAAAATTTTAAATCACGATTGAAAGAATACTCTAGAATCCTTGGCCTCTTCAATATTTTCAATTATTTTTACGGATGAACTAATATCAATTTTATTTACAACTAAAAAATTAAAACTTAAAAAGAACGCAATTTTGGCATGGAGCTTGTGGAATAAAAACAAAAAAAGGCTTGGAGTGGAAAGGTTTAAGATTACACACAATCGATAAAAAGTATTATCTTTAATCAATCTTGATGGCCCTCTGGAAACAAAAAGGCCATCAAATATCCTCCAAATATGAATTTCGAAATTTTATACACATACATTAGTAAATGATGTATATAAGACAGGGAAGCAATATTGATGTAAAGTCGATTCCGCTTAAGCAGGGAGTCTGGTCCAGCCGATGCAAAAAATCAACTTTTTTGTTGCTTAAAAATCGTTCTATATGTGTGGAAAATACATTCCCAAAGTAATAGCATCAAATTCGGCCTTGAAGTATGGTTAGGAGCGGTGCATGCCAAGCAGGTAAAATGGAAAAAGGAGCGGGCCGACTACAAGCGAAAACTTTAAATGTGTTTATCCCAAAACCACATTTTTCAAGTTGGAATCGTAGCTAATCGAATTTTCATCCGATTCACTTCATTCAAAGTTTAAATTAAAGAATATTTAATTTATATGCTGCGGATGAACCTCAACTTATGAAAAATTATGGATAATTTTATTTGCTGGATAATTTTACTCTGGTAAAGGGGGCGATTCTTTCAATGCAGTTAAGAAACACTGATCTACATTAACATGGCGGCGGCACATCAATCTATTGATGGAAACTTTTCTGTGTTTAAAAGTACCCAATTAAAGATTGGATTCTTTTGATCCTATCACTTTATCAGTGGGTCATGTAAAATAAAGATGAACCATTTTTGTGTGTTCCATCTCCTTTTTCATTTAGAAATTCAACTTTTAAGGTATTTGTAATAGTTAGCAACTGCGTAATGGAGAATGATAAATCTATTTCATATTGAACCCTGATGTACTTCACTTTTTAATTGATTGATGAAATAATCTGCTCATTATTGTGTAATGGCTTTTTATCTGACAAGATAGTATCATTTTCTATTTTAATAGGTTTGCAATTATACGGAATATTCACAAAGTGAAATAATAATCGATCAACAGTATTCGTAATCATCGCCTTAACCTTGAAGTGTAAATAAAATGACACATCTCTACACTAGATAAATAATAATAACATCATATTTCTTATGCTGCAAAATTAATGTAAAGATCTGGAAAGAATTTAGAAACGAGACTGATTAAGAAAGATATGCTTAGACGGTTTGGACATGTAGAGCGAATAAACGAAGAAAGAAGTGTGTGGAGAATATATTATGATGCAAATGTGAATGGTAGAAGATGTTGAGTATCCAAGTAAGAATTATTACAAGCAATAATTGTCAGCCTGAAACACTCATTTACATTGAAAAATCTTCCGAGAAAAGATACTTGCCGCCAACGGGACTTGAACCCGTGTCCTTCTGATTGCCGGTCGAATGCTCTGACCACTGAGCTATGGGGGCTTATCAAATACCCGCCAAATAATTCAATATATACTAGTGTTTCATTCAACAATTACTGCTTGTTATATTTTTTCCACCTGAAAACAACCAACTTTATTTTTGCGAGAAAGACATTGTTAGTGTTAAATCCCTCGCTAGATGGCGTCGAGACAAATTATGTCTGCATTTATTGGGGAAATACTTAAACTTGTTAAATATTAATTATTATTTTTTAATTTATAAACTAACGTTTAGACAAGATTTTTAAGCATAGCACAAAGGGTAACAATTATTACAAGCAATAATTGTCAGCTATTGCTTGTAATAATTGTTACCCTTTGTGCTATGCATAAAAATCTTGTCTAAACGTTAGTTTATAAATTAAAAAATAATAATTAATATCCAAGTAAGACATGGATCGATCAAATTAATCAATTTTTTTTTACATTAACTCCACACAGGAGGCACTAAGGAAAATAATTTCCATCAGGACCCATGTCATCTTTGGAGATGCTTTGTGGAAGGTCTTTTTAGGAGAGGAAGTTCTGGGAAAGTATAGGGTATGAGGAGCTGGTAGGAATCTGAGAGTCAGTGTGTCCAGAATGACGGATTTATGAATCTATCCCTCTTACTGTGGTGCAGGGCGATGTTCCGAGAGAATCCTGTTGGAGAGGTCAAAAAGTCTTCCCCATCCAGTCTCTCCTACAACAGTTGGTGGGCAGGCGCATCTGCCGCCAAGATCCGAACAAACCTCACTCAATAAACCCGGGAACCCCTGTTAAGTCACCAAACGTAGCGAACCACTTGGGGTGACCTATGCAGAGGCGTTGGTTATCCAATAAATGGATCCCGGGACGGCGGTACCCATACCCGCCTCCCAATTACTTGAATCGGGTCATGTTAAGAGTTCTGACTCTACTCATAGGTATGTATGAGAGGTGTATGAATGTGAAAAAAGCAAGGAGTTGTGTGGAGGTTTATCTGCAGCGAAACAGCGAGGTTAACCATCTAAGTGTCTGTTTTTCTCTGAACTATGACACCTCATGTATGTGTTTACACATTTAATATCTCCCCTGTGTTTGTTTATTGTATTTTTTATTTCTGTCAATCTAAATTAATATTTCACCGTTAGTTAGTTTAGTAGTGAAGTAATTATAATTTGATTTAGGCTCTGCTGGCATCCTGCTTCATCCCCGTGTTCTCCGGATTACTGCCACCGAGATTCCACGGCATTCGCTACATGGACGGAGGTTTCAGCGACAATTTACCCATTCTTGACGAGAACACCATAACAGTTAGCCCCTTCTGCGGAGAGAGTGACATCTGCCCCCGGGACCTCAGTTCCCAACTGTTTCACGTGAGTTTATGCTTTTTACTTATCTTATTGTTTGTTTAATTTCTTCAGTTTATCAACTGTTGCCAAACATGTTTCTCCTGCGTACGATTTGAAGGACATTTGACAGATGTGCGTCAGAAATCATGCGATAGTAATAAATAATGTTATACAACTCTTCTTCCTCACTTCATATCTCTAATCTATGTACATTAGCATATAGGTATATAGTTTATAATGATTTATCACTGGGCTGTTTAACGTCCAATTTAGATTCCTTGTACACATTTTTTTTGAAGATGCTCTACACCAGGGGTCACCAATTGGCGGACCGCGATCCGGATCCGGATCCGGACCGCCGATCTATTTTGTGCGAACCTTGTGTTAACAATACAAAATATTTTCATTAAGGATCTTAAATTGGAATTTGAAAACAGATTCACAGATTTTAAGAAAATTGAGAATCTCGCCGACATCCTCAGTAACATTTACTCTGCGCCCTGGTGATGGATGGAACAAATGTAGCTGCAAATATTTTCTGGAGTAATAAAGCTGCTCTCCAGATGGAAATGATCGATTTCCAAGAAAATAAATTTTAAAATACCAATAACAGGAAGTTTCTTGTCAAGAGCTTTGGATAAAATTTGTTTGTGGTAATAAATAGCCAGAATTAAAAAAAAATTGCATTGAAACTTCTTATTTTCTTTGGGTCAACATATGTTTGTGAAGCAGCATTTTTCAAGATGAACTTCATTAAAAATAAATTCCGGAGCAGACTTTCCGATGAACATCTCCAAGATTCAATGACAATAGCCTGCACAAACTTTAGTCCAAACTTCGGACGATAAGTCCAAGACAAAAAATTGCATTCTTCTCATTAATATTGTAAAAAACGCTTGGTACTTCTTTTTCATAACATTCGGTTATTAGTTAAAAAAATAATGTTTCGGAACCCATTTGTTTTATTTGTTCATTGATGTTGTATCTACACATATTTAAATAGTACCATTTATTATTTCAATTGTAAGCCGGGGGGGAGGGGTTATACTTTTTCCCTTCCGGACCGCGACGGTCATGTTATTTTAAAAAACGAACCCATAATGAAAGTAATTGGTGACCCCTGCTCTACACCATTGGCTTACATTTCTAATGTATTTATTTTACAATTGGGACATTCCATTATATATTTTTTTAAATGTAACAAAATTTTTGTTCTAAAATAAAACTTTTTAGCTAATTAACTTTTATGTATAAATCAAATTTTCAAGCAATGAACAGATACCACAGTAGTTTTGTCTTATGACCTATTTTTTGGTTGATTGAACTCCTGTCAACATTTTCTTCTCTGAATATCAAAATAATCCATTGATATGCTTGGTGTAACTCTAAGTGATCAGCTCAGATATGGGGACTCCATCGAAGCCAGAGTTAAGTTATCCTTCCAAAAACTGGTCGCACCGTACAGGGCCTGCAGATAATACTTTAATAGTACACAACTGCTAACCCTGTACAAATCACAAGTGCGCCCCATGGTTGAATTTGACAGCCACCTTTGGTCTGGAGCTCAAAAATACCTGAAAAATACCCTCGACTCTGTGCAGAAACGGGCGATCCGTTTGATAGATTCTCCCATCTTAACAGATGGATTGCAATCTTTAGAGCACAGGCGTCGGGTGGGAATGCTATCCTTTTTTCTACTGGTATTACAATAGAAGATGCTCTGAGAAACTAGCTTCATTGATCCCTTCGGCACCGGTGCATAGTCAGGAAACACGCCAAACGCGTGCCCAACATATGTACACTGTTGACATTTGTCATATGAGAACGGGTCGTTTCTTCAACTTGTTCTTGTGTATAACAGCTCGGCTGTGGAACGATTTGCCGGCCTCTGTGTTTCCTCCTTCCTACAACATGGGTCTCTTCAAGTCCAATGTCCATTCCTTCCTCTCCTCAAAAAGACCCTCCACACAGCATCTCAGATGACATAGGCCCTGAGGGAACTTATTTTCCTCAGGGTCTCCTGTGTGGAATGTAATAAAATTTTTAAAAATCACAAAATGTTGTTACCCTTACATTGAGAAAGGTTGTACGTGACGTCATCGTTCTAGTATCTTCTGTCTTTTTCGCACAAGACATGTGAATAAAAGAGGATGATAGTAATAGTTTATTACTATATTTTGATTTTTTCGTCCATCAGACTAGGCACACACCCTTGTTGTGGTGGTCGGTTTTTATATAGAAACAGAAAAGCACAGTAAAATACAGCACAAGAATAAAGAAACAATAAAACAATATATGTCATAAAAGATAATAACATTTTATTGTTTAATAATAATCGTGACGTACTTAGATGCTAGAAAACAAAGATTACAATGAAAAATTAAAGTGAGGCATTAGTAAGATCTGATATTTAATGTAGATCTAACAAATGAAAAGGGAAAAGCGATGATAATCTCTTTAGATGAAAAATATAAAGTAATATGCGTATTCCATGTTGTTTTAGGTGAATGTGGCCAACACTAGCATCGAACTATCAAAACAGAATATTAACCGATTTACCCGAATACTGTTCCCACCAAATCCAGAAGTATTAAGCAACATGTGTAAGCAAGGGTTCGACGATGCACTCCGCTTCCTCCATAGAAACAACCTTATCTCGTGCACCCGCTGTCTCGCTGTCCAGTCCACGTTCCAGATACAAGAAGCCCTCGACGAATCGGTGGACTATGACCCGGAGTGCGTTGAATGCAAACATCACAGACAGGTGAGATTTGTCATTGCTATTGTTGCATCAATGTATCATTTCGTCTTTTAAAACGTGATAGACTTTAGATTAAATTTTTATAGACTTTGAGCTCGTGATAAAAGGTAATTTGCATTTTATTCCCAATATTTTTTATGTAACATGATAAAAAAAAATTGCGAACTTTGTGTCGAATCTTTTCACCGTCATCTGGTAGTGATAATTTTTCATTCTACAAGTACAAAATATTAACCCAAAATTACACAATAGTTCCCAATCAGAGGATCTGATAAATTAGTCTCTTAGTTTCCTCTAAAACATTAAGAAAAATTTATATTAAGATCAAAAAGTAAAAAAAATAAATTATTATTACGAACAAAGAACTCAGATGAGCAGATAAATAAAAAATAAATAACAAATGTACATGTGAAATAAAACTCTTCAAAACAAAGAGAAAGAACTCTTTTCAACACAAATTTGAAATGTACAATATGTACACAGTAATACAAATAATGATTAATATTTTTTGATAGTGGTCTGTTATCATGGGCAGCTAGCTACCTCTATTAGTAATTTCTTCACTATTTGTTAATGTCATTAATCTTTACAGAATTGTTATTCCGGTACAATATAAAATATTTGATTTTCAATATTTGTGACTCATATCTACATATTATGATTTCAAGCATTTTCGCAATCACTTAATTTATTGTCAGTATTTATCTACAATAAAATTGATAAGCAAAATAAAACATCAAGTTTAGAAAATGTTCCTTATAAAATTGTCAAATAATATTCTAATATAACTTAAACTAAACAAAGACCTAGTAATATAAGAAGATATCTCCAAATTGTTTTTATTCTTGTTTAAATTGGGTTAAACTGAAGATTATTCGTTATGTGATAACACATAATATTATCATTATAAATATTTAAATTCTCAATTCCTCTTATTTTCGATAAATATATTTTAGTTGTTTGTTTCCTGATATTCGACCACCATAATTGTTTGCCTGCTTTTATTTAGAACTTCAATGCAAACATTCATTGAAGTTATCTGCCACACGCCATGTTTCAATACTGTTCATTATCTTTGCTACAGTTTGTTTATAATTACACAAACTGTTGCAGCATGGTAATATGGTATATTTGATTATGGTTGCAGGAAGCGCTGGTTGCCAATTTGCCGGACACTGTGATCACGGTTTTCCAGAATGCCATAGATTCCGCAAACCAAGGCCTGATGAACTGGGTGTTTAAACATCGCAGCATGAAGCTGCTCTCCATCCTGTCCCTCCCGTGTACCCTACCAGTTGACATTGTCTACGCCACATTCACAAAGTAAGTACTGCTTTAATTTCTTATATCTATTTCTCAGGTCACTGAACCACTTTTCATAACTCCATTGTTTTACATTTTGACATGTAGTTGTTTGATTGTCCTAGATACCTGACGCATTGAGCAATCCAATAATCATTAGTAAACATTTGATTCAAATTGTGTCAATAATTTGTATATGATGTGCATTGAACTAAATATTACGTCCCCAATTTGTATTTTGTCATTGTGAATCCATCTTTACATAAGTCACTCTCCACAAAAAGCAAGAACTGCTTTTTAAAAAATAGATTTACATACCTACATAAAAATATTGACCGTAAATATTTTTTTGCTTTCTTAACCTACTGAAAGAAAATCTTTAAGTGCCATTAACCAGCCAGTGGCCGAGAATTCAATTTTCATCGAAAGATGTTCTTACGATCGTACAGGGCGGTTCCAATGAGAAAGATTAATTATTCTGTGTACCAGCTTTTTTTAAATAATAACTCAATATCGATTTTATTTCATTCAAAATTTGCTCTAATTTATACCTACATTTAAAAATGTTGAAAGGCGTGATGATAAAACTATTAAAATTATGTACTGTTTCTAATTATACTTTGATCATAAGTATTTATAATTTTTCTAAAATGTCTAAGCAAAATAAGAATGTGAAAAAAATCTAAGACCATAAATAATAGACAAAATGAAGTATTTTCGTCACAAAACACGTGTGCAGATCTATTTTTAAATTATTTTATCTGTCTTAATTTCCAACAAATCTATTATTTGTTTGAAATTATTGTTTGCTAAATGAAGGTCCTTGTATGTTTAGTTTAATTGGTGGTTCAATTGAGACTCATACTGTCCAATACAGGGTCGTATCCAATGTTGTGGCTTCTCGTCGTGGCTGTGGAAAACACGTGAGCTATAGAAAGAGGTAAAAATTTTAACCAAAAATGTAGCCCAGGCTTTTTGTGACAGTGACAGTGATGTCGTATTCGTATGGTTCAGGTTGTTCTGTATTACAATAAAATGTTCATACATATTCAGTGACATGCTATTTTTGTCCACATTAGGTACTTTTTATTCCATGGTGTCTCTTAAGCTACAATTGTATAATCTTATTTCTTAGTTTAGGATTACGGCAGTAAGCCGTTGTTTCACTGTGCTTGGACTGAACCCTGTACCTCTGCATTATTGTCTAGCACTTTACTCCAACAAAAAATATCTACATAATTCCCATTGACGTGTATAGCTTTTGTATCGTTCAACTGCAATGCGTTTAATATCAAAAAGCGTTATCATCACTATCTTTTCATTGTGTTGCAGGCTTACCAATGAAAACATAATATTAGACATGTGATAATGTAGGTTACAAGCTTTGTCATAAATCTATCAATTTCTTTGTTAAATATTAAGAACCTCTTCAAATGATAAGCATTATTTATATTTATACATCATAGCTCAAAATACATATTTGTATATGATTAACATGTGTTCATATGCGTACATTCTCTTTATTCTAAAGTACTTGTGAAAATATTAATGTATCTATTGATTTTAAGCTATCATCAAAGATGTGCGGAATTCAAAATTAGATATTTTTAATATGCAAAAATGATGTTGTTAAGATAATTATATATGGATTATTAGTTATTGACTTAAAGTTTGTATACATTATAGTGATAAAAGCTTACAGCTGATATTAAAATAAGATAAAAAAATATTATCACATATAATCGGCAACCTTTAACAAATATGTGCAAGTTTTCATGTTGTAATCATAAGTTTGCTAATATTTCAGTTAAGTTATCAAGTATGAGATAAAATAAAATAGTTTATTACTTATCACATCGTTCAGTTATCAGCCAAATGCACCCAACATTTGTACACTGTTGACACTTGTCACTTCAGAATGGATCGTTTCTATGACTCATTCTTGAGTTCAACAGCTCGGCTGTGGAACAATTTGCCAGCCTTTGTGTTTCTTTCACTCCTTCCTCTTCTCAAAAAAACCCTATAACAGCATCCCAAAAGGATGACATAGGCCATAAGGAAAAATTATTAATTAAAATCGGTATCTTGATGTTTGAAGAATATCTTAATTTTCCATTTTCAAATATACCGTGGCCGCGTTTCTTCTAGCTTTTATAAAAGGGGATTGCGATTGAAAAAGGTTGGAAACCTGTGGCTTGGTGTATTTCTTTTACTGCTTTTTCTATTTCAACAATATTTCTTGGAAAATTTGGTTTTCATATTGTTTTCATGTTTCTTTTTCATCATCAATGTTTTTTTTTATGTATTAATAAGGAAGTCCACTCCGTTTTTTAAAAAAGTGAATATTCACAATCTAACTGAAATAGCAGTACATAATTAATATAGTTTTTTAAATTTCATTTTCATACTTTAAATAATTAACATAGTTTCAATTTTTAAAACCTGCCAAAATGATCAAAATCTGGGGAGGTTTGCGTGATGTCACAAGTAGGTCATTCTATTCCCACATGGGTCGATATGAAGCCAACAAATCTGGGGAGGTATGCGTGATGTCACAAGTAGGTCATTCTATTCCCACATGGGTCGATATGAAGCCAACAAATCTGGGGAGGTATGCGTGATGTCACAAGTAGGTCATTCTATTCCCACATGGGTCGATATGAAGCCAACAAATCTGGGGAGGTATGCGTGATGTCACAAGTAGGTCATTCTATTCCCACATGGGTCGATATGAAGCCAACAAATCTGGGGAGGTATGCGTGATGTCACAAGTAGGTCATTCTATTCCCACATGGGTCGATATGAAGCCAACAAATCTGGGGAGGTATGCGTGATGTCACAAGTAGGTCATTCTATTCCCACATGGATCGATATGAAGCCAACAAATCCAAAAATATATAATTAGCAAGAATTAAAAAAAAAATTAATACTTTTGAAATATTTTGTGGTGAAGCATGTGCGAGTCCATGCAGCGCAAAATTGCTAGCATTGTGAAGGCAAGCGGCGAACAGTCCCATGAGTCGTTTTAATAGCTTTTATATACAGAATTATTTATTTTACTTGATATAATACAATTTAATATATTCGGAATCAATGTTTGCTGATCTATATGAATATATTTTTTAAAGCCATTATTTTCTGCACTGGAGTTCCTTATTACAGTAGTTTTTATTGTAATTTTTAAATTTGTGTTGTTTTTAGGATACTAGCCTGCAAACCTAAAATGACCATATCTCTATGGGCGGTGTGTCGCATTCTTATACGTCAAGCTCAGGAGATGGTGTACTCACAGAAAGCCTCCAATTCTCACAATTACCACCAGAAGCAAAACGTCGAACCCCATCATCACCCACACCATCCGCCCCTTTCTAAGTAAGTGAAAAAAATTGCATTATTTGAAAATTCTATCAAAATAAATTGTTTAGGACTACGAAAGAATTTTAATCTCAAATTTTAACCTTATTCTAAGGCTTACCAATTTTCAGATATGATTTTAGATTTTCACGGCTAGAAGTATTTTCGTTATTTATTTTTGGGGTGTTATGCCGTGTTGCGCTACCTCAAGTAAATCTGTGGTCAAGGGGTAAGGCTCTTGACTAGCAATCCGAAGTTTGTGGGTTCAAATCCCGGCATGTGCAAATAAATTTTATTTGTTTTATTTCATAATTAATTAAAAATAATATATATTACATTTGCAGCGTGTTCCAGAGAGGAAGATACTCTCAGTAGCGATCCTGGTCTAAGACCACCATTCAGAATTGAAACGTTGCTTTAGTGATTGAAATGGCTTTTGCCGTGTTTGGTGAACGTATCTGAATAGCCAAGTATTTCTCACCCATCTCCTTCCCCTCCCCGATACCTTCAGCCTCACAACATACCCCAATTGGGGATGCCATAATCTCATTTGATCCAGATGGGAGCAGTGGGGAATCTTGTGCGATATTCATATAAAAAAATTATCATTACAATATTTGTGATTTTTTTTGTTTTAATAGGAGATCTCACTCGACTGTATCAAGGCTAGGAATTGAAGAAGCGGAGAAAAGCACTTCTAATCTTGGAGTGGAAGAAAACTTACCCCTGGACGATGATACGTTTGAGCAAATCCTTCACGTCACCACACAACATGACGCACTCATGGCCTTCTACTACACCGACAGCAATAACAAGGTATGAAAATGTTTATGTTGATGCAAGAGATTGATTGAATCAATTCAGTCTGATGATGTGTACATTATGAATTCCCAAATTTAACACTGAATTATGTAATTCTTTGCGTCCCTGAAATTTGTGGCAACAGATAAAAATGTTTATTTTTAATTTGTAAATGTTATTTACTCAAATTAAAATGGGATAAGTTCAACTACTGTGGCTTCTTAAAATACAAATATTACTTTCTTGTGCTGAGCACATGCACGACCAATGGATATTTTTATATCAAAAAATTGATATTAAATGTATGCAGCTTGTGAAATTGAGTAAAGTAAGGGAAGGTAAATTCAATAACACTTCATAAAATTCAACAGTAACTTTTAACTGTGAAAATATTATGACAAGTGTGGTAAAGATAGCTGATTATGTTAATTTTAATAATACTTTATTTCAGAAGTTTTGAATTTAATAAGAAAGCATTTTAGACTTTGTCTAAAATTGGTCACCTAAAAATCAAGAAAAAATTCTCTGTATCATGCAATAAATCATGTAAAATGTAAAAATTATACCGAGCCCAAGGCGTTGCTAATTAATAAATAAACACAATTTTTTCGTTGATTATAAGAAAATGCTATTTGTGACTAGTGGAAAAACCAAAAAATATTTTAACAGAAAATGATTAGCAATAAATTATCTTGTCAGCTTCATTTTAATAACATATATTTAAATGTGACGCAATTTTAAAGAATCATACGATTTGCAGCCTGTTAATAATGTAATCTGATAAATGTTGAAACATGTCACTTAACGGAATCAAGCCGCGATGAGTGGTAGCTTCAACTAATCTCGCCGAGAGTTCAAACTCTAAATCCCCCTTGCCTTTGTTCAGAGTTTCTTTTGTAATAATATAATATCAAAATGGCTTCGTCATATTTTTACATCTGATAAGAAATTATTTAGTTTTATTATTACATACTTATTGAAATCATTTTCTTAAATCTAGTGTTTGACTTTAACCTTTATATAACTGAAGTTAAAAATCATGTATCACCCGAAGGAGTGTGACTAGACTTGGGTCTTTCGTATATTGAGCGATCTTGCCTCATAACATTTCTTTTGTCGTTTCCAATAACTCAGATATTGATTACAATTTTTTTTTGTACCTCCTTTTTAACCAGACATTGCAAACCTTCGCCCATCTGACAATAATTAACCCCTCAGGCCTTGACTGTGTTTTGTCAGAGGGTCAAAATATTTCCATTTTGCAATAAAATTCAAAAAAATGGAAATTTTTTAATGCATATTTTGTAAAGATGATAAAATACGCTTTAAAATTTTATAATAAGAAATAAACTTATATTTTTTTAAATATAAGCGTTTTTTCTAACTTACTTATTAAAAAAAATAAAAACACATGCATAATTAATTAGATTAATGCATTATAAACGTTATCGTCAACTCACTTTTTTTAAGTTTCATGTTAAAATATTTAATAAAAAATTCTGAAAGTTTCATAATTTTTTCAAATTGCGGTTGGTGACTTTGGGTTCGTAAAGGTGTACATTTGACTTATTTTGCGGTTAACTTTTAGGTTTGAATACAAAGCTTGGTATTTTCTCTTTCAAACACTATTTAAATCATATTTCTTACCATGATGATAAGGGAGACACAACGATTTCTATGAGATCTGCACGAGCTGTTCCGAAAACAGAACAAATAGACTTGACAGATTAAGGAATGCAAAACAGTAAAAGAGATAGTATAAAATCGAGAGTTACTCAAATGCTTATTATTGTAGTCTTTTCCAGTAAAATGAACTTTTTACATCCTCACTCGCGACCTGTTTGCGGCGAGAAATTAAAAAAAAAAAAATAATGGGGATCCTTGGAGGGAGGAGGAAGGGGGGAGGGGAGAGTAATTTCATCAGAATTGAATAGTTATTATTGTTATTTAAATATAATAAATAGTAATGGAATAAATTTTTTAAAGTGACGATCGATTACCGGATACGTAGTATGTGATGTAAAAAAACTTAGATATCACCCAGAACATCGTTTGGGAGTGTGTTACCCCTCTCTGCTGCCAAAGTGTTAAATTGAGAGATTGCGGGTTTGATTGCTGTCTCATTGCTTATATTATTTGTAATGTGTATTGCGTGATGGCCTCTTACAGTTAAGATTTTATTCTGGTATTGGGTTGGTGGAAAAATAGTCAATATACTGTAATCAATTAGGGATAACAGGTGATGATGAAAAGAGACTGGAAGGACAACCTTGCACGCTCTTATATAACTATTTTGTTGCTACTATTTCTTGCTGTCTCCCTTATACAAGACATCAGTTGCACATTTTTTAAATTACTGACAAAAGATTTTTTTGGGTGCTAGCCTTCATGTTTTGATTATTATGTTTAATGGACTTTGCAAAAGAAAAATATTAATTTTTGGATGTTGAATTATGAGTCAGTAGCTATTTTTCCTTATAGCTAATACTTTCAGGTTGGTTGGAATTTGTGGACAGTATAATAAATAAGATATTTTTTTTAATTTGCAGGTCAAGATAACGGAAATCTACGATGTCACGGATGCTGATGAGGAGGGCGTCCAATCTCCCGCAGAAAGAGAGCTCAACAAGCAATTAGAATTTGACAATGACTGGGGAGATGATGAGATTAATTTCTACGACAACGGTAAGGATTATATCTAAATTGTTATAATGTTGGACATGGTTGGCTTAAATAAATGGATCAGACAAAACCCTGAAAAACTTGTAACATTGACAATTGACTGAGAGAGTTTGGAATCGTGCCTTTAACCCTTAGTTACTCGCGCCTAAAAAGTTACATAAGTCGTCGCTTGGGGTGTCAATCACCCCGCTTTAGTTTATAGAAATGAAAGCATATATGTATATATATCTTTGAACTTACATATTAATTACATAATGTTTAAACTCTTTTTTAAAGTAAACAAAGTGATAATAATATTTATAATAACTGCATTAAAAAAATATCAGTTTTTTCTATCACAATTTTGGCAGACAATCATGTGGTCATTGCACACATGTCCTTGTGGAGCACGTAGCTTTAGTTTTTCTTTGATTCTTTTAGATATATGACATCTTTTGTATGAAGGTGGTTGGATAGCTCTACCTCCAAGATGAATCATGACCATCAACTTCATGGTGGCCATGATTCATCTTTAGTCGCGCAGGTTGTTACACACCCCAAACGCTCTCTCCAAGCACAGCCACACACAATCGAGCGCCGCTCGCGTCTGATTTACGAAGATCACGAGCTTTCAAACACGGTCTGGGGTGCGTGGCACCCCACGCGAGTAATTAAGGGTTAATTAATTAATATGAAAGTGTACAATCTAAAGTTATTATCTTAAAATTTTAAATTAACCTTATCCATGCATATATCATCCATTGGCAGCTTTTCCCATATGTATTTGTGACGTATTAAGTTTCATTCCATTAAGTTTCACTAAAATGTGTCAAAAGATGCCGCCTGATGGGATAGATTGCTTTGAAAAGGCCAGCATTATATTTAAATATATTTTTAAATTTCAGAGTTGGAAGGAATGTCGGAACTATCCATTGAAGACTGTATTAACGACAAGAGTATATTCTCCGACCCGGAAAGCGAATGGGGGAGAGCCACGTCTCCGCCTTATTCCTCCCAGCAACACCTCATTGAAGACTCTGACAGACCGGAATCTGACCAGCCTCTATCCAACTTTATACCCTGCCCAGATCCTAATATGTACCAACTTTCCCAGTGATTGACTTTACCTCTGTTCGTTAGACCTGACATCAAGTATGTTTGTTAAATCAGTAAACTTCTGCATCAGTTCACCCCTAAAAAATACATCACATTGCAAAAGCAGTCCAGTATGAGTTGGTAATTTGAATTTTCATATTATTTATGATCCCAAGTCTTAGAGAATTACTTTGACTATTTGGCATTCTTCCATGAAATTAATCTTTATTTTATAGAAACTTGGCTGTTTCACGTAATAGTGAATTTGGAAATTAATCCTAAATAACATAAAAAATAAAAAACCAAACAAAAAAAAATGAAACAAAAAAGTGTGATAAATAATTTAATTAAGTAGGTAGTTAGATTAATTTCAAACAGAATTAAAATATTTTATGCAGGAAGTTAGGAAAAATATAATATTTTTATATCAATATTTATGTAACATTATAAAATGTGACTCTTAAATATAAATGATAGTAAAATAATATTATTTATAACTAGCTTTTATGGTTGATGATAGAGTGTGGGGTATTTAATCCTAACCAATAAAAAATAAATAACTAGCAGCTAATTAACAGTGAAATATTTTTTCACAGGCCTTACAAAAAATTATGATTAGAAAAAAAAAATCATTGTCTTTAGAAGAAAAAAATATTGTAACAACTTTAAGTTTTACATAATATTTGAGGGTGTGTGGGTAAATTCGGAGGCTGGGCAGTCAATAATACAAAAAAAAATAGATTATTGATATAATATTTACACATAAATATGTCAAAGTACGTACCTATAAATAAATCACGTTGTATTATATTTATGTATTTTAACGTAATATGTATTGAATCCTTTGTGTAAGTTCATTATTATTGTTATAAGATATGTGTATGTACATTGTGTTACCTCTATATTCTACCTTCAACACGTCACAAAACCTACACAATTTTCCTGATTGTTAATTTCTTACGCCACTTGTGTTATGCATTCAAAGTTATTCTGACCAATTTATTTTTAATGCTCCCATTTTTTTAAAGTTGATACTATCAATGTGATATATATATTAAGCTCTACATTAAATAAATTATATTAGCTACATTAAATAAATTAAGCTAGCTTTCTAGAAATAAATAAGATTGTAACCATGTGTCGCTATTTTAACCTGATCGACATGACTATAGCATATATAATCCATCAGCGGCTATCACATCATGACAAGACTAGCATTGTAAAGGTTAATATTTATTTATTTAAATTCGTGCGGTCAGTCATAATCACATTATTTTTCAAATACCAAAAAAAAAGTACATTGAAAATATTCTGAAACTGTTAAATATATCATTCTAAAATGGCAAATTAAAAGTACTCCAGGCAGTATTTTTACTTGATGATTGATTGTGAAAAAATTAGGTTAATAATTTAAACTATTTGTAGAAAAATTTACTCTAACAATATTAGTATTTTAATTTTATTTTGTGATATTTCGATTTAAGTTGCAGGATTTCAATGACAGCTGCGTCAGATCTTATTTTGTAACCAATATTTATATATAATATCATTTGAAACATTATTACAGAGTGCACAAATAATAGCTTGTTTATGTTATATTTATCTACTTCTGAATTAAAAATATATATTTTTAAAAAAAACTTCACACGTTACTTTGAATGAACACCCATTTGATTTTATACCAGATTCCATCTTTATCTGTTACTGCTCTTTTTTTAACCCCGACGCAAGGAGCTGTGTTATAAGTTTGACCACCGTCTGTGTATCTTTGTTCCTGTATGTCTGTCTGTGGCATCGTAGCTCCTAAACGAATGGACCAATTATGATGCGGTTTTTTTGTTTGAAAGCTGACGTGATCGAGATGGTTCTTAGCTACAATTCATGAAAATCTGTTCAGGCATTTCAAGGTCATCAGCTCTTTTTGTGTCGGGGGGTTGCTAAAAATTTTGAAAATTTTTTAGAAGAAACAGACATTCTTTCTTCTTCTATCCTGAACACAATAATGCTGGCATAAAGTATTCATTGATTTATTTTTGGGTTATTATGCTGTGTTACTCTACCTCCTTTATAACAAAAAATACAGTTTTTTCTTTTCGGCAACATCACCAGCATCACAGTTCAATAAGCTCCTCTCAACGCTCCGTTTTAAATTCCTATTTGAATAATCAGACGATTCCATATCTCATACGGCCCTTCTCATTTCAACCTCATCAATGAATAATTCCATATTAAAATTATCACACTCTATTTTGAAAAAACTATACTGAGTTAATGCGCCATCCACAATCGCTGAAGATCGCGCATGTGATGAAAGCAACAATGGCTGCCAGAGTACCTCGACTTGCTTATACCCGAGTGGTGATTTGCTCTCATGTGTCTGGATGGCTTGTAAGTGCACTTAGTACCTAACGATCACGCAAGACAAAACGCACAAGTTAATTTGCGTCATCTGGTCAAGCTCTTACTATTTCATTATTTTAACGATTGAATTCAAAGTGTTACAAATCTATAATTAAGTCGTCCCGGACAGGAACTTGTGTAAACTTTATAACAATAATATTATTTTTACTGTAAAATTTTTGATGAATAAGTAAGTAATTAATATGTTAAGTATCTACCTCATTCTGTGCAAATTTTATTACCATTGTGTGCATTTTATGAAATAAAGCATTTAAGTTTTTTTACTAGTTTTATAGCTGGCAATACCATAATTATTATACTATTCGAAAGAAACATACGTTTGCTAAATGTCTGTAAAAGTATGATAAGATATTCTAGTATCATACGATCGTGACTCCCATATGATCTCTCACTAGTATACTACCCACATGAACCTATAAGGTTATGGACAGAGCTATTGGGGAACAGTTTGAAGCGGGGTGAAGGATGTATATGAAAAATACTTATACCTTCTCAAATTTTTGAATGTCTCATCATCTCAAAAGTTTGTCATACAGGATAGATAGCTGCCGGGTGATTTGCCCTCACCCGAGATTTAACTTCAATATCATTTCGTATAAAATCGCACTAATTATCTGTCCAGGGCTTTTTAGGTTCACAACAATTTATGTCATGGGGGATAAATACCCCAGAAGTGTAATTCTCATACTGCTTGTGATGTGTCGTTGCACATGTCGATCGTCCACTGACTTGTCAGACATCTCCAAATACTAAGTTTTGAGATAATGGGGAAAGCAATATTGGAATGCTCACAATAAATCAATTATTAAATATGCAAAAAAATAACACCGGGAGGTGTAACGGTCCAGTACATTAGTATATTTTGAAATATCCTTTTTTTACATTAACTCCACACAGGAGGCCCTGGGGAGAAGAAAATAATTTCCCTCAGGGTCTATGTCATCTGAGATGCTATGTAGAGGGTCTTTTTGAGGAGAGGAAGGAATGAACATTGGTCTTGAAGAGACCCATGTTGTAGGAAGGAGGAAACACAGAGGCCAGAAAATCGTTCCACAGCCAAGCTGTTGAATACTAGAACAAGTCGAAGAAGACTATCCACTGGTGCCGAAGGGATCAATGACGCTAGTTCCTTGGAGCATCTTTCATTGTAATACCGGTAGAACAAGGAAAGCATTCCCACCCGACGCCTATGCTCTAAAGATTGCAATCCGTCTGTTAAGATGGGAGAATCTATCAAACAGACCGCTCTGCACAGAGTCAAGGGTATTTTTAAGGTATTTTGGAGCTCCAGGCCACAGGTGGCTGCCAAATTCAACCGTGGGACGCAGGGGCGGCCCTAGCTAAATTTTTAGGTGGTGCAAAATCTCTTGGTGGCGCCCTCCCCCCCCAACCCCTCCTAACAAAAAATTGAGCTCTTTCTATGCAGTTACGCAACTTTAATTAAAGTACCTAGTAGGACAGATGACAAATAATATCAGAAAAAACAAAACAATAAAAAATGTACTAAAAAGTAAAAAAATAATTTCGTATTCCTATACAACTTAATAATCAACTTACTTTTTCTACTCATCAATATGTAGGTACGATTGTTATTTTTGAAGTCAGTGTCAGCCAAGGTAGGGTTTTAACTACGTACATAGTTATAGGTGAGATGTGGTTGTGTCGCACGCGCGACTTGACGAGGCGAGAGGCGAGAGCGGGGCCACGGCGGGAGGGGAGCTGTCAAGTGAACACACCGGGCCGGGTACCTTGGCTGACTACCGACTCCAAAAATAACAATTGTACCTACGTATTGATAAGTAGAAAAAGTTAGTTGATTATTAAGTTCTAAAAGAAAACGAAATTATTTTTTTACTTTTTAGTGCATTTTTTGAAGTCGTTTTTTTGATTTGTTAAAATTTTTGTTTATTTTTTAATTTTTAGTGAATCTGAAGTACTTTAACTAATTTGTCTGAATATGGGTAGACCTACTAATCGTGCTGCTCATAAGAGACAGACATTACCTGACCATAACGACGTTACGGTAGGTGACTCAAAGATCCGGATAGCTATTGTATATGTAAAATATATATATATGTAAAAGATTCGGCCGAGTAGCATTAATTTGCTCCTGAGAATTGAAGAGTTCCATTACTTTGTCATGGATCCCATAATCAGAACCTAACAAACTATCATCAAACTACCCTTGAAGTACATCCTTTCCAATAAAAAAATAATCATCAAAATCGGTTGGGGTGATATTGAGTTATTCGTCCATTTGTCGCGCAAATACAATGCAAATTTTAGACTTATATGGTTTTCTCATGGATTCCATTGTCAGAACTGAACCAAATTGAAATGGGATTACACGAAAAGCACCAGCTTTCAAATAAAAAAGAATCATCAATATTTGTTCACCCAGTACAAAGTTTTGAGGTAACAAACATAAAAAAATATAGTCGAATTGAGAACCTCCTCCTTTTTGAAATCGTTTAAAAAATATATGTTTGATTACATTTATTTAATTAAATCTGCAAAATCAATAAAAACACTAGAACACAACTTTTCTTGCTTTTGCCTTTGCGATTTTTTAAATTAAATTATAATAATTTAACCCTTGGGCAATATCATTCTCAATTGATAAAATTGCAAGATCTGATAGTCTTTCTTGACACATCATAGCCGAACGTAGAGTCTGTCAAATAAGAGTAGAAAATATAAAAATTGAACTACAAAATTTGTAGGCTGGCAACACCAATTTACCTGTCAAATATTCATCTAAAGTGCAATGACACTAAAAATGCAGAACACCGTATTGTTTATTTATTTATTTATTTCTATGTATTACAGTATTTACCTATTAATTAACATTTTTACATAATAGATTTTTGAAAACATTTTTACATACTATATTTTACAATTTTATTATGTAGGGTGTATGGTAGGTTTGCGAAGGTGAAACTGTGGATAGGTATTGTATGTTTCGTGAACACCTCACTAGGAGAACCTGTGCTGAGGTGTTTACGTGTATATTTATGATTCTGTGTGACAAGTATTAATGTGTTGTAGAAGAAAGTTTTATATTTATTTTATTTAATGGTTATTATTGCACATTGGTTATTAATAAGTTAATTTTTATGTTTGGTTTGGAGTAAATAGGTTTTGGAAAAATAGTGTTCCTTTAGCTTTTATCCAGACTGTGATTTGTTTTTTTAGTTTATTTGTTGGTGAAAAATCAGCAGATTGTTTCAAAGAAGGTGGCATGCTGTTATATAGTTTGATAGAATAGTAGTTAAAGGATCTTTGTCCGTGGGTCGTGTGCTTTAGCGGGATGTTGAGTGTTAGGTTTGTTGAGGACCGGCTTGTTATTGAGGACTGAGAAAGTAAAGGGATATGAAGTTTGAATTTGAAGAGGTGAAGAATAGACGATTTAGCGTAGAGTTGTCTGATTGACAAAACGTCGAGCATCTTGTTACGCGAATACATCGTGATCTTAGTACATAAGGAAGTTAACTCATAAATATCGTATCACAGGTATAATAAAATGTTAAAAGGTATGTTGTAAAAGGGAAATAACATCTGCCAGCTTTATTTTTAAAGGGGCGCCACTGGTTGATTAACCAGGCTAGCAGATGGGTAAGCAATAATCCTCTCTCAGGGCCTTTGGTATACAACTTTAAGGTTAAAATAGAAGGATTTTAAATAAAATAGACAGTATTGATAAGTAATAAGAAATAATAGATTTATTAAAACATAATGGGACATTAAAACATATTTATAGTTCTTAAACTAACCTCCCTTGGATCGACCAAAAATTCAAGTAACTAACTAACTAAATAACAAATCTTGGTTTTTCTCATGTTGTAAAGTCTGACAAAATACCTTGAACTGTAGTCAGCTGAAAACAGTATTTGCTCCAACATTTCACTCCAGCCATGGAATATTTGTAAATCCATTCGAGATTATAATTCCTTCGTCATTAGACAGGTTAGTCTCCTTGTGATTTATTAAACTTCCTTATTTTTAAATATATTGCCTTGATACTTGGCAAGTAAATTCAAATTATATCCTTTGGTTATATTCTGTGGTTATTACAATCTCAGAAATGTGTATTAAAAACACTTTATCGGCACCACGATTTATATTGGTCGCGGCCTTTTTAATAAAGAACCATTTCGGTTAAATAAACAATCGTTTTACTTTTATAATATTAACGAAATAACACGTAAATAAGAATCACGTTAGACTTTCGTAAATAATCCACCACCACGGACTAAATACTGAGGAGTCAGTTCTCAACAAATTTTCCAATTTTTATATCATATTCGAAAATAAAAAATTGAAATATTTTACTTCCAAAATTCAAAAAAAAAAATTTATGTTGAAGTTTATTATTTTTTTAAATATTATTTAATCACCTCTCGAAATTAGGTACTTGCTTGCCTAAATCTATGATAAAATAAACTTCGAGATATATTGACAAATATTTTATCATAACATTATACACATTTAAAAATACATTTTTTGTTCCTAAAAAAAAATTAAATCGAGGAAGCACTGTTAAGCTATCTACTAAATGACATAATTTGATTAAATTGTATTCTACAAAGTGATTGGCTTCCATTTAATTTAACATAAATTTGAATTTAACAGTAGGTAAAAAGGAAGAATCATTAATGGCGAGTTTAGTTACACTACTTTTAGATCTGAATGAGTTAAATATATTCAGATCTAAAATTAGAGACATGATCTAAAGCCTGGACAACGCCAGTAGGTACTTACGCTAATATTAAATAAGTGTGAGCAATTTCTAAAGTGTGCTTTTTTTACATGAGCTCCACACAGGAGGCCCTGAGGAAAATAATTTCCCTCAGGGCCTATGTCATCTTTGGGGATGCTGTGTGGAGAATTTTTTTAAGGAAAGAAAGGAGAGGAGAGTTCTGGGAAGGAAAAGGGTTTAAGGGGTGGGTAGGAATCTGGGGTTCAGTATGTCCTGGTCATCCGCCTTCAAGACCTAGACAAACCTCACCCCATGAACCCGGGCACCCTTGCTAAATCACAAAACGTAGCAAACCACTTGGGGTGACCTATGGCAGAGGTGTTGGTTATCGAATAAAGGTTCCCGGGGCGGCGGTACCCATTCCCGCCTCCCAAATTGTGCTTTATATTTTATTACAATATCGTTATTCTTCATTATGTTCACATAAAATTGTAAATATATGATAATAATATACCTATTTATGCAATTCTAATTTGAGATCAGTGGTGTGAAAAAATATTTTTTTCACTTTTATGCCTTTTTAATTTTTTATTAAAATGTAGGTTACACAGCTTTAGATTAACAGCGTGATTATATTTTTAGTATTGCCATTTGAACGACAGTGGCGCCCTCTTATGTTTTCTACTCTTATTTGACAGACTGTAAGTACGTTTTAATTTACTAAAGTTTCGTTCTCATTTGGCAACAGTTACAGGGATGGTCAGCAAAATCCGAAGCGCTGTCCACACCTACCAACCATTTTTTTTTATAAGTTGAAAAACTTGTAGTGGCTCTGCTGAGTTAAGATATTTTAGTAATGGGTTTAGGTTCAAAATGTTCTTCAACCAATTCGCAGCTAGAGACATCACATTTTTCTCCATCGGTTAAAGTGATTTGAAGACTTATCAGGAATTATTTTGATGTTATACAAAAAAGACCATGTATCAATGAATTTAGATAATTGTCCAAACCGAGTGACCAATGCATTTTCAATTGTATCTATCTTGTATCTTTTAGATTTTTTCATCACCGATTCTCGTCCTGAGTAGCCTAAATGGCGAAAAATCGCCTACGTTGGCAACAATGCTTGCTCCCCGCACCGACCACACGATTTAAGAGCACGATCGATAGATGGTCGATCAGTGGTCGGGTGTTTTCGGCGCCCCCCTTGCGACAGCGCCCTGTGCGGTCGCACCGCTCGCACCGCCCTAGGGCCGCCCCTGGTGGGACGCACTTGTGATTTGTACAGGGTTAGCAGTTGTGTACTATTAAAGTATCTGCGGGCCCTGTACAGTACGCCCAGTTTATGGAAGGCTAACTTTACTCTGGCTTCGATGGAGCCCCCATATCTGAGCTGGTCACTTAAGAGTTTTTTTTTTTACGTGAATACAAGAGTCCCAACTGCTCCCGTCTGGAGCCAGTGGGACTATGGCATCCCCAATTGGGGTATGTTGTGAGGCTGAAGGTAGTGGGGAGGGAAAGGAGATAGGGAAGTACCTGGCTATTAAGATCTGGTCACCAAACACGGCTAATGCCATTTCAAGCAACGTTTCAATTCTGAGTGGTGGTCTTACACCAGGGCGATACTGAGAGTATCTTCCACTCTGGAACGTGCCGCAAATATACTATATATTTTTTTAAATTAATAAATTGTGAAATAACACAAATTAATCAAATAAAATTTATTTGCCACGCCGGGATTCGATCCCGCGACCTTCAGAGTACGAATCAAGAGCCTTACCACTGGACTACGCCGGCCGTCAGAGTTACACCAAGCATTTCAATGGAGGACCTGTTGGGAAGATTGCTTCCGTTGAAGGAGACTAAATTTTCATTTCGATCCCTTTTAGACGTAATCAGACATGATTGGATCTTTGAAACATTAAATTCAAAGAGATTATTTTTACCCCAAGAGAAAACACTCTCGAGGTAACCGTCCATTCTTTGCTTCAAAGCCCTCCGAGCCGTTGGAGTTTGTGAGCCCTTTGAGATCCTATTAGTGACTCACTACAAGTTTCTCTGCATTATAATTGATTTGGTGGTGCTTATGAGTAATGTGAGTATTGTATCAGATAGAGGTTACACTAACACTAACACATATAACTGCATACTCAACTCTAATTTTGTTTTTTCGGAGATGTCTGACTAATCTAATAACATATGCAATAATAATACGAGGTCCAAAATTCGTCCATAGTTATTAGGTAAATTGTTAAATTGGGTTAAATTTGCAAAATATAAGCAGTTAAGTAACGTGAGTGAACATTGGTCTCTGTTAGTTGACATTTGTTGATTATTCCATTTAAAATTTGGAATGTTATAGTCGCCTATGATTTGGTCATTGGGAAAACGGATTGTTAAGTCAGAAATAGTATTTGTATGACTGGTAAATAATGCTAATCTTTCTGAAGACGTTAATTTTGGACCGACACTAGGTAAGTACACGCAGCACATATGGATGTTATAACAATGATGATTTGATTTTGATGTATTGACAGTTATCCAATAATTATTATCAAATAATTCCTCATCTAGGATGCTATCAACCAACCAACTTTCGGTAATGAAAATCAAGTCATAAGCAGCACATTCTGATGAAATTCCAACGTTTTTGAGCGCAAACCTCTTGCATTTTGATAAAAAATTATTAAAGAATCAAGCATTGAGAAGTATTGTTAATTACTTATGTAACCTTGTTTTCTGTAAAATATTTTTGAAGAACATCATATTCATGAATTATTTTCGTTATTTGTTTTTGGGGTGTTATGCCGTGTTGCGCTACCTCCTTCTTTAGCCAACGTTTCGGACATCGTTGCAGTGTCCATCATCAGGGCAGATCCGGCAGATCCGGTAGATGTGCCGGATCTACCGGATCTGCCCTGATGATGGACACTGCAACGATGTCCGAAACGTTGGCTAAAGAAGGAGGTAGCGCAACACGGCATCGTCAGAGGTTCGGTACAATGGGTTTTACTACATTTTGAAATATTTGTCATGATTAAATCAAGAATTCGTTTGTTTGTATTGGTTATAGAATTGAATTGGTGTAGTTGGGTGAATGAAAGGAAGTCTACCAAGGCACAGCTAGCAGTGTCTTCTGGAAAATTTGGTTCTAATTGGTTTTGCCCTTCGGTTAACTTCCAGTTTAGTTTGGATATATTGTAGTCTCCAGCTAATAAAAACAATCCTTCCGGGTGATTTGCGTGCAGGTCTGATGTGGTGTTGAAGTGATGAGTTAGGTTGTGGATGTAGTTGGTGTTTTGTGGATGATATGTGCAGCAGATATATAAATTTTTGAGTTTATTATTGTTACCTAGTATTGGCACTGATATCCAGATCTCCTCAGTACAAGTAGACCAGGGTAATCTCTGAGCCTTCAGAGATTTTGATGTTGCAATCAGTCAATTACAATTAGTGAGCATATAATTCTTGATTTTAAAATGTCTCCTTATCTCCCCCCCCCCCCCCCTCTTTTCTTCCTTTTTATTATTATTACTTCATTCATTCAATAATTAAGTTTTAACACCGGTTCATATCTCAGGCGCAAGGCCGTAGCCAGGGGGGGGATCAGGGGGGATTGATCCCCCCCCGAAATTGATATTGACATCGAGAAGGTAATTGATTTGTCAAAGAAAGCTAAAATTTAATTGTGTAATTATAAAAATACATGATAAGATTGATACGTTACACCATTTAATTTCTTTTAATAATCACTGTTCCGCCAAACGAAACCCCCCCCCCCCCGAAATTGATATTGACATCGAGAAGGTAATTGATTTGTTTGCCGCAAAGAAAGCTAAAATTTAATTTTGTAATTATAAAAATACATGATAAGATTGATACGTAACACCATTTAATTTCTTTTAATAATCACTGTTCCGCCAAACAAAACCCCCCCCGAAATTTTATTCTGGCTACGGCCTTGCTCAGGCGTAATTACCAAATGACATTCTATGGACTTATGTAATAGGTACATAACCATGTAATAATTTAATTTAACATACCTTATAATCTGTATTATAATGTACTGTGTATGTCTTAATAAACAAATAAATAATCAAGTGGACGATTGATGTCAGCCTGAATTAACCCCAATCAATTTTTTGTATTACTTAAAGTTTTGAGACAGAGTTATATTTGTCCAATGCGCTTTCAAGGGGGAACTTAAAACTGCTATTCGGTGGCTTGACATTATCTCTACATATTATAATTTAAAGTCCTCCGCCATGTCTGTCTGTTCACGAAAAACTACTGAATATATTTTCATGCAGTTTTTAACAATATATAGAGTGATTCATGAGGAAGGTTTAGGTATATAATTTGTCAAGGTTCTGTGTAAATTGGTTGAAATATATCTATAATATAAAAATGAATCGCTGAATGTGTTGCTAAGCGCATAACTTTCGAACGACTCCACCAAATTGGATAATTCTTTTTTTTTGTGTGTTCGTTATTGTCAGGACAAGGTTTTCATAAAACTTCCGGTGAGCTCTGGCATTATGAAATTTGTATAAAAAAAATTGCTATTGGTGGCACGCGAGGAAGCGGCTATTGCTATGGGAAGTGAGTGGGAGGGAGAGGGGGGAGGGGGACCTGGGAGGGGGGAGGGGAACTCGGGAGGGGGGTTCGCGTGAGTGGGAATGCGAGAGGGAAGAGGACGCAGGAGAAGAAGGGGAGGCGGAAGGGGAATGGGACGAATGGGAAAGGACACTCAGGGAGAAACAATTTCTTTATTAAATGGCATAGCAACACATGCCGGGACCAGCTAGTAGTACATAAAGGAGAATGTCTTGGCAAGCGGGCGGTGTGGGTTTTATCTGTATGCAAATTAACAGATGGAGGTGCTTTTAAAAGTTGGGTAACCATCCAGTATATGGCATTGTGTTTCGTTAGCCACAGCAATGCATGGCCGGGTCAGCTAGTCAAATTAATAAAAAAGCTATGTTACAGCGTAAAATTATATTTATTTTACACAAAAACTACAATACATAATTCTAAAGAGACTAAATGACTTTATGATGTGATCTCGGCACTCTTCTGCTGGATGGCGGCAATCATCTTGGCTTCCTTGGCCGCCTTCTTGGCCAACTTTTCCACCTTTTGTTGCTGCTTCTCCTTTTCTTCGAGCATGGTCTGGAAGCGCTCATCTTTAGGATCCACCTTGAAGCCAAAGTGGCGGCGGACCTCTTCAACCAGTTTCTCCTTCTTCGCCTGGAAAGTTTAAAATTCAGATATTGTAACAATTTTGATTGCCTACATAAAGTCCTTTACAAAAGGAAAATTTTAAGATTTACTTCATAGAAAATTCGGTAGTTCAATCATCGGTGTAAGTCCAACTCTGCAGAAGAACCATTTGTAAAAATGTCCAGGAGTAACAATAAACTACCTAGTATATACACACTCTTGCTTGATAATGTACTGGGGATGGTTCATTCGCGGTATTGACTTAAGCCTAATTTTGAAATTAACCAATAGACAATGGACGGAAACTAGTAAGGCAAGCCTTCAATAGGGCCAAAAAATCTGGAAACTGGGATGCTCACAAGCAATACCAGAAAGAGTACAACGAAGCAATCCGGATAGCCAAAACAGACTCCTGGGAGAAGTACTGCGGGGAGGTGGAAACCATCCCGCAGGCGGCAAGAATTCAAAAAATCCTTGCTAAAGACCCAGGGGCAGCTAAAGGCCCATTTCGGAAAGCCGATGGAAGCTTCACCGATAACTGCGAGGAGGAGTTGGAGGAACTGTTGGGTTTACATTTTCCCGGCTACAAAAAGTTAGAAGCAGGTGACACCGGGCCACCACCAGCCCGAGTTATACGGGAAGGTAAGGACTGGGACACTGCAGCTAAAATAGTGACTCCCTCCAAAGTTAAATGGGCAATCGAAGGGTTCGACCCTTTTAAAAGCGCGGGAGAAAATGGTATCTTTCCGGCACTTCTTCAGAGGGGCCTAGATACAATCTTACCTTCCTTCTTAACTAAGATTCTGAGGGCGTGCTGCGCCCTCGGATACATCCCCACACCATGGAGGAAAACAAGGGTAGTGTTCATACCTAAACCTGGGAGAACCGACTACGACCAACCAGGCGCATTCTGTCCATTTCTTCTAAAGACAATGGAGAGGCTAATGGATAGACACATAAGAGACGGGGCACTGAGAGAAAAGCCCCTCCACGAGTTACAATTTGCGTATTAACCAGGTAAGTCGGTTGACACGGCACTGCACAGGTTGGTATACAAACTGGAGCAGGCGCAGGCAACCGGGGAACTAGCGGTAGGACTCTTTCTGGACATAGAGGGAGCATTCAATTGCACCAATATTAAATCCATCGATGAAGCGGCAGAAAGACATGGACTCGACAAAACCACTAGAAGGTGGCTGAAGAACATGCTTTCAGGTCGGATTCTTACGATGAAAAGGGATGAGGTGATACTCAGAGTATTGGTGACGCGAGGGTGTCCACAGGGGGGGGTCTTATCACCCTTGCTGTGGAGCCTAGTGGTGGACAACCTCATCAGAAAACTCAACAACAAGGGCCTGTGTATACTCAAGGGTACGCGGATGACATCGCAACCATAATAAGGTGTTGGGATGCAGACACGACCAGAGGCCTCATACATTCAACACTGGCAACAGTGGAAAAATTGTGTGAAGAAACAGGGCTGTCGGTCAACCCAGACAAGACAGAACTAGTCATCTTTACACGCAAAAGGAAACTAGAGGGATGGAGCAATCCAACCTTCTACGGAAAGGAAGTAGAACCCTCTGACACGGTTAAGTACCTCGGAGTCATCATAGATGCCAAACTGAGCTGGAAAAACCAGGTGGAGACTGTAAGCAGAAAAGCCTGTGCTCTCATGTGGGCAACTAGGCGAATCTGCGGCAGAATGTGGGGACTCAAACCCAAAATGATGCGATGGCTGTACACGGCTGTTGTAAAACCAAGACTCATGCATGCAGCCTTGGTCTGGTGGAGGAGAACAACACTGAAAACAGTGATGGCCACACTCAACCACATACAGGGACTTGCATGCAGAGGAATCACAGGAGCTATGCGAACCCCTCCAATACTAGCCATGGGAGTGTTGCTAGATCTACCCCCACTAAACTTAGAAATAGAGGGGGCGGCGATGGCGGCAACCTACAGGTTACAATGCAAAGGTCAATGGAGAGGTGAGTTACCCAAAAACAGTCATACGGAGATCGGAACAAGACTGAGGGCAATTAGCCCGACAGCTGGAATGAAGCAGGACGGCAAACAAGCCGAATACTTCTTCAGACAGCAGTTTGATGTGATGCACCCCACCCGGGAGGAGTGGGACATGGTCCCAGGTCCAACCTCCAGACAGGAACTAATCTGGTTCACAGATGGGTCCAAAATGGAGGAAGGAACGGGGGCTGAGGTATGTTTACAGGGATCCAAGAGGGAACTAAGTATACCTCTAGGAATACACTGCACTGTGTTTCAAGCTGAGATGAAAGCCATCTTGGCCTGCGCACAGAAGAATATACGTATCGGGTACAGGAATAAGAACATAACTATTTGTTCTGATAGCCAGGCAGCCCTAATGGCACTGGAAAGTCACCGATGCAACTCCAGACTGGTGATGGAATGCAGAACCGTTCTTACAGAACTCGGTACCATCAATAAAATAACCCTGATATGGGTACCAGGACATAAGGGTATTGAGGGCAACGAGCGGGCTGACGAACTAGCAAGGAAAGGGGCGAAAGCACCACTTGCGGGATCTGAGCCGGCCGTAGGAGTAGCAGCTTGCCACACCAATTACATATCGAAAGGTGGGTCAAATCCCAGCACTGCATGGGAGAGGACACCCGGAATGAGACAATCCAAAGTACTCATAAACGGACCCGACCCCAGACGGACTAGGAAACTACTCGATATGGACAGAAACTCGCTGAAGGAACTGGTAGGCCTACTAACGGGGACACTGCCATCTCAGGAGACGCATGCAGCTATTGGGAGTGGAAAACACTAGTATATGTAGAAAATGTGAAGAGGATGAAGAGACTCCAATTCACTTATGGTGCCAATGTCATGGACAGGTGGGAACTAGGCTCAAATACCTGGGGAGACATGTTGTAGAACCAGAAGACCTAGCCACATATCCAATAACAACTCTGGTGAACTTTATTAAAGGGACTGGGTTATTGTTAAAGGATTGAGGTAAAATGGGAGAAAGTACAATGGGCCCATGGCCTAAGTACTCACGGGAACTAATGGTAAACTGTCTCCGCTTAAAAAAAAAAAAAAAAATAGACTACGGTCTATTGATCAATTTCAAAGCACCAATCAATGCGGCTTGTGCTGTTCCGACTGAAAGCACCATATTTTGAAATTATTGGCTCATACGCAGTATTCAACTCACATAGATGATATGCAAAACTAGTTTTAGATCAAAACATTTTATGACAAAGTTATTATACGCCAATCAAACAGGGGACAAACCAATATAACACATTTAAGGGAGGCAAAAAAATTGATTACAATTAAAACCTCAAATACAAATAATGATTGGTACACAATGGAAAAATATTCAAAAACCGTACGACTCTGAAATGGTTGTAGCGTTTATGGGAAAGCTGGTGTTGCTTTTTCAATATGATAAATCAAATTTAGTAATAAAGTTCTGAAAGTATTTTAGTTACTGACTATGACAGCCATTTTGGCGTTCAAAGCCATTATCAAACTGTGGTTATGCCTCATTGAGAAGCCGAAGTGATTTTATTTGCACATAATTAGAATTTATTTATTAGAAACAACTGTCATAAAAATTAAAATACTGCATAATTGCTAAAAATAATTGAGGAGATGGATGCAATAACAAATTATGATGAAAATTGTAATTTTGAGTAAAGCGCATTCAAAGTTTTTTTTTTAAAGCGTAGTCTGCACTTGCAATTAGTGTTCACACTTTTGCTTGTAGCTCCACCTGTGTAAAACCAACAGAAGTAATATTTACACAGCAGATAAAGAAGGGATTGGAGATACCGAAAAGGCAATGCGAGCAAAAGCAGAATACACGCGTTAAGTTGTTATTGCATTCAGTTCCTCAATAATTGTCAACTGTTGCAACACAAATTTTTTGCTGAACAAATGCCAGACAGGACACCAAGTAGAAAAATCTTTTCCAAGGATGTGGCTCCCTAATAAATTATCCATCGAAACTTCTTTACAAGGAATCTGACGTTATGAGTATAAAACAGCTGTACATCTCTAAAATAATTTGTAAATTTTTTATCAATACTTATTCTGCAGCCAGAAAGAACCCAACAAATCCACACCACTAGAATTGGCACAAGAATGAACTTTGTCGCAATAAGTACTAAAACATCTTTTGGCCAAAGAAACTTTTTATATCAGGCTCCACTTCTGTTTAATATTCTATCAGATTATAGAAAGTCTTTCAATTCATTAGCTAAATTTTTAAAAAATGTTAAGATTTTTGTGTTGTCAGAGGATTGGCATACTATTTTTTCATCCTTGGCCTTTTTTTTAAATAATAAAAAATATATATATATATATATATTTTAAAATAATAAGATTTTTTTTTAATAATATTTGTTTTTTTAGATAAAAAGGTATATATATATATTTTTTTTAAATAACTAGATTTTATTTGAGTTCCATTTGTCAAAATCAGAGTGTCACCCTAGTTGTTTTGAACTACCTTTGTTTATTGGTGGGTATAGTAATTAAGGATTTGTTTTATGGTCTATATTGTTACAAATTACCCATCTGGTCACCAATATAATATTGTTATTTCTTACTTTCCGGATATAATATTGGAATAAATTCGGTGTTTGGGCTAAATTCCTAAAAAATAAAACTAGTTATTTTTATACTAATTTGGGGTCGGGGAATCCGAATCTGAAAGAATTAGGCGGCGGAAAGCAATATTAACTGAATTACAGGACTTTAAAAAATTTTATACACATACAGGAAAATAGCCATTTTGGAAGCATTTTGATTCCTAGAAAATCAAACTAGTTATTTTTATACTAACTATGGGCCGGGGAATCCGAATCTGAAAGAATTAGGCGGCGGCAAGCAATATTAACTGAATTAAACGACTTTAAAATTTTCTATGCACACACACATGAAAATAATCATTTCGGAAGTATTTTGACACATTTTGAGAGCTGGTAACACTGCCGGCACATGTTTTTGTATATTTCTTGTTTTTCTATGATCTTTGTACTACGTGTGTCAAAATACTTCCGAAATGATTATTTTCATGTGTGTGTGTATAGAAAATTTTAAAGTCGTTTAATTCAGTTAATATTGCTTGCCGCCGCCTAATTCTTTCAGATTCGGATTCCCCGGCCCATAGTTAGTATAAAAATAACTAGTTTGATTTTCTAGGAATCAAAATGCTTCCAAAATGGCTATTTTCCTGTATGTGTATAAAATTTTTTAAAGTCCTGTAATTCAGTTAATATTGCTTGCCGCCGCCTAATTCTTTCAGATTCGGATTCCCCGACCCCAAATTAGTATAAAAATAACTAGTTTTATTTTTTAGGAATTTAGCCCAAACACCGAACTTTAGCCATAATATTTAAGTGTTTTGGATGTAGTGTTTTGTATTTTAGTGATTTTTTTGTATTTTAGTGATTTGCGTGTAAATGCATCACTCAAATTTATGAATTTAACCTCAATACAAGCTGCTAGTCCTAGTGAGGTTAATATTTTTGTATGTAAAAAAAAATAAGAACACATGTATGGTGAGAAATTATAAATAAAAAAATAAATTAAATATTTAACAAATTGTGACACACCTTAGCAGCATTGGCTACAGCCAGGGCCATATTTTGCCGTTTTACAAGATCAGCTTCCCAGGTGGATAATTTCATAATTTTACTCTGTATTTGATTATCTCTTTCAGCAATTTTTTTCTCTTCTTGGAATCTCTTTTCCTTTGCCATTTTAATCATTTCAGGTACGGTGCGATCCTCAGCCAAACTGTCGTATTCTAACTTTGATGCCAATTCTTCCTTGTCCATCCAACAGATTCCTTAAAACAAACACAATTAGTTGAGGTGCCATACACATAATTAAGATTGTGTGTATTAGTGCATATTTATGTACACACCTCTGACATTGATGTCCTTGCTAAACATCATTGATCAAAGGTAAGCTTCCGCATCGGACAGATCACATCAAACAGATTTTCAAATTCGAATCTTATCAAACAAAAAGCTATAAACATGCTGTATACAAGCAATGCATCAATATGAATACTGTGTGAGCGTAAACATTCGCCGCAAAATCAAAACCATATTGTGTCACTGTGTAGCACGTAGCTACTGGCTGCGTCTTAAAATGTCAACAACGCCCTTATGTTTCCTGATGTTGGTACGCCGTAAGCATCTGGTTATGCTAGTACAAGTTTTAACCGCAAGTTTTAGTTTGGTGGAGGCCCGGCTAGCTCAGTCAGTAGAGCATGAGACTCTTAATCTCAGGGTCGTGGGTTCGAGCCCCACGTTGGGCGCCATTTTGTAACACGAGTTCTATTTGACAAGAATTAAGTGCAAGCTACCTACGGCTCACGCCGGCATGTTGAACGGTAGGCAAGTATATTGATAAATAATAAGTCTGGATTGACAAAGAACATTTATTAATATGCAATTCATAATTTAATCATGGTAGAGCAAAGACATTTAATATCAGGGCGTGACAGGAACGTAACCTGTTAAAGGTAAAATAGGTCATGGTTGCAATAAGAAAATTAGTAAATGCCGTCAAAGCTATGAAGAATCTAAATTAAAAACAGGGCGCCAGCCAGGGAAAGCATCCTGGCAATATTTATTAAAAGTGAACCCATAAAACTAAATTAATCGTATATCATTTTGTCTCACACGTGAACGAAGTCCCAGATTCCACCAAAAACACACGGCGCCGTCACGAGCTCCTCCCTTCTAGCCGGCCTCCACCAAACTGAAACTTGCGGTTAAAACTTGTACTAGCATAACCAGATGCTTACGGCGTACCAACATCAGGAAACATAAGGGCGTTGTTGACATTTTAAGACGCAGCCAGTAGCTACGTGCTACAACTGTAGCAACTCTTGTTTGACGCCAGCTCGCATTGTTACTGTCTAGCAACCCAGAAGCGCCCAATCTTTTTCAATATGAACAGCTTCAAATGCCAACTTACAAATATCGATGGCGTTACATGCTACGAGTACGAGTTAATTCTCCGATGGCTTTACAAGATGTGTGTACGAGTTACCAACACTATCGACAATGTGCGGGATAGAATTATAGTTAACAATTATTATAAGCAATAATTATCAGCCCGAAACACTCATTAACATTGAAAAATCTTCCGAGAAAAGATACTTGCCGCCAACGGGACTTAAACCCGTGTCCTTCTGATTGCCGGTCAGCTGCTCTTGACCACTGAGCTATGGGGGTTTATCAAATACCCGCCAAATAATTCAATATATACTAGTGTTTCATTCAACAATTACTGCTTATTATATTTTTCCAACTGAAAACAACCAACTTTATTTTTGCGAGAGAGACATTGTAAGTGTTAAATCCCTTGCTAGGTGGCGTCGAGACAAATTATGACTACATTTATTGAGGAAATACTTAAACTTGTCAAATATTAATTATTATTTTTAATTTATAAACTAACGTTTAGACAAGATTTTTATGCATAGCACAAAGGGTAACAATTATTATAAGCAATAATTATCAGCCTGAAACACTCATCAACATTGAAAAATCTTCCGAGAAAAGATACTTGCCGCCAACGGGACTTGAACCCGTGTCCTTCTGATTGCCGGTCAGCTGCTCTTGACCACTGAGCTATGGGGGCTTATCAAATACCCGCCAAATAATTCAATATATACTAGTGTTTCATTCAACAATTACTGCTTATTATATTTTTCCAACTGAAAACAACCAACTTTATTTTTGCGAGAGAGACATTGTAAGTGTTAAATCCCTTGCTAGGTGGCGTCGAGACAAATTATGACTACATTTATTGGGGAAATACTTAAACTTGTCAAATATTAATTATTATTTTTAATTTATAAACTAACGTTTAGACAAGATTTTTATGCATAGCACAAAGGGTAACAATTATTATAAGCAATAATTATCAGCCTGAAACACTCATCAACATTGAAAAATCTTCCGAGAAAAGATACTTGCCACCAACGGGACTTGTACCCGTGTCCTTCTGATTGCCGGTCAGCTGCTCTTGACCACTGAGCTATGGGGGCTTATCAAATACCCGCCAAATAATTCAATATATACTAGTGTTTCATTCAACAATTACTGCTTATTATATATATTTTTTTTTTCCACCTGAAGTCCAAGTCCCGTTGGCGGCAAGTATCTTTTCTCGGAAGATTTTTCAATGTTGATGAGTGTTTCAGGCTGATAATTATTGCTTATAATAATTGTTACCCTTTGTGCTATGCATAAAAATCTTGTCTAAACGTTAGTTTATAAATTAAAAATAATAAGAATTATAGTTATTCACCTGCCTCGGAACAGACTCTGTCTAGTGAGGTGGTTAATAGAAAACTATGTACATAAATGAAAATAAAATAAACGCCCGGGTTGCAGGCACTGAAATTGAATTGAGAATGTTGAACTAACACTTACTGGGATCTACATTGCTGGCGGAACCGAATTTTCCATACCGTTTCCTCTGGTAGACTGTTGTATAATGTGACCTATGCCATGGTTGACTATACGGGGGGCGTCCGTGCATCAAATTAAAATGTGCACTTGATAGACCAGATTTATTCCTCTTTTTGTCTAAATCTAGTTTCCTTTTTGCAATGTTTTCTTCCTGGAGAACAGCATCGTCCATGCCAATGGGATCGAGTTCGGTTAATTCCTTATTGGTAATTGTTCTAATACTATAAGCCAATCGAGTACCCAACGTAGAAATACGTGAAAACGGGACTTTCAACATTTTAGATTCTTTATGAAAAATATAATTTTTTAAATAATTTGCTACACATAACCTATATTCCGAAATCAAATCGTGAAATCTGACAGTTGTGTGTTGCCACTACAAACAAACGGGCTTGTCCATAGCGACCATAGCCAATCTTAAGTATATAATCTTATATACATCTTCAGACTTTAATAAATGGCCAAGATCACCCTTAATGGGTGAAAGCCAAATAAACAATTTAAAAAAAAAAAAAAAATTTGTTATTTCGGCTATTTTACAAAAAAAGCCGGTAAACTTTCGAACTATTTTTTAGAAAAGACCTTTTGATTCAAAATTTTCTTTCGTCTTATGATATTGCAGATGCGCAACATTTACACCATATATAAACCAAACCACCCACTTTCGCACTGCTTTAAATTCAAATAAGACAACTTTATAGACAACTTTTTAATGTCGCTATTTTTCGTTTCATTGAGTTTCAAATCACAGCGGTGCTAAAGAAGTTTTCACGACTATTTAGTTTATTTGTAATGTTGATACGCCCAAGCAATTATGGCGGGTTCAAACTAAAACTATAAACTTAAAATTAAGGAGGAACAAATTTAAAAAAAAAGCTACTGATTAAGAAACGATACATTTATTCTAGTAGGACACAAAAGGCAGGTGTTAATTATTAATCTAGTGTTAGTCTTAAAACTACTTAATTAGTCTTTAAATTAAAATGTCTGTTTGCTTAATTCTATGGTAAAGTCTTTATGTAATTGTTCAGAATCTAATCACTTCGGTGGTTAAAATAATTAAAATGTTCAGTCACTTCTCTTTGGATGCTGATGATGGAGTCTCCGCGAACGCAGGCGGTCATTAGGCACTTTACACTTAGTTATCTATTTTTTTCACATGTTATTGCACAGGTAGAGTTGCGAGAGTTCTTTGTAGTGAAAATTTGTGCAAAGTGGAAATTGCGCAAATTCCTGGTCGGAATTTTCACGGTCACTTGGTTGGACTTCCTGGCGGAAGTTCGCGAACGTATCGGCGGTTCCTGGTCGAAATCCGCGTGCGTGTCTGGTAAATTTCCTGGTCGGGAACTTGCGTGGGGTCGCGTGCAAAGCCCTGGTCAGATGCAAAACGCAACTGTTTTTTTATCCCTGGTTGGGATTCGGTTCGCGCGGTTCCCGGCGGTCGGGATACTCCGTTAGCGGAGTCGAGTACCAACCCCTAGGCCGGGCAAATGGTGACTGACTTCGTGGTGAAATTCTCGCTCGGGTCTTCCTTCTTGCTCTGGGGTAGATCTTCAAAACTAATTGCATCGGCGGCAGCTAATTGCGTCGCTCGGCTCGGCGCGGCGATTGGGTTTTATTAGTCCTTGCCGAAAATATCCTGGCTTTCCAATTTTTATTGCGGTTCAGCTTTGCTTTCGCCGCTCTGTGTTCGCCGCTAGGTACAAATGTTATTATTATATTATCCTGCGTTCGTAAAAATGATTTTAGCTCATCCTTCGTTGCTTTCTAAAACTATATGACTATTTCCGTTACCTTGACTAACTTTAAGCTCTTTGTGTTTACCGCCTACTCCTATGCTAGCGACCTTATTGTAGATGGTGCACATTTGTTAAGTTCCGTGAATTTTTGACATTAAAATACCTAAAGGTATATCAATGTGAATGCGCTTTATATATCGATTAACGCTCTATTATATCGATTATCTTATTCATGTCTCGATTGTGCTCATCACTAGTCGCGGTATTGGTTTATTACTTTGTTTATGATTAATGATTATAAACAACCTATTTCTATGGACAGATATTGACATATCTCTATGGACAGATATTGAGTATTAGTTCATTTATGTATTGATGTGACATTCTCGAAATATGATAATATTATGTTATTCGGCCCAATTTGGTCAGTTTTACAACTAATGTTTGATCGCCAGTTTATTTGATGATTCGCAGCACAAAATATACTGTTCACCAGCTAATGGGTTTATTCAACAAGTGCTATAAGTGATAACCAATGAACATTGATACTGGAGCCGAGAAATGAATATAAGTCGTCAGACATGGGCTGTTATTTATATCAACATTAACATCTTCGCTTCATTGTCAATACTATGTTTGAAGTTTGGGACTGCCGACGGTAAATAACTTTTCTTGTTTTATTGTGGTTTTCGTATCCATTTGTAAACTTTCAATAGTTGTTTATTTTACAATTCGTTTCGGGTTTCTTATCTTGTCAACAATTGTGAGTGTCGTGATTCTCCTCCCAAACTTACAATACTATTACCGGCCTGCACGATGGCTACGTTTAATTTATAGCTGCGAAATTTATGTCTGTAATTATATTAAAAAGATGTATTTGTTTGTCTCATTTTTTTTATTCATACTGTAGGTCATTCATCACCCGCTGGTCCTATCCTTCTCTACACGACAAAAAATGATATACGAATTAAGAATAGCACACAATCTTCAAAGGTTGTGACCATTGTATTGAATTTGCAAGATGGTTATGCAGTAGATTTCTACAGCGAAGGACAACTTGTCTGCTGGACAGATCAAGTGCTGGAAGCTATACAATGTGTCACTTACAATGGGACCTACACTGGGGAGAAGGTACTTTATTGTTTATCTACAACTTAAAAACTAATTTACACCTAAATCTAATAAATACTCTTCTCTTTCTTTATATGTGCAATATGCTAATATCATAAGATGGTTTATTTTTGTTTGGTAACTTATAACTTATTATTTTCTTCAATAGGTGGAAGTTGTAACCACAGGCGTAACTACGCCAAATTGTCTGGCTATTGATTGGTACACCCAAAAGTTGTATTGGACAGATGGAGAAACAACGAGAATCGAGGTTGCGTCCATCAACGGCACTGATCGGAAGGTCCTGTTCTGGACGGATATTGACCAGCCAAGGGCCATCGCCGTAGCCCCTATGAGAGGGTAAGTGTTCTGCTACAGTTTTATCTTTTGCTAAGCTGATACATAATGCCAAAACACATACATATGAATTGATATAAAGCAAGAGATGAGAGGTATAAAGGACATCGTTTAATACTCAGGAAGAATGAAATTTAGATAGTCTAATTCAGCGGTTTTCAACCAAGGGGTACGCGAAGCAAAATTGGGGGTACGCTATATCGTGGCATGGATGTAGGTTTTGAAACTCGGCTCAATTTTGAAACTCAGTTTCAAATTTATTTGTGATTAAAGCATAGACATATGAATATATATATATATATATAGACCTGCCCTAAGTGATAAAAGCGTATTATTTCCCCCTCCCCATACCGGTTCCTTGGAACCGGCTGGGCTTGCGAGAGCCTCGCCTGAATCTAAAAAATGTGACGTCATCATTCTTGTCCGGGCCAGCGTCGAGCTCGCATCGTACATTTTACGAAATAACACGGCAAAAATGCTAGCTTGTGCTATACATTACATCCTAAAATATGTCGATCATAACGAATGTGGGCGGTTCTCCAGTGTGCTCGTCGCTGGTTACAGGGGTAAGTATACATATTATGAAACATTTGTAAAAGTGTCTTAACTAAATACGGCAACAAAATATTTGTATGTGAAAAGATGCAAACTTTACTTTGCCGTATTTGGACTTTGCAAATATGTTAATAACGTGGCGAGCAATTCGCGCTCCCACGTAAAAAGGTCTATTCATTCAAAAGCAGATTTTACTTTTAAGAACTAAATGGTGATATTATAATGCGAGATGCCTATATACTGTCAGATTGATTTTTTAACGAATCACAGTCATCTTTCCCTTCTTTGTACCGCCATAGTTGATTTTTCCCCTCATCTGTATGTTCTTGTCTATTAAATTTGGATGTCTATGGATTAAAGTTATTTGTGTGACTTGATTGTTAAATTCATGTAATAATGAGAGTATTAAAAAATATAAATATTCTTTCATTAGACGTGCAGACAAGATAGATAGGGTACAGCAAGCTCAAACATGGTTAACAACCGCTGCTCTAAATAATGATATTTACACACTTTGTGAGGGAAGGTTAGTTCAACCTTTCACGCCGGTCCTACTTGAATGCCTGGAAAGGTTTTGCTGCCAAATCTTTATGTTCGATTATTGTACACCAATCTCTTTGTAAGGGTCCCAACCAAAGATATTTAAATATAAGAGATGTGCTATTGGCAGTTTTTATTGGGTGGGACTACGCTTTCTGGTGTCGCCAATATTGTTAACCAATACTACTGCACACCTTCAAAAAATCAACTAAATTCCGTATTCAAACTAGGACTATTAGACCGTAGTCCGCCGACAGTCGGGTGGCCATCATAGCATATCTCTTGTATTTCAATATTTTTGGTCCCGACTATAACTATCTATACAAAGCAAAAAACAATTTTTTTGTAATATAATAAAATCTGTACCACATAAAACGTCACTAAATGGCCCAACAATGACTTTAATTTCTGTTGTTGGAGTCCTATTACAAAGTAGGTTATAATTTTGGACAATACTTTTATAGTTGGGAGTGAGCACTATATAAAAAAAAAAAAACATTTAAATGTACATAGAGTCGTGTCAATTAAGAGTAGAAAATATTAAAAATTGAACTACTAAATTTGTAGGCTGGCAACACCAATTTAACTGTCAAATATTATTTCCAATCACAATAACACTGAATGTATAAAACACTGTAAGTCACATTTAAAAAATCTTTTTTTTTGTTTTAAAGAAAAAATAATAATTCGAAGAAGCACTGTTGTTAAGTTATCTTATAAATTTGATTAAATGGTGTTTTATAATGTGATTTGCTTTCATTTAATATAACATAAATTTGAATTTAACAGTAGGTAAAAAGGAAGAATCACGAATGGTGAGTAGTTATACTTTTAGGTCGGAATGAGTTAAATATATTCAGATCTAAAATTAGAGACATATCTAAAACCCGGGCAACGCTGGGTACTTAAGCTAGTATTAAATAAATGTGAGCAATTTCCAACTGTGCTTTTTATTTTACTATAAAATCGTTATTCCTCATTGTATTAACAAAAATTGCCAAGGTATAATATACCTATATCAATTCTAATTTTGAGATCGGTAGGTATCAAAATTGCAATAAAAGAATATTTTTCTCACTTTTATGTGTTTTTTATTTTTTACAAAAAATGTAAGTTACACAGCTTTACTTTAACACCATGAGTTATGTGTTTAGTATTGCCATTTGATCAACAGTGGCGCCCTCCTATGTTTTCTACTCTTATTTGACAGACTGTACTTACAGTTTGGCAATTAAGTGTAGAAAATAAATGATGGCGCTGCGATCGTTTTCTAGTTTTAGGTTAGTAGGTACTTAAAAATTTAAGTCTATTAATTCAACACCTGACATGTAATTATTGTCTTCGTCCTCGTGCGATTCTTCTTCTTCCGTATCGTTATTTTTATTTTTATTTATTTATTTGCTTATCAAGACATACACAGTACATTATAATACAGATTATAAGGTATGTTAAATTAAATTATTACATGGTTATTTACCTATTACGTAAGTCCATAGAATGTCATTTGATAATTACGCCTGAGATATGAACCGGTCTTAAAACTTAATTATTGAATGAATGAATTAATAATAATAAAAAGGAAGAAAAGAGGGGGGGGAGATGAGGAGACATTTTGAAATCAAGAATTATATGCTCACTAATTGTAATTGACTGATTAAAGTTTAATGATAAGTTAAGTGTAAGTAATTTTAAAACAATTATATCACGCCAAGAAATTTAATAAATTAGTTTTGTATGTTATCTTCATCTAAACGCAGTTCATCGATATCATCATATATAGTACTGCCTCGTGCATAATATTCTGCCTCAATTTTCATCACGTGTTTGCAACAATTTTTCCAATCATCAGCACTTATGCTATTACATATTTTATTATTATTATGCCCTTTTTCCGTTTTCCCGGTGTTTCAAATTTTCCATCTGCCTTTTCCCCTTCCTTGACGATTCGTCTTACCGTTGATTCAGATTTACCTGTGAAAAATCATTAAAATTATTATTATAGAAGGTAGTTTTAAAAACACACACTAGATAATATGGGTGAAATGCAGATCCTGCCACAGTTTGGAAATTTAATAAAAAGGCACTTTCTAGATGAGAAAAGTGTGGAGAAGATGAAAAAAAAAAAATTAAGGCGCGCTCGGCGGAGAGGGAGATACAGCCGTTTAAAGTATAAATAAAATTTCACTTTGTGAACCGATACTACGACACTCCGCCCGCCATTTTGTCACTGTTTTGTTGGTATCCCAGACCTACAAACAAGAGCCAGATACGATTGTAGCCGACTTCGTGGGATAAATAATAAGGTGCATAATTATGAAAAACAGAATTAATAATATAATGTAAACGAACCTCTAATCAGGTACTGGAATGGAGACAAACCATTCAAATCCTGGGATGTTTTTAAAAATAAAGATAATATACACAAGCCCGCTACACAAACCCTGCGTAGCCAAACAAACCATTCAAAAACGTAGGCTGTTTTTTAAAGTAAAGATAACATACACAAGCCCGCTAGACAAATTTCATAATTACGCGCCTCATCAGTTATCCCACGAAGTCGGCTACAATCGTATTTAGCTCGTGTTTGTATCAGGGATACCAACAGTGACGAAATGCCCGCCGGCACACGCCGGGCTGTCATAGTGTCGGTTCGCGAAGTGAAATTTTATTTAACGCAATTGAAAATTAATTACTTATTCAAATTTTTTTTCTATTGCTTTCCGCTTTTTTTTTTTCATCTTCCAGATTAAAGAAAACGCGGTGAAAACATGCTTTTTTGCAAAAAACAAACTGTGGCAGGATCTGCATTCCTCCCGATAATATTCACTTGAGAAGAAAGAAAGAGAAAACGAGAAAAAAGTAACTTTTCTACGAGTTTAAAGAAGTTGCATATTATTATTTTTTTTATTGAGTTATTCCCTTTTTCCTGTGGCCGCATATTAACTGTCAAATGGAAGTATCAGATCCGGATTTTTTTAACATAACCTCAAATCAGATTGTAATGGTTATTATCGCTCGAAAATTGGCATAAATCTTGTAATACTAATGAAATTTATTAAACAAACTATACTACGTACCAGTCATTTCTGCAGTTTTGTTTCATCATCTTCTAAATTAGACAGAATCTTCTTCGCGTGACACTCAACTAGGCAGCATTGAAAAACGCAGAATATAATCCCTCTTGCATCACTATGTAATGGTTTATTCATTTTAATTAAATTCAGGCAAACAATGAATAAAAATATTATCAAATCAGCGATCTTCTACTCAGATTTAAGACAATAAATCAACCGTAACATGCGATAACATGACAGCCATAGGAAACGTCATATTATTCGGTGCTGCCATAGTAATGAACACGTTTAGTTCCAATTTATTTAATTTCTACACTTAATTGCCAAACTATACTTATTATTTTCAAAGATATATCGGTTTAAAACAAATTCCATTTTTTCGCCCGCCTGAAGTGTGTTAAGGTAGCATAACTGGACCATTCGGTTCCCTAGAACAGGCAATCTGCCTAGCTAAGAAATAATATTGACCTGAAAAGAAATATTAGCACATTTTATTTTCTGGTCCTGGTTGTATGCTGTGTTATTATTGGATAATAGTCTTAACAAATTAAAATTAATGCATGCGTACAGTTCACACACGGTAGGAGTAAAAAAGTCAGAAAACTACAGTAGACAAAAGTGGGGAGGCCACGAAGCACCACACAAAGAGGAGACCGATTATTTACGAAGCACTGCACAAAGAGGAGACCGATTATTCTATTTCTTCGAGTTTCAAATCACGGTGCTAAAGAAGTTTTCACTTCAAAAATCCTATTGTCACCTATAGGGTCAACATTATTTTGTTTCAGTTTGCTATTCTGGACGGACTGGGGAGACGTGCCCAAGATAGAGCGAGCGGGCATGAACGGCGATCCCAAGACTCGGCATGTCATCATCACGCAGAACATTTTCTGGCCGAACGGGCTCACGGTGGACTACGACACGGAGCGCATCTTTTGGGTGGACGCCAAACTCAAGTTTATTGACGTCATGGACTTTGACGGCAAGAACCGGCTCAACATCGTCAAGGAGGGCCTGTCGCACCCCTTTGCCTTGACCTTGTTCAGCAATAAACTGTATTGGACAGATTGGGAAACCTGGTGAGTACTTTCAATTAATTTCTTTGCTTCATGTAATATGGTGGAGAAGAGATAGTAGAGGTTGAAGCGACAGTGATTGAAACGGCTGCAATTAAGCAAGGCTCACGTCTTTCGAGTAAGAGAGAACTCTGGTAGTCTAATAATAGTTGTGTCCACAACAAGGTGTTCCATTTTTCAACCCTTAAGTCTGCCACTGAGTTTGATACGACTTGTGGTAGTAGTATTGAATGTAGCAGACTTTCGCTTTTAGTCCAAAGGGGTTCCTTGGTATAATTGGCAACACTGCCGCCCAGCAAGCGGAAGTTTGGAGTTCAAATGCCGGTGGCTCCCGAAATATGTTTATAAATTTTTGGTATTTTTCTATTTCATTGTTTGAATTTTATTATGTCGATAATTTGTTATTTGTTATTTGCCAACTATTTGATTATTATCCATTGGGCCTGTGGGTAGATGGCTTTTGCATTTGAACACCAGGCGCCTACTTTTCAAAGTTAATGAGAATAACTATAAAATTGACATATAACTATACGCATTGGCGGTCAGTTGTTGTGTATGAATTTGTAGCGATGTGTTCAAACCGCGGCCAGATCGCGGCGTCCCGTGCAGCGTCTGCAGGCGGCAGGAGCGATCAGATCGCGCATTTACTACAGAAAAATATTTATATTTTTATAGGACATACATTTTTATGAATTAACATTTAATTTACACTTTTATTGCACAAATACAGAAAAAAATATACCCAACCTTTTTATGAATTAATTAAAGTAATGAACAAAATGTTCACGTACACTGAATGCGTAGTTTGTACTTCTACGATTATTGATTTCCATATTGAGATAACCGTTTGCGCTCTCATCCAATGGAGGTAGTAAATTATTATCATATTGCACATTTCCGCTATTCGATCTCAAAAAATTATGCAATACAAATGAAGCTTTTACTATCGTAGTATATTTTTTTGATGTTTTTGCATCCAAAGGTCTAAAAAAAAAATTGCCATTTTTGAGCCAATATGCCGAAAGCATTTGCCACCATACATACGCCTTGCTTTACATAATCTGTAATTGTAATTAGATATTCTCAGGTCATATTATCTTGATTGCCGGTATGGAAATGGACGTATCAGACCAAAAGCTTTCGTCTCCAAACATAATTATTTAAAAAGAGTTCCCCTCCGAGCTATACCGCACGATTGATGACATCAACGTACCACGGACGCTAGTTGATCGCTAGTTTTGTGTGAACGGTTTATGCACGCTCTTAGGACGCTCCCTTGCACGCCACCGCGGACGCAAAATGAACGCGTCGGTTTGGTCAGGCCTTTGGCTATAAAAGATCATTTGGTTTTGGCCTATTTCAGCATATCGCTCACCATACATTTTGCCTCTGCCAGCCGCCTACTACATGATATTAGAATATCAGTGTGTTCCTTATTGAATTAAGTTATTTAATTTAATTTAATCTATCTATTTAATTAAGTTATTTTTAATTTGTGAGATTTAAAAATAAAACATTTTTGACCCAAAAGTGCATTGCGTCTTGTTTTTATTAAGTGCGATGTTTGTTGTTTTAGTAATTTCAATAATAATAATAATAATTACCTTATCTCTGCAGTGTTTGTGTAGTTATTCAGTAATTTGTAACCAGATACAGATATAGTTTTTATTTTCTGTTATTTTACAATTGTTAAATGTTTTAAAAATGAAAAAAATGTGCAGGATTTAGACAATTTAAGTGTTTTCTAGGAGAAGATTTATGTATAATGTAATTATTTAAGTCTTATTTAAAACTTGTTTTCAGTTTTATCACATAACTAACTGACCCGGCCACACGTTGCTGTGGCTAACGAAACCTTTATAACCAATGTCATCTGTCAAATCAAATCCATGCCACGCTGTCCGTTGCCGGCTGCCCGCTGCCGCTTTATTATACTATACGAAACCTTGACAAATTATATACCTAAAAACCTTCCTCATGAATCACTCTATCTATTGGTGAAAACCGCGTGAAAATCCGTTGCCTAGTTTAAAAGATCTAAGCGCACATACAGCGTGAGCGACTTCATTTTATACTTAGTAAAGATACAAAAACATGGAGCAAAATATCACAATTATACATAAGTCACAATTATTTTTAGACATCGGGATGCTCTTTTTTACATTGTGAATTACAATCCTTTTGGAAAATGAATAATTTAACTAAATAAATCAAAATAATTGTTCACTAATAATGTATCCTTTTAATGTTTTACTAGTTTTTAATTGTATTAAAAATCAAGATTTAGTGCATTCAAATTTATAAGTCCACCTACTATTACTGGAATTACATGTAATGAGACATACATTGTATAAAGATACAATAAAACCTACAACCAAAATTAAGTGCTTCAATATCTCAAAAGAAAACGGAAAACAGTTAACATCAAAACTCCAAAACTGGATGCTAGAAAATCTCCAAAAATAAGATACACAAAACCCAACTGAAATGTGGAAAGCATTTGAACAGGTATGTTTACAGGAAGCCAAACAACATCTGGGAGTCTCCAAGGGTAAACTGAAAATAAAGAAGGAATCGTGGTGGTGGCCAAATGAGTTGCAAACGTGTCTAAAAGAGAAGAAAACTGCTTTCAGAAACTGGTCAAACTGTAAGTGCGATGGCGAGAAAGAGCAACTCCGGATAGTGTATAAACAAGTCAAAAAGACAGCAAAGAAACTAGTTGCCTCTGCACAACATGAGGCATTGAAAGAGCTGTATGATGACCTAGAAACGCCAAATGGGGTGCAAAGAATTTACAAAATTGCAGCACACAGGAAAGAAAGGGCCAAATCCATTAGAACACCCAAATACATAGAAGACACTGACGGTGAGTTGATCACAGACGAAACCAAAATATGTCAAAGATGGAAAGATTATTATTCTACATTACTGAATGAAGAATTTCCAAGAAGAACTCATGTGTCAGAGCAACCAGTGCAGGGGCCAGTTGAAGAAATCACTCAAACAGAAGTTAAAGTAGCCATATCACAAATGAAAGTGGGGAAAGCAGTGGGGCCAGACAATATTCCAGTTGAATTATGGAAAGAATGTGGCGAAGTAGGACATAAATTGCTGTGCACTCTGTACAATAAAGTACTGAATGGAGAACCAATGCCAGAAAACTTTAGGCAGAGTTACCTTCTTCCATTTTACAAAAATAAAGGAGACTCTAGGAAGTGCGACAATTATAGAGGGATAAAGCTTATGTCTCACACCATGAAAATATATGAGAGAATTATCAACACACGAATAAGGAATATTGTAAAAATACACGACGATCAATGCGGTTTTGTGTCGGGAAAATCAACTATAGATGCTATTCAAACAGTCAGAATAATAGTTGAAAAACATCGAGATACAAAAAAAGATTTGCACATGGTATTTATGGACTTGGAAAAAGCATTTGACAAGGTTCCCCGAAGCCTGATATGGGCGGCATTGAGAGCCCACAATGTACCAGAAGGATATGTGTTCTCCATACAAGATATGTATACAAACGTTGAAACCCAAGTAAGATGCACATCAGGGACATCACCAAAATTTCCAATTAAAGTGGGGGTACATCAAGGATCTGTCCTCAGCCCACTGCTATTCATTATGGTCATGAATTCTAACAAGTCAAGAAATGAACAGTATTCTCAAGACTTTGCTTTTTGCAGATGATGTAGTACTGATAGCAGATAATCATTGTGACTTACAGAATAGCCTGGAAAGGTGGAGAAAGATTCTGGAGGATAATGGCCTAAAAATTAGCAGGAAAAAGACTGAATATTTGTATTTGCCATTTGAAGACACAAATGCTGTAACTCTTTCGATGCATCTGGATGGAGTAACATTAGCCAACTGTGATTCATTTAAGTATCTGGGCTCACTAATCCACAGAGACGGAGGATGTGCAGCGGATGTCATCCATAGAATAGGTGTGGGATGGATTAAATTCAGATCCGTTACAGGAATATTGTGTGACTCCAAAATGCCTATAAAACTTAAAGGAAAGATATACCAGACTATTGTAAGACCCGAAATAATGTATGGCCCTGAATGCTGGACTATGTACAACTCCTACTCTAGGCAACTCGAAACAGCAGAAATGCGAATGCTTAGATGGTCGGCAGGAGTATCACTGAAAGATAAGATCAAAAGTTCACGCATTCGTGGTAACCTGGGTGTCACAGACATAAATAGTAAGCTGGAGGAACGACAGTTGAGATGGTATTTTATTTTATTTTATGTATGGACGCATAAGACGGAGAACATCGGACCACACAGTGAGGCAGGCAATGTCTATGGAGCTCCATCGACAGTCATCCAGAGGAAGACCGAAGAACTCCTGGATGACTCAATGCGCCAAAATTCTTCAGAAAAACGGCCTGGATGAAGGCGATACCCAGAACAGGAGAAATTACAACTTGAGAACGAGAAGAGCCGACCCCAACAGCCTGAGTTGGGACAGCGCAAGGAAGAAGAAGAAGAAGAATTTTATAAGTCCGTGAACCGAAATTTAAAAAAATATGTTTTCTTTACCAAATAATGAAAAACCTGTTGACGAGATAAAAATGCATATTCTGATAAAAAATTGTATCTTTGATTATCAAGTAGGCCAGGGTTTCTCAAACTTTTTCTGCATTGGAACACTTAGAAACCCCGTAAATTTTAACGGAACACTTGGCTTATTTTTTTGGTTGGGTACAATGCACTATTTTTAGGGTGAGTAGCCTATTTCAAAAATTCCTAATAATAAAAATTTAAAAAAATTTATTAAACACATAAATTTAGTATACCTAGAAATAAAAGAAATGAAATATAAACAAAAAAGTAGAATAAATAAAGCACCTAATGACCTTGACGATTTTGAGTCCGTCAATTGCTTATCTTCTTGAGATTTGGCACAATATTGGTAAGTTGGATTCTAATATCTAATGTGGCATCGAGCCTGTTCTTATACTTTGACTTCGTTGCTCCATACTTAGAAAATCCCACTTTGCATAAATTGGTTGTAGAAAACGGAAGTAAAACAATAATAGTTTGTTTTGATAAATTGGGGTACTCTTTTGACAAACTCGCCCAGAAATCATTTAAAGTCTGGTCTTTGTATTTTTGTTTCAAGTAGAGTAACTAATTAAATCAATTAGATTTTCATTTTCACTTTATTGATACTTTTTCACTTGCGCTTAAGCCTACTGAAAAATAGTTGTTTTCAAGTTATGCAGGTTTTCTTAAAATTCGCAGGAAACCTCTTCATCTACTTTAAAGTTTAATTCATTCAAACGTTCACGTAAGGCAGGAAAACAATCAAAATGATTAGATTGAGCTGATGAAATCCAAAATTGTTATTTTTTTGTCTTTTTCACCAACTTTACGGCACCATGCGCTTTTATAGTTCGACTAATTGCTAACAAGGATATAAGACTGATTGCTTTTTACATTATTTTACTTCCAGGTAAAGTCGATATCGTAAAAAATATGGTTGCGTTCCTTGGGAACAGAAATTTCGTGAAACACGTGCAGATCTGTCATCTCGTTATTGTTTAACATAAACCGTAGTAATAAACTTCAGAGATTTTTTTAAGTACGTAAAATGAAGATTTACTGCAATAACAGCATAAACAGCTCTTTCAACTTCCATAAAGCTTAGTCTCTCTACCTGGAAGGATCTAGCACCTAACTTAAGAACTATTGTGAAATATTTATACAAATAATAATTTCTTGTGAATAATATCAGTGGTGATGAAATATAAAGATATGTATTTTATATTAAATGAAATTCTTCCGACAAATTGTCGCGGAACCCCTACTCAGGTTCAGCAGAAACCTGGTGTTCCGCAGAACACAGTTTGGGAAACCCTGAAGTAGGCCATAGACAACACACAGAAGTAGTACTGTATTAAAATATAACTAGCCGTTATCAAAATATAACTAGCGTTACTCAACGTCCAACGCTGTTGAAAATAATTAGCGCCAACATTTGAAATATAATACCTGCATGCGAATATTATTCAACGCAGTCAACTATTCAACTGCCTAATAAATAAAAAGGGTTAAGAGTTTGTACTTCGTGAACAACGTTACTCGATATTTTAAACGGTCTTTTGTTAATGTATGTAACTACTGCACTTTTTTTTTTATTTTCCCATCCAATACGGCCGATACGCAGCGTCAGGGGACAATCAAATTTATCAACGACAAGCAAAAAAATAACCTATTGATAATTGTCAATGTCGGTCGCCTAACAGCTACGTTTTGAACCTATTGTTTTCAACGGTGTTGGAATGATGAAATCAAAAGGGTCAAGAGATCACACTTCGTGAACGATATTATACCCAATTAGACATGGTCTTTTGGTAATGTACGTACCTACTGCACGTTTTTTTTTTTTTTTTCTATCCAATACGGCCGATCCGTAGCGCCAAAAAACAAGTGAATTTATCAGTGACAAGCAAAATATATCTTCAACGTCTTTTAATATTTCAACAGGGTAATATTTTCAACACCGAAACCAACGTCTTCCAACAGTTTCAACTTACAACGTTATTATAGGATTATTATTACGTGTGTGGGGCGTGGGGTATAGAGATAATAATAATTAATAATACATCAATGATTCGGGGAACCACCCGTTAGAAGGGATTCCTTAATACGATTTTGATATATTTTTTGTTAGTATCGTGTCAATCTCCTATTATAGTTGTGTCAACGTCGACGTTATTTTCAACAGCTATTTTCAACAGTTGAAAATTGCCAACGATAACGACGTTGGCGTTGGATAGAATTATCGTCAACGCCCAGTACTACACAGAAGTAGCAATATTCAATATTGCCCCAATTAAATACTACGTAGGGCAATTTTAAATTAACTACATGCAGAATTTAATAATTTTTTTATGAATCTTAAAAATATGAGATATAGGTGAATTCATTGGCTCTGTAGCACTGTAAGCTGTTTATAAGTGTCCATATTAAAATTGGAAAGTTGGATTTTTTAAATGAGCGCCGGCAAATGTTTGAAAATGTCCAGCCAGCGCTCAATGGAGTTTTTTAGCAAATGTCTTGGTGCTCCATTGGTTAATAATAAGTATAAGTATAAGGGATAACAGCATAAGGGATGTTACAACGAAATTCTCATAATTTGTTTATATTCTAGGTCTATCTATTCTTGGGATATTGAAACCAAAGGCCCGATCAAGGATCTGATCTTTCCAAAGCCGGTGAGCCAGAGCCAAGCGACGAAGCCCCTTCACCTGCTCACTCCGGTGGACGTGGTGGTGTGGGACGCCCGGAGACAGCCTCCCCCGCTAACTCCTCACCCTTGCGCCCAAAATAATGGAAACTGCTCACACCTCTGTCTTCTCGCCCCTGATCCTCCAGGTACTTACAAATCTTGTTAACCCTTTGAATAATAAGAAAATAATATCCCTAAACTTTTGCCTGTCAATGTTTGCACACACAATTCCCGGTTCTTTGCATGCTTTTTAAATGTTCCTTTTTATTGGTTATTTTTTAACCCATTTGCAAAAACAAAAATTCTAAAATCTAAATAAAATAATCTTTCCGATGTGCTTATTAGAAATCAAAATTTTGTTTCTAAATATTACTCACTTCCCTTTTTTTCACATTCATACAATTTTATTTTGAAATTGAATGTGTCTTACGTCACAAATTGGCGCGAAATAAAACCGTCATTTATGATCAGGTTTGTACAATATCTGAACAACATAGCTCTAAGTATATTCCTAAGGCATTGAGAAGAATTATTTCTTTTGCCTTCTAACATAAAAGAAATCACAAATGTTCGCATAATAGGAAGAGAGATATCTAACTTTTAATAATGCACGGTCACTCTGGGACAATTTGGGTCTCCTGTTATTATAACGGCATATGTATAATGTTTTGGGACAATTTGGGTCTCCTGTGGACGAGTTAAAATATTACACCAAACCCTTCCCATGCTTGCTAGCTGTAGATTGATTCAATCTCAATGTTCCAGGTTACTCTTGCGCCTGCCCCACGGGTGTGAAGCTCCTCAACAGCTGGCAGTGCGCCGACGGGCCACAGTCGCAGCTGCTGGTGCTGCAGCGGCGTGCCATCTGCCACGTCTCCTTGGACTCACCGGACTTCACCAGCGTAATCCTGCCCATCAGTGGCATCAAGCACGCCATGGCCGTCAACTACGACGCCGCCGGGGGATTCATCTACTGGACCGACGAACAGGTGATGTCTTCTTCTGTTTTCCTCTGCCGACTTGACTATAATCGAGTCAATCTTTAACCTTGCAGGCTTCAGTCCGGGATAACTCTGCAGAAGTGCGCTCATACCAGTCTAGTAGATTACAAACCATGAAGTGCAAAGCCTTCCTCTGCTCTGTATAACATAAAAGTGGGAAATCCACAGCGCGATTGAAAAATCCGGGAAAGGTTCTGACCGGTATTTGTCAACAGTAATTGGGATTACAGATGGGAGGAACGCTGAGACAGTGGATGTGGCCTCCACACTCGAAACACTATTGGGTGAGTTAGTTCCTGTAGAATCAGTAATTGGGGAAAGTGACCACCACAAACAGATAAGAAATCTGTCACGGCTGCCACCTAGAGTCCTCGCCCAAGAGGATAACTTCATTAGAGTCACTAAGGCAGAAATTGATGTCATAATTAAGGGTTTGGGTCCTAAGAAGGCACCAGGGCATGACAGGCTCAATGGCGTAATAGCGAAGCAAGTCTGGGTCCACGCCAAGGAGGAGCTCTTCCAGGTGATGGACACGTGCTTGAGGAGGGGAGTTTTCCCCTCTGAGTGGAAGCGCGGCGTGCTCCGGATTATACCTAAGGGGAACGATAAACCACTCACCGACATCAAGGCCTACCGGCCGATAACGCTGCTTCCCGTTTTAGGCAAGATCCTGGAGAAATTACTGAGGGAGCGGCTACGTCAAACCTTGTCCCCGGCCAGTGACCTCCAGTTCGGTTTCGTCCCCGGTAAATCCACGGTGCACGCCCTGTCGTATGCGCTTGAATGGGTGAAGGCTTGCCCAAAGAGGTATGTAGTTGCAATATTCCTCGATATCACTGGTGCCTTCGATCACGCGTGGTGGGCAATGATACGTACAAAGGTGAAAAACAGGCGGTGTTCCAACTTATTGTTCCAAGCCATCGATGACTACCTTTCTGATCGTACGATTACGATCAGTTTCGGTGAGTTTTGTATCCAGAGGGAAGCCGACATGGGATGCCCGCAGGGCTCCATCCTTGGACCCGACCTGTGGAACATCTCCTTTGACGACTCCTCCAGGTTACCCTTGCCTGAAGGATGTATCGCTGTCGACTACGCTGATGATAAGTTGTATCTGGTCGCTGGGGACAGCAGAAAGGAAGTGGAGAGTAAAGGCAGTGAAGGTTTGCAGATGTTCCTGGACTGGGGTGAAAGAAACAAGATGACCTTCGCTCCCCACAAGACCAAGGGCCTCCTGATGAAGGGCTCTCTCAGTAGAGCAAGAAATCCTACCATCAAAATGGGAGATTCTAACATCCGCTTTTTTGAAACAGTGAAATATTTAGGAGTTACTCTGGATCGATCGTCCTCTTTTCTGGCTCACGTCAAAGAAGTATCCAGCAAGGCTCAGGCTCTTTTCTTGAAGCTGAGGAGACTCTCCACAGCTGAGTGGGGATTGCGTAATCCGACTCTGCGAACGCTATATAGGTGCGTGTACGTGGCGCAAGTCTCGTATGCCGCCTCTGTGTGGGAGCACCGCCTGGACAATTCGCTGATTCTCTTAGCTCTCAGGCGAGGCCAACGAACCCCCTTGCTGGCACTCTCTGGTGCGTATAGAACCGTTGCTTCGGACGCTTTACCCGTTTTGGCTGGCATTTTGCCAATCGATCTGGAAATCAGGGAAGTGCTCACTAAGCAGAAATTAACCAGAGGAACCCCGGCCACTCACCTAGGCGTTGTTCTGACACCGGGCGGGCCGGGGACTCTCCCAGGGCTGCTTCGTCAAATGAGGGATCTGTCGCTCCAAGAGTGGCAGGTCCGTTGGGATAGAACGAATATGGGAAGATGGACTTTCTCCTTCTTCCCATCAGTTAAAGTCAGAATGGAAGGGGTCTTTCTCAAGTTGGACCACCACATCACCCAGCTTCTATCCGGCCACGGGGAATTCAGGGGAAGACTTCACGCCCTCTCCCTGTCCCCTCACCCCAACTGCGCCTGCGGGTGCACGAACCAGTCGGCGGAGCACATTCTGTGGCAGTGTGAGATAATGACGGACGCAAGAGAGGAAATGCTCGATGGTTTGGACGTACCAATCAGACCAGTGTGGAACACTGATCTGGTTTCGAACAAGACGAACTTCGAGTGCCTGAGGAACTTTACAAGGATCTGGGTTGAGAGATGGCCTGAGCTTAGAGTCGCTGATTAGTAGATTTTGACACCAGGTGTACTTGTTCCTGACTTACCACGGACTTTTCTTGCTTCCATTCTTTTACAAACTCTGCTCAGGATGTACAGTTTTATATATTTTTTCATTTTTATGTTTATTGTTTGCATTTTACATTTTATGTTTTTTTATGCTTTCACACTTTTATGTTTATTTTTTCTTGTTTACACAGGCCCTGCGTTATTCAACGCTCATGTTTATTTTATGTTTTCTTTACTTTACATGCTTATGATTTATTTTTCGTTATTTGGTGCAATTAAACGCCTTGCGATGACTCCCACACGCTCTAGTTTATTTTTTTTTATGTTTTGCGGTTTTCTACGCTTATATACATTTCTTTTCAGTTATGCTGTACTACGAGAACAGAACTCAGTTGTTCGTTTTTGTACCGTCCTTCTCCCCATATAAGGGGTTGGACCCTGGACCGTGTCCCCGCCTACGTACCATGGCCGGTCTTCTAGAACTGGTGGAGCTGCACCTGTTTGCCGCGCCACACCCCGTGACATGAAGAGGCTGGGGAGAAGGCTGAACGACATCCGAAAGCTGTCCGTCCCGCCTCCGGCGAACCGACGCTTCTCTCCCTAGGGTCTTCTTCATGTTTTCCACTTACTGTCGTCTAGGCACCACCGGCTAGCTGGCTTAAGGACGACGCTGCCGGTTGTGGGGAGGCCGGAAAATCAGCCTCCTTCACTGCTTCGGGGACTGCCGGCAGCCAGGTTGCGGTGACACCGGTTCTTATCTGTACATATGTTATTTTACTTTTGTTTCCTTTTTATTTTACTTACAGTGCTCGGTGCCGCCCGTCGGATTATGTATGGTCATGTCTCCTGCTGTCATGAGCTGATTACTCATGACGGCTGCTGTCATTTTGGATTACTTTATTTATTTTTTGTTGATGTTACTAACAACTTGTTTGACTGTCCATGAGGCTCACTGCTTTTGCATCGACACCTCCATGGGCTTTAGAATTGTAGAGATTGACCATTACAGTACAGTCCTGTAGGCGCGCCCGCATACCGCCACCTAACACAGTATGAGGGGACATTGAAGGTCTAGATTCGTTATATTAAATGTAGAGCCGTTTATTCAAAAAAATTAGATTCTTGCGAGAACTCCGAAGGGGCGACCATAAGTTGCCTATACCGGGGTGGGACAGTGGTGGGTACTTCAATGTATAACATAAAGTAATAAATTTTTACAATTTTTGACCAAGCCATTTGACCCATTTTAATATATGATGCTTTTAAAGCTAATCCTTACAAGAATAAAATGAATGTTTTGTTTGCAGGCATTGACTATATCTAGGTCACGCATCGACGGCAGCAACCAGTCGGTGGTGGTGTCGGGCGAGCTGGGCAGCCCCGAAGGAGTGGCGGTGGACAGCGTGGCCGGGAACCTGTACTGGACGGACCCCAAGGCTGACACGATCTCCACGGCCAGACTCGACGGCTCCAGCAGGAAGGTATAACCCTACATGTGATTCCCTTTTTCATGGGATATAATAATATTAATGTGACTAACAGTGCATAGAGACTATTGAGTAGAGACTGTAATCACTATGTAATAGCCAAATAGCCACTAATAAATCTAAACAATGAGCACAATTCTACACAAATTATAATTCTCCTCGCTCACACGCAGACGACTGCTTCCTGTTTAAAATTGAACTTGAAGTTAACCAAATGTTCAGAACTTGAAGTAGGGATGTCGAAAGTGAAAAAAAATATCAATATATCGATGTATCGATATTTATTAAAATATCAATATCGACGTCGATATATCGAGGAAAAAATATCGATATATCGGTCAAATTTTCAAGAGATTTTACGTTTTTAAAATAATAGTGTATTCAGCTCAATATTATCAATAGTAATTTTTGTACACAATTTGCTTTTTTTAATGTACAAAAATCTCAATAAAAATGAAGGTATTTTTATCACTATTCATTTTTATTACGTAATAATTACAAAAATATCAAAAACTAAAAAGCTGTCTTCTAACTTATATGTAAACTGAGACGCATACAAAGTTTGTATGCATCTCAGTAACATTCTATTGGCGTATTAATCTGTCAAAAAGGACTTTGTGTTTGGAACAAGGTATAGTCAATAATCATAGACAATTGGGAACCTACACATAGGAGTGGCTTAGAAAAAAATGGCGAAAAATAGCATACATTTCTATGTATGTACCTACACACATGAGATAGTATTGGTGATCACAAATACTAATGCAAAGACAATAGATTTGTAAGCTATTAATAGTTAAAATTTCAACTGCCAGATGTCATGACCCAATACAGTTAATTTTTTCCGTTCGTTCCTATACGGTTTTGGATTCTAGTGACTTTAAATACATAAATTTAAAAAAATATCATTTTTGATACAATTTTCGATATTGGATATTTTGTATCGATTTATCGGATCAAAATATATGGGCTAAAAAGTATCGATATATTGAATTAAAAATATCGATACTTTTTCAACAAGCCTAACTTGAAATTAATCAGATTTCCTTTATAAGTCTTATGGCTTCCAGCTTTATACAAGGTGGTGCAAAAGTCATCACCCTATCGGAAGATGCCATAATTTTTACAATTGGCGGCAAATATCAGTTCTGCTTTGACATTTGTGAAGTAAACTGAATACACCTCATCAAAACATTGACAAGGAAAATTTTTGAAAAAACGTATTTCAAGGTTGCCTCTCTCGTTTTTGATTTGCACTGGCTGGCAAGATCGCCCGATTTAACCGTTCCAGACTTCTTTTTGTGGAGTTTCTTGAGATAACGAGTCTAGGTCAACAAGTCTCAGACTCTTGAAGCCTTTGAAGAGAATATCCATCAAGAATGCCAGAATGAAGAACCTATCGCCAGAAGTTCTGGAAAGAATGATGAAAAGGGCCCGTATGGTCATCAATTCTAGCGGCGGCCACTTGGCCGATATAATTTTCTCAACTTAAGATATCAAATAAACACAATCCAAAAGCAGAATGAAAACTACAGCAAAAGAACATTGGGGGACAACTTTTGCACCACCTTATAAAAAGACCTCCCTCAAATTTTTCCAGTTTTGCCTATTCTTTGCAGTTCTCACCCATTAGAAACCGGCAGTTCAGGTATTCATTGATAACACGACATAACATTACCAACCCCACGACCCTTACAGAGTTTTGGCCGCCCCCAGGAAACCTCTCCATTATTTCTGGTCTCCTGTTGTCACCCTTCAGTTTATTATACCTAAGGTTGAAATCCACCGACCCATCCAGCCACAAGCTGAGGCATACTGATAGTTATTAGCAATATAAAATATCTACTTTCGCATTCCAGGTTTTGATAAATGAAAACTTGCACGATCCAAGAGCCATAGCGGTAGCCCCATCTCTCGGTTGGATGTTCTGGTCGGATTGGTTCGAGAAGGAGCCTAAGATAGAGCGGGCTTCCCTGGATGGGAGCGACCGAGTGCTATTGGTTTCCGACCGCCTGGGTTGGCCAAATGGCATCGCCCTGGATATAGAAGCAAATAAGTTATATTGGGGCGACGCAAACACGCACAGAATTGAGGTAAATATTGTCAATCCTTTTATAAAATCACTAAAAGAAGCGCTATATCTATTCTAGTGCCATCTCCTGTCGGATATTGGCAATCTTTACCCAGCAGACCGCAGCCCGAACAACTCAGCGGAAGTGCAAATAGTTTGAATACTTCATTTTAACAGAATAATAGTTGTAGTTATTGTGGTAGAATAGAGATTGAAGTGATTATAAACACAAATATTGCATCACCTACTATGGCTAAATAGCGCTACATTAATGTGATATATGTATTTAATAATATTTGTAGGTTATCAACATGGACGGTTCTGACCGCAGAGAAATCTTGAGTGATAATCTTCCTCATATATTTGGCCTCACTTTACTGGATGACTATCTTTATTGGACTGATTGGCAGAGAAGAAGTTTAAATCGAGCTCATAAAGTCACTGGTGAGTTTCATATTGTCAGTCTTTGTTACATGATTCCTTTTACTCACCGAGCCAATAATAATTGTTACTTCCAAGATCATACACACTTTAGTCCTTATCATTCCTGTATATGTGATATTTCAGGCGGAGAGAGAGAATACATCATAGAGCAATTAGCAGATTTGATGGGACTCACGGCCTTCAAGCTGGGTGAACCTATTGGAAGCAATCCTTGTGCCTTTAATAATGGGAACTGTTCCCACCTGTGCTTCAATCGACCCAAAGACTTTGTTTGCGACTGTCCAGTAGGTATGTTATTCACATTTCCTTTGAACGTGTGGTCAACGACAAACTGTTCATGTAGTCCCAATATTTGTCTGCGAATTAATTTGTAACATATTTTAAGGTGGACTGTAATCAATATTGTGTTATTTTCAAAGTGACATAACTATGGGAATAGATTGGTGAACATTGGAAATTGGGAAGGAATCTGCTTTACCTTAATTTCTACCCTGCACTCTTTTGGAGAGAATCGATATTACTGAGGGATCATTGAAAGGATCACTTCATAAGTTTCCTTAATAGATTGACTGGTACAATTGTTGTAAGGTGAATAGGTATCAACACTGTCAGACAGGGACAGGTAATGGACAACAGGTTGGGTGGGGGAATGAGGGAATAAGGAACATATGTTAAAGGGAGATGCATATAGTTGCGTCAACAGCTCACGAACGGAACCGCTTGTGCGGTGATCTTCTCACGTGATGCCATTTTTAAGGTGTCTGGAATGTTACAGTGAAACCCAAACAGTTGCACTGAACATTTTCGAAGCCTTTGATAGGGTTGCACTGAGGACTTATCAACAAACTTTGTGCATCCTTGTGTACGTGGATTGCCAGCCTTTTGAGAGAGGTTGATTCAATAGTTTGCTGATTGTTTCACTTCTTCCTCCCTGTCAATAAATGCTGGCATCCCATAAGTGTTTAAAAAAACACACCTTCATTTTACTTCCATTAATAATTGATGATTTAATTATTATTGTTATTGTATTTTGATTGCAGGTTTAGAATTGGGTAAAGATAAAAAAACCTGTTTAAAACCGTCTGCCTTTTTGGTGTACGCTAAAAAAGATAAAATAGTGCGACTGAGTATTGAAAATTCAAACAACGAACCTTTCATCCTAGTCAGAGATGTCCTAGTAGCCAGGTAAGTCATTTTATCCAATGCATTATCCAAAACATTAATACTAAAAAAATAAGCTACCGGTTATGAGCCATCATGTGTGCAACGTTTGTTGCAGCCTGATTCATTTAATTATACCTAACGTGACCATTCGTGAATAAATCCCAACTTTTTGTTTGAAACAATATACATATTATATTTCTTCTGCATTTTTCAGTTACTATGTCTTTTTCATTGAAAGCATTCGACATTTTCATTTTGTTTACACGGCCCTCTGCTGGGGTCGATTATATATCAATTTGAATGTTTTGTTGTTTTTGTTTCAGTGCTCTGGCAATACATGTGGCAGAAGGTCACCTTTACTGGGCAGACACAGACTCTAAGATGAAAAGTATAGGCAGGTGCGCCATAAATGGATCCAATGTTGAAAAAATTATCGAATGGACGAATGATGTTGAAGGTGTGTATAAATCTATTTGTAACTCTATTGCCATCTTATTTTTGTTTTTCCTCGTACTTTTCCCCTTGTCCTATTTGGATATGGGGGATCCGTCGCTTCGACAAGGTGGCTTCATGTGTCACTGTCTTGGGCTACCTCAGTGGTCTCCGCCTGTTGCAGGTCCAGCATCGAAATTGTATTTATTTAAACTTCCTGAACAACTGGCATTCAGAGAGTTAAAAACTGTTGACAATATGTTTTCAGGTCTAGCAATCGATTGGGCCGGCAAAAACATCTATTGGACTGACATCATGGTTCAGCGAATCGAAGTAGCTCGCTTGGACGGATTCAGCCGGAGGTCCTTGATATGGCAAGGACTGAGGAAGCCCAAAAGCATCGCTCTGGATCCTAATAAAGGGTACACTTTTTGACTCTTTACACTTTCTGTAAATAAATAAGACCATTTGCCACAGCTTGTACTTGTCTGACTAACAGCTCTCTGTGTAATACCAGAACCGTTCATTTTATTTCTAACACTGAAAATCAATGCCATACATGGGAAAGTTAAAATTCGCCATAAAATCATCTTCTTCTTGTGCTGTCTCCTATTAGAGGTTGCCTTTCATCAGGGAAATGTTCACCTTGCAGGATGCAGCCCGGAATTGCTCCTGTACCAGTCACATAGGTTTCAAAGCCATGAAATAGGGCATCTTTGTCTATTACGCCTTCCCCTGGATTACCAGTTGGGTAATCTTGTATTTGTCACTCCTCACAATGTGATGAAACAAGATTTCATATTTGCACAATTTCTCAATTTTTGGCTGTCAATAAGAACTTCTAAAGTGATTCTCCTCTCTGTCCAGTATATTTTCAGAATGCGTCCATGCATAATATAATATGTTGTTACGTAGCGCTTTCCTCAACAATGGTAATATAGAGCCAACTTCAAAAGCAAACTTGACACAGCAAGTGGCGGAGCTGCTTGCCGGCATACATAGTAACAGATGCGCGCACACGACGCTAGGCAACCATTTTACGGACTAAGCGCTATTAATCATAATAAAAGCCTTAACAATTTTTTTGAATTTCTTGGGCATTAACCATGTAACAATTTCTTTTGAGAGAATTATCAACACACGGATAAGGAATATTGTAAAAATACATGACGATCAATGCGGCTTTGTGTCGGGAAAATCAAAAATAGATGCTATTCAATCAGTCAGAATTTATAGACTTAGAAAAAGCATTTGACAGGGTACCCCGAAGCCTGATATGGGTGGCATTGAGATCCCACAATGTACCACGATATGTATACATACGTTGAAACAAGTAAGATGCACATCAGGGACATCACCAAAATTTCCAATTAAAATGGGGGTACACCAAGGATCTGTCTTCAGCCCACTGCTATTCATGATGGTCACGAATTATCTAACAAGTCAAGAGATGAACAACGGTATTCTCAAGACTATGCTCTTTGCAGATGATGTAGTACTGATAGCAGATAACCATCGTGACTTACAGAATAGCCTGGAAAGATGGAGAAAGATCCTGGAGGATAATGGCCTAAAAATTAGCAGGAAAAAGACTGAATATATTTGTCTTTGCCATTTGAAGACACAAATGCTGTAACTCCTTGGATACAACTGGATGGAGTAACATTAGCCAACTGTGATTCATTTAAGTATCTGGGCTCACTAATCCACAGAGACGGAGGATGTGCAGCGGATGTCATCCATAGAATAGGCGTAGGATGGATTAAATTCAGATCCGTAACAGGAATATTGTGTGACTCCAAAATGCCTATAAAAATTGAAGGAAAGATATATTAGACTATTGTATATAAATGCGAATGCTTAGATGGTCGGCAGGAGTATCACTAAAAGATAAGATTAAAAGTTCACGCATTCGTGGTAGCCTGGGTGTCACAGACATAAACAGTAAGCTGGAGGAACGACAGTTGAGATGGTATGGGCACATAAGACGGAGACCATCAGACCACACAGTGAAGTAGGCAATGTCTATCATATCAATAGCTTCATCGACAATCATCCAGAGGAAGACCGAAGAACTCCTGGATGACTCAATGCTCCGAAATTCTTCAGAGAAACGGCCTGGATGAAGGCGAAACTCAGAACAGAAGAAATTACAATCTGAGAACGAGAAGAGCCGACCCTAACAGCCTACCTAGGCAATGAGTTGGGAAAGCGCAAGGAAGAAGAAGAAGAACTATGTAACAATTTCTAGACATTTTGTTTTGAATAGTTTTACTTTCCATGTATGTATTAAAAAAAAAAATAACAAATGTGCATGGAAAGTAAAACTCTTCAAAACAAATTAATAAAAGCCTTGTGATCCTTTTGAGGTACAGTGTTTTTTATCTGCACAAGTTATAGTGCGTTTGTATGTGTGCTCGCTGAATTGGGCTTCCTGGCCCCGAACCATAGGTCAATCCAATCGCCTATTCCTCTTCTTTTGGTGTGCCATTATTCCATTTTTGTACATGATACCGGTAGAGAAAGAGTTAACCCCACAAACGCCTAGTATAGGATTCACATGTTTGTACCCTGACTATTTTAATACACAATATCTTACCTCATACATCTTGTAATCATTCCTCATGACTGAGTATCCTTAACCGATCTCGTCGTAGCCAAGGATCCATGCCCTGAAGCCCTTCTGCTCGAGAAGCCGTTCCCTGGCTAGCCGAACCACGCACAACCATGTGCGCGGGATCTTTCTCCGAATTACCACGATGATTTAACACAACGAGCGACTATGGTTTTTTAACATAACAATTTGGCGCGTAACGTGGGGCTCTTTTTTAACGTAACAATGTGTATCCATATGTATTTGTAATATTATAAATGTACTTAATTCTTCCAGGTATATGTATTGGACAGAATGGGGTTCAAAGTCCATCAAGCGGGCCGGCATGGACGGATCCCACCCGATCACTCTCCTGGACCAGGTGAAGGCCAGTGGCCTCATCCTGGACCTGGAGATGAGGAAGCTCCTTTGGACTACCCTGGACAATTCCGCCATTGAAATGGCCGACATGGACGGCTCGGGCAGGAAAGTTCTCATATCGGAAAACATCAAGATGCCATTTTCTTTGACATTGTATAATGACTACATTTATTGGTCAGATTGGGCATTAGGTATGGATATGTATATCAATTAATTTAATTTATTATTTGGAATGCAGAGAGAGTCATTGAATTTTTCAAATTCTTTTTTTTTTCTCATTATATTATGTTCAGTTGTTGGTTATCCCTGTTAAATGTATACAGAACCTCCTTGACTTTATTTAACCAGCGATTCCTGACATTATTTGGAGTAAAAAATGTAAATGAAATTTTGGTCTCCAGTGAAATTTTTGATAATCACATTGCATCGATAACTGCCAATTTAAAAATTTTGTAACATTTAATTAAATGTGGATTAAATGTTACAAATTTTATTTAACACATTTAATTAAATGTTACAATTTGAGGTTTTACTCATAAAGACCCCTAAGCTTTTTTCTCCGACAATATATCAATAGCAGCCAAGTCCAGTAAGCTAGTTTTCATGCTAATGCTTGTGTTCCCACAGAAATCGGTTCGCTACGTTTGGTGATTTAGCAGGGGTGCCCGGGTTCACGGGGTGAGGTTTGTCTAGGTCTTGGAGGCAGATGACCAGGACACACTGAACACCAGATTCCCACCCATCCCTTAAACCCTTTTCCTTCCCAGAACTCTCCTCTCCTTCCTTTCCTTAAAAAAACCCTCCACACAGCATCCCTAAATATGACATAGGCCCTGAGGGAAATTATTTTCCTCAGAGCTCATGTAAACAAAAAAAATTGTTATAACTCTGTTTTTGTTCTAGGGACAACAACAAAAAGGATAATATCTAAACCATACTTCACATCTCTATTCAAAGTTTTCCATAGAAATAGATAAGAAACACTTATTTTGTAGAAACAGTTTTCGCCTGCCAAAATGCATACTCGCCGTTACTTAGTTAATTTTTAATTAAATATTTTTGTATGAAATGGTAAAAAACTGAGGTGATAAAATTGCTTATTACACATTTTTGTAATAAAATAAGTACTTTTTTTATGTTATCTGTGATTTTAGTACCATTTATACATAAAAATATCACGTTATCTTTTATGTTTGCATTCTAAATTTTTAGATTTACAAATTTTGATATTTATTTGTAATAAAACTTTTTGAAATTTCATGACCTTTCACAAACAGTTTCTAGTATTATAAATATTTTATTTATAGAGCTTTAATTATTATTTTTAATTGTTAAACTAACGTTTAAAACAAGATTTTTATGCATAGCACAAAGGGTAACAATTATTATAAGCAATAATTATCAGCCTGAAACACTCATCCACATTGAAAAAATCTTCCGAGAAAAAATACATGACGCCAACGAGACTTGAACCCGTGCCCTTCTGATTGCCGGTCAGCTGCTCTCCCAATTGAGCTATGGCGGCTTATCTTATACCCGCCAAATGATTCAATATATACTAGTGTTTCATTCAACAATTACTGCTTATTATATTTTATCCACCTGAAAACAACCAACTTTATTTTTGCAACAGAGACACTGTTAGTGTTAAATCCGTCGCTAGGTGGCGTCGAGACAAAAAAATAAAGTTGGTTGTTTTCAGGTGGAAAAAATATAATAAGCAGTAATTGTTGAATGAAACACTAGTATATATTGAATCATTTGGCGGGTATAAGATAAGCCGCCATAGCTCAATTGGGAGAGCAGCTGACCGGCAATCAGAAGGGCACGGGTTCAAGTCCCGTTGGCGTCATGTATTTTTTCTCGGAGATTTTTTCAATGTGGATGAGTGTTTCAGGCTGATAATTATTGCTTATAATAATTATAGAGCTTTAATTGCTAAACGGAAATAACACAATTTTTTTATCAATTTGACAGTTTATTAGAAACAAAAACATACATATAGGCGATAGAACTGAGTGGTTAACCTTTCCTGGTCTGTAAAGTGTAAATACTACACATTGCTGCTAATAACTTTTATATCTCTATAAATATAATGAAGTCTGGGTTCAAATTTTAGGTATTCCTCCGTTATACATTTACGCACTGAATTAAAATTTAATATTTTAAATAATTAGCAAATTTAATTGTAAATCAGAGATATTTTGTTAAATATCGGGAATAAACCACAAATACAATCAACCGTGTGCCAATGTGGACCGTGATACGCGAAGAGTGTGCGGGGGGAGATGACACGCCATGTGACGTCTCGCTCTACTTCGCTATACGGGAACACGAGAAACAGAGACCGCCGCCGTGCGCAGTTGTGTTTAGACCACATGCACAGCTGTATGTATTGGGTAGCAGTCTAGCACTATTCTAGCTTCTAGCGCCTCAGTCGTTCGCGGGCAATCGTTTGAGATGGTCTCCTCGCCCGTTTTTTGAGCAACAGACGATGGTTTTTTCATGTTTTCAGCAATTAAACTACAATTATTATCACTTTTAACACAAATTATGATAAACAAAAGCGATTAGCTATGAATGTTGATATATTTCCGAGATAAAATCGCTAATTTTGACACGTGAATTGATTACACAGCACCGGAGCGCGCGTTTTTTTTTAGCACAGTAAGGGAAAGGTTAAAATGAACTTACCAATGTGTTTGGGGCAATTAGTGAATAAGAATATGTGTATTATCATTTGCACTGCCCCATATGATAATACCATATTCTAACAGTGATTGGCAGAGAGAGCAGTAGATCTTTAAGAGTGAGTCTTGATCCATGATTATAGGATACAGGAAACCTAAAAATCGGAGGATTGTTTCAACGCCATTTGACCATAAAAACTCAATTTTGTCTTTTTATTTCAGGGAACATTGAGAAAGCCCTTAAGACGACAGGCGGAAACCGAAGCTTGATATATTCGGGCTTGGAGGAGATTTCGGACATGGTGTTGTACCACCAATCCCAGCAACTGGAGATAAACAGCTGTTCCATCAACAACGGGGGCTGCTCCCATCTCTGTCTGTCCATCCCCTCTCCCTCTTCAGGGGCCGGGGAGCAACCAGCCGGCTTCAGGTGCGCCTGTCCAACGCACTACATTCTGAGCAAAGACAACACAACCTGTACAGGTAATTACATATAATATACTAAATAAACTGATTATCTGGTATGAGGCAGTAATGATAATTGCCTTGTTTTAAAATGTGGAGATGGTTCAAGTAAAAAATGCAATTAAAAAACAGAATTCACAGTGAAATAATTTATATTTAAAGCCTCTTCCGATGCATTGAAACCCTTTTAAGAAGTTTTCCAAGTAACCGAAAAAAAAAAGGTAAATTATGGACAAGCCACAACATGCCACTTTAAATATGCATAAAATTTGAGTCGGGATAGATGGAAAAATATGCATTAAAATTCGATTTTCATTAAAAGTTTAAAAATCACCATCTCCATTACGGCCATGTTTTTTGTATGGATTTGACATTTGCGAAGTTTCGTTTCAAACTAAAAACGCATGAATTATTTAATTTACCTAAACTAAGAATCTAATAACCTATTTTGTGTTCGTAAATAGTTGTTTCTTGTAATAATTGTTGAAATGAAATATAATTTCCGTAATCTGTGCATAAAAATGCGGCGGCTTTTCCATAAATTAATAAAAAAACTTCTTAACCTCTAAACGGCCGGAGCCGCGGACTTGCGCGCGGCTTTTGCGCATGCGCGAAAAAAATATTTCGAAATAAAAAAGTTTGACCGCGATTTTGACCCTTCTATGTACAGAATTTGTATGAAAACAAGGTCAGAATCGCTTGCGCCAACATCATTGATGATATAGCCACTAGTTTCATCCATCTGACAACACCAGATTATTTTTAAATGATTTTTATCTGTGGAATCGAAATGTCATTTTTGGCGCAAATTGAAGCTGTCAGTTTTGACGCGTGTTCCTCGACTAAAACATCATAAAACCTATTAATTTACGTAATTAACGCAAGTAATGTTGTTTTGGTGCATAGTTTATTGTTCTAGGAACGTATTTCAGTCAATGAAATATACGTAGCTCAAAATTAATCAACAAAACATTTAATTCAAAATTCAAAATCGTGTTTTGTTACGAAATTTCCGTATTTTTCCTGGAATTTGCGGGCCTTTGACAGGTTAATGGGTAATGATACCCTCGCAACATTTCATAAACTGTCAAAATGTGTTTATTTTTACATCGCTAGATGGCAGTAGGAGTGTCTTCCCACATTTTAAAAGTTCAAGTTCTATCAAGCGTTATCCAAAATTGCCTCCCTTCCATTCAACATCTCATCTTTTCTAAGTCTGAACTCTACTCCAATCTTACATAAAATTCAGAAATTTGCAAATTTAAATAAAATTAATATATAAATTCACCTTTCCTTTCTCTGTAATTATAAATGATGGCCTAGAACACCCTTGAAGGGTGAAAGCCAAAAATAATTGAAAAAAAAAAAAAAAATTATACTTGCGTTATGAACATCCAAGCACAGTATTTTTAAATATCGAATTAAAAAAAAAAACAAACCAATAATAAAGTGTGGTTTGTTTATGGAACTTATTATGTTGGTGGAATATTTAGTATGATCCTTTTTTTAAATGTTTCATCATTTGCTTATTCATGGTCCTTTCCCATAGGCTTCCATTATAAACAGCGTTTGGAATCTCGTGGTTCACATTTGGAGCCGACTTAATGGTGTTTTTTTAATTTAACATCTAAATATTCAGTCGTTTATTGTTTTTTAAACTATATTTTCTAGAATTCATCATTATTATTACTATCCTAAAATTATTTGGAAACGTATATTTGATACTTAAAACACACTGTCACAAGCCATCAGTATTAACAACATTTCATGTTATTTGTTATTTCATACTGTTTATAGAGATTTAGTTGTTGTGTTTATTGAAACAATATTCAAGCCTAAATAATTCAGTATCAAAAATAAAGGTATCTCTATTAGTTTATCTCTATTATTTAAAATATTGAAAAACTTTAATACGAAAAAGTTGTATAATATGCTACATCATAATGCTACCTAGAGACGGGCAAAGCAAAAGCCGCTTCACTAGGTCTCGTTCAATGAAATGATCCGGTTCAGTGAATTGGCTCAATTGAACGACTGAATGAAGCTAAGGACACACTTGCTCATTAGAAGCCAAAGAGCATGCTACCTAGTAGCAATTGCTACCCGCTCGCGCAAAGATCCGTGAGCAAGTGTGTCCGTAGCTTTGAAGATCGGTCTTACAGAACCGAATCTTACGGATCCGTATGAAGATCTGGGTCACTGAGCCGATTCGTTCGCGAATGACTCACTTCTCTGCAAACTTCGAATTCAAAATGGCCGCCATCGATCAGCTGGTCGGCGCTGTATCTTATTTGTGCAGTGTAGGTGATGCTTCGTTTGAGACAATATTGATTTTAAAAGCAAAAAAAATAATAATTTCAAACAATTTTTCTACCACTCTTCCGTAATAATATTGAAAAATATAATAATATAATATAATAAATAAATAATGTTTTAACTTATCGAATAGTACCATACTTTCTTCCGTATAACTGTCATACAAAATAAACACCTGTTCAAAAACTTTTCAGGAGTGATGAAGTCACACAATTCACTATATGTACGGCGTTTTTCGGGGATCTTGAAAAATTAAAACTTTGAAAATTATTTTAACTAAACAAACTCTAAAAAAAAAAAAATATATGCAGTTATTTAAGTCAGAATTCATTATTCATCAAAAAAAATTTTAAAAATTGGACTGGAGTTCTCTATTGCTATCTGTTCTAATTTATTAATACAGCACATTTTTATTGACCTTGACAGATCACAAAATTCAATGAAATCATGAATATTTCAAGTTGATTTATAAATTTTGTTAGAAATTTTCTTTTGGAAAATCACTTCAATAAATACGTTTTACTACTTGTTTCAGCGCCTACGGAGTTCATAATGTTCAGCCAGCGCAACAGCGTGGGGCGTGTGATGCTGGGGGGCTCCGAATGTCCCGACATGGCCCTGCCCCTGTCCGGCATGAAGAACTTGCGTGCTGTGGAGTTCGACCCGCTGCACCGCCGCGTCTACTGGATGGGCGGGGGGCGCACGCATTCCATCCGCCACCTCGGCGAGGGGGGCAGGGGGACCCCTGGGGTGCTGGTGGAGCACCTGGACAATCCCGTGGACATGGCCCTGGACGCCATTGGCAGAACCATGTACTGGACATGCGCCAAGACCAACACCATCAACGTAACTAAGCTGGACAATGTGTCTTTAATCGGAGTGGTCGTTCAGGGAGAAGGAATGATGCCCAGATATTTGGCTCTGCACCAAAGTAAAAGGTAATCTAAATTATATCTCTGTACGAGGGAAGCTTTGCATGTGTCAGACTGAACGGTGATTTTACAAAGTGGTTTGATATCACAGAAGCTGTTAAGCAAGGTTGTATAATGTCACCATGGTTGTCACAGTGATTTTACAAAGTGGTTTGATATCACTGAAGCTGTTAAGCAAGGTTGTATAATGTCACCATGGTTATTCAATCTGTACACGTGTGCAAGAATTGAAAGGCGTGGGCACGAAAATGAACAATCTGAAGGTTTGTTTTTGCTCTTGTTGAGGTCCTGATTTACAGTCATGTCTAGCCTTTTAAATGCCAGTATGTAGGAGTGTAGCTGTGAACAGCAGGCCATGAATTTTTAATCAAAATAAATCATTTTTAAAACTTATTTTTATAAATTAAAAACATATTATACCTTGAAAGGATATTTAAATGACTTAGCAAAAATCTTGAAAAAAAAAAAAAAAAAAAAATTAAATCTTGCTTAACGAGTCAGAGGCCAGGCCATTTCGCGGAAATTCGCGGAACTTTGCAAAAAAACACTAAAAAACCACCACTTTGAATTTTGAATTGAATGTTTTGTTGATAAATTTTGAGCTATTGTATATTTTATTAACTGAAACACGTTCACATCACAATAAACTATCTACGAAAACCACATCACTTGCATTTATTACGTAAATTAATAGGTTTTATGATCGTTTTATTCGCGATACACGCATTAATTGCGACCGTTAAATTCGCGGCAAATTCTGACAGCCGATTGTCATAGAAGAAATCGTTTTAAAAATATTCCAGGGTGACAAGGTGAATGAAACTTGTAGCGTCTCCGAGAGTAATGACAGCGCAAGCGATTCTGACACTTCTTCATACAAATTGTGTACATAGAAGGGCCAAAATCGTAGACCAAAAGTTTTTTGTCGGAAATATTATTCAAATATTTGAATTATTTTCTCGCGCATGCGCAGATGCCGCGGCCACCAGGTGACAAGCGGCTGCCCAGAGGTTAAAGAATAGCGAGATAACTCGCTATTTTTCTATGGCCGGCCTGCTGGGCACGGCCAAGAATGCGAGAAATCTCGCTCTTGGCACAGAAGCGGCTAGTGTCTAGGGTGAAATATGTATAAATAAATAAGATGAGTAAGATCAGGGTCATGGTGTTGGAAAGAGAAAGTACAAAAACTGCTGAACTTACTTACTTACTTTATCCCATATTTTTAGGTTTAATAAAAAAGAATTAAATCGTTAAATTTATAAAAATCACCTACCTAATTTGGGTAGCTATCGCTAGGGTGGTTATATAGTTTTTTTTTTTTTTTTTTTTTTTAATTTTTTTATTAGTAATAGAAGGTACATAAATTACAAATAAATTTTATACAGTATTTAATTACATGGTAGATATATTTGATGTACCCCCATAATTAAGCAAGGCTTGTGTGTATGGGGGGGTGTTATTGTATTGCTTTTTTTATATCATTCGGTTTATTTATATCAAATTTAAATTACCATTTAAACGAAGTTTTCAGTATAATTTTTAAGGTGAGTTTTAAAATGTTTTATATTGGTATTCATGTTTCTAATTTTTTCTGGTAATGAATTAAAAAATTTTGCTCCGAGATATTTATGACTCAATTGTCCAATTTTTTTTTTTTTTTTTTGGTTATATAGTTTTGGAAGATGAATACTTAGAGCAAGTTTGTGTATTTGGGTTTATTTACGAGAGGTGGAGATATTGACTGGGATGGTAGGGAACAAAGGGTGAATGAAGAAAATTCCATTAAAACTAGGCAGCCAACTTGGTTGTGATAGCGAATTCACAAGCAGCCATGGCTGCAGGCATTCTGTTACGACTAGCTAAAATGTATGTGGTTGCCTCAGTCCTAACGCATGTATCACTGCAGCCAGTTGGTTTTCCTGTTGCTATCGGCTGAACTGGCTGCAAGCATTGACTCCTCCAAATTTTGGCTGCCCAATCAGCCTGATACTCCTTTGAAAATTCAAATGTATTCATATTTTGGATCACCGTTGAACGAAAACAAATTTTGACATGCACAGATAAAATGTTTCTAAATAGTCAGTGTAGCGTAGGTAGTGTGGGGAACCCATCGCTCAGGGAGTGGAAACACAAACCTTCAAAAGCCATCCCAAGCCAAGGTGTGAGCTACCGTGCTCAGGCTGAATGTCCTCGGGAACAGTGTCACCAACGGTACCTCCGAGAAACAGGGTCGTATCTCAGAGTATTTAGACCTTACTCTAGCACTCGGGGCTCTGCTGGAGTGGACCTTCTTTTTCCCTGGTCACTCGTGGGGAAAAAAAATTGGACCATTCGAAAACTAGGGGCCTTTAGGGAACCTGAGGCCACCGGAGTGCTGAGGCCACCTCTGTGGACTTCCTTCATGGGGCCTGCAGGAGGAACCAAGAGAAGAAGCCGTGGAGAGAGCTGAGGCCACAGGAGTGCTGAGGCCACCTCTGTGGACTTCCTTCATGGGGCCTGCAGGAGGAACCAAGAGAAGAAGCCGTGGAGAGAGCTGAGGCCACCTCCGTGAACTCTTCCCTTGTGGAGCTTTCAGGGAACCAAGAGGAAGTGCACTCTTCCGGCTTGGGGTCTTCGGGGAACCAAGAAGGAGTGAAGTGGAGGGATAATGTCCTCTTCCCATGTGGGGCCTTCAGGGAACCATGTAGGAGTGAAGTGGAGAAATGAGACCATCTCTGTGAACTCTTCCCTTGTGGGGCCTTTAGGGAACCAAGGAGGAGTGAAGAGGAGTAATGAGACCTGGGAAGACACATTGTGAAAACAGAAGATATATGTAGCTTCATTTCCAATGCCATCCCTAGTGAACTTTATAAAAGGGTCTGGGTTACTGTCAAAGGAATGAGGTAAAATAGGAGATAACACAATGGGCCTATGGCCAAGTGCTCACGAGAACTACATCATATTATGTAAACCGTCTCCGCTCTTAAAAAAAAAAAAAAGAATTGTCAGAGAGGCGGCTACATTCATATAATAAAAAAAGTAGAATTTACAGTGTTATTAGCACAAGCGATTGTGATTTTGTCTTCTACAGTTTTCAAAGCACAAAGATTAAAATCCCAACACGGATGATTTTAGAACACTTGCATGTGAGTGATACCCGATTATGGTCGTAAAGACATTTTAACTGATTAATGGAATGCGGTTTGCACTAAAATAAAATTGTCCAAACAACAAACAAGCGAAATTAGCAGTTCACAATGGTTTGCTGACATCAACCCTGGTGTATGGCAGTGAGGTACAAGGTGCGGCAAAACAGGCAGTGCAGTTTTGAAATGCCGTTATATCTGGGAGTGGTCTCATTCTGTCGGGAGGGTTGTGCCCTTTTCAGTCGTTGACGTCGTTGTCCGGAGACTTTGCCGTCCGCACTTTTCTTGAAAATGGCCAAAAATGGCATAGTGACGAGGCCCACTTCCATATCTGTGGAGCGGCGAATAAACAAAATTTTCGACCTCTTCACTCCCCAAAAGTGACCGTGTGGTGGGCGATTTCCGAATTTGGGATGATTGGGCTGTATTTTTTCGAGGAGAATGGATGAACCGTACTCAACGTTAAACGTTATGTTTCCATGTTGGAAAAATTTTTTGGAAACAGATCTGGGAGACATCTGGTTTCAACAGGATGGTGAGTTTCAATGACAAAACTGCGACAGATGTTCCCTGCACGCCTCGTCTCTCTGAGGGGTGATGTAGGATGGCCCGCGCGCTCACCTGATTTAAGCTTCTTTTGATTTAAACCTAATTTGTAACTTCTTCCTGTGGAGCCATCTGAAGGAAAACATTTTTAAACATCGGCATCACACCTTGGAAGAACTCAAGGATCGAATTCGGGAGGAAATCGCCGCTTTGCCCATCGAGATATGCCAAAATGCAACCAAAAACTTCAGTAATCGCCTTCATCAATGCATAAAATGCAATGATTTGATGCATAAAACGGCATGATCTACCAAATAAAATAAATTAAACCCCATATCTGTAAGTTGCGCCGATTTTTTTTTAATGGCCCTTCAAAACTGCACTGACTGTTTTGCCGCACCTTGTGTAACTAGGAAGGATGAAAGTAGACTTCGGACAGGTTGTTTAAAAAACTTTTAAAAATTTATCAAATTTTGAAGTTGATTTTGAAGCTCTGTGTAAGTTCTATTCAAATTCTGTTACTATATCATCACAGGCCAGTTGAGTCATAAAACTGAAATAATCACAGAACTTTAGCAGAACCTTCACTTATTAGCAGAACTTGAAAATTACCTTCAAAATTTAATGAATTTTCAAATTTTTTGGAACAACCCGTCTTTAATGGTGTAAAAATGAGATCCCTGGATGGTAAAACTATGATGACCATGTTAAAAATGTGGAGTTGCAGAAATAATACACGGCTGATGTAAGCGTAATGAATGAGATTAAGAAGGAACGCTTAGAATAAGAGATGAGTGTGGTGTATGAGCCAATGCATGGTGCAAGATTGCGAGTAAAGCAAAGACAGAATTGTGTGGCGAAGCATCCTCAAGGGTAGGCCACGATTATTTGATAATTATTATAATTTAAATATTAGATTAATGTTGATGACTAGTTATTAAAGTGTTCTGAATTTTATAGGCTCCTATTCTGGGCGGACGTGGCAGTGGGAGCAGTGTTCAGATCGGGAATGGACGGAGTGAAGCGAATGGAAATAGCCCAGACTCCCAACATCAGCGCTATCGCCATAGACCCCTACACGGACACGCTCTACTGGGCCGATGCCAAACAGATCTACTCCTCTAAGCTGGACGGAAATAACAAGTTTGTACTTTATCATCTAGGTCTTATTGTATACAACCATTCCATATTAATTATTATTAATGTTGTGAAGTCACCTTTCAGGCCGAGGTTCATCCAAATTTATAATTATAATCATAGGGTTAATATTGTTTGAATAATTAATTTGCAGAAAAATAGTGTGGAAAGGTGGCGTGGTGACATCCCTGGTGGTACTTTCGGGTACCCTGTACTGGATAGACGGAGACAAGCAGCTCATGCACCTGCCCCTCAACAAGAAGGATGCACCGGCGCACCCACTCTTTGTGAAGCCGCGCATCACTCTGTCCACCGATGTCCTGGCGGTTTACAAGGTTCTCATTCAGACAGTTCATACAGACTATTCCATATAACAGTTTAGGTAAACTAACAATAACTGACTGCAAGGCTTTAAGAAATGGAATGGACGAGTTTTAGAAAGAGATTGATAACAAAGGATTCAGAATGAGTTGACATATTTGAAATTCAATTGGGAAGTTGGTATGGGTACCACCGCCCCGGGAACCATTTATTGGATAACCAACACCTCTGCAATATGGCACCCCAAGTGATTCGCTACCTTTGGTGACTTTCACCGGGTCTTGCCGGCAGGTGCATCTACCCACCTGCTGCATGGCGGGCTGGATCGAGAGGGACTGTTTGAGGGAAGCCTTTTGACTTCTCCGGCCAGACTCTCTCAACACATCGCCTTGCACCGCAATTGGAGAGATGGATTGAAGTGAAATAACACAAAACTGCACTATATGCTATTATTACTATATGGATTCATACGTCTGTCATTCCTGGACACTGACCCCTATTCCTACCCACCCCTCATACCTTTTTCCTTCCCAGAACTTCCTCTCCTTCCTTTCTTTAAAAAGACCCTCCACACAGTATCCTCTAAGATGACGTAGGCTCTATGGGAAATTATTTTCCTAAGGCCTCCTGTGTGGAGCTAACGTAAAAAAAAAATAATTGTGAAATCATAGACAAAACTACACAAAGACAAATTTGATAAAGAAGAGTGAGATAAAATGCGACACAGATGTTAAATTGAAGCAAAGGAGTCCATAGACAGAATTAATGAAAACGAATTTAAACATAATGCACCTGACACCCACAGCTATAAAAGCGCGAGCTTATGCGTTCTACCGTCACACGACGCTATCAAATATTTCTTCCCGTGGTAGGAGAGGGGGTCAGATGATTTAGGGAGCGCCATGAAATGCCATTTCTTTGTACTGAATCTATCAACTTGACAGCTGTTATCTACCCGTTTAGGCAGCTCCGTAATTAAAATTACCCCCTCTCCTGTTTTCGGAGGAGAGGGGGTCGCATAACTTTTCATATATCGCCACAGGAGCGGTTACGGCACAAGATCCGATTGTCTATGGTTGATTTGCGCATAAACCGCTTAGGTGTGACAGGTCTGAAGGGATTCTATGGAGAGCGTTTTTTGGCGTGCGATGATCTTTTATATTTTATAACTGTATGTGGCAGGGGTCTAAATGACAGGTACAAAATAATAGAATAATTTTACCTACCAATAAAATTTATATTTTGTTTCCATCGATGCCTGGAATCCATTATGAGAGAGAGCTAGCTCTTTCGCCCTTATAGTTTCAGTTTCGCGCGTGTTTATTCCCTATATTTGCCCTTTTTTTATTCGACTTACCACATTTTCTCTCTGCTGGCAACACTAGTGACGCGCATCTCAGATCACGTGAAGTTATTGTTTGTCATATGACTCGTAATGCACCAGGTAGGGATTACCTGGATTCCAGGCATCGATGGAAACAAAATATAAATTTTATTGGTAGGTAAAATTATTCTATTTTGTGTTCCGTATCGATGCCTGGAATCCATTATGAGATGTGTTTGCTCTCACCTGGTGATCTGAAAACTTAGCGTTATATGTGATGCTATTTACACTGGAGTAAAGAATGGAGCCATTGAGTGCTGGAGGTGCTCACTTCTGGAGTGCGCTATCTCCTTCTGGTAGAACTTCCGGAAGGTGTGCTCGGACTTCCAATTCCCTCTAGCAAGAATCTCCTCTATGGGGTGGTCTTCCAACCAGTTTAAGGAGGCTACAGCCGAGCGTACACTTCCCGGGGTTACGTGGACTCCAGCTTTTCTGAGGACTGATTTGATCCATCCCCCTATTATCGTTTGCGTTGCCGGTTTTGTTTCTGCTGATGTGGTCACAAATAGGTTCTTTAGTAGTGGACCTCTTCTGGCTGTAGAGAGGGCAACGACTTTTCTCAACCATTTAAGGAGGTTGATGTTATCTTTTTGTGAGCCTGTCAGTTTCCAACCTGATTGTTTATGGTTGGCTGTGTCGGTTTTTGCCCCAAAAATTGGCCACAGGGTAATAGAGTTCCTCTTGTCGATGAAATGTTCTGGGGTGATTCTGAGCAGTGTCAAATCATGAACTCTCCTGCCTGACGCCAGGACGAGGAGTATTGCTGCCCTCTGTGACGCTTCAAACAGCGAGTCTTCTGTGGGGGAATTCTTGACCAGCCAGTCTATTACTTATCTGGGATACCAGATAGGGGCTTTCTCCTTGGTCCTCCTTGCCATTGAGATTGCCTTGAGAACGTGTCTTACCAAGAAATCAAAGCTGATTTTTCTCGCATTCTGAGCTGGGCCGCAGAAGGTAACAATGGCTGACTTGTGGACCTGAATGGTCCCTGGGGCTAGGCCTCCTTGAACAAATAGGTAGGCTAGATACCTGGCAACCGTAGTTGGTGGGATGACTTGAGGAGTTGGCATTCTTCCTGACTCCATGTTGTCAGGGCTTGTTCCCACCCGCAATTCTCCAGACCTCTAGTTCCAGATCCTGAATCCTGGGAGGGGGTAGTCCTGTCGATGTGTCTATGAGGACTCCCTCTAGGTTGCGCAGGCGTATGGGAGGTTCGTCTGTTCGCTGTTTTAGGTCGCTTCTCCAGAAAGTCTTCTCCCATTTTGGGACGACTAGAAGGAACATGCCCTTTGCCTGATTTAGGTGGGTGAGCACTCTCGGAACGAGGTTTGGCGGAGGGAATACCCAAGCTAGATTGTAGTCCCAAGGTTGACTGAACGCGTTGGGAAAGCAGGCTAAGCAGTCGCTTGAGTCTCTGGAGACGTATGTTGGTACCACGTGAGCAGTGGCTGAAGCGAACAGGTCTATTTGAGGGCGACCCCATTTTTTTAATATCTCCTTCGTTGCCGGACTTAGTAGATGCCACTCTGGAAGCGGTGCGCCCCGAGAGAGACGGTCCGCAATTCCGTTGTATCTTCCTGGAATGTATTGTGCTGTCAGAGATATCTCCATCTGGTCTACGAAATCCAGTAGCTCCCGCGTTGTTTCCAGAAGGGCTAACGATTTTGTACCCCCTTCCTTGTTGACATAAGCCACTACTGTCTTGTCTGTCTGCAATAAGACATTCGTCTTGTTAAGATAAGACATTGGGCTTGTCCTTCCAATGGCTGCTAGCCACCACTGTATATCCTGCCGTGCTGCGTTGGGCAGAGCAACGGGCCGCGATGGTTTCAGGTGCTGAACCTCTGCAGTCTGCGGCAATGCAAGCAACCACGAGGGATCACGAAAATTGCAAAGTTGAGTCTTCCCAGTAGACCGAGAGCCTGCCTGGGAGAGCAACTGCCGACTTCCAAGGGAACCTGCAAGGCTTGGCGTAGACCAGCGCACTTGCGGTCGGAGAGAGACTTTTGATCTGCTCTCGTGTCCCATGTTATACCCAGGAACTCCAACTTCTGCGTGGGTGTCAGGACACACTTGTCCGGGTGCAGTCTGCGGCAATGCAAGCGACCACGAGGGATCACGAAATTTGCAAAGTTGAGTCTTCCCAGTAGACCGAGAGCCTGCCTGGGAGAGCAACTGCCGACTTCCAAGGGAACCTGCAAGGCTTGGCGTAGACCAGCGCACTTGCGGTCGGAGAGAGACTTTTGATCTGCTCTCGTGTCCCATGTTATACCCAGAAACTCCAACTTCTGCGTGGGTGTCAGGACACACTTGTCCGGGTTTATGCACCAGCCTAGCTGTTGAAGTGTGTGCACTATAGCAACGGCTTGGGAGGTGAGAAGTTTTCTGGACTGGTTTGCTACTAAGAAGTCGTCTAGGTAGACTACAATCCTGAGTCCCTTTTTCCTTAGTAGTTCTGCTACCCAGTTTGAGAGCAGCGAGAAGATCCTTGGCGCTGATGACAGGCCGAAGGGCAGACACGTCATCTGAAGGAGCTCTCCGTTGTACACGAGGCGCAGGAACTTCCGGTGTGATCTTGCGATTGGCACGTGGAAGTAAGCCTGAGAGAGGTCGACTTTTATCAGCCAGTCGTCGGGTTGGAGGAATTCCGGGACCCGAAAATGACTGAAGAGTCTGAAGGGCTTTAGTCTATGAAGACGTTCAAGGCCTTCAGGTTGAAGATGGGCCTGAGGGTGTGGTCTGATTTGGAGGTAAGGAACATACCTGACAGGAAGCTTGGGGAGTCGTCTGCTGCCTCCAGGATTTTTGACGCTTTCATCGTTTCGATGTGTGCGGTCATGCCTGGAGACAACCTTGTCCTGAAATTCTGCTTCACCTCGGCCGATGGGAGCGCCCGAGGAGGTTTTGATATGAAGTGTATCCTTGCTCCTTTTAGAATGTTCAGGATTAGCGGTGATGCTCCCAGCTCCCTCCACACCTCCTGATATGCCTTTAGGCGTCCTCCCCAGAATGGCTCCGGCCTCCAGTCACCTCCATCGCCTTCTACCCCGATCGCTGGCCGCCTTGCGAGAGGGCTCTGGCTTTTTGGCGGGCTGCCTGTACGTCCTGTCTTTCTCTGGCCTAGGGGCAGGTCGAAAGGGTTTCCTAGGTCGGGAGTGTGGAGCCTCTATCACCGGTCTTGCTGCTTGTGAGGTAGAGGGTTGAGGTTGACGGGGGATATACGACGAGGATGCACTACCGAATATCTTGTCTCGTCCCCCGTTTGCCACGATATAACTTGCTAGTTCCTCTTTATTGAAGAGGTGACTGGCGCTCGGAGGAATCCTGGCAAGGCCTTCCTTGATGTACGGGTCCCTTACTCCCTCTAGCAGGGCCTTTCGCCTACTTTGTAGGCATTCCGTTCGCCTTCCGCATAAAATCTGTAGGACGTCGTCCGTGGTCTTACTGTACTTGGCAAACATCCCCTGAATCTTGTCAAACAGAGTCGCAGGGGTCAAGCAGGTGCCTGGTTCGGATGCCCAGTTTACCAGTGCCTGCATGTTTCCTCTGACCGACTCTGTTTGGGATAGCACTGCATTGGAGAGGGCTCCCAGGGAACGGTCCAGGGCTGGCGCGAAGGAGTTCTTATCAAACCTCCTAGTTCTTCATTTACCTCCAGCTCTACGAAGGCGGGCGTGGCGGTGTATACTTTCTGTGTTTCGGCATAGCGAACACGCGATCATTCCTCCGAGCCAAAACGCTGAAGAGCCGAGATAACTGCGACTCTTCTTGCGCCTGCCTTCGGAATCGGCGATTCCTTCACCAATGTGCTTGGATTGCAGAACTCCAAAACGTTTTTCTGAGCGGCTAGGCTGGCGGGCATCTCTAAAAACCCCGATTCTACCTCTTGCCGCATCTCTCCCGCGGAGTCTTCTTTGTCCGAGACCGTTTTCTCCGCGAACTCTACCCGATTCCCAGATAAAACGTCCGTCATGGCCGACATCTGTTGCATCAGGATGTCTACCCGAGGATCCCGATAGTAATCCTTTCTTCCGAAGTGTCGGATCCAGAGCTTTCGCGCGGCATTTGGCGTTTCCGAGAAACTCGTGCTTGATCATTGTTTCCGACCGGCGAAGCGTCTGTTGTCGATATCACTCATTTTGTTGCACAGTTTAAACACGTAAACAACCGAAAAAACACACTAAATAATTAGTCAATTTCTCAGAAAACTATCTATCACGGTATATTTAATGTTTAAACTGAAAGAGCAGGGAATAAACTTCGATTTTCGACTCAAAATTGGTTTTTTAAGTACAGCGAAACACGAAAACTGCTTTCGGCGCGAAAAAACGGCGTCATATGACAAACAATAACTTCACGTGATCTGAGATGCGCGTCACTAGTGTTGCCAGCAGAGAGAAAATGTGGTAAGTCGAATAAAAAAAGGGCAAATATAGGGAATAAACACGCGCGAAACTGAAACTATAAGGGCGAAAGAGCTAGCTCTCTCTCATAATGGATTCCAGGCATCGATACGGAACACAAAATAAGTAAAATATTTCAAAATAGGACAGCAAAACACTGAACAGATATAATTCTACTTTTTTTTTGGATTTCCAACAATTATTGCTAATTTAACTTCACCCTAAAAATTATGCTTAATAATTACTTGATTTTTTTGTTGAGCAGGTTGACCAAAAGCACCCCTGCATGCGAGGTGGCGGGTGCGCGGGTGTCTGCCTGGAAGAGGGCGCCTGCGGTTGCGTACGGGGGCTTGGGGGAGCCCACTGCGACTCCGCCTCGCCCTGCGGGGACCACTTCTTCACTTGCACACCCCCCGCCATGGCCGGCACTCACGATTGTATCCCCATCAATTGGAGGTTAGTTTTGCATCCCTAATGCCCCGTTTACATTTGCGAAAATTTAAATTTAACATTGGCACAGAGAGATAATTTTCTTCTTATTTGACTGTTTTAGATGTGATAATGAAGCAGACTGTCCCAACGGTTCAGACGAAGAAGGATGCAAGCGGTGTCCCGGAAAGTTCAAATGTTCCGACGAGCAGTGCATCGATCTGACACAGGTGTGTGATGGTGTCAAGCAATGTAACGAAGGTAACGATGAAAGCAATTGCTGTAGTGGCCCTCACAACTTCCAGTGCCCCGGCACGGGGGTCTGCATCCCCGCCAAGTACCTCTGCGACAACTGGGACCACTGCGCAGACGGGGCTGATGAACTGCCCACCTTCTGCGCCCAGCGCAGGAAAGACTCACAATACCCTCTCGGGGCCTCCAAGGCTTCCTACATCATTGGAATACTGGCCGGAGTGGCGGGAGTCACTTTCCTGGTGTGGGGAGCTTTCTACTGCCGCCGAAGGATGGAGTCGCGCAACTTCCCTCCGGACGATCGAGCGTGTGACCCTCTCAGCCCCAAGCTGCACAGCCACAAGCCCGGAGGAAGCTGTCCATCCAACAGCAATGGCTCGCGTCCAATGCTGCTGGAAGGCCACTCCAAAACTACTTCCAAAGCGTCGGATGGGGTACGCATGTCGGCTCTGGGTATGAATAGTTACGACAGGAATAATATCACAGGGGCATCCAGTTCAGTGACCAACGGATCCAGCGGAGGGGGACGCTACCCGCGAGAGCCGCTTAACCCGCCACCCTCGCCAGCCACCACGGCCCCCTCCAGCAGCGCCGCCTCGCGCCACCGGCCCTATCGCCACTACCGCCTCATCAACCAGCCACCCCCTCCCACCCCCTGCTCCACAGACGTGTGTGACGAGTCAGACTGCACCGTGTCCTACCCGCCTCTGGGAGTGGGGCTTTACCTGGAGGCCCCGCCCCCCACCCCCTGCCCGCCCTCCCCGCCCTCGCCGTCCTCGCGCTCCTCCACCTACTTCTCCCCCCTCCCACCACCGCCCTCTCCCGTCCCGCCGCACTACGACTCATAGCGACTGACCAAATTCACTTAACACTCATTGTTTTGTGATTTTCAGATATTAAAGAAAACAAATATTCGATGGCTGATAAAAAAAAATGTCATTTTGACATATTATTCTTTTGATACGAGGTGAGAATTGCACATGATGCATTTAATGTAATTTTAATGTGTACTCCTGTGTAAGGTTCCCTTAAATGCCATCTTCGCAGACATCTTACATTTATTTCAATACATACATCCTAATAACATTGCTGTTTAGACATAATATACATATACTTGTGTTACAAAGGCCAATTTGTACCGTAGGAAATTATTTGCATTGCATTTATTTAAAAATATTATTTATTGTAAATATGATACATTTATTCTTCTTTCTTACTTTGTGAACTGTGAACTTTGCTAAGGTAATAATTTTATCAGTGATGTTTGCCACCCAGTTTCACTATAATATGAAAACTCAAAATTTGATCAAAAAATGAGCTTATTTTAAATACTTTTATGAATAGGTTTATTTAAAAATACTATATGAAATAAAAATGAAGTGGTTACCACTTACCATAACTGGCGAACGTCTACCTGTTATAATATTACATAGACTTTATAATGATTAATTATAAAAACAATTGCCTACAATAAGTGCCTATAAATAGTTGTGTAATTAGTATTTTAAAAGTTTAGTTCGTAAGATACAAATAAAATATGAAATATTTATAAAATAATTATATTTAATCGAAGATTTGTAAAAGTTCAAAGGGTTTTAAACACAGATGCATAATAAAAAAGTATGGTGAAAGCACTTTTCTTATTGTCAAGGGAACTTTCACTTTATCAAAGATATACCATAGAAATTGGTACTTAAAACAGTGTACAGGATTTCAGATTGTCGAAATGGGAGTTTTTTTTAGACAAATTAATGCATTTTAATGGTGGAATTACAATACTATGATTTTGTAATAAATGGAGATAATGATCCTCACTGGGATCTCCTATCCCAATAGTGAAACAAAATTATTAACTTAATCATAATACATATTTCTATGAAATTTACACGTCCAGGAAACAAACCATACTTATGTATTGTCCTATACAGTGAAACTCATACGGTTTTTAAAGGGAAAATAAAACTTCTTGTGTGGGAAAACCTTATAATATGTAGATTAAATTGAGCTATTTTTTATAATTTCTTACATCAAGGGACCGTAAAAACAAAACTTATTTGAGAACTTCTTGACCCGTAGGGGACTGCAAGAAATTTCAATAAATAAAAATAAAAAATTGTTAAAGCCAACACGTAGACAATATCATACTTGATAAGTGACATTTTTGTATTAATCTTTAATGAACCTAGTAGAGCTAATATCCGGAGACAATGAATATATAGGGTCGACACTGCATTTGTAGTTGCTTTGCGCCATGCATATACATGATTCTTTAACCTGTCTAATCACAGGGGAGCATATTTGTACCAGCTCAGAATATAGAAATCGTCATGTCTCCCTTACTATCATAGTGGAGAAGTATGTTCTAAATGGTATTGGAAAGAAAAAAAAACAATATGCTATATATTCAAATCTAAAAATTAATTAAAATATACGCTTTTGTGAATTGAAAAAAAATTATGAAACTTTGTGAATAATTCTAAAAAATTCACAAAGTTTCATAATTTTTTTACATGAAACGACAAAAAAGTGAGGTGACTATATCTTTTATAATTCATTTGTCTAATAAAACATGTGTGTGCTTTTATTTTTTTTCATTATCAGTAATTTTTGTTAGAACGTAAGATCAGCCATTTTTAAAGTTTGCATTCAAAAATTTTATATTTCAAAAATTACATGGTTATTTCTAATAATAAAATTTGAAAGCGTATTTCATCACCTTTCGATAACTGTTTTTAGTTTTCGGATAGCCGTTCACAAATATTCCATTTATTTGGATTTTGTTGCGAAGCTGAAATATTTTTACCTTCTGACAAAAAACTTCCGATTTTTGCGATTGCAGGGCCCTGGCCCCTAGGGGTTAAATGGGTTTATTGTATTGTGTATTGTATTCTTTATTTTTTTAATGCTAATGGGATTTTTATATAAAGTACATAGAGTGAAACTCTCTTAAGAAGTTTTCCAAGGAACCGGACAATAAAACTACTTAGTTGGGAAAACCTTATATGTGAGATAAATTTGGCCATCCAAGGGACGGAAAATACCAAACTTCATGAAAACTTGTTGACCCTTCAGAAATTTGGCGTATTTTTCAGTTGGTCAAAATATTTCCGCTTTACAAATAAATGGAATATTTCATGAACTAAAAACTGTTTTTGAAAGGTGATGAAATACGCTTTAAAATTTTGCGTAAAAAAAAAAAGCTTTAAAAAATGTTTTTTCTAAAGGTATTGATAAAAAAAAAATGCATTCATATTTAGTTAAATGTATTATAAACATTATTGTCACCTCACTTTATATGAAAATAATTAATAAAAAATTACCAAAGTTTCAATTTTTTTTCAAATTAATTGTCACACAAAACTTTGGTTTCATAAGAGTGTATATTTTACTTTTTTGGTGGTTATTTTTTAGATTTAACTCGTCTAATCACAGGAGACCCAAGTTGTCCCAAAACATCATATGCCGTTATAATAACAGGAGACCCAGATTGTCCCAGAGCGAACGTGCATTATTAAAAGTTAGATATCTCTCTTCCTGTCATGCGAATATTTGTGATTTCTTTTATGTTAGAAACGGAATGAAATAATGCTTCTCATTGTCTTAGAATTATATGAGCTAGGTTTTTCAGATATTTTACAAACCCGATCAAAAGTGACGGTTTAATTTTTCGCCAATTTGTGACGTATCACACATTTAATTTAAAAATAAAATTGTATGAAAGTGATAAAAAGTGAGGTGACAGTTTTATTTCAAATTTTATTTAGAAAAGGAGTCTGTATTTTTAATTTTAAGTTTATTCTATTTTAATTACTTTAATTCGAATATTCGCAGGTATGCGTTTTTTAGCCAATTTAAATTTCCAATTTTAAAATTTTAATATTTAGAAACAAAAATGTTGATTTCTAATAAACACATCGGAAAGATTATTTTATCTAGATTTTAGAAAAATTTTTGTTTTTGCAAAAGCGTTAAAAAAAACCAATAAATAGGAACATTTAAAATGTATGGGAAGAACCAGGAATTTTGCGCGCAAACCTTGATAGGCAAAATTTGACAGAAAATTATTTTCTTATTATTCGAAGGGTTAAATATAAAGCGTGGTGTTTTTCCTTTCTATAACCGTTTAGAACATATTTCTCACTACGATAGTAAGGGAGTTACAGCGATTTATATGAGACCTATGTGAGCTGGGACTAATATGGTTTCTTGTGATTAAACGGGTTAAGCGGGTTTCACTGTATTTTGGTTTGAATAAAGGAAATTATTATAAAAAATAGCAGGTTTGAGAATACATTTATGGTAACAATATTAACATTTGTATGATATGATAGTATAATGCCGAATTGATCAGCAGCTGGGAAGGAATAAATATTTTATGTAGTCCTTAGAATTGTTCTGGAAACAACATTTTAATTAATTATTATTAAAATTTAATGAATAGGGTAAAATTTAATATATCCAATGTAAATTTAATGTTGAGTACTGTAAAATGGGGTGACTGATTCACTTTTCAACTTTGAAGCAAAATAACTTTTTTATAAAATCGTAACTACGTTGGAAAATTTTATGTCATAATTATCTATTGTACATTAAGCTATCGAAAAATACGTCAAAAAATTGTACATGTATGTCTTTGGTGAAAATGTAACAAATGGTGTTAATCAAAGTGATCTTTCGAAGTGGGGCGACTTTGATGTTCATACCATTTTTTATAAGCTTATTACAACAATATAATTCCCAAAAGTTTTGTAAATCAAATGTGAGTTTGAATATTCAAGTAGTTATATACATATATATCGATAGACATCGATGTATTTATGTAAATGACAAGAAACTATTATAATCGTTGGGGAATTTATAAAATGTGTTTACATTTTTCTCTGTCTGAAAATATCAATATATTTTTTTTAATATAACCAGAAACCTTAGAATAAAGAAGAAAACAAGGTATGCCTTGTGGGCATGTTTCTTGATCCAAATATTTGCCTAGTCGAGGTTTAAATTTCCAATGAATTTGGAACGCAAACAAATTTCTGTGCGTTTCAAATTCAAATGGGAAGGAAAACAAGATGTCTGGCGAGTAAGTGGGGCAGAGCGCTGGGTTATTGGGCTAAATGGAACATTTGTTTCCATTCAAATTTGTATGGCAGGCAATTCTAATTTTCTTCTTTATTCTGTGCTGAAAACTAACTAAATTGACTCTTATTTTCAAAACTACGTTGTATCGATGTTGGTCAAAAAAAAAAACATTATAAAGAAGCGAGTAATTTCTGAGTGGTAGCTAGTTATTGATGATTGAAGACACCCCCGATTCAAAATTCGCCCCATATTACAGTACGTCTGAAAATTGTTTTGAAAGCTTCCTAAAATGTTATCAATGAACAGTTGTTGATCACATTTAACAAATAATATATGTAATAGTGGATGTAAAAGGTTGCATTTATGAGGGTTTACCTATGAAACTCATCTTGTTTATAAGTTTAGTTTTACTAACAGACAATTTATGTGCAATATGTTATTTTGGATGTTTTGGTAAAATGAAAAATTATGTATTTTCTAAAACAAATTTATTTTTAAGGATTTACAAAAATTATTTTAATTATGTCATTTGTTTTAACCAGAGCCTAAGAGCCGTGTTCCTAGACTTTCTGTTTTTCCCTTCACTTCTCATTTCTCTACTGTTTTAACAAATTTTCCAAAGAATTAGCAATAAATTAATGTTTGTTTCGCAAACTTGGGCTGAAATAAACAACTGCACATTAAATTGGAAAACAAAGACAACTTACTAAAAGACTATTCTTCAAGTGGCAAATAAAACAATGTCCATTTTTGATTTAAATTATGGAATCATTAGTCAAATGCTTGTAATATCATTATGAGGCAAAAACATATCAATTCATTATGAGTAAAATGCATATCAAATCATTACAAGTGAAATCATTACGAGTCAAATGTAATGTCATATCATTATGACTTGAGTGCATCGAGTCCAATTCTTGTGAAATCATTAAGAGTCAAATGCATATCAATTCATTGGGAGTAAAATGCGTAAAAAATCATTACAAGTCCAACGCTTGTGAAATCATTACGTGTCAAATGTAATGTCACATCATTATGACTCGAGTGCATCGCGTCCAATTTGTGTGAAATCATTACGAGTCAAATGTAATGTCAAATCATTATGACTCGAGTGCATCGAGTACAATCTTGTGAAATCTTTACGTGTCAAATGTAATGTCAAATCATTATGATTCTAGTGCATCGAATCCAATTCATCTGAAATCATTACGAGTCAAATGAAATAATGTCAAATCATTATGACTTGACTGCATCGTCTCCAATTTATGTGAAATCATTGTTAAATGTAATGTCAAATCATTATGACTCGAGTGCATCGAGTCCAATTCGTGTGAAATCATTACGAGTAACATCTAATATCAAATGATTATGACTCGAGTGCTTCGAGCCCAATTCGTATGAAATCATTACATAATCATACATGCATGTCAAATCGTGAATCCTGTTGCGCACTTTTTTATTATTTGTCTTTAAAAAAAAATTATTTTATATGCATGACATACAATATTGTTTATCTCTATCACATTTTATACATCATTTTGTACATCAGATTTCTTCAGACTGTAATTGGTAGACCAAGCCGGCATCTTCAATATTGAATTAATAAAATAAATAAGTGCCTTTAAATATAATATATATTTTTTGGGTATCTGAAATGCAAGGAATTATATGTACATAGTACTTTTTACGTTGGTCTAAGAAAAGGCCATTTAAATTTTATTAATTTCATTTTAACGCTTGCAAGCATTAAAAATGTACACTTAGGACGGGGTTGTTTCACAGAATTTCAACCATTAATCAAATTTCAAAGTTAATTTTCAAATTCTGTGAAAGTTCTGTTTAAGTTCTGTGAAGCAACTGACCTAATAATAACAAAAATATGACATGATAACAAAAAAACAGAACTTTCACAAAACTTGAAAATTAACTTTGAAATTTAACGAATTGTTCAAATTCTGTGAAACAACTGACTCTTACACTACAAACAGTTTACAAAATGATGATCAGTGTTGTGTATGTACATTTTTGTTGAATGATTGATTCCAATGTTGGGAATTATTTACAGGGCGAAATGACAGGATATTGTTAACATGATAATAACTCGGGATGGCATATTACAACACAGCACATTTTTAGACTAAGCATAATATCCTTACATTGTACATAATAGTTATATGCAGATTTAAGTTTTCATCAAGTCCCAGAGACTTAATTACTTCTTTAGCAGCAAAGTATGACCAACTGACAGCCTTGGACTAGCTTAAATTCTGTATAGACACTAAGGGCCAGTTGTTTCACAGAAATTCAAATGTGACATCGTCACCAAATGGCCATTCAGCGCCATTTTGTTTTTTCGACATTTGAAAGGTAAACACCGATTGTAGGTGTGTTAAATTGTATGATACATGATAGTTACGGCCGCTGTTCCCAATCCTATAATCAATTACTAAGCCGAAACTAAGGTTCAACACTGCTCAAATGCAGAACTATGCTCTTTCCAACACATAAGCATCACTTAATATAAGGAAGCCGGACATGTGGATTAAGTTCGTCTGAGCAAAGCAAAGCATTTGTATAAAAAATATAAAATGCAAGTTTGTGTATAACAGTATTTAAAGGAAATTATGTGTGTTAATAATAAACACAATATTTAATATTAATTTAACATTGAAAGTTTTTACTTTGATGCCATTTTGGGCGGGGCCAAAGTGGGCAGGGTACCTTAAGATACCCAACGATAAAATATTTGGAACAACGAGACTCGGGCGTTACCTTTAAAATACTTACAAATTGCTTAGCTGATGGTAGACTCAGATTGGTCTATCGAAAAGTTAGGAACAGTGACCGTTAATCTCTTCTGCTGATCACAATTTGTTCAATAGCTGAAACGGACTTAGATCTCAAATTTTTTAGATTAATTTTCACGTTCTGCGTAAGTTCTGTTCAAGTTCTGTTATTATATTATTATGTCTGTTGCTTTACAAAACTGAAATAATCACAGAACTTGAATAGAACTTTCAAAGAATGTGAAAATTAACTTGAAAAATTTTATGACTTGTTCAAATTTTTTTAAACAACCCTTCCTAAGAATCGGCATTTAACGGAGACCTTTCAACTGTCAAAAAACAAAATGGCTCTGAATAGCCATTTGATGACCATGTTTCATTTGAATTTCTGTGAAACAACCCATCTTTAGGTTGAGATTTTATAGTAATTCAAATGAGACGTCATCAAATGGTCAATCAGCACCGTTTTATTTCTTCGATTTCTGAAAAGTCCATGTTAAATATCAATTCTATGTCCGTTCCAGCTTTCTATCAAATTGTGAAATATGAGTTATGCTTTCCTACTGATCCAAAATTGTTGCATAATTCTAACTGGAATCGGCGTTTAACTGGACTTTTCAAATGTCAAAAACAAACAAAATGGTGCTGATTAGACATTAGATATCAATGTTACATTTGAATTTCTGTGATATAACCAAACCTTGATTAGGAATTAACAAAGGCTTTTCAGTAAACCATTAAATATAATAAAATACCTCATTAGAAATCCTTCCACAATGGCGTGTAAATAAAACTTAGTCTGTTAAGCCTAAAGCGAAAATTCTAAATAATTGGTTTTGAGAACAAATCGTCCGTAGTAATTTATGAAATGTATTTAAATTTGTAATTATTTTTGTTCTAGTTCCTTTCAATTGCCATGTTTTTTTTTCATCATTGCAAACTTGACTGATTATAATGTAATAATCGAAAAATGTGTATATGCACTACTTGTGGTTCATTGCCTTATATTTAAATGTATTAATTAATTTGTACAATAAATATTATAATACTATATATGATTATTCATTCATTTCTTAAGTTTTTGTGTAGTGCAATAAATAAATAAAGTATTGCTTCTTACTTGGTAAAAAGGTAAGTTTGTGGCACTTGAAGTAGTCATGATTGTGTACGATTTGCATGTGTGAGAAGGTCAGAATGAACGTGAATTAATATTATTTTTATTTTATGAAGAAAGGCAAACATCCCAGGCTACGAATAACTTGATAATGTTTTAATAACTCCTACTATCATCATTATAAGTGGAAAATGTTGCTTGTGCAAGACTGAGGAACCTTTTTTCTTTTTTTTCACTTTTAGTCAAACTGTAACAGAATATTCTTTATATGACGTGCCAGTACACTTTTCAGAATTATTTGTGTCAAGTGGTACTTAAATATACAAAAAATTTTCATTCTGACCGTCCCATGTAATTGCCCCTTGGGATAAAAAAATTCTATCTGACACGGCACTGTTACAAGATAATGGAGTGCAAAAGTATATGTATTGCAAACGAACACAGATGCTTTCGCCTATTTAATAGAATAAAAACAGACACTGAAAAAATTTTCAAATGTTGAAATTAAATCAACGTATATACTTTTTGTCCCTTTCTTGATAAACACAATAACCAGGTGTAACCAAGACAAATGGCTGTTTAGTGATTTTTGGCAATGACATCGCCATCAGAAGTGTATACATATGAACCAACACACAATCCTAAGTTTGTGTTGTTCGGATCAACTCTAGGTAATTAGGACCATAATTCACCGAGTCCATCATCGCACATCGTTGCTGTGTCAGATGGAATTTGCTTTTCCAAGGGGTTGTAATAATGAATGTAAATGCATTGTTTACAGATGCAGGCTTCTAAGAGAGTATTATGGCAATGAGTAATCATTGTTAATGTTTACACCAAGAGGTTAATGTCCCTTACTTCCATCTGTTATGCGATTTCAGTCGAGTCAAATTAGAATTGGAATTCAATGTGGCGTCTTCTTGTGCTGCCAATTCCTCATCCATCAAAAGCTCAAAGTTTCCCATTGCTTCGTGAGTTGGCACTTTATTCCAACGGACACTGCAACCATAATTTTATTTGATGATCACTCAATATCAAGTATGTAATACAATTTTTTTTACGAGGTTTAATTTTCTTTTTGGTAAAATAAGTTTTCAAAACATTTCCCGCCATATGTATGACAGCTGGCTACCATGTACATATTCTTTTGTTTTAAATTCTGAATTAAAACAAAAGCATTTGAAATTATTCTTTGGGTAAGAACTTTTATCTATATATATAAAAATCAAAATATGTTTGTTTCTGGGTTTGTATGTATGTATACATATATGTATATTAGTATGTCCGCTATGCGTTGCTAAACCATTCATCTGATTGCGATGAAACTTTGGGGATTTGATATACGCAAGCCCGCGATGGTTTCTATATACAATAGTGAGCTCTGGCATCATGAAATTATGCATTGCTAAACTGTTCATCTGATTGTGATTAAAATTTGGGGATTTCATGTGCGCTTGCCCGCGATGGTTTCTGTATACAATACTGAGCTCTGGCATCATGAAATTATGCATTGCTAAACCGTTCATCCGATTGCGATGAAACTTTGGGGATTTGATAATAAGAGAAAGACAAGAAACATTCACAGGTCATAACAAACCTGACAATATTTGAAAAACTTCACCATTATTATAAGCAGAAAATGTTGCTTGTCCAATCACATAACATATATTTAGGTATTCATATCGTTGACTTCCCTAATAGTGTGTACCCAATATATCTATTATTCTATGATCTATTTCATAGATTCTACAGATACATCAGTGAGAACGGACTTTCTACACCATAGAATGCCCGGTAGGAATAAAAACCCGTTGTTGAATCAAATTTTCTTCAAAGATGATGAGATAGAATGGAGCAAGTTTGAACGAAATAGAACAGTTCATTCTATGGAATAAATCAGGTGGAATCTCTGCTTCATAAATACTTACTCTGCTATTCCATCGGGTGGCATAACCAGGGATAATATATTGTCAATCAATTTATACTTCAATATTCTGTCATTGACGGTGGTTGAAGTTAACGAAGGTGAAGAATTTACCTAAAATAAAAGCATTTCAAAATATTCAAGTCGTTCTACTTAAAAACATAGCTAATACATTTATTTTACATTCCGGTACCTCTACTAGCCATGGTTTGAGATTGTTATCAATAATTATGTCATATCCGTAGCATTCAAAGCAATGTCTGAAACATAAAATAATAATTAAGTCACTTAACTCTCCGAGTGCCGGAAGTACCTATCTGCTACAAAAAATTTGTACCTGTTGAATGCCGCCGTGATCGATAGGCACATTCAAAACATACTTTCTTTACACAAGATTTTGCATCGTAAAAATCTTTACAATTTACTAAAATAAATCTTATTCGATTGGCAATAAAATAAAGAATACATTAAGGGTTCTTGCTTTTCATTTTGTAAAAAGCACCCATTTAAATTCAATTGAATTTGTGTCCAATTAGATCATAATTTGTATTGGGTAACTTTTCTTAGTTTTTAATGTCTTTAAATTTAATGTAATATTATATTTTACACCAAGTGATAAAATTATCCAATAATAAGGTTATTCATACAATAAAACACAGGTGTACAAGAAGACACACTTTCATCGATACGGACTCATTGATTTTATTTTTTTTATAAAATCTTTTAAACTCAAAATAAGTTTTCTAAACTAAAATTAAGAATCTCACGTCGTCACGAATTGACAGAGGTGTTCGGTCGTGGGAGCTCGGCATTCCGAAAGTTAATGGAACAAAATTTGAAAGAACTGAAAAAAAATCTTACCTATCGTTTGCCATTACTGGCGCCACCGCTTTCAGAGAGTGGACAATGAGCCACTGAATTGCAGAGAATAACTTCTCAGTGACGGCCTTTCCCCGGGTTCCTTCCAAATACAATCTTAAATTTTGTACACTCATTTTTCCTCCATGAAGGCTATTATATTCACCCTGACAACATTAATCAAGCATAGTATTTACAGTAAGATACACATATAGTTTGGCAAATAAGTGTAGAAATTAAATAAATTGGAACTAAACGTGTTCATTACTATGGCAGCACTGAATTATATGACGTTTCCTATGGCTGTCATGTTATCGCATGTTAAGGTTGATTTATTGTCTTAAATCTGAGTAGAAGATCGCTGATTTTATAATATTTTTATTCATAGTTTGCCTGAATTTAATTAAAATGAATAAACCATTACATAGTGATGCAAGAGGGGTTATATTCTGCGTTTTTCAATGCTGCCTAGTTGAGTGTCACGCGAAGAAGATTCTGCCTAATTTAGAAGATGATGAAACAAAACTGCAGAAATGACTGGTACGTAGTATAGTTTGTTTAATAAATTTCATTAGTATTACAAGATGTATGCCAATTTTCGAGCGATAATAACCATTACAATCTGATTTGAGGTTATGTTTAAAAAATCCGTATCTGACACTTCCATTTGACAGTTAATATGCGGCCACAGGAAAAATGGAATAACTCAATAAAAAAAATAATAATATGCAACTTCTTTAAACTCGTAGAAAAGTTACTTTTTTCTCGTTTTCTCTCTCTCTTTCTTTCTTTCCAAGTGAATATTATCTAGTGTGTGTGTTTTAAAACTACCTTCTATAATAATAATTTTAATGATTTTTCACAGGTAAATCTGAATCAACGGTAAGACGAATCGTCAAGGAAGGGGAAAAGGCAGATGGAAAATTTGAAACACCGGGAAAATGGAAAATGGGCATAATAATAATAAAATATAAGTACCTAAGTGTTGATGATTGGAAAAATTGTTGCAAACACATGATGAAAATTGAGGCAGAATATTATGCACGAGGCAGTATGAGGCATATGATGATATCGATGAACTGCGTTTAGATGAAGATAAAAATACGGAAGAAGAAGAATCACACGAGGACGAAGACAATAATTACATGTCGGGTGTTGAATTAATAGACTTAAATTTTCAAGTACCTACGTTTTTGTATCAAAATAAACGCTCACTTAAAAGTTGTTTTGTTTTATTTTACTTCTATTAAATTAAAGTTTTTTGTGCAAAATTTTTGAAAATACAAATACGCTATGAAATATGCATTTTGGCAGAAATGTTTTTTTAAAACATACATTCATTGTCTTATGAGCCATCTTGGTGTTGCCATTTAAAACTAGAAAACGATCGCAGCGCCATCATTTATTTTCTACACTTAAAAAAAAAATAAAACTAAAAACTGTAAAAAAAAAACTGTAACTGCCAAACTGTATATTATTATTAAATATATATTATATATCTGTATATTACTTATTTATCTCCAAATCTATAAAGTACTTAAAAAAAAAGCTTTTTGGCATTGTTTTGCCTTTAATTTTCCTGAATAGTTGATATAAAACCAGTGTTGCACATTTCTAGAGAATTGCTGGCTTCGATGAATGAGAGCCACCAAGATTTAGCAAAATCGGATACTTTTGAGGGGAAGCCTATGTCCAAAGTTAGGTGTTTGAAGAAATTGCTCAACCAATCTGTCTACGTTAGTCCCAGCCCAATTTTTAGGGGGGAGCAAAAAAGCGGCAGCGTTTTTAAGCATTCTCAGCTCTTTGCAGATACATTTTATTAAATATTGTCATTATCGAATAGCATTTTGAATTCACTTTAATACAATTTGTTTTTTTGAAGACGGTTTCTGACAAAACTACTGAAAAGTCCCTTCGTAAAGTTACATAATATATTTGCACATAGAGTACATTATGCAGGGTACATTTCTATAAATATATTTTTTTACTAAAGACATACACACCCCTTGCTTCTGCACGCTCACGTTAGTGAGATGAACATACATGTTATCGAGCTCTGTTAAACTTGTGTCATATTTTACAGTGCAGAATCTACAGAAGCCCAATTTAAATAAATATGCCTTGAGCGGTCGAAAAGATGTCACCAACACATAAAGTCGTAAATCAAATTTCTTTCCTCCGATCAACAGAGGATTGTCAATATACCTAAAAACAAAAAGAGTACCTATATAAATTGTTACAACAATGTGGTTATTTCACCAACACTCACGCAAGTACCCATCACCTTAATCATAGGATTAACATGGTGGTAAAAACAGACATTTACTTGTCGAGTAACGTTACTCACCGGCAATGAATCAAACGTTTTCTAAGAGGTGGTGGAAAGGATGTTTTAAAAATTGAGTTTTCACAATTGAGGCCTCGCAAAGTTGAGTCTAAAGTCTAAATAACATAGATTGATGAAATAAAGTTTTTAAAATATAATTTTTTTTTTTTTAAATGAATGTTTACCTCGATATGACATAACTTTCTTTAGCGAGTTGTGGATGGAAGGGTGTTTTGGATTCCCTGGACCATTTTCTCAACTTCGAGAGTTTATTTATCAGAAATATTCCGGCCCCTTGAGATTTTCCACAAGGCTTCATAATCCAAGTACTCTGTGGTGACTTTCTATATTCCTCAACAAACATGTTGTAGTCTGAAATAATAATAAGCTGGCAGCTTTACTTCCAGGGAATGAGAGATGTGTGTGTCTAAAGAACTAAAAGCCTCGGCCAGTGTGCTATATTATATCTACTTATTACAATATCAAATCCTTAAGAGTAGGTGCTGAAAGTTGAATGTACGAATGTTCTGACATTTTGTCAATCCCAAAAATGCACATTAGAAACCTGTATAGGAGGTTTGTCCAAGAATTATTGACCTTTTCTCATTTTCGGCAGCGCGGACATTATTTCTCAAAATATGGCGGTACTAGCGTGTAGTTCAAACTTTCCCCTAAAAAACGAGTAGTGATCCGGCTTGGTAGTTGCTTTAGTGCGATATTTGCGTCCGTTTCAAATGGACGCTCTGCTCTTGAATCCCACCACCTGCGTGGTGCGCGCAATTATTCGCTTTCTCAACTACGGAGGAGTCCGCCCTGTTAAAGTTCATAAGCTCGCAATTTTGATCCCAGACGTCAGTAAGTTTACCACACAAATGATTTTATTAATTTATTGATTTATTGTAAAAACAGTATAATCCATTTACATTTCACAAATAACAGTTTATAAATTACAGTTTATAATAAGTAAGTATATACATTAATTTGCATGGGTAAGTACATCAATACTATCTGATTAGCCAGATTTGGTAAATAGTATGCTTATTGCTTCTCTTTGGTTCAAATTGAAAATGTCAATCACAGAATGGTAGGTTGGTCCTGCCCCTTGGAAAAATAAATAATCTGTGCTGTCTAGCTCTGATGAAATTATCAGGGACATAAAAAGAAATTCGTTCCAGAATATCTGGATTGCAAATGTGCCCATTTAGTTGCTTGTGCGCCACTAACACCATTGCAATATTTCTCCTGACGTCTAGACGTTCTATCCCCAGCATTCCAGCGAGAAAATCAGAGGGATACAATAAAGGGTAATATCCGAACTCTCGCAGGTAGAGGTATCGCATAAACTTTTTTTGCACCTTTTCTACATCATTTGAGTAAAGGGTATCTTCGGGTCCCGTTTTGAGGGAAAATGGCACATGCAAATTGCGTGCTCTTTGGATTCCCAAAATGCTGAAGAGCAAAATCGTATGGAAAGCGCTCTGGTCCCTTTGAAACATTTTTTCAACCAAGGCGAGGCTTTTTTGGGTTGAAAAATGGGTTCACAACCTAACCCCGGAATCAAAAAAGCAACCAATGACACTATTTGCATCTTTTTGTGGCGGCCACTTGTGCCAAATTAATTGCGCCGCCACTGTCGCTGTACGAACACACGAGAACAATGCACACAGCGCAATGTACTGCTGGTACATCTATCTACAGCGGTTAATAATATCGCCACCGCCTAGAAAGGTCTCGAGATAGCACCGTACAATATCTGTACGGCGCCGAATATTCTCGTCAACTGCCGAGTGGCACGCATTACCTACCGTGAGAGTAATTACTCGCCGCGGCTATATAAGCAGCAGATCCGCTCGCCCGCTCCAGTCAGTCCCATCCAGTCTTCATTCATCGGTCAAGCAACACACACCCGAGCAGTGCCGTGACCAAGTACGTGCTTGCGCAGGGCACCTGACCGCGCAGTTAGCAGCAAGTGAATAACGTTTGTCCAGTGTGACTCCAGGAACATTACCAACACCTTCGAGGATTCCTTCTCCAACCACCATCCGCTGTCCGGCCCTTCGCGCCTCGACATGAGATGTCTTCGTCCGCAGCACATAAAGCCCGCCATACTTTCTGCTTGGGATGCAACCCGTTCTCTGGCATTCGAAACCCATCACGTTCCGCTGCCAGAGATCATCCTCATCGCCTCTCAAGGTTCCTTCCTGCGTCACGTGTGTGCGCCGACTCAGAGGACACACAGTCGCCATACCTCGTCATCAAGACGACGGTCGACCACCTGAACCAAGGTCACTTCTACACCGCCACGGTGTAGAGCAACACACCGGCTCCCTGAAGACCTGTGATCTTCACCGCCGTAGTCTCCTGACCATCTTCACGTATCAGCAACGCAGCAGCAACACCCACGGCACCACTGCACTCCGCTCCGCTTCGACCTCCGCTACGTAGCTCCAAATAAAGACTGACTCATTACACCGACTGACGACTTTTATTTCTCGTCCCGTCTCTGCCGATCCGGCCCGCTCCCTCATTTTTCTTCACCTGAAGCAACATTTGGCCAGAAAACCTTTGGAGATCGACTAGGAAGTGGAGCGAGAGGTGATAGCATTTTTGGCGGCAGAGTTCTACGATAACGGAATCAAGGATCTAGCGCCACGGCTCACCAAGTGCATTGATCGTAACGGGGACTATTTCGAAAAATAGTGGGGATATGTACCTAAAATTTCATACGATTTTTTTGTAAATATAAATTTTTCTTATTTTTTAAATTTACAGTCTTTCTTGGACAACCCTCATTTGTACATAGCTACAATGTTTTGTATTTTATAGTGAAAATACTCACCAGCAGGCAGTACAAATGTAATAGGTATAAAATCTAAGTGAACATATCTGCTTCCAAGTTGTCCATTAGGTAACACCACCTCCATCTTCTCAGCCAGCGAACTCCCGTCTCTCTCCAGTTCTTTTCGGTATCGCTTGATGTTCTTTACCAACAAGTCTTTTCTTGATAACTCATAGTGATTTGGGAAATGATTGATGATTCTGTAAAATTTGATTGTGCATTGAAAATAGTATAAATGTTGAATCGGTAATATTCCCTCTTTGGTAGTAGGTATATTATAATGCTAAGAAACTCGGTAATGAATTCATCAGAAGGGTTTATATAGTTGTTATAGGTACTTATTATTGTAAAACTATCTAATAATATCATCAATGTTTATTATGAGAACTGTAGGTGTAGCCTTTTTGAGGGATTGCAAAGTTCAGAAAACAACTTATTTAAGTTCGAAGTGGGTGAAAATATTTATTTAACCTTTTGTAAGTTCACAGGGCTTTAAATTCAGTACCTACCTACTTACATGAAATGGTTACAATTTTTTACAAGAGGGTTGTAATAAACGATGGTTGTATAAAATAATTACTTACATTACAATTCGATAAAATTTAAATAAAAATAATAATTTTAAATTATCAGAAATAATATTTTGACTTCACAAAATTGTTTAGGTGTGTTTTAAACATTGAATTTTTTGTGTTAAACTTTTGGATATCATTTGTGTGTTCGTTTGCTAAACTATGTAGGCGAGGAATTGGAAAATTTGCTTCATAATTTGTTTGTGAACAATGACTTTGAAGTAATATGACATACTTACTGATTATCATTCATTCGGTAGCCGCTCTCCACACTAAACAGGCTGCGCACTGTTTGTGTTCCAGCCCAGTAAAAATTCCATTCATCATCGGGCCCGACTTGCACCCAACCGCGACGTTCAAAATTATTCACCAGAACAGACTTGTCCAAATCTGTGCAGAACGAAACCTTTGTCCTTTCCACTGCAGGACCAGGTATCCTAAGGCACACAATTTATGAAAAGTATTCTTTAAGATTCTGGAAGAACTAGCTATCCAAGGTTATCAACCATCCGACTACAGCATTTAGGAGGCGGGTATGGGTACCGCCACCCCAAGAACTATTCATTGGATAACCAACACCTCTGCATAGGTCACCCCCAGTAGTTCGCTTAGGGGCCGTTCAAGTATTACGTAACGCACTTGGAAGGGGGGGGGGGGGGTCTTGTGAAACGTTACTGTGCGTTACGAGGGGGGGTTCGAACAACGCATTACGTAACATGTTTTTCTTTATTTAGATAAAAAACTAGGGAATTAAAATCTTCCAAGTTGGCAACCCTTTTCGTTCTCGAAATCTCTTTGTTTTATTTATTACCGCAAACGCGATTAAAACAAGAAAAAAGGTATTTAAGTGACTTTCCAGTACTTTGCGCAACTTAATTGGAACTTTCAGGTAAAAATTGTCACGCGTTACGTAACGTTTAGGGGGGGGGGGGGGAGATGAAGTCAAAAATCTTCAAAAATTGCGTTACTTAATACTTGAACGCCCCCTTAGCACCCCCCCCCACCCCCTTAGGGGTGCCGGGTTCATGAAATGAGGTTTGTTCAGGTCTTGGCGGCGGATGCATCTGCCCACCTTCTAAGTGGCGGGCCGGATCGAGAGGCCTGTTGAACTTTCCAGCCGGACTCTCTTGACCCATCACCTTTCACTGCAGTTAGAGGGATGGATTCATATGTCAATTACTCCTGGTCACACTGATCCCCAGATTCCGACCCACCCTTCATACCTTTTTCCTTCCCAAAACCTTCTCTCATTCTCTTCCTTAAAAAAGACCCTACACATAGCTTCCCTTAAGATGACATAGGCCCTGAGGGAAATTATTTTACTCATGGTCTCCTGTGCGGAGCTAATGTAAAAAAAAAAAACATGTCCTAAGATACTTTAGGCATGTTGCTCGTACTTGGAGAAACTCACGGTCTCCGGTGAACTGGTCTTAGATACAGAGAAAGATGGCCGATGTGTTGCTAACAATTACATGATTATTGACAATTATTGATAATAGGTACTCAAGAAAAAAAACATTGTGTTGAAACTCTCGTGACACGTGATATTTTGAATTTTGAAAAAAAGTGGAACTGTAAAATGCATCTTTTACCGTCTCGCTCTATCTACCTAAAGGTGTTTCTTGTAGTAATTAAGTTAAAACAAAGCGTTATTTCAATAATTTGTGCATGTAAAGCGTGAAGCAGAATTCTAGAATTTTAGCCGGATCTCGATCTCTTTTCAACAAATTTATGCTTAGCAAAAAGATCTGTCTTACTATATTTTAATTTAAACCGTAATGTCCCTTTATTAATCTCGTTCACCAAACTATATAATTATTGCCCTTGAATTCTTTTCATGTCTTTGCAACAACTGTATTTTTTTCAAGGAATCATCTAACAATCACTCTCAAAAACTAACTAACTATCCATCACGCCTTTTCATTTTAGGCAGAGAGGATAGACCGCCAAACAACTCGGTCCTGGCACACGTTCCTTATCTCATTCACATTCATCATCTCACAGATACTCTTCAATTATTCTCTTGACTCTTGACATGGCTCAACTCAAGTATCTGGTTCACTTGATCTTGCCATGTTTTCCTCGTGCGTCTCCGACTTCTACCATTCACATTTTTTTTTTTAGTGCCCCAGTCTGTGCAGTGCAAAGACCGAGGAACTATGTCCCCAACCGTAGTTACGTCACGTCTTGCTTCTACCTAAACATCGTCTGTACAACAACTAACCCGTAACTACTAGCAACCTCAGTCGATAAATGAAATGACCTCCTAAACTGACATGTCATTTATAATATCCCATTTCATTTGAATTCCGATGACATAAAATATATATATGATATTAACAGAGTGTTTAGGAGATGTGAAGTAACCGTCACACCCTTACCATCTGCGTTCAATTACTAATCATCACTCACAAAGTATTAATTTTTCCAAAAATGGTTTTTCAACACTTTCCTTTCCATAGCTTTAGTTTCCTTTATATCTATAACGCACTTATCATCTACAATTACCTGCCGTATATGGTGGACAGGTTCGCTGCTGTATTTTTCTTTATTTCTGTGTTCATCATTTCATGAAAAAAGACTTTACTGCAATGACACAAACATAAGACACAAGTGAAATCGAAATAACTTGTTTATTAATTTCCATAGCAACTCTAAATATTATTATCAATACCTGTGCATTGTAAAGCTACATCCACAAGCTCAATCTTAATTGCATAAGTAAGCATGTTTGGGTATGCTGCGCAAACGGCTTGCAAAAAAGTTAATTTACAAAAAAAAGTACATTTAGACGACAAAACCGTTTTAATACACAAACGCTATTTGTCAAATAAGACAATAGACGGACCTTAAGGCAGCACACAGATGAGAGGAGAGACATTAGTTGAGGCGACAGTTGCATTGCAATTTGCAGGCACAAAAATCCATTACGGATTATGGAGATGTGCTCACGAGAAACTCTTTGGTAGGAAGACTTTTTGTATTTGTATAAATTTTGTAATAGTTTCCGACTCAGCACAACTAGTCTCTCCTCTGCGGGCAGCCTTAAAAGTTGCTGCTTACAGTTTTACAAACTTATCTGCCCTGGCAACAAAAGATATAATGAATTAATACAAAATTATACTTGTAGCCCCAACATAATTATGAAAACATTATTTATTTATCATAATAATTTTATTTTGTAAAAATTATACAGAGCTATAAACTAACGAACTATTATCATATTTACATTTACATATATTTTACAACGCGAACCAGCCAGGCACTCCGGGTCTCTCGCTGTTCCTCTCCACATATTCTCTATAACCTTTTTTGCTGTCGTCCAGTGATTTTTCCTCACTTTCCAGATCCTTCTTACCGTCTGGGAATATGTCAGGAAATTCAAATGTTTCTCCTCGCGGCTGAAAAAAATTATATTTACATGAAAAGAATGGAAAAAAATACTTAAATTTTCGGCAAGCAATACTGACAAAGAAACAATACCTCCTAAACAAAATACAGTCTAACAATCACTTTTTGTGAAATTCGATAGAGAAGCGAATTCCGCCTTCATCTGCATACTTAGTTCATAGTACTACCACTAGACATTGTGCACAGTGGCAAATGAGCAACACCAAACAACCGATAATGGTTATATTTTGAACGAAATACCGCACATCTCTAATCCCCCCACACAACATAGTTTTGATGTGCCACGGAAAGTCAATACTCCTCAAAAGGTTTTGTCTCCTGCACAATTAGATTTTTGCCTTTTGGGCGGTATTGTTTATTCCTCGACGATAATATAAAATATATATAAAACATTCGAGTACAGGACATAGACAGATGTCCTTAAAAAGTATAAACCTAGTATGATTGAAGATATTTTCTATTGACTATGGTCAACATAAAATAGATTCAAATACACATAAAATATATTATACATATACACTAATAATGTGACAGTAATCCTTCGAAATCAATGGGCACGCTTAACACAAATATTTTTTAGAAAAAATCTTTAGATTCACCCTAATTACTATAAAAGACAACTTTTTGCAATTGGGGCGATGGAAAATACTACATTCAAAATTTCAATTGCGTAAAATGAAAATTTACTTTTGCATAAAAGACGGCGGCCATTAACTATAATTTCTGTCATTTTGTTATATTGGTAATTCAGATATATATAACCAAACCATAATGACGAGCTAGAAGTTACGTTACTACCACATAAACTAAGCACTAGGTTGGCAAAATTCTGGAAATAAAATAAAATGACAAAAGACTTCTAGGCAAAAGAAAGGTATTCGAATAATTACACATACCTGTTAGCCAAACCCTGCTTGCCATATAAACAGTTAAAAACCTGGGATGTATATCTAAAGAGCCCTTCAAAAGTTAGCAATACACATAATCCATATGACGATGACGAACTATCATCTAGCCCAGTGGTTCCCAAAGTGGTCCGTAAGGACCCCCGGGGGTCCCCAGGATCATTCAGGGGGTCCGTGGAAAATTAAAATTGAGTTGAGGATCCCTGAACAACGTCAGGGGGTCCGCGCTAGATTCTCTCAACTTTTTTTTGCTACACAACGGAGGGTGATGGGATGGGATGGGGCAGGGTGGGATGGGGTGAGATGGGTTTCTGTGGGACTCCTACCGACCCCTGAAAGTCTGAAACGCCCACCCACAAAAGGGGTGCGTGGGCCAAAAGAGTTTGGAAAAGGGGTCCGTGGGCTAAAAGAGTTTGAGAACCATTGATCTAGCCCTTCGTATAGTATCAGGAATACAAACGTAACAAAATGACAGATTGTAAATGGCCGCGAATTGACGCGGTCTCGTATGCGAAAGTAAATTTTAATTTTACGCTTTAAATTTTTATTTTGAATGCAGTATTTTCCATCGCCCCAAATGCAAAAGTTATCTTTTATAGTAATTTAAGGTGAATTTCAAAGATTTTTCTAAAAAAATATTTGTATTATCGTGTCCAGTAATTTCGAAAATTTACCAATATGACTGAGATAACTATTTACTGACCAATGTGATGTAGGCCATTTTTGTGTCTTCTTCTTTAATTATGTACGCTCCCCCAACATTTTTTTTAAACTTTCCAAGGTCAATTCTTGTGCGGACATGAGCAACGGGTATATTGTATATCTTTTCCAAGTATTGCGCCACATCAAACTTGGTCATTTGCATGGAGCAAGCAAACTGAACCACATTTGGTGGCTGCCGGTGTGTTGGTTTTATGATTTTCATCCAGAAATTGGGTAAAAACACCCGCAGCTGTGGATTGCCTCTTTGATATAATGGATACCTGAAAATTTTTATAATGGTTTGTTTTTATTTATGTTGAAATATCCACTCTCATATTCGATTCACCAACCGTACACAAAGATAGGCATGGTCTATAATAATATTGTAATAACATAACATTTGTATAGCGCAGTTTTGAGTTATTTCTCTTCAAGTGCTCATGATAAAGTTAAGGTTGACAATATTTAAAATGTTTCCTATATTTATTGCGGAAGGCGCGACATTCTTCATTATTCATGAAGTATTTTCTAATAAGCATTATTTTGAATTCTGAATACACGAAAATATCACTGCGGATATTATTTGAAAATTAATATTAAATTACTGAACAATAGAACAAGGTCAATTTATCAAAGCTGGAGCTTATTTACCATCTTGTTGACATATTAAATAATTTTTCTGGCGATAAAAGCTGCGGTTTTATTATTTATCTACTCGAAAATTGTAATAAAAATTAACCTCAATATTTTCATATGTCAAAAACAAAAGTGTTGCCATAAATAAAATCTATCTGGTAATAGCTATATTGGTTCAGGAACCGGTATTTTCAAAAAAATGCTCTTACTCTTTTTTGAATAATAATTTTGGAAATTGAAATCTATCTTTTAAAATAAAACTGCTCCAGATTTTTGTTGTTCGTGGGGGGGTAGAGGCAAGGATTCTGCCCAATTCCACCTTTTGCTTGGTTACTTTCTTACCCCTCGAAACCATTGTAACAAAAAAAAAACAATAAAAGTCGTTCGGATGTACATCGGAAACATATGTATGCTGATTTTATTTTTATATGCGTATTGCACAAGAGCAGGGCCGTATTATCCATAAGGCAGTATAGTCAACTGCCTAGAGACCGGCCCCGAAAAAAAATTACTGGCTTCAATGGTTTGACTTCCAATTAGTAAGCAACTGGGGGCCGGAGTTTTGATCAGCCCAGAAAAGATCTAGCTAGTTAAAGTATTAAAGAGAAAGTAATTATTTCTTCAGACACAGGGTAATAGTTCAGAGGTCTAAAAGATATCGTCAATGTTGATCCAAATCTGAATGCATTATAAATGCACATTTACTGCTACATGCAGGGCCGTATTATCCACAAGGCATTTTGGGCAACTTCCTAGGCCTCATATCGGCTAAAGGGGATATCGCCCGAGACTCGCATTGCCTAGGGATTATAAAATCGTTTAATAAGAAAATCGTGGTTCATCGTGTCAAAAAAAGCACTCACTTTCAAGACTCAAAGGCGTGCCGGTTTACACAACTCAATAGGAAGAGTTATATCCGACAAAACACATGGTAATCCAGTTCCCGTTGAGCGAAATCTTCTATATGCAGATTGATATTTAGTCGGATATTCATTTGAATTTAAGTGACGCATTATCTGTCAGGCAGTGATTTTTTCTAAGACTTGAAAAGGGTTGATACTTTGAGAGATCTTCAGCGTTCAATTGCGTTTTTTTTATTAACAAAGTTACGACAGCTGATTTAAGGGTTTTTGAAAATCACCCATGCCAAGTGACTTATTGAAAAGATGAAGTAGAGAGGGAGATATTTCCTTTCAACACTTCTTCAGTAACCACGTTGGAATAGGGTCGAGTGAACACTGCTTGTTTGGTGAAGTAAGTATTAACTTTCTTACTTCTTCGAGGGATGTAGGTTGAAGACAGAAAAGTTTTCGCTATTGCATTTGGTAAAAGATGGCGGTGGGGCCATAATATTGAAAACATTGTACCATAATATTGAAAAATGCGAAAAAAATCTCCAAATAAAAATTAACGCGACAATTTCAAATTTGAAAAATGAATCTTTACGAGTAGAGTTAAAACAGGAATTCGCGTGCATCACGCTACGCTCAACTAGTCAATTAATAAAAGTAGGTAGTTATTTTGTTTAATAATGTTTTATTCAACCACTTACATAAAAAGTAAACAATAATATACAAAAATATTGCTAACAAAGAAGTCAACAAAATAAGAAACTATTTAACACATTAATTCCAGAATGGGTTTACTTTATGCCAATAATACTTAGTTTTAAGGCAAAAGACACTTAACAATAAACTTTTTCTTGACTTTCACCAAAATATATTTTAAACCTAGGACCCTAGGACAATATATAGCATTTAGTAATTAAATTCATAGAAAGTAAACAAGATAATAATATTAAGTGAAGAATGAATTTCTAGTTTGTATTAAAACTAGACTAGATTTCAGTTTACAAAATGCATTACCTATTTGAATGTAGGAGAGAATCTATCCGAGGTGAACAGCACACTTAATTAAAAAATCATTTCAAGACGTGAATAGTTTTTCTACATAATACAAACATATAAATAATATAATATCACTACGACGTATTGAAAAAAAGTTATATTAGAGCTAATGCTTCTTTTTCATTCAACCATTGCCACTGCTCTTCGGTCTGCCATGTATTTTTGTGGTAGCAACAAAGGCAGTGAACTACCGCTTCATACTTCTTCGCGTCCCACCTCTGGCAAAGGAGCGCTAGAATTAGTTGCAGCTTCAGCGCACTGCCTCCTGAGTTTATATATATTGAGAGAGCAGCACGTACACACTAAGGACGGATTGTTTCAAAAAATTTCAATTATTTTAAGTTAATTTTCACATTCTGTTAAGTTCTGTTATTCTATCATTATAGGCTAGTTGCTTCATAAAACTGAAATAATCATAGAACTTGAATATAACTTTCACAGAAGGCGAAAATTAATTTCAAATATTTGATGAATCGTTCAAATTTTTTGAAACTCATCCTTACTCTTGCTGCCCTGCCAGTCCTTCGACTTCCATACAAAAACCATCAACGAAGGGAGCACCGGGCAGCAGCAGCATACTTTCATGCTCACTGCCACGAAAGTGGGCTGAATGTAAACAAGGCACAAGATAAAAAATCATTGGTATTTGGAAAGCAAGATAGATATTGCGATTGGAAAACATAACCTAAATTATCTTTACCTACTTTGATTTTTATTTTGTCAGCCTTCAAATATTAGCAAAGCATTTTATTATTTGTAGTGACTGCATGAGGATATAAATAATAATTTCCTCGTGGTCTGACCACTCCAGTAGTACATTTTTTAAAAAGAAACATTCCCAAGATATGAATAAGCTAACAATATTTGAATTCTCCTACTTCCATCATAATAAATGAAAAACTTTGCTTGTGCGATGATTGTGGTTTCAGATAGTGGAGGATTGAACCTGCGATGCCGCAGTGGGGACCCAACGCTTTTAACCATGTTATTGTTTTATTATATGTTTATTTATTTTTTTATTTGGTACAAGATAATGCATTTGTTATATATTATTTATAAAATGATTTGACTGCCCAACTAGGAGGATTGCCGTTTTAGGACCTGTATTCAGTAACTTTATTTTCTAACAACAATAAAACTAAATAAGCTTCTTTTGTAATGCTTTTCAATTAGTTTATTAGTCATAAAACAAATATCTTCGATATAAATGCAACAATAAAAGTTTTTCACATGAAATTTAAGTATAAAAATTGAAAAACAAAATACGCATCATTACATTCTAGATAAGTGGTTATCTGTTAAATTATGACTGAGAAGCGGTTCTACGTCCCAGAATGATGTATTATTTATTATACAATTGTTTTATTTACAGAACGCATTACTACTTATTCAGACTAACATTAATAACACAAATATTATGTAATGGCAGATACATTTTAACTTAAAACACAAAATTTGTCTCCAGCCTTCTTCCTCTTAGAAAGTATTATCTATATATAGTTAATTACTACATTCAATATTTAAAAATGTATTTATTTCCAATATTTAAATACATATTGATCAAGCTATAATTATGTCAGTAGAAGAATTAAAAACAGCCATAAAAATCATTACAAAAATGGTATTACTTAACATTAAAATTTAAAAAAAACCGATTTCATAAACACAATTCAAAAAATCATCTCAGCCAATCATGACTTCCAAAAATTGGGGTTCTGCTCCAATCTTCGCTCAAAGTTTTGATACCAAGTCTGCAGCACATTCAGAGGAACGAATATAACCCCAGGGGAGGGTTGCATATCGGCTTGGGTCACGGCAAAACTTCCCGTGAAGTTCACAAAGTTCTCCAGCATCTTTTGGCCGAATGTTAAATAAGAATTGGTGGAAACCTGAAAAAAAAAATATAACGAAGTTACTACTGCGCAATTCTTCAATTCACCCGCCTAATGCGCAGTTTGTGTAGTTCGTTGTGTTTTCTTTAGTGTTTCTTTATACAGTCAAACTTGGTTATAACGATCACGCAATAGCGAGGTCACTGCTATAATGAGCAATTAATAAATGATATTTTAGATCAGTTATTTTCATATAATTGTTGACTGTTATAATGGGGACGATTCACTGATATAAATAACATGCAAATAATTTTGTCAAACCAATTTCTAAATAAACATAAACATAAATGTATGTCAACACAATTTCTAAATGGTTAAATGGGTTTAAAAAAAAACAATAATTGGGAATTATTCTCATAGTAAGGTATAACTATCAAAGGTGGCGACCATGGAGGGACGTATGCAAATTTTCCCTATCCCTTTTTACCAGTGGCGGCTCTCCCCTTAGGACAATGGGTGTTTGACCCCCCAAGACATAATAATAATAAATTTTTACGGATCTAACGGCTCAACGCATTGAATTCTTTATTTGAAATGAACAGCAAAATAACAGGCAGCTAGCGGCGATGGCTCACCGGGTGACGAGCAGTGACATCTATCGTCTCAAATGGACGCTCCCATTCTCACATTTATTCAGATCCCTGGGTCAATTTCTAAAATGCCCTCGCTTTGGTTATCTTCTGTCCCTATGCGCGCCATACAATAAACGCGATGGCACTATGTTTTTCTCCTGGAGTCGAAATTCTCGTATACAGGTACTAATGAAACCCTAGCGAATATTTGGGTCATGACCCAAATGTCATGGGAGGGAGACAGCATTATTTATTTATTTTCGGGAAATCAACAGTTACATTTTTCCAGTTTGTACATGTTTGTGTAGCCAAAATAAAACCAATTATGGATTTCCTCCATGTGACTTTACCTCTGATTAAACAGCATAATAACAAATTTTAAATAATAAAATTTATAATAAAGGAGTATGAGATCAAAAATTTTATAAAACAAAATATTAAGTATATAAAACTAAAATTTACATAAAAATATCAATACATTGGTAACCATAAGAAGCCAGGTTGTACATATAAATAAAATCATAACAGAATTAAAGTATAAACGATAGAAACTTAGACACATAACATATTCATGAAACATCAGAGAAATACTCTTTTATGTACCCCTTATATTTGGAAAGTTCAGAATTGAAAATGTCCACCTTGGATAACTATTGCATAGTCTGTTCAGACAAGAATTTTGCTTACACTTTGTCATGCATTGATCAACCCTGAATAGGACAGAAGAGCGTGTTGTACGCGCAGGTACATTAAATTGAATTTTATTTAGCAACTCTGGGCATTGAATATTATTGTTAACTAATTTATACAGGAATATTGCATCCATATGATGCCTTCGTACACTCAATGAATCAATTTTAAAGTATGAAGCTGCCTCTGCATAATTATTAAATCTTACATATGACTTGTAACAAAGATATTTGAGGAATTTGTTTTGAATTGCTTCAATTTTGTTTGTATGGATTTTATAAAATGGAGACCAAACAACTGACGCAAACTCCAAATGACTTCGTACGTAGGCAAAGTAGAGTTGCTTAATGACGTTGATACTATTAAAAAGTTTTGTGTTTCTTATGATAAAACCTAACATTTTAGCAGCTTTATTTGTGATTTGTTGTATATGAAGGTTATATTGTAGTTTACTATCAAGGTTTATTCCAAGATCATGAATATCTGAGACTGTTGCAATGTTGTTGTTATTTATCGAATAATTAAATAATGTTTTATTTTTATTTCTTGAAAATGTAATGTGATGACATTTTGAGACATTTAGAAATATATAGTTGAATTTGTTGGCAATAGGTAAATATATTGTTTAAATCATGTTGTAAATTGACGCAATCGTTTAGACTTTTTATTGGCTTATATAGCTTGGCATCATCAGCAAATAATTCTATTTCAGAGTATTTAACAACATTGACCAAATCATTGATATATAAAATGAAAAATAATGGTCCAAGATGAGAACCCTGTTGGATCCCAGAGGAAATTTCACTGAAATCTGATTCGAAGCCCTTTATTGCTACTGCCTGTGATCTCTTGAGTATATAAGATGTAACTCAACGAAATAGATTACCACGTATACCTAATGACCAGAGGCGGCTCTAGGGGTCTAGAAGTGGAAGGTCAATCGAAAATTTTTTATCAGAGTTATTGTTAATGCGTAGGGAATATTATAAAAACGCCAGTACTCACCTATTCCAAAGCCGGTAGCACAATATGGTTTTATTTAAAGTTATTTATTTTATTCAAAATTATTAACGCAATTAACTTTAAACTTTAGTGTACGTACATGTTATTAATTAATGTTTTTAACATCGTTTGAGCTCTTATTACTATGACTATGGAATTCCCCTATAATTGAAAAAAATTTCAAAAATCTATGTACCGAGATAAAAGCGTTACGATATGCACTAGGTATCTAATTGAATCTGAATATCAATGGTTCCTAACAAAACAAAACTCATTGAATTATTAATGTGCAATGTAGAATTAGAAAGCTTCTTTATTTTTTCTTTCAAATGTTTCAAATCACTGACACCTATCCGTGTCCATTGCATATCACTTGAATCAAATAACAAACAGTTAAAACAAAAGTAAAGGTTTCTTTTGTTACAGCTCAAATCCATTCACAGAAATTATAACTTTTGAAATTAAAGTAACGTTTATTATCTTTATTTTTGGTTAATTTGAATACGTTTTTCATGGTTCAATGAATTATCCGATATTTCTTTCAAAATATTATCTACGGAATTCGACATTCTAATTTATTCAATGCTAATCGCGTCAAGAATGAAACATGCTTTCTGCTGACTAATGAATCCAAGATGGCCTTGCCCTTGTCACAAGTCAAACAAAATATGTAATAAATCACATATCGGCTGACATTTTTTGACGTCTCACTCTAACATCCTTAATAAACTAACTTCTGTCTCGCCCGGGACATGACCCAAGCTTCTTTGAAAAAATATTTGGTATTATTCTAGGCATACGTTAGACATGATCGTTTTACCTCTTTTGTCTGTATACCAAAGAAAGAGATAGTAGATCGTCCTGGGTCAAATTTCGAACTGACCCTACGATGAATTCGCACAATTGCTTCTCATTTGGACGCAAGATGGCGCTAGTCCTAGTAGGTACGCTATGATTTTATTTTTTATATAAAATAAAATAAAATAGCTTCTGATTTGGATACGAGATGGCAGTATAATACACAAATGAAGTATTGTTTTTCCAATGTCTGAACAAACTTCAGGGCGCATTAAAATAGAGAATTGCTTAGTTTTTTCGATCCAAATAATTAGGAGGTCATTGACCTAATGACCCCTATGGAAGGGCCGCCACTGCTAATGACCAAAGTTTTCTGAGTAATAGTTTTTGATTAATTTTATCAAATGCTTTGGCAAAGTCTGTATATATGATATCTACAAAGTCTGTATACATGTGATCGACAATAAATTCAGTAAGAAGAACGAGGTTACTTTCCACATTTCTGCCTTTTGTAAAACCGTGTTGTTTTGTTGTAATGATGTGATTCAGTTGTGGACTTAGATATTTGTAAATAAGTTTTTCCATTAACTTACTGAATATTGTTAGTTTTGAAATCGGCTGATAGTTTTTAACATTATTTTTTTTGTTGTGTATTTAAATATTACAATTTGAGGTTTTACTCATAAAGTTAAAAATTAAAAATAAAATATTCATCCTAGACCTGCAGAAAAGGCGATAGATGTCGCATATTAAATAAAATGGATAAAGATTTATCCAGACACTATCTAGAGAGCATTTAGTTCGGGTTTGAATCTTGCAATCATACATAAAGATAGTTGCCAATAATATATGCGTTAAAGAAAATGAAGATAATGTAGGTGGTTCTTAGTCGAAGTATGGTACAGTTAAACATGACCGAATTTCATATCGACACGCGCAGTGGTTAGCGCGTTAGCCCGGAAAGCAAGAGGTCCTGGGTTCGAGTCCCAGAGGTGTCAATATGTTTTTCTGATTTTTCTGTTTCCAGATTTTCGATTGAGTTTCGCTTATATTGTCTTCATTTATTTAAATATTACAATTTGAGGTTTACTCATTAAGTTAAAAATTAAAAATAAATTAAATACAATTGATAAACGTCGTTTCTCACCCAATATCTTTGGGCATTTTAGGGGTAAAGGAGGACTGGGACGTGTCAAACTCAATTTTTGTTTTTAAAACTTTTGATATTACCGGTGTCGGTGCTTATTTTTTCTAATCTAATTTTGTTTTTAAATTTTGGATACTTAGGTAGATACAATCAGTGTGCACAACTACATTGAAAAGTGCCCTCTTTAAAATGATGTGCCTGCAAGTACATGAATTATGTAGCGATTTTGCAATTTAAAAATAAATACCTATGTAATTTGAGTTGCGGATTCATGGTCCTACCTATCTTTAAATTGATATAGATAATAATAAATCAGCATTTTTCACAATATCAAATAAAGATTAATCACAATTTTTTTCAAATGACCTCCCACACCTGGAGCCCTAGAGCCGCCTCTGCTTTTTACATCTTCGTTTGCATCGTTTTTGTTTAAAAATCAATAAAAGTGTTTATGAAGATAGCTAGCTATGAGTCCTACTTGGGGTAAATTTGTGATAGTGATGCACAACTTTTTTAGCTTAGGGGCCGCTCTGCATCTTTATCATTTATCAAATAATAGCCCGCAACCTCCAAGTGGATTTTTGTTTTTTGCTACTTTCTTCCAGGAAGGGGGTTGACAGCAAAATTCAAGGTTTTACTTTCTGGAGATTTTTAAATTTTGTGTTCTGCAAACCGGGTCTCCAAATTTAGTTCAATTGAAGACATGCGGCATAAATTGACCAAAACACTATAAAAATTGTTTTCAGTCAGGGATTTGAGTTTTTTTTCTCTATAGCCAAGAGGATTGTACAAAATTGGCATGCGGGCTGCATGAAACGGGTTGCACACATTGCACCACTGGATTGTGACGAGTATAATTTTAGATGAAAATAAATAACAATCCCGCAAGCTAGTGATTTATAACAAGTGAGATTTTACATGCCATACAATAAGCACAAGCTATCAATAACAAATTAGACAATTTTTAGTGATGTTTTTCTTGGAAGTCTCGAACCAGGTGATGTTAGTTATAATACATTGCTTTTTTTTGGAGGAATTTGAGAATCATAAAAATTAAATCTTTAAAACAATCATTTATTAAAAAAAATGTATTTTTCTAATACATTATTGAAATACATAAAATCCATTCGTATTTTGAAATATACTACATATTTGCGAATATATCGATAGTAAAGGCAGGTAGGCGGGTATATACGACTTTCAAAAATCCTATTTTGGATATAACGAGTAATGGCTATAAGGAGCAAATTTAGTCGGCCCCCTCGTGCTCGTTATAACCAAGGTTGACTTATTTAATTGTGAAAAACACTTATTTAGCTTTATGAAAATTATAATAAAACTTCAAGAATATTGGCGGCGGATACATCTGTCCAACAGCAATGTGGCAGGCCAGATTGGGAGAGACCAGTTGAGCGCGATCCGTTGGTATCTCCAGCCAGACTTTCGACCCAATCTCTTGTACCGCAATGAGAGGACTGACCCCCTGATTCCTACCCATCCCTCCCAGAACTTCCTTTCCTTCTTTTACTTAAAAATACCCTCCACACAGCATCCCCAAAGATGACATAGGTCCCGAGGGAAATTATTTTACTCATGGTGACCTGTGTGGAATTAATGTAAAAAATATTATATTTTCTCATTTCTAAAAAAAAAATTTTTAATGTGAATGAAAAAAAAAACATTTCTCTGAACATGGTAGGTTATACACATTTTATAAATATATAAAAACATTATCTGATATTGTGATAAGATTATACAATTTACAAAAACATAATTTTGCAAAAAAACAGGTTAGTTATTATGAAAATAGAATCAATTGGCACACAGCGCCCTTGAGGTGATTTTTCACAAAAACGGCGCTATATAAGTCATCCAAATATTATTATTATTATTAATGATCCACACATTATTAAAATTATGCATTATCAGAGGCATTATGTATATTGCGGAAGCCTGGCTTTCCAAGAATTGACCTGCCCATCTATTTAACATTGTCTGGGGTCACAATTATTATAAAGTAATAATTATTAGCCTGAAACACTCATCTACATTGAAAAAATCTCCCCAGAAAAGATACACGCCGCCGTCGGGACTCGAACCCGCGTCCTTCTGATTTCCGGTCAAATGCTCTATCACTGAGCTACGTCGGCTTATCTCCTACCCGCCAAATAATTCAATATATACTAGTGTTTCATTCAACAATTACTGCTTATTACATTTTTCAACCTGCAAACAACAAACTTTATTTTATACGAGAAAGGCATTGTAAGTGCTAAATCTCCCACTAGGTGGCGTCGAGACCAATCATGTCTACATTTTTGGTGAAATACTCGTCAAATATTAATCATTATTTTTAATTGATAAACTAAGACAAGATTTTTATGCATAGCACAAAGGGTAACAATTATTATGAGTAATAATTATTAGCCTGAAACACTCATCTACATCGTATGGGGTCATTTAATATATGTTTTAACTTAATTAAATAATCAGATTTTTTTGTGAATACCTCACAGGAGTACCAGCTGTTCCCGTCTGGAGCCAGTGAGACTATGGCATCCCCAATTGGGGTATATTGTGAGGATGAAGGTAGTGGGGAGGGGAGAGATGGGGAAGACGAAGGTGGGAAAGTATTAAGTAGTAAATATTCAGGTCTGGTCACCAAACACGGCTAAGGCCATTTCAAGCAACGTTTCAATTTTGAATGGTGGTTTACCACCAGGGCGTATCTTCGTGAGAGTATCTTCCACCCTGAACGTGTTGCAAATATACTACATACATATTATTTTTAATGAATTAATTGTGAAATAACACAAATTAATCAAATAAAATTTATCTGCACACGCCGAGATTCGATCCTGCGACCTTCGGGAGTCAAGAACCTTACCCCTCAACCACGGAAGCGTTCATATAGTTTACTTAATAGCTTTTTTTTTTTACTTATTATTCAGAAAGAAAACAAACCGTTGCGGGAACTTGCAGTTGGGCATTAATTTCTGGTTCAATGGAAACACCTATTTGGGCATTGTGACAAATTTGTTGTTGGCCAAAGGTACTCATGAAGCTACTGTCTCCACCTGAAAACATTCATAGTATAGATTAGCATCACAATGATAATAAATTGATAATTCCCACCGCACCATTTTTGTGCAAAAGCACCAAAAGGAAGCTTACTAAAACTTTAGTAAATTTATCCCGAATGGGGAAACTGGTGACAAATTTAAGAATGACGTTAGCCAGAACTTATAACTGGAGATTAATCTAATACCCATTACCGACCAGAGAAATTCCGTTTTGTATGGATTCAATTTGATTCTTGTACAAAGAAGTCTGTGATGGCAGAGATTAATCAACCCCTCAGGCCTCGGGCCATTTTGATGGAAGGTCAAAATATTTCCGTTTTTCAATAAAATCCAAATAAATGGAATATTTCTGAACACATCCGAAAACTAAAAACTGTTTTTGAAAGATGATGAAATACTCTTTAAAATTTTATAATTCAAAATAAATTCATAATTTTTGAAATACTAAAATTTTAAATGCTAAGTGGCTCACCTAACGTTTTTTCTAACCAAAATTACTGAAAATGAAAAAAAATGCACATATTTTATTAGACAAATTTATTTATCGTCGACTCACTTTTTCGTCATTTCCTGTAAAAATAATTACTAAAAAAATCCAAAAGTTTCATTCAAATTGCGGTCGAAAACTTTGGTTTCATAGTGGTGAACATTTTAATTATTTTTGTGGTTAACTTTCATAATTGAATAAAAAGCGTGGTGTTTTCTCTTTCTAACACCGTTTAGATCATATTTCCAACCATGATAGTAAGGAAGACACAATGAGACTTATATGAGTTGTTCCGAAAAGAGAACAAATTAGTCTGAGGGATTACAAAACTCATTTTAAATTTTTGTATTTGAAAATTACCTCAGTAAAATAAATAAATTGAGTAAAATTTCCATACTTCGCTAACTTCTAAATACGCCCAAATTATTGACATTACAAGTAACAATTATTTACACCGGCGGAGATGGAAAAACATACACAAAACACAGGTTATTAGTTTGGATTATTTAAATGATTTGTGTATAATTCGGACAAACATCACATCATCATGCCAAAAAGATCAAACGTGGTCTCAAAACACAGGAAATTTAAAAGTTTGAAAACAAATGGAACTTTGCATCTTTTATCATCTCCCCCGATGTAAATAGTTGTTTCTGGTTGTAATTAAGTTGAATCTTAAATAATTTGTGCATAGAAGTAAGCGGGTATAGAAATTTTACCATAAATTGTTTTGCAGATTTGCTAACAACATCCTTACCACTCAAATCACTTAATTTTTTCAAAGAAGATATTTTAAATATAGCAGATGGTTTGAGGTTAGAGATGTGTCCAAGAAGTTGCCAATTCGGTGGAGCATTTGGATCTGGCCAACTGTAGTACACTGGAATATAAGAAAATAATAAATATAATTTAATTGCCGGCCACCCGGGCAATTGAAATAATATTATCGTATACAAACAAGTAATCTGCCTCACTAGACGATGTCTGTTCTGAGACAGGTACAAGCTAAGTACCATAATAGAAGGAATTTCGAGGACTTCATCAGAAATTGATGTGTGTAACAAAAAGGTTGCCATGCAATGGTAAATGTAACTTCTGTGTTATTGGATCTCGTAATAACTTACCCATTCCAACAGTTCCTTCTGGAAGTGCTATTGAACCAGTCAAAAACACTACTACATGGTTAATATTGTCTGCGTCTGTTATTGTTGTAAGGAACTTTGATTCCCCTACTTGGCTAAAATCAGTTTGGACCTGTAAATGGAATGGTTTCATTATTTATTTTGCATAGCAAACGCATGCTTGTTTCCTCAAACCAAAGCAGCATAACAATAGTGGTATATGTCACTAAAGTGATATTATATCTGCTTTTCAAATATGTATGCAAAATACATAAATAATTAAAGAATCAGCACTGGCGAAGGGCCACATTATTGAAGACATTTTACAAAACTTTACGGCGTTGAGAGCTAGATAAGGAAATAAATCAAAAATATCGCAATAGAAAACATGTGGTTAGTAAATTACTGAAAAACGGTTATTACCAAGCGGCCCGAAACTATAACACCCAGCATATTTGCCATTTTTTTTAGATATGTAAAATTATTATAGGTTCCAGTGCCGGTGGAAGAGACGAATATTATTTTTAAAAAACTAATGGGCGAAACCTATAGCCCTTTACCGACATGTACAAGACTATTTTGTAAGTTATTGGTAAGATTCTATTACTAATGGAGATTAGTAAACTATAACATTATCACTACGACGCTTGACACATTTTTCGATTAACAAAACAACAAAGTTTCTATTTCTATGTTTATTTATTATCTAAATATCTAGAACATAGATCTAGAATAAACATCGAGAAGCCATAGAACAAAACAATAAACAATAACTGCAAAAAGTTTGCCATGTCAAAATATAATTTTTTAACCCTTTCGAAAACGAATTATTTTCATTTTGCATGTATTTGAATTTGTGAAGATTTTTCTTTTTCCTTAGGTTACCGAGTTACAGGTAGAAAAAAACTGTCCTTTGTAGTGGACATTGTGGCTCAAAAGGACTAATGAAATTTATTTATTTGTTTATTTCGACCAATTTCGACACAACACAATTAAAATTGTTTATTCTTTTCTTTTACAGTTAAATTATACGAGAGTTTACTTAGTTCATATTTACATTACTATTATAATTAAAAGCGAAATTAAAAAAATTATATTCATGTATAAAGTAGGATTATTTATTTATTATTTTTATTTTTATGTCTAAAAATAATTGTTATTTCTTGTAATACACAAATAATATATGTTGAACTTCATATATTTTACAATCGTCTTCGCCTTCAGCCCATATTTTTGCATCTCCCTGCCTCCTTTAGGTCATCAAAAAGTTAAATGATGCGCGACGAATCGCCCGGGAGAATCAGGAAGAAATTAATTTTTCACTTGGGCATTCTCGGTGACTACTCTGGTTTCAGCAAACCGGTCATCGTGCACGTAGTCATCATTTCCATCGTCGACATTGGTCGACGTCGGGATTGGTTTATTTATGATCGTCGATATCGGATAAGTCAGATATATCTCCATCGACTGCGGCCAACGTTCCAACTTCAAACGTTTGGACGATCGTGTGGAGGGGTGTTCGTGCGTTGGAAGTTCGAGTTGGAAGGTTGGAGTTCGCGTTGGCCCGGAATCGCCTTCGAGGCGATCCCGACGGCCAACTCACACGAACCAGCCTGCTGCAGCTGTCCACACCGTGCCGCATACTATTAAAATGACTATATTATTACGGAGAGTGGTACAACAATTGTTTGAAAACATGTCGTGTATATAAGTTAATGATTATACGTACGTAATAATTGTAGACAACTGAAAAAGATACAGCGTAGCTACAGCTGTTTCATGTCCGCCATTTTGAAGTACGGAATTCGGGGTTGGAGGGTTGGCCGCAGCGACCACACGATCGGCCAACCTTTCAACTCCGAACTAAGTTCGGAGTTGGAAGGTTGGCTTCAGTCTGGACGTAGCATTAGATTTTCAGCAAAATCGTCATTAGAATATAATTGTTTGGCAGTTGAATGATCATTGTCTTCGAGAAACGGAGTCCATTGTAATAGCCGCAATTTTAGTTGATCAACCCGACACTTGAAAGCATGTTGACACGTGTAAACCTTCTTTCAACAATTTTTTGAAGTGAAACTTCTTTAGCACCCTTGTAATTTGAAACTCGATGAAATGTAAAAGCGGCACTAAAAACAGACAATCACATGAATCTATAGAATTTAGCCTGCTAGATAATGAGATAGAATAATCGTTCTCGTCTTTGTGCGGTGCTTCGTAGCCTCTTCACTCTTGTCTACTTTAGATTTCTGAAGGTTTCACTTTTACCGCGTGTGAACTGCACACTTGTATTTTTTTTCTCAAATTGCGGTCTGAAGTTTTGGTTTCATATAATGTGTTCGATTTTGTAGTGTTCTGTTATTTGATAGACACTAGCAGATTCTCCAACACACTTTGGATGGAGATAACTTTAGGAATAAATAGAATCTGGTTCGTTATCTGCGTTTATTTATACTTCGCGTATATAATGGAATTCGGTTATCAACCTAACTAGGAGCTGGCTAAATTGGTTCTGGCGAGTGATAATTCAAACACACCTTCTCCGCTTCCCCGATCCCCTGCCGGAGAGCTTAGGCACTACGCTGCCTGCCATCTAGCGGATTATACCGATAGCTGATGTCACCGCCATCTGTCGCTACAAGTCGGAAGCTTTTACGATACATCACAGATTTAAATCTTCTACGGTTATCTTTTAGATTGGAATACAAAGCGTGGTGTTTTTTCTTTATGACACCGTTTAGATTGTATTTCTCACCATGACAGCAGGGGAGATTCGACGATTTCTACAATATTTGTATCAGTTGTTCCGAAAGGCAAACAAATTAGTCAAAGCATGGGCGTAGCCAGGGGGGGTTTTGGGGGTTCAACCCCCCCCCCCCCCCCCGAAAAGTTAAGATATCAACAGAGTCTAATCACTTCGGTGGTTAAAATAATTAAAATGTTCAGTCACTTCCCTTTGGTTGCTGATGCTGGAGTCTCCGCGTACGCACACAGTCACTAGGCACTTTAAACATAGTTATCTATTTTTTTTTACTTGTTATTACATAGGTAGGAAGTTGCGAAAGTATTTGTAGTTAAAATTGGTGCAAAGTGGAAATTGCACAAATTCCTGGTCGGAATTTTCACGGTCACTTAGTTGGACGTCCTGGCGGAAGTTCACGAACGTATCGGCGGTTCCTGGTCGAAATCCGCGAGCGTGTCTCTTAATTTCCCTGGTCGGGAAATTGCGAGGGGTCACGTGCAGTTCGGAGACCGTTGCAAAGCCCTGGCCGGGTTGCAAAGCGCTACTATTATTTTTTTATCCCTGGTCGGGACACTCCGTTGGTGAAGTGGAGTACCAACCCCTGGGCCGGGCAAATGATGACTGACTATCGTCGTGAAATTTTTTTATTCCTGGCGTACATCTTCGTAATTATTTCTATCGGCGGCGGCGGGCGGCATCGAGTGTTAAACGAAAAGGTTTATGGCCCTTCGCTCGGCTCGGCGATATTGGGTTTTATTTTATTATTTTGTTTGTCCCTGCCGACAATATATCCTGGCTTTCCAATTTTTATTGCGGTCCCGCTTTGCTTTCGCCGCTCGCTTAAGCTCCTTGTGTCTACCGCCAACTCCTAAGCTAGCGACCTTATTGTAAATGGTACCCATTTGTTCAGTTCCGTGAATTTTTGACATTAAAATACCTAAAGGTATATCAATAGGGCTTGCGCAATAATAAAGTTTTCATTATTATTATTCAAGAATTTTATTTTGGAAACCGGTTTTACATACAGATTTTTTACAGATAGTGTGGTTTATATACCTATTTCATTAACCAACATTGAAATTATTATTATTTTAGCATTCACAACAAAAAGTAATTAACCGATTACATATTGGGATGAAATCTAAATTTTAATTATAATCGATTTTGAAAAGCTCACCAAAAGCAACATAAATATTATTTTATGGAACAACTTTGTAGCATGACATTACTAAATGAAAAGTTACTTTGTTTTTAACCGCTTTATTGTAATTTATACATTGTGTCAATTTAAATATTTTTTTACGTTAGATGCATGTTTATGGGTGTTTTCTGTCATTGAAAAATTGGTTTAAATATGATCAACCGGTGAAAAAACTAACCAAAAAGTTGAACAACTAACATTTCAATTTTATTTGATCAACTTAAATTGAAACGTTTGAAACCGCGTTATGAAACTAAACAGGCGCCTACTGAAATTTTACAAAGTGCAACATTTTCTCACATCTCAATTTCTGTTTAATGGCAACATTTAAAGTGGCGTCCCTCTCAAAACCAAACTTCGAAACTGCACAATAGAGGGGACAGACGAGGGTAGTCTGTTTTTGTGTTTTTGACGCGACGCGATAAATCTCTTTCCGTTCACGTTGCGAACGCTTTATTTGTGAAATACAATAATTATGCATGTGAACACGTTATCTTAATACCGTTGTGTGTTAAGTTTTCTGGGATTTAATTCAATCGCGTAAGTTTTTAAATCAATATTATTGTACTGTTTTTTTAAGGGTTTTACCGCCCTGGAAATGGAAACAAAATACGCAAGTGATGATTATTTATTTGTTACCGTTTCCACTTTTCAGTTAATAGTATCAAGTTATGCATGCTCTTTCTAATATTTTTTTTGTACAATATTTCTCAAATAACAACCATTAAGCTATGTACTTTTATCATTCCTGTGTTGTAAAGTATAATTTAAATTTATCGACAATGAATTATAATAATTATTAGAAATTAATTAAAATGCACATAAATTAATATTTTTTCCGCTTTCTGCTAAAATAATTAGACGCCATGTCGTGTGTTTTTCGTTGGCATCGATTTTGTCTAGACCGGGCGAATAGGGGTGGATAGATGTTTCCGTACCTACCGGCATAAGGGTTGAACCGTTAAAAACACGATTTTGAACGTTTTGCTATTCAAATCCTTGTGTGTTAAAATGAAGCAAACATTATTAATGTTGATTGTATTACTTGGTTTCACGTACATGCTTATTATTTTTATCCCTTCCTTTCTTTTGTAGGTACATTTTAATTCAACATTGTTTTAGTACAAAGCGCTAACGAACAATAGACCGTTCGAGAAAATCAATAGATTTTTGTAAAGGTAGAAAATAATAAGTACCTTATTATAATTAGATTTTTACTATCAAAGTTAGGGAATGCGTTTATATTTGTCATTCACATACTTATTTCGGCTGTCTGTGCTGTGCGTATGTATGCGTAGTCCTTGAAATTTGGTTCAATGAACTCAAATTTGTTTTGATAGTGTCATTTTCAAAATTGGAACTGATTGTGGGAAGAATTCTGACAAGCGATACAGCAGGTACCTAGGTACCTTAGTAGGTAATATTCTCGAAATTATAGGTATACAAATCATGACAGTACTCCCCTTCGTTAACACGAGGGGGAGTATTAATTAACATCCAGAAATATATTTTAATATTATTTACCCCGTTAAAAAAAGTATTTTTTACTAATTGCCTGTACTACCTAACTGCATTTTCAAAATTCGATTTGGTTTGTTGAGACTATCCCGTGAATTTTCATGGGTCTGAAATATAAATAAATGCTAATAACAATATAATTGTTTGCGTACGGGTGCGAAATTTTCAAAATTGGAACCAGTGTTGTGAAAATTATAGAAATGAACCTTTAAATCCAGATCAGCGATAAAATAATAGGTACCACCGACCTCTAATTAATTTTATAAGTACATTTTTTCTTCTAGGTAGCTACCCAAATTTATGCATAATATTTTTTTTGTTTCTGTAGAAACTCTTGCTTATTCACGGGTAACAAATAAACAGGATAAACCAAGAATATAATAATAATATATCTTTATTGAACAAAAAAAAAAATTAAGATTTATAACTACAAAAACAAAAAGTACATCATAAGTACCTACAGTAAAAGTACAGTTTAAAAGTTGCATAAGTACGAAAGTTAATATCAGAAAACAAAATACATATATACAGTAGGTACTTAAAGAATAGAGATTTATAATTATAAATTTAGGTTTCTCATAACCTGCCTCAATAATAATAATAATACACTAGCGAGTTTCCCGGCATGCGTTGGAGTGCCACTCAAAAAAAGAAAGTTTGTGTTTAATTTCTGTTTATTGAAGTTTTTAGGATAGGTAGGTACCTACACATTTTTTGTTTGTTTTCCGACTCGCACATACAGGCCACATAGAGCTGTCCGTGTGAGAATCATGGATTCTCCAAATTAACCCCCTACTATCCCCTACCGCTACTATGTTTCCTTTGCAATCACTGCCTTTACCCCTCTCTCGTCTCTCATCCCTACCCCGCGTATCTATCCCATGCGTCCCTGCTCTCCTACCGCCTCTTTTTTCCCTCCCGCGTTCCCCTCCCCCCTCCAGATTATCCCCCCCTCGAATCTTCCATCCCTGTCGCTAAACTATATGAAATACAGTGGACCCGCGGTTATCCGACAAACGTTTTGCAGGGCGATGTCGATTTATCTAATCTAACGGATTATAGAGTGCTGCCTAAGAGTCAGTAATTTTTTGAATAAGAGTAGGTACCTTGTAATCCGACAAATTAAAGAATCTATTTGAACTAAACATCATAGTACATATTATACACCAGATCTCCAAATCTCCCGAAGTAATCTGTGTTTCTGCAGTAACCCGCTCGATTACTTCCGAAGATTGACAAAGGGCAAAAACCAAATCGTTTTTGTTGAGTTCTTTCGTTTTTTCTACAGGGTGGTCCTTAGATACGGCTCTCAGAAGTAGGTTTTTCTTGTAATCTTGTTTGACAAACTGAATAATATTCTGATCCTGATGTGTCGGATTACAGGGGGCGCCGGATTAGCCAGGGGCCGGATTACCGCGGGTCCACTACACACATTTTTCAAAAAACTAGCGCGCCACCTATCGTACATTTTAGACAAATTTCGCAACGCCAGAACTCACCATTATATACAGAAACAATCGCGGGCGTGCACACTACAATCGGGTGAATGGTATCGGAAATAATTTCATAAGGCCAGAGCACATCGTTATGTTTAGAAACCTTCGCAGACATGCGCACAACAAATCACCAAAGTTTAATCGCAATCGGATAAATGGTTTAGGAACGCTTAAGGGACAAACAAAGGAACATTTTCATTTTTACATATTAAGATTTTATAATCTATTTTTATATAATTATTTTAATTATTTATAATTTTAAATTATAAACGGAAAAGTGAAAACAAAATACATACCTATGTCTAAACGACTTTATTTTGAACGTTTGTCAGCAGCAGGTGCATGACAATTGGGGGAGTCAAAAAGGGGCCAAAGCTAATTTATTATTTAGGTATCTACGAGTATGTGTCATTGGATTCGAGTACAGCCATTGAATTGGAAGTTAATTCAATAAAAATACGAAGAGGGTGCATTGAGCTTATGGATATTAATTTTCAAAATAAAACCACTCCATACGAACGTAATATAATTATATCATTCACCCATTTTTCGAACAAGTAAAATTGTTTTGTTGCAATTTTTTCGATTTTGAATGGAAATTAACACTTCATTTTAATTCTGATGGCATTATTACGTTTATATCTGACTGCACGGTTTCGGATTGTTGTAAAAAGAAGTGTCTTCCTTTGTTATTTAAAAAAACGAATCGCAGAATTTTTTTCCAATTTTCCCGGAAGAAATTTTTCGGATATTTTTTTCGGGATCAAAAGTTTTCCAATATGAAAAATTTCCAAACTTCACATAAGTAACAAGATCTGATTTGAGATTTCACTGTCAAAAGTATAGTGATTTATTCAATTTTAGCCAACGTTTCGGAAAGCATTACAGTGCCCATCATCATCACACATCTGCCCGGTTGATGGACGCTGTAATGCTGTCCGAAATCTTGGCTAAGGAAGGAGGTAGCGTTTCTAGCATAATACCCCAAAAGTGAATCACTATAATTCACATAACAAAATCATTAAAATTTCCCGACCCATTTTCCCAGCAAATTTTTTCCAATTTTCCTATTAAAATATATTTGGCAACATTCAAATTTCAAAACTTCAAATATCATCACCGGACATTTATATAATCAAAGCATCACCGTAATAAGACCTATTTTCCAACCAATTTTTCGATTTTCCCAGAAGAAATTTTTTCAGGAATAAAAAATTTTTCAGGATCAAAAATTTCCAAACCTAAATAGATTAATGCCTAAACAAACATAACGTTTTCCAAAAAAAAAAATGTAAATTGAAAAGAAAAATCTATCTTATGAACCCAACTTTATGTACGATCACTTTTTTTTGTCCCGGTGACTTTGCTGCTATTGTATCGCCCGATATTATTTTTTCAAGGAATCGGCTAGAAAAATGAATAGGTAGGGACCTATACCTACCTATATGATAAGTAAGAAGTAAATTTTTTTGCACATGTTCTGCTAGTAATTACATAATTATTGCTAGTTTTTACCCGTGAAAAGGAATGTATTTAGGTTATTCAAAATCGAAACGTTGATGGAAATGACACTAACTGTATTTAAGAACCAGGACTGAATAGGCAGTAGCCATGGCCTAAATTACCAAACATTCTCTTCCTCTCCCTCTCTATACCACTCAGTTAAGAGTCCCAACCGCCTGGAGCCAGTGAGACTATGACCCAGGTATGTTGTGAGGCTGCAGGCGGCAAGGAAGATGGGAAAGTACTTGGCTATTCAGATCTGATCACCAAACACGGTTAAAGCCATTTCAAGCAACATTTCTATAATGAATGGTTTTTTTTCACCATGATGATAAATATTATGAGTATATTCCACTCCTGTTTGGTTTTCACATTTAAAAAATACCGTGTAAAATATTGTGTAGGTATTAATTTAAAAATATAATTTTTCGAAGAAAACTTCTTCGGTAAAGTTTTCACTTTGTGATAGCATTATTTATTTTAATGAAAAGACAAATAACTTTGTTTACATCACTTACAAACATGTAGATTGTGTACAAATAAAAGTGATGTAAACAAAGTTATTTGTCTTGTCAATAAAAATATAACTTTGAATTCTTTAATTCAACTAAGTTTTAACAGATTAATAATGTGTACAATTTACTTGGGAGGTAGGTACCTGTTTTTTATTGTACGCATTTCAGTGCGGTTCTTTGTTAGGTGATGTGCTTATGGGGGGTTCGAAAACATACCGGTGAGGCGGTGATAGTAATTTCAAATTAGCCGGAAATACGGTTCGTTGGCAGGCAAACTAGTCCCGGCGAGAGCTTGAACGGACGCCTCGACGTTCGATCTCTTCCTTCTCAGGTGTCTTGTTTGAAAACTAAAAAGACAGAATATACCGGAGCGATGACATCACGTGTAATCTCTTGCTGGGACTAGTATAGGCGCTTTTGAAGGTATGTGCCAAGTTATCAAAAGCAATACCTGAAAGCTTTAAATTCACCACTGGGTGAGTTGAAATTAAGTAGGTACCCGTGTCCAAAAATCTTTAAAAAATAGCAACTCAACGTAAATAATATTGTATTATCTTAATTTAACTAATTAACTAAATCTGAAATGTTTAATATAAAAAATATGTATATATTGATATTGTCTTTCAATAACAAATTTTTGCTAAATTGTACTCGTATACTTATGTCAAATAATGTTTGTATTTATTTCATAAGTTCTTTGATTATTGTTTGCACATTTAATTAAAAACATTATAGTCCAGTCAAGGAAGGAGGTGTAGAGTGCGTGAGCAATTTGTTGGAAACAAGTTGTGAAGAATTTAATTACCTTTTAGAATATGTATACATATGCACACAAATCTCCAACCAGTAAATATTTTCAACAATTTAAACTTTTTTCGTAAAATGTCATTTTCAGAAAAAGCTGTTTTAATCTTATTACTGACCCACAGCTTTTGTTCGTTCACCTAATAATATGTGTGACCACACTTTAAAGCCAGTTATTAAATAAAGTAGACATAAATCATATTCCTTAAATATTTTTAAATTGTGTTTTATAATGATAATGATAATTATGCGATGATAATTTTATAATATTTCATTATATTAAGCATAAAAATTATAAACCTCATTTCACTATGTCCATTGAGGTATATAAATAGAGAAGCAAACTTCATTACCGCTCATCGAAAAAAGCGTAACCACTCTACAACTGCAACGACGTAGCTTTGGAATCACTAAACATTTTAAAGTAAACATATATTTGTCTCACTTGCCCAAGTCACGAGAACATTACCACCGCTAGGATTAGACAAAGCCAGAAACGCAAACCTGCAATAGCGGCTTGGTGTTGCCTACCATTTGAAATTTTACCCAAAATAAACAATGAGATAGTTTTTTTTTACGTTAGTTTGTAATAAAATAAACTTATTTAAATTATTTTAAATATGTATTTTTTTATTATATGACTAAAAGAATGCACAACTAATGAAATAATGAAGTCATTATTTGTTCCAATATTTTTTATTGAACCAATCTATATAAATAAAAATGAATCGCCGAAATGTATGTACGCGCATAACTTCCAAACGACTACACCAAATTGGATAATTCTTTTTTTGTTGTGTTCGCTATGGTCAGGACAAGGTTTGTATAAAACTACTAGTGACCTCTGGCGTTATGAAATTTGTATAATAAAAATGCAATAGGTGGCACGCGAGCTGTTTTAAAACTGAATGCACCGGGACTGAATGAATGGAATACGGAAGGGGGAACTCGGGAGGAGGGTTCGCGGGACGGGGCAAGCGGGTGAGTGGAGTGGGGTGAGAGAAGGCGGTGTGGGAATGCGAGAGGGGGAAGGGGAGGCGGAAGGAGAATGGGTCGAATGGGAAAGGACATGCAGGGAGAAACAATTTCTTTATTAAATGGCGTAGCAACGCATGCCGGGAACCTAGTATATAATACTCAAACAGAAATCGTTTCAAAAGTATTTTCAAAGTTCTTTTCTCAGCAATCGAATTATTTCCACCCACTTCTCACGGCGTGCTGCATCTTATGGTACCCTGCAAAATTATTCATATAAAATACGTAAAAAAATGTAATTACTAGATTATTCATCAATAAACTAAAACAAGTTTTAAAGAAGTATGTTGTATGAAGATTAAAACATAACATATGGTTACCTCCATAGTAACTTATTCCATAAATGATGTATTCTCCCATTAATGTGGGAAAACCAAAACGAATTTTTAGTGGCAACACTGAACCTGTATTAGAATATTTGACATTTTATTTCATTTTCTGCTTTTTTTAAATTAAATGTGAATATGTAAACAATAAACTTAGTATTATACTGCAGTATTATACTGCCCTGATGAAGCTACGGTTGTAGCGAAACCCGGTCGGCATAAAGTATAAAAATAAAAGTGGTGTTTACAAAGTTATTGTTTTATTTTAAATTAATAAACTTAGGTGTGGAAAGTAATTCCACTTGCTTTATTATGTTGAATCGCATTTTTTCGCGACGCATTTAACCATTTTGGTGATAGTTTTGATCGCGTATCGTCCGGCACAAGTCGGTCGGCGTCACAATGAGCACTGAACTGACGTTAGCGGGGCATATGCTTTTGGACATATGTACAGTGGCAATGCTTCGGCGCGGTCATTAGTCATCTAGTATATATATATCAATGATTATGTCACTCTATTATCACTGTTCTCAATAACATCATGTTACACTCTCATCCTCTTTGGACGTGAGGGTCCTGGTAAGCGTTGTTCATCCATGGCATATTCATCCTCAGTAGTGGATGGTTCTTATTAAATGGGTTCTACTTCGTCTTCATCGTCGTCCTCGGCAACAGGCACGCTATTGAGGCATCTCCCTTGGCGGTGGAGACACGCTGCAGAACAGGTTAGCATTGCTTTTCGGCATCCACATTTGCCAATTGCCCAATCCTTGGTGCAGCGGCAAAATATCATATTCAGAAAGACCTCCGGTGCTGGTGGATCTTCTGTTGTAATAGCCACCAGGGTCTCTCCTTCATGTTTCCAACCCCATTCTTCAGGGGGGCAGCTCAATCGGTGCAAAGTGCTGTTTAGCTGCGCTCTCTGTTGGAGGGAGGGAGCTGATGCAGGCTTCATATTTGCCCACCATTGATCCACCAACCTTGTGAACGACTGGAAGCGGTACTGGTTAAGGGAGGTCTGTCTTTTTGGCGCCGCATACCATTTAAGGAAACATTTAATTCCAGCCTCTTCAACCTCGTCGCTAGTAGAGGAGGGGTTTTAAAATATCATTGCCGCTTGCTTGAAGATTTCTGACTCCAAGTACAATATTGAGAAGCTCACCTTGCTTCTCCTGAAAGTTGCAGATGTATCGCAGCCGGTAAATGAATGTAAGAATAGGATGTGTTCAAATCCACGGTGCTGCATCTCTTGAGTGGACAGTGCCATTGTTTCGGTTTCCCTCGTCCAGGTTTTTTACAGCAGAATATCTTGGGTGGGAGGAGTGGAAGCAATCAAAGGACGGTGAGGTTAACATCCTCACCGATGACAGCCACAGAATTGTGAGAGGATTGTTCCACAGCAATCTTAACGACAAGGACATCGACATCATCTGTGGCGTGAAGAGTCTGTATCCCATTCTCCCGATGCTTTGTCTGTAGGAGATGAAGTTAATTTTGTTGGTAGGTGTAACAGACGTATCAGCGTCTTCACAAGACTGTAAAAAAGTACCGGGTTTTTAGTGCACGTTCAGGATGATGAGATGATAAAAATAATAAAGGGCTGACCTCCCTAGCACCCAGTGCCTGGTGGGTGAAGGACACTGGATGTGCCGATTCTTCTGCCTGAGCCTGGCGCTTGGCGGTTGCCTTGAGTAGGGCCGGCTTGTCTGGAGGAGGTAGGCACCAGGACTGAAGACAGGCAGAAGTCGGCGGGAGGCAGCTGGTTGATGAAAAACTTTGCAGAAATAAATAAGACGAGTTTGTTGAGTAGAGATGAACTGATTTATTTTCAAAAATGTGGCTGCTTTTATACCCAAATCTCCACGAAATTTGGGTCACGTGGTGCAGAAATGGGGTGGGAGGTTTGACCTTGCCCGATACCATAAATAGGGCGGCGTTTTTGTCACACCTTATTTTGTCGGTGTCGCCCACGAAAGTGGTCGCTTAAAATTGAGAATTAGAAATAATTCTACAGGGTAAAATTGGTATATACAGGTACATATCTTAATTCTAACATATTTATACATGTATGATTTATCCGTAGATTTTTGTTTTGGTGAGTTTATGCCAAGTTTAAGGCAAGTTTACAATTTGGTGATAGGTATTTACTGTTTGGCTAATTGTGGGAAGTTAAATTAAGAATCTAGTATTTTTCCCAGGTCCCTCGCAAGACTAGCTACTGAAACCTGTTTGTTTCATCGTCTTGCGAGGTCCCTGGATTTTTGAAATGGGAAAAAACGGATTTTTGCAAGGAATTTTTCTAAGTCTTTTTTCTGGGCAAAAAACGCCCTAGCATTGCGAGTTTAAGGGTCAGAGGCTTAAACTTTCTTTCCCTGAATGCCCGGCAGGACTCTGGAATGAAATATGTTTATTTCATTGCCCTGCGGGGTGTGTAAGTTAAATTAATTGAAAATATACATTTTAAGGTGGGATTCCTGGCGGTGGCGCCCAGTGGGAAAGGCGCCTGCCATAGAAAAATAGCAAGTATGTAAATTATAAGAGTTTAAAATGTCTCCCGGTGGCAACCTTAGCACGCAAGCATTTATTTGTTGCACCGGGGCATTGTACATAATAAAAAAGATAAAAAATGAAAATTAAAATATTTCGGCGAAAGATCGTCGCTGGCGGCACGGTACAAATGTAGAGGATGCCGGCAGCGATGACTTTTGCTGAAAAAACAAACGAGGGTACGTAACACGTCGGTTACAGTAGGATTGGATAAAAAATCTTCCTGTTTAACAGGTATTGATGTGTTCCAAGTCAAATTGATGTCAGCTGACCTTCTCAGTCTGTACCATCGTATCTGTTCTTGTGATTTCGTACTGTTGGCTGGGTTTGCGTACCCATCAAATACCACAGTGCGAGTCATCCAGGATTGTGTTGGTTGATGTAGGTAATGTAATGATCACAAATTGTGGCAACGGAGGCATTTTTTTGCCAAATTACTCTCTGTAGTAGAAATTCTCAGTCCACAACTATGTTCATCTGAGACAGTAGACCAGTTTTTTGGTAGGTTCGGATAAGCTGTACAGGATAGATTTAGTTGTCTTTCGCATCCCACTTTCATTGAACGGTGCCAAGGGAAATGGGGCCAAGTTATACTCAAAGAATTTCATCAAATCCTCATCCGATCGTTTGTTTATCTTTTTTTTGATCGTCTGCTTATCCACTGAAACAGCAATATTGGGTCAACTGCAACCTTTTCATCGTGAATTTTTATCGACGAGCTGACAGAAGACATTGGGAATTGACATTATTTCACTGGTTTGTGGGAAGGGAGGATGTGCATCAAACCACTGACAGAGTTTTGAAATGTCTGCTGTATCTCTACTTCAGTGGGCTTGTCCGAGGTCTTTGTCCTGTTCACTTGGCGTGAAGAAGGCTCAACAAAACTCTTCAAGGGAAGTGCAGATCTCTAGAATTGTGCTCATACCAACTAACCACTTGCTTACTACATTGTGCAAAACACCTCTGCCTCCTGTTATGCCTCCTCGGCTTTTGAATGATCGCATCAATGTGGTTTCAATGGTCATATCTGACCATACGCCGGACTAAAAGCGATCAGAGCATCGCATAGTCGACGTCGCGCGTCGGTGTATCAGTAATAAGATAAAAACAGCTTTTTTTGAAAATGACGACATTTTACGAAAAAAGTTTAAATTGCTGTAAATATTTACTGGTTGGAGATTCATGTGCATATGTATACATATTCTAAAAGCGAATTAATTTTTTTACAACTTGTTTCAAACAAATTTCTATGTGTGATAAATATTTTAGACGATATGACGGAATGTTTGATGAAAAATGTGAGGTAAAATGATTTTTTTCGAAAATATCTACATTTGTGGAGCGTGTAACTCAAAAACGGCTGGGATTTATGAAATTACATGTAGAATAAAAGTTATAGATAATTTTATAAGCTTTTACTTATTCTCAAAAAAATTTCCTCTGCGCCGCACCGTTTTTGAGATACAAGCGGAAAGCCAAAAACTGGGACCTTCCCCCCCCCCCTCCCCCCCTAGCTCACCACCTAGACGTCAGGACTTTTAGTATGTTCACACCCTAAGCACCCTAAACAAGTTTCTGAAGGAATCGCTTAGGTCCCTGCTCACGCACTCTACACCTCCTTTTGGAGCATTTATTGACTGGACTATTATTCTTTTTGCTTGTAAATACTCCTCCCGTAAACACGAGCTCCTAGAGCTCAACTTATGGAGTAGTAGAATAATAATGAATTTATTGTATAACTTTGCCTTTTTTTTTTTTTTTTTTTTTACAGTGAATACCGCACAAGAATCTCAACTGCTCCCGTCTGGAGCCAGTGAGACTATGGCATCCCCAATTGGGGTATGTTGTGAGGCTGAAGGTAGTGGGGAGGGGAAGGAGGTGGGGAAGAGGAAGGTTGGGAAGTACCTGGCTATTCAGATCTGGTCACTAAACACGGCTAAAGCCATTTTCAAGCAACGTTTCAATTCTGAATGGTGGTCTTACACCAGGTCGATACTGATAGTATCTTCCACTCTGGAACATGCCACAAATATACTATATATTGTTTTAAATGAATTAATTGTGAAATAACACAAATTAATCAAATAAAATTTATTTGCGCATGCCGGGTTCGAACCCGCGACCTCCGGATTGTGAGTCAAGAGTCTTACCCACTGTACTACGGAGGTCGCCTAATGTTATTATTTGTAATGTTAACATTTCTTTTCTTGAAATAAATTAATAAAAATATATAAATCTCGTGTCGCGGTATTTGTGGTCGCACTCCTCCGAAACGACTTGACCGATTTTTATGAATTTTTTATGTATGTTTGGTAGGTATGAGAATAGATCGTAAAGTATATTTCATACTGCTAGGTGATTAGGATGTCCCTATCCAGATTTTTTTTCTATTTCTTTTACATTTTTTTTTTGTATTTTACTACTCACTATACTCTGCATTACTGGCTACATACTTTAGCTGTTGTTCCTTTATGCGGCGATTACATGAGAATTTATTGTTTTCGTCTATAAGTTTCAATGTTCAAAGTCTTATATTTTCGTCTTGCATTATTAAAAAAAATCTATATTCTGTACTTCTAATCGTTCAAACATTTTATTTTCTCTGTTATTCTTATTTACAATTTGGGAGGCGGGTGTGGGTACCGCCGCCCACTGCAATTGGATAAGGGGGCATACATTAATTACGTGAGCAGTTTTTCTTCCAATCTAGACTCCTCCCCCCATCCCTTGGTGAGATAAATTTGGCCCACTTCGTATATTCTTTTCAAGTAACGTGAGATTTTGCTGGACCCCCCCCCCCCCTTTCGAGGTCACGTAATTAATGTATGCCCCCTAACCAACACCTCTGCCATAGGTTATCCCAAGTGGTTCGCTACAATTTGGTGATTTAGTGGGGATTGTCTAGATCTTGACGGCGGATGCGTCTGCTCACCTTCTGTGTGGCGGGCCGGATTTGGAGAAACTGGTTGAGGGAGACCTTTACCTTTCCAGCAGGGTAAACCCATTGACCAGATGGAGAGGTTGACCCATTGCCTTGCACCGCAGTGGAAGGGATGAACTCAAACGTCCGTCACTCCTGGACACACTGACCTCCAGATTCCAACACACCCCGCATAGTTCCCAGATCTTCCTCTCCTTCCTTTCCCCCAAAAACACTCCACACAGCATCCCCAGAGATGTCGTACTCCTTGTGGGAAATTATTTTCTTCCGGGCCTCCTGTTTGGAGCTAATGTGAAAAAAAACGAGTGTGCTTTAGACCACACGGCTGAAGTAAAACTTCACTAACTTATATCTCCCTCTCAACTTCCGTCCGCCTCGCCCGACCGTTCGCCTCGCCCGATCACACTTCATAACGCTCTCGTCATGCATTCACCAGCTTATTCCCCAAGTCAAGCGTGCGTAAAGGCCCGACCGTTCGCCTCGCCCGATCACACTTTTCGTAATGCTCTCGTCACGCATTCACCAGCTTACTCCCCAAGTCAAGCGTGCGTAAAGAAGTTTTACTTAAAAAACTTAGGACGGGTTGTTTCACAGAATTTGAACAATTCATCAAATTTCGAAGTCAATTTTCAAGTTCTGTGAAAGTTCTATTCAAGTTCCGTAATTATTTCATGTTTATGAAGCAACTGGCCTATAGTGATATAATAAAAGAACTTGAATAGAACTTATACTAATAAATGCTATCTCCGTTGAATTTTTATCAAATTTGTTTTTATTCGTAGGCACGTCTCTAACATTTCGTATCTCCATATTATTGTAATACACCGCCTTGTAAACTGCCTCATCACTTTAGTGTATGGAAGTATGCACCTACCGGCTTAACTTTAAAAATGCCGTGTTGCGTTTTCTACGTAAATTCGTCCGAGGCCATACGTTACCGGTACGGGACACGGGTACCTACCAGGTACTACCACAGGCTGACTACCGCAGCAGCAGCTAGCTTCAGGGGTTCTTAACGCTAATCTTCCTAGTACACCAACCAGAACGCACTAAGTGAGGTTCAAGTATTTGAAGGGAAATACGGTATGGTGAAGGAGCTCAGGAAGTAAGCGAGGTTGTTTATCTTTTGTGCCTCTTCCGTCGTGTAAAATCACCTCCCGAAGTTAGTGCACTTTACCCTCGGACAGCCTGTAAATAATTTAATCACCCTATTCCACTAACTGATAGTATTAATACCCTAGCGTCTGTACGATTGAAATTTGAGAACCTGACAGTCCATTTTTTAATTGGAAACAATCGTTCAAAGAACTGGTTTGTAAGTTACTTGGCGTCTAGGATAAATACATCCGATTTTATTTATATGGAACATATATAAAAAAAGACCACGTATATAAGCGGGTATGGGTACCGCCGCCCAGGGAACCATTTATTGGATAACCAACACCTCTGCCATAGGTCAAACCCAAGTGGTTCGCTACGAGTAGAGGTGCGCGGGTTCATCGGGTGAGGTGTGTTCAGATCTTGGCGGCGGATGTGCTTGCTTACCAGATGCGTGGAGGGCTGAAACGGAAGAGGCCGGTTTGCGGAAACCTTATGACCTCTGTGTAGCTGGTCTTACGCCGCAGTGGGAGGAATGGATTCGTGCATCCGTCACTCCTGAACACACTGGTCCCTAAATTCCTACCCACCCTTCATATATTTTTCCTTCCCAGAACTTCCTCTCCTCCCTTTCCTTATAAATACCCTCCACACAGTGGAGTACTGTAGTGTGTAAGAAAGAACTGCAGCATTATATGTTTAAGAACAATGGCAAAATCATCAGAGCGTTGACGTTTGACGTATTTGAATTTTTGGAATTCTCTCACATTTCAATATTATCCTTGTAACTATTTTCCATACTTTCAAAATTATCGTCACGGCTTGTATTGTAGGGGTCTACGGAGACGTCACGGTGCGCTGTGTGAGAGAGATGCAAGAAAATTATTACTAATAAAATACAATACTTTTTTTTTTAAAACCACGAGATTTATTTATTTATGAACCGACCGGTTTCGCTTTACTCAAGCATCTTCAGGGTACAAATTAATACTGCGATATAATAGATTAATACTGCGATATAGGGTACAAATTAATAAAGCGAAACCGGTTGGTTCATAAATTAATACATCTCGTGGTTTTAAACAAAAAAGTATTTTATTTTATTAAATACTAGCTGACCCGGCAACACGTTGCTGTGGGTAACTAAATACGACGCCATCTACTGTATGGTTATCCAACCTTTATAACCACCGCCATCTTTGAGTTTATCGCGAAGAGACAGACAGACGCCGCGGAGGACTTTAATGTATAATACGTAGAGATGGTGCAAAAGATTATAATAATGTGCTTGAAATGCTTGAGGTGATTAACGTTTTTAAGTTGAAGGATTATTACTGTATCCGTATAATTAATTTTCCAATTACCGCATTGTACGTGACCATTTTTTCAGAAGATAGAATGGGTATAGTAAGCTATCCGCAAAGCGTCGATGACACAGGGCGAGTTTACAAGCTACTATCTACTAAGTTGAATGCCTCGATGGCACACGGCGATTTACAAGCTACTATCTAAAAGCGGGTAAATCGGCGAGTGAGATTGTCATGATGACACACAAAACTGTCCACTCGCTCAGAAGCGTAGGAAACTGAGGCCGCTGCTAGCGCCAGTAACAAGAACGACTGCGTGAACTAATTCTTCAATGGATGACAGTCGAAATCAGCTGTTTATCGGAAGCCACGTTGGAAACATAAATAAACCAATCACGAGCAAGCGGAGCAAGCGTGTAGGCTAGTAAAGTTGACGACCTTTCAACTTTTTTTCGTAGATTGTCAACAATCTGCTTGTTGCTGCTAGTTAGTAAGTGACACAATGACACTGGGCGAGATATAACAAAACAATGCATTGTGGGATATTCCTCTTTTATAGATCTACAAAATAGTCCATTATGGCATATATCTGTCTTTAAAGCATCGATGACACAGGGCGAGTTTACAAGCTACTATCTGGGAAATTCACTATCTGTTAGTAAACTTGCCTTGTGTCATCGACGCTTTAAAGACAGATATATCTGTCTTTGAAGCATCGATGACACAGGGCGAGTTTACAAGCTACTATCTGGGAAATTCACTATCTGTTAGTAAACTTGCCCTGTGTCATCGACGCTTTAAAGACAGACATATGCCATAATGGACTATTTTGTAGATCTATAAAAGAGGAATATCCCACAATGCATTGTTTTGTTATATCTCAGAGGGATTAGGTAGTGTTTTCGATGAAAGCTCCCAGGCGGCTTGACTTTTTCCGACACTTAACAATTATCATTCAATTTACACAAATCATTGACGAGTTATATACTTAAACCTTCCTCACGAAACACTCGTATCTATTGGTGAAAACCGCATGAAAATCTGTTCAGTAGTCTGTGAGTTTATCGCGAACAGACAGACAGACAGACAACGCCGAGGACTTTAATTTATAATATGTAGAGACTAGAGATGTCAAACCACAAAGTGATTACTTTGTACAATAAAATTATTACTTTTTTCCTTTTTTTTTAAGGTTTATCTAATTGATATAAAAAAAATGCTAAGAACTTTTTGTCACGTTATCAAGGTTTATCTAAATGGGCAGGTTCGTTTCAAAGAAAAGGTTTGGTACCGCAGCATCTTAGTGCAAGCAAGAAGGCAAGGGTCCTATTCATGTAATAATAGCTTGTTTTCTTTATGTGCGCCACGTCCTCTGCTCTCTGTGCTCTGTGCGTGTGCGCATCGCCCCACCAAGGATAGAATCATGCGCTCGCTCATATCTCATTATAACCCACTAACTGCCCAGTGTGTCCAGTACCCGCTGTACCCAGTACTCGATTCTCTTGTGATTACACGGCTCATGCAGCGTCCTTATCTTCCAGGCTTGTAAGACCTTGGCTCTGTACCCCATGTACCTACTGAACGTGCACTCATTATGTTTTTACCGCCCTAGGGAGAATGCATCACCGTTACTAATTTAATTTTGCAGTTAAACGTGCTCGAAGATAGAAAACAGAGTTCTTCGGTCAGACATTATTTGCCATTACTTATTGCGTAGGTATACGTTTATCTTAAATTATGAATCATTTTTGTAAAAGTACCTATTTTAATGTTGTGTATTGCGGTGGTAAACGTCCAACCAGGTCACAGATCATGAGTGTCATGACCCGTTCCAAGGTGACTAATATTTCTAACTAGCTGAAGTCCCCGGCGATGCCCGGGCCTTTACACAGAGTTTTCGAAATCAAATGTAGACAGTGACCTTCCTCTTGTTTTACACAAAACCTTGACAAATTATATACCTAAACATTCCTCATGAATCGCTATATCTATTAGTGAAAACCGCATGAAAATCCGTTTAGTAGGTTTTGAGTTTATGGCGAACAGACAGACAGACGCCGTGGAGGACTATAATTTACAATCATCATCATCACTCTTTGCTCTACAACCCCTGGTGGGCCTTGGCCTCCTCAAGAGTCTTCCTCCACTCATCACGGTTTTGTGCCAGCTCTCTTCAGTTTACAATCTCCAAGGTGGATATATCTTTGAGGACGTTGTCGCTCCATCTTAAACTTGGTCTTCCCAGGCTCCTTCGCCCTGTCGATCTTGAGTTCAGCAGGGACTTTGGTGCTTGATGCTCGGTCATTCTCTTTACATGACCCTGCCACCGAAGTCTTCCCAGTTTTATAAATTTTTAAACGACTTCAAAATGGAGGAGGTTCTCAATTCGACATTTTATTATTTTTATTTTTATGTTTGTTACCTCAGAACATTCGACTGGATGAACCGGTATTAATGATTCTTTTTTTATTTAAAAGCTGGTGCTTGTCGTGTGGTCCCATTTTAATTTGGTTCAGTTCTGACAATGGCATCCATGAGAAAACCATATAAGACTTAAATTTGCATTAAGTATGGACGAATAACTCAATATCACGCCAACCGATTTCGATGATTTTCTTTTATTGGAAAGGATGTACTTCAAGGGTAGTTTGATGAAAGTTTGGTTAGGTTCTGATTACGGGATCCATGACAAAGTAACAGAACTCTTCAATTCTTAGGAGCAAATTAACGATACAAAAAAACAAAAAAACGACTTAAAAAAATACACTAAAAAGTAAAAAAATAATTTCGTATTCTCCTTCAACTTCATAATCAACTTACTTTTTCTACTCATCAATATGTAGGTACGATTGTTATTTTTGGAGTCGGCGTCAGCAAAGGTACCCGGCCCGGCGTGTTCACTTGACAGCTCCCCTCACGCCGCGGCCCCGCTCTCGCCTCTCGCCTCGTCAAGTCGCTCGTGCGACACAAGCACATCTCACCTATAACTATGTATGTAGTTACAAACCTACCTTGACTGACACCGACTCCAAAAATAACAATCGTACCTACATATTGATGAGTAGAACAAGTAAGTTGATAATGAAGTTGTAGAAGAATACGAAATTATTTTTTTACTTTTTAGTGTATTTTTTGAAGTCGTTCTTTTGTTTTGTTAAAATTTTTGTTTTGTGACGTTTAGATCCTTAAACAGAGTATATAGCTCATTGTTATAACATCTGAGCCATAATCCATTTTCTGAAACCGGTCCGAAGATACGCCCTTAAAATTTTCCTTTCAAAAACATCCGTGCTCGCTCATTCCTCTTAGTTAGTACCCAAGTTTTAGCTGCGTTTGTGAGTACTGGTCTGCTAAGTGTTTTGCACACTAATATCTTGGTGTTTCTGCACAGCAGTCTGGATTTTATTTGGTTTTGGATTTGCGTTCACTATGCGCTTCTGGATCTCCTCTGTTGTATATCTTTAATTTATAATATGTAGGGATAAAACATTTTTATTTAATTCTAATGCCAACCCAACATAACCACTGAAACCACAAAATAAAAATAATTATGAGATAATAAATATAATATTAATCGCTAACCTTTTTGTATCTCAACGGCATTTCTTAAAATATCGAGAGGAAGATAAATAAATAATAAATTATAAAAGAAAGTCCAAAAAAACGTGCCGACCGCAAAAACTCAGAAACGTGTCCCTGTATGATCAAGGGAGTTATATGGTGTGGTAGATCTCTATCCCCCCCTATGATAAGGGTACCCGTTTTTACCTAAAGGGCTTGCCTTTGAAGATATAAGGGCTGGAAGTTTCGCTCTTTAGAAATTTCAAGAACAGTCTTCCGAAAAGTTCTAGAAGGTACGATAAAACTCTAGAAAGTTCTGGAAGGAGTGGCGGAGTGTGTCGGTGGGCCTAGTAGTATCGAGAACGTTCTGGATGGTTTGCTAATTTTCTAAAAATAATGAAAGAAGAAAGTTCTATGAGCTTTCAGAAATGAGTGGCGGAGTGTGTCAGTGAGTCTAGAAGGTTCCGGAAAGTTCTAGAAGGTTCGTCAAAGCTGTAGAAAGTTCTGGAAAGAGTGGCGGAGTACGTCGGTGAGTCTAGAAGGTTCCGAAATGTTCTAGAAGGTTCGATAAAGCTGTAGAAAGTTCTGGAAGGAGTGGCGGCGTAGAACGATGAGTCTACGCAAAGTTCCGAAAAGTTCTAGAAGGTTCGATAAAGCTGTAAAAAGTTCTGGAAGGAGTGGCGGAGTATGGCGGTGAGTCTAGAAGGATCGATAAAGCTGTAGAAAGTTCTGGAAGGAGTGGCGGAGTATGTCGGTGAGTCTAGAAGAATCCGAGAAGTTCTAGAAGGTTTGATAAAGCTGTAGAAAGTTGAAACACTCCCTTGAAATTTCTAGAACAGTCCAGAACATTCCAGAAAATTCTCGAGCATTCCACCACATTCCAGAATATCCCGGAACATTCTGGATTGTTCGCGAATAAACTGGAACTTTCGAGAATATACAGGAACATCCCGGATCATTTTGGAACATTCCAGAACACTCTCGAATGTTGTGGGAATTAATGTTTTGAAATAATTTCAGAATTTTGTTATGAAACATTATTTTAGGACATTTGAAGTCTTTTTTGTATGGGGTATATAAAGCAAGATCCGTCGTGGATTCGAACGTCAGATCAATCCAAAGATATTCAAATACAGAAGAGATATGCTATGGTGTCCGCGCAACTGTCGCCGGACTACGCGCTAATTAGCGTAGTTTTCATACAAAAAGAATTTGTTCATTTCGTTGATTTTTTGAAAATGTGCATTAATATTGGTTAACAATATATTTTAAATAAGGAAAGAATTCATTCATTTAGTTTAACGTTCGTTTGGTTTATTCGTTAATTATTTGTTCTTTTAGTTTATTTGTTAATTGGTAAACAATATCGGCGACACCCGGAAGCGCAGACCCACATAGTAAAAACAGCAGATAGCACATCTACTTATATTTCAATATCTTTGGATCAATCTCACATCAACTCCCCGACCGAAGCCGGACATCCCAGCCAGAGTAATTGAGAGCATTCCACAATGTTCTAGAACATCCCGGAACATTCTGGAAAATTGAGGTACCTATGTGTTCATCTGCAAGATTTTTCTTACTGGGTCTTCTCCTTGTATTTTCTGTTTTGGGCCCTCGGTCGTGGAGAGATTAGAACAGTAGGTATTTTACAAAATTGTTGCTGTCGCTCTTACTCTCCCGAATACTGAGCGAAAGAGACAACTGCACCTTGGGCCAATACCTAAATGAAATCATCAAAATCGAGGTTTCCTCTTCCTCATTTTTCTCCTCCAAAACTGGACCGACTTTTTTTACTAACTATATTAGAAGAAAATTCTCGGTACCTTTTACTTTTAAAAAAAATACGCTGTTTGTATACTGAACATCTGTTGATCGCTGTCAAACCAGGCAATTTTAGCGATTTTTGGAGTCTTAACTCCTATAACGAATAACAGCAAAAAGTACCGACAGGCTAGTTAGTGGTCGATATCTACGAGTATATTAAAACATATATTATAAACCAAATTTAAACATCATAATACACCATAGTAAATGTAATAAAACTAACTGCAATCAAGATTGTGCTATACTTAGTCCAACTCCCAAAATCAAATATCTTGGTGTATATATAGATCAACATTTTAAATGGAAAACACATATTTGTGAACTCGTCAAAAGGATTAGGAAATGTATTTATATATTTATTAGACTTAGAAATATTCTTAGCTTAGAAAACCTAAAAAGAGTGTACTATGCAACTGTTCAATCTATATTGCAATATGGTATTATTGGCTGGGGAGGAACATATGACAATATTTTAAATCCCCTCAAAATTGTTCAAAGGTTGATAATTAAGGTAATCTTAAAAAAACCGTCTAAATTTCCTACTGAAATTCTTTTTTCAATTTTCAATGTGCCTATAATAGACAAAATCTATAAAAAATATTCAATTCTTCAAATTTACAAAGAAATACAGTTAAATACTCGTAACTTCCAATTCAATACATCAGCAAGATACCAGAAAACTATTAAAATTCCTAAATTTAATACTAAGCACATCCAAAATTCCTATCTTTATCTGGGCATAATCTATTATAACAACCTCCCATTAAAATTAAAAACCATCGAAAATATGCAGGAATTTAAGCCCAAATTAAAAAATTACCTGAAACTACTATAAAAGTCCCAAATATGTTTACTTTGTATCTTAAAGTCTGCTATTTTATAAATCATTTATTCCTTCTTTTTTCTTTCATTTCTTAGTTTCTAAATCTCTGAGTCTACTATTGTTTAAATCTTGCGTTCTTTCTTACGTATCCTTTACTTACTTATTACAATAATTTTTGTTACTAACTTACATGATTCTTCCATTTATAATGATTTTTTAATTTATATTATGATTTTTTTAAACTCTTCAGGATTTTTATTTTTAAATTATACAAGATTTTTTAACCTTCTTATTATTTACAATAGCCGTTATTACTAACTTACACGATCATTAATTTACTAATTGAGCTAGAACTCCCTCACCAAACACAAGAGCATTGTCTCTTTATGGTGAGGAAAGGCAATTTATTTTTATTTTTTGTTAACCTTATGTAACTATGTAACTGTTGTAACTTCATATGTATTTTTAATAAACATTGCCAATAAAAAAAAAAAAAATTGTTAAAAAACTTTGCAAAAAAAAATATTATATTAAAAAATATATAAATATGCAGTAATGTCAAAATCCAGAGAGGAAATTGTGGAATACGTTTGTATGGACGAAACTACGCGCCTTTGGGCCCGCTGTTTTCGAGATCATTGCCCCATCTTGGCTTCCAAGCATTGACGTAGATTGATCGATGCTTATGGGAAGTTTTTTCTTTTGTTATTATATCAAGAAACGTTTCTTGATATAATAACATCTTTCATTTTGAATGGTCCCTTTTACAAACAAAGGCTATATTGTACTGAGATTTGAGAGAACATATTATTATTGTTTTTTATTTTTTATTTTTAACTTTATGAGTAAAACCTCAAATTATATTGTTTTCATTTATTCAAATATTATTATTGCTTCTACTTACCTTATAACTTCGCTGAATAGTAACCTCAAGTACCTATTACAATGAAAATATATACGCGATGAGTTACCTATTTAGCCAAGTCCGTAGTAGGTACCTACCCATCACGTAAAATACTTGTAGATTGTAAAATAAGTAGCTATCGAAGTAAATGTGTTGTAATGACTTATATTACCTTGATGCCCTGATTCGTAAAAAGTGTTGCCTGTGTTGGAAATATCCAATTATCTGGCGGTTACATCCGCTGGAGTTGCTTTGAAAAAGAGTTGTTGGTCCCAATCCCAAGTACCAACTACCACCGCGTGTAACTGTGCGTAGCGAATCGCCCCCAACACAGGCGGGGATATTTCGTTGGTGTTGATCAGAACAAGCCGAAAAAACTGTTTACAGTTTACACCATTGGTAAAATAGTAACACCATAGTTATTTTTAAATCGTAAAGCTTGTATTTCATTTAAAGTAAATGAGTTAAATACATTGAAGGTATAAACGATAAACCTAACATTAATTAATTTTTCGAAGAAAACTTCTTCTAAAAGGTTGTTACTTTGTGATGTCATTATTTATTTATTAAAAGAAAATAACTTAGTTTACATCACTTTATTTTTTTATATTTTATAATATCAACATGTTTCGTGAACCATGTTAGGTTACATTTGCATTTGGTTAGGTTCAGAAAGACAATTGAACATGTTCTTAAATTTTTTAAATAAATTACACAAAAACATTAAATTTACACTGGAAATTGGTAAAGATAAGAGCTTAAATTTCTTAGATTTAAATTTAACATTAACAGGTACAAAAATAGATTTCAATATTTTCCGTAAAGATACGTATACTGATATTGTTATACATAATTCTTCAAATCATCCCTTTTCTCAAAAACTAGCCGCTTTCCACTCTATGATTAATAGACTAATTACAATTCCTTTGTCAGCTCTTAACTATAATTTTGAATTAAATCTCATAAAGCAAATAGCAATTAATAATGGCTATTCTACTAATTTGATAGATGAAATACTAAATAAAAAAATTAAACAGAATTTTTTCAAATTATATATTTACCCTATATCTAAAGATAACAATAAACATTGGCGTAGAATTTTATTTGTCGACAACGATACGTCAAAAATTATTAGTAAAAATATTCCCGGTACTATTCAACCAGCGTTTTACACAAATAACAAACTGAAGAAATATATACTCAACAATAAAGATAGCGAAATTAAAACGAAAAAATCAGGGGTTTACAAACTCAATTGTAATGATTGTAGTTCGTTTTATATAGGTAGAACTTATAGAAACTTTGAGATTAGGGTTAAAGAGCACCTCAGAGCACTAAATGGCAATAGCGATTCTGAGTTCGCAGACCATTTATTAAAATATGATCATAGCTTTGACATAAATTCAGGTCTTCAAATATTACATACAGGATATAAAACATCGCAAATCAATAATTTAGAAATTTTAGAAATAAGAAAAATGTAAATTCCAAAGCTGACATAATTAATAAGCAAAAAATTTTTGTTAACCCTGTTTTAAATATCTTCCCACTTAACCGACCTTTTACTTCTAATAGCTTGGTAATCCCCAATTCTTCGAAACTCCCACCATTGTCAACCCTTCCCCCTCCTTCAATTTCTTCTCTCCATATGTAATCTATAATTAATTTTTTAACTTTAGTATACTTTTATTCCTGAAGAAGTGAACATGGTTCACGAAACATGTTGATATTATAAAATATAAAAAAATAAAGTGATGTAAACTAAGTTATTTTCTTTTAATAAACTAACATTAATTGATCATTTTTATGATACGCTATTAATTTTTTAAGGCATATCTCTGATTTGAACCTCTTATTCTTATTATACTTTTCAACTGTTTTGCTACTGACACACGTGCTCATAAATGAGCACGCTCATTTCTCCTTCCACCCGCGAATCCAGTAGCATGCTCACAAATCAACAGCCGGTTGCTTTGTGAGCATGTTCATTTGGGCGTGACACACATGCTACTAGGTAGCATTTGCTCATTAGTAGCAAGAGAGCATGCTGATGGTACTAACACACATGCTATTAAATGAGCATTCTCATTTCCCCTTCCACCCGCGAATCCAGTAACATGCTCACAAATCCACAGCCGTTTGATTTGTGAGCATTCTCATTGGGCGCAATACACGTTATAGGAAGCATTTTCTCTTTAGTAGCAAGAGAGCATGCTTCTAATGAGCATGTCTGTGAGTACCATTAACGATTGCCCGGTCATCAACATTCATTTGAGTGACTCATCTCATCGGGGTTTTGGAGCAGACCTTTTTTTATTGCTCTACTTCGAGGTCGAAATACCATTCCGCTCTGTGCTCCCGGTTTCAAGTACTTACAACATAATGTCCAATGCACCAAAGCCGAAAACATGGCTATTGAAAATTCTGGGGCAACCACAAAGGTCTGGGAAATCGAATATCGATGGGATAGAAGACCGCAGCGCTGCCAAGTATGAACAGCCATATCAAATTGAATCATTGGACACTGTTTGTGCTCCAGTTTCGGGCATAAATTGCACTACTATTCCGTTCTCCAGCTTAAAGCTGGACCCCGAAGTAATCAATTATTTCGGATGAAATTTTGTATTTACCTAATACCTAAATGCGTGAACGCGTCTTACCCGTTAGTTTATGCGTAGACTCGTTGACTTCGAAACGAAGGTAGCAATCCATGGAGTGCTAGTACCTACCCTAAAGTATGGCAGTGAGGCATGGAACTGGTAAAGATGAAAGTAGAAATGTGATCCCTGAAGCTTATGTGAGTAAAACCGTGTATGATCGTGTGAGAAATGCGGAGATCCGCGAAGAATGCAAGGCTGATGTAAGCGTAATGAGTAAGATTGAGAAATGGATGCTCAGATGGTTTGGGCATGTACGCGTATGATGCAAATGTGAATGGTAGAAGAAGTGACAAGCTCAAATGAACAAAATAATGGCGGAAGACGTCACGATTAAGTGAGTCAGATACTTGAGTCAGGCCATGTCATAAATCAGAATAATAGATAAGTATGTATGGATGTGAATGAAGCAAGGAGTGTTTGAGTTGTTTGGCGGTCCGTCCTCTGTGGGGAACTAACTGCGTGATAGTTAGTTAATAGACTCGTCTCCCTTCATAGAACGCTTGGGAAGGGAAATGGTTTGTTTACCAAATAATGAAGTAACCAACCCGTTTAACCAATTGTCGCTTTTTGTTAAATATTTGTTTATTATTTGTTCAGGAGCATAAACAAACAATAAAATTTGCCTCGACTGCTATCTATGCCATCTGTGGTCCTTGCCCCGCTATGATCTTCAATCTTCATCCTGGAATTGTGCGTAGGGTGATTGTGATTTTTATCCCACCATTTATGTATCGTTTATATCTCGTAATTGAACGTAGATCTGCAAACCGGATCCAACCCATAGAGTTAGATTTGAGATCTGAGACTGCTTAGATCTTTGTAAAAATATGCGTGGGTATGTAAAATATTTCCAAAAATAATAAGCGTGTTTTTTGTTTGTTTTGGCATAATTATTTATTCTAGGTTCTTGGTAATATTTTTTTTAATTGATCAAAGTCAGGTGAATTCTTTTCGACTTTTTCCTTTTGATTTTTTGGGTTTCTAATTTTGTCACTGAAATTGTTTTAAAAAATCCGCCCCAAAAATTACTATTTTATTGAGAAGGTCACGTAACTAACTGTATTGAATGAATAATTTTTTAATGAATTTATTTTTTATAGTATAAAGAAGAGTGTCTGTGGCGAGCGGAGTGCAAATCTACATTTTTTTCCGATATTGCTGTTACTTCTTGATGATATATTCCACATAAAATAAGAGGAAAATTGCTGTTTAGGTTCATCTGATTTCGAAAAACTCTATGTAAAACCCGGGCAACGCCGGGGACTTCAGCCAGTTTTATTTTATAAAATAGTATAAATTAAATACGACGATTCGTTGTTGATTTTTACAACTCCATTTTTTTCGTTATTTGTTTTTGGGGTGTTATGCAGTGTCCATCATCAGGGTAGATCCGACAGATGTGAAACGTTGGCTAAAGAAGGAGGTAGCGCATAACACCCCAAAAACAAATAACGAAAATACTTTTGGCCGTGAAAATCTAAAAACGTGTATGAACTCCCTAAAAAAATCTATTTCACCGGTATTTTTTTAGGGTTTCCAATCAGGAGGGATATTTTTTGAATCCGTCTTACGTTTATCAGCATTATCAGAAATTTGTGGTTTATTGTGATCGTTAGTTATTTGCGGTAAGAATTCGGTGAAAGAGGGAACTCTTCCATTAGGTACCTATTACAAAGAAGTATTTAGTTACCTATATGAAGCATCTCATCTCGAACAGCGCGTAAATGGCTTATTTATTATCTTTCGTATGTTTTTGTAGTAGACAATGAAGCGTAACTTTGCTGGCAGGTTTGGCACTTTGCTCCCGAAATTTCTCAATAAGTTCCCGGATATTGAGTATTTGTTCTCGAGTTCCTCTACCCTTGACCAACTCTGCATTTTCACGAGATATTTGCCATTTTAAGTTCTCAAGACGTACATTTATAATGTACAGCAATGCAAGACAATACTGGCGGTCATTAGTTGATTTTGATTAGGTAGTTCAACACGTGGCGGGGCTAATTAACCTCGGGCCGTGCGAAATGGAACAAAGAACTTAGTGTAGCCTATTTATTTCATCTCTTCGGTGCTATAAAGAGTAATCTCAAATCTGAGTGATTAAAAACTGGGACAAAATCCGAAACAAAAGATGGAGCCGCGAAAACTTGCAATGTCTTTCATCAGATGATCTTTTATCACGTCCTAATTCCTGTTGATTACTGATGAGCTCACTAGTCACTAGTCACTAGTCACTAGCAGTGGGGCCACTGAAAAGAAAAATTGAATTAAGTGTGTTTTGGGCGGGTCCGTGTGCCTGAATAATAAAACTTTTTCAAATAAGTATTGAAATTCTTTCTTGAACGGATTATCACTTTCCTCTCCAGTCTAGAAATAGAAAAGTCTTAATTAAGTTGGCGGCGTCATTTTGAGCAAACAGCAACATTATGTACCAAGTGTCCGACCGAAACAGGACTTTCTACAGAAACCGAATCTTCGGTAGGTATCTGTCTCAGTTGCGGCTGAAACCGAAACCGAACCCTTTTTAGACACGTTAAAAATCTATTGTTAACTGAATTTTGGTTTCTTTTTTACACTAACAAAACATAAAAATTAAGAAACATGTTAAGAGGGCATTACCAGAGAAAACCAGAAATATGTCATTTTAAAATCAGATTTTAGACGTATTGACTCTTTTCCACAAAAAATTATAAATGGATTTCGAAAGATTGTTCCTTTATCTAGCATTCGCATGTAATAAATTTTGAGAATTTTTTTTAATTTTTAGTATAAAAAGGTTATTCCATAGGTCGTTGGCAGATTTGTTAAATTTTCAAAAAAGATTTTGTATAATACCACACCCTTTTCAAATAATATAATCATGCAGTAAAATAAATCCATGCATTATCTAGCAAACGCACGTTTTAGAATTTTAATTTTAGTTTCAATAAAATCATTAAAAAATATGTACGTACACGTGTTTCTTGACGAAAATTGGTCCATTTGTGTATTTATTTGCGCATTTACAAACTAATATATTTCAGATTTTTTTAACATTCTTATTAAATTTAAACATTATTGAAAAATGATAAATACTTATAATCAAAAAATAATTACAAAAAGTACATCATTTTACTAGTTTTATCATCACGCCTTTCAGCATTTTTGGATGAAGGTGTAAATTAAAGCTAATTTGGATTGAAATAAATTCGATATTGAGTTATAATTTAAAAAAGCTGATACGGAGAATAATTAATCTTTCTCATTGTAACCGCCCTGCACGGTCGTAAGAACAACTTTCGACGAAATGTGGATTTTCGTCCGCTGGCTGGTTAAACGCTCTTAACTACTTCTTGGAACAAAAAATTGTCAATACTTAATTTAAAGGAAGGACCTCATTAATTGAGAATTAATTGCGTTTACAATCACAACATTCTTATTACACGTATTAAATGAAATAAAACACAATAAATGAAGTATGTGAAAAAATATATAGGTATATTTTTTAATAATATTACTGTTACAAAACAAACAACACAAACGTGACGAGCCACGAACTCACCCGAAGTCAGCCAAACGACGAGAGTTTCGGTGCACCCGAAGGTTCAGCAGATTTTATACCGAAACTGATGCCGAAACTTGCCGAAACCGAACGTTCGGTCGGTCACTAATTTATGGTAGGTCGATATCGTATTTTATTTTTTGACTGTGTTTTCTTAGCCCATGATGAAAATTACGGCGAAGTAAAAAAAAGTTCACTTGTAAACTTCGGCGCCAGAACTCACCGTTCGAGAGTTTTTTGCTATTTCAGTTATCGGTTCATCCATTCCTGTAAAACTCACCCCCCTGAAGATCGATTAAATTTCGTTTCGGCGCATTTTTCTGGTAAATAATAACAATTGTAATAATATTTTTCGATGACTCATGAAAAATACAGAATTGTCCTAGGGGACTCGTTGTTCATTTTGTACGTCATTCTGCCGTTCCTTTAACACGCCCCTTTCCGCGGAAGCAGGTGGGTCGTTTAGATTATTTAAATTGCCCCACATTACGATTTTTAACATTCAGTTTTGTGGTCCTAGAAGTGGGTCTAGGTAAATTGACTGAATTGCAATTTTTCGAATTCAACAAATGTTCGAAATGCAATTTTTCGAAAACATATTTTTCGAACATCAATTGACCGAAACACTAGTTTGTCGAATTGATATAAGTATGTATAAAGTACGTACAAGAGTATTTTATTATAGGATCGACAATATCAAGTAACCTAACCTAACCTCACCTAATAGTATCTTGTTAGTCATAAGCAAGTGAAATATATATTTTAAAAGTTGATTAACAAATTCGATAAATGTGTCTTTCGGCCAATTGGCTGTTTAAAAAATTAGTCTTTCCAAGAACTGAAATTCGAACAATTTATTTCGAAAAATTGAATTCGAAAAACATGTCTGCTTCCCCTAGAAATGGAGGCAATTTTTCAATTTGTGTGGAGAAGTCCGGAGGCATGTTTCTGTACACCGGTTCCATGACTGGCCCCCGGCATACTTATATACAATATGCAGTCGGTTTAGGGAAAATACGATATACCCACTTACACAAAATATAACTAAGTGAGAGCAGAGAGAATAACAAAAGTATAACACATATTTTCATTCTTAATGCATCATGAATGAAATCTGCTTTCCCCAAACAAGCTTGACCTTCCTCATGAATCGCTCTATCTAGTGGTGAAAACCGCATGAAAATTCGTTGCGTAATTTAAAAGATCTAAGCTCACAGACAGCGGGAGCGACTTCATTTTATACTATGTGAAGATGTCATTTCGGGCCGACTGTCGAGGTCTCTCTTTTCACCGGAACAAACCACCTTTTTTTCAACTACACACTTTTTTCGTTTTCATTTACTAAGGGGTCGTCCATTAATCACGTGAGGCTCGAAAGGGGGGGGGGGGGTTAAAAAGTTGCTAAAAAACATCACGTGATTAATGGACGACCCCTAAGGCAATCTGCACTTGGCTAATTTTTATAGTTCTATTTTTTTGAAATATCACCTCATGGGTGCTTGCTTGCACTTGTCTCGTAATTGCATTTACCAAACTTTTGCAAAATTGAATCGTAATCATCTCAAAGGTACTGCTGCAGTGACGTGGGTACCGTAAGAATAAATATTTTTTATTTTTTTTAAAAAGTGTTTTTACGGACAAGAATAATTTTAAAGCATAGATAGCACCGTTTTTTTAAACATTTTGTTTTTGAGTAAGTAGTTCTTTTTTTTCTACTTTTTATTTATTATTTATTCACGACCCATTTGGGCTTTTACACTTTATTTTGTAGAAACAGATAACCTTTAAGAAAAAAAAATTTTGAACGTCAAGTGTGCAAAATTTCATCAAGAAGTATCAAAATTCTGCTTTAGGGGATGGAAAAAAGGATTTGCGTTGGTTTTTCGTCAGTCGGTTTTTCGATGTCTCATGTAAACACAGTGAACTTCCTCTTATTTGAAGGTCGTGTGTGCAAAATTTCATCAATCTCGGAATAAAGTTGTAGATTTGTATAAAAATCAAATCCACGCTGCCCGCCACAGACACTCCCTTTATATAAATAGATACATATATGAGGCAAGACAAACACAGAGAGCAATAACAAAATATCAAGGTTTGGTGTCAATATAGTAGATACATGTTTACTTTACTTTGCAATACACACTTCATTACTTACTTTTTATTAGATTAATTTTCTACCGATTTTGAAATGTCCGTCCATGCCATTCACTAGCATTTTTCTAACTTACAAGATTACAATTATAAAATTAGATAGGTACCTACAGAAATAATTAGATACTGTTAGGTGTGGGTAGTGTGGTGGAGGTTTGTAGAGGTAAGGGTGGGGTAGGGGGTCAAAATAAGGAGTAAATAGTATTGAAGAAAACTGGAAGTGGACTTTCTCTGTTATCAATTCTTTTTTATTTAGTTTAGATACGCTGATGACATTTTTGTAATTTGCTCAGGTAAATAACTTGAATTAGATAATAAGAATATATCAATATTTATTATGTACAGGGGACGTTGCATATTTTTGTCAATCATGTAAAAACTGTTAGTGTGGTTTGGGGGCCCGGTTCACATACTGGCCCAGGGCTCAACAATTTATTATAACACCACTAGATAGGTGACTTGAACTTGGACCCCCATGTGGCGAATTTCGAAGAAACATTCATGCACATAAGCAGTTTTTAGAACTTATGAATCAATCAATCATTCTAGGGCAAAAAATTATATGTTGTTGGTTAACTTAAAATCTTGCTGATGAATACGTTGAATTATATGCGTTTTCGTATTTATGCTGACGAGACCGTGATGGATAATTTATTGTACCTACTTAAAATTTTCTGGTCGGCTGAAATACAAAAATGTATAATATAATGCGTGATGGTTTGGACATGTAGAGAAGATGAATTAAGAAAGGAGTGCAAGGGGAATTTATGACACAAATGTGAATGGTAGAAGAAGTCGGGGACGCCAGAGGAAGATGTGGCATGATCAATTTCTTAAATCTAGCCGTATCAAGAATCTGAATAATAGAAGTTTATGTAGGAAAGTTAATGAAGCAAGGAAGTTGTGCCAAGACTCGGCAGTCCATCCTCTCTGCCTATCCCTGTGGGAAACGGCATGCTGGTTAGTTAATTCTACTGATGTGAGGTTAGTCAGATGTTAAATAAGGGAGAATAGTTCAAATTAGTCATTGCTAATTTATTTTAAATGGTTATTTTGAGCAGTGATTCCCTGCATCAAAAATAACACATGATTCATTTTATTATATGCCATCCATTCAGGAACTATGTGGGCCCTAAATCTCCTTTCATTGCATAATTGATAAGAATGTCCTATAATGCATTACATATGGGGGAGAAGAATAATACTATATTTGACTCAGATTTGAATATTTTTTCCTAATCTCTGTCCGCCCATCAACGCAGTGTGAAAAGTTCTTTTGGAATGTCAAGACATTATACAGATTTTCAATTTCACCTTTTTTATTCCTTCTTTGCTTTGCATGAAGGAAAAGCTTTATTATTAAACCATAACTTTTTTCACATTTTTTTGCGTACAAAGTAAATAATGATTTAAAATTTTTTTATCGTTTTTATCAAAATTTGAGTTTTTGCCGGATGATTAGATGAGTTCTACGCTTTCTATGTTATGGGAAGGTGTATCGGCAATAATACAGTTTCTCTTTACTCATATTGGTTTAAAATTGAAAGAACCACCACCTATTTATTTGTGTCTCATACAAATTAAAGTTGAAAATTCCGACTAAGTTATATGATTTTCTTTTGCAGTTTCTTCAGACAAAATGAGCGAAACCGAAGTCATTGCTCACGAGGAAGAAAAGAAGAGTCTAGATAAGAAGGAAATAGAAGATGAGGAGCGTGAGAAGATGCTCAATGCCGAGAATAAGCTCCAGGAAGAAGTTCCCAAGATAGTCTCGGAGAGTATCGAAGAAGTCAAGCAGGCGGTGGAACCCATAACAGATGAAGGAAGGGAGGTTAAACCTAAATTCATTCCCATTGGAGGAATCAAGATGCCAGGCTTCTTCACCCGGAGCAAGTCCAAGGAAAAATGCAAGGTACAATATTAGCTGACACTACCTCTTGCAATCTATCTCTGTCAGGCTATTCCTTATCCACTTAAGCGATAGAGAATTCAGGGTGTTCAATTTTCGATTAGAAAAAAAAATCATTAAATTAATTAATCACTAATTCATAAAAATCACCTACACAACTTTGGGTAGTTATCGCTCGAGCGGTTATAGCTCTTCTTGAGATACTCCTAAAACACCTAACTCATGCAAATATATTATTGATTTAATGAAAACAAATAACTTTGTAAACACCACTAAGTATATTATTTTTATATTAATCTTTATTCTGACAAAGACAACTTTGTTTTTGGAACATATTGATAATATCTATAATATAAAAATGAATCGCTGAATGTGTTGCTAAGCGCATAACTTTGGAACGACTTCACCAAATTGGATAATTCTTTTTTTGTGTGTTCGTTATTGTCAGGACAAGGTTTTTATAAAACTTCCGGTGAGCTCTGGCATTATGAAATTTGTATAAAAAAATTGCTATTGGTGGCACGCGAGGTTTGAAAACTGAATGTATGGAAAGCGGGAGGGAGGGAGAGGGAGTGGGGAGGGAGGAGGGAGGGGGTGGGCGGTGAGAGGGGGGGGGGGGGGGGAGGTTAAGGAGGCGGAGTGGGAACCCCCCTTACACCATGCGAGCGAAGCCGCGGGAAAAAGCAAGTTAATAATATAGTGGTATTTTCAAAGTTATTTGTTTTCATTAAATCAATAATGAAGTTTGAAGAAGTAAATATATTATTGGTCAATATACTACAACTTATAATAACCGTTCAAGGCTAGATTAGAAGTTCCATACATTCGGAATCATCTTCATAATTAAAGCAATATATCCACTTGAGTGATACAAAATTCTTTGCCTCTATCTATAATTTGAAGTAGAACTTTCTGCCTTAGTATATATTGTATTCATTTGATCTTCTACATAATATGATGCAAAAATGATTCCAATTGCCGGCATAGAGAACTAAGCTATTTGTGTTCATCTTTATTATTTTTAAAGTAGCTTCATGTAGGCATTTTATTATTTGAAGTAGTTGTGCTGTATTATTATTTATTCCTGTTGTGGTAGCGCATGTGAATTAGAACAACCCTAAATTTAATGATGTCTAGTTAGTACCAATAGCCAGGACTACTACCAATAATAGGTTCTTTGTTAATCATCAGAGATAATATTAAATATTGCTTGTGTAACTCAGGACGGGGATGACGGTGCTCAGGGGGAGTTGCTAGAAAAGCCTGCTGCTGAGTCTGTGGAAATAGCCGTAGAAAACGCTGGTGAAAAGGAAGTCACCAATGCACCCACTTTAAAGAACCGCTTATCTTCAATCAAAATTCCTAACCCGTTCGCCAAGAAACCAAAGGATGCTACCCCAGTTGCCGATGATGCTGATAAAGATGCTGCCAAAGATCCAGGTATGACATGAATATCTTCAAAGATCTAAGTAAGAGAGAATGACAAGTTATCTACAAACGTTAAGATTAATTATCAGACCGGTCAGTTATTGAGTCGATTGTGGAACTATTTTTTGGATAACCAACACCTTTGCTGTAGGTCACCCCAATTGATTCACCATGTTTGGTGACTTAGCAGGGGTGCCCGGTTTCACGGGGTGAGGTTTGTCCAGATCTTGGCTGTGGACGCATCTGCCCACCAGTTGCATGGAAGGCCACATCGGGAGAGACTGGTTTAGGGAGACCTTTTGACCTCTCCAGCAGGCCTCTCTCGGAACATCCCCTTGCACTGCGGTAGGAGGGATGGATTCATACATCCGTCACTCATGGAGACACTGACCCCCAGATTCCAATCCAACCCTTATACCCTTTTCCTTCACAGAACTTCATCTCCTTCCTTTCCTCAAAAGTACCTTCACACAGCATCCGCAAAGATGACAAAGGCCCTGAGGGGAATTATTTTCTTCAGGGCCTCCTGTGTGGAGCTAATGTAAAAAAAAATTTGACAAATGCGTAGGTTGTTGACAAACCCACCCAGGCATTGTGTGATCGATTACTCGACTGGCTTACTCCTTCATTATTGCACAAACAACATCTTAAACATATAATGACAGTAGTAGGAAATTTTCAAATATTGGCAGGGCATTCATAATATGGGAACTTTAGTCTTTTTTTGTTAAGAGTTTAAAATAAAAAGGTTTTTTTGGTTTATCAAAAACCCTTAATTCTATCGTTTAACGAATTGCCACATTCCAAAAATAAACTACTACATTAGTAAAACGTATTATTGATTTTTAGAAGCATCAAATACCGATAAGCCCGAAAACACTGCACAAAAAAGAGGTTTATTGAACGCTATCCGTCTGCCGATAGTTAACATGATTCCTCGCAAACTCCGGAGTCACAATGCCGCCCCTGGTGACGCAGAAGCCGGGCTCGACACCACCAAGCAAGCTGAACTGGCTTCCATGGAGACCCTCGATGATAACAAGAGCACCGAGAAAGTGGAAGCCGAAGACGGCATGGAAAACGTTAAACTGGACATTGATGTAAGTTAATCACAAGTTTAATTAATAAATTACACTGTAATACCACCTCATTGAGGATTGGAGCTGGCAACATGGTATCGCATCTACGTACATAAGCGCACACTATAGATAACACATCTGCTCTGATGACAGACACTGAAACACTGTTCAAAACGTTGGCTAAAGAAGGAGGTAGAGCAACACGTTATAAAACCCCAAAAATAAATCACTATAATCACAAGTTATTCTTTTAACCACAATGAATATTATAAGAATAGTTATTAGTGCTTTGTTTACTGATTTTATCCCGTCCCCTAGTTTTGTTCATTGCTAGTTTTTGCATCATTAGTACATAATAATTTTGAATCACTAATCATTATCATCACTTTTTGCATGCTTGTGAAAAATTTTTAAAACTATAATTATCTATCCCTCTTTCTATGTTCAAAATAGATATTAAATTATAATCCTTATGTTGGAAAGTAGCTCCCTCGGTGAACTTTCTAAAGTGTTTAATTAAAGAAACTTTTTTTATTTCTAGGATAAAGCCGAAGAAAATAATAGCGCACCGAAAGAGAAATTACACTGGAGAGAGAGAATAAGGCAGCAGAAATTCATTATTGGTAAGATTTTATTTATTAGTTTTCTGTGTCTAAAATGGTTGTTAGTCACACTCCCATTGCTTAGTCCTTGTTGGTAGCTCTGCCAGGTGCACTCTAGCTCTTTCAAAAGTCACAAGTCGCCAATGCTTAAAACATTAAATTGTGAATCAAATAATGCTGTTTGACATAGATATTAAATTAAACAATAACTTAATACCTTTTTGCTCCGATGAAGATTTGGCTTAAGTGTAACCGCTGGGCTACATTTTAAAATTAAAATTAGTGGTACATATAATACTAAGCAATTGTCTATTTTCATAAATTAAAACAGTTTCAATAACAATACAATGCGTGTGGTGTTTATTTTCTAGATGACCTGGCAATTGCTGGTGGAATCCTGATATTCATCATCCTTCTGATCATCATCATCGCTGTCACATGCGGGGGCGGAGCCCTGGTGGCTTCCCCCATCAAGGACGGGCGCTACGTCGATGCCGTCACTTCCTGTGGACTGGTCGAAGGGTATGCACCAATTCTGCTATCTCAATCGTAATGCTATTGCTGTTAGTAGTCTCATTTTCTTGATTGATTCACTTAAATATAAACTTATCAATTTAATTTTCAGGGTGTTGGAGGATGGTGCTTTTGCATTCAGAGGAATTCCGTACGCTATTCCACCAATTGGAGAAAACCGCTTCAGAGCTGCAAAACCGCTGGACCAGATCGAAGCCTGCTGGAATGGTACCCTTAAAGCTCACAATGCCACCGAGACCTGCCGTCAGATATTGGGAAATGGAACTGACCAAGGCATTGAAGATTGCCTGACCCTCGATGTCATAACTCCGCATGTGAGGTACGACACTCCCCTGCCGGTCATCGTGCTAATCGGAAGCAACACTTTGACTGGAGGTTCCCCGGGCAAACTAAGGCCTTCTACCAGATACGCAAGATCCAAAGATGTCCTATTTGTCCGTCCTAATTTTAGAGTGGGTGTTCTAGGATTCTTAGCCCTCGATTCCCTGTCCAAATCCACCCACCCTCCGACCTCTGGAAACTACGGCTTGAGCGATATTATTGCCGCCTTAAAATGGGTACAGCTGAATATTAAACATTTCGGTGGTGATCCAAATGCAGTCACCTTATTTGGTCACCGAGCCGGAGCAACGCTAGTGACCGTGTTGACTAACTTGAAGAAAGCTGAGTTGCTATTCGCCCGAGCCTGGGTGTCCTCAGGAGCAGCCCTGTACCCGGGAAAACCCCTCCAAGAGAGCGAGAAGCTTAACGAACGCTATATGGAGTTGGCCAAGTGTACCGATGCCAAATGTCTTCGTGAGAGCAAGGTTGATGATCTACTTCATGCAGTTCCTGATATTTGGAGGGGCGACTCACCCGACCTTCCTTCCGCCACAGAAGAGCCGGATAAGAGGCACGAATGGCTGGTATTGGATGGTTCCATTCTTACCACTCATGTTCTGGAACCTTTGGCTGAATCTAAGATCCCTTTGGTAATTGGTACAACAGCTCACGTAGACGCCTCGGAGAAGCTTCTCCTGCGCCACACTACATGGACGCCCGAACTTGTCACAAAGCATGTTAAGGACAGCAAGCTGGGTCAATTGCAACTGGCGGAAGAAGCTCTGCGAAGGTACAATGCTACGTATCAGGGATTGGCCGCCATGATATCTGACATCAGAACAGTTTGTCCACTCCTCACCATCGCCCGCTCTCGCCCTTCCACTCCTTTCTACATCGTGACACAACCGGGCGGGGAGAGCAACGTGGCTGATGTGGATTCCGACATCTCGGCTATCCTGGGCAGGTACGAACCCAAGACTCCGGAGCAGCGGAGATACGTGTCGGCCATGCAGCAGTTGTTCTACCACTACGTGTGGCACGGAGCAGTCCCTCAAGCTGACCCAAAGAACAGCTTATCAATCCTGCAAGTTGGTCAGGATGTACTTCCCATCAAGGAGTATCCTAATTGTGATTTATGGATCTCTAAGGATGTTGTCCCTCGTTATGCTAGGCAAGATTAAATTTTAAATGTTTTTTTACACTCCCAATTTTTTTTATCACTTTGTGTACAATTAGCAATGTCTGCTTCTGTAATTCAACAAATAGTTAATTTTAATGTATCCATATGCATACATAATAATTGGTATAAATATATACTATAATAGTAATTTTGAACTTCAAATGATAAATGTTTAAATAATTTTTTTGACCAGTGACATTAAAATCAAATGTGATGTTAGTTAGCCGAGGATTATTAGAGACAGGTATTGTATTGATAGAGTGTTATTGATTCAACGAGAGCTTATTGTGTATGCTGAGTTTTGAGGAATATGTAAATACGGAAAAGGTGGTGTAAAAACGGGACATTTTTCATAAGACGTGCCCTTAATAAATGGGTAAATTGGTTAAAGTGTGATTGTGTGAAGTGGACATTATATATTCGTCATTGGTCATAATGTGTATTATATTGTCTTAGATACTCATAAATTATTACGCTTTTATATGTATATATATATATATATATATATGTATGTAATTCCAAAGCCAAGCTCACTTAGTAAAATGAGGGCCGTATAAATATTTTACAATCATATAAAAAATATTGATTTATGAACAAAGATGTACAGGTGGGGTCTAGAAAGTAGTTTTTTTTTTCAAAGCGAATTAAATAAAACGTGTTGCTGATGGTAAAAAAATAATTTTTGTTTATCAGTAATATTTTTTATTTTATTATTCACCTTCATAAAAGGGAAGTTTCTGACCCCACCTTGTATTTATAATTGATAAAAAGTAAAATCTAGTTGAATATTATTGACGGAAGGGTAGAGAAAATATAGTATGTTTGTGACCTTAAATGCTGATGTTTGTACTGTAGCTTTAGCTGTTTTTTCTTTTCTTACAAATTGAAATACATAATTAGGAAATATTTTCACGTAATCCTGTGATCTATTTTATTTTTATTGAATTAAGCCAAACCAAATCTTACTTGAGACTGATTTAGCTTGTTGACTCTTCAACCTGTGTATTAGGCTCCTCAAATCATTGCAGGTGTATTTCATCCCGCCTCTCTAACTTTTGTCCAAAAAAACAAGGCTGCTGCTGAAATATATTATAAGATCATATTTCTCATATCAGTTAGAGATTAGATTTTCACACCATTGCAATCGATTATCAAAGAATACATATTTATGTACCACAATACTCACTGGAGCGATTACGGTCGAAAAATGGACCACTTTTATTTTTCTGCGATTGATAGCGGTCCAAAATTGAACCACATTTTCCTACCATTCGTAAAACACTTATTGTAATTATTTAAAACTTCCCTGGCCAGCCATTTATTTTAAAAGGAAGCTATTGAAATGCTCTATCTGTTAAGACCATAGATGTCGCAAATCCGAACTTCTGTAGACTATTTTAAAACGATGTTAAAAATATTATTTTCATGTCGAATTTTTGATTAGCTGTTTACGGTTAAAATTATGTCCTTTTTCCATAGATATGCACCACAGACAACATACATAAACCGAAAATATTATATGTTGACTCGAATAAGTACCCCTCATGGCAGTTTCAAATTAACAACACGCAGGATTCGTGCGGTTATAAACTTTACGATTTTTTAATATTTTTTTTTAATAAATCCTACAAATATGCGATAAACGGTAACATACAGGTTAATTTATTGGCTGTATAGCACTATAATAAGTTTTTATCTTTCCATGTTAAAATTCGGAGGTATGATTTTTTTAATGTTAGCAAAATATTTTAAAAATTATCTTCTGGAAATTGCGAGCAATCGAAGCGAATTTATTTATTTCGCGTGATCGCTCCAGTGGTTACAACAAACAAAAATATGCATTATAGCATGTTAGGCGTAGAACAACCATAGACCAGGAGAATGTCCTACCCTCTTTATAGATGTCTCAACATACATCACTTCTGAATGAGAACCAATAAATAAGTTTGTTTTTAGTTTTCTGTAATAATTTTCAGAGTTACTGTAATAATATATAGAACTAGTACTCTTATAAAACAGATCTCAATTATATCCAAATAGATCCAACTGACAAAACAATTTTATTCTTAATTAATTAATATAACATATTATTATTTAATCAGTACAAGGTTTTACCAAAAACATTAATTTTTAATACTCTTTATGTACCTTTTTATTTTATTATAATAATTTACACTCTTTGCCCTACATCACTATCTGCAATATTTTACGGTACCTAAAACGTGCAGGATATTTTACTACACAATGTTTCCATTTGCAATATGTTGTTAACATTATTGTAAAAACACAAAACAGGAAATCCATCACACAAATAAATTTTACTAAACAAGAATGAATCAACTTTTGTGATATACATATTTTAATTTTTCTAACTGATCACATAAACATTAATCTCCTTCAATGTTGTTCATATACACATAAGTTTTCCACACTTAATTCTTGCCAATAGGCTTACTTACTTATCTTAAAATATGTGTAAACTATTTAACCTGCTAACTTTTTGAATATTTTATTAGTATTACTATAATAATAAAATAATTATCAAATCAATATTGAATAAGTGATATTTAGTACCTATGTAAATTTATTTATTGATATTCCTTTTTATATTTAAATTTTTACTGCCATTTTTATAAAGTGAACAAATCAAAAAAAATGTTTTTTAAGATTTTTATACACTGCATAGAAAAAACACGCTTACACATATATGTGTAAATAATCTATAATGAGCATTACAAAATCTGTGTTTTCAATTGTTTAGAAAATAACACTGTTTGCAAGCTTGATTGGGCGAACATATCGGGTCCCTTTTTATTTTATGTCCATCTGTAACAATAAATATATGATTGTGTACAACATGTTTTTAATTTAAAGAAACCATCCCTTCGTTCAGAATACAATTTTTAATGTTCTCAAAAGTTGTCTTGACAGAGGCAACTTCCTGTGAAGCCGGCGCCAGACATGAGTTCAAAGAAGTGATCAAATAAGAGTGTTCACATGTACGTCCGTACGTTCATTGTCGGTTGTTTAGCGCACATCAAAGGGATCAAAGTCCAAATGTTTGTGTGCCTGCCACACTGCGCAAAGCCCAGTTGCGAGAGCGTCGTGGAGAGATGTTGTGCGTAAAAAACCAAACGAACTAACGATGGAGTGGAATAATGAGAGCGTTTCTGAGTTTATAGAGTTTTTTTTTTACATGAATACCGCACAAGAGTCCCAACTGCTCCCGTCTGGAGCCAGTGGGACTATGACATCACCAATTGGGGTATGTTGTGAGGCTGAAGGTAATGGGGAAGACGGAGTTGGGGAAGTACCTGGCTATTCAGATATGGTCACCAAACACGGCTAAGGCCATTTCAAGCAATGTTTCAATTCTGAATGGTGGTCTCACACCAGGGCGATACTGAGAGTATCTTCCACTCTGGAACGTGCCGCAAATATACTATATATTATTTTAAATGAATAAATTGTGAAGTAATACAAATTAATCAAATAAAGTTTATTTGCCACACCGGGATTCGATCCCGCGACCTTCGGAGTGCTAGTCAAGAGCCTTACCACCGGACACCGCCGTCAAGTTGATGCAAGGAGAGCCAGATATATGGGATCCGAAACGTAAAGGGCATAAAAATAGAAATAATACAGAAACAACAAACTGTCGACCAAATCATCGTCCATGTTTTGTGAAGTCTATTTGAAAACTGTAAGTTCAAAGGAGTGATCAAATCTTTGAACACATATCTGGCAGATACAACAATATGTGACCAAATGTGTGAGCAAAGTCTTCAAAGAAGTGATCACTTGTTTGAACTTATATCTGGCGCCGGCATGATATCTTGAACAAAACCATTCCCTTGTTAAGAATATTATGAAATAAATATACAATTTGGCTCTCTTGAAACGGGTATCCTTCCCAGTTGGACAAAGTATAATTTTGTAAAGTATTGTAATATATGTGCACATACACATAAATTAAATAAAAAAATTCTGTAAACCATCAAACACCGTGCAATCGACCCATAAATGTTTTGGCCATGGTGTAGGTATACTACGTTTATTTTTATGCAAATACCACACAAGAGTTCCAACTGCTCCCAACCGTCTGGAGTCAGTGTGGCTATGGCATCCCCAATTGGGATATGTTGAGAGGCTGAAGATTGTGGGAGGGGAAGGAGATGGGGAAGAAAAGAAAGGTGGGGAAGTACCTGACTGTTCGGATTTGGTCACCAAACATGGCTAAAGCCGTATCATATCCATTTATTAGATAAATTCTGCCATAAGTCACCCCAAGTGGATCGCTACGTTTGGTGACTTAGCTGGGGTGCTCGGGTACATGGGGTGAGGTTTGTTCAAGTCTTGATGCCGGATGCGTCTGCTCACCAATTGCGTGCTGGATCGGGTGAGGCATGTTGAGGGAGACCCTTTGAACTCCCCACCCTTTGACTTTCGACCCATCGCTTTGCAGAGGGAGGGATGGATTCATACATCCATCACAACTGGACAAACTGACCCCCAGATTACTACCCACTCCTCGTTTTCTCCTTCCCAGACCTTCCTCTCCATCCTTTTCTTTTAAAAAACCCTCCACAACCAAAATAACCACAACAAAGATGACATAGACACTAAAGGGAAATTAATTTCAGGGCCTCCTGTGTAGAGTTATGTTGAAAAAAAAAAATCAGACCCATTTGGTTGGAAAACATGTACCTACAACTAAGTTACTGTAATGGGTAAGTGGTTATTTTCACACCAAAAAATTCTTATGAAATGGAATCCTTGTCTTTATTTAGACCAACGATACTCAACCTGCGGCCCGCCAAGCTTTTGTGTGCGGCCCTAACCACTTTACCATCAGGAACTTGATTAAAAAAAAACTATCATTCTAAATTTCGAATATTTGATTCGATTCGATTTATAATCTTGAGATTCGTTTCGACTTTGACGCACAGATAGTGTCACCCGAAAAGGATTGTCATTATGGTCCACACGATCTGGTACTGTTTAGATATTCACGGCCAAAAGGTTTTTTTTTGTTATTTGTTTTTGGGGTGTTATGCCGTGTTGCGCTACCTCCGTCTTTAGCCAACGTTTCGGACAGCGTTACAGTGTCCATCATCAGGGCAGATGTGTAAGAGTGTTGCTATTTACACACGCTAGATTTAATCCCAAAAAACAAATATTTGACACACAAGTACGCGCGCAAATCTATAATATAAATATGAATCTCTGAATGTGTTGCTAAGCGCATAACTTCCTAACAACTGCACCAAATTGGATAATTCTTTTTTTTGTGTTCGTTATTGTCAGGACAAGGTTTGTATAAAACCACTGGTGAGCTCTGACGTTATGAAATTTGTATAAAAAAAATTGAATAGGTGGCACACGAGCTATTTGAAAACTGAATGTACAGGGACTGAATGTATGGAGTGCGGGAGGGTTGGAGTGAAACCAGGGAAAGGGGAGGGGAATCTGGGAGGGGGGAGGTGAACTTGGGAGGGGGAGTCGTGGGACGGGGAAGGGGGGAGTGGAGTGGGGAGAGGGAAGGTGGAGGAGGCGGAGTGGGAACGCGAGAGGGGAAGGGGACGCGGGAGAGAAAGGGGAGGCAGAAGGGGAAAGAGACGAATGGTAAAGGACACGCAGTGAGAAACTATTTCCTTACTAAACGGCATAGCAACGCATGCCGTGTACCAGCTAGTAATTTATAAATAAAAGTGCCACTTCTAGAAACAACCGCATCAATTATAATACATAAAAACTGGTTAATGTCAATGGTTAGTCAGGTACCTACTAATTTTAAAAGCATTTCTTGTTGTCGTATAAAGTACTATTTTCTTATAATATAAATACGCATAATTAGATAATTTTTCACAAAAACAGCCCTCTACAAATTATCCAAATATTATTATTATTATTAATGGCAGAGTGTCTTCAAAATTAAATCGAAAAAATGTTGGGGGGGGGGGGGGGGGTTGATGATTTTTTTTCGTCATACCAGTATAGTGTTGCGGCCCGCGTAACTTTACAGATACATGTATGTGGCCCGAAGAGAAAAAAGGTTGAGTATCGTTGATTTAGACCAACCAGTAGCTCAATAAATATTATATTCAATAGAGCGATTGATATACAGGGCTCTCACTGGGCCGGTATATCAGTAATTTTTAGCCATAATCAATTGGCTTATCTTGTCTGAACTACTATCAGAAAACAATGGACGTAAATATCTCTAAGCATGCTGGCAGACCAACTGTTTTTCGTACAGATAATCCAAATATGAACAATTAATTTTATCAAAGTGGAGACAATTTATTTGTAACTAGTTTCTCATCGGGAGGGATCGATATTCCCATGAACGTAGGTGAAAACCGCCTGGCGTCCGATGCAGTGCCACAAACTTGTTGAAATAACCGGGACATGACTGGTTTATTTATGACCGGGACTGGCTGGTTGCAACCCGACCCAAGTCTGCCAGCGCGCGAGTGTAACTCTAGCTCCACACTACTCACGAAGTTGAACGAGGTTAGCCGAATACGAAACTGCGGAGAGGCACTTCGTCTTACTTCGTCCAACCTTGGCTCGCCTCGGGCGACCTCCATTTTTGTCGGTTTTTGCGCCCGAGTCAAAGGACTCGAAGTTGCACGAAGTGCCTACACGAAGTGCCTCTCCACACTACTCGGACTTCAGTTCGCTTCAATACGTCGTCGCGAGCGCACTTCCGTGCTAGTAATTATTTTTTAGCCGTAAAAAATACAATAAATTAAAAAAACACAATCCTTTTGTACTAATTTATTTATTTATTCCCGGTAGTTCTCTTTTCATAGTTTAATTGACTAAACTAACCTAATTCTGTTCCGGTGCATTGCAACTGCAATCATCCACCATCTTCTTTTCCTCCTTTTTTTATAAATATGCATATAGTTATTTATTTATTTATTAATTTGTTATAAGAATATTGTACATTGTTTAGTTTTTTGTGTTATTTCATCCGCCATGCTAGGGATGTCCCTGTGTTATGCGGGTGAAGTTTACAGATTGGAAATTATACATTTGTAATGGTTGATAAATTAAATTATAAGTTGTACAAATTAAATTGAATTGCAAAATTTTATAATAAATATAAATTATTATAATAATAGCATATTTATATTTTTAGCATATATTTTAGGAGCTAGGTATATGAAATGTCTTCGAGCTGACGTGGTATGCAGTGTAGGTAAATTATAATAAAAGAGCGTGCACATTGCAACGGCAGCAGACTTGAACGTCCATGACGTGCGAGTCGTGACGGCACCACCGCGCGAATGAGTTTCTCGCGAAGTTGAACGAGTGTGTAGTGACGTACTTCGAACTTCGGTCAACTTTCCCGAATATTTCGTCGAGGAACTTCGCGAGCAGTGTGGAGCTAGGGTAAAAGGAATATGAAATAAAAAGCTTCAGATCAACATGAATATGAAAACTGAATCCTATTTTTTTCCTCTGATACAATTTGTTCCTTTTTGGCATCTTCAGTGCCTATTCTAATGGTACCTGCCGAGAACTGCTAGTAACCTAATTGATAAAAATGGCGGGTGCCGTGTTTCAAAGTTCAAAGAAACAAATTTCACTCCCGTGTGTGCATAAATAAACCACTTATTGCGTGTGTGGGTCTTTTAAAAGACGTGAGTGCAGAGACCACAGAGACCGCAGAGGAGGTGTGATTGCGACTTCTTCACTTTCACTCTTTATTCGTTGCATAGAAATATTAACTGTCAAAATTTTTGTTTTGATTGTTTATCTATGGCCAATACAAAATCCGGATCGCGCCGAATTGTGACGTTTGTGTTTGTGTCGTTCTCGTTCTAACGTTTTGCTTATTTTTATTAGATTTTACTCTTCCGAATCCAGTGAAATATAAAATATGCACTTTATAAAAGTCACACATTTGTTGTTTTAATTATTATCTTCAAGGTTGATGTCACGATGGATGAACTTAGAAATAGGTAAGGTTTTAGAAAACACATACTTTTTTTATGATCAAAAATTACCACACTAGTTAGTAATGACCATCTCAACTTTGTGTGATTTCATAGCTTCGCTAACCTTTTACTTGTTCTATGAAATATAAAAAAGTACCACATTCTGATCTAGTGTTTGAAATTGTATCTCAACATTTCCTAGGATCTCTGCAAATATAAACATATTTAATTCTCTAACGTTATTTTTTTTTTTACTATTTCAGGAAATATAATACCTCAGAAAGAAACCATTTAATAAGTGATGGGTCACTCTTTGCACAATCTGCAACTTTTCGGATAATAAATGGATCTTTCACTAATCCCTTTATTAAAAGAAGTGACCTAGTTGAATGTGAAAATAATACCAACCAGAACTCCTTAGTACAACTCAAGATTTTTTCTCCTAGCCCACATCATGAAATAATAAATAAAAACACGGTAAGCCTGCCGCCATTATTACTAAAAAGGTACCATTTATCATAAATCGGTAATTTTAATTCCCGTATCGCGAATCTTAATTAATATTCTGTTTTAAAACATGTTTTAACCATATCTACATGGCATACGTGTTCCATTCCCCCACTTGGATGTCGCTTACATGTTATCAATGAAGTTTCACTAAAACACAAACAGTTGTAAAGATTAATAATGTATAAGATAAGAAGCCACTCCTCAAAATGATTATGAAAATAAAATCCTATCCATCTTCAGCTTTCATTTATGGTATAAAATATGTACCTAAGGAAATAATAAAATATGTTTCAGGTTAGGTATATAACTAACTTTCTTGCAAAATAACCTATCCAGATCATTGATCCAGATACATTTTACAAAATCACAACAAATCATTGAGGTATTAATGTTATTTATATTGTTATTAATTACCAATGTAATGAATAACGACTCATTTGTGTAGTATTTACGTGGGGATTTAAGAATTGGGCCCTTTTTTTTTTTTTTTTTACATTAACTCCACACAGGAGGCCCTGAGGAAAATAATTTCCCTCAGGGCCTATGTCATCTGGGATGCTGTGTGGAGGGTCTTTTTGAGGAGAGGAAGGAATGAACATTGGTCTTGAAGAGACTCATGTTGTAGGAAGGAGGAAACACAGGGCCTACCTATTTCAATAAAATTTTGAATTATTAATTAATGGATTAATTTCAATAATTTGAATTATCAACAAGTACGTACATATATAATATTCTTAACTTACATTATCGCATTATAACTTATCCAACATATTAAAAATTATTATTAATCTGCCCACAAACCATAATAACAAACATTTTATTAATACCTATGTATTACCCGCGCGTCATTATTATGTGATTATTATTATTCAATTCAGCCTGCAAATGTTATACACATTTCGAAACGCCTTTATAATAATACTCATGTAGGCAAATTATCACAATACCGCGCATCATTCAGTTATACTATTTATTATGGTTCTAGAGGCACCTTTGCAACATTGCTTTGTAGGTTTTACATATTTCTACTCTGTTTCAACCCAAGTCGATAGTTATTATCTTGACAGATTTATAACACGTCAATCTTACTTGTATTCCTCCATCTTTTTCTAATGTCACCAAACTTCAATATGCACTTAACTATGTATTTATATGTATATTGAATTGAGCATTAATTAATTATGAATTCTTAAATTAATCACGTTTCACATGAACCTACATTACCTACGGAATGCTGGCTTGTTTACTTTAGATTACTTGAAGAAATGTTTCGTTGATACGTTTTATATTTCATACGCACATACCCAAAATGATAGTGTTATAAAGTAATACTCCCGCTTTTATAATAATATACATACAATATTACTACCTACTGTTACTTGATGTATATTAATAATAGTAATTCTGTCTATATTTCATGCATACTTACATCGATACTGATACTATTGTTGATACCTACTTACAATTATGCTACTAGTAGCGAGTATACTTCATGACCTTTATTTACAATTTTAACGATATTGTGTACCTATATCTCATTGAATACCTATATCTCATGTACCTATGCTCAAAATGCAGTGATACTATTATTACTGTATATTCTTCATGTATATCTTATGTTTTTCATGTATATCATGTTAATAATACTATAATATTGTACATTTTTCATGTATATATCTATCTGCAATGCTACTATTAGATATTGTCTATATTTCAAGAATGCCTACTAACTATAATCCTGATACTGTTGATACGGTCTCTACTTTATTTTATTCGTATCTTACAAGCTACTAGCAAGCTGTTCATATTATTTCTTGTATTTAAAACCATATTTTAAGATCATTTCGCACGATATGCATTTTTCTTTTAATTTTAACTTACCGTTGAATAATGTTATTATTTTTATTTCCTATTTCGTTTATACCTAGTTATTTTATAAATTTTGCTAAAATAGTCTGTTTTGTTTTCAATATGGATTTTAGTATATTTAGTATAAGCAATGTATATATTACCCAATATAGAAGATACACTCCTACACTCTCCTTACCCATCTTTATCTTACTATTCCCCCTCCCCTTGATGCTCACTTTTGTACATTATTCTATCAATATAATATCGTACATGTCATTCATAATAAACAACTCTTCAGTTATTTATTTATTTATTTTATTTTAAATGCACATTTACAGTTATACATAACCAATAATAAACATACATTTTATTTTATTAAGTAATTATAGCGTTTATGAATTGATGAATATTTAGTTTAAAAATATCTATGTCAGGGGGCAGGAAATTTAGTAAAATAATCATTTTTCCGAGCGGCATTACTAATGGTAAGTTAGTTCTGCATCTCGGAACAACAAAAGTTCTGTGTCTGCGCGCTCTTGTGAAGTTGTCGGGGACATAAAATTCAAATTTTTGTAATATATCGGGAACACAGATGTTACCGTTTAAAAGTTTATATGCTGTTGTCAGCAAAACAGTTTTCCTTCTTTCGGCGAGGCTATTAATACCCAGCATGCCGGACAAAAAGGCTGATGGATATAACCAGGGATAATATCCGAAGTCTCTAAGATATAAATATCTCAGAAACTTCTTTTGCACTTTCTCAATCATTTGAGAGTATGTTAAATCCACTGGTCCCCATATTACTGAACCACTTTCCAAAATGCTACGTACTAAACTATAGTATAGCAAACGAATCGCGGCTGAGCTGCAAAAGTGTCTGGAGTTGCTTAGCACAAATCCTAGCATTCTCATATATTATCATATATTATAACCAAATTGTACCAAACTATTACTCATCTAAATTACAATGTTAAATATTATATACCAAAACTGTAGAGGACTACGAACTAAAACTGAGATTTTTCATGATAATATTCTTTTGAATGACGATTGCTTCATTTTCGGTATATCTGAGTCATGGCTAATTGATTCTATTTTAGAATCGGAACTGGCACCAACAGAATTTTACAGTATAAGCGAAACTCAATCGAAAATCTGAAAACAGAAAAATCAGAAAAAGATATTGACACATCTGGGACACGATGTGTCAATATCTTTTTCTGATTTTTCTGTTTTCAGATTTTCGATTGAGTTTCGCTTATATTGTCTTCATTTAATTAAATATTACAATTTGAGGTTTTACTCATAAAGTTAAAATAAAAATAAAAAGAATTTTACAGTATTTTTAGACGAGATAGGTCAAGTAACATACAATTAATGGCATTAATACCCAATCAGATTCTCGTCGAGGCGGTGGGGTCATGATCATAACTCATAACAATCTTAACGCATATCCTCGCGAAGACTTGGTCTGTAATGCTGAATGCATCTGGGTAACTATTCCCCCCTCTAACTATACTTCCAAACGTACCATCCATGTTTCTTGTCTATATTTACCACAGGGACATGGATATGAAAATGCTCTTAGTTCATTCCTTTGTTTGCTTGCTAACGTCAAAGATCAAAACTCAGATGATATTATACTCGTAATTCTATATCTATATATATCTCGACACAGGTATACCCTAGTGAGACAGGCATACAAATAAAACCATTGTAAATATATTTTATTATAGATAAATAAAAAAATTGGAGACTTTAATATGCCCACCATAACATAGAAACCACAAGATAAAAATTCACTCTTAATACCTGAAAATTTAAATTCAATTAGTTCCTCACTTGCTGACACAATCCATTACTGCGAATTGAACCAATACAATTCCATTAAAAATGTCAATAAACGTATACTAGATTTAGTTATTTGTAATGAGGAATGCCTCGTATCTCAAGCATACAACCCTCTTGTCAGAGAGGATTTACACCATCCATCGCTCAAAATCACACTACAATTAGACACACTTCCAACAATTAATGCTCCACCAAAAGAAATTTATCGGTATGATAAAGCTGATTATGATTTAATTAACCAACACCTGTCTAAAACAGACTTACTCACGATAATGCTGACGTTGACAAAGTAATTTATACTTTTTATGACATTTTAAATAACACCATTAACCAGTTTGTCCCTAAACGTTTCATCAAAAACAAAAAATTTCCCAACTGGTACTCACCTTCCCTAATCAAAATCATCAAAGAGAAACAAAGACTACACAAAAAATGGAAATCAAATAATAATCCAGTAGATTACATAGAGTTTTCTATCAAACGCATACAACAAAAACACTTACAGAAACATTGTTACACCCAATATATAAGTTCAGTTGAGTCTAGTATTCCAACTAATAATAAAAGTCTCTGGAATTACGCTAAAAACAAAAATAGGAAAAATGGCATACCACAAATCATGAACCTTAAAGACGAGTCAGGCACCGGTGCTCATCAAGTGTGTCAACTGTTGTGTAAACACTTCCAATCTACTTACGTAAGCGATAAGGGCACGGATGATCCCAATAATATAGATAATTCTACCTGCGTTAATAATGATAACCCGATCGGGAACGTACAAATAAACAACTCATTGGTCAATAAATACTTGAATAAATTGGATGTTACTAAGGGTGCGGGCAGTGATGGTATCTCGCCATATTTTATCACAAAATGTGCCAAAAATCTTGCATATTCTTTAACTAACTTATTTAACATGTCCTTAAAAAAAGGAATATTTCCCACAAAATTCAAAGAAGCCATTATAATCCCCATCCATAAAACATTCAAAAAGTAACATTGTAAATTATCGCCCAATCTCAATACTCACAGTATTTAGTAAACTCTTTGAGCGTATTGTGTACGATCAAATTTATATAACTATTGTCCGCAGCATACAAAATCAACAACATGGTTTTTTACAAAAAAGGTCAGTACTAACAAACTTAGTCAACTTTACTGAATACTTAACAAGCAATATGGATAACGGACACCAAGTAGATGTTATCTACACAGATTACTCGAAAGCTTTCGATAAAGTTAACCACTCTATCCTCATTAAAAAATTACACCAATTAGGAATCCATGGCGACTTACTTAGGTGGCTAAGTTCATATCTGCATAGAAGACAACAGTGCGTATCAGTTGAGGGAACTAAGTCTAGCTTTTTTACTGTGCCTTCTGGCGTACTGCAAGGTTCTCACTTGGGGCCATTATTGTTTAATGTGTATATATTTGATATTTTTAAATGTTTTTTTACATGCTAACTACCTAGCATATGCAGATGACAAAAAAATATACTTAGTAATCAAATCTATCAATGACTGCATAAAACTTCAAGAAGACCTAAATCGACTTTTTGCATACTGTAAATTAAACAAATTAGTCCTAAACATTTCTAAGTGCAACAAATTATCTTTTACACGTAACAAAAATAAAGTTTCTTTTAATTATAACTTTCGTGATACACAAATCCATGAAATAGAATCAATCCGTGACCTTGGGGTAGTACTGGATGTAAAACTAAATTTTATCAAACACATTAACGAAGTAATCAACAAAGCCAATAAAATGTTGGGATTTATAATTCGCATATCTAAACCTTTTCGCAATATTAAAATTCTGTATTCCCTTTACACCACGTATATCCGCCCCCACTTAGAATACTGCACACTAATTTGGGCACCGTTCTACCAATGCCATATTGACAGAATCGAAAGTGTACAAAATAAATTTTTTAAACACATAAATTATAAATTCAAATTACTCTTTGCAAATAATACCGAATCCTTAAAATTTCACAACTTTACTCCACTTCAAACACGAAGATTAATATCTAATCTTCGTGTTTGAAGTGTTTAATGAATAACGGCCTGGACTCTCCTGAACTTGTAAATTATTTAAGAATTCACATACCTACAAGGCCAACCAGACTAAACCATTTTTTTCATTTGCCAGCGTGCAGAACCAACCTTAGAAAAAATTCTCCAATCCCCCGTATATGCGCGCAATATAACACGCAATTTAACAATATCGATATTCTTAATAATACTCTTGTGAAATACCGAAACGAAGTCAAACGTATGACCACAAATGTTAATTAAATTAATGCACAACTATAGAAAAGGTACAGCATGAGCATCTCCTGTCCCCATCCCACCTTCCTCTGCCTCTTGCCCTTTCCTATTCCTTCTTCCTTCTAATAAAATTTTACGCACCAGATTTAAATGTCCGGGTTTAATTTTCCCCACAGGAAAAACTAAACCCTTTCACACACTTCCCAAATGATCATCTGGTCAATCCACGTTATACAATTGCACTATATAAGTATTATTAATTACAAAACAATACAAGAACAACATGTCAACCTACCAGAGACTAGATGGGAAAATAATTCACCGACTCCAGATATTTTCATATCAGAGGGTTCGGCTCTGTGGAATTCCTAATTGAACCTATAAATCCTACTGATCCCTCAATATAAATATTTAAAAAATCTTTTGTAATCCTACATGTATTTAAAATTACCGATTTTTGCATTTTTATATATAAATTCTTTGACAAATCTAATACGCCTAAATTTTGAATCAGAGACCTAGGTATAATGCCAGTAGCCGAAATAACAAATGGTAATATTTTTATAGTCCGAGAATGCCAAATTCTTTTAATCTCATTTCCTAAATCTGTGTATTTTCTAATTTTTTCAGAAACAGTTTTTTGAATATTACAGGAATTTGGAATAGCTACATCAATGATATAAGTTATTTTTTTAATTTTGTCATGTAAAACTATATCAGGTCTATTATGACTAATTGTTCTGTCTGTTAGTATAGTTTTATCATAATATATTTTATAAAATTCATTTTCTAAAAATGAATTTGGTTCATATCCATAATATGGTACTATATTACGGCAGTCAATCAAGTTATGTTTAATTACCAAACTTTGGTGGATTATTTTTAAAACCTGATTGTGCCTAAATGTATACTCGGACAGCGCTAATATAGAACATCCCGATATAATATGTTCTATAGTTTCCGGAAAAGCCAAACATTTTCTACATAAATCATCAATTTGATTTATATCTTTGATTATATGCTTCCTATAATTTTTAGTATTAATGACTCTATCTTGAATGGCAAGCATAAATCCTTCTATTTCTGCGCTCAACTCTCCAATACTCAACCATTTGTTTGACGAAATTTTGTCAACATACGTTTGGTTGAGATAATTGAAGTGTTTTGCATGAATAATTTTATTTGACCAGGAATCTAATAATTCCTGGTTAGTATTTATAAGAATGTTGGCATTCTCGTCATATAAATTTAAAGGTGTAATGTTTCTATCTGCCCTGCAAATTATTTTGTGCATTTCTGAGCTATTAGCTTTCCTATGGAAAAAAATTCTAAGCATTTCTACCTGATTGTGTTTCAAAGATGTTATTTTGACTACACCTCTACCTCCTAAATTTCTAGGTAAATTAATTTGTTCTATAGCTGAATTTGGATGATGGCAATTAAACTTTGTTAACGTAGTTCTAATTAATCGTTCTAAACTATCTAAATCTGTATTGGACCATTTAATTATGCCAAATGAGTACGTTAATAAAGGTATTGCCCAAGTATTTATTGCTTTTACAAAATTTTTAGCAGATAGATTGCATTTTAAAATTTTTCTGATCCTAGTTTGAAATTTAATCCTAATATCATTTTTAATACTAGTGTGATCTAATCTATTCGATTGCGGGTATCCTAAATATTTATAAACCTCATCCCCTTTCATACTTTTAATTTTGAAATTTCTAAATATACCCTCGTCTCCATCTACAATTTTGCCTTTCTCTATATGGATCGTTTTACATTTATCTAAACCAAAAGTTACTTATATATTTTTTTTGTTGTTATTTTCATTTATTGGTTATTACCAATTACAATTGTATATTATATCATAATAACCAACATTAGCATAAGAAACTGTTTTGGCTTACCTCATGTTTAACCTCTTGTATAACTCACCTGTATATAAATTGCTGTTTGTTTCTTACAATAAATAAATAAATAAATTTGTTTTTCAGTTCTCTAAGAGTGGCAAATTTGTCCCAGGATTTCAAAGTCTTCCGTTGTTCCCAAAGTCTTCATCTCTAAATGCGGAGAGCCACCGAGTTTGCCTAAAAGTGCTGCGTCACTTTCACAACTCTTGCATCTCAATGCCGCCAGTCCAGATATCGCAAGACGATCTTATGAAACACAAGGTTAGTGTTTGTTAATATAGGGGTCAAAAAAACGTATCTCATTTTTCTCTACTTTACAGGAGAGCAAAAAAAACATAGTTCTCAATCAATCAATGTTGTCTACTTTTAAACAAATGAAACATGTTAATAATTTCTTCTCGTTTAGTTAAAGGGTGGTATTTTGTGCTTCTAAACCATCTTTTAAATATAAAATAGCAATTAATTTTCATACATTTTTAAAAATTTAAGTGCAGCTATATCTCAGTTACGTTTCTTTGATCCTAACCAAAGTGAAAATTGCAATCACTGAACTAATTACGAAAAACTTCCTTCGATATTTGACTTTTTTTACATTCGAAAATTTGTAAAGATGATTTATAGGAATTAGGATAGTGGTGGAACAGTAATAAAAATATTTTAAGTCTAGAATATTTATTTCAAAACTTATTTAAAACAGAAAAAAATAGACAATATTTTGGTAACTATTTACCAATTGATACTAATGTCAAAAGAAAACTTAATATGCTACATAATATTGTAACTTGCTTAACTTTTTCCACGCGATCGTAACAACAGATGATACGGCAAAACGCCATGCCTCACATGCGCCCGTATCAGCCCTTGTTACGCTAACTTCGGCTGCCGATATCACAGCGCTCCTATGTCACAGTTTTTTTTCCCGCTTGCTAGGACATTCGTGTAATTATCACGATGCTGACATCTTCAGGCATATTTCGAAACTAAAATTGTATTTCGTAAGGAACATCTATAATCAAGTGAATGTGTCCTCGTGCCTTTGAGTGCCATGGTTCACAATTTAGTCGACAGATGGCGCTAGTAGTAAATCGCAGTTTGCGCATGCGATTCAGATTGACCATATTGGACAAGCGTCGAAAAAATTTATTGTCGAGATCGCGCGTATTCTAAACACTTGTTTGTGTTGTGAAACTGTGATTTTGACTTTATTATATGACAAAATCTATTCGTTTCGTGTTATTTTTAAGTGTTGAGTTTTAGAACTTGTTTATACGAATTAATAATAATAAGTGATTGAGGTACCACTTGTGTCTATCAACGCAGTGTCCTGAGTACAAGCACGCGGATAAATGGCGCCGCCTTTAAGATAACATGGGTATGTTTTTTGTATGGCATTTATGTTTTTGTTTTTATAAACAACTAGGAGTGTTTACAGACGACGATTTGGTTTCAAATTGTAGATAATAATCTCATCTGTTTATATAGTATGATAAATCATGCCATAATATGCTGTATTTTGACATAAAATTGGATGGATAGGTATTTGACATATGACATATACATGTACCGCGTATGGGTATTGAAAAAACGGAGTAGTTCAACGCGGGGAAAAGGTTAAAAAACTGGAATCTTGTGGGTATCTGTTTTCTTATAAATACGTAACTCGTATAAAACAAACCACTCAGGTTATTAGGCAAATAATATAAATGTATTATAAATTCATTTTATAATCATTCATCAACAAATTGTTCAATGATGTCTTCCTCAACTTGATTATCAGTAATAATAATTCCTACTTTCAAAGAGTTGTAAAATGTGTGATATTGAGAGGGTACAATACCTGTATCACACAAATCTTGCAAGTATTGCAACTTTTCAGTAGCAATTTTCATTGGGGCATTGTAAGCCCTTTGTAATTGTGGAAGTCCAGCTCATTGCCTTGTTTTAAGAACTTGTCAATTTACTTTGAGTGTACGATATTCTTGTTCGTCTTTGTTGTATTTGAAATAAATATGGTCAGGATTTTCTTTTGAATGTGATTTTAAACTAGTTTACATCCGTGCCATTTGTATCTGTCTTTTTGTTTTTAATTAATTGTTTCCTCAAGTCGATGAATCTGAAGAAATACTCTTGTCCCATCTCAATGAAGTCATATTTGGATTTTCTGGAAGCTAATCAGTATTCGCATCAGTATTTACTGATGCGAATTACTGATGACAACCGTCAGTATTTGTGAGCCATTACACGTGTCAGTATACTGACATCAGTATCGTTGCGAAACCTTGCGGAACAGACACTTTTAAATGAATCCGAAAAGAAAAGCCTGTGTTGCTATAATTTTGGCATTCGGTACAAAGAAACGAGTGAAGGAATGGCTTCTTAAAAAAGAAAAATTCTCACACTTGAATTTAATGGATGAAATTTTGCAGACTGATCCACACGACTATAAAAATTATTTTAGGATGAACAATGATAATTCAAACAAATTGCTAGATATGGTTGTTCCATATATTTTGAAACAAAATACAGCCATGAGAGCCTCGATCACTCCAAGAGAAAAATTAGCTGTAACTCTACGATTTTGGGATATACACTTCGTCGAGTCCGGCTCCGGATCTTTTGGAAGATATGATTTCTTTGAAATTGCATCGCAACGTATTTATTTTTTTTCGTACATCTTCCCTCATAATATTTGGATTTATGCTGACCATTATTCCCTTCAATTCCTCCAATACAATTTGGGAGGCGGGAATGGGTACCGCTGCCCCGGAAACCTTTATTGGATAACCAACACCTCTGCCATAGATCACCAAAAGTGCTTGGCTACGTTTGGTGATTTAGCAGGGGTGCCCGGGTTCATGGGGTGAGGTTTGTCTAGATCTTGGAGGCGGATGACCAAGACACACTGAACTCCAGATTCCTACCCACCCCTTAAGTCCTTTTCCTTCCAAGAACTCTCCTCTCCTTCCTTTCATTAAAAAAACCCTCCACACAGCATCCCCAAAGATGACATAGGCCCTGAGGGAAATTATTTTTCTCAGGGCCTCCTGTGTGGAGCTTATGTAATAAAAAAATGGCCCTATTCCTCTTTACAGTGAACAGTGGCGCATCCGGCAAAAAACAGAATTGTATGATATATATAAGGCCCCTAGCATCTCAGCACATATGAGACTCCTCAGGCTGAGATGGGCTGGACATGTACAGAGAGTGCCGGATACACGCGTCCCAAAAAGAATTTTGACTGGACACCCAAGTGGAAAGAGAAAAGTGGGAAGACCCAGACTGAGGTGGGAACACGAAGTAAGAGGGGATGCAGCACAGCTTCTCCAGGTACCAAATTGGAAGTCAGCTGCTGAGGACAGGAGGAGTTGGAGGCGACTGTTGCAGGAGGCCAAAGCTCGATATGGGCTGTAGCGCCATCGAAGAAGAATTCCTCTTTACAGTATTTTTCTAGTCCTTGTGACGCTTATTCCATAGTATATCACGCATCTCATAAGCCTCGATGAATGTAGCTAGGACGTTTCGCAGCAGAGCTGGAAATGCGACATCGCTGTCCGACATAGCTACAGGCGATAAAACAGCACCGTCTTCCATGGCACACAAGAAATACTGACGTACTGATGCGGCGAGCCCTTACACGCATCAGTACAGCATCAGTATCCCCACCACTTTTCGGCCACGCCCCAATACTGATGAGTCCGATCCAAATATCTAGATGCGCGTCAGTAATTTTTTCGATGCGTCAGTATTAGCCATTACACGCATCAGTATTCGCATCAGTATTGAAATACTGATGCGTGTAATGGGGGGATAACTGCTATGTACCACGATGAAGGGTCAAATATATTTATTTTCTTTGTATAAGTTTCAATACATCCACAGGTATCACTCATCAGAATGAACTTCTTTCCATTAGCATTAGCTACCAAATACTTATACATACATGAAGCGATTTCATCTGAGCCACGACCCGCCACTGCTTCATGCCTCACGTAATTTCCAGCTTCATTGCTCCGAACATTAAAAACAGTTAAATTATAAACTGCCAGGCGTCGTTAATAAAAAAATATCTTCGAACGTCTTCTAAAATTAAATTCGATGAAATTAACAGTGGATTCTGAAGCAAGGATTTTAGATTGGATTTTAAAATTCTGTGCTCCAATTTTGCCTTGTATATGGCGATCATACTTTTCCTAGAGAGATATTTTTTCTTCCTAATTAGCATTTTTGTATTTAACACACGAGTCGCACATATCTTTGCGTGGTTGATGGAACTATAGGTTGCAGGTACAACCACATTTTTTCAGGAACATAATTTTTATCCTTACACAAGTCAACATACATAGTGTACATTATGTATGTGTAATGTTAAATCGGCTGCTTAATATTTAAATGAAGTGCTCGCCTTACAGTAATGTGATGGTACTGTGGGAAAAGATATAATGTGATCCTTAATGATTTTTTTAGACTCTTCTGGTCTTTTAACTCCAGGTGAATGTTTTCCCTTTGGCTTTGGAGAACTGTTCGGTTTTCTAAGCTATTACTAATTATATTTCTAACAAAGATTGGTAATATCCAATATAGCTAAGAAAAATCCTTGGCATATTTGGATTCTCGAATCGTCCTTATAGAAGAAGAACTGTCTTGATTTTCTGCTATTTTTGTTTGGTAGCAGTTGTAGTAACAATTTAATTTTTGGGGACGTTGTGTGGAGTCTTTTTAGGGAAAGGAAGAAGAAAAAATTCTGGGAAGGAAAAAGGTATGAGGGTGGGTAGGAATTTGGGGGCCAGTGTGTCCAAGAGTGACGGATGAATGAATCCATCCTTTCCGCTGCGACGCAAAGGAATGTTCCGAGAGAGTCCTGCTGGAGAGGTCAAAAGATCTCCCTCAACCAGTCTCTCCCGACCCGGCCTGCCACACTGTTGATGACAGACACACGTGTTATTGCTGTTTTCATCTTAAATAAACACAATAACGTCACAATCACTGAAATCAACATGAAGCTAGCAAACTGTCTAAAACTGAACTTAAAAGTGAATGAAGTTATATACAATGTCATAGCTATCTACCGCACACACGGATCGAATCCAAACAATTTTATTATATAATTAGAACAATTACTGCTACAACTAAAAGGTACTTATAACATTGTCACGGGCGATTTTAACCTGAACATTTTGAAAGAGATAAAAGGTAAAACGAAGGTAGATTATATAAATGTAATGACATTGCTGAACTATAAATCATTTATAAATAATCCAACACGGAATGTAAGCGGACAAATTCCTTCCTGCACATATGGTGCAACTCAAATAACAATGAAAAAAAACATGTCAATATTATGGAAAACCAGCACAACCGATCACTACACCTGTATATTTGTTACCAACATTGATAAAAGAAGTACCAACTCTAACACAACTGACAAAAAAAAAAATATGAAAAAAAAAATTTAAATATGGAAATTTTAAGAACAAATCTTAAAACGGAAACCTGGGCATCAATATTTGAATCGGAAAATCCAAATACCTGTGCTGAGAATTTCGAAACAGTTTTCCAAAACCACATAAACCTATCCACAAAAATAATTGTTTCTAAACCAAAATCTAAGCACAGATTAATAAAGCCATGGATAACCCATGCAAGGCCGTAGCCAGGGGGGGGATCAGGGGGGATTGATCCCCCCCCGAAATTGATATTGACATCGAGAAGGTAATTGATTTGTTCGCTGCAAAGAAAGCTAAAATTTAATTGTGTAATTATAAAAATACATGATAAGATTGATACGTTACACCATTTAATTTCTTTTAATAATCACTGTTCCGCCAAACAAAACCCCCCCCGAAATTCATATTGACATCGAGAAGGTAATTGATTTGTTCGCCGCAAAGAAAGCTAAAATTTAATTTTGTAATTATAAAAATACATGATAAGATTGATACGTAACACCATTTAATTTATTTTAATAATCACTGTTCCGCCAAACAAACCCCCCCCCCGAAATTGATATTGACATCGAGATTTGTTCGCTGCAAAGAAAGCTAAAATTTAATTGTGTAATTATAAAAATACATGATAAGATTGATACGTTACACCATTTAATTTCTTTTAATAATCACTGTTCCGCCAAACAAAACCCCCCCCCGAAATTGATATTGACATCGAGAAGGTAATTGATTTGTTCGCCGCAAAGAAAGCTAAAATTTAATTTTGTAATTATAAAAATACATGATAAGATTGATACGTAACACCATTTAATTTCTTTAAATAATCACTGTTCCGCCAAACAAAACCCCCCCCCCGAAATTGATATTGGCATCGAGAAGGTAATTGATTTGTTCGCTGCAAAGAAAGCTAAAATTTAATTGTGTAATTATAAAAATACATGATAAGATTGATACGTTACACCATTTAATTTCTTTTAATAATCACTGTTCCGCCAAACAAAACCCCCCCCGAAATTCATATTGACATCGAGAAGGTAATTGATTTGTTCGCTGCAAAGAAAGCTAAAATTTAATTGTGTAATTATAAAAATACATGATAAGATTGATACGTTACACCATTTAATTTCTTTTAATAATCACTGTTCCGCCAAACAAAACCCCCCCCGAAATTCATATTGACATCGAGAAGGTAATTGATTTGTTCGCCGCAAAGAAAGCTAAAATTTAATTTTGTAATTATAAAAATACATGATAAGATTGATACGTAACACCATTTAATTTATTTTAATAATCACTGTTCCGCCAAACAAACCCCCCCCCCGAAATTGATATTGACATCGAGATTTGTTCGCTGCAAAGAAAGCTAAAATTTAATTGTGTAATTATAAAAATACATGATAAGATTGATACGTTACACCATTTAATTTCTTTTAATAATCACTGTTCCGCCAAACAAAACCCCCCCCCGAAATTGATATTGACATCGAGAAGGTAATTGATTTGTTCGCCGCAAAGAAAGCTAAAATTTAATTTTGTAATTATAAAAATACATGATAAGATTGATACGTAACACCATTTAATTTCTTTTAATAATCACTGTTCCGCCAAACAAAACCCCCCCCCGAAATTGATATCGGCATCGAGAAGGTAATTGATTTGTTCGCTGCAAAGAAAGCTAAAATTTAATTGTGTAATTATAAAAATACATGATAAGATTGATACGTTACAACATTTAATTTCTTTTAATAATCACTCTTCCGCCAAACAAAACCCCCCCCGAAATTCATATTGACATCGAGAAGGTAATTGATTTGTTCGCCGCAAAGAAAGCTAAAATTTAATTTTGTAATTATAAAAATACATGATAAGATTGATACGTAACACCATTTAATTTCTTTTAATAATCACTGTTCCGCCATACAAAACCCCCCCCCCCCTGAAATTGATATTGACATCGAGAAGGTAATTGATTTGTTCGCCGCAAAGAAAGCTAAAATTTAATTTTGTAATTATAAAAATACATGATAAGATTGATACGTAACACCATTTAATTTCTTTTAATAATCACTGTTCCGCCAAACAAAACCCCCCCCCGAAATTGATATTGGCATCGAGAAGGTAATTGATTTGTTCGCTGCAAAGAAAGCTAAAATTTAATTGTGTAATTATAAAAATACATGATAAGATTGATACGTTACAACATTTAATTTCTTTTAATAATCACTGTTCCGCCAAACAAAACCCCCCCCGAAATTCATATTGACATCGAGAAGGTAATTGATTTGTTCGCCGCAAAGAAAGCTAAAATTTAATTTTGTAATTATAAAAATACATGATAAGATTGATACGTAACACCATTTAATTTATTTTAATAATCACTGTTCCGCCAAACAAACCCCCCCCCCGAAATTGATATTGACATCGAGATTTGTTCGCTGCAAAGAAAGCTAAAATTTAATTGTGTAATTATAAAAATACATGATAAGATTGATACGTTACACCATTTAATTTCTTTTAATAATCACTGTTCCGCCAAACAAAACCCCCCCCCGAAATTGATATTGACATCGAGAAGGTAATTGATTTGTTCGCCGCAAAGAAAGCTAAAATTTAATTTTGTAATTATAAAAATACATGATAAGATTGATACGTAACACCATTTAATTTCTTTTAATAATCACTGTTCCGCCAAACAAAACCCCCCCCCGAAATTGATATTGGCATCGAGAAGGTAATTGATTTGTTCGCTGCAAAGAAAGCTAAAATTTAATTGTGTAATTATAAAAATACATGATAAGATTGATACGTTACAATATTTAATTTCTTTTAATAATCACTGTTCCGCCAAACAAAACCCCCCCCGAAATTCATATTGACATCGAGAAGGTAATTGATTTGTTTGCCGCAAAGAAAGCTAAAATTTAATTTTGTAATTATAAAAATACATGAAAAGATTGATACGTAACACCATTTAATTTCTTTTAATAATCACTGTTCCGCCATACAAAACCCCCCCCCCCTGAAATTGATATTGACATCGAGAAGGTAATTGATTTGTTCGCTGCAAAGAAAGCTAAAATTTAATTTTGTAATTATAAAAATACATGATAAGATTGATACGTAACACCATTTAATTTCTTTTAATAATCACTGTTCCGCCAAACAAAACCCCCCCCGAAATTTTTTTCTGGCTACGGCCTTGAACCTATCGACTAGTGATTTCAATCAGAAATAAAGAAAAATACTACCACCAGTCAAAAAAATTCCCTAATGATGAAAAAATCAACACCTTCTACAAGAAATACCGTAACAAACTTGCGCTTTTAATAAGACTGATAAAAGAAAAATATTTTCGTAATAAAATAAAAAAATGCTGGTCAAGACAGCAAAGAGTTTTAGAAAATCATCAATACAATAACCATCAAAAGCACAAAAAAAAAATTACCAAAAGAAATTACTCATGACAGAATCAACACTGACACCGAAAAAAATCCAAAACTGTGTGGTAACATTTATAATGAATATTTTGCTAATTTCGGCCCTATTCTTGCTCGTAATATTATCCTAAACAACAAACAAACACAACAACCAGAGCACAACTCAACTATTGAAGAAGGTTTCCACACATTTGCTTCAGTAACTGATAAAGAAGTCGAAAACGCTGTAATAAGTTTACGGGGATCAGCAAGCCCTGGCTATGACAATATAACCGTAAAAACATTAAAAGCCGTTCATGAGATAATCAGCAAACCGATTGCTCATATAATAAATGTAAGTCTAAAGAAGGGTATATTCCCGAACAACTATAAGAAGACTATTGTCACCCCTGTTTTTAAATCTGGAGATGAAAAAAATATTTCCAACTATCATTCCATAGCACTCACATCAAACACTGCTAAAATCTACGAAAAAATTGTTAAAAAAACAACTCAACAATTACATAAAAGAAAAAAAAGATAATGAGCCCAAACCAATTTGGGTTTAAGCGCTCTCCTCACGACACTGCATGTAGTGACTGCGGCAGTGACTGCAGAGAGCGAGTTGAGCAAACTAGCGCTGTCTCGTTTGTTAAAGGGCCACTAGAACGAGACAGCGCTAGTTCGCTCAAACCCAGACTCTGCAGTCACTGCCGCAGTCACTACATGCAGTGTCGTGTGTAGAGCCCATTAGAGACAATCTCAGCACTCAAGATGCAATTGCTAAATTAACTTCAACAACAATACAAAAATTAGATAATGGAGAAAAGTGTCTTGGTATATTCATCGACCTACGCAAGGCATTTGATAGCATATCACACTCCAAACTCAATGAGAAACTCATGCAAATTGGATTGGACGGAACAGTACTGTCATGGTTCCAAAGTTATCTAAAAGAGAGATTTCAATACATCAAAATAAATAATACACTAAGTGAACCCAAAACCTCATCATTTGGAATACCACAAGGAACTGTCATCGGTCCAATCCTTTTTATTATATATTGCAGCGGTCCCAAGGGGAGGGGGAGCCACCTACCTTTTGCTCTCGGCTAGCTCAATGTCGTCGGCAGGCAGGAAACTTCTCCTCGCCAAGGTCGTAGGTAACTAGGGGGTAAAGGGTACATATGTAATTTTCCAAAGCCCGCCCACGTGATCCCATCAAAATGAAAGAGGTAGCTGGGTGAAACATATCTGTATTGTCTGGTGTACACAATTACAACATCTAGCAAAACATAATTATTAGTCACAAATCAACAACAATGCCTAGTTAGGTATTTCCTACGAAGGGGTCTCTCAATTCTCTCCGGGCGTGTGGTCATTTCAGCCGAGTAATGCTATAGGACACATTAATTAAGAGGGGAATCGAGGTTCAACTCACAGCTGTTGGACTGGTGCAGGAAGCCAGGGGGCAGCAATCCGGGGCTGGTGCAGGTAGCGGTGATCTCCAAGTGGAGCGGCCATGTCCGCGACCACGTATACTGCTATTGAGATCGGCTCTAATTGGAACGCCATTAAAATCGGCGATCTCGCGGGAATTTATTGTGTGTACCGCGATGAGCGCAGCCTGTCGGAACGACGGCTGATCGGTTTCTGGCGGGCGGGCAGCGGGCTCCTGCTGGGATCGCAGGGGAGGGGTGCGGTATGTCATTTCTTGCAAGGGGAACGAGGGAATTGCACTCGCCGCGCGGCTTGCGGGAATGTGGGCGAGGGGTGTGGTATGTCATTTCTTGCAAGGGGAAAGTGGGAATTTACTCGTAGAGCGTATCGTAACAATATGTTAATCAAATGTTCACTCCCATAGTTGGAGATATCATATCTTATGCAGACGACACTGTGGATATCACTAAAGGGAAATCATGGGAGGAAACAATGAATAAAGCAAATACAAATATAAACATACTCAAAACATGGTTTGACCTAAATTGTCTCTCACTAAATACAGAGAAAACTTATTTTATTCCATTCTCTTTGAAAGAAAAAAATGTCGAGAACAATACAACTATTAAAATCCATTCATCACAGTGAAAACAAAAAGGAATGCAACGATGACAATTGCCTACCAATAACATGCAAAAATAGTATTAAGTATCTGGGTGTCATTGTAGACAGACACTTAAAATGGAACGAACAAGTCGAAAATACGATAACGAGAGTAAGAAAACTTATTTACATATTCATTAGATTGAGAAACATTCTATCATCTAGTATGATTAAAACTATTTATTTCTCTCTTGCCCAATCTATTCTACAATATGGTATAATCGGGTGGGGGGGAACTTTCAAAACTAATCTCCAACCTGTAGAAAGGGTACAGAGGTTGATTCTAAAAGTTATCACACGAAAACCATCTTTATTTCCAACAATACAACTATTTAACTCTTTTAGGGTACTCAGTTTAAATAAAATTTTCAAAAAGAACACACTGTTACACACTCACAAAGATCATTTTAATACCACAACAACAATCACAAAAATAAGTAACCGATCAAGATCACGTGGTAACCTAGAAATCCCTAAATTTAAAACGAGTGCTTTTCAACAACATTATACTTATCAAGGCATAAAAATTTTTAATGCCCTCCCATATAAAATCAAATCCGAAGAAAATTATAAAGCCTTTAAATCACAAATAAAACAACTGCTAGATCAACCAAACACTAATTATAAGTTTTAATTTCATAGAACGAATTTCTATGTATATTTTTTTATTACAATGTACCGATTAGTAAAAATTGATCAAGTCTTAATTATAATATTATGTACTTTATTTCAAAATTAATCATTTAACTCCATCATTAATTAACAAAAAAAAAAATTATAAATAAATGTATTCTTATTGATATCACACATCCTCTTAAAATATTTCATCAGCATTTGAACTGAAATGAAGTGAAAACAATCCCACTTCTCGTCAAAAGCCTCCATACTTACAATGCATATAAACCTATTTTAAATCCCCATGACAGACTTCCATTATATATAAATTCCTTTCAAATTCATTCGCTCAAACCTAATATTATTTTTTCACTTGGCTTTCCTGGCAACCACGAAGCTCCAAGTAAATTTATCCACATTTTAAACTCGAAATGGACCGGCTGGAAAACTATTTATACAGATGGTTCTAAATCTCCCTTATCTAGCCATGTGGGAGCGGCGTTCCACTGCCCAAGAGACCAAATCAGTAAAAAAATAAAACTTCATAAAGAAGCCTCAATTTTCACAGCTGAATGCATAGCTATTTTAGAATCCTTAAAATACATTGAAAGTATTCAAATTGGAAAATTTTTAATTCTCTCCGATTCCCTGAGTGCACTTCAAAAATTAAACTCCTCCCCTTTCCACTACCCGGAAGATGATTTGTGTATTGGAATCCGCACTTTATTACATAAGTTAGCTATCTCTGGCAGAGAGATCGCGTTGGCTTGGATACCTAGCCACTGCGGTATCCCTGGTAATGAAAAGGCCGATTTATTGGCGAAAGATGCCATCTATTACGGAGAGTTTTTGTACAATTTCTTAAACCCCGACGACCTTCTAATCAAACTGAAAGAAAACATGATCTCCACATGGCAGAATCATTGGAATGAGTCGAGTAAAACAAAGGGTAATCATTTTTACAAATTGCAGCCCACGATTCCTTCAAAACCGTGGTTTTCTGGGCTCTCTTTGAACAAATTTTCAACTTCTTCCATTTGCCGTATGCGAATAGGACATTGCTGCCACAATGTTCACCTGACAAGAATTCAGGTTAAGAATTCTGCCATGTGTGAGTGTCGTCTTGAAGAGGAGGACCTCAACCGTATATTTTTCAGTTGCCCTATAAATAATAATTATAAAAATTTCTTCCCTGATCTGATCAATACAGGTATATTGCCCCCCTATGACATGGCATTTTTGTTATCCTCTATTAACAAACGTGTATATAAAATCATTTCTTATTTTATTAAAGTTAATACTACTTTACCCATTAAAGTTAATACTAGTTACCTACCGAATTATTCATACATGTATATATATGTGTATATATGTGTGTATGTATGTGCGTATATATGTGTGTATATATTATAATATATATATTTTTATTATTATTTATTTGTATTTAGTGTGTTTAGTGAATTGTATATTGTATATTTATGTTATGTACTTGTTCTAGTAAATAAATATTAACCTACACACACACAAATACAAAAACTAGCACACTCTACTTGACACTGGCCAGAACACTCCATTGGGGTGAAAAGCCATTTAATTTAAAGAAGAGAAGAAGTGATTATTGTCGTAAAATAACATTATGTACCTACTCCTGCAATATTATCAGCTAATCCAATTGTTAGAATCAACTTTATGTACTTACCATCTAACACCTACCTATTAAGAGAAATGCAATAATTTTATTTTTACTACATATATTTATATTGTTCGCGCCGCTTTTAGTGATAACTCGGTGAGATACTTTTGTGTTCTTGAAATGGATTATTTATTCTATTTATGGCAACAAATGCATCCTTTCCCGTCTCCCCTCTTGCCCCCTCAAAAATCCAGTGTGTTTACGCAGCTCCCGCGAGTACGAGGTCCTCGTTAATATAAGTCGCTTAAAACAATCGATTTATCGCATCGCATTGCATTCTTTGAAAACTATTCAAATTCGCAATAATTCATCAAGTAAAAAAGTGAACTACATCTTCGATAGTGATTTCATCTTGAAAGGAACAACGTCCCGGATAAAACTGCTGCCTTCTAACTTCCGTGAGTGTTACCTACCTATCATTTTGTTGCCATTGTATTGATACAGAAGTGGATTGTCGAATATTTAGTGATAAACCTTTTAGCGGGAACATATATTATTACTTTAAAATATCTAAACTACACGTATATCTAATATAGTAACTGCTACGTTAGTATATTTCTTTATTAATATTTGTTATTATTCATAAGTTTATTTGTTTCTTAATTTAAAAAAAAATAATAAGTATATCTTATTTCTTTATTCTTTTTTCTGTAATGACACGACTCCTCAATAGAGAACTCCAGTCCAATTTTTTAATTTTTTTTAATGAATAATGACCTTCTAACTTAAATAACTGCATTTTTATTTTTATTTTTAGAGTTAGTTTTAATAGTTAAAATAATTGTCAAAGTTTTAATTTTTCAAGATTCCCCTAAGACCACCGTATGTACGGTGAATCGTGTGACGTCATCACTCCTGAAAAATTACTATAGGATTGGGCAATCAGCTGATCAAGTGCCGCCATTTTGAATACCGTTATTCGAAGCATTCTCCCTAGAAGTAGCATTACTATTTTTTTGTGCAGTAGTTTTTCAATATTTTAAATAATAGAGATAAACTAATAGAGATACCTCTATTTTTGATACTGAATTATTTAGGCTTAAATATTGTTTCAATAAACACAACAACTAAATCTCTATAAACAGTATGAAATAACGAATAACATGAAATGTTGTTAATACTGATGGCTTATGTCATACCTACATAATCAAAAATTTCAATACAATGACTGGTGACGCGTGACGTCAGCACAAACCATTCAGTAATACCAACTTCACAGTGTGTTTTGACGAGAGGTTTAAAAATGCACTTTTTAATATTTTTTTAAGAACTCTACGTTTAATATTATGAAATAAAACTTATATGTTCAGAATCAGCGTTTATTGGTCTATATCAGAGGTTCCCAAACTTATTTTTCTCGTAGACCCCTTTCAAAATTTTACTGATTTCGGTGGACCCCCTGCTGCTACATTTCTACCACATTCCCAAAACTCGTCAAAAACGTGAAGATTAGATCTAACGATGGAAATTTGCATCGCGGCTCAGTTCCAACCCTAAATTCGGAGTGGTATAAATAAAAAGAATCTTACATATAAAAATCTTGTGTCACGGTGTTTGTGGTCGCACTCCTCCGAAACGGCTTAACCGATTTTTATGATTTTTTTTGTTTATTTGGTAGGTATTAGAATAGATTTTAAAGTATGTTTCATACCGCTAGGTGATTAGGGTGTCCCTATCCAGAAAAAAAAATCAAATTTTTTTGACAATTTTTTTTTTGTATTTTTTTATTATTTGGCATCAAAATATACCCATAACCCCAAATTTTAACCCTCCTACCCTCACTCTCCCATTTTTAAAAGCGGTTTTAGTATTTGTGTATGAACAAATTTAACCGTCTTTCGTATTTTAAACAGAACGAAATTATTTATGTTCTTGAATGACAGATGGCGCTACGTCCGCTTCATTGAACTTTCATCCACACTTGCCCAAGACATTCACGTCGCGTCATTTTGATATTTTATTGCGTGCATTCGCGTGGGCAAACCACCGAGCTTATTTATGTTGGCTAAAGACGGACTGACAAAAAAGATCGTACACTCAATTGCTCTTCGAAATTTGTATTTTTTTTTCGAAAATATTGATTTTCTTTATTTCATTTTCCTACTTTAGTTGGTGTATTTTTGTTTTTATCGGAGTTCATCGTCTACAGCCCTACATTCCCCTTTCTGCCATAGATCCCATCCCCACACACTAACAATACATTCGTTTTTTTTTATTTAATAACCAAAATATTCACTCGAGATAATTTATATGGCAGAATAACTTTTAAAGGTAGTTATATTTTCTTGTGGTCTATTTATTAAAAAAATATGATTACAGACTTAGGGGGGATATACATGTAGTTAGATGATTCAACAAAATGTGATTACAGACTTAGGGGGGAAATACTTGTAGTTAGATGATTCAACAAAATGTTTTTATTTTTTTATTTCATAAATTGTTAGCATAACTATTAAAGAATATCTTCCCAAAGTTTTAGGATGGTTTGTTTCAAAAAAATTAACGAATTCATAAAATATTTAAAGTTATATTTCACATTCTGTGTAAGTTCTATTCAAGTTCTGTGATTATTCCGGTTTCATGCAGCAACTGGCCTATAATAATGTTATAACAGAACTTGAATAGAACTTACACAGAACGTGAAAATTAACTTCAAATATTTGATGAACTCATCAAATTTTTTGAAACAACCCGTCCTTAAATAAAAATTTCAAATCGTTCCAGTATTACGAGGGTGTTTGTGCCGAACCGCGTGGTAAACTGAAACGCATTTTTCTCGAAGAGACTTTTTTGGAATTTGTGTGCACTCTAGCTCAGAAAGTTTTTAACCAAACATTTTATAAATGTGCAGATACCTTATTTAAATAATTACGCTCTATGTGAACCGAAATTCGTAGTAATATCATTGTCAAAAGTATTTTTTAATTGCAAAAAATGGCAAAAAATCAAGGTTTCCTGTTAAGACACCTGTAAAAAATTTAATTTCCATTTTTTTGGGAAAATTTAGGTATACATAGAAGAGACACATGTACTTAAATTAAATTCAAACCCCTATTTTGAGATGAAAACTGTGGCCACCAAAATGTACACAAAAGCCACGTCTGATGATGACATTCGATGTATAGCAGTTGATAATTTTCATATTTTCAGAGAAAATGCTTCGAAAAATTCACAATATTTTTTTAAATAGATATAAAAAATGACCTCAAAGTTTCAATAAATTATACACATTTCTTCCGTGCAAAAAATCATGAAAATCATTAAAAACCAAGTCCCGTGTTTCCCACCTTAATAGAATATGCAAGTTTTTACAAGTAACAGTCGCTGACCTTCTAAATATACACTAGGTACTTAAAAAAAATTAAGGGAGGTTTTAAAAAAGGAAATTATTGCTAAATATTAAGGTTATCGGATTCATAAGCCGGCCTAACCGAAAAAAAAATTTCAAGCCCGTGTACCAAAAAAATAGCAAAAAATTAAGATTGCATGAGAACCGTAGCTCCTAAAAAAATTTGCTTAAAATATGAAACTTATAATCTTAAAGCTTCAAAATGCTTTTTTTAAAGTCTCAATACGACCATTTTTCACCAAAATACAGCCTGTCCAAAATCACCGAAAAATTTGTTTTTTTTTTTGCTCCCTTAATTTTTTTGAGTGGACCACTTTGGGAATCATTGGTCTATATGAACATATTTTTTTAAAGCCATAATATTTTTCACTGGAGTTCCTTATTTAAACACGAGAAATGTTTTTCTCTATTAAATTGGGTAGATTCATTAACAACAAATTACTTTATTTGTAATTATTTTTAAGAACCTATATTTTCCTTATGTAAATCTGTTATATGTATGTATATTTTAAATAAAAAACATCCGCCGCCAAGATCCGGACAAACCTGACCCCACAAACCCGGGCACCTCTGCTAAGTCACCAAACATAGTGAACCATTTGGGATAATCTATGGCAGAAGTGTTGGTTATCCAATAAATATTTCCCGGGGCGGCGGTACCCAAACCCGCCTCCCAAATAAGATATTTGTAACACTTGAAGAATCTTCCTTATCATTCAAAATTGCCACTTCCATTATTCGTTGAATCCTTGTTTTGTGTGTTTTCCATTCCATATTCGATTTATATTCAGTCAAAACACAGGTAAAATAACCATACTAATGTTCAAACCACTCGTTTAAATAATAACTGCCGCAAACACAACCGCCAAATTGTAAATGAATGACGCGTAAGTGACATTTCTGTAAAACCGTTGCATAATCTATGCGGGTGAATCTAACGTAACTAAAAATGCGTTTCTTTGACTCGCAAGCAAATATATTTTTATTCAAGTTTAAAAAATGCAAGTAAAGACACTCTACTGACATTAACCAGAAATGATTTTCTGTAGGTATGTATCGATGTATATTTTTATCCGTTGAACCTATGGATACGTGTCTTTGTCACTTAACGTGATGTGTTATTTTGTGACTAGTACCATCTGTAACTCAAAATCGATAAAAATTGAGATATGTTTCTTTGACTCTGAGGGGCCGATATGGCCGTATATATATATATCTGTATATAGTACCTTATATTATATTTTAAGCAAGGTGTATTTAAAGCATGTGACTTTCATCTCAGGGTCTTAGGGTCGAGTGCTCTGAATATAGCTATCAGAATGAAACGACATATTTAATGCAATAGGTTTATTTATTACAATCAACATTTGGAATTAGATTTATACTAGATTCTTAACTCAAAACATCAGGCTTATTAATATAATTTTAGTAGAATTTGAACATTTGAACAACATTTACTCTTGAATTTAATGGCTCGGAAACTAGATAATGTTAGAGGTACCTTGACGAACGGTGTGTGGACTAAGCAGATCATGGCTGTGGGTTCTACTCAGTCATATTTAATGTAATGTGGAGCTCAGCTCTCGGGTGGAGATGATGCCATCACGAAAGTCCTGCTGTCTGGACTATTCCATGGGCCTTGTTTATCCGGCCAGGCCAAAGGCCGGCGGGAGTGGGTACACCAACTGTTTATCTGGACGGAATGCGCATGCACTGAGAGTCGAAGGCCTTTCCTGGGCCTAGGCCCGTGACGGGTGCACCAACTATGTTATCAGGCGGGAATGTGCGGGCAACTGAGAGCGCGAGTCCTGTTGTTTCCCATTACATAGACTAATCATTCTAGAATATTCCAGGGCTGCGATGCATTGTTTTCGCCGTGCCGCCGGGCGTTATAATTATGAACTAATTACTCCATGCTTCCCAAACTGTGAGCACGAAGCGTTTCTCCATCTGTGTTGTGATGTACAATCCATAACATGTTAATAAATATATACTGTAGCGCGACTGTCTACGAACTTGCCGTATTTTTTAGTTAGGAGGACATGAATCTCATAGAATGCTAAAAAATATTGAAACTAGTCATTATCCGTGAAAGATGTAACTTAAAAATGATCTGCAAAGTCCACAAGGCTATGCAAATATCTGATACTCAACGATTTAAGTATCTTGGCGACTACTGCTATACATCTGCTCAGACGTTTGTACACAGGCCCACTTTGCCTACATTTTGTCAACTTTTCGGTGACTTGAGCCTATGTTCGAGCCTCTGTGCAGATGTATGGCGGTAGTCTCCAAGGTACTTGAATCATGATGAGATTGTCACCGCTCACTTCAAGACTTTAAGTGTGGTGTCACTTGTGTCCAACATTTTGTCACAATGCTTGTGCTCAATGCTGTTTACTATGATTGGTGGCGATGCAAGTCTCATGATTTCATTAGCGTCGTGTGTGTACAGACCGTATGTGACAAGTTGATAAATGCATAGCCTTGGATAAAGGGCCTAAGCCATAATGTACACATATTTCAAATTAAGAATTAAAAATATATTCTGGTGAAATATATTATAGGTACTTGTCGCTTGTCCAGATTTGAAACCATCCATTTTATTATTTTTCTCACCACATCCATCATTTCCAATTTTGAAAAGTTAATGCTTCTAAATACTCACAAAATAAATTATTGATGGCTATTATCACGGTCACTTTGATTGTTATTTTTTAAAGACCTTTTAACTGCCGTGAGGAACGTTGAATCTATCTTACATCTTATCTATATAAAGAAGTTATACAAATCTACAGTTTTGTTCCATGATTGATGCACACTTTATCTTTAAAGCAAGAGGAAGGTCACTATTTAAGTCTGATTTAAAAAAAAAGCTCTGTGCTCCGACAATTCTAGTAAGTCTACTTTAAGGCTGGCCGCGCACTAGGTAGCCAGGCTGCCGCAGCCAAAATATTGAGCAGCCAAAGTCGACGGCCAGTAGTCACCCTTCCGTCAAGCGATATGGACGTAGAAGAAATAACTCTTTACCTCTTGTTTCGTAAGAAACGCAAAGCAAAGAGAAGATTTTGGATTCACCCTCTTCTTTTGGAACGACACTCAAAAGGCTTATTTAATAATTATTTTAAGGATCTTTGTAACCATGAAGAACGTTTTTTTAACTATACAAGAATGTCAGTGAAATTGTTTGATAACCTCTTGAAAAAAATAAGAAATTAAAAAAAGACGTTAAAACTAGTTTCGGAGCGTAAAATACTTCTGGTTGCTACGACAAGTGCGCGGAGACTGAAGGCAGCCGCATATGTACTAGCCTCTGGGTTCAGCCAGCTGGCTGCCGTGCAATCGTACGCGATCTATTGGCTGCCTAGTGCACGGCCAGTCTAAGCTAGTTTAATAATAAAATGATCTGTTTTATTTGGTAATTTGAGTACAATTAAACAATCTTTAGTAAATTCATGGTGTACTAAAGATTTCACGAGTCTCTGGAGTAAATAATAAAATAAATAAATTCATCCAATTGAACAAACATTTTCAGTTGGTGGCATAATCTTACCTTATTCCAACTGTTTAATTATTTTTTCAGGAGCTTCTTGAGAGTATGAAAGAAGAGCAAAAGCTGTTTTATGAATTTGTCAGCAACGAATGGAAAACAAAGTTGTGCGGCCGATTACTGAAGATGACAGAAGGCCACGAGAAGTTCATAGAAGAGGAATGGGGCAGGCAACTGAAGATCATAGACAAATACCCACCCTTTTACCAGATGATCAGCATGCTCCCCATTGTGTATTTAAATGAGGAGAATCCCATAGAAATTGTGGAAATTAAAAGACTTCAAAATGAGGTAAGAGGCACACATGCTCATGTTTTATTTTTTAAATTGGTTGATTTTGGATGGTAAACCAACATTTTTTTTGAATTTGTGTTTTAATCATGTTTTTACTATGTCAGGGGACCGTATAGCGAGTAGCTATTGTAAATATGTACTTTCTAAATCATTTAGTAATCATGTTTTTACTATGTCAGGGGACCATATAGCGAGTAGCTATTGTAAATATGCCTTTCTAAATCATTTAGTAATCATGTTTTTACTACGTCAGGGGACCGTTAGCGAGTATCTATTGTAAATATGCCTTTCTAAATCATTTAGTAATCATGTTTTTACTATGTCAGGGGACCGTATAGCGAGTAGCTATTGTAAATATGCCTTTCTAAATCATTTAGTAATCATGTTTTTACTATGTCAGGGGACCGTATAGCGAGTAGCTATTGTAAATATGTCCTTTCTAAATTATTAGCTAAATGATTGCTAATTAATATTATTTTTGGTTAAACCGTTTTTTTTCATCTTCCTCCTGCCAAATTTATAGCATATTATATTTTATGCATTTATTTTTTATTTACAATTAATCCTTTTTTAAATCAGATCACTAAACTATGGTCACCCTAAAAGCCTACATGTTTACACTAATGTACTATCTAGCGCCATCAGTTTAATAGGTACCCATAATCTCAACCTGTAAGAAATACAGCAATATTGTTCTTTCAATATCTGTATAATTTTGTGTTATTTTTAATTTGTATAATTGTTAACCTCAACACAGGCTTGTCTTAGTGAGGTGACACATTTTATTGTAAACATTTTTACCTGCAGTGTAAAGAAACAATAAATAAATAAAATAAAATAATTATTTCATTAACCAGCTTTGCGACGTGGTATTTCTCCATTGAGTGGACTCCAATTGCACTCTCCTGTTTTTGTATTTATTATTAAAATCTTATGTTTTTTGTAGTATATAAATGTAGTGCTGTAGAATGCCACACAAAATGACCGCGTTCGTTCGGAGATGGTCGGGCGGCGCCGAGTGTTTCCGAACGTGCTGAGTAGTCGGCCGTTCGGTGAACCGTCGTCAGACCTAATTAGAGATCGCCTGTAAACAGACGCTACTAACAATATTTGTTCGTAATATAATTCGCAATAAACCAGTAAAAGAACTTACGTTGTAATCATTACATTGTGGGCTAGTGAGCCACAACACAAATCAAAGAACATTACATTTATGTAATAATTATTCAACATGATAATGGTGTGGTGTTTCATTGAATGAACTTATAAAAATCCTTCTAGTTCATATTTGAAAATATCTGATTTTGAAAATTAGAGAAATAATCTTATTTGAATGCTTTTTTTTTCTATTACTATGCAGGCAAGTAAAATTTTAAAATTTCCATTACCTAAGGGAACGTAGCCATACTATGTGACCAACTTTTTGCAATTTTTAACCCCCCCCCCCCCCCCGGTGACCAAAAACCTAAGCAACCCGCCGCTCATTTGTATGGAGCGTGACATTTTGAAGACCCCCCCCCCCACCTAAACGTGTCACGTAGTATGGGTACGTTCCCTAAACTTTAAAACCTTATTTTTAAGTTCATAATTTAGCTTTCAAATTTGCAGTATCTCAAAAATGTGTAACCTTTGCCTGAACGGTGACGATTATGTACTTACATTATTGTTTGTAATAATACAATATTTATTATGGTACCAATATTGATGATTGTTTTATTATTGTTTTATTATTTTTTCAGACATACTCTGAGGCGAACATCAATATTCCCAAACTGGATAGAATTTATCATCTCCCGTTTACATACGATAAAATAATTAAAAGAAATCCATGGTACAAAGAACCAGATATTCAAAAAGGTTATTTTTTTTATTTTCTATATTAATGACACTAGTTCCTCGGAGCATCTTCCATTGAAATAGCGGTAGAACAAGGACAGCATTCCCGTCTGACGTTTCTGCTCTAAAGATTAAGGTAGGGGAATATGGCAAACAGACATAGTCAAGGGTTTTGTTCAAGTACCTTGGGGCTCCAGACCAGAGTTGGCTGCCAAATTGACAGTGGGGTGCACTTGCGAATCGTGTAGGGCCAGTAGTTGCGTCCTCTTAAAGTATCAGCGGGCCCCCTATAGTATGACCAGCTTCTAACTTGACTCTGGCCCCCGTGCCTGAGCTGGCCACACCAAATAGTTAAGTTCATAAATTGCACTTCTGGATTAGCAGACCATAAAGTTTCCAATAAAATCACCACCAAATGACTACACAACCAAAGTCGTATCTATAAATTTCATATTTTTTTCACATAACTGTAAATTTCATAATTTTTGTATTACATGTAACTACTGTGTTTTATATATTATTGGAAATAGTTAAATGTTTACATTTTTTTTTAACAGTTGCCATTGTTGGATGTGAGAAATATGCATTGGAAAACACGGTCAGTGTAGTTATATCGGCCAGCAGTTTGAAGTACCTAGCGAATAATTATCCTCCATTTTCTCAGGCGTGGATGCTCCCAGTTAAAGTGAAAGCATACAATATGGAAGGTAAAGTGTTACACCCGTACCACGTTTTTAATTTGTGATGATGACCGGGCTACTGCTCTAGAGATGGTCGATATTCCTGTCTCTCGGTTACTGGGAACCAGTTCCTTTGCTGTCACTACAATAGTAGATATTATTTCTAATTCTCTAGCAACTGGTTTTTACTTTTTAAGGAACTTTTTTATCCATTACTTTTTGGTTCCAAAAGTAATGGATAAAAAAAATCGGTTCCACTTTGATCTCCGGTAACTGGAATTGTAGTGATATGTACCAACCATCTCTATACCACTCTAACCTCTGAGCTATTGTGACAACCATATACACAGGAAAATCGTAGTACAAATGAGAAACTGCTGAATCTACATCCCATTTGGAGTCGATTTTGTGGTGTAACTTTTTTGATTTGAGCTTTTGTTTTTGAGTAAATCAAGTACAAAGCTGGAATTTTTTTAAGTCAAATTTGAAAAGAATCGGTCGCTGGGGTTAATATCAGCTTGTTAATGTTTTTTTTAACCTTTAGGAGAGTATGGCCGCACCGTGTATGTCAGTTAGAAAATATGCAAAAAGGAGTGTGGATGTAAATCATGCGGCGGTGTTTTTACAAATCCTTTTATTATATTAATTTTTAATATGTAATAATATAAAAAATAGATTGTTATTATGTAGTACGTGATTAATTCGGTTGTTTTTGATATTATATAGGTATTTTTTTTAACACAGTTTAATTTTTTAAAATGCATACTACAAATACAATTTAAAAAAAATTCTGATAAAAACATCTCACTCTTTTGAACACTTTTTTTCTTTCAGAAACTCACTCTTAGAATTAATGTGTTGAATCGTTGACCCGGCTCCAAAAATCTTTTTTAAACTTTTTAATTGCTGAAAAGTTAAACATTTTTTTTTTACTTTTCTACTTTGAGTTTCCGTACACCGTATGTATAATAGAAACAGATGAGATGGGTCACCAACTACTACTACGGCGTCCCTCCGTTGTTTCTAGCTACACATCAAACACGTGACTTTCATTGACTCCGCCCCTTCGATAGTCCGTCTTGTTCAGATGTAGCTTGACAACAGTCGACAGGCTTCCATGCCTTCAAACGTAGTTGGCTATTTAAAATTGCGATTCGAGCTATGTAGCACATTCTCCAAGTGATGTCTCTAGTGTATAGGTTTGCCCCTCCAGTTCTGAAGCGAGGTGAGCTAACTGTTACGTTTCTACCAACAGAGAGAGATTTTGAAAGTATAAGAAAACGGACATTAGTCTTCTGACTGAACTACACACTCATTCCCGATTGTATTATTCTAATCTAAATAAGGACAAAGTGTTTTGTTGTGAAGAAGGAATTATTTATTTCAATAACCATTCTCATCAAAAATGATATTTGTTTCCTGTTTTTAGATGCAAAAGGTCGGCCATTCAGTCACACAATTGCGTATGTGGATTCCGCCTTGCCCCCCCAGAGCCTGTCGAGCCGAGAGAAAGCTCACTGGTGCTATAAACTAATTCTAAGAAAGGCTCTAGCCAAACAAACACAAAAATACAACTTTGCAGATACGTAAGTACATATTTTTATTTGTTTAATCAACCTATTGAAAAAAATTATGTGTCAATACAAATCTATAACAAATTTGAACAATACTTCCCTTTGAGGAGATAAACCAATATAAGTTTGATCCAGTCTGAATTTTTCCTTACTTCTGGTGAAATTAATCAAACATTTTCAAATTATGAAATTCTTCCAAACAGATAATCAATTTCATTGGCTTGTCTGGGCTCTAGGAATTGAAAGGTCCTATGTAAGTTTCCTTTCAAATCGCTACAGATAGATCACTCTTGCATGGATTATCAACCTGTTCAGTGAAATAACAAACTGCTAAAATAACAAATGACGCTTTTAATAAGTCAGGTACACCTCCTACGTCATACATATGTCTGGCAACAATAAGTTATCACGAAAACAAGCTTATGGGTCCGAGTGGTTAATAATAAATTTCATTTTAACCAAATTCAAGTGTAATTATAATTTACCCAGGCCTGATGCAGTTCACGCCAACTCTGACTATTGCCAATTTTGCATTGCCTTTGCTGAAAACTACACCAAATCTCCAGAAACAAAAGATCTGGAAGGAAAGGATTCGGAAACAAAGGAGCCGAAAGAAAAGGAGCCAAAAGAAAAGGAGCCAGAAGAAAGGGAGCCAGAAGAAAAGGAACCAGAAAAAATGGAACCAGAAGCAATAGAGCCAGAAGCAAAGGAGCCAGAAGCAAAGGAGCCAGAAGCAAAGGAGCCAGATATAACTGAGACGACGTATTGCTCCAACTCAGAAAGCGATAATGAAGATAGTTTAGTGATAGACATTGACAACCTAGAGCCACTATCTCCCTTACAAAGGACTGCCAATATAACAGGTATATATATTGTTTTTAATTAGATAAACCAAAGAAACTTACCATCCTTGTATTTTCTGTACCAGCTATTCAATAATGTACTGTTACTGCTTTCAACCGTATGATACAAATCAAAATGCAGTTTGTAATATTTTCTATAGGTAAAATATTTCATATTAATTTCCTCGAATTACAATGAGCCTTATGATTTATTTTAATAACTTTCATAATCTTGAGATATTATTATTATAACACCTCAAAAGTAATGCGGATTACATTACATGCCGTTGGCAAATATCAGTAATATATGTAAAAATATTATGTGTCGCTTATCGTTGATTTGTGACAATATCAAATGTCATGGTCCTTGGTCTTCTTAAGAGTGTGTTATAGGGGCAGAATGGTTATTTTCTGAAAAACGGCTCTCTAAAACGGCTTAATACTACCTTTCAAGTGTCATTCTCGGACCTGATATTTTTTGTTACCAAATAATGGACCTTTATTTTTCAATCTGCTTATTTTTTTTTGTAATTGATGTAGGCATTCGACCATGAAAAATAAAAACATTGATACACCATACATCCCATTTTTTAAACTTAAATCTATGATTGTCGCATTAATAATGATTTTACACAATATTTTTAATTTAAAATATGTACATAATACATACATCTGTAGAAGTACGGCCTCTTATTATCGTTATGATATCTGTGGATATTAACAATTAAATAAATACTTCATTTTACACCAAATTCTAACACACTCCAGAGCTTTTAACTCATTCCGGGCTAGAATCTCCCGTTGATAGGCGTTGAAACTATACGCTCCTCGTTTTATAGTCTGTAAATTTCGAAAATGCCCTCAAAATGTTTCATTAATGGCTCTAAACGTAGAATACCGACTCACTTGAAAGATTGCAACAATATCAGGAAGATACAAAAACAGTAAGTAATCACAAATTGTCTTTTTTCGTGTAAATATTGTGCGTGATGTACTTTTCAACGGATGAATGTCCAAACGTGTAAAAATATAACATTGCCTGTGCGTTTTTTCCTGTAGGTTAGTACGATCTTCATGTCTATTGGCAGCTGGCATGTTTTGCTCCACACGCACACTTCGACACGAGTCGCGCCGTGCAGAAAAGTAAAGACCGATAGGTTTACAGCGCAGTTCACTATGAGACTTTTCTGCGCGGCGGCCTTAAGCGGGCGCGGAACTCGGTCGCTCCGAAGTGTGCGTGTGGGAGATGCTATTAAATGTGTACACATACATAGCTATAATATACGTAGCACGCCCGGTGTTTCGGCAAGACATAAATTTCGCCGCAATTTTGTGCACGGTGTTTGGTAATAAATACAAAAATTTATTACCCTTTATTACTGTTTATTTATTTTTATCTAAAATTTCAAATGAAGTGAATAATGTTTAATGTACATGGTGTTTAAGAAATAGACAAAAAAACTTTTAAAGGAAATTAACAAAAATATCGCCTTTCTGCGTATAAATACGTAACCATTCACACACACATTGTCAAATCAAAGAAATTCTATATATGTTTTGTGTCGTAAAGTTCCAAATAATAATATTATTTTTCTATTTGTAGATCAAAACATGATTTATCCATGGCAGCCGGAAAAAATACTCCAAACAAGGTATGCTTCAAATAACAAATGAATTTGAGTGCGTCGGAGTCCCGGGAGGGGGGAGGGAATTTTCGTCTTAACTCCTTAATATATTTTTTGCTTTTTTATTTAGGAAAAAATACAGCAAGAACACCAACATACGATAGAACCAAATGAGCCTACCGTAAATATTGCACACAAAGGACCAAACTTGGAAGATTTAGAGCACGAGGATATTCTTATTGGATCATCAGCCACTTCTGTCGAAAAGGTACTTTTATTTAGGTAACCTATTAAAGGATATTCCTGATATATCGGAACATTTGTTACATGCACCTGCGTTGGCCCTCTTAAAATATATTGTCGATGGGCGGGAATTTTTTTGAATTTTTATGACACGTGTTCCCAACATCGTGATAATAGGTTTGTATTTTATCAAAATGTATATTAACAATCTCAAAATCAGATTGAATAGCATGGTAATCAGTTTTTATTTCTACATTGTTTAGGAGCAAAAAAACAGTAGTTCTTTGGCGAAATTACCTGTGACCGAAGACCAAGGATGGAGCTGTGAAGAATCGGAGCAGGAGCTTACTATTGAAGAGGTGATAGAAGAAAGCGATGATATTTGCATAGAAGGGCGGAGAGTAGTACAATTTGATTATTTTTTTAAACAACTCCAATGTATTAGTCAACATGATTCCCTTTTTAACTGCAATTTAAAGCATTTACGAATTACCTCAGAAAATAGAAATGGTTTGAATTCTACATTTAATTTAAAATGCGTGTTATGTGGTAAAACTTTTAAACTTAAAACATCCGAAAGCCTACAAGAAGGCATTGGCATCAACGAATCTTTTGTGTCGGGAATAATGAGCATAGGATCGGGTTATTCGGGCATGGAAGAGCTATGTGCTACCCTTGAAATTCCGTCCTTATCTATTGCTGGATATGGAAAATGCCATAAGAAGGTTTGTGAATGGTGGGAGAAAACCAAATTTACCAGTATGGCTGCGGCAGCCGACGAAGAAAAAAAACTGGCTTTTCAAAGCGGCGATGTTGACGAAAACGGGACGCCGATGATCACTGTAGTAGCTGATGCGTGTTGGTCCAAGCGATCTTATAAAACCAACTACTCCGCCCTCTCAGGAGCTGCTACGATTATCGGTTACCGCACAAAAAAAATTATTTACATGGCAGTTGAAAACAAGTACTGTACAACCTGCGCAAGAGCTATAAATTTGAAAATTCCTATGCCCGAGCACACTTGCTTTAAAAATTATGTTGGTTCGTCAAGCGGAATGGAAGCTGAAGCAATTTTAGACGGGTTCCAACAATCGATGAGTATGTACGGTCTTATATATTCAACCCTCATTGCCGATGGAGACTCCAGTACTTATGCCAGAATTAAAAACAGTCACCCGTATCCCAATATTACAGTACAGAAAATAGAATGCTCTAACCACTTAATTCGAAACTACAGCAATCAAATTGAAAAAATTACAAAAGATACTGGCTTTCCTTTGGAGTTCAGAAAAATTATTTCAACCAACAAACTTCGTCTTAGGAAGGCGGTAGTCGGAGCTGCAAATTACAGGATGCAATCAAATAGTGCTTTGGACCAAAAAATTACCGATTTAAGGAAAGATTTATTAAATGGACCCAAACATGTTTTCGGTGAACATAAAGATTGTTTACCATACTTCTGCAAATTTAAACTTGATCCGAATAAAATATTAGATTACAATCACGTTCCACAGTTACAAAACAATATTATATTTTCAAAAATTATGGACGCTAATTCTCGGCTTGTCAGTAATGCCCGAAGTCTAGTATATTGTTTAGACAGTAATATTGTTGAGAGTTTTAATGGAGTTATTGCAAAATTTATTGGCGGAAAAAGAATAAATTATTCTTTAAAACAGTCCTATATGGGTCGTTGTGCAGCTGCAGTAGTTTCTTTCAATTCCAAGAGACCTTATTATTCTTTACATAAGCAGATTTTCAACAGAAGTCCTAGTAATTTTTTAAAACGGTTAGAATTGAAAAGAGCAAAAAGAAGAATGGCTTCTAAAACAAACGATAAAAGATCTTTACGAAAAAAACAAGGGAGACATTTGCTTACAAAATCGGGAGCACCTGATAACCATTATGGCGAATTGTGCGAAAAAACGGATATGGAACAAGATGCATATGAATGTGCTAAGGCAGAATTCTTAAAGCTACTCGACATTTCACAAAGTGAAAAGAAGGCAGTCGAAAGACGAACTGTCTTACAGTCTGATAGCGGGGAGTGGCTTGAACGCAGAAGAAACATGTTAACAGCTTCTTTATTTGGTAATATCTGTAAACGAAGTCAATCCATTAGTTGTGCTAATTTAGTCAAAACAATATTATACGGCCGCTCTCTAGATAATATAAAATCTATTCAATATGGTAGGGACCATGAGCAAGTTGCAAAAAGGCAACTTTGCATTCAAGAAAATATTGTCGTCGATGACTGTGGGTTATTTATTGATGATATTTTCCCGTTCTTAGGAGCCACCCCAGATGGTTTGGTAAATGACAGTACAATATTAGAAATTAAATGTCCGATTTCTGCTAGTGGGATGCTATTTGAAGAAGCAATAGCAAAAAAAAAAATAACGTTCTGGAAGCAAGATAAAAAAAACAATTTTATTTTTACAAACACAAATCACAACTGGTATTATCAAGTACAGGGTCAACTTCACATTTCCAAAAAGACTGTATGTATTTTTGCCGTCTGGTTGGGTGAAGCAATTCCATTAAAAATAGAATTAATTAAACGAGACGACAAATTTTGGGGAGAAAAAATGGAAAGCAGATTAAGTACTTTCTTTATGGATTGTTTATTACCAGAAATTATAGATTCAAGATTTAAAAGATCTATGCCCATTCGTGACCCACAATATATTATGTCCGCCTTGTTGAAAAAAAGAAAAGCAGCGACACTAATTAGAACAGAAAAAATTAAGAAATGCAAGAAAAATCTATTACGGGATATTGAAACTAATGTAAACTAAAGGTGCGATTCCGTGCCACGCGGCAGTCGGCAGACGGCGACAGCAGACGGCGACTGCAGTGCCGCCGACGGCAGACGGCACTACTTAACTCTATGCACTTGTATTGGACCGTTTCCGACACACCACTACAAGTGCCGCGCGGCACTTGCCGTCGATGACTGACGCGTGGCGGCAGACGGCACTCGGGTGCAAACTTAGTACTGCCGTCGACTTCAGACATAATGGACGTGTTGACAGACGGAGAAAGCGAGGGTCTTATTAACTTGGTGTCTAAAAATTCGTGCTTATTTGATTGCAAGAATGTTCATTATAAAGATCAAAGGATAATAAAAAACGTTTGGAAAGAAATCGCTCAAGATCTCAATTTTATTTAAACGACAATAACTTCTGAAAATGCCTTCACTCTCATTTAGATGTCTTTTTATCAAAGTTTCATAAGCGCCCTCTTCCAATCTATTTAAGTACATTGGCAGTATAGGCTTTCTACTTGAATAATAATACAATAATAAATCATCGTCGTCTTCTTCTTCTTGCAATAACACTTGCAGCATTTTATTATTCATAATTTTAAATGGAAGACACAACCGTCGGCAGTACGCAGCGGACGCAACTGCAGTGCCGTCAATGCCGTCGACTTTGGAACCTGCGCGTTAGTGCCGCCTGCCGTCGGCGGCACTGCAGTCGCCGTCTGCTGTTGCCGTCTGCCGACTGCTGCGTGGCACGGAATCGCACCTTTATGAAACACGGAATGTATTGCATTGTACTACTCTGCGTACATCCGATTGCGAGGAAACTTTGGTGAGTTGTTGTGTGCATGCCCGCGATAGTTTCTGTATATGTAGTAAGTTCTGGCATCATGAAATTATGCGTTGCTAACCGTTCGTCTGATTGCGTTGACACTTTGGGGATTTAATGTGTACATACCCGCGATGGTTTCTATATATAATAGCGAGATCTGGCGTCATGAAAATGCATTACTAAACCGTTCATCCGATTGCGAGGAAACGTTGGTGAGTTGTTGTGTGCATGCCCGTGATGATTTCTATATAGAGGGTGTCCCAAAAGAAAGTTGATATTTAGTGGATCGATTTAAAAAAAAAAGTAAAGGTTCTGTCGAAAAAATGTTTATTAAATGCTAAAATACACAATTTGGGAATTTATTTCTGAAAAATAATATCGTCCAAATATAAACCCTCACGTTCGCGGCATTCATTTAATCGAAGAGTAAAATTTCTTATGACGGCTTGCCAGGTAGGCTTCGTGATGGCTGCCATTTCGTGACGGATATTTTCTTTTAATTGCATCAGGGAAGTCGGATTTTTTGTGTACACTTTAGATTTGAGATAACCCCACAGGAAAAAGTCCATAGGAGTTAGGTCAGGACCACGAGGAGGCCAATTTATTTCACCTCTCCTGGAGATCAATTTGCCAGGTAAAATTTCACGAACTCATGGCAGAGACGTATTGGACGTATGTAATGTTGCTCCGTCTTGCTGAAAAGTTGCGTTCACACAGAAAGCAAAACAAATATCAACTTTCTTTTGGGATACCCTATTTATATATATATATAGTGAGTTCTGGCATCATGAAATTATGCGTTGCTATCGTTCATCCGATTGCGATGACACTTTGAGGATTTGATGTGTGCATGCCCGCGATGGTTTCTATATATAATAGTGAGCTCCGGCGTCATGAAAATGCGTTACTAAACCGTTTATCCGATTGCGAGGAAACTTTGGTGAGTTGTGTGCATGCCTGCGATGGTTTCTATATACAGGGTGTTAAGGGACGTACTTGACTTACTTTAACCAGTGATTCCTGACATGATTTAGAGTAAAAAATGTAAAAAAAAAATTGTCTCCGGTGACATTTTTCATGTTTTTTTTTTCTACAAAAATGTAAAAAAATTGTAGTTGTTGGATAGTTGGAGGGGTGGTTAGTGTTTGGTCTGTTACTCAGCTGAGTGACCAGTGACGACATGCGGAAGAATTTTTTTTGTTTGATTTTAAAGAAAAAAAAAAATGAAAAAAAAAGTCACCGGAGACCAAAATTTCATTTACATTTTTTACTCCAAATAATGTCAGGAATCATTGGTTAAAGTAAGTCAAGTACGTCCCTTAAAATCCTGTATATGGTGAGTTCTGGCATCATGAAATTGTGCGTTTCTAACCATTCATCCAATTGCGATGACACTTTTGGGGATTTTATGTGTGCATGCCCGTGATGGTTTCTATATGTATACATATAATAGCGAGCTCTGCCTGGAATTCGCTAGTTCTGGAATAAACGATTTTTATTATATGTATGCTTTATTAAAATAAAGAGTGTCGCTGCAGTTTTGTCATGGTTTTCTGCAGCCCTGCACGACAGCTACTGCCATGATTTAAAAAAAATATTGTGTAGTTGTACAAAATAACACAAAATAAATATATAAATAAAAAAGAAACTTTCTTTTATTTCTCGAAGTCAATATTATTAATGATGTTATTAATATTTATAGATATTCTATCAAATATACGTTTAGAATTTGGGGATAGTAATAATAATGATGAATTCTAGAAAATATATAGTTTTAAAAACAATAAACAACTGAATATTTAGAAGTTAAATTTAAAAAAAAAACTTCATTAAATCCACTCCAAATGTGAACCACGAGATTCCAAACGCTTTTTATAATGTAAGCCTATGTGGAAGGACCAAGAACAAGCAAATGATGAAACATTTATAAAAAGGATCATACTAGATATTCTACCAACAGAATAAGTTCCATAAACAAACCACACTTTGTTATTGGTTTGCTTTTACTTCGTTATTTAAAAATACTGTGCTTGGATGTACATAACGCAAGTATAATGTTGACCTTTTGAAATCTGGGAAGACACCCCTACTGCCATCTAGCGATGTTAAAATGAACACATTTTGACAGTTAACGAAATGTTCCGAGGGTATTATATACGCTTACTATTTATTTCAACCTCAACAGTTTTTTTTGTTCTATATTCGTGTAGGGGTCACCACTAGGGGAATGGCACGCAAAACCAATGAATCACCACAGAGTGGTAGCTCTCCCAATAAAAAAGATAGTGACCCGTCTCAAATAGATGTCAGATCACCTGGTATATCCAAAGGCACAACTTCACCAAATAAAAGGAGTTTGAATAGTGAACCATCACTACACAGTACATGCTCGAAACAAAACAAAGTTAAACAAATGGGTAAAAAACTGAAGAATATGTGGTCAGATTCTGATGCAGATAAGTGTACCTGTGGAAAAATGTTGAATCGATTGGCAATGGACACAGATGAAAACATGGCTAAGTTTGTTCAACAAATACTTAAAGGGGACAAAACAGATGGTGAGATAATTAGAATTACATATTTTCTTATTTTAAGTTGAATGGGAAGATTTGTTAATTCGTCTTTTATATTGTTAAGAGTGGATAGATCTAACCTATCAGTGTGCACTTAATCTTTATTACATTATACACTCAAATGCACTTTCAGTATTCTTTACTCTTCAATTTAATAGTTCCATTTTGACATCTAATGCATTGAGAATAAAATGATTTTCATTTGCATGATCAAAAAAACAAGTGTATTGTTATTATTTAATATTAAATAATATATGAAAGGGAAATTAAATTATTTACTGCATTGAAACTAAACTTGTCTTTATACTTTATTATTTTAATTAAAGATGAATTATTTTATCCTTTTTTACTTTATAGTTGAACAAAATCAGTTGACTTATTCACTTTGGAAAATAGGCCAATCACAGCAAGAGAGTGAACTTAGCAAAACAGCTGTTAAAAGTGTTAACTTTATTGTATGGAGTCATTCTGATGGGATTCATGTAAGCATTTCAATATAAAATATGATTAATTATGACTCACCATCACAGACGATGCTTCAGTCACAACAATCCCGTGAAGCTTGGAGGTAAACTCGAACTTGAAAAATATGTACCTTGTCATGGGGCCCCAACTGTTAAACTGCCAGGGTTCTTTCTCCCTCACAAACCCGCATCCGGTGCAGTCTCGGTGTGTATACGATGCACAAGTGGGGTCTAAAGGACTCTGAATTGGGTGTATTAAAATAATTGCATCAACAGAACAAATTGTAAAAGAATGTTCCCTTTACCAGTTCCTTGAGGCACATGTGTATGTATTGAATCAAGACGTGACTCCCAATGCCGTCGATTGGCTGAATAACCCCGCACTTTGACCTCCACCAATTCCCCCACGGTATGAAGAAGAAATAATAGATGATGTAATATTCAAAAATGTCTGTGTTTTCAGGCAGATGATCAAAATCACCCCAGCAAGGTTCTCATTGAACCAAAAATAGAATATCAATCGGACTTTGGGAATGAAATAATAACCCCCTCTGAGGCTGCCTTACAATGGACCAACCTACAATTTACTCCAGATGCCAAATTATTAAGAAGTAATTATTTATTTTTAATTGTTAAACTAACGTTTAAGACAATATTTTTAAATGCATAGCACAAAGGGTAACAATTATTATAAGCAATAATTATCAGCCTGAAACACTCATCCACATTGAAAAATCTTCCGAGAAAAGATACATGACGCCAACGGGACTTGACCCCGTGCCCTTCTGATTGTCGGTCAGCTGCTCTCCCAATTGAGTTATGGCGGCTTATCTTATACCCGCCAAATGATTCAATATATACTAGTGTTTCATTCAACAATTACTGCTTATTATATTTTTTCCACCTGAAAACAACCAACTTTATTTTTATGGTTGTTTTCAGGTGGAAAAAATATAATAAGCAGTAATTGTTGAATGAAACACTAGTATATATTGAATCATTTTGGCGGGTATAAGATAAGCCGCCATAGCTCAATTGGGAGAGCAGCTGACGGGCAATCAGAAGGGCACGGGTTCAAATCCCGTTGGCGTCATGTATCTTTTCTCGGAAGATTTTTCAATGTGGATGAGTGTTTCAGGCTGATAATTATTGCTTATAATAATTATTATTTATTAATTTACCATAATGATTTAACAAACATGCAAAGTGGAAGATACTTTCAGAATCATCCTTTTTATGTGAATACCCCGGAAGAGTCCCAAATATCCAGAGCCCGTAGGACTATGGCATCCCCAATTTTTTGTATATTACAGATTTATTAATACTCAACAATTGAGGAGTTGGATGCAATAACAACTTAAGCACAAAAGCTGTTTTTGCTATCGTCGCCTTCTTGGTATCTCCCTTCCTTATCTGCCGTGTAAATATTACTTCTGTAGATTTGAACCACAAGCACAGGAGTCCAAATTGCTCCCAAGAGTCTGGAGCCATCCCAATTGGGGTATGTTGTGAGACTGAAGATAGTGGACAGGGCAGGGAAATGGGGAGAATGAAGGTGAGGAAGTACCTTGCTTTTCAGATCTAGTCACCACACAGATAAAGTCATTATAATTAAGTTAATCTGAGTCAAGAAAACTAGAGACATCGCTTAACAGCACCATACCTCTTGTCAAGCTAAATATGGCTGGGGCAAACTTTCGTTCTGCCATGTGGAATACAATTATAAGGTTGGTTGGAATAGGTTGTGGGATCGGACCCTGGCGGTAGTTGATCGGTACAAACAATTTATAGCATTGCAGGAAGGGGCTGGGCTATCAATGAAATAGTTTATTATTTTTAATGCTGTTAGTGTAAGGGTCACTTTCCTGCTAGTTTGGAGACTTTCATAGCACTTCTTAGAAAGTAAATTTGTGTACCTTAGAAACTTTTTTTAGAATATGTTCCTATAATTCTATGTATTTTTGCTGACATGGGGCTCGAAGCCCAGAAGCGTATTCTAGTTTGATCTTGTAATGCAGTTGAAAATCGATATAATGGCTTTTTATTTAAAGTATGTATGTGAGGCTGAAGCTGAAGGGATTGAGTTGGGTAAGAGAAAGGTGGGGAAGTACCTGGCTATTTAGATCTGGTCACCAAATATGGCTAAGCCCATTTCAAGCAGCATTTCGAGTTTCAATATTTAATAGTGGTCATTCACCTAGGGCACCAAGGCGTTACTAAGAGTATGAAATGTGAAATTGAACATATTTATTAAATAAAATTTATTTGCACATGCCAGAATTCAAAACCGCGACCTCTGTATTAGAGATTATTATCCTGGTGAGAGACCACGGTTTAGAATTTTAATGTTGCTCGAAATAGCTTTGGATATATTTTGCAGCTAGATCTGAATAGCCGGGTAATTCCCAACCTTCCATGATTTCATTACACCTCACAGTATGTATTCCTCAATCGGATTTGTTTATTATGGTATAATTAGTAAATTGTCATTAAAATAATACATAAATACTCCTACTTAGGAAATGGACCAATTTCTGTGTGTCGAGTTGTACACTTGGATAACCAGATTAAATAGAACAGTTCATAAACACAACATTATAAAAAAAGAGTAGGTTAGGTTTGTTTGTTTTCATCACTTTTCTTTATTTCAGTGCGGATAAACAATCATTCTTCCGAAGTCTTCATGATTGAGGAGTTCACATTGCAGACTTTTGCAGGGGAATTAGCCAAACAGACTATTTGGAAGCCCAAAGCAGCTCTGGGCTGCTTCTACAACGTGTTCTCGTGCCTGGCCAAACTCCTCCCCGGGGACTACATGCTCAGCCATAATCAGAAGCATGGAGCATTTGCCGTTCTGTACCATGAGGTCCCCAAAAAGTAATAAAAATTGCTAGTCAATTTTAACACAAATAATCTGTACAGTGAAACCCTCTTATTAGGTTCCCACTTAATCTCACATCTGTCGCGAGCCTGCTGGCGGGCCCAAAAAAAAAACATTGTTTTAAAAAAATTGCATTAAATTATTTTTTTTTTTTTTTAATGCGATTTTAACCCTTATGTATAAAGAAACTGCATGAAGGACAATGTCAGAATCGCCTGAGTCAATATCAATCTAGGACCTAAGTATTATTTGATTATTGTATTTTTACTGATTACTGAATTTTTTTTGAAGAATTTTCTATGAAATTTGTGGGCATGTTTTCGAAATACCATCCAACATTCAACAGGTTAACCAGTTAGTTAGATGCAGCTCAGCGCCATCGCGCTGTAAGCGTTAGTTACGTAAATTTTCAGTGAGCGTTTGCTCTTCAAGATATACATAGTCTCACGTACCTCGCATGTGAGACTGGCTTAAACCTTATAAAAATGTTTCACTGTACTAGCAGTAAATTTTGTTTCTGTTTAAAAAGAAAATGTGCTGTAAAAAAAAAAAAGAAGTTGGATGTTTTGCAGATTCTTAACCCATATATGCCCCTTGATTCGAAAACGATCAATACCGTGTGTATGCCCATAACTATTTTAGACTTTCGATTTTACTAAACTTTAGATATGTTAGTGGTAATAAGTCTCCAATAACGTTAAAACAAGTCTCATTAAGGTCAGATTGGGATGAGTACCTTTTTTTTATTGTTCGAAAACGAAACATTGAGCACTTCCCATACATTTACTATGAGTGAAGAAACAACAATATATTTCTGTATTTATTTATTTTTAAATGACATATATATAAATCTAAACATACTAATAACAAACTAAGTTTACTTACGTCATGTTGGCCTAAACCGGTTCTGACTCTTTCAGATTTACCCTGATAAAGATCAGCATGTAAGCAAAATCCCAGTTGCAAAGCTGCTACCCAAGTTTTAAAACCAAACCTGAAAGGTTTTCCTCTAATGTGCTGTTTACACCCATGCCTGCCGTAATAAGGGATCATAGATTCATTTATGCTAACATCTTTTTCAATCACAGCATATTGTAAATTTTTTTTTATTGAGCATCTCAAACAAGGGGCGCACTTTGGCCATTTTGTCACCTGGAGCTAAATTTGAGTTATCAGACACTTATCGCAAAATTTCTTCAAACCGGTTCCGTCGCATAGATTTAGCTGTCATCAAATTGTGGATATCCTCATTACTCTCCCAATACATAGGTCGTCGCGGCAATGGACAGTAACCTGTCAATATAAGAATGCCGATGAAGCAATATATTTCATTATCAGACAGGGTAAACGGCATATTTCCTTTTTCCACAGCATAAATAGCTGTATGACGAACAATATGTATTATTACTTCGTGACTAAAAATAATTCAAAGAAATGGACTAGGTTCGACGCATCTGATATGGTCACCACTGATCTTGGAGGCGGCACAATCCACTCGTTATCCATTCTAGATAGGTCTCGTTTTACCCACTTACGGGCTTGTGGCTGTCCTAGTCGACTCGATAAAGGCACATCCCATGTTGTGTTTGAATTAGCTAAGGCTGAAAGCGGAAGATCATCTTCTGACTCGCTGTCATGATTGTCCTTATTCAGCAGGAGCTAGAAGTTGTCTACGTGAAAAATTTTCAAAACTTATATTTGTTTCGTCGCCCAAATCGGATTCATCTCCGGGGGATCTATATAAATGTCTATACCTGTCGCTTTATCGTCCGAATCCAAATTATGGACAATATCAACTATTTCATTAGTCGATAACGGCTTGCTCCATCTGAAATTAAAAAATGTTTATTTACAGCCTTACTAAAAAAAAACCACAGCGCGACCGATTAACTGTGTTATTGCAATAACATAAATAGAGCTCGTATACACTAAAAGACGTTTTATTACCAATAACGTTTCTTTCGTGGTCACGCTGTTAAAACGCATTGAAGATGTGACAACGTTGTATATGGTTTTAATTTACTAGGAAACAATGTTGTTTTAATTCTTCTCCGCTAGGGGCATTATTGGTGCACCTGTGCATATCGGCCCGCGATGACAAAACAGTTCGGTGTGTTTATGGCGGGATATGGAAAATTTTGTTAGTGCCTAAATGTTGTGATTTAACTAAATAATTTCTATTGTAGTGACGAATTTACTCTTCTGTTCACATAATTGATATATTTACCATATTATTTGTGTGGTTTACATCAGTTTAATCAAGGTATTTTACAAACGCCGTACTTTCAAAGTTGAACTGTCAGAATATTGTTTTTTATAGGTTACTTAAGATAAAATTTTTATTTTAAGATCTTTATTTTAAGAGAATTTGTTAAAAGTGATAATTTTTTATAATATTAAAATCTAATACATGTGTTCGTAAACGTATCAAAAAAATTAACGTCTTTAGAGATGCAAGAAATCTGTTTTAAATTTCGGTATTATTTCTAAGTTATTTTTTTGGCAATAAAAAAAACTTTGAAATTTTTTATTATTTTTTTATTGTATACACGATAAAAAAGTGAGGTGATAGTTTCCTTCCAAATTTATTACATAAAAGGACTGTGTTTTTTAAATTTTGATTTTATTTAAATTTCTCTACATTTTGGTCAAAAATGTTGTGGGAGGAAATTTTTTTCCATGTTTTTCCGAGTTTGAATCATAAAATATGGCAGTTTTTGAAAGCTAAAGTGTATTTCAAATACTCAAATCTAAAAGGTAATTTTATCTAGTTTTCATAAATGGTATTTGTTTTTACGACACCTTCAAAAATATATATATAGATATCATATTCAAAAATATATAAAAAATATATATAAAATATATATAGAACATTCAAAATACTATGGAAAAATTACAAATATCGTTCGGACATCAATGGTTAAAACAGAGATAAACTACCCTCTCAGGTCGTGGAAACCATGTGTATTTCTTTCAAAGAACAAATTTTTAATTAGTAATGTTTTCACATCCGCGGCCGTTTGTCAATTGAATAAAATTTTCACTGGGTTTTTTAGTAAGGCTGTTAGTATATTACATACGTATATTTTTCCAATGTATCGTTTTCGAAACACTGGTATTATAAACAGCTTTAAGGTATTTGAAAACAACAATATAGTTTTTATAATTGCACAAACATATGTTAAAACTATCCAACTTTATCATAAGTTACACAAAAACTCTAAACTAGAGTTAATTTGGATAATTACTTACTTTTTTGTGAAAGTAGTCATGATTTCTGCACGCTGTAAACAGGTCACAACTTGCACTGATTCATTACGGGACAATCAAATTTGTTTAGTTGAATTACCATTAGAAGAAGATACCTTAACCTTGACATAGTTGGCGGTAGAATGCACTTTCCGAACGAAATGCGTAAGATAATTAACGTTGAAAGAAAGCTTAAATTTTGTTTCGTTTTCGAATCAGGAGGCAAATAAGGAACCAAATAAAGACATAGTTCTGGGCATATATGGGTTAACTCTTATCAGCTATCTGAAGCTGGTAGTTAAGCTGGAGTCTATTATTGGGTGATCTCTGTTTCTCTCCCCCAACCAATGATGCCTTTTTGTTTAAAATCCTAACTGCCCTAAATGCAATGAATTTTCGCCAATTTATGTGAGACTTTTCGACTTCTAGGCCCAGACAGGCATCTAAAATTGATCACCTATTCTTCGGTTTTAAAATCAATTTTACCAGAAATAAGGAAAAATTAAGCCTATTTTTCAGGCTTACCCGCAGCGCACTTGTATTCATTTATTTCTCCAGTGATTTATTTTTCAAAAACACTACAAAAACCAATGCGTTGCGAAAGCGATAAAAAAAAATTACAAAAAATATAGGAAGTATGGGATAATGTAGGACAAAAAATTGTTTACAAGTATGTAGGTACTAGAAAGTATTAATAGATTTCTTTGTTTTAACCACGTTTATTGTTTATAAAAAACCCACATGTTTGGTGAGCTCACTTCCTCAGGGTTTACTTTTTACAGTGAATACCGCACAAGAATCTCAACTGCTCCCGTCTGGAGCCAGTGAGACTATGGCATCCCCAATAGAGAACTCCAGTCCATTTTTTTTAATTTTTTTTAATGAATAAAGACCTTCAAACTTAAATAACTGCATTTTTATTTTTATTTTTATAGTTAGTTTTAATAGTTAAAATAATTGTCAAAGTTTTAATTTTTAAAGACTCCCAGAAACGCACCGTATCTATGGTGGTCTTCACCCATCGATAGTTTTTTTACTTTTTAAGTTGTCATTTTGAATCAGTGATGTTATGTCGAGGGAAATTTCCCTAGATCTAGGGGAGAAAAATATTTTTTAGGGATAAGGGAAATCAGGACAAAATCTAGGGAAATTTCGAACTCTGGCAAATTATTTATTACATATGACAATATTACTGGTATTATTTATATATATATATATATATATATATAAATATATATTTTTTGGAATTCCCATGAATCTTAATTATTGTTGTACTTACCATGCAATGTTATTTTTAACACTGACAACTCAAAATGATATTATATGTATCTAAAAAGATAAATGGGACCCCTGAAAAAAAATTTAATTTATGTTTTAAGTTCTATTTTTTCGGTGATTGCGGTTGATTTTTATTTTGCAAAGTGTTTTTTTTTTATTTGGAATTCAGTTTCTAATTCAGTGGTGAGTGTATTCGTACTTTTAAATTATTACTTCACGTAGCAAAAAGTGTTTTATTTGGAAAAGCACAGTATTATAAGTATATTTACCAAGTTCCGATATCTTTCCAATTAATTAATCATATTAATTAACATATAACAGGATTAGTGTTACACAATCAGGTGGTTACTTAGGTAATTGCGTAAATGTGAAATTTCACTTCGAAATCTAGGGAAATAATTTTCTTGGGCTGAGCATCCCTGATTTTGAATTTAAGAAAATGGCGGAATAAAATTAATATAGGATGACTCAATGACTTTTGTGTGAGAAATTGAGGCGTTTTTATTTAAGATTAACTGCTTTTAATATAGAAAAACATTGGTAAAATGTCCACATTTCACCGCTACTGTTATTGTATTTTAACAAAGTGCAATATAAAAATAATAAATCATCTTTTTCATTGCAAATACAAGTGACATCATTCTTCAATTTTGTGTTCAGGCGTGATTTTGTACATTGTTTTAAGTATAACACATACAGAAACACTGGTATTTATAATACACTGATCATGACGATTGTGTAGTAACTTGTATAAAAAGCCCTATACTAAAAACAATTTGAAAATACAATGTCAAATATGACACGACTTTAACCTCAAATAGGCAAAATTTATTGCAGATTGTCCGCAAATATAGCCCTTTTCGTTAATTGTTGAGGGCCTAAATTATGTTTCAATAAACACAATAACTATTATTTATCTAAATCTCTATAAACAGTATGATAATAAACCAAAAACACGAAATGTTGAATTGCATACGTGTCAATTTTCAAATGTCAATACAACATTCAACACGGACGCTATTACCAGGTGACAGGTTAAGTGTGACGTCATCGTTAACCATTTCAGTAATGCCAACTTGACGCTGTATTTTGAGGAGAGGTTTAAAAATGCACTTTTTAATAATTTTTTAAAAACTCTGCGTTTAATATTATGAAATTTTTTTTTTTTTTTTTTTTTAATTCGTTTATTCCAGATCTCGGGGAGGGTGGTGCAGTCCCACGAGTTCCATATTATACATATATAATACATTAAATTAAAATATTTCAAGATGAAAGATATTTTTTTTTTTTACATAATGAAAGGAAATAAATAAAAGAAAATAATAACAATACAAAAATTAAAATAAAATTTGAAAAAAAAAAGTTAACTTTTTGTTATCTATTTCATCAGGAAGTGGCTCCATCGCTTATAAATGGGACCCTGCCAGAAGTGGAATGCTGCCATCACAAGAGTGTATATTCAGAATCAGCGTTTCTTGGTCTATATGAACATATTTTTTTAAAGCCATAATATTTTTCACTGGAGTTCCTTATTGGGGTATGTTGTGAGGCTTAAGGTAGTGGGGAGGGGAAGGAGGTGGGGAAGAGGAAGGTTGGGAAGAGGAAGGTTGGGAAGTACCTGGCTATTCAGATCTGGTCACTAAACATGGCTAAAGCCATTTTCAAGCAACGTTTCAATTCTGAATGGTGGTATTACACCAGGTCTTACTTATAATAGACTTAACAGTGTCAATGGAAAGGTGGGAGTGGGAAGGGGAATAATAGGTTATAATTTGCAAAGGGAACAAGTTGAATAATGGGTCATATACATGACTGTATTTATTATTCATAATTTTGAATTAATATTCATCATCATCATCCTCTTCCCCTTATCCTATTCGGGTCGAGGACCCATTGCACCGACAAGACTCCTCCATACGTCCCTGTCTTGTGCTGATTGTTCGGCCTCTGTCCATGGTATGAATTAATATTGTGTAACAAAATAAGTTTACTGTGTTTGAAGAAGAAAATATTACATACCCATGTAATCATATTAAAATTAAAAATTAAACTGTACTTAAAGTTGTTAAAGGACTTGTGTGAAATATCCACATTTCCTGCGAGGCATTTAATTAACCTTAGTGAGTCTTCCCAGGGGCATTACAATTGGTAAGTTAGTTCTGCATCCGAGATAATTTCACCTCAGAACCATTTCTGTTTTATTCTCACTTTCCATTTGTACAATCTAAACTTTTTTTCAGGTGTGACAATGGTTTGGATTTACAGACGGAATTTAAAATAGATCCGACTGAAATTAAATTGAACCAAACTGCCCCCTGGGTGCCCATAGACCCCAACATAGTGTCCCCCAGCTTCCTGGAGAACGGAGTCTTGCCGTGCATGTTCGCCCCCGGTGCCGTTAAACTGAGGAATCCTGGACTAAGTCAGTATACTTTTTAATGAAACATTCAGTGAAACCCTCAAGAAATTATCATGCTTAACCGGTGTGCGCGAGAAAATAATTAAAATATTTGAATAATATTTCCGACAAAAAACTTTTGGTCTGCGATTTTGGCCCTTCTATGTACAGAATTTGTATGAAGAACAGTGTCAGAATCACTTGCGCCATCATTACTCTCGGAGACGCTTAAAGTTTCATTTACCTTGCAACCCTGGAATATTTTTAAAACGATTTCGTCTATGACAATGCGCTGTCAGAAATTGCCGCAATTTTAACCATCGCAATAAATGCGTCTTCCGCGAGTAAAACATCGTAAAACCTATTAATTTACGTAATAAATGCAAGTAATGTTTTGATAGATAGTTTATTGTGTTGTGAACGTGTCTCAGTCAATAAAATATACAATAGCTCAAAATTAATCAACAAAACATTCAATTCAAAATCGTGTTTTGTTACGAAATTTCCGTATTTTTCCTGGAATTCCTGGCCTTTGACCGGTTAAGAAGTTTTGGCGTAATTTGTCCCACATACATGGTTTCCCAATTAAGAAAAAAATACATTACAGTTCTGTGGAAAACCTTATTAAGAGGGTTTCACTATATAACTTATTTTACTACATCCGTAATTGCAAACAAAACATATTATGATTTACTGTGAAACCCTCTTAAGAAGTTTGGTTTTTAAGTCCCTTGAAGAATGAATGACCCAATATCCCACATATAAGGTTTTCCCGCGAAGTTTTTTTTCAGGTCCCTTGGAAAACTTCTTAAGAGGGTTTCACTGTATAATAATGTTTTTTTTTTTTTTGAAAGATTCATAATTTTATTTAATGGTTTTTTAAAATGAAGGATTACATGATTAGTTGTATGCGCGTGGTGCATATAGTATAGTAACTACTAATTAAAAATATATATTGTATTTTTCAGAGGAAACCAGTAAGCAGAAGAGAACTGCAGCTAAAAACGCAGCTAAAAATGCAGCAAAAAAACGCAAACCAAAAAAAAACAAAAATAAACCTAAAGCAGCAAAGAAAATGGATACCGATTGAATAATTTAAAAAATTGTACTGGTGTATCTTGACAATAAATAAATTTAACTAAATTTAAACTTTTTCTTAAGTCTATAATAAAATTATAACAATTAATTCAAATTATAAATATGTACATACATTAATATGCAAAGATTAGGCCGCTACATCGAAAAATCTGTCTAACAGCGCCGCAATCTGAGCAGAATTGTACTTCAAATATTTGTCAGGATTTTTGGAGAATGATGTGTTGGAATATGTTTCGTAAAACAAGTTATACTTGGGCAGGAGGATCTCCTTATTGTCCCGTTTCAGGGATTCCCTCAACTCTAGATCTGGGATGGAATAACTTCTCTGGACCTTGGCACATTCTTCCATTTCTTTGTTGAAAGTCTGAAAAAGAACAGATATTTATATATTTTCCATTTAAATGACAACTCGTAAACTATTTTTGTACACATACAACTACATTGGAAAGAAAACAGATACATGACCTCGGCATACTAATATAGTATGCTTGGACCGGGGAGTGGAGTCCTCAATTCCTCTAAAATATGACTGTTTCCTAGCCTTTGCTGAGTGGCAGATTGATTGGAATGACAAAATAAAATTACAAAGTCAGTAATAAGCCCACGCATAAAAAAAATATAAAGCTACAAAACTTACAGAGAACTTCTCTTTGATAGCCGCGCGGTCTTTGTCCTTTAATTTAGAAGATAACTCCTCATCACCCAAAGTGATGGTTGACAACAGCTTGTTCCAACTATAAACAACACTTACAATATTAAACAATTAACTACGACAAAGGAGATTTGATTTAAGGAATGAATTTTATCACAATAATTATTATGTACCTCTGTAGATAGCTGGCTTTATTTTCTTGGATCATTTCCCTGTAATTTTGTTCGCAATTCTGCTCTGCTAGAGTTAAAACTTCCAGTAATTGTGATCGTTGTAAACCCTGAAATAAAGTAAAATGAGAGTACAATAAATTACTATAAATATTGTGTTTTTGTATTGGCGAGTATTGTTTCAGTAAAACAAGTAAGAATCTTCTTCTCTATATAGTAAGATTCTCTATATAAAGAAGTGTCCCAGTGTGGTTTTGTTTTTGATACATATCTGCTGTTTTATGCTGAGATTGATGAAATTTTGCGCACACCATCTTCATAACAAGAGGAAGGACACTGTTTACATGGGATTTCGAAAAACCACCCCTATCCTCCTTAAAGTATATAAATTAAAACTTTAATCGCCAGTCGTAAGTATTCATTTTTATGTTTTTATCAATTTATTATATTTTTTTGATCAAGGGGAAAAAAAGATTCAAAGAAAAAAGCTGCATACTCGTATCTCATAGAAATAAATATTTATATTTTTGACAGAAAACTTCGTAATAAATATTTGTATTGTTGGGATCAGCAGAGAATTCTCTTTCAATAAACATTCTAATAATATCTTATCTTCCCCTTGTCCTATTCGGGTAGGGAACCCAACGCTTCGACACAGTGCCTCCAGGCGTCCCTTTCCTGATCTACGTCAGAGGCCTCCGTCCATCGCAGGCACAATCTTTGGAGTTGCTTTCAACAGCACAGGAGTATGGGAACTTGCGTATCACTGGGGAAGAAGGGCCTTAGAAAGGGCCAGTTGTTTCACAGAATTTTAACAATTCATCAAATTACAAAGTTAATTTTCAAGTTCTCTGAAAGTTATATACAAGTTCTGTTATTATTTCAGTTATGTTTAATAACTGGCCAACAATAATATAATAACAGAATTTCAATAGAACTTTCACAGAACTTAAAAATTAACTTTGTAATTTGATCAATTGTTCAAATTCTGTGAAGTAAGTGGTCCTAAGTGCCTAAGTCCTAAGCCATATCATTTGCGACTTTTGTATGAAGATTAGCGGCGGGTCGCTGCTAAGCATGTCTAATAATCTAGAGGTAATAGAAATAGCTGTTCTTACCATTAGTAAATAGTGATTATTATTCAACCGGAACAGAGCGCGAAGAGCCGAGTCCCCGTATTGTTCACTTTTACTTCTCAGGGTTAAGTTCAATTGCACTAAAACTTTACCTGTAAAATATTAAGACAAATAAATACAAAACGGATCAGAATTTTCAGCATGTTAATTACAAAACTATTTCAATGTTATTAATTAATTTCCTTACGAACATAGATGGCGAGCAGTGCTCTAGCCTTTGCCTCTTTGTTTGAAGCAATCTGAGTATAACACGGTAATAAGGCCAATGAATTGACATAAACCATTTCTTGAGATAAAACACCTCCTAAAATCATAGAAATAAAGTGCAGTATGTATTATTAGTATGTAATATTATCTTAAATTATTTGTGTTAGTCGAGGATTGCCAATTGATTTTCTCTACTTTGTCCTTTCTAAATTATTAGCTAAATGAGTATGTTTATAATAATAAGCTAAAATAATATTATTTTTGTTTGAACCGTTTTTGTTCATCTTCCTCTTGCCAAATCTATAGCATGTTAAATTATATACATATATTTATTATTCACAACTTAATCCTTAAAAACAAAAAACAAAACTTTATTTTATTTTACTTTAAATCAGATCTCAAAACTATGGTCACCCTAAAAGTCTACATTAATGTGCTACCTAGCGCCATCAGTTTAGTAGGTACCAGTAGGTACCCATAATCTAATCTCAATCTGTAAGAAATACAACAATATTGTTCTTTCAAAATCTGTATAATTTTGTGTTATTTTGTTAACTTGTATAATTATTGTTAACCTCAACACAGGCTTGTCCTAGGGAGGTAACAAATTGTATTGTAAACATTTTTACCTGCAGTGTAAAGAAACAATAAATAAATATTTTATTTAGAATTATTTATAGTCACATTTGGGTGTTTTTTTTTAGAGGTTTGAACTTTAAAATGAAACAAAACACATAAAAATGGTGGTAATGTCCATGGTATTAGTTTTGTCAGTTGGATAATTTTGTGCCATTAAATATGTGTTTAAATATGGATGACGCTGAGCATATGGGTGCCGTGGCAGGCTCGAATAAAGCACATTGAATTTCCGATCAGCTGGTGCCATATTTTTTTTGTTTTTATATGAATACCTCACAAGAGCTGCTCCTGTCTGAGCCATGGCATCTATATTGTGAGGCTGAAGGTAGTGGTGAGGGGAAGGAGATGTGGAGAGGAAGGTGGGAAGTACCTGGCTATTTAGATCTGGTCACTAAACACAGCTAAAGCCATTTCAAGCAACATTTCAATTCTGAATGGTGGTCTTATACCAGGGCGATACTGAGAGTATCTTTCACTCTGTATATCGGCAATAATGTGGCGAATGTTGGTTTCCAAGTCGTCCGTCTCTAGTAATGTAGTAAAGAAAAATTATTCCGCAATTGGATGACATAAATTTGGAAGAGTTTACAATTTGGGAGGCGGGAATGGGTACCGCGGCCCCGGGAACCTTTATTGGATAACCAACACCGCTGCCATAGGTCACCCCAAGCGGTTCGCTACGTTTGGTGATTTAGCAGGGGTGCCCGGGTTCATGGGGCGAGTTTTGTCTAGGTCTTGGAGGCGGATGACCAGGACACACTGAACCCCAGATTCCTACCCACCCCTTAAACTCTTTTCCTTCCCAGAACTCTCCTCTCCTTCCTTTCCTTAAAAAACCCTCCATACAGCATCCCAAAAGATGACATAGGCCCTAAGGGAATTTTTTTTCCTCAGGGCCTCCTGTGTGGAGCTCATGTAAAAAAAAAAAAAAAGTTTTGGTTTCAACAAGACTGCGCAACAAGCCACACAGCGCGTGCCACAATCATTTTACTGAAGGAAGCATTCGATGAGCGCATAATGGACCTGTGAATTGGCATCCAACATCATGTGATTTAACACTTTTGTATTAATTATTATTTTTAATTTATAAACTAACGTTTAGACAAGATTTTTATGCATAGCACAAAGGGTAACAATTATTATAAGCAATAATTATCAGCCTGAAACACTCATCAACATTGAAAAATCTCCCGAGAAAAGATACTTGCCGCCAACGGGACTTGAACCCGTGTCCTTCTGATTGCCGGTCAGCTGCTCTTGACCACTGAGCTATGGGGGCTTATCAAATACCCGCCAAATAATTCAATATATACTAGTGTTTCATTCAACAATTACTGCTTATTATATTTTTTCCACCTGAAAAAAACCAACTTTATTTTTGCGAGAGAGACATTGTAAGTGTTAAATCAAATAAATAAATTAAACCCAATAAATGTAGTCATAATTTGTCTCGATGCCACCTAGCGAGGGATTTAACACTTACAATGTCTCTCTCGCAAAAATAAAGTTGGTTGTTTTCAGGTGGAAAAAATATAATAAGCAGTAATTGTTGAATGAAACACTAGTATATATTGAATTATTTGGCGGGTATTTGATAAGCCCCCATAGTTCAGTGGTCAAGAGCAGCTGACCGGCAATCAGAAGGACACGGGTTCAAGTCCCGTTGGCGGCAAGTATCTTTTCTCGGGAGAATTTTCAATGTTGATGAGTGTTTCAGGCTGATAATTATTGCTTATAATAATTGTTACTTTTGTATTATTTTCTGTGTGGACGAGTGAAGTCGCTAGTCTACGCCAATAAACCAGAGACGATGGAAGCCAACATTCGCCACGTTTTTGCTGATATACGTCCCCAGCTGCTCGAAAAAGTGGTCAAAAATTGAACTTACAGATTGCGCTTTATTCGACTCAGCTGCGGAACCCATCTGCTCCAAGTCATATTTAAACACTAATGGCATTAAATTATCCAACCAAGCCATAACCTCTAAAGTTAACACCTGTTATTTGTTGTATTCATATTTTATTTATCAAGCATTTGTCTGCAGGGGTTGGCAGAGAGGGTGGACACACAACTCTTATTTGGCATTCATAGAGTCATAGATACTTTCAGTATTTCCCTGATGAAAGCCCCCTATTCAGAATCGAAAAGTTGCTTGAAATGACTTGAGCAGTGTTTGGTGACCAGTACCTTCCTCTACCACATCTCACTGCCATACATCAGGTTTGGTATCGGCACACTATTGACAAAATAACGCAGCCGTGGTTTATTATTAGGATTTATATTAGTTATAGAACGCTCACCAATGGTATCTGCATAGTCCAATAGCTGATCGAGGAAGACAAGAACGTTTGTGGTTAATTCGTGAACAGTTCCATCCACCGGCAGGACTCCACTGTCTGACTTCACTCCATCAATGAAATCTTCAAGAGCCTTAACTCCCTGTAAATAAATATTTTCTATTTAGGAAAGTCTAGTTTCCAAAATCAGTAGTTGTAGACAAGGTTTATAGAAAATGCGTTTAACGAGGTTAGCTCACACGGGCCTTTTTCGAAAAAAAAAATTCATCAGGCCACTTTCGAAATTTTGAATGCGTGACATAGCTTGAAGTAAAACACTGCCACTTGTATTGCAGTTAATTCAAATCTTCCAGTGGAACATGGACATAAAGTTAGGTCACAACTTTTTAACTAATCACCGCTCTATCCCCAATTAACCTAACCTTGTTAAATGCATTTTCAACGAACCTAGAGTTGTAGATGCAAAATTTAGTTAGAACCGTTACTAAATATTATTTTTAAAAATAATTTGACATGTTGAAAAAAAAAGAGTTTCAATAACAATATATTATTTTAAATATTAAACATTTATAGTTAATAAATAACTCACGTACGCCTCATACGTCATTATATATGTCTGGCCATGTTGTAGGTAGCTTAAAAACAAGCTTATGGGTCCGAGTGGTTAACATAACCGATATTAAACATCAATTTTTTAGTTAAGTATTAATAACATTTTTAATATTTGAACATTCAGTTAAAAATATCCATGTCAGGGGACAAGTTATTTAATAACATAATCATTCTTCCAAGCGGCATTACCAATGGTGAGTTAGTTTTGTACCTGCATGCTCTTATGCACCTTCCTTTCGCTCATCTCCTTTTCTTCCCAACGTCTTTTAGAGCCTTTCGCCTTACAACATACACAGACATTTGGGACTCTTGTGCGGTATTCACAAAAAATAAATTATATAGAAAATAGTTTAGTTAGATTGGTTAGATGGTTGAGTGAATGGAATGCAACCAGGAAATGTTTGTCTTTCTTTTTAAAAGAATAAAGTTAATTTTGTTTATGTACATATTTTTGAACTTACCGTTGTGTGCAGTGTTGTCAATATAGAGGTGAACTTAGATTTAACATTGATGTCACAATGCTCTACGGTGCGTTCAAACTCTGGCTTCAGCGCCAGGAGTTGTTTCAATATGGGGAATACAATCAGGACGGACCCAAAGTCATGTCGGCTCATGCACTTCTTGGCCCTCGTTGCAATATTCTGGAGACGTAAAAAAAATAATAGCAATGTTAATTTTAGATGGTTATTTAGCTGTGGCGGTCTTTCCCTCAGGTCAATTGGTTAAATTGGACTCCCAAAATTATAAGATGATAGTAAAACATAATATTATGCAAATCAAAACCACTGGTATTATTCTAATGTATTTGAAATCCACTGCGAGGTAGCCGGCAGCGGCAAGTAGTGTCATCTAACGTCTTAAATGGAAGCTTTCTTTTCCACGTACTATGATTGGCTGGGTCAATTTACGAAATGACCCACTTTCATGTTTCTGTCTCTTTACGTGCTATACAATAAGTGAGATGGCACTATGTTGCTTAATAAAGATGTTTTCGGATTCTAAAGACAGTTTGGGTCATTGCCATGAGGGAGAGAGCATGATGAAATTATGCGTTTGAAAGAGATGGTTTGATAAACATAGGTTTATTTTGCATATTGTACGCTTGTCGCATGAAATGATTTACTATATTAAATAATGTAATTTGACTCTCAAACTCGTGAGGTTACTAGGTGAAATGAATATTACCATATTTAATCTGATATTGTATCATAATATCAATTTTTTTTAAATGACCTTCTACTTCTGGACCCCTCGAGCCACCTAAGTAACTTTAACTTTATTTAGCCTATTAAGTAACTTTAACTCTGCGAAAACTATTAAGTAACTTTAATAACAGATAACACAGATAAGTAAACAAGCTACTGCATTAATTACCTCGCCGTCTTGGACAACAAGATCTAAAGCATCTCTCACGATGCTCTCAAAAACAGTGTGCTGCTGCGCCAGCGGGACCAGACCTACGAGAAGCATCTGCTCCGCCTTCATCAGCCTGTGGAGTCCCATCACCAGCTCCAGGTACTGCTCCATGTCTTGTTCAGCGCCCCCTGTCCAATCGTCACCTTCTAAAATTATGGACAGAGATTTCTTGCATTAATGGTTTGACACGATTATTCTGCCTTCTTGAGGAGTATAGCAATCTATGGTTTGTATTTACATATATTATTTCAAGTTCTGTTATAGTTTCAGTTATGTGAAACAACTGGCTAATAATGACAAATAACAGAACCTGAAAATTAACTTTGAAATTTGATAAATGTTCAAATTCTGTGAAATAACCCGTTCTTACTAGTTTCGACGCTATCCTTGTCATAATCAGGGCAAGCAGTAAAAAATTATTTTAATTGTATTTTATAAACAATAGGTTTACATATAAGAAAGAAATATGCGTTGCAAGAATATGTACCTAAATGTGAAGCACTCCTTCTTGGTCCCAGAGTTAATCCAGTAGAATGCTCTAAGGTTTGTGATGCTTTCAAAAACATTTTATTTGCACGCTTCTCCAGTCTGTAAACAAACAAATAAAACATTATAAAACCTTAAGTTAAGTATGTAAAGCGCCAATCTAATTTTTAAAAGCTAATAACACAGTTATTAAAAACTAACATCTGCCACAGATCACCACAAGTGGTTCCCTACATTTGGTGACTTAGCAGAGGTGCCAGACTTCATTGGGTGAGGTTTGTCCAGGTCTTGGTGGCGGATGCGTCCGCTCACAAACTGCGTGGCCGGCCGAATCGGGAGAGGTTGGTTGAATGAGACTCTTTGACCTCTCTCCAGCTACTCTCTCGACTCAACGCCTTGCACAGCAGTGGGGAGGTGAATTCATACATCTGTCACTCCTGGACACGCTGACCACCAGATTCCTACTCACCCCTCATACTTTTTTCCTTCCCAGAACTTTTTCTCTTTACTTTCCTTAAACGACCCCCCACACATCTCCAAATATCCCTGCGTAGAGTTATTGTAAAAAAAATATATTTATTAAACCATTTTTTTAACTTACGCCTTATGGATTCGACTGGAAGTTTTCCTAGCGGTGCTTTCAGTGCGGTGAATCAACTTTGTTCTCTGAAAATTTAAACAAATCTCCATTTAGTGAAGTGTACAAAATACAAAGACAAACATGACACAGTTTTTCAGTTACTTCTGAAGATCAGTGTAATCAGGGCTGGGCACTATTTGAATTACTTGTAATTAGGGAATGCAATCCCGCAAGACCATGTCAATCCAGGTATTTGCGGGACTGAACAATCTTAGTCCCGCTGGATCCAGGTATTTGCGGGATCCAGCAGGGTGGACTTAGATATCCAATCAATCGTATAATAAAGACCTAATACCTCGATCTACCAACCTTGTTTTTACCTACCGGATCTACCCTGATTATGGACACTGCAACGATGTTCGAAACGTTGGCTAAAGAAGGAGGTAGCGCAACACGGCATAACACCCCAAAAACAAATAACGAAAATTGTTTTTAGAGTTTTAAATTTATACCTAATCAAGTTCATTGGGACATTTTAAATGGTTTATTAATATACCTTTAGTTAGACATAGGTAAAGTTTAAGTCATAAATTGGCAAAGAATAAGATAAGAATAACGTAAATTTAAATAATAACGTTCACACGATAAGCAATATTCTTATACAATAAACATCATAAGTTTAAACATTATTTTGGAAATAGCTTCGTAAAAAAGTTAGAGTATTAATCGTGTCGTCTGATAAACGGCTTCTGATATTGGACATAAGGTAGCCAGCGGCTGAAAAAGCTCGTTCAGCTTCTACGCTGGTTGGCACAATAGTCATTAGTGCATTGTAAGAGAATTGAAGGTATGTGCCTTTGAATCCACCGGACTGGAAGTACTACATTTCCTTCTTTATCAAAACCTCAAGGTTGCTCACATTGCCAGATCTAGGTTGTTGACCTCGAACTCTTCATACTAATCAAAGTAAGTTCGAGTTCGTCTTGAAGTGACATTGGTGCTGCTGCTGCTGCTGCGTATGTCTCCAGATTAGCGAAAGGAGTGTCGTCATCGTAAGGATCATCAGCGTCAGCAGGAGCAGTGGCTACTGCTTTGTTATCCGTGTCCGTGTAGGTACTCTAGCCTTTCGACTATATTTTGATTGCCTTGCGTATTACACTTTTTGAAGGTAGATTAAATGTGTCATCAACATTAATAAATTGACTACAGTCTTCTTCGTACTTATATGGATCATGTAAGTATAATAAAACCGCTGTCAAGTTAGTTCGCCGCTCTGAAATCCATATGAACTACGCTTCTCTGTAATCCCGCCAGTCCAGCGGGATCCCGCAAAATTTTCGACCGAGATTAATCCTGCAAAATGTCTGCGGGATCTCGGTATTTTGGGATCCCGGTATACTGGAATTGCATTCCCTACTTGTAATTGAAATACGTATTTGAAATACAAATACGTATTTTGTATTTGTATTTCAATTACTTCCTGAAAATGTATTTTGTAATTGGTATTTCAATTACCTGATGCTGAGGTATTTTGTAATTTGTATTTCAAATACTTATGGCTTCAAAATACATTTAGCGATCTTAATAATGATAATGAAAAATAAACTGACATAGATACGTAGACTAAAAACGCTAGAATCCAGAGCAATATATTATGTGTGTTAATATTTAGAGTTGGCAACACGTCCTGCTATGGTAGCACTGTTATTGTACATTTTCTATCATATATGTATCGTATTATATTATGCTTGTCATTGATTTGTATTGTACATTTTGAAACAGGATTTTCTACCGAAACCGAAACCGAATCTTCGGTATCTGTCTCAGTTTCGGCCGAAACCGAAACTTTTTTAGACATGTTAAAAATCTATTGTTTACTGAAATTCGGCTTATTTTTTACACTTATACTCATTATAAAGGAAGGACCTCATAAATTGAGCATTTTAATTTTAATTGCGTCTACAATTACAAATTTTTTTTTTACATTAACTCTACATGAGAGGCCTTGAGGAAAATAATTTCACTCAGGGCGTATGTCATCTTTGAAGATGCTGTATGGAGGGTCTTTTTGAGGAGAGGAAGGAGTGAAAGGCCTTGAAGAGACCCATGTTGTAGGAGGGAGGAAACATAGAGGCCGGCAAAACAATGGCGCTAGTTCCTCAGAGTATCTTCCATTGTAATACCGGTAGAACTAGGATAGCATTCCCACCTGACGCCTATGCTCTAAAGATCGCAATCAGTTTGTGTTAGAGAATCTATCAATTGGACCACCGGTTTCTGCACAGAGTCGAGGGTTTTTTTTTAAAGGTATTTTGGGACTCCAGACCAGAGGTGGCTGCCAAATTCAACAGTGGGGCGCACTTGTGATTTGTACAGTGTTAGCAGTTGTGTACTATTAAAGTATCTGCGGGCCCTGTACAGTACGCCCAGTTTCTGAGAGGCTAACTTAACTCTGGTTTTGATGGAGCCCCCGTACCTGAGCTGGTCACTTAGAGTAACACCAAGTATATCGATGGAGGTTCTGTTCGGAAGATTGCTTCCGTTGAAAGAGACTAGATTTTAATTTTCATTTACACATGTTAAATGAAATAAATAAAAAATAATTGAATTATGTGATCACGTAAACTCACAATACAAGCACGCCGCGCCGAACCGGTTGATGATGGTGGATGACACACAAGTCATGAACTCACCCGAAGTCAGGCAAACGACACGCAATAATTCATGAATGCAGAGTTTTGGTGCGGTCGAAGGTTCGGCAGATTTTCTGCCGAAACCGAAACTGATGCCGAAACTAGATTTTTTTACCGAACCTTGCCGAAACCGAACCTTTGGTCGGTCACTAGAAATAACACAAAACTGCGCTCTACAAATGTCATGTTATTATAATAATAATAAGTATTATTATTATTATCCAACACCTGGGTCCTTTACCACAAAACTTTACAAGTGGAGCGGAGGTGAGATGTGTCTTTTGAGCAATATGATTGGTCAATTTTTGCACATCTCTGTTTCACTCTGCTCAACATTGCTTCTAGGGAAACGCACCCTTAGATAAGGGCACTTATGACAATTTATCGCAACCAAAGATTCTACCAAAACCAAATGTATTTTGTAATTTGTATTTTGTATTTGAAAGAAAAAAATGGTTAAAAAACTGTATTTTGTATTTTGTATTTCAAATACACGACTTGAAAGTATTTTGTATTTCGTATTTTAAATACATGCGAAAAAGTATTTTGTAGTTTGTATTTTAATTACAGCAATGCATTTTTTTTGCCCAGCCCTGAGTGTAATGTGAGTGTTAGCGTGTGATCTCTGACTTACAGTATAATGCAAGAATGTGCTCATGACGCAAGGCAACACTTAACAAAATATAGGCTTGTATGAAGTTGTATGTAAAAGTGTACCCTCTATCTGGTACAGTACTTGGATTACTCATAATAATAATAGCACAGTTTTGTGTCATTTCACTTCAAGTGTGCTATTTCACAGTTAATTCATTTAAAAATATATATGGTATATTTGCGTTCAAAACCACCACCAAATCAATTATATTGCAACAAAATGTATTACTGAATTAAACAAAATGTTGATGTTGTCTGGGTCACTAGCAGGATATTTCAAAATGACAAAGGTACTAATGTATCGGACCGTTGTCTCCTGGTGTTATTTTATAGCATATTTAATATGTAAAACACAGACATGTAAATGATATTTGATTTGTGGTGAGCATTCGAATATTGCTTTCCTCATTATCTCAACATTTAGTATTTTAAGATGTCTGACTAATCAACTGGACGATCGATATAATTTGATAGTCCCAAATTTTTTTTTTTTTATACCTTATGTTTTAACCGGATGTTAGATGATGTCCCGCATGTCAATCATGGATGGGTTTTTTCAAAATTTGACAAATTCATCAAATATTTGAAATTAATTTTCACATTCTGTGAAAGTTCAATTCAAGTTCAGTGATTATTTCAGTTTTATGAAGCAACTGGCCTATAACGAACGACATAATCACAGAACTTGAATAGAGCTTACACAGAAAGTGAAAATTAACTTCAAATATTTGATGAATTGTTAATTTTTTTGAAGCAAGTCCCTAGAAATAATGATAAAAGAGATAGTATGTACAAAATCGACCATGATGGGTATCTTCATTGTTTTTTTTTTCTTGAAAAAAAATTATACTAATGAAGGTATCGATGATATGTATATTTTCATAATCTTATCCTTACGCACTGCTTTTTCTTTTTTCTATTCTTTATTATAACTTTAACAATTTTCAACATCACTACATGCCAGTGGCGGCCCCTGCCTTAGTGCATTCGTGCAATGCACTGCCAACGTCAAAAGTGTAAATTCGTACAAACATCGACAAACATGTAAAAGTGTAAATTTGTAACATTCATTCACGAAGAATTCCCGCCAATTCGTTATAATATCCTTACCAATTAACTTTCGTACTAGACTCCGTACTAAACTCGCATCGGCGCATACGAAAAAGCAATGCGTGCATCTTCCGTTGTGCCGAGACGTGACGTCACATGAAGTGATATTTCTACTGGGACAGTCTACAGAGGCTGGAACCGTGAAATGGGCAAGACATAAGGGAAGATATATGACACGCTCGTGCACTAGCGGCGCACATGCGCAGAAGCATTCTGGTTTATGACAAAACCTTTAACATGCGTTATATGTTACCGAACGTTTGGAATGACTTAGTTAGGAATAACGAATTTTCAACTAATTGACAATGTTATGTATTAGCTCTACCATCGCACCGGGGCGGCGAAATCAAGCATTTGGCAGATCACTGATCACTATTGACACATTTTTAATGGTTTTCGCTAGTTTTGCTCTGTAAAAAACTTATTTAAGAATGAGCGGTAATGAAAACATTGCGATTAACGTCGATTTTTTCAAAAGCAACCGAATTTCATTTGAGAATAAATTGTTTTTGAAAAATAATGGCTCTCCAAAACCTTTACTAAATATAATACAAGTAAGGTTAAGGGAAAAAAAACTATGAATAGAGTTTTTAAAACAAAGTATAAAATATTCGAAAGCGTCTTGGCTTTGTGAATGTGATCGCTTGAATACATTTTTTTTTCGTGGTTGATGATAAATTGTGAAGTGAAAGTTGTGTAAACGATAGCCTTTATTTTACCGAAAAGTTAATGAACATTCATACTCCCAGTACATATACATAACGTATTGCAATTTAATTTGTTGGATCGAGTTGATAGGTATACGATTACAACTTGATGTTGGTTTTCGCGAATCTGTGAATCAATTAATTATATTTTCCCGTATTAACCGGTCAGCAACGTAAGCAGATATATGCGTTAAAAATACGACAGCAGTCAAGTACAATAAGCGTGTTTACACGTCAGCGCGTGTGTCTCCATAGAAACCGTTATAACTCCGTTATTGTTTTAGTTACATCCTAAAATAAAAAGTGAAAGGTCGATAGTGAATCATGCTGCACATCTCTATTCAAGTTGTCCATAGAAATACATAAAAAGAACATTCTGTCAGACGCGCAGTCTGACACATAATTTATACCGCCGAATTTCTTACGGGCGCCCGACATTGTTAATTTCTATTAAATATTTTTATATGAAATGATAAAAAAGTGAGGTGACAAAAGTGTTTATTACACATTTATACAATAGAATACGTATTGTTGTTTACATAATCTGTGATTTTAGTACCGTTTTCACATAAAAACATCATGTGAGTCATTTTCACATTTTTTTAATGTTTGCATTCTAAATTTTAATATTTACAAATGTTAATATTTATTTGTAATATAATAATTCGAAAGCTTATTTTGTAACCTGTCTAAAACAGTTTTTACTATTCGGCTACGTTCAGAAATGTTTCATTTATAGTGCTTTAATTGTGAAGCGGTTATAACTAAAAGTTTTCGTAAAATGTCATTTCGTTTAAGACACCAAAAGCTAATATTCTCGAAAATTCAGAGGGGTTTGTTACCATTTTTTGTGAAATGCACTGCTGGCAAATTTTGTCACGGGCCGCCTATGCTACATACTAGTACCATATGTTTACAGGTTTATTTTATTTACATGTTTATTTTACGCACTTCTTTTTCTCGTTTCTATTTTTTATTATAACTAACCAATTTTCAAGATCATTACATACTAGTACCATGTGTTTACACTAGACTTCAGCCGCCTAGTATGGTGATTCAATAAATCTAATCTACTTAAATGTCTAATATATGTAACATGTATTTTATAAATAAATAATGATTTGAAACGTGCCATTTTCGATTTGCCGCCAAAACAAGATGTTCATTTTTATTTGTGATTTGGGGTTGTTGACATCACGTCGGGCCAAGTTGGTGACAGCCGCCTTAACAGCCAGTGGCGGTTTCTACGTCATTGTAGCCAGTTGGAACCATTTCGCAATGTGTGGTTTTTCAAATCAATAATTATGAAAGAAAATATTAAAATTACACATTTTTAATAAATGGTCGGAATCAGAAAAATAAACTTTAAATTGTCCACACATTTTTAACAGTATTCACAGTTTGTGAAAATACCCCACCAGACCTTTCCAGTACTATGCACTTTTTCATCTACACTCGCAGCTTTTGCGGAGAGGATTTTTTTAAAAAGTAATGGGGATTATGGGGGGGATATTATGTATTCTGGAATTTTTTTTTTTTAAATGAGCGATTACCAAATAATTTTTGTAGGATTAACTAAGTAAGAAGTGAGCTTTAGATGTTATAGTGCACTGCTAGAGTTGATCAACATTTCTTACGGGCATTGGTGAATGAGTCTGGAATGATCTCTGCATGCTTCCCAGACTATTGCATCTCTGGTGTTCCTTGAGGGCGGTGAGAGACTTGTATACCACAGCGCTCCTGACCGTGCCGATGAGAGAGGTATAGGAATTCCTCCCGGCGTTGTTGAGCCACTGGCACATGGACCTCAAATCTTCCAACGCGGCTATGGGCACTCCCAGACTTGGAGGGGCACTCTCCACACTGGAATCTTCAATACATCATTTATGTATTAACATTACTTGTAAATGCCCAAATACTATAATAAATGCATTTCTATAAATGTGTAAATAGCAGTTCTTATGTCATATATTAGACATAGGTAGGTAGGAATTATTAATTGTGTGCTTTAGATTAACTTCCTACCCGCAGAAGAATTTATAATAAAGTCATATAAAATTTAATTTTTTATTCAGTTTTGAAACAAAGAAATTATGTTTGATATCTCAGGAAAAATTGTAGGTAATGCCAATGACATTGCAAACATAATATTATAGACACATTATTGTCTCACAAAATGAATACAAAATGTGGAAAGTTTTGTTTGTAATTTAGGTGTGTTTGTACAAATGTAAATTTCATGTAAATTCTTAATTCAAGCGCTCATTCATGTTTAACAAAGATAGACCTTATATGCATTTACAAACGAAATGTTATTCCTTGGCTTTTACAAGTTTTTGCCGTGTAATGGAAACATTTTCTCAACACGGGCATTTTGACACTCATTCGCAATTTTGTCAGAAACTTGATACCTAGCACACAACCCCTGATAGCTTGGCACTAGGGGGGCGGTCCGCCCTGGGTGCCATCCGATGGGGGGTGGAAAAAAAATTGTGAAGGATATTGTCACAAAAATATTGAACACTGTCTGTTATTTATATTTTCGTAGCTCTATAGCTCCCCGTGGAGTGCCACGAAACGGGAGAATTTTGTGTTTGATGACCTTTTTATAGGCGAAAGTAGCTCACACTACACATTTGGCTAGGTAGTAATGTTTTTATTCTTTATGAGAATATTGTGAATATGTATTTCTTAAAAATAATGTATTTTTTACCTTCTTCCAACGCAATTAGATCTAATAAAATAATTGGCAGTAAAGGTTTGCTGTGTTTAACCAGCTGATCTTTCAATTCACTTTCCAATTTTGCAGCCCCCGTGAAATACAAAGTATTCTGTAAACAAAAAAAAATAAGTGAAAATAATGGAAAACATAGATATGGCATTTCAAATTTTACAAAAAAAAAACATATTTAATATGCTAAACTTACAACATTTTCTAGTTCCACACTTTGGGGGTTATTTTTATTAAAATAAATTTGGGCCTCAGATAGTTTATTCATTGCCTGCAAATAAATAAAATAAAATATATTATTTTTCAAAGTTGAACATAATTAATACAGACTGAATCTTCAGGACCATTTATCAAACATAATGAGTAGACATGTATGCTTTTTCATATTTCATTTATGAGACTAGACGCTTATGAATCTTGTATTGTCAAATTGATTATTGTATAAATAACTGTTAAATTTACAGTTAATTATCCAATAAATAAATTTGTAATATTACGCCCACGAGCATTGCGAGTCTTGTAAGCTTAACCTTATCTATGCGGCTGTCGCATATAAATATGATCTATCGGCGGCTATCCCCATAAGCGGATGTTGCATACGTAATCAATGAAGTTTCACGAAAACACATACATTTGATCAAAACATGCCGCGTGTTGGGGTAGATTGTGTTGAAAAAGCCAGCATCGTAAAGGTTAAATAAGAAAACATGTAATTTATAATCTGATGTCTAATAATAAGTATAATAATGCTCACCTGAAGAAAAGTATTAAGATTTTCTCCCGATGGGCCGGCATTGACCACATCGGAAACCTCATGGGCCACAAAATAATAACTGATCACATGGTCTAAAGACTGCAAAGTTCTCTCCAGATCTGTATTTCACGAATTAAAGAAAATACTCACAGTAGTTAAAGTCTGCAACTGATAACGACTTACATTTGGTTGTTAACTTGTAACAAATTTAAGTTTGTCAATAAAACAACGGACAAAATAAAAAAGATGGATCTGAGCTGGAGCTCAATGTTTAATCCACACATTGCAACAAATCAGGTCAGAAATCCACCCTGCGTGGCCCAATTTTGACAATTTTAATTTATCGTTATGTTTTTTCACACCTGGATGAAGAAAGAAATTTTTGTATATTTTTCAGCAGACAGTGTGAATAAAATAAATAATAAGCCACATTCTGCAAAATTTTGATTTCATTTTCTTAATAATAATTTTGGTCGATCACTCATGTCTCACATATGTGACAATCACAGTTGGCTTGTCTTCCAAATCATACACAATTGCGTTGGTCTCCGTTAAAGGGTTAACATAGAAAATTTTAACAAAACAAAAAAAACAACTTCAGAAACTCTTGGCTGACACCGACTCCAAAAATAACAATCGTACCTACATATTGATGAGTAGAAAAAGTAAGTTGATTATTAAGTTGTAGAAGAATAAAAAAATTATTTTTTTACTTTTTAGTGCATTTTTTGAAGTAGTTTTTTTGTTTTGTTAAAATTTTTGTTTATTTTTTGATTTTTAGTGAATCTGAAGTAATTAAAGTAAACTAATTCGATCAAGAATCGGCCGAGTATCGTTAATTTGCTCATAAGAATTGGAGAGTTCCGTTACTTTGTCATGGATCCCATAATCAGAACCTAACCAAACTCTCCTCAAACTACCCTTGAAGTACATTCTTTCCAATAAAAAAGAATCATAGAAATCGGTTGGCGTGATATTGAGTTATTCGTCCATTTGTCGCGCACATACTTGATACAAATTTAAGACTTATATGATTTTCTCATGGATGCCATTGTCAGAACTGGACCAAATTAAAATGGGACCACACGGAAAGCACCAGCTTTCAATTAAAAAAAGAATCATCAATATCGGTTCACCCAGTCGAAAGTTCTGAGGTAACAAACATAAAAAAAAAAATACAGTCGAATTGAGAACCTCCTCCTTTTCGAAGTCGTTTAAAAATGGCAGTAAATTTGAAAGGATACTTTGTTGTTTGCGTTGTAAATGCGCCGTGTCATTGTAAACCGGGAGAATAGTCTGCTCCAGTTTGGCCAATCTGTGTTCAAAGGAATCGAGGATTCCAACAATTGATCCGGTAAGCTGGGAACTTTTATCCACCCGTTCTTTGAGCAGATTTAGATTTGACATTTCCTAAAAAGAAAACAATACACTGTGATCTATTGTTTCAGAAAGCCTAATTCATGCAAACACCCTCAGTATGGCTAGACGGAACGAAAGTGGAAGTTAGTCGTAGCGTAAAGTACCAGATGACCTGAAAGACATTGAGGATATGGAAAGACAAAGGGAGATATTTGTTAGAGCAGGTATGCTGTCGAGGCATTTTCACTTCTGCAGTACAAACGTAAAAATAATACAATTCAACGCATTCTGCACATCGCTGTACACGTCAGAACTGTGGGTAGATTGTACTGCATCCCAATGGTATAAGCAATTGCTAACAATAATAATTATCGCCAACTATTCCGCCTACCGAGATACTGCAGCGTGACAGAAATGTTGCTGGAGGGATCAGTGCACACTTTTAGAGCACTTCTCCGCCATTATTAATGGAATGTATTGCATTGCACTACCCCTGCATACATTCTCGAATAAACTATTATTATTAATGTGGATTATCAGGAAAGATGTAAATATTTTAATTGCGTTACGCCCACAATATCAACTCAACTAAATAAAGTTTATGGTAAATTCTACAACTCTTCAGTTTTAAGGAGCGGAGCGGGCTACAATCATATAAGTAGAAAAGAATTCAATAAATCATATAAATAGAAAAGAATTCAATAAAATATTTTATCTAATATTTCTACCTTCTCCAATTTGGACTCGATCTCGAACTTTTTCTCCATTGTGAAGAATTTTTTTAATATTGTTTAATTACTAAAAACTATTACACGATCTGAGCAATTCAAAATTAAAACATTGTAGAAGTACAAAATCACTAATAATTATCATTATTATTTCTGCTCCATTCATTTGACATTTGAGTACTTGACAACATGACGATTTTGGATTCTGATTGCCATGCCATATCTGGGGAGAAATCCCTATATCTAGGGAAAAACAGAGAGTTCAAGGACAGAAGGGAGTTTGTGTTTTAGTGTGACGGCCCCCTAATGAAGCGCCCTTGATATGATTTTTACTTGAAACATAACACGCCATTACAATATTGCTGTCGTGCATGCCTGTAGTTTACATTCTGAAATAAATGTGATAAGTTTAGTGGCAGTGATGGTATGTCTAGGGAAATTTCGATAAATCTATCGGAGACTTTTTCTAGAGAAAAGGGAAAAAGCACAAAATCTAAGGATAAATTTATTCTCTAACAACCCTAAAAATCAACTATAATGTATGAAGATAGCAACGAGCCGGGTTGGAAATCAGTTGGAAAGTGATTGGTTTATTTATGGTTGGAAACGTCATGACAATATCTATGGAAACGTCAAACGTCAGACCTAAAATCACTGACCTCAAATCAAAATAAAGCGGGCATATGAATTTTTTGGTCCAACGGTAAATGTGGGTAGTGTCTAAAATAACGACATACTAATTTTCTGGATAGAATTCACGTCGTGAGAGCCCGGCCCAGCTTCAGTGATATTATAACCTAACTTTATATTTTCATATCCCGTTTTTAGAATACTACAAATATCATTTACCGAGCATTTAGTACAATATATAATTTTTCAAATACTTGAGTTAGGTACTAAAACTTTTAACTTTGTGTAGGCAGTTATAAAATGTTGCCTTTGATCAATTTATTCTTCTTAAATATTGCTTTCAATATATTAATTATTGGCGGACTGATTAATTTCTTTGAGCCATATTTACCTTCTATAATTGTTCATACATTTCGCTATGGGAAGTTTGCCCACCAAGGCCCGAGTGTCATTAAAGCGATAGAGATTCCTAAATCTTCCTTTAGACACTTCTACGCCCTCGCCATTGTAATATTATCGATTACGAGTGCAACTGTCTTGCAGATATATTATACAACTTTCCATGTTGCTCCATGGCTCATTACAGTCTTAGATTTTTTGTGTGGACCTGAGAGGAATATTTCATGTAAGTACCGTTGTGATGTGCTGTATGAAAGATATGAAATATATATGTTTATCCACATGTGGGATAGTCAAAATTTAACGATAAGAGATATGTGAGTGTAATGTGTAATCTGTATACTCTGTAAAATAAGACATTAATAAATATGTGCCCAAATGAAATGAAAGATGCTAGCTCAAATAAAACATCGTATCAATTTATTACGAAAGTTACAAGGACATTATTAAATGCGAAATTAGCAATTAGCATGAGACTCTAAATAATAAAAGGTATTCATATGAATTATCTCAAGGTCGCCTAAGGCTCCAAGATAACATTAGTTACGAGTTGATTGTTAAATAAGAATAATAATATGTTACGTGATAAATTTTAGAAAAGATCTAAGCGGTATTTTAAAGTAATAAGAGAAGTGTGGACGCCATCTCATTGCAATTTTATATCCCAATGAGAAAGGATATTGAGATTAAATTTAAGAGTAAACCATGATAAAATAAAATAAACTAAGATATTATATTATGTATTTATCGCTCGCCACCTCGCGTACGAAAACCGTCGGCCGATGTTAGAATTCTGGATTGTTGGAAGGTCCATGTCGTAGCTCGCTCCTAGACTAACTGATCTGTAGAATTCTTTCTTCTTCTCGCCTGCTGGTGTCGTTGCAAGCATTTAGTGTGGCCCGCACCCATTGTATTTCCGTGGTAAAATTAAATATTGCAATTGTAGCGGTAAGAACTGCTACACCGTAATATTAAAAGTTATTTGGTAAAATTTGACTTACGACTACCACACACAATATGCGTAAGCATAGGAATACCCTAAAATATGAACTCTGTGTTAATGCGCTAATCACTCATGAAATACGGAATTTTTAGCTCGGGTTAAAGCTTCTTCTACTGCCCTCGATCCCATCATGATAGCACAAAAATTAATTATAAAAATAATTCTGAAATTTCCTCATTCTACCCAGGGTTCGGCCCTGGTAGTACCCAAACGGCGCCTGGTGCTAGTAAAAACATCAAGGGTGCTTTATTAGGTACTATCAGCGCCTTGGCAAATCGGCGTGGTGTCCGGAGCGGCCTGCTTCCATTGCGCCTGCACAGGGCCGGACCTGTTTCTACCAACACTGACACGATCTTCAATACTATCAACATTTGGACATAAAGCAGCTCTTTGCAAAAACTATTCTGTTTAATTTGCACCAAATCAACATTGCACCATACAAATCAACACAAACTAGGTATACGCAATACCTAAGTCAAAAACAGAGAACTTCTCCAAACTCCTTTTTGCTAAACACACCTTTGGACAAAGACATTTTAAATACAAAGCTTGCAAACTATACAATACACAACCAGCTACGATGAGAATCAGAAATAAAGAATTGGATTGCTAAAATAGATTGTCTGCAAACTACTGTAAAACACAATGCACATAATGTGAATATTAATAATTTACATATAGCCTAAACTAAATAGTATATTCTCGTCAAACTTAACTTCCATAATTATTATTACAATATCTATTTGATATAATTTTTTCTTTCTACATTTGTAATATTATTCTCTCTATGCGATTTACGTACCCCTCCGATTATCTTTCTTTTTGTTTTCATTGGAAAATTATTCTATCAACCTCAAAGAAATAATGTAAAAATGTATTAAACCTTAGTATTTATTTCTTCAAATTTTGCAAATTCACTTTGTGGCACCATTTTATTAATGCAATAATTAAAAACACTTTGTTTTTACCACAATAAACTTTATTAAAAAGTCGACATGTTTCGAGAACGATGTTCTCTTCATCAGGACATATAATGTACTAAACAAATGATCGAACATAGAAAGACAGGCGTGGGTAGAAATGGAAGTAGTGGGGGAGGAGAGAGGTGGAAAGGGGAGGTGTTTAGAAGATCAACAAGGGCGAGGGGGGGGGGGGGGGGAGAGGTGGAAAGGGGGGTGCTTAGAAGAACAAAGACAAAAAATTACAATGGAAATATGTTTAAGATAGGGTTATTCACAAAATTAATTTGATTGTTAATAATATTTAAATTTCTATTGACATTTTTCCTAATTTCTAATATTTCTAAAAGATCTAAGTGAAAACCACTAACGTTAGTGTGTAAAATTTTAAAACCAGTATTTATATCAAATGAATGGTTAAATTCAATTAGATGGTTAGCAAATTCCGAATAATTATTGCTATTTAGACATCTCAAATGTTCCTTAATCCTCGTTTCAAAATTTCTGCAAGTTTTACCTACGTAAAAATGATTGCAGTCATTACAATTCAATTGGTAAACTCCGGATTTTTTAATATTTTGGTCTTTGTCCTTGTTATTTAAAATATATTTTTTTTATTTATTATTCGTATAAAAAGCAGGCTGTATTGTATTAGGATTTTTTTTCACGATTAAATTGGAGGTTTGGTGATTTACAAACAATATTTTTCTCCATTGTTTTTTAATATTATCAGTAAGCAATGGGTAAATGTAGGATAAATGAAATTTTTTGTTATATTTTTTATTTACTATATCATCTATTAATTTGGAGTTAGAACCATTATTAGATGCAATTATTTTAAAGGTGTTAAGTTCAGCTTTGAAATTATTTGGGGATAACGGGATATTAATTAATCTATTGATCAAATAATGGAAAGCTAAGAGTTTTTGTGAAAATGGATGGTTAGATGAGTTGTGTATAATTATATCAGCGTATGTTTCTTTTCGAAAAATATTAAATAAACGTTAGTGGTTTTCACTTAGATCTTTTAGAAATATTAGAAATTAGGAAAAATGTCAATAGAAATTTAAATATTATTAACAATCAAATTAATTTTGTGAATAACCCTATCTTAAACATATTTCCATTGTAATTTTTGTCTTTGTTCTTCTAAGCACCCCCTTTCCACCTCTCCCCCCCCCCCCTGTCCCTTGTTGATCTTCTAAACACCTCCCCTTTCCACCTCTCTCCTCCCCCACTACTTCCATTTCTACCCACGCCTGTCTTTCTATGTTCGATCATTTGTTTAGTACATTATATGTCCTGATGAAGAGAACATCGTTCTCAAAACATGTCGACTTTTTAATAAAGTTTATTGTGGTAAAAACAAAGTGTTTTTAATTATTGCCTTAGTATTTATGTATGCATTTGTGTACCTCCCATGTCTGTCTCACAGGTATATCCTAGTGTGACAGGCATCGTGAACATACTTATAATCAAACTTTATATAGATAAATAAATAAGTATGTTTACAGAGATTTTTAAATAATTTAGATTTGTCAAATCAGTTGACTGCATCGGGAAGGGTTACATAAAGAAATTAAATACAGACAAGGGAGAGTTAAATAAAAAGGGCTCATACTAAACTTTTCAAATATTCAAGCTCGACGATTGTATACACTTGTTGTCTCTTTCCTGCTAATAAAAATAACAAACCCAGTCCCAAGTTTATAGTATTTTTTGTTCTTTACAGGTACTCCAGGAGGAACACTGGTAGCTCTGTTTCTGCTCACCATGCAATGTTATAAAAGATTTTATGAAACATTTTTCATTCAAGTTTTTGCCAAAACAAGTAAAATAAACTTCTTTCAATACATCATCGGACACTTACATTATATTGGGTGCATCGTTGCTATTCTTGGGCACTCTCCTGGCTTCATAAATTCACAAGGTAAGAATGCTAACATCGAGGAGAATTTTCACAAACAGAAATATCTACCCCAAACAAACTTTTATTATTCTTATTCTTTATACAGGTGGCTACAAAATGGGTAATTCAGATTTTTAAATATCAATATGTTTTCCTGCTTTACATGTAATAGAAAATTATAAATTTCACAAACTGAGCCATTTTCATACCCATATCTAGATAATAGTTTAATAACTAGGTATACAATGTAAGAAAATCATTATTATCTTATTTAAATCTATCTGAGTAGGCCCCCATTATATAAAAAAAAACTTATTATTATTTATGATTACCTATCAAAATTAAATTCTTTTTTAAAATTTTTAATTAAGAACTTATTACAATTTATTTTAGGTGTAAGTAAATAGGTACAGTCTGTCAAATAAGAGTAGAAAACATAGGAGGGCGCCACTGTCGTTCAAATGGCAAAACTAAAAATATAATCATGGTGTTAATCTAAAGCTGTATAACCTACATTTTAATTAAAAAGGCATATAAAAGTGAAAAAAATATTTTTCATTTCACTGATCTCAAATTAGAATTGCATATAGGTATATTATTATTAGAGATGAAACGGATAGTTGCTTGGCCGGATACCGGATATCCGGCGAGCTGCGAGGCTGGAGGGCCGGATATCCGGCGGCCGGATATTTGGCCCATTGTCTCTGTGTTCTTTACGATTTTTAGTTCACTATAATGGTGATTGTGCTTAGTTAATCATGTTAATTTAAGTTTTCGCTACTCTGCGAGGTTTTTGCAAGTTTTTACTAAAAGTTTATAGTTTAGATATTTACTATTTATGTATTTATTATTAGAGTGAATATCTCAGAAGAAATTTTTTGTGTTTTGGAAAGCCTTATGGCTTTTTTGTAACTTTTTCGACTTTAAATAAAAAGCCGTCATAATTATAAGCCATTTTATTGATATTTAGACCGGTCAGTGGTTGAGTGGGCATCGCGCTTGGGTTCCACCCGGGCGTCGTGTGTTCGATTCCTCGGCTGGCTAAGTCCTCCATCACAACACAAGCAACATTTTCAGCTTTCTGTGGTGGTAGTAGGAGATTTTCAAACATTGTTGGGTTATTCGTAACCCGGGAATGTTTATCTTTCTTAAAAAAAAAATCCGATATCCGGCTGGATATTGAGTTACTATCCGGTATCCGGCCGGATAGTAAATTTAAGTCGGATACCGGATAGTTACTGGATATCCGTTTCATCTCTAATTATTATTATGTCTTTACAATTTTATGTTAACATAATGAAGAATAACGATATTGTAATAAAATATAAAGCATTCTTTAGAAATTTCTCACATTTATTTAATATTAGCTTAAGTACCTACTAGCGTTGTCCAGGCTTTAGATAATTTCTCTAAAAAGTAGTGTAACTAAACTCACCATTAATGATTATTGCTTTCTACCTACTGATAAATTCAATTATGTTAAATTAAATGGAAGCCAATCAATTTGTAGAATACAATTTAATCAAATTATGTCATTAAGTAGGTACTTTAACAACAGTGCTTCGTTGATTTAATTTTTTTTAGGAACAAAAAATGTATTTTTAAATGTGTATATGGTGTTCTGCATTTTTAGTGTGATGAAACTTTAAAAGAATATTTGACAGGTAAATAAATTGGTGTTGCCAGTCTACAAATTTTGTAGTTCAATTTTTTTATATTTTCTATTCTTATTTGACAGACTCTACTTTGAAAGATAAAGCAAAGAAAAAATATTGTGCATTTAATTTTGCAAGAGAAAACTTCTTTCCATTGTGATTTGAAACTCGATGAAACAGAAACGAGTGACACTATAAAGAGACAAACACATACATCTATAGGATTTAGCCTGTGAGAGAATGAGATAGTATATTCGGTCTCCTCTTTGTGCGATGCTTCGTAGCCTCCCCACTTTTGTCTACTTTAGTTTTCTAAAGGTTTCACTTCTACAGCGTGTGAACTGCACACTTGTTTTTAATATTATGTACCTAGATATTTTTCTTTAAATTATTAAATTTTCGACTTCTTTTTAAATAAAGAAGATGACTTTTCAAAACTGTATCGAATTCTGTTATTATTCATCATTTCTAACAGTTAATTGAATGTACATTTAAAGATTATAATAAAAATATTTACCCCAAGGGTATTCACTTAAAACTGTCTCATGAAAAAAAGGGGTTTGTAGATATTTCTCTTTGTGAAAACGCCCCTCAATTATTATACTGTGTAATATTGTTGGTCTGATGACCAACTGACGGTATTTCATTTTTACTGATTTTATAGGAGAGCATTTTTAAGATTTTGTCTATATGTGTGTTGGTGTTGGTAAACTGTGTGCAGAAGTTCAATGTTTTACCCAATATGTTATTTTTTATTATGTTTGTCAAACGTTATTACATAAAATAAGTTGAATTTTTATATTTTGTGAGTGGAAGATGCTAAAAAATTCTTTTCAGGCTTTGTGAATTTTTTTATTTTCTTTATTAAACATCAGTCTGTGTTGTGGTTAATCCAGCATATTTTTAATGATTTTAAATATGAGCTATTTTATTAATTATTATTATTAATATTACTGTTCAAATCTAAAAAAAATAAAATGGCTCTGAATGTTGATTTGATGGTTATCAAATGTGACAGAGTTTGAAACACCCCCATGATGTTTAAATTATTTATTACTAGATTTTTCCCGCGGCTTCGCTCGCATGGTGTAAGAGGGGTTCCCACTCCGCCTCCTCCACCTCCCCCCCCTCCCTCCCCCATCTTTCTCTACCTCCCGCTTTCCATATATTCAATCCCAGTACATTCAGTTTTTTGGCAGCCCGCGTGCCACCTTTTACAATTTTTATTCAAATTTCCATTTTTCATGTAAATTAAATTTGGTACCTAACTTAGGTACTTATTTAAAATATCTAAAATTCTTGATTCGATTCAAACTATTAGGGGAGTACCTACTTTAAATAAATTTATCAACTTAAGATTTTCAAAAATAGAATCCTGATTTAACAATGTCATTCTCAAACACGCGAACTGTCAAACGTGCGATAGTCGTTAGGTTTTCTGAAATTATCCAATTTTATGCGCAATTTTCTTAATTTTTCTCTCCGTAAGAACCATCCTCGTACTTCAAGGAATATTCTAAAAAAAGAATTAGCGAAATCGGTTCAGCTGCTCTCGAGATTTGCGCTTAGCAACACATTTAGCGATTCATTTTTATATATAAGATTATCAAAATTTAATAATCATTAATTACAAATGTTACATTTTGACAGAAAACATTCAAGATTTCATCATTTTCGACTCTGCAACTGTAATACTTGCTGTTCCTACAATCGCTCTATTTACCGTTGCGTGGCTGAAGCAACTGCAGAGTAACATAATCCTCGCCAACTTGCGGAAAGACAAGAAGTCTAACAAGATCATCACGGATAAGCACTTTGTCCCCAGAGGAGGCTGGTTCGAGTATGTGTCCAGCCCGCACCAGCTCTGCGAAGTGTTGATGTATCTCGCCCTAACTCCGCTGCTGGGAATTAATTCCTCTTGGTTTTGTGTGATATTATGGGTGCTGAGTAATCAGGTAATAACAATTCACTTTCTTACAATTTTAATAATTATTTCTTTTTTGTTGCTTTCTTTCAATTTTAATAATTATTTCCTTTCTGTTGTTTTCTTTCAATTTTAAAAATTATTTCCTTTCTGCTGCTTTCTTTCAATTTTAATAATTATTTCCTTTCTGTTGCTTTCTTTCAATTTTAATAATTGTTTCCTTTCTGTTGCTTTCTTTCAATTTTAATAATTATTTCCTCTCTGTTGCTTTCTTTCAATTTTATTAATTATTTCCTCTCTGTTGCTTTCTTTTAATTTTAATAATTATTTCCTTTCTGTTGCTTTCTTTCAATTTTAATAATTATTTCCTTTCTGTTGCTTTCTTTCAATTTTAATAATTATTCCTTTCTGTTGCTTTCTTTCAATTTTAATAATTATTTCCTTTCTGTTGCTTTCTTTCAATTTTAATAATTATTTCCTCTCTGTTGCTTTCTTTCAATTTTATTAATTATTTCCTCTCTGTTGCTTTCTTTCAATTTTAATAATTATTTCCTTTCTGTTGCTTTCTTTCAATTTTAATAATTATTTCCTTTCTGTTGCTTTCTTTCAATTTTAAAAATTATTTCCTTTCTGCTGCTTTCCTTCAATTTTAATAATTATTTCCTTTCTGTTGCTTTCTTTCAATTTTAATAATTATTTCCTCTCTGTTGCTTTCTTTCAATTTTAATAATTATTTCCTTTCTGTTGCTCTCTTTCAATTTTAATAATTATTTCCTTTCTGTTGCTTTCTTTCAATTTTAATAATTATTTCCTCTCTGTTGCTTTCTTTCAATTTTAATAATTATTTCCTTTCTGTTGCTCTCTTTCAATTTTAATAATTATTTCCTTTCTGTTGCTTTCTTTCAATTTTAATAATTATTTCCTCTCTGTTGCTTTCTTTCAATTTTAATAATTATTTCCTTTCTGTTGCTTTCTTTCCATTTAAATAATTATTTCCTCTCGGTTGCCTTCTTTCAATTAATAATTAGGTAAATATGCAGTTATTCCACCTCACGGATAATACGGAACATTCGTGTTGTCGAAGTTTGATGCACGGATAATACGGAATGTTCCTTTTTTAACTAATAGACAATCAAATATGACATTTATCGGAAGTACCAATCTTATAAAATAAATTCTCTAAAATAAACTCGCATTTCATCATAATTTGAAAAAAACATCCCAGGTTTTGAATGATTTGTTTGGCAAAGCAGGGTTTGTCTAGCGCAGCGGTCGGGAAACCGGGGTAAATTACCCCAAATGGGGTAAAATGATTTTTTTGGGGTAATAAATATATTGAGAATATAAATATATTGAACAAAGAATTGCAAGGAAAAAATATTAATATCATTTCAGCCAGCGAAATACTGTCAGCGTTTGGATTAAAGCTTCAATATTGGAGACAGAAAGCAGAACAGAACAAGATAGCTTCTTTTTCAAAGTTAGCTTTGTTTTTGGAAGACTGTGAAAATATTACTTTTGATGACATCAAGGATACAGTTATAAAACATCTTACCAAACTCAAAAAGCGGTTTTCTGACTACTTTCCAGATCTTGATATACATACTTTCAATTGGGTTGTAGATCCTTTTAAATGTGAAATTGCTAACATCCCAGAAGAACCTCCGGGTTTGATAGAAACAATACTTGAACTTCGATCTAATACTGAAGCACGTATTCAATTTGAGAGCAAAGCCAATCTGTCATCTTTTTGGATGACAAAAGCTACGAAGGCTTTCAAAATTGGACATGAGGAGGCGGTAAAAAAGTTGCTGCCATTTGCAACAACCTATCTTTGTGAACAAGGCTTTTTCACTCTAATGAATATAAAAACGAAGAACAGAAATCGATTAAACGGCGAAGACTGTATTCAAATTGCTCTTACATCAAAAAGTCCCAATTTTGAAGTAATTGTATCAAACATGAAGCAACATCATTTCTCCAAAAATGAAAGGGAATTTTTGTTTGATCCAATTTGTGAATTTTATTTTGTTTGTCTTTTACATACTTACTATTTTCATGTAACTTTTTTTTTACTTTCCGTGTAAATTAATTCAATAAATAATACTTATTTAAATGTACATTGATTGTCTTCTTTTCAAAATGGGGGGAAGGGGTAATATCGACTTACGCAAAAATATTTTGGGGCAATGGTTAAAAAAGTTCCCCGACCGCTGGTCTAGCGGGTTTGTGTAATTATTCTAATAGATTTCTTTCCATGTTCTACTGTTATAAATACAGGTACAAACTTGTCAATGATGCATTCACTTTGTTTTATGCAAAAATATTTTTTCTATCATTGGCAGCATTGTCTATGAAATGTTAAAATAAAATCGATGAATAAACAATGGCTTTACCGCGAGAGTGAATTAATTTGTAATTTTACAAAATTAAAATGTTAAATGCATATTTTTTGCATGTTTTTTGGTCTCCCCCGACATAAATACTAACTTTTCGTAATAATAAACCTAAATCTAACTGTTTGAATAAAAAATATTCCGTATTAACGAGTAAGCGGTTTAATGCATAAATAATAATTATTATTTCCCTTTTGTTAAATTCTTTCAATTTCAATTTTAATAACTATTCAATGACCGAATGCGTCAACCGCATTCAGTTTAACTGAATTGGCCTGTTTACATTAGGTCGGTGATCGAATGCGCCGACCAATGACGGTGATGAATGGCTGTGATCAAATACTGCCAACCGAATAACAGTTTACACTAATAATCAGTGACAAAAACGGGCTGTAGTCGAATACGGTATAATAATGTAAACGCCGTATTACTTTCTATCAATTTTAATTTCATCTTGTTACAATTTTGACATTATTTCCTCTTTGTTACATTGTACAATTTTAATAATAACAACTAGCTGTTAAAAACCCGCTTCGCAAGTTTTAACTGCTAGACCCTGTGGGCAGCTTTTGGTTAGGCTTCGCCCAGTTAGTGTTGGTGCCCATTTTATAGATTCAATACGAACTGGTTCCAAAAACAGTCCATTCCTCAGATCCACTATAGCTAGTCACCGGGACAAAGTAACCGAGACACAGCAGTGAAGTCATACGTAATATATAGCCACTTCATACAACATGTATTATCGTCAATCTTTTCATATCTGGAGAGCATAAATATACTAAACCCTGGAGAGATACCTCATATTCACAATATAGCAGCAGTTATACCTAGGGAGATGTCCCTATCCGACCTGCTGATGGAAGTAGCGACATCTTGCGTCGAATTCTTCAATTCGAAACCGAATTATAACAGTAGCTTTGTGTGAAATTCCATGATGTTATTTGTGGCTCGGCGTGGCGTCCAAATTCAACCACGCAGACGCTACGGTATTAATACAGTTCGATTTCCCCTTTGTTACCCCTAAACGATTTTTTTTCCTCTTTACTACCTTTTTACAAATCCTGTGTACTGCTTCTTCTTTACTCTCTGTTTGCACGATTGAACAGATAATCCCCAAAAGGGTGAGATCTAAACTGATTTAAAAGAAAAAAAATTGATGTCGCCAATTTGCATAAGATCTTTTGATTCCTAGGTTCTAGGCTTTCTTTGAAAATGCTTACATGATCTGAAAGTAGAATACATAACATCTTTTAAACATGCTGTATGCGAACAATGCATCTGATTGCGATACCTACAGGATTCCTACTAGGAAAGAGTGACATTATCCCCCTATAAATTTGTTCACATAATCAAAAATATTTATCCTCTCTATTATGTTACCATGATTGGATCATTGAGATTCGGATTTTGTGAAATTCTTATATCATTTTATGTGTTTTTTCAGATTGAAACGTCTCTGCTGTCTCATTGGTGGTACAAGGAAAACTTCTCTAACTATCCCACAACGAGGAAAGCCATAGTGCCCTTTGTATTATGAGGATCTATATTAATGATTATGAATTAAAACTATGTATTTTTATAAATTGGTGATGGAAGAATTTTTAACAGTAATAATTGGTGCACCATAATCTAAAAGAAGTTGGGAGCATTTTTCTAGGGTAGTACTTTAGTACCTGTATCAATCTGATAATTATAAGATGAATAGACTGTTATGTTAAAAGTTGTGCTATTTTATATATAAAGTTATTATTATACAGTTTTCACTTTGGTCTTTTATTTACACTGAGCAGTTGGATGAAAAGTATGCCACTGAACAGATTTTCTTTAGAAGTGTGATCAATACCGATGTGAAAGAAAACTGATAGCCTTTTGCATAAGTCCTTTTGATTATATGTACATAAGGTTCTAGAGGCCAATTAAATTGGTTTCCAAGAAAGAATTTTGATATGCATGATCAATTACACCAGAATTAAGGCGAAATTGAGCTTACTTTGGGTACATGGATAAGCCCACCACACACTTCTTTCGGTTTATCTCTTCACTGGCTATCACACTGAGATTGTAACAATATTATTTGAATTAAAGTAGAACTTTATTTGTTTACAACACTTTATTAGATACGAAATTTACGGTTCCATGCCAACTCAGAATGAAACCAACTCAGAAAGGTCATTAAAAGGTATAAAAAAATAATTTTAAAATAGCCGGTAAACTTAACCTATTTTTTTTATCATCACTCTTTGACCTTTCTGAGGTGGTTCTGAGTTGGTTTCATCTGAGTTGGTCGGTCACCGAAATTTACATGCTTCGAGAACAATGTTCAGGATGATTTTGTATACATGAGGAGTATATCTCCATCATAAGCAAAAAGGCAGCTGAGAATTTGCAAGTCACATTCTGATATACTAATGTGACCCAATTCCCAGTTGCCTTTTTGCTTATGACGGAAGTATACGACTCATCCCATTGTTCTTGAAAGATGATTTGGGATTATCTGATGATTATCTAATAAAGTGGTACAAACAAAGATATTCGATACGAAGCAGATACTTTGTCATGTGAAATTATTTTTATACCTACTATTGTAGTATAAAAATATTATTATAATAATATTTTTAATATTATTAGTGGCTCAGCTCCCCACTGAATGAGCGATGGATGCAAATGATGAGGCGACCTCCCTGATGAACGATAAAAAAAAAACAATATTTCTTTTTTAAATTTTAATTTCTGTTTTATTTTTGTTTAATTTTATTTTGTTTTTAATTTTGTGATTAATTTTTATTACTATTATTTATGTTCGAATTTTATTTTCATTTTTATGTAATATGGCAGACTGGGATTGCACTACCCTCCCAGCCCTGCTGGAATAAAAAATAAATATTGTGCCGATAAAGTTTCGCAATTACTAGCTATTTCAGGGTAGTATAATAATCTACTGATACTGCCCAGTATAATAGCCTTCTGCTCTCTGCTACTATGTAAGTAGGGAAACTTGGTCAGCAAAAGAATAAAAAATAAAAGTGATGTTTACACAGTTTTGCTTTATTTTAAATTTAGAGTAATTAATCTTTATTTCATAAATTATGTCGTCACAAAATAAAAACTTAGCTTCAGAACTATTCTTAGATAAATTAACGTTATTTTCTTCACCGTACAGTACGCACATGACAGCTTCGCTCGAAGGTTCATGGCAGACTGGCAAGTTGTGTAATTTTTGGTGACAATTTATATTTAGTACGAAGGAATCATGATAATAAGTAGATTAGATCAAAATAATAATAAAACATTTATTAGTACGGTAATTTTCACACAACACTTCCGTCCATTCACATAATTTTACTAATAATTAAATAGTGACTCTTTCTAAGTAACTTGTCCACACCTGGCTTTATTTGAACAGGAAGCTGAAAAAAAAACATAAAATTAGAAAAGTAATCACATAAATTATGCTCATGAAATTAATATTCCCTACAGTTAAGCACATTTTATTAACCTCCCTGATAAATTTTCCTTATTAACATTAATTTACAATTCTATTATTGTGCCACATGTGTTATGGATATTGGAAGAACAAAAGGTGAAAAAATTGTAGCAAGACATACATTATGTTTTGAGATGATAATGATATTTGTAGTGATAGATAAGCCTAGTCATGTAGTTTCAACATCCTTCAATAGATGTCGTTAGTGTAGTTAGTTATATGAAGTTTTGCGATATCCCAACAGATGTCAGTTGAGTATTATATCAGGACACTATTATTTATTGTTGTTTGGGTCTAATGAATCAACGGTTCTGATGATAGATGAAGGCATCGGATAGTCAAGCAGAGGCAATCAGTCTGGCATCTCGGAGTCTCACAATAACTTGGATCCTACTAGAGTATGGATGGCTAGTCCAGTTTAATATTCATTATAAACTTTACGATAGCGTAAACGAATGAACTTGTAATCACAACGAACCTCGAACTTAGTTGGAAGTTTCCTAACACATTTTAAGTGGTATTAATAATTGAGATTAACAGACACTACAATATTAAAACATGAAAAGGAAAAAGACACACGAGAACAAAAATATTGACCGTTGATAAAAATGTTATGACCGGATCCCGAGCTTGAGTCTTGGCCGAAACTTAATGTTTGTATTTCCCGTGCTTCTTCTGCTTCAAAGTCTTTGAATAACATTGTTTCAATAATCAATCTCATAATGAAGCTTTAAGGTCCATTTACACATATCCGTAACGGAAAAGTGATGGAACATTTCCCTTTCAGTCCTTCGTCAATGATTCCATCAGTACTTTCATTTCAAGCCATCAGGAAACATACAGGTGTTAAGGGACGTACTTGACTTACTTTATCCAGTGATTCCTGACATTATTTGGAGTAAAAAATGTAAATGAAATTTTGGTCTCCGGTGACTTTTTTTGTTGACTTTTTTTTTTTTTTTTAAATTTTTTTCTTTAACCGGTCAAAGGCCATGACATTTAGCGGAAATTCGCGGAACTTCGCAAAAAAACACTAAAAAACCACCACTTTGAATTTTGAATTGAATGTTTTGTTGATAAATTTTGAGCTATTGTATATTTTATTAACTGAAACACGTTCACATCACAATAAACTATCTACGAAAACCACATTACTTGCATTTATTACGTAAATTAATAGGTTTTATGATCGTTTTATTCGCGATACACGCATTAATTGCGACCGTTAAATTCGCGGCACATCACAATAAACTATCTACGAAAACCACATTACTTGCATTTATTACGTAAATTAATAGGTTTTATGATCGTTTTATTCGCGATATACGCATTAATTGCGACCGTTAAATTCGCGGCAAATTCTGACAGCCGATTGTCATAGAAGAAATCGTTTTAAAAATATTCCAAGGTGAATGAAACTTGTAGCGTCTCCGAGAGTAATGATGGCGCAAGCGATTCTGACACTGTTCTTCATACAAATTGTGTACATAGAAGGGCCAAAATCGTAGACCAAAAGTTTTTTGTCGGAAGTATTATTCAAATATTTGAATTATTTTCTCGCGCATGCGCATATGACGCGCGCGCCGGCGCGTCTCCGGCCTGTCAGAGGTTAAAATCAAACAAAAAAAAATTTCTTCCGCATGTCGTCATTGGTCACTCAGCCGGGTGTCCGACGAACCCCTTACCCCGCCTCCTACTGTTCAACAACTATCATTTTTTTATGTTTTTGTAGAAAAAAAAAAAAAAAAAAACATCAAAAATGTCACCGGAGACCAAAATTTTATTTACATTTTTTACTTCAAATAATGTCAGGAATCACTGGTTAAAGTAAGTCAAGTACGTCCCTTAACACCCTGCATATGTGTACAATGCGCTATTTCCTAGATTGTCTATTATTGTATTAGCTGCTCTATTTATAATACAGAACTGGCAATGTTAGCAATAGTTTTAGATGAAGAAGAGGGGCAGCGTCAAGGAAAAAAACTGAAATGGGTACTTGAATTATTGCAGAAGAAAAAAAGAAGGAGAATTCATAATATTGTGCAAAGAATTAATAAATGATGAAAGGAAATTTAAAAAAATCAACCACTCATCTCCCATTTCACTTCCAACGCTTCTGTGGTAACGATTCTTGTCCGTGGTTAAACTGACACCGAGAGCACTGTTGCGGATGTGTGCAGATGTATAGAGAATGTATTAAACAATATTTTTTTCACTACACTGACACTTTTTCACTTTGCCGGTGAAGACCATGCGAACGCAATTTCAATTCCTTCAAAATTAAAATTAAAAAGAATTCATCATACAAATTGAAATCGCAGTGTCATAATCAGTTCTTGTGATGAGGTGCCATTTTACTTGCATCTACCATACTGCTAGGAACTGTGTCGGAAGATGTGATTATTTTATATCGGTAGGTAAAGTTTTAAAATTATAATTCTAAAATATTATGAATATTTCATTCTGATGTAACTGCGCAATAACTGATTATGTATTGCATTCAATATTATACGTAGTTATAATTGCTTATTGTACCTTTACCTAACTTTATTGCCAAGATAATAGACACGTTCCACAGAAAAGATAGTATGTGCGTAGGAAAATGCGAGATGGATACCAAGATCGTCACCTTATTTGCACGAGGTTCTAACTGATATTTTTTCAAAAATGACCTTTGAACACTAAACACTCTTTTGGTCATTTCTATGGCCAAAAAATTTGCAGAATAGTCTTGTGTTGCATTTCCGTAGATACTTGTATGACAAAGTTCTAACATGAAGTTTTTAAAGCTTTAACCCCTCCGAATTTTCGAGAATATTAGCTTTTGGTGTCTTAAACGAAATGACATTTTACGAAAACTTTTAGTTATAACCGCTTCACAATTAAAGCTCTATAAATGAAACATTTCTGAACTTAGCCGAATAGTAAAAACTGTTTTAGACAGGTTACAAAATAAGCTTTCGAATTATTATATTACAAATAAATATTAATATTTGTAAATTTTAAAATTTAGAATGCAAACATTAAAAAAATGTGAAAATGACTCACGTGATGTTTTTATGTGAAAACGGTACTAAAATCACAGATTATGTAAACAACAATACTTATTCTATTGTATAAATGTGTAATAAACACTTTTGTCACCTCACTTTTTTATCATTTCATATAAAAATATTTAATAGAAATTAACGATATCGGGCGCCCGTCGGAAATTTGGCGGGATAAATTATGTGTCAGACTGCGCGTCTGACAGAATGTTCTTTTTATGTATTTCTATGGACAACTTGAATAGAGATGTGCAGCATGATTCACTATCGACCTTTCACTTTTTATTTTACGGATGTAACTAAAACAATAACGGAGTTATAACGGTTTCTATGGAGACACACGCGCTGACGTGTAAACACGCTTATTGTACTTGACTGCTGTCGTATTTTTAACGCATATATCTGCTTACGTTGCGGAGGGGTTAATCTTATGGAAAGTATTTTAGTTTAAAATATTTAATTAGAACATGGCCCTATCTTGGAATGGCATTATGAAATATAGTTAGAACCTTATGTCATGAATAACCGGTGATCGGACAACTCAGAATGAACTCAACTCAACACCTCCTTTGAAAAGTCATTAAAAGTGATTGTAACAGACGATTCTTGAAGCACCTGCCGGATCTTGTTATTCAAAACCAAGCACTTAGCAACCAACTCGTCTTGCATTATTATTGATGACAAATTCTGCATTTTAAGATGTAAACAACAGGTGTCCTCGGCCACCTGGAGTAATCAGGTCGATTCTAGCAAGACGTTATTTATGTAAAGAGAAGACTGCACGTGACAGTAATGACACATACATATTTGCATGTTTGATAAGAAATCACTTTCATCACTTGAAATTTTATAACCATTACGCTTTGTAAACTGTGTTATTTCAAAACCATATAAAAACAGAATTGATTGTATGGGTTCCGTGACTTTTCAACCCGCCACAAAACATCGCCGACAAATTATCCCACGGATAAAACACCCCCCCAACAAAATATCTACTAGATATAAGGGGGCATACATTAATTATGTGAGCAGTTTTTCTTCCAATCTAGACCCCCCCCCCTTGGTGAGATAAATTTGGGCCACTTCATATATTCTTTTCAAGTAACGTGAGATTTTGATGGACCCCCCCCCCTTTTTGAGCTCATGTAATTAATGAATGCCCCCTAACATAACCTAACAAAAAAATGAGACAAAAATAACACAGACATCATGTAAAGACAATATATTACATATTTTTAACTTTAAGAGTAAAACCTCAAATTGTAATATTTAATTAAATTAAGACAATATTAACGAAACTCAATCGAAAATCTGGAAACAGAAAAAGACATTGACACCTCTGAGACTAGCAATCAAAATGGCACCTCTGGGACTCTTCTACATACAGATAGCAGCCAATAAAATATGTGTTAAGAAAATGAAGACAATGCTGGTGGTTCTTAGTCGAGGTATGATACAGTTAACAATGACCGAACGCCAAACGCGTTCCCAACATTTGTACACGGTTGACATTTGTCACATGAGAAGAGGTCGTTTCTTCGACTCGTTCTTGTGTTCAACAGCTCGGCTGAGGAATGATTTGCCGGCCTCTGTGTTTCCTCCTTCCTACAACATGGGTCTCTTCAAGACCAATGTTCATTCCTCCCCCACACAGCATCCCAGATGACATAAGCCCTGAGGGAAATCATTTTTCTCAGGGCCTCCTGTGTGAAGTTAATGTAAAAAAAAAAAAAAGCCGCGGCCCGGAGAGTCGAAGGTCCTGGGTTCGTGTCCAAGAGGTGCCAATATCTTTTTCTGATTTTTCTGTTTCCAGATTTTTTATTGAGTTTCGCTAATATTGTCTTCATTTAAAAATATGACAATAAATTATTGTTCAAAAATAGTAAATTGTAAAATAAGGTTAGGTTAGGTTAGGTTTTAGTAGATATTTTGTTGGGGGATGTTTTGTTCATAGGATATTTTGTCGGGGATATTTTGTTGCGGGATGAAAATGCGCAGTGCCAATTGTATTACACTATGTAATTGTCCAGGAGAAAAGTCCCCGTTAAACTGTTGTGGTCTGTAATTGTATAAATATATGAAGGTGTGTAGCTACCTGTAGGGGTATCCTTGCGCCTTTGCCCTGAACACGGAGAGCAGCAGGGAGAAGAAGACGCACATAAAGGCGAGCCCCACCACGGCCAACAGTCGCTTCTTGCGACTATCCCCGCTGGGCACGGCCGCTCTCTGCTCCCGGTTGGCGTCCACCTTGAAGCCACCGCCCGCTTCGGCAAGGAGGATCATACCAACTACAACCGCCGCGTCTGATATTATATGTAAGGAAGGATATTTAAAAAGCAGTAATCATTTAAAGTGTTTTGTTTTGTAGACTCATTTGAGTCTACTCCCCTCCACGGGAATGTTTAGTAAAAGAAAGACCTACATATTATATCATTGAAGAAGAAGATAATACTAATAAATTTAAATGAAAATATTAAGAAAAAAAAAAAACAGAAAAATAAAACGGTAACTTATGCAACCGGGGCTCTTACCGGGACAAACGCCTTAACCAACTCAGCCATTGGGACCTCTTATTTTTTAAAAAGGCAAGCAACCAAAAATATGGGAAAAATTAGTCTCAGATAATATTAGTTAATTCTGAATTTGAAATATAAGATTGACAAAAATTACTTCAAAATAAGAATTCTCAATGGCCGAGTTGGTTAACACATTGGCTGTTGAGTACGCACCTAACGCATATGGATTATATACACGGTAAATGATAAGAAAACTTCACGAGCATCACTAGCTAAATTTTTTTTTGGAAAAAATACATTTATATCACTTCTTCAAATTTTGCAAGATGTAATCTGCAGCAAGCAATTAATTTATTAGAAAATACGTTGCAATGAATGTGTTAATGTGTTTGTCCCGGTAAGACGTAATCTTGAATTTGAGTCCTAATTGCGATTGTTTTATTTTTCTGTGTGTTGTTCTTTTTCATATTTTTATTTAGATTTATTATTATTACCAGGCCGGTGCCTTAAATTTTTGGTGGTTCTCAGAGTTCATCAAAAACATAATGAATGTAATTTATATGAATGCGCGTATCTTACTTATTATTAGAGAAGATCAATTCTTCGATCCTCTTGCCGAGAGAAGACTTCATTCACCTTTGTATTAAAATCGGGGATAGTTCGAATGAACTCCTTCTCGAAACTTAAAGCCGATAGGGTATTTAATCTATCTTGTCTCATTGTGTTTCTCAAAAATGTTTTAATCCTTTTTAAGGTTAAGAAACAGCTGTCACTCACTTACGAATTTACACTCTTGGTTCATAACATTTTATTTTCATGGTCCATACGTTTTTTTTAATATAGTCCACATTTATTATTGCATCACTCATTTTAAAAAGGGTAAAGAAATTTATTGTATCTAAAAATATTGATGCCAGAATACTTCTACAATAATAATAATAATAATATTTAAATAAATGAAGACAATATAAGCGAAACTCAATCGAAAATCTGGAAACAGAAAAATCAGAAAAACATATTGACACCTCTGGGACTCGAACCCAGGACCTCTTGCTTTCCGGGCAAACGCTCTAACCACTGCGCCACGGTGTCGATATGAAATTTGGTCATGTTTAACTGTACCATACTTCGACTAAGAACCACCTATATTATCTTTCATTTTCTTTAACGCATATATTATTGCAAGATTCCAAGATTCAAACCCGAACTAAATGCACTCTAGATAGTGTCTGGATAAATCTTTATCCATTTTATTTAATATGCGACATCTATCGACTTTTCTGCAAGTCTAGGATGAATATTTTTATTTATTATTTCAACTTTATGAGTAAAACCTCAAATTTTAATATTTAAATAAATGAAGACAATATAAGCGAAACTCAATCGAAAATCTGGAAACAGAAAAATCAGAAAAACATATTGACACCTCTGGGACTCGAACCCAGGACCTCTTGCTTTCCGGGCAAACGCGCTAACCACTGTGCCACGGTGCCAAGATAGTTGCCAATAATATATGCGTTAAAGAAAATGAAAGATAATGTAGGTGGTTCTTAGTCGAAGTATGGTACAGTTAAACATGACCGAATTTCATATCGACACCGTGGCGCAGTGGTTAGCGCGTTTGCCTGGAAAGCAAGAGGTCCTGGGTTCGAGTCCCATAGGTGCCAATGTCCTTTTCTGATTTTTCTGTTTCCAGATTTTCGATTGAGTTTCGCTTATATTGTCTTCATTTATTTAAATATTACAATTTGAGGTTTAACTCATTAAGTTAAAATAATAATATTAAATAGTTTAGAATGATTAATTAGTAGATTTAGATAGTTTATAATGATTAATTAGAACTACATTAACAAAGTTTAATTGCCATCATCCAAATTTAGCTACAGAACGAATTAATTTACCTAGAAATTTAGGAGGTAGAGGTATAGTCAAAATAAGATATTTGAAACACAATCAGGTAGAAATGCTTAGAAACTTTTTCCATAGGAAAGCTAATAGCTCAGAAATGCATAAAATAATTTGCAAGGCAGATAGAAACATAACATCTTTAAATTTATATGACGAGAATGCCAACATTATTATAAATACTAACCAGGAATTATTAGAATCCTGGTCAAATAAAATTATTCACGCAAAACACTTCAATTATCTCAACTAAACAAAATGTTGACAAACTTTCGTCAAACAAATGGTTGAGTATTGGAGAGTTGAGTGCAGAAATAGAAGGATTTATGCTTGCCATTCAAGATAGAGTCATTAATACTAAAAATTATAGGAAGCATATAATCAAAGATATAAATCAAATTGATGATTTATGTAGAAAATGTTTGGCTTTTCCGGAAACTATAGAACATATTATATCGGGATGTTCTGTATTAGCGCCGTCCGAGTATACATTTAGGCACAATCAGGTTTTAAAAATAATCCACCAAAGTTTGGTAACTAAACATAACTTGATTGACTGCCGTAATATAGTACCATATTATGAATATGAACCAAATTCATTTTTAGAAAATGAATTTTATAAAATATATTATGATAAAACTATACTAACAGACAGAACAATTAGTCATAATAGACCTGATATAGTTTTACATTACAAAATTTAAAAAATAACTTATATCATTGATGTAGCTATTCCAAATTCCTGTAGTATTCAAAAAACTGTTTCTGAAAAAATAAGAAAATACACAGATTTAGGAAATGAGATTAAAAGAATTTGGCATCCTCAGACTATAAAAATATTACCATTTGTTATTTCGGCTACTGGCATTATACCTAGGTCTCTGATTCAAAATTTAAGCATATTAGATATGTCAAAAAAATTATGTATAAAAATGCAAAAATCAGTCATTTTACATATATGTAGGATTACAAAAGATTTTTAAAATATTTATATTGAGGGATCAGTAGGATTTATAGGTTCAATTAGGAATTCCACAGAGTCGAACCCTCTGATATGAAAATATCTGGAGTCGGTGAATTATTTTCTCATTTGGTCTCTGGTAGGTTGACATGTTGTTCTTGTATTGTTTTGTATTTATAATACTTATATAGTGCAATTGCATAGCATGGATTGACTAGATCAGGGTTGGCGAACCTTTATGTATCAACGTGCCATTTTTCTAAAGAAATGTTTAATGAGGTCATAGACGTGCCATCAAAATATTTTGAATTTGTCATTATTGGGAAATAATAATAATAAATACTATCAATTAAAAACTCTTTCTTTACTACAAAAAATAGAAACATTTTGCATTCTACGCGTAATTTAAATTAAAGTAAAATTAGTGTGACTTCTGTTGTTGCAGATTAGATGAAAAATAACATATGTTAGGGTTGTAATAGGGTTTACTAATCATGGCATATTTCTCTGTCCACCAAGTTTGAAATTCTCTGATACTCTTACTATCTTGCACTTTTTGATCTTTTGCTGAACTAGCCATATTAAATAACTTTTAAATCACAGATAAAACTCAAATAAACTTTGAAATACAATTATATCAACGGAATTCACTATTATGTTATGCATAAAGAAACTATGCGTCATTCATTAGCAAAAGAAACGCGCGATGTAGATTGTAGGTATGAAAACAAACGAGTGAGCGCCGCGCTTCCCTCGGCCACCCCGCGTATCACACCCGAACATTCTGTAGCGTAGGGGTCACTCGGGTTCGCTCGTTCACCTACTACACACTTTTTTTCGTAGTGCATAATAAATTTTGTGATCAGTGATTAGTGACGTGCCCAAAATATTGTGTCGCGTGCCATTAATGGCATGCGTGCCTTTGGTTCGCCATCCCTGGACTAGATGACCATTTGGGTAAGTGTGTGAAAGGGTTTAGTTTTTCCTGTAGGGGAAAATTTAACCCGGACATTTAAATCTGGTGCGTAAATAAATGCATATTTTGTACAGCAATGTTTTGGTGAGAAATCACCTCATGGGCACTACAATTTGCTATGGGTTCTTAGGCTCTAATTTTATTATTTGCAAACAAATACAGATATACTCACCTGACAAACTCGTTATCCAAAAAACACATTTTATATAAAAGTTTATGCTTGGAAAAGATACGACTTTGCAAGCGTGGGACACTGTATTAAAAAACTTCAGAAATCATAAATTATTTGCTATTTTACACTATGGTGCATTTCTTTTGACATTACATCTATTAGTATTAGAGGATTAGTGGCAACGAAGAGAAGATATTTATTTTAAAAGACTCAACCTTCGGATATTAATTAAATCACAATAATTAATGCAAGTACAAGTAATTCAATTTGCAGTCGCGGGTGTTTACTGACCTAATGAGCTTCGGTATGAAGTTAGCAAGAAGCAAAAAAACGCATACAACAAAAGGTTTCTTTTTAATTGCAAAACAAGCTAATAATAATGTCAATTTCAAATATGTATTATCCGAAAGGCTCTATCACACTATCGCACACGTAGCTAACCTGTGACCCGTTGATCCGAGGTTGAATTTTACAAAGAGAAATATTATGATTTTACTTAACACTTGTTCAAACCCTACATCACTCGAGCCCTTTGTTCCGAATTCTTGGATTCTTTGTTCGGATATTTCCGCTGTCCGTTCCGATGTCCGTGTAGCGCACGGACATTGGTATTTTTCTTGATATGTTTTGTCCTAACCACGGTTCAGAGATGTTTCCTATGGGCTGCATATAAAATAATATTTGCCAAACCGGGCGCTTAGCTCTAACGCGCGGATTGGTATGTAACTCGGTCCCTCGTTCCTAGCCAGTGTAATGTATTTATCTACAATATTCTTATACATATTCGATATGTTATTACTTAATTGTAACTTTTAAGATTTTTTTTAAATTTTGCTTAATTTTATAATTAAAAACATTAAGTAAGATTACGATGAGCTGTAAAATGTTGTTTAATTTTGTTGGCGGTTCGGTGAACGAGTGCACGTTAGCGCTAGCCGCGCCTGATTATTACCTTCTTCTTTAATGATATATTACATTGATGCTCTCCCCACTATCCAGAGCCAGTGGGACTGTACTATACATCCCTAATTTATTGAGGTACATTGCGAGACTGAATAGTGTGAGGAAGGGAAGGAGATGGGGTAGAGGAGGCTTGCTCTTCAGATCTGACCTTGGGCTATTTCAAGGTGCATTTCGATTCTGAATGGTAGTCTTCCACCGGGGTGATATTACTGAAAGTATCTAACACTCTAGAAAACTTGAAAAGCACATTGGCTTATTTGAAAGGATACTGAGCCCCATAATGATGTAAGTCTCTAGAATGAATTGTCCCTGCGACGAGCCGTGGATATATGAGATGGCCCCGTTCTGGCCGGTGTGCACAAACGGGGGCGCCCTGATCTGGTTCCACATCTGACCCGAGATCATGGTGAAGCAGAAGAACAGCGCCCCGACAGCCCAGATCTGCTTGTTGTACAGGAAGTCCAGGTTGTTCCTTCTCAGGTACAGGAAACCTCCGCACAGCAGGACCAGCATGACTATGGCCACTGTTCCCGAGTAGTTGGGCGGCCTGAACACTCTTATCTACGAAAAAAATTACAAAAAATCAAAACTAAACTAACCATCACATTGTTTCTCCACAGGGGTGGGCAGAGGATAGACCGCCACACAACTCTGTTTCTGCACACACTCCTTGCTTCATTCACATTCATATACCGTCTCGTACATACTCTTCTATTATTCTGACTCTGCTCTTCCACTCGGCTCAATCAATTGATTAACTTGATCATGCCGTGTCTCCCTTGGTCATCCCCGCCTTCTTATAGCAATCACTTTTGCGTTACATGTGAATTCTTCTTTCTTTATTCATCCGCTTTACATACCAAAACAACCCAAGCATCTAATCATGGGAGGACAAAAAGCTTTGATTGTTTCCACATAAGCACAAATGTGTTGAACCGTAGATAATTGACACAAGGGAGATGGGCCATGAACCATTATTAGTATGAAATCGGGTGCACAAAAGCGTTCACCCATACTACTGCAAATCGCATCCAAGCATAGTGACGTCCAGCCTTTGTTTCTACCAACATACCAGTAGAAGCTCAGCAACAGTCGGCATGCTTTTAGGTTCACTATTCTCAGCAAGACTCAAGAAGAAGTAATCATTAATGCTTCATATAATATATTGCCATTACAAACTTACTGTCTCCATTACATGCCCAAATATAAATTCAATTTTTGGTGTAGGAACTACTAGAAAATCGATTTTTAAATACGGGCAATTTTTAAAATATTTCATTCAATTTGTAGGACTGCGCATTTCAATGACGGGGAGTGGTTTAAAAAACTAACCGTCATTCTGTTTTGAATGTCGCTAGCAATAACTTAATACAATAACATCGTTTCTGCATATTATTTTAACCTCCTTTTTCAAGCCTTGTCTGATAATATTGCGTTTGTGAATGTGCATGCTTAATAAAGTTAACGTATTTTAAATCTCTTTATTTTAACCATCCCAACATAACTTCCATCAATTAAACAGAATAACATACATAATATTATTGTGTAAAGCACCCCCGAGGTCATTTAATCACATGTTGGGGGGGTCAGAGGGGGATATCAAGTTTGCGAGCCAGTCTAGGGCCTAAGATGTCCCCCTGTGGACCTCATCAATCCCTGCGGGGAATGAATGTAGCGGGAATTTGTTGACCACATGTTCGGCTGTCTGCATCGCACCGCATTCACACCGAGCCGACTCTTTCCCACCTATGCATCATGTGGACACAACAGCTGAGGGAGCACCTTATCCTAGTGATGAAGAAGGTGCGAGTTTACGAGGAAGTGAGAACCAAGAGTCTCTTTCAGTGAGAACCTCTCTCCTTCCATCCAGAAGGGTTTTCGGGACATTAGGCGGCATGCATGGCATTTTATCACTTAATGGACCTCTAATATTATGTTTCATGAACCTAACTCAAACCTTTTAAAAAGATTCCAGTAAAACCAAATGCCACTTTACTTTGTTTGGTGCGGAAAACGCAAGATTTACCTAGGAAAACTGTTTATGTTTTATTTTTAATAGCCTTTTATTATACTGCATTATTATTAATGAGATTATTCTACTTTTGGTGCCTGTAGCCAAGGCTACACATAAAAACTTAACAGAACAATAACTCTTTTGAAATCTAATGAGGCAATGCCTAAAGTTATGAAAATTAATAATTTCAGTAAATATCGATGATGACTAATAAAAAATTATAAATGACTAAAGGCCAGTTATTTCACAAAATTGGAACAATTCATCAAATTTCTATATTAATTTTCAAGTTCTGTACATGTTATTTTCGAGTTCTGTTACAATACATTTATTGGCCAGTCGTTCCACTAAAACTGAAAAAATAACAGGACTTGAATAGAACTTTTGGAGAACTTGAAAATTAAGTTTGAAATTTGACGAATTATTCAAACAAGTCGTGGCGAGTTATGCAAACGTAACTAAAAATAAAGCAAACATAGTCATCCATAGGAAGGATTGTTTCACAGAATTTCAATAATTCATCAATTTTCAAAGTTAAAAATCAATTTTATTAAAAGTTCTATTAGTACTTCATCATGGGCCTGTTGTCTCATAGTACTTGGATAATAACAGAACTTGAATAGGACTTTCACAGAACTTGAATTTTAACTTTAAAGTTTGATGAATTGTTCAAATTCTGCGAAATAACCTTCCCTAAGAGTTACAATATTCTCTTTCCAAAATATGTTTTCTTATTAAACAATTGAAAAATATGTAACAAACAATAGAATATAAGGACGGGTTGTTTCACAGAATTTGAAAAATTCATCAAGTTTCAATGTTAAAAATCGAGTTCTATTCAAGTCCTGTTATTACTTCATCTTGTGCTGGTTGTTTCAGTCTCTGGATAATATCAGTAATTGAATATTAACTTTGAAATTTAATCAAATTCTGTGAAACAATCCGTCCTAGTACTCGAAAAATATTTGATAGTAAATTAATTTTGAAAGGAATAAATTATTAATTAGTATTCTTACTTGAATGTCAGTTCGCTCCTGGATCCATTTAGCAATGGCTTCAGCAGAAATTCCCACTCTCTGGAAATCCATTGTGTCACCGGGCTTGGACTTTCCCTTGGCGGGGAAGTGCATTATTACCGGGGCGGTGTTTAAACGTAACTAAAAATAAAGCAACAATATCAACAAAATGGACAGACTTACTGAGCAAGACTCGATATTTCATGGCAGGAGATAATAGATGTCACGGATGGATTTAAACATCTTATTGATCGGAGAAAATTTCCTAATGCCTGGATCACACCCATCGAGTATATGGGCGAGACAGTAAAATGATACTAGGCCGAGAGAGTTGGATGGACGAGTAGGTGTTTACACGTAATTTTTAATTTGATACCGAGTCAGTTAGTCAATTCAGTTGCGACACTGCAGACCAGCGAGACAATGGGTTGCAAAAATTAAATATTCGGAACAAACGTCAAACGTTAATACGCACTTTTTTTTTATAAAACCTTTAGATTCTTCTTAATTACCATAAAAGACAACTATTTGCATTCGGGGAAGTTGAAAATGTTACATTTTTAATTTCAGTTACGTAAATTGAAAATTTGCTTTCGTATTTAACCCATTGGCCACAGAATTAATGAGATAAAAAGTTGGCCTTCACCACTGAATTAATTTTGTACCAAAAATTGAAAACCTGCATTAGTGTACTAAATCTATTGTTACTTTTGAACCGTGTATTCAAATGAATTAATTTCTTTAAATTTGTTTACATATTGAATTAAGGTAAAGAAAAACATAAAAATAAAAATTTAAAAAATATTAAAATATGTGGTAAATAAGGATGCAAATATAACCTTCTCTTTTTTCGTATGTTTTTTTTCACATTTTTATTCAAAAAGTTGCAAAAAAACATAATATTCATAAATCGAACAATAATAATTTTTGATTTTTATATACATGTAAACTAATAGCTAATAAAATAATTGTGTTTGATAGTCCTCAAAGCAATCAGGGACGTTCAGGGTCACTACCAAAAGCCTAGAACCACTCGCAATTTTGAAGAAATTAAATTGCGGCTGAATGCGCACAAAACTTGGAACACAAATATCAGGGAAAAAACATAAGAAACATATTATTGCCAATTATATGAAATTAATGATTAATTACCTACAGAGCGTTCGACATTTAAAATTTTATTGAAAAATGACACTATTGTGCTTGTTTTCCGTTTTTTGACGGACCTAATCTAGCCCATCGGCGTGCCGGGTTTATTGTTAAGTACCTGAGTTGCACACCCGGCAGGCTGCCGGGGTTTGTGGCCAATGGGTTAAACACAACGCTTCACCATATGCAATTTGTAATGATTATTGTCATTTTATTATGTTGGTATTCCCTTAACCCCTCCGCAACGTAAGCAGATATAAGCGTTAAAAATAGGACAGCAGTCAAGTACAATAAGCGTGTTTATACGTCACCGCGTGTGTTTCCATAGAAATCGTTATAACTCCGTTATTGTTTTAGTTACATCCCTAAAACAAAAAGTCAAAAGTCGATAGTAGATCAAGCTGCATATTTCTATCAAGTTGTCTATGGAAATACATAACAGGAATCAGCTGTCAATTGTGTAGTTGACAAAAATATTTACCCGCGCAAATTTGCTACCGGCAGCTCCACCGCGCTCCACATTTTAAATTTTTATTAACATCTTTATATGAAATGATAAAAAAGTGAGGTGACAAGTGTTTATTACACATATATACAATAGAATAAGTATTGTTGTTTGCATAATCTGTGATTTTAGTACCGTTTTCACATAAAAACCTCACGTTTACCTATTTTTAATGTTTGCGTTCTAAATTTTAATATTTACAAATGCTAATATTTATTTGTAATATAATAATTTGAAAGCCTATTTTGTAACCTTACTAAAACAGTATTTACTATTCGGCTACGTTCAGAAATGTTTCATTTATAGAGCTTTAATTGTGAAGCGGTTATAACTAAAAGTTTTCGTAAAATGTCATTTCGTTTAAGACACCAAAAGCTAATATTCTCGAAAATTTGGAGGGGTTAATTACAAACAGAGAAAAAAACCTACGGCATTGATTTTCACTTTTTTTAAAATATTAAATAGTACCTACTTCATGTAAAGGTGAAAGAATTTGAATGGAAATAACTAATTTAAAATTTTTTTTTTTACGCATAAAAAAAACGTCTTGACTCATATTGAATCTAACCTAACCTAACCTACTAACCCAACCTAACCTAACCTAACCTACTAACCCAACCTAACCTAACCTAACCTACTAACCCAACCTAACCTACTAACCCAACCTAACCTCTTACCTTTATTGACGAAAAAAAATCGTTAAACATCAATTCTTTAAAAAAAACACCCCAGGATTTATCTAGTTTGTATTCCAAGCAAAGTTTCTAACCAAATTAGTGCTTACCTAATTCAAAATTCGTGGTATAACTAATTTTCTAGCCACTCGTTATTTTATACAGCCAATGCAATGTGAAATATCAGTAATACCAACATATTATGGTACGTTTCCACGCTTGCCAAGGCTTGGCAAGCCTCCACAAGCTCCAAGCGTCCACAAATCTCGCTTGGCATTTGGAAGTCGTTTACATGCTTGTGAATGCGTCAGTGCGCTACCTACACCCGAGCATGGCAGACGCCAAATTTGTGTCGGCTATTGCGTTTGGTTTATCAAACTTTTATTTGAAATACAAGCAAAGTGTAACAAAAACAAGGAAAACTCGACGACCACGAAGATGATGGATGATACAGATTCATAAAAATCGTCACAGGTCACTTCGCACAAAGAGGAGAATTATCTCACAGGCTAAATCCTATAGATTTTTGTCTATTTTTAGCACCACTTTTTCGTTTCATTGAGTTTCAAATCACAACGGTGCTAAAGAAGTTTTCGCTTCAAAAATAATGATCGCAATTGGGACCCGAACTCAAGGATCACTTGTCTTATATAAAATTATTTTGTATTATAAAAAAAGTTATTCTAACAAAAATCATATTTTTTTTTACTATAATAAATAGTAAATCATCAATAAAATATTATTTATTTATTTTGACTTTTTAGGTAAATCCAGTCGCAATAAATTACATAACATAAGTGCATAGTGCATTCAAATTATGTACTTATACATTTTAATAAGTCTGGCACGCCTCATACGTCATACATATGTCTCGTAATGTTATAAATATTATCATAGACCGCATGGAGCAAAAACGGCGTGCATTCGCCGCCAGTTCGAAAGTTCCACTGAGCGTTTGCCGAAGCTTGACGCTGGATCCGACCCCAACTGGATCGGCGGCAAACTCTCGCAAGCTCTTGCAAGCCTACGCAAGCCAAGCCAAACGACCTGTTTACACGTTTGCGCTTGTGGACGCTTGCCGAGACTTGGCAAGCGTGGAAACGTAGCATTAAAATAACAATAATATTGCAAACAGAGTGATTTGACAGTGTGAAAGCAAATTTTCAATTTACGTACATAAAATTAAAAATGTAACATTTTCAACCTCCCCGAATGCAAATAGTTGTCTTTTATGGTAATTAAGAAGAATATAAAAGTTTTATCAAAAAAAGTGCGTATTAACCATTGACGTTTGTTCCGAACAATTACTGATAATTTAATAAATGCTGCGAGTGAGTGCACCGAGTGGCGAGTACGCACCGAGTGCATGTTTACACCTGCTGAGTGGGCAAGCGAGTCAGTGCGAGGAAGTGCAGTGGTTGGCACTCGGCCTAGTAAGTAGTGACTGTCTCGCCCTTTTACTCGGCTGAGCACTCGGTGATGTGTTTACACGTACCGAGCACTCGGACGAAAGCACTGTCTCACCCATCTACTCGGTGCGTGTGATCCAGACTTTTCTTTGTTTAATATATGTAAATTATTAACGCAATACATCGATTCAACTACATTACAACAAGAAAAAACTATTTACGTCAGGGGAGATGGTGAAAGTTGCATTAAGGTTCCATTTTTTTTTTCAATAAAAGTACAAAATTTACAACACAAAACCAATGGCATTCGCCATGTTTGTTTTTATAACATAGTTTATCAGAAGGTTCCGCATCAAGTTAATTACGCGAAGACTATTTATAAGCCAATCTAATAACTGACTTTGCATGTTTTTCTATCTCCCCGAAGTAAATAGTTGTTTCTCGCACTAATTAAGTTGAAACAAGAGTTATTTCAATAATTTGGGCAAATTTATGGTAATTATCGGTTCGGACTGGCCACGCTTATTACGAATAATTTTTAGAAAAAAACTTTGATTCGCCTTAATTACTATAAAAGGAAACTTTTTGGCTTTGGGGCGGCGGAAAATAATGCATTTTAATTTTCTGACAATAACTTTAACTGTGATGTTGGTATCCTTGATAAATTAACAAGAGCTAATACGACTGTAGCCGACTTCGTGGGATAATGCGCGTAATTATGAAATTTGTCTAGCGGGCTTGTTTGTGTAACATGGTTTGTGATACAAAAGAAAGTGCCCCTTTATAACGCCTACTCGCGTCAAGGCAAGAAAAACATCCCAGTTTTCAAGTGGTTTAGCGGCTACGCTAGGTTTGTGTAACATGGTTTGTGATTCGCGGTATTTCATGTAGGTATCCCCGCGAAGTCGGCTACAGTCGTATTAGCTCTTGTTAATTTATAAAGGATACCAACATCACAGTGACAGGTACGGCCGCGGATTTTCGCTGTGTCGGATCGCGAAGAGAATTTTGGTTTTATGCAATTGAAAATTAAAATGCATTATTGGTAAATTTACGACTAGACGCCGCATGCCACTATACTTTTAATAGGTATATATTTAAAAAATAAACTACCCCTAAACTTTATTACCACAAGAACCATCTGTTTCAGTCGAGAACGGCGGAAAAACGTGCATTTAAATTTATATTCGTAAAAACTTTTATTCACGTAATTTTCCATTTTGACGCCGACGCCATATTGAATCTTGTCCATAGAAACCACATAGTGACGTATATCAGTAGTGCCAACCATACAAAACAAATTCATAGTAAAATAATTTGCACACATACCTAATCCGAATCACTTCCAACCTCAGCACCACTTCCAGCCTCGACGTCACTCCCAGCCTCCCTAATCACAATTACTCCCTTCCTCAGCATCCCTTCCGGCCCTAGCGGCACTCCCAGCCTCCGTGTCAGCCCCTTCTTGATCTACGTACGGATTGTAGAGATCACTTGCCATTTTAAAAAACGAATGGATTCGGTCTGGATGGTGTGGAACCGACCTCTTCCAAAGGAATTCACAAAGGTACCCTTCGTAGTGCGCTTCGCTCCTTCCATACCTTGGCACACTTCCCCGAACATCCCTCCAACAACGCTCAATGTTCACCTGATCCACAAAAGTAACACTGTGGTTTACACTGAGGTGCACAAATCCTTCATCCCCAAGGCAATCATAGGCTCTCCAGCAATCCGAAACTATTGTCGTACCCGGTAATATGTTCTCCTTGATCACTTGTAAAAGAGTATCTTTTGAACGATCCGGAACGCCACACACAAACTTTTTTTTAGATTCTCGCTCAAAGCCACCAAAAACCCACTTCCCGTCAATCCTCCTTCCCCGGTTATATTTTCTTTTGCCTATTTTTGCCACGTCTATTTCCACTATCACTCCGACACCGCCGATCATCTCTTTCTTTTGATAGCACCAGTGGATGCATACCTCCCTGCAAAATGAGGACCAATCTGTTACGGTTCCAGCCGACATTCCAAATTCATCCATCAAGAATAGTGTCCGGGGCGGTCGCATATCGGCCCAAAATACAACAAATCTACAAATGTCCTCAACAGTAAGTTTCGAGAGAGAGAAAAATGTATTTTTCCGCGCCGTTGCACTAAAATTACATCTAGTTTTTTTTTTCTTTCTCCCTAATTGCACAGTAATTGTTTTGGTACACACGAATCGAAAGTCTGATTTTAAAACACAGGTGTTATTGCACTTTTCACATTGTTTTTCGCGTCTAATAACTCCATGTTTCCTCAGCCATTCTAATAATATTTCCCGATTATCCACAATCATTAGAAATCCGACAACACCTACGGAACAATTTTCACACGACATTTTAAATTTTCCCGAAAACCGCGCAATTCAATAGGAAAAAATTTTCCAACTGATAAATAACGAACCATAACCAAAAGAAAAATGATCGAAAATATATAAAAGAACGCGCACACGTTCTTCTTTTTCGTTTTGTAAAGAGAGCAGTGCTTGTCTAACGAATATGTGTAATAATACATTTTATTATAATTCTCAATTATAAATTTCTGAATGTCGTTGGAGAACGCCTTATTTTATATACCTAACCTAACCTAACCTAATAACCTAACCTAACTTAATAATCTAACCTAATAACCTAACCTAACCTAATAACCTAACCTAACCTAATAACCTAACCTAACCGTGTGTTATGGTTTATGATACAAAAGAAAGTGTCCCCTTTATACCGCCTGCTCGCGTCAAGGCAAGAAAAACATCCCAGTTTTCAAGTAGTTTAGCGGCTACGCTAGGTTTGTGTAACATGGTTTGTGATACAAAAGAAAGTGCCCCTTTATAACGCCTACTCGCGTCAAGGCAAGAAAAACATCCCAGTTTTCAAGTAGTTTAGCGGCTACGCTAGGTTTGTGTAACATGGTTTGTGATACAAAAGAAAGTGCCCCTTTATAACGCCTACTCGCGTCAAGGCAAGAAAAACATCCCAGTTTTCAAGTAGTTTAGCCGCTACGCTAGGTTTGTGTAACATGGTTTGTGATACAAAAGAAAGTGCCCCTTTATAACGCCTACTCGCGTCAAGGCAAGAAAAACATCCCAGTTTTCAAGTAGTTTAGCGGCTACGCTAGGTTTGTGTAACATGGTTTGTGATACAAAAGAAAGTGCCCCTTTATAACGCCTACTCGCGTCAAGGCAAGAAAAACATCCCAGTTTTCAAGTAGTTTAGCGGCTACGCTAGGTTTGTGTAACATGGTTTGTGATACAAAAGAAAGTGCCCCTTTATAACGCCTACTCGCGTCAAGGCAAGAAAAACATCCCAGTTTTCAAGTAGTTTAGCGGCTACGCTAGGTTTGTGTAACATGGTTTGTGATACAAAAGAAAGTGCCCCTTTATAACGCCTACTCGCGTCAAGGCAAGAAAAACATCCCAGTTTTCAAGTAGTTTAGCAGCTACGCTAGGTTTGTGTAACATGGTTTGTGATTCTGGCGTACAATCTCACAAGACGAAAGCTAATTTTAATTTTAGGTAATCAAAATTTAGAATGAAATATTTTCCACTTCCTCCAATGCAAATAGTTGCCTTTTAATGTAATTAAGGTGAATCAAAAGGTTTTTTTTAAAGTGCATATTAACCGTTGCCAGCGATCTCCAAAAATTACCGTGATTTTTGCCGTATAGCAATCTTTTTTTAATATTATGAAAATTTGTCCTGACTGAAACCGATGTTTTTGGCGGTAGCTAAGTTTAAAAATAGTGTACTTTCCAAAATCTGTGCCTATGAAAAGTGCGGCGGCTTATCAATAAATTATTTTGAAAATTTGTTCGGTAGCTTTAGTTAGTACCTTCCTAGAATATATGTGATTTTTGCCATAGAGCAATCTTTTTTTAATATTTATCGATTGGTACCCTGGAAATAGTGGAAGTTGTTCAGCATTGTTCAGAATTCAGAATGCAAAATAAAGTAATACGAAACGTCAGCGACAGCCGGGTTTGGTATATTTATGCGTCAGCCGTAACGAGAAATTACGTACCTACAAATTTTTTTTGTTTATGAAATGTAAATTTAAATGCATATTTTTCCACCGGTCCTGACTGAAACCGATGTTTTTTGCGGTAACTAAGTTTAAAAATAGTGTACTTTCCAAAATCTGTGCCTATTAAAAGTGCGGCGGCTTATCGTAAATTTAATGCATTATTTTCTGCCGCCCCAAAGCCAAAAAGTTTCCTTTTATAGTAATTAAGGCGAATCTAAAGTTTTTTTCTAAAAATTATTCGTAATAAGCGTGGCCAGTCCGAACCGATAATTACCTTATTTTCTATCATGCAGTACTTAATTGGGTAAATATCGGTTCGGACTGGCCACGCTTATTACGAATAATTTTTAGAAAAAAACTTTAGATTCGCCTTAATTACTATAAAAGGAAACTTTTTGGCTTTGGGGCGGCGGAAAATAATGCATTTTAATTTTCAATTGCATAAAATCAAAATTCGCTTCGCGACTGACACAGCGCAAATCCGCGGCCGTACATGTCACTGTGATGTTGGTATCCTTGATAAATTAACAAGAGCTAATACGACTGTTGCCGACTTCGTTGGATAAGGCGCGTAATTATGAAATTTGTCTAGCGGGCTTGTTTGTGTAACATGGTTTGTGATACAAAAGAAAGTGCCCCTTTATAACGCCTACTCGCGTCAAGGCAAGAAAAACATCCCAGTTTTCAAGTGGCTTAGCGGCTACGCTAGGTTTGTGTAACATGGTTTGTGATTCGCGGTATTTCATGTAGGTATCCCACGAAGTCAGCTACAGTTCATAACAGTGACAGCTACGGCCGCGGATTTTCGCTGCGTCGGTTCGCGAAGAGAATTTTGGTTTTATGCAATTGAAAATTAAAATGCATTATTTTCCGCCGCCCCAAAGCCAAAAAGTTTCCTTTTATAGTAATTAAGGCGAATCTAAAGTTTTTTTCTAAAAATTATTCGTAATAAGCGTGGCCAGTCCGAACCGATAATTACCCTTAATTGAAACCAAAATAAACAACACTCACCAGTTGAAAAACGTCAGATCCTTCATCGAAATCAACCATCACAAAGAATAATTCATTGGAATAGGCTTGAGAGTACCTAAACGAGCTGGCTACGATGCTAAATTCATCATGAACATTGCGACAAATGGCGCACTGCCTGCTCGGGGCCATTGCGGTGAAGATGACTATCACAGAATAATTTCTAGGAGTAGATTTCACATATTCACGGAATTTATTTCCGTTAAACCTGAGGATCGGTTTCTTATTAGCCATGTCGGTAAGCTGTTGAACTTTTGTCTCCATTGATGTGGTCTGAAAAATAATAATTACAATGTGATGATGTGTTAAGACATGTTTTATGATAAGCATTTGGAAGGGAAAACCTTACCGCTTTTGCCTTTGTTTGCCCGTAAGCTTCATCGTATAAAACTGTGGCAAATACAATTAACAAAAAACAAAGTTTCGACTTCATAGTGAAACCGAAAATATCTTAGTTTATAAATTAAATTTGCAAAACAAGATTTTTTCAATAACTCCACGAACACATCAATCTGACACGACCGGCTACCATAGACAACAATTGAAATCATGGACAATTTTAGGATTTCATAATTTTCTCCAAATCGAACGAGTTTGTACATAACTTCTCTATTGGCTGGAAAAATATTCATTCACCAGTCATAAAATTATTATTATTTACTCGTTGCGCAAATTCAATTTTGTCCGTTAAATTTATCTATGAAATCCGTTACAAATTGCGGCAATTGCGCGAAAATATTCACGGTTGTTAGTACTTAGTTTTTGTTAGGGGTCTTATTTATTTTTGTAGGGTTTATCGCTAGGTTTTGAAATGTTCTCCAAGGCGCAAAGGTTTAACAGCAAAGGAGGTAATATTATTTTATAAATCGGTTAGTTTGTGAGATTATTAAAGTCTTCCTGAGATTTAATTGTGTTTCTATTGTTTTCAGTCGGATGCGGAGCAGATGCGGCATACAATCCAAAAGATTTGGATAAGCCCATTGGAGGGGTCATCACCAAAGGAGACCGCTTCGAATCCAAGTCTGACACAGAATCTCTACACAGTGAGAAGTCCTCTCCATTGTTCCGAACGGTAACTTTACTTTTACTAGAGACCGTCACGCCGTTTCTCCGAAGGGGTAGTGCCTGTTTTGGCACAAGCTCCTTCCCCCATTATACACAATACATAATATACTCTTCTGTTATTCTGACTCTTGACAAGACCCGACTCAAGTATTTGATTGTGCCATGTCTTCTTCGGGCATCAGCATTAGCGTCTCCTACACGCACACTTCGGAGCAACCGAGTTCCGCGCCACTTCAGGCCGCCATGCAGAAAAGTCTCACACTGAACTGCGCTGTAAACCTATCAGTCTTAGGTTTACAGCGCAGTTCACTGTGAGTCTTTCCTTATCGGTCTTTACTTTTCTGCGCGGCGGCCTGAAGTGGCGCGGGACTCGGTCGCTCCGAAGTGTGCGTGTGGGAGACGCTATTCTAATGTGGACTGCTAGTCTCACTGTTTTTGTTAGCGACTACATTCACTATAATTTTATTAGTAAACATTCTCCCCGAATACACAAACCCAACCACTTGCATCAATGCCCATTGTTTTCATTTGTGGTTTTTAGGTTTAGAGTTCCTCTATATTGTATCTTTATGTGCGTTAGGGATGGACGATATACATCGATGTATTATTAACACTCGATGTATAGTACCGATGCATCGTATTGAACCGATGTATTGTTAATACTTATCGAATATATATCGATGTTTTTTATTCGATGCATCGAATACGCAAACTACGAGATAAGTGTCTATGAGTATGACCAACAGTGACTTCCTACTACATTGACTTTCACGACGTTTTGTGAATCGAAACGTAATAATCAGTTCAGTCAATATAAAACGCCTACCATTTATCGGTTTGGAATGGGTTATGTTCCCTTTGCTGCGAAGCCGGTAAAGTCAAACTTAAAAAATAAAACTAAATTAATGGAGGGATTATAAATCACAATTCCCAAAGCTGTACAAAATAGCTTTTAAGTATTTAACAATTGTTGTCACATCTGTCCCATCAGAAAGACTCTTTTCACAGGCAGGGCTAGTTTTTGACTGAGCAAAGAAACCGATTGAAGGGAAAAAGAATAAGTAAACTTTTGTTTTTACATAGCATTGAAAAAAAAAATTGGAATTTTTAAACAAAATAAAGCTGCGTTTGGTGTGTGATTGTGAATTTTGATAAATATTTTTATTTGTACTTAACTTACCTAGTTTTCTTTAAGGCCTAAACATGTCCATTGCGAAAAACAATCGATGTTTTGGAAACGTCGATGTATTTCTCAATACATTGTATTAACATCGATGCAACCGATCGATGCATTACATCGAAAAAAACATTGATGTATATTTTAAATGTCCATCCCTAATGTGCGTTTTCGTTTACAAAAAACAATTCGGTGGATTTAGACCAAACGAATAGATGCCCATTCTAGTCTGCTCTTGCAAATTATGTTGTTGTAAACAGTTGTACAACATCTTTCTACAATGCTCATTAGTTTGAAGTAATCCCTAGAGCATCTACAAGAATTCTAGTTCTTGTTCGTCGATATTCTTTTGGTGTAAGGGGTCGTCCATTAATCACGTGAGGCTCGAAAGGGGGGGGGTTCGGAAAAAATCACGAAATATCACGAGGGGAGGGGGTAAAATGAGATATCACGTGTATTCAGAATTGAAACGTTGCTTGAAAATGGCTTTAGCCGCGTTTGGCGACCAGATCTGAATAGCCAGGTACTTCCCAACCTTCCTCTTCCCCACCTTCCTCTTCCCCACCTCCTTCCCCTCCCCACTACCTTCAGCCTCACAACATACCCCAATTGGGGATGCCATAGTCTCACTGGCTCCAGATGGGAGCAGTTGAGATTCTTGTGCGGTATTAACTGTAAAAAAAAAAATATATATTTTTTGTGATAATATTCTGAAAATTTCAAAATACTTTGTACTAAAAAAAAATACACATGATTTGGGGGGGGGGTTGTCTAAATAAAACCTCACCACATATCACCAGGGGGGGGGGGTTAAAAATTTGCTAAAAAAACATCACGTGATTAATGAACGACCCCTAACTAAATTGTGAAAACGAATTACCATTTACACTAAAGATCAAGAAAGAATGCTCTTGTTCCCGCTCTACGCTCGTTTGGTCTAAATCCACCAATGGTACGGATACAGTATGGATCCAAAGCTCTTTACAAGAAACCAGATTAAATAAATAATTTCGATCCATGATCGCCAAAAAAAAGAAAATTTTACATGAGACAATTATTTTCTCATTTTTCAATGAGTACCAAACTTTATACCAACTGTTTTTTTTATTGAAAACCATCTAGGTACCTAACATTACTAAAATTGCGCTGCTTTGGGGATAAACGGCAGTTGTTGTTTTGCTTGGCTTTTTAGCGATACATTTGTTGATCTTTGTCGCTTACAATGTTTTGCATAGAATTATTGATTTTAAAAGTACCATTTGTACGATATACAAAACAATGCATCGTAAGTGACAAAGATTATCAAATGTATCGCTAAATAGCTGGGAAAAATAAATTTGTTTTGAAGAGTTTTATTTTCCGTGTATTTGTTTCTTAAATTTTAATTTATCTGCTACCGGTTTCGACATATCAGAGTTATTCACAAGCAAACTTAAAACTAACTTTGAAATTTATGCCAGTACAGAAATAATTAGATTTTATGTGTCGAAACCGGTAGTAGATGAATTAAAATTTAAGTAAGAAATGTACATGGAAAATAAAACACTTCAATACAAAATATCTAGAAATCGTTACATGTATAGTTAACCCATTGGCCACAAACCCTGACAGCCTGCCGGGTGTGCAACTCAGGTACTTAACCACAAACCCCGGCACGCTGACGGGCTAGAGTAGGTCCTCCAAAAAACGGAAAACGTGCTCAACAATGACATTTTTGAATAAAATTTTAAATGCCGAACATCCTGTAGGTAATTAATAATTCATTTCGTAGAGTTGGCAATAAAATGTTACTTATGTTTTTTCCCTGATATTTGTGTTCCAAGTTTTGTGTGCTGCCAGCCGCCATTTAATTTCTTCAAAATTGCGACTGGTTCTAGGCTTTTGGTAGTGACCCTGAACATCCCTGATTGCTTTGAGGACTATCATACCAAATTATTTTATTAGTTATTAGTACAAATGTATGTAAAAAACCAAAATTATTATTGTTCGATTTATGAATATTATGTTTTTTTGTAACTTTTTGAATAAAAATGTGGAAAAAAACTTACGATAAAAGAGAAGGTTATATTTGTATCCTTATTTACAGATATTTTATTATTTTTAAAAATTTTAATTTTAATGTTTTTTCTTTACCTTAATCGAATTTGTAAATAAATTTAAAGAAATTAATTAATTTGAATATAAGGTTTAAAAGTTAGTATGGATTTAGTACACCAATGCAGGTTTCCAATTTTTGGTACAAATTTAATTCAGTGGTGAAGGCCATTTTTTTTGCCCATTAATTCTGTGGCCAATGGGTTAATGCCCAAGAAATACAAAAAAAACAGTGCAATTCACGCGCGGGAGAACTGAAACCTTCAGAAAACTAAAGTAAACAAGAATGGGTAGGCTTCGATGCACCGCGCAAAGAGGAGACCGATAGGCTACGAAGCACAAAGACGAGACTGATTATACCATCTCCTTCTCTCGCAGGCTAAATCCTATAGAGCAGTGGTTCCCAACCGGTGGTCCGCGAGATCTAAAATGTGGTCCACGAAACATTTATTCATTTACTACAAGCTACGATGCACCGCATAAAGAGGAGACCAATAGGCTACGAAGCACAAAGAAGAGACCGATTATACCATCTCCTTCTCTCGCAGGCTAAATCCTATAGAGCAGTGGTTCCCAACCGGTGGTCCGCGAGATCTAAAATGTGGTCCACGAAACATTTATTCATTTACTACAAAAACAGACTCGAAAGATATAAATTGAAAAATCGCAGCCCGCCTATTTTATTAAGATTTATGAAGTAATAATATGAATTAGGATGATGCAGATTATAACCACGGAAATCTGAATTTTACAATGTTTTTCTGCCACGGCCGGCCAGTCACATTCAGATATTCATCAAAAACTCAAGTTGTTTTTAGGCCCTCCGTTCATGGAGATACTTACAAACTACATAATTGTGACGCAACCACAAGTACCCTGCTGATATACTACTTTTTAATGCTGTTCCTGAAATATACTGAACTTGATCATTTTTCACGTGCAGCCGTGGAGTTAACACGATGTCAAGCAATGTCAAATAACTTTTTTCCAACATCAATCCATGCTTTCTCCACTAAATCCTTTCTTACATATTCTGGTAAAGTAATTCTGGTAAACACGCATTTTTTTCCACTTCCAGAAAAAAATCTAACATTACTTCCATGTTCCGACGCCATTTCTGTCAAACGTCAAACGAATAAGTATCAGACACAAATGATGCGACGCGTCGCGTGCGATCAGCACTGTCGGTATCGTGATACTGATTGGAAACCGACAGACAGAGGATTGTCACTATGTAAGAACTGAGCAAATACTAAGACAGCTTTACTGTTAATCATAAGCGACACAATATTGTAATTTATTGATAACTTGCAGGCACCCGGCATGCGTTGCTATGCCATTTAATAACGAAATTGTTTCTCCCTGCGCGTCCTTTCCCATTCGTCCTGTTCACCTTCCTCCTGCTCCTCTTCCTCTCCCGCGTCCCCTTCCCCTCTCGCGTTCCCACTCCTCCACCTTCCCTCTCCTCACTCTACTCCCCCATTCCCCGTCCCGCGAAACCCCCTCCCGAGTTCCCCTCCCCTCTCCCATAATCACCTCCTTCCTCCCCTCCCCCGTCCCGAAGTCCCCTCCGCCCTCCCGGGTTCCCCTTCCCCCTCCTGCATTCCCTACATTCATTTCCGATACATTCAGTTTTCAAACAGCTCGTGGGCCACTTATTGCAATTTTTTTATATAAATTTCATGATGCCAGAGCTCATGTCCTTTCCCATTCGTCCCGGTCCCTTTCCGCCTCCCCTACCTCTTTCGCGTCCCCTTCCCCTCTTGCGTTCCCACTCCTCCTTTTCCGCCTTCCCTCTCCTCATTCCCCTCGCCCGCTGTCTATCCTTAAATACCTATCCCTTAAACCCCCTCCCTTGTTCCTCTCCCCTCTCTTGAATTCCCCTCCCCCCTCCAGGATTCCCCTCCCCACCCCTCCCGCGGACCGACTTTCCCGAGACCAGACTCCCGAGTTCCCCTCCCTTGTTCTCCTCCCTTGTTCCCCTCCCTTGTTCCCCTCCCTTGTTCCTCTCCCTCATCCTTCACCCCTCTCCCATCCACCACCCCTCTCCCATCCGCCACCCCTCTCCCATCCGCCACCCCTCTCCCATCTGCCACCCCTTCCCGCATTCCGTACATTCAGTCCCGGTACATTCAGTTTTCAAACAGTTCGCGTGGCACCAATTGCAATTTTAAATACAAATTTCATAATGCCAGCTCACCAGTATATACAGAATCCTTTGCGGGTGTGCTCACAACAACTCACCAAAGTTTCATCGCAATCGGATGAACGGTTAGCAATTCACAGTAAAGTAGGAAGAACAGTTTATATGGGAAAATGAAATTGTTGTTTTTCCTATCTTCCTTGCAACTTTTCCATAATTTCTCACAGTTTAAACCTTTCCTGGACTACGACAAACATTTCAAAACCAAAATCAGCTAAATCGGCCCAGCCGTTCTCGGGTTTTAGCAAGACAAACGAACAGCAATTGATTTTTATATACATATATAGATTTCGGTCCCAGATATGTATATGCCTTTTGATACTTTGCCGTATTTATGATCACATGTGACGAGTATTCTATATAGATAGATAGATAATAATTTTATGGATCCTTATGACGTTTTGCCTAAACCAAATTTTAGACAAATACAATAAAGTATTTAGGAGCGCAGAATCCACTTTGGGCTTGATGATTTGGAATTTTTAAATATTATTTCCAAAAAATCCTTCAAAAAATACTGTCGGTTACAACCATGGAACTAAGATTGAAGGGAAGCGGCAATACTTTCGGAATATTACGGGGATAAGCGAAAAACCTATGTAGCTCTCCAAACTGGAAGCCGTCTAGTGGGAGGGGATAGAAACGGGGAATGTGGCTAACTTGCGGGGGGAAGGCGGCGCTCTGGAGACAAGGGCCGAACTGTGAATGGGAATCATTATTATTTTTATATTTTTTACACTTTCGTTAATTTTTTATTACATTTTGGACATAAAATATAATAGCTTAATTGAAAAATAAGTAATGAAATGAGGAAAGGGTAGTAACAAGGAGACTGGAGACTTATGTGTTGTTTAATTTTTATTGTTCCCTATACAAGTTATTTTAAGTTATCTTCATCTACTAGGACGTACTTAACGAAATGTCGAAATACATCGGCCTCACTTTTCACTTGACAAGTGCAAGTGGGTAAAAAAACTAGTGTTATGAACTCACTGTAACTCAAGGCACCATTCCTTGGTGCTATCATTGCTTAACTCATCAGTTTGAAATAGATTTTAATTTATCATATAAATAGTAAGTATGGTTTTTTATACGTATTTTATAAAATCAACAGACTTGCAGTGAAAATTTTTGTGCGTTCTATTCTGATGTAAGCTGGTGCTTGAGTTTTAAGAAAGGAGTGCTCGATATTAATCTTATAAAAGAACTGTATTTACAGTTTTACAATGATAACAAAAAAAAAGTGATAGGAACAAACACTGCTTGACTTATTTGCGTGGGCAAATAAATTTTATTTGATTAATTTGTGTTATTTTATAATTAATTTATTTAAAAATAATGTACACATTATTTTATACTAGCAGATCCGGCCACACGTTGCTGTGGCTAACTTAAAAAAATGCCACGCCATTACCCAACCTTTATAACCAACGCCATCTGTTAAATTAAATCCACACCGCCCATTTGCCAGCCCATTGCCCGCTGCCCGCTGCCGCTTAACCAGATATGTTATATATTTCAATAAATTTACACAAAACCTTGACAAATTATATACCTAAACCTTTCTCATGAATCACTCTATCTATTGGTGAAAACCGCATGAAAATCCGTTTGGGTAGTTTTTGAGTTTATCGCGAATAGACAGACAGACAGACGCGGTGAATAACTTTGTTTTATAATATGTAGAGATATACCATATAATATATCACAAGAATCCCAACTGCTTCCGTCTGTAGCATGCACGTTGTGAGGCTGAAGGTAAATGGTGAGGGGAAATAAATGGTGGAGAGAAAGCTGGAGAAGTACTCGGCTATTCAGATCTAGTCGACAAACACGGCTAAATCAATTTTAAGCAACATTTCAATTCTGAATGGTGGTCTTACCTACGCCAGAGCGATACTGAGAATGTCTTCCACCAGGAACTATATCTTATAATGTTTTTAATTATAAAATGTTGAAAACACAGATCAATCGAATAAAATTTATTTCGGGATTTGAACCCGCGACCTCCGGATTGTTAGTCAAGAGCTTTACCCCTCGACCACGAGGGCATGTCAATGTGACTTTTACATAACAATACAGTGATTATAAACTTTGAATTAACGTTGTAAACATATGTAAAAGGAGTGGTAAATTAGTAGGAAGAAAATCTAAAAATTACAGTGCAAAAAAGACAAAGTAAAAATTTAAAAAAATGAATAAGCTAAATGATAAAAAAACATATACCTATGACATGTGTGAATCACAACTTTATATTTGTGCGTTATGATTAATAAAAACATAAAAGTTTTTTGGTAATTTTTAATTATTATAATTTAAGTTGACTGATTCGGCCCATTGGCAGTCGGAGTTCACGTGATAACATCGGGCTCATGGCGATGGCGGTTGAAATGAACACGCCGAAAATTATAAAATGTATATTTAAGCTATGTTTAAACACTTACATGTGAAAGGTAAGACCGTCTTTCTTCTTAAAGGTCTTCATAGAACTACTTTTACACAATTTTACGGCACAGTGGTCCATTTTTCTATGTTTTATGAACGTTTTTCTGTGAGCTCTATGCGCGACCGAGGTGTAAAAGCCAATGTCAGCCATCTAAAAACCGTTCGGTAAAATTTTTGAAAAGGCATGCTTTGGGCAGGGGGGCACACTTTACATGCCGTCTCTCTAGTATCCATACTCTTAGGTTACAACCTTTTGACGATAATGGCTCGAATTTATTCAGGTCAAATAAATTTATTCAATTTTTAAAGAAAACCTTTTGCTTTTGTTATTTTTTTAGCCGAAAGCCGTAAAACCTTTGGGTTTAGTTTCCAGCGCCAAAAGACAGCCTGCAAAGAAATTGAATAGTGCTTTAAAATCATTTTCAACAGATTATTTAACAAGAGATATATTGGAAACTAAGAATGTTGAAATAAGGTTTGTGTTTTAATATTTTTCTAAAAAATAATATTCCTACTTATGTTTTATAATATGTATATACAAGTTTGAGTACACTCTACTCGAACTTGTATATATTATATTAAATTAAATTCTTTCGACAAATTGTACAGGTTCGGCGGAACCCTAGGGTTCCACGGAACACAGTTTGGGAAACCCTGGAGTAGAGGATAAATACGTTAAAAATCAAAATTAAATTTGCTTTCCCTTAAAAGTTTTTTCAGATTGTCAGAATTATTAGTTTTTAAATCCCTGCCACAAATCCTTCACCAGTGAAAACGTTGTTCGTAGCCATGATGCAATATTTTAATAATTAAACAATCAAGGACGTATTATAATGTGACAATGGTGTCCAACCAACCCTGCAGGTAGACAGTCACTCTTTTAGTTAAATTACTTCTTTAATTTCAGAAACAAAGATGAGACAATATCTGAATATGAACAGCAAATTAAGGAACAGAATCACATAATAAACAAATTGAATGAACAAATTGTAAATCACAAAAATGATGAAGATAAATTCAGTGAAAATCTAAAAAGAGCTGAAGAACAAATTAAAAAAATGCAAACTCAAATTGACAACTTAAAGGAAAATCTTCGCAACAGCGATCAGAATGTTGAATCTAAGGAAATTCAATTGAAAGAACTTCATTCAAAAGTGCAGCTCATTGAGGAGAGTTCCCTGGAACACTTCAACGAAGTACAAAACTTAAATTTACAAATACAGAAAGCAAATAAAGAAAACAACCAGTTCTGTCTCACTTTGAACATCACCCGTAATACACTTGATGCCCTCGGCCACCGGCTGCGAGCTTCCGATGAAGATGTAGAGAAACTCAAGCTGGAACTTGAACAATTGAACTCGGAAAAACAGTTATTGGAAATTGAACTGAAGCAGGTAAGAGAAGATTTCAAAAACCACAAATCTGAATACAATCAACTTTTGCTTACCATTATCAACTCAAAAGTCGCATTAGATGAAAGCACCAAAACCATTCTCAACAAGAACTCCCAGTTGAGGGATGACCTGGTTTTAATGGAATCTGAGTTTGTTCAGGGTATTGAAAAGGTCAAAAGCGAGTTGGAAAAAGATATCTCCATGTTTAAACAGCTGGCTTTGAAACAAGTCAGCGATTTGGAAAATAAAGTAGTTTCTGAACATAATTTGTATTTAACTATGAAGAGAGAATGCGATCAAGCCTACAAAACGATCAACGAGTGTCAAATTATTCTTTTTAATGCGGAATGCCAGCTGGAAACCAAGGAGCAGGAATTCAATGAATTGGCAACTGAAAATGATCGTCTCTCTGGAACATTGGCAGCCGTGGATCAAGAGAAGAACGAACTGCAAGTCTTGATCGATGAATTCAGAAATCTCGCACAAGAAAAGGATAGAAAGTTATATGATTACCATTCTGAACTTTTTAGCAGTCAGGAAGAAACATACCACTTGGAAGAACGCCTCAAGAAGATGTCGCACTTCCTAGAAGCCACTGAATTTATCGTCAAAGAAAAAGATTGTGAAATTATGAAGTTACACGAGGAATTAGAAAAATACATTGCAAATAATGACAGCTCCGAAAGTGAACAGAACGAGATGTCTGTAAAGGGTAACTATTTAGAAAGGGAGAACACTTATCATGAAACTATTAACTCTCAGGATAAACTTATTACCGATTTACAAAACAAAGTCTGCAATTTGGAAAATAAGGTAAGTTAATACAGGAATATCTTTTAAATATCACATAGTGTGGGACTTCCAAGAGGGAAACATTAATTTATTTTCTGGCCAACCAGAGATTTCCCATTGTCAAATCATAACTATGTACTTTACTGTTCATATCTTTAATACAAAGTTATCTAAATAATGTTTTCTTCAACTTTTATAATCTTTGGTTTTACAGATATCTGGTTTTGAAAGCCACGTTTTGACCTGCAAAGAGGATCTGCTTCAGCAACATAACTCCAACTTGGAGAAAGAATTGGCTGAAATGACTTCTAAATACACAAACCTCCTCGGACACCAAAACAATAAACAAAAAATCAAGCATGTCAACGATTTGAAAACACAAAATTCTACACTGAAAGAGGTAAATACTATTTGTACAGTTAAATTATTATCAACATTTTGCTAGATATGCTTTTCTTAATGGATCTTTTATTATCAGCATTTCTTTTTCAATACTCTTTGTTTGATGATCCATGGCTTATTAGAATGCTCGGGTGAAATATCAAGCTGTATTTTTTAAAATTTGTGTTGTGCACACATTGACTTATCTGTAATAAACTAAACACCCTCAATTCAATATTTACCAAAGAGTCAATTGATGATTGGTTTTTTAATCGATTGAACTTAGTAATTATATTGTTGACGCTTGATTAGCGCTATAAAATATTAAGCAATAATTATTTTTAATTACTTTGGGTTCCCATCCGGGAGTTGTGGGTTCAATTCCTTTACTAGCCAAGTCCTCCATTATTGCACATGCAAAATTTTCCCCCTAAAGTAATGGTAGTAGGAGTTTTTCCAATATCATCAGGTTATTCGAAACCTGTAAATGATCATCTTTCTTCAAAAACATCTAAATAATATTTAAATAAATGAAGACAATATAAGTGAAACTCAATCGAAAATCTGGAAACAGAAAAATCAGAAAAACATATTGAATTTGAGGTTTTACTCATAAAGTTAAAAATTAAAAAATAAAAATAAATGTAAATAATAATTTATTTTTAAAACTAGTGTGTTCTCAGCTTGCAAAGTCAGTTCTATTGTAAGATAACTTCTTGTGTATTTGTATATAAACAACTGAAACATAATTATAATGTACTAGCTGATATAAAACGTCATCTACTGGATGGTTATCCAACCTTTATAAGCCATCTTTGAGTTTATCGTGAAGAGACAGACAGATGCTGCGGAGGACTTTATTTTATAATACGTAGAGATGGTGTGAAGGATTATATTAATGTGCATGAAATGCTTGGGGTAACTAACGTATTTAAGTTAATAAGGATTAATACTGTAAACTTTTCAATTATCGCAATGTACGTGACCATTTTTTAGAAGATAGAATGGGTATAGTAAGCTATCCGTAAAAGATAGATATATGCCTTTGCGGACTTTTTTGTAGATCTATAAAAGAGGAATATCCCACCATGCATTGTTTTGTTATATCCCAAAAGGATTAGGCAGCGTTTTCGATGAAAGCCACCAGGCGGCTTGACTTTTTCTGACACTTCTAACAATTATCGTTATGTTTCAACCAATTTACACAAATCCTTGACAAATTACATACCTAAATCTTCCTCACGAAACACACTATCTATTGGTGAAAACCGCATGAAAATCCGTTCAGTTCGAGTTTATCGCGAACAGACAGACAGACGACGCGGGGGACTTTAATTTATAATATGTAGAGAGGTGGATTAATGAATTTTTAAATGGGAAAGTTGTTTTGATGAATGAAAATATTTTCGTACCATGCTGAACATGTTTTATAATATTTTGTTCATATTTTATACTACACCAAACATATTTTATACTATGTTGCTCATATTTTTTACTACATTATACATATTTTATACTACATTATACATATATTTGAACTATTTTATACATATTTTGTACTATGTTATACATATTTTGACAATTTTGATTTTAACTTCTTTTATTGCAGGAAAATGAAAAGCTATCCTTCAAACTCCAAAGGAATACTTCCATGATTGAGAAACTGAAGAAGAAAATTACCGACATGGAGTGTAAATCTCCTCTACCATCGAGGAAGCAGATTCTGGGAAAGGAAAACAGCCCGATGGGAAAGTCTCCCAAGTTAATGGGCAGCCCCAAACTGACCGAGAGGCCCCTAACTCCTCTGAGAGATCTGAACCGTTAATACGTTATATCGATAGTCAGACATCTCCGAAAAACTGAAATTTGAGTTGAGTATGCAGTTATGTGTAAAGGTGTACCCTCTATCTGATACAATACTCAGATCACTTATATAAACACCACCAAATCAATTATAATGCAGAAAAATTTGTAGTGAATTAAACAAAAAAAAAAGATGTTTTCTGGGTTACTAGTAGTAAACTTAAATTTCAAAATGTCATACTAATGTGCCTGACCGTTATGCTTCCCGCTGTTATTTTACAGCATATTTGAATTGCAAAACACAGACACATGTAAATATTATTTGATTTATGATGAGCATTTGAATATTGCTTTCCTCATTATCTCAAAACTTAGTACGTATTTGGAGATGTTTGACTAATAAACTGGACGATCGGCATACCTAGTATGTTAATCAAAAACCAATCATGGTTATCCAAAAGTACTATCAACCGAAAGTTCAACTGTCTTTTTTCAAAAGTACAATAATTATTATGTATTATCTAAAAGTAGAATGAGGAATTCCAGTTCTTTAAAAAAATTTTTTTTTTTTTTTTACAATGCTTAATACCAACTTTTGACAGGGTGTGTATTTTTCAATATTTTTTCTGAAACATGTTTTCATTGTAAACATTTTAAAATTTTTATTTTGTTTTGTTTTTTTAATTTAAATTTTTTTTTTTAAGTTTTTATCAACTATACGAATAACCATAATATTCAATCAAATTTATTGAGAATTAACATTTTTTGTACCATGTGAATATATTTTTTTAAATTCATGATGTTTTTCAGTGGAATTTCTCATTATTGTTATCCAAAAGTTCAATAATTTATCATTATGAAGAAAAGTACAATAATTTATTATCATAGGGCTGTTACGTAAAAGTACCCTTTTCTGATTGACTGAATATTATTTTATTAGGGGGTAGACTTGCCTCTAGGCAGCTCAAACATTTTGAAAAAATTATTACTTTAGGCATAAGAATATTTTAGATGATGTTTCCAATTCTATTATATTAATGGTATTTTAAATTTGAATTATTTCAGTTATTGCTAAATGTAATGCATTTCTTGTCTTAAACCACAATACCAATGATTTCCAATAAGTTTTTATTCCCATGTTCATGGGCAAGGCCGTAGCCAGAGAAAAATTCGGGGGGTTTTGTTTGGTGGAACAGTGTTTATAAAAATACGTTATGTTTTTTTAAAATATTTTTTTAATAAAAGAAATTAAATGGTTTTATGTATCAATCTTATCATATATTTTTTATAAATTTAGTCTTCTAGCTTTCTTTACAGCGAACAAATCAATTACCTCCTCGGTGTCAATGTCAATTTCGGGGGGATCAATCCTCCTTGATCCCCCCCCTGGCTACGGCCATGGTCATGGGTGGTGTAGTGATCAATTCATAACCCGCCATTTATTGTATTATTTATTTTTACCACTTTGTATCTACTATTGTTAATTTATTTGAGTAGTTGTTATTTTGGAATTAGTTGATAAGTATTTATTTAATTATTGTTAATGTTGATCATTATTGAGTACGACTAATAAATTTAAGAGTTTTTAATATATACAGATTAGTAGTGATTGTAATGAACAAAGAAAATTTAGCATAATTAAAAATTATTAAATAATTTATGCAATTGGGAAAATTTCAGCATTTAAAAAAAAATAACATGGCATCTATCATTAGAGACCTACACTTTATTATTGTCAGCGTTATTTTTGGGCAAAACTAGTGTTATTTAAAATGTTTATGTAAAATACACAAGGTCAGAAGTAAAACACAATTTTCTGAGAAATATAATAATGATTTGTATCTTGATTTTTTTGTGAAAAATTGCCTCAAGGGCGCTGTACTTCTATAATAAATATGTGATATGTACTTGTGAAACTATTTATACCAATCAAATTATAACAAACTTTAAAATAGCTGTTGTGGCAAAGTTTTAATTTTTTTATATTACTCAAGATCATTGTTGGCAGCACAAGCATCTATATTTCTTCAAATACATTGTTTACTAAATATGCCACACTTTTCCTCACCTCTTTTTTTCTCCAGAGGCGATTTTAGTTGCTCTTTTGTACAAGGTACCTACTTGAAGCAAGATTTTTGTCCTATATGGTACCTACTTGAAGCAAGATTTTTGTATATGGTACCTACTTGAAGCAGTATATGGTTCCTACTTGAAGCAAGATTTTTGTATATGGTTCCTACTTGAAGCATGATTTTTGTATATGGTTCCTACTTGAAGCATGATTTTTGTATATGGTTCCTACTTGAAGCATGATTTTTGTTTATGGTACCTACTTGAAGCCAGTTTCTTAACCTCTTCCAGATTGACTATTCAATTTTAGAGACAGAAAATAGTTTTTCAACTTTTATTTAATTTTAGGTACCTTAACCTGTCATTTGCCAGAGACGCGGAATTGCGGGCGGATCAAATTTCAAAAAAGAATATTGATTCAAATAATTTGGATGCGATTTTAAATTTTTTGTATAAAGAAACTGTACCAAGGAAAAGGTCAGAATAGCTTCCTCCATCTTGTTCTTAAGGTAATTTCCACGCGATTTTTCCAAAAAACGCTGACCCTTGAGGGGTTAAAACAACTTTTTTTGCTTTATTTTATAGTTTGGGGATATCATGTACGTCATGCATTTGTCGACCAATATTTTTTTCGTAAATAGCCAAATATAAAAAATTATCTATCAAAAGCTAAAATATCGACTGTGCTTTGCTAAAAATCTTCAAGCCACATTTTTTGATAATGTTACTTTTTAGTGGTTTCATGTAGAATAGTTGTCGAAGTACAACATTGTAAAATATTTTTTTTTCTAAAAAAGTGATGCACTGCTAAGTAATGCAAAATCTATAAATATTTTTAGATACTTTGATTAACTGATTTAGTGCTATGCTTAGCGTAGGGAGTGTGGCGAACCCATCGCTCAGGGAGTGGAAACACGACCTGCAATAGCTATCCCAAGCCAAGGTGTGAGCTACCGTGCTCAGGCTGAATGTCCTGGGGAACAGTGACACATACGGTGCCTCCGAGAAACAGGGTCGCATCTCGGGAGTATTTAGGCTCTGCTGGAGTGGACCTTCCCTAGACACTCATGGGACGAAAATTGGACCATTCGGAAACTAGGGACCTTTGGGGAACCTAGGAGTGCTGATGCCACCTCTGTGAACTCTTCCTTGTGGGGCCTTCAGGGAATCAAGAAGGAGAGATGAGATGGGACCTTCAAGGAACCAAGGAGGAGTGGAGAGAAGAGATGGGGTCCTCTTTCCTCGTGGGGCCTTCAGGGAACAAAGGTGGAGTGGATTTTTCCCTTGTGGGGCCTTCAGGGAACCAAGGGGTAGTGGGGAGGAGAAATGAGACCCTCTTCACTCGTGGGGCCTTCAGGGAACCAAGGAGGAGTGGAGAGATGAGGTCCTCTTCCCTCTTGGGACCTTCAGGGAACCAAGGAGGAGTGGAGTGGGAGGGGAGAGATGAAGCTTCTTCCCCCGTGGGGCCTTCAGGGAACCAAGGAGGAGTGGAGAGGAGAGATGAGGTTCTCTTCCCTCTTAGGACCTCCAGGAAACCAAGGAGGAGTGGAGAGGAGAGATGAAGCTTTCTCCCCCCGTGGGGCCTTCAGGGAACCAAGGGGTAGGAGAAATGAGGCCCTCTTCACTCGTGGGGCCTTCAGGGAACCAAGGAGGAGTGGAGAGAAGAGATGAGGCCCTCTTCCCTCTTGGGACCTCCAGGGAACCAAGGAGGAGTGAAGAGGAGAAATGAGGCCCTCTTCCCTCGTGGGGTCTTCAAGGAACCGATGAGTGGAGAGGTTGAGTGGACTCTTCCTTTGTGGGGACTTCCCTTGTGGGAACCAAAGGGAGGTGGACTCTCCCTCATGGGGTAGTGGGGAGAAGAGATGAGGTCCTCTTCCCTCTTGGGACCTTCAGGGAACCAAGGCGAAGTGGAGAGGATAGATGAGATCTGGGAAGACACATTGTGGAACCAGAAGATACAGCTTCATTTCCACTGACAACCCTGGTGAACTTTACAAAAGGGACTGGGTTACTGTTAAAGGAATGAGGTAAAATAGGGTTTAGCACAATGGGCCTATGGCCAAAGTGCTCAAGGGAACTATACGTAAACCATCTCCGCTCTTAAAAAAAAAAAAAAATATAGAGTATTTATTTCTGAAAAATATCTTTTGTAAAAAAAAAACATGAAAAAATAGTAGTAAAATTGACAAAACCCCTTTTATTGCTAATACACTAACTAACCATCACGCTGTTATTTGCAGGGGTAGGCAGAGAGAGTGAACTGCCAAACTACTCAGTCTTAGCACACACTCCTCACCCCATTCCCATTCGTTCATTGTTTCATGTATTCCTTTTAAAAAGCAGGTCTCTAAATAATTGATCTAAATCTAATCTTCATTAAACTCTTATTTAGATAGAAAGTAATCATTATGTTGTTTGTTTACTTGGTTTTATGTCCGGTAGTGTGTTTTATTAAACAAAATAATCTAACTGACTTGGTTTTATTTTCCTGATTGCTATTAGATCCGTGAACAGTAGACACTGCATAGACATAGACAGTCCAAAAAAGTATGTTTTTCCGTTAGGACAGGTATACCTTCTTATAAGGAGCCATCCATAAATTACGTCACGAATTTGATAATTTGACCCCCCCTCGTCCCTGTCCCACATCGTCACATATGTGAGAACCTCTCCCCCCTAGTGTGACTTCACATATTTTGCAATTTTACATCTAAAAATAATCGAAACAGTAGTTAAAATTTTTTTTACATGTGACTCACAGAGCTGATGACCCCCCCATACCCCTCGTCACACTTCTCTACTCCCCCCCCCCACCCCCCTTAAGGTATGACGTAATTTATGGATGGTCCCTAATTTCAGAAGAAATATTGGTTTTGATTTATGAAATAAAATAAAATTAAGACATATACTTTTTTGTACACGATCACTGAGCAGTCCCGTTTTAACTCGACTCTTTGGCATTTCATCTGTTTGTAAATTTTTATGTTCCGGTTTCGAAAATCTGCTGCATCCACTGTATTATTCAAGCAGGCCTTTGACTAGATGGCTAACTTTAACCGAGCTTTCCAATATTATGTTAAGTACCTAATCTACGTGCCTGAAGAAAGTTTGCAAAAAGAATTGCTGTAAAAAAATGGTATTTAAAAAATATTATATGGTTTATAATTATTTGTTTATAGATATTTAAGTACCTACTTACAAATCATAATATAAGGCGCAGTAAAACAAACAGTGCAGTTTTGAAGGTCTATTAAAAAAAAATGGTGCAACTTATAGAAATGGGGTTTATTTTATTTTATTCGGTATATCATGCCGTTTTATGCATCAAGTCCTGAAGATAACACCAGAAAGATAATGGCCCCCAGCAGGCCCAGCAGCAGCAGCTACATTGATGAAGATGATTTCTAAGTTTTTCGGCTGAATTTTGGCACATCTCGATGGGCACACCGTCTCACAGTGAAGAAAAACCTTCTTCATGTACCGACTGCAATTATTTGGGTTCTCAAAAGTGACAAATTAAAATCCACATGCTGACTCAATGTGGAGAAAAATCTTTATGTTCCGACTGCAGCTATTCATGTTCTCAAAATGAACATTTAAAAGTCCACAAGCCGTCTGCAACTATTCCTGATCTCGAAAGTCACAAATTTAAAATCCACATGCTACTCACTGTGGAGAAAAACCTTTTTCATGTTCAGAAATTTTACAATTAATGAAAAAAATTACAAATAATGTTTGAAAACACAAATTTGGAAAAATGTATGATCACATGCGATTCTAACATGCTAGCTGAATGAGTGCTAACCAGTGATTGGTGAACTGGCGCAGAAGTCCCGGCTTACAAGTGAGTGACGTGAAGATGGGACTTCTCCTTGCATTATGCGAAATGACACTCATTTTTTATTGTGTATGTTCGATGTTTTTTACGTAATTCTGATGATCCTGATCCACGGACCGGTACCGGTCCGCCGGACCAGGGGTTGGGGACCACTGCTCTATTCATGCATTCTATATATTAGAACTGGACACGCCCACTTCGGAGCGGCTACTTTAGGCCGTTTCCCATGCCACTTTAGGCCGCCCGCAGAAAAGTAAAGATTTACAGTTCGTTCACTGTGAGACTTTTCTGCGTGGCGGACTGAAGTGGTGTGGGACTTGGTCACTCCAAAGTGGCCGTGCGGGGGGTACTATTGTCAGTGATGGCCTTCCCACAAAATTTCTGTAGATCTACCAATTTCAGTTAAAATCTCCCCCCATCGCACAGTGAAGTATTTTACCTTGATAGTTTGCCAAAACTATGGAGTGAGTTTTTTCGAGTTGATTTGTGGTATTTTAGAGGTATAATTTTATGTTTTTTTTTAACTAATCACTTTCAATTCAACAAAGGCCATATTTAAAAAATAACTTGTTGATGTATTTTTGAAAAGGAAACTGTGATTGCCCCACTACTGCAAAGATAGGCATTAATTATATGGAAGTTAAGCAATTATTTATTTATTTTTAAACTGTGATGGTATTTTCTATTGGTAGCGGTCCATTTCTCTTTGCAATTAAACTTTAATGACTAAAGTTATTTTTAAACAACTCTTTATCGGAATTTGAAATTAAAACACTTTTGTACTTTCTTCCACTAATTTATATTTCACCAGGACCGGTTTCATCCTATTACATCCAGTCTGAAAATGTCCATAATAGGATGAAACCGGTCATGGTGAAATATAAATTAGTGGAAGAAAGTACAAAAGTGTTTTAATTTCAAATTCTAATACAATGGAATTCCACCACGAATTATCAGTGCAAAAACTAAACTCTTTATCCCTTTATGAACCTTACATCAGCACCCTTGATGTGATTTTTAACAAATACAGCGCTCTACAAATTATGTAATTATTATTATTACATGGTTTTTATGGAACATAGACTTCAACACTTATGGTACGGCCACACTGCGGCCAACTTCCAACTTCGACGTTTGGTCGATTGTGTGGAGGGGTAGTTCGTGCTTTGGTAGTTTGAGTTGGAAGGTTGTAGTTCGAGTTGGCCCAACTCAATATTACGGAAACCGAAGCATCGCCTGCACAATTGTAGGCAACTGATAAGATACAGCGCCGAATCAGCTGTTCGACGTCAGCCATTTTGGAGTGCCAGTTCGGATTTCGGAGTTGGAGTTGGCCGCAGCCACCACACGATCAGCCAACTTTCATCACTGCAAATTGTCATCACTGCAAACAAACGCATGAACCATGCTGTTTGCTGTGATGCCAACTGAAATCGTAGATATGAAAATAGTGATCGCGTAAAGCGAAAAATGTTGACTGGTCTCTAATTAGAATCAGGCTGAAAAAAGATTTCATGTATTGTAGGCATAATTTCGGAGTTGGAAGTAGCATTCGTGAATTGTTGAAGTCTATGTTCCAAAAGACATATTTTTTTCATCAAAATTTCCATTTAAATATTGTTTCATGCTCGTAAATGAACTTTCAAGAAAATTTCACCATATCCGGAATATCTAACAAAAAAATATATGAAATATTTTACTAAAATCCTTTTTGGCACCTGGAAGTTTTAAATTAACGGCGCAAAAAGCGCACCGTGTTATTAAAAAAATCTTATCAAGATCAAGGGTAATCAAATATCATCCAAATTATAAGTTTTTCCAAATCACTAGTGAACTCGATTGAACTTACATACTAATGCTTGCAATGTTGATACTTATGCCGATTAGAAATGTAATTATAACACCTACGTATTAAAACTAAATTATAAATAAAGTGGTTACCCTTTACACATACCTATGTAAAAAAAAATCTTTTTTGTAACTCTATTGATAACGTTCTCAAAACTTTAATGTAAAAAACACAAGCGACGAGAACAGATATAAACGACTGTTTGCAGTTAACGCGAAGAGGAATAGGTATAATATTAGTACAAAACAGCATCAGAGCACTCTGGCGGACAAAACGGTCTCTATCATTCATTTTGAGATTATTTTGTTTTCAAAAAGTTTCGTTAAAATCCGAAAGATGCCACTAGAAAAATAAATATTATGTGTATTTATTTCAACATGACAATGTCGCATCTGGTCGCTTGTCGAAATTCGGCCGGCTAGGGGTGCCCTCAGGGGGTGCCATGCACGCACGTGTCCACTAGGCAATGTTTTCAGAAAAACTACCTGAAGCTCAATGCCTGAAGTCATTATAATAGTTTTATATTTTGGTATGTTGTGTGTTTGGTATTTGGGGTATGTTGTGAGGCTAAAGGTAGCGGGGAAGGGAAGGAGATGGGAAAAAGGAAGGTGGGGAAGTACCTAGTGATTTAGTTCTGGTAACCGAACACGGCTAAAGCTATTTCAAGTAACGTTTCAATAATTGTGTTTGGTGGTCTTACACCAGGACGATAATGAGAGTAACTACCTACTACGTCCCGTTCATCACTATTTTTATTATACCAAAGCAAATAAAATTAGGAGAAAATGTAAATAAATTTAACTCTCATTTACCAACATATGTGATTGATTCAAATTTTAAAAAAAAGTTACGAACCTCGTTTTAGAGAAAAACTGTTATGTTATGATGCTACTGTACAACTTACCGATGTTACATGCAAAAGCCTTCAAGGCGTAAATAAATAAATAACATTTCAAGAAACTTTATAAAATCAGTCCACAAAATATATTTTTTCTTTGATGTTAAAACCTACAAAAAACCGTAAAAAGGTTTTTACCATCTACTTTCAAAAACGTTTAAAAACTTAGAAAAGAAATTGGATGGCCTGGGATTTGAACCTCTCGCTCAAATTTGAACGCCAGTCAAAAAAAACTTCTACTAGCAGATAACTGAAATAAAAAACGACCATAAAAACATTTGATGTTTCCATTGAGACGTATTGCATACAAGTATACATGTCTACACGTGGCAGACTTCCGACCAAGGGTAAGCAACCGTAATCACGAATAATAATAATACAAGAACATTTGAAAGCGCATCGATATTCCAGACCTCGGTGGTTGAACGGTTACGATCGTTAGCTACGAATCCGGAGGTCACGAGTTAAAATTCCGGCGTGCGCAAGTACCCATCAACATTTTATGTGATTAATTTGTGTTATCCCACAATATATTATTTTTAAATTATTTCGTTTAGATTATTAGTGCTATCTTCTTTTTTAATGATATATAACATTGGTGGGAACAAACTTCAAAAGTTATAAAAAGAGCGTTATTCTTGTAAAAAATTGAAAATTGGTAACTACATATTTTTTTAAGAAATATATTTGAAAAAAAAATCGGAACGTTGGGCGAAATGGCTTTAGCCGTTTTGGGTGACCGGATCTGAATAGCCAGGTACTTACCCACCTTCCTCTTCCCCATCTCCTTCCCTTCATTTTTTGACAAACGCAGTCTTTAACTCACAAACACATGCATAATACCTACCTACCTATCCACATGGACGTTTCGTGATGACGCTGGCTCACCATGCACAAAACATGACACATGGCAGTCGTACCTATGTTTTGTGCTTCATTGTAGGTAGTGGGGAGGGGAAGGAGACGAATCCGGAGGTCGCGAGTTAAAATTCCGGCGTGCACAAGTACCTATCAACATTTTATGCGATTAATTTGTGTTATTCCACAATATATTATTTTTAAATAATTTCGTTTAGATTATTAGTGCATCTATTTAAAAAAAAAGATAAGAAATATATTTAAAAAAAGGCGTCAGCCGTGTTGGGTGACCCAAGTTCTTACCCACCGGGCATCACGGAGTTCTTCTACCACTCACTTCCGTGTTATTTTATTGTATTTACGTAAGTATTATTTTAATAATAAAAAAACCATTTAAAATTAGGCACAGCTGCACTCTACTAGCTTGACGTCGACATAAAAAGTAGTCAGGTTATTATATTAAAACGAATAGGTACCTACAATGTATAGGTAGATAGATGATATAAGTATCATCGTTTCCAAAAATAAATGTAATAATATCTTAGATTCTAACAGTGATTGATTACTGCCATCTTTTGAAAAATTTTGAAAAAGGGTTTTAGTTCAAAATTGTACCGTGTAGAGAAAGATAAATGGGCGCCACACGACAGAGGGCTTTTGCTAGTAATTAAAAATCCTATATTTCATTCTTAATTTGAAGATTAAAATTTTAAAATTGTCTTTAAAAAATGAAGAAATATAATACCAACAATTTCTCGTAACGTTTTGGTAAATAAACGAATCCAAAGTTTTGTACTCAGCGTTTAAAAAAAACACGAAAATTGGTGTTTATGAAAAAAATTAACTAAAAACTTATTTATCTATTTATTTTAAATTTCTTTTCGAGGTTTTAAAGAAAACCCCTAAAGGTATACTTTGAGGATATTCAGCAGTTAAAAATATTTTGTAATATTTACGAAAAACGGTCAGAATAAGGTCGGATTTCTGATTTGGTTTTGATAATTGCTAAGCCTATGTAAATTTTAAAAATTTATAAAAAATATTTTTCATATTAAAAACTTTATGTTTATCGATTTGCGTACTAATATTATCATTATTTAAAATTAATAAATGATTACACTTGGCCTTAAGGGGTGACACTGAATGGGAGGGGTGACACTGAATGGGAGGGGTGACACTGAATGGGAGGGGTGACACTGAATGGCCGCCATCTGATGTTATGACTATCGAGCTTTCGGAATAATAATAATAATTGGATAATTTGTGTAGCACCATTTTTGTGAAAAATCACCTCAAGGGCGCTGTACAATTTATTAAGAATTCTTAGGTTCTATCTATACTACCTCAATGGTTCTATCTAATGGTACTATTTACAAATAGATACAGAAACATACTTACCTTCCGATAAACACACTTTTAATTAGAAAGTTTATGCTTGGAGAAGCTACGGCTTTGTACGCGGAAGACATTATATTTAAAACACTGGACATTGCATGATTTTACATTTGCTACCCCCATCACCATTACTATTACAATTATTAAAAGATTGGTGACAAAAGTAGAGTTTTTATTTATTTTTAAAGACAGGAAAATTTAGGACTCTTTAGGGATAGAGAATGTTCATGAAATGACCTTTATGAATAAGATTTATTCATTTTTTTTTACAAATTAGTTATTTACAATGTCGCGGGCATTGTAGGTGTAGGTGAAAGGTTTTTGAGTTTATGGATACGACTGTCTGAAAAGGTGAGTTTTAAGTTTAGCTCCAAATTCCGCTGAGTCTGTGATCATTCTTAAGTCGTGTGGCAGTCTATTCCAGGCTTTAGGTCCTGACACTCCGAAAGCGCGCTCACCGAACTTAGTACCTGGTATGCATTTTGCTTCCTTTAACCTTCCGATAGCTGATGACCGCTGCTGACCTCAGGGTTGACTATCGAGAATTGGAATTTTCTGGAATACATAATTCCGATAAGTAACCCGGGGCCATTCCGTTAAGCCTCGATGATACACGGCTAGTTTACAAGCTACTATCTACTAAGTTTAAAAGCGGGAAAATCGGCGAGTGAGATTGTCATGATGATACACAAAACTGTCCACTCGCTTAGAAGCGTAGGAAACTGAGGTCGCTTTTAGCGCCAGTAACAAGAATAACGACGCCTGCGTGAACTAATTCTTCAGATTTTTGACAGTCGAAATCAGCTGTTTATCGGAAGCCATGTTGGAAATGTAAATAAACCAATCACGAGCAAGCGGAGCAAGCGTGTAGGCGAGTAAAGTTGACGACCTTTCAACTTTTTTTCGTAGATTGTCAACAATCTGCTAGTTGCTGCTAGTTAGCAAGTGAGACGATGACACTGGACGAGTTTACTAACAGGTAGTGAATTTCCCAGATAGTAGCTTGTAAACTAGCCGTGTGTCATCGAGGCTTTAAGGGTGCATACATTAATTACGTGAGCTGAGAAGGGGGGGGGGGTTCAGCAAAATCTCATGTTACTTGAAAAAAATGTACGAAGTGACCCAAATTTACCTCACCAAGGGGGGGGGGGGAGGGGTCTAGATTGGAAGAAAAACTGCTCGCGTAATTAATGCATGACCCTAAGGGACTTCATCCCGCAGAACTTGAACTGGATTCTTCTAGCCCCTATATAAATATTTAACGATCTACTGACTTTTACCCGATTTTCATTTTCGCGATATGGTATCACTGGTTCGTGTCAACAAACGTCAAAAGAACACGTCGAGTGGGATTGGTTTATTTATGCGTCGAGTCATAAATGAACTAATACCCGTCGAGTCGTCAGTTGATTTTTCTAATTAAACGGATTTAAGGAGTGGCAACAAGTGTCAGGTGTGTAAATGATTTATTAATTAATTTAATTGAAGTAGAGATATATATATTTCGATATAAATATATGTTACTATAATACTTTACAGGAATCCTACAGCCATGTCTCAGTTCACTTCTCCGATGCCGAGTCGCGAGTTTTTGTGGGACGTTTTTCAAAGGTTTGTGTTTTTTGTACGTTTTTATTCGTTACTGATTTTGTAGAAAGTTACGCTTGCGACTATAAATCTAAGAAGTATTTCCGGGAACGGTCTTCTTATTTCTCAAAAGTGTTATTTGCAGCCACATAAACAATGCTGATAACATGATTCATGATCACAACTTGTGAGTTAACAATAAACATGCTATCTGATATTTCATCATAATATCGAGTTTATCATCAAGAATTAAAATGGTATCCTTCAATTATTATAGGTTAAATTCGTCCAGAAATTTATAATTTTCTAATTTATTTCCATGGAAAGAATAGTAGTCAAAAGTGTGTTGATCAAATTGAATGGGCGCGTAAAGTATAAAATTGTATTTTTTATATATGTGGGTAGTCGGTAAATTTACGACTAGATGCCGCATGCCACTACACTTTTAATAGGCATATATTTTAAAAAATAAACTACCCTTAAACTTAATTACCACAAGAACCATCTGTTTCAGTCGAGAACGGCGGAAAAACGTGCATTTAAATTTATATTCGTAAAAACTTTTATTCGCGTAATTTTCCGTTTTGACGCCGACGCCATATTGAATCTTGTCCATAGAAACCACATAGTGATAATTCATAGTAAAATAATTTGCACACATTAAAGAAAGTGCCCCCTTTATACTGCCTGCTCGCGTCAAGGCAAGAAAAACATCCCAGTTTTCAAGTAGTTTAGCTGCTACGCTAGGTTTGTGTAACATGGTTTGTGATACAAAAGAAAGTGCCCCTTTATAACGCCTACTCGCGTCAAGGCAAGAAAAACATCCCAGTTTTCAAGTAGTTCAGCGGCTACGCTAGGTTTGTGTAACATGGTTTGTGATTCTGGCGTACAATCTCACAAGACGAAAGCTAATTTTAATTTTATGTAATCGAAATTTAGAATGACTAAGTTTAAAAATAGTGTACTTTCCAAAATCTGTGCCTATTAAAAGTGCGGCGGCTTATTGTAAATTTAATGGGTAGTCTTATTAGTGTTGGAATATTTTGGTAATGTTTTATATTTTAATTTTTAGGGTGGATAAGGATCGCAGTGGATTTATATCTGCCGATGAACTACAAACAGCGCTGTCCAATGGAACGTGGAACCCATTTAATCCGGAAACAGTTAGACTTATGATTGGTATGTAGCACTTTCAAAATAATTGTACACAACAGCAAAATTAAAATACTCCAGGGTTCTTAAAACTAGTAAAATGTGAGCTTTTTTGGCATCATAATTTTTTTTTTTCCATATGAATTTCTAGACTATTTTCTGATTGCAATGTTGTTTCCATGACAAGCTTTGGAGCTATCAATCAATCAATCACAACTCCGTAATTATTGTTTGTATAATATTTTTCAATTTTAATTTATTGTTCATCTCATGATAAATTGTGTTGTAACCAGGAGGTAAAAATATTTTCATCAATGTTTTGTAACTAAGGCAATGCCGGGTTGTAACAACTATTGGTTTTCTCTTTAGTTTGATAGTTTGGCATACAAAACGATACTTTCTTATGATAACCAATTGTATCTTATCCTAACCTAGTAAGTCATTGAGTATTAAAATTGTTTGTGTACTTGAAAAATTCTACACACCTTACCAAGGGCGGATTTGGGGAGGGGGGGGGGGGGGCATGGGGGCACGTGGGCACGTGCCCCCCCCAGACGGTATTTTTGTGTACTGTGAAGATTCCATCACTGTACATACTTAAAAGCTAAAACTGTATTTTTTAAACATTTAATTTTTCGATTGTTTTGACACTTTCATAAACCTTCCTACACATACTTGAACTTGTAGAAATATACCCGTCTGCCCCTTGTGCCCCCCCCCCCCCCCCAGAAAAAAATCCTAACAGTAATTGTTGATTTTTTTGCCCGTCCGCCCCTTGTGCCCCCCCTCAGGAAAAAATCCTAACAGTAATTGTTGATTTTTTTGCCCGTCCGCCCCTTGTGCCCCCCCCCCAGAAAAAAATCCTGGATCCACCCTTGCACCTTACACTAAATTTTGCTTAGTTGACAGAAATACATTGATAGATGTTAAACTACATATATAGTAAGAACCGTCTACGTATATCAAACTTCGATCTGTTATATTATTATGGGCAAGCATTTTTTCTCACTGTGGCATTGCAGGTTTGATCCTAAGACAAGTCCTCCATCATTGTACAAGCAACATTTTCTCACCATTATGATGTTAGTAGGAGGAATTCAAATTTTGTCAGGTTATTCATACCCTGGGAATGTTTGTCTTTATTTTTAACTAATGCAGCGGTCGCATTTGAAGGGTAGGCAGAAAGAAAGATCAATGTCACTGAAAATTAGTTTTGAGATGATCAAAAAATAAAGCTGTCTGTCTTTTTTTGTTAAGGTTTGTTGTATTCAAACTTAACACTAGCATTATTCGTACATTTTTGCATCATAACACTAAAATAACAAAGGAAATTGTAAAAAATATTAAAATAAAAAATCATTGTCTATGGACTACAGTGGGTTGCCATATTAATAGGGACAGTAACATTTTTTTGGTTTTTTGATGTTAACGTTGTCTCTACTTCTAAATTACTTGGATATGGTGGCCATCCCCTTATTATTTTTGCTGCTGGTATCACCACTGACACTTTTAAGAAGTGGCAACACTGGCAAAGCTTCACATCTGTCAAAAATTTAAGGTTATTTCTAAGTGGCCAGCATTTTTGTGAAAACGCGTGATCGAGCGTCTCGTAAATAAATATTCAAAATAATTATTTTAAGGAGTTTTATAAGTTCAGCTGTACAAATAAGTAAGTAATAATTAATTATCTATTAATTTTGTGTAGTTTTAGTTCATTTTTTTTATTTCAATGAATAGTTTTGCCATATTGACCCCAATATTGTGTTTTTTCAGGATGGCCAGGTCTTCAGATACGTCCCCAAGGAAATGTGCGGAAATAAAAACACTTTTACTAAACACTAAACATTCCCAGAGGGTAATAGCAGCCCTTGCAGGTGTTTCAAAGTCTGTTGTTAATAGGATAAAGAAAAAAATCTATGAAAATGTACCCCTTGAAGCGGATCGTAATGGGAAATGTGGCCGAAAAAGAATTACCACACCTCGTACTGACCGCAAAATCAGAGACGTGTGTCTACAAAATCGCAAGAAAAGTGTTTCTTTTCTGACCCTGTTGATCAATGAAGGAGGTATCAAGGTCTCTCAAAGGACAGTCCAGAGGAGATTGGCGGAGGAGGGCCTTGTTGGTTATCGGCCAGCTAAAAAACCTCGCCTCACAGCAGCCATGACGAAGAAACGACTGGAATGGGTTAAAGCACACCAACACATGACTATTGAGGACTGGAATAAGGTAATTATGTAACATTATTGTGGTTTACAAGCTTTTAAAAAATTCCAGTGGTGTGATTATAGACTTTTCTAGGTGTGCTTCTCTGATGAGTCCATTTTCCAAATTTTGGTGGACAAATCATCGTTCGTCCGACGACGCAAGGGAGAGAAATTCCACCCGGACTGCCTTGTGGAGACGATTAAACACCCTACCAGTATCATGGTGTGGTCTGTCATCTCTTCCATGGGGATGGGGCGCCTCCACATCGTGCAAGGGACTATGAGGCAGGATCAGTACAGACAAGTACTGGAAAATCGGTTGATACCTCAAGTCGAAGAATGGTTCCCTGGTGGCCAGGATTTTGTTTTTATGCATGACTCCGCACCCTGCCATAAAGCCAGGTCTGTCACTGCATTCCTAGCTGAAAAAAACGTGCAGGTTTTACCTTGGCCTGGGAATTCCCCTGACATGAACCCCATTGAAAACCTGTGGGAGCTCACGAAGAGGGAGATTGCCAAGGAAGTGATCACTACCAAGCAGCAGCTCATCGAAAACCTCATCCGGGTATGGCATCACTCTCCTGAGCTAAAGCGAAATGCAAAACTGTGCATTGAGAGTATGCCACGGCGTGTACAAGCTGTAATTGCGGCCAAAGGCGGTATTACAAAATATTAGCTTTCTGTGCGATAATGTTTTAAAATAACAAAACAAAAAAAAATAAATGCAAATTTACAACAAATATGGTCTATAAATTATCCAAATGAATTGTTCTTATTAATAAATAATAAAAACTGTACCTAAAGTCATAAATATCTTTGTATTGCGAGTACAAAGTGAGAAAAACGTATTTTTCATAGGTGTCCCTATTAATATGGCAACCCACTGTATGTTCTTTTTTCAAAAAACTCAGAATGTGATGATCTTTCTTTTGAATTTCGATATTTTCTAACTCTAGCTCCACACTATTCGCGAAGTTGAATGAGGTTAGCCGAATACGATAGTGCGGAGAGGCACTTCGTCTTACTTCGTCCAACCTTGGCTCGCCTGGGGCGACCTCCAGTTTTTGTCGGTTTTTGCGCCCGAGTCAAAGGACTCGAGGTTGCACGAAGTGCCTCTCTACACTACTCGGTTAACTTCAGTTCGCTTCAATACGTCGTCGTGAATACACGTGCGCGTTAGCAATTAATTTTTTTTGTATTGTCACACGGCACGATTATGAGTGGAATACAGTGGTCGCAGGAGCAAATTCTGTTGCTCCTGCGACCGGGGCATGTTAGAAATACCCGTAGACGAATTAAAGAAAAAGAAGGATTCGCTTTTTGCTACGTACAGGAGCTACCGTAGAAAAAAAGATGCTTCAATAAATAATAATAATAATAATGGTTTATTGTCTTCATTTCTTAGTAACAAGTAGAGATAATGATATCCTCACTGGGATCTCCCGTGCTGAGGATTTCAAATATGTAAATGAAATCCTCAGCACGGGAGATCCCAGTGAGGATATCATTATCTCTAGTAACAAGTAGAGATAATGATATCCTCACTGGGATCTCCCGTGCTGAGGATTTCATTTACATATTATAATTTAATTATAAGAAATTAATATGAATTAGACATAACATATATCATGTAGTATTTTTTTAAAAATAATTATAAAGTAAATAAGATAGTGTTTTCTTTATAATTCAGTTCACTAGATTTGGTTTTAGTCTGTATTTGACATCAGTATATTTTCTATTTTTGATCTGCCTATATTTAGTATCCAGCTTTTTATTTGAAATTTAAATGTTATAATGTTGAGGTTTTTGAGTGAGAGTGGTATTTTATTGTAGAGTTTAATGCCATAATATAAGAAGCTTTTTTGCCCAAATGTTGTGTTAGTAGTTACTTGTTGGATATGTTTTTGACCATGAGATCTAATGTTTCTAATGTTCGTGTTAGTTGTTATTTCTTGGGTTTTGTACTTATGAATGTAAAAATATGTACATAGTTATAATACGCGAGCATGCACATTGCAACGGCAGCTGGTTCTTGAACGTCCATGACGTGCGAGTCGTGACAGCACCACCGCGCGAATGAGTTCTCGCGAAGTTGAACGAGTGTGTAGCGACGTACTTCGAACTTCGGTCAACTTTCCCGAATATTTCGTCGAGGAACTTCGCGAGTAGTGTAGAGCTAGCATTAGGCTCGCTGAGGGAACAGTAATTTTATTCGAGTAGTCCAGTAGATAGCTTTCAAAAAAATCTACCAGATGGCATTATTAACTTTTTCCCTGACAGTGACATTGATCTTTATTTCGGCTTACATTTAATGTGTGATCCTTGAAGTTTTATTAAAACATATGTTGTGTCAAAATGTGCCGTATTGTATTGATTGCATTGAAAAGAGAAAGAGGTAATCCCTACATTAATGTTAATTTTGATTTTCCAGGAATGTTTGATAAACAAGGCCGTGGTTCGGTCAATTTTGAAGATTTTGGCGCTCTCTGGAAATACGTGACAGACTGGCAAGGATGTTTTCGCTCTTTCGACAGAGACAATTCCGGGAACATAGACAAGGAAGAACTTAAAAATGCCCTTATCGCCTTTGGGTACAGATTGTCTGATAACATAGTATCCATTCTTGTAAGGAAATTCGACAGGTACGGAAGAGGGACTATACTGTTTGATGATTTCATTCAGTGCTGCATCATTCTCTACGTAAGTATAATGTTTTTTTGCTTGTATTTGGCTTATTGATTGTACAGATTGTATTTCAGTTTTATTTAATTTTTTTTTGCGTATGAGTCCCTACTGCTCCCAGCTGTCCGGAGCCCCACAAATATTTCCGAAACCTACTAAGAGAAAAAAATAGCCGACGCTTTGTCTTACTCCCACCAAAATGAGTCAATTCTTTAAACATAAAACCAATTAACATTTGCAGAAATAAAATATAAAAAAAACTATTTCAATCGAAGCTTGAATTTTGATGAAATAACAAGGTGACAGTCTACCGCTCTGCACTGTGTCTTAGCGACTAGCGATAGACAAATTCAGAGAGTCTTAATGCATTTTTCAGGGGGAGATTCAGAGTACATTCCTTGAATTTATTTTTTGATCCTGGGCAATCTGTGAAACTGCCTCAATTCCGACCTCTACGAAGAGTAGCAAGGGTTCGATGTTAAGACCACCTCGAATCGTCGAGCTTCTTGTGCAATTCCATTTTTTAACTCCTGCCACTGCTTTCAAAAATCTCATTACGGCTGCTTATGTCTTTTTGTCTCTTTTGCCTTGGACTCGGATTGCTCTTAATTTTTTTGTTAAACAGTAAAATGTTTTTGTTTAAATGCCTAATCCATCTATCTACTTTGCAATTAGAGAGGCGGGTATGGGTACTGCCGCCCCGGGAACTATTTATTGGATAACCAACACCCCTGCCTATGGGTCACCCCAAGTGGTTCGCTACTTTTGGTGACTTAGCCGGGGTGCCCGGGTTTATGGGGTGAGGTTTGTCCGGATTTTGGCAGCGGATGCGTCTGCCCACAAGCTGCCAGGCAGGCCGGATCGGAAGAGAAAGGTTGAGGGAGTCCCTTTGACTTCTCGGAACATCACCTTACACCACAGTGGGAGGGATGGATTCATACGTCCTTCATACCAAGACACACTGACCCCCAGATTCCTATATCCTAATATCCTTTTCCTTCCCAGAACTTCCACTCCTTCCTTAATTAGAATTCCCCAAGGGGAATTATTTTCCTCAGGCCCTCCTGTGTGGAGCTAATTTTAAAAAAATCTAAGATTTTGGCTTTTGTTATTACAGACTTGTTCTTTGTTTGGTGTTGTTTTTGATTGCGTTTTGTTTTTATTTTTCAGACACTAACATCATCTTTCAGACAATACGATACGGACCAGGATGGAGTCATAACTATTCATTACGAACAATTCCTGGCAATGGTTTTCAGTCTTAAGATTTAATTCAACGGGAGAACAAAACTTACTAAATGCCCTTTGAAAAATATTAAAACCTGTCTTTGTTGATTCATCAACATAATATTTCTTGAAAGATACTGATTATACTACATTACACGTTTATGTATTAAATATTTAATATTTTCCTGCTGTTGATAAAGTAAAATGCATAATATTATGTTTTAAATAACTTTAAACGATCTTGTTTGTACTATGAATTTTTCAAGTTCCCACCAATATTTTTAAATGATATTTTAGTTCTGATTATATAACAAAATAACACTTTCTTTCTTGTGTAATTCTGATTTATTGTGTACATTGCTATCCACATTGGCTCCATGTTATAAGTATTAACATTTTTTTTTTCTATTTGAATCTTGCCGGAATCTTAAATAAATAAATAATTGTTACACTTGTAGCTGTTTATTTTCCTTACTAAAGGAGTCAAATTCATAAACGACGGCAGCTAAGTTATAAGGAATGTTTTTGTATCGATCAAACATAATACCGTAACGTATAACGACGATATTTGCACTCAGTGTAAGAAAAATGGTCTGCTGTTGTGCGTTCTTCCATTAAGATTGGAGACGTTTCTTTCTAATTATACAATCAGGATCTTTGACAAACATTAGTGTTCAAAGGCTTAAATAATGTCATTGACGTCGTGTAAGAATGGCATGATGTTAAAATTTAAGTAAAAAAAATTAAATGTTATTAAATAAAAAAAATTATTTAACTTTATTATATATTTATTTTAAAGAAATATTGTTGTTAGCGCACATGCTCGGTTATCACGATTTTAACGTTGATAATTTAAGAATTGAGCGCACCATTCTTTCAAGGCCATGATTTTTCTCTGAAATACCAAAACTGTTATAAAAATATACTCATTTTACGCTATCACTTTTTTTTTATGACTGAATAATTTTGTTTGAGATATAAACCGTGCTTAGTATTTAGGTATTAAACTGTCATAAATATATCAATAATTCTTACGTTAAAGCTGAATGATAAATATTGTTTATCAATATTTATTTCTTTAGATTTTGATAACAAGTAATTTTATTATGTACAAAAGTTCTTTTGGTGTTTCATAGACATATATTTTTCGTCATGCATTCCCCCACTCATTCATTACTGAAACTGTAAAAATTTCATCATGAATGTGACACAAAATAATTTACGTTTGTATTGCACGGTACTTTTAATAATTTCAAAAAAGATAAAAAAAAATATCCATCGTGTTAATGTCGAAATAAAATTATTTGTGTGTTCTGTTGTTTGTGATGTTTATTATTTACGTGTTATTTTGTTTGTGTTGGATGTTATTTGATGAATGTAAAATAAACTCCCATTAAATTAATTTATTTTGAATAGTTAAAAAAAAGTATCATTGAGTGCAAACAGTTTGATTCCATTTGCATGGAAAAATGCCTATAGTATTTATACAAAAGTAGGTTTTTGTTTTTTGGATTTGGTTTTATGATTGTCACTGGAATGAAACTCACAAAAAATGGTGATGGTTGAGATAAATCGAACTGTTATACTTGGTGTCAGCAAACTAATGGTCTAAGAAGGAAACATATAAATCTATATGGAATCGATTTTTTGATTTACGCTTTCTCTTTCGAGTAAATCGAATCCAAAGTTGAAATTTTTTTGTCAATTTAAAAAAAAAAATGGTCATAGGGTTCAATCAGCGGTTTATGGTCTTTTAAAATGTGTCTTAGCATAGATCCGGGTCTAATTTTTTTTAACCCTTTAATTGCTGAAAAAAAAGGTGTTCAGATCAAAAAAGTTAAGTTTTTTTAGATTTTCTATTGTGATGTTGTAGATTTATTAGCTTCCCGCTTGTATCACTAGTTTCTGGACACCATTTATTTAAATAAAAATATCTAAAATCATTTTCTTCATGGTTTCAAATCATTGTTCATTAATTATTTAGCCAAAAAAAATATTTCGTTAAAAAAAAAATGTGATGCATAATGAAAGAAAATAATTAGTGTCATTAAATATATCATTTATATTAAAGTTCTCTCTTGTTGCCAATTTTCACATTTCTTGCAGATTTATTATATTTGTATACCCTTCATGTTATGTATGTCAATTATAAATAGAAAGAACGCCAAGTGGAATGCATTGCGTGGTGAAATCCAATATCCGTAACAAGTGGGATTTTTTTTGTTTTGTTTTAATGTGAGGTACGATTCCGAGGTCGGCGGCAAACTGCAAACCACAGCAGCAGAGCGCAGACTTAATACAAGAAATTATAATAATAATTATTATAACATTTAGTATTAAGTCTGCGTGCGGTCTGCCGCTGCAGTTTGCAGTCTGCCGCCAACCTCGGAATCATGCCTTAAAAGTTCCCGAAATCTCGTTGGATGACATCGCTGTATACATTGTGTTTAAATATTTAAGTGTTCAATTCCCACGCCGCACGTCAGCAGCCAATATTATATTTTTAATAATAACTCGTGACTTGGACCTAATTTAAAATATTAAGTGTGAAAAATAAAATGTGATCAATGGATAGACATAATTGTAGTAGATGCCTAAAATTGTTTTAAGATTGTTTCTTAAAGATTTTTATTTTATGTTGTAAACTTTGTCAAGGAATTTATGCAAATTGTTACACTATTAAAATTATGTACTGAGGTGTTGAATGTATTTTCCAGGTGTTGACCCAAGCATTTCGTCAATTCGACACCGATTTAGATGGAGTTATCACAATTCATTACGAACAGTTTTTGTGGATGGTTTTTTCCTTGCATATATGATAATTTTACGGTGGCAGAAGTAAATGTTTATCTACTTTTAAATGGATAACATAAATATGTATTACATTTTCTATCTACTTATAAACAATAAGTTTTATTATTTCCGCTAGGTTAAAGATCTGAATTTTTAATGTTACATTTAGTTTTGTACTTACATGCATACCTATTCTATTGAATTCCTTAAATTAAAACATTCTTCTTACCGAATTTGTGTTTTATTTGTCCTCTTTACAATGCCCTGATTCAATGCGGATCTTAATAATAGTCAGGTTATGTATCTTTGCCGTTAGTGAGTATCCTAAACATAGCCGTGTTCATTTTTAAATATGTATAACTATTAATTTAAAAAAAAATTATTATCAAGTTTAATTTGTAGAACTCAATTTCAATTTTTATTTCTTTTATAAAGGGTGTTAGGGTCGTACTTGACTTAATTTAACCAGTGATTCCTGACATTATTTGGAGTAAAAAGTGTAAACGAAATTTTGGTCTCCGGTGACATTTTTGATTTTTTTTTACAAAATTAAAAAAAAAATGGTGGGTGTTGGAAAGTTAGAGATGGGGTTAGGGGTTGGTCGATTACTGGGCTGAGTGACCAGTGACGACATGCGGAAGAATTTTTTTTATTTGAATTGAATTTTTTTTTTTTAAATTAACCGGAGTCAAAATTTTATTTACATTTTTTACTCCAAATAATGTCAGGAATCACTGGTTAAAGTTAAGTCAAGTACGTCCCTTAACACCCTGTACATATTCAATAATATTATTATTTAATTTATAAGAACAGTTTATTTATAAAGAAGTTCTGCTATCTAATTATTATTACGGGTGATAGCTGTTACAAAATATGTGATGTCACACTAGAGGGGAGGGGGTATCACAAATGTGACGATGTGTGAAGGGACATGAGGGGGGGAGAGGGGGTCAAAAAATCTTTTCTTAAAAATACCCTTATCACAGCATCCCCAAATATGGCACAGGCCATTATTTTCCTCAGGGCCTCCTGTAAGGAGCTATGGTAAAAAAGGTAAGTATGAAATTCTGGTGTAGAAAAGCTTTAGAACTTTTTTTTTTTTTCTTATTAAAAAATTTAATCAAAATTTGAAAGTCACAAAATCGAAAAACGTGTTGTTTAGAATATGGGGACCGTTCAAGTATTACGTAACGCACTTTGGGGGGGGGGGGGTCTTGTAAAACGTTACTGTGCATTACGAGGGGGGGGTTTGAACAACGCGTTACGTAACATGTTTTTCTTTATTTATATAAAAAACTAAGGAATTAAAATCTTCCAAGTTGGCAATCCTTTTCGTTATCGAAAGCTCTTGTTTAATTTATTACCGCAAACGCAATTAACAAGAAAAAAGGTATTTAAGCGACTTTTTAGTACTTTGCGCAACTTAATTGTGACTTTCAGACAACAAAATTGTCACTTGGGTGTTACGTAACGTTTAGGGTGGGGGGGGGGGGTACGGCAAAACGTTACGGCGCGTTACATGGGGGGGAGGGGGGGTCAAAAATCTTCAAAAATTGCGTTACGTAATACTTGAACGCCCCCATAAGTACAGTCTGTCAAATAAGAGTATAAAACATAGGAGGGCACCAATGTTGTACAAATGGCAATACTAAAAATATAATCATGGTTATAATCTAAAGTAGTGTAACCAACATTTTTATTAAAAATTAAACAGGCATAAAAGTGAAAAAATATTCATTCCACTGATCTCAAAATTAGAATTGCATACCTATAAGTATATTGTTATTATATCTTTGCAATTTTGTGTTAACATAATGAAGAATAACGATTTTCTAATAAAATATAAAGCACACTTTAGAAATTGCTCAATGCTCACATTTATTTAACATTAGCTTAAGTACTTAGGGAACGTACCCATAATACGTGACACGTTTAGGGGGGGTCTTCAAAATGTCACGCTTGGTACAAATGAGCGGCGGCAGGCTTAGGTTTTTGGTCACCGGGGGGGGGTTAAAAATTGCAAAAAGTTGGTCACGTAGTATGGGTACGTTCCCTTACTAGCGTTTTCCAGGCTTCACAGATCATGTCTCTAATTTTAGATCTGAATATATTTAACTCATTTAGATCTAAAAGTAGTGTAACTAAACTCACCGTTAATGATTCTTCCTTTCTACGTACTGTTAAATTCAAATTTAATGAAAGCCAATCATTTTGTTAAACACAATTGAATCAAGTTTATGTCATTAAGTAGGTAAGGGGCCGTTCAAGTATTACGTAATGTGTATAAACGTTACTGTGTGTTAGGAGGGGGGGTTCGAACAACGCGTTTAGGGGGGGGGGGGAGGGTGGGTCAAAAATCTTCAAAAATTGTGTTACGTAATACTTGAACGCCCCCTAACTTAACAACAGTGCTTCTTCAATTTTTTTTAAGAACAAAAAAATGTAATTTTAAATGTGTGTACAGTGTTCTGTACACAGATAAGAGAGTTCTGTATCATCAGTGTCATTGCACTTCAAAAGAATATTTGACAGGTAAATTGGTGTTGCCTGCCTACAATTTTTTTAGTTCCAGTTTTTATTTTTTCTACTCTTATTTGACAGACTCTATATGTGCATTGCAATAGGTACCTACTTTAAAAAGTTTATGAAAAAATATGTTTTATATCAACATGTAAACTGCATTTTTTTTATATTGTAACAAAAATCATAGGTAACAAAAATTATAGGCAATTTAACAATACTTTTTGTGTACTTAAATTTAGTGTTCCTATTTTGGCACCAGTTGTGTTGATAATACATGGGGTCAGTGATTGATTATCATTCTTCTTGCATAATACACATAATATTGCTATTTACGTGATTATAGTACGCCCGTGCATTTAATGCACGTGGTTGAATGTATGTTCAAGCACACAGGGCCGCCGAGAGGGTACGTTAGCCAAGTCTGAAACTTGGGGCCCGGGACGGGCTCACGGGCCCCGGATTTTTGACGAATAAAAGCCAATGACACTCGGAGCGGACGCGGGCCGGCCCGCACGCTCGTAGGCTCAGCTGTCAAGCACGCCATCGTGTCGGCCATACATATTGTAGATTACAATTTTTATTTGCCTATATTATTATTTTAAAGTTTGTGGAGGTTTTACTATAATTTAAAAAATATTCCAATTTAGTATTCCATTACTAACCTATCTGTGTTGATATTATAATAATTTAATTTAACCTTAAGATATAATGAACAAGGAAGAATATTTAAATACACACAGTGACACAGTAGCCTAAAACAATAAACACAAGTATTTTTTTTGAGTATTCACCATAACATTCATTCATCCCAGATGACATAGGCCCTGAGGGAAATTATTTTCCCCAGGGCCTCCTGTGTGGAGTTAATGTAAAAAAAAAAAAAAAAACTTTTTAAACATTTCCATTGAGTAATTATGCTAAATTCGAATGATTGGTATAATGGTATAAGATACTAGAAAATAAGAAAAGGTAATGAAATAGTATTCCTAGCAGTAGCAGTTTAGCATGACATTTTTAATTGTTTTCTCTCTCCCCCCCCCCCCCCGGTAAGTTGGGGGAGGAGGTACGGTATAGTCTATTAGACTTGGGGCCCAGATTGGCTTTCAGCGGCCCTGCAAGCACATAATTATGAAAGTAAGTAAAAATAACTATCAAAGTAAGTAAAAAAATAGGTTTTTATTATTCATCTTGAAAAATCTATACACATCCACACTGACAGAATGGACATCGTAATCCCGATTCGTAGTGAATAGGTTAATGGGAATGGGGTGTTCCAAAATCCACCTCGAATATTTTTATTTATGTTGGTTGGAATTAATTGCTAAAATAAATTCCTAGCCCGGCATGGACCTGGCACTTTTCAAGTAATAAATCAAAACACCTATCGAAACGAAAGTTTTAATTTCACAAAATATAATATAATTTTACAAAATATAATATAATTTCACAAAATATAATATAATTTCATAAAATGTAATATTGTGATAAATTTACGAGAACTTTTTTCTTTTTTAGTAAGAATACAAAAATCCAAAATACAGAAAGCTAAAAATTTCATTTTGGGCCGCAAAAAATCTTCAATTGGGCCGCAGGTTGGGCATGCCTGGTTTATAGCCTGTTTTTATAATATCTGCCTCTGTGAATGCGCTGCTAAATAATGCAATAAAAAAGTGCCTACCTTCCGAGCAATATTTCAACCAGCCAGTTCATTAGACTTATAATCTTGCCAATTCATGGAGAATCCCCCAAATTAGGGGAATTTATTACATTGGGTATTTTGTGGGGAAAATGATGGGATTCTTCGCATTTCCAACCATAAGCCTCGATGACATTGAGCGAGTTTACTAGCTACTATCTGGGAAATTCACTATTTGTTAGTAAACTCGCTCAGTGTAATCATATTACTATCTAACTAGCAGATTGTGGACAATCTACGAAAAAAAGGTGAAAAGTGGTCAACTTCACTCGCTACACGCTCAAGATGGCAGCCTACCAAGAGCTGATTTCGTAATTGTCAGAATTACTTCCGCGCGGGAGCCGTTATTCTCGCTACTGGCTAGCGTGTTACGCCAGCGGCGACCTCAAGTTTTTTTTTTAAATGTTGAGCGAATTGGTTCGCGCTGGAGTCGTTATTTTAGCTGCTACTATCTCTACTGAGCGAGTAGACCGTTTTGTGTGTCACTATGACAATCTCACTCGCTGATTCACCCTGCTATTAAACTTACCAGCTAGTAGCTTGCAAACTCGCTCAATGTAATCGAGGCTTTATTGCAAAATGATATTTCCTTAATATTGAGAATACAGTATAAGTAATTCGTTTTCTTTTGCACAAATTCAGAAAAAAAAACAATTTTAATAACTGAACGAAAGAGAAACTCCGAAAATAACTAGAAAAAAAAATTATGATTTCAAAAGAATTCTGTTCCATTTTGGAGATAAAGGAACTGAGATTTTGTGGGGAATTTGAACAACTATTGTGGGTATTTTAAAAACCATGCATTGGCAATCCTTTGACAGGCGACAGTTATTTCTTATCTCTTGACTTTGACATTTTGTCCTTTCAGAGACGTCAGACCGTCAGACGTCAGGCGATATCTTTTAGTATATGCACATATATGCATAAACATTAATCCCGAAATACGGGCAGTCTTTGAAATTATTTAAGTAAATAATTGATTAGGTAAAAACATCACGGTTACTTATCACCTATTTTTTCTCGGAGCACAAATTTTTGCGCCACTAATTTATTTGAACAAATATTTAGTTCCAATTCATTCAATACTTATGTGTGTTAATTATTAACCATTAACAATTAACATCTAACCATTGAAGAAACAATAATTTTTATCTCATCTCTCGTATCTATTAATTACAGATAATTAGACTATCATAATGTCTGTCAGCGGACTTGGGAAATTTCTTCGTCAGTTTTCTATGAAAACGGTTAGAATTGGCAATCATAATTAGTTAGCAAATTGCATAAAAAGTGAAATATTCGTTTAATACTTCATTTAAAGAAATTATTGTATTTCAGATAATGTCTTGTAGAGCGGCATCTAACTTAGGAGCTGGTTCTAAGGAGGAGGTGAAACAGTTCTTGGATTCTGTGGATACTATATTAACCGATTGTGATGGTATGTTGATTGACTTTTTATTTCTATTCCTATTATTTACTATAGTTTTCCCTTCAGTTATATTTTGGTTTTAGTTGAGAGTTGAACATGAGAGCTCTGGCCCTGAGGTGGTGTGATATTTTTGGAGTCGATCTTTCATAGATTACACGTATCTGACATTGTCTCTCGTACCAGTAAGATTCTAGGATTTTTTCTTTCCAAAGATATTTGCTCAACATTTGCTCCACACAGGAGAGGTCCTAAGGAAAATAATTCCCCTCAAAATAATTGCCTATGTCATCTTTGAGGATACTGTGTGGAGGGTCTTTTTAGGAAAGAAAGGAGAGAAAGTTCTGGGAATGAAAAGGCTATGAATCCAATCTTCCCACTGCTGTGCAAGGCGATGGTCCGAGAGAGCAGTGGCGGACTAAGCCCATCAGAGGCCCTGGGCGGCAAAGCTGAATGAGGCCCCCCCCCCTCCCCCAAATGGTTGATGTAATTTTACAAGATTTTTATTCAGTTCACGCGGGCCTCTGGTTCTGGGCCTCTTGTCATTTTTTTGTATTTCATTTTCTAAAAGATAAATTTGTTATAATGCCATCGCCTAATGTTTTAAGAAAATTCTAAGAAAATTTAAAGAAAATTTTGAAAATTTTGTATGTTGAATTTCCTTCAGCAAACTTTGAACGCATTTTTCTCGAAACTACGTTTTTCAACCTGATTGACAACATATTAGAAAAACTATTCATCCGATTTGCTGCATGCACCAAGTCTTAAACTGTTAGAAAATCCAGTCACTATGGTACCAAATAAGGATTTTTTTTACAAAGGGCTCCTTCTATTTTTTTAAGAATGCTGAAAATTTTCCATAAAAAATCGAATAAAAAATTCGCTGGTCCACCATTTTTTTTTTTACGTGTTGCCATAGACACTGGATTTTCGAACAGTTTAAGACTTGGTTCATGCAAATGTAAATGCTAATGCAATAAAATACATACAGGCGGATGTATAGTTTTTTTTTAAATGTTGTCAACCAGGTTGAAAAACGAGTTTAAAAAGTTTCAAGAAAAACGCATTCAGAGTTTTGCTGAAAAATAATTCAACATACACACTGTTTCAAACGGTTTCACATAAAATGCCGTAAAAACATTTGGTGAGAGAATTGTTAACTTCAGAAAATGAAATAAAAAAAAATTACAAACATTTTTTTTACAGTTTCCTGGTGTCTTAAAGCCTTGTTTAGGATTTGATCACGGAAACATGGAGGCGTTTGGAGGCCCCCGGGGACCAGAGGCCGCCCTTTCCACCCCCGTTAGTCCGCCACTGAATCGTTTTAATAACTTGTCATTTTTATTACTATCTATGTATATTATCTGTAATGATAAGGTAGCCTTTAGCAAAGGGCCTAAGATAGTAAAAATAATATGAAGTGCAAAACGTAAGTGAAACTGGAACTAAAACTGTACAGACATTGGAAAGATTAGTAGTAGTATTTTTATTTTAAAAGTTGTAAATTACCAGTTCAGGCTGTATTTATTTATTCCTACTTTATCTGTACTGAATGTTTTTTGTATGGAACTTCCCAACTCCAAATCACCTCTTAGATAGGTAATAAGCATATTTTAAAGGCACCAGGCCCCCTAGCATGGTCGATCGACATAGGTTTTATCGAAAATGTCGGTAACTTGAAATCGCTCCCGCGCTCGACTGCAGGATGCTAACGAAGAAATAACAGTTTACGTCAAATAAATTAGTAACCCTTAGTCGATGTGAACTGTTGTTTGTTCGTTAGCGGCCTGCAGTCGTGCTTGGGAGCGATGTCAAGTTACCGACATTTTCGATAAAACCTATATCGACCGACCATGCTAGGACCCCAGGACACAAAAAAAAATTGTCACTTTTTTTTCTAAAAGATGCATTTATTAATAATGCTTTCATCAAATGTTGTAAGGAAATTCGTAAAATTGACGGAGATACAGCATCTTATATGAAACCGTTTTAAACAGTTTGTGGGTTGAAATATCCTTCCGCAAAACTTTGAACGTGTTTTTGTGAAAACTACGTTTTTCAATCTGATTTGCGTGCACCATGCACCAAGTCTTAAACAGTTTGAACATCCAGTCACCATAGCCAGGGCCGAATTATCCATAAGACGTATAGGCAACTGCCTAGGGGCACCGCATCGGATAGGGGCCCCTCGGGTAAACGGGCCCCGAGACGTGCATTGCCTAGGGGCCCCGACATGTTTAAGCCGGCCCTGGCAGGGCCCTTTTATCCATAAGGCAGTAGGCCACTGCCTAGAGGCCCCGCATTGGGTAGGGGCCCCTAGGTTAAAGGGCCCTCGAGAAGTGAATTGCCTAGGGGCCCCGACATGTTTTAAGCCGGCCCTGGCAGGGCCGTCTTGTCCATAAAGCAGTGTAAACCACTACCTTCTAAAATCCAGTCACTGTAGCCAGGGCTGTACTATCCATTAGACGCGTAGGCAACTGCCTATGCGCCCTGCATCGGGTAGGGGCTCCTAGAGTAAAAGGGCCCTGAGACGTGCATTACCTGGGGGCCCCGACTTGTTTAGGCCGGCCCGGCAGGGCCGTATTGTCCGTAAGATAGTGTAGGCCACTGCCTAGGGGCCCCGCATCGGGTAGGGGCCCCTAGTGTAAAGGGGCCTCGAGGCGTGCATTGCCTATGGGCCCACATGTTTAATGACACTACGTAGGGATTGTTTTATAAAGGGCCCACTTCATTTTTTTTTATGAACGATGATAATTTACCATAAACAATCGAAAATAAAATTCATTCAAAAATAAAACGCATTCAAAGTTTGGCTGAAGAATAATTCAACACACAAACTGTTTCAAACGGTTTCACATAAAATATCTCCATCAGTTTTTCGAATTTCTTTAAAAAATTTGGTGAGAGCATTTTTAACAAGTGCATCTATCAAAAAATTATGATTTTTTTTTGGAGTGGTGCCTTAAAGCCTTGTTTAGAATGTGATAAAGGGAACGTGGAGGCGTTTGGGGGCCCCCCAGGACCGGGGGCCCGGGGCGGGCCGCCCCCGCCCTCCCCCCCCCCCCCCGCCACCCCCTTAGTCCGCCACTGCGAGAGAGGACAGCTGGAGAAGTCGGAGGAACTCCCTCAACCATTCTCTCCCAATCCGGCCTGCCATGCAATTGGTGGGCAGATGTATCCTTTTCCAAGACCCGGACAAACCTCACTCCATGAACACGGGTGCTAAGTCACCAAACATAGCGAACCACTTGGGGTGACCTACGGCAGAGGTTTTGGTTATTCAATAAATGGTTCCTGCCCGCCTCCCTACCACTGTTCTGCAAACGATAACGAGTAATATTTGAATGTATTTTATTTGATTGAGTCCAGGTGTGTTGTGGATAGACCAAGAGGAAATTGCCGGAGCTTCCAAAGTTTTAAATAAACTCAGGGAACTTGGAAAAAGAGTATTTTTTATCACAAATAATTCAACCAAAGTAAGAGAGGATTTTGTCGCTAAGGCAAATAAAATGGGATTCATCGCCACCAAGGTAATTTAATTTTGTTTTGGTATATATCATAATGGAAATTATAATATATGTTACTTTTGGGTCCATTTGACAGCAAAAATAGGATTTTGTAAAGAAAATTGTATATTTATTTTTTAAAATTTACTTTGTACACACCGAATTTAAAAAAAAAGTGAAGGTTACATTTGATTCACCGGCTTCTAAACGGTGTGTAATTTATCACTTTTTTCTTCAATTGAAAAACACTTTCGCTTCACGGAACGCATTGTATCGAGCTTTTAACCTAGTCACAACAGATGATAAACACTGACTGTGATTTATGCGTGCTAATAAAGATGGGTGTTAGAGCGCGGAGAGTAGCCAGGCGCGGGGAGAAGGTAAGGTGAGGGGTGACGAGGTTTTGTAAACAAAACGCTGCGTGTCGTTCTAACCAGACGAATTATCATTAAAATAGGTCAAAATATATCGCTTTAGGCAGTTGGTCATAACGGAGTCGTACTAAATGGATATGTTTTCCTAGTACCCAACTATGAAACCTAACTTGAGTTTACATTGTCGTCGCTAAAAACGGTAAGCCGTTATATGCGAAGTCGTTATATCCGAATTCTACTGTAGTTCCTTAAAATAAGGAGATAGTGATTATAGATAGGAGATAGTGATAATAGATTCTCCTAGGAATATAATTTTATCACGGTTTGAAATCACCTTCTTGTTTGCTAAGAATTTTATTTGTGTTTCTGTATTTCTAATTTTCAAGAGATTTTTTCTGATGACCTGGTCTTCTGTCATATTGTCTTATTAGTAATGTCCTCCGACTTATTTTGAAATTAGCATTTTCTATTAATTTTATGGCAGGGGTTTATTTATTTTGGTTTTTTATTATTTTGGGATTTTCATTTGTATTTTATGTAATTTCTGTTATTTCATTAGTCATAAAGTTTCAACTGCTGTAATCAAGTTTAACTATGATTTTTGTTATTCTGTAACAAAAATCAAGCTTTGTCCAAAACTGTTTTTGAATAACTAAGCTGAATATTGTAATTTTTCTTTCAGGATGATATATTGTCAACAGGATTTTTGGCTGCCAATTATCTCAAGGATAAAAACTTTACAAAAAAGGTTTATGTAATTGGATCAGCAGGCATAACCCGGGAGTTAGATAATGTTGGCATACGGCATTTCGGAACTGGGGTAAATATGACTCATTATTCTTTCCCCTTTTTATTTTTGAGAGGAGTGTCATGAGTAACAAAATGGAATAGAGTGAAAGGCCCAACTATCCGAAATGTCCTTAGCATCCAACCCCTTTTCTTCATCGAAAAGCCGCAGATAAAGTGGCTTGGACTTGTACTTCTAAGTAAGACCAACTTCCGCATGGAATACTGATGGCAATTCCGTATCCGAAGGGAAGACATCCAGTGGACCGCTTCTAGAAAAGTTGGGGAAAGTAGCCCCGGAGACTTTGTGCGGAGATGCTGGGCTTGTTGTGGATTGACGCTGCTGAAGTAGCTCAAGACATGGATGCCTGGAGACGATCCTTTATCGGAAGCGATGACTCCATGGCCCAGCTATGTATGACAGGGGGAAAATGATAAGATATGTTTTAGATCAAATTAACTTAATTCATTCATCAGTCAGTCAATTTATCAATGCTATGACTTTGTAATGATGTAGAATTTGTGATAAATTAAAAATTAAATTATAAGATAATATTATGGTACATATTATCTTCCCATTGAAGAAGATAATATGTAATAACAAATTTAAATGAAATATGAATCAGAAAAAGACAGGAAATTCGAAAGTGAACAGTCGCAACTGGGAATTGAACCCAGATCCCCTGTCTTACCGGGACAACACTTTCCCAATTGAACCTCTGAGATCTACATAATTATGTTTGCTCATTTTAACCATATTTTAAATTAATTCATATATTTTGAAGACTTTATGAATAATTGCATAGTTTTACACTAATTTTTTTGCGACCTTGACAGTGTCACGGATCCGATTTCTTTTTGGACATAATTGTTGACTTTTTATTTTCTGTTTCATATTTCATAGAGATTTGTTATTATTATCTTCTTCTTCAATGATTTAATATTATAACGATGTGTATGAGCTTAAGAGGAACGTCTGCACCTGTTTGTCGTTTCGGCCTGTTTCATACAAATCTTAATTTCAGATTTGAGATCAAAATACCGAACCAAACTGAAAAATTATTTTTATAATCAAAAGGTATATCAAATACCTCTCAATATCTCTCAACCAGTGGCGAAATGGGATACCATCCATGCTTGATTAATTTTTGGGGATCGCTGGCAACGGTTAATATGCACTTTTTTTTTGAAAAAACCTTTTGATTCACCTTAATTACATTAAAAGGCAACTATTTGCATTGGGGGAAGTGGAAAATATTTCATTCTAAATTTCATTACGTAAAATTAAAATTAGCTTTCGTCTTGTGAGATTGTACGCCAGAATCACAAACCATGTTACACAAACCTAGCGTAGCCGCCAAACTACTTGAAAACTGGGATATTTTTCTTGCCTTGACGCGAGTAGGCGTTATAAAGGGGCACTTTCTTTTGTATCACAAACCATGTTACACAAAAATATTTTCCACTTCCCCCAATGCAAATAGTTGTCTTTTAATGTAATTAAGGTGAATCAAAAGATTTTTTCAAAAAAAAGTGCGTATTAACCGTTGCCAGCGATCCCCAAAATTTACCCATGCTTGTTATTACTTGGTAATTATTTTTTCCACGGTCGGGTGTCACCCCTCGTCGGGTGGCACCCGGGGCGGCCCCCCCCCGCCCCCCCAGCTATGCCACTGCTCTCAACTCCCATTAATTAATAATCAATGTTTTATTTAATTTTAGCCTGATGTAATAACCCAACTGAGCTCATTGGTAAATGTAGAAACTGTTTTGGATCCCGAAGTAGGCGCTGTGATAGTCGGCTTCGACGAACACTTCAGTTATCCTAAGATGTTAAAGGCCGCTTCGTATTTAAACAACCCCGACTGCATATTCATCGGCACCAACACCGACGAAAGGTTTCCCATGAAGACGGGACTGGTGGTTCCCGGAACGGGCGCCATTGTGCGTGCGGTGGAAACCTGCGCTGAAAGAAAGGCCATTTTGATGGGAAAGCCAGAAGAATATCTGGCCGAAGCCATTTCGAAACAGTTTGGCGTCGATCCACAGAGGACATTGATGATCGGCGACCGGTATATCATATTATACAGTTGTTTATTTTAATTTCTTATTATTGCATATCAATTTTTTTATTGGTTTTCATAGTAAGTGATGAATTTTAAATCGTGATTAGGGATTTTACCTCCTTTCCGAATATAACTGATTATTTAATATGGTATCAGTTTAAATCATCACCATCTTTTTCTGCTTTTTTTATTCGTTTATTTGGGTCAGTGACCCGTTGCTTCAACAAGGTTTCTCCAGGTGTCCCTGTCCTGAGCTACTTTCAGCGGCTTCCATCCATTATCCACACCGTACCGGCTATTAGAAATGCCTAGAATATTTCAAATTAGAAACATTAAATCAACTTTGTGACAAAAAATACATTAAATTTAATTTCAAAGGTATAAATAACCATGTAGAATCTTCCCTCTTGTCCACAATCAAAACCTTTATCAATCCCGAAACTTTCCATATTCTTTTCCAAATAATCAACTTAACCTTCTCACAATCTCTTGTGCGAATGTATCGACTGTATAACAACCACTGTAGTGGCAAGATTCCCGATGTAGTTAGCAATAGCACCCAGAACTTTCCAAATTTCTCAAATCTCTTGTTTTATTTTTGCATCTTGTTGTACACCATTGTTGGATGGATAGTATTTATTCTTTATAATTTTTTAATGTCAACCATCTATTTTCTGTGTATGCACATTGTAAATAAAATAAAATTGCAGACTCAACTTCTCGCACAGCTTTTGGAGTTGCTTTCCTCAACTTTTTCCATGGTGGCAAAGTAGACATTTTCCTCTGGAATTACCGCCAGAGCTTTATATGAACCCCAAATTTATTGATATATTTGTCGCCTAGGGGTTGTCCATTAATCACGTGATGTTTTTTAGCAACTTTTTAACCCCCCCCTGGTGATATGTGGTGAGTTTTAGACTACCCCCCCCCCCCCCCCTTCCAAAATCACGTGTATTTTTTTAGTACAAAGTATTTTGAAATTTTCAGAATATTATCATGAAAAATAAATACACGTGATATCTCATTATACCCCCCCCTCGTGATATTTCTTGATTTATTTCGAACCCCCCGCCCCTTTCGAGCCTCACGTGATTAATGGACGACCCCCTATTAGTTTCACTCTTTATTCAAAGGTTTTTGTAAACAACCAAAAGAGAAAATACAATAAACATTTAGGGCCAGTTGCACCGAAAACAGTTAGTTACTTTTTAGTTAAAGTTAAATAAAAGTAACTTTTTTGTCATTTCTTACAAAAATGGGTTGTTTCAGCTTCGTTTAAATAAAAGTTAACTAAATAGTTACTTTTATTTAACCCAGCGATCTTGAGAGTTTAAAGTTAGATTTTGGTAAAGATGTCAGAGCTGTCATCTGTCACCAAGGAACGAAATATTGTTTGAAGAGAAAATAATTTTAAGGAATGTCTCGATTGCATAGAACATATAGGAAATATGTAACATAAATAATTAATTAATTTAACCAATCATGTTCCGTTGGAGGAGATGGATTTTACTGTCAGATTTCGGATGTCCAAAAGTATGGTTAGGCAATTAATTTTACTCGTTGCCAATGTCAACACTTCACTATTAGATTATTTACAAAGAAGTGTTTATTCAAACTTTTGTACCTACACTTCTCTTGATAATTTATACTAACATTGTTATATACTTCAATAAATGCAACGGCACTGAAGCAAAATAATTCTTTTGTCGTATAAGAAATCATGATTTTTGTGCTCTGTGTGCCGCGGACCAGATTCTAATAACATTACATTTTTATGCAACGGGAACGATGCAAAGATTTGTAGGAAACATCTCTGGGTGCATAAAAGTATTGTCTCACATAAAATAGACATAATAATGGCCCGTCTTCGGCCACAATAATAATATCATCTTTCCACGAACGTTGCTAACGTTTTTAAACCCCAACTGTGAAATAAAAAATAACCACAAATAAACCAATACCCAAATAACCCTAAAAACTCCATAAACGTCAAATAAAGACAATAGAGAAATCGGTGTTGACACCCGTAAAAATAATTGTGTGTTCATTTTTACTTAAACATATCTAATCCAAGGAAAATTCTAAGCAATTTCGATGGCAACACTGGTAACTTGAAACTAACTTTTTTTATGTTGGTGCAACACAATTTTGTTGAATTGCAGCTTAACTCTAGTTAGTGCTTAAACTTAGTTTAAATATTTAACTTTAAACTTTACTTTAACTATTTTCGATGCAATTGGCCCTTAGCTGATCCCAGGCAAACATATTTCCGAAGTGCCCCATTCACACAGCGATACGATCCTTTTTTTACCAAACTTATTCATACATAATTATTTTATTTATTTATTTTATTTTTTATTTATTTATTTAAACGCCCATAGGGCTTTTACATAGAATGCAGTACATTTTTTTAATTACAGTGAAAAGAATGGGTTTACAAAATACAATACACAATACAAGTAACATAATATTTGTTAAAAACAAAATATAGGTTACATAAAATATAAGGGTTAAAAAAAAATAAAATAAAAAATTTAGGTTACATAAAATATAAGCGTTAACAAAATACAGGTAACATAAAATATAAGAAACAAAATATAGTCCATAAAATATAGTAGTTGACATAAAGTAGGTAATTTTTAAAATTGTTGTTCTCATTAGTTTACGGGATAGGTAGAAATAAATAGTTGGCACATATGGCGTTTGAAGTTTGCTAAGTTCAAATTATTGTCAAATACATCCAGATTGTTTAAGTATTTGTTACCAAGACTATGCAAACGTTGTATTGGAGAATGTAAATCATAGTTCGAATGAGATGTACGTATATAAAATGTCAATGTTTGTCTAGTTGTTCGTGTAGGTACATGTAGATTTATTAATTGCAGGAGTTCACAACTGTCGAATTTAGAGTTTAATAATTTTAATAAAAAAGTTAGGTCGTTTATTTTTCGTGGTTTTCTAATGTTGGAATATTTAAAGTATTCATTAACGACGGATAATTTATGTGCTCTAAAGGGATGTTAAGTTTAAAATTTACAAAACGTAGAAATTTTCTTTGAATTCTTTCAATAGTATGAATATGAATTTTATAGAAGGGCGACCAGACTATGGAGTTATATTCTATTAGGCTTCTAACAAGGGATGTATACAGTAGTTTAATGATTTGTAACGATTCAAAGTTTTTAATTGTTCTTAACACAAATCCTAAAGTTTTCATACCCTTATTTGCAGTTTGTTGAATGTGAACCGTGAAGTCTAGTTTCTCATCCATTATTATGCCAAGATCCCGCATTTCCGATACTCTTTCTAAATTTATTTTATTTATTGAATAGTCGAAAAACAGTGATGTTTTTTTTCTGGAAAAGGTCAAAGTTTTGCATTTTTCTACATTTAAATATAGATTGTTTTGTGAGCACCAAACTTTTAGCATGTCTATATTTGATTGAAGAATTTCACAGTGATTAAGGATAGTTATTTCTTTATATAATTTAATGTCATCAGCGAAAAGCAACACTTTGACGTCTTTAAAGCAGTTGACTATGTCGTTTATAAAAATAAGAAATAAAATTGGGCCAAGATGACTACCTTGCGGTACTCCACTAGTGGCAGAAAATGATTTGGATATAAAAGATTTTATTCTTACAAATAAAGTTCTACCTGATACGTAACTACTTAGCCAGTTCAACATATTTGCTCTGATTCCCAGAGCATGAAGTTTTCGGATCAGTATTTTGTGGGACACTTTATCAAAAGCCTTCGAGAAATCAGTATATATACAGTCAACTTGTTTGTTTTTAGAAAATGACTCCAATATATAGTTTTGAAAGAGTAATAAGTTTGTTGAAGTTGATCTACCTCTAATGAAGCCATGTTGTTTGTCATTTATTATCTCTGTTAATGTGGGATATATTTAATCAAGAACTAGAGATTCAAAGATTTTGGGTAATACAGATTGTATGCATATAGGTCGATAGTTTGAAATGTCAGTCTCATCGCCTTTTTTAAGTATTGGGATAATACAGCTGGATTTCCAGTAGACAGGAAAATGTCCAGAAGATAGTAGCTGGTTAAAGAGAATGGTTAGTGGTTTAGACAATACAGAGGAGCAATGTTTTAGGAAAATTGGCAGGATGGAGTCTGGGCCTGCAGATTTGTTAATGTCTAAGGAACATAGTTTCTTTTTGCAAGATTCTTCTGTTATGTAGCAGTCTGTTAAATGTATGGTTTTTTTAAATGAGTATGAAGGAATTTTTTCTTCTGGTGTTTCCTCATCGTAAACATTTTTAAAGAAATCTGAGAAAAGATTTACGATATCTTGTGTGCTGTTAGCACATTTGTCATCCATATGCATTTGTGGTGGATAGTCTGTGCTGTCATTGTTTAGTGTTTTGATAAATTTCCAGAGATTATTTGAGTGCAAAGCTGTGTTTTCGATAGAGTTTATATATGCTTTATAACAGATTTTAGAAAGATCTTTGCATTGTTTTCTAGTTTCACTGAAAGTTGCATAATCGATCATCGATCGAGTTTCTTTGAATTTTTTATGAAGTTTCTTTTTTTGTTGAAGTGAGGCTTTTAGTTCTGGTGAGAAATAAGTCGGATATGTTTGTTTTTTAGGAGTATATAGTGGTACATATGATTTTATGGTGCTAGACAATATTGAATATAAATTATCTAAGGATTTGTCAGTATTCACGTCCGATAAAAAAGACCAGTCGACACGGGAAAGATGATAATTTATAGATTCAAAATCTGCACGTTTGTAGTTGAGAGTCTCTTCAACGTGTTTCGGTTTGACGCTACACACATTTAGCTTAATATAAAGAGGGGGGTGGTAGTTATCAACAGGTAAGAGAAGATCATTACATTTGTCAATGACCAATTTAGGATAATTTGATATTACTAGATCTAGTAAGCGATTATTTGCATTGTATATAAAGTTATGTTGGAAAAGATTTAAAAAATTTGTCATATCCAAAATCTCACGTGCACGATCATTCTCGCCCTCATTCACAATTAAACCACTATCACTTGATTTCCACTTCAGGTTAGGGAGGTTGTAATCCCCAAGAATAATAATTTTAGAGTTAGGGTATTTGTATAGTAGATCTTCAACGTCTTCGCTGTGACTTCGGTAGATTAGAGCATCAGACAGTGGCGGTGTGTACACAGTTGCAATTATTATCTTTTCTACGGTGGTATCAATTTGTATAAATAGTTGTTCGAGTGTATTATTTTTTGTTTTGAGTTTTCTTGATAACAATTTTTTTTTAATTGCAATTAGCACTCCGCCGCCCCTTGTTTTGGAACTGGATTTAGAGTTTCTATCGCAGCGAAAGATTTTGTAGTTGTTAAGTCCTAGTTCTGTTGATTTTATTTCCGAGTCGAGCCAAGTTTCTGTCAGCACATAAACGTCATAGTGGTGTGTAGATATGGTAGAACGTAGTTCGTTTAATTTAGTTCGTAGTCCACGGACGTTTTGATAATAAATTTTCATAGTACTCAGTTTTTTGGATGAATGTTGACGATTTTGGGAGACGAATTTACGTATTTAATTGTTATATCTGTCTCACCGTTAGCTTTTCGTTTTTCTAGTTCTACTCGCAGGTCCGTTAGATGCTTTTGCTGAGCTGGGGTCGAGTCAGAGTAAATGCGTAGGTTGTCCTTAAGAGATGTTTTTTTCCTTGTAGTGTTCTTGCTGTCTGGGAATTATCAAAATGGATTTTTATAGGTCTTGGTTTATTGCTGTTATATTTACCAAATCGATACATTTTTACAATGTTGTTTATTGCAGGTGTGTCAATTTTGGAAATTATTTCTGTTACTTTACTTAATTATGTTATTTTACTTCTCTAGGTGCAACACTGATATTCTCCTTGGCACGAGATGTGGATACAAGACCTTATTGGTCTTGACCGGAGTCACCACTCTCGAGGAAGTTAGATCTTGGCAGAAGGACGGAACCGAGGAACAGAAGAAACTCGTACCGGATGTTTATCTCCAGGGAATTGGAGACTTCTTACCATTTTTAAATGAACTTTAATCTTAAAAAAATAATAGGACCAAATTGATTTTTTAACCAATTTATTTATATTTTACATTTAACTAAATGTATTTTTTTATAAATAATTTTTATTAATAAGCGAATGCGTGATTTATTTTGTAGGCATATGTATTTAAATTACATACTAAAGTGTATGGTCTTTTATATCTCAAAATTTTGATTCATACATATTATGTTTTAAAATTTAAACTAATGGTCTTGTGATTGTGCTAATAATTTAATTGTTGCAACAGTAATATAAGTATTAACATAATTTTATTTTGATAAAAATATTTATGTGATCTTTTTTTTAGTTTTTATTGATGTTACGTTGTGATTCTTTTATTAAATTAACCGCATGTTATAAGGATTATTGCTGTTATTGTAATTTATGAAATTCTGTATCATTATTTACTTCATTGTTAAGATCAAAGTTGAGATTATTATTTACGTCATTGTTAAGATATTTTGAATGAATATCGTATTATTAACACTAATGATGGTCAAAGTCAAAAAATTCAATTCTGCGACTGATGTTATGATTAAATTGCCTGGATACGGAATACTTTTTATCTAAAAACTAAGTAATTATTAAAATTCTTACGATAATTTCATCAATTACTTTTACGTTTGAAATGTTTCAATGATTTATAATCATTTTTTTCAAATCAGTTATGCCCGTGTAACAACGCAATTGATTACTTGTTTTCCAAAGCCTGATAACAGAGTTATTTAATTCAGAGTGAGGTTGTATCATGTTGTATCAAAAAAACACATGGGAAGGGATAGAACAATGAACTTGATTTAACCTTTTCCCCGCGTTGAACTACTCCGTTTTTTCAATACCCATACGCGGTACATGTATATGTCATATTTCAAATACCTATCCATCCAATTTTATGTCAAATTACAGCATATTATGGCATGATTTATCATACTATATAAACAGATGAGATTATTATCTACAATTTGAAACCAAATCGTCGTCTGTAAACACTCCTAGATGATTATAAAAACAAAAACATTAAATTCCATACAAAAACGTCCCCTTGTTATCTTAAAGACGGCGCCATTTATCCGCGTGCTTGTACTCAGGACACTGCGTTGATAGACACAAGTGGTACCTCAATCACTTATTATTATTAATTCGTATAAACAAGTTCTAAAACTTCTGATGACACTAAAATTAATAAAATTTTTATGTAAATTCAAAATCATAGTTTCACAACATAAACAAACGTGTGCGAATATGCGCGATCTCGACAATAAATGTTATCGACGCTTGTCCAATTTGGTCAGTCGGAATCGAATGCATGCGCGTGCGCAAACTACTAGCGCCATCTGTGGAGTAAATTGTGAACTATACACTCAAAGGCACGAGGACACATTCACTTGATTATAGATGTTTTTTACGAAATACAATTTTACTTTCGAAATATGCCTGAAGATGTCAGCATCGTGATAGTTACACGAATGTCCTAGCGAGCAGGAAAAAATACTGTGACATAGTAGCGCTGTGATATCGGCAGTCGAAGTTAGCGTAACAAGGGCTGATACGGGCGCGTATGAGGAATGGCTTTTGCCGTATCAACTGTTGTTACGATCGCGTGGAAAAAGTTAAGGAAAATACAGTCAAACGGCCGAGCCTTTTGGCCTATTACTAAAGGTCGTATTTCTAATTTCTTTTATAAAAATATGTTCCTAAAGTAAAACCAGACAGAGGTCATATTTCCACGTCATCATGGAGCGTTCAAAAGGAACACACGTCCTAACTTGCTTCTTATTATATTGAATGGTGACAGTGACCATTCTTCTATAATTAACATGACCTTTACAATATAATATATTGTATAAATATATTCACATGTTACAATATAATATATTAATATATTTATACATGCATGATTCAGATGTATAATATTTTATTTGTATACATATGTACATTAATAAATTTGTGGAAACAAAATTAAAACGCGAGTCAGTACATGAATTTTATTTATTCATAAGCACATAATATTTAATTAATTGAAGACAATATTAGCGAAACTCTATTGAAAATCTGGAGACAGAAAAATCAGTAAAAGATATTGGCACCTTTGGGTCCTGGGTTCGAGTCCCAGAGGTACCAATTAGCGATGTGTCAGTTCAGCTGGAATGGGTTCTTGAACTGAGGTTTTTCGCAGGAAACGGATCCTACTCCTACTTCTTTTTCAAACCGACTTCTCCCAGAGAACCCGGTCCAGGGCTCAGACCCAAACCCGGAACTCGCAGCAGGACCAGCGTCCCCGTGTTTGCGGAATGAGCCACCTGCAACACTCAGGTTCTTGTGTGGGTTCGGGCTTTGAGGTCCGGCTATGGTCGAACCCGTACGTCCCGGAGCCGCAACAGCACCCAGTACCCAATCCGCGCCAAAGAATTCGGACCCGAGACCTGCTCTTAGAACTTGAGTACTTTTAAAAGGAAGCACTCCTCGGAGGCCTCCGGCGAAATGCAGAACTTACCCTTCGTTAGTGCCGATATCTTTTTCTGTCTCCAGATTTTCGATTGAGTTTCGCTAATATTGTCTTCATTTAATTAAATATATCACAATTTGAGCTTTTACTCATAAAGTTAAAAATAAAAATATACCCAATATTTACTTCTTCAGTCGAAAATGTATGTCTGAAGAATAATTATTATGAATATAAATATAAACATAAAATTCTTTTGAAATAAAATTTGATTAGTTATATTTTACAAATAATAAACAAAAAATTAATTAAATAGCATTTTCACAAAAAGACCTTCATCTTATTATTTCATTATGTAACATTTGAATTTGAAGTGTTTCAAATCTAAAAATGATTCTTCCCAAACTTTTATACCACTTCATGATGATAATATCATATTATTTTTACGGTATAATTATTAAAGAATAAGTATTTAATTAAAGTTAAATGTCTACCTCATCCTTTGTGATTTTTCTTTACCATGTTGTGCTTTTTGTGAAATAAAGCATTTTTTTCTTGCTTTTATATCTGGCAATTTCATTAGAATTCTACAATTTGAAAGACACAGGTGTTTGTGAAAAGTCTATAGGAATAAGATTGAAGACATTTGACATTCTAGTATCTTCTGTCTCTTTTGTTTTCATACAAGACGTGTGAAAAGGAAGATTTTTATGAACGACTTTTAGGACGATCGTCTATGACGTGCATACAATCTCTCCCTGAGACTGTTATACAAACGTAACTTATTTTCTAAATTACTGAAATGATCCTTTGCATTTGAAAATGATAGGTTCCTTGTTATTTAATAGTGTTACCCCTATAAAATTATATTTTTTCCTTTGTTAAATTTATTTCTTATTCTATCAAATGTGTTATCAAATAATAATTGTGGATTATTGAATAATAATATAATACCTACACAGCAGCTCCTTATTTTATAATTTTTCAACAAAATGCTAAAAAACCCATGAAAAATAAATAAAACACGAACAATATCATTTGACTAAATATTTATTAAAAAATATATTTTTCTATCTTATGTGATATCGCACACACTTCATTCTAAAATATTTTTATTTGTAAATTTGGTTCTAGTAGCCATGCACTATTCTTTCCAGAAATTGTATACTGTTACAAGAGCATTATAATTTTCTAACAATATTGTTTACAAAAAAATAATTCGTTTAACCTTTGAAATGCCGAGCTCCTGACCCGACCTCATACCTCTGTATATAGTGTGGCGAGGGTAAAAATCCCACAAACAGAAAGTATTGTTTTCAGATTACCAATTGAATACCTCGGCGCTCAACGGATACAATTTTTTCATATCCGATGGATAGTTTTGGCGCTTGAGAAGTGAATCACATTTAATATATATTTTTTATGATTTTTTGTAAGTGGATTTGATTCGTTCACTTCTGGAAAGGTAGGTGTACCAGTAAAATAAGTTGATGGTTAGGAATAATAGTGGGAATACCACTCTTGAAGCTCTGTCAATCTTGGAAACTGAATTGTATCTCGGCGTTCTCTTCTTTTTCTTCTTTGTGTTTGCAAAGCCTTGAAACGACATTCGATGCCCTGAAAAAAAGGCAGTGCATAAAAACATAAGTTTGCCAAGGTTTGGTAAATCTATAGTCACTGACTGGCTATCCATGCATTCATACATGCAAAAGGAAGCAAGAAAGAAAGGTAAATGCAATAAATTTATAAAAAGTTTTATTTTTTCATGCAATGAAAACTCTTTCATTTGTTTATTTCTTTTTACATAATTCTTAGGCATGCCCAGTTTAGAGTCACTATCTAGTGTACGCTCTTGTCGAAATGCAACCCATGATAACTCTTGATTAGTAATGCAGTTCACGATGCCCACAGTTTGGGCATTATAGCTCATGGTTTGTCACATCGTATTATTACTTCAATGGCGTCTGCCTTCAGAGATGATAAACCTACTACGGAGTCACATAGAACATCCTTTGGGATAGTCCGATGCTCTGTGGGGGACCCGTTTGCACAGCACAGATGTAGCCCCCGATATCCCCCTAGTTTATATTATGCAGCCCATAATTCCCATAGTTAATGCACTGAAGCTAATGAATGAAGAATGATCTATTCTGAACATATAGTAGAAATAGTAGCAATTCGTAGTTGATATTCATGGCTAGGACATGCTTGACACAGATAAATGAAGGATGACCCACTCTTGAACTTGAAATGAAGAACATGAATGAAGTGGAAACTGATCTAATGAGTAGTAACTCGTAGTTGATATCCACAATTAGGACATGCAGCCATTGATACTAATGGCTAAGACAGATGAACGAAGAACACTCTTGAAGTTGAAATGAGGAACATGAATGTAGTGGAAACTGATCTCCTAATGAGTAGTAACTTGTAGTTGATATCCACAGTTAAGACATGCTGCCCATGATATTAATGGCTAAGGCAGATGAATGAAGGATGACCCACTCTGTGCTTGAGTTTGAAATGAAGAACCTGTAGTGGAAGCGGTGTTGATGCCGTATTGAGGCGACGATGGCTGCCGCCCGAGACAAGGCAGCCCTGTCCAGCTGAGGGAACTTCTCCGCATCTGGGAGGGCAAGGTGCAAGCTCGCAATGGAATTACCTGGGAATCAAAACTAATTATGTATTTGTAAGCAGGATGATGTAATTAACATTTTATTTTGAATAAATTCAAATTTTTAGCGGATAACATCGCTATTTAAAAATTACCTGATTTGTTAGCTCTATATTTATTTTTATAAAACTCCACCCATTTTTGAAAACAACATAGCAACACTGGGTCCCCCTTTGAAATTTGAAATTTTAATTTGATTTAAATGACGACGATCGACGACAGATTTCGCTTTCGTGCGTTGTTTTAATGAAATATATCTAATTTGGAATTTTTTTGATGAATTTCGTAAATATTATATTAGTTAAACCGATACATATTCTCAGTATTGCCCTGGTGAAACATGATACTAACTTCTCATGAAATTTACTTCCAACATTACTGGATTGTACTATGAAATTTTGTAAAATAATGTATCAACAATAAAAAATAAAAAAAAATTATGAAAAAACATCAAACGCACCCAAAAAGTTCGATTACCAACTCATCTATTGACCTAGTGTATTTCATAGAATCTATGAAATAGTTCAATAAGAACAGGCTTTCCCGCTTGAATGGCCGGTAGAAATGGATGTTGAATCGACTTCAACTTTCATTCTATGAAATAGATCATACAATAGATGAGGTAGGAACTTGGCCTTAGGAGTAACTAGCTTCAATATTATTTTTTAACTTTATGAGTAAAACCTCAAATTTTAATATTTAATTAATGAAGACAAACTTAGCGAAACTCAATCGAAAATCTGGAAACAGAAAAATCAGAAAAAGATATTTGCACCTCTGGGACTCGAACCTAGGACCTTTCTGGTTAACTGGTTCTTGGAACCTTTCTGGTTATATAATAATAATAATATATCTTTATTGAACAAAAAAATTTAAGATTTGTAATTACAAAAACAAAAAGTACATCATAAGTATAGTAAAAGTACAGTTTAAAAGTTGGATAAGTACAAAAGTTAATAACAGAAAACAAAATACATGTATACAGTAGGTACTTAAAGAATAGAGATTTATAATTAATAATTATAAATTTAGGTTTCTCGTAACCTGCCTCACTATACGTTAAGAAAATGAAGATAATATGGGTGGTTCTTAGTCGAAGTATGATACAGTTAAAAATGACCGAATCGGATATCGGCGCAAGGGTTAGCGCATTTTCCCGAAAGCGAATATGCAAATATCTTTGTCTGATTTTTCTGTTTCCAGATTTTTGATTGAGTTTCGCTAAAATTGTCTTCATTTAATCAATATTATTTTTTAATATTATAAAATTAACCTCTAAAAGAAAAACATCTCTTCGATTTTTCTTGTCATTGGAATTGTTCCCATCAGATGTGGTCCCTGCAACACTGCTTTTCCTAGAGGCGGCCTTCGGCTCAATCACAGGCTCCTTGGCGGGCCGCTCCATGTGAGTCCGACACGTCGGTCTGTTGTTTTTGGGCTCATCATCATCACTGCTGGTGTCCGAGTCCAACTCTGCACTGAAATAGCACTCTCCAGAGCCGTATTTGGTGAAGTAGTGGACAACTGCAAACTGTCATAAGATTTCGTTAAATATTAAAAAAAAATCCTAATGGACTAGACATTAGTCGAGGCTAAAATATTATATAATATACACATATTCTTGTATGTATAAGACGTGATTGAAGCAAGCAGTGTTATGAAGTTGTTTAGGGGACCATCCTCTCTGCCTACCTCTACGGAGAAGCGGCCTGATGTTATTAGAGTTTGTTGCCGTGACTGAAATAGTAGGTAGATACTTGTATGTGTGATTGAAGCAAGCAGTGTGACCGAGTTGTTTGGCGGTCCAAACCCTCTGCCTGCCTTTACAGAATAGCGGTCTGATAGTACGTATTAGAGTTCGTTGCCATGTCTCAAATAGTAGGTGTAGACTTGTATGCATAAAACGAAGTATGAATATAATTGAAGCAGGCAGCGTGACCGAGTTATTTGGCGGTCTATCCTCTGCATATGATGAAAAAAAAAAAAATGTAGAAGTAATCACCCAAACAAAAGCTACTCTATTATTACAATTGTGGTATAGACTTTGTAAATAATTTCGCTCAACAAACCCTACTAACTCTACTAACCCTACAAACCCGCTTACGCAAGTGAAATGGTGTAGGGTTTGTGAAAGTTTTTGCACAACGGTATATGTTTTGTAAATTCGCAGCCAGGGAGCAAAAAAAATAATTATTTAAGCACCTGTATAATAGTTGCAAAAATGAATCCAAAGGACAGAAACACGAAGAAATCCAGCGCAGTGGGGTAGGAGACCTTCGGCAGATCGGTCCTAGCCTCGAGTCCCAAGAAGGTCATGGTCAGGACGGTGGTGATCCCCAAGGACACCCTGTCGGCGGTGGCCTCCCTGTTGAGCCAGAAGGACACCCAGGACAGGACCACCAGCAGGATGCAAGGGCCGTACACCTGGATCAAGAAGTTGCCCATGTGACGCTGCAGGTGAAAACTTACCAACAGCATTGAGTATTCACCTGGAAAATAAGAATTGGACTAACAGGAATCTGGTAGTAAAATGGTCGTACAGAATTAACATGAACATAAAGTGAAAAATATGATGTATGAGACAGAATGCATGAGAAAGAATGCCAGATCACAGAACACCACAAATCATGGTCAGGTGGATTTCCCGGTGGAATCGAGCCAGAGGGTCGTGGAAGAGGTAGATAGATTGCGTGAAAGAGCATTAGAGAGCGGCTAATGTAGAGCATTTGCTTAGAAGGCCAAGTCCTTATTTAAATCAATGGGCTATTTAGGGATAACATAATCTTAAAAAAAAAAACAACAACCAAAGGCATTTCATTCTACAGAATGACTCAATGCTGCCCTAGCTCTTCCTCTGAGTTGTATGCTGTAACATGATTACTTGGATACTTACTGATGTAAGAAGGGTTCTTCCCATCTTGTGTGTATGACTTGACCACGGTGTTAGTGTGGTTTGCCGCAGGGGTTGCGATAAGGTCAAACTGGGAGAGCTTCATGTCGTCCGATATGGCCACCTGGCGGTCTATATTCCATCGGTAGATCACGTCTACAGTAGTGTATCCAACTAAAAAACCAACACATTATTCAAAAACTTATTTTAATACGAGAGAAGACTAAAAAAAAAGACTCTTTGCTAAAAACTATATATACAGACCACAGTTTAGAACGGCTTGAAAACGATCATCAAATTAAAAGTGGAACCTACATATTTTAAATAGTGATGTGCCGGATTGTTAAAAATGGATATCCGGAGATACGGATCCGGATCCGAATACGGATATTTAGTGTTAAGATCCGCGGATACGGATTCCGATATGGATCTTAGAGTTAACGTTACACCCACAGCAACGACGGTATGGTAACTCAATACAATAAAATATTTGATATTAAGAAATAAAAAATACTCTCAATGGAATTTAATAGTTTTTTTTTTAAATTCTACCTAATCACCTATATATAGCATTTCATCCTATCAATTGAAAATGAATATGGTAAAAGATCCGCGAGAAAAGTAACGGATACGGATATGGATACTGATCTTTCTTCTCCCTCGAATATCCGCGGATACGGATATGGATATCCGGAACATCACTAATTTTAAAGTAATTCACAATATTTTGATTAGCTTGATCATTCAAAATTATGAGCACAATCTAAAATCTTAAACATTAATAAATTTACAACCTGTTAGGAGCTCAAGAGCGTGAAGAAGTAAAATAATAAAATAGTTATTTATTTATTGAAAATGGACGCCTTGCCCATGAAATCCTGACAACTGAGTCACTTCAACATTTTATACCAGGGGCGCAGAATGCTAAGTGGAACATTCATTGGCAGGCACATTAAGTAGATTTAAATTGGTACAAGGACTGCATAACGTCGGAGAGGTTATAAAGCGCAAAGTAAATTATTATTACAAATATATTTTTGAACAATCTACCAGGAGAAAATAAGCTTGAAGAGGTAAAAGATTATTGAAAACATACGTCTGGTGTATCATTGTGTACAATTTTCACAACTCTGGAGCTATGAGCATTGCAGAATCATGTTCAAAAGGCGTACAATGTGCGCTGTTCCAATGGAATTCACGCAAACTGAGCAACTTTGGCGTTGAGTGGATTTCGCTGCGTTATGGATATGTGTCCACATATGCTTCAACCGCTTAAGCTTTTGACCCTGAGCTTTTGATATTGAGTTTTGAGCGTTGAAGCTATACAACTTATAAAGCTATACATTGAGAATCTATCCTCGACCAAATACGTGCTTCGTGTATTTATTGTATTCAATTTTCATACCTGTTGGACTATGAACATCGCTGAATTATGTTTAAAAGGCGTCCAATATGCACCCTTCTGGTGGTATACAACCTGCGTGACAATTCAGTTGTATGAATTGGACTTTGAACAGTGAGCTTTGAGTTTGAAGCTTCGAGCTTTGAAGGAACTTTGTGTTTTTTCGGTTCATAGATGTTAAAACATAAGATCACCAGCTTATCAGGTTAAAAAGCCAATATTTTGGTAAGGATGTCACTGTTAGCAATACTCATCAATACACACAATTCTAAGTCAGTTGGTATTGTTCGATCTGGTAACTATTAATTGAACTTTAAAATGGGTTTCAATTTTTTATTGATAATAAGGTAAGTAATTTGATGACCAAACATCGTTGAAATATGACCAACTACAGTATAGGGGTGCGACCCCCAAATTACGAAATGTTGTCGCTAAAAACTTCAATTTAAAAAAAAATCAGTTATGTATTCTTTAAATATCATTTAAAATGTATTATTATCACTCTGTTTGTTTAAAATGCTTGCTGTGAAGCAACATAAAAATCAGCAGTAACAGCGAGTAGCACCAATAATCGCCGTCATTGCCAAACTGTCGTTGCTCGATGGCACTGACTTGATCACGTGATCCGTAAGGCCTGTACCCTGTATTGAAGTCGACCTTCGTTGACATAATTCCCAGATGCAGCGGGTGTTTGCGACTTTGCCTTGTAGCCGCTTTTCGTCAGGCCTCGACTTTTTAAAATAGTTTTATGCTTGAAAGGTGTTTTGAATTTGTACCGTTAGAGGGAAGTCGGAAAGCCGGCAGGCGCTATGATAGCGATCTACATTTATCACAGCTCGACCTTTCTAAAGCACGACATCGTTTTGTTTTTAATTTCTGCGGCAGTGAAGAAACTTTATATGGTGTTGCTGTTTGCGATACTCACACGAGCCGAACTTTAGTGGGCACCTCTGTGTGTCCATTGGGAAATCTGCTAAGTTCATCGGACATCCGGCCTTGATGGTCAATCTGAGAAGGAGAAGCATTCAACTTTTTATTTTGCTAGCAAAGTCTAACTCAAAAAATACGTAAAAAGTTCTCAAATAAATAGATAGGCCCTAAGGAAAATAATTTCCCTCGGGCGTATGTCATCTTTGGGGATGCTGCACGAAGGGTCTTTTTACGGAAAGCAAGGAGAGAAAGTCCTGGAAAGGAGTGTGATGGGTGAGTAGGAATCTGGGATTCAGTGTGTCCACGTGTAACGGACGTGTGCATCCATCTCTCCTACTTTTATGTAATAATAGCCCCACCAAAGTTGATGTTCTCTCTCCCTCTTGTTTCCTAAAAATGTAACTCTGTAATTAATTAAAAATATTTTTTATCTTTACTCTGTTGAAGGTTCAGGTTGAATCGAAACCGGTTGGTTTTATGTATTAAAGATATATACAACAAAATGGAATTCAAACTAAGTTAATCTATTCTAATTATTATATTAAGAAATAATTGTAGTTACAAAGGATACCCAGATATATATAGCCGGACACCTCCCAAAATTCATCTTTCCAGCCACCTCCCTCTCCCTACAGCCTCACTTTAATGTCCCTTTAAATATCATGTCAAGTTTCAAGACAATCTGACAGAGCGACTAAAAAACTGAAGATCTGATAATGTACATTACAGTTAAGCACTTTATCGCTTGTCTGGATTCGAAAAGATTATTTTTTATTTGATAATTATCCACAACACATTCATCTCTCCCAATTTTGAAAAGTTCATGCTCGGTCGTGCCCACTCACAAAGAAAATAATCATATTGTAAAATAGCAAACCGAACATTGAAGTACGCGATTTCTAAGGCTTGAAAAAACATAACGAACCTAACAGCAAATACGTAATATATGGCCAACCCGTGCAAAAAACATTATATGCTGAAATGTCCCATCTGAATGGAAACGTACGGACTCCGGAGAGATATGGAAAATCGGTGAACATGTTTGCATTTATTCAACTGAAAATAAGTGCCTGTCGAACCTGCTCCTAGAAAACACATATTGAAACAACTCTGCGATGCGAAATAAGCTTCATATTCAACAAAAATCTTTTCAGAAAGAATCCGCTTCTCACAGCTCTGAAACTAATATTTTTGAGCTCCCTGTGCTCTTTTTTAGTGATGTATAATAACTGTAACTTGGATTATAATAATTGAATGTTTTAATTGATATTCCGATGTTAAAATAAAACACGGTTAAATATTTTTTTATTAATTGCAGGGTGATGTATTTTGGGTACTTTGTCGAATTAATCCTAAAACAGACTCTTATCATCTGTATTATATAGTAGATAATATTATTATCAGGGTGTTCGGTAGAATTGCTCATCTTCTACCAACTGAGGTAAAGAGGGGCTTATATTTTAGCTTAATCCAGTCCCACCTAAATTATTTAATAGAAATATGGGGTAACACATGCATTACGTACTTAAACGACTTACAAATAATACAGAACAAAGATATAAAAAAAAACTCTTTAATTATAACCCATACACTCCCACAAAAAAACTATACCACGAAATGAACCTTCTGCAAATGAGAACATTGTACGAATATAATATATGCATTTTAATCTACAAAATACAAAATGGACTTATACACACAAACACAACATTTAAAAAACGTCACAAGTACACGAACATTATACTAGACAACATAATAAATTGTACACAAATACTGTCAAGACTGAAAGTGGCAAGAGAAGCATTGGCCACGAGGGCGTACACATTTATAATCTCCTCCCAGATAACCTAAAAATGTAGCAGAATGTATATACCTTTAAAAAAATTTATTTAAACTTAAATTGTTAGAACAAAATTAAAAATATTAACTATATTATATGTACACTTATATACTACTATGCTCTGTACTTAGTTAAGAAAGCGAAATATTATATTTCTTTTAACTTAATAATAAAAACAAAAAAAAACAACAAATCATGTATGTATGTACGTGTGTATGTATGTATATATAGTGTTATAATCGCTTTTATTACACCCATGATTGTTGAACCAGTTTATTGGTGGCATCATTATCTCTTATTTAATACTATACTAGCGAATAAGAAAGAAAGTGTTTAAATTCTGTTTGTAGAAGTGCTCTTGGATACGTAATATTTTTTTGGTTTCCGTCTGGTGTGTACACGAATAAATCAGAAGTTTTTTGAACGCGTGAGAAGGCCACATACAGCTGTTCGCATGGATTTTCCAAATTTACCCCTTGCTATCCCCTATCGCTACTATGCCTCCTTTGCAGTACCTCTCTCTGCCCCTCTTTCACCCCCCACCTCTCCGTCACCCCTCTCCTGCGTGTCCTTTCCCGTGAACCCCCCTCCTTCGTTCCACTCCCCTATTCACTACACCTTCCTTCCTCCTTACCGCCCTTTCTGCCGATAAATTATATGAAAAATTCACATTTTATAAACAACTCTCACGTCACATATTGTAAATTTTTCGTACAAAGTTCATAACGCCAGAGCTCACCATTGTATATAGAAATCTTTGCGGGCGCGCGCACGACTCACCAAAATTTCATCGCAATCGGATGAATGGTATAGAAAATGATAATGGACAAACAAAGAAACAGTATTTTATGCTACGTTTTTAGATTTTCACGACCAAAAGTATTTTCTTTATTTGTTTTTGGGGTGTTATGTCGTGTTGCGCTACCCCCTTCTTTAGACAACTTTTCGGACATCGTTACAGTGTCCATCATCACACATCTGCCCTGATGATGGACACTGTAACGCTGTCCGAAACGTTGGCTAAAGAATGAGGTAGCGCAACACGACATAACACCCCAAAAACAAATAACGAAAGCATTTTTTATATATATTTACATGTAGATTACACCCCAAATAACTTAGTTTTTCACACTTTTTAATCAAAGCAAATCCGAAAAACTTCTAAAGAATAGAAGATTTTACACTGCACGGAAATTTTAAGGGTCTGAAACATTATTAGACGAATAAAAAGTTCCGTTAAAAAATTTCCGGTTTTAAAAAGGTCAAGATGTATTGTTCTACTCGCACTATTTAATTAAAGCATCTAAAATACTAGAATATTTCTGGAAAACCAAATTTTCTAATCAAAAACTTATGATTTAGGAATTTTTTTGAACATTAACCGCACACTAGACATGGGCAGATTTATTCCCAGAAGTGAATCGATTCAGTCTGATTCTCCTGGCCTTTTGAATTGATTCCTTCTATTCATTCCTTATTCAATTAATTAAAAAAAAAAAAAAAAAAAAAAATTATGTACTCTCCAATTAAGAAAACAAAGAAGACATGGAGAGGTTACGAAGCACCGCACTAAGAGGAGACCGATAGGCTACGAAGCACCGCACAAAGAGGAGACCGATTAGACTAAATTCTATAAATGTAGGTGTTTGCCTTTTTTTACATGAGCTCCACACAGGAGGCCCTACGGAAAATAAATTCCCTCAGGACCTATGTCATCTTTGGGGGTGCTGTGTGGAGGGTTTTTTTTTAAGGAAAGGAAGGAGAGGAGAGTTATGGGAAGGAAAAGGGTTTAAGGGGTGGGTAGGTATCTGGGGTTTAGTGTGTCCTGGTTATCCACCTCCAAGACCTAGACAAACCACACCCCATGAACCCGGGCACCCCTGCTAAATCACCAAACGTGGCGAACCACTTGGAGTGACCTATGGCAGAGGTGTTGGTTATCCAATAAAGGTTCCCGGGGCGGCGGTACCCATTCCCGCCTCCCAAATTGCCTCTTTTTAATGTCGTTATTTTTCGTTTCATCGCGTTTCAAAACACAACGGTGCTAAAGAAGTTTTCACTACGCAAAGCACTGTTCCTAGGGTGAATATGCCTATTTCAGATACGTTGGCTAAATAAGGAGGTAGCGCAACACGGCATGACACCCTAAAAACAAATAACGAAAATTGCCTATTTCACTTCAAATTAATATTACGAATTATGTCGTTCTGAAAAATTGTGCTACGGGGTTAATGCAATATTAAAATACTACATTTGTTAAAACAAACAAAAAAATTGACAAGAAAAATGTATTTACATTAGAATATCAATAAAATCTTAAAATTAAACAGTGTTTTGTTTCACGCCTAAAGTTTTACCAATTTTATTTTATTTATTAAATTAAAATTATTCCATTTCACGTGATCTAATATAAACAAACATTTTATCATTATTATTAAGCATTATTTTATGACAGCTGACCACAGCCGATTGCCGAAGTTCGGCGTCTCAAAGTAGGTAGGTATTTGTATTCCAATAGCTTTGTCGGAAGTTTTCAATCAACTATGTAATGAAATTGACGGCTTGGCCAACGGAGAGGAATGAGTGAACCCGCACGGTCAGTTTCGCGGCGAGCATTGAGGAATGAATTAGTTACTTTTGACTAGTGTCTTGCCTCTTGCCTGGCAGTGAGTTGATTACTCGCGAGCTGCGGACCTAGCAGGACCTGGGTTTGGTCCTGTTGGGTGTTGGGATCTGAGATTGACGCGATCACAGAGACGATGACGTCACAACTGAATTGAGATTTAATTCCTGAACTAGTGAAAAAGACTTCGCGCCCCGGACAAACTTGTTAGCGACAGACTATAAACCAGAGACTATTTACGCGGGACGGGTTCGATCGGCGCGGCGGGACTATGACTGGATCATATACTGAATAGAAGCAATGTACCTATTAATTCCTGCGTTGTGAAAGAGACAGATTCGAAACTAGTGACTCGGCCGATTCGCTTTCGTATTTCGCTTGGGCTGACCACGATGAAGTTGATACCTACGGGTATTTTACGAATGGCGCGCGGGAAAGGGATACTTTACGTGTTTTGCACTATTATTTAAATATTATTCTATGGGCGCGCCGCCCATAGATTAATATTTAAATATTTACGAATCATTATAATATTTAAATCGTTTACGGTAGGTACACATCATTCATTGAAATAATTTAACATTAAAATAAATGGAAAAAAATTAATGGTGCCGTTAAAAATCGTAGGATGCAAGGCCAAAGATGAGGAATGAAGACTCAATTCCTTTTGAAATTGAGAATCAGATCGAGTGTGTCACAAGATTGAATTTATTCATTCAATTCAGTCATTCAATTTTGCCCACGTCTACCGCACACATGAGGCTTATGTAGAAAATAATTTCCCTCATGGCCTATGCCGTATTTGGGGATGTTTTGTGGATGGAATATAAGGAAATGAAGGAGATGAAGTTTTGGGAAGGAAAAGGCATGAGGGGTAGGTAGGAGTTGGGGGTCAGAGTGTCCAGGAATGACGGGCGTCCCCCGTTCGAGAGAGACTAGTTGGAGAGGGCAAAGGGTTTCCTCAAACCGGCCGGGCCGCTCCCCACCCGACCTGCCACGCAGCTGGTGGACAGGCGCATCCGCCGCCAAAAGCTGAATACACGTCACCCGATGAACCCGGGCACCCTGCTAAGTTATCAAAAGTAGCAAACAACTTGAGGTGATTTATGGCAGGGGTTTTAATAATAATAATTACTAAAAATAATTTTTTATTTCTGGATGTGGGGAGGATAGACATAGACACGTCCCATTTAGTTATACATATTTATATATTTACACCGTAAAGAAACAAGAACATAAATAGAAGAAAAAACAATTAATAATAACAAAAATAAATAATCCATTATTATGCAGGGCGTGGTCTTGAGTGCGCTTGGGCCCATCGCTCACTCAGGAGTAGCGCTTGGTGCTGGAAGGCTGCGGTCACCAATGTGTTGTCGGAGGCCATTAGCCGCATCCTGGCTCCAGTGACCCGGTGTCTCATCAGATCGACGAATCCGTGCAATCCTAGTTTCGTAAACATTGTCGATGCACTGCTATATCTCCTGAATCCAAATGTAATTCTGGATGCATTGTTATATTGGTTCCGGAGTCGTTCCATCGAGGTGGTTCGGTAGTGATACCATGTTTCATACGTGTATAGACTAGTGCAAAATGCATTGAACAATGTTTTTTTACATGCATTGGAAGAATCTTCGGTCAATCATATTGGACAATACACTGATACTTCTCCTCTATCGTTCAATATCACCATCATCCGAGAGGTCTTCAGTGATTATGTGACCTAAGTATTTTACATTCGTAGATGTGCTTATGTTTTCCTCATTAAGTTATAGATACGGGGAAAATCTTCTCGGGATTTTTTCCATGGGGGAATGCGATTAGTTCCGTCATCTTGGGGTTGTACATCATTTTCGTATTCTTCGCAGATTTTTATTATACAATAAACAGTTCCCGGCGTGGCGGTACTCATACCCGCCTTTCAAATTACAACGAATTGCCTTAGCAGTTGTTGAGCGGTTCAACTTACGCACAGAAAAAAATTCAAAACGCTAAATTTCGACTTCATGAAATTGGGGGGGGGGGTTACTGGAGAATTTCAGATTTCTCCCCAAATATAGGCTATGTTCGCCTATAAAAAGACCTAGCCACAAAATTCGGGGTACTCCACGGGTAACATATGAAAGAACATAACAGACCGTAAAGTTTTAAGATTTTCACGGCCAAAAGCATTTTCGTTATTTGTTTTTGGGGTGTTATGCCGTGTTGCGCTACCTCCTTCTTTAGCCAACGTTTCGGACATCGTTGCAGTGTCCATCATCAGGGCAGATCCGGCAGATCCGGTAGATGTGTAATTTTTAGTCGTGAAGTGTGTGCTTATTTACTTCGAAGCGATACCGTGCCGCCAGCCCCACTAACTTTCACCAGTACAAAATAATCGTGACAAGCAGTGGCGTCATCGCCGCGGAACGGAATAGAAAGTTCATTAAAACGTGGTATTTATGCTAGGATCTGCCGGATCTGCCCTGATGATGGACACTGCAACGATGTCCGAAACGTTGGCTAAAGAAGGAGGTAGCGCAACACGGCATAACACCCCAAAAACAAATAACGAAAATAACAGACCGTGTTCATGTATACAATACTTTGGTAACAATATCCTTTGTTATTTTTTTTCCACGGTCGAGTGTCACCCCCCTTTCGGGTGGCACCCGGGGCGGACCGCCTACTATGTAATACTTTTTTTGTGTTAAATGTTGACGATTCAAAATTCATTTTGTTTCTTGCAGAGTAACATGAAAAAATAATATTGATTGATCTTTGAGTACCTAAACAAAAGAGAATAAGGCTTCCCAAATGTAGATTAAAGTTTCAAAAAATTCTCGCGAATTATTCTTGCAATTCTCGCGGAGTGGAAATGCCTAAATGAGAAAAATATTTGATCTCTTTTTTTTCATTGAGTTCTGCATTAATAAAAATTGTATTAGGTTATGAACTCGACGGTTTTTGGGTTCCTATTTTGATTTTTTTTTAATTTGAAAATTATGGATAAGATGTTTTGTTGGCTTGAAAAACTTTTACAAATATCCAAAAATATCAAATAAACTGAAAAAAAAATAAAATAAAAAAAAATAATATGTTCATGTTTTAAACCAATCGCTTAAATTACACTTTCTCAAGATTACACATTGTCAAATTAAAAAATGTTACAAAACTATTTTTGGGGAAAACATTAATTATTTTAAACTTTAAACAGTCGAAATGCTGGAAAGGTATTTAAAAAATATTATACACTTATAAATTATTTACTCTTTAAGGGAGAACTTGAAAAAAATATTTTTCACAGTGTTAATTAGATATTTTCCTAAATTAGAGAACGCTTATATTGCAAACTTCGAACATGATGTTCAAATTTAATTCAGGCAGATTCATTTTCGAAAATAAGAAAGCAGTTTTTAGATATTTAGGTAGGTACTTAATTTTCTTCCATCGTGGCAGATACCCTCAGCATCGCCCTGGCGAAAGACCACCATTCAGAATCGAAACGTTTCTTGAAATGGTTTTAGCCGTGTTTGGTGATCAGATTTGAATAGTCAGGTTCTAAACAATCCGACAGTTGATCTTCCGACAATTGTCCTCCCGAAATTATAATTATTATGAAATTATAATTTTTAAAGTGAAAACTTCTTTAGCACCGCTGTGATTTGAAACTCGATGAAACGAAAAATAGCGACACTAAAAAGAGACAAACATATAGGTACATAGTAATACAGGAGTCCATACTTTTGTACTGATTTGTTCAATCTGAATGTCGATGTGTGAATTGTTCAATCTGAAGGTGAGGGAGGTACCACAATTCGGGATCAGGCCGCCAACAACAACACGCCTTATGTAGAAGGAAATAAAGTTTAAATTCCCGTTTAACACCAGTCGACCGTTTTGATTCATTTACCAAAAAAACGTGTTTATTTTATTTTGTGAAGCTCAGGAACAAATATTTAAATAATTTTCTAAATAACTTAATTTTCCACAACAATAAAACCATAACCGAAAACGGGTTCGTAAGTAGGCGATTTTGAACTTTCAATCAGTTTTTATAGGTCGGATACTTTATTTTTTTATATAAAAAGACAAAAAAAAATGCGGAGTGTGCAATTCACGCGCGGTAGTAGTGCAACCTTCAGAAAACGAAAGTAGACAAGAGTGGGGAGACTACGCAGCACCGCACAAAGAGGATACCGATTATACTATCTCATTCTCTCTGAGGCTAAATCTTATAGATATACGAAATTGTCTCTTTTTAGTTCGCTATTTTTCGTTTCATCGAGTTTCAAATCACAACATTGTTAAAGAAGTTATCACTTCAAAAACTTGATTATTTCCAAGGAAAATTATTGTTCTACTCGCAGTATTTAAATAAAACATCTAAAATATTTCTAAGCGATATAATTTTCAATCCAAAATCATATGATTTTGCATTGCTTAGTATTGCATCACCTTAAGAATTAAGTACCCATTCCGTAAGAAATGCTTATCACGATAATTGTCTTACTTTGATATCACTTTCTGACAGCTGTACGATCTGTTGAGTCTCATTTTATCTTCGCTTGAAATTTCGAAAATAACTACCGAAGGAAGAATGGTGTCGTCAGCATTTTCCTCCCAGTTATGGAAGCAGATTTCTTCGCTGATTTGATAACAGAGGGCTAAAGAGATATTTTCTCTGATAGTATCTTGTAAAACAGATGTTTTTCTCAGCTTGTATATAGAACAGCGGAAACGATAGACGTTACCAAATCGTCCAGTTTATTGGACATCTCCAAATGTTAAGTTTTGAGATAGGTAATGAGGAAAGTAATATTTGAATATTAACAATAAATAAAATATTATTTACAAGTGTCTGTGTTTTATATATTAAATCTTAATATATAAAACGAAGTCGAATTAGTTACACTATTTAATAATAGTAATAATAATAACGTAGTATTTATATAGCGCAGTTTTGTGATATTTCACTTCAAGTGCGCTTAATTATAATAAACTTAAAATTAATCCTATAGTGTTCCTTACGAGTCCTTACAAAATACAAAATTGATTAAATTATTTGAAACAAAGAATATACGGTAGGTATATACAAAGCAATTCCTAAAGAACAATATTAACAAAAAGAATTCATTAAAACTAAATTATAATAAAGAATAAGAGGCAGTTTACGTTTAAAAATAATAATAATAGAGTGCACATAAAACTATAGTAAGGAGGTAATCGAACCAAACAATTACCAGAAACTTGAGGAACATGGCTTATTATAGTAGATTGAAAACGAGTTAAAATTCATGAAAGGTACGATTTTTTAAATAAGTTTGCTTTTAAAGCTCTTTTGAATTCAGCCAAGTTCTCGATATTAGTAAGAGCTGAGGGAAGTTTGTTCCAAATGAGCGGGCCAGTTACACGAAAAGATCGATCATAATAAACGGCTCGATTTGACCTAGAAAATTCGATTAAACGATTAGTAACATCTAGATCTGCTGACCTTAGAGTAAGCTGCCTATCGCTTAAGTTTTGTAGGACACATAGTTCCGATATATAGGCTGGCGCCATTCCTTGCAATGCTTTAAAGGTCATTAAGCAGATCTTGAACTCTATTCTTTCAGGGCATCGAAGCCAATGAAGGCGATCCCTTAGAAGCGGGGTAATTTTATTTATAACTCAAGAATATTTTATTTATAACTTATATTTATAACTCAAGAACGGCTGAACCGATTGTTATGATCTTTGATTTGTTGCAGAATAGCTAAAAACATCGGAAAAATTAACGAAAAAATAAATATGAAGAAAAATCTTTTTTTCATACATTCTGTATGGAACGAATTCTTATTTTTGAAAGAGCTGCAGGAATATTGTGATAAGTACAATATTGGGTACTGAGTGAATTCCAAAAATTCAAAAACGTCAAATGTCAATTCGCTGATTGTTTTGCTTTTGTTCTCAACTGTCAACTCAATGTCAACTGTCGAAAATGGGACAAACGGTGAACGTATGTCTGCACCCTCCAAAGGAAAAATACAATGTATAGTATCTATATTAATATTATAAATGCGAAAGTGTGCGAGTTTGTTTATTACGCAATCACGCCTAAATTACTAAAAATATTTTAAAATTTCTTATATAATAGAATAATAAAAAGCTACATTATATGCGAGTAAAATAGGCTGTATATAATGGTAAGCTCTGGCGTTATGAAATTATAAATATTGGTGGGGGAGGGTGAGGGGAATCCGGGACGGGGGGAGAGGAATCTTGGAGGGGGGAGGGGAGCTCGGGAGGGGGGTTAGCGGGAAGGGGGAAGGGGAACGGGACGAATGAGAAAGGACACGTAGGGAGAAACAATGTCTTTATTAAAAGGCATTGCAACGCATGCCGGGTACCAGCTAGTGTGCTATAAAATAACACCGGTGTCATAATGTTCCGGTACATTAGTATGACATTTTGAAATATCCTACTAGCGACCCAAAAAACTTTAACATTTTGTTTAATTCACTACAATTTTTTCAGCATTATATTTGATTTGGTGGTGTTTCCGAGTAATCTGATTTTTTTTTATCAGGTAGAGCGTAAACTTTCATATACACGTACCTACATACTCAACCCAAATGTCGATTTTACGAAGATACGGTCGAGGAGCAAGGCTCTCGACTAGCGATACGCAGGTAGCAAATCCCGGCCTGCGCAGATAAATTTTATTTGATTGATTTGTGTTTCCACAATTTAATCATTTAAAATAATTCAAGTTTCAGAGTGCAAGATACTTTCTGCATCGCCCTGGTGTAAGACCTTGAAACGTTGCTTGATATTGGCTTTAGTCGTGTTTGGTGACTAGATCTGAATAACCAGATACTTCCCCATCTTCGTCTATCCCATCTCCTTCCCCTCCCATCTTACCTTCAGCCTCACAACATACCCCAATTGGGGATGCCATAGCCCGTGGTCGTCAAACTGAGGCCCGCGGGTTGCATGTGGCCCGTGGCAGTTATTTGTGCGGCCCGAAGAAATATCTGCCGTTTTATTTTTAAATACATATTATTTCATGTACAATTATATTAACCTGCTTCAAATATTTTGCGTACATGGATTCCTGCGACTTTTAAACGTTGATTTTAATTAATTGACATTTTATTTAAACACCCAGCTGATTTTTGAAAACATCCAAAATCGATTTTTAATGCGCGCTTAGTGTACGTCATAGGTTCTTAGCGTGGGCGATAACGCCCCCTTGTGGGCATTTGAGACTTTCAGGGGGGGCAGCAGAAGCCCCAGAGAAAATTAAAGGGCGTCGAGATTGCACAGCGTAAGTAGGTAAAAAAAGGGTTTAAAAAAGATAAAAAGCAAAGTAACCTTTAATATTGGTTAACTTTTGTTATTGTAGATATTTTAATCATTTTTATCACCTGTGCGAAAATTCACACATTTCGGTAGTTCGGGAAGTGGATGAAAATTGAATTGAAAGATTCCATTACAGATCTACATAATTTATTTTATTTAATATTGTCATCTAATGTGCATTATTACTAAGAATTGACTACATATCAAGAATACAAGAAGCAAGGAGGTAGAAAACGGTACTTAAATACAAAAGAATTTATTTTTAACCTGCTTAAAAAAAGTACAACATCCCCCCCCCTCCCCCACGAAACCATAAGTGTGCGGCCCGCGGTGATACCTCACATTGTCCTTTGTGGCCCTTGACCAGAAAAGTGTGACGACCGCTGCCATAGACTCATTGGATCCAGACGGGAACAGTTGGGACTCTTGTGAGGTATTCACATAAATAAAATAAAAAATCAACTGGACGATCGATATGTGCCTACTATGTTTGATAACTTAGTAGGGATACCCGGGTTCGTGGTGAGGCGCGTTCAGGTCTTGGCGATGGATGCGCCTGCCTACCAGCTGCGTGGTGGGCCGGATCGGGAGATAACTAGCAAGCTAGTTAAAAAAATAATCGGATGGTGCGTACGCTTTATTTTGCCCTTTTGCTAGTCGGGAGTTGCTCAGCGGCCTTTGTGTGGAAGGAACAAATGAATCTGTTTAGCAAGCTAACTCTATCCTTTCTCTGTGCTTTGTACTTTTCTATGCTTAGTTCTATGCGCTTTGGCAGAGAAACACTTCTTAGGTAAACCACTTTCTCCCTTGAACTTGAACTAAACTGTACTTGGATCTGCATCCCTTTGAATCAAAAGGAACCGAGTTTCTCTTACCCCGCATTTCTTTTAGACCCCTTCCAACCGTATTCTACAACATTCTTCACTTGAAAAGGTGACAATAAAAAAATATCATCTAGGTACTAACGTCTGTAACAACGATGGAATATCTATTCTTTCTACAAGAAAGACTTTTTAAAAATGGAATTCAATTCTCTAGATATGTTTACTTACCTACCTATTTATTTTACCTATATGTTACTTCATCTTTTTCCTACATTTGTTCCAATTCCCTTATTTTCCGATTAAAATGGTACATGACGCAACCGGAAATATACCATTTTTAAATCAAATTCTAGATGTATCGACTCTTTTCTACAAAAAAAACATAGATTGATTTCGAAAGATTGTTATTTTAGCTATGTTCTAAATTTTAAAAGATTTATTAAATTTTTAGACGAAGTATTATACAACATATATTTCAAATCCTATAATCGTATAGTAACATAAATCGATAAATTATCAAGGAAAGCTAATTTTCAGAATTAAAATTTTAGTTCAAATAAAATCATAAAAAATCCAAGTAAATGTTTTTTGATTAAAATACTCTGTTTGTCTATTTATTTACGGTCTTACAAAACAATATATTTTAAATTTTTTTTACCCACATATTTGGATTAGACATTATTGAAAAATTATAAATACTTAAGATCAAAAAAAAAATATTATAAAATTTTTTCAGATGATATTAAAATGACTTTTGGTTTAGATAAATGTAAAACGATCCATATAGAGAAAGGCAAAATTGTAGATGGAGACGAGGGTATATTTAGAAATTTCAAAATTAAAAGTATGAAAGGGGATGAGGTTTATAAATATTTAGGATACCCGCAATCGAATAGATTAGATCACACTAGTATTAAAAATGATATTAGGATTAAATTTCAAACTAGGATCAGAAAAATTTTAAAATGCAATCTATCTGCTAAAAATTTAGTAAAAGCAATAAATACTTGGGCAATACCTTTATTAACGTACTCATTTGGCATAATTAAATGGTCCAATACAGATTTAGATAGTTTAGAACGATTAATTAGAACTACGTTAACGAAGTTTAATTGCCATCATCCAAATTCAGCTATAGAACGAATTAATTTACCTAGAAATTTAGGAGGTAGAGGTGTAGTCAAAATAACATCTTTGAAACACAATCAGGTAGAAATGCTTAGAAATTTTTTCCATAGGAAAGCTAATAGCTCAGAAATGCACAAAATAATTTGTAAGGCAGATAGAAACATTACACCTTTGAATTTATATGACGAGAATGCCAACATTCTTATAAATACTAACCAGGAATTATTAGATTCCTGGTCAAATAAAATTATTCATGCAAAACACTTCAATTATCTCAACCAAACGTATGTTGACAAACTTTCGTCAAACAAATGGTTGAGTATTGGAGAGTTGAGCGCAGAAATAGAAGGATTTATGCTTGCCATTCAAGATAGAGTCATTAATACTAAAAATTATAGGAAGCATATAATCGAAGATATAAATCAAATTGATGATTTATGTAGAAAATGTTTGGCTTTTCCGGAAACTATAGAACATATTATATCGGGATGTTCTATATTAGCGCCGTCCGAGTATACATTTAGGCACAATCAGGTTTTAAAAATAATCCACCAAAGTTTGGTAATTAAACATAACTTGATTGACTGCCGTAATATAGTACCATATTATGAATATGAACCAAATTCATTTTTAGAAAATGAATTTTATAAAATATATTATGATAAAACTATACTAACAGACAGAACAATTAGTCATAATAGACCTGATATAGTTTTACATGACAAAATTAAAAAAATAACTTATATCATTGATGTAGCTATTCCAAATTCCTGTAATATTCAAAAAACTGTTTCTGAAAAAATTAGAAAATACACAGATTTAGGAAATGAGATTAAAAGAATTTGGCATTCTCGGAATATAAAAATATTACCATTTGTTATTTCGGCTACTGGCATTATACCTAGGTCTCTGATTCAAAATTTAGGCGTATTAGATTTGTCAAAGAATTTATATATAAAAATGCAAAAATCGGTAATTTTAAATACATGTAGGATTACAAAAGATTTTTTAAATATTTATATTGAGGGATCAGTAGGATTTATAGGTTCAATTAGGAATTCCACAGAGCCGAACCCTCTGATATGAAAATATCTGGAGTCGGTGAATTATTTTCCCATCTGGTCTCTGGTAGGTTGACATGTTGTTCTTGTATTGTTTTGTAATTATAATACTTATAGTGCAATTGCATAACGTGGATTGACCAGATGATCATTTGGAATGTGTGTGAAAGGGTTTAGTTTTTCCTGTGGGGAAAATTAAACCCGGACATTTAAATCTGGTGCGTAAATTTAAAACTTTTTCATAATGTTAAAAAAATTGTCATCACGCGTCTGAGCATCTTGATTACTAACTTGAATGTAGGTTAAAGCATATTTTGAATGAAATGAAATCGATAATGAGTTATTACTTGAAAATGCTGGCACGGAGAATAATCAATCTTTCTCATTGGAATCGCCCTGTAGAGTTGCTAGGGTACGATCGAAAATTTTAAATTTGAATTCTGTCACTATGTTTGTATGCATTTATTTACCTCTACATCTGTTTCGACACAGGTATATCCTAATGAGACAGGCATCGAAAAATCATATGTATTTAAACTTTATATGGAAAAATAAATAATATTTTTTTAAAATGGCCAACATAACCTTAAATCTTGATATCAGAAAGGCGTAAATTTTTTCGCTGGCATTAACATACGGCTGTAGATTCTGAGATACTCGCCCCAGGGCTGAGGCTAAAGGTGAGGGTAGTTGGGATCGCTGGTTGATTCATATAACTATATTTGTACGCATTTATATACCTCTACGTTTGTCTCGACACAGGTATATCCTAGTGAGACGGGCATCGAAAAATCATATGTATTTAAACATTATATAGAGAAATAAATAATTTTTTTATAAATGGTTAACATAACCGTAAATCTTGATATCAGACAGGCGTAATTTTTTCGCTGGCATTAACATACGGCTGTAGATGCTGAGATTTTCGCCCCAGGGCTAAGGCTAAAGGTGAGGGTAGTTAGGGGTAGTTGAGGGTAGTTGGGGGTTAGCTGGGGGTAGTTAGGGGAAAGTGTTACCTCGGGTTATCCACGTTTAGTCGGATCAAGATAATGCCCATTCTCAGTCACGACGATTTGCTGGCCTCCCGCAGAGGTACAGCCCTCTATGGGTACAGCTCGACAGGAAAAAGTAGAAAATGAATAAAGTGGAACAATTTTTTATTTATTTTATTTCTACCGATTTTAAAATAAAACCAATGTCCCAAAAACAAGGGATATTATTTTATTAAAATTGGCTACGCAAAAGTAATTAATAACACTTTCTTGAAAGCGGAAAATGCACAGACCCTTGGAAAAATACGAAATCCGACTTTACTTTTCAAGATTAACTCTGAAAAAAGACACACAATCTATATTATTTTAAGTACTAAAGAAGTGTATACAAAATAAATGTACTAATAAAATAATATCTATATTATAGGTATGTGGGTATCAAAATATTTAAATGTGCACAGGATTTTACCATCAGAACACATCAACGAATGTATATTAGGAACGGAATTAAAGGATTTTAAATTTATATCCAGTGCACATTTGCACATACCTATTTTAATTAAATATTAACTTTAACACGTGTGTCTTATTCACATCAATCCCAAGCTGTGTTAAATATAAAAAGTGACTGAAACGGAAACTGCGCACTGTGTGCAGTGTTGCCATGAACAAACTGACAAAACGCGATTAACCAGTTAATAAGTTTAATAAAGTTTAATTGGGGCGAGTAGATATTAAATATTGAATAACGTTAAGGAAATAATTAATCGTTACATTTGTTAATTATTTTCGTAACGTCTCCCTAAACGCCGGATCTCGGTGACGGCATAAAAAAGGCAATAAACATACGTTCCTTATCACAAGAATGCTGCAGCTCTTTCAAAAGATGAGATAAACAATGTACGTAGGTCTTTTCCTCCAAAGGAAAAGTAATCTTGCATCTCTCTTACACGCCGCACCGTGACGTCTCCTCAAACCCCTACAATACTACTAGCCGTGACGATAATTTTGAAAGTATGGAATATAGTTACAAGGATAATATTGAAATGTGAGTGAATACCAACATTAAAAAAAGTCAAATATTATTGCGCTGATGGTTTTTGTTGTGTTCTTAAACATATCTATAATATTGCAGCACTTTCTTACACAGCAAATAACAACAGTCGAAAATGAGACAAACGGTGAACGTATGTCAGCACCCCCGCAAAGGAAACATACAATCATTGTCATACATCTCCGTCATATGAATAAAGAAAATTAAACGCAATTCCTGTCGCCGTATGTCATCTTTGAGGATGCTGTGTGGAAGGTTTTTTTACGGAAAGGAAGGAGAGGAGAGTTCTGGGAAGGAAAAGGGTTTAAGGGGGAGGGGGTAGGAATCTGGGGTTCAGTGTGTCCTGGTCATTCACCTCCAAGACCTAGACAAACTTCATCCCATGAACCTGATTCCCCCAAAGGAAAAAAGTAGTACCTTGGAGGAAACAGACACTCGTATATTGTGTCTTTTGTCTCATCATTATTTAATGTGTAAGAAAGAGCAGCAGCATTTTTAGGATAAAGAACGCACGTTTTATGCTTTTTTTGTGCCTTCACGGTACCGTAAACGTGAATCGTCACGGTAATAAATAAAAGCGCTAATTAACAACTATTCCCTAGAATTCGATGTAGAATATCGTTTCGAAAAGTACCACTAATTTGAATTTTTTGTAAAAATATTGGAAATGTACTTGGACTTAATACTCGGACCATTTGTCTTTACTTTTGAACCATCTTTAAAACCCTAGATCACTAACCTTATTTTTCGACGCTTATCACAAGCCTTCGTCAATTCAATATGATTTTAGTCGTTTCGACTACGGTATACGGTACGGTATTTCGATATGATTTTTCGTCGTTTCGACTAAGGTACTTAATAAAGGGGGCTTAAAGGTTTTATTAAAACAAAACATGCACATATTTATTTTTATTATTAATGAACAGTGTTTATTTATATTATTTATTATATTTAGATGAACAAAAATATCAAATTTATTTATCAAGAGACTTATAAATGAGATCATAGTTTTCATGCAAAATCAACAATTGTTACATTTTTAAAGTTGGTATTTGAATTAGTTATAACAAAATTTTGAAAAAAAAAACTATTGAAATATCAAAAACGAAGACTTGAATTAACTAATAAAATAAAAAAATTGGTAAAAATCTAGAAACTAATAAAAATTTGGTGAAAATCTAGCAAAACTAAAAAGTCACGTTATCATTAACCTTCGTCGATGCGACGAGCCATGGTTGCTGAATTGGCGCTCGTGGACTCCCCCATCGTCCGCACTACCGTCAATAGCAGAAGTAACCGGCCGATTGAGATTAGCCTGAGTTTGAAAGAATTACGGTCACGCACGCAAAATTTCTCGCGGTTTTTTTAATTCTGCGTCGTCGATTCGACGAAGGTTCGCGATCTAGGGTTAAACATTCGCAGCGACCTCAATTTCTTCACATTTATTTGTCAGACTGTACAGTGTAGGAGTGTAGGTATATCGTCTGCCTCCGCTACACAGGAAGGCTCTGCAGAAAGAAAAAATGCCTCGGGCTGTTAAAATAATCCGTACATCCGCAACTGTTCGAGGGTGGAAAGAATAAACTTATCTGGGTCTCTCGGGGATAGAAAAAACAATATTTGAATTATCGAAATGCATGGATTTAAGATAAAAGATTGTGACAATTTAAAAAAAGGTTTTATTTAAATTTAAAAATCATTGAACAATACTAATTTTAAAGAAAACTGATGTCACCAAAATCTTTCGACTCCTCGGCCCCAGACTAGGCATAAAGTAGAACAAAAAAATGCGATGTAGGTGTGTTTCGTGATCTAACAGTCAGACTATTCTTTGCACACAAAATTATGTTGCAGCATCGTTGATGATATATAAATGGGATGGCGATCAGAGGCGGCCCGTGACAAAATTTGCCGGCAGTGCATTTCACAAAAAATGGTAACATATAATTAATTGATACACAGATTTGCGAAAACCAACATCAAGTTGTAATCGTATACCTATCAACTCGATCTAACAAACTAAATTGCATTACGTTATGTATATGTACTCGGAGTATGAATGTTCATTAACTTTTCGGTAAAATAAAGGCTATCGTTTACTCAACTTTCACTTCACAATTTATCATCAACCACGAAAAAAAAAGTGTTCAAGCGATCACATTCACAAAGCCAAGATGCTTTCGAATATTTAATACTTTGTTTAAAAAACTCTATTCATAGTTTTTTTCCCTTAACCTTACTTGTATTATATTTAGCAAAGGTTTTGGAGAGCCATTATTTTTCAAAAACAATTTATTCTCAAATGAAATTCGGTTGCTTTTGAAAAAATCGATGTTAATCGCAATGTTTTCATTACCACTCATTTTTAAATAAGTTTTTTACAGAGCAAAACTAGCGAAAACCATTAAAAATGTGTCAATAGTGATCAGTGATCTGCCAAATGTTTGATTTCGCCGCCCCGGTGCGATGGTAGATTAGTTGTTCCTAACTACATAAGTCATTCCAAACGTTCGGTAACATATAACTCATGTTAAAGGTTTTGTCATAAACCAGAATGCTTCTGCGCATGTGCGCCGCTAGTGCACGAGCGTGTCATATATCTTCCCTTATGTCTTGCCCATTTCACGGTTCCAGCCTCTGTAGACTGTCCCAGTAGAAATATCACTTCATGTGACGTCACGTGTCGGCACAACGGAAGATGCACGCATTGCTTTTTCGTATGCGCCGATGCGAGTTTAGTACGGAATCTAATACGAAAGTTAATTGGTAAGGATATTATAACGAATTGGCGGGAATTCTTCGTGAATGAATGTTACAAATTTACACTTTTACACGTTTGTTGATGTTTGTACGAATTTACACTTTTGACGTTGGCAGTGCATTGCACAAATGCATCAAGGCAGGGGCCGCCACTGATGGCGATATACGATGTCAGGCCAGTTTAAGAGAAATAGAGTGCGCGCTATACGGGTTGGAACCGAAGTCGGTGACGACAATGTTTTCCATTAAAATCTGGGTGTAGAGCATTTACAATCTTATATCTATTCATTACCATTCAAAATATTGAAATTGTTTGGACAGACTCAAATTCCTTCAAGCACACCGACACGCCCACGAGACACTTATGGCGGTTCAAATCTTCAGTTGCAAGGATGATTTATATTGTAATAATAATATGTTCTTTAATGAACGTGTTTGGAAAAGCGAAAACAAAATATTATGATGGGCGGTAAAATAATACAAGGATTTGATAAGAATATGTACACTATATACAGTTTGTCAAATAAGAGTAGAAAACATAGGGGGGGCACCACTGTTGTTCGAATGGCAATTCTTAAAATATAACTCATGGTGGAAATGCAAAGATGTGTAACCTACAATTTAGTAAAAAATTAAAAAGGAATAAAAATGAAAAAAATATTTTTTCATTGCACTATAGATACCCACTGATCTGAAAATTAGAATTGCGTATATTATACCTTCGCGATTTTGTGTTAACATAATGAATAATATCGATATTGTTAACTTAACAATATTTCAAAACTTTATAATACAATCTTTTGCTGAAAGTAAACAAGTCGACTGCATATATACAGACTTTTCGAAGGCGTTTGACAAAGTATCCCATAAACTACTAATCCAAAAAATATTTGCTCTAGGAATAAGGGATAACATGCTAAAATGGTTTACTAGCTATTTATTAAATCGTAAACTGTTCGTCAAAATAAAATCTTAGATCTCGAAAGATTTCTGGGCTACTAGTGGCCTACTGCAAGGTAGTCACCTTGGCCCGGTTTTGTTCCTCTTTTTCATCAATGATATAACCATTTGCTTCAATGATGTCGAGGTATTGCTCTTTGCTGATGAAATCAAGCTATAAAAGAAAATAACAGATATAAATCATTGTCATATACTACAGTCAAATATTAGTAAGTTTAAATATTGGTGCGTTCAAAATAATTTATTTTTAAATGTAGAAAAGTGTAAAACCTTGACTTTCTTCAGAAATAAAAATCCTGTTTTATTCGAATATTCCATCAATAACACAGCTTTAGACAGAGTCACGGAAATGAGAGATCTTGGAATTATTTTGGATGAAAAACAGATTTTCGCCAATCATATCCACCAAATATGAACAAAGGTATGAAAACACTAGGCTTCGTATTAAGAACAACTAAAAACTTTAGTTCCATAGAAGCCATTAAACTATTATGTGTATCTCTAGTTAGAAGCCAAATTGAATATAACTCGGTAGTTTGGTCTCCATCTTACAAAATTCACGTTAATAATATTGAGCGAATACAAAAAAAGTTTCTGCGTTTTATAAATTTTAAATTAAGTATCCCACTAGAAGACTTAATATATGATCTATTACTAAATATTCTAAAAATACATACACTAGAAGACCGAAGTAAAATAAACGACTTAACATTTTTATTCAAAATACTTAACTCTAAATTCGACTGTGGCGAACTCCTAAAACTCATAAACTTACGAATACCAACAGTAACCACGCGACAAAATACACTATTCTACTGCAGCATTCACAAGCGGAACTACATTGCCCACTCTCCTATACAACGATTTCACACTATGGGGAATCAGTACTTAGGTGATGTCGACATATTTAACATCAACTTGGCGAATTTTGTGGAACTTGTAAAAAACTTATTCCAATACTATTCCTAAACATATCTGTATTTTTGTAAACTTATCAAATCGCAGAACCTATATTTTTTTTTGTATTTTTGTGACTTGTGTGTATTTTTTATCCAATTTTTATTTTTATTATTTCTTTATCTGTTGAAAAATCATCTGTAATGAATTTATTGTTCTACCAACCATGTAAAAGCCCTCTGGGCGTTGAATAAATAAATAAATATTGTAATAAAATATAAAGCACACTTTAGAAATTGCTCACATTTATTTAATGCTAGCTTTAGTACCTTGCTTTACCCGGACTTTAGATCATGTCTCTAATTTTAGATCTGAATATATTTAACTCATTCAAATCTAAAAGTAGTGTAACCAAACTCACCTTTAATGATTCTTCCTTTCTATCTGCTGTTAAATTCAAAGTTACGTTAAATTAAACGAAAGCAAATCACCATTTAATCAAATTTATCTCTTTAACATAATTTCATTTCTTTATGTTGTAAATCTTTTGTAATTCCTCCATCTTGTTCTTGTAATTCTTCCATCTTGTAAATCTGAATGTATTATACATATGTTACCAGGTTAATTCGGTAAATCCGATTATAATATATGCTACCAGATTACCTTTTCTACTTTGTCACAATAAATGTATGTGTACTTATATTTATATATTTTATATACATTTTCTTTATTACACACCTTAGCTTCAGAAAAAAATGAATTTTTCTGTTTTTTTGGTTTTGTTTTTTGTTATGTAATTTATGTACATTTCAGGTATAATATGAACTAAACATCTCAATTTGCCTATCCTGGAACGGGAAACTTTCCTAGTTGGACAGGCAAAGCTTCCTAATTGTAATTTGTAATTTTGTATCTATAATAAATAAATAAATAAATAAATAAAAGTAGGTACCGTAACAACAGTGCTTTTTCGATTTAAATTTTTTGTCTTTACAGTTTTCTATATATTCAGAGTCATTGCGCTTTAAAAGAATATTTGAGACCAAAATTGGTGTTGCCGGCCTACAAATTTTGTAGTTCCAGTTTTAATATTTCTACACTTAATTGACAACTATAGATACTTACATTACAACTGAAACTTCGCAGGTAGGCAGGTATACTACTTACAAATAAATATGTGTTTCTCTAAACTGAATCAAGTAATTTTTTTTAAAGTAGTTACCAACGCTGTTAATGCACTAGCACATAATTTATAGTTCCCCAATGTTTTCATAAACCGCTTTTCGAGCCTGGGGCACATTTAATCAAGTGCAGTAATCAATTATTTTGCTAATAACCCTGCATTATTTCCGCGTAACACACTCGGAACCCCTCTGCATATAACAGGCAGAGGCGTGTATTCCAAACTATCTAACGAACTAACTAACCATCACGCCGTTTCCGCAGGGGTAGGCAGAGAGGACGGACCGCCATACGAATCGGTCTTGGCACACACTCTTTGCCTCATTCACATTCATACATCGCCTCAAACATACTCTTCTATTATTCTGAATCTTGACATGGCCCAGTATCTGATTCACTTGATGGTGTCATGTCTTCGTCGGGCGTCCCCGACTTCTTCTACCATTCACATTTGCCACATATATTCTTCTTACACTAATTTCTTCATTCATTCGCTCTACATGCCCAAACTATCTAAGGGTCCCTTTCTTAATCTTACTCATTACGCTTACATCAGCCTTGCATTATTTCAATTCTTTGCAGATCTCCACATTTATCACACGATCATACATGATCCATTTTACCACACATACGCCTCAGGGATCTCATTTCAATAGCATTCAGTCTGTTTTCATCCTTCCTCTGCCAGTTCCATGCCATACACAGAATAGGCACCAGGACTCCATTGTGGACTGCTAGCTTCATATAGGCACAAAAGCTATAAATTATTGGCTGCTATCTTAATATATGATTGCTAGATTCAACTCGAACTAAATGCTATCTAGATATTAATAATGATTTACTGTCTTCCTTTCTTAGTAACAAGTAGAGATAATGATATCCTCACTGGGATCTCTCGTGCTGAGGATTACATTTACATATTATTATTTAATTATAAGAAATTAATCTGAATTAGACATAAACATAGACATAAAATAATTATAAAGAAAATAAGATAGTGTTTTTTTTATAATTCAGTTCACTAGATTCGGTTTTAGTCTGTATTTGATATGGTGTCTGGATAAATTTTTATCCATTTTATTTTTAATACGCGATATCTATTAACTTTTCTGCCAGTCTAGGATGAATATTTATTTTAATTTTTTAAACTTTATGATTAAAATCTCAAATTATAATATTTAATTAAATGAAGACAATATTAGCGAAACTCAATCAATTAATATGTGCGTTAAGAAAATGGAGATAACGTTGGTAGTTCTCAGTCGAAGTATGATACAGGTATGACCGAATTTGATATGGGTTTGGTAGAGCACTTGCCATGTAAGCAAAGGGTCATGGGTTTGAGTTCCAGCGGAACAAATATCTTTTTCTGCTTTTTCTGTCTCCAGATTTTCGATTGAGTTTCGCTAATATTATTGTCTTCATTTAATTAAATATTATAATTTGAGATTTTATTCATAAAGTTCAAAAAATTAAGATGAATGTTCTTTTGTTTTATTAAGTATTTTTCAGCCTACTTGTTGCCAATCGGGCATTAAACAAATATTATAATTTACAAAATTATAGCAGTAAATCAATTTGTACTTTCAAAGCAATGCGCGAAGTTCCAAATACGTTCGCAGCACCTCGCGCACCGTACCGACCGCACATTATAATGTGTCAAAAACAGAAACTAAAAGGTCGCCTACTAGAGAGTATTTTGCTAGAGAGTAACTGCTCCCATTTGGAGCCAGTAAGACTATAGAATCCCCAATTGAGGCATGTGGTGAGACTAGGGAATTAGGGAATTAGGGAGAAGGAGATGGGGTAGAGGAAGGTGGGGAAGAACCTGGCTATTCAGATTTGTTCACCAAACACGGATAAAGCCATTTAAAACAACGTTTCAATTCTGAATGGTGGTCTTACACCAAGGCTATACTGAGAGTACCTTCCACTCTAGAGTGCTATTTATTTATTTCAATTGAAGTCGAGAGCCTTACCTCCCGACCACGAAGGCCGTCAAGTATGCATCCAGTAATTGCCTTGTAATATATATGAATACAGATGTTTTATTTGGCTTACGAAATCCTAACCTAACCTAACCAGCTGCTCACAATAGCTAACCCGCTTAGCTTAGCGGAAAGTTGCATAAAGCTGTAGTTTTCCGTGAAAATTTTTTTTTTCAATGAATTTGCTATTTATCCTTCTGTCTGCCCGATCCAAAACTCTGTGCACGCCACTGTAAACAGGGGATGGATTGCGGTTTTGAGCATCGGATTAGCGGTCCAAAGAGATCCCATCTAATTTTGAAATATCACGTCCTGAAAATATGAAATCCACACTCTGCGAAATGCCCGCCATTAGGACAATGAGTAAAAATAATGGTGGAATACGATGGAATCTCTTTTTCTATTTTACAGGTTTTATTGCGTCGGGACGCCCCCAAATGATGAACATTACCGCTAAAGGATTGCCATACGACTAGGCACTTTCTTTTCGTTTAGGAAAAAGATAAAAAAAGTGAGGTTATGAATGTCATTCATCGTTATGTAATAGCAATAGCTCGTTCAAGATATTCGAGTACTGAATGATATTGCTGCTATAATAATGTAGTTGCTTCGTGAATAAACAAGTCAATTTCGCTATAATCTGAGCAATTTAAGGGTGAACCCACAGTCGATCCCCCAACAATTAATCCCCCGACAGTTGATCCCCGACATGTGAAGCCCCCCCGATATTACAATAATTATAAAATTCAAATAAATTGGTGGGGTGGGTATAGGTACCGCTGCGCGGGAACCATTTATTGGATGACCTTGCCATTTGTCACCCCAAGTGATTAGCTGCGTTTGGTGTCTTAGCAGGAGTCCCCGGGATCTTAGGTGAGGTTTGTCTATGACTCGGCGGCCAATGCGTTTGCGGGCCGGTTCGGGAAAGAATGGTTGAGAAGAAAGTTGAATTCTAACCTAGACCTCTCCAGCCGAAGTCACTCGACCCATTGCCTTGCACCGCATTTGGAGGGATGGATTCATACGTCCGTCACTTCCTACCCACCCCTCATACCTTTTTCTTTCCCAGAACTTCCTCTCCTTGCTTTCCCCAAACAAACCCTCCTCATAACATACCTAAAAATGTCAAAGGTTCTGTGGGAATTTTTTTTCTTCGTGCCCTCCATTTTGGAGCTAATAATGTAACAAAAATATTGTGAATTATTATTTACCATTTTGAAACCTAAAATCGACTTCAAATATGCCTTAAATTATAAGTTGGCATCGATATAAAACTAATGTATTTACATTGTCATTTTTTGTGCTTCTACGCTGGTATATACAGATTATAGACAAATAGTTTTGCCTTGACGCATTAGAATGAAAATAAATTTTATACTTTTGCTATTTGGCGGTAAATACTCTCTGCACACCCCTTCGGAGACACTTAGTTATATTTTGTGTAAGTAGGTAAACCATATTTTACCTAAACCGACTGCATATTGTATATAAGTAGCGTTACAGTGTCCATCTTCAGGGCAAATGTGTTGAATTGTGGTGAAGTGTGTATTTATGTATATTTATGTATTTATGCGTAAACCCTATAGGTTTTCTAGCGATCAGCTATACAAAAATTTTTATGTACTTGATGTTCATCAAAACTATATAAAAAAAGGTTATTATCCACGTACACAAAAATCTAGAAAAACTTGATAAAATTGATCATAAATACATCACAAGAAGTCACACCAGAAAGGATCTTGTGGTCCCAGGGAGCAATACGTCGAAGTTCCAAAAGACATATACATATCTGGGACCGAAATTATATAATAAAATCCCTCCAGAATTAAATATTAAAACATGTAAAATGACATGCATCGGTTCAATAATAAATAAATGGTTGATTGGCTTAGGTAGGGTTGAGTCTGAAAAAATGTTAAATAACGTCACTTAAAACTTAAAATTTTAAATGCTTAACTATTAAATGCCACAATCAGTAAGAACTAAGTATATATTTAATCTACAAAAAAAACCCTTTGTTTTTTTTTTGTTCTGAATACATTTTTTGCATTTTTCACCAGCATTTGGTTCCTTAGAACGGGCAATCTGCCTAGCTAGGAACTAATATAGACAAACAAGACATAATAACACTTGTACCCATTTTTGAAATATTATTATTATGTTATTTTACTGTATAAATGTATCTTATGTAATAAATAAATAAATAAAATAAATAAATGTGTGTGGAACGTTACCGTAGGTGTGTTACCTTGGTGCAAGCGTTAATCCTCTGAAAAATTGTAAGTTTTATATATATTTTTTTTTCAAAATATTAGCACACACGATGATGTGAGCTAACTTAAAATCAATAAATAAATTATTGTGGCTTTCGTCGTTTAGTTTTGGTGCAGCTGTCTAATTCCGGAAACCAATATCTATTAAGAGGAAACACAGTCACCGAAAAATTTGAATAAAAGATAGTTTTCCAAATTGCTGCTATCACTGTCGCTGTTACTCCCCTAATACTGAGTGAAAGGGACAACTACACCTTAGGCTGGTTATGCCTTAATAAAATCGTCAAAATCGAGGTTTTACATTCTCCATTTTTCTCTTTCAAAACCGGACCGATTTTAAAGATTTTTTTAACAAAAGCATTAAAAAATATATATTCTATGCTTGTACGTTTTGTTGTTTAAAAATACGTTGTCAAAACCAGGCAATATTAATGATTTTTGAAGGGTCTTAACTCCTATAAGAAATAACTTATAAAAAAAGTAAACGTATCGACACGCTAGTGATCTATATCTATATTATATTAAAATACATTTGTACTAGATTCAAAATCCAGAAAGGAAATCGGGGAATATGTTAGTATGGACAAATGCCGCCCGGTTTCCGCTTTAGCTTAATCAATAATAACATGGCATAATAACCCAAAATCACGAAAATAATTTAGACCGTTAAATGAGCGAACACCGAAGTAGAGGACCTAAATGACGAAAAACGTGCTTTTGTATTTACAAATTATTTAGAAAAAAAAATGAGTTATGAAAAAAAAAACTCTCGAAAACCTCTCCACAAACTTTGGATCACAACTTCAAGTCATTCCAATTAATCTTTCAGATTGCGGAGACAATTATTATTTTTTATCGAAGTTAACAGTGAATAACTTTGGAAGACCATTTTTGTTAATCGGCCCAATAATAAAACCCATCGGCGGCAAAAATATAAATTTAAAATGCAGATCGGTACATTTACAAGGGAGAGAAGAGAGGCTGTAGGGTGTAGAGGGCTGGAAAGCTCTTCAAATCAGCCCAGGCTCAAATATGCAAATAGGTCAGAGACTAGAATCTTTCTTAATACTTCAATCAGGAATTGCTGACTGGTTATATTAGTGCACCACGAGACAGGCAGAATGATGGTGATATACCTTGACCTGTATAACAACTACTTGAGTAGGGATTGCAATCCGGCAAACCGGATCCGGTATTCCGGCGGATCCGGCGTCACTAAACGTTTACCGGATCCGGTACCAATATCCGATGTCAATTTTTGGCAAAATAATTGCGCTTTTGCATAAAAAGGGTAGATATTTTCGAGTCAACAAATCGTCACCTCATTCGGATAGGGTTCTAACTGGCATTTTTTTCAAAAATGATCTTTGACGGTTCATTTCCATACCCAAAATAATTTTCAGAGTTATCTGTATTGTATTTTCGTAGATATCTGTATGACAAAGTTCTACCATCAAGTATTTTAAATAATCATTTATATTACAAGGTTCTAATGTCACTTTTACTCTCTAATTTGAGTGTATCTGAAAGTTGATTGTTATTACAAGGCGCATTATGGTTCGTCACTTTGGTTGGGTATGGTTCTAACTTCGCCTTACCATGTTCTAAGTTTTCAAAGCTTCCAAATACGAATTTTGGTAATCTATTTTACAATTTAAGAATTTCAGATTATCATATTTTAATCGAAAATATTTAAAATAGGACATGGCCCTAGCTTGGAATTACATTTGGGAAATGTAATTAGAATCTTGTGCAATGAATTATTATGACCTAGCTGAATAAATATGGTTCTATTTACATGTTTAGGTATGTTCTTAAATGCTAAGTATGTGTCCTATTTAAATATTTTCCTTTAAAATATGTTCAATTAAAATACTTTTCAAAAGATTTAACCTCAAAATCGAAAATTGGTAAATAGATTATGAGAAATCATCTTTGCAAACTTTGACACCTCATATCTCAGAACAAGGTGAAGTGAAGATTCGTTCATTGAGATACTTACAAACTACGTGACGTCGATGCGATCACAAACATGTTCTCAGAAATTCTCTTTAATGCTGATTTCCGTTCACGGCGCTACCCGAAATATACTGGAATTTTTCAGTTTTTGACGGGCAGCGGTGGAGTCAATGGTAATGCGCCTTTTTATCCCAGACAAAATATCCTGCGATAAAATATCCTACAGACAAAACATCCCCAAACAAATTATCTACTAAAACTTAACCTAACCGAACCTAAAAAAAATGGACAAAAATAATACAGGCATCCTGTAAAAACAGTAAATTTATTATTCAAAAATAGTAAAATGAGAAAAAAATAATACAGATCATAACAATAAATTATTGTCTTTACAGGATGCCTGAATTCTTTTTATCCAATTTTTTTGTTTGGTTAGGATAGGTTTCAGTAGATATTTTGTTAAGGCATGCTTTGTCCGCAGGATATTTTGTCGGAGGAAATTTTGTCGGGGATACTTTGTCACGGAATGAAAAGTCGCCGAACCGGGGTCAATACACTGTACGTACCAGATTTTTTATTGCTTGCTCTTTGTATTATTATAGCATCGGAAATAAATTTGATTTCTAAAATAAATATTTATTTTATAAACTACCTATATAATACACTCACTCGATCATCACATAAACAGTCCATTTTCGAACGAAAAGGGAAAATTATCCTGATTTGATCAATCCGGTCGGATCCGGCCAGGTCCCGCCGGATCCGGTCGGATTGAAAATGACACCGGATTTCACCCCTATACTTGAGGTACTGGAAAAAGTATAATCTACGTTGGATACACGCAGAATGATAGTTGCCCATGTCATTATACCTACATCTTATATTGGGTAGTTTGTCCGTCGGTGATGTGGGTAAGACCCCAAGTGGCATTAGATGAGACATGCTTAGTTCAAAAGGACAACGAAATAATACATTATACTTTTGTTATTTGACTTATTTGTTTTTTGTGGGTTTGTCTGTTTCTGGCCTAACGGCCTCCGTGGTCAAGGGGTAAGGCTCTCAACTAGCAATTTTATTTGATTGATTTGTGTTATTTCACAATTAAATTATTTGAAGTAACATAAGGTATATTTACGGCACGTTCCAGAGTGGGAGGTACTCTCAATATCGCCCTGGTGTAAGACCACCATTCAAAATTTAAACGTTGCGTGAAATGGCTTTAGCCGTGTTTGGTGATCAGATCTCGAATAGCCAGGAATTTCCCTGGCTTCCTCTCCCACATTCTCTTCCCCTCCCCTACACCTCCAGCCTCACAATATACCCCATTAGGGGATGTCGTAGTCTCACTGACGCTAGGTGGTTAGAGCATTTGGGAGTTGCGGTATTCACTTAAAAAAGCGTCATGATATTTTTTATTACATATTATTGTCATTGATATTTTACAATTATCGTTGTTCCCCAAATAAAGATATAGGAAAATATTTCATAATTCAAAATTTTGCAGAAAACGTGAAACGTCTTTCAAATAACATATACCTATATGTTAATTGAAATAAAACAATAACTTAGTAACCACGATTTAATAATTTATTTTTTTATATACCGACCGGTTTCGCTTTGTACAAGCATCTTCAGGGTATAATTTTTTTTTACATTAACTCCACACAGGAGGCCCTGAGGAAAATAATTTCCCTCAGGGCCTATGTCATCTGGGATGCTGTGTGGAGGGTCTTTTTGAGGAGAGGAAGGAATGAACATTGGTCTTGAAGAGACCCATGTTGTAGGAAGGGGGAAACACAGAGGCCGGCAAATCATTCCACAGCCGAGCTGTTGAACACAAGAACGAGTCGAAGAAACGACCCGTTCTCATGTGACAAATGTCAACCGTGTACAAATGTTGGGCACGCGTTTGGCGTGTTTCCCGACTATGCACTGGTGCCGAAGGGATCAATGATGCTAGTTCCTTGGAGCATCTTCCATTGTAATACCGGTAGAACAAGGATAGCATTCCTACCCGACGCCTGTGCTCTAATGATTGCAATCCATCTGTTAAGATGGGAGAATCTATTAAACGGGCCGTATTTTTATAGATTTTGGAGCTCCAGACCAGAGGTGGCTGCCAAATTCAACCGTGGGGCGCACTTGTGATTTGTACAGGGTTAGCAGTTATGTACTATTAAAGTATCTGTGGGCCCTGTACAGTACGCCCAGCTTTTGGGAGGCTAACTTTACTCTGGCTTCGATGGAGCCCCCATACCTGAGCTGGTCACACCAAGTTACCAGGTTACACCAAGCATATCAATGGAGGACCTGTTCGGAAGATTGCTTCCGTTGAAAGATACTAGATTTTCATTTCGATCCCTTTTAGACGTAATCAGACAAGATTGGTTCTTTGAAACATTAAATTCAACGAGATTATTTTTACGCCAAGAGAAAACACTCTCGAGGTAACCGTCGATTATTTGCTTCAAAGCCCTCCGAGCCGTTGGAGTTTGTGAGTTTGTGATTATTACATCAGTTTAATTTTATATGTGATAATAATCATCAGTTTAATTTTATACCCTGAAGATGCTTGTGTAAAGCGAAACCGGTCGGTATATAAAAAATGAAATACTTAAATCATGGTTACAAACTAAGTTATTGTTTTATTTCAATTAATATGTCAAACCACAAAGTGACTGCTTCCTATCAAAATATCTATGTTATTTTTTATATTCTGTTCCTGCCATTTTTTTCAGATTCATACATTGATTTATGCAAGTAACAAAAAAGGAACGAAAAACTAATAAATGCCTTCCATAATACGAGTATCTACAGCAGCTATCTCTACACAATACGTTTGTTGCGTAATATTTTATTTATTTAAGGCCAAGCGTAACTTGATGTAGTCATTTTAGATCAATCTTTACTACAAATTGATTTACATTATAAACACAAAAAATATTATTTGAATAAATTGAAGCTTTTCTTATCGTTTCGCTTGTGCAGAATTCAAATAAAATTATGAATTATTTTGTAAAAAATATAAGACTAAACTACAATTTTTTTTACGGTAGAAATTTGTAAACAGCTTTCAAAAAATACGATTTTACGGCTACGATTATCTGTGACATTTTTGTGATTATTTTTTTTCTTTCTTAAATCTACCGTTCTAGACGCGTGCCTGCGCGCCATTTGCCAAGCGATTTTTACGCCTGTGCGACCCACTAAGAATTCACACATATTTTTAGCTTGTCTTGCATTCCTCTGTAGATAATATTTTAAAGTTACAAATTACACTGCGATAGCTCCACAAAATCTAAGAAAAAATCCCTGTTTTTTGACTAAATGGTAAACACCCAGCTTTTTATAAGATATTTGAAAAATAAAGCTACGTAATTCCGATATTAGCGTCGTAATTTGAATCCAAACAGTAGATGCAAACACTTTAAATATTTATTTGCGTCAGTTGACTCCACTCGAGTTTCCTCGACCTCTTTTATTTCCTTCCTCCTTCTCTCCACAGCCCAACCCTTCCCCCCCCCCGCTACCGAAGTCCCACGAAGCCGACTGTATTATTGCTGACTTGAACAACGGCTCAACTTTTCAAAGGAATCTCGCCTCGACTGCGAATTCGAATTGCGCGCATAGTTACCTCTTATAAAATATACTCCACAGCTGTTGGTTCCGATTCTTAACATTATTTTGTAAATTAATGTGATATTAATTACACGCAAAGCCTGCGGTGGAGACGTATCCAAGATATATTTACTTAGGTATAAAAAACTATATTTACTTGAAGTAGATTGATATTTTCATAATGTAATTTTCTCGACAAGTACCTATTCATTTGTACATAAAGTTTTGTAAATATTGTCCCGGTTTTACAGTACGAGTTTTAATTAATTCGAAAAAAGAATTTTATATCACTCCTAAATATTTTCCGCAATTTACACTTGAGCCCTTGCCTGGAATAATGTTATACCAAACAAAACTATCGATGTTAAGTTTTTTATTTATTTTTTATTATTTTAAGGAGAAAATAAAGATACAGATTTTAATTAAAAAGAATTTACAAACAACAACTAGAGAACTCACCTGCATCCAAACTATTTCCCAGGAAGTTATTGATGGAATGATGTTGGTCATATTAATATGGGTGACCGGCCAACTCAGATTAAAATCAACTCGGAACCACCTCAGAAAGGTCATTCATTAAGAGTGATGATAAAAAAATATTAAAAAATTAGTTAAATGGGTTAAGTTAGGTTAGGGTTACCGGCTATTTTAAAATATTATTTTCGTAGATTTTAATGACCTTTCTGAGGTGATTTTGAGTTGGTTTCATTCTGAGTTGGCATAGAACATTAATATGCATCTTTTAAGATAGGTATTATGGTAATCAAAATTTTTTATGCCTGTGGCAGCATTTTAAAGTTTGGTTTGTGGAAGAATGTCGTATAATTGCATGGTTTAATTTAAGGGAATAAATGGAGAAAACGAACATCTTATGTCTTCAATTTTCAGTGCAGAAATTCTGGGACTTACTCCCATTTGTATTCCTCTTTGCCCAGAATACTAATGGAAGGAAACAATTATACCAAGTCAGTGGACATCTTCAATTTATGTTTAAACAAATATAAAATATGGTTACTGAGACAGTGCAATGAATGCTGTGTATTTCTTATTATTCATATGTAATGGAAAAGCCCCGAAAAAGGGCGTTAATAAATAAAAAAAAAAAATAAACTGGAAAGTCTTCAAAGCCAACAATCTGAAGTACGCAGGAATGTAGAATTTGTCCAGAAAAATATTATTAAGCCTGCTTTTTAGCCGTTTAAACAGTTTATTGAAATAATGTTGTAAATTGATTTCAAGACAATATATGTATATAACGTAAATGGTTTAATTTATTCATGTCGTTGTACATCAAAGACAAGTGTACATTTATGTTAGAAGAGCATGTTGCTTTCTGTAAGGTACGAAGAGTAAAAACAAAACATAACGTTGTGTGTGTAATTTTTGTATACAACATTATTTCACAAATTCAGCGTAAATTCTAGTAATAAACTCTAATTTAATTAAATGAAATAATTCAACTTTGTTTGAACCACTTATATTATAATGAGTAAATCCGACCGGTGGCATTATATAAGTGGTTCAAACAAAGTTGAATTGTTTCATTTATCTATAATGGATAACCACAAAGTTATAGCTTCATTCAAAAATATCTAATTTAATTGCCTTTCTAGACATCTTTTCATTTAAAACTTTAAGAATTGTATGTTTTTATGTTAAATATAAAATGTTATGAAACACAACTAGTTAAGTTTTTAAAAAATTTCTCGGGACAAGAATATTGTTAGATACAACATTATTCCGGGCAAGGGCTCACTTATTGACTGAGCAAAGTTCCGTTTTCACCCGGCCACTTTTCATTTCGCCTGTCTGTAAATTTGTTTGTTTATCAAAACAATCCTGTCAAGATGGTAGCCGTTTTCAATAGTGCCTTTTTATTCCGCCAAATTTTTTTACAACATCTACGGTTATATTATATTTGTGTTCCTTAAATAATACGTTTTTTTCCAAGACACAGCTCTAAAAGACTTTTTTTTGCTTTCATTAATTACATTTCAAGCGTACTTACGTTCCAGGAAATTCGTTCAAGAAATGACTTCTCCAATTTCGTCACACTCGGTAAATTGTAAACGGATTTCAAATCTAAAATAAAAATCCATTTATAAAACCCTAAGGATCCATTCAATACCAGCCCACTTGTCCTTGATGAGATATTTTCCGATCTAGAGCCGGAAAACCAGATGTTAATTCTCAAACTATGTAATTGCAAATAGCGTAAATATACTTACTCGCTAACTTTAATATTGCTTTTTGACATGTAATAGTTTATAAATCTTTGTTTTTTCATTACGTTATTTTTATTTATATTTTATAAACCATAAGGATATACGAGAATATTTTGTAATTTTTCTCTTAGTTGTTAATTCATAAATTATTTTTTCTACCAATTTCCTACTTTTTTCATTGTCATTTAATTTTTAATTTTTATTTTTTATTATTTTGCTTGTACTTAACGGCTTGGTAATGACCGATATTTTTTTATGTGTGTTACTGTAACATAAATATTATGTGACTCGTGCAGTTCTTGCCTATTTGGTTATTTTGTCTGTGGTGTTTTTTTTGGAGACTGGTAATTTTTTGGGGAAGAGAGATTGTTGTTTTTGTTTATGGTCACTTCCTCCCGGTCAGCATGGACTAGCTGCGTCGGAAATTAGTCACTCACCATTATTACTCCAGTCAAAATAGTCGAAAAAAGATGCTGACCTCACATTAATTCTTAACACGCTGAATTTTTGTATAAGTCTTGAATACGTCATTACGAATGCTATGTCAAAAGACCCCATCGATCCCGCTCTGGCAAGGTTTTTTTTTTCGAGGTCAAAGGTCACATTTTTTTTGTTTTTTTGCGTATATCTCTGAAACTGTAAGAGCTATCGAAAAAAATATTGAGTAAAAGTTTGTAGACCTACAAAAATGGTGTGAATATTTTTTTCTCTACGAAACACCGTTCTCGTTTTATCGTGAATTCAAACCTAGAAAATACGAATATGCACGTATGTGGCCAGTATACATCATCGGGTCATCCATTTGAAGAAAAAATATTGGAATATTGGTTTTTGTGACTCATACGTGGAAAATACACGATTCTGAGTAAATCAACGTCCATCCCTAATTCATAAGTTGGTTGACCTTGAGTAATGTCTGCCTGTTACTCCCGGCGCACACCTGCATTTTTGGGATTTTCCATAGGAACCGGCGTAAACTTGCATTTTTCGGATTTTATATCTTCAGTATGTTCGTAGACACTTCGTCACCATAGAATTTGATGGTTATACTGATTGCATGAAAAATATCAAAGCTGCAGAACAACGTTGTCGAGCTACAAAAACATCTTCATCGTCTGATATAGTTTTTGATCGATCAAAATACCACGCCTGGTACAAATGAGCGGCGGGTTGCTTATAATTTTTATTTTGCAAAGTGTTTTTTTTTAAATTTGGAATTCAGTTTCTAATTCAGTGGCGAATGTATTCGTACTTTTAAATTATTACTTCACGTAGCAAAAAGTATTTTATTTGGAAAATCACGGTATTATTAGTATATTTACTAAGTTCCGAGATCTTTCCAATTAATTATCATATTAATTAACATATAACAGGATTAGTGTTACACAATCAGGTGGCTACGTAGGTAATTGCGTAAATGTGAAATTCTAGGGAAATTTCACTTCGAAATCTAGGGAAATAATTTTTTTGGGCAGAACATCCCTGTTTAAATGAAGAATCCAGAGAAATCATGGCGGAATGCTTTATAATGACTTTTAGGTGTGAGTTGTGTTTTTTATTCAAGATTAACTGCTTTTAATGTAGAAAAACATTGGTAAAATGTCCACATTTCACCGCTACTGTTATTGTATTTAATCAAAGTGCAATATAAAAACAATAAATCATCTCTTTCATTGCAAATACATGTGACATCGTGTTTTGTGTCAGGCGTTACTTTGTAGGTACATTGTTTTATGTATAACACATACAGAAACACTGGTATTTATAATACACTGATCATGACGAGTGTGTAACAACTTGTATAAAAAGCCCTATACTAAAAACAATTTGAAAATACATAAACCAAATGTCAAAATATGACACGACTTTAACCTCAAACAGACAAAATTTATTGCAGATTGTCCGCAAATATAGCCGTTTTCGTAAATTGTTGAGGGCCTAAATTATGTTTCAATAAACACAATAACTATTATTTATCTAAATCTCTATAAACAGTATGAAAATAAACCAAAAACACGAAATGTTGAATTGCATAGGTACGTGTGCACTTCAAGTCATTTCAAATGTAAATACATGGTCAATACAATACAATACACACTATTACCAGGTGACAGGTTAACAGTGACGTCACCGTTAACCATTTCAGTAATGCCAACTTAACGCTGTGTTTTGAGAAGAGGTTTAAAAATGCGCTTTTTAATAATTTTTTTAAAACTCTGCGTTTAATATTATGAAATAAAACTTATATATTCAGAATCAGCGTTTCTTTCTCGTTTCTTTCTATATGAACATATTTTTTTAAAGCCATAATATTTTTCACTGGAGTTCCTTATGGCCGCACACGCCGGACCAATTTTACCCTTTTACCTGAAAAGTGCCTCTAAAAATTGTAATTTCGAAAAAAGGTATTTATCTTTTTAACTTGTACTATCGTGTAGAATCTCCTCCCAAAGTTACTGCACTTTACCCCTGGACACCTTGTATCGTGGAGTATTCCAACTGGGGAAACCACATTAAAAAAGCACCAACTACACTACCTCAAAGGTGGTGCGGAAATGTGTGCATACCTACGGTCTGAAATCGTGATAATTCGAGAACGGTGCTTCGTAGAGAAAATAATACAATATAAAATAATAAGTATTTTTTTGTAGAGAATTTTACGATCTACAAACTTTTACTCAATATTTTTTTCGATAGCTCTTACCGTTTCAGAGATATATGCAAAAAACAAAAAATGGTGACCTTTGACCTCGAAAAAAAAAACCTTGCCAGAGCGGGATCGATGGGGACTTTTGACATAGCATTCGTAATGACGTATTCAAGACTTATACAAAAATCCAGCTTGTTAAGAATTAATGCGAGGTGGAATGTCTATTTTGACTGGATTATATGGTGTTTTATTCACTTAAAATCATGTGAATCCAAGTTTATTTTATCTTAAAAAAGGCGCGGGGTGTTTTTCGTAACATGAGTAGTTCAATTACGTTATTATTTTAGTGGATGACTTGTGAATCCCACTTTTTACCGGTGATGGCGGTTGGCCATTTGTAGAAATGTTTTTGGAGTGAAATTATAAGTTATTGTTCCGGTTTTGTGGCTAGTATAATATGCCTTTATGACCCCGCGTCGCGAAGTAACGGATTACTGAATGATCTTCCGAAATTCTTAAGACTTGGAGACTGGTTGGGCCACGTGCCTTCGGATGGAGATTGTTGAGACAGCCTGAGGCTGGAGCCGCTCCTTGGAGATGTAGCGGCATTACTCCCAAATAGAAGGAAGACCTAGGCTCCCCGGATTCCGTGCCGTTCTCAGTTGATGAGACTGGAAGTCTCGTCCCAGAACCGTTTCTCTCTACGAAGCAAGTTTGCGGTCATCATTCGGTGTTATTTCCGTTAGTTAGATTAGCGTAACCAGGAGTCCATCTGGTATGTGTATGTTTTTGTATTCTTATATTATATTGGTATAAATTTAAGGCTAACCTTTCATTGGTATGAAATTTGCACTCTCATGTGTTGTTTTTTGTTGCCTACAATATAGTTTTGTAAAATTCATTTTCTTTTATTTTCTGATTTCCCACCTGCTTGACAGAAAACTACATTTCCCATTATCCTGAGCTCTGGTCTCTGCTCTGCCGTATAAAATTACACTACTTTCATATTATATACGTACTTGTACATCGTTTCATTACTTTTAATAAATTGTGAAATTATGAACTCCGATACAGGCGAATCCTAGTGGGGTTATTAATTACATGCTAAAAATGTAATTAAACCGTGAAGAAGCCATAAATAAATACCTAGGACACCAATGTTCGTTTCTTTTTGCTTTTCTCTTGTTCTTTGTTTTACTTAACCTCTCGGTTTTAAATTTTGTACTATATTGTGTGTGAAAATTATATATTTAATATCAAAATACCTATGTAAAATTGTACCCATCACCCCCCACTCATATATTGTAAGTTCCTCCCGTCCTAAAATGGTTTCGTAACTCATCGGGATTGCCCTCAGAAAAAAATATTAAAAAAATAAAATAATTTTTACGATTTTACAAAAAAACCGTGCACAATTTATTTAGTAAAACACTGCGTAATAACATTTCATCGCGGTGACAGATCCAACTGTACTTTATTATCTGTTTTATTAATTTTTTTTATAACTTGTGTATGAACCCTTGTGTTTGTTGAAATAATGCTATCAATTTAGATGACTTAACTTGCCTGTTGTAGTGATTTTGAAATAAAACCACTTAAATTAATGTAATTAGTAAAAATCTAAATCTTAAAACAAAAAAAAATTATATAGCAAAAAAATTCAAAAGAATTTTTAAATGGAATTATCAAACGCATAATATGTTTTGTATGTGGAAACAATAATGCAGCGCTAAAAGGGTTAAATTAATATTTTCTTACTTTTTTTGACTTTCGGCCAAATTAAACGCAATAAAGAAATTCAGTATTTAGATTTACGATAAACTTAAAAAATGGGAGGCGAGTATGTGTACCGCCGCCCTGGATAATAATATTTGTTTATTCCTTGCTGTTCGGCGTGTTTTGGATTTTGCACGATTTTTAGACGCTTAATGGTTGCTTGTCAGTTGCGTAGGCACTTATTGTTTACTTTATCTATCTTTTAAAAACGATTTGGAATATTAACTATGTAATTGAATTGATAACTAACACCTCCGCCATAGGTCATCCAAGTGATTTGCTAAGTTTGATTTATGGGGTTAACAACCAGCTGTGTTAACAACCAGGCCGGATTTGGAGATGCCGGTTGCGGGATACCCTTTGACCTCTCCAGCCGGACCTCTCGACCTTGTACGGCAGTGGAACGGATGGATTCATCACTTCTGGACACACTGATCCCCAACTTACCGCTCACACATTTTATTCCCATAACTTCCTCTCCTTTCTTTCCTTAAAGATACCTTCCCAAAGATGACATAGACCATGATTTGAATTAATGTACAAACAAATACGATCACTAAGTTAGGGTTGTAAGTATATTAGTAAATACCTTGAGGAGTAGAGAACCCGTCCATCCTGAAAAAGCCTCACAAACTTATTGGGGGTCGTGATTGTGTGGAGATAGCTCTGCTTCCCGTTGTAGAAGTAGGTGTCCGGCTTCCAGATCTTCTTCAGCATGGAGATACTGAGGGCAAGCGTCTCATTGCCCTCGTCGTGGAAGGCCAGCCGCCTGTCCACCCAGGACTGCCGGAAGTAGCAGTCCATGGAGTAGGTCTGGACAATCAGGAGGATCAGATTAGAAGCGAAGTCATTACAATGGGGAATGTACTAATTTAAAAAAAATATTTTTAATAACGATTATTGAATTACAAAGTAGTTTATTCACAGTCCTCCTCAGTAGGGATTCCTGTTCCGAGGCGGGCTTTGGGTAGTTGTGTTAGTGTTACATCACGATTTCCTCGTCTTTGTGTTTGACTGTAGCTTGTAATTGTGTTATTTAAATATTTTTATGATTTCCTCTTTCTTTATGTATACTCAGCCAAATTTTAATGTTGTTTTTAAACTTCTCTACCTCTATGGTGTTGTTAATTTTGTTTGGGATGGCATCATAAAATTTTGTAGCAATTTGTTCAAATTTATAGTTTTTCTGGCCAAAAGATATACGAGTATTTCATTTGGATAAATTTGAGGTTTTCGTTCTTGCAGTGTAGGTGTGTTGGTCAGTAAGGTATATCTACTTTTATCCTTTAAATTTGAGTAAGGCATTTTTTGGTCATGGCGTTGAGACTGTTAGTGAGATTGGTGGGATTTAAGCAGTAATTGACGAAGCTCCTCAATCACTAGTTTTTATTTTTTTAATTAATAATTTAACGTAATGGCCTAACACATCACAATATTGCTTAAGAGCGATTAACTAGCGGTCTTGCGATCGTGCTCTCGCAACTGAGAAAGATCAGAAAGGATTTAAATTTTTAAAATTTTTTGTAAAAAGCACTAACTTTGTGGCTCGCCGTAATTTACAATAAAAAACACATATAAATTTGTTGTAGACCACTTTTATTTTATACACACTCTACCGGTTTCGGAAGCACCCTTCCTTCGTCAGGAGAATATTAAAACAGGAGATCACGAGTTCGACTCTCGTCGGGGCCTCCAGTTGAGGGAGCGGGCCGGATCGGTAGAGACGGGAGATAAATAAAAAGGCGCCAGTCAAAGATGTGAGTCAGTCTTATTTGGCTACGTAGCGAAGGTCGAAGCGGAGCGGCGTGACAGTGGTGCCGTGAGTGATGCTGCTGCATGATGAAGGTCGGAGACTACGGCGGTGAAGATCACTGGTCTTCAGGGAGCCGGCGTGTTTCTCTACACTTCTACACCGCCATGGTGTAGAGTCTAAACCATGGCGGTGTAGAAGTGACCTTGGTCCAGGCGGTCGATCGTCGTCGTGCTGACGAGATAAGGCAGCTGTGTGTCCTTTGAGTCGGCTCACACACGTGACGCAGGAAGGAACCTTGAGAGGCGATGAGGATGATCTCTGGCAGCGTAACGCGATGGGTTTCGATTTGCCAGAGAACGGGTTGCATCCCAAGCAGAAAGCACGGCGGGCTTTATGTGCTGCGGACGGAGACATCTCATGTCAAGGCGCGAATGGGCCGGACAGCGGATGGTGGTTGGAGAAGAAATCATCGAAGGTGTTGAAAATGTTCCTGGAGTCCCACTGGACAAACGTTATTCACTGCTGTTGACTGCGCGGAAAAGTGCCCCGCGCAGGCACGTACTTGGTCGCGGCACTGGTCGGACTCTGTTACTTGACCGATGAGTGGGAAAGGTACTGACTGACTGATAGGGACTGACTGGAGCGGGCGAGTGAATCTGCTGCTTATATAGCCGCGGCGAGTAATTACTCTCACGGTAGGTAATGCGTGCCACTCGGCAGTTGACGAGAATGTTCGGCGCCGTACAGATATTGTACGGTGCTATCTCGAGACCTTTCTAGGCGGTGGCGATATTATTAACGCTGTAGGTAGATGTACCGGCGCGCGCGGTACCTTACGCTGTAGGTATTTCGTAGTGTGTTTCTCGTATGTTCGTACAGCGACAGTGGCGGCGCAATTAATTCGGCAAAAGTGGCCGCCACATAACTAAACTATGATACAGAATGTTGACAGATATACAAATTTTAGGTGTTTGAGTGTCTAACCCCTTTGTCTACCTCCCACTCAAACACCTAAAATTTGTGTCTAACCCCTTTGTCTACCTCCCACTCAAACACCTAAAATTTGTATATCTGTCAACATTCTGTATCATAGTTTAGTTATAATATTCTCCTGACGAAGGAAGGGTACTTCCGTAACCGGTAGAGTGTGTATAAAATAAAAGTGGTCAACAACAAATTTATATGTGTTTTTTATTGTTTTTAAATTTTCCTTGCGCGGTCCCGATGAGAAAGATTAATTATTCTCCATATCAGCATTTTAAAATAATAACTAAATATCGATTTTATTTTAATAAGAATTTGCATTGCACTCGTATTCAAAAATGCTCAATCGTGTGATGATAAAACTATTAAAATGATGTACTTTTTGTAATTATTTTTTGATCACAAGTATTTATAATTTTTCAATAATGTCTTAACAAAATAAAAATATACAAAAAACTGATATATGTTATGATGGACCTGATGATGGACACTGCAATGCTGTCCGAAACGTTGGCTAAAGAAGGAGGTAGCGCAATACGGCATAACACCCCAAAAACAAATAACGAAAATACTTTTGGCCGTGAAAATCTTAAAACGTATTTGATATACGTTAGTTTGTAAGACCGGAAATAAATAGACAAACTGAAGTATTTTCGTCACAAAAATTCTGAAAAATAGCTTTCCTAGATAATTTAATGATTTATTTTATTGTATGATTGTTAAATTTGAAATGTGTGTTATATAAAACAAAATTTTGTTTGAAAAATTAATAATAAGTTTTATTAAATAATATTTATCGTAGAGTTTTTAAAAAATTATTAAAAAGTTCATTTTTAATCGGGTCCTAGAAACACGCCGTCAAGTTGTTAGTATTAAAATGTTTAGTGGTGATATTACTGCTCATCGTATCGTGACGTCATCGTAAAGTCATTGTATGGGAATGTAGGTATGACACAAGCCATCGTATTAATTTATTCGTTTATTTACATACTGTTTATTGAAACATTATTTAGGACTAAATAATTTAGTTTCAAAAATAAAGGTATCTCTTATTAGTTTATCTCTATTATTGGAAATATTAAAAAACTACTGCACAAAAAAATAGTAACGCTATTCTAGGGAGAATACTTCGAACATCGAATTTCAAAATGGCGGCAGTTGATCAGCTGATTGCCCGATCTTATAGTAACTTTTCAGGAGTGATGACGTCACACGATTCACAACACATACGGTGGTTTTCGGGAGATCTTGAAAAATTAAAACTTTGGCAATTATTTTAACTATTAAAACTAACTCTAAAAATAAAATATGCAGTTATTTAAGTTAGAAGGTCATTAATCATAAAAAAAATTAAAAAATTGGACTGGAGTTCTCTATTGGAAATCAAGATTTAATTTTTTAAAAATAAAATTTTTTAATGCAAGCATAACAAAGTGTTAAAAATGGTTGACCTTACGTTTTTTCTAAGTGAAATTACCGATAACGTAAGTTTTAAGTATTTTATGGATAATTTTTAGATTTAAATGTAGAGCGTGGTGTTTTTTCTTTCTAACACCGTTTAGATTTTATTTATATCCATGATAGTAAGGGAGACATAACGATTTCTGTGATACTCTTATATGAGTTATTCCGAAAAGCGAACAAATTAGCCAGAGGTGGTGTTAATACATTTCTCAATGGTAGCTCTATAAATTGTAGAAACAGGGAAATTAATAGTGTTACGTCAAGTTGTTATGTTAGCATCCAAACTCAAATAATCATATTAAACTTGAATAGTAAATACTGTAATGTATATCTTAAGGTCAAATAGAATACAGGCCTGGGCGCGCAACGGCCATTTTTAACAAAGCAAGTGCTATCGCTAAGTAACCTTCACAATTTAAAATCATCCTGTTTATTTAATACGCGAGCGGTGAATACACAAACCAGCAGTAACAACAAGTGATCAAAGACTATCTTCGCCCTTTTGAGAACTATCGTTGCTCGATGGCACTGACTTGATGAAGTGAAACTTCAAAATCCGCCAAGTGCCCAAGCCTAGTCAGACTCGGTATGTTTTTAAAAGGAACACGTTCACGTACACAATATAACACTGATATAAATATGTAACTGTGTGTAAACTTGTACATGAGAAGGTAGTACCAGAGAGGACATGTGAAAATTGGAAATTCATGATATGCGTTTGATATCAAACGGAGAATTTCAGAGATGTTAGAGGAATTAATTAAATTTCAACGGATAAATTTTCAAACTTCCGACCGAGTTAATCGTTAAAAGAAGAAATGCACTAATCACTAGGTAGTTAATATATATTAAAATCCCATGAATATGCATTATTGTTTTAAAAGTGCGTATTTATTGTTATCAAGTTTATTTTGTAAAATAAAGAGCGCAAATTAAATCTGTTAGAGCAATTGGAATTTAACAAAAATTCTAATAATCTGAAAGCCATTTTGATAAATGAACAAAAAAATATAATTCGCTCGCCACTCTTAGATTATAAAGTAAACCCATGAGTCATCGTGGATTTATTTTTACCACCAGACTAAAAACATTCTGTCAAATTTAAATAATGCAGTGATTGGGGAAGCTTTTGAAAGAATAATAACCATTAATATTTTCACTAATCTATAATATAAAAATGAATCGCTGAATGTGTTGCTAACGCATAACTTTAACGACTGCACCAAATTGGATAATTCTTTTTTTTGTGTGTTCGTTATTGTCAGGACAAAGTTTTTATAAAACTTCAGGTGAGCTCTGGCATTATGAAATTTGTATAAAAAAAATGCTATTGGTGGCACGCGAGGAAGCGGCTATTGCTATAGAGAGCGGGAGGGAGGGAGAGAAGGGGGAGGGGAACCAGGGAGGGGGAGGGGAATCTGGGAGGGCGAGGGGAACTCGGGAGGAGGGTTTGTGGGACGGGGGAAGAGGGGGGGGGGGAGTGGAGTGGGGAGGGGGGAGGGGAACTCGGGAGGGGGATTCGTGGGACGGGAGAAGGGGGGGGGGAGTGGAGTAGGGAGAGGGAAGGTGGAGGTGACGGAGTGGGAACGCGAGAGGGGAAGAAGACGCAGGAGAAGAAGGGGAACGGAACGATTGGGAAAGGACACTCAGGAAGAAACAATTTCTTTATTAAATGGCATAGCAACGCATGCCGGGACCAGCTAGTTTAAAATAAAAATTAAAAAGGACACGGCTTAGGTTATAAAAATAATACCAATAATTTTTTTTTCATCATAAGTTATTCCCCATAATGATATGAAAACATCGTCTGTAAGTGGAATAACAGTTTGATAATGCCTTCAGAGGGCGAAACGCCAGCCACACGTAATAGTAATTACACAGCAGAACTTGTTTATAATAAACTGATTTTATAGATTAAATATTAATATTATTGAATATATAAAAGAAATAAAAATTAAAAAAACGCTTTCTTATTCTTAATACAAAACTCCATTAAAACTCTTAAAAAACTAATCAACGAAGTTTTACCATTAGCAATGTGTGTGTATTTTAATAAAATACGTGGAAACGATGAACAAATATCTTCAAGTATAACAGAGTAATTTCTACAAGCCAATCACAATATTATAAGGCACTCATAGGAATATCATTACACGCTTTGTGAAATACATTATTATTTGTTTACTAAAATAGGCGGCACGCCGGAGTCTGTTATTAGTAATTTTCATATTTCAGATTATTATTCCTCAAAACTCGTACCATGTGAATGACTTGACAAACTACATCGATAACATGTTTTCAATGGCAAGTAATTGATAATTAGTGTATAATAGCGTTCTGAGAGAGCAATTATCTTTCTGAGTCAATAACTAATCGACAAAATGTCAGATTCTACAAAGAAAATAAAAGACATTTCAAAATAAATAACGTCGAGGATAAACAAATATAATACGTAATTTTTGTAGAACTTAACTAAAAAACCAAAACCATTTAAGGCACAGAGGATGGACAGCCAAATAATGGCATACACGCATTGCTTCATTCATCGTGCAATGTCTTCTTCGGATGTCGTGGTCTTCTTCTAACATTCACATTAGCTTAGCAGGGGTAGGCAGAGAGGACGGACCGCCAAACAACTCGGTCTTGGCACACACTCTTTGCCTCACTCACATTCATACATCGTCTCATGCATTCTCTTCTATTATTCTGACTTTTGACATGGCCCGACTCAAGTATCTGATTCACTTGATCGTGCCATGTCTTCCTCGGGCGTCCCCGACTTCTTCTACCATTCACATTCGCGTCGTTTATTCTTCTTACACTACTTTCTTCGTTCATTCGCTCTACATGTCCAAATCATCTGAGGGTCCCTTTCTTAATCTTACTCATTATGCTTACATCAGCCTTACATTCTTTGCGGATATCCACATTTCTTACACGATCATACATTGTTTTACCATACATACGTCTCAGGGATCGCATTTCAACAGCATTCAGTTTAATTTCATCCTTCCTCTGCCAGTTCCATGCCTAACTGCCATACATCAGGGTAGGTACCAGAACTCCATTGTGGACTGCTAGCTTCGCTTCTTTTGACAGTTTTTTATTAGCGCCAACGGCATTCAGTCCACCATTATTGGCGATACCGGCATCCACCCTTCTTTCAATATTTCAATATCTCTATCAATATTCCCATCTCTCGTAAACATACTACCCAGATACACAAACTCATCCACCTGCTCCAAGTATTCATCATTCACAACTATATTGCATACTGTTTTCGTACTCTCTCTTTCAAACACCATGACTTTAGACTTACTTACATTCACCATTAATTAACTCATTCTTCATACATACTTCGTTCATCCTAGATACGAGAGACTGCAGATCTTCCATAGTGTTAGAAATCAGCACCGCATTATCAGCATACAACAGGCAAACACATTATAATAAACACAATAAAATAACTTTGTTTCAATTCCACTTTATTATTTCTTAATCCAACCGGTTTCGGTTCATCCTGAACCTTCTTCAGGGTGGATAAAAATATATTGAACATAATACAGATATACATGGTATTTAAAAGAAAATTAGAAGAGGGAGACAAAACATCAACTTAGGTGGAGGCGAGGAGGGAGAAGAGGGAGCGGTGAACGTGGGTGGGGGTAATGGAATTATTTAAAAAACGAGGGTGTTAGACAAATCTAATTGTTTATTAAGTAAATTGGTTTATTTATTTTTAATGATTTTATTTTATTTCAAGGGCTTCAAGATTATTAAGGCGTAGATCTATCGCATTTCTATGCAATACATCTATCCCGGAAGATTTATTAAATCAGTGAGTTTTATCTATTAGGTGGGTGGCGAATTCTAAAAACCTAAACAAAAACAGAGTACGAAAATTGATCTATATTTTTAGCTGTTTGAGACACATTCTAAATAAAGAAATACTGAGAATGACGTACTTCGCTTTCTGTCAATCCATAATCCAATATGGTATAATAGGATGGGGTGCGCCTATAAAACGCACACACGATCTCTTTACATTGCGCAAAAACTAATAATTAAAATAATATTAAAAAAATCATTTTTATATCCATCAGAACTTATATTCAAAGAATTTAAAGTCAGAAAATTAAATACGCTTTTCCTGTATGACCCAACCTTATAAGTTTACAAAGAGCATATTCCAAACAAAACCATACCTTTTAAAAACACAGCAAATCTCAGGCAAAAATACATGTTACCAATTCCCATTTGTAAAAAAACTTTGGGTCAACAAAACCACAAATACTTGGGAAAAAATTTCTTTAATAAATTACCAGAAAATATAAGATCCCTTAAGGAGAGTTTCAAAAATTTCAAAACACAATAAAAAAAATATACTGAAAACCTTAAATAATAATAATAAAAAACATATATATATATATATATATATATATATATATATATATATATATATATATATATATATATATATATATGTATAAAGAATAAGAGAAATATACAAATATAATTATATATACATATATATATATATATATATATATGTATATATAATTATATTTGTATATTTCTCTTATTCTTTATATAAACTAAATTTAAAGAGTACTAAATAAATAAAAACAGCAATAAAAAATTTAAAAAAATCAAAATAACCAAACAAATAATACTTCCTCCCGTACCCACAAGCATTTGCTTATTATGGGAGAATATTTAAAAAAAAAATTGTAATAATAATAAATGTATTAAGCTTTTTATATACTTTCATTATATTTATGTATCCATTATACGTATTGTACCAAAAAAAAAATTCAATAAAAAAATAAATAAATCTCACAGTGTAGGTTTTTCAGAATTCAGTTTTTCGGAGACAGAACAAGTTGATGTTCTGTCTCCCTCTTCCAATTTTATTTTAAATACCATGTATACCTGTATTATGTTCAATATATTTTTATTCGCCCTTGAGGAAGGTTCAGGATGAACTGAAACCGATTGGATTAAGAAATAATAAAGTGGAATTGAAACAATGTTATTTTATTTAGTTGATTATTAGTATATTTTTAATCATTGTATTAGTATTTTCCTAACTTGCACTAAAAAAAAAAATGCTGTCACACCACACCTTCCTTCTAAGCCATAAGCCTCGCATTCTCTATGAATCTCTACATTTTTTACATGATCATTCACGGTACCACACACATGACTCAGGGATTTCAGGGATAGTAATTTACGTGAAAAATTACTTATTTACTCCAATATGTTTAATAATGTAATAATAATAAATTTGGACAACTTATATAGCGCTGTTTTTGCGAAAGAGCGCTGTACAAATTAGCATGGATTTTACATTAGAATTTACTTAACTTAGGAGGCTCGATAACAACTCGTCTTGCAGCTATCAAGCGCATGGATTATTGGAATTCTATCCCCCCGATAAATTAAATAAATTAGTATTCATAATTGGTGTATTTATGTTAGTCCCAATGAGAGAGAGGTCGTAAGTATGTCATCGTCCACCGTCCTCTGCCTTCTCCCACGTCTTAAATGAAAGCTAAAAAGACAGAAGATTCTAATATTATTACGTCACGTACCTACGACCTCTCTTTTGGATTACCATAGGAAAAGAATCTAATTAACTTGGTGCTTAATTAATTATTATTGTATGAATAAGTACTTACCATATCAACTTCAGAGATTGGTCCCATACTTCTGACCTCAATGTTGACCTCAATGATTGCAGGTGGACCTAAAAATGAACATAAAAGAAAACAACCTATTAAAAAATACTATTTCCACGTGTTTAACTGTGTACAATAACGCCATTGTGTGCTGAAATGTTTTTTTTTGGTTTAGGAGTAATTATTTTAATTTTGTTATTAGTTTTTGGGGTATTATGCCGTGTTGCGCTACCTCCTTCTTTAGCCAACGTTTCGGACAGCGTTGCAGTGTCCATCATCAGGGCAGATGTGTAAATTATTTTAACATTTAATTAAATGAAGACAATATTAGCGAAAGTCAATCGAAAATCTGGAGACAGAAAAAGATATTGGCTCCGCTGGGACTCGAACCCAGGACCCTTTGCTTACATGGCAAGAGCACTTGCTTATATTGAGTTTCGCTAATATTGTGTTCATTTAATTAAATATTATAATTTGAGATTTTACTCATAAAGTTAAAAAATAAAAATAATTATTTAAATGTTGGGATATTATGGAACACCGCACCGGCCCAAAACACTGATGAAAACATTTCTTAAATTTTCCAAAACATACTTATTTACAATAAACAGTTCACGTCGAATAAATTACCAGCACTTGGTTATTGTGAACTCACTCTGGAGGCCGTGCGAAAAAAAATTCCCTCGGGCCTTTGTCATCTTTGGGGATGCTGTGTGGAGGATTTTTTTAGGAAAAGGAAGAAAAGGAAGTTATGGGAAAGAAAAAGGTGTGAAGGTTGGGTAGGAATCGGGGGTTCAATGTGTTGCTGCGGTGCAAGGCGGTGGGATCGACAGAGTCCGGCTGGAGAGGTCAAAAAACCCCTCAACCAGTCTCTCCTGATCTGGCCCGCCATGCAGTAGGTGGGCAAACGCATCGAACGCTAAGACCTATAAAAACCTCACCCCATGAACCCGGACACTCCTGCTATATCACCAATGTAGTGAACCCTATGGCAGGAGTGTTGTTCATTCAATAAAAGATTCGCGGGGCGGCGATACCTATAAGTTTGTTGGCGATCTGCAGTCGACGACATTATCGATAAAACCATAAAAACTGACTGTCATACCAGCAAATCATAATTTCGGTTCCGACTATAGCGCTCACACATCAGCGGTCGTGAGCGGACGTTTTTGGAACTAGATTTCGTTCCGCAGCAAGCTTGGTTTCGCGTATCTACTAGGACTATCTCACGCGGAGCTAGGGCTGGCTACAGTATGGGTCAGGTGAAGATGTTGAATTCTCGTTTCCAGAATTTTAATTAGTAGTAGGCAGTTATTTGTAATTTGTACATCGAAGTACATAAACACAAATATATACAAATGAAATGCGTAAACACAGTAGGTATAAAGTAGATGATATAATATAGACATGAATAAAAAATTTGTTATAATTTTTAAATATTTTGTTTTTTAATTGTACTTTAATCAAATTAACCGAGTAATATTCAGTTGGATTGTAAAAAATGTCTCATTTTGAAATATTTATTCGTGTGCACAATGGCATTATTAATAGATTAAAACGGAAAATAATATGAAATATATTGATAATAGACTAATATAATAGTGACTTAGTCATTAGAACAGAAATTATTAACAAAAACACAATTTGAATTACACAATCACAAATTAAAACTGTCATTTTGACGGGAATTTCAAGCGTATGGTGTCTGGCCTCTCTTTCGCAGTCCGTTAATGACATTTTTTATTATTAATAGTTCAAAACAGAAATGTTACAGTATTTATTGTGTGTAACTATTTTTTGATAATTTTTTACAACGTGCTTACACCATATACCTACTATAATTGTTTAATAGGCCAATTACATCACTTTTTTTTTTTAATTCCGGTTTAGGCAAATATTCTAAGACATTCTGTATTTTTTTTTTATCGTATTTTTGAAACCCTGGGGATTTTTTGAAAATTTCAATCCGAAAAATCAGACCATTTTTTATAAACCGGAAAGACGGGACATAATTTTATGGGTGCGAAAAAATGATAATTACATGGTCGAAAAACATTTTTAAAAAAATAACGTTTTCCACAAGAAAGGGCACAGGAGAATAACGAGGCATGCCAAAAATATTACATCTCATTAATATTTTTTTCCTTGATCCATCTTATTGATCATAAATCAATTATAATGTTCAACGTCTATATTACTAAATACAATGTAATATACTTGTACTTGTAAATTATAATAATAATAAGAAAATTATAAAATTTGATTTTATTAAAATCAGCACCACTACCATTGTACCTCTAAAACGCGTACAGACAGCGTAAAATGTACAGGTTTCTCTTCATAACATCTGTCAAATCAAATGATAAGTTCGCAGAGAGGATATTCCATGGCCCCCTCGCTCCCCCGATTTGACCCCGAGTGACTTTTTTCTGTAAGGATACGTCAAAGTTGAGGTAAACAAACTTCGATCATGAACCATTGAAGCTCTGAACGAGGCGATTGAGGGCGTCATCGCTGGAATTCCGCAAGATATGCTGGGAAGAGTGGCCGAAAACTTCTTTCAAAGGGTCAATATGTGTATTGCTCGCCAAGGCCGCCACGTCAAACGATATCATTTAAAAAATATCATGAAAAAAAACGGCATCATTTCCCCGACGTAACGGCACCCGCCCCGCTCCTCTACTCAGTCTGGGGAGCCTTCAGTGATTTTTTGAAATCAGTAACTCCTCTCTGCCCCACCCTGTATTATCAATTTTTTTTTAAATATTATTTTTTTTTGACAAATTAGAGAGGAGTCAGTAATTTACATTTCGAATAAACGCCGTTAGTAAGCTCGAAAATCATCTGTCAAAAATTTAAATAAAGCAAGTACACATTTCTAATATATAATTATAACTGAAACAAGTGTGTTAAATTAATCTTAGGGTAAAAAATAAGTCAACAATCTAGAAAAGTAGAAAATGACAAATGAATGCTTGCTAAAAGAAAATAAAGATCTTATAAAAATAAAATGTGAATGGATGTGGGTTAACTTTCGAAATCACTGGACACGCATAGGAATATTTTTGTAAAAGACAACCTTTTTTTATTTTTTAATTTTTAACTTTATGAGTAAAACCTCAAATTGTAATATTTAAATAAATGAAGACAATGTAAGCGAAACTCAATCGAAAATCTGGAAACAGAAAAATCAGAAAAACATATTAAATTCCCAGAGGTGTCAATATGTTTTTCTGATTTTTCTGTTTCCAGATTTTCGATTGAGTTTCGCTTACATTGTCTTCATTTATTTAAATATTACAACCTTTTTTGTTCGGGACGAAGGAAAATACTCCAATCAAAATTTCAATCACGTAAAATGAAAATTTGTTTTCGCCGTACGAGATCGCGACTTTTGACTGGATCATCAGTCTTAGTTGGATGTGTAGGCGTAGGCGTTTACTTCAATATGCAATACAATACAATCACCCAGCGAATAGTTTTCTTTTGCAGCCAGACGTTTTCTTAAGTAAAGACCTTTTTTCCATTTCATCTACTATATATTTTGGATCTCTAAATTGCATATTCCTTGAATGCCTTGGATCCACTATTTCTGGCAAAACGCAATCTGTATAAAAGCACTTCAATTGTTGTAACATTTTATCACGCCAAAACACATCGTCTTTTTCTATTAAAACTGTATGCAACGGTTTCTCGGGACCTGTCCATACTGAAAATAAACAGGTACATTTTTCTGCAATATGTAACTGCCCTTGTACTTGATAATACCAATCATGGTTTTTGTTGATTGTTACTTCATTTTTTTCATTGATTTTAAGAAAACTAATTTTCTTCCTCCGAATTGCATCTTCTATATCAAGGCCAGATGCTGACGAAGGGCATTTAATTTCAATGAGTAAGTTATTTGATATTCCATCTGGCGGAGCACCCATGTAATTGTATTCACAATCAATAAAAAGTCCACATTTAGAAATTTCGATAGACATTATTTGTTTGGCAAGTTGGCGAATAGCTGTCTCTTCGTTATCTTTTCCATATTTTATAGATCGTACATGTCCCAGATTTTTTCCATACAACAATGTTCGAATTAAAGGAGCGCAACTAATATTTCTTCTTTTACAAATTTTACCAAAAAATGAAGCTGTGATCATTTTTCTGCGTAACTCGAGCCATTTTCCACAATCCGCTTGCAAAATAGTGTCACTTTCAATTCTGAACCTTTGCACATCTGTCAAAGATAAAGATTCCATAAATGTCTTCTTCGCTTCTATGAAAACATCTGCATCCATATCAGGAAGTTGTACGTTACTGCCATAATCTGGATCATTATTTGTTTCACAGTTATTTGCTTTGACTCTATCGTACGTTCTTTTTGATCGCTTTTTTCTCAAACGCTTAATTTCTAAATGTTTAATTCTTTGACCAGGACTCTGACCAAAAATGGTTTTATGCAAATGGTAATGTGGCCGCTTTGTATTAAAAGATATTACAGCAGCTGCACATCTTCCCGAATAAGATTGTTTAGTGCTGTAATTAATTCTTTTTCCCCCAACAAATTTTGCTACAATACTATTGTACCTTTCAACAACATTACTATCCACATTTACTAGCAAACTCCTCGAATGGGACGCTAACTGGTTTGTGAATTGTAGGATTCTTTCCATCATACCAGATGCAACGAGTTCAGGTACATAGTTTATATCTTCTGTATCCATATTTTGTTTACAGAAATATTTTGCGCATTTCGAATGCTCACCAAATACGTGTTTGGAACTATTTGAAATATCCCCATAAAGTAATTTAATTTTCTCACTGTTAGAATAATTTTCCGATAGTCTATAATTTACCGCACATCTTACTGCAGTTCTTAATCTCAGTAATCGACCGGTCAAAAGGCGGCGCTGACTTATTGGGAACCTCGTATCCGCTGTCAAATTACGAAGTTTTGTGCAGTAATTACGTACAACTTTCTCAACTGTGATATCCGCATATGGCTGAGCATCTAAAAAATTTTTGTAGGTACTTGAATCCCCATCTGAAATTAGCCTTGAATATATCAGACCGTACATATCTATTGATTTTTTAAAACCTTCCACGAGAATACTGGATCCCATACTCGTAGAACTTCCGGAATGATTTTTGAAACAACGATGTTCCTGCGATGTTACTACCTTTTTTACTGCACGTGCGCACGTCATACAAAATTTATTTCGTACCTGCATGTATAAAACCTCACCAAAGTGATGTCCTACTATTGCAGCTACGCCTGACAAGGCAGAGTAATTGGTACGATATGATCTTTTTGACCAACAACCATCGGCGACAACTGTTATTATAGGAATTCCACCTTTTGAGACGTTTCCCAGAGATCTAGCATATTCTGCTTCACGTTTTGCAGCAATTTCCATTCGGTCTGTGGCACCTTTTGACCACCAATCACAAACAGTTTCATGTACTTTAGCATAAGTTTTAATTCAATAGAATTATATTAAAAAAAAAAAAACTTTTGTTCACAAATTATTTATAATATTTCAATAACGTCCAAGTTAAATTTCTGTGTTAAAAAATTCTGAGAGAAATGAGAGCGTGCGCAAAACAAATCAACAAAGTTTCACGGTAATCGGGTGAATGGTATAATAGAATATATGTATATATAATTTCATAACGCCGTAACCACTTTCTCCAGATCCGACCTGCCATGCAGCTGGTGGGCAGACGCATCCGCCGCCAAGACCTGAACAAACCTCACCCAATAAACCCAGGCACCCCTGCTAGTCACCAAACCTTGCGAACCACTTGGGATGACCTATGGCAGACGTGTTGGTTATCTAATAAATGGTTCCCGGGGCGGTGGTACCCATACTCGATTCTCGTGTTTGTTATTTTTGTAATACGAAAAATGGATATAAAAAAGGTCTACCCGCCCACCCCCTCTCAACCCCCCCCCCCCTCATACCCTCCTTCCAATCCCCGCCTCCTTTACCCCTCATCCCAACTCTTCTTCAACCTCCCTCCCTTGGGAGCTGTTGGACTCTTGTGCGATATAAACATAAAAATTATTTACAATAAAAAAAAATCCCATCCCCGTCCCCATCCCCCATCCCCAGCCTTGCAACGCATGCCGGGTACGCGCTGTATATAATTTCTTTTATTTATTTACGGACAAATAGTCCATTAACAATATAATAATAACACGAATAACAAGCGAGCCTAAAGGCCCGACCCGCCTAGCAATTGATCACTGTTCGCATCGATTACCGTTCGCATGTCATTTTTTGTAACCAGCACCACTTTTCGTAAAAATCACCACTTTTCGTAACGATTCACCAGTTAACCCCATGTGTCGAGCATGCGTAAAGAAGTTTTACTTTTAAAAAATGGGGCATTTGGGACTCTTGAGCAGTCGGGACTTTGTCTCTTGTATCGTATAATGAGGGACAAATAAAAACATTTCTTTTTAAATATAAAACTTTTTGCATAAAAATATTCAATGAAAATGAAATTCGGTCAACCCTGTTGATTTTACGAACGTGAAACAAGGAATTCGTATGTATTTACAGTTTCGTTCCCAAAATATTATTTCAAACTGTTGTGATTCAGAGCGACGTGGACACGTCCTTGTCGGGCCACTTTTCGGGCCGTAATGAAGTGTGAAATTTGTGTTACGGCGCTATGATAAAAATCGTGAAATGCGAAGCTGTAAATTAATTAATATTAAATACTTCCTAAAATTATTTTTCGCTCAAACTTATTTATGATTTGTCAATAATGTCTTAGCACAATAAGTATGTAAAAAAATCTGAAATATATTAGTTTATAAGTTCGCAAATAAATACACAAACTGACTAAGTTTCGTCAAGAAACACATGTACGTATATATTTTTTAATGATTTTATTGAAACTAAAATTTATTACATGCGAATGGTAGATAAAAGAACAATCTTTCGAAATCCATTTATAATTTTTTGTGGAAAAGAGTCAATACGTCTAAAATCTGATTTGAAAATGACATATTTCTGGTTTTCTCTGGTAATGCCCTCTTAACGATCGACCGTACTAGATGCGCAGGGTAACTAGCATGGTCGATCGATATAGGTTTTATCGAAAATGTCGGTAACTTGTCATCGCTCCCGAGCACGACGGCGGGCCGCTAACGAACAAACAATAGTTGACAACTACTAAGTGTTCCTAATTTATTTGACGGGAACTGTTATTTATTTAAATAAATGAAACAATACAACTTTGTATAAACCGCTTATAAAATGTGCAAATCCGACCGGTTTCGGAACAAACGTTCCTTCGTCAGGGAAATCTTATACTAATTTAACCTTGCAAATTAAAAAATCCCTTAAAAATAATGAATCTATTATCAACAAACAAAAAATATTGTCATATAGCCCAATCATGGATTTGTTCCCCTACCCACCCACTCTACACTAATACCTACCCACCCAATCTAAATTATTAACTAACAACGGCTCCACCCCTACCATAATAAAACATTGTTCTAAACTGTCAAATTAGTATAAGCTTTCCCTGACGAAGGAACGTTTGTTCCGAAACCGGTTGGATTTGCACATTTTATAAGTGGTTTATACAAAGTTGTATTGTTTCATTTATTATAATGGATAACCACAAAGTAATAGCTACATTCAAAAATATGTTATTTATTTGTTCGTTGGTAATCCGCAGTCGTTCAAAAGTTATCGACGCTATTGATAAATTCTCTATCTATCGATCATGCTAGGTACCCAGGCGTTCATAAAAGCGAAGAGATATCGTTAGAAAACGAACAGAGTGGAAATAGTCCATAGTCTACAGTCTAGAGTGGCGTATCTTGGTTCCCAGGAGCCCGTGCGGTGGTATTTTTCCCAGAGACGGTAAGTAAACGTTCACAGATCGTGACGAGGAATGAGGACACTACAAAAATACCGAGATGTTTGGTTTCGTTGATCCAGATGCGATGCTGATTGAAGTGGTTTATTTTTATTCCAGAATTTTCTATTAGGCGCTGGGAAAATATGCCTGCTTTTTTATTAGGATGGTCTGCAGGCTTTCATCTATTTTGTATACATTTATTGTGGAATAACTTAGCCAATTAATTGGCCTATTTTGACAAAAAAATACTGTAAGTTCGAATTTACTTAATTTTTATTTTTTAAATATATATTTTTTTATATGAATACCGCACAAGAGTCCCAACTGCTCCCGCCTGAAGCCAGTGAGACTATGGCATCCCCAATTGGGATATGTTGTGAGGCTGAAGATAGTGAAGAGGAAGAGGAGATAGGGAAGAGGAAGGTGTGAAGTACCTGGCTATTCAGATCTGGACACCAAGCACGGCTAATGCCATTTCAAGCAACGTTGCAATTCTGAATGGTGGTCTTACACCAGGGCGATACTGAGAGTATCTTCCACTCTGGAACGTACCGCAAATATACTATATATTATTTTAAATGAATAAATTGTGAAATAACACAAATTAATCAAATAAAATTTATTTGCCACGCCGGGATTCGATCTCGCGAACTTCGGTGTGCGAGTCAAGAGCCTTACCGCTGGACTACGCCGGCCGTCAATTTACCAAGTGAAAACTTCTTTAGTGCCGTTGTGATTTGAAACTTGATGAAACGAACAATTAACGACACTAAAAAAGAGAAACACATACATCTACATATCGGATTTAGCCCCACTCTTTCTCTACTTTGATTTTCTGAAGGTTTCACTTCTGCCGCTTGAGAATTGTACAAACTGTTTTTTTCACATTAGCTCCACGTAGGAGACCACGAGAAAAATAATTTCCCTCAAGGCCTATGACATTTTCGGGGATTTTGTCAGGAGAATCTTTTTAAGGTAAGGAAGGAGAGGAAGTTCTGGGAAGGAAAAGGGTATGAGGGGTGGGTGAAATTCTGAGGGTGAGTGTGTCTAGGAGAGACAGACGTATGAATCCATCCCTCCTATTGCGGTGCAAGGCCATATTCTGAGAGAGTACGGTTGGACAAGTCAAAGGGACCCCCTCAACTATTCTCTCTCCGATCCGACCTACCATGCAGCTGGTGGGCAGATGCATCCGCCAAGACCCGGATAAACCTCACCCCATGAACCCGGGCACCCTTGCTAAGTCACCAAAGGCGCTTCCTTTGTGATATATAATATCATTGAGGTAAATTGTAAAAAGATATTGACGACTGAATAATGCACGGTTATATGACCAAAGATAACCTTGCAAATTAGTGCATTTTTAATATGTGCATCGCGTACAGTTTGCAACTATCGTTTATTGTAAACCCGAAAATACCCGTTGAACTCTTTCATTATTTTTGTTGTTTGTTTTTGGGGTACAGTGTCCATCATCAGGGCAGATGTGGCAGGGCATCACACATCTGCCCTGATGATGGACACTGTAACGCTGTCCGAAACGTTGGCTAAAGGAGGAGGTAGCGTAACACGGCATAACACCCCAAAAACAAACAACAAAAATACTTTTGGCCGTGAAAATCTAAAATCATAACTTTCATTATTGTTTATTTTAACAAACTATCGATTTTTAAGTTCTGTTACTTTCATTTATGACATTTATGTCATAAAGAGAATTAGAAAATAATTTCTAGAATAATGTAAAATTATTGAAGCTTTTTTTAACGTTTTTTTCTTTGGTTGGTTTTGTTAAGGTCTTGCACGAAGCCAAATGAATCGATGTAATCAATCCTTTGGAAATAAGCGGTTTTCAGAAGAAAATTTAGTTACTTATGATGTTTTAATTAATGTAATGCGATACTTTTAATAATTGGCCTTCTTGATTTTAGAGGGGAGATTCGTTATATAAATTAACTTGGAACATCAAATTGATTTAGGAGTATGCAAACAAAATTCCATTTAAATTGGTTAAAAATCATTAAAAACATTGCTGGGTTTTCTAATTCTAATTTAACCGAACATTAAAAAACGACCCTCCAACACACTGATTTTTTGTAATTAAAATGTCTGCATTTTATTCGTTGTTTTCTGAAACCCGTTGGCTGTTTGAGTAAAAGTAAATGGATTGATTAGAAAAACATTTTTATAACAAAATAATAATTTAAAAAATCAGATGTATTTCTATGAGATATGTCTAATGAAAATAAGTTACCTATTCATTTATTTGAAGATATCGAAAATCAACAAGTCATTATTGCATTTTCAAACATGTTATCCGAGACTTTACTAGAAGTTCTGTGAGTAGTACCTAGACCTCACGTACAAAAAATATGCTTTTATTTTTCCTTTATTTTAAATCAAAATAAAATTTCTGAAATCATAAAATTTGTAAGTAGTTATTGAGATACCTGTCTATTTAATAAACACGGCGATTTCACATTAAAAAATATCTTTTCTAATCCATAAGAGACACCATCTTGATCCGGAACCAGAACTTCAAACAAAATTTACAGAGAGAAAAAATGACGATCGAGTTAAAACAGGACTTCACCGCGTTCAGTTAAAAAGATGATTTAATGTTCAATGCCATTTTGTAACGACCATAGGGGGCGTTCAATAGGGGGATTTTGGACCCCCCCTCCCCTCCCTGTAACGCGCCGTAACTTTTTCCTTTACCCCCCCCCCCAAAAACGTTACGTAACACCCAAGTGACAATTTTTACCTGAAAGTCACAATTAAGTTGTGCAACGTACTGAAATGTCACTTAAATACCCTTTTTCTTGATTTAATCGCGTTTGCGGAAACAAATAAATAAAACTAGCGATACATGCGTATGTTGTTCATTTTATTTATTCAAATTGTTATTTATAAAAAAAATTGGAAATTATTATAATTTTTATCGGCCTTGTATTCCTTCCGGATTTACACAATTTAACACTGACCTATTATATACCTACATGGTTTTACAACACGTACTTTTTTTACATTAGCTGCACTGAGGAGGCCCTAAGAAAGTAATTGTCCTATTGTTTCCCTGTGGAGCAACACTTTACTCCACTATGATTCACAAGCTGACTCATAGTGGAATAAAACCTTTTTCATGTTCCGAATGCAGTTATACAAGTTCTCAAAGGAGAAGATTTAAAAATCCACAGTATGATTCACAGAAGTGAAAAACCTTTTTCATGCAACTATTCGTGTCCTCAAAATGGATATCTAAGAAGTCACTTGCTGACTCATAGTGGAGAAAAACCTTTTTCGTGTTCCGACTGCAACTATTCATGTACTACGAAGAGAAATCTAAAAATCACATGTTTACCCACAGCGGAGAAAGACCTTTATCATGTCCTGACTGCAACTATTCCTCTTATCGAAAAAGTAACTATAACGGCACTTGCTAACTCACAGTGACGAAAAACCTTTTTCTTGTCCCGACTGCGACTATTCATGTGCTACACAACGGTATCCAAAAATTCACATGCTTTCCCACACCGGACAAATACCCCTTTCATGTCCCGACTGCAATTATTCATGTTGTACAAAGGAACTTCTTAGAAATCATTTGCTTACTCCAAGTGACATAAAACCTTTTACAAGTTTCCAGTGTGACTATTCATGTTCTACAAAGAGGTGCCAAAATCACATGTTTAAATCATAAGTTATACAAGTTCTTAAAAGGATAATTTAAAAATCCATCGTATGATTCACAGAAGAAAAAAACCTTTTTCATGTCCTGACTGCAACTATGCATGTTCTGAAAAGGGATATTTAAGAAGTCACTTGCTGATTTGACTCCTGGTGGAAAAAAACCTTTTTCATGTTCCCACTGCAACTATTCAAGTTCTACGAAGAGAAATCTAAAAATCACATGCTTAACCACAGTGGAGAAAAACTCATTTCATGTCCTGACTGCAACTATTCTTCTTCTCTAAAAAAAAAAACTGAAACGGCACATGCTATCTCACACTGATGAAAAACCTTTTTCATGTTCCGACTGCAATTATTTATGTTGTACAAATGAACTTCTTAGAAATCATTTGCTGACTTACGGTGATATAAAACCTCTTACATGTTTCTACTGCGACTATTCATGTACTAAAAAGAGGCATCAAAAAATCACATGTTTACCTACAGCAGACAAAACCATCTTCTTGTCCCGAATGCAGTTATTCAAGTTCTCGAAAGGAGATTTAAAAATGCACAGCGCGATTCATAGTGGAGAAAAACCTTTTTCATGTTCTGTGTGTGACTAGGCATGTACTACGAAAAATATCTGTAGGTAATATTATTATTTTTAAGCAGTAAACTAACCTGTGTGTAATAACTAAAAAGCATTGTTTTAACTAAAAACTCCCGTATAAACTTTCGTATATGTTATGTTCCATAAATTTTTCATTATTTAAAAAAAAAATTCTTTTGCTATTTTCCAAATTTCATTGTCATTTTTTTTGGTTGCGCTGCGCTGGCAAGTCTGCATGAGAACCTGTATAGGCCAATAACAGCTGATGATGCAAATCTCCCGCTTTTCATTATAGTACCTTCAAACTCACTTTTACAACACTGACTACAGAAATTTGTGTTTATAGGTATTTCGTGTTTAGAACATTAACGACTACTGACAACGAAAATAAAATAAAAATGACGCACAATACAGTCGAGGAATTAATTCCCCGTACACTATAAACGAAAAGGGTTGCCAACTTGGAAGATTTTAATTCCCTAGTTTTTTTATTTAAATAAAGAAAAACATGTTACGTAACGCGTTGTTTGAACCCCCCCCCCAGTAACGCACCGTAACGTTTCACAAGACCCCCCCTCTCCCCCCAAGTGCGTTACGTAATACTTGAACGGCCCCATACCACTGGCGTCTGTATGAAAGAGACGGCATGAAAGAGCGAGAAGAATATATGATAAAGAGTGTGAAGGGTTGTGCAATGCCTCTTCCTCGACACCTGTCACTCGATATTATTATCTCGAGTGATAGGTGATATTACATAGTGTTAAATTTTTGAATAGTGTTAAATTTTTTAAAAGTTATTTGACGTGAACTGTTGTTGGTTCGTTAGCGGTCTGCAGTCGTGTTCGGGAGCGCTGACAAGTTACCGACATTTTCGAGGAAACCTGTATAAATCCACCATGCTAGGACCCCAGAGTGACGGACGTATGAATTCATCCCTACCACGTGGTGCACGGCGATGGGAGAGGCCTAGGTTAGGTCTCCCTCAACCATTCTCTCCCAATCCGGCCGCCATGCAGTAGGTGGCAAACGCATTCAACGCCAAGTCCTTGACAAACCTTTAAATATGCATTGTTAGAACTTGTTTGCAACTAGGTCATGTCATATCCAAAAAAAGTTAACCTATAATTTATTTGAACATATCAAAAAATATCACGTCAGCCTTCCATTTCCAACCACGTCTTCGGTGTAATTTCTACTGTGTACAAAATATACACGTCATACTCGTGTGTGTTTATTTTTCCCAAAGTGCAGTCACCAGTGACTTGGCAATATTTGCAATGTCGTGTTTGGTTTGGCGAAGATACATCCCCGAGGGAGCCGATTGTTGAAACGAATTTCTGTAAGTGCCGACAATGTGCAGGGAATATCAATTTAAAGAGAGTCTAATGAAAATCGGAATCGAAGTTGGAGATTCGGTTCACTTGCTAGGAAAAGCTTTCAGGAGAAATTCGAAATTTTTAATGCCTTTTCAATAGTAACATATATATCTTTATAACCAGTGAGTCTACGGCATCTCCAATTGAGGTATTTTTTTTACAATAACCCGAAGAAAATAATTTCCCTAGGTTCCTATGTCATCTGAGATGTTGTGTGGTGGGTTTCTTGTGGAGAAGAAGGAGTGAACATTGGTCTTGAAGAGATCCATGTTTTAGGAAGGAGGAAACACATTGGCCGGCAAATCGTTCCACAGCCGAACTGTTGAACACAAGAGCGAGTCGAAGAAGCGACCCGTTCTCATGTGACAAATGTCATCCGTAAACATGTGTTGGGCGCACATTTGGCCAGTTTCCCGACTATGCACCGCTGCTGAGGGGATCAACGACGCTAGTTCCTCGGAGAATCTTCCATTGAAATACCGGTAGAACAAGGATAGCATTCCCACCCGACGCATGTGCTCTAAAGCGTGCAATCCGTTAAGATAGGAGAATTGATTAAACAGATCACCTGTTTCTGCAGAGTCGAGGGTTTTATCAGGTATTTTGGGGCTCCAGTACAGATGTGGCTGCCAATTTCAACTGTGGAGTGCACTTCCGATTTGTACAGGGTTGGCAGTTGCAGTTAGGTTAGCATTGTCTCAAAACTTAGTATTTAAATGTCTGACTAATCAACTGGATGATCGACATAAATCAAATATTATTTACACGTGTCTACGTTTTACTTATTTAATAATGCTATAAAATAATACCGGGAGGCATAACGGTCCAGTACATTGTTACTACATTTTGAAATATCCTACTAGTGACCCGGAAAACATCAACATTTTATTTAATTCACTACCACGTACATCAAAATTGATTTGGTGGCGTTTATGAGTAATCTAAGCATTTTATCAGATAGAGGGTACACTTAACGTATAACTGCATACTGAACATAAATTTGGATTTTTCAGAGATGTCTGACTTATCAATCTGACTAATCGATGTATCTACCATGAAACGAGTCAAGACGCCATCCTGTTTTTTTCTTCATATTTTTCAATCCTATGCTATTAGCTTTTTCATACAAACATTATTCCATATTTACATTACATACATACATTACTACTAGCTTTTTCATACATTCATCATACTTTGTTTTATGTCAGGTCTTATATATGTATAAACCTCGTATATTATTTGTATTTCTTTTCAATATTATCTCGTTGAACTTAGGGAACGTACCCATACTACGTGACCAATTTTTTGAAATTTTTAACCCCCCCCCCCCCCCGGTGACCAAAAACCTAAGCAAACCGCCGCTCATTTGTATGGAGCGTGACATTTTGAAGACCCCCCCCCCCTCCCCTAAACGTGTCACGTAGTATGGGTACGTTCCCTTACTACTAATAACAACTGTATCAGTTCAGAAATATTATTGTCATGTTCTCATACATTCTTAATATAATACCGTTACCTGCTTGTTTACCACCGTATACTTATAATCTCACGTATCACTTTAATGTCAATACATATGTAAATATAAATTGCCATTTTATGGCATTTAAATAAATAAATAAATTGCTAATTAAGAAAAATGGTGTTGAAAACTCGGACTTATTAGGGTAGATGAACCAATAAAATAAATGAACAAAACTAGAACAGACGTTCTCCGTTAGTAAATACCTACACATTTTTCAGAAATTCGAAGATATTTAATCTGATAAAGACTTTTTTCTTACCTCCAAAATCAGGTCTAACACTGTTGTCATATCCTCTCAGTAATCCATCCAACAGGTCCGAAATGTTTTTGTGGTCGTTCATTTGGGCCGGTGAAGCGGGGAGAGGCATTGACAACAGAGCTGCGGCCGTCACTAGCAATGCTGGGCACGTGTTGCATCTAGCGAGCCGCATGTTGAGAATCACTGGAAAAATGAGGCACATTTTCATATCGCATCGAAGATAACATTACAGTTTTTTTTTATAAATTCTTATAATTTATGGTGATTTTGCAATTTGGGAGGTATTTATTGCATAAGAAACACTTCTGACATTTTATTTTATTTATTTATTTATTTATTTATTACATACGATACATTTATACAGTAAAATAACATAATAATAATATTTCAAAATAACTGTAAATATTAAAATGGGCACAAGTGTTATTATGTCTTGTTTGTCTATATTAGTTCCTAGCTAGGCAGATTGCCCGTTCTAAGGAACCAAATGCTGGTGAAAAATGCAAAAAATGTATTCTGAAATATATTAAATATATACTAAGTTCTTACTGATTGTGGCATTTAATAGTTAAGCATTTAAAATTTTAAGTTTTAAGTGACGTTATTTAACAATTTTTCAGACTCAACCCTACCTAAGCCAATCAACCATTTATTTATTATTGAACCGATGCATGTCATTTTTACATGTTTTAATATTTAATTCTGGAGGGATTTTATTATATAATTTCGGTCCCAGATATGTATATGTCTTTTGGAATTTCGACGTATTGCTCCCTGGGACCACAAGATCCTTTCTGGTGTGACTTCTTGTGATGTATTTATGATCAATTTTATCAAGTTTTTCTAGATTTTTGTGTACCTTTTTTATATAGTTTTGACGAACATCAAGTACATAAAAATTTTTGTATAGCTGATCGCTAAAAAACCTATAGGGTTTACGCATAATAACTCTAATTATGGATTTCTGGGCCTTCACTAGTGGATCTAAAATTGTTCTACCTGACGCTCCCCAACCATTACAACCATAGGTCACCCCAAGAGTTCGTTACTTTGGTGACTTAGTAGGGGTTCCAGGGTTCACGGGGTGAGGTTGGTCTAGGTATTGGCGGCAAATGCGTTTGCCAACCTTTTGCATGGTTGGCCGGATAGGGAAACACTGGTTGAGGGAGACCCTTTGAACTCTCCGGCCGGGCTCTCTCAACCCATCGTCTTGCACCTTCTGCGTGGTGGGCCGGATCGGGATAGATCAGATGAGGGTGCCCCGTTGACCTCTCCAGCCATCCATCTCGACCCATCGCCTTGGACTGCAGTTAGAGGGATGAATTCATATGCCCGTCACTCCTGAACACACTGACCCCCAGATTCCTACTCACCCCTCGTACCTTTCTCCTTCTCAGAACTTCATTCCCCTAAAAAGACCCACCACACAGCATCTCCAAAGATGACATAGACTCAGGGAGATTTATCTTCCTCAGGGCCTCCGGTTTAAAACTTCGTGTTGTAGATATTCTTTAATCACCGAATGAATACATCGTTATAATTATGCCTGAGAAGCCGAAGTACGGTCAATTTTAATTTATTTCGTGTGAATTCGACAAAAATAATAACCTTGTAGTTGAATGGAGTTATGTTAATCGTTGTTATAATTAAAAAAAGACTATTTAACATTAGGTAGGCATAAAATTATTTGAAATATTGGTTTTCGGTGAATTTTTTGTTTTCTTTTATTTCCTTTTCCCTTCCGCTTCCCCTTCCCCTCCCGCGTTTCTTCTCCACCTTCCCTTTCCCGTCTTCCGCTTTCACCCGTCCCACAAACCCCTCCCGCATTCCAGTCCCGCGTTTCCCTCCCGCGTTCTACTCCTGGGTTCCTCTCCCGCGTTATCCTCCCGAATTCCCCTCCCGGGTTCCTCTCCCGGCTTCCTCTCCCACGTTCCCTTCCCGCGTTCCTCTACCGAATTCACCTCCTCTCTTCCGCATTCACCCTCTCAACGTTGAAGTAAATTGTCGCCTAACTAATGGCATATTCCCAGTGAGTTAAATCAAACTCATTTCGGGCTTTATTTTGTATTGACTCTTATTTTTCCCTTTCCCTGTTCATTTTCCAATGCAATTTGATTAAAACTCAATGCTGTAAGTAGTCAACGAAAGCATTTAGTCCCCATTGTGTTTGGCTTTGACTCGAACAAGTTTCAATAAAACCGGATCCACAAAGAATAACGCTTTAATCAACGATAGTTTTCCTTTCGGTTTCCGGCGGGACAATAGACAACACAGCTAACTACTACCTTTGTCGATGGTGCTTTGTGAAAAATTAGTTCAAGTGGCACTTCAAGTTGGTTTACTTAATAAATGCACGCCACTGCATCGGCCATTGAAAGCGGGAAAGTCCGCCATTGAACGCTAATCTGAAAAGAAAATGAAAAGTTTGTGGGACAGAAAAAATAAATAATAAAAATGAGTTTTATGTAAGTCTACACTCTCAATAATACCTAACTTACTATCTTTGGCTACGGAGGTCGCGGGATCAAATCTCGGCAATTGATTAATTTGTGTTGTTCCTTAATAATTGTTGTAAGACCAACATTCAAGATAGAAAAGTTGCTTGAAATGGCTTTTGCCGTGTTTGGTTACCATAAATTTATAGTCAAGTCTTTTCCCATACTCTTCTCTCCTCCCACTACCGTCGTCCTCACGACTCCAGATACTAATATCTACAGCCTGTATGTCGGGTGAATATCTACAGCTCATATGTTCAACTAATATCTACGAACTTCAGAGTATCTGATATCTGACTAATATCTACAGAGCTAAGGTCGGACGAATATCTATGACGGTCCCAGTGTTGACTAATATCTACAGAGCCTAGGTTGAACTAATATCTACAGAGCGTAGGTTGGACTAATCAGCTAAATGTGTCCAATAGTCCGATATTAGGGATTTTTACATACTTACATAAATTAAGTTTTTTGAACTGCATACGCAATATTACGTTATTCCAATATGCTATACATAATTGCAAATCCAACCTCTGCCAGTGCTGTAGATATTCGTCAACACATTGATTCTCATAGATATTAGTCAACAGTTTGAGCTGTAGATATTCGTCAAGACTTTGCTTCTCATAGATATAAGTTCGATTTTTTTCAGTTTTTGGAATTCCTGTAGATATTAGTAGACGCCTCCCGTCCTCACAACATATCTCAATTGGGGTTGCTATAATCTCACTAGCTTCAAACGGTTGGGATTAATTGGGACACATAAAAATGTTGAAAAAAGTTCAAACGTTATCATTCTTTATGGGAAAAAATTGGCCCTACTTTGCCTTGTAGTGTAAGTAATTTACAACAATCTTATTTAAGGACGAACCTCCTCCATGAACCCCGGCACCCCTGCTTAGTCACCAAAATATATAATTTTAAGCGGTATAAATTCACGATAGAAAAATACGAGCATCATGAAAATTGCAACACTTGTTACTGGTATAATAACTCGTAATAACCTAACTTTTCATTTACGTATATCTTCGTTACAATTCCATGCGTTGTTTCAAATCCTTCTCGCGCCCAAAAATGTATGTTTTTAATTTCTTCTCATCTAATAAATCATAATCAAAATTTACTTCGAAAACATAGTCTGTTGAGTACTTCAATACCTAAATTAAAACATAGTCTGTTGAGTACTTCAATACCTAAATTAAAACATAGTCTGTTGAGTACTTCAATACCTAAATTAAAAACATAGTCTGTTGAGTACTTCAATACCTAAATTAAAACATAGTCTGTTGAGTACTTCAATACCTAAATTAAAACATAGTCTGTTGAGTACTTCAATACCTAAATTAAAAACATAGTCTGTTGAGTACTTCAATACCTAAATTAAAACATAGTCTGTTGAGTACTTCAATACCTAAATTAAAACATAGTCTGTTGAGTACTTCAATACCTAAATTAAAAACCATTTATTTTTTATAACATTTTTGAAGTGAAGACTTCTTTAGCATAGTTGTGTATTGAAAATCGATGAAGCGACAAATACCGACACTAAAAAGAGACAAACACGTACATCTATAGGATTTAGCCTGCGAAAGAATGAGATAGTATTATCGGTCTCCTCTTTGTGTGGTGCTTCTTAGCCTCCCCACTCTTGTATACTTTAGTTTTCTGAAGGTCTCACTTCCACCGCGTGCGAATTGAACACTGTTTTTCATTCCTAGTTACACAGAAAACATAGTGTCTGTGCTATAGTCCAGTCAGTGGGGGATGAAAAAGGCCTTTAGCTTGCAAAAGGTCGCGTAGTAGCGGTTTTGATAAATGTTGTTTAGATTGGGTCTCTAAAGAAAAAAAAAAGTTTTCGACCTTAGGGGGATCGATCTCGAGCCGCCATATTGGATTGAAGGTGCCAAAATTTAGTTTTTTCAAAATAATTCCTCAACGGTTGATTTTACAACAAAAATGTTTATGGCAAATTTGAAGAAGACAATTACGTACATTTTTTGTTTGAAAGTTTTTTTTATACACCTAATAAATAATGACTTAAAGCGGTAGAAAGAATAAAATTTTGACAAAAAATCGTAAAACTCAATTTTCATGACAATTTTTTGAAGAACATATTACGCAATATCATTTTAACGTATTTCCACAACACATTATTTATGTAGATTTATAGATTTTGCTATATTATAGCAAAATCTATTTCAAATTACAGTAGTTTTTCGTGTTACAAAGAGCAGAGAAAGAGACGGCAACATACTGCGTGCCTGCAGTCCTGACTGCAGCGTTGCCACCTTAGCACCTATATTGATACAGGCTAGGACCCCACTATGACAAACCCGACGTCATCGAGTGCATGGATGAAACTATTTTGTAGTGATAATGAACATTTAGTAAACCTTGAAAAAGCTGGTAATAATTACGAATACTAGTTGAACTCGCTGAAATATCTGTGGAATAGACATACTGAACTTAACATTGTCGAAAGATCCCTACAGGCTGTAAGAGAGGTTTTTGGAGACTCGGTTTGCAAATCAATGAGAATAAAACTAAAATCATGATGCAAACCAGAACCCCACACCATAGAATAAAAGATAAATTGAAATTTAAAGACACTTATAATTTCTAAGTTTATTTTATTTTATTTTTTATTTAGTAACTATATAATATTTTTTACATTTTTATATGAAACATGTTAGTTAGATGTAAATATAAAATAGAAAACATATTCGTAGTCATCCTCACTAGGAGATCCTGTGCTGAAGGGGACTAAAAAAATTTGGAACAAAAAATATTTGAAATCTTCTTTAAGTTTGTCTTTCGCAATTTGGTCGTAAGATCAACCGTTGCACAATTATTTTGAAAAAACCAAATTTTTGCACCTTCAATCCAAGATGGCGGCTCGAGCTCGACCCCCCTAAGGTTGAAAACATTTTTCTTCTTTAGAGTCCCAATCTTAACAACATGTATCAATATCGCTACTACACGACCTTTTGCAAGGTAAAACTCCCCACTGACTGGGATACTATGTAACTATGCCAATACGCCAATACGAATAGCCATGTAAGGTGCTAATACTATTATTACTTATAGGTAAAAAGACAATTTGTCCAAAGAAACGTACATCTCAATTAAAATTATCATTCTTCTTCATTCTGGTATGTAAGTACCATAATATTGAAAAAAAAGTGAATTATAAATCCCAAATAAACCCTACGATTTCACATTTGAAAAAAAAATCTTTACAGAACCTTTAAAACGGCCATCATTTTGAAACGGAAACAGAAAGTACAAACAAAATGTACAGACAGACAAAATGCAAAACGGTGGAGTTGAGACCTCGTATTCCGAATTTATACCGTTTTATAACACTTCTCATTAACCATGGACATATGAATATATCTGGACCTGCCCTAAGTGATAAAAACGTATTATTTCTCCCTCCCCATGGAGCCGGCTATAGCTCCGCCTTGGAGCCAGCTGGGCTTACGAGAGCGTCGCTTGAATCTAAAAAATGTGACGTCATCATTCTTGTCCTGACCAGCGCGCTGGTCACATCGCACATTTTACGAACAAAAGTGAGAGTTTGTGCTATACTTTATACCCTAATATATGTGAACGTAACGAATGTGGGCGTTTTTAAAATTATGAAACATTTGTAAAAGTGTCTCAACTAAACACGGCAACAAAATATTCCCGTGTGAAAAAGGGCGAACTTTCCTTTGCCGATTTCTACTACGCAAATATGATAATAACGTGGCGGGCAATTCGCGCTCCCATGTAAAAAGGTCTATTCATTAAAAAGCAGTTTTGCTTTTAAGAACTAAATGGTGATATTATAATGCGAGATGCCTATATACTGTCAGATTGATTGTTTAACGAATCACAGTCATCTTCCCCTCCTCACCTTCCATAGTTTGGTTTTACCCCTCATCTGTAACTTCTGGTCTATTAAATTTGGATGTCTATGTCTTGAAAACTTTAAGTTTTTTAAATTTCTAAAATACAATAAATATTTTTGAACATAATATTATCTATGTATTTGACACGCCGAAATGGTGGTTATGTTTTTTCTGGTATTTTACAAGTTACATGTATGACAAATTCATAGGATTTCTTTAAATGCTATTTAAGACATTTCCCTCGAGATTTCTGTTCTAATTTAAAAGAGTCGTGTTTCATTAAGCATTTTCACAATTTTCTCTTAATTATTATCGTTTTTAATATTAGCGCGCTCCCTCTTTCATTCGTATATACATTACTCCCTCTAACATCTCCCCTTCATCTTCTTTCTGAGCGCTTACTAGACAGGACTTCATTACACTCAGTCAATTACGTTCTAAACCACATGCCAATCAAAGCTGTTTATTTTCCTAGCGACGTCCCACGGAGTTGGTTGTAGCAATCGTAGGTGGTATTCATAGCTTCGCGGGTCCCCCGGCAGTGCGTGATAATTGAGTTAAGCTGAGCTTATGAAGCCATCTTCCTCCGTTGATTTGTTAGCGTAGGCTTCAAGAGTGACTTTAAACGGCAAATTAGTCATGTGTATTGCAAATTAGGCTACATTCCGCTTCCGCAAATTATTTGAAATGATTTTCTCGTAATTTTGGGTAATTTTGAAGGGGTTTGCTCGAATTACTCGGGAAAAAATACTAATTACCTGTAGGCGTATTAACATATTTTTTTCACAAATTCTGTTCAAATATTTGCCTTGCTCAAATTATATCTGCAATTTGTGTATTTATTAACCGTGTCGTGTTAACTCAATATTGTATATTAAGTCGATGCTACTGCTGTCTCATTTTTTTAAAAATGAAAACTTCTTTATTACTGTCGTGATTCGAAGCTCGGTGAAACGAAGAATAGCGACACTAAAAAGAGACAAACACATACATCTATAGGTTTTGGCCTACGAAAGAATGAGATGACTAACTCTCGTCGTTGTGCGGTGCTTCGTAGCCTCCCCATTCTTTCTAATTTAGTTTTTTGAAGGTTTCACTTCTATCGCGTGTAAACTACAGACAAAATATATTATGTATCTAATAATTCAGATGCATATAAGTTGAACTTAACGGTGAATACTAATTTCTAGCTAGACATTTTCCTTGTTATGGATACCGCCGCCCCGGGCACCATTTATTTGATAATGATAGGTTTGTTTAGGTCTTGGCGGCGGATGCTTTCGCCCCCGGGCAGATCGGGAAAGACTAGTTAAGGGAGGCCTTTTGACCTATACAGTCGGACATCTCGAGCCATCGCCTTGCACTGCAGCGGAGGGATGAATTCATACGTTCGTCACTCCTGAACACTTTGAGCCCCAGATTCCTACCCTCCCCTCGTACTAAAATAATTTCTCTCAAGGCCTATGTCATCTTAGGATGCTGTGTGGAGGGTCTTTTTAAGGAAAGGAAGGAGATGAAGTTCTGGGCATGAAAAGGTATGAGGGGTGGGTCGGAATCTAGGGATCAGCACTGATGGACGTCTGAGTATGAATCCACCTCTTCCGGTGTGGTGCATGACGATAGATTGAGAGACCAGCTGGAGAGGTCAGTGGTCTCCCCAAATCGGTATCTCCCGATCCGACCCGCCACGCATCTGGTTGGCAGGTGCTTCGCCGCCAAGAACTGTACCCACGTCACCCGATGAACCCGGGCAACCCTGCTAAGTCACCAAACGTAGCGAACCACTTGGAGTGACTTATGGCAGAGGTGTTGATCATCCAATAAATAAATGGTTTTTGGGGCGGCCTCCCAAAATGAAAATTGTTGCAAGTGCTCTAATGCCATTGGTTCTGGGTATTTAGAACTTTTGTGTTGCCATTGGATAAAAAAGAGAAATGGAATTTATGTATTTTTACATATATTATGAATTATTTATTTATTTATTACACGCCTTAGTGGGCTTTTCTTATAAAATTTTTACAAACTATTTGTATCAAAGTAAATACTTAAAAATTTAAACAATAAAGAAAATATAAAGATAATGAAAAAAAACGTTGCAACAAAGCACAAAACAAAACACAAAACAAAATACATAGATAAAAATATAAACAGAAACTAAGAATCCTCACGCATATAATTGAATTTCAGAGATTCTTCCAAACAATATAGTAGTAGCATAGAAGTTATTTGGTAGGTGCATAGGTCTATTTGTGTCTTAAAGAATAAAAGTGATAAAATATACAATATTTATACCAATTAGTTTTAATATGAAATATATCGCCCAGATTAGAATATTTATTATGAATAAATAAGAAAATTATAGACCTTGCAAGAAACCTGCTTAAAAATTTGTTCTTTATTTTAAAATAATGTACCTACGTTTAATTAATATTTTAAAGTGAAACTTCTTTACCGCCGTTAGTGACTTTAAATTCGGGTTAAACGGAAATGCGTCACAACTCAGTTCTACACAATCTACACAATTCTACACAATTCGGTTCTAATATATAATGCTGTGTATTCGCACCTCGGCCCGTGCCTTCCGGTTAGTTGGCAAGGTTCCTGAAAAGTCTCAGCGGCCATCAAGCGAACGGAGGTTCGAATCCTACGAAATAAAAAACATTTTTATTTTGTGAAATCAATATCCAATCTTGAAACCTCTTAAAAAAAAGCAAAAGAAAGGAAAGCGAAAGTTTCACTTCTACCGCTTGTGAATTCACACTCTGATTTTTTGATTATAGAGGCCAAAAAATGTTACTTTTTCCAATGACTTTATAGACTTGCTATTGTCTCACAAATTCAAAATTAAATGTTGCAAGTAAGGAACACTCATGTTTCCAGTAAGTTATTAACGCAAACGTTGTTCATGTATAAAAAAGATAGACGTTCAAATAATATGCGCATGGATGAAATAAACGATAGGACGCGTGCGGCGTTTTTATATTCAAATGTTCCGTCGAATACTATATCAAGGCCGACTAAAGTAGGAGGTCAGGGCACCATTCGAATTTTGAGGTGTCAAGTTTTCAAGCTATAATGAACGATAATTTGCAAATGGCAGCGATTATTATTATACTTGTTAATACTTCTGATTTGTAGTTTGTTTTACGGCAGATATGTAAATAAAAGGAGTGATTTGACTATTTTAAACAGAAAAGTTTATTTAGCGAAAGCACTGAATTCATAATTTGGCTGTTGCACTTCCCGATCCCGTACTTTAGTAAGCCTTGCATTCTCTAATGATGCATTAAATCTTTGGGCGGAAAACAATTGTATTATTTATGATAATCGATAATAAAATATTTACAAATATGTTATTTCTTTTACTAGTGTTCGTCGAGTAATGAAAACCTTTTCTTACAACACACGAGGGCATTTTGGCACTTTTTTAATGCAATTTATTTAGGGTAGGACACAACTTTACGCGAGTTTAGTTCTAAAACTATGAAGTTGAAGACAATGCAATTGCCTTGTCTTTGGCTTGCCACTTTGAGATTCCTACCACGCGTCTATATAATATATATAACGTCATAGACTTTTCACAATATTTTATTAGGTAATACCATTAGGTCAGTTAGTAATTTGAATCGTCATACTCCTAGGTATTCCAGTGAATGATGAACATTCAAATCAAATACCTGCAGCAGATCGCAACTTAACAGAAACTAATTAGAAACAACACCAATTAGTTTCTTTGAAACTACATTCAGAAATATAGATATTCTGTTAACTTTCTCTTTATTAAATTTAACAAACCATGCTTTGGTTTATGCCAGCTCAAATAAAATTAAATGAAAACCAATTTGTAACTGCTTTATTCCCTACAGTACGTACCTACTCTTGTAACCGTAAAAACAATTAGGTAAGCGTTAAAACATTCTAGAAATTAGAAGAAACCATTGACAATCAACAATTTTGAAAATTAAATTTCCTTAAAACATAACGTAAAATCGCTTATTTTCTGGAAGTATTTACAATGGAAGACGCTCTGAGGAACAGCGTCATTGATCCCCTCGGCACCGGTGCATAGTCGGGAAAGCGCCGCGCCGTTTGTTCATTTCACTACTTTTGTTAACAAACAATTGTAGTTAAAGGAAGTTTGTTTGAATTTTGTTCGTGGTAGAAAAAAATAAGTTATTTTATGTGTTGTTGTGATTAATTATAATTCCTAGCCAGAATAACTACATAAAATAGTTAAGTGAATATCAAGATCATTACGTATTATTGTTGGAATTAATTCCGGGTTACATTAAATAAACCAAGTACCTAACGTCATTTGTTGTACTGTTGTGTATTTAGTTATCTATGCATCTATGAATAAAATCTCTGTCTATCATCTTGCCTTGAACAAGTCGGTTGTTTTATTTCTTTATCACATCAGGTTATGGGCCCAGGATGTCCTATAGTTTTCTAGCAGTAAAGTAAAGTTTGTTGTGATTTTTTTTGGTAGCTAGAATAGGCGTTGGCTGTGGTGATAAGGAGACAAAAGAAAAATTATATCTTTGTGTGTTAAACAACGAAGTTTAAAAATCAACCAAAATGGCGTCCGGTTCTCTTTTGGCCAATGTTCTTAAGCTAAAGGGCCGTGAAAATTACCGTGACTGGGCTTTTGCAACAGAAAACATGTTAGTTTTGGAAGGATTATCAGAATGCATTACGACGGTAGACAAAGAAAACGATGCAAAAGCGAAAGCCAGATTGATTTTAACTATTGATCCGTCATTGTATGTTCATATTAGAGAGGCAACAAGTGCCGTGAACTTATGGGAAAAGCTGAAATCTATGTTCGATGACTCAGGATTCTCCAGAAGAATAACTTTGCTGAGGAACCTAATTTCGATTCGTCTAGAAAGTTGCGAGTCAATGACAAGCTACGTCACGCAAGTAATAGAAACGGCGCAAAGATTATCTGGTACGGGCTTTCAGATCGGAGATGAGTGGATTGGCAGCCTGCTGTTGGCAGGTTTACCTGAAAAATACTTCCCCATGATCATCGCTATAGAGCATTCCGGTATCGCCATTACTGCTGATGTCATGAAGGCCAAATTACTTGACCTTGTAGGAAATGAAGGCGAACACACGTCTTCCGGTGGTGGCGCTTTCTTGAGTAGAGGGCAGCACAGTCGCCAACAGTATTCTAAAGTTGGCAGCACTGGCAGAAGTGACAGTTCTAACTATGAACGTCGTAGTTCGTCGTCTATGGTCAGTTTGAATGTAAACAAAACTGACAGAAATAACATAAAGTGTTACCGTTGTCGTCAATACGGTCATTATAAATCGCAGTGTAAACAGAATGATCAGCAACAAATGAAGAAAACTAATGCGTTTTCGGCTGTTTTCTTGAGCGGGAATTATAGTAAAAAAGATTTTTACTTAGACAGTGGTGCGAGTGTTCACATGACGCCGGATGTAAACCTAATAAAAAATTCTTATTCGTCAAAGATCAAGGAGATAATAGCAGCAAATCAAAGTGCTATGCCTGTATTGTGCGTTGGTAGTGTAGATATAATAACAGTCACTACAAATTGCAAATTTGAGGTTACTTTGAAAGAAGTTTTATGTGTTCCTAATCTTACCACAAATTTGATCTCAATATGTCAACTCATAAAGAATGGCAATAGTGTAGAATTCAAAGATGATTGTTGCTGTGTTTACAACAAAAAGAAGGATTTGGTGGCAGTTGCTACACAAATAGATGGTGTTTACAAGTTGAGGTTAGATAATCAACAGTGTTTGTTTACATCTACTTCAGTGAGAGATGTGACCTGGCACAGGAGAATGGGACGTTTAAATGTAAATGACTTGAATAAAATGCGACACGGTGCAGTCACGGGTATATCACACACAGATAAGTGTAAGATTGACAAGAGTACTTGCACAATATGTTGCGAAGGAAAGCAGTCGCGACTACCTTTTGTCCATGCAGCAACAAGAAGCAGCAATTCATTGGATCTAGTACATGGGGACGTGTGCGGACCCATGGAGATAACCTCAATTGGTGGATCGAGATACTTTCTTGTATTTATTGATGACTACTCACGTATGGCTTTTGTTTACTTTCTTAAAAATAAAAGTGAAGTATTCAAGTATTTTAAGGAATTTAAGTCATTAGTTGAAAATCAGCAAAATAGAAAAATTAAAATATTTATTTTATTTTTAATTTTTAACTTATGAGTAAAACCTCAAATTGTAATATTTAAATAAATGAAGACAATATAAGCGAAACTCAATCGAAAATCTGGAAACAGAAAAATCAGAAAAACATATTGACACCTCTGGGACTCGAACCCAGGACCTCTTGCTTTCCGGGCAAACGCGCTAACCACTGCAGAAATTATTGCGCAGTGGTTAGCGCGTTTGCCCGGAAAGCAAGAGGTCCTGGGTTCGAGTCCCAGAGGTGTCAATATGTTTTTCTGATTTTTCTGTTTCCAGATTTTCGATTGAGTTTCGCTTATATTGTCTTAATTTATTTAAATATTAAAATATTTAGATAAATAATGGCTTAGAATTCTGTAGTAATGAATTTGAATTTTTTTTAAAGGATTTAGGCATTGTGCATCAAAAGACAAATGCTTATACTCCTGAGCAAAATGGTATGAGCGAACGTATCAACAGAACTATAGTAGAGAGAGCTCGGTGTTTATTATTTGACGCAGATTTAGATAAGAAGTTTTGGGCAGAGGCCACAAATACAGCAATCTATCTCAGAAATCGATCCATTGCGTCAGGTTTAAATAATAAAACACCATACGAACTCTGGACAAATCAGAAACCAGACTTAAAGCACATCCGAATATTTGGTAGTCAAGTAATGGTCCACATCCCAAAGGAGAAACGACTTAAGTGGGATACAAAGTCAAGGAAACACATACTTGTTTGTTTTGCAGAAAATGTGAAAGGCTACCGAGTGTACGACCCAATGAAGCGTAAAATCACAACAAGCAGAGATGTGGTAGTCTATGAAAATACTGAAAAGAAACATCACTCCGATGATAGTCTAAATATTTCAGTTGGGGATGTAATCCAAACTGATTAGTCAGACAGTCAAGTCAAGAGTGGCAAGGAAGAAGTAAAAGAAGAATCCTCTAACGCGGAAAGACTAAATATTTCAGTTGGGGATGTAATCCAAACTGATAAGTCAGACAGTCAAGTCAAGAGTGTTAAGGAAGATAGTGCGGAAAGTCTAAACATTTTTTCAGGATCTGATTATCTCAATGCTTTGACTGATTTTGATTCTACATTACAGCAGACCACAGAGGAAGAAGATGAACCAGAGTCAGAAATATTACTTGCCAAGCGTACCAGAAGAGTACCAATGCGTTATGGCTACACAAACTTGTGTACAAAAACAAGTTCAAAAATTGCCCAGGATCCAGTTACCTTTCAAGAAGTCCTATTAAGTCCAGATAAGGACAAGTGGATTGAGGCTATGGAGGACGAGTTACAAGCATTTAAAGACAATAAAGCGTGGGATCCTGTGAACGAACTGCCTTCAGACAAAACTCTAGTGAAGTGCAAATGGGTTTACAAAAAGAAAGTGAGTAGTGATAACAGTGTGCGGTATAGGGCGCGTCTAGTGGCTAAAGGCTTTACGCAAAAGCCTGGTGTAGATTATGAAGAAACTTTTTCCCCTATAGTCAGACATTCTACTTTAAAAATGTTGTTTGCACTGTCAGTTGAATTAGATTTAAATGTATCACATTTGGATGTCAAGACAACCTTCTTAAATGGCTACCTCAAAGAAGATATTTATATAATACAGCCTGACATTTATTGTGATAAGAAAAATATTGTAAAATTAAATAAAGCAATTTATGGACTGAAACAGTAATCTAGATCATGGTATGAAAGGGTTGAGCAATGTTTAAGTGATATAGGATTTAAAAAGAGTCGTCTAGAACCTTGTGTATTTACAAAAAATTATGAAAATGTAAAAGTAATAATTGCAGTCTATGTGGATGATTTTTTTGTTTTTTTCTGATTGTAAAAATGAGACTGAAACGCTGATATCTGTATTAAGTTCTAAATTTGAAATTAAAAACTTAGGGCAGGTACAGCAATGTTTAGGCATGCGAGTTGAGATTGATAAAAAATCTAATACTGTAACTTTAGATCAGGAACAATATATTGATCAATTATTGCAGAAATTTAATATGTTAGATTGTAAAGTTATAAACACTTCTATGGAAAGTAAATTGGATATAGAAACAACTGAATCTTGTAGTAGCGATATTCCATATCAACAGTTGATAGGTAGTCTTATGTATTTATCAGTTCTTACTAGACCAGACATAGCATTTTGTATAAGTTTTCTCAGTCAGTTTAATAAGTGTTATACTAATAATCACTGGAATAATGCAAAAAGAATACTTAGATATCTCAAGAAAACAAAAAATTACTGTTTAAAATATACAAAAGATGGTGGTAAAATTAAAGGTTTTGTTGATGCTGATTGGGCTAACAGTAAAATAGATCGTAAGTCTTATACAGGCTTTTGTTTTCTAATGTCTGGTTCAGCAATTTCTTGGGAAAGTAGAAAGCAAAGAACTGTAGCATTGTCCAGCATGGAAGCTGAATACATGTCCATTGCAGAAGCTTGTAAAGAAGCCATATATTTAAGGTCTTTATTGTATGAACTAATTGGAAACTTGTGTGCTATAAATTTATATAATGATAGCCAAAGTGCTCAAAAGTTAGTTGCCAATTATGTGTGTCATAGGAAGAGTAAGCATATAGACATTAGGTATCATTTTATTAAAGATGTTATAAATGATAAAATTGTCAACATAGAATATTTACCTACAACAGACATGCCAGCTGATGTTTTAACGAAAGCATTATGTCCAATAAAACATTATAAATGTGTGAATGATATGGGTATGATTCAGTTGAATATTTAGTTGCAATGTTAGTATATAATAAAACACTGTATTTAATTTTAGAGATTTTAGTTTATTTACAGTTGGGGTGTTGGAATTAATTCCGGGTTACATTAAATAAACCAAGTACCTAACGTCATTTGTTGTACTGTTGTGTATTTAGTTATCTATGCATCTATGAATAAAATCTCTGTCTATCATCTTGCCTTGAACAAGTCGGTTGTTTTATTTCTTTATCACATCAATTATTTTATACGTATGTTGGAAAGCTGGTAATTGTACTAAGATTTTTTAGATTCAGTGGCCACATTCATCAGAACTCATCGATTCGCTGATTTGTTGGTTCGTTGTTGTTTTTCTTAGAACTTACATTCTTAAATATACTATATTGTGCAAAAATAGCGCATTTTAATTTTTTTTCTCAATTTATCTATTCTCGGTCTCGGTCGACCCATATATATTTCTAATGAAAAAAGCGCATTTTTTGGTAGTTTACACTTAACTTTAAAAAAAGTTATTAACATTTTTTTAAATTTTACTCAAGCGAAACCATAGCCATAGCTTCAGTTTTTTCAAAACATACAGATTGTTTTTTTTGTTATTAGTTTTTGGGAAATGGTATCGCTCCTAAGTAGATAAGTATAAACACCACCCCTAACTATTACACGTCTGCCCTGATGATGGACACTGTAACGCTGTCCGAAACGATGGCTAAAGAAGGAGGTAGCGCAACACGGCATAATACCCCAAAAACTAATAACAAAAAAAAAATCCCAAGAAGTTTGATAACTTAATTCTGATATTTCCAAATTCGCTATTATCTTGGCCGCATCACCCTTTAAACACGATTGCAAATAATAATATTTTTGGATGTTATTTAGCGAATTGTTATTGTGAACTAATGCTTTGAAAGTTTCTATAAAATTATTTCAGGTTTTTTGATCCCCGTTGAATTCTTGAAGCTTTAAATTGGGTAATTTAATTTCACATTTAGTTTATTCTACTGAGTCCATTGCGCCCTTTGGAGTCGCTAAAACCATAAAAAATTGGTTTTCGAAGGTTTCACGCTGAATTTCGTTTTCCTCTACATTTGAATCGTCGATACCTTCTATTTTGCATTGGATTATTTCGAATTCGTCTAATAAATCTTTAATTTTGTCGTACCTCAATTTAATCTCGTTAGCTGATAGCGTATTTAGAACCTGATTAAATCTTGTTAATTTCCCCTTTAAAACCGACCGTTTACTAATTAAACCTTTTAATTTCTCCATCTCAAATTCTTATCTGCTGCGACAATAATTCCAAAAACAAGAGAATAAAAAACAAACTATATCGTAGTTTGCTTAAAAACCGATAGAAAATAATATATCGTAGCTCGTATGTGCTGGCGATAATACCCATAGAAACAGCAAGAAAATATATACTCTGATTTGTTTCGCCGCGATTGTTAATTACTGGCAACGGGATTAAAAAATAACATACACGATACAATAACAGTTTTGCCGGTCGATGTTATCAAGAATTTTAAAGATCAAAGTAATAATTCAACTTGTTCAATGGCTTTTTATTACTTGCAAGTTGGGATTACAACTGAGATTTATTTTAATTATATTATGACTTGCATTTTTTAATTGTATTGAATCTAGGTGATAACAATAAAGACTGATTCGAGAAATTGATTATTGAGATTGTTCTTTAGGATTGGAACCAGGAAATGGGAGGTCATGAGGATTATGGACACTTAGCTTTGTTTTTTGTTGACTTTCTTGATGCTCTGGATTGCTCTTCGGCTTTTGGCCGCTGGTTTTTTATATTTGGTATTATTTTTAGTCCAATTTTGAGTCCGGTTAGAAGGACCATGTCAAATCACTTCAATTTCATCTAGGGTGGTGGACTTTTTTTATTGTAAAATACTTTTTTAATGAAGAGTCGTTTTATTTACAAACACTTTTGAGTAACAATGAAATGACGTGACCTTGGGGTAGTACTGGATGTAAAACTAAATTTTATCAAACACATTAACGAAGTAATCAACAAAGCCAATAAAATGTTGGGATTTATAATTCGCATATCTAAACCTTTTCGCAATATTAAAACTCTGTATTCCCTTTACACCACAAATATCCGCCCCCACTTAGAATACTGCACACTAATTTGGACACCGTTCTACCAATGCCATATTGACAGAATCGAAAGTGTACAACATAAATTTTTTAAATACATAAATTACAAATTCAAATTACTCTTTGCAAATAATACCGAATCCTTAAAATTTCACAACTTTACTCCACTTCAAACACGAAGATTAATATCTGATCAAATATTTTTATACAAAATTCTGAATAACGGCCTGGACTCTCCTGAACTCGTAAATTATTTAAGAATTCACATACCTACAAGGCCAACCAGACTAAACCATTTTTTTCATTTGCCAGCGTGCAGAACCAACCTTAGAAAAAATTCTCCAATCCCCCGTATATGCGCGCAATATAACACGCAATTTAACAATATCGATATTCTTAATAATACTCTTGTAAAATACCGAAACGAAGTCAAACGTACGACCACAAATGTTAATTAAATTAATGCACAACTATAGAAAGGGTACAGCATGAGCATCTCCTGTCCCCATCCCACCTTCCTCTGTCTCTTGCCCTATCCTATTCCCCCTTCCTTCTAATATACTTATATATATATATTTTGTTTTTGTTGTTGTTATTTTCATTTTCATTTAATGCTTTTTCCCAATTACAATATTATATTATATCATAATAACCAACATTAGCATAAGAAACTGTTTTGGCTTACCTCATGTTTAACCTCTTGTATAACTGATCCTGTATATAAATTGCTGTTTGTTTCTTACAATAAATAAATAAATCAACACTTTTGTAACTAATTTTGGCCCGGACCTCGCCTGGGCAGTACAGGGTCTGTACGTACTTAAGTATCAGTTAATGCGAGAGAGAAAAATATTTTAAATAACGCACCTTTTATACTGCTAAAAACTGTAAAAATACCCTCCTTCAGACTATTAAAAAGACGATAATAACAATAACACAGGTATTATATATCTACTGGGGTCACGTGGTCCATTCTAATTAGTCGGTAACAATAGCTTCTATAAAATTCATGTCTCTAACATTCATACTCTCTTAATAAGCTAAGAAAAAATAAATCAATGTGATTAACTACAGTATTTATCTCGTAGATGTCACTATTCTTAACATGTACGAAAAAATTGTATAATACGCTACACCAAAATGCTACCTACAGACGGGCAAAGCGGCTCAGTTGACCGAGAATGAAAAGATCCGGTTCAGAGAATCGGCTCAATTAAACGATTGAATTAAGCTACGGACACACTTGCTCATTAGAAGCCAGAGCATGCTACCCAGTAGCAATTACTACCCTCTCACTCGTTTGCAAAGATCCGCGAACCGCGAGCTAGTGTGTCCGTAGCTTTGAAGATCGGTCTTATGGAACCGGATAGGGCACGAGGGATTTTTCAATATTTAATGGTTTTTGTGCGTTTTCAAAGTCGCGTACGTTCATAAATGTACAAACAAAAAAAAAGGTAAACCAAAAGAATGATAGTTACATTCACGCTCTATCCTTCAAAATAAAATTATATATTATCAAAAAATATTTTTCTTATTTTATAACTGATTTAAAAATAGCTGTTTTCAACAAATCTCAATCAACCTGCAAATATTTTTCTTATGTGGTCATATACAAGAAAGAAAAAAAAGAAAAAAAATATTTTTAGATAGAAAACATCTCAATCTATGCCCGTTTATTTTTACTTTTTTTAATTAAAGAGCCTTTTTACCTAAATTACGATGTGATATTATTGAAAAAACGGCATAAATCAGTCAACTTTAAAATCGTTTTAATGTACCAAAAAACAGGTAAGTTAATAAAATAAAAATATCATCCAATAAAACAGTATTTTAAATAAGTCAATTTAAAAAAATATATATGAAATTCCAATGATTTACTTGATTTATGTTGATATTCCTAAGTATATAAAAATACCACTTTGTTCATTTAACTTCACTCCGCGGGAATGGTCCGCTCAAGACGGTCGTTCGCGACGCTCTCCCGCGTAATTTAAGTAAAAACAGAATCACCAAAAAGATCAATCATTTACTACACCTGAATACATTGTGAGATTTATTGAATTGACTTTTTTACCAATGTTCCTTAATTTACCATCCACAATATTTGCGCGGGCGAGTTCGGTCAACGTTGGCTTCAGGGATATTCAACATAAACATTTAATATTATATTATATTTTAAAAATATCTTAACGTAATTTCGTTAAATTATTTACATAAAAATTATTACTTACATCCTAGTTTTGTTCACTTTTAGAAATATTTATTTATAAAATATTTCTTTCATTACTAGTTTTGACATTTTTGGTAAGGCTCTCGACTAGCGTTAAATTTTATTTGATTGGTTTGTGTTATTCCACAATAAACTAATTTTTAAATATTCTATGGTATATTTGCGGGTCCCATGACAATTGATCCGCCGACAATTGCATTCCCCTGCATACTTATTTACAATATGCAATCGGCTTAGGGAAAATACGGTATACCTTATTAGACAAAATATAACTAAGTGACCCCGAAGGGATGAGCAGTGAGGATGTACTGCCGAATAACAAAGAATAAAACATATTTTCATTCAAATGAAAACACATTTTCATTCAACGAAAAACATACTTGACTATATATTAGTTCCTTACATATGAAATTGGCGTTTTGTATGGGAGGAACATAAACTCGATTTTTTAAAAATATAATATATTTATTTAATCAAAGTATGTACCATTGCTATCTATACACTTTTGCCATCTCATAGGTAGTTCATCGAATCAATAAAATCTTTGAAGGCGGTTAGGACTGCCCCATCGGAGTTAAATTTTTTCCCTTGCAAGAACTTATCCAAATTTCGAAAAAAATGGTAATCTGTTGGGGCAAGGTCCTAACCAAATCTAATCAAATTCCTAACCAAAGAGAAGATATTTGAGATCAATTTGCCAGTACGGCAAAACGCCAATTTCATATGTAAGGACCTAATATATACTCTTACCCAGCACATGTGTACTAATATATACCCTTACACCAGCACATGTTTACAAAAAATCTTTACTGTGTATAAATTCGTATGATATTCATATAAACTTAATATTAGGGGTATTTTTGAAGTCGATTTTAAGTTCGAAATTGGTAAATAAAGCAAAAAAATATATTATTTTATAGTAAATATCATTTCGGGGGAGGCAATTGTGGGCGGATCAACTGTCGGTTAGAAATTTAAAAATATTAGACCACCATTCAGGATTGAAACGTTGCTTGCTGTGGCCTTAGCCGTGTTTGGTGACTAGATCTGAATAGCCAGGCTGTCTGATCTGGAAGTAACGCACAAGTAACCGATTGAAAAAAAAATATCCTAAAAAATTTATGATGGGTTTAAAAAAAAAAAATGAACAATTCATCAAATATTTGAAGTAAATTTTCGAGTTCTGTGAAAGTTTTATTCAAGTTCTGTGATATTTCATTTTTATGAAGCAACTGGTTTATAATGTTATAATAACAGAACTTGTGTAGAACTTACAAAAAACGTGAATATTATCTTAAAATATTTTATGAATTGTTCAATTTTTTAAAAACAACTCGTCCTTAGTCTTCGAACTCGATTAGTTCGAAAACGAAAGTTCAAATAAAAAAAAATACATCTTCCACACAGTAACCAGTTTCCCGCTTGAATCCATTACTAGTTACCCGGACACCATGCATATATATTATTGTGTTATAATATATTTAAACATAATATGGAATTTTTCTTATGTTTTTCTTACTTATCTTTTTATTATTGTTTGAAATATTTTATCATTTTATTATTTACATAATAACTTATAAATAAGTATGATTTCCTTCACCAACCACAAGATCCTTGTCTCTTTATGGTGCGAAACGGCTATTTTTATATTCATTGCAGCACTGTTTAACATGTAAAATAAATGTACACACTTATTGTAAAAACATACAAATATTAAATAAATAAATAAAAAGTTAAAAAAAATGTACTAATAAAAGTACATACATAATCGTCTATTCAACCCTTACATTATGCACGATAAATATGTCAAGTTGTCAAAGAAAATCAAAGACAAAAATATTTTTTTCTTTGTGATAATCAATAAAAAAAAAATTTCGATTCATCTAAGTAGTATTTACTAACCGCAAAATACGTTTTAATCGTTTAAATACATACTTTGAGATGAAAAAGACATAATTTCCATTGAAATATATTCCTTTGTGCCAAAACTCAAATAAAACTGATTTTATACCCCTGAGAACGGTGCTTCTTTTGTGAACATAATTACACATGAGTTTCACGGTAAAGTCGACGCCTTACGACTTGACGCGAGGAACAAATGCCGCGGAATTAGATTAGAAGAGGCGTTATGAAATTATTTACAGATTCGTCGAGGATTTTACGTTTCCAAATTCAAGAAACGACACGGGCGACGTTACGTGAATGTGCGAAACTAAAATCACCGATTTTGAAAATATTCAAAGGGCTGCTACGCTCTTAAAAAGACGAAAATAACAATAACACAGGTATTATATATCTACTGGGGTCACGTGGTCCATTCTAATTAGTCGGTAACAATAGCTTCTATAAAATTCATGTCTCTAACATTCATACTCTCTTAATAAGCTAAGAAAAAATAAATCAATGTGATTAACTACAGTATTTATCTCGTAGATGTCACTATTCTTAACATGTACGAAAAAATTGTATAATACGCTACACCAAAATGCTACCTACAGACGGGCAAAGCGGCTCAGTTGACCGAGAATGAAAAGATCCGGTTCAGAGAATCGGCTCAATTAAACGATTGAATTAAGCTACGGACACACTTGCTCATTAGAAGCCAGAGCATGCTACCCAGTAGCAATTACTACCCGCTCACTCGTTCGCAAAAATCCGCGAACCGCGAGCTAGTGTGTCCGTAGCTTTGAAGATCGGTCTTATGGAACCGGATCTTACGGATCCGTATGAAGATCCGGGTCGACTCGTTCGCGAACGACTCACTTCTCTACGAACTTCGATTTCAAAATGACCGTCGTCGATCAGCTGGTAGGCGCTGTATCGCCTGTTTCTTATTTGCCTACAATTTTTGCAGTGATGCTCCGCTTCAGATAGTATTGATTTTAAAAGCTAAAAAAATAATAATTTCAAACAATTTCTATACCACTCTCCCGTAATAATATTGAAAAATATAATAACATAAAAAATATAATAACATAAAAAATATAATAACATAAAAAATATTATATAATTAATAAATAATTCCACCTAAATAATGTTTTAACTTATCGAATAGTACCATACTTTCTTCCGTATAACTGTCATACAAAATGAACACCTGTTGAAAAACTTTTCAGGAGTGATGACGTCACACGATTCACTATACGTGCGGTGTTTTTCGGGGGATCTTGAAAAATTAAAACTTTGGAAATCGTTTTAACTATTAGAACAAACTCTAAAAAAAATATGCAGTTATTTAAGTCAGAAGGTGGATTTAAAAAAAAAGTTGGACTGTAGTTCTCTATTTGGAGTGGGTACTTTTTTATTTTGACGAGAATTTATTTTATAAGATTGGTACTTCCGACAAATGTCATATTTGATTTGTCAAATGTCTATTAGTTAAAAAAGGAACATTCCGTATTATCCTTGAGGTGTATTTACAGTTTTTTTTAACGTCAAAAAAGCGCCCATTGTGTCCTGTAATACGATATTAAAATGAAAACTTTGCTTTGGAATATATTGCACAGGTGTTTTAATTTTTCTTGGAGGTACTGACCCCTTACCAGTTTCATATGCACCGAACCCTTCTTAATTAGAAATCGAACCTGTGTCTTGACCTCCGCCGAACCCGCGAGACTAACTCACCGACCCCTGGGTTTCGATCGAACCCAGGTTAAGAACCACTGACGTATATTGTATTGCTATACTAATTTCACGCATGAAATCAAGTAATTCTCGCATGTTGACTTCATTAGTTGGTGTGAGAAGAGATACGGATTGAGTTAAGTCCCGCGCATTGTCATGTCATAATTGCCTGCATTCTGTTGAAACTTCTGATGATCTGACTACAACTCGACATCTTAGCTGGTTTCGTATGGTAAAGTGATAAGCCTGTATTCCTCCATATGGTTAACACTTCCAAATATTGTTTGCAATATTCTAGGATGAAACATTTTCTTACGACTTTGGATTTTATTCGAGCTTAGATATTTTACTGCACGAAATTGGTGGGTAATTCAATTGTCTGATGCAAAATTTATTAATGTTTATTTCTGTGATGTTTGTGTCTACAATCGTAGGTTTTACAATCAAACACTATTGGTTCTAAGGGGGGTTGCAGGTAGAATTGCCAGATCCGAAAATAAGTTTTCCTGCCAAAATCCCCGACTTAGCGAAAAATTTCCTGGCATTTTGTGTCAGTGTTAAATTTGTGGTAGGTACCCACCCGGAGGCAGGAAAAATATCTAATTTTATAAACTCCGGGTGAGCTTGAATATGCGCATGCGAGAATGCGGTGTGGTGCGGTGAAGAATACATCATGTGAAGAGTTTCATAAAAATGTTATGAAAGACCAGCAGTTGCTGAAAATTTTGCACAAACCAATATCCAGCAATAGAAATTACGAGCCGGTTCAGATGAATGAAACAATTTAATTATTGGATTTGATTATATAATTTTTGGCGATTAAACTGTTTAATGAATGTTTATATGTTTTTTCTTTCTTTTTAAAAATTCCTGACAATTTCCAATTTTCCCTGTTTCCCCGACAGACAGCTAAAATTCCGGACTTGTAATCTGGTAAGCCTAGTTGCAGGTGGGACCTGTCTATACAGGCTGCTAACTGAATCTGCTGGGTAGCTGGCTATTGAATGCTCTCAACAGCTACTGCTACCCCCACTGGTATCTGTTGGCAACCGATCTAAGCTCTTTCCCTGCTGGCATCTGTCGGCATCTAATAGAAGCTCTTTTAATACACTACTATTTCAAATCCAAACGATGGTTGTGTAATAATTGAGTAAATTATAGCTATTATAATTGTCTCAGGATCATTGCCTTTCAAAAACAAACATTGTTAATTTTAGAGAGGATCTGAAATTTACCTTTCAAAGGAGCACCTTTGGTAAACTTGAAAAATTACGACGTCTTTCAAAATTTAAACGAAATGTACACATTTTAACACAGAAATATTAATTAAAATAAAATAATGTTGGTTCTGCCTTGGTACCATATTTTTCGTTTGTCCTAATTGATCTCAGAATCAGTTCCAAATTTTGAAAATGACACTTATATTCAAAGCAAATTCTAGTTCTAGAGTTCATTGAACCGGAGTTACAGACAGAATCTGGGAGGTGGGTATCGTCGCGTCGGAAACCATTTATTGGATAATCAACACCTTTGCCATAATAGGTCACCCTAAGAGGTCCGCTACGTTTCGCGACTTGGTAGGGGTGCCCGGGTTTTTTTTAAAATATATATTTTTTTTATTCCAGTATAGAGGAAATTACATTTTCACTCATTTAACTAGAAATAATTAAACACATTAAACTAAACTAAATATTTCAATACAGCGCTATTCTATTTCATTATTTTATTTATCAAGAATAAAAAATTATATATTTTTTAAAATTTACCCAGCTTTTTTCGTTTTTAATGTCGTTTGGACGGCAATTATATAAGTTGCCCCCCTCGTAACTAATGGATTGTTTACCATAGTTAGTGTGGAAGGTGTTTAAATGTATGTTATCGTGTTGTTGTGTAAAGTGTTTGTGTACTTGGGACGTTTTAATGAATTCTATGTTTGTATGTACGAGTTTATTGTTTATTTTGTTTATAAGAAGACATGTATTGTATTGATACAGTTTTCTTAATGTTATTAGTTTTGTTTCCATTTATAATTTCTTTGTGGATGTTCCTGGCTTGTAGTGAAATAGTTTTTTGATTACCTTGTTTTGTATTATCTGTAATTCATTTATGTATGTTTCACATGCGTTTCCCCAGATTCCAATCAAATAATTTAAATGTGAGTGTGACTATAATATAAACCTTCTTAAATTTATTTGGCAAGAGATATGATAGCTAAATACGCTAGTTAGGGGATGATTTTGTCTTTAATACCTTGTATATGCTGTTTAAATGTCCAATGGGTTCATGGGATGAGGATTATCTGGATCTTGGCAGCAGATCGTCTACTAACCAACAGCGTGGAAAGCCATATAGAGGAAAACTTTTTGACCTCTTCAACAGGACTTTCTCGGAAAATCTCCTTGCACCGCACTACGAGGGATAGATTCATACATCCGTCACTTTTGGACACACTGATCCCCAGATATACCCACCCATAATACCTTTTTCATTCCCAGTATTTCCTCACCTTTTTTTTCCTAAAAATCACCCTCCACACAGCATCCCCAAAGATTACGTAGGCCCTGATAGGAATTATTTTCCCCAGGGCCTCCCGTGTGGAGCTGATGTAAAAAGAAGAATAACAAACAAAATTATTATTTATAATGAAATAGAAAGTCTTCCCCGTAAACGAGGCTTTTCTGTGCCTTATTATGGATGAGTATTTTTAAACCGGATTATATCTCTTGGACCTACATTATAAAATTTCTATGAATTCCGGATAAATCCTAATGAATATTTGTTTTAATTTTTAAATATTAAAGAATATGCAGGAAATAAAACTAAACTAACTAACTAACCATCACGCCGTTTCCCCGCAGGGGTAGGCAGAGAGGACGGACCGCCAAACAACTCGGTCTTGGTACACAGTCTTCACATTCATACATAGTCTCATACATACTCTTCTATTATTCTGACTTTTGACATGGCCCGACTCAAGTATCTGATTCACCTGATCGTGCCATGTCTTCCTCGGGCGTCCCCGACTTCTTCATCACTATTCACATATTCTTCTCACACTATTTTCTTCTTTCATTCGCTCTACATGCCCAAACTATCCGAGGGTCCCTTTCTTAATCTTACTCATTATGCTTACATCAGCCTTACATTCTTTGCGGATATCCACATTTCTCACACGATCATACATGGTTTTACCACACATACGCCTCAGGGATCTCATTTCAACAGCATTCAGTTTGCTTTCATCCTTCCTCTGCCAGTTCCATGCCTCACTGCCATACATCAGGGTAGGTACTAGGACTACATTGTGGACTGCTAACTTCGCTTCTTTTGACAGTTTTTTATTAAGCACCTTGATTCATCTCTGGAGTTACCTGCATTTACCCTTCTTTCAATATCTCTATCAGCCTTCCCATCTATCGTAAACATACTACCCAGGTACACAAACTCATCCACACGCCCCAAGTATTCATCATTCACAACTATATTGCACACTGTTTTCGTACTATCTCCTTCAAACACCATGACTTTAAATAAATTAAACTAAATCAAAGAATTTAGAGTCGCAGTATGCCTACACTGTTCGCTCTAAGAGATGCAGCAGAGATGAATCAAGTCAGCAAACAAACTGGAGTTACGCTCTGTCTACGCGAGTCTAGATCTTATTCCCTCCGTCTGATAGCATTGATGCTACCGCTAGTTTTCTAGCAAACTAGATTACCGCCACTGTGCGAGAATTAGTGCCTAGTTACAAGTCTGGCGCGCCTCCTGTTCCTTGAACCAGGGTTGTACTTACTCTCTGGGCAAAATTAATCAATTAAAATTTTATTAAAAATAAAAAAATTAAATTGAATAAAGAAAAAAATAATAAATCAAACTTACCTTCAAATTCAACAATAAAATTACTTTGAATGCAATTTGAATACAACGCAAATGCAAACATTTCAAATATTGCAACAAAGGCGAACAATAGCTGATTTAACATTTATACACAGAATTCTAATAACATCGACTCTATCGAACTTCTTTCCCTCATTAATTTTAATAACCCATAATACGTACACGCCATACAGAACTATTCCACACGCTTAATTACAAAACAAATGCGGCAACTTACAGCATGCTCTTCATAAATTCAATAGTATTTGTCTAAATTCTTACAACGACATTTTCTCCGATTCACTGTCCAAATTTAAAAAGAGCATCGTGTCATTATGTAAACTGTTCAATGCGCATATATATCCCTTAACACATCACAACTCTCACATCCACAAAAATACTCACACATATAGAAACACCTACCCAATACGCTCATCATCCGGTAATTCCTAAATATAAGTACCATAAATAAGACACTACAAAGAAACATATCGTTGGTACCGAACATGACATATTATTTAATAAATGTAAATTCTTCTCATCACTGTAATCAATGTACTGTTTGTTTCTGTTTATAAATAAATAATTGGTATTTTTTGGTTGCCAAGAAATTTCTCCGTGGAGTCGTGTGAAATAGCAATAATGGTAATCGATTGTACTGCTCTCCAGCAGAAATAAATCATACATTTTTAAGATCATTCTCATTATTAATTAAATTAAGTTCTCGCAAAATATTCCTAATTTATCCCCGAGGATGTGTGTAGATAGACAAGTGTAGATTTGTGCAAAATTACTTACAAAGCCTTTACCATTTCAGTCCATTTATTTTAATAATGAGATTGGCGTTGACTCTCGCGTAATGAAATCTAGAGTTTAGGTTATTTTAGGTTTACACAAACAAAAGTAAATCTGTTATAGTTGTCACCATGACTCAAATAGTCGAAATAATACACTGTAGGCACCGCGTATATTATTTTTGTGCCCTGATATCATTTTTAAACTGACAACACTGCCTGCGCAGTCGTAATGCGCAGATGCGCAGTGTCCATCATCAGGGCAGATCCAGTAGATCTGCCCTGATGATGGACACTACAACGATGTCCGAAACGTTGGCTAAAGAAGGAGGTAGTGAAACGGGACGGAGTTCTGGTACAATACTGGTCTGGTACAATATTATGTCTGGTACAATACCCCGCGTTGTGTAATTTTATACGGCAGAGCCCAGGATTATGGGAAAGGTAGTTTTCTGTCAAGTAGGTGAGAAATCAGAAAATAAAAAGAAGATGAATTTTATAAAACTATATTTTATCCAACCAAAAAAAAAACAAACATGAGAGTGCAAATTTCATAGCAATAAAAGGTTAGCATTAAATTTATACCAAAGTAATATAATAATACAAAACAATAACATACCAGATGGACTCCTGAACACGCTAAACTAACTTAACGGATATTACGACGGATGACGACCGTGAACTTGCTTCGTAGAGAGAAGACGAGAAGAGACTTCCAGCCTCCTTAACCGGGGACGGCGCGGAATCCAGAGGTCCTTCTCCGGTCCGGCCTTCCTTCTATTTGGGAAGAAGGCTGCTACACCTTCAAGGAGCGTATTTAGCCTCGCTTCGGTTTGGGAAGAAGGCCGCTACACCTTCAAAGAGCGAATTTAGCCTCTGGCCATCTCAACAAGCTCCATTAAAGAAAAGCACGTGGCCCCAACCGGTCACCAAGACTTGCGTATTTCGGTAGGGCTGTCAGTAATCCGTGACTTCACGACGCGGTGTCATAATGGCATATTAATGTAGCCAACACAAGGACCAAATCACTTCACAATTTCGTGTCCAAGAATATTTCCACAAAATGGCCAACTACCAACATCGGTAAAAGTGGGATTTGCGTATCATCCACTACAAATAAAACTGTACACGAACTTCTCGTGTTACGTAAAAACCCCCCGCGCCTTTATAAGTTAAAATCAACTTAGATCCACATGATTTAACGAAATTGAAACACCTTAATGGTGAGTGACCAATTCAACAGCTAGCCCATCGCTACCCGGGAGGAAGTGCCCATAAACAAAAAAGAATCTCTCTTTCCCAAAAAATTACCAGTCTCAAAAAAAACACCATAGACAAAATAACCAAATAGGCAAGAACTGCACTAGTCACATAATATTTATGTGACAGTAGCGCAACACGGCATAACACCTCAAAAACAAATAACGAAAATAGCTATTCTGTTGCAGTCGTCACAGTAATTGAAATGGTATTGGCTTTGTAAATGATTTTGAACAAACAATATCTATTCTGTTGCAGTCTGCACAGTAATTGAAATGGTATTGGTTATTTAAATGATTTTGAATAAACCATAGCTATTCTGTTTCAGTCTTTAACAGAAATTGAAATGGCATTGGTTTTATAAATGATTTTGAACAAATAATAGCTATTCAGTTGCAGTCTTCACAGTAATTGAAATGGTATTGGTTATGTAAATGATTTTGAACAAACAATAGCTATTCTGTTGCAGTCGTCACAGTAATTAAAATAGTATTGGCTTTGTAAATGATTTTGAACAAACAACACTAATAGATATTCTGTTGAAAGTCTTTAATTTTTTTTTTACATTAACTCCACACAGGAGGCCCCGAGGAAAATAATTAAATAAAGGGTCTTTTTGAGGAGAGGAAGGAATGAACATTGGTCTTGAAGAGACTGATGTTGTAGGAAGGAGGAAATACAGAGGCCAGCAAATCATTCCACAGCCGAGCTGTTGAACACAAGAACGAGTCGAAGAAACGACCCGTTCTCTTGTGACAAATGTCAACCATGTACAAATGTTGGACACGCATTTGGCGTGTTTCCCGACTATGCACCGGTGCCGAAGGGATCAATGACGTTAGTTCCTCGGAGCATCTTCCATTGTAATACCGGTAGAAAAAGGATAGCATTCCCACCCGACGCCTGTGCTCTAAAGATTGCAATCCGTCTGTTAAGATGGGAGAATCTATTAAGCGAATCGCCCGTTTTGCACAGAGTCGAGGGTATTTTTTGGCAGGCTAACTTTACTCTGGCTTCGATGGAGCCCCCATACCTGAGCTGGTTACTTAGGGTTACACCAAGCATATCAATGGAGGGCCTGTTCGGTGCATTTCTTTACAGTAATTGAAATCGTATTGACTTTGTAAATGATTTTGAACAAACAGAAGCTATTCTATTGCGGCCGCCACAATAAATGAAATGGTATTGGCTTTATTAGTAGTTATGCGTCACAATGACTGAAATGGTATTATAGACTTTGTAATTGATTTTGAACAAACAAAAGCTATTCCAATGCAGTTATAACAGTAATTAAAATGGTATTGGCTTTGTTAATGAATTTGCATAAACAAAAGCTTCTGTATTACAGTAGTCTGCGTCACAGTGGCTTCGTAAATACTAGACCGGTTTGTTAAGATCTCTCTTGTTTTTAGTAAACAAGTGGGAAAAAGTTATAAAAGTTGGTTGACTAACTTCCAAACTTTTTTCAATTCCCTCCCTCAATCCTTTTAGCCTTAAATATACCCCAAAATGGTCATGGTTCACGGGCTCGAAGCAGCTAGGACTTTTGCAGTATTTCATAGTCGATAATAAATTATTTACCAAGCTAAGTAAAGTTTACCAGTTCCTCTCAGAGTCTATCCGCGCCAGCCCGCACCGCACCTCGCTAATTCGCGAACTGTCTAATTCCATCAGGCCTTCCTTCGAGAGAGCCGACCTATATCTCATATTTACATCTGAATACCACCCCAACTCCTTAGAAAACGATCAGCAGGATACCGCAGATCGGTTTTGTTTAACCCAGTCTAAATGCAATACACTGCAAATTAAACTAGTAGGTAGTACTGTGAACAGAACATCTTCTTAAAGCACTGCAACGGTGTCGATGCCTTTCTTAAAAGAATTGTATTTAAATACGGAAAAACTCATTTTTTAAATATTTTTCTTGCGTTTGTAAAGGTTCAAACAAATAATTCATCTAAATATTTTAAAGCATTACTTACAAAAGTGTTTTTGACGAGCATGCCATGAATTATTTTAAGTTTACCCTTAAGAGCATTAACCAGCGGCCGAGAATTTAAATTTCGTTGAACGATGATCTTGCGATCGTACCCTTGCAACTGTACAGGGCGGTTCCGATGAGAAAGATTAATTATTCTCCATACCAGCATTTTAACCCCTCCGAATTTTCGAGAATATTAGCTTTTGGTGTCTTAAACGAAATGAGATTTTACGAAAACTTTTAGTTATAACCGCTTCACAATTAAAGCTCTATAAATGAAACATTTCTGAACGTAGCCGAATAGTAAAAACTGTTTTAGACAGGTTACAAAATAAGCTTTCGAAATATTATATTACAAATAAATATTAACATTTGTAAATATTAAAATTTAGAATGCAAACATTAAAAAAATGTGAAAATGACTCACGTAATGTTTTTATGTGAAAACGGTACTAAAATCACAGATTATATAAACAACAATACTTATTCTATTGTATAAATGTGTAATAAACACTTTTGTCACTTCACTTTTTTATCATTTCATATAAAAATATTTAATAGAAATTAACAATGTCGGGCGCCTGTAGGAAATTTGGCGGGATAAATTATGTGTCAGACTGCGCGTCTGACAGAATGTTCTTTTTATGTTTTTCTATGGACAACTTGAATAGAGATGTGCAGCATGATTCACTATCGACCTTTCACTTTTTATTTTACGGATGTAACTAAAACAATAACGGACTTATAACGGTTTCTATGGAGACACACGCGCTGACGTGTAAACACGCTTATTGTACTTGACTGCTGTCGTATTTTTAACGCATATATCTGCTTACGTTGCGGACATAATAACTCAATGTCAGATTTTATTTCATTCAAAATTTATTTTGATAAATACCTACATTCCAAAATGGCTCTCTCGTGATGATAAAACTATTAAAATGATGTACTTTTTGTAATTATTTTTTGATCACAAGTTTTTGTATTTTTTCAATGATGTCAAAGCAAAATAAGAATGAAATTTTTTTTAAAAATTAGTTAGCAAGACCGTAAATAAATAGACAAACTGAAGTATTTTCGTCACAAAACATCGGCACTTATGATTTTCTTTGAACTTAAATTAAAATTCTGAAAAGCAGCTTTCCCAAATAATTTATTGAATTATTTTACTGCGTGATTATATGATTTGAAATGCATGTTGTATAATACAAAATTTTGTTTGAAAATTTACCAAATCTGCCAATGACCTACGGTAAAACCTTATTGAACTAAAAAAAAACATTTTTTCTAAAAATTTAAAACAAAGCTTTACTAGATAAAAGAATGGTCTTTCGAAATAAATTTAATTTAGTGGAAAAGAGTCAATACGTCTACAACTTGATTAAAAAATGACATTTTTTCGGTTTCGTCTGGTTTTGTATGGTTATTCCCTCTTAACTCTCTTACATTTGTCGGAAAGATATAAATCATGAAAATTTCTGATAAAATTGCTATAAATTTCCTATCACTATTTTAGAGTTATTTGGTACCTACTACTTTACTATAGTCAAAAACTAGGAAGAACGTCTCTAGCAATAGGTAAAGAGCGTCCATTTTAAAAATATGCTCCTACTGCAAGCAGCTCTATACATTGACCAAAATAATCATAAAGTCAATTGGTCGTACGAATCAATATTGTAGAAGTGGCGGATTAATTTTCTCGTAAAATGAACATTTACGTTTGAATTAGCATGCCTTCAAGATGGAAACTTCTTCCTGGAAAATCTGTGGAAGATTCTATTATTAGGGTGAAACTTGGGATTTAAAGTGCGAAAGATATTCGTGGAGCTCTCACTGCATACTAAATGCGGAATAATTTAAATTATTATTTGAATTCCTAGACGATTCAGTTTCATAATTAACTTATTATATGGGCGCAGAGGTAAAAAGTACATGATTGCTTGAAACTGAGATTTAAAAAAAAATATATTATTTGTAGGTACCCATCTAAATCGACCTTTACTGAATATTGGTTCCAGTGGTGTAAATATTTTGCTCACATGAACAGGGAAAACGAGTTATTGATTTTTAGACATCGGATTGTACTATGCATTTGCATATTTAAGCCTTTTTAGTCGTAAGTGCATATTTGAGCCTTTTGATTGTTTATTTATTTATAAATATTTTAAGTTAATACCGAATTTTACTACCTGGTAATACCCCCTTGATGTCATAGTTCAAGAATTCCAATGATTTATTTATTTCCGTCTAGTATGGGACGTTACAATACAAAGTGCAGCGTTTTGATTCTACAGATTTAGAAAATATTTCTATAGACTAAGAAAAAATAATTGTTTTCCTGTGAGTAACTTTCCCATAAATTTAAATGATATTTCAACATGGCATCACGTACGTCATATTTGATCCCTCAAGTAACCCGGACAACTTGAGCAGATTGTTCCGGCAGACAGGGATTATCCTAAGCTGCAGTTGCGGCCTAATACTGGGCATTGGTGTACTATACAATACAGCACAACTCAACTTACCCATTCTAGCCATATCTCTGCCTAGTGGTGGCATACAGTTGTCGTAAAAACGGGTTTCTAAAATATATATAGATATATTATATCTTCCAACAAAAGTATAAAGGTACATAAATAATATATATTCATGTTCATTCAGGTCAAAATAAAACTAATTGTGATCGACAGGGCACACACATTTGGAAAACAAATAATTCCCTCACATACTTAGAAACGGTGAACAACTTTATATACTTAGGCTCGTCTATAAGTTTAGTGACAAAGGGGGTTGTGAAATAGAAGTGAAAATAATAATTTTCATAACAAAATACGCCATGAGTAAAATGCGAAAGATATGGAATGAAAGAGACATAACAAAGACCACGAATATGAGACTAGTCTGGGGGTCGATTTGCCACATATTTCTTTATTGTGTGGAAGATTTAGAGATAGCAAAAGAAAGCGGATAGACCTCGATATATGATGCTGGAGAAAAGTGCTCAGGATTCTAAGGACAGCCAGATGCTCAAATGTGGCCATTATGGTAGAGGTAGGCATCCACAGTAGGCTTTCAACTATCTGCCAACAATGTACTCGTATTTAAAGATGCTTTAGATACGTTGCTCGCCAAGCTGAAGACTCTAACGTGGAGAACCCATAGTCACATAAACCCATTTCACCAAAGTGAAAGGCAGAAGAAGCAAAGGAAGGTCACCAATGCGCTGGATTGACCAAGTATTACTGGCGTGCGGTACATCGGTGTCCGGTGCTCTCCACGCAATGCAGAGCCGCGAGGAGTGAAGGAGCATTGTCCACCATAGAAACTGGAGTAACGGTCACGATCCTCAGCAATGAGGAGAAGAATATATATTATTCTGGCGGGCATGGCTTATGGCCTATGCTAGCAACCTATTGATTCGGCATTGGCGTGTTCTGTAACACACATCTTAAACTAGCAATGTCCAAACCTAGTGGAATTTATCTTCCGATTAGGGATGGAACCAATTTTCTCCACTCAAAGAAGTGTAAGTTGAAAGCGTAGCTTTGAATCTAAGAAAAACTGTATGAGTGTGTGATTCGGAATGTAATTTCATGAAATAACTGCAGGAAGGTTGATTTACTGGGCATGCCTTGAGTTGGTACATACCTAATGTGACCTGACGTCCCGTTTTCACCGGGACAGTCCCGTTTTCAGACAGCATGTCTCGGTGTCCCCAAACACAGCTTTGGGACGCCAAAATGTCCCGTTTTCGAAAAGAAAGCTTTATGCACCTACAAAAAAATACGGGTAATCTTGAAATACGCAAATACACAAAATAGCTAACCCTAATATGTCATGAAAAAAATATTACTATCTTGTCAAATGTATTGTATGAAGTGTGAGGCTCCCAAAACGAATAAGTTTATAAGATTTTTTTTTTTTAATGTTCTTTATTCAGTAAAGTTTATACATTACAGTAAATGGATAATTTTTTGGCCATCACACTAGGCACATGCCCGTGTTGTGATGTTTTATTTAATCTATTAAGGGGCTAGAATTCCAATAATCCATGCGCTTGGTAGCTGCAAGACGAGCTGTGATCTAGCCTCCTACATAGTAAAGTAAATTCACCCGTAAAATTCGTGCTAATTTTGGTCAAAAATATTTTTACTCAAAAGCAGGGTACCCACCTAACCGTGTAACCTGTAACGTATCTGATACTGTATCAAGTGAGTACGTAGGCACGAGTCTACTGCGAGCCGCTCGCGCGTGGAGCGCAGTGTGCTCGCAGAGACCCGCCGACGGCGGTATCACTGCGAGCACAAAGGCGGCTCGCAGTGTGTATGTGGACGGCGACACAGCCGCTTGTGTAGTGAGTACGTAGGCGCGAGCTCAAACGAACGTTTTCATCATGGAGTGGACAGATGAAAAAGTGTTAAATTTAATTGAACTTTATCAACATGCTCCGGTATTGTGGGACCCTAAAGACATACGCGTAAAATTTTTGAAATGTCCACTGATCTCTTGAGACTTCATATCCATTATTAAATTATTAGAACGATTTCTATTTTTGTATATATCACTTTGCTAGAACCGACGTGGGCTTTTATAATCTTCGATGACATTGTACATGAATATGAACGCAGCACTAGCCACCATTTGAGACATGTCGGCTTGATATCGTCACGAGCACTGCGGATCCGGGAGGTCGTAGCTGGATACGCGGTTACCGTGGACGAGCCGTACCCACTTGCAGATTGATACAGTATCAGATACATTACATGCTACACTCTAGGTAAATATTGCTTTATTAAGGTTATTGGTAAAAAAATATCTTTAAATTTGAACGTGTCCAGAAAGATTGGTAGCTGAAAGATGAATTGTAATCTAGCCTCTTTTGTACAACGCTCTTGAGGCGATTTTTTAGCGCCACATAAGTTGTCCAAATTTATTTCGACTATTAAGTACCTAGGAAAAAATAAATGGTCACATACATACTCGTACGTGTTGCGGAAAATGCTTTTCAAAACAACGTGAAAACTATCAAACTATTTTAATAATTATTTCTAAATGTCCCCGATTTTTCTATGGATGTTAATTTGTCGACTTGTCGAGTTTAAAATACCATTATTTTTCTATGGTCATTAGGAAGTGAAGAAATGGCTATAGAATGAGTTGATTTGCGGGTACCAATTGAATAAGTCAATAACCAAAATCCATGTGAGACAACAAAATGCTGAAAAAGAGTTAAAAAAAACACTGCTAGTAAGCAAGACTTACTTAAGCAAGCATTTAAAAAATGGTTTCCGGATTTCTTGAATTTGCAAATAAGGTTTTCCAGAAACCATCTGGATGACATCACTACCCAGGTTACACAGGACAACTAATAGTTAGCAAACCTCCGCCGTGTTTGCCCGTCTGATGCGCTCCAACAGGAATTGATTGAAATGGTGCCTAAACCAGAAACCTCACATTATAGTTTTAAGTTACGGATTTGTCGCGTTGTGATGCGAGGAAATATGAAATATGTATTAATTTTAATTAACGCACTCTAATATTGTGTTTGTTTGCTGGCTTGTTCTTTGTAAATAAATTAAGTAGGCATGTACCTAACTAATTATTTAGGAACAATTGTTCATTATTAATAACTTTTATAGCAATATAAACTAAATAATTTTCGAAATAGCGTGCTTTGATTGATATGCCTACCGAAAAGCGGCTTTTTTTCAATAGTTCCTTTTTCTGCGGTAGATTAACGCTACGATCTTACCATCGACAGTTCCGATGTAACTCCAATTCTTATTTATTTTGTACGCCGTTTGTGAAAAATAGAGAAAGGTTGCAATTAGTCTATCAGGTCCCTAGCACAGTCGATCCAAAAGGAATGATAGGATAACTTTCAGTAACTTATCATCGTTCCCTAGCGTGATTGCAGATCGCCAACGAATAAGTAACACAGTATAAGTTCACAATGACTAAGTGTTCTTAATATATTCGATGTCAACTGTTGTTTGTACGTTAGCAATCTGCAGTTGTCCTGGGGAACAATGAGAAGTTACCGAAAGTTATCCTATCAATCCTTATTAGTCGACCGTGCTAGTGGGCCAATAGTGTTTGCAGCGTGGGGATTTTTTTTAGTATTTATTTATTTTTGGGGTGTCATGTCGTGTTGCGCTACCTCCTTCTTTAGCCAACGTTTCGGACAGCGTTTCACTGTCCATCATCAGGGCAAATGTGTAGATGCCGTGAAAATTTAAAATCGTATCTATTGTATACATCTGATTTCTAAAAACTCTGTATAAAGCCCGTGCAACGCCGAGAGCTTCACCTAAGTTTAATCTACGTAGTACTTTTTAATATTAACAAAAAAAGACATCACAAAAAGAGAAAAAAAAATTGAGTTAGGTACATAAATTGAACAGAATGGGGTATGTTGTGATTCTCAACACTACCGCTCCGAAGGGGGGTATTTAACTTCCGTCAAGGGAGAGTTTTGTGCGACAGGTAACTAAGTTTTTTTTTACCATAAAATTCTCTATAATTTAGGTTATCGTGGACAAATCGTTCGGAAATCCATCTACATATAAAAATAAAACCCGTTACTATTTTTTAAGATGTTGAATAATATTCTCAAATTCTATTATCCAATACGTTCATGAAACATACAATATTACCCACACACAGTTTTACCTACTCAAACTACCTTAAAAGGGGCATTTTACTGGAAAGGGCGATAATAATACAATTTGGGAGGCAAGAATGCATACCGCCGCCTCGGGAACCATTTACTGGATAACCGACACTTCTTCCATAGTGGTTCGCTGCGTTTGGTGACTTAGCAGGGGTGCCCGAGTTCATCGGGTGTGGTGTGTTCAAGTCGTGGCAGCGGATGCGCCTACCTACCACTGGACTATTTGGAGAGAGACCCTTTGACCTCTTCGCTAGACTCTCTCGACCCATCATCTCACAGGGCTGGATTGGCTGGCTGACGCAGACAGATTTTTTGTTTGTTTTTTATTTTTATTACTATACTATATATTTATTATTTTTAATATTTTTATATAAAACATGTTAGGTTTATATATATAAAATAGAAAATACATTCGTAGTCCTCCTCACTAGGAGATCCTGTGCTGAGGGGGACTATGCTTTGGACAAGTTTTCAGTGACTTCTATGGTTTAACTTCATTGTTTGGATAAGGTTTTCCAGAAACTTCTATGACGATGTTTTACATATACTAGTAAGTTCATTTACCGATAATGCCTTCAGCCAACATTTAATGTCCTTAATGTAGCTATTTTTTGTTTAAATTTGTTTAATACTAAGTGGGAGTTTATTATATAACTTTACTGCTAAAAATTCAGAACTTCTTTGTTCAGATGAAGAGTTACACTTTGGTATATTAAGTATGTCTGTTTGTTTGGCTCTGGTTTTATGGGCATGTGAAGTGTCTGCCTCTGAATCATTTTTGTGGTGATGTACTTGAATGTTTTTGGCATAGATTTTCTGTATGCTTGGATTACAGATTACTTAGATAGATTCCTACCCACCCTTCAATTCTTTTCCTTCCCAGAACTTCATCTCCTTCACTTCCCTTAAAAGACCTTCCACACAGGATCCCCAAAGCTGCCATAGGTCCCGAGGGAAATTATTTTCCTTTGTGGAGCTAGCATAAAACTAGTATCTGAGTGTTTTAAAAGCAGGATCATTTCGCGATTTAGTGAAGGACCTAGTGACGGATCCCCTTTGGATCGTACGTTTTTTTATTTTCGTTAAGAGGGGGGAAGAAGAAGTAGAAGGGGGAGAGAAAGGTTGGGTTAAAATAAGTTTTTAATATTTTCCATGATGAACAAAAAATTTCCGGAAACTTCAAACATGGTATAAATTTTCTCTTTTAGAATTCTTTCCTTTCTAACCATAAGGTACTAAGTAGTTATTGTTAGGTAGCTACCCATCTTCGGATTACCCGGAAAGTATATTTTGAACAGTAAACCCTCAAACAGCTTAATACAGAAAGTCAAAATTCTTTATAAATAAGGTATTTAGGTTATCGGGATCAAATTTGCTCCAACAAGAGAAATATTTACAAGCATTATAATTTATGGCAGATCTCTAAGAGCTTTTGCTCTGGTCCTGGCGGCTTATGAACCAAATCAAATGATTTGTATTGTTATATTTGAAATATTATATAAGTAATAATACTAATAACGTATAGGCTTATCTAAATATGGATAGTTACATAGTAGTCCTGGGTCGATCGTGAAAGACCTGATTGTCGAAACCCGCTCACGAGCCAACAAAGAGCGAGCGGGTTATTTATTCGTCAGCACCCGGGTCTTCCGGGACCCGTGAACCGTGACACACTCCCGCGACCTACCACCAACTACGACACATTCCTGCACCCGGTGACTCACGGAACGATCGCCGGGTGCCCATGTGGCGAGTGGCGAGACGTGTCAGCTCCCGGAACTAGCGAACTGCGACACATTCATTCGATCGCCGATTGCCGATCAACGCACATACGTGCGTGACGTAACAGTATTCTGCTTCCTGCCCGTGTGTCACGTCATCGCGGAATTGTTTAGTATATTCGATTTTTGAATATTCGACTAGACACGGAGACGTTTTTAATTAAATAACTTTTCATTTTTCGTGTGGGTGTGAATGTAATTGCGCATTGTAATAGAAACTATAAACTGGTAAAAGTGTAAAACGTCTGACCTTAATAAAAAGAAATTATAATAAAGCATAACAGTTTACAGCTAATTTACTTATTTAAATTCTCAATAAAAGCTTCAGAACAACACGTTTTCTTACAAGGTTTTTATATCCTTCAAAACATGATAAAACATAGTTTTTTTTTACCCCTGAAGCATGTATTTTTAAAAATTTATTTCTGGGACATGACATTACTAGTTACAGGTGTGAGCTGCGAGAGAACGTTCACACAATTATAACCTGGGTTTCGTATCGCGTATGACTTGACCGGTCTGCGCGGCGAGCGTCTACCGCGCGGCGCGCCCGTAGAAAGTAACTGTGTGATTAGTAATCGGGTTTCGTATTTTGTGTCGCAAAAGGAGCGGGTCTTCACGACCCGCTCGTGACGCCAGTGTGTCGTGAGCGACCCGGGTCGTGTAAAACGATCGATCGACCCAGGACTAATACATAGTGTTCGGTGACCCGATAGTTGATTCCCCTTCAGTTGGTCCCCCGAAATCACCCATCCAATTAATATTATAATAATTATAATCCATACTAATATTATAAATGTGAAAGTGTGTGTGTTTGTTTATGACGCTTTCACGCCTAAACCACTAAACCGATTTTTAAAATTCTTTCACTACAGAAAGCCTCATTATCAGCGAGTAACATAAGTCTATACATAATGGTAAGCTCTGACGTTATGAAATTTGTATAAATAAAAATATGTATATTTCATATATTTTAGCAGCAGTGAGGAAAGGCGGGAGGAAGGTGGGGTTCGCGAAGAGGAAAGAGACGAGAGAGGGGGAGGTCGGGGAAGGTGGAAGGGAACGGGGACGCACGGGAAAGGACTTGCAGGGAGAATAATTTATTTCTTTGAATGGCAGTGCAACGCATGCCGGGTACCAGCTACTAATTATTATAAATTAAAATATTATTTTTTTATTTCTTCCATTATTTACCAATTTCAAACCGAACATCGATTTAAAAAATGAAATATTAATAAAATGGTATTGATTTCAAACGAATTTATTACTGTGTCGATTTTTTGTACTTGTACGCTGGTATGTACTATGTAGAAGTGAAACTAGAAAGTCGCTAGATGTCGCTTTTTTTCTATTGCCTGTTTGTTTTAAAATGGTTTGAAGATTGGATATTAATTTCACAAAAATAAAAATGTTTTTTTTTGGATTTCGTTGGATTCGAACCTCAGCGCTCCGTTCGATTGATGTCTGTCTCACTGGCCGCTGAGACTCGTCAGGTGCCTTGCCCACTGCGCTTTTTACCGCTTTATATTAGAACCGAGGACCCGCCAAATAATAAATTTGTAACGCCTTTCCGTTTCAATCGAATTTCAAATCACTAAGGGCGCTGAAGAAGTTTCACTTCAAAAATAATTTGATAATTTGTAAAGCGCCGGTTTTGTGAAAAATCACCTTAAGGGCGCTATATAATTTATTATGATTTCTTAGGCTCTTTCTAATTTTAAGGCTTTTTTTCTAAAATTAAGGCGATGAATCGAGAGAGTCTTGTTGGAGAGGTCTAATTAAGGCCCGCCACGCAGTAGTTGGACAAATGCATTGGCCGCTAAGACCTAGAAAAACCTCACCCCATGAACCCGGGCATACATGCTAAGTCACCAAACGTAGCGAACCACTTTGGGAGACCTATGGCAGGGGTGTTGGTTATTCAATAGATTGTTCCTTGGGCGGTGGTACCCATACCCGCCTCCCAAATGTCATTCAGTATAAACAAGTAGATTTATTCTTGAAGAATTTTAATGAAAATATGTTTTATACTTTGATTATTTGGCAGTATATCCTCTTTTCACACCCCTTCAGGATCATTCGGTTATGTAAGTAATAATAGGATTACAGCAGTTTTGTACTCGATTATAAAAAAGTATAGTTTTAAGTCACTAGTCATATAGGTTTTAGTTGTAAGTCATTAGTTAACAATCTTAGTAATAAGCCACTTGTAATATACATGTATAGATTAAATGTGGAAATGAATTGTAAAGCGCCCTTGAGGTGATTTTCTCACGAAAATGGCGCTATAAAAATCATCCAACAATTATTATTATTATTATGTTTTGTGTAAATAAGTATCCTGCATGTTGCCTAAATCGACTGTATATTTTATATAAGTACGACGGGGGACATCTTTCCGAGGATCCCAGGAATCTCAATACCAATAGGCCACTTGCATCACATTTAAAAAAAATCCGGTTTAGGCAAATATTCTAAGACATTCTGTATTTTTTTCAATCGTATTTTTGAAACTCTGGGGATTTTTAGAAAATTTCAATCCGAAAAATCAGACCATTTTTTATAAACCGGAAAGACGGGACATAATTTTATAGGTGCGAAAAAACGATAATTACATAGCCGAAAATCATTTAAAAAAAGAACGTTTTCCACACGAATGGCACAGGAGATAACGAGATATAGCAAAAATATTATATCTCATAAATATTTTTTTCGTTGATCTATCTTTTTGATCCTAAATCATTATAATGTACAACGTTTATATGACTAAATCCAATGTAATATACTTGTACTTGTAAATTATAATAAAAATATTATAAAATTTGCTTTTGTTAAAATCACCACCATAACCATTATACCTCTAAAACACGTACCGACATCTAAAATGTACGGGGCTCTCTTCATAACATCTGTCAAAAAGTCAAACCAAATGATAAGTTCGCAAAGAACAAACAATAAATCTAGTGAACGGTAAATGTCAAATTCAAAAATTCGTATGAAATCAAAGTGATGCCATATAAAAAAATAAATCGTTGTGGAATTTTACAAAATTAATAGGAACATTTTCGGAGACGGGACATTTTCATGTAGTAACGTCACGAGCCCAAATAATGGATTTATTTATTTAAAAAAATAAAAAAAACTGTACATTTCTAAAAAAAATTACTAACATTTTCGTAATCTTAGTAAAAAGATCTATCCACACGATTTTTTCCAAGTCGTTATGAAATCCATGCAAGTGACCTATTAGTAGGACTAATAACGGAACAAATATGATTTGCGATTTTGACTTCCTAAAGTTATTTCGTGATTGATTTCTGGGTTACTATGCTGATTTTGCGCTTTCTTCTTCTTTAGCCAACGTTTCAGGGTCTATCATCAGGGCAGATATGCGAATTGTGGTGGAAGTGTGTGTTTTTGTATGCAAAAGTGATACCGTATTACACGCGGCAATAATCCCCATAAGCCAGGTATATTAGTATAATAAGTAACCTTTTAAAATTTTTAAGTAATCCCGACACAAAAAAGAACTGATGTATTTACTGAGTCTAGATTGAACAAAAAATGCTCACGTAATTAATGTATTGCCCCTCATCTTGTACTAATATTCTTACATGTATTATTATTGTTAAGAATTGACACTATATTATGAATACAAGAAGGCAACGAGGAAGGAGGTAGCAACCCGGGACCACCCCCCTCGTCCTAAAAAGATGGTAAGTAGAAACAATTATTCTTAAAGTGGGCCGTGGGCAAAATAAGGTTGAGAACCTATGATATAGCCAATATACTATACTTGATGACTACATCAAAACTAAGCAAAAAAACCCAATTAACTGAAGTGAAACACGGCATAAAAAAGCCCAAAAAATGAACATAACAGAACTTCGCAATAAGCAGCTTTTTGGAAATAACAAATTTGTAGTGGGAAATTAGAAAAGGATGAAGAAACACGAACTATTGTGCCAATGAGCCATACTGTTGGGAAGAAGGCTCATATGCCTATGGAGCCGCCATGTAGAACCTAAATCTCTATTTTCTTTCACTTGTCATTTCATTTATCCTCCTATCACACCATTTTACTTCTTTCTTCAGAACTAGTAAGCCATAGCCCCACTGGCTCCGAGAAAGAATATGTATATTTGGTTGCATAACATATAAAATATTTTATAGAGGGCTAGCCAGTACCCGGCATGCGTTGCAATGCCCTCAAGGAAAGAAAGAAAGTGTTTGTTTTAATTCTGTTTATTGAAGTGACCGTGAATCAGAAGTCCACGTAAGAAGCATGAATTTTCCAAATTTACCCCCTCTATCCCCTACCACTACTATGTTTCCTTTGTAAATTTTGATAAACAAAGAAAAATTAATTTTTATGTACCTTTTTTAAATATTAATACCTCACAAGAGTCCCAGCTGCTCCCGTCTGGAGCCAGTGAGTCTATTATTATCTATTATACAGGGTGTTAAGGGACGTACTTGACTTACTTTAACCATTGATTCCTGACATTATTTGGAGTAAAAAATGTTTAATGAAATTTTGGTCTCGGGTGACATTTTTGATGTTTTTTTTTTTTTTCTACAAAAACATAAAAAAATGGTAGTTGTTGAACAGTTGGAGGCAGGGTAAGGGGTTCGTCAGACACCCGGCTGAGTGACCAGTGACGACGTGCGGAAGAAATTTTTTTTTGTTTGATTTTGAAGAAAAAAAATTTGAAAAAAAAAAGTCGTCAAAAAAAGTCACCGGAGACCAAAATTTCATTTACATTTTTTACTCCAAATAATGTCAGGAATCACTGGTTAAAGTAAGTCAAGTACGTCCCTTAACACCCTGTATATCTATTATATAATTGAGGTATGTTGTGAGGCTGAAGGTAGTGGGGAAGGGAAGGGATGGGGGAGAGGAAGGTAGGGAAGTACCTGGCTGCTCAGATCTAGTCACTTAACATGGCTAAAGCCATTTCAAGCAACGTTTCAAATTTAAATAGTGGTCGTACACCAGGGCGATACTAAGAGTATCTTCCACTCTAAAACGTGCCGCAAATATATTATAAATTATTTTTCATTAATTAATTGTGAAATAACATAAATTAATCAAATAAAATTTCTTTTCCCACGACTTTGCGAGTTGCGGATTGCGAGTCAAAAGGCATACCGCTAGACCACGCCGGCCGTCAGATATCTCTAAATATTACCATATTTTTCTTCTTGCCATTAAGTTGTTTCAGGAATATAGAAGAGACCTCTTGGTTACTAATGGTTAGGAATTCAATTTAATAAACAGCGCTGGTGATAAAAAGCCTGAAAGCTTTTTCGTTTCCCTGTCGAATTATATTATTGCCACTTACCTGTATTGAACCGCCCTGTCGATTGTTTTTTTTTACCAAATTACGTAAAGATTAATGTGTGATATTTTTCGACCATATACGAGTATATGGTCGAAAGAGTATACCTACTTAAACTAATATTTAATATTTAAAAAATATATATTGTTACTGTCCTTCTATAACTATTTTTTCTAAATTGTGTAGCTATGTAATTATTTCGCAAGTTCTTTGATCATTGTTTAAACATCTCATTAGTACATTATTATGATTTTTTTTTGCATGTAAATACTCCTCCCATAAACATGAGCTCCTAGAGCTCAACTTATGGAGTAGTAGAATAAAATATGAATTATTGTATAAACTTGCATATGTAATCATTTGTAACGTAAAAACCAAATTCTTGAAATAAATAAATATAAAAAATATAATGGTAAAAAAGTACATGTAAATAAAAACGCAGGGGTGTCCAATTTCATCCGGGTCTGGGCGGCAGATGCATCTGCCCACCAGCTGAATAGTAGGCCGGATCGGGAGAGAATGGTTGAGGTAGTCCCTTTGACTTCTCCAGCCGCACTCTCTCGGAACATCGCTTTGCACCGCTGTGGGAGGGATAGATTCACACGTCCGTAACTCCTGGACACACTGACACCAGATTCATACCCACCCCTAATACCCTTTTTCTTCCCAGAGCTGTCTCTTCTTCCTTTCCTAAAACGACCCTCCGCACACAGTATCTCCAAGGGGAATTATTTTCCTCAGGGCCTGCTGTGTGGAGCTAATATTTTTAAAAAAATCCCGTGATTTTTCACAGCCTTCGCTAGTTTTAAACTTATGTTTTGGTTTCGGTTTCGGAAAAAAATCTCGATTCGACATCAGTTTCGGTTTCGGTAGATTTTCTGCCGAACCTTCGGCCGCACCGAAACTCTTCAAAAGATCTCAATAAATGATAAATTTAGTCCTAAGAATGTTGTGATTGTAAACGCAATTTAAATTAAAATAATTAATGCGGTCCTTCCTTAATAATGCACATAAGTGTTGATTGTTGACAAATTTTTGTTCCAAGCAGTAGTTAACATGTTTGTTAATTTTTAGTCTCATAAAAAAAAAGATTTTTTTTTCACATACTTCAATTATTGCTTTTTTATTTCATTTAACACATGTAAACTGTTTGTATAAGTAAACAATAGATTTTTAACATGTCTAAAAGTTTTGGTTTCGGTTTCGGTCGAAACCTAAGATTCGGTTTTGGTAGAAAGTCCTGTTTCGGTCGGACACTACTTATTTTTAAATAAAATGTGAATTATTATTTTTTTTATTGTTTTTATTTCTTGGTAGAGCAATCCCGATGAGTTACAGAGCTCATTTTAGGCAGGAGGAATATACAAATCATGAGTGGGAGGAAATAGTTAAAATTTTACATAGGAATTTAGATATTAAAAATATAAGTTTCACATACAATATAGAAGAATAATAAAAGACAGGTTGAGTAAAAAAAACAGCAATGGAAAACAATTAAAGAAAAAGGGAACAAGGTTATACAGATATGGATGATTACAACTAAATGGAAAAGAAAAGAAACAAGACAATTGATCATGACAAGAAAATTACAAAGTTTCATCCTTAAACATACTTAAAAAATATTCTTTCAAAGCATTACTCTGATTTTTATTTTATTTTGCTGGATTCCCTTGTACATATCTGGTAGCGAATTATATAGTGTATAGACAACGTAGTTCAGAGATTTTATCCCATATTTTGTAGAGTGTGTTTGAGGTATGCGGATTTTATTGCTATTTCGAGTATTGTGAGTGTGGATGTCTTGATTGTAAAGTGGCTTGATGTTAGTGTGAGTTGATTGTTGGGTAATTTGTACGATGGTGTTTGTGATTTCATGTTTAGGAAGGACTGTGATTGGAAGAATACCGGAAACTGAATAGATGTCTCTGACATGGGTGTCCCATGGAAGTCCAAAAACATTTCTGAGAGCTCGGTTTTGAACCACCTGCAGATCAGCTATCAATTTCTTTGAGGCAAATCGTCAGATACAGCAGAGATAAGAAAGGTGTGAATGTACCATGGCGTAGTACACTGATGGTGGGTTTCTTCATTTACGGAGAATGCTAAATGCAATGCTAATTGTAAAAGTAAACGGTCAAATGCATAGAAATTTTTAAATTTCGATCGTTTATTTTTACAATTAGCATTACATTTAGCAGTCTCGGTAAATGAAGAAACCCACCCTCATGTTAATAAAGGAACGGGTAGTAATCCTTGGAGTCTATAAAGTACAACAGTTATGGGTGTAATTTTCCCCTTTACTTGATTTATGTGGAGATCCCACGAAAGTTGGGAATCTACGATCAGGCCCAAATATTTTGTGCTCATTTTCTTTTCGAGGCAGTTATCACCAACTTTGATAGTGAGGCTGATATTTTTCTTATTGCCAAAAAGTATATAATGAGTTTTTTACGTTAAGAGTTAGTTTGTTTGTTCTTAACCAGCTTGTGAGTTTAGAAATATCAGCATTCATTTCCGTTTCAAGCTCCGCTAGGTTCAGTTTATTGTAAAAAATTACTGTATCGTCCGCATAGAGTTGTAGAATTCCTTTAATACCCCACTTTGTTATGTCATTCACATCGATAAAAAATAGCAACGGTCCAAGAATTGATCCCTGTGGCACTCCACATGTTATTTTACCCAACTGACTCCTTGCTCCTCCCAGTTCTACTGCCGAAAAGCGATTTGATAGGTAAGATCGGAAAAGTTCCAGAGGAGTACCAACAATACCCAAATGTCATGATCCACCGTGTCAAACGCCTTCCTTAGATCAATAAATATTGCCGCCGTAAAATCCCCATGATCAATATGTTTCTGTAGATTTGTTATAAAATCAAAAGCTGCACATTTAGTGTTAGATCGTCGTCTGAAACCGCATTGTTTTGACGTGAGAATTTTGTTGTGTTAGAGATATTTCAATAGTCTTTCTTTAATGATACATTCAAATATTTTAGAAATAGCTGGAAGTATAGAGATTGGGCGATAATTTTGGACTTTTTTTTTGCATTTTTATTGCATCTATAATAATTAATAGAAATTATTTTCGCAATTTTTCGTTTGTCTGGAAAGATACCTTTTGATAGAGAGAGATTTATTAAGAATACAAGGTCATCCGCCAGTTCCTCCTTGCAATTTTTGAGAAGGAGAGAGGTTATCCCATCGGAACCAGCTGCCGCTTTGGACTTAAGATTAGATATGACACGTAGGATTTCATTTTTATTTGTCCTGATCATGTTAAAAGATTGTTTTGCTTAAGGTTCCGTGTAGATCGTATTCACATCAGTTTTTGAAGTTTTTATTACTGATGCTAGACTTTCCCCAACAGTTGCAATCTCCTTTGGTCCCTTTACTTCTTCGTCATTTATGACTAGAGATTTACAAGTTATTTTTGGGTTTCGCGAGCTATTTGAGAGAATGGAATTGATTGTTTTCCAGGTTCGTTGTGGCTGATTCATGTTTTCATTAAGCAATTTGGTATAATACATAGATTTAATATATCTTCTGTAATTTGTGACAGTACTACGAGCTTTATTTTTTTCTATTTTCAAAGGAATACTTCCTTGATTTTTTTTCCAAAGTTTAAATATGTTATTTCGTTCTTTAATAAGTGAATCAAGTTAGGCATCAAACCATGGAATATTGTTCAGTCTTTTGTCTCCTATATTAGTTTTTACTTTTGTTTTGCATGAATTTACAGCATTTTGAAGATAGTCAGCGAAATTATTATAATTTTGGTTTACGTCGTCAGACGAATGGGTAAATTTACAAGTTTTAAGTGACGTATTTAATTTTTGATAATTTATTTTGTAAGCGTTTGAGAGGTTGTTTGGGGATCTGTTATTGGGGAGGTTTTTCAGAGAGTTTTCATAATTCAATATCAGTATATTGATATATCGATAAAGTGGGAGAAGCTCTCTCTTTTACTAGAATGTATATTATATTTTTAAAATATAATAATCCATTCCTGGGATATAAAATATCCAAATAGTGTCATTTTCCATAAAGAAGATATCTATCGAGTGTTGAACATAAGGCGAGAGAGTGGCCACCCGGTCCGCCCTAACCCTGGTTTGGCCCTAGCACCCAGTTCGGTCCTAATCCGCGGCCCGGCCCCAGTAATGGTGTAATTGCCAACCTCTTGAGAGTTCAATTCCAATTTTCGTCCCTTAAATTGCACGATCGGAAGAAATTTCTAAATCGCGAACGTAAAACATTTTCAGAATTCGTATGAAAATGTAGGCAGAAATTGTCGTGCTTATTGACATTTTGTATTAGTTCCAAACAGGGGGCCCTGAATAAAATAAAATTCCCCTCAGGGCATTTTTGGGGATGCTGTGTGGAAGGTCTTTTTAAGGAAATGAAGGAGAGGAGACATTTTGGGAAGGAATAAGGTATGAGGGGTGAATTGGAATTGGGTCGAGATAGTCCGACGGAAGAGGAAAAAGGTCTCCCTCAACCATGGCATGGTCAAATCTCACCTCATGAACCCGGACAACCCTGCTAAGTCACCAAACGTAACGAACCACTTGGGGTGACCTATGACAGAGGCGTTGGTTATCCAATTAATGGTTCCCGGGATGGTGGTACCCGTACACACCTCCCAAATTGTTATATTATGACACTATATTCGCCATGCTACGAACATGAATAACTTCTTCCCTTGCCCTGTTCTGTTCGTGGACCTGTCGCATCGACAAGGCGCCTCCAGGCGTCTCTTTCCTGGACTACTTCTAAAAATAAATGTAAGTGCGATATCAAAAACATTGAAGTGAATTTTTTAAAATGTTGCCGTGTAAATTTTTTTTGTAACTCATAATTTTATGTATATGAAATTCAGAACCTTCTGAGAAACTTTTGAGATTCTTTGAACGTTTTTTGTAGAGAACACTCTTAGATTATACAGGGTGTCCGGGGGTAAAGTGCGCTAATTTCGGGCGGTGATTCTACATGGTCGAAGTATAAGAAATAAATAACTTTCTTAAAAAATTCTATTGAATTTTTTTTCTTACGAAGACATTTTTCCACAGAAGAGTTTTATTCTATTCAAACACTCTTTTTACCTGATAACTACCTTAAAACGCTAATTTGAAAAAGTTATTATTATTTTTTACTATCATGTACCATTAAGTTTGTGCACTTTACCCCCCAGACACATTGATTATCAAGAGATTTAAATTGTACGAAAATTTACTTATAGAAAGAATTTAAAAAAAACCGTCTTTCAAGACCAGTAAAATACACCGGTAAATGTAAAAACAAATTAAGTCCCATATTATGAACCATCATTAATATATTGAAAATATTAAATGTCTGTAAATTGTTTCATCATCAATGTACTGTTTTTTTCTATAATCCTATTCTATTTCCTATTATTTCCTATCCTATCCTATTAATATTATCAAGGCGAAAGTTTGTATGGATATATGGATGTCTGGATGTATGGATGTATGTATGTTTGTTATTCCTTTACGCAAAAACTACTGAATGGATTTTAAAAATTCTTTCATTAATAGAAAGCTACAATTTTTGCGAGTACTGTAGGCTATATATATTGGTAAGCTCTGGCGTTATGAAATTATTTATTATACGTTTATTGTCAAGGCGAAAAGCAAAGCGTTGCTAAGTAATTGTTTGACGTGCGCTGTCATTTTGTTATTTGTTTAGGTTACTATGGAGATCCCTTTGATGGTTAAAATTTACTGCGCGTGTTTGATTGTTACGTTTTACTAGGTAGCACGCGAGCTGTTTGAAAATGAATGTAACGGGTATGGTGGTGGAGGGTGAGGGCGGTGGGGGGGTGGGGTGGGGAGGGGAGGGGGGGGGGGGGGTGGCGTAGTGGCGCGTGCGAAGCCGGGGGTAAAAGCTAGTATAAAATAAATTAATAAAACATTGTTAGATACGTGAATCCCATCAAATATACCTCTTAATCTTCCTTTATCAAAATTCGTTCTTTGAAATCGAATCCAGCTTATTGGCGATCCTTGAAAATGCTTGATGATCAAATCCTTAATATTAAATCTTGAAATTGGGATTTGGACTACGAAAGATCAAAAAGAATCGGTACAATGTTTGCGAATGAACAAGGAATATAAAAGTAATAAATTATTAGATTCTCTACGACCATAATTATCATGCTTTTGGTAAGCAGTAACGTTGTAGAACCCCAAGGTTTGGAAGGCTACTTAAAGCAGCTTTTTTGCAAATAATTTTTCAACGGTTCTCCCGGAGATGGCGCTGCTTCCGTCTGCAGCTCGCACACGGATGTTTACACCTGTTCAAAAGCGATCCCACTGAAATGACTACGAGACTGCATTTTGAACAAATTTATCCATTAACCCTTCAAAAATGAGGCGTAAATTGTCTGAAGGTAAAAATAATTGGAATATTTGTGAACGTATTCGAAAACTAAAAACTGTTTTCGAAAGGTAATGAAATACGCTTTCAAATTTTATTATTGGAAATAACAATATAATTTTTAAATATGAAATATTCAAAAAGTTTTTAAAATGGCTCATCTTATGTTTTATTAACTAAAATTACTGAGAAGGAAAAAAATAAAAACGAGCAGATATTTTTTTATTTATGTTTATTTAGGAAGCATACAGTTGTGTATAAAGTAATTGTACATAAAATGGTGAATATAATTTAAACCAGTTAAGTTCCATTTATTATATTTTTTTGTGGTTACTGATTATGTGATTTATGAATCAAGTGGTTATTAAACAATTATAGTACATGGTGTAAGCACGTCGTAAAAAAATATTAAAAAGAAGATAATAATCAATACACAAATAATAGTTTCAAAAGTTAAAAGTTATTAAAAAAAATAATAAACAAGAAATAATAGTTTTCATTTACGTACACTTTGTAAGGTTAGCTTGATTTTAAACAATTTAAGAGTACAATGGAAAATGTCATTATCTCTTAGGGTATTATAAGTTTTGCAGATATGCCCGAGCAAGGGGTTTTGTGCGTATTTCGATTTAAAATTTTGTACATGAAATAATGTCTTCGATCTGGTGTTGCATTCAGGGCAATGAAATACAATCCTTTCTAAAAAGGCAATTTTGTACAGAAACAGTACGTCAAAAATTTTCCTCCGTTTGTGAAGAGCGATAGGGTTATACTGATGATTTTCAAAACGTTAGACAAATAAATTATAAACGATATAGTCACCTCACTTTTTGTCGTTTAATGTAAAAATAATTCTAAAAAATTCACAGTTTAATTATTTTTTTCAAATCGCTTTCTTAAACTTTGGTTTCGTTTATGTGTACATTTTAATTATTTTGCGGTTAACTTTTAGATTTGAATATATAACGTGTTGTTTTCTCTTTCCAATACAGTGTTAGTTAAAAATCAATTCTTTTGTATTTGAAGTACCGGGTTGCTACCGCCTTCCTTCTTTTATTCATCATATAGTTTCAATTCTCAATAATAAAAATAGACGTAAGATGATAATGATAAGTCATATAGTTTCAATTCTCAATAATAAAAATAGACGTAAGATGATAATGATAAGTCACAAGGAGGAAATCCATAATTGGTTTTATTTTTGCTATACAAACATGCACAAACTGAAAAAATGTAAACTGTCGATTTCCCCAAAATAAAATAAAATAAATAAATATAATAAAAAATAAAAATGTTCAAATCATCCAATTTAATATAGATCTGAATGTAATGGAATCTCTCAGTTCAATTTTCATCCACTACCCGAACTATCAAAATAAGTGAATAATCAACCAATGTTAAAGTTTACTTTGCTTTATTAGTGCGTGATTAGCATGTTTTTTTTGTCTTTTTTAGACCATATTTTTTTTACCTGCCCACGTCCTCACTGTGCCATTTCAACGCCCCCTAATTTTATCTGGGTCTTCTACTGCCCCCCTAAAAGTCTCTAACGCCCACGTTGAGAAACTATGGTTTAGATCATATTTCCAACTTGATAGTAAGGGAGACACAACGATTTCTATGAGACGTATATGAGCTGGGACAAATACGGTCTCCTGTGATTAAACGGGTTTTAATATAAAGTTTTGTAGGATAGCGTAACTATAACATATATGTAATACATGAAACATATTTTCCACTACGAGCTCTAGGACTTTGAAATAATATCTACATAAATATTTATATTTTAATTCGATGTCCTCTGTGGTCGAGTAGTTACAATCCCTGGTTGCGAACCTGGAGACTGCGGGTTCAAACCCGGCGTGCGCAAGAAAATTTTATTTTATTAAGTTGTGTTACACAATTTATTCACTTACAATAATAATATGTAGTACATTTGAGTGAAAGACTCTCTCAGTTTAACTCTGTTGAACCCCCACCATTCAAAATCTAAAAGTTGTTTTGCCGTATTTGGCGGCCAAATCACCAGGTATACGAGTGTCTAAGAAATTCCCCACCTTCCTCTTTCCCATCCCCACAATCTTCAGTCTCACAATATTCCCTAATTGGGTATACAATAATCACACTGGCTTCCGTTTGTATGAAGCAGTTGGGACTCTTTTGTTTATATTTAAAAAAAAAGTTGTCTACAACTAAAATTCTATTATTCCTTATTTTTTATTTCATCAATAATAAATTTTTAAAAATATCGGCAGACAATCGTCTAAAATACTTGGCCGAAGGCGCGAAGTCAATACATAAGTAAGCTTGCAAAAAAATGTGTAGGTATTAGAGTTCTGATAGTATTGTATACCAATGCGAGAATAAATGGATGGGGATAATGAGTGTAAGAACAAATTATGAGAAAAGATATAAATAATGAGATGAGATAGTCTTTTTACCCTTAATTTTAAAATCTAAAAATTCTAAATCTCATGTTGTGCCGCATGTCGGAAAGTTGGCAACAATTTTTCACATGCTAAAAACATGAATATTCATATTGCGCTAAAATGGGAGTAAAATAAAAAAAAAGATATTAAAATTAAAGCGCGGCACAAACGCCCCGCATTATAAAATCGCACAAAGGAGAGATGAAGAACCACTTGGGGGAAGAGAAGAGAAAGGGAAAGGTGAAGCCTTCCCGTGTTCGTATTATTAGGGAAAAATTCACAACCCTTACGAGATGAAACTTAAAGGAAAGTTAATGAAAAAATATGAAAGAAAATCCTGACTAATTTTAGTCTCAGATGTGCGAGAAATTAAAAGACAATATTAGAAGATGAATAAATTAAACGAATACTGTTACAAGATCTAATTTTGAATTGACTTTGAGGGAGGTTCCACCTGGTTAAATATTTTTTTAGGAAACATCCTGATAGACTTCTTAAAAATCTTCAGTAAATTTTTTATTTATTTGATGTTTCCGGTATTGTCCTGTTTTATTTATTTTCTTTCGAAAGAGGCATGTTTTTTAAAGAACGTGATAGAATTATGCATAAATGAGCGAATGCAATATCAAAATAATTTGAATTACTTTAACTTACTTATCTGTATTATAAGAAAAACATAAAACAGGGGATGTTAAAAAAAAACAATCAAAGTCGACTTGGAAATGATTTTTTTTGTAAAATATTGACGACGGTGTTGTAATGCCCGAATTCACAACAAACAAAGATAATCTTATATAACTAGCGCAGACTCGTGAAAGTTTTTGAAAAAGGCCCAATTTTGGTAAACACAATATATTTTCTTTTTAAATTAAAATATTATGTAATAGGTATGTATTTTATTGCTTGTCTGAATTTCTTCAAACAAGCAATTCCAATTTTGAAAATGACATTTAAAAGTAAGGTAAGGCGGGCCAAACCTGCTACGATCCTGATAATTCGTCCATATGTGCCCCCACTCCTACCCGTGCCAAAAAGAAGAAGACGGAGAGATATGTAATTGCGAATTTTAGAGGAGTAATTTTATATTTAAAGCGATGCGAAAATTATGCAAATGTTTAATAAAACACGACTCGTTTAAAATAAAGCAAAACTCTCGTGGAAGGCATCATTTAAGGAAACATTTCGAATTTTTTTCACAACTATATATTGTAAAATAACTGAAACAAACGTGTTTATAATAGTTTTCGGAGCGAACTTTGCGATTTTTTTTCTATCGAGGGAATTTTATATAATTTGCATTTCGGCATGGAACGCGTCTAGATATTTTCTTCAAAAATAACATATATTTTTTTAAGAGCTTAAACACTTCAAATGATTAAGGGAGATATGTAAGAAATCGGTAGAAATTCGGGTAGCGGAACCTTAATACTGCAGAACCTTAATAGTGATTGCAGTCATCACGTATTGATGTCGTAAGCGATGATTGAATTTTTTTTTTTTTTTCACTTTTTGATGTAATATTGCGTGTGCATCTCGTGCGTGATATGTTGAAGATTATTTTATTGATTAGACTGGTTAAAGTTACATATTTATTACAATGTTTCAAAAAACACGCTTGGGGGCATGCCGAGGTAATGCCACCATGCCATCCCTTTCTTAAGACTATTTTATTTATTTATTAATTATTTAAAATACGAAACGGAAAGCTGCAAACAGCAAAAAAACTAAGAGCAGTCAAGTGGTCGAAAAAATCTTCTGATTTCTGAAGACAAAAAAAATACATATTGCCTTTATTTTAAGGGGAGGTATTCAGAGTCAGTAGGAGGGTGGATTGCCTGCCAAATGTGTCAAGAGTGGGCTCACTGTTTCTGTGCAGGTGTCGAAGACGAAGAGGAGTCAATACTTTACCCCAAGTGTGAACCTTAACCCCATCTTGCCCGGCGGTTTACCCCGTCTTACCCTCCTGGTGGGGCAAGACGGAGCAGATGATAGTTGTATTTAATTACACTTTTTATAGCTTTTTTAAATATCTTTTAGCATTTTATTTCTAAGGAATGTTACTAATACACGACCAAAGTTTATTTGCATAAAATATATATTTTGTAATTTTTCAAAAACAATGTTTTATTTATCATTAAACATTAACAACCCCCCTCCCTTCCCTAAATGTTACACAAATTGCCGTACTTTCATAAGGCATCATTTGGAAAACACACTACGTTTATACATGATTACTTCCAGAAACAACTGATAAACGTTTGGATAGATGGTAAAAGATGCATTAAAATTTAATTTTTATTCAATCAAGTCCAAAATTTGCCGTATAAAACGTTTCCTTTGCCGCCATTTTATTTTTTGTATTGATTTGACATTTGCCAAGTTTTTTTTCAATCTAAATACGCACGAATTACTTAGTTTACCAAACCTAGTTGAGGATAGAACCTAATAACTTAAATTGTGTTCGTAAATAGTTGAAATGAAGTGTAATTGTCATAATCTATGCTTAAAAGTGCGGCGGCTAATGGGACATTTAATAAACAAAGTTTTTGTTACCAAAATACATTTATTTTTAATTTTAAAGCCATCTCTTGCAGTAGCCAATTTCAGAGAAATGCGTGCGAGTGCGAGAGTACCACAAAAATTTGAAGATTGCATTGTCATCGATAACGAGTCTATCTGCCAAGTTTCAGCTCGATTGAATGTCGGGAAGTGGGTTAATTTCAATGCTATATGAATCGGCACCAGAAAGTTTACAAATAATTTAACGTTGGTCGAAGATTCTATATATAAATAATAAAATTAAGTATGTACCCACAATATAAAATAAATATCCAGGGTGTCTCCTAAAAATAACGAACCCACCCTACATGCATACGATCCTTGATAATGGTAGTTAGGTACAGATTTCCCAACAAAACGTTCAGCTGGGATAAGCCAGTTTTGCAAAAATACTTATCATTTTATATACATGCAGAATATTTGCTAAAGGAGTGAAATTAAATCAAAACGTGACACTGATAGTTAAATTAAATTAAGTATCTTAGAATAATTAAAAATAATCAATAAAATTTTGGCGGAAACACGCTTCCAATAATTTTTCTAAGTTCGTCCTCAAATAGCATACTAAGCATACAGCATACTAACAGCCTACTAAGCTGGTAGGTATTCTTGGAGTCTTGCCAAAATACGTGCATATAAATAGTAAATGAAATTTACTATCTAGTTTTCCAGTTTCTGGTATGGCAATGCAATGCAATGCATACAAACTGCACAAATATTACGTTGCAGCTTTCTTCGCCGAAATCTCTTACACGGACGAACGAATAAATTCGTCCCCTCGCGGTTGTGCACTTGTTCTAAAAAGACAAAACACAGCAAGCTAAGCTTTCATTTATTTCCCGTATCAGCGCCGCTCGGTACGAACTGATTCGGCGGTTTATTCCCACGTGAACTGTGAACTTCCACGCGAACAGAGCTCCCAGCTGATGGGATAATCGCCGCCATTTTATAAACATCCCGCCAAAATCCGATGCTCACCCGCCAGAAACACATCGCTGGCCATTGTTGGCGGGCTCTTTTGTTTGCGTATTGATATGTAGAGAAATTTGTTGCCATACCGAAAAAATAACCAATCAAAATGTGCAAGTGATTAACCTGCTTATTTGGCCTATCAATCAGAACAAAATCAAATAGCAAAGATTGCAAAATCAAATAATTTTACTGCCTAATTAGAGAGTAAAATTATTTCATTTTGGTAGAAAGTGTATATCTACGATAGTTGGTTTCCATGATTGCTGTATAAGCGGTATTGGTATTTATTTCACTGTGAAAAACCACACGTCTGTACCTATGGTAATGTGTTAATTATTTATTGACCGATGTGTTGTTAGAACGTCACTTGCATATTATATTATACAAGCGAGTTCCCGGTATGCGTTGCAATGCCACATACAGATAGAAATTGTTTCTCCCTGCTTGTCCTTTCCCATGCCTCCCCGTTCCCGCCCCCTTTTCCTTTCCCACTCCCAAAATTCATTCATTTTTCATATATTTTAAGAACAATCAATCAAATTTGTTATCTAACAATGTACCTAATTAAAATACTTGCAATTCTTTAATAGATTCAAAGTACCTATTCGATTTGGATAAGTATCATAGGTGAGTGTGAGTACTTCAATTAAATTCATTAATTTAATTAGATTTGATTAGGTTAGATTTTATTAATTTGATTTGATTAGATTTTATTCGAAAATTGAATTTTGATTAAGAACAATCGATGGTTTGCAAAATTTCATCCTCAAAGTGTGTCATGGTTGACAGTTTCGTAAGAGTTTTGTAATAGTTAAGCAAATTCTCAAATTCAAATTCGATGTATTATCATGCGGCTGTAAAAAGTAACCTTCGCGAGGGTGAAAAGTAGATATTTTGAATGTTTCAAACATGTCTTACACTAATATAGCAATTCAGAAAGACACACAAACAAGGAAGCAAGCAAGCAAGCAAACATATGTTCATTATATATATATATATATATATATAAAATGAATAACCTACCTAGGATGAGGGATGCTACGTTGCACATTCGGTAAAATGGTAAATATTGAGTAACAATTTAAGTACTTATGTCATTTAATACAGTTTCGTTTGATGTGACTCTGATTTGATAATCTATTTTAATGATCTCTTTTAAAATTATATTTACATCTTTACATGGTTCATCAAACCAAACAAATCAGTTATATTAATTATTTTTCAGTTAACAGGGGCAATTTTTCTTTGACTTCGCACCCATTATATTTTTATAAGACTGTAGATTGTAGGTGAAAACAATTATACATCCAAGCAAACTATGAAACAGTGGGTACCTACACGTTTTCCGGTGGAGCAGTTTCTTGATGTAAATGGGTGAAAGCATTTTTCACAAGGCTTTTTGATTCAGAAGTATCGGACTATTGTTTGTCAAACTCAACAATCGAGCTGGAACGGATTCTAAGAAAAAGTTCTTTGACGCACTTGAACATGCGAGTACACACGTACAAAATACCATTGAGCAAACAATCAAAGGAACTTTTGTGTATTCAAGTGGACTTTAAAAAGTAACGAGCAGTTTTTTCTGTTCTTTTTTAAAATCGTATTTAAATATGAATAAAACGGTGGGTTTTATATTGATCTAGCTGAAGTCCCAAGCATTGCCCGGGCTTTACACAGAGTTTTTATAAAATAAACTAGGCACATTATTATGGTGGTCGAAGCTGCTAAAGAAGAACATAAGTCTGACCATTCTTTGCTTAATATTATCGTCATCACGAAATTTTATTTTCGATTAAATGGGATGGGAATGTACCATTTAAAAGATACCAAGCAAGTGGCGACATTGGTTTCCAGTCAAATCTATATGGAAGGCATTTCTGGTGTTAGAAGAAGCAACATGTGAAAACAAATAATAAAAATCCAAAACGTAACAATATACATAGATATATTTTTTTTAAATATTTGAACAAGGGCAACGGCCATTTTGCCATAATTTAGTTTATGACAAAAGGCCTAAATGCACCGTTATTAAAATATTGTCTCGGTTAGAATGACAAGCGCGGCACTGATTCAAGGCCTAGTCTCTTAGCCTCGATCGGAAAATTCAGGGGTTGAAAACATAGCGCGGAGGGTTAAATACCAAATTATTATTCAATGGGGGGGGGTTAACAGGCAGTGGCATTTTCAATAATCGCAGTATTAAAAATTAGGGACTGGTTGTTTCAAAAAATTTTAAAAATTCATCATTTTTTTTAGTTATTTTCACATTCTGTGTAAGTTTTTTTCAAGCTTAGCTCATTATAGGCCAGTTGCTTTACGAAACTGAAATAATCATAGAACTTGAAAGAACGTTCATGGAATGTGAAAATTAACTTTAATAAATTGTAAAATTTTTTTGAAACAACCCATTCTAAGAAACCGACTACGACGTCAGACAAATGTTAGGTTACCATCTGTCACCCGAGGTTAACGAAAATAATTATTTTTTTATCTATATTCATCTAAAAAATCATATATTGACCAAAATGAATAGTTTGGGTAAACTAAGTAATTGATGCGTTTTTAGTTTGAAACGAAACTTGCAAATATCAAATCCATGGTATACAACTGTAAATGTACATTAAATGAATAAATATTCCAAGTTATAAAACTACATTCGGACAAAAAAACTACAATTATTTTGCAACTAAACTCCATAATATTCTTCCCCAAGAAATAAAACTAATAAAAAAAATTATGAGTACAAATCAAGAAAAAAAACATGGCTGAAAGAGGTCAACGAAAACACTCTAATGAAGACACTAAAAACGACATAGAAGACAAATAAACTATAATTAAACAATTTTAGGCACAGGAACCCCTAGTGAGGAGGACTAAGAAATACAATATCTTTACCTAACATAACCATTATTATTTTGTATGCTTATAGAATTATTTTATATAGTCGCTTAAATAAAAAAAAAAATCCTACAATATTTCGTGATTTAAACTAGTTGAAGTCGGCAACAGCGCCGACAGCCCATAGAAAAAGCAATTGCAAGCCATAGACAATCACACAAATTTGACAGTCGATTACGTACGGAATCGATTTCGTATCCACAAAAGATACCGAATCGCACGGTTGATGCCTGTGTTGATTCAGAAAGTTTGATTCAGTGGTGGAACAATTAGTGTTGTATTAATTCCACCCCTGCACTGTTGGATCGCGATCTTTGTGTTAGCATCTCCTGGGGTAATGTCTCTGGCCACTCCGGGATTTACGTGATCAAGCACATTTTTCTCGCTCTAATGGGCCGCCACCGTCGATGATGAGTCGAGAGTCACCACAAACGGATCACCCTCCCAATCCCCCCCTCTGACAGCCCCCCGTGTCACCCAACTCCCCGGCACTTTCCCCCAACTCCCATTCAACCCCATTGCCTCCATTTTCTCTTCTCCTCACCGACACGTCATATAATATGTCCCCATCCTGGCCTGAGGACGGACAGCTCTTCGTGTAGGATTTTTTACGCTGATTAAAAAGGGCTTTCACAGCACATCATTTAATATGTGGCTAATTGATGGTGAAGTTTTAATATTAGAGCAGAATTCAAGCGTTTTGAAGAGATAAAACATAAATCGTTTTTAAAACGAGTAAACTTTTTAATTTTTTATGTTAGTCACACAAAGATATTGAAATATAATGCTATCCGTAGTTTTTACTGGGTGGTGGGACAGTGTTTTCTGGCGTCGCCGATACTGTTAACCAATACTATTGCACACGAATTCTTTCCGTATTCAAACAATATTTTTAACCATTACTACTGTGCACCCTCATCTAAATTAACGAATAAATGAACGAATTCTGTCCGTATTCAAACTATATTGTTAACCAATACTACTGCATGCCTTCATCTAAATCTAAATTAACAAATTCTTTCCTTATTCAAACTATATTGTTAATCAATACTTCTGCACACCTTCGTCTAAATTAACGAATAAACGAAGAATTATTTCCGTATTCAAACTACATATATTGTTAATCAATACTACTGCACACCTTCATTTAAATTATTAACGAATAAATTAACGAATTTCTGTATTCAAACTGTATTGTTAACTAATATTACTGCATACCTTCAAAAAAATAACTAAATTAACGAATTCTTTCCGTATTTAAACTAATAATAATAATAATAATAATATATCTTTATTGAACAAAAAAAAATGAAGATTTATAACTACAAAAACAAAAAGTACATCATAAGTACAGTAAAAGTACAGTTTAAAAGTTGCATACGTACGAAAGTTAATATCAAAAAACAAAATACGTATATACAGTAGGTAATAAAAGAATAGAGATTTATAATTATAAATTTAGGTTTCTCATAACCTGCCTCACTAGGCTAGCCTGTGTTGAGGTAGTAATTTTATGTCAATTTATTAAACTATGCTCATTAGGTAGCAGTCCGCCGACAGTCGGACAAGATCCTAGCAGACCTCTTGTATTTCAATATCTTTGGATTAATTGTATAATACCATACCCAAATGGAGTATGTTGTGAGGCTGAAGGCAGTGGGGAAGGAAAAAAGATGGGAAAAGAAAGGTGGGGAAGTATACTGTCTATTCAGATCTGACAACCAAATAAGGCCAAAGCCATTTCAAACTACGTTTCGATTCTGAATTGTGGTCTTTCACCAGGGCGATACTAAGAATATCTACCTTTCTGAAACGTGATGCAAATTAGGTATATGCATTAATTTTAAATGAATGAATTGTGAAATAACACAATTTAATGAAATAAAATTTACTAGTACACGCCGGGATTTGTAACCGTGACCTCTGAATTCGTAGCCAAGGACCGTAATCGCTCAACCACGGGTGGTCATCTTTGCTTTACTTCTAGTTTATTTCTGATTTGGTGACCGGATTTGAACAGTCAGGTACTTCCCCACCTCCTTCTCTGTTCCCTTCCACAATCCCTCTAACCTCACAGTATACCGCGATCGGGGATGACATAGTCCCACTGGCTTTGTACAGTTGGGAATGTTGTACGGTATTCACAAGTACGGTCTTTCCTTAAGAAATCGTTGTTATTCTTTACATTGATGTAAACATTTTGTTTTTTATTTTTTAAATTTAATTTTTTTCCCAGAAAACATTTAGAAACGCACAAACCAAAAGTTCATTTAAAAGTTACTTACCTCTAATAAACATATCCATCAGGAGTATTTCATAATATATTTACATTTATGCCTACTGAGTGTATATATGTACCCATACTATGTATTGCATGTACATTTGACTAAGTTTCACTTACCTTTTTTCTTATCATTCATCACTAAGCCTTTTTATCAAATTGAAATTTAATTGCTTCAAAATTATTCTTGTTTTATCTTAATCTTCTATGTCCATACTTGAATTGTATAATTAAAAAAAAAATTATGATTTCATTTTTAACTGTCATTTTTATAATATTATGTAAACAAAAACCTAGCTAACAGCCACTCTGTAAATTGCCATCTCAACACAGACGTTTCACACGTAGTGAGATGGGAAATATGCCATTACTGTAATCAAATGTGATATTAACACAATAAAATTTAAAAAAATAAAAAAGTTTTTATAAAAGGTGATGATGGGTTTTGTATCTGAAAGGTAGGTCAATTGATTTATCTCCATTTTCCATAATAAACCACGCTGTCAAAATTTGTTGTAGTTAATGACATGCTGATTTGTTGGCGAGCGTCAAAATGCATTTTGCCTTTTTAATATCATGCAAATTGTCAGTCAGTCCAATGTTCGTGTGCAGTTTTCAGGATTCATTGGCAATGATTATAAATCACACCGCACGCCCGATCCGAATGTCCAATTAAATCAAATATGACACCTCCACCGTTACTATGGATGCTGGACACTTTGTAGGCGGTCGTGCCAATATAATATATTACCTCATAATATGCATATTGCACCTGCTTCAAGTGGTATAATGTGTTACTGTGCTGTCCCAAAATAATATTGTTTTGAAATATTGCTTTCTCAAGGAAAATGCACAATCTGTAAGCGGTATGCCACATAATAATTTTATTGCGCTTCTATATTTTATTCCATTTTTTATTCTGTATATATAACGCATTAGCAGAATCAATTATAGGATACGGAATAAATAGTTACGGATTAACGTACAAAACGTACTTAAATAAAATAGAACAACTACAAATCCGTTTCCTAAAATTGATATCAGGCAAAAAAAAAGTTCAATTATGTGATGGCGATTATAAAAAAATGTTCTCCTTGTGTAATGTGCTCTCTATACATAGTAGGGTAGATTACCAATTAACTCTAGATGAATTCTGGAATACAGAATTCAAAAAACCTGTAAACCATAACTACCCCACTAGGCATAGAGAAGCAGAAATGTTTATTATTAATAAATCTACAAATGTATACGGTGATAGAACAAAAAGGCATAAAATTCCGGAAATATTTAATGCATTGCCTGAAAATATTAAAAACGAGACATCATATTCAAAAATCAAAACTAAAGTTAGATCATTCTACTTCAATAGAACATGAAAACTAAAATATTGTATAAAAATACCTAAATCTATGAAAAACAAATAATATTGTGAACAAATAGGTACCTAGATCTTTTAACTACTGTTCAAAATAAAATTTATGTTATAATAAGCATTACAATAATTAGTTAAGTATTTTAATATTAAGTATTATATTATTAAATAATTACTAGATATGTATTAAGCACCAAAATATCAAACATTTTATATGTTGTAAGTAAATAAATAGGAAAAATGAGAGATTTTTTACAATCAAACTGATTGATCAGTTTTGTAAGATTTAAGTAAGAGAAATTATTGTACAATTAATAACTAAATAAACATATTTAAAAAAAAAAAAAAAAATTTATCAGTTTTAATAGCCTAGCGACTGTACGGTTGAAATTTAAGAATCCGACTAAGAATACAACCCTCGACTCTATGCAGAAACGGGCGGTCCGTTTGATAGATTCTCCCATCTTAACAGACGGGTTGCAATCTTTAGAGCACAGGCGTCGGGTGGGTATGCTATCCTTGTTCTACCGGTATTACAATGGAAGAAATAGCATCATTGATCCCTTCGGCACCGTTGCATAGTCGGGAAACACGCCAAACGCGTGCCCAACATTTGTACACGGTTGACATTTGTCACATGAGAACGGGTCGTTTCTTCGACTCGTTCTTATGTTCAACAGCTCGGCTGTGGAATAATTTGCCGGCCTCTGTGTCTCTTCAAGACCAATGTTCATTCCTTCCTCTCCTCAAAAAGACCCTCCACACAGCATCCCAGATGACATAGGCCCTGAGGGAAATTAGTTTCCTCAAGGCCTCCTGTGTGGAGTTAATGTAAAAAAAAAACTGTGACGCCGCGCCTTACGCAAAACCGTTTTCGTACGTGGAGTTTGTATACTTTTGTAATAGAACCGAATTAAAGCAATTCCGAAAGGCGGCGGCACTCACGTGAGGTGCACCGCCTGGCAGGCGTAAGTACTATTGGATTTGTATTTTCTATATATTTTTCTGATAATCCAGATTATCTCTGGATATGGAGAGATTGACGGTATTGTGATTATTTTTGTAAATGACAGTTATTAATAATAATACCACGCGCCTATGTATTATACATGACGTCATCGCCTGTCGCGGTTACTTTGTCCTGGTGACTAGCTATAACTGGATCCCAGTGAAACCGAGGAACCGGAAATTTTTGGAACCAGTTCCTATCAGATTTATAAAATGGTCACCAACACTCAAACTGGACGAAGCCAAACTGTTTCTGTTTTATTGGTTCCATGATAACTCGGAATCACACAACTTCAACACCCCTTTGAAATATCATTAAAAGTTATGAAAAAAAAATTAAAAATAGCCTATAAATAACCTATTTATTTTTTTAAAAGTATATTTTTTTTCACACTTTTAATGACTTTTCAAAGGAGGTGTTGAAGTTGCATAATTCTGAGTTGTCCGGTTACTGTTCTTTGTTTATAAATTTACATGTAACCTACTCCTTAGTATCTACACTGTTTTTAGTTATGATCTGTAGATGTTTTTCCACTTTTTTTTTCTTTTTACCACTTTCATTTTTCCTCTTGATGCTAATAATAAATTCCAATGAAGAAAATCCAAGATTTTTCTTACGGATCATCCGTAAAGACAACGTAACCGCATTTTTTGTTATCTTTGAGTAAAATATTATATTTTTGATTTTTATAGAAAAATATTAGGCCTTGCTAGGATCTGAATACTTTAACTTTACTTTATACTAATACTTTAAAACTGAGTTATTCAGTCCGGTTCCTGGTATAATGTTCCCCGGCAAAATGTACCCCATTTAATAAGTTAATTTATTTTCGTTATTTGATTTTGGGGTGTTATGCCGTGTTGCGCTACTTCCTTCTTGAGCCAACGTTTCGGACAGCGTTGCAGTGTCCATCATCAGGGCAGATCCGGTAGATGTGTAACACGGCATAACACCCCAAAAACAAATAACGAAAATACTTTTGGCCGTGAAAATCTAAAAACGTATCCGTTAATTTATTGTTATTGTGTTATCTTGTATAGATCTTCACGCCGTGTGACTATTAACTAGGAACATTTAACAGTTGACCGGGGATATTTTGGTAAGAAACCTTTTGACTAGGGATATTTTTACTGAGAAAATTTTGACAGGGAACATTATTACCAGGCAAATTCTTACCGCCTAAGATTCAGCCCGTTTGCTATTATCAGAAGCAAAGAAATAAATAACTTACACACCTACATAATGTTTAAAATTCCTGTCGTTATTCCAAGCTAAAACGATCCTTTTAAGGGCCCGCCACCGGGCTCAAAAAGAAGAAGATGGAGAGATATGAAATTACGAATGTTAGAGGAGAGCGCTAACATTTAAAGTTGCGAAAGTAAAATTGCGAAAATGTTTAATAAAACACGACTCGTTTAAAATAGAGCAAAAATCTGGTTTAACGTATCTTAAGTATCATTTAAAGAAACGTTGTGATTTTTTTCTACTATAACTTGTAAAATAACTGAAACAAACGTGTTTATAATAAGTTTCGGAGCATACTTGGCGATTTTTTTCTGTCGAGGGAATTTCATATAATATACGTTTTGACGTAAGCAGCATCTAGACATTATCTTAAAAAATAACATATATTTTTTTAAGAGCTTAAGAACTTCAAATGTTTAAGGGATGTAAGAAATTATATATATTATATGTATCTCTAGTTAGAAGCCCAATGGAATATAACTCGGTAGTTTGGTCTCCACCTTATAAAATTCACATTAATAACATTGAGCGAATACAAAAAAAAATTCTGCGTTTTATAAATTTTAAATTAACTATCCCACTAGAAGACTTGAAATATAATTTATTATTAAATGTTTTAAAAATACACACACTAGAAGACAGACGTAAAATAAACGACTTAACATTTTTATTCAAAATACTTAACTCTAAATTTGACTGTTGCGAACTACTGCAACTCATAAACTTACGAATACCGACAGTAACTACACGACAAAATACACTACATTGCCCACTCTCCGATACAACGATTTCACACTATGGGAAATCAGTACTTAGGTGGTATTGACATATTTAACATAAACTTGGCAAAATTTGTTGATCTTGTAAAAAACTTATTTCAAAACTATTCCTAAACCTATCTGTTTTTCTGAAAACCTATGAAATCGCTGTATTTTTGTATTTTTATGACTTGTGTGCTTTTTTATAAAATTTTATTTTTATTATTTCTGTATATGTTAAATAATCTGTCATGAATTATTTGTACTACCAAAATGTAAAAGCTCATTGGGCGTTAAATAAATAAATAAAAATCGCGTCTAAAGGGCCACCTTAAAATAATTCATAGCAAACCCGAATTCGCTTCAAAAAGCGAACAAATTAGCCTGACGGATAAAGTATAGCCATAAGTAAGGATTTGCAAAACCATTTTACTTTTTGCAAAATTTAACATTTTAATAAAATTACAGATTTTTTTAAATTTTTTTAATACAATTATGTTTAGGAACCTGGAGAAGCACTCGAATACCTGTAATAACTTTATTTTAATAAATTTATTTCTGATCTTAACCCCTTAGCACGAAAAGGTCACGAATGATACACTAAATACGGTGTTACCGTTGAACAGAGTCCGTAACCTTATCCTTATTTGCGCTTGATAAGAAATCATTGACACAATTATTCAAGCTTGAATCATTCGCGTTATAAACATTTTATAGATCAGTAAAGCGAAATGCTAATTCAAGAATACAAAAATGATTATGACTCCACTATGATTTTTCATTACTGTTGTTGCCTCTTGGTGTACACTTTTCCAGTCGGGAGTTCGCTGGATTAATAATTAAATCGGTACCTATTATGGAGTTTTGACTCGACCTATTCAATCGAGTGTTACCACCCTCTTGCACGATCAAAGTAATAACTTAATATCGGCTCGATAAACTTAACTTCCGACGATTTTATATCGATATACCGAGCACGGATGGGCTACCGATAGCCGAATTGATAATCGTTTTACGATGGCATTCCTAAAAATGCAAATTTTTAGAAGAAAACATCTTTGAAATGTTTTCGCTTTGTGATGGCGTTATTTAGTATTTTATTAAAAAGACAAATAGCTTACATCACATGATTGAAAGTGATGTAAACTAATTTATTTGTCTTTTTAATAAAATGAAACACTAACATTAATATACATTGGCCGTCCGCAAATACGTTTTCACAGTTAAAAGGGAATTAATTAGATAATGTGGTATTTAGCAACAACTTGTTATGTTTGAACAACTTTTGTTTCTCCGAGCCCGAACAAACGTAACGTCATCGGTCCGAATGGATTCAACTGACCGCGTACATCACTTCTTTCAAGTCTACGAGCTGCGTCAGTTCACATCCGTTTATTAATAAGTCAATAATTTTGTATAACGAATGACATTATGAAAAAAGTTGTGTAATTTGGCAAACAACCGAAGTTTATCTGTCACTTTAGGCCGCGCTAAAATTTGTCTAAACATTTCTTATCATTTGTTGATAACGTTGACCGTGTTCTAAAGTATCGCTAACTGATGAATTTAGTCAATATCGCATTGATATAGTGTTTTACCAATCGACTGTGCTAGACCAACACCCCAGCCATAGGTCACCCCAAGTGCTTAGAAGGGGTGCTCGGGGTGAGATTTGTATAGGTTTTGGCGGGGGATGCGTTTGCTTACTTAATGCGTGGCGGGCCGGATTGGGAGAGTCTGGTTGAGGAAGAACTAACCTTGCACCGTAGCGGAAAGGATCAATTTACACGTCCGTCACTGGTGGCCACATTGACCCACAGATTCCACCCACCCCTCATACCTTCCTTCCCAAAACTTCCGCTACATCCTTTCCCAAAAAAGGCTCTCCATACAGCATCCCGACAGATGACATAGGCCCTGAGGGATTTTTTTTCCTCATGGTCTCCCGCGTGTTCTATTCTGTTTCTCAAATTTAAGAGTTGTAATTTTTCATTGCGTGTGATGGTTATACGAGTAATAAGAACTTTTACCAGGAAGAATAATAGATAAATCATTGATTATGTATTGCATGTACGAAAAACTAGCTAATGGTAGTTACGTTTGTTAAGAGAAGTAAAATATCCCAAAGATAATCAACTACTGTAAAAGTTGCATGTATGTACATATATGCTATGCTTTCATGTGCAAACAACTTGCACAGTTCATTACTCGAGTAACATCTCATGTCTCATGCAATGACATAGGTACATGACAACGGAAAACGTAACTTCTTCACGTCTTATACAATCACACGAGATTGAAGAATCAATAACGTGGATTGGCCAATATTTACTCTAAATCAAATGTGTAGCGCGCCGTTTTTACGCTTGCCACTACACCATCTCTTTCCCCCGTACAGCGCCATCATGTTCACCCAAAACTAGGCGAACCAGGCTGCGCAGACGCCTTCTGCGCATTTCCTACTCTCGAGTCGCTACATAAACCACGCTCCGCAACAAGGAATGGCCTATATAAAGAGCTGCGAGCCCTAAATTAAACCAGTTCGTCTGTAGCTCGCTCTTGACTAGTACGCTCTCTTATTTGCGCTTCGTCTTTTGGCACGACCCTCCAAGGAGTATTCTACTACCATAAGTAAAGCACCAACCAGACCCCGATTGCTGCCTTAGTTGCGCTTCGTCCTATGGTACGACCCTCTAAGCAGAACCACAGTCAGTCTTTGTTGTTCCCAAAGACTAAACAGCAAGGTTCCCTTCGATCCCTTGCTCAGTTAATTATTATTATTGTGAATTGATACATTGTGATTATTTTTACTATATGTGATCTGTGAACTTACTTTAAATAAATAACATTTTACCAACAATTGTGTTTTAAATGTTTTTTCTATGTTTTGTTCAGCGTCAACAGTATCCCTCTAATTAAAAAAATCTAAGTAAAGTAGTCATTTAGATGCACAGAATAAAGATACCACAAGAAATGTCACGTGGGCGTGTTTCTTAATTCAAAAGTTTGTGTGTTAAGGGAGCATATTTTTTCAGAAGATCACAGTATTTCAGCATTGCAATAAAATCCAAATAGGTATATGGACTATTTCTGAACCTATCGGCCAATTAATTTTTTTTGAAGTAAAACTTCATTACACACGCTTGACTTGGGGAGTAAGCTGGCGAATGCGTGACGAGAGCGTTACGTAAATCGACGCAAACGGTAGTTGAAAGGGAGATATAAAGAGAGAGAGTTACGTTTCGTATATTACTATAGGGGCAAGAGAGAGAGGTGCGAGCACACGTTTTCTTTCTCTCTCTTTCTCATAGCCAGTTACGTTTCGTATATCTAAGACACAGTGCAGGCCTATTGTCGAGCAAGAGAGAGCAGTGCGCGCGCACACTTTCTTTCTCTCTTCCTATCATACGATTTTTATTTTGAAATTGCTATATTTCTTAAAATTTTTTTTGTGTATTAATATTTGTTAACATTATTTTTAAAATATTAATATGGTGTTATTACTTACATGCAATAAATTAAAATTTGTAATTGTGTAAAAAATTAATAAAAACATGAAAGAAGACAGTTTAGATAATATTCTAGTAGAAGAATCTAATGATATTACAGTAGATTCAAATAACTTAGACGCTATTCATAATCTTAGGGAAATCAACATTGCAAATTTAAACTTACTAGATGATAATGTAATAGAATTAGCTAACTTGCTTCATAATAATATAAATAGATATATAGATATAGAGCCCACAGTTAGACCAAAATTACCAAAATTGCATACGTCAAAAAATTATCTAAATTAATTTCTGAATTAAATAATTTAATTTTACCAAAAATAATATTTGACGATATTAGTTTTTTAGATCTTCATACGTTAGTGTACGCTAGTGCTATCACTATATGTACTAGGTTAGGAGTTAAATTAACATCCTCTGATGATAGATCATATAGTTATAGTAAACCAGAATGGCAGATTAGATTAGAAAATGATGTAGTATTTTTAAGAAGTAGTATAGCTAGAGTAATTGAATATAAAAATGGGAATAGAAGTAGAAATATTTTGAGACATGTAGATGAAATTGGGAGAAAATTTGGTTATAACATTGGTAGTAATAATAATGAAAATATAATCAATGATTTATTAGATTTATTAAAACAAAAATTAGGTGTAAAAGCTAGTAGATTAAAAAGATATAATTATACGTATAATAAAAGAAATAATAATAGATTATTTCAAAAAAATGAGAAAATATTTTATTCCAAACTTGATGATAAACAAAATATTATTTCGAATAATAATATTCCGTTGCCATCTGAATCAGATATGCGCGATTTTTGGACAAACATTTGGAGTAAAGATATAAAACATAATGAGGCAGGTTCATGGATAGAAAATGAAGAACTCAATTGTTCAGACATTGAACAAATGAGTTTTTCTGATATATCGGTTGAATTGTTAGCCAAAATTATAAAAAATACTCATAATTCGAAAGCCACGGGTTGCGATTGGATACATAATTTTTGGTACAAACGTCTAACTACTTTACATCCTCTTTTTGCAAAAAATCTTTCAAAACTTGTCAGACAACCTCAAAATTTTCCTAATTTTCTAACTAAGGGCATTACTTATATGTTACCTAAAAGCGAAAATATTAATAATCCCTCTCAATATAGACCCATTACATGTCTACCGACAATATACAAAATTTTAACCTCTTGCTTGACAGATTTAATATATACTCATTTGGATGAAAAAAATATTTTATCTGAACAACAAAAAGGTTGTCGCAGAAAACATATGGGATGTAAAGAACAATTAGTTATTGATTCTGTAATTTTAAAACAAATTCAAAATCAAAAGCGTAATTTACATACTTGTTATATAGATTATCAAAAAGCTTTTGATAGTGTCCCGCACTCGTGGCTAATAAAAATATTAAAAATATATAAAGTTAACCCAATTATAATTAGCTTTTTGAAAAATATTATGTCCTTTTGGAATACAGATTTACTAGTAAATTTAAAAGGTAAGAAAATAGTAGTACCGGGCATTTCAATAAAAAGAGGGATTTTTCAAGGAGACTCATTGAGTCCTCTTTGGTTTTGCTTAGCATTGAATCCTATGTCTAAAATGTTAATTAAAAGCAAGTTTGGAATAAAAATTAAGGGTAATACAAGAGAGAGTAGTATAGTTTCACATCTATTATATATGGATGATATAAAATTATTTTCAAATTCTGAATCAAATTTAGAAAAAATGATTAAGGTAGTTAAAATTTTTTCAGATGATATTAAAATGACTTTTGGTTTAGATAAATGTAAAACGATCCATATAGAGAAAGGCAAAATTGTAGATGGAGACGAGGGTATATTTAGAAATTTCAAAATTAAAAGTATGAAAGGGGATGAGGTTTATAAATATTTAGGATACCCGCAATCGAATAGATTAGATCACACTAGTATTAAAAATGATATTAGGATTAAATTTCAAACTAGGATCAGAAAAATTTTAAAATGCAATCTATCTGCTAAAAATTTAGTAAAAGCAATAAATACTTGGGCGATACATTTATTAACGTACTCATTTGGCATAATTAAATGGTCCAATACAGATTTAGATAGTTTAGAACGATTAATTAGAACTACGTTAACAAAGTTTAATTGCCATCATCCAAATTCAGCTATAGAACGAATTAATTAACCTAGAAATTTAGGAGGTAGAGGTATAGTCAAAATAACATCTTTGAAACACAATCAGGTAGAAATGCTTAGAAATTTTTTCCATAGGAAAGCTAATAGCTCAGAAATGCACAAAATAATTTGTAAGGCAGATATAAACATTACACCTTTAAATTTATATGACGAGAATGCCAACATTCTTATAAATACTAACCAGGAATTATTAGATTCCTGGTCAAATAAAATTATTCATGCAAAACACTTCAATTATCTCAACCAAACGTATGTTGACAAACTTTCGTCAAACAAATGGTTGAGTATTGGAGAGTTGAGCGCAGAAATAGAAGGATTTATGCTTGCCATTCAAGATAGAGTCATTAATACTAAAAATTATAGGAAGCATATAATCAAAGATATAAATCAAATTGATGATTAATGTAGAAAATGTTTGGCTTTTCCGGAAACTATAGAACATATTATATCGGGATGTTCTATATTAGCGCCGTCCGAGTATACATTTAGGCACAATCAGGTTTTAAAAATAATCCACCAAAGTTTGGTAATTAAACATAACTTGATTGACTGCCGTAATATAGAACCATATTATGAATATGAACCAAATTCATTTTTAGAAAATGAATTTTATAAAATATATTATGATAAAACTATACTAACAGACAGAACAATTAGTCATAATAGACCTGATATAGTTTTACATGACAAAATTAAAAAAATAACTTATATCATTGATGTAGCTATTCCAAATTCCTGTAATATTCAAAAAACTGTTTCTGAAAAAATTAGAAAATACACAGATTTAGGAAATGAGATTAAAAGAATTTGGCATTCTCGGAATATAAAAATATTACCATTTGTTATTTCGGCTACTGGCATTATACCTAGGTCTCTCATTCAAAATTTAGGCGTATTAGATTTGTCAAAGAATTTATACATAAAAATGCAAAAATCGGTAATTTTAAATACATGTAGGATTACAAAAGATTTTTTAAATATTTATATTGAGGGATCAGTAGGATTTATAGGTTCAATTAGGAATTCCACAGAGCCGAACCCTCTGATATGAAAATATCTGGAGTCGGTGAATTTTTTTCCCATCTGGTCTCTGGTAGGTTGATATGTTGTTCTTGTATTGTTTTGTAATTATAATACATATAGTGCAATTGCATAACGTGGATTGACCAGATGATCATTTGGGAAGTGTGTGAAAGGGTTTAGTTTTTCCTGTGGGGAAAATTAAACCCGGACATTTAAATCTGGTGCGTAAAAATTGTAATTATTAATTATAATAATTGTTATTATGAAAATATTATCAATGATTTATTAGATTTATTAAAACAAAAATTAGGTGTAAAAGCTAGTAGATTAAAAAGATATAATTATACGTATAATAAAAGAAATAATAATAGATTATTTCAAAAAAATGAGAAAATATTTTATTCCAAACTTGTTGATAAACAAAATATTATTTCGAATAATAATATTCCGTTGCCATCTGAATCAGATATGCGCGATTTTTGGACAAACATTTGGAGTAAAGATATAAAACATAATGAGGCAGGTTCATGGATAGAAAATGAAGAACTCAATTGTTCAGACATTGAACAAATGAGTTTTTCTGATATATCGGTTGAATTGTTAGCCAAAATTATAAAAAATACTCATAATTGGAAAGCCACGGGTTGCGATTGGATACATAATTTTTGGTACAAACGTCTAACTACTTTACATCCTCTTTTTGCAAAAAATCTTTCAAAATTTGTCAAACAACCTCAAAATTTTCCTAATTTTCTAACTAAGGGCATTACTTATATGTTACCTAAAAGCGAAAATATTAATAATCCCTCTCAATATAGACCCATTACATGTCTACCGACAATATACAAAATTTTAACCTCTTGCTTGACAGATTTAATATATACTCATTTGGATGAAAAAAATATTTTATCTGAACAACAAAAAGGTTGTCGCAGAAAACATATGGGATGTAAAGAACAATTAGTTATTGATTCTGTAATTTTAAAACAAATTCAAAATCAAAAGCGTAATTTACATACTTGTTATATAGATTATCAAAAAGCTTTTGATAGTGTCCCGCACTCGTGGCTAATAAAAATATTAAAAATATATAAAGTTAACCCAATTATAATTAGCTTTTTGAAAAATATTATGTCCTTTTGGAATACAGATTTACTAGTAAATTTAAAAGGTAAGAAAATAGTAGTACCGGGCATTTCAATAAAAAGAGGGATTTTTCAAGGAGACTCATTGAGTCCTCTTTGGTTTTGCTTAGCATTGAATCCTATGTCTAAAATGTTAATTAAAAGCAAGTTTGGAATAAAAATTAAGGGTAATACAAGAGAGAGTAGTATAGTTTCACATCTATTATATATGGATGATATAAAATTATTTTCAAATTCTGAATCAAATTTAGAAAAAATGATTAAGGTAGTTAAAATTTTTTCAGATGATATTAAAATGACTTTTGGTTTAGATAAATGTAAAACGATCCATATAGAGAAAGGCAAAATTGTAGATGGAGACGAGGGTATATTTAGAAATTTCAAAATTAAAAGTATGAAAGGGGATGAGGTTTATAAATATTTAGGATACCCGCAATCGAATAGATTAGATCACACTAGTATTAAAAATGATATTAGGATTAAATTTCAAACTAGGATCAGAAAAATTTTAAAATGCAATCTATCTGCTAAAAATTTAGTAAAAGCAATAAATACTTGGGCAATACCTTTATTAACGTACTCATTTGGCATAATTAAATGGTCCAATACAGATTTAGATAGTTTAGAACGATTAATTAGAACTACGTTAACAAAGTTTAATTGCCATCATCCAAATTCAGCTATAGAACGAATTAATTTACCTAGAAATTTAGGAGGTAGAGGTATAGTCAAAATAACATCTTTGAAACACAATCAGGTAGAAATGCTTAGAAATTTTTTCCATAGGAAAGTTAATAGCTCAGAAATGCACAAAATAATTTGTAAGGCAGATAGAAACATTACACCTTTAAATTTATATGACGAGAATGCCAACATTCTTATAAATACTAACCAGGAATTATTAGATTCCTGGTCAAATAAAATTATTCATGCAAAACACTTCAATTATCTCAACCAAACGTATGTTGACAAACTTTCGTCAAACAAATGGTTGAGTATTGGAGAGTTGAGCGCAGAAATAGAAGGATTTATGCTTGCCATTCAAGATAGAGTCATTAATACTAAAAATTATAGGAAGCATATAATCAAAGATATAAATCAAATTGATGATTTATGTAGAAAATGTTTGGCTTTTCCGGAAACTATAGAACATATTATATCGGGATGTTCTATATTAGCGCCGTCCGAGCATACATTTAGGCACAATCAGGTTTTAAAAATAATCCACCAAAGTTTGGTAATTAAACATAACTTGATTGACTGCCGTAATATAGTACCATATTATGAATATGAACCAAATTCATTTTTAAAAAAGGAATTTTATAAAATATATTATGATAAAACTATACTAACAGACAGAACAATTAGTCATAATAGACCTGATATAGTTTTACATGACAAAATTAAAAAAATAACTTAAATCATTGATGTAGCTATTCCGAATTCCTGTAATATTCAAAAAACTGTTTCTGAAAAAATTAGAAAATACACAGATTTAGGAAATGAGATTAAAAGAATTTGGCATTCTCGGAATATAAAAATATTAACATTTGTTATTTCGGCTACTGGCATTATACCTAGGTCTCTGATTCAAAATTTAGGCGTATTAGATTTGTCAAAGAATTTATACATAAAAATGCAAAAATCGGTAATTTTAAATACATGTAGGATTACAAAAGATTTTTTAAATATTTATATTGAGGGATCAGTAGGATTTATAGGTTCAATTAGGAATTCCACAGAGCCGAACCCTCTGATATGAAAATATCTGGAGTCGGTGAATTTTTTTCCCATCTGGTCTCTGGTAGGTTGACATGTTGTTCTTGTATTGTTTTGTAATTATAATACATATAGTGCAATTGCATAACGTGGATTGACCAGATGATCATTTGGGAAGTGTGTGAAAGGGTTTAGTTTTTCCTGTGGGGAAAATTAAACCCGGACATTTAAATCTGGTGCGTAAAAAACAGAATTCCACAGAGCCGAACCCTCTGATATGAAAATATCTGGAGTCGGTGAATTATTTTCCCATCTGGTCTCTGGTAGGTTGACATGTTGTTCTTGTATTGTTTTGTAATTATAATACTTATATAGTGCAATTGCATAACGTGTATTGACCAGATGATCATTTGGGAAGTGTGTGAAACGGTTTAGTTTTTCCTGTGGGGAAAATTAAACCCGGACATTTAAATCTGGTGCGTAATATAAATTTTTAATAATAATAGTAGTTTTTGTCTGGATTTTTCAAGGAGACTCATTGAGTCCTCTTTGGTTTTGCTTAGCATTGAATCCTATGTCTAAAATGTTAATTAAAAGCAAGTTTGGAATAAAAATTAAGGGTAATACAAGAGAGAGTAGTATAGTTTCACATCTATTATATATGGATGATATAAAATTATTTTCAAATTCTGAATCAAATTTAGAGAAAATGATTAAGGTAGTTAAAAATTTTTCAGATGATATTAAAATGACTTTTGGTTTAGATAAATGTAAAACGATCCATATAGAGAAAGGCAAAATTGTAGATGGAGACGAGGATATATTTAGAAATTTCAAAATTAAAAGTATGAAAGGGGATGAGGTTTATAAATATTTAGGATACCCGCAATCGAATAGATTAGATCACACTAGTATTAAAAATGATATTAGGCTTAAATTTCAAACTAGGATCAGAAAAATTTTAAAATGCAATCTATCTGCTAAAAATTTAGTAAAAACAATAAATACTTGGGCAATACATTTATTAACGTACTCATTTGGCATAATTAAATGGTCCAATACAGATTTAGATAGTTTAGAACGATTAATTAGAACTACGTTAATAAAGTTTAATTGCCATCATCCAAATTCAGCTATAGAACGAATTAATTTATCTAGAAATTTAGGAGGTAGAGGTGTAATCAAAATAACATCTTTGAAACACAATCAGGTAGAAATGCTTAGAAATTTTTTCCATAGGAAAGCTAATAGCTCAGAAATGCACAAAATAATTTGCAAGGCAGATAGAAACATTACACCTTTAAATTTATATGACGAGAATGCCAACATTCTTATAAATACTAACCAGGAATTATTAGATTCCTGGTCAAATAAAATTATTCATGCAAAACACTTCAATTATCTCAACCAAACGTATGTTGACAAACTTTCGTCAAACAAATGGTTGAGTATTGGAGAGTTGAGCGCAGAAATAGAAGGATTTATGCTTGCCATTCAAGATAGAGTCATTAATACTAAAAATTATAGGAAGCATATAATCAAAGATATAAATCAAATTGATGATTTATGTAGAAAATGTTTGGCTTTTCCAGAAACTATAGAACATATTATATCGGGATGTTCTATATTAGCGCCGTCCGAGTATACATTTAGGCACAATCAGGTTTTAAAAATAATCCACCAAAGTTTGGTAATTAAACATAACTTGATTGACTGCCGTAATATAGTACCATATTATGAATATGAACCAAATTCATTTTTAGAAAATGAATTTTATAAAATATATTATGATAAAACTATACTAACAGACAGAACAATTAGTCATAATAGACCTGATATAGTTTTACATGACAAAATTAAAAAAATAACTTATATCATTGATGTAGCTATTCCAAATTCCTGTAATATTCAAAAAACTGTTTCTGAAAAAATTAGAAAATACACAGATTTAGGAAATGAGATTAAAAGAATTTGGCATTCTCGGACTATAAAAATATTACCATTTGTTATTTCGGCTACTGGCATTATACCTAGGTCTCTGATTCAAAATTTAGACGTATTAGATTTGTCAAAGAATTTATATATAAAAATGCAAAAATCGGTAATTTTAAATACATGTAGGATTACAAAAGATTTTTTAAATATTTATATTGAGGGATCAGTAGGATTTATAGGTTCAATTAGGAATTCCACAGAGCCGAACCCTCTGATATGAAAATATCTGGAGTCGGTGAATTATTTTCCCATCTGGTCTCTGGTAGGTTGACATGTTGTTCTTGTATTGTTTTGTAATTATAATACATATAGTGCAATTGCATAACGTGGATTGACCAGATGATCATTTGGGAAGTGTGTGAAAGGGTTTAGTTTTTCCTGTGGGGAAAATTAAACCCGGACATTTAAATCTGGTGCGTAAAAAATTCCAGGATGTGGGGAGGATAGTGCAATCCCACACGTCCAATAAAGTTGTACATATTTACACAACAGATAAAGTAAAAAAAAAAAGTAAATAGAACAAACAAAAATAAAAGACATAAGCGATAATAGAAATAAAATAAATAATCAATTATAATGTAGGACGTGGTCTGGAGTGAGCTAGGGCCCAGCGCTCGCTCAGGAGTGGCGCTTGGTGCTGGAAGGCTGCGATCACCACTTGGTTATCGGAAGCCATTAGCCGCATCCTGGCTCCAGTGACCCGGTGTCTCATCAGACCGGCGAATCCGTGTAGTCCTAGCTCCGTAAACATTGAAGATGCGCTGCTGTACCTTCTGTATCCAAATATAATTCTGCAAGCATCATTATATTGGATCCGCAGTCGTTCTATTGAGCTGGTACGGTAGTGACACCATGTTTCACATGTATATAGGTTAGTGCAAAATGCATTGAACAATGTTTTTTTTTACATTGTTACTGCATTTGAAGAATCTTCGGGCAATCATATTAGACAGTATACTGATACTTCTCCGCTGTCGTTCAATATCACCGTCATCCGAGAGGTCTTCAGTAATAATGTGTCCCAAGTATTTTACATTCTTAGATGCGTTTATATTTTCTTCATTAAGTTTTACAGGGAGCATTTTCTCGAGATTTTTTCCATGGTGGAATGCGATTAGTTCCGTCTTCTTGGGGTTGTACATCATGTTGTGGTCATTTGCATATTCTTCACAGATTTTTAATAATGTTATCAACCCCTTGATCGACGGAGCTAGGAGAATCATGTCGTCCGCATAACTTATGTGATTTAGGCATAAATTATTAATACGACAGCCCGCCCTGGTGTCCAGGCGATTTGATAATTAAATCTTGATATGTAGCAAACACTTTGTGGGAATACATAATTATAATAAACACAATTAAATAACTTTGTTTCAATTCCACTTTATTATTTTTTAATCCAACCGGTTTCGGTTCGTACTGAACCTTCCTCAGGGGTGAATAAAAATATATTGAACATAATACAGAAAAACATGGTATTTATAAGTAAATTTAGAAGAGGGAGACAGAATATCAACTTAGGTGGGGGCGATGAGGGAGGTGTCTAAGAGGGAGGGGTGAACGTGGGTGGGGGTAATGGAAATATTTTAAAAATCGGGGTGTTAGACAAATCTAATTGTTTATTAAGTAAATTGGTTTTATTTATTTTTAATGACTTTTTTATTTCAAGGGCTTCAAGATTATTAAGGCGTAGACCTATCCCATTTCTATGCAATACATCTATCCCGGAAGCTTTATTAAATGAGTGATTTTTATCTATTAGGTGGGAGGCGAATTCTGAAAAACCTACACTGTTTAGACATCTCAAGTGTTCGACCACTCTTGTTTGAATGTTTCTAGCCGTTTTACCGATGTAAAAGGCCGAACAGTCATTACATTTAAGTTTATATATGCCAGAATGGCTTAAGTTATTTTCTTTATCTTTAGAGTTTATTAAAAGTTTACCTAGGTTTACAACCGTGTGTTTATTATGATTTGATAATTCGTCCATGTATACATTGAACAGGATTGGGGACATACACCCTCCTTGCCTTACTCCTGATCGCAAATATATCGGTTGGGAGTACGTACTTGCCCACCGTACAACGTTTTCCTGCTGAGAGTGCCATCGGGATAGTGTGAGTTGATATACATAGTAGGTATATTTCTAGCTTTCAATTTCTCCCATAAGGTTTTATGACAGACCCTGTCGAACGCTTTGCTCAGATCTAAGAAGCATCCGTATACAGTAGTTTTTCGTTTCTTGTAATATTCTATTATTTGCTTAGCGGAGTATATTGCCATATTAGTGGATAATCTGTACTTAAAGCCCATCTGATTGTGTTTAGAATTGAGTTTACCTTCTATTTCAATCAGAATTACTCTTTCAAATAGTCTTGCAATTATAGTTGCCAGGGATATTGGCCGGTAATTGCTGGAGTTGGTCATATCGGGCTTTCCTGATTTCAGGATCGGGGTTATAATGGTTTTCGTCGTTGCACTTGGTAGATGGTTGTGTTTGAGGATTGTATTGAACAGAATGTTTAGTAGTTTAGGTATGTATCTACCTCCATACCTTATGTGTTCAATACTTAAACTATCATGTCCCGGAGATTTACCAGCCTTAGTAGCTTTGATGGCCTTCATTATACTATTTTCAGAGAGGAAGACGTTTTGTCCATCATATTCCATAATATCAGGAGCAGTCGGTGCTTCGTTTCCAGAAATATCTGCAAAGGTTCTTCTAAATGTCCTGGCAATTTCCTCCGTATTTGTGGACCCGTCAATTTGGCTGGCGATTCGAGCGTTTGGTTTGATCAGATTGTTGCTTTTCTTCCAGAATTGAGCAAACTGTTTTGTGTCAAGCGATTTTACGATTTCGTCCATCTTTGTTTGTTCGGCAGAGCTTTGGCAGTGTTTGAGGGCTCTTTTAAACTCCTTCCTTTTCTGTTTTCTTTCATCCGCAATGGGGCCTTGTGATGGTCTCCCGTTTTGAATCCACGTCATCAATGCCGATCTCGATTTTTCGTAGTGTTCCTTGACTTGTTGATTTCACCCGGAAATGTGACGATATGTTTTTGGTTCGCTTCGATTGCTCTCCAGGTAGAATACAATGTCGGCAGCCTTTCTTAGGGCTTCCACGATATCTGTGTACATATTGTCCATGCTTTGCATATGATCGCATTTATCACATGTAGACTCATGAATTACATATGGATTCTGAGTGTCTTTGATATGTTACATGGAGTAATGCTTCTGCCACAGACGTATATTCATTGATTTTCTTGTTGTTAGTCCTTCGCCATATTATATTATTAGGCTGTTTCGGGGCATTAAAGACGGTAGCAGGTAAGTTTTCAGCAGCGATTATGCAAGATGTCGGCCGGTGATCGGACCAGTCAGTATCGTAGTGTATATGCAGATTATGTATTTTGTCCTTGAGATTATTAGTGCATATACAATGATCGAGCCAGGAAGTGGTATTGTGTGCATCACTAACATATGTATATGTATCGTTGGGTAGTCTTTCCATATCGATACAACTGTAGTTATTTTCAGTGTAGAAAAATGATAGTTCTTTCCCAAATACAGAAGATGGGTGAGCGTTGAAATCTCCCATCACGATGGTTTCAGAGTATTCATTGTCTTGAATGATTGTATGTATTTTGGATAGGTAGTTGGTGAAGTCACTAAGGTTGTCCGCATGACATACCGGCATGTAGACAGTCAGTACACATATTGTCCCTCCTTTGGTTGTTATCTGAATACCAGCGATGCGGTCATCTCCACATGGTATTACGGAAGCTTGCAACTCATTCCTCCAAAGTGCCGCGACTCCTCCATTAGGTCGTCCCCTCAGCGGCCCGTTAGCTAAATCTACGGCAGATGTGCCCCATCCCTGAAAGTTTGGATGAATTTTGGATAGATTAGATGTTTCGTTTTGTAATAGCCACGTTTCTTGCAAAAGTATTACATCGTATATATCGCACATATCTATAATGAAATTAATATTTCTTTTAAAGCTTTTGCAGTTTATCGAGATTATTTTAATTTTGTTCCTTTCCATTGTATTTTTTTCAATAAATTTTCGGAAAACGGTACCTGTTGGCCAAAATTCTTTGTTCATGTAGGTTTTGAAATCCTTATTCGGTATAGTCAACTTAAAGGATCCAAACTGTGTGGGATTTCGTTGAGTAATTTTTTCCACTTGGATGTTATTCGCTGTTATTTTACTATCAATAAAGTTTCGAATATTATTCTCAGTTACACTATTGTCGAACCTCGATACGTAGAGCATTGTTTTTAGTTCGGCTATTTTAAGTGAGTTATCCATTGCTGTGCCTGTTATATTTCTCGATCTACGTGGTTTTCTGGTAACAGTTTTGAAACCTTCCGCATTAGAATTCGTTGTCACTGATTTATACGCATTTTTATCATATTGTGTGCGTATATTTTGAGCTAAATCAGGGTGTTGTACCTGTGATAGTTTCTGTTGTGCATGAGAGTTAGATGCAGCTATTTTATTCCATTGTTTAAGGGTATGCAAGAGAGGCGGCGTGTGCTGTATTATCACATTACTGCAGTGGGCATCGTCAAATTGTAATTCTTTAAGTGGCGGGCTTGGGATCGAGCGGTTCTTCTCTAGTGCTACTGGTATGGTGACCTTTAATGAATTCAAGGACGGCGATGTATTTACGTCTTGATTTCGAACATGGTTGTGATTGTTTGTTTTCAGTTCTTCCCTTAAAAGGGCCATTTCGGAGCGCAAAACTTCCAGATCGCTTTGTTTGGACATTTGCGATTGGATTGTAAAAAGTTCACCCTTTAGTAACATGATATCTTTTAATAGACATGTTACGTCTATGTGATCGAAATTTACAGGCGGTAATTTGTGCAGATTCTGAGCCACAAAGGTTGGTAGGGCTTCATTTTCTGTTTCCTTCAGTATTTTAATAATGTCGTATAGATTCTTGCACCTCTTACCTTCACCTTTCCTCATAATTCTGCGCCCAACTGTTTCACTGCACAGAATATCTTTCGCTGCCTTCACATCGTCTTCGGAGAAATGTGTGGAGCATATTTGCACAGCAGTTAGTTCATCTAAGACATCAATTTTATTTTGAAGAAACGTTAGAAGTTCGTTAATAATCAGTTTTTCACTTTTTTTCGTGTTATTCATGTTGTTTTCGTAAACTGCGGCGGCACATGCAATTCGATCCTGCGCCCGAGCAGACAAAATGCTGCAAAAACTACTAAAACTTGTTTAAAAACATTAGTTATTCGAGAGCAAAACAAAAACTCGACAGCTGTCATTGACAGATTATTATAGATGGAGCTAAAGAAGTTTTACTTGAGCCATGTGGTCTAACTAAAGCACACTCGTTTTTTTGATAGGTGATAAAATGTGCTTTTAAATGATTGAAATAAACATATAATTTTTGAAAAATTAAAATTTTGAATGCAAACATAAAGAAGTTTTAAAAATGCTTCACCATGCGTTTTTTCTAACACATATTTTATTAGACAACAAATGTATTATAAAAGTTAACTCACTTTTTTGTCATCTCAAGTAAAAATAATTAATAAAAAAATCACAAATTTTCATATTTTTTTTTTGAAATTGCGGTCGGAAACTTTGGATTCATAAAGATGTACCTTTAAATATTTAAAAAATTCATTCGTTTTAAAAAATTTAAAAACCATACTTGTTTATTCATTTAAGTATCGCTCTTATATATCTCATTTAGGTATTTATTTCTTTTTTTATCGTTAAAAAACTGGGCGGGAGGTATGTAGAGAACGATACTCAACAGCCGAATAATTGGGTTTTATACGCGGGCAACTCAGCCGACGCGCCTGCGCGAATTCCGTTCGGCTAAGTTAACGGAATTCATTCGTTTCCCGGCTACCTGACGTGCGGGCTGTTTGCTTGAATATCGTTCCTTATAAATCTTCCAATTTAATACTTGTCGTGTTTCTAAACTTAAATAAATCGTAACTTCAGTATAAAAAATATTTCTTTCAATCACGGTATATTTGGTAACCCAATGGAGTCAGATTAAGAAGTGTAGTGAAGTAAGTATATCACCACGCGGATCGCTGAACAGAGCCAGCGGACGCCATTATACAAAATCCTACCCACACAACATCTCAATTACCAAAGCGGTTAACTTTTAGATTTGAATATAAAGCGTGATATTTTGTCTTTCTAACACCGTTTAGATAATGTTTCTCATCACGACAGTAAAGAAGGTACAACGATTTCTTTGAGAACTATATGAGCTGTTCACAAAAGCGGACAAGTCAGCCTGTAGGGTTAAACTTCATGTGCAGAATTCTGTTTCATCAAAATTATGAAACTCAAGTGCGACGCCGATCTACGATGTCAGGCAAGTGTAAACCAGAAGGTCTAAGTCAGTGGTAACTGATTTCCATTCAAATCTACGTAAAAGGCATTTCTAGTGTTCTTCTTTTTTAATTTAGATACTGCGTTGTAATATTCTATTGCAGTACTATTTATACGGTTTCATGACAAGTAAGAATCATGTAATTTCAACACCCCTTTGAAAAGTCGTTAAAGTTGTTCAGTCACCATTTATACACATCTACAGGCAAATTAAGATAATAATTTTTAATGCAGATAATAGGTTCCAAAATTAAATATCTTGGTGTACATATAAATCACCATTTTAAATGGAAAACAGATATTTGTGAATTTGTCAAAAGAATTAGGAAATGTATTTGTATACTTAAATTCTTAAACTAGAAAACCTAAAAAGAGTTTAAGTTGTTCAATCTATATTACAATACAGTACAGGCTGGGGAGTGGGGAGTAACATACGTCAAAATAGTCCAAACATTTACTACATTTTCTACTCGATAAATCTTTTCAATATTCAATGTATATATACCTTCAATACATAAAATATATGAAAAAATATTAAATTCTACAAACTTGCATTGAAATACAGCTAATATTCAATATATCAGCAATATATCAGAATAATATTAAAATTCCAAAATTTAATAGCAATTACATTCAAAATACCTATCTCTACCAATTTCAACACTCCTTTTAAATCTAAAAGTTATCGAAAATAATCATGAATTCCAATTTAAATTGACGATCACGTAAAAAGGGAACTAATTTTCATATGTCTAATGTATTATCTATCCCCATATTGCTTTGGATTGAATACACAATAATATGGTTATGTGATGTCAAATCCCTAGATGAATACCTTCCTGCATTACCATAATAATGCATTAATTACGGTTATGTACCATGATTCTCTCCAGGCAGCTTTTTGGTCCATTGCACACGAATTTTCTCTGACCCTTTGCCTTCCCCCATTCATTAAGCAGCATTCGCGTGTCATTGCGATATTAGAACTAAAAGATAAGACGATTTGTTCTGAACCCAGTTAACTCGAAATGCATTCAATCGATTTTCGCCCAATGCATGTACAAAATTCAATGCAACATTTATTTCTCCGTGTTACACGATAAAAACTCGCTTGAATCAAAACCTTAGAATTAGCTCTAGATTTTTTTGTTACTCAATTTGATTAGCCAACACTTCAAAATCTGTCTCTTCCTCAACTTTGTTTTTTTTTCCAATTCAACAATAACAAACATACTCGTGGAAGATCCCTCACAATTTTTTATGCTCCGTAAGCAAGAACTTCTACCTATCAGAACGCGCGAATCTACAGAGCGGCCCAACAGTCTGGTCTTAAGCATATATATATATTTAAATATTCAATATGCACGTATTATATACTCACTTCTTCCACTAAATTTGTTATTATTTTATTTCCTACTAGCTGGTACCCGGCATGCGTTGCAATGTCATTCAAAGCAATAAATTATTTCTGTATGTCCATCCCATGCGTCCCCGTTCACCTCCCGCGTCCACGTTCCCCTCCTGGGTTCCCCTCCTGCGTTCCCCTTCCACTTTCCCCCCTTCGTCACCCTTCCCGCGAACCCCACCTCCTTCGTTACCCTCCCCCTTCTGCCTTCCCCCCTGCAGCTAAAATATACGCAATACACAGATTTTCAAACCACTCGCGCACCACCTAGTATTTTTTTATACAAATTTCATAACGCCAGAGCTTACCATTATATATAGAAACGCTCTTCTGCTAAAATGAAATGTTCTATAAAATTTTTGAGACAATCCAACGATTACTTTCCGAGATTTGCGGAAACAAACGTACCTACGGAAACTAATTTTAATTATTATTGGTGTTCAACTGTAATATTATACTCGTAATATTGGTGTTCAGCTGTTTTGTGGAGACTGCACAAAATAATTAATTTACAAAATTATTTTCCACAAATTGGCTTGCAGTAGTCCCAGTTTCTCTAAATATTTACGACATAATGACGGTCGCTGTGGTCGAGGGGTAATGCTCTGGACTAGCATTCCGAAGGTCATGGGTTCAGATCCTGGCGTGCGTAAATAAATTTCATTTTATTAATTTGTGTTATTTCACAATAGGCCACTTGCATGGACTTCATAACGACTTGGAAAAAATCGTGTGGATAGATTTTTTTATTAAGATTACGAAAATGTTAGTAAATTTTTTTAGATATGTACAGTTTTTTTTATTTATTTTTAAATAAATAAATCTATCATTTTCATGTAGTGACATTTGGGCTCGTGACATGAAAATGTCCTGTCTCCGAAAATGTTCCTATTAATTTTATAAAATTCCACACTGATTTATTTTTTTTATATGGCATCACTTGATTTCAGGCGAATTTTTGAATTTGACATTTAACGTTCACTAGATTTATTGTTTGTTCTCTGCAAACGTATCATTTGGTTTGATTTTTTGACAGATGTTATGAAGAGAACCCCGTACATTTTACGTTGTCCGTACATGTTTTAGATGTATAATGATAATGGTGTGGATTTTAACAAAATCAAATTTTATAATATTCTTATTATTATTAATATTTACAAGTACAAGCATACTACATTTGATTTAGTAATATAAACGTTGAACATTATAATGATTTATGATCAAAAAGATGGATCAAGAAAAAAAATATTTATGAGATTTAATATTTTTGGTATGCCTCGTTATTCTCCTGTGTCATTCGTGTGGAAAATGTTCGTTTTTTTTAAAAATGACTTTCGGCTATGTAATTATCGTTATTTCGCACCTATAAAACTATGTCCCGTCTTTCCGGTTTATTAAAAATGGTCTGATTTTTCGGATTGAAATTTTCAAAAAATCGCCAGGGTTTCAAAAATACGATTTAAAAAAAACGGAATGTCTTAGAATATTTGCCTAAACCGGAAAAAAAATGTGATGCAAGTGGCCTATTAATCAATTCAAATTTTTTTATAGTATATTTGCGGCACGCTTCAGACTGGAGAATACTATCGTTTCAAGCAACGTTTCAATTCTGAATGGTGGTCTTACACCAGGGCGAGTATCTCCCATTCTGGAACGTGCCACAAATATACTATTTGTTATTTTAAATGAGCTAATAGTGAAATAACCCAAATCAATCAAATGAAATTTATTTATTTAAATAAATGAAGACAATGTAAGCGAAACTCAATCGAAAATCTGGAAACAGAGAAATCAGAAAAACATACCTCTGGGACTCGAACCCAGGACCTCTTGCTTTCCGGGCAAACGCGCTAACCACTGCGCCACGGTGTCGATATGAAATTCGGTCATGTTTAACTGTACCAGACTTCGATTAAGAACCACCTACATTATCTTCATTTTCTTTAACGCATATATTATTGGCAACTATCTTTATGTATGATTTCAAGATTCAAACCCGAACTAAATGCTCTCTGGATAGTGTCTGGATAAATCTTTATCCATTTTATTTAATATGCGACATCTATCGACTTTTCTGCAAGTCTAGGATGAATATATATATATTTTTTTATTTTAACTTTATGAGTAAAACCTCAAATAGCCCACGCCGAGATTCGATCCCGATTCGGATTGCGAGTCAAAAGCCTCACCGCTAGACCACGCCGGCCGTCGTCATCGTCTCTTGTGCGGTATTCACATTTAAAAAAAAACTCACGAGTCGTATGAATATTAGAAACCTTACCAAATGAAATTTGTGTACAGTCCATAGTGTAAGTACATATTATATTCTAGTGATGGGTAAAATATCGATAAAGTTAAGATTCGAAACATTTCGAATCTAATCCATCGTTAACTAAATTTGGCATAAAACTAAAGGGTTCCTGCTTATTTAGAATGTTTCGCTCTTCCTGGTATTCCCGGAGTTCGCCCAATCCGCCCGCACGAACTCTAGTAAGTAAGCATAGCCTAGCAAATATTATAACGAATTGAAAATTTATTCGGAAGATTGGGGAGACTTCTTGGGGACTTGAAAAGGTGCCATTCGAACTACTATTTTAAAATCAGAAAAAACCATAAATCTTCCCAGATACCAGTTGTAATAATCGTGATTTGAAAAGGTGTGAGACTTCAATAAGAAAAAAAGAGTTTCTTCATGGTACCTATTGAATCTGTTTTTTAGGAATAAGAATCGCCTTTTAAATAGACGTAAAAAGTTCACAACGAAATTAAATACGTAGGTATCCCGGACCTGCATAGCGGCTTTGTATTTATAATATTTTTTGTGTATTTATAATAGGTGGATAAGAAATAGTTGTAGATGAGAAGAAGAGCTTGCGCTGACTTTGTAATTTTAAGTTCATAGTCCTTTGAGAAGTATGCAAAGTTTATAATTTAGTAGGAACGTGAATATACACTTTATAATTTAACCTTTACTCAAGAATTCGTCGATTTTTTTTACATTAGCTCTACACAGATGGCCTGAAGAAAAAAATCCCCTAGGGCCTAGGTCGATCCCACCCTAGGGGGATGCTGTGCGGAGGGTCTTTTCAGGGAGATGAAGTTCTAGAAAGGAAAAGATACAAGGGGTAGATCCGTCCAGGAGTGACGGACGTATGAATCCATCCTTCTGAAGAGAGAGTCCGTCTGAAGAGGTCTAAAGGTCTCCCTCAACCAGTCTTTCCTGATCCGGTTCGACACGCAGTAGGTAGGCAAAAGTATTCGCCACCAAGACCTAGACAAACCTCACCCCATGAACCCGGGCACCCCTGCTAAGTTACTAAACATAGGGGGGAGGAACCACGTTAGGTGACCTATGACAGGATATAATAAACGGTTCCGGGAAGGTTTTACCCAACCCGCCTCCCAAATTGACTAAATAGCTATTATAACAGTTATATGTATATAAGCATGTATGTAATTTACACATGTCCGAAAACTTTAAGGTGATAATTTTATTTCTGGAAAATGTTACTCTCAACAAATCTAATGAGAAAGCTGAAGATGTTCTAAAGAAAATAAACACCATGTGATGGTATATCTAATTGAACATTAAGAAAACCAGTAAATCTATCATTATAAACTATACATACATATCTATCTTTATGTTTTTGAGGTGCTGTGCCCGTCTCGCGCCTTCAACTTCCTTAAGGTTTTGTCACTCGGTGCATTTGAAGGGGATGTAACGGGGTTAACAGGGGTGGGTGTGATGTGTGAGGTAAGATTCCACCCTTGTTATAGTTTAAAGTATTCACTTATCTACCTCTCCACAGTGGCGTGAACACGATGAATAGTGGTTCAGTTAACGGGTGCACCGTGATGCATGCCCATCAGTAGACGACGCGACGGATTATATTATGCCCTAACACAATGACAAAATATGTACCCGGGAAGTATACGGATGCAAGTCCAAGAAGGTTCAGGGAATGTTCAGGAGAGCCAAAAACCTATTCTTCCTGTAACTATGGTCTCATAACTTCTTCGGATATCCATGCTGATAGATAAGAAAAAAGTCATTATTAAATCAATTAGTTTTGTTTTAAAAACGAGCAAATAAGACGAAATATTTTACACCAGCTTTTTCCCGCGGCTTCGCACGCATGGTATTAGGGGGGTTCCCATTCCCCCCTTCCCCCCTACCACCTACTCTGCTCTATCCCCCCCACACCCCCAACCTCCTCCCCCCCTCCTCCCACATTAATTCCCGATACATTCAGTTTTCAAACTGCTCGCGTGCCACATATTACAATTTTTTATACAAACTTCAAATAATGCCAGAGCTCACCAGTAGTTTTACACAAAAAAATAATTATCCAATTTGGTGGAATCGTTCGGAAGTTATGCACCCACACACATTTCGGCGATTCACAACATCGTTTTCACGGCAACCGTTTGTTTTGCCTTTCTTCTTACGTTTGCAATAACTCGATTTTGTTAGGGACAGAAAACGTATGATAATTAATTTCATAACGCCAGAGATTATTCATAACGCCAGAGCTTACTAATATATACAGCCTATAGTACTCGCAAATAATGTAGCTTTCTATAAGTGAAAGAATTTTTAAAGTCCATTTAGTAGTTTTTGTGTGAAAGAGTAACAAACATCCGTACATCTTTCGCCTTTATAATATTAAGTAGGATTTAAAGTCTTTAAAAATATTGCTAAAAAAACGCAGACTTGAGTCAAACAAAAACACGGACTAGAGACCTTCTGCTTCAAAATGAAGTGGAATACTTTGTTATGACATGTGGTATATTATGAAAGGATCAATGTTAGAAAATTGTTTACTTACATAGAAAGCTTAATAATGTTGGAGGCATGAGGAAGTCAAATCCACTTGCATCCGGATTTGAATCATAATAATAATGCAACTAAATCATAAAGATGTAAGTCCATGTACATCTTTCTGCTTCTAAGAAAGTTGTTGTATCAAAAGTAGTTGCATCCGTATACATTTTTGATAATTCTATTTTTCTTCATGATAGGACCTGTATCTATCTGCCACTGGTAAACATGATAATTTACTTCAAGTCTGCATCAAAAACTCATTTCTTCAAATTTTGGACTTGCATCCGTATGCTTCTCGGGTACATAAATACACCCTAACAAAATGACAAAATAAGCGCTATCAATGCTAAAATATACACTAACAATTAACAATGCCAATGAGATATGCACTAACGATGCCAAAACATGTGCCTGAATTATGCGATCGTATACTATTACGGATGCAATAAAAAAAATGCTGAATACCCCACAAGAGTTCCAGCTGCTCCCGTCTAGAGCCAGAAAGACTATGGCATCCCCATTTGGGGTATGTTGTGAAGCTGAAGGTAGTGGAGAGGGGAAGGAGATGAAGGTGCGGAAGTACCTGGTTATTCAGATCTGGTAACCAAACACGGCTAAAGCCATTTCAAGCAACGTTTCAATTCTGAATGGTAGTCTCACACCAGAGCGATACTGAGAGTATATTCCACTCTGGATTGTGCTGCAGATACACTGTATATTATTTTTTAATCAATTAATTATAACACAAATTAATTACGTAAAATTCATTCCTGCGTCCTTCGGATTGCGAGTCACCAGCCTCACCCCTCGACCACTTAGGCCTCAATTAGAAGATCGCTCAATTACAATAAACGTATATTGTATATATGTAGTTCATTTTTCTCATAAAAGTTATGAAATAATATTTTTTCAAAAAATTCTGCGGAATAAATCAAAAGTTGTCGTGAATTCATACATTTTATTTGCCTTCGCGGAAAATGTTGGCATTTGCATTCATGAGCGGATATTTAATGTTATGTATTGCAATGAATAAAGTTGAGAGCGACTGCATTCCGACCGCGAGCCACTGCATGCATAATGCATAATGCATTAGATAAAAACTAACTTCAGCACTAAGTTTCTTCTATTGTAGTTTCTGCGTAACTTGCATAAATCAAAATTTTCACATTTTCCCAAGAAGCGGAAAACATTTTTTTGTTTACTGAAGAAACAAAACATATTTTACTTAAAAATCTATGGTTTCACATCTAAATAAGATTTGAGATATTTTGTAAGTTTGATCAATTTGACTAGGAGTTTGGTTTGATGCGGGCACATAAACATGCCCACAATACACTTCTATATGTTTATCTCTACGGTGGATTAATTACACTTCCCAATTTCGGTTGTCGGTGCATAGGTGCGTGATTTGAAATTGTTTACCTGAGTAAAGCGAAAAATTATTCAAGTACAATTAACTTAAATGGGTTAAACATGTTATCTATGGGAATGCTGTGGGGAGGGTCTTTTTAAGAAAAAGGAAGCAGAGGAAGTTCCGTCAAGGAAATTGTATGAGAGGTGGGTAGGAATCTGGGGGTCAGTGGGTTCATGAGACGAACGTATGAATCCATCCCTCCCACTGTGGTGCAAGGAGTCTACTAGAGAGACCAAATGATTTTCCTCAATCAGTCTCTCCCATTTCAGCCCGCCAAGCAGTAAGTGGGCAGACGCATCTGCCGTTAAGACCTAGACAAATTTCATCAAACGTAGCGAATCGCTTAGGGTGATCTAGAGGTGATGACAGAGGTGTTGGTTATCAATTAAAAGATAAATAATTTCAGATGAGCGATGAAAAGAACCAACAATATACGTATTATTTAATGAATAACCGATGGTAATTGACGGTTACATTAATAAATAATTATTTAATGTAACCGTCAATTACTATCGGTTACAATTACAATCGGTAATTGACGGCTACATCAAGGCTAAACGCAAAAAAACATGTTGAAGTATATTGTAGAGCCAGCTCGTAGAGGACTGGAGCTGGCGACACGGTATCGCTCCTAAGTAGATAAGTACAAACATCACCCCTAACTATTACACATCTGCCCTGATGATGGACTCTGCAACGCTGTCCGAAACGTTGGCTAAAGAAGGAGGTAGCGTAACAAGGCATAATACCCCAAAAACTAATAACCAACAGTATTTTACTGGTTTTATTTTCTGAGTTAGCTCTTGATTCCAGCACTTTGAATAATTGAAAATATTATTTCCACAAAATATTAAAATATGTCTTTGCATCTGCATAAAATTCCATGATTAAATTAATATTCAGTTGAATGTTTACGAATTTGAGTTATATAACACCAGGTCCGTCTCTCTCAAATATAATTAATATTTATATATTCATTAACACGTATTTGAAACAATATTCAAATGGATGCTTATTGATGTCATGTCACGCGATGCCCCGAGCAATTAGCACAAGGTTAAATAAAAATATTTTTTGCATTTAAATTTCTATAAAAAATTGTTGAATGAACTCAGTTCCAATCTTTTTAATGTGCCCTTTGTTTGCTATGCTAAAACGAAAATATTTTCATAAGAACTAACGATTTAAAATTTTAATCTGGATGTTTTTACACATCATTATATTACTATGGTAACGACACCATTATCGGTAAAGAATTTGGGAGCCACCTTTGGGCTGGAGCTCCGAAATGCCTGATAAACCTACTTGATTCTGTTAGCAAGCGGCATCTCATTTCTTTAATACGATTGAGTCAAATGTAAGAAAATGATTTTTTTTCTTTTTAGGAAACAGACGTACGTACATTGTTTGTTTCATCGCTTGTCTCACCATTATTTAGAGTGTTTTTTTACTCTTGTGTGAATACCGCACAAGAGTCCCAACTACTACCATCTGGAGCCAGTGAGACTATGGCATCCCCAAATGGGGTATCTTGTGAGGCTGAAGGTAGTGGCAAGGAAAAGGAGATGTGCAAGAGGAAGATGGGGAAGTACCTGGCAATTCAGATCTGGTCACCAAACAAGGCTAAAGCCATTTCAAGCAACGTTTCAATTAGACTATCTTCCACTCTGGAACGTGCCGCAAATATGCTATATATTATTTTTAATGAATTAATTGTTACATAACACAAATTAAACAAATAAAATTCATTTGCGCACGCCGGGTTCGTACCCGCCACCTTCGGATTGTTAGTCGAGGACCTTACCCCATAATTTTTTTTCGAGTTATGTTTGGGGTATCTCAAACATTTTGTTTATTAATTTGTCCAACATATTTATGAGGAATCAACAATAATTCTTCATTAGTTACATTAGTTGTTACATTTATTTCTTCATTAGATACTCCTAATGTCCTAATACCGGTGTGTTCGAGCACTTAGTAATAAAGAAAAGGAATTGGCAAGCATAACGCCTAACGCAGCCCCTACAGCAAGAGTATTCGCTTACACAGGCAGAGCTTCGAGGTAGGTACCTACTCGATCACTGCCGATTATTTTCACAGGGGTCAAGACCTTTCTGAGAATGAAAAATATAGTGAAAAGTCGTATCGTCAACAAAAAATGAAAAGTAGAATAAAATTTCGATTTATTTTTATTTTGTAAAAAAAATATGTTTAAAAATAAAAACTTGCCACAGCCGAGAATCAAACCACGAAGGCAACTATGCTGACCCTTTGTTTCTCTTATCTGTGATGCTGACCATTATTAAATACTGTAGAATAATGTTAAAATACCTGCAACTTCTGACATTTCACACACATTCTGATAGAAATAAGCTACAATAGTGCCACCTAGTGGCGCGAGTTGTGCAGTTTGGTTTTATTTAGGAATTTTATGAGAAAAATTTAAGTTAAGAAATTACATAAATCGAAAATTCACAAAAAAATAAATATTAGATAATGTACATATCGTCGCTCACATCATAACACTGCGTATCTAAAAAAATACCTTCTTTCAAAACTACGCATGTCATGGTTTGAATCAACAAACAAATGTTTTGACCAATTACAGCTCCTTTTCATACAAAGTTTTGTAACAAAATAATTGATACTTATCAATGATTAGTAAATAAAAAAGTTTTATTCAGTAAAAAGAATCGAATTATTATATTTTTAATGTTCTTTTAATTATTTGTGTTTTATTATTATGAAATATTATATTTTTCTCGCATAAGAACATCGCATATCTCATTATTTCGCAGCCTTTTTGTGTGTTACACCGGGAATTTCATATAAAAAACAAGCAACTGTATTATACATAATCTCAGTTTACCCATGCTGATGGTATTCACACACATTCAATTTAACATTTTATTAGCTACCGACAAGAGGTTAAAATCTGCTACCACGTAAATAAAATGTTTTTTGATATTACAACAACTGTTGGATTGCTACGAGTAATTGAATATTAGCTAAAAGGCGCAGAAACTTGAAAAATCACGAAATCTGACCAATATTATTTTAACCTTAAGAAATTTAAACAAATGAAATGCACATTTCAAATAGATCTGGTAAAAATATTTTGTATTACTTTATCGCTTGTCTGAATTCTTGACACATCAGTTCCAATTCAAAACAAAATTGAATTTATTGAACCAGAGTTGCGATCAGAGACACAACTTTTTTTTTTTTACAGTGAATACCGCACAAGAATCTCAACTGCTCCCGTCTGGAGCTAGTGAGACTATGGCATCCCCAATTGGGGTATATTGTGATGCTGAAGGTAGTGGGGAGGGGAAGGAGGTGGGGAAGAGGAAGGTTGGGAAGTACCTGGCTATTCAGATCTGGTCACCAAACACGGCTAAAGCCATTTTCAAGCAACGTTTCAACTCTGAATGGTGGTCTTACACCAGGGCGATACTGATAGTATCTTACGTCGTCAAATTATGAAAAAAAAAGTGTAGAGTACGAAGCATTTTTTTTATCAAAGTAAGTTCCACATTTTTGTTGTCGAATTACAGTGCACCTTTTCCTATGCATATGGCTATCTTATTAGTATTTTTGTTTTATTCTACGGAGACGCTAGATGTCGATTTTAACTGTTCATTTTGGAGTAGTTTGAAGATTGGAAACGTAGGATTTGATCCTCAGTCGGCTAAACGTCTGCAAAATATCTGCAAAGGTTCGTCAGGCGCTTTATACCATCACACCAAAAGAGACTTGCGTGGGACCGTGGATTATCGTACTATGTTGGAACCGAGTATTTGTGAATTAAATATATACTTTATTGCTATCTCATTCATTCGCAAGCTAAATCCTTTAGATTTTAGATAAATGTGTTTATCTCTTTTAGTTTCGCTCGCTTCCGTTTCACCGAGTTTCAAATTACAACGGTGCTAAATAAGTTTTCACCTCAAGAAATGCTACTAATAAATTCAAATTAATTTCCTAATAAAATCACAGGTAGGTACCTTCCTACTTATTGAATTTGAATATAATTTAATGCGGAGCGTAATTAAATTGAAAGTTTTGCCACAACCGTTTAACCTTCAGCAATGTAACAAGGGGATCTCGCCCCGCCTCAGTCAGGTCAGTTACTCGGCCGAGACATGATTATTCTTTGATCCGTCACGTAACGGCGCCGCTCTACACAAGTGCCGGCGGCCTGCTCCGTGCCGGCCTTTAATACCAACACCACCTCAAGCTAGGCCAGGACCCTGAATTAAATCGGCATTATGTAATAAGCCATTCTAAATAACTAACCATCACGCCGTTTCCCGCAGGGGTAGGCAGTGGGGACGGACCGCCTAACAACTCGGTCTAGGCACACTCGTTCCCTCGTTCACATTCATGCATCGTCTCATAGATGCTCCTCTATTATTCTGACTCTTGACATGGCCGACTCAAGTATCTGATTCACTCGGGAGTCCCCGATTTCTTTTGCCATTCACATTTGCGTCGTTACACTCCTTTCCACGTTCATTCGCTCTACATGCCCAAACCATCTGAGCGTCCCTTTTTTTTAAATTTTACTCATTACGCTTACATCAGCCTTTTTTTTACATTAGTTCCACACATCATCTTTGAGGATGCTGTGTGGAGGGTTTTTTAAGGAAAAGGAAGGAGAAAAAGATATGGAAAGGAAAAAGGTATGAGAGGTGGGTAGGAATCTGGGGAACAGTGTGACCAGGAGTGACGGAAGTATGAATCAATTCCTCATACTTCAGTGCTAGGAGAGATCAAAAGACCTCCCTCAATCAGTCTCCTCCGATCCAGCCTGCCACCCAGTGGTTGAGCAAACGTATCCGCCACCAAGATGACAAACCTCATCCCTTGAACCCGGACATCCCTGCTAAGTCACCAAACGTAGTGAACCACTTGGGGTGACCTGTGGCAGGGGTGTTGGTTGTCCAATAAATGGTTCCCGGGGCGGCGGTACCCATACCCGCCTCCCAAATTGTATTGCATTCTTGGCGAATCTCCACGTTTCTCACACGATCATATATGGTTTTACCACACATGCGCCTCAGGGATCTCATTTCTACTGCATTCAGTCTACTTTCATCCTTCCTAACTGCCACACATCAGGTGCCATACATCAGGTAGGTACCAGCACTCTATTGTGAACGAGAAGCTTCACTTCTTTCGACAGTTTTTTTTGTTGGCGCCAACGGCGCTCAGTCCTCCATTAATGGAGTTGCCTGCATTTATCCTTCTTTCAACATATCTATCAGTTTTCCCATCTCTCATAAACATACTTCCCAAATACACAAACTCATCCACCTGCTCCAAGTATTCATCATTCACAACTATATTCCACATGGTTTTCGTACTCTCTCTTTCAAATAGCATAACTTTAGACTTACGTAAATTCATCATTAACTCGTTCTTCATACATACTTCTTTCATCCAAGCCACGTACTATTTAAAGAATATTTTAAATGCCAATTTGATTCAGTGTTCTGGCCTGGATTGAGGTGGGTTAGATATTATCTCCTACCTCCTGCCTGGCAACATTGAAGTGAAGACATCGGTTATCTAATATCTCTAATAGATATTATTGAAAATCTGAAGGTTTTGTTCAAACAGTCCGAAAATGAATATCACTCGTAACCACTGACGAGATAAAAAGTTAGAAACATTGAATTTTACGTAACTTCTGTTGAAATTGATCATACGTCTTGATCAATCTTTAATTTGGGAGCCGGGAACCGCCGTCCCGGAAACCATTTATTGGATGACCAACATTCCTGTCATAGGTCACCCTAAGTGGTTTGCCACGTTTGGTGTGGTAGCAGGGGTGCCCGGCTCCATGGGGTACGCTTTTGGCTACTTACTGTGTGGCGGGCCGGATCTGGTTGAGGGAGACCTTTAGCCTTTAGATCCTGGGAGGGATGGATTCGTACGTCACTCCTGACCCCCCGATTCCTACCTACGCTTCGTACCTTTTTTCCTATCAGATCTTCCTCTCCTCTCTTTCCCTAAAAGTACTCACCTTACAAGCCCGCGAAGGTTTCAATATATAATGGTAAGCTCTGGCGCTATAAAATTTGTATAAATGAAAATGCGTGTATTTCATATATTTTGAAACGACGGATTGCAATCTTTAGAGCACAGGCGTCGGGTGGGAATGCTATCCTTGTTCTACCGTTATTACAATGGAAGATGCTCCGAGGAACTAGCGTCATTGATCCCTTCGGCACCGTTGCATAGTCGGGAAACACGCCAAACGCGTGCCCAACATTTGTACACGGTTGACATTTGTCACGTAAGAGCGGGTCGTTTCTTCGACTCGTTCAACAGCTCGGCTGTGGAATGATTTGCCGGCCTCTGTGTTTCCTCCTTCCTACAACATGGGTCTCTTCAAGACCAATGTTCATTCCCTCCTCCCCTCAAAAAGGCCCTCCACACAGCGTCCCAACTGACATAGGCCCTGAGCGAAATTATTTTCCTCAGGGTCTCCTGTGTGGAGTTAATGTAAAAAAACGTTAAAAAAACGTTATATTTATATAGCGCAGATTTGTGTCATTTCACTTCAAGTGCGCAAATCCAAATCACAGCCGGGCTATGGAAGTTTCACTTCAAAAATATTTATCTAAATGGCATTTCAACGCATGCCGGGTACCAACTAGTAAAAAAAAAACTAGTATTTTCTTTTAACTCTATTTAGATAATCTGTAAGATAATCGATTGAATTGGCCTGTTTGGTGCCCAAGATATCGGTATAGATTTGGCACACTTCTAGAGATTTTTTATGTTCAGTGGAGTTCAGTTCAGATCAGTCACAACAATGTAAACGTCACTGTGTGTTTAGAATGTAGAATATATTATGACAACGTTTGCCTTTTCGTTCAACTTCACTCAAAACATCGAAGAAAGACAGATGATACTTTATCGCCATCGATCATCTCCGGAGGTACATCCCTAGAAGAGTCCTGGATCCTGGCTGTCTCCAGGAAATGCCTTCACTCCTGCCTATCACCCTGACGCGCCGTGGCGTCATTATATCAATGAGTACTATCAACTATGTTAAGGAGTGAAAATCATGCAAAATCAAGTTTTTTTTACATTAGATCCACACAGGAAGCCTTTATTCCTTATTGGCTTATTAGATAACCAACACCTCTGCCATAGGTCACCCCAAGTGGTTTGCTACGTTTGGTGACTTAGCCGGGGTGTCCGGGTTCACGAAGTGAGGTTTGTCCGGGTCTGGGCGGCGGATGCATCTGCCCACCAGATGCATAGCAGACCGGATCGGGAGAGAATGGTTAAGGGCCCGCCACCCGGATTTGTACCAGTTTATTACATATTTCCCTTAAACACGGTAAGTTTTAAAGCTCTTAAAAAATATATGTTATTCTTGAAGATAATATCTAGACTTCGCCCGCGCCAAAACGCAAATTATATAAAATTCCCTCGATAGAAAAAAATCGCAAAGTATGCTCCAAAAATTATTATTAACACGTTTGTTTCAGTTATTTTACAAGTTATATGTATGAAAAAATTCACAGTGTTTCTATAAATGCTGTTTAAGATAATGCCCGCGAGATTTTTGCTCTATTTTAAACGAGTCGTGTTTTATTAAACATTTTTAATAAAACACGACTCGTGCGCTCTCCCTAACATTCGTAATTTCGTATCTCTCCATCTACTTCTTTTCGGGCCCGGTTGCAGAGCCTTAAGGTAGTCTTTGACTTCTCCAGCCGTACTCTACCGGAACATCGCCTTGCACCACAGTGGGAGGGATGGATTCATACGTCCGTCACTCCTGGACACACTGACCTAGGATGATTCAGATTCCTACCCACCCCTGATGCTCTTTTACTCTCCTTCCTTTCTTAAAAAGACCCTTCATACAACTAGTTGTTGCCATAATTAAGCATTACGGCAACAACATCCTAACCTAAGCATTCATTTTTCTGGGCAGTTACATAACAAACTTATAATAATACTATCATAATCTAACTTAACCTAACCTCGTTCAGGACAGGTGACAGCCACCTCTGGTCTGGAGCTCCAAAATACCTGAAAAATACCCTCGACTCTGTGCAGAAATGGGAGGTCCGTTTAATAGATTCTCCCATCTTAACAAACGGATTGCAATCTTTAGAGCACAGGTGTCGGGTGGGAATGCTATCCTTGTTACACCGGTATTACAATGGAAGATGCTCCGAGGAACTAACATCATTGATCCCTTCGGCACCGGTGCATGCATAGTCGGGAAACACGGCAAACGCGTGCCCAACATTTGTACACGGTTGACATTTGTCACGTGAGAACGGGTCGTTTCTTCGACTCGTTCTTGTGTTCAACAGCTCGGCTGTGGAATGATTTGCCGGCCTCTGTGTTTCCTCCTTCCTACAACATGGGTCTCTTCAAGACCAATGTTCATTCCTTCCTCTCCTCAAAAAGACACTCCACACAGCATTCAAGATGACATAGGCCCCAATGGTATTACAATGGAAGATGCTCCGAGGAACTAGCGTCATTGATCCCTTCGGCACCGTTGTCCACCATAGTCGGGAAACACGCCAAACGCGTGCCCAACATTTGTACACGGTTGACATTTGTCACGTAAGAGCGGGTCGTTTCTTCGACTCGTTCAACAGCTCGGCTGTGGAATGATTTGCCGGCCTCTATGTTTCCTCCTTCCTACAACATGGGTCTCTTCAAGACCAATGTTCATTCCTTCCTACCCTCAAAAAGGCCCTCCACACAGCGTCCCAACTGACATAGGCCCTGAGCGAAATTATTTTCCTCAGAGTCTCCTGTGTGGGGTTAATGTAAAAAAAATCTGAATTATAATAAAATAACGTTATATTTATATAGCGCAGATTTGTGTCATTTCAATTTAAGTGCGCATATCCAAATCCAAAGAAGTTTCACTTCAAAAATATTTATCTGAATGGCATTTCAACGCACGCCTACAACATGGGTCCCTTCAAGACCAATGTTCATTCCTTCCTCTCCTGAAAAAGACACTCCACACAGCATTCCAGATGACATAGGCCCCGAGGGAAATTATTTTTCTCAGGGCCTCCTGTGTGGAGTTAATGTAAAAAAAAGTGTTTTTATAAAACAGTTTTAAGAAGTTTAGGATATAATCGAAACCAGTTGAAAAATAGCATAAATGATAAACAGTTATTAAATAAAATAACAAGTCAAGTATTGGTTTTATTTATTTATTTATTTCAACGCCATAAAATGGCTATTACATCCGGTGATACATGATACACAGTGGTACATAGGAGGGTAATTACAATAGTGTACATTAAACAAAGTATATATGTATGATAACAACTAGTATTTAGTTATAGGATTCAAATATGTCTATAACAAACAAAAAAGAATATGAGCTCATACAAAATACACATTTTTATGCAGAATAAACATAAGTAAATAAAGGTGAATTCTTAGAAAAATTCTCAACATCAAGTATAATATACCTACTTTACTTTTATTTGTACGTATTGTTGGATTCTAGGAATTGGCTAAAATGGACTAACTTAGTAATGATATTATTGTTACCTTCAGTTGAAATGACTGAAGTTTAAAATTACTACAGGTACTGCTAATTAGTTCAGCTTTTCAGGGCTGCCAGTTAGAGAATCAATAATAAATCTTTGGTTTAAAAATAATAGTTTGGAAAAAAAATTTTTATACATTATTAACTATCACTTAACTAGTCTGTCTGATAGTTAATATAAATGAAGCAAGCAGTTTGGAATCTATATTAGAGTATGATATAGACGCCGTGCAGACAAACACTATTATACCTAGCATTAATTATTGTCATTGAGGTATGATATTATAGCCTTCTTATAACTATATTCGGTGCAGTTGAACACATCTACTACTTCTGAGAAAGCATTGCCAACAGCATGCAATCTAGGTATATTTTCTACGATAATTGAAAAATAAAAAAAATCATAGTGTGCAATTCACCCGCAGTAGAAGAATCATTTAGAACACTAAACTTCGAGAAAATGAGACGATTTCAGAGTGTAAGGAGTATTGTAGTTGAATGTAGGGTATATTTATTATTATAAAATTTTTTCCGGGTTTAAAAACTATTTTACTTTTTTTTTCTAAAACCAAGAAGCACTGCACAAAGAGGAGGCCGAGGCTGTCCCATTATCACGCAGGCTAAATCCTATTGATGCATGTGTCTGTATTTTTTTAGTGTCGTTCGTTTCCGTTTCATCGAATTTCAAATCACAATGGTGCTAAAGAAATTTTCACTTAAAAAAAAAAGTGTGCGATTCACATGCGGTAGAAGTGAGATCTTCAGAAAACTAAAGTAGACAAGAGTGGGGACGCTACGAAGCACCGCACAAAGAGGAGACCAATTATACTATCTCATTCTCCCGCAAGACAAGATAAGTCCTGTAGATGTATATGTTTGTCTCTTTTTAGTGTCGCTATTTTTCGTTTCAACGAGTTTAAAATCACAACGGTGCTAAAGAATTTCCACTTCAATAATGTTATAAGACAAAACAGGTTAGTAACGACGTAGCCGACTGAACAGATGCGTGTGTCGATCTGTAGTAAAAATTCGTTTTTGCCCTTCTGAAAAGTAATATTTTCAAACTTAAAATAATAAATCCTCCTCCCATGGATTTATTAGATCCTTAAAATCCTTTCTAGACTACATTTCATATGAATTTCCTGGAATTAATACGTAATATCTTGTCAACGAAGGCACTTGGATCACATTTTAATCCCCAATAATACTTGAAAAGGCTCTTTCAACGGATAGTTACTGATCCTAGATCCATTGATTAAAGTCGACAATGGAGAGATTTGGCTTATTGCTGTAACGTGTATTTAGACCTTGTGAAGATCCGACAAAATCGCCAACTACCTTCTTGGCTACCGGTAAGATATTGTCGTTGGTTGAAGTGAAATAATATATTTATTTACTAGCTAACCCGACGAACTTCGTACCGCCTCAGAATCAATAACTGTTAACGTATTAGCTGATATAAATCAGTCTTTTTATTAAGTTAAAAATTACACGATGAAGCAATTAGCAACTATGTGTTTTTTTGCCGGTATCGGAGATGGCGTTGTGTATGGATTTATATTTTTTGAGATTTTATTACTTTTCCACTTACTTACGGGAATTGCGTTTCATTTTCTTTATACGTGTGAGGGAGATTTATTATAATTATCGTATTTATCCTTTGAAGGGGTGCAGACATACGTTCACCGTTTGTCTCATTTTCGACTATTGACATTTAGTGTGTAAGAAAGAGGGGCAGCATTGTATGTTTAAGAATGGAAGAAAAACAATAAAAAATTGACATTTGACGTTTTTGAATTTTTGGAATTCACGCATTATTCAATATTATGTTTATCACAATGTTGCTGCAGCTCTTTCAAAAGATGAGAATATGTTCCATTCAAAATGTATGGGGAAAAGAATTTTCTTCATAATTTTTTTTTGAAAAATTTCCTCGTTTTAATAGCTATTCTGCTATTCGGGGCGGAGACAAATCCAACATGAATTAAGATGTCAAACCACAATGTGATTGCTTTCTACCATAATACACAAGTTTTATTAAGTAAAAACAATAAAATTATTATAATTTTTAATGTTCTTATAATTATTTTTGTTTCATTATTTGAAGAAAGTTGAATAAAATATTATATATTTTTCTCACAGTTTACACTATTTCTCAGTACGATCGCATTTTTCTGTGTTACACCGCGAATGTGATTTAAAATGTCAAACCATTTGTTTTTAATGTAAAAAAAATACTTCTCCCAAAACTAATCCCTAAATTTTAGTTGACCATTATTTTCCAAACCAAACGGATCTTTACTTCTCCCGAAAATAGGTAAAATGAGACACGCGGTGTTATGATGTGAGCGACGATATACATACACATTAAATTATTTTAATTTTTTTATTTTTATTGAAAACAAATAATATGAGTTACACTTCAGAAAAGAGGAGCTCGTATGCCTAATAAGGGAGCCACGTTTCTTACTTTGATGTGTTTTGTTTGAAATTTTAACATATTATACATCTGCCGGATCTGCCCTGATGATGGATACTGTAACGCTGTCTGAAATGTGGGCTAAAGAAGGAGGTAGCGCAACACGGCATAACACTCCAAAAACATGTAACGAATATATTTACATATTATTTAAGTTTTTTTGAAAACATGTTTATTTTCTCAGGTTGGTGCTCAGTTGAGTGATTGTAATTTTTTTGTGTCTTGTTAATAATGTAGCATTTGGGTTGTTTTAGAGATAGGTGTTATAAATTGGTTTCCATTTCTCATAAATTTGTGTTATTCCTGAATGACTTTCAGTTTTTTTACACATTTTAAAAATGGTACCTTCTTTAAATATATCTTTCACACAAAAGTTTCAATATAAACGTCGATTTACACAACCAGAGTTAAATATTTTTCATCAAATAAATTAGCTCTACCTAATTAAATCAACTAAATCCGAGAATTTATTTCTCAAATTTAGAATCCGTCTCATTATACAGGGTGTCCGGGGGTAAAGTGCATTAACTTCGGGAGGTGATTCTTCATGATGGTAGGAGTAAAAATGATTAACAACTTTTTTTGAAATTCCAACATTTTTTTTCCCATACAAAAGACGTACCTACTAAAATTCCTTAGTATGAGGTACAATCTTACTTGCTGAGACTCGATTGTGATTGGCCCGTATCGTAACAGCGGTAAATAATAAATCTGGCCGCACACCTCAAAACTATCCCTAAAAGTTGGAATTTCGAAAAAAGTATTTCTTCTTTTTTACTTGTACTATCATATAGAATCACCTCCCGAAGTTAATGCACTTTATCCCCGGACACCCTGTATATAATATATTTTTTAATGTTTCTGCACTATGTCAGAGGTGCTCATAAGTGCGATTTTCCTGTAAATCAGAAAATCATCTTTATACAAATAAGATATTTTTAAACTGGCATAATATTAAATATTTTTTTTCTTTTGCTTAAGAATTTTAGTTTTGAATTATAAGACATGCATTTGGAATAGATGGTAAATATTTCCCTATCGATTCCACGCTCAAAACACACTTTTAAAAGTTAAAACAAATTGTACTAGGTAGATAATGGTTAGTAATTAAGTAATTCAGTAACCGGAATTGAAAAATATTGTGTTTCAATGTTTTTTTTTTAAATTATTATTTTTTAGTTGATAAACTAACGTTTTTTTTAAGACAAGATTTTTATGCATATCACAAAGGGTAACAATTATTAAAAGCAATAATTATCAGCCTGAAACACTCATCTACATTGAAAAAAAAAATTCAATGTAGATGATTGTTTCTCCATGAAAATTATTGCTTATAATAATTGTTACCCTTTGTGCTATTCATAAAAATCTGGTCTTAAAAAAAACATTAGTTTACCAATTAAAAAATAATAATTAATTTTTGACAAGTTAAAGTATTTCCCCAAAAAACGTAGACATAATTTGTCTCGACGCCACCTAGCGAGAGAATTAGCACTAACAATGCCTCTCTCACAAAAATAAAGTTGGTTGTTTTCAGATGGAAAAATGTAATAAACAGTAATTGTTGAATGAAACACTAGTATATATTGAATTATTTGGCGGGTATTAGATAAGCCGCCATAGCTCAGTGGTGAGAGCACCTGACCGGCAATCAGAAGAACACGGGTTGGCGGCAAGTATCTTTTCTCGGAAGATTTTTTCAATCTAGATGAGTGTTTCAGGCTGATAATTATTGCTTATAATAATTGTTTTTTTTTTTTAAATTTAAAAAACGCGAAATGTCATTTTTCAAGGACCGCCATGTTAATTACGACGATGAAATAAGCATTTTTAAAAGAAAAAATCTCTTTCTGTCAGTTAGACAATAATAAATACGAATTGCAATCTTCGGAAATGATAAATAATGCGTATTAATCATTATTTTGTTCGGTTTCATAAAGTCTTTTGCCGCCGTAATCAACAAAATGGCGTTCCTTGAGAAATGACATTTCGCGTTTTTAAAGATAACAAAATAACCATCAAAATGCAATATTTTTCAATTCCGGTTACTGAATTACTTATTAGTAACTGTAATCTACCTAGTACAACTTGTTTTAATTTTTTGTTTTGTGTTTTGAGCGTAGGAAATATTTACCGAATAGATGAGCCTATCTATTTTTTCCTCGTGTTTTTGGAAAGACGTGTTATAAATTTATCACCGACACATCCGTCTACTAAACGACGTCTTACGAAAAATGTCACAGATAGCTGAGACTAATATATAAATAACTTTCGCAGTCTACAATAACGCTTAATCCATAGATTTATAAAAGGGTTACTCTCTGGATTTTCGGCATAGACATTACGGGTTAAAAATTCAACTATATAAAATATGTATCAGCAAAGAAAATGTTCGAGATTGAAATTAAATTGATAAAGGAATTTACATTAAAAAAATTAAAAATCATTCTGTCCTGTTTTATCAATTTTTGTCAGGTACTTTTAGTTTTACTTTCGATCTTAATTAGATGCCAACTTCCTGTTGAATTTTGGCGACCCGCAAACGCCTTCTTTTCAGTTCTTTTTCATTTCTTGGAGTCCGTTGATTACTTCCTGTTTAAAACGCCAGGTTTCAAATTAGTACTGCAGGGTGGACCGTACTTTGCAAGGTATGACTATATTCCATTAATGATACATTAATATAATTTTTAACGTAAAACTTCTTTACGTACGCTTGACTTGGGGAGTATGCTGGTGAATGCGTGATGAGAGCATTACGAAGAGCGAGGCGAACAGTAGTTGAGAGGGTGATATAATAAGTTAGTGAAGATAGAAAGAGAGAGAGTTACGTTTCGTATATTACTGTAGGAGCAAGAGAGAGAGAGGTGCGAGCACACATTTTCTTTCTCGCTTTCTCTCATAGCCAGTTACCTACGTTTCGTATATCTAAGATACAGTGCAGGCCTATTGTCTGTACCACATTGTAGGAGCAAGAGAGAGGAGTGCGCGCGCAGATTTTATTTCTTTCTTCCTATCATATAGATGGAGCTAAAGAAGTTTTACTACAGTCGTGTGGTCTAAAGCACACTCGTTTTATTAATATTTTTATTTTACACATTAGGCCCTAAGAAAAATAATTCTCCCCAGGGCCTAAGTCGTCTTTGGGGAAGCTATGTGGAGGGTATTTTTAGGAAAGGAAAGTTAGAATGTTCTGGGAAGGAAAAAGGTACGAGTCTCGGAGTTAGTGCGTCCAGGGTACCTAGCATTGTCGATCTACTCGTATATAGGTTTTATCGAAAATATCGGTAACTTGTCATCGCTCCCCAGCACGACTGCAGACCGCTAACGAACAAAAAACAGTTCACAACGACTAAGGGTTAGTAATTTATTTGACGTGAACTGTTATTTGTTCGTTAGCTGTCTGCAGTCATGCTCGGGAGCGATGAAAAGTTACCGAAATTTTCGATAAAACCTTTGTCGATCGACCATGCTAGGTACCCAGGTGTGACATAACGTATGAATCCACTCTCACCCGATTTAGCCTGCAATTCAAATTGTTGTGCAGAGGCATCCGCGTCCAAGACCCGGACTAACCTCACCCCCTGAACCCAGGCGGCTTAGTCTAACTGGGAGCTAGTTCATTTAATATTACGTAAAAGTAAAAAAAAGGTATAATGAAATTGTTTAATTTAATTGAACGGCTGCTTCGTTAAATGAATTATAGTCTGTCAAATAAAAGTAGAAAAATAAAAAATAAAAAATGGAACTACAAGATTTGTAGGCTCGCAAAACCAATTTACCTGTCAAATATTCTTGCATATTCATTATAAAAACATATAAAAACATTTTTTTGGTCTTAAAAAAAAATTTTATTGGTACCTACTTAATAACATAAATTGTGTTTTAAAAAGTGATTGGCTTTTATTTATTTAACATTAATTTAAATTTAACTGTAGGTAGGTAGAAAGGAAGAAACATTAATGGTGAGTTTAGTTACAATGCTTTTAGATCTGAATAAGTTAAATATATTCAGATCTAAAATTAGAGACATGGTCTAAAGCCCGGGCAACGCTAGGTACTTAAGCTAATCTTATATATAAAAATGAATCGCTGAATGTGTTGCTAAGCGCAAATCTCGAGAACAGCTGAACCGATTTCGCTAATTCTTTTTTTAGAATATTCCTTGAAGTACGAGGATGGTTAAGAAATTAAGAAAATTGCGCAGAAAATTGGATAATTTCAGAAAACCTAACGACTATCACACGTTTGACACTTCGCGTGTTTGAGAATGACATTTTGCAAAACAATGATTTTTAAATCAGGGTTCTATTTTTGAAAATCTTTAAGTTGATAAATTTATTTAAAGTAGGTACTCCCCTAAATTTTTTAATCGAATCAAGAATTTTAGATATGTTAAATAGGAACCTATGTTAGGTACCAAATTTAATATACATGAAAAATGGAAATTTGAATAAAAATTGTAAAAGGTGGTACGCTGGCTGTTTTAAAACTAAATGTACTGGGATTGAATATATGGAAAGCGGGAGGGCGGGAGAGATGGGGGAGTGGGAGGGAGGGGGGAGGGGGGGGAGAGGGGTGGGGGGAGGGCGGAGGGAGGGCTCCGAGAGGGGGGGAATGGGTAGGTGGAGGAGGCGGAGTGGGAACTCCCCTTACACCATGCGAGCGAAGCCGCGGGAAAAAGCTAGTATTAAATAAATGTGAGCGATTTCGAAAGTGTGCTTTACATTTTATTACAATATCATTATTCTTCATTATGTTAACACAAAATTGCAAACGTATAATAATAATATACCTAAATGCAATTCTAATTTTGAGATCAGTGGGTATCTATATTGCAATGAATTTTTTTTTTTTTACTTTTATGCCTTTTTAATTTTCAATAAAAATATTAGTTACACAGCTTAAGATTACCACCATGATTATATTTTTAGTATTGCCATTTGAACAACAGTGGCGCCCTCCTATGTTTTGTACTCTTATTTGACAAGCTTAAAATAAAACAATACTTAAAAGTCGTAAGTAAGTAAAACGGCTGAACTATTTTAATACATCTTTCATCGTGGTATATTGCTGATGAGCCAAGTTGATGGGTAAGCATAACCGCATCAAGAGAGCATAGCCGGGGGTAATATTAGCAGATAAGGGTCGCCCGCTGCACCCTTTGTGCCCTACTTGCCCCGGTTATCTCAATGGTCCCCTACCCCACCTCCCTTCAACCACACAGCCCCGTGAGCTGCATTTGTCAAACAAACGTCACGGTTTCGCTCTACCCTCTACCCCACAGCGCTCTATTCCGGGAAATGCATTTTATAATTTGGGAATACGATTGAAATAGCTGACAATCGTGCTTGTACGAAAAAGGAGGGTTGAAAGGTTATAACTGATTAAACTTTTTTGAATGCCTAAATTGAAGGTCCTTTTGAAGTACAAAACCAAGGAAATTTGATCTATTAATAAGAAATGTAAGAAAAAATAGTACTGTACAACGTTTGTTTCGATGTAATGGTCCAATGATCTATAGTGAAATCGCTTGCACGGCGTGGATGTAAATGGCGCACCCTAAATTTTAAGTAGTTAAACAGTCGATTCCCCGACAGTTGGCCCCCCGGCATACTTATATGCAATTTGCAGTCGGTTTAGGGAAAATACGGTATTCGTACATAAACAAAACATAAAGAAAAGTCTCCGAAGGGGTGTGCATTGCAGAAAGAATGTACTGCCGAATAACAAAAGTGTACATATTTTCATTCAAATGTACCAATTGTGATCCTTCTTTTCCTTGAAAGGTCTTACACATAGCATTCCCAAAGATAATATAGTCCCTGAGATTGCTCATATAGTACTAAGTTCAACTGGTACTAAGTTCAACTTTTACTAAGTTAAACTGGTACTAAGTTCAACTGGTACTAAATTCAACTGGTACTAAGTCCGTTTCATATTAATATCATTTTGTACAAAGTACGTTTTATACTAAGTTCACATTGTACTTGATTATTTTTTTTACTAGGTTCATTGCTCATTTTATACTAAGTTTGTTTATTACTAAGTTCATTTAGTGCACGGTTTGTAATTTTGTACTAAATAAATTTTATATTAGGTTAATTTCGTACTAAGTTAATTTGGTACTAGGCTCATTTTGAACCAAGTTCATTCTGCACTAGGTTCATTTCGTACGGAGTTCATTTTGTTGTTTCACAAAACGTGAAAATTTTCCCAAATTTAAATTAAGAGGTAATATTCAAGTTCTCCGAACGTTCAATTCACGTTCTGTTAGATACTATTCCATTGTTGATCTGTTATTTCACAATACTTGAATAATAACAGAACATTAATTAAATTTTCACCGAACTTGAATATTAACTTATATTTGATGAATTGTTCGAGTTTCCGAATTATGAATAGATTTTAGACTTCCGACTTCCATCTTTCTAGGAAGGGGGAAAGAAAGGGGAAGGCCTGAGACAGTTGAAAAAATCTTTGAAATTTGGAAAAAGAAATATCAGACTTCCACGAAAGTAACAGCATGCATGCTATTTTGATATCATGCGTGTTTTCTTCGGTGATTGCAACTTTCTAATCTGCATTGAAACGCCTGTGACTAAAAAGGTTGATAGCAATACAAATTTCTTAGTCTGATACACAGAAAAACCAAAAATGATTTTTATACGCCTGCTACTGATGTTGATTAACAACATTCATTTTGAATTGCCACGAAGAAAATTAATTACAATGAAATCAAAAAGCTTTGATGAAAACTGTAAACTGTGAGAATTGTTATTACATAGGTAATTTAAAAATCTTTTTCTAGGCCCGTGACCTTAATTTAAATATTTAAAAAAATATGTCGATCTTTCGTAGATAAGTGGGCTGTATCAACCATTTTGCAAATCTTTCATCTCTTTGAAATATTGAAGAGTGTTTGGAGGGCTTTATTATTGACTTTTCTTTTGTTCAGTAATCTGATCTCGACTCAATTATATTTTCAGAATGATCTTCTTCAGGCGTACAGAAAGTAGACAGGTTTGGTGGTACAGTTTGGGTTGAAGGGGTCTTGTTTTTAGAACTGTGTAATGTTGTGTTAAGTTGAGAAATACCCAATTGGCTATTCTGATTTGATAGAAATACCCAATAGGCTATTCAGGTTAGGAAACATGGCTAAAGTAACGTTTTGAATCTAAACGGTGGTCATTCACCAGGGCGATATCAAAATATACCTAACCAAAGATAGAGTTGATGTAGAATATATTATCGTAGTTCGGAATGCAATATCGCAAATTCCACATGACGCCTGTGCCCTAAAAATTGCAATTAGTGATCAAAGTTGAAGGTTTTTTCCCGTGTCCACTAGTATCGGATGAATTTTTATTTTAAATTAATGACTAAAACCTCAATCTAGGTAGCATTTAGTTCGAGACGAATCATGCAAACATGCATAAAGATAGCACCAATAAAAATATGCGTTAAAATAATAAAGATGATGTTGATCGAATTATGACACAGTAGGGAATTGGGTACCATTAACTCAGTAGTGGAGCATTGTCTGGCAATGCTAAGATTCTGGGTACAATTCCTAGACGTGACCGTATCTTTTTCTGATTTTTCTGTTTCAAATTTTCGATTAAGAGTCGCTAATATTGTCTTGAATGATTAAATATTTTTTTATTCAAATGACAGGTAATTTTAAAACGTTTTCGTATGTAAATATCCAATTAATTTGTGCACAATTGTTAAATTCAACATTAATAAGAATGCTTACAATTGCAGTCGACAATCACATTCAATTAGTTGTTCAACTGTATCTACTCGTAATTTACCACTTAATCACACAGTAAACCCGCAAAGAGACATTTAAAACCAATTCATTATTTGGGTATTGAATATTATATTGAAATACTTGTTGGTTGACAGTAATTACGTCAATCCAATCAATAATGTGAACATAGTGAAATGTAAAGTGTTGGAAAAGCATCTACACAATACTTCTATAATTTACGTTTTGAATTACGCGGCAATAAAACGAGGATATTTAGTTTACCTATTCAGCAAGCTTGCGAAGTATTTATTATGTTCAGAATATTTTGAACTTTTAATAAATACCACTCTTCACAAATGTTTTTGATGTTACTACGACTTTACGTACTTTCTATTCATTAACATCATTAAGTAGGTTGATTGGACGAAATGTAAAAAAAATCTTTAGTCCATGTTTTAGGTAGGTAGTACACTAAGTATGTACATTTTCAACAGGATACCTACAAGATGTATTATAGATCGAAACTATATAATATTACTTGATTTTACACAAAAACCAAACACGTCATTTTTTTATTATTTTCAGTTTTTGCAGGCATTCCAAATTTCAATCGTTTTATAACATTTTTCTCTTGAACACTTTATGTTGTTAATCTAAAAAAAATATTATTTTTTAAGTATCTATTATATAATATCTATACATTTGCCAGCCGAAACAATAATTATATGAAATTAACTCGATAGAAAAAAATTGCAAAGTATGCTCCGAAAATTATGATAAACACGTTTTTTCTATTATTTTACATGGATGAAAAAAATCACGGTATTTCTTTAAATGTTATTTAAGACCTTTCCCGCCAGGTTTTTAGTATATTTTAAACGAATCTTGTTTTATTAAACATTTTCACAATTTAGGCTTAAATATTATTGTTTTTAATATTAGCGGGCTCCCTCTAACATTCGTATTTACATATCTTACCTTCTTCTTATTTTTGAGCGCTTACTGCCGGGCCTCAATGGTGCTACGCGCAACATTAATTTATTTTTATTTCATAATATCTTATTTGTTTCAGATTTTTGGGTTTTTTGGCTACCACACTAGGCTAATGCCCGTGTGTGATAGTCATATATTTTATATAGGAATTAAAAAAATACTATTCTATTGAAACAGATAATAAACCTGCTAAATAAAAATTAAGAAATTCATAAAATTAAGTGAACAATAAAGAAAAAAAATCATATATACAAATAAAAATGTAAATAAAAATTTTGAAACACAGAAACTAATAATAAAGATTTAGTGTTAAGAACTCATGTATTCTATACAAATATATAAATTAAAACATAAATAAAATTAGGCTGAAAACTTAAGAGAGAGAAAAAAATAGAAATAAAAGTGAATACATAGTTAAAAATGATAGTAAATACATAGTTTATTAAAGTGTGATTCAGCTAGTTTATTTCAAACTCTCTAAATCACAAGACCCGTAAAAATCATAAGATATTATTTCTAAAACAATTATTGACAATTTTATTTGCCTCTTCAAGACCAAAGTTCACTCCTCTCCTCCTCAAAAAGACCTTCCACACAACATCCTCAAAGATGACATACCCCCAAGAAAAATTATTTTCATCAGGGCCTCCTGAGGTCCCTTTAAAAAAATACTTGTGCACTCCGGGATTTGAAAGTATTATCCTTCAACCACGCAGGTGGTCAAAGGATAATTAACGGAAGATCTCGAATTCAAATCACATTAACAAATTGTATGGAATTGTCGGTTGTTGGTCTGTCGATGAACCCTTTTCTAATACACCATTTGATTATAGATTAATATTGTTTCAACGATTTTGTACATGTAGCATTATCTCACAAACAAGTTAGTTTTCACGCTCGCATGAAAATACGCGCAGTATTGAGTTTCAGAAAACAATGTGTCCGTTGTTAAGTCATTCCGCACTGATTTATCTGGTGGCTTCGCGGGATATCGCGTTGCATTGCCAGCCTCCCTAGAGCCTACCGCCTACAGCCTACAGCCTATAGCATACAGCCTACTCTCACATCACAGTGCCTGTATACGATATACAATATGAAGTACTCTACTCGATACAGTTATTTTGGCACTCTGCTCATTATGGGAAGATATGGAAGCTTGGAAACCAAAATATCACGTCATTATTGATACGAAATGCCTCAATACAATGCGTTCTAGAGTTACATTATAATTACGCATATTAGTGATGCTATGCGAATTCGAGGTAGTACAGTCTGTTATTTTTAGTTGTTTTATATGCATAATATTACGATAAATTAATGAATTTTCCAACTGACTGAACTTACAAATCATATTTTCTTTATAACTAATTTACAAATAATATTTTTATTTTTATTTAAATTTAGAGGTTTAATTAAGGCGCCGTATACCCACTCAAAAAGAAGAAGATGGAGAGATATGTAATTAGGAATGTTGGAGAGAGCGCGTTTATATTTAAAACAATAAAATTGAAACGAAAATTGTGAAAATGTTTAATAAAACACGACTCGTTTAAAATAGAGCAAAAATCTCATGGGGAGTATCTAAAATAGCATTTAAAGAAACACTGTGGATTTTTATATATGCCCTTGAGGTGATTTTTCACAAAAACGGCGCTCTATAAATTATCCAATTATTATTATTATATAACTTCTAAAATAAGTGAAATGAACGCGTTTATAATAATTTTCGGAGCATATTTTGCGACTTTTTTCTATCGAGGGAATTTCATATTATTTGCGCTTCCGCATGGGAAACGTCTGGATATTAGAGTGATTTACAAGGGTACACTTTGCGCGATGGAGAACAGCATCCGCTATGACCGAGCCACATTACTTAGTATCAATAATAATAATAAAAGTGTTTTTGTGAACCCTCTAATAGTTGCAAAGATTGAACTGTACAGTCTTTGGTAAAACCAATTCCAGCAAAATTAGATTCCGTGGCTGTCGTGGGGGGCGTAGTAGGAAAAAACATCTGGAACAAAGCATTGAGATTGTAACGTCATCACCAACACCAGTAATGGGAAACCTTTCAACGCAAATACTCCCAAAGCCTGGAAGAGAATTTAATTTAGTTAATGCGATGGTACAAAGGCATGCCAACTCGAAGTGCCGACAACTAGGTATTGGTTGTTGGAATGTTAGACCTCTGAACAATAAGATAGAAGAGGTAGGGGAAGTTTCCGATGAACAGAATCTGCAAATCCTGGCCATAACGGAGACTTGGCATGAAAACGGGGACTCCTTCTCAATAAAGAGACTCCGAGCTTTAGGATATGTCGTTCTAGAAGAAGCCCGACCTAAAGCCACAATTTCTGGAGATGACAGCATCTCTAGCATAAATCACGGGGGTATAGCGATCTTTGCTTGCCAGGGCTTACGTTTGACAAAGTTGTCAATTGGCGCGTACTTAACTTTCGAATACCTGGGATGCCGTGTTTCGTCAGCAGGAGCATCATTCATTCTATGTACTCTGTACCGACCGGGTTCAAAGAAAATCACCTCTGACTTTTTCAATGAACTGTCGTGTTTTCTCGAGCTGGTTGTAGGACTTTCATAACTGGCGATATTAACATACATCTGTTACTTGTGACTTGTTGGATTGCTTTGGATGCCGTCAATGGGTTGATGCTCCAACTCGCGATGCAGGAATTTTGGATATTTTTGTCTCAAAGTCAAGCGGCCCACCTCTGGCAGCAGATAGTGTGGATGTGGGGTTATCAGATTACAGGCTAATTCGCGTTGATATTGATTTTAATCCACCGAAAATCTCTTATGTAACCATCACCTCTAGAGCATGGCGTGGTTTTAACTTTGACGATATCCTGTCAGAGCTAAAAGCTTCTCCGCTCTGCAAACAAAGCGTCTGGGAAACAGAATCACCAACCAAACTGGCAAATTATTACAACACTGTCCTTTAAACCCTTTTAAACAAATACACAAAAACTCGGCGACTGCGAAAATCTGATGACTGGTTTGACGAAGAATGTCGGAGCCAGAAGAGATCAATGCGCAAATTGGAGAGGTTCTACAGACACTCAGGGGTTACTTCGCGGGACGATTACATACGGGCTCAAAAAGAATATACGTTATTAATTCGATCGAAAAGGTCGGAATATTGGACAAGTAGGATCGATTCAGAGCGTCAAAACCCGCGAAGTTTCGATAAAGATAACGTCCGTGCACAAAATACAACTGACATAGCTCCGGAAATCTTCTAAATTCACTTCTCGACTACATCATTGAAACAATCCACATAGAATACAATGTTTCTGTCAGGATAAAAAGATAAGATTCACAAATCCACGAGAGTGACCAATTTACAGGTTATTCCAAATGGCGGTGATTTCGACTAATTCCAAGTTCAAGACTTTGATTTTCGACTAATTCCAGAGAGTTGGTAATCCGTCGAACATTTCAAAGAGGAAATTGACAAAATAATAAACACATTAAAAAACCGTATTGCTCCTGGATTAGATGAGATAACGACGGATTGCATTAAGATAATAAAAACAGAAATTTTAAAACACATAACACACTTAATCAATCTAAGTATAACACACTCCTGCTTCCCTAGTACTCTTAAAAAAGGACTGGTGATCCCTATTTACAAATCCGGAGACAAAATGCAAATAACTAACTATAGACCTATCACTTTGTTAAACTCGCTTTCAAAAATTTTCGAAAGAGTAATAAAAAACCAAATTATAATATACCTGGAAGAAAATAAATTAATCTCGGAAAAACAATATGGATTTAGAGAAAAAATAGGCACAAAAGAAGCTTTGGCGTGTACAATAGACTATATACATAGCAATTTAGATCAAGGGTATAAATGCATAGCGATATACCTAGATTTAGCTAAAGCTTTCGATTCAATCTGCCACCAAACGCTTTTTAAAAAATTAGAAAACATAGGCATCAAAGGCAAGGAACTCCAACTATTAAAAAGTTATATGAGTAACAGAACACAGCAAGTAAAAATTAACAACCATATTAGCAAGCCACTGCCAATTACATATGGAGTTCCACAAGGAAGCATACTAGGGCCCGTTCTTTTCACTATTTACATTAATGAACTTTGCAGCATGAAAATAGACGGTGAAATAGTTAGTTATGCAGACGACACAGTTTTACTCTTTAAATCTAAGGATTGGAAAAATGCATACAACATAGCGAATTTAGGAATCACGCGAGTGAAATCATGGCTAGACTCAAACATACTTACACTGAACATATCGAAAACAAAATTCACAACGTACAGTATAAATAGCACAGGACAGCCAAAAAATAACACAAACACCATAAAAATACACGAATGTTTAAACACCAACATTTGCGTTTGCCCTCCTCTAGAAAAAAAAGAACAAATAAAGTATCTAGGAATCATAATTGACCATAACCTTAGATGGACACATCACATCCAACAAGTCACAAATAAACTCCTCAAAACGATACACATTTTCCTAAACATAAGAAACATATACAAAATACAACAAATGAAAACAATATATTTTGCTCTATGTCAGTCTATAATAGAATATGGAATAATTGCTTGGGGAGGAGCAACAAACTCAGCTATCGAACACCTGGAAATTGCGCAGAAAACGATCTTAAAGGTAATACTTAAAAAACATAGACTTACTGATACAGACCAAATATTCAACCGTTGTGACGTACTAGACATACGACAATTATATGTAAAATCGCTACTAAATTACATTTTTGACCAAAAAAACAACCTTCAACAAACACAAAATATCACAAACAGACCAGTTAGACAAGCATACAAAGAAAACTTAAAAACTCCGACGGTAAATACAAGCTTTGGACAAAGACATTACCAATATCACGCTATAAAAGCATTCAACAGTCTAACACTTGAAAATAAAATTGAGGAAAACAAAAAATAAATTCCGACACAAAATTACAAAATGGATTAAAGACCAAAATAGACAATACTACCAAAATATCATAGCATAAAATAACAAAACATATAAGTAACACACAAAACCAATATAAAACACAATCACCCACAAACACACAACACGTATTAAAAATATCGTTTTTAACCTTATATAATATTATTTATTCTTAATTTTACGTTAATTCTAAATCTCTAATTTTTAAGTTTAATTTATCTTAATCGTATGTTTTTTATTTACTTTTTTCCTTTTTTTCACCAATATTATGTATATATATATTTATATGTATTGTGTATAATTTTGTATATGAAATGGAGGCCTCAGCACGGGTAAACCACCCAGTGAGGCCAATATCATTGAATTATGTAAAAAATGTAAATAATATTGCATCAAATAAATAAATATATTCGAAAACACTTGAATGGCGTACAAGAACACTGAGGTGTGTTGGTGGTTTTAGAAGTTTTAGGTTTTGAAATAGGAAGGAACAGGAATGCATATTTTAGGAAATTTGACCCTTTTATTATTACCCTCACGATCCAAAGTTTACGATACCATGACGGCAAGAAGGCAATATTTCTTAACGCTATAATGCTTCAGCTCTTTCTTACACTTTTAATGACGAGACAAAAGATGAAACACACAAAACACGTGTGTCTGTTTCCTCCAAATATTGCTTATTAGGCCTCAGCCACGTCGGCGGGAATTATGTTTAATTTTCTTTATACGTGCGAGGGAGATGTATGAAAATGATTCTACGATTCCTTTGGGGGGGGGGGGGGGGGGGGCATGCAGACATACGTTCACAGTTTGTCTCATTTTCGACTGCTGTTATTTATTGTGTAAGAAAGAGCTGCATTATATGTTTAAGAACAAAAGCAAAACCAACCGCGCATTGGTGTAAAGTGGTGTATCCAAAAAGTGAAAAATAAATAAACATGAGTTTCAAGAAATTACCAACTATTCATACATACATACATATATATGTATATATACTTTATAAATATAAATATATTTTTTTCCTAAATAATCAATGTACAATAAACATTAAAATGTAAAATAAAGAAGAAAGAAACTAACTTTCTAACACAACACATAAATACTTGTACTTGTCACACTTAATCATAAACCCGTAAACACCTCAGCACAGGTTCTCCTAGTGAGGTGTTCACGAAACATACAATATTACCAACCAACAGTTTCACCTTCTCAAACCTATCTTACACCTAACATAATAAAATGTAATATGTAAAAATGTTAATAATTACAACTTTAATATACAGAAATAAATAAATAAATTGACATTTGACGTTTTAGATTTTTTTTTACTCATACTTTTCTCACACTTCAATATTCCTTGCAACTACATTCCATACTTTCAAAATTAAAGTAGTATTATAGGGGTTTACGGAAATGTCACGGTGCGATGTGTGAGATGACTTTTTTTCATTTGGAAGAAACAGACTTACGTTTATTGTGTTAAGGATCGTGTGTTTATTGCCTTTTTAATGCCGTCACGGTACCGTAACCGTGAACCGTCACGGTAATAATAAAAGCGCTCTTTCTACTACAATTATCAAACCGGTTGATTTATAAGTTGGTACCAAACCGGCTCAACCAGGTACTTATTTAATACTAACGTGCTACATATAATCTGTCAAATAAGAGTAGAAAATATAAAAAATGGAACTACGAATTTTATAGGCTGGCAAGACTATTTTAACTGCCAAATATTATTTTAAAGCGCAATGACGCTGAAAATACAAAACATTGTAAATCACATTTTAAACAACATTTTTTTTTATTCTTTTACAAAAAAAAAATTTAATCGATGAAGCGCTGTTGTTAAGGTACCCACTTATGACATAAATTTGATTAAATGGTGTTTTAGAAAGTGATTTGATTTAATATGTAACTTTAATTTAATTTGCTTTCATTTCATTTAATTTCATTCAGTTGAATTTAACAGTAGGTATAAAGGAAGAATCACTAATGGTGAGTTTAGTTACACTACTTTTAGGTCTGAATGAGTTAAATATATTGAGATCTAAAATTAGAGACATGATGCTAGGTGCTTAACCTAGTATTATATAAATGTGAGCATTTCATAAACAGTACAATACAATTTTATTACAATATCGTTATTCTTCATTATGCTAACACAAAATTGCAAAGGTATAATATACCAATATGCAATTCTAATTTTGAGATCAGTGGGTATCCATATTACAATGAAAAAATATTTTTTTCACTTCCATTCCTTTTTATTTTTTTATAAAAATGTAGGTTACACGGCTTTACATTTTACCACCATGAGTTATATTTTTAGTATTGCCATTTGAACAATAGTGGCGCCCGTATTATCCTGTAAATTAACTCCAAAGTCTAAACTAAACCATCGGATACTCCATCATTTAACTGAAGATGTTATTAATGAAGTGGTCCATTCAATCAACGGCAATTTATCTGGATTACTGGAATGGGTTTCACTAGACTGTCTCGGGCCGCTAATCTCTTCAAAATAAAAACTCCTCGCTGGAATTGAAATAAAATTTAAACGACCTGTTTTATATTTCTCTTTCTGCAACGGTAGGGTTATATTGCCAAAAGGATAATCCTTGCGTTTAATTATTGCTTTACTCGTATTTATTTGGGAGGCGGGTATGGGTACCGTCACCCCAAGTGGTTCGCTACGTTTAGTGATTTAATAGAGGTGCCCGGATTGAAGGAGTGATGTTTGTCTAGGTCTTGGTGGCGCTTGCATACTGCTTACTAACAACGTATGCAGGGACTCTGGAAGTCTAGAATCGTTCAAAATAAATAAAAGTAGCATCGTTTAACAAAAATTTAGAATCTTGCGAGTGCCTTGAAGGAGTAACCACCTGTCACTTATACCAGGGCGGGTAAGTGGTGGATAACCTCCAAAGGTCTTGGCGGCGGATAAGTTTGTCCACCTTGTGCATGGCGGAATGGAACGGGTGAGGTTTTTTTTTTTTTTTTTTTTTTTTTTATTATTTATTTAATTACAGAATACATTTTGTACAAAAAATTTGAGTAGACCCACAAAGCTGTCATATGACAGCTTGTCTGCAGGTTCTAACAATTTAAACATTCTTAATATTATATCTAAGAAAATATTTGTAAATACATTTATAGTTTTAAGGAAACATTAGAATAGATCACATAGTAATATTGGATAATTTAACTTACACTCATAAATATATAAGATATTTCAATATACCTGCCTAATAACAAGATATGTAGGCAGCTATATTAAGATATTCAAAGATACATGGAGTTTTCACTCATTAACAATAGTTTTATCATTTTAGGACATAGTCTCTCATTTTTTTCAAGTTTTATGTTTTTATTGATTTTATTGAAAATCACTGGTATTAGATATTCAAGAGTACGGCTTCCATATTTATTTAATATTCGAGGAGTTTTTAGGCCCTTTCCTTCTCTAAATCTTGTGGTATGTTTGTGTACAAGTAGGTGTTTGTAAGGGCTTTCCCCCATATTATCCATAATAGTAGTGAACCAGTGGAGACCTTTTATTGTAAGTAAGCTCTCTGAGCCATACAGTAGTTTTAAGTTATGTCTCTGTTTGTAAATATTTGTTGTGACAATTTTTTTTATTATGGCAGTTTGTAAATTTTCAATATATTTAATGTAAGTAGTGCTTGCATGTCCCCAAGTTCGAATACCATATCTAAGGATGGATTCTACCATAGAAAAATATATGAGTTTAAGAGTACAATGAGGCAAAATAAATTTTAATTTGTAAAAGTTACTAGCTAAGGATCTGAGCTGGTTACAAATTTTAGCCACTTGTTTATCCCACTTAAAATTATTATCTACAATTATACCCAGATAAGTATATTCATTTGTGAAATCTATTTTTTCACAGTCACAAACATTAATAATTCCTCTATGTTTACAGTCAAAACTATGAGCGGTTATTTTAGGAACATTCCACATTTTCAAACTTGGTGATTTTATGTACATGCATTTGGTTTTTTTTACATTAATAACTAATCCTACATCATGAGCCCATTTGAGAAGCTCGTTAAAATCTCTTTGTAATTCTTGTATAGCTATTTCAGGATTTTCATTTGATACAACAAGAGCAGTATCATCAGCAAAAATGAATCGACGAGCTTTTTTGAAAATCTTACACATAGCAATTACATATATAATATATAATTTTGGACCTAGAATTGACCCTTGCGGTACTCCCGATTTGATGTATCTTGATTTACTAATTATATTTAAAATCTTCACACTCATTTTTCTATTTGTCAAATAGTTTTTAAAGAATAAGAGGAGTTTACCCCGGATACCTATAAATTCAAGTACTTTATTTATTTGTATATGGCTAAGTGTGTCGAAAGCTTTTGAGAAATCAATAAATAGAACCAATACATGTTGTTTACAGTTTAGTTGTGAATTTATATGATTAGAAAATTTTTCGAGCAATTTATCGCAACTTTTATTTTTTTGAAAACCATACTGGCATTCATCAATAATACTCAGATTATTTAAGTATTTATCTAAATTTATTGATATATATTTTTCTAATATTTTTTCTAATGCAGGAAGTAAGGAAATCGGCCTGTAATTGTTTATTAAAGAGTGATTTCCATTTTTAAAGATAGGCCTTACAATACTATATTTTAGTTCATCGGGAATATGGCCCGTATCAATTATTCTGTTAATTAAGTGAGCGATTATAGGACTAAGTAATTTAACATGTTTTTTCAAATCATACATACGAATTAAATCTATGCCTGGTGTCTTGGAATTTTTCATACCTCCGATAATTAATTCGATTTGCTTTGTATTTGCTCGTGGTAGATACATTGTGTGATTTAAATATTCCGGCGTGTATTCTGACGCTCGGACATCACATACATGTAATAACTTATTTACCCCCTCATCAAAAAAGTCTGCAAAATTTTCTGCCACTGCATCTTTCGATTTGGATTTTAAGAAATATTTTGATATGACTTCATCACAACCGGATTTATCTTTCCTTCCTAAAGTTTTATTAATTTCATTCCTGGTTTTTTTAATGTCTTTGAAACAGTGATTAAATTTATAGTTATAGTATAATTTTTTTGTGTTTATTATTTGTTTATTTAATTTATTTCTGTTGAGTAAGATAATTCGGAAGACCATGACCTTGCTCCGCAGGGAGGGATGTATTCATACGCATGTCACTCCTGGGTACATTGACTCTCAGATTCCTACTCACCCCTCATACCCTTTTCTTTTCCAGAACTTTTTTCCTTCCTTTCCGTAAAAATACCCTTGTTACTCTTTCACGCAAAAACTACTGAATGAATTTTAAAAATTCTTTCACTAATAAAAAGCTACATTATTTGCGAGTACTATAGGCTATTGGTAAGCTCTGGCGTTATGAAATTATTTACTATACGTTCATTGTCCAGGCGAAAAGCAAAGCGTTGCTAAGTAATTGTTTGACGTGCGCTGTCATTTTGTTATTTGTTTAGGTTACTATGGAGATCCTTTTGATAGTTAAAATTTACTGCGCTTAAAACTTGATTTTTACGTTTTAATAGGTGGCACGCGAGCTGTTTGGCAAATTAATCTAACGGGTACGTAATGGGGAGGGGAGGGGAAGGAGTGGATCACGCGAAGCCGGGGGCAAAAGCTAGTTTTAATTAAATTCAAAATTCTACGTGCTTTTGAACTACCAGTTCCGTCACCGTATCAATGAAGTGAAAAAAGACCCAATTTTTCCCAAAACGTTTCCTGAAATGTCTTAAGCTTTCTTCAGTAACCAGATATAAGCACTCTTACTTCAAGGGACATTCCAATCTTCCTCTTCATCAAACATTTAATTTCTATCTGCTTTTCAACCTTCCCCAATCATGGGTGCAAAAGTCCCACGGGATCTACTCACGGTAATAAGGTATTATGTCAAAACATAAATAACTGAAGAAGCTTTCGAAGGTAACCGACCTAATTCGTATTTAAAAGTTAATTTACCAGACAAACGAAATTTTCTTTACAAATTGATAAACCCGGAGGTTGCTGCAAATATTGACTTTAAATATCCTGTTAAACCACAACCTTTAGTGAAAAAAGGATTCAATTATCCCTAATCCTTGGGGAATACTTTACCGGCTGACTAGCTTTAATGATCTAAATGAGGGGCGGGGAACCTTTTTGCCGTCGGAGGGCATTTGGATGTTTTTAGTTTCACCCGCGGGCCGCACATAGATTTTCAAGCGCCGGGGTAGAGGGAGTAGATAATCGTCATTGGTTTAATTATGACCTCAATTTACCGAATAAGTATAGATTTTTTTGTTACGTGTAACGAGTGTTCTTTCAATTTAAAAAAATCAAATTCAACACCCTTTTGTAAAGTCATGAAAAAATATTCAAAAACTGCCCATCAAACCTAACCTAACCCAATGCAACCCGTTTAACAATTTCTTTCATCACTTTTAATGACTTTTCAAAGTTGTTGAAGCTGCATGTTGTCCGGTCACCCCCTTGAATTGCGCCAGAAGAGTATTTTGAATTTGCATGGAGGCACTGCTGAAAACCAGCTTAATTCCAGGAGAAATCCCGAATTGTAGCTGAGCAGTGACCTTTTTATCAATAGACTCGATGATAAAAAAATAAAATGTATAATACTGTAAAAAATCTATTGATGAATAAACATTTTTATTTATTATTATTGTATGGATTTTTTACATTGTGTTTATAACACACTAAGATTGATTCTGCATAAGAGTCCACAAGCTTAAATAATAGTTATGCATGGGACAGTCAATTACTCAGAATAATGATGTGCAACTCAAATGTAAAGCCTCACTCGGTATATGAGAATGACTTCCTTCCTTGAATTTACAACTTGTTATTTTATTTATCGTTATGTTCTGAACACATAACTGGTTTTCATTAAATATGTATGCGGGGAATTAAAACTACACTCAAAACATAAAAATGGTTTTTTATTGATTCTGACGGCACGTACATAGTCAGCAACTAGAATTTTATAACTGCATTTCGAATAAGAGAATGGTTTTCATTGAAATGTGTCAGCAGATGATTCCACAACTGGAATACAATCGTTACAATCTGAAAACAAAAATGGCTTTAATTTAAGAGTGAATCTGCATACGTTATAACTGTTTCTGGGTTTTATAATATTAATTTTGAAATATCGTGAAAGAAAACCATTATCGCTATCTGAGAGTAATTTTTTCTCGTGCTTTCAGCAGACCGCAGCAAAAGTGTTCGCGGGCCGCATCAAAAAGTTTCGCGGGCCGTAGGTTCCCCACCCCTGATCTAAACATACAGAAGAGGGTTACTGAGAAGTATTTTATTTCGATTTGCATATTTTCGTTAACCAGAGGGGATTAAAAAACCTATTAGAATTAGCAAACATGTCTACCATCACTCTCGTTTTCTTGGGATAGATGTTGGCTTGGGAGATTCCATCCCTCAATCGGACGCGGCTATTTTATAACGGTACTTTGGTACTCTTATTTTACAACGGTCGTATAGTACTCGGGCATATTTTCATGTGCCTCATTTTTTATAAAATATATAATAAGTAAACATAAAATGTTAATGTTATTAAATAAATAAACATTTTCATCTGATGACCGATGATATTATTTGATTTATTTGCGAGGGGCTGATATAAAATATCAGGGCTGGTGGGGCACATTTAAAAAGTGACCGGAATTTTAGTCATCTGCGAACACAACCTCGGTACTGTTTTGTATTAAAAATATTGAAAAAAAAAATTAGTAAGAGTAAACGTTTCTGCCATCATTAACATTTTCATAGGGTAGATGCTGACTTGAGAGTTTTCATTCCTCAATCGCACTCAGTTGTTATGCAATGGTCTTCGGGTTGTTTTTTTTTTTAATTTTCCCTTATACATATATGTTTATTATACGAAAAATGTTACTAATCTCAATGAATATTAACAGGGAAAATGTTTTTTGTATTGAAGGATGATTTTGAGTAAATTTATTACATCTTTTGGCACTTTTTGACATGTTGGCAACAACAAAATTACTACTGACATGCCGGGCTTAAATTCGTCCAGAATTTTTGTCTAAAACTTCGTCTTGTAAATTAAATGTATAAATCGACGCCACTTTTTTCTATTACAATTTGAGAAGCGGGTATGGGTACCGCTGCCCCGGGAACCATTTATTGGATTACCAACACCTCTACCACAGGTCACCCCAAGTGACTCGCTACGTTTGGTGACTTAGTCGGGGTGCCCGGGTTCATGGGGTGAGATTTGTCCGGGTCATCATCAGCTGCATGGCAGGCCGGATCGGGACGGAATGATTGAGGGAGTCCTTTTGACTTCTCCAGCCGTACTCTCTCGGAACATCGCCTTGCACCGTAAAAAAAATCTCAAAGAGTTTTATGTGTAAGGAAGGCTATTAAGAAGGATAATCGTAACAAAGCGGCAGTAAAAATATTGTCATTATGTCTTTCGCAATTCACTTGTTTATCGCGTGACCGATGTTGCTTGTTGTTAAGAGGGAATAAATAACCAGACAAAACCGGAAATATGTCATTTTTAAATCAAATTTTAGAAGTATTGACTCTTTTCCACAAAAATTTTTAAATTGATTTCCAAAGACATTTATTTTATCTAGTAAAGCTATGTTTTAAATTTTGAGAAAATATGTTTATTTTTAGTACAATAAGGTTTTACCGTAGGTCTTTGGCAGATTTGTTAAATTTTCAAACAAAATTTTATATTATACAACACATTTCAAATCATATAATTATGCAGTAAAATAAATTATCTGGGAAAGCTATGTTTAAGAGTTTTAGTTTAAATAAAATCATAAAAAAACCCGAGCACGTTTTTAGGTATGATGAAAATGTCTCTGTTTTTTCTATCTATTTACGGTCTTACAAATTGATATATTTCAGATTTTTTTGCACATTTATTTTATATATATATATTTTTCATATTCTTTATTCCTAAACATATATTTTTTGGGTATACAGTTTTTCGACTGCCACACTATGCATATGCCAGTATTATGGTAGTCGTTTATTTTGCTTAGACATTATTAAATAATTATAAAAAGTACATAATATTGTATTTCATTTTAATATTTTTTACATCACGTGTTTGAGCATATTAGTTGCCAACTCGAAGCACCAATATTCGAAACCATTTACCGTTTGAACGCGGGAGCGATAAGGCTTGTCCGCGGCGCTCTTCTAAGCAATATTAGACGAAATCATAAGGCGACTAACAGAAAGGCAGAGCGCTGCGTTCGACGAAATCGGCGAAATTGTTTGCTGGTAATTCACTCTTAACATAGACATATGAATATTAATAGACCTGCCCTAAGCGATAAAAGCGTATTATTTCCCCCTGCCCATACCGGTTCCATTGGAACCGGCTGGGATCGAGTGTGGCTTCGCGTGAATCTAAAATATGTGACGTCATCATTCTTCTGCGAGTCAGCGTCGAGCACTCATCGGTGCATTTTACGAAATTAACACGGCAAAAATAGTGGCTTGTGTTTTGAGAACGTGTAAAAATAGAAGTGAAAAAGAGAATAAACCCAATTGTCGCATTACATTCCATAGGCAAGCATTATTTTACTTTATTTAAGCTTATTAAGATCACATAATATGGTCGTTTTTGTAACACACACTATCACTCGAGATACATGGCGTGTGCTCGTCGCTGTTTAGTGGGGTAAGTAAATTATGAAACATTTGTAAAAGTGTCTTAACTAAATACGTGAACACAATATTGGACTATGAAAATAGGCGAACTCTACTTTGCCGTATTTGGAATTCGCAAATTTCTTCATTACGCGGCGAGCAATTTGCGCTCCCATGTAAAAAGGTCTATTCATTCAACAGCAGAGTTTACTTTTAAGAACTAAATGGTGATATTATAATGCGAGATGCCCGTATACTCTCTATCACCAAATTCATCTTCCCGCTCTGCGCCCCGCTGTTGTTGGTTTCTCCCCCTCACCTTTATGTTCTGGTCTAGTAATATTCATATGTCAATGGCTCTTAAAAATATATATGTCATTTTTTTTTTTTTTTTACATTAACTCCACACAGGAGGCCCTGAGGAAAATAATTTCCCTCAGGGCCTATGTCATCTGGGATGCTGTGTGGAGGGTAATTCTTGAAGATAATATCTAGACATTCCCCGTGTCAAAACGCAAATTACGTGAAATTCCCTCGATAGAAAAAAATCGCAAAAATTATTATAAACGCGTTTGTTTAAGTTATTTAACAAGTTATATTATGTATGAAAAAATTCATAATGTTTCTTTAAATACTTGTTAGGACAAACCCCGCGAGATTTTTGCTCTGTTTTAAACGAGTCGTGATTTATTAAACGTTTTCACAATTTTCGCTTCAATTTTACCGTTTTAAATATTAGCGCTCTCTCTCCAACGTTCATAATTACATATCTCTCCATCTTCTTTTTTTTGAGCGAGTATACGGCGCCTTATGGGTTTGCGGATATTGTAATTGGATCTATTTAGGTAGGGCGATTTATTATTGAAACAGATTTTAAAACCGCTTTGACGTTTAGAAGTCCGGTCCAACGTGCATGCGTTTCAGTTTGGCTACTAAATGAATATTGCCAGTATTTAAAATCAAATTACGGGTGGTTCCTACATCACGTTACAAATATTCGTTTTTGCTTATAGACCGTTACCGGCCTCATCAATATACAGTTTTACGTGAACACATAATTATTATTGAAAATTTTAGTTTCTAACGTAACGTGCAATAGATTCAAGTGTAAGTAAGAATATAAGATTGTAAAGTGTGCTTCAGTTATTCGTCTTTAGGAAACCTTTCAATGGGTCTAAATGTATCTTTCGTGAAAATCCACGGATGAATGGGAATAGATATTCTTTCATAGGAAAATTCTTTGAATGTGCTTGTAAGAGTCTGAATAAGCTTGTTTAAATAAGTTATAGGAAATATTTATAAAATGGGGTTCAAGAAAGGCAAGGTGTAGTCATAGATTTAACAATCAACGCGCTTAATTTTTATTTTATGAAAATAACAGTTCATCATCAAAAATACTTACTTCGTCTGTCTGTGCGTCCTGCGTAACTCTGGTTCAATAAATTCTAATATGCTTTGAAGTTGAGTGCCATTTTCGAAATTGGAACTGATTGTGTGAATAAAAAATGTTTTTATTACTTTGAAAAATTGAAGATGATTTATCAAAAATTTACGGTCACAAACACTTTGATAACAAGCATTAAATTTATGTTATCGAAGAAAGTAAACACTTTGTGGCTTGACTTTGTTTAAAACCACTTTATTTTAATTTATATTCGTAGACGGTTTCGGTTGTACTCAACCTTCTTCAGGACAAAAAATTTGTTTGTTTATTTGTTTGTTTATTTAGCACAGCAATATACATTTATATACATAATTTATTAAATTTTGACTGCCCAACTAGGAGTATTATCCCGATTTAGGACAGTCAAATAATTATGGGTATGAACATGAACATGAACATGTGGATAAAAAGAGGAAATAAAAAGAAGAGAAAGAATATAAAATAAAATAATAAAAAAGTTTAAAACATAGTACCTAACTGTTATTTGTTTAGCATAGCAAAAGAAAAAAAAAAGAGATGAGAAAGAATAAAATAAAAATAAAATAACCAATTAAAACATAAAAATTTATACAATCAGTTTATATATTTATTGTCCTGAAGAAGGATAAGAACCTACAACCGAAACCGATCGAAAAATAAAATAAAATAAAGAGATTTTAAACAAAGAACTTGTTTCATTTTGTTATAAATTTATGATAAGAAAACTTTGAAGTCTTACCCATCAGCTAAAATCTCGGCTGGTGTGATGAAAATATTGTATTCATTTACTACAAGCGAATAACCGGCACGCGTTGCAATGCCAAACAAAGAAAGAAAGTGTTCGTGTTTAAATTCTATTTATTGCCCTCCCCCCTCTCGCTAAACTATATGGAATACACACATTATTCAAAAACTCGCGCGCCACCTATTGAAATATTTTTAATCAAATTTCATAACGACCGGGTTCACCATTATAACAACAACTAATCACCAAAGTTTCATCGCAATCGGATGAATGGTTTAGGAACGCATAATGAACTAACGAAGAAACATTCATTTTTACATGTAAAAAAGATTATAATATTTCTTTTTAAATTCCAACTAATAATCTAGGTTTAATGAAATTTTCATCAGATAAGAAGCTGAAATTTTTATTACAATTTAATAAAAAATATTTCTCTTGAATACTTTAAGTTTTTAAGTTTCTAAAAAAATATATGTTATTTTTTATGATAATATCTAAACATTTGCCACACCGAAACGGTAATTATATGAAATTTCCTCTAAAATGAACATTATTATAAACACCTTTTTTCTGTTATTTTGCAAGTTATATTCGTATAAGAAAATAATAAGAAAAAAATTCACAGTGTTTCATTAAATGCTATTCAATGCTTTTCCCATGAGATTTTTGATCCATTTTATAAAATATTTTCACAATTTTCGCTCAAATATTATCGTTTTTAATATTATCGACATTCATTTATTGGATAACCAACACCTCTTCCATAGGTCACCCCAAGTGGTTCACAACGTTTTGTGACTCAGCAGGGGTGCCTGGGTTCATGGGGTGAGGAATGTCTTGGGATTGGCCGCGGATGCATCTGCCCACCAGCTGCATGGCAGGCCGGATCGGCAGAGAATGGTTGAGGGAATCCCTTTGAGTTTTCCAGCCGCACTCTCTCGGAACATCACCTTTGACAGCAGTGGGAGGGTTGGATTCATACGTCCTGGACACACTGACCCCCAGATTCCTTCCCACTCCTCATACCTTTTTCCTTCCCAGAACTTCCTTTCAATCCTTTCAATCCTTTCCTAAAAATGCCCTCCACAGAGCATCCCCAGACATAGGCCCTAACGGGAATTATTTTCTTCACGGATTCCTGATGTTATAAAAAATTAAAAAAAAAAAAATCACGCCCCCTCTAACTTTCATATTTTCATATCTCGGGACTTAAATAAAATTGTGCAACTAAATCCCTTTTAGCTTCGAGAGGGAAAATATGGTTGATAAAACGGTACAAGTCACCTTTTTCTACAGAATTTCAACTTCAGAGGACGAACATAGAAATAGACGTTTAGATAAAATGATGACTGTTGGAAGGAGTAACCTTCAAATTGTAAAGAATGTCAAATTGCCTAAGGATTTGGAGCAATACATTTGACTCCCCAAACTTTTCGATTGTAAAGGCTTTTACGTTCGAAATATCGATGACACCGTTTGTAAAACATGAAACCCCCATCAAGAAAAAATCCTGTTTCAAACGATATAAATTCCTTGTCTGAATATTGCCTACGTTTCAAATTCACTTCAATGGCTACGTTCTCATGACGCCCGCGCAACGCACCGAGCAGCTCCCACTTGGGGCTCCCACACAAGAGGGGAAAATAAAGTGCATGAAATCATTTGTCATTATAATTGTGTACGAGCCTTACCATCAAAAGATTAGCTATTTTGACGGCATCATATAGTTTCGTATATTTTCTATTTAATTTATTAAGCAAAGTATTTCTTAAAAATTTTATTAACACATTTTTTTTTCATGTACCTGTATATTTTATGTACCTGTCTCTTCGACTTGGTCGAAGACCTGTCTCAATTTAAAAAAAAGTAATTGTCAAAAGAACCCGTTGACAAACTGATATCAATCAGTTTAACGGGACTTAATTTAAAAATGTACAAAAACTGTAAATAAATAATAAAGGAATTTTATTAATAATAAAAAAAAAATATTATTCTTAATCAACTAATTTAACTATTTTTTTACATTAGCTCCACATAGGAGACCCTGAGGATAATAATTCCTCTCTGGGCATATCTCATCTTTGGGAATGCTGTGTGGAAGATCTTTTTAGGAAAGGAAGGAGAGGAAGCTCTGGGAAGGAAATAGGTATGAGGGGTGGGTAGGATTCTGGGGGTCAGTGCGTCCCAGAGTGAGAAGGCAATGGAGAGGATAAAATACCTCCGTCAATCAGTCTCTCTTGATCCTGCCAACCACACAGCAGGTGGGCAGACATGTCGAACAAGACCATCAGACATGGATAAACCTCACCCCATGAACCCGGGCCCCCTGCTAAGTCACTAAACGTAGTGAACCACTTGGGGTGACCTTGGCAGGGGTATTGGTTATCCCGTTAAATGGTTCCCGGGGCGGCGGTACCCATCCCCGCCTCCCAAATTGAGCTAAAGAAAAAAAGGCGGTACTGAGAGGATCTACCACTCAGTTTTTTTTAGCAGTATTGGCTGTGAGAGACCATTCAGTTTCAGAAATTCGCTTGAGTTTTGTTTTGAAGGAATCTAGATCCTTAAAGGCTACCTACTTCCAAGCATTTCCTTTTTCCTTCGCCTTTTCCCTCCCATGTAACCTTTCACCTCACAAATTCCACGATTGAGTATGCTGAGGTTCCACATAAGCGGTGGGATTCCTGTGTGGTATTCGCATTATAAAGACGAGAATAATAAAATTTAAATTAGAAGTAACATTGTTTTTAACATTTTTATTAGAATTTATAAATTGTATGGATCAAATTTTCACATGTTTACTTTGGAGTGTGACGACTATTTTAATATTTCTGTAAAACTTTTCTGTTTTTGATATTTAATATTTTCTAAATACATTAAAATATTCGATTTAAATAGTGTTCTAGGCCATCGTTTCAAATTATGGGGAGAGAGAAGGTGATTTGATGTATTAACTAGCTGACCCGAAAAACGTTGTTCTGCCATATAAATTATTTCTAGTGAATATTTTGGTTGTTAAATAAAAAAAAATAACGAATGTATTGTTGCAAGTGTGTGGGGATGGGATCAATGACAGAAAGGAATGGAACGCTGTAGATCAGGTTCCCCAACCAGTGGTCCGCAAGAGGCTAGAAGATGGTCCGCGATTGTCCGCCAGCCACTAACCGAGCCAGCGCGCGGGCGGTCCCTGGTAGAGAAGTCTGAATAAAAAAATCTGGGCAATATTCAGGTTGTCATTATTATATTATACCTTGTGGTCAGTGGCCATTATGGTATTCCGTTTCACCCCACCCCATCCTACCCCGCACTACCCCCTTCGTTGTGGTAAATATTCTGCTAGAACCCGTCCCACCATATCCCATTACGCCCCTCCCGTTGTGCTATCCGTCCCGGGTGCCACCCATGCGGATTACATGGTTTCACCCCCCCCTCCCCTCCATTAAAGTTGACAAAATACGAATTACAATTTCATAAAAAAATGGTCCGTCCCGGGAGGAAGGGGGGTGGCGAGAGAATTGTGGTCTTGGGGAGTTCACAAAAAACTCGTTCGGGTGGCTCCCCTGATGAAAAACCCCCCCGCTACGCCACTGCCTGTGGTCCGAAAAAGGTTGGGAACCACTGCTGTAGATGATGACCGCCTGATTAAAATAAATCTAAAACAAAATTTGCACGCACTGCGTTGTGATACATAACAAATGCCGAATGAAATGTCAAAATGACGCGACGCTTCTTGTGAATGACTTGCGCATGTGGGGATGAAAGTTCGATAAGGCGGACGTAGCGCCATCTGTCATTCAACAACATAAATAATTTCGTTCTGTTTGAAATACGAACGACGGCTGAATTTGTTCATACGAGTCGTTCAATTTCTATATCCGCTATATCAACTTTCACTGATTCGGAGAAAACTGCAAAAAACTGTCACATCTCTAGCGTAAATAAAAAATTGCATTTTATTTTTTTATATAATAAATTGGAGTAATATACATTCGAAAAGTGTTCATTTTTATATGTATGTCCAGAAATATTTAAGTAGATAATTTGGATAAATAAAATGGATATAGCAGATTTTTATACTCACTTCGTGATTTATATGAAATATAGCTTGGCAAAATAACTGCTCGTGATTGGTTGAATTCCGATATAGCGGGTTTTGATAGTAACTTCTTGAATGATATAGCGGGTCTTGTTCCTTCCAAAAATGTGAACAAGATATCATACTCTGATCATTTTGTCAAAAAATCGGATATAGCGGGTATTGAAATTATAGGACTCATACAAAAACATAAAAATCGCGATTAAAAAATGGGAGGCTGGGGATAGGAGGGTGAAATGTTTGGGGTTAAAGGTATTTTTTATGCCAAATAAAAAAATACAAAAAAAAATCTGGATAGGGACACCCTAATCACCTAGCGGTATGAAATATACTTAACCACCTATTCTCATACCTACCAAATGTACATACAAAATTTCATTAAAATATTTGCCGTTTCGGAGGAGTGCGACCACAAACACCGTGCCATGAGATTTTTTATACATATAGATTTTATTTAAATAATTTATTTTTAACGCTTTGTTTAAAAAAAAAATAAACGGGAAAAAGCTACAAATATCTAATACCAACAAACTTCACGTGAGTTGGATTATTTATTTAGTCGGCCTGACGAGCTTATTTTCATAGTTTAAAAGAAAAGCTTTTCACCACACGAATTGTTATTTTATCAAAATATTCAAATTCGATCTGATCCGTAAAATATACAGGAGTGTATAAAGTAAGAATTTAGATATCTTTACTAATTGATATTACGTCTAGGGGTTATGGAATTTACTTAATTGTTTTCAATATTTAGCAATTTAATTTAGAAACTAAGCAGTACACATTACTACGAGTTATATTAAATTCCTATTGGATTAGACTTGTACATTTTGATCAACTTACTTAGTTTATTATGATAATTTGTTTAGATAACATGAAATTATTGCTGACTATCGATCATGTAGAATGATCTGGGAATTTGATATATTCAATAAATAAGGAGCGTTTTAAAGAGAAATATCTAAAAAAAATAAATTATTGGGGCATTTATATGTGGGAATTCAACAGCTCGGCTGTGGAAGTGACACGATTTTCGGCCTCTGTGTTTCCCCCCTCCTACAACATGGATCTCTTCAAGACCAATGTTCATTCCTTCCTCTCCTCAAAAAGACCCTCCATACACCATCTCAGATGACATAGGCCCTGATGGAAATAATTTTCGTCGGGGCTTCCTGTGTGGAGTTAGTAAAAAAAAGTAAATTCGATCAATTCAATACATGCTAAAGAAAACTCAATTTATTTTTGAAAGCCATCTTCATTTAAAAAGAAGTCGAATAATGAAATTTTTTAAAAATATCTACAAATTAAAAAAAAAAAAAACAAAATCAGATCTGGGACTCAAACCCAGGACCTTCGGCTTTCCGGGCCGCAACTCTACCAACTCCGTGTCCCTGTATCATAGTTCGACTAAGAACTACCAACATCCATGACACTATCTAGATAGAATTTAGTTCGGATTTGAATCTTGCAATCACACATTAAGATAGCAGCCAATAAAATGAGTAGTTTAATGGTGGTTCTTTGTCGAAAAATAATACAGTTAAAATTGACCGAATCGGATAGGGAGGCGTTAGCTCAGTTGGTAAAGTTGCGGCCAGGAAAGCCGAAGGTCCTGGATTTGCCCATATCTATTTCTTATTTTTCTGTTTCCAGATTTTCGATTGAGTTTCGCTTATATTGTCTTCATTTAATTAAATATTACAAATTGAGGTTTTACTCATTAAGTTAAAAATAAAAATAAATATTAAATTCGGTTGTCTATGATGTTCTTTAAATCTGGTTTAATGAAATAAATTTATTTTTAAAATTTCAACTGTTTGAATAATTCATACAAGCGATGAAGTAGGTACCTACCTGAAATATAAATTTTTACTGAAAATTATTTTCATTTCAAAAGTGGAACTGATTTCTCGAATATTCACACTATCCTGTCATTTTTCATGGGTCAGCGCTAGTTAAACACGTCTATTGTTTGAGGCACAACGTTATCTTTTACAGTAACATCCATAAAATGGTTTCATTTGAAGTGAATTGGTTAAGATATCATTATCAAAAAGACAAATTGTTTTAAAATTATTTATGGCAAAAATTACCTAAGTTCTAAAGGTCATTTTAATTTGTTTTTAGGTTCATAATGTACCCTTATCTTTTCAGTGGACTGGGCGTTGTAAAGGTACATGTCTTTATGTCCCGTTATTCGTTTATGTCTTTGAATGTGACCCTTATTAAAATCTAAATAACATTCAAAGAAAAATAGTGTTTGTTCATACGTCACGTTTCCTTTCATCAAATTCGTGAGTAGAATTTTGCCGAATGCTAAATAGGTAAGAACCGAACTTCTTTCTACCTGCAAAAGTTTTCACATACTTAGGAGTACATACATATTAATATGCTTTATTGAAGTGAAACTTCATTAGCCCCGTTGGAGTGATTTAAAATTTGTATGAAACACCTGCGAAGGCACCTGCGAAGCATCAAACTGCGCTCAAGGCTCCTATTGGTTGATATATAAAACGGAAACGACGATAGGTCTGCGTTCACTGGCCGCTTTGTTTTTTTACGAGTCGTCGGAATACAATGCGTAAATTCGCGCCTCGCCGAGCGTGTCCCATAACGCAGCGGTGTAGTGGGTAGCAAGTCGCAGCGGCCAGAGAAATCCGGCGGACGGGGGTTCGAATCCTACGAAATCCAAAAAAATAAACATTTTCGTTTTTGTAAATCAATATCCAATCTTCAAACCATTTTAATCCAGCGACTTTCTAATTTCACTTCTATCACGTGTGAATTATACACTCTAATTGAAGAGAAATTTCTATAGCCCCGCTATGATTCGGATTTCGATTTTTTTTTTACATAAGTTCCACTCAGGAGGCCCTGAGGAATATAATTTCCTTCAGGGCCTATGTCATCTTTGGGGATGCTGTGTGGAGGTTTTTTTTAAGGAAATGAAGAAGAGGAGAGTTCTGGGAAGGAAAGGGGTTTAAGCAGTGGGTAGGAATCTGGGGTTCAGTGTGTCCTGGTCATCTGCCTCCAAGACCAAGACAAACCTCACTCCATGAACCCGGGCACCCATGCTAAATCACCAAACGTAGCGAACCACTTGGGGTGACCTATGGCAGAGGTGTTGGTTATCCAATAAGGTGTTGGTTCCCGGGGCGGCGGTACCCATTCCCGCCTACCAAATTGAAACAGAAATGACGATAACTGCACCTGCGACGCATCAACTGCGCTTATTATGATTTCACTTTTGAAGGCTCCTTGTGGTTGATATATAAAACGGAAATTACGCTGGTGTGCGCTCATTGGTCGTTTTGATTATGACCTCACTTTGGTTTGGTTGAGATTGTTTTGGTAATGTTTCGCTTCTACCGCATGTAAACTGCACTCGATTTTTTTTGTTTTAGTCAGCTTAAAAACAAACATTTTCTTTTACGTTTTATTAACTTCAAACTACACATACGTACTCTACACAAAAACTACACATTATTACCAAATCCACTTAAAATACAAACAGGCAATAAACATAAGTTCCTTATCACAATTATGCTGCAGCTCTCTCTTACATGTTAAATAATGGTGAGACAAAAGATGAAACACACAATGAACGTATGTCTGTTTCCTCCAAATGAAAAATGTAGTAGACAAGATATGTATGTTTATTGCCTTCTTGTAATAGTTCCGTAAAGGTGGAAATATTAGAGGAGTCTTTTACGTAGAAAATTAACGAAAAATAAATTACTGTTAATGAACCACGTAGGATAAAATTCGGGATCAGGCCGCTAACAATAGCATTCCTTATTTAGACGGCGATAAGGTTTAAATTAGTGTCCGACCGGAACAGGAATTTCTACCGAAACCGAAATCGAAACGGAAACTTTTTTAGTGATGTTAAAAATCTACATATTGTTCTATTCTGTTTGGGTTATTTTTTACACTTATACAGACAGTTAACAAGTGTTAAATGTTAAATGTAAAAATTAACAAAACATGTTAACTACTTCTTGGAACAAAAATTTGTCAATAAAAAAAACACTTACATTATAAAAGAACGACCTCATTAATTGAGTATTTTAATTTTATTTGTGTTTACAATCACAACATTCTTATTACACGTGTTAAATGAAATAAAAAACAAGAATTGGAGTGTGAAAAAATAATTATTTATTTTCTAAATATCTGTAAAACAAACAAAAATAAACAAATATGTTAACTACTCCTTGGAACAAAAATTTGTCAATAATCATCACTTACATTATAAAGGAAGGACCTCATTAATAGAGTATTTCAACCGGCTGGCTGTGGACACACGAGCCACGAACTCACCCGAAGTCAGCCGAACGACGCGTGATAATTCACGAACGCAGAGTTTCGGTGCGGCCGAAGGTTCGGCAGTTTTTTTGCCGAAACCGAAACTGATGTCGAAACTCGATTTTTTTTAAATTGAAATCGAAACCGAAACCGAACCTTCGGTCGGTCACTAGTTTAAATGGGCGTTTGACATGCGCCACCTTTTTTGATATAATCACGAAAAGAAACGTTTCCAAAAACGGGTTTTAATATTAAAATGTGGCGCAAATATTAAAATGTTTTAAGATTATTTTCTAAATAATTGATGATGAAACAAATTCTTAATGATTTTGAGATATTAATATTTTTTTTATGACCACGAGAAACAAAAGGTTTTGGTAAAATTGAAGGTCAGTTAAAAAAAGAATAGACTATAAATTTATGGCTCCGTACGATAAGTGACAAGTGACCTTCCGCATTACATGTCAAATTTTAAATATATTTTTTTTTTACAAACACATATATCTACAGGACTAAGCCTGCGAGAGAATAATTGGTCTCCTCTTTGTGCGGTGCTTCGTAGCCTCCCAACTCTTGTAAACTTTAGATTTATAAAGGTTTCACTTCTACCGCGTGTGAACTGTACAATTTTTTAACTAATGGTAAATATACATTACATATATGTTTCTTGATGTAAACTAGTATCTCCTTAATTGCAAAGAGAGAGCTTATAATACTTATTATAGGGAATCCAATAAAGAATTTTAATACGTTTATTTCGATTATTTTTACTTACAACTACTTATAAAATAATATTACTGTAAAGATCTGTATAAATAAACTTATGCGATTTGTACTAGTATTATTTAAAATTACTTGAATTTCTCTTTGGGTGACTTCTTAAACACGATAAAGAATTATACAGGCCTACATTTTTTAATTAATTATTTTTTAAACTTTTTTCTCCTCAGTAAAAGGTAATGTGAAAAAATATCACGAATAATGTATTTTTATTGGAAATTTATTTGTACAAAATATTAACATAATTGATATCAGAGTAATAATTTCATGTTTAATTTACAAAATATTTCATTTTCATTTGATTGTCATAATTCTTATAAAAAATTTCTCCCACAGAAAGCTATGCTTGTGTGTATGGAGTTTTTATTTTTATTAAAAGTAAAAAATATTGTTGAAGTTTTCAGCGTATTTTTTACTCATTACACTAATTATGTTGAATAAATAAGATAATTTTTGTCATTGTTTCTACAAGTCTTTCGAATACTTTTCATTTTTCTAACTAGACGTCGAAGGCAAAGTCTTTATACCTATACGTCAGAAATAAAATAATAGGTTATTGCCCTCGTTGATATTGTATAGTATTTATATAACGTTTTTTTGCATGAGGGAAATGTCTTTGAAGTTTCAGGGATGACTATTTATCTTTAAATAAAATAAATAAACGGTATTTGTTTCTCTTTTATTTTATCTGTGTAGGTAGGATCGGCCAATATTCCACCCTACTCAAATAGTGGGTACCAAGCTATTTCCAAGAAGGAAATAATCTGAATTTTGGAGTGAAACTTCCTCAGCCCCGTTAGAGTGATTCGAAATTCGGATGAAACGGAAATGACGCACTACGGCACCTGCGAAGCATCAAACTGCGCTCAAGGCTCTTATTGGTTGAGATATAAAACGGAAACGACGATAGGTCTCATTGGCCGCTTTGTTTTTTTACGGAATATAATGCGTAAATTCGCGCCTCGCCGAGCGCGTCCCATAGCGCAGCGGTATAGTTCGTCACTAATCTCAGCGGCAAAAAAAATAAACATTTTTGTTTTTGTAAATCAATATCCAACCTTCAAACCACTTTAAAATAAACAGGCAAAAGAAAGCGACATCTAGTTTCACTTCTATCGCGTGTGAATTACACACAATTTTTTTTTTTTTACTTTAGCACCATGCAGGAGGCCCTGAGGAAAATATTTCCCGTCAGGGTCAATGTCATATTTGGGGATGTTATATGGAGGGTATTTTTAGATAAAAAAGGGGAAGTTCTAGATAGGAAAAGTTATGAGGGATAACAGACGTATGGAAACATTACTGTGCAAGGCGATATTTCGTGAGATTCTGGAGAGGTCCTTCAACCAGTCTCTCCATATCCGGCAAGTCACGCAGTTGGTGGGCAGATGCATCCGCCGCCAAGATTCGAACAAACCTTACCCATTTTGAATGCAAACATTAGAAAGTTTATAAAAATTACTGATAACAAAAAAAATGCACACATATTTTATTAGACAAAAGAATTATAAACGTTATTGTTACCTCACTTTTTTGTCGTTTAATGAAAAAATAATTCTTTAAAGATTAAAAATTTAACTTAAAAAATTAACAAACATGAAAGTCTAAATGGTCGGAAGTTTTGGTTTCATAAAAGTGTACATTTTAATTATTTTGTGGTTCACTTTTACATTTGAATATAAAATGTGTTTTTTTTCTCTTTCTAATGCAGTTTAGTTCTACTTCTCTCTATAAAATATGATATCCTACTTTCACAAAATATAATGCCGATAGTGTCCCCGAAGAGGTGAGCAGAGAGGATGTACAGCCGAATGACAAAAGTATAAAACATATTTTCATTCAAATGCATCAAGGATAAAACTACTTGTCCCATATATAATAAATTGATTCTGTTAATAAATTCGTTTGATATCCGTACCAATTTGGTAAATAATGTACAAAAGAGTACTATTTTATGACAATTATGATTTCGTGGGGGGGGGGGGGGGGGGTGGTCTCCGTCATAAATATTAGCTCTGTACAGATTGTACCTACAGTATTGTACAGTATGTATTCAAGTCAAATTACAATTTCGAATAAATTCAGTACTTACTAAAACATATGTTGAATGGTATTTTATGTTGTGAGAGTGGATTGTTCTGTGTTTGTGTAAATGGCGAAGGACCTTGATTTTGTGTTACTACCACTGCTTGCAATAATAAAAATACATGTTGCATAGAAAGGAAATGACTCACCGGAAAAGGATAAGAACTTGTATCTGGCATTGCAATCATCTGTTTCATCTCCCATCCAATACGCACAATAGTCTAAAGCAATAGTCGTGAGTTGGTTTATTTTATAGTACACAGCGGAGTTATTTTTAATAGCGGTCACCGGTAGCAGAGCACAATGGTTATCTTGCGGCGGGCGTTTATTACAGACTGAGTAAGATTGGCGGGTAGGCAAATAGGGATGGGTAGGAAAAGGAACATGCAACAATACTAATACCAATTCCAAGCAGTGACAGTTTGTATGCGTGCTATGTAGGTGTGTGTATGTGTAGGTATGTGTATGGGCGTAACCATATGTAATTGAAAATACTAATTTGGTTGTGATTCCGCCTGGAACTCCGGATCGATGACCCCTAGAACTTGAATTTTGCTAGGAACCAACATTATTTTATTTTAATTAATTAATCAATAATTTTGTATTTGAAATACGTACTTATTTTGTTAAAATTTTTAAGAGGTATCGTAATTTTTAAAGTTTTTTAACGGTGTTTATTCGATATGTAAATTTCTGATCATCTCTAAAAGTTTAATGGTTTTCAAAATAAATACAAACGGGCTTACGACTAACCTGACAATATTTTAATATCTCCTACTACCACAGGCGATGGCGGGGAAGGTGGAGAGGGAACGCGGGAGGGGAAGGGGACACGGGATAGGAAATATAGGAAAGGACACGTAAGGAGAAACAATTTATTTATGTAAGTGACCTCGCAGCGCGTGCCGGGAACTAGTCTATACTCGTATATATAAAAATGAATCCCTAGTTCCGTTTGTCATGCCATAAATTTTCTAATACTTTTTAGAAGGTTCTTACGGAAAGAAAAATTAAGAAAATTGAATAATTTAAGAAAATTTTAACTTTGCACATTTGACAGTTCGCGCGTTTGATGAAATTGAAATTAGCAGGCAGCTGTTTTTTTTGTATTAAAAGAATTGTCTATGGAATTTTAAAATTATAGATATATTAAAAAGGTATCTTTGTTAGTTAGATACCAAATTTGATTGATTGTTCTTATAATATACAAAAATAAATATTTGTAATTTATGAAAAATGAAAATTTGAATAAAAACATTGTATTAGGTGGCACGCGAGCTGTTTGAAAACTGAATGTACGGAACGCGGGAGAGGGACGCGGGAGCGGTAATGTGGAGAAGGGGAACGCGGGAGAGTAGGGGGATGCGGGAGGGGAACGGGGACGCACGGGAAAAGATATGCAGGGAGAAACAATTTATTTATTTGAATATGGCATTGCAACGCATGCCAGGAACCAGCTAGTTTATTATAAAATACCATAATTTTTCACGGGTCTGGATTGGTAATAAATAAAAACAAGTTACTAAGCCAGTGTTTAATGCGTTAAAAATAAAAGCAATAAATTCCCAGCCTTCCACTTCTTTCCAAATTTTATTGTACTCATCCGTTACTTGGATTTTATCATTGCCCATAATTTTTTATATGAGTAAGATGTACAATAGCAAGTCATATATAAAGTTTTATTATAAATACGTGACGTCTTTCATCTTTTTACTGAAAATTATAGAATTTTCGTGAATGGATACCCTCCTTTTTAGTGAATAACCCTTAAATGTGTTATTCCATTGGAAACATTACATACAAGTAAACGTATAAAGTGAGAGAGGTACTTATTTATTGGATTCAGCCAAAAATCCCTCTGAATGTATGAAGTTAACTTGGAAAGCGAATGTATTTTGTAAGAGAGTTATTGTTATTTTAAACAGATTCGAGTTTTATAATACATGCTTGAGTTTGATTTATATTTGTACCCGAGAAGCATACGGATGCAAGTCCAAAATTTAAAAGAAATGAGTTTTTGATGCAGACTTGAAGTAAATTATAATGTTTATCAGTGCTAGAAAGATACAAGTCCTACCATGAAGAAAATTAGAATTTTAAAAAATGTATACGGATACAACAACTATTTTAGAAAAGATGTACATGGACTTGCAGCTTTATGATTTAGTTGCATTTTAAGTATTATAAATCAAATCCATTTGCATCCTTCTGCCTCTAACATTACTATGCTTTCTATGGAAGTGAACAGTTTTCAAACATTGATCCTTTCATAATACACCCACACGTCATAAAAAAAAATTCCATATCATTTTGAAGTAGAAGGACTCAAGTTCATGTTTTTTTTTTAAACAATATTTTTAAAGGCTTTACATATAAAATATTTCGTTTTATTTGCTCGTTTTTAAAACAAAACTAATTGATTTAATAATTACTTTTTTATCTATCTGCATGGATTTCCGAAGAAGTTATGAGACCATAGTTACAGAAAAAAAGTTTTTTGGCTCTCCTGAACATTTACCTTTTTGGACTTGCATCCGTATGCTTCCCGGGTACGATATATCGTCACGAAGTACAGTTTTAAGGCTTTACAACACAGCCCAATTGGGGTTGCCATAGTCCCCCTGCTCCTGCGAGTTGGAAATCTTGAGCAGTGTTCACATGTTCACGCAGGAAGGCGGTTAGGGGTACCACCGCCCCTTGAACCATTTATTGGATAAACAACACCCCTTCCGTAGGTCAATCGAAGTGGTTCGCTACATTTGGTGACCTAGCAGTGGTGCCTGGGCTCATGGATAGAGGTTTCATGTCAAGGTATTGGCGGCCTGTGCGTTTAAACGTTTTACTGCTAAGCGGGCCAGATCGAGAGAGGCTGAAAGAGGTAGACCCTTTAACAGTAGGATCTTCAGTCGGATTCTCTCGACCCCAATGCCTTGCGCCTCAATGAGGGGGATGGATGCATACATCATTCCTGGACACACTGACCCCCAGATTCTTACCCACCCCATCATACCTTTTTCCTTGACAGAACTTCCTCTCAATTCTTCTCTTTAAAATACTCTCCGAACATATCTGGCAAAATCTAAATCAAGTATTTTGAAATGTAGGTACATAATATGTTAGTTTTAAGTCTCCAAGTCACGGTTGTAAATATGTTTGTCATTAAGTCACCAGTTTTAAGTCAACTATTATAGGTCTTAGTCATAAGTCACTAGCTATGAGCCTTGGATATAATCCACTAGCTACATATAAGTCATAAGTAGATGTTAGTCATTAGTTATAATTATAAATCTTAGTTATACCAATTTTTTTATATACTAGCCTTTTCCCGCGGCTTCACTCGCATGGTATTAGGGGGGTTACCACTCCGCCACCTCATCCCACCCTCTCCCCCCCCCTTCACTCACCCCCCCCCATCACCCCATCCTTCCACCCCCCCCTCCACCCTCATTAATTCCCGGTACATTCAGTTTTCAAACTGCTCGCGTACCACCTTATGCATTTTTTTAAACGTATTTCATAATGCCAGAGTTCACCAGTAATTTTATACAAAAAAAGAACTATCCAATTTGGTACTATCGTACGAAAGTTATGCGCACACACACATTTTGTCGATTCATTTTTAGAAATAGAAATTAAGTACGACGCCAACATCGTTTCCATCGCAACGACGCTGACGTTTGCAATAACTCGATTTTGATGTGGGACAGAAAACGAATGATAAATAATTTCATAACGCCAGAGCTTACTTATATATACAGCCTATATTACTCGCAAATAATGTAGCTTTCTATAAATGAAAGCATTTTTAAAGTCCATTCAGTAGTTTTGCGTGAAAGAGTAACAAACATCCATACAAACTTTCGACTTTATAATATTATTAATAGGATTTACTTGAACAGCGTTCTTGAGGGGATTTTTCACGAAAACGGCTTAAAATCAGCCAGCCAAGTATTATTATTCTTAAAAATGACATACGTAAATATTTTTCTCTGGGCCTCCCATGTGGAGTTAATTTTGCGTAAACAACGATTCAATAAGGACCTAGCTAGGCAGATGAATGAATCCGCGACTCCTGGTTGTTGATCGCTTGACCATCAGACCGATCTTATAGCTATTTAGCTAATCTATATACATTTACCTTTAATCTAATTTTTCTTCCACTTTCCGGACATGCATTAAATAATTCTGAAATAAGTTTACTTGTGAACAATCGGGTTTTATACACTTTGTACGGCTTAAGTTAATTTCTTTGTTCGACAAATACGGGAGCTTTGAAAACTTTTTAAACACCACATAAACATCCCACTTACGAGCATCAGGGTTCTAAACCATCAGTATTTTACCCTCGTTTTGGGTCCAACGGGGATACGGGAAGGGATGAAAGAAGGTTTGGGTACCTACCCGTCTATTCACATTTGGATACCATACACATTATGAATATGTTTAACGCTTTTATCTAACTTTGCAAAAATCAAACAAGTCGTCGATAAAAGGTTTCCAAGTATAGAAATATATTAAAGTAAACAACAAACGTATTATATAATTCATTGAAATTCAATTTTTGGGGATAATAAGATGTGTGATTGCGTAACAATAGCCAAGGAACCCATAAAAACATTATTTTATAATTTTAGTTTAATTTTTGAAATTTTAAAATTCCGAAAATATTACCATTTAATTTAAAAAAAAATTATATTCGAATGTTTCGTAAATTGTGATCTTGTATCAAAGTAAACAATTACATACTAGCGCAGATCCATGAAAAATCACGGCATATTATAATTGTAGGATTTGCGAAGCTGAATGCATCATTGTCTTTCAAAAGACGATCAGAAATTCACATCTAAAACACATAAAGTAATAGGTACTACAAAATCGACTCCAAATGTGACGTAGATTCACCACTTTATATTTGTAGAACCAATTTTTATTTTGAAAATAAATAATTGGTTATTAATGACTTTTTAGTAAGTATCTACCTAAACACAGGCTCAATGATTAGCAGGTATAATATATTTTTTCCAGACGATTATTTTATAAGATGTTATAATTTATAATTTTTATCGCTTGTGTACTAATTAGATTAGTTACAATAAATACACATATTAAATTTCATTTCGATATAGCTATTTTCATTTGCATTGTCAAACATTGACAAATATATTAAAAAACATTATTATAAAACATTGGTTTGATACAAATCTTCTCTCATTGAATACTATCAAAACACACTATATACACTTCTCAATCAACAAACTAAAAACACTTCCCAACACTAAAATAATTATCCACAATAACAAATGTAATAAAATCACATGTATCCAAGGCTGTTCAACATTGAAATCAGTATCAGAAATTAAATATCTCGGAGCGATAATAGAACAACATATGAAGTGGAAGAGCCATATCTGTGAATTGGTTAAGCGTATCACAAAGTGTATATATATATATATATATATTTATAAGATTAAGAAATATTTTAAAACTCAACAATCTAAAAAGAGTATACTATGCACTAATCCAGTCATTAATTCAATATGGAATTATTGGATGGGGGGGGGGGTCATACAACAATTTACTAACCCCGATCAAAGTGATCCAGAAACTAATCATTAAAGTAATCCTAAAGAAACCCTCCACTTATCCAACAGAAACGCTTTTCGCAGATTTTACGGTGCCTCGAGTAGAGAATATCTTCAAGAAAAATGCAATTATCCAAATTTACAAAGATAATATCGTCAAAAAATTTGAAACTCACCAATCAAAAAGATATGAAGACAACATCAAAATACCAAAATTTAATACCAAACTAATGCAAAACAATTATATCTATTTAGGAATAAAGTTTTTCAACAACCTTCCCACTGAAATAAAAAAAACCGAAGACATCAATATACTGAAACTTAAACTGAAACTACACTTCATCACAAAACCATGCACTTTTTCAGAACGATTCGAAACTTTCTCGACTTGCAACACTTGAAAATGATTTATTTTGCAGTCTGTCAATCTGTTATTGAGTACGGTATCATAGCATGGGGAGGCAGTACTGCATCAGCACTAGATCCAATCATAAAGGCACAAAAAACGATTATAAAAATAATTCTTGGATTACCCCTAATTACGGACTCGAACTTTATCTTTAATATTATGAATGTGTTTGACGTTCGTCAGATATATGCAAAAACAATCCTCACTCATTTATACACAAACATACATAAATACTATGAAAAAAGACTAAATTCTCGCTATACTCGAAACAATAACAAAGATTTACTACAAATTCCCATAACTCATACTACTTTTGGTCAACGAAGCTTTAGATACCTTGCAACACGACTTTACAACATTCTTCCAATTAGTATAAAAAAATGTGATTCACAAAAAAATTTAAAAAAAAACATAAAAATTTGGATAAAAAATAATGATAGAGCATTTACCGGTGCACTCACCCAAATTCGAAATTAGTAATGAACCAATGCTGTTATTATTGTACCAATGTTATTGTTATTATTAATGCAACCAATCTATTGTGTGATTACATTCTAATATAAGTGTAGGTATGTTCACAGCATTATAAATTGATGTAAAATAACTGCCTCAACACAGGCTAGCCTAGTGAGGCAGGTTACGAGAAACCTAAATTTATAATTATAAATCTCTACTCTCTAAGTAACTAACGTTTATAGTGCACAATATTTTAGTAAGAAAACGTTTCTTATGTATGTACACCTACACATATAGATGATCCAGAAGTCTCAATTGATCCTATTATATAGTTACCTATTGCATAATGTTATTCTATTTTAGTTATAATTAGTGTAACTCGCTCATCAAGCACAAGAATTAGCTTCTTCTTTAGTGATATTGCAATTTTTAAATAATTTCTGTACCGATATTTTGTAATTTATATAACTCCACTGTACAATTATATATCTATATATTAAATAAAAAAAAATATTAAAAAATGTATTTTTTTCGGAAACTAAATATAATTCTTCACCATTAGAATCCTGAAATAAAACTTCATGACAGACATTAGCTCATTAAAATAAACAGATTAAAGCAATACAAAAACAAATAATAATAGTTTGAATCCAAACAAGACGGCTATAGCAATGGATAACTCAAACAAATAAAATAAGTCTCACAGAAAACTTGACATCTGTTTTGGGGAAGTTTTCATCTTCGCGCTTTACATAACGTTTTCCAGAACTAATATAATCAAATAACTTCTTACCTGACTCGCACTCTTTCCTCCCAGGCTCTTGAGTCTGTTGAATGCGATAGGCCTGAAAGTCAAATTACTTCCAAACTTTCTAAACAGTGGGCGAAATATTTATTTATTTATTTCCCGAAACTTTCTTTCCAATCTCGGAGCTTATTGACAGAGCTTTTGTTCGGAACGTTGCCAAACGGAAATTTATTCATGTTGATTTTTTTTGAGTCGCTGAACTGAATGTAATTTTACAGGTAATTTGTACTTTTTATTTTTGATTTATCGGCTGGAAACATAATAAGAACACTACAATATAAAAACTTTGTTTAGGGGAATTAATAAAATGTCGATTTTACAACTTTCTTGAGAAGATGAAATAAACTTTTAGCAATAAAAGAAAACGCTTTAAACTTTTTTCCGCCATTTTTTTCTTTGCTTCGAACAGGACTTAATTTTAACCGTATACATGTATTTTAATCTGAGCTCAATATTTTGAAAATAAGTCCCGATAAAACTGGAGTAAGAGAGAAAACTGATAAGAGTATAACATGAATATTTTTTAATTATATTTGGTAGATAGTGTCATTCTAAAAAGTTCTTCCAAATTAATTTTAAATCACGAAACTCGAAATTACAACATTATTAGTGATTAATTAAAATTAATTAAATTTAAGAATTTTTTAAAATGTTTCAAATTAATTTAATATTTGAAGAAATTTATTACGTTGGTTGTAGAAGGAAGTAGCACAATACGGCATAATACCCCTAAAATAAATAACATTAACTTTAACGTTATTTAAGCCTGTTAAAAAGTTTTTATTCGTAAACATCGAAAGCTGATAAAGCATGCGTAAAGTTTAAAAAACTTTTGAAATTAAATTAATCTATATGTAAAACTTTATGATTGACCGCCGAAATTTACTTTTCGAATCTTTCACATTCTTTTCCACGTGTTATCAGTCGCGTGGGGTTGGTCCCGCCCGCCGCGGTGTTGGAGTTATGGCCCGCACAACGGTTAGCAGTAAACTGCGCTGGCAGCCGCCCTAGCGCCTTGCCGCCTTGCCGCCTTGCCGTCACATCCGCCCTAGCATGGGCGGGAGATCCGCCCTCATCCTTGGCTGAGGAAATGTAGAGGATATCGAACAGCAATCAAAGTTTATGGGGTGGAGCGGACATTTAAAAATGTATTATTTCACAACCACGACAGATCGAATGGCGGTTCGATGTGCTCTGGTTGGATTTATCGTTTATAAATGGTTCTGTGAAGTGGGAATTCATTTCATGCAGATTTGGAAATAACTTTATATTGTCTGTTGGGAGGACTTGCAAAATACGAGTATGTTAAATAATAAATGTGTTGTTGGAAGCTACATAAACAGCTACTAAGGCTATATAAACATAACACTAATTCTTTCTTTGAATACACAAATATGAAGACAAAAAGTTGGAAGAAACCTTTAACGTAAGTTTTAGAATATAGAATTATTGTTTGTACAAGTAAGATTACATTTTTTTGTACGACCTCAGTGGTCGAGGGTTATGCTGTCGACTTGACATACCGACGAGGGCATGTAAATTTAATGTGATTAATTTGTGCTATTTCGCATTTTATTCGTTAAAAAATAATATTTAGCACATTGCAGCACCTTCCAAAGTGGAATAATTTCTCAGTATCACCTTGGTGTAGGACCACTACTCGTATTTGAAATGTTGCTTGAAATTGCTTGTTGCTTGTTGAATATTTTGTCTGGTGCATTTAGGCACCGTGTTTGGTGACCAGATCTAAATAGCTAGGTCCTTTCCTCCCTATTACCTTCAGCCTCAAAACGTACCCTAGGGATGCCATAGTCTCACTGGTTCCAGACGCTTGAGAGCAGTTGGGATTCTTTTGCGGGATTCACATGAAATAAATTGAGATAATTGCTACCCCTTTCTTTAGCCAACGCTTCGGACAGCATTGCAGTGTCCATCATCTGGGCAGATGTTTTTGTTTATTTATTTATTTATCTACATAAGGTATGTTTACATTACATTATTCGATGCTTGTTTCACTAGGGTATACCTGTGTTGATGTGTAATTAAAGATTGTGGTGAAGTGTGTGCTTATGTATATAGATTATACATTTGCCCTGAAGATGGACACTGCTTTGCTGTCCGAAACATTGCCTAAAGCAGGAGATAGGAGGATTAGGTAACACGGCGTAAAGCCCCAAAAATAAATCACCATAATAATTTTGGCTGTGAAAATCTCAAATCATGTCTGTTTGTGACATCATCAGTTAGTTATGAAACAATAGTAAGCTTATCAACAAGTGTATTTAAAAAGGTAATCATGCGGTAAGCGGGAATAACTGGTTAGGAAATATGTCATTTTTAAATCAAATTCTGGACGTGTCGACTCTTTTCAACATTTAAATTGATTTCGAAAGATTGTTACTTTATCTAGTAAAGTTAAGTTTTAAATTTTGAAAAGTATGTATATTTTAATTATAATAAGTTAATATTGGTCGTTGGCAGATTTGTTAAATTTTCAAACAATTTTTTTTATTCTATTTTTATTTTTTTACATTAACTCCACACATGAGGCCTTGAGGAAAATAATTTCCATCAGGGCCTATGTGATCTGGGATGCTGTTTGGAGGGTCTTTTTAAGGAGAGGAAGGAATGCACATTAGTCGTAGACCCATGTTGTAGGAAGGAGGAACACAGAGGCCGGCAAATTATTCCACAGCCGGGCTGTTGAATACGAGAACGAGTCGAAGAAGCGACCCGTTCTCATGTGACAAATGTAATACATATTTTAAATCACAGTATGATTCAGTAGAATAAAACAATAAATTATCTAGGAAAGCTACTTTTTCGCATTTTAATTTCAAATAAAATCATTAAAAAAAATCCGCTTAAAAATGCTTTATTTTATCTTGTTATTTAACATCTGACAAACTAATATATTTCGATTGTTTTTACACGCTTATTTTGCTAACGTATTATTGAAAAAAAAAACTTATGATCAAATACACAAGTTTTCGTAATGCGTTTGAGCATTTTAAGTGCCAACTTGAATGTACATATATATTATAGCAAATTTTGAATGAAATAAAATCGATACTGAGTTATAGAATATATGAGAATAATCAATCATTCGCATCGGAACCGTCCTGTACAGTTGCAAGGGAACTGTTGGGGTTTCACACTGTAAATTGAGGATGCCGACTTACCCGCAGATTTCTCCCTTTGCTTCTCCTTTTCAGATCCGCTGGTTCTTTTTTATATTCACTTATGATTTTCACTTTTATAGAAATGTTCGATACAATAGCTCCGTATTCAACATATGTGTTGACAGGAAGGTGGGTAATTTGCAACTGAATAATGTGATGCTTGATTGTGTCTGGTCGGCATGGTGGGTAGGAAAAAATAGGATTTGTTGGGTAGGAATTATAAGGATTGGTAGGTAGAAATTTAAAGTTGGAAAAATAAAGGTAAAGGAGCAATGCTAGGCACCAACAGGTACGATCGCAAGATTATTAGATAGCTCGAATTCTCGGCCGCTGATTAACAGGACTTAATAAATTTAAATATATTTCTATAAAAATAAATACTTTTTACACTGACAGCGTAACATAAATGTAGCTTTTACCTCTACAAACTCTGCCTTCCCGCCAAGCAGTGAGATTGATTTCTTTGACGTTCTTCAAATAAGAACTAGTTAATTTGACATTCTGAGATTTTGTGTCAAGTGTTACGAAAGGGGGAGTTTAATCAAAGTGGTGATTAACTAATTTTGTCGCAGAGTATATTTGAGAAAGCTTATTCCAAAGCGGGTTCGAAGACGGTTAGTTAAACCAAACATAACTAAATACCGAACGAACGAAAAGCAAAACCGTTTTCCTGTTGCTACTTTTTTTAACGTAAGAGGTAAACTTGAATAAGATCCAAGAAAAACGTTTCTCGCGACAAAATATCTGCAGGCAAAACATCCCCCAAAAAAATATCTTCTAAAACCTAACCTAACCTAAACTAACAAAAAATGAGACAATTTTTTTTTTTTTTACATGAATACCGCACAAGAGTCCCAACTGCTCCGTCTGGAGTCAGTTTGACTATGGCATCCCCAATTGGGGTATGTTGTGAGGCTGAAGGTAATGGGGAAGGGAAGAAGATGGGGAAGTACCTGGCTATTCGGATCTGGTCACCAAACACGGCTAACGTCATTTCAAACAATGTTTCATTTCTGAATGGTGTTTCACCAGTCTTACGCAAGGGCGATACTGAGAGTAACTTCCACTCTGGAACGTGCCGCTAATATACTATATGTTATTTTTAATTAATAAATTGTGAAATAACACAAATAAATCAAATAAAATTTATTTGCCACGCCGGGATTCGATCCCGCGACCTTCGAAGTGCTAGTCAAGAGCCTTACCGCTGGACTACGCCGGCCGTCAATATACAGACATAATACAGACATCCTGTAAAGTTACGAGTAGGTTAAGTTTTAATAAATATTTTGTTGAAGGATGTTTTGTCCATAGGGTATTTTGTCGGGGTTGTTTTGTCGCGGGATGAAAACGCGCACTAGGTACCAAGAAAAAGTTGGAAACCACCTTCAGAATTATTTTTACGAATTTGTGTATTTAAAATTTTTTTAATTTCAGATGTAAAATTACCACAATTTTTCAATTAACTAACCTAACTTAGATTAGGCTTTAGTAGGTATTTTATTAAAGGATATTTTGTCGGGGATATTTTGTCGCGGAATGAAAATGCACAGTACCAGCAAAAACATTTGGAAACCACCTTCATAATAATTTTTTTGAATTTGTGTATTTTATGAAATTTTAATTTCAGAGGTAAAATTACCCCAATTTTTCAAAAGGTATAAAGTTTTCCCGAGAAAAATCTGTAATCCGATTTTCTTTATTTCACTTTTACGAATACTTTTCTATAAGTTTTTTTGGAACAAGATTCTTTATCTGTTCAAAGTTCAAATAAGTGTAGAGGCACTCTGCAAGGTCGGTTAGTGTGGAACTTTGAGTTTTATTCGTTTGCGGAAAACGAAACAAATGTTCGCGTAATATCTCTTCGAAAGTTTGTGCTCTGGCAATTGAGGTTTCCAGGTATACGCCAAATAAGCGAATTTGTTCGCAAATTTTCGGTCACTTGATTCAGAATTGGATGAAAAATGAATTAGCATTTTGTGTTTCCTAAAAGACATGCACGGGCTGTGCTAAACAATACAACCCATTATGATGAAAAAATACCAGGGACGTTCAGAAAGTAAGTGTAATGAATTTATTTTATTTTTGAAAAAGCGTTTTAAAATTTTTTTTACAGGATATTGTTGATGCACTTGTTGACTATTTTTCTAAAGAATCGACATCCCGTTCAATGCATGTGGTGAGCCGTGGCACAAGTTTATTTATGCCCTCTAAGAATTCTCTCGCCAGCTCCTTCCCCCACTTAAGAACCACCAATTTAATTTCATCCATATATGCCTCAAGGGAGATGAAAAGATGATAATCTGAAGACGCCAAGTCAGGGAATTACGGGAGTGGTTCAAAACATCTCAATCAAATGAGTCAATGATCGTATTGCTGGCTAAGGCTGTGTGCGGACGAACGTTTTCGTGAAAAAAGCGCACTTCTCTGGTCAGCATTCCCCTCTATTTATTTTGAATGCTCCTTTGCCTTAATGGTTTCAACTTGATGCTGAAATTCGACCAAAATGATGCCTTTTTGGTCCTAAAATACTGAGGCCATGATTTTTTTTGCCCGAAATTGTGGTTATCATTTTTTTGACAGATGGGGAATTGGTGTGACGCCACTTTGACGACCGTTTTTTTCCCAGGGATGTAATGAGTCACCCAGTCTCATCTCCAGTCACAATAGAGCTTAGAAATCTTCCCCTTTTTTCTTGTAGGTGTTATTCCTTCCGTGAGTAAAAAGCGGATCACAGTACTTGGCGGGATTTTATGCCGACATCTTTCACGCAACTGGTCACTACAACGTGAGTTTACATACTACCGCATTCCTGCGATGCTCGTTCTGGTCAGGAGAGCTCAGGAGACTTCCTTCTACCATTCAGTACCGCCAACCCCCAAAAAACAAAAAACCACAGCCCGCTATGGTCACAGTACACTTACTTTCTGAACATCCCTAGTAATATGATTTAAAAAAAAAATCAAAAAGTGGTTTTCATGAAAGCATATTCAGATAACACAATAGACGCTAAAGGAAAAAAGTCCTCAGAACCTATATCATCTTTTTTTTATGTTTCTTTATTCTTTGAATTGTTCGTTACATGAATTGGGGATTTTTCGACCACCATACTAGGCACATGCCTGTGTTGTGGTAGTCGATCAAATTCTGTGTGGAGGATCTTTTTAGGGAAGGAAGGAAAGAAAGTTCTGGAAAGGAGAAAGTATGAGGGGTGGATAGAAATCTGAGGGTCAATGTGTCCAAGAGTGACGGTCATATAAATCCATTCCTTCCACTGCGAGGTACGGTGATGGGCCGAGAAAGTCCGGATGGAGAGATCTCGAGTTTTCCTTCAGACAGTCTTTGCCGATCCGGCCTGTAGGGGGTCAAATGCATCTGCTGCTAAGACATAGATAAACCTCACCCCTGCCTTGTCACCAAATGTAGCGAATCACTTGGGGTGACCTACGGAAGGAGTGTTGGTTATCCAATAAATGGTTCCCAGGGCAGCGGTACCCATACCCGCCTCCTAAATTGAATTAGTTATTTATTGAATTATAATTTAAAAAAAAATACGGGTAAACCGCACAAGAGTCCCAACTACTCCCGTCTGAAACCGATGGGACTATGACATCACTAATTGTTGTGAGGCTGATGGTAGTGGGGAGGGGAAGAAGATGGAAATGACGAAAGTTGGGAAGTACCTGACTTTTCAAATCTGGTCAAGAAACACGGCTAAAGCCATTTCAAGTCTGAATGGTGGTTTTACTTACACCAAGGCGATACTGAGAGTATCTTCCACTCTGGAACATGCCGCAAATACCACATAGGTATTGTTGTTAATTAATTAATGATTCGATCCCGCGATCTTCAGATTGCGAGTCGAGAGCCGTACACCTCGACCACGGAGGATTATACATGGATTGAATAAGTTAGAATTTTTTAGTCACATCTCCACATAGCCGTCAAGGGGTACACTTTTTATGCAGCCATACCATTTAATAACTTATTGGTGTAATTTAGCACTTTAGCACTTTACATAGTTAATATTACCCACGCACAGGCAGTGCCTTAGTGGGTTCCCATTATCTACTTTTGTCATATATGTATTTTTTACTTTAATTTTACCTTGTGTTATGTATTATATTTTCAGAAAATGTGTAAAAATTTCTTTTGTAATGTATAATGGGACAAAATAAAGGATAAAAAAAAAAAATAGTTGATGCAGCTGACTAGAAATTTTCATTTGATTACAAATTTCACAAATTTACTCATTAAAAAAAAAATGTATACGTTCTTGAGTGGAAATAATAATTTAAGGATCTTCCTGTTGCAAGACCACAATTTAGAATAGAAGTGTTGCTTGAAATGACTTTAGCCGTGTTTGGTGACCAGATCTGAATAGCAATAGTACTCCCTATCTTCCTCCTCTCCATCTCCTTCCCCTATTCTCTACATTCAGCCACACAACATACCTCATTTGGGGACGCCCTAATGACATTGTCTGGGAAGAGTTGGAAAAATTAAAGAAAGAGCATCAAAATCGATTGACATACCAATTAATACGATACGTAACTCTCTAAATAACGTCGTAGGACGGTCTCGCCTAAGTAACGTAATATTTTGTGAAATCCCACTCACCAAGGCAATTATGTTTCACTTTCTTTGATAAAATAATCTAAATTCCTCCCAAATAAATTCATAAGCACTCCACAATTGTCTAATTGAATAATACTAGTTTTGAGGTCACATACAAATAATTTTCCAAGGCTCATCTCGTCACCCACTAAATACTCCATGTCTCCATGATGAAGCCAATTTAAACTTACCGGATTAATCTTTTGTCACTTGATCGAACTCGAAGGTAAACTTTTAATTGCATCATTAAACTTGCGTTTAAATGAAATACCTAGCTTAAATTGAAAACTTAAAGTGCGTGTTCTGACTAACTTAAAGGGAGAGAATGTAAAAAGTTGTGATTTGATTACAAAATTGAGAGTAATCGGTAAATACTTCAATATTTCTTTTCCTCAATATCAGAACCAGGTGAACTAAAATTCAAACTTTTTAAAATAAAATTCTAAAAGCTAGAACAATCCTATTAATATTATAAAGGTGAAAGTTTGTATGGATGTACGTTTGTTACTCTTTCACAAAAAAACTACTGAATGGACTTTAAACATTCTTTCACTAATAGAAAGCTACATTATTTGCGAGATCTATATTCTATATATATTGTAAAGCTCTTGCGTTATGAATAATCTCTGGCGTTATGAAATTATGTATCATACGTTTTCTGTCACTAACAAAATCGATTTATTGTAAACGTCAGAAAAAAAGCAAACCTATTGTCTCCTTGGAAACGATATATATATATATTTTTTTTAATTAGGCAATTCACCCTAAAAAGAGTGCTTTGTTGGCGTCGTACTTAATAACTATCTCTAAAATTGAATCACCGAAATATAGATATGTATGCTCATAAACCCGAACGATTGAACCAAACTGGAAAATTATTTTTTTTGTTCGTTTTTTTGTATAAAACTACCGTTGAGTTCTGGCATTATGAAATTTGTATAAAAAATTATAATAGGTGGCACGCGAGCAGTTTGAAAACTGAATGTATCGGGAATGAATGTGTGGAATGCGAGAGGTGAGAGGGGGGAGTGGGGAGGGGGGGAGGGGGTGTTGGGAGGGTGTTGGTGGTGGGGTGAAGGGGAGGAGGAGGATGGTGGGGGGATGGGGTTAGGGGGAGGGAGAGGGGGAAGGGAAGGAAGGTGAAAGGGGGAGGATGGAGGAGGGTGTGGGGAGCGGTAGGGAGTGGGGAGAAGGAGGTTGATGGGGGGAATGGTGTGGGGAAAGGGAAGGTGGAGGGGTAGGGGGTAAGAGGAGTGGCGTGAGGAAAGGGAATGTGGAGGGATAGGGGGTGAGGTGAGTTGTGGGTGGAGGAAGAGGGGGAGGGAGTTGATGGGGAGGAGTGGAGTGGAGAGAGGGAAGGTGAAGGAGGCGGGGTGGAAGAGGGGGGAGGGAAGGAAGGGAAAGGGGAGGGGTGGAGGAAGGTGGGGGGATGTGGAGTGGGGAGGGTGTGGGGTGAGGGAGGGGTGGGTGGAGGAGGGGGATGGAGAGTAGGGTTGATGGATGAGTGGTGTGGGGAGAGGGAACGTGGAGGAGGCTGAGTGGAAGTCCTCTAATATCATGCGAGCGAAGCCGCAGGAAAAAGCTAGTATTAAATAACATCGTTAACATACATTTTGTGTTGAACTTTTCTACGAACATGAATTTTATTTCATTAAAGTATAAAGGGTTTGAAACTGAATAATTAAACGAGTTTTTTAGTAATTGCAAAATCACTATGTGTCATCACTTCGAATTAAATGAAAAAAAGAAACTTTGTTTATAGTATACATATACTGATCATTTTTAATTAAAAACTAATAGTGTACAATAGTTGGTTAATTTCATTTAGTTGCTAGTGAAATTCGTGTCAGAGTCTATTTTATACATGACTTTTTTTACATTAACCCATTTTTTATAACAGATTTTTTGACAATAACCCTACACAAGAGGTCCAGAGGAAATCTCAGGGATTTTGTCATCTTTGGGGATGCAATGTAGAGGGTCTTTTAAAGAAAGGATGGAGAGGAAGTTCTAGGAAGGAAAAATGTTTGAGAGGTGGGTAGGAATCTGGGGGTCAGTGGGTCCAAGATTGACAGACGTCTTAATCCATACTTCCATTCAACGCCATTCAATAAGACCTTTACAAAGCTCACCCCATTAACCCGGGTACCCCTGCTAAGATACCAAATGTAACGAACCAATTAGGGTGAGTTTTTGGACAAGTGTTTATTATTCGATAAATAAATAGTCCACTAAATAATCCAATAAATAAATAAATATTTAGAAGTACAGTAATACTAATAAAAAAATATATTACATCAATGTTCTTCAAAGTAAACAGGAAAACAATAAACATATTATAATATCTCGTACCAATATAATTAATAGGAAAACTTGAGGATATACTCGTAACTTGACATGGGAGCGTTATTACGTTAAGAAATTATTATACTTTACAACAAGAACAAGATTGTATTACAATAAAAAAACATACTTTCACTAAAGATACTTCAAAAACATACTCAAACATATTTACACTAAACATATCGAAAACAAAATTTACAACATACAGTATAAACAGCACGGGACAACCAGAAAATAACACAAACACCATAAAAATACACGAGTGTTTAAATAATAACATCTGCAATTGCCCTTCTCTAGAAAAAACAGAACCAAAAGTATCTAGGAATCATAATTGACCATAACCTAAGATGGACATATCATATCAAACAAATCACAAATAAACTCCTCAAAACAATGCACATTTTCCTAAACATAAGGAACATATATAAAATAAAACAAATGAAAACAATATATTTTGCACTTTGTCAATCAATGATAGAATATGGAATAATTGTCTGGGGAGGAGCAACAAACTCAGCTATCGATCACTTAGAAAACGATCTTAAAGGAAATACTTAAAAAACATAGACTAACTGTACAGACCAAATATTCAATAGTTGTGACGTACTAAATATACGCCAATTACACGTTAAAACTCTACTGAACTACATTTTCGACCAAAAAAACAAATTTAAAAAATCTCAAAATATCACTAACAGACCAGTAAGACAATCGTACAAAAATAACATAAAAACTCCGACAGTGAATACAAGCTTTGGACAAAGGCACTACAAATATCATGCTATAAAAGCATTCAACAGTCTTACCCTTGAAAATAAAATAGAAGAAAATGAAAATAAATTCATACTCAAAATTAAAAAAAAATTGATTAAAGAACAAAAAAGACAATATTATCAAAATCTCATAACATAATAAAAATAAAACACATACGCATAACACATAAAACCAATATAAAACACATCATAAAATATTTTCGTTATTTGTTTTTGGGGTGTTAAGCCGTGTTGCGCTACCTCCTTCTTTAACACGGCTACTTTTGGCTTAAATACTTTTGGCCGTGAAAATCTTAAAACGTATATCACATATCATAAAATAATTAATTTTACCTATAATTTTACCTTAATTACACATTCTTATTTTTAATTTAATTTTAGCTTAATTTTTTTAATGCAGCATTATTTTTAATGTATTATATATAAAATTTAGTTTTATAAAATGGAGGCCTCAGCACAGGTGAGCTACCCATTGAGACCGACATTGCTGAATTGTATTTGAAATGTTAGATATTATATCAAATAAAATAAATAAATAATTAAACAATATAATAAATAACGTTTGAACCGGAATTTTTTTTTTTTTTTTTTTTTATTAGAAGAAAAAAGTTATAAAAATATTACAGGAAATCAAATAAAAATAAGATATTACAAAAAAGAAAAGTCCCAATAAACTACTTTTAAGTAGTTTGTCAATGGGTGCTTTTACTTTGAAGTTTTTTTTTTTTTTTTTTTTTTTAAATAAAACTTATAATGCAGTTAGACATTTTTTGTGTTACGAGTACTACAAGAATGTTAATACAAACTTTTTCTTTCGGCGAGCCAATTTTTCAATATAATATTTGTTCTTACATTATTTGTACATTTTTTAATTTTAGCAGGTAACATATTTAAGCATGTAGGTATCATGTAGTCCAGCGTTCTTTGTCCATATTTGTTTAAGTGCTTAGGTACGATTAGTCCTTCATTTAACGTAAATCGAGTATTGTAAGTGTGGTCCAGTCTATTTATGTATATAGGGCTATTCATATGCTGAAAAATAATTTTATGCCACAGAATTGCTCTTACTGAGAGAATTTTAAGATTCTGGTAAAAGTACGGAACATTGTGTCTTTGCTCGTATAAACTTTTATGAGCTAATAATTTAACTAATGAATTTTGGACAGATTGAACATGATTAACATTTGTCTTACAGGAAAGTCCCCAAGCTGTAATTCCGTACCTTATAATAGACTCAGCTAATGATAAATAAATTATTCGAAGTGTGCATATTGGAACATAGAATTTAAGTTTATATAATCTACTAACAATAGATCTCAGACGTTCACAGACTTTATTTATTTGTAAATCCCATTTGAAAAAGCAGTCAATAATTACACCTAAATAAACATATTCTTTAACCACTTCAATATTTTCGCATGTACACAATGCTGGGATACCAACATGTAAGCAATCTGAACCGTGTGTTTTTATTTCTGGTGTAATAATATTTGTCTTGGCATTGGGTGATCTAATATGTATCAATTTGGTTTTTTTTGCATTTATGATTAAACCAGAGTCATGAGACCATTTCAAAAGCTCAATGTAATCCTTTTGTAAGAGTTCAATACATAATTTTAAATCACTGTGAGAAATCACTAGTGCAGTATCATCCGCATATACAAAGTGTTTTACATGTTTAAAGATGTACTTAATAAAAGATACATAAATGATATATAAAATTGGACCTAATATGGAACCTTGAGGAACGCCAGCTAAAATTTTTCTTTTTTTACTTAAAGTGTTCAATAGCTTTATTTTCAGGCATCGGTTGTTCAAGTAATTTTCAAATAGTTTTAGGAGCTTTCCTCTTATTCCTATGATTTCTAGTATCTGCAATAATTTTCTATGATTAATAGTGTCAAATGCTTTAGAATAATCTATAAATAAAACTAATACATGATTTTTACTATTTAGTTCATTATTTATGAAACTGGCAAATTTTTGAAGTAGCATTTCGGTACCCTTTTTTTTCTGGAATCCATATTGATTTGTATCAATAATAGAAAAATCTTCTAAATATTTTATTAATTTCAACTGAATGTATTTTTCAAGAATTTTTTCGAGTGATGGCAAAATACTAATCGGTCTATAATTACCCAATAGAGTGTGATCACCTCCTTTATAAATGGGTCTGATAATACTACATTTTAAGTCATCTGGAATTTTTGCTTCAAATAAAATTCTATTTACAAAATGGGCTATGATTGGAGCTAAAATTATTATATGTTTTTTAATATCACTCATTCTGATATTATCAATTCCAGGAGAAGAGCTTTTAAGTTGCCGCACAATGCTTTCTATATCAGAAATTTTGGCCCTTGGTAGGTACATGCTTTGAGGCCTCTTCTCTGGTTCAAAAGCAGTTGTCCTGTAATTACATTTATGTAACATATTGCAAACACTGTCAGAGAAATAATCAACAAAATCATTAGTTACATTTTCTTTGGTCCGATCTTTCATCAAATATTTGGAGGCAACTTGGTCACAATTATTTTTACATTTCTTACCTAAAATTTGATTACACTCGTCCCATGTCTTTTTTGAATCTTGAAATAGATTTTTGAATTTGTCATTATAGTATGAGGTTTTTAATTTAAGTAACAATTTATTTAAAACATTTCGATAACACTTATATTCTTTTTCATAGTATTTATTTGTTGGGGCATTTTTCCAACGCTTATATAAATAATCCCTTTTTTTAATTTTATATAGTGCATCACTAGATATCCAATCATTTATGGCATAAGGTCGGCTTTTAGGTTTTTTGCTTATTATAATTGTGCTGTTTTTATACAAGTCGTCAAAATAATTTTTAATTTTTAAATAAATAACCGAACATTCGGTTTCCTTTAGAAGCGACTTCCAGTCATAATTACAAATACGTTTATCAATCTGTTTTTGCGAAAGAATTTTGACGTTATTAGAATCGCTAGAATTGAAATTATCTACCGACTTATAGAGTATGCTTACAGCTGTTGTATTATGATCGGCAATATTATAATCACATACGCACGCGGAGATTGTACTGGTTAATCCAGTAGGTAACTTTCCGCTAACTCGCACAAAAAAGTGATCTAAGCAAGAACTAACAATTTTCCCTTGAACTATTACTTCTCGTGTAACATAATTTATACATTTTTTTAAATAGTTATTAGTAAGAATATTTTCATATTTTATAATGATAGCATCATTTTTATGTAATAAATTTAAATTTACATCACCGAAAAATATTACACTTTCATTTGATTTAATATTGTTTTCAAACACATTGGATATTTCTGACAAAAATGCTTGCTTATTTAAATTCGGGGGTCGGTATATTGCCAAGACATTTAGAGTACTGTTATTTGGAAGTGTCAATATTCCAAAAACGTTCTCAAAATATTTACTGTCCAGAAATATTTGCGAAAAGGAGAGGTTATTCTTTACATATAACAAAATGCCTCCACCGGATTTATGGTTTCTGCAATAGTGGTACGAATTGAAACCGGGAATATCATAAAGATTAACAAGTTCCGAACGAATTGCAGTTTCGCAAAGCATGAGTACGTCAATGTGATTTAAGCAGTCTTTAAAATAAACATGAAATAGGTCCCAATACCTACCTATAGATCTAATGTTTAGTTCCACAAAATTGAGTTTACTCGTTTCACGTTTCATTGTGTCTTGCTTACGAAGCCATTCGCACAGGTTATTTATCTTACAAAAATTTATGTCATTATCATCATCTATGAAACTAAAAGACATAATGTGTGTAACTAAAATACTTAATAACTGAAATATAAGTATGCAATTTTATTCCTGGCATTGGCATTTCATACTGATTTACGCAATTATTATAACTAATTGTTAAAATTGAAATTGACATTGAATGCATATTTAAATAAATTCGCAGCAATAATAATATCACGAATAATAATGAATAATAATAATTCATGCCCAAAAATAGTCCATCAAGGTTGACTTCAATTTGTTTTGGTGACAGTATTGAATAAACTGTCATTGTATTTCTAGTGATAATGTTATGATAATGAAATAAAACAGGTAAATATTGCTCTCCGTGTATTGAAATTATACATCGGTTATTGCAGGATTTCCCCGTTTAAGCGAATGAATTAAATGGGGGAATCCCGCAATAACCGATGTAGGATGTTGCCAACTTTTGGACGCACGCTTAACCCGGGAAAAATAGAGATTGCTTTTTTTGACTTTGGTCATTTCTGAAGTGAAAACTCTATAGGCACGATGACAGTTTTTTTTCCCAGGAAGCACGAGATTAAGTGACATTGTGGATAACATTTTACTAATTTTTGCTTATACGCGTTAGGGGCCTCTGTAGCCCGGGGCTCTGTAGCCGGGGGCCCGGGGCGGTAGCTACGCCCCTGACTTTGCTTGAAGCGGATAAACTTTCAGGTTTATTGAATGGACATTGTAACATTCATTGGTTTACTTTGAAATCGTTATTGTAGCTCGTTTGCTGAAAATGAGGAAGATAATGTATAATTCCAATATTTTATTCGAAAAAATGATTGCATTATTTTGATCCGAATATCATAAAAAAAACAAAATTCGACTGAGTGTCCCTCTGTAACTCTGGTTCAATGAATTCTAGAGTAGGTTGTGCAGGTCGATACACGTAATTTGATATCCACAAGACCACAACGCCTTCTTTCCTGTTCCAAAGAAGACAACTACCACTGAGCTAATTCAGTCACCGACACTCTTAAAACGGCCCAGGGAGATTTCCGCTCAATTCAGTACACCTGCTACTTAGCCCCTTCGGTCCATTAAGTTTAAGTGTCAAAATGATTGTTTGAAAAATTAAGATGAGCGATAAAGAATGTAACTCTTGATAATCTTGATACTTTAACAGCAAATTATTTTATTTGTCTTTTTCAATATATTATTATATATCCTGTGATTTTCCACGGATCTGGGCTAGTACATAATAAAAAGACAATAACCTCATATTTACATTAAATTCACCAAAGTCATTTGTAGGCAAAGGCTCTAATAATTTGATGAAATGCGAACAAGTAGAATTTGTGTTGGAAATGCATTTTTATCTCCTCCTTCTAAGATCTTTAATATTGTTTCAATAAATTTAATTTAAATGATAAATGAAACAATTTAACTTTGTTTGAATCACTTTTATATTTGAGTAAATCCGACCGGTTTCAGAACGAACGTTCCTTCTCCAGGGAAAATGTATACTGATTTGACAGTTTTGAAATATGGATGGAAACAATGTATTATTATGGTAGGGGTGGAGCTGTTGAAGAAGGAACGTTCGTTCTGAAACCGGTCGGATTTACTCAAATATAAAAGTGGTTCAAACAAAGTTAAATTGTTTAATTTATTTATAATGGATATCCTCAAAGTTATAGCTACATTTATAAGTATATATATTTAATTTAACTTAACTGCCGTCAATCCGGGCGTTAATTGAAATAAAATATTCTGATAATGCTGGAAAGTTACCCGCCTCACTAGACGTTTGCCTGTTCTGAAGCGGGTAATAGTACAAAGTTTTTAAAATTTTATAAAAACGGAGGAGTATAAAAAAATTATACAAAATGAACATGAAAATACAAAACTACGTAATTCAAAAGCAACGAAAGAGACAAAAGCGTGTAAAACATCTCCTTAGATATGTATATATTTATTTACATATACACATACGTACATACGTACATGCACACACACAGGTATAATTTAAAAATAATGATAAGAAATTAATCAAAGGTTATAAAAGTACAATACAACCCCGATAAATATAAAATTAAAAAAAACAAAAAAAAAATTAAAGTGCTTTAAAAATACATTTGATAAACATAAAAATGCTATCATCTAAATCTAGACGAATTTATGTTTCTGCCAGTTATTTATCACTTTAGCAAAATATGAGCCCCAGTGTATTAACGTCCTTTGTTGCAATTGGCCACGGTTTAATGGAAAATCATTTAAATATATTTCGTGGGTTCAATTATTTCACGAAAATTATTAAACAAGAATATTTTTGTGATTGTTTTTGTATTTTAAAACATTGAAATAAAGTAATTACGATTGAAAATACGCTGCCTATTCACAATAATTTAATCAGCCTCAACACGCTTTTGCTTAAAAATGCATTAAAAACTTGTTAATTGCATATTCAAACTTAGTTCACGAAAGTGCATAAGTAATTACGTACGGGTCAAACCGACAACAATACAATACAATTTCAGAAGTCGATTAAAAAGTTTGAAACATGCTGTATGCAATCAGTGCAATTGTGTGGTCGCGGTGATGCAATAACATTATGTTAATTTTTAATATACTTGATAGCGGAAATTTGAAATGCTGCAAAAGACAAGAAAATGTCATTTTCTGTTTTTTTTTTCTCTTTCGATCCGCATCTTCAAAATATTTTTAGGAAAAAGTGTTTTATTGTTTTTAGGAAAATAATTGTTTCACTTCACTTTATTTGTTTTATATAAGCCAGAGAAAAATCACTTTTTCATCTTCAAAAATGTTCTACTAATCTCAGACAAAATGCTTTTATATTCAGAGCATATAGACTAATATAGACATATTCTTATGTAATTCATGTACCTTAAAAAGCATGTCATAGCTAACATTAAATAATTATTTGACCGTATTGCAAATTATTAAGTTATTGCTGTGAATCCTTTCCATTTACATACATGTCATTTGACTTACTATTGTGTTCACTCTGTGTTGTAGATATGTATGTACATATTATTATTATTGCTGTTGTGGAGTGAGAATAGATTTCTGACTCTGACTACTTTATGTTTTGAAATTAAGTAAGTAGATTATTAGTTTATATTGTGCTTTTATATATTTTTTTAATAATTTTCAAGGATATATTTTTGTTAACTTCTTACGGGTACAGGACCCTTACTTTTTTTAAACTTTTTTAATTATTTGTGAATCAGTTATTGGATATTTTGTGTATTATTAATGTTATCATTATAAGTGTAAAATATCTGTTGATTTTCCCCAATAAATAAAGTAAAATAAAATAAGGATAGTTATTTAAAAATTCACACACCTTGACCTAGATAACATGGGTTTGACATCCGTGCACCATCGAGGGCAAGTAAATTATTATTTTTACTTGATTTTTTTAATAGACACCCATTCCTGAGTTACGAATAATACTAAATAAAAACCCTACTATATTCATTACAAGTGGAAAATGTTGTTGAAAATGATTTTTTTGCAACGAAAACTTCTTTAGCACCGTAATGATTTGAAACTCTATGAAACGGAAACGACACTAAAAAGAGAAGAACACATACATCTATAGGATATAGCCTGTGAGAGAATGAGATAGATTGAAAACTTTTCCACGTACAGTACCTACGAATTGGCTGCTTTGATTATGAGCTGACTTTTCATGGCTTGTATTGGAGATTGTGCGGGTGAAGTTTTCAATTCTACTGCGTGTGCACTTCACTCTTTCGCTTTTTTAAAATTAATTAAACGAGTAACATTTATAGAAAAAAATACCAAAACAGATTTAAACTGTTTTCAAAATAACCCTTTCTTCCAGTATAAATATTGAACTTATAACAATTACGAGGAAAAGACACGGAAAACGGATACCTATGTCAGAAAACAGAACGTGAGGTTCATTTGGATTTTTTGTTCTTATTATTATTTATGGTTTACGTAAGACCATTGTGTGATCTAAAATGTGCAATAATTATTAAAATTACAACCTTCTTCACGTCTTAGTTTTTTAAAAATATAATATAGTGCCTCAACAGATTATTGCATAATTATGTTGAATCAGGAATAATTATGAAAATGAGTAGAAAAAATATTTTAAATTTATAAAAATACAAAAAATCAAATCAATGTAATCTATCAATTTCCTTTATATCTTCAAATTCAATAAACCAAAAAATAACGAGTATAAAATCTCCGTGCAAATTTTTTCCATTATAATTTTAAATTAAATAAATTCGTACTCATGGGTTCAAACCAATAGGTAGGTACAGTAAGTAAACATAACAGAGTACAGGAGCTGGCAACACGGTATCGCATCTACATACTTCACCGTAATCTTAGATTTTATATTATAAAATTATTATGATATACACTGTAGACGCATCTGCCTTGATGATGAACACTGTAATGCTATCCGAAACGTTGGCTAAAGAAGGAGGTAGCGCAACACGGCAAAATACCCCAAAAGTGAATCAGGATTAACATAATATTATTTCAGTTTACAATCGGCATATTTCCTTGGAAGGAATATTATACATGTAATTCTATTTACTGCAAAAGCAAGTTTTTACGTTTCAACAATATTCGTATTTCGAGGGAAATTGACAGTTCACTCCAATTATCCTAACAAGATCCAAACTCATACATAAGACTTCAAAATTAAATAATTCTAAATAATGGATTTATTTATTTAAAAAAAAAAAACTGTACATTTCTAAAAATTTTTGCTAACATTTTCGTAATCTTAGTAAAAAAATCTATCCACACGATTTTTTCCAAGTAGTTATGAAGTCCATGCAAGTGGCCTATTGTGCAGTAAAAAGTGTGTGTTAAAAAAATGTAGGTAAACTTCCGAAATAACTGGCACGCTTAATACGAATATTTTTTAGAAAAATCAGAGTGTGTAATTCACATGCGGTAGAACTGAAACTAGAAAGTCGCTAGATGTCGCTTTCTTTTCTTTTTCCAGTTCATTTTAAAGTGGTTTGAAGATTGGATATTGATTTACCAAAATAAAAAGATTGGATATTGATTTACAAAAATGAAAAATTGGATATTGATTTACAAAAATAAATGTTTATTTTTTGGATTTCGTAGGATTCGAACATCCGTTCGCTGGATTTCTCGGGCCACTGAGATGGCCGTGGCATTGTGAATTTACCGCATTATATTAGAACCGAAGACCCGTCGTAGTGACACATTTCTGTTTCACCCAAATTTCAAATCACTAACGGCGCTAAAGAAGTTTCACTTCGAAAAACCCTTTAATTCTCCTTATACTAACAAACTACTGACCTTTTTTACGCTTTAGCAGGATGGAATTTGTTATATTAAATTGATTTTTCACGTTTTCATAAATTTAAAAATTATTTTATGTTCATTATCACGATTATTCCTGATTCCTATATTATTTTAAAAAAAGCAAAAACGTGAAAAAGGTACGTAGTAATTTTTAAAGCAGAAATATCTACATAAGTGTACAGTTTTTGCAAATTTTAGATCACAAAATGGTTATTTTTTAAATTTTTTTTATGAAATGTCTTGTGTAAGTAAACTTTTATCCCCCATCGTGGTGTAGTGTTTCATAAATAGTGTTTCATAAATGTTTCATCGTAGTGTTTCATAAATAATAGCAACAAAAAAAAACAATAAACTTCACGTTCTAATTCCCGAGATATCCGTTTTCCATGCCTCTTCCTCGTATTTGTTATTAGTTCAAAATGTATAGTGGAAGAAATGATTATTTTGAAAACAGTTTAAATCTCTTTTAAGGATTTTTTCTATTAATTGTTACACGTTTAATTAAATCACAAAAATGCACATTTTTATTTATTTGATCACTTAAAACCGTTCGTTTCAGGCAGGGCTGTATCTGTCACCAAATGACATGCCCTCAAAACTCTCCTTTTATATTGTACTACACCCTATTATCCTTTATTAAAATTATAAAGGCGAAGGTTTGTACGGGTGCACGTTTGTTACTCTTTCACCCAAGAAATACTGAATAGACTTTAATTTTTTTTTCACTAATAGAAAGCTAAATCATTTGCGAGTAACATAGGCTGTGTATAATGGTAAGCTCTGGCGTTATGAAATTATTTATCATACGTTTTCTGTCCCCAACAAAATAAAGCTATTGTACAAATTGTTGCCTTGGAAACGACCTTTATTTTTTATTAGGCTATTCACCCTAAAAAGAGTGATTTGTTGGCGTCGTAGTTATTACCAATCTCTAAAATGAATCGCCGAAATGTACGTATGCGCTTAACTTCCGAACGACTGCATCAAATTGGATAATTTTTTTTGTTCGTTATTTTGTATAAAACTACTGTTGAGGAAGGGAGGAAGGGGGAGGGGGGGCGAGGGCGCGTGCGAAGCCGGGGGCAAAAGCTAGTGTATAATATAATATAATCAGATGTAGAAAGAGCTTTAATGAGAAGCTTTCTCTTTTCATTTAAAAGTGTACCATAAACGCTGTGATGTTATTTGAAATATTTCCACAAAACGGAAAACCACCAAACATTTCACGCGGTCAAGTTAGGAATGACAATTAAAAAAATATTTAATTATTATATGAAAGTGATAAAAACCTTTAATGCATGTTTTTCTGTTATTAAATGTGTTTTCTAGCTTCGTATAAAGTGGTAAATATAGTTCACACGAATAAATCAATCGGTAAACGATTTTTTAAACTTTAGCTACATTTGCGAATTAAATTTTACTTTTATCACCAACATGTCCATTTGAAATATTAAAATCTGTAGGAATATTTCATCTGTTTTGAAAAACATTATTTGATTTTGGGATATGCTTAAAGCAGCGAATCTATTTGGAATTTAATGCCAAGCGGAATATTATTTTGTCTTGACCCGGGGGGTTAATACCGAACACAGTAATGAATTAATCTTGCCATAACATAATATATTCGTATGAAGTCAATAACTAGTATCAAGTATTCACAAAATATACTATTATTAAGGGTAAGTATGTAATACAGTCGTGGGAATATATCCTTGATTGATAAACATTCAAATAGCTTCCGTCTGCGGAAGGCAGGAGCGAGAAGGCTTGCGGTCGGTGCGGTGAGTTCCTTGCTTGAAGGCTTCGATTGACAAGCTAACAGGTCGCGGTGGGGACAATGTTCAGCCGCGTCACAGCCTGATCCTCCCCAGGGCGACGGACGGGTCGCAGGGCGTCCTACTATTGTAGGGGATGGGGCAGGGATAGGGGTAGCTTGGGGTAATGGGATTTTAATCTTCCAGGTCTCAGCCAGCCAACCCCGCTACCCTCTATCGCAATGTGAAGGGAGGATTCAATAACCAATTTGGGACGTTAAGGGGACAGTCTTCTCGAAACATACAAACATCTTTCAAATAAAATTTCTTTTCAAGAATAAGAACAGTACCTATGTTGTAGCAAAGCAGTACACAAACTACTCATTTAATATTTTTGGTTAATTATTCCGCTTTTACTACTTCAAAAAATCACATCATCACATTTCTGCTTTATTCTTGCCAGTTGGACATGTTGAACGCCCCGGGAACCTTAATTGGATAACCAACACCTCTGCCATAGGTCACCCCAAGTGGTTCGCTACGTTTGGTGATTTAGCAGAGGTGTTCGGGTGAGGTTTTGTCTAGGTCTTGGAGACGGATGACCAGGACACACTAAACCCCAGATTCCTACCCACCCCTTAAACCCTTTTCCTTCCCAGAACTATCCCCTCCTTTGTTTCCTTAAAAAACCCTCCACACAGCATCCCCAAAGATAAAATAGGCCCTGAGTGTGGAGCCTCTAGTGTCGAGCTCGTGTAAAAAAAAATGCAATGACTTGATCTTTTAACCCTCCGATGAGCGACAAGGTCTAGCCTGACCTTTTCAATTTTAAAAGTGGCATTACTTTTTTTTTGGCTTATTAGAACGAAACCGTTTCATTATTTCGTAGGGGATTTTTTTTTCAAAACCGATGATGTATAGGAAATCAAGGTCTGTGAAGACCTGATACGCATTTTGCAGGTAGTTGGTGTGTAGTCTCGAGATTGAATGCATGTTAGAACGTGTTTTCGAGGTAGTTGTTTTTGTCGCTATAAAATTGAATTCATTTCAGTTTAGCAGCAGCGTTCTGGCTATTCTCAGGTAGCCGCTGTTCTCAGGTAGCCGCTATTCTTAGGTAACCGTCATGCACGTCGTGCGCGTAGTGCGCAAAACTCGATTCCGTTGTGTTATTTTTATATCACATATACACCTACCTCAAAATTATACACAAGGTCTGCACTAATTACCGTCTCCCGGATGTCACTCGTCAGAGGGTTTGTGTTTTTTGTACTACATTCTCCATTGCAGCGATAAATATTTCTAAAAGCATATTTTATAAATTGTAGAACATACGGGAAGATCTACCCACATAACATTCATCGTATTTTAAGTCTTCCCCTACGCCATCTATTTCCTCTATCCACCCCGTACACTTTTCCAACATGCGCTAATTATTGGGGATTCTTGTAAAGTTATATACAATAAAAAAATTAAAACAGGAAGCTCGGGATTCATGGTCAGAGGTATTTATTTTTTTAAACATAAATATAGGTAGTCCACACAGGGGGCTCTGAGGAAAATAATATCTCTCCGGGCTTGTCAACTTAGGGGATGCTGTCTAGTGGGTATTTTCAAGAAAATAAATGGGAGGAATTTCTGGAAAGGAAAAAGAATTATTAGTGGGTAGAAATCTGGGGGTCATTGTGTCCAGGGGTCCTAGCGTGGTCGATCGATAAGGATTGATAGGATAACTTTCGGTAACTAGGACAACTGCAGATCGCTAATGTACAAACAAAAATTGATGTCGAATATATTAAGAACACGTCTTGGTCATTTTGAACTGTTACTAATTCGTTGGCGATCTGCAATTATGTCAGGAAAGGATGAGCAGTTACCAATACGAGAAGTTAAAAAAAAGTTATAAATCGTTAGCGATCGACTGTGCTAGAGGGCCAGGAGTCACAGACGTATGAATCTACACCTCCCGCTGCGGTGCAGCTGAACAATAAGCCAAGCTTTAAACATCGACTATTCGACTAGGTACTCTTATAAAAAACGTTAATTTCATAAAAGTAAATACGTATTTATTTATTTACTTTTTATTTTTTCTTTGTTATTCAATTTTTTAGAGAAAAATGTGTCCTATCTGGGGTACCCCGTTCTAGTAAATACCTGTGGTAAAATATTACAAGAGGAAAATTATAATGTTATTATATAATTATTAATCAGTACTCGATTGTAGTTCGACCTGGAGTGACGTGCGTCCGCACGGCAACTCAAGTTTAATAAAAAATGGATATACTAACATTAATAGAAAACATTAAAAGTGAACTAAAAAACATATCGACCGTAAAGGACACAAAAATTAGAAATAATCTGGAACAAACGATTCAACTACTAGAAGAAGCATGGAAACGGGAAAAAAACCATTTCCAAGAACAAATTATTGAACTTCAAAAAAAAGTAATCATCAAGCTCGAAAAAAATAATGAACAAAAATCCTATGCAATGGTTCTAAAAGAAAGGATGATTCCAATCGAAGAACCCAAATTTGCTGTCTTAATCACCGCTGAAGGCAAAGAAACATCTGAAGACATAAAGAGTATTATCACAAAAACAATAAAAGCGCCTAACCTAGGAATTGGAATAAGTGGAATAAAAAAAGCAACAAATAATAAAATAATTATGACCTGCTCAAATAAAGAAGATGCTGAAAAACTGAAGGCAGAAATAAATAAAAATAAAAATGGAATATCAGCAACGGAATTAAAAAAGAAGAGACCGTGCATGATTATTAAAGGTGTCGGTGGGGAGTATAACGAAGATAATTTCCTAAACGATCTTATTCTACAAAACAGTGAACTTAGTGATATTACAAATGAATCCATTAAATTAACGAAAATATTGAAAAATAGAAAAAGTGATCAACTCCGTAATATAATAATTGAAACAACAGGCCCTATTCGGAAAATGCTACTACATAAACAAAGAATCAATATAGGCTTTGTCCGGGCGCACATAGAGGATTGCGACCCTTTGATGCAGTGCTATCATTGCGTTGGTTTCGGACACACATCCATTAAATGCCTAAATAAAATGAATAAGCCCAGATGCATACATTGCTCAAAAAATCACAAATTTAGCGAATGCGAAAAAAGTAAAGATAGTGTCAAATGCTACAACTGTGATAATAACAACAAATTATTCGGAACAAAAAACAATACCCAACATAGTGCAAATAGTGAAATATGTACTTACCGGAAAAGAATGTCTATCATAGCACAGCAAAGAATCGATTATGAATAAGTTATGGATGATTTTCTAACCGAGGAAATTGATAAATTAACAGATGTTTCACAATACACTTGCGAAGACTCAAAACAATGTAATAAACTATTAAATAACGTTCCAAATGCATTCATTGTTCTGCACCAAAACGTCAGAAGTTTTCAAAAAAATTTCGAAGAATTTGTACTAACATTAAATCTCCTTGAAACTTTACCGGACCTCATTGTTTTAACAGAAGCACACTTAAATATAAATAATGCTACCGCACTGTACGAGATCCCTGACTATACATATTATTCGTCCACAACACATATTAATAAGAACTGTGGTATTGCTGTTTTCATCTTAAACAAACACAATAACGTCACAATCACTGAAATCAACATGAAGCTTGCTAACTGTCTAAAACTGAACTTAAAAGTGAATGAAGTTATATACAATATCATAGCTATCTACCGCACACACGGATCGAACCCTAACAGTTTTATTATAGAGTTGGAACAGTTATTGCTACAACTAAAAGGTACTTGTAACGTTGTCACAGGCGACTTTAACGTGAACATTTTGAATGAGGCAAAAGGTAAGGTAAAGGAAGATTATATAAATGTAATGACATCGCTAAACTATAAATCATTTATAAATAATGCAACACGGAATGTCAGTGGACAAACTCCTTCCTGCATCGATCACATATGGTGCAACTCAAATAACAATGAAAAAAACATGTCAATATTATGGAAAACCAGCATAACCGATCACTATACCTGTATATTTGTTACCAACATTGATAAAAGAAGTTCCAACTCTAACAAAATTGACAAGAAAAAATATGAAAAAAATATTTAAATATGGAAATTTTAAGAACAAATCTTAAAACGGAAACCTGGGCATCAATATTTGAATCGGAAAATCCAAATACCTGTGCTGAGAATTTTGAAACAGTTTTCCAAAATCACATAAACCTATCCACACAAATAATTGTTTCTAAACCAAAATCTAAACACAGATTGATAAAGCCATGGATAACCCATGGACTAGTAATTTCAATCAGAAATAAAGAAAAATACTACCACCAGTCTAGAAAATTCCCTAATGATGAAAAAATCAACACCTTCTACAAGAAATACCGTAACAAACTTGCGCTTTTAATTAGACTGACAAAAGAAAAGTATTTTCGTAATAAAATAAAAAATGCTGGTCAAGACAGCAAAGAGTTTTGGAAAATCATCAATACAATAACCAACAAAAGCACGAAAAAAAAGTTACCTAAAGAGATTACTCATCACGAAATCAACACTGACGCCGAAAAAAATCCAAAACTGTGTGGTAACATTTATAATGAATATTTTGCTAATGTCGGCCGTAATCTTGCTCGTAATATTATCCTAGACAACAAACAAACACAACAACCAGAGCACAACTTAACTATTGAAGAAGGTTTCCACACATTTGCTTCAGTAACTGATAAGGAAGTCGAAAGCGCTGTAATGGGTTTGCGAGGATCAGCAAGCCCTGGCTATGATAATATAACCGTAAAAACATTAAAAGCCGTTCATGAGATAATCAGCAAACCGATTGCTCATATAATAAATGTAAGTCTAAAGAAGGGTGTATTCCCGAACAACTATAAGAAGACTATTGTCACCCCTGTTTATAAATCTGGAGATGAAAAAAATATCTCCAACTATCGTCCCATAGCACTCACATCAAACATTGCAAAAATCTATGAAAAAATTGTTAAAAAACAACTCAACAATTACATAAAAGAAAAAAAGATAATGAGCCCAAACCAATTTGGGTTTAGGGACAATCTCAGCACTCAAGATGCAATTGCTAAATTAACTTCAACAATAATACAAAAATTAGATAATGGAGAAAAGTTTCTTGGTATATTCATCGACTTACGCAAGGCATTTGATAGCATATCACACTCCAAACTAAATGAGAAACTCATGCAAATTGGATTGGACGGAACAGTACTGTCATGGTTCCAAAGCTATCTAAAAGAGAGATTACAATACGTCAAAATAAATAATACACTAAGTGAACCTAAAACCTCATCATTTGGTATACCACAAGGAACTGTCATCGGTCCTATCCTTTTTATTATATATGTAAATCAAATGTTCACTCTTCCCATAGTTGGAGATATCATATCTTATGCAGACGACACTGTAGTTATCACTAAAGGTAAATCATGGGAGGAAACAATGAGTATAGCAAATATCAATATAAACATACTCAAAACATGGTTTGACCTAAATTGTCTCTCACTTAATACGGAGAAAACTTATTTTATTCCTTTTTCTTTGAAAGAAAAAAATGTCGAGAACAATATAACTATTAAAATCCATTCATCACAGTGTGAAAATAAAAAGGAATGCAACGATGAAAATTGCCTACCAATAACTTGCAAAAATAGTATAAAGTATCTGGGTGTCATAGTAGATAGACACTTAAAATGGAAAGAACAAGTCCAAAATACAGTAACCAGAATAAGAAAACTTATATACATATTTATTAGACTGAGAAACATCTTATCATCCAATTTGATCAAAACTATCTATTTCTCTCTTGCCCAATCTATACTACAATATGGTATAATCGGGTGGGGTGGGACTTTCAAAACAAACCTCTTACCTGTAGAAAGCGTTCAGAGGTTGATTTTGAAAGTCATCTTACGAAAACCATCTGTATTTCTAACAACACAGCTATTTGACTCTTTCAGGGTTCTCAGTCTTAATAAAATTTTCAAAAAGAACTCATTATTGCAAACTCATAAAGATCATTTCAATTCATCAACAATAACATTCACAAACATAAACAACCGACCACGATCACAGGGCAATTTAGAAATTCCAAAATTTAAAACGAGTGCTTCCCAACACCATTATGCTTATCAAGGTATAAAATTTTTCCATGCTCTCCCATATAAAATCAAGTCTGAAAAAAATTATAAAGTTTTTAAATCCCAAATAAAAACACTAATAGACCAACCCGACACTAATTATAACTTTTAAATTCACCATCACAATAATAACAACAAAAAAAAAAAACTAGAACATAATCTCTATAAATATTTCATCACCATATCAAATTGAAAGCAAGTACATACGCATTATTTGCAGGCACCAAATTGTTACAACTTTATTATATGTACCTACTCTGACAATACTTTCAGTTATTATGTCCACTTGTCTTCATGAATATATATTTTATTAATATAAGTACTTGTAATAACATACTCTGTGTAACTATGCATTTTACACTCCAAAATTCAAGCACGAGAAATATTTTCTCTTTTGAATTGTGAAGTTTCATTAAAAAGAAATTTACATATTGTTATTAGCCTTAAGAACCAAATGTTTTACTATGAATCTGTATACGTATGTATTTTTTTAAATAAAAAAAAAAAAAAAAAAAATCTTTGTTAGGTTGCAAAATTGTATCTATATTCTTCCTTCCCAAGTCCATAATCCATATCTTTATGCTTCTTTTTTAATGGTTTTTATTGCAAGAGGGAGTAAATTAAATAATTTTATAGAGAAGTATAGTATATTTATTTGTCCAGAAGTCGTTTTAGTTGTAGGTTGGTGGAATGTTCGTTGTAAAGTAGATCTTGTAAATCGGCCCGAGTTTGTCTGTGTAAAGTTATCCTGGTTTTTTAATGCGTACATTAGAATATCTTTTGTATATATGTAATTGTTTCAGTGACATTAAATTCAGTGCTTTGAAAACTTCATGTGTAGGAGTTCTGATGGGGACTCTGGGGGAGTATAATTTTCAAAATTACCCTTTGTAGGTACTGTATCATGAAGTTGAGTAAGTAATTCATACATCATTAAATAGATACTAACAAAGCGAAGCAGGGATTAAAACCAGTACCTATCGTCGACCAATATTTCCCCTTGGTATATTTTCCTGTTGATTCCGATAAGCACACAAATCAAGAGATGGGCATAATCAAATAATTTCTCGAGTACCTGCATAAACACAAGGTATAACATAGGGTAGGTACTTCGCGTTTTCATCCCGCGACAAAATATCCCCGGCAAAATATCCCGACAAAATATCCCCGACTAAATATCCCCGACTAAATATCCCCGACAAAATATCCCGACATAATATCCCCGACAAAATATCCCCGACAATATATCCCCGACAAAATATCTCCGACTAAATATCCCCGACTAAATATCCCCGACTAAATATCCCCGACTAAATATCCCCGACAAAATATCCCCGACAAAATATCCCCGACTAAATATCCCGGACTAAATATCCCGGACAAAATATCCCGACATAATATCCCCGACAAAATATCCCCGACAAAATATCCCCGACAAAATATCCCCGACTAAATATCCCCGACTAAATATCCCCGACAAAATATCCCGACATAATATCCCCGACAAAATATCCCCGACAATATATCCCCGACAAAATATCTCCGACTAAATATCCCCGACTAAATATCCCCGACTAAATATCCCCGACTAAATATCCCCGACTAAATATCTCCGACTTAATATCTCCGACTAAATATCCCCGACAAAATATACCTAACAAAATATCCTGCGGACAAAACATCCTCCAACAAAATATAAACTAAAATCTAACCTTACCTAACCTAACTTTACAGGACGTCTGTATTATTTTTGTGCCATTTTACTATTTTTAATAATAATAATAATAATTTTTATTTTAGTAATTAATTATAATATTTCATATTCACTATATTTTTTTCAAGTTTTATGTAGCTCCTACAATACATCTTGAACTTTCCAATTGGTGTGGACTTTAAAGTTTCTGGTAGTGTGTTATACAACTTCATTCCCTTGTACAGTAGACTGTTCTGCGTATTCGCTTTGTCCTTTTTTCGTAGCCTAATTTCCTTGCACGTCCTTGTGTTATATCTGTGAATGTCCTTGTTGTATACAATTTTATTTGAGAAGTATTTTGGTAACGTGTTGTTCAATATTTTGTGGATAAATACCATCGTGTTCAAGGTCAGCATCTGTTTCACGGTTAACCAATTTAGTTCCTTTAACATTTTAATTATTTTTGAAAATCTGTTTCGACGAAGAATTATTCTCATTGCCCTGTTTTGGAGAATTTGTAACTTATTTTGTTCTCTTTCGTTACATAGGAAAAGTATACTTGAGCAAGTAGTTGAAGTGTGGAGCAATAATTGAATTGTGTATGGTGATTGCAGTTTTTCTAGAAATTTTTGGCCGAATTCTTCCAAAAAAAGATATCTTCTTGCCAATTTTCTTTTGGGTGTATTCAGCATGTCTATTGAAGTTTAGTTTGGAATCTAATATAACTCCTAAGTATTTCATTTCAGTAATATTTTCAATAATTTCACCATCAATTTTAATTTTGCTTTCACTGTTTCTACCACTTTTATTGTTTACAAAACCAACATGTTTTGTGAGCAATGCTCACTTTTTCAGGGTTTTTTCAATAAAAAAATCAATTTCAATAAAAAACCCTGAACCAACACGTTGGTTTTGTGAACAATAAAAGTGGTAGAAACAAAGTATTTTCTTAATTTTAATCAAAATAAAAAATAAAAAAACACACACACACACACTTTGTAAAACACAACTTTTTAAAAAGTGGTGTTTTAAAAAGTGTGTTTTTTCATTTAATATATAATGTCATACCACAAAATGTTTGCTTCCTTCGATAAAATAATTTTTTTTTTTTTATTGTTTTTACAGGATGTCTGTATTATTTTTGCCAAATTTTACTATTTTTGAACAATAATTTATTGTCTTTACAGGACGTCTGTATTATTTTTGTCCCATTTTACTATTTTTGAACAATAATTTATTGTCTTTACAGGATGTCTGTATTATTTTTGTCCCATTTCACTATTTTTGAAAAATAATTTATAGTCTTTACAGGATGTCCGTATTATTTTTGTTCCAATCTTCTATTTTTGAACAATAAATTTATTTTCTTTGCAGGATGTCTGTATTACTTTTGTCCTATTTTACTATTTTTGAATAATAGTAATTTCTCGTCTTTACAGGATTTCTGTATTACTTTTGTCCCATTTTTTATTAGGTAAGGTTACGTAAAATTAGGTTAGTTTAGGTTAGGTTAGGTTATGTTTTGGTAAATATTTTGTTGGTGGATGTTTTGTCCGTATGATATTTTGTCCGGGTTATTTTGTCGGGATGAAAAGTCGTAGAACCATAACATAATTGCGCCGGATTGAGTATTGGCATTTGAGTTTACCGATTGCGTAATTGTATAGTATGTACCTGGATTTTTCAGACTGATTTTCTGAATTACAAAAGACCAAAGGTCGATCGTCTCAAATGTTTTCATTTAGTAGTAGGATGAAAATCAATTATTTTGTTACGAGCAATTCTTTCTAGTAATTTAAATTCAAATGCTGTTATCAGGAAAAATCGGGATACCAGTTAAAGTGCGTAATAAACTCGTATGTGGATTCGAATTAAATGTAATTGGGAAAATGAACTGTTTTGGTATGCATTTTTTGTATCTTGGTGGGATCTCAACTTAGGAGGCGGGTATGGGTACCGCCGCCCCGGGAACTATTTATTGGATAACCACACCTCTGCCATAGGTCACCCCAAGTGGTTTGCTATGTTTGGTGACTTAGCAGGGGTGCCCGGGTTCATGGGATCAGGTTTGTCCGGATCTTGGCGGCGGATGTGTCTACCACCAACAAATCTGGAGATCTTTTGACCTCTCCGACCAATCTGTCTCGGAACATTTCCTTGCACCGCAATGGAAAGGATGGATTCATTCGTCCGTCACTCCTGGACACACTGACCTCCAAATTCACACTCACCCCTTATACTTTTTTCCTTCCCAGAATTTCCTCTCCCTCCTTTCCCTAAAATGAAATAGGCCCTGAGTGGAATTATTTTCCTTAGGGCCTCCTGTGTGGAGCCAATATAAAAAATCTAAATCTTCAAGGTTCACTTCGGTATTCATTTATTAATCCCGAAAAATCTGTGTTTAATTAATAACTAATAGGTATTTGTGTCCACATTGGAGCGGACCCCACCACTTTCCCAACGGCGTTATAAACAAACGAATGGTTTCCTCCTTCACTGCACGCACACGTCAAGACTCTACTTTTTTTATTGAACGAAGCTACATTTATTTGAACGACTCTATACTTTCCAATGTCCATGCATACTGGGTTAGTAAGCAGTATGCAAGCACTTACATTAACATTATACAAAATATAAATAGAAGTAGCAGCCCATGGAATAATTCTTCTGAAATAGGTCCCATAAAAATAGAGATAATTTAGTGGTAGATACTTTCAGTATCGCGCTGGTGAAAGACCACCATTGGTGTAATAATATTAAAAAAACATTTATTTATTTATTTATTTATTTATTGTTTCTTTACACTGTAGGTAAAAATGTTTACAATACAATTTGTTACCTCACTAGGACAAGCCTGTGTTGAGGTTAACAATAATTATACAAGTTAACAAAATAACACAAAATTATACAGATTTTGAAAGAACAATATTGTTGTATTTCTTACAGATTGAGATTAGATTATGGGTACCTACTGGTACCTACTAAACTGATGGCGCTAGGTACTACATTAATGTAGACTTTTAGGGTGACCACAGTTTTGAGATCTGATTTAAAATAAAATAAAATAAAGTTTTTTTTTTTTTTTTTAAGGATTAAGTTGTGAATAATAAATATATGTATATAATTTAACACGCTGTAGATTTGGCAAGAGGAAGATGAACAAAAACGGTTCAAACAAAAATAATATTATTTTAGCTTATTATTATAAACATACTCATTTAGCTAATAATTTAGAAAGGACAAAGTAGAGAAAATCAATTGGCAATCCTCGACTAACACAAATAATTTAAGATCCTTCTTAAAAGTGTACAAGGAATTAGATGACTTTATATGTTCTGGAAGGCTATTAAATATGAGTGGAGCTTGATAAAAATAATTTCTTTGACCAAAAGAAGATTTAGTTTGAATTGCCATAAAGTTCAGACCAGAGCCAATTCTCGTAGTACGAATTTGCTGTGTTCTTTCTGCAAAATTAATATTATTAAAAAATCTACAAAGCGTTTGTGTAATATATACTGTTTTACGTTCATTACATTACATTCCTTAAAAAGTAAATGAGTTGGATATTTAATTTTTTTCTTGAACATAACTTTAAGAATCATTTTTTGGGCAATATTAAGTGGTTCTATATAAGTCTTTGGGCAGGATCCCCAGCACACAATATTATAAGAAAGCAGAGACTGGATTATTGCAAAATAAACAGTTTTTAATTTTTCTTTGTCTAGTATATGTCTCAGTTCTTTAAAGATATAGGTAAGTCTCCTAGTATTATTTACTAACATATTAATATGATCATTCCATCTCAAAAATTTATCTATTTTTACACCAAGGTATTTGATGCTGACTACATTTTCTAAAGGGTTGCAGTTACATGTTTGAAAACAATTGTGAATAATCAAGTTGTGAGTTTCAGAAGGCTGACTTTTACTTGAAATGCTAAAAGTGATAAATTTGGTTTTTTGTGCATTCAAAGTTAATATATTATTGTTTAACCAACTATTTACCACTTTTAAACCTATATTACTTTTGTTGAAAGTTTCATTCCAAGTTTTACCCTCAAATATTAAGGCAGTGTCATCTGCAAAACTAACAATGTTACCAGGAATATTCAGACTACATAAATCATTTATATAAATAAGAAACAATATTGGCCCAAGCACACTACCTTGCGGGACTCCAAAGGAGATTGATTTACCCTCGCTTAACATCTTATTTATTTCCACTTGTTGTGTTCTGTCACTAAGATAAGATCTGAACCAGCCCATTGCTGTATTATTAATGCCTAAAGATGATAATTTTTTAAGTAGCAATTCGTGAGAAACAGTGTCAAATGCTTTTGATAAATCCAAGAACACCGCTATGGCTTTGTTGCCATAGTCCAGCGCTCTTGTAACTTTGGTCAATACCTTTAAAACAGCATCACTCGTACCTTTATTTGCTCTGAAACCGAATTGATTGTCAGAGAGTAATTTGTATTTTTCTAAGAATGAAACTAATCTTGACTTGGCCAATCTTTCTATCAATTTTGAGAGAGTATTGAGTAAAGATATGGGTCTGTAATTGTTAACCTCTAGGTGATCCCCACCTTTGAAAAGAGGTACAACCTTAGCATTCTTACAATGAGTAGGAAATATGCCACTCTTAAAACTAAGGTTAACAATGTGAGATATGGGAGCAGCCAATACAGAAACATGCTGTTTGTATACCATGATACTTAAGCCATCAATACCACAGGAAAAAGACATTTTTAATTCATTTATCACTTTTGAAACTTCATAAATGCTAGTAGTTTTAAATTCAAAGCTCTCTCCTGAAAATTGAGTACAAGGTATAAAATTGTTAACAAGACACATTTCGGTAGTTTTATTTGCACTGCACAATTGTTTTGCGAATCTAGGACCAATATCACTGAAGAAGCTATTTACGTGATTAGTGATTATATTTGGATTCTCTTCCATTGAGATGATATTGTTATTGATTTTTAATTTTTTTATAGACACTTGCTCCTTTTGTATATTTACAGCCTCCTTTATAATCTTCCACTGTTGCTTGGTATTTCCATTGACGTTATCCAGTTTCCTTTTGTAATATGCTTGCTTTGTATATTTTATAATTTTTGTACACCAGTTCCTATATCATTTGTAATAATCCAGCAGTTGAATATTATTTGAATCTGCTCGACATTTGTTGTGTAATTTGTCTCGGGTTCTGAGACATTTAATAATTCCATTATTTATCCAAGGTTTTAAATATTTCATATTATGCTTTACACTTCGTACAGACGAACAACTTTCCACATGCATTTTTAAACATTTTATGAAATTTTCAGTCGCTAAATTAACATCTTTTGATGACAGAACTGACTGCCATGATTCTTTCTTTAATTTGACTTTCAAAAGATTGTTATCGATGACGGTTTTCAAGTTTTCATTATCTTTTGCTATTTTATTTAGTGTAAAGCTCATAAATCTCAGCAATATCACATCATGATCTGTTATGGCAGTAGTGAAGACAGCTCCCTCTGGTTCAAATTTAGATTTTACCATAATGTGATCGATGCAGCTTGAAATGGTAGAAGAAACTCTGGTAGGTGAAATTATGATTGGCTTCAAGCCATGAAAAGCCAAAAGAGAGAGGTATTTTTGAGTTTTCATATCGCTCAAATCCAAAGTATTAATATTTATGTCGCCACATAAAATGATCTCCTTATTTTTTATAGATGTAGAGTCAAGCAGTGCACTCAGTGATTCAAGGAAATTATCTATATGAGCCAGGGACGGAGATCTATAAACAGCTATTACACACAAGGTACTCGATATCTGCATTTTTAAGCAGTTTGCTCCAGGGAAAACAACTTCCTCAACAGTCACGTGAACATTTTGCTTTACATAGGCAACTACACCATCATTTTGCAAATAGTTATTATTTGTGTTGTAAACTGCGTATCCGGGGATGTTAGGTATATTGGTAAAATTTTTCAGCCAAGCTTCTGTAAAAACAAGTACCTCAGGACGATGCTCAATACTATCCAGCATGGTTATGGTTTCATCAAAGTTTTTGTTTAAACTTCTGACGTTTAAACAAAGTAATGAAAATTTGGAATGTTTTAAAAAGTTTTTGCAAGTTAATGAATCTGTAATGGTTAAATTAGATTCTGTATTATCAATCAAGTCAATGTATTTACCAAAATCGATATCCATTTTGATGATGAAAATATTTTTCGGTTCCTTTCACTATTAAACTTCTATTATAACCTATTGAGGTCATCTTCGTGTTTGATTTCCCTGATTTTTTTGCCTTCTTCTTCTTTCATTAGAATTGCTCCATTTTTGTACCAAATATACTTATATTTTAATTCTTTTCCCTTTGTTTTGGCTTTCCAAAGTAGTCCCTTATAGTAAGGAGATAATGACTCTCCTAGGAATATCATGTTTTCACGATTAGAAATTATCTTCTTATTTGCTAATAATTTTAATCTGGTTTCTGGGTTTTTCATTTTAAGGATAATTTTTTTTGGATGTCCTGGTCTTCTGTCATATTGCCTCATTGCCGAGGCAATATCCTCTGAATTAATTTTGATATTAGCACTTTCTATCAGTTTTATAGCGGTTATTTTGGGATGTTCTTCAGTCTTTTCCTCAATGCCTGTAATTTCAATACAGTCATCAAGGTTCGACTGTTCCAAGCAAGCCACTCTGGTTTCCAGATGCTTAATAGTTTTATTTTTAATTGCCAAATCATTTTTCAAACGTTCAACTTCTCCTTTAACCTCATTCATGGAGTCTAAGCGGGTAATGATGTCGTCATATTTTTGACAAATAAATTCGGTTGTTTTTTGAAATTCTAACAATTTTTGGTCAATGTTTTCGAGAATTTGGGTTTTATTTTCTCTAATTTTACATCTATGTAAGACGCAAATTTTGAAAAGCCATCTTCTTCTGTGCTAATGTCTTCAGTTAGTGTATTCATTTTGTTTTTGGATCTTGTGGTTGTGTATAAATTTTCCTGTTGTTGGGAGCCGGTTTTTTTTGCTTGAACTCATGGTCACACTAGCAGTAGTTTGTATTGTATATTGGCAGAAATACCTAGTATGCGTAAGTACTGACTGAGCAGTAAAGCGAGCAAGCTGTACGGTCAGTGTAAGAAAGATGGCGACGGTTTTGGCCAATCACAAGAGCTCCACCAACTGTCAAATATATTTCAATTCCACTGTCACTATTTTCCGAAATTAATTATTCGAAATTCACTTGAATAATCTAATTGTAATGTACAAAATTTATATCACCATTAATGTAGTGGACACTTGGGTGAATCTCGCAGTGTTTCGGATTGTATTGTTTACTAATTATACACAATTATGCGATGTTTCTTACGGATCACTTTTACTGTGTGTTATTTAGTTTTGGTAGGATTGGAATGGACATTGCTTGGAATGTTTGTAGCCATCTTTGGTGACCAGATCTGAATTGTTCCGCGACTTTTCATCCAAAAATATCCCCTACGAACAAAACATCCCCCAACAAAATAACTACTAAAACCTAACCTAACCCAATCTCAACCTAACCTAATCTAACATAACAAAAAATGGGACGAAAATAATACAGACATCCTGTAAAGTGAGGTTAGGTAAGGTTTAAGTAGATATTTTGTTGGAGGATGTTTTGTCCGTAGGATATTTTGTTGAGGATATTTTGTCGCGGGATGAAAACGTGCATTACCGATCTGAATAGCCAGGTACTTCCCAAATTTTCTCCTCCCCATCTCCTTCCGTCTCCTACTCCCTTCAGCCTTACAATATACCCCCATTGGGGATATCATAATTTCACTGGTTTTGGGCAGTTGGAAGTCTTGTGCAGTAATCGTTATCACAAAATCTCCTTAAAGATATTGCTCAAGAAGAGAATGGGTTCCAAACAATTCTGAATCCAATAGTTTTCCATTTTACTAAACCAGAAAATCCAACGAGTTGGAAAATCATAAGTTTTCTTCATCAATCAATTTGTGAATTTAAGAAGAAAGGTAAATAGGATTAGTTAGTTCAAACTTTCACTTTCAAAGCCAAGAAAAGTGCGCGAAGAAAACCCAATTTTATCAAAAAACTTTATAACATGAATGATTAGTTTTAAAAACTAAAAAACACATAAAAACACGTATAATAAAAGTTTTTCATTCCGAGAATTTAACTTTTGTATTTGATTCTGTCCTTAATCTGTTTTTATTTCAAACTAGCTGGTTCCCGGCATGCGTTACTATGCCATATTCGAAATAAATTGTTTCTCCCTGCATGTCCTTTCCCTCCCGCATCCCCTTCCCCTCCCGCGTTCCCCTTCCACCTTCCGCGCATACAGTCTCCCGCTCCCCCGTCCCGCCAACCCCCTTCCATGTATTCAATCCCAGTACATTCAGTTCTCAAACAGCTCGCGTGCCAACTATAACAATTTTTTTATTAAAATTTTCATTTTTCATATTTTAAAAATGTTCATTTTGGCATATTATAAGAACAATCAATCTAATTTCGTAACTAACATAGATACTTATTTTAAATATATATAATTTAAAAAATCTATAGACAATTTTTTTGTTACAAAAAACACAGCTGCCTGCTAAATTCACATTCATCAAACGCGCGAACTGCCAAATATGCGAAGTTAAAATAGTCGTTAATTTGTCTGAAATTATCCAATTTTTTGTGGAATTTTCTTAGTTTTTCTTTCCGTAAGAAGCTTCTACGAAGTATTAGAAAACTTAAAAAAAAGATGAATGAAATCGGTAAAGTCGTTGTGAAGTTATAGCGTGACAAAGGGAAATAGGGATTTATTTTTTATATACAGATATAATAGTTCTCCAGAGATGTTAAAATTTTTGACGAACTCTTTGGAAGAAGGTTCAGCTCTGAATCAGTTTATTCAATCAATTAGATGACATGGGTTCGACATCCGTGCACCTTCGAGGGCAAGTAAAGTATTATTTTACAATTTTTTTTTAAAAGACACTAATTCCTAACAATCCAATTTTTTTAAATAAAAACCCTACTACCATCATTATAAGCGGAAAATGATGTAGAATTATTTTTTTGAAACATTAATTCCACACATCCGGTCCGCCACCAAGTCCTGACAAACCTCACCCTAAGAACCCGGGACCCATGCTAAGTCAACAAACCTAGCAAACCACTAATTTCAGTTATGGCCAATAAATGGTTTCCGAGGCGGCGGTACCCATATCAGCCTTCCAAATTGAATGAAATTGATAACATAGCTAGCAGAGGAATTGAAACCGCGAAGTGTGGGTGCGAACTTGACGCATTTGTTGAACTCTGCTAATATATTACCTGAGAAGAAAATGCTGATAATAATGCTGTTTTAACAGAAGCACACTTAAATATAAATAATGTTACCGCACTGTACGAGATCCCTGACTATACATATTATTCGTCCACAACACATATTAATAAGAACTGTGGTATTGCTGTTTTCATCTTAAACAAACACAATAACGTCACAATCACTGAAATCAACATGAAGCTTGCTAACTGTCTAAAACTGAACTTAAAAGTGAATGAAGTTATATACAATATCATAGCTATCTACCGCACACACGGATCGAACCCTAACAGTTTTATTATAGAATTGGAACAGTTATTGCTACAACTAAAAGGTACTTGTAACGTTGTCACAGGCGACTTTAACATGAACATTTTGATTGGGGCAAAGGGTAAGGTAAAGGAAGATTATATAAATGTAATGACATCGCTAAACTATAAATCATTTATAAATAATGCAACACGGAATGTCAGTGGACAAACTCCTTCCTGCATCGATCACATATGGTGCAACTCAAATAACAATGAAAAAAACATGTCAATATTATGGAAAACCAGCATAACCGATCACTATACCTGTATATTTGCTACCAACATTGATAAAAGAAGTTCCAACTCTGACAAAATTGACAAGAAAAAATGTGAAAAAAAATATTTAAATATGGAAATTTTAAGAACAAATCTTAAAACGGAAACCTGGACATCAATATTTGAATCGGAAAATCCAAATACCTGTGCTGAGAATTTCGAAACAGTTTTCCAAAATCACATAAACCTATCCACACAAATAATTGTTTCTAAACCAAAATCTAAACACAGATTGATAAAGCCATGGATAACCCATGGACTAGTAATTTCAATCAGAAATAAAGAAAAATACTACCACCAGTCTAGAAAATTCCCTAATGATGAAAAAATCAACACCTTCTACAAGAAATACCGTAACAAACTTGCGCTTTTAATTAGACTGACAAAAGAAAAGTATTTTCGTAATAAAATAAAAAATGCTGGTCAAGACAGCAAAGAGTTTTGGAAAATCATCAATACAATAACCAACAAAAGCACGAAAAAAAAGTTACCTAAAGAAATTACTCATCACGGAATCAACACTGACGTCGAAAAAAATCCAAAACTGTGTGGTAACATTTATAATGAATATTTTGCTAATGTCGGCCCTAATCTTGCTCGTAATATTATCCTAGACAACAAACAAACACAACAACCAGAGCACAACTCAACTATTGAAGAAGGTTTCCACACATTTGCTTCAGTAACTGATAAGGAAGTCGAAAGCGCTGTAATGGGTTTGCGAGGATCAGCAAGCCCTGGCTATGACAATATAACCGTAAAAACATTAAAAGCCGTTCATGAGATAATCAGCAAACCGATTGCTCATATAATAAATGTAAGTCTAAAGAAGGGTGTATTCCCGAACAACTATAAGAAGACTATTGTCACCCCTGTTTATAAATCTGGAGATGAAAAAAATATCTCCAACTATCGTCCCATAGCACTCACATCAAACATTGCAAAAATCTATGAAAAAATTGTTAAAAAATAACTCAACAATTACATAAAAGAAAAAAAGATAATGAGCCCAAACCAATTTGGGTTTAGGGACAATCTCAGCACTCAAGATGCAATTGCTAAATTAACTTCAACAATAATACAAAAATTAGATAATGGAGAAAAGTGTCTTGGTATATTCATCGACTTACGCAAGGCATTTGATAGCATATCACACTCCAAACTAAATGAGAAACTCATGCAAATTGGATTGGACGGAACAGTACTGTCATGGTTCCAAAGCTATCTAAAAGAGAGATTACAATACGTCAAAATAAATAATACACTAAGTGAACCTAAAACCTCATCATTTGGTATACCACAAGGAACTGTCATCGGTCCTATCCTTTTTATTATATATGTAAATCAAATGTTCACTCTTCCCATAGTTGGAGATATCATATCTTATGCAGACGACACTGTAGTTATCACTAAAGGGAAATCATGGGAGGAAACAATGAGTATAGCAAATATCAATATAAACATACTCAAAACATGGTTTGACCTAAATTGTCTCTCACTTAATACGGAGAAAACTTATTTTATTCCTTTTTCTTTGAAAGAAAAAAATGTCGAGAACAATATAACTATTAAAATCCATTCATCACAGTGTGAAAATAAAAAGGAATGCAACGATGAAAATTGCCTACCAATAACTTGCAAAAATAGTATAAAGTATTTGGGTGTCATAGTAGATAGACACTTAAAATGGAAAGAACAAATCCAAAATACAGTAACCAGAATAAGAAAACTTATATACATATTTATTAGATTGAGAAACATCTTATCATCTAATATGATCAAAACTATCTATTTCTCTCTTGCCCAATCTATACTACAATATGGTATAATCGGGTGGGGTGGGACTTTCAAAACAAACCTCTTACCTGTAGAAAGGGTACAGAGGTTGATTTTGAAAGTCATCTTACGAAAACCATCTGTATTTCCAACAACACAGCTATTTGACTCCTTTAGGGTTCTCAGTCTTAATAAAATTTTCAAAAAGAACTCATTATTGCAAACTCATAAAGATCATTTCAATTCATCAACAATAACATTCACAAACATAAACAACCGACCACGATCACAGGGCAATTTAGAAATTCCAAAATTTAAAACGAGTGCTTCCCAACACCATTATGCTTATCAAGGTATAAAATTTTTCAATGCTCTCCCATATAAAATCAAGTCTGAAAAAAATTATAAAGTTTTTAAATCCCAAATAAAAACACTAATAGACCAACCCGACACTAATTATAAGTTTTAAATTCACCATCACAATAATAACAACAACAAAAATAAACTAGGACATAATCTCTAAAAATATTTCATCACCATATTTAATTGAAAGCAAGTACATACGCATTATTTGCAGGCACCAAATTGTTACAACTTTATTATATGTACCTACTCTGACAATATTGTCAGTTATTATGTCCACTTGTCTTCATGAATATATATTTTATTAATATAAGTACTTGTAATGACATACTCTGTGTAACTATGCATTTTACAATGGCACTCCAAAATTCAAGCACGAGAAATTTACATATTGTTAATAGCCTTAAGAACCAAATGTTTTACTATGAATCTGTATACGTATGTATTTTTTTAAATAAAAAAAAAAAAAAAAAAAAAAATATTACCTGAGTAAATAAACTAGTACCAGCGAAACCCCGTACTGACGTCATCGACGTTCGTCCTCATCCTTCTACAGCGTCTTTGAAAACGAAAAAGACAGAAGATACAAGAAGGATGACGTAACGTACGATCTCTTACTGGGACTAGTAGTATAGTCATTTGGTAGTTTTACCTGGAAAGTTTTCCAGTAGTTTTGAAAATTGATAATTTTATAGATTTCGATGTGCTGTACTTTGCGGCGCTCGTACGCCTAAGCTTTTGACTTTATAAAAAAAATAAAACACATAAATCGTAAGTAATTGTCTCTAGTTTCATTTTGCATATTACTGTTTTTATCGTAAAAAGAGTCGAAAAATGAGATATTGGAAAAAAACTGCTTTCAGGCGGCATTTTTCCGATATGGCGGTATAAAATTACCAAAAAAAATTTCCGGGTAACCCCTATTTTTCGAACACTAGTGTAATGCACATTTTAATTTTTTTTTAATGTGAATACCTTACAGGAGTCCCAGCTGCTCCCGTCTGGAGCCAGTGAAACTATGACATCCCCAGTTGGGGTATGTTGTGAAGCTGAAAGTAGTGGGAGGGAAAGGAGATGGTGGAGAGGAAGGTGGGGAAGTACCTGGCTATTCAGATCTGGTCACCAAATACGGCTAGGTGCCATTTCAAGCAACGTTTCAATTCTGAATGGTGATCTTACACCAGGGCGATATTGGGAGTATCTTCTACTCTGGACTTTCCGCAAATATACTATGTATTATTTTAAATGAATTAATTGTGAAATAATACAAATTAATGAAATAAAATTTATTTTCCCACACCGGGATTCGATCCCTTGGTCAGAGCTTTCAGATTGCGAGTCAAGAGCCTTGCCGCTCGACCTCGGAGGCCGTCTCTACATATAAATATGGGTACATACAGTAGAACTGAATTAGGTCGGCTTGAACTCTTGTACATTACCTGTTACTTCAATATCTTTGACCTGTTACATGAAGAAACTAAACATAAATTTTTAAACCATTAATGTTCCCTTTTATAAACCTTCTACTGAAATATTTTTTAAATTCTACACTCACAAGTGTTTGCTCAATTTGACTTTACACTGTAAGCCTTGTTTACACAAATCGTATCTACGCTAAAATCTCCGTGAACCTACTGTTTATTGTACATTATTGTATCTACAGTGCTGTTTGTGTAATAATTTACAGTGTACAGTGTAAGTACACGGTCGGTAGTGTAATGTGTACGGGGTTAAGTAGATCCTAATAGGCTATCAGCTAAGACAAATGGCGAAATAACTTCAGAGAATCTGGTGAAAGGTACATCTTCAGAATTAATGAAAATACCTTCTTCGGTATTAAAAGCTGTAGTACCAAGGTCTACTATTAGACAATATTTTATTTTTGTATCGATTTTGTATCTGTATATTTTCTAAAAATTTCAATCCATTGTGCACCTCAAATCTGACCCTTTCACAGCTCATCCAGTACCTAAACACGCATGAATGTCATATTATGATAAATTGGCTCCCTATTAATATTTATCAAGCCCTCAGGCCTGGGGCTACTTTGTCGGAAGGTCAAAATATTTTCGCTTTGTAGTAAAATCCATGAAAATGGGATTTTTCTGAATTATTCCGAAAACTATAAACTGTCTTCGAAAGGTGATGAAATAAGCTTTAAATTTATAATTCGAAATAAAAAATGGCTCACCTTACGTTTTTTCTACCCAAAAGTAGTGTTAAGGAAAATAATAATAACACAGATATTTTATTAGACAAATGTATCATAAACTTTATTGTCAACTAACCTTTTTGTCGTTTCATGTAAAAATAATTCATAAAAAATTCTCAAAGTTTTACAATTTTTTCAAAATAGCAAAAGGAAACTTTCGTTTTATAAAACTGTAAATTTCAACTATTTTATGCTTTAACTTTTTAAATTGAAAAAAACCGTGGTGTTTTATCTTTCGAACACCGTTTATATCATACTAGCAGACCCAGCCACACGATGCTGTGGCTAACGAAACACAACGCCATTACCCAATCTTTATAAAATCCACACCACCCGCTTGCCAGCTGCCCGCTGCTGAATTGAATATTTGAATTTATCTGCTTTTCTCTACTATAATAAGCATGTATTATACATATAAACTAATTAACTCGCCACTAATTATACAATGCTTGCAATGCAACACTGGATATTTGAAAAGGGAAAATCAAATACCTGCTTACTCTATGACATCTATTTTCCAATTTCTTCCGTAGAACGAATTTAAAAAGTAACTATAGTACGGCCCGCCAGCCGTTTTAAATCGCATAAAAATATGTTTTCTTTGAATTTCTCGGCTTTTCTCTAATATAATTTACATGTATTAAACCGTATGAAAATCCGTTGCGTAGTTTAAAAGATTAACGCGCACATATATTTTGAGCCACTTCATTTTATACTATGTAATGATGATGTCTAACCACGATAGTAAGGGAGACACAACGATTTCTATGATGCTTTTTTTTACATGAATACCGCACAAGAGTCCCAACTGCTCCCGTCTGGAGCCAGTGGGACTATGGCATCCCCAATTGGGGTATGTTGTGAGGCTGAAGGCAGTGGGAAGGGGAAGGAGATAGGGAAGAGGAAGGCGAGGAAGTACCTGGCTATTCAGATCTGGTCACCAAACACGGCAGAAGCCATTTCAAGCAACGTTTCAATTCTGAATGATGGTCTTACACCAGGGCGATACTGAGAGTATCTTCCACTCTGGAACGTGTAGCAAATATACTATATATTATTTTAAATGAATAAATTGTGAAATACACAAATTAATAAAATAAAATTTATTTGCCACGCCGGGATTCGATCCCGCGACCTTCGGAATGCGAGTCAAGCGCCTTACCGCTGCACTACGCCGGCCGTCAAGGGCTACATGAGTTGTTCCGAAAAGCGAACAAAATAGCTTGAGGGGTTAAAGTTTTAACATTTTTCAAGCTTCGTACGTTTCTGAAATCAAAGATTTATAATTTATTATCAATAAGATAAGAGGTATTCAATTAAAGCCCATTTATTTACGAAACCGGAGTAAGGCTGATGTAAGTATAATGAGCAAAATTAAGAAAAGGACCCTCAGATGGTTTGGGCACGTAGAGCGAATGAACGAAGAAAGTAGTGTTAAAAGAATATATGATGCAAATGTGAATGGTAGAAGAAGTCGGGGACGCCCGAGGAAGACATGGCACGATCAAGTAAATCAGATACTTGAGACGGGCCATGTCAAAAGTCAGAATAATAGAAGAGTATGTATGAGACGATGTATGAATGTGAGTGAGGCAAAGAGTGTGGTGCCAAGACCGAGTTGTTTGGCGGTCCGTCCTCTCTGCCTACCCCTGCGGGGAAACGGCGTGATGGTTAGTTAGTTAGTTAGTTTATTTACGAAACCATTAAAATTACAGATTTCAATTAGAGATTTTAATTACAGGCATCCCCAATTGGGGTATGTAGTGAGGCTGAAGGTACTGGGGAAGAGATGGGGAAGCGGAAGGTGGTGAATTACCTGGCTATTGAGATCTAGTCATTCCAAGCAACATTTCAATTCTGAATGGTGGTCTGACAACTGAGAGTGTCTCCCACTCTGGAACGTGCCTGAAATTGTGAAATAATAGAAAACAAACAAATGAAATTTATTTGCGCGCGCCGAGATTTCCACCCGCGTCCTCCGGATTGCTAGTCGAGATTCTCTCCCTTCGGCAAAGGAGACCTTCAATAGATGGATTACTTTTGTTGTTGTTTGTTTTTGGGGTGTTATGCCGTATTACGCTACCTTCTCCTTTAGCCAACGTTTCGGACAGCGTTACAGTGTCCATCATCAGGGCAGATGTGTAGATGATGATGGACACTGTAACGCTGTCCGAAACGTTGGCTAAAGGAGAAAGTAGCGTAATACGGCATAACACCCCAAAAACAAACAACAAAAATACTTTTGGCCGTGAAATTCTAAAATCACATCAGATGGATTACTTATTTATTTAACTCTAACACAAATTGCTTTATAGAAAAGAAACATGACGCCAACGGGACCGTTGTCCCGTTGGCGTCATGTTTCTTTTCTCCCATTCGTTTTTTGTCAAACTTTAAATAAAAAAATCACTGATTATTGAAGTGAAACTTTTTTAGCGCAGTTAGTGATTTGAAATACTGATGAAACGGAAATGCGTCAGTTCTACACAACAAATCAGTTCTACACAAATACTCGGTTCTAATATAATGCGGTGAATTCCAAACCACTTTAAAAAACAGTCAAAAGAAAAGAAAGCGACATCTACCGACTTTCTAGTTTCACTTCCACCGCGTGTGAATTACACACTTTGATGTTTTATATTTACAAGCGGCGTACTTGTGCGTTTCTATTCATTATTACATGTATTTCTGTTGTTGATTAAATCTATTCCTATAAAGTAACTACAAGAGATATTACAATGTGCAAATTAAGAAGTTTTATTTTTGAAAAAATAAGCTTAAATGATTGGAAAAAAATGCCATCATCAAGTCTGTGCCGTTTTTAGAGGGACAGTTTGATAAAATTCAACACTAATTTTAACATATTGAAATCATCCAACACAGTTTTGTGACCATCCAAGAGCAATTAATTCCATCGCCTTAGCTAAAACGTGACGAAAACACGTTATTAACACGGAGAGGCGCCTCATACACTTCTTGTTAGCATTAAATCCTGTACAGCCTCCCGTCGTCCTGTCGGAGCTTTTAATGGGACTTCTTGGGATGAAGTTGGACAACTCGATTAGAAGCTAATAAAGATCCTGTGAGGGGCCATATTAGCCGGATTACATATATCCCATAAGCATATTTATATCCAATAAGTACTCGACCTATTACATTCCTATATCCAATATAAGTCCCAGGTTCGTGACATATTTATGAACATCGTAGATTGTTCATTACGCTTGAACGGTTTCAAACTCAATAAGTAAAGTTTCTATATTAATTTGGTCTTTCTCGAAAAACTTTGTCATGGCGACTTGTTTCAAGGTCAAACAATATGACAACATTTAGGATTGCCCACGAATTGCCAATAATATCTAATATTGTTTTTCTTTTTCGAAGTGAAAACTTCTTTAGCACCGTTGTGATTTGAAATCCGATGAAACGAAATAGCGATACTAAAAAGAGACTAACATATATGTATATGTTAGCGCCGAGTATATTTGGCTGCGCTCGGCGGATTGCTTTTGTGTTTATTTTGGATTTAAATATTTTTTATTTCCTATGGCAATGATATTTAAATTTTTTTTATTTAATTTAATATAATGGTATCAATTACATGATTATATACAAGAAATAAAGTTTTTCTATTAAAATACATTAAATAATACGTATTACTCCCTTTTTAAGAGCAAAGCTCGAGTTAAAAGGCGGATAAACGCAGGTTAACCACAGTTTAGCAAAAAGGAAAACTATATATGTATATATATATTTTTTAATATATTAAACAAAAAATAGATAATAAACAGTAAATAAGAAAAAAATATATAAATATATATTTTTTAAACTAAATAATAGATAAGAAATACAATTGACTGAAGAGGAGAAGATAAAGAGAAAGGAAAAAATAATGAGAGAAAAAGGATATCTAATATTATAATTGAGTTGTTGTGTTGATAAGTTATATAAAAAAATTATTATAAGCAATAATTATCAGCCTGAAACACTCATCAACATTGAAAAATCTTCCGAGAAAAGATACTTGCCGCCAACGGGACTTGAACCCGTGTCCTTCTGATTGCCGGTCAGCTGCTTTATAATTAATTATTGCTTATAATAATTGTTACCCTTTGTGCTATGCATAAAAATCTTGTCTAAACGTTAGTTTATAAATTAAAAATAATAATTTATATAAAAAGAGTTTTTTTTGAGTTTTTGTATTTTTTGTAATTTGTTTCCAATCCTAATTTCAAGGGTAATTCGTTAAACCATTTAACTCCAATATATTTGTAGAATTGTTGGGCTGTGGTGGTGTAACAGCGTGGTAAAAAACCAAGGATATTTGTTCTATTGCTGTTCGAAAAAAGAGTAAAGCAAGAATCATACTGAGCAGACGCAACGCGACGTAACGTTCCTGTCCCGTTCACACTGGCCGACGTACGTACGCGTCGCTGTGACCACGTGACAAGGGGTCTCTGGTTGTGCGCAGGCGCGTTTGATTTGACATTTATTTTTTAGGTTATGTTTATGTGATTCTCTTCTCAGCAGATGACAGCTTTGCCATGTTTTGAAAGTGAATTTGAAGATGATTTGCTACGATTATTATTATTAAATCAATATTCTCGTAAAAAGAAAAAAAAGGGAGAAGTATTTGGGTCCACAACATTAACAAACAAAGACAAATGTTTGGAGAGTTCCATACTTTAGTAGAATCTAGTTAACTAATCTAATTAACTAGAATCTGATGACGGACGATTCTTCATGTACTTCCGTATGAGTAAAGTGGTATTTGAAGAGCTTCACAGCATAATTGAATATGACATAAAAAAAGAAAACACGAAAGTCCATTCGGATCAGAGAAAGACTGGCAGTGTGTCTATGTCATTTTTGATTGTCATTCATGATAGGGGTATAATATTGAAAGTCATGCCACGAATGGCTGAAATTTCCACCCAAGCTGCACTGCGTATGTAAAATCTCTATAATCCTGTAATTTGATTTTATAAATAACTTCGTGCCGTCCAGTTTCAATGAACTGTTCGTCATCTATTTTTGAATAATATCTGTCAAAAAACAACCACAGATATTGCGAAATATAACGTTAGATGCTTAGATAACACCAGAAAGATGTAAAATCATCTCGTAGTAGGCGTGACCATACCCCCTCCACCTTCCACATGGCCCACGCCGATCTGGCTGCGGCAGATCCGCGTCGCGTAGGGGGCGTCGGTTTACGTTGCGTGGGGCTTGTGTGATTCTAAAGCACCCGTTTCCATAGAAAATGTATGGATGGTAAGTAGTCCAGATATGGAAATGATGACGTCTACCTACGTCGCGTGGCGTGGCGTGGGCCTAGTATGTTCCCAGCTTTAAGCTGACATTATTGAAACAATCTTTGTGTATTTGTAAGAGTGTAATTTTTTTATAAATAGTATGAAGTGAAAGGACTTTAAATTCTTGAAATAATTTGATGGTAGGGTAATCGTATGGATTTTTTAGAATTATTTTTATTAATATTCTTTGAATAATTTCTTAAGGCAAAAGAAGTTTTGAAAGCACCACCCCAGCCAACAATTCCATATTGCAATACTGATTGAATCAGGGAAAAGTATATGGTTCTTAATAATCCAATATTAAATATGTTTCGTATTCTAATAAAAACGTAAATTAGTTTTCTTAAACGTTCTACTGTTGTATTGATTTGTAATTTCCATTTTATGTTACTATCTATAATTACACCGAGGTATTTTACATTTGTTTTAACAGTGAGTATATAGCAGTTAGGTTTACATAGATATGTCTTTGGATTACAATTATATGAGTGAATACATATGTTTAGATTCTCAGGGGTAGCATTTTTATTCAAAGTGAATGGTATTACAACAGTTTTTTCTGTATTTAGAGATAATAAATTTTGATAAAACCATTTTTTTATTAAATTTATATCTAGTTCAGCCGTTTTCTGAGTTTCACTCCAGTTTAGTCCCTGAGTTAAAATCGCTGTGTCGTCAGCATATGATATTATTTTTGACTTTATGGTGAGCTTAAAAATATCATTCACATAAATGATAAAAAGAATTGGTCCTAGTACTGTCCCTTGCGGGATTCCAAATTTACTGGTCTGTGAATCACTCAGAAAACCATTTAACTTGACAAATTGCTCTCTATGAAATAGGTAATTTTTGATCCATGTTAAGGCATTATTGGTTATACCAATTTTCGTTAGTTTAGAGATAAGTATATCTCCCTTCCCCGCGCCCCTTATGATTCCCTGCAGTCACGATTCCGATCAACTCGCAAGTATTTTCGGTGCTAGAAGTTTTTATGTTAACAATCATCGCAGCGGGACGCAGTCCTAGTTATATAAATCGCATAAAACTACCGCAATTATCTTGTCACAGTACATTTTTGCAAAAACCATTCGCATTAACAATAATTTAGTTTAAAGAAGTGAACTGCAACTTAAATGGTGATCTCATCAAGCAAACAACTACATTCCAGAAGAACCTGCTCCTCTTCCGTGAGTTTTACCTACCAATATTTATTGCCATTGTATTTACGCAGAAGTTAATTGCCAGAGATTGTAACCTCTAAGCCGAAACAGTATATATATACATATATATAGGATTAAGCCTGCGAGAGAATGAGATAGTGCAATCGGTCTCCTCTTTGTGCGGTGGTTCATAGCCTCCCCTCTCTTGACTACTTTAGTTTTCTGAAGGTTTCACTTCTATCGCTTGTGAATTGCACACTCTGGTTTTTTACATTACCTCCGCGTAGGAGACTTTGAGGAAAATAATTTCCCCCAAGGCCTATGACATTTTTGGGGATGCTGTGTGGGGAGTCTTTTCAAGATAAGGAAGGAGAGGAAGTTCAGGGAACGAAAAACATATGAGGGGTGGATAGGAATCGGGGGGTCAGTATGTCCAGGAGCGACAGATATATGAATTCATCCATGACATATAACATATATAGGATTTAGCCTGCGAGAGAATGAGATAGTACAATCGGTCTCATCTTTGGGCGGTGGTTCGTAGCCCCTCACTCTTGACTACTTTAGTTATCTGTAGGTTTCACTTCTAGCGCTTGTGAATTGCAAACTCTGTTTTTTTTACACAACTGCATAGGAATAGGAGACCGTGAGGAAAATAATTTCCCTCAAGGCCTATGACATTTTTGGGGATGCTGTGTGGAGAGTCTTTTCAAGGTAAGGAAGGAGAGGAAGTTCTGGGAACGAAAAAGGGAAGAGGGATGGACAGGAATCGGGGGTCAGTATGTCCAGGAGTGACAGATGCATGAATCCATCCGTCTCATCATCTGGCTGGAGAGGTAAGAGTCTCCCGTAAGTTGTCTCTTGTGATCCGGCCCGCCACGCCGTTGGAAGGCAAACGCGTCCTCCACCAAGACCTCACCCCATGAGCCTGAGAATCCCTGCTAAGTCACCATTTAATAATAATAATAATAATACGTATTTTTATTGATAATATTATTATTGATAATTTATTTTTATTGATAATATTTTTATTGATAATTTCTAACTAAGGGCATTACTTATATGTTACCTAAAAGCGAAAATATTAATAATCCCTCTCAATATAGACCCATTACATGTCTACCGACAATATACAAAAATTTTAATCTCTTGCTTGACAGATTTAATATATACTCATTTGGATGAAAAAAATATTTTATCTGAACAACAAAAAGGTTGTCGCAGAAAACATATGGGATGTAAAGAACAATAAGTTATTGATTCTGTAATTTAAAAACAAATTCAAAATCAAAAGCGTAATTTACATACTTGTTATATAGATTATCAAAAAGCTTTTGATAGTGTCCCGCACCCGTGGCTAATCAAAATATTAAAAATATATAAAGTTAACCCAATTATAATTAGCTTTTTGAAAAATATTATGTCCTTTTGGAATACAGATTTACTAGAAAATTTTAAAGGTAAGAAAATAGTAGTACCGGGCATTTCAATAAAAAGAGGGATTTTTCAAGGAGACTCATTGAGTCCTTTTTGGTTTTGCTTAGCATTGAATTCTATGTCTAAAATGTTAATTAAAAGCAAGTTTGGAATAAAAATTAAGGGTAATACAAGAGAGAGTAGTATAGTTTCACATTTATTACATATGGATGATATAAAATTATTTTCAAATTCTGAATCAAATTTAGAGCAAATGATTAAGGTAGTTAAAATTTTTTCAGATGATATTAAAATGACTTTTGGTTTAGATAAATGTAAAACGATCCATATAGAAAAGGCAAAATTGTAGATGGAGACGAGGGTATATTTAGAAATTTCAAAATTAAAAGTATGAAAGGGGATGAGGTTTATAAATATTTAGGATACCCGCAATCGAATAGATTAGATCACACTAGTATTAAAAATGATATTAGGATTAAATTTCAAACTAGAATCAGAAAAATTTTAAAATGCAATCTATCTGCTAAAAATTTAGTAAAAGCAATAAATACTTGGGCAATACCTTTATTAACGTACTCATTTGGCATAATTAAATGGTCCAATACAGATTTAGATAGTTTAGAACGATTAACACTAGAAAGACCGGGTACTGCTCCATACCTACAAAGACCACGACCGTCAATTTGACGGCTGATCATTTTTTTAAAATTGGGAGGCGGATATGGGTACTGCTGTACCGGGAACCATTTATTGCATAACCAACACCTCTGCCATAGGACACTCCAAGTGGTTCGCTACGTTTAGTGACTTAGCAGGGGTGTCCGGGTTCGTTGGGTGAGGTTTGTCTGGGTCTAGGTGGCGAATTCGTTTGCCCACCTACTGCGTAGCGGACCGGGTCGGGAGACACTTGTTGAGGGAGAGACTTATCTTATCCTCTCCAGCAGGACCTTTCTCGTCCCGTCGCCTTGCACCGCAGTGGGAGGGATGGATTCATTCGTCCGTCACTCCCGGATATATTTACGATTTTTTCCTATTCATTTCTCACACTTTTTTCCTTCCGAGAACTTCCTCTCCTTCCTTTCCCTAAAAACACCAATGCAAACAGCATTTCCAAAGATGACATAGGCCCTGAGAGTTTTTTCCTTAGGGCTTCCTGGAAAAGACATGTGAGTGCAAAATGCTGTAATTTTAGTACAGGCATGTGTTATGTTTGTACAATATCGAATCGATACGTTTTTTTTAAAAAATCGAATGCCCTCTCCGCAAACGGGTTTCTTACAATTATCACACATGTCATTTATTTAGTTTTTATTAATTTTTTTATTAATTTGGCACTGTCGTCTTTTAGAAGTTTTATTTTCCGGTTTCTTTTCTTTTTCGTTTACATTAGCTCCACAAAAAAGCCCTAAGGAAAATAATTCCCCTTAGGGCATTTGTCATCTTTTGGAATGCTGCGTGGAGGGTACCTATAGGGAAAGGAAAAAGAATAGGTTCTGGGAAGGAAATGAGGTGAGGGGTGGGTGGGAAACAGGGGTTCAGTGTGCTCAAGAGTGGCGGACGTATGAATCTGTCCCCACCACTGCGGTGCAAGACAATGTTCTAAGAGTCCTGCTGGCGAGGTCAAAAGATCTCCCTTAACTAGTCTCTCCCGATCTGGCCTGCCACGCAGTTATTTGGCAGACGCATCCGCTGCCAAGATTCGGACAAACCTAGCCCCGTGAACCCGGGCACCCCTGCTTAGTCACAAAACATAGCAGACCTCTTGGGATGACCTATGGCAGACGTGTTGGTTATCCAATAAATGATTCTGTCAGTTTTTCAGAAGCAAACGCAGCTGGATCAACTCTGCTGGTATTTATGTACATTATCCTTCTCCAACAAGCCAACAAATAAATTTGGGCGAGAGATATATTTTTTGGGTATGTTTGTAGATTATGTGACAGTGACCAATCAACATACAGATCGAGTTCCAATGATACGCGACACCCAAAGAAAGAGACAGACATAATAGTACTATCATATACGAGGAGGAATGGGTATGTTGTTAGGTTGGGTATAAAAGGTTGTAAACAAACTCAGCATTATGGCCCAAACCGTCACATTGACGGCAGCGGTCTTTGTAGGTATAAGTCATTTTATCTCAAAAAGTAATTAAGACACGTACCTGATTTTTTCACCATAGTTGTTAAACCATAAATCATGAAATGTAAAAAAAAGTCACACCAATAGAATAATTATTAAGCATTATATCGTAACTTTACTTTGGGCTGCCGTCAAAATGAAGGCTCCGGTCTTTCTAGTGTTAATTAGAACTACGTTAACAAAGTTTAATTGCCATCATCCAAATTCAGCTATAGAATGAATTAATTTACCTAGAAATTTAGGAGGTAGAAGTGTAGTCAAAATAACATCTTTGAAACACAATCAGGTAGAAATGCTTAGAATTTTTTTCCATAGGAAAGCTAATAGCTCAGAAATGCATAAAATAATTTGCAAGGCAGATAGAAACATTACACCTTTAAATTTATATGACGAGAATGCCAACATTCTTATAAATACTAACCAGGAATTATTAGATTCCTGGTCAAATAAAATTATTCATGCAAAACACTTCAATTATCAACAAATGGTTGAGTATTGGAGAGTTGAGCGCAGAAATAGAAGGATTTATGCTTGCCATTCAAGATAGAGTCATTAATACTAAAAATTATAGGAAGCATATAATCAAAGATATAAATCAAATTGATGATTTATGTAGAAAATGTTTGGTTTTTCCGGAAACTATAGAACATATTATATCGGGATGTTCTATATTAGCGCCGTCCGAATATACATTTAGGCACAATCAGGTTTTAAAAATAATCCACCAAAGTTTGGTAATTAAACATAACTTGATTGAATGTCATATAGTACCATATTATGAATATGAACCAAATTCATTTTTAGAAAATGAATTTTATAAAATATATTATGATAAAACTATACTACCAGACAGAACAATTAGTCATAATAGACCGGATACATGACAAAATTAAAAAAATAACTTATATCATTGATGTAGCTATTCCAAATTCCTGTAATATTAAAAAAACTGTTTCTGAAAAAATTAGAAAATTGATTGAAAATGATTCAAAATTTAGGCGTATTAGATTTGTCAAAGAATTTATATATAAAAATGCAAAAATCGGTAATTTTAAATACATGTAAGATTACAAAACATTTTTTAAATATTTATATTGAGGGATCAGTAGAATTTATAGGTTCAATTAGGAATTCCACAGAGCCGAACCCTCTGATATGAAAATATCTGGAGTCGGTGAATTATTTTCCCATCTGGTCTCTGGTAGGTTGACACGTTGTTCTTGTATTGTTTTGTAATTATAATACTTATATAGTGCAATTGCATAACGTGGATTGACCAGATGATCATTTGGGAAGTGTGTGAATTAAAGCGCCGTTTTTGTGAAAAATCACCTCAAGGGCAATATATATCCAACCACTTGGGGTGACCTACTGCTGAGGTGTTTGTTCTCCAATACAAACAATTCAGCAGTAGGTCACCCCAAGTGGTTGGATATATATGATTGCCGGGGTGGCGGTACCCACAACCGTCTCCCAAATTGTAAATATTTGAAATCACGTCATTACGAACCGTTAGCAGTAGCTTTATTGGATAAAGGGTACAAAAAAAACTCACATTTTATCTCCTATTAACTTTATTGAACACTTTTAACAAGTTTTCTTTGGCAAGTTTTTAAAGAAATTAATTTCACATTACAATAATATTGGAATCATAGTGTAGAGTTAATATTAATATTAAAATTAGCGAATATAAATTATATAATTACATGGTAATAAAGATAGTGAAAAAAAAATTATTGCTTGAGGAAATTTTAGGCTTCGACTGTTGACAAGTTGTTTAAGAAATACACTTATTAAAAAAAACTGACAGCATTGTATTAATTACTACTCATCCATATTTACAATCCAATCTAAATACAGGATTTGGTTCTCACATTACATTAGTTGTTTATGGGCTCTTCGGGTCACATCGTCTCATTGCCGAGTTGTGCCGAAGGTAGATGTGCGGAGTTATTATAATTCAGACAAAACCTTGCTTTCAACCAGTAAGGACGTTCGTCCTCCGAAGTATAATTATAAATTACGATACGTTAACAAACAGTCACTGTGATTTTAAGAACCTAATCCTTTCAATAAGCATCCTATGGAGAAAACTGGTCCCAGTATTTACAAATAATGAAAGTCTCTGGGGAGAATAAATGAGATGTTACAGATATCATTTTATTTGAATTTGTAAATAATAAAAATAACGAATAATCAGCGCATTACATCGTACTGTTGATTTGAAAAATAATTTGCAGTGAAATGCAGTACAAAACTTCTACTGCGTATTCCAGAAGATTCAATGCATATTATGTCATCTTCACAATGCAATAGGTTATGGAGTTAGGTCTGTGCAATTATGCTATGGAGATGCGCTAGTCCGGCCAGTCTATGGAGTTACGTCGGCATATGAGATTCATATCATTTCAAACCCCAAACAATGAACTGGCCCTTGGAATTTGAAATGTTTGCAACTCAAAGGTAGTGAAAGGCAGTGATGTAAGTACCTACTTGCATGCATACTTATATTTCCTCATATAACCGTATAATCTGACCTCTAAAACGCTCAATAAAAGTCCGAGTATCTACTTTTGAAAAATTATAAATTCTTCCTAAATGTTATAAAAACAAAACAACACTTTGTATTTAACCACGAATTTAAATTAAAATAAAAAAATAAATTTAAATTCGTGGTTAAATACAAAGTGTTGTTTTATTTTTATAATATAATGTCTAACCACAAAGTAATTGCTTCTTATGAAAAAATCTTCCTAAATGCTCTATAATTGATTTAAAGTTTTACTGTTTGCAGATTCGCGTAAATATTGAACATAAGAATGAAATAATTGTTTCGTGATTTATTTTTGGGGTACTATCCCGTGTTGCGGTCCCTCCTCCTTTAGCCAACGTTTCGGACAGCGTTAGTGCGATGTGATGTATCCACAGTGTCCATCATCAGGGCAGAGGGCAGATATGTGACAAATCTGCCCCAATGTTATTTGGCGAAACGTTGGCTAAAGAAGGAGGTAGCGCAACACGGCATAATATCTCAAAAATAAATCACGATAATATTATTATTATTATTATATCCTCGACGCTATCTAGATTATAAGCCAATTCTTAGAATGATTGTTTCCAATAAAAATGGTAGTTGCCTATAATATGGAAAAAAATTAGTTGAAGATAATATTGTTAATTCTAAACTTTTAAATATGAGATTGACTAATATGAAGGTTTGACAGAAGGTGGCAATGGCGAAATTGGTAAACGCACAGCCCGGATAGACGAGAGGAACTGGGTTCGAGTACCAGTTGCAACCATTATCTTTTTCTGTGTCTTGTTCTCATTCATATTTTCGCTTACATTGTTATTGTTATCTTCTTCAATGATTCATTTTTTTTATTTTGGTTTTGGCCGTGAAAATTTAAGATCATTTAGAAATAATTTTGATTTTGCATAAAGTATGTTTGTGTAACCTAAACAATAACAAAATAATATAACGAAAGCACGGTTTTAGAAGTAATACGTAAACCACAAAAATCTACGAAAGGCTACCTTAAATATTTTTAAATGATCTCCATTCCTTAGAACATTTTGAAATCATTAATATAAAAATGGGAGAACGAATCAAACAAAATATAATTCACTTAGAAAAAAATCTCAAAGCTGACGTGGAAAGAATTATGTTTCTGGATTTTGAAAAAAAAAATTACGTAAGATTTATATCAAAACACCCTCAACACATACTGCATGGCCTCATTTACGTATAATTTATATTATAGTTGATATATTAAAGATAGGTAGGTAGGTATATAGATTTGGTCACACCCGGTTTAGCACGGTTCTAATGAATACGAAGACTTTATATAAAAGCGTTACGAAAATGGATTAAAAATCAATACTTTTTTAATTCATCTTCGGATCTCGCTCAACTAAATTAAGCATTTAGATCCGAATCTCTACATTTTTTTTTGAAAGTCATAACATCCCGTCAAAATAACTCAAGGAGTCGAAAAACGAAAATTATGTCCAATGTCATTTTTACGGAAGAATTTTAAAGGTGATATATAATTAAAAATACTAATTATTTCAGTTATAATTTTGTCTGTAACTCCGGTTCAATGAAGTTAGATTTTCTTTGATTTTAAGTGTCATTCAACTGATTGTGGGAAAAAGTCAGACAAGCGATAAAGTAGATAGGTACCTACTAAAATTATTTTATTTTAATTAATTGCTTAGTAATTCAATATTAATTTGATTTGTCTCTTTCTTTTGTTTAGATTTTTAACAAATGTCGTCAATTTTCAAATTTACTAACGGTAGGTGGAAGGGAACGGGGACGCACGGGAAACGACATGCAGGGAGAATTTAATTCTTTGAATGGCATTGCAACGCATTCTGGGTACCAGCTAGTATTCATAATAATGGTACAAAAAATGAAGCACCACTTATGCAAAGGGTAGCCATTCAAAGAATATAATATGTACATCAACTGGCCGCTATGTCCTATGAACCAATTTCAGTGAAATCACTAGCGTTGTATTAGTAATACATCTATTCATACACCCTACATCTGTCAAGCATTTGAACAAACGAAATACGCATTTCGGACAAAGAATTATTATTCACTAAATAATTTTTAAACCTACTTTATCGCTTGTTCGATTTTATAAATAGTTCTAATTATGAATTAAAGTTCATTGAACTTGAATACAGTTAGGCATTGCGCAGGAATATTTCTCGTTACTTACTAACTTACCCATGCACAGACAATACCGGAATAAGTACGTTTAATATAAACATGGGAAAGAATATCTTTCACATCTGTATGCTTTTAGCTTCTGTTCCTAGGAGCGCAGAAAACCGTGCAGGTAAATCGACCGCCTTTTAATTACTAGACTAAACTCAGGTTCCGCATATATTCCGCTATGAGTCGCAGGGTCCGTAGCAGTTGTCCAGCCACGGCGTCCAGGTGTAGTTGAAGCGGGCGGGGTCCGCCCTGAGGTCATGCTCGATGGGCGGCTGCGGCACCAGGTAGGACTTGAAGTAGGCCAGGGTCTGCTTGAGCTGACGTACTATGTTGGGGTACACCCTGGAGAGGTCGCGCTGCTCGCACGGGTCGCTCTCAATGTCGAAAAGGCATGATTTTCCTGAAAAACAACGTTATTTGATATGATAAATAAATTTCGAAAGCCTCCGTGACTGCATTGTGACAAAGCACAAGGATAATTCTATTGTACAGTTTTAAATCATAATCACCTCAACTCAGGAAAGGAAACTGAATCAAATCGGCATTTTAAAATGTTTTGAAGTGATTATATAAGGTAGAATTGCTTGTAAATATACAAGTCTAACTTTTAACCAGAGATTCCTGGGATTATTTAGAGTAAAATTGAAGATTAAGTTTTGGTGTTACACTTATTTATTTATTTACGCTTATTTAGGCTTTTACATACATATATATATATAACAATGTTAACGAAATTATACTAGTAAATAGTGCAGGAAACTACTGTTTAAAACACTTACACAAAAATAAATGCAAAGTAAAAATATTAGGTATTGAATTTGAACCACACAGGATGTAGGTACAAAATACAAAAAATCCGAAATAGTTTTTTTTTCTTTCAGCCAACAAAATAGTGTCAATGTGTTAGTCAATTTTAATAGCTTTATCAAAATATTCCCCTATTTGATGAAAAAAACTTCAATAAGGTATGCTTATATAATAAAATTGATGTACTATATATCAACAACATCTGAGTATTTGTTTCCAAGCTGTTGAATCCGTCGCATAGGAGTGTAATATTGGCTTGTTGACTTAGAATTGCTACAATAATATGGTAGGTACTGTCTTGTGACTGACCTGCCTGGAGTATGAAAAGAAATTTAATATAATAAATCTTATAAATAACATCCGATTTAATTATTGTGTATGGTATCATAGCATGGGGAAGTGGCACTGCATCTGCACTAGACCCAATCATAAAGGCACAGAAAACTATTATAAAATTAGGCTACCTCTAACTATAGACTGGAGCTTAATTTTTAATATTATGAATATGTTTGACGTTCGGCAAATAGACGCAAAACAATTCTCACTCATCTAAATACAAATATTAATAAATACTATGAAAAAAGATTAAATACTCGCTGTACTCGAACCATTAACAACAACTTACTACAAATTCCTGTAACGTATACTACTTTTGGTCAACGAAACTTCAGTTTAAGAAACGTTTAATTAGTATCATTAATAATTTCCGAAGCTTTGATCGGAAACCAAAAAGTGCATACGTAAGTAATAAAAATAAAATCAATTGGTTTTTCCTTCGTATCCATAAGTACCTCTGTATCAATAAACGTAAATATCTCGCATGCTAGTGGCCTAGCCACAGTTTGATAATGCCTTCAGAATGCGAAACAGCTTTCACGCGAAAAAATTTCACAGCAGAACTTGTTTATAAATAATCTGCTTTTATAAATTGAATACCAATATTATCGAATATATGAAAAAAAAATAAATGGAGTATCAAAAATTTTATTGATAACCCATACATATTAGGATAGTGATTCAGGACCAAATATTTGGGAGGCGGGAATCGGTACCGCCGCCCCGGGAACCTTTATTGAATAACCAACACCTCTGCCATAGGTCACCCCAAGTGGTTCGCTATGTTTAGTGATTTAGAAGGAGTACCCGTGTTCATGGGGTGAGGTTTGTCTAGGTCTTGGAGGCGGATGACCGGGACACACTGAACCCCAGATTCCTACCCACCCCTTAAACCCTTTTTCTTCCCAGAACTCTCTTCTCCTTCCTTTCCTAAAAAAACGCTCCACACAGCATCTCCAAAGATGACATAGGCCCTGAGGGAAATTATTTTCCTCGGTGCCTCCTATTTGGAGCTCATGTAAAAAAAAATATACATATATCCTGGAGGCTGTGAGGCGGGTTACAGAAGGGGCTATGGCAGGACATTTCTTAATATGGTGGTAATGAAGACGGATGCTGATAACGTTGATTAAAGATGATGATAAATTATAACAATTATTAAAGCAATAATTATCAGCCTGAAACACTCATCCACATTGAAAAAATCTTCCGAGAAAAAATACATGACGCCAACGGGACTTGAACCCGTGCTCTTCTGATTGCCGGTCAGCTGCTCTCCCGATTGAGCTATGGCGGCTTATCTTATACCCGCCAAATGATTCAATATATACTAGTGTTTCATTATAAGCAGTAATTGTTGAATAAAACACTAGTATATATTGAATCATTTGGCGGGTATAAGATAAGCCGCCATAGCTCAATTGGGAGAGCAGCTGACCGGCAATCAGAAGGGCACGGGTTCAAGTCCCGTTGGCGTCATGTATTTTTTCTCGGAAGATTTTTTCAATGTGAATGAGTGTTTCAGGCTGATAATTATTGCTTATAATAATTGTTACCCTTTGTGCTATGCATAAAAATCTTGTCTTAAACGTTAGTTTAACAATTAAAAATAATAATTAATGATGATAAATGTTTATTTGCATGTAAAAAAAAAACATTTTTTATTACGAACACTTGACAGAGAGATCTTTGTTCAACAACCAATAATATCAGACACATTTTAAATATATAAATAGAAATAATAAAACGGTGTAACTTATTAAATATTAAATACTAGAATAAAGAAAATTGAATATACACTCAGTCGAAGAGGCCACTCAAGTTTCCGTTATGAGAAAATTTCGTTAGAACACCGATACGAATACATATTAAACAATTTATTTGATCTTACATAACTCAATTGAAAATATTTCTTTAATTTGAATAGTGGAAGCTCTTCAAGTTGCAAGAAAAATGTTTTAAGGCTCTGCAACCGGGCCCGAAAAGAAGAAGATGGTGAGATACGAAATTACCAATAGAGGATAGCGCTAACATTTACAGCGACAAAATCGGTGCGAAAATTGCGAAAATGTTTAATAAAATAGAGCAAAAACCTCGCGGGCATTATCTTAAACAGCATTTAAAGAAACACTGTAAATTTTTTCATACATATAACTTGTAAAATAACTGAAACAAACGAGTTAATAATAATTTTTGGAGCATACTTTGCGATTTTTTTTTCTATCTAAGAAATTTTATATAATTTGCATTTCGGCGCGGGCAAAGTCTAGATATTATCTTCAAGAATAACATATATTTTTAAGAGCTTTAAAACATACCGTGTTTAAGGGAAATATGTAATAAATCGGTACAAATCCGGGTTGCGGGCCCTTGATGAAGTATTTTTTAATTATTTATTATTTTCCTCTTATCCAGGGTTTCATTAATGAATTGTTATAATGTGATCATGCTTATTTTGCATAAATCACGAAATATTATTTTACGGCAAGATGATCTAACCCAGGCCCGGTGATTGTTCAGGCTAAATTACATAATATTCACTGTATCAATATTTAAGTACAGAATGCAATTGTAATACCTAATCTCCGTTTACCATTATAATAACATAGACACGATCTAAAAGACAATCAAATCATTATCAAATTAAATCGATAGTTAAACGGCCTCTATGAAATAATGGCAGAAAGGTAAAATCCTTGGATTTTGTTGTAGAGTTCTTCACAGACAGAATTATATCCATACATTTTAGGTACTTGTATGTTAGTACGGCGCCATAATATATTAAATAAGTAATGTAAAATATAATATACAGGGTGTTAAGGGACGTACTTGACTTACTTCAATCAGTGATTGCTGACATTATTTAGAGTAAAAATTGTATGATTTTTTTTTTCAAATACAAACAAAAAAATATTTCATATATACAATACACAGCCCAGTATCCGACCAACCCCTCACCCCCCTAACTATTATCTAATAGCTACTTTTTGGGTTTTTAGTTAGTAAAAAAAACACCAAAATTTCACCGGAGGCCAACATTTTAATTACATTTTTTGCTTCAAATAATGTCATAAATCACATGTTAAAGTAATTAACAAAAATAATGAAATATTGGTCTCCGGTGACTATTTTTATATCCTTTTAAGTTTTGTTTCCATCAAAATCAAAGAAAAAATATTGTTCCCGCTAAAAGGTTTATCACAAAATATTCGGCAATCAACTTCTGTATCAATACAATGGCAACAAAATGATAGGTAGGTAACACTCACGGAAGTTAGAAGGCAGCAGTTTTATCTGGGACGTAGTTCCTTTAAAGATGAAATCACTATCGAAGATGTAGTTAACTTTTTTACTTGATGAATTATTGCGAATTTGAATAGTTTTCAAAGAATGCGATGCGATGCGATAAATCGATTGTTTTTAGCGACTTATATTAACGAGGACCTCGTACTCGCGGGAGCTGCGTGAACACACTGGATTTTTGAGAGGGCAAGAGGGGAGACGGGAAAGGATGCATTTGTTGCCATAAATAGAATAAATAATCAATTTCAGGAACACAAAAGTATCTCACCGAGTTATCACTAAAAGCGGCGCGAACTAATATTATTCCACATGTCCTCACTGGTCACTCAGTCGAGTAACCGACCAAGCCCTCACCCCACAACTATCCAATACCAACTATTTTTTTATGTTTTTAATTAAAAAAAAAAAACATCAAAATGTCACCAGAGACAAAAATTTCATTTACATTTTTACTTCAAATAATGTCAGGAGTCACTGACTAAAATAAGTCAAATACGTTCCTTAATAACATGTACATAAACCTAACCTAACTTCTATTATTATTAATGGTTCGACAAAACCATTGCTTTAATACGCAAACGAATAGAGGGTATCAAACAGATCGAAATCCTTGGATGGATATTTAAAATTGCCGTTCCGTTTGTTTTTATGTCTTTAAATTTAATAACTTTTTTTATAAATTTGACATTTTTGAAATACAAACACGAGTATAAAAGAAATGTAGAATATTTTCTTTGTCATCCTCATGAGAATATCCAGCGCTGAGGAGAACTAGGTTTTAGATCAGTGGTTCCCAACCTTTTTTTGATCAGGGACCACTATGACATTTATTATTTGTTCTCGCAGGGACCCCAAGGTACAATAATGATAAACTGTTAATCGCGTAATTAAACGCGTCCGATAAACAATGATAAATGTTTCGTAGACCACATTTTAGATCTCGCGGACCACTTGTGGTCCACAGACCACCGGTTGGACCACTGTTTTAGATGGAGAGCTTTCAGCGACTTGTATCGATCAAATTCGTTGGATTTTTTCAGTAACTTCTGTTGTTTATTGTTGGTTCTTCTTTTGGCCGCCTGTTTAGTAAAGCATATCAAGTTGTGATTTTTTCACAAATTTAAACATGAGTCACCTCTTTGGTTTTTATCTTTAAAATGTAATAAAATATGTGTAATCTTTAGCGTTTATAGTCCATATCCTGATTATAAAAAAAGTATTTGTAATGACATTCTTGTTAAGTCGATATCCGGTGATCGAAATTACACTGACAAAATTACCTTATTGCTGTCATGATAGCCATTCATGGTCACCGATTAAACCATAAAACACCGCCAATTAAATTATTAAAACAAAATTATTTGTGGTTTTCAACTGACAGAAATTACGTAATTTGCAATCGGAAACGTCGATGGGTTCGATCGAATTAATGTGAATTCGTCATTGAAGTAGATATTGGGCTTGTTTTAATTATATCGTAATTAATGTTAATTTTTATGACTCAGAAAATAAACCACCCACAAAAAAGACGCACACACAAAAAAGCGTTTAGACTTTTAAAAAAATTTGGTTCAACAAATTATTATGATTGTAATTATTTCCATTCTATTATTTTTTAATATATTCCAATATCCAGCAGAAATTTGGCTTCTTAAATCTAACTTCCAAATAAAAAAAAACTAGATTTGTTATGCACTTGAATATACATTTATTATTTACGTCCTTAGCAAAGAGGCTTTATGAATGGAATCCTATAAAAGTAATAAGTATGTTATGGTAATAAAGTATAATTCTTATGGATTTTGTTTGTGAAATGTGGGATATTCTTTGTGAGTGGGAGTAGCGTTCAAACAAAGGAAATTTATTATTGCATTTTAGAAATTGTATTTTAATAGTTTCCACTCAAAAGAAAACGTCTACCAGTTTCAAAGAAAACTAGTGTGGCCAATTTTTTCGTATAAAACCTTTCGACTTCTAGGCAGTCTGGCCAAAGAAATTGAACAATTTCACACAAAGTAAGATAATATTAACCTCACTATAATAACTGTACATATCTCTGCGGTGTAGAAACATGGATACGAGCCAGCGAAAGAAAACGGATAGACGCTCTCGAAATGTGGTGATGGAGAAAAATGCTCAGGATTCCATGGACAGCCAGACACACAAATGTGTCCATTCTGGAAGAGCTAGGCATCCACAATAAACTTTCAACTATCTGACTACAACGATCTTAAGATACTTTGGAAATACTCGCCAAATTAAGGACTCCAACTAGGAGAAACTCATAGTCACTGGCAAAGTGGTAGGCAGAAGTAGATCTTGAATGCGGAAGATCACCAATGCGCTGGAGTGACCAAGCATCACTGGCTTCTGGTACTAGGGTGTCGTTGGCTATCCTCGCAGCGTGGGAATAAAGGAGCCTTGTCCACCATGGAAATTGGAGTAGTGGTCACGATCTTCAGCAATAAGGAACCGACTCCAAGGTCCCACTCAAACTAACTATTACACACTTCATACTCAAAAACTAACTACAAACAACACTCATTTTTCGGAAGAAAGTGCACTACGTAAAATGACTTCTTTACTGAAGCTGATGTTTTTCATTTATTCTCAGGTCAAATTTATTAAATGTAGTAGAATAGAAAAAATAACTTTTTAACTCCCTACCACTGATGTGTATTGTAGATCTTTGTTTTACAATACAAAATAGACTAGATAAAGTATAGGCATTTTAATTTTAAAGGCAATTACAATTAAAACATTTATTTATGGGTTACATTTAGATAGTTTATTTGTGATTTATAATAAAGTACGTTCCCATGGGGTTACTTTCGTTATCCTGATCAGCTGTATGTTTGTGTAATAAATCCTATTTACCGTTAAACTTCATATAAACCATTGTATTAATACCCACCTGCGTTTAATTCACGACAAATATTTTGTTCGAACCATATCTTACAGAAAACTTGATAAGAGGAAAGATAAATATAGCCAAACGAGAAAGTGCTAAAAAAATATTTCACTAAAGTTAGGAATATTTAAAAACGATTGAATCATCTTAAATATCGTTAACCTTTTAAATAACAATACTCAACGTGGCCGAATGGTCAAGATTCTCGACTATGAATACGGAGGTTACGTGTTCGAATCCTTGAATAATTTTTTTTATTGATATTGTTGCATCTGAGCACAATGTGTGTGGGCTGGATTAATTCTTCACAACGTTTCTTCTGCAATTCGCGAAATCTGTTGTCGTTTTTCATCACTTTTAATATTTAATTTTTGGAGGGATTCCTGGCTGATTAAGATAAAATAAAGAAATTAAGATAAAATGAATGCAATAAAAATAATTATTAGTTATTTCATTTGACTAACTTATTCCCCAAGATCGACGGGCATTGACGGAACTGGTTGCATAAGGTACAGTTTGATGTTAATCAGTTAATGCTCTATGGCCAACTAATTAACACCTTAGCGGATCGAGCCAGACCTTGATTGCAATCATGGGTTTGGCATTCAGTTTCGTCAAACAGTCATCTTCCATTTTCGAGAGATTCTCTGAATTTCAACGATCAACAACAACAGTTATTACGAATTAATAGACAAGAAGAAAGCTCAGCAAATGGAAGAAAAATCATAAAAACAGTTGAGTCCGTTCCGTGAGATTAATCATTCAAATTCACCATTCTTGAATATTTGTCACTGAAAATGAACGGGGTCAAAAGTTTGTATATACTTGCAAAATATACCTAGTACACTTCTTACTTACGAAACTGTGTAATGCTCTATCAAACAAAAAATAACAAATGTATTTAAAACTAAAGAAAAACATGGCTGACAGAATATAGAGTGATGTTAAACTTTCAAATATTATGAAAACAACTAGAAACTAAATACAAACATATAAAAACTGCAAAAAACCCTAGTGAGGAGGATAGTGAAACTTTTGAATGTATTCTTATATTTACTAGACATGTCACAAACTTTTCCATAGAAACCAAAAATATTTAAAAAAAAAAATAGGTATAATATCAAAGTTTATCTGATTATACAAGAGCGGGTCATCTCTCCAAACCGTTGTGTACAAGATAGTAGACCAATTAAGGAAACTAAATTACTGGCATCCACCAATCATCCAGATTTTATCCGGAAAACTTCAAGGCCCGCAGTAACAAAATGTTTCCTACATTCGCATCCCCTTTTCTAAACCCGCATCATAACCCAAAAGTGGTGAAACTTACCTGGTTTCGGATCGCATGTTGATGAATTGCTCCAAGGACAATTAATCGTTGCCTGATCCCTCAGTATTGACATTTCAGATGGCGTACTAGTCCTGATGAGCGAGTTCAGGGCTTTGGTGGTATCACTGTCCACCACACCGTTGTAGTCGTAGGGGACATACTGAACGTTCCAGGTGCCATCTTCTCCGTAATAGGCATCAAAGGCGCCATTCTTGAACTCGCCCAGGACCAGTTTCCAGGCGCCTCTCCTGAAGGATGCCACTCGCTCCACCTCGTCTATGTTGTGGAGAATTTCAACTCTAGCTGATCTGCGGTTATCGAGGAGGCTGTTCCATTGGTCCATGCCGTCTGTCGTGTAGGGCAAGATCGATGGGAATCCTCCTGAAAAATCACTAGATGGATCAATGGATTTTCAGATAATTTCTGGTGAATTTTTTGGAAGAGTAACAAACAATGATAAAATCAATTGATAGTGATTATTAAACGAATGTTGAATTCAATGGAATTTCCTTGTTGGGTCGGAACTCTGCGTCAAAAGCCTGCCCTTTTCAACTTCCGTTGATAGAAATATAACCAATATGTTTTTTTTTTGCTATACTAATAGCGAATTTATTGTTTAAAAAATGAAAATTTTAAGATGGCGGACATAATTTGGCATTATATGTCACTGATTTACTTAACTCTGTTAAGTTGAAATGTTGCGTGTTTATTTAATTTTTTTTACATGAGCTCCAAACAGGAGGCCCAATAATTTCCCTATGCCTATAATGGGCCTGTGTCATCTTTGGGGATGCTGTGTGGAGGGTTTTTTTAAGGAAAGGAAAGAGAGGATAGTTCTGAGAAGGAGGAGGATTTTAGGGGTGGGTAGAAATCTGGGGTTCTAATTATATATAATTTGTTTTTATTTTAAAACTCATTTTGTAGCGTCATTTTACATAATTAAATGAAAACAAATAACCTTGATTACCACTATTTTATAAAAATAATCGACATGTTTCTAAACCACCGAAAATGTATGTTTTTGAAGCATGTCGTAGGTACATACATTATTATTTTTTTACATTAACTATTTTATTCACAGAGACATTGAGTAAAATCATTACAGTTGGTGAAATGAACAACCTCACCCTATGTTACCCGGGCACCCCTGTTACGTCACTGGTGACCTATGGCAGAGGTGTTGATTATCCAAGAAATGGTTCCCGAGGCGGCGGTACCCATACCCGCCTGTCAAATTGAATTAAATGGTGGTGTTTATAAAGTTATTTATATTCATTTAACTATAATAAAACGTGTTTATATTTGTTTTTTTTTTATACGAATACATCACAAGAGTCCCAGCTGCTTCCGTCTAGAGCCAGTGAGTCTGTTGCATCCCCAATTGGGGTATGTTGTGAGGCTGAAGATAGTGGGGAAGGGAAGAAGATGGGGCAGAGGAAGGTAGAAAAGTTCCTGGCTATTCAGATCTGGTCACCAAACAATGGCTTCAAGCAACGCTTCAATTCTGAATGGTGATCTTACACCAGGGCGATATTAAGAGTATCTTCCACTCTGGAACGTGGCGCAAATATACTATTTATATTTTAAATCGTGAAATAACACAAATTAATCAAATAAAATTTATTTGCCCACGCCGGGATTCGATCCCGCGACCTACGGATTGCGAGTCAAAAGACTTACCGCTAGATCACGCCGGCCGTCAACCGTTCGACATTGTGAATTTCGCGAGAAGTTTTGATGATATTTTGATGGCAATGGCAGATACTTTCACGTGATATACGAATAAAGGTTTTGCCATTTTTTTACAATTTTAACCATCCAACAATATTATTTCTTCTCCAATGGCAACGATCCGTATGAAATCGCAAATACGAAAATAATGATCGTGTAGGTAAATAAACCATATGGGTTCCGTGAAGGTGCAAAAAAAATTGTAAAATGCCCACAAGACACCAGAAGGCTTTTGAGTAAGAAGTAGATGAAACTACCCGGAATAGATTCAATATGAAGGAATGCGTATCTATCATATTGAATATTTAATATTCTGTATCTTTTTTTGGAAACTATTATTATGTACTTGAATTACCTGCAGCAGACAAAAGCGTGGGAAGCCAGTCCGTGATGTGCATGAGTTCGTTGGAGACCCTGGGGGTGTCTCGGAGTGTTCTGCTCCACATGCAGGCAGGCACCCTCACCGCCCCCTCCCACAGGGTCGTCTTTATCTGGAACACCACAATTCACCCTGATAAGCCAACACAATCCATTACATAACCAGTGTTGACTTTAATTTGACTATATTCTAGAAAATTTTCATTTCCAATGTACAGTACAAAACACACACTTAAACCAAAATCCTACACTCAATAACTAATTACACGAACATTCAATTTTCAGGAGAACGAGCGCAAAATATAATAAAATCTTTTCAGACGCTGATGTCTTCCATTTATTCTCAGGTCAATTAAATATATGTATTTTAGAAAAAAAAGCACATGGCTAATAATTATGAGCCTTCTACACCTGCTGTGTGTTTAAAAAAATCTTTAAATATGTTTTTTTTTCCTAATTTTCAATTTCATTAAGATATTTCTAAGTGTCCGACCGAACAGGACTTTCTACCTAATGTTTACTGAAATTCAGCTTATGTTTTACGCTTATGCAGACAGTTAACGTGGGTTAAATGAAATAATAAAAAAAAAACAATAATTGAAGTATGCGAAATAATATATATTTTTAAATATTACTGCTATAAAACAAACAAAAATTAACAAAACATATTAACTAATTCTTGGAATAACATTTTGTTAATAGTAATCAACACTCACGTTATTTTTATTCGCACCCCCCCCCCCGCGAATCCCCCCTCATTCCCCTTTGCCCCTCCCGGATTCCCCTCCCCCTCCCGCCCACCCTCACCGTCGCTAAACCATATGAAATACACTCATTTGTCAAACAACTCGCGCGCCACCTATTTCATACAAATTTCATAACGACAGAGATTACCAATGTAAATAGAAATATTCACGTAGGTGCACACAACTCAGCAAAGTACAGAATATAATTTCATAACGCTAGAGTTCACTACTATATATAGAAACCATCGCATCAAATCACCAAAGCTTCATCGCAATCGGATGAATGGTTTAGGACCGCATAAGTGACAAATAAAGAAAAATTCATTTTTATATATACACATTCGCACAAACACCACACACACATTTTATGGGTTCTAGGCAGTGTTATAATAACTTAACTAGCAAACTGTATTTCATGTTTTATTTAATAGAATCTTGTTTTTTTTTATGTTACCACTGTTGTTTTCAATCGTTGTGTAAAAGACCATTAGGGCTTTTAAATAAATAAATCAAAACCTTTTTGTGTAACAAAAAATGAAATTATTACTAACGTAAGCTTCACTGGTTGATACGACCAAGTAAATATTCAATAAATAAAAATGTGTTTTTTAACTTTTTTTTCCCAAAAAACACAAAACATTTTTCGTAAAGCACAAATTCCAAAACCGTATTTAAACGGTTAGCCGGTAACCCTAACCTAACATAACCTATTTAAATAATTTTTTCATTTTTTTTTATCATCACTCTTAATGACCTTTCTGAGGTGCTTCTGAGTTGGTTTCATTCTGAGTTGTCTGGTCACCATTTAAACACTGTCATAATCTTCAGTTCTTCTAACGCTTGGTCGTGTCACATATTCTATTTGTCCGTCCTTCATACTCGTAAATTTACGTTACAACCGATTTACGTATTAAAAATGCACTCAATAATATCAATAATGGGTAAGCATTTCTATTGAAAATTGAAACCTTTACAGCATTATCCGACCTCGGCTCGTAAGTTCCCACCATTAGACGTGGTGCATCCAAATGGTTTATGACTCGTGACGATGGCGTGCTTTCTTTTTATTGATTACGTTCAACCATTATTAACATTTCCGCTAAATGTAACTAAGTACGTGAAAAATAATGAATATGCATAATGATATGTCCATTTAAGCGATGATTACTGCCATAAATAGATTGAATCGATTATGGGTAGGGTTATCATAAATTAAGCAGGGAAAGAATATGGGACAGCGATGAATTGGGAATAGGATTTCGCATTCGGTGGAGACAGGGAGATAACATATAATATTGCATTTAGATAAAAAAAACTGACAATGTTTTAACGAGTTTAGAATAATCCCTGCAATAGAATAGTGTAGAACAATCAGAATCTCAAGGTACCTAAGCCGGTGGCGTGCAGTCCATAGAGGCTGATAAGATATGTATTTTTAGGAAAGAAAGGATAGGAAGTTCTGGGAAGGAAAAAGAATGAATGTGTTTAGGAATCTGAGGGTCAGTGTGTCCAGCAGCGACGGACGTACGAATCTATCCCTTCCTCTGCGGTGCGAGGCGAAGAATCGAGAGAGTCCTGCCAGAGAAATCAAATGGTCTCACTCAACCATTCTATCCAGATTCGGCCCACCACGCAGTTAGTAGACATATGCATCCGCCGCCAAGGGACAAACCTCTCCCCATGAACCCGGACACCCCTGCTAAGTCACCAAACGTAGCGAACTCCTTGGAGTGATCTATGGTAGAGGAGTTGGTTAACCAATAAATAAATATTTCCCGGGGCGGCTGTACCCATACTCGCCTTCCAAACGGAGCCTCTCTAGGAAAAACAGATCGATTCATTTTTTTCTTAAATTTGTGGAAATCATTTATGTCACAACCGTTCTACATTATACATTGATAAGATTCATTTTGTATAAAAATAAAATGGCCATTTTTAAACTTTCAATGCACAATAATCAACGCCCGAACTTGAAAAACTACAAAATGCTTACATTTGTCATAGATGAATGCACTCTACTGCCATTCGCTAATATGCCTATCTTTATATTTCCATTTTTGATAGGACGTGGCAGTTAAATTTAGTGCACGTCACTTAAAAATTTAACTGATATGCAAAACCCTTTGCTTCCCGCTTCCTCCGCTAACTTTATTATTCCTTTCATTCGTCAACTAAAGCGGAAAAGATTCTCTCCAAGTATGCAATGTTAGCTGGAATATTCAAGTGTCGCTCTTTCGCCTATCAAAAATATGGGACAGGAAATCGAAATGCGGTGACGATACCGTTAATACGGGACGCATGGCATCCCTAATTACACGCTTTATTACGTATTTCAGGTTACGTCAGTTTTTTTTCCATAATATTCATGTAAAGGAAATGTACTTCTTTAAATTTTGAATTTGTCAGTGTTTCGCGTTGTCGATAAAGCAGTGTTTCACAGTTAGAATGTAATCATCAAAACTGTTACACAGTTAGAATATAAATGTCAAAACAGAAAAATCAAGATGGCGATATTGGGTCAGATTTTTACAAATCGAAGAGAATATAGATTTTTTTGTATTTCTTGGGCACTGACCATGTACAATTTCTTGACATTTTTGTTTTGAAAAGTTTTAATTTATATTTGTATAGAATTTTTAAGTTAGTTTTAAGTTTGCTCGTTAATGATACGGACGTATCGAAACCGGTAGCAAAAAATTTATAATTAAAGTAACAAATGTACTTCGAAAATTAAAACTTTTCAAAACAAAAAAGAATATAGATTGTTGGAATAAACAATAAAATGAAATTGACATAAACTTAAATGCCGTTTCTTTGTTTTTACGGAGCAATACAAGTGTTTTATTAACCTTTTGAACGTGGGATGATATTTCGGAAACCGCGCGAAAATTACCTTGATAAGTTCTGGTCAAATATCGATATAAAAACAAAGCAATGTTTTTTTGCGATTGTTTTCTGTTTACCAGATAATATATCTTATTATTCATGTATATTACATGATAATATTGTAAGAATTTCTTCCAGAATAGCTAACTACAAAAAAAAACTCCCATTTTGGAAACAATTAAAAAAAAAACATATTTATACAAATGTAAACTGATTTTACACAAACTTTTTTTTTCAAAATTTCGACACAAACCTGAATATATATACCCGACGTGAAAAAAACCTCCAAAGAAATCATAACCTTTATTTTCATTTGAAAATGTAAAATATCGAATCGAATATAGAATGACTTTGGCGCAAGCGATTCTGAGCTTGTCTTTCATACATTTTCTTTATACATAAGGGTTAAAATCGCATTTAAAAAAAAAAAAAATTTTTAACCGAACGCCGGCGGCCGAACCACAGATGAGAGGTTAATCAATCAATTGAAAGGGATTGAAGTACAATATAATATTAATTTTTAAATTTCTGTGGATATATGCAACTGCAAGAATGAAATGATTGATACGGTGCTGAAACGGATGCTCGTTAATAATAAATGTTTTTACATTTTAGCCATCATATTTATTCTCTTCGATATAATAAAATGGAAAAACCCGCATCAGAAAAAGCGTGCTTGTTGTCCTAGGCTTAATATTATTACTTGAACACGCTGTAATTAAGAATACACGATATCGTACAATTTTCGCATATTCTTTCGACATTCAATTATAATAATTTATCTTGCTTTACGATTATTAATTAGACACGTATAGTAGTAAACTCTTATGACAACAGCAATAAATTGTTTATTTTAAATAATTAACGTAGTTCACAAGTTTCAAGAACAATTATTTACATTGTTTCACAAGTTATATTTTTGATTCATTAGAGGTGTAACTGCCCATTACGGAGTGTACACAATTAATTTAACCAAATTAGTAACAGAAGAATGTAAGAGGTGATTTAAAATTACAAAATGTTGTGGAGGTTAAAGTCATTGAGAATCATGGGATCTATACTGCTGTTTCAATCCAGCGATCATAACTTGTAAAATTTATAACCAATTGAAAATTCATCAGCTGTGAATCAATTGATTCATTTCAAAGTAGGCCATGGTAAGTATTTTTGAAACCTTTTATAGGTTAGGTGGATACTGAATAAATTGGCCAATGAAATTGCACCCCAGAAATTTGTTATTTTTCCTTTGTTTAATTCTTCGTCTTCTTTCGTATGGTGGGGGGTCAGAGGGGGATATCTAGGTCTGTGAGCCAGTCTAGGGCCTCAGGCTTCGCTCTGTGGACCTCATAAATCCCTGACCTCTGTTGACCACATGTTCTGTGGTCTGCACCGCGACGCATTCACACTAGCTTGTGTTGCTCTACATAAGGAAAAAAGCCTTTTTTTAAACGCATGGGATCTCAAAAGTTACGTATGACCACATATGTTACACATGATCCTTAGCTATTCGAAAACGTAAAAACAAATGAAATTGGTGTTCATTATTGGCTCGTTAAAATGGGGGGAAGTTTTTGAAAAGAAATAGATTTCGTGAATTGGGAAAAAAATAAAAGAAATGGTCCATTTTTGTAGTAAACTTAATTTTTATTCCATAACTGCAGTACAAAAAACGCAAAAAATCATTTTTTTCTGAAACTTTTGTAATGTGTTTGTTAAAAATATAAAAGGGGAAAATAACACTTTTTCTGGATAAAATCAGTATTCTTGTAGACTTTATTTAAAAATAAATAAATTGTTAGCTATACCAAGTTTATAATAACAAACAAACGTTAAAGGGTTAAATGAAAAAAAAATATATTACCATACTTTAAAAATGCACACCTTAGTTTTTTTTTCTGATTTACAATTCATTTTAGCGAGCCAATAACGATTTTTTTTAAAATAATTATAAATGCAGTTCTCATTTTCTTTGTGAGATGCAACTTTTGAGGTATCAGGCGTTTCTGAATTCAAAAGTTTAAATAATTGACACACCCTAATTCACACCCCACCGAGAGACAGCCTGAGTTCTCAGTGTCTCACAAACTCTGTAGGATAAGGTTTTCTCACATCCGTTGTGCCCATATGTGCCCATATGCATTGATGGGGCCTTGACCCTTCAGAAATTTGGCGTATTTTTCAGACGGTCAAAATATTTACGATTTACTTCTGAACATTTACCAAAACTAAAAACCGTTTTTGAAAGGTGATAAAATACTCTTTAAAAGTTTATAATTCAAAATAAACATATAATTTTTGAAATATAAAATTTTTGCATGCAAACACAAAAAGGTTTTAAAAATGGCCCACCTCACATTATTTCTACTGAAAACGAAAAAAAATAAAAACCCATAGGTACATATTTTATCAGAAAAATTTATTGTAAACGTTTGTCTCTTCATATGAAAATAAATAATAAAAAAATTTCAAAGTTTCAATTTCTTTTTTCAAATTGCTTTTCAAAACTTTTGTTTCAGGTTTAGGTACATTTTAGTTTTTTGGTGGTTATTTTTTAGATTTGACTATAAAGTGTGATATTTTGCCTTTTTAACATATTTCTCATTCTGATAGCAAGGGAGTTACAGCGATTCATATGAGACATATTGGGACAAATATGGTCCCCTGCCATTGTCATATATTGTAGTGATTGTTAATGAAGTGATGTAAAAGATTCCTGCTTATTCTTGCGCAACGCGTATAAATATTCAATTTTAATGAACTTTTAATTTTCAAAAGTGGAACTGAAAAGTATAAAGCATATCAAACAAGAGATAAAGTAAATGTCAAAGTAAATAACTTATCACAAATTTTTACCGAGCTGAGTTTTTAGTTCATTGGGATTGTTTAATTTTCGATAAAATTTGAATAATAAATGTGCTGTAGTAAAAACAAAACTTAAGTAATAAAGGAATGACGTTGCGTAGAAAATACTTCTTAAGATGACGTAACGACTTCACTTTTCAAGGAGGGCCTTTGTCTTGCGTAAACCTTTGTTTAAAACTCGTGTAATCCATCAAAATCTTACAACAAAATATCAACTCGGAGTTCGAATAGTGTTGAGTAAATCCTTCGAAAGGGATTACCCATTGTTATTTTTTATTGTATTTATTTATAATCCTTTAAGAATGTTTCAATACATCAATTCAATTTGGAAAAGTTAAAGGAAAGGCGTGCTCAGTGGCGAAGCGGGGGGGGGGGGGGGGGGGGGGGGGGGTGACACCCGACCGAAAAATACGGAATCGCTAGGCAGAGCGGATAACATGGTGTCACCCCCCCTCCCCTTTTGAAAATTGGTCCGTCCTGAGGGGGGGCGGGGGGGTGGCTAGAGAATTTCCATGGATAAAAATTTCTCCATAAATATTTATTTATTTATTTATTTATTTACGGACTTACGTCCAATTTAAAACAAAGTATCACGAAGTATAGAAATGAACAATGTAAGGATTCGGATGGTACATGAAAGCAAAGACAAACAGTGAAAATAGAAGAAAAATAAGTGTCAAGTCACGTCAAGACCTTGCAAAAATTAGGGTGAATATTACATATCTTCATTTGTTTAAAGAGCGACAGAAATCATTTAAGCTAATACCAAAAAATCAAGGTCTTGACGTGAGTTGACCAGTCTACACATTCTGGACAGTGGTGAGTTATAACCATAGTTAGTCGAGTGCTGATTGAGGAAAAGCAGGTCTTTATTTCTGAGTCTACGAGAAGGTATATTAAATGTGATGAGTTGTAGTAATGTAGGCGAGTCGATTAAACAGTTAATAATTTTGAAGAAACAAATGAGATCAGATTTTATCCGACGGTCTTCTAAAGGAGAAAGGTTTAGAGTTTGTTTAATTTCAGCATACGAGTAATTGCCTCGCTCTAATCCTAGCCTCCAAGCAATTCCCTTTAGGAACCGATGTTGAACGGATTCAATATGACGAATATGGACAGTATAAAAAGGAGACCATATAATACAAGCATATTCAAGATGGGGGCGAACCAAGGAGCAGTAAAGAGTTCTTAGGGTATTTATGTTTTTGAAGTCAGAAGTGGTTCTAGTGATAAAACCAAGTAGTTTGAGAGATTTATTAACAATCGTATTTATATGTTCCCGGAAAGAAAGCTTGCTATCAAGAGAGACACCAAGATCTTTAATAGATTTAACAGTTGTTAGGCAATTATTATTTAATTTGTATTCGAAAACAATCGGATTTTTAGATCTGTAGAAGGACATAATTTTGCACTTATCGACATTTAGTTAGTTTATCGACAGTTAGTTCCAAGCAATTAATTTTACACCAGTCATTGAAAGAGTCAATATCTGATTGGAAAAGAAGGCAGTCATGGTAGTTTTTGATTATTTTTAGGAACTTATTGTCATCAGCAAAAAGCCAAAAGCGTGTGTGAGAGAAAATACGAATAATGTCATTTATAAACAAGTTGAAGAGAAGTGGGGCTAAATGTGCTCCTTGCGGTACGCCGGATGTTACTTCAATAATAATAGACTCAATTTTATTTATTTTAACTCTTTGTTTTCTATTGCTTAAATAAGAATTGAAAGGATTAGTTAATATCGAGTGGTGGAAGATATTTATCTATTGGTAATATTGAGTCAGTAGCTTCACATACACAAACGCTAGGCATATTGGTAAATATTAGATCAAGACAGTAACCTCCACAGTTATTGATCGAGTTTAATTGGTACATATTCAGGAAGGCAAAGAAATTTACTATTATGGAAGCATGAAGGGAAACATTATTAGGAGTTTTCACACCATGGCTATCATTAAGCCACACTATTTTAGGAAGATTATAATCACCACAAATAAGTAAGGAATCGGCCTTTATGGAAACACGCTCAACTGCTTCAGTATGTGACTTATAGATTTCTATTGAAGAGGAGGGGGGAATGTATACACAACCAATGACAAGTTTCTTGGAACCAAGTAGAACACAAATAAATAATTGTTCAGATACATTATTAGACGATTCAAGAATGTGGCAAGAGTATTTTTTTTAATACATATCATTACCCCACCTCCTCTACACTTGTTAGAAGAGGAAGAGCGGTCACAGCGAAAAATAATGTTGTCATGTAGTCCAAGTTCTGTTGAAGCAATATTGTCTGATAGCCATGTTTCAGTAAAACATAAAAAATCATAAGGGCATAAATTTATGGAGCATCTAAAGGAGTTTAGCTTAGTATTGAGACCACGAATATTTTGATAGGTGGAAAAGTTAGTATTAATGAGGTGTCGATTCTGATTCAGCCTAAAAAATTGACTCGAGATAATTCGCGTCTTTCAGCGGCTTGGCGGGCAGGACAGTCAGGGGAGCCAGTGTTGTGTGTGGACGGTTTTCTGAAGAACTTGCAGGTAGCACATGCTGGTGGCTTTTCAGGAGTCGGGCAAGCATCTCGATTGTGTCCAGGTTTTCCACAGTGAGAACATGTAGGCATGTCTGCGTTACATTTCGACGCCGTATGGCCGTAAAGTTGACAGTGTCCACATTTTAGACTGGGTGCTATTTTCGAATAAAATGGTCGGGTGTCACCCCCCATGAGGTCGGGTGACACCCGACCGTGGAAAACAAATTACGAAGGATATTGTCACAAAAATATTGAACACGGTCTGTTATTTTAATATTTTTGTAGCTCTATGGCAAAATGGGTAAATATGTAAAAATCACACAAATATGATAGGAGATAACGTACGTTATCCAATAACGATCCAACAAAAATACGGAATCGCTAGGCTGGTTGCCACCCATAGATAGCTACGCCAATGGGTGTGCTTAAGTGTAAATTATATTGTAAAAAATGTGATTACTTTACGGACTTGCGCAATGTTAAAAGGTAAAATAAAAATTTGGAATATAATAATCCAATCCGAAGGTCGCGGGTTCGAATGCCGTCGTGGGCAAGTAAATTTTATTATTATTGATTTATTTGTGTTTTTCGCAATTTATAATTTATTCCATAGAGGATGATACTCGGCCCTCGTATAAGACCAGCATTCAGAATTGAAACGTTACTTGAAATGGATTTAGTCTTTGGTGACCAGATCTTAAAAGTCAGGCACATCCCCACCTCCCTCTTCCCCATCTCCTTCCCCTCCCCACTCACTTCAGTCTCACAACGTCGCCTAATTGGGGATGCCATGTTGGCTCCAGACGGTACTCACGTAAAAAATATATTTAAAAAAATGGCTGCTTTTATGACGGATTGAAAATTGAACCGCCAAAAGGTTTTCATTTATCTACAGAGGAGCAAGGCAAGAGCAAATTATATGCTCGACGGTCTCCGTGGTTGAGCGGTTTTGAGCCTTGGATATGAATCCGGAGGTGGCCGGTAGAAATCCCGGTGTGCACAAGTGTAGCGGTCACTTAACCCGCAATGTTTTGTTTTATTTCACAGTTTATTCATTTAGAACATATATGGTATATATTTGCTTAAATGATCGAAACGAAAAACTTTCCGACATACCCCAATTGGGGATGCAATAGTCTCTGGTTCCAATTGGGATCGTATAATAAAGAAGAAGTGGGAACTGTTTTGCGAAAGTAACATAAAACAAATGTAAATATGAAAACGCCTGAAAAGCAGCCGCGGATTGAGGGAGAAATTTCAAACATCGTTCTGTGTAGTGTTGAGTAGACACGATATCAGGATGAGTTTGTATGAGGTACTCAAATACTGAAATGAAGTGTTGAGGTGAGGTGTGACAATATTTTAGGCTTCGGTTGAGGATGGGGGAGGTGGGGCGGAGGGGAAGGGGGGGGGGGATTGGAGAATTTCAGAAAACGTGATTTTTACATTATTATTATTATTTTTTACATTAACTCCACACAGGAGGCCCTGAGGAAAACAATTTCCCTCAGGCATCTGGGATGCTGTGTGGAGGGTCTTTTTGCGGAGAGGAAGGAATGAACATTGGTCTTGAAGAGACCCATGTTGTAGGAAGGAGGAAACACAGAGGCCGGCAAATCATTCCACAGCCGAGCTGTTGAACACAAGAACGAGTCGAAGAAACGACCCGTTCTCATGTGACAAATGTCAACCGTGTACAAATGTTGGGCACGCGTTTGGCGTGTTTCCCGACTATGCACCGGTGCCGAAGGGATCAATGATGCTAGTTCCTCGGAGCATCTTCCATTGTAATACCGGTAGAACTAGGATAGCATTCCCACCCGACGCCTGTGCTCTAAAGATTGCAATCCGTATGTTAAGATGGGAGAATCTATTAAACGGACCGCCCGTTTCTGAACAGAGTCGAGGGTATTTTTCAGGTATTTTGGAGCTCTAGAACAGAGGTGGCTGCCAAATTCAACCGTGGGGCGCACTTGTGATTTGTACAGGGTTAGCAATTGTGTACGTGTACTATTAAAGTATCCGGGGGCCCTGTACAGTACGCCCAGTTTTTGGGAGGCTAACTTTACTCTGGCTTTGATGGAGCCCTCATACCTGAGCTGGTTCCTTACGGTTACACCAAGCATATCAATGGAGGGCCTGTTCGGAAGATTGCTTCCGTTGAGCTCCACACAGGAGGCCCTGAGGAAAATAACTCCCCTCGGAGCCTTTGTCATATTTAGGGATGCTGTGGACGTATTAATCCATCCCTCCAGCGGTGCAAGGCGATTTTCCGGGAGAGTAAAGCTGGAGAAGTCACTCCCTCAACTACTCTCTCCGGATTTGGCCTGCCATGCAGCTGGAGGGCAGACGCATCTACCGCCAAGACCTGGACAAACCTTATAATTTTCAATAAAAAAATATTTCAAAAAATAGAAAAGAATTTGGATCAGTTGGAACTCTTGTGCGGTATTCATATAACAATAAAAAAAATATTAAAATTTTTTGTAGCGGTTGGGACTCTTGTGCGGTATTCACATAACAATAATTTACAAAAGAAAAAATATTAAAAACAAATCAGTTGGGACTCTTGTGCGATATTTACATAACAATAATTTACGATAAAAAATATTTAAAAACAAAACAAAAAAATTTCACCTCGCCATCTCACACCTCACGGATCTAATACAAAAATATCAGGCGATACAAGAATCACCTCACCTCACCACCTCATACATTTGTTATTTGTCCCATACGATAGTGGCATGTAGTTCAATACACCAACCACCTCGCACCTCACATTTATTTTGTCCCATACGTGACAACGTATGGGACAAAATACATGTACATGTAGTCCAATACACCTATAACGCCATTGTGGATCGAGTACTTACACACCAATCCTCCACGTTATTTGGGAATGTCACGGGTTTCTTTGAAATAATAAGTTGAGTTTTTGATCTGACTCCGGTATATTTAAAATTATAAATTATATTATACTACAATAAATTTAAACCGAAGGGTGAACTATGAGGATAGTAATCTCCGCGCACAGCAGCCCGAACCAACGAATAACCAAGAATCAATTTCATAATTTTTCTTTTCTGACAGCGGCCGGTGGAAGAAACTAGAATGTCAGTGTTGCCATTCTAGAATAATGTTTTAATGTTGTTGACTGCTGCGCTTAGGTACTATCCACATACTTCCCCCCCAGTTGACAGACGATAGAAAGAAGAGAAATACTTAAATGAGATAGATAAGGATCACCAACCACCTCACACCTCATATTTGTCCCATACGTGACATGACATTTGTAGTAATACAAAGAAAAATAGTTGGTAAATTGTGAGGTGTGGGGACCCATTTACGTTTTTGTATGTGACATTTGAGGTGCCTCTTGTACGAGGTACTTAATACCAGTTCTATGGTTCATACGATCATGTACTGAGTAAGAACTAGTACGGCGTATGTTTATTTATTTTTATTTAAAACAAGAATTATGCCCAACAATTTATGTAAATGGATGATTTAGATACAGTGTATAACTATTATTACAAGCAATAATTGTCAGCCTGAAACACTCATTTACATTGAAAAATCTTCCGAGAAAAGATACTTGCCGCCAACGGGACTTGAACCCGTGTCCTTCCGATTGCCGGTCGAATGCTCTGACCACTGAGCTATGGGGGCTTATCAAATACCCGCCAAATAATTCAATATATACTAGTGTTTCATTCAACAATTACTGCTTGTTATATTTTTTTTCCACCTGAAAACAACCAACTTTATTTTTGCGAGAAAGACATTGTTAGTGTTAAATCCCTCGCTCGGTGGCGTCGAGACAAATTATGTCTGCATTTATTGGGGAAATACTTAAACTTGTTAAACATTAATTATTATTTTTTAATTTATAAACTAACGTTTTAGACAAGATTTTTATGCATAGCACAAAGGGTAACAATTATTTCAAGCAATAATTGTCAGCCTGAAACACTCATTTACATTTTTTTATTTATTTTTTTTATTGAAATAATAGATAATACATAATATAATCAACAAACCAATAAGCCAATTGCTAACCAATGCTAAGCCAATTGAATCGGCTTGTCAACAGGTGCTTATATTTTAGTTACACATTTATACATTTTTAAAATTTAAAATTTACATCTTATATCTACAGATACAACATTTTTTCATACATATCAAAATCAATATAAATCTTTTTTTTCCGATAGCCAATTTTTCACCATATATTTAACCTTATTCATAGAATTACATTGCTTTATAGTGTCAGGTAATAAATTAAATATCTTCGGTATGATATATTCAAACGTTCTCTGTCCGTACTTATTGTTAAATTTCGGAACTATTAACCCGTCGTTACGCGTGAATCTAGTGCTGTATTTATGTTCTAATTTCTCTTTATGCTGCGGGGTAAATATATGTTGAATTATAATTTTGTGCCAAAGTATTGCCTTAACAGGTAAAATTTTGGCACTCTGAAACAGCAACGGTTTATTTTGTCTCTGTTTGAAAATATTAGGGACGACCAATAATTTTACAATTGCGTTTTGTACAACTTGCACTTGTTTCAGATTGGTTATAAAAGTATTTCCCCATATTGTCAATCCATATCTTATAATAGATTTAAAAATCTTCCGAGAAAAGATACTTGCCGCCAACTGTATAAATATGCAAAAGTGAATGACAAACAAGAATGAGTAAAAGGTAGAATACAAAAGTAAAACAAACAATTTATTATTGGCACCTGTGCTGAAGGGACAATGATTTAGTAGGTACAATATTCCCTGTCTTTGAATAAAGGGCTTCATTACCATATCAGCTTTATATGATTGATGGCAAAATATATTATTGAAAGTGTTTAAATGGATCATTAAAAATGTCAATTTCATTATTAGAGCAGTGTGTTGTTCGTGGTATAGGGGAGAAATATCCCGTATTTGTGTGGTAGATATCTTGCATCCTCCTTGTTGAATTTCTTGATGGTGCGTTGGTGTTAATTTGGGATAAAATGTTTGGTGTATCAACTGATGCATGTATAATTTTGTGCAGAAGCAATGAATCGTTGTTGAAGTTGTTGATATACATTATAATTCGTCAGAAATAAAAGGAAAACAAGCCGCTGTAGGGTTTATAGTGTTTGCAGGGGGACTATCGGCTATCAGGCGGTGAGTTGGCGCATGACATAACGCAAGACTTCATCGCAAACAATGATTTTCAACCGCTCACTCGTTAACGTTGGATCTCGAATCCATTTTCGATTCGGGATTTAATTGCCCTCTCGGCATGAGAGAATATTATTTTAGCCGTGACTAAAACGCCTCAAGTGGGTCAATGTTGATGCCCCACAGTTTACACGCAAATAATGGAATCATTATCTAATTACAATAAGATGATGGCTCTCTGGGAGGAGATTAAATCTCGGCTGTGAACGATACCCACTCATGAATGAAATTGCCTGCCTATAACTTAGACCTTTTATTATTTTAAACACCGGGGTCGGGGCTCGGGCGCACGGCTGTAATTGTAGTGTCATTTCAATTACGTTTACTTGTTTGTTTTATTTTTTTTTCACAATCTCCATAAAACAGTTGTACTTATATCTATATTTATTTTACAGAGACGATTACAAATTTAGACCACATGAAGGGTTGACCGAAATGAGAAATTGTTAATATCTTATATAAAAATCTCGCGTCACGGTGTTTGTGGCCGCACTCCTCCGAAACGGCTTGATCGATTTTTATGAAATTTTTAATGTATGTTTGGTAGGTATGAGAATAGTTTTAAAGTATATTTCATAGCGCTTGGTAATTAGGGTGTCCTGTCCAGAATTTTTTTTTTTTTTTGACAAAATTTTTGCCTTGTTTTCTTTCTTGTAAAATTATTCATAAAATAAATAGAAACCACATTGTCGCCTGATCTCTAGACTCCGCCTGCCAAGCGATTTTTATGAATATTACCTATAATTGTGGCGATATAAGCACACTTGGCTTGTGGCTTCCTCTTAACACTCAAGAAGTGACATAATTGTGCTAAATACTTAGCAGCAGATACTTTCCTCAATCCTCTTAAAATAAATCACAAAACAATAATTAGAATTATGTTTAATAAACCTTACCAACACCCCTTCAGAACGGCTTATAATTAAAACCAATTTGCTAGACGTAAATAAACTATTTATAAGAAAGATCGTCTATAAAAACTGTATCAAGACATCATCTCACCATACAAGAGCAAAACTGAATAATCACTTTCTAGTTCCCCATATCAAATCAACTTTCGCAAAAAAAACACGAATCGTACCTGGCTCCACACACTTTCAATATCTTCCTAACACAAACAAAAACTTACGTAACTACAAATAACTCGAACTGGCTGTTCAAAAGAGTTTTAATATGGTTGACTGAAAAGAAAAGAACAGATATTCGAAATATCCTAAATAACTAACACGAGTATATTAGACACATTCTACATAATTTCCTCACGAAATTATATAATATCAAAATACACATTAATTATCATGTTCCCACTGTATTTATACTGTTTTATTAATGAATTATCATTCACCTACTGTTTTTACATTTATTTGCGTGTGAATTTTAAATTACATATGCAATCTTTTTATGGAAACAAAATTTAAGTGTAATGATTTAATGTATTGTAACAATATTATGTTTGTATGCATGTGTCTATATGCATATGTTTTGTGACATTGAAAAAAATATCAATGGCAATGCAGTATCGTTAAGCAGTCAACTGCTATATTAAAACTGCCTCAATCAAATTTTTATATTTCTACTTTGATCTATTTCCTATCAACCTTTGCTAGTTATACCATATACGTTATCAGTTTCAGTGCCGGTAACCCGGGCGTTTATTTTATGTTCATTATGTACATAGATTTATTTTACCCACCTCACTAGACAATGTATGTTGCTCTATTAATTGGTGCCATTTCTACATTCTTGCATCATTTATCGCAAAATCGAACCCAGTAATATTATGAACTAAATTACATTACATTAATCCATTGGGGCATGGAAACTAATAATAATATGTCCGAAACTTTAAGTTAGACAAAAGACCGAAAATCCTGTATCATTTGGGGATTTGACAAAATGAAACAAAAGATGAATCAATGAATCATTCATTTAGACTTGGCGAGGTCATCATTGGCGGTGGTGGATCTTTTAGCGGATTAAAGGACATATTCGAGGTCCACAAGTTTGGAGTATTCAGGATGTCTATCGGCCCGTTGCGTTGTTGTTTCTTTTTCTTTGGATTTTCAGAATTTAGTTCAGGCAGTTATTATTGTTGGCGATGACAGTTGAGAGTTGACCCAAATAAACAATTGCTTTTTGTTTGACACGATAAATGATAAAAAGTTAAGATAACTTGCGAAAATTCTTGACATAGAACACAAGCAAAACAAATGAATATTTCCTATTTATAATCTTATCGATGTCCAAGGAATCACTCTAATAATTCTCATTGATTGCAGCTCCTCTGTGAAGTAAATAAAGCTAAAATTGCCATCTAATTTATCTCAAAAAACATCAAGCACACGCCCTTGAGGTGATTTTTCACAAAAACGGCGCTCTACAAATTTTTAAATTATTATTATTATGCATTTAAGACGTTCACAAAAAATACACTTTCGATTCAGCGTAGAGTACGTAATATTTATAAAGTAAGTTTTTTAATTTAATTTTTTTTTTTATATTTTCTCCTTCTATGCTATGGATGTCCCTGTGTTATGGAAAATAATAAATACAAAAATTAAATTAAATAGACAGCGTGCGACATATATGGATGGTGTTTAATTGGTTAAGGCCAATTAACTAGGGGCTGAGAATTCAACGTTCCTCGAAAGATGGCCTTGTGATGGTACCCTTCAACTATACAGGGCGGATCCGATGAGAAAGATAGAGTATTCTCAAATATTCTACAACTTATATCGAATATATTTAATTTAAAATTTGCTTTAATATATACCTACATTCAAGTTAGAAATATAAATGCTCAAACGCGTGATAATAAAATTATGTCGATTTTCGTAATTATTTTTTGATCATAAGTATTAATAATTTTTCAATAACGTCTAAGCAAAATAAGTGTGTAAACAAATCTGAAATACGTTGGTTTGTAAGACCTTAAATAAATAGACAAACTGGAGTATTTTCGTCACAAAACACGTGCGCGGATATTAAGTTTAAGGTTTTTATTTGATTTAAAATTAAAATTCTGAAAAGAAGCTTTCAAAGATACTTTATTTATTTATTTTTACTGTATAATTTTATATGATTTGAAATGTGTGTTGTATAATACAACATTTTGTTTGAACATTTAACAAATCTGCTAACGACCAACGATATATACTTATTAAAATAAATATAAGCTTTTCAAAAACTTTACTAGATAAAATAACAATTTTTCGAAATCAATTTTTTTTTGAAGATACATAACAGTCGACACATCTAGAATTTCTTTTAAAAATGACATATTTCCGGCTGTGCCCGGTTATTTATTGAGTCGAATATATGGTTATTATATTATGATTGAAATGTGTCGTTTATCAACAGCGTTTTTGAGTAGGTATTAAACTTCAGCTGTTTTGTCAAAAACTTTTCAAAAATTGCACGCGTTTAAAACCATCGACTAAACATAAAAATAAAGATCAACTTGCTTCGGATTAGCATCAAATTAAAATTTGTTCTACGCTGTTCACGATTAAAAGCTATAAAAAGTTTATTTTCTAAAATGTTCGAATTTAGAATTTCTTTTTTGATTCGAGTTACACAATCGAGTAGACAGTTTTTTTAATCCCCTTTCTTAAATCTGTAGATTTTGGCTCATTTGAACTCCCTCATCTAATTCTACCCCATCTCCTTTGCCTCCCCACCATCTTCAGCCTCAAATACCCCAATTGGGGATGCCGTACTTTCACTGGTTCCAGAGGGATGGAATCAGTTGATTTTGACATGGTCACAAAAAAAATAAAGTAATTTAGTAGAAGATCGACACAGGTATGTTACAAAACAAATTATACTATCCGTAAGGAGGCCTCCCTTGTGGAAATATTCTATTCCTATATTCGATCGGATCTCAGCCTGTGTCCTTTGATGTTAACGATACCCTTTGACGCGGAACTACAAACTTTTAATGAACATTGAAAATCCTGTCCTCATAGACAAAGTTGGACGGATAATACAGTTTTTATACTGGAAGTTGGTAGTTTGAGTTCCACTTGTAAGAAACTTTCAACGTCCCTTTGTTTAATAGTGGGCATCCATACCAGTTCACTTGTTTATTATTAAAATCGGTGCAAAAAAGTTGAGATTATATGTGAAGCATTATTACAAACAGCTCGAACCCGTGAAAAATCACGGGATATTATAATTGTAGAATTTGTGACGCTGAAAGTTTATGTAAATTACACACCAGAACAAGAACAATTGCTGCAGAATAATGAAAAAAATGTCCAGGAAAATGTAATAATTTACCTACAGTTAGTTACTTGTCTGAATTCTTGACATATGAGTTCCAATCGTAAAAATGACAGTTAAAATAATTTTCTGATAACTTTTTATATTATTGATAGGTACTATATCGCTTGTCTAAATTCTTCACACAATAAGTTCCAATTTTGAAAATGACACTTAAATTCAAAGCAATTCCAAGTTCAAGAGTTCATTGAGCCAGCGTTACGTAGGATAGATGCACGACCGAAATTAGTATTTTTGACGATTGTTCCATTAATATCGTGGTAAAAATGATGTTTTTAAAATGTGAACGCCGAACTCTTAAGAGTTCCGTGCTTGTAGAACTATGGCATCCCCAATCGGGTTCTCTTTTAAGGCACTTCAAGCAAGGTTTCGATTCTGAATTATGTTATTTTGCCAGGGCCGATAGTGAGAGTATTTCCCATACTGTAATATAGTAAATTTATATGTAGCAAATATTCATTTATTTGAAAACACATTTACTTTTTTTCAAAAACTTTAAACACCACATCTAAATATGCAAGATGCTCAAATATTACTAATTTATTATATCTAAAAAAAGTATAAAGTATAAGCACAAAAAGTATCACATCATATAGAGGGTGTCCGGGGGTAAAGTGCATTAACTTCGGGAGGTGATTCTACATGATGGTAGGTGTAAAAAAGATTAACAACTTTTTCCAAAATTCCAACTTGTTTTTTCCAGACAAAAAGACGTACCTACTAAAAATCCTTAGTGTGAGGTATGATCTTACTTGCCGAGAGCCCGACTCGTTTGTGATTGGCCCGTATCGTAACAGCGGTAAATAATAAATCTGGCCACACACGCCGGACTAATTTGATCTTTTTACCTCAAAACTACTCCTAAAAGTTGGAATTTCGAAAAAAGTTATTTATATTTGTTCATATGAAGCGGATACTTTGTGATGTGACATTATTAATTTAAAATAAAACAATAACTTTGTAAACACCACTTTTATTTTCATACTTTATGCCGACCGGGTTTCGCTACAACCGTAGCTTCATCAGGGCAGTATAATACTCTACTAACATTAGGTTACATTTGTGTTATAATATATATTTTACCAAAAATGGGCTGGGCTGGACTCGTCAAGTGGAGGAGGAAGAGGGAGGCATAGATGGAGAATTGGGAAGGGAACGGACGTGTTCTTTATCAATAGGGAACAATCTTAGTATGGGACTTTTATTTAAATTAAGTTGGTTATTTACTACCTTACTATTAGTGTTTATGGCTTTCCTAAGTTCAAGTGCCTCTAAATTATCCAACCTTACACCGATGTCGTTTTTATGAATAAGTTTGGCGCCAGCGTTTTTGTCAAATTTATGATCGTTTTCAATCAAGTGGTTTGCAAATTCTGAAAATCCAGAGCTGTGTAAACATCGAAGATGTTCTTTGACACGGGTGTTTATGTTGCGCGCTGTTTTACCAATATAAAAAAATGCGCAAGCGCTGCATTGAAGTGAGTAAATTCCCGAGTGTGATAGACTGTCTTCCTTATCCTTGCCGTTCATTAAAAGTTTGCCTATATTATTATTAGTGTAAAATGCTGGTTTGACTTCTGATGGGAGATTTTTAACACTTTTTTGAGAGAAATATTGATGTACAGGATTCTACGCCATTGATGAGGTTGATTATTATTACTTGGTATATTATTATTATGAGGTGGACTATTGTATAAAAATTTACTAGTTAATAATTTTTTAAATTTTTTTTTTAGAATGTTGTCGACTATATTTGGGTTGTAACCGTTATTTATTGCGATTTGACAAATCGCACAAGGCCTTACCCCACCCCTAACTGTCCAATACCTACCGATTTTTAATGTTTTTAGTTGAAAAAAAATCTTTTTATTTCATTTTATTTTTTACACTAAATAAATCAGTAAGTAAGAACATCCTCTAACACCCGGTAAGCATAAAAAGCAACAAAAAAAACAGACATTGGCGTGTCATCTTGGGATAGGAATTGATAACGGTAAAGGTTAAAACTAGACAAATAATAATCTAAAAAAATACGCAAACCTGGTCAGTTTAATTCCATCAAACTCTGTTATTTTAGACACAATTGATGAGATTTTCAAAGGAGGAAGGCATTAAAAATAGTTACGTAATATATCCACCTATTATCTCCATTCATCTCTGCTAAGTGTGCGAATACATAGGAAAGGCGTGTCCCTGTAAATACGTGAAGCCAACATCTGACTGATTGTACCATCCTACCTGTATTTACTCATTACAGAAGAATTATTCTGTTATAGAGGTCGGCAATTCCATTCAGACATAACAGAAACACTTTCGATTGTTGGCAATTGTAACCATTGCACAATTGAATTAAAAGGGCTCTCTCGTTTTGGAGCAGGTACGAAGGTTACGTTTCCAAAATGGTGTATTCAAACGAATCGTTTGTAAATTAGGATCGAGCTATTGTCAGGTAATCACCGTTGATTGGACTTCTTGATACGATCGATTTGATGGGAATTGGTGATAATAAAGTGCGTTTGATGGTAACATGAATGGGAATAAACACGCGTATAACGAGAATGAATTTGTAAACATGTTTTTTTACACATCTTTTCGATATTAAAAATCTGATAACGAAATTTATTTAAAACTCTAAGGTAATATGTAAATTTCAAGCACTTCTATTAAAGATTCAGAGTTTTGTTAAATAGGTTTTAAAAAATCTGCTATCCCCAGGTTTTTCTAAAATAGGTTCTTAGAATCGCACTAAGCCTTGCGATCTCCAGATTTACCGACGTAAATTGCCATCCTGTGACCTCTGTTACGGAAGATAGCACAGATCGGCTATCGGCCAATCCTAAGTTAGGTCCAAATCCAAAAGGTAGGATTCCGGCAAATGGAGGTTCTATTTTTTTAACACAATTCAGCGATAGATTTAACTATTAAACTTTGTTTTGCTTGAAATGTATATTTTGTTCACTAAAAATTAGGACTTACAAAATACATTAATTAAAGATATTGAGGAAGTGACAACATTATCATACAGATAATCGTCACATTCGCTCCATCCCTAAATTTATAACATTTTACAGACAACAGCGGTAGACGCGAATTTAATTAGAACCGTAAACACATTACTGCACAGAACCTAGACAAAGAACAACGGTGGAGTTTCAGTACTCGGTAGGTACTCACCCCCTTGAAGGGCCAATTGGACCCCCAGTTGGCGTGCTCCCCGAAGGTGGGCGCTCCATTGTCCGACAAGAACACCACAATGGAGTTATCCAGCATGCTGTTCAGCTCCAAGGCGCGCATTACGCGACCTACTCCCTCATCTAGTTTATGCACCATTCCTGAAAAAAAGAAATAAAAATATAATTTTAAAATTTTAGATTGATTGTTCAAAAACAGATCAAAACTAATTTCTTTTTGGTGTTGTAGAAAATATTTTAATTTATTTTATTATAACACGGGGTTAACATATAACAATTACAATGAATAAATACAACAACGGTAACAATTATTATAAGCAATAATTATCAGCCTGAAACACTCATCCACATTGAAAAAATCTTCCGAGAAAAGATACATGACGCCAACGGGACTTGAACCCGTGTCCTTCTGATTGCCGGTCAGCTGCTCTCCCAATTGAGCTATGACGGCTTATCTTGTACCCGCCAAATGATTCAATATATACTAGTGTTTCATTCAACAATTACTGCTTATTATATTTTTTCCACCTGAAAACAACCAACTTTATTTTTGCGAGAGAGACATTGTTAGACAACAACGGTGTTCGATAATATGTAAGAAGAAAACGATAAGTTTGTAAAAAAAACAGCTATTAATTTTTCAACAACCCTAAAGGAATACAAGCTGAAAAATTGTAAAAATTGAATAAACTTAAAATACACTTAATCTCAAACTAATTATGTTGTGTGATACTATATTGTATGCATTTAGAAAAAAAAATCAGCATATCTATAAGTTTGTACACATGTATTTTATTTCTTAGAATTTAATTTTTTTTTTTTTTTATTTGCATAAAGATATTTTTTGCAATAATTGTACGTAGGTATCTGTTTCTATATGCGTGTATGTTTATTAATGTGAATGTTGATTATTATATTGATTTTTGTGCTCATCTACAATAATTGGAATCATTACCATAACTGTGTTGAAAATGTATGTCATTGTCATTACTGTAATAATGACGTGATTTATTCTTTTGGCAAGCCAATAAATGAATCATTTTTTATTTAAATAACTCACTTCATAATAAGTTTTGAAGGTTATTCCCGTAATATATCATTGAAGAATAAGATAATTCTAATAAATCAAAAAATACTAGTAAATCAAAAAATCGACAATACAGTGGTGACCGCAGCGTTCTAGCGCCAAACGCCACTCCTGAGTGAGCGCTGGGCCCGAGCTCATCCCAGACCACGTCCTACGTACAATTGATTATTTATTTATTTTTTCTATTTTTTGTTTTTTCCAATTCTATGTACTTGATTCTTTATTTTAAAAATATGTTGTGTAAATATGTATGTACGAAAATATGTATAATTATATCGGACGTGTGGGATTGCACTGTCCTCCCCCCATCCTGGAATAAAAACATTATTATTATTATTAAATCTAAACGAAAATATGAAAAAGAACAAGGCACAGAAAAATAAAAAGTTAACGGTCGCAAATGGGACTCGAACCTAGGATCTCACATCTTACCGGGACAAGCGCCTCAACCAATTCGGCCATTGAGACCTCCTATGTTAAAGTCATTTTCGTCAATCTATTGATATTGATTTTCATTGTGGCCAAGATATTAGATATATTGGCCTAAATCTAAACGAAAAAAGCTCAAAACAACTCTTTATGGTGATTAGCAAATCAAGTAATGTGGAATAATGGAATGAAAGCGTTGGTAGTTAAAATATGTGTCAAAAAATATTTAAAACAAAGTTTAAAAGAAATGATAAAGTCACTAAAAGAAGTAGGTATTATGAAAAAGGTAATAATGGGCATTGCATTTGCGTAAAGTAGAATTAAATTGAGTATTTTTAGTAAATTAGAACAAATAATTTTTTTATGTGCGAGTGTATCGTTGCCATTTTGTCTTTTATAAAATAAATCACATTATATTATCTTTGTCCGTTGGTCATTATTTATACCGCTATTTATCTCGAGGGAGTTAGATAATATTGTGAAAATACGATTAGTCAACAACGAAGGTGTATCGGCCTTTAGAAGTAGGTTAAAAATGAAGATAAAAGGTATTTGGGGTGAAAGGGTTATGCCTACGAGGGTTAAACAAAGATAGCTGCCCAAATGGGTATTAGATCTATAATTATTGGTAGGTCTAAAAGTATTAAATTAATTTGGAAAATAACGAAAATCTGTTCATTTTTCGCCTTTCCATCCAAATTTTCGTTTATAATACACAAATACACACCATTTCATATCCAGAATCCATCAGCCATTTGTATTATAACTTTACGTTTAGAAAACACCTCCACACAGCATCCCCAAAGATGTCATAGGCCCTGTGGGAAATTATTTTCCTCAGGGCCTCCTGTGTGGAGCTCATGTAAAAAAAAATTAATCATTGAAGACAACATTAGCCACTCTCAAACGAAAATTTAAACAGAAAAATCTGATAAAGCTTTGGATGAATCCAAGACCTCAGCCTTGCCGGAGCTCTGCTCTAACCACTGAGTTAATTCAACCCTATCCCTTTCAGTTATATTTAACTGTATAATACTTCGTCTGTAACTGTAACTGTATAATACTTCATGTATATTTCCCAACTATATGGTATGAATATTTTTTTACAAAAACTGGGATGAACATTTATTTTTATTTTTGTAATTAATGAGTAAAATCTAAAATTGTAATATTTAATCATTAAAGACAATATTAGTGACTCTCAAACGAAAATTTTAAATAGAAAAATCAGAAAAAGGTTCGGTCGCATCTAAATTAAACATAACGATTTGAGGTTATACTCATTAAGCTTTAAAAAAATCGGTTTAGAGTTTGGGAATGTTCAGGAACTTCCCCTTTACCATCTCCTTTCTCTCCACACTACATTCAAGTTTACAATATACACCAATCAGGGTTTCGATAGTCTCAATGGATGCTGGTGGTTGGGTGAAGTTGGTAACGTACTCCCACAAAGAAAAAAATCCCAAACTTCGGTTGGTGGCTTTAAATCCATTTGCGCGTCATATTATCATATTATTTACCTGCATATTTTCTTCTGTTCACATCGACTACGTGCCTCATTTTGAGGATAGTCTCCGGGGGTGCCTCAACCGGGCTGCCCAGGTTTCCTGCGTGAGGGGCCAAGTGGGCCAGGTACAGGAACATGGGGTACCGGTTGTCATGCTCGTTTATCACTGGAAATGTACAAAATTACACTTATATCACTTTGCTAGTCAGTCAACCATGAAATGGCTTCAGAATATTTAATCACAAATACTACACAAATTTGGGAGGCGGGTATGGGTACCGCCGCCACGTGAACCATTTATTGGATAACCTACACCTCTGCCATAGGTCACCCCAAGCGGTTCTCTACGTTTGGTAACTTTGCAGTGACGCCCAGGTTCATAGGGTGAGGTTTGTCCGGGTCTTGGCGGCGGATGCGTGTCTGCCCACCACCTGCATGACAGTTTGGATCGGGAGAGAATGGTTGAGAGAGTCCCTTTGAATTTTCCAGACGTACTCTCTCGGAACATCGCCTTGCACAGCAATGGGAGGAATGGATTCATACGCCCGTCACTCCTGGACACACTGACCGCCAGATTCCTATCTACCCCTAATACCCTTTTCCTTCCCAGAACTTTCTCTCCACCCTTTCCTAAAAAGACTCTCCACACAGCATCCCCAAAGATGTCATAGGCCCTGAGGGGAATTATTTTCCTCAGGGCCCCCTAAGTGGAGCTAATATAAAAAAAAAAATTGCTTCCATACACAATCTACGGTTACCCTAGCAGTTGATCCCCCGGATAGTTTTTGGCTGTTGGTCCTTCTGCCATTTGATCCCGTAAATGATTATTTCAGCTGTCCGTCTTTATTCGTAAAGTAAGTAAGCAGAGGCCGTAACCAAAGTCGATATACTTACATAATTACATATATCTGCAGACGTTAGTTCGACATTTTTTTTTTTAATAACAATAATGCCGAATGAATATTCAGTTAGGAAATAGGTCGAATAAGACAAACTTGAATATGCAGTTTTTTAAGGAAAAACGCTATATCTACTACTGTGTAGACTTTTTCTATCCTCCAGAACTCTAGTTCAAAATCTCTAGATGAGTTGCATGAATCTATCTATGTCCTTTCATTTTCTACAATTTAAAGCCAGATTGATAAAATTTTGAGAATATAAACAACTTGCAATATATTTCATTGTGTCCATGAACTAGAGTGTCATCGCATTTTTATTGGTTAACCCACTAATGCATTATTAACCAACCCGTCCAACAATATCCCAATGCTCCAAAAATGTTAAATCGGTTGATAAAATACAACGCTATTTATAAAGGTCAAGCTAGGAAAGGCCTTGAATTTTTGTCTTACAATAAATTAAATATTATGTAAAGGCGGGAAGTTGAAATTAGTGCAAATGTTTGACGAAAACCAATCTTATGATGAACATACTTAAGTAGGTACTTTAAGTGATTCATATTAAAAGAACATTAGTTTTATGGCACTTTAATGTACAACAAAAAAACACAATCTTCGGATTTATTATAATCAACTGAAAAAAATGTATCCTTGTCACATACACAAATTTATTTAAGTCTATGTTCATTGTTCTTCCTTACTTAAAAATACGGATATTAAATAAAATTTTGAAGAAGTTCACAAAGAAATTGATGGTATTATATAATGATAGAGAATATACAAAACAAACAAAAATAATCAGGACAACCGAGAGGAACAAAATTTTTCAAAAAAATGTGAATTCGAGGCCAAAATACTTAAGGAAACTGAATAAATATTTTTTAAATCGACAGGTACGGGAAAATGTCTAGTATGGGTGTGTTCTAGGAGGGATGTTTAGAAAGTATGTGTACTGAATTTTCATATATATTTTTTGAAAAAGCGTATTTAAAAAAAATTACAGGATATTGTTGATACACTTGTTAACTATTTTTCCGAATAATCGACATCCCGTTCAATGCATGTGGTGAGCCGTGGCACAAGTTTCTTTATGCCCTCCTCGAAGAATTCTCCCGCCAGCTCCTTTCCCCACTTAAGAACCACTTTCTGCACCTGTTCGTTGGTTTAAAATTTAATTTCATCCATATATGCCTTAAGAGACGTAAAAATATGATAATCTGAAGACGCCAAGTCAGGGGATTACCGGAAGTGGTTCAAAACATCCCATTAAAATGAGTCCATGATCATATTGGTGGCTAAGGCTGTGTGAGGACGGAAGTTTTCGTGAAAAAAAGCGCACTTCTCTGGTCAGCATTCCCCTCCCTTTGTTTTGAATGCTCCTTTTGAGTTTTTTCAGGGTGCACAATATTGTTGTGCATTGATGGTCTCAACCTGAGGCCAAAATTCGACCAAAATGATGCCTTTTCGGTCCCAAAACACAGAGGCCATGATTTTTTTTGCCCGAAATTGTGGTTTTCAATTTTTTGACAGATGGGGAATTGGTGTGATGCCACTTTGACGACTGTTTTTTCCCAGGCATCTAATGAGTCACCCATTATCATCTCCATTCAAAATATAGCTTAGAAATCCTCACCCTTTTTTTTTGTAGGTGTTATTCCTTCCGTGAGTAAAAAGCGAATGTCAGCACTTGGCGGAATTTTTTGCCGACATTTTTCACGCAACTGGACACTACATCGTAAGTTTACATACTACCACGTTCCTGCGATGCTCTTTATGGTCAGGAGACCCCCCTCTACCACTCAGTACCGCCAACCCCCAAAAAACAAAAAAACCACAGCCCGTTATGGTCACAGTACACTTACTTTCTGAACGTCCCTAGTAGATACTTTATTTATTTGTGCTGAAAATTATAAAAAAATAGGCCATTAAAGAAATCGATTTCCATGATTTTAGAGCCGACTTTAGAAATTATTTGTGAACCAATAATGGTTATTTAAAAAAATAATTTTTCCCTACCTACTATGTAAACATAAAGCATAATTTTTTTTTTAAATATTTTGATGGGCTTGAATTTAAATTAAAGATGACTGATTTACATTGAAAACCAAATTTGTCGTATATATTTAAAATTTCGACCCAAAAAACGCATTCTTACATTGTTTTAATATTTTATTTTTCTTATAAAAAAATTATTTACCCAAGTATATTTTAATAACATTTCTGAAACCTAAAAACTGAAGTCCAACTCAATACTTTCGTAATACAAATAACGTCATGGATCCTTTCATCTGCAATACATTTCAATGACAATACCCATACATTTAACACCGTAAGCACCTGATCTTCTTTCATACAATTTTCACATTCCCTATCTAATTTAATTACGATACAAAATATTTATAACTAAATCTGAATTGTATAATTTAATAACTTTTATTATCAAGCATATTATGTAAACTTCACCCGCCATATCAAGGGACACCCTAGCATGGTGGGCGAAATAATACTAAAAAAATGTTTATACTGCAACTTTTTTGCTTAAAATAAAAATAATATTATTTCATTAATCATTTCCAGTGTTGATAGTACAAAAAATAAGAGCAACGGAGGTACACGAGTGTTTGTGCAATCGAGTATGCGATGAAAACAGACGGGTAAAGTGAGCCGAACCGACTAACTTTGTACGTATTTAAAATAACAAATAATTTATCGAGACGTTGAAGGTTGATGACGTAAGCCGGAGGTAAATACAAATTATAATGGTTGTTCTTACTCTTACGAGTGAATCATTTCATTTTCTTTGAGAGGAGCGTTCGTTTAGTACAATTTCAATAAAATCAAATTTTATTCATCTTGACACAATGTTTTTCCCACTAGTAATATTTTTAATTACAATTTTTATTTATTTATTTATTTATTTTTGATTGGCAATGCCGATTAAAAATACATATAAAGTTACATCAGTTACATAGTTACATAAAGTTTTAACAAAGAAAATAAAAAAATTGACTTTCCTCACCATAAAGAGACAATGCTCTTGTGTTTGGTGAGGGAGTTCTAGCTCAATTAGTAAAAAGATCGTGTAAGTCAGTAATAACGGCTATTGTAAATAATAAGTAGGTTACAAAATCATGTATAAATTTAAAAATTAAAATCATGAAGAGTTTAAAAAATCATAATATAAATTTAAAAAATCATTATAAATGAAAGAATCATGTAAGTTAGTAACAAAAATTATTGTATAAGTAAGTAAAGGATTTTTTTTTATTTTTTATTTTTTTTATTAGTAATAAAAGGTACATAAATTACAAATAAATTTTATACAGTAATTAATTACATAGTAGATATATTTGATGTACCCCCATAATTAAGCAAGGCTTGTGTGTATGGGGGGGTGTTATTGTATTGCTTTTTTTATATCATTCAGTTTATTTATATCACATTTAACTTACCATTTAAACGAAGTTTTCAGTATAATTTTTAAGGTGAGTTTTAAAATTTTTTATATTGGTATTCATGTTTCAAATTTTTTCTGGTAATGAATTAAAAAATTTTGCTCCGAGATATTTATGACTCAATTGTCCAATTTTTTTTTTACATTTTGGAGTGGGAAGTATTGATGTTTGTCTAAGACTTCTGTTATTTTTAAATGGTGCAACTTGATTTTTAATATTATCTTTATAAATTTGTAATGTTGCATGATAAAAGTATAATGCACTTAATTTTCTGACTTTAAATTGTTTGAGTAAAAGTTCTGACGAATATGAGTAGGGTTTTTTTAAAATTGTTTTTATTATTAGTTTTTGTGATATGTAAATTGTTTGTGTATGATTTGTATATGTACCGCCCCATCCTATAATGCCGTATTGTATAATTGATTGACAGAAAGCGAAGTATGTGGTTCTAAGTAATTTTTCGTTTAAAATATCTCTTAAACATCTATATATATATGTTAGTTTCCTTATTCTGTTGTTCAGAATATTTATGTGTGGAGACCATTTTAAACGCTGGTCTATTGTTATGCCCAGGTACTTAATATCAGTTTTGCTTTCTATTTTTGAACATGATATATTACATTTGTGGTTTTCTGTATTTGTCACAGAGTGGATTATTAAGTTTATTTCTTTAGGTGTTTCTTGTTTTTTAATGAAAAATGGCAAATAATAGGTTTTTTTTAGAATTTAAAGTCAACAGGTTTTTATCAAACCATAATTTTAGTGCATTGATATCTGTATTTGCCATTTTGTTTAATTCAGACCAGGTGTTTGCTTTTAGTAGTAGGACTGTGTCGTCAGCGTAGGAGACAATGTCTCCATATTTATAAATATTGAATATATCATTGACATATATAATAAATAATAATGGTCCCAAAACTGTACCTTGGGGTATTGAAAAATCGCTATATTTTGAATCGCTGACTTGATTTAGTAATTTTACGTGTTGTGGTCTTTCATGTAAATAACTAGCTATCCATGCTAAAACTTTCCCATTAATTCCTATAGATTTTATTTTATTTATAAATTTTTTATGTGATATGCTGTCGAAAGCTTTTTTCAAGTCTATAAATATTCCGATACATTTTTTATCGGAATCTAGGGCCATATATAAATAGTTGGTTATTTTTGCTATCGCGTCGTGAGTACTTGTATTTTTTTTGAAGCCGAATTGATTATCATTAATTATTTTTTTTCATCTAAGAATGTCCAAATTTGGTTTTTTACAATTTTCTCATATATTTTTGATATATTTGATAGAAGGGAAATCGGGCGGTAATTTTGTGGGTCTTTAGGACAGTCTGTTTTATAAATGGGAGTTATAATTGCTCTTTTGTAATTATTGGGAAATTCGCCATTTGCTAGACTTAGGTTTATTATATGTGTTATTGGGAGAATTAAGTATGTTTTCATCGCTTTTATTGTCTTAGCATCTATGTTATCAAAGCCGGGGGCAGAACCTCCCTTTAGTTCCGAAATAGTTCTGTCAATGTCGGCTTCTGTGACTGGCTCAAATTTATTTATTTGACATTGTGTTCTGTGTTGTGGATTTGATATATTGGTCGAATTTATGGATTTTGCTAGGTTTTTTCCAACGTTATTACAATGGTTATTTAAAATATTACAACATTTTTTGTGTCATTTTGTACATTATATATTAATTTCCCATCTGATATTTCGGATATGTGCTTATATGTTTTATTTTTATTTATTATTTCATTTATTGTTGACCATATTTTTTTATTATTGTCTTTAGCTTCTGTTATAATTTTTGAGTAATAGTCGGTTTTCGTTTTTCTAATTAGAGTAGTTAATATATTTTTATACTTTTTATAATATAGTACAATTTAATTGTTAACTAGTGGCCTTTGTGTTATTTTATTAAGTATTTTTTTTCGAATGGCTTTTATTAATCCTAGAGTAATCCATGGTTTAATTTTCTTTGTTTTTGAATTGGGGACGATCTGTGTTGTTTTTGTTGCTTCTAAAACGTGTTTAGTTAAAGTTTTTTCAAACAGTAAGGCACTTTGGTTGGTGCATTTATTTTTTAAAACTTCTTCCCATTTTTCATTTATGAATGATTTTTTTAATAATTCATAGTTTATTTGGGAATATGGAAGATTTAATTTGGGTGTTGTGTTTAGTTTTTTATTTGTCTCATGTAATATAAGACACGCGTAATGGTCAGTTATATTGGTTTTCCAAACAGTAGATTTAATATTTTTTATTTCATTTAAATGTATATTACACCAGATATGGTCTATACATGATGGAGTTTGGTTTTTAATTTCTCGAATGTTACTATTAATACAAGATTTAAAGTTGAGGTGCGTCATCATGTTAATGAAAATATTTTTTTCTATTGAGTTATGGTTAGCAGAAATGTTTATATTGAAATCACCACATACAAAAGTAAGAATTTTCGATAATTTACTTAGATATTCATATAGTTCATTGATGAAGTTAGTTATGTTTGATTTGTGTGTTCTGTAAACTGTTATAATTCTGTATAATTTGTTTTTTAATTTTATATCTATTTTTAGACAATTTACATGTTGTATATAAATTTCTTCAATGTTAATAATTTCACACTCGTCATGAACAAATATAATTATACCACTATTTTTATTAATTGGTGTTGTTGTTGCGATGGCTTTGTAGTTGGGTAGTGCATTAATGTGTTGATTGTTATTACAGTGCGTTTCTGTTAACACTATGCAGGCGGGCGATAAAAACAGATCATTTATATTTATCAAAAATTCATCAAGGTTTTTTGCGATGCTTCGAATGTACATGTGTAGTAATAAAAAGGGGGAACTGTTTGTAACGCACCACTTATTAACTTCTTTAATATTTTGACATATTTCTAGGTTTATTTTGTATTTTTCGTCAATTTGTTTTACTATGTATTCGGTCATTTTGAATTATAAATAATTTTTTCTTGAGCAAAGTTAAGCATTTTCAATCTGTGTTTGCATTTTTCACTATTTGATTTGTGGTCTGTTGGAGTCGTAGTATTAAATTTTAAATTAAGTTCTGTGCAATTAATGCATTTTGATATTTCGTTCTTATTGTTGCAGTTTTTTAAGTTGTGCTCACCCGCACAATGAAGGCATATTGGTTTGTTCGGTGGTTGGAGGCAACGCATTGCTGTGTGACCATATTTTTGGCAATGGTAATACTGCATTAGGGGGTTGCAATCCTCTACTTTAATTTGGTAAAATCCAAGGTTTACGCTTTTCTTGGAAATTAGAAGATTTCTGAGATCTCCACTGGTTTCGAGAATTATATTTTTTTGTTTAAATTTTTTAATTTGTATGGTTCCTTTGTATTTTATCTGGTTTGGGTCCATTTCGTAAATAATTTTTATGTCTTCATTTTGCAGAATCAAATCTGATATAAATTCTTCTTGTGTATATTTTTCGTCTATTCCTTTAAAGATCATGCACGGTCTTTTTTTATCAATGTTTTCAACGTATATTCCTTCAAGTTTTAACTTTGTAATTTCATTTTTGATGTTGGCCATATCATCCGCTTTTTGTAGATTTATTATTAATTCATTTTTTGATGTCTTCCTGTGCTGCTTACTCCGATTCCCAGTTTAGATTTTTGACGTTCTTTATGATGGTTTCTTTTATGTCTTTGTTTTCATTTTTAGTTTTTATTATAACAGGGAATACTGGAATTTTAGGTGTCGCGTATTTTCCACTGGCGATGCTAGCGTAACTTTTCGTAGTTGCTTTGTTTTCGAGATTTTGGAATTTTTCTAAGTTACTGATATATTAGCTATCACTCTCGATTATATTTTCTTGTAATTCGATAATTTTTTCCTGTAATGAGAGACTCTTTTTGTTAATTGCATCTTCCAACCTCGTTATTATGAGTTCAATAGTATTTTTTGTTTTTTGGTCCTTGACTGTCTGAATTTTCGAAACCTCACTCTTTAGTTCATTTATACAGCTTGCTACCGTCATTTTTGGCTTTGGAATTTACATGGCTTATTAAAAACAAAGAAGAAATTCATTAAGAATAAAAAATAAAAATTTTCGCCGGTGTGGGATTCGAACTGAGTGCGGCAGCTATTCACTTAAATCGGGGAAAAAGTAATTCCGACGCATTAGTCCATAAAGCCACCGGCGCTAGTTGGAGTCCCGGTAAGAATACTCGTATTTGTTTGTGTGACGGTTCATGCATACAGCTGCAGCGCGTCGAGTTACTTATTGTCTTTACTGTCGCACTAAATAGAAACCGTTTTGTTTTTGTAACTTGTTTAAACACATATTTTGATACTTCCGTGTGCAAAAAATTAGAAGGCATAAACACCCGTCGATAGCGCGTTAAAAACTAATATGTAAGAAAGAACAAGAAAAGTTATATTTTTGGTGGCGTGTCTCTGTGGACAACTAAGAAATCAACTCAGAACCTCCTTTGAAAAGTAAATACAAGTGATGAAAAAAATTGGTTAAATAGGTTAGGGTTATGGGGTATTTTAAAATATTTTTTTTTATTGGTGCCCTTTTTTACTCATTTAAAGTACGCTCTAGCGTGTTTAAATCGCACTTTATGGAACGCGCGTTTTTTTAAGTTACCATGGCAACATCAACAAATCAACAAAATGTGAAGTCTAAATGTCAACTTTTAACTATAAATCTGACAGGAATATTTTAAACGTCAAATAAAACATTACAAATGTTTCAAAAATTTTATTCAAAGTTTACATTCTTTTTTACATCGTTTACATTCTAATTATTTAAATGGATGTGAAAAGAGCAGTTCGTATTATTTGAAATATTAATACCTCCGTTTTTTAAATCGGAGGAAATGCTGTTCAAATTAATAGTATTCTCGGAAGTCAATGAGGCTGCACTTCCATTAATGGCAGTTCCAATAATGTTTGAAACATTCTTCTTATTGCTAATGCTCTCTTCCACGTAACCAGTCGCCACAGCTGCCGATTTCCATCCTACTTGTCGTTGGATTTGATCAATTGTCATGCCACTATTTGCCATAATGGTAGCGGATGTACGTCGAAACGCATGTCCTGTATATTTCTCAGGATCGTTTAATTTAAGATAGCGTGCGATTTGTAAGGGGCATGATCCAAATGTGTTAATACCATCCACTTGATTGGTGCACTTACCCTTATCATACCGTAAGAAAACCCTGTCTGTACTTACATTTTGGGGTCGCAATGATAAATATTGCTTCATCAAACGCACATAATTAATTGCACCACTGTCGGCAACAGTAAAACGTCGAGCCTTCACTGTTTTAGATGGTCGGATGGTAATAAGCAATACACTTCCTTCTTCTTTGATATCATAAAAGCGTAAATCGCACAATTCACATCTTCTGCAAGAGCTAAAGATTCCGTAAATGGCTACCACCTTCAAAAATAAGTACGTAATGTCCGGTGCTTCCGTGAAAAACTTCCGCAAATCATCTTCTTTGAATACATACGCCTTCTTAGCAACGTCATCCTTGCTAATTGCCTTCATGAATGCATGCACTTTCACAAATGATTTTAAATCAACCCCTTTATTTATCCTCAGCAGACATTGCAATTTCGAATGTATGGCCCACATAGTCGATGCTTTGTACTGTTCCGACATTTTCTGAAGGTAAGCAAGCACAACTCGTTCATTATGTTTTGCTCCTCCATCCATGTTATGAACCTTTCATATTCTTTTTTATAAACGTCTTTGGATTTTTCAGGTATTAACCGCGATTCTGCTTTGGTATTTAAATTATCAATGTTAGAACTCATTTTACAACACACAATAAATAGTAAAAACTGTGATGTCAACTATTAATCTTATGTGACAGATTGCAAATTAATGTTTGTGTTTTTCATTTCCATGACAACAAGATATTGTGATGTCACATCACGAATTCATTAATAGTTCTTATTTCTAAATTTTTAATAATAATATCAATATTTATGTTTTCAAAGTGAACCAATAAAAATAAATAGCGTAAAGTATTCGTGGATAACTGATCTTTAAAACACTTGCTTTATTTCGATCACTCGGCTACGCCGTCGTGCTCGAAAAATCGCGCGTTTTAAAGACCTGTTTATCCACTTATATTTTAATATACTATTTTATGGCTTATAATAACTTTTCAAAGAAGTGTTGAGTTGATTTAATTATGAGTTGGCATGGAACAGTCTCTCTGTGACTTCGGTTCAATGACCTATATTACTGGGATTTTATTTGATTTTCAAAATTTGTACCGATCGTCGGCACGATTCAGACAAGCGATAAAGTAGGCTCAAATTTTTCTATATTTGAAATGTGAATTTAAAAAATATATATTTGACAGCAGCAGCTGACGTAATTTTTCAAGTTTATTACCGGTGTTCATTCAAAATGTAAATAATAATTGCAAATAATTTTTTTTTGTATGCTGTCAGGTTCTACAATAAAAAAAATTGGGAGAGCTAGTATGGGTACCGCCGCCTCGGGAACCATTTATTGGATAACCAACACCCCTGACAGTTTGGTGACTTACAGGGGCGCCCGGAAACATGGGAAGTGGTTTTTATAAGTCTTGGTGGCGGAAATGGGGAGGAATGCAGATCCCGCCAATGTGGGGGATTTTAATAAAAATGCACTTTCTAGATAAGAAAAGTGTGGAAAAGTTGAATAAAAAAGAAATTAAGGTGCGCTTGGCAAAATTGAGGGAGATACAGCCGTTTAAAGAATGAATAAAATGACACTTCGTGAACTTAAACTACGCCATTTTGTTACTATTATGTTGGTATCTCAGACTTGCTATTAACCTGTAATCGGCCGGACAAGCTCATTTGCGCGCAGCTTTTGCGCATGCGCGAAAAAAATATTTCGAAATAAAAAAGTTTGTCTGCGATTTTGACCCTTCTATGTACAGAATTTGTATGAAAACATGGTCAGAATCGCTTGCGCCAACATCATTGATGATACAGCCGACTATAGAACCGGTTGATACGATTGTAGCCGACTTCATGTGATAGATGAGACGCGTAATTATGAAATTTTTCTAGCGGACTTTTTTTAAACGATTTTTTAAACTGTTACCTTCCAAATTAAAGTAACCTAACCTAAGACTACGCTAAACATGGTTTGTGTAATATGGTTTGTGCCCCTTTATAACGCCTACTCGCGTCAACGCAAGAAAAACATCCCAGTTTTCAAATAGTTTAGCGGCTACGCTAGGTTTGTGTAACATGGTTTATGTAACATGGTTTGTGCCCCTTTATAACGCCTACTCGCGTCAACGCAAGAAAAACATCCCAGTTTTCAAGTAGTTTCGCGGCTACGCCAGGTTTGTGTAACATGGTTTGTGACCATTATTAATTCTGTTTTTCATAATTACGCGCCTTATTATATATCACACGAAGTTGGCTACAATCGTATCAACCTTCGAATAGCAAGTCTGAGATACCAACATAATAGTAACAAAATGGCGTAGTATAAGTTCACGAAGTGTCATTTTATTCATTCTTTAAACGGCTGTATCTCCCTCAATTTTGCCAAGCGCACCTTAATTTCTTTTTTATTCAACTTTTCCACACTTTTCTCATCTAGAAAGTGCATTTTTATTAAAATCCCCCACATTGGCGGGATCTGCATTTCACCCCGGAAATGTTAGCCCACCTACTGCTTGGAGGCTGGTTGAGGAAGAGACCTTTTCAACTCAATTAATATGTCCGTCATTCCCTAGATACCTTTTTCCATTTCCGAATTTCATTTCCTTCCTTTTTATGAAAATACCCTCCATAAAGTATCTCCAAAGATATCACAGGCTTTGTGGGTGTTTTTCAGACCCTATGTGTGGAGCTTAGTAAAAAAAACCGTGATTTTTCACGTTTGTTTGTTTCAGTGATAGCATTACATTGACAATTTATTTTACGGAAATATTTTCTTTATTCGCGTAAGTACTTACACATTCTTTTGTTCAGGAGATTGTAATAATAAACAATAACTTCTACAATTCATTTTCTTTTTAAAAAATCGAGTGCAGTTCACACGCGGTAGATGTGAAACCTTCACAATAACTTACACACAATCTCAACTTGTGAAGTGAATCTTGAAAAGTGAGCTCATAATTAAAGCGGCAAATGAGGTAATGTTTCATTCTATCTCATTCTCTCGCAGGTTAAGGCTAGATGTATACGTTTGTCTCTTTTTAGTGTCGCTCGCTTCCATTTCACTGAGTTTCAAGTAACAACAGTGCTAAAGAAGTTTTCACTTAAAAAAGAGAAGTTATAGAGAATTTCTCAGCGACAAGCTAACAACACGCCCCTCGTATTCTTAACCGGGGAACGCTATCAGCGACGGCATCACGGGGCGTCACGGTGCTGTGACCCGGGTAACGAATACCTGCCTGCCTGGACAGGTAAGGTTCTGTGACTGTACCGGGGCCTGTGCGAACAATTACGCAGCTGGAGTAGGTACACGCGACCTAACTGCGAACTGCTAACTGCAGTGTTTAAGAAGTATTTATTATCTTACGCAAGGGGCCAGCACTTGAACTTTTTTTCTGCCATTTAAAATATAATTATTAGTAGGTAGTTTCAAACTAGTCACCAGATGACCATTAATTCGACGGTCAGCCAATTTATTTTTCGCATTTAGTGTTCAAACGCCGCGAAGTTTTAGCAATCAACAACTTTCTTTTGCAAACTGTAATTCACGTGCATGCTACATTTTTCACGATTTTTTTTTAAATTTCAAGTTTTAATTGATTTCCAAGGACTCCAGGATTCCAGCCGATTTGGCCGGACCCTCCGCTTGCGGTCGTTATATCTATATATTATGTAGATTCAAATCAAACTTTCATTTTTTTTTTCTTGTTCAAATGTACCTACACAAGTGAAAAACGAATATAAATTTTAAAAGAAAACTCTGCTGGACCAGACTCCCCCCTTGAAGCCGAAAATACAGTTAAAAAAAACCCCATCACACCGTCAATATAGATATATTTTAAAGTTATTGATATATTGATTTACTGAGATTTTACTCGAGACCCGCAAAGAACCAATTGAAATATCAGCTGACAAAACTCTTTAGCTGGAATTTTTGTTTTGAGATTTACATAAGTTTTGGCTTAACGACGAGGTACGGATTACGGAAGCGTAGTAAGAGATGTATTGAAAACATAGATCACATCCGAAACTTATTTCTTGTGTTAAATTTTTCTTGTCTATGGTGCCTATAAAAACGAAATGCTTTCAGAAATCGTATTTTATCACTTGAAATAAAATTCTTACATGTGTTACTAATGCCGATCCTCATATAGAAAACCCTTTAAGTGAAAAATACACAAAGCGGTCGCTATAAATAATTAATTAGAACATATTTATTTATTATAAGCAATAATTATCAACGTGAAACACTCATCTACATTGAAAAATCTTCCGAGAAAAGATACTTGCCGCCAACGGGACTTGAACCCGTGTCCTTCTGATTGCCGTCAGGTGCTCTGACCACTGAGCTATGGCGGCTTATCTAATACCCGCCAAATAATTCAATATATACTAGTGTTTCATTCAACAATTACTGTTTAACTGTTTATTATATTTTTTCCACCTGAAAACAACCAACTTTTTTTTGCGAACATTGTAAGTATTAAATCTCTCGGTAGGTGCGGCTTATCTAATACCCGCCAAATAATTCAATATATACTAGTGTTTCATTCAACAATTACTGTTTAACTGTTTATTATATTTTTTCCGAGTTTTTTTTGCGAGAGAGACATTGTAAGTATTAAATCTCTCGGTAGGTGGCGTCGAGACAAATTATGTTTACATTTTTTGGATCAGAAGGATACGGGTTCAAGTCCCGTTGACGGCAAGTATCATCGACTTATTTTTTGACAGAAGATGGCGACCTTCCTTCATACCTTTTTACATCTGATCGCGGCCTCCAGGTTAAGAAACTATGACCTGTACTATTATTTCATTTAAGTTCCATTACATTATTATATAAAATACTAAAATTAAAACTGTAATGGCACTAGATACTCCCATCTCAATAAATCATCCCACAAAAGATATAGAATCGCTCCGCTGAATTAAGATGGGTGGTTTTGTTGAAATAATAATCAATTTATATTATAAAAAGTGTACCTACTACAATGGGCGTGTCGCTAAAACTCAGAATCGAGTCCCGGTACGATAAAGGGCGTTATATTGTGTAGTAGCCTTCTATCCACCATCCATGAGGAAGGTTCCCGTTTTTACCGAAAGGGCGTGCTTTTGAAGGTGTAAGGAAGGGGTGGGGAACCTTTTTGCCATCGGGGGCCATTTGGACGTACCCGCGGACCGCACAAAGATGTAGTAAATAATAAAAAATCAAAACGAGACAAGAAACAGAACAAGACACAGAAAAATAAAAAAGGTAAAAGTCGGATCTGATTCCCGGTAAGACAAGAGGTCCTTTTTTTACATTAACTCCACACAGGAGGCCCTGAGGAAAATAATTTCCCTCAGGGCCTATGTCATCTGGGATGCTGTGTCTGTGTGTAGGGGTTTTTTGAGGAGAGGAAGGAATGAACATTGGTCTTGAAGAGACCCATGTTGTAGGAAGGAGGAAATACAGAGGCCGGCAAATCATTCCACAGCCGAGCTGTTGAACATAAGAACGAGTCGAAGAAATGACCCGATCTCATGTGACAAATGTCAACCGTGTACAAATGTTGGGCACGCATTTGGCGTGTTTCCCGACTATGCACCGGTGCCGAAGGGATCTATGACGCTAGTTCCTCGGAGCATCTTCCATTGTAATACCGGTAGAACAAGGGTAGCATTCCCACCGACGTCTGTGCTCTAAAGATTGCAATCCGTCTGTTAAGATGGGAGAATCTATTAAGCGGACCGGCTGTTTTTGCACAGAGTCGAGGATATTTTTTAGGTATTTCGGAGCTCCAGACCAGAGGTGGCTGCCAAATTCAACCGTGGGGTGCACTTGTGATTTGTACAGGGTTAGCAGTTATGTACTATTAAAGTATCTGCGGGCCCTGTACAGTACGCCCAGTTTTTGGGAGGCTAACTTTCTGGCTTCGATGGAGCCCCCATACTTGAGCTGGTCACTTAGGGTTACACCAAGCATATCAATGTAGGGCCTGTTCGGAAGATTGCTACCGTTGAAAGATACTCGATTTTCATTTCGATCCCTTTTAGACGTAATCAGACAAGATTGGGTCTTTGAAACATTAAATTCAACGAGATTATTTTTACCCCAAGAGAAAACAGTCTCGAGATATGTCCCAGTTGCGACCGTTACCCTTTTATTTCTCTGTGTCTTGTTCTGTTTCATGTTTCGTTTAGATGTTTTATTATTTATTTCATCAATGATTTATTTTGACATCAGCCACATATTTGCCAAAAAAGTGTTTAATTGGGTAATTTAAAATGTCTACTTCATTTTATGAGAAAGTATGAGAAACTTACATGATATAGCCTCATTTGTGTAGAGATCCGTGGCGTAGATGCCCTCCTCCCCGTAGGCCGGGGTTTGGTTCCGGTACAGATCAAATCCGAACATGAACCGATCTTCAAACTGGAAAAAAAAAACAATATAACTTATCGATAAATTCACGAATCACCATGTACATGTACGTATGTTTGTGGATATTAATTTAGTGCCAATAAAGAAATATAAGGTTTATATTTTTTATTTACGACGGTGTAATAATCAATTCATGAAAAATTTGGAAAAAATATAGTTTTGTTATTTATAGTTCCTTACACATTCAACATATTTGCAATAATTAGTTATCAAATAATACCATTAGTAGTTCTGTGAACCACGCGCCCAAAATAGTATGTTTGTGAATTTACTTATCAAGCCAAAATTTCACCTCTAATCATAAAATTAAAGCACAGGTGTACCTACCTATTTAATTATAAATATTATTTTATGTGACATTTTTTATTATCAAATAAAAAAACATACAATTTGTACTAAGAAACGGCCCAATGTAAATGACAAAACCTTTTTCAAACTTGACAGATAGACCTTAATATTGATTATTCAGATTTGACAGCTCGTGTTAACTCTTGTTAACACGGCCACTGTCGCGTCGGGTTAAAGTAGGGCTTCTCCAAGCTCAATCAATTATTAATTAATACAAAATTAATAAAAACCTTAGTTTTAACTACTTTTGTTGTTTAAAAAAACACATGTTTCGTAAGCAATGCTTACTTTATAAGGGTTTACTTAAACATGCTATATCGGTTTTTTAAACAAAAAGTCGTTAAAACTAAGTCTTTTATTAGTTTTGAAATAAAATGGTGCCAAAAAATAAGTTTGATGTGAAGATTTTATAATTTTTACTTTATGAGTAAATTCTCAATTTATAATATTTAATTGAATGAGGACAATATTAGATATTGGCACCTCTGGGACTCGAACTCAGGACCCTTTGCTTACATGTAAGTAAGGACCCTTTGTCCACATTTTCGATTGAGTTTCGCTAATATTGTCTTCATTTAATTGAATTTATAATTATTTTAGAAGTCAGCAAATTTTTGTTTGTACTGTAGCTTTGTAGAGATATCTTGGTCTCTAATTCATAGCGAATAGAAACTTCATTGAGAGAGAGGGGAGCTTTAAAGCACAAAATGATTGTACTTATGCTCTAAAATGATTTCCCTTTGGGGGAAGAATAACAACGTTATCGAATAAACTTAATGTTTTAAATCGTGAAGTGCGCCATACTGTTGAACTTGGAAGGCACGTCACTCTTCGAAAAATATGATATAGACTCTGCAAAAACGACCAATCCATTTGATCCCATATCTTATCAAATCGTCAACATTCTTTGGAACGTAGACGCTGGAAAGAATTGCTGTGATTCTTTTACGACATTTAAGAGGTTGGTGTTTATCAAGAATCATTCTCAAAACTGACATAGTCCCGATAGTTCATAAAGCTTTCGTGGGTAGCATTAAAACTAAAATTAATTGTGAGAGTGATTATTGTGAGCTTCTATCGTGGCGAGACATACAAAAAAAAGTGTGCTTTAGACCACACGATTGAAGTAAAACTACAAGACAAACCTCGCCCAGTGAACCCAGGTATTCCTGCTAAGTCACCAAACGTAGCGAACGGGGTGACATATGACCTAGGGGTGACATATGACATTGGGGTGAAATATGACCATGGGGTAACCTACGACCTTGGGGTGACCTACGACCTTGGGGTGACCTACGACCTTGGGGTGACCTACGACCTTGGGGTGACTTTCGACTTTGGGGTGACCTACGACCTTGGGGTGACCATCCTTATCCTTATCCTTATCACTTCCCAAGTCAAGCGTGCGTAAAGGCCCGACCGTTCGCCTAGCAATCGATCACCGTTCGCGTCGATTACCGATCGCATGACATTTTTCGTAACAATCACCACTTTTCGTAACGCTTTCACCAGCTTCAAATTAAATTTTTCCCCTTTCTTTCCGGTTATTTCTTTTAACACAAAGCGCATTCCGGCACAACTTGTAAACAGAAAATTAACCGTATCACGGTGATTATTAATTAATACAATACTCGTTAAGGACGCGCGTCCTTCGTTAAAATTCTGGTAAAACCATTCCTCACAGCAGTATTACGCCATTGCTTGCTTCACATTTCACCTTGCCCATTGTACCCCTGGCTCCCACGATCCGAGGCGACGTGGAACCCAATGACACGCGGCCGCTAATAGCAAAATTAAACTTTTATTGTTGAGGTGGAAATCATCCATCATAATGGCTCGAGGCAGTTGGTAGCACAGGTAGTTTAGGTACTCCGCCAATGCCATTTCCGGGTTCATGTCGCGGAAGTGGATTTAATACTCTTTGACCCAAGTACGCGATGCGATGCATTCGGTGGAGCCGGGAGATTTTCACGTACGTATTTCCCGCTGAAGCCGGAATGGCGTTAAACGATGAAGGAGGTTGAACGAAGTGCAAATGCGATCGTTATGAAAAGTATTGGGAAAAACTAGAGGTTTGGAGTTGATCCGTTTGAATTCACATTGAAATAATATTGATAAATATATTTGTGAAGCTCTTTTCAAATGTTGTTTAAATTAATTTTAAATTTAATTTAATTTATTAATTTACGGACAATAGTCCATAAAAAACATAATAATAACACGAATAAAAAAACAGAAATGACAGTGAATGGAGAGCACATATAAATTAATAGCAATACAATATAAAATATAAAAAGTACATATAGAATACACTACAAGTCAAAGCATGAAGAAGCATTTAAATATTCCGTATCAACTGCCGAAAGTCATTTAGTTTTACACCAAACAAAATCAATTCTTTGACTTGCGTTGACAAGTCTCGACATTCTGGATAAGCGAGAATGTATCCATAATTAGTAGAATGTTGATTGAGGAACAGCAATACATTATTTCGGAGTCTACGGGAAGGGATGTTGAATTGTATGAGACGTAACAAAGCAGGTGTGTCAGTAATTCTGTTGATAATTTTAAATACGCAAATTAGATCAGTGTCCTTTCTACTTTTTTCTAAAGAAGAAATGTTTAAAATGTGTTCAATTTCATCATATGAGTACTCGCTCTTTCAAGACCCAACCTCCAAATTCCTCTTAGGAAACGATGTTGTACGGATTCGATGGGACAAATGTGGACAGCATAGAAAGGAGACCAAATGACACTAGCATATTCAAGGTGAGGGCGAACCAGCGAACAGTAAAGCGTTTTAAGTGTACTTATATGTTTGAAGTCAGTGTTATTTTGGTAGTGAAGATTTAGATATTTCATAATATCACATCAAAATGTTAAGAAAAAAATTAGACAAAGGTGATTTTCAATGTCGTGCACATGGAAAAAATAATCCCTTATGCTAATTTTTTTCGGAACAACTCATGCAGGTCTCAAAGAAATCGTTGTATCTATCTCCCTTTCTATCGTAGTGAGAAATATGATCTAAACGGCATTTGAAAAAGACATCACATAATAATTAATATGTACTTACACCTTTATGAAACCAAAGTTTTCGACCGCAATTTGAAAAAGAATTATGTTGTTGAGAATTTTTTTGAAATTATTTTTACAAGAAACGACAAAAAAGTGAGGTCAAGATAACTATTATAATATGTTTATTGAGGGTGCAACCAGAGAAAACCGCAAAAACGTAATTTTTAAATCAAATTTTAGACGTATTGACTCTTTTCCACAAAATTTATAAATAGATTTCGAAAGATTGTTATTTTATCTAGTAAACACATGTTTTAAACTTTGAGAAAAAATGTCAATTTTTAGTATAATATGGTTATACCATAGGTCGTTGGCAGATTTTCAAACGAACAATCTGTTTCATACCATGTAATCCATACATTATTGTAAATCAATACGTTATCTAGTAAACGCATGTTTCAAAATTAAAATTTTAGTTCCAATAAAATCATTAAAAAAATATCCGAACACTTATTTATGACGAAAATTTATTTACGAACTTACAAATTAATAGTATATACTAGGTCGAAGTATATTTCAGATTTTTTTGCACATTTATTTTGTTTAGACATTATTGAAAAATTATAAATACGCATGATAATTTTTTTTTTTAAAAGTACATAATTTTAATAGTTTTATTATCACGCCTTTCAGCATTTTGGATGTAGGCATAAACTAAAGCAAATTTGGAATGGAATAAAATCGATATTGAGTTATAATTTTAATAATAATTAATCTTTCTTATTGGTACCGCCCTGTACAATCGTAAGAACATCTTTCGATGAAAGGTGGATTTTCGGCCGCTGGCTAGCTAAAGGCCCCTAATAAAATATGTCTGTAATAAAATTAATTTTTTAATTTTTAAAACTTTTTAACGGTTGCATTCGAAATTTTGTATTTAAAAAAAATTCTTGGTTATTTCCAATTATAAAATTTAAAACCATACTTCAACACCTTTCAAAAACAGCTTTCGGTTTTCGGATACGTTCACTAATATTGCATTTATTTGGATTTTAATGCAAAGCGGAAATATTCTGACCTACTGGCAGAATGCAATCGAGGTCCGAGTGGTTAAAATAATATTACCATATGTTTTAATTACAATTTCAAAGCAGTGCTGAGGCTTCGATATTAAAATAAATGCACAAGTAAGTAGGTACCAGACATTGGAACCAAAACTCTAATTAATAATTTTTAATTTAATTATAAATCACCGTTTATTAAACCTTTTATAATAAAAAAAATAAATCTCTTTTATTCGGTTATTTCTTTGCGTGGACTTTAAAATGTTTAAATAATATATTTAATTTGAAGTAATAATTTTATTAATTTGTTTACATAAAAAAATAATATGAGATAAACATATTTTTTATGTGAATACTGCATAAGAGTCCCAACTGCTCCCAACCGCCTGGAGCCAGCGGGACTACGGTTTTCCCGTTTGGGGTATGTTGTGATAGGTTGAAGGTGGCAGGAAGGGGAAGGAGACGTGGTAGAGAAAGGTTGGAAAATTGCTGGCTATTCAGATTTACCCACCATATCATTATAACGTAAAAAGGTTTAAACCATTTATAACGTAAACCATTTACAATCAATGATTCAATTCTGATTTTGGGTATTACACCAGGGTGATCTTGAAAGTATCTTCCACTCTGTAACATGCTGCTAATATTCCTTGTATTATAAAATTTCTAAAAAACACAAATCAATCAAATAATATTTACTTGCTCACGCCGGGATTTGAACACGTGACCTTCGGATTGCTAACCGAAAACCTTACCCCTTATCTAAAATATAAATTTAAATATAAATACTACTATACCTAATTGGAATGGGAAAAGTTGCATTAAATAATGCCGAAAAATATCCGACATTTTCAACATATTTCTATATTTTTCATATTTAATCCTACTGATTGCCTTCCGTTTAAAAGCAAGAAGTGTTGCCGTATCAGTATTTACGATCTCTGAAGTTATAAGTATGAGATAATGTATATATTTAAGAGGGGATCCCGAGGTTCTACCAAGGACAAGATCGGTCAAATAACACTTGTTGCCTTCTAACTTACTATTACTTCCTACGTTATAAGTTCACTCTGTTGAGAATGGAGTCGTTTGGACATATAGTAATAAGTTAACTTTGAAGTATTGAGGATCCTGAAGCATGGGGCCAAATGTTTCAAATTATTTTTGTACTTTTTCTAAGGTAATTGTGAATGAAATAATAAGTTGACTACGGAATGCATGCATGATTTTGGGAGGCGGGTATGGGTACCGCCGCCCTGGGAACCATTTATTGTATAACCAACACTCCTGCAAGAGGTCACCCCAAGTGGTTCGCTACGTTTGGTGACTTTGGTGCACTGGTTCATGGGGTGACGTTTGTCAAGGTTTTGGAGGCCAATGTGTCTGCCCACCTGCTGCATGGCGGATCGGATCGGGAGAGTTTGGTTGAGGGAGACTTAACCTAGATCTCTTCAGCCGGACTCTCTCGACCTTACATTGCATTGGGAGGGATGAATTCATAAGTCCGTCACCTCTAGACACATTGACCCCCAGATTAGTACCCACCCCTCATACCCCTTTCCCTTCCCATAACTTCCTCTCCTTCCTTTCCTTAAAAAAACAGTTGTCATAGGTCCTGAGGGAAATGTTTGTCCTAACCCAGAGGGAATTTTTTTCCTCAGGGCCTCCTGTGTGGAGCTAATGTAAAAAAAATGACGCACATGAGCCGCTCCCAACTAGCAAATATATAATAAAATGACTCCAATAGCAGAGGAGCGTTGTGCGGCCTGTCAGATATGTTCAGTGTGTATTAGCTTAATTAGGTTTTAACATTAATTGAAGAGAAGTGGTTTTATCTAACATACATTATTTTTAAAAATACTAAACGTAGTAGTTATTTACCAATTAAACGATTTGAATGAACGTAATTTTAGTATAAGTGTAACTCATATTAAAAAAAAAAAACAGAATTTTCGATTTCAGAATATTGGGCAGCAGAGATGGGAAGGCTGACAGAGATATTGAAAGAAGGGTAAATGCCGGTGACTCCATTAATGGAGGACTGAATGCCGTTGGCGCTAATAAAATCTGTCAAAAAAAGCGAAGCTAGCAGTCCACAATGGAGTCCTGGTACCTACCCTGATGTATGGCAGTGAGGCATGGAACTGGCAGAGGAAAGATGAAAGTAAACTGAATGCTGTTGAAATGAGATCCCTGAGACGTATGTGTGGTAAAACCATGTATGATCGTGTTAGAAATGTGGATATCCGCAAAGAATGTAAGGCTGATGTAAGTATAATGAGCAAAATTAAGAAAGGGACCCTCAGATGGTTTGGGCACGTAGAGCGAATGAGCGAAGAAAGTAGTGTAAAAAGAATATATGATGCAAATGTGAATGGTAGAAGAAGTCGGGGACGCCCGAGGAAGACATGGCACGATCAAGTGAATCAGATACTTGAGACGGGCCATGTCAAAAGTCAGAATAATAGAAGAGTATGTATGAGACGATGTATGAATGTGAGTGAGGCAAAGAGTGTGTGCCAAGACCGAGTTGTTTGGCGGTCCGTCCTCTCTGCCTACCCCTGCGGGGAAACGGCGTGATGGTTAGTTAGTTAGTTGGGCAGCAGAAACCCGATAAAATGTATTGAAAATCAACCATATTGATTGATGATGGATTTCTTAAAAATTAATATTTTTATACTTAATTCTTGAAAAAATAATACCTGCAAAATGTTATCTATGCACTAAGTATTTTTTCAACATTAAACTCATTCCTGATGTATGAAACCAACACCAAATCGTGTGTACATTTTTCTGAACGAAAATCAATGAATTAGTCCTTTCTGTGAATCAGTATGCATTTTATTTTTAATTGATTTACCGAAATTATTATCTTATCAAAACCTAAAGAATAGAAGGAATTTACAAGTCAATTAAGTCGTTTTCAGACGACAAAGAAAGATCAGCTTGTTCATAAAATTAAAAAAAAGGATTTCTTATTAGATGTGAAGAAAACACAGAATCTGTTTCGAATAGTAATCTATTTAGTTTTAAAATCATCACTATTCAAAATATACCTAAGCAGACACAGGCCAGTGATCTCCCAGAGAGGGACCCGGTATTACGTTTCCAAGTTACAGTACCGGGTCTTAGACGTAAGCGAGTGGAAAAAACCTAAATACGAGACGATATACGATCCGCAGAGAGGTCAAGCGATCGAGTTAAGTGCCTTGGGAAATCCACAGACACCGGACACGGACCATATTCGGAACCAATGCAAGAAGTAGACGGAGAAACAAAGAGTTTTGTTTACCCAGTTAACTGTTCAATCACTAAGTGCAATTTGGTTTTATTATTTCACCGGGTTTTGTACCCTGCTATAATTCTTTCTTAAAACTTTGATTGCGGGGTTTTTTCGACAATCCACGCCGAAAAGCGGGTGATTTTTTCAATAAGCGAACGAAATTGCGTTTCACATAAAATATTTACTTAACTTCCGAACCGATTTTACGAAGTAGTTAGATATCACGGAAGGTGTTAAGCAAGGCTGTGTGTTGACACCGTGGTTATTAAATTTGTACACAAATTTGTAAGATGGTTGGTTTGGGTGCGAATATTCCGGTGCTGGTTTCTCACAGTTTAGAAGATCTACAGTCTCTTTTGTCTAGAATGAACGAATTATTCACGCGGAATGTGTTAGCGATGTATTCGTATGTGTACCTAATTCCAAAGTACGGAGTTTGAAAGATTACATAAAGAAAACGATGTGTAGGTAATATAGTTAAATTAAGAATTAAAAATACAATTAAATTAATAATAAATCTATTATTATTATACTATTGTTAATGGTATTAGATTAAATTACCGTAACTAGCTAGCTAGAAGGGAAAACATGAACCTCCCACATCGGCAATATTAAAAAAAAATACATTTAAGAGATCATAAAATATAGTCATCTATTTCGAAGAACTGAAATACTCGTACGTATCAATAAATGCTGTTTGTCACAACCAACAATCATAAAAAAGAACATGCGAACCATAGATAACATAGATAACATAGATAACATAGGTAACATAGATAACATAGATAAGGGAGATGAGCTATTATTATTGAAAATGGCCTCCACGCACTACACGGCGCCCCACTTTGTTACTACATGCGCACCGAACGCATAACTTTAATTGGCTGCTTTGATAGACCGTGCAGTTTGAGCTCAGCTTCCATACCATTTCGCCATGTGTTTCTATTAACTATGATGTGGACATTATTATTATTATTTTTACCTTCTGTTGAAGCGTAGAGTCATAGTACCCCGTGAACCCTCCCCTATACCCGAAGTGCGAGTCGAACCCTCGCCTGGTGGGCGTCTGAGCGGTCCTCGCCATGCCCAGGTGCCACTTGCCCACCGCGTGCGTGGCGTACCCCAGCTCGCGCAAGTACTCGGGCAGGATGCGCTCGTTCAGGGGCAGACCCCGGGGCTCCACGTTGTTGAGGGGGTAGCCTTGGTTGCCTGGGGAACAAAATATTGTTGAAAGGTGAGATGGTGTAATGCAGAGCACGATCACTCGGAAAACTTAAAAAATCTTTTATAATGTCTTCTTCAAAATCATTAATTCGTAATAATTTTGATTAAAACCAGATTTAATTTTAATCAGAATTAAAAATTATAATACACCAAAATAAATGTAGTAGAACTAATTTCAATCAAAGGTGTTCTATACTTAGTCCAACTTACAAATTTAAATATCTTTTTGTACATATATTGATCAACATTTATGGAAAACATATGTTTGTGAACCTGTCAAAAGAATCTTCATATATATTTATTTATTTATAAGACTTTAAATATTCCTCGACCAGAAAACCTAAAAAAGAGAATTGTTCAATCTTTATTACAATACGGTATTATTGGCTGGGGAGGAACACATGATAATATTTTAAATCCACTTAAAATAGTTCAAAGATTGATAATTAAGGTTATCTTGAAAAAAAAACATCTTTTACTGAAATTCTCTTTTCAAAATTAAACATTCCTAAAATAGACAAAATGTATAAAAATATTTAATACATTTTTTTTTAAAGAATAATAATTAAATACCTTACAACTGAGTATATCAGCAAGATTTCAGAATAACATTTAAATTTAATACCAATCAAATTTAATACCTACTATAAGAGTCCATCTCTGTCATTTTTTTTCAAACTTGAAATCTGTTTATGAAAAATCTTGTTTTCTTATATATTTTTACTTATATATTTTTATTATTTGCAATATTTTATTAGATAGGTACTTACTGGCATGATTTCATGAAATTAAGCTAGAATGCCCTCTTTATAGTGATTTATAATTATAATTATTATAGTGAATATAGGGAATTTCTCTTAGAGTGACGAAAGGCCACTTTTATTTTCTTTTATAGCACTGTATAACATGTAAATATCTTACATTCATTGAAAAAAAATACGGATTAAATAAATAATTAAAAAATATTTTTTAATGTTAATCAAAGTACGTTTACGTAATGTAAACTTTATACCACTGTCAAAATATTCGTATCAAAATCAATGGTTTCTTTATTGAGAAACAATTCATACTTTTAGTATTTCAGTATCTAAATATTGATTCAATAACGCCGATGATACACTTATACATTTAATTGGAGATAACTATGAAGAATTTATAAATATTTTAAATAACGTGCTAAATAATGAATCAAGATGGTTAAAAATGAATAAGTTTTTTTTTTTACATGAGATCCAGACAGGAGGCCCTGAGGAAAATAATTTCCCTCAGGGCCTATGTCATCTTTGGGGATGCTGTGTGAAGGGTTTTTTTAAAGGAAGGGAAGGAGAGGAGAGTTCTGGGAAGGAAAAGGGTTTAAGGGGTGGGTAGGATTCTAGGGTTCAGTATGTCCTGGTCATCCGCCTCCAAGACCTAGACAAACCTCACCCCATGAACCCGGGCACCCCTGCTAAATCACCAAACGTGGCGAACCACTTGGAGTGACCTATGGCAGAGGTGTTGGTTATCCAATAAAGGTTTCCGGCTTAAATTAAATACAAAAAAAAAAACAAAATGTTTGGTGATTGGATATAAGAAGACATCCAGTGAAAGCAAAATTAAAAATGATAGTGAAATTATTGAAAATGTTACTGAAATGAAATACTTAGCAGTTTTATAAGATTCCAAACTAACATTCAACAAGCATGCTGAATACACACAAAGAAAATTGGAAAAAAAAAATCTTTTTTGGGAAGAATTCCGCAAAAACTTTCTAGTAAAACTGCAATCACTATCTACAAATCAATTATTACTCCACATTTTAACTACTGCTCAACTATCCTTTTCCTGTGTAACGGACGCGAACAAAATAAATTCTCCAAAACAGGGCAATGAGAATAATACTTCGGCGAAATTGATTTTCAAAAGTAAATAAAATGTCAAAGGAACTGAATTGGCTAACCGTGAAACAGATGCTGAACTCGAATACGATGATATTTATACATAAAATAATAAACAACCTTTTACCAAAATAGGTACTTCTCCAAAAAAAATTATATTCAACAAGGAAATTCACAGACATAACACAAGGACGTGCAAGGAAATCAGGCTTAAAAAAGGACAAAGCGAATACGCAGAACAGTTTACTGTAGGTACGAAGGGATGATGTTATAATATTACTCTACCAGAAACTATAAAGTCCGCACCAATTGGAAAGTTCAAGATGTATTGTAGGAGCTACATAGAACTAGATAAAATATAGTTTGCAATATGAAATATTATAATTAATTAGCAATTTGTGAACTTAAATTTACAAATTACTAAAATAAAAATTAATAAATATACATAAAATGTAATATTCATATATGTGAGAAAGTAAATATATATACAAAAAATAAATAATAAAAATCTTAGTGCTGCTTGACATGATTATCTTGACAGATGGCCAATAAAGGAATTATCTAAATCCCCTTTGTTTTAAGTCTGTTATTATATATAATAATTCTTGAAACTTAAGTATTTTATTTTATTAAACCTTACAAATGGGGAAAAACTGTGGAAAGTAATGCGGTAAATATTTACTCATGGTTTTGGCATTCATATTATTAAGGTACTAGTGCAGAACCGAGAAAAATCTTGAGAACTTAACTTAACTTAACTTATTGTAGGATTTGTGAAGCTGAAAGAATTTCTAAAATATTTGCTTTTACCAGAGGCCTCGTTCGCGTAAATTAGAGAGAAATTACTGTACAAAGAGTTTTTCAAGGGAGTGAATTGTTTTGCTGGATAAAAAGTAGCCTATATAACTTCTCAGTCCTCCCTACGCAAAAATCACGTCGATTGCGTTGCGTCGATTGCTTCATTGCGATGTCAAAGAAGGACAAACAAACAATCACACTTTCGCATTTATAATATTAGTGAGGATTGCCTCAAAGGCATTGCATTTCAAAAACAAATATTGCCAATTTTAGAGTCCATCAGAAATTTTATTTTCAAATGAACAACGGTGCTAAACTTGAAAAATAACGAAGTCGCGCAAAATTTTTAACACGAAACAAAAGTTTGAATATAGAATTTTCCATCAATTAAATGTAGCAATTTTCTAATCGTGGGCATCAGTTAAATTCCTTAAAAGGCCATTTAAATTCAATTCATATTTGATTTCATTGACGTGAATTTCACGCAGGAATAACTAACGCGCATCGTCATAAATAACAAAGATGAGCAAGTTGATTGTTTTAATATTTTTTAAACTAACGGGTTGAGAGATTACGGCTGTCAAAAGGCTTCCCTCAACCAGTCTCTCTCGATCCAGTCAGCCAAGCAGTAAGTGGGCAGACGCATCTGCCGCCAAGAGGACATACGTCACCCCATGAACCCGGGCTAAGTCACCAAATATAGCGAACCACTTGGGGTGACCTATGGCAGAGGTGTTGGTTATCGAATAAATGGTTCCCGGAGCGGCGGTACCTATACCCCCTCTAAATAAAACCTACATTCTGAGATTTATTTTAGAGTTGTGACGTCACCCACTAAAAAATTATAGGTGTGAAGCTATTAGTTTAATAATTAAATATAAAGCTTTTAAATGTATTTAAGGTGTATCAGATATTTATAGTGTATTACTTTTTAATGTAAAACCACAGCATAACAACCAAAATGTCAATAAAATAAAATAAAATTAATTTCCCTGGATAAACACGTGATTAAATGGCACAAGTCACAATTAAACTCTAATACATTGTTTATGATCGTACTATAAGATATCCGATTTTATATACCTGTATAAAACCATTAATCAAAATGTTATATTGCATTCATAAAATTATAACTGAAAACAATAAAATTCACACTTATGGTGGCACACATTCGTGACAGTCGTAGACATGTTTGTCTGGGAATGAACATAAAATTTATTATAAAATGCAATTATTTTGTATAAATCTACATATTTTTTATGTGGATACCGCAAAAGAGACCCAACTGCTTCCGACAGTCTTGAGAAAGTGATACTGTAGCATCCCCAATTGGTGTATATTATGAGGTTGAAGATAGTGGGGAGAAGAATAAGATGTACAGAGAAAGATGGGGGAGTACCTGGCTATTCAGATCTAGTCACCAAGCACGTCTAAAACCATTTATAAGAAAGTTTAAATTGTAAATGTTGTTCTTTCACATGGGCGATACTGATGTAACTACAACTCAGTTTCAATTTATTTTCATTTAAGAAATTCTGTGAAGCTCAAAGAAGTGAAGATATAGTAATGGAGAAATAAGGAGGGGAAGAAAAGAGAGCTGTTAGAATAACCTGGATATCAGGTTATCGCTAGCACGGTCCACATGTTCCATCGTACATGGTCCATCGTACAAAAACAGTTGTCATCGAATATATATATATTTTTTTTTTACAGTTTTTTAGAGAAAATGTGTCCTTACTGGGGTACCCCGCTCTAAGGACACATTGTACAAGTTTTATTATTTGAATTATAAGTAAATACCAATGTTAGAATATTACCAAGAAAAATTACGAAGTTAGATCTAAAAGAAAGTACAAAACAAGCATTATTCTTTTTTGGGTGGCAAAATTGAATCTATTTTCTTCCTCCCCATGTCCAAAATCCATATTTTTATGCTTCTTTTGAAGGCGGTTATTTTTTTAATGGTTTTCATTGCAAGAGGGAGTAAATTAAATAATTTTATAGACAAGTATTCCATATTTCTTAGTCCAAAAGTCGTTTTAGTTGTAGGTTGGTAGAATGTATGTTGTAAAGTAGATCTTGTGAATCGGCCCGAGTTTGTCTGTAAAGTTATTCTGATTTTTGAATGCGTACATTTGAATATCTTTTGTCTATAATTGTTTCAGTGACATTAAATTCAGTGCTTTAAAAACATAGTCTGTAGGGATTCTGATGGGTACCTACTCTAAGTATAATTTTCAGAATTACCCTTTGTGCTATGAGGACTGGTTTTATAGTGGAATCGCATGAGCTTCCCCATCCGATAAGACCATATTGTAGTTGAGATTGGGCTAAGGCATAATAGATTTTAATTAGTTGTTCTTTATCTAAAATGATTCTTATTGTTTCGAAAAATAGGTTAGTTTTTTTAATTTGTTGCTCACATTTTCCACTTGGGAGTTCCAATTTAAGTTTTGATCAATTATTATTCCAGGGTATTTTATTGTTTGTATTTAATTCAATTTTGGACAATTGCAAGGAGTTTCTCGGTTCACGTTTATACAGTCTTTATGAATTTTTATGTTTAGGTTTGTATTGAGTTTATCCGTCTGTTTGTTGTGGATTTTGAATTTAATATATTTAGTTTTTGTATTATTTAGTGTTAGTGAATTTGAATCAAGCCATTGTTTTACCCGATTCATCCCCTTTTCAGCTTTTTCAAATACAGTCTTCCATGACTTTCCATGGAATAGAAGGACTGTGTCATCTGCAAAACTAATGACTGGCCGTGACAGTTTAGTTCACAAAAATCATTTATATATATCAGGAATAAAATCGGGCCTAAGACAATGCCTGGCGGGACTCCATCACTTAGTCATTATGAACTGTTACATATTCGTTGGCGATCTGCAGTCATGCCAGGGAACGATGAAAAGTTACTGAAGTTATTATAACAATAGACAATCCTTAACGATCAAATGTGCTAGGGGCCCAGGACTTTTAAATTAACATAGCAAGTAGGTCGCCACTTAAAGCAACATTACCGAATCTTTAACAGTTTATCGATGGTCTCTCACGAGGGTGTTATCTATTGCAAATATTGGAAAATTTTAAGACACCATGAAAACCACCTCATATTAGAAAGATACTTCCAAAATCCTGTCTAATAAACTGTAATCCTTGATGGCACTGACACACTTGCTCATTAAAAAGCCGGCTTATGAGCATGCTCATTATTGACAATTGATGACAACTGTCCACATTTGCTCATAAATGAGCAGGCATGGTTCGAACTTTCTCGTGAATGAGCGTGCTCAAAGCCAAAATTTGAATAAATGTCCAAAAAACATGTCAAATAAATATCCAATGGACTCAGTTCATTCGCTCAGAACTAAACAAAATAATATTTTTAAGAATTTTTAAGAATCTTTTGACGTAAAAAAATAAGATGGTTGATTTGGGTCCAAGATGTCAAAAAAATATTTTGGAAGTAAAGGAGCTTTTGGGGAATTTGGAAATCTATTGTGGATATTTTAGTGAACTTGTGCTCCACATATATTCGTGATTCCCATAATAAATCACGAAAACCAAGATTTTTTCGTCTCCCCAGCGGGCTATTTTGACATTTTTGCACATAATGAAATTGAGATCTAGCCTGTTCACATATGCTTAGAGGCCTCCTCTTCCACCAAATAATCCAATGAGCATTCTCATAAATCAAACGGCTATTGATTTGTGAGCATACTCATTTGGATTCAAATGAGCATGCTTATTACTAACAACGTCACTGACACACCTGCTACTAGGTAGCATGCTCTTTGTCTTCAAAAGAGCAAGTGTGCCCGTAGCATTAATATTCCAAACACATTCCCGAATCTTTGTCTTTAATCGTGTCTCCGATAATTCAAAACTCCTTATTTCCTGCAATACGTGATATTACGGGTGTATGTATTAGAAAAAATTGGAAACATTCCCTCCAAAATATCCATTAAGAGAACACGAAGACTGTCAATTAAAGCCGGTAATACACGTCCCCGTAAACCCGAGTTGGAGATGTCGGATTGCTTACGTGACATGTTTGATAATATGTTTGGGCAAAACGGGAAGCTGTACTCTACCCTAACCCGTGTAGAAACTTGTATGGGTTTGCGGATGTAGAAGTAACGAAGCTTCACATTTTTACTATTTGCATATCCAAATTACATTTCTCCGCTCTTCGGCCAGCCGGATTGACAGATGCGCCATTTTATCGCCTGGCGTCCCATAACTAAGTTTGTTAAATGGGATTTCACTGTAGTGCAGTGTCTGTTTTCTACTAAATACCAATGGCAGCCCGTGCTCCAAATTTATTGGAGGTATATAATATAGATACTTAGGGAAATTCAGCTAGAAAATATAAATCAAGCACGACAGTGAGTTTTTTTTGTAATGCTCGTTGTTTCCACAATGAACATTGGAGAAATAAAAAAAAGAGCGGTGTTCTGTTAATAGATACGGCCGGCGTGGTCGAGCTGTAAGGCTCCTTATTCGCAATCCGAAGATCGCGGGATCGAATCCCAGCGTGATATACGATACGATACGATACGATTGTACTACCTCAGCCAGGAGCACTCCTGCCCCGGTGAGACCGGTACACCAGGGGGCACTGATTTGTTAGGACTTCGAACACGTGCTCTGAGGATAGGAAGGAGGTTGGAGTTTAATCGACCGGTATACATGTCAACCTAATAAGCCAATATTGGAATATAGGATGGGCAGGAATAAAGGAATTGATTGAGCATTATATATGTATATTTGTTTTTAAGATATCTTCCTTCTTCTTGCCTCTTCTCGCAAATAAATTTGTATATTTGCGGCACGTTCCAGAATGGAAGATACTCTCAGTATCGCATTAGTGTAATACCACCACCACCATTCAAAATTGAAACGTTGCTTGAAATGGCTTTAGCCGTGTTTGGTGACCAGATCTGAATAGCCAGGTACTTTCCTACTTTCCTTTTCCCCATCTCCTTCCCCTCCCCACTACCTTCAGCCTCACAACATACCCCATTTTGGGGATGCCATAGTGTCACTGGCTCCAGATGGGAGCAGCTGAGATCCTTGTGAGGTGAGGTATTCATTTAAAAAAAAAGATCAACTCACTTCTATTAGATATCATTTACCTTGCGACCAGCTAACACAGTAGCGATTTCACAATAGAATATCTTCCATTGGCGGCGTGTCCACTAATACTGGATATGCCGGTTGACACCAGTCTCCAGTACCGTGACGGGCCGAGAGACCTCTAACGGAATCATTCTAGTTCCTCGTATACCTCGTGTAAATGATAGACTCGTTTTTATGTATTCAAATCTGCATTACTTTGTAATAAAACTGTATCCATATAAAATACAATAGCCATGAAAAATCGCTAGAAAATGTCCCAAACAGAATTCCAATGAACCATCAATGTAACACTTTGAATGACACGATCGTAAAATTAAGTAGGTTACAAAGTCTGCTGTAGATTGGACGCATTGAAAGAATGCCAGGAGGTCTAGCATGAACGATCGATAAAACCCTATGTCAATACAATATTGGCCAAATCCATCATCTATGGTCACGGAGCACGGTCGATAAATATTAGCACGGCCTCCATAGTATCAGATAAGTTTTGGTTAACTGTCAATAGACACATATTTTTGAATAAGGTCGTTCGTTATGCAAAATTACTGGCTTATTTAATTAACGGATTGAACTATGTAACTTAGAACAATCTTAGAACAGAAATAAGTCACATAGGTTCAAACAATTCAACAAAGAGGTGACCAATTTATTCCGCTCGACTCTTGAGTATTGTCTCTTGAGTATTGAGAAAGTGGTTGAAATATGATTAAAGACCCAATTAACTAATTAACTCCTATTATGTATATTTAGGTTGGTATTACGCAATTGTTTTGGTGTTTGACATTTCAGAGTGTTAGTTCAAAGAAAATACATCCAGTGTTGCCATCGTTAATCGATTTTTTTATTTATTCCCTGTCAAAATTGGTTCGGCTATCAACGGTGAAGCCGTGCTTGGGAAATCGATATAAAATCATCGGAAGTTACGCCGATCGATCCGATATTGTAAAGTTATCGATTTCATTGTGCAAGAGCTCCAGGTGACAATGACGCAATCGGTGCTCTTGTTGAAGCGATCCAAAGGCCGACTGACGAAGATGTGGATAGATTTAGTGGAAAAGTATTGGAGCATGACGGGAAGGACTGAGGACAATGAAAATAGTTGAATGATGTTGTTACCTGTTCTGATGGGATATTTGCCCGTCATGAGCGCCGCACGGGACGGAGTGCATATGGGCTGCGTGTAGTAACTGTTGAGGATGATGCCGTTGTAGCACAGGGCATCGATGTTGGGCGTCGGAATCTGGTTGGAGCCGTGGAACCCGACGTCATTCCAGCCCTAGAACATTCCTCAGGGTTAGCACATCATTACCCAATGTTGCATTGGAAGAGACAGAACCCCCGTTCGCTTTCTGCACCTAAAACACAACTGCAATATTATTACGCATCGGTAGGTAATATTAGCGAAGTAAAATTTTTAATGATACATTAGAAAATTTAATGTGGTAAGATAAACAAATTAAATAGAATAAATTGCCGTAGTTAAATTGTTTAAGTTTATACGACTTCTTTCTATTCTAAAAACTTCGCTAGTTCAGTCCGTTCATTAAACAAGCCGGTAATTTTGCATAACGAAAAACAATTGTACATCCAGATATGATGGGCGCAGTTTATATCTTTTTTAAATCTTGTCATGTATTTTGTATGTAAACATCTTGTATTAAGTCTGTATATTTTTGAGCCCGTACCTTTTATTGTATTTTCCTGATTTTGTTCTTTTATGCATATTATTTTCTAAGATTTTTGACACAAACAGTAGATAAATCAAATGAGTGGTTATAATAATTCATAAAATCTTGTAAGACACGTTTCTGTGAAATATTTGTAAAGTGATTCTTCATATTATGTTGTGTGTGTATGTTGCTTCTGTGAAATGTTTTGTAAAATTTTTCTTGGGTTGGGATGGGTTTAACTTTTCCAAAGTACCAATTGGTGATCCCTTAATGAGTTTTGATAACTCATGGGAGTGCAACTTCGTTGTATGTTTTATTTAAAAAAATATAAAAATAAATAATTGAAAAATATGTTTTGATAATTTGGTTTAATTTTTGTGCTGGTAGGTATATAATATAGTAGCTGAAGCCCTCGGTACTGCCAGGGTGGAACTAACAGAAAATTTTCTCTTATTTTGAAAATATTCAAAATTTCATCAAGAAGTATCAAAATTCTGCCTTAAGGGATAGGATAAGATGAAAGGATGGTTTTACGAAATCTGACGTAGACAGCTTATTTCCTTTCGGTTTGATGGTCATGTGTGCAATATTTTATCAATGACCAGGCCGCCTGGCTGAAGGTCGCCCGCCTGCCCGCCACAGATACTCTTCTTTATATCCATATAGATAACAGTTATATGATTTGATAGTATTATTTTTATACATTTATTTAGATGTATAATTTTTGTAACACAGAGTATTTTTTTAAACAGCTATTCAGTTTACTAAAAACTTAAAATTTTTTTAAAATAACGAAGAAAAAATGGAAACTTTTTTTCGGCTGATAAAAATCAACATATTGACCCTCAGATTCCTACCCACCCTTCATACGCTTTTCCTTCCCAGAACATCCTTTCCCTAAAAATATCTCCACATAGCTTTCCCAAAGACGACAAAGACCCAGAGAATTTTTTTCCTAATTGCCTCCTATGTGGAGGTAATCTAAAGAAAATTGTTAGGAATTAGTTATTTTTGTAAAAAAAGAGGTCCTGTGTAAGCTTTACAATTGGATTAATCAATAATTTCATATTGATAATTTTCACCTTCTTAGCCTTATTTTTTTTATCTCATTCATTGAAGGCACAATCCTCACTCAGCTGGAATCAACCTACATTGTAGTTTATCATAGGTTATTAGTTATTATGCAGTTCTCGTGAATCCAGTATACGGGTTTTGTATTATTCATCAACATGGAACGTGAGCAGATAAAACGTGAAACTGTACATATAGTAAATCCATTAATGAAATTATTAAAATCACTTTCAATATTTTTACTTTTATTTACATTAACTCCACACAGGAGGCCCTGAGGAAAATAATTTCCCTCAGGGCATATGTCATCTGGGATGCTGTGTGGAGGGTCTTTATGAGGAGAGGAAGGAATAAATATTGGTCTTGAAGAGACCCATGTTGTAGGAAGGAGGAAACACAGAGAAAAACACAAACTGTGCAGAAACGGGCGGTCCGTTTGATAGATTCTCCCATCTTAACAGACGGACTGCAATCTTTAGAGCACAGGCGTCGGGTGGGAATGCTATCCTTGTTCTACCGGTATTACAATGGAAGATGCTCCGAAGAACTAGCATCATTGATTCCTTCGGCACCGGTGCATAGTCGGGAAACACGCCAAACGCGTGGCCTATGTCATCTGGGATGCTGTGTGGAGGGTCTTTATGAGGAGAGGAAGGAATGAACATTGGTCTTGAAGAGACCCATGTTGTAGGAAGGAGGAAACACAGAGAAAAACACAAACTGTGCAGAAACGGGCGATCCGTTTGATAGATTCTCCCATCTTATCAGACGGACTGCAATCTTTAGAGCACAGGCGTCAGGTGGGAATGCTGTCCTTGTTCCACCGGTATTACAATGGAAGATGCTCCGAGGAACTAGCGTCATTGATCACCTCGGCACCGGTGCACAGTCGGGAAACACGCCAAACACGCGCCCAACATTTGTACACGGTTGACATTAGTCACATGAGAACGGGTCGTTTCTATGACTCGTTCTTGAGTTCAACGGCTCGGCTGTGGAACGATTTGCCGGCCTCTGTGTTTCCTCCCTCCTACAACATGGGTCTCTTCAAGACCCATGTTCACTCCTTCCTTTCCTCAAAAAGACCCTCCACACAGCATCTTCAAAGATGACTTAGACCCTAAGGGAAGTTATATTCCTCAGGGCCTATGTGGAGTTAATGTAAAAAAAAAACAGAGGCCTGCAAATCATTCCACAGCCGAGCTGTTGAACACAAGAACGAGTCGAAGAAACGACCCGACTTTACACTTTAAGTTTACAATTTAATATTTAAATTTGTTGCCTTTCTTTATAAATTTCTCGTTGATTCGCATTGCATCGTGAATATACTTCATAATATATGTTATTTACATTCGATTCGATTTAGTGGTTTTAAGTACTAAACTAAAGCGCATCGCGAAAGTCGTGTGCTACTTGTATCTCTAACTAAATTGCATAAAAATGATCAAAATGCCCTCGCGAATTGAAGAGAAAGGGACCGAAAACACCAGAAAAAGTCAGTAATAGCATTTCAGTTGTAAACATGTGGCAAAATAATAAAATAATTATAAATAATAATTTTTTTTCGATTGTTTCTTGAAGATTTTCAGCGCCTTTGGGAAAAATGAGCAAGCGAACGTAGCAACACATAAGTATAAGAAAGATTACCTACTGGCAGTAGGTCGTCTCATACAACATTCCGTATCTGTCTTTGTAAGCGAGTAAACGTCCCTTGTCATCCCAATAATACCCGTGATGTAAAATGTAGTATTCGCCGCAAAATATGTAAACGTTGCCCGGTCTAATACCCATTTCGTTAATTCATACACATTCTTTGAACGTCTATCTTTATCAAGTACTAGCTGGTTCCCAGCATGCGTTTCAATGCCATATTCAAAGAAATACATTGTTTCTCTGTGTATCACCTTTGCCGTGCGTCCCCGTTGCCCTCCCGCGTCTCCTACTACTTATGCATATTTGGGTTGGTATTTCAATTCAACACTGATTGTTTGGTGTTTGACATTTTGGAGAGTCAGTTCAAAAAAAATACATCCAGTGTTGCCAGCGTACACCGATTTTTAATTTATTCCCTGTCAAAAGCGGCTCGGCTATCAACGGTGAAGCCGTGCTTGGAACATCAATATAAAATCATCGGAAGTTACGCCTATCGATCCGGTATTGTAAAGTTATCGATTTCACTGTGCAAGAGATCCAGGTGACAATGACCCAATCGGGCTCTTGTTGAAGCGATCCAAATGCCGACTGACGAGGATGTGGATAGACTTAGTGGAAAAATATTGGAGCATGACGGGAAGGACTGAGGACAATGAAAATAGTTGAATGAGGTTGTTACCTGTTCTGATGGGATATTTGCCCGTCATGAGCGCCGCGCGGGACGGAGAACATATGGGCTAGCTTTATAATTTATAGCCTATTTGTTATTTTGATCTATGAGCTGTATTATTTTTAATTTTCTTTAAAATCCATTCAATAGTTTTTGCGTGAAAGAGTAACAAAAACACACACATCCATACAAACTTTCGCGTTTATAATATTAGTAAGATGAACATCGTTTGAATTAAAAAAATACTGGAAACGTGAAAAGTGTTTGTTACTTGCACCCTTTTGGGTTAATTTTGTAAGACGCAAATGTGTTGTCACGTCATTATAATCATAAAATCTATTGAATCTCACAAATGTACCCTTGCATTGCGGGCGAAAAATAGGCAAAAAAATAACCTGAATTAATATAACGTAATCACCCATTTAATAATATTAATTTAAATAATTCTGCAAGATTACCAATTGATCGGACACCTAGGAATTATGGCATCCTCTTTTCGGGAATGATGCGTGGCTAATTATAATTAATATTGCTGAGGAAATGAACAACTAAAAATAATAAGTTTTGAAGTTACTGACTGAATATAACTTAACCTATTAAAAAAAATCTATTTACAAAGAGTACAGCAGGCAAATAACACGTTGTAACAGCATGTATCCGAAAGATTTTAAGCAGCAGTCTGAGCATATTTGTAGTAAAATATATACTTATCATTTTGCTGTCCGATGATTTTTTTCTATTAAAATCCAAAAGTTTTGAAGTAAAACTTCTTCAGCGCCTTAAGCGATTTGAAATTAGGATGAAACGGAAATGCGTCACAGCTCAGTTCTACACAAATACTCAGTTTTAATATAATGCGGTAAATTCGCGCTTTGGCACGTGTCTTGGATAGCGCAGTGGGCAAGGTGCCTGAGAAGTCTCAGCGACATCAAGCGAACGGAGGTTCGAATCTTACGAAATCCAAAAAAGGTACATTTTTATTTTGTGAATTCAATATCCAATCTTCAAACTACTTAAAAAACACGTAAAAGAAAAGAAAGTGACATCCAGCGACTTTCTAGTTTCACTTCTACCGCGTGTGAATTACACACTCTGATTTTTAAAAATCAAACTTTTTATATCAAATCGTCGCTACTGCTCCCACCGGGATGCGTATTTCCAAAACCTATACCGGTTACATATTCAATATCAAAATTTAAATATTTAGAAAAAAAAAAATTAATTTCTAGTATACACATTGGAAAGATTATTTTATCTAGATTTTAGAACAATTTTTGTTTTTGCAAAGTGATAAAAAATTATCAATATAGAGGTGTCTTTACAATATATGGGAATAATGTTAAAATTTAAATATTTAGAAATAAAATTATTAATTTCTAATATACACACCAAAAAGATTATTTTATCTAGATTTTAGAACAATTTTTTTTTTGCAATCTGACAAAAAATAACCAATATAGAGGTTTTGGAAATACGCCACTGGGATCGGGGTATACGTGAACCGCCGTTATGCAATACCCAACTACACAGTTGCGACCAGTGATGGAAAAATTACATCCTGTGGATCGATGAATATTTTAATTACCCCACTCAGATTACAGGATACAATACAAGAATTCGTCTAAATTTACAAAAAATACGACACAATCTCCAAAGGCAATAAAACCAGCATTAGTCTAAACGCAGCCTTGGTAATGCCAGTTGAAGATTATGAATCTCATGGCATTGTAAATTTTTATGCAATCAAAACCTACTTATGTCGCTTATTACTATTTAGGTAAGTACAAAATTCCACAAACAAAGAAGGGCGATCGAGCGAGGGGCAACGAGTCAATGAAAACAGAAAAAAATGCCAACATTATCTAATTGCAGGGCGAAATCTTTATCTTAAGATAACTAATTTGGTGGTGTACCCAGCAATTGTTAAACCACCTAACAATGGAAATAACTTGCACATTTTGGCGTTGTATTATCTAGGAAATAAAGGTATCTGGAAATATTTTAGCGAGGTTGTTAGCAATACACACGTTTCCGTTTTATTCATTCAAGTATTTTTTGGACAGGGTATTTATACGGACCACCGAACTTATCGCGGATATGCAAATTCTGAAGCAAACCTACGTAACATTTAAATTTTAAATCATAAGTTGGTCATACATACATACACCGAAAGAATTCGTATGTTATGCAAGTAATGATACAATGGAATTGCTAATTCATTTAGTTTTTTTTTTTGCAAATATATTATGTTTGAGGATACACCAAAGCATTTAAAAAATTATCACGAATACATATTTTTTTTTGAAAAAAAAATCATAAACAACCAAATAAATCAAAATAAAAGTACGATACTAAAGTTTTTCCCTATTATCTGATTACGTATTAGAGCCCGTTCACACTTCCGTTTTAAAAACGGAGGTGGGTCCCGTTTTTAAAACGGAAGACTTTGGCCCCTGTTAACACTTCCGTTTTAAAAACGGAGGCGGGTCCCACTTTTAAAACAGAAGGCCTAGGCCTCTGTTCACACTTCCGTTTTCAAAACGGATCCGTTTTGAAAATGGATCCTACTCTACGAAAACATTTTATTCGCTCATTTTTCAGTGGACGGTCGTGCGCATTGGACGTCGATGAAGCTCTTGTTGTCATGTGGTAGGTACTTATTAAAAAGAAGGAAAAAAATGAAAAGAAAATTTTGGGTACACCCAATTATAACTGAAAGATTTTCTGTAGGAACTTTCTTAATGTAATGTTATTATTCTTGTAATGTTATTCTTCTATATCCATTTTGTATAATTTTGTTTATCGTTGTGTGTGATTTAAAGTAATACTGTAAAATTGACCTGCTGACGAGCTGCTTTGGGAGTTTAGCGGGTGCTTGTAATCTATCTATCTATCTATATACATCTATATCTATATTATTACAAAAATAAAAATAAATCGCCGAAATGTGTGTATGCGCATAACTTCCGAATGACTGTACCAAATTGGATAATTATTTTGTTGTTTGTGTTTCTTTATTGTCAGGAAAAGTTTTGTATAAAACTACTGTCTGGCATTATGAAATTTGTATAAAAAAATTGAGGGGGTGGGGGGGAAGGGGGAGGGGGGGGAATGGGAAGGTGGAGGGGAACTCGGGAGGGGGGTTCGCAGGGCGTGGGAAGTGGGGGAATGGTGAAGGAGGAGAAGGCGGAGTGGGAACGCGAGAGGGGAAGGGGTCGCGGGAGAGGAAGAGGAGGCGAAACGGGAACGGGACGAATGGAAAAGGACACGCAGGGAGAAACAATTTCTTCATTAAATGGCAACGCATGCTGGGAACCACCTAGCGAAGAAAAACAATTTTTAAAATCAGAGTGATAGGCTACGAAGCACCGCATAAAGAGGACACCGATTAGTCTGTCTCATTCTCTCGCAGGCTAAATTCGATGGATGCATGTGTACGTCTCTTTTTAGTGTCGCTCGTTTCAGTTTCATCGAGTTTTAAATCACAACGGTGCTAAAGAAGTTTTCTTTAAAAAATTAATGCCAACTCAAAAAATATCCATCAAGGGAAACGGTGTTTGCGAAATGGTTAATTATTTATTTTTAAAACATGTGTGCATATTGATTTTTTATTGACATCCGTTAGTGTAGTAATTATTTTTTGGGCTTTTATGTCGTGTTGTGCTTCCTCCTTCTTAAGTTTTCCAACATTTCGGACAGCGTTAGAGTGCCTATCATCAGGATAAATGTGTAGATGGTGGTGAAGTGTGTGTTTATGTACGTAGAAGTGAAAAAAAGTGATGGCCGGTTTCATTTGTCCGGATGGCCAACTTTGCTCGCTCGAATGTGTTCAGAGGTCTTTTGGAGAGTCATGATAATGTCAGCAATGTATTGTTCAACTAAACTTCTATGATAGCCCTAACTGGGCCCACTCTTCAGAGTCTCATTTGAAAAAACTTCAAACATTCCAGAATAAAGTCATACGCATAACCCTGGGTGCCCCCAAATGCATAAGGTTATCCAAACTCCACAAGATACTGAAAACTCCTTATTAAAAAAAAAAAACACATCTTAAGTCTCGCGGAAATATTTTAAGCGGGAATTCTCACCCATGAAAACGCGTCCATAAACTGCCTCGCCTAGTACGATGAAAACGTACGTACCATACATAAAAAAACTTAAACAAATCCATATTGCAGCCATGTCCTCTTGCAATCAATTTTTATCAAACAACCAAATAAACCATTTTTTCAACAACAATTATTATAAATTATAATGAAAAAAAATGGGGCCTTTTTGTCCCGGAGTACTGTATGCCATTATTTCAAAAAGTCAAAAGGTAACTCCCATCATAAATAATTGGATTTTAAAAAGATTTGGTTATCTATGTTTGATAATATGCTAATTTGGTTTACAGAAATAAAAAGTTTAAAAATGTGTACATACCAAGTCATCTGCCATAATAAATACGATATGTGGCTGCCCGGATATTGTGGATACGGCATCTCCGAGGGATGCTGCGAGTGTAGCAAATACTAGGAATCCGAGGACTTCTCGGATAATCATCTTATTTCTGTAAAGAAAAATAAACACAATTTTAATCAAATCAAGCACAGTCGTAAATACAAATATATTTCGTTTATGTTCATACACTTAAATACAAACATGCAACTAATTACGACCATAAACTCATTAGTCAGAAGTAAATATTGGAGTATGGGAGTATTAACTTTGTCGAATTTAATGTTTCAAAGACCCAATCATGTCTGATAACGTCTAAAAGGGGTCAACATGAAAACCTAGTCTCCTTCAACGGAAACAACCTTCCGAACAGGCCCTCCATCGATATGCTTGGTGTAACTCTAAGTGACCAGCTCAGGTATGGGGGCTCCTTCGAAACCAGAGATAAGGTAGCCTCTCATAAACTGGGTCCTGTACAATACAGTACTGTAATAGTACACAACTGCTTACCCTGTACAAATCGCAAGTGCGCCCCGCTGTTGAATTTGGCAGCCACCTCTGGTCTGGAGCTCCAAAATACCAAAAAAAAACTTTGATTCTGTGCAGAAACGGGCGGTCCGTTTGATAGATTCTCCCATCTTAATAGACAGATTGCAATCTTTAGAGCACAGGGAATGCTGTCTTTGTTCTACCGGTATTACAATGGATGATGCTCCGAGGAACTAGCGTCATTGATCCCCTCGGCACCGGTGCATAGTCAGGAAACACGCCAAACACGCTCTCAACATTTGTACACGGTTTACATTAGTCACATGACAACGGGTCGTTTCTACGACTCGTTCTTGAGTCTCTTCAAGACCCATGTTCACTCCTTCCTTTCATCAAAAAGACCCTCCACACAGCATCTTCAAAGATGACATAGGCCTCGAGGGATATTATTTTCCTCAGGGCCTCCTATGTGGAGTTAACATAAAAAAAAAGAACTTCTTACTTCAATCTTATAAAGATACTCGAACTCAATACATACCTACTTTCTTTTTACTTCTCTAGAATAAAAAAGACAAAACGCTGACTTAGTAGGTTTATATAAAATTATTGTCTGAGCAATAAAACATTCCATCTAGAATTATTTATTAACAATATTGCCAATTTCAATGTGTCGTTTGCACAGTGTTATTAATTGTGATTATATAGACAAAGGGGCTATATAGAGAAAGGGGCTCAATGACTGGAAAGGCCACGGTGGAACATTTTCCTGCTGGGGGATGTGGGCCTATAAAATACCGTGATACGCCATCTTGCAACAACATCAGCAACATTTCCAGTAAGCCCTACTCCTTAGCGTCCTAGAGTGGTCTTTATGATCCCGCGAGTCCCGGGCAATATGACCACTGACCCTAACATCGTGGTCGTAGCTGATAAGGAGAGGGCGAATGGCGAGTTTCCGGCGCCATAAAACCGGATCAGCTCAGCTAAGGGAAGGTAACCCCTACAGAAAAATCCCTGGAGAAGGCAATGGGAAACCACTCCAGTATCTTTTCCCAGCATATCACTATGGAGAGAAACCAAACAATGGCCCCAAGTCCCAGACGGCCCTTAAATGGGCCAGGGGTGCGAAGAATCTCCCGGCTCAAAATAGTGAATTCAAAAATAAGATTAGGAACATGGAATGTTAGAAGCTTATACAGCGGTAAATTGGATAATACGATACAGGAAATGGAAAGATTAAAAGTAGATATCCTTGGAATTAGTGAACTGAGATGGACTGGCAGCGGCATACACCAACATGAGAAGGGAAATCTATACTACTCAGGAAGTGACCCACAGGATAGAAACCCTCGAAACGGAGTTGCTACATTTGTCATGGAGAAGTATGTAAAATTTGTTAAGAATTTTGTACCCATCTCGGACAGAACAATATTGTTACAATTACACTGTCAACCCATCAACATTAATATTATTTAAGTGTACGCACCAACAGCGGAAGTGAGATATGATGATGATGTGGAATCTTTTTATGACTCACTAGCCAGTACATTGCAAAGTTTGAAAGGAGGAGAAGTCAATTTTGTCATTGGAGATTTAAATGCCAAAATTGGTGAAGGTCGCCGCTCTAATATAGTTGGTGAATATGGCTTAGGCATAAGCAATCAAAGAGGTGATAGACTATATGAATTCTGCCAGGATAAAAAATATGGTTATATTAAATATCTGGTTTAAACTCCCGAAAAGAAGGCTTTATACATGGAGATCACCTCAGGATGGAACAATCTATGATATTGTCAGGAACCAAATAGACCATGTGTTAGTAGACCATAGATTCAGGAACTCTGTAAAGAGAGTCACCACGTACCCTGGTGCGGACATTGGTTCTGACCATGTTTTGTTAACTGCCGATATTGTTTTACGCTTAAAACAAATAAAAAAAGCCCAAAAACAAAATTAAAATGGATATCTCGAAACTCAACGAAGAAGTGGTCAGAAATAAGGTATCTCAGACTTTGAACGATAATATTAAGCTACTTCCTTGTGATCCATCGATAGAAATACAAACACAATGGGATAACCTTAAGTTATGTGAAACCTGTGATACAAATTTGAAAGCTGATAAGCAAATTAGAAAAAAGAATTGGATGACTGACCACACCTTGAACTTGATGGATGAGAGACGTAGACACAAATATAATGAGACACAATATAAAAACTTACAAAGAACGATTAGACGTGAAATTAAAAAAAGCCAAAGAAGAATGGATGAAGTCACAGTGTGAAGAACTAGAGTCGTACAGTCGTAGTCACAATGCATTCAAACTTCACAAAAAATTGAAGGAAATTACGGGCACTTCTAGAAGAATTACTCCATCATGTTTAGTTGACGATTCCAATAAATTAATATTGGATGAAAAAGATATTTTACAAACATGGGTAAAGTATATTCATGATACATTCAAAGATATTAGACCTGATATTAATATTCCTAATGATCAATTGCATGGACCATCGATTTTAAAATCAGAAATTCTTCATGCGATAAAGACTTCAGACAATAGAAAAGCGTGCGGACCAGACGATATTTCAGTTGAGATGTTGAAGCTCTTTAATGATGAAAATGTTGACTACCTGTTGAGGTTATTTAACTCTATATATGACACAGGGAATATACCCCAAGATCGGCTAAAATCCACCTTCGTGACATTGCCTAAAAAACAATACCCTAAGAAGTGCAGTGACCATCGATTAATAAGCCTGATGAGTCATGTTCTTAAATTATCCCTTAAAATAATAAATGCCAGGATACGCAATAAGTGCGAGCAGGACTTGGATGACACTCAGTTTGGCTTCAGAAATGCGTTCGGGACGCGTGAAGCATTATTGTCTATCGACGTACTATTGCAAAAGTGTCGTGACCAAAGAAATGAAGTCTTTGCCAGTTTTATTGACTACGAAAAGGCATTTGACAGGATAAAACATGCTAACCTAATGAAAATGCTTGCGGATTGTAACGTTGATACCAAAGACAAGAATTTCATTAAAAACCTGTATTGGTTCCAAACAGCAGAAATAAGACATGGGAATGAGAGATCTAATGCAATTGCTATTCAGCGTGGAGTATAACAAGGCTGTATCCTGTCGTATGTTTAATCTCTATTCCAACTATGTCTTTAAAAGAGCCCTAAGTAATACTGAGAAGGGTCTGAAAATCAACGGAGTTGTCATTAATAACATAAGATACGCAGATTTACTAGCTGACTATATCGATGACCTCCAAGACCTATTAAATCTTGTTAATAATGTTAATAATCAACGTCAATAAAACTAAATGGATGACATTTGGACGACTAGATCACTCTGAATCAGTGATACAGTTAAATGGTTGCAATGTCGAAAAGGTGGAAAGATTTAGATACCTCGGCAGTATTCTCACGGAGACTCTTGACCCAGATGTGGAGGTTAAATGCAGAATTGAAGCAGCAAGAACTGCGTTTATTAAAATGAAATCCCTCTTCTGCAATGACAATATCAGCTTAAAACTAAGGCAGAGAATGCTAAAATGTTATGTGTGGTCGGTCTTGTTCTATGGATGTGAAACATGGACCTTGAAAGTAAATACCATGAACAGGTTAGAGGCTTTTGAAATGTGGCTTCACTGGAGAATGCTCAAGGTCCTATGGACCGACATGATCACCTACACAGAAATTCTCAGGCGGGCTGGAGCAGATAGAGAACTGCTTACATTAATAAAAATCAGGAAAATTTCATATCTGGGTCATATACTTCGAGGGGAGAAGTATCACTTACTCCATTTGATATTGAAAGGCAAGATAGAGGGTCGCCGAGGGCCTGGTAGGAGACAAATGTCTTGGCTGCGTAATATACGAGAGTGGACCGGCATTAGAAGTGTGGAGGAGCTATTCCGGGCAGCGCAAGACAGAGAGACATTCTCAAGAGTGATCGCCAACGTCGGGGGGACCTGATACGGCACACAAAGAAGAAGAAGATATAGACATTTACATATATACAGTCTTGCAAATTTTAAAAAGCAAATTAACCATCTTACTACCAATACGTCGTGAAGAATTAAAAATTTTAACTTTATGAGTAAAATCTCAAATTATAATATTTAATTAAATGAAGACAATATTAGTGAAACTCAATCGAAAATGTGGAGACAGAAAAATCAGAAAAATATATTGGCACCTCGAGCACTTGCCATGTAAGCAAAGGGTCCTGGGTTCGAGTCCCAGAGGTGCCAATATCTTTTTCTGATTTTTCTGTTTCCACATTTTCGATCGAGTTTCGCTAATATTGTCCCCATTTAATAAAAAAATTGTAAGAAATGTTGTAATTTGCTTTACGTTTTGTTCCGTTTCTATATCTAATATTATGCTATACTTTTTCTTATTTCTTTGAAGAAGACAATAATAATAAATCATAACGAAAATTTTAAAACGAACTAGACACTGAGAAATGAAAAGGTAACTGTCGCAACTGGGGCTCGAACCCAGGATCTTCTTCTTGTCTTACCGAGACAAACGCGTCAACCATCTTGGTCATTGCGACATCTTATTTTTTAAGTAATTAGTTTCGATATCTTATTTCAAATTCAGAACTAACGAAATATGACATTCGACTATTTTTTCTCATGTTTTTGGCTGCTACGTTTTTGAATGATTGATGATCACAAAGTTCTAAATAATTGGTTAGTTTCCTAAATAGTATCTCGGTTAAACAGATAGATTAATCATAAACTATGCATGATATGATCATTTTAGAATTTCAACAAAAATGCATGCTGACTGCTCCCCCGTTCCGTGCTGGAACCTGCTGCCCCCCTACCCCGGGCCATAGTTCCTTAAGGCAAATTATGTCAACTTTGGGGATGCTCAGATAATACAAATCCTTTAATTTTTTTTCAATTAATAAATTTAATAAGTTATGTGTTTTTATATGGTCTAAATATATTAAATTATCGAGAATTTATTTCGAACAGTAAGTATATAAAATTCGCATAGTATATATTTTTTAATATAGCTCGTTTTTAATTAATTAATTAATTAATCCTCTCTACAGCTCAGTTATAAGGAAAGCCGAGCTCAGTATCAAGATAAAAGATGGCAGTGTTCAAAACTGTCGAGAGTACAAGCTGCCGAAATGAGGTACTTGAGAGGAGTGGCAGGGGTTACGAAATGGGATCATATCAGAAACTCGACGATCCGAGACGATCTAAACATCGAACCACTGCTACTCTTCATAGAAAAATCGCAGCTGAGGTGGTTTGGGCATATGCTGAAAATGTCTGATGACCGAATTCCGAGGAAAATACTGAGTGCATTTCGTCTAGTAGGCCGCCCCAGACACAGTTGGGCGAGGCAACTCCAGAAACTGTCTGAGGAGAAGATGGGACTGCCATGGACGGAGGCCGAACAAGCAGCACAGGACAGGGACGCATGGAGGAGCCTTGTTGATGTAGTGGGTCCCCGACCCGAATAGGATATGGGGAAGAAGATGATGATGAATTTATATTCAAATCAGATCAAGCTTATTTTGTTATTTTACTATGCACAAGTGCACTGACTGAGCAGGCTCGCACGCGCACTAGTGGCGTCGGTGGTCTCGTGGAGTGCCAAAAAAATTGAGACACGACACCATTGATAGACAAACTAAGTTATCAGGTTGTAACAAGAAGAAAATCTCCGGAAAGACATTCCAAAATCTAACACATGAAATTATGTCCGAGGTGAAGATATAGTATCGTATATGTATAGTATATAATATACATAATATCGGCTAGGATTTAGTTTCGTAAAGCTTTTTGTGAAAAGTATTTTGACAACTTCTTTAATATTAATAAGGAACTCCAATGAAAAATATTATCGCTTTAAAAAATATTTTCATATAGAATAATAAACGCTGATTCTGAATATATAAGTTTTATTTCATAATATTAAACGTAGAGTTCTAAAAAAATTATTAAAAAGTGCATTTTTTAACGTCTCGTTAAAATACACTGTAAAGTTGGTACGATTGAATGGTTAGCGCTGACGTCACGCATCACCAGTCATTGTATCACATTGTATTGAAATCAATTGAAATGCAGGTATGGCACAAGCCATATTAACAACATTTTATGTTATTCTTTATTTCATACTGTTTATAGAGATTTAGTTGTTAGTGTTAATTGAAACAATATTTAAGCCTTAATAATTCTGTATCAAAAATAGAGGTACCTCTATTAGTTTATCTCAATTATTTAAAATATTCAAAAACTACTGCACAAAAAAAATAGTAATGCTTCTTCTAGGGAGAATACTTCAAACAACGGAATTTCAAAATGGCGGTAGTTGATCAGCTGATTTCCCGATCCTATACTAATTTTTCAGGAGTGATGACGTCACACGATTTACCATATTTCCGGTGGTTTTCGGGGGGTTTTGAAAAATTAAAACTTAGACAATTATTTTAACTATTAAAACTAACTCTAAAAATAAAATAAAAATGTAGTTATTTAAGTTAGTAGGTCATTATTTATAAAAAAAATAAAAAAATTGGGCTGGAGTTCTCTAATGCAAAGTCACTCGGTGGTATCATTTAAAAAATGAAATAAACAAACTTTCTTCACTAAACATGTGCAACCTTTGGTTAATTACAAAATGGCCTAAACTGGGATGGGATTTCTGATATTATTATTTTTAAAAATCGTAATACTGGTAAATATGCAGACAATTATTGCGAATTACGCACCAGAAAAATATGTCACATTAAAACTAATATTTAATAACAAACAATGGGCACCGTTAACTTTATTTCGCCACCAAGAGTATACCGTGTTTGTTATCTACATACATAGTAAGTAATTTATAATCTCAAATATAGACAAAACGTTTGGAACTGATAGAAAAGGTATTATTATCTTTTGTGTACATACATAATCTTAATTAACGACTGTGAAACAGCAGAAAGGAATTACACCGTACATATTTTTTGTTTGCAATTCTGTTCGCACTATCTTCTCAGTGGTAAAATATACACTGGAAAAATTAATAAAGCCACAGATAACATTAAGTTCTTTCTTAACTTACAGCAACGAAGGAGGTGGTAGAGGAGTAAAGGCTCCCGACTAGCAATCCGAAAGTCGCGGGATCGAATCCGGGAGAATTTAGTTTGTTTAATTTGTGTTATTTCACAATTAATTAATTTTAAAATGAAAAATGGTAATATTTGCAGCACGTTCCAGAGTGGAAATTAAACAAATAAAGAAATAGTATAAGACCACTATTAAGAATCGAAACGTTTCTTGAAATGGCTTTAGTCGTGTTTAGTGACCAGATCTGAATAGCCAGGAACTTCCCCACCTTCTTCTCCCCCATCTCTTTCATTTTCTTCCTCTTCCCCTCTCCCCTCCCCACCACCTTCAGCCTCACAATATACCCCTATTGGGGATTCCATAGCCTTACTAACTCCAGACAGGAACAGTTGGGACTCTTGTGAGGTATCAAAAAAAAAAGATTTTCAGCTGCAAACTGATCTGTAATTTGAAACGTGTTACATCTATTAGGTATTTCGATTGATTTGATTGGAGTTTATTTAAACTATGAATAAATTATTCTCTAAATTATTTCCCAGACTCCTGCAAGTATTACTTTGGTACAAAATCTGTCAGATTAAAGAATTATTTTTGAAATATTCCCCCTTGATATTCAATTTCAAATATGCGAGAGCCTCTACGGCCGTGGTCATCAAACTGCGGCCCGCGGCGGATATTTGTGCGGCCCGCACAAATATTTGCCGCCTTCTTTATTTCATGTAAAATTACTTATAATATAACCTGCTTTTTCTTTTTTTTTCAAATATTTTGGGTATGTATGCCCTTATGATTTTAAAATGTTTATTTTAATTGATTGACATTTGATTTCAAAACGCGCGCCGGTGTAAGGTTAAATAAATGAAGACAATATAAGCGAAACTCAATCGAAAATCTGGAAACAGAAAATCAGAAAAATATATTGACACAGTGTAGTATATATATATATTGACACAATATAGTGTCCCAGAGGTGTCAATATATTTTTCTGATTTTATGTTTCCAGATTTTCGATTGAGTTTCGCTTAAAATGTCTTCATTTATTTAAAATTAAGTAAATTTAGATAAATATTATCATAATTGAACAGATGCCGTCTGTTTAATAACGTGTTTTACCTTGCTGTTGTTCATTGCCGTATAATAAATAATTATTGACACCATTAATACGAGTAATTAAATTATTTGACATGAACTGTTATAAGATGTGTTATGAAGCTTTGTTTTGTTAACCAGATTCATATTTTGCTACCGCAGACCATTAAAAAATCACGAATTATTGTAATAAATTGTAGAATTTGTTAATCTCGTTGTCTTGCAAAAATAAATATTGCCAATTTAATATACATACAAAAATCGTAAAAATCCAAAAAATGAAATGCCAAAGCGTTGCTAAACCATTCTTGCGATTGCGATGAAACTTTGGGGAATTTGATGTGCGCATACCCGCTATGGTTTCTATATACAATAGTAAGTTCTGGCATCATGAAATTATGCATTGCTAACCGTTCATCCGATTGCGATGAAACTTTGGGGAATTTGATGTGCGCATACCCGCTATGGTTTCTATATACAATAGTGAGTTCTGGCATCATGAAATTATGCATTGCTAACCGTTCATCCGATTGCGATGAAACTTTGGGGAATTTGATGTGCGCATACCCGCTATGGTTTCTATATACAATAGTGAGTTCTGGCATCATGAAATTATGCATTGCTAACCGTTCATCCGATTGGGATGAAACTTTGGGGATTTGATGTGCGCATGCCTGCGATGGTTGCTATATACAACTACATATATAAAAATCAAAATATGTTTGCTTCTGGGTATGTATCATATGTGATTATTTAAGATTTCTATTGTTTGCTAAACAATGAGTGAATGAATGAATGAATGCATGAATGAATGAAGGAATGAATGATCGAACGAACGAACGAACGAACGAACAAACGAATGAACGAACGAACGAACGAACGAAGGAGCGAAAGAATGAAGGAATGAAGGAATGAATGAATGAATGAATGCATGAATGAATGAATAAAATTGAAGCCGCTGGTGAAAGCTTGTTTAGAATAAAATTTAAATGTGTGTTGACAAATTAATATTAATTAATAAATGTAATAATGTCAATACTAATTGAGGATTAAATAGAAAATTTAAGTCATGCAATATGCATTAATACGCAGCGTTTTTGGTTAATTTTCGGAATCACTGGTCACGCTTAAAACGAAGATTTTTTAGAAAAATTCTTATTAAATGCTCCATAAGCCGCCACACTTTTGAGCACATATTTAGGAAATAACACAAAATAGGTTATTAGGTTCTTAGTTTAGGTAATTAAGTAATTCATGCACATTTAGATTGAAACAAAACTTAGCAAATGTCAAATCCATAAAAAAATGGCGACAATGAAGGAAATTTTAAACTTTTATTGAATGAGCATTGAATTTTAATGCATCTTTTACCCTTTATCCAAACGTTAGTAGTTATTTCTTGATGTAATTAAGTTGAAACGTCGCCACATCATTTACAAAATCTGTGCTTAATAAAAGTGTGGCGGCTTGTTGGACATTTACCAAAATCTTTAGATTCACCTTAGTTTCTACAACTTTTAGCATTTGGGGCGATGGAATGATTAAAAATTTTCAATTAGTTAAAATGTCAATTCTAGGAAGTGGCCATTTAACGTGTTTTTTTATACACGCGAATCTTTAGGAGGTTATTCTTGGTAATCTAAGAAAAAAATCTATTTAAAGTATAAATATTGTTATAAAAATTAACCTTGAATATTGAAATTGACATTAACCCTCAATTTATCATATCTTTGACGGCCGGCGTGGTCCAGTGGTAAGGCTCTTGACTCGCACTCCGAAGGTCGCGGGATCGAATCCCGGCGTGACAAATAAATTTTATTTGATTAATTTGTGTTATTTCACAAATTATTCATTTTAAATAATATATAGTATCTACCTACCTATATTTGCGGCACGTTCAGTGTAAGATAATCTCAGTATCGCCCTGGTGTAAGACCACCATTCAGAATTGAAACGTTGCTTGAAATGGATTTAGCCGTGTTTGCTGACGAGATCTGAATAGCCAGGTACTTTCCCACCTTCCTCTTTCCTATCTCCTTCCCCTCCCCACTACCTTAAGCCTCAAAACTGGTTGGGACTGCGGTATTCATGTAAAAAAAACCTTTTATAATTTGGCCACAAATGAAAAAAAAAGTTATTATTTATGTATTGAACCGCTTTCTCGTTAATACGGAATATTTTATATTTAAACAGTTAGATTTACCTTTATTATTACGAAAAGTGAGTATTTATGTCGGGGGAGACAAAAAAACACGCAAAAAATATGCATTTAACATTTTAATTTTGTTTAAATTAATTTACTTACGCGGTGTACGCCATTTTTATATTTATCGTTTTTATTTAACATTTCAGAGACAATCAATCAATGCTGCCAATTATTGCCATATAAAAGAATAATTTATTCACGTTATTAAGTGAATGCATTATTGACAATTTTTTACATGTATTTGTAACAGCAGAACATGGAAAGAAATGTATTAATAATCACACATACCTGCTAGACAAACCCTGCTTTTCCAAACCAACCAACCTGGGATGTATATCTACATTACGATGACACGCAGCTTTCGTAGTTTGAACCTCAACCCAATAATTCGAAGTAGGTACTTTTTTGTTTTTATTTTCACGAGAATTTATTTTATAAGATTGGTACTTCCGACAAATGTCGTATTTGATTGTCTATTAGTTACAACAGTCTGTGTCTACAAAAGGAATATTCCGCATTATCCGTGCATCGAACTTCGACATCTCGAACGTTCAGTTTTACCCGTGAGGTGGACTATATTAGTGATGTAACGAATGTCATTTATTGAGCATTCGCGAATGCGAATGCGGATGCGAATATCTACTACCGACATTCGCAAATGCGAATATTGAGTTTTTTTTTTAAATTTGGCCCCAATTATGTATGGCTTAGCGGCTCACGTTTGGATCTTGTTCCGAGAATTTGCGAGTTGATCCCAAAAAGCCCACCGGTTGTTTTATTTCATTTGTCGTCTGCTCGTAAATAAAAACAAGTGAATTTTAAGGTTAGAGTGTGATTGATTAGTGATTAACACGAGTAAATCAAATTCTAGTGAAATTTGGACTTATTTTACACTTTGCGACTCTGAACGAGCTAAATGCAAGCTGTGTAACAAGAAATATTCTAAAAAAGGCAGAACTACACGGTTGTGAGAAATCATTTGAAGGTAATGCATAAAACAAAGTTTTCCCAATTAGAAAAGTGTGAAAAACGAAAATAAGATGCATCTAAAACACTTCAAGTGGCATCATCTTCCCATCAAAGTACGAAATCCGATATGAAACAGATATCGCTTCAAAAATGTTTCGATAAAACGAAACAGTGGGATAATAAATCTATGAAGTCATTGGCCGTTGATAATTCAATAAGTGAAATGGTTGCCTTGGAAGACTTGCCTTTAATTTCGTGGAAAGTGTTGGATTCGTAAGACTTATGATTTGTGTCCATCCTATAATTTAAAGTCTCGTCTCTTTTTTTTATGTTCATATTCGCAAAACATTCGCTCGAACTTTGCGAATGCGAATGCGAATGCAAATATTCGTTACATCACTAGACTATATGCATATTTACCAAAAAGTTTTTCATTACTAATCACCCCCCAAAGTTTCGCGGTATGAACGTTGAGAACGATGTATAGTTTTCTCTGCATGCAAAGACGTAACTTCTCCAAGTTACTATTTAAAAGTATGTTTATCTGAATTGACCTGACAGGTAAAACTGTCCAAAATTTAAACTCGACAAATATATCATTTCAAATAAAAAATTATCAATTAATAACATAACGTTAGTACCTAATCTACTTCTTCTCTGATATAATTTATGCTTATCAGTTCGAGTTTTGAAAATTTCAAGTTCATTGAACTTGAATAATTTTACGCATTGCGCAGAAATACAATTTCATATCACGCGTACACACAAGCACCGATAACCAATATTAGTATATTATATAATTATTAAAATTATCTCAATTTATAGGGATGTTATTATAGATATTTCTTGCAATTAATTAAAATACTCGACCCGCTCAACTCTCTCTGAGGTATCCCGCATTTTTTTCATCCACTTGAATCCATCCACTAAAAATGATGACATTAGAATTATTAGATAGATACATATTTAACAGCATACCTAGTTAGAAAAAATAGCTAAAAATATTATGGTAATTCAATTTCTTTTAATTACTGGCTTTAAAAAAAATACAAAATATGACATAACACTGAAATGTCTAAGAATCGGACCACTTCATTAGTCATTTTCCTCCTTCCTTGGACCACCTCCCAACTTGTAATAAACTTTAAACTTAAAAAGTTTTTGTAAGTAATTTTAATATATTGATGTTAAAAAAAATTGATAGAGAGTGATCAATTAGTTTTACTCGTACCTTGTTGGAATCAGAATAAATCCCAGAAATTTTTATTTATTTATTTATGGTTTAAATATAATATCAACATTTTTTGTACCAGTTTTATTCAATGGTATGTTTTATTTTTAAATAAATACTTCGTCTTATTACAGATTTACTATTAACTAGATTTCTGTTGTAGTATGCAAAATGAGTTTATAAAAATAATTTCATTGGATAGATTCGTTATTTAACCCTTCTAACATTTTGCAATATACTACTCTTAGGAGAACTTTCAAAATACAGATTCCGCGGAAAGTATTTGATTTGATTTCATATAAAATCGATGTTTTTAACAAAAGTTTTCAAAATAAAATACTGTCCTCAAAAATAGATGAAAGACTCTCAGGATTTTTATTACAAATCCTCATAAGCGATTAAAAATATCATTGAAGATTAATATAACACTAAAAATCTACACGAAATAGGAAAGAGGACAAGATACAGAAAAATAGAAAAAAATAACGATTTTTAGTGTTATCTTCTTCTTCAATGATATATATTACATTGATGGGAATACCCTTCAAACGTAATAAAAATATTGAAAGTTAGAATGCAATCGATGATTTAGTTTAAGTGGCTTACCAATGGTATTTACCGTCTAAACTGTAATTACTATTTTACTAGAAACTAAAAAACACATTTAATTAGTTAAAGACATTTTAAAAGTTATCGTCACATCACTTTTCTTCATATCATATTTAAATAATTGTTAAAATTTTCAAACCAAATTGTTAACATGTAATCCGTCATTGTATTCAATTCCTAGAAAATGTATGTAGTTCGTAAAATCGCCCGGAAATGTGTGAAATAAATTTTATTAGACAAATTTCCTAGGAAATCTATGCATTTCTTAAATAGAAATCGGAAATGTAAAACATTTAAGATATCAATGGGTACGCGGGGATAGCGGGGCTAACCTAACATAACCCACACTGGAACCGGCCAAGGATTTAAAAAGTGCCTTTGCAAGAAGAACTATATTACAACAAGATGTCTGTACTATAAAAATAAACCATTGTGTACTTCCAAGTGCCATTCCATATTCCATACGATATTGGAATTATATACAATTCCTAGGAAATGTTTGTACATTTCCCAGGATATGTATATATTAAATAATTTTTAAAATAATTTTTATACATTTCCTAAATAGCTTGGAAATTGTATACATTTCCTAGGAGTTGTATACAATTCCTAGATTTCATAAATTGCCGGTAACATATATATATGCATACGTATCACCCAAAAATACTTTGGTTGTTTTTTATCTGTGAAAAATATATCCCAAAAATTTATTTTATATATTTATTTTATTCATTATGTGCATATATATAAAAAGGTTTACATATATTTTTTGGCCTTGCCTGTCTCACTAGGAAATCCTGTGTCGAGACAGACTAGTTAACACATATTTTATAAATATTAAATAAAGTACATTTTTCAATAGAGCAAAAATATTTGACAAAAATTTTCAGTTTGGTAGGTAGTGGTAACAATAATGAGACAGGATTATATTAGGGTGAGGTGACTAATTATTGCAAGACCTTTTTAATTAACCAAGAGGTTAACAGCATAATTAGAAGAAATGAAATAAAATAAAAATTGTGCACTTTTTTAAATGGTGTACTGAGTAATAAAAAAAAACTAATAAACTAACTAATTTAAGGGGTTAAGAAATCGGACCACTAGATGTGAGGTCATTTTGATTGCAAATGACCTCCATTATCGCCCTAATGCCTTTGATCGCTAAGTGGCATAATAAAGTTAACTAACCGGTTTATCGCTATTATACTTGACACCACATTTCACAGATAAATATTCTGGGGTTTTAAACATCCTCTACGGTTCAATAATCTTGAATAAGCTATACGTATAATTCAACGATGTAATTCCTCGTCTGCCAAAATACCGGAATAGTTTTAAAAAAAGGTGAAATATATTATAGTATTTAAATATTTAGGCATGTCCGCAAATATGTGAGAAATGGAATCCCCCAGTTGGCATTTGTTCCCACGACCTCGTCTCCCAAAGACCCGGATTTTGGCACTGGGAGATTGATGTGGTCGCATTCAGAAAAAAAATAACTAACTAGATTAATCTGTATTTAATTTATGTTTTAATATGTCGAGAGATTAATCTAATTATAATGGTATTTAACATTTAAAAAACCTTAAAAAGATGTATGTTTTAATTTGTAGTTTTTATGGTTAATTTATGGAACTTTCAGTTTTTTTTTTCATTCTACCAGCTTTTTAATAAATTGATTCTAAATGAATTCATTATTTTTTTATTTAATACATTTATGTTTTAATTTAAACAAAACTTGATTTTTCACAATAACGCGAAATGTTGACAACGTGTTAACAATCTGCTGGTACATCCTACCACATGAGGCCTTGAGGAAAAGAATTCCCTTCACAGCCAATCATTCTTCGATACAAATAATATTCAAAATAAATTAATAAAATAAGTTAATAAATTAGCAAAATAATTATTTCTGTTGGAGGACTAACCGTACCACTAGCACGGACTACAGCAGCACAGCATGACTATGTATTTAAGGGTATAAAATTATTCAATAAATAACCCCTAGATATAAAATTAGAGGAACACTACGACAATAACAAAAAAAAAATTAAACAAAAATTAAACAAAAATTCTCCAGTACCACCTCATAACTTTTCTTATTGTTTGATATAATGTTTTTGCTTATCATTTACAGCTGACCTATATTTTTATTACTTTTACTGTATTTTTTCATTTTATTGTTACCTATATTTTTATTGCTTACCTATATATATATATATATATTTTTAAGTATATTTATTCAGTTTTTTTTAAATTTTACAATATTAATCTTTAAAATCTTACAAAACTGATCAATCAGTTTGATTGTAAGAAATCTCTCATTTGTCCTATTTAGTTAATACTATTATACTTTTATGTTTTACATTGTAATAACTGTGTAAAATCTAAAATACTAATTATTATAAACTACTAATTATTATATTGTTTATGAATACAGTGTGTGATAGTAATTTCCAGGTATTTGATCAATATTCGATCTGGGTATTTGTATACAATATTATTTGCTTTCATGTTCTACGGAGATAGAATGATTTAATTTTTCTTTTGCTTACCTATATTTTTATTGCTTACCTATATTTTTATTGCTTATATTGTATTTTCTTTGTAAAATTATTACTTTGTATTACCAAATTTTATATGAAAAAATATATGATTGTCCTCTTCTAAGCACAAGCATCTGCTTTATTAGGAGAGTGTTTTTTTTTTAAATATATTTATGTTATATTATGTTATGTTATGTTGTATTCACAAATTAAAAAAAAAAAATGTAAATAAATTGTAAACTGTATTATTGCTAAACAAAAAAAATCTTTGCGGTTGCAGTGTGGCGGGTGTTTATAGTAAAGGAAAAAGAGGGAGTTCTGAAAATGAAAAGGAATGAGGGGTGAGTAGGAATAAGAGTAATTAGGGGGGTCAGTGTGCTTAGGAGTGACGGAATTATAAATTCATTCCTCCAAGGCGATCTTCCGAGAGAGTCCTGCTGGAGAGATCAAAAGCCCTCCTTCAACCAGACTGTCCCGATCCGGCCCGTCACGCAAGACCTGGACATGTATCACCCCATGAACTCGGGAACCCCTGCAAGTTACCAAACATAGCGAACCGCTTGAGGTGACCTATGGCAGAAGTGTTTGTTACCAATAAATGGTTCCTGGGGCTGTGGGACTAATACACGCCTCCCAAATTGAAATATATACTTACCTATACCAATAAAATGTTAACACGTCTGATACAGTTCATGAAACATTAAAAAAATGCAATCAATTGGTTTCATACAGAGATATTTCACCCGGAAGTGCAAATATAGATTAAACCTTTTTATTTTAATTAATATAATCATCCATGTATAACCCAATTTAAGAAATTTCAACGATTACATAACATCCAGTGAATGGACTCACTGTTCAAATATTCAATATTTATTAACTCATGTCATATGTTTCTAGTTACGGCATCACTGTATTACAATTTATTAAATACGTAACTGTTTTCAATTAAGGCGTGGTATTACCGCTCAAAAAGAAGAAGATGGAGAGATACATAAATACAAATGTTAGAGAGAGCGCGCTAATATTAAAAACGATAATATTTAAGAAAAATTGTGAAAATGTTTAATAAAATACCCATCGTTTAAAATAGAGTAAAAATCTCGTGGGAATGGTCTAAAGTAGCATTTATTTGAATGTGAATTTTTTAGTACATATGACTTGTAAAATAACTGAAAAAAACTTATTTATAATAACTTTCGGAGCATTCTTTGCAATTTTTTTCTATCGAGAGAATTTCATATAATTGCCGTTTTGGCGTGGGGAATTTATACGTATTAACTTCAAGAATAACATATATTTTTTAAGAGCTTTAAAACGTACAAGTATTTAAGAAAAAAATGTAATAAATCGGTAGAAATGCTGGAAGCCGGTCATGAGTACATTATCAACGCACTAAGATTATGAACAGCGTCTAAAAAAAATGATTACAAAATTTAGAAGGCATAGTGAAAGAAAACCACATACTCGCATCAATTATTCGCAGCCAAAAAAATTAATTGCATAGGAACTAGGCATCTTATATAAGTATTATGCCAATGCAGTCTTATATATAATATTCCAATACAGTCTTACATAGTGTACCCGCATTCAAAATTGCTTTCTCAAAATTAACATTACTGACAATTTTGAATTGCCTCTAGCAATCATAACCTCATAAAAGCTATTAAAGCATCAGCGTTAAATTTATTTAGTAGTAGAATAATAATTAATTATTGTATAACTTTGCATAATGTAATAATTTGTAATGTTAAAAAAATCTTGTAAATAAAAAAATAAAAAAATTATTCATCAATTTTTTATAAGAAAACTTTCTTTTATAACTTTTGAAGGTTATTCCCATCAATGTAATACAGCATTGAAGAAGATAACAATAATAATTAAAACGAAAATATGAAAGAGAACAAGACACAGAAAACAGATGAAGATAATGGTCGCAACTGGGACTCGAACCCAGAACCTCTCGTCCAACCGGGACGTGCGCGTTTACCAGTTCAGCCAATGCCACCTTCTGTCAAACCATTTGAGAATTAACAATATTGTCTTCAATTATTTTTTTTTCTCCATATTATCAGGCAACTACTCTTTTTATTGGAAACAATCAGTCCAAGAATTGGTTTGTAACCTAGATAGCGTCACGGTTAAATATATCCGATTTTATTTGTATGGAACTATTGGCTTTTTATCTAAGTCTAAATGAATATTCAATTTTTTATAAGAAAAACTTTCTTTTATAACTTTTGAATGTTATTCCCATCAATATAATATGTCATTGAAGAAGAAGTGTGACAATAATAATCTAAACGAAAATATGAAAGAGAATAAGACACAGAAAACAGAAAAAGAAAATGATCGCAACTGGGACTCGAACCCAGAACCTCTCGTCTAACCGGGACGTGCGCTTTTACCAATTCCGCCATTGCCACCAAAAATAATCTAAGCTATTTACACATCTTTTTTTAAATTCTGATTCATACGACCGACTTCTGACCTTTTTATGTGAATATAGCACAAGAGTCAACTGCTCCCGTACTCCCGAATGGAGCCAGTGAGACTAAGGCATCCCATGATGTAGGTATGTTGTGAGGGTGAAGGTAGTGGGAAGAGGTAGGAGATGGAAAGATAAAGATGGTTAAGTCCCTGGCTACTCAGTTCTGGTCACCAAACATGGCCGAAGCCGTTTCAAGAAAGGTTTCAATTTTTACCAGGGCGATACTAAGAGTATCTTGGAACGTGCATATATAATATATATTTATTTAAAGTTTTTAATAAAATTATTTGCGCACGCCAGGATTTCAACCCGCGACCTTCGTATTGCTAGTCGAGAGCCTTACCCCTCGACCACGGAGGTACAGGTCTTAATGTTGATTTCTGGGGGGGGGGGATTCGAATATATAATTTCGGTATATATAATATAATAAATGTGCGATCACATCGAGTCTAATATAGTATACCTGTTTACCCAATGAATTATTACTATATTCATACAAATTTCTGGTAAATCCAAGATGATTTGATAACTTAACGTACCGTGTAATTTTAATTATTGTAAATTTTCTTGTTTGGCGTTGAGTAAAAACCGGCTTGTCTTGTGGATGGGAACAAACCTGATTATTTATTTTAATAAATTAGTATAAATTGTTCAGCATTACAAAAATATACTTTAAAATTTTGAAACTTGAAATTGCCCTTGATGGCATGATTTTATGGAGGGCGTAGGGATAAATACATTTGCTCAACAGCATTCAAATAATTTTGTAAAAATTAAAAAAAAAATATATATATGTATATTCTTATATCTATTCCTGAAGAATTTTGGTGGCTTTGAAAACAAAGTGAAATTGAGGTAATATTTTACAAATATGGTGACATAAAATTGACAAAGCAGTCAAGATCAAAAATATCACAAAAGTGATGGGACCGTTGCCCCGGGAACCATTTATTGGATAACCATCACCTCTGCCGTAGGTCACCCCGATAGTAGTTCGCTACGTTTGGTGACTTCGACGTGACGCCCGTGCGGCCCGGGTCCATAGAATGAGGTTTGTCTAGATCTCAGCTGCGTATATTTTGCCCACCTACTGTGTGTCAAGCCGCATAGGGAGAGACCGGTATAGAGTGACATTTTGACACTCGAGCCGGGTTCTCTCGACCCATTGCCTTGCACCGCAGTGGGTGGGATATATTCATGCGTCCATCACTCCAGGACACATTGACCCCCAGATTCCTGCCTACCCACTAACTAACTAACTAACTAATCATCCTTCCTCTGCCAGTTCTATGCCTCACTGGCATACATCAAGGTAGGTAGGTACCAGTGCTCTATTGTGGACGGCTAGCTTCGCTTCTTTTGACAGTTTTTTATTAAATATCATTTTTGCACTGTGGTATCACCGGTCACCACTCTCCAGCTAGATGCGTGACAACGCAATTTCATTTGCAAATTCAATCCGGTTCCAATGTTCGCCCTCTCTACCTGCTTTACCTCTAAGAAAGAATAATATTAAACTTGTACAAATCATTGTAACATAAAAGTTTCCATTGTAAATATGTTTTGACTCGCGTTAAATCAAGAATTGTTATTTAAATACCTCCACACACACGCATTCAGTTTATAGACGTGGGCAAGGTCTGTAGGCTGTCAGACCTGGATAAAATATTTAAACAATACCCTATATTACCCAAACACGCTTCTTTCAATATCTCTATCAGCCTTCCCATCTCTCGTAAACATACTGCCCAAATACACGAATTCATCAAGCTGATCCAAGTATTCATCATTCACAATTATGTTGCTCATTGTTTTCGTATTCTCTCTTTCAAATACCATGACTTTAGACTTACTTACGTTCATCATTAACTCATTCTTCAACAAACTTCGTTCATCCTAGACATGAGAGACTGTAGATCTTCCATACTGCTGGAAATCAGCACCGCATCATCAACATACAACAGGCAACATACTTTCAGATTACTCAATTTCGCGCTCAATCCCATCTCTTTCAATTTTTGCATACAATTATCCATATATAGATTGAATAACCACGTCGACATTTTGCAGCCTTGTTTCACACCTTTTGTCATGTCAAACCACCCCGTAAAATCGCCGTTCACCCTAATACATTTTTTTTATTTTTTTTTATTTTTATTTTTTTTTAAATATGTTTATTTTGTTATTAATTGTACAATAATTTCTCTTACTTAAATCTTACAAAACTGATCAATCAGTTTGATTGTAAAAAATCTCTCATTTTTCCTATTTATTTACTTACAACATATAAAATGTTTTATATTTTGGTGCTTAATACATATCTAGTAATTATTTAATAATATAATACTTAATATTAAAATACTTAACTAATATTGTAATGCTTATTATAACGCAACGCAACGCATTGCTTATTATAACGCAACGCAATGCAACGCATGGTGCTCATGCAGGGATGCAATTGCCTGTATGAGATTCGTATTCACTCCATACTTGGACAATACCTTCCATAGCTTATTCCTATCGACTCGGTCGTATGCTTTTTGTAGATCTACAAAGGCACAGAAGAGTTTCTGGTTAATAACAAGAAATTTCTCAATGATCACACGCAATGAGAAAATCTGGTCCATGCACCCTCTTCCACTCATAAAAGCACCTTGCACATCCCATATTTTATCCTTTTTTTCCATTCTTACCCTTTCAATCAACATTCTACCATACAGTTTGCCGACTGAACCAAAAAGGCTAATAGCCCTATAATTCCTCTCAACACTGGTTAAAAAGTCTGCACAACTATGTGAGAATAATACGGCTCTCCTTTAAAGTATTCGGCACCCACATTGTCGAAATCCACAGCCTTATCATTTTTCATACATTTAATTGATCTTTTTATTTCATCCATGCTCATTTTGATAACATTCACTCCGTCATCGTTCGTACCCGATTCGCCGCTGGAATCTCTATTACCAGGGTTGATTTCGAATACTTCCTCAAAATACTTCATCTATCTCTCTTTTATTTCTTTCTCATTCGTCAACATGTTTCCATCTTTTGATTTTATCACTTCCAGACTTCCGTTCTCTGGACCACTCCGGGACCTTTTGACCTACTTCCAAAACATTTTAATGTTTTCTTGGAAGTGTTTCGTCATTTTTATTCCCTCTTCCTCATCCAGGGGTTTCTTTCTTTCTTTCAATCCAACACTTACTCTTTTCTTGCATCCCTTATATACTTCTTTCGCTCGATATCTCTCTTCGCTAGAAGCACTGCCAGCCGCTGTGAGACATAACCATGCTTTCTTCTTCTCTGAGACCAGTGCTTTAATCTCGTCATCCCACCATGCGTCACCTTTCTTCCTACCTTGCGTGCCTATTGCAAACACAACTCTAGCAGATTCACAAAGACTAACCTTTATGTGGTTCCATGTTTTATCAATGCTTAGACCATCCATTTCCTTCTCATTCAATCTCAGCACGCTTCTCATACTCCCTTCTGATATTAGCGTTTTGCAGTTTTTCTACTTTAACTCTGGTTGGAGTTGATACCTACTTACCCATCATGTCTTATTGCTTCCCAGAACTTCCTCTCATTAATTTCCCTTAAAAAAACCCTTCACCCAGCATCCGTAAAGATGAGATAGGCCGTGAGGGAAATTCTTTTCTTTAGGGCCTTGTGTGAGTAGTTAATTTAAAACAAGAAGAAAACACCACGGCTGAAGCGAAACGAACAGGGCGATGGCTACTTAAAAATCAGTGTGTACTTTACACGCGGTAGAAGTGAAACTAGAAAGTCGCTAGATGTCTCTTTCTTTTCTTTTGCCTGTTTATTTTAAAAGTGGTTTGAAGATTGGATATTGATTTGACAAAAATAATATTTTTTTTAAATTATTTCGTAGGATTCGAACCTCCGTTCGCTTTCTATCTGTCTCTCTGGCCGTTGAAACTTGTCAGGCGCCTTACCCACTACGCTATCGAAGGCCCGCGCCAGAGCACAAATTTATTATATTAGAACCGAGTATTTGTGTAGAACTGAGATGTGACGTATTTCCGTTTCATCCGAATTTCAAAACACTAACGCAAAAGAAGTTTCACTTCAAAAAATGTGTGAAAACGGATAATAACGATAAGTGTCATCAACCAGATAAAGCTGAGAGATTTCTATATGAACACTAATACAAACACATTTATTTGGACAACTTCCGTCAGGAACATACTCTTATTTAAATAAAGTTTCAAAATTAAAGTAACAGAACAGGTTCAAATATTTATTGGACTAAGCATTTAAGTACGAGTATGTAAAATACGACACGTGCTTACAACGGGAATGTTATTGTGTTTATGTTAAACTAACTAATTTGACTATATTGTGGAAATTAGGCGAATGTCAAGCCAGTAAAATATAATGATTTGGTAAATTATAATAAAATGCTATGAATTATCTGTTTTTATAAAATAACAATACTATAATAGATACCCACATAGCAAATATTTAAAAATAATTCTAATCTATTTCTTTACCACATGTCGAGACTACCTATTACTAATTTGACATTTTACGTATTTATGATATTTAACATATTTAAAGTTTATAATAGAAGTAAAACGCACTCGACCGAGTTATTATTCAAAGAGACTAAAATATTCAATATCCGCAAATTATTTATATTGCAGACTATGAAATATATATTTAAAAACAACAATTTTTTCGTAAAAAATTAAAATAGAATTAGCAAAAGAACTAATAATATTTTAGTTATTTGTTTTTGGGGTGTTATGTCATGTTGCGCTACCTCCTTCTTTAGAAAAGGTTTCGGACAGCGCTGTAGTGTCCATCATCAGGGCAGATCCGGCAGATGTGTAATTGTTAGTGGTGAAAAACGTACCTGACTAATAATATGTTTTTCACCCCCCAAACCCACACCAAATTAATGCAAACACATAGAAGTTTTATTGGTCCTCGTACATTTAATCTTCTACCAAAACACATTGTTCAGGATCTCAACTTCCGCTCTCCTGACAGAGCAATCCGGCGTGGTAACACCAGATTCCAACGGGAAGTGTGGCTGGAGTAACTCTTCAATAATAACTCCAGCTCTTGAATAATTGGTCTTTATTCACACAATAAAAAGACCCGTAGGGTAGCTCATGTACGGTGAGCCCAATGATGCTATCTCTCTCCGCGGTTTTATAACCCACATGAAGTGAAAACCTGGCAGCAGACGTTTTGCCAAAAACGACCCGCCCAAGACGGATGGTAACAAGAGAAGAAGGAATTAAAATCCGTGGCAATACGAACTCGCCCTGGCAATTGCCAACACAAAAAAATGTTGCCACAACCATTAGGGTGACAATCACAAATATTAATATTTCAGTACCTGAAATCTTAACACATATTCAACTGAGAGATAAAATATCACTTTAGTTACATAAAATAATTACAATTATGGCTGAATGATGCAAATATTGAAATACTTTTCCAATGAATTCTTTGTAAACCTTCATGTTCACTTTTCAATCCAAATCTATAAGACTAACTTTATTTACTTTCTTGAAGCTATAACAAAATATCACTATTTTTTTGTTTCACTGTTTTTACAACAATTTTTTCACAGATACCTAAATTTCTAAACCGTTACTTTAAAATTAATATTTTTAATATTTTCTTATACTAATTACTCCCAAGTCTCCTTCCCCTCACGCCTCCCCCCTCCACCCTCCCCGCCTACCCTTGCCACTCTCACGCTCCTCCGTCCCACGAACTCCCCCCTGCGATCCCCTCCCTTCTCCCTCGTTCCGTATATTCAGTCCCGGTACATTCTGTTTTCAAACAGCTAGCGTGCTACATATTGCAATTTTTCGTACATTATAAGAACCTTAAATTAAAGGTACCTAACATAGATACCCGTATAAAATATTTGATTAGATCCAAAGTATTCGATTTTCGTTAGTATCATAGATGAATATTTTGAGTAAATTCATTAATTTAAAAGGTTTATTCGAAAATTTAATTTTTATTGAACAATCTATGGTTTACAAAATGTCATTCTCAAATTATGACATTTTTGACAGTTTCGTAAGAGTTTTTGTATAGATCAAAGAAATTCACGAGGGTGGAAAGAGGGTATTATAACAGTTTCAAACATTTCGTATGCTTAATATGTCAATACGTAAACAAGATATATAATAAATACATACAAAAATTCATTTTTATTTAGTACCTATATAGATTAATAGGTGAGCGTTCATTTGCTTTTATTTGTATTTGATTAATGATTTTTGATTATTCCCCTAAATAGGTCCACTAATAAACTATCCTAAGACCAATAAAACCAATTTTTGCTGTTTCATTTAGCTAAACGGGATTCTGATTGGAGTTTTTCGGCATTCAGATGTCCTTAAACCGTGAACAAATAATTACGAGAGTTTAATAATATTTTGAATGCTTTAATAAATTACGATAAATGGCGAATGTGTCATTTGTTAAATAATTGTTAAAAATATGTGGGTATTGTCAATTTTTTATTTATACATTCTTACGCTGTATACTTACTTAATAAAATGGCGTAAAATTAGATACATTTTTACGCACCAGATTTAAATGTGCGTAAAAATGTATCTAATGAATATTTTGATACATTATTATTATTATTATTATTGCTTGCATAAGTAAGGATTTAAATTAAATACGGTTAAAATATGCTAATTTAGTTATCTAAGATGAATAGTATAGGAATGTAGATTTTAGATGTTCTTTTTAATATTATTAATACACACTCAAAAAGTAGAATTTATCACCAGTTTTGATATGTAATCAAAAATTAAAAATAGATTGGAATGATCTTAACAATCGGTTGTCAACAGATCGATTTCAAAGATGAAGCCTGCTCTGTCTGATGTTCAGTTAATACAATCGAATCTGCTTAGACAAATTAGCAGCATTTATCTTCTACGATCCTGTTAAACAGCGTACATAAGTACTACATACTACATAGATGTCGGCATTGTTACTATGAGTCGTTCCCTCCACATTGTCTTTTTTACAAAGTTAATATATTTCGTCGAAAGATGTTCTTACAACTGTATAGGGAGGTTCCGATGATAAACATTGATTCTCCGTACCAGCGTGTTTAAACAATAAGTCAATATCCATTATATTTCATCCAAAATTTGCTTTAATACATGCCTTCATTTAAGTAGGTCAAAAATATTCAAACACTTGACGATAAAATTGGTAAAATTATATCGTTTTTGTAATTATTTTTTAATCGTTAATATTTATAATTTTTCAATGATGTCTAAGCAAAATAAGTACGAAAAAAAATTGAAATATATTAGTTTGATAAACAAATCGAAGTATTTTCGTCACAAACACGTGCAACGATTTTTTTTAAATGATTTTATTTGAACTAAAATTAAAATTAAAAACTTATCGATTTATTTTACTTATGATTAGAAATGTGTGTTGTATAACACAACGTTATGTTTAAAAATTTAACAAATCTGCCAATGACGATCGGTATAAACATATTACTTATAATAAGAAAAAAATAATGTACTTTGTCAAAATTTAAAAAATGTTTTTACCAGATAAAATACCAAACTTTCGAAATCAATTTATCTTTTTTTTTTGTAGAAAAGAGTCGATATGTCTAAAATTTGATTTAAAAATTCCTTTTTTTTTAATTTTTAACTTTATGAGTAAAACCTCAAATTGTAATATTTAAATAAATGAAGACAATGTAATCGAAACTCAATCGAAAATCTGGAAACAGAAAAATCAGAAAAACATATTGACACCTCTAGAAGAGGTGTCAATATGTTTAGCAAGAGGTCCTGGGTTCGAGTCCCAGAGGTGTCAATATGTTTTTCTGATTTTTCTGTTTCCAGATTTTCGATTGAGTTTCGCTTACATTGTCTTCATTTATTTAAAAATGCCTTGCTTATTTCCGGTTGTGTATGGTTATTATCTCTTAAGATGAATATATGCGTGAAATCCTATTTAGATACTATTTTGATTAATCTTTACGACGAATCGGCTTACAGTATGAACATAAAAAAATATGCTACAGATAAATCAAAGCTTGTACTAGCTTTTCTATGTATTGGAATAACATTAAAATTATTATTTACGTAACAAAAAATATAAGCGTAAACCACAAAAAAAATGTTTTTTCATGACTTAACTATGAAGTAATTCAAGAAACAATTTAAAAAAAAATACCCCTTTATGGCTAAGACTATTTTTGAGGTTTTCTATGTTCTAACTTGTTTTCGTTCTAATATAATTATTCACAAAATAAAAAAAACCACCCTTTCGCTAACTAGCCTCGTGCAAAAAGACGCTCGATTTTAAAATTTTGCAGGCATGAGATTCGAAATATTTCTACCGTTTATATTCCTCTTAACCCTTGGAAAGCCATTCCCCTGCGACCAGTGCTAGGGGTACGATGCCAATTGCCTGCCGTAAGCCGGTTGACACTCTTTTCATAATAACTTAGGTTTCTTATTTTTGTAAATTGTGACTTCGTAGCAGATAATTTTTTTCTATATTTAGAAAAAAAGCCTATATCTATTTTATGCATTTTTCCCAAGAAAACTACTTATAATCACAGAAATATTTTCATTCAGTTTCTGTTTTAAGCTTTATTTACAACGTTTACACATTTTCTCTAGTCATACGTTCCAGATGGAGATGAAACGTTCCTAATTGTAACTTTTCGGATCTCTTTTACAGGCAGGTACTGGTATTCATAGATACATTTTAACTATTGAAAACAAAAATATTTTGAAGAAAAGGTTCAGGTTGACTCAGATCTCTGGTATATTCTGACAGAAGGTTAGTGTTTCCGATTAGCAATTAAATTTTTGTTTTGTTTTGTTTTTTTTTTTATTTTTTTTATTATAACGACTATATAATTTTTTTTTGCGTAAAAAATGCAACGTGAAATTAAGTATAAAATATTGTATTATTATTATTATATCCAAATAAACGAAATATTTCTGAATATATTTATCCTTGACGACCAGCATAGTCCAGCGGTAAGGTTCTTGACTACCACTCCGAAGGTCGCGGGATCGAATCCCGGCGTGGCAAATAAATTTTATTTGATTAATTTGTGTTATTTCACAATTTATTCATTTAAAATAATATATAGTATATTTGCGGCACGTTCCAGAGTGGAAGATACTAGCAGTATCGCCCCGGTGTAAGACCACCATTCAGAATTGAAACGTTGCTTGAAATGGCTTTAGCCGTGTTTGGTGACCAGATCCACCTTCCCCTTCCCTATCTCCTTCCCCTCCTCACTACCTTCAGCCTCACAACATACCCCAATTGGGGATGCCATAGTCCCACTGGCTCCAGATGGGAGCAGTTGGGACTCTTGTGCGGTATTCATGTAAAAAAAAAAAAATCCTAAAATTAAAAAAATTGTTTTTGAAAGGCTTTCAAATAAATCTTTCAATTTTATTATTAGAAATAAACATACGAATTTTGAAATATTACAATTTTAATTGCAAACTTAAAAGCTTTAAAAATGAGTCATCTTACGTTTTTTCTAAATTAAATTACTGATAACAAAAAAATAACGCACACTTATTTTATTAGAAAAAAATATTAAAATGGTTGTTGTCACCTCACTTTTTGTCGTTTCATATAAATTGAAATTTGTCGTTATTTTATTGGTCTATGACATACTTATTTTTATCACTGTCATTTATAAATTTTGTACAGACTGTTTATAACGCTAATAAAAAAAAATAAAAAAAAATTTCATCAAAAATTTACAAAATTTTATAATTTTTTTAAAATGCGGTTGGTAACTTTAGTTCCATAGAAGTTTATGTTTGAATTATTCTGTGATTAAATTTTAGATTTTAATATAAAGCGTGGCGTTTTCTCTCTCTAACACTGTTTAGATCACATTTCTCACCATGACAGTGAGGGAGGCACAACGATTTATACGAGCAGCTAATAATCTGCTCCCGAAAGCGAACAAATTAGCCTGTGGGGTTAAAAATTGGCTGTGAATTCATTCATGCGAGTTTCATGTAGTCATCAACATCACATCACCCAGACCTTCAGGCAGCTCCCAAATTAATCATTAATCAAAATATTAATTTCACTTGTCCGTGCATCCCGCATAACTCTGGTTCAACATACTCAAATTTGCTTTGAATTTAAAAGTCGTTTTCAAAATTGGAACAGACTGTGTGAAGAATTCAGTGAATCGTAAAACTAATAAATTAACTACCCATGATATAGTATTTTAACACAAAAATTATTTTAATTACAAATTTTAAAATTAAAATGGACTTGTCGAGAATAGGCCACTTGCATCAAATTTAAAAAAATTCCGGCTTAGGCAAATATTTTAAGACATTCCGTTTTTTTTAATCGTATTTTTGAAACCCTGGCGATTTTTTGAAAATTTCATTCAGAAAATTCAGACCATTTTTTATAAACCGGAAAGACGGGACATAATTTTATAGGTGCAAAAAAAACGATAATTACATATGAGTTTATTTATTGTTCTGTTATACGTGGTGGAATTATATTGTATTAAAATTGAAATTAAAACACTTTTTAACTTATTTCCACTTATTTATTTCACCAGTACCGGTTTTATCTTTTATAGACATCTTCAGGCTGGCAATTGATATTCTTTTGTTACAGAATTTAAAAATTAAATTAATTTAAAAATTAAATTAATTAAATTAATTTAAAATTCTGTAACAAAAGAATGTCAATTGCCAGTCTGAAGATGTCCATAATAGGATGAAACCGGTACTGGTGAAATAAATAAGTGGAAATAAGTTAAAAAGTGTTTTAATTTCAATTTTAAGATAATTACATTGCCGAAAATCATTAAAAAAAACGACGTTTTCCGCACAAATGGCACAGGAGAATAACGAGACATACCAAAAATATTACATCTCATAAATATTATTTTCCTTGATCCATCTTATTGATCATTAATCATTATAATATTCAACGTCTATACATGACTAAATCCAATGTAATAAACTTGTAAATAATAATAATAATATATTATAAAATTTGATTTTGTTAAAATCAGCACCATCATCATTACGCTTCTAAAACAGGTATAGAAGGCATAAAATGTACGGGATTCTCTTCGTAACATCTGTCAAAACGACAAATCAAACGATAAGTTCGCAGAGAACAAACAAAAAATCTAGTGAATGTTAAATGTCAAATACAAAAATTCGTCAGAAATCAAAATGTTGCCATATAAAAAAAATAAATCAGTCTGGAATTTTACAAAATGAATTGAATGTTTTCGGAGACGGGACATCATCACGAGCCCAAATAACGGATTTATTTATTTAAAAATAAAAAAAACAGTAAATTTCTAAAAAAATTAAGTAACATTTTCGTAATCTTAGTAAAAAAATCTATCCACACGATTTTTTCCAAGTCATTATGGAATCCATGCAAGTGGTCTATTCAGACGATCCCGTGAAATTTGCCGTATTCATACTAAATGCCAAATGTGTGGATGTATTTTGCACTCTTTAGGAATCGAACCCGCAAACTCTGAACCTAGAGTGAAATGCGATAACCGTTATATTTGATTTAAGGCTCCTTATAAAGTGATGAAAAACGATGAAAAATGAAAAGATTTTTCAGAAGGATATTGACCTTAGAATAACAAGGTTCCATCTGTTGCGGTAACGTCAAGCGATAATGAACTCTAAAGTAACTTACCATAGATCCCATTATCGTAGGACGTTACAGCAATAGATGGAACCTTGTTAATCCAAAGGGTCGAATAATCTGTAAATACGACTGTTAGAGGGAGCGCGCTAATATTAAAAATGTTTATAAAGCACGTGAACGAAAATAAAATAATAAATAAAGCATAACTTATTTAAAGTAGAGCTAAAATCTCAAAATCTCTCGACAAATGTTTAAAGTGGAAACATCGTGAATTAAAGTAGAAACAGATCAAAATATGTTTTTAATAATTTTAGGGATATACTTGGCAATTTTTTCTATCGAGGGAACTTATAATATAATTATAATTACATATAATTACATATAATTACCGTTTCGGCTCAACAATTGTATAGATCTTCTTATATATAAAAATGAATCGCTAATTGTGTTGCTAAGCGCAAATCTCGAGATCAGCTGAACCGATTTCGCTAATTCTTTTTTTAGAATATTCCTTGAAGTACGAGGATGGTTCTTACGGAGAGAAAAATTAAGAAAATTGCGCAGAAAATTGAATAATTTCAGAAAACCTATTACTAACCTAAACGACTATCTCACGTTTGACAGTACGCGTGTTTGAGAATGACATTTTGCAAAACAATGATTGTTAAATGAAATTCTATTTTTGAAAATCTTTAAGTTGATAAATTTATTTAAAGTAGGTACTCCCCTAATAGTTTGAATCGAATCAAGAATTTTAGATATTTTATTTAGGTACCTATGTTAGGTACCAAATTTAATATACATGAAAAAATGGAAATTTGAATAAAAATTGTAAAAGGTGGCACGCGGGCTGTTTAAAAACTGAATGTATTGGGATTGAATATATGGAACGCGGTAGGAGGGTTGGCGGGACGAGGGAGCGGTAAAGGGAAGAGGGAAGGCGGGGAAGGTGGAAGGGGAAGGCGAGAGGGGAAGGGGAACCTGGGAGGGGGGAGGAGAACTCGGGAGAAGGGTTTGCAGGACGGGGGAAGGGGGGGGGGGGAGTGGAGTGATGAAAGGGAAGGTGGAGGTGACGGAGTGGGAACGCGAGAGGGGAAGAAGACGCAGGAGAAGAAGGGGAGGCGGAAGGGGAACGGGACGAATGGGAAAGGACACTCAGGGAGAAACAATTTCCTTATTAAACGGCATAGCAACACATGCCGGGACCAACTAGTATTATTATAAAATAATATATCCATTTTTTTTATTTAAAATGTTCAAGGAAAATATGTATGTTTTAAATCGGTAGAAATTCGGAATGCGGAGTTTAAGAGGAACGGCTGCGCGGCCTTGAATTTTAATAAAATTAAAAATATTTCCGAGAAACCGAAATATCTACTGAACGCCAAAATGCTTAAGACGCTAAACGAAATGATATTTTTTTCAAATTAATAAAATAGTTAATTTTTACCACTTTTATTGTTTAAAAAAAACGACATGTTTCGTGAGCAACGCTCACTTCTTCAGGGTTTTTTATTGATATTTTTTTAATCAAAAGGTGTAGCAAATATATTATATATTAAGATCATGTGCTACGTTATTTATATGTGTTTAAATTATAAAATATAGGCCATTAAAGCCATGTTCAAACACAGCTACAAGCTATAAAATATCATAGGACGCCAAATATCGCTCTCCATACAATCCCTTCAGACCGTTCACAAAGACAAAAACGGGAGAGGGGGTGATTTTAATTACGGAGCTTCCTAGACCGGTGGATGACAGATGTCAAGTTGACAGATTCAGTACAAAAAATGTGCAATCCGTGGCCGCTCGCTAATCCATCTGACCCCCTCGATAAAGAAGAAATATTTGAAAGCGTCGGCGTCGTGTGAACGGTACGAAACAAAAGCGCTCGCGGTTTAACAGATATCTGCTCGCGGTTTATAGCCGTGTCTGAACAGGGCTTAAAGAAATAAATTTTTCACGATTTTGGAGAAGACTTTACCAATTATTTGTGAGGTAATGATAATACAAAAAAATAATATTTAATTTACCCGCTATATGAAATATTAATTATCACAAAAGCATTTTGGTGGGCTCACATTTAAACAAATTTATCGAATAACCATTTTTTTTAAATATATTTCATTATATTTGTATACATGTTATTTTTTAACAATAACTTAACTAATTATTTTTTAACGAATTTATAATGACCTATAATATATCTATTATTTAAAATTTTAAAACATAAATATAATATAAAGTAGCACATATCCGTACTAGATATCTGCTATATATTTTAATTAAGTTATTAAGAAATAAGGAATTATTCAGTTTGGTCAAGTATTCTGCCCACAAATCCAAATTTAATAATAATAATGATTTGTAGAGGGCCGTTTTTTTTTTTAAAAAAAACCCCGAGGACGCTATTTTAAGTTTTGTATGGAAAAGTTCGCGCAGCCGTTTCACTTAAGGCTACACCGACCTTGTAACAAAATGTTTGTGTTTGATTATAAAATTTATAATCAAAAACATTTATATAATTATATTTAATATAAATATTGTACGTATTTGACTTTGTTATCCTTATGAATGTTTCCAGTAAAAAAATAGTAAACACTGTGTTATTGTGAAACGAGCAATTCACCTACGAATTTGTATTTACTGAAACATTTTCAGGAAAACTACAAATCAAAAACATGGTTGGTTATAGTAACGTATACGTAATATCGTAAACGATATTTTTTATTACTTCAGTAGGAAAAACAATCCTCAGTTTATTTACTCGTACAAAAAAAAAATGAAAATCTTGCAAACAGTGACCTACTTATTACGTGCTAACTGGTCTTATCTTATTCAAAGATACGAAAACATAAAAATAAAAATACACAAAATATCATAACAAGTGTAATAAAAAATATATATATTTGCCTTAAAAGCATTTCACTAGGTTTATCCTTAATCTGCCGCTGCACATAAACAAACAATTCACTAAACAACGAAACTTTTCCACAACCGGATTATCACGTAACAAACTTTGATAAAAACATTTGTTTATTACACTGACTGATTTAATATTCGATAACAAAGGTCGATTATCGGTGACGTCACGAACAAGATATGATTATTTATACTGTTATCATCACAGCCTGCTGATTCGCCGTTTCACGCGTGTTCGCGATCGGATGTGAACTGATTGCTTGGTCCGTGCAGATTATATATACGTTACATCTCCCACCTCTTGTGTTCCCCTGATATCTTCATAGAGCCTGATGGCCGGCGTTCTCACCTGTCGTGGATCGATCAACAGCTGAAGGATGGTTCACAATGGATCATTTGAATGTGTTTTACGAGCCGAGGGATACGAGGATTGTGATAGAGCCGATATCAGAGTCAGCTTCTCACACTCGGGCAATTGTTCTCGTCTCAGTGTGAAGTGCGGCTTAACCCGGCTAATTATGTCTGCATGTGATCTACCTGCTACGGATTTATCTGCTGTGAATGGCAACATTACTTTCAAATGCTTATTAAAAGGTAACTCTCGACGGTTTTGATGTCTGAAAATCAAGTTAATTCGTGTTTAAAAATTACTTTTAATGAGAGTCGTAAGTCGAAAGGGAGGCTATTGAGAAGTAATCTATTCATTGTCATTCGATTTACGATGTTCAAGAACTTTGATTGTTTTAGTTATTTTTTTCATTGCATTTAAAAACGATTTTAAAGTCTTGTAAGATATTTAAAATTCTGTTCAAATATTTTTAGCATAATTGCACAAAATGATTTTATGACAGTTTATCCTTGTGCACAATATGCGGTCGGTTTAGCAAACATCCGGTTTACCTACTTACACAAAATATAATAAGTGTGTCCGAAAGGGTGTGCAGAGAGGATGGGCCATCGAATAACAAAAGCATGAAATATATTTCTTTTCAAATGCATCAATGAATGATAAAACTGCTTGTCTGTATATACTTAACATAGTATAAAGCAAAGCGCTCCCGCTGTCCGTACGCTTAGATCTTTTAAACTACGCAACGGATTTTCATGCGGTTTTCACCAATAGATAGAGTGATTCAAGAGTTAGGTTTAGGTATATAATTTTCCAAGGTTTTGTGTAAATTGGTTGAAATAAAGGGAGCGGTCTGGCAAGCGGGCGGTGAACAGATGGCGTTGGTTATAAAGGTTGGGTAATGGCGTTGTCAGTAGATGGCCTTGTGTTTTGTTAGCCACAGCAACACGTGTCTGCTAGTACAGTATATACCAGTGTATAAGTACAATCGATTTTATTGATTACCAACTTACTTATAAAGGCATTTTAGAGGTCGATTTTAGGTTAAAATGATTGATAAAAATTCACAAAAATATAACTTTTTAATTATTATTATTCCAGGGAGCCAACTATAGGTGAATCAACTGTTGGATCATCGCTTAGAATTCATAAAATTTGGAAATCCCCCTTCAAAATCAAATCGGGAAGACCACCGTTCAGAACCAAAATGTTGCTTACAATGGGTTTACTCGTGTTTGGTGACCAGATGTCAGGAGGTAGTTACTTTAGAACCTTCCTCTTCCCCATGTCCACATATCCTTCCCTGTTCCACTCCCTTCAACCCATAGTAATAAGTATTAACCAGAGAGGACCAAATAACTCCTACAGAGAAACGGCCTGGACGAAAGCGATACCCAGAACTGAAGAAGAAAAATCCTTTTACCTAACAATGTTGTTTAGAATGATTATCAAGAAAGATATTTTTGTGCACAACAGTAACGAATGCGCTTTTAATGTATTGTATATGATTATTTACCCATGGGACTTACCGATTTTAGTATACCGTCCTATGCAGTTTTAATAATATAATAAGAAATAAACACAGGTATTATCTATTGAAGTTCGTTACTAAATATGAAGACAGCCAAGTAATTGTTAATGACGGTTAATGACACACGAACATCGCGATAAAAACGCTTCATTATCCAAACAATATAATGCCTGTAGTTCTAATTACAGACCAAGTAGTATTTAGTTTTTACCACCCCAGGGTTCCGCGAGTTGCAAGGCTTTTACTTGTAATATTTCTTGTTTGTAAATTTATTAATAATGGTGCAGTTTGTGAATTGCTTATTAGGCAGATAAACGGTCAATGATTTACATCCGTATCCCATAGTTGAAGGACTCGGCGGAAATCTGCGTGTGATACCGAATCATACTAAATAATTAGTGGAAAATTGTAATGGCCCGTTTGTTTCGGTTTTTTCATGGGAAGAGAAGGCCCCATAAAGGTTACCTACCGCTGAGCAATGTGAATTTTACAACGAATCACCTTTTCAAGATTGACTAGAAATTGTATGTATTTGAGTATTTCAACATATTTTAATACAAATTTGTCTACATAAGTATGGCGAAATCGGGGCTTTCAAAATCAATTGTTTCAATTCAACACAACAATAACAATTATTATAAGTAATAATTATTAGCCTGAAACACTTATCTACATTGAAAAAATCTCTCGAGAAAAGATACATGCCACCGACGGGACTCGAACCCGCGTCCTTCTGATTTCCGGTCAACTGCTCTTATCCACTGAGCTACGTTAGCTTATCTCCTACCCGCCAAATAATTTAATATGTACTAGCGTTTCATTCGACAATTACTGCTTATTACATTTTCCATCTGCAAACAACCAACTTTATTTTATATGAGAAAGGCATTGTAAGTGCTAAATCTCCCACTAGGTGGCGTTGAGACAAATTATGTCTACATTTTTTGGTGACATGCTTTAACTCGTCAAATATTAATCAGTATTATCATTGTTACTCTTTGTGCTATGCATAAAAATCTTGTCTTAAACATTAGTTTATCAATTAAAAATAACATCAATAACAAATGCAATGCCGTATTTAACCGAAAATATGTATTTCTTAAATTCTGCAGTGCTGGAACCTTCCTCTTCCCCACCTGCCTACCTTTCCCACTCTAACCAGCCTCGCTAAAAATATAAATTTTCATTGGGATGACATAATCTCACTGGCTCCGGACAATTGGGATTCTTTGGCGATATTCACATAAAAAATCGAAAACAAATTGCAACCATATTTTTACTGATTACAAAGGTAACTGTAATCCATAAAAATGCAGTTAATATTAGTAGAGACATAGCTTAATGGTTTTTTTCAATCCGGTACTTAACTACACCAAAACTAAACGCCGAAAACCACATTAATTCAACCCATTATTATTCTTCTGAAATACGACATATAAATAAGAGGATTATAGTGCGCTACACGGTGTCACCTCTACATACACAAATACACACTTCACATCTGCCCTGTTGATGGACAATGTAACGCTGTCCGAAACGTTGGAAGCGCGACACGCTATAATAACCTAACAAATAATTAAGAAAATATTCTTCTTCTTCTGCCCATCGGAGGTTACCCACCAACGGGGCAATCTTCACCATTCAGGCAGCAACTTGAAATAACTCTGGAACTGCACGCAAACCAATCACATAGATTTCGATGCCATAAATTGCGTATGATTTTTTATGTGATCGCACAAGAGTCTCAACTGCTCCCGTCTGGAGCCAGTGTATGTTGTGATGCTGATGAGAGTAGTTGAAGGAGTTCCTTTGACTTCTCCAGCCGAACTCTCTCGGAACATCGCCTTTCACCGCAGTGGAAGGGATTCATACTTCCGTCACTCCTGGACACACTGATCCCCAGATTCCTACCCATCCCTCATAACCTTTTCCTTCCCAGAACCTCCTCTCATGCCTTTCCTAAAAAGAACCTCCACACAGCATCCCAAAGTGGAGCCTATGTAAAAAATAAACCTGTATGCAGCTGATGTAAAAAAAAAGTAGAAGCAGATGAAGTTCCTAGCTATTAAGATCGGGAAACCAAACACGGCTTAAGTCATTTCAAGCAACGTTTCAATTCTGAATGGTGGTCTTACACCAGGTCGATACTGAGAATATCTTCTGTATGAATAAATTGTGAAATAACACAAATTAATCAGCCGTGACCTCCGGATTGCGAGTTGAGAATCTAACCCCTCGACCATGGATGCCGTCAAACCATGATGCTACAATAATTTACGATAGAGTGATAAAGAACCTAATTATTTTACTAAAAGAATGCATTTTTAAAGAATTTTTATACGTCAGATATGATTTTAGATTTTCACGACCATAAGGATTTTTGTTATTTATTTTTGGGGTGTCATGTCGTGTTACGCTACCTCCTCCTTTAGCCAACGTTTCGGACACTGTAACGCTGTCCGAAACGTTGGCTAAAGGAGGAGGTAGCGCAACACGTAATAACCTCCAAAAATAAATAACAAAAATAATTTATTGGTGTTTTTTTTTTATTCCAGTAAAAAAGAAAAATACGTTTTCACTTATTTAACTACATATAATTGAGCACATTAAACTAAACTAAATATAAGAATACAGCGCTATTCTATGTCATTACATTATTTTATTCCATGTGTTAACCCAATTTAGTATTCCTTTAGTAATACTGATTTTGGAGGAGAGTTTTGTTGTAAAGTGTATATTGCAGAAATTGTACCAACCTCTACTATTTGGTGTTTAGACAAATCTTTTGTGTTATCAGCTGAAAATACTTGGCAAACCGGTTGTTAGAAAGTTGGAATGACGTCACAGCGGTTATAATAATAAACCGTTTTACATAACACTAATACCGCCAATCCTCGTCATCAGGTTATGAGGCTAGTTTGTCTAGTATTTTTGCCAATAGGCAAATATTATCGCAACACGAGTACTAGAAGGCCCGGCTTCCCGCGTTTCTACAAATTTATCGAATATTTTCCTTAAACACTTTCAGCCTTACTAAAAAACCCAGTGAAGATTTTATTCAATTGATAATCGGCCGCGGATATGAAAACATTACTAATTAGAAAATTAGTAATGTTAGGAAAATTAGGAAAGATATATACGAGAACATTGCTTACACAGCCTGAGGGGGGAGTTTATCAATTATATACGGCTGTTTTGTTAATAATTACTAAACTAGTTTTGGAATTTTTCCAAAGTATTTTGAATGTTCTATATATTTCTTATATTTGAAGATGTTGTAAAAAAATACCAATATAAAAACTACATGAAATTACCTTTTAGGTTTTTATATTTGAAATATACTATAGTATTTAAAAATTGCCAAATATGAAATTTTAAACATGGAAAAAAATTGAAAAAAAAAATCGTACCAAAAACAGCCCCTGCCGCTCGTGCACCGGTGGGTCATGAGAAAAAAAATTACACGCGATTTTGACCCTTATAAATAAAGAAAGTGTATGAAGAACAAGGTCAGAATCGCTTGCTCTATTATCACCCTTTACCATAGCGAAACCTGCAATGCGCCTAGTCACTCGGAATAATTTATATTTAATTTTCCGGAGCGCGGGGATGTGCGCAGTTTGCGCGCATGCCCGGGGAAAAAATACGTTTTTCTACGATTTTGACCCTTCTATGTACAAAATTTGTATAAGGACAGTGTCAGAATATCTTGCGCCAACATTCCCAGTAGGGTGGGTAAAGATTTCATTCACTTTGCAACCCCAGAATATTTTAAAATAATTTTTATCTATGACATCAAAATGTCAGATTTGCCACGATTCTTTCGATCAAAGTCGATGCATGTTATTTGACAAGACGAAAACATCGTATAAACCTATCAATTTGGTTAATTACGCAAGTAATGTTGTTTTGGTACATAGTTTATTGTTCTAGGAATGTGTTTTGGTCAATAAAATACACAATAGCTCAAAATTAATCTACAAAACATTCAATTCAAAGTGGGCTTGTTAGGAAATTTCCGTGTTCTTTACTGGCTTTGGAGGGGTTTTAATCAAAACGTAGAAAAAAAATACAAATTAAAACAACACAGACCTTTCATTTAATGAATTTGGAAGGAAACTGTCACCTCACTTTTTATTACGTTAATACAATTAAAAAAAATATAACAAATATGCCAAGAGAGTAAATGAAATATTCTGACACTTTGAATTCATTTTCGAACAATATAAACGTTGATAACTAAAATTTTGTATTTATTTACACACGCACAAGCCTTACATGTTATTAAATAGTATTACTTTTATGGATGTTTTATTAAACTTAAGTGGATAAAAATAATTTATTCGAATTAATCTATATTTTTATGATAACAAAATTAAAGTAGCAACAGAGACATTATGAAACCACAGAAACTGCGCAAATAATAGAAATTATATTCTATTATGCTAATCTAATAGTGAATCGCTCATTTGAACGGTAATCATGTTTAAAAACATTAAATAACTGCGCATGAAATTTTACACGTCATAAGTGAAAATAACCGCGAATTTATTGAAAAGAAGATGGTTGCTGCATGCCCCAGCGCATGCGCAGATTAAGCAAAAACAATGCAACCAACATAATAATGTGATCATGTTATTGGTAAAGGTGTCAAAATGTAGTTCATCGCGCAAGCAACAGATAGGCCGTTCAACGATCGTTAAGGCGTTTTGTTGTTAGTAAGGTGGTTTAAGTTTTGAAGCTATTAAAAAAATATATGTTATTCTTGAAAATAATATCTATACATTCCCCACGGCGAAACGGCAATTACATGATATTCCCTCGTTAAAAAAATGCAAAATATGCTTCAAAAATTATTATAAAAACACGTTCTTTCTGTTATTTTACAAGTTATATGTATGAAGAGATTCACAGTGTTTATTTAAATTCTGTATTTGATATTCCCCGCGAGATTATGGCTTTATTTTAAACCAGTCGTGTTTTATTAAACATTTTCACAATGTTCACTTAAATATTATCATTTCTAATATTAGCGCGCTCCCTCTAACATTCGTATTTACAAAACTCTCCTTCTTCTTCTTTTTGAGCGTGTACAATCGGGCCTTAAGTCAAATAGTATATTTTTGCGAAATCATCGTATGAAGTTTTTTTTTATATGAGGAATGTTTGCGCGGTCCGTTTCATACAAATCTTAATTTGGGATTTGAGATCGAAATACACAACTAAACTGAAAAAATTAATTTTGCAGTCAAGTTATAAGTTACTTTATTTATTTTTGCTTTAAAATAAAATGTAGGTCATTAAAGCTTTTAATGTTTCATTGATTTTAGAGGCAACCCGGGCAATTATTTGTGAGTAAATGAAAAACATTAAAAAAATTAATTTTACATTATTTATCACAAAAAATATGATAAAATATCAAATAGAAATTAATACGAACAAAATTTTAATAAAACAAAAAAACAACTTGCACTAAAAGAAAAAAATGCACTAAAAGTAAAAAAATAATTTCGTTTTCTACAACATAATAATCAACTTACTTTTTCTACTTATCAATATGTAGGTACGATTGTTATTTTTGGAGTCGGTGTCAGTCAAGGTAGAGATGTGCTTGTGTCGCACACGCCTTGACGATGCGAGAGGCGAGAGCGGGGCCGCGGCGGGAGGGGAGCTGTCTAATGACCACGCCGGGCCGGGTACCTTGGCTCACTCCGACTCCAAAAATAACAATCGTACATACATATTGATGAGTAGAAAAAATAAATTGATTATTAAGTTGTAGAAGAATACGAAATTATTTTTTTTTTTAGTGCGTAAGTCGTTTTTTTTTTTTTAAATTTTTGTTCATTTTTCGAATCTGAAGTACACTAATTTATCTGAATATGGGTAGACCTAATAAACGTGCTGCTCATATGAGACAGACATTACTTGACCATAACGACGATACGGTAGGTGACTCAAAGGTCCGGATAGCCTATAAAAGATTCGGCCGGGTATCGTTAATTTGCTCCTAAGAATTGAAGAGTTAGATCCCATAATCAGAACCTAACCAAACTCTCATCAAACTACCCTTGAAGTACATCCTTTCCAATTAAGATAGAATCATCGAAATCGGTTGGCGTGATTTTGAGTTATTCGTCCATTTGTCGCGTACATACTTAATGCAAATTTAAGACTTATACGGTTTTCTCATGGATGCCATTGTCTGAACTGGACCAAATTAAAATGGGACCTCACGAGAAGCACCAGCTTTCAAATAAAAAAGAATCATCAATATCGGTTAATCCAGTCGAAAGTTCTGAGGTAACAAACATAAAAAAATATATGGGTAGACCTACTAAACTTACTGCTCATATGAGACAGACATTATTTGACCATAACGACGATACGGTAGATGACTCAAAGGTCCGGATAGCCTATAAAAGAAACGGTCGAGTATCATTAATTTTCTCCTAGGAATTAAAGAGTTCCGTTACTTTGTCATGGATCCCATAATCAGAACCTAACCAAACTCTCATTTAACTGCCCTTGAAGTACATCCTTTCCAATAAAAAAGAATCATCGAAATCCGTTGCGTGATATTGAGTTATTCGTCCATTTGTCACGCACATACTTAATGCAAATTTCAGAATTGTATGGTTTTATCATGGAAGCCATTGGCAGAACTTGACCGAATTGAAATGGAACCACAGGGGAAGCATCAGCTTTCAAATAAAAAAGAATCATCAATGTCGGTTCACCCAGTTGAAAGTTCTGAGGTAACAAACATAAAAAAAATAAAATAAAAAACAATACCGTCGAATTGAGAATCTCCTCCTTTTTGAAGTCGTTTAAAAAGGAATTGTTTTGATGGTTATAATTGTTCCGTACCTACGTATGTCGGAACAAAGTTTTGTCATTTATATATTAAAATAACTACCCCAAAAAACGCATTAGTAGCTATGTTTTATTTTTTAATTCATGATTCTTTACACAAAAAAAAAGATAAGGCAGGATATTATATTTTTGAATAATTATAAATAACTCCCAAAATATTCCATATTTGCTTTCAAAATGAGCAAAACCGAATTCTTTAATTACCTATTTATCACCATTCAAAACAAAAATAAATAAAGTTGTACGTAACCGAAACAGATATTTGATGTTACTTTGATTAAATAATATTTTTGAGTTTGGTTGAGTATTATGGCCTTAAATCTGAAATTTAGTTTTGTAAACTGTACTATCACGCTATTTTTACAGTGATTTAAAAGATTTTTTTTTTCCAGCGTTATGATTTTTCAGGCATCACAAAAACGGTTCCATGCCAACTCAGAATGAAGTCACCTCTTTGAAATGTCATTAAAAGCTACGAAAAAAATAATTTTAAAATAGCCCATAATCCTAACCTAACGTAACCTAACGTAACCTATTTAACCAATTTTTACATATCTTTTTCATCACTAACTTTTCAAAGAAAGTTCTGAGTTGGTTTAATTCTGAATTGTCCGGTCACCCACAAAAACATTTTGTTAGCCATGTTATCCGATATCCGGAAATATAATTTATTTTACGCATCAGATTTAAATGTCCGGGTTAAATTTTCCCCACAGGAAAAACTAAACCCTCTCACACACTTCCCCAAATGATCATCTAGTGACTAGATTGTAGTCACTAGATGATCATTTGACTAGATTCTAGTCAATCCACGCTATGCAATTGCACTATATAAGTATTATAAATACAAAACAATACAAGAACAACATGTCAACCTACCAGAGACCAAATGGGAAAATAATTCACTGACTCCAGATATTTTCATATCAGAGGGTTCGGCTCTGTGGAATTCCTAATTGAACCTATAAATCCTTCTGATCCCGTTTAAGTATACTAAGAGTAAATAGAAGTGCTCAAGGTACTTTGAAAGTAGTTATAGAGGAATGTGTAGTTACTATGTTAATATTGTTGATATTATTATAAATTTATACAATGGTAGTTTGTTCTGAAGTAAGTTTTAAAGAACATAGCTAAATTAACAGAGCAATAAATAGTACACACAAAAAAAAAATTGGGTTGCATAAAAAGTTACAAAAATGAGTTCGATAAATTTATAATATGATAGTTTGATAACGAGAGCACAAAAAGTAAATACTTAGGTAATCTATGCAAAAGTCTTTAAAGTTTGTTTTTTTTTGTATCGACCTTGAAGAGATAAGGTAAAAATATTAGTCAATAATGTGAGCTAGTCATTATAATTATAAAAATAAATACGAAAAGATTGTTGTTAATTTTGTTTATAATTAGCACCCCTTATTATGCATATAAATATAGCAAGTGTAAGATAGGCGTATTATGCAAGTTAGTTGGCGCAGTAAAGGATATTGAAAGCCTGGCGTCTTGCAAATAGACGTTAAGAGCCTAGCAGGACAATCGGTTTTATCGAAATTTGCTAAAATAGTTTAATTGTTTGTCGCTTGTGTCGCCCTCATCGCTTTTTAACTCAATTCTATCAAAATTTATTGTAAATGGTTACTAAAAATGGATTTGATAATAGTATCCGCTCGTAAAAATCCGAAGTTACACGATCATTCCCGATCACAAATTAAATACTGGCATATTATATCTTGGCCGGTCGTTTTGAACGTTGGATTTCTATTTTTCCCCATAACGTGGGAAAATTTCCCTTAAGATTCCCTATTTCGAAGAAAATTATTTAAAAAAATATTATTTGAACAACTTTTTAAAAACTGTCGGAAATTCACTATGCAACTGGTATGATTTTAGAAGCAAATCGTGAGTTGTTTATTGGTTTAACACTTCAATCTATATATACTTTTTTTTATTTAAAAAATATAAACTACAAAAAGTTAAAGAAGTTGTATAAAAATCTGTATCTACTAAATATGAAAAATATTTGCGACATATTGATTTCTTTTACATGTGAATCGATATTCCCAAATTTTACAAGTAAACAAAATTTTCCATAAATACGGGATTTTTTTCGGCTAACTGTCAACACCCAAGAAGAACACCTGCATTGTGAAAACAAGTCTTCGCGATGGATGTCTGCGCCCGCCAGTTGAATAATCCCAAGGGCGTCACAACACACGGAAATATAAAATACCATTGAAAAATATATTTGTTTATTTAAAAGTTTAGGTTCTTACATTAAGTAGTCGTTATGTATTATTATTAACATTGTTATTATTTCCTATGAAATAAAGGTATTCTCCTGTGAAAGCTGATGTATAATAATGACTTATTATATCACACTGTCATCATCACTATCATGCTAAGGAATGCTGTGTGGAGGGTTTTTTAAGGATTTTTAAAAGTTTTTTTTAAATATGGAGACGAAGTTCTAATAAGGAGTTCTGGGAAGGAAATAGGTATTAGGGATTGGTAGAAATCTGGGGTCAGTGTATCGAACCAGGCGTAACAAACGTATGAATCCATCTCAGTGCAAGGCGATGGGTCGAGATATTCACAGTATGGAAGATCTACAGTCTCTCGTATCTAGGGTGTACGAAGAATTCGTGATTTAGGTGTTCTACTTGATAGTAAACTTACATTCGAGGCACATATTAATATGATTGTGAAGAAAGCCCTTAGAATGTTAGGATTCTTATTCCGTATTGGAAAAGAATTCAAGAACATCCAAACACTTAAAATATTGTATTTTTCATATGTTCGCAGTCATCTTGAATTCGCTTCTCAAATATGGAATCCTCAATATAATATTTATATTAAACGCATTGAAGCCATCCAAAGAAAATTTGTTCATCATTTAAATTTCAAGTTTAATATTGGTTATCATAACATTAACAGCTTGCGGGACCCTTATGGACTTAAATCATTAAAAATTAGAAGAGACTCCGCAGATATAATATATCTTCATAAAATTATCAATGGTTTTATTGATTGTTCACCCCTTTTGGCTGAGATTAATTTTAGAGTCCCCTCCGTTAGAACCAGAGAAAAATCAATTTTTCATCTTCAAAAATGTTCTACTAATCTCAGACAAAATGCTTTTATATTCAGAACATGTAATGTATTTGATAAGAATTTTAATGATATAGACATATTCTCATGTAATTTAAGTACCTTAAAAAAGTATGTCATAGTCAACATTAAATAATTTTTTGACCGTATTGCAAGTTACCATGTTATTGCTTTGAATCCTTTCCAATCAGTTGCATACTTGTCATTCGACTTACTATTGTATTTACTCAGTTGTAGGTATGTACAATGTACATATTATTATTATTGGTGTTGTGAAGTGAGAACAAATTTCTGACTCCTACTTCATGTTTGAAATTTTGTAAGCAGATTATTACAGTTTATATTGTGTTTTTATATCTTTTTTTTTGAATAATTTTCAGGGTTATATTTTTGTTAAGTTCTTATGAGTACAGGACCCTTACTTTTTGTTTTACTTTTTAATTATAATTTTAATTATGTGAAAATCTATCATTGGGTATTATGTATATTATTAATTTTATTATTACAAATGTAAAATATCTGTTGATTTTCCAAAATAAATAAAATAAAAATAAAATAAAATAAGAATGAGTTAATAATGAATGTAAGTAAAGTCTAAAGCCATGGTATTTGAAAGAGAGAATATGAAAACAATGTGCAACATAGTTGTGAATGATGAAAACTTGGAGCAATTGGATGAGTTTGTGTATTTGGGAAGTATGTTTACGAGAGATGGGAAGGCTGATAGAGATATTTAAAGAGGAGTGAATGCAGGTAACTCTATTAATGGAGTACTGGTACCTACCCTGATGGCAGTGAGTCATGAAACTGGCAGAGAAAGGATGAAAGTAGACTGAATGCTGTAGAATGAGATCCCTGAGATGTATGGCGTATGTGTGGTAAAACCATGTAGGATCGTGTGAGAAACATGGAGATCCGCAAAGAATGCAAGGCTGATGTAAGTGTAATGAGTAAGATGAAGAAAGGAACGCTCCGATGGTTTGGGCATGTAGAGCAAATGAACGAGAAAAATAGTGTAAGGAGAATATACAACCGCAAATGTGAATGGTAGAAGTCGTGGACGTCCAAGAAAGACATGGCACGACTAAATGAATCAGATACTTTAGTCGGACCATATCAAGAGTCAGAATAATAGAAAAGCATGTATGAAACGATGTATGAATGTGAACGAGGCAAGGAGTGTGTGCCAAGACCGAGTTGTTTGGCGGTCCGTCCTCTCTGCCTACCCCTGCGGAGAAACGGCGTGATGGTTTGTTAGTTAAATTATGAATAATAATAATTAACCATTTATTTGGACAGCCCTATTTCGTGTGTAACTTGACACTCGCTTTTGAAAAATAAAATAATATTATGACGGATGATATACATACCTTCTTCGAAAAAGTAAGACAACACGGAAATTTATTTCTTGTAAAAGCACTGATGGGCTTTTACAAAATGTTTAATTTTTACGTGGTTTTACTGCCAGATACAGAGATATCGAAAAATATTATACAGTTAGGTACAGTTCTGAATCTCAACTATTTAATAATAATAATTGGACGATTTGTATAATGCCGTATTAGTGAAAAATCACCCCTAGGGCGCAGTTTCACTTGATCGTGCCATTCTCCCCCCGACTTCTTCTACCATACCTACACATTCACCTCATTCCTTCTCCTTACACTATTTTCTTCATTCATCTGCTCTGTAATGCATTCGTAATTAAATAAACTAAGTAAAAATGGCCAAAACGAATAAAACTTCCGAATAATAAAAGCTAATTGAAAATAATTCAAATTTCATTTATTACGGTTTACAAGTACCTAATGGCAGTTTTGCCTACCAAAGTCATCGCCAAATCAACAATTGTTGCCGGTACGCATATAATTAAAATCATTAAAAATATCTAGCAGAACTTAATTAACAGTAATTGATTTCAATAATAACATTAAAAATATTTTTCGAAATCCCACGTATAAAAATAAACATAAAAGCAGTTAAAAATTGATTCGTAAAACCGAGTGATCACTGTATTCATATTTGGGTCTACGAACAGTGCAATATGTAAGAAGGTACAAGTATATGACAGTCAATCCTTGCCACAATCGTTTTAAAATATATCTTTTTGACATACTTCATTCACTTTCCCCGTACAAATTCAGTGGTCGAATTTCTTCCCTCCAGAGTATACGTATTCTATACAAAAACCAACACATGCAAACATTCTTCACACTACTTTACGGAACAGAGCGTTAGGAGACAACCTCTCGTGGCGACTGACTTTCGCGTAATGAATTGAAGTTGAAAATGGGATCGGATTTATCTGTTTTGGGTACAGATAAAAATGGAATATTACATAATAAATCACAAAATTAATTTTATTTATTTATCAGTTTTTTTAGTTTAAATATTGTTTTCATACACATTATTTTTATTTTTTTCAAATAATTGTTTTTTAATACGTAAAATCGATTTCAAAGTACATCGATTTAGGTAGTTTTTAAAAACAATTTTACATCATTATTTGCGCATTTTATAAAAAAATATAAATGTAGAGGTATAGGTTGATATGTTTCCTATAAAAAAATATTTTTCAATATTTTTTTTATTTTCGTATATGACGACAGATGGAAACAATCAGTGGTACATGAACGATTTTTTGAAAACTGATCTTTTATAAACAGTTATAAAGTAAGAAAAAATATTTAATTAAATGAAGACAATATAAGCGAAACTCAATCGAAAATCTGAAAACAGAAAAATCAGAAAAAGATATTGACACATCTGGGACACGAACCCAAGATGTGTCAATAACTTTTTCTGATTTTTCTGTTTTCAGATTTTCGATTGAGTTTCGCTTATATTGTCTTCATTTAATTAAATATTACAATTTGAGGTTTTACTCATAAAGTTAAAATAAAAATAAAAATAAGAAAAAATATTTTTTTAAATATTTAATATTAACTTGGGGCATCGAAAATGCATGTATCTAAAAAAAAATAATAAGAAACTTTTTTTTGAGGTGCTGTTATCGACACAGATGACTTTGAAAATACGCAAAAATACGCAAAAATACGAAAAAAAAACATAAAATATTGAAAAATCCCTCGCGGGCTCTTCATCGTGGATTCAAAGCGTTTTTCTTATATTTTGTTAAATGATTCGTGCAATAGAAAAATGTAACCAATCCACTGTACATAAAATTTGAAATAACGAGAAAATTTCAGAAGCCATTTCCGATCATACCATAATTGACGATGTTATACTACTATGATAAAGATTTTTTTGTCATACTCAAGCCAAAGTGAAATGCGTAAAAATTGTAACAGAAGCCTCAGTTTTGTGGATCCTTGAGGCGAGATGGCTTAATGAAAACCAGATTAGAATATTGGGAAAAAATATGCCCCTTTTCAACACCTAAATATAGTACTGTTCATAGCAACTCTCAAGAATTTTAGGGTTTTCAATGCGGTACAAGTATTTTTCTAAATATTTATTTTATTATATCAGCTTTTAAACGTATTATCTGTAAAATAAATGGTGTTTTAATATAATGCATTCATGATCCATATTTCGCATTCATTCACAAAAATTTGGATAAAATCGTAAAAATGAACAAATAGTGCATCTGCAGGAGTACAAGAATAAAAAATATCATAGGTAAAATTATCTAGTTTTAATTGCTTATATAAAGAACATTTTTTCCAACTGTGCCGAATTTGAAATATAGGATCATGCCTCCATTATGTAAGCTATAATCATTGATATATTTAAGTACGTACTACCTTTGCCCCCGGCATCGCTCGCATAGTATTAGGGGGTTTCCTTTCTCTCCTCTCCTTTCTACCTCCTCTTCCTCTCCCTTCCTCCCTTCCTCCTCCTCTTCCTCTCCCTTCCCCCCTACCCCCCCCATACCCGTTACATTAATTTTTCAAACAGCTCGCGTGCCACATATTAAAATGTAACAATCAAACACGCGCTATTTCGCATTTGTAATTTTATTAGTATAGACATTTGTAATATTAGTGCAGATTAGTATTTTATTCATATTTGAATTTTTACTATCAACCTAAACAAATAACAAAATGACAGCGCACTTACTTAGCAATTGCTTCTCGTCTGGACAATAAACGTATAATAAATAGTTTAATAACGCCAGAGCTTACCAATATATACAGCCTATAGTACTCGCAAATAATGTAGCTTTCTATTAGTGAAAGAATTTTTAAGGTTCATTCAGTATGTTTTGCGTGAAAGAGTAACAAACAAAGATCCATATATCCATAAATCCATGCAAACTTTCGCCTTTATAACATAAGTAGGATTATTATTATTAAAAGTGTTACATAACTGATTTTAAATTAAATTGATAACAGTAAAACCTTAATAAAAAATAGCATAAAATATAATATACATGTTATCTTATTATCAGACTAACTTTAAAGAACTCGTAAAATTTGTATAAATACTTAACCCGGCGTCAATGACGTGAAAATAATTACGCGGCCAATGACGCCGGGTAACCGTGACCCGAATTTTATCGATGGATTGTACCAAAACTGAAAGGGTTATCTTGATTTTGAAAATTATTTACTATTTATAAGTTCTTTGCTCATAAAAAAATATAAATAATACCATTATATTTTATAAATCAACTTTTTATTACCTTAGTAAGAAACACATGCAAAATCAACTATGAAAAAATAACTGTAGAATTTCATTTCAACTATAGGAAATATGTATCCGTTTTAACTTGACGCACGTGTATCTCCTTCCGCAAGCGGCGTCGAGCTGAGCACGCCGGCGGCGCGGGTAGAAGGGGGTTGTATCTCCAGCTACTGAAGCGCACAAGTCGAGCGGTTGATGGGAAAAAAATGGCCGTTTTAAATCGCCTCGGGTCATTATGACCCAGCGTCATCGACGCCGGGTTAAGCACATGTATAAATCATGATTACTCGTTATTTACATTAACTACTCGTAAAAAGTGCTGTTAACTAATTAGACATTGAATGTGTCAAAATTTCAATAGAAAATATCAGCGACTTTTATTAGTTCGTTGCCCAGTTTAATGGAGCCTTCTGCATTGATATTCGGTGCACTGTTGCAAGTGCATAAAACTGGACGAACACGAGCGGAACACAATTATTGATGTTGGCTTTATGAGAACAGGTTGTCTCTTCAATCTTATTTGTGTAAGCCGGCTCGTACGAGGTACGAGCTACCGACATCTGTTTATACTCCTTCGTATTTTTTAAATTTATTATTTTTTTATTTAAAATATACATACATACGACAGATTTACAAACGGAAAATATATGGTTCTTAAAAACTAATTACAAATAAAGTGATTTCTGGTTACTGAATCTACCGAATTTAATAAAGAAAAACATTTCTCGTGTTTGAATTGGGGAGTTGTGCCATTTATTTTTTTATTTTTTTTATTAGCAAAGTTTTTTTGGTACATTTACATATGGGTAAATACATTACAGTAAAAGATACAGAAAAAAATGTATATATATCTACATATTTTTTGAATTAAGAAAAACATAAACTTATGAATGATAATAAATAAAGATAAAGAAATGTACTAACACAGCAGTTTCTAAATTAGATATACAGTATAGATAATTAAAAGTAATAATATATGTATAATATATGAGAAAACCCTAGCGAAGACGCTAAAAACGACATAGAAGACAAATGAACTATATTTAAATAACTTTAGTCCGCCTCGGCACAGGACCCCCTAGTGAGGAGGACTAAGAAATACAGTATTTTATACTTAATTTCACATTACATTTTGTATGCAAAATTTTTTTATATAGTCGCTATAATAAGAAAAAAAAATGTAGATGTAGTAAAATAAAAATAATATTACCACATTCTATTAATAGGTAGGTGGTAGATTGGATTGGAATAGCTGATAATATTGCAAGAGTAGGTACATTGCGACAATAATCGCTTCATTTGAGTTCAAAATACTGATGAAATATTTTAAGAGGATATGTTGAAACAAGAAAGAAACATTCATTTATAATTTTTGTTGTTGTTAATTAATGATGAAATTAAATAATTATTTTTAAACTTAAGTACATAATATTATAATTAACAGTTGATCAATCACTAATCGGTACAAAGTAATCAAAAAATATACGTAGACATTCGTTCTATGAAATTAAAACTTTTAATTAGTGTTGGGTTGATCTAGCATTTGTTTGATTTGTGTTTTAAAGGTTTTATAATTTTCTTCAGATTTGATTTCATATGGGAGGACATTAAAAATGTTATACCTTGATAAGTATAATGGTGTTGAAAAGCACTCGTTTTAAATTTAGGTATTTGTAGGTTGCCACGTGATCTGGATCGGTTACTTATTTTCGTGATTGATGTTGTAATATTGAAATGATCTTTGTGGGTTTGTAACATTGAGTTATTTTTAAAGATTTTATTTAGAATGAGAACCCCAAAAGAGTTGAATAGCTGTATTGTTGGAAATATAGACAGTTTTCGTAGGATGACTTTTAGAATCAACCTCCGTACCCTTTCTACAGGTAGGAGGTTAGTTTTGAAAGTTCCCCCCACCCGATTATACCATATTGTAGAATAGATTGGGCAAGAGAGAAATAAATAGTTTTAATCATACCAGATGATAGGGTGTTTCTCAATCTAATGAATATGTAAATAAGTTTTCTTACTCTGGTTACCGTATTTTCGACTTGTTCGCTGTCTGTCTACAATGACACCCAAATACTTGCATGTTATTGGTAAGCAATTGTCATCGTTGCATTCCTTTTTATTTTCGCACTGTGATGAATGGATTTTAATAGTAATATTGTTCTCGACATTTTTTTTATTTCAAAAAGAATGGAATAAAATATGTTTTCTCGGTATTCAGTGATCACATGATTTAGTGATATAATCTCCGCATTCATAAAATACTACTACTAAAACCTTTTTTACCCGCCACACAACTCTCCTGTTCTCCTGTTTTTATACTGTACATTTGAACATACAGGCACTCTTGTGAGGTGTCACTTATAAATAAAATAAAAATCTTCAAATCGCAAATTGCGTATGTAGAATTTTTTTTTTTAAATAACTTTAATTTAAATTTTTTTGTGGTTTGAAAGAAGTTAAATAAATTTTAATTAAAGGTTCTAAACTTGTAACTTGTAAGTTATAAATGGGTACCATCATAAACACACCACAATAGGTGAGGTCTTAATATGATAATGTTGAATTAAAATGTTATGAATTTTGTTTTTCTTTATTCTCGTAAGATTTTGTACAAAACATTTTTTCTATGGTTTTCGACTACCACATTGGGCACATGCCCGTAAATTTGTGCATATTATTAAATTAGAAATAACGGATAATATGAAAACAACACATAACGAACCTTAATGATTATATCGAATTACCCGATGACTCAAATATCGTGGCTATCTACTATTAGAACAACCAGTTATTTTTAAATGGTTCAAAGTGTCACTCATCATATTCTCAGGAAATGATCAAAAGATGTACAGCAGTATCCATTAAATTAAAACAAAATTGTAACCAGTTCCAAATCTGCGCGTACTTGGTATGATTATCGATAGTAAGTTACTTTATACATATTAATACCTAATGAAAGAAGAAAAAACTATTTAATTCATACAAGCATACATAGGAATAAAGTTTTCGTTTCAAACGCATTTGTCAATAACAATAGTTATTTTCAACTCTAATAAATGTACAGGTAATAGGTACGAGTACTAACTTTATTCCAAATTTGTGATGAATTTACACAGCTTGAGAAATTGCTTGCGGTAAATAAGATACGTAATGTGCCTTACCGTAAAATTACTTTAAATGCTAAAGTCAATCTGGCTCGCCGTGATTTATGAACATTCTTGAGAGGTCATATAAAACATTTTTTTATCGTTCATTGAACTTTCAAGTTTATTTAGCAATGGTATGCAAACACATTTCTTTATTTACATACCTATAATTTTCTGTGAATAAACAAAACATGTTATATTTTACCTCGATCTACCGACATTACGCGAAATGAAGTAGGTACTGACATTCTAAGCTTTGGTATGATGCTGTTTTTCTTCTCGTAAAAGTGCTAAGATTCCCAGATATTCCCTAGTTACAGGAAACTACGTCTATAGATACCACTATAGGTGAGAATCTCGCCATCATCAGGAGAAAGGTGTATAATATACTAAATACTTTACTCCACATTAACAAATGCTGGTGACTCATCTCGTGTAGATAAGTATGTGAGTACGCTGGTTTCGAAAATAAAAAAAAAAATTGTTGCACAACAGGTTTTGGAGAGATTCAGATTTTGTGTTGTAATGTTTTCATAAAAAAATATGATTTTTTGTGGCTCCTCTAGATGAAGCATGTCCAACGTGAAGTGTTCAGCTTTCTATGTTTGGATTTAGGTATTCACACAAAAAGAAAAAGTTGTTTTCGTAAATTTATCACATTTATATTATACTAGCTTTTACCCGCAGCTTCGCTCGCATGGTTTTAGGGGGAAATCTATATATATAGATATATATATATATATATATATATATATATATATATATATATATATATATATATATATATATATATATATATATATATATATATATATATATATATATATATATATATATATATATATATATATATATATATATATATATATATATATATATATATGTATAAAGGAAATATATTCCCTTTAAATTTGAATCCTTTAGTGTCAGTTAGAATGCAATCATCAATTGGCATTTGTTTTGTTATTCAATTATTTGATTGTAAAGTATGAGATTTTGTTAGAAGAAACCATTCAAAGGAAAGTGATATAAATAAACATAAATGTCATTTCTTTGTTAAAAAAACTTTGCAACACAAGTGTTTTATTTATAAATTAATAGGAAGGAAATTAAACCTCTCAACTTATTACAAAAAGGCCATTTTTCGTTTTAAACCAAAAATGGAGAAACTTCAATTTGAATTTACACTATTACCTGGAGGCGATGGCAGGTCAAATATTATTAGCATTACAAAAATAGTCACAAGTGATGAAAAAGTGTTTACAATACCAGAAATGCTACAATCTGCCAGCCATCACGAAGAGATAATGAAAAATGCTTTTGGAAAAATAAAAAATAGTTTGAAAAAAAGATACCAGGTTAGAAGAGTCTGGTTAACCATGACAGAAGAACTAAAAAAACATATGTAGATGAAGATGGAAATCTACAGTTCGGAGACCAATACCTCGAAGAACTGGAAAAAAGTGTACAGGTTCATCAAAAAGAAGATGCATTAGGAAAATTGATTGAAAAGTTAATGGAAGATAAGCAACAGAGCTTAAAAAACATTGCTGAGAAGTTTGCTATAGAAAAATTCTGCACTAGAAACACAAATGCAAGCCAGTGGATAGAAGTATTTGAAAAAGAATGTTTAAGGTTTGATGTGACCATGGATGAAAAAAAAATAGAAATACTCAGATTATTCATGGATAAATCTTGTATAGACTGGTACAGTTCCATGATTATAAAACTAACAATAAACTCAGAGTGTTCAACATGGAAAAAACAAATTCTGTGAATCATTTGCAAACAAAGGATGGAACCCTGTCACATACGCACTATCATTTAGATACAAAGATTGTTCTCTATTGGATTATGCTGTGAGAAAAGAAAAACTTCTATTGGATATGAGAAGATCAATCGACACCGATACTTTGATAGATCTTGTTGCTTCCGGACTACCAGAATTTATACTTAACAAGATCGATAGAGAAGGATTACAAGATACTGTAGATTTGTTTAATGAAGTAAACAAGTATGAACATATGGTCAACAAAAAGAAGATTTATGAATAAGAGAACATTTGGAAATGGAGAACATAATAAAAATGGGGTTAAAAATCCATGTAAAATTTGTGAAAAATTGAATAAAGGCAATCGTTACCACCCTGAAGCCACATGCTGGTTCAAAACAAAAGACGATGAAACATTTAAGAGAAATGCCATTAAACATGTAAACAATTCAGTGATAGAGACTGAATTAAATGAAAATGATCAAAAAAACTAATAGTAACACAATTAATAAAAGTCAAACTTTAACTAAATGATAAATTAAAAATATATGGAATTTATGATTCGGGTTCAAATGTTTCTCTAATTAATTCTAAGTTATTGAAACTAAAAGGAAAAGGAAATAATTTGTATGAGGCAAATTTAGTAACGATTAATGGTGTTAAAAAGACGAGTGGTTTGACAACGTTAAAGATAAAAAATTTTGAATTGGAGAAAAATGTTGATGTGTACATTATTGATGAACACAATTTCAAGTATGATTTTTTGATTGGATTAGACATGATAAAATACTTCAAACTTATCCAAAGTGAAGACTTACAAATATCACAGAAACTCTGCCCGAATAATACAAATAAAAAAGAAAAATATTCTACAGATATGAAAATGAATACTGAATTTAAACATATAGAAAAACACAGAATTAATTTTAACGAACATGTTAAAGAAGAAGTTTTCAAAATAACAATGAATCATTTAAATAATGATAAAAAACAGAAATAAATGAACTAATAGACAAATAAATACTCATCAGTGTTTGCGAAGAGTAAATATGATGTTGGCACTGTTAATGGATATGAAGCGAAGATAGACTTATTAGTGGATAAATACTGTAGTAAGAGGCCTTACAGATGCAGCGTAGAAGACAAAAAGGAAATAGAAGAGCAAATAGCAAAATTATTAGACAATAAACTGATAGAAGAGTCGTACAGTCCATTTGCTGCACCGGTTACTCTAGCATTTAAAAAGAAGAAAACAAAAGATCCAGATTATGCATAGAATTCAGAGACTTAAATAAAATAGTAATACCTCAAGCTCAACCATTTCCATTGATTGAAGACCTAATGACAAAGACCAGAAATTGCAAATTTTTTTCTACGCTGGATATAAACTCAGCCTTTTGGTCTATTCCGTTGCGGATTGAAGACAAAAAAACAGGATTTGTAACACAGGAGGGACATTATCAATGGACCTGCCTGCTTTTTGGATTGAAGACTTCTCCGGTAATTTTTCAGAGGATATTAAGCAATATATTGAGAAAATATAAACTAAACGAATTTGCTGTCAATTACATAGATGACATTCTTATTTTTTTAAACTTTTGCTGAACACATTGATCATCTAACAAAGCTGCTGAATGCAATCAAAACAGAAGGTTTTAGATTAAATTTACAAAATGCACATTTGCATCAGACATGGTAAAATATTTGGGTCATATAATTCAGTGAAGCCAGTAAAGGATAATTTGATTTCAATAAAGAATTTTCCTATTCCAAAAAAAAAAACAGAAGAATGTCAGACAATTTCTAGGAAAAATCAACTTTTATCATGAGTACATTCCGAAAAGTGCAATAATACTAGATCCTTTGCATAATTTATTAAGGAAAAATCAAAAGTTTATTTGGACTGATAAATGCCAAAATGCTTTTGAAACGATGAAAAACCTAATATGCTCACCGCCTATTTTGGAAATTTTTGATCAAGATTTACCAATTAATATATAGATTTACAATTAATATATTAATATATATATATATATACAGATGATTCTCTAGAGGGTGTTGGAGCTATTTTAAAACAGACACAATCTGATGGAAAAGAAAAACCTGTTGCTTACTTTTCGAAAAAACTAAATGGCGCCCAGAAAAAGAAAAAAGCAATTTACTTAGAATGCTTAGCTATAAAAGAAGCAGTGAGATGCTGGCAAAACTGGTTGAAAGGTAAACCATTTACAGTTTATTCAGATCATAAACCACTTTTTTTTTTTTACATTAACTCCACACAGGAGGCCCTGAGGAAAATAATTTCCCTCAGGGCCTATGTAATCTGGGATGCTGTGTGGAGGGTCTTTTTGAGGAGAGGAAGGAATGAACATTGGTCTTGAAGAGACCCATGTTGTAGGAAGGAGGAAACACAGAGGCCGGCAAATCATTCCACAGCCGAGCTGTTGAACATAAGAACGAGTCGAAGAAACGACCCGTTCTCATGTGACTAATGTCAACTGTGTACAAATGTTGGTCAACTGTGTACCACTGGAAAATATGAATCTCAAATCTAGAACCGATGAAGAGCTGGGTGACTTAACATATTACCTATCCCAATTTGATTTTCAAATTAAATATTCTCCAGGAAAATACAATATTGAAGCTGATTGTCTAAGCAGAAACCCAGTCTTAGAACCAGATGAGAACCAAGATGAGCAATTAAAAGTTGTCAACTTAATAAAATTAGAGGATATCTTAAAAGATCAGATCAAAAATGAGAAGATACAGTGCAGGAGAGATAAATTGATATCGAAGAATAATGTTTATTACAAGAAAGTAAAAAAAAGAGAAAAAATAATTCTATCAGAAAAATTCAGCATAGACTTTATCAAAAATGTTCATACAGATCTAGGTCACATAGGAATTAATCAAATGCAAAAAATGATAAGCTCATGGTACACATCAGAAAACATGAAAGAGAACCTGCGAAAGTTGTGCAGCATGTTTAAAGAACAAATCAAGAGGTCAAAAGAAATATGGATTGATGTCCTACTTGGGTCCCGCAACAAAACCTTTTGAAATATGTTCCATTGATACGATAGGTGGTTTTGGGGGTTCACGGTCAACAAAGAGATACTTATACCTGCTATCAGATCATTTCACGAGGTTTGCATATATTTTGATGTCAAAAACTCAAAATACCAACGATTTCACCAAACTCTTAAACTCCACAGAAACTAATAACATTGGCACGATACTCTCAGACCAATACCCGGGTCTCAATTCTAGAGAATTAAAAAAAATTATGGACGAAAAAAATATTCCAATAATTTTTACTGCAGTGAACTCACCTTTCTCAAATGGATTAAATGAAAGATTAAATCAAACGCTGATCAATAAAATTAGATGCAAAATCAACGAAAATCACTCAAAAGTGGCTTGGACAACTATAGCGCGTAATTGTGTAAAAAACTATAATGAAACGGAGCACACCGTCACTGGATATGCGCCTCAGTACCTACTCAACGGCACAGATATTACGATTTTGCCAAATGAGTTACAACTTAAGAAGACCGACTTCGATTTGATTCAAGACAGAAAAAAAGCTCTGTAAAATACTATAAAGTCACATAATTACAACAAGTTAATTTACGATAAAACCAGGAGACATATTAACTTCAAAGTTGATGATACTGTTTTTGTGGAGAATGGAAACAAACTTAACAGGAAGAAGTTCGACGAATTGAGAATCGGACCCTACAAAATCATAGAAAAATTATCAAACTCAATTTACAAGATAAATACTGGTCGAAAAAAATTAGAATCAAATTTTTTCCACATCTCGAAGTTAATTCCAGCACCTGCATTGATGAACCATGAAGAGGGTAAAGGAAATATATTCCCTTTAAATTTGAATCCTATAGTGTCAGTTAGAATGCAATCACCAATTGTCATTTGTTTTGTAATTCTATTATTTGTTTGTAAAGAATGAGATTTTGAGTGTCGTTTCTTTGTTAAAAAAACTTTGCAACACAAGTGTTTTATTTATAAATTAATAGAAAGGAAATTAAACCTCTCAACTTATTATATATATATAAATCAAAATATGCTAGCTTCTGGGTTTGTAGTTCCCGGCAAACGTTGTTATGCCGCTTAATAAAGATATTGTTTCTCCCTGCGTGTCCTTTCCCTTCGTCCCATTCTTCTTCCGCATCCCCTACCCCTCACACGTTCCCACTCTGCCTTTTCCGCTTTCCCTCTCCCCACTCCCCTCTCCCACTTTCACTGTCCCACGAACTCCCCTCCCGATTTCCCCTCCCGCCTCCCGCATTCCACACATTCAGTCCCTGTACATTCAGTTTTCAAACAAGCTCGCGTGCCACCTATTGCAATTTTTTTATACAAATTACATAATGTCAGGCCTCACCAGTATATATATAGAAACCTTCGTTGACGTGCTCACAACAACTCACCAAAGTTTCATCGCAATCGGATGAACGGTTTAGCAGTGCATAATTTCATGATGCCAGAGCTCACTATTGTGTACAGAAACCATCGCGGACATGCGCAAATCAAATCCCCAAAGTTTCATCGCAATCGGATGAACGGTTTAGCAACGCGTAATTTCATGATGCCAGGGCTCACTATTGTATACAGATACGCCTTAGCAACGCATAGCGGACATACAAACATTTTTAGATTTATGTATATATATAGATTTTGTGAAATAGAACTTTCTTGTTATTAGACCTAGGACTCTCGATGGTGGTTTTGATTTATTACTTGAAAAGTGACAGGCGCATGGCCGCACAAGGAATTTATTTTCGGAATCAATTGCAATTTTATCAAAAGTAAATTTTTTCCGCACTTTTCTCGGGAGATCGAATGTAACTGATTTGATTTTAATAAGTGGAGGGTGAGTGCAAAGGACACACGTAGGCGAGGTTAGCTAGTTTATGCCTTCTAGAATTGAAGGTTGCGGTTTCACTATAATTTCATATTTGGACACACATTATAATTGTTAAAAAATAACGGTAATATTTGCCACATACAGTTATATTTTTGTTGGCCCAAAAAACGATTTGGGTTGGGCACCCCTGTTTTATACAAAGATAAGGAGGAGTTTCTGTGTATAAGTGTTGGTTACATAAAAGAGAGAATATTTATGGGGCCTTAATTTAAATATGTTATTACCTTATTTAAATATGTTTTTAGGATAAGAATAATCGCACTGCTCCGTCTGGAGCGAGTGTAACTATAGCATCCCCAATTGTGGTATGTTATGGGGCAGGAGGTTATGGAGAGGGAAATAAGATGGGGAAGAGAAATATTGGGAGATAACTGCGAATTCAGACTTTTTTTCATCAGCTCCACACAGGAGGCCCTGAGGAAAATAATTACCTCAGGGTTTATGTCATCTTTGAGGATGCTGTGGAGAGGGTATTTTTAGGGAAAGGAAGGAGAGGAAATTCTGGGAAGGAAAAAGATATGAGGGGTGGGTGAAATGAAATCATCCCTTCCACAGCGTTCCCAATCCTGCTGAGAGTCCTGCTGGAGTGGTCAAAATATCGCACTCAACCAGTCCCTCTCAATCCACGCAGCTGGTGACAGACAGAAGATCCGGACAAACCTGACCCCCCATGAACCCGGGCATCCCTGCTAAGTCACCGAACGTAGAGAACCACTTGGGGTGACCTATGGCAGAGGTGTTGGTTATCAAATAAATGGTTCCTGGAACGGCGGTACCCATACCCGCCTCCCATATTGATGAGACCTGGTCATCAAATACGGCTAAAGTCATTTTAAGCAATGTTACAATACCGAATGATGGTCTTACATTGACACTGAGAGTATCTTCCACTCTGGAAACCCAAGGTTTATTTAGAGAGTGAAATGTATTGACATCTGTGCTAAGCTACTAGTAATTGTATAGCCCTTAAATAAAACCATTTATAAAAAATAATGATTTAACTATTAAAATTACAAATACGTCAGTCTTATATTGGGGACCCAAATTTTTCTTTTCTCTTTGGTTGCTCAGTGCAGTCAGAAACTTCAATACACGCTACTAATGCCATCTAGGTTTGAACGGTGAAACACTTTATACAACTTGAAGTTTTATTATCCAAAAGCTTCCGGAAAATGCCTGAAAAATTATTCTTCACTTGAATTATTTTTAAATAATTATTATATTTTCATTTTTTTAATCAACGCAGGAAAACAAAAGTTTTAATAATAAAGTTATCAGAAAATTTTATTTGTATGTGAGTAAGAGTGCTAAAAACACAAATAGTTGGAATAAAATTAAATTGAAAAAAAAAATCATATAATTATGATAATTTTGGAAAATATTTTTGTAAAAAAATGAAAAATTCAATCTATTTAATATTTGGAGGGTTTTCCGCAATCTAATTTATATTTTGAAATGTTCCGCAAAATAGACACTGTGCGTGCAGTTCAGGGGTATAATAATTAATAATTATAATCAACAAAAATACTATTTGTCATTTTTAAGGATGCCAAAAACATTGACAGATTAGTTGGTGAAACATAAGTTCATTAAAATCCTAATATGTTGAATGTTTTTGATTACATAAAAAGTGGATTAGACCATGAAAAATATAATTATATACTATTACAGTTGATTACAACGATCACGTCACGTACAACCTCTCGGTGGGAGTAGTATACAAAAGATTAAAATTTTTAAATATTTCAATAATTTAAGTAATTTCCAAACCAAATAAAAAAATAGCTGTCGCTACAACTTTATTTTTGCGAGAGAGACATTGTAAGTGTTAAATCCCTCGCTTGGTGGCGTCGAGACAAATTATGACTACATTTATTGGGGAAATACTTAAACTTGTCAAATATTAATTATTATTTTTAATTTATAAACTAACGTTTAGACAAGATTTTTATGCATAGCACAAAGGGTAACAATTATTCGAAGCAATAATTATCAGCCTGAAACACTCATCAACATTGAAAAATCTTCCGAGAAAAGATACTTGCCACCATATTTGATTGGTTGTTTTCAGGTGGAAAAAATATAATAAACAGTAATTGTTGAATGAAACACTGGTATATATTGAATTATTTGGCAGGTATTTGATAAGCCCCCATAGCTCAGTGGTCAAGAGCAGCTGACCGGCAATCAGAAGGACACGGGTTCAAGTCCCGTTGTCGGCAAGTATCTTTTCTCGGAAGATTTTTCAATGTTGATGAGTGTTTCAGGCTGATAATTATTGCTTATAATAATTGTTAAATTTAATATCTTCATGGATACTATTCAAATGAATAAGAAAGTTATTTAATTCTTCAATTCCGTGTAGCCGTCCATAATGGAGTGCTGGTACCCTGATGTATGGCAGTGAGGCAACTGGCAGAGGAAGGATGAAAGTAGACTGAATGCTGTAGAAATGAGATCCCTGAGGCGTATGTGTGGTAAAACCATGTACGATCGTGTGAGAAATGTGGAGATTCACGAAAAATGCTAGGCTGATGTAAGCGTAATGAGTAAGATTAAGAAAGGGACGCTAAGATGGTTTGGGCATGTAGAGCGAATGACGAGGAAAGGAGTGTTAGGAGAATATGTGACGCAAATGTGGATGGAAGAATAAGTCGGGGACGTCCGAGGAAGACATGGCACGACCAAGTGAATCAGAAGAGTCGGAATAATAGAAGAGCATGTATGAGACGATGTATGGATGTGAACGAGGCAAGGAGTGTGTGCCAAGATCGAGTTGCTTGGCGGTCCGTCCTCTCTGCCTACCCCTGCGGAGAAACGGCGTGATGGTTAGTTAGTTAGTTATGTTTTACAAAAAATTATTCATTTAAGTGAATTTTAGTCATGATTTCATATATTTTTATAAGATTTAATATTTTGACGCAATCTCTTATGTTAAAGGGTTATAAGATAAGTAGTGAGTTGTGCATTTTAGGAGCTATACAATTAATAATTTTGTTATTACAGCAATATAAATTCTTGATTGCAAAATTTTTCCTTACCTCTCCACACTCTATAGTATTTTTTATTATTATTACTAATATATACATTAGATGATTAAGAACCGTTCTCAAACCAGGCAAAAATACAAAGATATTGTATAGACATTCATATTTAATAGGATTATTAACCATTTATGATTTAATATACCTTATCACTACTTGTTAAATATTTTACTGTGAAATAAATAAAAAATGTAATATAATGTTATGTGTAAATGTATGAACACTGTAGTTTTTTCTCTTTTTCTTCTCGCGAAGAAATGATTGAGTAATGAAGATCTGAATTTTTTTTTCTTTCTTTTTATTGAAGTGAAAACTTCTTTAGCACCGTTGTGTTTAAAATTCGATGAAACGGAAGCGAGCGACACTAAAAATAGACAGACACAGACACATATATCTATACGATTTAGCCTGCGAGAGAATGAGATAGCATTTGAGGTTATCCACCACTAACCCGCCCTGGTACAAGTAACAGATGGTTACTCCTTTAAAGCTCTTGCAAGGACTCTAATTTTTTGATTAAATGAATCTACATTTAATTTGAACGAATCTAGACCTCCAGTGTCCCTGCATACGTTGTTAGTAAGCAGTAAGAAAGTGCTTAGCGGGAAATCAAGATACAATAAGTGTTAGTATGACTATAGACAAGATTGGTGATAGTCCACGAGGAGGCAAGCGCTGGGTGATTGTATCCAGCGAATCCTGCAAGCACCTGTAGAGAGGAAGACATCGTACATAAATAATAAAAGTATGGCGCTGGAAAACGGTTGGCATTCCTCTCCAATTGATTGGCAGTCCCGGCAAGAATGCGCATGACGTTCGATCTAGCCGTTGACTACACTCCGCTTCCGCTCCCCTTAGCCGGTTCCTCGGTGGTGCCTTAAAGAAAAATAAATGGGAGATTGGGGGGAAATACCCAATGGGGTGGCGCAAATGATTTTAGAGGGTACCGTACCGTCATCGACCGACTCCTTTCAATGCAAGGACAAGGTCTAGCGCACCCCAAATGGGGAAAAAGACATTACTAAATAAAAAGATTCAGTTCAGTTCAGCCTTCTGAACAAAGCAAAGTGGAGACTGATGGACTGAAAAGAAAGAGAACAAAAAAAGATAGAAACAAACACAATAATAAAATAGATAATAAAGATTAAATAAAAACAGAGTTTCTTGGAATGGGAACCGGAAAACCAGAAATTTAATACAATAAAAGGATAGACTAGTATCATAAAAACACATCCCAGGGTGTTAGTCAGTGTAATCTAAAATAAACGATGTGAAAAGAAATAAAATTAGCGAAAAGATAAATTACACAGAGTTAGAGATAGAGATAAAGATAAAATCCGAGCAGTAAATAATAAAAGGTTATCAGGATGTCCGTGGGTTCAGGAGCAGATATACCTGGCACCTACATGATTTTACAGATAGTCAGCGACTCCAAGAACAGGCCATCTCTCAACCCAGACTTTCGTAAATTTCCTCAAGCAATCAAAATTTACCTTATTCGAAACGAGATCCGCGTTCCAAGCTGGTCTCGCAATCCCTTGCAAACTATTGAGCATTTCCTCTTGAGCATCCGCCAAAATCTCGCAGTGTCACAGAATGTGTTCGGCTATTTGATCGATTTTACCGCAAGCGCAGTTTGAATGGGGTGATAAAGAGAGACTGTGAAGTTTCCCCCTGAACTCCCCATGCCCAGACAGTAGTTGTGTTACATGGTGATCCTTTGTAACGTAAGCCCCTTCCATTTTGAGTTGAACTGACAGGAAGAGGGAATAGGTCCATCTTCCCGTATTCGACCTATCCCACCGTTCTTGCCATTCTCTCAGCGTTCTTTCTCGCATATCTCTGAGAAGAACTGGTAGAGATACAACCCCCCTTGGCATTAGTTCAATGCCAAGATGGATAGCGGGTCTTCCTCTGGTTATGCTCTTCTTTGTTAGTACCTCTCTAATTTCAAGGTCTATTGGCAAGATGCCGGCCAAAACTGGCAGAGCGTCCGAAGAAACTGTTCTATAAGCACCCGAAAGCGCCAGCAAGGGGACTCGCTGACCTCTCTTGAGTGCCGAGAGGATTTTTTTTTTTTTTTACAGTGAATACCGCACAAGAATCTCAACTGCTCCCGTCTGGAGCCAGTGAGACTGTGGCTTCCCCAATTGGGGTATGTTGTGAGGCTGAAGGTAGTGGGGAGGGGAAGGAGGTGGGAAAGAGGAAGGTTGGAAAGTACCTGGCTATTCAGATCTGGTCACCAAACACGGCTAAAGCCATTATCAAGCAACGTTTCAATTCTGAATGGTGGTCTTACACCAGGGTGATACTGATAGTATCTTTCACTCTGGAACATGCCGCAAATATACTATATATTATTTTAAATGAATAAATTGTGAAATAACACAAATTAATCAAATAAAATTTATTTGCGCATGCCGGGTTCGAACCCGCGACCTCCGGATTGTGAGTCAAGAGTCTTACCCACTGGACTACGGAGGTCGTCATGATGAGTCACAATGAGTGTATTCTCCAGGCGGTGCTCCCACACAGAGGCCGCGTACGTGACTTGCGTCACGTATACCCCCCTTTACAATAGAAGGAGCGCTGGAGAGCGCAAACCCCACTCAGCAGTTGAGATTCTTCTCAGTTTTAAGAAAAGATTCTGAGCCTTGCTTGACACGCTTTTGACATGGGTCGAGAACGAGGACAAGCGATCCAAAATAACGCCTAGTTTGGTTGTATTCTCAACAAAATGGATGCTGGTATCTCCCATTTTGATGTTCGGCCCATTGTCATGTGAGGAGCGAAAGTCAAATGATTTCTCTTTCCCCATTCCAAAATCACATTCAAACCCTCCTCAGCTTTACTCTCCACTTCCATTCTACTGTTCCCAGAGACCAAATACAACTTATCATCTGCGTAGTCAACCGAGATATATCCTTCAGGCAAGGGTAAACTAGAGGAGTCGTCGAAAAGGATGTTCCAGAAATGCGGTCCGAGAACCGAGCCCTTGGGGCATCCCGTATCCACTTCCCTTTCGATAGTAAGATCGCCATATCTTATATCGATGGTTCTGTTGTTAAAGAAGTCACACGAAATGTCAAATAATTTCCGTGTTAATAAATTCCGTCAAATAATAACGTATTTTTAATTTCAATTTCCAGGAGGATCTTGGAGCCTCGGTCTTCTTGACATCCACTGTGAAAGTTATTAATCTGGTCGGTAAGAATAGCGCAATCGTAAACCTTCCACTTAGATATCTTGGCCGCAACTGATCCAGAGCAAAGAGTTAGACCAATGTTGCTCTCACCATGTGTATTAGAGAAAGTAGAAATGTAATCCCTGGCTCGTTAATCGGAGATAGACCTTGCGCCGTACGCCTTCGACGGCGTCTGAGCGTTCCGTCCGGTTACTAGAAGTATCAAACCACAATGGTGAGCGAGCGTTGAAGTCTCCTCCTTAAACTACGTTGCGCGCGTCAGGCTCAAGATATGAGGTCCCACAGGGTTCCCATACTTAAAATAGACTGAGATCAATATGATCTCAGTGTTTCCGAAATTTAGAGAGACACAGGTTTGGTACTCATTTGACAGTCCTACCAGAAGGAGGGGCTGATCAAAGAAGTGTTGACCAGAACACCCGCCCCCGGTGCTGTGCCAATTTCGAGTACCGCACCTGGATAGCTTATTGGAGTTCTACCTAACCGGGTGTATTGCTCCTCAATGAGTAAGATGTCAATGTTTTGGTCAGTCATGACCCGCAGCGCCTCGAGCGTGGCCAGCCGGGACCTCTGCAGGTTGATCTGACCTATAGAGAGCAAAGCGGTAGAACCCATAGTCAGTCAAGTTAATCTGCTTTCCCAATTTTTTTTTTTTTTTTACATTAACTCCACACAGGAGGCCCTGAGGAAAATAATTTCCCTCAGGGCCTATGTCATCTGGGATGCTGTGTGGAGGGTATTTTTGAGGAGAGGAAGGAATGAACATTGGTCTTGAAGAGACCCATGTTGTAGGAAGGAGGAAACACAGAGGCCGGCAAATCATTCCACAGCCGAGCTGTTGAACACAAGAACGAGCCGAAGAAACGACCCGTTCTCATGTGACAAATGTCAACTGTGTACAAATGTTGGGCACGTGTTTGGCGTGTTTCCCTATGCAGCTTTATGGGCTGGGCAAGTTCTGTCTCCTGTTGGGTGATTCGCTGGTTTTTTGAAACGCTTGCAAGTGGCACAGACTGCGGCCTGTGCTTTCTTGGGGCAAACATCAATGTCATGGCCGGTTTCAGAGCAGTGACGACAGGTGGTCGATTCTTGCGTGCATGATTTGCTTATGTGGCCGTACTGTTGGCACTTGAAGCACCTAGTGGCTCCTCAATCAGCACTTTTCTTGCCTTGGAGTGGCAAGTCAGGATCATGTGCATCGTACCCTGGTTTCTCTTGCCAAAAAGGGACACTCTCCGCATTGTCCTGAGATGGTCCTTCTTAGTGAGAGAGCACTTAGCTGCGAGATCGTTTTCATAAATTTCCTCAAACAATGATGGATCCTGTGAAGCCTCTCCCTTTGGGACGTCATATAGGACTATCTTTGGAAGGCGTTCTTGCGGGTTAATCATTTTGATCCCCTTGGCAGTAAGCCTGTCTTCTACCTTTTTAATATTTGTGATGCCTCCTGGGGTGGTGGTTTGAATGGCAAATCCTACTCTCCTGATTTTCCTTGTTCTTTCAACCTGAAAACCGTCCTTCTTGGGATTCAGGACCGTTGTTAGTTTTTTTGCAGGTCTTCGGATGTTCAGCCTTCGGAAATCGTTGGGTAAAACAGGACCGTCAGTTGGAGAATGGGGGTAGGTCTTTCCATACCATTCATAAGGATCGACTGTGAAGCTGCACTCACGTAGGTTTTCGTTTTCGAGTTGTTTGCCAGTGGCCCTGGTTGGTTGGCGTTATTCGCTATTATCTTATCTAGTTTTTCTTCGAAGCCTTGTTGGGTTTCAGCTATCTGTGCGAGTGTCTGCGCCCGGAAAGTAGCAGCTGCATGGGAAATAGCGAAATTGGAGAGACTTTTTTTAATATCTTTGATTGAATCCAAAATAATTGATCGGTCCTCTTTGTTCATTTTATTTTTGCCGGCAGTGATCGCTTGAGATATCAAAGTCAGGTGAGACCAAATGTGATCGAGAGTATCACTAGATTGTGCAGCAGCCTCGTTTGCGATCAAATTTTGTAGTGAATCTTCGTCTCTTAATCTCTTCCCATTTGCCGGATTCGGGGATTTTCTCAATGGTACTTCAAAGGAGGATTGAGTGGCAGCTCTAGGATCCTACTTGTTGGTTAATGGGCGATAGGCCGAGGATGATTCAGCCATCCTGCTTCCATGTATGCTGTTATAAGGCGGCGCTGGTCTGTAACTGGCTACAATGGGTTGCAAAGGCTCTTGCCGAGTGCAGTCCTCGTCGTCGGAGTCCGACGACATTTTTCCCCACAATGAAATAGCAATAAAATATTTATTTTATTCACGGGTACTAGGTTCTAATATAATACGATAAATTCAAGTGCCTGACGAATCTTTGCAGACATTCAGCCGACCAGGGATCGAATCCTACGAAATCCAAAAAAAAAAAAACTTTTGTAAAATCAATATCCATCTTCAAACCACTCCAAAATGAACAGGCAAAAGAAAACACAAAAGAAAGCGACATCTAGCCATTTCGAAGAAGAAACCGCAAATACTAATAAGATGACATCTATGCATTTTGATACAATTGTTGCTCCCTGCGTGTCTTTCCCATTCGTCCCGTTCCCCTTTCATCTCCCCTTCCTCTCCAGCATCCCCTTACCCTCTCGCGTTCCCACTCCGCCTTTTCCGCCTTCCCTCTCCCCACTCGCCTCGTCCGCTTCCCCCGTCCCGTGAACCCCCTCCCGAGTTCTCCTCCCCCCCCCGAGTTCCCCTACCCCCTCCCGAGTTCCCTTCTCTCATCCCAGGTTCCCCTCCCCCCCCCCCCCGCGAACCCCCTCGGAGATCCCCTCCCTTCCCCCTCCCGCATTCCATACATTCAGTCCTGGTACATTCAGTTTTCAAACAGTTTGCGTGCCACCCATTGCAATTTTTTTTATACAAATTTCATAATGCCTGAGCTCATCAGTATATATAGAAACCTTCGCGGGGGTTTTCACAACAACTAACCAAAGTTTCAGCGCAATCGGATGAACGGTTGGTAATTCATTATTTCATGATGCCAGAACTCACTATTGTATATAAAAACCATCGCGGGCATGCGCACATCAAACCCCAAAGTTTGAATGAAATAGGTAAAGTCGTTCTGAAGTTATGGCATGACCAAGGGAAACAGGGATTCATTTTCGTATATATAGACTAGCTGAAGTCCCCGGCGATGTGCGATGCCCGGGTTTTACACAGAGTTTTCAAATATAAATCAAAATCAAATGTAGACAGTGACCTTCCTCTTGCTTTGAAGGTCACATGTGCGAAATTTCCTCAACATCGGCATAAAACTGTAGATATGCATACAAATTAAATCCACACCGCCCACGCCCGCTTGCCAGCCCGCTCGTCCACCACATACAGACATTCTCCTTTATATTTCAATCAAATTTCAAAAAACCTTTACAAATAATTATATACTTAAAGCTTCTTCATAAATCACTCTATTGGTGAAAAACGCATAAAAAGCGGCTCAGTAGTTTTTAATTTTATTGCGAACAGACAGACAGACGCGGCGGAGGATTTTAATTTACAGTATGTAGAGATACTAAAAATGTCCACTTTAAAAGTGTAATTTCCAATAACAATCATTTAATACTAGACAAAATACAACATTCTTTTGCAACACATATACAACCAACTATCAATCACACTCACTTACCAATAAGATGCATGATTTAGGCAACAAATTTGGTGGTATTGTAGATATATTCGCTGATTCCCATTATATTCTAAAATGCAATTTAAACCAACACTTTGTGGAATCCTACAAATTATTGTAACGTGGGTATAATATATTTTACGATTAGATGTGTTATTGTAATGTTTAATATTATATTTTGTTCTATGTTATTGTCAAATATTACATTGTTTAAAATATTTCACGGTTTTACGCAAGAATATACAAGTGGTTTTTTCTTCAATAACTACTTGTATATTCTTAAAAAAAAAAATTAACTTTTATAACTTTTGGTATAAATTCTATGTATGTGTAATCCTAGATAACTTAAATATTATTTTATAATCTATGTAAAAGCCCCTGCGGGCGTATAACAACAATAAATAAATAAATAAATAAATTTGAACTTGTAACAGATCTCAATTAAAGTTCGTTCAAAGTTTTGATTATGTTTCCTCCTGCGTTCCTACTTGGATATAATAAAATATGCACATACATGTTCTTACAGTATACCTACACGTATGTTTTAATGTGCCTACCTATTACATAATTTGACCGCAATCCACTGTACGATCCAAGCCTTCGATTATTTATTTATTTATTTCAACGCCATAAAATGGCTATTACAATCCGGTGATACATGATACATGATACACAGTGGTACACAGGAGGGTAATTACAATGATAATAATGTACATTAAACAAAGTACATATGATAACAACTAGTACCTAATTAGTTAAAGAATACAAATACGTTTTACACAAAAAAAAAGAATATGAGCTCGTATAAAGTTTACACATTTTTATGCAGAATAAAAATAAGTAAATAAAGTGAATTCTTAGAAAAATTCTCAACATCAAGTATAATATACTTTACTTTTATTTGTACATATCGTTGGATTCTAGGAATTGGCTATAATGGAGTAACTTAGTAATGATATTATTGTTACCTTCAGTTGAAATGACTGCAGGTACTGCTGATTAGTTCTGCTTTTCAGGGCTGTCAGTTAGAGATTCAATAATAACTTCGATTTAAAAATAATAATTTTGAAAAAAAAAATTCATTTAGCTATCACTTAACTAATCTGTCTGATAGTTAATATACATGAAGTAAGTAGTTTGGAATCTATATTAGAGTATAATATAGACGCAGTGCAAACGAACACTATCATACCTAACATTGATTATTGTGATTGAGATATGATATTATCGCCTTCTTATAACTATATTCGGTGCAGTTGAACACATCTACTACTTCTGAAAAAGCATTACCAAATGCATGCAATCTAGGTATAAGCGAGTATCTAAATGACTCATTACTGATATTTTTGTTTCAATTAAAAATAATTTTGGATCGAGTAGTTCTAGTAGGTATGTGGAAGGTAATTAGGGGTAAATAATTAGAAGGTAAATCAGGACTGTCTATAATACCATTAACAATTTTAAAAATAAAAGTCATGTCGGAAATATGTCTTCTATCTGAAAGTTTGAGTAAGTTTAATTCTTTCATCAAGTGATTGTAATTTATTGATTCTATTGGTAGACCAAGTTTATAGTTAATGAATTTTAAGAATTTATGTGCTGAATTTTTTCAATGGAATTGGAGTCGATTTTGAAGTGAGGGGACCAAATAGAAGATTATATTCGACTTGACTTCGAACTAGAGAGGAATATAGGATTTTTAATGTTGAAATATTTTGAAAGTCTCTGCCATTTCGAAGAATGAAACCTAGCTTTTTTAATCCTTTATTGGTTACCGTAGTTATATGTGGAAGAAAGTTAAATTTGGAATCGAAAATAATGCCAAGGTCATTAATCTCACTGGCAGAAGTGAGGGAAACATTATTAATATTTTATTGATAGTTAAGGGATTGATTTGTTCTGCAAAACCTTAACTGGCAATCTTTATCGTTGCTGGATTTAAATCTGATTCTGTTGCTGTTCCTCAAGGCAGCCTGTTGGGACCATTTAACATCTATATCAACGATGTTGGTAACTGTTTCGTAAACTCCCAAACTATCCTGTATGCAGATGACATGAAAATATTTTCACCTATAAACTCAATCGAGGACTGTCAGAAGCTGCAAGATGATTTGCTACCTTTGAGCACGTATTGTAATGCCCATTGTCTGGAAATAAATATTTATAAGTGCTTCGTCGAGCGCTTTATTAGAAATAAAAATGTATTAATCAATGAATACTCAATTAATCATGTACCCATTGTCTATCAAATTCGAAAGTAAGGACCTTGGGGTTATACTTGATAGTAAACTGAATTTCAATAAACATATCGACCAAATAGTCACTTACGCATCTTCTATGCTTGGTTTCATAATCCGCTCCTGTAAACAATTTAAAGACCTTACTACTTTCAAAACACTGTATTTCTCATATGTTCGTAGTATCCTTGAATACGCATTCAAGGGTGGAACTTATACTATGCAGTGAACAAAAATAGAATTGAAAGCGTTCAAAATAGATTGTTAAGTTACCTCAATTTCCGCTCTTTTTGACCTCATGTTAGTAATGAAGACTCTGCAAAGTTTTTCAAAACACAAACGTTAACTTGTCAAAGAAATATAGCAGATTCGGTAATGTTATTTAAAATTACACATAACTTAATCGATTGTCTTGATCTTCTTCAACGCCTATCATTCCATGTTCCAAATCGTAACAGCAGGCAGTCACTTACCTTTAATCTCCCACTTTGCAAGACCAACTCCAAACAGAATTCATTTATCTACAGATCGACACATTCATTTAACTTAAATTATTACCACATTGACATTTTTAACTGAACTTTACTTGACATAAAACGCAAACTCACCAAGCAACATGACTCAAACTAGAAAGTTCATCCCGTCCTTTGCCACTTAATCCTATTCCTATGTTCCTCCTCCCCCCATCCCCCCCCTTTTTTATATTTTGTAACTAAAAAAAAAAACTAAGAAATTACCCTTACAATGTCACACATTATTATTAACTATCATCAGTGGAAAGTTCATAATTGGCACAATTAACATCTTATTATTGTATTATTTTGTAATCTCTGATTTGCTGTCAACTTTCTCTAAAAAAAAAAAATTACTATTATTTAGATAAAGTTTATTAGTTTTACACCAGTCTTGTAGTTTATTTAAATTTAATTGAATGTGAATACAATCGTTTATTGTTTTTATAAGTTTAAATAGTTTTAAGTCGTCGGCGAAATGCAACACTTCAACATTATTATCAAAAACAGTGATGATATCATTAATAAAAAGCAGGAACAGTATTGGGCCTAAATATGACCCTTGAGGTACACCGCTAGTAGCCATGAATTTGTGTGATAGGTAAGAGTTATTTTTTACTTGGACAATTCTATTGGTTAAGTAACCCTTTATCCATTCCAATAGTTTATCCTCTATTCACATTTTACTAAGTTTGTTGACAAGAATTTCATGGTTAACTTTGTCAAATGCTTTGACAAAGTCTGTATATATTGAATCTACTTGGGTTTTATTTTCAAGTGAGCATGTAATAAGTTGTTCGTACAATGAAAGATTTGTTAGGGTGGATCTGCCCGGCATAAAGCCATGTTGGTTAGATATTATTAATATGTATGGAGATTCTGTCAAGGATAAGTTTTTCAAACAATTTGGGGATAGTTGAGTGCATGAAAATGGGTCGGTAATTAGTGACATCATGAATATCTCCCTTTTTAAATACAGGTGTGAGATAACAGGTTTTCCATAAATTGGGAAGCATCCAGAATTAAGTGATTGGTTAAATATTTGACATAGTGGCTTGGCTAGTATCGATACACAGTTAATTAGAAAAGCAGGACTAACTTTGTCAGGACCCGCTTTTTTCTTTATGTCGAGTGATTTTCCGGAACATTTATATGTAAAGCGGGAATGTGGACCAATTTCTTTGGATGAAAGGATGAAAGTTGAACATTTGGGATATCCTTATCGTACACAGTTTTGAAGAAGTCAGCAAAGAAATTAACGATGCCGTTAGTATTACTACTACTTTTCCCTTCGAAATACATGTGAATAGGTATGCTGGGTTTATTTTTTCTTAGTAAGTTTATGTGTGCAAAAAAGTTTTTGGTATCAGAAGAAATAGACATTTCTGTGTTAAGAATGTATGTCTCATATAATTTTCTGGCGAGTATTTTGCAGTCGGTTCTATGTTTATGAAATATTTTGCAGTCTGAGATAGAGTTGCTCTCTTTGAAGTTTAGTACGTATTTAACGATAGCCATGTTGATGATGGAGCAAAAAGATTCTAATTTTTTTTTTTAAAGTTTCTTTATTCTTTGAATTGTTCATTACATGAATTGGGGATTTTTCGACCACCATACTAGGCACATGCCTGTGTTGTGGTGGTCGATTTTCATATACAGTATATTAAAAGATGCAATATAAAGAAATGTGCGAGAATATAAAAAATTAAATAAAAATATATAAATATACATTTTATATATAATAATATTAAAGAAATTTAAAGAAAACAAATGAATATAAAATAATGTAAATAACTAAAGAGTATGGAAACAATAAATTACTATAGAGTATAAAAGAGTATGAAAGAATATAGTAGAATATAAAAATAATATGAAAAGTATAGAACGTAGAAGGCAATACATGAAAGAATATAAAAATGATATAATTATAAAATATATAAAGTCGAAGTAAGTACTTTGTAGAGTATGCAAATAAGAAATGATAACGATTTTAATGAAGATCTGTGTGTACGTGGTTATATTGGTAGGTACATTATTTCAAACCAATTTTTGTACAAATAAATTTTGGAATAAATTTATGTTTCGAGTCCGGCGAATTACACTGGTCACTAGAGTAAATTATTATTGTTACAGTGATTTTCTGGTGGCACTGGGCGCTGAGTACATAAACATGTAGATATAGGCACTAGTACACAGTGGTGCCAAACAGTTTTAAAGAATTAGTTTTTAAAAGTATTTAAACTTTTGGCTATAGTGATTACAACCAAAAAAATTTATTAGCGGTATATAAACCGATATCAATTTTATTTACAAAATATTACTAAAAACTTAAAAAAAAACGCAATTTTGCTTAACTAAAGCGCTGGTGTAATAAAAACAAAAGAATACTTAGAGTGGAAAGGGTTAAGCAATGATTTTCTTCTCCTACATTTTATAAAAAAGTTGAAAGCTTTATTATATTTTATAAGATGCTATCCTCCAGATAAATTAAGTAATAATGACATATTATATTTTACAAATATCAATAATTTGCAGATGATGTTTCCACAATGGCAAAAACACATTTTCACAGAAAAAATAAGTAGATATGTATGCACGAGAAGAGGACAATAAGTGAAATAATAATTAAAAAATATTTTTCCTTAACAAGTGGAAAAAAAATAAAATATTTTAGTGTGCTAGTACTTAGGAGTATTTTTTATGATTCGAATACATCATTTTGTCGAGTCAAATGCAGTTTAGCTGCTAGCATATTGCAAAAGCGGTTAAGGCAAAAATTGACCTTCATAAAAGGATTAAATATCTATCCCTGTTCTAGCAGAAAATATTAGAAAACGATAATGTAATGCTAAGGCAAAATTACATTTGAATTACGGATAATGACACGTGACCTTTGTTTCCCACCAAGCTTATCTATAATATAAAAATGAATCGCTAAATTTGTTGGTAAGCGCAAATCTCGAGAGCGGCTGAACCGATTTCGCTAATTCTTTTTTTAGAATATTCCTTGAAGTTCGAGGATGGTTCTTACGGAGAGAAAAATTAAGAAAATTGCGCAGAAAATTAGATAATAACAGAAAACATCGCACGTTTGACGTTTCGCGTGTTAGAGAATGACATTTTGCAAAACAATGAATGATTGTGCAATCAGGATTCTATTTTTGAAAAGTTGAAAAATTTATTTAAAGTAGGTACTCCCCTAATATTTTGAATCGAATCAAGAATTTTAGATATTTTAAATAGGTAGCTATGTTAGGTACCAAATTTAATGTACATGAAAAAAGGAAATTTGAATAAAAATTGTAAAAGGTGGCACGCGGGCTGTTTAAGAACTGAATGTACTGGGATTGAATATATGGAACGCGGGAGGAGGGTTGGCGGGACGAGGGAGAGGTAAAGGGAAGAGGGAAGGCGGGGAAGGTGGAAGGGAACGCGGGAAGGGGGACCTGGGAGGGGGAGGGGAACTCGGGAGGGGGGTTCGCGGGACGGTGAAGGGGGGGGGGAGTAGAGTAGGAAGAGCGAAGGTGGAGGTGACGGAGTGGGAACGCGAGAGGGGAAGAGGACGCAGGAGAAGAAGGGGAGGCGGAAGGGGAACGGGACGATGGGAAAGGACACTCAGGGAGAAACAATTTCTTTATTAAGTGGCATAGCGACGTATGCCGGGACCAGCTAGTATTTAAATAAATCAAAGTTTGGCAATGACATAATTCTCTTCAAATAAAATTTCTAAAGAAATTCTTTAAAAAACTGTCGACCCTTTACGGATATCCATATTTGGATACTAGTTGCAAAGTGAGTAAGTGTACTAGATTTTTTGATGTTGTTATTTAGTTCGTTGTATATTTTAGGTGCGATGTATGAGTATTGTCTTTGTGAAAAAGTTGTTTTTGTTGTACGGATTGTGCATTTTGCATGAGTTGAGTAACGATTAACTAATGATTAACATTTGTGTTTCTGTCTAAAAAGGACCAATCTGCACTTTCGAAATATTTTATTATCAGTGAATAATCTGCTTTGGCAAAATTATAAGAACAATTAGGAACAGTGTTAGAGTAAGTATTAAGAAATTTGTTCATAATGGTAATGTTTAAGGGAGGATGGTGGGAATATATGGGGAGAAGAGAGTCTATGGATTTACTTAGTTTTACTGAAGGATCACTACTAAATGCAAGGTCTAATAGGTGGTGATTAGAACTATATACATTATTAATTTGTTTAAGACCAAGGAAATTAGACATATTTATAATTACACGGGCATTAGCAGATTTGTTAGCATGAATTGTTGGATTATTACTTATGGTAACCCAGTCTATATTGTTTGGAATATTGTAGTCACCGGTTAGCAGCATTATAGCATCCGGATATTTGAGCTTGAGGGCCTCTACATCTTCAATGTGGTTTTCATAAACTGGTGAATTTGATCCGGGTGGAATGTTAACACATCCAAGAATAATTTTTCCTAGGTTCGTCTTGAGTAGTACGTAAAATTGTTCTATATTTTTGTGTTTGCATTTTAATCTGGATGAAGTTATAGATTTTGTGACAGATATTATTACACCTCCTCCTCTTGATTTGGTGCTGGTAGTGGTACTTCTATTGAAGCGGTAGGTATTGTGAGAAGTGAAGCCTAGTTCTTCTGTATTAAAGGACGGATCCAACCAAGTTTCAGTCGGGAAATATATATGAAAGGGATGGATTGGAATCGACGATCTTAGCTCATGCCGTGCGGCAGCCTCTGATATTCTGATAGTAACACATGATAGGTTTTAGTCTTTTAGATCAGTATTTACAATAGTATGTTTATTATTTTTGTATTTGATTGTGAGTCCTGTTTTCCGTTTTGAGTTCTCTGGTCTAGGGTTAGTCGTAAATTGGCGAGATAGTTCCTTTGGGCTGGAGTTTGGTCGGAATAAATTTTAATACCAGGGTACTCAGTTATGTTGTTTTTTTTTCCCCAATATGTCTATGGCTTGGGTGGGATTGTCAATTATAACTTTTAGAGGTCTGGATTTGTCCGGTTTTTTGATCCCCAGGCGAAAGGTCGTAATGTTGGCTTATGTGATGGTTGGGTTAAGAGTTGTTAGTGTGGTTGATATTCTCGTCGTATCATCAGTAATTTTGTCGATTTGGAAACCGGCTAAGCTTTCAGGGAAGTTGAATATAATTATGTTTTTCGACCTTTTTTTCCTCTCCTCGAGCTCATCAGCAGCTTCGCACATTGATAAGTTTGGGGATTTAAGTGATGAGTTTGGTTCTAACACTTTTGAAGAGACATGTGTTCATAGGACTTAACCTGTCCCTCGAGGATTCCAATGTTGACACCAACGTCCAGCATAGTGCCAGAGAGGTTTGAAAGTTTATTGAGTAATTTAGTCATCTGACCTTTAGTTAGTTTCAACCCTGGATAAGTAATGCTAGTGTATAATGTACTCATTTCTTAATTCGCCTTATTTATGTACGAAAGTGCATCGGTAGCACTCATCTTAATAGTTTGATTTTTATTTATTACTTTGTAAAATATTGTGGTGTCAACCCTGTATCTGAGTTGCCTACGACGTTGTTTTGACATATGTAAATATATGTCTATAGTACTCGGGTGACAGTTGAGATTTTTAGTTATATTGTAAAGATTTCCGGTGGACAGCTGCAACTATAATTACACAATGTTAATTTTGATTTTGGTAAAGTATTCGTAATTAAAAAATTACTAACAGACTCCTTAGATAAATGTACAGTAGAGGTAATCCACCTCTTACCCGCCCTGGTATAAGTAACTGATGGTTACTCCTTCAAGGCTCTCGCAAGATGCAATTTTTTTTTTGTTAAACGAAGCTACATTTATTTATTTTGAACGAATCCAGACCTCCAGTGTTCTTGCATACGTTGTTAGTAAGCAGTATGCAAGTGCTTAACAGGAAAAACAAAATGCAAAAAATAGGTTAGTAAGACAAAGATAAATAAAACAGGGCAAAAGAAAAACTCATTCATGAGGCTCCATGAGGCGGCATTGCATCTGTAAAAACCCGCAAGCACCTGCATAAAATAGAGAACATAAGTAATACAATAAATCGCAAATCAATTGGCAAGTACCAACAAAAAATATGAATGGCTTTCGGTCTGACCATAAACTACACTTAGCTTCCGTGTCCCTTAGCCAACCACTCAGTGAAGCCTCAAAAATGTTAACTGAATATTTGGGGTAAAATACACCAATGAAGACTAAAAGAAAATTCAGCGTTGGGTAGTCAGAGGCCGGACAAAGGATAGTCAAGGTCGTCCGATCAAGCCTCAAGCCTGCACATGTCATTGGGGGAGGCGCAGATAGATTTGAGAAGGATCTGCAAAATTAGTAATGTAACTAAAGATGAAGCAGGGACGAGGTACAGTACACCCCCATATGGGGATAGGGAAAAAAAATTGGAGTTCAGTTCATCCAGTAAAACATTGACACAGTTAAAGACAAACAAAACAAAACAAGGAACATGGCATAAATTAACAAGTAGTATAGTAATTATTAACAACACAAATCGCAAGGCAATTATATACATTTAAAAAAAAACATAGTGAACAAAATAATATAACGCAAATGTAAAATATAACACATAAATCATAATATATAATAAAATAAATGTTAATAAAATAAAAGAAATAACATATTACAGAAACACAAAACACATAAATCATAACAAATAAATCCAAGCGGTAAATGTAAAGGAATCAGGAAGAGTGTCCGTGAATTCAGAAGCAAAATACACCTGGTACCTAAGTTGTTTTACAGCTACTCAGCGACTCTAAGAACAGGCCATCTCTTAACCAAAGCTTTCGTGAATTTCCTCAGGCACTCAAAGTTCACCTTATTCGAGACGAGATCTGTATTCCAAGCAGGTCTCGTAATAACTTGTAAACCATCAATCATTTCATTTCGAGCATCCGTCAAAATCTCACAGTGCCACACAGTGTGCTCGGCTGTTTGGTCGGTATCACCACAAGCGCAATTGGGATGGGATGATAGAGCCAGTCTGTGAAGTCTACCTCTAAACTCCCCATGCCCAGAAAGCAATTGGGTGATATGGTGGTCCATTAAAAGATATGCCCCTTCCATTCTGATTTTAACAGATCAGCGTACACTGTTAATTTGTGTGGAGCAAAAAAAGACGTGACCACTGTGACAATTATTGCTGTGTGTCTATGTCTTATCATTCAATACGCCGCGCCACACTGTATTGCAAATTACCCATATAGAAATACAATATACCTTTTGACGACTATTTTTTATTACAATTAGAATTTTCGGGTTACCTTATTACATGTATGTATATATTGTATATCCCCTTCTAGCCCGTTTAATCGGTTCCATGCCAACTCAGAATCAATTCAACTCGACACCTCTTGAAAAAGTCAGCAAAAACTCTGATTTTTTTTAAAAATAAATAATCATAGGATACCATATTTGTCCCAGCTCACACAGGTCTCATAGAAATCTTTGTGTCTCCCTTACTATCATGGTGAGAAGTATGATCTAAACGGTATTGGAAAGAGAAAACAACACGCTTTATATTCAAATATAAAAGCTAACCACAAAATAAATAAAATGAAACCTTACACTTTCATGAAACTATAACCTTTTATGAAACTATTGCAATTTGAAAAAAATTATGAAATTTAGTGTTTTTTTTTAAGAATTACTTTTTACATGAAACGACAAAAAAATGAGTGAGTGAATGAGACAACAGTAACGTTTATAATTGATTTGTCTTATAAAATTATGTGTGTGTGTTTTTTTTTATTTTTATTTTAGTAATTTTATTTTGAAAAAAACGTAAGCCGTGACATTGTTAAAGTAAATCGTCTTGTAAGGTGTGACATTTTTAAAACTTTTACCTTTAAAATAAAAAAAAATATTTTTCCAAATTTAAAAGTTTGTTATAATTTTTGTTAGAAAAAAGCAAGGTGAGCCATTTTAAAAACTTTTTTATGTTTGCATTCAAAATTTTTATATTAAAAAAATTACATGATTGTTTCCAATAATTAAAATTGATAGCCTAATTCGTCACTCAAAAACAGTTTTTAGTTTTCGGATACGTTCAAAAACATTCCATTTATTTGGATTTTATTTCAAAGAGGAAATAATTTTACCTACTGAAAAAATACGCCCCATTTTTGATGGGCTAGATTCCCTTCGACATTTAAAGTTCTAAAAAATCGTTCGTCTTGCAAATTGTGAGGTTACCAATCTCAATTAACGCGGCATCTCCTAAGGTCTTTCGTAATAATACTATGGGCAAGTGGTCAGCTCTGTCTGATCATGATAATGGTCAATGTACCGGAAAAAGGCCGGTGGTTTTCAAGAACGTATTTCATTCTTGAATGGATCGTTTCGGTTAGAAGACGTGTAAGAATCTATTTGTGATTTGTTGTAATATTTTAAACAGTTTGGATTGTTAACCGTTATAGTGCAAATGCTTGTGTAAAAGCAAAAGTGATTTCTTGATTGATTTTTTTTTATGTTTCGTGCTTTTTGTTTTAATTAAAAAAATTTTATCTGTAGCTGAATAATGAGTAGATAAATCCTTTTTTTAATACTCTTTCGTGATACGTGAAGTGCAATTTACAAAAAAAAGAATATTGAGTTGATAATAGTTGTAGTGCTTTTAATGTGATCTTAAACAATTGAATTAAGAATACCGATTCGTATTCTTAAACTTCAAAAGCGCGTAAATGCTGTTATGTTAAAATAGTTTGGTTTTGTTTATTCCAGTTTTTCGAAAATATTTATGATACATTACATAATTTTAAAATTATAATTTTATTGAATTTAAAATTATTTACCTAACGCCCTTAGGGCATTCACAAAAATAAAACAAGTCAAAATATAATATATTTCATTACATATCAATCGCCAAATGTCAATTGTTTAGGAGAGCCAAAAGATAGTTTATTTTGTTTATTTTTTCAAAAAATTAATTAAATTAGATTAATCTTCTAATAATTAATTAAATTAGAATTATAGGTGTACAAAATTATTTTGTAGATCCAAAATAAATTTTTTTGAAATTAGAATTATTAATTTTAAATTAGAATAATTTTGTAGACCTATAATACAAATTTTTAAAATTAGAGTTATTAATGTTAAATTTGAAGAAATTAATGAAAATTTAAATATTTCCATTACTGAATTTCTATTTTAAAATAACATTGAATAGATCTTTCGGAGCACTTAATATTTTTTTTTGTAAATTTCTTTAATAACGGTATTTAATTTATTTTAAATTCTTCAAAAAAAAAATCGTCTAAAATGCGCGTCGTAAAAGACGCACTTATTTTACTAGAAATATTTCGACGAAGAAAGAAAATGAAGAAAAATGTTGTATTTAACTCATTTTTGGATTTATTGTCTTCTACAGCATTTCAATGATGAAATTTCATTTCGATGTAAAAAATATCAATGGGTACATAAAATACTTTTCATGTTACCTTGTGGTTATATTATCGTAGACATTTGAAAAAACGAGTTTAACGAGTGTAAAATTTTATTAATTTATCTTTTTATGGAGGTTAAATATACTTTTACCCAGACATTTGCATATTTTATGCTTTGGCTTGGTTCATCAAAATTTAACGACAAACTTATATATATATATAAACATGATTTACATTAGAAATAACTGCTATTAAATTTTAATGTTTTGGATACTACGATAGTCAACTGGGCACGGGTCTTCCACCCAGTATTCCCAAAGTTGAAACAGTTAGCCAGGAAATTATTTTCTCATGATCTTCTGTGCGGAGTCAACACGTATATTTTCGAAATTATAGGGTTATAGGTGTAACTCGGCACACTGTGTGATAGCAATGTGTTCAAATGATATATAAAATTAAACAATACAGTAAATGTGAGGATTCCAGCAGACATTTCATATTATTAATAAATAATTAATTGTCAGTGACAACTGACAACCCACTTCCTTTGCAAATGATTATATGATTAATTTAAATTCCCATACTTCGATTTTCAATCCATTGTAAAATTCTTTGCGTACATTAAACTAGTGCATACCGTGATAAATCACGGGTTAGTCTGAATTATCGACAAATCCCTTCCAACTTTTGAAAATTAAAATAATTTTCTGTAAAATATTTAATTCTATCGCCAGTCTGAAATCTTCACAAGATCAGTTCCAATTTTGAAAATGACACTTAAATTGAAAGAAAAAACGAATTCATGAAACCAGAATTGAAAATTGAACACACAACCGAAAGTAGTAATTTTGATGGGTGTAACATTGCGCCTCAAAATATATGTTTAAATAGCGCAGAACGGTGAAAAATCATGAGGTAGTTTGAATTTTCGACAAATCAGTTCCAATTTTTAAAATGATAATTAAAATTATTTTATGTTAAAATATTGTAATATAGATTGGTACTTTATCGCTTGTCTAAATTCCTTACAAAATCAGTTCAATTTTGACACATAAATTCATTTAACTAGAGTTTAACAGGACAGACACAACCGAAATTAGTATTTTTGTTGAGGTTGATCCAAAAACTTTATTTGACCACCGAATTCAACAACAGGGGTTATGATTTGTTTTTTTTTTTTGTTTTTTGTTTTTGTTTTGTTTTTTGTTTTTGTTTTGTTTGTTGTTTTTTTTATTTGTTCGTTTTTTTATTATTATTTTTTACATGAGCTCCACACAGGAGGCCCTGAGGAAAATAATTTCATCTTTGGGGATGCTGTGTGGCGGTTTTTTTTTAGGAAAGGAAGGAGAGGAGAGTTCTGAGAAGGAAAAAGGTTTAAGGGGTGGGTGGGAATCTGGGGTTAAGTGGGTCCTGCTCATCCGCCTCCCAAATTGATTCCCAAGTGGAATGCATGGTTTAAAACGTTCTTATATATTTTTATTTTATGTGACAAAACGTTGTCAATCTATTCACTCCTCACGCTAATTTGTTCGCTTTTGGGAATTGTGCCGTTCCAGACCTGGTACTTCCAAGTCTCATGGAAATTATCTCCCTTACTCTCATGTTGAGAAATAATATCTAAACTACGTTAGAAAGAGAAAACTCCACGTTTTATATTAATTTATTATTATTAGAAGTTTGCCACAGAAAAAAAAAATTTGCACCTCCATGAAACCGAAGTTTCCGATCGCAATTTGGAAGAATTTTATGAAAACTTGCTATCTTTTTATGAATTATTTTTTATACGTTTGTCTAATAAATTAACGATCAAGTTTTCTTTTTTTTCGTCATCGGTTATTTTAGTTAGAAAAATATAGGTGATCCATTTTTAATATTTTTTATGTTTGCATTAAAAATTTAAATATTAAAAAAATTGTGTGTTTATCTTCTTATACATAAAAATGAATCGCTAAATGTGTTGCTAAGCGCAAATCTCGAGAGCAGCTGAACCGATTTCGCTAATTCTTTTTTTAGAATATTCCTTGAAGTACGAGGATGGTTCTTACGGAAAGAAAAATTAAGTAAATTGCGCAGAATATTGGATAATTCCAGAAAACCTAAGGACTATCGCACGTTTGACAGTTCGCTTGTTTGAGAATGACATTTTGAAAAATGTTAAATCAGGATTCTATTTTTTTAAATCTTTAAGTTGATTAATATATTTAAAGTAGGTAATCCCCTAATAGTTTGAATCGAATCAAGAATTTTAGATATTTTAAATAGGTACCTATGTTAGGTACCAAATTTAATATACATGAAAAATGGAAATTTAAATAGAAATTGTAAAAGGCGGCACGCGGGCTGTTAAAAAACTGATTGTACTGGGATTGAATATATGGAACGCGGGAGGGGGGTTGGCGGGACGAGGGAGCGGGAAAGGGAAGAGTGAAGGCGGGGAAGGGGAACGCGGGAGGGGAAGGGGACGTGTGAGGGGGAGGGGGGTTCACGGGACGGGGGGGGGGGGGGAGTGGAGTGGGGAGAGGGAAGGTGGAGGTGACGGAGTGGTAACGCGAGAGGGGAAGAGGACGCAGGAGAAGAAGGGGAGGCGGAAGGGGAACGGAACTAATGGAAAAGGACCCTCAGGGAGAAACAATTTATTTATTAAATGGCATAACAACGCATGCCGGGACCAGCTAGTCTATAATATAAAAATGAATCGCTGAAAGTGTTGCTAAGCGCATAACTTCCGAACGACTGCATCAAATTGGATTTTTTTTTTTGGGTTCGTTATTGTCAGGAAAAGGTTTTTATAAAACTTTTTATAAAATTTGTATTAAAAAAATGCACGCGAGGAAGCGGCTATTGCTGTGGAAAGCGGGAGGGAGGGAGAGATGGGGGGAGGGGAACCAGAGAGGGGGAGGGTAACCTGGGAGGGGGGACCTGGGAGGGGGGAGGGGGGACCTGGGAGGGGGAGGGGAACTCGGGAGGGGGATTCGCGGGACGGGGGAAGGGGGGAGGGAAGGTGGAGGTGATGGAGTGGGTACGCGAGAGGGGAGGAGGACGCAGGAGAAGAAGGGGAGGCGGAAGGGGAAAGGGACGAATGGGAATGGACACTCAGGTAGAAACAATTTCTTTATTAAATGGCATAGCAACGCATGCCGGGAACCAGCTAGTTTCTAATAATAATATTTGAAAGCTCATTTCATCATCTTCTAAATAGTTCAGTTTTCAGAACATTCAAAATTGTTGCATTTATTTGGATTTTGACTGACTTGTCTGGCGGAATATGCCCGAGGTCTGAGGGGTTAAGTTATAACTGCCTTCTTTTCCAATCAGATATTGACTCTTTCAATGACTGGTGTAAAATTAATTGCTTGGAACTAAATGTCGATAAGTGCAAAATTATGTCCTTCTACAGATCTAAAAATCCGATTGTTTTCGAATACAAATTAAATAATAATTGCCTAACAACTGTTCAATCTATTAAAGATCTTGGTGTCTCTCTTGATAGCAAGCTTTCTTTCCGGGAACATATAAATACGATTGTTAATAAATCTCTCAAACTACTTGGTTTTATCACTAGAACCACTTCTGACTTCAAAAACATAAATACCCTAAGAACTCTTTACTGCTCCTTGGTTCGCCCCCATCTTGAATATGCTTGTATTATATGGTCTCCTTTTTATGCTGTCCATAATCGTCATATTGAATCCGTTCAACATCGGTTCCTAAAGGGAATTATTTGGAGGCTAGGATTAGAGCGAGGCAATTACTCATATGCTGAAATTGAACAAACTCTAAACCTTTCTCCTTTAGAAGACCGTCGGATAAAATCTGATCTCATTTGTTTCTTCAAAATTATTAACTGTTTAATCGACCCGCCTACATTACTACAACTCATCACATTTAATATACCTTCTCGTAGACAGAAATAAAGACCTGCTTTTCCTCAATCAGCACTCGACTAACTATGGTTATAACTCACCACTGTCCAGAATGTGTAGACTGGTCAACTCACGTCAAGACCTTGATTTTTTTGGTATTAGCTTAAATGATTTCTGTCGCTCTTTAAACAAATGAAGATATGTAATATTCACCCTAATTTTTGCAAGGTCTTGACGTGACTTGACACTTATTTTTCTTCTATTTTCACTGTTTGTCTTTGCTTTCATGTACCATCCGAATCCTTACATTGTTCATTTCTATACTTCGTGATACTTTGTTTTAAATTGGACGTAAGTCCATAAATAAATAAATAACTTAACGCATAACAAGAAGTGTACTTCTTTACAAGTATTCTTCTTTTCAATAAATTTCATTCGGAGCACAGTAATAACATAACAAACAAAATAATATAATAAACAGGCACGGATCTGATTTGAGTTATGCATTATCGGCAATGCATATTTTCAGTATAGGATATGAGTTAATTGAATTAGAGTGACCTCCAAAGTTGGCAGTGTAACTGCACTCTTATGCAATCATTTACTCTGTTCGAAATGAATTCTTGATTAGGTATGTGGGTAATGGGTACAACCCGTGTAATTTTTAAAATTATTTTATAAACAAACAGAACATAGATAAAAGGTGTGGTGAACAGTTTACAAGGTTTTTGAAATTATAACAAGGATCGACTTGTCGCTATGAAATATCTGAAGAATGATTTGAGGTAAAGATAAAGATAAACGATATGTACCAGTTTAAAAAGTATGTGGTGTATAAGTGTGCGTGTGTGACATGTGTGTAAATGTTTACGTACCTTTGTGTCTGAATTGTGGAGCGTTGTGAGTGCATACTGATTAAGTTACCAGTAATGTTTTGTAGGTGATAAATACTTCATAATCTGCTCTTTCATGTATGGTGCAAATTTAATTTATTTTATGAAAAAATTCCTTTTGCAAGTTATGCTTTAAAATATTAAGATGAATTAATTATTTGCGCCCGTACATATGGAATATGAATAAATAGTTTTGTCTAATAAACTCAATTCTTTTAAGAAAGGCATATAAAAACAAATTTGGATTGAATCTCCGATACAAAATTGTATTTGTACGCCTTTCTTGCAAGAATTGGCTGGGAGTCAAAAAGCATGTCGCTGAGCGTCGATCAGGGGCTGAGTTGGGATAGCGTTTGGTTCCCACCCAGGCGTCGCGCGTTCGATTCCCCGGCTGGCTAAGTCTAAGGATTTTTTTTAAGGAAAGGAAGGAGAGGAGAAGGAAATGGGTTTAAGGGGTAAGTAGGAATCTGGGGTTCAGTGTGCCCTGGTCATTCGCCTCCTAGACCTAGACAAACCTCACCCCATGAACCCGGGCACCCCTGCTAAATCACCAAACGTAGCGAACCACTTGGGGTGACCTATAGCAGAGGTGTTGGTTATCCAATAATGGTTCCCGCGGCGGACCCATTACCGCCTCCTAAATTGGGAAAGAAAACGGTTATTCGTTACCAGAGAATGTTTGTCTTTCCTTTAAAAAAAAACAACAAAAAAATGTCGAGATTTGAGTTGGGACAAAGATCTTTGAATGTTTGAAGAACGTAAGAAGTTGGTGACTTTTCTGCAGCGTTTGTTTTGTTGTTTAAGCCGCCGCTACCCGAATTTGCACCGATTTCTTACATATCTCCCTTAAACATTTGAAGTTTTTAAGCTCTTAAAAATATATATGTATTCTTTAAGAAGTATCCAGGTAAAATAGTTTGGATAAATTGTAATAAACTACATCTTATATATTACATAAAAATCAATGTATGTTTGCTTCTAAGTAAGTATGTAAGTTAAACACATATTTCTTAGGTACTTAAATTTCAAGCTCAAAATTCCATTAGAAAACATTAATTATTTCAGTTTGATGAATCGACTTAATTTAATTACGCTGTCTGACGATTCTGATCTGAAGATTCATTTCAGAGCTAATTTTATTATACAGAGTCATGAACATCCTAATTGACAGCCCTGCCATCGTTGCTACGATTAAACTCCATGTACCGACAAGGAATACTAGACAAAATATAACATTCTTTTGCAACACATACACAACCAACTTTCAATCATACTCACTTATCAATAGGATGCTTGATTTAGGCAACAAGTTTGGTGGTATTGTAGACATATTCTCTGATTCGCTTTATAATCTAAAATGCAATTTAAACCAACTCTTTGTGGAATCCAACAAATTATTGTAACGTGAGTATAATATTACATTATTTAAAATATTTCACGGTATTATTCTATATTCTTGAAAAACTACTTGTATATTCATAAAATTTTTCACTTTTATAACTTTTGGTATAAATTCTATGTATGTGTAATATCGATAACTTAAATATCATTTTATAATTTATGTAAAATCCCCTATGGGCGTATAACAACAATAAATAAATAAATGTATGTGAGTTTTTTTTGCATTACAACCTGTCAAAGGCCGCAAATTCCAGGAAAAATACGGAAATTTCGTAACAAAACACGATTTTTAATTAAATGTTTTGTTGATTAATTTTGAGCTATCGTATATTTCATTGACTGAAACACGTTCCTAGAACAATAAACTTTGTACCAAAACAACATTACTTGCGTTAATTACGTAAATTATTAGGTTTTATGATGTTTTAGTCGAGGAACACGCGTCAATATTGACAGCTTCAATTTGCGCCACGATTCCACAGATAAAAATCATTTAAAAATAATCTGGTGTTGTCAGGTGAATGAAACTAGTGGCTATATCATCAATGATGTTGGCGCAAGTAATTCTGACCTTGTTTTCATACAAATTCTGTACATAGAAGGGTCAAAATCGCAGACAAACTTTTTTATTTCGAAATATTTTTTTCGCGCATGAGCAAAAGCTGCGCGCAAATGAGCGTGTCCGGCCAATTACTACTTTAAAGCTTAAGAAATGTTTGAAACTTTCAAATACCTTCTTTAAGCCCTCGTGAAGGTTTCTGGACTATTATAACAGCATGATAATACACCTGAAAAGTTTTTTTGAAAAAAAATTCAAAATGTGAGAATACATTTTGGAAACCATCGACTGTTAAATCAAAATTTAATTTTTGAATAAACTCTATAAATTAACGAATTTAATCGAAGTACCTACTCACCTATGGTCCTAGCCGAAATCGAATGCTTTGAATCTAATAAGTTTATTTTATTTTATTTTAAATAGGTACGAAATTTGATTGACTGTTCTTATAATATACAAAAATTAATTGTTGTAACATATGTAAAATGAAAATTAAAAAAAAAAATTGCAATCATAGGTGGCACGATAGATATTTGAACATCTGAAAGTACCGGGACTGAATATATTGAACGTGGGAGAGGGGAGGGGATCACGGTAGGAGGATTTGTGGGAGAATGGTGAGGGAAGGCGGGGAAGGTGGAACGCGTGAGGACATGGAACGGGAATGGGTGGTGGAAGGGGAAGGGGCGAATGGGAAATGACACGCAGGGAGAAACAATTTCTTTATTAGTGACATTGCAACGCATGCCAGGAAATCTCTAGTAGGTACTTACATAAAAGAACACAAATAAAAGTTATCAATCTAATAATTTTTGCAGTTGATAAATAATTTTACAATTCTCTTTTTCATTATTACCCATACTTCAAAGTGATATGGAATTACCTATTACACGATTTTTTTGTTTTTTGTTTCTTTATGAAATGGATCAGGATATGGAAAAACCAAATAAATTAAATCTGGTTTTTTGTCAATGTCTATATCCGAGGAGCTATAAGCACCAATCTCTGAACCCAAGGCGTTTGTAAATAAACAACAACTAGTCAAATATATTCAGGTGTAAGAAAGTATCCGGATAAGTCCTTTTGAAGTCAAAACCAGATTAAAGCCGAGTGCGCACACTTATACTGTGTATGGGTCGCGTGAACAGATCGAAATGCATGTTCAATTATTTACCTATTTTTTTAAATTTATGAACCGTGTGAGGTGTTCGAGATACTTCTTTAATATATAAAACAAAGTCGGGTTAGTTACACCATTTATAACTCAAGAACGGCTGGACAGATTTTTATGATCTTTGATTTATATAGAAACACAAGAAACAAAAACTGAAAAATACAGCGATTAGATGGTTTAAAAAATAAAAGATGTGTTTAGGAAAAGTGTACCTAAGTATTGCTTTCCCACAGTGTGAAATCGTTAATAGTTACGTTTATGAGTGCTGCAGTAGAATAGTGTTTTTATTATTAAATTTGTTTTATCGTGTTGTTACTGTGGGTATTCGTAAGTTTGTGAGTTGAAGGACTTCGCAACAGTCAAATTTAGAGTTTGGTATTTTGAATAAAAAGGTAAATTCTTTTATTTTACCTCTGACTTCTACTACATATGTATATTGCGATTTTTTTTATTTACGAATTATGATTTTTTGCACCCATTTAATTTAAAGCAGATCGTCTACAGCAGGGTTTCCCAACCTTTATTTCGCCAAGCCTCCACGAATCAAAAAAATAAGTTTTTCATGCCCCTCTTAATTAAGTTTCATGTTACAAAATTAAAATTGAGAAAAATAACTTGTGGATTTTTTTATTGCCTTCGCCAAAATCTACGCAGAGATATTGGCGAAGGCGATATGCATCCAAGAGATTAAAATAATAATCTGAATATTTATATTTAATGACACATTTAGGTACTTAGACAAAACTAAATCATTTTATATAATAAACGTTTATTTATCATTTGTAATAACACAAACGAGCTTATGAATACAAAATAACTAAATAACTACTTCACAACTAAACCGGCATAATTAAGATAAGTTTTCACATCTGCCGGATCTGCCCTGATGATGGACACTGCAACGATGTCCGAAACGTTGGCTAAAGCCCCAAAAACAAATTACGAAAACAGCATAATTTAGGTATAAACTTCAAACTAAATTATACATGCAAGTATGTTGAAAAATAAAAATATTATTGGCGGGGAAAGTTTAATTTACTAAAAAACTAACCTTTTATTTAGGAAATGAACAATTTCACGCTTAAATATCTCACTTTACAGCAGGGTTCAAGCGGGAAGGTAGGGCGGGCATCACACGTTGTGTTGTGACTTGTTGAAACTTGAATAGCAGCAATTGAATGGCAATTCGGAACAGTTAATTTACCTACTCGTTAAATAGATTTTTTTTTCAAATGCAAACAGATTTGCAATTTTTGGAAATGAAAACGTACCTATTACGCCCCCTTGACATTTCTCAACGCCCCCTAAGGGGGGCGTGCCCCCCTGGTTGGGAAGTCCTGTTCTACTAAAATAATAAATACTTGGGCAATACCTTTATTAACGTACTCATTTGGCATAATTAAATGGTCCAATACAGATTTAGATAGTTTAGAACGATTAATTAGAACTACGTTAACAATGTTTAATTGCCATCATCCAAATTCAGCTATAGAACGAATTAATTTACCTATAAATTTAGGAGGTAGAGGTATAGTCAAAATAACATCTTTGAAACACAATCAGGTAGAAATGCTTAGAAATTTTTTCCATAGGATAGCTAATAGCTCAGAAATGCACAAAATAATTTGCAAGGCAGATAGAAACATTACACCTTTAAATTTATATGACGAGAATGCCAACATTCTTATAAATACTAACCAGGAATTATTAGATTCCTGGTCAAATAAAATTATTCATGCAAAACACTTCAATTATCTCAACCAAACGTATGTTGACAAACTTTCGTCAAACAAATGGTTGAGTATTGGAGAGTTTAGCGCAGAAATAGAAGGATTTATGCTTGCCATTCAAGATAGAGTCATTAATACTAAAAATTATAGGAAGCATATAATCAAAGATATAAATCAAATTGATGATTTATGTAGAAAATGTTTGGCTTTTCCGGAAACTATAGAACATATTATATCGGGATGTTCTATATTAGCGCCGTCCGAGTATACATTTAGGCACAATCAGGTTTTAAAAATAATCCACCAAAGTTTGGTAATTAAACATAACTTGATTGACTGCCGTAATATAGTACCATATTATGAATATGAACCAAATTCATTTTTAGAAAATGAATTTTATTAAATATATTATGATAAAACTATACTAACAGACAGAACAATTAGTCATAATAGACCTGATATAGTTTTACATGACAAAATTAAAAAAAATAACTTATATCATTGATGTAGCTATTCCAAATTCCTGTAATATTCAAAAAACTGTTTCTGAAAAAATTAGAAAATACATAGATTTAGGAAATGAGATTAAAAGAATTTGGCATTCTCGGACTATAAAAATATTACCATTTGTTATTTCGGCAACTGGCATTATACCTAGGTCTCTGATTCAAAATTTAGGCGTATTAGATTTGTCAAAGAATTTATATATAAAAATGCAAAAATCGGTAATTTTAAATACATGTAGGATTACAAAAGATTTTTTAAATATTTATATTGAGGGATCAGTAGGATTTATAGGTTCAATTAAGAATTCCACAGAGCCGAACCCTCTGATATGAAAATATCTGGAGTCGGTGAATTATTTTCCCATCTGGTCTCTGGTAGGTTGACATGTTGTTCTTGTATTTTTTTGTAATTATAATACATATAGTGCAATTGCATAACGTGGATTGACCAGATGATCATTTGGGAAGTGTGTGAAAGGGTTTAGTTTTTCCTGTGGGGAAAATTAAACCCGGACATTTAAATCTGGTGCGTAAATAATTTGGAAAACAAACAACTTTACAAAGATACATAAAAAGATTGTTAAAATAAAACAGTACGCCTAAAAACATGTTTTCGCTGATAATTTTTTTTTGTAGCTAGTCAAGGCAAGAAAAACATAAAGAAAACTAGAAAAAAATAGTTAAGAGAAGCTAAATACTTAAATATGCATGAAAAGAATATATAAAAATACAATAAGGGGTAAGCTTATGACCTTTTAGGAGTATAAGGATGATATGTATGTAATTAGGGAATGTGTAAGTATATTGAAAATTAGGAAAAGAAATCTGATAAATAATACAATAAATATAAATATGGATGTTAAGAGGAATATAAACGCTAGAAATATTTCGATTCTCACGCCTACAAAATTTTAAATCGATCATCTTATTTGCACGAGTCAAGTAAGCGAAAAAGTGGTTTTTATTTATTTTGTGCGTAATTTTATAAGAACGAAAAAAAGTTAGAACATAGAAAACCTCAAAAATAGTCTTAGTCATAAAGGGGTAATTTTTAAAATTATTTTTTGTATTACTTCATAGTTAAGTCATGAAAAAAATTTTTTTTAGTGGTTTATTGTTTTACATAGAATTAAAATAATAATTTTAATAGTATTAAAAGCTTCAAACTATCCGTAGCATATTTTTTGATGTTCATACTGTAAACCGATTCGTCGTAAAGATTAATCTAAATAGTATATAAATAGGATTTCACGTATAGCTTCATCTTAAGTATGGATGGTAAGTGGTGTGTTGTGATGCATTACATTTATCTAATAGTGTTGCTTTGAATTTGTTGAAAGTTATATTGAAGATGTCTGTATATGTGAGGTGTGTGTTATGATAGTGGCAGGCTCGATGTATGAATTCATTTTGAAAGTAGTTGGTGTTGGAGCGGCTGTTATAAAAAAGGGATAAGTTTCTGCCATTGCGACCAGGAACTCTGATATCTATTTTTTGTAAAAGATACGGGGAAGATATCGTATTTGTTAGGATTCTGTACAATAACAATTGATCAGAAATAATTCTCCTACAATTTAATTTCGGGATTTTAAAAAATTGACGGATATCTTCATTTGATTGGAATGCATAAAACGACCGAAAATTAATGTAGGAGAGAAATTTTTCCTGAACACCTTCTATTCTATGAACATATGTTATGTATCTTTAGTAAGTGAGTGAGTTAAGTGCACGTATGGACATGTATGTGAAATTATTTATTTAATTTTTAAATTTATGAACCGTGTCCGGTGTTTGTATTTGTTTGAGATACTTTATATTAACAAACAAATAATTCGGAATAAACTATCTATAGCGTTTCAATAAAAAGATCACCAAAGATTGCGTGCCGTCACAACACGTGACTCTGAGCCGGTATTTTCGAACTCAAACGCATTCATGGTACCCTTCTCTATTCCAAACTATCGGACCCCCTCTCAATTTCCTTATTCTTACTAAGTACTTCTACTTGTTTTTACCGACTAGGTACTTGCAGTATTGTATTAAAATCCTCAACCAAATAGTTTCCAAACCTTCTCACGTGCGGTCAATTTTTAACTCGATTATGAAAGAATACATTGTTAATTGGGAAGTTGGTAACCGGTTATTTCGTGAAAAAATCGCATAGTATTTCAATGCCTCGACCAAAACACTTAGGCGTAATAAAAAAACGAAATATATCGAGTGGAAAAAGTACGCATTTTTTTTACATTATCTACACACAGGAGGCCTTGAGGAAAATAATTTCCCTCAGGGCCTATGTCATCTGGGATGCTGTGTGGAGGGTCTTTTTGAGGAGAGGAAGGAATGAACATTGGTCTTGAAGAGACCCATGTTATAGGAAGGAGGAAACACAGCCGAGCTGTTGAACATAAGAACGAGTCGAAGAAACGACCCGTTCTCATGTGACAAATGTCAACCGTGTACAAATGTTGGGCACGCGTTTGGCGTGTTTCCCGACTATGCACCGGTGCCGAATGGATCAATGATGCTAGTTCCTCGGAGCATCTTCCACTGTAATACCGGTAGAACAAGGATAGCATTCCCACCCGACGCCTGTGCTCTAAAGATTGCAATCCGTCTGTTAAGATGGGAGAATCTATCAAACGGACCGCCCGTTTCTGCACAGAGTCGAGGGTATTTTTCAGGTATTTTGGAGCTCCAGACCAGAAGTGGCTGCCAAATTCAACCGTGGGGCGCACTTGTGATTTGTACAGGGTTAGCAGTTGTGCACTATTAAAGTATCTGCGGGCCGTATACAGTACGCCCAGTTTCTGGGAGACTAACTTTACTCTGGCTTCGATGGAGCCCCCATACCTGAGCTGGTCACTTAGGGTTACACCAAGCATATCAATGAATAAAACGCATTTAGTTCATATGAGAATGTTTAGCGAAAACACTATATAAAATGTGCGCCTAACAATCATCTAATAGTTCTGTGTGACTTAATAGAGTGGAGTGCTGTTTGTTATCGTTTATCATAAATACTGCAATTTTCAGTGCTTTTTATTGTGGCGGTGAAAATATCAACGATAAATTTTGTGATCTAACATTAACAATTTGAGATCCGCAAACCGTAATATTATTTATCTTGAATTTTACGCCCAGCTGAGCTTTTACATCTTTATTATTTTTTAACCCAAATAACTTCTAAATGATCATAACATCGCAAAAACAAAGTAGGTACTCCACCATTCAAGAAGATTGGAAATAAACTAACTAACCAACCATCACGCCGTTTCCCCACAGGGGTAGGTAGAGAAGACGGACCGCCAAACAACTCGGTCTTGGCACACAGTTTTTGCCTCACTCACATTCATACATCGTCTCATACATACTCTTCTATTATTCTGACTTTTGCATGGCCCGACTCAAGTATTTGATTCACTTGATCCTGCCATGTCTTCCTCGGGCGTCCCCGACTTCCTCCATTCACATTTGCGTCATATATTCTTCTCACACTATTTTCTTCTTTCATTCGCTCTACATGCCCAAACCATTTAAGGGTTCCTATCTTAATCTTACTCATTATGCTTACATCAGCCTTACATTATTTGCGGATATCCACATTCTCACACGATCATACATCGATTTACCACACATTCGCCTCAGGGATCTCATTTCATCAGCATTCAGTTTACTTTCATCCTTCCTCTGCCAGTTCCATGCCTCACTGCCATACATCAGCGTACCTACGTACCATGACTCCATCGTGGACTGCTAGCTTCGCTTCTTTTGACAATTTTTTATTAGCGCCAACGGCATTCAAACCTCCATTAATGGAGTTACCTGCATTTACCCTTCTTTCAATATCTCTATCAGCCTTCCTATCTCTCGTAAACATACTACCCAGGTACACAAACTCGATAGTACAATAAATATATTAAATAAGTCGAAACAGAGGTAGACAGTTTGTTTCATTGGATTTGTTATTATGCTTTCCGATATAAATTCTACGAAGACCTGTTAATATTTAGTGATTTACACCTTTTTATTTGTCAACGATATCCTTATAATCAATAGCTAAATTCTTTTTATGGCAAACGGGAGTATACAATTGCAATTCCGTGTTGGAGTTGTCACAAAAAAGGTAGATATTGCCTCAATGTTAGCTTGCGAAGTATAGGGAAAGAAATCAAGTATTATAGTTCAGGGCTGGCAATTATTGAATGTATTATTTTTTTCTATAAACAAGTCATTAACTATTCCAATTTCGGATAATTTTAATAAATTATGATCCAAGTACGCTATCGTGTGAACATTTTATTCAATTTAATAATAATTATATCAAGTACATAACACAGGTGTCTAGTAATTATTATTAGAACAGTTCATTTTAAGAACCACTTAACATTGCCCAAAAACTGATCCTTAAAGTTATGTTCAAGAAAAAGTTTAGATATCCAACTCATATACTTTATAAGGAATGTAATATCATGAATGTAAAACAGCTGTATATTACACAAACACTTTGTAAATTTTTTAATAATATAAATATTGCAGAAAGAACTCAGCAAATTCGTACTACTAGAATTGGGTCTGGTCTTAACTTTGTGGCAATTCAAACTAAATCTTCTTTTGGTCAAAGAAATTACTTCTATCAGGCTCCACTCATATTTAATAGCCTTCCAGAATATATTAAGTCATCTAATTCCTTGTGCACTTTTAAAAAAATGGTTAAATTATTCGTATTAGCCGAGGATTGCCAATTGATTTTTTTCTACATTGTCATTTCTAAATTCATAGCATATTGATTATTTATTACAGTATATTAACTGTTAATATATTTTTTTTTATTTTCTTATTAACTTACCATTACATATTAATTTTCTAACTGAACCTAATTTTAAATATTATAGATTAAACAACTTGCAAAAAAAAATGTTATTTCAAAGCTAGATTTCAACATATGGTCACCCTACATGTTTTACGTTATAATGTATTATTTATCCCTATAGTGCAGTAGAGGCCCATTCTGTGAGAAATATTATTGTAACAATATTGTCTTTCAACACATTATTTTGTGTACACTATAAAATTGTTAATCTTAAGTCAAAATGAAGTTCAAAATTTCAAGTTAAACAATAACACCTAAATTAAAAAGGTAAAGAAACAATAAATAAATAAATAAATATATATGGGTTATCGTATCCCATAACTTTGTCAAAACTAAAAGATCACACGGATGGCATTTCTAAGGTGTCACTTACACTATAAAATACAATCATATTTTAATGAAAACGGTCACTTAAATGGAATGAAAATAATAATATTGTGATCAAAACGGTTTCTTTCATATTTATTTCATAATTATTTGATAGTCACTTTAATATTGCATAAGAAAGATTCGCTCTAATGTAATCGCTTATAAATCATTGTTTTGTTTCATTTTTTATTTTTTTACACATATTTTAAAAAAAAATCTAAGGACATATATTTTTTTAAATTTTATCTGTTGTTGAAAATGGTTTGAACTAATGATGTAATGAATGAGAACATTTTGTCTGATCTCTTAACACTTTGTTATTAATTCATATTTTTATCACTTATTATTTTCTCTGTTTATCATTTTATTTTTAAATTTTATTATTTTGCTTTTACTTAACTGTTTTGCATGACCGATATTTGCGTGTGTTATTTTTATTAAATTGTGAAATTATTAACCCCGATACAGGCGAACCCTAGTGGGGTTAATAATTACATGCTAAAAATATATGTATATAAATTGTGAAGAAGCAATAAATAAAATAAATAAATAAGATCCATCCATTCTAGGCTTAAAAAGTATTGTAATTCATTTTGGAAGTACAGAATTAACTTCACATTTCATTTCAGCACTTCAGTGACTTGAAGCACTGAAGAATTAAATTGATAGGAACGTGTTATGGACATATCCGTATGCCCGAAGTAAGCTCAATTTTTCGTACGTCTTGAGAAATTTATAAAATGAATCTCAAATATTGAAAATCTTTCTCGAACACAAATTTTACACAATCAATTTTATTGGCCAATATGGAAAAGTTGGAGACGAAAGGTTTCTGTAAACCAACACGTTGAAGTTTCTTTCAAAAGCGAGTCAGTAAAATATAATTTTTATTGATGTCCATAACTCGCTTTGCAAACCACTGACACACATCATAAAGACAAGTTTTGAAAATGACAACTTTCTCTTAAATTGCATAAATATACATTTTTAATTATTTACTTTAAAACTATTATTTAAATCAGGTGACGCTAATCTAAGACTTATTATTACAGACCAATTTCTCTTACCTCAAACGTTAAAGGGCGGATCCAGCTTTGGCGCCAGGGTGGGGGGGGGTCAAACAGCGCCAGGGGGGGTCACATAGTCGTGGTCAAGTCACAAGAAGTTATAATTTAATTTTGATAATAATAGATACAAGTAAAAGTAGGTCCACCTAGGTACTGGACCCAGCCCAGGGGGGGGGGGTCATGACCCCCATGACCCCCCCTGAATCCGCCCTTGCAAACGTTGCCAAATTATTTGATAAAATATAATTATTAAAATTTATAAAAACATATTATAATAAACTCACACCAATATGAATTTTTAGATAATTTCGATACTCAAAATGCTATCATAGATTTAACAACTAAATTTGTCAGGATTTTAATTATTGAGGCCCTAAATTATTTTTCAATTCCGTCGACAATGTGAAAAAAACAACGAAATCTTCCAAACACAAATAAAACCTATGTTTCCTCGGCTCCGTATTCATACAAAACCGCAATAAAATGTTGACTTGTGAACTGGTCCCGAGCCCTGTGACGTCAGAATCGGCAGAGTCAGATGTATCAACCAAATAGTGTGTTTAGTGTGATGGTGTTTTATTCGTTTTTAAATTACGATTTATACATATAAATTACGAATATTTATTGTAAAATTTATGTATTCAGAATCAGCGTTTGTTGATCTGTATGAATAGGTATACCTATATATTTTTAAGTCATAATATTTTTCATTGATGTTCCTTGTTGTACAAAAATATATATTTGTTTGTGTTTTTACAGCTGTGACATATTATCTTAATATGCTTGTTTGATAAAATTGTAAATTTAATAATGGCATTATTGAGATTCAGTGAAGTTCTTTTAATCAGCTTGTTTGCGGCAATCAACGCACAAGACGCAAAACCTCCTCATATTGTCGTCATTATAGCGGATGATTTGGTAAGTTGAAATGAAGTTCCCATATATTTTCTTGAAAAAAAAACTTATGCCCTGATAAAACAAAATAGAAAAAACTTCTTACCTACCTTCTATATTCTGTTGTCAAGACGAAATTACCCAGACGATAATTTTACACGCCAGTTTTACACACGGACAGAATTTTACACGGACAAAATTACTCAGAGAGAGAATTACAAAGAATTAACTGACACAAATAAAAAAAATGTAATAGAAAGGTTTAAACTTTAGATTGTTTATTTAGTGCTAAGTAAATTTCATATTAAATAAGGCGTAATATTCTCCATGTGTTATTTCGTCCGTGTGTAACGTTATCTACACATCTGTGTAATTTCGTCTTATCATATAACGGGTTTTAAGGGACATGCTTTCACCGGTGATTCCTTACAGATTCCTGACAGTGATTCCTGACAGACAGGACAGGGATTTCTGGAATGAAAAGTGCCAATGAAATTTTGTCTCCGGTAACTTTTTAGTCACTCAGCCGAGTAACCGACCAACCCCTAAAGTGCCCAATACCCACTGATTTTTTAATGATTTTAGTTGAAAAAAAAATCAAAAATATCACCGGAGACCAAAATTTCATTCACATTTTTTACTCCCAAATAATATCAGGAATCACTTATTATAAGTCATGTACGTCTCTCAAAACCGTGTATAACCGTTTAAACTCACCTTTCGCAAAATTCATTGAATTGAATAATTATATAATTTCGTATCTAAATTTTTTTTAAATAAAATTTATTTTTTATTTGCGTGTTTTTAAACAATTTTTTAACGTAAGGTCTAAGTGAAGATAAATAGGAAGTTATTAAAAATAAATTCATTTAGTTAATTAATAATATCTGTTCTTCTGTATGTAGGTACCTACACCAGTTTGTTGTTATTAATTCCTACACAGCCGTCATTGAAAATTTTTAATATCATACCGATAACAACAAAAACCTATTAAAAACATTAAAGGTTAACCGGTTTCCATTGGGCTTATTTAATGACTTGCAATTTCTGTCTTTCAATATTCTGCTTAGTATCTCTATCGCATTGAGTAAAGATTTATCTCAATGATTTTCAATCTACCAGTTTATAATTAACCACACATAATAATAATAACAACACGGTAAATGGTTACATGACATTGATCAATAATATGATTGAATTTTACAATGATCTTCATGTTTTCTACTAAAAATCTTTAAAATAAAATCTCTGTATCATATTATAATTCTGTATTCTATTTGAAATCTCTGCATTCTATTTAAAATCCCTGTATTCTATTTAAAATATTTGAATTCTATTGAAAATCTCTGTACACTATTTGAAATCTCTGTATTCTATTTAAAATCTCAGTATTTTATTTAAAATACAGAGTAATATGGAATATGACATGGCCATGAAGGATGTATTGTGAGACAGATAGAGTTTAAAATCTTAGCTGATTTAGATGTGACAAGGTATATCTGTTAGACAGAACGGACCATCTCCAAAAGGATCTCGGAACTCTATTGAGAATGCAAACTCGACCATCCTGACAAATCGAATATTGCCGAACACTTGGTTAAAACCGATTATTACTTTGGATTTGTTCCTGAAGTCTTGGGAATGCATTGAGCAAGCCTAAATTAAGAAGCAATTGTCAATTGACCACAAAACCCCCATTAATATTAATAGAGACAATAGCTAAACTTAATAATTATAGATATCCGGTACTTTGCGGCAAAACCAAAACTAAACGCCGAAAACCACATTAATTTAATTGAATTATTACTCCGTAATATCCCGTAAACCAATCACCATAGTAAAGATATCGTGCTGACAGTTTCCGCGTTAGATTTAAAACAAACCAAAATCACCATCGGTCAGCATAAATGAACCCACATTGCTATTGTAATCATACATTTAAGAAGTTGATGAGGAAAGGTCTAACTCTAAACCATAGATTCTCAACCTTTTTTTGCCCACTTTGAGAATATTTTATTTTCTAGCGCCCCCTAACTCGTGAATCTGAAACAGCAATTGTCGTCACGATTATATTTACCACAACGGGGGTGGGGGCGTAATGGGATTGAATGGGGCAAAATGGGATGGGATGGGTTTCTCTGGGTCTTCTACCGCCCCCCATGAAAATATGAAACGCCCCCCCCCCCCCAAAGGGGCGTGAATTTTTTCATAAATATAACTTGTAAAATAACGGAAACAAACGTGTTAATAATAATTTTTGGAGCATACTTTGCGGTTTTTTCTATCGAAGGAATTTTATATAATTTGCGTTTCGGCGAGGGCAAAGTCTAGATATTATCTTCAAGAATAACATATATTTTTTTAAGAGCTTTAAAACTTACCCTGTTTAAGGGAAATATGTAATAAATCGGTTCAAATCCGGGTTGCGGGCCCTTAATGTTTAGACCTATCCAAAGAGCCCTTTGTGGCTCGCGAGCCCCGGTCTGCCGAACACTGCCCTAAACGAACGAAATGGGCGTTGCAAAGGATTTTTTTTTTCATTTCAATCGCCGTGTGGAAACTATCGGGACCCATATGAAAAATCTTTGCTTTAAGACGGTACTAAATCGACAAAAATGACAGTACGTTAAATGTAAACATAGAACACATGAAAGCATCCATCATTTTTAGCCTTTTTTCGTTGCCGTCAACATAACATCAAAAAGACACGAGAAATTTACAATACCGAAAAGTAATACACGTTCACAATCGGTAATAACCAAGACAGATCTTACTAAAGAAATTATCGAAACCAATTTATAAGTATGCGTTTCCAAAGGTATGATGCTGATTGTCTTTTGTTTTAAACTTAAGATTATATTGTTATTGGTCTTACATTTGATCAATATCTTAAGTGGAATACGCATTGTACTTATCATGAATAAACTTAGAAAATATATTTATTTCTTCAAAAACATTAGAAACATACTAGATTCCAAATCTATGAAAATTGTTTATTACTCTCTTTGTCAATCAATCATTGAATATGGAATAATCGCATGGGGAGGTGCAACACTATCAGCTATAGATTCATTATCGAAGGCACAAAAATTAATTATGAAAGTTATTCTCAAAGTTCTCATAATAACAAGTACTGTAGATATATTCAACAAATTCCATGTATTAGATATTCGACAAATTTACACAAAAACAATATTAACTCATCTGTTTAAAAATAAAACACATACATTTTATGAAAATACCCAAAATATTGTAAACACGCGGTACAAAACCAAAGAACTCATACAAACACCTTAAAATAAAAACAACATTTGGTCAAAGAAATTTCAAATACATTGCGCCTAAAATGTACAAAAACCTACCTGACAAAACAAGACAATCGAATAATATTAACAAACACAAAATCCTGATCAAATAATGGATCATCGAAAAAGGTTGTGCAATAAATAATCACATCGCCCAAATATAATCCTCTATCTCATTATTGTTAGCACTACCTACCAACCTGAAAATTTTTGTCAAATATTTTTGCTTAATTGAAAAATGTAGTTTATTTAATATTTGTAAACTAGTCTGACTCGACACAGGATTTCCTAGTGATACAGGCAAAGCCAAAAAAATATATGTAAACCTTTTAATGTAGATGCACATAATAAAAAAAATATTTGTATTTCTATTACAATCTGCGCCTGCTCGCAACACATGAGTTCCGAGTGAGACAGGCTTAGCACACCAGTGGGGTATTTCCACAAACGAGGCAATCTATTGAAAATGTACGGAATATTTAAAGATCATTTTTCTGATTTTATTTTTTTTTTTTATATCCTACTAAAAATGTTTGTTTTATATGTTTTCATTCAATATTATTGATTTTAAAAACGATCTAAAACTGACGAAATCAAAACGACCCATGGTTTGATAATCGGAATGTGACGTCAAAAGCGTCGCTCAGCTGGGCCAGTATAAATTAAAACTGTCAGTGAGCGTCCACGCTCATGACGTGACATTCCCGCCCTAAATTATCGTTTTGCCGGTAAGTCAAAAATGGGAAAATTTGACTCGCTGTAGAAAATTTATTCGTCAACATAAAAATAAAATAAAAATGCTGTAATCATCATCGCAATTTTTTGCTTATTTTTTTAAGCAATTAAAAAAAAAACATGGAAATATCCCGTAATATATCTAATTAATAAAGATGAATAAAGAAAAACTGTATTAAGTATTTCTTCAATAATCGCTAATTCGCTTTGAGGCGTCCTTTTAATTTAACGAAAATCCATCAGTGGGTAAGTTTTTTTTATCAAAAATATCAACATGTTTCGAAACCAATGGTTTCTTAGAGCCTGTACTGCTGACTGAGAAATCATTGGCTTGAAACATGTCTTTTATTTTAATTAAATAGTGTTTACATAGTGATTGATTTTCACATAATATATTTAGGTAAAACAGTGAAAGATGACAAATTATATAATGTCCAACATATTGAATTGTACGAAAATCGTTGCCAAAATAAAACAAGTCAAGATTACTTTGAAGAAGAAATTAAATAAAGATTTTGGTGTTTTGTTCGCAGGGTTGGAATGACGTCAGTTTCCACGGATCTAACCAGATTCCTACCCCTAACATAGATGCATTGGCATACAACGGACTTATTCTCAACAGCCACTATGTACAGCCTCTTTGCACCCCATCCCGGGCTGCCTTTCTCACCGGGAAATATCCCATACACACAGGTAAAATAATAATTAAAAGTACGATTCAATTCAAATTTATGTACAGAAATGTTGCCGAATTAGCGAGGCCTATATTTTATAGATAGAAAATGTATCTGATTGGGTGTTTTTATAATTCCCACGGCAACTGTACGGCGACGGCAACGACAACGGAAGCGTTGTTTCATTTCTTACGTATGAGGGAGATTCACGACAATGATGACATATTTCCCTTTGGGGAAACAAGCATACGTACATCGTTTATCTCATATTCAACAGTTCTTTCTTATACACTTTTAGGTAATAATAGGAATAATAATAGTTGGATAATTTGTAAAACACCGTTTTTGTGAAAAATCACCTTAAGGATCCATTTAGCGCTTAAGAAAGAGCTGCAGAATTATAGTGATGAAGAACAAACTTTGGGGTCGTCCATTAATCACGTGATGTTTTTTAGCAACTTTTTAACCCCCCCGTGGTGATATGTGGTGAGGTTTTAGACTACCCCCCCCCCCCCAAAAAAAATCACGTGTATTTTTTTAGTGCAAAGTATTTTGAAATTTTCAGAATATTATCACGAAAAAAAAATACACGTGATATCTCATTTTACCCCCCCCCCCCCCACTCTGGTGATATTTCGTGGTTCTTACCGAACCCCCCCCCCCCTTTCGAGCCTCACGTGATTAATGGACGACCCCTTTTTTGTTTTACTTAAAAACCGAAGGAGTTACAAAAGCGCTCATCAAGTCTTTATGACATAGTAGATATGCCGTTAAAGTAATAATCGAATAATACATATTATCTTAAATGTGCAATTACATTTGCGTGCTTAAATTTTTAATTTTTATTTGTATCCTTTAACGTTTATTGGTTAAAAAGTAAAAATGATGAATTGTTCAATTCAAAGCTGTGTCTACCCCAAGAAAAACAAATCATAAAAAATAAATTTAAAATATACGACGAATTTCTGATAACAATATCCTTTTCCATGAATTTTGTAAGGAACAGTTAGGACGGGTTGCTTATTATATTTTAATAATTCATCCATTTTTTAAAGTTAATTTTCGTATCCTGTGTAGGTTATATTCAAGTTCTACTATTAATAATTACCGGCTAGATGCTTCATGGAACTGAAATAATCACAGAACTTGAAAATTAAATTTAAAAAAATTATGAATTGTTTAAATTTTTCAAAACAACCTATTTTTTTGTTACCTAGGCTCATGTAATCAGTTGCCCACAACAATCAGAGGAAGATGATTATAGAATGGCATATCCAATATCCAATATACAATGCATAATTTAATATTATTCTTACCCCGAACTTGAATAATTACATACGGTCACAGAGAAATACACGCCCTGGTGTATAGGTAGGTACTACGTATATTCACACATGTATACATTCATATATTTTATTTTTATTTATTTATATATTAAACGCCCAATTAATTCATGGCAGATGAATTTTAAACAGATAAAGAAATAATAAAAAATAAAATTAGTTAAAAAATGCACACAAGGCATAAAAATACAAAGATACAGCAATTTGATAGGTTTACAAAAATGGAGACAGAATTTTGGAATAAATTTTTTACAAGATCCACAAAATTCGCCAGGTTTATGTTAAATATGTCAACATCACCTAAGTACTGATTTACCATAGTGTGAAATCGTTGTATCGGAAAGTGAGCAATGTAGTTCCGCTCATTTTTTTTGTGCATTACAGATTAATATAATCATATTAAAATACACATAGAATATATATAACTTTAAGCAAGAAAGAAGAAAAAATAAAATTACAATAATTCGTATTTTAGAGCTCTTGTCTAAAATTACTCTTGAAACCTTCAAGACTAATGTTGAAAATGTCAAGGGACCTAGAGATATAATTTTCAATTCAATTCAATTTTTATTTTCAAAAACATTACAAAATTTTAAATTTTAATGCGTTTTAAAATATATTTGTAACAGTATTACATTAAACATAAATATACATGGTAGGCAAAAAAAACTATATAAGCATCAATTGGGCTTGCCTTTTAAAGGCAGCTTCACTGATGCTAAATATGTCGATATCCGAATTAATTCTGTTCAACAGCAAGATTGCTCTCCCGACCGGCATGACCATTGGCAAGTTAGTCCTGCAGGCCGGAAGATAGAACAGCCTATGCTGTCGATGGCGAAGATAACCATCGGGAACATAAAAATGAATGTTCTCCAAGATAGCTGAGTTTTCAAACCATCCGCGAATCAATCTGAAGAAATGCGTAGCAAGGTGTACATCCCTTCTGACACGTAGATAGTTCATTCCGAGCATACCCAAAAGAAAGTCGGTAGGATAGAGCCACGGGTAATAGCCGTACTCCCTCATGTACAGCAATCTCAGAAATTTTTTCTGAACTCTCTCCAACATGAGGGAATATTTTACTTGGTGCGGACTCCAAATTATCGACCCACTTTTAAGTCTACTCCTTACTAAGTAATTGAATAGAATTATGAGAACCCGGGTGTCTTAGCAGCATCATACCTCTTGTCATGCTGTGCTGGGCCAGAACGTCTGTTCTGCCATGTGGGATACAGAGCAAGTCGTGGTGGCGACCCTAGCAGTAGTTGTGCGGTATGAACAATTTATAGCATTCTAAGAGGTATGGGCTGTCAATGTAATAGTTTATAATTTTGAAAGCTGTTACTGTTAGGGTTCCATTCCTATTCTAGATTAGATTGGAGACTTTCGAAGCGCGTTTCAGATAGCAAATCTATATGATGTATAAATCGCGGGTATTCACCATGCATTCTCATATAAAGATACCGTAGAATTTTTTTTTGGATTTGTTCCAATAAATCTATGTATTTTTTCTGGTATGGGGCCCAAACAGCAGAAGCGTATTCTAATTTTGATCGTATATTGCAGTTGAACATCGATGTCATTGCTTCGGGCTTGGAAAATTGTTTACTTATTCTTATCACTACCATATGATCTGAAAAAGTAAGTTTGGGATCAAATATGACCCCGAGGTCCCTTGTGGATTTTACTGATGACAATATTTAATTATTTAATTTATAATCGAATTTAATCGGGTTATTAAAGAAATGCTTTACATTTTTAAATGCTTTACTTTAATTTTTTTACATTATGAATGCTGCAGTAGAATAGTGTATTTTGTAATGTAGTTACTGTCGGTATTCGTAATTTTATGAGTTGCAGGAGTTCGCAACAGTCGAACATAGAGTTAGGTATTTTTAATAATAATGTTAAGTCGTTTATTTTACGTCTGTCGTCTAGTGTGTGTATTTTTAGAATATTTAATAATAAATTATATTTCAAATCTTCTAGTGGGATATTTAATTTAAAATTTATAAAACGCAGAATATTTTATTATCATTGTACTTACAACAGAATATTATTCCAATTACATTACAATTTAGCCATATCAGCATTTAGGCAGGTAATGCTTCAATAATAGTTTTAAGGTACATAGAGAACAATCACTTACATCTAATTGTTTTGCAAGTTCATTTAAGAGGGCATTACCAGAGAAAGCCTGAAATACGTCATTTTCAAAAAAGTTTTTAGACGTATTGACTCTTTTCCACAAAAAATTATAAATGGATTTCGAAAGATTGTTCTTTTATCTAGCATTCGTATGTAATAAATTTTTAGAATTTTTTTAAATTTTTAGTATAATAAGGTTATTCCATAGGTCGTTAGCAGATTTGTTAAATTTTCAAAAAAGTTTTTGTATTATACCACACCCATTTCAAATAATGTAATCATGCAGTAAAATTAATCAATACATTATCTAGCAAAGTTATGTATTAGAATTTTAATTTTAGTTTCAATAAAATCATTAAAAAATATGTACGTACATGTCTTTCTTGACGAAAATTGGTCCATTTGTGTATTTATTTGCGCACTTACAAACTAATATATTTCAGATTTTTTTAACATTCTTATTAAATTTAGACATTATTGAAAAATGATAAATACTTATAATCAAAAAATAACTACAAAAAGTACACTATTTTAATAGTTTTATCATCACGCCTATCAGCATTTTTGGATGAAGGTATAAATTAAAGCTAATTTGGATTGAAATAAATTCGATATTGATTTATAATTTAAAAAAGCTGGTACGGAGAATAATTAATCTTTCTCATTGTAACCGTCCTGCACGATCGGACGAACAACTTTCGACGAAATGTGGATTTTCGTCCGCTGGCTGGTTAAACGCTCTTAACAGCACCACTCCCCTTGTCATGCTATGCTTTGCCGAAACGTCTGTTCTGCCGTTCGGTACTCGGAGCAGATCGTGATATTGACTCCGGCTGTAGTGGTCTGGTACATAAAAATCATAGCATCCTAAGAGGAATGGGCTATCGATGAAATTGTTTCAAATTTTGAAAGACAGAATAGCAAGATTGGCTTTCCTCCTAGTTTCCAGCCTCACAGAATCAGTTTCCTCAAGTAAGTCAATATAGTCATGAACCTTGGATAGGTGTCATGCTTCCGCATAGAGACGTACCTATATTATTACTACCGTAATAATTATTGTTTATCAACTGTTCACTTATTATTTGGGGTTATCATAAGTTATCGTTGTTGAAAAACGCATCGAAAGATGTGAAATTAATTTTGGGTTAATGTTATTTTTTTTAATCTTGTTTGTTGAAATGTAAAAATTATCATTAAACATTTATTGCTCCTCATATCGGACTGCCGTTTAATTTTAAAATACATCATGTCTACAAATATTTATGTAAATACACGAAACGTGTAAATGTTAACCTAATTCACATTGTTGTAGTTGATCATATATTCAATACAGATTTATCATAGATCAATACAGATTTTCTGTTACACTAGTTGAGAATGTACATAGCTAGTAGTAATGGTAACTTTCTTAGAATTATATTTGAAACAATGTCCAGTGAAGCGAAACATTCTAGTATTCCGCTTATTAAATGTTAAATGATTTTTATAATGTTTTACGACGATCGTTTCCGAATGACGCAATGTAATTAGGTGGAATTGGACAACTCATAAATACTTGTGACATTACGAGGAACACAAATACAAGATTACCCAACTGAAAATCCAGGAGATTTAGTTAACCTTGTAGTTAACCTCCAAAAGAAGAAATTACTAGAAGAAGCAGAAACAATTTTCACAGTCCTTATCGTCAGGACATTCGGTCTCTTAGTATGAGTGTCAAACCGCCGCTTATTCAATTGATAATTATTTGGTAAGGTCCATTTTGTTTTGGGAGTGATTTCGATCAATAGTTCTTGGTATCTAAGCTCAATAGTTCGTGGTATCTGGTATTTGACAGCTACACGAAAACTACGCGCCGAAAACCATATTATTTAACCAATTGTACTGAAATACCGGTCGTAAAAGGATTAACGCGTGCAATACGGTATTACATCTACAAACATAAACACATACCTACTTCACCACAATCTACAATATCTACCCTGATGATGGACACTAACGCTGTCTAAGACGCTGGTTAAAGAAGGGGGAAGCACGGCATAATAACTCACAACTTAATCACAATAATAATTTGGCCATGAAACTCTCTATTTATAATATCTATCTTCTCGAAAATGACTTTAAAGCTTCATAAAAAAAAATATTCTGTTCTAGGAATGCAGCATCTCGTTCTTCTTGAACCAGAGCCTCGCGGACTTCCACTGGCAGAGAAACTCCTCCCGCAGTACTTGAAGAGTATCGGGTACTCCACGCACGCGGTGGGCAAGTGGCATCTGGGCTATTACAGGACCGAGTACACGCCGACCAGGCGAGGGTTCGATTCCCACTTCGGCTGCTGGAACGGACTGCAGGACTACTACAACCACGACGTGGCTGCGACGGTAAGACATTTAAATGAGTTTTGAAACCACAAAAGTGTTGGTCATGAAGGACTTTGGCTCATGTATAAGTAACCGATATTAGCCAGGTCCCTAACGGCACTCCTGGGGGAACCCTTAATCAAATTGCTTACGTTATTTCGCTGGGTTCTCCTGTCCAAAGGCACCTCATCTTATTCTTATCCTTTAGGCACATGTAGAGATATTGTTTCCAGAGATTTTTGTTTGCTTAGGGTTTGAATGAATGACGTTTATTTATACAACATGTACGATGTACATTTGTGTACTACATGATGCATTTATATTACATTTTTTTGTTACTTTTTATTATTTTTCCCTACTTAGATCGAGAATCTAATGTAGGTTTTACACCATTCTTTTTTCAGCCCGATTCCACTTAGAGACCAAAGTCAGAATTTTTCGCTTTATTCGATCGATATTTTCTTATCTACGATTGATCGATCGATCAATATTTTTTTATCGATATTTTCTTAACTACGATTTCAGTTGGCATCAGAGCAAACAGCATGGTTCATGTGTTGTTTGCAGTGATAACAATTGAAATCGTAGATATGAAAATAGATGAAAATAGCGATCGCGTAAGGTGAAAATTTTTGACTTTGGTCTCTAAGTGGAATCGGACTGAAAAAGAGATGGTGTAAGACCTACTTAAGACTCGTTTTTGAGTTCAGCAGTTCGACTGCGGAACGATTTGCCGCTATCTGCGTTTTCTCCCTACTACAAAATTGATCTCTTCAAGACCCAGATTCACACATTCTTTTCTACAAAAAGACCCTTCATACAGCATACCAATGGTGACGAGGGAAATTATTTTACTCGGGGCCTCTTATTTGGAGTTAAAGCAAAAATGTATATTTAAATATAATATTTGAAATAAGTATCAAAAAAGAAGAGTTAAAAAAAATATAAAAACAAAAAATTAAATTCTTCTTACAATCCAGAACAATTAACTTAACATTAAGTACACGCCATATAGAACTATTCCACACATTTAATTACAAGACAAATGCAGCATCTAATTCGCCAATCAATCGTGCTTATTATGTTTGATAATATTGGTCTAAATTCTAACATTGACATTTTCTCCGATTCACTGCCAAAATTTAAAAAGAGCATCATGTCAATAATATAAATTGTTCAATGCGCATACATACATACAGACATACTCACACACACACATATACACACACACCTTTCCACTACAAACACCACCCGGTAATTACTTATTATACATACCATAAATAAGACACTAAAATAAATAATAGGTACCCACCATAAAATATACTTGTTAATTGTAAAAAAAAATTCTCCAATGTATCTAATGTACTGTTTTTTTCTCTTTATAAATAAATAAATGAGTAAAAAAGAAAAAAATAAACTAAAGGGTAATACTCTGCAGCGGTTCCAAGGGGGGGAAGCCACCTACCTTTTGCTCTCGGCTAGCTCAATGTCGTCGGCAGGCAGGAAACCTCTCCTCGTCAAGGTCGTAGGTAACTAGGGGGTAAATGGCACATAGGTAATTGCCAAAGCCCGCCCACGTGATCCCATCAAATGAAAGAGTAGCTGGGTGAAACATATCTGTATTGTCTGGTACATACAATTACAACATCTAGCAAAACATAATTATTTGTCACAAATCAACAACAATGCCTAGCTAGGTATTTCCTAACGAAGTGGTCTCTCAAATCTCTCCGGGTATGTGGTCGTTTCAACCGAGTATTGCTAGGGGACACATTAATGAAGAGGGAAATCTTGGTTCAACTCACAGCTGGTGGACTGGTGCAGGAAGCCGGGGCAGCAGTCCGGGGTCAGTGCAGGTAGTGGTGATCTCCATGTGGAGCGGGCCATGTTCGCGACCTCGTATTTTACTGTTGAGATCGGCTCTAATCGGAACGCCATTGAGATCGGCGATTTCGCGGGAATTTTAGAGAGCGCACGGTGACGGGCGCTGCTTCTCGGGCGACCGCCGGCGGGTTTCTGGGTAGCGGGCGGGCTTCTCGCGGGACTGTGACGGGGAGGGGTGCGGTATGTCGTTTCTTGCAAGGGGGGACGCCGGGCGGCGGGCTTCTCGCGGGACTGGCGGAGAGGGGTGCGGTATATCGTTTCTTGCAAGGGGGGACGACGGAATACACTCGCCGCGCCGCGGGACTGTGACGTCATAATACTTGACTGTGTATCGTAACAACTCGTATAATAATAACAATACAAAACTTTGCCTCAAAAAATCGAGGATCTGCAAGTCCCAATCTTGTTCCCCGTTGTTGAAAAAATTCCCGTAACGTTGTGGAGCCAAGTTAGTCTATTATCCGTAAGTTAATCATATAAGTTAGTCTGATTTCTGGTATTTTTTTAATTATTTTAATTATATATTAGTAATAACACCTAAGCTAAATAAAAGGGCTATTTGTATAATCCCGACGGAAATAAACAGTCTAAAAACTTTGTGGTCTAGAAACTACAGCATTCATTGGTGTGTCAAAAATGTCCAACTGAAAGCGTTAGTGTTACCTAACAAACAGTTTGTCAGTTTTTTTTGTATTTTTGTTGACTTATTAGTATTAGGTACCGTTAAAGTTATTCTATATCCACTTTCTCCGTAATACAAAATAGTCACTTGCCATTACCCCGATTTGGTCCACTGCTCACAGATTTTTATTGTTATAAATGTACGTTTTAAAATGCAGCATTTTAAAAATAAAACTAAAATATTATCTATGAGCAGAAATTACTAAAATTTAAAAGTTCACATTTCATTAAATTCAAAGTAAACTTCTAGTTTTAGTTAAAGACAATTCACAGGATTTCATACAGTAGGCTAAAAACATCGTACTTTTAGTTCTAAAACAAATTCTGGACCAAGAATGTTACAAGAACACTAAAGCATTGAACCAAATTTCATTAGAAAATAAAAAATCATTTTGGCGTCTTTGGTATTTGAATCAAATGCTATATACTTAATATTGCTATTAGGTAGGTACTATTCACATTGTTCAATATTGTTTATAAACTAATAGCGAGTTCTCGGCATGCGTTCAATGCCACTTAATAAAGAAATTGTTTCTCCCTGCGTGTCCTCTCCCATTTTTCGCTTTCCCCTTTCGCCTCCCCTTCTTCTCCCGCATCCCCTTCCCCTGACGCGTTCCCACTCCGCATTCTCCGCCTTCCCTCCCCTCTCCCGCTTCGCCTATCCTGCGAACCTCCTCCCCCCTCCAGTATTCAGTCCGGGTACATTCAGTTTTCAAACAGTTCGCGTACCACCTATAGAAATTTTTTAATACAAATTTCATAATGCCAGAGCTCAATATTATATATAGAAATCATCGCGGGAATGCGCACATCAAATTCATAAAGTTTCATCACAATCGGATGAATGGTTAGCAACGCATAATTTCATGACACCAAAGTTCACTATTGTATATAGAAACCATCGCGGGCATGCGCATGGTGACCGGACAACTCAGAATGAAACCAACTCAGAAGCACCTCGGAATGGTCATTAGGAGTGATGATAAAAAATAAAAATAAATTGGTTAAATAGGTTAAGTTAGGTTAGCGTTACCGGCTATTTTTAAATTAATTTTTCATAGCTTTTAATGACCTTTCTGGGGTGTTTCTGAGTTCGTTTCATTCTGAGTTGGCATGGAACCCATGCGCACATCAAATCCCCAAAGTTTCATCGCAATCGGAAGAATGGTTTAGTAACGCATAGACAACTCATATATCCCCAAGCAAACATATTTTGATTTTTATATATACGTATATAGATTGCATTCTTGCTCATCGAGGCAACGATGTTTAATGCCCGCAATATATATTTTTAAAGAAATTGTGGAGAAGTAGGTAATGCCCTTTTTTTACATGCTCGTTTCACTTCAATGCGTGAAAAAGTAATTACCTAACGGTTAAATTGCGTCAATCCATTCAAGATATTTGGTGTATTAGAATTCCGATCAGTTTCGGTAGCTATAAGTAATCCGAACGTAATTTACTCAAAAAACCGGTTGAGTTCGTGTTTTTGTTGGTCTTTTCTTACAATGTTTTTGTTGTTTTCTATCAAAACTGAACTCACTTGTTGACCTATATTTTGATATCAATTTTAGATAAAGCTGTCGGGCGAGTACGGTGTTTTTTCAAAGCAGTCCCTTTTTATAGTTTTTTTTTTATTTTTCTCAGTGTTGAAATAATATATTGGAGTTGAAAAACAAACCTCTTAAATTCATTAATATAATGTTAATATTTATATGTCACAGACATGCGTGCACGTTGTATTCTCCCCCAACACTTTCTTAGTTGTTGTGTGAAATATTTTAGCCCAGCTTTCAATCCCGGGATCTCGAGAACCGGGATCCCGGGACGGACCTTTGTCGGTAGCGTAATCTCGGTGGTGCGCTTCTCTTAATTCCGGGATTATGAAATTGTAATTGGTTTCACGACCTTGTTTTAACAGTGGGAATATAAATGTTATCGGCAGCATATCGTCTATTTCACAATATGCGTGAGATCTCAGATCCAAATCTCATAAAAAATAAGCCAGAGATATAGAGTTCTACTTGTAAAAATTAATTTGTTCTATTCCAATCAATTTATAGCTACCAGTGGTGTACCTCAAGGGTCCCATTTAGGCCCAATTTTGTTTTTATTGTTCATAAATGATATTGTTGACATATTTGATAAAGATGTAGATGTATTGCTTTTTGCAGATGATTTAAAAATATTTAAAATCATCAAAACCGCTGAAGATTGTGCCTGTCTACAAAATAATTTAAACAAATTAATTAGTTGGTGCTCTATTAACAAACTTTATCTGAACATAAATAAGTGTTATTCAATAAGTTTTTACAGAATAAGTCAACCAATTATTCATCCTTATGAACTTAACAACTCTACCCTTACCTCTGTCGAAGAAATTAGTGACTTGGGCATAACTTTCGACTCTAAATTAAACTTCATATCCCATATAAACTCAATCTATAATAAAGGTATCAAAATGCTTGGCTTCGTTCTTAGAAATTCCAGAGGTTTCAAGAATATTTCAACTTTAAAAATTTTGTATACATCCTTAGTACGTAGTCAAGTCGATTATAACTCCTCGATCTGGTCCCCCCATTTTAAAATACATTCAGATTCAATCGAAAAAATTCAACACAAATTCTTAAGACATATTAATTTTAACCTCGGTATTCCCATTGAAAACATAAATTATAATTACTTGATGAAAGAATTAAATGTACTAAGACTGTCAGATCGAAGAATTATATAAGACTTAATATTAATGTTCAAAATTGTAAATGGTAGAATAGACAGTCCTGATCTAACTAAGCTCATTGAATTTCATATTCCAACGAGAACCACTCGTTCTAAAATCCTTTTTAAATGTAACAATAATCGGACTGAGTATACGAAACACTCACTTTTACCTAGGTTGCATGAAGTTACTAATAGATATGCAGATGTGATAGATATATTTAACTGCACGGAACATAGGTACAAGACGGCTATGCTATCATATTTTTTTAGTCACTATTAATTTTATTTCTATTATAGATTTTTGCATGTAAATGTATCTCTGGTGTCACTTCCCAATGTATCGTCACAATTAACTGTTATACATGCACTGTTTTACCATTACTAATATTTTGAATATGAATTTGTGACATGTAATTAATGTTTATGGCAAACTTATGACGTTTGTATTAAATAAATAAATAAATAAATAAATAACAAAAATGTGAAAAGGAGCTGGCATATTTTGATTTCGAAATGCAGCGTGGAGTAAATCCAGAAAAATGTTACATACAAGGATATAAAATCAATATTATCTACCAGCTTGGAATCCGAATGGGTCTGTAGGAAAATAACGACTAAAATTAAGATCATCTCGTTGAAACATAAATGCCGAAACCTTGACCTCATTGAGATTGCATTTTAAGTCTCAAAATACAGAATGAGTTTTTTAGTTGCATTAACACATGGAATTTAGTTTATGATTAATATTACCTAATCCATGAATAACACCCGAAAAATAAAACATTTGTAACGAATTTTATTTTCAAAATAATTTAAACATGAATATTCCCGGTGCCATCCCGGGATTGAAAAATACTAGCACTGTAATACCGGTTCTGAAAAATTGCCCAGGATTGATAGCCCTAATACAAGCATACAAATTGGACCCTTGTTTTTTCCAAAGAATATTTAAGGAACTACGTTTATTTTTCAATGACGACGTGTGATTGAAAAATATTTTTTTTATATTTAATATAAAGAAAAAAAAATCATTGGACACCAAAATTACGTCTACTTAAGTATGCTTACGAATCTCTGGTTAAAAACGATTGTTTTTATTCCTTTTAATTACAAAGTAAAAATTTAATAAATAAACGTCATTCAAATGCGAAGTTCCAAATAAGCAAGAATTATTTCGCTATCTAAATCAAGTTCAAGGATATGTTATGAACGGAAGCACATGTAACACATCGAAAAACCTTATTTGACTAGGCACGCTTACCAATGCGTATCGCCTACCATCATATTGCAATCGACAATTACTAATTAGTTAGTGAATTTTTCAGTTCTTTCCCAATATGTCTGGCTACGACATGAGGCGAAACCTCGAGGTGGACTTCAGTGCCCGAGGAAAGTACTCCACCCACCTGTATACAGACGAGGCCACGAAGCTGATAGGGCGACACGACACGACCAAGCCGATGTTCCTGTATTTGGCACACATTGCCCCCCACACCGGCAATCAGAGAGATCCGTTCCAGGCTCCCGATGAGGATATTGCTAAGTTCCCTCATATCGCTGATCCGGAGAGGAGAACCTACGCGGGTAATGAATCAATATATATGATTATATTTGTTGACAACAAAATAATTTTTAAAAAGTAGTACCATGTGAATTTAGCTGAAAGACTTTATATGAAAAATTTACACATCCAAATAGATTATTTTTTAACATAAATTTAAATAGTGACCATAAAGGAGACCTTAAGGAATCGTTTATTTCGGGGACTACATCAACTTTGGGGACACTGTGCTCGCCATCCGTGTGTATTTATTTATTCCTAGTTCTTAGTTAGTAGGGGTCTCGGGTTTGTACTGTTATGACGATCCGGGAAGATATAAGACGTCCAGGTAAATCAAACACTTGTAATTGTTAGGTCAAGCAAAGAGTTGGAATTACAAAATAGAAGAGTTGATGAATGAATAAATCAAGCAAAGGTATATTCTAAATAAGATTTACTTTTATATCTTTTCATACTTTCTGACAAATCCCCGAGTTTTAGAAAATGATTATAAAAATAAGTGAATTATGTGTTAAATACAAAGATATTCAATATCTTTGGTTAAATAGGTATTTTTTATATTGAATTCGGACTTGTTTATGGCTTTGAAGGTGCTGGAAGAGGATAGTTGCCAGTCCGCAGTATGCCGGCATAGATCATTTAGGTCATTCTTCTTAAGTCGGTTCTTCATTGCTGAGAATCGTGACCTCTACTCCAAATTCCATAACAGGGAAGGCTCCACCACTCCTTGCGGTTTTGTGCTGCGTGGAGGTTTGCAGACACTTACGTACCAGACGCCAGTGATACTTGGTCACTCCAGCGTATTGGTGACATTCCTCCGCTTCTTCTGCCGAACACTTTGCCAGTGACCATGAGTTTCTCCAAGTTGGAGATAGTTGAAAATTAAATGAAAACAAAGCACTTTGTAAAATACCACTTATTTAATTTGAAAAAAAAAATAAAGATAGTTGAAAGCCTATTGCCTTCTTTCGCTGGCTCCAAGTGTCCTTAAATAATCCTAGTATCTATGCTCTATCGTGCAAACCATGGAACTAAGATTGAAGGGAAGCGGCAATACTTTCGGAATATTACGGGGATAAGCGAAAAACCTATGTAGCTCTGCAAACTGGAAGCCGTCTAGTGGGAGGGGATAGAAACGGGGAATGTGGCTAACTTGCGGGGGGAAGGCGGCGCTCTGGAGATAAGGGCCGAACTGTGAATGGGAATCATTATTATTTTTATATTTTTTAAACTTTCGTTAATTTTTTATTACATTTTGGACATAAAATATAATAGCTTAATTGAAAAATAAGTAATGAAATGAGGAAAGGGTAGTAACAAGGAGACTGGAGACTTATGTGTTGTTTAATTTTTATTGTTCCCTATACAAGTTATTTTAAGTTACCTTCATCTACTAGGACGTACTTAACTCATTTTTTGCGAAATCAAGATTTGTGAAGTGCTTGTCGAAATACATCGGCCTCACTTTTCACTTGACAAGTGCAAGTGGGTAAAAAAACTAGTGTTATGAACTCACTGTAACTCAAGGCACCATTCCTTGGTGCTATCATTGCTTAACTCATCAGTTTGAAATAGATTTTAATTTATCATATAAATAGTAAGTATGGTTTTTTATACGTATTTTATAAAATCAACAGACTTGTAGTGAAAATTTTTGTGCGTTCTATTCTGATGTAAGCTGGTGCTTGAGTTTTAAGAAAGGAGTGCTCGATATTAATCTTATAAAAGAACTGTATTTACAGTTTTACAATGATAACAAAAAAAAGTGATAGGAACAAACACTGCTTGACTTATTTGCGTGGGCAAATAAATTTTATTTGATTAATTTGTGTTATTTCATAAGTAATTTATTTAAAAATAATGTACATATTATTTTATACTAGCAGATCCGGCCACACGTTGCTGTGGCTAACGTAAAAAAATGCCACGCCATTACCCAACCTTTATAACCAACGCCATCTGTTAAATTAAATCCACACCGCCCATTTGCCAGCCCATTGCCCGCTGCCCGCTGCCGCTTAACCAGATATGTTATATATTTCAATAAATTTACACAAAACCTTGACAAATTATATACCTAAACCTTTCTCATGAATCACTCTATCTATTGGTGAAAACCGCATGAAAATCCGTTTGGGTAGTTTTTGAGTTTATCGCGAATAGACAGACAGACAGACGCGGTGAATAACTTTGTTTTATAATATGTAGAGATATACCATATAATATATCACAAGAATCCCAACTGCTTCCGTCTGTAGCATGCACGTTGTGAGGCTAAAGGTAAATGGTGAGGGGAAATAAATGGTGGAGAGAAAGCTGGAGAAGTACTCGGCTATTCAGATCTAGTCGACAAACACGGCTAAATCAATTTTAAGCAACATTTCAATTCTGAATGGTAGTCTTACCTACGCCAGAGCGATACTGAGAATGTCTTCCACCTGGAACTATATCTTATAATGTTTTTAATTATAAAATGTTGAAAACACAGATCAATCGAATAAAATTTATTTCGGGATTTGAACCCGCGACCTCCGGATTGTTAGTCAAGAGCTTTACCCCTCGACCACGTGACTTTTACATAACAATACAGTGATTATAAACTTTGAATTAACGTTGTAAACATATGTAAAAGGAGTGGTAAATTAGTAGGAAGAAAATCTAAAAATTACAGTGCAAAAAAGACAAAGTGAAAATTTAAAAAAATGAATAAGCTAAATGATAAAAAACATATACCTATGACATGTGTGAATCACAACTTTATATTTGTGCGTTATGATTAATAAAAACATAAAAGTTTTTTGGTAATTTTTAATTATTATAATTTAAGTTGACTGATTCGGCCCATTGGCAGTCGGAGTTCACGTGATAACATCGGGCTCATGGCGATGGCGGTTGAAATGAACACGCCGAAAATTATAAAATGTATATTTAAGCTATGTTTAAACACTTACATGTGAAAGGTAAGACCGTCTTTCTTCTTAAAGGTCTTCATAGAACTACTTTTACACAATTTTACGGCACAGTGGACCATTTTTCTATGTTTTATGAACGTTTTTCTGTGAGCTCTATGCGCGACCGAGGTGTAAAAGCCAATGTCAGCCATCTAAAAACCGTTCGGTAAAATTTTTGAAAAGGCATGCTTTGGGCAGGGGGGCACACTTTACATGCCGTCTCTCTAGTATCCATACTCTTAGGTGCAAACCAAATTTTAGGTGAAATTTGACAAATAGAAACAATATTTAACAACTTTTTATTCTTGCAACAACGTGCGTGAGATTCGGACCCTTGACCCGATAAAATAAATCCTATCTTTATAAAAAAAAACTCGTTGAATCCTATCTTTATAAAAAAAACTTGTTTTTATTATTTAAATATTTAGTGATTTATCTCAAAATATTAGGCCTTTTAATTGATTTTGATATTATTTTCAGCTATGGTGTCAGTTTTGGACCAAGGTGTTGGCAAAGTGGTTAAAGCTCTGCGGAGCAAGGGAATGTTGGACAACTCGATCATTCTGTTTATGGCGGATAACGGAGCTCCTACTTTTGGAGTTCATTCAAACAGAGGATCTAACTACCCGTTACGAGGGGTGAGGCTTTTAAATATATGTCTTTATTTAATAATAATAAAAACAAGAAAAAAACAGCTGATCTAGAGAATTTTCGCCAAGCTGTTTCATGTGCAATTATTATTATTTTTTTAATTACAAATAAACAAATAAAAAACGTTTTTTAAGTAAATAACCCACCTCAATGAGAGTTGATTATAATAATATTAATAATTGGATAATTTATAGAGCGCCGTTTTTGGGAAAAATCACCTAAAGGGATTACATGTCAACTATATAAAGTGGCCTACCCGATTTCTTAAAGTAGTAGCTTTGTAAATAGAAAAATAATTGTTTCTGGTGTGATTTGGGACTTTCACGGCCTAAACTATTGTAGTAATTTAATTTTTGGGTGTTATGCCGTGATGCGCTCCCTTTTCAGCCAACGTATCTATCATCGGTGTGTAATGTTCATTACGTGACACAGTAATGCTGCCCGACACGTTTGCTAAAATAGGTAGCGCGACACGGCATAATACGCGCCAAAAATATGAGCTGCTGAATCTTGGTGATTTAAGTGTATCTATAATTATTACCGACATGATAACAAACTTGAGTGATTTTTTTGTTGTTAGCAAAAAGAGTCACCGTGGGAAGGCGCTAGCCGCGGAGTGGCCGCCATCTGGAGTCCATTGTTGGGAAAGTCTAGCCGAGTTTCAAACCAACTCATACATATCTCAGACTGGCTTCCAACCTTCTGGACTGCCGCAGGTAAAATACATACATTTTACTTTGAGCATCTACTGTACCTGCTCTACAATAGGCATGGATTTCATAACGACGAAAATGTTAGAAATTTTTTTTAGAAATGTACTTTTTTTTTAAATAAATAAATCCATTATTTTTAAAATGTCCTGTCTCCGAAAATGTTCCTATTAATTATGTAAAATCCCACACTGATTTTTTTTTATATAGCAACACTTTGATTTCAGGTGAATTTTTGAATTTGATATTTAACGTTCACTAGATTTATTGTTTGTTCTCTGCGAACTTATCATTTGGTTTGACTTTTTGACAGATGTCATGAAGAGAACCCCGTTCATTTTACTGGGTGGTGCTGATTTTAACAAAATCAAATTTTATAATATTCTCATTATTATTATAATTTTCAAGTATATTACATTTGGAAAAATGAAACAATACAACTTTGTATAAATCACTTATATAATATGCAAATCCGACCGGTTTCGGAACAAACGTTCCTTCGTCAGGGAAAGCTTATACTAATTTGACAGTTTAGAACAAAGTTTTATTATGGTAGGGGTGGAGCCGTTGCTAGTTAATAATGTAGATTGGGTGGGTAGGTATTAGTGTAGAGTGGGTGGGTAGGTATAATATTACATTTGATTTAGTTATATAGACGTTGAACATCATAATGATTTATGATCAATAAGATGGATCAAGGAAAAAAATATTTACGAGATGTAATATTTTTGGTATGCCTCGTTATTCTCCTGTGCCCTTTCTTATGGAAAACGTTATTTTTTTAAATGCTTTTCGGCTATTTAAATCTCGTTTTTTCGCACCTATAAAATTATGTTCCGTCTTTCCGGTTTATAAAAAAAGGTCTGATTTTTCAGATTGAAATTTTCAAAAAATCGCCACGTTTCAAAAATACGATTAAAAAAATACAGAATGTCTTAGAATATTTGCCCAAAACGGAATTTTTTTCAAAAAAAATGTGATGCAAGTGGCCTATTATTTATGAACTGCTTAAAATTAAATTTATTATTTATGAATATGAATAAATTGTTTTGTCCATATACAAACTCAATTCTTTCAAAAAAGGCATGCCAATACAGTATTGTATGAATGTGGTGATTCAATCCAACAATCCGTAAAAATGTTTAAATTAACGCCATCTATGAACGAGTTTATAAATAATATTACGTTTACCTTGATATTATAGCTAATAAAAATAATAAATTTAGCGCTTTCTACTTTCATGGAGGTTATAAGATAACAATTTTATCGCCTCATTCAGAATTTCAGACACTAATTTTGTAAGACTGTGGATTTTTATGGATATAATTTTGTATTTTACTGGTTTAAAATGCAACGTCAATATTATAATAGCACAATAACTTTGCAATGTTATTGGAATTTACGAATTAGATGGCAAGTAACGTGAATTGAATGTGAATGCGGTGTAAGATACAATAAACATGCCTGCCCCCGGTATATTTATGTTTTCTGAACATTTATGTTACTATTCAACATTCGCGAAAAGCATATCACTGCCTGGATGAAACATCAAGATATTAACCTCATTCAAAACATTATAATTCCTAACCGAACATAACGAAACTATAAAAATTGTAAAATTAAATAAACACGTTTTTCAAGTAATCACCTACTCTACATACCAACTATACATACACTTAAATCTGTATATGTGTGTATGTATATATGTATATGTGTATATATGTGTATATACATGTGTATGTATTTGTATGTGTGTGTATATATATGTGAAAGTTTATGTATGTATATGTGTATATATATGTAAATATTTTTAAAATAAAATAAACAAGAAAAACTAACTTTTAACTACAACACATAAATACTTGTCACACTTAATCATAAACATCTCAGAACAGGTTCTCCTAGTGAGGTGTTCACGAAACATACAACATTTCCCAAACACAGTTTCATCTCTCAAACCTTCCTTACACCCAACATAATAAAATTGCAATATGTAAAAATGTTTTCAAAATATATTATGTAAAAATATTAATAATTAGGTAAATACTGTAATAGATAGGAATAAATAAATAAAAAAAAACTATCCACAAAACAAACAATGCAGAATCTTAAACAGAAGTGTTAGATAATGCAGGAATTAAAATAGTGACGCGATTCAAACAGATGTGAACGTAAAATATGACAATGAAACTAATTGATAGTGAAAACATCGAGTGTTAATGAAAAGAAATTACAAATTTAAAAATTAAATATGTATGAATGTAGAAACTTTAATTATGTACGTAATATTGAATTAATGATTAAACATACGTATTTCGTTTATTACAGGCCGTGATCCAGCTGAACTTGGAGCCATTGACGGCATAAGCATGTGGTCAGCACTTAAGAACAACACCGCTTCCCCGCGAACTGATGTGGTCCTCAACATTGACAGCGTGGAGCCCTTCGTATCCGTCAGGCGAGGAGACTGGAAGTACGTCAACGGTTCAACCCACTCTGGGGAAACCGATCAGTGGTACGGGGAAACTGGGGCACTGGCTGATCCATACGACCCCAAAACCATCCTTCATTCTCCCGCATCTATTTCTCTCGCTGGTTATATTACGAAGAGTCAAATAGAAGAAAAAAAGAAGATTGGCAAAGATTCAGAGGATATATATACCCTTGAGTTGCTAAGAACAGGCAAAATACTCTCTCTCAGAGATGAAGCAACCATAAATTGCGGCTTAGATCCAGATAATTCTGTAAACACGCCATGCAATCCATTAGAGGCCCCTTGTCTTTTCAACATCAAAGACGATCCCTGTGAAAGAAACAACCTTGCAAGCGTGCGTTCGTCTATCAAAGCCAGCATGGAAGAGTTTGCCCAAAAATACATTGATTCCAGCAAGCCTCCGAGCAACCTTCCTATAGACTCCGACGCTGATCCCAGGAAACATGATAACCTCTGGGTCAGCTGGAAGGACGACCACTTATCAGTAAGATACATATTTAGTTCCTTATCTAACACTTTCATTATCATCTTCGCTGTCATCTGTGCGCTTGCATGCTTGTCCATTGTAACGGTGCTGGTTGCGACCATGAAGAAAACCGACTGCTTCAGTAGTGTTAGATCTAGGAGTTCGAGGAACAGTAGATTGCCCAGAAACTTGGAAGGAGAAAGGAGAAGAATCCACACTCGTGAGCCGGTGATAGTCCCTCCGGTGAGTGTGGCTCAACGTGTGGAAATGTTTGAAGAAAGGGAACATTCTATATGATAGATGTAACGTGTATCTCAATGGTAAACAATGTAATACATACATTTATGAAAGAGCTGTAGGACTGAACAATTAATATGTACATATATAGAACAAAGATAATAAATAATATAGGAGAGATCATGAATGGAGTAACAATATAACGGAGGGACTTAATTTCGAAAATTTGAGAAATTCGCAAATAGGGTGTTTATATTTAATACCTAACATAAAACCACACCCAATTTGATCAAATATACGCATAAGGTTTCATATGTGTGAAACTGATTGGAATTTTTTGTCAATTTTAAAGATAATGATTATGTATTCAAGATGTTGCGCACAGTGTGCTTGAATTGCTGAATTTTGAACAATAAATGAGACCCATGCACGCCCTTGATTACCTTAACGTATGTTTCAGTTCCTAGGACGCCTTCGAGTTGGGGTGAATAGTCATTTGTATAAAATTATCAGGAAACCTCCACGAAAGATATTGCAGCCGACGATGATATTTTAAACTATATTATTAACACACGACAATATACGGAAAGTTATAATTAGATCATAATACAGTGGAAAAATTTGTTTTCTCTTTATTCATTCATTGCTGTCCTAACATGTGTCGTTTGTGCTTATGAAGAAAAGCGGGCGATGAGAAATTTGAATAATAGGTATAGTGTCATTACCAAAGATATTCAAATACAGAAATATCTTTGTTATTAGAAAACTATTGCAGTCGCTGTGGCTGTTATCCCCCGAAAGGTACAAATGCGCCTCAGGCTGAATCTACCTAAATAACATCGTCAAAATTGAGATTTTGTTTTCCCTTGTTTTCTCCTCCAAAACTGGACCGAATTAGATATTCTTTCACCAACTGTATGAGAAGAAAATATTTTATATCTACATGTTTTGCTTATTTAAAAATACATTGCCAAATTTGTATACTGAACGTCTCTTAATGGCGTTTAAACGATGCAAATTTAAGAAATTTCTAAGGGTTCTAAATCCTATGAGAAGTAACTTATCAAAAAAGCAAAACGTAGGAACATGTCAGTGGTTGATATCTATACTACATTAAAAAATATTTTCAATAGTATCAAAATCCAGAGAGGAAATACGGGAAAACATTTGCATGGACAAAACGCTGCACCGCCCGCTTTTTCTCTTAACCATTTCCCGTCAGATTAAATCATTTTAACTTGCTTGCAATGTACCTAATCATAAATATTCTCTCATTTAAAGAGAAAAAAGTTTTACGTTTTACAAAGTGAATTCTACCTTAATGAAATCGTTTACGTATGAGTCGTTGGGACTTCAAAGTTTAAAGAATTTCAATGAGTAAATTCAAATCTAAGCTTTGACAGCGGATATTTTTGTCTGTTGTTTTTTAAAATGTTGAATTATTTGGTAAAAGATAAAACAATGTTGTAAACAAACCAAGTACAAATTTCCATTTCAATCTTAATTATGACGAAATTAATGTCTCATTCAATCATGTTTCAGAATGTTATTAATATTTAGCATCATCATCAATCATCACATTAACATCGTAATTCAAATCCAAATTGACATCCGCAGCCAACTAATTGTTGCGCTCCGGTTGTATTGAGGTTCTGCAATTAACATAACTTTTATGTTATGCATATTGCGACGTATGTAGTTTGTAGGAGTATTTTTGGGAAAGATTTCCGCTGAGAGTGCAGTAAGTTCTAGGGATTTTTCTAAAGACATTACAAGTAAAAATGAGATGAAATAATATTTTTTTTTTAAATACCGAGATTTTCGTGTACTTTCAGTAGAAAGTAGCATACCAAAATGTTCGTGTGTTGTCTTTTTTGTTATAGTTTTCTCTACATCCCAATTCTCTTTTTTTTTTAAATCAGTAAACAATTTTTTTTACAAAAGTAATTCGGTAGGTACGTAACTTCCACAAAATTTTATTTTTCTCTTTTGCTTATATTCTCGTTTTTGTAGAATCACATCCCAAAAATAATGCATTTCACCACGGAGACCTTCGCAAGATAAACAAATTTTAAATTATTTAATTTCATAGATTGATATTAGAATAAAACCAAATATTAAAAAAGGTTTACACGTCATAGTTTATATAAATAGGAAAATCATTTTAAAGAGGATTCTTTTGAATTTATTTCTGCACGATATTATCGAAAGTTAAAGATTTTTTTTTAACTGGTTTGAAAATTCGCTCGCAGTCCCCTCTTACCTCGCAAATGCCCAATAATACGGGATGCATCAATTCCGTTTAAATGTAGTCCCACGATTTAATTCAACCATGTTATTTTTATGGTTTTGTTCTTGTTTCGAAAATAAAACGACCGAACGACTTGCCGGACTTTCCTCCATCCCACGACACGGGTCTCTTCAAGTCACTGTTTTTGATCACTGCTACCTCTCCTCAACAAGACTACACAGCTTCTTCAAAGATGACATTGATGAAATTGTGTCTATTTCGTTTACAAACAAGACACTTGAGATGGAAGAGGAAAAACGTCGATGACGTCAGTACGAGCTCTCACTGGGGCTAGTTTACATAAGCAAGGGTCTCTTTAAAATGATTTTCCTGTGTATGCGTAAGCATTAATAATTATAAAATTGTTTACACGATCATAATGTACCAAATCTGCTCAGAAATTAAGTTCCTTAATGAAACAATACATGGATGTGAAAAATAGTTTCCAAAAGTATTATAAATTATTTTAGTTTTTAATAGGGTGTAATAATTGTTATTATTTATGGTTTTGTAATATAGGAAAAAAATGTTTAAGTGTAATAAAAATAACAAATCTTCCAATGAACTTTTCTATTATTTTTTATCATTTCTAGCAATAAAATAACTTAGGTAAATTATAATAGAATGTGGGTGAATTAAACGCATGTTTGTTAACTAAAATATCAATCATCTTCCATTAATTGCTTGTTCAAAGTCTTCCAAGGTTCATCCTTATTTCTGTCTTGGGACAAATGGCTATCGCAGGTGAGTTTGATTTCATACTTTATTAAAATTAACACTTTTGAAGGGAATCTTCTTGAACGCATTGATTTTTTGTCGGGAGGTTTGGGTCATATTCGTGAAATTTGTATGGAATTGATTGGAATCGAATTCAATCTAACGAATTCAAGTGGAAAATCGAATGGAAATAATGGAATCGAATAGGAGCGAATGGAATCGAACAGGAATCGAATAAAATCGAACGGAATGGAACGAAATTGCACAGAATCGAAAGAAATTGAATGGAATCGAACTGAATCGAATGGAATCCAATGGAATCGAAATGAATAGAATTGGATGGAATTGTATGGTATTAAATGGAAATGAATTGAATGGAATCGAACTGAATCGAATGGAATCCAATGGAATCGAATTGAATAGAATTGAATGGAATTGTATGGTATTAAATGAAATTTGTTTGAAATTCAATGGAACAATTTTTCTAAAGAAATTAATTTGATCGAATGGAATTGAATTGAATTTGTAATCAGATTGAATGAAAATAAATTCAATTTTTAAGGAGCTTAATGGAATTGAAAGGAGTTGAAAGGAATTTGTACGTTATTGTATTGGAGTTTTTTTATCTATATCTGGACTATGTGTTATGGACGCTTTCAGATACGGACGGTTTATTGTGGTATTCTTATTGTGTTTGATGGACCTTAAAAGATTACAGTTGTAACAATTATATTTTTTTGTAATATTTTAGAATAATGCTTCAGGGATTCTTCCACAAAATCAGGCTTGTGTGCTGAGTTAGAACTTGTGAGGAGGACCTTCTGCAGAAAATTATTTAAACTTGGTAAAAACAGACTTTTATAAAACAAGCACACGAATTACATCTAATCGTGCTTCTGTTTCTGGATGTCCACCGATGAGATATAATAGATATTAACTAACAGAATGTTTAACGTTTTATAGATAAGAACCATATAAAATACTATCTCTTTAAGCTCGGCAATTGCTGATAGTAACAAAATGTTGTAATAAATTGCAAAGTGTTGTGACATTTTTAGAAAGTCGTCATAAGGAGAAAGTTTTATCAGTTGATTTATATATAATTATGTCAGATTTTAGAAGTCAAAACTTAGGCCAACACAAAGTAACAGCTATTCTTTTTTATTATTATTTAGACTCGACTTTATTCATAAAATTTATATTACCTGTTGTTTATTATACACTTGATAAAAGTTAAACGAGAAAAACCTTAAAGTTAGAAAAAAATTATACGTCGTTCATTTTGTAATGAACTCGTTCATTATTAGTCAATTATTTCAGCCACAACATCATTGGGTTGTATTTATTTTCATTATATTATATACAAATGTAACGAAACATTATTTAATAATGCGTATGTTTATACCTATGTATTTGCACATAACTTTGTTGCCGGCCATATTTCTTTAATACATTTGTGATACCATTGTGTAAATATCATACCATTTACAACTTGCCATTATTTGTGTGCCACTTTAAAAATATGCCATTATTTGATATTAATAAATGTTTACCATTATCAGTCATTAATTGATTCCGTGAGTCTTCTTGGAGTGAGAAGTAGATGGCTTTCACGAGCTGTCCAGTAATCACAAAATAAGTAGATATTTTTTTAAATTTATATTTAAGTACCTAATAAAATACATTGTGTTGATACTTTCATAAGGTCACCGAAAGTCGCTGTTGTCTTTAACAATATAATAATTGTTTTATAAAAATGAGATAATTTGATATAGATACCCATTACATTTTTAAACAATATGACAAAAATTCTTGAAAAAGCAATAAAAGTACAGCTGCAACGTTATCTGGAAAACATGCAAATACTCTCAATAAACCAACATGGCTTTAGAAAAAAAATAGGAACACAGAAAACGCAATTGCCACTGTAATCGAGTTTATTACGCATAATCGAGATGGTAAAAAAAGTTTGTCAATTTACTTAGACTTATGTAAGACTACATGGTTCCCTGAAGACCCTGCGCTGGAAGACTGCCCTTCCCCTTGGTTCCCTGAAGGCCCCAAAAGGGAAGAGTTCACGGAGATGGCCTCAGCTCTCCTCTCCACGGCTTCTCCTCTTGGTTCCTCCTACAGGCCCCAGGAAGGAAGTCCACGGAGGTGGCCTCAGCGTTCCTAGGTTCCAAAAAGTTTTCGAATGGTCCAATTTTTTTTTGTCCATGAGTGACAAGGGAAATAGAAGGACCACACAAGAGTGCTGAAGTGAGGCCTAAATACTCCGAGATGCGACCGTGTTTCTCGGAGGCACCGTTCGTGACACTGTTCCCCAGGACATTCAGCCTGAGCACGGTAGCTCACACCTTGGCTTGGGATCGCTATTGCAGGTTTGTGTTTCCAATCCCTGAGCGAAGAGTTCGCTACACTCCCCACGCTATGAATGTGGTAAATTAATGTATTTTTTATAATGTTGTTGGATAGATTTCGTAATTTTTCATGTTTACCAACATTCGAAAGGTAAATTTCTTCTTTTGAAAGACAATGATCATGATAATTTTTTTATAAACTAGCTGGTTCCCGGCATGCGTTGCTATGCCATTTAAGAAAGAAATTGTTTCTCCCTGCGTGTCCTTTCCCATTCGTCACGTTCCCCTTCCGCCTCCCCTTCTTCTCCTGCGTCCTCTTCCCCTCTCGCGTTGCCACTCCGTCATCTCCACCTTCCTTCTCCCTACTCCACTCCCCCCCCCATTCCCCCCTCCCGCGAACCCCCCTCCCTAGTTCCCCTACCCCCTCCCAGGTCCCCCTCCTGAAGTTTTATAAAAACCTTGTCCTGACAATAACGAACACACAAAAAAAAAAAGAATTATTCAATTTGGTGCAGTCGTTCGAAAGTTATGCGCTTAGCAACACATTCAGCGATTCATTTTTATATTATAGATAGATAGCTCACTAATCCTACAATTATTATCTCGTGATATAATGTAGGCGGTTTCATAGAAATACAATTTTTATTTTATTTATTATGGAAAATCAACAGATATTTTACACTTATAATAATAACATTAATAATATACATAATATCCAATGACAGATTTTCACATAATTAAAATTATTATTAAAAAGGAAAACAAAAAAGTAAGGCTCCTGTACCTTCTGTGATCATACACAATACGAAAAAAAATAAAAAAATAAATATTATCGTAGAAAAAATATCAACCTATACCTCCTCATATTCACATTTTTGTAATAAAGTTAATTTATAGTGTATTAATAATTTTTAAAACTACATAAATCAATCAACTTTGAAATTATTTTTACACATTAAAATGGTTGGTAATTATTGAACAAAAAATATAATGCATAACTACAATGTTTTAACTATGACAATTTAACAAAAAAAAATGAAATTTTTTTGATTTTATTGGTAATATATGATTTTTTATAACACCAAATACACATAAAAACGAACGCAAAAATAATTCCGATTCATAACGCGGAGACAAGCCGCATCGGACGGTCGTCCGTGGCGCTTTTTTCTGTAAAGTAGTATTTCAAAATTAGGACTGTAGTAGTGCAAATTGAATATATGTACACTATAACTTGAATGACCACAATCCATTAAAGGTCGTTCGCTAATTTGTAGTATATAAGTCGAAAGGAATCAGAAAACGGGCATGGTTTACCGACGCGGTCATTGCTATGATAAAACCTTCCGATATAAGTCCAACAAATTCGTAGGCGCATAAAATACAGTAATGACTCGATGATCGGTTCATACAGTAATCGGTTTACGAAACCTTTTTTCTAATTCTTTCCCTTACATATTTTTTAAATATATTGTTTACCTCATAATAATCGTAACATTTTAATTTCAGAATATTATTAACATTTTTGTTTGATACCAAATTCTGCTTTATTTTAAGATTTCCTAGATGTACGAATAAATTTATTTGCATAACGTTAAGCGTATTGATTTGGAAATGACTTCGGTAGGCGAAAGAGCTATAAATAAAAATAACCAATAATAAATATGAATAAAAATAAAATAAATTGGTTTTTCGATTTAAAAAATATAAGAATACTTGCAGAAAAGTCAATAGATGTCGCGTATTAAAATAAAATGGATAAAAACTTATCCAGACACTATCTAGATTGCATTTAGCTCGAGTTGAATCTTGCAATCATATATAAAGATAGCAGCCAATAATATGTGCGTTAAGAAAATAAAGATAATGTTGGTAGTTCTTAGTCGAAGTATGATACAGTTAAAAATGATTTCATATGGGTTCCGTAGCTCAATCGGTAGAGCTCTTGCCATGTAAGCAAAGGGTCCTGGGTTCGAGTCCCAGCGGAGCCAATATCTTTTCTGATTTTTCTGTCTCAGATTTTCGATCGAGTTTCGCTAATATTGTCTTCATTTAATTAAATAAAAAATATGGATTTAATAATTTTTTTTTTACAATTGAAAAAATTAATAATTTAGCAGTATGATTAATAACTTAGTAGCAACGAACTATTTTGGCCTGCACATTTCGTTTATATAACGCTTCATCAAATGCTGCAGACGGTCCAGGGACATTTATACGTGATTACTAATATTTTTTGTATTAAATACAACTTAGAGAACAAAATTTAAAGACAACACGGATATTGGGCTTGTATGTGGATACAAGCCCAACATCCGTGTTGTCAGTTTTTCGAAGCAAGCATGTATTTCAACGGGTTCATTTATTATTTTATTAAAAAAATGAGTGTCATATTTCACATTTCGAACGGTTTCACAAGGGCTGTGCAAATACATAAATGGTTAAATATTATTATTTATAATTTAACTCACCTATGCGTCCTTGGTTTTAAACAAATTTAAATAAGTTTATTATCTTTTTTCAGTACTACTACCTAAGAAATACTACCAGAAAATAATTTACCTCAGGGCCTATGTCATCTTTGGGCATGCTGTGTAGTGGGTTTTTTTAAGGAAAAGAAGGAGAGGGGAGTTCTGGGAAGGAAAAAGGGTTTAAGGGGTAGGTAGGAATCTGGGGTTCAGTGTGTCCTTATCATCCACCTCCAAGACCTAGACGAACAGCACCCCATGAACCCGGGCACTCCTGCTAAATCACCAAACGTAGCAAACCACTTGGGGTGACCTATGGCAGAGGTGTTGGTTATCCAATAAAGGTTCCCGGGGCGGCGGTACCCATTCCCGCCTCCCAAATTGAAAATTAATGCTAAGAATTGAAAAAGCTTTTTTAAATTATTATTTTTTAATTTATAAACTAACGTTTAGACAAGATTTTTATGCATAGCACAAAGGGTAACAATAATTACAAGCAATAATTGTCAGCCTGAAACACTCATTTACATTGAAAAATCTTCCGAGAAAAGATACTTGCCGCCAACGGGACTTGAACCCGTGTCCTTCCGATTGCCGGTCGAATGCTCTGACCACTGAGCTATGGCGGCTTATCAAATACCCGCCAAATAATTCAATATATACTAGTATTTCATTCAACAATTACTGCTTGTTATATTTTTTCCACCTGAAAACAATTTTTAATTTGTGTCCGGGAATGATCGTTTAACTTCGGATTTTTACGAGCAGATACTAAGGTCAAATCCATGTCAAGTAACAAAGTTTAATAACATTTTGCAGAATCGACTTAAAATGCGACGAGGGCGACATAAGCGACAATTTTTTTAACTATTTTGTCAAATTTCGACAAAATCCATTGCCCTGCTTGGCTCTTCACGCCGGGATTCGATCCCGCGACCTTCGGAATGCTAGTCAAGCGCCTTACCGCTGCACTACGCCTTTTAGACTTTTGTAAAGCTACATGTTTCCCTGAAGGCCCCACATGGGAAGAGGGCATCATCTCTCCACTTCACTCCTCCTTGGTCCCCCTTAGGCCCCGCGCGGTGGCCTCAGCTCTCCTCTCCATGGCTTCTACTTGCAGGAAAGAAGGTCCACGGAGGTGGCCTCAGCATTCCTAGGTTCCCAAAAGGCCCCTAGTTTTCGAATGGTCCAATGTCTCACGGGTGACCAGAGAAATAGAAATAGAAGACCTCAGGTCTAAATACTCCGAGATGCGACCTTGTTTCTCGGAGGCACCGTTCGTGACACTGTTCCCCAGGACATTCAGCCTGAGCACAGTAGCTCACACCTTGGCTTGGGATGGCTATTGCAGGTTTGTGTTTCCACTCCCTGAGCGATGGGTTCGCCACACTCCCTACGCTATGAATGTGGTAAATTAATTTTCGTTATTTGTTTTTGGGGTGTTATCTACCGGATGTGCACATCTACCGGATCTGCCGGATCTGCCCTGATGATGGACACTGCAACGATGTCCGAAACGTTGGCTAAAGAAGGAGGTAGCGCAACACGGCATAACACCCCAAAAACAAATAACGAAAATGTTTTTGGCCGTGAAAATCTTAAAACTTTCGTGGTAAATTAATGTATTTTTATAATGTCGTTGGATAGATTTCGTAATTTTTCAAGTTTACCAATACACAAAAGATAAATTTCGTCTTTTAAAAAACAATGATCCTGTAGCTATATTTTTTTTATAAATAGCTCGCTAATACTACAATTATTATCTCGTGATATAATGTAGGTAGTTTCATAGAACTACATTTTATAGTATCTCAAATTTACAACTGTGAATATATAAATATTGTAAAAATTGTTCTCCTAGCTATCTAATGTGTCATTTTTTGGTAACACTTGAACTAAATGTCCAAGGGATTTCACCATGAAGTCAGGCTTGTGTGCTGGATTAGAGCTCGAGATGGCATCCTCCAAGGTACTGTGCCCGCTTTGGACAAAGAGCTTTTGGAATCCACAAAGCGTCCCGAATTCCATATCGTGGTCAATCCTTGAAAAAAATGAAAATGAATAAGTATTCTTCGTCTTATTTTTGCATTTGCTCTTATTTTTTTAAAAATACAAGTCATCTTTCATTGTTCAAATAACTAGCGAAAAAATAGTGATTTTAATAAAAAGTAAATGTTGACTTACATATCGCCAACGAAAAGCGACCTCTGTGGGTTGGAGATTTTTAATTGCTCCATCACGGTTTTCTTCAAGAATTCACTTGGTTTGGCGATCTTCACTGGAGTTCTACCCGATGTGGAAGATACAATATCTTGGAAAAAACCTGGACCTGAAATCAAACATAAAAAAGGTTTGAATAATAATTTTGAACCATAGAATAAAAAAGAACACAAGAAATACGATATCAAGCAGGTGTAAGACAGATGAAACGCGTGCTAAATGGACTAGAACTACAAGGTCATAAGACATTGGCGACATTCGTTTCAACGTCTTTTTACTGATCCGTTTACTTAAAAGTAAATCCACAACAATTGTTGTTTAGCCCACTGGAAAATATTTATAAGAACTGTCGGAATAGTTAAAAAGACAAAATCACCTGGGATAGTTGGTCCACCGGTTAGTGGGAGATATTTTTCCGTCGCGCCGACAATGTACTGTACTTCCGGTCGCTTCAGAATTCTGATTGCTTTCAGCATACTGTTATAGTTAAAATGGAAATCCATGTCTATTACAACGGCTGCTACCTCTGGGTCATCTTTCGTTGCCGCAACTATGCCCCTTAGGTCTTCGGGGTACTCCGTTGGCTAAGAAAATGGGAGTACCGTAAGGACCAGCATACCAGGTACCGATGTTAAAAATTGTAACGTAGACTTTGCAGAACATGACAACACATTTGTCGATGAAAGACTGATTTGCATAGAATAATATGAACTTAAAAAGCTTTTTGTTTATTATTTATGAAGTAAAATTCCTGGGAAAGGAATTGATATCTACGTGCAATCATAGAATTAAAATTTAAAACATGTAAATTGTATATCATTTTGAAGAGTTTTATTTACCATATACATGTGTTACAATTTTTTTTATTTATCTGCTACCGGGTTCGACAGATCCGTGTCATTTAAACTTAAAACCTTACAGTTTTTAGTTTGCTAGTGAATGACACGGATGTGTCGAAATAAATAGCAGATTAAAAAATATACGCAACAAATATACACGGAAAATAAAACTCTTCAAAACAAAATGACTAGAAATTATTAAGTAGTTGCTTCCCTAGAAATCCAAAAAAAAATGTAAATTGAACTCCAAAAATATGAATAATGGATTTTGGACTGGAGAAGAAATTGCTAAATTAAAATAATAATTCAGTGAGGTGACAAAACTTTAACAGCTTAAACATAGTAGAGATGGGTGGAAATATTGATATTTTCGGATATTTATTGCATCTGGGTAAAGCGAAAGCCATGATTTGAAAGAAGCTTTTAAAATATTGGATAATATTGCAAAGTATTGCATTTAATTGAGTTTTCAAATAATTCTAAATAAATTAATAAATTAAAATACCGCAGGAATAATTTCATATCCACCAGCTCTCAATGAAGCCCTCACATTGGGGGTAACCAAAGCGAAAATCTTACAACCTTTAAGGCCAACACTCTCCAAGTACTTCGGAATTGTCACACATGGCTGGATAAGATGATCCTAAAATAGTAAAAAGATAATATTGTAAACTATCAAATGCCTTTGGAGAAATCTATTAGTACAAGAATCTAGGAATTAAGTGGCATCAACCTGGTTAATATCGACTCCTATCTCTTCAAACTGCTTTTGATATAATTCAAAAGATTTCACCCCGTTATTGGAGACGTAATAAAGGTTTTTCCCTAATTCTGCTAACCTTTGTAAAGTCTCCTTAACTCCTGGAATGGCCACACGATTCCATAAAACACCTGCAAATAATACAAAGAATTTTTAGCAGAAAAAACAATCATTTATACATAATATTATACCATATGATAGAGGCGTTCTTAGACCTAGAAAAAGCATTCGACATCACATCTCGTAACTTACTACACTAAAAACTTTAAAATATTGGCATAACCGGTCCACCGCTAAAACGGTTGTCAGTTACATTGAAAATAATATGAATAAATGAAGCAGTGACAAAGTAGATATCAGGTATGGAGCACCGCAAGGCAGCGTCTTGAGTCCCATACTATTCACAATCTACAATCTACATAAATAGTCTAACCGAGATAAATCTATTAACAACAGAACACAAAGTAATCAGTTATGCAGATGACACAGCAATTTTGTTCAAGACACAATCATGAGAAAGAGTCTTCCAAACATAGAAACAGGAATGAGAGAAGTAAATAAATGGCTACATAATAATCTACTGACACTCAACATTTCTAAAACAAAATACCTAACATTCAGCAACACAAAGGATGGTCAACCTTAAAGCCATCCACAACTATATCTTCATCCCTGCACCAATGCTTCCTTAAATAACACCCGCTGTGCGTGTGACAAAATTGATTACGCCGATAATATTAAATTATCTCAGCTTAACTGGTAAACTAAAATGGGATCTGCGTATTAATTTACTAACAAAAAACATGGAAATCATCGCACATCATCAAAATAAAACGAAAAATCATGTCACCACATCAACTAATATCATATCTCATTATCGACCAATTAGTCTTTTAACTCCACTATCGAAAATATTGGAAAAAGTAATTAAAAACAAATGCTTAAATTTTTGGATACTAATAAAATATTATCACCTACGCAGAACAGTTTTAAGAAAAACCTGGGTGCTGGTGCTGCAAAAAGGCTAAGCAGTTTTCATTGATCTTCAAAAAGCTTTCGATACAATTGATCATTTCACAAGAAATTGTATTATTTTAAAATATAACAGTATATATAGAGTACTGCTTTTAATTATCATGTACCGACTATATTTATATGTTTTTTTTTTATTTCCAAGTCTATTTTTATATTACGCAATATTTTTATGAATATACTCGAATATCAAATATTAAAAACAAAATATCTAATATAACAAAATATACATTCAACAGAAGCAATCTTCCAAACAGACCCTACATTGATATGCTTGGTGTAACTCCAAGTGACCAGCTCAGATATGGGGGCTCCATCGAAGCCAGAGTTAAGTTAGCCTTTCAAAAACTGGGCGTACTGTACAGGGCCCGCAGATACTTTAATAGTACACAACTGCTAACCCTGTACAAATCACAAGTGCGCCCCATGGTTGAATTTGGCAGCCACCCTGGTCTGGAGCCCCAAAATACCTGAAAAACCCTCGACTAGAAACAGGCGGTCCGTCTGATAGATTCTCCTAATTTAACAGACGGATTGCAATCTTTAGAACACAGGCGTCGCCAGGTGGGAATGCTATCTTTGTTCTACCGGTATTTCAATGGAAGATGCTCCGAGGAACTAGTGTCATTGATCTCTTCGGCACCGGTACATAGTCGGGAAACACGCCAAACGCTTGCCCAACATATGTACACGGTTGACATTGGTCACATAAGAACGGGCCGCTTCTTCGACTCGTTCTTGTGTTCAACAGCTCGGCTGAGGAACGATTTGCCGGCCTTTGTGTTTCCTCCTTCCTACAACATGGGTCTCTTAAAGACCAATGTTCATTCCTTCCTCTCCTCAAAAAGACCCTCCACACAGCATCCAGGGTGAAATTATTTTTCTCAAGGCCTCCTGTGTGGAGTTATTGTAAAAAATATATGTATATACATATATGTATGGACACATATTTTTTACATGCATATATTTTTATGTTCATATCTTTTAACATATATTTTAGTATATACTTTTTAATAAATATAATATGTTATTTACCCGCCTCGGAACAAACTTTACTAGTGAGGCGGGTAAAAGAAAACTATTTACCTAAGTAAATGATAATAAAATAAATGCCCGGGTTGCCGGCACTGAAATTGAACTGATAATGCGGCAAAATAAATTTATCAATGATTGATTAGGTATGTTTATCTGTTCAGCTGGTTTATTATTATATTGTGCAACGGGTACGGGAATGTTTGCCTGATTGCAGATATACGATTACAGATAAGGTGCTGTCCTTGTCTCTTGATTCAACATCGTTAAACAAATATTAGGTCATTACATATGAAATTGGCGTTTTGTATGGGAGGAACATAAAATCGATTTTTTTTAAATATAATATATTTATTTAATCAAAGTATGTACCATTGCTATCTATGTACTTTTGCCATCTCATGGGTAGTTCATCGATCCCTTTACTAAAAAAACCATTAAACGGGACGGGAATCAATAAAACCTTTGAAGGCGGTTTGGACTGCCCCATCGGAGTTGAATTTTTTCCCTTGTAAAAAGTTATCCAAATTTCTAAAAAAATGGTAATCTGTTAGGGCAATGTCCGGAGAGTACGGTGGATGTCTTAGACATTCTAATTGAAGCTCCCCTAATTTGGTAGCCGTCTGTTGTGCAGTGTGTGGTCTAGCGGTCAATGCGCGTTTGTTGATTTGCTTCACTCAATTCGTGAGGTACCAACCTTTTAAGCTTGTTCACCTTCCCAATTTGCTTCAAGTGGATTAAAACAGTTTTATCACTAACACCGCAGCCGGCAGATAACTCTGGCGTGGCTTGCGATGGATCCGATTCCACAATAGCCTTCAATTCTTCATTATCAACTTTGGTCTCCGGCCGTCCACGGGGCTTGTTCTGCAGGTCGAAATTTCCAGAACGAAAACGTTGGAACCAAAAACGCACTGTGTTTTCTTTTGCGGCACCGTCGCCATACACATCATTAATCCTTCATGCCGTTTCTGCAGCACTGGTGCCACGGTGGAACTTGTACTTGTAAATAACGCAATATTTCAAGTTTTCCATTTTGTAAACTAAGTGACGCAAAGAAAAAAAACAATTGAGGAAAAAACAAATGAATTATAATTTTCGAAACACAAATAGATGAGTAAATAGCTGTATAAATTTGAATTTGGAATTCCTAACCAAAGAGAAGATATTTGAGATCAAAGTTGCCAATACGGCAAAACGCCAATTTCATATGTAAGGACCTAATATTTGCTGGAATAGTATCAATATCAATGTATGTGTTATATAGGAAACCAGGTAAATGGAAATTTTTTAATGTTGATAATTTTTTAATAAAAGGATCAATGATAAGTATGTAAACAAATTCAGTCCTAGGCTTGGTTGTGGGTACTGCAGTTAATGATTTTGAGACGTCTCGGAATTTGGTCCTCTTTTTATTATTGGATGACAATAACGTCGTCAGAATTGTTTGTTTACAAAAGTTTGAATTAACTTTATGTATACAAGATCAAATTGAACCAAAATATATAATAAGATATCGCGGAAACATGACAAATATTGTCTCAGACATCATCACACAGTCCACGGGCGTAGCCAGGGGGGGGGGGGGTTTGGGGGCTCAAACCCCCCCCCCCCCCCGAAAAGTTAAGATATCATCATCAATAATATTAAAAAAGGAAAGGCGAGCGGCATAACATATTTTATTACTAATTATTACACTAATAATGTATTTTGGATTCGCCCTGTCTACCACCCGCCGCTGGCCGTCGTCGATTATCCGATCGCATTCGGTAATCTTCGCATATTTTCGTGCCGTATCGGTACTTCACTTAGCAAAAAGTGTTTAATAAACATATAACAGTTAGTGTTAGACAGTCGGGTGAATACGTACTTGCATAAATGTGATTATTTGATTAATTTGACTGCTTAAAATGTTATAAAATGTACAACGAATGTTTATTATGTATTTTGTTTTGAAAAGTTTTATTTTCTATATACATTTGTTACTTTAATTTTATAATTTTTTTTTTTAAATTAAGCAACCAATGTACATAGAAAATAAAAGTTTTCAACACAAATTGTTGTGGTTAGTTAATACCCAAGAAATACAAAGCCCGACAATACCCCCTCCCCCCTCCCCCCCCCCGCGACACGAGTTTTTATTTGGCAAGGTGGTGGTGGTGGTATATAATATAAAGGTTATTGCATGCACTTTCAGTTGTTTTATTTTCTTGAACCCCCCCCCCCCCCGATACCAAAACCTGGCTACGCCCGTGTTACACACTGTTGCACTTTATTAGATTGGCGATGTGGATGAGTGATTGTACGCCAAGCGAAAAACAGACATTTAAAACAGTTCAAAGGTGCTATGTTCAATTAGGTCCAATCAAATCATCATAAAAATATACCTACAACGAATTTTACCACAAGAGATATCCGCGTTAGTCACTATTCCTGGTGTAACTTCTGAGAGTTATGAGAAATTTAATGACGTACACACCGCAAAAAATGTGAATATTAATTTTTTCCATTAAACTTTGCACTTTGTCCATCCTGTTTCCATTTTATTACTAAAAATCATCAGTTCGGAAGGAAAGGATGTTCTGCAATCTATGTTTCTCCAAAATTATGTTTAAATTAAACTGCTGTCATATAAAAGTATGCTTACTACTAGGAAAGCCGCCAGGAAAATTACACAACAAACAGATATTGATATTTATTTTGACAAACAAAAGAATAGCTCAATGAAGATGATGCCACTAAGTGAATTCGCTACCGCAGAAGAAAAGAATAACTAGTTACTTAAATGAAAATCAACCTAAGAAAAAGTTAAGATCTTTCAGTTTTCATCTAAGTGATATGGAAACACATTTGTCTTCGAAACAATTATAAAATATAATGAAAACAAATATTATTATAAGCAATAATTATCAGCCTGAAACACTCACCTACATTGAAAAATCTTCCGAGAAAAGAAACTTGCCGCCAACGAGACTTGAACCCGTGTCCTTCTGAAAGTCCCGTTGGCGGCAAGTATCTTTTCTCGGAAGATTTTTCAATGTAGGTGAGTGTTTCAGGCTGATAATTATTGCTTATAATAATTGTTACCCTTTGTGCTTTGCATAAAAATCTTGTCTAAACTTTAGTTTATCAATTAAAAATAATAATGAAAACAAATATATTTCTATTTTTGAGATATGATGAGATGAGATGAGATATTATAAAATAATATATGAAAACAAATACCTTAATTTGTACCACTATATTATTATCAATATCGACATGTCTCTTATCGTGATGAAGAAAACATTGTTTTTGAAACGTGTCGATATTGATAATAAATAATAATACGGTGGTGCAAACTAAGTTATTTGTTTTCATTACATCCAAAGTTTGGGAGGCGGGAATGGGTACCGCCGCCCCGGGAACCTTTATCGGATAACCAACACCTCTGCCATAGGTCACCCCAAGTGGCTACGTTTGTTGATTTAGCAGGGGTGCCCGGGTTCATGGGGTGAGGTTTGTCTAGGTCTTCTGACCAAGACACACTGAACCCCAGATTCCTACCCACCCCTTAAACCCCCTGTGTTAATGACGCCACAAGGTATATTTGCGAAGTTTGAAGATGCAATAATAAAATCTTTATTGTAAACAAGAAGTGCAATCGAATTACCAAAATTTATTTCCTCTAATAAATTTTTCAGCAAACTTTTCAGCAGGATCTGACACAACGAAAAAAAAACAACTAAACACTGGTACATAAAAATAACGCACTTTAACGCGGTAAGTGTGTTAAAAAAATGAGCGAAAAAGAAAACTTTTTATATTTACCATCACAGTCCATCAGCACATTGTCAAAAGAATCGAGGAACTTTTTGATATCTTCTTCATTCATCAGCAATAAGTCGGGAATTTCCATTTTGGTTTCCAAATTTGTTTTATCACGCAACCGTTGAAATACAATGAGGAAGTGAACACTTTTTATATTAATTATAATTTAAAATCTTGGTGGAAACTCCTCAAGATCTCTGTTTAGTAATTAATTAATTAGTTTAAAAATGCTTCAGCTGCTAGCAAACACAGTGTTATCAGATATGATAACAGGCGATAAATGACATGTTTAATAATATAATACCTAACTCGCGAGCAGTGATGTGAAGTACACGAAATTTTATCTTAAGTTAGAAACAGAAAAAATCAAAATAGCGGTTTTTCGTTATCTTACAAAAACATTTTTTCGGTGAAATATTACTTAATTTATTTATGTAACTCCATATGAGTCGTTCAATTTCTAAATCCGCTATATCAACTTTCACTGATTCGGAGAAAACCGCAAAAAACTGTCACATCTCTAATTTGGAGTAATATACATTCGAAAAGTGTTCCTTTTTCAATGTATATCTAGAAATATTTAAGTCATTTGGATAATTTGGATTTTGACACTCACTTCGTGATTTGTATGGAATATAGAAGGTTTTGAAACTCAACTGACCTTAGGGGCGTGTTTCTACACCCGCCATCTTGGCAAAATAACTGCTCGTGATTGGTTGAATTCCAATATAGACGGTTTTGCATGTTTTTTGGTCGTGATAAGGGAGATTTTAAATCTCAATTTTAGGTTAGTATTGTTCCTCGCAAAAATGTGAACAAGATGTCGTACTCAGATCATTTCGTCAAAAAATCGGATATAGCGGGTTTTGAAATTATAGGACTCATATACGTACGATTCTCATTCTAAAATTAATTCTCTCTCACCGTACAACTAATGCACTTTCATAGAACCATGTTTTGCGATTTATTAATACTTCGAAAATTTTTTTCGAAGTATTAATATTTCGAATTTCGCCGTTTTTGCGAAAAATCATCTTAAAGGCGCTTTACGATTTATTATGAATTCTTAGGCTCAATCTAATTTTATTATTTACAATTAGATATAGAAAACATACTTACCTGGCAGGTCACTTCCGATAAATACACTTTAATTAGAAACTTTGAGCTTGGAGAAGATTTAGCTGTGCACGCGGAGGACATTATAATAATTATTATTATGTCCTCCGCGCATAACAGATTAATGAAATCCTATTATAAAACACATGACATATACATAATTTTAATGAATTTTTTTTTCAATAATTATGATATTTTGAATTTCTTGCCTAAAATGATTTTTGAAATCTTCAAATCTTTGTGATGCCTAAATCGCGGATATTAACCATGCGTTCTCATTTAAAGACATCTTAGATATTTTTTTTAATTTGTTCTAATAATTCTATGTATTTTGGTCGGTATGGGACACAGACAGCAGAAGCGTATTCTAACTTTGATGATTTGATCATATTCTAATTTCGATGTCAGTCGAACATCGATGTCATTGCTTCAGACTTGGAAAATTGTTAACTTATTCTTATCACAAATCCAAGAAGTTTATAACAAGATGATGCCAACTCCACTATATGATCTGAAAAATTAAGTTTGGGATCAAATGTAACCCCGAGGTCCCTTATGGATTTAACTGATGACAAGATTTCATCATTTAGTTTATAATCAAATTTAATCGGGTTTTTGGAACGCGTGTACGTCATAGTGACACATTTTTTTTACTTTGAAGAGAATTTTATTCTCAACTACCCATGAAGATATGGCGTCTAAATCAAGTTGTAATTTAAAACAATCTTGAATGTCGCATATCGTCCTGAGTAGTTTGAGATCGTCAGCAAAAAGCAAGCAAGTGGTACTTTAGATGCGGTCATGAATATCATCTATTAATATCAAGAATAGTTAAGGTCCCAAGTTTGACCCCTGAGGTATTCCTGAAAATGCAAAGAATTCCCTGGACTCATGGACTCATTATATTTAAAACACTGGACATTGCATGATTTTACATTTGCAACCCCCGTCCAATATAGTATTACATTTACGAGAAGATTAGTGGCAAAGGTAGAGTTGATATTTATTTTGAAAGACTGGAGAATTTAGGACTCTTTAGGGCTGAAGAATTTTTATGAAGTGACTTTTATATAAGCTTACAAATTAGTTTACCAAAGCTTGTAATAAAAATGATGGATTGTCATGTATTGACTAATTCAGAGATGATATATCTTAATTCCTATATACATTTCCAATATTAATTGGTGCAATGATATGAAATGTTGTAACGATGATAAAACACAATTCTGCGTATAAAATTTAAACAAAGAATGGTCAGATTTCTTATGTTCTTCTCTTTGGTGGCGAGGGAAATTATTTTGTTTTCTAAGTGAAGGAATTTCCACAAGTCTAGGGATTTTAGTAAAGAATCCGCCTCAACATCACTAGCTCTAATACATACATTACGCTTATACATACTGACACATACTTTCAATGAGGTGTGACAGTGTGAGGTGAGTCCGACGCTAAACAAAACAGACAAGTGAGTTTTAATGAGTGAGCCGACCTTGCCGGATTCAGCGGTTGATAGTTACAATTTAGATCTTTATAGTTATTTTTCTTTTTTAATTAATGAAGACAATTATTATATTAGCGAAACTCAATTGAAAATCTAAAACAGAAAAATCATTAAAAGATATAAAGATATGATCACATCTAGGAAACGAACCCAGGACCTGTGCCTTGCCGGGACGGAGCTCTACTTTCCGATTCATATTTAACTGTATCATAACTTCGACTGAGAACTATTAACATATCTTCATTTTCTTAACGCATGTTATTATTGGCTGCTCTCTTTGTGTACGATTGCCAATTTTTTGCAATCATATATAAAATAAGGTATTTAAATTATATAGATCCCATGCAGAAGAATAGAATTATGCTAACATTGATTATTATTATAGAGGTATATTATTATAGCCTTCTTATAACTATACCCATCACATCTACTACTTCTGAGAAAGTATTGCCTGTAGTATTAATCTAGGTTCAAGATAGTATCTAAATGACTTAGTATTGTACTCAGTATATTATTATTAAAATTAAACAAGAATTTTGGATCCAGTAGTTCTTGTTGATCTAAAAATGGAAAGAACATGGGATGTAATATGCTGAGTAAAGCAGGGCTGTCTATAATACCAACATTTTTTTAAATAAAAGTCACGTCGGAAATAAGTCATCAATCTGAGAATTAAGATTAATTACTTAATTAGAGAATCAAATAATTAGAAAATCAAACTAGAAAAATTGTTATTAATTGATAGCACGCACTGTAGGTGTCATGGTTACACTCTGTGATTGTGATATCACCTTATCTCTAGAGAAGTAGATAGGTATTTGGTAAAGGTTTACGATTTCGTGATTTGTTTACACGTGTAAGTCTTCTTATTTTGGCGAGACAGAAAATACAAAATCACGAATTATTTATTAATTATCTATAATGAAAGTATTACCATACATTATTTTTAGGGGCCTACAGCCCACACTTCAAACATGGAAGAAATAAAAAAATACCAATTAAGTATAATTAAAAAAAAACTTTATTAAGAAATTAAACAGTTGTAACATTATCAACAGCAGTAAATCGTAAATTTAAACCGTACCCTCGTTAAAAAAACATATTGCATATTTTCGTAATTCCATTATATGTAAATTATTGTAATAATATTATAATTTTAATACATACAAAATGTATGAATTAACCGGAACCTATGTATGGTGCTAAATGTAAAAGTTGGCGGTGGCATAAACATGAACTAAAAACTGGCAAAAATCCAAATAGTTGAAAGCGCGCCTTTCTATTAGTACTAATCCTGCAGGCATCAGAATAGCTCCAAAGATAAGCCGATTGCAAAAATTCTAGTGCTAGGCGTAATATTATAAAATATCCTTACTCTGGCGGGCGACGTCCGTTGATAAAAACTTATGATTTTGTTCAAAAATGATCTGAGAAGGCAAAACCATTTCCTGTCAAAACAATTTTCAGCGCCATCTGTGTTGTGTGACAAGCACAGTTTTTAAACCTTCTTAATATATCACTTTGAACCACAGATTGATAGGCCTTTGTTTCTCTTATCTGTGCTTTGAACCTTTTGCGATTGGCTTTTCGATTGTCGTTAGTCTCTGAAAGTTGATCGTTGATAAGAAGTAAGAGGCGCAAACTTTGGTTAACCATGTTCTTAGTTATGGGTGTCAAAGTTTGCAAAGACGGATAATTCTCATAATCATATTATCTCGTACATACGATGCTGTCTGCGCATTTAGATATGTTCTAAAATGGTAATTGTGTGTAGGTCCTATTTAAATATTTTGTTTTAAAGTATGCCAAACTAAAATACTTTTCACAATATTCAACCTCAAAATCAGAAATCAAGTGAATCAGAGATGAACAAAAAAAATGAGAGATCGTCTTTGAATGTAAAGTGAAGCTAGAATCTTGTCCAACCAAAAAGACGGAATACCAAGTTTTTTTTTTTTTTTCAATTATTTCTGGCTTTCACCCTTCAAGGGTGTTCTAGGCCATCATTTATAATTACAGAGAAAGGAAAGGTGAATTTATATATTAATTTTATTTAAATGTGCAAACTTCAGAATTTTATGGAAGATTGGAGTAGAGTTCAGACTTAGAAGAGATGAGATGTTGAATGGAGGAGAGGCAATTTTTGATAACGCTTGATAGAAGAGAGGATATTTATTTAGAGAGGGACAATCAAAAAATATGTGATCTAAAGTTCCCACATCTAGACCACAGAACGTACAATCTGGGGAGTCAAGCACATGAATTTTATAAAGGTGAGAAGGAACGGAACAATGTCCGATTCTCATACGAATAAGTAAGGAAATTTCTTTTTTGGAAAAATGGGGGAATTTTTGAAACCACGGTTTTGATGGGATAGTCCTTTGTATTGAGGCGTAGCGGGCACCCTTGGATTGACTAGCAATGTTCCAATACTCTGTCCAAACATTGCGGGATCTATCTTTGATGATGGAAAAAATATCAGACAGGGGAATATGGTTTACGAGGGTAACGGTAGGGTTAGACGCTCCTTGTTTTGCCAAGGAATCAGCAATATCATTACCCACTATGCCAACATGTCCAGGAATCCAAATCAGAGTGACAGTTTTTCCAGAGCTTTGAATGGAGGTTATCAATACTCGAATAAGACATACAAAGTGATCATCAGGATGAAGAAGAGGACTTGTTTTAAGTTTTTGGAGGGAACTGAGAGAGTCAGAGAGAACAAGAGAATGTTCAAAATTATTTTTTATTATATATTTGAGAGATTCAATAATCGCAATGCACTCGGCAGAAAATATTGAAAATTGGTTTGAAATTGAATAAAATATTCTTTCATTAGAATTATTGTGGTAAACGTTAATACCAATACCACAGTTAGGAGAGTCCGGAGATTTGGAGCCATCAGTAAATAAAAGAGAAGAGTTGGGCCATTTAGAAGAAATAATGTCGTTGAACATATTATTGACAGTACGGGCTGGGAGATTGGAATGACTTTTAAGGATGCCGATCCCCTCTAAAATCGTTGGGGATAGGGTGACGTGACTATATTTTAATTTGTACAAAGGAAGAATATCATTTTTGATAATTTGAAGCTCTGAGAGAGAGCGAAAATTTTTACAAATGGCAGGGAGAGGTTTAGTTCGAGCTCTGATTGTAGATGAATGTGTTGAGTCGTTGAACAACGAGACTCTGGGAATAATCTGATGACTTTTAGAATTTAAACATTTAAGAACAAATTTGTCAGCAAATAATTGACGCCTTAAATAAAGAGGAGGATCAGAACATTCTACTTGAAGGGAATTGATGGGCGACGATTGCATCGCGCCAGTTATTATTTGCAATGACTTAGATTGAATTTTGTCTAATTTACTGAGTGCATTTTTGGATGCAGTACTAAAAAGTGGGCAGGCATAGTCGAGATGACTTCGAATAAGTGCATTGTAGAGCAACTTAATGCAGATAGGATGAGCACCCCACCAAACGCCAGTCAATGATCTGATAATATTTAAATTTTTTTCACATTTAGTAACTATATTATTAATGTGGGAAGACCATTTAAGTTTCCTATCAAATGTTACTCCCAAAAATTTAACTTCGGAAGCATTGGGGATTGGAGAGTTTTTAAATAAAATTTGAACAGGGGGGTTATTATGACGATTTGAGAAGGTAACACACTGACTCTTTTGTACTGAAAGTTCAAGACCATTTAAAGTAAGCCATGTGCAAAGGGCATCCATGGCTTCATTAAGATATTTGACGGCGGATGGAATGATTTTGGATGATAAGAAGAAAGCTATGTCATCTGCGAACTCAACGACTTTTACTTGAGGGGGAATGGTGACATGCATATCGTGTGTGTATATATTATACAGTAAGGGGGATAATACATCGCCTTGGGGTAAACCCTTCCAAATTGACCTACTCTGAGGAGTAACATCTGGTAGCTCAATGAAAATTTTCCTATCGAGAAAAAGATTAATAATAGATTGGACAAACATGAGGGGTAAGCCAAGGCCTAAAAGTTTTTTTTTAAGAATTGGGATGGAAACATTGTCAAAGGCGCCTTCTATGTCTATAAAGACTGCAAGACATACTTCTTTGTTAGAAATGGATAAATTAATATCAGTGCTGATGATGGCAAGGTTATCTTGTGTAGATTTCTTTTTCCTAAATCCAAATTGGGATGGAGAGAGAAGATGATTACTCTCGACGAAAAATTCTAACCGGTTTTTAATTAATTTTTCATAAATTTTACTAAGGGTGGATGAAAGAGCAATTGGCCTATAGTTGGATCCAGAATTGGGTGATTTGTTTAATTTTAGAATTGGGATGATTATTTGAGAACTCCAGTCATCAGGTATTATGCCAGTCTGGAAGATTTTATTTAAGATGCTTAAAAAGTGATTTAGAACATTATCATTACTATTTTTGATAATGCTATAAGGTATACCATCTCTGCCTGGAGATGAGTCCTTGACTGTTGATAAACAATTTTTTAATTCAATTAAAGTGAATGGAGAGTCAAGCCAATGATCAGACATAGGAGTGTTGTGGATTGGAGTTATTTCATCTAAGTTAGGTACAGAAGGGGGGGCAATTTTGTCCAAGAACTCGTCCATCCATTTAGAATGAGAAGCTCGAGGAGATGTTGGACTGAAGGAGGATCGAAATCTTCGAATCATAGACCAAACTTCCGAAATTGGTGTGTTCGGAGATACTGAACTGCAGAAGTTGTACCACCCGGATTTTTTTTTTGACCTCAATACCCTTTTGGCATTCGCTTCGGCATTTTTGTATATGAGATAGTTCTCCATAGTCATATTGTGACGATAGGAAAGAGATTTAGCTTTCCGAATTCTCACTACTTTGGAACATTCCTCATCCCACCAGGGAGTTGGAGGGAGTTTTTTGAGAGATTTGGTTTTAGGGGGAGGATTTGATTTATTGATTGCAGTTACGAGCATTGATTTGAAGTTATCGTAGTCATCTTTGACAGATAATGTATCGGTATAGGATAAATTTTGTATAAACTTATCCATATGTGAGTTAAATTCGTCCCATTTGGTGTGTTTTGTTTTAATCTTTGTCGAAATATGGGACTTGTCTGAATGGAAAGAAGTTTGATAAGTGATGGTGATCGGGAAATGATCACTGGAGCAAGGGTCGGGGGACACCACCCACGAGGAGAGAGGTGCCAGATTAATAGAGCATATGGAGAGATCCACTGCACTGGGGTTTGTGTTGGGGCGAGAGATTCTAGTAGGAGATCCGTCATTCAAAAGAAAAAGGTTGGATTCATCTAGGAAATCCATCACACTTCGACCGTCTCGATCACAGAAAGCAGAACCCCAGACGGGAGAATGGGCATTAAAATCACCCAATAAAAAGAAAGGAGGGCTTAGTTGACGGACAATTTGCAACCACGCTTGTTTATTGAAGTGCGATGTTGGGGGAAGATAGATAGAAACAAAGGAAGTGTCCTTTATTTTAGCTGCAACCATTTGAAAGTCAGCATTGGGGGGTTTGATATTATTTATTGGGAAAAACGGAAGGGATTTTTTAATAAAAAGGGCAGCACCTCCGCCCGTACCTTCCGGGCGATCATCGCGGAGACAGGAGTACCCTCCCACATTAAAGTGGGTGGATGGAGTAAACCATGTCTCCGAGACAGCAGCCACAGAAACAAGGTTTGAATTTAATAGGTTAAGAAGGTTTGATTTGTTAAAAATAGCACTGCGGCTATTCCACTGAAGAATTCTGACATCTTGAAGAGCCATTTTGAATAAATGATTTTAATGTGGAAATAATAGAAGCAGCGTTGGACGGTAGATTAGTTTGAGAAGAAATTAGGTCAATTAGAAGCATAATAAGAGTTTGAATAAATGAAGAATTATCTTGGGAGAGTTGTTCAGAAAGCTTTTGATAGTTTGTTGAGGATGAATTATAATTGTTTGCGCACCCATTTGTGGCGTGTGAAAGAGGAGAACCATTGGGATTTAAGAGAAGTGAGTTGTGTTGTTGCTGATCGTATCCACGAGCCTGTTTAGAGATAGGGTTTTTGTATGTGAATTTTGTTGAACGGGAAGATGTTGAGGAGGAGGCGAGAGGGTTGGATGAAGAGTTACTGGATAAAACCTCGGAAAATGATTTTTTGACAGGCGGGAATAATTTAGAAGCCTGCAGAAAAGACAAGTTCTCAGAGGCCATAGAAATTTTTATATTTTTTTGGCGAGATTGTTCGGGGCAAGAAGAGTTAATGGCGGAATGAGCGCCTAAGCAGTTAAAACATTTAGGTGAAGAGAGAGAAGAACATTGGTCAGCCGAGTGGTTTTCTCCACATTTGAAACATCTGGGAGGGGATCTGCATGCAGCTTTAGTATGACCAAAACGGCAGCAGTTGTAACATTGAGTGGTGGGATAAGTGTACATTTCAACTGGTAAGGAGTTGAAAAATAAATAAATATGGGAGGGAAGAGATTGTCCTTCGAATGTGATGACGACAGATTGGGAGGGTTTCCAGGAAACGATGCCCTCAGAGGTGTCCTTATAATTTAGCCTCCTGGCTTTTATGGGATTGCCGATATGTTGGGGGGTTGAAAGTGAGGACAGGATTTCTGGAATGGACAGATCGGTCGAGATACCCCTGACTAGGCCCATTCGAGTGACATTGAAAGTTGGGATGTACGCCTTGAATTTAGAATTTGATGAAATAAATATATTTTTGATAAAGTTGTTGGCGGCTGAACCTGACAGGAATTCAACAGAGATTCGGAAGCGACCCTCGGCTTTAACACCTCCAGGTTTAATCGAAAGGTTCTTGTTATTTGAAAGAAATTTACCAAATTCAAGAGGATGGATGGTTTTACCTTGTTCAGTTTTTTGCGCATATACAATGTAGGGGCCACGGGAATGAGTAGAGTAAAAGATTGTTGGAGGAGGTTGAGGAAGAGCTGGAGGGGACTGAGAAGACAAAGGCGAATCATGTTTTTTTGGGGAAAGGGGACTAAATTTTCTTTTTTTAATTGAGGTTAGGATGACAGATTCATTGTCTGAAATGTTTGAATGTTCTGAACAGTCTATTTTATCTGAAATGTCTCCATCTGGAGGGTCAGGAGGGGGATCTGGGGGCTTTGTAAGGGGTACAGGAGGGAAATCCTCCTCCATTGTTCAAAAAATTACAGCTAATATAAAAAGTGACAGAAGTAAAAAAATTATATAAATATCTGAAAATGAGCAGCAAGAAGTGACTCCTGGAAGATCAGGGGGGAGAAGATTCCAACACACTAAACTTTTTACAGCCAAAACACAATAAAAAGATTGGTTTAAGAATATTTTTTGAAAGAGCAAAACAAAAGACGGAATCCCAAGTTCTCAACCATTTTTGCATAGTTGAAGTTTAAGTCTGTGGAAATTCACCTTTATTTTGGCATTTTCATAAAACTTACTCTAGATGCCAACAGATGGAGGAGAGATTAAAAAAATTGGTAATAATTCATCGCAAAGAGTCCGTGAGGTAGGTATTACCCGATATTAATTACTAGCTGACCCGAAAAACGTTGTTCTGCCATATAAATTATTTCTAGTGAATATTTAGGTTGTTAAATAAAAAAATAACGAATATATTGTAAGTTTGTGGGGATGGGATCTATGTCAGAAAGAGTGGACCGCCGATAAAAACAAAAAACACCAACTAAAGTCGGAAAATGAAATAAAGAAAATCAATAATAATTTCGAAGAGCAATTGAGTGAACGATATTTTTTGTCAGTCCGTCTTTAGCCAACACAAATAAGCTCGATGGTCACGCGAGAACACGATGCCGAATTAAATATCAAAATGACGGGACGCTTCTCGTGAATTGTGGATGAAAGTTCGATGTGTGAATGCGCACATGTGGTTGAAATTTTAATGAGGTGGACATAGCGCCACCTGTCATTCAACAACATAAATAATTTCGTTCTGTTTGAAATACGAACGACGGTTAAATTTGTTCATACAAAAATACTAAAATCGCGATTAAAAAAGGGAGGGTGGGGGTAAGAGGGTGAAAATTTGGGATTATAAGAATTTTTTGATGCCAAATAAAAAAAATACATTTTTTTTATTGATTTTTTTTCTGGATATGGATACAGACACCATTATCACCTTGCGGAATGAATTATACTTTTAAACCTATTCTCATACCCACCATATATATGTATATAAAAAAAATCATAAAAATCGGCCAAGCCGTTTAGTAGGAGTGCGACCACAAACACCGTAACACGTGATTTTTATATATAAGGTCTTTCATTAAGCACTTCCTATCTTTAAATTTAAATAAAACAAAGTGTGTGTGAGATATCAACGAATTTTTTTTTCGTTGAAAGGCCTATCGATGCCATTGTGTATGGAATATCTTCTTCTTCTTTGTGTGCCGTATCAGGTCCCGCCGACGTTGGCGATCACTCTTGAAAATGTCACTCTGTCTTGCGCTGCCTGGAATAGCTCCTCCACACTTCTAATGCCAGTCCACTCTCGTGTATTACGCAGCCAAGAAATTTGTCTCATACCAAGCCCTCGGCGACCCTCTATCTTGCCTTTCAATATTAAATGGAGCAAGTGATACTTCTCCCCTCGAAGTATATGACCCAGGTATGAAATTTTCCTGATTTTTATTAACGTAAGCCGATTTTTATTAACATTGTCATTTTCAAAATTTGAACTAATTGTGATAAAGCGATATTACCTTCTTGTAATGTAATATTTATTAACAGCATTATTTTGTATAAATTTCTTTATAACATCTCACCTATAAAAAACATTAAATTTCTTACCAGGAAATCTATAAATATGGTGTATTTGAAACGTGTATTTCTTCTATTTAAATTTCTTGGAGTAAATCTTGACAAGTAAATGCAATAATTATAAATCAAACAATTATAATGTTCCTCCTTTTTTTACACTGACTCCACACAGGAGCCTATGTTATGTCACCTTTGAAGATGCTGCGTGGGGGTCTTTTTGAGGAGAGGAAGGAATGAGCATATGTCTCGAGGAAGGACATACCGAGTACATTAGAGCACATACCGAGGTCAGAACAACTTGAATATTTGGAAAATATAGAATAGTACCAAAGATATAAGCCGTCAAAAGGTTGACATTTCAAGTAAATCTCGTCAGCCGGCTGACAAGTGTGTGACGTCACAGTACTTGAAATAACTGGAGTGGAAGTACATGGTACTGCATTTAAATTGCAAATTTATTGTACTGAATTGGGCTATATTTAGAGCTGTTGTATTATCCAAGTTCACTTTGAAAGCTCATATCTTCGACATTTTTTGAGATATCGAAAGACTAATTCTACTATCGTTTTTAACTCTACATAAAAATACATTTTCATTTAAAAAAAAAACGAGAGAAAACCTCATTAAAGGCATCTTTAATAACCACTTTACTCATATTTAACTTTAAATTATTTCGGAAGGAGGAAACAAAGAGGCCGGCAAATCGTTCCACAGCCGAGCTGTTGAACTCAAGAACGAGTCGTAGAAGCGACTCGTTCTTGTATGACAAATGTCAACCGTGTACCTATAGGTACTAGCAGAAGATGTGTATCCTGTGCAAGAGCACACTCATCCATTCAGGAGAAACCCGTGCAATTTTTGCGTATCTTCAAAGAGAATACTAACTGCTGTCCGATAACTCTGTTTACGATTTCTTGGTGAGACATGAGGCGACAATGTTTTAAATGCTGATGCCTTATCCGCACCCGTATGACATCAGCCATTTCTCTTGTAGGGGGGACGGTGGCATGGACATTTAAATCCTAAGGATTTATCCGTTGGATTCCTAAGGTCTTACCAAAAAGAGATAAAGTCCATGCATACACGTTGATCTTTTGGAGTTGATTAAGACCATTCGGCTCCAAGGACCAAAAATGCTGGCTTGACAAAAATGGGCAATGACTTTGACGTAAGTGCCTGTCTTACGTTAAAGTTATTGCGAGCGCAGGACAGTTTATAATTAGGCAATATCAAGTTTACAATACAATCGCAGTTTACAATAGGCCACTTGCATGGATTTCATAACGACTTGGAAAAAATCGTGCGGGCAGATCTTTTTACTAAGATTACGAAAATGTTAGTAAATATTTTTAGAAATGTACAGTTTTTTTTTATTTTTAAATAAATAAATCCATTATTTGGGCTCGTGACGTCACTACATGAAAATGTCCCATTTTAGAAAATGTTCCTACTAATTTTGTAAAATTCCACACTGATTTATTTTTGTTATATGGCATCACTTTGATTTCAGGCGAATTTTTGAATTTGACATTTAACGTTCACTAGATTTATTGTTTGTTCTCTGTGAACTTATAATTTGGTTTGACTTTTTGACAGATGATATAAAGACAACTCCGTACATTTTAGATGTTGGTACGTGTTTTAGAGGTATAATGGTTATCCTGCTGATTTTAACAAAATCAAATTTTATAATATTCTTATTATTATTATAATTTACAAGTTCAAGTATATTACAATGGATTTAGAAATATAGAAGTTCGTTGTACATTTTAATGATTTATGATCAATAAGATGGATCAAGGAAAAAACATTTATGAGATGTAATATTTTTGGAAAGCTTCGTTATTCTCCTGTGCCATTCGCGTGGAAAACGTCCCTTTTTTTAAATGATTTTCGGCTATCTAATTATCGTTTTTTCGCACCTATAAAATTATGTCCCGTCTTTCCCGTTTATGAAAAATGGTCTGATTTTTCGGATTGAAATTTTAAAAAAATCCCCAGGGTTTCAAAAATACGATTAAAAAATAAATAAAAATACAGAATGTTTTAGAATATTTGCCTAAACCGTTTTTTTTTTTTTTTAATGTGATGCAAGTGGCCTATTCAATAAATATTACCGTCAAAAAGACAATCAATAGAGAACTCCAGTCCAATTTTTTAAATTTTTTTTAATGAATAAAGACCTTCAAACTTAAATAACTGCATTTTTATTTTTATTTTTATAGTTTGTTTTAATAGTTAAAATAATTGTCAAAGTTTTAATTTTTAAAGACTCCCAGAAACGCACCGTATCTGGTGGTCTTCACCCACCGTTAGTTTTTTACTTTTTAAGTTGTCATTTTGAATCAGTGATGTCATGTCGAGGAAAATTTCCCTAGATCTAGGGGAGAAAAATATTTTTTAGGGATAAGGGAAATCAGGACAAAATCTAGGGAAATTTCGAACTCTGGCAAAAATTTTATTACATATGACAATATTACTGGTATTATTTATATATATATATATATATACGTATATATATTTTTTGAAATTCCTATGAATCTTAATTATTGTTCATGTACTTACATGCAATGTTATTTTTAACACTGACAACTCAAAACGATATTATGGAACGTACCCATACTACGTGACACGTTCGGGGGGGGGGGGGGGGGTCTTCAAAATACCACGCTTGGTACAAATGAGCGGCGGGTTGCTCAAGATTTTTATTTTGCAAAGTGTTTTTTTTTATTTGGAATTCAGTTTCTAATTCAGTGGTGAGTGTATTCGTACTTTTAAATTATTACTTCACGTAGCAAAAAGTGTTTTATTTGGAAAATCACGGTATTATTAGTATATTTACCAAGTTCCGATATCTCTCCAATTAATTATCATATTAATTAACATATAACAGGATTAGTGTTACACAATCGGGTGGCTACGTAGGTAATTGCGTAAATGTGAAATTCTAGGGAAATTTCACTTCGAAATCTAGGGAAATAATTTTTTTGGGCAGAACATCCCTGTTTGAATGAAGAATCATGGCCAGCGTTGCCAGAAGGTTACTTTTGTAACCTTTTAGGTGATTTTTTACTCTGAAAGGTTTCTTTCAGGTTACACTACTCAAAAGGTTACTTTTAGGTGATTTTTCATAACCAACGTCAAACGGAATGCTCTTTTGTTTTTTTTTCGTGTTGGCTAACGGCTTGCTAAATCATGGACTATACACTTATTGAAAAACTTTACTTCTTTCTCTTTCACACTATTGTGAAAGAGGAACACGTTTCGCTCAATATTAGAATTCGGATCAGTCATATGGAATCCCCAATACAAAGTAAATATTGAAAGGTTAGAAAGAATTCAAAAAAAGATATTGAAACACCTAGACTTTAAATCCTTTCGAACATCAGAAAACCTAAAAGACTCATTAACATTCCATAATTTATCAATTTTAGAAGATAGAAGAAATATATCCGACCAAAAATTTTTATTCAAAATCATTAACAACGTTGTTGACAACAACTGTCTTCTAGAAAACATTAATTTCCACTGTCCAATAAGAAACACAAGATCAAACCAACTATTCCACATCCCACACTCAAAAACAAATTACACACAACATTCATTTCTCTGAAGGACGTGCACAAAATTCAATGATATCTTTTACGACTCTGATATTTTTCATTTGTCCTCAGGCCAATTTATTAAATCAGTAATAGAAAAAATTTAAACAAATTGTTAATTACGAACTCTTCACCCCTGCTGCATGTTATTATTTTTTTTTTCATTCTCATTATGTTTGTTTTCCTTCTTTTTATTATAATAATAATATTTGGATTATTTATATATCCTATAATATGCTTTATAATTTGTATGTTTTTTTTTTTCATTTCTGTTGTATATATATATATTTTTTTTTTTTTCTACCACTTTATGTTTTCTTTAATGTTTTAATATGTTTATAATTTGTATGTTTTTTTTTTCATTTCTGTTGTATATATATATTTTTTTTTTCTACCACTTTATGTTTTCTTTAATGTTTTAATCTATGTTTTTATATATATATTATAAATTTTACCGAAAACTTCGCTGGTTAATGCAACCATGTAATATGTCACTTTATTATTAAAATATGTATTACTGTTTGTTACCTCAATAAACTAAACTAAAAAAAAAATGTGTAAATTACAAATTAACCATAGCTTCTCGCTCACTCGACAAATCTGATTGATCGCTCAATATGACTTTTTGCATTTTGAGTACCCGCTATTTACGCCGGCAAGGTTATGCAGGTAGAAAAAATATCAGATTTTTCATACCGGTATATACAAAACTCGCTCTACTCAAAAATAATCCAAATGGCTTATGTCCCACTTTAATACTGAGCTCCTCATGATGATTGGTTTATTTATATCCGCATGTATTCTATCAACTTTTTACCATTCCACTGGAAAAAATACGAAAGGTTATTTTTCACAAAAAAAGGTTACTTTTTTTAATATATTTTAGGTGACTTTTTACAAGACACGGCTGGCAACACTGATCATGGCGGTCATGGCAGAATGCTTTGTAATGACTTCTAGGTGTGAGGTGTGTTTTTTATTCAAGATTAGCTGCTTTTAATATAGAAAAACATTGGTAAAATGTCCACATTTCACCGCTACTGTTATTGTATTTAATCAAAGTGCAATATAAAAACAATAAATCATCTCTTTCATTGCAAATACATGTGACATCGTGTTTTGTGTCAGGCGTTCCTTTGTAGGTACATTGTTTTATGTATAATACATACAGAAACACTGGTATTTATAATACACTGATCATGACGAGTGTGTAACAACTTGTATAAAAAGCCCTATACTAAAAACAATTTGAAAATACATAAGCAAATGACAAAATATGACACGACTTTAACCTCAAATAGACAAAATTTATTGCAGATTGTCCGCAAATTGTAAATTTGTAGACAATCCCTTTTCGTAAATTGTTGAGGGCCTAAATTATGTTTCAATAAACACAATAACTATTATTTATCTAAATCTCTATAAACAGTGTGAAAATAAACCAAAAACACGAAATGTTGAATTGCATAGGTACGTGTGCACTTCAAGTCATTTCAAATGTCAATACAATACAATACACAGGTGACAGGTTAACTGTGACGTCACAGTTAACCATTTCAGTAATGCCAACTTAACGCTGTGTTTTGGGAAGAGGTTTAAAAATGCACTTTTTAATAATTTATTAAAAACTCTGCATTTAATATTATGAAATAAAACTTATATATTCAGAATCAGCGTTTCTTGGTCTATATGAACATATTTTTTTAAAGCCATAATATTTTTCACTGGAGGTCCTTATTGGTAATACACACTTATAAACAGATTTTAATAAAATTCGTTGATGTTTGATCTATCTTCGCTGGTGATCCAAGACTTAGGACGGGTTGTTTCAAAATGTTTGAACAATTCATTAAATATTTAAAGTTAATTCTCATGGTCTGTGAACGTTCTATTCAAGCTCTGTGTTTTTGTGATTATTTCAGTTTTATGAAGCCTAAAATGATATAATAACAGAACTTGAAATGAAATGGCCTATAATGATATAATAACAGAACTTGAATAGAACTTACAAAGAACGTGAAAATCAATTTCAAGTATTAAATGAATTGTTCAAATTTTTGGAAACAACCCGTCCTAGTGTCCATTTCATTTTTAGAATAATTTGGGTTATTTATAGTGGCCAATAGAAGTGCATTGTATAGCTTTGCGGCAAAATATTCTAAAATTTCATTGGCCAAATGTTGTTTTTGCGAAAAGCATAGATAAGAGATTGCGCCCTTTGGTTCTAGTATCACGAGCAGTTTGGACATTATCGAAAACAGTTTGAAGAGGTTTGATAGTATGGTTTAGGCGTAAAGTTAAGTGTTAAAGCGTAAGTTGTCTTATGTCCAAAACACAGACTACCCTAAAGATTTCGTGGAAATTGTTGGCGATTAGTGGTTTTAGAAATATTGGTATAATTATTATATAATTTGTGTAATTAAATATTTGTATAATTAATTCTGAGCTTTAGACCAGCAGTGTCCATTGCCAGAAACATATTCACTGATATCGAAGTTGCAGTACTGTCTTTAGAGTTTACTCACGAAGGAGGAAAGGTTTTGTGCATTAACTATATAGCGGTTAAGTTAACTTCGTTTGTTAAGAAGGAGATGAAAAGGTTATATTAATAAAGGGCCTTAAAGAGGCTCAGATTAATGAAAATGAAAATCGGATGATGAGTACCTCAATGTATTACGTTCTCTTTCGATTTCAAATCTATCAAGTCTAATCACGTGCTTATATGTCCATCTGGCATTCACTGCGCAGGGTCATTTCACTTTCATTTGGAGACCGAAGAACCGTTTTCACAAGAAAACAGAATAAAATGTGAATTTGTTAATGTCACTTCTAAACTGATATACTCCTCGGAATTACAAGTATGTTGGAAATTTACATGGTTAAAAAGTACGCTAAATGTGATATCCACGTAATTGGAAATCTTTTGATTTTTCTCGTACAATTGTATAAGGATGGGTTTTACAAAATTTGAAAATTCATAAAATTGCAAAGTCAATTTTCAAATTCTGTGAAAGTTCAGTTATTATTTTTTTTTAAAACAACTGGCCAATAATGATATTATAATTTTTCTTGAAATATTCCTTTACAGAACTTGAAAATTAATTTTGAAATTATGTAGATGAATTGTTTTTATTAAAAATTTGTGAAACAACCCGTCTGAAGATACGTTTTAAGATTTTCACGGCCAAAAGTATTTTCGTTATTTGTTTTAGGGGTGTTATGCCGTGTTGCGCTACCTCCTTCTTTAGCCAATGTTTCGGACGATCCGGCAGATCCGGCAGATCCAGTAGATGTCGGATCGGATCTGCCCTGATGACACTGCAACGCTGTTCGAAACGTTGGCTAAAGAAGGAGGTAGCGCAACACGGCATAACACCCCAAAAACAAATAACGAAAACCCGTCTGAATTCTCCGAATGTTCTATTCAGATTGGGAGTAAAAAGATTCCATGCGTTTTTATTTAACGAATCAACAAACCAACCAACCTCACCATAATTGCCACAGAAATTGTCATTGGGAGTTGGTGGGAGCTTTTTCACTCCTCAACTGATAATTTCGAAAACCGCTTGAAACCAAGCAAAATATTATTGTTTGCGGAGTAAAACAAGTGTTTTACTCCGCAAATTTGACAATTTTGTGAATGTCGGTTTTTTAAAATCACTCGGATCCGTTAGCTTGTTTTCATGATAATACAACATTACCAGACATGTATGTACGACTTATGAGGCGTACCTGACTTTCTTAATTTTTTTTGTTGATTTTGCGAAGTAACTGGTAATTAGAATTACGATTGTAAATAAAATAGAAACTTTAATGAAATATTCACGTGGTTAAACTGTTATCCACTGGAGTGTTCTGTAATATGATCAACTTCAGCCTTGAGCGCTAGATAATTTTTAAGCGTTCGGTTCGGAAATTTCTCTCGCCCATTCCAAAAATTATTCCTCCAAAGTTAATACACTGGTACCACAGTTAATTTAGGGTTAAGACAGTTAAGGATACACGAAACGTGCGTTATAATCATTCATAGATGGCGCCAATTTAATTATTTTAGGTTAAAACACTTTTTGAAAGCTACACATTAAAATATTGAGGTGAATTGATTGAATTAATAGTTTGTCCATAAAACAAACTCAAAACATACTCAAATCTTTCAAGAAAGCCTCAGAATTCACATGTATTTTTTTCAATCAATGGAATTTTCGAGAAACATTTGCTTTTTTGGCAGTTTTCACTGTCACATTCACCTGCTTGCGAATGAAATATTTATACTAATATTTTGCTTAGTTATTCTTACCACCAAGTCTATGGCTTTGTTGTGAAATTTCCTCACAAATAAATAAATTTCTTTTTATTTTAGTCTCAAACAGAAAAACTTGATGTCAAAGTCACTGACTTATTGACTTTCGTATCTAGGCAAACTCTTTATCATTCTTAGCAAGCCTTATAGGCGGATTTCCCAACTCCCTCCCAATAGAGAGAAGGGTGCTGAATTTGTTATTAGATATTTTTGCAACGTTAAACTATGTTCTTGAATGCTCATCAACATCACGTAAAGGCAATTTTGCAAGATAGTACATGAATAATTTATTGGTTATCAAACTTTAGCCTTGTAACTTATAACCCCACTAAAATCATTAATGTTGTTACTCAACTGTGCTAAATCGTCATGGTTATTTATATCTAATAGTTAGTTATAATATAATAATGTAAAAGGAATATGGGGTTTTAAGTTGTAAACATGTCCACGACAGTCAAACTAGAAATATGAAATAAGTAGGTATTTAATTTTTTTTAAATTGCTAAAAAATTGGGTCCCTGGTCATCTTCGTTCGGTCAAGAAATGATGTGTATCAAGCTCCTCTTATATTTAATAACCTTCCAGAACTTATTAGGTCATTTAATTTCTTGTGCACTTTTTATTTTTTACAAGGTAAAGCAGTTTGTTCACAGTCCTCCTCACTAGGTACTCCTGGTCCGAGGCGGACTGTATGTTGTTGTCAGGTGCTTATCATGATTGCCTCATCTTTTGTTGATTTTCACAAAATAAACTATAGAAAAAAAAGTATTTATGTTTGTTGTCTGTAGGTTGCGTTGGGGTTACTGTATAATTTTAATTATTTCCACATCTTCATTTTAACTTACCCACAATTTGACGTATTTTTTAAACTTTTTGTCTCCGTGGTTTCCTTAATTTCAATTGTAAGGGCATTAAATAGTTTTGCAGTATGAAAATTATGTTTTTTTTTTTACATTAACTCCACACAGGAGGCCATCTTTGAAGATGCTGTGTGGAGGGTCTTTTTGAGGAAAGGAAGGAGTGAACACGGGTCTTGAAGAGACCCATGTTTTAGGAGGGAGGAAACACAGAGGCGGGCAAATCGTTCCACAGCCGAGCCGTTGAACTCAAGAACGAGTCATAGAAACGACCCGTTCTCATGTGACTAATGTCAACCGTGTACAAATGTTGGGCGCGTGTTTGGCGTGTTTCCCGACTATGCACCGGTTGCAAGGGGATCAATGACGCTAGTTCCTCGGAGCATCTTCCATTGTAATACCGGTAGAACAAGGACAGCATTCCCACCTGACGCCTGTGCTCTAAAGATTGCAGTCCGTCTGTTAAGATGGGAGAATCTATCAAACGAACCGCCCGTTTCTGCACAGAGTCAAGGTTTTTTTTTAGGTATTTGGGAGCTCCAGACCAGAGGTGGCTACCAAATTCAACCGTGGGGCGGACTTGCGATTTCTACAGGGTTAGCAGTTGTGTACTATTTAGGTATCTGCGGGCCCTGTACAGTACGCTCAGTTTCTGAGAGGCTAACTTAACTCTGGTTTCGATGGAGCCCCCGTACCTGAGCTGGTCACTTAGAGTTACACCAAGCATATCGATGGAGGTCCTGTTCGGAAGATTGCTTCCGTTGAAGGAGACTAGATTTTCATTTCGATCTCTTTTACACGTTATCAAACATGATTGGGTCTTTAAAACATTAAATTCGACATTTCTCTGGTCAAAAGATGTATTTAATTTCGGGATGTTCAGTAGTTCTGAGGATTAGGACGAAATCCTCAGAACTGTAGTGTAGGTGTGTTGGTCAGCAATGTACTCATATTTTTGTTTAAATTTGAGAAATGTATTTTTTGAGTAAGGAATAATATATAATATTGAATTTGAAAAGTGCAGTTTTTAAAAAGATTGTTAAATTATTTGGGTTAGGCCAACTATTTTTTTCTTCTTCGTCCTTTCAAAATAAATAGCACAACACATAATATTTATTTATTCGTCTAAATCTTTTTAAAATAACTGCGTTATATATTATTTCAAATCCAATTTCAAAACGTATTCACCCTACATGTTTACATTATAATGTAATAGCTTCCTTCAGCTTAGTAGGTAATCTACAAGAAAAATTTATGTAACAAGGTTGTTCTTTCAGTACCCATATCATTTTGTGTTCTTTTTATTACTTTATAAAATTATTAACCTCAACACAGTCGTGTTCTAGTGAGATTAAAAATTGAATTGTTAACAATGATACCGACCACACAAAGAAACAATAAATAAATAAATAAAAAACTAAGACGAAAAATCCACAAAATTTGGAAACTTAAATTTTTAATGCTCATTATTTAACATGAAGAAATAAAAAACATTATTATTTATAGACAATGAAGAAGTGAAATACTCAGCTTATACAACAAAGAACTGCAACATTCTGTAGGACAATGACTATCTTTCTCGTATTTTAGTAATTCCGTCTGTGTGTACAATGTGTTCATATTTTGTAAAGAATCCGCCAAATTTAAATAAAACATCGTTGTCATTTCTCCAGCCGTCAAAAAGGTTGTGCAATCTTCGCTAATGTTTGGATAATTACTGTTTTAGTGTCTATCAGTTAAAACAAATTGCGTTAAAAATTATTGCGGAATAGCGTTGATGAAAGGTGCATAAATGTAATCTAAAGAGAGTGGTGATTTAAAAGAAGACAATGATAAATCGATACGATACCATTGCACTATCCCTTTGAACTCCTCTCCCAGTGCGACCGGTACACCAGGGGTACTCAATGACTTGGAACATATGCTCGGCAACCTAATAAGCCAGTATTAGAATTATGAAGGGCAGGAAAAAAGTAATTGAACAAAGAAAAGAGGAAAGGAATTGAATAAGCGTTTTTTTCTTTGACTCCTTTCTTCTTGCCTCTTTTTGCCTCTTTTTGGCTCTTTTCTGCTCTTTTGGCTCTTCTTGCCTCTTGTAGGCCCTTTGTGAATCTGTTTGGTTTCTCCTGACTCTTCTTGTCGCTTCTTATCTTTTCATGGCTCATCTTGTGGCTTCTTGTCTCTTCTTGTCTCTTCTTGGTTCTCCTTGTTTCTTCTTACCTGTTCTTGATTCTTAAATCTTGCTCCTTACTACCATTTCTTCGATTTTATGGGCTCTTCTGGACTCTTCTTCGATCTTACTAATCCTCACATAGAGGGGATTAACCGGCATACATTTTTCATATCAGCTATATCACAATAACTACTCTACCATTCACTTCTCCTAACACTCCTTTCTTCATCCATGCGCTCCGCATGTACAAACCATCATCCACATAGTGTAATAAAAATCTCCCATCAGAAATCAAACCAGCATTTTACACTAATAATAATATAGGCAAACTTTTAATGAACGGTAAGGATAAGGAAGACAGTCTATCACACTCGGGAATTTACTCACTTCAATGCAGCGATTGCGCATTTTTTTATATTGGTAAAACAGCGCGCAACATAAACACCCGTGTCAAAGAACATCTTCGATGTTTACACAGCTCTGGATTTTCAGAATTTGCAAACCACTTGATTGAAAACGATCATAAATTTGACAAAAACGCTGGCGCCAAACTTATTCATAAAAACGACATCGGTATAAGCTTGGATAATTTAGAGGCACTTGAACTTAGGAAAGCCATAAACACTAATAGTAAGGTAGTAAATAACCAACTTAATTTAAATAAAAGTCCCATACTAAGATTGTTCCCTATTGATAAAGAACACGTCCGTTCCCTTCCCAATTCTCAATCTATGCCTCCCTCTTCCTCCTCCACTTGACGAGTCCAGCCCAGCCCATTTTTGGTAAAATATATATTATAACACAAATGTAACCTAATGTTAGTAGAGTATTATACTGCCCTGATGAAGCTACGGTTGTAGCGAAACCCGGTCGGCATAAAGTATAAAAATAAATGTGGTGTTTACAAAGTTATTGTTTTATTTTAAAAAATAGATAATTTTTGATCCATGTTAAGGCATTATTGGTTATACCAATTTTCGTTAGTTTAGAGATAAGATTAGAATGTGATATACTGTCAAATGATTTTCTTAAGTCGACAAATATTCCAATTCATTTTTTTTAATTATCTAAATTTTTATATATTTCAGTTGTTAAGTCTACGATAGCATCTTGGGTACTCAAATTTTATCGAAAACCATACTGATGTGCACTTAATATATTATTTTCTTTTATAAACTTAAACATCTGTTTTTTAACAATTTTTTCAAATATTTTTGCTATATTTGAGGTAAGAGAAATTGGTCTATAATTATTGCTTACAGTGGGGTCACCAGATTTGAAAATGGGCGTAATAATAGTTTTTTGTATTTTAAAGGAAAGTTGCCATTTTCGAAGCTTGTATTTATGATGTGTGCCAATGGTTTGCAAAGTGAATCAGAATTTTTTTAAGTATTTCTGCAGTAATATTGTCATAACCAGGGGAAGAATTACCATTTAATTCATTAATAGCCTGTTTAATTTCATCAGTGTTAGTTCGTTGGAATTGGGTTAAGGTGTTATAAGGATTGGAAGGTGATGTACATAGATCATTATTTCCGGTGTTTTTTATTTTAAGTGCTAATTTTTCACCAACTGACCCAAAATAATTGTTAAAGATATTTGCACATTTCTTTGGATCCGTGTTTACATTGTAGATTTTGTTATCAATATCTGTGATTTTATTTATATTAGATTTTTTTGGTTTTTTGTTGATAATTTCATTGACAGTTTGCCATATTTTTTTGTTGTTGGTGCCAGCAATATTTATTTTTTCTTTATAGAAATTTTCTTTGGTTTTTAATTAATTATGTATTTATTTGATTACCGGCTTTTATCTAATCAAAAACGTTACTCACCAACACGAAATGAAAAAAAAAATGTATTTGAAAGAAAAATGATAGAAGGTACACGGGTACCTTGAAAAGAGTAGCGTGAATTGATCATTGCCATGTGACCAAAGGTAGAGACTGTGTAGGTATAGTTTTTTATGTTCGAGTTTGATTGTGCCTTGAATATTTGAAATTGGTCATTTTATATCATCTTTCACTGATTTAAGTGATATTAAATTGATACACTTTGTCAAATTTTTATGATTATTATTATATTTTTCTATTATCTTTATATGACATGGTTTTCTTATAGTAGGCAGAACTTTTCAGTTTTATGGACTGCACGCCACCGTGTGCGTACGAATCAAAGATATTTTTTACAAGGTACGAATAAAGCAATGACAAATGTGCAAATCGGGAACTCCATAAACAAGGAATCCATGATTTGAATCACGTCAATAGAAAATATTAGTAAACTGGGATCGACATGAATCATTTGACTTACACCAAAAAACACAATGACTTGATACTTTTGAATGTAGCTATAACTTTGTGGTTATCCATTATAGATAAATGAAACAATTTAACTTTGTTTGAACCACTTAAATACTTGAGTAAATCCGACCGTTTTCAGAACGAACGTTCCTTCTTCAGGGCAAATTTATACTGATTTGACAGTTTTGAAATATGGATGGGAACAATGTATTATTATGGTAGGGGTGGAGCTGTTGCTAGATATTAATGTAGAGTAGGTGGGTAGGGGAACATATCCATGATTGGGCTATAAGATAATATTTTCCAAAATAAATGAGACATAATTTGTCTCGACGCCACCTAGCGACGGATTTAACACTAACAGTGTCTCTGTCGCAAAAATAAAGTTGGTTGTTTTCAGGTGGAAAAAATATAATAAGCAGTAATTGTTGAACGAAACACTAGTATATATTGAATCATTTGGCGGGTATAAGATAAGCCGCCATAGCTCAATTGGGAGAGCAGCTGACCGGCAATCAGAAGGGCACGGGTTCAAGTCCCGTTGACGTCATGTATTTTTTCTCGGAAGATTTTTTCAATGTGGATGAGTGTTTCAGGCTGATAATTATTGCTTATAATAATTGTTACCCTTTGTGCCATACATAAAAATCTTGTCTTAAACGTTAGTTAAACAATTAAAAATAATAAATAATATTTTTTGTTTGTTGATAATAGATTTTTAAAGGATTTTTTTTTATTTCTAAGGCTTCTAAGTTATCTAAACGTTTTTCTTTATGATTAATATGAAGAATATTAATTCATAAGACCTCCAACCACCCTGACTCCCAAAAACATTCCACCTTCCATTCCATGATACACCGATTAGTAAATGTCCCAATGTCCAATAATAATTTCCTTTCTGAACTTTCTATAATAAAAGAAATTGCTGTAAATAACGGATATGAACCAAGTTTCATTGATAACATCTTAAATAAAAAAACTTGGCAAAATTTCAAAAAATAAAGATTTATTCAATTCTATTAATATTAATGATAAAGAATGGCGTAAAATTTTGTATATTAATAATTTTTCAGTTCAATGTTGCATAAATCTTCCTTCTAATATTAAACCAGCTTTTTATACAAGAAATAATGTCGGTAATTTTTTGAGAAATGCTAAAGATAAAGACCATAAATTGACTAATTCCGGAATATATATATATTGTCCCTCATTTTATATTGGAAAAACAACTCGTAATTTTGAAAATAGAATCAAAGAACATTTAAGATGTCTTAATAATAATAATTTTTCTGAGTTCTCTAACCATATCATTGAAAATAACCATAGTTTTGAAAAAAAAATACGGGGATAAATATTATTCATATTAATCGTAAAGGAAAACGTTTAAATAACTTAGAAGCCTTAGAAATAAAATAAAAATCCCTTAAAAATAATGCATCTATTATCAACAAAAAAAAATATTGTCTTATAGCCCAATCATGGATATGTTCCCCTACCCAACCATTCTTCATAAATACCTAGCAACAGCTCCACCCCTACCATAATAATACATTGTTCCCATCCATATTTCAAAACTGTCAAATCATGGGATGAGGTTTGTCTAGGTCTTGGAGGTGGATGTCCAGGACATACTAAACCCCAGATTCTTACCCACCCCTTAAACCCTTTTCCTTCCCAGAACTCCTTTCCTTCCTCTCCCTAAAAAAACCCTCCACACAGCATCCCCAAAGATGACATAGGCCCTCAGGGAAATTATTTTCCTCAGAGCCTCCTGTGTGGAGCTCATGTAAAAAAAAAATCAGTATTCATTTGCCCTGAAGAAGGAACGTTCATTCTGAAACCGGTCGGATTTACTCAAGTATAAAAGTGGTTCAAACAAAGTTAAATCAAAGTTAATTCTAGAAATGCAGAATGGGATCCACTATTAATAAATTGTTGGTCGTAGTAATCTTTCTATGTTCGATTTATTTTAGATATATTTATGTTATCTCTTTCTATTTTTCGTGGTTTGTACTCTTTCATATTTTTGTTTATATTATTAGTGTTATCTTCTTCTTCAATGATATATTACAATGATGGGAATAACCTTCAAAAGTTATGAAAAGAGAGTTGTTCATATACAAATTGAATATTCATTTAGACTTTCATAAAAAGGTCAATATATGTTCCACATCTATAATAATTATATATATATATATATATATATATATATATATATATATATATATATATATATATATATATATATATATATATATATATATATATATATATATATATATATATATATAATTTCAAGTACCATAAATAAATGAAAAGGTACAAATTGTTAGTATTACTTAGGTGTTTTCAATATAGTACGAAAGTGATACAAAGTACACAGTGTTGTTGAATATGTATTGTTAATGGCTAAAACTGAGTTATCAGGATCGTTACAAAGGAGCCATTATGCTTGAACCTAATAATTAAAGTACCTGCTTCTCACGAGTCATCAGCAATCAACGCAGATGGCCGCTTGTTCCGAGGATTGATGTCTTTTCCGAAAAATTAGGCATTCTTCAAAAATTCTAAAACTTTTCCCAGCTATTTGGAAATCGTTATGTATATTTTGCAAATTCGCTTGTTAATTAAAGTGGTATCTTTTTACTAAATGTTCTTAGGTAAGCGTTTTTTGGTGTCTTTTAACAATATCATTTAATGGCGTTTTAAGTAACAAAAGTTGGTTATTACTTACTTCAAAAGTTTTCATTTGAAGTAAGTAATAAATCTTAAATACCATTTGGAAACATTGCTGAAAATAGTTGAACCAGCTATACTATATTTAATCAGTCAAATTTTAAGTAAAAATTATAAATATGGGTAAATATTGTAATAAATTATACATATATCTTGGTTGTTTTTGGGATTTTGGGCAAATTTAAAGAAAAATTGATGTTAGATGTGTTTAGGAGAAAACCATTCAATTTATATTAGTTTCACTCCAATTTTACATTTCGCAAGGAAATTGGTCTTCCGAATCTTGATGCCTTGGAAATTCGTCCCCTTCATTTGATCTCCCGGACTATTCATCCCTTTTACATTGATCCCCGCAAATTTATCTCCCATAAATTAAAGTATCAGCTATAAATTGATCCCCCGGAAATTGATCCACCGGAAATTGATCCAATGGAAATTGATCCCTCAGAAATTGAGCCACAGTAAATTGATCCAATGGAAATTGATCCCCTGGAAATTGATCCACCGTAAATTGATCCAATGCAAATTGATCCCCGGAAATTGATCCATCGGAAATTGATCCATCGAAAATTGATCCTGCAAAATTTTTTGAAGTACTCGTATTTATATTCGTAAATACCGGCATGTTATGCAATTATTGCTGGGAGGTCAATCGTTAGGCCATCGTTTAAATGGGCATGGGCAGAAACTTTTGCTCTGACCATTATTTACTCGTAATAAAAATTGTAAAACATAATAACAAAGTAACATTCTGTTACGGTGGTTATGAGATCAAAAAATAAACATTAATTATCATGAACGTGATTTTGTAAATAATTTTCATGAATCATGACTAATCAATTAAAAATTCATTACAGTAGTAATTAAAAATTACAAAACAAACAAAGCACTTCCTATACAAATGATCTAAGTATTACTGTGCGTTTTCGGTTGTAGGTAGGTTGTAAGTACGTATACTTAAATTAAATCAATCTTTATACATGTTACCCATTGATAAAAATGTTAAAATATTATTTTAACTAGCAGTTTAGAAATGCACAAATATTGAAATTAGTAATAAATAAAAAACATTTGTGTGTGCACACTGCACACCTTTATTTTGTAAAAAATGTGGTTTATCCAAAATAACGTCTATTATAATATCTTCACCGGTGTTTCATTACAAGTCCAGTGATATTTTTTTCCTTGATAAGTGTTACACTAATTCTAACCCCTTAAACTTTTTAATACTTTCCGTCCTTACCATGGATAGTATAGTAACCATAACAATATGTATTTGTAAATGTAAATAAGTATTTTACTCATAAGCCTCTTATGTTAACCTCTCAGGCCCTGTGCATATTTTATCGGCAAGTCAAAATATTTTTTCTTTGTAATTAAATAAAAATAAATAGAACATTAATAAATAGAAAACTAAACACTTGCAAAAATGTGAAATACGCTTTCAAAATTTATAATTCGAAATAATAATTACATTTTTTAAATTTTTAACTTTTGAACGCAAACTTAAAAACGTTTATAAAATGGCTTAATTACATGTTTTCTAACTAAAATTTATTACTGATAATGAAAAAGAAAATAAAAACAAACACAATATGTTATTAGACAAATGTATTAAATACATTATTGTCACCTTTTTTTAGTTGTTTCCTGTAAAAATAATTAATAAAAAATTCTTGAGTTTCATAATATTTTTTCTAATCGCGGTCTGAAATTTTGGTTTTACAAAAGGTATACATTGAAATTATTTTATGGTTAAGTTTTTTATTTGAATATAAAGAGTAATGATTTCTCTTTCTAACACCGTTTAGATCACATTTCTCACCATTACAGTAAGGGAGACGATTTCTATGAGACCTACATGAGTTGTTCCCGAAAGCGTAAAAATTAGCCTAAATTAAGTCAAAGTTGTAAGTCATTTATATGAAAATTGTGGATTAATTTACCCACTTGGTCTTATAATATGTACATAATGAATGGTTTAGTCACTAGTTCAAAGTCTTGGGTATTGGTTTCATGTAAGTCACTAGTTATTAATCTTAGTTGAAAGCCACTAGTTAAAAAAATTAACTGCAAGAAGTTAATAGTTATAAGTTATATTTAAGTAAAGCGCCGTTGAAGTGATTTTTCTCACGAAAGAGGCGGTATAGAAATAATCTAAACATCTGACGTTATTATTACGCCAGCGACTGTACGGTTGAAATTTAAGAACCTGGCTTCGAATATATCTCTGACGCCGCGCCTTATGCAAAACCATATTCGTACTTGAAGTTTGTTAAAAAGCTACTTTCACAATAGAACCGAATTCATGCAAATATTCAAAATTAGCGTAAGAAACGTCGCGCGTCTTCTGGCAGACGTAAGTAGATGCTATTGGAATTGTATTTTCGGTAATCTCTCCGATGGAGAAATGGATGATAATATGATTATTGTTGTAACTGGCAGTTGTGAATAATATAATATACTTTTTCCCGGTTTCTAGCTGTCACTGGATCGCCTACCCCCCCGGTGACCAAAAACCTAAGGACGCCGCCGCTCATTTGTACCAAGCGTGGTATTTTGAAGACCCCCCCCCGAATAGGTCACGTAGTTTGGGTACGTTCCCTAACATTATTTCTCCGATTTATAAAATGGTCCGCAGGGCCTAGAAACAAAAACCGGCCGGTTTTTGACTGCTAGTTATTATTATTATTAAATTGTACTCGTATTGGTTTATTTATGATTCTACTGTAGGTCATAGAATATGGAAGAAACTAATTTTTCTGTGTTGTAGATCACTGTAGGACATTGGTTCTTAACCTTGTTAGAGGTACTGAACCCCACCAGTTTCATATGCGCATTCACCGAACCCTTCTTAATTAGAAATCGAACCGAATCATATGGGTCCGGGGTGTGTCTTGACCTCCGCCGAACCCGCGAGACTCACCGAACCCCTGGAGTTCGATCGAACCCAGGTTAAGAACCACTGCTGTAGGACCTACAGTGTAGGTAATTTATCAGTGAGAGAATGAAATACCTTTCTTTATTTATTTATTCATTTTAGTGAAATCAACAGTTTACAAATTGATTAATTTATACATGTACCTTAATTTACCTAACTGAGAAACCAATTAAAGATTTCCTCATTACATTGTGTATCTAAAAATTAAACAGTAATCTTACAACAACTAAATGATATCACATTATTATAACAGGAGGAAGGTAGTACATAATATATGTCATTACATAATATATCATTACATTTATGCAGGTTTGTTCTCATTTACCTAACACATTTTTGATAGAGTTTTTACATTTATTTTCATCAAAATTTTTGCATTTTTAATTATTTATTTTAATTTTAAAGAACTATTTTTTTCAGACATCGTTTAGATGCATTTAATATGTTGAGTTTCCAAAGACTTTCCAGTACTTTCTCAGGCGCTTCAGAATTATTTTAAAATATGCATATGTGTTCCCTTTTCCAATGTCATGAATACTCGTGTCACGACAGTGTAATGTTCCAATTTCGATGAATAAACAAAAATCTATATGCCTATTTATATTTATAGATATACATTACATAGATATAAATTATTTCTTGTGAATATTTTGGTTGTTAAATAAAATATAACGAATGTATTGTAAGAGTGTGGGGATGGGATCTATGACAGAAAGAGGAATGGAGCGCTGTAGACGATGACCGCCGATAAAAACAAAAAACACCAACTAAAGTAGGAAAATGAAATAAAGAAAATCAAAATTAATTTCGAAGAGCAATTGAGTGCACGATATTTTACGTTAGTCCGTCTTTAGCCAACACAAATAAGCTCGATGGTTTGCCCACGCGAGAACATGATACCGAATGAAATATGAAAATGACGCGACGCTTTTCGTGAATGTCTTGCGCACGTGTGAATGAAAGTTTGATGAGGTGGACGTAGCGTCATCTGTCATTCAACAACATAAATAATTTCGTTCTGTTTGAAATTCTGGTTAAATTTGTTCAATAAATTCAATAGATAAATTTGTTAAAGGATAGATAAAATTGGGGCTATGGGAATTTTTCGATGCCAAAAAAAAAGAAAAAAAAAAAAAAGAAATTGTTAAAAATTGATTTTTTTCTGGATAGGAACACCCTAATAACCTAGCGGTATAAAATATACTTTAAAACCTATTCTCTTACCTACCAAATAAACATTAAAAAAAATCATAAAAATCGGTCAAGCCGTTTCGTAGGATTGCCACCACAAACACCGTGACACGAGATTTTTTTATATATAAGATTATTTACTCGAATACACGCCAGAATTTTTGAAGTTTATTTAAATACCATCATAATAATAATATATATTTTTTATTCCAGGATGTGGGAGGATATTATATAAAAACAATAAAATTTAAGAAAAAAAAAAGAAAAATTAAAAAAAAACCATAATTAATTTTGTAGGGTGTGGTCTGGAGTGAGCTCGTGCCCAGCGCTCACTCAGGAGTGGCGCTTGGTGCTGGAAGGCTGCGTTCAGAACTAGTTAGAGGCCGTTAGACGCATCCTGGCTCCAGTGACCCGGTGTCTCATAAGGCCGGTGAATCCATTCAGTCGTAATTCCGTAAGGGAACGTACCCATACTACGCGACCAACTTATTGCAATTTTTAACCCCCCCCCCCCCTCCTCAAGGGAGCCCTCCTAAGCCCCACGCGCCGCTCATTTGTACCAAGCGTGGTATTTTGAAGACCCTCGCCCCCTGAACGGCTCACGTAGTATGGGTACATTCCCTAAACATTGCCAATGCGCTGCTGTACCTTCTGTATCCAAATATAATTCTGCAGGCGTTATTATATTGAATCCAGAGTCGTTCCATCGAGCTGATTCGGTAGTGACACCATGTTTCACACCTATGTAGGTTGGTACAAAATGCATTGAACGATGTTTTTTATATGATTGCTGCATTGGACGAATCTTCAGCCAGTCATATCAGACAGTAACCTTTTTCTTCTCCTTTGTCTTTCAATATCACCATCGTTCGAGATGTTTTCAGTTATGATGTGGACCAAGTATTTTGCGTCATTTCATCTCAGTTGTACGGGGAGCTTTTCGGAATTTTTTCCGTGGTGGAATGGGATTAGCTTCGACTTCCATAAAGGCCCTAACGTGTTTATGAATATTTTACGGAGTGTTAAATATAAGTAGCTATACGTCTTAGATGTAAGTCACTAGTTAGTAATATAAGTAGCTATAAGTCTTAGAATAGATGTAAGTCACTAGTTGTAATTGTAAATCTTAGTTTTAAGCCAGTAATAATAAAAGAATTACTTTTATATATTATTTGTACAGCGCCCTTGAGGTGATTTTCCACGAAAACGGCGCTATATAAATTAGCCAATTATTATTAAATACTCTCAAAAACTCCCTTGGTAAAAACAACAATTCGAAATCGAAATAAATAATAATGAATTGCCAGGAAAATATTTCACTACATTTGACCGGTCAGTGGTTGAGTGGGCATGGCGCTTGGGTCCCACCCGAGCGTCGCGTGTTCGATTCCTCGGCTGGCTAAGTCCTCCATCACAACACAAGCTACGTTTTCGATTTTCTGTGGTGGTAGTAGGAGACTTTCAAACATTGTTGGGTTATTCGTAACCCGGGAATGTTTGTCTTTCTTTTCATAAAAAAAATCTTTAAAATTTATCATCTACTTCCCCTACCCACTTCATTCAGCTTTTCATAATTGTAATGTATCATATTATTCTATGATTTAGTTCCTACAACATGTACTTTAGTTGTCAATGGGCTCTTCGGGTCACATAGTTTTGTTCCAGAGTTGTGTTGAAGGTGACCGAAGGTAAATCTGCATAGTCAATATAGTTCAGGGCTCCGCAGACAAAACCTATCCTATCCACGAAGGACATTTGTCCTTCGAAGTGTTATTAGAAACTACGATACGTCAAAAAACAGGGACTAAATTTTTAAGAATCTTAGTTTTTCAGTAAGCATCCTATAGTACTGGAGAACACAGATCCTAGAACTTACAAATTACGGATGTCTCTAGAGAGAACATGAGGGCAGATTACAATAATATACACCAATTGGAGTTGCCATAGTCCCGATGGCTCCGGGCAGTTGGGCTTCTAGAAATAAAACTGTTATCTCAGTGTTATTATTGTAACGTGTATTTCTTGGTAGAGCATCAGAATCTCCCTCAAGTTTGTGGGAAGGAAAATACAGTCTTTATCTTCGGGCATTTTTTTGATAAATAAAAGAAATAATTTAGCAGTACAATATCACCTATATTTTAAAGGTACTGTGTATACATGGGTGCCCTCCAAGGGGTCAAGAATTCCACATTTCCTAAAGAAATAACAAAATAACACATAAGCAAGAGAGCATACCTGTGGACCGTAATTTAACTAAATTATCCTGACTCTAACGCTGACGCGAATCACTGTTAATAGGCGACCAGGAGCACGCGGGGTCTCCATAGACAGGAACCGAGGAAGGCCCCAGGGCCTGGGGACTCCTCACCAGGGAACAGGAACCAGGAAAGGCCCCAGAGGATGGGGACTCCTCCACAGGGAACAGGAACCAGGAAAGGCTCAAAGTCTCGGTTGTGCGTACCGGTGAAATCTCGGTAGACGCCGTTTACCGCGCCCTCCATAGATCAGCGCCGGGCCTCCATCCGCCTCAAATATCGTGTTCCGCGAGGATAACCCCTCTCAAAGCCTTTGTAGACAGGTTTATTTTTCTATTTTTGAATATCCTGATCTAACTTTTTTGGAAAATAGGTTTTTTTTGTATATGTAAACCCTACTTTAACCACTTTGATAGATAGGTTTTTTCTTTCGTAATTGTAAATCCTAATCTGAAAAATAACTTTGATAGATAGGTTTTTTCTTTCGTAATTGTAAATCCTAATCTGAAAAATAACTTTGATAGATAGGTAATTGATGTGTAATCCCTATTCTAACCACTTATACTTTTAGTAAACAGTTTTTATAACTCGTTCTAACTAAGTCAATAATACATAGGTATTATATATACATTTTTCGATGCAACCTGTTGGATCTAGGTAGGAAGATTAGTTTTACTCGGTATTAAATAATTGACTTCAAATCAGTGCAAGTGAGGGCTGGTTGACCACCCTTGAAGTGAAGCCTAATAATGGCAAAGTGTCCTACTAAAGGAAAAGTGATGCCTTAAGCATACCTATTTTATATTTCCCTATAATTTTCTCCTTTTCTTATGTTGTTCTGTTCCTCTTGTTAAGATGTCTCGAGAACGGAAGGTTTTGGGCGACAGCCAATTTCGTCAACACCCAGTATCATCAATGCTGAAGGTGCTTGTGGACCACCTATTCTCGTGCCATTCTATTTTGTTGTTGTTCATTAATTTATCTAGATTTAAGTGACTTAATTTTAAGTTTATGTTTCTTGGTAACTAAATATTAATTTAATTTTTTTTTTAAATACCTGTTGGACCTATCTTTAGTTAGTTAATTTGTTCAGTTTTGCGGGCGTGGTTTTCTTGTTTGAGGGCAAACATTTTCGCGGGAAGGGGGGAATTGTCACGATAATATTTATTTTGATTAAATAAATATTGTCTTGACCTAGTTAATCTTAAACTCACCTGGCCGCTCACGTTTTATCATGATCGCCGTAACGATGAGTTCTTTACCGCTAGCAAATAGCGCCATCTATTTCCGGAGGCACTTTTTGAATTCTCGTCGTCTAGGGAGCCGACGCCAATTCGACAAGTCGCCGAATTTTTTAAGTTGCTTGTTAAATATGTGATAGTTTCACCTTTACGGGTTTTACCCATTTTAAAAAAGAATCATGAATTATTTTATAACTGCGAGCCGTGTTGTTTCCGTGAGTGAAACGGGATTTTTAAAACTTTAAATGGTGAAGTCGCGAGTCACCATATTGTCAATGGGCTCACCTTCACTCTCGTACTTGAGTGTGGATAATCGGTGTAATCCTTTGTTTGGCGTTCATGATAATAACGTGGCCAAGGCTTTGAGAGGGGTTATCCTCGCGGAACACGATATTTGAGGCGGATGGAGGCCCGGCGCTGATCTATGGAGGGCGCGGTAAACGGCGTCTACCGAGATTTCACCGGTACGCACAACCGAGACTTTGAGCCTTTCCTGGTTCCTGTTCCCTGTGGAGGAGTCCCCATCCTCTGGGGCCTTTCCTGGTTCCTGTTCCCTGGTGAGGAGTCCCCAGGCCCTGGGGCCTTCCTCGGTTCCTGTCTATGGAGACCCCGCGTGCTCCTGGTCGCCTATTAACAGTGATTCGCGTCAGCGTTAGAGTCAGGATAATTTAGTTAAATTACGGTCCACAGGTATGCTCTCTTGCTTATGTGTTATTTTGTTATTTCTTTAGGAAATGTGGAATTCTTGACCCCTTGGAGGGCACCCATGTATACACAGTACCTTTAAAATATAGGTGATATTGTACTGCTAAATTATTTCTTTTATTTATCAAAAAAATGCCCGAAGATAAAGACTGTATTTTCCTTCCCACAAACTTGAGGGAGATTCTGATGCTCTACCAAGAAATACACGTTACATTTGGCGCCCAAAGTGATGATGACGATGATGATGACGATGCGTCACAACTCTATAACATTGACATTATTCAAAACAATCTGAAAATACCAGAAAAAAAAACTGTATTTCATAGGAGCACCTTTAGAAAGTTGAGGCGCCAAATGTAACGTGTATTTCTTGGTAGAGCATCAGAATCTCCCTCAAGTTTGTGGGAAGGAAAATACAGTCTTTATCTTCGGGCATTTTTTTGATAAATAAAAGAAATAATTTAGCAGTACAATATCACCTATATTTTAAAGGTACTGTGTATACATGGGTGCCCTCCAAGGGGTCAAGAATTCCACATTTCCTAAAGAAATAACAAAATAACACATAAGCAAGAGAGCATACCTGTGGACCGTAATTTAACTAAATTATCCTGACTCTAACGCTGACGCGAATCACTGTTAATAGGCGACCAGGAGCACGCGGGGTCTCCATAGACAGGAACCGAGGAAGGCCCCAGGGCCTGGGGACTCCTCACCAGGGAACAGGAACCAGGAAAGGCCCCAGAGGATGGGGACTCCTCCACAGGGAACAGGAACCAGGAAAGGCTCAAAGTCTCGGTTGTGCGTACCGGTGAAATCTCGGTAGACGCCGTTTACCGCGCCCTCCATAGATCAGCGCCGGGCCTCCATCCGCCTCAAATATCGTGTTCCGCGAGGATAACCCCTCTCAAAGCCTTGGCCACGTTATTATCATGAACGCCAAACAAAGGATTACACCGATTATCCACACTCAAGTACGAGAGTGAAGGTGAGCCCATTGACAATATGGCGACTCGCGACTTCACCATTTAAAGTTTTAAAAATCCCGTTTCACTCACGGAAACAACACGGCTCGCAGTTATAAAATAATTCATGATTCTTTTTTAAAATGGGTAAAACCTGTAAAGGTGAAACTATCACATATTTAACAAGCAACTTAAAAAATTCGGCGACTTGTCGAATTGGCGTCGGCTCCCTAGACGACGAGAATTCAAAAAGTGCCTCCGGAAATAGATGGCGCTATTTGCTAGCGGTAAAGAACTCATCGTTACGGCGATCATGATAAAACGTGAGCGGCCAGGTGAGTTTAAGATTAACTAGGTCAAGACAATATTTATTTAATCAAAATAAATATTATCTTGACATTATATAATAAGATCACTATAAAACGATACGTCGGTTCGTTATTGTATGCCTGTAATTAAATTATGATTAGCAATATTTTATTGGAGAAATTATTAATTATTTAAAATTATTTCACCTAACGCAATAACCACGAGGCGAAAGTGATCGCATTACATTTAGGAGAAAAGTGAAATTTGAGTATCAGAATTTTATTTTAACTGCATCGATCGCTGTAACAAATCATGTAGGTGTGTAAGTACTGTTGTATAACGCGATCATTATTGTATCTAAAGTACCTACCTATAGATAATTTATTCTTAAGTTAGTTAAAATTCGTCGAAAAAATGGATTTATGAGATCAACAAAATTTTTCTTCTTATATATTGTGTATTTTTTTTTTATTGTTGATACATTATTTTACAAAATTTCATAGTACAATCCAGTAATGTTGGTCTCACTGGGTTGTTCACCCGTGCTGAGGTGGGGGGGTTTTATAATATAATATTTTATACATAATACGGTTTGAAAAAAAAAGAAATAGTTGGTGACGAAACAAAAAAAAATCATTTAAAATAAAGATAAATTTAAACTTAAAAAAAAGTTATATTAAAAGAAAATCGGCGTATATTATGATTTATGTGTTTGTGAGTGTCTTGTATATGTTTTATTCTTTTATGTTATAAGATTTTGGTGATATTGTCTTTTTTGTTCTTCAATCCATTTTTTTTATTTTGTGTCTGAAATTATTTTTGTTTTCCTCAATTTTTGTTTCAAGTGAAAGACTGTTGAATGCTTTTATAGCATGGTATTTATGGTGTCTTTGTCCAAAGGTAGTGTTTACCATCGGAGTTTTTATGTTTCCTTTGTACGCTTGTCTAACCGGTCTATTAGTGATATTTTGTGTTTGTTGGAGTGTGTTTTTTCGGTCAAAATGTAGTTTAGTAGTGTTTTAACATATAATTGGCGTATATGGACGACCTCCGTAGTCCAGTGGGTAAGTCTCTTGACTCACAATCCGGAGGTCGCGGGTTCGAACCCGGCATACGCAAATAAATTTTATCTGATTAATTTGTGTTATTTCACAATTAATTCATTAAAAATAATATATAGTATATTTGCGGCATGTTCCAGAGTGGAAGATACTATCAGTATCGCCCTGGTGTAAGACCACCATTCAGAATTGAAACGTTGCTTGAAAATGGCTTTAGCCGTGTTTGGTGACCAGATCTGAATAGCCAGGTACTTCCCAACCTTCCTCTTCCCTACCTCCTTCCCCTCCCCACTACCTTCAGCCTCACAACATACCCCATTTGGGGATGCCATAGTCTCACTGGCTCCAGACGGGAGCAGTTGAGATTCTTGTGCGGTATTCACTGTAAAAAAAAAAAATGTCTAGTTCGCCACAACTTTTATATATTTGGTCTGTAACGGCTAGTCTATGCTTTTTAACTATTACCTTAAAGATCGTTTTCTGTGCGATTTCTATTTGAGCGATAGCTGCGTTTGTTGCTCCTCCCCAAGTAATTATCCGTATTCTATTATTGATTGACAAAGTGCAAAATATATTGTTTTCATTTGGTTTATTTTTATGTTTAAGAAAATGTGTATTGTTCTGAGTAGTTTATTTGTGATTTGTTTAATATGATGTGTCCATCTAAGGTTATGGTCAATTAAGATTCCTAGATACTTGATTTGTTCCGTTTTTTCTAGAGGAGGGCAATCGCAGATGTGGGTGTTTATGCATTCGTGTATTTTTATGATATCTGTATCGTTTTTTGGCTGTCCCGTGTTAGTTATACTGTACGTTTAGAATTTTGTTCTCGATATGTTTAGTGTAAGTTTGTTAGAGTCCAGCCATGTTTTCACTTGCGTGATTCCTAGATTCGCTATGTTATATACCCTATTCCAATCCTTGGATTTAAAGAGTAAGACGGTGTCGTCTGCATAACTAATTATTTCAATGTCCATTTCCATTTGGAAGGCGAGTATGGATACCGGCGCCCAGGAACCATTCATTGAATAACTTTCTTGCAGAAGACCTCTCCAGAAGGTCATTTTGGTGACTTAGCTACAGGGCCCGGGTCATGTGGCGAGGTTTGTCCAGCTCTTGGCGGTGGATGTTTTTACCCATAAGGTGAGTGGCGGGCCGAATCGAGAGACACCGGTTGAAGAAGACCCTTCAACCCCTCCTGCCGTACTCTCACGATTCATCGTCTTGCACCGTAGTGGGAGGAATGGATTCGTGCATGGTCTGTCACTGACCCCAAGATTAATTCCCACCCCTCATACATTTTTCTCCCATAACTTACTCTCTTTTCTTTCCATAAAATGAACCATCACACAGCATTACCAAAGATGACATAGACCCCGAGTGAAATTATTTTCCTAAAGGCTTCGATAAAAAAAAACGGGGTTTCATGACAACTAGAATCAACTCAACTCAACACCTCTTTTAAAAAATCATTAAAAGCTATGAAAAAAATAAATAAAAAATACCCCATAACCTAACCCAACGTAACCTATTTAATTTTTTACATATTTTTTCTTCACTTTTAATGATTTTTCAAAAAGAGCTGTTAGGTTGAGTTCATTCTGAGTTGTCCGGTCACCAAAAATCGCTAAGGTACCTCTGTCAAAATTTGTATCAACTAATAAACATCATAAAAATAAAACAGTTTTAAAAAAAAATTATTTTCAAAAAGCTTTAATTTTGTTTTATTAGGGTTTCTCTGTATCACATTGCTTACAATTTCCACTCATTATTTATTTTAATAGAGAAAAATCATAATATAATGTTATTTTTCTCCAAAATAAATAAGTAATAAGTCATTATCTGTTGATGTACCTAAGTTAAGTCAAATAATTGTATAATGAGAACAATTCACATGATCAAAAATGAAAAAAATGCATATTGTTGAAATTGAACCTTCGATCTTGTATCCAGTAAACAATTAAAAATAAATTTTAGTTTGAGAAACTTTTAAGGAATTTTAATGCGGCGCGCCTGTCGGGTTATTACCTGAGTGATTCCCTTAAATACCACCCTCCCCCACCCACTGCTCTCCTGATCCCTTAACCCTGCCCCCTGCCCCCTCCCCCCTTGCCACACCGAACCATCAAACATTCCCCAACTAATCCTCCCCCCATCCCCCCAACACCCCTCCAAAACCCATAAACACTGCGACTAGCGATAAGTCTGCTGTGAGTATAGCACTCACTTGCCGTAACTAATTATTTTTATAATGTATTACACTCACAGGAATATGTTAGCTCTTAAAATATTAACATCCTTAAAAACAAAACTTCACAACCATCAAGGATAATACCTAATCTGTATTCAAATATTTTATTTATTTCAAATATTGACGACCTCCGTAGTCCAGTGGGTTAGACTCTTGACTCACAATCCGGAGGTTGCGGGTTCGAACCCGGCATGCGCAAATAAATTTTATTTGATTAATTTGTGTTTTCACAATTAATTCATTTAAAATAATATATAGTATATTTGCGGCATGTTCCAGAGTGGAAGATAATATCAGTATCGCCCTGGTGTAAGACCACCATTCAGAATTGAAACGTTGCTTGAAAATGGCTTAAGCCGTGTTTAGTGACCAGATCTGAATAGCCAGGTACTTCCCAACCTTCCTCTTCCCCACCTCCTTCCCCTTCCCACTACCCTCAGCCTCACAACATACCCCAATTGGGGATGCCATAGTCTCACTGGCTCCAGACGGGAGCAGTTGAGATTCTTGTGCGGTATTCACTGTAAAAAAAAAAAAAAAAATTCTCCGTATAGTAGATATCTGATCTGACGGTGACGACTTGACGTTATAAAATTTGAACAGTGTTTTTTTCTGAAATTTTTATTTCAATGGATTAGTTTGTGTCATGCAACATTTAGTCCAGTCAGTGGGGAGTTTTACCTTGCAAAAGGACATGAAGTAGCGATTTTGATATATGTTGTTTAGATTGGGACTCTAAAGAAAAAAAAAGTTTTCGACTTTGGGGGGGTCGATCTCGAGCCGCCGTCCTGGATTGAAGGTGCCAAAATTTGTTTTTTTCAAAATAATTGTTGAATGGTTGATCTTACAACCAATTTGCGAAAGACAAACTTAAAGAAGATAAATTTTTTAATATTTTTTAATAGGTAAAGAGTGGCGGAAATATGAATATTTTTTTAAAAAATGGTGAAATTCCCAATTTTTGTTATTTTTTCGGGCTATCCATTACATAATTATAATATTTTGATGAACAGATTTGAATAACCTCAATTTGGGAGGCGGGTATGGGTACCGCTGCCTCGGGACCCATTTATTGGATAAACAACACCCTTGGCATAGGTCACCCCAAGTGTCTCGCTACTTTTGGTGACTTAGCAGGTGTGGCCGGGTTCATGGAGTGAGCTTTGCCTACGAGTTGGTTTTGCGTTTGCCCACATGCGTGGCAGGCTGGATCGGGAGAGATTGATTGAGGGAGACCTAATCTAGGCCTTTCAAGCCGGACTCTCTAGTCTAGACCCTTCACCTCGCACCGCAGTAGGAGGAATGGATTCATACGCCCGTCATTCCTGGGCGCATTAACCCCCAGATTCCTCTACCCACCCATCATACCTTTTTCCTTTCCAGAACTTTATGAATCTCCTTTCTTTACCTAAAAAGTCCATTGGAACAGCCTTCCCAAAAGATGACACAGGATCTGAGAGATTTGTTTCCCAATGGTCATCCTAAATTCAGAAATTAAAAAAAAAACAGTGACTTCCCCATCTTCCTTCTCTCATCTGCTTTCTCCCCCCACTACCTTCAGCCTTACGACAAATCACAATAATTGGGGATAATCAATAAAATACGCAGATGATACTGTATTACTAGCTGACTGTATCGATGACCTCCAAGACCTATCAAATCTTATTAATAATGCTGGTGAGCAACTGGGCCTAACAATCAACGTCAATAAAACTAAATGGATGACATTTAGACGACTAGATCACTCTGAATCAGTAATACTGTTAAATGGTTGCAATGTCGAAAAGGTGGAAAGATTTAGATACCTCGGCAGTATTCTCACGGAGACTCTTGACCTAGATGTGGAGGTTAGATGCAGAATTGAAGCAGCAAGAACTGCGTTCATTAAAATGAAATCCCTCTTCTGCAATGACAGTATCAGCTTAAAACTAAGGCAGAGAATGCTAAAATGTTATGTGTGGTCGGTCTTGCTCTATGGATGTGAAACATGGACCTTGAAAGTAAATACCATGAACAGGTTAGAGGCTTTTGAAATGTGGCTTCACCGGAGAATGCTCAAGGTCCCATGGACCGACATGATCACCAACACAGAAATTCTCAGGCGGGCTAGAGCAGATAGAGAACTGCTTACATTAATAAAAATCAGGAAAATTTCATATCTGGGTCATATACTTCGAGGGGAGAAGTATCACTTGCTCCATTTGATATTGAAAGGCAAGATAGAGGGTCGCCGAGGGCCTGGTAGGAGACAAATGTCTTGGCCGCGTAATATACGAGAGTGGACCGGCATTAGAAGTTTGGAGCAGCTATTCCGGGCAGCGCAAGACAGAGAGACATTCTCAAGAGTGATCGCCAACGTCGGGGGGACCTGATACGGCACGCAAAGAAGAAGAATCAATAAAAATAAATAATTGGCATACTCAATAAAACACAATGTAAACTAATATTCGTATATATTGTATGTTAATTAGCCTGACATTATAAACATATTAACCACTGGAGCGACGACAGCGCATTTTAAAACTTTTTTCTACGTTCGCTCGATCATTTTTTACATTTTTTGCCAACATTAAGAAAATCATGCCTTCGAATTTTGACATGGAGACATAAAAACTTATTACTTATTATAGTGCTGTATAGCCAATGAATTAACCTGTATTTTACCGTTTATCTCATACTTATAAAAAAATATATTAAAATATCGTCAAGTTTATAACCGCGTGAATCCTGCGTGTTATTTATTTTGAAATTGCCGTGAGAGGTGCTTATTCAAGTCAACATAAAATATTTTCGATTTCTTGTCTGTGGTATACTTGATAATGAAAGGAATGGTATTTATGGAAAGGGGGCTTAATTTTAACTGTAAACAGCTGATCAGAAATTCTGCGTGAATTTTTTATTATTTTTAATATCGTTATAAAATAGTCTACGAAGTTCGGCTTTGCGACATCTACGGTCATAATAGATAAAGCATTTCAATAGCTTCGTTTTAAGTCCGACATAACAAACGTGGGAGCTACAATTATTTTAAAAAAAATATCCGAATCAAGGAGATAATTGCCTTTTTTATCCGAAAAGCAATCGGAGACATTTAAAATGGCGGGAATATATGGCAAAAATCGCTCCAGTGGCAAAGATACAAAATTTAATTGAATATAATTAAAAAAATGGATAATTTTTATTTACCAGTGGGTATATTAAATGACACAATATTAATGTTTTTCAAAATCCTTTCATTCCAGGTAACAATTTTTTACCGATTCCGTTCAGTATGTGAGTTTGAGCGCATGGAATTGACGTAACACCATGGTGTTCAAATTCCACCGGCTTTATTTAAGGATACGGAGCTTTCAGAACAATTTAAACTAACTTAACTATTCTTTGACCATTAAATTAGGGTTGAATTATGAAGTGGAACTGATGCATGAACTAATTGCAGTTGCCAATCAGTTCAAAGCTCTGATATTCAGCAGTCATTGAGTTAAGGCGTGGGGTCAGTTTTGTAATTATACTTTTAAGAGATAATATTATTTGGCCTTCTTTAAGTGCACATACGAAATTGTTGAGTAAGATCCAGCTATTTAAAATGCGTTAAAACATAACCATAAGTTGTAAGTTTCCCGTGGGAAGTGGGTAGAGGGATGAAATCACTTCCCAACCTTGCCCTGTCCCATCTCCTTCCCTTCCTCGCGACTTTTTTTCGTGAATACCGCACAAGAATGCGGAGCAATAGTCTCACTGCTCACCGGAGCCAGTGAGACTATTGCTTCCCCAATCGGGGTATGTTGTGGTGTTGAAGGCTATGAGATATCTTGCTGTTCAGATCTGGTCACCAGACACCACTAAATCCATTTTAAGCAACGTTTTAAATCTGAATGGAGTCGTTCGCCAGTGCGATACTAAGATTATCTACCTTCCTGGAACGTGCCGCAAGTATTTATTCTATACTAGGTTTGTTTACTAGCCCCGGATTCGCTCGCATAGTATTAGGGGGTTCCCATTCAGTCTCCTCCACCTTCCCTATCCCCACTACACTCCACACTCCCCCCTACCCCCTACCCACCCACCTAACTGAGAAACCAATTATACAATCCCTTGTTATACCTTTATATTGTATTTAACAAAATGGATATCACATATATAATTATATTAACAGATATAACATACATATAATTTTATGTAACGGCATGTAAAAAAACTGTACTAAAAATTATTTTATGATTAAAAAAAACTAGAAAATTATAATTTTGGTTATATTACCCACACACAGGCAGTGTATTACTCTGGTAAGCATATATCGAGTACACCCATACAATAATATAACGTTTGAAGAATGTTAAAAAAGCTAAAAAAATTTAGACTCAGACAATTTTAAGATAAGACTTAAAGAAATATAAGTTTATGGTTGTCGAAACTAACTGCCTATCCTCACAATAATAATAATTATCATGGTGCAGAGATGTTAATCTTATTTACATTCAAACACAGGTATTTTTCATACCTGCTGTTCAAATTACATATAAAGGGGTCCTTTCATCGTCCTGTTTAGACTCTAAACCTCCCTTATTTTCGCAAATGCTTTTAACATGGCCATAACAAATAATAAAATGTGTGCTATCTCTCTCCAATTTATGATCGATGGTTATACGAGAGAGAGGGAGATGGAGAGAGAAAGTGGTTGCATCGTGAGGTGCTGATACGCGAAGTGATGAAGTATGAAGAAGATCGACCCGCGTGCACTTGATAGGAAGATTGTGATAAACCGCACGCGTTATGGAATCGAAGACCGGTGATTTGTTCCGCCAAAATATTTTATTTATTTTTTATTTCATTATTTTAATATTAGGTACATTTGGAAACGTTTTTATATTTTCACGGCCAAAAGTATTGTCGTTATTTGATTTTGGGGTGTTATGCCGTGTTGCGCTACCTCCTTCTTTAGCCAACGTTTCGGACGGCGTAGCAGTGTTTATCATCAGGGCAGATCCGGCAGATCCGGTAGTTGTGGTCATGTGGTGCACATGTGGTACTGCAATGCTGTCCGAAACGTTGGCTAAAGAAGGAAGTAGCGCAACACGGCATAACAACACAAAAATAAATTAAATTAGGTACATTTGATTACAGTAACGACGTATTGCCCGTCTCAATAGGTGTGAAAGGCCTGTGTTGAGATGGCAATTTACAGAGTGGTAGCTACATATCTAGGTTTTTGTTTACATAATATTATGAAAATGACAGATAAAAATAAGATGAGTATTTTTTTTATAAATTGTACAATTAAATTATGAACGTATAAGATTAAGACAAAATAATTTTGAAGCAATTAAATTTAAATTTGACAAAAAGCTGTATTGATAAATGATATTAAAAAGGGCAAGTGTAACATAGTGAAATGTATCTACATACGTACAGTACATAGTATAGATACATATATACACACAGAAGGCAAAAATGTAAATATGTTATGAAATACTCCTGATCGAAATGTTTATTGGATGTAATCAATAATTTTACTTTTAAATGAACATTTGGTTTGCGTATTTCTAATATCAGTAGGACAGTAGTTAGAGAAATTAATATATTTGTAGCATTATATTTAACTTGTTTGCCCATAAGAGGTTTGACAAACTGGGATGTTAAAAGATTTTACATGTAGGTAACTCTCTTTTAAGGCTCTAGTGCTTATTCGTTCTTCAAACATATGTGTATTTTTGAATAGATGAAGCAGGATATTTTTTTAATTCAATTTTTTCAAAACAATACAAGACTTGAGAAGTTATCATATTTATAACAATTGTATTTATCTTCGTTCCACAATTAAAACACATCACGATTGTTTTTGTTTTTGTTATAGTACGTTGTTTGTATTGTTAAACTGAATAATATATAGTTTTAGTGATTACTATTGCATAGTTATTCAATTCAGATGCATAAATATATCGTGTATTATGGCAACCGATTTGTACCTACCATAATATTACATAAGTTTGTAATGAATGAGCTAAAAGTCATAATATTTTTTTACGTGGGTGGACAGCGTTATTACCATAAAATAGCAAATAAGCAAAAGGGGGATTACTTATCTAGAGTTGTTCTTTTCTCTCAAAAAAAGCAGTGGTAAACAAGACAGAAAGTTGTTTCTCAGACCCTTGTTTTTTGGAACCAACAACTGCCAGGTTTCTCTCGTCACCGTGGCTTTGCGTATACGATTCACGTATTACATATTACAAATTACACAAAACATTCATTTCTCAGAAGGACGTGCACAAAACACAATAATATCTTTTCATACGCTTACATTTTCCGTTTGTCGTCAGGTCAATTTACTAAACGCATAATAGAAAAAATGAAAACAAATTGTTAAATATGAACCCTCTACCCCTGCTGTTGGTTATTTTCCATTTGTCATTACGTTGTTTTTCTTTTTAATCATGTTTATCCTTGAAAATTATTTTATGATGTGAAAACATGTTAATTTTATAAAGGTTCATAGTTTAATTTCATATTATTTATCCCACATGCTTTATTTCTTTTTTATATATTTTTTCTTCTTTTTCTCCCTTTAAATTTTGTTTAATGTTTTAATCTATTTTTTTTTTAATATAAACTACGAATTTTTGCGAAAATTTCGCTGGTTCACGCAACCATGTAATAAATAAATAATTACCTTAATAAAAAAAAATAATAAAAATAAACAAAAAAATACAGAGAATAAAGTACTTAGAACGATATCTTATTCATCACTTTGAAGGAGGTACATCGGGATAACTTCAGCATAACTTTCCTCCACCAAACGAAGAAAATTATGAAAGGGGCAGAACTCTCATACGGGATATATTCAAGCTTCAACACGTCAAACACAAACTGATCTCTACCAATACCATCACCTTTCACCGCTCGTACCGCGTGCGGTTTGCCTGCAGCGCTCGGGCAGTGCAGTCGGGGGCCAGGTATAGTCAAACGGTTCAATGGCTATAAAGCAAGCCGCTCACAGCGCGCGCCTCCATTACCATTTCTCCTCGCGCCCGACAATACCTTAACTAAATGTGACCTCTACATACAACACACCATTCAAACATAAAGTAATGTTCGATTATAAATGTTGATATAAAAAGTGAAAAAAAATATTCGAAATATTTTATGCGTGTTTTCTCAAGTGATAAAGTCTGCGAAATTGCGCTACGAAGCGCTCGAAATTTTTTGAACAGTTTTTCGAAAGATTTGTGAAATTTTTGCGCCCCTAAACGAACAACGACAATTTTTAAGTGGACGATATTTTAAACGTAACCTTGCGTTTAAAGGACTTAAAAAAAAACACTTTTCTACTAATAATTTTTATAGCTAAATTTAAAAAAAATATGTGTGTTTCTGAGTACTATGTGAAAAAACAATGAAGATTAAAATAACTACGAGTATTTCAATCTAGGTTCTGTTTTTGACTTTTGGGATTATCGTGTTTAGTGCGAGGGTTTAAAAATTATTACAACCCCGAGTTTTTTAAACTTTTTGTAAAAACTATGAAGTGATTTGTTGTGTACATTATTTGAAGATAGTTTCAAAAGTTCATTCTTCAAGATGAGGAGTCAAAAGGTAACTCATTTTTTTATTTTATTTATTTCGAGTCGATGTAATAATGCTAACAAACCTTGAGTCCTCGCCGTCTCCAGGATTCAAAACCACTCCTGCAGTTTTTCTCTAATTTCCTATACCTATGTGTATGGTCGTTTCACACGATCCCTTTTTTTCATACTGATCCCTGGAAACTACGTCGGGACCTGTATGAAAAATATTTGCTTTACTCGAACATTATTTTCATATAGACGATTTCATATTAATAAGAAATAGGATTTTGCGACGGTACTAAATATTAAAAAAAAATGACCACACTTCGAACGCAATCATATAGAACATGAAAGCATCTGTCATTTTCCGTGCTCGAATAGCAAGGTTCTCTGATTTTATTTGATTACTGTGTGTTCTTGCGCAATTAACTTATTTAAATAATATTATATAATATATTTGCGGAACGTTCCAGAGTGGAAGATTCTCTCAGTATCGCCCTGGTGTAAGACCATCATCCAGAATTAAAACGTTGCTTGAAATCTTGGAATGGCTTTAGTCGTGTTTGGTAACCAGATCAGAAGTGTCGGGTATTTCCTCACCTTCCTCTTCCCCATATCCTTTCCTTCCCCACACTCTCAGCCTTACAACATTGGGGATGCCATAGTCTCACGGGCTCCAGAAGGCAGCGGTTGGGACTTGGATAAAAAAAAAATTAAAAAAAGGCGAAATTCATAAAACCGAATAGTAATTCACGTACACAATCAGCAAAAAAAATATTGTTTTTTCATACGACGCAGATACTATTTGCTTGATGCAGATGCCCGATGCACGTTATTGTCTTTTATAATAAAAAAACATACTTATATAAAATATCAACATAACATAGGTATGTAAAACAACGAGAGACGACAAATTGTCAAATGATGTCCTCAATATTAAACTATAAGAATATCGGCACCAAATTGATCACTTATTTTTTCATCCTGAATCCGTATGGAAACTGGAAGAAAAAAGAATTGTGTAAAACGCCCATTACATTGTTGAATTTCATAAATATCATCCAGTTACCAAATTAAGGTTCCCTATGAATCATAAATATGTTTTCACATCTCAGCTCTCTAAAACAAAAATACTGAAGAAGTACTGGTTAACGTTACCACAGGAATATAACAAAACGGTCTCTTTAAGACCAAGGTTCACTCCTTCTTTTCCACAAAAATACCCTCCACACAACATCCCCACAAATGAAAAAGGCCTTGAGGGAAATTATTTTCCTCAGGGCGTCCTGTGTGGAGTTTACACATAATAAATAAGCGATTTCCGATGAGGTTTTGCAGCCACAGACAGCCGGTTTCATAGTTCAATTCAAAATCTACATATATTAAAAAAATTAATCCCTGTTTCCTTAGTCACGCTATAACTTTAGAACGACTTTTCCTATTTCATTCTTCTTTTTTTTAAAGTTTTCTAATACTTTGTAGAAGGTTCTTATGGAAAGAAAAATTAAGAAAATTGGGCAGAAAATTAAATAATTTCAGAAAAAAATAAGGACTATTTTAATTTCAAGACAGTTTTTACAGTTCGCGCGTTTGATGAAATTGAATTTAGCAGGCAGTTGTTTTTTTTTGTAATAAAAGAATTGTCTATGGATTTTTTAAATTATAGATATTTTAAATAGACACCTATGTTAGGTACCAAATTTGATTGATTGTTCTTATAATATACAAAATGAATATTTGTTATATACGTAAAATGAAAATTTCAATAAAAAAATTGTAATAGGTGGCACGCAAGCTGTTTGAAAACTGAATGTACTGGGACTGAATATATATAGGAGGGGGATTTGCGACACGGGGGCGCGGGAGAGGGGGAGGGTGGGCGGGGAAGGGGAACGCAGGAGCACGGAAAAGGACATGCAGGTAGAAACCATTTATTTCTTTGAATATCGCGTTGCAACGCTTGGCGGGAACCAGCTAGTAAATACACAAAATTAAATTTATTCTTTGCTCGACCAATTGCTGGTCCATTCTTTTTTTCCAATTTCTCGTATTTTGAGCCAGGGTTGGTTTTGGTTTTAGCCCTCAGCACCTTTTTAAACCAAAGTTATCAATACCCCTATTGAGAGGTTCGCTTTACCTGTCCAAAAAAAATGGTGCCATTCCTGGAAGGTTATGTTATCGTAATAGGTTATTTAATTTAATTCCTTGCCAGTGGATCTTTGGTATTATTATTTGAGGAATGTTTTAAAGCTGAAATAATTTGTTTTAATGCTAGTACCGCTCGGAACCCTTGAGACTATTGCATCCCCAGTAGGGATACGTTAACCGCCTCCGTGGTTGAATCTTAACGTTTAATGTTACTAAATTAATTTGTGTTATTCACATTGCATTAATTAAAAATAATATATTGATAATATATTTAATTTTTTTATAAGAAAAACTCTCTTTTATAACTTTTGAAGGTTATTCCCATCAACGTAATATATCATTGAAAAAGAAGATAACAATAATAATCTAAACGAAAATATGAGAACTAGATACCCACAGAAAAAAGACAATGGTCGTAACTGGGACATATCTCAAATGATAATAATATATTTACCAAAAACAAATAATGTAAATAATATATTGTAGGTAATAATTTATTTGTAGCACGTTTCAGTTTGGAAAATACTGTCACTATTGACGTGGTGAAAGACTACCTTTCAGAAAATACACAGTGTTTTGTTACCAGATTTGAATAGTCAGGTACTTTCCCACTTTTTACTTCCCCATATCCTTCGCCTCCCACTGGCATGGGGATGCCATACATAGTCTCACTGGCGCCAGACCGTTGGGAGCAGTTGGAACTTTTGCGATTTTCCACAAAAAACGGCGCTATCTGTGATCTTCCCCGCCGCAGCTTGCCGCAAATAAACTGTATATTATTTGAAATGAATTAATTATGAAAAATCACAAAGGGCCGTGTTAACAATACAAGGAATCAGGTGCGCAAGAAGCCAGAGAGCGAAGATCACAAAAGTCGAATTAGCCGAATTTTCGAAAACATAACGGTTAACATGATTTCAATATCGACTATTTGTCATTATAAAAATTGACTATCTCATATAAAAGTAACTGATCGTATTCAAGTAAATTATAGTCAATTAAGTGGGCAGCTATGTAAGTTGGTAACCAGGGTACCTTATCAACTTAAAACTAGCGTAAAAGAAAGAGTGTTCTCGTTCTTAATAAAGTACAGAAACTCACCAAACACATGGCAATCAATAGACCAGTAAAATTATTTATAAAATAAGAGCGAGCAATAAAAAAGTAGATAAATGCTTCCGCCCATTAAAATCCAATAAAATAAACTCAATTTTGGTCCGTATACTACTTCAAAATCGCTACCGTCATTGGTTTTAATCTAAGCGCGAATAGATCAAATAAAAACATCGAATTATGCATTAATAAAGCCATTTTAAATGTTTTATTAATAAATAAATACACAAAAAAATACACTATTTTTCTTTTTATTTATTCCACTCCTAATTTAGGGTTGGAACTCAGCGGCGACGCCAATTTCCATCGTTAGATCTAATCTTCACATTTTTTTACGAGTTTTCGGAATGTGGTAGAAATGTAGCAGCAGGGGGTCCACCGAATCAGTAAAATTTTGAAAGGGGTCTACGAGAAAAATAAGTTTGGGAACCTCTGATCTAGACTAACATTGACAATGCTAAAAGGAGTATGTAGTCAAACAAAGCCGCTAGCAGGGCCTAGCGGTGACAATCCCGTTGAAGTTTGCTTGTAAATTTTATCATTGTTTAGCTAAAATTTGAACATAGAAGTCAATAAGTGCAAATATACATACTAAGTGAAAATTCTTCAAAGTACTAACCTAAATTCACCGAATATGAACAACATAATTATTAATTATGTACATACGGGCATGACGTTTAATATTAGTTCATGTTTACTTGAGCACTTTCGCATTTTACTTACGCAAGTTGGTGTATGGGATATAGATTTGTGTCATCCGCATAAACTTGATATTTCGCGTTAAATCAATAAAACTTCCGGTAATTAGTGATAAGGAAATACGCTACGAAATTTATAAGTTTTTCAAACTGGACTCTTAGATTTTTTTTGTAAGCCCAATATGTTTAGTAAGTTTCAGCGTAGTATGAGTTATTTGAATGCGAACAAAAAATAGTCGTCAATTCAGATAAAAAATTAATTTAATTATTACCTTTCGATCCTAGGTCCTACACAAAATATTAATTTAATATTTTTACATGATAATAACGGTAGGTAAGTACATAACCACTAAAAAAATAAAAAAAATAACACACTTATATTATTAGAGTACCAATTGCCACTAACCATCTGGAGCCAGTGAGAATATGGCATCCCCTTTGGGTTTGTTGTCAGGCTGTAGGAAGTGGGGAGGGGAAGGAAATGGTGGAGAGGAAGGTGTTCATATCTAGTCACAAAATACGGCTAAAAAGAATTTGGCATTCTCAGACTATAAAAATATTACCATTTGTTATTTCGGCTACTGGCATTATACCTAGCTCTCTCATTAAAAATTTAGGCATATTAGATTTGTCAAATAATTTATATATAAAAATGCAAAAATCAGTCATTTTAAATACATGTAGGATTACAAAGGATTTTTTAAATATTTATTTTGAGGGATCAGTAGGATTTATAGGTCCAATTAGGAGTTCCACCGAGCCGAACCCTCTGATATGAAAATATCTGGAGTCGGTGAATTATTTTCCAATTTTGTCTTTTTGACATGTTGTTCTTGTATTTATTATACTTATATAGTGCAATTGCATAGCGTGGATTGACTAGATGATCATTTGTGGAAAAGTGTGTGAAAGGGTTATGTTTTTCCTGTGGGAAAGATTTAACCCGGACATAAAATCTGAAGTTTATTCTTCAATAGATTTTTACAATTTTATACATTTTGTTTAGATATCAATGATTCTATTTACAAAAAGGTCACTGTTCAGCTATACATTCAGGATTTCTCCTGGAATGCAGCTGGTTTTTAGCAGTGCCTCTGATGTTTATATTTAGGATCTTTTGTATTTTACCTATATATATTTAGGACCCAAGAACTAGTGTGAATAGTTCCTATACCTGTAACCCTTGACATTACCCTAGATCTAAGATGAACAGTTTAAATAACAGTATAATATTTAGCACTCATGGTATGAAACTTGTATAAATAGTATATGTAGATACCGATTATACCCACGACCAAAGACATAAAGCCATAAGCCAAGTATAAATGCAAAAAGCATACCCACGACCCGCGAGTTGTCCAGAAACCAGTAGACAGTAGTTGAGTAGGTATGCAGTTGGTTTAGGAAGTGTGCTAGTGAAAACGTGGAATAGGTCAACTAGATCAAGGTTATTAGAGAACTTATTATAATGTGCACAAGTCAGTAGCGTGAGAAGGCATTTTTATATTAATAATTGTTGGTTCGTCTTCGATACTTATCTGTCGTATGCGATCTAAGATAAAATAATAATGGAGGCTGCAACGGTGCAACCAAAACTAGGCACTTAGTTGTATCTTAAGATTAATGCGTTCATTTTTTTTTCTCTTTCATCTCATACATTACCGGAGAAGTGTGTAATATTTGAGGATGCTGTGTAGAGGGTCTATTGAAGAAAGGAAGGAATGAACCATTGTCTTGGGGAGACCAATATTATAGACGGAAGGATCGAAAAATCGTTTCACAGAGATTTGCAACATGTTCCAGTGGTACATACTTTTTTATCGCCCTAGTAAAAGAACACCAATCATAGGGTTGCTTTTAGTGGCTTTGGCCGTATTATGTGACCAGAAATGAACACTGGGAGTCTCAGAACTAAATGTCGCAGTGACTAACCATTAATCTGGAACAAATATAAAATAAGTTTTTTTTTAAATTTGCAATCTGTTCTGTTAACAGAAAATTCCATTAATCTGGAACAAACATAAAATAAGATTTTTTTAAATTTGCAATCTGATCTGTTAACAGAAAATTCCTAGAAATGTGTAGGTATGTATATACCTTCTATTGGTTTGTGTTTTCAGTTAGTCTGAGAATCTCTTCGGATTGCAAAAGCTGCGAAATTTGTGCCGATTTTTAGCATTTTTCAGAAAACCAAAATGATTGGTCTTCATGATCGATAGATATTGTAGCGATCCCAAGGGAGGGGGGGGGGCGAGTGCCACGGAGGGGTACGGTGTGTTCCTTTTTGCCAGGGGGGAAGGCGGGACACACCGACGGAGCAGCGGTTGTTTGCGGGACTATCTCACCATTATGTTCAACTGTTCTCTCACTCAAAATGCGTACTGTAACAATATATATTTCACTCACTTCAACATGTTAGAAACAAATATATGTTTTTCAATTATTATGTAGGTAGGTCTTTATTGATCGATGACGTAGGTAGGTAATTATTTTCCATTATGGAAGAGCTAGCCCTTCACAATAGGCTTTCATATACACGTCTACAACGTACTTAAGATAACAATTTGCCTACAACGTATCTTAAGATACTTTTGACACGTTACTCGCTAAACTGAGGACTCCAACTTGAGAAACTCATAGTCACTGGCAAAGTGGAAGACAGAAGAAAAGGAGGAAAATCACCAAAGCGCTGGAGTGACATAACATAAAGGTTTGTGGTACGTCGGTGTCCTCAGCTTGTCCACCCTTGAAATTGGAGGAGGGGTCACATCCTCAACAATGAGGAATCGACTTGAGACGAAGGTAATTACAGTTATTAGATGTCCATAAGTTTTGCTCTCTTTGTACTATTCAAATGGATAAAAATGAATGAAACGATTGACCTTTTAATAAATCCTTGATGTTACATATCCACAAAATTATTTTATCTTTTTATTCCATTGATAGTTTTATTCTTTATTCTCCATTGATTCATTCTGATCATCATTGTGTATTTATCATCATTTGTGCAACAGTTGTTTGGTGCAGATACCGACATACTTAGAGGAAAAGAATAGTAAATTAGAAATCAAACACTTGGCATAGAAATATGTTATGAATGTTTGCGTGTAGGTACGTGATATTATAAATAAATTGTGCATAATTCTATGTGAATACATATTATTATGACATATATAATATCTTATATAGTTTTTGAAGCCGTATTTATTTTACATATTAAATTTGTCTCGATACAAGTTTTGTGTAATTTTGTTAGGTCGGTAACTAATAGCTTATAAAGAATCGTACACAGCCTAAATCGTGTTCGAAATTTGAATTTTAGTATTTATTTAATTTTAAGAGACAAACAGCTTATACAAACAGCTAATATAGAGATAATTATCTGCATTAAGTTAAATGATGTCAAGCCAAAAGAGTCTCCCATGTTAAAATTATTTGGAGATGGAGTTTTATTATATAAATTACTAGCTGACCCGACAAACGTTGTTGTGCCATGTAAATTATTTCCAGTGAATATTTTGGTTGTTAAATAAAAAAATAACGAATGTATTGTAAGCGTGTGGGGAAGGGATCTAAGACATAAAGAGGAATGGAGCGCTGTGGACGATGACCGCCGATAAAAACAAAAAAAAACACCAACTCAAGTAGGAAAACGAAATAAAGAAAATCAATATGAATTTCGAAGACCAATTGAGTGTACCATATTTTTTGTAAGTCCGTCTTTAGCTAACACAAATGAGCTCGATGGTTTGCCCACGCGAGGACATGATACCGAATGCCATATCAAAATGACGCGACGCTTTTCGTGAATGCCTTGCGCATGTGTGGATGAAAGTTCGATGAGGCGGACGTAGCGCCATCTGTCATTCAACAACATAAATAATTTCGTTCTGTTTGAAATACGAAAGACGGCTAAATTTGTTCATACAAAAATATCTACTAAAATTGGGATTAAGAAATGGGAGGGTGGGGTAGGAGGGTTAAAATTTGAGGTAATACGTATTTTTTTAAGCAAAAAAAAATTGTTAAAAAAACAGATTTTTTTTCTGGATAGGGTCACCCTAATCAACTAGCGGTATGAAATGTACTTTAAAACTTATTCTCATACTTACCAAATATACATAAAAATTTCATGAAAATCGATCAACACGGAGGAGTGCGACCATAAACACTGTGACACGAGATTTTTAAATATAAGATACAGAGATTATGTTTGTAAAATAATAAAGAAAGTATTATCATTGATGTTAGTTCCTCAGCTACCATTTAGTGATTATAAGTATTTGCCGGTAGAACAAAATGGCATTCCCACCTGACACCTGCACTTATTTGTTAAGACGGGGAAACCTTTCAAACGAATTTGCCTGTTTCTGTACTGTCAAATGTTTTTGAATTACAAAACTTATTTAGCACCGTTGTGATTTGACATCGATGAAACGAAAAAGCGACACCAAAAAGAGACAAACACATAGGTACATCTATAAGATTTAGCCTGCGAGAGGATGAGATAGAATAATCTGTCTCCTTTATGGGCGGTGCTTCTTAGCCTATTGGTCTCCGATTCGTGCGGTGCCTCCCCACTCTTGTCTACTTAATACTTTTCTGAAGGCTTCAGTTCTACCGCGTGTGAACTGCATATAATTTTTTTTAAAGACAGCGGGACGTACTTGCTATTTATGCAGGGTCAGCAGTTGTGTACTATTAAACTTAATAAAAGAGACCCCCGACTACTTAACACAGTGTGGCAAATCAACATACCTTTGAAAAGTGATATAAAGTCATGAAAGATGTTGAAAAATAACTCGTTTAGGAAGGAAACCGCGCCCCCCGCGGCGTTTTGTTCATACAAACGTATTCCTAAATTTCCTCCCTAGATTTTGAAATTTGTACAAATATTTTTTAACATAATATAGATATCGACCACTAGCGTGCCGGTACGTTTCACTTTTTTGATAAGTTACTTCTTGTAAGAGTTAGGACCCTCCAAAAATCGTTAAATTGCCTGGTTTGAACACCGTAAACAGACGTTCAGTAATATTTTATTCTAATACAGTTAGTTAAAAAAAATTTTAAGATGGTTCCAGTTTTGGAGGATAAAAATGGGGATTTTTTACAATTTTATTTAGGTATTATCTGCCCTTAACCGCTCACCGCAGTTGTCCCCTTCGCTTAGTTTTTAGGGGACTAAGAGCGACAATAACAACAACAGTTTAATAAAAAAAATTGTTCAAATTTCTCAGTGACCGGGTTTCCTCTTAAATATGATACCTGAGGTTATGATTGGATAGAAACGAAAATATCAAAGTACATTTATTGTTTACCATCTAAAATGTCATTATATTTTCATAATGTCATCTTCTTCCCTTGTCTTATTCGGTTCAGGGATCCCTCCTCTCTCCAACGAGGCTCCTCCAGGTCCTGTACTAATTCACCCACCCTCCCCTCAGTTTATTGTAGGCTCAACCTCTCCTCGCTGAACATAAATTATATTGTGCTATTTTTTAAATGCCAATATTAAACATCTCGTTCAATCAATAAATGCCATTATGGCTGGTGTTTCAGATGAGGACAATGATTTGAATATTTTGACCGACAGTTCGCCTAACAAATTGTGTTCGGTTGTCAAAACTTAACTGAGATGTTGTTTTACAACACTGCTGATTGTTGAACTTAACAGATAAAAGAATAATAGAGAATATGGGGTAACTAATCATTGAGGAAGCTTTTGTGTAGAGAACGTGAATAAAAAGTTTACTTTAAAATACCAACTCGTCTGCTATATCTGTCACCAAATGACATGTCCTCATAAAACTGGTTCTATCTCTTTTTAATTATTGATATACAAATAATATAAACAGATTTAGAAAGAGATCACTAATCTTTCTCTTTGCATTTAAAAAATTATCACAGTACAACTCGAATTTGAAAAAAATATCTACATAAAACAGAAAACTGACATGCAAGTAGTTTACTTAAAATGATTATTGAAGAGAAATTTTCTTTAGCACCGTTGGGATTTGAAACTCGATGGAACGAAAATGCGTCACTAAAAAGACACAAACATATACATCTATAGGATTTAACCTGCGAGAGAAAGATATAAAATAATCGGTCTCCTCTTTATGCGGTGCTTCGTAGCCTCCTCACTCTTGTCTACCAGTTTTCTGAAGGTTTCACTTCTACCGCGTGTGAACTGCACACTTATATTTTTTGTTTAAAATGAAAAAAGTAAAGCGGCGTCAAAACCTTTTTTATACACTTGTCTAAGGGCCAGTTGTTTCACAAATATGTTATGTGAAGCAATTTGCCCGTGGTGATAAAATAACAGAACTTGAATAGAACTTTGAAATCAATTACAGCGCCCTTGAGGTGATTTTTCACAAAAACGGCGCTATATAAATCATCCAAATATTATTATTAATTGTTGAAATTGTTGAAAATTAACTTAGAAATCAATTGTTGAAATTCTGTGAAACAATCCGTCCTAATTAAATGTGTTTTGCATAAAGCGGTAAAAATACATTTTATACAAAACAGCCATGTCTGTTTGTAAAAACAAAATTTTAATGAGTCTCTCAGAAATTTTGGGGTAAGTTAAAAACAGCTAATATATTTGATATATTAGCTGTTTGTTAAAGTCTAACGGGAATATTTGATGGAATGATGTTATTTAATTCAAGCCTTAGGGGTTAACTATCTAAATAACTACCCATCAATGGTGAAATAATCGCCACACAACTATGTCTGGATATTGGTATGCTGCTTACTTCATTAACATCCCTACATCTTATCATACATACTCTTCTGTGATACGTATTTTCATATGACAAGAGTCGGGTGTTTGATTCACTAGCTACAAGCTAGGTTGTGCTGTCTTCTAGGAGGTCTTGAAGAGACCCATTTTGTGGAAAATGTAACACATAGGCCGGCAAATCCAAAGCCGAACTGTTTTTTATTTTTTTTCATTTTTTTTTTTTTTTATTGAAAATTTTTGATACAATACATATATAATAGATTCACGAAATACTGAAAAGTATATAAAAAAGCTTAATATAATAAATGTATGAACAAAAAAATCCCACAAAGGCAATGCCTGTGCGTGGGTATAATATTGATTTTTTACTTTTATTTTTATTTCTATGGTTATAGTGAATATTTTAAGTACACACAAATTAGGAATTTAAAAAAAAGTAACTGAATAAATGCATTTAAAAACTACAGCATAACAACAGTCTGCACCGTTATTATCGTATTTGTAAGTTTTGTATGAATAGATGTTACAAGTGCAATTGAAAAACATAAAAAACAAACAACAAAAAAATAGCAAACATTATTATATATATCTTCTCTAAAAGCTGTCTAATGATAGATATACTTAACGGCTTTATTTAAACTTATAAGACAAAAATATCTGTTTCAGTGTTTTTTAGCCAAATTTTAGTATATTTTTTATAAGATTGAAGATTGTTAAACTCAAGAATGACTCGTAGAAACGACCCGTTCTCATATGACAAATGTCAACACTATACTATTTGGACGCGTGTTTGGCGTGTTTCCCGACTGTGCATCGGTGCCGAAAGAATCAATGACGCTAGTTCCTAGGAGCATCTTCCATTGAAATATAAAACATACTAACAAAGCAAGCTAACTTTTTTCTCCTTCTTCTTGTGCCCTGTCCGTTCAACGGACGTTGGCTATCACGTTGGCTAAGCGGACTTTGTTTATAGTATAGGATCCCGATATAAAACGACCGTCACTGAGATGTTTATTTGATGAAACCTATTTTATATTTAATTTAATATGTTAATAAATATATTGCATGTGGGTTGCCTAACAAATTTTAGTTCAGGGTATGATTAATTAATAATTTAAACAGGTAGGTATAAACAGGTAAATCGATACTATCATTTTGCACCGGTCTGATTATTGAATTAAAATTAAATGAAATTAAAGATTATTTCATTATGGTGGTATCAAAATATACACACATAAATAATTAATTGATTAAAAAAAATTAATAATAATAACCATTCCTCTATTTTAATAATAAACTATTCCAAAATGATGCACAGCGTATACGAGTCAATCGCTATCCTTTTCATTTTCAAGAACAAATACCATGCGCACTCTCTTTCTTTAAATGGACGGACTTCAAACAGCTGCTATGCTGTGTCCTCTTCCTATCGCATGGGATGGTTGGTTGGGACTTCTCAGTCGCACACATTCACTCAAACCGGTGAAATATTAAAAAAAAATATATATTTAAATTATTAATTAATCATACCCTGGACTAAAATTTGTTAGGCAACCCATATGCAATATATTTATTGACATATTAAATTAAATATAAAACACGTTTCATCAAATAAACATCTCGGTGATGGTCGTTTTATATCGGGATCTTAGACTATTACTGCGGCCCGGAACAGCTCCACGGTAGACTGGCCAAACCACTGTCTCAGGTTTTTCAGCCATGAGGTTCTCCTTCTTCCAGGGCCCCGTCTTCCGGCAATCTTTCCCTGCATTATGAGATGCAAGATCTCATACTTCTCTGGATGTCTCATCACATGTCCAAGATATTGAAGTTTTCGGATTTTTATAGTTTTGATTACTTCCTTTTGGTGAAATAATGTAATTATTGTTTGTTTGTTAGTTTTTTTTTTCGTTTTAACTTTATGAGTAAAACCTCAAATTGCAATATTTAATTAAATGAAGACAATATGAGTGAAACTCAACCAAAAATCTGATAACAGAAAAATCAGAAAAAGATATTGGCACCTCTGGGACTCGAACCCAGGACCTCTCGCTTTCCGGGCAAACGCGCTAACCACAGCGCCAAGGTGTCTGTATCAAATTCGGTCATTTTTAACTGTATCATACTTCAACTACGAACCACCCACATTATCTTTATTTTCTTTAACGCTTATATATTATTGGCTGCTATCTTTATGTATGATTGCAAGATTCAAACCCGAACTAAATGCTCTCTAGATAGTGTCTGGATAAATCTTTATCCATTCTATTTAATATGCGACATCTATAGACTTTTGTGCAAGTCTAGGGTGAATATTCTATTTTAGTTTTAACTTTGTGAGTAAAACCTCAAATTGTAATATTTAATTAAATGAAGACAATATCAAAAATCAAAATGCTGGAAATAGAAATATCAGAAAAAGATATTGGCACCTCTGGGACTCGAACCCAGGACCTCTCGCTTTTTTAGAAATCGTCGCAACAGGTGAGTTTAAGGATAGATGGATAGTCTTTCTCCGTCGCACGTATGCTTTTACGCATCTTTCGTTTACGTTCACTGTAAAGTCAGTAACTGCGCGAGAATGGATCGTACCATGTTCAGGCCGGTATGGTTGGCGTGTAAGACTATATTTCTCATTAAAAACAGTCAGGGGTTCAGATTAAATAATTACAGAATTTTACTTAAATTATATTACACTAGCCGACCCGGCCACGCGTTGCTGTGGCTAATAAAATACAACGTCATCTACTGAATGGTTATCCAACTTTTATAACCACCGCCGTCTTTGAGTTTATCGCGAAGAGACAGACAGATGCCGCGGAGGACTTTAATTTATAATACATAGAGATGGTGTGAAAGATTATAATAACTAACGATTTTAAGTTTAAGGATTAATACTGTATCGGTCTAAATAACTTTTCAATTACCGCAACGTATGTGACCATTTTTCAGAAGATAGAATGGGTATAGTAAGCTATCCGTAAAAGGTAGATATATGCCTTCGCGGACTTTTTTGTAGATCTATAAAAGAGGAATATCCCATCATGCATTGTTTTGTTATATCCCAAAAGGATTAGGCAGCGTTTTCGATGAAAGCTACCAGGCGGCTTGACTTTTTCCGACACTTCTATCAATTATCGTTATGTTTCAACCAATTTACACAAATCCTTGACAAATTACATACCTAAACCTTCCTCAAGAAACACTCTATCTATTGGTGAAAACCGCATGAAAATCTGTTCAGTAGTTTTCGAGTTCGATAGAGATGTATAGATGTAGAGATTAAATATCAAGTACAGGGCTTAACCGATTTGAGTTACAAGTTCAGTTTAGTGTTATAACTTATAACACATCATCACTTTGCAGAATCTTCTATTACTTGCATGTAAAATCTATGTAGGATGTTAGTGTCCGACTGATCAGTTCGTGCCAAATGTGCATAGAGTTCTCTCTGGTCTAGTAGGTCGGATGGTCACGACTTCTTCTACCTTCCACCATCAATCTTTCTCGTTAACCTTTGAAGTAAATTTCTCTCCCATTTAGCCTTGAAACTATGTTATTTTATTTTCTATAATGCAATGCTTTATATTTAATTGTTTATTAGTACATGGTATAATTTGTGAAAGTGAGGCATACTTGCTAGTTTATTTTTGAAGAATAGAACATATGCAATTGACCTGATTAAAATATATACTGCGTGTTCAGTATTTAATAATGATTTCTTATTTGGCAAGTGTCGGTGTCTTGTGTTTGGTGATTAGATCGATATTCAGACTCTATTCCATTCTTCTCACTCTCATCTTTTAACCTCATCTTACTCTTGAACTCCATTCTGTAATTGTATTTTAAGTTCAAAGATCGTCGGAAGAATATTGAATGGGCCGGGGTGATGTTCAAGAAGAAATTATTGCACCAGCAACTACTAAATTTAATACTTATGTGAAATTCAAAATCACTATCATCATTACATAGTAGATATAAAATGAAGTCGCTCAAAATGTATGTGCGCGTTAATCTTTTAAACTACGAAACGGATTTTCATACGGTTTTCACCAATACATAGCGTGATTGAAGAGGAATGTTTATATGTATAATACATGTAAATTATATTAGAGAAAAGCCGAGAAATTTAAAGAAAACATATTTTTGTGTGGTCGTACTATAGTCACTTTTGAAATTCGTTCTACTGAAAAAATTGGAAAATAGATGTCCTAGAGAAAGTAGGTATTTGATTTGAATTATTTTATTTGATGACGTCGTTCAAAATGTATGTGCGCATAGATATTTTAAACTACGCAACGGATATTCATGCGATTTTCACCAATAAATAGAGTGATTCAAGAGGAAAGTTTATATGTATAAAACATGCTTATTATAGTAGAGAAAAGTCGAGAAATTCAAATATTCAATTCAGGCAGCGGGCAGCGGGCAGCTGGAAAGCGGGTGGTGTGGATTTTATAAAGGTTGGGTAATGGCGTTGTGTTTCGTTAGCCACAGCAACGTGTGGCCGGGTCTGCTAGTTTAGAAATAAAATAAACTAATCAGGCCAATAAGAACTACCATGAAATTCAAAATCATGTAATTTTGGTTTGAAAATTAGATCGCTTGGAAATATTTTTGATTCTAAATACTGCGAGTACAACCCATTTGCTTTTGAAATAAGTGAGATTTTGAAATAAGTCCAGAAAAAAATAAAGTAATCAGGCCTAAAAGAACTTTTCGAGAATTCGTGAATACGTAGAGGCAACTGGTGTTAAACGGAAATTTAAACCTTATCGCCATCTACATAAGGAGTGTTATTTTTAGCGGTCTGATCCCGAATTTTACACAACGTGGTACATACCTTAAAGGGCTATGTTTGTGAAGATGTATGAACATGGATGAAGCAAGAATGATGTACCAAGAATAACATGTGGTGCATGGAATTCATTAAGTGAATAAACAATAATCGACGAACAAAAGCCGGTCATATATATATTATAGAAACGCAGCAGTTCTGAAAGTGGTCGCCGTAACTCAGTTTTTAGAGCAGCTAAATGGCAGTGGGAGATTTAGGATTCATAGCCAGTCGTTCTCCCGTATTTTTTCTAAATATATTTTTATTTCAAAATCTTTGATATTGTTTCAAAATTTAAAACTTACTATCGCAGACCCGAGAATCAAACCACGATCAATTATTTGAAAGGCTAACTATGCTGACCATTACACCACCAACTATTGTAAGAACGGCGGAATAAATTTATTTAATGTGGGTACTGAAAATATAAGAATTATGTAGATATTTTAGAACTTTATAATTACATAGGTATATATTTAACAATGTTACGAACACACAAAAATTACATTGTTTACCAGCGCAGATCCTTGAAATATCACGGCATAAACGAAATCTTGGCAAATCGGTTCCAAACTTGAAAATAGCAATTAAAACAATTATTCGTTAAAAACATCATATTACGAGTAGGTACTTCATCACTTTTCTTCAAACAATCAGTTCCAATTTTGAAAATGACTCTTAAATTCAAAGCAAATCCGAGTTCTATAGTTTAATGAACCAGGCAGCCAGCGTTACGAAGGACGGATACAAAACCAAAATTAGTTTATATGATGATAATTAGTTTATATGATCAAAAAAACAAATTTCAACAATCTCCAAATATCACTGAGAGACCAGTAAGACAATCGTACAAAAATAACATAAAAACTCCGACAAGGAATACAAGCTCTGGACAAAAGCATTATAAATATCATGCTATAAAAGCATTCAACAGTCTTACCCTTAAAAATAAAATAGAAAAAAACAAAAATAAATGCATAATAAAAATTAAAAAAATGGATTAAAGAACAAAAAAGACAATATTACCAAAATTTCATTACTTAATAAGAATAAAACACATCCACGTAACACACAAAACAAATATAAAACACATCATAAAAAAATTCATTTTACCTATAATTTTACCTTAATTATAAATTTTTATTTTATAAAATGGAGGCCTCAGCACAGGTGAGCTACCCATACCCAGTGGGGCCGACATTGCTGAATTGTATTTAAAAATGTTAGATATTATGTCAAATAAAATAAATAAATAAATAATGGACGGTTTACAAGATTTACAAATGCTCCCGAGATTATGTTCTGGATCTTGCCATGGTGACATCCACACCTCCATTAATGCTTGGTATTATCCATGAACGAATGTGACCCAAAAAAATTCCTGTTTCGTCTGTAGATGCCTTATGAAGACAAAAGATTTAACACGATTCTGTCGTGACCATTTAGAAGATGAAGATGAACGACCGTCACAGATGGTTGCTTTTCTATAGTAACAAGTTAGATTCGTCTTCACACAAAACACACCTCCAAATGGAAGACAAACAAAAAAATAATTTTCAGATTATACGTACCTTTGCAAAGTCTTCGCATTGCCAATTAAACCAGTATGAACAATAATTGACTTTCCTTATTGAGTTATTCTTTGTAAAAGCATTTCAGGAAGCCGATGCGATGTAGTTATTCATTGCGTGCTGTATCACCCGGAGACAACATTCATACAAATATAAGCGTAAATATTGCTGATTATGACGCAAAATACAACCATACACTTGGTACAATACACCAATAGACATGAGCATTCATGAACAAAATTGAATACACACATTTACAAAGCGCGGGGCAAGAAAGATCAGAGTCATTTAAGAACAATGGTTTATATTGAAAAAAAAAAACTGTAAAAAAGTGTTCCTTTAGTTTAGCGTTTAAAACATTAGGATTAATTCGTTATAATCATTGTGTAGACAAATGGGTAGTTTTTCTTGTCAATTTGGAAATACTGAAATATATATTTGATTTCAATGGTTAACTATTAATACTAAAAGCCGCTCCGATCTATCGCGAAAATGCACTTTTTTCGTCTTAAACGAAATGTCAGATTGACAAAAACTTTGTGTTATTTCCGCTTCACAAATAAAGCTCTATAAATGAAACATTTCTGAATGTATCCGAATACTAAAAAATGCTTTTGAAAGGTTACAAAATAAGCTTTCAAAGTGTTATATTATAAATAAATATTAAAATTTGTAAATATTAAAATTTAAAATGCAAAAAATGTTAAAATGACTCACGTGATGTTTTTTTTTATGTGAAAACGGTACTAAAATCACGGATTATGTAAAATATGTATCAACCGTGTATCTGACAGAATAGGTTTTTTTATGTATTTCTATGGACAACTTGAATAGGGAGGTGCAGCTTGATTTTACGATCGACCTTTTACTTTTTGTTTTAGAGATGTCACTAGAACAATAACGGAGTTTTAACTATTTCTGTGGAAACACACGCGTTGACGTGAAAACACGCTTATTGTACTTGACTGCTATTGTTATATTATCGTGTATATCCGCTTACATATCTCAAAATATTGCGCATTTAAAAGTAGGTACCTAACATTCTAAAAACTTTTCAAAAATATTTCTGAATGTGTTTTAAATTACCTATTATTAAATATTTTTCAATGATAACATTAGACATACCATCAAACTTCTTTTCTTTTTCTTTTTTTTTCTTTAGTTTCTCCATCTTTTTATATCATGAGCCTCGCTGAAAAAGAGTTGTATCTTCTTAAGATTAATAAAGAAATCTCAATACTAAACTTAACAGGTAGGTACATAATGTTTTCAGTTTGATGAAAGTAATGCTTATATTCAATACAAATCTTTAGATTGAACCAAATTAGTTAACCAATTTCCTTTCTGATGAAAAACTCAACAAAAAGAAGTTAATTAATGTAAAAAAATACTGAAAAAATACCAACCGTCTACTTTATCCTATTGAAAATCAAATAAAGATACTTCACGCAAGCATGGTTGCTATTTCTAAAAGCAAAACTAAAAAAAAAACATCTCGGTCACATGTCATGTTTGCGTTTGTCTGAGATTTGCTCAACCAAAATTGGACCACGCTCCTTTTTCCCATGCATTTCTAATCTCGATCGATTCACACCGCGGAGGTAGAAAGTAAGAGTAAATATCGCGGACTTACTGGCTGCGTTTCGCGCCTCACCTTGGCAATGATTTCTTCGGAATTTGGAATATCCTCGATTCAAACCGGTTTTTGGTCACAACGTTTATTTATTATTAAACACGTGATATTTTTTATTTACTTTAATCTTTACAACCATTCAAAGTTTTCTTTTTTAAAGCCGTATTAATTCGATGTTTTCGTTTGTTATTAACGATACATAAACATGTAATAAAAAACTTTTTATTAGTTTAATTGGACCGGGTGCCAAAGCTGCTTAATATTTTGATGAAATCAAAAAGCCTTAATGATTTTATTTTTTTCTTATATATATTCAATAATATTATTATTCATTTTATAAAACAGTTCCGATGTGTATTTATTATTAAGCATTACAGCTTTTCAGCCTTCTGAAGGCATTATCAAACTGTCAACAGTTGAGGTAACAATATATTTTTTTAGGTTTTATTTATTCGTCTTGCGTCGTTTAACACCAAATTTCATGATAATCTATTTATGCATTGCACAATGATGTTCTTGTAAATTGTACTGTCTTACCAGATAACGCGATAACCGGTCAGTGGCTGAGTTGGCATCACGTTTGGGTCGCATGTTCGATTCCTCTACTGGCTAAGTCCTCGTAACCCAGGAATTATCGTCTTTCTTTTGTAGTTTATTTTTTATTTTAAGAATGTCTCTAGATGCTATCTAGTATTTTATTTAATATCATTTTATTTAATATGCGATATCTATTGACTTTTCTGCAAGTCTAGGATGCATTTTTCTATATTTTTTATTTTAACTTTATGAGTAAAACCTTACATTTAATTAAATATTACAATTTGAGGTTTTACTAAAAATAAAAAAAAAGCATATTACTTTTTAATTCAAACGTAAAGAAAATAAAATGGCCCTTTTTTTCTTATCGTAATCAAGTTTATTTTGTAGAACTCATTTTAATTTTGAAAAAATTTACGTAAGTATCTATCAAATAATTTTTATTTAATTATATAAAAAAATGTCTATTTCTTAATAACTTGTCCGTACAAGTTCTGCTAGGTAATTATTATTACGCGTGACAGCTGTTTCGCCTTGGGCTTAAAAAATTACGTTCTTTACGTTTATTTAATCTCAAATTACTGATAATGAAAAAAGAAAAATACACACTTATCTTACTAGGCAAATGTATTTTATACATTATTATTAACCGCACGGTTTGGACGTTTAATAAAAAAAAAATATGAATAACAAATTCTCGAATTTTACATTTTTCTAAAATCGCTATCGGATACTTTGGTTTTATGGATGTGCCCATTAAATTTTTCTATGGTTAAATTCTCGATTTCTTAATTTTAATATAAAACGTGGTAATTTTCTTTCTAAAACAGTTTATATCATATTTCTCACCATGACAGTAAGGGAGAAACATTGATTTATATAAGATCTATGTGAGCTAGGACAAATTTGGTCTCCTTTGATTATATGGAATTATCAATGAAACACCCGTTGTTCTTGTTCGGAATCTTAAATTTTTTTAATATCCGAACTATCTTCGTTAAATAAATTGAAGACTTTGCAACAGGTTTATCATAAAATTGATATTTTAATTAATATCTGCGATAGGATGGAGACAAATTAAATTAAACCGGTCATAATTTTTATTTAACCCGGCGTCAGTACAGTTAAAATATGTAACAACGATAGTAGGGTTGGGTCTAGGAGACCCGAATTAAAAACTGGCTTTGATGTCAATATTTAAAAGAAATTTAGTAACATTTTGCAATAATTTGATTAAAAACTATTTTGTTTACGAGATTTTCGGTAAAATAAAACAACTTCATATAGAACAATCTTTTAATGACATTTTTATAAAAGTATAGTAAAATTTTAACAAAATAGACAACCTCTGTCTTAATGTTATAAAATGTAAATAAAACATAATTTTTTTTCTCAAAATGTGAACTAATATCATATATAGGTATGAATGAGATCTATAGTAGGACTACGGATAATATACTCTATATACTCCACCAAAAGGTGGAGAATATGTATAATATACTCCACCTTTTGTCACATTATAAAATGTATTTATCTCAGTTTTTTTGTTGTTGTCGATAGATGTATCAATACTGTCATCATGATGCAAGCTCGACATAAGTAAAACCACTTTATTTTTTTTTCGGAATATATGAAACGATCGTGATATCTTTCTGAAAACCAAAAGTCGACGAGTTTATTTCTATTCCCCTTATTTTCGTAAATTTTTCTGGTATTTGTCTTTTATTTTTGCGAACAGTGCCTACAGATGTCAGTTTGTGTTCTTGAAGCAAGCGGTTTACTAATTCATAGCTGGTGAACCAATTGTCGAATGTAATGTTTAGTTATTAATTGGCGCGAAATTACGACACGAAATGTATGGTTGGTCATATTTACCTTTTTCGGGTTAAGCCACGACTATCCACCGTCGCGGCCGCTACAACACTGAACAGCGATAGCCAGCGGAGAGGGGAGATTGTTAGCTCCAGCTACTGAGAAGGGTGGCAACGTCGCACAAAAATTCTAAGAAATAAGCTAATTTTAAAATCGCGCGGGTCAAATTGACCCAACTGTACTGACGCCGGGTTAAACTATTTCCTATTTTCATAGAAAGCAAATCGCGTGATCTATTTATTAATATGAATTTAACCGGTTTTTCCTGTTTGAAGTTAAAATAAATACGCATTAATATTAACAACTGATTATAAGTTTCGGAAACAGTAAATCAATGATAATAATGTATTAAAAAATCAATCATTCACTATAAAACAGTAAGGTACCTGCCGACGCACGAAACGTGACAAGATTTTAATAATTGAAAGTTGTAAGTTACTGAATTCTACAAATTTGATAGTGGTCGTGGGGTAAAGCTCTCGACTAGCGATCCGGAAGTTGTGGGTTCAACTCCGGCGAGCGCAAATAATTTTTATTTGATTGATTTGGATTAATTTAATTATTAATAATTTAAAAATAATATATGGTTCAGAGGGAAGTAGTCTGGACCACCATTCAGAATTGAAAAGTTGGTTGAAATGGCTTTAACCGTGTTTGGTGACTAGATCTGAATAGTCAGGTTATCCCACGGAGGAAAGAATAGAGTTATCCCCACCTTCCTCTTTCAAATCTTCATCCCCTCCCCACTACCTTTAGCCTTATAACATGTTCCAATTATGGACTTACTGGCTTCAGACGGTTGGGAGCAGTTGGAACTCTTGCACGATATTCACATTTAAAAAAAAGTTTGTCACTTAAACGTCAACATGTAAATAAATAAATTATTTACAAATTTGGCTACCATAATGTGGGCATGAGCATATTATGGTAATAGAAAAAAATTGCAATTTAGTATTTCTGTAAAATTTATTAAAAAAAAAGTTAGTGTACCTTAAAAAAACTTTATACAAGATATTGGTAAAAATATGTAAAGGCAGGTTGTGCACGCAAGTTTGGTTCACCGATCATAAGTTACTTCAGGTAATAACTATTCTATCTAGCTCATTATATTTCGTCATGTTTAATTTGGGAGGCGGGAATGGGTACCGCCGCCCCGGGAACCTTTATTGGATAACCAACACCTCTGCCATAGGTCACCCCAAGTGGTTCGCTACGTTTGGTGATTTAGTAGGGGTGCCCGGGTTCATGGGGTGAGGTTTGTCTAGGTCTTGGAGGCGGATGACCAGGACATACTGAACCCCAGATTCCTACCCACCCCTTAAACCCCTTTCCTTCCCAGAACTCTCCTCTCCTTCCTTTCCTTAAAAAAAACCCTCCACACAGCATCCTCAAAGATGACATAGGCCCTGAGGGAAATTGTTTTCCTCAGGGCCTCCTGTGTGGAGCTCATGTAAAAAAAAAAAAAAACTTTTCTACAATGAAATTTAACTTGTTATTTTTCCAACAAAACTTTTTATTTAGTTATCAGGTTGAAATAAACTTGATTCCTAGATTTTTTTTCTTAATGAAAAATGTTGCACAAAGCATATGATATTTCGTATTTAAACAAAAATAATTAGTTGTGTATTTGGTTAAAATGAAAAAGTGAGCTGAAAAGAGTTAAATCCGGAGGGAAAGCTATAGAAGCTATTCATGACCGCAGAACTCACCGTCCATGATTTATTTATAATTTATAAAGAAGATTTGTTTGATGTTTTCCAGTTTGAAAACGGATACGTACAATAATTTATTTATATTTATTTCATTAGCATTAGCATTCGATTACCTACCTCCAAGACAACTCTTAAAAGTACTTGCTTTTTTTTTAAATGCGATTTTAACCCTTATGTATAAAGAAACTCTGTAAAGGACAAGGTCAGAATCGCTTGCGCCAATATCAATCTAGAACCTAGGTACAATTTGATTATTGTATTTACTCTGAATTATTTTTAAAGAATTTTCCATGAAATTTGAGGGTGGCTTTTAGCACCTGTCAAAATTACGTTTACGTTTTCAAATGAGTATAAAGGTCATTATTTCTTTGAAAACTGGTTTGAATTGTGTTTTTTTCATGTTGCAAATAATAAAATCAGTTTGTATTTGTAAGAATATATTTTAAAATATATTATACAGGGTGTTAAGGGACGTACTTGACTTACTTTAACCAGTGATTCCTGACATTATTTGAAGTAAAAAATGTAAATGAAATTTTGGCCTCCGGTGACATTTTTGAAGTTTTTTTTTTTTTTTTTCTACAAAAACATAAAAAAATGGTAATTGTTCAACAGTTGGAAGCGGGGTAAGGGGTTTGTCGGACACCCGGCTGAGTGACCAGTGACGACATGCGGAAGAAATTTTTTTTTGTTTGATTTTGAAGAAAAAAATTTTGAAAAAAAAAAAAAAAGTCATCAAAAAAAGTCACCGGAGACCAAAATTTCATTTACATTTTTTACTCCAAATAATGTCAGGAATCACTGTGTCAAGTAAGTCAAGTACGTCCCTTAAAACCCTGTATATAATATAAATACCATCCAACGTTTAAAAGGCAGTCTTCAGTCAAATAAATTCTATTAATTTTTTATAGTAAATCGTTGAGTTCATCCAATTTACGTGATGTAAGTATTTGCATATGACTTTTCACTGTGTTTTTTTAGGTTGTTCTTTTGGTTATTTTGTCTAAACAATCACTTTGCCTAAGTATTTGTCTAATAATTCGAGTATGTCGTTACAAAACAAAATACAACCATTAAGATTACCCAAAAAAACGTTAATTCATTTTCAACACCGCCTTCCAAATTATATGTACATATAACAATAGACACCTAAATATTAATGCAAGATATAATTCAAGCGCTAAAAAGAATTCCGTGTCCTAAAAAATATTCTGCATAATAGATATATTAATGAAAAAGCATAAGCGTGACGAAAACAATGACCCGTTGACAAGACAATTACTCGAAATTAGTTCGGTTTTTCTTTGTGACCTTCTGGGTGACGCTTTCTACTGAGATAAAGAAATAAAAATATATTGCACTAGATAGTTTTTCATCATGTAATTTGCGTACAAGAACAAGAAAGTATAATTTTCGCTTTATTTTTTTTTTCAAGCTGCTTCATCTTTCTTTTGTTTCTTGTTACAAATATTTTTGTTTGGAAACAGTTCGTTGTTTAAAATGTTGAATGATTGTATAACAGAACACAAAGCATTGCACATTTTAAAGCGTTTTTCTTGCAAATTGTATAAAATTTACAATGAAATAAAATCTGATTTTATACAACTCAAAATGAAGAAGAAGAAGATTAGTTTAGAGAGTTTAGAGGGGGGGGGAGGTTTTAAAGGCGGAAAAAGGCATATTTAATTTTTTGGAGATATCAATAATGTTGGTTTATTTATTTCATAAACACGTTATAGTTTGACATCTGAATTATCTTTTCAATTAAAAATATCAATAAATTAGTTCGTGAGAGCGAATCTCCGGAGGCACCTCGAAAAAAGTTGTTATGTGGTGAACATTATAACTCCTTACCGGATCATTTCAAACAAAAAAAAAACGAAATGCTTTTAAAAGGTGATATGTTTTCCTAGGTGATCATGAAGAGTTTTTTTTTGTATCATGTTGAAGTCAAAAATGCGATTTTTGCTAAAATTTGTGCGTGAATTCGTTATAATTAAATGGAAAAAAATTGTAAACATAAAAAAAACTCTTCGTGATTATCTGTAGATTTATATGTAGAAATAGTGTTCAAAATTTCAAAAGGATCGGTGAAGTAGATTTTGAGTTATGATTTTCACGAACTAAAAAAAATTGTTTGCGAGAAAATCGATTTAAAGTTTTTTTTATATTCGAAATATACTTGTATCGAGCGTGAGGGCCGGTCGCTTGGAACGCTGTATCTTCTTTAGTTTTGCTCCGATTTACTTGAAATTTTGATACAATACTCTCAACATGTTGTAAATTTAGAAAAAATATTAAAAAAAGATTTTAAAACCTTAGATAATTAAAGTTAATTTAAAATTTAGAAAAAAAAGTTTAAAAGGTAGTGTGTAAATGCGAATGGTCGAGGAGTAATTTAAAAATATACGTAGGCGAAAGCGACTGTTATGAAAACAGATGATAACAGAAAATAGACCAAAAATTTGTTGACATCATCTGAGGTAGCATTGAAAGAAACAATGTGAAAATTTTCATACTTATAGTACGTTAAATGACAGAATCGGATGTGATTTTGTATAATTTTCGGAGCATAAATTGCGATTTTATTCGGTTGAGAGAATTTCATGTGATTACCTTTTCAACTAGGCAGCTGATTAGAGATATACCTTAAAAAATAACCCTTTTTTTTCTACAACATTGTTCTCTTCAAGACCCATGTTCACGCCTTTCTCTCCTCAAAATGACCCTTCAAACAGCGTTTTCAAAGATGACATAGGCCCTGGGGGAAATTATTTTCTTCAGCTAGTGTGGTGTTAATGTAAAAAAAAACTATTCGAGTTGCTACTTGAGAGTTGTTACTTATCAGTAGAAATTTGAGAATTTTGTTAATTCGGGACTTAAGTTTAAATTTAATGAAGATGTTGTATATAATTATTGTGGTCGTACAATTTTCTTCTTGCATTGATTGTTAAAATAAATAAAAAAACTACTGCGATTATCACTACTACGATGTAGCAACTCATTTTTAATGGTCTCCAAAAAAAGATGACGAACATCAGATGTTAAATAAATGATAAATTTTGGTACCGACTTTCGTTTGGGAAAAGGAAAGAGATAAATTTTAGGGAAGGAAAAAGGTACGAGGGGTCTTTTTCTTCTTTTTTTAATGTGAATTCCGCAAGAGTCCCAACAGCTTCCGTCTGGAGCCAGTGAGACTATTGCATCCCCAAATTGGGGTATGTTGTGAGGCTGAAGGTAGTGGGGAGGGGAAGGATATGGGGAGGACAAAGGTGTAAAAGTACCTGGCTATTCAGACCTGGTCACCAAACACGGCTAAAGCCATTTCAAGGAACGATTCAATTCTGAATGGTGGTCTTACAATGGGTCTGTAGGAATCTAGGGGTCAGTGTCTCCAGGAGTAACGGACGTACGAATCCATCCCTCCCACAGCGGGGAATGACGATGTTCCAAGAAAATCTTGCAGAAGAGCAAAAGATCTCCCTCAATCAGTCTCTCCCATCCGGCCTGCCACACAGCTGGTTATACCCCTGCCAAGTCACTAAACGTAGCGAACCACTTGGGGTGACCTGTGACAGAGGTGTTGGTTTTGCAATAAATGGTTCACGGGCGGCGGTACAAATACACGCCTTCCAACTTTAATTGTACAAAATGAAGGTTTTCCGTATTGAATTGTTCTTGTACTGGCGCCCATCAGACCTCAATTCCCGAATAACCATCTAAATGAGATTTTTCTTAGCTTATTTGAATAGTAAATAATTACAGTTTTGATAGTAAAGTAACGCCTCCTGACGCCACAAATTCTTTTGTTTTGATTCAATTACTTCAATGAATGCTTAATTTATACTTCCCGTAGTTAAGTTAACTTGCCATTGAATTACAGGGGACTAAGTGAAAATGTTGCTATCTAATTGGTGCTTTCCTGCGATTTCGTGCAAAATGGTGGCTTTTATTTTGCTTAATTGGCAATACTGTGAAATTAAGGTTGGGCGGGTAGGGTTTGGGCTGTGTTCTTAAGATCACTATAATTCCCACCATGCCAACAACAGAATTTAAAAAAAAGTTAAAATAAACTTACCATAAAATATACCAGTCAATATAAACGGTCTCCGTGGTGGAGGAGTAAAGCTCTCGACTGTTTAATTGTTGGTTCGTTTCGGAAGTTGCAAAAACTTGAATGATGAACTCTGGCGTTGTGATACATGCACAACCTTGTTAAGTTAACCTATTTAAAGGCGTGGGCAAAGCCTTCCCGGGAACCATTTATTGGATAACCGACACGCCTGCCATAGGTCACCTCAAATGGATCGCTAAGGGTTTAGCAGGGGTGCCCTGGTGAGGTTTGTCTGGGTCTTGACGGCGGGTGCGTTGGCCCATCAACTGCGGGATCGGGAGAGACTAGGTGAAGGAGACCTTTTGAACTCTCCAGCCAGACTCTCTCGACCCATCTTATTGAACTTACTGCGTGACGGGAGAGATCGGGAGAAGCTTATTGAGGGAGACCTTTTTAACTCTCCGGCCGGACTCTCTCTACCTTTGCCTTGCACCGCAATGGGAGGGATGGGTTCATACGTGTGTCACTCCTGGATATATTGACCCCCTGAGTCCTACTCAACCCTCATAATATTTTCCTTCCTTGTACTTGCCCTACTTCCTTTTCCTGATAAGACCCACCACACAGCATCTCCTGACATAGGCCCTGAAGGATTTTTTTTATTTCTCAGGGCCTCCTGTGTGGAGCTAATGTAAAAAAAAATCATTTCCACCAAGCGCTACGACACATTGAATTATATATCTAATAATTAAAAATATAGAAAGGGAAGGTTATCGGGTTTTTATTTCATGACAATCATTTGGATAATTGAAAAAAAAATATTTCAAAACTAAAACGAAACCGGTTAATAAAATGAGTTAACGTGAAGTTAACGTATTAGTAACAACAGTGTGCATGAATGACAATTATTCATGATATATAATTCATGTGGAAAACTGTAAATATTGTCCAGTTACAATAACCTGCATAAACCGCAGACAGAAGATGAACACAGCATCAATATGAGATGCATAAATAACATCCGGATGCAATAATAATAATAATAATTATAGTTACCGCAAACATCTGCCGCTTTCTGACACCATTACCAGTATTTAAACCCTCATGCTAATTTGTTCGGTTTTTGGAACAACTCTCGTGTAGGTCCTTTACTATCACGGTTGGAAATATTACCCAAACGGTTTTAAACGGAGAAAACATCACGCTTTATACTAAAATCTAAAAGTTAACTCCAATATAATTAAAATAATGTATTACTTTATGAATCTTATTGAAAAAAATTATGAAATTTTGGAAATTTTTTATTAATTATTTTTAGGTGAAACGACAAAAAAGTGAGTGTTAACAATAAAATTTATAATTCATTCACCTAATAAAATATGTATGTGTTTTATTTTTTTGTCGTTATCAGTAATTTTAGTTAGGAAAAACGTAAGGTGGGCCATTTTTGAAACATTTTTTGTTTGCATTAAAAAATTTTATGTTTTAAACATATATATTTATTTCGATTTACACAATTTGATATTGTATTTCATCACCTATCAAAAGTAGTTTTTAGTTTTCGGATGCGTTCCATTATATTATAGAAGTATTCCATTTATTTGGATTCTGTCAAAGCCAAAATATTTTGAAAAAATGGCTCGTGTCCTGAGTGGGTACATACCTGTATAAACCGTAGACAGAATATGAAAATATCATAATTTTCAATCCGGATGCAATAATTGGGCGTTATTAATAGCCTTGCATCTGTACGGTTGAAATTTAAGAGCCCGACTTCGAATAAATCTCTGACGCCGCGCCCTACGCAAGACCATCTTCGTACTTGGAAATTTGTTAAAAAGCTACTTTTAAATAAAACCGAATTCAAGAAAGTTGCCAATAATGCCAAAATATGGCTTACATTAACAGCTAGCGTAACATCGGCTAGCAGGCGTAAGCACTACGGGATTTGTAATTTCATGAATATCTCCGAGTATGGAGAGATGATGAAAATATGATTATATTATTGTAACTGGCAGTTGTGAATAATAATACCACGCGTCTATTCATATGTTAAATATGACGTCATTGCTTGTCGCGGTTACTTTTTCCCGGTGACTAGCTGCCACTGGATGGAGGAAATGGTTATTTTTAGAATCAGTTCCTATCGGATTTATTAAATTGTCACCCACACTTAAACAGGGCAAACCGAACCAAAAGCCGTCTGCAGGGCTTAGCAGCCAAAATATGCGAATTAGGTTTTTAACTGCTAGTAAAAATTATTATTGTAGTTACCGCAAACATCTGTTGCTTACCGACGCCATTACCAGTATTTAAGACTTAAGGCGATCCACTACTTCAGGAAAAAATCGAAATCGGAATTTACGCCCTTTATGGGAGGAGTTTAAAAATACTTGAGAAAAAGCTTTTGGAATGTTTGGAAAAGGTATTTGAGAGTTTTGTTTTACAGGTTGATTTCGTAAAGGCCTGTAAAAAATATTAATTCCTGTTTTACGCATTGTTTATTGTAATAAAACGGAAATTTAAAATTGATTTCACGAAATCAAGCGACGCGGAGTGACGCGTCCATCTCCCGCTCAGTTCGGGCGTGACTGAGGTTTTGCGACTGTGGCGTGAACAAAAGTTCTTCGGTGGACGCCATAGGGTTCACTTTGAAAAACCGAATTCGTCGACTAGCGGCCGTATTGTAAAATAACAACGCGAAAATGTATATTTTATTTTATTTTGGGAAGATTGTGTGTAAATATCAACTTTTTTTACGATCATTATAAAATAAACTGAATTTGCCACAATATACAATAAAACCATAACCGAAAAGATGTTTATAAATAGGAGAGTTTGGACTTGAAAGTATGTTTTTTAGACCTTATACTTTATTTTTGTATAGGCTTATTAAAAGACTTATAAAAAAAATGACCGATATTTTTAAGGGCCAAGGTATGTTCTACACGCAGTATTTAATTGAAGCATCTACAGTACTTTTAAGCGATCAAATTTTCAAAACAAAAACATATGATTTTGTATGATTTTGCATAATTTACTATGGCTTCATCTCAACCGGGTTTGTATTCTAAACGAATTTATGATGAACGTCGCTTCCCATGGCGCTAATGTGATGTAAAGGCACAATAGAATGTGTATGCAAGTGTATGCGTGTGGGTGCTGACTAATTGTAATCTGATGAAATAGAACCCGCGGTTTCCTCGTGGAAATCGCCAACTGTGCCCGTTGCATGCTAATTATGGCGGAATGGTATCGTGACAATCTTAATGCGCTCTAATTTTAATTGTTTTTAATCAATTAGACATAGTTTTGCGTTATAAATCAAATTTAAAAAAAAAAACAAAAAAAATGATATTTTTTTTTTTTTTTTTTTTTTACATGAGCTCCACACAGGAGGCCCTGAGGAAAATAATTTCTCTCAGGGCCTATGTCATCTTTAGGGATGCTGTGTGGGGGGGGTTTTGGGGGAAAGGAAGGAGAGGAGAGTTCTGAGAAGGAAAAGGGTTTAAGGAGTGGGTAGGAATCTGGGGTTCAGTGTGTCATGGTCATCCGCCTCCAATGCCTAGACAAACCTCACCCCATGAACCCGGGCACCCCTGCTAAATCACCAAACGTAGCGAACCACTTGGGGTGACCTATGGCAGAGGTGTTGGTTATCCAATAAAGGTTCCCGGGGCGGCGGTACCCAATCCCGCCTCCCAAATTGTGATATGTACTTGTATACGGTGTTCGGAAACTGGTGAGTCTGGAGGGGAGGCAAGTATGGTTACAGAATCTTCGGGAACTCATTCGGGAAACACCTCTGCCATAGTTTGCTTGTCTAGGTCTTGGCGACGAACGCATTTGCCCACCTACTGCTTGGCGGGCCGGACCGGGAGAAACTGGATGAGGGAGACCTAACCTAGACCTCACTACCTGGATTATTTCGATCTATCGCCTTGTACCTTGTTTCACAATTTGGGAGGCGGGTATGGGTACCGCCGCCCCGGGAACCATTTATTGGACCACCAACACCCCTGCCACAGGTCACCTCAAGTGTTTTGCTACGTTTGGAGACTTAGCAGGGGTGCCCGGGTTCATAGGATGATGTTTGTCTAGGTCTTGGTAGCGGATACGTTTGCCCAACCACTGCGTGGCGGGCTGGATCGGAGGAGACTGATTGAGGGAGGCCTTTTGACCTCTCCAGCCGGTTTCTCCCGACTCTTCGCCTTGCACTGCAGTATGAGGAATAGATTCAGACGTCCGCAACTCCTGGCCACATTGACCCCCAGATTCCTACCCACCCCTCATACCCTTTTCCTTCCCGTATCTTCTTCTCCTTCCTTTCCCTTAAAAAACCCTCCACACAGCATTCTTAAAGATGACATAGGCCTCTAGGGAAATTGTTTTCCTCGGTGCCTCCTGTGTGGAACTAATGTAAAAAAAAGTACCGCAGTGGAAGAGATGGGTTCATACGTTCATCACTTCTCTAGACATTGACCCCAGATTCTAACCAACCCCTCATACCTTTTTTCCTTCTCAGATCTTCCCCTCCTTCTTTTCTCTGAAAAAACATTCCACACAGCATTCCCAAAGATGACATAGACCCTGGGGGAATGGTTTTTCTTCATGGCCTACAAGACCCGAAATAACTGTTTTTTTTTCGGTCTGTGCTCTATTTTTTTAATTAAATGAAGACAATATTAGCGAAAATCTAGAAACTGAAAAATCAGAAACGAACTCGAACCCAGGTTTATACTCTTATGAAAATATTTTGGTCTCGAACGAATTTTAAGACATTTAATAAAACGAATGCTTAAACAAAAATAAAATTTATACCACAAAATCGATTCCAAATGTGATGTAGATTCATCAGTTTCCCGCATGCACTACGAGTTTCAGGACACCGTGCATAAATAAAAACATGTTACCACGACATAATCATATTTAAAAAGAATATAATAAACCTGTGGCTTTAATACGTTATTCAGAAAATATTCATGCAGTCGCACAATAAAATTTATATTCGTATTTGTCGGTTAGAGTATTTTTTTGTTATTTTATTTAGGTGTGATTTTATGTAGGTCGTATTGCGTTCACTCTGGTGAAAACACCAACATTTTGTGACGGGAGCTCCAGAGGTCACGAGTTCATATATCACAGTGAAAGCAAATAAAATTGTACTAAATTTGCTTGCTGTTTTTACTCATGGCAGGTGAATAAAATTTACTTCGGCATTTTTGCAACCCATCCCAGCGTAACAGATTTTCCCAGTACCGTTTGGTGAAAATTACCGTTCAAAATACTTCAAAAAGGTTTAGCAGTGTTTTCTTATTTCATTTTCCTTGTCCACATCCTTCACCCTCAGAAAGTTCATTATAATAATCGAGTTTCCGTACATAGTTTTTATGTTTCCTTGTTAACGTACCTTGTGTGGGTACCTAATCATATAATTGTGCAAAATTATTATTTCTAGTGTATTAATCTGCTTAATAAGATGATATAACATATTTTCTGAAGTTCTAGTTTTTTTTTACATGCCACGCGGGCCCTAAGCCTTCAGGGGCTATGTCATATTTGGGGATGCGGTGTGGGGGTTTTTTCTGGAAAGGAAGGAGTGAAGCAGCTGTTGTACATGTTCTAGGAGAAACACAGAGGCAAAACGTTCCACAGCCGAGCACACAATTGACATATCAATGAATATGTCAATTGTGTACATATGGGTTCCGCGCCAACCCAGAATCAAGTCAACTCAACACCTCTTTGAAAAGTCATTAAAAGTTATGATAGAGGAACCAGGAGAAATCAAAAAAAAATCTTTGCAAAATGGCGACTACACAAAAAAAAGATTTTTTCAGATATTTTATAACTTTTCCGAATTTTTAAAAATAGCGAAATTTTTTTTTATTTTTTTTTTGTTGGTTCCTACCAAAGGGATACATAAAGAAAATTCATGCCAAATTTCAAGATAATGGGTCAATTAGAAATGGAGATTTAAACGTTCCAAAGAATTTTTCAGTCCATTTACCTTAAAGCTAAGGGGATGGGTTGTAAACAAATTGGACCAATAAACCTCCTGGCAACATTCAGAATCATAATCTGCTAGCTTTTTTGAGTTCAAAACTGTGTTCAGAATGCGGCACTCATATTTTGCACACTCAACTCCATCCAGCGCCTGCACTAATGTATTTTTTTATAGCTTGAGAACCCCTGTGAAACATCACGGGATATTGTTTTTGCAGGATTCGTATCGACAGTATTAATTTAAAAATATATATTATCCTCTGGGTTGCATTTCAAAAGAAGAAATTTACCTTTTAAATACTGTCCGTTTACTAACATTCGTTATCGATATTCATTATTAGTTATCATCTATCCGATGATATTCAATATGTGTGTACGATTGAAACAGCTATATAAACACACTAACATCCCGCTAGAGTACGACTTTTTTTTCATAAGTTTTTATTCCAGTAAAAAAGAAAATAACATTTTTACTTACTTAACTAGAATATTGAATTATGTACTTTTTACATTATATTACATAGTTTTTACATTTCATAACCTTAGATTACATTAGATTGCAATACTAATATTTACATGATATTATATTACCATACGATATTATTCACTATCACTTTTTTGTGAATAAACACGAACAATTTTTTTTTGAATTTGCACATACTTTTTTCGTTTTTGATATCATCAGGAAGGCAATTATATAAATTGCCCCCCTCGTAGTTAATTGATTGTTTACCATAGTTAGTATGAATGGTGTTTAAACGTATGTTATCGTGATGTCGTGTAAAATGTTTGTGTACTTGGGACGTTTTAATGAATTCTGTGTTTGTATGTATGAGTTTATTATTTATTTTGTATATAAGGACACATATATTGTACTCGTATAGTTTTCTTAATGTTAGCAGGTTTGTTTCCAAATATAATTTTTTGTGGATGTTTTGGATTCGTAGTGAAATAGTTTTTTGTTTATCTTATTTTGAATTACCTGTAATTCATTGATGTATGTTTCATACGCATTTCCCCAGATTTCAATCAGGTAATTTAGGTGTGAGTGTACGAGACTATAGTATAAACTTTTTTTAAATCTAATTGGTAATAGATATGATAACCGGCTAAAAACGCTAATTAAGGGTGTGATTTTATCTTTTACATTTTGAATGTGTTGTTTAAAAGTTAAATGCTTATCGATGCACAGCCCAAGATATTTTTCCTGTTTCAGGATTTGCAAATCGTTATTTTCAATTTTTAATGGTACATGTGGAGGAATTATTTTACGGTTTGAACTTAAAATCATGTATCCTGTTTTTTTTAAAAATTCATTGTTAGGATATTTGATTGGAGCCAACCGCAAATTCTTTCTAGGTCACTTTGTGCATTTGACTATATATGCTATACCTAATTCAGTAGGGTATCTTCTCTATATTAATTCATCTAAGGATCTGTCAAACACTCAAACAAATGAAACAGACATTTCAAATAAGGATACATTTTGGTGGGTACTTGTTTTATCATTTGCCTGACATGATTTAAAATAATTAATTTTCATCGAACTTGAATAATTTTACGCACAATGCAGGAATAGAATTTCAAATCACGCACCCATGCACTGACAAACGAAATTACTCTGTTACTAAGGAGAACAAAAATAAGATCATAGGATTTCTTTATTTTAAGGTGATGGTGTTAATTTGATGTTTTTACAAATTTGTTTTTAAAATTTGCACCAACCTTTTCATTTTTTATTGCATCAATTTATACATACATTTTATCGTAATTGATTTTTGAGGCGTTATGCCGTGTTGCGCTTTCTCCTCGTTTAGTCAACGTTTCTGAGAGCATCACAGTGTCCATCACCAGGGCAGATGCATGGGCAGTACATGTGATGTTCGGGAGATGTAGCGCAGATGATGGATACTGTAACGATGCCCGAAACGTTGGCTAAAAAGGAGGAAGCACATAACGTGAAAATCTCAAATCATATCTACAGAATGTATTAAACACTTTCGATTTCCCGGAATGAGTTGCACCTGCGGGTTCTTTCTCATTCGTCCCGTTCCCTTTCCGCCGCTAATCCCGCCAATCCCCTTCCCCTCCACTGTTCCCTTCCCCACCAATGTCCCCTTCCCCTCACACCTTCCCCGACTTCCCCCTCCCCTCTCCCGCTCAACCGTCCCGCCAACTCCCCTCCCGCGTTCCATGTTATATTCAGTCCCAGTAGATTCAGTTTTCAAACAGCTCGCATGTCATCTATTACATTTTAATAATTCAAATTATCATTTTTCGTATATTACAAATATTCATTGTTGCATATTATAAGAACAATCAAACAAATTTGGTACCTAACACAGGTAACTATTTAAAATGCCTTTTGTTCTTACTTACTTAATACATCAAGTAAATTCATTAATTTAATGAGTTTATTCGAAAACTAAATTTTGATTAAACAATCGATAGTTTGCAAAATGTCATTCTCAAATTGTGATATTTTTGACAGTTTTGCAAGAGTTTTTGTAATGATTAAAAAACTTTTCAGACGTATTGTAATGAGGTAGTAATAATTGTAGTGCCGCGGTAAGGCGCAAATAAATTTTATCTGATTAATTTGTGTATTTCACAATTTATTCATTATAAAATAATATATAGTATATTTGCGGAACGTTCCAGAGTGGAAGATATTCTCGGTGTTACTCTGGTGTAAGTCCACTATTCAGAATTGAAACGTTGCTTGAAATGGCTTCTGCCGTGTTTGGTGACCAGATCTGAATTGCCAGGTACTTCCCCACCTTTCTCTTCCCTATCTCCTTCCCCTCCCCACTGCCTTCAGCCTCACAACATACCTCAATTGGGGATGCCATAGTCACACTGGGTCCAGATGGGAGCAGTTGGGATTCTTGTGCGATATTCATGTAAAAAAAATCCAGAAACTTTCATGGGATGGAAAGAAGAAATTTTGAAAGTTTCAAACAAATCCTATGTTTAGTATAGCAATACGTAGACAATTAACTTATATAAATATATATTTATAAGCAAGCATATTAAGGTTTTTATGTATGTAGATTACCGACTTATTCAAATTTCCTCACTCTCCTAAAACCTTCATATAATTCATATAACTTTTATGTTTCTAAATACCTATCTGTGATCATTAATAATTGGTCTGTTTTTTGTTATCCTCTTATGTATATTATGTTATTAAGACTGTTTATGTTCCTTAAATAAATAAATAAATAATAAACTAGTATTAAAAGCTTGAAATAATTATTTACGGAAGAAATTACACGTTAATCACGTGCGCGTAATCCGTACTAAATCACTAACTGTATATAATTACCACGGGTAAGTCACAAACGCGTTGGAACCTAACGACTAAAACTCTCACAATGCACAATCATGGTTAGACTTTCCCATTCGTAAAAGTGTGTCGCGCATCAGTGAGAAATTGAATCAATTAGGAGCAAACACATCGATCTTTCTATAAAAGCCGCTTTACGTCTAGTGGAGGTTGAAATAAGCGGTCAAGTTAAACTGTCGGTTTTCACTTTCCGTAGTATGCACTCCTGGCCCCCTAGCATGGTCGATCGATACAGGTTTAATCGAAGATGTCGGTAACTTGTCATCGCTCCCGAGCACGACTGCAGGCCACTAACGAAGAAATAACAGTTCACGTCAAATAAATTAGGTACCCTTAGTCGTTGTGAACTGTTGCTTGTTCGTTAGGGGCCTGCAGTCGCGCTCGGGAGCGATGACAAGTTACCGACATTTTCGATAAAACCTATATCGATCGACCATGCTAGGACCCCTGGGGTCCTAGCATGGTCGATCGTTTTATCGAAAATGTCGGTAACTTGTCGTCGCTCCCGAGCATGACTGCAGGCCGTTAACGAACAAACAATAGTTAAAAACGACTAAAGGTTCCTAATTTATTTGAGGTAAACTGTTGTTTGTTCATTAGTGTCCTGCAGTGGTGCTCGGGAGCGATGACAAGTTACCGACATTTTCCATAAAACCTATATCGATCGACCATGCTAAGGGGCCTGGTATTTATTACCAAACAATTTTCGATGTGATTGCTAATTTTCAATATCATCACAGAAGCAAATTTTTTAAATTTTAAAATATAAATTGGAACACAATTCATTGCAAATAAGATTGTAACCTTTTTTTACTGGCGGCCAGAAAGGAACTTACAAACAAAATAAATATGTTTATGGTTTCCAAGAAAACACTTCTCTGGAAGTTTTATTTTAAAAGTAGCTTTTGACTGCCTCCGTGATCGACGGGTAAGGCTCTCAACTAATAACCCCAGGGTCGCGTGTTCAAATCCCGGCGTGCTAAGGTAAATATTTTTATCTGATTGATTTGTGTTATTTCAAAATTTAATAATTTAAAAATAATAGAGTTTGTTTGCGGCAGGATCCAGAGTGGAAGATGCTCACAGTATCGCCTTGGTGTAAGACCACCATTCAGAATTGAAACATTGCTTGAAATGGTTTTAGCCGTGTTTGGTGACTAGATCTGAATATCCAGGTATTTCCTCATCTTCCTCTTCCCCATCTCCTTCCCCATTTCCTTCCCTTCCCCATTACCCTCACCCTCATAACACCCAAATTAGGAACGTCATTGTCTCACTGGCTCCAGGTGGTTGGGAGCAGTTGGGACTCTTGTGCTGTATTCACATTAAAAAGTTTTGATGCCTGTTAAAGTTATATTGAATAGTCTTCAATTTATCAACTTATAAAAAAATGTGCTATTTACTTCGGAGGAGATTGTGAAAGATGCAAGTTATTTTTTTTCAATAAAATTTCACGTGTTATAACTGTTTGACGACTGTTTTGTTCTTGTTAGTGTGCATACGAGTTTGTTAGAATGTTTAGTTGCTATTCAAAATACGTATAAAGTATTTAAATAACCCAAACTAATAATATAACAACCTTTTTTCCCCTACTAACTCCCTTCCTCCTCTGACGAAAATAGTTGTCTTTTAGAGATATTAGTATAATCGAAGAGTTTTCTTAAACTATCCAATTTCCAGCGATTCTGAAATTTTGTCATAAATTTATTAGTGGATTAAAGCGTTGAAGGATTTAAACTCCGCTGACATTATACTGGGTCCAAAGAACGGTAGAGGGGTTTTGTTTTATTTGTGACGTCATAAAGTAACGGTGCGGGGATGCGGATATAGACAGCGTCGAGCACTACTTTGTGGAGATTAAGTAGCAATGAGGTCGTACCCGGGGGTGCACGGTGCTTTTTGCGTGCGAGCCTATAACCGAAAAGGTAATTCAATAGTCAGTGCGTGCGGAATATCATTATCGCAATGCATCAATTGACGAGAGCATTAGAAAATGGATTCGGATGTTCGTAAATACCGGATCAACTATGCGAATTCAAAACACGGGTCAACTGTGGTCTATTAGGGGTGAAAAAATGATTGAAGAAGTAAGGGCTTCGGTTGGCAAAAATCCATCGTTATCCATTCGCAAACAAAGTCAAGCACTCAATATCAAAAAATCATCTTTGCAGTTAATTTTGAAGAAGGACTTACGTCTTAAAGTCTATAAAATCCAGGTGGTTCAAGAACTGAAGGACACCGATTACGCTAATCGACCAAGATTTACCAATGTAATGATAACTTTGAAAACATTTTGTTTAGCGACGAAGCCAATTTTCATTTAAACGAATACGTTAATAATCAGAATTGTAGCTACTGAGCTGAGGAGAATCCAAAACAGAAACATCAGCGACCACTACAAAGCCCAAAGGTAGTCTGGGCGGCAATGTCTGCTAAAGGAATCAACGTTCTGTATTTCCACGGAGACCGAGGCGGGCGAGCATTCACACCATTATTTTTTCAAAATATTTTGCGCGTTTTTACTAATCTTCGCCTTCGCTCAAGGTTAAAGGAGTGCCAGAAGCGTGAGCGTCGTTACCACACCATTATTTTTTAAAATAATTTCCCGTTCAGTGTCTGTAAATAAAACATAATAAACCTAGTTGATTATTTATATTTTTTATTTTATTCAACCATCAAACACCCAATACCGTTTTCGGACACCTTGGACTATTAAAAAGCGGCAATGCTGGTGCTTGATCCGGAGGTGATTCAACATAAGCACAATAAGTCTTATGATCTTCCTCATTTTGTTATTATCTTTTTTAATATTCTTATATGTTTTTTCCAAATATTATACTGATAACATCTTCCAAGGGCGTAGCCAGGTTTTAGTTTCGGGAGAAGAAAGAAAATAAAACTCAAAACTATTGTCAGGGGGGGGGGGGTATTGTCGGAGTTTAAAACTGTTTTAATCCTCTTGAAGCAAATTGGGAAGGTGAAAAAGCTTTAAAGGTGGGTACCTCACGAATTGAGTGAAGCAAATCAACAAACACGCTTTGACTGCTGCGTTGCATTACTCAACCGGCACAATAATGAAGGGATTTTAAATCGAATCATTACCTGTGATGAAAAGTGAATCCTGTACGATAATCGGAAGTGCTCACCGCAATGGCTGAACCCTGCCGAACCAACCAAACCATGCCCCGATAGTTTCGATATTTCAAGTTTTCCATATTGTAAACTAAGTGCCTCAAAGAAAAAAAACAATTAAAGAAAAAACAAATGGATTATAATTTTCGAAACACAAATACATGAGCTGTATAAATTTGAATTTGGAATTCCTAACCAAAGAGAAGATATTTGAGATCAAAGTTGCCAGTATGGCAAAACGCCAATTTCATATGTAAGGACCTAATATTTGTAACAATTTGTGTTGAAAACTTTTATTTTCTATTTACATTGGTATTATTATTATTTTTTTATTTATTTGTTTTTAATAAAATTAAAGTAACAATTCTATATAGAAAATAAAACTTTTCAAAACAAAATACATAATAAACGTTAGTTGTACATGTTATAAAACTTTAAGCAGTCAAATTTTTCAAATAATCACATTTATGCAAGTACGTATTCACCTGACTGTAACACCAATCCTGTTATATTTTATATATATATTTTGTAAGAAAGACAAACATTCCCGGGTTACGAATAACCCAAAAATGTTTTAAAATCTCCTACTACCACAACAGAAAGCCGAAAATGTTGCCTGTGTTGTGATGGAGGACTTAGCCAGCCGAGGAATCGAACACGCGACGCCCGGGTGAGACCCAAGCGCTATGCCCACTCAACGACTGATCGGTCTGTTGTTTATGTTATACCTGTTGTCCGATATGTATTAAACACTAGCTAATTTAAGCTATTTGCTAAGTGAAATAATAATTTTAAAGTACGTATACACTTACCACTGATTAGAAACGGAAATTAGGAACGGAATTCCAAATAAAAATCACTTTGCAAAATAAAAATCAACCGCAATCACCAAAAAAACGTAACTTGCTAGTTAAATTTTTTTTTCTTTCAGAGGTCCCTATTTATCTTTTTAGATACATAATATCATTTTGAGATGTCAGTGTTAAAAAAACATTCTCTTTACTCTCCTTATTTTAATATTATTGATGTTGATGATGTTGATATCTTAACTTTTCAGGGGGGGGTTGAACCCCCAAAACCCTGGCTACGCCCATGAAATCTTCACAAAACACCAGATTTCTTCAGACGTGAAATCGAAAAACTCTCAGAAAGAATCATTCAGTCAATCAGGATAGCATATCATCAATAATTTCTGTTCTATCAATTCAATTAAATTCTACGTGTAAAATCTTACATTACCCATCGAGTGATTTTATTATTACCGTGAGAATCCACGATTATGGTACTGTGACGGCACAATAAAGGCAATAAAGTCCTCACCACAATAAAGCTGCAGCTGTTTTAAAAGATGAGATGCACAATGTACGTAGGTCTGTTTCCTCCAAAGGAAAACAGTAATCATTTTCTTGCATCGCTCTCACACATTGCACAATGACATCTCCGTATACCCCTACAATACTACTAGCCGTGACGATAATTTTTAAAGTATGGAATATAATTTCAAGGATAATATTGAAGTGAGTCAATTCCAAAAATTCAACAACGTCAAACGTCAATGCGCTGATGGTTTTGCTTTTGTTCTTAAACATAAAATGGTGCAGCTCTTTCTTACACAATATTTATTTTTTGCATGGGCTCCACACAGGAGACCCTGAGGAAAATAATTTTCCTCAGGGCCTATGTCATCTTTGGGGATGCTGTGTGGAGGGTTTCTTAAGGAAAGGAAGAAGAGGAGAGTTCTGGGAAGGAAAAGGGTTTAAGGGGTAGGTAGGTATCTGCCTCCAAGACCTAGACAAACCCCTCCCCATGAACCCGGGCACCCCTGCTAAATTACCAAACGTAGCGAACCATTGGGGTGACCATTCCCGCCTCCCAAATACAATAACAAGAGTCGAAAAGAGACACATTGTGGATCGTCTCTATTATAATAAAAGCGTCAATAATAGAGTTTTGGAGAAAGCAAGAAAAATCATCGAATGAATATTGTGTGATTTACAATAATTCATACGTGCATATGAATGATTTGCAAACAAATAATATATTTTTGTATTTTGTACCTATGTAATGAATGCGTGCGCCGGCGGTCAACATCACAAAGGCTGTATGAATGCAGGCCATTATTTTCTTGCAAGAATAATAACGGTTATATCAGTCAATATGTAATTAGCATCGATCACAAAAGCTGCAATATGTTATTATTTGCAAAGAGAAGAAACCATTTCATATTGTTTTCAAAGCAACAGTAGTTGGGATAAAGAGCACAGTAAAATTATGAAAACTAATTAACATTGAATACACACAATACTGACAAAACATTTTTGTCACGACAATACATTACAAGATGATTGATCAAAAAAGGCGAAAATATTGTTTACATTATGTTTTTTTTTTTGTGTTCATAAAGACTTACTACAGCTATTTATGAAAGGTCCAACATTGTTCAAAATGGTAAAAATCAAAGGAATTGAATCAGTAACAAAAAGAATTAACATAGCCTTTCTAGTCTTAATTTATAATCGCTTTATTATGTATTTCTTCTTTCGTATGGTGGGGGGGGGGGGGGGGGGGGGGGTCAGAGGGGGACATCTAGGTCTGCGAGCCAGTCTAGGGCCTCAGGCGTTGCCCTGTGGACCTCATCAATCCCGCCGGGGAATTAATGGAGCGGCCATTCGACGACCGCATGTTCAGTGGTCTGTTCCGCACCGCATTCACACAACACCGACTCTTTAAGGCCCCATCTATGCATCATCTGAGCACAACGGTTATGGGAGCACCTTATCCTATTGATGGCAGTCTAGAGTTTGCGAGGCAATGAGAACCCAGGTTGTCTCTCAGTGGGGTCTTGAACGAGATGGGCGTTTTTGACGTTGGCTGATTGCCACTCAAGCTTCCACCTATCTTCTGGGGTGAGAGGTGTTCGAAGGAGTCTTTCTCCTTCCGTCCAGAAGGGTTTTCGAGACATTATGTATTAATATGGCAATAATCGAATAATCACACTTTCATTATTTTTCCGTGTATGAACAACATTTTTGTTCCAGTGATGAGAGAACACTTAAAATTTCGATCCATACTCTAAATCAATCTCTTTCACTTCACAGAGAAAGTATTATGTATAAATGAAACATAAATAAACTTTGTTTGAACCACTTTTATAATTGAGTAAATCCGACCGGTTTCAGAACGAACGTTCCTTCTTCAGGTCAAATGTATACTGATTTGACAGTTTTGAAATATGGATGGGAACAACGTTTTATTATGGTAAGGGTGGAGCTGTTGCTAGGTATTAATGAAGAATGGGTGGGTAAGGGAACGTATCCATGATTGGGCTTTAAGACAATATTTTTTGTTTGTTCATTATTTTTAAGGTACTTTTTTATTTTGAAGGCTTCTTAGTTATCTAAACGTAAATAAATAACGGGGATAAATATTCTTGATATTAATCATAAAGAAAAACGTTAAGGTAACTTAGAAGCCTTGAAAAAAAAAAAACCCTTAAAAATAATGAATCTATTGTCAACAAACAAAAAAATATTGTCTTATAGCCCAATCATGGATATGTTCCCCTACCCACCCATTCTTCATTAACACCTAGCAACAGCTCCACCCCTACCATAATAATACATTGTTCCCATGTTTCAACTGTCAAATCAGTATACATTTGCCCTGAAGAAGGAACATTCGTTCTGAAACCGGGCGGATTTACTCAAATATAAAAGTGGTTCAAACAAAGTTAAATTGTTTCATTTATCTATAATGGATAACCACAAAGTTATAGCTACATTAAAAAGTAAAGTATTATGTCTTTGTAAAACTTAACAATTTGTGAGGCGGGTATGACTACCGCCGACGGAGAACCATTTATTGGATATCCATCACCTTTGCCATAGGTCACCTCACAACCACCATAGATGGTTTGTTACGTTTGGTTAACCCCCAGATTGCTACCCACCCCTCATTCCTTTTTCCTTTTTAGAACTTTCTCCCCTTCCTTTCCCTAAAAATACCCTTTTCACAGCACTCCCAAAGATGATATAGATTTTTGAGAGATTTTTTTTAATAAAAAAATTCGACTGCAGTTTACAAGCGGTAGAAGCGAAACTTTGCCAAAACAATCTCAACCAATATTTAAAAAGTGAGGTCATAATCAAAGCGACCAATGAGCGCAGACCTCGCGTAACTTCAGTTTCAAATTTCAACCAATAGGAGCCTTTAAAAGTGACATCATTATCAAAGCGGCCGATGAGCACAGTTGATGCGTCGCAGGTGCAGTAATCGTCATTTCCGTTTCATCCGAAATCCAAATCACAAAGTAAGCAAATTATTCTTGTACTTAATAGTTTTTTCTGTTAGACAACAGTGATAAAATATAATTAGGTTCCTTCGTATTTATTCAAACGCTAAACAAACATACCTACAATATATATATTTTTGAATGTAGCGTATACCTTCATGGTTATCCATTCAAAATAAATGAAAAAATATTTCTCTGTTAGAACTACTATATAATAGCTCCTTTTGCAATAATCGAGTTATTCTAGAGGAATACAAACGTGTTCGAGTAAGGGGCCATTCATTTATTACGTAAAACGATTTAGGGGGGGGGGGGGGGGGGTTGATCATGTCTTATTTTTTTTTACAAGGGGGTGAGAAGGAGTGTCGATAGTTCTTAAGTAAGATCACAAAAATGCGCATAGTTAAAATTATTAGTACCTTTGGAAGTACAAATAAACATTTGTAAAAATTGTTACTTTGAAAAATAAATATTAAAACAAATCAAACATGTATTAAACAGGGGGGGAGGGGGTCGGCCTATTCTTATTTTTTCTTATAATAGGGGGGGAGGTGGCCGAAAACTATGAAAATTCGTCTTACGTAATAAATGAATGGCCCCTAAAGCCGAACATGATCTGACCCATTACGATAGCAACCGAAACCGCGGCCTAAACTTATTTTTATTGACCTAAACTGGCCGAAAGCGAATTTTCGATCACTACAAATTGTCTTCCGATCATTATTTATTTTATGTCTTCGTTATACGGGTTACCCTCTCGGATACCACCTATAAGGCAAGATTTGAGAAACTCTTTCCGTTCCCATCATATTTTAAATAGAATAACAAAAACGACCTCCGTAGTCCAGTGGGTAAGACTCTAGACTCACAATCCGGAGGTCGCGGGTTGGAACCCGACATGCGCAAATAAATTTTATTTGATTAATTTGTGTTATTTCACAATTAATTCATTAAAAATAATATATAATATATTTGCGGCATGTTCCAGAGTGGAAGATACTATCAGTATCGCCCTGGTGTAAGACCACCATTCAGAATTGAAACGTTGCTTGAAAATGGCTTTAGCCGTGTTTAGTGACCAGATCTGAATAGCCAGGTACTTCCCAACCTTCCTCTTCCCCACCTCCTTCCCCTCCCCACTACCTTCAGCCTCACAACATACCCCAATTGGGTATGCCATAGTCTCACTGGCTCCAGACGGGAGCAGTTGAGATTCTTGTGCGGTATTCACTGTAATAAATCGTTACTTAATGCAAGCCTGCTAATAATAGGCCCAGCGGGGTGTTAAAGTTATCGTAGAGAGTGTGGAGACGTAACGAAAGTATTTTTTATTATATATTAAATAAAACCGTTTCTAACCTCTCATAATCTACATTCTGTATTCTAGGCACGCGGGATCTTTGAGACTTTCTTTTGCGTGAGCAAAGAGTGTTCATTTAAGAGAGCAGCAATTGGTAATTTATGGATACGTTAAACCCATATACACTGACAGTATCAGAAACCTGGTACAGTTACTGTCGTAAATTAACGAGAAAATAAAGAATTGCATAAAAGCAACTGAAAAACACGAAAGATTTCAATATAGTTATTGTAAACTTAGTTTTTTATGAAATATTTAAATTACCTACTCCTATATAAACTGTTTTGTATTCAGGTAGAGCGGTGTTATTTTAAATATTACAGGGCACGACTAATCGTGGAACAAGGATCCCTAGGGTAGGTTCGAGAAGTTAAGGATAATTGTATGTTTCAGACAAACAAAACGATGTTAACATCCCGGGAACCTAAGAATAAATCTTGTTATCTCACACTGTAAATAAAAAATACGGGGTGAATGAGCTAAGTCATGTTTCAAAAATACATAAATCGTTACAACAAGCAAGGGTAATATTTTTTATACGCTCACCAGATAGTGGGTACCGAATTTTAAGCTGCCTGGGTCGAAGAATTAAGGAAGGTACCTTTCTTTATTTTTGGTTAAATTGTGCATAGTTGTAAATTATCTAGTTAATCCATTTTTTAATGCTTGATGTGTTGTAATTTTGCGAGGCTTTTGCCTAAATGATATTAAAAACAGGTTTTAGTTTAAGAGTGTGTAATCGAGGAACCTCAATAATATTCACTACCTACCTAAGATTGATACAGGGTATTAAGGGTCGTAGGTACCTGACTTACTTCAATCGATGATTCCTGACTTTATTTGGAGTAACAAATGTTGTTCTCGATCAGCATTTTACTTTTTTCAACTAAAAGCATTTAAACAAATATGGACAAAGAACGCTGGACTACGCGATACCTAATTATTTAAATATGTTAACTGCCGACATTAAAAAATGTACAAATGGTAAAACAAATATTATGTTGAAGAATTTGGCCCGCCGAAGGAAATAATTTGTATCTCTAACACAGAAAATTCTAACTGCATAATAAAGTAAAATAAGTTTATTTATATATTCAAAGTAAAATCACCCATTGACAAACTACTTAAAAGTAGATATGATTTTAGATTTTCACGGCCAAAAGTATTTTTGTTGTTTGTTTTTAGGGTATTATGCCGTGTTACGCTACCTCCTCCTTTAGCCAACGTTTCGGACAGCGTTATGATGGACACTATGACAGGAAAAATAAAATTATTTTCTTGAAAAAAGATAAGTCCCAATAAACTACTTTTAAGTATTTTTGTTGTTTGTTTTTGGGGTGTTATGCCGTGTTACGCTACCTACTCCTTTAGCCAACGTTTCGGACAGCGTTATGATAGACACTAACGCTGTCCGAAACGTTGGCTAAAGGAGGAGGTAGCGTAACACGGCATAACACCCCAAAAACAAACAACAAAAATACTTAAAAGTAGTTTATTGGGACTTATCTTTTTTCTAGAAAATAATTTTATTTTTCCTGTCATATTGTATTATTTAAAAAACAGTTGGATTGGGGTGAGGAGTTGGAAGGTTACTAGGCTGACCAGTGACGATGAAAAATGTTACCGTAAACCAAAATTTCATTTACATTTTGTACTCCTAATAATATCAAGAATAATTAAAAGAAAACAAATCACTTCTTCAATTTTTGCAAATTACTTGTATAAAGCGTATATTGTACATTTAATCGTATAATACTAATAATAAGGCATAATACATATTACCAAAATATTTCGAAACCAATGGTTTCATTGTCAGGATAAAATGAAAATTAACAAAGTTTATAAAAGACAAACAAGTACAGAAAAATAAGTACCTAAGATGAAAAAAAAACATTACATAAGAGTGGTGATTAATTAGTTAAAGGCATTGAGGTTGTATCAATGGTTAAAGGTATCATAAAAAACAAGTATATATAATAAAAAATGTATTTATTAATTGCGTTGTTAATTGTTGTATATGTTGAAATTTTTTTTATAAATTCATACAAAAATAATCAAATAAAATTGGCTAAAATAATTCAGTTACTCGTACTTCCCTTAAACGTGGGTAGAATGGATTTTACAAAGGTTCAATACTAAAAATGGTAGTAAGTTTTTTTTTTCAAATCGTGCGGAGAAGTGGTATTTTTCACGGGTTAACCCTTTTATTGACATTATGTAGCTTAAACCAGATACCTACATGCGTCAAACTAATTAATTAAAAATATACTTACAATAAATCTCGCAGGATATGGGTTTCCCATGACTGCATTCAAGCCTTTACAGAGGATAAAAGCCTTTACATGAGGCTCAAAATATTTGAGTCCTAGATATAATACGGAAATTTGTGTCTCATTCCTTATTTCATCTAAAAAAACTTATTTTTTCCAACGTTTAGTTTAAAATATTTTATTGTGATTTTCTATAAAGTTAGTAACCTGCTTTCGCTCTCTTCTGTTACGTAAATATGACAAACAAAATAAAAACATAGCAACTAAACGTTAACAGGTAATAAAAACACGATGTAATAAATATGTTAATTCGATGGTAGTAATGTAACAATACGTGTACCGTTACTGTGCGCGTTTAGTGCGCCGACCGCTTTGGCATAGCAATTTTTACATTCACTGATCATCCAAATTAAATTCATGGGTACTTACCATGCTTTCGATTTTACATACGTCCACGATTGTGTACATAAGTTAGTTATATAGTGTCATTTTGAGATCAAACGTTAATTTTATGTACAAAGGAACACACATTGTTAAAAATTATGGTGAAATCTGTTTTAAGTCATTGAAGAAGAGAACATTTTAAGTAATTAATAATGGAATAGAACCAATCTTTCATATCTTCTACCCCTCCCAACTCCCTTCTGCCCCACAATATACCCCAATTGGGAATCTCGTAGTTCTAACAGAGGGTAGGGTCCTAACTCCCTAAAAATAACTCCCTAAATTTAGATATAGGTATAAATATTTCAGATGCTTTATTTAAATACTACGACTAAGCCCAGAACAAATAAAGTATCTGGTCCAAAAAACTTCTTTAAAAATATGAAAATCTTATACTTACGAACCCCTTTTCGATTATGGTTTTAAGGGACAAGGTATAAAAATAAGTTCTACAGAAAATCATTGTAAAACATTTGAAGATTTGTTCCTGAACTTTGCAGAATAAAATAAATCACACTTTTTGGCGATGATATTTTCTTGCATAAATCAAAACAGACGACTGGTGTTACCCGGTAAATTTAACCTATTTTTTTTTTTTTTTTTTTTTTTCATTAACTCCACACAGGAGGCCCTGAGGAAAATAATTTCCCTCAGGGCCTATGTCATCTGGGATGCTGTGTGGAGGGTCTTTTTGAGGAGAGGAAGGAATGAACATTGGTCTTGCTACTTCGCTTCGTTCAGAAGGCTGAACTGAACTGCATCTATTTATTTTGTTATGTTTCTTTTTCCCCTTCTGGGGGTGCGTTAGACCTCGTCCTTGCATCAACAGGAGTCGGTCGACGATGGCACGGTGTCCTCTAAAATTAATTGCGCCACCCCCAGCAACATGTGCAGGCTTTAGGTTTGGGGGGGGCGACCTCGGCTCTCCTTCGCCTTGCCTCCGGCTACTCGACGCTGAATTCCTTAGGGTCGTCGGGTATTTCCCCCCAATCTCCCATTTACTTTTCTTTGAGGCATCACCGAGGAACCGGCTAAGGGGCGCGGAAGCTGAGTGTGGTTCACGTCTAGACCGAATGTCATGCGCATTCTTGCTGGGACTGCCAATCGATTGAAGAGGACTCGCAACCGTTTGCCATTCCCTTATTACTTATCTACTGTGTCTTCTTCCCAAACAGGTGCTTGTAGGATACGCTGGATACAATCACCCAGCGCTTGCCACCTCGTGAACTTTCACCAACCTGTCTCATTGTCTTGCCTATATTTTATCATACTAACACCTATTGTATCTGTATTTCCCGCTACGCACTTGCATACTGCTTACTAACAACGTATGCAGGGACATTGGAGGTCTAGTTTCGTTATCAAATGTAGAGTCGTTTTCACCAAAAAAATTAGAGTCCTTGCAAGAGCCTTGAAGGGGTAACCATCTGTTACCTATACCAGGGCGGGTAAGTGGTGGGTCCTCCAATGGTCTTGAAGAGACCCATGTTGTAGGAAGGAGGAAACACAGAGGCCGGCAAATCATTCCACAGCCGAGCTGTTGAACACAAGAACGAGTCGAAGAAACGACCCGTTCTCATGTGACAAATGTCAACTGTGTACAAATGTTGGGCACGCGTTTGGCGTGTTTCCCGACTATGCACCGGTGCCGAAGGGATCAATGATGCTAGTTCCTCGGAGCATCTTCCATTGTAATACCGGTAGAACAAGGATAGCATTCCCACCCGACGCCTGTGCTCTAAAGATTTCAATCCGTTTGTTAAGATGGGAGAATCTATCAAACGGACCGCCCGTTTCTGCACAGAGTCGAGGGTATTTTTCAGGTATTTTGGAGCTCCAGACCAGAGGTGGCTGCCAAATTCAACCGTGGGGCGCACTTGCGATTTGTACAGGGTTAGCAGTTGTGTACTATTAAAGTATCTGCGGGCCCTGTACAGTACGCCCAGTTTTTGGGAGGCTAACTATCTACATAAGTAGTGTTATTGTTTGCTGCCCGATTCCAAGTTTTGCATGACATGTAAAGATGACGCTTAACGATATTTTAGGATTTGAACCCTGATCTACTAAATTACCAACACCACATCACAAAATAATCAACATATTCTGCACACGTGTACGATTGTGTAGATAATAAAGAAAGTAAACCTTTTTAAAGACATTCGTATGATCACAATAGCTTATTAAAATGTAATCTTTTGGTGTGGAATGGTCTTCGTATTTTACTTCCCTCTTCTGAAAAATTTCTCTATGAAAATTTGATGGAATCTGTCTCAGTTTGTTGCATAATATCGCGTTGAACTGTCGTAGGAAGTGATAGTTGGATATTTTAATTACCACAGTTACGATGTGGATTGTTTATAGGACTTGAGGATGCGTTAGACTGGCCAAGCGACATTGCTGTAAACATCAGTTCCTACAAGTTATAGTTCATAACGAACACGTAATATTTGATGTCAGGAGAAAGTGTCATAATATTATTTAACCACAACACGACTTCCTTCCGCTAATTTCTTATCATAATTGCCACTGTACAAAAAGATCAGATAGTGACTTTATTTGTTAATATGGACACGCTTAAAATACAAAATTTTGGGATTTGTAAAACACCGTTTGAAATCAATAAATTTTAGCGATAATATTTTTTAACGTGATCATCTTCAATTTGGGAGATGGGTATGGGTACCGCCGCCCCGGGAACTATTCGTTAGATAACAAAAACCTCTGCCAGAGGTCACCCCAAGTGGTTCGCTACGTTTGGTGACTTAGCAGGGGTGCCCGGGTTCTTGGGGGTCAGGTTTGTCCGGATCTTGGCGGCGGATGCGCCTGCTCATCAACTGCGTGGCAATTCCGATCGAGAGATACTGATTGAGGGAGGTGTTTTGACCTCTTCAGCAGGACTCTCAGCAGGATTTGGACCGCAATGGAAGGGATGAATTCATTCGTCCGTCACTTCTGGACACACTTACCCACTGATTCCTACCCACCCTTCACACCCTTTTCCTTCTCAGAACTTCCTCTTCTTCCTTTTCACAGAAAGACCCTCTACACAGCATCCCCAAAGATGACAAAGGCCCTGAGGGGAATTAGTTTCCCCAGGGCCTCCTGGGTGGAGCTAATGTAAAAAAAAAAAAACATTTTAACGATATGCGTTTAATCGAAATTGGGTTTGGTCCTTCATGAGAAGTTTCACTATTTAATATATCTTTGGACATTATTTTATACTAACATATTTTTTTGTATATCCGCTCCACAAGGGATGATAGACTGAATTCTTGACAAACCAGTTCAAATTTTGAAATAAATTTCATTAAAATATCGCAAATAATAAATATGCAAATTTTCGAATAATGACTATCAAAATACGTATTACGGTAGTATAATCACAGTTCTTCTCGACAGTGATTCGCGATTCGAGGCGGACTATAGATTGTCGTGTTGGTGTTAAGTCGGGTTCATTGCGCGGGCAAACGCCAGACTTTTGCTTTGACAGTCCCATAACAACATTCAAGGTCATAAATGTTTGATAATTTTTATAGTGCTTGAGCTTCCCGTATTCGGCGGAAAACAAAACAAAAACAAAACTTAAACATCCCATCCCGGGTGAAGCGGGAAGGCAGGCGGGGGCCGGCGGGGAGGAGAATTCATTTTTTGACAGAAGATGCGCGATGCGGTCGTGTATGGAGAATAACGGAATGGCCTTTTATGGTTATGTGCTATGAGCGAGCATAATCGCGAGTTTAAAATATTATTATACCTAAATATAAAAAAAAATAATCAAAATATTTGATAACAAAATTATAATATAATATCAAATATTTATAATTATTCTGTTTTTGACGTAAATGTTTACGCACTCTAAATTCTAGTAACTTTAGGTCGTGCAATACAATGACGTTATTATATAATGTTATTGGTGCAATAATCGATATTTTTCGGAAATCGTTCCTGATAAATAAATATCTGTGTTTTCTTCCTGGGGTCCTAGCATGGTCGATCGATATAACCCTATATCAATACGATATCGGTATAATCCGTCATTTATGGTCAGTTATCAATATGTGCTAGCACGCTCAACAATTGATAAGGGATATTCCGACCGACGATTGACAAAAGCCCACCAAATCGTATGCATTCTTGTATGGATAAAACCCCAATATTAATACGAAATGTAATAAATCCGTTGTCTATGGTCAGTTAGCGATATTTGCGAGCACAGTGAACATACAATTCCGACAGTCGGTTGACAAAAGACGCCGTTTTTACCGTGGCTTCCGGAGTGACAGATAAGCTGTCAATGTACAGATTTTTTAAAATAATGTCGTTTGTTACGCAAAATAACTGGCTAATTAATGAGTAGAGGTGAACTAAAAAAACTCTTAGAATTTAAAGAAATCGTATACGAGACCCATAGACTCAGTTAATTCATTTAAAAGGCGATCAATTAATTGCTTTCAATTTCGAGAAACGAAATTTGTTAAAATGTCGTTTAGTCTCAAACAGTATCAACATGCGAAACGTCAATATTTATTTGAGTTCGTATTTCAATTCGAAATTGTCATTTTATTGGTATTTTTCATTTGTTCGTAGGAGCACATTTCAAATTAAGAAACGAAAATTCATTCAAAAGATCCCCAGTGTTGCCATCGTATGTCGATTCCTTATTTATTTCCCTTCAACGTCGGTCTGCCTATCGATGGTGCAAGCGTGCTAGGGCAATCGGTTCGTTATCGATACGAGATTGTAAATCACTCTGTCCTTTATTTAACTGGCGATATATCTACACAACTTTATTAATAATCACATTCTTTCTACATAATTACTGGTTTATTAATGAACGGAGGCAGATTATCGAAGATTGCAGGATTGAATTAAATCGGAATTCAGACGTTTTCGTTTGACAGTTTCGTACATACGAATATATCTCGTATTACGACAAATGATCTTATTGTCCAATTAACTCCTTTTTTCTGTCAAAAAATACATGCGGACTTCCAACGTATATTAAAGTGTGTGTATTTAATATTATTATGAAATCTCAGCAAAAATCTCGATGTAAATGGATCTTTAAATGTTCAAAAGAGAAGATTATTAGTTAGTTGTCATATTATTCCATTAATGGTTTACGATATTTTTGACAGGTATTATAGACCGGGAGCCTGGCTATACAAACCCACGTCGTCGAGTACACTGGTGAAACTACTTTGAAGTGATAATGGACATTTAGTAAGCCTTAAACAAGCTAGTCTGCCGGTGCACCTCTTGGCAGGTTCCACGCAGTCATGGAAATAGTGAGCGATTTTTGAAGTAAAACTTCTTTACGCACGATCGACATGGGGATGGGGATGGGGATGGGGATGGGGATGGGGATGGGGATGGGGATGGGGATGGGGATGGGGATGGGGATGGGGATGGGGATGGGGATGGGGATGGGGATGGGGATGGGGATGGGGATGGGGATGGGTACCCGGCGTGCGTTACAAGGCTCCTGTAACCTCGCGGTCAACTGTAATGGTTCCATGCTATATAACATTATATATAACGGGTACCCGGCATAAGTTTGTGAAGTTTTACTTCAGTCGTGTGGTCTAAACTAAGGCACACTCATTTTTTTTTTCGAAAAAATTGCGTCATCGGGTACACGAACGGGAATGGTTTCATATGATATAGGTCGATTGGTAGATGAGAAAATTAGCAGGTCTGCCAAATTGGGATAGAAATTAGTAAATTTTACGTCATCGAGTACACGAAAGAAACCAAGGAATAACTGTAGTCTAGATTCTAAACCATCCCATTGAAGAATTTCACTAGTTCCATGACTGCGCGGAATCTGCCAAGAGGCGCGGCACACCAGCTTTTGGCTTACTAAATGTCCATTATCACTACAAAAGTAGTTTCATCCTTGTACTCGTAAGGTTTGTGACGTAAGATTTATGTACCGGCTCCCGGTCTATAACTGCGATACCATAGACATTGTGACAGCTACGTAGAAAGTACCTCAAGTGTTGCCAGCGTATAACAATTTCTTTTTGATTACCTTACATTGCCCATCAATATCGGTTCGGTACAAAATCGTCGGTTGTTATGCCATATCGATTCGATATTGTAAAGATAACGATTTCAGTGTGCTAGGACCCCTGGTGTAGTATCTTTTCCACATCGAACGCATTTTAACATTAACGTAATCGATAAACGTCAAACGTCAAGTTTTTGGTTATCAACTGCGCGGACCTAATCATTATTTATGATTTTAAAGAAACACACTGTCGTAATGGAAGATTATTATTTCTTTTGTGAACTCACTTGTAAATAAAGTCTATTAATTTATAAATCGGTTTCAGAGACACGGGTGACCAATTTAAATTTATTCTATTTTTGATGCTACGTAATTATTCACGTAATCGATATTAGTTGGAAATCTTTCCTGATAAATAATATCTGTCTTTTCTTCCTGATGCATCTCAAATTCAATAGTCACTTAGGACATGCAATAAACGCCAAACATCAAGTATTGCGTACGCGTGGACGTCCGTAATCCAGACCAGTTGTCAAATTGTGTGGACCGGGCGAACTTCACCCTAATCTTACAAAAAATGTTGGTGTAAATGTTTGAAAGTCATTGAATGCCCTTCAAACAATTAATGTTTGAAGGTCATTGAAGGACTTTCAAACAATAATTGGTCGCTGGAGTCAAGCCTTTAGGTATATCATGATTTCCTTGTTTTCATGTTTGTTGATGTAATCTTCATTATACTTGTAGGTAGGTACGTACCTAAGTACTACAATACAGGTACATTCACAGTCGTTTTCAGTCATTTCCTCATTCCTGAGATTCGAGAAATTTGGAAGGCCTAGCTATTTCAATATGGACATTATATTTGTGCGTCTGACTATCACGCCGCATTTCGAGGGCCTCCACTCGTTTCCTTTCGCTAGCTTTAAGTGTTACCATTTTATAAACAGGATTGAGTGATTACACGAATTTTCATGGAGATAGCGACCTTGCTCTTGTTTTCAAGGCGATTTTGCGGAATAGCCTCGGAATAAAACCGTTGATTTTTACTAAAAAAACAAAGCTCCACCGCCCAGAATATTGTTTTTTATGCATATATCTACATATCCAGATACAGATTTATTCTCTGGAAACACCGTAGATATAAATGTCACTAAAAAAATTGACACACGTCTTTATGAGCTCCTTTTTTGGTGACCGTTCTAATTTTATACATATTAAGTTTCTTGGCAAAAGTGTGCCAATCCACGTTCTGTAATGCACACATGAAATGGTAGTAGCTTAACCTTTCACTTCTTAGGTGAAATTATATGAAAAAATATCATCGTTAATCATGTTTTTCTTGACCGCAAAAAGTACCCACTTGATACTTGATTGCGCTTTGTCGTGTGGCTTACTGGCGTATGGGCCAAAGAATTTATGCTATTTTCTCTTTGACCAACATCAAAATTGCTCGTTTTTTGTTATCCATTTAAAACAAATACTATAAACAAGATGCAATTCATGTTGATACACTCGTGAATGGGTCGATTATTTTTTTGTGTATTGTTTTCATCGTAATCATTTTTTCATTTTGATTGCTTTGTTCCTTCTCGCGCACGATTGCCCACTGTAACTGACCACTACCGGAGATAGGATGTTTTATCACGAAAGATTTGGTAAACGCACCTTTTCAAAATTATTTTTCATGTTACAGTGCGTTTGTTCTTATTTTTCTTCGTTAAAATCAATGCGGCACTGACGCAACAGTTCATAATTTGACTGTAATCGAATAACAAATCATGGCAAAACTCTCTATTGATTTGTTATTGATATTTTTTTCATTTCATTTAAAGCTAAATTAATATGAATATAGTATAAACTCAATTACCGACATTTGTAAAAAAACTATTATTCTGTATTATTTATTATAACAAGCGTATAATAAGCGCAGACCCACGAAAAGCACAAGGATTTGTGAAGCTGATAGTATTTATAAATAATTTGTTTTGGGATCATCAGCCTATCAAAAAAATAATTTCAACATCAGAAATTTACCATTCGAATGAACTCTTTAAAAATCATTAATGATTCAGATTAAGATGTGTCAATATTTTTAGTAAAAGAAACATTTTTTTATTTTTTTACAGTGAATACCGCACAAGAATCTCAACTGCTCCCGTCTGGAGCCAGTGAGACTATGGCATCCCCAATTGGGGTATGTTGTGAGGCTTAAAGTAGTGGGGAGGGGAAGGAGGTGGGGAAGAGGAAGGTTGGGAAGTACCTGGCTATTCAGATCTGGTCACTAAACACGGCTAAAGCCATTTTCAAGCAACGTTTCAATTCTGAATGGTGGTCTTACACCAGGGCGATACTGATAGTATCTTCCACTCTGGAACATGCCGCAAATATATTATATATTATTTTTAATGAATTAATTGTGAAATAACACAAATTAATCAAATAAAATTTATATGCGCATGCCGGGTTCGAACCCGCGACCTCCGGATTGTGAGTCAAGAGTCTTACCCACTGGACTACGGAGGTCGTCAAACATAAATTTGAAATAAAATAAATAAACATAAATATAATAGTAATACATAATTAGAAAAAATAATTTGGATTGAATACCTCTAATTAAATATAAAAAAAACCTACCAGTTTCGGTTCAACCTGAACCTTCATCAGGGTCAGGTATATAAAAACATCTGAAATTAATTTTATGTCTGTAATTATTTTTAAATGTTTTATATAACACTGCTGAAGGTTTATGTTGAACTAAAACCATTTTTTTACATTAGCTCCACACGGGAGGCTCTGAGGAGAATAATTCGCCTCAGGGCCTATGTCATCTTTGGGGATGTTGTGTGGAGGGTCTTCTTAGGAAAGGAAGGAGAGGAAGTTCTGGGAAGGGAGAGGGTATTATGGGTGGGTAGGTAGGTAGGGGATAAGTGTGTCCAGGAGTGACGGACGTGTGAACCCATCCCTCCCACTGCGGTGCAAGGCGATGTTCCGAGAGAGTATGGCTGGAGAAGTCAAAAGGGCTCCTTTAACCATTCTCTCCGATCCGGCCTGCTATGCAGCTGGTGGACAGACGCATCTGCCGCCAAGATCGGGACAAACCTCACGCCATGAACCCGGGCACCCCTGCTAAGTGACCAAACGTAGCGAACCACTTGAGGTGATCTATGGCAGAGTTTTTTTCGTTATTTGTTTTTGAGGTATTAAGCCGTGTTGCGCTACCTACTTCTTTAGCCAACGTTTCGGACGGTAGACGCATCTACCGGATCTGCCGGATCTGCCCTGATGATGGACACTGCAACGATGTCCGAAACGTTCGCTAGAGAAGGAGGTAGCGAAACACAGCATAACACCCCAAAAACAAATAACGAAAATACTTTTGGCCGTGAAAATCTTAAAACCTATGGCAGAGTCGTTGGTTATTCAATAAATGGTTCCCGGGGCGGCGGTACTCATTCTCGCCTCTGAAATTGGTTTCATATATTAAATGTACCTATATTCAATAAGGCGGTTAATTCTAATTACGTTAATTCGTTAATTCTAACTAAAACGAACTCTCCTCTCCTTTCTTTCCTTAAAAAAAACCCTCCACACAGCATCCCCAAAGATGACGTAGGTTCTGAGGGAACTAATTTTCCTCAGGGTCTCCTGTGTGGAGCTCACGTAAAAAAAAAGTTATTTTATTCTAATTATTATAATTATGTATACCCACAAAGTGCTTGACACCCTTTAAAAAAATGGTACCTGCTTTATCTCTTTGTTCCAACAATTAGTTCAATTTTTGAAAATTAAAAGATTATGGTAAGTAAATAATTTTACACATTACATTACACATTCATATTTTATAATACGCACGTCATCACCGACAACCGAAATTAGCATGTCCCATAATAAAAAAAAATATATTTTTAATTTTATGTAATGTCGAATAAAAATGATACAATCCTAATCCTAAATGGCTGCAATCCTATAAAGTTGTGCACGTACGTTTAGTTTGCCTTTAAAAAGCGACATGTGATATATTTTACAATGTGTAAAATCGTACGAGATTAATTTGATGGAAATAAGTCTTCTGTATGGTAAGAGAGTTTGATACAAAGCCAAGATTTCCTTTTTATCGAAGTGATTTCTACACCTACATAAATGTTTATGGAGGCAATATAATCGTACATGCAGATGAGTGAGAAAAGTGACATTTACTGGTCGGTGTTTGTCAATATACTCAGGAAATTCCCATTATACAGATGCATGGTAGCCTACCATGTAGGCCACTTTCCGAAAGTACGCACCTTCTCATTATAATGAGTACCTACCTATATATCAGAATACAAATATTGTCATAAATAATATTTTATTCCAATATTCTTAGAATCCGTCGTTAAGAAGTAGTCTTAAAGATAACGTCTTAACAATAATAGTAATATTTCAACAAGTACTTTGTTCGATTTCTTAACTCGAATTGCATTTTAAATATTGTTTCTTGTAAATATATTATGATGCTTTGGATGAAAATACTAACAGCCCCCTTTTCTTTCCTTTTTCTTAAAATCCTTAATAATTCATGTTTTTATGATTTTCACGGCCAAATGTATTTCGTTATTTATTATAGAGAATGAAACAAGTAGATAATTTGTTTAAAAACCACTTTATTTTTATTTGTCGACCGGTTTCGGTTGACTGCAACCGAAACCGGTCGACAAATGTAAATAAAAATAAAGTGGTTTTTAAACAAAGTACTTGTTTCATTCTATATAATGTCAAGATACAAAGTGTTTGCTTTCTACGATAATTTCGTTATTTATTTTTGAGATGTTATGCCATGTTGCTCTACCTCATTCTTTAGTCAACGTTTCGGATAGCGTTACATTGTCCATCACCAGGGCAGTTATGTAATTCACCACTATCAATTACATATCTGCCCTGATGATGTACACTGTAACGCTGTCCGAAACGTTGGCTAAAGAAGGAGGTTGCGCAACACGGCATAACACTCCAAAAATAAATAACGGAAAACATTAAATTCCACAATAAGTTCCTTTAGAAACCCATCTGTGAAAACAGCTCCTTGATAAAATCACTTAAAAATGGATAGCGTGAAAATATCATGAAATACCCTTTTCGAGATTGTTACTAAGAAAAAGGCTAATGTTCTTAGGTGGCTAACGAATTTCATACTGTAATTATTGTATTTTATAAATTGAAAAAACCTAAGGAACTTTATTTGAACACATTTACTCATTCATAACGGCTTAATCGCACGCATATTAGTTGAAGAAACTTAAATTCCTAACAATAAAGCTAGGCTGTGAGTTATACTTTTTGTGTTCCTTCCGCAAACAAGAACCCATGCGAACCTTCTACGGCCTGAGATTTCACGATAGAAAAGTGCACTGATATAAGTTTATGAAATTAGTCTCAAATTGTGCAGGGATGGAATAGGTACGTATTGCATTGACATGGTACAGAAGAATGAGGTTAATTGAATATATCCCGATGTGCTTATTCTCTTCTACAGTCACATCCCCAAAAAATTATACAAATTTTTTCAATTTTTCCGTTTAAGATATTTTTCAAAAATATTTACTTAGTGGCTTACCACAGGGATTCCAATTAAGACCTACATTAATTTGTTTTTTTGTCAATATCGGTCAGGATCCATTTAACGTTATTGAGGTGTTACGATTATACGATAACTGTAAAAATAGTGTTGATGAATATTATTTACGTAACTGTACAAATAAACTAGCTGGTAGAATATACCTAACTCCGGCTCTTTTAAAACGTACAATAGGTTTCCATTATATGACTTGTCATCCCGTGTGCTATAAATTCTGCGTTAGAAAGAAATCTCACAACAATCGATATATGACAATCTCACAATATGACATGACGTGCGTAAAGCATTATGAGGAAATGTCGAATGCTGTCATGCCATTTTCCAACACTATCTTTTTTGCCTCTTAAAAGTAACACACTGACTCGCAAGTATCGTTTGGCAAAATTAAGACCAGTAGTTATGATGATAGATTCCATGTGACGATCGGAACATGAAAGGTTTCGATTGAATTTTAATTTTATGGTCTTACTTTTTAATGTAGTTGGACAATACTTATATCGGTTTGATCTGTTTTGATCTATTTGTTTAAACTAACCAATAATGCAAATAAATAATTCGTTTTTATTATTTGTTCTCCACACTAGAATTATTTATCGTATTTACTGCCTGCGATATATTCACGTCACCAAAACTACACATACATAGATACAAGCAACTGTCACACGGTACAAAATGTAAAGTATTGAAATACATTAATACAAATACAGATAAACATATAATATATCAATATAATATCCGCTTACTAATAAATAAACAAATAAAACTTACAATTCTATGCACGTATCTTGCAGTAGGTGTGCACGGCAAAAACAATAGACTTGCATCACATTTTTTAATTTTTTTTCCGGTTAAGGCAAATATTCTAAGACATTCCGTATTTTTTTTTAATCTTATTTTTGAAACCCTGGCGATTTTTTGAAAATTTCAATCTGATAAATCAGACCATTTTTAATAATCCGGAAAGACGGGACAAAATTTTATGGGTGCGAAAAAACGTTAATTATGTAGCCGAAAATCATTTAAAAAAATAACATTTTCCACACGAATGGCACAGGAGAATAATGAGGCATACCAAAAATAATACATCCCATAAATATCGTCTATATAACTAAATCCAATGTAATATACTTGTAAATTATAATAATAATAAGAATATTATAACATTTGATTTTGTTAAAATCAACACCATTACCATTATACCTCTAAAACACATGCAGACAACATAAATGTACGGGGTTCTCTTCACAACATCTGCCAAAAAGTCAAACCAAATGATAAGTTCGCAGAGAACAAGCAATAAATCTAGTGAACGTAAAATGTCAAATTCAAAAATTCGTGTGAAATCAAGGTGTTGCCATATTAGAAAAATAAATCAGTGTGGAATTTTACAAAATTAATAGGAACATTTTCGGAGACGGGACATTTTCATATAGTGACGTCACGAGCCCAAATAATGGATTTTTTTTTTTTTTTTTTTACATTAACTCCACACAGGAGGCCCTGAGGAAAATAATTTCCCTCAGGGCCTATGTCATCTGGGATGCTGTGTGGAGGGTCTTTTTGAGGAGAGGAAGGAATGAACATTGTTCTTGAAGAGACCCATGTTGTAGGAAGGAGGAAACACAGAGGCCGGCAAATCATTCCACAGCCGAGCTGTTGAATACAAGAACGAGTCGAAGAAACGACCCGTTCTCATGTGACAAATGTCAACTGTGTACAAATGTTGGGCACGCGTTTGGCGTGTTTCCCGACTATGCACCGGTGCCGAAGGGATCAATAAAGCTAGTTCCTCGGAGCATCTTCCATTGTAATACCGGTAGAACAAGGATAGCATTCCCACCCGACGCCTGTGCTCTAAAGATTGCAATCCGTCTGTTAAGATGGGAGAATCTATCAAACGGACCACCCGTTTCTGCACAGAGTCGAGGGTATTTTTCAGGTATTTTGGAGCTCCAGACCAGAGGTGGCTGCCAAATTCAACCGTGGGGCGCACTTGCGATTTGTACAGGGTTAGCAGTTGTGTACTATTAAAGTATCTGCGGGCCCTGTACAGTACGCCCAGTTTTTGGGAGGCTAACTTTACTCTGGCTTCGATGGAGCCCCCATACCTGAGCTGGTCACTTAGGATTACACCAAGCATATCAATGGAGGGCCTGTTCGGAAGATTGCTTCCGTTGAAAGAGACTAGATTTTCATTGCGATCCCTTTTAGACGTAATCAGACAAGATTGGGTCTTTGAAACATTAAATTCAACGAGATTATTTTTACCCCAAGAGAAAACACTCTCGAGGTAACCGTCCATTCTTTGCTTCAAAGCCTTACGAGCTGTTGTAGTTTGTGAGCCCTTTGGTTGTCTTGTCAAACAAAAAGCTATCATGAACTGTACTGTCATCCGCGTAACAGTGAATTGGTGCACATGACAAAAGGTCGTTGATGTGCAACAAAAACAGAGTTGGCGACAGAACCGATCCCTGCGGGACGCCAGCATTTATCGAGTGAGAGGAAGAGGTGAAACCATCGACTACCGTCTGAATCGACCTCTCCCTCAAGAAGTCGGCAATCCACGTACACAAGGATGCGGGAAGTCCGTAAGAACGCAGTTTGTTGACAAGTCCTCGGTACCAAACCCGGTCAAAGGCCTTGGATATGTCCAGTGCAACCGTTTGGGTCTCACCGAAACGTTCCAGGCATCGCCCCCAAACATGCGTCACATACGCGAGAAGATCACCGCACGAGCGGTTCCGCCGGAATCCGTATTGACGGTCGTTAATAATTTTGTTCTTCTCGAGGTATGTGAGAAGTTTGTCGTTGATCACACGTTCCATCACCTTAGACAGAACTGATGTGATCGCTATGGGGCGGTAGTTGGCCGGGTTGGAGCGGTCACCCTTCTTTGGAATAGGATGGATAACCGCTTTTTTCCAACCAGAGGGCACAGAGCCAGGATTTATTTATTACAAAGAAAAAAACTGTTAAAACTGTTTCTAAAAATTTTTACCAACATTTTCGTAATCTTAGTAAAAAAATCTATCCACACAATTTTTTCCAAGTCGTTATGAATTCCATGCAAGTAGCCTATTTTTAAAAGAAAGACAAACATTCCCGGGTTACGAATAACCCAACAATGTTTGAAAATCTCCTACTACCACCACAGAAAGCCGAAATTGTTGCTTGTGTTGTGATGGAGGATTTAGCCAGCCGAGGAATCGAACACGCGACGCTCGGGTGGGACCCAAGCGCTATGCCCACTCAACCACTGACCAGTCGAAAATATTACATATGTCTATTATGTTGCACACATGTAAGTAATTTAACGTTTGTATCGTTGTTAAATACGTTTGAATTTGTCAATATGTTATAATTAAAATTCCATCTTAATCTTCCCAAGAAAATAAAAAAAACTCATACCCACAATAAATAACGTTAGCGGAAAATTCTATAGACGTTTACTACCAGTCTATTGTTTGCAGCGCGTGTTCTTCGGGTACATCTCACTTCCTATTATCCGTACTGCATTCATCACTCCAATACGAACATTATGATTCACACGAAAAAGAGAAATTACCTGCACGTAAGTACGTGTTAGAGTAAATTACGAGTAACATACGCACAGTCGTACGTGTTCGAGCATCGTAATGGACATTGCGACTAGAATGCTAAAGGCATATTTTTGCAGAACAGTGCAACTGTTTATGGTAATTTTGGCGGATTGCGAACGATGCAACAAATTTAAATGGTCTAGTGTTCTTTTCTTTGAATGCTAATGTAGGATGAATGTCATTCGGGATTCATGGGAGCATTCGTTGTGTAATTGATTTGAGAAACCGGTTTATGTAATGTGTGTTTTAAAGTGTCCAGCGAGGTTCATTGTTGTGAAAGCGAGAGGTCTTATTTGAATAAACAGATTTCTTCACTTATTCCAGAAATAAATCAATCCTTCGTAGTGAATTACATTTGAATAGATATCCATTTAAGTGTCTAGAGAAACTGTTTACACGTCATTATTCTTACTTAGAATGAGAGCAGCGCAAACTACACAAATCTGTAGCCTCCAATACACCGTCTAACTTATACGTGTCTTCAAAACGTATTTACAAAGTAAGTCTTTTTTCACCCTGGACACAAAAAATTAAGTAAAAAATGTATATCAGTCTTGAGGGATGCTTTAGGAATTTATAAGAATTTTTTGAGAAGGGGGTTCAGCTTTAACAAAATATAAAAATAAACGTGTGTGAAGAATAACAAAATAATGAAAGAAATTTTGAAAGTTTTACTTCAAAATTTACGCACGCCCGACTTGGGGGGTAAGCTGGTGAATGCGTTACGAAAAGTGGTGATTGTTACGAAAAGTGATGATTGTTACAAAAAATGTCATACGAACGGTAATCGATGCGTACGGTGATCGATTGCTAGGCGAACGGTCGGGCCTTTACGCACGCTTGACTTGGGGAGAAATAAGAATAAGGATAAGGATAATGATAAGGATGGTCACCCCAAGGTCGAAGGTCACCCCAAGATCGTAGGTCACCCCAAGGTCATAAGTCACCACAAAGTCGTAGGTCACCCCAAGGTCGTAGGTCACCCCAAGATCGTAAGTCACCCCAAGTTCGTAGGTCACCCACGGTCGTATTTCACCCCAATATCATATGTCACCCCTGGGTCATAGGTCACCCCGTTCGCTACGTTTGGTAACTTAGCAGGGATGCCTGGGTTCATTAGGCGAGGTTTTTCTTGTAGTTTTACTTCAGTCGTGTGGTTTAAATCACACTCGTTTTTTTCATCCTAATTTATTTTAAATCATCTAGGGGAGTTCCATCTTGACACTATCAGTTTAATCCTCAGTAAACACGTAAGACCGAAAACCCGCTTATTTCAACAATGATGAAGGGAAGCTCATTTGTCACTTTTCTATAAGCCATGACAACAAGAATATTCCTCTAAAAAACAAAAAGAGGCAAGCTTTATGATTTTGATAAACAGAAAACGCTTCCTTCTTTGAACCTGCATTCCGCTTACATTGCCTGCTTTGTAAAGTTAAGCTGCTTGTGGAATTAAAAATCTTATCTCTAAGTAAGCATTTAAAAGAATTATGTACATTTATGAGATTGAGCCCATGTTACAAGGCACGTTATGAAATTGTTCAACAATCTAGCTTGGAAGATTTAAAAACATATAATTATCAATTTCTCGAATTGTTGTGTTCTTTTGATAATTTCTTCCATTTATTAAAGTTTTTGTTCTGGTTGAGGGTTTGGAAAATTCTGTCGCCATTAAGCTTATTTAGGTACACAGAATACAAAAAAATAATTATAAGTTGTGCGGGAAAATTCATTACTGTAATCCATCATGTCTTTTCCTACCCTTCATTTTAATTACAATAAAATAACAATGTTTTATGACATTCATGCTCGCGTGCCACCTATTTTTTTTTTATACAAATTTAATGACGCCACTGTATATATATAAAAATCGGGGCGTGCGCACAACAACTCGCCAAAGTTTCATCGCAATCGGACGAATGGTTTAGGGACCGCATAAGGGACAAACAAAGAAATTCAAAAATCATTTTTATGTATTAAAACTAGCGCAGATTTGTGAAAAATCACGTGTTAGTCCGAATTCCTGAAAAATCAGTTACAACTTTTAGAATGAAAAAAAAAACTATTTTCTGTTAAAAATTATATTTAATTGATAAGTACTTTATCGCTTGTCTAAATTCTTCACACAATCAGTTCAAATTTTCAAAATGACACTTGAACCAACAAATTTGATTGCATTGAACCAGATTTCATGCAGGACGCACAGACAATTGAAATTCAAATGTTAAATCTTAATTGTATCTGTATTTGTATTAACACTAGCACACTAACCCAAATATTGTAACTGCAAAATAAAGTAAATTAAGTTTATTTATATCTTCAAGGTAAAAGCACCCATTGACAAATTACTAAAAAGTAGTTTATTGGGACTTTTCTTATTTCTGTAAAATATTTATATTTTTTTCCTGTCATATTGTATTACCTTGTCTTTATCATCATCATCATTACATAGTATAAAATGAAGTCGCTCAAAATGTATGTGCGCGTTAATCTTTTAAACACCAATTTTCTCACCAATAGATAGAGTGATTGAAGAGGAATATTTATATGTATAATACATGTAAATTATATTAGAGAAAAGCCGAGAAATTAAAAAAAAAACTTATTTTTGTGCGATTTAAAACGTCTGGAGGGCCGTACTATAGTCACTTTTGAAATTCGTTTTACGGAAGAAATTGGAAAATAGATGTCCTAGTCCTAGAGTAAGTAGGTATTTGATTTTCCTTTTCAAATATCCAGTGTTGCATTGCAAGCATTGTATTAGTGGCGAGTTAATTAGTTTACATGCTTATTATAGTAGAGAAAAGCCGATAAATTGAAATATTCAATTCAGGCAGCGGGCAGCGGGCAACTAGCAAGCGGGTGGTGTGGATTTTATAAAGATTGGGTAATGGCATTGTGTTTCGTTAGCCATAGCAACGTGTGGCCGGGTCTGCTAGTAATAAAGAAAAAACAAGTCGGGTTAACTAACTACATATTTAGTTACACTACACTATTTATAACTTGAGATCGGCTGCCGATTTTGATGATCTTTGATTCGTTGGATTTGTCTCTGCCCCGGATAACAGAATAACCATTAAAAAAAACATCGCGAAAATTCACGAAAAAGAAAGTTATGAAGAAAATTATTTTTTTCATACACTTTGTATGGAACGAATTCTAATATTTTTAAAGAACTGTGGCAATATTGTGATAGGCATAATATTTAACTGTGCGTGAATTCCAAAAATTAAAAAACGTCAAATGTCAATGCACTGATTGTTTTGCTTTTGTTCTTAATCATGTAATGCTGCCCCTTTTTCTTATACACTAAATGTCAATAGTCGAAGATGAAACAAACGGTGAAACGCATTTTTTTACATAAGCTCCACTCAGGATCTATGTTATCTTAGGGGATGCTGTGTGGAGGGTCTTTTTAATGAAGGGTAGGATAGGAAGTTCTGGGAAGGAAAAAGGCATGAGGGGTGGGTAGGATTCTGGAGGTCAGTGTATCCGGGAGTGAATCCATCCCTCCAAAAGCGGTGCAAAGCCATTGTCTTGACCGGAATTGACCTTTTACCTCGAACTTTTAACGCCGGATTCTTTCGACCCATTGGTCGAGAGAATCCGGCTGTAAAGGTCAAAAGGCCTCCGTCAACCAGTCTCTCTCGATCCGGCCCGCCTCGCAACAGGTGGGCAGACGCATCCGCCGCCAAGACCCACACAAAAGTCACCCCATAAACCCGGGCATCCCTGCTAAATCAAAAAACGTAGCGAACCACGTAGCGAACAAGTGTTGGTTATCCAATAAATGGTTCTCGGGGCGGCGGCACCCGTACCCGTTTCCTTTCAAAAATTCCCGTAAGTAAGTGGAAAAGTAAGAAAATCACAAATATAAATCCGTACACAACGCCATCTCTGATACTGACAAAACAAAACACGGTAGTTGGGCATCGATAATTGCTTCATTGTGTAATTTTTTAACGTAATAAAAAACACTTAATTTTATTCAATAGTTATTGATTCTGAGGCGGTACGAAGTTCGCCGAGCCAGCTAGTAATATATATAAATAAAAATCTCGTGTCACGATGTTTATTTCGGCTCGACCGATTTTACGAAATTTGTTATGTATGAGAATAGGTTTTAAAGTATATTTCATACCGCTAGGTGATTAGGGTGTCCCCATCCAGAATTTTTTTTTTTTTACAATTTTTTTTGTATTTGTTTTAATTTGGCATAAAAAAATACCTATAACTCAAAATTTTAACCCTCCTACCCCCACCCTCCCATTTTTTAATCGCGATTTTGGTATTTTTCTTTCGTATTTCAAACAGAACGAAATTATTTATGTCGTTGAATGACAGATGGCGCTACTTGAACTTTCATCCACATGCGCAAGACATTCACGAGAAGCGTTGCGTCATTTTGATATTTCATTCGGCGTCATGTCCTCGCGTGGGTAAACCATCCAGCTTATTTGTGTTGGCTAAAGGCGGACTGACAAAAAATATCGTACACTTGTATCGTACACTAATCGTACCACGCTCTTCGAAATTCATATTGATTTGCTTTATTTCATTTTCCTACTTTAGTTGTTGTTTTTTTTTTGTTTTTATCGGCGGTCATCGTCTACAGCGCTCCATTCCTCTTTCTGTCATAGACCCCATCCCCACACACGTACAATAAATTCGTTATTTTTTATTTAAAAACCAAAATATTCACTAGAAATAATTTATATGGCAGAACAACGTTTGCTTGCAAAATGCTTCTAACTTAAGCGTCGATGACACAGGGCTACTTTACAAGCTACTATCTGGGAAATTCACTATCTGTTAGTAAACTCGCCCAGTGTCATTGTGTCACTTGCTAACTAGCAGCAACTAGCAGATTGTTGACAATCTACGAAAAAAAGTTGAAAGGTCGTCAACTTTACTCGCCTACACGCTTGCTCCGTTTGCTCGTGATTGGTTTATTTACGTTTCCAACATGGCTTCCGATAAACAGCTGATTTCGACTGTCAAAAATCTGAAGAATTTAGTTCGCGACCTCAGTTTCCTACGCTTCTGAGCGAGTGGACAGTTTTGTGTGTCATTATGACAATCACACTCGCCGATTTACCCGCTTTTAAAACTTAGTAGATAGTAGCTTGTAACTCGCCGCGTGTCATCGAGGTATTAGGAAGAACTTATTCGTGTAAAGATAGACCGTAAAACCTAAAGTTAGCAGAAATGAGTTTTGATGACAGATATCTACGTAGAAATATTGATAATGCGGTCTAATTTTCTTTCGATTTTCTAGTACAAAAGATGCATGTTTATCATTCTGTAGTTCCGTTTGTTCTATCTTGTATCCGCCATCTTCTTGGTTATATCACTTTCTCTAAGCACTGAACTTGAGGACACTATTCAATGGCTCGTCACGTCTCACTTGATCTCCACATTCCTTCTCTACTTCTCCAAAAGGTCAAACAGAACCGTACCGAACCATAATAACGTGCATGAGAAGAAGTGGGAAGGTCCCGCCCTTTGAAGTCCACAAGTAATGATGATAACATGCATATTAGAATATGTGACTACAATAACAAAGCTAACAAAAGCATTTTGTTATGTTTTTTTATGTGAATATCTCACAAGAGTCTCAACTGCTCCCGTCTGGAGCCAGTGAGAGACTATGGCATTCTAAGTTTGGGTATGTTGTGAGGCTGAAGGAAGTGGGGAGGAGAAGGAATTGGGGTAGAGGAAGGTGGGGAAGTACCCGGCTATTCAAATCTGGTCACCAAACAAGGCTAAAGCCATTTCACGCAACGTTTCAATTCTGAATGGTGGTCTTACACCAGGGCGATACTGTGTCTAAATATATTTGAGAGACCTCTTATTGTCCAAAAATATGATAAAAATAATGGTGTGGTTAGATAATATGGATACGATTTTATATTTTCACAGACAAAATTATTTTCGTTAGTTGTTTATGGGGTATTATGCCGTGTTGCGCTAGCAACACCTCCTTCTTTAGCCAACTTTTCGAACAGCGTTACTGTGTCCATCATCACACATCTTCCCTGATAATGGACACTGTAACACCCCAAAAACAACTAACGAAAATAAGATAATAATAATAATAATAATATCTTTATTGAACAAAAATTTTAAGATTTATAACAAACAAGAAAAAAAGTACATCTTACAATATTTTAAAAGTAACATTAGTACAAAAGTTAATAACAAAAAACAATATACATATAAACAGTAGTTACTTAGAGAGTAGATATTTGTAATTATAAATTTAGGTTTCTCGTAACCTGCCTCACTAGGCTAGCCTGTGTTGAGGCAGTTATTTTACATCAATTTATAATGCTGTGAACATACCTACACTTATATTAGAATGTAATCACACAATAGATTGGTTGCATTAATAATAACAATAACATTGGTACAATAATAACAGCATTGGTTCATTACTAATTTCGAATTTGGGTGAGTGCACCGGTAAATGCTCTATCATTATTTTTTATCCAAATTTTTATGTTTTTTTTGAAATTTTTTTGTGAATCACATTTTTTTATACTAATTGGAAGAATGTTGTAAAGTCTTGTTGCAAGGTATCTAAAGCTTCGTTGACCAAAAGTAGTATGAGTTATGGGAATTTGTAGTAAATCTTTGTTATTGTTTCGAGTATAGCGAGAATTTAGTCTTTTTTCATAGTATTTATGTATGTTTGTGTATAAATGAGTGAGGATTGTTTTTGCATATATCTGACGAACGTCAAACACATTCATAATATTAAAGATAAAGTTCGAGTCCGTAATTAGGGGTAATCTAAGAATTATTTTTATAATCGTTTTTTGTGCCTTTATGATTGGATCTAGTGCTGATGCAGTACCGCCTCCCCATGCTATGATACCGTACTCAACCGTACTCAGATAATATAGTTATTTCTGAATTAGATATATGAGTTCGACAAAAAACTTAAAAATTAGTATTAATGGTCGTGTTGGTAATGGAGTTTGTCTCGGTAAGACAAAAGATCTGGTTGGAAACCCAGTTGCAACCGTTCTTTTGAAGTGAAAACTTTTATAGCACCATTGTGATTTGAAACTCGATGAAACCGAGACGATCGACACTAAAAAGAGACACACACACACAACAGAATGAGATAGATAAAATATTTATTTATTTCACGGGTACTCGGTTCCAATATAATAGATAAATACGCGAAATATCGAAAAAATCATCCGTCACATTGATAAAGAAAGTGCTTCGTATTCTCCCTACTATCGTCTACTTTAGTTTTCTGAAGGTTTCGCTTCTACCGTGTGTAAATTACACATTCTGATTTTTTTTCTCTGTCTTATGAAGCTTAAATTCTTTTTCTTCGTCTTGATTTATTATCTTCGTCTTCAGAAATATTATTATCCAACAACCTATCGATTCTTGTATGGTAGTCTCTATCCATGGTAATACGCAGGGTATTTACTCTTTTCCTGTTCGAAGTTGCCTAATTATTTAGATTAATGTGTACTTATAAATATTGGGGTTATTTGGAAGAGGTACGCGTTGTATCAACATCTTCTGTAGTAGGAAGGAAGGTACATAATAAAAACACCTCTAACCAATTAACCATTACTATTCATAACCTAACCTGGCTAGGTGTTGCACATAGTGCTTACATTATTTGATTTAACAATCACGAAATTGGGTCCACATCAACATGCCGAGTGCCTGAAAAAGTTACACAATAGCTCCAGAGCATTTTTATAACACAATGACGAAAGCTGGTGAAATCTGATAAGCTCACGTTATCCACAAACTCACACATACTTTATGTTTTATATTTATTAAATCAATGACACAGAACGTACAAGATTGGTTATAGCAGCCAAAATAATTACCACATTTGTAGTGCTAACTTTACAGAGTTTTATCCGTGATTTTGATTATTGAATTGCCGGCAACCTAGGCGTTTATTGAGATAAAATATTTTGATATATTAGTAAGTTATCCGCCTCACTAGTCTGTTCTGAGATGGGTAATACTATGAAAAAATTAACATTTAAAAAAAAGAAAAATAAAAGGGGTGCGTAAAATTTACACAAATTAAACAAGAAAATACAAATTATGTGAATCGAGAGTAAAAAAAGAGACAAGACTACATCAAATATCTGCTTAAAGGGGTGACCGACCAACTCAGAATGAAACCAACTCGACCCTCTTCAGAAAAGTCATTAAAAGTGAAGTTTAAAAAAATTGGTTAAATAGGTGACGTTAGGTTGGGGTTAATAGCCATTTTAAAATTATTTTTTTCATAGTTTTTAATAACTTTTCAAAAAGAGGTGTTGAGTTGACTTGATTCTGAGTTGGCATGGAACGGCTTAAAGGATAGACATGTTTATATATAATTATGTCTTAAAAGGTTAAAAAAAGGTGGTCTGGTCCCAAAATACCTGCCGGCCTCTGTGTTTCCTCTCTTCTACAACATGGATCTCTTCAAGACCACGCAGCATCCAAAATGATGATAAAGGCCCTTAAGGAAATTATTTTCCTCGGGGCCTCTGTGTTGAGTTAATGTAAAAAAAGGGTCTTTCAAAGTTCGATAACTCATAATAGAAATAACTACTATAATCTACATTGGTCCAGAAATGAAAGTAGTGAACATTTCACGAAGCCAAACTCGCGAGAAAAGAGATTTTCTGTTATGCAATTACGATTAAATAAATCAACAAGGAAAATATGATTTCAATCCAAACTGATGTAATATGATTGTTGAATACACTAAAATTGACTAAAAAACATTTGGCTTGTCGCTCTAACTCACTAAAAACAAGAAAGACAAAAGAAACACACATATAAAATAACGTCATAAATAGTTCTATGTTCTTCTGACTGAAGTTGTGTCTAAAAAAACTACTACCTACATAATTACATGGATCCAATTTCATACAGATGCTTTCTGCTGCGGGTTCACCTAGTATATTACATGTCAATGAACCGAGCTTATTCATATGCACAGAACGGCAGATAAACATTAATCTAGGTGTGTTTGTTTTATTCTAAATTGGACCACTTTCGGGTTGTGTAAATATGTTTTAAAATGTCTCGGTAAAGAGTCGTTTCCGTTTGTTTTCGAGTGATATTATTAGCATAACAGAAGTGGTTCGTATTTGAACTTTCTTCGGGGTTATTTATTTTTGGGGGACACAATGTGTCGGGTAATCTCTATACTGACATGTTGTGTGTTTACAGAGCACTGGATATTGTTAATGAGTATAAACATGACGAAAACATGATGCAGTTCGTATCCACTATTTTCAAATATAGAATAGTATTTGCGTGGTTGAATTTCGGAACCCGGCTTCGAGTGCATGTCTGACGCCACGCCATACGCGCCGCGCCACAAGTAACATCTGTGTACGTGGAATTTCAAAGAAAGCTACCGTTGTAATTCGGTTTCGAATTCAAGAATTTGTCACAAGATGTCGCCACTTCCATCAGCAGGTCAGATGGGGACGTGTCCCCCCTAGGTATAACTGCTACAAATTTGTGAAAATGTAGTATCTCTACGGATGTGGAAAGATTGACGGTAATACTTACTTGTAATCACGCGGCTATATTTTAGACATGAAGTCATGGCCTGTCCCAGTTACTTTGTCCCGGTGACTTTGTCCCGGTGACTAGCTATCACTGGATGAAAGTGGATTCGAGGAACAGGCTATTTTTGGAATCGGTTGCTATTGGATTTATAAAATGGTCAGCGTTGTCACAAACACTAACTGGGCGAAGCTGAACCAAAAGCCGCCTTGCAGTAAAACCTGCGGAGCGGGTCTTTAACTGCTTGTTAATATCACATGCGATATCAAAGTTGTCTCATTTTCAGACTAAATATAATCAAATAAATTTTGAGGAAATACCAAATATTATCCAGTTATTGATTTCAGAGCCGTAGGTTTAGGTTAAAGAAAACTTACCTACACAGATTACCTAATCCTGCTCCAGACTATCAAGTAATTAATTAACTCTTCAAAAATCAAGGTTTTTTTTGTAAGAAGCTAAAAATATTTCCACTTTGCAATAAAATGAAGAAAAATGAAAGAGAAATGAATGAAAATACGCTGAAGATTGTGCCTGTCTACAAAATAATTTAAACAAATTAATTAGTTGGTGCTCTATTAACAAACTTTATCTGAACATAAATAAGTGTTATTCAATAAGTTTTTACAGAATAAGTCAACCAATTATTCATCCTTATGAACTTAACAACTCTACCCTTACCTCTGTCGAAGAAATTAGTGACTTGGGCATAACTTTCGACTCTAAATTAAACTTCATATCCCATATAAACTCAATCTATAATAAAGGTATCAAAATGCTTGGCTTCGTTCTTAGAAATTCCAGAGGTTTCAAGAATATTTCAACTTTAAAAATTTTGTATACATCCTTAGTACGTAGTCAAGTCGAATATAACTCCTCGATCTGGTCCCCCCATTTTAAAATACATTCAGATTCAATCGAAAAAATTCAACACAAATTCTTAAGACATATTAATTTTAACCTCGGTATTCCCATTGAAAACATAAATTATAATTACTTGATGAAAGAATTAAATTTACTAAGACTGTCAGATCGAAGAATTATATCAGACTTAATATTAATGTTCAAAATTGTAAATGGTAGAATAGACAGTCCTGATCTAACTAAGCTCATTGAATTTCATATTCCCACGAGAACCACTCGTTCTAAAATCCTTTTTAAATGTAACAATAATCGGACTGAGTATACGAAACACTCACTTTTACCTAGGTTGCATGAAGTTACTAATAGATATGCAGATGTGATAGATCTATTTAACTGCACGGAACAGAGGTACAAGACGGCTATGCTATCATATTTTTTTAGTCACTATTAATTTTATTTCTATTATAGATTTTTGCATGTAAATGTATCACCGGTGTCACTTCCCAATGTATCGTCACAATTAACTGTTATACATACACTGTTTTACCATTACTAATATTTTGAATATGAATTTGTGACATGTAATTAATGTTTATGGCATACTTATGCCGTTTGTATTAAATAAATAAATAAATAAATAAATAAAATCCTAATATGTGGAATATTTATCCTAACATGTAGAAGATATCCGAAAACTAAGAGCTGTTTTTGAAAGGTGATGAAATACACAATCAAATGTTATTATCAGAAGTAAAAATATTGAAAGTTAGTAAAAAAAATTACAAAAAATTCCCAAAGTTTCATAATTTTTTTTCAAATTACGATCCGAAACTTAGGGTTCATGTAGGTGCACATTAAAATGTTTCTATGGTTAATTTTTAGATTTGAATATAAAGCGTGGAGTTTTCTCTTTCTAACAGCGTTGACAGCTCGGGAGACACAAAGATTTGTATGAGACATATATCAGCTGGAACAAATATGATCTCCCGTGATTCAACTTGAACGTTTAAGGGAAGGCCCAAATTCTGTTTTCAGTTTCAGTTCCGGCAACCCAGGCGTTTATTTTATTTTCATTTATTTACATAGTTTTCTTTTACCCACCCAGACAAAGTATGTTCTGAGATTTACTCTTATTGTCACAATTGATTTCACATTATACTTTATTTTGTCCTATCCATGCATAATTAATTACCGAAATGTTGTGAATTGACGATGCTTTTCTCAGAATGTTGCAACCCGTCTAGGAATAAATATATCCCAAAACACGTAATCGCGTTATACTTTCATAAGACCAAAAACGTCCCGAGCAACCTTGCATTTTAAAAGCTATATATCTCTCTTTCTCTCATGCAAACATATGTATTTTTCTTTTAACCAGAAAGAGAATAAAATAATGCTTCTTATTGTCTTTGAAATATGAAAGCTATCTTGCATAGATATTTTACAATCTCGATCCAAAGTGACGGTTTCAGAATTTATACGCAAAATCGAGGCTTCCGGATTGTGAGGTGCGAATATATTGAACCAAGCAGACGGGTTAAATATCGTAATAAATAAATAATGTCGTTATATCGCCACCTCAGTTGGACAAAGTTCTAACTCACATTTTTAACCAAAATTATGTTCCGAACCATCTTGTGTTGTATTTTCGTAGATACTTGTATGACGTAATTATAACATCAAGTTTGTAAAGCTTTTATTTATTTTATAAGGTTCTAACATTTCTTTGAACATTTTGCAATTGCAATTTTGTTTTTGTATGTTATTATTTATTTTTATATGAATTTCTCACAAAAGTCCCAACTGCTCACGTCTGGAGCCAGTGAGACCATGGCATCCCCAATAGGGTATGTTGTGAGGCTGATGGTAGTAGGGTGGGAAGGAGATGGGGAAGAAAAGGGTGGGGAAAGAAATGGCTATACAGATCTGGTCACCAAATCCGACTAAAGCAATTTCTTAAATAACACGAATTAATCATCATCATCATCATCTTCTTCCCCTTATCCTATTCGGGTCGGGGACCCATTGCATCGATAAGGCTCCTCCATACGTCCCTGTCTTGTGCTGATTGTTCGGCCTCTGTCCACGGTAGCCCCATCCTCTCCTTACACAGTTTCTGGAGTTGCCTCGTCCAACTGTGTCTGGGGCGGCCCACTGGACGTCTACCCTCTGGAATCGCACTCAGTATCTTCCTCGGATTTCGGTCATCAGACATTCTTAGTACATGCCCTAGCCACCTCAGTTGCGATTTTTCTCTGAAGAGTAGCAGTGGTTCAATGTTTAGATCATCTCGGATCGTCGAGTTTCTTATATGATCCCATTTCTTAACCCCTGCCACTCCTTTCAAGTACCTCATTTCGGCAGCTTGGACCCTAGAGCGTGTTCGTTCATTTAGCATCCATGTCTGGTGGTCGTAAGTGAGCGTCGGGCGGTATACCGTTTTAAACACTGCCATCTTTGTCTTGATGCTGAGCTCGGCTTTCCTTGTCACTGAGCTGTAGAGAGGACGCAATACACTGTTAAACGAATTAATGAAATAAAATTTATTTGTCCCCACTGGGATTAGATCCCACGTCCTTCGGATTGCAAGTCGAGAGCTTTACCCCTCGATCGCAGTTTAATTTTTCACTTTAGTTGGATAGAGTTCTAACTTCGCCTTACCATGTTCTGAGGTGTCAAAGTTTTGAAAGATGAATTCTCATAATATATTTAACAATTTCTGATTTTGAGCTTTAATCTTGTATAAAGTATTTTAGTTTAACATATTTATCAATTAGTACGTGATACTATCTTGAAATAGCATTACGGAAAGTAGTAAGAACCTTATGCATTAAATTATTACACTTGAGCTGGTTACATATTACGCTAAGATTTAAAATGGTAAGTATACATCCTACTCAAATATTTTTCCTTAGATTCAACCCTAAAATCAAAAATCGTAAATAGATTACGAGAAATCGTCTTTGCAAACTTTCACACCTCATATTCCAGAACAAGGTAAAATTAAGTTAGAACGCTGTTCAATCAAAAAGACAAGTAATGCTAGGCCGGTGCAAATATAGCATCACTGTTCTTTATGCTGATTCCTAATAGCTCTGTTGTAAAATTTAATAGGCTATTCTGAAACTTATTAATAGCTATCATCAATACAGAGAACGCAATTTATTACAAGGAATTCTAAACAAAAGTACCGCCGTTTTTCACTATTACTGTGTGAAAATTTATTTACGATTGTAAAGCCGGCTTCACACAGCATCGATCCTATCCTATTAATCATACAAAATGTAGGGTGCTTTGGTACTTACCAGATTGTAGTTATTAAAAGTTCGTAAATCACTTTCACAAATTAGTACATGATTATATCGAAATTGTGGGATTTTTTCTGAACACTTGGTTTCGTTCTTAAAAATGTTTTAAAAATTTGGTTACGGCACAACTCTTTCTTTTAATTACTTTCATGTAGATTTATGTATTTTAGTAATGGACTTAATCGTTTCATATTTCGATATGTTAAAAATGCTTTTGAATAATTTTACAATTAAAAATCTAAGTGCGTTTTTTTGTTATGTTAGCCGATTCACAGATGTAAACAAAAAACATTACGTTCAATCAAAGGGTTTTTTTCGCATTTCACGTGTATTTATTTATAATTCCCAAAACAATAACTGAATATCTCAACTATTTAACGTCATACTTCTGATATGTTTGCCTCCATTATAAATAAAATCATTTTTTGATCAGTTAACTGTACCGTTAAACAATTTGTAGCGACATAATGAAAGAAAATACACAATTATTATACGGTCAACACAATTAGTCTGGTTTGGCTTTATTTGGAGTAGGTACAATCAATTTTCAAGTGTGACACAGTTCAATAATAGTAAAACAGTACAAAAGTATATCAATAACTTTATCGATAGATATTTAATTTAACCCAATGGAAACGAATGGTTTCCTTAAACCACTCGTTAAACCTTTTACAAGAGTTACACTAGTCTATAACCACTCTAGGTTAGCTGAAATATTTTCAGGCCTGCCAGAGGTTTTTCATTGCTCTCGAAATAATACGCTTTGTTACAAATTGGCATTATCAGCATGTTTTGCGCTGCGCAGGAATCAAACTCTGGACCAGTTGTTTCATAGAATTTGAACAATTCATCAAAATTAAAAGTTAATTGTAAAGTTCTATGAAAGTTCTTTCCAAGTACTGTCATTTTTTCAGTTCTGTGTAACAACTGGCCCATAATGGAATAATAACAGAACTTGAAAATTAACTTCGAAATTTGATGAATTGTTAAAATTTTGTGAAACAACTGGCCCTAGACTTCCCAATTTAAGAGTAAAATGAATGGAGAAGAGCCACAGAGGATGTATCATGAAAAAGTATTAATAGCCTAGCGACTGTATGATTGAAATTTAAGAATCTAACTAAGAATACAACTCTGACGTCGCACCTTTCACAAAACCGTTTTCGTAAGTGGAGTTTGTACACAAATCTACTTTTGTAATATAAAGGGTGGTCCAACCGTAACGCACGATGTTAATTGTAAATAAAACAAAAAGTTTTCAGAGAATTATTTTAATTTTTTTTATTATGATAGAAAGATCTATGACAATTGTGTTAGAACCGAACTAAAGCAATGCCAAAAGATGGCGCCACCTACGTTTCGCAGCTAGCATGAGGAGCATCAGCTGGTAGACGTAGGTATCTACTATTGGATTTATAATTTCGTGAATCTCTCCTGATATGGAGAGACCGATGATAATATGATAATTATTACAACTGGCAGTTGCGAACGTGTCTATATATTATATACGACGTCATTGCCTGTCGCGGTTACTTTGTCCCGGTGACTAGCTGTCACTGGATCCCAGTGGATCCGAGTATCCAACTATTTTTGAAGCCAGTTCTTATCGAATTTTTAAATTAATCACCGACACTCAAACTGGGCAACCTGCGGAGCGGGTTTTTAACTGCTAGTATAATATTTAACGCAAGTATTTGTACCCAGAAAAGAAGTCACAATTTTCAAACCAACAAAAAAGTCATATTATGATGTATGACCCAGATTTCAAATAAGTCTAAAGCATACCTAATTTGTATTATTCTAACCCATTCGTCGTATTTGCTACTTAATCTTTCATTCGCCATCACAGTTTGGTCCATGATCATAAATTACAGAAACAAATACATACTTAACCAATACGTCAAAACCTCAGAGTATATATTGTTACTCTGAGGTCAAAACACCTTAGAAGGAAATGACCTAACCGAAAAAAACATGGCGAAACCAAACATAGAAAGCGAAAACAAAACACCGTCCACTTTACCGAAAGTCAGTCAACTGTTCTTTACCTTTCCGGTAATTTCGTACGTGTTATTTATGAATGACAGAAAGCTCTCACGCCTCTAGCGGAGCAAAAGTGAAACTGTGCGTAATAAGTGATAAGGCAGCTTTGTTTTTTTTTTACTATGTACAGGTGTGTTTATTAAAGCTAAATTGACTTAATGAATCATTGGGGTCAGGTGTTCAGTTACGAGGTTAGGTGAATGAAAACAAGAAATGGAAGCAGCTCTGCGACCGAATAGTGTTTTATGGGAGCAGAAGAGACAATAGATGATACTGAATAAGATGGGTTTGAAGATAATAATATGTTAAATAGATGAGACGAAAAAATCTGGAAGGAGGCATTTTCTGTTGTATTACTTGAAGCTCTTTTTTACGCAGTACCACGTAAATTATAATATAACATTGGAAGTGTCTTTTATACATTGGAGGGGACCCCACCACTTTCCCAACGGCGTTATAAGAAAACATATGGTTTCCTCCTTCACCGCACACGTCAAGACTCTTTTTTTTTAACGAAGCTACATTTATTTGAACGACTCTAGACCCTCCTATGTCCATGCATACGAGGTTAGTAAGCATGGACATGTGTCTTTGATACAAATTTTAATGGAAACAAATATGCCAATAACTTAGTACCATTTAGCACACGGTCTGCCTTTTTTGCACTTGCCTGAATTGTATATCGCCATCCCATTTGAATTTCGTAATCATGGTCAATGATCTTCAATTTGGGATATGTACCGCCGCACCGGTAAACATATTTTGGATAACCAACACCTCTGCCATAGGTCACTCCAAGTGGTTCACTACATTTGGTGACTTAGCAGGGTTGCCCGGGTTCAAAGGGTGAGGTTTGTCTAGGTCTTTGCGACGAATGGGTTTGTTCACCTACGGCGTAGGAGGGACTGGTTGAGAGAGACCGAACCTAGATCTCTACAGCCGGACTCTCTCGACCCATCACCTAGCACCGCAGTAGGAGGGATCAATTCATACGTCCGTCACTCCTGGACACATTGACTCTCGGATTCCTACCGACCTCTCATACCTTTTTCCTTCCCAGAACTTCTTCTCCCTTCTTTCCAAAAAAGGCCCTCCACTAAGCATCTCCAAAAATGACAAAGTCCCTGGGGGATTTTTTTCCTTAGTGCCTCCTTCGTGAGCTCTTATAAAAAATAAAATAAAAATGGTCAAACACAGTTTTGTACGAAAAAGTAGACCCAAATTAGGCCACTAATTGGATTACGAAACATGCTTACAAGGCACTTCTTGTGTTATTCTTTGGTCTGTGGTAGTTTCGGTAATATATTTGGTGATTTACGATACGTCATTTAATATTTTGTTAAACAGTGCTAACACACACAAACAGTAGTAAGAAGAACAATATTATGAATAAAGTATGTAATGCCGACAGAAATAGTCCTTAACTAAAATGCCTATACATATTACATATTTACCTGTGGTCCGACGAAAATAAAGAAAATTTATTATTTGTCTTCAAAAATGGTCCGAAGTAGTGATGAGAGAACACTTGTAATTCCCGCCGACCATTCAGGTGCTCACAAAAATGCAAACCAGGCGTTAGTCTTTCACCTATATCACTCTTTTAACAATCGCACTTTTTACAATCACAGTGTTAACACATCTAACAATCACACATTATGGGAATAAACGTACATGATTTTATTCACGATCTAGATTGGTTGAAAGAAATGACCATTTTCCCACGTTTATACTACCAATAATAAATGTACGTACCTGTTAACCGTCCATGGTATATTTTTTAATGCAGGTGGCATTCATAGTTATTTTCTACATATGTTAGTTAAGCCTTTGAGTTAAGGGTTCAAATCCTGCGTAAATAACAACCAAATATCCAACAATAAACCAGATTTTTCTATGTTTCACCCCTCAGGCCCCGGGCTTATATTGTCGGAAGGTCAAAATGTTTCCGCTTTGAAATTAAATCCAAATGAATGGAATATTTCTGAACGCATCCAAAAACTAAAAACTGTTTTTGAAAGGTGATGAAATATGCTTAACTTTATAATTTAAAATAAAGGTACAATAATATTTTTCAAAACAAACATAAGAAAGCTTTAAAAATTATGTTTTTTTAAAACACACACATATTTTATTAAGTAAATTTATTATAAAACGTCATGTAAAAATAATTTTTCCAAAGTTTCATAATTTATTTTCAAATTACTGTCGGAATCTTTGGTTTCATAAAGCTGAACATTTTAATTATTCTGAAGTTAACTTATAGATTTTAACATAAACCATGGTGTTTTATCTTTGAAACACCGTTTAGATCATAGGTATTTCTAGCATCATAGTAAGAGAAACGAAACGATATATATGAAAAATATATAAGTTGTTCCAAAAACCGAACAAATAGCCTGAGGAGTTAACACACTTCTCTTGTGATTAGCCGGCATTACCTATTACACTCTAAATAAAATTAATTGGTGTATTGACCACATGTTTATATCCAATTAAATGGTGAAAACGCTAAGTAGGTTTTTAGCAGACCCCATGTGCTACCATTCTATTATAATGATCAGTCATCTAGTATGGGTCATAGTATGTTATTAAAAACGGATGGTCTGTCACAGCGGTGGTCACTTCACTTTCAATCGATATATCATGTGGTCTATTATTATTTTCTAGAAGACGGAGAGTCAAGGTCAACAGAAGTCGTCGAAAAAATGGACATATTTTTACGGCTGTAGTATTCTATAAATTCAATCAATTTCTATTTAAAAAAACATTGTTAACAAGCGAAAGCTTGTTTGCAAAAAAAAATTGACACAAGTGTTAATTTTATTTAAGTGCCAAGAACATATTTGATTCACTTCACTGCGTCTTGTCTTTTTCACGATGCATTCGAGACAAACATATAACATGTCATTTTAATTTTTTGAATCTCTAAAAATGTTCATCGGTACAGAGGAATATCTTTACATAGTATGAAACAAAGTCGCTCCCTCTGTCCATAGGCTTAGATTTTTTAAACTACGCAACGGATTTTCATGCGGTTATCACCAATAGATATAGTGATTTATTGTTTTTTTTTACATGAGCTCTGCACAGGAGGCCCTTTGATATGTATGCAAATTAACAGATGGCGTTGGTTATAAATGTTGGGTAATAAAGTCAACAGATGGTGTTGTGTTTCGTTAGCCACAGCAACGTGTGGCCGGATCTGTTATCATTACGTAATTTTGAATCACTGAAGAAGAAGTTAACACTAATAATCTAAACGAAAATATGAAAGAGAACAAGATACGAAAAATAAAAAAAAATAACGATCGCAACTTGGACTCGAACCCAAAAACTCTCGTCTTACCTGGAGGAACGCCTTATCCAATTAGGCCACCGCCTACTCTTATTAAACCGTCATATTTGTCAATCTCATAATCCAAATTTCAGAATTAAGTTAAGAAATAATATTATCATCGACTATTTTTTTCTTTATATAACCTAGATGGTATCTCGGATAAATATATCCGATTTTATTTATATGGAACACTTATTGACTTTTGGTAAAAGTCTTTTGTTTACATTAGCTCCACACATCGACGACCTCCGTAGTCCAGTGGGTAAGACTCTTGACTCACAATCCGAAGGTCGCGGGTTCGAACCCGGCATGCGCAAATAAATTTTATTTGATTAATTTGTGTTATTTCACAATTAATTCATTTAAAATAATATAAAGTATATTTGCGGCATGTTCCAGAGTGGAAGATACTATCAGTATCGCCCTGGTGTAAGACCACCATTCAGAATTGAAACGTTGCTTGAAAATGGCTTTAGCCGTGTTTGGTGACCAGATCTGAATAGCCAGGTACTTCCCAACCTTCCTCTTCCCCACCTCCTTCCCCTCCCCACTACCTTCAGCCTCACAACATACCCCAATTGGGGATTCCATAGTCTCACTGGCTCCAGACGGGAGCAGTTGAAATTCTTGTGCGGTATTCACTGAAAAAAAAAAAAAAACACAACAGTGTTTGAGAAAAATAATTCCCCTTAGGGCTGTGTCATCCTTGGTGATGCTGTGTGGAGGGTCTTTTTAGGGAACGAAAGGAGAGAAAGTCGTGGGAAAGATAAAGGTATTAGGGGTGAGTAGGAATCTGGGGGTCAGTATGTCCAGGAGTGACGGGCGTATGAATCAAACCCTCCCACTGCGGGTAAGGCGATTTACCGAGAGTCCTGCTGAAAAAGTCTACAGGTCTTCCTCAACCAGTCTCTCCCGATCCAGCCTGCCACGCAGATGGTTGGCAGACTCATCCGCCCGGGCACCCCTGCTAAGTAACCAAACGTAGCGAACCACTTTAGGTTACCTATGGCAGAGGTGTTGGTAATCTAATAAATTGTTCCCAGGGCGGCGGTACCCATACCCACCTACCGAATTGATTAAAAAAACGCAAATAATCTAAGCGAAAATATGAAACAGAACAGAAAATATTACTGTTATCTTTTTATTTTTCTGTGTCTTATTCTCTTTCATATTTTCGTTTAGATTGTTAGTGTTATCTTCTTCTTCAATGATATATTACATTTATGGGAATAACCTTCAAAAGTTATAAAAAGAGAGTTGTTCAAATAAAAATTGACGTAATTTTCTATTGAATGTTTTGGGTTTCAGTCTTTTCCGTTCGTCGCGACTTTCGGTGGCTCCGAAAATAAAAATGTTATTGTGAGAACAGACGAGACAAATTATAGGTATAATAACTGTAATCAGGAAAATGAAAAATGTTATTCCTTAAAAAACTGCTTTGATGACAACTCAACAAAGTGGCACTTCGACAAATCATTGAAAAGATATATAAAGTCTTTAATTAAATGCAGACAATATTAGCGAAACTCAATCGAAAATCTCGAGACAGAAAAATCAGAAAAAGATATTGGCTCCACTGGGACTCGAATTCAGGACCCATTGCTTACATGGAAAGTTCTCTACCAACTGAGCTACGGAACCCATATCAAATTCGGCCATCTTTAACTGTATCATACTTCGACTAAGAACTACCAACATTATCTTAATTTTCTTAACGCACATATTATTGGCTGCTGTCTTTATATATGATTGCGAGATTTAACTATATGCTATCTAGATAGTGTCTAGATAATTTTTTATCAATTTTATTTTTAATACGCGACATCTTTGGAGTTTTCTGCAAGTCTTGGGTGAATATTTATTTATCTGATTTTTTGTCTCCAGATTTTCGATTGAGTTTCGCTTATATTGTCTTAATTAAATAAATATTATAATTTTAGATTTGACTCATAAAGTTAAAAATTAAAAATAAATATATAAAGTCATTAAAAATGATGAAAAAAAAATTCCATAACCTAACCTTACGAAACCTAGTTTTTATTCACTTTTCATGACTTATATCACTTTTAAAAAGTGTGTTAAAGTGCCACTGTCTTGAGTTTTCCGGTCACTTAAAAATAATATATATATTAATTTAGATCGGTGATTCCCAACGCGGGCGGCGCGGCGGCGATATGGGTACCTATCACTTTTCCGATGACCTTTTTAATTTAGGTCCTGAATCTTTTCACTCTTCTTAACCGTCGCGTCGTGTAAAATGTAGAAAATATGTAAAACTGCATAAATAAATATCTTATTCTACATAACACAAAAGGTTTGCCATCTCTACTAGTTACCATCACATTTTAAATGTGTATTCAGATAGTTAGTTAAATGCTTATTAGTGATATTCGCCATCTTAGTTTTTTTCCCTCAGATCCACTTTCTTCCGTAAAGTGTTTGTTCATTGTTTCCCCGACGCTCGACCAAAATCCCCGCCGGTGGGAAATATTAAATTTGACTAGGCCAAATAAAGTGAAACTTGCATTGTTTTTCATGAATGTGCCTGAAACCCAATAATTGGTCTAAAAATTATTAGAGTTCTCGCGGCGCATTCACTTCTCGCTTGTCCGCGCGGTGTCGCTGTGATTGCCTTTCTGGTTGGTTTGAATCTCGGCTGTGTCTCTGCTAATTGATCAGATTTACTGAGCGATTTTATATTTACCGTGACGATTCACGGTTACGGTATCGTAACGACAAAAAAGGCAAAAAAACTTTTTTTTTTTTTTTACATGAATACCGCACAAGAGTTCCAACTGCTCCCGTCTAGAGCCAGTGAGACTATGGCATCCCCAATTGGGGTATGTTGTGAGGCTGAAGGTAGTGGGGAGGGAAGGAGATAGGAGGGAAGGAGAAGAGGAATGTGGGGAAGTACCTGGCTATTCAGATCTGGTCACCAAACACGGCGAAATCTACTTCAGGCAACGTTTCAATTGTGAATGGTGATCTTACACCTGGGCGATACTGAGAATATGTTCCACTCTGGAACGTGCCGCAAATATATTATTATATATTACTATATATTATTTTAAATTAATGAGTTGTGAAATACACAAATTCATGAAATAAAATTTATTTGCCACGCCGGGATTCGATCCCGCTACCTTCGGAATGCGAGTCAAGTGCCTTACTGCTGCACTACACCGGCCGTCATTATTAAATAATGAGACAGACAAAATACGTGTGACTGTTTCCTCCAAAGTACTACTTTTTCCTTGCGTTTTATTTTCTTTATACCTGTAAGGAGATGAATGATAATGATTGTATGTTTCCTTTGAGGGGGTGCAGACATACGTTCACCGTTTGTCTCATTTTGGACTGTTGTTATTTAGTATATAAGAAAGAACTGCAACATTATATGTTTAGGAACAAATGAAAAATCATCAGCGCATTGACATTTGACGTTTTTTAATTTTTGGAATTCACTCACACTTCAATATTATCCTTGTAACTATATTCCATACTTTCAAAATGATCGTCACGGCTAATGGTATTGTAGAGGTCAACGGAGACGCCACGGTGTGGTGAGAGAGATGCAAGAAAATAATCACTTTTTTTCCTTTGGAGGAAACAGACCTTCCTATGTACATTGTGTTTCTCATATTTTTACAGAGCTTCAGCATTATAGCGATAAGGAACGTATGTTTATTGCCTTTTTTGCTGTCACGGTACTGTAACCGTGAATCGTCGAGGTAATAATAAAAGCGTCCATTTTATCAAATGTAAGTGGGGAACAATAAAGCTTTGTTCAATTGGTAATCAAAATAATAACGTTTTCAATGTCGTGTAAATAATTTGTCGAAAATCGATCTTTGATTAGTTAACAGTGAACTATCTATTGAATAAGTATGTAACTCGTAAAACGTGTGAAAACACTTGCGGCATTCAAACAAAAACCTATCTATCAAATGTCGTAAAATATGTGAAAAGTCTTTTAGTTAAGCGACACTAATTTTGATTGATGGAAATCGAATAGAATATTGTCAACGGCAATGAGGTATTTTCACGAGCTGTGGATTCCGTTAAAATGTATGGAATTTATTTGAAACAACCCGTCATTGAAGTTTATTTTTCTGATTGTGAAAAATTCAACTAAAAATGTTAAATTTTAATATATTTATTCATAATCGCACTTTTTTAACGGTTCCACCTGGTTACAACCAGTGGCGGCTCGTGACTTTTGGGTGTTCTAGAGTGCTGATATTTAAAATGGCATTATTGATGTTGTTGTAGCCGAAAAAAAATTTTTTTTTTTTTGAAAATCAGTTTTTTGTATGAAAAATTTCAGAAAGTATCAGTTTGGCGATGTGCCGCACCGATTTCCGGAAAAATCTTCATACAAAACACCGATTTTTGAAAAAAAAAAAAAAAATTTTTCGCATACGACAACAAATGATGCCGTTTTTTTAATATTAGCTCCCTAGTACACCCAAAAGTCACGAGCCGCCACTGGTTACAACGTTATTATGAAAAAACGCCGCTTGCTTGTAATACGGTGGTCAACGTTGCCCGGCGTGACGTCAACGCCGCCGAACTCACGAATTAAAACTAACATGGCGTTTTGGCGGCAAATCGTAAATCGAAAATTTTTCGTAATTTTTTTTCAAGAATAATAAACCTCCAAAACGATCACGACCGAAATAGAGAAAAATATAATATTTCTTTCCAACGATTAGCCCTATAATATGTTTATAACCTAAACTGTTGTCATAATTGGCAACAGGCTATTATGAAATCGGTTTCAACCGAATTTGTAGTCTTCAATATAACTCCAAAACAAAATTTTCATATATATATTTTATAGGTTGAATTTTGGTTGGCGATATATTTTTAGTATAGTACGTGTTTGCATATCGGTGGTTTTTAACCTTATATTCGCACAATGTTTTTTCTTCATTCTAATTATATCTGACAGCGAAAGCAGCCTCCTCATTATTTGGAAAGCAATATTGCACCGGACATCATTATTAGCTAATGCTAATGACACAAAGTAGAAAAAGTCTTTCGCATGATGAGGCGGATGGTCCAAACAGCTTACAGCGCATGAAAAAAGTAATAACCTAATGCCTTCCGTACTATGCGTTTATATGAATTTTAAGGAAGGCATTACGTAAAGTTAGAAAGCCTTGAAAAACTTACGGTCAAATGCATGACGTGTATATCGCTTTGCTGGAGGTCAGAGGTTAACAGGCCGCATTTCTCAAGTCGCTGTCATGTTATTAGAAAGGAGAGTGAGACTAGCTCTCGATTTTAAGTCTTTAATCGATAGAGATGAATTAGAACTGTCATAATTAACACTGTAGTAATGTTGTGACAAATTTGAAACTAAAATATTTGAAAACATTTTTAATATCTCTCGTAAAATTCTCTAAATTTTGGTAATCAACCATATTACATTCAATATGGTAGAATGTGTTCTAGCAGAACGTTACCTACTTGATGCAAATTGACTAACCTAATTTAGATTCATTCTAATGGATATTTTACACGCAAGAGAATGATAATTTCTAGCCATAGCATTCGTACGAATACACGGGAATGCGATTTTCCACAACTTAATATTGTAGGGCAGGTATTATTACAGAGTTCCAAGACACTTATAATTTAATATGCACGTTCATGTGATTATGGGTAAACAAGTAATTATTTTTCGTATTGGACAGGTAAAAAAAAAGGTTTTTAATTTCATTTAAACCATTAGTTTATCTACGCTAGGCAATATTGTGACTTTTGTAACTTTTCAATTATAAAAAAGTAAAAACCTTTTCCCATACAAGTCTCTTACGCGGTTAAAACTATAATAGGGCCAATTGTACCTTGGAACAACTCCATCACCGCAACATAAGCGAGACAGCCTCTCACGCACGCAATACCTTCAATCAAACTACCCGAGGTACAAAAACTAATTGTCCTTGGCAGTGACCGCAGGAGAAAGAGAGATGAATCAACGTATGGCCTCTGAGTCAGCAAAGAGCCGAAAGCCAATACAGAACAAGAACATGTTTAAAACGCGAGACCAAACCTCAAAGACCAAGCCGATTGGAGCAATAAACAACAAACACAAACCTATGAGAAATTTTATGGACACAGAAGTGGAACCATTTTTGCTCGTAAATTTTGTTAGTATCTTTAACAAAATTGGTTTGTTGTATTCTTTTGATAGGGATAGGTTTGTGGATTAAGTTTATTTGAAAATAACAAATGATTAGTTTCGACATAGGTAATATACGCGGGTTTCCCCAAGGATCATGGGTAAGAGATATTATTATTTTATATTTATGATTGCAGCACAAATTTCTAACAAAAATATATAATCTAGTAGTCCATTAGACATAATAGACAAAAATTTAAGCTGGAAATGTAAAATCAGCCAAACCGTTAACAAAATTAAGAGTTTTTTATTTTTATTTAGGTGAACTAATGATTTGAAATCATACGGCTGTTTTCTATACGTCGTGATTTTGAATAAACGAAATAATTTTATTTTTATTTTTACAGAACGATTGACCACAAAAAAAACTTGACATCGCATGAGCGGATTCCACAAGGTTCATAAATCAGTTCATTTCATACTATGTTAAGCTCAATAAGCAAGCACGTCTACTCACTGAAAAAAATAGTTCAATAGAATCTATTCATCTCAAAAGAAAGTACTGCGACAATATAGATGCACTGATAAATAAGATGCAACGCATAATCATCAAAGAGCAACGCGAATAGAAATGCATCATCGCAATTATTCAAACACAATCAATGCGCCAATAAATTTTCATGGGAATCTCCGCTTCCCGTGAATATGAATAGGTATCCGCCCAACAGGCAACTGAAGGTGTAATCACGGAATATTTGTGTCAGTGAAAACCAACGTCTTTTGTGAAACTCGCTTGTTACGTGTGAACGACGCGTGATTCGCATTGTATATAGGCGGGCTTCTTCTGGGGAACTGTACTGAACAATACTGAGCCTCTGGTCTCTGGCATTGTCTGCGAGCTTATGGTTTTTGCCAGAATCTCTTAGGCGGCTTCCACGTCCGTGGCGTGTTTCGTTTCTGCATGTGTTGGGCGTGGGAAAGTAGTCCAGCCCGTGGGAATTGGACCAGATCTCAGTACTGAACAGCGGGAGGAGGCATTGGCATTCTGATGATCTCTAATAGAGACATGCGGTGGTCATTGTTGGGTTCAGTGATCACGTGTTTATGTTTACAAGAATCATTTCCTTTATTTCATTCATTCATCAAATAGTACCATGTGGTCTTACAAATTCTTGGTTAATTTCTATATTATACTCGCATGGTGTTGTGTCAGAGATCACATTTCTTTATTTAATTAGTATAATTATTTTTTAATAATTTCTAATCTGCAGTGCAACTATGGGATTTTTGTTATGGTAATATTGTCATGGTGAATTAAGGGGCGAGGGGAAGGATAATGGTAATAGAAATGTTGGGAAGTATCTAGATATACGTATGGCTATTAAACATAAATGAAAGCATTTCAAGCAACCATAAGAATTTTCCACTCTTGCTGAGTGGAAAATTCTAATGGTTTTCAATTTAGGAGGCGGGTATGGGTACCACCGCTCCAGAAACCATTTATTGGATAACCAATACCCAAATGGTTTTCTAGGTTTGGTTACTTAGTAGGGGAGCCCGGGTTCATGGGGTGAAGTTCTTCTAGGTCTTGGCGGCGGATGCTTTTGCTCACCAACTGCGTGGCGGCCTGATTGAGAGGACTGAATGAGGGAGATCTTTTGACCTCTGTGGCCGACTCTTTCGACCAATCGTCATGCGCCGCAGTAGGAGTGATGGATTCTTGGAACCTCAGATTCTTAGCCACCCCTCATGTCTTTTTCCTTCCCAGAACTTCCTCTCCTCCTTTTCTCTAAAAATACCCTTCAAATAGCATCCCCAAAGATGAAATAAGTCTTGAGGAATTTCTCAGGACCTCCTGTGTGGGGATAATGCAAAAAAGTTTGCGTTTTTGTTTAAACTGCTTGATATTTTGGGGTCTTGAATTAGCGATCTCAGGTTCAGAAGCTCGCAAAGCTTCCACGAAGACCGTCATAAATGCATTCCATTCGCATTTCTGTGGGATTTTGAAATAGTAAGTGTAGAGAGAAGAAATCATATTTAAGTCTTAGATACTGATCATAAGTGATGTGTGGGTCAGACCGTAAAGCAGAGTGTACGTTGTTGTGGGAACGTGTAATTTGAAATGGAACTTTTCAGCTCGTCCAAGAATCCGGTGTAATAGGCACCGTTTAAAAGATCATCTCCACTTTCACTTCGATATCATGGAGACGAATTGAAGAGAGCAATTTGTTTTTTTTTACTATCCAATCACACCGGTAAACCACACAGCACACGACGTTGGCGTAAAGGTCAGAATGATTTGATGATTCTATAGTACGAGTAGTTTTTTTCTTGAAATAAATGTAAAAATTGTTTTGTTGTTTTATTTATTTATTCTGCGTTTTTACAGGTTGTTCACACACATGTGAGAACAACCCAGTTATAAAAACTCAGTTAATTATACAAATAAGATAAAGTAAAAAATTATGTACAATCAATTAACCAAATAATAAAATAATCATTTTGGAACAGATAAAATAAAAATTAGATAAAAAAAACAGTTACATATAGAATTTAACAAAAAAATCAAAGTTTACTCAAATAACAATTAAAGAGAGGCAAGATAAGAGACATAATTAGAGACAAACATGATACACATAATAATTTATCACATATTTTTCAGCAATCGGAGAGCATTTTTTTTGAATCCATATAAATTATCGACAAAAATATCTACTTCAACACACTCTATCTTATTATACAGTCGACACATTTGGGTCAGAGGGCTAAAATAGGCGATATTGTTTTTAAATGTATTCAGGTGAAACATATTATGGCGTCTCAAGCAATGGGAATTGGGAACATTTATATCAATGTTGCTAAGACACAATGAAGTATCAAGATGGCCGTGAATTATTTTATGTAAACATATTAGATCAGTCAATTGCCTTCTGATTATGATATGATGTGAATACCTTTTCTTTTTTTTTAACATTAGCTCCATACAAGAGGCCCTGAGAAAAATAATTTCCTTCAGGGCCTATGTCATCTTAGGGGATGCTGTGTGGAGGGTTTTTTAAGGAAAGGAAGAATAGTAGTTTCTAGGTAGGGACCTGGGGCTCAGTATGTTCAGGAGAAGGGTCGAGAGATTAAAGGGATAAAAGATCTCCCTCAACCAGCCTCTCTCGATCCAGCTGACCATGCAGCAGGTGGGCAGACGTATCGGTAGCCAAGATTTGGACAAACCTCATCTCATAAACCTGGGCACCTCTGCTAAGTCACCAAACGTAGTGAATCACTTGGGGTGACATATAGCAGAGGTGTTGGTTAATCAATAAATGGTTCCCGGGGAAGCGGTACCCATACCCGCCTCCCAAATTTCTAAGGCGCGAATAAAATTTTTGTCTTATTGAACAAAAAATTAATTATGAGTACGACGAAAATGGCGTTCTTATTTTTGTTAGATGACCTTAACTTTCCACGGAAATTTGGGAAAATAATAGGATGCCAAAGGCTCATTGTTTTTTATGGGATATACATTAAAATAAGCGTTCTGTTTCACATTTTCAATACAAAATTGACCCTTATTATCTTCACGCGTGCTGGATACTATTTTTTCTATACTAAAAATTAACTAACAATCACAGTTACGTTTTAAAATTTTCACGGCCAAAAGTATTTTCGTTATTTGTTTTTGGGGTGTTATGCCGTGTTGCGCTACCTCCTTCTTTAGCCATCGTTTCGGACATCGTTGCAGTATCCATCATCAGGGCAGATCCGGTAGATGTGTCATCATCTACATCGTTGGCTAAAGAAGGAGGTAGCGCAACACGGCATAACACCCCAAAAACAAATAACGAAAAAAACTATCACAGTGTTTCCCCGCAGAGGTGCAGAGGGGATTAACAGCCAAATAACTCTTGACATGGCCCGACTAAAGTATTTGGGCCCCTTGATTGCGCCATGTCTTCTTCCTTAGTCCTTTTTGCGACTTCTGCTAGCATTCACATTCGCGCCATATCGATACCTGTTAGAAGTTATAAGAAAGAATTCAGCGTAGTGGAGATATATTTTTTCCTTGGATATTATCTCGAGGGATATTTTGTCGGAGGATATTTTGTCGGGGTTGTTTTGCCGGGAAATGAAAACACACATTACCATCAGAACGCACCAATAAACAGAGCTACTCAAAATGTCGATACTGCATTGTTTAACAATTTTCTTTACGCATGTCACAAAATATTAAAACTACCCCTAAGACCTTTTTATACTTACATGTAAATCAAATTTGTAAATTTCTACTTAAGGCTCTGCAACCGGGCTCGAAAAGAAGAAGATGAAGAGATACGAAATTACGAATGTTAGAGGAGAGCGCTAACATTTACAGCGACAATATCGAAATGATACGAAAATTGGGAAAATAATGAAAATAACTTGTAAAATAACTGAAACAAACGTGTTTATAATAATTTTTGGAGCATACTTTGCGATTTTTTTCTATCGAGGGAATTTTATATAATTTGCGTTTCGGCGCGGGTGATGTCTAGATATTATCTTCAAGAATAACATATGTTTTTTAAAGAGCTTTAAAACTTACCGTGTTTAAGGGAAATATGTAAGAATTATAATGTATTTGTGAATAACTGTTTTATGGAAACCCTGAAGAAATAAATAAATGTATTGTACAGTCTGATTACTAATTTTCATGACAACAATATAATATAATTTAAAATTCCAAACACAATTCTTTTTATTCCCATCAACACAATGATCAATCTACTACCGAGCACTGCACAAGGTGAAGACTGGAGATGCTAGCTTAATTTAAATGGAAATCTATGCCGTGATAAAGTGAAAACAATATTCATAAGAATTAAAAGCAACAAAATGTTATTCTCATGACGTGTTTGTGAAAATAAACAACGTTTCCGTGCTCCTAAATAATAAAGGTCAATTTTCGTGTAATGAGAAGCAATCATAGATTTGAGTTTAGATAGCGTCATCATCTCATATTTCATTCTTTCAACAAAAAGAAACCATGATACGATCATTACAGTACGAGAATGTTTAATGGCATACAAGTATTTATTCAAAAGAAGAAAAAACACCTTTTCGGCATAAGGGATTGCGGGAAATTTAATGGCATGAATGAAATGAAAAACAACATAACATAAATATCCTATTCGTATTATTCTACATTCGATACCTTGTGACTGATAGGTGACCTATTATTTTATTTGGTTAACTAGTTTAATACTTACGTTTATGATGATTCCATTATTGTAATATCCGCAGGTCACGTGTTCAAATTCCGGCGTGCACAAGTAAATTTTTGTTATTTCACAATTTATGAATTAAAAATAATACATAGTATATTTGCGGAACGTTCCAGAGTGGTAGATACTCTCAGTATCGCCACGGTGAAAGACCACCACTCAGAATCGAAACATTGCTTAAAGTGGTTTTAATCGTGTTTTGGTATTCAGATCTGAATAGTCAGGTACTTCCCCACCTTTTTCTCCCCCAACTCTTTTTCATTTCCACTACTTTTGGTCTCATAACATACCCCTATTGGTGATGCCATAGTCTCACTGGCTCCAGACAGGAGTCAGGAGCATTTGGGATCCATGTGCGGCTCTCGCACTACAATTAAAAAAGCAAAAATTAAAAATGCAATCGAAAATGAATGATTATTAATAAATTATGTTTTTCTTTGATTTCAGATAATCGGCATTTTGTTGATCCACATATTCACAACCTCTGCATTATCAACTACACCGAGTCCACCAAAGCAACAAATCAAATCTAGAATAGATTCATACGATGAAATATTACGACCACCACCCCCTCCGCCTCCTCTTCAAGGAAACGTAAGGGTGCAACACTCCAGCCCCGGGCAGCGATTCCAGAGACAACAGAATCCAAAAACTCAACAGTTTCCTCTGAGTCAAGGGGCATTTGGAGCATCACCGTTCCATCAAGAAAGATATCCACTGATTACAGAAAAACCCAAAGAACCACCATCATTTATGCAAAAAATATCTGGCTGGTTTTTCTCAAAGAACAGTGATAAAGCACCACAACAATCATTTGGACCTCCACCTACCTTTGTAGTGCCTCAACCACAGAGTTCCCATGGACCTCCAATAAGATTACAACAATATCAACGCCAAAATCAACATCAAAATAATAAAAATTGCAACCCTTGCAATTATGTGCCTTGGATTCCACTCCAAAGGCATCAAGGATCACAAGGGAAAAATCCTTTTCCTCAAATACAATTTAACAATAATGTACCTTCACCAAGCGTTAACGACTACAGTAGTATAAAGAGTAATGGGCCTTCGCATGGAACTCTTTTACCGTCAAAACTCTCTTTACCCTCCAAAGAAGCTCATATTAACAACTATTTGCAACCACCACCAGCCAGTGGTTTCGTGAGTTCTCCAAATAAACACAAGGAAACACCATTTAGTTTATCCCAAATTGATTTGAACCATGAAAGCTCGAAACCGTTAATTAATTCTTATGGTGCTCCCATTGCATCGAATTCATACAGTTCGCCTTATTCTGAGACAAATGATAATATCGAACATCAAATTGGACATGGCCAGAGGCAGCTAGGGAATAATTTTCAGAATAACCTCCATAACAGTTATGATCAAAATAGAGGAAAATATACAAATGGTGATGGTCTTATCTCTAAGCCTACCGAGAACGTGCCACAACGATTGAAGTCAATTAAAGAAAACATTAGTTCTCCGCCGGACAATATTATCTCTTCGTCGGATACATCGTCGCTAGAACATAATGATGATCCGTTTGCCCATCCCGTTTTTAGATACAATAACGTATTATATAATCAAAACAATGGACAAATCTTACAACCAATTCCCTTTCCGAATTTGAGTCCAGTTCCAATTCCGCCAATATTCAACGCGAGACCATTTAGGAAGAAAAATCAAGTAAATATTGGAAATAATCCTTCAACAACCATTCGACCGATTCCACCATATTCTTCTCCATCTCATACTCCAACAAAATCTCACAGTCCTTCACTGGGCTCAAATAAACAATACCCATCAACAGGAAACTTTGAACTTGTTCCAAGTATCCCGGTAGCTGAGTTTACGTCTTTAGTTCAGTATCCAATAAGCATAGTGCAGTCTCCGTTACTGGACATAGACACCAGTAAAAATCAGCCGCAGGAACAAGATCACAAGGAAGAGTCAAGTCAAGACAACTTTGACTTTAATATTGACCCAATCGTAGTTGAAAATCAAAATACTAAAAACACTTATGACTCATATTCTGCGGCATCTGGTGGAAGTGACCACGATACAGAACAAACAACGCGATATATGGTCTACAATAATGATAACAAATATACCACGACAGAGAGTTACCCGAAAGGTTCAACACAGTTTTTGCCAACACCCAATTCAGTAGATTCTATTTCAAATGATTACGACAAAACCCGCAAACCTTCTCTTTCATATACCTTTATTGACCAAACTTTTTATACAACGACGCAAAAGCCGGTATCGTACAGACCGGCATTTACGAGATTTGAAGGAACCCCTGAACCAAATCCGTTTAGAGCTGCAGATCCTCAAACTCTACAGTCTTTAGATTCTCCTCTACTCTATCTACAACCAAACACGCCTCATAAAAACTCAGAACCATTCAAGAAGAATTTGAATGACGATTTGTCACAAACGCAAGAAAAGAATATCAACTCCGCTTCCAGCAATAACAATTATATTTCAACCTCTACATATCGGCCAATATCTTCAACATTAAACCCCTCGAACAATGCATACAGGTACGTCGACAATAACAATAATGGTTTTGTCCCGGGAAAATGGCCACCTCCAGTTGATTCTAATGGTCAGGGTATCACAAATCCAACAAAAAAGCCCAAGAGGATTCAAATAATTATCCCATATACTTCACAAAATCAACCTAGTCCATTTAAATACTCGAGTAATAATGTTGTATCGTCTTCTGGTTGGGTTCCCATGACCGATGACATTGTTAACTCTGGAAGAAAAGTTCCACCTTCTCAGTTGAATGGTTTCAATGGGCATTCTACAAATTCCTTGGTTGACTATCATGAAAGTTCTGAATCTAAAATAGTATCATCATCTACTCCTTCCTTAAACTTATCAACAACTAACTATTACGATTCGAGAACAACTTATCCGTCCACGGTTCCAGAAATATTAACTACTTATCAAACTGTACCAAACACCGAAAGCAAAACCACATTCGACATAAAGAAACTCCAGAAAAACATTGATGACTGGACTGCGCAAGAGTTTTCAAAAATATACAGAAGGCAACAAAAAGCCAGCACAATATCACACCTGAAGAGATCCAAAAAAATACCAGACGAATATTTCACGACAATTCCTCCACAACGAAAAACAAGCAAATCATTTTTATCAACAATAAACGATTTGAATGCTTCTTTTTTGGATAACGAAGCGGCTGGAAGTATACAACATTCTGTCGAGACTGATTTACATAACGAAAAATTCATTGAAAACTTCAACAACGAAATATATGAAGACAATACTATACCGTTCACGCAGACCACGTATTACACCACGACACCTCTTCCAACAACGACTCCTTATGTGGAAACAACGACAACTCCACCAAAAACAACAACAAGACATTCTTGGGATAAAATTCAGACATCCATTTCGCCTCTGACTATGGAAAAAGTTTACGTGGTCACTCCGCAACCAAGATCATTTGGATCAACCAACAACGATAGACATAACACAAGCACTTCCTCATTAAGTCCATCTTTCAGTACGCCATTCAGAGATGGATTGAGTACTCTGACTTTTAAATCTCCCAGATTTTTGGTGAGACCAACTCCTGGACCCACGGGAAGTCAAAAAGAGCAAGTGACGACTGTGCGACCCGAAAAGCAGTCTAATATCCCCATATCTGGCTTTGACTGGCTACGATCAAGTAAGTGTATACGTATATTTTGTCAAATTTTAATGTTTGATTAATAATGTAAACTAACGCAGACCCATGAAAAATCATTGGATAATTTTTGTAGTAGGATTGATAATTAACTGCACGTTAGATAGAAAAATCATGGTTCACAAATAAAACTAGACAAAATAAATGCACATTTAAAACACAGAATTTATGATTGTAATATTAATCTGATAAAAATATTATATTTATATAGGTAGTTACTTTGTACTAAAAAGTTATTAAATAAATTTATACAAAATAAATATCGCAAAAAAATATTATATTGCTGGTAGGTACCTCAATTTGTCGCTTTATTAGAATCAGTTCTAATTTTTTAAATCATTATAATAAATCGATAGTGGAGTAGATAGTAGATACTTAAATTCAAAGCAAATTATCGATTATAAACTTACAAAAATTATGATCATTTGGAAAATGTTTATTATTATATTGGTAAAATTATTTCGATCAAATTCGCCACAAATTCTTTTTGCCGTACATACGTATTTTGATCACACGAAAACTTTCACAGATCTTGACTAAAGTTTTAATATAGCTTTGGATGTTCATAAAACTCTATGACATGAATAATCATTTCTCACTGTCCACTGCGCCAACGTGTCGATAACAAATTTAATCATTTTAACTGTATCATACTAAGGTTCTGGGTTCAAGTCCCAGAGGTGCCAATATTTATTTATTTATTTTTATTTATTTATTTATTTACATATGCATATATATTACAATACATTACAATATGATACTTTGTCTGTCCAATTGGGCAGAATACCCGTTTCAGGACAGCCAAATTGTATATTTAGTTCATAATATTCTTAACAAAAGAATGGTTTCGTTCAAGATATCACGGGAATTTGCTTCTCTCAAGACAACTTTTGAGAAAATTAAGAATTGTATATAATTAATGGATGGTTTCTTTAAGTCTTTAAAGAATCGCAAAGATGTGATTTTTTTCAAGGTCAATTTGGAGTTTTGGATTTGTTTTCTTTAGTGAGATCACAAGTAGGAGATTCTTTCCAGGCCATTTAAGAGAACATTTACAATTGCATAGTCAGAATTTACACATTTATAAAGCAATATTTGATATATGAATTCCCAATGTATTTATAACTATTTAATTTTAATAAAATATTATAATTTTTAGAATTTCTTAAATAGTAGAAATTACACAATTATAATCCAACTATATGACAAATGATTTTTTAAGCTCGTTTTGGAGAACATTTATTTATTTAGTTGTTTATTTATTTCTTTTATTTTACGCCCAGGTGGCTTTTATATAAATAATAAGGCAGTACCTCCATCTTTCACATGAGAAAACAAATAGTTTATAAAGTTACGATGGGAATAAAAAGTATATAAATTAAATAAAAATATAGGCAACAAAATTTAGTACAGTGAGATATATAATATTAATATGTTACGATTAAAAAAATACGTACATAATATAAAAATCCAACCAGCAAATTTAAAAGTACGTGATCCAAGGTTTGCAAAATTGCAACATTAACCGTATCTTTTACACCTATAAGTATGTTTTGATGTATCAAGCCGATGCGATGTATCGATGGTACCGACCTCATGTACCTCTTTATGGAGTTGCAGGAGTTCGAAACCATCGGACCTATCCAATTTCAAATTCAATATTTTAGGTAAAAAAAGTTAACCCATTTTTTTTTCAATGAAATTACAAAGGCATTACATCTAATCACATTAATAATTGCATTCCGAATAAGTGAATGGTTTCTTTCGGGAGATCACAATTATGAGATTTTTTCTGGGTTATTTTGGAGAACATTTGCAGTTGCATAATTAGAATTTACACATTTATACCTTTTTTATATCTTTTCTGATTTTTCTGTTTCCAGATTTTCGATTGAGTTTCGCTTACAGTGTCTTCATTTAATTAAATATTTCAATTAGAGGTTTTAATCATAAAGTTAGAATAAAAATAAAAATAATGGTTTACACTCTAATTTGTTTCCACAATATTAACTCTATGACACGAATAAAGATTTATCAGTTTACACTCTAATTTGTTCCCATAGTATTAGCTCTATGACACGAATAAAGATTTATTAGTTTACACTCTAAATTGTTTCCATTATATTAACTCTATGACACGAATAAAGATTTATCAGTTTACATTCTAATTTGTTCCCATAGTATTAGCTCTATGACACGAATAAAGATTTATTAGTTTACACTCTAAATTGTTTCCATAATATTAACTCTATGACACAAATAAAGATTTATCAGTTTACACACTAATTTGTAAAAGAAAATGAGATAATGTGGGTGGTTTTTAGTCGAAGTATGATACAGTTAAAAATGACCGAATTTGATATCGGCTCCGTGGCGCAGTGGTTAGCGCGTTTGCCCGGAAAGCAAGAGGTCCTGGGTTCAAGTCCCAGAGGTGTCAATATCTCTTTCTGATTTTTCTGTTTAGAGATTTTCGATTGAGTTTGGCTTATATTGTCTTCATTTAATTAAAAATTACAATTTGAGGTTTTACTCATTAAGTTAAAAAACAAAAAAAAGATTTATCAGTTTGCACTCTAATTTGTTCCCATAATATTAGCTCTATGACACGAATAAATCAGTTTACACACTAATTTGTTTCCATAACATTAACTATTTAGCTACATTTTTTTTTTACTTAGTAATTTTGAACAGTCATGATAAGAGTTAATATTTTATTTTTTCAATACTGCTGCTCAGATACATACAGTGCTAAAAAAATTATGGTTTAAATTAAATGCATTTCACATTTTTCCATTGCAGTAAACCATTTGGAGGAGACTACCACCACGGAGAGTGCGAGCAATAGTTTGTTTGGACTGTCTGCCGTGACGGCGTACACTCCACCAGGGGGTAGCGCTGTTCATACGATAACTGGCCACTCGAAGGTAAATTACTAACAATACAATACCAAACCTAACCCTACACTAGATACTATGTATGTAAATTACTTACAGTACGATACCAAACCTAAGCCAACACTAAATAACTACGGACGTAAATAACTAACCGTACAATACCAAACCTAACCCCACACTAGATATTGTGTACGTAAATTACTAACAATACTATACCAAACCTAACCGTACACTAGAAACTATATATGTAAATTACTTACAATGCTTTACCAAACCTAACCCAACACTAGATACTTTGTACGTAAATTACTAACAATACATAATAATTAAACAAATACAAAACTTATTTCCACTTTCATGACCAGACTCCCGAGGAAGACCAGGACGAGGCACGACCGAGTGAATCAGATACTTGAGTCGGGCCGTGTGAAGAGTCGGAATATTAGAAGAGCATTTATGAGACGATGTATGAATGTGAACGAGGCAAGGAGTGTGTGCCAAGATCGAGTTGTTTGGCGGTCCGTCTTCTCTGCCTACCCCTGCGGGGAAAAGGCGGGGTGATTAGTTAGTTAGTTAAATACCAAACCCGTTCATATAAGTACCTGTAAGTTAAGTATGCGTACTGTCAAACGAATTACACACCAAAAATTAAATTTGATTCGAACCATAGAGCCACAGTAATTGGACCTGACGTGGCCCGAGTAAGTTCATTTATTCAATGCAAAATCTAACAATTATTTAATTTGGTTAGACAAGTCACGCCAATAGTACACACCATAGTGTATTAATTCCAAAATTATAGTTTTGATATATCAGGGGTCCTAGCATGGTCGATCGATATAGGTTTTATCGAAAATGTCGTTAACTTGTCATCGCTCCTGCACACGAGTGCAGGCCGCTATCGAACAAACAACAGTTCACAACGACTAAGCGTTCCTAATTTATTTGATGTGAACTGTTATTTCTTCGTTAGCGGCCTGCAGTCGTGCTCGGGAGCGATTTCAAGTTACCGACTTTTTCGATAAACCTTTATCGATCGACCATGCTAGGGGGCCTGATCAGCGTTTGAAGTTACACATTTTTTTATCTCTTTGATTTTCAATTATTTTTTTATGCATCATATTAATTTGGGTTGTCTCACATACAAAACATATAAAATAAAAGGTTTTCCATTATTTCTCATAGTTTTTTTATTATTTAACTGTGATGCTACAGTAATATTCAATTTGATTATATTTATTGCATTTTTTTTCGTGGTATAGGTGCATACTGCAATGCTAATGTTGACAAGGCCCAAACCTGTTCAACGCGAACTTCACATGTAATGATACTAAAATGAAGTCGCTCAAAATGTGTGTGCGCGTTAATCTTTTAAACTACGCAACGGATTTTCATACGGCTTTAACCAATAGACAGAGTAATTGAAGAAGAATGTTTATATGTATAAAACATGTAAAATTTTATTAGAGAAAAGCCGAGAAATTCAAAGAAAACATATTTTTATGCGATTTAAAACGGCTGGCGGGCCGTACTATAGTCACTTTTGAAATTCGTTCTACGGAAGAAATTTGAAAATAGATGTCCTAGAGTAAGTAGGTATTTGATTTTCCCTTTTCAAATATCCAGTGTTGTATTGCAAGCATTGTACAATTAGTGGCGATCGCTCGAATTGCATTACATAGTATAAAATGAAGTTTTGGTATAAATAAAAACAAAAGTGGGATTTGTCAGTTTATTTTAAACAGATTAAATATGGAAATGGCAAGCAAATGAGAAAAAAGAACAGAAAACGTTTTCTAGGCATCGCATTGAAAATAAACATATTTAAATGCTAAATTTAATTAATGACGTGTACCTACATAGAATAGTACCTATCAGCGTAAGTCTTTCTTAGGTATATCAAATCAAAATAATACACAATTGCTATAGTTAAAATAATTGTCAAAGTTTTAATTTTTCAAGATCCCCGAAAACCACCATATGTACGGTGAATCGTGTGACGTCATCACTCACCAAAAGTTTATTTTTATTTTCAACAGGTGTTGTCATTTTGTATGACAGTTATATGGAAGAAGCTATGAAACTATTCAATAAGTAAAAACATTATTTAGGTGGAATTATTGATTTATTATATCACATTTTTTAAATTATTATATTTTTCAATATTATTACGGGAGAGTGGTATAAAAATTGTTTGAAATTATTATTTTTTTACTTCACGAATCGAAATCAATATCATGGAAACCGAAGAATCGGTTATAAGGCAACTCATAAGATACGGCGCAAGATCAGCTGTTCGACGTCCGCCATTTTGGAGTTCGTAGTTCGGAGGATAGGCCATGGAAGTAGCATTACAATTTTTTTTGTACAGTTTAAAGTTTTTGAATATTTTAAATAATAGAGATAAACTAATAGAGATTAATCCATTTTTGATACTGAATTATTTAAGCCTAAATAATGTTTCAATAAACACAACAACTAAATCTCTATAAACAGTATGAAAATAAAAGAATAACATGAAATGTTGTGTCATACATTTCAATACAATGACTGGAAAATTATGCCGAGCAGTGACGTCAGCACTAAACATTCAATAATACCAACTTGACAGTGTGTTTTAATGACACGATTAAAAATGAAATTTTTAATAATTTTTCAAAACTCTACGTTTATTATTTATTAATAAGACTTATATATTCAGAATCAGCGTTTATTGGTCTGTACGAACATATTTTTTTAAGTCATAATATGGTGATCAGACAAATCAAAATGAAACCAACTCAGAAGCACCTCAGAAAGGTCAGGAGTGATAATAAAAAAATGGTTAAATAGGTTAAGTTAGGTTAGGGTTACCGGATATTTTAAAATTATTTTGTTCATAGATTTTAATGACCTTTCTGAGGTGTTTCTGAGTTGGTTTTAATTTGAGTTGGCATGGAACCCATAATATTTTTCACTGGAGTTCATTATCAAAACAATTAATGTAATTAATATGATTGCTTTTAAATTACTGGCGTGTTCCTGCTTTCTTCACAGTTAAAACAATTTTATTGAAATATGGTTCTTTTTCATTTCAGGTTATTTCAGTGGTGACGCCATCATCTGAACCCACAACAACAAACATCTGAACTGGACTGTTTCTGTGAAGTGTGTGATGAAAAACTGTTCAAAATGTTGTTAAAACATTATTTTTAAGGCTACTTCAGGACAGTGAAAAATGTACAATTTATTTTAAGTGTAAATATTATTTTTAGTGTAAAAAGTTGTTTGAATTTTTGATAAAAGACACTGCTTAGAATTCATAAATTATCTTAGTAATGTGCGACTTTTGTTGGATGAAAATATGTTTAGTTAGGCACTAGACTTAAATCGTTAGGTACAGTATAGGCAAATCCTTTTATAAAGCGGTCGTTTTAATGAATTTGTGCACATCGACAGTGTTTTAAACTGGAAAAGTGGTGGTTTAGAGTGGTTTAAACGAAATTGGTTTGGATCATCTGCCCGCAGTAATTCTACTACAGAATACGCCACTACACTAAACACGAATCTCTTCAAAATGATTCTACTGTACCTTTAAACTTATCTCTTCAATCTTTTTCATCAATCGATCAACCCCAATTCATTCTGAGTTACAATATTCCATAATTGACTCAGTTGGGATGCAATGGTTCCACTGTTCACAAATGCCTTCAATATAAATTGAAGCTATTTAGGGATTCGAAATTTCATAAGTAAATTGTTGACTTGGGCATGATTCAATGCAATGACAAGAGTTTTAGATGAACGCATCCGTTTACAGTCAATATGGCCCATGCGCGGATTGTTTAAAAACTTTATTTGTTTATTTTAAACCATGATCCTGTACAATAAAACACATATCTTGGTGGCCTCCGTAGATCAATTGAGCGGTTATGACAACTGACTCGGTATCCGAAGTTTACGAGTTCAACGCAAATAACGTTTATTCTATTAATTAATTAATTAAACTTATTTCTATCCCTGAATAATAAGACTATTTGCCACAATGCGATACATTTGCATCAATGGTTCAATTTATAGGATTACGCGAGTCATTTTTTTATAATTGAGTTTTAAGTTTATATATAACGCTAAAATTAGTAATTTATGTGTAGGCAAATTGAAGATACTGAGCGCAATTTATTTTAATAATCATAAGTTTGTAAATAATATGACTGAGTCGTTTTGCTGCTCACTACCATAATACAATCATATTATTATTATTACAAATTGAACGAAATCACTGAAAGCTTTGTGTATGTACTTTTAATTTATTAAAGGAATTATAAACATAAATTATACGAGTATAACGTGCATATACTACAAGTCTGTTTGCTGATTTTTATCGGAAAAGGGAAATATATTCAATGTTTCCCTTAAAAATATAAGTCTGAAGTTATCCGATAATTGATAATATTAGTAAATTCCTTACGGAGAACGTAACAAAAAATTCATTGGGTCCGTTCACATTACATCGCACAATGCTCCCAACTAGTATATAATTTATCTACAATTAGGGGGGCGGGTATGGGTACCGCGGCCCCGGGAACCATTTATTGGATAATTAACACCTCTGCCATGGGTCACCCCAAGTGACTCGCTACGTTTGGTGACTTAGCTGGGGTGCCCGGGTTCATGGGGTGAGGTTTGTCCTGGTCTTGGCAGCGGAAGCGTCTGCCTATAAGCTGCATGGCAAGCCGGATCGGGAGAGAATGGTTAAGGGATTCCCTTTGAGTTCTCCAGCCGTAGGTACTCTCTCGGAACATCGCCTTGCACCGCAGTGGTAGGGATGGATTCACACCTCCACACAGCATCCCCAAAGAGGGGAATTATTTTCCTCAGGGCCTCCTGAGTGTGGAGCTAATGTAAAATGAAAAAAAACTAGTAGGTATATAAAAAAATTAAAATCGGCGAGCATCTCTGAAGGGCGAAGTTTCTTCAAAACTGATTAGTTTCTTTGTCAAAAGAGTGTATGTAATGCCATATGACCGATAATATTTACGTTTTGCTTTTCTTAAATGTGCAAGTAATTACTCGGCTCGACGAATAATTTTTATTATTAACGCAGTTTGTTATTTCAATCGGGGGTAACAAAAATGATAACATTATAATAAAACTGAGTGATGCCTCCAAAAGGGTAATCCTTCGTATGGATATTTTGTATATAATTTATTTATTTGGTAGTTGGGAGCAACTCTGTGCGTTGTTGTAGCCATTGAATCTCTTAAAAACGACCTGTGCGAGAATATAATTATTTATCAAATACATTTGCGTGATTACAATTTTTAAAGATTTTCTGGCTCATAATATCGCCATAAAATCATTTATGGAACAGCCTAGTGAGAGGCAAAATAAATAATCGAAATTTTAAATTGCTTTCGATTTCTATGATCACGCTCATTAGACTCTATAATCATAATTAATAATATAAAATTTGATGGTTTAGTTCTGATAAATAATTAAGAATTTGAAAAACTCATTTTTGTAAATATTGTGTATATATGAACGTTTGTTTATACCTAACATTGGATAATGATTGTCATATTGTAATTGAAAAATTATGATAAATATATTTTGCATTGAAGAAAATTAAAAGTAATGTTTGGTTATTTAATATAATTAACTTTTCTAATAAAGTTCTGGTTTGTGGTCGTCTACGTCTACAGTATGAATGGGGGAACCAATATTCGGCTTTATTCGCAATATTTGGCGTCTCGTCGAGTCATACTTACTTCAAACACGACCTCTACTTTTTCATGTTTTTACTTACTTCAAACACGACCTCTACTTTTTCATGTTTTTACTTACCTCAAACACGACCTCTACTTTTTCATGTTTTTACTTACTTCAAACACGACCTCTACTTTTTCATGTTTTTACTTACTTCAAACACGACCTCTACTTTTTCATGTTTTTGAAATGCCCAATTTACCTGAAAATTCTTCATCGAGCATGGCGAACAATCTAGCAACGAGGCAAAGCGAAAAACTAGCACTATGAAGAAACACATCGTAAGTATATCGATCGCCCAGTTGATTAGTCAGACATCTCCGAAAAATAGTTATTTGTAAAAGTGTACCCTTTATCTGGTACAACAAGACTTAGATTACTCATAAACACTGCCAAATCAATAATAATGCTGAAAAACTTTTACAGCCTTACTAAAAAACCCAGTGAAAATTTTATTCAAAACATTACTTATTAAAAATTTGTTCATTGAAAGAAATACACATGGTTTATACGGCCTGAGAGGGTAGTTTATCTCTGTTTTAACTATTGATGTTCCAACGAAATTTGGAATTTATCCAAAGTATTTTGAATGTTCTATATATTTCTTATTTTTGAAGGTGTCATAAAAACGAATACCATTTATGAAAACTAGATAAAATTACCTTTTAGATTTGTGTACTTGAAATACAGTTTAGTTTTCAAAAACTGACATATTTTAAAATTCAAACTCGGAAATAAATGGAAAAAAATTTCTTACCAAAATTTTTTTGACTAAAATGTAGGGAAATTAAAAAAAAAAACAAAATTTCAAAAACACAGTCCTTTTATGTAATAAATTTGGAAGGAAACTATCACCTCGCCTTTTCCCCGTGCATACAATAAAAAAAATAATAAAAATTTCAAAGTTATTTTTTATTGCTAAAAAACTAACCTAAAAATTATACCGGCTTTTATAACAGATTTCTTGCATCTCTAAAGACGTTAATTTCTTTGATACATTTAGAAACACATGTATTAGATATTATTATTTAAAAAAACACCACTTTCATAAAATTCTCATAAAATAAAATCCTTTAAATGTAAATTTGAATTTTCATGTATCGTATAAAATAGTTTTTGTCACTTCAATTTTCAAAGTACGATTATTGTTTTATAACTTGACTAAAACTTATGAAAAACCACAAAAAAATGGTAAATATATCAATTATATAAATAAAGGAGTAATTAGTCATATATGAGCCACCTAGCGGTTATGAAGGAAAACAAACAATTTGGTACTTTGATAAGTTTTAAGATTTTCACGGCCAAAAGCATTTTTGCATGCACACTGCAACGATGTCCGAAACGTTGGCTAAAGAAGGAGGTAGCGCAACACGGCATAACACCTCAAAAACAAATAACGAAAATTTAGTACTTAGTTGCCAGATTTAAAATACGTTTTAAGAACAAACCTTATTAGTAATGTTATCGTGTTTTAGTGTATTTTTGTTTTATTCATGTTGCTGCAGCAACACGGGTTATCGGGCGTACTGTGGTTTTTTTTAGTAAGGCTGTTAGTGAATTAAACAAATTATTGATGTTTTCAGGGTCGCAAGTTGGATATTTCAACATGTTATACTAATATACCACACCGTTATGTAACCCGATGTTATTTTATAGCATATTTTATGCGTAAAATACAGAAATGTGCAAATGATATTTGATTTTCGGTGAGCATTGGAAAATTGCTTTCCTCGTTATTTCATATTTTGAGATGACTGGCTTATCAACTGGAAGATCGATATACAGGGTGTCCGGGGGTAAAGTGCATTAACTTCGTGAGGTGATTCTACATAATAGTACAAGTAAAAAAGATACCTAAATAACTTTTTTTTTTATTCCAATTTTTAGGGGTAGTTTTGAGGTAAAAAGATAAAATTATTTATAAAATTGTGCGGCCAGATTTATTATTTTCCGCTGTTACGATAAGGGCCAATCACAATCGAGTCGGGCGCCCGGCAGGCTCTCAGCAAGTAAGATCGTACCTCACACTAAGGATTTTTAGTAGGTACGTCTTTTTGTATGGGAAAAAAAATGTTGGAATTTCGGAAAAAGTTGTTAATCTTTTTTACTCCTACCATCATGTAGAATCACCTCCCGAAGTTAATGCACTTTACCCCCGGACATCCTGTATAAATTTGCAATATGTAATTTAGTCGATGTTGGTCAGGTTTGCAAGTAAAGAATAAACAACGAATTCCAAACATTGCTTTTTATTTAGATTTTTTCTCCAAAACATGACATTTACAAATAAACATACATAAATAAATTTCTCGATCACTAATTGTTCTAAAATAACAGTGATAATTATCTGCGACTTCTCATTTTGCATTATGTAGGAATGACACAAGCCATCGTATTAATTTATTCGTTTATTTATTATGAAGAAACACATCACAGGTATATGGATGGTCCAGTTGATTAGTCAAACATCTCCGAGAAATCGAAATTTGAGTTGAGTTGTAAACGTGAAACCTTTTTCTGGTACAACACTCAGATTACTCGTAAACACCGCCAAATCAATTATAATGCTGAAAAACTTGAATTAAACAAAATGTTTATGTTTTCAGGGTTACCAGTTGGATATTTCAAAATGTCATACTAATGTTCCTGATCGTTATGCCTCACGATTTTATTTTATAATATATTTAATACGTAAAACACAGAAACATGTAAATTATATTATATTTAAATTTGGAGATGGCTGACTAATTTAACTGGACGATCAATACAATAATATGTAATTTAATCGATGTTGGTCAGGTTTATAAGCAAAAAAAAAACAAAAAATTTCAAACAGCTTTTATTTTGATTTTTTCTCCGAAACATGACATATACATATGTAAATAAATTTCTCGATCACTAATTGTTCTAAAATAACAGTGATAATTATCTGCGACTTCTCATTTTGCAGGTTTGTCGACGTATAAAATGTAACCTTAATAAAAGATACTAATGTATATTCAAATCAAAAAACCTTTTTAACAAATAAGGCAGCATCTTTTTGATAGTAAACCACAGAAGGAAAACTATGAAACTGCCCTTTACCAGGTTATGTAAAATGAACATTCTGTAAAAAAAGAGAAAAAACACAATTAGTCAAAATTGTATTTACATTAAAAGAAGTTGTTAAATTTTTTTTATCTAATTTGAAGGCAGAGGTTTTTGTCTCATTTTGAAGTCAAATAATTTATAATAAACACAATAATATAACTTTATTTCAATTCCACTTTATTATTTCTCTATCCAACCGTTTTCGGTTAATACTGAACCTTCCTCAGGAGTAAATAAAAATATATTACAGTACAGAACGTGATACAGATAAACATGGCATTTAAAAGAAAATTAGAAGAGGGAGAAAGAAAATCAACCTAGGTGGGGGCGAGGAGGGAGGTGCCTAAGAGGGATGGGCGAACGTGAGCGTAAACGTAAAGAAAGGACTAATTTAAAAAATGGGGGTGTTAAACAATTCAAATTGCTTATTAACCAAAATCAAAGTGTTCACCTACTATTTGAATTTAAGTTTTAATAATAAATTACCAGTGACCTTTTGGATTCATAAAGCTAAAATGGCGTGGTTAAAAGAAGATTTAATTAAAGCATATAAGCAACGTAATAAAATTGGACTCAAGATCAAATTGTTACGCATTGAATTAGTGCATAACCTCCACCCAATTGAATGGAACCTCTTCAGAAATCAGAAATAATTTTTCCATTGAATCATTCAAAAAACGTTTAATCTTGAAAAAAAACTAAAAACTATTTGCGGCTAAACCTAATAATAACCAATTACTATCTACACAACATAAATTTTACAATCGAGTTCAAAATCTATCCTCTGTACAGTTTACCATAAAAGAATTGACATTACCATCTTACTAAAGGTTTAATCACAACCTTCATTACGCTAAAAATAATGTCAATAGTGCGATCGAAAACGTTGCAGTGGACATCCAGACCGCCTTCTACTACTTTCCAACTATTTTCCAATACAAATGCTGAAACTTTACAAGATTTAATCTCTAAATATAAACCAAAATTTAATATAGAAACCCTGCAAGCAAACCATCCGTATAAAGTTAACGAGTAAAAAATAAGTGTAAACGAAAGCCGATAAAGGCAATACAATAATAATGAACCATTCAAAATATAATTCAAAAGTCACAAACATTATTAATAATCACACTTTCGAACCTCTTCCAACTGACTCAACTAAAAAGTTCAACAATATGATAATGTGAAATTCTTAAAAAAAAAACACAAAAATTCCAAGATTATATGGAATCTTATAAATCAACAAACCCGACACCCCAATTAGGCCCATAGTATCATGTTTTGATTCCTCGAATTACAAACTTACAAACAAAGCTATGTATGTAAACAACCTATTTAATAGTTTTAATGTATTTTCCACTGTATACACCAGTATAGTACAGTCGATCGCAGGCACGGGTCATCATCTTGTGTGATTTTGTGTAAAAAAAAAAAAATATATATATATATATTAAGGGCCGGGTCACCCTCCCCCTCAAAAAATCATAATTCGTAGGAAAACCATACGCATATTATGAAAGTAATACTAATGAAAGCAGGTGACTCGCAAACAGATTAACTCTTAATTTAAAACCAGTTTTGTGATCAGAATGTAAAATTTCAGTTGTGGATTCATCTGTTGACACATGAAAGTTTTTAGTTAGTTGAAGGCTATGTATGTGCTGTCAGAATCAAAGAAAATCAATTTTCAGGTTATTAGTGTAGTTTTAAATCGCCGCATAGAGATTTAATTTAATCCAGTTTTGTGTTCAGAATATAACGATAAACAAAAATAACATGTTGCAGATGTATCGTGTACGGAGTGAAGCTTTACATTTGAGTTGCATACCAAATGCTGCGAAATTCTGATAAATTGACCATACCGTGTGTAATCCGAATCAATCTTAAGCTAAAATCTGCCTTGTTCCCTCAACTCAGTGTAAAAATTCGAGATTCGAAATCCTAATACATGGATACCATTCTCGATTTCCTGACCTTTGTTCACTCCTTCCTCTCCTCAAAACGACTCTCCATACAGCATCTTTAAAGATGACAAGGACCTCCTATGTAGAGTGTAAAAAAAAATTAAGATGATTTTTATTGGAAGAGTACTCGTCACATGTGATTATAAAAATCGGCATAAAATGAGGTGGTAAAAAAAAAAAAAAAATTTCTATGTCCCCCCGGCGCTTTAAAAATCTGCGGTTGAAGTACCCAATTAAGGGGGCGCCAAATTTTCCTCTATCCCGGGCGGCAGAATCCGACGCTACGCTACTGAGTAGATCACGCAGGGTTTCGTAAGTGAACGGTAGATCTTGGGTCTAATCAAGTTGGCCACCCCTGGTATACACCATTAAAATTCATATGAATTAATCACCCATTTAAAAGATTTAACTTTACCAAACAACTACAAATTAGTTTCCTTCGATGTTGTTAATTTATTCCCAAATGTCCCTGAACTCGAATGTAAAAATATTTGTCAAATTAATTAACCAATTTCAACTTTCCAAAAAATCTCTCTGATGATCTGTCCCATATGTTTAACATCTGTCCGAATCAAAATAATTTTAAATTTAATGATATTATATTTCAACAAAATGTAGTTTTGCTTTTGGATCTACCAACGAGTCCGCTTTGCGCTGATGTCTTTGCGGATAACTTGGACAAAAATATCTTTAACTCACCCCTTCTTCAAAATGTGTTTTTGTGGAAACGCTGTGTTGACGACATAAAACGCATTTGGAAAGGTACCGAACGTCAACTTAACTCCTTCGCGTCCCTCCTAAATTCATTCCATAAAAAAATCAGTTCACTTTAGAACTAGGAAAAAAATTGTTGTTAAAATTTCTTAGACCTATCCCTATCCATAAAATTAATAATAAATTTGATTTCAATATTTATAGAAAACCTACCTTCACAGATACCGTAATTCACAGTACTTCTAACCACCCTATTTTCCAAGAACATTCCGCCTTTCATTCTATGATTCACAGACGTGTCACAATTCCTTTAACGTTAACTTTACTGAAGAACTTTCTAAAAATGACACTAAAAAGATACACTAAAAATTCTCACTAACTATCTCAAAGACAGAAAACAAAAACAAAAATAGGGAATTTTTATAGTACTGAAACAAGGATAAAAAATGGAGTACTCCAGGGTACCGTGCTTGGCCCAGTTCTGTTTTTTTTTTAATATATATAAATAAATGATTTATGCTGTGTTGCAATCCCTGGTAAAATTGTATTTTACGTTGATGGTAAAGTAACAATAATAAATGGAAAATTCTGGCTTGAAACTTTTTTAAAGGCATCAAAATGTATTGCATATGTCTCATCATGTAATGTAATAGAATCTTCCTAAACTACAATAAAACATTTTACCTTACCTTTTATAAAAGCAGTCAAAACAAACCCCCCAATAATCTTAAAATTAGAATACATAATGCTAACTGTAATCCAGTAACATATTCTTCTTACTTTGAACTTGGAAAAATTGATGAAATCAAATATTTAAGTATATATACACGTATTGATACATGTTTAAATTGGCAATCACAAATAAATAATACCGTTTCTATATTAAGATGGCTTACAAACATATTTTACCGACTTAAAGAAGTACTGAATGTTGACAAATTGAAAATGATTTATTTTTCTCTGGTGCAACCTTCACTCATGTACGGAATAATAGGATGCTTTTATAAAACCTGAAAATTATATTATCAAAGTTATGTATAATAGAAGTAGAACTTTTTCGACAGATGCATTATACAAAGATTCTAAACTATTCAATCTTCGTAAACTATTTATACTGCAAACTATGAAATATATCTTTAAAAACAAAAACATATTCGAAAAAAATTAAAAAAGAATCAACTTTAGAAATAATAATGTATTTTATACCCCCCAAACGAATACCAAAACAATGCAAACACTCAGCAGTTTCATTGGACCTCGTACTTTCAATATTTTACCGAAAATTATTCAGGTGGCAACTAAATTTCCCCAATACTTAAAAAGTTAAGAATATGGCTTAACAATACAGAAACTTTATTATTTAATTTACATCACTTTTATTTTTCGCACGAACTTTATACTTATTATTACACTGTACACTTATTATTACACTGTACACCAGGGGTGCTCAAACGGTCGATTGCGAGTGCTTTTTGAGTCGATCTCGAGAAAAAATTTCCGTTGTATATAGATCTATTCACAGTTTTTGTTTTACTTGATCCTCAATTAGGACTAAATAAGACTGCCCTTTTTTCATGCCTTTTTGAATATTATTTATTTATAGCTTATTATGTCAATGGTCACGCCTTTTTTATTGTTCATGCCTTTTTGAATATTATTTATTTATAGCTTATTATGTCAATGGTCGCGCCTTTTTTATTGTTCATGGGACGTGTGGGATTGCACTATCCTCCCCACATCCTGGAATAAAACAAAACATTATTATTATATACATACATACATAGTCTGCAACTATGCAGACTATGTATGTGCTACCAGAATAAAGAGAAATCGTTTTCATGTTCTGAGTGTAGTTTTAATTCACCGCATACGGATTTAATTAACCAGTTTTGTGTTCTCAATATAACGATAAATTAAACAAGTTGCCGATTCAACGTGTACCGAGTGAAGCTTTGCATTAAGTACGCCATATGCTGCAAAATTCTGAGAAGTTGACTGTTCCGTGTGTAACTATTACTTCGGAAATTTTACACAGAAGCAATCACAAGTTAAAACCTGCCTTGTGTAAATATGTAATGAATATGCGAAATTCTATTATATGGATACCATTTTCGATTCCCGAGAGTAGTTATAAATTTGTAGTAGAATTTATAAACACGATTTTTATTGGAAGAATACTCGTCACGTGTGATATAAAAATCGGCATAAAATGAGGTCGCATTAAAAAAATAGGAGTTCTACGCACCCCCCCCCCCCCCCCGGCGCTTGAAAATCTGCGGTTGAAGTACCTAAATAAGAAAATAAGGGGGCGGCGAAATTTCCCACGCCACTGCACCTTCTGCACCTTCTGCACCTTACCTACCTAGATGACAATCTTGCATCACACATACTTGCAGCCTGTCAGAGTCGATCGATCGGAGTCTAATAATATTGAGGTAGATCGCCAGCAGTTCAAATTTGAGCACCCCTGCTGTATACTATTGTCACTTTTTGTACAAACTATTTAGACAAATTTAAATCTTGTTTTTTGTTTTGTTTTTGTTTTTCCTAGGTACAACAAAATATATCTACATATATTACCCACGCACACACTGCACCTTAGTGGGTCCCATTACTCTTATGTTTTTCATATATATATATACACATTACATTATATATATAATATAGGTATAAATAAAATGTACATATATGTAGAGGCAAAAATAAAGTGATAAAGTTGGGTACCTACTTGGTACCTACCTAGTAGCTAAGTAGAGCTAATTAAGAATAGGTAGTTAAGCTTTTTTCAAAATTAGAACTATATAGATTTATATTGTTAAAACAAAAGAAAGTGGTCATGTCATCGTTTTCTTGAAAATATAATTCGTAATATCTGTCCTGTTGTTTTAATAGAATATAATGCATAAAATTTATAATTCTAAATTTTGGGGGATCGTCCGGGATTGCAGGGAACAGGCAGATAAAATAAGACGAAAGACGGATTATTTGGAAAGTAATTAAAGACGTAAAGTGAAGTGTTCTTTCGGACTGTTTAAGTGCGCTGCGTGGAAACAATGGTTGATGAAGTTATCGACAGTGTGGCGCGGGTGTTTACGCGATGGAGTTGGATGAGGACCAGCTCACGCGGATGAGGGTTTTGAAGCTCAAGATGGAGCTCAGGAAGAGACACCTACGAACTACTGGTCATAAGCGTGAACTAATTGAACGTCTACGAGCGGCTCTTCTAGTCCAACGAGAACGCGTTGAAGATGAAGGAGACGATGGTGATGATGATGACGATGAAGAAAACAATGAAGACGATGAGGACGACCGAGGAACTCCGAGTGTTCGCCGACACAGAGTTCCTCAGCGGCGCGTGTTGTTAACATTCAGAGACGTGGAGGGAACTCTAAAAAAATTCAGCGGTGACGACCACATCGATTTGTGACGGTGGTTAGCGAAATTCGAAGAAATGGCTGTGCTGTGCAAATGGAACGATGTTCAAAAAGTTGCATACGCTAAGCGATTAGTAGAAGGTTCCGCGGAATTGTTCGTGGATTATGCAAATTGCAGCAAAACTAAAGAAGGCGCTAAAAGAAGAGTTCGAGCAAACGGTTGACAGTTTACAAGTGCACCGAGAACTTACGAAACGGGAAAAGACAACAGATGAAACGCTCCAAGCATATACGTACAAGATGCTACAGATTGCCTCTCAAGCCAATCTTGAGGTGCGCGTGGTTATCCAATACAATATCGAGGGTATCCCTGACGATGCGTTCAACAAAGCGATTCTATATGGGGCTCAAACAATTAAGCAGCTAAAAAAGCGATTCAGTTACGAAAGCATGAAACATGAAGCTACAAAAACGAAAGTGAAGACAATAGAGAAAAATGACAAATCAGGAAAAACCGACGACGGAAATAAAAAGATTTTACGGATTAATCTAATTAATAAGGCCAACGAAGTAGATTTATCCGATATCACAGAAAAACGTTATCGGGGAGAAATTAGAAAGATTATCACAAATTACGAACCTAACGATAAAAGCGAAAATAATATTAAAATCAGACGAACTGGTTGTTTCGCGATTGCGACGGTTGTCTCCGTCGGGGCGGCGGGAAGTAAATGAAATTTTGAACTTGTGGACAGAGAAGGGCATCATCCGATCCTCAAATTCGGAGTACGCGAGTCCGATCGTTCTCGTGAGAAAGAAAGACGGGTCAGTTCGGTTTTGCGTAGATTATCGTAAATTAAATATAACAGATTGTCAAGCTTTAACAGCCACAATGAAAAAAGAGAAATTGTGCCTACGAGTAGATAGATGGGATTTATTATTGGAACACTTCAATTATGGAATTCATCATAGACCCGGAAAAAGTATGTTGCATGTAGACGCGTTAAATAGAAGTCCATTACTATCAGTTTTAATTGGGCGTGAGGAAGATGATGAAATTTCAGCATGTATAAGAAGTATGCAAGAAAGAGATGATGATATAAAAAATGTATGCAAGAAAAGGTATGATAGAGTGAATGAGTATGTATTGCAGAATAGGTTAGTTTATACAAATGTAAACAGTGAATTGTTAATTGTATTGCCTAAGTGTTTGCAATATCAAATAATAAGGCGAGCTCATGAGAAGGGACATGTTGGTGTAAATAAAACTGAAGAAATTCTCAAGAAGGACTTTTGGTTATATCCGATGAAGTCGACTGATACAGCTGATGTACTTAATCGATTGCGAAATGAGTCAGCTGTTTTTGGAAATCCTAGAAGGATTATTTTCGACAGAGGAACAGTGTTTACGTCCAACGATTTCAAACAGTACTGCATAGAAGAGAATATTCAGCATTCACTCATTGCAACGGGATTACCGCGAAGAAATGGTCAAGTCGAAAGAATACGCCTCAAAGAAGGTTTAAATTTACCGGAGCTGTTAGAGGATGAATGGGCTACTCGATTCGTCGAGGATCGAGAAGAATTACGAAGAGAAGCCAAAAAACAAATTGAGATAACACAGGAAGAGAACCGTCGGCGTCGAGGGTTTAATAAAAAGCGGAAACCAGCGAGGAGTTACCAGGTTGGGGACTTGGTGGCCATTCAACGAACACAGTTCGGCCCTGGATTAAAATTAAAGGGTAAATTCTTGGGGCCGTATCGTGTAACAAAAGCCTTGAGAAACGAGCGTTATTTAGTGGAGAAAGTTGGAGAACATGAAGGACCACAGAATACATCTACTTCAGCCGACCATATGAAATTTTGGGCTATGGAGCCCGAAGATAACAATAGTGACGACGAGCGCGAGTCTATTGACGACATCTGAGGGCAGATGTCATAGCAGGATGGCCGAATGTAGAGGCAAAAATAATGTGATCAAGTTGGGTACCTACTTGGTACCTACCTAGTAGCTAAGTAGAGCTAATTAAGAATAGGTAGTTAAGCTTTTTTCAAAATTAGAACTAATAATAATAGAATATAATACATAAAATTTATAATTCTACATAAATATATATACATTACATTACACATAATATAGGTATAAATAAAATGTACATATAAAATGTAAAATTGGGAAAAATAAAGGAATAAAAAAAATTTAAAAAAATCAAATCTATTGCAATTAATAACGGATACCCCCATAGCTTAATCGATAAAATCCTTAAAAAAAAAACTTAATCTCATATCTACTAATAAACTCATTTAAAATAATATACATAACATCAGAGATAATAAAACCACGGTTGGCGTAGAATTTTATACAAAAATAATTTTTCATCTTCATGTGTTTCTAAATTTCCTACAGAAATTAAAGCTGTGTTTTACACTACTGATAAACCAGGTAAACTTTAAATCAATTTTAAAGATAAAGAAAATTACTTCAGCCATTCTGGACTCTATTAACTTAAATGTTATTATTGTCCAGCGTTTTACATAGGTAAAATGGCTAGAAACATTCAAACACGGGTGGTCGAACACTCAAGATGTGTAAACAGTGTAGGTTTTTCAGAATTCGATTAATAAATCTTCCGGGATAGATGTATTGAATAGAAACGGGAAAGGTCTACGCCTTAATAGTCTAGAAGGCCTTGAATAAAAAAAGTCATTAAAAATAAATAAAATCAATTTCCTTAATAAATAAATAGATTTGTCTAACACCCCCATTTAAAAAAAAAATCCATTCCCCCCGCACACGTTCACTATTCACTCTTAGGCACCTCCCTCCTCGCCCCTACCAAGTTGACGTTCTCTCTCCCTCTTCTAAATTTCTCTTAAATACCATGTATATTTGTATTATGTTCAATATATTTTTATTTTACCCCCGAGGAAGGTTTAGGATGACCGAAACCGGTTGGATAAAGAAATAATAAAGTGGAATTGAAACAAAGTTATATTATTGTGTTTATTATAATTATGTATTCCCACAGTGTTTGCTATATGTGAAAATTTTATATAATATATATAAAAAAAAAAAAACGTTAAAGAGAATTTTCGTAGGCCTTTGTAAAATATTTGAGGCCTATATAAAATATTTAAATGGAAGACTATTAATACCTCTAGAACAATATAAAATAATTTTATGGAAGACAAGTAATGTCTGCAGACCTAGATAGAATATTTTTTGGAAGTATGACTAGATACCTCGAGACTTAGATACAATATTTACACGGAAGCGAAACGAGTATCAAGGCCAAAGAGTGCATCTTTTGTTTGTATGATTATAGTAACGATAATAAAATACATATTTATACGTTTATCGAATATTTTCTCTGGACTGAAATGAGATTGGGAGTTAAAAGTCTATATAATGCAGTTATTTAACAGTAAAAACGTGGTATATCTACTTCAACTTAACCTCGAAAGTAAGATTGGTTATTGTACTAGGAAAAAAATGGAACCCCGCCATTGTAAAAAAAATTCAAATTTCGAGCTCCGTTCTTGGCATCGCGATTAGTTCCAACGGTTTCAACATTGGCCTGATATTATTTTGATTTGAATGTTATATGACGTTCCAAACAATCTGTTCATACTATCGTGTTCTTAAAATACCAATTTTTAAATACTACTTGGAGCCAGTTTCAGAGGTTTTGAATTTGGAAAGCATGATGTACTGATAAAGATGTTGAATTATGACGTAGAAGTGCATGGTGAAGACGAAGATACCTAAACAAATAATTATGTTCGGTAGAATGAGGCTTTTGTAGGCAAAGGCTGATAAAAATGCGGGCTATCGTTTCTCCAGGCGGTAACCATCGACTCTCGATGGATCACTCTTTGACACACGGACCCCCAGATTTCTATCCTTTCTTACATTACTTTCTTACATTTTTCCTACACATAATTTCCTCCACTTCCTTTCCTTAAAAATCCACCCTCCATGTAGCATCCCCTGGGACAGAGGTCGGAAATTGCGGTACTTTGCATAGGCGCCTGCGGCTCTTCAGATATCAGTTGCAATTTCACCTCTACTCAACCAGCTTTATGAAATGGAGCCGCCGAACGAACTTTGACTCGATCAGCATCAGTGTTACCAATTCAGCTGATGGAACGTTTGAAATATTGAACGAGTCTTTTGAAGTATGAGAATAGTTTCGGAACACAAGGTTTAAAGTTGACTTAACTGGAACTAGAATTTTAAGGAATCTATGCGCGAGTGTATTTATAGAAACATTTATTGTTTAAGGAGGACCAGAGGAAAATAATTTCCCTCAGGGCCTATGTCATCTTTGAAGATGCAGTGTGGAGGGTCTTTTTGAGGAGTGGAAGGAGTGAACATGGGTCTTGAAATGACCCATGTTGTAGGAGGGAGGAAACACAGAGGCCGGCAAATTGTTCCACAGCCGAGCTGTTAAACTCAAGAACGAGTCATAGAAACGACCCGTTCTCATCTGACTGACGTCAAATATTTGGTGCGTGTTTGATGTGTTTCCTGATTATGCTCCGGTGCCGAGGGGATCAATGACGCTAGTCCCCCGGAACATCTTCCATTGTAATACCGGTAGAACAAGGACAGCATTCCCAATCATCCCATTTGCAATCCGTTTGTTAAGTACGATTATAACCCTTCCCCCACCGTTATAATATGGCTCTCTGATATATTTGTTATCCTATTTCATTGACAAATTGGCTCTTCACACTTGACAAACTGCCGATCCCTGCCCTGAGATAACACAGGCACTGAAGGAAATTATTTTCCTCAGGGCTAATAATTTCCTGTTTAAAGGTAACGTAACAAAATATACATTTGGTTTATAGTAAATCGAGAGTCAAAATAACGGAAGAGTGCGTATAAGACGTTGTATGAATATGAATGAAACTACATGGGAGTGTGGGTCAAGACACAGTATATCCTCTCTGCCTACCCCTACGGAGATAAGGCGTAATATCAGTTATTTTATGTACTTAAATTTTAGTTAGAACAACTCTCTTTTTATACCTTGTACTTGTATATATATAAACTTTACTTTATTTTAATTTAAAACAATAATATTATCTTTGATGTAGCGAAACTGCGACACCACTGTATCTTGGCGTTAGGTGCTGCAGAGCAAAGCCCTATACAACCCCTGAAGGACCAGTCCCAAAACTACGTAATCGCTAAGTTATACGGGACGATTAAATATGCATACACTCGAAAAACCTGATGGAACTATCTGACTATCGTCAGTCGATGGTTCAGATCTGGGCTTTTGGAAAATTAGATAAGCCCAGATTGGATAAAGGAAAATAGGACTCACCGTTGCATATGGAGCCTCACTGATCTCCAGGTTGTGGTGTGCACTTCACAATGTTATATTTTCGAAATCGTAATATTCTTATAGCAAGATGTGATACATGCGCCCTGTCTGAGATGTAAATTTACACTGAGCTGCAAAGCACAATGTCACCTCTCCAAAGTTGGGTACTTCTTCTTTCAACAATTGCCATTTTTCATGGTGACATTTAGGATGGGAATATTAGGTAGGTGGAATAATTTCAGGATTTTGACATTTGCTACCCACCAAGTTATGCGAATGCAATACCCAACCAATCTCATATAATAATAATGCGCGAACAGTCTCCATTAATTTAATATAACATTTTGAGGTATTTCTCATTCATTTAAAAAAGCCATACGTATATTTTTCTTACCTTTTAAATTTCTTTTTTGCCTTCAACAAAGCTTCATCACTGATGTCTTCGCGTAGAGTGATTTTTTTTAAACCAAGGCATCCACTACGCATGGCTGTATTCAAGTCGATGGTGGCCGGGTCAAAATTAAATATGTCCTTGTCTTGTGGATGCATAAAAGATTTCAGAGTGTATGAATTTTGCGTGTGAATTTTCCAATCGTTTGTCATAAAGTATGCCAGCATACCATTTCCAACGAAAATTTTCCGGTATAATCGAATCAAACTGAAAATTTATAAAGGATGGAATATTTTGTAAATAATAAGTGGTCAGAGATGACAAACCGCCAAAAACACACCTTCGTTGCCACATTTACTTTATGTTATATTTAGGAGTAGAAATCTTATTTTAAGTACCTGAATTTGTCCCCTTTAAAATAAGCAAAAACGTCTAACACGAGAGCAGGCAGCAAATGGAACAAGTAAACCTGTATAATGTAGAGCCAGGGATTGGTGGTGACGTACATGAACGGATACCATAACATACTCTCGAAGGGTATCGCATCGTCTGTTGAGTTTTTATAAATATCCAACAATCGTTTTACCGTGACATTTTGTGTATCTCCTGCAGCGGAATGTATCGTAATGCTGAAAAAAAAACAGTAAAATTGTTATGAAGATGGGTTAGGCACATCTGTAATGTATTTTTATAAATTGTTAAATAGTTGAATGTGGTCGGATCAAAAAAGTACCAATATTGATTTATTTGCCAAAGTCCCTAATACGTACATTCATATAATATCTTAGTAATTTCACCTGTGCAGAGAATGGTTTTTCATCTTAACTAATGAATGTATTATGAGAAATGATAATAAAAAGAATAAAGTGTGTCGAGAGATAAGGAGAAATTTTGAAATCACGAATATTTCCTCATGTATTGTAACTGACCGTATTGAGAATCAAGTGGTGTGTGGATTGGACAGGATGTGTTTATATTTCTCCTGGTTCCTTTTTCAAATAAGTAGAGTTTTGTTTATGTTACAAATTACACGCATAATAATGTGCAAAATCTGTTACAGTTCGCGAAATAAATTTACCTCTCTCGAGTGGGAAGTTCGTTTTTTGGTTTGTGCTTTGAACAATAATCCAATCCCTTTGATATTATCTAATCATAACACAGATTGAAACGGACACGTCCCGATAACTCAAGTGGTGATAGTATTGCAGTACGGTTTAAGTGAACTTCATAAAAAACAAGAATTTTGTGTGATTTATGAGTGATTTCATCACTGAGTACAGGGACAAGTCACCATAGCATCAACCAAATGGCGCCTACAGGATCACAAAGAAAACAGAGGTAAGATCTATTCAATTTATTCAAATAATCATCATCATTATTACATAGTATAAAATGAAGACGCTCAAAATGTATGTGCGAGTTAATGTTTTAAACTACGCAACGGATTTTCATACGGTTTTCACCAATAGATAGAATGATTGAAGAGGAATGTTTATATGTATAATACATGTAAATTATATTAGAGAAAAGCCGAGAATTTTAAAGAAAACATATTTTTGTGTGATTTAAAACGGCTGGCGGGCCGTACTATAGTCACTTTTGAAAGTCTTTCTTTTTTTTTTTTACATTAACTCCACACAGGAGGCCCTGAGGAAAATAATTTCCCTCAAGGCCTATGTCATCTGGGATGCTGTGTGGAGCGTCTTTTTGAGGAGAGGAAGGAATGAACATTGGTCTTGAAGATACCCATGTTGTAGGAAGGAGGAAACACAGAGGCCGGCAAATCATTCCACAGCCGAGCTGTTGAACACAAGAACTAGTCGAAGAAACGACCCGTTCTCATTTGACAAATGTCAACCGTGTACAAATGTTGGGCACGCGTTTGGCGTGTTTCCCGACTATGCACCGGTGCCGAAGGGATCAATGATGCTAGTTCCTCGGAGCATCTTCCATTGTAATACCGGTAGAACAAGGATAGCATTTCCACCCGACGCCTGTGCTCTAAAGATTGCAATCCGTCTGTTAAGATGGGAGAATCTATCAAACGGACCACCCGTTTCTGCACAGAGTCGAGTATATTTTTAAGGTATTTTGGAGCTCCAGACCAGAGATGGCTGCCAAATTCAACCGTGGGGCGTACTTGTGATTTGTACAAGGTTAGCAGTTGTGTACTAATAAAGTATCTGCGGGCCCTGTACAGTACGTCCAGCTTTTGGGAGGCTAACTTTACTCTGGCTTCGATGGAGCCCCCATACCTGAGCTGGTCACTTAGGGTTACACCAAGCATATCAATGGAGGGCCTCTTCGGAAGATTGCTTCCTTTGAAAGAGACTAGATTTTCATTTCGATCCCTTTTAGACGTAATCAGACAAGATTGGGTCTTTGAAACATTAAATTCAACGAGATTATTTTTACCCCAAGAGAAAACACTCTCGAGGTAACCGTCCATTCTTTGCTTCAAAGCCCTACGAGCTGTTGGAGTTTGTGAGCCCTTTGGGGCTTGTCAAACAAAAATATATCATGAACTGTATTGTCATCCGCATAACAGTGAATTAGTGCACATGACAAAAGGTCGTTGATGTGCAACAAAAACAAAGTCGGAGACAGAACCGATCCCTGCGGGACGCCAGCATTTATCGAGTGTGAGGAAGAGGTGAAACCATCGACTACCGTCTAAATCGACCACTCCCTCAAGAAGTCGGCAATCCACGTACACAAGGATGCGGGAAGTCCGTAAGAATGCAGTTTGTTGACAAGTCCTCGGTGCCAAACCCGGTCAAAGGCCTTGGAGATGTCCAGTGCAACCATTTGGGTCTCACCAAAACGTTCCAGGCATCGCACCCAAACATGCGTCACATACGCGAAAAGATCACCGCACGAGCGGTTCCGCCGGAATCCGTATCGACGGTCGTTAATAATTTTGTTCTTCTCGAGGTATGTGAGCAGTTTGTCATTGATCACACGTTCCATCACCTTAGACAGAACTGATGTGATCGCTATGTGGCGGTAGTTAGCCGGGTTGGAGCGGTCACCCTTCTTTGGAATAGGATGGATAACCGCTTTTTTCCAACCAGAGGGCACAGAGCCTGGGACATTTTAAAAAGCTTCGTCAAAATTGGAGCTTTTTCTGCAGCGCACCTCTGCAGTACCAAGGCAGGTATTCCGTCAGGCCCACTAGCTTTATTAACATCAAGCCCTCGTAAAACATGGAGTACTTCCCGATGCCGGATCCTCAGCTTTTTCATACGAAAACCGCAGTGAGGAACCGACGTCGGGACAGCACCTTGGTCATCGAGGGTTGAGTTATCCGCAAACATTTTACCTAGTAAGTTAGCCTTTTCGGTGGCGGTGTTTGCTAGTGTTGACTTCACCAATTTCCTGGGCACATCTTGAGGGATCCGAAGTCCGAAAACAGACAGCTGACCACGGAAAAGCATTAAAATGTGCCCGCAGACCGAACCAATATGCTGACCTGTAGTGACACACTTTTCTCTTCAGCCTCTCGTTAGGTGGTCTGAAGTTTACAGGGATTCATTCAACAACAACAACAACCCGTGACTAGTTCATATTAACTTGCTCCGCAGTAAAGTGTATTTTAAAAACTATAACGCTCAAATTCGAAAGTTACTTTGAGTGATACGTGTTCGTACTAGAAAGGTCTAAAATATTTTCATAACATCCGAGTGATTTAAAGTTCCTTCCGAGTTTAATTAGCAAAACAAATATCAGTACAGTTTGCTTTATCGCGGGTAGTACGAAAAAAACATCAATTTAAGATGCATTGCCGAGTGTGCTCAGTAATTCTACGTACTGATGAGTTAAAATTCACGTGTGCCGCATGCAAAGGCGCATTTCATTTGGCTTGCGGAGGTATTATTGAAAACACATATCGTCGACTTAACCAAGAACGGCGATCTCAACAAATGTGCAAGCAATGCAATTCAGCTAAGCCCGGCGCTGCTAGCCCGTTGCAGACAATCAGTGATACTGAACCTTTGGAGCAGATTAAAAAAGTTACTGTTATTAGTTCACCGCTCACCGCTCAGACACCGACAAATCTTAAAGATACTCAAGATCTAGTCATGAACAAGACGTCTAATCTGGAAAAAACACAAAACGATATTCTAGACCAAAATAACAAAATACTTGAAAGTATTCAATTCATGAGTTCTCAATATGAGGATTTCATGGCTAGAATCCGCGACATCGAAATAAAGAATGACGAACTCACTAAAAAGAACTCAACCTTAGAAGCTAGGATTTACGTCTTGGAAAAATGTGTGAACATGCAGGAAAGGGAACTCAAAGCGAACAACATAGAAATAAGAGGCATACCAGAAATCAAAGGAGAAAATCTGCAAGACGTTTTATTCAATATCTGCAAAACAACAAAGTCCACCACCAATACAAACGACATTGATGACATTCATCGCGCAGCAAAAAAAAACAACAATAGTCGTCCGAGAGAAATCATCGTTAAGTTCAAAACAAACATAGCAAGAGAACACCTGCTATCAGACGTAAAAACTTTCAACAAAAACAAACAGAATCTAGAAGACAAATTGAACACCTCAAACATCGGTATGGCTGGATCCTGCTCGCCGATTTTCATTTCAGAACAACTGACATTTCGTGGTAAACAACTGTGGTTCAAGACACGAACAGCGGCGAAGGAGAAACAATATCGCTTTGCTTGGATTAAGCGGGGGCATATTTATCTTCGCAAAAACGAGGGACCTAACGCCATTATTATCTCCGACGAAAGCAAATTGGCTGCAATTTGATAAATTTGATTTAATGGCTCTTCTTTCGAGGTATGTCTTGACCCGTGCAATTATGTCTCGCTTTTGTATTTGTAAAATCTACTATCTTTCTGGAATTCATTTGATATCACGCAGTTCCTGCTACCTTATTATCATTATTATTATTATTGTTTTTGCTTTTTACTTTCTTTTTCATAGTACTACATCTAATTTCATTATTTTTACTATATTATTAGATGTTACTCATATTTGTATCATTTACAACCTTTTTGGAATTCATTTGTTATCACGCAGTTCCTGCTACCTTTTTGTCTATGCTTCTTGCTATCTCTTTCATAGTTCTACATCTAACTACATTATTTATAGTATATTATTTTTGTTATGCACATTTACCATTGTACCAACATTTGAAATCGCATGTAATCACATATTACTCAGGAACCAACTTATATGCAACACACAACCAACACATACCTATGATTCAATTACATTTTGATACCGGAAATGATTCCGGAATAGATCTGAACATGAATGTCATAGATGATCTGGACAATCTAAATAACTATAAATGGTGCGCTTACAGCGTTAAAATTATACACCAAAATATAAGAAGCATTTCTAATATAGACGATTTTTTAATTTTTCTGGATCAATTCAATAACCAATTCGATGTTATAATTTTATCGGAATGTTGGCTTAATAAAGATTACACCTCAAAAATTATTCATAATTACACTGAACACCACACAAATATATATCTCAATAAGTCTAGCGGGATCGTTGTCTACATCAGAGATGGACTTCAATCTCAAGTGGATGAAATATTCTTATCACAAGCCAACTGCCTGAAAATTGTATTGAATAATAACTTATGCATTTTTGCAATCTACAGATCACCTTCTTTTCAAAATATTGACACTTTTCTGAGTTCACTACAATAAATTATCAACAGCTCTAAAAAAATAGAACGACAAATTATTATAGGTGACCTCAACATCAATACGATTACCGAATACCACCGCCAAACCAACGATTACCTATGCCTGCTAACTGAAAATGGGTTCATTCAGACAATTAACAGCCCTACTCGTGAGCAGGGCATGAGTAAATCTTGTCTGGACCACATCAATGTCAGAAAAATTAACCATGTTGACTCATTTGTCATTCACTCTACAATCTCAGATCACTATACAACAGCACTTTGCCTTAAAAACAAACCTCTTAATCCTGTTAAAATTAAACATGTTGCAAGTATAAACTACAATGACTTAATTGAGGACCTGAGCTCAGAAAACTGGCAAAATGTTCTAGATCAAACTGATGCCGACTTATCATTGAATGAATTTATTACTAAATTACATTCATATATATCTAAACACACAAGCAATAAACTTATACCACATAAGCAAATAAAACTTACGCCATGGATCACCCCTGGCCTTATCAAACCGATTAACATTAGGAACCAACTTCATGAAAAGGCGAATAGGTGCTCTGAGAATATTATAGTTCAAGCTCATTACAAGAAGTATAGGAACTTTTGCAAAAAATTAATAAAATCGGCAAAAGAAAATTATTATAAAAAAATAATTTATGAAAATGACTGTACTCCAAAACGTTTATGGGAAGCATTTCGCAATATAACTAAAACAAAAATAAATAAATCTTCCGATATTAAATCATTGAACATCAATAACGTGAACACCTCAGACCCAAAAATCATTGCGAATTTTGCCAATAATTATTTCACGTCAGTGGGAGTCACACTTGCGAAAAAAATTCTCGACAATCTTAATACAACAGAATCCGATCTCGCTAAATTAACAATCTCTAATTTCGGTCATAAACTAGACAATATCCAAACAACTGCAAACGAAGTCATGAAAATAATTGACGAACTAAAGTCATCGAATGCTTGTGGTCCTGATAACGTCTCATCAATTCTGCTAAAACGTACTAAATCCTTCATAGCAACTCCAATCGCGTATATTTCCAATCTAAGCTTTGATTCAGGAAAATTTCCAAATCATTTAAAACACTCTATCGTTATACTGCTACACAAAAATGGAGATAAATCGCAGATACACAATTACCGGCCAATTTCTTTGCTCAATTCTGTTTCGAAAATTATTGAGAAAATTGTGAAGAATCGTCTCAGTCATTACCTTGAAAAAAATAATATCCTTTCCAATAGACAGTACGGCTTCAGACCAGGATTGAGCACTGAAAATGCCATCACAAACCTGACGAAAATCATCTCCAACAATATCGATAGAGGAAGAAAATGCATTGCGCTCTTCTTGGATCTAGCCAAAGCGTTTGACACTATCTCACACAAAATTCTCGTGAAAAAACTACAGCGCATCGGCATTCAGGGTCAGCTACTTAAGTGGTTAGTTAGTTATTTAGAAAATAGGAGCCAAAGAGTGAATATTAACAATACTCTGAGCGATCCAGCTGATATTAACTTTGGTATACCTCAAGGAAGCACTCTAGGTCCACTTTTATTCAATATCTATATAAATGAATTATGTAACAGTTCATTTGCAGATCACATTATCACCTTTGCCGATGACACAGTATTATTATTTGAAGGCAAAAACTGGAATGAAGTTCATAAAAATTCAGAAATAGGTATTAATAAGGTAAAAGAATGGCTAGACAATAATCTTCTCACTCTCAACACTGACAAAACTAAATTCATCCGTTTCAGTGCAACTCAAGCGGGACAACCAAGAGAAACTCAAAGAATTATTATACACCATTGCAATGACCTAAACACTTGCAATTGCAATACCTTAGAATTTGTAGACAGCATAAAATATCTAGGAATTATCGTAGACAAGAATCTGAGATGGAATGAACATATCGTCTCAATTTCCACAAAGATCAGAAAACTCACGCATCTTTTCATGGCTATTAGAAATATTCTTTGCGTAAAGGATATGAAACTAATGTACTACGCTATGTGCAACTCATTACTTGAATATGCATCCTTAGGGTGGTGAGGATGTACCAAATCAATACTGGACCCCTTAGCCAAAGCACAAAAATCACTATTAAGGGTCATCCTTAAAAAAAAATTCAGATACCCCAGTAATGATTTATTCAAAGAGATAGGAGTTTTGGATGTGAGACAACTTTTCATAAGAAAAGTTATTTTATACACACAAAAATATCGTCACCTCTTCCCCTACGTAGAACATTATCACAACACCCGACACGCAGGGAGGAATCCAATAGTTCCACTTACTACTATGACATCCCTTGCTCAAAGACAATATTCTTACCTAGGTTCTAAAATGTTCAACCTTATACCCGGATCTTGGAAATTGAAAACTGCAAGCGTCTTGCGTAAATTAGTCAACGACTGGATTCTGGACTTAGGAAGAGACGAATGTGAACGTATGCTGTTTAACTGATATACAAAATCACCTAACTTTCCTGATCACTAGACCAAAACTCCCACCACACTTCATTGAGATCTGATATGGCTTCACAATGTTTCGACATCCTTTTGATATTTTTATACCTGAGATTTATGGTTTTGTGCCCCTGAATACTGTTCGCTATTTCACTGTTAGTGCTTCACGTAAGGCGTAATATACTCACATCGCTCACTAATATCAAGACTAGCTGTGTGAATCTTGGTACTTTATAGCGGTGATGATTTATAATAAATAAACTATACTTATCACAACTTGTATGACATACGAAATAATGCACACAATTACTTATGCCTTTACCAAATATATACTACTTATACCTTTACCAAAGTAGCACTAGTATTTCATAGTTATTGTTTTCGTATTTTAGCAGGAGTACTACAAGACATGAGCGCGGTGTATATACTGTATATTCGTATTGTCGTATAATATAAAATGTACTGAAAACATGTTTTTAAATCAGTATAGATAATGTCATGTTTGCACATAATTGTTTACATATTAGTTACAGCGCATAAATAAATAATAAAAAAAACAACTTAATATATATTTTTACATACATAAATTATATCTAATATTGTAAATTTTTATGTATTTCTCTTATAAGTGAACTATGTATTATAAGTTCACACTTTTAAACACATAACTTCATCTCTCTATATTGTGAATCTTGTTGTAATTCCTCCAACTTGTTATCAAATACTTGGTTTACACTTTTTGACTTTTCAATGCTACTAACTTTATTACCTACTTATCTCATACACTGTAAATCTGAATATATTATATGTTATCAGGTTAATTCCCCAAATCCGAATATACTTTATGCTACCAGGTTCTTTTTCTATTTTTTTGTTATGTAATTATGTATGTATAATATGAACTAAACCTGTAAATTTGTCTGTCCTGGTACGGGAAACTTTCCTAGTTGGACAGGCAAAGCTTCCTAATATGTGTTTTGTACTTTCTTTTGTATGTATCTATACTAAATAAATAAATAAATAAAATAAAATAAATAAATAAAAATTGATGTCGTTACCAGGCAGTGGTCGGACGATCCTAAAGGCGCTGTGACTTCAATCCTATAACCGTGTGGCACAGTAGTTAAAAATAGGTCTTACAGATTGGAACGGTGAGTCTGGACATCAGGAACCCTTGTAGGCTCCTGAACCATTTGCTCCAATCTGTAGCAAAGAGCAAAGGATTCCGCTGATTCAGCCGAGTCTGTTGATCTTGAGAACTTCAAACAAGGTTCGTTATGAACATTGAAGTCCCCCAGGACCACAAACTCTGCCGTAGGGTAGCGGGGCAAGAGGTCATCAATAATGTCGCTTAAGTGTTTGAAGAGCTCGGACGTGTCTGATTCGCTAAGGTTCGGTGAGCGGTATAAACACGCGTAGAATCTTACCGTACTGGCAAGATTGACACTTACCCACATTACGTCGAATCTGGAGTTTTCCAGATTCAATAGTCGCACACAGTGGACGTCAGCTCGACTATAGAGACAGACACCTCCTTTAGGTCTGAACTTGCCTGCGAGGGTGAAGCCTGGACAGTCCAGATAGGAGGTGTCTACAGGCTCAGCTATCTGAGTTTCAGACAGGAAAAGTAGGTTTGGGCGTTGAGAAAAAAGGTGGTGGTGTTTAAATTGGTGTGCAGGCCGCGAATGTTGGTGTAATTCACCAACAGTTTTGGCCCGCACCGGGGACGCCTACGTCTCGCCGCTGTAATGACGTTAATTATTGTAGGTTGCAAGTTCATGATTTTAATTGTTGTTGTTGTTGTTGTTGTTGTTGTTTTTTTTTTTTTTTTATATGAGAGGAAGGAGGGTCTGGGAGGGAAAAGGTACCACTGCGGTGCAAGGCGATGGGAAGGGAGAATCCGGCTGGAGAGGTCACCCAATGCGCCCCAAACGCTACTGCTGGGTCCCCTCCGATCACGAACCGGCACAACAGCAGTGGCGGGGTTTTTACTCTCGTTGATGGGGCAGCCCACCCTCAGTCGTGAGCCTGAGGGTCGGGCCCCTGTACTACCGAGCGGCCCGGACAGCGGTAACCGTTTGTAAAGGGTCTTCCTCAACCAGCATCTCCCAATCCGGCCCACCACGCACCCGCCATCAAGACCTGGACAAACATTACCCCAAGAACCCGGGCACCCCTGCTAAGTCCCCAAACGTAGCGAACCACTTGGGGTGACCTGTGGCAGAGGTGTTGGTCATCCAATAAATGGTTCCCAGGGCGGCGGTACCCATACCCGCCTACCAAATTGAGAAGAAATTGGAATTTAGATGTCCTAGAGTAAGTAGGTATTTGATTTGAATTATTTTATTTGATGAAGTCGCTCAAAATGTATGTGCGCATAAATCTTTTAAACATGCGGTTTTCACCAATAGATAGAGTGATTCAAGAAGAAGGTTATTATAGTAGAGAAAAGTCGAGAAATTCAAATATTCAATTCAGGCAGCGGGCAGCGGGCAGCTGGCAAGCGGGTGGTGTGGATTTTATAAAGGATGTGTAATGGCGTTGTGTTTCGTTAGCCACAGCAACGTGTGGCCGGGTCTGCTAGTTTATTTACATTTCAGTCGAATATTACCGTTTTACAAATGATACGACCTCTCTATGGAACCCTTGAGTTCCTAGTTCATTGGCCGGAGAGGTGCCGCTTCTTAGAGTGAACCGTCGATTACTATTTTGTTGACGTTGCAGAGTTACTCCACTTACATGATTGTTCATGTTTTTGTTTTCAGTCGGTTCTTTTATTCATTTACGGATTTTATGTACGGAAAAGATGTTTTGATTTACTAGTTTGGTTTATGTCTTGTTTAGGTATTTGACGGATACTACAAAGGGAGAAGGTTTGAGATAAGATCTGGCAATGTTTTTTTATTAAAATTTTTGATATTCATTTTAATTAATTCATTTATTTTCGTTCGATTTATTGAACTGTTAATTTCAGAAGCTTGTTCTTTTTTCGCATACAGAGGTATTTACATGTATGATAGGGGATTATATGAGGTTTAAATAGTGAGAGGAAAGTGTGAAACAAGACAAATCAAGAAGAAAACATTGGAGGGGACCCACCACTTTCCCAACGGCGTTATAAGGAAACATATGGTTTCCTCCTTCACCGCACATGTCAAGACTCTACTTTTTTTGAACGAAGCTACATTTATTTGAACGACTCTAGACCCTCCAATGTCCATGCATACGGGGTTAGTAAGCAGTATGCAAGTACTTACATTAACATTATACAAAAGATAAATAGAAGTAGCAGCCCGTGGAATAATTTTTCTGAAATAGGTAACATCAAAAAGAGATAATAGTGTTAGTAAAAGAAAAAGAAAAATAAAAATAACGGCTATGACCAGTCGAAGAAACCTTCTGTAAATAAAATAAGTAATGAGGAAAAAACAGTAATATGATTATGTTATAATGTAAATAATTACTATAATAGCGGAAAGAAAATAAAATATATAAAAAGAAAAGCCAGAGAAAGTATTCCATAGACCACCGGGCAGTCCCAATGAGAATGCGTATAGCTATCGGCCCAACCGCAGACGATGCTCGAGGATACTCAAGAAGAGAACAAAAGAGACTGGATGAGACAAGAATAGACAGGAAGGGTCGGTAAGCAGTTGGAAGATTCAAAAAGAAACATGAGAAGACAAGATGAGCCAAGAAGGGACAAGAAGATGAAAGATGCAAGAAAAGGCAAGAAGATGAGACGACCATCTCCTTCCCCTCCCCACTAATTTCAGCCCTTTTCACAACATGCCACAATTGGGGATGCCATGGTCTCAATGGCTCCAAACGGGAGCAGTTGGTGACTCTTGTGCGGTATTCATATTAAAAAAATTTAAAAAATATGCAAGAAGAGTCAAAAGGATCCAAAAAAAAGCAAGAAGAGCCAAGAGAGACAAGTAAAGCCACAAATAGCCAATAATAGCCTTGAAGAGATGATAAGATCCAAGACGAGCCAAGAAGAGACAAAAAATAAGAAGAGAGGAGAAGAGACAAGAAGATTAAAGAAGAGACGAAAAGATTCAAGAAGAGGCAAGAAGAGGCAAGACGAGCCAAGGAGAGACCATAATGTCCCAATAATATACAGGAAGAGACAATACTGTCCCAGAACCGAGAAGAGACGAGAAAATCCAATGAGAGGCAAACGTATGCTAGAAGAACCAAGAAAAGACGAGAGGACCCAAGAAGATGCAAGAAAACCAAGAAGAGACAATAAGAGACAAGAAGTAGCAAGAAGAGCCAAACAGAGTCCAGAAGAAATGAGAAGAATCAAGAAGAGGCAAGAGGACCCAAGTTGTGAGTAGATCCAAGAAGAGACGAGAGGAGCCAAGAAGAGATAATAAGAACCCAGAATAGAAGAAGCAAGAACAGCCAAGAAGAGACAGAAGAAAGAAGAAGAAGCAAGAAGATACAAGAAGATACAAGAAGAAAAAACACGAAGAGCCAAGAAGAACCGAGAAGAGACGAGAAGGTTCAAGAAGAGGCAATAAGAGATCTGTTATGAAATTATTTAATAGTTGCATAAAAACTGCGATTAGGTACTGAGAATACTAATCTTATAATTGACTATGGTTTTTTTGCACAACCATATATCGGTGCGAGAAGGGAGAAAATAAGTTTTTACGGGTAACGACACTTTCTACTAGAGCTGGTACCGGGCACACCGACTCGAGTAAAATGTCACGGTGCCATGTTTTAAAAAAGTAATAAAAGTTTGTTTAACAAGACGGGGCGTACAATAACTGGAAATCCATTCCTTTCCTACTATCGTGTTCAATCGGTGTAATATAATGGAATTGTGAAGCAAGCAAGTTCCCGAGCCGCGAACGCAAAATCCGGCATTATCCGGAAGTGAAAAACCTCACGCAAAATCGAGGGAATCTAAAAGTCATCCTCGCTCGCTTCGGTATGTCAGTATGCCGAGAACGTATAAGTAAGAAATTACAACCGGACGTGGTCAGTATTTGAGAAGCGATTCCGCTCCTTCCACTCTGGAAGGCGCGTTGACCTTCTGGAAGGATCTTTGTTGGAGACCATCCGCCCAGCACGGGGACGGGACGTGGAACGATCCTGGCGGGCTGTCCGCCCGATTTTGGCCTTCGACCAGATGCGGTCGTGGACCAGGGGGAGCTGAAGTCGATCACCAGCGGTTAATTTAGATAGCCTATAATAATAATCATACGGTCTGGAATGATGGGGGGTAAGTGCAAAACTCTTATGTCCTCATTTGTGTTTTTTCAAGAAATACAGAATTTAATTTGTTTTAAATGTAAAAAAACTATCGTGTTTCATTTTAACATGCCCGCCAACCTGATGTAAATGCGAATGATTAACACATATGCCCACCACTTGAAGAGAGTCTCTTGTATACAATACAGAAGGGTGACCATCCAGACTACACGGCATAACTTTACAGTTATGGCGCGAAGGTTCTAACCTCAAAGCTCTGTATGAAGGAGCCACCGGGTATTCTACCATCATCTTCTTTTTTATGATAAACAAAATATTAAAATTGCCAGTCACACCTTATTACTACCCTCACAACAAAAAAGCGGGCCAGTCGCCACTACAGATGAAAAGAGCAGAGTTAAGACGGGAGATCCAAGATGACGCAAGAAGAGACAATTAGAGATAATAAGGACTGTGAAGAAGCACGAAGAGCCAAGAAGAAACATTAAGAGACGATAAATAGAAGTAGCATGAAAAGCCAAGCACAACCTAGAAGAGATGAGGACAATCAAGAAGAGCAAAGAACAAGTAAAAAAAGGACAAGGAGAGACAAAAAAATCCCAGAAGAGAAAAGAAGAAGCAAGAAGAGAAGAGACAAGAAAAGCCACGAGGGGGCAAGAAGAACCTAGAAGAGCCGAGAAGATCCAAGAAGAGACAAGAAAATACAAGAATAGTCAAGGAGTGCCAAGAAGAGACGAAAAGACCCAATAGGAAACAAGAAGAGACAAGGAGTTCGAGAAGATTCAAGAACAGCGAAGAAAAACCAGAAATAGACAATGGAATCCAAAAAAAAAAGATTAAAAAAAAACAAAAAACGAGTGTGCTTTAGACCACACGACTGAAGTAGAACTTATAAAATAATATATGCCATTGACATTGACGTTGTTGACGTAGACGTTGACGTTGACATTGACATTGACATTGACATTCACATTGACATTAACATTGACATTGGGGTAACATTTGACCACGGGGTGACCTGTGAACCTTGTCCTTATCCTTATCCTTATCCTTATCCTTATCCTTATCCTTATCCTTATCCTCATCCATTTCCTTATCCTTATCCTTATCCTTATCCTTATCCTTATCCTTATCCTTATCCTTATCCTTATCCTTATCCTTATCCTTATCCTTATCCTTATCCTTATCCTTATCCTTATCCTTATCCTTATCCTTATCCTTATCCTTATCCTTATCCTTATCCTTATCCTTATCCTTATCCTTATCCTTATCCTTATCCTTATCCTTATCCTTATCCTTATCCTTATCCTTATCCTTATCCTTATCCTTATCCTTATCCTTATCCTTATCCTTATCCTTATCCTTATCCTTATCCTTATCCTTATCCTTATCCTTATCCTTATCCTTATCCTTATCCTTATCCTTATCCTTATCCTTATCCTTATCCTTATCCTTATCCTTATCCTTATCCTTATCCTTATCCTTATCCTTATCCTTATCCTTATCCTTATCCTTATCCTTATCCTTATCCTTATCCTTATCCTTATCCTTATCCTTATTCTTATCCTTATCCTTATCCTTATCCTTATCCTTATCCTTATCCTTATCCTTATCCTTATCCTTATCCTTATCCTTATCCTTATCCTTATCCTTATCCTTATCCTTATCCTCATCCTCATCCTCATCCTCATCCTCATCCTCATCCTCATCCTCATCCTCATCCTCATCCTCATCCTCATCCTCATTCTCATCCTCATCCTCATCCTCATCCTCATCCTCATCCTCATCCTCATCCTCATCCCCATCCCCATCCCCATCCTCATCCTCATCCTCATCCTCATCCTCATCCTCATCCTCATCCTCATCCTCATCCTCATCCTCATCATCATCCTCATCCTCATCCTCATCCTCATCCTCATCCTCATCCTCATCCTCATCCTCATCCTCATCCTCATCCTCATCCTCATCCTCATCCTCATCCTCATCCTCATCCTCATCCTCATCCTCATCCTCATCCCCATCCTCATCCTCATCCTTATCCTCATCCTCATCCTCATCCTCATCCTCATCCTCATCCTCATCCTCATCCTCATCCTCATCCTCATCCTCATCCTCATCCTCATCCTCATCCTCATCCTCATCCTCATCCTCATCCTCATCCTCATCCTCATCCTCATCCTCATCCTCATCCTCATCCTCATCCTCATCCTCATCCTCATCCTCATCCTCATCCTCATCCTCATCCTCATCCTCATCCTCATCCTCATCCTCATCCTCATCCTCATCCTCATCCTCATCCTCATCCTCATCCTCATCCTCATCCTCATCCTCATCCTCATCCTCATCCTCATCCTCATCCTCATCCTCATCCTCATCCTCATCCTCATCCTCATCCTCATCCTCATCCTCATCCTCATCCTCATCCTCATCCTCATCCTCATCCTCATCCTCATCCTCATCCTCATCCTCATCCTCATCCTCATCCTCATCCTCATCCTCATCCTCATCCTCATCCTCATCTTCATCCTCATCCTCATCCTCATCCTCATACTCATCCTCATCCTCATCCTCATCCTCATCCTCATCCTTATCCTTATCCTTATCCTTATCCTTATCCTCATCTTTATCCTTATTCTTATCATTATCGTTATCACTTCCCAAGTCAAGCGTGCGTAAAGGCCCGACCGCTCGCCTCACCTTCGATCACCGTTCGCGCACACCATTTTTGTAACATCACAATTTTCGGGACATCACAGTTTTTGTAACACATCACCACTTTTTGTTATACATCACCACCTTTTGTAACGCATTCACCAGCTTACCCCCCAAGTCGAGCGTGCGTAAAGAAATTTTACTTTTAAAAAAATGTAAAAAAATCATGACGCTCAATCCTTTTCTTTATTCCTGCCATCCTAAATTCCAATATTGGCTTATGGTTAAGGTTGCCATGTACACCGGTCGATTAAACTCAACCTCCTTTCCATCCCTAGCATGTGTTCCAGTCCTAACAAATCATTGCCCCCTGGTGTACCGGTCTCACCGGGACAGGAGTGCTCCTGGCTGGGGTGGTACAATCATATCGTATCGTATGTATTGTAACTGACCGTAAATATTTAATATTATTACTTTTTTATTGTAATTGTAAGTGACCTTTCCGTCACTCACACAGACTGTAACATAGGCTGCAACATGTAAGTGTAACATAGCGCCCTTGAGGTGATTAACCGGTGCGCCGGGCAGTCCGTAGTAGCCACTGTGTCCGGTGCGATGGTCCTGCTGGTCCATTGGGGGCTTTATCTCGATTTACATTCACTGCTTGGGTAGTGTATCCAGAGAGTGTATCCCCCCGCCCGGCCCCCCTCCTAGCTACGCTGCTGGAGAAGAGGTCAGGCTGGCAGAAGGAGAATGGAGATGGCGTCTACAATTAGGGTACCTATGTTGTTTCGTATCACAGTATTTTCATACAAACGAAGTATTGAAATCCGTAAGTCTAAGATTTATCTTTAGGGTTCGCAGTTTAGACCCGCGCTGTGCAAGAGCATCGGACTGTCCCATTGTGAAGCTGAAGGTAGTGGGGAGGGGAAGGAGATGTGGAAGAGGAAGGTAAGGAAGTACCTGTCTATTTAGATCTGGTCACCACACACGGCTCAAGCCATTTCAAGCAACGTTTCAATTCTGAACGGTGGTCTTACACCAGGGCGATACTGGGCGTATCTTCCACTCTGTAACGTGCTGCAAATATACTATATAATATTTGAAATGAATTAATTGTGAAATAACACATAAATCAAACAAAATTTATTTGCCCGCGCCGGGATTCGATTCCGCGACCTTCGGATAGCGAGTCAAGAGTCTAACCCCTCGACCACGCCGGCCTCCGGAATGCGTAGATTATAACATAGGTTCCGTTTAAACTGAATATGTCATAAGGACTATTATAAGAACTATTATTTTATTTGATTAACTTGATCGAGCCGTGTTCTCGTGGGACATCCCTAACTTTTTATTATTTACGCACCAGATTTAAATGTCCGGGTTTAATTTTCCCCACAGGAAAAACTAAACCCTTTCACACACTTCCCAAATGATCATCTGGTCAATCCACGTTATGCTATTGCACTATATGTATTATAATTACAAAACAATACAAGAACAACATGTCAACCTACCAGAGACCAGATGGGAAAATAATTCACCGACTCCAGATATTTTCATATCAGAGGGTTCGGCTCTGTGGAATTCCTAATTGAACCTATAAATCCTACTGATCCCTCAATATAAATATTAAAAAAATCTTTTGTAATCCTACATGTATTTAAAATGACCTTTTCTATTATCAATTTTTATTATTTTGCATCATATATTCTTCGGACACGATTTCTCCGCTCACCTGCCCAGAGTATGTCCAAGCCATCTATAATCTTAGCATCACTTGTCAACTACAAAAATAACAATATTTACCATTCCGAGCTTTTCAGAAGACCTCTGTACCAGGCTGACACAATGAGAGCATCGATGACATAGTCACAGGGGATATAGTCCGTCACTACATCCTTGCCCATGAACACAGTATGAACAACTCCCGTCATATAGCCTGCCGACAATCCTAGGGGGCCATTCATGTTCTCCAGCCATCCAGGGAAGGGAGATTTGATACAGTGTGTGACTGGGAAAAAAATAACTGGTGTCAAAACGATTTAGATAAAAAAAGGTTTAGATACTATAGCGACTAGCTTTTACCGGAGGTACAAGCATTTGCAAAACAATTTTCGAAGACAAAATCCGTAATCGGCTGGCTATCCTTCGAGATTTATGGAGACCTTTGGGAAATATGATCTCCTGCTTCCTATATTCATTTCTTTATACCCATGCTTGTGGTGTTTGCCTCCTACCCACCCAGCTACCTTAATTTTGGCCCTATAATAACCCAATATCGGAATTTGCTACATATTGGAGGGGACCCACCACTTTCCCAACGGCGTTATAAGGAAACATATGGTTTCCTCCTTCACCGCACACGTCAAGACTCTACTTTTTTTTTTTAACGAAGCTACATTTATTTGAACGACTCTAGACCCTCCAATGTCCATGCATACGGGGTTAGTAAGCAGTATGCAAGTACTTACATTAACATTATACAAAAGATAAATAGAAGTAGCAGCCCGTGGAATAATTCTTCTGAAATAGGTAACATCAAAAAGAGATAATAGTGTTAGTAAAAGAAAAAGAAAAATAAAAATAACGGCTATGACCAGTCGAAGAAACCTTCTGTGAATAAAATAAGTAATGAGGAAAAAACAGTTATATGATTATGTTATAATGTAAGTAATTACTATAGTAGCGGAAATAAAATAAAATATATTAAAAAAAAAAAAAAAAGCCAGAGAAAGTATTCCATAGACCACCGGGCAGTCCCAATGAGAATGCGTATAGCTATCGGCCCAACCGCAGACGATGCTCGAAGTCCGCGTCCTTTAGCCGGTTCCCCGATTTTGCCTCGAAGAAATGTACTTGGGAGAGAAGGGGAAGTTTTTGAAGACCTTGAGGAAAGATGAGCGTCGGGTTACCGGAGGGGGGACGGAAGGACATCGAGACCGCACGGTTACGCCTCAGGCCAACGCATGTCGATGGGGGAGGCGCGGGCGGATCGCGGGAAGACCGCTCTGTTGTATGTTCGCCTGGCAATGTGCATGGACAGGGTCTATCCCACCCCCTTTCTATGGGGGAATGACGATACATAACATGCACAGTTCAGTTGCGCCACCAAAGAATGGAAACCAAAACTAATCAAGAAAAATAGAAAATAATAAGAGCATTTATACATGTAAAACATAATTTCAGAATCAGTACAGAGTGATAATGTATCAAGCGATACTGTCATCACTACCATCGCTCACCAAGATGACCTATCGAGGTAAAAACATAAATCATTGTTAGCAGAGACCAGAGAAGAAAAAAAAATAGTCAAACATAATCAGCAATTTATTGCTACATATGGAATAATGTACATAAATCTCACCAATTGAAGGGCGAAAAATCATCACAGGTATTTCATGGCGCGCCTCGTAGACAATTCTTTCAGCCATCTGTTTAGTGAAGGTGTATGTGTTCGGATGCAAACCAAGAATTCTAAAACATTTAATTACATTAAAAATCATCCAAAAATTGTAAAAATTAACCAAATATATAGGTCAAAGATCAGGAGAAATCCAAATATATAATCACATATTTCGATACTCGGTCCGATATAATTAAAAATATTATTATGAACAATGGTTCTACAATTTCATATGCAGACGATACAGTATTCATTGAAACATAATGCATAAAAACAAACAGATAAAATGCGCAGGATACAGTCAAACAAAAACCAACATAACAAGTAAACACATGTACTTAAATACAGGGTTTGACATAAACCTACTTAAATAGAGAAAAAAAACCTTCGCTTTTAATTCAAATTTTTGATTTGTAAAAATATCTTTACATAAAAAAACTGTTACAAAAAAAAATTCAGAACAAACTACCTAATCACTTTAGATTAAAAACCTAATCTGTAAAGACTAAATCTTCCTAACGGTTAACAAAATTAGAAAAGTAATTTAAAAAAATTACATAATCATAAATTTTCTCTCATTGGAAAATTTTATGTTTATATTTTTAATACTAAAAATTGGAAATTTTATGATTTTAAAATCAAGATAACTAACAAACCAAGTTCAGTGATAATTAAAAAACCAAGTAGACAGATGGAGTTTATGAACTCAGCTGTTTCGGATGTGACAAGGTTTATGGAGGCCAGACAGAACCGACCTCCTAAAGCAGGGGTGGGGAACCCGCGGCCCGCAGGTTGCGGCATTATCACAAAATCGTTACTAGCAAGTAGTTTAGATACACAAATAAAAATGTGATACAAGATTTCCTTTACTTATATTTTAATTTGTTATTTTGAAACGATAGTGAAATTCCATCGGTACTTTTAACTTTCTTGTACGAGACAGTCCTGATATTTCAGGATTGATGGCAGCTCTATTTGGATAATCTTAGGCAGTCTGTCTAAACTAGTCATTTCATTTCTAGTCATGTTGCGGATGTAAAGCGGATAGTAAATCAATAAAATCCTATTAATGGCAACTACGAAGAAAAGAAAAGGTGAAGCTGAGTAAAACATGAAATCATTTGAAACTAAATTAAGGCTGTGGAAAGTACAACTTGAAATGAATAACGCGATAAATTTTTGCAACACTGCAAGGACAAAAGCCTTCTACATCGTTTGAATATGCTGGTGAGTGAGCAAACTTAAGTGAGACATTGAATGAACGATTTAAGGACGTGAAAAGCAAGCAAACGGATTTGAAAATATTTGCTACATCGTGCAACGTGGAACCATCGAATGTGCAGCACGAAATTGTTCAATTACAAAGCGATGATGAACTAAAAGCTAGATATAACAATCTCCCGCTGCTTGAGTTCCAGAAACGCTGCATAAGAAATGATGTCATGAGTTTCTAAATTTAAGGAGGCATGCCCTTACGCATCTATTTTTGGAACAACTTACTGCTGTTAGTTGAGTTCTATTCAAAACTATCCATCGCAAAGAATCATCCGCGCTCCTGACTAACTGATGCAAATCCGTAAAATCAGTTCGAGTAGTAACATTATCAATGCCAGCTAATATCGCACGCCTTGCCAAAGAGAAGCTGTTCCAGCCATCACATTAGGAGTGACCTACATACTATATTGTCCATCCAATATTATTTTCCCGTTTGAGTATTTTTCTGTTATTGCTCTGATTTGTGTAGGTATGTAAAAACTCATACCGTGGTAAACACGAAGGAAAAAGTGTGTTGTGTTATCCAAGTTTTTAATATATTGCCAACATTCGGCCATTTAAGTAATTAAATTAATATTAAATCCATTCTATGTAAATTATTTTAAATAGTTAAATACATAAAATCATATTCGTGTTCCAATCTAATCTAATTGCATACGATAAATATGCAGAAAAACCATTCACGTAATCTGAGTACAATTTAATTTAAGCCGGTGGAATAGTGGACTCCTATGCAGATTTATTCTCAAGGTAAAGCCAATCTTGTGTCCCAATGCAAATTCCTGTTGCGGATTCATCTGCTAACGCATTTCGAAGGAAACCGTCCTTGCGTTCTGACTGCAAAAAATCGGAGGAAAAAAATTTTGATGTTTTATAATTAATGCGTGGACGGCCATTTGGAGGTTTGTAGTATCAGGGGGGGGGGGGGGGGGGTAGAAATTGCAACACAAATGAGAATGAGAACGTGCAACTTGTTAATTATTTATCTGTAAATTAAATCTGTTCGCGGAAAATTTAAACTACACTCAAAACATGAAAATGGTTTTGCTTTGATTCTAGCAGCACATTTATAAAGAATTTTATACATGTGCTGAATTTTATAAATACATTTTGAATAAGAGAATGGTTTGCCTCGAAATGTGTCAGCATCTGAATGCACAACTGGAATTTGAAGTATTTGCTTCCTTCGATAAAATGAAATTTAATCGTTTTTTGGTTTTAAATTAAGTTTTGCATCTGCATTGTTAGTAGTACTCTCATAATATGCGTATGACTTTCCTACAAATTTTTAAATTCACTCGAATCATTTGAACGGTTTTCTTCGAAATGCATCAACAAATTAATCCGCTACTGGAATTTTTGACAGATCATTTGGAACATGAAACCAGTTTTAGTGAATCTGCACCCGAGTTCAGCTTTAATTGATACTACACTTCGAACACGAAAATGATTTCCTTCCAATTTTTTGCACTAAGAACACATGGATGGTTTCCTTCAAAATGCGTCAGCTGATGAATCCGCAACCGGAATTTGCATTATGAACACAAGAGTGGTTTTAACTTAGGAATGAATCTACGTAGGAGTCCACCAGTTTAAATTATATTGTACTCGGAACATGTGAATGGTTTTCCTGCAATTTACAGTATATTTTATAACTACTATTAAGTTTCATATTTTTAATGATTTTATTTTACTATTTTTATGGCAGAAGTGTGGAAATATTTAAATTTAGTTGTTATCAGTACTGAATATTTTTTCAGTATTGATTTCCCTGTCGCATAATAATAATAATCAAAAAAGTATGTTGGATCACGTACGTATTTGTGTCTAAACTGATTTCTAGTAACATAGGTGCATACATCAGCTATATTGTAACTGTCTCTGGGTTAAGTAATAATAACTTTAAAATGTAGCTGAAACCCCACGAAAGAAAACCGTTTCGTTTTCTGAGTGCAATTCTTTGTGGTGGTTTCAGCAGGCCGCACCAAAAGCGCTCGCGGGCTGCAAAAGGCTTCGCGGGCCGCAGGTTTCACACCCCTGCATAGCGCAATACGGCTAATAACCCAAAAACAAATCAAAATAATACTTTTGGCCGTGAAAATCACAAATCATATCTGACGAATATAATTTAAGTAAAATCATTATTTTATTCCACCCACCTTCCCACCTCCCTCCCACTTAATATGTAAAATAACAGATATGGTGTAACGTAAATAATATTATATTTTGACTACTAGCATTATTATTACAAGTAAAAAAATCTAGTTAATCAGTAATAATAATATTATGATTCACAAAATATCATGCATGAGAGAAGTCGGAAATTGGCGTACATTAAATGCGTATATTTTTAATGTTTAGATGCAAACAGGTCATAAAATGTGAGACCACCTTTTAGAAAAAGATGAATTTAAATATTATACATTATCAAAAATATTTTTAAATGTCCCTTTATAAAAATTGTTCCTTTGTCCCACTCCCGCTTATCTATTGACACCTTGAAGTTTATGTCTATTTTTGTAATTAGTTTTAAGTAAACCCTGATGTACTAAGCATTGGTTACGAAACATGTTGGTTTTGTAAACAATAAACGTGGATACACTAAGTTTAAGTGATGCCACAAAACAAGTTTTCTGTTTTTTAAGAAGTTTTAGAAAAGTGTATAAGAAAAGAAACGAGAAGTCTGCGCTGCTCCCGAAAATAAATTTTCTGCAATGTGCACAACATTCAACTTCTCTTTTCAAAAGCGATAAACGGCTACACATGTAAAATATGACAATATTTTGTTAGAACTGACTTTACTTATCATTTGAAAAGTTGCTTACTTTTTGGTTATCGTATTTAATATGATCTCATTTTGGCTTTCGGCCGCTTTGATCAATGTTTTCCAGTCAATACTTCCAGCTTCGTAGACCTTTTCCTCTATCTCAGTGCGGCCAGCAGCATTAGAATAAGTCGTAGATACATGCACCATAGCCTTTAAAAATAAGCAAATATAATAAACAAAATAAACTGATTACAAAATTGAAAAAAGATTTGTAAAAATAAAATTGAAAAGTGTACACAAGTAGAGTAGTTTCACCGTTGTGAGATCCCCGGGTGTAAGGGTGGTTCGTATTGACCTCGCTTAAACATACATTAATTTATTTAGGGTACCAATTTGAAACAACGAGTAAAGCCATAGTCGTCCAGATGTAGAATGGCTGTGGTAACTTTTTAATAGCTTCCTTATGAAATTACCAAGAAATTTTATTTTGTTTATGTACAGAGCCATCTGGAGTTTGCATCAATTGATTGGTCTCCATTTTACAAAATGCACATTAAAAAATTCGAAGCAATAAAAACTATAAAAATCTTTGTTTCGGGTCAATTGTCAGATATAATTATTTAAGAGAAGGTTTCATACTTTAAAATTGATTCATTGCTACTTAACGTATGGTATCATGTTCAAGTGGATCAATGCAAATCAAATCAAAGAAATCATTGCATTAACATGGTATCAAAAATGGACGTTGATTGCGAGATTAATAAACATTAAAAACCCATAATTTGTATTTTTTCAGAATAAGATAATTCGTTGAACTTAAATTGTTTTATGTACATCCCTCTTCTTATCATACTCGTATTATAAAATATGGCTATTGATTTTTTCAATTCTGTTCCGTTAATTATTATGTTCTTTTCTTAATACAAGAAAGTTTTGGAATAATGTAGAAAAAAAATAAAATTCAACTTTTGATTCCCCGAGATTAATAAATAAACAATTTATAAATTCATCGTACCGCAGTGTCACAATAGGCCACTTGCATCACATTTAAAAAAATCCGGTTTAGGCAAATATTCTAAGACATTCTGTATTTTTTTTTATCGTATTTTGAAACCCTGGCGTTTTTTTTTAATTTTTTTTCCTTGATCTATCTTATTGATCATAAATCATTATAATGTTCAACGTACATATTACAAAATCCAATGTAATATAGTTACTTGAACTTGTAAATTATAATAATATTATAAAATTTGATTTTGTTAAAATCAGCACCACTACCATTATACCTCTAAAACACGTACAGAAAGCGTAAAAAATACGGAGTTCTCTTCATAACATCTGTAAAAAAGTCGAACCAAATGATAAGTTCGCAGAGAACAAACAATAAATCTAGTAAACGTTAAATATCAAATTCAACAACTCGCCTGAAACTAAAGTGTTGCCACTCAAAAAAATATGTCAGGGTGGAATTTTACAAAATTAATAGGAACATTTTCAGAGACGGGACATTTTTATGTAAAAATTTTAAAAAACTACATTTAAAAAAAAAATTACTAACACTTTCTTAACCACTGGAACGATTTCGGTCGAAAAATCGACCACTTTTATTTTTCTGCGATTGATATCGGTCGAAAAATCGACCGATTTTTCTACCATTCGTAAAATATTTATTATAATTATTTAAAACCTTTCCATGGCCAGCTATTTGTTTTATCGAATAGCTGATAAAATATTCTTTATGTCTATGACCTTATCGGTTGTCTTTGAAGTGTTATTTAATAAGATTTCGCGGTTTTCTAAGGCGTCCTGTCAAACAACAAAATAAAACTTTTGACTATTTCGACGAATTATGGTCTCTACCTAAAATGCCGTAAGTAATTCATTTATTGGGTTTTTAACGCATAATTATATATCTGTGTTATCATGATTGAATTATCTATCTTTGAAATGCGTTTTTAATTCGTTTGTTCGTAATATATTGTTTTGATGGATGTTTTTGTGTAAAAATGCGTCGACTGAAGACGTCATCTGTTTTTGATTTACAATAATTTCATAAATACTGCACTCGCGCATTTGAAATATAGTTATTCAATCAGAGTGATTCATAACAAAGAGATAAATATAAGTTTTATTTGAATTGGTTCATTATTAATACAGATATTTGCTGTCCAATTATTTAATGTCATATGTCAAAAAGTCTGACTTTTTTTAGATGTAAAATGGTGTAAAGCCTTCGTCGCACAATAAAAATTTGGTTATTTAGTTGTATAATCAATTAATTTGTTTACTTTTACCAAATTTGTGCAGAAACAGCTATCGTCCAGGGAGAGGGAGCACTCCACGACCCAGGTTTAAATAATTATTTTAAAAATTTTTATTACTGCAACATTTAACAAAATTTAAACATTTAAGTACTTAATTACATTAATTGTTTTCAATTTAAAATATATAGAGTGGTGCTGACTGCAAGAGGTGGCAGAGGAAGAGGGAGAGGTGGGGTACGAGCTGCAGATGGAGTACCAGCTGGTGCCGGACTACCTGCACGTGGACGTGAGAGTCAACGCAGAGCTGCAATTGCAGCCTCGTCTGGAGTGTTAGTATTTTTTAATGTTTTTTATGAAAGTACTTTGCTGTGGCCGTTGAATTCATCATATATTTGTATTTATTTAAACGGTGACCCTGCTTTGCTACTGGTGCGAGAGGATCGCGTCAAGGCCCTAAAGGCTGTTAGGGCCCTGCCTGCTTCCTTCCGGCTACAGTGAGTTCCACTGTTATAGTGAGAGTTGGTAAGATCAGCGCTCTGTCCATTTGGCACATTCAGTGCATATTGTACAGAGTTCTAATTTTATTCTTTATTTACATACTGCACTTACTATTTCACACGTGAATGAGAACAATTCATATGATTATGTTTTCAGAATTACTTCTCCGGAGAGAATAACGTGTCCCTTTTCACAAGGGACACCTTCACCATTGCCAAGACCCGTTCCACCACCGTGGATGTCCACTCCCGCACAGACCCAATCAATGGCTCCCAATGCACCAATTACGCCAATCCAGGCAGCATCTCCGGAGCCGTTAGCTGGGACATCGCGGAGTGGGGAACTCCAGTGTGGGGAACTCTTCTCTCCGGAAGCCGGCTACCACAGCGAGCTGTGGGTGGACGTGCCGTTCTATCAAGAATTGTCGGCGTTTGGGAACGGTGAGTTTATTTTTTGAAATGTCATACCAGGGGCTCAAAATAAAATCAATTATCTATATTTTATATTGATGTCCCTAGCACAGTTTCACTGTTGGTATATTGGCAGGAGATAAGCATAGTACTTAAAAATTCCACATAACAAACATACAAAATGTACTGTAATCCAAAAAGATATGATGTACCTACATTCTATGCAAGTAAATATGTAGTTACTAACGTAAAAAGTCTGAAATTTGAGTTTGTTTTGGCTAATTTTTGTTCGATAGTAAGAACTTCGCACAGCATTGTGAATACCGACATCATAGTTTCACACATGACAATGCATAATATATTTGTACTTGAGTTAATGTCCTGAAACGTTAGGTGCCTCCATACATGACGCTACTTACAAGCTACTCGATCCTCGTGAGCGTATCATATGCGCCGATCGTAAGTACCCCCCGTACGATTTTGCTGGTAGCACCGTGTACGGGGCGCTATGCGACGTCTGTCGGTATCAAATCAGTTTCACGCAACCGGCGCGGCGGTGCTGAACGCACGCGACGCGTTACATCATTTGTGTCTGATACTTTTCGTTTGACGTTTGACAGAAATGGCATCGGAACATGAAAGTAATGTTAGATTTGTTCTGGAAGTAGAAAAAATGCATGTTTATGTAACGATACTTTACCAGAATACATAAGAAAGGATTTAGTGGAGATGGCATGGATTGATGTTGGGAAAAAGTCATATGACATCGTGTAAACTCCACGGCTGCACGTAAAAAATGATCAAGTTCAGTATATTCCGGATAGCGCCGTGTACGGAAACCAGCATTAAAGAGTGGTATATATGCAGAGTACTTGTGGTTTCGTCACAATCATATAGTTTGTAAGTATCTCCATGAACGGAGGGCCTTACATTTCAAAACATTGGCATTAAACAGGGATTCTATCTTTTTTTTCTGTAACGGGTATTGTAGAATGAGAAATAAGACATGCCGAACTCCTTTGCGAGGGTTACATGTGATTCACCGGCTTCGAAACGGTGTAATACAGCACTTTTTTCATCAATTGAAAAAACACTTTCGCTTCACGGGACTCATTGTGTCGAGCTTCCTAGTCAAAAGCGAGGCTGTATTGGTAGTTGGGTTTTGTAACCGGACAAATTATCATTAAAATAGGTCGCTTTAAGTAGTTGGTCACTTTAAACAGATATGTTTTCCTACTAAAAGCTATGAAACCTTACTAGAGTTTCCATTATCGTCGCTTAAAACGGTAGACCGTTAAATGCAAAGTCATTATATCCGAATTCTACTGTAAATTTGTGTTTTCTATTATTTCAGAGTCAGACATGGGCAGAACCGACAACGTGGACGAGGCAGCTCTCTATCAAGAAGAGTCGGTACTTGGAAACCGTGAGTTATAAAACTAACTAACTTACCTGCACGCCATTTCCCTGCAGGGGTAGGCAGAGAGGATGGACCGCCATGCAACTCGTTCTTGGCACACACACTCTTTTCTTCATTCCATACCTACCTGACTGTGCTATTCTGACTCCTGACATTGCCCGCCTCAAGTATTTGATTAACTTTTTATTTTATTATTTATATGAATACCTCACAAGAGCCTCAGCTGGAGCCAGTGAGACTATGGCATCCCCAATCGGGGTATGTTGTGAGGCTGAAGGTAGCGGGGAGGGGAAGGAGGTGTGGAAGAGGGAGGTGGGAAAGTACCTGGCTATTCAGAACTGGTCACCAAACACGGTAAAGCCATTTGAAGCAACTTTTCAATTCTGAATGGTGTCTTACATCAGGGCGATACTGAGGGTATCTTCCACTCTGGAACGTGCCGCAAATAGACTATATATTATTTTAAATGAATTTTGTGTGAAAATAACACTAATTATTCAAATCAAATTTATTTGCCCATGCCGGGATTCGATCCCGCGACCATCGTATTGCGAGTCAAAAGCCGTACCAGAGGCAGTGGGTAATCGTAATATAGACACGTTAAATTAATTTGGGTTTTCTGTTGTTTCAGAAATGGATATGGACAGAATGAGCGACGTCGACCACAAAGAGAGCGATGAGGATACCTTCTACATGCCACCAATACCTTATCATAATATTATCAACGTTTCACCTAACTCCGCTATGGCCATAGACTTTAGTAGACAAGACCAGGTAGATAGTGAGGCAATGCATGCGATTCTGCCGCCTGAAGGTTACTCTTTCGATTGGTCCAAAGATATCTCACGTTTTACTGTGATAAGGGAGACATTCACAGGCACGCCAGGACCAACTTTCAATACCGACGAAATGGGCAAACTTGTGAATGCCTTTCTTAAAATCTTTGATGCAGATGTCATTGAACTGATCACGAGAGAGACCAACAAGTATGCAGATCAATGGATTGCGAAAAAACAATTTAAGCGCCATGCGCGTACCAATAAATGGGTTCCCACGAATAAAGAGGAAATGTATGTATTCTTGGCAATTTTAATGTATCAAGGTATTAGTCCCCTTCCTGTTGAAAAAGACTACTTCTAAAAAAAAAAAACTCACCGCCATGCCTTATTTCAGCCGAGCCATGGATTATAATCGTTTTCTTCCAATTAAAAAATTCCTTCACTTCACCAACAATAAAAGTCTTTCTTCTGGTGTACCGTTATCCGTGCGAAGATTACAAAAGATTCAGCCCGTCTTGGACCATCTCTCAAATAAGTTTGAGACTTTATACCTGCCCGAGCAAGACATCTCACTGGATGAATCCTTACTCTGCTATAAAGGCCGTTAGGGATTCGTCCAGGTGATCAAAACCAAAGCGGCCAGCGCGGGTATAAAGTCTTATGCTACGTCCAGACTGAAGCCAACCTTCCAACTCCGAACTTAGTTCGGAGTTGGAAGGTTGGCCCATCGTGTGGTCGCTGCGGCCAACCCTCCAACCCCGAATTCCGTACTCCAAAATGGCGGACATGAAACAGCTGTAGCTACGCTGTATCTTTTTCAGTTGCCTACAATTATTACGTACGTATAATCATATAATTATATACACGACATGTTTTCAAACAATTGTTATACCACTCTCCGTAATAATATAGTCATTTTAATAGTACGCGGCACGGTGTGGACAGCTGCGGCAGGCTGGTTCGTGTGAGTTGGCCGTCGGGATCGCCTCGAAGGCGATCCCGGGCCAACGCGAACTCCAATCTTCCAACTCGAACTTCCAACGTACGAACACCCCTCCACACGATCGTCTAAACGTTTGAAGTTGGAACGTTGGCCGCAGTGTGGGCTTACCATTACGAGCTTTGTGAGTCCAAGACTGGCTATCTTTGGAAATTCCAAATTTATACGGGAAAGACCATTTCCAGACAGGCTGAATCGACAAATCCAGACCAGGAAGACATGACGGAAGACATAACGGAAGACATAACGGAAGATATGACGGACGACACGACACTGATACTGAGTCTCACTCTACATCGAGGCACAATGACATTATGTATTTATTTTCTTAAATTATGAATAAACCAATATAAATTGAATACATTTTTATTATGATAAAGTGTGTAAACAATGTTTAAATCAATATACTGCTCTTTCATTGTAACTATTGTGTTTCCTCCGTCCTACAACATGAGTCTCTTCAAGACCAATGTTCATTCCTTCCTCTCCTCAAAAAGACCCTCCACACAGCATCCCAGATGACATAGGCCCTGAGGGAAATTATTTTCCTCAGGGCCTCCTGTGTGGAGTTAATGTAAAAAAAAAAAAACTAAAACTGTGATATTAATTTAATTGATTTAAAAGAATATTAGGGCTTAATAATTAAATAAATCAATTATGGGTTCCATCAATTATTTTCCCCTCCACCATTTTTTTTCGATACCTTTGCTTTTAGATATAAAATTATCACAATGATATTGTTTGCCATTCGACGCTCATACAAAGGTTTGATATATATACAATTTTATCATCATCATCATTTTACATATTCTGATTTACCCTATGTAGATTGACCTTAAGGTAGCTGTCAGAAGTGATTTTTCGTCAAATATTGGTGGATTTCATCAACTTGCAAAGTATCCCTCTGAAATATTGGCAATGTGTATATCTATGATATATATTTCATTTTAAGCCTTATTTCCTTGTTTTGCACGTTATATAAAAACATGGTTACAAATCTCCAGTTCTAATTTACAATTATTGAAAAAGTATCACCATGATTTTGACATCGTGAAATAGGCTCTCTGTATAATTCATCAAATGAATCAAATAAAGCCAACACGGCAACTATCCTTATAATTAATTGTAGGCAGTTAATGTATCTTCCTAATGTAATACCAGTTTTTGTGGTAAATTCATTAAATATTATAATACAGTGATTTCAATTTTGCACGTCACGCACTCAAATTTTACAAAATCATTTTCCGACCAAACTTTTGAAGAGATCATAAACATCCAAAAAATTATTTTTCTATTATATTCTTGCATCTGTGGTTATCAAACAGGCCATAGAAAACATAAAAACGTAGAAAATATTCAATAAAGATATTTAAAACTGCTACTGGCGGCAATTTCAAATCACAAAAACACAAATTTCGCGCATTTATAAAGTTTAAGATTTTTTAATAATTTATCTATGAATTCTAAAAATATAGGATAATTAGTAAAATATAGGTGAATTCATTGGCTGTAAAGCACTACAATCAGTTTTATGTCTTAATGTTAAAATTCGGAGGTATGATTTTTTTAATGTTGGCGGAAAATATTCAAAATCGTCGCCAAAAAACCGCGAGCAATCGGAGAAAAAAGATTTTTGACGCGCGATCGTTCGAGTGGTTAATCTTAGTAAAAAAATCTATTCACACTATTTTCTTCAAGTCGTTATGATATTCATGCAAGTGGCCTATTCCATAATGCTCCCAATACATAATATAACCTGAGTTTTTCATAAGTGTCTATTTTTATTTCTGACTATTTGGTACCCGGCATGCGTTGCTATGCCATTTAATAAACAAATTGTTTCTCCCCGCGCGTCCTTTCCTATTTGATCCGTTCACCTTCCTCCTCCCCTTTCTCTACCGCGTCCACTTCCCCTATCGCGTTCCCACTCCTTCTCCTCCATCTTCCTTCTCCTCACTCTACTCCTCCCCCTTCCCCCGTCCCATGAACCCCCCTCCCGAGTTCCCCTTCTCCCTCCCGTATTCCTCCCCCTTCCGAGTTACCCTCCCCCCTCCTTAGTTCCCGTCCCCTTCTCCCGCGAACCCCCCTCCCACGTTCCCCTCCCCTTCTCCCGTGAACCCCCCCCCCCCCCCGAGTACCCCCCCCCTCCTCTCCCCCCACTCACCCCTCACCGCTCCCGCATTCCATACATTCTGTTTTCAAACAGTTCGCGTGGCACCTATCGCAATTTTTTATACAAATTTCATAATGCCAGAGCCCACCATTACAAATAGAAAACTTCGCGGGCGTGCTCACAACAACTCACCAAAGTTTCATCGCAATCTCGAGTGGACCCCAGTCTACCGTACCGAAGGGACGAACGTCAAATGTTTGACAGGAAAGCAGGTAGAACAATTTATATAGGAAAATAAAATTGTTGTTTTTACTATCTTCCTCGCAATCTTTCCATATTTTCTCACCGTTTAAACCTTCCCTGGACTACGACAAACATTTCAAAACCAAAATCAGCTAAATCAGCCTGGCCGGTCTCGAGTTTTAGCGAGACAAACGAACAGTAATTGATTTTCATATATATTGATAGATAGATAATTTGTGGTGGAATTCGATTATAATAATTGACCTAATTGACAGCCCTGCCATCGTTGCTACTATTAAACTCCATATACCGACAAGGAATACTAGACAAAATACAACATTCTTTTGCAACACATACACAACCAACTATCAATCATACTCACTTACCAATAGGATGCATGATTTAGGCAACAAATTTGGTGGTATTGTAGATATATTCGCTGATTACCTTTATATTCTAAAATACAATTTAAACCAACACTTTGTGGAATCCTACAAATTATTGTAACGTAGGTATAATATATTTTACGATTTGATGTGTTATTGTAATGTTTAATATTATATTTTGTTCTATGTTATTGTCAAATATTACATTGTAAAATATTTAACGCTTTTATGCAAGAATATACAAGTGGTTTTTTCTTCAAAAGACTTGTATATTCTTGAACATTTTTCACTTTTATAACTTTTGGTATAAATTCTATGTATGTGTAATCCTCGATAACTTAAATATTATTTTATAATCTCTGTAAAAGCCCCTACGGGCGTATAAGAACAATAAATAAATAGTGATTTGAAACATTTTAAATTTTTTTATTCGTGACTGATAAATAACTGGTGACCCATCCCTGGTACACCCTCCCCAAATGTTGTTTATATATATTGTACAATATAGATATACCATAGTGTTGGGTTTCTTAATTTCCAACATTACTGCAATTTAAGGGGTATCTACCACATAAGTTTAAGGTTTGTGTGATTAATAGTTGATTTATTAAGTTATCATAAATATTACAGTGAACACTGGACAGACGTCCTTACTAGACTTGACTCTGAGTCATAAATATACTAATCCCTAGATCGATATCATCGGGCCTTTTCCTTCGAAGCGGTTTATCATCAACTTAACCACGGATGAACCCATAAAGTGAACCGAAATGGCGCTAATAGACTAAAGATAGAGGAAGCTTTGTCTGTCTACAATATTTGATTTGTCTACCATAGACAACATAATCGCTCTCGACCTGCTTTATTAATTCATTAGCCCAATAAATTATTCAAAAAATAAAAATGCTTGAAAGCAGAAAAATGTGAAACGTTTCCCCAGGACAACAACGTTTCACCTAACAAAGTCTGAGGAAATGAGCTTTACATTGTTTTTTAACAGCTCATTTTCTCAGCAGGGAACTTTGGTAGATGGAAACCTGTTATCCTGAGGAAACAAAAAATCAAGAATAGTAAAAGAAAACCTTAAATTACTTGAAATACGAATTGCTTATGAAAGGAAAACATTTTCAAATAATGATTATGGATTTCTACAACAAATTTACATTTTTCTGCTTGCTTGCTTAGAAAAATGAAAACTCATGGGTACATGTATAAATACTTTTTTTATTTTCAGAAAGACAATCAATAATAGCACATAAAAACACTGGGTCCGCTGGAAAGATCGATGTTGGAAAGGAAAAATGGCTAAAGCTGTGATGTTGATGAACGATAAGTTATATTGTTTGTTTATGTACGTTCATCTTTAATGTCACAGCTACATAGCGCTTCGGCCATTTTTCCTTTCCAGTCTCCAAATATATCTTAGTTCTTGTAGAATGAAATAAAAAAAATCTACATATTCTAAATACATATATAAATATTAATTCTTTTCAAACAAAATAAAAAAAACAGATGTACTAGAATACCTTCCGTAGATACATTTCAGCCATCTCACTGCAAAAACTGCATCATGTGTTCTGAAATAAATATATTATCACATTAAAAAAAGTTTGGGAACGGAAAGTAGAATACTTGTGATGAACAAAGTATGTATGTATATAACGGGCCACGTCAAGACTCAGAATAGTATGTGTGAGTCGGTTTACACGAGTTCGGTGAGAGACTTATGGCGGGGAGCGAGACAACCTTTACCGCTCTAAAACTCATACCAAAGTTATATTCAAATCACTTGTGTGGATTTTAATCAATGTACTATCCATGACCACTCATTGGGACTGCTACCGAGATAGTGCATCATTAACCTCTTCAGTAAACATTAACAGCCTTACTAAAAAACCCCGTGAAAATTTTATTCAATTGACAAACGGCCGCGGATGTGAAAACATTACTAATTAAAAAATTGTTCATTGAAAGAAATACACATTGTTTACACGGCCTGAGAGGGTAGTTTATCTCTGTTTTAACGATTGATGTCCGAAGGAAATTTGGAATTTTTTAAACGTATTTTAAATGTCTTGTATATTTCTTATTTTTGAAGATGTCGTAAAAGCAAATACCTTTATAGAAACTAGATAGAATTGCCTTTTAGATTTTTGTATCTGAAATATACGATCTTTTTTGAAAATTGCAGTATTTTAAGTTTCAACATGAAAAAATTTTGAAAAAAAACAGCTGACTGTAAACATATTCTATTAAATGGTCGAAAAATTTTGGAAAATTCAAAATTTAAAAAAAACACACCTCTTACTTTATGAATTTGAAAGAAAACTATCACTTCACTTTTTATCTCGTTCATACAATTAAAAAGGAAAAAAAAAATAATAATTCCGAAAAAATAACTGAAAAAATCTGACATCTTGGATTCATTTTTACGCAATTAATACGTCGATTTCTCGAATTTGTTTTTATTTACACATGCATAAGGCTTTTACATTATTAAATAATATTACTTTTATGGAAGTTCTATTAAATTCACGCAGAAAAGTCTTTAAAAAAATAAAATTTCAGAAATAACCTAAAACCTATCTTTAACGAAACTAAATCATCAACAAAACAATATTTAAAGGACTAAAACTGAAAAAAAGTAACGCCAGCATTGGTAATTATGTTGAATTACACTAATATCACAGTGAATTGATCATTTAAACGAAAATTATCTTCAAAAACATAAAAATTAACTGCAAATACAACTGAACATTTTCAAACATGGTTTTACCGCGAAGTTTATAAAACAAGATGGCCGCGCGCCTGCGCAGATCTATGTGAGATTCAAGGGGACCAACATAAAAATCATAAAATACGTGATTGTGTTATTAGTAAAGACGTAAAAACACAGTACACCGCGCAAGCAAAAAATATGCAGTTGACCGCTCGTTAAGGCGTTTTGTAAGGCTGTAAAACATTAAAAACTTAAAAAAACCGCCAAAAAACCACATTTTTGCTAAATTAGTACTAATTGCCCGAGTTATCACAGGTGTGCGAATTTTAGCACATAATAGCCCGAGTGTTCTCAGGGGTGGTCTGTAAGCGGTTAATAATGATCTGCAACAGGGCCTCTCTTTCTTTATGGTGGAGAACGAGAGGTTAAGCTAAAGCTCTCCGAGCATTATTTGACCCTATGTACAAGCAAGTAATCATAGCAATTAGCAATTAGAGAAATAAACATTGTTACCTTTCTTTGAAATCATGCGACGCGTCTTCAGCTAGGGCATTAACTCTCCTCCGGTGTTCCTGTAATATCTGAAAAATGAAAACACTTTCAAATTTTTATGACATGAATGATTTAGTATGACAACTGATAAACTTGTATTCACAAAATAACATTTTGTATTGAGCTCCTACAGAGAAATGCGAATGCTACCATTTAAATACTCCACATACATTTAAATGTAAAATTGAACGAGGCAAGAAGTGTATGCCAAGACTGAGTTGTTCGGCGATCCATCCTCTCGGCCTATCCTGCGGAGAAACAGTGAAATGGTTTGTTAATTAAAGCATTATGAATTTTACCTTATACGAGGTCTTGTATGGAGTCTTGCATAAGATGGGCATTTTTCACGTTGACCGACTGCCACTCAAGCTTCCACCTATCTTCTGGGGTGAGAGGTGATCGTCAGAGGAGTCTTTTTCCTTCTGTCCAGAAAGGTTTTCGGGACTTCAAGCGGCATGCCGGGTGAGAGAGGACATCATCGTGCCTGATATATTTGCAAGTATGGGTAGCCAATGGAGATAAGTAAATTTTGAAGTTCCGCTGATGGTTCGCATTGTGGCAAAGCTGAATATCGACCGTGGGATTGTAGGTGCTTCTAGCCCATACTGCATTCAGCTTTCAGCCCATTCAGCTGCTGAGAAAACCAGGGCAATGGATGCCATTCTGGGCGTATTAGCATCGCATCCCCAGCCACAATGATATGATCTGACGCAATGCAAAGAGATGTCCCTACTGTATAACTACTGTTAACCATGTTATGAGGTTTTCGAACATTTTTTGAAACGAAATATGTAAAACATTAACCACTCGTATCCACAAGCTTGTTTTCACGATAAATTCAAAAAAGTATTTTGTAAAAACTCAAAACGTCATTTTAACCTCAAATTGATTTAAGATTAATCTTAATGTTTTATGTAATTACCTGATTTCTTGACCAAAATTATACAATTTTGTCACCTCTAGAATATCCACATTCATGTATCCACTTTTTGAATAAAATATGTCCATAGTTTTTAGTTTACGCGGATAGTTTTGCATTGTTGGTGAACCAACAATGCAAAACTATCCGCGTCATGGGCAAACATAAACAAAAATATGCCGAATCTATTTTCTCCCATTTCCGTTGGGACAAACGAGCATCTCTTTCTGACACACGTAGAGAGCGAGAGATGGCAAAAATCAAAATTACAGACCTATCTTTACAACTCCATCTATGATACTTTATCTATGAGTGCGACTTTTGCGCGTTACAGTTTCGAAATTTGAACAGAGATTATACGCCCCTGCTCTGAGTAGTTCTGCCACTCCCGCTGGCGCACTAGAGGTGCCCGTCCAATTTGTCGATGCTCTCGGCAATCGTCATAACTGTTCGTACCTAAGATACGAACGACAATAGATGGTACTTTTTTTACATTAGCTCCACACGGGAGGACCTGAGGAAAATAATTCCCCTCAGGATCTTTGTCATCTTAGGGGATGCTACGTGGAGGGTCCTTTTAATGAAGTGAAGGTTTGGAAGTTCTGAAAAAGAAAAAGCTATGAGGGGCGGGTAGGAATCTGGGGGTCAGTGTATCCGGGAGTGACGGAGGTATGAGTCCATCCCTCCAACTGCGGTGCAAGGCGAGGGTGCAAGGAGAAAGGTCAAAAGGCCTCCCACAACCAGTTTCTCTCGATCCGGCCCGCCACACTGCAAATGGGCAGACGCGTCCGCTTTCAAGACCTTCAAGACCAACCTCACCTCATAAACCCGGGAACCCCTGCTAAGTCACCAAACGTACCGAACCACCTGGGGTGACCTATGGCTCTTTTGATATCATACTCAACTCCCATCTGTTGGGATATTGCAAAACTTTGTATTACTATGCTATCGACGTCTAATGAAGGAAGCTGACACTCCATGAATAATCAATTCACTACACATAGTTTGGGAGGCGGGTATGGGTACCGCCACCCCGAGGACCACCTCGATAACCAACACCTCTGCCACGGGTCACCCCAAGTGGTTCGCTACGTTTGGTGACTTATCAGGGGTGCCCGAGATCATGGGGTGTGGTTTGTCTCCGGGTCTTGGTGGCGGATGCGTCTGCTTACCAGCTACATGGCAGGCCGGATCGGGAGAGAATAGTTGAGGAAGTTCCTTTGACTTCTCCAGCCGTACTCTCTCGGAATTTCGCCTTGCACCGCAGTGGGAGGTATGGATTCGTCGCTCCTGGACACACTAACTTCCAGATTCCTACCTACCCCTCGTATCATTTTCCTTCCCAGAAACTTCTTCCCTTCTTTTCTTAAAAATACTTTCCACACAGCATCCCCCAAAGATGACGTGGCCCCGAGGGGATTTTTTTTTCTCAAGGTCTCCTGTGTGGAGCTAATGTAAAAACAAAAAAAAGGGTTTATCAAAAAATTATACCAGTCCAATTATTTATTTATCGGTCACAAATAATAAAAATGGAAAAAAGCACATTGCGTCATAAAAACATGTTTTAATCTATAATTACATTTTAACTTTTTATATTTTTAAAAATATTTTATACTTTTTAAATTCATAAAAAAAAAGTTACTTTATATAATTTGTTATTTTTTGCACCTGCCCATTGCCCAAGTACCCATCTCTTTAACAAAAAAGGTACTCGTATATGTGTAATCATACCTGTATATTAATGGCACGGGTCATGCCATATATTGTTTGTCATTGACTTCTTTGTGGATTTGAATGCAATATCATAAATATTTAAAAAGGGTTATGTTTTTTAATTAAAGGGTAATAATTATTATTGATGACTGATTCACTGTGGTTATAATTAATGCCACCGGAATAAATTAATTTCTAAAAACAACAAACGTGGTGTATTAAGAACTTTTAATGTTTTATTTTTAAATTAATGAATAAAAACTAAAATTGTAATAATTAATTAAATAAAGGCACGAAGACAATATTAGCAAAACTCAATTGAAAATCCTAAAACAAAAAACACAGAAAAAGATACGGTCACATCTCGAGTTCGAGTTCCAGATGTGACCATATATTTTCTAATTTTTCTGAGTTTCGCTAATATTGTCTTCATTTAATTAAAAACTTTTAAATCTGTTTCTTTGATCCAAGTAAAACAACAGACTTTTTGTAGTAGATTTGAAGTTAATTCAATTATGTTTTTTACTTTTTAGTGGCTTGGATCAAAAAAATACATTATAACTATAAAATCTTAATGTTAAGATGCTATTATTTCATGAATTGCTGATAATAATGATAACTAATGGCAAAATCATTTAATTGTATTAAAAAAACACTAATAAACAACATCTGAGAATGTGCACGTACGACGTAAAATAAATGAATATTCAGCATATAAGTAATTTATTATACAGCTTTTCAGGTAACCAAGGTGGAGTGATGAATGAACTAAAAAGATCAATTAAATATCTTAAGAATGGTAAGGCTGTGGGTTTCGACAATATTACTGCCGAATACTTTACACATGGTGGAACCAGAAGACATAGTCTAATTTCCAATGAGAATATGTGAATTTTATAAAACGGACTGAGTTGCTGTTAAAGGAATGAAGTAAATAGGATATATCTATAAGGCAATTAGGCCGTAGGCCAATAGTACTTTCTAAATGATTCACAGTGTACAAGTCCCAAACGGTTGAACAAAACTAGTTCGAAAATTATTTTTAAACTCTGCATGCTATCGGTGCATAAATACATTGCAGAGTGTTTTTAATGATTTATCTGTATTTACCTTAAGTTTTTTCATATCCTTTGCCAGATTAACAACATTTCTTGTCCCTCTAACATTACTAATGATGGCATCCTTTATGGGGTCATCAAATCTAACAGAAGCAGCTGCGTGGAAGAACACTGACACATTATCTACCAGAAGTTGTCGGTCTTCACAGCTTATTCCCAAATTTTGCTCCGTGACGTCACCGGCAATTGGAATAAGCTTCGAGAAAATTTTATCATTTCTATATTTTGTTCTGTCGAAAATCTAAAATAAAATATAAGAATTTTAATAATAATCATACATTTTGTAGGTAAATTTAATTATATATTTTATTTTGATAACATTATTCTAAAATATAAAATATATTATAGATTTGTAATATTGAAGGGTAGTTTACATTAAAATATTTAATTTGGAAATATTGAAAACTATTTGTTGACAAATGACATCACTAGGTAACGACATCACTGGTTACTGGAATGTGGGAATTAATAATAACAATCATTGTTGTTTTACAAGGTGACAAAATGTCATTTTCAACCAACGGAAATGAAAATGGGTTTATTATGTCATCTATACAAAGCAGGTATTCCTAGGCAGCGTATTTAATGGACGAACGATGTCACAATTTGTTCATAGTTCGTTCATATTTTTATTTAACTAAACTAGAAACAGATATGTTATTGTATATGAAAAAAATACATTTACCATTCTCACAAAATTATCCGATTGCCAAAGTAAACAAACAAAAATTAGCTGACCAAAAAAGGGCAATATTCAAAAATAATTTAATTCCTGTAGTAACATTAGATCAGATAAAAAAGGAAATAGCAGATAGATTGCAATTAAGGAATAATTTATAACAAATTAATAAGAGTAGTAATGTTATATCAGATGCATTAAATGAAGATAGTTTGGATAATATTCTAGTAGAAGAATCTGTGGACAGTACCTACGCACAACACACAACAGTCAAAAAACATTATTTTTAGCAACACTGAATAGCAACACTGGTACTCTAGTGCCTTCTACCAGCTTCTGACAGAAAGGCAGGAAATCATGTATTTTTCTTGGTTATTCGCTGGTTCAGGTTGCTTGTGTTGCGTGGTTCACTATCCTCACGTTCAGGTAGCCTACCTTCAGGTAGAAATTATTGTCATGTATTGCCGTCAGGCAAATGTGAGATTCAAATACATAAAAGTCAGTAAACTCAAATTTTACTTATTTCTTTAACACCCGTGACATCCCCAAATAACATGGCGAATCGATTGAGTAAGGATCGATTCACCTCTAGTTATAAATCCAATGATATTACAATAGACTCAAATAAACTAGACGTTATTAATAATCTTAGGGAAATCAACATTTCAAATTTAAACTTACTAGATGATAATGTAATAGATTTAGCTAACTTGCTTCATAATAATATAAATAGATATATAGATATAGAGCCCACAGTTAGACCAAAATTATCAAAATTGCAAACGTCAAAGAAATTATCTAAATTAATTTCTGAATTAAATAATATAATTTTATCAAAAATAATGTTTGACGATATTAATTTTTTAGATCTTTATACAATAGTGCAATCAATGTATGTAATAAGTTAGTTAAATTAACGTCCTCTGATAACATATCATATAGTTACCTAGAGTAAACCAGAATATCAGATTAGATTAGAAAATGATGCAGTATTTTTAAGAAGTAACATAGTTAGAGTAATTGAATATAACAACGGAAATAGAAGTAGGAATATTTTTATTTTTATTTTAACTTTATGAGTAAAACCTCAAATTGTAATATTTAATTAAATGAAGACAATATAAGCGAAACTCAATCGAAAATCTGAAAACAGAAAAATCAGAAAAAGATATTGACACATCTGGGACGCGAACCCAGGACCTCTCGCTTACCGGGCGAACGCGCTAACCACTGCACCGACACGGTGGCGCACATCGACATCGACACGGTGGCGCAGTGGTTAGCGCGTTCGCCCGGTAAGCGAGAGGTCCTGGGTTCGCGTCCCAGATGTGTCAATATCTTTTTCTGATTTTTCTGTTTTCAGATTTTCGATTGAGTTTCGCTTATATTGTCTTCATTTAATTAAAAGAAGTAGGAATATTTTGAGACATGTAGATGAATTTGGGAGAAAATTTGGTTATAGCATTGGTAGTAATAATAATGAAAATATAATCAATGATTTATTAGATTTATTAAAACAAAAATTAGGTGTAAAAGCTAGTAGATTGAAAAAATATAATTATATGTAGGAATAATAAAAAAATAATAGATTATTTCAGAAAAATGAGAAAATATTTTATTCCAAACTTGACGATAAACAAAATATTATTTCGAATAATAATATTCCGTTGCCACCTGAATCAGATATGCGCGATTTTTGGACAAACATTTGGAGTAAAGATATAAAACATAATGAGGCAGGTCCCTGGATAGAAAATAAAGAACTCAATTGTTCAGATATTGAACAAAAATGAGTTTTTCTGATATATCGGTTGAATTGTTAGCCAAAACTATAAAAATACTCATAATTGGAAAGCCACGAGTTGCGATTGGATATATAATTTTTGGTACAAACGTCTAACTACTTTACATCCTCTTTTGGCAAAATATCTTTCAAACTTGTCCGACAACTTCAAAATTTTCCTAACTTTCTAACTAAGGGCATTACTTATATATTGCCTAAAAGCGAAAATATTCATAATCCCTCTCAATATAGACCCATTACATGTTTACCGACAATATACAAAATTTTAACCCCTTGCTTGATAGACAGAAAACATATGGGATGTAAAGAACAATTAGTTATTGATTCTGTAATTCTAAAACAAATTCAAAACCAAAAGCGCAATTTACACACTTCCTATATAGCTTATCAAAAAGCTTTTGATAGTGTCCCGCACTCGTGGCTAATCAAAATATTAGCCACGAGTGCGGGACACTATCAAAAGCTTTTTGATAAAGTTAACCTAATTATGATTAGCTTTTTGAAAACATTATGTCCTTTTGGAATACAGATTTACTAGTTTATTTAAAAGGTAAGAAAAAAGTAGTACCGGGCATTTCAATAAAAAGAGGGATTTCTCAAGGAGACTCATTGAGTCCTCTTTGGTTTTGCTTGGCATTGAATCCTCTATCTAAAAGGTTTATTAAAAGCACGTTTGGAATAAAAATTAAGGGTAATACAAGAGAGAGTAGTATAGTTTCACATCTTTATATGGATGATGTAAAATTATTTTCGAATTCTCAATCAAATTTAGAAAAAATGAGTAAGACGGTAAAATTTTTTTTTAGATGATATTAAAATTTTAGATAAATGTAGAACGATCCATATAGAGAAAGGCAAAATTGTAGATGGAGAAGAGGGTATATTTAGAAATTTCAAAATTAAAAGTGTGAAAGGGGATGAGGTTTATAAATATTTAGGATACTCGCAATCAAATAGATTAGATCACACTAGTATTAAAAATGATATTAGGATTAAATTTCAAACTAGGATCAGAAAAATTTTAAAAAGCAATCTATCTGCTAAAAATTTAGTAAGAGCAATAAATACTTAGGCAATACCTCTATTAACGAATTCATCTGGAATAATTAAATGGTCCAATACAGATTTAGATAGGTTAGAACGATTAATTAGAACTACGTTAACAAAGTTTAATTGCCATCATATAAATTCAACTATAGAACGAATTAATTAACCTAGAAATTTAGGAGGTAGAAGTGTAGTCAACATAACATATTTGAAACACAATCAGGTAGAAATGCTTAGAAATTTTTTCCATATGAAAGCTAATAGCTCAGAAATGCATAAAATAATTTGCAAGACAGGTAGAAACATTACACCTTTAAATTTATATGACGAGAATGCCAATATTCTTATAAATACTAACCAGGAATTATTAGATTCCTGGTCAAATAAAATTATTCATGCAAAAAACTTCAATTATATCAACCAAGCGTATGTTGATAAACTTTCGTCAAAGAAATGGTTGAATATTGGAGAGTTGAGCACAGAAATATTAGGATTTATGCTTGCCATTCAAGATAGAGTCATTAATACTAAAAATTATAAGAAGCATATAATCAAAGATATAAATCAAATTGATGATTTGTGTAGAAAATGTTTAACTTTTCCGGAAACTATAGAACGTGTTCGGGATGTTCTGTATTAGCGCCGTCCGAGCATACGTTTAGGAACAATCAGGTTTTAAAAATAATCTACCAAAGTTTGGTAATTAAACATAAGTTGATTGACTGCCGTAATATAGTACCATATTATGAATATGAACTAAATTCATTTATGGAAAATGAATTTTATAAAATATATTATGATAAAACTATACTAACAGAGAGAACAATTAGACATAATAGACCTGATATAGTTTTACATGACAAAAAAAAATAGCTCATATCATTGATGTGATGATGAGCTATTCGAAATTTCTGTAATATTAAAAAATCTGCTTCTGAAAAAATAAGAAAATATACTGATTTAGGAAATGGGATTAAAAGAATTTGGCATTCTCAGACTACAAAAATATTACCATTTATTATTTCGGCTAATGGCATTTTACCTAGGTCTCTCATTCAAAATTTTGGCATATTAGATTTGTCAAAGAATTTATTTATAAAAATGCAAAAATCAGTCATTTTAAATACATGCAGGATAACAAAAGATTTTTAAAATATTTATATTAAGGGATCAGTAGGATTTATAGGTCCAATTAGGAGTTCCACAGAGAACGAACCCTCTGATATGAAAAAATCTGGAGTCGGTGAATTATTTTCCCATTTGGTCTCCTGTAGGTTGACATGTTGTTCTTGTATTGTTTTGTATTTATAATACTCATATAGTGCAATTGCATAGCGTGGATTGACTAGATGATCATTTGAGGAAGTGTGTGAAAGGGTTTAGTATTTCCTGTGGGGAAAATTTAACGGGGACATTTAAATCTGGTGCGTAAAAAAATTGGATGATTTGTATAGGGGCATGTTTAGGAAAAATCATCTCGAGGACGCTGTACAAACTTACAATATATTTCTAAAATCTTACTTCCAACTACAAACAATTAAAAACAACTTATGGCTAATAAGTAAAATTTTCAAAATTTTAAGCAACCCCCGACTCAAAAAAGAGCTGGTTACCTTGAAACACCTGAACAGATTTTCATGAATTGTAGCTAAGAACCATCTCAATCACGTCAGCTTTCAAACAAAAAACCGTATCATAATTGGTCCATTCCTTTAGGAGCTACGATGCCACAGACAGATACACCCACAGAAAGTCAAACCTATAACGCCGCTCCTTACGTCGCGCGTCGCGGGTTAAAAATTTATCCAACGGTTCATCGATCAAGAAAATATACACATACATTGATTTGACCAATAAACGCGATGCTGCGTAAAAAAAGTACTTATGCTGTTTATTCACACTCTATATAGTCAGAAAATATACAGGACCATGCCTAACTGGGAAGTCACTTGAGATTAACACAGAAATTATTTATAGAATTTTGGATATAATTGTGAACACGTGTTATTTAATCCTGATATAATTTTTTATAATATATCCTTTAATACGCGTATTTTGGAAAGCAAAAGTAAAATTTTATAATAGGCGGTACAATAGTACAAGAATTTGATCAGAATATTTATCTTCTTAAATGTGATTAGTCCCCCGGTAAAGCGTTGATGACACAGGGCGAGTTTACAAGCTAAAGTTGAAAGGTCGTTAACTTTACTCGCCTACACGCTTGCTCCGCTTGCTCGTGATTGGTTTATTTATGTTTCCAACATGACTTCCGATAAACACCTGATTTCGACTGTCAAACATCTGAAGAATTAGTTCACGCAGGCGTCGTTATTCTTGTTAATGGCGCTAGCAGCGTTCAGATTCCTACGCTTCTGAGCGAGTGGACAGTTTTGTGTGTTATCATGACAATCTCACTCGCCGATTTACCCGCTTTTAAACTTAGTAGATAGTAGCTTGTAAATTCGCCCTGTATCATCGACGTTTAAGAGACAGATTGATGTTTTTTTTTTATTTCATCAGCATATCAAATTGAAAGCAAAGTACATACGCGTTATTTGTAGGCACAAAATTGTTACAACTTTATTATATGTACCTACTTTTACAATACTGTCAGCCCATCCATTTCAAATATCAATTTTTCTAAACCAACGCTGTGTACCTACTACCTACTTACAATCTATCTTTTGAGTAAATACAATAATATTATTTTTATTACTTATATATCTCAATATATGTCAATGAGAAAACCCTAGCGAAGACGCTAAAAACGACATAGAAGACAAATGAACTATATTTAAATAACTTTAGTCATCCTCGGCACAGGACCCCCTAGTGAGGAGGACTAAGAAATACAATATTTTTTACTTAATTTCACATTTCATTTTGTATGTAAAATTTTTGTATATAGTCGCTATAATAAAAAAAAAAAAAAAAAATCTATGCCTGTATTATCTTATATTGCATTCTATTCCAATTTAACTCTTTTACTTCAAGTTCATTACGTCGACTTGTCTTCATGTATATATATATACATATATTTTATTTTTTATTTTTTTATTATTTATTGAAACATTTATTATAATTACAATTTTACAACTAAATATTTTTTTACAGGTTTTTTTTACTACCCTTCCATTAAAAGCATTTGCTTGTAAGGGGAATATATGTATTTTTTTTATATAAGTACTTTTAATAACATACTCTCTGTACCTATTCGCATTTTACAATGGCACTCTCCAAAATTCAAACACGAGAAATGTTTTTTCTCTTTTGAATTGGGTGGTTTTGTTAAAAAGAAATTTATATATTGTAATTAGTTTTAAGAACCATATATTTTACTGCAAATCTGTATATGTAAAAAAATAAAAATAAAAATAAAAACAAAAATAGAAATAAAATGTGTAAGGATTCGAGTAATTTAAATTCTATAAGAAAAGTGTGATTAATACATAGGCTTTTAGTTTGGACCTAAATTCTGATGGGCTTGTTATGCATCTTAGTTCCAGAAGGAGTTTATTCCAATAGTATTCCAATAGTATTTGGCTTTCTTTTAGGTTCTATTAGTCTGCCTATAGCTGATGATGATTGCTGATCTAAGGGTATCCAATATTTTCCGGGAAGCATAGTTCAGAGATGTAAGGTGAGGCCATTTCATTATTGACTTAAATACCATCGAGCACAATTTGTACTGGATTCTTTTGGGGCACTTGAGCCACTGAAGGTTACGAAGGTGTTCTGAAATGCGCGAATTACACGGATTGAAGTTTGTCAGTTTGTTATATATTTTGGAAGGCTAGCATAGATGCCATTATAGTATTCGATCGGTGAGACTATGTAAGATGTGATTAATATTTTGTCGCCTCTGTATGAAGGTTTTTTAGGACTGAATTGAGTTGTCTTAGGCGAAAAAAACCGGCGCTTACCGTCCTATTTATTTAACTTTTAAGCGAAAAGTCTGATCTAAATTAATGCCAAGAAGTCTGACTGAAGTCTTTGGAATAATATCGCTGCCGGAAATGGAAGTTAGTGAACTGTCAATGAAATATTGGCGTTTTTTTTTGGCTGACCAAAGAAACTCAGCCTCCAGCTTCAGCTTGTTTGAAGACATCCAACGAGTTATTGCTTCTAGGCATTTAGACGGATTTTGAGACTGTTGACTTCGTTTGGAGTGCAGTAAAACTAAACTTGCTGATGGTCAGTAAAGCAGCGGGACAAGTAACCGATTATATTGGCTCATCTAAGAGATCATAAGACTCGATTATATTGGCGTCATCATTTGTAAAAAAGTATGAAAAAGAAATGGACCTAAAACGAATCCTTGAGGTACCCCTAAAGAAAGTGTTGCGAAGTTATAGAGTTTATTTCCAACCTTCACGGCTTGTAAGCGATTAAATAGATACGTCGCCATATATTTTGTATGATTTGTGAATTTAATCTCTATTCCTTTCACAATGGACGCATTTTATTTAATGCCTTGATATTTTCTGTTATTCAGGAATATTTCCTTGGTGATAGGTAAACCAGAAATTGGATAACAAATGAATTAAAATCTTTTAAAAATTAACATATTGTCGTAAATCAAGGAATTAAAAATAAATTTTAGTTACATACAAGTAATAAATAGTAAACCTAGTCTCCCGCTAAACTGTGAAAGTAGTTTGTCAGCAGGTTAATTTAACAATATTAATAAAACACTAAAGCACATATATGTCGAGAGATTTATACTCATAGGCATATTTACACATACGATTTCAAACAATATCAATATAAAGTCTCTTAATCCAATAACCATTTTTTATTTATTTATTTTATATCGGTGGCGCAATTTGATTCGCGAATAAACTGTTAATGTATTATATGCATTGGCATCTTATTAAATATAGTAGGCAGAAGACAAATAATAATAATTATTCACGATTTTACAGGCAAATTTGGCAGTTTTCTTTAATGACTTATATTTTACAATTTTAAACAAAAGTAAGTTATGTTGCACGTATCTGTACAAAATTTTGGTTATACCCGTTGAAAAAATTTTTAATTCTTCAGTTTGGTCAAGTATTTTGGCCACAAATTCAAATTTTAATTTCTGAATGAAAAAGACCGCGCAACTGTTTCTCTTAACTCTTCAATTCCCATGTCAAAGTTATTAAAGATTTTTCTTTTCTCTTTAAATAAAATAACTTACATATATTATGATTAAGACAAAAAATATAAAAATAAACTACCCCCGCCCTTATTTATGGGTGTGTCACCTACAGGTGACCTGCTTGAAAACTCTGAAGAGGAAATAGCATTTTACTTATTCTAACGGTAGGAATAAAATAACAGTTTTATAATAATATTTATTTATATAAAGTTTTATAATAATATTTTTTTATAAAAAAAAAACAAAGCACTTATTTATTTTGAAAGCCGTACCAACACTTTAGATGCAAGCCTATATTGCACTTGGCACACATTTTTATGGTGCGTTGGTAAAAATATCCACATATTCTTTGAGAGCAGTCGATTTGAGAGTGATCGTCAACACTTCCTGCACTCCTACCTCGGTAGGCACTCTTATCTGCAGAAGTATGCCACAATCGGATTTGAGGATCGGAGGCTTTCCATATTTTTGCAAGTATTTGGTTGAGACATTTCGCCGGAAATCGCAGTAGTTCCCGCTGTTTTCTGACTGTCTTTTGAGCAGCCATGCATTTTGGCAAGCTGCATCTAAACAAAAAGCAAACAGAGGAAACAACCACTATTTTCCGCGAAGAGCTACCCTCGTGGAGTGAACGCTTTCGTGAAAACTGTCTACACCACACATGTAGGAACTTATTGTACATCTTGATAATTGTTGGGCAATCTACTTGAATTTTTGCCCGTTTTTTTTCGACAAATCTAATTTGTTGCACTTTCGAGAAAGGATTCAATCCATGAGAGTTAGATGCAATGGTGACAATACTATTTTCATTTATAACTTTATAACACGACATTTTCTTACCTCTTGGCTCTGTTTTCATGTTATTTGAGTGTGGCAAATTGCAGTTCTCCAGACGGTTTTCCCGAATAGTACCTGTACCCCCAGCATTCTGCTCTCGCAATTATTTAGAGTTCGAAAACACTTCTTCATCACGGACTCCCTTACCACGAGAAATAAAAGTATTGCTGAGACCGCTGTACCAGTTTTTATATCATTCATCTCATTCTTCTTCCAAGTCATGTACACTATTTTATCCAGAGATGGAGGGTCTATATTTGAGTTCTACTAGAGATCGAAACATGCGACTGGGAAGATGAAGAATATTAGCCTCTTTTTCATCTCCACTATCTTCGTCCATCACCACACCATCCATCAGCAGGAAATAAAATAATATCGCCTAGGTCCTCCCCGGCCTGCAATTCCTCCATAATCTCATCTAACGTCAACCTGTAATACGTGAACAAATTTTAAAACACCATCACAACGTAACGATAAGGCCAAAATGTAAACAATGGTCTAGTTATTTATTACTTAGAATGGATTTCGAAAAAAGAATTATTATACCAATTGAATAGTTACAATGCCCAGTATCACCCACAGGTGACACGGCACATTTCCAACGTTGTATCAAACATTCCATAAATTATTTTTGTCGTAATATACATTTGTACCTTAGCTTATTTATTCATTTATTGTATACAATAAGAAAAAAAAATAATACTTACGGTTTAGGCATTTTTTTCACTTTATGTCGCAAGAGATCACACAAACTCAGACTGCTCCAATTTCGCGTGAAACATGAGAATGAATTTGATAAATGGCATGTGGCTAGTGTTGCCAGAAAAAAATAACGTATAGAGTAACTATTTGCCTTTACTATGGTAGTAGTAGAATTTAAAAATAAAATTTCCATGTGGTGGAAAAAAATACTAAACTTCTGTCACCTACAGGTGACAGTAGGGACACGCCTGTTTCGATTTATACAAAAAAACATCAAAATTCAATTCAAAATGTCAATATTCAATGGAAAATGGGGTTCACCTAGAAGAATAATTTATATTTATTAAATTAAGACAATATTCGCGAACTCAATTGAAAATCAGGAGACAGAAAAATCAGAAAAATATATTGGCACCTCTGGGACACGTACTCAGGACCTTCGGCTTTCCGGGTCACAGCTCAACCAACTAAGCTAAGATATCTCTATTCGATTCGGTCATTTTCAAATGTATCATACTTCAAGTAAGAACTACCAACATTAACTGCGTTTTCTTAACACATATTTTATTGGCTGATATCTTTATGTATGATTGCAAGATTTAAAACCGAACTAAATGCTATCCAGATAGTGCCTGGATAAATATTTATCCATTTTATTTTTAATATGTGTATCTGTTTACTTTTCTGCAAGTCAAGGATGAGTATTTATTTTAATTTTTAACTTTATGAAGCGATTTAATTAAATGAAGAGACATTAGCAAAAGTCAATCGAAAATCTGTAAACAGAAAAATTAGAAAAGATATTGGCCCATATCCTGGGTCCGTGTCCCAGAGGTGGCAATATCTTTTTCGGATATTTCAGTCTCCAGATTTTCGATAGAGTTTTGCTAATATTGTCTTGATTTAATTAACTATTACAATTTGAGGTTTTACTCATAAAGTTAAAAATGAAAGAATAATTAATAACTTTTAACATACCGGTAGCTTTAGCATGTCATCCACTCGACTTTGTACACTCTCCCCCTTCTTGGGACGAACAAGGAGATACAGATTCCCAATATCCTCACAGTCCCACAACAACTTCTCTATTAAAATTTTTCCCATAAACCCTGTTGATCCAGTGATAAAAACATTCTTTCCTTCGTAAAAATCCTTCACTTGAACAACATCCGACGGATCTAGAGGCGGGAGACTTGTTTCGATTTCTTCAGCCATTTCACAAATCTAGATCACAAGTCCCGAGCAAGACAGGTAAGTTAAAATTATAATGTGTCACACGGTACGCCGAATGAATTCAAAACTAACAATGTCCGTAATTTGAGGCAATTGTTTTCAGCAGCAATGCATATTTATTCAATAATTCTCACTAATCACGATTATTCATGGGAATCAGTACGTAGGTACATTAATTAAAATAATCTTGTATAAATTAATTTTCATAGCAACTAAATGAATTGTAACTTCTTTGCACTCTTATACCTTTATTGGTTAATAAAATCAACATTATTAATGAAAATATTATTGTATAAATTACTTTTCAACCTTTCATAATACGTGATATTTGAAAAATAGAAATATTTAAATATTACCTAACGTCATAGACTACACAAACAGTGAAATACGCTCCACCTTAAAATTGCCAAAACAATAATAATTTGGAAGGAAACACAACATAAAATGTTAAATAATTGAAATCGCTTCGTGTTTTCTATTCAGTCAGTTAGATTTCTGAAATATAGTGTGTGCAGTGCTGTGATTTTAAAATATAAAAAAAATATTTCTGAAATCGTAAATACACCAATCGCGTAGGCACTTTCAACCGGGTCGAAAAGAAGAAGATGGAGAGATACGAAAGTACGAATGTTAGAGGAGAGCGCTAACATTTACAGCGACAAAATCGATGCGAAAATTGAGAAAATGTTTAATAAAACACGACTCGTTTAAAATAGAGCAAAAATCTCGCGGGCATTATCTTAAACAGCATTTAAAGAAACACTGTGAATTTTTTCATATAAATAACTTGTAAAATAACAGAAACAAACGTGTTAATAATAATTTTTTTAGCATACTTTGCGATTTTTTTCTATCGAGGGAATTTTATAAAATTTGCGTTTCGGCGCGGGCAAAGTCTAGATATAATTTTCAAGAATAACATATATATTTTTTAAAGAGATTTGAAACTTACCGTGTTTAAGGGAAATGTGTAATAAATCGGTACAAATCCGGATTGCGGGCCCTTAATAAGTTTGCCATCATTATCGTCATTGGTCGAAAGTGTCGTCATTTTACTCGCTATTGGGCCAAAGTGTCTTATTTTCGAAAGGTGCTTAACTGATTGCGGGAAACAGGCGCTAATGTAAAGTTTTGGATTGAAAAATTTAACAATTTTTTAAAAATAAATTCGAACATGGATTTAAACAAAAAACTCTAAACTACATGACGAAAGCAAAAAATCTACTCAACTCACTAATAAAAATTATGAAAGACCCCGGTATCAAATTTACGAAGGAACAGATGGGAAAAATAACACCAATAATAACTCTGTACCTCAGAAGACAAAGGTCGATTGTCCAGTTTTTTTGTGAAAATGAGTTATGTATGAGAACTTTTTAGTTTTTTCAGTATCTACACAGAGGTATAAAGACGGTTGTCCTACGACAATGTGAAACTAAGTTAGGTCAACATAAAAGGTCTGGTGTCCCCACAATGCTCAGAGGTAAAATTTCTGATGTCCAGAAACGACTTTTTACCTTTCGGGTGTATTCAGTGTTTAGGAGTTGCATAAGATCGGTTGTCCAGTGAAAGCCGAAGAAATAATCATGTGAATTTATTGCTGAATAGTATTGAAGACAGGATATGATCCGAAAGTTGTGATGAATTGTATTTAGATCTCCGAGAAGAGGTTTTGGATTGTCCTGAAGATGTATCGGTTCGCTGTGAAGAGGTTTAGGATCTTTTTTATTTAATTTTTTTTATTTAATTATTTTCATATTACATTTGGTTATAAAATGACGTATTGCCCATCTCACTAGGTGTGAAACGCCTGTGTTGAGATGGCAATTTACAGTGTGGTTATCTAAGATTTTGTATTATATTATTAAAATGGCAGGTTAATATAATTTTTTTTTCTTTAAATATACAATTCAAGTATGTTACATATATATATATATAAAAAGAAGATTGCAGTAGGTACATGGTTACATATATACACACAGTAGGTATAAAGGTAAGTCTGTTATTAAATACTTGTGATGGATATGTTTATATGAGGTGATCAATGATTTTACTTTTAAATGTACTTTTGGTTTGCGTGTTTCTAATTTCAGGAGGTAGAGAATTGAACAGCTTTGTTGCATTATATTTAAAACTTCTTTGCCCATAAGAAGTTTGATAAACTGGGATGTTGAAAGATTTTACATTTGACTCTCTTAAGGCTCTTGTGTTCATTTGTTCTTCAAACATGTGTGTATTTTTAAATTGATGAAGCAGGATATTTTTTTAATACAATTTTTGCAGGTTCGGAACATTTAGTGTCTTAAAAATAAAATCAGTGCTCGTTCTCAACAGGACTTTAAGAATAACCTTCAAAATTAGTTTTTGAATCTTTGCTAAAGGCTCTAGGCAAGTATTTGTGGCACTTCCCCAGCTGATAATACCATATTCAAGTGATGATTGTATAAGAGCACAGTAAACTTGTTTCAGTTATTTTCTATTTAAAATATCTCTAACATTTTTAAAGAAAGAGATCTACATGAAGAGGTTTTAGGTCGCCGCATAAAGGGCAAAAAGCGTGCCAGGAAACCGAATAATGGAAAAATTAAATTCAAAGAAAAAACGGAGATCTGGAGAGCAGTATGTAATAAAGGGTGGGATAGTACAGGGTGGTGAAAGAGTCGTTTCGTTGGCGTTTTAAGTGTGGTGAAAAAAAAATAATGATGTTGATAGAGCATTAATATTTGCTTGTTTTTGGGACCCTAACAAATCTTGGATTCAGAAGGCACAATATATTGCTTCAATTATAAAAAAAACCTACTGCATGATCAAGACCCAGGAATAATGCTCAGTTAAAAATGTAAGGATCCTTTTAATAAATAACTGTTTTTACAAATAATTTTACTTTTTATTTCAATCACAGGACAACATGTTTTAATGTATAAAATAACGGTGTGAATACTAATTACACCGGGCCCAACTGGTGGTTGTTTAATATTTAAACTTTGTATATAAAAAGATCACTAAAAACCAGAAGCGAGTCTATTTATAATGTAAAAATCCAACACATCAACAAACAAAAAATGACACTAGTGTAGTGAATATGAATCGCAGTTAAAATGTGGTTCTCCACAATACCGACTTGAACCCTTAGCAAGGACTCACACCATCTTGTTGGTATGCTAATTAAATCGGAGTTTACTCAAGCAAACCACAGATGTCGGTAGCCTCTCAATTTTGAACAACCAACACTGTCAAAATACAAAATGATATTCATTAGAAGTGCACGTAATAATTGTATGTAAATTATTTTTATTAACACATTATCCATTGGAGAAAAAACTGTATATGTGGCATTACATAAGAAAAAAAGGCTCAAGTGAGACCTATACTACCTGATCAACGAGGAATAAAGTTACCTCCAAATAAAACTACAGAGATAGTTTTAAATGATATTAAAAATCCCATTAAAATGTCATGCTTTATAGGTTTTTTAAATTTAAATATCATATACAATTTGTACAAAGAACAGTGTAGGAAAAAAATATTATTTGTGAAAGTCGAGTCGCATCTCATTACGATTGTTGTAGAACGTTTATCGAAGATTTGACTACTCCTTCAAATAACCAAGCAACGTTACATGCGATATGTGTCGTTGCTTGATTCGTATCATATAGCCTTGGTCAATGCCAAAACAGAGGCAGAAAAAGAAGAAACACAAACAACTGCGATATTACTAACTCAAAAAATCTGACGAAATATTGGCTAAAGGCAGCAATTTTCAGAAGGTTTTAATAGTTGATCTTCAAAAATGTCTACCAACTCCCTTACTTAATAATTAATATTTGAAGAAACACTGGTCCTTTATTATTACAGTATTTTCGATGATACATCCAATAAAACATTGCTATTCATTGTATACTACGTTGGGGGCCCTTGCTACGCCGGCCAGCTGTATGCTAGGGTTTTTAAATAAACATTACCATTAAGAACTTTGCAGATCACTGCGCGCCAATACTCAGTCCTTCCCGAGTAATGTTCCTGATGGGGGAGAGCATGATACCATCTCCAGAGTATGGGCACAATGGATTGCATGTTATTTTGATTTAGGTTAAATGAAAGATGATGTTTGGAAAAGTAAACGAATAGGTTATATTATTCATTATTACAAAATACATGTATGGTGAATTGGACTTACCCCCACGGATCAGTAAATGGTTTAAATCTATCTAATCTGGCTAAAATCGGAATAATCGTGTGTGAGCGGGTGGTGATGGAGCTATAAAGCCGGTGGTGATCTGATCCTGTCAGACCCAGCTAGTACCATCAGGGCTTCGGTCCGGGAATAGTGTCCTGGAGACGGGTCCAGTGTCTCCAACACAGGGTGGCTGATCGCAGTTTATTGAACGAACCCATCGATGATAATGTAGGTGCTCTACGAGCAGGTGGCTTTGGCGGGTGCAGTCCAGGGCGCGTGGTTCAATTATACGGATTCCGTAGGGCAAATAAGGCCTGTATAGCGCCCCTTGAAGATTACACTTCAGCGCGTGATCACGTCGATATCCAGCAGTAAAACATTTAAGATTATTCATTACACGCGCGGACCTTATGCGGTCATTTTAAACAAGCACCACACCTGACTAGACTTTAGATAAATTCGGTTAAAACCCCCCGTCATCGAGGAAATACTATTATAACATTTGAACACGTTCACCCGTCAGGGATTCAATAAAATAAAATTTATTGACTGTGCTAAAGTTTCATGGCCGCCCTAGCCGGTGAAACAATTCCAGAGTGACGAGAAACGGAACCGGAAAACCATAGATTCCCGGCGGTCTATGTGTTGCCCGCCCGTGCTCTTAATAAACTTTAGAAAATTAATAAAACAATGGTACTTGTTCTGAAGAGGTGTTTAAAAAATAATAACTTTTAAATAGGACTTAACACCGCTTCATAATAACATATTGCTATATGTGGGATAAGACAGGCTGGCCGAGGAGCAAATGAATCAGCCTCTTGTTTACTGAAGTGGGTTTCAAGTACTTCTTTGGAAAACATGAAGGAACTAACACTCTCGTCGGATAACTGTCCGGGCCAAAACCGGAATTCGTCCATGCTTGCATCCTACTCTTGAGCTATTATAGTTCATTTTGTTTTTTTCAAGATTCTGGCATTGTATTTTTCAAGACCGATTTAAATGGAGAAATCAAATACGTTGATTTGCGGCGTAACACGAGAAAATCTTTAGTAATGGTCAACAATGTTCCACCAAATCGAAGATCACCTAAACCTATGTATTGCTGTACCGAAATACAGAGATATCATGACAGCGTTACAATTGGTTCCTAGTATGATGCATTCATTTAAAAAAAGTATTTCTACTGCAAATAGTAACAATAACAGTGACAGTCACAACGATGCAGTCATTTAATATAAATAAGATGATTCTTATATCGAAATTCTACAAGCAACAAGCATTCAATACTAAATTTGTACTTTAAGACATTGTTTTTTCTCTTCGCTTATTCTTCTTTTTTTTTATGAGTTCAAAATTGTAGTTATTAACTAAAGCTTCTACGAAGAATTCAATCGTAACACTTGTTTCATTCAATAGATAATATGTTTATATAATTAATCAATGTAATATGAAATTATGATATGAACTAAATTTGTCAATTTGACTGGCCTAAAACAGGATCCATTCCAAGTTGGCTAGTCAAAGTTTCCATATATGTTTCATTATATAATTTTATGTGAAATAAATATATTTATATTTATATTTTTACGCACCAGATTTAAATGTCCGGGTTTAATTTTCCCCACAGGAAAAACTAAACCCTTTCACACACTTCCCAAATGATCATCTGGTCAATCCACGTTATGCAATTGCACTATATGTATTATAATTACAAAACAATACAAGAACAACATGTCAACCTACCAGAGACCAGATGGGAAAATAATTCACCGACTCCAGATATTTTCATATCAGAGGGTTCGGCTCTGTGGAATTTCTAATTGAACCTATAAATCCTACTGATCCCTCAATATAAATATTTAAAAAATCTTTTGTAATCCTACATGTAATTAAAATTACCGATTTTTGCATTTTTATATATAAATTCTTTGACAAATCTAATACGCCTAAATTTTGAATCAGAGACCTAGGTATAATGCCAGTAGCCGAAATAATAAATGGTAATATTTTTATATTCCGAGCATGCCAAATTCTTTTAATCTCATTTCCTAAATCTGTGTATTTTCTAATTTTTTCGGAAACAGTTTTTTGAATATTACAGGAATTTGGAATAGCTACATCAATGATATAAGTTATTTTTTAAATTTTGTCATGTAAAACTATATCAGGTCTATTATGACTAATTGTTCTGTCTGTTAGTATAGTTTTATCATAATATATTTTATAAAATTCATTTTCTAAAAATGAATTTGGTTCATATTCATAATATGGTACTATATTAAGGCAGTCAATCAAGTTATGTTTAATAACCAAACTTTGGTGGATTATTTTTAAAACCTGATTATGCCTAAATGTATACTCGGACGGCGCTAATATAGAACATCCCGATATAATATGTTCTATAGTTTCCGGAAAAGCCAAACATTTTCTACATAAATCATCAATTTGATTTATATTTTTGATTATATGCTTCCTATAATTTTTAGTATTAATGACTCTATCTTGAATGGCAAGCATAAATCCTTCTATTTCTGCGCTCAACTCTCCAATACTCAACCATTTGTTTGACGAAAGTTTGTCAACATACGTTTGGTTGAGATAATTGAAGTGTTTTGCATGAATAATTTTATTTGACCAGGAATCTAATAATTCCTGGTTAGTATTTATAAGAATGTTGGCATTCTCGTCATATAAATTTAAAGGTGTAATGTTTCTATCTGCCTTGCAAATTATTTTGTGCATTTCTGAACTATTAGCTTTCCTATGGAAAAAATTTCTAAGCATTTCTACCTGATTGTGTTTCAAAGATGTTATTTGACTACACCTCTACCTCCTAAATTTCTAGGTTAATTAATTCGTTCTATAGCTGAATTTGGATGATGGCAATTAAACTTTGTTAACGTAGTTCTAATTAATCGTTCTAAACTTTCTAAATCTGTATTGGACCATTTAATTATGCCAAATGAGTACGTTGATAAAGGTATTGCCCAAGTATTTATTGCTTTTACTAAATTTTTAGCAGATAGATTGCATTTTAAAATTTTTCTGATCCTATTTTGAAATTTAATCCTAATATCATTTTTAATACTAGTGTGATCTAATATATTCGATTGCGGGTATCCTAAATATTTATAAACCTCATCCCCTTTCATACTTTTAATTTTGAAATTTCTAAATATACCCTCGTCTCCATCTACAATTTTGCCTTTCTCTATATGGATCGTTTTACATTTATCTAAACCAAAAGTCATTTTAATATCATCTGAAAAAATTTTAACTACCTTAATCATTTTCTCTAAATTTGATTCAGAATTTGAAAATAATTTTATATCATCCATATATAATAGATGTGAAACTATACTACTCTCTCTTGTATTACCCTTAATTTTTATTCCAAACTTGCTTTTAATTAACATTTTAGACATAGGATTCAATGCTAAGCAAAACCAAAGAGGACTCAATGAGTCTCCTTGAAAAATCCCTCTTTTTATTGAAATGCCCGGTACTACTATTTTCTTACCTTTTAAATTTACTAGTAAATCTGTATTCCAAAAGGACATAATATTTTTCAAAAAGCTAATTATAATTGGGTTAACTTTATATATTTTTAATATTTTGATTAGCCACGAGTGCGGGACACTATCAAAAGCTTTTTGATAATCTATATAACAAGTATGTAAATTACGCTTTTGATTTTGAATTTGTTTTAAAATTACAGAATCAATAACTAATTGTTCTTTACATCCCATATGTTTTCTGCGACAACCTTTTTGTTGTTCAGATAAAATATTTTTTTCATCCAAATGAGTATATATTAAATCTGTCAAGCAAGAGGTTAAAATTTTCTATATTGTCGGTAGACATGTAATGGGTCTATATTGAGAGGGATTATTAATATTTTCGCTTTTAGGTAACATATAAGTAATGCCCTTAGTTAGAAAATTAGGAAAATTTTGAGGTTGTTTGACAAGTTTTGAAAGATTTTTTGCAAAAAGAGGATGTAAAGTAGTTAGACGTTTGTACCAAAAATTGTGTATCCAATCGCAACCCGTGGCTTTCCAATTATGAGTATTTTTTATAATTTTGGCTAACAATTCAACCGATATATTGAGTTCTTCATTTTCTATCCATGAACCTGCCTCATTATGTTTTATATCTTTACTCCAAATGTTTGTCCAAAAATCGCGCATATCTGATTCAGATGGCAACGGAATATTATTATTCGAAATAATATTTTGTTTATCATCAAGTTTGGAATAAAATATTTTCTCATTTTTTTGAAATAATCTATTATTATTTCTTTTATTATACGTATAATTATATCTTTTAAATCTACTACCTTTTACACCTAATTTTTGTTTTAATAAATCTAATAAATTTTTGTTTTAATAAATCTAATAAATTATTATTATTATTATTATTATTATCTTTATCTTTTTTTTTCATTCTCCAATTTTCTTTTTTTTATTGTTAAATATGAAAAAAAATGTTCACGCCCTTTACATAAGTGCAAAATAATAATAAACAATTCCCTATTTTTATTTTTGATTTATTCATTAACTAGCAGACCCGGCCACACGTTGCTGTGGCTAACGAAACATAACGCCATTACCCAACCTTTATAAAATCCACACCACCCGCTTGCCAGCTGCCCGCTGCCCGCTGCCTGAACTGAGTATTTGAATTTCTCGACTTCTCTCTACTATAATAAGCATGTTAAACCTTCCTCTTGAATCACTCTATCTATTGGTGAAAACCGAATGATTATCCGTTGCTAGTTTAAAAGATCTATGCGCACATACATTTTGAGCGACTTAATCAAATAAAATAATTCAAATCAAATACCTACTTACTCCAGGACATCTATTTTCCAATTTCTTCCGTAGAACGAATTTCAAAAGTGACTATAGTACAGCCCGCCAGCCGTTTTAAATAACACAAAAATATGTTTTCTTTAAATTTCTCGGCTTTTCTCTAATATAATTTACATGTATTATACGTATAAACATTCCTCTTCAATCAGTCTATCTATTGATGAAAACCGTATGAAAGTAGTTTTAAAAGATTAACGCGCACATACATTTTGAGCGACTTCATTTTATAGTATGTAATGATTATTTAATAAGTCCCAATTCTGATATAAGAAGTCGGATGTCCAAAACTTATTTTTAAGTATTTTTATTTTCTAATGCTCTAAGGCCGGATGTCCGCTAAAAACGTTAAAAACCCCAATATATTTTTTTAAGTAAACATATCTTATGTGCCTTAAGAAAAATTAAATAATACAGAAAAAATTAGCCTAATTACAGACTAATTATTTTACTATTTCCTCTCTCCTAAACAATTTAAAAAATGTGACTTCTGAGGTTACTGAACTGTTGGGAGCCATAAGATCGATATGGCTATACGAATGGGAATACTGTATGATGAATTATCAACCTTAAAAAGCGTAGTGCTTACTCAGTCACCATATACTAACCCCACAAATCCTTCATCGAAAATTTGTTTTATTAACGGAAATTGAAGATAGAACGCTCCTTGCAAAAAATGTAATTCCCTTCAATGTTCCTGAGAGCACGTCAGATTTAACCTAAAATAATATTTCCGATGACCTGAATAAGGTTGATATTTCAAAACATTGATATTTCCTTTAATGCTCATGATATTAAACTACACAGGTTGGGAACGAAGACAGTCACAAATAAATGTAGACCAATCAAGTCAGCATTCAAAGAGGAGCATTCAGATCGGGCAATTTTCATCAATAACAAAAAATTCGAAGATAGTATCAAAGCCAGTAATGATCAGACGAACTGGAGTCTAGAAAAAAATGGTGAATCAAATTTAACAATAAAATATATTAATAAACTACCCAAAATCGTCAATGTTTTGCCAAAAAACTCCAATTAAATAAATGTAACATCCACTATCAGAATATCAGAGGCATCAGAACGAAACTCAATTCACATCTCCACATCTTTGGACTAGTTCTTGAATACTAAATAACACTTCCCGAGTACCCAACCCATTTCGAAAGCCTAAATGTGTTACACCTATCTTTTCTTCATGTATAATTCGCAAAAATATCTTTAATAAGTGGCTCATCAAACTAATTGTGCGGTGGTCACTACATTTTCTTGCTTTTGCTTTCTTTGGGAGGGTATAAAAAGTGGATCGAAGCCAATCTAGTAGAATAACTCCTGTATTATATATTGAGTTAAAGAGACTTGTCAATACTAGGATGCTTTTATTTCCTATAAGTTTAAGGATTTCAGCCCGTATTCCATCTGAGCCCGCTGCTTTCCCGGTTTTAGAGAGATGCATTGCATGTTCTACCTCATTTGTTGTGATTGGTGAGCCTGTTGTAATATTTCCCAAATCATATTCTGCGCTTCTATTATCATTGAAGAGTTCTGAGATGAAGTATTTCCATCTTTTTAGTTTTTCGTTTATATCGATTAGAAGTTTTCCATCTAGGTCCTCCAGTTGCCCTATATCGGTTTTACGACTGATTCCAGTCAATTCATTGATTTTCTTGTGCACTTGGAAAATATCATGTTGGGTTTGTGGGTTGTGGGTTTCAATTATATCACATCATTGTGGGTTTCAATTATAGCACACTGTTGAATATTTATGCCAATCAGCTTTTGCTTGCCTAATTTTACTTCAAATTTCTGTTTGGATTTTTCATTATTATGCAGTGTCAATTTATGCACGACCGTGAGATATACCAATTTAACATAAAAATTTAATCAAATGCTGAAATAATCAGCTTATTGGAGTGAGTTCATTTGATGAATCATATACACGATTAGGTAAAAAGTTACGAACCTACAACAACAAATTAATTAATGAAGTAAGTTTAAAATAGATATAAGACAATTTGTCTATTTGTTGTATTATTTTTATTGGTAATGACAAAACAAATCATGTGTTGCTATGTTAACAAAAAAACTACATTTAAAGCTTATTTGTTGATCTTAATAACATTATAACATTTATAAACATATTATTCTAATAGTTTGATTACTCCAAAGTCTGCTACATATCTAGTCAAAAACATTAATGTTTTTTATGTCATCATGACAACACATCGATGAATGACATTTGAAAAGCAATTCGAACACAAAGGAATCCTATGCATTTCTAGGTAGGTATTCCTTTACATCTCCTGGAAAATTTCTCTGGAGATTTTCGCTTTTTTCAATACATTTTTTTTCTTTCTAATCTTCATTTTCTTCTGGTATGGGGGCAGGAATAAGTTTTGTAATATGGAAAAAATTTGACTCCATATTTCTATGTCCTGTATTAACCTTTAATATTGATTGAGATGGTTTATCTTCGATTTTAAATAGACCAATCCTTAATTCATCTAATTTCCTTCTATTTAGTTTGTGACCATTTTCAACATAAACCATATCGCGTATTTTTAAACTATGGATTGTTCTTTTTTTATCAATTAACATTTTATAATATTCATGCGACTTAATTGTTCTTTCTAATGCAAATTTTCTGTCTCTAATCCAGTAATGCTACTTTTTTATAATTCAAGTTTATTTGGTATGAATGAAACAGCAGTACCATCCAATATGTATCTCGGTGCCAAGCCTGTTATTGAGTGTTCCGTGTTATTACATATATCTATCAATACGGCGTCCATGCATGTATTTAGATTTTCAATTATCTAGCACCTTATTTTATTTACGAGTGTTTGGTTTAGCCTTTCGTTCAGTCCATCAGAAAACGGAGAATTTACGGCAGCGTAAATTAGTGTGATTGATCTTTCATTTAAACAATTTTTAAACTCTTTTAAGTTAATTCCAGGACGTTGGTCGGTGAAAACCATGCCAATTTCATTACAATTTGGTACAATATTTATAAGTTTTATGAATTTCTTTGCACTCTGTGTCTTTGAGGTTACTATATAAGCATATCGATTAAAATGGTCGACTAAAAGGTGCAAATATTTTTTGGTTGAACGAGAGCCACCAAATCCCCCAATCGTGTCTATTGAGACAATTTCAAGTGGTTTTGTGGCAGGGCCTAAGTGTGACATTAAAACATATTTAGCCTGTTCTCTTGTCATATTTTTTATACATATTTCAAGTTAAACTCTTTGCTGTATAAAGTTTTCCTATTTTATTTTGCATTTGTTTTATACTTATATGACACATATTTCCATGTAGGTATTAGTTTTATAAATTTTATACTGAGTTCCTCTGACATATTATTTTTTGCTTTCTTTCCCTCTTATAATATATATTGTGTTTATATAATAATTTGTTCTTGTTTTTTTTATATCCTCATTTTTCTCATGATATTTTAATATATCATTCAATGTTACTAAATGTATTATATTTAATTGTTCATGTACATCTTTATAAGCTTCTAATACTGGGTTTCTGCTCAAGCAATCTGCCTCTAAATCAGGGTTTCCCAACCTTTATTTCGCCGAGCCTCCCCGAACCAAAAAAAATATTTTCATGCCACCCTTAATTTAGTTTCAACAAAAATAAGAAACATATTTTTTTATATTACTAAATTATTTATTTGAATTTCAAATAGGTACAATACGGATATATTTATTTACAACACAGAATATATTTATTTATTATGGATCTTTAATAGAAGAGTAGGTATACTTTTAATTATTAATTACTTTTACATTTACATTTCTAAGTTTTATTTTAATTATACATATTGTTTTTATAATTAGATAATGTCTAACAACTTTCAAAGTAATTTTAGAACAAATAAATAAATAAAAAAAAAAAAAACACTTTTAAAGTACTAATGAGATACTTGAGCTTGCATGCTCTGTTCTGTACCGGTTGGTCGATTCTGGGTTCAGTATTTACTAGAGCTATGATTAAATCGCTATAGACAGAAAGGCGATTTCGCTGTTTAATTTTTATTAAAACTAGAGCTGAAGTATTTTCAAAGTAAGAGAAGCAACACCCGGATTAACAAGGAATCGTTTGATCCAAAATTTCTCTAATGTCAAGAGATAAAAGTCGTCTTTCATGGTCGAGTCATCGACATAATGATTCGGAGAGTTCCTAAAAAATACTTTTAACTATGATCTCAGTATACCTGAGGACAAATTGTTAATTATTGATAATTATTTTAGTTTAACTTGTTTTTGTATAATTAGTTAGTAATTCGTGTTATTACTTATAGATATTACAGAAAAAACAAAGCACTTTAATAAGAAAATAGTTTCATTTACTTATATATTTCAATATTTATTAAAAACTACTCATATTATTTGGGGTCATCTGTGACCCCATGCGAGCAGTTATGTAATGTTATTTGTGCGAGTAATTAAGGGTTAATCATTTAATATTCCATAATTGACCCAGTTGGGATGCTATGGTTCCACTGTTCACAGCTTGAAGTAATAATATAAAGTGAAGGATACACTAGTGGACTTAGTGTGGAAGTGTGGACACTTTTTGAGATTTTTTCGTTTTGTCGTTTGCCTTGTAAAACAACAACTTATTTTATTATGGAACCCTTCTAAGTTTTTTTTCGTATTCTTTGTGCTAAAGTTCCAATTCACAAAACAGTTCCAAACAGTTAAAATTCCTTCAGGAATCCCGCAACGATCACATCTCGGACCTCTCTTGTTTATTTTATATATCAATGATATAGGTAAATGCTTTAAAAATTCCAAATTCCAAATTTTTGCAGATGACACTAAGATTTACAAAAAAATCACTAATATTAATGACAGCCTAGAATTGCAAGATGATATCGATAGGCTTGGAATATATTGTGCTAACAACCAACTGTTCCTTAATCTGGAAAAATGTAACACAATATCATTCACCAAAAGCATAAACCCCCTAATATTCCCGTACAAAATCAATGACGTAGAGATAAAAAGATGTTCTGAAGTGAGGGACTTAGGAATAATAATGGACTCCGGAATGTCTTTCGGAACACATATAAATTCCATCTGTGACAGGGCGTACAAACTTCATTTCATTTCTCCGAAGGACGTGCACAAAATACAATGATATCTTTTACGACGCTGATATTTTCCATTTGTCCTCAGGCCAATTTATTAAATCCATAATAGAAAAAATTAAAACAAATTGTTAATACATATTTTTAGCCTTAGCTCAAACGTGGATTTAATTGCTCGTCAAGATATAACTTATCCCTACTCTCTTACCAAATAGTACTTTCTTTGATTTTATATTGTACTTGTATTTTTTACAAACACACTTGTACTTAATGTACTTGTATTCTTATTACATTTTAATAGTATTTTAATTACACAAATGTACTTGCATTTCTTTATTTTTTTTGATACATGCTCCTTGTATTATTTTTAATTCAAAAGTACGTATTTTCTTTCATATACTTTTCATATTACTTTAAATTTTTCTGTTTTTTCATACTTATTTTTTATATTCATATATCTTAAACTTATGTAGATATTTTGCATTATTTTTAATTCATTTATACATCATACTTGTTTTAGATGTATAAATTATTTATTTTTATTTTTATATTATTTTGTTTTACATTCAACTTATTTTTAATTTGTATTATTATACTTAACATAAAATTGGCCACTACAACACGGGCATGTGCCTAGTGTGATGGCCAAAAAATTATCCATTTACTGTAATGTATAAACTTTACTGAATAAAGAACATTAAAAAAAAAAAAAATTACGAACTCTCCACCCCTGCTGCATGTTATTTTTTTTATTCTCATTATGTTGGTTTTTCTTCTTTTTATTATAATAATAATATTTGGATGATTTATATATCCCATATGCTTTAATTTGTGTGTGTGTTTTTTTCTTTCATTTCTGTTGTATATATATATATATTTTTCTTTTTTTTCTACCACTTTATGTTTTCTTTAATGTTTTATATATATATATATATATATATATATATATATATATATATATATATATATACATATATTATAAATTGTAGCGTAAACTTCGCTGGCTAATGCAATCATGTAATATGTTACTTTCTTATTAAAATATGTATAACTGTTTGTTTCCTAAATAAACTAAAATAAAAAAAATAAAAAAATAAAATAAAATAAAGTTAATTAATAAAAATGCATTGCTACATGCGAGATGGTGATTGAAAAATCTTATTTATGAGAAATGGAAGCAAACGCCTTTAAAACAACCAATTTTTGAGAATAATGTTTTTGAGTTTTGGCAACCCTAAAATGTCTCGTGTTCTGTCTAAACCAATGGTTCCTAAAGTGGTCAGTACGGACCCTGAGGGGGTCCACAGGATCATTCAGGGGGTCTGTGGAAGATTAAAATTGAGTTGAGGGTCCTTGAACAACGTCAGGGGGACCGCGCAAGGTTTACCATAATTTTTTAATTTTTTTTATTTAAATAATAAATTATTTATTTTATTGTCAACACTTATCTGCGTGTGAGGGGGGGGGTCTGTGGGCCAAAAGAGTTTTTGGATCCACTGGTTAAAACCAATCACAGGACAGGACAGGACGACAGGTGCTCCAATCAGGTAACTTTAAGACGCAACACGATAAGTTTTACACCCGTGTTAGTCAGTAACCCCTTAAAGTAAAGTGATGTCATTTTTAAGTTAAAAATATTATTACAATGACTTTCTTATTACAATCACTTTCGATTTCATTGATCACACTCGCGGTTGTTATATGCCTAGAACCCTATAATCATAATTAGTACGAAAATTGATGGTTTGCTTCTGACGAATAATTAAGAAATTCAAAAACTCGTTTTTGTAAATATTGTATATATTGTATTTGCGGTCATCTACAGTGTGAATAACAGACCAATATTCGATTTTCCTTGGCTTCTCGTGAGTCATACTTACTTCAAACACGACCTCTACTTTTTTTAGGTTTTTGAAATACCCTATTTACCTCTAAATTCTCATTTGGTTTCAATATCTTCATCATGCATAGCGAACAATCTAGCAACAAACCAAAGCGAAATACAATCCCTATGAAGAAACACATCACAGGTATATCGATGGTCCAGTTGATTCGTCAGACATCTCCGAGAAATCGATATTTGAGTTGAGTTGTAAAATGTAACCTTTATCTGGCACAACACTTAGATCACATAAAGCAGAAAAGTAGTGAATTAAACAAAATGTTTTTTTTTTAGGATTACCAATTCGATATTTTAAAATGTCATACTAATGTACCGGACCATTATGCCTCACGATTTTATTTTATGGTATATTTAATACGTAAATACAGAAACGTGTAAATAATATTTGCTTATCGTAAGCATTCAAATATTGCTTTCCTCATTATCTCAAATTTGGAGATGTCTGCCTAATTAACTGGACGATCGACATGTAGGCTTATAATATGTAATTTTATTGATGTTGGACAGGTTTACAAGCAAAGAAAAACAAAGAATTTCAAACGTTGCTTTTATTTTGTTATTTTCTCCAAAACATGGAATGTACTCGTATGTAAAATTAATATAAAATTCTTGACAACTAAATGTTCTTAAATAACAATAAATATATGCGACATTTTGTAGGTTTGTCGAAGTATAAAATATAACTGCCATAAGTATCAAATTGAGTTTAATGTATGTTCAAATCGAAAAATCTTTTTAACAAATAAGGCAGCACCTTTTTGATAGTAAACCACAAAAAGAAAACTACAAAACTACCCTTTACTAGGTTATGTATAATGAACAATCTGTAAAAATAGAGAAAAAACATAATTAGTCAAAATTATTTTAACATTTTAAAAGAAAAAAGTTATAATATTTTATGGAACCTCCGTTCTGGGTTCGAGCCCCAGTTGCGACCATTATCTTTTTCTACTTTTCTGTGTCTTGTTCTCTTTCATATTTTCCTTTTGATTATTATTGTCATCTTTTACTACAATAATATATTACATTGATGGGAATAACCTTCAAAAGTTATAAAAAGAGAGTTTTTTTTAAAATAAAAAATATTTTTATCTCATATTTGAAGTCAGAGGAAACGATTCTAGATTTATGATAAAAGGAACGTTAAATATTTACATGGAAGACTATTAATACCTCTAGAGACTAGAACAAGACAGAATATTAATATGGAAAACTAGTAATGTCTCCAGACCTAAGCTAAATAGATACATGGAAGTGAATGTTAGAAGAAGTCGATGACGTCCGAAGAAGATGTGGCGCGATCGGGCACAATCAAGTAAAACAAATTTGGAGGCGGTTATGGGTACCGCCGCATCGGGAACCATATATCGGATAACCAGTATCTCTGCCATAGGTCACCCCAAGTGGTTGGCTACGGTTGGTGACTTAGCAGGGATGCTCAGGTTCATGGGGCGAAGATTGTCAAAGTCTTGGCGGCGGGTGCATTTGCCCACCTTCTGCGTGGCGAGCCGGATCGAGATAGACTGGTTAAGTGAGGGCCTTTCGTCTCTATGTTTAGTGTATTGATTGTTCATTTAGTTTCAGCTTCCTTCATTAGACGTCGATAGCATAGTTAGTAATATGAAGTTTTGCAATCTACCAACAATTTTTTTTTTTAAATTATTTTCCTCAGGGCCTATGTCATCTGAGATGCTGTGTGGAAGGTCTTTTTGAGGAGAGGAAGGAATGAACATTGGTCTTAAAGAGACCCATGTTGTAGGAAGGAGAAAACACAAAGGCCGGCAAAACGTTCCACAGCCGAGCTGTTAAACACAAGAACGAGTCGAAGAATCGACCCGTTCTCATGTGACCAACCAACTGTGTACATATGTGATCTTCCATTGAAATACCGGTAGAAAAAGAATAGCATAAAACTAGGATAACGTTCCCACTCGATGCCTGTGCTCTAAAGATTGCAATCCGTCTGTTAAATTAAGTGAATCTATCAGTAAGACCCGAATCCTCGACCCGTTTCTGCACAGAGTCGAGGATGTTTTTCAGATATTTTGGGGCTCCAGGTCAGAGGTGGCTGCCAAATTCAACCGTGGGGCGTACTTGTGAATTGTACAGGGTTAGAAGTTGTGTACTATTACTGCGGGCCCTGTACAGTACGCCCAGGTTTTGGGAGGCTAACTTTACTCTGGCTTCGATGGAGCCCCAATATCTGAACTGGTCACTTAGAGTTACACCAAGCGTATCAACGAAGGACCTGTTCGGAAGATTGCTTCCGTTGAGGGAGAGATTTTCATTTCGATCTCTTTTAGACGTAATCAGACATGATTGGGACTTTGAAACATTAAATTCAACGAGATTATTATTGTTGAGTTTTCTGCAAACATTTTACCTAATAAGTTAGCGTTTTTGGTGGCGGTATTTGCTAGCGAGCCATCAGGTCTGGTAAGAGGAGGCAGACTGGGTTTGCAGAAATTACGACGTATTGAGCCCGTAAGCCTGAATTGAAGACTGACCAGAATTGCCTGCAGACATGCGGGCACGCAGCCAGCTTTTTGATGATCTGCAGGTCGTGCTCGAATTTTGACCTATTTATTATTCTCTTGGTTTCCTTTGCTATTTTGTTGTATACTGTTCTGTCTTCGGAAGTTCTAGATGTGTTGTAGGCTCGGTAAACCGCGTTTTTTCGTTGCACAGCTTCAGAGCATTGTTGACTGAACCACGGCTTTGAGCTCACACCAGTTTCTTTAACAGTGGATTGGATGATGCCGTCCATCGCGGATGTGATGACTTCACTAATTTCCTGCGGGATCACATCTTGAGGGATCCGAAGTCCGAAAACAGATAGCTAACCATGGGAAAGCATTAAAATGTGCCCACAGACCGAACCAATATTCTGACCTATAGTACTACACTTTTTTCTTCAGCCTTTCGTTTGGCGGTCTGAAGTTTACAGGGATCAATATTTTCACCAGGCAGTGTTCGGACGATCTTAAAGGCGCTATGACTTCAATTCTTGTAATCGTGTGGTACAGTGGTTAAAAATAGCTCTAGCAGATTGGAGCGGTGAGTTTGGACATCAGGAACCCTTGTAGGCTCCTGAAGCCTTTGCTCCAATCCGTAGCAAAGGGCAAAGGATTCCGCTTGTCGTCCAGCCGAGTCTGTTGATCCTGAGAAGTCACCCAGGACCACAAACTCTGCCGTAGGGTAGGGGGCAAGAGGTCATCAATAGTATCGCTTAAATGTTTGAAGACCTCGGATGTGTCTGAGTCGCTAAGATTAGGTGTGCGGTATAAACACGCATAAAATCTTATCGTACTGCAAAGATTGACGTGCACCTATATTAAGTCCAATCTGAAGTTTTCCAGTTACAACAATTTCATACAGTTGACGTCAGCTCGGCTGCAGAGAGAGACAGGCTTACTGAGACTACAACACATCTCGAACGTCCGAAAACAGAATAGTACATAACAAAATGGCAAAGGAAAGCAAAAAGATCATAAATAGGTCAAAATTCGAGCACAACCTGCAGATCAGCAAAAAATTGACTGCCTGCCCGAACGGTAGCAGAGCGTTCTGGTCGCTTGCGGGCTCAATAGGTTGCAATTTCTGCAAACCCAGTCTGCCACCTCTTACCAGATCTAACAGCTCTCTAGCAAATACTTCCGCTGAAAAGGCTAACTTATTAGGCAAAATCTTCGTGGAAAACTCGACCCTCGATGATCAAGGTGCTACCCTAATTGCTACTACTAATTGATTTAATATTTGGAGAATTTTGAAGAAACGGTAATAAATTAAAGAAAGGTGAGATACAGATGGACCGCATACACAGGCAGGGAAAGGAAAAGGAGTGACATCAGAATCTATCTTAAATAAAGACAGTCGGGGTAGATTCGATCTCGGAGACGGACAGTTTTTCAGAGTGCGTGGAAGTCACTCCTGGAGTTTCGAGAGATTCTATTGGGTCCTAGGCGCGAAAGTTGGTTTTGGCCGATGCATCTTGGAATAGATAATTGCATGACGGCTTATGTTTTAAAGTTCGTTGTTTGAACTGAGTAATATTGTGATTAATGATTTGTGTAATTGGTTAGTGCAACATGGTGAATTCGGTACGTTTGTTTAAAATTATTAAGACATTTAGTATGGGCCTTGCAGAAAAATACTCATTCATGTTCAATAGTATTCGAGTCTTTCATTTATATTGTATGGACGCGAGTAAATGTTGTGGTATGGTTATTACTATTATAAGACTTTATTGCGGGCCACAGTAGAGGGATAATTATTTTAAGCAGTTCTGAATGTACGGACTTTGCGAACAATAGCTAATAAGTAAATTTTGTGTAAATGGACATTTTTAGGTAAGTTCACAGTCTAGCCGATAGCCCCACGATTAGGGTGTGCGGAATGGTCAATGGTTACGTAAGGGACATTCTTTCAGTAGCATCTCAGCAATGGAACTGAAGGGGTTTAATTGTTCTGAGATGGAGCCGCCGTGGTTCCATGTTTGAAAGGGGAGCCTTTTGGGATGGTTTGTTAATTTAATAGACAAGAGGTATTTAAGTATTTTATGGTTTTTTTGCGAGACATTACATTAGAAGAACTAAGTAAAGGGTTTGTTTGAATAGAATAAACTATTTTACATCAGAAAAACCAAGTTAGTTAATTACATTACATCAGGAATATCTATTCATTAAAAAAAATATACGTATTTTAGGATTTACCCAGTAATTGAAGATATTTGTTAGGCAAGGCCTGTACGTATTATAACAGTTTGGAGAAAGGATGCATTGCATGAGCCCTTTTTTAATAACAAAATTTTATATAATAGAATTCCCATTTCAAAAATAAAAACCCCCCACCTTCTTACCTCAAACTTCAGGAATCGCAAGAAAACTGTTATGTAGAGACCTACATAAACTAGCTTTGACGTCTTTTTTTTGTTATTAGTTTTTGGGGTATTATGCCGTGTTGTGCTACCTCCTTCTTTAGCCAACCTTCCGGACAGCGTTGCAGTGTCCATCATCAGGGCAGATGTGTAATAGTTAGGGGTGATGTTTGTACTTATCTACTTAGGAGCGATACCGTGTCGCCAGCTCCACTCCTCTATGAGCTGGCGCTAGAATATACTTCAACATGTTTTATTGCGTTTAGCCTTGATGTAACCGTGAATTACCGGATACTAAGAACTATTGAGCTTAGCTCCGTCGTCTCTATTAATATTTATGGGATTTTTGTGAATTTCAATTGCCTCCGTAATCAGGCGTGCATGAAAAAACCCTTGACTCTGTGCGGAAACAGTCGGTCCGTTTGATAGATTCTCCCATCTTAACAGACGGACTGCAATCTTTAGAGCACAGGCGTCAGGTGGGAATGCTGTCCTTGTTCTACCGGTACTACAATGGAAGATGCTCCGATAAACTAGCGTCATTGATCCCCTCGGCACCGGTGCATAGTCGGGAAACACGCCAAACACGCGCCCAACATTTGTACACGGTTGACATTAGTCACATGAGAACGGGTCGTTTCTATAACTCGTTATTCAGTTCAACGGCTCGGCTGTGGAACGATTTGCCGGCCTCTGTGTTTCCTCCCTCCTACAACATGGGTCTCTTCAAACCCGTGTTCACTCCTTCCTTTCCTCAAAAAGACCCTCCACACAGCATCTTCAAAGATGACATAGACCCTGAGGGAAGTTATTTTCCTCAGGGCCTCCTGTGTGGAGTTAATGTAAAAAAAGGATATCTCCTTTAGGTCTGAACTTGCCTGCGAGGGTGAAACCCGGGCAGTCCAGATAGGAGGTGTCGAAAGGCTCAGCTATTTGTGTTTCAGAGAGGAAGAGAAGGTAAGGACGTTGGGAGAGAAAGTGGTGATGAATTGAGTTTAAGTTTGTGTGCAGGCCGCGAATGTTGGCGAAATTCACCATTCATTTTTGGCCTACACCGGGTCTCCTGCTTCTGATGGCAGTTGAATATGTTATCAGAAGAGCCATAGGTCACCACGAGTTATTTGCTACGTTTAGTGACTTAGCAGGGCTGCCCGCGTTTATGGGGCGAAGTTTTTTCAGAGCTTGGAGGCAGATGCGTCTGCCCATCTGTTGCGTGGCGGGCTGGATCGAGAAAGACTGGTTAAGGGAGGGCTTTTTGTCTCTCCTGGCAGTCACTCTCGACCCATTGCTTTGCACCGCAGCTGAAGGAATGGATTCATGCGTCCGTCACTTCTGGACACACGGTCACCTAGATTTCTACCCACCTCTCATACCTTTGTCCTACACATAAACTTCCTTCACTTCTATTGCAGTAAAATATCCTCCGTATAACATCCCCTAACACTGGGGTCGAAATTTGCGGCTCTTTGCATTTGCGGCCCCTCGGACATCAATTGCAATTTCACTTCTCCTCAACCAACCTTATGAGATGGAGCCGCCGAAGGAACTTTGACTCTGTAGAATTATTAAGTTGGGTGTTGGAAGATCTTTATTGAGTTCTACAATAATCACAATTACACAAATAAAATCAGGTATGGATAGCGGAAAAGATTTACAAAACTACTGGCACTTAGAAAAAACCAAACGAACGTCGTTTAACTGTCAAGGTTAACTGCGGTTCAATATCGATGGTTCTGCATTCAAACATTTTAATATGGGCGACGCTTCTGGAAAGATTGCTATTTTTCGGAAACAGAGGTAGCAGAGGCTGACTGCAATAGGACTCCCTCCCCAGACAACGCAGACATGGCTGCGGTGAAAGGAGGAACGGTTAGATGACGAGGTGGTCGGAAAATCGAACACGCCTTCCAGAAAGAGTGGTTGTGTGCGTTCGATCATGACTGCCGTCGAACAATGGAAGGGTTGGTTTTGATAAGGCGGCTGGTGGCTCTGATGCGGTTTGTGGGTATGATGCGACTCTCTTTGAGCAATGTATGCTGATTTGAGGCGGTCAATGCTCACGGTGAGTGACTTCCCTTTTACCAGTATGGTATATGCTCGTTCGTGCCGACGAACGACTTGATGAGGGCCGCTATAGGGTTGTTGAAGCGGGCTCTTGATGGTGTCGTCCCTCAGAAAGACGTGAGAAGCTGTGTGAAGATTTTGGAAGGCGAAATGATGTCCATCACCATGGCGGGTACCTTCAACTGGTCTCAGCTCGTTGAAGTAGATCTCACACTACTGTATTCAAAAATCATTGTCGATTCATCGGGCCAATTTTCTACGACCAAATGAATGAATACGATATATCGAAGTCGACGAGTGTGGTAAGAACAAGCATAATTGATATAATTAAGCATAACCATCGGAAAAGGTGCTATAATATCGAGCAGGAAATAAACACTTATGAACCGAAATCTACTTACACTACTACTTATACGCAAACTCCAAAAAACTGGATCCCGATGTTGCCGGAAAAATCACCAATTTAACGGACGAAATTATATCTTATAACAATAAAGAAGAACAACACACCAGGCATATTAAAACACGCTGTTTAAAAACAAAAAACAACATAAACGGGTAGATGACTTAACTCTCTACAAACAGTTGGAGACAAAAAAAAATTAAACTTCAATTTCATTCCTGTACCTATATTAGAAGCCTGAAAGGAAAAGTTGACGAGATCCTGTGCTTATTAAAATCAATTGACTAAGATCAACATCATACTTGTGTCAGAAACTTGGCTCAAAGAAACGGATATACCATTCATCAATATTGAAGGCTATAAACACGAAGCATCCTGCCGACCTGAGGGCATCGGTGGTGGAGTATCCATATTTATTCAAGAAAACTTAGAATATAACTTAATCGATAATGTAGTAGATCCAGACAACAACTTCCTTTGGATACACTTAAACAAACTTAGCTTAAACATCGGAGTGATATATAAAAAACCGAACACCAATTTTCAAGATTTTCTAGATAAGTTTAACATACAACTGAAAACTCACAAAAGGTCCATAATACTGGGGGATTTCAATATCAACTTACTTGATTCCACAAACACACATACTTGTTAATACACAGAAATCATCAAGTCAAACGATTTCACTATAATGAACAAAGTAAACAAATTACATGCAACATGTATTACAGAAAATACCAACACCATTATTGATCACATCATCTCAGACGTAAACCTTTCGTATACTATAACAAACTGTGATACTTCAATATCTGATCACAACCTACTGATTCTTGACATACTTCACACCTACACTAAAAAAACTCGCCAAAATCCTCTTACAAATATACAAAAATTGATTATGATAAACTAGAGGAGGATATCCGACAAAACCCCTTTTCTATAAACAATAATGAGGACTCGGAACTGAACTACAATAACTTTGTAAACTTTCTGATAAACAAAATTAATTGCAACAGTTCAATAACGATAAAAACAAATAAAACCTGTCTTCCTGATTGGATACCAAAAGACTTATAAAAAATGATTAAAAAAATAAATAAACTGCACCTAAAAATTAAAAAAAACTACCCTGTAACCTGTTACTGAAAACAGAATTTACTAAAATACGTAACGACATAACTATAAAAAAACGAAACTTAAAAAAACAATACTATAGTAGCCTATTTAAAAAAAATTGAAAATAATACCAAAAAGACTTGGAACGTAATAAACAGCATCATCAGCCTCTTGGTCTGGTATCGGGAACGTCTCTGGCCGTCTTGTGAATCTGTCCATGCACGTGAGGCAGTATCGGCATCCTTCTGAGGAGGGCATGACGACTATGTCGATGTGGACATGCTCGAATCTAGCGGAAGGCCTGGAAAAGGCTCCCAAGGGTGCTGACACATGTCGTGTCATCTTGTTTCATTGGCATTGGAGGTAATTGCGTGCGAGCTTAATAGTCTCGGATTTGATGGCCGGCCAGACATAACGTTGAGTTAGCTTGACCGTGTACTTGATTCCAGGGTGAGCCAACTGATGTACCGCATTGAATGCCGCAAGTCTGAACTTCTTCGTGACGAAGGATCTGGCTATGGTAGTTGAGACTTCACAGTAGAGATACACGTCAGTAACAGGAATGTTGACCTTTTTAAGCTGTAGGCTAGAACTTCCCTGCAAGTGTTGTTCCAGTTCAGGGTCGCACATCTGATCAGTTGCCACCGCTGCGTAGTACAGTGGAGTGTCTATCGTCTCGACCCTGGAGAGAGCATCCGTGACGATGTTGTCTTTTCCGGAGACGTGGCGGATGTCAGTTGTGAACTGGCTGATATGGTTCAGATGGCGGAATTGCCTCGGTGAGAATTTGTCTGCTTTTGGTTGAAAGGTGAACGTGATGGGTTTGTAGTCGGTGAACCTGCGTTCCACCATGTGGCGGAAGTATTTCACAGCGAGATAGATGGCTAGGAGTTTTCTGTCGTATGTGCCATATTTTTTTTCAACTGCCGAAAACTTCTTTAAGAAGAATGCTAGAGGCTTCCATGAACTGCGACGAATTGATGGAGTACAGTACCAGTTGTAGTATCAGACGCGTTGCTGACGATAGAGAGTGGGGCGTCGCACTTCGGGTGAACGAGTAGAGTTGCCTGGGCAAGAGCTTCCTTGCACTTGCTGAAGGCTTCTACTGTTTCGGCATTGCAAGAAACGAGTTGCTTGCCTTTCTGGTTCCCTTTTAGGAGGTCATTGAGTGGAGCTTGTGTCCTCGCGACGTTGAGGATAAATCTCCTGTAAAAATTTATAGCTCCCAGGAAACGGCGGAGATCCTTGATGGAAGCTGTTTGGCTGTAATTGTTGATGGCTTCCACTTTATCTGAAATTTGACCTCAGTCAGGCTAAAGTGGCATTTGGTGGCAGTAATGACAACACCATATTCCTGTAGGCGCTGGAATAATATCTTGAGGTGGGCCAGGTGCTCTTCCTCTGACGTCGAGGCAATAAGAATGTCGTCTATGTAGGCGTAACAGAAATCCAAACCTCTGGTAACCTCGTCTATGATGCATTGGAAGGTCTGGGCTGCGTTGCGGAGGCCGAAAGATATCACTGGGAATTCGAAGAGTCTGAATGGCATAGTGATTGCTGTCTTCGAAATGTCCTCAGGAGCTACAGGAATCTGGTTGTAGGCTCGCACAAGATCAATCGTTGCGAAGATCTTGGTGCCGCTCAGTGCCTGTGCAAAATCTTGAATGTGGCGTACGGGGTATCTGTCCGGAATAGTTCTGGCGTTCAATCTTCTATAATCGCCACATGGTCTCCACTAGTCATCTTTCTTGGGTGCCATATGCAAGGGAGATGCCCAAGAGCTCTCGGAAGGTCGAGCGATTCCAAGACGGACCATGGTTTCAAACTCCTTCTTGGCGAGTTTTAATTTGTCAGGAGCAAGGCGCCGTGGCCGTTCAACTGTTGGAGGTCCTGGCGTAGTATTAATATGGTGCAGTGTTGCGTGACGAACTTCCTTCCTGGCGCCGTCAGGGCGAGTGACGTCAGGAAACTGTTGAAGTAGCTTGTGATACGGGGACATTCCTGTGACCGTCTTAATGGAAACGATTTTATTGTTGCATCATTTTTCCGTGATTGTTAAATTCGTCACCTGGTCCAGCAGCCATTTATTTCGGACATCTACCAGTAGCTCGTATTTGGCGAGAAAATCTGCTCCGATGATGGGCTTGGAGACGTCTGCAATGACGAAACTTCAAGTAAAGTCGCTCGCAATTACAGGTCAAGGTTGAGCGTTACAGCGGGTGATGTCTGACCTTGGCATAGATATCATGCTTATTCAGGAGCAGTACGTGTGGCAAGGCAAAACTCCTGGAATTAATAGTCCGGGTGCGGTGCTCGAGGTGGGTTCCTCTCCGGGTGCGGGTGTCCTGGTCAATACTTCCTTGATCAGACCCCTCCTCTTGGGAGGGCTCTCAAACGAGTACCAAACCTGTGTATCCATTAAATTAGCTAACACGGAAATCATCATGATCTCCGTTTACTTTAAATACGGTAATCCTGTTGAACCACATATTTTGAGCTTAACGCGAGCGCTTCACAAATTAAGAGGTCGAAACGTAATTATCGGTGGAGACTTCTATGATGATATGTTCTAGATCTGTTGCGACTAAAATATCTCAGTGGAAAGTTCACGAGTGTGCGTTAGTTTCTGATCATAGACTTATAACCTTTTCTGTGGGTATTCCAAAGACAGAAGCTCCACTGTCTACGTGGAATTTCAGAACCACAAGGGCGGATTGGGATAAATTCGGGGAGGCGCTACGTCAATCATTAAGGGGCTTTCACGACGTAGCAGCTAGGGAACCGGACAATTTGGGGAATTTTTTCAACGCGGCGGTGGTATCGGCCGCAGAAGCCTCTTTGGGAAGAACAAACCCTAAAAAGGCTATTAGGACGCCGTGGTGGACACAAGAGCTGACTTTGCTGAAGGGTACATTTAAAAGCGCTTACAGGAATCTCAGTGTGGTCAGGCAGAGTTTATGCTCGCCCGAAGAGGCTATTGTCCTCCAAGCCCGCTTTAGGGCCGCACGAGGTGCCTATCGCTCGGGTGTCCTTTCGGCAAAACGAGCTGCCTGGCATAATTGGGTTAATGAAGTGGGTAACGCCAACCCGTGGGAAATCCACAGCGTCGTTGGAAAAACGGGAAAAGGATCTGAAAGTTACTTGTCGAGCGTGGTGCTCGGGAACGTTGAGAGTGTCGATGTTACCTCCACTCTTGAGACACTTCTGGGCAAGTTAGTTCCGTTAGACTCAGTAATAGGGGAAAGTGTTCACCATAAACAGATTAGAAATCTGTCACGGCTACCACCTAGTGAGCCTGCCCAGGGAAACGGCGTGCCACCGTTAAGTCGAATCGAAGTGGAGATAATAATTAAGGGTTTGGGTCCAAAAAAGGCACCGGGATTTGATAGATTGAATGGAATAATTGCGAAGAATGTCTGGATCCACGCCAAAGAGGAGTTCTACCAGGTGTTGGAGACGTGCTTGCGTAGGAGAAAATTCCCTACTGAATGGAAGAAGGGCGTGCTCCGGATTATACCAAAGGGCAACGGTAAGCCGAAGACGGACATAGGAGCTTATAGGCCTATAACATTATTGCCAATTCTAGGTAAAATATTGGAAAACATCATCAAGCACCGTCTACACCTCACCCTAACGCCGCCTAGCGATCTTCAATTCGGCTTTGTCCCCGGAAAATCCACGGAGCACGCCATTAAATATGCGCTTGAATGGGTGAGGGTATGCCAAAAGAGGTACGTCATAGGCATCGTCTTGGATATCTCGGGTGCCTTTGATCACGCGTGGTGGCCGATGATACTTACTAAGCTGAAAAGCAGGAATTGCCCGCGTAAACTGTTTGAGATTATTAGTGACTACCTAAGTGGTAGGACAGTTATCATAGGGCACGGGGACGTTTTAATCACTCGAACAGTCGACATGGGATGTCCGCAGGGGTCGGTCCTCGGACCCGACCTCTGGAAAATCTTGTTCGACGACTCCTCCAGGTTGCCCTTGCCTGAAGGTTGTATATCGGTCGACTACGTAGATGACAAATTGTTTTTGGTCTCTGGGAACAGTAGAAGTGAAGTGGAATCTAAGGCTGAAGAAGGTTTACAAGTGATCCTTGAATGGGGACAGAGAAATAGACTGAACTTCGTTCCCCACAAGACCCTGGGCCTCCTTATGAAGGGCATGCTCAGCCGAGGCAGGAACCCCTTCATCAGAATGGGAGGCACACCCATCCGATTTGCAGAAAACACCAGGTATTTAGGCGTAATTTTGGACAGATCTTCCTCGTTCCTAGCCCACGTCAAGAACGCCTCCGACAGGGCCCAGGCCCTGTTTCAGAAACTGAGAAGGCTCTCAACTGCCGAGTGGGGATTGCGTTCTCTGGCGATTTGCCTGCTGTACAGAGGGGTATATGTGTCGCAAGTCTCATATGCTTCCTCTGTGTGGGAGCATCGCTTGGATAACGTCTTGATAAACTCGGCTCTTAAACGGAGTCAGCGGACTCCTCTGTTAGCGCTCTTGGGCGCTTATAGGACTGTGGCCTCAGATGCATTACCGGTTCTGGCCGGCGTTCTGCCGATTGACCTTGAAATTAGGGAAATATTGTCCAAAAAGGAACTTATTAGAGGCAGGGCTGCTGTCTACCTGGGAGTCGAGCTGACACCGGGAGGAGTAGTGGCCCTCCCTGGCTTGCTCAAAGCGATGCGTGAGAGGACGCTGGGTGTATGGCAAGAGCGATGGGATAGGTCGACGAAGGGCAGATGGACTTTCTCCTTCTTTCCTTCAGTTAAATTCAGAATGGAAGGGGCATACATTAAACTAGATCACTACATGACGCAGATGCTTTCTGGGCATGGGGAGTTCAGGGGTCGGCTTCATAGCTTGACCCTCTCTCCTCACCCAAACTGCGCATGTGGTGATACTAACCAAGACGCCAAGCACATTCTGTGGCACTGCGAGTTGATGAAGGAAGCACGAGAGGAAATGTTGGATGGTTTGCGCGGAATAACAAGACCAGCGTGGAATGCTGACCTTGTGTCGAACAAAGAGAATTTCGAATGCTTGAAAAAGTTTGTCAAGTCCTGGGTAGAGAGATGGCCTGTACTTAGAGTTGCCGACCTAGACTAAATTCATCTTTGTTTCAGGTGCTACACGTATTGCTCCCGTCTTCTTCGGTCCTCCTCTATTTCTCTTTATTTAGTGAATATGCTTTGAACTATCTATAATATAACTTATGTGACCTATAAATTACTGATTACGTTTGAATTTTTTTTTTCTTCTCTGGTCTCTGCTAACAATGATTTATGTTTTTACCTCGATAGGTCATCTTGGTGAGCGATGGTAGTGATGACAGTATCACTTGATACATTATCACTCTGTACTGATTCTGTAATTATGTTTTAAATGTATAAATGCTCTTATTATTTTCTATTTTTCTTGATTAGTTTTGGTTTCCATTCTTTGGTGGCGCAACTGAACTGTGCATGTTATGTATCGTCGTTCCCCCATAGAAAGGGGGTGGGATAGACCCTGTCCATGCACATTGCCAGGCGAACACACACCAGAGCGGTCTTCCCGCGGTCCGCCCTCGCCTCCCCCATCGACATGCGTTGGCCTGAGGCGTAACCGTGCGGTCTCGATGTCCTTCCGTCCCCCCTCCGGTAACCCGACGCTCATCTTTCCTCAAGGTCTTCAAAAACTTCCCCTTCTCTCCCTAGTACATTTCTTCGAGGCAAAATCGGGGAACCGGCTAAAGGACGCGGACTTCGAGCATCGTCTGCGGTTGGGCTGATAGCTATACGCATTCTCATTGGGACTGCCCGGTGGTCTATGGAATACTTTCTCTGGCTTTTTTAAATATATTTTATTTTATTTCCGCTACTATAGTAATTACTTACATTAAAACATAATCATATAACTGTTTTTTCCTCATTACTTATTTTATTTACAGAAGGTTTCTTCGACTGGTCATAGCCGTTATTTTTATTTTCTTTTACTAACACTATTATCTCTTTTTGATGTTACCTATTTCAGAAGAATTATTCCACGGGCTGCTACTTCTATTTATCTTTTGTATAATGTTAATGTAAGTACTTGCATACTGCTTACTAACCCCGTATGCATGGACATTGGAGGGTCTAGAGTCGTTCAAATAAATGTAGCTTCGTTCAAAAAAAGTAGAGTCTTGACGTGTGCGGTGAAGGAGGAAACCATATGTTTCCTTATAACGCCGTTGGGAAAGTGGTGGGTCCCCTCCAATGAGCGTTAAGCTGCCGTAGGTAGCGATTATGCTGCCATTTGCTGCTGCCAGTTCATATGTTTGTTAAGTAGGACGTCCCTGTACAAGGCGTCGTGGGAAAACGCAGAAATCTGCGCTGGTGTCCACAAGAAACTGGGTACGGGTTACTCTGTTGGTAACAAAAATGCGACTGACTTGGTCGGGGCTGGCGGTGGTGGCCATCAGTTTGAGCCCTGAGCATTTCCCTGTTAGAAGTTGCGGGGTTTTCTTCATGCTTCCAGTGGTACCAGCATATGCTTTCGTTTCGTTCCGGCCTTCAAGCTGAAACCACATACAAAATTCGCTCCGTGTTTTTTAAATCTTAAAAATAGCTACTGTGAAGTTTTTCAAAATTTTTTTACGTTGTCCTGTGCAGTTCACTCAGGGCTACATGCATGCAGTATTTTTTTTCTTAAAATTCTGTTTTCTTACATACTTTAGTCGAAAAAAGTGCTAAAAACCAAATTTCGTTTTTATCGGGTGACCACGCCAAGTCTCCCGATATTTATTATCATACAAGTGTGTGTTTTTGTGAGACAATATCGCCACAAAAAACCGCGTCGAAATTGACCTGTTTTTCATAGTTTTGTTAACAATTTAAATTTTGAATAACAAAAAAAGTGTGTTTTTTGTGTAAAAAAGTGATTTATTTTCCGCGATCTGTGACGCCACTAGCATCATCAGACGCGGAAATTTTCTGCATCCGCCGATACCATTGGACCTAGGATCGGTGTAGTTTTAGTGACTTTTTTTAGTGATCTAAGTTTCACCACGTGTTAATTTCTTATAGAACATTACATAGAATTATTCGCAAGTGATTAAAAAACTTTTGAATCTTGTGTGAAGGACAGGTGCGATACTTGACAATTTTTAAAATTTTCGTGTTTTTAGTATGTTTAGCAAAATTGAATTTAACTCCAAATTAGTGCCATATCCATTTAACGACATTATATGATTTTCGATGTTCCACGTTTGATGGAATGTCAAAGTCTGACGTTTCAGTGAATAAAGGGGTTCCACAGGGATCACTGTTAGCCCTCTTTTGTATGTAACTTTGTAACGGGGCGACATATCAAAAAATTAATCATAGTTTTGGTAAGTCATTTCCCCCATTTTTTCCCAATTTTTGGGGAAAATCTCAAATTTTGAGGGTTTTTCCACAAAATTCCCTCGAATTACCCCATTTTTTTAAAGATGCCATCGGACGTAGAATTCTCTCAGGATTCGAATGGTGCCGGTCCCGATCCTGGCAAACGACAAATGGACCGTCAAAGGGCCATTAAAGTACAAATGGAGGAACTGAGACGAGAACTGGATACGTACAAACCGAAAAAACAAAGGCCGAACACTAAAAAGAAACTTTTTGGGGTCGAATTTGAGACACAAGTCGTTGATAGTGACTCTGACGACGCGTCGATATGGATACGGTCCCCCCCCCCCCCCACGGCTGGTACAAGTGGGTCATCCATCACCGCGCTACCCATGATGTCCCCCAATGCTAGCACTCGTAAGAGGGCTAGGCAGAGCGATTCGCCTAACTTAAACCAGTGGAAAGTGATTCCGACTATGTCCAAATGTCACAAAATTAGGTCCATCATCACTGATGGAGTTAATAAGCTGAATAAAGGCGACAAAAGCGCCATCAATGAGTTATGTCTGACATTACTCACCTAATATTAGACCTAAATACTGTCACTACTAGGAGCTCCACAATTGAAGATATGATGAGTACCCAAAACACCATGTCTAAAAAAATTGATAATCTGATCAAAGCACGCCCGACTACAAGCGTACCATTCCCGGTTACTATGGCTGCCCCATCATACGCGAAAATGGCTGCTTCTGCACCCAACTCGTAAACAATAGTGGTAAAGGCTTCGAGCGTCCCATTCCGCCGAAACCTCTCACTGTGCTGGTATACCCAGAGAAGCCAGAAGGTACTACATCTGAAGAAACGAAAAAAAAATCTGGAGAAAACGATCAATCCCAGCACGTATGGCTTCCAAGTGGTGAGGCTACGAAAAATTAAAGGTGCAGGAATGGCTATTCAAGCCAAAGAAAAGGGTGATCTTGAAAACATCAAAAAGACTGAGCCCAAACTGGCCGCTTGTGGCTTAAAAATGGTGAGCCCCTAGGTCGACTACCCAAAATATTCATCTATAATGTGCCCAGAGGCGAGCCGTCTGCAGACTCGGAGTTATTCAAGGAGGTATATACCACCAACCTGGAGGGGAAAACCTCGCTAATCACTGGAGGATCACCTGCGGACAATGCGTCGTGTGTCGCTCTTCGGCAAACGTGATCTGCCCACTATGAATATGGTGGTGACCTGTCACCCGGACAGCGGGATGTGCTTCCTTGGCTGGAACGCCTGTCGAACTCGCGATTTTACCGGGGCCACCAGGTGCTTTAAGTGCCACCAGTATGGTCATATTACTAAAACCTGCACCCAAGAGAAGGTTACCTGTCGTCACTGCGCCGCAGAGGGATATGACAATGAGGATTGCCCCAAGAAGGCACAGCCCGCTGTTTGTGCCATCTGTACGAGGTTTAAGAAGACAGAAGACCACCCGACTGGGGACAGGATGTGCCCTGCACATAGAGCTGCCATAGAACCACAAATAAAAATGACTGACTTTGGCTCAGGGCTGGGCAGTATTTGAATTACTTGTAATTGAAATAAGTATTTGAAATACAAATACGTATTTTGTATTTGTATTTCAATTACTTCCTAAAAATGTATTTGGTAATTGGTATTTCAATTACCTGCTGCTGAGGTATTTTGTAATTTGTATTTCAAATACTTAAGACTTCAAAATACACTTATTTAAATACATTTAGAAATCTTAATAATGATAATGAAAAATAAACTGACATAGATAATGCATAGACTATATATGATATATCATATCAGAAAGAAAAGAATTAGCTTTGATCCCAAAACATATAAATATTTGAAAATAAGTATATTAGATAACCTAATAAATAAACTGCCAGTCAACCGTAGGATATTTAGATAAATAAATACGATATAAAATTTTTCCTTTTGGGAGGGCTTCAGTAACCAAGGTAAACAACAGTATTTTGAGATTACTTTGAAATATATTTTGCAGGTAAATTTAATTATATATTTTATTTTGATAACATTATTCTAAAATATAATATTTATTATAGATTTGTAGTATTGAAGGGTAGTTTACATTAAAATATTTAATTTGGCCAAATTGAAAATTATTTGTTGACAAATGACAGTATTAGGTAACGACGACAGTTGCTTGGTTACTGGAATGTAGGAATAATAATAATAATCATTTCCAAGTTGTTTTGAACGGTGACAAAATGTCATTTTCAACCAACGGAAATGAAAATGGGTTGATTATGTCATCTTTACAGATGAACATTGATAATCTGAGACCCCAAAAAACAAAAGCAGGTATTCCTAGGCAGAGAATGAAATGGACGAACGATGTCAATATGTTCATCGTTCGTTCATATTTTTATGTGACGAAACTAGAAACAGATATGTTATTGTATAGGAAAAAATTACATTTACTTTTCTCACAAAATTATCCGGTTGCCCAAGTAAACGAACAAAGATTAGCTGACCAAAAAAGGGCAATTTTCAAAAATAATTTAATCCCTGTAGTAACATTAAATCAGATAAAAAAGGAAATAGGAGATAGATTGCAATTAGAAAATAATTTAGAACAAATTAATACGAGTAGTAATGTTATATTAGATACATTGAATGAAGACAGTTTAGATAATATTCTAGTAGAAGAATCTAATGATATTACAGTAGATTCAAATAACTTAGACGCTATTCATAATCTTAGGGAAATCAACATTGCAAATTTAAACTTACTAGATGATAATGTAATAGAATTAGCTAACTTGCTTCATAATAATATAAATAGATATATAGATATAGAGCCCACAGTTAGACCAAAATTACCAAAATTGCATACGTCAAAAAAATTATCTAAATTAATTTCTGAATTAAATAATTTAATTTTACCAAAAATAATATTTGACGATATTAGTTTTTTAGATCTTCATACGTTAGTGTACGCTAGTGCTATCACTATATGTACTAGGTTAGGAGTTAAATTAACATCCTCTGATGATAGATCATATAGTTATAGTAAACCAGAATGGCAGATTAGATTAGAAAATGATGTAGTATTTTTAAGAAGTAGTATAGCTAGAGTAATTGAATATAAAAATGGGAATAGAAGTAGAAATATTTTGAGACATGTAGATGAAATTGGGAGAAAATTTGGTTATAACATTGGTAGTAATAATAATGAAAATATAATCAATGATTTATTAGATTTATTAAAACAAAAATTAGGCGTAAAAGCTAGTAGATTAAAAAGATATAATTATACATATAATAAAAGAAATAATAATAGATTATTTAAAAAAAATGAGAAAATATTTTATTCCAAACTTGATGAAAAACAAAATATTATTTCGAATAATAATATTCCGTTGCCATCTGAATCAGATATGCGCGATTTTTGGACAAACATTTGGAGTAAAGATATAAAACTTAATGAGGCAGGTTCATGGATAGAAAATGAAGAACTCAATTGTTCAGACATTGAACAAATGAGTTTTTCTGATATATCGGTTGAATTGTTAGCCAAAATTATAAAAAATACTCATAATTGGAAAGCCACGGGTTGCGATTGGATACATAATTTTTGGTACAAAAGTCTAACTACTTTACATCCTCTTTTTGCAAAAAATCTTTCTAAACTTGTCAAACAACCTCAAAATTTTCCTAATTTTCTAACTAAGGGCATTACTTATATGTTACCTAAAAGCGAAAATATTAATAATCCCTCTCAATATAGACCCATTACATGTCTACCGACAATATACAAAATTTTAACCTCTTGCTTGACAGATTTAATATATACTCATTTGGATGAAAAAAATATTTTATCTGAACAACAAAAAGGTTGTCGCAGAAAACATATGGGATGTAAAGAACAATTAGTTATTGATTCTGTAATTCTAAAACAAATTCAAAATCAAAAGCGTAATTTACATACTTGTTATATAGATTATCAAAAAGCTTTTGATAGTGTCCCGCACTCGTGGCTTATAAAAATATTAAAAATATATAAAGTTAACCCAATTATAATTAGCTTTTTGAAAAATATTATGTCCTTTTGGAATACAGATTTACTAGTAAATTTAAAAGGTAAGAAAATAGTAGTACCGGGCATTTCAATAAAAAGAGGGATTTTTCAAGGAGACTCATTGAGTCCTCTTTGGTTTTGCTTAGCATTGAATCCTATGTCTAAAATGTTAATTAAAAGCAAGTTTGGAATAAAAATTAAGGGTAATACAAGAGAGAGTAGTATAGTTTCACATCTATTATATATGGATGATATAAAATTATTTTCAAATTCTGAATCAAATTTAGAGAAAATGATTAAGGTAGTTAAAATTTTTTCAGATGATATTAAAATGACTTTTGGTTTAGATAAATGTAAAACGATCCATATAGAGAAAGGCAAAATTGTAGATGGAGACGAGGGTATATTTAGAAATTTCAAAATTAAAAGTATGAAAGGGGATGAGGTTTATAAATATTTAGGATACCTGCAATCGAATAGATTAGATCACACTAGTATTAAAAATGATATTAGGATTAAATTTCAAACTAGGATCAGAAAAATTTTAAAATGCAATCTATCTGCTAAAAATTTAGTAAAAGCAATAAATACTTGGGCAATACCTTTATTAACGTACTCATTTGGCATAATTAAATGGTCCAATACAGATTTAGATAGTTTAGAACGATTAATTAGAACTACGTTAACAAAGTTTAATTGCCATCATCCAAATTCAGCTATAGAACGAATTAATTTACCTAGAAATTTAGGAGGTAGAGGTATAGTCAAAATAACATCTTTGAAACACAATCAGGTAGATATGCTTAGAAATTTTTTCCATAGGAAAGCTAATAGCTCAGAAATGCACAAAATAATTTGTAAGGCAGATAGAAACATTACACCTTTAAATTTATATGACGAGAATGCCAACATTCTTATAAATACTAACCAGGAATTATTAGATTCCTGGTCAAATAAAATTATTCATGCAAAACACTTCAATTATCTCAACCAAACGTATGTTGACAAACTTTCGTCAAACAAATGGTTGAGTATTGGAGAGTTGAGCGCAGAAATAGAAGGATTTATGCTTGCCATTCAAGATAGAGTCATTAATACTAAAAATTATAGGAAGCATATAATCAAAGATATAAATCAAATTGATGATTTATATAGAAAATGTTTGGCTTTTCCGGAAACTATAGAACATATTATATCGGGATGTTCTATATTAGCGCCGTCCGAGTATACATTTAGGCACAATCAGGTTTTAAAAATAATCCACCAAAGTTTGGTAATTAAACATAACTTGATTGACTGCCGTAATATAGTACCATATTATGAATATGAACCAAATTCATTTTTAGAAAATGAATTTTATAAAATATATTATGATAAAACTATACTAACAGACAGAACAATTAGTCATAATAGACCTGATATAGTTTTACATGACAAAATTAAAAAAATAACTTATATCATTGATGTAGCTATTCCAAATTCCTGTAATATTCAAAAAACTGTTTCTGAAAAAATTAGAAAATACACAGATTTAGGAAATGAGATTAAAAGAATTTGGCATTCTCGGAATATAAAAATATTACCATTTGTTATTTCGGCTACTGGCATTATACCTAGGTCTCTCATTCAAAATTTAGGCGTATTAGATTTGTCAAAGAATTTATACATAAAAAATGCAAAAATCGGTAATTTTAAATACATGTAGGATTACAAAAGATTTTTTAAATATTTATATTGAGGGATCAGTAGGATTTATAGGTTCAATTAGGAATTCCACAGAGCCGAACCCTCTGATATGAAAATATCTGGAGTCGGTGAATTATTTTCCCATCTGGTCTCTGGTAGGTTGACATGTTGTTCTTGTATTGTTTTGTAATTATAATACATATAGTGCAATTGCATAACGTGGATTGACCAGATGATCATTTGGGAAGTGTGTGAAAGGGTTTAGTTTTTCCTGTGGGGAAAATTAAACCCGGACATTTAAATCTGGTGCGTAAAACGTTAGAATCCTGTACTATTGTCCTATTTTCCTGTGCTATTTCTAATGATTATTTGTAGTTCTCTTATCATTGCTTTATAATGTACTGTACATTTTTTTATGTCATGCTAGTTATTATTATTGTACTGTACTATAATAGCACTGTCACTGTACATTTTGTATCAAATTCTATTATACTTGTCATTGATTTGTATTGTACATTTTTGTATCATTAAGCACTACAGGAATAATTTGCTTGAATACTAGATTATTTTTAACTGTAAGCTGTGACTTATTTTTAGCAATATTGAGTTACATCACTTCAAGTGAAATAACACAAAATTGCTAAAAATAAGTCACAGTTCACAGTTTAAAATAATCTAGTATTCAGGCAAATTATTCCTGTAGTGCTTAATGATACAAAAATGTACAATACAAAGCAATGACAAGTATAATAGAATTTGGTTCAAGTGTAAGTATAAGTGAAATAACACAAAATTGCGCTGTACAAATGTCATCTATGTATATAAAAATGAATCCGTGATTCCCTTGGTCATTCCATAACTTCAGAATGACTTTACCTATTTCATTAATTTTTTTAAAGTTTTCTAATAGTTTGTAGAAGGTTCTTACGGATAGAAAAATTAAGAAAATTAAGCAGAAAATTCGATAAGTTTAGAAAACTTAACGACTATTTTAACTTCGCACGTTTGACAATTCGCGCGTTTGATGAAATTGAATTTAGCAGGCAGCTATTTTTTTTTGTAAAAAAATAATTGTCTATGGATTTTTGAAATTATAGATATTTTAAATAGGTACCCATGTTAGGTATCAGATTTGATTGATTGTTCTTATAATATACAAAACTGAATATTTTTAATATGTGAAAAATGAAAATTTCAATAAAAAAATTGTAATAGCTGGCACGCGAGTTGTTTGAAAACTGAATGTACTGGGAATGAATATTATGAACGCGGGAGGGGGGGTTGGCGGGACGGGGGAGCGGGAGAGGAGAGAGGGTAGGCGGGGAAGATGGAAAGGGAACGCGGGAGGGGATGTGGGAGGGGAACGGGGATGCACGGGAATGAACACGCAGGGAGAAACAATTTTTTTCTTTAAATATGGCATTGCAACGCATGCTGGGAACCAGCTAGTGTTATTAAAATAATAATTATTATTATCTGACACCTAAGTCCTATACCACAAAACTTTACAAGTGGAGCGGAGACGAGATGTGTCTTCTGAACAATATGGTTGGTCAATTTTTGCAAGTCTCTGTTTCACTCTGCTCAGCTTTGCTTCTATGGAAACGCACCCTTAGATAAGGGCACTTACGACAATTTATTGCAACCAAAGGTTTTACCAAAACCAAATGTATTTTCTAATTTGTATTTTGTATTTGAAATTAAAAAATGGTTAAAATACTGTATTTTGTATTTCGTATTTCAAATATTCAACTTGAAAGTATTTTGTATTTCGTATTTTTAATACATGCGAAAAAGTATTTTGTAATTTGTATTTCAATTACAGCAAGGCATGTATTTTGCCCAGCCCTGCTATGGCTCCAGTTAATCCCCTTTCTATTGGCCAGATCAACCTGCAGCGTTCCCGGATGGCCACTTTGGAGGTGCTGCGGGTCATGTCTGACCGCAAAATTGACATCATGCTTATACAGGAACAGTACGCTTGGCAAGGGAGGACTCGCATTAGTTTTCCGGGGGCGGTACTCGAAGTCGGCCGATCTCCGGGGGCGGGTATCCTGGTCAACACCTCGTTGATCAGCCCCCTCCTTCTGGACGGCTATTCCGATGAGTACCAAAACTGTGTATGTATTAGATTTGGTGATACTGAGATCTTTTTGATCTCAGTCTACTTTAAATTTGGGAACCCGGTTGGACCCCACATTCTGAGTTTGACGCGCGCACTCAAAGCGCTTAAAGGTCGTAACATTGTTATCGGAGGTGACTTTAATGCGCGCTCACCATTATGGTTTGATACTAATGACTGTAGGACGAAACGATCAGACGCCGTGGAAGACCTGATTGCTGCGCAAGGTCTTAGCGTAATTAATGAACAGAGTTCTCTTTTTACCTTTTCAAACATACATGGTGAGAGCAACATTCACTTAACTCTCTGCTCTGGGTCAGTTGCAACCAGGATTTCAAGGTGGACAGTCCATGTGTGCGAAATAAATTCGGATCATAGACTTATCACTTTTACGGTTGGTGTTAACAAAACTGAGATTCCTAGATCCTCCTGGAATTTCAACACCACTAGGGCGAATTGGGATAACTTTGGGATAGCGCTACGAGATACATTAAAGGATTTTCACCATGTAGCTGCTACTGATCCGGATAATTTGGGAAATTATTTTAACAAGGTGGTTGTATCTGCTGCCAACTCGTCGCTGGGCAGATCAAACCCAAAGACTTCGCTGAAAGGGGCCTACAAGAGAGCCTACAGGGCGCTGGGGTCGGCTAGGAGCGGCGGTTGTATGGAGGAGGAGACGGCCGCTCTCCGGGACGACCTCAGATCTGCCAGGTCGGCTTTTAAGCGGGCTGTTCTTCATGCGAAACGAGCTGCCTGGCATAATTGGGTCCAAGAAGTGGGTAACGCCAACCCATGGAATATCCACAGCGCAATTGTGAAATCCGGTAAAGGATTTGACCGGTATTTGTCTACTGAAATTGGTAATATTGATGGGAGGAAAGCTGAGACGGTGGACGTGGCCTCTACCCTCGAAACACTTCTGGGCGAGTTAGTTCCTGTAGACTCAGTAATTGGGGAAAGTGACCACCACAAACAGATTAGAAATCTGGCACGGCTACCACCTAGAGACCTCACCCAAGAGGATAACATGTCTAGAGTCACTAAGGCAGAAATTGAAGTTATAATTAAGGGTTTGGGTCCTAAGAAGGCACCGAGGCATGACCGAGGCTCAACGGCGTAATTGCAAAGCAAGTCTGGGTCCACGCTAAGGAGGAGCTCTTCCAGGTGATGGACACATGCATGAGAAGAGGAGTTTTTCCCTCAGAATGGAAGCGCGGCGTGTTCCGGATTATACCCAAGGGGAACGACTAACCATTATCGGACATTAAAGCGTAAAGACACATTACTTTACTCCCTGTGTTAGTTAAAATTCTGGAGAAACTAATCAGGAAACGTCTACGGAAAACACTCTCCCCGGCCAGTGATATGCAGTTTGGTTTCGTCCCCGGGAAATCCACGATGCACGCCCTGTCGTATGTGCTTGACTGAGTGAAGGTTTGTCCCAAGACGTATGTTGTGGCAATTTTCCTCGACTTAACTGGTGCCTTCGATCATGCGTGGTGGGCAATAATACGCACGAAGGTGAAAAACAGGCAGTGCTCCAAACTTCTGTTTAAAGTCATCGATGACTATTTGGCTGACAGAACTATAACAATCTCATTTGGTGACTTCTGCATCCAGCGGGAAGCAGACATGGGATGCCCGCAGGGCTCCATTCTTGAACCTGACCTGTGGAATATCGCCTTCGATGACTCCTCCAGGTTACCCTTGCCTGAAGGATGTATCTCTGTCGATTACGCTGATGACAAAGTGTATCTGGTCTCTGGGGACAGTAGAAAGGAAGTGGAAAAGAAAGGCAGTGAAGGTTTGCAGATGTTCCTGGATTGGGGGAAAAGAAACAAAATGACCTTCGCTCCCCACAAGACCAAGGGCCTCCTGATGAAGGGTTATCTCAGTAGAAACAGAAACCCGACCATCAAAATGGGAGAGTCCAACATCCGTTTTTTCGATAATGTGAAATATTTAGGTGTCACACTTGATCGATCTTCCTCTTTTCTGGCTCACGTCAAGGATGTATCCAGCAGGGCTCAGGCTCTCTTTTTGAAGTTAAGAAGACTCTCCACAGCTGAGTGGGGATTGCGTAAACCGGCTCTGCGTATCCTGTACAGGTGCGTATATGTGGCGCAAGTCTCATACGCTACATCTGTGTGGGAGCACCGCTTGGATAATTCGCTCATACTCTTGGCTCTGAAGAGAGGCCAGCGAACCCCTCTCCTGGCTTCGGACGCTTTGCCAGTACATTACCAATCGATCTTGAAATCAGGGAGGTGATTACTAAGCAGATGCTAACCAGAGGAACCCCGGCAACTTATCATGGAGTTGTCCTAACTCCTGGTGGTCCGGGGACTCTCTCTGGACTGCCCCGTGAAATGAGGGAACTGTCGCTCCAGGAGTGGCAGCTTCATTGGGATAGGTCGAATTTGGGAAGATGGACTTTCTCCTTCTTCCCTTCAGTTAAAATCAGAATGGAAGGGGCCTTTTTACAACTGGATCATCACGTGACCCAACTCTTGTCTGGCCACGGGGAATTCAGGGGGAGACTTCATACTCTCTCCCTGTCCCCTCATCCCAACTGCGCGTGCGGTTGTACCAACCAGTCGGCCGAGCACATTCTGTGGCATTGCGAGATTATGATGGATACCAGAGAGGAAATGCTTAACGGTTTGGACGTACCTATTAGACCAGTGTGGAACACTGATCTAGTATCGAACAAGGTAAACTTCGAGTGCTTGCGTAAGTTTGCAAGGATCTGGGTTGAAAGATGGCCTGCTCTTAGAGTCGCTGACTAGCAGAATATAGGTTACCGGGTTTACTTGTTCCTGTAATCCCACGGACTACGCTTTGACCTTTTCTCCTACTCTTCTGCCTGGATTGTATATATTTCTTACTCTTATTTTTTTGTTCTTTTTCTTTATGGCTATATTTACATGCATTTTTTGCAGACACACAGTTGCAGTCAGGATGCACACCTTGCAGTATTGCAATTTTGCCAACTTTTTAATTTTTTTTACCTTACATGTTTATTTTATCTTACATTAGTTTGTGATGCTATTGCATCAATACCTTTACAGATTGGCAGCTTGTGGTCGGTAACTGCACTTATGGTGTTTTTGCAGTTTTGCAGTTTTTATTTAAAAATTTCCAGTTTTTCTATGTATATACGTAAAATTAATTAATGAATTTTTCTCTCTTCGTTATACAGCATATCTATACCAATTTTTGTTTGTATCATGCATTTTTTTGATGTTCTATTGTTAATTTGGAGGTTGGATCGAAACTCCTTTGTTTATTTTGTAATGTCCTTTCCCTCATTAAAGGGGTTGGACTTTGGGCCTTGTCCCCACCTTTTTATATGTAGGTTGACTTTCTTTTTATATACTCTGGTGATTTCCACCTGGTGCCCGTGCCACTCCCCCTGACATGATAAGGTTGGAGGAAAGACGGAGCGGCATCCGAAGGTTTGTCCGTCCCTCCTCCTGCTACCCGACGCTTTTCTCCCTAGGGTCTTCTTTATCGTCATCCAGTTATTTCTTCTAGGCACCACTGGCTAGCTGGCTAAAGGACAACTCCATTGGGTGACGTAACGTTAGACTAAAAACCTTACGCATTCTCTCGGGAACTGCCGGGCGCATGATGGTCATGACGGTTTTCACATTATTTCCTTTTTAAATTTTGTATGCTTTGTTTCACTAAACTTATTTTTCTTTCACACGCAGATGCCTGCAGTCTTGAAGTGTGTGGTCTCCCTCTGTTTACTGTATTATAAATTTTTTGTTTTTCTCCTTTTATATTGACTATGTTCACTAACACCAGTAGCACTAGTTTTTGACCATTACAGTATAGACTGTAGGCGATCCTACATCTCCGCCACCTAACAAAGTATGTAGGGACATTGAACGTCTAGATTCGTTTTAATAAATGTAGAGTCGTTCATATAAAAAATTAGATTCTTGCGAGAGCTCCGAAGGGGCGACCATAAGTCGCCTATACCGGGGCGGGACAGTGGTGGGTACTTCAATATGCTTTCGGGCAGACGACTTCTGGACTGGCTGCGGGAACGATTGCTCTAACAATGCGGGGTATCGCTCCTCTCATGCTGGCGAGAGTGTAGTGTTGAAAATTTGCACCTCAAAGTAGCGAGCTCTTGTTGGAGAGGCTGCATCAACTGCTCCATTTTTGTTACTAATGAGTCCTCGGACGATGGACCAGCCACTGTGTTTGAAGACGGCCCATCCATAGGTTCTCGAAACCTCGTCGGGCACAGCGCTGCCGGCAAGGGTGCGCAGGTGTCTCAAGAATTGAGAGGGTTTGCGGTCTCCGATTTCTTCATGCTTCAGGAGTCTTCTTGTCTTTTGCTCCTGCGTGGAGCTGAGGCTATGGTCAGCTCATCTTTTAATAGAGCATATGCACCGACCTCAGGGGGGCTTCACAATGTTGTCTCGGACTCTTGGGCGTGAGCGGGATCCATGGTTCCGAGAACAAAACCGAATTTTGTGGCATCAACGGTCACCCCTGCTGCCTCAAAGCTGCGCTCCATCATAGCGAACCATAATTCCGGGTCATTGGGGCGAAAGGGCGGAATGCGTACTGCCACACGGTTGACCTCAGGCGGTGAATTCTTGTTGTTGACCCATGTCCTCAGATGTACCGCTTGTGAGGGACATGAAGATGATGATTGCCGTGCGAAATACGTGAAATGTATCACCGGAGAGTTTATTTCGTGCGCGATGTGCTCGCGGTAGTCGTATTTGCAGGCGTCGTGCTCACTGGTGCTCGTCGGTGGTCACCAATGTAGAACTATTAGGTTAGGTGTTGGAAGATCTTTATTGAGTTCTACAATAATCACAATTTGCAAATAAAATCAGGAATGGATAGCGAAAAAGATTGGTAAATTTTTGGGATTAGTGTCCATGGCTATTACGAATAATTTTTAGAATAATCACAATAAAACGAAACTTTTTGCATCACGGCCGGGGGAAAATAATGTATTTTAATTTTCAATGTCGTTAAATAAAATTTCACTTCGCGAACCGATACTACAACAGCCCGCCCGCCATTTTGTCACTGTTATGTTGGTATCCTTGACCTGATACAAACAAGAGCTAGATACGATTGTAGCCGACTTCGTGAGATATATGATAAGGCGCGTAATTATGAAATTTGTCTATAGGGCTTGTGTATGTTATCTTTACTTTAAAAAACAGCCTACGTTTTTGAATGGTTTGTCTGGCAAAGCAGGGTTTGTCTAGCGGGATTGTGTATGTTATCTTTACTTTAAAAAACAGCCTACTTTTTTGAATGGTTTGTCTGGCAAAGCAGGGTTTGTGTAGCGGGCTTGGGTATATTATTTTTATTTTAAAAACATCCCAGGATTTGAAGGGTTTGTATCCATTCCACTGCCTGTTTAGAGGTTCGTTTACCTTATATTATTAATTCTGTTTTTCATAATTACGCGCCTCATCATGTTTCCCACGAAGTCGGCTACAATCGTATCTAGCTCTTGTTTGTATCAGGTCAGGGATACCAACATAACAGTGACAAAATGGCGGGCGGCTGTCGTAGTATCGGTTCGCGAAGAGAAATTTTATTTAAAGAAATTGAAAATTAAAATTCACTATTTTCCGCCAGCCGTGATGCAAAAAGTTTCCTTTTATAGTGATAAAGGCGAATCTAAAGTTTTTTTCTAAAAATTATTCGTAATAGCCATGAACACTAATCCCAAAAAATTACCAAAAGATTTACACAACTACTGGCACTTAGAAAAAACCAAACGAACGTCGTTTAACTGTCAAGGTTAACTGCGGTTCAATATCGATGGTTCTGCATTCAAACATTTTAATATGGGCGACGCTTCTGGAAAGATCGCTATTTTTCGGAAACAGAGGAAGCAGAGGCTGGCTGCTACAACTTGATCAGTATTTAGTGTTACCATTTCATGGAACGCTTGAATTTTTGAACGAGTCTTCTGAAGTTATTATTTAATTTGTTATCCTGTTTCTTTGACAAATCGGCTCTTCACACTTGACAATCTACCGACCCCTGCCCTAATATAAAACGGCCCTGAGGGAAATTATTTTCCTCAGGGCCTCCTGTGTGAAGGTAACATAAAAATACACACATTTGGTGTATACTACATCGAGAGTCAAAATAACAGAAGAGTGCGTGTAAGACGTTGTATGAATATGAATGAAACTAGGAGTGTGGTTCAAGATGTAGTATATGCTCTCTGCCTACCTCTGCGGGGAAACGGCGTGATTTAAGTTATTTTATGTAATTAATTTTGTTAGAACAACTCTTTATATAAATTTTATAGATTATTCCATCAATGTAATATAATAATGTTTGATAAAGATGGGATAGACTCGTATACATACAAATACACTTAACATAATTTATGACAACCAAATTATTTTCATTAACATTTTCAGGTTTTTCTCATTAAGTTTAAAAAAAGAGTCTTATATTTTTCTTACCTTGTTGATTTCTTTTTAGCCTTCAACGAAGCTTCATCACTGATATCTTCGTGTAGAATGATTTTTTTTAAACCAATGCTTCCACTACGCATGGCTGTATTCAAGTTGAAGGTGGCCATGTCAAAATTAAAGTTGGCCTTGTCTTGTGGATGCATAAAAAATTTCAGAGTGTCCGAATTTTGCGTGTGAATTTTCCAATCGTTTGTCATAAAGTACTCCAGCATACCATTCACAATGAAAATCTTCCGGTATAATCGAATTAAACTGAAAATTGATAAACGATGAATTTTTTTGTAAATAATTGGTGGTCAGAGATGATGGACCGCCAAACAACTCGGTCTGGACACACCTTCCTTGTCTCATTTACGTTCATATTATTTTCAGGAATATAAACTTATTAACTTATTTACCTGAATTTGTCCCCTTTCAAACGAGAAAAAATGTCCAAAACAAAAGCAGGCAGCAAATGGAACAAGTAAACCTGTAAAATGTAGAGCCAGGGATTGGTGGTGACGTACATGAACGGATACCATAACATGCGCTCGGGTATCGCAAACTCTGTTGAATCTTTAAAAATATCCATCATTCGTTTTACCGTGACATTTTGTGTATCTCCTGCAGCGGAATGTATCGTTATACTGAAAAAAAATCAGCAACATTATAAAAATGGGTTAGGTACTTCTGTAGTGTATTTTTCTAAACTGTCACATTTTGTTTTACTTTTATTTTACTTTCATTAATTTTCATTTTACTTTTACTTGCTGATCTAGTTCCTAACTATATAACTAAATAATTGTCGACTTTTAATTATTATTTGTGCATGATGTGAACATTAGTTATTGGTTTATAACCTAGTTATTGTAATATTCGTGGTTGCCTTTAATGCATGTAAAGTTATTAACCTGTAAATGTTCATAATAAAATAAATAAATAAAATTTTGAATAATTGATTGCGTGCGGGTCAAACAACTACCTTAATTTATTTATTAAGGCGTACACAGTATATCAATGTTAAAGTCAGTTAAATTAGTGGTTAAAGTACCTGTTTAAAAAGCGAAAGTTACTGACCTCAAGCGTAACATTTCGAAGCTAGTTATTAGTGCGGATTCCTACCTGCATCGGCCGGTATAATTTCGAAGCTAGTTGTAGTGATAGTTGATAAAACAGATTTCTGTATATCATAGTCTGACATATGTGTGTCATTGTTTATTTGTTCGTACGAGTTTTTTGGTTCTAAATACTATATTCTGTTTAATAAAACGCTTCTTATCTCTTGAAAACAGCTAGAATCAACGAAATTATGGTCTGAAGGCCTTTTTTAGTTCTTTGTCGTGTCGGGAAAAAATGTTGTTGTAAAATGTGCTTGTAATTTAATAAATCAGTTGGTTAGCCAGTGAAGAATTTTTGCGTCTTTATAGAAGATCTTCTACCATGAAAAACCAAAAACAAACATGGTCCTTCGAGCCGGATAAAGGACAACCGAAGGATTGATAAAAAAATATCACATGTGAACCAGTGAAATATCGGTAAAAATAGAAGACAGATGAAGAAATAATCCAACCTCAAAATAGATGAGTATTCCTGCCCATTCTGTTCAATTATGCCGTTATAATCTTCCAATTCAAACACGCAACTTTTTTAATTTGTCGATATTATAATTTAAAAGCAAAAAATTAACTACCCGCAGTGTGAAATGCTAGTCATGAACATGTTATTTTGTGTTATTATTTAGAGGGTTATTATTGTGAATTATTTTAAGGACTCTGTAATTGTTAAAGCTTGAGTTGGTTTATTGCTGTTTTTAATATGGTTGCACAAAAAATATTTCTTTTGAAGGGACATTTTAAGCATTTTTAGTGTTCAATTATTGTCAAATACGTAATTAAAAATGGATAATTTAAAGTCGTTGATTAACAAACGAGGAGTGTTGAAAGAAAAACTGACTAGGTTCGGGGATTCGTTAAATTCATTATCAGTAAATGAAATTAAAATACGTTACGTTAAACGTTACGTGAAAAAATACTGGACGAGTTTGAGACAATTCAGGATCAAATAGAAAGCCTTCCGGATTCCAAGGAAATCGATAATAATTTGCAAAGGGAAAATTTTGAAAATCAATATTATTCAATTTTAGCGACGGCAAAGGGAGCTATCCAATCCGTTGAAAGTCACAAATTAGAAATAAAGTTACCCAATCTCCAATTACGGGAATTTAATGGCAATCAAAAAAATTGGATGGATTTTTAAGAAACGTTTAGACAGGATTGCAGATAGTAAGTAAAGTAGTTACTATCTGCAATCCTGTCTAAAAGGGAATGCAGCAAAGATCATCGCCAATTTCGAGGTATCAGACCTGAATTATATATCGGCTTGGGAATTATTGCAACAAAGATTTGCAAACTTACGAACTACCGTCCAAAAGTACATCCAAGCTCTGTTTCTACTTAAAGAAATGAAACATGAGGATCCAGTAGCCATGCGTTACCTGATTGATGAAACTAACGTAAATTTAAAAGCTTTGCAAAATATTGGCGTGAAAATCGACCAGTGGGATGCCTTAATTATATACATAGTTTCGAATAAATTAGATACAATTTCGCGAAAGCATTGGGAAGAAACTCCACTGCAAGATGAGCTACCCACATTACAGGAATATCTTAAATGTCTAACATCGCGTGCGCAAGTTCTGGAATTAATGTTAAATACGGAATCGAAAAAATTTCCTACCCACCCGAAGGAAAATAGAAAATAGTAGCAACAATAATCCTAAAAAGGAATCTAAGCTACCGACAATAATTGTATTTATTGTAACGACAAAAGACATAAAATTTATTATTGTAAAATTTTTTTAAAAATAAATTCAGGAGAGAGAGCCGACGCAATAAGGAGGTACCATGCTTGCTTCAAGTGTTTTAGGTTAGGACATACTGCCCAATATTGTTGAAATTCAAGCATTGTGCTAGCGATAGCCACAATACATTATTACACAAGGAGATACATCCAAACGATGGCTCCAAGAAAAATGGTGAAGATCACCCCGGAGGTGATTGCCATATAGATGCTGAGTTTCAGCATCAAACCATTCAGCCTTAGCAAAGGCAGAAAAAACAATATTATTGTCTACTGCTGTCATCGGGGTGGTAGATCACTATAATAAAATGCATGAGGCACGAGTGCTAATTGACTCGGGGGCTCAGTCAAATTGTATGTGCGAAAAATCTCTATAAAATTGAATTTAAGATGTGAAAGTATTAACAAGCCTGTGTCAGGTATACACAACAACGAACCCATATAAAGAAACGTGCTGCGATTAAAATGAAATCTCTGAGGAAAAATTATAACCAAAATATCAATTGTCTAATATTGCAGTAAATAACCCCAAACCTACCTCAAGCAACAGTGGCCAGAAAGGATTTGAAGCTGCCACCAGGATTAGCATTGGCGGACCCAAATTTCAACATCGCGGCGCCTATTGATATCCTGTTAGGCGCTGAGAGCTTTTGGGAAATACTAAAAAATGATCGGCTTAGGTTGGATACCGGACCTAATCTTCAGAGGATAGAATTAGGATGGATGATCTCCGGCCCAATCAACATTCACCATAAAAAAGGCCATTCCCAGAAATTTGTCGTTTATCAATAAACACAAATTATCTAATCAAATTGAAAATTTTTGGAAAATGAAGGAGGTGAATCCTGCAAATTTTTTGAAATCATGAGAAGAAGGCGTGTGAAGCGGATTTCGTCGTCACGCCCTCTAGAGAGAGCGAGAGTTTGCCGCGCCGCCCGTGTGTGGGTCAACTCGGTGACTCATTAAGCACAGCGGAAAAAGATTCAAAAGTTTAGAGAATAAATTTTTGATAAATCCTTAATTAAAATTGCAGTATATACAATTGATACGGGAATATGAGCAGCTAGGTCATATGGAGGTATGTGATAAATGGAAAGGGGATGAGCAATCTTATTTTTTACCGCATCACGCGGTCATTAAAGAAGCCAGCACCACTACAACGGTGCGAGTGGTTTTTGACGGTTTGGCTAAGACGTCGACCGGAATATCTCAGAACGATGCTCTAATGGTAGGAGCTGTCATTCAAAAGGATTTATACACCATATTGTTACATTTCAGAAAACATCGATACGTCATGACTGCGGACATCGAGAAAATGTACCGTCAAATCAACGTATGCGTAGCAGATCGCATCCTGCAGAAGATAGTATGGCGCGAATCACAAGAAGAGGAACTCCGGCATTATAAATTGAAGACCGTTACCTACGGTCCGGGACCTTCCTCTTTCCTAGCAACGAGATGTCTGCGACAAATTGGTATGGATTATCACGTTAATTTCCTAGTAACAAGTCAAGTCATAGAAAATGATTTTTATATGGACGATCTATTGACTGGAGGGGATGACTTGGACGTTTGAAATAAGTTAAAGAAACAAATATGTGAAATATTGCTGTCCGCAGGGATGACCCTGAACAAGTGGAGATCTAATGTCTCGGAATTGTCGTCTGGGTGTGGCCAAGGTGAAATTGCCAAACAGGGCAATAGTGAAAAGATGATCATTCACAATTCCAAGAATGAAAAAATACTAGGATTAATTTGGAATAATGAATTAGATCACCTGTCATGTGAAATTACAAAGCCGTCAGATAAAACTGAGAGCATGCGTCGGATATTATCGTGCGTAGCTTCCACCATTGATCCGTTAGGACTTTTAGGGCCCATCGTAGTGGTAGCCAAATTAATTATGCAAAGGGTAACAATTATTATAAGCAATAATTATCAGCTTTGTGCTATGCGTAAAAATCTTGTCTTAAACATTAGTTTATCAAATAAAAATAATAATTAATTATGCAAAAACTATGGCAGTCCAAGGCAGCATGGGATGACATACTACCTTATGAAATTTTACTGCCTTGAAGGGCCTATCTAAAAGAACTATCGCAACTAAATGTGTTGAAAATTCCGAGAGGATTTATTAGCGGAACACCGAGGACTATACAATAGGCCACTTGCATGGATTTCATAACGACTTGGAAAAAATCATGTGTATAGATCTTTTTACTAAGATTACGAAAATGTTAGCAAAAATTGTTAGATATGTACAGTTTATTTTTTATTTTTAAATAAATAAATCCATTATTTGGGCTCGTGACGTCACTACACGAAAATGTCCCGTCTCCGAAAATGTTCCTATTAATTTTGTAAAATTCCACACTGATTTATTTTTTTATATGGCATCACTTTGATTTCAGGCGAATTTTTTAATTCGTTCACTAGATTTATTGTTTGTTCTCTGCGAACTTATCATTTGGTTCAACTTTTTGACAGATGGGGTTACGGGGTTCTCTTCAGAACGTGAAGATGATGTCGGTACGTGTTTTAGAGGTATAATGATTATGGTGCTGATTTTAACAAAATAAAATTTTATAATATTCTTATTATTATTATAATTTACAAGTACAAGTATATAACATTGAATTTAGTAATATAGACGCTGTACATTATAATGATTTATGATCAATTAGATGGATCAAGGAAAAAAAATATTTATGAGATGTAATATTTTTGGTATGCCTCGTTATTCTCATGTGCCATTCGTGTGGAAAACGTTCTTTTTTTAAAAATGATTTTCGGCTTTGTAATTATCGGTTTTTCACACCTATAAAATTATGTCCTGTCTTTCCGGTTTATAAAAAATGGTCTGATTTTTCGGATTGAAATTTTCAAAAAATCCCCAGGTTTTCAAAAATACGATTAAAAAAAAATACAGAAAGTCTTAGAATATTTGTCTAAACCGGAATTTTTTTTTTTAAAATGTGATGCAAGTGGCCTATTAACAACTCGGAAAAAGCTAACGGAGCTTGCGCCTACATCGTTTCAACAGTTCCAGAAGGTAAGCGGTATGCACAGCTATTTACTTCCAAGTCTAGAGTGGCACCATTACGGTGTATATCACTACCAAACTTGGAGTTGTGTAGTGCTGTACTATTGGCCAAGCTGAATAAAAATATCAAGTTGGCGCTAAGTATAGAGGAATCGGCAACCTGTTAAAAGGTCAACCAGCTCAAAAAACTGTTAAAAGTCAACTTGTAATAACATACTCTGTGTAACTATGCATTTTACAATGGCTCTCCAAAATTCAAGCACGAGAAATGTTTTCTCTTTTGAATTGGGTAGTTTCATTAAAAAGAAATTTATATATTGTTATTATTTTTAAGAATCAAATGTTTTACTGTATACGTATGTATTTAAAAAAAAAAAAAAAACAAAAGCTCATTGGAACACCTTCGTGGCAAACCGAGTCGCTGAAATACAGGAAATCGGCGATCCAAACCAGTGGCGGCACGTATCATCGTCCGAAAATGCAGCTGATATACTGTCCTGAGGTACCACGGCTGAAGGGTTAGTCAACGCTGGAAGGGGCCGAGCTGGTTGACGGAAGAAATCAGCACTTGGCCTGTATCCAAGATGTCATGTATGAATCCCCCGGAAATCAATATCAAAAATGTGCTACTGTTAACTAATGCTCAAAAATGGGAGATTTTCGAAAAAATTTCATCGCTAACCAAATTAAAAAGAGTTATCGCTCAGGAGTTGAGATTTATAAATAACTATTGAAACCCTAAGGGTAAAACTTGTGGCAATTTAACTGTCCCCGAACTGGAAACAGCCTTAACATGTCTATTGAAATCCTTACAAGTACATTCATTAAAAAAAGAATTGAAGGACTTAAAAAAACAAGGGTTGGTAAACAAAAACAGTAGATTGAAAGCCCTCAATCCCTGTTTAATGGAAGGTCTAATTTGTGCAAGTGGAAGATTAAAATTAGCTACGTATTTATCGCATCATCAAAGACACCCTATAATATTATCGCCGGCACATTGCTAAGTAAAAACACAGTAAGCGTTAGAAACTATATGTAAAGGTTATGAAAGTCAATTTTATCTCCCTCCCGCAAACCACAAATCAACTTTGATTCCGATGGAATCTAGGACGCTAATCCACGACTACATAGTCGTAGAATGTCGATCTGCAACAGGCACGAGACGGGTCCTTCAAGGCATGGGAATATCTTATCATGACAATCCTGGAAAGGATCAGGGTAGTTGGTTTATACCATTGAAACCAAGTAGTAGGTAAGAATATAAATATAAGTATATTTATCTTAAAGGACCTGTGACAGAATCAAAATGATAATTGCAAAGACTCACCCGGGACCAACGAATCCACCTAACCTTTACTAACTTCCTACACCCGGTCTGCAGCTGGGAGGAGTAGGCCTCAGTGGCCTCTCACGGTGACGCCTGGTGATGGATCCTGAAGAAGGGGCGGCCCGGAACTCTCTCCACCTTTGGTAGACCTCGGCTTTGGAACAGATCGACTATTTTGGGTAGGACCCCATGACCCTCTGCGGATTGACTGCCCTACTGCTTCCTCGTCACTACGTTCTCAATCCTGCTCAAATAGTAGCGACACTCTCCCGGAAACGGCGAGTAACCATAAAATGGGGTTCTCCACCGGGCTCGCCGGCCGCAGAATATGGAAATTATGCACGTAACAATTTATTACACGTCAGGATGGCGCGGATTATTACCGATCTCAATTTATCCACTCGCGTATTTTCATGGATTCATTGTTAAATCCATTGTATCACTAATTAGTAAACTATTGTCGCCCGCGTATACTCGATCTAAAACTTTCCCGAATCAATTAGCACATTCTTAACTAGAATTAGGTGACAAGTCGAATTGAAAGCGGGCCGCTCTGTTCACTTCCAAATCAAACCGTCAGAGGAACCGGAACCGCTCTACGCGCTTTGCATAGACAAAAACCCAAAGAAAGTGTCGCCAACGTTACTATTTTTTTCTTTAAAAACCGCAGCTTAAGAAAATACTTGAGGAAATAAAAATATTTAAAATTGCTTCATAACAACATAAACTAACTGAATTAATCATACGTAATTATCATTACGTACATTTACATGCAGGCCCCCAAGTGCTGTTATCAGAAATACGCTTGAAATATTGGCCGATATTTGGGAGAAATACTGTTAAGCGCATCCTACATAAGTGTGTTGAATGTTTTAGGTACCGACCTCAGGTTTGCCAGCAGATTATGGGAAACCTTCCAGTTAAGAGAATCACTCCCAGTCGACAGTTCTCGGTGACAGGAATCGATTATGCCGCACCTATCGACATGAGGAGTGAAACGTTGAGGAAATCTCCGCTTATTAAATTGTATCTTTGCATATTTGTTTGTTTTTCTACCAAAGCGGTTCATTTGTAACAGATTTGTCAAGCGATGCCTTTTTAAATTGTTGTTTTAAAGAGGTTTATTGCCCGTAGGGGTGAACCGGAAAAAATATTTTCTGACAATGCAACCACTTTTAGAGGAGCTTTCAATAAGCTCAAAGAACTGTATGCCAGTCTAAGGCTGAACAACTGATAAACATAATATCTTGGAATTTCATAGCTCCTAGGGAACCAAATCACGGAGGGCTGTGGGAAGCAGCTGTCAAGTCCACAAGTTTCATTTAGTTAGAATTACTAAAAATAATCCATTACAGTTTTAATTATTATATACTTTGCTTTGTCAGATAGAGGCTTGTTTGAACTCCCGTCCCTTAACTTCCTTGTCTGATGACGTCGACGATCTGCTCCCTCTCACCCCCAACCATTTCCTGATGGGCTCGGATGTTTCTGTCATCCCCGAGGTGAACGTTCGCGAGCTTCCGGAGAACAGAGTAAGCCAATATCAAAAATTAAACGCTCTAATTCAATCTTTCTGGTTCAGATGGAAACGAGATTACCTCGCTGAGCTGCAAAAATGGACCAAATGGCAGGCCAGCAACCAAAGAGCCATAAAAATGACGATCTGATCATCTTGATGGAGGACAATCCGCCTCCTGCATTATGGAAGATGGCGCGCATATTCACAACTCATCTAGGACCGGATGGCGGTTATCACCCACCACACTATATGCAGTGAGGGTAGTTATCCTCAAGACGTCACAAGGCACTTTTGTAAGACCTATCATAAAAATATGTTTGATACTACAATAGGGCTGAACCGATGCAACCAAACAACATTAACAACTATGGAGCATCGGTATCGGTGTTGTTGACACTCCAATATCCAGCCTGAAGCCACTGGGGCTTCAAGTCAACAAACACAAGTTGATCATCCTCGCTGCAAAACTAATGGTACTATCTGCCTACCAGGGTACGGCCGCCCCTTAATATATGATGATCAACCCCCAAATGATGATCAACCCCTAAGTGATGATGTATAACCCCTAATTTATGATGAACACCACTGGACCGGATAGCAGAGTGGACAATCTACTCAGTGAAGTGTTGATACTGTTCTTGTCAGTGAAATAATTAATGAACTAGTCGATGATGAACTAATAATCAGTCAAAAGCAAACTAATGATTACTAGTGTGGATCGATTTTTTTGTTGTTTTTTTGTTTTTCTTAGCAGCGGGGTATGGAATGAATGCACTATAGAGATACCTTTAAAAGTTATTATGACAGCATTGAAGTATTTTGAGTGAAAGTACTGCCCCAAGTCAATTCAAATTGAAAAAAGACAGCGAGAAACTAGAAAAAGAAGGGTTTAATCTGTGCTCAATAAAAGTAGTTAAAATATATAAAAAATTAAGCTTTTCATTTGCTTATAATATTATCTACTAATCAAGAAACAATAAAAGTACCATTGCCACACAAAAAATCACGAAAAATGTTAAAAAATAAGGTCAAAAATCATAAAGGTTATTGTGTTTTATAATCCTTCTTAGAATTGAATACTGGCATTATACGATAAGATTCTAGCTTGTTTTGTATCCACCCTTCACGTCTTTCAGGGCTACAAACAGCAGAAAATGATGCCGTTACCACTTTGATGCATCTTTCCGTGGCTTGCGTGTGACAGGGCATCAATCGGAACTTACACAAAATGTTGGATTCGATAAATTCGTGGTCTGCAATAGCAGCAATTATTGTCTCGCTAAATACCAGTTTTGTAGGAGTTGGTTCTGATGGTTTTTTCCAGTAGATCAAGTCAATATAGTCTGCTGCGTTGAAATTAAAAGTAGGTAGCTTAAATACTCTTATTGGAGAGAACCCTGACGTACGTTCTCGGATACTTAGAATCCGTCTCAGAGCCAACTCTCTAATTTGTCTTCGTTCGTCGTTTAGCATGAGTATATTTTCGGTGTGGCCAAAATACCCGTAGCGTTGAATTACGGGATCTACCACCCTTTTCAAATGCTCTGGAAGATAACGGGACAATTTTATGGTTTCATGGAGGTGTCTCGCCCCGTAAACACAAATTCAGTCAATATTACTCGATTTTCTGTCGGATTCTTGGTTGATATGTAAAGTCGGAGAATAGTATTGGCTGTTGTTAACCAACGCGAATGACAGATTTTACCCGGGTTCCTTTTCGCTAAGTTTTCGTTACATTGCTCGGCACATTTCCAATAAATAAAGCTGGTCTGTGCTAAGGTCGTCACGGGATTTTATAATGTCCGGTAAGTTGCATTCTATTGCTTGAAATTCTATCGCAGGAAGATGTTCACAGTTTTTGAGTAACTTTCATAGTTGGCCGCTAAAGCTTCTAGGACCTGTTGTCGTTCCATCAAGGTATTCGAAAAGGTGTCTCAAACTTAACTCGTTAGCATGTAATTGACAGACCAACCACTGAAGTGGGCGATGGAGCTTTCCTTCAAGAAGTCGAATAATGCTAGACTTAGTTCCAGCATTAACTGCTGTTCCGTCACATCCGATAGCCACGATGCACGCTATATTAACGAATAGATTTTGTCACAAAATATGAAAACAATTTATGAGCTATTGTTTTAGCGTCACCGAACTTAACGCCTATGTGGCCAATGTATTGTGAGCCAGGTTCTTTCAAAAGACTGATATGTTCTTCTATCACAACTTTTCTGCGTCCATCCTCCATGATTGATGTTTTATCCTTTCGACTGTCAAACGATATGCAAATGGACGAATCAAAATGGGGCTCATTGATGGCAGTCAGTGTGGTCCTAGTTTTGGCACGAGCACGTCGAATCTTATTACGACCAATCACGTTTGTTAGATTATCTGTTGTCATTAATCCAATATCTTGCAATGTAGCGCAGACGCAGAATATTGTATCGATCCAATGTTCTGGATACAACAGATAGTCCACTGTCTGTTGGATTTATTACATTAGAAGAAGAAGTAGATGAAGCAAAGTATTGCTGGTCAGTTGGAAGATCAACGTTAGTAAAAAATGAAACTGTACTGCGAGATGTGGACGGTTGATCTAAAGAGGTTTGTTGTGTTTCTTGGTATAGTGCGCGAAACTGGACTCAGCAATTTGTCAAATTTTCACGGGAAAATAAATATTATCACATTTTTAAAATAATATTATTTAAGTCGCAGCATATTTTATTCATTATAAAATGTAAAAGTAAAAATTAAATCATTAATATTGACACAAGACTGTTTTATAAAGGGACAATTTTTTTACCAGATTTAAAGTAATTCAACTGCTTTGGGGAAGTACTTTTTGTCAAAATTTTAAATTGATTTTTTGTGTGCTTAATTTTATGTATCTAGAGCATCTATTCCGCACCCCGCAAAAAGTGATTTATGAAAAATAAAAAATTCCATACAATGGCGATCCACCCTAAATTGATTACTTACTTGTTACAATTTGTGAATGGTGTTGGATAGAATATTATTGATTATGATTTAAGTTAAAACTCTCCGTAGAAACAGTGAGACATTATTATTTTTACGAATGTTAGTAATGTTATGAACTTTATTATTTGTTATAAATTTTATTATTTTTTATGAATTTTTTGCATGAGTTTTATGTTTTTTGAGAAATTTTACATTTATTTGAATTATTGTTTAGATTCCCAGACCGGTCAAGTTTATATATTTGAGACATTTTGTAAATTCTTAGTCTATTGAGTTGTTGTATTGTTTGTAAAATTTTGATAGATTGTACTTTGTTTTAATTTCGAAAAATCTGATGTTTTTTCTCATCACGCCGGGGGGCAGTATGTTTAAAAAGTGAAAGTTACTGACCTCTAGCGTAACATTTCGAAGCTAGTTAGTAGTGCACCGGCCGGTATAATTTCGAAGCTAGTTGTAGTGATAGTTGATAAAACAGATTTCTGTATGTCATATGTGTGTCATTGTTTATTTGTTGGTATTAGTTTTTAGGTTATAAATGCTATGTTCTGTTGAATAAAATGCTTCTTATCTCTTGAAAACACCTAGAATCAACTAAGTTATAGTCTGAAGGTCCTTTTTAGTGCTTTGTCGGGTTGGGAAAAAGTATTGTTGTAAAATGTGCTTATAATTTAATAAATCAGTTGGTTAGCCAGTGAAGAATTTTTGCGACTTTATAGAAGATCTTCCACCATGAAAAACCAAAAACAAACAGTACCTATTACATATGTCCATACTGTTGGGGATTTAACGAGGTCACTCACAAAGCAGAAGGATTGAAGAAAGTCAAGGAATCCGACGAATCGAACAAAAGTTGTTTATTCAACACTGTTTGTGTTTATAGGACGATATTTTATTTTTAACTGAATAATTGAAGTAAATCTCAGTTTCAAAAGCGGCTCCTTCCATAACCAACTAAAACATGCAACGGTTGTCCCAATCTATGAGAATGGCGAGAAAACAACTAAAAGAAAATGGCGAGAAAAGAACAACGAAAACTACAGACCCATTTATTTGCTATGTGTCTTGTCATCATTGGAAAAATTGTTAGACTTATCTCCAATTTGGAAACCCAGAAGATTCTCTCGCCCAATCTAATTGGTTTCCAAAAAAAAATTAATACAGAATCTGCTATCTTAGATTTGATTGAAAACACCACTAATAGCCTGGACGATGGCAATTCTTTATCCAAAGCATTCGACACCGTTTCCCATCCCAAACTTCTAGAAAGGCTATCTCAAATAGGCATCCGGGACTCAACTCTTAAATGGTTCTTCTCATACCTATCTGGTAGATCACAAATAAAAATTAACAACATAGCTGGAAGTAACCCTTTACCAATCCAATTCGGAGTCCCACAAGGAAGTGTTGTAGACCCTATTTTGTTTCTCATATACATCAATTAACTTGTAGGCTACCCTTAATCGGAAAACTAATATCTAATATCCTTTGCAGATGACACTGTGCTTATAGCTCGAAATAAAAATTGGAAAGGAGCATTCAACATAGCCCAAAACGACATAGGCCTTGTAAAGAATTGGTTACTTGATAATCTCCGCCGTCTCAATGCTGGTAAAAGAAAATTCTTAACCTTTAGTCTGTCTGCTGCAACTCAACCTACTAACAATCAGAAAATAACAATTCAGTTTTGTTCAAGAACTCATTCTTCCTGAACTTGACCAAATTTGCCATCTCATTGCCCTGGTCGCGCTAACAATAGACTGACTCTACCGTTCTACTATAATAACACACATAAATTATCACATTATTACTCACCAATCAGTCGATTACACATTTTGGGAAATGAATATGCTAACATCGGCGACATTTATTTCTTAAAATTAGCGCAATATAAACATGCACTCAAAAATTATTTTTCCATAATGTAACTTTATATACGCAATTTGGACATCTTGAAATGAAATGATGATATTTCTCATTGTTCTTTTTTGTTATTTTTTGTTGTGATACACAAAATAATTGCATGTTATTTTAAAGTTTAAAAATACTATTATGTAATGATATTATTTTTCTTACTTTTGTACTCTATTATATGTTTATTTATAAAAGGCAGTATAGCCGTTTATGTATTTAAAATAAAATAAAAATAAATTTGAAAAAATATCCTATATAAAATACCTGGGGGTCCTAATTGATCATCATCTTCGTTGGGATCAGCATTAGTCTAACCTCCCGGAGGCAACTCAGAAAACAATAATTCCCTCAGGCCCATGTCATCTTGGAGATGCTGTATGGTAGGTCTTTTTGGCAAAGGGAAGCAGTAGAAGGAAAAAGGTATGAGGGGTGTGTACGAATCTGGGGGTCAGTGTGCCCAGGAGAGACGGACGTATTAATCCATCCCTCCACTGCGGTGCAAGGCGGGTCGAGAGAGTCCAGCTGAAGAGATCTAGGTTAGATCTCCATCAACCAGTCTCTCCCGATCCGGCCCCCCACGTAATAGGTTAGCAAACGCATTCCCCATGGAGACCTAGACAAACCTCATCCCCATGAACCAGGGCACCACTGTTATGTCACCAAACGTAGCGAAACACTTGTGATGATTTATGGCTGTGGTGTTGGTTTTCCAATGAATGGTTCTCGGGGCGGTGGTACCCATACCCGCCTCCCAAATTAGAATAAGTGATTATAGAATAAGAATTTTATATAAAACAAATTATTTTAAAAATAATTTTTTTTAGGTGGTCATTACAGGTTTGGAAATACCACGACAATCCAGTAAACAGGGTGGTGGTAGTTATTGAATCTCACTCGGGCGTTGCAGGTTCTTAAAATCTTACATTAATGTTTTCTTCACAATATAGATATGAAAAAAAAATGTGAACGGAGGTGCGCCAAGTATGGTGGGAAGGAATAATTCCGTTTACGGACTCTCACTCCCGGCCGCCAGTTGCCGATCGCTGTGCCAGGGTATATCCAAACCATCTAAAATCGTTGCTTCTCTAGAAACTACCATATTAAAAATATTTACCATTCCGAGCTTTTCAGAAGACCTCTGTACCAGGCGGACACAATGAGAGCATCGATGACATAGTCACAGGGGATATAGTCAGTCACTATATCCTTGTCCATGAACAGAGTATGAAGGACTCCCATCATGTAGCCTGCACACATTCCTATGGGGCCATTCATGTTCTCCATCCATCCAGGAAATGGAGATTTGAAACAGTGTGTAACTAGGAATAAAATACCTGCTGTCAAAATACTTTAGAAAAAAAAGTTTAGATACTATAGCGATTAGCTTTTACTTTTGCTATTGCTTTTGTCAATACGATTTTCAAAGATAAAATCCATAATCGGCTGTCAACCCTTGGAGAGTTCTGGTAACCTCTGAGAAAAGCCGATCTCATGTTTTCCCTATTCAAATCCTTATATTGTGGTGTTTGTCTCCTCACCACACAGCCATCTTAATTTAGGCAACATAATAACCCAACAACAAAATTTGCTATATTTGGAATAATGTCCACAAATCTCACCAATTGAAGGACGAAAAATCATCACAGGTATTTCATGGCGCGCTTCGTAGACTATTCTTTCAGCCATCTGTTTAGTGAAGGTGTATGTGTTCGGATGCAAACCAAGAATTCTAAAACATTTAATAATATAATAAATCACCCCCAATATATCATAATAAATTAAATATAAAGCGATTAAGATAAATCCTAATAAGAAATCACAGTTTTCGATTTCGGTCTGATATCATTCATAACAATATTAGCAATAATGGTTCTACAACTTCATATGCCGACGATACAGAATGCATTTAAACAGATAATACATATAGTATATTCAAACCAAAACTAACATAAGAAATAAACACATGTACTTAAACATAGGGTTTGACATAAACCTACTAACCTTAAATATAGAAAAAGGCCCAGTTATAATACTCTTCGCAAGAAAATCAAGTGACGCTCCCTACAATTTTAATTTTGATTTAATTAAATTAAACGTTAAAATAGTTGTATGTAAAATTAACTGTTACAAAAAAATATTTCAAATAAAGTTAATCACTTTAAACAAAAAAACTATAAAGATCAAATCAGCTCAATCGTTAACAATATTAAAAGATATTTTTAAAAATTGGAAGAATCATGAATTTTCTCTCATTGGAAAAAATAATGTGTCTTTTTTTGATACTGACAATTCGAAACTGAATTATTTGAAAAATGATATTTATTATAAGCAATAATTATCAGCCTGAAACACTCTTCAACATTGAAAAATCTTCCGAGAAAAGATGCTTGCCTCCAACGGGACTTGAACCCGTGTCCTTCCGATTGCCGGTCGAATGCTCTGACCACTGAGCTATGGGGGCTTATCAAATACCCGCCAAATAATTCAATATATACTAGTGTTTCATTCAACAATTACTGCTTATTATATTTTTTCCACCTGAAAACAACCAACTTTATTTTTGCGAGAGAGACATTGTAAGTGTTAAATCCCTCGCTAGGTGGCGTCGAGACAAATTATGACCACATTTATTGGGGAAATACTTAAACTTGTCTCTCTCGCAAAAATAAAGTTGGTTCTTTTCAGGTGGAAAAAATATAATAAGCAGTAATTGTTGAATGAAACACTAGTATATATTGAATTATTTGGCGGGTATTTGATACGCCCCCATAGCTCAGTGGTCAAGAGGAGCTGACCGGCAATCAGAAGGACACGGGTTCAAGTCCCGTTGGCGGCAAGTATCTTTTCTCGGAAGATTTTTCAATGTTGATGAGTGTTTCAGGCTGATAATTATTGCTTATATTGTTACCCTTTGTGCTATGCATAAAAATCTTGTCTAAACGTTAGTTTATAAAAAAATTAAAAATAATAATGAAAAATAATATAGCTAAAAAATCAAGTTAACTAATAAACCATGTTTTCCCTTGAGACAGATAGAGTTTATAAACTCCGCTCTTTCGGATGTGACAAGGTTTATGTACGCTAGACAGAACCTACCATCGCCAAAAGAATATCAGAAAACAGCGTGTAATCTTGGCCATCCTGACAAATGGGCAATTGATTTGTTCCAGAAGTACTGTGAATACCCGAAACGCTTAGAATACTCCTAATTGAAAGCAGGTTATTGAAATTCACAAAAATTATAAAAAAATAATTCTTGGTATCCGGTAATAGACAGGTACACAAAAACTAATCGCAGAATACCATTTTTAATTACACTGTTTTAGCCGATAACACGGTAGCAGCATGAGCAGTATAAGCACACACTTCACCACAATTTTCAATTACACATCTGGCCTAATGATGGATCCTCTAATGCTGTAGCGCAACACGGCATAATAACCCTAAAACAAAGCACGATAATATTTTTGGACGTGAAAATCTCAAATCATATCTGACAAAATAAAATAAAATCGTTGTTTCCTCCCCACCCCCCTTTCCTATAAGCTACAGTGTGGTGGAACGTAAATAATATTATATTTAGTCTACTAGCGTAATAATAACTAGTAAAAAAATTTGTACTTTTAAGAAAGTGATAATAATATTATGGAATAATTTGTAGAATTAAGATGTTTAAAGAGAAGGCGGAAATTGGTGTGAATTAAATGCGTGTTTTTTAGCTTTCAAGATGCAGAACATATCATATAATGTTAAACCACCTTTTGGAAAAGTGTTGGAGAAAAGAAACAAGGAAAAAATTCGCTCCTGCAAATAAATTTTCTGCAAAAAGCAAAATTTTCTGCCTAATTCAAATTGAGTCAATTTCCAAAAGCGACAAACCGCTACACGTGTATAATACGACAATATTTTGCTATGATTAACTTAACACTTAATATTTGAAAAATTGCTCACTTTTTGGTTATCGTATTTAAAATGATCTCATTTTGGCTTTCGACCGCTTTGATCATTGTCTTCCAGTCAATACTTTCAGCATCGCAGACCTTTTCCTCTATTTCAGTCCGGCCGGCGGCGTTACAGTAAATCGTAGATACATACATCATGGCCTTTAAAAAAGAGCAAATATAATAACCAAAATAAACTGATTACCACCTACAAGGTTGGAATAACAAACGCTCTTATAAAAATAACCGATGAAATTTAAAAACAATTATTCCTCTGCATGGAACCCTTTCTACAACAGTCATGCAAACTCCACTGAGAGAATCCAACATAAATTTATAAGAATAATTAATTTCTAATTTGGATTTCTAAGTGTAGCGTTTTCACAAAGTTTTACAATATCTTCCCCAATCGTTTTTTTTAATAATTATTCTCAATGAAGGTGTATATGAAAAGGCTAATTCGGTATTCTAATATAATTCAACACACATTTCACGTAATTCAACAGAATATTTACCCGCCTAAAGCGTGATAAAAATTGTCAAATTTTCACAAAGTGAAATATCTACATACCTACATATGTACATCTAAAAGTGAAATATCTAGGTAAATATTGTAAGATAAAAAATCCATTATTTTCTTATCCCCCCAGTTATATGAAAAAAAAACTCTATTTTTGATTTTTTCAAAATTATTTCGGGCTTTCAGCATTTAAAATTACATAGAAAGTAAAGGTGAATTTATACAGTAATTTCATTTAAGTGTGCCAATTTCAGAATTATATGAAAGATTAGAGTCGAGTTCAGACTTAGAAGAGATATGGCGTTGAATGGAGGGGAGGTAATTTTAGATAACGCTTGATAGAAGAGAAGATATTTATTTAGAGAGGAACAACCAAAAAATAAGTCAGTGGTTGAGTGGGCATCGCGCTTGGGTCCCATCCGGGCGTTGCGTGTTCGATTAAGTCTAAGTCTTCCATTACAACATTATCTAAGTCTTCCATTACAACACAATAAACATTTTCGGCTTTCTGTGGTGGTGGTAGGAGATTTTCAAACGTTGTTGGGTTATTCGTAACCCGGGAATGTTTGTCTTTCTTTTATTTTTTTAAAAAATATATATAAGATCTAAAGTTCCCACATCTAGACCACAGAATGTACAATCTAGGGTGTCAAGGACGTGAATTTTAAACAGATAAGAAGGAACGGAACAATGTCCGATTCTCATTCAAATAAGTGAGGACATTTTTTGGAAAAATAGGATAGTCCTTTGTATTGAGTCGTTGATTGGATTAACTACATAACTCTATCGAAACATTGCCGGATCTGTCTTTGATGATGGAAAAAATATCAGACAGGGGAATATGATTTACGAGGGTAATAATAGGGTTGGACGCTCCTTATTTACCAAGGACTCTGCAATATCGTTACCCACTATGCCAACATGTCCAGGAATCCAAATCAAAGTTACGGTTTTTCCGAACTTTGAATGGAGGCCATCAGCACTCGAATAAGGCATACAAAGTGATCATCAGGATGAAGAAGATGACTGGATTTAAGTTTAAGTTAGTAAGGAGGGAACTGAGAGAGTCAGAGAGAACAAGGGAATGTTAAAGTTTATTTTTGATTATATATTTGAGAGATTCAATTATCGCAATGCACTCCACAGAAAATATTGAAAATTGGTTTAAAATTATATAAAATATTCTATCATTAGAATTATTGTGGTAAACGTTAATACCTATACAATAGTAAGGAGAGTCTGGAGATTTGGAGCCATCACAAAATAAAAGAGAAGAGTTGGGCCATTTAGATGAAATAAGAAATGAGTCTTTGAACATATTATTGACAACACGGGTTGGGAGATTGGAATGACTTTTAAGGATGCTGATCCCTTCTGAAATTGTTGGAGGTAGGATGACGTTACTATATTTTAATTTGTTTATTATAAGTACATCATTTTGGCTAATTTGAAGCTCTGAGAGAGAGCAATTTTTACAGATAGTAGGAAGGGGTTTAGTTCGAGCTCTTATTATAGATGAAAGTGTTGAGTCGTTAAACAACGAGACTGGGGATAACCTGATGACATTTAGAATTTAAACATTTAAGGACAAATTAGTCGGCAAATAGTTGATGCCTTAAAAAAAGAGGGGGATCAGAACATTCTACATGAAAGGAACGCTTCAGTTAATATTCGCAAAGATTAATTACTAATTTACTGAGTGCATTTTTGATGCAGTACTAAAAAGTGGGCGGGCATAGTCGAGATGGCTTCGAATAAGTGCATCGTAAAGCAAATTAATGCATGAGGAGTCTGCACTATACGCCAGTTCATGATCTGATGATATTTAAACCTTTTTCGCATTTAGTAACTATATTATGAATATGGGAAGACTATTTTAGTTTCCTTTCAAACGTTACTCCCAAAAATTAAACTTCACAGGCATTAGGGGTTGGAGAGTTTTTAAATAAAATTTGATCATGGAGGTTTTTATGACGGTTCAAAAAGGTGACACATTGACTCTTTTGGGTCGAAAGTTCAAGACCATTTAAAGTGAGCCATGTGCAAAGGGCATCCACTTCATTAAGATATTTGACGGCGGGTGCAATGATTTTGGATAAAAAAAGAAAACTATGTCATCTGCGAACTCAAAAACTTTTACTTGAGGGGAATAGTGAGATGCATATCATACATGTATATAATATATTATACAGTAAGGGGGATAATACATCGCCTTGTGTAAATCTGTCCAAATAGATCTACTCTGAGGAGTAACATCTAGTAGCTCAATGAAATTTTTTCTTCCAAGAAATAGATTGATAATCGATTGGACAAACGTGAGGGGTAGGTCAAGAGCTAAAAGTTTTTTTTAAGGATTGGGATGGAAACATTGTCAAAGGCGCCTTCTATGTCTATAAAAACTGCAAGGCATACTTCTTGGTTTGAAATGGATAAATTAATATCACGACACGGGTATTTGCTGTTGCCATAGCAAATAGGTTCCGTTAACAAGACCTCCCATCCTTTCAGGGTCCTGAGTGGGATAGAAAGAAGGCTACTATCTGGATGTAAATAAGAGAACTTCCATTAGAACAAAATGTACCTGTAATTATTGTCAAGCAAAACATGATCCACATAAATACCTTTAATTGTAACCTCAAAAGGTGGAGAAGAGAGAGAGAGATATATCAGTTATTTTAGTCACTCCTTTGGCAGATTCCACTCCAAAAGATCATGCTCCAAAAAGCAGATCTTCCTAGCTTTACGTCTCCAGTACTGAGCTTAGTTCAGGCGAGCTCCACAACCAACCTATACTGCGAGTCACGATAGACCGACTGCCGCATCACTCCAAGCGCCAAACAATAATTATTCTCAGATAAAATTGCAGATGAATGCATTTAGCCTCGCCGACTTTTGACCAAAACATCGATTTATGAAGCAATCAGGATTGCTAATTCTCGGTAGGTTGACTACCGTATCATTAAGAGCGTCAAACAATAATTCTTCACAGCACTAATTGGAGGTGTATGCACTTGCCTCTCTGGCTTGTTGAACAAAAACCACGGACTGTATAAAGCAACCATACCGCTACAAGGGATATGGTTGCTGCTCTCGCTGATAGAGAAACTGTCACAATCCTTGAGCAAAATCTTCACAAGTCCCACTTCCGAAAATTGAATGCCGTGTCGTAGCGTAGCATTTATAATGGTCCAAATACAGTTTCTTCTTTAAACAATGGGGGAAACGTAAAGGCAACTTGAATTTATCAAACACGATTTCGAAATATCTCCACGCGTCACTTCTCCTTTCCGTCTTTATGCCCCGGTCCCCCGAAAAAACGACCTCCACCATTATGCACTCTCCCTATCCCGTCTCCTTCCTGTATCGGTCCGGTCAACCTTTTCAGTCAAAATTCGCTGTAGTTGCCAACGGCACGCCGAAATTAGTATTACTAATCAAAAGTAAGTACGGACTGAATAACCTCCATGGAAATAATTACGTTACAATCAGTGCTGATATGGCAAGGTTATCTTGAGTAGATTTTTTTCCTGAATCCAAATTGAGATGGAGAGAGAAGCTGTTTACTCTCGACAAAAAATTCTAACCGGTTCTTAATTCGTTTTTCATAAATTTTACTGAGGGTGGATGAAAGAGCAATTGGCCTGTAGTTGGATCCAGAATTGATTTTAAGATTGGGGTGATTATTTGAGAACATTTTATTTAAGATGCCAAAGAAGTGATTTAGAACATTATCATTACTATTTTTGATTGTGCTACAAGGTATGCCATTTCTTACTGGAGATGAGTTCTTGACTGTTGATGAACAACTTTTTAATTCAATTAAAGTGAATGGTGAGTGTAGTCAATGATTAGACATAGAAGTGTTGTAGATTGATTTCCTAAAATTGATTTCAGGCAAAAAAGTTCCATTATGTGAAGGCGATTATAAAAAATTGTTCTCCTTGTGTAATATACTGTCTATACATAGGTAGTTTACCAATTAACGCTAGATGAATTCTTGAATACCTGTAAACCACAACTACCCTACTAGGCCTAGAGAAGCACAAATGTTTATAATTAAATATAATACCCTACTAGGCCTAGATAATCACAAATGTTTGTAATTAATAATTATGTTTATTGTTTATTATTATTAGTTATTGAAAAAATTCAAAAATATAACTTATATCATTGGTGTAGCTATTCCAAATTCCTGTAATATAAAAAAAATGTTTCTGAAAAAATAAGAAAATACGCAGATTTAGGAAATGAGATTAAAAGAATTTGGCATTCTCAGACTATAAAAATATTACCATTTGTTATTTCGGCTACTGGCATTATACCTAGGTCTCTCATTCAAAATTTAGTTATATTAGATTTGTCAAAGAATTTATATATAAAAATGCGAAAATCAGTCATTTTAAATACATGCAGGATTACAAAAGATTTTTTAAATATTTATATTGATGGATCAGTAGGATTTATAGGTTCAATTAGCAGTTCCACAGAGCCGAACCCTCTGATATGAAAGTATCTGGAGTCGGTGAATTTTTTTCCCATTTGGTCTCTGGTAGGTTGACATGTTGTTCTTGTATTGTTTTGTATTTATAATAGTTATATAGTGCAATTGCATAGCGTGGATTGACTAGATGATCATTTGGGAAGTGTGTAAAGGGTTTAGTTTTTCCTGTGGGGAAAATTTAACCCGGACATTTAAATCTGGTGCGTAAATAATAAGATCTCTCTCATTCAAAATTTAGGCATATTAGATTTGTCAAAGAATGTATACATGAAAATACAAAAATCAGTCAATTTAAATACGTGTAGGATTACATAAGATTTTTTTAAATATTTATATTCAGGGATCGGTAGGATTTATAGGTCCAACCCTATGATACGAAAATATCTGTAGTCGGTGAATTATTTTCCCATTTGATCTCTTTGACATGTTGTTCTTGTATTATTTTGTATTTATTAGATATACTTTTATAGAGCAACTGCATAGCGTGGATTGACTAAATGATCATTTGTGGAAAAGTGTGAGACGGTTAAGTTTTTCCTTTGGGAAAGATTTAACCCGGACATAAAATCTGCAGCGATAAAAATATATAAAATTTTAGATAGAGACGAGGATATATTTAGAAATTTCAAAATTAAAAATATGAAAGGGAATAAGGTTAATTAATATTTAGGATACCCACAATCGAACAGATTAGATCAAACAAGTATTAAAAATGTTATTAGGATTAAATTTCAAAAGAGGGTCAGAAAAATTTTGAAATGCAATTTTTCTGCAAAAAATTTAGTAAAGGCAATAAATACTTGGGCAATATCTCTATTAACGTACTCATTTGGCATTAATAAATGGTCCAATACAGATTTAGATAGTTTAGAACGATTAATTAGAACTAAGTTAATATTTTTTTCCGTCATCCAAATTCAGCTACAGAATGAATTAATTTACATAGAAATTTAGGAGGTAGAGGTGTAGTCAAAATAACATCTTTGAAACACAATCAGGTAGAAATGCCTAGAAAATTTTTCCATAGGAAAGCTAATAGCTCAAAAATGGACAAAATAATTTGCAAGGCATATAGAAACATTACACCTTCAAATTAATACGATGAAAATGCCAAAATTTTTATAAATACCAACCACGAATTATAAGATTCCTGGTCAAATAAAATTATTCACGCAAAAGACCTCAATTATCTCAACCAAACGTATATTGACAAACTTTCGTCAAACAAATGTTTGAGTATTGGAGAGTTGAGCGCAAAAATATAAGTATTGCCATCCAAGATAGAGTCATTAATTCCAAAAATTATAAGAAGCATATAAGCAAAGATACAAATCAAATCGATGATTTATGTAGAAAATGTTTGGCTTTTCCGGAAACTGTAGAATATGTTAAATCTGTATGTGTCATATTTGCGCCGTCCGAGTATACATTTAGGCAAAACCAGGTTTTAAAAATTATTTACCAAAGTTTGGTAATTAAACATAACCTGATAGCCTGCCATAATATAGTACCATATTATGAATATGAACCGAATTCTTTTTTCGAAAATGAATTTTATAAAATACTAGCTGACCCGACAAACGTTGTTCTGCCGTATAAATTATTTCTAGTGAATATTGTGGTTGTTAAATAAAAAATAAAATGTACTATAAGTGTGTGGTGATGGGATCTATGACAAAAACAGGAATGGAGCGCTGTAGACGATGAACGCCGATAAAAACAAAAAACACCAACTAAAGAAAGAAATTTAAATAAAGTAAATCAATTTCGAAGAGAAATTGAGTAAACTTATTATATATTTTTTGTCAATCCGTCTTTAGCCAACAAAAATAAGCTCGATGGTTTGCCCACGCGAGAACATGATGCCGAATGAAATATCAAAATGACGCGACGCTTCTCGTGAATGTCTTGCGCATGTGTGGATGAAAGTTCAGGCGGATAAAAGGCGTACGTAGCGCCATCTGTCATTCAACAACATAGATAATTTCGTTATGTTTGAAATATGAAAGACAGTTAAATTGGTTCGTACAAAAATACTAAAATCACCATTAAAAAATCGGAGGGTGGGGGAAGGAGGGTTAAAATTTGGGGTTATAAGTATTTTTGAAGCCAAATAAAAAAAAAATTATAAAAAAAAGATTTTTTTTTTCTGGATAGAGACGCCCTAATTACTTAGCGGTATGAAATATATTTTAAAACCTTTTCTCATACCTACCAAATATACATAAACAATTTCATAAAAATCGGTCAAGCCGTTTCGGAGGAGTGCGGCCACAAATACCGTGATATATAAGATATTATGATTTATACTTAAGATATTATGATAAAACTATACTAACAGACAGAACAATTAGTCATAATAGACCCGATGTAGTTTTACATGACAAAATTTAAAAAATAACTTATATCATTGATGTCGCTATTCCAAATTCCTGTAATATTTAAAAATATGTTTCTGAAAAAATAAGAAAATATTATACAGATTTAGGAAATGAGAAAAGAATTTGGCATTCTCAGACTATAAAAATATTACCATTTGTTATTTCGGCTACTGGCATTATACCTAGGTCTCTCATTCAAAATTTAGTTATATTAGATTTGTCAAAGAATTTATATATAAAAATGCGAAAATCAGTCATTTTAAATACATGCAGGATTACAAAAGATTTTTTAAATATTTATATTGAGGGATCAGTAGGAATTATAGGTCCTATCAGGAGTTTTACAGAGCTGAACCCTCTGATATGAAAATATCTGGAGTCGGTGATTTATTTTCCCATTTGGTCTCTGGTAGGTTGGCTTGTTGTTCTTGTATTGTTTTGTATTTATTATACTTGTGTAGTGCAATTGCATAGCGTGCATTGACTAGATGATCATTTGTGGAAAAGTGTGTAAAAGGGTTTAGTTTTTCCTGTGAGGGAGATTTAACCCGGACATAAAGTCTGAAGAAATTAAATAATAATGGTCTTTATTCCAGGGTGTGGGGAGTGCAATCACATACATCCCATATAGAGTGTAGATGTACATGCATCGAAAACACAGATATTTATAAAATAGAGTAAAAATAGAACATAGTGAAAATTGAAAGTAAAATCGAAAGCAATGAAACATAGGAAAGAAAGAAGAATATAGTAAAATAAAATTCAGACAAATAAAAATAAATAAAATAAGTAGTAGGCATCATTAAATAATAAGTATTCAACAAAATATGATAAAATCTTAATTGATCTCTTATTGGTCCATTGGATCTGAGATTGTGGGAGCTAGTGCCAGTGTCTTTCTCCAATGTTCTTCTACGCTCGATGAGAATATGTCTGAAGTGGAATAGGTATTTTATAATATTTCTGAGTTCTGAATAATTTATTTTATTAATATATTTCAAAATTTATACGGCGATAGAAAAAAAGGCATAAAATTCCGGAAATATTTAACGCATTACCTGAAAATAAAATGAGACATCTTATTCAAAAATCAAAACAAAAGTTAAATCATCCTACTTGAAAATGAAAATGAACATGAAAGCAAATAATATTGTGGACAAATACCTAGGTATATGAAAACAAATAATATTGTGAAAGAATACCTAAATCTTTTAACCATTATCTATAATATAAAAATGAATCGCTAAATTTGTTGGTAAGCGCAAATCTCGAGAGCGGCTGAACGGATTTCGCTAATTCTTTTTTTAGAATATTCCTTGAAGTTCGAGGATGGTTTTTACGGAGAGAAAAATTAAGAAAATTGCGCAGAAAATTAAATAATAACAGAAAACATCGCACGTTTGACAGTTCGCGTGTTAGAGAATGACATTTTGCAAAACAATGAATGATTGTGCAATCAGGATTCTATTTTTGAAAAGTTGAAAAATTTATTTAAAGTAGGTACTCCCCTAATATTTTGAATCGAATCGAGAATTTTAGATATTTTAAATAGGTGTTAAATAGGGTTTAAATTTATGTTAGGTACCAAATTTAATATACATGAAAAATGGAAATTTGAATAAAAATTGTAAAAGGTGGCACGCGGGCTGTTTAAGAACTGAACCGGGAGGAGGGTTGGCGGGACGAGGGAGCGGTAAAGGGAAGAGGGAAGGCGGGGAAGGTGGAAGGGGAACGCGGGAAGGGGGACCTGGGAGGGGGAGGGGAACTCGGGAGGGGGGTTCGCGGGACGGTGAAGGGGGGGGGGGGGTAGAGTAGGGAGAGGGAAGGTGGAGGTGACGGAGTGGGAACGCGAGAGGGGAAGAGGACGCAGGAGAAGAAGGGGAGGCGGAAGGGGAACGAGACGATGGGAAAGGACACTCAGGGAGAAACAATTTCTTTATTAAGTGGCATAGCGACGCATGCCGGGACCAGCTAGTAAAAAATAAAATAATTACTATCGTACATAATGTTCATAAGCATTATAATAATTAGTTAAGTATTTGACTATTAAATATTATACTTTTAAGCAACTACTACGTGTTACGCACCTAAATATCAAACATTTAATTATATTTTTGTAAATACAAAAAATTAGAGATTTCTTACAATCAAACTGATTGATCAGTTTTCTTAGATTTAAGTAAGATAAAATATTGGAAAATTAAAAACTGAATAAACGTACTTGAGAATAATTCCGTCTTTCTGAAGAAACAGTTTTTTTTAGTTAAACATTAAAGTGTAATTTAATTTCACCTCAGTCTCCGTTTTGTACTTTTAATATCAGAATATTATTTTTAAATTCTTTTGCAGAGTCAGTTACCGCCATCTGTTGCATTTTCGAGCACATTTTCTTGCCGAAGTTACAAATCTGTGGTGTGTGCCATCGCTAAATGCATCCAAGTTTCAAGCGAGATATAACAGATGTCGTCGCTAGTCACAATTCAGTGAGCTCTTCTCGTTGTTTCAGTAAGGGCCTCCGCTCAATGGCGAAACCCTTTGAGGCGTCATTATTGATTTAATGGTGTTTACAAAAAAACTTTGTACATACCACAATATCATTAATATCATCTACACTTTTTCATCAGGATAAAATAAATAAATATATATTTATTATTATTTTATTTATTGATAAACCAACGTTTAGACACGATTTTTATGCATAGCACAAAGGGTAACAATTATTATAAGCAATAATTATCAGCCTGAAACACTCATCTACATTGAAAAATCTTCAGAGAAAAGACACTTGGCGCCAACGGGACTTGAACCCGTGTTCTTCTGATTGCCGGTCAGCTGCTCACCGCTGCTGCGACACCGTGGCGCAGTGGTTAGCGCGTTTGCCCTGAAAGCAAGAGGTCCTGGGTTCGAGTCCCAGAGGTGTCAATATGTTTTTTCTGATTTTTCTGTTTCGAGATTTTCGATTGAGTTTATATTTTCTTCATTTATTCTAATAATTATTGCTTATAATAATTGTTACCCTTTGTGCTATGCATAAAAATCTTGTCTAAAAGTTAGTTTATCAATAAATAAAATAATAATAAATATATATTTATTTATTTTATCCTGATGAAGAAGTGTATTTAATACTAATAATATTGTGGTGTGTACAAAGTTTTTTTTGTAAACACCATTAAATCAATAATTACGCCACAAAGGGTTTTCGCCAAGTTTGAGGAAGTTTTAAATTTTTTTTTATTTTAAAAACGATTTGAAATTTTAAGTTTGTTAAGTTTTTTAAATGAATAAATTGATTTGAATTGTTATTTGGTTTTGGGGTGTTATGCCGTGTTGCGCTACCTCCTTCTTTAGCCAACGTTTCGGACATCGTTGCAGTGTCCATCATCAGGGCAGATCCGGTAGATGTGCCGGATCTACCGGAACTGCCGGATCTGCCCTGATGATGGACACTGCAACGATGTCCGAAACGTTGGCTAAAGAAGGAGGTAGCGCAACACGGCATAACACCCCAAAAACAAATAACGAAAATGCTTTTGGCCGTGAAAATCTTAAAATTTATCTGATTTGAATTGAATTGAAAAATCTATGCGTATGTATGAAAATAAATTAAAATGTACGTTTTAAATAGCGAAAAAACAACTGTTTAACAATGACTTCTTCGTAAATTTGAATACAAAATTAAAAATATTTATTCAGGGTTATGTTTTTTTTTTAATTAAAGGGTAATAATTATTATTGTTGATTGATTCATTGTGGTTGCAATTAATGCAATTAGAATAAATTAATTTCTCAAACACAACAAACGTGATGTAAAAGATCTTATAAAATAGTTTCTTTAATCTAAATAAACCAGAAAGTTCTTGCAGTAGATTAGAAGTTTATTCATTTGTGTTTTTAACTATTTAATTGCTAGTGTATAACGATCAATATAAAACATGGTAACTGCAAAGTCTAACAGATAAAATACTATCTTTTAATGTATTGCTGCTAACTAATCTGCTTATATGGCAAAATCATTTTATTGCATTAAAAAATAAACTAATAAACAACATCTAAGGAGAAGAAAAGAAGAAGTACGTCGTATCATAAAAAATATAATATATTGCGTTCGTAAGTAATTTATTATAAAGCTTAAGAAAAGACCGATGACCGTTGACGTGGAAAATAAGACAATTTTATTATGTAAATATAAATCATTTTAAATAGACCCTTGCTTAGTTAGTAGTGTAACGGATGAAACAAAACATAATTTAATTTGATAATAATTAAAAAAAAAATATTTATATATAATATAAGATAATAATTAAAAAAAAAACAAAATAATAACATTATCGAAACGATTCGTCAGTGTACGAGTCCAAAACGGATGATAAAAACTAGTACGAAAATTATTTTTAAGCTTTCCATACTATCGATGCTCAAATAAATTGGGTGCCCTCTTAAAATTATTTGTCTGTATTTACCTTAAGATTTTTCATATCCTTTGCGAGATTAACAACATCGCTTGTCCCTCTAACATTAATAAGGACCGCATCCTTTATGGGGTCATCGAATCTAATAGAAGCAGCTGCGTGAAAGAGCACTGACACATTATCTACCAGAAGTTGTCGGTCTTCATAGCTTATTCCTAAATTTTGCTCCATGACGTCACCAGCGATTGGAATAAGCTTCGAGAAAATTTTACCATTTCTGTATTTTATCCTGTCGAAAATCTGAAATAAAAGTTCAGAATTTGGTATGATTTGTGTATTAAATCTCAACCCCTTTCACAGTGGATGCATTTTTTTGGAATTCAGTAATATTTCCTTGTTAGTGGGTAAACCAGAAGTTAAACCAGATTTAAAATTAATTAAAATCTTTTAAAACTTAAAACATCCTCGTAAATCAAGGAATTAAAAATATATTTTAGTTTCATAAAAGTAATATACGATAAACCTGATCACCCGCTAAATTGCCAAAGCTTGTAAAAAAATCAAAATTGCCAAAGATTGTGAAAAAGTTTGTCAGCAGGTCAATTTAACAATATTAATATAACACTAAAGCATATATATATCGAGAAATCACAATATAGAAAATAGATACAGAATAATAACATTTCAAGTAACTCAAATATAAGGCCTAAAAGACAGACAATACAGGCAACATAGTCATAGGCTTATTTACACATAAGATTACAAAAAATATCAACATGAAAAATCTTGATACATTAATCATTTTTTATTTATTTATTTTAGATCGGTGGCGGTGGATTTTATTGGCGATTAAACTTCCACCTGGCCATAAAGATTTTCGAATTTCAAAACATTATTATGGTCAAGCAGGCGTGGTGCCGCGGACGGGGCGTTTGTGGTGATAATCAGTAGCTCAGTTCATGGAACTTAACTCCAAGCATTCAATTGAAGCAATTTCCTCAATCGCTATCGCCACATCGCTAGTGTTTTCGACAAGGTCTGGACCAATAGTCTTTTTCTCAAACTTCACGATATAGGAATCGATCCTCAACTCATCGGTGTCTTCAAATCATTTCTCCGCTTACGTACTTTCCAAGTGAAATACAGATACAGAGGCGCTCTCTCTTCATGACAGCAGGGGTGCCGCAAGGATCACTGCTGTTACCAACCCTCTTCAATGTCTATACACACGACATTCCCCTCTCAGTTGACCAAAACTGAGCTAATGACTAAATGAACTGACCAAATCTCTATGCAGATGATACCACCATTATGGTGAGATACAGTTCATCCAGGATGATAACCCACCGACTTCAAATAACATAAATAAACTTTGGGACTGGTATGACCTGTCGCGTATAGATGTGGATCCCTCAAAGGGCGTAGCCGTCTTTTTCTGCCACAGATAGGGAGACAGGGCTCCCAGAGAGGAAATAACGATGTACGACGAGGTCATACCGTGGAAAAACACCGCCAAGTTGAAGTTACACTTTACAAACGACTTACTTGGAAACCTCACATCAATTTTTTTAAAAAACACTGAACAAGCCAAGAAAATATCCGGCTCTTTACACCCCCTACTTCACTTTAACTCAAAGACCTATATTCAAAACAAACTACTTATATACAAATCACAAATTCGACACTCATGGGCTACAGGAAACACAAAGCGTCTCGAATCATTTCAAAATGCCTCACTTGACGATATACAAAAAGTCCCTGGTTTGTCGGTAATTCAATTATAAACTCCGATACAAATATCCGGCCACTGAAAAAACATATGGTAGAATTGGCCAAATCATTCTTTGCAAAACTTCTTATACATCCAAATCCTAGTATAGCTTGCCTCGGGCGTCTTAAGCCACGTCAGACTGCTGTAACGTAACATGAAATGTAACATGAAAGGACCACTTCATGAGTGTGGACGCAACGCGCGCACGAATCGCCCACATTCGCTGTTTCCGGACATAGCGAATGTGGGCGATTCTCCAGTGTCCTCGTCGCTGGTTACAGGGGTAAGTAAATTATGAAACATTTGTAAAAGTATCTTAACTAAACACGGCAACAAAATATTGCTATGTGAATTGGGGCGAATGTTTTTGTGGCAAGCATTTGGCCTTAGCAAATATGTTATTAACGTAGCAAGCAATTCGCGCTCCCATGTAAAAAGGTCTATTCATTCAAAGCAGATTTTGCTTTTAACGAATCACAGTATCTTTCCTCTCTTCGCCCCCCATAGTTTGGTTTTACTCCTCACCTGTATCTTCTAGTCTATTCATTCTGATGTCTATGGTCCTGAGCCATTTTTTTAGGGCCTCATGTTCTTAAATATTCTCATACTTCTCTCCCATGTAATAGGTCTGACGAACATTTTGCTTATGTGAACTGGTGTTTTTATTTTTCTATTATGAGATTAGACCCATTTGCTGCATTTGAAGCTGGAGTCGCCACAATCAATTCGTTTGTAGAATTTCAAACCATGCATTTCTGTGCTTCTCGAAAACCCTTCTGCTATGAATGTGTTCTTACACATTAGCACTTTACGCCAGTTTTTTAAGCATTTGTGCTCAGAAAATTTAAGTGTAGTTTTGTATCTCTAGCACATATGCAGCGGTATGACTTTTGCACTCCCAGAAATAAAACCTTTTTAGTAAAATTATCATTGTGCGTATATCCAATTTTATATCCGCATGCACATTATTTGACTTAATATGGTAACTATGTTATTTTCCACATCAAGTGTACAATAAAATAAGTGATTTTTTTTTGGGATAATTTTATAACGTAAAAAAATATATATTAATTCGCAAAACTCTTGAGAAAATATCGTCGTTGCATTCACAAAATATCCCATGTGAGGCTTCTGACCAAATTTTGTTGTTCACACCATTTGATTCGGATGTTACATATCAATATTTTATTCGGTTTTCGAAATAATCTGACATAAATATATCCCATTTTTCAAACTCATCTTTTAATCATTTTGGAGGCAACTCTGACAATTTAAAAAAAAAAAATATATGAAAAAATATAAAATTATAAAAAAATGAGAAATAAAAGTTTTTTTGTGGCATGAATTCAAAATACAATGACTATTTACTTTTTTTAACACATATTTGTCGTACATAAATTAAAATCTTTTACCCAAAGAAATGGTTTTTTTTTGTAATTATGTTTATTTTTCAATATATTATTAACTCAGTAGGTAAAGCAAAAATATTTTTTAAATATATTTTATAATTAAAATTACCAAAAAATTAAGTTACATCCAAAATCGTCCAAAATTGATTTTTTATGATCGATATTTCAAAATTTAAAACAAAAATAAATAAAATATAACATATTTATCCGCACAAGATATTTGCTCTACCTTTTGATAAAAAACAATTTTTCAGTTTAGTTGGATAATTTGGCCTCAAATTAAAATTTAACCACCCCAGCTAATTTGTTCGCTTTGGGAACAACTCATATCGATCTCATAGAAATCGTTGTGTCTCCCTTACAATCATGTTGAGAAATAAGTTTTAAACGGTGTTAGAAAGAGAAAATATCAAACTTTATAGTCAAATTCAAAAGTTAACCACAACATAATTTAATTGTACACCTTTATAAAACCAAATTTTCCGATCGCACTTTGAAATAAAATTATGAAACTTACGGAATTTTGCAGTAATTTTTTTTACATGAAACCTTAAAAAGTGAGATGACGGAAATGTTAACATTTGCAAAATAAATATGCACGTGTTTTAATTTTTTTCGTTATCAGTAATTTTAGTGAGGTGAGCCATTTTTAAAACTTTTTATGTTTGCGTTCAAAATTTTCTCGCTCCCTGGCTTAGCCACACATTCTCACGTGAAGCTTACTTAGTAAAAGCTTACCCATACATCGATAGCTCGCTCGTTGACAGACTCGATAGCTCGAGACAGCAAGTGATTTTGAAAATACCGATCGACGAAATTTCTCAACCACCGCGTTCGCTCTTAACTACATTACTTTTTCTTCACTCCATGATTCAATCCGACCTTCCCGTTACCTATCTCCATTCTCTTGAAGTGTGGACTCAAATAAATAAAAACACAAAGTGCAACCAAAAATTAAAAAAAAGAAGACTCTGAATCTGGCTAAATATCGCAATCCTAACTGCACGGCCTTCGTCGTATGAATCTTAAACTTGGATTTGAGGCCAAAATAGATAAATAAAAATAAATAATTATTCACGATTAAATAAAAATTATTAAAGTGCATACATTAATTATTTTTGTTCATTTTGGTGAAGTATTTTGGCCTCAAATTCAAATTTAAATTTTAGAATGCAAAACGCAGCCCACCTGTTTCTCTTAGCACCAACCGCCTATTTCGATTTATGCTTAAAAAAACATCACGAAAATGTCAATATTCTGTGGAAAATGGGGTTCGCGTAGAAGAATAGTAAATAACTTATAACATACCGGTAGCTTTAGCATGTCATCCACTCGACGTTGTACACTTTCCCCCTTCTTGGGACGAACAAGGAGATACAGATTCCCAATATCCTCACAGTCCCACAACAACTTCTCTATTAAAATTTTTCCCAAAAATCCTGTTGATCCAGTGATAAAAACATTCTTTCCTTCATAAAAATCCTTCACTTGAACAACATCCGACGCATCTAGAGGTGGGAGACTTGTTTCAATTTCTTCAGCCATTTCACAAATCTGGACCACAATTCACGAGCAAGACAGGTCTGTTAAAATTATAATGTTTCGAGCTGTACGCCGAACGAGTTCAAAAATAACAATGTAGGCAATTATTCCAGCAGTAATGCCTATTTATGCAATAATGCCCACTAATCATGATTATTATGTACCTACTTTTAATACAAAGACTAAAGCTTAATTAAAATAATCTTGTATAAATTACCTTTCAAAGTGAACGCATTATAACTTACTTGCATTATAACACCTTTATTGGTTAACAAAATCAACAATACAATTTTAATATCTATTTTTTTAAAAGATATAGTACTTAATATACACCTACCAATTCATTTATGAAATTAAAAAAAAAATGTCTATTACCAGTCCAAACGCAAAAATGTTATCTTCGTATCGTTTAAAAAAAAACCTTTTAATAATTATGTGTGAATATTAAAAATCCTATCTTCCAAATTATTCAATATATATATAATATATATATAAATAAAATAAATATATTTTATTTTTTTATTTTATTTTATTTTTATTTATTTGGGAGACCAACAGTTTACATTAATAACAGAGTATAATAATTGAGTACAATAATTGAACCATTTACAGGTTTCCACACGGGTATTGAATACAAGTAGTGTAGTGATTCCAGAGATATTTACTATTAAAAAATTACACTTCAAGAGACGAGTTATTTAGGTGGGAATAGGAAGGGGGTAGGAGGGGGGGGGGATCGGTTAAGTTGAGGTATAGTAATAAAAATATGCGTGACAAAAAATTAAAAGAGAAAAAAAGGAAGTTTATAGAGTGGTGGTTGTATTAGAGGGTATCTATAAGTATTGTTATTATGGAGTATCAAGAGCACGTCTGTGTGATTTTAAGGAGTGTGGTGCAGAGTTAAAAATGTCCAATTGTGTATAGTGTGTGTTGAAAGTGTTAGATGCACGATAGATGAAGGAGTTCTGCTTAGAATTAGTGTTGCACCGAGGGAGGCTAAGAATCATGTCTGATCTTGTTCGTCTGTTAGGAACTCGTCTGTATTCGTTCTAGGAGTTTTGAACAATCTACGACGGATATGGCTATTTTTTTATGAAAAAGTAAATCATATATATTATATCTGCTACTAAAGGGCTAGTACTAGAACCCATTACTAAGCCCATTATTATGAAATATTTTGGTTTACATTATTACAAATTAAGGGCTGTTTGTTTATTATTATCATTTCCGTATAGATATTAATTAGATTTTTTTCTGAATTTGCTGATCACATTTTGGAAACAAATCATTATTTTGATGTGTTCCCGCAAATTTGGAAAAACAGCTTTCTTACTCCAATATTTAAAAGCGGAGACAAGTCTTTAGTTGAAAATTACAGATTTTTTTTTAAAATTTTCTTTATTCAATTGGTTTGTTACAGGTTTTTCGACTACCAAGCTAGGCAAATGCCCGTATTAGGGCAGTCGAACCTATATGGTACCTGCGTGCATACAATCGTGGATACCGAAATTTTTTGAAAAGTCAATTCTTCAAAAAATATGTTCATGTATAAAATGTAATATTTCATTATTTCAATACGGTTTTGCCTCTGGCCGATCTACCTTAACTAACCTTACAATGTGTGAAAAATTTATTTCAGGTGCTCTTGCTAATAGAGAACAAGTTGAATCGATTTATACGGATTTAAGTAAAGCCTTCGATAAGGTTTGCCATAAAATTCTTCTAAATAAATTGTCTAAACTAAGAATAAGTGGTAAATTATTATGCTGGATTAAGAATTACTGATCAAAACGTGGGCTAACTGTCTGAATTAAAGAACACTTGCCTTACGAATTTGAAGCCACTAGCGGCGTGCCTCAGGGTTCACACCCAATATTATTTATACTATTCATAAACGATGTTACTTCGATATTCTCTAATGTTTACATATTATTATTTGCTGATAATATTTGCTTAAAAATACGTATGACTGTGTATCCCTACAATCGAATTTTATAAAATTCGCAAAGTAGTATACCCAAACTTATACTAAATATTTAAAAAATGTCAAATCATGAGTGTTTTTCAGAATAAAAACCCTATTATATATAGTTATTAACTTAACAACCATAGTTTATAGTCAGTACCTGCAATAAGGGACCTCAGAACAATCTTCGATACTGAACTACTATTTACAAATCACATTGACATCATTACTAGTAAAGCAATGAAATTGCTGGGCTTCATTTTAAGAATATCTAAAGATTAAAAAAATATACAAACATTTAAAAATACTTTATACAACTCTAGTTAGAAGTCATTTGGAATACAATTCCCCCATATGGAACCCTTTCTACAAAAGTCACGAAATTTCCATTGAAAGAATCCAACACAAAGATCAATTAATTTCAAATTAGGAATTCCCATGGATGACATAAACTATGATTCTCTATTGCAATAAATGCGAATCTTGTCGTTAAAAAATCGAAGAATGCTTAATGATCTTATTTTTATTTATTTAAAATAAACAATAACTGGTTTGAATCCCCTGAATATTGGTCTCCTTAATAAATTATCATGTACATTGTAGACCAACTCCACTCGAAACATCTTTTCCATTGCAACAATACTGGGACCAATGCAGAACAGAATTTAATAATAAATCGCTTGCATGCTTTGGGCAATGAATACGCTAACAACGTTATCACGTCGGTAATTTGGCCTCATTCAAAAGACGCATTAAACACTGCTAGTACCACGCATACATACCTTCTACTACCTGTATTTGCACTCTAAAATTAATTAATGCATTATAAATCATAGGTTCTCGTAAAATTTATCATATCGTTTGATATAATACATAAAACTTTCCTATTAATTATTTCTATTTTTTTTTTTCCTAAAAGGATTTCTTACTTTTTATCACTTTTTATATTTTATATTTAAAACTCTGTAAGTACCCTTTAAAGATATCTTATATTTCTACATTTTACTTCTTATTATTTTACTTCATACTTTCAATTTTTTTTTTTTTTTACTTTTTAATTAATAGTTTATACTTCATATTTTATACCTTAGTTACTCCTCACATTTTACCTTATTTTTCAGATTTAACCTCATTTTGATGTAGGCTACTTACATTTTAATTATTTTATTATTTGTAGTACTATTTATAAGTTAATAATGTTAATGGCACATGTTGTGCCGTATATGTGAAAATAAATAATAAATAAAGGGTTAAGGTTTTTATATGCAAATAACCTTACAATTAAATAACTTAGAAACTAGAAAAGTGTCAACAGCCAATTAAAATCAGTTTTTACATATATTCATGTTGTTCCCACTAAGAGGATTATAACTAAATATTTGGCAATCCACTTTTGTATAAATACAATGACAACAAAATCTATAGGTAGGTAACACTCACGGAAGGTAGAAGGGAGCAGTTTCATCTGGGACGTAGTTCCTTTCAAGATAAAATCACCATCTGAGATGTAGTTCACTTTACTTGATGAATTATTGCGAATATGAAGACTTATATTAACGAAGACCTCGTACTCGCGGAGCTGCGTGAACACACTGACTTTTTGGGGGGCAAGTGGGGGAGACGAGAAAGGATGCATTTGTTGCCACAAATAGAATAAGTAATCCATTTCAAGAACACAAAAGTATTTCACCGAGTTATCACTAAAAGCGGCGCGAACATGCCCCCGGCCTTGACAGGATGGTCAAAACAAACCAGAATGCGAAAAGGAATGAAAAAAAATATATATATATATAGATATAAAAAATAAAAATAAACATTTACCACATAGTGTTTCAATGCTTAAAACATAATGCTTATCACTATTGCGAGTGTGATAAAAATAAAATACTAAATTAAAAAAAAAACGATTTTAAGAATAGCAAATACATGTACGAGTATATGCCTACTTAAACTAAACTAAACAATTATTCCTTTAATGCGTGGAGAAATAACCCCAATGCCTTTAATGGTTGTATGCTTGCGATCTCTGAATAAGGGTAATCCAATGCGTTCAAAATGCAATAAAGAATTATGGTTTTAATTACCGATTTTCCGATTTACAGGCATTGGTAGAGTGCATCGTACCTAGACAATTTCGACATACATTTTGTTTTTGAGTTATTTTAAACCCATTTTTAGGAGATGCTTTCAAAAATGTTGGGCATTTAAAAATGAATGTATGGTCTGACAAGTTGTATAACGCGCACTTGTAATGTTTTGCCATGTTATGCGTTAAACTAAGAAAAACGTGGCTTAATTATTCTATTATGTAATTTTTTCTTCCCGTGCTGCTGTGATTTCCATTCTGGTAATGTAGAAGTTCTATGAAGTATTTTGTCTTGTTCACGTAAAAATGTTACGAACTCATCGTACGACGGTACCTCCGTTTTTCTGATTGAAGATTCGAATGCCATAGCCGTTTCCCTATCCAATTTTTGTGTTCCTATATGAACGAAACATTGTAACTAGTTTGGAATTTTTAACTGTAGCAACGCTGAAATCGATGAATAAAATTGTTCTATGAAATTTTCTAAATTCGATGCATTTAGTACTGTGATTGGTTTTAATTTTAAAATTGTATCGATGTAATATGTCGCGGTTGCTTGACCATCTTCAAATTTTTGTATTAAAGAATTCCATATAACTTCATAGTTTTCTACTGTAGTTGGAATTCCTGCATTTATAGATATTTAACGCCGTTCCCGACAAAGTACTAATTAAATATTGATTTTTTTTCACGTTGGAGAGAACAGTGTTTTCATGAATTATTGTCTTAAACGTTTGGTAAAATATCCTCCACCCCGTGATATTTCCATCAAATCTGGGTAAAGTTAGCTTTGGCAGTTTTTATATTGCTATTCATTTTATCGTATTTATCTTGCGCGGTAGATGGTGACACATTTATATCATTGTTACTTATTTGTTTAGCTGTTAACTGTATAATTGCGCAGAGTTCGTCAAATGATTGTTCTATTTGAAAATTTGTAATAAATTCAGAATAAATCTGTAGTTTTAAATCATTAAATTTTTCAACAAGTTCCATAAATTCCTTTCTAATCTCCACTAACAGAGCGGCATGGGCGCAAAACATATTTCTTGAAAGAGTCGATTTTAAATGCTCTACCAGATCAAATCAAAAATATAAAGGAAATGAATATATTTAAAACAAAAGTAAAAAAATGGCTGAGAGATCAAAGTGATAATAAAATTACAAACATCATGAAGACGATATAAAGACAATCCATAACCAAATACAAATATTTTAAAAAACTACAGGCCACCTCAGAACAGGAAATCCTAGTGAGGAGGTCTGTGAAAAAAAAAAGAATCTTTACTTTTACTATACATTATACATACATGTACAAACCTTGCTATTGAAACTAATAATAAATAAATAAATAAATTTTGTAAACTTTCATAAATTATCTGCGTCCTTGAAAGATACGAATTTTGTCTTGCATCTAGGAGTTTAATTTCACAATTAATTTTTGTGACAGAGGATTCCTCGGGCATTTTTAACGGGATGTTAATTATTCTACTGATGAAAATTTATTATGAGACCGAAGTCTAGTCTAGTTCTACTGTAATAATACTATTGCGATGATAATGTGAACTCCAACACTAAGTAACTACCTACCGTAATTTGATAATACACTAAAACACTATGCCGTAAATATTACACCGTAAAATAGCGCGCTGGTTCTTTTTTACATCAAATTATCCGGCTCGAAGGACCAAATGTTCCCGCTAAGAGGGTTATAACTATATATTCGGCAATCCACTTCTGTATAAATACAATGACAACAAAATGTATAGGTAGGTAACACTCACGGAATGTAGAAGGGAGCAGTTTCATCAGGGACGTAATTCCTTTCAAGATAAAATCACCATCTGAGATGTAGTTCACTTTTTTACTTGATGAATTATTGCGAATATGAATAGTTTTCAAAGAATAAAATTGTTTTAAGCGACTTATATTAACGAAGACACACTGAATTTTTGGGGGGCAAGCGGGGGAGACGGGAAAGGATGCATTTGTTGCCATAAATAGAATAAATAATCCGTTTCAAGAACACAAAAGTATATCACCGAGTTATCACTAAAAGCGGCGCGAACACAATTCATTTTGACATCTTGGATACTCTTCGATTATTTTGTGTTAATTTAATAAAAAAATAATATTTAAATGTATCAATTAGATTCCTATTCTAAAATATATGTATTTTGTTTATAATATTAAGGTAAGTTATTGTTTTTATTATTCTTGAATACAAAGAATTTATATCCCCAGGGTTATATGGGAATAAAAAATTATTATAGTAACGAATTCACCGGAAATTATTAAAATGTGAGTTTTGAGCAAACAAAAATTATTAGGGTTGTGCACCGCCTTAAAAAAGTAAACAAACTGAAATCAAGATTATCTATAATATAAAAATGAATCGCTAAATTTGTTGGTAAGCGCAAATCTCGAGAGCGGCTAAACCGATTTCGCTAATTCTTTTTTTAGAATATTCCTTGAAGTTCGAGGATGGTTCTTAAGGAGAGAAAAATTAAGAAAATTGCGCAGAAAATTAGATAATAACAGAAAACATCGCACGTTTGACAGTTCGCGTGTTAGAGAATGACATTTTGCAAATGTTCAATCAGGATTCTATTTTTGAAAAGTTGAAAAATTTATTTAAAGTAGGTACTCCCCTAATAGTTTGAATCGAATCAAGAATTTTAGATATTTTAAATAGGTACCTATGTTAGGTACCAAATTTAATAGACATGAAAAATGGAAATTTTAATAAAACTTGTAAAAGGTGGCACGCGGACTGCTTAAAAACTGAATGTACTGGGATTGAATATATGGAACGCGGGAGGGGGATTGGCGGGACGAGGGAGCGGGAAAGGGGAGAAAGAAGGCGGGAAAGGTGGAAGGGGAATGCGGGAGGGGAAGGGTACGTGTAAGGGGGGAGGGGAACTCGAAAGGGTGGTTAGCGGGACGGGGGAAGGGGGGGAGGAGTGGAGTGGGGAGAGGGAAGGTGGAGGTGACGGAGTGGGAACGCGAGAAGGGAAGAGGACGCAGGACAAGAAGGGGAGGCGGAAGGGGAATGGGACGAATGGGAAAGGACACTCAGGGAGAAACAATTTCTTTATTAAATGGCATAGCAACGCACGCCGGGACCAGCTAGTTTTAAATAAAAATACTAACATATTTGCCGTACGTTCCTAAGTGGAGGTAACTTCTCTATCAATTTTAAAACTTAAACTTTGTTTATTAATTCTTGTTGCAGGTTCGTAAATTTTAACGTAATTATGTAATTATGATTCATAAAATGAACTAATTCCAGTAAGCTGATCAATTTTAGCATTAATTCATTTTTTAGGTTGAATTTGAATATCTCAAGGTTGTGCACAAATTGACACGGCATAATAATGAAATATTGCTAGTAGGTAGAACGCAAGGAATATAATTAACTCAAAGTGGGAACCATCAATTTAAGTAAACGAATTAATCGGATTGACATTTTTTCTTATGTCTAATGCTGCAATAATTGAACATCCCTTACGACAGATCTTCAGCTATTTCATCAAGGATATTATGAACAATTATAAAAGAGAAGACCCCTGACCAAAACATCGTTCTTTGTTTTAATAATTTATCAAGAAATATTTACATATTTGATAACAATATTTAAAAATGCATGTTTCCAATCAACATTACTTTCTGAGGTATCTTGCTATTTGTTACTGAAATAAGGTAATGTAAAATATCAGAACGCAATATATTTATATAGTATTCAAAGCATGAATGAATAAAAAGAAAATGTCACATTCTAGTGATGAACTTTAAACCTGAAAAACATAAATAAATTATAATTTTAATAATAGTTTATTCTAGAACAATAATAACGCTCATGAACTCTGACCACATATGACAAATCCAGTAGCAGAATGTTGTGACAAATTTTTTGTTTTGTTTTGTTGTTGAAATTTTTATTTAGATGTACGTAAGTTTTCGCATACATCTAGTACGAAAATAATAAAAAAAAATACAATTTACGAAGTACAGTAATATTTACAAATACATTAAAAAAAGAATACTAAATAAAAAAGATAACTAGACAAAAAATACATTATAAAAGAATAATATTGGCAAGTAATCAAAAAATATTTTTTTACATATAATGCACATATCCTACGAAAAGTGCTGAGACTTGAGGCTTTCTTTACGGCATTTGGCAGACTGTTTTAAAGTTTTTGCCTTTTATAATATGCGCTATTTATTTATTTATTTTATTTGGCTGTTTCAAAATAGCCGATGTCGAATCAAATCAAACGATATAACTAGAATTTTTCGGGAATTTTAATTTTACCCAATCTAGGGTCAGTGTGTCCAGGAGTGACGGACGTATTAATCCATGACATATGAATTCCTAAGGCGGATAAGAGGAATTCGGTAGTTATCTTAAACAAAGTCGATTTTGTAAATAAAGTAGGAGCATTCTTAAAACCACAATAATTTGAAATCCTAAAAAAGGATCCAACGGACACAATTTTGGTAAACGTACGAAACCTAATTAAAAATTGTAAATCAATATTCTCAAATAAATCCGCCCGAAGAAGCGCAATGGTAATAAATCCAAGGGCTCCTGTACATTACGGGCAACCCAAAATTCATAAAGTAAATATTTCTATCCAACCGGTCGTTTCCTGTATAAATGCCCCAACAGTATTACTCGCCAAAAAACTTAACTTTTACTTAAAAAATTATACTAAATTCTCTCCAAAACATAGTGTTACAAATTCTCTGGAAGTTTTAAATGAATTTCAAAACTTGATCTCCAACATAAATGCCAATTTTTATCTTTAGACATCGTAAGCCTTTTTAGCAATATTCCTATCCAAGAGTGCCCTAAAATCATTGAAGATATATTAGATAAATCTAACATTAACCCAGTTATTAAAAAAGACTTATTAGACCTATTTAAAATATGCCTGAAAACCAACTACTTTATATTTAACTTATTTATCTTAAAAATGATGAAAATTTTGTATGAAGAATTTAAAAATTCTTCTTTTGGATTTAGGGTCAATTAGGTTTAGGCATCCTTAAAATTTGATAAATAACGTAAGATTTGAAATAAAAAATCTTTGGTACCTGCTAAATTTAAAATAAGTAAATATCTATGTTTATTTATTGTTTTATTGTTATCAAATTTAATTTGTAGAACTCCATTTTAATTTTTATTTCTTTTATACTCGTATATTCAAAAATATTATTATGAAATTAATAAAAACAGTTTATTTATAAACAAGTTCCCTTGTGTAATTATTATTACGCGTGACAGCTGTTTCGCCTTCTGGAGGCATTATCAAACTGTGGTAATGCCACATACAGACGATCTATTTATATTATTTCTAGATAGGTATTTACTATGACTAATTTCTGATTAAAAACGACTTCAATTATAAGTATTTATTATTTTCCCAATTACTGTAATTTCTCACTTCGACTGAAAGTCTCTATGCAGTCAAATCATATCGTGAGTCATTCGCAAATGCTGACTCCTGGATTTCTTTTCAAGCATAATTAATTATTTTAAATTAGTTTAATTATATGTATAAAAGCGGAGAGTGTATTATACTTTTTGTTCATTTATTAAAATAGCTTTAGGACTATTATTATGTTTGTTAATCTCGAGCTGCTCGAAAAGATTAAGTATACGTCCTTTATTTTGGATGTGTAAAGGAGTTGGCTAAGTGAGTAATTCTCATGTAGGAGATGTTTGGCAAATTGTGATTGCATTTTATTATTATTTTTAAATGATCATAGGTATGTGACCTTTGAATCTAGTATTAAAGGACCAGCTGGTTTTTCCAACATAAACAGCGTTGCATTTTTTATTTTTTTTTTATTTTTTTTATTTTTTTATTTTTTTCTAAAAATTTATTCAAACTTTCAAACTCATTTTCAAACAGTTTGAAAATGACATTACAAGTCGAAACAGCTGTAACTAAAACACTAACCAAAAAACTTGCAGAACTCGATAATAACATTTTCAAATTTAATTTTAATTAAATTTCTAAAAATTAAAATGGAGTTCTACGAATTAAACACAAAAACAATTAATAGCGTTGCATTCGTCACACTGGAGTTTGTAAATGCCGCTATTTTTTAGTTTGGGAGTTTTATTTTTGAGTTTTTAAGAGATGATTATGATTAATGCGGAAGGCAATTTCTAATCCACAACTTTTGAGAACTTTATCAATTTTATTAGATGTAGGTCCGACAAATTCCAAACACACAAATTTATTATTCGTTTTATTATTAATCGCTGGGTAAATTGAGTTAAGGTTAATTTTGTGTTTTTTTATGACTAATTATTTTATCAATGTCTCTACCCTTGAAGCCGTTATTTTTTGCAATTGATAAAATTATATTTTTTCCTTTTCGTATGCTTTATTGTCAAGCGGAATGTTAGTAAATCTGTGTTTCATGTGATAAGCAGATAATTTATGTGACCATGGGTGCAAATATTTAGAATTAATGGTCCTGTCGGTAAACGTAAGCTTATGGAAAATTTCAAATGTATGTTTATTATTTTCTCTACCGATTGTTATGTCTAAAAAATTAATTTTATTGTTACACTCTCTTTCAACCGTAAAGCAGATTTTACGGTTGATGGAGTTAGCTAATATAACAAAAAGGTCTAATTGTCTGTTGGTACCTTTCCAACAGATCAAAATATCATGAATATAACTCACATCGCAAATTATGTATTTGCTAAAAATTGAGTCTAAAATTTTATTTTCAGTATAGTCCATGAATATTTCCGCAAGAAGGGGACTCAAAGGTGACCCCATGGGTAAGCCGTTGTTTACTTGATAGAATAAGTGCTTAATTTTATGAGTGCTCTGTCAGATGTGGGTTGGGTCATAACTTAGGCCCTATGGCACCGAACTGACTGAAATATTGGAATATTACTGCGAATTACTGCTTCTACATGAATCAATCAATCAATTAAAATTTTGGATTCAGAATCCAAAATTTCAGTAAGTTCGGTGCCATATGGCCTAAGTTATGACCGAACCCAAGTGTTAAGTGTTATGAAGAATTTTAAAATTCTCTTTTGAAAGAGATTTTGATTGATTCGTTTACAGACCGTTATTCTTAGTAAGAATCCAAAATTTCAGTCGGTTTGGTGCCGTAGGGCATAAATTATGACCGAACCCAAGTGTTTCAAAGCGCCCATATTGTTTTTTTTTTTTAAATTCTTTTTTTGGATGAACCCTATTAGCCTAAGAGCCGGTGACTTTAAACCTGTAATGATAGGTCTCCCAAAGTTCATACACAAAAATCGTTAGGTCATTCATAGGGGTACACAAAATGGCGGTGCTGCCATTGCGGTCAGTGCTAAAAAAAATAATTTTTCAAGACTTCTGTAATCATAATCATAATCATATTCTGTAATCATATGGATTTTTTTTCGATTTGTATTTTTGAAATACGCCTTCCACTATCACGAACAATGAATTTTACGAGTCGTTGATTGTTTAAGGGCCGGTTTTATAACCATCCGTTCGTCACGCTTGATACCATTTTTAACTAATATTTGGTATACCGCTTGATTTTGCCGTTTTATAAACATTCGCAAGGCTACCGGTCGGTTATGAAGAGGTTAATGCTTTACGGACCGATTTTGGTCAGTTAAATGGATAACGATCCGTTTGCTGACGTTTTTTGACAGTTGTGAGTAGGAAGTTGTTCTCGGCGCTCGGTTATTTATTTATTATCTAAATCAGTCAGTAACGCCAGCCCAGCTTTATTTCTTTTATAACATATTCAATAATATTATTATTCAATTTATAAAAGCAGTTTATTTATAAACAAGTTCTGCTATGTAATTATTATTACGAAGACAGCTGTTTCACCTAGTTTGATAATGCTTTCAGAAGGCGAAACAGCTGTCACGTATAATAATTAATAATTACATAGAAGAACTCGTTTATAAATAAACTTTTTTTTAAATGAATAACAATATGAGAATACATAAAAGAAATAATAATTAAAATGGGGTTGTACAAATTAAACTTAATAACAATAAATAAGTTATTATTAACACTATGTTTCTAAGCTCTGGGATCAATGCTGCAAGCAGCTGGCAATTTTACAGGAATCTCCAAGTCGACGCATCCGCATAACAATGCAAGTAGTGCATTGTTATACGGAGAGCGACCCAAGTAATAAAACTTTTGGACTAAATGCAACCGATGACCGCTAGTAATGCACATTTATTTATAATACGTAAAACAAGAAAACGATCGGATAGCGGTCCGCTAACGAAAAACGGTTCGTTACGTAACTGAAATTTGGTACTTCGTTTATAAAACCGGCCTTAAATAAATGAACTCGCATATTTTATGCGATATTTTTCGATTTTTCAGCCGTTTTCATTGTTTTTTTTAAACTTTCTTATGTCTTTCGTTACATAAGAGACACCTCGTACCTAGGTATCTATATTCATCGACTTCCTAAAAAAACCAAAACTTATCTGAAAGATCATCAAATTTTGTGTAAGAAAAACCACTGCTGCCGTTTCCAAAAAGTGGACAAGATGACGGCAGCAGCGTTTGAAAGTCGCCCTCCGTGCAACCGAAATCGGGGTTTCAATTCGGTTTTATCAGCGATCGCCCGGTTTTTTTCGATTTGTATTATTGAAATACGCCTTCTAATATCACGAACAATGAATTTTACGTGTCGCTGATTGTTTAAATTTTCGATTTTTCAGCTGGTTTCATTTTTTTTTTTACTTTCTCATGTCTTTCGTTTCATTTTATATTTTTAAATAAAGACCATCTGATACATAAAGTTTTTTTGGATATATTTTTTAGCAGAAATCGAGTCTTCGACTCTGCTACTTTATGTATAGTTTATTATATATTACCACTAAGGTTGATTTTTAATCTAAAATAATGTGTATTTGAAATATTTTAGTTTTAAGTAATAATGATTTATAAGACCCCTTTAAGAAAATGATACCTAAACTGGATTTTAACAATGTTCAGGTAAACTTTCAACTGGTCGCAGGGTTTTCCCCTGTGAATATTAAAACACTATTTTATAAGAAAAACATTTTTTTTATGTTTTCATTAAAGAAAATTGCGGATTTTTTGCGCAACAGCGTCATAAACGGTTTTGCCGCTGCTCCTTTGTATCAGAAAATTACCTTGTCGCAGTACTAAAAAAGGATAAATTGTTTTTGAAATGACATGTTTTATGTCAAAATAATAATAATTCACTAAATAAAAATATGAAACAAAAAGATTGTTTAGTTTTTAATCAGCATACTATTTTTTTGTTTTAAGACAAGAAACAAAGAAGTTACAGATTTATGAAACCATAATGAGCATTTCCAACCACTGTACGGCGTCGAGCATCAGCCTGGAGGAACCATGATCTTCACCGCCATGATAACAATATCATCAAGCCTCCGCCCTCATCGCTACCATTCATCTCCATCACCCACGGTATCGAGCATCGGCCTGGCGGAATATCAGAAGATCCGTGATCTTCACCACCAGCTGACCACGACCACAACGTCACCAAGCCTCTGCCTGCGTGATTTGTGCGCAATGCCCGCGCACAAATCCTCTTCTCAACGTGATGTAATTTTACGTGATATGCATCCCGACGTGATACTCGTACATATACGACTACCAATCATATTATAACTGTTCTACACCTACTTACAGCTACAGCATTACCCAAAGTAGATTTCATAGAAAAAAAACCCCCTCACCATGGATAAGGCACCGAAAAACTAATATTTTTTATATCACGTTTTTTTTAAACATTATTTAGTAACTCTTCAATTCTCGTACATGTATGTTATATAATTTTACCGATCTTCCAAATTATTATAATTTGGTTATATAATTATTATAATTTGGTGGGCGGTTTTGGTTACCGCCGCCCCGAGAATCATTTATTGAATAAATACGACTGCTCACCAGCTGCGTGGCGGGCCGCATCCAGGAATACTGGTTGAGGGAAACTTTTTAAACTCTCCAGTAGGGTTATTTCGACTCATCGCCTTGCACCGCAGTGGGAATAATGGATTCATCGTCCGTCATTACTGGATACACTAATACCTAGATTCCTACCCACACCCTTTTCGTCCTCTCCTTCCTTTCTTTAAAATACCCTCCATTCCCAAAGATGTCGTAGGAGAAAACACATCTTGTAAGATGTAAGCCAATAAGCAACGTGAAGCTTGACGAAGATGGGCAATTATATTTTTGAAAGATAATAATGGATTACCTACCTAAATAAAATTCCTTGTTTTTCCGCTTGCTACATTTTCCAAATATACCTTCAACACTGTTTAATGTACATGAATAATTGTCACGAGACTCGGTAAGAAGTGCCTTTACGGTACCTTTACAGTAGCAAACGCGACAATTTCTCCTTTGTTTTTTGATATTTAGGAAGGCTATACTCGTAAACAGGCCCCATCTAGGGACTTTATCTGTATGAAAAACATCTTTGGAAAGTACTATGGTATAATTTTATTTACCATTTCCCAGCGAGGAACTCTCAAGGAAAATGTACTGTACGTTTAACAAGCCACTGCTTTTTGCACTTTGTTTCTAGCCTAATGGTGTCGGTAAGTTTTAAATGGTGCAAAAATGTTACTCATACTTTGTGAGGCAAAATAATACATCAAGTACTTTGGCATATTCCCTTTATATTTCTCCTGTCTTCTCCGGTAATTTGACAGCCTCTCAAGATATGTGGTTTATTCGCTTCTATCTTGTAGTAACGGTGCGTGACGCGTTGGATCATGATGACGTGTAGTACTTCACTGAGAATGTTGGGTTTTGTCCTACGCACTGCAAGAAACTTCAGAGACACCCGGGTTCTCACAGTACTATACAATGCTTTGGTTAGGAGTAGGCTTGAGAGTGGGTCGGTGATTTGGAGCTCATACCAAGTGAAGTACTCCCTCATGTTGGAGAGGGTTCAGAAAATTCTGAGATTTCTTTACCTGAGGGAGTATACCTGCGGCTCTACACTACCCACTTTCTCTTGGGCATGCTTGGTCTCAACCATCTACGGGTCAGAAGGGATGTGCTCTTGTAACATACTTCTTCAGACTGATTCGTGGAAGGTTCGAAAACTCGGCTATCATGGAGAGCATTAGTTTCTATGTTCCCGATGATTATCTCCGTCACCGACAGCATAGACTGTTTTATCTCTCGACTTGCAGAACTAACTTGCCAATAGTTATGCCAGTCGGGAGAGCTGTCTTTTTGTTAAATAGAATCACTTCGAATATCGATATGTTTAACATCAATGAAGCACAATTCAAACGACAAGCTTTGTTGCTGTTAGTCTGATTGTGCTTCATTGATGTATAAATTGCTTAAATCTGTTTGAATCTCAATATTTTCTCTCTTCTAATTGAATGAAAAATCAAAAAAAAATTTAAGCTCCCTTCTTTATATTTTCTCCACGGAGAACTGTACAAATCATAATGCAGCCACCTCTGGTCGGGAGCTCCAAAATACCTGAAAAATACCCTCGACTCTGTGCAGAAACGGGCGGTCCGTTCGATAAATTCTCCCATCTTAACAGACGGATTGCAATCCATAGAGCATAGGCGTCGGGTGGGAATGCTATCCTTGTTCTACCGGTATTACAGTGGAAGATGCTCCAAGGAATTATCATCATTGATCCCTTCGGCACCGGTGCACAGTCGGGAAACACGCCAAACGCGTACTCAACATTTGTACACGGTTGACATTTGTCACATGAGAACAGATCGCTTCTTCGACTCGTTCTTGTGTTCAACAGCTCGGCTGTGGAATAATTTGGCGGCCTCTGTGTCTCCTCCTTCCTACAACATGGGTTTCTTCAAGACCAATGTTCATTCCTTCCTCTCCTCAAAAAGACCCTCCACACAGCATCCCAGATGACATAGGCCCTGAGGGAAATTATTTTCCTCAAGCTGTAAAAAAAAAAAAGTCTGGGTCTTGAAGATATGCATGCTGCGGGAGTGAGGAAACACAGATGCCGGCACATCGTTCACAGCCGAACTGTTGAACTCAACAACGAGTCGTAGAAGCGAACCGTTCTCATATGACAAACGTCAAGTATGTACAAATGTCAGGCGCTCATTTAGCATGTTTTTCACGTAACTGGTGCTGAAGGAATCAATGATGCAAGTTCCGCAAGTTCCTCTTCCGTTGAAATATGGGTTGAAAAGGACAGCTTTCCCACCCGATGCCTGTGCTCTAAAGAAGCTTTTGCTCTCTTCGCTTTTCGTTAAGTCCGTATACCGTCAAAATTATCGGATCATAATTATTAACAACTAGCTTTTTCTCGCGGCTTCGCTCGCATGGTGTAAGAGGGGTTCCCACTCCGCCTCCTCCACCTCCCCCCCCCTCTCACCGCCCTCCCTCCCTCCCGCTTTCCATATATTCAATCCCAGTACATTCAGTTTTTAAACAGCCCGCGTTCCACCTTTTACAATTTCGATTCAAATTTCCATTTTTCATGTATGTATATTAAATTTGGTACCTAACATAGGTACCTATTTAAAATATCTAAAATTCTTGATTCGATTCAAATTATTAGGGGAGTACCCTACTTTAAATAAATTTATCAACCTAAAGATTTTCAAAAATAGAATCCTTATTTAACAATCATTGTTTTGCAAAATATCATTCTCAAACACGCGAACTGTCAAACGTGCGATAGTCGTTAGGTTTTCTGAAATTATCCAATTTTCTTAATTTTTCTCTCCGTAAGAACCATTCTCGTACTTCAAGGAATATTTAAAAAAAAGAATTAGCGAAATCGGTTCAGCTGCTCTCGAGATTTGCGCTTAGCAACACATTCAGCGATTCATTTTTATATATAAGATATTATCCTAAAGTCAAACCATTTTTTTTAAATTCAATAGCTAGACAAAAAAAAACGGAGACCAATGTGAGTGCAATGTTGATAATATAATAATAATGAATTCAGAGCTTTCGAACTCGTGGAAAAGTTACTTAATGGAACCTTACTAAGGTCATATGTAGTATTTTTCTTTGATACTACTTTTTAAAGTCAGTTGTACAAAACACACGCCATGTTATGAAAGACGGTTCATTATTTGTGAATGTTTATTGCCGTTTTTTGCACGTTTCTTCACAAATTGCTCCCAACGTTAGCACTGTTAGCAGTCATGGTATAAATTTCACGTTTTGTAATGAAGAGGATAAAAATGTCTCACCCTTATCAGCAGCATGAATAAAATTGTGAGTTTTATTATAATTTTTCTAACTGTAGACTGCGAATGTCGTTATTTTGTAGTACAATTGGGGAAAATGAAAATATTTTTTTTCTACTTTTGAATGTAGCTATAACTTTGTGGTTATCCATTATAGATAATTTAAAAAATGTTATTTTGTTTGAACCACTTGTATATTTGAGTAAAGCCAACCGGTTTTGGAACGACCGTTCCTTCTTCAGGACAAACGTATACTGATTTGACAGTTACAAAATAGTGGATGGGAACAATGTATTATTGCTAAGGACTGTGGTAGGGGTGGAATCGTTGCTAGGTATTAATGAAGAGTGTGTGGATAGGGGAACATATCCGTGATAACATATCCCCTACCCACCCACTCTTCATTAATATCTATCCACCCCTACCACGATCCTTAGTAATAATACATTGTTCCCATCCACTATTTTGTAACTGTCAATTCAGTATACTTTTGCCCTGAAGAAGGAACGGTCGTTCCGAAACCGGTTGGCTTTACTCAAATATACAAGTGGTTCAAATAAAGTAACATTATTTAATTTATCTATAATTTATTCGTGCGATTTTTTTTTAATCTTTACAATTTATTTAATTAGTGAAATATTTTATATTTCATTACCTTAATAATTCAGTATATGTTAAAAGGTATTTTAGGTAAAATAGTATGATTGTTACCGACGATGAATAATAATTTGTTTGACTTTAAAGCCGATCATAATGTTTGTTTTTCCCGCTGCGATAGAGAATGTTTACTTTAACTAAACTAACTACCACTTGGCTTAGTTAGGCCTGTTAGGCTAACGAAGGAAGGAGGTAGCGCAAAGCGGAATAATACCCCAAAAATAAAAATAAATTATAATCTAAAATCTATTTTCAATATTATCGAACATAATATTGTGTAAATTGCTTCCCCAAACAAAGTAAAGAATTTATATTCACAATGATTTTAAATAAAATAAATTCATGTATTTATATAGATATACAAAATACAAAGATTTAACGAACATAATAATTTCAAAGTAAATTTAATGGAAATGATTTCATCTTCTCCTTTCAATTTCGGCAAATATTAATTTGAGTGTTTTGTGTTTATTTATTCATTCTAAGAAAGATCGGTTTTTGTCAAAGCGTGTTTCTATTAGATATCTGGGCATCAAACAAGTTGGTAATTAAAAGTTGATTCTTTAAGTAAGTTACGTAAAGCCCTGCTGTTGCGTAATAGGCAATATTATACAGTCTTGTTTTAGTATTCAAATAATTTATTTTAAAGATGAACTAATTATTAAATAAATTTCAATAAAAAAGTAATATCAACACTAAAATGAAATGCGAACTATTTTTTGTAGCTATTGTAGCCTACAATTTGTAAACATTGGAGGTTGCCCACCACTTTCACACGGCGTTCTAAGGAAACAGATGGTTTCCTCCTTCACCGTACTCGTCAGGACTCTAATTTTTTATTTATAAAGAAGCTACTTTTAGCAGGCAGTATGCGAGTGCGTACATGTTGTTAGTTATTTATTTCACAGTATCACGTCTCATCTCCGCCACCTGATGTAGCTGAAATAAAAGTTTGTTAATATGCAGAATAAAAAATAAAAAATACATATTATGATGAGATTGTTTAACTTAACCAAAGCAGCTGAGCTTCAGTCACCCGGCAGTCCCACCGAGAATAAGCGGAGCGATCAGTCCAGTCGCAAGCGAGACTCGGTGTCCACGCCCCTAAGCCGGCTTCCTGGTAGGCCCTCGAAGAAAATGTTGGGATTAAGGGCAGAAAGACCTGAAGACACTAGGGATAAAAGAGAGCATCGGGTCACCGGAGGCAGGGCGGAAGGGCAACGGTCCGCTACGGTTGGTCTTTGGTCTTCTGGCCCGCTCATGGCGACGGGGGAGGCGCGGGCGGGTTTTGCAGCGGCTACCTTGGGAGTCATCTTCTCGGTTGTTGCACGGACATAGATCTAGTCCACCCCCTTGATGGGGTGTCCTTTGATGTGGTATCCGGACAGTCTACCGTCAGTTGTAAATTGAGCTGCTTTGTTTGACTGCCTTCGTTGCCCTAGCCAAGGGATAGCTTTTTGTAGTAAAAACACTTGTGTTTGGTACTGGATATTGTTGTATTTACCTTTAAATTATTCAGGTGAATTGCAAATTACAGAAATTTGTTTCGAGTTTTGAGAATGAATTGCAAGAAGATTATATGTCGAAGATTGTAATAACATGTAAGAGCAAGCTGACAGAACAACCACAGATAAATGATAACATAGACAATGTGTAGCACGGAAAAAAATCAAATGAAAGGTGACAAAGACGTTGAATTAAGGGTAAAAGAGTATAAACATGGAAGTAAGGAAAAATTAATGAAATTTGACATGCTAAATAATTGGATAAATATTCAAAATAGGACAACATAACATTCAACTGTATACATCCTTACCTATATTTTTATTCCATAAATAAGATGACAGATTTCATTTTTATAACAGATCTTTATTGATTATGTAGGAATTTATTTTAATTTCTTTGTTTGAAAAAAAAAAATTAAATGTTGTGATAAAAATCGCATGTGCCGTTTCCCAAAAATTTTTTTTTTTCCAGGCCATTATGTTGTTTTATTATTAGTGTTCGTTGAGTAATAACGAAGAATAGTAGTACGTATATCAGGATAATCAATTGTTAACTATATATTTATTAATTACGTAATTTTTAATTTTACCCCCGGCACCCACTCCCAAACAAAGTGTATTGGGTAAGACAGTGCTTTTACACTGAACAAGAAATCTTGTCCTATTAAAATTCTTGTATAACTCAGCCAATATCGAACAACTGTCTTAAACCCCGACCTGTGATTTGAACAAAGACTCTCGCACCATCACTCGAGCATGTCAAACTTTTTTAAGGATTTGTAAAAATTAGATGTTCAATAATGATGTATTTCCGATAAAATTCGAAATAGTTTTATGTTCCATGCAGAAAAATAATCCGATACCAATATTATTTTGATGTACCGAATACAAACGTCAAGCGTCATAAATTAATAACATATCTTATTAATGTGACAACAGACTCAGAAGCCAGTCTTTAAAAATTTAACTTTTTTACTCGTTTTTCTCAAAGCAGAAAACTTCTTTATAAAAATTACTGTGGATCTTCAAATCCTTTTTATCATAAAATCAAACGTATGGTTGACAGTCTCGAGTCGTGTGTCTAGTCTAATGGTCCCCCGGGAGGCACAAACATTCATTAAATACATACTTGATTTTCAGATGCCCTTTTCACCGAAAATTATCAAAAATAATAATAATTTGAAGCGGTGATCTTATGGAGTTCATTATTTGACCCCTTAGAGATTTTTTACAATCATAATGGCTTTTTATGTCTTCGCCTTATGTAAAATTTTTTTAAGAAAATTGAATAAAGTCATACTATATTATCACATTATTAAAACCATCCAAAAAGTAATTAAATTTAAAAAAAAAATCGCATTAAGATACGATATTCAAATACCTACCGAATTTAAATTTTCGTATTACCAAGTCAAGGCGCAAATTAAAAACGACGGAATTAATTTATATATTTTAGATTTATAATATTTTTTATACTTTGCCCTGATAAAGACAGGTAGAGTTAACCGGCTTGCGTGTGTAAAATGATGTAAACGAGTAAAATAATTGGGACCAACGTGAAAAACTTTTGGAAAATAAATTAAATTTGCGATTGAGGACGGGAATCAAAATGTCTTAATCGTGTGGATTAAACAAATTAAAACAGGAGGAAGAAAACTCAATAAAAAATAACACATTGATATATTTCCTTGCCATTATTATATTTCAGACCGTTTCTAAAGGGTCTATATTCTATATGAACTAAATTTGAAAGGCCTTTAACTAGCCAGTGGCCGAGAATCCAAATTTCTTCAAAAAATGTTCTTACGATCGTACAGGGCGTTTCCAATGAGAAAGATTAATTAAAATAGATACCGGCTTTTAATATTATTATTATCCATTTTATTTCATTCAAAATTTGCTATAATTTATACCTACATCCAAAAATGCTGAAAGGCGTAATGATAAAACTATTAAAATTATGTACTTTTTGTCTAAGCAAAATAAGAATGTAAAAAAAACTTAAATGTATTAGTTTGTAAGACCGTAAATAAATAGACAAACTGAAGTATTTTCGTCACCAAACACGTGGGGGGATCTTTTTTTAATGATTTTATTTAAACATAAATTAAAATTCTGAAAAGTAGCTTTCCCAGAAAATTTATTGATTTATTTTACTTCATGATTATATTATAATTCGAAATGTGTGTTGTATAATACAAAATTTTGTTTGAAAATTTAACAAATCTGCTAACGACCTACGGTATAACCTTATTATGCAAAAAAATTTTTTTTTATCAAAATTTAAAACATACCCTTACTAGATAAAAGAACAATCTTTCGAAATCAATTTATAATTTTTTGTGAAAAATGGTCAATTTGTCTAAATTTTGATTTAAAATTGAATTTCCGGTTTTCTCTGGTTACATCGTCTGAATTTTACAAAGCGGGCTTTTGTTTTGTTGAAGTAAATGTACTCTGATGTAAAAAAAAATATTCCCAGACAGAGCTCGAACACATCTCATCGTGGAGGATTCCAATTCAATGTACGTCGTAACTCGCTTGTTACTGCGTACGTACCGATATCGATGGTTAATACCTATTAGATTTTATTTGTATTCAAAATTAAATTCGTGGAAAAGCAATAAAAACGCGTGTTAGTTAGTACCTATAAGAATTTTATTTATTTTCATGTTCGTATTAACTTGTTAAATCGAAAATATTTGTTTGTAAATAAAATCGTATCCAATCAAAATTCAATTAGTTGAATGTTTCAAATAATAAACAAATAATTCGTAAAATAATATTATCAAAATGAAAATAAACAAGAGATATTAATGAAGAGGTATTAACATGTATTTATTATTAAAATTTATCTACCAACCGAAAATCATATCTTTATTTTAACACATTTATGAGTTAGTGGCTACAGCAAATTATTTACCTGTTATGTTTTGGTTTTAAATTTTTTTTTACAGAATTTTTTTACAGCGCGATCACACTTGAAGTGTTACCAGTAACTTAGTAATTTATTTTTAATAATCAGATTCAAATCACACGGTCGCATCCAGGAATTGAACCAAGAACCTTAGCCTTGCCGGAGCACTGCTCTACCACTTAGCTAATGTGACTCCAATAACTTCACTCAACGGTCACACTTAACAGTTTCATTCTTTGAGAACTACCAAAATTATATTCATTCTCTAAACGCATATTTTATTGGCTGCTTTTTTTGTGTATGATTGCAAGATTTTTCTCGGGATAGGGTCCCATTAAGTCAATTGTAGAGCAATGCCCCGGTCCTGGACAAAGTCCTGGGTTCAAATCTTCAGTCCTGAGTTTTTATTTTTATTTTTCTGTTTCAAAATGTCGATTGAGAGTCGCTAATATTGTCTTCAGATATTTTTAGTCTTTTTACAACTGGAAATACCATAATAATTATACAACTCGAAAGAAATATATGTTCACAAAATACCAATGGGTAAAAAAGAAAATCAAAGTACATTTTGGACATTTGATATTCTAGAATCTTATATCTTTTTCGTTTTCACACAAGATGAGTGAGAAGGAATATTTAAGACGATCGTCGATGACGTACATAAGCTTCGTGCTTGGGACTAGTGTTATATTTATTATATTACAAGCTTTTTCCCGCGGCTTCGCTCACATGGTATTAGGGGATTCCCACTCCCACTCCGCCTCCAGTCCCCCCATCAACCCCCCTCCCCCACCCCCTCCACCTCCCGACACCACTCCCCCCACCCCTACCCCTCTTCCCTCCGCTGTCCCTCGCCCCACTCCACTTCTCCCATCACCCCCCTCCCCCTACAACCCACATCCACCACCTACCCCTCCCCCCTCCACCTCCCTCCACCCTCCTCCACCCCTCCCTTCCCTTCCCCTCTCGCCAACCTTAATCCCCTCCACTCCATCCCCCTCTCCCTCCCCCACCACCCTCCCCACACCCCCTCCCCCCTTTCGCATTCCACACATTCTTTCCCGGTACATACAGTCTTCAAACTGCTCGCATGTCACCTATTACAATTTTTTATACAAATTTCATAATGGCAGAGCTCAACCCAAAATAACGAACAAAAAAAAGAATTATCCAATTTGATGCAGTCGTTCGGGTTTACGCGCGCATACATACACTTCTGTGATTCATTTTTAGAGATGGTTATTAAGTATGACGCCAAAAAAGCACTATTTTTAGGGTGAATTGCCTAATTAAAAAAAAAAAAATCTATTCCAAGGCTACAATTGGTTTGTGACGTTTGCAATAAATCGATTTTGTTAGCGACAGAAAACGTATGAAAAATAATTTCATAACGCAAGAGATTATTCATAACGCCAGAGCTTTCCAATATATATAGCCTATAACAATCGCAAATGATGTAACTTTCTATTAGTGAAAAAAATTTTAAAATCCATTCATTAGTTTTTGTGTAAAATAGTAACAAACATACATCCATACAAACTTTCACCTTTATAATATTAATTAATAATTAATTAATAGGATAATAGGATATTTATTTCTGTCATTACATCCCATAACGACAAAAAAGTTATAAAAAGGAAAAAAAATAATAAATATCATGTATTCAAACTTCCAGACCCCACTAAACCAAATGGGTTTGAAAAAATATTAAAATTATTACACCGTTTGAAAGCTAAAAGAAAGCAAATAAATGGCAACAGCCGTGGAATCAATAATTTAGTTGTTATGATAAAATTAAACATATTCCCCCTCGTACGTGTTAATGAGACATGTTATTTGATATTTTATTTTTCGTTTGAACATTTTCCCCGTTGAAAAATACGTGATTGCTTGTATTTTGTGCAGTCCTTTCTTGTCAATGGCAAACTATTGATCCGAGAATAAATATTTTACGGAAAAACCTATTTTTATCTAGTTATATAGTTAGTTAAATATTCCTCCCAGCGGTTTAATATCCTTAACTACGTCAGATTTGTAATTAAATTTCGGTAAAGTGTAAACAAAATAATTTTGAACTATATGTAGTTGGGTGTCAACCGTTCTATCCCTTCTACCACCTACCCGTAAAATATATAAGTTTCAAAGTACATTCACCACTGTTTTGCAAATATTTACTAAACACTAGTTGCATTCTCTTAGGTTAGAATGTCAATGTCATTTAATTGGCGTTTAAATTTAAGTAGCAGCCTTTGGTTTGCACCAATAAAACACACCCTCACAGTTCTATGCTGCTCCACTGGCTGGCCTTGTTGTTTGAATGAAATGAATTTGTTTCGTAGGCTAGATAACACGTCATTTACGTTTATCTATTTATTTTTTATCAGAATGATCACTCCTTACGTTTTTAACATAATAATCTTTGAACCGAAAGCCCTCAAGAAACCGTCGTCGCCCGTTGGATACGTTTAAAAGAAATGCTTTACATTTTGATACCACATTTTTTTTACATTAACTCCACACAGGAGGCCCTGAGGAAAATAACTTCCCTCAGGGCCTATGTCATCTTTGAAGATGCTGTGTGGAGGGTATTTTTGAGGAAAGGAAGAAGTGAACACGGGTCTTGAAGAGACCCATGTTGCCGAGCCGTTGAACTTAAGAACGAATCATAGAAACGACCCGTTCTCATGTGACTAATGTCAACCGTGTACAAATGTTGGGCGCGTGTTTGGCGTGTTTCCCGACTATACACCGGTGCCGAGGGGAGCAATGACGCTAGTTCCTCGGAGCATCTTCCATTGTAATACCGGTAGAACAAGGACAGCATTCCCACCTGACGCCTGTGCTCTAAAGATTGCAGTCAGTCTGTTAAGATGGGAGAATCTATCAAACGGACCGCCCGTTTTTGCACAGTCAAGGTTTTTTTTTAAGGTATTTTGGAGCTCCAGACCAGAGGTGGCTGCCAAATTCAACCGTGGGGCCCACTATTTCTATTCTAACCATAAAATCTAAAAACTCTCTGCTATGGCATTTCACCCCACTTTTATATATTATTAACAACCTAATAAAAACAAGAGCCCTCTTCATTAAAAAGTTAACTATTCAATATTCTTCCATTAAAATAAACAATTAAGAAAATCATCCCATACTATGGTTTCGTCTCACCAAAACGCCCGGCCCTTTCCATTTGATATAAAGTAGAAATTACGTATCATGCTTTTATATTTGGTTCATCATGGATTTTTTATGCAATTGTTTCCTAAAGAAATTCTAATAAAAGCGTGGAAATTATATTTAAAATTAGATTTTAACCATCCGCCCGTCGCGTCTTTTTTTACACGTAAGGTGTCGCACGGGGTCGCCTAGGACCCCAAAATTAAATATGATTAAATTGTAGTTATAGCATACATTTAATGTGTTATTTTAACTGATTATAATCAGGTGATAATGACTGCATCGAAATAAAAATAAATATTTAAAATTAGATATTTATTTTTAATGTAAAAGCTTAAACATCAACAAGGAACATTTTTTTCTAATTTGGAATCATACTTTTTTAATAGAAAACTTTAAAAGAAAATAAAAAAGTTAAGATTGATACAGACTTATTAATATTACAAAAAAAAATCAACAAAGTACAATGAAAAAACATAAACATGGATATTCATTCTATTTTGTTGATATTTTTGAGCCTCACGTCGAAACACAAGTCTATATCTCACAGCGCATATGCGCAGACTGAATGTCGGTGACGTTAGGGTCAAGTAAAGTCCCTTTTAGGAAGCTACCTAAAGAAAGGAATCAGTGGGAACATTTAAAATGTACATAATTAGCATTTCTGTAAAACCTGGGCTTTTAAAGACCCCACGCGACGGGTCGAGGGTTAAATATGAACTCTGGACAAACCAAGAAGGACCGCCAATCTAAACGCTATAATTAATATGTACATGCATATATAAAAACCAAAGTAAATATGTTTGCTTGGGGATATATGAGATGACTATGCATTGCCATATTAAGCATAGGAAATGTTTGAATCTTTCAAAATACCTTCTTTAAACCCCCGCAAGGGTTTCTGGACTTGTGTCAATTTCGTAATATTATTGTTATCATAAACGTAAACTCGTGAAGTGAATTGTTATCTGTTGACTGACTTGAATTAGTGAAAAAGTTGTTATTGTTATGTTAGCGTGTTTATTAGTGCTGAAAGATCATTTAAAAAAAAATAAGGTAAGTGATAGGATAGTTCACTTTTCTAATAGACGCAAAACTTGAATACAATAGGCCACTTGCATTGATCTTCGTTATTTGTTTTTGGGGTGTTATGCCGTGTTGCGCTACCTCCTTCTTTAGCCAACGTTTCGGACATCGTTGCAGTGTCCATCATCAGGGCAGATCCGGTAGATGCTTTTGGCCGTGAAAATCTTAAAACTTATCTCACTTGCATTGAACTCATAACGACTTGGAAAAAATCGTGTGGATAGATCTTTTATTAAGATTGCGAAGATGTTAGTAAAAATTTTTAGAAATGTACAGTTTAATTTTTTATTTTTAAATAAATAAATTCATTATTTAGGCTCGTGAAGTCACTACATGAAAATGTCCCATCTCCGAAAATGTTCCTATTAATTTTGTAAAATTCCACACTGATTTATTTTTTTAGTATGGCATCACTTTGATTTCAGGCGAATTTTTGAATTCGTTCACTAGATTTATTGTTTGTTCTCTGCGAACTTATCATTTGGTTTGACTTTTTGACAGATGTTCTGAAGAGAACCCCGTACATTTTAGAAGTCTGTACGTGTTTTATAGGTATAATGGTTATGGTGCTGATTTTAACAAAATCAAATTTTAAAATATTCTTATTATTATTATAATTTACAAGTACAAGTATATTACATTGGATTTAGTAATATATACGTTTTACATTCTAATGATTTATGATCAATAAGATGGATAAAGGAAAAAAATATTTATGAGATGTAATATTTTTGGTATGCCTCGTTATTCTCCTGTGCCATTCGTGTGGAAAACTTTTTTTTTTTTAAATGATTTTCGGCTATGTAATTATCGTTTTTTCGCACCTATAAAATTATGTCCTGTCTTTCCGGTTTATAAAAAATGATGTGATTTTTCGGATTGAAATTTTCAAAAAATCCCCAGGGTTTCAAAAATACGATTAAAAAAATACCAAATGTCTTAGAATATTTATTTGATATTTGTCTAAACCGGAATTTTTTTTTTAAATGTGATGCAAGTGGCCTATTACATCAGAATCGATCGATAACTGATTGAAGAAAAATGATCAATCATCTGTATGTTTTTTTTTCTGTATTACATTGTTTTGTGTAAATGAATAAATACCTAAGGAATAATAAGTAATTTGGAGGTTTTCAGAAAACGTTTTTTATGAATTCGAAATATGCGTTTTGAATTTGTTGACGCAACGCTATTTATACCGATTACCAAGTCAACTGCCGACAGTATTTACACCAAACGATTAGCTGCTTACACTGGGGTAGTTTCGCAAGCTAGGGTAATTCGTCTACCAAATGTAAGAGCACCCTCAGATTTCGATGAGTTGTCGATTCTTTGGATATGAGGTCACCTTCTCATTACTAGCGCTGTAAATCATAATACCTAAATTATTTTATCCAATATTAGGTTGGGTATTATCCAAAATCTAGTTTGAGTTACTAAAAATAAAATACTGTATATTTTTAATAATATAATTGTATGTATAAGTATAATCGATAAACTAGTAATCCTTAAATCAGATTTTTGCCTTAGTCTTAATTTTGATAAATAAAAAGTTTTATAATTGGCCACGTTACGTAAGCATGGCGTCTTGACGGTGTATTTATTCGTTGACCCGGCTTATACTAATCTCACATTTTTTCAGATTTGTGTTAAGAGTTAGTCTGTGTGAGAATCCAAAAGCATGAATAAAAGTTACACACAGAATAAGCAAATGGTTTTCTTTCGAATTTTAGAGCGTACGGTGTGCAACTCGAATTTTAAGCACATCTCAAAACAGGTTTCAATTTAAGATTGAATCTGTATTCGGTAACTCATTTTAATTAAAGCTACTCAAAACTGACTTTCACGGCAAACTTTGAATATGTGCTAAAAAAGGTATCAAAAAAGGTAAATTTTCTTAGAAGTCTAAGACGTAAATTAAATAGAAACACTACGGAGCTTATTTATAAAACTATCGTTGCTCCACATTTGGACTACTGCTCTACGATGATTGGCCAATGAAGGAAATTTGAACAAACTAGAAGTTATACACAACAAAGCTATGAGATGTATACTGGGGAAAGGCAAATATTAATCAAAGGCCAGGATTAATCAAATGAGAGAGGAGCTAAATTGGATTCCAATAAAAAAGAGACTACTATTTAATGTGTTAATTTTTGTGCATAAAATTATGAAAAACCAAATGCCAAAATAATTTTAGGATGAAATTGTTTTTAATAGAGACATTCATAATTACGAAACAAGTAATATAAACAGAGTTCGATTGCCATAAATGAAGAAATAAAAATCACAGAACTGCCTAATGTACAGAGGACTAAAGGTGTATAATGAAATGCCTGAAAGTAAGAAGAATGAAGAAAGAATGAATGTATTAAAAATAATGTTATGCTTACTGTAAAAATATTAAAATTTATCAAATGAGATGTTACATTGTGCTTATTAGTTTATATTCATGTGGTATAAACTAACTCAATAAATAATTTTAAAAAAAAAACACCCATAACATGAAAATAATTTTCCTCCGATATTTGCAGCACATAGTCTGAAACTTTCATATCTTGCAACTCGGGGAATATCTCGCAAAAATAGAACTCGGGAATGGTTTCCTTCGAAATGGGTCCGCAGATGAACAGAGTTTCAAATGAAATTTCAACGGAAACCATTTTCGAGATCCACGTGCAAGATTTGAAAGTTGCAGACTATGTGCTGCAAAGATCGGAGGAAATCCATTTTCGTGTCCTGCGTGCAAGATTTAAAAGTTGCAGACTATGTGCTGCAAAGATCGGAGGAAAACCATTTTCGAGTTCCACGTGCAAGATTTGAAAGTTGCAGACTATGTGCTGCAAAGAACAGAGGAAAACCATTTTCGTGTACTGCGTGCATTAATAATTAAAGCTGAGGACTTACAAATTTACTATTTCATAATTGAAATTTTATCATTACACTCAGAACACAAAAGTGGTTTTAAATTAAATATGGGTTATTAACAGGATGTTTTCATGCCAGCAAATGATTTTCTTCAGAATTTTGCAGCATATTAGAATTGAAGACTCCACTCGGAACTTTGTTATTTGTAGCTCTATGGCTCGGTCGGTCAGGATTCCCAAAAAAAAATTGTTGTTTTCTTTACACATTTGACTAGCTAGTATTTGCAATACAATGATTGTTAAATCAAAATTCTATTAACGAAACTCCCTAAATTAATTAATTTATTCAACTACTGGCCAAATTCTTTGAATCGAACTAAAAATTATCATAAGATAGAGTGTGTTAAAGTAGATAATATTTTCGTCAATAATCTATATGGATTCGGAAAAAATGTTCTGCGATTGTTGAAAAATATGTTATGCTAATTATATTATGTATCATTTGTATCTTTAATTGTGTCTTTCGTGTTTCTTGTGTCTCTCGTATCTCTTGCGTCTCTTCGTATTATTTGTAATTTTTTAAAATCTTTATTTAAATGTATGAAAATGTATAATTTGTTTGATTATAATTATGTATTTAAAATTGTTTGTGAATTAATTGAGTTTTTATAACTAATACAAGGATACAAGCAAATGATTTATTTTTCAGATTTTCACGACAAAACATTACATATGTTGATTAAAATTTGTTCGGAAACAATTGATTGGAAAATAAATAAAAATAAATATCTAGATATGTACTCCTCCGATATCTGGGTAGGAGCACTTAATTTGGAATGTATATCAGTTGAGATTGACAATTGTAATTCCCCCAAAAGACTACTCTTACCAAATGAAATTAGTAATATTGTAAGCGATATGCTAATTAAAAAGTATTCTGGATTCAACCAGATCTTCACTGACGGATTAAAAAAATCAGATCAAGTTGGAGCAGCTTTCCTCTCAATGCCAAACAATTTTTCCCATCAAATAAAATTGAATAAAAATTGCACTATTATGAATGCAGAATTGATAGCAATCAAAAAAGCGGTGGAATATTCAATTAAAAATAAGTGAAAATAAATTGTAATATTAAGTGATTCTAAAAGTGCACTTCAACATATTAAAAGTATTCCGAGAGGAGTTCCCTGTAAGAAAATAGCCTACAATATTGTTGAACAAATAATGTGGCTACAGCAGAAAGATGTGTCCATATGTTTACAATGGATTCCATCTCATGTAGGAATACATGGGAATGAAGAGGCGGATTTGTTGGCAAACGAAGCATGTGTGAATGGAATCTTCTACGACTGGACACCAGACGCTGAAGATAACTGCCAAAAAATAAATTCCATATGTAATAATATGTGGAATAATCATTTTGAAACGTTGTCTACCAATAAGGTACCAAAAGCTCCAAATAATAAGGTACCAAAAGCTACCAATAAGGTACCAATATGGTACCAAAAGCTCCAAAACGAACCGTTTAAAAGACCATGGTTTACTGAGGTTAATCTGAAAAGATCGGAAATGAGAATCATTTTTAGATTAAGATCCGGACATGCACTAATGGGAAGAATATTGTGTTTGATAGGCCTCTCCGATTCTCCAATATGCTCGATATGTAAACAAATTGAAGATGTCGAGCAGTGGAGGTAATCCATCTCTTACCCGCCCTGGTATAAGTAACTGATGATTACTCCTTCAAGGCTCTCGCAAGATTCTAATTTTTTTTGTTAAACAAAGCTACATTTATTTATTTTGAACGAGTCTAGACCTCCAGTGTCCTTGCATTCGTTGTTAGTAAGCAGTATGCAGTATGTAAGATGTCGAGCACACATTATCGAAGTGCATTAAATATGAACGACAAAGAGTTACAATACTAATGACCTCGAACTCATTGGAAGTTCAGTATTTATAAGCCTCAACTTAGTTTCATGCCATATCGAGAATAATGAAATTTATTAGATCATGTAAACTGGAAAATATTTGAAAGTGATTTTTTTATAGGAAATGACTATAAAAGGACTCTAAGTACCCTTTAAAGATCATTAGAGATTAAAATGATAATATTATAATTTAAAAACAGATGAGGCAAAAAATGACAACATTGTGTGAGTCAGAAGCCTCGATAATATACATGACATTAAAAAAAATATATTAAGAAGAAAAAAAATCATTTGTAACGTATACAGCAGGGGTGCCCAAACCGTCGATCGCGATCGACCGGTCGATCGCGAGTGCTTTTAGAGTCGATCTCGAGAAAATTTGCCGATGTAAATAGATCTTTTCACAGTTTTTGTTTTGGATGATCCTCAATTAGGCCTCAATAAAACCGCAAATTTTTCATGACTTTTTGTTTATAATTTATTTGGATCTTATGCCTTTTTTATTGTTCACTTTATCCTCATCTAAGGTGTGTGATGTCACAAGTCCCTATAGAAAAAAAATCGTCTACTTATTGCAGCTTCATGGTGAAATATTGTCGAAAATTTCCCCCTTTGAAGAACGAAGTTATAGATCTAGTTTCTAGTGTGTGGTTTGGTTTATTTATGAGTCAGCCAGTCCGAGTTGTAACTATAAGGCGATATGAAGGTTATTAATAAATAATACAAAATGCGGTGCGGCAGAAATAAAACGTATCATTTTAATAACGATTGGGAGGAAGAATTTACCCCGGGCGGCACTTTTAAGGGGCGGAAAAAATTTAACAATAAACAATAATAATATTTTGTAAAATTTTAAACCCATTTTAATTCGCATTATTGTCGCACTTACATTTTAGACCGATTGAAATGAGCATGGAATTTTTCATTACTTATTCTGTGGCGAAACCAATAACCATCAACACGCAAACATTGTTTTCCATGACTAAGTTTCCACGTCGTGTTCTCGAATGCAAGTACGAAAGAAGTTTACTAAAATCATCAATATTATCCTGTTGGTTTAATACCTATTACAATCTGTGTACAGTTGAAACATTTTTATGTGAAATGTGAATCTTATGTGGACGTCATCATCAAGTCTGCTACATCAACAAGCGAGTTTTACCCTTCCTTTTTTCTCACCGTCCAAGAAAGTTCCTTATATTCCACCATTTTTTTAAATGCACCGTGTACGTGCTGCCAGAATCAAAGAGAAACCATTTTCATGTTCTGAGTGTAGTTTTAATTCGCTGCACACAGATTTAATTAAAACCAGTTTTGTGTTCAGAATGTAAAATTCCGATTGTGAATTCATCTGCTGACACATTTCGAAAGAAAAACATTATCTTATTCGAAGTGCAATTATAAAATTCTAGTTGCAGACTATTTATGTACTGCCAGAATCAAAGAAAAACCATGTTCATGTTCGGAGTGTAGTTTTAATTCACCGCATTCAGATTTAATTGACAGAACAGTTTTGTGTTCACGATATAACGATAAATTAAATAACATGCTAAATCTTTTTACATGGATACCATTCTCGATCTCCAAAAGCAGTTACAAATTTGTAGTAGCTTTTAAGTATAGTTATAAACATGATTTTTATTGGAAGAATTCTCGTCACATGGGAAATAAAATAAGGTCGCCGCCCCCCCCCCCCCCCGGCGCTTGAAAATCTGTGGTTGATGTACCAAAATTCCTACCTAGATGTACACATACTTCGTTCGTACATACATACGATCGCCAGAAGTTCAAGTTTGGACACCCCTGGTATACAGTATACAGGGAGCGGAGCTGACAGAGTCATAAAGCGACTTTTTGTCAAGTATTCATTGCTCATAAATTTATTTTGTATCCAGTAAACAAAGCATTTTCCGGCTATATAGCACTCCAAAAGTCAGTTCAACAAAGGCTTTTTTAAACACTATCACAAATACCGCAAATGTACAGAGTTTAATAACCATACACTCGTCGTATATTCTTGTTTAGCGGTTGTTAACGAAAAGCAGGGGGTGATCAGAAACAGAATCAGAACTATTAAATAATTTACACTGTACTATTACTACATTATTACATTAAATCTAATCTAAAATCGTTGGTTTCGCAATGTTTAAATAGTTTTTTCGTTATTTGTTTTTGGGGAGTATGCCGTGTTGCGCTACCCCATTATTTTAGCTTTATTTTAATAAGGTACCTACCTAAGGGAACGTACCCATACTACGTGACACGTTTAGGGGGGGGTTGGTCTTCAAAATATTACGATTGGTACAAATGAGTGGCGGCGAGCTTAGGTTTTTCTTTTATAGTTTATAGTTGTGGAGCTGGCAACACGGTATCGCTTCCAAGTAAATAAGCACACATTTCACCACTAACAATTGCGTACGTTTCCTCGCTGAAATCAGACATGGCAGCCATATATCTACAGAGAGCGCTCGACGCTCTCGTAGAGTACTACAAGCAATGGCGACTCAAACTAAACGAGGCGAAGACCGAAGTCATCATGTACACGAGGAAACGTAAAAGAAGAACACCAGACGTCAACATCGAAATGGGAGGGCACGTCCTAGAATGAAAAGATGAAGTCGTATACCTGGGCCTGACAATGGACTCACGTCTCAACTAGAAATCTCACATAGCCAAGATGCACGCAAGAGCCAGAAAGGCAGTCGGCGCGATGAAGCCCATCTTCAACAGAAGAAGTCCGCTACTTCCCAGAACCAAGCTCCTGATCTACTACTCGCTCATTCGATCGATACTGACATATGCTATTCCAGTGTGGAGTAGTATTTCTCACTCCGACCACTCGAAACTGCAGACGCTACAAAATCTCTGCATTAAAATCGCATACAACACTAGAATCAGAACAAATTTGAAAAGACTACATGCAAGAGAAGACATTCCAACTTTATTCGAATACACACACCGACTGACAGACCGATTTTTCAAATCTCTGAGACACAGTAAAAATAGACTTATAAAGGAAATCGGTCAATACAATGCACCTAGTGACTTTACTTTCAGATATACACATAGACTACCTAAACATATTCTGATGGACCTGAACCATATCTGGTATGAACCAGATTCAGACGCGGACAACTGAGCGAGCAGTAGGTATTCCTAACCACCAGACGCCCCCCTGTAACTTATGTTTATATATATCTAGATAATATTGTAAATTAATGTATGTTTATTTTAAAATTCCCATAAAGTATATATTTCACATAAAAACAGACACATACTCCCCACACCACAAAATGCAGGATTTCATATACTGAAAGCACTGAAGGCCGACCAGTTTCATGTTGACTGTCGGCCGACTCTTCCCGGATGAGGTTTTTCATGGTTTCCTCATTCCCGATGGCAAATGCGGAAGAGCTCCAAATTAAAAGGATATGACCGCCTCCTTACCACTCTCAACATAACACAGACACGTATGTATATATAGCCGTCGACCGCTGCTACTCTGATGATGCAGATTGATGTTGAGTCTGGACGAAACATGCAATTTTAGTAGGGTTTTTAGATAACAATTTTTCCCTACCGATGAAACACGAGACCTTTAAGACTATAATAATCAGGTAACATTTTTAAATACCCACATGAGGTAAAAATTGCAAGGCGCAAATGACGCCGTTCTATTTATAAAGAACATTAACTTTAAATTAAGTAAATTTAAATGATTCATCTCTTCAAGAAATATAAGAATCCAGTAAATGAAAAAAAAAATGAAACTAACAATTGCACATCTACCGGATCTGCCCTGATGATGATACTGCAACGCTCTCCGAAACGTTGGCTAAAGAAGGAGGTAGCGCAACATGGCATAACACCCCAAAAACAAATAACGAAAATACTTTTGGCCGTGAAAATCTTAAAACTTACCTTTAAATAGTTTGTTTGATAGCGTGGAGGGGCACTTACGGGAGCTAAAATATATAGAGAATTCTCCACTGAAAGCTGATAGAAATCATTGGTTCGGTGCCGCTAGATGTCAAATTCCCCTGCCTTTGTAAATAGTACGTATTTAAGAAACTATTAAATTTACGACGTAAATTAAAATTATACTCGTCACCAGGTATGTCCATTTGAACGTCGTATGTGAATTTTTATGTAAAATTCATAAGACCACGAAATAATCTTATATCCATATTTTACATGTATACCTGGTGACGTGTACAATCTTTATTTCATGTGTAAATTTAACAGCTTCTTGGGTTCGGCATTTTTTTTTTCTTGGCTCTTTTTAAAAATGGCGAGTGCCCTCGCTAATAATAATTTTAACTGTATGTGTAAGGTGTCAGCTCAGTGGTTAGAGCTGTGGGCCGGAAAGCCGAAGGCCCTGGGTTCGAATACCAGACGTGCCAATATCTTTTTCTGATTTTTCAGTCTTCAGATTTTCGATTGAGTTTCGCTAATATTGTCTTCTTTTAATTAAATAATAACACTATTTGGGTGATTTGTGTAACGCCGTCTTTGTGAAAAATCACCTCAAGGACGCTATTATTAAAAATAGAAAAACACAATGAAAAATAAACGATAAAATACAGAACGCGGTATTTACAAACTATAAAAGGAAAGCACACGAAGAGAATATGGTGAGATTTATCGATTTTAATGATAATTTAAAAAAATGTGATTGCAAGTCGGAATCACTATTTAGTGTCATTTTAAATGTAAACAAACATAACCTGTTTAGAATATATGAATTCCTCTATCTACGAACTATCAATTTAGTGGAAAATGTTGCTGGTTCAATAATTGAGGACTAAGCTAGCAAGGATGGAATCCTGTGGTCACAATTATAACTTAAATTTGCAGGTGATAGGGAAGTGTTTGGGTCTATGTTTAATTTGATTAAAAAAATTCACGCGTGGTAGAAGTGAAACCTTCAGAAAACTAAAGTAGACAAGAATGGGAAGGCTACGAAGCACCGCAAAAAGATAAGACCGATTATACTATCTGTTCGCGTTGAGTGGTTTGCTTATCTGGAATCCTCATGAGGTGGGGTGCTCCCTCTTGTTGGAGAGGGTTCAAAAAAGATTTCTCTATATGAGGGAGTATGGCCACTGTCCATGGCTCTACCCAATGAATTTTCTTCTGGGTATGCTGGGTCTTCACTCCCTGTAGCTCAGAAGAAAGGGGTATGCTGCCACCCAAAGACCAAAATTTCATTTACATTTTTTACTCCAAGTAATGTCCGGAATCACTGATTAAAGTAAGTCAAGTACGTCCCTTAACACGCTGTATACTAGCTGGTACCCGGCATGCGTTGCTATGACATTTAATAGATAAATTGTTTCTCCCTGCGTGGCCTTGTCCATACGTCCCATTCCCCTTCCGCCAGCCCTTCCCCTCGCGCGTCCCCTTTATCTCTCGCGTTCCTACTCCTATTTCTCCACCTGCCCTTTCCCCACTCCACTCCCTGCCTTTCCCCATTCTGCCCTCCTAGGTTCCCCATCCCCTCCCGGGTTCCACTCCCCCCTCCCGCGAATCCCCTACACGAGTTCCCCCCCCCCCCTCTCGCATTCCATACATTCAGTCCCGGTATAATCATTTTTCAATCAACTCACGTGCCATTTTTTATACAAAGTGCATTTTTTCATACAAATTTCATAATGTCAGAGCTCAAAAGTAGTTTTATACGAACCTTGTCCTGACAATAACGAACACAAAAAAAATCCAATTTGGTGCAGTAGTTCGGAAGTTATGCGCGTACATACATTTCGGCGATTCATTTTTATTTATATAGAAGATAGAAGATAATAACAACGACGCCTGAATTCCCGCAAATATATCAACATCGTTACCATGACAACGATTTGTTTTGCTTTTCGTCTGTCATTAGAAATAACTCGCTTTTGTAAGGCAATTTATTTGACAGTACACGTATTAATATTTATAAATGATTTCATAACGCCAGAAATTTATATATAAAGCGCTGTATGTTATTCTAATGTATGAGCTATATTATTGTTAAGTTTCATTAAAATCCATTCAGTAGTTTTTGTGTGAAAGAGTAACAAAGTTACGTCCAAACAAACATTTGCGTTTATAATATTTATTTATTTACGCCTTGTGGGCTTTTACAAAGACAGATAATAATAGTTAGGCAGGTACGTAGTACACAATATATTATGGTAAAAAATAAAATTGAAATCATACATTTCATTAAAGTAATTATAAAGACTTCGTTTTATAACTAATACAGAATCTGCATATACGTCTACAATATTCCCAAATTTATTGCCAAAATGATGTAATATATTTATAGATGTATGAGCCTCATAGTTTGTTTTAAAATTATCACAGAAGAAGGTAGCACTTTGCCTCGTATTTCTGGTCGGTATGCAAAATTTTATTTTGGTGAGAATTTCAGGGTTATCAATGCAATGATTAATGATTTTATTTAATAGTACAATGTCAGAGATGATCCGCCTATATTAAATGTTTCATCAAAAGACACAGACGGACTGCAATCTTTAGAGCACAGGCGTCAGTTGGGAATGCTGTCCTTGTTCTACCGGTATTACAATGGAAGATGCTCCGAGGAACTAGCGTCATTGATCCCCTCGGCACCGGTGCATAGTAGGGAAACACGACAAACGCGTGCCCAACATTTTTACACGGTTGACATTAGTCACAGGAGAACGGGTTGTTTCTATGACTCGTTCTTGAGTTCAATGGCTCGGCTGGGGAACGATTTGCCGGCCTCTGTGTTTCCTGCCTCCTACAACATGGGTCTCTTCAAGACCCGTGTTCGCTCTTTCCTTTTCTCAAAAAGACCCTCCACACAGCATCTTCAAAGATGACATAGGCCTTGAGGGAAGTTATTTCTAGGCCTCAGGGCCTCCTGTGTGGAGTTAATGTAAAAAAAGTTAATATTTGGAAGTAGAATATTCATCTTAAAGTTAATAAATCTTAGAAATTTGTGCTGTACCCTTTCTATATTGTCGGAATGTATTTTATACAATGGGGACCAAATGGGCGAATTATACTATACCTGGCTTCTTACTAAAGAAGTGTACAATATTTTCAAACATTCTAGTGACTTAAAATCACTTGCTGTTCTGCATATAAAACTAAGCATTTTTATAGCTCTATTTGTTATTTCATTTACGTGCAGAGTAAATGTTAACTTTTCATCAAATATAACACCTAAGTCCCTGATCTGAGTAACGGGTGTCAATATTATATTATTTAAAGAGTAATAATAAGTTACATGACTTTGGGTTTTATGAAAACGAATAACTTGGCACTTTTGAATATTAAGAAATAGCCAGTTGATCACACACCAAAGAAACAATTTATCTAAATTAGATTGTAAAATATGGCAATCCTCTATACTACGTATCATTTTATATATTTTAAAATCATCAACGAAGAGTAAAACTTGTACGTCTTTAAATATACTTACAATGTCATTTATAAATAATAAAAAAAGAATTGGTCCGAGGTGAGATCCTTGGGGAACCCCACTTGTGGCCTCGAAGATATAAGATTCTACAGAATTTATTTTAACACAAAGCTTTCTTTTACTAAGATAACTGATAAACCAGTTCAATAAGGTTCCTTTAATGCCCAACATATTTAGTTTATGTATAAGAATATACCGCCTAACTTTATCAAAAGCTTTGAAAAAATCAGTGTAAATAGAATCCACCTGATGCTTAAGAACAAGGGAATCAGTTATATAATTTTCATAAATGATTAAGTTACTTAAAGTAAATAAAACCATGCTGATTGGGAACAAATATATTACTGATTTGTTTTTTAAAGACATCTAGGACTAATGATTCAAAGAGTTTGAGAATAGTGGACAATATATATAATGGTCTGTAGTTTGATACGTCTCTTTTAATACCCCTTTCGTGAATATGGGTAAGATACATATATAAAAATGAATTTTTCTTTGTTTTTCCTTTTCTTATGTTGCTAAACGACCTGCAATGAAACTTTTGGTGATTTGACGTTTGCATGTCGGCGGTGGTTTCTATATTTATAATAGTGAGCCTGGGGTTATGAAATTATTTTGTTTACCAAAGATTCATCCGAATACGATGAACGCCCGCGAAGGTTTCAATATTTATATACACATTTATACTGGTGAGCTCTGGCGTTATAAAATTTGCAATAGGTGGCGCGAGAGCTGTTTTTTTAAATGAGTGAGTTTCATATAGTTTAGCGACAGAGAGGGATGGATGGAGGTTGAGGAAAATCCGGGAGGGGGGAACCGAACGAAAAACAGGCTTCGCAGAAGTTTTTTTCATTTCAGGAGATGAGAGAGGGGAGAAGGCAGGGAAGGTGGAAGAGGAACGCGGGAGGGGGAGGGGAACGAGGAGGTGTAAGGCAGGGAAAGAGGAAGGGGAAAGCGGAACAGGAAGGAGATGTGGGAGGGGAACTGTATCTTTAAATATAATATAATGATGGGTTCCATGCCAACTCAGAATGAAACCAAATCAGAACCGCCTCAGAAATGTCATTTAAAGCTATAAAAATATATTAAAATAGCTGGTAACTTTAACCTAACTTAACATATTTTACCAATGTTTTAAATATTTTTTATCGTCACTCTTAATGACCTTTCTGAGGTGGTTCAGAGTTGGCTTCATTCTGAGTTGGCCGGTCACCATAACAATGAATGTTCCTTTGTTCATTCCGTATCTATTCCTACAGCATTGATCCGATTACGAGGAAACTTAGACGCTTTGTTTCTATTTAAGTTGACCTCTGGCGTTATGAAGTTTTCTAAGTTCGGTGGATTGCCAAAGTGAATAAAAAATAGTTCTCAGTGAGTGTATACCTTTAGGTATAGAATGCATACTGCTAGTGACTATTCTAAGAAAAATGGAGCTCTCGTAATACTGATATTGTGTAGCGACGCCGACGGCCTCCATAGCACAATGGTAAACCCAATTGAGTGTTTAGTTTGATAGGTCTATCAAAATGGGCTGTAAAGCACTGTGGTCATAAAAAAACGCTGAGTAATACTCGATCCCGAACAAGTGAAAAGTCAGAGACTCAGAAACTCAGTGCTTAATACTCTAATGGTTAATCAAAACGTTGGTTTTAATTTAATACTAGCTGACCCGAAGAATTTCGTACCGCCTCAGAATCAATAACTGTTAAGTTAAATTAAGTTTTTTTATTAAGTTAAAAATTACACGAAGAAGCAGTTATCGATGCCCAACTGTCCGTGTTTTGTTTTTGTCAGTATCAGAGAAGGCGTTGTGTACGGATTTATATTTTTTGTGATTTTCTTACTTTTCCACTTACTTAAGGGAATTTTTGAAAGGAAACGGGTACGGGTGCCGCCGCCCCGGGAACCATTTATTGGATAACAAACACCTCTGCCATAGGTCACCCCAAGTGGTTCGCTACATTTGGTGATTTAGCAGGGGTGCCCGGGTTCATAGGGTTACTTTGGTGCGGGTCTTGGTGGCGGATGCATCTGCCCACCTGCTGCGTGGTGGGCTAGATCGAAAGAGACTGGTTGAGGGAGGCCTTTTGACCTTTCCAGCAGGATTCTCTCGACCAATGGGTCGAGAGAATCAATTCAATTCCGGTCAAGCCAATGGCCTCGCCCCGCAGTTGGAGGGGTGGATTCACACCTGCATACACTGACCTCCACATTCATACCCACCCCTTATGCCTTTTTCCTTCCCAGAACTTCCTATCCTACTCTTCGTTAAAAAGACCCTCCACACAGCATTCCCCAAGATAACGTAAGTCCTGAGTGGAGTTTACGTAAAAAAAGTGCGTTTCATTTCAGAGATTTATTATTATTGTATTTTTCCTATGGAGGGGTGCAGAGACACACATTCACCGTTTGTCTCATTTACGACTATTGACATTTAGTGTGTAAGAAAGAGGGGCAGCATTATATGATTAAGAACAAAAGCAAAACAATCAGCACATTGACATTTGACGTTTCTGAATTTTTGGAATTTACGCACAGTTACATATTATACCTATCACAATATTGCTGCAGCTCCTTCAAAAAATGAGAATTCGTTCCATACAAAATGTATGAAAAAAATAATTTTCTTCATAACTTTCTTTTTCGTGAATAATTTCAATATTTTAATAGTAATTCTGTTATCCGGGGCGGAGACAAATCCGACAAATTAAAGATCATGAAAATCGCTCGAGCCGATCTCGAGTTATAAATAGTGCAACTGACCTGACATTTTTCGTTATTTGTTTTTGGGGTGTTATGCCGTGTTGCGCTATCCGTCCACACACATCTACCGGATCTGCCGGATCTGCCGGATCTGCCCTGATGATGGAAACTGCAACGATGTCCGAAACGTTGGCTAAAGAAGGAGGTAGCGCAACACGGCATAACACCCCAAAAACAAATAACGAAAATGCTTTTGGCCGTGAAAATCTTAAAACTTATCTAACCTGACTTTGTTTTATATATTAAAGATGATATGTATTATTTTATACATTTCATAGTATTATCATTAAATATATTAAAAAAACTGTGTATTTAAAAAAAGTTTTGCTTTGTAATTATCATAAATAGTTTAAATAATAATATTATTGTATATATATATATTTTTAAATCGTATTCTACAAATAATTCTTTATAGCAATAGTAAAACATGGTGAATTATTTTTGTATTTTTAAAATATTATATAAAGGCGTAAATACAAATAGTAACGTAAAAAGATAAATTATTTTATGTAATGTTTTATTTGTAGTTTTTTAACAAGATGAGGCGTAAGATAGTTGGTGGTAAAAATGAAAACCACAAAACAAACAAAAAAATTACGACATGCTTGGAAAACACCCAATCCACTTATCCGATTTAATGCTTACGGCTTATTTTGAGACCTGGCTTATTGTCCACTAGAGTAATCCCAAAAGAAGATCACAAAGGTCAGCAGGTACCTACCCACTACCCAGTCCCGCTGCTAGAAATTAATAATTCTCTATTCGGGGGCGTCAAGAGCGTAGATTTTGTGTATACAAAAAAAAACATTTTTGGATGTAATACAGGTTTGAGATAAAAAAAGCTCGTAATTTGGCCGCCTGATGAGTTATTCGAAGTCAGTTTTGTTGGATATTTTGATACAAAACTTAAATCCAAATTTAGGTTTCGAATGAAAAGGGCCGCCTTCCTCAAGCTTTGCCTATCTTTGTTATCTACCAAATGGCACAAATGAAATTATTTTATTGGTACTCAAAACTGTTTTCCATAAGCTTGCAATTGCAACATACGGTAATTAACGCTAAAATGAACTCGGTATTTAAATTTTTTTTGTATTTCTTGGGCATTAACTATGTAACAATTTCTAGACATTTTGTTTTTTGAAGAGTTTTATTAAATGTACATTTGTTACTTAAATTAAATTTTTCCGCGACCGGTTTCGATACAACCGTATCATTCACGAGCAGAATTAAAACTTAATGTGTTTTAATTCTGCTCGTGTATGTGTTTTAATTCTGCTCGTGAATGATACGGTTGTATCGAAACCGGTCGCGGAAAAATTTAATTTAAGTAACAAATGTACATTTAAGAAAAATCTTCAAAAAACAAAATGTTGGTATTTAACGTTTGGACCAATTATTTGAGATGTAAATTGACGTATTATTATCAAAGAAAAGTATACATTAAGGGTGGGTTTCTTCATTTACCGAGAATGCTGCTAATGTAAAAAAAAATGCAATGCTAATTGTAAAAGTAAACGATCGAAATTTAAAATTTAAACGAAATTTCTATGCATTTGACCGTTTATTTTTACAATAAGCATTGCATTTAGCATTCTCGGTAAATGAAGAAACCCACCATAAATAATTAAATGATTGCACTTTATGCGTAATATTGCGTAATACATTGCTATTCTGAGAAATGACTATCAATTGAATCGACGCCACAGTGGTCCCAAATACCCCAAAAGTTGGAAACAATTCACAGGGAGGATTGACGGGGAAAAAAGTGATATTATTTTTCGGTGTGGTTAAAAAAAATTATAATATTCGGTTTTAGTAAGTTTTACTGGATTTTATTAACGATTTCTGGATTTTATTATATTTTTATCAACGTAAAAAAAAATAATAATTTAAAATTGATATTATTTATGTCCGTATCCATATGAAAATAAAGGCCGAGTAATGTTTAATTTTGATTTTTAACATTCTAAAGTAGACGATGAACAATCATCATCATCGTCGGTGCTAAAGATATTTGAAGTATGAATATCCGGAGGAATTATTAAATCGACAACTTCCACAGGAAAACGATTAAATTGTTTCTTTGGGGGTTGCCTGTAACTAGTTATGATAGGATCAGATGTAACTAACAATAAATTAAAAACATCTTTATAAAATTTCTCACGAGAACATTTTCTAGAATAGTTTTCGCGATATATTTTTTTAAATATTTGTTCCGAGCTTCCTGAGCCTCTTCTTAATAATCTTATTCGGGCGGCAATATCTGATGGACGATGGGCAAGGATTCTGCCACACTACGTTTATATTGTCAGACTTCCCGCGAACTAATCGCAAAGGTATGTACAATTGAAGATTTAAAAATACTAGAATTATCCGCATCCTCTCGCGTTCCAATGAACACCTGTTATTAAGAAGAGCGATTATCATCTTGTATCCATTATCTTGTACACTTGTCTGTTAATAGATGAGCGCCTAGAATAATGTCTTCTAATAATTTTGATGCTACCGATTGACCGAAAAGTATACCTCTTTCTCAGACACCAAATGAGAAAGAGGTGCACTTTTCCGAAGATCTTTGGTTTTCAAGCGTTTGGATTGGTCTGAACTACATTCAAATTGTGTTTCGGATCACCACGTGCCGTTTTCAGGATATTGGAAGCCCGCGATTTTTCTACAGAATTTATCCAACCTCTCTTTAAGGCAATTGGTGAGGTTTATGTATATTTTTTTCAAACATTAAAATCTTTTTCCATCTTTTGACACTACGAGTTCATCATTACGTCAAATAACTCCTTTTGTCTTAAGAACAAATACTTTGAAGCCGCACCTGTGACAAAAATAATATTTATGAAGCACTCAAATTTTTCATTAAGTAAATTACTTAAAAATTACTGGGCCGTAGAAACGCAAAAATGCGCAAGATTTTTTTTTTAAATATGATACGTAAATAGTTCAGCTACAAAAGTACATCAGCACATTTACTGAATATTAGTGAATATCTAACTTTAAACTTAAGTATTCCAGAAATCTTCGTAATTTTTTTTTAATTCACGAGATGTTTTTTAAAAAAAATATCCCGAATTTTTCGCAATAGGAAATGAAAAAAATAAACTTAACCAGCCTTACTAAAAAAAAAACCACAGCGCGACCGATTAACTGTGTTATTACAATAACATAAATGAAGCCCGTATACACTAAAACATGTTTTATTACCAATAACGTTTCTTACGTGGTCACGCTGTTAAAACGAATTGAAGATGTGACAACGTTGTATATGGTTTTAATTTACTAGGAAACAATGGTGTTTTAATTTTTCTCTGCAAGGGGCATTATTGGCGCGCCTATGCATTAGTTCTGCGGCCCGCGACAGCCCGCGATGACAAAACAGCTCGGTGTGTTTTATGGCGGGATATCGAAAATTTTGTGATTTTACTTAATAATTTCTATTGTAGTGACGAATTTACTCTTCTGTTTACATAAATGATATATTTACCATGTTATTTGTGTGGTTTACACCAGTTTAATCAAGTTATTGTACAAACGCCGTACTTTCAAAGTTGAACTGTCAGAATATTGTTTTTTATAGGTTACTTAAAAGATAAAATTTTCATTTTAAGATCTTTATTTTAAGAGAATTTCTTAAAAGTGATAATTTTTTATAATATTAAAATCTAATACATTTGTTCGTAAACGTATCAAAAAAATTAACGTGTTTAGAGATGCAAGAAATCTGTTTTAAATTTCGGTATTATTTCTAAGTTATAATAAAAAAAACTTTGAAATTTTTTATTATTTTTTTATTGTATACACGATAAAAAAGTGAGGTGATAGTTTCCTTTCAAATTTATTAAATAAAAGGACTGTGTTTTTTAAATTTTTATTTTATTTAAATTTCTCTACATTTTGGTCAAAAATGTTGTGGGAGGAAATTTTTTTCCATTTTTTTCCGAGTTTGAGTCATAAAATATGGCAGTTTTTGAAAGCTTAAGTATATTTCAAATACTCAAATCTAAAAGGTAATTTTATCTAGTTTTCATAAATGGTATTTGTTTTTACGACACCTTCAAAAATAAGAAATATATAGAACATTCAAAATACTATGGAAAAATTACAAATATCGTTCGGACATCAATGGTTAAAACAGAGATAAACTACCCTCTCAGGCCGTGGAAACCATGTGTATTTCTTTCAAAGAACAAATTTTTAATTAGTAATATTTTCACATCCGCGGCCGTTTGTCAATTGAATAAAATTTTCACTGGGTTTTTTAGTAAGGCTGAACATCTTTAGTACACACCTGAAGGTATTGAATCCATGTTAAAAAAAATTTGCCAGCAAGCGGTGTAAGAAGTTATCAGTTCCTAAGGGCCGTCTGTTTCAACAGAAAGTTAAATCGTGTCCTAAAGTTAAATTTTAACTGTCAGTTAAAGTAACGAGGATGTTGCATAGGACCGCGCGCTGTTTCAAGTGTATTTTCGCTAAAGTAATAGTTGTCAGTGTTGCAAGCAGAATTTTCGTCGGAATAAGGAACTCCAGTGAAAAATATTATGGCTTTAAAAAAATATGTTCATATAGACCAAGAAACGCTGATTCTGAATATATAAGTTTTATTTAATAATATTAAATGCAGAGTTTTTAATAAATTATTAAAAAGTGCATTTTTAAACCTCTTCCCAAAACACAGCGTTAAGTTGGCATTACTGAAATGGTTAACGGTGACGTCACAGTTAACCTGTCACCTGTGTATTGTATTGTATTGACATTTGAAATGACTTGAAGTGCACACGTACCTATGCAATTCAACATTTCGTGTTTTTGGTTTATTTTCATACTGTTTATAGAGGTTTAGATAAATAATAGTTATTGTGTTTATTGAAACATAATTTAGGCCCTCAACAATTTACGAAAAGGGCTATATTTGCGGACAATCTGCAATAAATTTTGTCTATTTGAGGTTAAAGTCGTGTCATATTTTGATATTATTTGGTTATGTATTATCAAATTGTTTTTAGTATAGGGCTTTTTATACAAGTTGTTACACACTCGTCATGATCAGTGTATTATAAATACCAGTGTTTCTGTATGTATTATACATAAAACAATGTACCTACAAAGTAACGCCTGACACAAAACACGATGTCACATGTATTTGCAATGAAAGAGATGATTTATTGTTTTTATATTGCACTTTGATTAAATACAATAACAGTAGCGGTGAAATGTGGACATTTTACCAATGTTTTTCTATATTAAAAGCAGTTAATCTTGAATAAAAAACACACCTCACACCTAAAAGTCATTACAAAGCATTCCGCCATGATTATTCTGGGTTCTTCACAGTGTTGCCAACAGTTAGAAGTGAAATTTCCCTAGAATTTCACATTTACGCAATTACCTACGTAGCCACCTGATTGTGTAACACTAATCCTGTTATATGTTAATTAATATGATAATTAATTGGAAAGATATCGGAACTTGGTAAATATACTAATAATACCGTGATTTTCCAAATAAAACACTTTTTGCTACGTGAAGTAATAATTTAAAAGTACGAATACACTCACCAGTGAATTAGAAACTGAATTCCAAATTAAAAAAAAAAACACTTTGCAAAATAAAAATCATAAGCAACCCGCCGCTCATTTGTACCAAGCGTGGTATTTTGAAGACCCCCCCCCCCCCCGAACGTGTCACGTAGTATGGGTACGTTCCCTAATATCATTTTGAGTTATCAGTGTTAAAAATAACATGGCATGTAAGTACATGAAAAATAATTAAGATTCATAGGAATTCCAAAAAATATATATAAATAATACCAGTAATACTGTCATATGTAATAAAATTTTTGCCAGAGTTCGAAATTTCCCTAGATTTTGTCCTGATTTCCCTTATCCCTAAAAAATATTTTTCTCCCTAGATCTAGGGAAATTTCCCTCGAAATAACATCACTGATTCAAAATGACAACTTAAAAAGTAAAAAAATTATCGGTGGGTGAAGATCACCATAGATACGGTGCGTTTCTGGGAGCCTTTAAAAATTAAAACTTTGACAATTATTTTAACTATTAAAACTAACTATAAAAATAAAAATAAAAATGCAGTTATTTAAGTTTGAAGGTCTTTATTCATTAAAAAAAATAAAAAACTTGGACTGGAGTTCTCTATTACGTGACAAAATGCATCGAAATATTTTTTTATGCGGCAACACCGTAAACTAAATCAGAACAACTGTCAAAATATCCGGCTGTATTTTGTTTCGCGTCGTAGGATCTGACGGCGTTGTTCCGATAAAATTATTTGTATGAATATTTACAAATAAATGACGACCTATTATAATGACGACCTATTATAATGTACAATATGAATGTAATTTACTTTCCAGTAGTTGTGATATCTTCAATTCAATTTATTTATGGTATCGAAAATATTAGAAAAACATACATTATAGCGTTTTTAAAATCCGTTTGTAACTTAAACATTAAACGTAAGTAGTGTACAAACTATACTAGCGATACGTCTTTTAAAGGCAGCTTCACTCGCTAATGTCGATATACGAAACGAGTCTAATCTACTACTCATGTTATATTTTTGTAATGTTTATAATACAAAAGGTATATTGATTTGAAGATCTTGTAAAATTTGCGATACATCGATTAATAGAGCTTGTCTTTAAAAGGTAACGCTAAATATGTCGATATCAGAATTGATTCTGTTCAACAGCAAGATTTTTTCGACATGCGGTGCCGCGCCAAAAATTCGAGATCATCCCAGATAACCATATTATTGACGAGGGGACGAAATGATTTGGTTTTCGCTGCAAGACATATTGGATGAGGAATTCATCGTCATTATCATCCTCTTCTATAATATTTATCATGATTACTGATTAGCATATCAGTAATCAATGTTGAAACACCCATTTCCGTACATTACTTCGACCAGAACTGTCAAATATGCCAATATCGCGGAGTAACTCTAGAGTAACTATCGGTTTTCGGAAAGTAAGTACAAAAGTTAAAAGTGACGTAAAACAATCAGTCAAATTGATTGAAAAACGCATTTCGCTGAAATTTAACTATAGTAACGGCGTTTTGTTTTACTTTTACTTTAGAGAGCGTTGAAACAGATGGCCCTAGATGTTATATAATAAACGTTGCATTGACACATAAACGTCCTGACTGCTCGGGAAGTCAATCTTTGTTGACGTGTTTCGCAATGACGAAACGTTTTGCTGAATTTTGTGGTATGGGGAAAGATTAAGTGAAAGAGTATGTGGTGTCAAGATATAGAAACCAAATTTAGTGATCCTTGCAAGTTGAAATTTCGAATAGTTTCCGACGCTCTCATACTAGTAAAACCATTGTGCGTGACGTGCTGTGCTTACTCAACCAGAATTACAATTACTTTTACAATTAGCATTTAATGGCGCTTCGAATAACTAGCGCCCCTTGGTCTCCATCATGCCAAAAATCTTTTACCAGCTTTGGTATTTCCTCCGTCTTACGATACCGTTTTCTATAAGACCGAGGCTTATATCATTTTATTATAAAGGAATCTCACATACTGCACCCCCGATAATCTTAATACTACAAATAGAATTTGTACCTAATAATTTTAACAACCTAACTCTCGTGAGTAAACTACATACGGACCATCGCAGAATTACAATATAATATTAAAAACACCCTGTCTAATGGAGATCGATTTGATTGAAAAATTTTCTCGAATACCGCTCATTGCTCATTATAAAAAATGTGCAACAGCATCCTACTCTAAAAACATAATATATTCACTATGGTTTTATACCTAGTGAGTTGGGCAATACGTTATTAATTGCTGTAATCAAATGTAATATTAAAATAATGAAATAAAAAAAATGTATACATCTAAATATAGACAAATAATTTTAAAGAGCAAACATTCATGCATTTGATTCATACAGTTAAATAATCAGTACAGTCCATAGAACACCCGTCCACTGACTTATTCACTTATCCACGTAGTAGTCCTAGGGCCGTCTGTTTCGATGGTTGCTAGAGTAAAAGCAAGAGTGAAAGAAATTGCTATACTTAAATGTCACAAAAAAGCGTTTTCCAATCCATTTTACCGCCTGTTTTAAGTTTGTTTAACTTTTACTTTTACTTTCCGAAACCGACAATTACTCCGCCATTTTGATATATTTGACACTCCTGTTGGAGGTATGGTACAAAATTGCACGCTTCAACATGATTCCAGAAGATGATGACAATGAAGATGAATTCATAATCCAATATATGTCTTGTAGCGAAAACCTAAAATATTTGGACCCGGTATTAATATAATTTTTTGGGACGATCCCGAATTTTTGGCGCGGCATCGCAAGTCGAAAAAATCTTGCTGTTGAACAGAATCAATTCGGATATCGACATTTAGCATTGGTGCAGCTTCCTTTTATAAACAAGCTCTAATAATGTTAAATTATAGTTTGTATAACTACTACTTATGTGAAACGCTTTGAAATATATATTTATTAATTTATGGATACGCCGCCGCACTTTTCATTTTTAATAAGCACAGATTTTGAAATTTTTTATTCAAAACGGTCACTTTTTTATAATACGTGGTATAATAACCTATAAATTCAAGTGACGCACTGGGTAGCTCAACAAATTTTTATTTAAAGTTTTTTTCTTTTATGAAAAGCTAACTTTAATACACAGTTTTTAAAAGTTTCATCATTAAAATCAATTATATCATCATCTGAATCACACAAAAAACACTTTTTTGCCATTTTTTTCAACAATAAATAGTAGCACGTTTTTTCAATTGTAACTATAGTGACAATCTACTTCAAAATGATGCACAGCATAATATACGAGTCTATCGCTATCCTTTTCATTTTTAAGAACAAATAGCATGCGCACTGTCTTTCTTTAAATGGACGGACTTCAAACAGCTGCTATGCTGTGTCCTCTTCTATCGCATGGGATGGTTGGTTGGGACACACATTCACTCGCAGCAATATTTTACTTTTCAAAATTCGACAACCGGAATGCGGGACTGATTTTTCGCAGGCAACCCTATACTACCGTGTTCATAATGAAATAATCTTTAATTTCATTTAATTTTAATTCAATAATCAGACTGGTGCAAAATGCTAGTATCGATTTACCTGTTTATACCTGCTACCCGAGAGTTTGTTACATAAAAAATTATGTAACAAGTGAATTATCTGTGTATGGGTACTTTTGGTGTGAAGTTTGTTAACATTCAACATCTTTATATTGGTAGCACTGAAATGTTTACCTTTGCTCAGTTGGTGATACTGAGGATCTGCACAGAGGGGTTCACTAGGCAGAACTGGCCTAGAGCTCTTCATTCTTTGAGCAGCCACAGGTGACCTTGGCCACCGTCCCTGTGGCGGGTCGACGTAATCAAATAGTCGTAGTTCGCCATTATTTTAACAACATGTGAGGATTGATAAATCCGCGCCCACCAGCGGTATCCATTATTGAAGACCATCAGGACAATCATTAAATCCTGGATCAGCAGCGGAGTACCATGGGAGCACATTATTTCTGCTGGATTAAAACCACATCCGGCATCTGCAGACGCAGTCATGACAAGACCTTCCGACTATACCTGGAGCAAGAGGTGCTCGCAGGGATGCGGCCGAAGATCGCCCACCTTGGCCGTCATCAACATAGTCGGCTGGCTGGCAACCGCCCTTGGACGGGACGTCACTGGAAAACCATGGGACTGGAGGCCTGTTTGTCGCTCCAACCTGCCGTTTAGCACATGTCAGCAGCGGAGGGAGCTAACCGCCCATCTCCGAAGGCAGCAAGCAGCAGCATGGATTGCCTACATATGGCATTCACCCATTCATCAACTCCTCAAGATTAAACGGTACTAACGCTCCATAATATGCCCATTCAGAATTTAGTCTAGCCCTGATTATTATTTGTACTTAATTAATAAATTAATTTAACTGTGTCAAAGAACTACACTATTTCATTTAAATAACCTATCATCATACCAAGTATTACACAGCCGCCTGCTTAAGGTCCACGCCTGAGAAATTCTCCAGTAATAATTACACTTGTCTCTTGCTCTCCATCTATTATATTCCTAACATTTTAGCTTCCAATGTGAAAGTTAAATATCTTCATTACATTTTGGCGTCCAACGCAAATATTTTCATAACAAGTTGTGACCGGAAAAGAATAGGCAACCTAACGTTTGCATATTCCATGGGCTTTATACTTTCGATTGGTATAGAATTTGTGTAATAATCAAACCGGTGAAATGTTTAAAAAAAAATTTTTTAAAATTAATAATTAATCATACCCTGGACTAAAATTCGTTAGGCAACCCAATATATATGCAATATATTTATTGAAATATTAAATAAATATAAAATAGGTTTCATCAAATAAACATCTCGGCGAAGGTCGTTTTATATCGGGATTTTAGACTAACTACTTTTAAACTTAGTAACCACAAAAAAACATCGGTTTCAGTCGGGACCGGTGGAAAAATAGCCAATTAAATTTACTTTTCATAAAAAAAAAATTGTACGTAATTTCTTGTTACGGCTGACATTTCGTATTACATTATTTTGCATACTGAACAATTTCCACTATTTTCAGGGTACCAATCGATAAATATTTAAAAAAATGTTTCCATATCGCAAAAATCACACATATTTGAAGAAGGTACAAACTAAAGGTTGCATCATACAAATTTTCATGTTCTGAATAGTAAAATAATATGAGTACACTTAGGATGAATTACAATCGATGTATTATTAATTAGGTTAGGTTAGGTTATTAGGTTAGATTATTATGTTACGTTAGGTTAATATGATAGGTTAGGGTAGATTAGGTTAGGTTATTAAGTTAGGTTATTAGGTTATGTTCGGTAAGGTTATTAGGTTAGGTTAGGTTATTAAGTTAGGTTATTAGGTTAGGCAAACCCGTTAGACAAACCCTGCTTGCCATACAAACCATTCGAAACCTGGGATATATATCCCGTTTAAAAGAAAAAGACATGTGTGTTATTTTTTTTTCGTTCTAGGTATTCAAATAATTTCACAGACCCTGCTTGCCCTACAAACCACTCAAAACCTGGGATGTATATCTTGTTCAGACAAACCATGCTTGCCCTACAAACCAATAAAAACCTGGGATGTATATCTTGTTTAAAAGAAAAATGCGTGCGTGTTTCTTTATTTATTTTCGTTCTATGTATTAGAATAATTACACAAACCCGTTAGGCTTATCCTACTTCAGTACAAACCTTTCAAAACCTGGGTGTATATGTTATTGAAAATAAAAACGCGTGCATGTTCTTTTATTTATCTTCGTTCTAGGTATTAGAATAATTTCTTACGTAATTAGGCAAATCAGGTATTTTCGTAATAATATTGTCTATTTACCGTTTCTCAAGACCAATAGGGCGAAGGAGCCTGGCTCAAGACCAATAGGGGGAAGGAGCCTGGGAAGACCAAGACTAAGATGGAGCGACAACGTCCTCAAAGAGATATCTATCTTGGAGCTTCTAAACTGAAGAGAGCTGGCACAAAACCGAGATGAGTGGAGGAAGATTCTTGAAGAGACCAAGACCCACCAGGGGTTGTAGAGCCAATAGTGATGATGATGATTTACCGTTTCTAGCTACTTGATTCGTGAATGCTTTTTATATTTTCAGGTAGTAATTTTTGCGGATGGCAACCCTTTTTAATATTAAAAATTGGTATCCCTTGAAAATGTTCGATCCTGAAAGAATACAACATGAAATGTCGGCTTAAGTTCGGTTTATGGGCGAAATTCCTAAAAAATAAAACTAGTTATTTTTATACTAATTTGGGGTCGGGGAATCCGAATCTGAAAGAATTAGGCGGCGGCAAGCAATATTAACTGAATTACAGGACTTTAAAAATTTTTATACACATACAGGAAAATAGCCATTTTGGAAGCATTTTGATTCCTAGAAAATCAAACTAGTTATTTTTATACTTATATTAACTGAATTAAACGACGTTAAAATTTTCTATACACACACACATGAAAATAATCATTTCGGAAGTATTTTGACACACGCAGTACAAAGATCATAGAAAAACAAGAAATATACAAAAACATGTGCCGGCAGTGTTACCAGCTCTCAAAAATATTTATCTCTATATCAATAATTTCCGACACGATAATTCTTCACATAACACATTAACCTGATGAATTACGACTATCTCAACGGCGTATTCTTAAACCAAAAGTATGAAAATTCGTAGTCTTAAAAATGCGTAACCTAACCTAACCTAACGTTAGGTTTGTGTAACATGGTTTGTGCCCCTTTATACCGCCTGCTCGCGTCCCTAACCTAACCTAACCTAACCTAACCTAACGCTAGGTTTGTGTAACATGGTTTGTGCCCCTTTATACCGCCTGCTCGCGTCACGGCAAAAAAACATCCCTGTTTTCAAGTAGTTTAGCGGCTACGCTAGGTTTGTGAAACATGGTTTGTGCCCCTTTATACCGCCTGCTCGCGTCACGGCAAAAAAACATCCCTGTTTTCAAGTAGTTTAGCGGCTACGCTAGGTTTGTGTAACATGGTTTGTGCCCCTTTATACCGCCTGCTCGCGTCCCTAACCTAACGCTAGGTTTGTGTAACATGGTTTGTGCCCCTTTATACCGCCTGCTCGCGTCACGGCAAAAAAACATCCCTGTTTTCAAGTAGTTTAGCGGCTACGCTAGGTTTGTGTATCATGGTTTGTGCCCCTTTATACCGCCTGCTCGCGTCACGGCAAAAACACATCCCTGTTTTCGAGTAGTTTAGCGGCTACGCTAGGTTTGTGTAACATGGTTTGTGCCCCTTTATACCGCCTGCTCGCGTCACGGCAAAAAAACATCCCTGTTTTCGAGTAGTTTAGCGGCTACGCTAGGTTTGTGTAACATGGTTTGTGCCCCTTTATACCGCCTGCTCGCGTCACGGCAAAAAAACATCCCTGTTTTCAAGTAGTTTAGCAGCTACGCCGGGTTTATGTAACATGGTTTGTGATACAAAAGAACGTGCCCCTTTATAACGCCTACTCGCGTCAAGGCATAAAAACTCCACAATACTAGTTGGTGTACCTCCCTAAAATATTTTAGAATCAATTAAAAAAAATAAGTACTTAAAATATAAACATGTTATTTTACGTTATAAATATTACTGCTTAATGGCAACACTTAATTTTGTGTGGTAAAAACATCTATGTTATCGTGTTTTTCTATGATCTTTGTACTACATGTGTCAAAATACTTCCGGAATGATTATTTTCATGTGTGTGTGTATAGAAAATTTTTAAGTCGTGTAATTAAGTTAATATTGCTTGCCGCCGCCTAATTCTTTCAGATTCGGATTCCCCGGCCCATAGTTAGTATAAAAATAACTAGTTTGATTTTCTAGGAATCAAAATGCTTCCAAAATGGCTATTTTCCTGTATGTGTATAAAATTTTTTAAAGTCCTGTAATTCAGTTAATATTGCTTGCCGCCGCCTAATTCTTTCAGATTCGGATTCCCCGACCCCAAATTAGTATAAAAATAACTAGTTTTATTTTTTAGGAATTTGGCCCATAAACCGAACTTTACCCAATATCTTTAATAGGTCGTCATTTATTTGTAAATATTCATACAAATATTTTCATCAGAACAAAGCTGAATAAAATACAACTGTATATTTTGACAGTTGTTCTGACTTTCAAATTTAGTTTACGGTGTGACCGCACCAAAAAATAGTGCGATGTGTTCTTTCACATAATTTCGAGGAATAATCTGCTTTTAGACTGGCCACGCTAATAATAATAAATTTAGCAAAAGTACACACGAAACAGGAAACAGCACGGAGTCCTATTTAACATCCTTATTACTTTGATTGACAGTTAAAATTTAAATTTAATTCACGATTTAGCTGTCTGTTGAAACAAACGGCCCCTAGAATACAGTACCTGCACTATTTCTCGAACAAGAATCCCTTTAAAATGATTCTTAACAATCCAAGTATTGTATTATTGTATTAAGCTTGACGAAAAAATCGCATTTTATTCAAAAAAATATATAGAGCTCACTACTAGGAAGCAGGAAATATTATATCTGAACAAGCGAAAACTCTCGAACACCGAGCTTCAACATTTTTTTATTGCTAATTTTTATTTATTTATTTTTTATTTTATTTATTAATTTTCAACGCCCTTATGGGCTTTTACATGACAAGTTTATAATACAGAGACAGTTTTTTTGAATAAAAAAGATAAACTATAAAAACATAACTAGTAAACATCATACGAAAGGTAGGTATACAGATAAATTTAAGGAAAGATAGTGCATTACAATAAAAGAGTAAGTTTCTAAGTTATAAATGACATAGAAATAAACTAGTAGATATGTTAGTAATTACAAAATTTACAGGTGACTGATTAAATGTCATGAATAATACATGACAAAATGCAAGATACGTAAAAAGAAAATGTCAACACGTTTTTAAATTGTAGATTAATATAGAAATACACAAATTTATGTACAAATTATGTACAAATTTATGATAACAATTATTACAAGCAATAATTGTCAGTCTGAAACACTCATTTACATTGAAAAATCTTCCGAGAAAAGATACTTGCCGCCAACGGGACTTGAACCCGTGTCCTTCCGATTGCCGGTCGAATGCTCTGACCACTGAGCTATGGCGGCTTATCAAATACCCGCCAAATAATTCAATATATACTAGTGTTTCATTCAACAATTACTGCTTGTTATATTTTTTCCACCTGAAAACAACCAACTTTATTTTTGCGAGGAAGACATTGTTAGTGTTAAATCCCTCGCTAGGTGGCGTCGAGACAAATTATGTCTGCATTTATTGGGGAAATACTTAAACTTGTTAAATATTAATTATTATTTTTTTAATTTATAAACTAACGTTTAGACAAGATTTTTATGCAAAGCACAAAGGGTAACAATTATTACAAGCAATAATTGTCAGCCTGAAACACTCATTTACATTGAAAAATCTTCCGAGACATAATTTGTCTCGACGCCACCTAGCGAGGGATTTAACACTAACAATGTCTTCCTCGCAAAAATAAAGTTGGTTGTTTTCAGGTGGAAAAAATATAACAAGCAGTAATTGTTGAATGAAACACTAGTATATATTGAATTATTTGGCGGGTATTTGATAAGCCGCCATAGCTCAGTGGTCAGAGCATTCGACCGGCAATCGGAAGGACACGGGTTCAAGTCCCGTTGGCGGCAAGTATCTTTTCTCGGAAGATTTTTCAATGTAAATGTGTTTCAGGCTGACAATTATTGCTTGTAATAATTGTTACCCTTTGTGCTTTGCATAAAAATCTTGTCTAAACGTTAGTTTATAAATTAAAAAAATAATAATTAATACAAATTTATGTACAAATGTGAGTGGTAGTGAAGGAGGAACAGTCAGAAGGCCACGCTCCTAGATCGTCGATATTTACCCTTTGGCACAAAAATAACAGATCATTTCATCTCACAGATTAGTTGCGCCTGACGGAGAGTTAAGGATAGGTACATAAGGAGGAATAATTTTACAATTTGAGCTTTTTTTACATTAGCTCCACACAGGGGGCCCTGAGGACAATAATTCACCTCAGGGCCTATGTCATCTTTGGGGATTCTGCTGGATGGTCTTTTTAGGAAAGGAAGGAGAAAAAATTCCTGGGAAGGAAAAGGGTATTAGTGGTGGGTGGGAATCTGGAGGTCAGTGTGTTCAGGAGTGACGTACGAATCCATCCCTCCCACTGCGACACAAGGCAATGTTCCAAGAGAGTACGGCTGGAGAAGTCACAGGGACTGTCTCAACCATTCTCTTCCGACCCGGCCTGCCATGCAGCTAGTGGGCAGAATATAATAGCGGCTTATCTAATACCCGCCAAATAATTCAATATATACTGGTGTTTCATTCAACAATTACTGATTATTACATTTTTCCACCTCAAAACAACCAACTTTATTTTTGCGAAGGAGGTATTGTTAGTACTAAATCTCTCGCTAGGTGGCGTCGAGACAAATTATGTCTACATTTTTTGGTGAAATACTTTTAACTTGTTAAATATAAAGCTAAATAGCTCAGTGGTCAGAGCATCTGACCGGCAATCAGAAGGACACGAGTTCAAGTCCCGTTGGCGGCAAGTATCTTTTCTAGGAAGATTTTTCAATGTAAATGAGTGTTTCAGGCTAACAATTATTGCTTATAATAATTGTTGATTATCCAATAAATACATTTAGCAGGTATCCTGTATTTTTTTTAACATTAATTTATTTATTGCTTCTTCACAATTTATATACATATATTTTTAGCATGTAATTATTTTTGGCATGTAATTAATTGTTAATATATTTGATTGGAGTCAATTGTTAATTTTTTCTAGGTCTCTGTGCATTTTCTAGTATGATTTCTAAATCTTTGCCCTAGTGGAAAATTGCAGAAACATTGTGAAATATCAGAAAATTTCGAAATATCATTGAAGTAAATCTAGAACGGTGATCCTTTATGGATCCCTGTGGAACTCCATAGTTTATTGGCAGGTGGTTGCTATTTTGATTGTTAGTGCCAACGAATTGCTTTCTATTACTAATTGAATAAATGAAGAGCCCACCAATTTGATCGAGTTTCTTGAGAAGTATATAATGGCTGACTGTATCAAAGGCTTTTTGAAGGTCAACTAATATGGATAAAATATTATTTCCATGATCAATGCTGCTCCTAAGTTTAGTGTGTTTTTAACAGAAAATTGTTTAATTTTTCGTAAATTACACATCCAAATTTTTTTTAGATAAAATTGATAAAATTGAAACGGGTCTGTAGTAAGTTTGAGGTAAGTATTTATTTGTTTTAAATAAAATCTTGTGTAAACAAATGAATTTAAAATAAAAGATGACCATGAAATAATTCTTCTTAATTTCTTTAATTTGAAATCATAATTCTCCAAAAACTTTTTTTATTTCGAAAATAATTATTTTACTTATTTTTCATGAGAGCGCGAAAAATGTAGGTATTTTCTAATAAAACATAATAAAATTGGCTCAAAACAATCATGTTCATTGAAATACAAATATTATTCAAACACAATCCTGATGCGAGATGAAAACTGAAAGCAGATACGTGATACGTTTTCCAATCTGAACCTGATTATTGTAAAACACATTTCCCTTTGAAGAAAGGTAGAATGAAATGTTCCAATACTTCGGTCGATTGAACTTAACATTTTTCTCAAAGGAATTTATAATTTGACATAAAAAATGATGTATTATTTATTTTTTCATTTTAAAAATAATTTACTAAGAATTCCACCCGGAAAAAAAGTAATTTCTTTGTTTTTTAGATGTTAGCTTTATTTCAAGGGTTTTCAGAATATTTCCATAAATAATATTCAATTAAAGAGGACGCATGGATTTTTTTTTTAACATTAGCTCCACATAGCAGGCCCTGAGAAAAATAATTCTTCTTTGGGATGTGTATTTTATGGAAAGAAAGGAGAGGAAGTTCTGAAAAATAAGGAGTTTAAGGGTTGGGTAGGAATTTGGGGTCATTGTGTGCAGGAGTGACGACCGAGTACATCCGAGAGTCCTGCCGGAGAGGTCAATAGGTCTCTCTCAAACAGTCTCTCCCATTCCGGCCTCCCACGCAGTTGTTGGGCAGATCCATCCACCCCTTGAACCCGGACACCCTTGCTAAGTCATCAAACATGTAGAACCTGGTGGGATGACCTATGGCAGAGGTGTTGCGTATCCAGTTAATGGTTCCCGGGGCGGCAGTACCCATACCTGCCTCCCAAATGGTTAAATTGCTTGTTTGTTTAATCACTTCCAATTTGGAAAAAAATATCTCTGCATAAATCCACCGGAGTGTTCCGCAATACGACCAATTTCAACCTAGAGCGCTAGTAAATTTTCAAGCTTTCGGTTACGTATGGACTGTTTATAGTGTTAAGAGAGCCGTTGACAGTTTGTCCCAAATCAGATTATTGAAAAATATTTATCGACGGTCATCACAAAAGATAACCAATTCAGATTTAAACCTGCACTATCACGACTTTGACGACCTCCGTAGTCCAGTGGGTAAGACTCTTGACTCACAATCCGGAGGTCGCGGGTTCAAACCCGGCATGCGCAAATAAATTTTATTTGATTAATTTGTGTTATTTCACAATTAATTAATTTAAAATAATATATAGTATATTTGCGGCATGTTCCAGAGGGGAAGATACTATCATTGGAGGGGACCCACCACTTTCCCAACGGCGTTATAAGGAAACATATGGTTTCCTCCTTCACCGCACACGTCAAGACTCTACTTTTTTTGAACGAAGCTACATTTATTTGAACGACTCTAGACCCTCCAATGTCCATGCATACGGGGTTAGTAAGCAGTATGCAATAAGATACTATCAGTATCGCCCTGGTGTATCCCACTGTTCAGAATTGAAACGTTGCTTGAAATGGCTTTAGCCGTGTTTGGTGACCAGATCTGAATAGCCAGGTACTTCCCAACCTTCCTCTCCCCACCTCCTTCTCCTCCCCACTACCTTCAGCCTCACAACATACCCCAATTGGGAATGCCATAGTCTCACTGGCTCCAGACGGGAGCAGTTGAGATTCCTGTGCGGCATTCACTGTAAAAAAAAAAAAATCAACATCTATGGTAATATACACCTTAAGAGAAACCAGCTATTAAGAAGTAAGAAAAATGCCAACCTTTACCTGCTTTCTAGATCTAGGCAAAGCGTTTGACCATGTTTGTTACAAATATTTTACCGAAAACAACAGTTTCGGCAGATACATATAATAGTCATTCTTTCAGTTTGGTACATGCAGCAAGAAAATGTCATGAAATGGTTTGGCGAGTTTTCCAACCCATTTTATTTGAAAAGTGGCGTAAGGCAAGGAGAAAGTATGTCTGCAGTAGTTTTCAATCCATACACTGAGATGAACTAATTCAAAAACGTAAAAATGGGTTGCCATGTTTTTTATTTCATTTTCATTTTTATTTTTATTAATTTGGGAAAATCAACGGATTATTTACATTTATGACAATAAAATTAACACACACATGTACCCGTAGGGTAACAAGTTTACACAAATACAAAATTGAAAATTATAAAGAATAAAGAAGATGTAAGAACACATATATAAACTGATTACCTGCTTAATAAATTTCAAAACATATATTCGTAAATTTATTCTCGCTACACAATAGCAATAATAATAATATGTACCTATAACTCAAAGTAATCACATTACAATAAATCGAATGGCAAACAACTGTTACCGACGAAAGCCGTATATTGCTATAAAGCGATAAAGGTTTAGAAAGTTTAGTTCTTCGAAGCTGTTAACTTTTGATTTAATTTAGGGCGCCATTGGTGCTGGGACCAGAGCCAACAGCGGTGAGCGAAATCCTCTTGAATAGGGCCGTGGGAAAAACATATATTTTTTTTTACATTAGATCTACCCAGGAAGCCCTCAGTAAAATATTCCCCTCAGGGCCTATGTCATCTTTTTGGGATGCTGCGTGGAGGGTGTTTTTAGGATAGGAAAGGAGAATAAGTTCTGGGAAGGAAAAGGGTATTAGGGGTGGGTAGGAATCTGGGGGTCAGAGTGTCCAGGAGTGACGGAAAAATCCATCCATCCCACTGCGGTGCAAGGCGATGTTCCGAGAGGCTGGAGAAGTCAAAGGGATTCCCTCAACCATTCTCTCCCCATCCGATCTGCCATGCAACTAGTGGGCAGACGCATCCGCCACCAAGACCCGGACAAACCTCATCCCATGAACCCGGGCACCCCTGCTAAGTCACCAAACGTAGCGAATCACTTGGGGTGACCTGTGGCAGGGGTGATGGTTTTCCAATAAATGGTTCCTGGGGCGGCGGTACCCATATCCGCCTCCCAAATTATTGTGTCAATAAGGTTTTCAATGATAAAGCGGTATGCGTATTGAACCTGATATTACCGTAAATTTACAAGACCACAAATTTCTTATTTGTTATTAAAAGAGTAACATAAATATAAAGTTATAATATTGGAAGAGGCTTACACCTGGGATCGACAATTGAATAATCTATATGATGAATAACAATCTAGCTAATATGATGAAGGTGAATACTGAGCTGGGGAACCGTCGATCTCCCGTCCGTCTGGATTCATGTGTCTGGTAGTGACTCTCACACGAAGATACCGCTCCAAAATACGAACGATTTTGAGTTCTGGCGAGTCAAAATTTCTCGAGGAAAGTTGTAATCTCCAAATTCCAAGTGTGCTTGATCGTACGGGGGGCCAGTCATTCTGTCAGTGGCAATATCGGTGGTCTTCAAATGACACGAACGCCCTGGCTCGCACGAGTTCGCGGGGTAGCGCGTGCATTTAAATTCTAGAAATCTTGTTTCACATGGTTTTGAGTTCCGAGCGAAGGCCAATCGTGAGAAAATGAATTTTCTTTATATATTAATTCAACATAATGTGAATTGCAGTATCGCCGATTGACTTCAAAGCATGATTCTACATTTTAGAGATAAAAAGGTCACGTTTGACCGTCGACAAGAAATCGTCGAAAGACCTCCCACCAACAAATCAGTCGCTTTTTCTTCCAATCGTAAAATTTGCATTATTTTCTAACAGCCTTACTAAAAAAACCCATGAAAATTATATATTTAATTTACAAACGGCCGTGGATGTGAAAACATTACTACTTAAAAAAATTGTTCAAGAAAAGATATATACACTGTTTACACAGCCTGAGGGGGTAGTTTATCTGTTATGTACGACTATTGTATTTATCATTTCTGAACGTTTGGAATTTTGAAAGTTTGGAATTTTTCCAACGCATTTTAAATGTCTTGTATATTTCTTATTTTTGAAGATGTCGTAAAATTATATACCTTTGTAGAAACAAGATAGAATTGGCTTTGAGATTTTTGTATCTGAAATATACAATCGTGTTTGGAAATTGCAGTATTTTAAGCTGCAACATAAAAAAAAAATTGAAAAAAAAAACAGCTGATATTCTATTAAATGATCGAAAAACTTAGGAAAATTCAAAATTTAAAAAATACAGTTCTCTTAATTTATTAATTTGGAAGAAAACTGTCACTTCACTTTTTTTCTCGTTCATACAATTAAAAAGGATAAAAAAATATAATAATATTTCCGAAAAAATAACTGAAAAAATCTGACATCTTGTATTCATTTTTACGCAAATAATACGTTGATTTCTCGAATTTGTGTTTATTTACACATGCATAAGACTTTTACATTATTACATAATATTACTTTTATGGAAGTTTTATTAAATTCACGCAGAAAAGTCATTAAAATAACATTTCAGAATTATCCTAAAACCTATGGTTAACGAAACTAAATAACTAACAAAACATTATTTAAAGGACTAAAACTGAAAAAAAGTAACGCCAGCATTGGTAATTATGTTAAATTACACTAATATCACAATGAATTTGATCATTTAAACGAAAATTATCTTCAAAAACATTAAATTAATTGCAAGTACAATTCAACATGTCAAACATTAAGTTTTACCGCGAAGTTACAAAAACAAGATGGCCGCGACGCCTGCCCAGATCTATGTGAAATTCAAGGTGATTAACATAAAAATCATAAAACACGTGATATTGTTATTAGTAAAGATGTAAAAATGGTGATGCCCGGGCAAGCAACAAAAATGCAGATAAACGATCGTTAAGGCGTTTTGTTATTAGTAAGGCTGTTAGTGTTTGAACATAAGAACAATCGCTTATTTTCCATATTTGAAAAGAAACGGTAGACTAAAAATAGACATTATAATTAAGTAATGGTCTAGTGTTGTTGTGATAATCAATTATAAATAAAATGGAAAGGGCGCTACTGTACCAAGTTCAAAATTAGCTCCGTGGATTTTTGTGAATTTAAAAATAAAATCAGTGCTTAAAAACCAGTGCAATAGAATATAATGGATATATAAACAACTGATTTACAACATATAATGTAGTCACAGTGAAATGATAACTTGATTGCCGATAAATAGTGAATAACTTGAATAGTGAAGCTACCAGCTTTTATGACAAACGAACAATAACTACCGGAAAACTATTACCAAAACGAACAAAATCCCGTTAGGAAGTGACTAAATGTGAATATCAGTGAACCTTTTGTGGTCTATTTTCAATTAACAGTTGAAAATAACCTAAATCAGCACTTCTTAATTTGGCAATTTATTGTCAGTAAACTAATTGAAGCGCCATCTGTTGAAACTTAACTGTACTACGTTCTGCATGCAGCGCACAAAATACGAAACACCATCGATAGATAGCCACACCAACTAATCCACAGTAAACCAACAGAGGATACCACTCAGAGGACATTAATAGTTCAGAAAAAGACCACTAGAGGACACTACCAGTACTATAAATAAAATTGTAAACAATTTAATTAAAAACCATCTCACAAATCATGGAGGAAATTATGAATGCTCTTCATCACATCCAAAAAGAGTTAGATGAACAAAAACTCACCATACAAAAAAGCGGATAAAAAGTCACAGAACAAGTAACACAAAATATAAATATCATCATGGAAGAAAAATTTAGAATATTAGAAGAAAAATATGACAACCTCCAAAAAAAAGGAGAAAATCAAGAGAAACGTCTTTATTTCTTGAAAAAACAAGCAAGACAAAGAAATATTGTATTTTTCGGAATAGAAGAGAAGGAGTCATCATACTTAAACTTGGAAAATACTTTGGTTGAATTTATTAAAAAATACTTTGATTTAAACATTGAACGAAGAGACATACAAGAAATAAAGAGAATTGGAAAAAAGGGAGAAAGACCTAAACCAATTGTTGTCACTTTTTCTAATCTAGGATTAAAAATCGATATATTTAAACAAAAAATTACACTGAAAGACACAACATACTACATAAAAGAAGACTATCCACGTTATATATTAAAAAAAGAAAAGAATTACAAGAGCAAATAAAGATTGAGAGAGAAAAAGGAAACACTGCCATAATAAAATACGATAAACTTATAATACTGGATAAAATCGGGAACACAGCGAATGAGAGAAGTCTCTCAATATCCCCTGAAAATATTCATATTCAAGAAAATAAAACAAAAAAGAATAAACAACAACAGTCTGAAAAAAACCAAGCATGTTGAACTTCTTGACAAATACAAATACAACGAATAAAAATGCATAGCAACTTACCCCCTCTCTTCACACCGATACCACAAATAAACAAACTTCAATAAAAAACACAAAAAATCTTCCAACCCGGCTGGTCACCGTGGAAGATTATGACCAAAACCCTCCAAAGATACAAAACTCAAGCTCAACCTTAAAAACTTCGGAAAATCACACAAAGTTAAGCCGTCAATTAAAAATCATAACATACAACGTCAACACCCTGCTATCATACGATCGAATATATAACTGGATAACTAAGATATTATGGAAATTTAGGAAGTTAGACGACAGGGCAACAAAATAGAAGAACACAACATTTTTATACTTTGCTACAGAAAGGATCAACTGGCATAAACTGGTACTCCATAGCACAAGACAGACAAAAATTGACATCTTTGGAGGAGGCCTTTACCCAAACCAGGGTTCTTGTTAATTCATCAATATTTAAAAAAAAATATTACTAACATAATCTAAGCTAACTTACTAATACAAATCAAATTTGAGTTTATTGTAATATTGTAACTACCAACTATTGTAAAACAAGAAATAAACCAGATCTGCCGGATCTGCCCTGATGATGGACACTGCAACGATGTCCGAAACATTGGCTAAAGAAGGAGGTGGCGCAACACGGCATAACACCCCAAAAACAAATAACGAAAATGCTTTTAGCCGTGAAAATTTTAAAACTTATAAGAAATATTCAGGCTTATTTTTATTATTATTATTATAATGGTCTAGTGTTATGATAATCAATTATAAATAAAATGGAATTAATTATATCATAACACAACTGAAAAGGATTCACAGCAATAAAATGATAATTTGCAAAAGGGTATTTAAAACTATTTAACGTTAGCTATGACATTTAAGGTTCTTAAATTACACGAGATATCGTGACATCTATATCATTAAAATTCTTAGCAAGTACCTGTATGTTTAATATATATATATATATATATATTATGATGTTCTTCTAGTACCGTCACTTAGCGCACTAAATAAACTACTTCCAATATCTGAAGTTTTTACAAAAAGCATAACCTTGTACATAATACATCCAAGTCAACCGTTGTGGTTTTCAATTGTAAAAACAAATTCATGCAAACATCCTCAGTTTGATTAGATGAAAGGAAAGTGGATGTTGGTCTTAGCGTCAAATACCTGGGACATATTGGATATGAGTTCGTGGATATGGAAAGAAGAGTGATGGTATGCTGTGAAGGGGTTTTCATTTTTGCGGTACAAATGTCAAGAGTATAATATTCAACGTATTCTGCATATCGCTGTATCCTAGAGAACTGTGAGTAAATTACACTACATCCCAAAGGCATTAGCTAAACGTCTCTTACAATAATGTTTATCGCCGCGCTACGGAAATGTTCCTGCAGGGACGAGTGCACTCTTTCAGAGCACTTCTCCACCACCGCATGGGAAGCTAATGGCACAGACTACGCCAATCAAATAATACAACCATCACTGCCATGGTAGCCTGGATGGAGTCCCTCCTGATGGCCCCTTGGGAGATGAAAGGCGGTCAAATATCCTCCATAAGCTGCTTGCGTATATTTATTTGTTTACCATTTTTCACGTGTATCCATATTTTTTCTTTTCTGTTTTATTTTATGTAGGTACTTGGATATTGTTATTTTGTCTAATTTTTTTTTGCTTTTTCGAAATACGGAATATAGTGCATTGCACTACCCCTGTACATTCTGTAAAAAACAATTATTTCTTCAAACTTCGCAAATATACCTTGTAGAGTCATTATACTATATTAGTATACATAGTGGTTAATACTAAGTAATTTGTTTTCACTAATATATTATAACCTATTTTATTATTCACAAATGATTTTTTTCACAAAATTTTGTGCTAAAAACGAACTTTTTTTCAAACTTACACGATTTTTACATAAAGTGTATTTTGACGATTACTGCACCTGCGACGCATAAACTGCTCTCATTGGTGGCTTTGATTAGGATGTCACTTTTAAAGGATCCTATTGGTTGATATATGAAACGGAAATTACGATAGGTCGCTTTGATTATGACCTCACTTTTCAAGAATTGGTTGAGATTGTTTTGGTAAAGTTTCGTTTTTACCGCGCGTAAACTGCACTCGATTTTTTTTTGTAAGTACTTCCCTGGATAATCCTTCATAACTAAAAACTTTTCTGTTTTTTGTACTGGATAAAAAATGACGGTGAAATGTCAAAAAACCTGTTAAACAGATTTTGTTTTTCTATTCGCAATTATATATTAAATAAAAAAAATGAAAATAATGGATTTTTATGGGCGTCAGAGCGGCTAAAACCCCGCGGCAAGCGTTAAAATAAATTGTTGAAATAAGAGATAAATGACGAGACTTTTTATCGATTTGCCTGAAATTAAATGGCTACCTTACGTTTTCAATGATATTCATTAAAAAATGTACTTTCAGCTTCTAATTTAAAAATCAGAAAGCACACAGTCTTGTCAACCTTTCGTCGATTTATAATTTAAACCAATTCAATTATGTCCCAAATAGAAATGATAATTTATTTTTCATTATTTTATCAGACAAAATTAGCAAAGATCTCATATAGCACCAGGCTTATCCAAATAATACCCTTATCCCCCTTCATTTAAAATTAATCATTGTTGACATCCGTTAATTGGATAACACTTTTTAAAAATAAAAATGTGAATAGTTTGGTTCTCGTTTTCTAAAAAACTGTGGGAAATAATTGACAAAAATTTAGAAAAATGTGTTTCTTAATCGAAAAATATAACCCAAATGTGTCGACTGTGTAATAAAATAGAGTGTACTAAAGTAGATATTTTTGTCGATAATCTATATGGATTCAAAAAAATGTTCTGGGATTATGCAGGTAATTTTCAATCAAAAATCAACTTTTAAAAAATTAGGTGTGATTTAAGATTTTGACGGTATTTGCTTTGAAGCGTTGTGATGCTAACTTGATGCGCTATCTCCTTCTTTATGCGTTATCCAAAACGTTGATTAAAGAAAGAGGTAACGCAGCAAAATAAATCACTGTTTTTGGAAATTTGGTTTGCATGTAAAAATAAATGATGCCTACCTCGGAACAGACTATGTCTAGTGAGGTGGGTAAAATAAAACTTTGTAAATAAATGAAAAATAAATAAACGCCCGGGTTGCCGGCACTGAAACTGAATTTCTGATCTGAGTTTTAAGTAAGCAGTACTCACTCAGCTAATATATGTATCTCTAATCGACGATTCATTCCTTGAATACGAATTTAAGTTCTTCTGCTCTGAGGTTCTTCTCCTTGTAGAACAGGGGTGGGGAACCTGCGGCCCACGGGCCGCATGCGGCTTGCTGAAAAAAAATTACACTCAGAAAGCAAGAACGGTTTTTTTTCACAGTGAATCACCTACATTCTTACGTTATGATTACTAAAACCAGAGAAAATTATAACATATGTTTCTAGAAATCAGGTTAAATCATGTTTCACAAAAATACATACTTGATTCAACATCCTTTTTTAATTCTATTTTAATTTCTTATTATTTATTATATAGAGAAATTAATATCGAAAAAATATCTCAGGAAAAAAAATATGTTGTACTATCTTTATATATTGCTACACTTCTGCCATAAAAAATAGTTATATAAAAAAATGATTCCATAAATATTATTTGAACAAAATATTGCAGGCAATAAATTTGCTATAAAATGCAAGAAAACCATTCATGTGTTCTGAGTAAAATACAATTTAATCCATTCCTAAGTTAAAACCTCTCTTGTGTTTACCTTGTCCAAAACAACTACATATTCCAATTCAACCAAAAACCATAACAAAAACCAGGTCCTCAACAAATAAAACACTGAACATACCGATAACACACACCACATATGGACAAAGACACTTTCAGTATTGTGAAACCAAACTTTTTAATTGCATGCCCATTACTTTGAAACAAATACTATCTGTAAATACATCTACAAACATTCATAAAAAACATATCACTGACTGGATTGAAAATCAAGATATTAACTTTATACAAAACATTATTATTCCTGACCAAACATAACAAAATTATAAAAAGTATAAAATTAAATAAACCTAAAAATTAAGTATTACTATACATACATTTACAAATTGTATATATGTGTACATATGTGTATATGTATGTAAATGTGTATGCGTATGTATACATATGTATATATATGTATATGTGCATGTATGTTCATGTATGTAGTATATGGATGTGAATGTATGTGTATGTTTATATAAAAAAAAATTATGTTTCTCTAGTATATATATATATTTTTTTTTTCTTTTCTGAATAACCAATGTACAATAACTATTAAAAAAAAAATAAAAAAACCTTCTTTTACAACACATAAATACTTGTCACACATAATCATAAATAAACACGTAAGCACCTCAGCACAGGTTCTCCTAGTGAGGTGTTCACGAAACATTCAACAATACCTATCCACAGTTTCACCTTCACAAACCTACCTTACACCCAACATAATAAAATTGCAAAATATATTATGTAAAAATGTTAATTAATAGGTAAATACTGTAATACATAGAAATAAATAAATAAAGTTTATAATGCAAGTTCATTCCTGTTGCGGATTCGTCCCCATTCATTCATGTGTATTTAGTGCAAAAATTAGAGAAAAACCATTTTCGTGTTCTGTGTGTAGTATCAATTAAAGCTGGGGACTCGCAATCAGATTCACTCTAAAGTTAAAACCAGTTTCATGTTCCGAATGATGTTCAATGTTCAAAGAAAATCCTTCTAATGTTTCGAGAGGAGTTAAAATTTTTACATAAAATAATATGCTGCAAAATTTATAAAACCATACGCATATTACGAAAGTAGTACTAATTAAAGCTGATGACTCGCACGCAAACTCACTCTTAATTTAAAATCATTTTATGTTCAAAATGTAACGATCAAATTCAGTTCTGCATTCATCTGCTAACTCATTTTGAAGGAAATCATTTTCTTATTCGAAGTGCAGTTATTAAATTCTAGTTGCAGCACGTATGTACAATAAACATACGTGCTGCCAGAATCAAAGAAAAACCATTGTCATGTCCTGAATCAGTTTTAATTCCCCGCATACAGATTTATACATACACCGCATACATATTACCAGTTTTGTGTTCAGAATACAGCGATAAATTAAATTATGTGTTGCAGATACAGAAGCCAATCTAGTATTCTTCCATTCACTAGAACCGAGTGAAGATTTACACTTGAGTTGCACACCATCTACTGCAAAATTATGATATATTGACTTCTCCGTGTGTAACTATTATTTAAGCTTGTGGACTCTTACGCAGAATCAATCGCGAGTTGAAACCCCTGCTTCGTGTTCTAAACAGTGTAACGAAATTTTCTGCTGACGCAATTCAATTCGACAGGTATCATTCTCGATTTCCAAGATCAGTTATAAATTTCTAGTTACAGAATATGCTGGTTCGTTATATTGAAAAAATAATAAAAATAGAATAATTCTACCCCCCCCCCCCACCCTGTCTCTTGAAAATCTATGTGCAGCCCGCGGGTGCTACCACAAACATCCAAATGGCCCCTGATTCTAAAAAGGTACCCAATTCCACCATGCTCTAGAACAGGGATGCTCAAATGGTCGATCGCGAGTGCTTTTTGAGTTGATCTCGAGAAAAAATTGCCGATGTAAATAGATCTATTCACAGTTCTTGTTTTAGTTGACCCTAAATTTCTGTTTAAAATTTATTTGTAAATTATATTGTCAATGGTCGCGCATTTTGGTTGTTGTATACTCTATCTTCATCTGTGGTGTGTGACGTCACAAGTCCCCATAGAAAAAAAAATCGTTAAATTATTGCATATTCATGGTGAAATATTGTTGTAAATTGCCCCCTTCAAAAGCCCGAAGTTATCGATCTAGTTTCTAGTATGTGGTTTGGTTTATTTATGAGTCAGTCAGTCCGAGTTGTAACTTGAAGGCGATACGAAGTTTATTAATAAATAATTCAAAATGAGGGTGGTGAATAGATTCACTTTTAATTCAAAACCAGTTATGTTACATATTTCGAAGGAAAACATTCTCTTATTCGACGTATAAAATTCTAGTTGCAGACTCTGATGTGCTGACAGAATAGAGAAAAATCATTTTCATCTGTGTGTAGTTTTAATTCGCCGCACACAGTTTTAATTTAATCCAGTTCATAATGTAAAATTTCTGTTGTAATATTTTGAAGGCAAACATTCTCTTATTTGAAGTGCAGTCATAAAATTAAAGTTGCAGATGTATGTGCTACCAGAATCAAAGAGAAGCCATGGAGAAGTTGTGGATTCATCTGCTGAAACATTTCGAAGGAAAACATTATCTTATTCGAGGTGCAGTAATAAAATTTTTGTTGCAGACTATGCATATGATGCCAGAATAAAAAAAAACATTTTCATATTCTGAGTGTAGTTTTGATTTGCCGCACAGATTAAAATTAAACCAGTTTTGTGTTCACAATGTAAAATTCGAGTTGTGGATTCATCTGCTGACACATTTCGAAGGAAAACCTTCTCTAATTCAAAGTGCTTTTATAAAATTCTAGTTGCAGACTATTTATGTACTGATTCAAAGAAAAACCATTTTCATACACCGCAAACGGATTTAATTTAAACCAGTTTTGTGTTTAGAATGTAAAATTCCAGCTGAGGATTTATCTGCCGACACATTTCGAAAGAAAAAAATTCTCTTATTTGAAGTGCCGTTTTAAAATTCTAGTCGCAGACTATTTATGTACTGCCAGAATAATAGAATAATCATTTTTATGTTCTGAGTGTAGTTTTAATTAACCACACATAGAATTTAATCTAAACCAGTTTTGTATTCCAAATGTAGTGTAATTCCAGTTGTGAATTCATCTGCTGACAAATTTTGGTGGAAAACATTCTCTTATTCGAAGTGCAATTATAAAATTCTAGTTGCAGACTATTTATGTACTGAGTGTAGTTTTAATTCACCGCATACAGATTTAATTTGAACCAGTTTTGTGTTCATCAATTCTGAGAAATTGACTGTTACGTGTGTAGCTTTTGTTTCGGGACTCTTACGCAAAAGCGATTTTAAATTAAAACCCGCCTTGGGTACCATTCCCGATTTCCGAGATCAGTCATAAATTAGAGTAGAATTAATGAAAATGATTTTTATTGGAAGAATACTCAGTCACATGTGATACATAAATGGGCATTAAATAAGGTCGCAATAAAAAAAAAGGATTTCTACCCCCCCCCCATCCCCCGGCGCCACCATGCAAGAGTCGATCGATCGGAGTCTAATAATATTGGGGTGGATCGCCAGCAGTTCAAGTATGAGCACCCCTGCTCTAGAAGGTAGAGATGAACTTGATTGATTAATTATACACTTCAATTTAAGTAGTCTGAGCATAAGAAATGTGATGGGTAGATATTTGTTTTATTTTACAAACGTAGAGAGAATATAGATATTTATAGGGAAAATGCTGTATATTAATAACAATATCGATCGATTGTATGAGTACAATACTAAAAACGCGTAGGGTATAAAATATTTACGAAAAATTAGTTAAAGTTGGTTATTTTCCTCGAAAAACAAAAACAAGCTGAAAACTGATATCCCACGAACAATATTAAAAAAATGTTTTCAGGAAACATGCCACAACAAAGGTGGTACTATTAGTAAAAATCGTAAGATCAGTGCGTATGCTCACAATTCTTTACAATCCAAGCTCTCAGACATCCATTTTAAAATTTTAAAAGGGGCATTCTATGGTAAAAGCTTTTAAAGTGTATATATGTATTGTATTTTACCAAAGAGCATGCTGTCTGCAACTGTTTGTCATGTATTAATTTTTTAAATATATTGTTGTTTTATAAATATATTTTTTTTTTGAATAGCCTTAAATCTGGCACACTATATTTTACTATTTTTTTGTGAGTACTATCACTTTACTTTTATCTTACTTTAACTTGTTTTTTATTTATTAATGTATATATTTTTTCTCGATCCTACATCTGGTGTTTTTCAGTTTTCATCATTATTATTATATATTTATTTTTTCCACTTTCATTGTTTTTTATCTTATCTTATCTGTATCTTTTATGTATCATACAGTATTGGACAGTATATATAGACTATGTTTGGATTTTTTATCTAGTTCCTATCTTTGTAATATAAGGCAAAAAAAAAGTTAAAAATTATTGACTTTTTTTATTATTTGGGCATGATGTGAACATTTGTTATTGGGTTGTAACCTAATTATTATAATTTATTGTTTTCTTTAATGCAAGTGATGTTATTAACCTGTAAATGTTCCTAATAAAATAAAATAAAATTGATGTACGAACAAAAACAAATCGTGTTTCGATTTTCTGATTAGTCGGCGCATGGGCGGCCGACTGGCGCAGGCGTGCCGACAAAAATGTTTGCATTGGGATCTCCACACGACACTGCATGTAGTGACTGCAGCAGTGACTGCAGAGAGCGTGGAGTTAAGCAAACTAGCGCTGTCTCGTTTGTTAAAGGGCCGCTAGAACGAGACAGCGCTAGTTCGCTCAACTCCACCCTCTTTGCAGTCACTGCCGCAGTCACTACATGCAGTGTCGTGTGTAGGCCGCTTATATCAACGTATCAAACCGGAGCACACATGTTTTTTTTTCGAAATCAATTGTTCGAATTTCAGTTTTTCGAAGACTAATTTTTCGAAAGACAAAATTTTCGAACAACAATTGGTCGAAAGACATATTTTTCGAATTTGTTAATCAACTTTTAAAACACATATTTCACTTGCTTATGACTAACGAGATACTCTTAGGTTGGGTTGGGTTTGGTTAGTTGATATTGTCCATCCTATAATAAAATACTCTTGTTACTTACTCTATACATACTTATATCAATTCGAAAATTTACGTAGACTCGTATCAGCCCGAACATAGTGAAGGCAGGTTAAGATTTGAGTCCGCGCGAGGCGGCGCCGATAAGCTTTACCGGAATGAATTATTATTAATTCCTGCTCGCTGGTGACGCCGGTTAGTGAAACTAAATGTTGTCATGTACATGGTTTTTGCCATTTTTTCATGAATTTTGGAACTTCTCATGATTTGGTGTCCTATTTGGTCACCTCCATGGTTTTGAAAAAAACATGTGAACCATGTCATTAATTAACAAAAGGGAGTACTTTTGAGTGAGCCACGATATTTAGCATGGGTCACACGGGGAAATCCGGAAATCAGGAATGTAGTTCAAACTTCTTTTTAGAATTTTATTATCCTTGAAACATTTTAATTTTTGGGACATGGCAATACTGGAGAAGCTTGTTTTGAAGGGAATCTGATATCAAAATGGGCGAACTATTAATAGGCCACTTGCATCACATTTAAAAATATTCCGGTTTAGGCAACTATTCTTAGAAATTACGTATTTTTTTTATCATATTTGTGAAACTCTGGCGGTTTTTTGAAACTTTCAATCGGAAAAATCTGACCATTTTTTTAAAAACCGAAAAGACAGGACATAATTTTATAGGTGGGAAAAAATTACGTAGTCGAAAATCATTTAAAAAAAAAACGACGTATTCCAAATGAATGGCACAGGAGAATAACGAGGCGTACCAAAAATATTGCATCTCATAAATATTTGTTTCCTTGATCCGCCTTATTGATCATAATCATTATAATGTTCAAAGTCTACATATGACAAAATCCAATGTAATAAACTTGTACTTGTAAATTATAATTATAATTAAAATTTTAAAAAATAACTCATATCATTGATGTCGCTATTCCAAAGACCTGTAATATTCAGAAAACTGTTTCTGAAAAAGTAAGAAAGTATACAGATTTAGGAAATGAGATTAAAGAATTTGGTATTCTAGACCATAAACACATTACCATTTGTTATTTCGGCTACTGGCATTATACCTAGCTCTCTCTCAAAATTTAGGCATATTAGATTTGTCAAAGAATTAATATATGAAAATGCAAAAATCAGTCATTTTAAATATCTGTAGGATTAAAAAAGATTTTTTTAAATATTTATATTGAGGGATCAGTAGGATTTATAAGTCAAATTAGGAGTTCCACCGAGCGGAACCCTCTGATATGAAAATATCTGAAGTCGGTGAATTATTTTACCATTTGGTCTCTTTGACATGTTGTTCTTGTATTATTTTGTATTTATTATACTTATATTGTGCAATTGCATAACGTGATTTGACTAGATGATCATTTGTGGAAAAGTGTGTGAAAGGGTTTAGTCTTTCCTGTGGGGAAGATTTAACCCGGACATAAAATCTGGACATGTAAAAATATTATAGAATTTGATTTTATTAAAATCAGCACTACTTTCATTATGCTCCTAAGTCAGCCGCAGCGGAAAGCATCTGTGCGATGTTCACTTTATACCATCTGTCAAAACGTCGAACCAAACATAAGTTCACAAGGTAACATACAATAAATCTAGTGAAATAAAGTGTCAAATTTAAAAATTCGCCGGAAATTAAAGTGTTTTGCGTATTAAAAAAAAAATGTGTGGAATTTCACAAAATTAATTGAAAATATCCCAACCTTATCCGTCCAATACCTATTTTTTAAATGTTTCAAATTGAAAAAAAAAACAAACTAAAGTTCATTAACGTTTTTTACCCCACACAAGGTCAGACATCATTGGTTAAAGTAAGTTAAGTAGGACCCTTAATACCCTTGTAATATATCTAAAGAGTTAATTTTCATTTCCCACCATAATTATATTTGTTCACGCCTTTATTGTTACATGTGGTTCTTTCTAAAATACCCATTGTATGCCCTCTGCCATAATTAGTTCAGTTGAATTCGCCTCGCCGCAAGGGACACAAGTCCTAAGAACCGCACCGCTTTTACAGTTTTAGTAATCAAACCGCAAACGGAACTCTTAAACCGCAGCTATTTGCGAGTACCATCGCCACGCGTCACCTATTCTCGCTTATTGTTTCGCGATTAAACGTTCATTCCCAGTCGCCATTCCCTTCCAAAATCTCTCCAAACTAACATACCTACCTTTCTAGTGAACACTGAGCGAAGAGGGAAGCAGTCTGGGTAAGTAAAACATAATAAAATATTTGCATAAAACCGCATACAGTCCACAACATACCGCAGCATTTGATCCCTCGATCCATTGAGAGGTAACATTTGCTACCCGCCGCAACAATATTCATTATCGCTCAATATTTTATTTATGTTTTCCTAGAAAACATTTTGTAGTTTTAATCTGTGTATAAATATTTAACAAACCTACCAAATTCCTCGAAGCACTTAGGTATTTGAATTCGTGATTTCCTCGAGAAGTGGGAGGTTTTTTTGTAAGGATTTTTCGCAATGTAAATAAAATATATTTAAAAAAAATGTGTGGGCTCTTCTTCAGTATTGTAAAGAAAAACCTTAGTAAATTATTAAATAAACACTTTTTTGGAAATTGAGGTTTATAAGAGAAACGTGGAAGATAATATTTCTATAAAGGTGGTTATTTTTATTCTAATCACGTAATAATAATTTTAACTATAATATTGTTAAAGATCTTTTTGTACGTCCCATTACAAAACTCGGGTACTTAATATGAACACACGCATCATGAAATCGCGCTCTTTTGCCGAAAATTTTCACGTTCAGTACAATTACTTCTTATTTTATGGGTGTTAATTACACATAATAAAATGACTTTGCTTGTATTCCACTTAATAAATTATATAACTTAATATATAAATTCTATTCCACCTGAAACCCCGTTGAAAGTTCAGGCTTTTTAGAATAAATTTAATTAAGAATGTTTTTACATGTTGTAGATACATTAGTATAAAGCATTTAATATAGCCTGGTCTGGTACAGATATATAAATATATTTTTCAATTTCATATAACCTAAGAATTGTTACGAATGTCAAAAAAATTGTGGGGGAAGCTTTAGAATCAAGAAGTTTTGATTGTTTTATCTATCATTCTGGCCATAATAATTATAACCCTCAAAAACAAAATAAAAAAAGAAAGAAAGGGAAATGAAAGGGGCACGGAATGAAGTTGATGTGCTTAGTAGCTGATCCTAAAATGTTTCTGTTCGATATACCAAAAAGAGTCACAATTATCACAAATTACACTTTAAAACTGAAGAACGCCGGCCTCAATCGCTTTATTCTGCGTGTGTTATGAAGTAACTAAGCAATTTTCTGACCAATGTTAGGCTTCTTATTAGAAAGAAGGCGCGAAAGAATCTGATATTATTGTGTCTGTTATTGTGTATAAAATCTTTTACTAGGGGTTTAGTGAAATTTTTAATGAAATTAAGTTTTTCTTAGTACTTATTTATTATATAGCATCAATGGTTTTAAAATAAAGTCCCCACACTTCTTACATAATATTTTTGTTTAATTCTTGTGTATCTAAATTTAGATTAAATGAAAATAAATCACTTTGTAAAATACCACTTATTTAATAAAAATTATCTACATGTCTCAAAACTAAGGTTTTCTTCGACAGGATAAAATTAACATTAGTAAAAATAACAAAAGACAAACAAGTATTGACATTTAACCACTCAAGCGACAGACTAATTAAAAACTTTGTCCATGGATTGCTCGTGATTTTTTGGTGATCATTTTGAATATTTTCACCCTAATTAAAAAAAAACTTTTTTTTTTGTATTTCTTGGGCATTGACTATGTAACAATTTCTAGACATTTTTGTTTTGAAGAGTTTTGATTTTCAATGTACATTTGTTACTTTAAATTTAAAAAAAATTGCGACCGGTTTCGACACGTCCGTGGCATTCATTCGTTTTAAGTTTGCTCGTGAATGACACGGACGTGTCGAAACCGGTCGCAAAAAAATAAAATTAAAGTAACAAATGTAGATACATTGAAAATAAAAACTCTTCAAAACAAAGATGTTAAAAAATCATACCTCCGAATTTTAATACGGAGACACATAAACCGAATATATTGCCATTTAGCCAATGAATTCACAGATATTTAAATAATCATCTTATGTTTTTAGGGTTTATAAAAAAAATATTAAAAAAGCATTCAAATTATAAACGGAAATATTCTCTAGGCTTTCTAGCTATAAACTCGCGGAGGAAGATGAATTTTGCGTCTGCATTAAATATTTTCTATGACGTTTCTTTTAAATGGTCTAATTCATGAACACATATACAAATAAATGTAAGAAAACTGAATTTTGATACGATGTGAAGTGTTTTAATTTTTCGTTGATAAAACAAATTTTGGTCGAGAAATGTCAATATTTCATTACAATAAAATGGAATTTTAACTAACTAAAAATAACTGCCACACGTCAGCTAGAAGCATTCCAATTGACTCGATTATTGCTTTATTTATTGAAAATAATCGAATTATTTATTTTTTTAAGTTTCTTCATTCTTTGAATTGTTCGTTACATGAATTGGGGATTTTTCGACCACCATACTAGGCACATGCCCGTGTTGTGGTAGTCGATTTTCATATACAGTATATTAACAGATGCAATATAAAGAAATGTGCGAGAATATAAAAAAATAAAATAAAAATATATAATTATACATATTATATAAAATAATATTAAAGAAATTTAAAGAACACAAATGAATATAAAAGAATGTAAATGACTAAAGAGTTAATGTAAATAAGAAATGATAACGATTATAATGAAGATCTGTGTGTACTTGGTTATATTGGTAGGTACATTATTTCAAACCAATTTTTGTACAAATAAATTTTGGAATAAATTTATGTTTCGAGTCTGGCGAATTACACTGGTCACTAGAGTAAATTATTATTGTTACAGTGATTTTCTGGTGGCACTGGGCTCTGAGTACATAAACATGTAGATATAGGCACTAGTACACAGTGGTGCCAACAGTTTTAAAGAATTAGTTTTTAAAAGTATTTAAACTTTTGGCTATTTATATTATAGTGATTACAACCAAAAAAAAATATTAGCGGTTTATAAACCGATATCAATTTTATTTACAAAAAATAACTAAAAACTTAAAAAAACGCAATTTCGCTTTACTAAAGCGCAGGTGTAATAAAAACCAAAGAATACTTAGAGTGGAAAGGGTTAAGCAAAGATTTTCTTCTCCCAAATTTTATAAAAAAAGTTGAAAGCTTTATAATATTTTCACAATGAAAATAAAATAAAATGATGCTATCCTCCAGATAAATGAAGTAATAATGACATATTATATTTTACAAATATCAATAATTTGCAGATGATGTTTCCACAATGGCAAAACACATTTTCACAGAAAAAATAAGTATGTATGCACGAGAAGAGGACAATAAGTGAAATAATAATTAAGAAATATTTTTCCTTAACAAGTGGAAAAAAATTTTACATTTTAGTGTGCTAGTACTTAGGAGTATTGTTTTATGATTCAAATATATCATTTTATCGAGTCAAATGCAGATTAGCTGCTAGCATATTGCAAAAGCGGTTAAGGCAAAAGTTGACCTTCACAAAAGGATTAAATATCTATCCCTGTTTTAGCAGAAAATATCAGAAAACGATAATGTAATGCTAAGGCAAAATTAAATTTGAATTACGGACACGTGACCTTTGTTTCCCACCAAGCTTGTATTTAAATAAATCAAAGTTTGGCAATGACATAATTCTCTTCAAATAAATTTTCTAAAGAAATTCTTTAAAAAACTGTCGACCCTTTACGGATATCCATGTTTGGACACCAGTTGCAAAGTGAGTAAGTGTACTAGATTTTTTGATGTTGAAATTTAGTTCGTTGTATATTTTAGGTGCGATGTATGAGTATTGCCTTTGTGAAAAAGTTGTTTTTGTTGTAGGGATTGTGCATTTTGCATGAGTTGAGTAACGAGTATGTATATCTTTTTGTGTGAATTTTATCAAACCATTTTTCCAGATATGGATGAGAACTATCTTAATGTACAATTGGCGAATGTCTAAGACAGCTAGTTTTTTGATAAGTGACTCTGATGGATGAGAAGGGGAACATTTGAAGATGATCCTTAACAAAAGTTTTTGAATAGTCACTAGAGGGTAGAGAATGGATGCTGTACAACCTCCCCATCCTATAATGCCGTATGTTGCTATAGATTGAAACAGAGCAAAATAAACACTTCTGAGTGTTTTTATGTCAAGGATTGATCGAATAGAATAAAAAATATAGCATAACTTACGGAGTCTCTTTGTTATGGAGTTGATTTGGGCCTCCCAGCGTAAATGGTTATCTATAATGACCCCTAGGTATTTTATTTCATTAGAAGGTTTGAGAATTGGGCATGAACAGCTGTTTGAAAGAGATAGTGAGGGATTATCTAGATTTTGTGGGCAAGTGTGAATGATTAGATTAGTGTGAGTGAGGAGGTTAGAGTCTATCCATTTTTTAATTTTGCTCAGCCCAGAATTTGCTTTCTCGATTGTTATTTTCCATATTTTACTTGTAAATTTGATAACAGTGTCATCAGCGAAAGATATTATATTACCTTCAATATCCAAATTCAGTAAGGCGTTCATATAAATGTGAAATAAGAGCGGGCCTAGAACACTCCCTTGGGGCACGCCATAGGAGATAGGTAAGCATTTATTCCTATATTCTTGATTAGAGTTTTTTTTTAAATCTGTTGGAGTTTTTTTAAAAGAATGTGGTGGGAAATAGTATTGAAGGCTTTAGACAGATCTAGAAAGACAGCAAGAGGTTTATTGCCTTTATCGAGGTTATCAGATATCAGTTTGGTAAAGGTTGCAATTGCATCAGCAGTATTGCAATCTTTACGAAAACCGTATTGGTTTATTGAAAGAATTTTATTGTCCTCGAGAAATTTGAGGAGTCTAAGTTTTACTACTTTTTCAAAAATTTTGGATATAGTGCTCAATAACGATATAGGCCTGTAACTATTTAGGGAAGATCTGTCACCTGATTTGAAAATAGGGATGATAGAGGCATGTTTAAGTGATTTTGGGAATATTCCGGATTGGAGGCTTAAGTTTATAATATGTTTGAGAGGGCTGGCAATAAGGGTGTTTAAATGTTTAGCGAGTTTAGAAGAGATTTTATCTACTCCTGTTGAGTGGCTATTTTTTAATGATGTGATGATTTCTATAATTTCCAGTTCTGTGGTAGGAGTGAAAACAAATGGAGTATAACTCAGATGAGACAGGGATATTTTGTTTGCAAGGTCATGTTCCGAAATATTATTTCTAGTTAAGATATTACTAGAAAGGCTAGATCTGACTGAGGTGAAAAATTTATTGAAATGGTCTGCGATTTTTACGGAGTCATGACGTGTATTTAGTGATCGGCCTTCAATGTTAATCTTATTGATGGGTGTAGTCGTTTGTCTAGTATATGATATGTCCTTGATAATACTCCATATTTTTTTCTTGTCATTTTCGGCATTTATGATTTGTTTTTTATAGTAATCTTCTCTGGCCTTTGAAGTAATTTTCTTGCAAACATTTCTGTATTTCTTGTAAAGTATGTGGGATTCATGGTCGTTGGGATTTTTTTACAGAGTGCGTGGAGTTTATCACGCTTACGTATAGAATGAAGAATACCAACAGTTATCCAAGGTTTGATTTTCGTGTCATAATGTTTTGTTTTGTCTTTTGTGTTGGATGTAGCGTTGTGTAGGTGGTTCTGAAGTGTTTGGACAAAAGATTCACAGGCTAAATTAGGATCATTTTGTTTGTAAAGATTCGACCAATTTTCTAGTGAGACCAGCTCAAAAAGTGTGGTATATGATATTTTATTTTGTGGAATTTCGTGCGGTTGTGGTTTATGTACTTTGTGAGAAAAATAAGTTATGGTAGCGTAGTGGTCTGTGACGGTACATTGATATACAATAGATATAGTTTTTAATTTACATTTTGAAAATACGTGATCAATACAACTTACAGACGAGCCAGATACTCTGGTGGGTGCTGTGATGGCTGGGACAAAACCTTGAAAAGTTAGCAGGTTTATATAATCATTGGCTTGAGGATGCATGGAATTAATTATATTTATATTAAGGTCACCAATAATAAGGAGATTATTACAATCAGTTACACAAGATAAAAATTGGTTTAGTGAATTTAGAAAAGGGGTTATGTTAGACGTGGCTGGTGATCGATAAATTGAAAATATGGTTACGTGTTTATCTATAACAATTTTGAGACAGTTGGATTGGTTGATTATGATTTCGTTTACTGTGTGAGGTATGTGATTTATTATATATATAATAACACCATCATTTTGGGTTATGTTATTCTGTGTGTTGTAGTGGGTGTAGTTTATTATGTTTTTGGGAAGGTAATTTTCATTGATCCAGCATTCACTCAAAATGATTATGTCAAAGTTGGAGTTCAGGTCTGTGAGAACTATCAATAATTCGTTAAAATTACGGTTTATGCTTCTAATATTCATTGAGAAGATTTTTAGGGCTGATTGAGATAATGTTTGTTGAACTTCTAGATTACTGTTTGTTTTTTTACATTGAATTGGTGTCAAATTATCCAATTGATCAGCTATTTCTTCCATTTACAATGTTTGTAACCTAACAGAATCAGTTGCATTAAATATATAAATGGTTTAGACACATCGCATAAAAATAGTATCTTTGTGCTAGAAACATATAATAATATTTTACTGCTGTTTATAAAAGAAGAATAGGAAAAATTTAAAAGTATGTGAAGGTAAGTTTTGTAGTTAAAGGAGCTTTGTTTATAAGTTAGTGAGTGAGGGAGACAAAAGTTGCTTATTTTTGTCATTAACCATAGGTTCTTCGCCTGAAATGTCAGGTGTTCGGAAATGTATATAGGGGGAGCTTGGTCCTGCCAATCCGATGAGGGTGGTGTTTAGTTTGCCTTCTCGATTTTCAGCTTGCTTGTTGAACCTTTTTACTTCTTCCAGGAAATCATCTCGGTAAATAGTGGATTTGAATTTTATTAAGATGGGCCTGCATTTATCTTTGGAGACTTTTAGTGTGGTGCGGTACGCTGAATCAATATTGGTAGCATCGTTTGAGCTAATGGTTTTTTTTTAATATTGAATAAAATATTATTTAAGTTTTCCCCGCTGGTTTCAGGGATTCCTCTAATCTCCAAATTTTTTGATCTGCTTTGTCTATCAATCTGTTCCATGTGGTTTTCAATAGCTTCAAGTCTCGCTTCGAGGTTATTGTTCTTTTTTTCAAGTATTTTGTTTTTATCTTCAAGGTCGTGAACACGAAGTAAAATCTCCTGGTATTGTTTACTCATTGTTTCCAGAGTTGCTAGAATTTTAGTGTTTTGTTCCATTAGTTTGGCGAGTAGTTCACTGTCCGGAGGTGCAATACCGCTGACTTTAACATTAGGTACTACCTAAAACCGTTAAACATTCCTACTAAAATGACATTCTTCCCAGAAAAGTATGAGTATTTTAATAGAATATTTAATGTGCAAATACATTACACACACTGTTGTATAATTTGTTTGGAATTGTTCGAATCCTTACATCGAAGGATACTTAGTATTATTATAAATCATACATCTTTTTATTAATACCTCACAAGAGTCCCCAACTGAGCCAGTGAGGCTATGGCATCCCCAATTGGAGGATGTTGTCAGGATGAAGGTAGTGGGAAAGGGAAGAATATGGGGAAGAGTGGGGAATTACATGGCTATTCAGATCTGGTAACTAAACACGGCTAAAGCCATTTCAAGCAACGTTTCAATTCTGCATAGTGGTCTTACACCAGGGCGATTCTGAGAGTATCTTCCACTCTGGTACGTGCCACAAATATACTATATATTATTTTAATTAACTAATTAACCCACAAAATTTAATTGCGCATGCCGGGTTTGAACCCGCGACCTTCGGATAGTGAGTCAAGAGTCTTACCTCGTGACCACGGAGGCCGTTTTTAATCAGAGAGATCGCCAAATACATTTTTGTAACAAATTTATAGACCCTTTCGATAATTTTGTCGGATGTCTTCTTATATTAGGTGCAGGTCGAGCGATTGAATTTCTGGATGTTGGATTTTGGATTCAGCCATTCGATTTCATGAATATTTTCTTATGTTAAGTGATATCAGGTCAAGCGATAGGAATTTCTGAGTTTTCGGTTCTCGATTCAGCTATTCTATTTGATGAGAATTTATTAGAAGATATTAGATCGAGCGATGGGGATTTCCGGGTGTTCGATTTTCGATTCAGCCATTCCATGTAATGAATATAATATATCGTCGCAGGGAAGCAATACTGCTGTAACCGACACTATCTTTCATAATACTTTTTAGATACCATTTTGTAGAGTTTTTTTTCTGCGTCGATCGATTTGGGTCTCGTAATTCTACAAAATTAAATAATAACTGCACGACGTTGGAAAAACTATCCGTTTTATCAATAATACGTTTTTTAACCCGTTTAATCACAGAAGACCATATTTGTCCCAACGCAAGTAAAAAACGCTGTAAATACCTTACTATCATAGTTAGAAATATGTTCTAATCGGTGTTAGAAAGGAAAAACGCCACGCTTTATATTACAATCGAAAAAATAGCCACCAAAAAAGTAAAATGTTCACTTTTATGTACTCAAAATTTTGAAACGCAAATTGAAAAAAAAATTTGAAACTTCGGGGATTTTTTTAAAATTATTTTTACGTAGAGCGACAAAAAAGTGAGGTTACAATATATGTTTGTTGTACATTTGTCTAATAAAATATGTATGTGTTTTTATTTTTCTTTATTATCAGTAACTTTAGTTAGAAAAAACGTAAGGTGAGCCATTTTGAAAACTTTTTTATGTTTGTATGTAAAATTTTTATAAAAAAAAATGTTTATTTCCAATTCTATAATTTGAAAGCGGATTTCATCACCTTTCTAAAACAGTTTTGGTTTTTGAATGTGCTCAGAAATATTCCAAATATTTGCATTTTATTGTAAAGCGAAAATATTTTGACCTTCTGAAAAAAATGACAAATTTATGAAGGGTACTGATTTACATACCTCAAAATCCTGTGTTTTTTTTACGTTTGGCGGTTACGACAATATTCAATTTTAAAAGAAACGACAAAATTACTTACACGTTCGGTTGGAGCTTAAAGAATTTTCAAAGATTGCATTTAGTGTTTGTGGCGGTTACAATATTTTATTTGTTTGCTTTCTACAATTTGTCAGTACTTTTTAGAATAAGTTAGTGTGTTTAATACAATTATAAAGGTCCTGTGTTACCGTTAATTGTACGTTACGGTGTTGTTGCAGCTTTCTGTTCGTTAGTTTACTTAGTTACTGTTTTCTTCTTTTACTTTCATACTGTATTGTGTTCTTAACGAAAGATTAGAAAAATTCTTATGTTTTGTTTTATATCATTATATTAAGTATAATTTATCTTCTGTGGTATAATAATTTGTACTATTAACGTTTTAAAAGTTTCAATTAAAGATTTTCAATTACATTTACATCGTTTTCATTTCGAAAATATTTTTTTTGTATATTGTAAACCAAACGAATTTAGCCCAAAAAATAACGACATACATTTACAGCAATTCAAAATTTTAGTTTTGATATAGTTTGGCGCTTACAGCAATTTATGCAGCTGAGAATCAAGTTGATTTTCAGTATTCATTCATTTAGCAGCGGTGTTTACAACATTTTCGGCATACTTATTCACTTATAAAAGATTTAAATATTACCATTTTATTGATCATATTTTTTCAGCTAAGCATTTTAAAAATTGCATTTCCATAACCATTACGGTTAAAAGTTACGATTTTTTTTCTAAAACCTGAAAAGTTTTTTGACTCTGGTAAACAATTTGGTTATCGGCTGTTACATCGGTATTGCTTTTTTATGTCGGTATATTATTTTTTTAATTTATTTAATTTATTTTTATTATATTCACAAAAAGATACATAAATTACAATTAAGTGATATCAGGTCTAGCGATGGGAATTTCTGGGTGTTCGGTTTTTAATTCAGCCATTCGATTTAATGAATGTCATACCTCCACCTCAAGTTGTTAAAGTTACGAATTCGCCGGAAATAATTAATATGTGAGCATTGAGCAAACCCCCATTATTAGGGTATCTGCACAAGTGTTTTGTCTAACCATTATTCAGCGCCTAAATACGTAAATACGTAAATTAGGAAAAGGAGAGAAGTTGAGAAATGAGTATTGTAGGTTTTTTATAATTTACTAGCTGGTCCCCGGCATGCGTTGCAATGCCATTCAAAGAAATAAATTGATTCTCCCTACATGTCCTTTCCCGTCCTTCCCCGTTCGCTTCCACCTTCCCTGCCTTCCCCTCCCTCGTCTCTTCCCTCACTGCGAACCCCGCCTCCTCCGTTCCCCTTCCCCTTGCTTTTCCTCCCTAAAATATTTGAAATGAACTTTTTGTCATTTAAACAAATTTTATAAGGTCAGAACTTACCATTATATTAGGTTCTTACATATGAAATTGGCGTTTTATATGGGAGAAACATAAAGTCGTTTTTTTTTAATATAATATATTTATTTAATCAAAGTATGTACCATTGCTATCTATGCACTTTTACCATCTCATAGGTAGTTCATCGATCCCTTTACTAAAAAACTATTCGGACGGGAATCAATAAAATCTTTGAAGGAGGTTTGGACTGCCCCATCGGAGTTGAATTTTTTCCCTTGCAAGAAGTTATGCAAATTTCGAAAAAAATGATAATCTGTTGGGGCAAGGTCCGGAGAGTATGGTGGATGTCCAATTGAAACTCCTCTAATTTGGTAGCCGTCTGTTGTGCAGTGTGTAGTCTAGCGTTGTCATGAAGCAGCAGTGGCCTAGAGAGATTAACCAGCTTCGATTGTTTAGCAGCTAGCTTTTCAGTCTGGCCAGAAAAAAAAACACAACTGTGTTTTCTTTTGCGGCACCGTCGCCATACACATCATTAATCCTTCGAGCCGTTTCTGCAGCACTGGTGCCACGGTGGAACTCGTACTAGTAAATAAAGCGATATTTCAAGTTTTCCATTTTGTAAACTAAGTGACTCAAAGAAAAAAAACAATTAAAGAAAAAACAAATTAATTATAATTTTCAAAACACAAACACATGAGTAAATAGCTGTATAAATTTGAATTTGGAATTCCTAACCAAAGAGAAGATATTTAAGATCAACGCAAAACGCCAACTTCATATGTAAGGACCTAATATATAACCTATATGTTGTTCTGATGTATGTGCTATATTATTGCAAAGTTTCATTAAAATCCATTCAAAAGTTTTTGCCTGAAAGAGTAACAAACACTCATACATTCATAGAAACTTTCGCGTTTATAATTTAATTATTTATTTTATTTATTTATTAATCAATATTAGTAAGATTGTTTTTTCTTTTGGAGGGGTGCAGACGTACGTTCACCGTTTGTCCCAATTTCGACTGTTGACATTTAGTGTGTAAAAAAGAGGAGCAGCATTATATGTTTAAGAACAAAAGCAAAACAATCAGCGCATTGACATTTGACGTTTTTGAATTTTTGGAATACACTCACTACTCAATATTATTCTTATCACAATATTCCTGCAGCTCTTTCAAAAGATCCTTATTTTAAATATTAATAGTTTTCATTAAAGAAGAAGATAACGATAATAATTTAAACGAAAATATGAAAGAGAACAAGACACAGAAAAATAGAAAAATATAATAGTCGTAACTGGGACTCGAATCCGGACCTCTCATCTAACCGTGACGTGCGCGTTAACCAATTTCGCCATTTATTGGCAAGTTATTATTGTTATCTTCTTCTTCAATGTTATATTACATTTAAAGGAATAACCTTCAAAACTTATAAAAACGGAGTTTTTCTTATAAAAAAATTAATATTTTTATTTTTCAATTTTAGGACTGAAGAATATTTTTATAAAATTACTTGGAAAGCTTAATAATTCTACTTAAATTTAAAAGTTATACATAAAAGTATCAATTTTTATAGTTATTTGCATTTGGTTCTTTATAATGAGGCACGACTTCTGATTTTTTAAAGATAGGGAATCGATCACTGTAAAATGCATATATTCTTTATTATATCTACGAAGACTCTGTCTTTGACATCTTGCAATCATAGTATATATAATTTTCAATGATGGATGTGAGTTATTTGATTTTATTACGATAACTGACAATCATTAAAAAAAATATCAATTTAATAAGGCTTCGTAGGCCTTTTAGGTGTTGTAATAAAAGTGATAGCATTGATCTTCTCACAAACAAAGGATATCTTTACTGGAATCATACTTGAAATCGTCTTCATAAATAATTTACCCTCTAAATTGTATTTTGTTGTGATGAAATAACTCAATATAATTAATTACCAGAATTTGTTTAGCAAGCAACAAAGACAAACTTAGATATTATTTAAGATTTTCACAGCCAAAATCAAGGGGTACTCGTACTCTAATTGATTTATACGTAGGTACTAAATGAAAGATTATAAAATAAAAGTGAAACGTTACAGCTTTTCCAGACATTTTGCAAATTTATTATAGCCATCAGATCAGAGGCGTCTTTGAGTCAAATGAGAAGGTTCCAAATTCTGTGAAACGAGTTTCTTCGTGGAGAAGAAAAAAAAGCATTTTGATCTGGAAGGCCGAGTGGGCGTAGGATCCTGAATAATAACAATCTTTTCCAGGATTCATTAAAGAAGACCAGGCGCAATTATTCACTGCCAAGGGGGTGGTGTTCCCAAAAAAATTATACAAAGGTCTATCCGAAGAGAGACTATTTTGGACAAGGGGCCAAGAAGAGATCCAAAGATAAGTTTGTTATGTATTTTGTGGGGGAATTTTTGCGAGTTTTGTTTTTCGTTTGTCATTATTGTCGGCGTCTGTTTTCCTTTTTAGGGATTTGGGATTAGGTAGAATCCCGAGTTTTAATCATCTCGTTGGAGATTAGGCACTTTTTCGGTTACGTGTTGTTGTACATCTAAAGAGCTTCCGACTTTTAGACATTGATGGCGGTGATAAGAACTGTCAGTAGATTCCTCTAGATGCAGGTAGCTTAGTACCTAAGTTATCCAACAGAGGGTCGTGGGGGCTGAGAGTGTGTGATGTCTGTAACACACGCTTTAGAACCAATTTAACTAGCTCCAAGTTAGGACGACTAACGAGGTCCATGATGTATACGCGAAGTATTAATAAAACCAGATGACAGATCAAGAATCTATTTATTCCCGAAGTAATCTTCAGACAAAGTATTTGGAGAATCTGTTAGTGTTGCTACAGATAACAGAACACTACACGTGTTGATCAGTTCTTCGTTATAAATGATGAAAAGTCAAGCGCTGATAAGATACGAGCTTTTTTTGTTAAATATCTTTTAGTCGGAAATACTGACCTTACTAATTAACTCGCGTTTTCCGGTAAAAGTTGCGGATGTATCTTTTGAGAAGTTGCTGGTACTCCTCAATAACCATTGCAGTAATTATCGGTCAGTTTTTAACTCTCCCGCAGTCAACTGGAACCGAAGGCAGACCCCAAAATTACTATTCTTCTTATATCTACTTAAATCAAAGTTATTGAAATATAAGTAGATTTGCTATCTGCTGTTTTTACTATGTAGGACTGCGCTTCCGGGTGTCACCGAAATTGTTTACCAATTAACAGATAAAGTAAATGAACGAATAATTAACGAATAAGGCAAATGAACGTTAAACTAAGTGAACGAATTCTTTCCGTATTCAAACTATATTGTTAACCAATACTAATGCATACCTTCAAAAAATCAACTAAATGAACAAATTCTTTTCGTATGCAAACTACTCTAATTAGGTCGTAGTCCGCCGACAGTTGCGCGGACATCATAGCACATCTCTTTTGTATTTGAATATCTTTGACTTAAATACATGAAATGTATTTTTGATATTTTAGGTATTCCTGCGTAAGGGATTAATACATAATGTGCCGTTTAAAAAAAATGTGAAAAAACCATTGATCGCAAGAAAAATATTTTATCAAATGTAGGTAATATTCCTTGCCCAATAAATTGACAAATTACAAAAAAAACGAAACAAAAAAAAGTTATTTCTATGATTTAATGTAAAAAAAAATTGCGTGGGGTCATCGGCCGACCCCAGTGGTTACGGACGTCACGTTTGGCATCTTGGCCTGCCGAGAGTTGAGGAACGGGAAATGTTTTTCGCAGCGAAGCAGGAACTTGGGAAATCTTTCAAAGACTTTGGGGTTAGATTACGTTCTTTGTCAACTTTTTGTCAATTCGAGCCGAGATTAGAGAAGAATCTTGTAGACATTTTATTGTAGACATTTTCGCAATCGGGATACTACATGGACGGATTCAATTAATCCGTTCACGGCAAACATTCAAATAAATTTAAGAGGTTCTGGGCTATAGCCGAATCTGTATCATCCTTATGCATTATACCAGAAGATATTTTCAACCGTCATTTTGAGTTGGCAATATTATTTGCAGACAAACGTGTTATTTTGGGATACCTACGCATGAAACACGTACCTAAAAGGTTATAGGTAAAGTTATTTTCGACACAAGGTACAAAAATCGGAACAATAAACTTATATTGTTGCCGGGGACACTGAATTAATTGTAGGTAAGATTGTGAGAATAACAGATTTGTGGAATGAGAAATATTTTTTTTTTTTAAAACTCAAAAATAAAAATAAACTCGGAAAAATATATTATATCAGTTTGCATAATTTTCCATCGCAGGGTTCAATTTTTGTTAACAAAAGGTATATCGAACGTGTTATATGAAACCATGGCAAACTCTTCATATCATGCATTTTTATTGAAGAGGAAATATTTTTCATTTGAACGGCGCGTCACTGAAATATTGATTTCTCAACACTTTCAATGTGAGGTGATTCATGCTCCTGAAAATAGAAATTATTTTGTTACACAACGTGAAATTGCAACATAGGATGATTCACGCGGAAATAGAAATTATTACAAGAATTAAAAATATTATGAAACCAACTGAGCTGGCCCTATAAAAGCAGTTGGTATTCAGTCTTCACCGTCAGCGATCAAAGAAACATCTCTACAAACTTGCTACCTGAAGATCTTCGACATCGAAGCGCCGTTCGATTCAAGACACCAGTCTCGCCGTCACCAGTTGGAACTTCAAAACGCCAGTCTCACCGTCACCGTTTGAAGCTCCAAGATACCACTCTTTCACCTCAAGCACCCGATGGGATAATACCTACAATACGCTGACGCCTGAGCCCTAGCCATCTTGCTCCGGGCTGCTAGCCAGGGCCCCCCTTACACCGAGCCTGGCATCTCTCTGCCCTGATGATAACGCCTAAACCCCATTGCCAACCTTGGGCTCTTTTGAACTTGCTGATTCTTACCAAGCCCTTGAAGTCGCTGCGCTACCCCTGACCATCTTGCTCCGGGCTGCTAGTCTAAGGCGCGCTTGTATCGAGCCTCGTATCTCTCTAATCTGATGCTGACGCCCGAGCCTTTAACCCTACTGCCCTGGAGCTCCATCTTGGGCTACACTTTTACAGTCTGCAACTGCCAGAAATCCATTGAAGATGATATACAATTCGAATCAAATGAGAAAACACTGCGTGCGCTATGCCAAAATATGCATGATAAGGACTCCCGCCACGCCCAATAGAATGCAGACCTACCTGATGATGACGCCACGTCTGTCAAATGGTGACACCATTTGGAGATGCGTGCTATGCACCCGTAGCACGTCCAATAGAATGCAGACCGATACCCAGAAGCCAATCAATATGTGAGTGGCTGCGACCGCCCCAGCCTAGGATGCTAGCAACCCACCGCCACGCAATGTCAAGCCAGCCTACTTGTGAGTTGCTGCGACCACCTCCTATTGATGTTGGTGCCAGATATGCAGCAATCCATGACAACGCAACATCTGGAGGACGGTCCACATTGCCACAAGCAGGCTCTTGAAACCACCACACCAAGCAGATTGCTGACCTGCCCGCAGCTCTGAATGCTGCGACTCAACGCCAAGCGATCAGGCCAGCTTTGAATGCTGTTCCCTTGGATACATAACAACTCGAGAACATTCACCATCTGGAGCGCAGCCCGTCTCGATTACTAGCAACCAGCGTCATCGCAGCCTACATGCTCCGATACAAGAGCATTCCATCTCACAATACACTGTGAAAGACGCAATAGACTCCACCTCAATGCGCGGCAGAAGAGCCCGTTCAGCATAGACGCTTAAGTAACCAGATACTTTATGGAACTTCAACAGCTGTCAAGGAGAGAAAGCACCTCTATTAAGACATTGCAATTGTCGGGCGTCTCTGTGTGCCGGCGCTTATTGTTTACAGTTTTTGTGCAGGCCTACGGGTCTTGTACAAAAGGGATGTAAAACCGCGGTTAAGGGGAATGTATGCGCGGCCCATGTCTGCCTGTTTCATACAAATCTTAGATTTGGATTTGAGACCAAAATACCCAGCCAAACTGAAAAATTATTTTTGTAATCAAAAGGTATATCAAATATCTAGTCAGGATGTGAGCTACTTTGGGGAACATAAAACCGTATTATAGAGAATGCGGTAGTTAAGATGCGATTTTCGGAGAATATAAAACGTTGTTTTAAAGGGCACGGTAATTCTAGGGCAAAGAGTAGGAGCGCAAAACCGCACTATAGAGAGTGAGGTAGTTCGGATGTAAAGGTGTCGCGGGAAAATAACTTGCAAAGATTGCGCAACATCTAGGTCGATACCTACAAGAAGTCAGTTTAATCAGGTTAAAGACTTTAGTGGGGCGGTTTGTAGAAATCTACTTGTGGGTCAAAAGTGCTTGGCGAGAGATTTCAGACAAACTAATAAATGTTGCTGGGTAAGGGGTGTTGTTGAAAATAGGCTTGGAAAAAAACTGTATTGTTACACCCATTTATATATATGTGGCCAGCAATGGGACGGAATTAGCAGCCTAGCAGAAATAGAAGAAGAGGAAGGGTTTCTGGTTGCAATGGGAAGGAGAGTTCCGGTTTATGGAACAGAACTGAACCGCCAGTTATGTCAAATTGTGTTGAAATCATGAATAAACCGTGATCTACAGATAACAGACTATTATTTGACATTTTCCTGCACACCAAGTTATTTAATGTTACATATCAGAAGTGGGATGGAATCAATGTGCCGCGGAAACAGTGATTTTAACATCGCGTCTTGGTCCGCCGTTATGTTGACAAAACAAAAATGAATAAAGTGGTCCGCTTCAATTCCGTAAATGTGACGACTAAGTATCGAGTGGGTGTATTCTCCCGTGAACTCTGGACAATTAGAGTAATGGACACAATTATCGCATATTTATCTCAGTTTTCGCGTACGGGAATACAAAATGATAATACGGCCAGATCAATGACAGGCGCAACAGGCTTTGAATAGTGTTAGTTTTAAACAAAAACGGTGTCCTCCAAGAAATATTGAGTAAAATCAGTGATTGAGTGACGTTTTGCGATACTACTAGCCACAAACATATGCACGAGTTCTCAAAATTGGATAATAAACATCGGAGTTATACCCCCCTGCGCTCGCCGGTCGAATGTTCGCCTGCGCGGCGGCCATCTTGCCAAACATTTATCGAGTCGAGTGCTGCCGGGATTGGTATGTTTATGGTGCTGCCAGACATGAGAACAGGGTTGCCAACCGTAAAAAAAATTCCCTCGTACGGATGCAGCTAAAAATCTCTAAATAATCTGGACGATTTAAAATTAAGAATCACCTTCAAAATGATCGGAAGAAATATCATAATGATCAAATCATCACTAACAGTGCCAAGTGAATGCTGACTGAGTGTGTTGACATCCGAGGAAATGTTCTGGCTTCCCATGGGCATTCAGACACACAATTGGGAGACTTTAGACACACAGACACGCCTACATAGCCAACACCTAAGGATATTAATTCGGAGAATCAGCTTATTTCTCATTGCGGTATCTGAATGGGTTCTTCGACAGATTTCTCGCGGTCTTGGAGACTTGCCACTCTCCAGTGATGTTTCAAGGTATTCATCTGAAAAAAAAAAACGAGACTACTTGGCTCGGGATTGCCGCCTCAGACAGCAGTCGTTGGAGAAATGCTCTCGATCTTGAAGCGTTAATTATAAATGTTCCACTTACCGAAAAGTGTGTATTGCAAGTGCCAACGAAATTCTAGGAGAATATCATAATCACATAATGAAACAAATGACAATACTCAAATTAGAGCTATGAGCGTTATGAGGAAGAAAAATTGAAAACCTGCAGCGCAAGTACACATGAGACGAGGAAAAGCAATGAAATCAGACACTTCTTAAGAAAAAAAAAAAAAAAAAAAAATTGTCAAAAGTCGTTGATGTATGGAGCAATGATGTTTGGCGAATTACCAAAGGTAACAGCGATGAAATGCCAAAGACACCCGATGAATTGAGAAAATTTTATAAGATCTTCCGGGACCTAACAAAAAGTTATTAATCCGGACTGGGTGCTTGTAGAGATGGTGACGGGAATTTTCTGACAGGAAATAGAGATATTTTGGAAAGATGAGAGAATTACTTCTAAACATTTCAAACCATACCAATAATGAACACCGTAAACAGGAGGAAATGGTTCACCACTCCCGCTGAGGATTTCGCGGAGAAGTCCACTGTGCTTGGAGTAAAGCAAGCACCGAGATGACTGAAAAATATTCGTAATAAATCACCAGGAACAGAAGTGATAACAAATGAACTGATCGAAACCGGTGGTCCAAGTGCATATTCACAGACTATTTAACGAAAAATTAGCAAAATCAAATACTGTCCGAGGAATTGAAGATAGAAATTATTTTGGCCATTCAAAGGGGAGACAAGACCAAGTGCGAGAACTATACAGGAATAACAATTCACAACATTATATACGAAGTCTTCTCCTATTTACTCTACAGCAGGCTATTGATATATGGTGAAGATATGACAGGTGAATATTGATGCGGCTTCAGACGCCAAAAGATCCAACATTGATCACACTAATTTCACAAGAGTATATGAATATAATATGACTACCACCTGTCCATTGACTTAAAACTGCACTAACTAAAAATAAAAATGAGTAATTCCTTAAATAAGGAGACTTAAGGCATTCGAGTTGTGGATCTACAGAAGAATATTCAAAATAAGCTGGAAGACTGAGTTACGAATGAAGATATTATGGTTCGGATGAATAAAGAAAAATAAGTTATTAAAACAATAAAAATCCTAAAACTTCATTATATAGGACATGTGATGAGACATCCAGAGAAATACGAGATCTTGCATGTCATAATGCAGGGAAAGATTGCCGAAAGACGGGGCCTTGGAAGAAGGAGAACATCATGGCTGAAAAATTTGAGACAGTAGTTTGGCCGTCTAATGTAGAGCTGTTCCGGACCGCAGTAAAGTCCACATGGCCAACATGATAGCCAATGTCAGTTGAACGGACAAGACAGTAGAGGAAGATGACTTAAAACTAGTCTGGCTAAATCTAATATGCAGTCATAAATGTATAAAGCCAGTTATCGGACAACATCGAAATCGAGTCAGGAGTACGACATGAGATACGCTATTTACGGTAATTCTTAATCTGGTGGTGAGACCAACGTGTACGTAAAGTAAATTTTATGGGCTGCATAAACTAAAATACGACAGAGATAATATGCAATCACACAGTAATTACCAGCAGATCCAAACAGATCATAATCCAGCGTAGTCCACCTCGAAACCCGAAGCTGAACAATTGAGACCGAAAATAAAAACATCGAAACTAAGTACGTAAATGACAAGCACGTATGAGTAAGAGACAATCCGGGATTTGTAGGCCAGCAGGTATACAAAATTAAAAATTTTACCTATCTGAGCACTAACTTAAATACACTGAAAAGGACTAATGAGAAGCTAAAAATCCATTTACTTGCTGATAGCACATGCGATGCTAATATAAGGGGACTAGCGGAGTTGAAAATATGTTACAGAAGGAATAAGTGCTCGTTTATAAAACGTAAAACAGACCAATTGTCTTACCTAAGATTGTGAGGCATGGTTCCTAGCGCATAATGATGAGACCAAGATAGCAGTCTGGAGAGTAAAATTCTACGACAAATCTTTGGACCTATGCTACAAAATGGATATTACAGAATAAGGATGAATCATGAACTCGAAACCCAATAGATCAGGCGACCTTTGTAGGTCTCAAAGAATGCAATGATCTGAAAGGAAAGGATGCCAGATGGTAGGACGCCAAAATATATGACCAAGGGGTTTCCCCAGTGAAAGTGACCCAGAGGCAAGTGGCGAGGGACCACAGCCGGTGGAGGATGTTTGTGGGAGAAGCCAAATCCCAACCTGGAATGTAGCGTCAAAGTGATGATGTTAACACTTAGAAAAAAAGGAAGGAAAGCCAGTTCAACAAACTTGGGAGACTTGATTAGAAAAGCCAACTCTCTGAATTAAGGTCCTAAAAAAAAAAAAAAAAGAGAATAGAGAATTCAACAAACTTGAGAGACTTCATTAAAAGTCAATTATCGGTATGGTTGTCCTTATAAAGTGACCGATAGATACAAGAACACCAAGGAGTTTGTGTACCTCGGGAGCAAAATAACATGGGACGGTCGGTCTAAGAGCGAGGTCGACAGCCGTATACACCAGGCTAGGCTTGCATTCAATAAAAGGTCGAAAATAATAGAATCGAATAATATAGACCTGAAACTGAGAATACTCCTCATCAAGACCTATGTATGGAGTATCTTGATGTACGGCTGCGAAACATGGTGCTTATCCGAAAGAGATAAACGGAGACTAGAGGCTTTTGAGATGTGGTCCTATAGAAGACTACTAGGAATTTCCTGGAGAGACCACATCACAAATGAGGAGGTTCTCCAAAAAATCGAAGGAGGAAGGCACCTGCTCAGGACCTTGTCCGAAAGGCGCGCAAGATGGATCGGCCATGCAATAAGACAAGAAGGCCTCTTGCATGCCATAATGGAGGGTATGACCGAGGGGACAAACGCTAGGGGACGCCCACGCCGAGAGTACCTGGAGGACCTGCTGGTGGACGTGCGCTGCTTATCATATGCAGAATTCAAAAGAGCCGCACAAGACAGGGAAGAGTGGAAAAAACGAATAGATGAAATTGCTGCAAACCAATCCCAGGATTGAAACCAGAGAGAGAGAGATACAAGATAAAGATATGTCACGTTGGTGGCGATTGTATGTCACCTTAACTCAGGTGTCGAGCAATACTATTTTATTATATTATGTCACATTGGTGGCGATTGTATGTCACCTTAACTCCGGTGTCGAGCAATACTATTTTATATATTATGTCACATTGGTGGCGATCGTATGTCACCTTAACTCAGGTGTCGAGCAATACTATTTTATTAAATTATGTCACGTTGGTGGCGATTGTATGTCACCTTAACTCAGGTGTCGAGCAATACTATTTTATTATGTCACGTTGGTGGCGATTGTATGTCACCTTAACTCAGGTGTCGAGCAATACTATGTTATTATGTCACATTGGTGGCGATTGTATGTCACCTTAACTATGGTGTCGAGCAATAGCATGTCACGTTGGTGGCGATAGTACGTCACATTGGTGGCGATGGTACGTCACATTGGTGGCGATGGTACGTCACATTGCTGGCGATAGTACGTCACATTGGTGGCGATGGTATGTCACATTGGTGGCGATGGTACGTCACATTGGTGGCGATGATACGTCACATTGGTGGCGATGGTACGTCAAGTTGATGGCGAGTATATATGTTTTATGCTTCTAGACCTATTATGGCATAGAGATATAGAGCCGCGAGGACACGATTACTAATCAGGATGGACGAGTGTAACACCCATTTATATATATGTGGCCAGCAATGAGACGGAATTAGCAGCCTAGCAGAAATAGAAGAAGAGGAAGGGTTTCTGGTTGCGATGGGAAGGAGAGTTCCGGTTTATAGAGTGAGAGAAAAACAGAACTGAACCGCCAGTTATGTCAAATTGTGTTGAAATCATGAATAAACCGTGATCTACAGATAACAGACTATTATTTGACATTTTCCTGCACACCAAGTTATTTAATGTTACAGTATATTATTTCAATTTGTAATACGCAAATGGCGTGGAAGAGACACATTAATCAGTTGAGAAAGTTTTCTGTACATTGGAGAGATGAAACGGAAGAAGATCCGAACGCGTCAGATATTTCGAAGTGCAGAGCTAACGAGCTGGAGACGTCAGTTTTATAGGAGGGTTTAAATCGTTTTTCTCCCGGGTCAGGTCTCCAAAGGAACTCAGAAGTCCACCATGGAACCAGCCAGGTCCTTGGGCAGGAAGACTTTGTCCCAGACGTCCTTGAAAAATACAGTAAACTTACAGTGATGAATTTATTTTTTGTAGAATCAGGGATATAATAACATTATTGTTTTTCTTTTGTTGTGTGTTAAATGTATAATAAATTTAATAATTAAATATTTAGAGACATTTATTTTTGTAGATTGTGTAGAATCCTTGCAAGTACCAAAACAAATTGTTTAAATGAAATATTTTAGCCAGGTTTCAAATCAAAGAGGGGATGACATAGTGTATGTAAAAACTTCTCCGCTTAACGTCAGGTGTATAAAAGCTTTCCGTCGAGTCCGTAAGATGTCAGCGGGGATTGGTTTCCCTGCAGGATCGCCAGAAGGCCGTGGCTAGCTGGGTCCGCGAGGTTTTTGCTGTTAGGCCCTGCAGGCGGCTTTTACTACGGCTTCGCCCAGTTTGAGTGTAGGTAACCATTTTATAAATCCGATAAGAACTGGTTCCAAAAATAGCCAGTTCCTCGGATCCACTGTGAACTGTGATACAATGACTGAGTGACAGCTAGTCACGTAACTGTGACAGGCGATGACGCCATATGTAATCTCTCCATATCAGGAAAGATACTTAAATTCTATTAATCCGTAGTAATTATATATCTAGGGAAGAAACGTCCACATGCGAGCTACTGATGGAAGCATCGACATCTTGTGATGTTTTGCCTTTTCTACTCGTATATTTGTCTGTATTTTATTTACTCCTGGGCACTTGGCACCAGTCGTGATATTTTGTCTTTTTCTACTTATTTAACTCTCCTGGTCATCGGCAAGACAGTTGTAATATTCTCGCCTTTTCTCTTGGCTCTGATCGATATTTAAATTCTTAAGGCTTTGCATATGTGTGGTAGGGATGGAAAATTCCTCCCCTACGTCACACAAGCCTTTATGAAAATTGGACCCTTATTTCCTCTGATAACTACAGAAAGCTACTTAAAGCTCCCTTGTACTACATACCTTTAGTGATATATGTACTTAACTAATAAATACGTTATTTACGACTTTGAACGTAAATATTTTCGTATTTAGGTTGTAATTAAACTCCATCAAACGTTGTGTAATTTTTTGATTTATGATATAGGACTTTAATTACTTTAATTTTTGTGGTAACCCTCTTGATTCTAAACAGAGTGTTGAATTTCAAACTGTATTGGTCTCTCTCTTGCAAATCTAACCTTAAGTAGTTTCTCTAAATGAGCTAACTTCCCTTTGACGTTTATTATGATTCCCTACATCCTAATGAATTCATGAATAATCAATACTAATCGAAACTACACATGACTAATTGAACAGATAATTAAATATAACTCAAATGGTTAAATGTTAGTAAATTTGATTATGATTGTATCTCGTATCTGCTGGGCGCCCCTCCATTTTGATTCAGCTGCTATAAGGTACATATAAAGATGGATTTAGTAGGTTAATGTAATTAGTTAATTGCATATTTGACGAACTCAGAATAACCCTTTTTCTGGCAAAATTTGGCTCCTGCCTCCATCAAGTAAGCAAGGTGATCGAGTGTCAACCCAAAATTCGCACAGTCTTTTGGCACGGTTCAATTGATTGATACCTAAGTTATCGCGTCCCAACTGAACCTTCCTTCGCCATCATGCGCTGCCTTCAGGTCTTCCCCCGAGCCCAGATACCCCCAAATTCCTACTCCTCCAAAGTTTACTATTTACTTAGGGCGAACCGGTTTCGTCCTATATGCAATCATATACTCACGGGTTTGTGTGGAGTTACGGGTCGTGAATCCTCCCTCCACGTTCAAGAAATGAGACGAGAGTGACCCGACAGGCCTAAAGCACTAATTGTAAGTGAGTTCGTTTCATTCAATGAACAGTACATAAAAAGATGTATATGTAAACATACGTTTTGGGAAGGTTAATAACTCGCAATACGAAACTACTTGCATCGCATCCCGAGCTCGGATCTCGCCCATCAAATTCTGCGAAATTTTCAGATTGATACCGAATACATACGTAAGAATAGTGGGAAATATAAATAAATACTAGTACATTAAGATCTTATCTGGCGATGTGTTCTGGAGATTCGCCATAACTCCAAGCTTTTGTTTGGTTTTGTTGACGGTTTTGTTTGAGAGATCCGTCATCTCTATGGTTTGGTTTTGTTATAGAAGCGACCACTGCCTTCTATTGGTTGAACTGTATTTTTGTTTTCTTTCCCTCCCCTCCAATGTTCAACTTTTGATAAATTCTTGCTATCCCGTGATTCTCAATTGAATCATGTAAATCCTCATTACCCCTTATTAAGCTATCCCGTGATTTTTCAACTGTTTCATGTAAGTCTTCAATACACCTTTTTGAACTATCCCGTGATTTATCAACTGTTTCATGTAAATCTTCAATACACCTTTTTGATCTGCTATAATAAATCTGTTAATTTTCAATTGCTTAGGTCTGTAGATACCTCTTTACGTTCAAATTAAAAATAGTGTTTAATTTTTTTTTTTTTTTTTTGTTTCTAATAATTGCGCAATATAATAATTTTATCCCGTTCCTAGAAGTTAATACCTAAGTACGATATCCACTAATCAAGGTCATTTTTTTTTCTTTTTACTGTATTCGTACTAGTGTCCCAGTGACCGACTTATTTTGTAAACAATTTGAGCTTTGTAAACATTCTCGACGGCCTCGTGACCTAGATTCAAGCGTATGAGGTGTGTTTAATTTAGACATTCCGGAGACGTGTGAGATGACTCTAAAATTTTCTTTGTTTGATAATGATGTACTTAGCGCAATTGTCTAGTCTGATACCCGATTACGTATACATATTTATTCATTTATATATACTTTGTCTCAATAAATAATTTATAATATTGATATGTATAATTATATTATGATTGAAATAATTTCTAATATCATAAATTATTTCAAATGCTCTGGATTTTCTGAAATTATATTAATACATACATAAAATTAAATATAAAATATTGATTTGAAAATTTATCACACATAACTACTTTTAATAGATTGATGAATTCAGAGGTAGGAATCGATACCCTTTTTTCCTCTTTTTATATAAGTGTTTTCCTTTTTGATTAAAAATTTTCTTGGGAACAATAAAATTACATATATATATGTATATATACATACATATATAAATATATAAAATATACTTATTATACTTATAATATTTTAATATAGTTACATATCACATATTAAGAGAGTAATATCTTGGTCAAATAATTAATCCAAATACCAATGTTTGCTGCATTCCGCTTTCTCCTTGGAATCTGTAAAATTTTATAACGGAAAAGACTTACCCCTACCAAGGTTTTTCCGACCGGGAAATACACGGTAACCTTGCTGCAATTTTCCTAAATTAATTTTTATTTTCCTAAATTTAATTAAATCTTTTTGACTTCAATTTTTTTTTTTTTCATTTAATCTAATTAATTAAAATGATGTATGAACTCTATCGTTCTAAACTGTATTTTATCTCAAAACTCGTTGGTTAGATAACACTTTAAATGATAGTTACTTCACGATTAATTTAGAGATGGTAAATTGTTGTTAAATTAAATTTTTATCCCTCCGAACTTTTATGTATTAATAAACTATTATTTTGTTTTATTATTATTATTTAAGATAATTAATTTAAATATTTATTATTTGTTAGAACACTTTCACTTAGATTGAACACACGTATTTAATTATAACTTCTTCACGCTAAATTATCACATCACTTGATATCACCCATGATAATTTTTATTACCTTTTTAACGACTAATCGCCCTTATCTAAACAATTTTCATGTTCGAATATTCCTTGTTTATCACAACAAAATACATCTGAAATCGACAACCATTGTAATGTCTCATTTTTATCTGCAGTCGCGTACTATGTTACACTATAAACTCCATTTTAATTACGTAAAATGACTCCTTTTCTTGAGTTTTTCTGTCGCAATGTTTTCAGCATTTTCCACTCCCCTCCGTACTGCACTCTATTTTCTTCTCTAACACTTGTTACTGCTCTAGACCTCTGAAATGTACCCTCGCCTATTCTTTAAAACTCTCATTTTTTTTTGACGTTTCCTCCCTAAATCTTTCATCGTAATATTCTAGCTCCGTCTAGAATTGATAACAATAATTTTCCATTGTTTTTCCAACATTTCCATTCCCTTTAGCACGTTTTCCCTCGAATCGATCATCTCCGGTCGTCACAAACAATCGTATTATAGATGGAAATCTCCCTAACATCTTACAACACGTTTTCGTCACTTGCTATGCAATTTTTCACTTAAACTTTTCCATCGTTGTTTACGTGTATCCTTTTTTCCGCACCTGATATGCTTTAATGCGTTCGAGAACTAGGGTTTCTGATCCCTGGAATGTACCGGTTAATCATAACATTTCTTGGGGTCATCGTACTTTTGTCCCTGAACAGATTTTTTTTTCCCATGGAGTTTATTCACCTCTCGGTTTGGTGGGAACGTCAAACTCATTAATTACATTCCTAATTGCCAAGTCCAAAGGTCGTTCCTTTGTTCTAAAAATGGGCTCGGCCCTCTTCTTGTTGATAGGCTAACTTGGTTTTTAATCGTTTTTGCTGTAATCCAATTGGCTGTCAATATATCACGGCCTAAAGTATATTGGGGAGTCCCTGTCTCTGATTATTTGTTGATACCATCTGTGATTTTTTAATCAATACTCGTCTCACTTTGTCTAATTATAGATCCCTACCGTAAATATGAATTCACTTTACTCTAATCCGATAGATGTCGTAGACGTGTCCGTTTTATAAGTAATTGATATTTTCTTTTTAAATTAAAGTGGGAAGCTACGATATTTTCTAATTTTCACTGTTGATCAATGCAATTCATCACAATCTTGTGTCGAATTCTTGAATTCGAAACCGAATTATAACAGTAGCTTTGTGTGAAATTCCACGTACATTGTTATTTGTGGCGCGGCGCTTATGGGTAGCGTCCCACATGCACTCGTAGCTGGGTTCTGAAATTCAACCACGCAGACGCTACAGTAATAATACTGTTCGATATACGTGTAGTAAATACGTGAATTACGAATAAACTCAGATTGTTCAAAAGCACTATTATTCTTTTAAGTTTATTCCTCTCCAACCCCGAAGTGTCGGAGAGCTTTGAAGTGTGAGAACACAACATATATTAAGGCCGTATTCTAGTGTAGAAAAAAAAAGTATTTTTCGTATTTCGATAGTTTAAATATTGAAGGATATCTACTTTAAAGGATTTTTCGAAATACGAATTATTTTTAAAGTTAAAGCCATTTTCATGTCGTGGCTCTAACCAATCTAATTAGAATCTAAACAGAAAACGCGGTAAATAAATAAATAGGCGAATAAAGGCTCCGATTACCTGAAAATTAATACCCCTCTCGAATTTCTAAAGGCTCCGACTACCTGAAAATGAATACTCTTCTCTACGAAGAAATGTAAGTTATATTTACTGTTCTTTCAGTTAGACTGCCTGAAACTTAAATTAAAACTTTAAACACGTTTTTCTCGAAACTTCTTATTTGAAACGTTTGTCACAAAATCTCAAGTTCTAATTGGCCGATTTACTTAAAATTTGACATGAATTTTCTTTATATATACCTCTACAGTAGAAACCAACAATTTTTTTTAATTTTTACTACTTAAAAAAACAGAAAAGTTAAAAAATAATTTATAATTAAAAAAAATTTCCTTGTTCCTATTATAATGACATTTGTACTGATAAAGAAACTACTTTTTTTTTCAGATGACCAGAAGGGTGGAAATCGTGACTAGATAGACACTCTCAGTTTTCCCCCCTCTGGTTCAACAGCGTGTAACTTCGTGAAATATATATTTTTTGGAAAATTTTTAAAACCCCCGGAAGATTTATTTTGGGCTGTAAGAATAACGTTTTTAAATAATTCAGACTCTTTTAAGTTTCAAGTAGTAATTGAGTATGAATTGGAAAGATTTTATTTGACATCTTAAAATACGGGAACATTTTTTTAATCTAGTTCGATCGTAAAGTTTTTCTTGATTTACCTACATTACTGAGGAGTATGTGATGCAGAAACCGGTTTAAATTTCGCACAAAACTCTCGTATGGGGGATGTATATTACTCTCCTCCGGTATGGTTGAGTTGAATCCCTAAAATACATTGACGCTAATCATTTTGAAAATTTCTTTTTTTTAGATTACCTGAGTGTACTTCAAAAATTAAACTCTTCCCCTTTCAATTACCTGGAAGATGATTTCTGTTAATTAAAAAATTAACTGACTTTGGAAAATAAATGGTATTGACTTGGATACCTAGTCACTGCGGTATCCCTGAAAATGGAATGGCCGATTCATTTGCAAAAGATGCCATTATTTTCGGAGTTTTTTAATATACATTTTTAAACCGCGATGAAATTTTCGCAAAATTGCTCCCTCCAACTGCGGTGCAAGGCGATAGGTCGAGAGAGTCCGGCTGGAATGGTCAAAGGCCTTCCTCAACCAGGCTCTCTCTATTGGCCCGCCACGCAGCAGGAGGATAGACGCATCCGCCGCCAAGACCTGGACAAATCTCACCCCATGAGCCCGAGCATCCCTGGTAAGTCACCAAACCAATAAAAAAATTATAATAACATAATTGTTAATAACCTTATGCTTCAACCTGTAAATATGCATATAATCACGTTCATTTTGTACTTTCCTTATTAAGACCCTCCACACAGCATTCCCAAAGATAACATAGGCCCCTAAGAGAAATTATTTTCCTCAGGGTCTCCTGTGTGGAGTTAATGTAAAAAATGGTGAGAACGAAAGCATGCGCACTGAGTTGATTTTATTAAAATTCAAAATATATATTTTTTATTCTTCAAAATAACAATGTCTTAACCCGGGCGTATTTGATTAATTATATACCTATATTGTTTGTTGATCTATATATGTAATTTTGTAAATACCACTTAGACACTCTAATTGATTTACATCTTACTCCTACATCTAATATTTACTTTATGGATTGAATATATCAAAATGATTTAAACCGTCAAACTAAATGCCAACCCACAAGAACATATTAGATAAAAAGCATCAATAATAATATTGATCATCGTTTTGCAGAATAAAGACATTGAAGACAAAACTGTTACAGAGATATGAGCATTTATGTGAAAACTTATTATTATTAACCAAAATCTATTATCTTGATTTATTTTTGGGGTATTATGCCGTGTTGCGCTTCTTCCTTATTTAGACAATATTTTGGAGAGCGTTACATTGCGAATCATCAGGACAGATGTGTAAAGCCTCGATTACATTAGGCGAGTTTACAAGCCGGTAAGTTTAAATGCGAGTGAATCGGCAAGTAAGATTGTCATGATGACGCACAAAACTGTTAACTCGCACAGTAGCGACAGTAGCATCTAAAATAACGACTCCCGCGCAAACCAATTCTGCCGAGATATTCTTTTTTTTTTGTGGGAACGAGATCGATATCGAGCGAGATCTCCTATCAGATTTGTGTGATTTTCAATGGCTGTTATTTGCTTTTTCTATGGGCCGATATCAGAATTTTAGCTGTAAGCCGTCACGTATGTTAATTTAGATCGTTTATCACACATTCCTGCAAGTATGCATGCTTATTTATTCATTTAACAGCGTTAGCAAATCACAAAAATCTGACAAGATATCTCGCCCGATATCTCTTGTCAAATTTGTAGGAATTTTTATAGCTGTTAAATGAATAAATAAGCATGAATACTTGCAGAAATATGTGTTTAAAACGATCTAAATTAACAAACGTGACAGCTCACAGCTGAAATTCTGATATCGGCCCGTAGAAAAAGCAAATAACAGCCATTGAAAATCACACAAATCTCATAGGATATCTCGCGCGATATCGATCTCGTTCCCACAAAAAATGGAGAATAGCTCGGCTGATGACATTTTGTAAAAAACTTGAGCTCGCACCTAGCGCCACACGCTAGACAGTAGCGAGAATTACGACTCCCGCGAGTTTTTCTGACAATTTCGAAATCAGCTGTTGGTGTGCTGCCATCTTAAGCGAGTAGTAGTAAAGTCGACTACCTTTCAACTTTTTTTCGTAGATTGTCCACAATCTGCTATTTAGTAAGTAATACGATTACACTAGCTGTTAGTTTACTAACAGATAGTGTACATCTCAGATAGTTGCTGGTTTTTTTAAACTAATTAATGAATTGGTGATTTATTTTTGGGCTGTTATGCCGCGTTGCACAACTTCCTTCTTTAGCCAACGTTTCGGACAGCATTAGAGTGTCCATCATCAGGGCAGATGTGTTATCGAAGATTGTGTAAAGTTTATGTAGATGCGGTACTTGTTACCAATTCCAACCCACTAAAAGCTGGAATTACAGTATAATTTAAAGTGTTCTCTGCGTTTAGTTTTGCTACAGCCGTCAATTACCGGATATTAAGAATTATTGAGCTTAGCCTGTAGCAGTTAGCTACCTTTCTCAGTATTTAATAGTTCCTACCTGAACTAACATAAAGAAGATTATATGGTCGCTAGGCGGTTCCGGAGAAACTTCTAGCCGCTCGTTACATTTTGGGAACTCGGATCGCTGGCTGGGGGCGAATATGCGAGCGAAATCGGGGGCAAAAGCTAGTGAAAACATATATCAAAAATAAGTGGCAGATAAATGAGATAAAGCGAGAGAAAATAAATATTTGGTAGAATTATTAATGATTGATTCATCGAACGACGTTTTCGAATTATGTATTAGTATATTTGTTTTTAATAATTTTGGGTAAAAACTAACTAAAACTAAGTCCATCCGCTCATGAGGTAACTGAAAATAACCTGTAACTTGCGAATTTCATTGGGGGTCCGCACACAGGCAACTTGTTAAACCAGTTGTTAAGGTCGACGCGACACCGCATCTCGCAGTGCTAATAGCCGCGGCCGGATCGTTTTAGTTGCCTGGTTGATAGGTTGCCACGGGTACGCCTTACGACCTGTCAAGTTGCGCCGTAAATTGAGTTGAATCGAGTTGCAAACTAGTTTTTAGTTTCTCAATGAGCGAGGGCCCTTAATCACGCTGTTTCATCGCCGAACAACTTCAAACAACTCAGATTTAACACACACTGCATGCGCATTCACAAAAAAGATATAATAAACAATACACAGGGTGTTAACGGACGTACTTGACTTACTTAACCAGTGATTCCTGACATTATTTGAAGTAAAAAATGTAAAATAAAATTTTGGTCTCCGGTGACTTTTGGTGATTCTTTTTTTTCAATTTTTTTTTCTTCAAATTCAAACAAAAAAAAATTCTTCCACATGTCGTCACTGGTCACTCAGCTAAGCTACCGACCAAACCCTCATCCCGCCTCCAATTGTCCATCAAATTCATTTTTTATGTTTTTGTAGAAAAAATAAACTAAAAAAACATCAAAAATGTCACCGGAGACCAAAATACCATTCACATTTTTTACTCCAAATAATGTCAGGAATCACTGGTTAAAGTAAGTCAAGCGCGTCTCTTAACACCCTGTATAGTAAACAGAGGATGGTGAACGATAAAAGTTGTTTCTTATTTTGTGGTGTAACTTTATTCTGTAGAACTGTGTTCAATTATGATTCAATGAAGATAAATTATACATATTATATAACCTACGTTTATAGAAAAACCGCAATTTCTCATCTCATATTATTTCGGAACCGTATTATTTATTGGACTCGGGGGTGATTATAAATGAGGAAAAGTGCGATAAATCCTTATTTATGGGTCTCGACATAGATTTCCACATATGCGAGCTTAAATGAATTACTTTGGCATTAAAATGGAATAACTAAATTACTATTACAGTATGCCATTATTCACGTAACGCAGATGTAATAACGCGGTTTATCTATGTAATGTTCCAGTTCGGTATTTGGATTTTTTTTCAAAATTGAAACAAGTAAGAATATTTCAAATTCTGTGTATAATTAGGTATTTCTTTTTAATTTAAAGAAATTAAAATATATTCAATAAATTTAATAATGTTACTATTAAGTTCTGCGAATATTTAATTATATCTTAATATGCATGCCCCAAAACACACAAATTAAGATGTTTAATAGTTTCAGAATTTAGCAAGCACTGTTAATTCTCCGCCAACAAATCTCTTGATTTAAGTAAAAATATTTAAAGGTATACACAAAATACGTTTTTAAATATCTTGCGTCTCCCGGACGAGTAAAAAATGAAAATAAAACCTTGAGAGATTCTTCATTTCAACAAAATAAATGTTGAATTTAAATAAAATCTTTTAAAAAATATTACCGCAGTAACTTTATTTCCTCATTTATTCAAAATTCCCTGATTCCGAAACTTCACAGTCTCGGAAATAAAATTCTGATCTTGGAGATATATTTCACCTTAAAAATAACCAGTATAAACATTTTGTTATTAGTTTTTGGGGTATTATGCCGTGTTGCGCTACCTCCTTCTTTAGCCAACGTTTCGGACAGCGTTACAGTGTCCATCATCAGGGCACATCTGCCCTGAAAATCTAAAGTTTTAAGTACCGGGTTGCTACCTCCTTCCTTCTTGTATTCATGATAAAGTGTCAATTTGTCAATAACAAACAGGTGAAATATTTATATACATTATCATATCTTGTTATTCTCATCAAACCTGTAATTAAATAGTCACTAATTAAAAAAAAAAAATTAATTTAAAAAATCTTAATTATAATAATACACCTAAGATGAAAATGTCATAGTATAAAAATGAAAAATTTTTAATCATCCAATTTAATGTAGATCTCTGAATGTAATGAAATCATTCAGTTAAATTTTCGTCCACTTTCCGAACTGCCGAAATAGGTGAATCTTCGCACACGTCATAAAAATGTTTATAGTACATACAATAGCAATAATAAACCAATATTAAGTTTTGGAATTAATAGATAACTTTGTATTAACCACTTAATTATTTACAAAAACCGACATGTTTCGTCAGCAAAGCTGACTTCTTCAGGGTTTTGACAGAACTAGTTTTAAAAATAGACATACATAGGTACTAGAGAAAAATAATAGACATAAACAATAATAAAATTTGAAAGAAAATAATGTGTTGGAAACGAGGGGCAATATAGAACAATTAAAAATTTAAAAGGGGAATAGATTTAACAATGGGTCATTTAAAAACAATATTTGATTATTAATAATATTTAAATTTGCATTAACACTCTTTCTAATCTCTAAAATTTCTAATTTATCCAACTGAATGCCATTGACATTACAATGTATTAATTCTATTCCACTGTTTAAATTAAAGGTATGACTAGTTTCTATTAAATGGTTGGCAAACTCCGAGAAACTATTATTATTTAAAGCTTTTATATGCTCTTTAATCCTTATTTCAAAGTTTCTCGAAGTTTTACCTATATAAAAGAAATCACTTTCAATTTCTAAATTCCAGATTTTTTCATTTTTGAATCTCTATCTTTATATTTAATATGTAATTTTTAAGTCTATTGTTTGCATAAAATACAGGAATAATTTCATTAGGTACATTCTTTTTTATTGTATTAGAAATTTCATTATTAAAATACATAAATAAATATTAAGTTTATTTTGCTTTATTAGTGCGTAATAAGTGTATTTTTGTGTATTTTTAGACCGTATTTTTTCACCTGCCCACACCCTCACTGTGCTATCTCAACGCCCCCTAAATTTTCTGGGTCTTCTACCGCCCACTGTCAGTCTCGAACGCCTACAAGCGGTGTTATCGCCCACGTTGAGAAATGATCTAGGCCAGTGTTTCTTAACCTGCGGTCCACGGACCCCTGGGGGTCCGCGAATACACGTATGGGGTCTGCAGTCTCATCTTTGGACTATTTAACGAAAATAAATAAATGCTACCAAAAGTCTTGTAATCGCTACGAACATAAAAATTGGATAAAAGACCCTTTCAACACAGATGTTAGTGATATTACTGGCTTGACAACAGGACAGGAAAACCAATTAATAGGAAATCTTGTGATTCAGCTTTGAAACGTAATTTTAAAGAAGCCTCTTTTTCAAGTTTTTGGGTTAATGTAAAAAAAGTTTATAAGGAAATATCAGAAGAAATACTGAAACATTTACTGCTTTTCTCAACCACATACCTTTGTGAAAAGACATTCTCTGCACTTGTCTATATCGTCTATGTCTATGTCGTAGGTAAATGAGGCCTGAGGCACTTCACGATCTGCCGCCAGGCACTTCACGAAATAACTAGGCGCATCATATTCCGCCTGATTTTACGATCGGCCGCCGACATATGTACTAAAAACAAACAGAAACGGATTACAAGGCGAATCCGATTTGAGATTACAACTTAGCAGCAATATCAACCCGAATATCACTGATTTAGTTGCAAAAAACACCAACCTTCGCATTAATTCACCGTTAATTAATGTGAATGTTTGTGTTATTGTTGTACGTTCATTATTAACTTTTTTTGTGTTTGTAGTACTTACTAAAAAAATCAAAGTGTACAATTCACAGGCGGTAGAAGTGAAACCTTCAGAAAACTAAGGTAGACAAGCTTAAGGAGGCTACGAAGCACTGCACAAAGAGGAGACAGATAGGCTATGAAGCACCGCACGAAGAGAAGACCGTTTACACTATCTCATTCTCTCACAGGCTAAATCCTATGGACGTATGTATTTGTCTCTTTTTAATGTCGTTTTTTGCGTTTCATCGAGTTTCAAATCACAACCATGCTAAAGAAGTTTTCACTTCAAAAATGGTTCGAAATTTATTGTTGTTTTTTTTTTAAAAGAGGTCCTTGAAAATTTGTTTGATTTCCTAGGAGTCCGTGTCTGAAAAAAGCGCTGATCTAAACGGGTATAATTTCTGCAATTGTTATTCATATTGAATATTTGTTTATGTGAGACTTCTTACCATTTTCACCAAATATTCTGTTTTATTATATGCTTTTGCTGTAACATTTTTTCATTGTATTATATTTTCTTTATTGTTTTTGTTTTGAAGTATTTAAAATAACTGTGATAGGCAACTCATAAATTAGAATGTAAAAGCCCACTAGGGCATGTAATAAATAAATAAATAAAAAAATTTAACCTTCGTATACTCGCGCCCAACTACATAACATGTATACTCGCGCACGGTCTCTCAGACCGTGATTTCATCTCATCTGAATTATTTTAATTTTATACTTTTCAAGCATTATTGATATTTATTACATACAAGGGGGAAGAATTGAATTAAAAAAATAATATGTATATATATTAAAATTTTTACTTTATTTGGTAGAAACAGACTTTTAACTTTAATATTTTGTACTCTAACTTAAATAACAAAAATAAACGTTTTCAAGAGTTAATTAAAAAAACTCTGAAATGTAATAAATGAAAGTATCAAGAATAATAAAATATCATAAAAATAAGAATTCATCAATATTAGGATTTTTGTTAAGTAATTGTTATATACCTAAAAGACCGATAACAGTAAATAAGAAGAAGAAGAATAACACATTTAGAAGCTATTTAAAAATCCAAAGTACCATTGTTGTTAATTTTTGAGAAAACGAATTATCGATTTGTCGGTCTGAGAGACCAACAAGAGAGTATAGCAAGTTAAAAATATGTATTTGTGAATTTTTTTTTCCAACTTGCAAAAAAAGTTTTTATTTTAGGTACCTACATATCAAAAAGTTTTTAATTTATCTTTTAAGTTAAGGTATTTCAATATAATTGATGTACCCCTAGAATTTTCAGCGTAAAATTTATGTTCTTCAGCTTTAAGTACCCGAAAGTAAAAATTACGTACGATCCGAAGGGTCACAATATTCGCCAACTAACCGCGGCTCATAATATTCGTTTCGCCTTTTTTTAAATCAGCTTCAAAATTTCCTAGCCATTTCCAATAACACTCAGATATTAGTCAACATCTACCGTTTTGGTGGATCGAACATTAGTCACGTCTCAACAATCAATCAAATGGCAGTCAACCATTAGGTAATGCAAAATGGTTAAAGTGATAGTACCAAAGCGAGCGTGACTTGCAAATATAATATTATTATAGCCCTTTATTTAAAAAACGCAGCCAGGACACGGGAGAGAAGAGGGAGTAATTTCGTTGGAATTTGATAATACGGAATCCGTGAATAATCATGTTTTTAAGAAATTAAAATATTTATGAAAATATGAAAATTGCCACTGTCGACAATCAAACCTTGATCAAAAACTAATTGGAAGGTTGCTGTACTGACAATGTGACAAGGTGTACTATTTAAGAACGTGAGCACAAATGTATTAAGTTTAAAGAAAATAAGAAAAAAAATTTTTTTTTTTAAATTATAGAATGTTTTCAAGATATGAAATTACTCCCATCACATCACAACCGAAATAAAATCGTTTAATGGCGTAGACCCCTGAAAAATCACGCAGTATTAGAATTGCAGGTTTTGTGAAGCTGAAAAATATTATAAAAATATTTGCCTCAGGATCACTGCCTTTCAAAATAAGAAAATCACCTTTCGAATGTTAGTTAACTTGAAAAATTCCGACATTTCTCACAAAATACTAGATACTTTTAGGCTAGCGCCACACTTGACGGAAATTCCGTGGCGGAACTTCCGCGACGGAACGCCAATACATGTAATTGCATATAAATTACAAATAGCGGACACACTAGTCGGAAGATCGGTCGTTCCGTCGCGGACAATCGGTCGCTCCGCGGCGGACCGCCGACTCTCGCGTCTGTTCCGTCCTCCGCGCATCGATCTTCCGCCGACGGAACGTCGCATTCCAAGTATTTGTATTCATCGCGCCACATTCGGCGGATAACACGCGGCGACGACGCACGCACAAGATGTTCGACACTGAACGATTTATTAGCGGATTAACTAATTAATTATTTATAAGATTAATTTTTTTATTTAAGGTCAGCCCTTCTTCGGGAGATATAGCCGTTCTAAGTTTTGTATTTTGCTTGGTAATATAGTCCTTCGTTAAATTCAGCAATACATCAAATGATTGTATGGACATTCGATAATATTCGAATGCTTTATCTGGCTAATGTCTTAGTTGCATATACAAAGTATAAAATTACCCAATTTCTAGTCGAAGACTATTTATGGGATGAACCCAATATTTACGCTTTCTTTTTCTTTCTTCTTCTAATGCCTAATAAACAGCTATTACTTCTATCGGATCCATTACGACCACACTGTATAAGCGTTAGCCGCCACTGAATATTCAGTGTGGCTGCAACGATGACAACGGATTGACTCCTGCGGAAGTTCCGCCACGGAACTTCCGTCAAGTGTAGCGCTAGCCTTATTCACAGGAACCGAATACAAATTGTAACGCCGCGCTCCGCTTATTAAAATTGTAGCCGTTTAAAGAATATTTACGGATGAAATAGCTATATGAATGGTCAATAGATTACTGAATAGTTTTTCTAGGATGAGTATGTGACGTAAAAATAACGTAGCTCTCGTGCAAAACTCTATTTTAGGATAAGTGTATTAACTCTTCCCTTAAAAGTAACCTTCGCAACGGGAGTGTTTAAGAAATTGATGAAATCTGTTAGGCACTCGAGCGATGGGTATCCAAATTTAGGTAAGTGATAAAAATTAAAATTGATTGTATATTTGAAGATTAAAAAAAAGTATTAAACCTAAAAATAAAGGATACACAGTGAGACGTTATTAATATTAAATCGAATAGCTGAATCGAAAACCGAACACCAAGAAATCCCCGTCGTTCGAGTGGTTAAGAAGTGTTTCCATTTTCTGAATCGAGCAAATATTATCGGACTTAACAGTAATTTCTGGAAAGGTACGTCACTTCCAAAGACACAAGTGTAACTAAGTTTGCCATGAAAAGGTTTGCTGAACTCAAGTAGTCTTTGAAATAAAAATAAAGTAGGTAGGTGCGAAAAACTTTAGAGATGAAAACAAATATTAAATGAATCCGAGTATTTATTTCGCTGAGAAGAAAAAACCGGAGTGAGATTGTGACCTCGGGCGTAATGCTTTTGCAATCTTAACTGAAAAGAAATTAAAGGAAGCACTCCCAGAAGGCAAACTAATCTATTTGGTGTTCTAAGCTCACTTGACTCTACAAAGGGTGTTTTGAAGGCCGATTTTCCGAAAAAGAATAGAATGTTGAAAATTTAAACGCATTTCGCTGTCTTTTTATTTTTTGATATGACTTTATGTCCGGGTTAAATCTTCCCCACAGGAAAAACTAAACCCTTCCACACACTTTCCCACAAATGATCACCTAGTCCAGTGTTCCGCAAAGGGTGTGCCGCGGCACCGTGGTGTACCGTGGTCATTTGTTGGCGTGCCTCACAGGCTTGTTAAAAAATATATCGATATTTTAGTTCGATTATTTTTGAGCCATATGTAACGTTTGAATGTATCGATTTAAAATTCCAAATAAGTATCAAAAAGGTATAGAAATTTATATTTTTTCAAACCAGCAAAACCGACCATTTGATTTCAGATACTTAATTATTTTTTCATTTACTCGTATTAAAATAATTTCTGTTGATTGCGATTAATTAAGTAATATGAGATGAACAGGCTAAATTAAATATAATAGACCTTTAGAGCGCCGATATTGTCTTTCAAATCGAACCGATATTTTTTAATAAAAATATCAATATCGATATCGATATTTGCGAAAACTATCGATATAATTTAATTACAAATAAATAGCCCATAATACGTGTATATAATGGATAAACTCAACATACCGCAAGTTGAACTAATGATTCTAGCCCAGTAAGTGGGGAGTTTTACCTTGCAAAAGGTCGTGTAGTAACGATTTTGATATATGTTGTTAAGATTGGGACTCTAAAGAAAAAAAAAGTTTTCGACCTTGGGGGGGTCGAGCTCGAGCCGCCATCTTGGATTGAAGGTGCCAAAATTAGGTTTTTTCAAAATAATTGTGCAATAGTTGATCTTACGACCAAATTGCGAAAGACAAACTTAAAGAAGATAAAATTAAAAATATTTTTTGTAAAAAAATTTTTTTGTAAGTCTAGTAGGTAACGAGTTACAGTGGCGGAAATGTGAATATTTTTTGTAAAAAATGGTGAAATTTACAATTTTTGTGATTTTTTCGGGCTATTCATTACATAATTCTAATTTTGTATACTCATTTCCACACCACTGTGAGGTAGAGAAAATGGAGCATTTTTTATTGTGGTATCCCCAGTAGTTTCTTCCCTTCAATGGAATTACAACCCATTTCGAGCCTTGGCCTCCTTCAACATAAGCCTCCACCGCCCTCCGTCCTCGGCCGTCGTCTTCCTAACTGTGACATGGAGTAGTCCTCATGCATCATTCTTGACATCATCCTCCCGTCTCAGCCTAGGTCTGCCCGCCTTTCGTTTACCTCCCGGGTGTTCTGTTAGAACCTTCTTCGGTACTCGTGTGCTTGACATTCGATGCGCATGTCCGGCCCATCTTAGTCTTTGGAGCCTTAGATGGATAGAGAGACTGGGAACTTGGTAAATAACATAGAGCTTTATTGTGGCGGATTCTCCATGCATCTCCCTCATGTTAATGTAAGTACTTGCATACTGCTTTCTCACCCCGTATGCATGGACATTGGAGGGTCTAGAGTCGTTCAAATAAATGTAGCTTCATTCAAAAAAATAGATTCTTGACGTGTGCGGTGAAGGAGGAAACCATATGTTTCCTTATAACGCCATTGGGAAAGTGGTGGGGTCCCCTCCAATGCCTCTCCCTCTCGCACCGCTCCTAAGATTCTTCGAAGTACCTCTCTTTCGAAGGTGTCCAACTGTTCCCGCCACACATTTATAGGCCAAGACCGTTCTTATAAATGTTTTATAAAGGGTTTTCCTATGGACGTTTCGGGATTTGAAACTGGCAACAACGCGAAGTAAGTGTTGTTAGTGCCTGTGATGCGCTTTCTTACTTCTACTGGGTTTTCTTTGTCATGCTTTATGATGGAGCCCAAGTTTGTAAAATCTTCGACCACTTCAAAATTATAAGTGTCTTTAAATTTCAATTTATCTTTTATTCTATGATGTGGGGTTCTGGTTTGCATCATGATTTTAGTTTTATTCTCATTGATTTGCAAACCCACCTCTCTTGCCGAGTCTCCAAAAACCTCTCTTACAGCCTGTAGGGATCTTTCGACAATGTTAAGGTCAGTATGTCTATTCCACAGATATTCCAGCGATTCCAGCACAGAGTTCGACTAGTATTCGTAATTATGTTACATATTCACTATTGCGTAATAAATTTTTTTTTTGATCCTGGTTGATTGTCATCAATGTCATGATCTAACTCATTGCCTGTGGTACTGGGATGCTGGACTTCCATTGACAAAATCTCTTCATGTTCAATTGCAAGAAATAAATTTTAATAAAGCTTCGGGTGCTGGATTCTTTGTCATTCTTACTGGAACAAGCCCATTGGTGCCACGTTTCCAGCCCCAGTTTTCTGGATTTTTTTTGGATTCCATACCATTTTTGAACTCCCGTACAAAGCAACAAGAAAGCGTTTTCCTTCATCTGCTATGTTTTCTGGTTTTGCATCATGTTGTTTTCATTCGTATACTCTATGAAGACTCACTGACAGACCAGCTTTTTTAAGGCTTACTAAATGTTCATTATCACTACAAAGTAGTTTCATCTGTGCAGTCGATGACGTCGGGTTTGTCATATTGGGATGCTAGCCTGTAGCAATATAGGCGCTGAGGTGGCAACGCTGCAGTCAGGACTGCAGGCACGCAGTATATTGCCGTCTCTTTTTCTCCTCCATGTAACATGAAAAATTACTGTAATTTGAAATAGATTTTGCTATATGTGTTGTGGAAATACGTTAAAATTATATTCTGTAATATGTTTGTAAAGGAAATATATTCCCTTTAAATTTGAATCCTATAATGTCAATTAGAATGCAATCATCGATTGTCATTTTTTTTGTTATTCTATTATTTGATTGTTAGAAAAAACCATTCAAAGTGATATTAATAAACATAAATGTCGTTTCTTAGTTAAAAAAAACTTTGCAACACAAGTGTTTTATTTAGAAATTAATAAAAAGGAATTAAACCTATCAACATATTATAAAACGACATTTCGTTTTAAACCAAAAATGGAGAAAATTCAATTCGAATTTACGCTATTACCTGGATGCGATGGCAGATCAAATATTATTAGCATTACAAAAATAGTCACAAGTGATGGAAAAGTGTTTACAATACCAGAAATGCTACGATCCGCCAGCTATCACGAGGAGATAATGAAAACTAGTGCTTTTGGAAAAATAAAAAATAGTTTGAAAAAAAGATACCAGGTTAGAAGAGTCTGGTTAACCATGACAGAAGAACTAAAAAAAACATATGTAGACGAAGATGGAAACCTACAGTTTGGAGACCAATACCTCGAAGAATTGGACGAAAAAAGTTTACAAGTACATCAAAAAGAAGATGCATTAGGAAAATTAATTGAAAAGTTAATGGAAGATAAGCAACAGAGCTTAAAAAACATTGCTGAGAAGTTTGTTATAGAAAAATTCTGCACTAAAAATACAAATGCAAGCCAGTGGATGGAAGTGTTTGAAAAAGAATGTTTGCGGTTTGATGTGACCATGGATGGAAAAAAAAATAGAAATACTCAGATTGTTCATGGATAAATCTTGTATAGACTGGTACAGTTCCATGATTATAAAACTAACAATGAACTCAGAGTGGTCAACATGGAAAAACAAATTCTGTGAATCATTTGCAAACAAAGGATGGAACCCTGTCACATACGCACTATCATTTAGATACAAAGATGGTTCTCTGTTGGATTATGCTATGAGAAAAGAAAAACTTCTATTTGATGTGAGAAGATCAATTGTACTTTGATAGATCTTGTTGCTTCCGGACTACCAGAATTCATACTTAACAAGATCGATAGAGAAGGATTACAAGATACTGTAGATTTGTTTAATGAAGTAAACAAGTATGAACATATGGTCAACAAAAAAAGATTTATGAATAAGAAATCATTTGGAAATGCAGAACATAATAAAAATGGGGGTAAAAATCCATGTAAAATTTGTGAAAAATTGAATAAGGGCATTCGTTACCACCCTGAAGCTACATGCTGGTTCAAAACAAAAGAGGATGAAAAATTTAAGAGAAATGCCATTAAACATGTAAACAATTCAGTGATAGAAACTGAATTAAATGAAAATGATCAAAAAAACTAATAGTAACACCATTAATAAAAGTCAAACTATTACTAAATGATAAATTAAAAATATACGGAATTTATGATTCAGGTTCAAATGTTTCTCTAATTAATTCTAAATTATTGAAACTAAAAGGAAAAGGAAACAATTTGAATGAAGCAAATTTAGTAACGATTAATGGTGTTAAAAAGACGAGTGGTTTGACAACGTTAAACATAAAAATTTTTGAATTGGAGAATAAAGTTGATGTGTACATTATTGATGAACACAATTTCAAGTATGATTTTTTGATTGGATTAGACATGATAAAAGACTTCAAACTTATCCAAAGTGAAGACTTACAAATATCACAGAAACTCTGCCTAAATAATACAAATAAAAAAGAAAAATATTCTACAGATATGAAAACGAATACTAAATTTAATCATATAGAAAAACACAGAATTAATTTTAACGAACATGTTAAAGAAGAAGATTTTAAAATAACAATGAATCATTTAAATAATGATCAAAAAACAGAAATAAATGAACTAATAGACAAATACACATCAGTGTTCGCGAAGAGTAAATATGATGTTGGCACTGTCAATGGATATGAAGCGAAGATAGACTTATTAGTGGATAAATATTGTAGTAAGAGGCCTTACAGATGCAGTGTAGAAGATAAAAAGGAAATAGAAGAGCAAATAGCAAAATTATTAGACAATAAACTGATAGAAGAGTCGTACAGTCCATTTGCTGCACCGGTCACTCTAGCATTTAAAAAAGAAGAAAACAAAAGATCCAGATTATGCATAGACTTCAGAGACTTAAATAAAATAGTAATACCTCAAGCTCAACCATTTCCATTGATTGAAGACCTAATGACAAAGACCAGAAATTGCAAATTTTTTTCAACGCTGGATATAAACTCAGCCTTTTGGTCTATTCCATTGCGGATTGAAGACAAAAAAAAAACAGGATTTGTAACACAGGAGGGACATTATCAATGGACCTGCCTGCCTTTTGGATTGAAGACTTCTCCGGCAATTTTTCAGAGGATATTAAGCAATATATTGAGAAAATATAAACTAAACGAATTTGCTGTCAATTACATAGATGACATTCTTATTTTTTCAAAAACTTTTGCTGAACACATTGATCATCTGACAAAGCTGCTGAATGCAATCAAAACAGAAGGTTTTAGATTAAAATTTACAAAATGCACATTTGCATCAGATATGGTAAAATATCTGGGTCATATAATTCAGAATAATTCAGTCAAGCCAGTAAAGGATAATTTGATTTCAATAAAGAATTTTCCTATTCCAAAAACACAAAAGAATGTGCGACAATTTCTAGGAAAAATCAACTTTTATCATGAGTACATTCCGAAGAGTGCAATAATACTAGATCCTTTGCATAATTTATTAAGGAAAAATCAAAAGTTTATTTGGACTGATAAATGCCAAAATGCTTTTGAAACGATGAAAAACCTAATATGCTCACAACCGATCTTGGAAATTTTTGATCAAGATTTACCAATTAATATATATACAGATGCTTCTCTAGAGGGTGTTGGAGCTATTTTAAAACAGACACAATCTGATGGAAAAGAAAAACCTGTTGCTTACTTTTCGAAAAAATTAAACAGCGCACAGAAAAAGAAAAAAGCAATTTACTTAGAATGCTTAGCTATAAAAGAGGCAGTGAGATACTGGCAATACTGATTGATAGGAAAACCATTTACAGTTTATTCAGATCACAAACCGCTGGAAAATATGAATATCAAATCTAGAACCGATGAAGAGCTTGGTGACTTAACATATTACTTATCCCAATATGATTTTCAAATTAAATATTCTCCAGGAAAGTACAATATTGAAGCTGATTGTCTAAGCAGAAACCCAGTCTTAGAACCAGATGAGAACCAAGATGAGCAATTAAAAGTTGTCAACTTAATAAAATTAGAAGATATCTTAAAAGATCAGGTCAAAAATGAGAACATACAGTGCAGAAAAGATAAATTGATATCGAAGAATAATGTTTATTACAAGAAAGTAAAAAAAAAAGAAAAAATAATTCTATCAGAAAAATTCAGCATAGATTTTATCAAAAATGTTCACACAGACCTAGGTCACATAGGAATTAATCAAATGCAAAAAAATGATAAGCTCATGGTACACATCAGAAAACATGACAAACAATATAAAGAGAACTTGCGAAAGTTGTGCAGTATGTTTAAAGAACAAATCAAGAGGTCAAAATAAATATGGATTGATGTCCTACTTGGGTCCCGCAACAAAACCTTTTGAAATATGTTCTATTGATACGATAGGTGGTTTTGGGGGTTCACGGTCAACAAAGAGATACTTGCACCTGCTATCAGATCATTTCACGAGGTTTGCATATATTTTGACGTCAAAAACTCAAAATACCAACGATTTCATCAAACTCTTAAACTCCACAGAAACTAATGACATTGGCATGATACTATCAGACCAATATCCGGGTCTTAATTCTAGAGAATTCAAAAAAATTTTGGATGAAAAAAATATTCCAATCATTTTTACTGCAGTAAACTCGCCTTTCTCAAATGGATTAAATGAAAGATTAAATCAAACGCTAGTCAATAAAATTAGATGCAAAATCAACGAAAATGACTTAAAAGTGGCTTGGACAACTATAGCCCGTAATTGTGTAAAAAACTATAATGAAACGGAGCACACTGTCACTGGTTATGCGCCTCAGTACCTACTTAACGGCACAGATGTTACGATTTTGCCAAATGAGTTAAAACTTAAGAAGACTGACATCGATTTGATTCAAGACAGACAAAAAGCTCTGGAAAATACTATAAAGTCACATAATTACAACAAGATGATTTACGATAAAACCAGGAGACATATTAACTTCAAAGTTGGTGATACTGTTTTTGTGGAGAATGGAAACAAACTTAACAGGAAGAAGCTCGACGAATTGAGAATCGGACCCTACAAAATAATAGAAAAATTATCAAACTCAATTTACAAGATAAATACTGGTCGAAAAAAATTAGAATCAAATTTTTTCCACATCTCGAAATCAATTCCAGCACCTGCATTGATGAACCATGAAGAGGATATCGAAGATGAATGAAAATTTTTGCAATAATTTTCTTTCCCGCGATGTAAAGGAAATATATTCCCTTTAAATTTGAATCCTATAATGTCAATTAGAATGCAATCATCGATTGTCATTTGTTTTGTTATTCTATTATTTGATTGTTAGAAAAAACCATTCAAAGTGATATTAATAAACATAAATGTCGTTTCTTAGTTAAAAAAAACTTTGCAACACAAGTGTTTTATTTAGAAATTAATAAAAAGGAATTAAACCTATCAACATATTATATGTTCTTACAAAATTTATCAGGAAAACTTGAGTTTTACGACTTTTTGTCAAAATTTTCTTGTTTCTACCGCTGTAAGTCATTATATATTAGATTTATATAAAAAAAATCAAACAAAAATGTATGTAATTTAGTCTTCTTCAAATTTACAATAGACATTTTTGTCGTTAAATCAACCGTTGAGGAATTATTTTGAAAAACTAAATTTTGGCACCTTCAATCCAAGATGGCGGCTCGAGCTCGTACCCCCCAAGGTCGAAAACTTTTTTTTTCTTTAGATGCGCAAATCTCATTTAAATATTAAGTTAATTCATTAATATTGGTTTTTTCTTAGGTACCTAACCTCTAAAATGTCTTGATTTGGTAGGTGATCACATTTACCTTGACCATAAAAAGTTTGCGGAACACTGATCTAGTCAATCCATGCTATGCAATTGCACTATTTAAGTATAATAAATACAAAACAATACGAGGAAAACATGTCAACCTACCAGAGACCAAATGGGAAAATAATTCACCGACTCCAGATATTTTAATATCCAAGGGTTCGGCTCTGTGGAACTCCTAATTGGACCTTTAAATCCTACTGATTCCTCAATATAAATATTTAAAAAATCTTTCGTAATCCTACATGTTTTTAAAATTATTGATTTTTGCATTTTTATATATAAATTCTTTAACAAATCTAATAAGCCTAAATTTTGAATGAGAGAGCTACGTAAAATACCAGTAGCCGAAATAACAAATGGTAATATTTTTATAGTCTAAGAATGCTAAATTCTTTTAATCTCAAGTTTCAATTTGGGAGACGAGAATGGTTATCGCCGCCCCGGGAACCTTCATTGGATAACCCAAGTGGTTCGATACGTTTGGTGATTTAGCAGGGGTGCCCGAGTTCATGGAGTGAGGTTTGTCTAGGTCTTGGAGGCGGATGACCAGGACACACTGAACCCAAGATTCCTACTCACCTCTTAAACCATTCTCCTTCTCAGAACTCTCCTTTCCTTAAAAAAAACCCTGCACACAGCATCCCCAAAGAGGACATAGGCCCTGAGGGAAATTATTTTCCTCAGGGCCTTCTATGTGGAGCTCATGTAAAAAAATCTCTATTCCTAAATCTCTATATTTTCTTTTCTTTCAAAAACAAACTTTTGAATATTACAGGAATTTGCAATAGCGACATCAATGATATTTATAAGTTTTTTTTTAAATTTTGTCATGTAAAACTATATCGCGTCTGTCTGTTAGTATAGTTTTATCATAATATATTTTATAAAATTCATTTTCGAAAAAGGAATTGGGTTCGTATTCATAATATGATATTACGGCAGTCAATCAAGTTATGTTGTACTTCTTATTTTTGGTATAATTTTTATTATTGTCGTTGGATTGGTAGCTCATATTACACGTTAATAATTATTTAAAATTACTTGGATTGCAATCTTTAGAGCACAGGCGTCGGGTGGGAAAGCTATCCTTGTTCTACCGGTATTACAATGGAAGATGCTCCGAGGAACTAGCGTCTCTGATCCCTTCGGCACCGGTGCATAGTCGGGAAACACGCCAAACACGTGCCCAACATTTGTACACGGTTGACATTTGTCACAGGAGAACAAGTCGTTTCTTCGACTCATTCTTGTGTTCAACAGCTCGGCTGTGGAATCATTTGCCGGCCTTTGTGTTTCATCCTTCCTCTCCTCAAAAAGACCCTCCACACAGCATCCCAGATGACATAGGCCCTGGGCGAAATTATTTTCCTCAGGGCCTCCTGTGTGGAGTTAATTAAAAAAAAATCAGAAATGATTACTAACTATTATTATAAGCAATAATTATCAGCCTGAAACAGGCTGATAATTGTTGCTTATAATAATTGTTACCCTTTGTGCTATGCATAAAAATCTTGTCTTAAACGTTAGTTTAACAATTAAAATTAATGATTACTAAACTGTACCGTATTTTTTGAACTAAAAATTTATTTATTGCCCGAGGAAGACATGTCCCGACCAAGTGAATCAGATACTTTAGTCGGGCCATTTGAAGAGTCGGAATAATAGAAAAGCATATATGAGACGGTGTTTGAATGTGAACGCGGCAAGGAGTGTGTGCCAAGATCAAGTTGTTTGGCGGTCCGTCCTCTCTGCCTACCCCTGCGGGGAAACGGCGCGATGGTTAGTTAGTTAGTTAGTAAAAAATTTATTTATTTAAATGTTAAAATAGTTTTATCTAGCAATGCCTAGATTTTCTTTAAAAATATCCATCTTTAAAACTTGAAACGAAAACTATAAGTATTTAAAAAAAAATACGAATTAAATAATTTATCATCCCCAAATAAATGGTAAAAATGATAAAATGGATCTCACGAAAAATGTTACCCAAAAAAGCTACAGAGTCACAAATATAAAAAAAAACTTCGCGCATGTTATTATAAACAGAAAAATCTAAAAACGTATCAGAAAAACATGGATTCAAATTTGAAGAATTAATTAAAGCTTTTGAATTTACGACACTTATATTTAGATACAATTTTTCAGAACTTTCTTATTATTTGTTTTATATTTTTTTAATTTAAATTTACCACTGACAAAAGTCGGCTTTTATACAAGTTCTTTGAGGCAGTCAAATTAAAATTAAACTCTCTGACAAAACGCCCAGCAAATGGAAACCGTTGGCAATCATACTAAAGCGTTAATAAAGTTATACCCTTCGTTAGTCATTTCGATAAGAGCAATTCAATCTTCATCCCTTCGGAGATCAACAGCTCCTAAATTAAATGTGATCCAACCCTTAGTATTTCCATTTTACAGGCTTTGTCCATCAAACATTTTACAAAACAAGGCTCCATCATTAGATAATTATATCACATTATCAACCGTGTGAAGGTCTTGCATCCGTGTCTTAGATTGTTCCCTAACCCTCCTTTAACATTAGTTTTAATGTGAAGTGTTTTAGATTTGAAAATTCGATCGTTTAGAAATATTACAGATGATGCAATAATAAAATACTGCGAGCAAGACATCTTGGCCTTTGAAACAATCGAGCATTTTTTTGACAAATCCTATAATAAGTCTAGAAAAAAAAAACAGAGTAGTTATCTGGCACAGAAAAATAGTTTCTAGTGCAAAATATCCTACTTACAAACTCTTTTTCGGATATGTTTTTTTTTTTTTTTTAATAATGTGGCAAATTAAGTCATATTTATAATGATCGAAAAAGGAGCAGTTGCAAGTATTCACAAAAAAAATATTATGAGCAAGCTATAGCTGTATTTTCCTAAGCAGACTGCACATATAAGTTTGTCATACCTTGTTATTCGTATATCATCACTGCGTACCCCTTCGGTGACCCGGAATTATTGTTTATAAGAATATTTTACGTAGCGGGTTTTTACTTACGACGCCTGCAGATATAAGTACATATACTTTTGTTATATCTACGCCCGTAGGTATATGCTCTCCGCGTACCAATTCAAGGATACTTAGTTATATTTTATGTAAGTATATATAGTGCATTTCCCTAAACAGACAGTATGTGTAAGGATGTTATTTGGCCGTATATCCTCTCTGCATATACTCGTACATCTGCCGTACGTCCTTTGGAGACTCGGCATTATTGTAAGTAAAAATATTTGTATAGGGAGATTTCAACTCAATACGCCTGCAGACCGACAGTTCAATTAATAGAATGTGATCTTTAGAGAACAAAAAATAAACTGTTTACACTTACATCTGTACAATAAAGTCACCCGCGGCAACCACACTGGTAATGACTAATATACTGTAAATTTCACATCACGCATTTTATTCACGTGGTGTTTGGTTATTTATTTCCGTATTTTATAGTTCGATCGCTCTGCAAACTAGTTTCCCTATCAGCGGGGTGTCGTAGCCCCACAACAGGCGAACCAAGGCGTGCGAGAGGAGATACGATATGATTTGTGGCCAGAGTTACTTCCCCGCGATCGGGTGGCTTAGCGAATCATAATATATATCGTTAGCATGTTAATATATATTAGCGGGATATCATTTTGGGAAATTATCAATACCTTGTGAATGCAAAAGAATAATAATAATTCTTATTCTCAAGAAACCGGGTACTCCTGTTAAGTCACCAAACATAACGAACGACTTGGGGTGACCTACGGCAAAGGTTGTTGGTTATCCAATAAATGGTTCCCGGGGCGGCGGGCACCAAACCAGCCTCCCAAATTGAAAGGTGTAGCGAAATGATGATGGAGCGGCGGTACCGATACCCGCCTCCCAAATAACTAATATAAATGGTAATCTGTTGTAGCCAACCGTGACACAAAAAACTTTTGGTTACTTCACCTCACTTTTGACGACCTCCGTAGTCCAGTGGGCAAGACTCTTGACTCACAACCCGGAGGTCGCGGGTTCGAACCCGGCATGCGCAAATAAATTTTATTTGATTAATTTGTGTTATTTCACAATTAATTGATTTAAAATAATATATAGTATATTTGCGGCATGTTCCAGAGTGGAAGATACTATTAGTATCGCCCTGGTGTAAGACCACCATTCAGAATTGAAACGTTGCTTGAAAATGGCTTTAGCCGTGTTTGGTGACCAGATCTGAATAGCCAGGTACTTCCCAACCTTCCTCTCCCCCACCTCCTTCACCTCCCGCTACCTTCAGCCTCACAACATACCCCATTTGGGGATGCCATAGTCTCACTGGCTCCAGACGGGAGCAGTTGAGATTCTTGTGCGGTATTCACTGTAAAAAAAAAAAAAAAAACATAATATAACCAAGCTTCTTAACGCAAATCAGGAGGTGGTAATGGGTACCACCGCCCCGGGAACCTTTATTGGATAACCAACACCTCTGCCATAGGTCACCCCAAGTAGTTCGCTACGTTTGGTGATTTAGCAGAGGTGCCCGGGTTCATGGGGTGAGGTTTGTCTAGGTCTTGGAGGCGGATGACCAAGACACACCGAACTCCAGATTCCTACCCACCCCTAAAACCCCTTTCCTTCCCAGAACTCCACTCTCCTTCCTTTCCTTAAAAAAACCTTCCACACAGCATCCCCAAAGATGACATAGGCCCTGAGGGAAATTATTTTCCTCAGGGCCTCCTGTGTGGAGCTCGTGTAAAGAAATGATTTAAGGTCGCTTACAGATTTATTAAACCACTAATATATTTTATAATGTCTTTAATTAATTAATGTCTTTGATTTTTCGTCATTGCTGATGTGAAACTTGTATTTTTAATATTTAATACCTATTTTGTAATTATTCTTTAAATTATTTCCTCCCACCTATGAATTGTAAGTTCCTCCCGTCCTGAAATAAGTTCTGTAACTCATCGGGATTGCCTTAGTAAGAAATAAAAACAATTAAACAAAAAAATATTTTTTTCGTTTATTAAACATTGTTTTGTTTATAGTCTGCTACAAGATAGGCGTAAATTTGATCGTTCAGGTATATTACAAATGCAATAATAAAATACTGCGAGTAGAACATATATCTTGGCCTTTGAAACAATCGAGAATTTTTTTGATAAATTTTAGAATAAGCCTGAAAAATCTGGACTAGAAAAAACAGTTTTGACGTATTGTGTGAGGCTGTGGTGGGGTAGGGAAGGAGGTGAGAACAGGGGAAATTGGCAGGTTCAACAAAGGTTCCATAACTTGTTATTTGCAAACGAAGATTACAGAAGTGAAGTGGATGAAACTTGTTAAAACAGTAATTAATAAAAATTAAAATATTAGCTTTATAGCTCATATAACAAATTATGGATTTAATAAAAGCGGTCGTATTTTAGCTTTGTTTTATTATTTACATTAAATTAAAACCAGGTCTTCATTTAAAGAGAGTTCATGGTAAGTACTAACATTAATAATACTTACCGCCGTTTATCACCATTAAAATAAGTCTTAGTACTTTACTGAAAAACCTATTTCGTTTAAATAGGACCACTACTTGGTCATAATGGGCACTCTCTTACTGATGCTAAATATTTTATCAGATCAACGGAAGTAATAAGGCTTTTTAGTAAAAGTTTTAACTCAAATTGTTTACCGAGGCTATAAATCAAGCTTCGCTGCGTGTGAAAAGATAATCTAAATACCCATGAAAACACTAATCCTTTTATTTATTAATGCCACTCAAAAAAGAATGTGTATATATTATATATTGGTTTTTGGCAAGTTACAGGGAGAAATTAACCCCTTTGTCTTGCAAACTGTAGTAATGCCACCTGATGGATTTTTTTTTACCCGATGTTCGGGCTACCTTGGGCAAGATGAAGGACATTAATAATTTTTTGATGGTTTGTTTATCTGTGGGCGGTATACATTTTGTATAGATATACACACACATACATACATTTTTACATACACCCATGCATGTATGTATTCATATACAACAAATATGTATACCATAATAAATACTCGGATATATAAATATTTATTTATTTTTTATATAAGAGAACAAAGGTAAATTTTCTTATAGCCCGCGCGTCAAGGTGGATGAAGGATGGAAATGGGCAGGCGGTGGAGAAGATTGTCTCGGGACTTGAATTCCCGAGACATGAGATGCTTGGGTTCGGATTTGAAGCAAGTCTGGAGAAAAATGCTTTGACTAGGTCAATAATGTGTTTTTTAAGTGGAGGGATTTTCATGCCTGAATTAATAATGCTATTTCGGACGAACCAAGGGCTTTTGGTGAATCTTCTAAGCAAGACATTTTGGAAGGAATAGAAGAAGAAGAGAATGTGTGTTACATAAAAAATAATGTAACAAGTGAACTATCTGTGTATGGGTACTTTTGGTGTGAAGTTTGTTAACATTCAACATCTTTATATTGGTAGCATTGAAATGCTTACCTTTGCTCAGTTGGTGAGACTGAGGATCTGCACAGAGAGGTTCACTAGGCAGGACTGGCCTGGAGCTCGGTCATTCTTTGAGCAGCCAAAGGTGACCACGGCCACCATCCCTGTGGCGGGTCGACGTAATCAAATAGTCGTAGTTCGCCAATATTTTAACAACATGAGAAGATTGATAAATCCGCGCCCACCAGCGGCATCCATTATTGAAGACCATCAGGACAATCATTAAAATCCGGGATCAGCAGCGGAGTACCATGGGAGCACATTATTTGTGCTGGATTAAAACCATATCCAGCACCTGCAGACGCAGTCATGACAAGACCTTCCGACTATACCTGGAGCCAGAGGTGCTCGCAGGGATGCGGCCGAAGATCGCCCACCTTGGCCGTCATCAACATAGTCGGCTGGCTGGCAACCGCCCTTGGACGGGACGTCGCTGGGAAACCGCGGGACTGGAGGCCTGTTCGTCGCTCCAGCCTGCCGTTCAGCACATGTCAGCAACGGAGGGAGCTAACCGCCCATCTCCGAAGGCAGCAAGCAGCAGCATGGATCGCCTACATATGGCATTCACCCATTCATCAACTCCTCAAGATTAAACGGTACTAACGCTCCATAATATGCCCATTCAGAATTTAGTCTAGCCCTGATTATTATTTGTACTTAATTAATAAATTAATTTAACTGTGTCAAAGCACTATACTATTTCATTTAAATAACCTATCCTCATACCAAGTATTACAAAGCCGCCTACTTAAGGTCCACGCCTGAGAAATTCTAGTAATAATCACACTTGTCTCATGCTCTCCATGTATTATATTCCTAACATTTTAGCTTCCAATGTGAGAGTTAAATATCTTCATAACATTTTGGCGTCCAACGCAAATATTTTCATAACATTTTGGCGCCCAACGTGGGGCTGGGCTCGATTGGCTAATACTTTGTGTGAGAGGGTTATTTTTTATAATCTCTGAAATAAATAACTTCGATAGATGTGAAAATCATTGTAAAAATATCATATATTATCTTCACAGTTAATCTCAGTTTATCATAACATTTTTTTTGCAAATCTTCAATGCTAATTTCTGTTAAATCTACCTACCTACCTTGCCATCTAATTAAAATTCAAATTCTGATAGAGTAATATTCAAATTCAACTTCTTACAAATAATAATGTTACATATTTGCTACCTGCTATTCTTTATTATTTTGCAATTTATTTTTCTGCTAATTATCAATTCTGTCGTATTTTCAATAATAATGCATCATGTATTTTACGCAGTCAATATTAAGAATTATTTTCGACAATAATTTTTTTCGTTGTAGGTACTCAATAACATTATGGCGCTCAACTTAAATTTGATATATTCTATTGGGATAATATAGTCATAAATATTTTTTTACTTGATGGTAAATTTCTTGTTCGACACTATGTCACATTTCAATTGTACCTAAAGATTCCCGCATGGTTTCTTTTGTAAAGATGGATTTTCAATTTATATGTAACAATCATATTGTTGTTTGCGATTATGGCGATTTTATTTCATACATACTATTGGAAAATTTTACGGTTGTGTAAATACTTTACTATGTATATTAAATATTGTTTATCTACAGATACGCGTTATACCTATTGAGTTTTTTTTTTAATTTTCGTGTGCGTCGCTTTATTATCAATTGTCGATTCGCGTATGTTATTTTTAACCTCAAAGAAGTTGATATCAAAGTCATTGTGTGCATTATAAAATGTCTTAATTTTACACAGGTATTTCAAATTGATTTAATGACATTACTATCGCGACGTACATTGCTGAGCAAATGTTCTTGCATTATATTATAATTGTTGAGGTTATATTTTGCAGTGAATTTACAAAGGTGAATACCAACTTAAATATATTTAAAAAAATTTTGCAATACAATTTTTTCATCGGGTTAATAAAATGTGAAACTTGCCAATATCGTGCAAAAGTTTTTAAAAACTATTCTATTATATTCAAATATCTTTTATGGTGTTATTATTACGATTCTATATTACTCTTCGTTTTTAAATATTTTCGGTTTGATTTCAAAGCAACAGCTGTTACCTGTCAAAATAATAAACTGTTGACATTTCATAGTAAATGTTGTTTACAATCTCAAAATGACAGTTCTGTCATAATATTGTTTGTGAATTATTTTGTTTACTTTTCACTTTCATTCTAAATAATTATTCTTTGCTAAATAGAAAACGGTCTTACATTCTATTTCATTAGCTACGAAATATTATGTGACAATTGTTACTATTTCTCATCACAGCAACAAATTTACAAACATTTATTTTAAATTGTCAACGCGAAGGGGATACTTTCATTTATAAATAACGTAAGAATGCAGGAATTTTTAAACCGTCATAACATTATTCAAATAATTTTAAATCCAGGTTTGGCACAAATTAATACATTTTCTTCAATATCATTTAACAACAACATCAATTATCAACAATAACAAAGCTGTGTTATTTCTACATTAAGAGGATTATGACAACAATTCGGAAAATTGTTTTGGATGAAATTAACATCTGGTTTCTGTCAATCATGACATTTTCATAAATTTGATAATTATTTCAATTATTTCAATTACGGGCATAACGTTTTAGTATATTTGTGGACTTAGAGAATTCAAAAAAAAAATTTTTTTTAATGGACGTCGATGTTGTTTAACCAGGGTTTTTGTTTTCCTGCCGTGCTTGAAGTACCGCGAGAAACATGTTTACACTCAGTTAATACATCATTATAAAATTATGGGAGTACAATTCGGAGATTGATACTTTTCCATGTTTTGTTTACAAGTTCCGAAGAGATGAGAGTAGTGTATGCCGCTACCTACTCGTAACGTTTCGAATTCTTCGATCGTTCATCTTCATTCCAGGAGACGGAGTAACTATGGACAGATTGATATGAGAGTCTGTGCCATAGTAGGACCGTGGCCCGACGTTTCGGAATAAGTATGCTCCAGCATCAGAGTGAAGACGGAGGATCTATTGTCTGTGGATGTTTTCCCTGCAGAAGGTAGAAGGGCCGTTGTCATGCTGATCATTAATGGACATACTAAAGTAACAGCGTGTAATGTCTCGAGTTTGTTCGGTTTTTTTCGATTTAAAGTATTGTCAATCCTAACAACTCGCTCTTATCATATTACTCTATTGAAAAATCGAGTTATGTATGCATACCGCGTTACTACTAAAAGTGATAAATAAATCACTTCACAATTCTCACATCAAGTCACAATTTACAAAATCAATCCTTTTACATTATCTTATATTGAGCTCTTGGAAAGAGACAGATAATGTTTTTGAGCCCCATATATTCAGCAAACACGCTTTTACCAAATACTTAATAATAAAAAATAAATTAAAAAACATTAATAGTAATAAACTCAACATTTATTGTCTAACTAATCAATCGTAACAAAGTTTCATAATATTCTAGATTCAAAACTTTGTTTGTTCGCATTAATTTACACTTGCTTCTCATCCGTAAGATTTTACAATAGTATGTCTAGTATAGTATATCTAGTATAGTATGTCTCGTATAGTATGTCTAGAATATTTTACAATAGTATATATTTTACAACAATATATTTACAAGTATATTTAGTATGTTTACAATAATATTTTTACAAAAGAATGTTTATTTTATGATTAATTCATACTTTTATTTTTGTTCTGAAATTTAGAATACATTTATGATTTTGTAAACATACAATCTTGCCTTTTGGATTACTTGATTCTGTTTAGAGTTTTGTTTTTTAAATATTTCTTTTTTGCTATTGCAAATACCTACAGAATTGTTTTGGTGTTTTTCAGGGGTCGCTGTGTCAGAGTTGGGTGCTTCAAATCCATTGAAGACGTTCGCCTGTAGCTTCGCGAAAACCTCGAGAGTTCGTCCAGATGGCATTGGATCGTCCATTTCTTCACATGCGGGCACCCATCTACTATGGTTTATAATCATCTGTTATTGTATAGTTTTTACATATGCTTATTTTTGCTTTGAGTTTAGCTTAGATTTTTATTGGGCTTGTGTTTTTTTAGGGAGTGTTTTTAAAAAAAAAAATTATGGATAATTTTTTTTTGTGTGGGAAGGGCGGAAATGTTACATAAAAAATAATGTAACAAGTGAACTATCTGTGTATGGGTACTTTTGGTGTGAAGTTTGTTAACATTCAACATTTTTATATTGGTAGCATTGAAATGCTTACCTTTGCTCAGTTGGTGAGACTGAGGATCTGCACAGAGAGGTTCACTAGGCAGGACTGGCCTGGAGCTCGGTCATTCTTTGAGCAGCCACAGGTGACCACGGCCACCATCCCTGTGGCGGGTCGACGTAATCAAATAGTCGTAGTTCGCCAATATTTTAACAACATGAGAAGATTGATAAATCCGCGCCCACCAGCGGCATCCATTATTGAAGACCATCAGGCCAATCATTAAAATCCGGGATCAGCAGCGGAGTACCATGGGAGCACATTATTTGTGCTGGATTAAAACCATATCCAGCACCTGCAGACGCAGTCATGACAAGACCTTCCGACTATACCTGGAGCCAGAGGTGCTCGCAGGGATGCGGCCGAAGATCGCCCACCTTGGCCGTCATCAACATAGTCGGCTGGCTGGCAACCGCCCTTGGACGGGACGTCGCTGGGAAACCGCGGGACTGGAGGCCTGTTCGTCGCTCCAGCCTGCCGTTCAGCACATGTCAGCAGCGGAGGGAGCTAACCGCCCATCTCCGAAGGCAGCAAGCAGCAGCATGGATCGCCTACATATGGCATTCACCCATTCATCAACTCCTCAAGATTAAACGGTACTAACGCTCCATAATATGCCCATTCAGAATTTAGTCTAGCCCTGATTATTATTTGTACTTAATTAATAAATTAATTTAACTGTGTCAAAGCACTATACTATTTCATTTAAATAACCTATCCTCATACCAAGTATTATTACACAGCCGCCTACTTAAGGTCCACGCCTGAGAAATTCTAGTAATAATCACACTTGTATCATGCTCTCCATGTATTATATTCCTAACATTTTAGCTTCCAATGTGAAAGTTAAATATCTTCATAACATTTTGGCGTCCAACGCAAATATTTTCATAACATGTGTTTGTGTTTAATTCGATTTATTAACATTCTTCTGGATTTACGGAAATATTTATAACCCCCGACGCAAGGAGCGGTGTCATTAGTTTGTCTTTCTGTGTGTCTGTCTTGTGTCTGTCTGTCTGTGGCAGTCTGTAGCATCGTAGCTAAATGATATAACAATAAATAAATAAATATTATGATTGTGTAGAGTGGATTTATATGTTTGTGTAAAAAATGACTGGCGAAGGACCTTGATTTTGTGTTACTATCACTGCCTGAAATGATAAAATATATGTGGCATAGAAAGGAAAGGACTCACCGAAAAGGGTAAAAGAAATCGTAGGGTGGCAATGCACTTGTCTGCTTCCTCTCCAATCCAATAGGCACAAACAGCAATAGTCGTGAGTTGGTTTATTTTATAGTACACGGCGCAGTTATTTTTAATGGCGATTAACCGAGAGCGGAAGCACAAAATGGCTATATGCGGCGGGAGTTTATTACAGACTGACTGTGGGTAAGCTTGACGGGTATGCAATAGGGATGGGTAGGAAAAGGAATTTGCAACAATATTAATACCAAACCCAAGCAGTAACAGTATGTATGCGTGCTATGTAGGCATGTGTATGTGTAGGCATGTGTATGGGCGTAACTAGTAGCTCTTAAACGAATGGACCGATTATGATGCATTTTATTTGTTTGAAAGCTGACGTGACGTGACGTGACCTTGACGTGATGGTTCTTAGCAACAATTCATGAAAATCTGTTCAGGCATTTCAAAGTTATCACCCTTTTTCGAGTCGGGGGTTGCTTAAAGTTTTGAAATTTTTTTCTTATATTTATAGTTCTATTTTACACGAACAGATGCGTGAATACGCCACAAACAATTATCCGTGTGAGAAACATGGGTTTTCCAAATGTACACCCTGCTAACCCCTACCGCTACTATTTCATCTTTGCAATCCCTCCCTCTGTCTCTCTCTCGTCTTTTACCCCTCCCCTGAGTGTCCTTTCCCATGCGTCCCTGTTTCCGAATCCATTCCTCTCCCGCACCTCCTTCCCCTCCCTCGTTCCCCTTCCACCTTCCCTGCCATCCCTCCACAATTATGATATTTTAAATATAAATTTCGTAACGCCAGATCTCAGCATTAAATATAGACAACTTCGCGGGTGTGTTGCATAACAACTCACCAAAGTCTCATATTGCAGTCGGATAAATAGTATAGAAAATATTTTCATGACGCCAGAGTTCATTATTTTATATAGAAACCATCGCGGGCATGCGTACATCAAAACAAAAGTTTCATCGGAATCGGATGATAGGTTTAGGAACGCATAAGGGACAAACCAGCAAGCAAGCAAACGTACATTTCATTCACGATCAAACATTCTTTTTTAAATATAATATTAAGACTACTAAATATAATATTACTAGCTTTTGCCCCCGGCTTCGCTCGCATAGTATTAGGGGGGTACCCACAGCGCCTCCACCACCTTCCCTATCCCCACTCCAATCCCCCCCTCCTCCTTTCCCCCGCCCCCTCTCACCCATTTCTCCACAACCCCTTCCCCCCAAATCCCCCTCACCCCTCACCCTCCCCCCTAGCACCCTCCGCCCAGCCCCCGTACCCTATCCCCCCTGCACCCCTCCTCCATACTCGTTACATTCATTTTTCAAACAACTCGCATGCCACCTATTGCAATTTTTGGATATAAATTTCATAATGCCAGAGCCCTAAGCTATAGCCTATAGCCCCGTGGTCGTCAAACTGCGGCCCGCTCAAATATCTGGTGTTTTCTTTTTAAATATTTTTTTTTTCACGTACAATTAATTATACTTTCCGTTTTTTTGCGGCCCTCACAAATATCTGCCGTTTTCTTTTTAAATATATTTCTTTTCATGTACTTACATTTATACTTTCCGTTTTTTGCTTCGCACTCAAATATGTGCTGTTTGCTTTTAAAATATGTTTTATTTTCATGCACAATTATACTATCCGTTTTTATGCGGCCCGCACAAATATATGCTGTTTTCTTTTTAAATATATTTTTTTGATGTACAATTATACTATCCTTTTTTTGCGGCCCGCACAAATATCTGCTGTTTTCTTTTTAAATATATTTTTTTGATGTACAATTATACTATCCTTTTTATGCGGCCCGCACAAATATCTGCTGTTTTCTTTTTAAATATATTTTTTTGATGTACAATTATACTATCCTTTTTTTGCGGCCCGCACAAATATCTGCTGTTTTATTTTTAAATATATTTTTTTGATGTACAATTATACTATCCTTTTTTTGCGGCCCGCACAAATATCTGCTGTTTTATTTTTAAATATATTTTTTTGATGTTCAATTATACTATCCTTTTTTTGCGGCCCGCACGAATATCTGCTGTTTTCTTTTTAAATATATTTTTTTGATGTTCAATTATACTATCTTTTTTTTGCGGCCCGCACAAATATCTGCTGTTTTCTTTTTAAATATATTTTTTTGATGTTCAATTATACTATCTTTTTTTTGAAATATCTGCTGTTTTCTTTTTAATTTTAAATGTTTTTTTTTCATGTACAATTATATCTACTATCCGGTTTTTTGCGACACGCACAAATATCTGGCGTTTTCTTTTTAAATATATATTTTTTCATGTACAACTATATTATCGGTTTTTTTTTCAAATATTTAGTGTACGTACCCACATGATTTTAAAACGTTGATTTTAATTGATTGACATTTGATTTTAAATCGCCCAGTTGGTTTTTGAACACATAGTGTACGTCATAGGTTCTCAACGTGGGTGATAACGCCCCCCTGTGGTCGTATGAGACTTTCAGGGGGGCAGTAGAAGACCCAGAGAAAATTAGAGGGCGTAGAGATGGCAAAGTGTAGGTAAAAAAAAATGGTATAAAAAGACCAAAAAAACAAATTCACACATTCAATAGTTCGGAAAGTGGATGAAAATTGAACTGAAAGATTCCATTACGTGCATTATTAGTATTAACAATTGACACTACATCACGAACACAAGGAAGGAGGTTGCAACCCGGTACTTAAATACAAAAAAAAAGTTTCTTTAACTTGCTAAAAAAAAGGTACAACACCCCCCCCCCCCAAAATCATAAGTGTGCGGCCCGCGGTGATACCTCACATTGTCCCATGTGGCCCTTGACCAGAAAAGTGTGACGACCACTGCTATAGCCTATTCTGATGTATGAGCTATATTTATTGTAAAGTTTTATTAAAATCCATTCAGTGGTTTTTGCGTTAAAGAGTAACAAACATACATCCATACAAACTTTCGCCTTTATAATATTAGTAAGATATATTCAAAGAAAGAAAGTGTTTATTTAATGTTATATCCACTGGCTTTACCATATTATATTGGCGCCATTTTAAATGTCTCCGATTGCTTTTCGGATAAAAAAGGGAAATTATCTCTTCATTCAGCAAAACATTTGTAAAAAAATATTTGTAGCTCCCAGGTTTGTTATTTTGGACTTAAAACGAAGCTACTCAAATATTTATCTATTATGACCATAGATGTTACAAATCCGAACATCGTAGACGATTTTATAACGATGTTAAAAATAAATTTTTAAATTATTTTTTTCACGCAGAATTTTAGATCAGCTGTTTACGGTTAAAATTAAGTCATTTTTCCATAGATGTGCACTTTTCATTTTCATTTTCATCATCAGATAATGTACAGAAATTTAAGAAAATGTCACAATTGGCAATAAGAAGATTTTAAATTTATTTATAATTATGTATATTGGTATTCAATCGATTATTTCAACCGTTCTCAAATCTTCTGGTGATAGGCCCACCACCTCAAAAAACTAGATGGAAAGAAACTTTCTGACCAGTACGGGCATCCCTGAAATGTCTGCATTCCCTGCGCAAGGAATGAAAACAAATCAAGTCACTCCACTCTAGCTATATGTATGCCTTTGATTTAAAAAAATGACACGTTGTTATTTTTGTTATTGTTGTTATTGTTATCGTTGTTGATGTTTGATAATTATTGTTGACGACTTTCTTTGATGCTCAAATAGAATGAAATTGTAATCGAAAAGAATTACAAAAATTGTAAAAAAATATATATTTATTATTTAAAATAAGTATTTATTATTTATTATAAAACAAAAGAAACTCTTCATTAACGGCTGTAGTATCATTAGTCGAAATAATATCTCAACTTCTGTTGTATAATTGAAAAAAAAAATTGTTAAAAAAAATATGCTTCACCCTAATGTGAACAACGAAAAATGGTCCACCCTAATATATTATTGAAGGTTATTAGATTTCGGCCAGGCGGAAATGTTAATGAAAGATATCATTTAATTTGCGGCAAGTAATGACGTATGTATATGAATAATATCGACTGATGAACGGATATTTAATACTGAAGTATCGATTGTAATCTGAATTTACAATTTGTATTGAAGAACAATGACTTAAATGTTTTGAATATTCGATATATTGGCGTTAAAACCTTACAATATGATGCAACGCCAATATGTTTTGACCAAACGAGTGAATAACAGCGAAGTTATTATGAATTAGACAGTTTAACATAACCTCATTTATAATCATGTTATTTACAAATACGTGTTGACATAAAAACTGTCAGCTACAAAAGCATAGATAAATGGTAGATTTCTTGAAAGATGAAAGTTTACGCAAAACTTTCCCATATCTGAGTATATTTGAGGTTATGAAGCATCGTTTTAATCACTAGACCAGGGGTTCCCAAACTTATAAGTATCACGCCTCCCTACTGCATGAAATGAATATGCCCGCGCCCCCCCCCCCCCCCCCCCCCCCCCCCCCAGCCCAGCAAGTAGCAGCAAGTGGGCTCGCCAAGCAATTGTAAATAAAATAAGGGGTAGGTAATAAAGTCTAAAAATACATTTTCAGATGTTTTATTACTATTTTTAGATAATTCATCTGACGCTTGGAGCACTTTCTCAGATGACTGAGCAAAAATCCAGTACTATCCAATTTCATGAGCTTCAAACATGCAGATTTTGAAATAAAAAAAATCGTTTGGATTGTCTTTTAAAGCGCTATGTTTTGTTGACAAATGCGTTCCATGCGCGAAGGTCTCATGGCATCATTGCTCAATACTTCATAACAAATAACACACTGCGGCTGGTCGATACTAGTACTGTATTAAAATATAACTAGGCGTTGGAAACAATAGTTATATTATTTCAACGTCCAACGCTGTTGAAAATAATTAGCGCCAACAGTTGAAATATAATACCTACATGCGAATTTTTTTATTTTTTTTTTTTATTTATTTTTTTTTTTTATTTTTTTTTTTTATTATAGCGGCTATATAAAAAAATTTTACATACAAAATGCAATGTGAAATTAAGTACAAAATATTGTATTTCTTAGTCCTCCTCACTAGGGGGTCCTGTGCCGAGGCGGACTAAAGTTATTTAAATATAGTTCATTTGTCTTCTATGTCGTTTTTAGCGTCTTCGCTAGGGTTTTCTCATTGACCTCTTTAAGCCATATTTTTATTCTTGATTTGTATTCAATTGGATATTTTATTAGTTTTATGTCTTGGGGGAGGATGTTATGGAGTTTTGTTGCAAAGTATGTATAGTTTCTTTGTCCAAATGTGGTTTTATAACTTGGAATATTTTTTATATCATTTTTATTCGATCTAGTGTTATGCATACACGGTCTAGTAGAGGATTCATTATTTTTGAAGAGCTTCAATAATATATTTTTGGAATATATTTGTTGTACATTTGGTACGTCAAAGTTATTGAAAATTTCAATTGAAGGCGTTCTAATTGGTACTTTCAATATGGTCTTTATGATTCCTTTTTGGATCGTATTCAGGCTGTGTAGGTACGTATTTGCAGCAGATCCCCATCCTATGATTCCATATTCAATTCGAGAATGACATAACGCATAGTAGACCTTTTTCATATCCTTTCCATTTAGCACGTTTCTTAGATTTTTGAAGAAATATATAAGGCTTGTGAGTTTTTCCGTAATACCTTTGATGTGCAGGTCCCATCTAAGATTTTCGTCAATTATTACTCCGAGATATTTTATGTTTTGTGTTTTTTCGATGACGGGGCAGTAACATTGTATATTATTTCCATGGCATTCATGTAATTTTAGTTCTAGTGATTTTATTGGTTGGCCCCTTGAGTTCATTGAAAATGTTATATATTTTGTTTTGCTTATATTAAGGGTAAGCGAGTTGATTTTAAGCCAATTTTGAAATGCACTAAGCCCTTTTTCAGCCTCATTAAATGTATCAGTCCAATTTTCTTCTGAAATAATAAAACAGTATCATCAGCAAAACTGATTATGTTTCCTTTAATGGTAAGGTTAGTTAAATCGTTGATGTAGATAATGAATAGAATCGGTCCCAGTACACTTCCTTGAGGAACGCCATAGTTTAAAGATAGAAGTTTGCTCTTTTGTTTGCCAATTTGTACTTGTTGTTCTCGTATTATATTACTAATATTATTCAACGCAGTGAACGATTCAACTGCCTAATAAATAAAAAAGGGTTAAGAGTTTGTACTTCGTGAACAACATTACTCTTTTTTTTTTATATTGAAATAATAGATAATATATAATATAATCAACAAACAAGTCCTGCTAAGCCAATTGAATCGGCTTGTCAACAGGTGCTTATATTTTAGTTACATATTTATACATTTTTAAAATTTAAAATTTACATCTTATATCTACAGATACAACATTTTTTCATACATATCAAAATCAATATAAATCTTTTTTTTCCGATAGCCAATTTTTCACCATATATTTAACCTTATTCATAGAATTACATTGCTTTATAGTGTCAGGTAATAAATTAAATATCTTCGGTATGATATATTCAAACATTCTCTGTCCGTACTTATTGTTAAATTTCGGAACTATTAACCCGTCGATACGCGTGAATCTAGTGCTGTATTTATGTTCTAATTTCTCTTTATGCTGCGGGGTAAATATATGTTGAATTATAATTTTGTGCCAAAGTATTGCCTTAACAGGTAAAATTTTGGCACTCTGTAACAGCAACGGTTTATTTTGTCTCTGTTTGAAAATATTAGTAAAATATTAATTTTACAATTGCGTTTTGTACAACTTGCACTTGTTTCAGATTGGTTATAGAAGTATTTCCCCATATTGTTAATCCATATCTTATAATAGATTCTGCTAGTGACATATAAATTATTTTAAGTGTTTCAATTGATAGGAAAAAATTTAATGTGTACATTCTGCCAGCAATCGATCTGAGTCTTTTACAGGTTTTTATTATTACTCGATATTTTAAATGGTCTTTTGGTTATGTACGTACCTACTGCACGTTTTTTTTTTTATTTTCCCATCCAATACGGCCGATACTCAGCGCCATGGAACAAACAAATTTATCAACGACAAGCAAAAAAATAACCTATTGATAATTGTCAATGTTTGTACCTATTGTTTTCAACGGTGTTAGAATGATTAAGTCAAAAGGGTCAAGAGATCACACTTCGTGAACGATATTATACCCAATTACACAAGGTCTTTTGGTAATGTACATACCTACTGCACGTTTTATTTTATTTTCCCATCCAATACGGCCGATACGTAGCGCCATTAAACAATCAAATTTATCAACGACAAGCAAAAAAATAACCTATTGATAAATGTCAATGTTTTGTACCTATTGTTTTCAACGGTGTTAGAATGATTAAGTCAAAAGGGTCAAGAGATCACACTTCGTGAACGATATTATACCCAATTACACAAGGTCTTTTGGTAATGTACATACCTACTGCACGTTTTTTTTTATTTTCCCGTCCAATACGGCCGATACGTAGCGCCAAGCAACAAGCGAATTTATCAGTGACAATCAAAATATATCTTCAACAGGATAATATTTTCAACAACCACCAACGTCTTCCAACAGTTTCAACTTTCAACGTTATTATAGGATTATTATGACGTGTGTGTCGCGTGGGGCATAGAGATAATAATAATTAATAATACATCAATGATTCGGGGAACCACCCGTTAAAAGGGATTCCTTAATACGATTTTGATATATTTTTTGTTAGTATCGTGTCGATTTCCTATTATAGTTGCGTCAACGTCGACGTTATTTTCAACAGCTATTTTCAACAGTTGAAAATTGCCAACGATAACGACGTTGGCGTTGGATAGAATTATCGTCAACGCCCAGTACTAGTCGATACCACTTTTATTCATAAAAGCAAAACCGTATTTCATATAATTATTATTATATTTGCGTTTTTTCGTCGAGCTCATGGCGAAATAGAAGTAATAACCTGCCACTCACTACTCTAACAAACGTGTTCGCTAGGCGCGTGCGGTGAGGGAAGTGAGGTGCGTGCGGTGCGGGAAGTGAGGTGCGTGCGGTAGCGCGGGCGCAGGCGGGCGACCGGAGTGATAACCGCCGCCCACGCCCGCGCCCCCCTATACATGTCTTCGCGCCCCCCTAGGGGGGCGCGCCCCCCACTTTGAAAATCAATGCACTAGACATTATGTCAAGTGATCGCCAAAATCAACACAACATGCAATCACTACGAGCCAAAACGCGTTGAGGCGCCATTTGCTAGGTAACTATACTACGTTGGTGGGCCTTGCTACGCCGGCCAGCTGTATGCTAGGGTTTTAAAATAAATATTACCATCCAAAACTTTGCAGATCCCTGCGCGCCAATACTCGGTCCTTCCCGAGTAATGTTCCTGATGGGAGAGAGCATGATACTATCTCCAGAGCATGGGCACAATGGATTGCATGTTATATTGTTTTAGGTTAAATGAAAGATGATGATTGGAAAAGTAAACGCATAGGTTATATTATTCATTATTACAAAAATACATGTATGGTGAATTTGACTTACCCCCACGGATCAGTAAATGGTTTTAAATCTATCTAATCTGGCTAAAATCGGAATAACCGTGTGTGAGCGGGGAGCTTCTATCAAGGCGGTGGTGATCCGATCCTGTCAGACCCAGCTGGTACCATCAGGGCTTCGGTCCGGGAAGAGTGTCCTGGAGACGGGGCCAGCGTCTCCAACACAGGGTGGCTGATCTCAGTTCATTGAACGAACCCATCGATGGCAATGTAGGAGCTCTATGGGCAGATGGCTTTGGCAGGTGCAGTCCAGTTCAATTATACGGTTACCGTAAGGCAAATAAGGCCTGTATAGCATCCCTTGAAGATTACACAACAAGCGCGTGATCGCGTCGATTCCCAGTAGTGAATCATTTAACATTATTCAGTACACGCGCGGACCTTATGCGGTCATTTTAAACAAGCACCACACTCGACTAGACTTTTGATAAATTTGATTAAATCCCCCCGTCATCGAGGAAATACTATTATAACATTTGAACACGTTCACCTGTCAGAGATTCAATAAAATAAAATTAATTGACTGTGCTAAAGTTTCGTGGCTGCCCTCGCCGGTGAAACAATTAAAGAGTCACGAGAAACGGAGCCGGAAACCATCGATTCCCGGCGGTCTATGTGTTGTCCGCCCGCGCTCTTAATCACTTTGAGAAAATTAATATAAACAATGGTACTTGTTCTGAATAGGTGTTTAAAAAATAATAACTTTTAAATAGGACTTAACACCGCTTCATTACAGGATAACCAAAACCTCTGCTACAGGTCACCCCAAGTGGTTCTCTGTGTTTGGTGACTTAACAGGGGTGCCCAGGTTCATGGGGTGAGATTTGTGGGATGTTTTGCGGATGCATCTGTCCATCAGCTGCATGGCAGGTCAGATCGGGAGAGAATGGTTGAGGGAGTCACTATGACTTCTCCAGCCGTACTCTCTTGGAACATCGCCTTGTACCGCAGTGGGAGGGATGGATTCGTCCGTGGACACTGACCCCCAGATTCCTTCCCACCTCTAATACTCTTTTCTTTCCCAGAACTTCTCCTTCCCTATCCTAAAAACCCTCCACACAGCATCCCCAAAGATAACATAACAATCCAATTCCAACAATCCATGCGCTTGATAGCTGCAAGACGAGTGGTTATCTAGCCCCCTACATAGTTAAGTAAATTGAAATACGTGTATAAAAAGATATTTTATTTAATTTATCGGGGGGCTAGAATTCCAATAATCCATGCGCTTGATAGCTGCAAGACGAGTTGTTATCGAGCCTCCTAAGTTAAGTAAATGCTAATGTAAAATCCATGCTAATTTGTACAGCGCTCTTGAGGCGATTTTTCGCAAAAACAGCGCTATATAAGTTGTCCAAATTTATTATTATTATTATTATAAGCCTTCAGGGGAATATTTTTTACTCCGGGCCTCCTGTGTGGAGCTAATGTAAAAAAAAAACTTCGGTGATAATCGGCCGACGCATACAAGGCTGAAATATAAATTTACGACGCCAAAAATATTTTCCTTTGAAATTCTGATCAGGAATGAGTTTAAGCAGATTACCTTTCTTCATAAAATATTAAAAAAACCTTATTTGGGTTAGTTGGGGTCAGGTGGTCTCAGTATTCTAATTTAAAAAAATACGTTATTTCGCATTTAAATTATTATTTATGTTTTGGTTTTGAAAAGTTTTAATTTTCAATGTACATTTGTTACTTTAATTTTAAATGTTTTGATATTTAAAATTAATTTAGTTAATAAAATAATAGCACCATGTAAATCCCCTCTGCTTACGATGTTTCCATGTAATTTTGACTCCTCCCACCGTCCTCCCCCTCCGCCAAATTCCCACCTCCCACTACCCCCGCCTAATTAATTGTGTACTTGTATAGAAATTTTAAGTTAGTTGTAAGTTTGCTCGTTAATGATACGGACGTATCGAAACCGGTCGCAAAAAAATTTAAAATGAAGGTACAAATGTACATCGAAAATTAAAACTTTTCAAAACCAAAATGTCTAGAAATTGTTACATAGTCAGTGCCCAAGAAATACAAAATATTATTTATGTATTTTCAGTATCAATGGCGTAGAAACTTGTACATCAATATTTTTTCTAAAAAAAGCGTTAAAAGTCTCCCACCAGATATCAAATCACTATATTACAGTAATAATAGTACAGGTATGTTTTTAATGAACGGTAAGGACAAAGAATTTATTCACTCCAAAACAGACCATAAATTCGATGAAAAATCGGGCCTCACAGTAATGCACAGAAACACGATAGGTACCAGATCGGATAACTTAGAAGCACTATAATTTATGAAGGCCAAAAAAATTAATAGTAAGGTATTTAATAATCCATTTTAATTTAATTTACGACCGGCGTGGTCCTGTGGAAAGGCTCTTGACTCGCAATCCGAAGGTCGCGGGATCGAATCCCGGCGTGGCAAATAAATTTTATTTGATTAATTTGAATTTTTTCACAATTAATTCTAGTTAAAAATTAATTCATTTAAAATAATACTCTCAGTATCGCCCTGGTGTAAGACCTCCATTCAAAGTTGAAAGGTTGCCTGAAATAGCGTCAGCTGAGTGGTGACCAGATCTGAATAGCCAGGTACCTCCCCACCTTTCTCTTCCCCATCTCCTTCCCCTACCCACTTCATTTAGCATCACAACATACTCCAACAGGGGATACCATAGACAGGAGCAGCTGAGACTCTTGTTAGGTATTCACGTAAAAAAACAAAAATAAAAGTGCATTACTAAGGTTGTTCCCTATTGACAAAAAACATTCCCTTTCCCTTCCCAATTCTCTATCTACACTTACGGTGAGCGTCCATCTGTCAGCGCCGGCCGCAATGCACGCACGGCACGCAACGGATTGAACGGATTTGCCGATGGCATGCATCCACTCGGCATGCAACGGATTGAACGGATTTGCCGATGGTATGCCACTGTATCCGGATTTTATATTTAGTTTGAGTACTTTTGCAGTAGACGTCAGTCGTCTGTATGGAGATTGACGAAGATATTATCATTCTCAGTTGCTTGCTCAGTTGCCAGTTAAACGTAAAATGTGGGTTCACGAAATAAACTTGAAGTGACCAATATTTGGAGAATATCATTCATTATTTGTTCCTGATTTAATTCGTGACGAAGAAAGATTTTTTGTGACTTTTCAATTTCAATTCAATTTTCTAAAACAAACAACCATAAAACACGTGCGGCAGTGAGCGATGCACGCTGCGAACTAGTGCGAACTACTGAACTAGTCAACTAATCAGTGTAACGTCACCGGCACTAAACGCATTTATGTTCATAAATACCTGTGACGTCATCAGCATGAAACGCATTTTTTGCTCATAAATACCGGCGGTCAATGCGGTAGTGGACGTAGTGCTGTATTAATTCATACGAAGATATATAAAAATCCGTTGCGTGCCGTGGGTGCGTTGCGACCGGCGCGGACAGGTGGACGCTCACCTTTATACTGCCTCGAAGAAGCTACGACGGTAGCGAAACCCGGTCGGCATAAAGTACAGAAAATAAAAGTGGTGTTTACAAAGTTATTGTTTATTTTGAATTATAATGTCACATCACATATGAACCTCATATGAACAAATAAAAATACATAGTTCTTTTCTCCGTGTAATTTTTCTTTATAATACTTTTTTCTGAGAAGAAAATATTTCAATTTATTTTTTCTTACCCATCGGGATTGATGAGTTCCAGAGGGCGACGCCTGAGGCCTTAGACTGGCTCGTAGATCTAGATATTTCCCTCTGAACTCGGACCATAGGAAAGCAGGAGAAGACTCAAGTTCCAAGAGATCTCTTGTTTAATTATGATGCATGTTAGTGATTTCGATTAAAGCAAGCACCGAGCGTAAAATGCAACAGCATTCAAAATCACATTAACCTATTTATCCAGTGTTCGCTAACACTTGTGGGTTTTAGTTCACATTACGTGCTTTAGGGTGAATCAGGAAGAATTTAAAACATTATAAATAACTACTATTAAAACCAGCCCGTTTAAATAATGTCATGTTATAATAACAAGAGAAATGAAAGAATCATTGAATCATAATATAATTGTATTTCGAATTATATAATCAGGCAACTCTGACGTCTTCCGTGATCTTAAGGAAAGACTCTCGACTAACAATCCAAAAGTCACGGGTTCAAATTCTGGCGTGCGCAAGTAAATTTTATTTGTGTTATTTCACAATTTATTAATTTAAAATAGCATACGAGGCACGATCCAGAGTAAAAACTATTCTCATTATCGCCCTGCTGTAAGACCACCATTCATAATTTAAACATTGCTTGACGGCCGGCGTGATTCAAGTGGTCAGGCTCTTGACTCGCAATACGATGGTCGTGGGATCAAATCCCGGCTTGGGCAAATAAATTTCATTTGAATAATTTGTGTTATTTCACAATATATTCATTAAAAGCAATGTATAGTATATTTGCGGCACGTTCCAGAGTGGAAGATATTCTTAGTATCGCTCTGATGTAAGACCACCATTCAGAATTGAAACGTTGCTTGAAATGGCGTTAGCCGTGTTTGGTAACCAGATCTGAATAGCCACCTTCCTCCACCCCATCTCCTTCCCCTCCCCGTTACCATCAGCCTCACAACATATCCCAATGGGCGATGCCATAGTCTCACTGGCTCCAGACGGGAGCAGTTGAGACTATGGCATCATAAAATGGCTTTAGTCGTGTTTGGTGACTACATCTGACTCGTTTCTTTTCCCAGGATACTGGGCATACCCCAATCGGAGTTGAAATAGTCTTACTGGCTCATAGCGGTTGGGACTTTTGCGAGATATCTGCGTATATGTAGGTACAGTCAATACCAAATAAATCTGTTACAGTAATTTCAAAAAACTTCGTGGATATCCCAATAAAAACACGTGAAATATGTAAATAAAATAAGTATTTTCTTTCATCTTTTCTCTAAATTAATTATGTAACATTAGGAACGCACGGCGTCTTTTCCAAAATTCAACAAAAAAAAATAACGATGTTTCCGAACTAAGTTAATGAAAGTGATATTGCAAGCTGAAAATAACTAGTAATGGATATGTATTTCAATTTTATTTTGAAAAGATTTGTTTTCTATGTACATTTGTTATTTTTTTTGCTGCCGGTTTCGACACGTGTCATTCACTAGTAAACTTAAAACTAACTTCAAAATTTCATACAAGTACAAAAATTATTAGATTTTAATTAGGTGGGTAATTTTGGTGAAGGGGACGAACGGTGGGTTATTTACATGGTGCTATTATTTTATTAAATAAATTTATTTTAGACTTAATTTTTTTGTTTATTACTTAGTCGCAATTTTTTTATATCTATTCATATTGGAATGTTTAAACTTGGTTTTTTTCTTTGTTAAAGCTATGGCCTGTCTCTAATAAATGGTTATCAAACTCTGAATAGTTATTATTTCGTCAACAAAATTCATGTCCCCTAATTACAGTTATAAAATTTCTAGTACTGTGCGTCACAATCATTACAAATTGCATACTAGTTTTTTTCAAATTTATTAGACACGTCCTTGTTATTAATAAAAAAAAATATTTTGGAGTTTGTATAAAAAGCTGGAGAAATATGATCTGGTAATATGCGGGATATTTTTAAAAATAAGTCGCCTGTATAAATAATTTTTTTGTATATATTAGGTTGTTACTAGGTTTGCTTGAGTGATAATAATAACAGCAAACCTAAGAAAAAAAACAAGTTTAAACATTCCAATATAAATATACATTTTAATTTTTGCGCCTTTGAAACCTTAGAAAACAAACAAAAAAATTAAATCAACGATTTATTTAGTTAATAAAATAATAGCACCATATAAATCACCCTTATTAACTATCGGTCGGTGGTTGAGTGGGCATCGCATTTGGGTCCCACCCAGGCGTTCCGTGTTTGATTCCTCGGCTGGCTAAGTCCTCCATCACGACTCAAGCAACTTTTTCAGCTTACTGTGGTGGTAGTAGGAGATTTTAAAATATTATCGGGTTATTCGTACCCCGGAAATGTTTGTCTTTCTTTATAAAAAAATGTTTTCATGTAATATTATGTATTATGTACGTATTTTTTTATCGTAACTCATTGATATTTTATATCTCCCTTGAGACAGCGCCCTTGAGGTGATTTTTCACAAAAACGGCGCTATATAAATCATCCAAATATTAATATTATTATCTCACTGTACTTTAAATTTTTGTTGCTCATGTTTTTATTGAATTTATATACTTTTTATTTCCATTGTAACTTTATCAATAATATTTTTTTCTCATGTTAAAGATGTAGGTACTGTCGTCATTATTTATGTAAAAGTCCTCTGGGTGTAAAATAAAATAAATAAATAAACAACTAAATAAATTTATGTTCACCAAAACGAGCTTGAAAAAAATTCATTTGTAATATATTTGGTTTATAATTGTCTAATTACTACTACTTAAGAAATTCTAAAAATTATAGTACTTTTTTAAAATTAAATAGTCATAAATACATTGGGAATTCACATGTCATATATATTAGTTTATAAATGTGTAAATTATAATTATACAATTGTAAATGTTCACTAAAATGGCATGAAAAGAATCTCCTGCTTGTGATCTCACAAAAGAAAGAAACCACTCACTCACTCTGAATGCAATTATTAATGTTCTCCAAAATGACCTTAAAAAAAATCACATCTTTGCGATTCTTTCAAAGACATAAAGAAACCATCCCTTCATTCAGAATACAATTTTTAATGTTCTCAAAAGTTGTCCTGACATAAGCAAATTCCTGTCATATCTTGAACGAAATCATTACTTTGTTAAGAATATTATGAAATAAATGTACAATTTGGCTGTCCTGAAATGGGAATCCTTCCCAGTTGGACAGACAAAGTATCATTTTGTAATGCATTGTAATATATATGCATATATAAATAATAAAAAAAATATCTAATCCTCCCACCGTTCTTCTCCTCCCCCAAAATTACACTTCCCGCTGCCCCCACCTAATAAAAATCTAATCATTTTTGTACTTGTACAGAATTTTAAAGTTAGTTTTAAGTTTACTAGTGAATGACACGGATGTGTCGAAACCGGTAGCAAAAATTAAAAAAAAAAGTAACAAACGTACAGAGAAAATAAAACTTTCAATACAAAATGTCTAGAAATTGTTATGTAGTTAATTCCCAAGAAATACAAAAAAAAGTGTATTTCATGTCGTTAAAAACGTGAGGCTTTACTGCTTCGGAAAAAAAAAATCTGTTTTGTAGATAGGACAATACCAAGCTTCCAGACTATATACCCATTTAAGGCTCCAAAGACTAAGATGGGCCGAACACGTGCACCGAATGCCAAGCACACGAGTACCGAAGAAGGTCCTAACAGGACACCCGGCAGGTAAACGAAAGGCGGGCAGACCTAGGCTGATATGGGAGGATGATGTCAGATAAGATGCAAGAGGACTACTCCATGTTGCCGATCGGAAGACGACGGCCGAGGACAGAGGGCGGTGGAGGCTTATCTATAAGGAGGCCAAGTCTCGAAATGGGCTGTAGCGCCATTGAAGAAGAAGAAAATAGAACAATACATATTAACCACTCGAACGATCGCGCGTCAAAAATATTTTTTCTCCGATTGCTCGCGGTTTTTTGGCGACGATTTTGAATATTTTCCGCCAACATTAAAAAAATCATACCTCCTAATTTTAACATGGAGACATAAAACTGATTGTAGTGCTTTACAGCCAATGAATTCACCTATATTTTACTAATTATTCTATATTTTTAGAATTCACAGATAAATTATTAAAAAATCTTAAACTTGATAAATGCGCGAAATTTGTGTTTTTGTGATTTGAAATTGCCGCCAGTAGCAGTTTTAAATATCTTTATTGAATATTTTCTACGTTTTTATGTTCTCTATGGCCTGTTTGATAACCACAGATGCAAGAATATAATAGAAAAATAATTTTTTGTATGTTTATGATCTCTTCAAAAGTTTGGTCGGAAAATGATTTTGTAAAATTTGAGTGCGTGACGTGCAAAATTGAAATCACTGTATTATACTATTTAATGAATTTACCACAAAAACTGGTATTACATTAGGAAGATACATTAACTGCCTACAATTATTTATAAGGATACTTGCCGTGTTGGCTTTATTTGATTCATTTGATGAATTATACAGAGAGCCTATTTCACGATGTCAAAATCATGGTGATACTTTTTCAATAATTGTAAATTAGAACTGGAGATTTGTAACCATGTTTTTATATAACGTGCAAAACAAGGAAATAAGGCTTAAAATGAAATATATATCATAGATACACACATTGCCAATATTTCAGGGGGATACTTTGCAAGTTGATGAAATCCACCAATATTTGACGAAAAATCACTTCTGACAGCTACCTTAAGGTCAATCTACATAGGGTAAATCAGAATATGTAAAATGATGATGATGATAAAATTGTATATATATCAAACCTTTGTATGAGCGTCGAATGGCAAACAATATCATAGTGATAATTTTAAATCTAAAAGCAAAGGTATCGAAAAAAAATGGTGGAGGGGAAAATAATTGATGGAACCAATAATCGATTTATTTAATTATTATGCCCTAATATTCTTTTAAATCAATTAAATTAATATTAGTTTTATAGTTTTTTTTTTTTTTTTTTTTTACATTAACTCCACACAGGAGGCCCTGAGGAAAATAATTTCCCTCAGGGCGTATGTCATCTGGGATGCTGTGTGGAGGGTCTATTTGAGGAGAGGAAGGAATGAACATTGGTCTTGAAGAGACTCATGTTGTAGGAAGGAGGAAACACAATAGTTACAATGAAAGAGCAGTATATTGATTTAAACATTGTTTACACACTTTACCATAATAAAAATGTATTCAATTTATATTGGTTTATTCATAATTTAAGAAAATCAATACATAATGTCATTGTGCCTCGATGTAGAGTGAGACTCTCAGTATCAGTGTCGTGTCGTCCGTCATATCTTCCGTTATGTCTTCCGTCATGGTCTTCCTGGTCTGGATTTGTCGATTCAGCCTGTCTGGAAATGGTCTTCCCCGTATAAATTTGGAATTTCCAAAGATAGCCAGACTTGGACTCACAAAGCTCGTAAGACTTTATACCCGAGCCTGCCGCTTTAGATTTGATCATCTGGACGAATCCCAAACGGCCTTTATAGCGGAGTAAGGATTCATCTAGAGAGATGTCTTGCTCGGGCAGGTATAAACTCTCAAACCTATGAGAGAGGTGGTCCAAGACGGGCTGAATCTTTTGTAACCTTCGCACAGATAACGATACATCAGAAGAAAGAGTTTCATTGTTGGTGAAGTGAAGGAATTTTTTTATTAGAAGAAAACGATTATAACTCATGGCTTTGCTGAAATAAGGCATGGCGGTGACGTCAATTGAAAAGAAGAAGTCTTTTTCAACGGGAAGGGGAGAAATACCTTGATGCATTAAAAGTGCCAAGAAAACGTACATTTCCTCTTTATTCGTGGGAGCCCATCTATTGATACGCGCATAGCGCTTGAATTGGGTTAGCGCAATGTGTTGTTCTGCATACCTGTTAGTCTCTCTTACGATCAGTTCAACGAAATCGGCGTCGAAGATTTTAAGAAAGGCATCCACAGGTTTGCCCATTTCGTCGGTGTGGAAAGTTGGTCCCGGCGTACCTGTGAATATCTCCTTTATCCCATTGAAACGTGAGATTTCGCTGGACCAATCGAAAGAGTAACTATCAGATGGCAGAATCGAACGCATTGCCTCTCTTTCTACCTGTTCTTGTCTTAGGTCTGCGGCCATATCGGGCTTACGTGCATTGTTCATACGATGATAAGGTTTTGGTGGCATGCATAGGTTATCCTCGTCAACGTCGTTCCCTTCGTCCAGATCCATTTCTAAAACAACAGAAAACACAAATTAACTTAACATTTCTATATTACGAGTACTTACTCCCTTTGGTACAACGCTTTAAGATAATGAACTCTTGGCTCGATCAAGTTAATCAAATATTTGAGGCGCGCAATGTCAGAATAACACAAGGGCAGGTATAAATGAGTTTGAATGAAGAAAAGAGTGTGAGTGCCAAGACCAAATTGTATAGCGGTCCATCCTCTGCCTACCCATGTAGCGAAATGGCGTTGTTAGTTAGTTAGTTAGTTTTATAACTTACGGTCTTCAAATGCCGACTGATCATGGTGAAGAGATGCAGCATCAAATTCACCCGCTCTGTCCATGCCTGGTTCTGAAATGTATATAACACAAATTGATTTAATGTGTCTTTATTTCAATTACGGAACGCCTCTGATATGACGTTTTAAAACAATAATCTCACTGTTTCCAAACACAGACACTTCCTGGCAGAACGGCACGTCCACCCACAGCTCTCTATGGTAGCCATGCTCCAGAGAGTGATCGCCCCACTGGCGTTCCCCATTCCACGATTTTCAAGCAATGTTCAATTCTGAATAGTGGGCTCTCACCAGAGCGATACTGAGAGTATCGCTCTAGAGCGAGGCACAATAAAACTATGTATTGATTAACTTAAATTAGCTTAATGTAGAGAAATGGCGTGAAGGTTAGTTAGTTAGTTAGTTAGTTTTATAACTTACGGTTTTCAAGTGCCCACTCATCATAATAGAGAGCTGCAGCAATGTCACCCGTCCCCGTTCCGTCCATGCCTGGCTCTGAAATGTACAAAACATAAATTGATTTAATATGTCTGTATTTCAATTACGGAACGCCTCTGGTATGATGTATTAAAAAAAACTCACCGTTTCCAAACTCAGACACTTCCTGGCAGAACGGTACGTCCACCCACAGCTCTCTATGGTAGCTATGCTCCAGAGAGAGATCGCCCCTCAGTTCCCCATCCCGCGATGTCCCAGGTAACGGCTCTGGAGAAGCCGCCCGCGTTGGCACAGCGGGAGCCGTTGCTTGGGTCATTGTGATAGATGGAACGTTGCACAACCACGGTGGGGGAATAGGCGATGGCAGCGTTGAAGGTGTCCCCTGTGAAAAGGGACACGCTACTCTCTCCGGAGATGGAATTCTGAAAACATATACATAAATCATATGAATCGTTGTCATTCACTCGTGAAACAGTAAATAAAAACAATAAGAATTGGAGTAGCGCTGATTTTACTGCATGTGCATAATGCACAGAGCGCTGATCCATCCAACTCTCACGGTGGCAGAAAGCTCTCGGGGAAAAACAATAATATTGTGTAATGCATCTAGAGACGATAACTTACTTTCGTTTAGCTTTTCTTGCAGGCGCGGTGGGGAGCAGGATCCGCGCCGCCTGCTTCTTAAATTTGCGGCTTTCTAGTTCCGCTTGGAAAGAAGCAGACAGGGCCCTAACGTCCTTTAGGGCCCTGGCGCGATCCTCCCGCACCATAACCAGATCAGGGTCACTGTTAAAATAAATTAAAATATATATGATGAGCTCAACACATAGCCACAGCAAAAAAACCTTCTTAAAACACATTAAAAAATACTAACACTCCAGACCGAGCTGCCAGTGCCGCTCCACGTCCAGCTCCCACAGCCCCCCTCCCTCTGCCTCTGCCTTTGCCTCTTCCTCGTCCTCGTCCTCGTCCTCTTCCGCTCGGCATTGGTACACTTAAAAAATATTTCATGTAGATTTTATATTTTGAATCAAATCATAGATTTTTATATATCTTATCATATAAAATTTTAAAAATATATATTTATACCTGGATTGCGAGACTTCTCGATTATTGGCTCTGTGGAAATTTAAAATAAGTAAATAAGTTATTTAATTACAAAACGAAACGAAATAATCCCATATTAATTGTGTGATGGTAACTTTACATTAAATTTCATCTAATAAATTTACGATCTTTTTGACATTTCTACTGAGTTATAAAATTACAAATATCTGGAGAAAAAATGACCACACCTAAATAAAATTTATAATTATCTCTTGGTAATGAATCATTCTAATAGAAAAACACTATTTCAAATGCACAAGTGGAGTAATTACGAATTGAATTGCAAATTAAAAACTTAAAAAACCTAACCCCACCAGAAATAATAGTTTTGTATCGAAAATATGATAAAAAAACTCTGATTTTTTATTCAAATGATTTGAAAACACATTAATAATTGAATCACGAATACACTATTATATATTATGGCGTTAAAATGCAAAAACTCAATCACTTACGGCATTTTAAAATACGTGTAAATTTATCCAATTTCTCAAACAGTTTTGCCTCTGAGGTGAAAATAAACTGTCACTTTATACCGCGAAGTATTCCTTCCAGAAGCACTATAGAAGCATCAATGTTGCCATAAATGAAAGACAATTTTACCAGCTTTCCAACGGAATAAATATTGGCCAGGGACTGGTAAATAATTAAATAATTTTTAATTGTTTACGAGTGGTACGTCATAAACGTCGAATTATTCGACGTGGGCAATCCTAGAAGAAAACAAAACGTCGAATTATTCGACATGGTCGCTCCAGTGGTTAAATGCTAAACAAACATAATTACAAGTTCATAGCAGCTGGTTGAAAATCATTAAAAAAAATCTTCATTTCAGAAACAATTTGACTCCTCATCCACAAAGTGAAATGTTGTTGAAAAAATCTTACGAGACGATTGAATAAAGAATTAAAAAAAAAATGTATATATTTTAAAACTCACGATCTACAACGATATCCCAATTTAAACATATCCCATTTGAAATTCGACAGTAACAAATATTTATCTAGCCACCCCATGTTGTATTGTGGAGAACATCGAGTTACACGTGTAGCCTGAGTCAACCGTATAATTTAACCACGTAGACGCCAGCGCCGCCGTTTCTTGTGATTATACTGCCAGGCGATGTAAATAAATAATGGCCAACGGCTGTCATGATTACCACCTTGTCTCGTTGTTCGAAAACTCTGGTTTCGATTGAGATTTCCATGGTCAAGCATTCAAAGCTGAAGAATGATAATCCAAGTGCGAGACGATAAGTGTATTGACATATACATGTACTAACTACATTTTTAAATTTCCACACAACAGAAAGTTATTTAGTCTATTGGTGGTCTCTTATTTCTGGAATATTCCGAGAAAAATTCTTTAGAATATTGCATCCATTTAGGTATTGGACAAATTATTACCAAAGTTATCTCTAAAATTATGAGAAATTGGCACTTTATTTTATGCCGGTCCATAATATTACGAAAATTCATGGGTGAAAATTCAATGCCATCGGACACAAAGAGTTCTCTCGGGTTGACGCAATCTAATGGCTTGACATTCCATTCATTTTTTGGCTGGAGATAACAACCGTTTTGTGCCGTTAGCTTACTCAAAGTTCATTATTCGTTTTGTGTTTAAAAAAACTGTTACATCGTTTGTGAGGGGTTTTACATTGATTAGTCTCAATAAATATGTAGACTTACATGGTTCACCACATTCCTACGTCCTACATTGCATAAATGAAGAAAAATAAATTATAAAATATTTTGAGTTGAATATTTACATACATATTCCGGCTGACCAAGAGTAGTAAAATAAACCCTGTGGAATCTCTAGTACATCCAGTAGAGTGAGAGTTTTCTAAGAATATCTAGATATTTACTATTGGTTAAATTTATATCTTTTGTCCGAGATTTCAAAAAAACCAAAATCTTGTACGATATATTTCAAAGGAAAGTCTAATGACGCAAAAAACTTACATGAAAGAATCAAAATGTCAATGTTCAACCAGACCACAGTTGGATTGTGGATTGGACTGTGAAATTCATTGACAAAAAAATTTATGCTTACATGCCTTTTCGAGTTTTTATGATATTTCATGTTTTTTTTTGTATTCGTCTTTATGTTAAAGGTTAACTGGAAGTTTTTCGAAGCTCACATTGTATTGTATAAATAAACACGTTTTGTTTACACATAAATATGTATTTACTATGTAGAATGAATCTTTTGACTGTATATATATATATATATATATATATATATATATATATATATATATGTAGAACAATTTTCTCGGTTTACCCGCGTAACGTAGTCCTTAAAAGGACTTTTTAACTCCTGACGTTTCGGACAGATCACACTGTCCATCTTCAGAGGCCTTATGTCTTGAGTTTTTGTCTCAAACTGATAGCTTTCGCATGTCTGTTCGGTCCAAAAGCTAAAACTTAAGTGAGTGCAAGTCACTTCTTATGTCTAGAACGAAGTACCCGGGTTGCAGGTGATTGATGGTGGAGGGGGTGGGGGGCGGGGCTGACAGTAGATACCTGATTGGTAAAGCTAATTGGAGACACTACTGGTAATTTTGGAAATGCCGTTTTTGGGGTATTTTCATCGATTAAGACTTTCCAGGTGTTGGGAATTCTGATTGCGTCATTTCTAGTATTCATATTATTATTAAGAAGTCCAAAGGACCACATTCCACTTGAGTCACATGGTATTTATAAAATACCTTGTGGGGCATGTGAAAAGGTGTATATTGGACGTTGCAATAGAAAAATATCATGTAGAATTGCAGAACATAAAGTAGATGTCACTAATAAACGCTTAACTTCATCCATAGTGCAACACGTCCTCAATGAAGGTCATAAAATAGACTTTAATAATACAAAAACAATAGCTAATACAATGAACCAAAAAGAATTTACCGCGAAGCAATAGAAATTTATAAACATAAAAATAATATGAATACTAGAAATGACGCAATCAGAATTCCCAACACCTGGAAAGTCTTAATCGATGAAAATACCCCAAAAACGGCATTTCCAAAATTACCAGTAGTGTCTCCAATTAGCTTTACCAATCAGGTATCTACTGTCAGCCCCGCCCCCCACCCCCTCCACCATCAATCACCTGCAACCCGGGTACTTCGTTCTAGACATAAGAAGTGACTTGCACTCACTTAAGTTTTAGCTTTTGGACCGAACAGACATGCGAAAGCTATCAGTTTGAGACAAAAACTCAAGACATAAGGCCTCTGAAGATGGACAGTGTGATCTGTCCGAAACGTCAGGAGTTAAAAAGTCCTTTTAAGGACTACGTTACGCGGGTAAACCGAGAAAATTGTTCTACATCTTACACCCGTGAAAACCTTAATCATAACATATATATATATATATATATATATATATATATATATATATATATATGTATATATATATTTATATATATATAGGAAAAAATGCTGGAATAAAAACTTAAATAAAAATAAAGTAATAAAGTTGGGTACCTACTTGGGGAAGTAGCTAAGCAGAGCTAGTTAAGAATAGGTAGTTAAGCTTTTTCAAAATTAGAACTACATTGATTTAGATTGTTAAAACAAAAGCATGTTGTCATATTGTTGTTTTTCTTGAAAATATAATACGTAATGTCTGCCCTGTTGTTTTCTTGAATATAATAAATAATAAAATTTATATTTCACATATAGGAGTTTGGAGGAATATTAGAAGAATATTTATTTAACGGAACGAAGATTAGGAATAAATATGGTGTTACCTTTAGAATAATCATAAATACAAAAAAATATCGTTAAGGCGCCGCAACCGGGCTTAAAAAGAAGAAGATTGAGAGATATGAAATTACGAATGTTAGAGGAGCGCGCTAACATCAAAAGCGACAAAATCGATGCGAAAATTACGAAAATGTGTGATAAAACACGACTCGTTTAAAATAGAGCAAAAATCTCGTGGAACGTATCTTAAAAGAATCGTTGTGTATTTTTTCAGAACTATTGTAACGTATCAATTTTTGCAAGTTTAACTACGCGACTAGGTACTTTTAATTTAATTTATTTTTATTATTATGCGGGCTACAGACCTTCAGTTTTAACTGTACAGTTTAACTGTACAGTCGAACTGTACAGATAAATCGTAAGGTGTGTAGGACAAAAGTTGGACTGTACAGTTTAACTGAGATCTAATCAAAATACGAATGGATAAATCTGTAGAGTTAAAACTGACAGTGTGTAGTCGAAAACTGTACAGTTTCGTCAGTTTTGTCTCAGTTTCTTTTAATACACTCATTAAATTGATACAAATTTTGTTATCATTTATGAATGTAATGACATATTATTATGTGTTTGTGTTATATTATTAAAGGGAAATGTAATGATGAGCCTTGGTCGGGCTAGGGTGTAATCTGCAAGTCAACTTTGATTTCATCTCAGGAAATCTTGGACGCCAAACCCAGTCTAATGTCTGGGTATGTCAACAAGCGGAGAACAGGATACTCATTTCTCAGAGTGTGGGCCATTTGGTTTCATAGCATTCCTGAAAAGGCTGCACAAGGAATCTACATAATAAAACAAAGAGTAGAGTAGAAAATCGGTACACTGTATTGACATGATAATACATAATAAAACAAATTGTATGGACTCACCCCCGGGACCAATTTCGTAATTTATGCTATTCCTAGCTACACTAATTAAATTTACTGCCGCCGTACCCCCGATGTCGTGAGAACCAACACCACCTCCTGGTGGCAAGGGAGGTCCCAACCTCTGCGGCTCAGCTTGTGCCTGTGACCTCCACAGCGGTCGCATGGAAAGGATGATAGACCTGGACCCTCAGAGAAAGGGAGGAGTACCCAAACTCTCCTCCAAATTGTAAGGGGAAGGCTCGTCAGCAATCGAGGCGGAGTATTGTTCAACACTGCGGTATTCTCGGGTTTGTTCCATAAATAAACCCCCGGTGGGAATTCGATAGTTTCCCTGCATACAATCACGGGCGCGGCGAGTTATAATTTAAACCGATGACTCGGATAATGAGGTACAATAGTCTTTTCACTCGAACATCGCTAATTAACTCGTGGTCACTGGGACCCTCGCGAAACTCACGTTTTACGTGAATAAATCTTTGATTAGTTGCACTGCGTACCATGACATGCGTGGCGGGTTATTATATAAACCGATGTCTCGGATAAAGAAGTACATTAATCGTAACACTCGAACATCGCCATTAAACTCGTGGTCACTTTGGGACCCGCGCGAAAAACTCGCATTTTACGCGAATAAATCTTTGAAATTTATATTTTTAAAAAACACAACGTGTTTCCTTCCCCCGAATGCAGATGCCCAAAACTTGGATTTCAATCACATCGTATTAAAACTTAAAAATTAAGTGACCGTTGTTTTCACGGCGTACCGCACATATCGCCGTAAAAACCAGAGTGCGGAAACGGAAAAACCCAAACGCCGCCTACCGACGCGTTGAACGAAACTCCCCCAGCTTTGCCAACCTAACCAATTAAAATGCATTTAAAAAAATAGTACCTAACTTACGATAAATACAATCGCTTCATAACAATTTCTCTTTTAATACAAATCATTAATTTAATTTTAATTTCTCTTTTATTTTTCATTTAAAATAACCAGTTTCTTTTAATTCATCTTTAGCCCTGTAACGGCTAAAGGGTCGTCTATGGAGGCCATTGTTGATAAAAACTGAAAGATCTCGCAGTTTTACTTGAATGTGTGTAGGCTGTATGGACCTACGATTTAACTGTACAGTTAAACTGTACAGTTAAAACTGAAGGTCTTTAGCCCGCTTTAAAAAATCGTTTTTTGCCTTCTTTGTGGTTTGGATCACTTGGTCCATTGTTTTGATTGGTATATTTTTATTTTCAGGAGTGTATTGGTGGATCCAAGTCTAATCAACAGTAACTTATGAATCGACGTAAAATTCCTTCGGATTCCGCTTGTTCAATGCCAAATTCTCGGTTGAAACAGTCTTGCCTTTTGATCAACTGTTAGCAAACGCGGCACCCACCAGCGCATTCCATACCCAAATGGTTAATGGTGTTGCGCACACGTTTACTTGATATTGAAATAAACAGCTTCAGCTATCTCATCCACTTTTAATCTGATATCTTCCAGCACGATGTAATGAGTTTGTTCGATCCTTTTCTTTCGACCTCAATGCCCCGTTGAATCCATAGAGTGCGGTTCGTTAGCAGTACTTCTGGGACCTTTCTTCAATTCAGAAATCCGACCGAAGTATGATGGAGAAGAGTCTTTTAGCCTTAAATCCTTTTCTTGTTTTACCTTTCAAATGGAAGTATTTTATAACCGCTTAATTTTCCGATTTTTCTATTTTCAGGCGTCTCCCTCGAAAGGCTATCAAATTTATACTAACAGAGCTATTGACCTGTTTTTGGTCTAATGAAGAATAATATTGTAGAATGCTAGTAAAAAATTAAACCTACTAGTGCCATCTATGTGTAAGGCCGAAAACTTCTCACCTTACTATTTATTTAATTCAATACGGGCTTGTCCTAGTGAAGTTAAAAATTGAATTGTAACAGTAATACCTGCCATGTAAACAAAAAATATATTAACAATTATTATTATAAGTAATAAATAGTAGCCTGAAAATACATTGAAAAAATCTCCCGAGAAAAGATACATGCCGCCGACGGGAATCGAACCCGCGTCCTTCTGATTTCCGGTCAAATGCTTTACCTCTGAGCTACGTGGGCTTTTATCAATAAAAAAAAATTATTTTAATTTATTAAAAGATTTTTTTTTAAATATTTTATGCCCTGAAAACTTTTCAATACGTTATTTGTAAACTTTCATTTATAGACATTGTGCATTACTCTTATTTTTTGTGTATTAATATTTCTTTTATTTATTTTATTTTTTCCCTTCTTACAAGTAAAAAATTATTGTTAATGTTTATTTATCCTCTCTTTAAGTAAATTCATGAGAAATAGTTACGATGCTGGCAAATTCTCTAGTCATTATTTTGTATTGTCTTGCTATATACTCGTATTATTGTCTGTGTCTGTTTTCTTCCACAGCAAATTATGAATTTGTAAATATTACTTTCAATATAAATTATGTTTTTCGTTCGAAAGAGTTTTTTTATTAGAAACATTAAATCTCGTAGGTAGGGAAGTTGCCTCGGAGCAAGAAGAGATTAAATAAGAAAAGGGGTGGAATCCATAAATTTTGAAATCGAAATGGCGCTCCACTTTCTTCAATCTCCTCCTATGTTTTCTTCTTTTTCGCTTCAGGTTCTTAATTAATAATTCCCGCTCCAGACAGCGCGGACCAGGAGGACATATTCAGACTCAGGGGGCACGGTCCAGGAGGCATTCTCATAAACACGAGCACAAGAAATGGTTATTATACCTTCCTAAGTAAGAAGGCCTCTTCTTTGTATTATTTAAAATATCATGATTTGTTTTATCTTATTTAGTCGTTGAAAATAACCATTGAATTAATGAATTTACTTAATTCATGATGATAGCCTTAAGACGAACGGTTGCGTGGCTTTTTTCATTCAAAACTTATTATTGGATTTGAGGTCAAAATACTCAACGAAGCTGAATAATTATTTTTTAAAATAAAAAGTTATATTTAGTATTTAGTATTTATTTTATGTATTTTAGTTTTAACTTATGTATATATGTTATTAAAAAATTCCATTTTGATTTATTTGGGAGCAAAGTTTATTATAATTAAAATGAAACAATGCAACTTTGTATAAACCACTTATAAAATGTGCAAATCCGACCGGTTTCGGAACAAACGTTCCTTCGTCAGGGAAAGCTTATATTAATTTGACAGTTTAGAACAATGTTTTATTAGGGTAGGGGTGGAGCCGTTGTTAGTTAATAATGTAGATTGGGTGGGTAGGTATTAGTGTAGAGTGGGTGGGTAGGGGAACAAATCCATGATTGGGCTATATGTAGTGGAAAGTGGACTGAATGCTGTAGAAATGACACCCCTGAGGATGTGTGGTAAAACTACGCATGATACTGTATATTTTCTGCCTGTACAGAGTATAAATAATATAATATGTACATTTTATATGCAGCAAAGCGTTCATCGGTCAAATCGTTATACGTATAGGTAGTTTCTTATCAATGATCGATGGACCGGTGGATGCAAGTTTTATCCATAAGTTGTTATAATGGATTGTCTACTTTGTAGTTGGAATTAGATTGCAGAAATATAAGTTTGTGCAGAGCACCTTTGAGGTATTTTTTTACAAAAAATGGCGCTATACAAATCATCCAAATATTATTATTTATGATCAAGCAATGCAATGCAAGGCTGATCATAATGAGTATGATTGAAAGGGACCCTCAGATGGTTTGGGCATGTAGAGCGAATGAACGAAGCGTGGGATGTAAGTAGAATATATGACGCAGATGTGAGTGGTAGATGAAGTCAGGGACGCCAGAGGAAAACCTGTCACGATCAAGGGAATCCGATACTTGCATCGGGCCACGTCAAGAGTCAGAAATAGTATGTATGAGTCGATGTGTGAGTGTGAATGAGGCAGAGTGTGTGCCAAGACCAAGTTGTTTGACGGTCCGTCCTATCGGCGTACCCCTGCGGGGAAACGGCGTGATGTTTAGTTAGTTTTTCTTGTATTTCCTGTTTTTAATAAAATACTAAAACGTTTAATTGAGTTTTTCATTTTTCTGTTGAAACCAGAGAAATGTCAAAGTCGATACTATCGTAGGAAAGCTAAATCTTATTTGAAATTGTTCTTCCCCTTTTGAAGGGATTGAAATTTCAAGTAATTTAGGTTATTTTTACGATAGTTGGTTTCTTCGTAGGGCAACGGGTTTCAATCTGACAAAACTCTGTCCGGAGAAAATGAGCAGTAAAGAAAAGTAAGCTCATTTTCTCAAGGCAGCGATCTGTCAGATCCAGCTCTGTTCCCTGGGGAACATTTTGACATTTAATTTTATTTTTAAAATAATATTTTAGGCTTATAAATTGGGTAGGTACTGAATGATAATTATATTGTCTATGGTCGAGCCTTTTATTTTGTTTCCTCTATCCCCTTGTCTATGGTATGTGTGACGACAGAGTTGCGCATATCGAATAAAAAGTCGTCAAATATAGGTATGTATATGGTCAAATAGCTTTGACACTTGGTCCATAGAAAAACCACGAAGTTATCAATCTAATGACTGGTTTATTTATGGTTCAGTTGAGCGCGCGCTTTTGACGCGGATAGACGTATTTTGGGGTTCATTCAGTTCATCCAGAAATCGTCCGAAAAGGTAAACGGAAGCTAATACCGAATTATTTATAGATGAAATAGAGAAACATCCTGCGATATGGAACATGACAAGTAGCATTTATTCAGATAAGAACTTAAGGAGAAGAGCTTGGGAAGAACTCGTTCTCATATTCTGTGAGAATATCTCTGTCTTCTGTCGCGTCGTTTTTGCCGTCGTTATAAAATCACCCTTCTACGTCCATCTCCGACAAATGAATAGTCTGTCAAAAAAGAGTAGAAAATATAAAAACTGAAACTACTAAATTTGTAGACTGGCAACACCAATTTAACTGTAAAATATTTTTTGGAAGTGTAGACACTGAATGTATAGAACACAGTAAACCACATTTAAAAAAAAAACATTTTTTCTTCATGACATAAATTTGATTAAAACTTGATTTATAAAGCGATTTGCTTTAATTTAATTTAACATAACTTTTAATTTAACAATAGATAGAAAGGAAGAATCACTAATGGTGAGTTTAGTTACACTACTTTTAAATCTGAATGAGTTAAATATATTCAGATCTAAAATTAGAGACATGATCTAAATCCCAGGCAACGCTAGGTACTTTATCCAGTATTAAATAAATACGAGCAATTTCTAAACAATGCTTTATATTTTATTACATAATACCTAGTTATTCTTCATTATGTTAACACAAAATTTCAAAGGTATAATAATAATATAACTATATGCAATTCTAATTTTGAGGTCGACGAGTATCTATACTGCTACGAAAAAATATTTTTTCCACTATTATGCCTTTTTAATTTTTTATAAAAATGTAGGTTACACAACTTTACTTTAACACCATGAGTTATGTGTTAAGTATTGCCATTTGATCAACAGTGGCGCCTTCATATATTTTCTACTCTTATTTAACAAACTGTAGAACTCAAACTGAACCAGGGCGGCCGCGGCAACGCGCGTTCGACGCCAGACAATCGAGCACCATGTGAACACTACACAAAAAATTTGCGCTCGTTCAACGCGCGGTAAGCGATTGTCATATGAACCTGCCCTAAGTGAACCAATATAGTTTTTTATAAAATATAACTTCTTAATTACTATTTTTTGTTTTGAAGAGTTTTAATTTTCATTGTACATCTGTTACATTAATTTTAATGATTTCAGGAAAAATATGATGAGCTGAACTAAACTAAACTCCAAATAAACAAATGTTATACATTTTTGAACCCCGAATGAAACATCAAACATCTTATGCGAACTAATGTCTCCATGGACCTTGGCTATATTTTGGCAATATGGTAAATTAATATATATATATAATAGGTACGTTAAGTAATTTATCTTTATAACAACGTCTTCATGTGGGAATTTGCTACAAAAATATAACCTGCTTATATTGTATTCTTGTTTAAAATATGTACATGTAATTCTGAGTTTTTCATTTTTCTGTTATAAAATGAAAATATTTTAAATTCAGTAGTTTTGTGGGAACGCACAATCATATTTTAATTATATGTATTTCCTGTTTGTATTTCATGTTTTTAATAAAATTCTTATCATGTACTTACGAGTTTTATTTTTAAAATAATATTTAAGGCTAATGATTTGGGTGGTACTGGGTAGGCCCCGAAAGAAATTATATTGTCTATGGTAGTGCCTTTTTTGTTGTTGCTTACTCTATCTTCGTCTATGGTGTGTGACGTGACAAATCCCCGTCAACATCATCATCAGTCGCAAAATTATTGCATTTTGATGGTGAAATAGTGACCGAATTTTTCTCGAACAAAAGCCCGAAGTTATCGATCTAGTGGGTGGTTTGTATATTTATGCAACAGGGTCAACACAACGTGGGAACACTCGTGGTATGGCGACGATTTCAGGAAAATCGTGAGCCGTTATCACCAAACATAATTAAGATGTAGATTATTTTGCAGTTGATTTGCTGTTGCATTACTTTTTTGTATGTTCACTCGTTCATCAGAGACATCTGGCGCCCAACAATTAAACATGGCATTGTGTTCCAATTTCTTTAGGCTATATTTCTACATAACTTACATGTTGTGGCCACTAGTGACATTTTGCGTAAAGTTTTTGTAATAAAGCCAGATTAAGCAAGTCCTGATTATTTCATGTAATTCAGAGTCAGTAATATAATTTTTATAAAAACTTTTCTGTAATTTCAATAGTAGATATAATAAGTTTACATTTTATCTTCTCATATGTGGTTCGGACGCTGGCGTCCAGGAAAAAAAACCTTGTTTCTTTAAATGCAATTTTAGTCCTTATGTATAAAGAAACTGTACGAAAGACAAGGTCAGAATCGCTTGCGTCAATCTGGAAGCTGCTTTTTATTTGATAAATGTATGTAGCTTCTCTGAGTGCTTTCAAATGAATATTCTATGAGATTTGCGCGTCACTTTTGCAGCTGTCACTGACAGAAAATAATAATATTTAACATTTTCAAACGAGTATAAAGGTCATTATTTCTTTGAAAACTCATTTAAATTGTTTTTTTTTCATGTAGAGTATGGATTTGCGGATACAAACATACGGAACGCAAATTTTAATATACGTATTTTTTAGATGGATAGCCATCCTAGGTAGATGGACACCCTAATCACCCAGCCCAGCGGTATGAAATATACTTTACGACCTGTTCTCATATCTACCAAATATACATACAAAATTTCATAAAAATCAGTCAAGCCGTTTCGGAGGAGTGCGACCACAAACACCGTGAATAACACCGAGGTTTTTATATATAAGATGGATTATTATTTTATAAATTTTTAACTCAGGAGGCTCTGAAGAAAATGTTTTCCCTTGTGGCCTATGTCATGAAAAAATGAGAAGATGTTCCGGGGAGGAAAAGGGTATAAGGAGTGTAGGGGTCAGTGCGACCTCGAGTTACGGACGTATGAATCCATTCCTCCCGCTGCGGTGCAAGACGATGGGTCGAGAGAGAGCAACTGGAGAGGTCAAAGGTCTCCCCAAATCGGTCTCTACGATCCGGCCCGCCATGCAATTGTGGACAAATGCACCCACCGCCATAAAGCTGACAAACCTTCCCATGAATAAATTAAATAATAATCTAATATATAAAAATCTCGCATCACGGTGTTTGTGGTCGCACCCCTCCGAAACGGCTCGACCGATTTTTATGAAATTTTTTATGTATATTTGGTAGGTATGAGAATAGGTTTTAAAGTATATTTTATACCGCTAAGTGATTAGGGTTTCCTTATCCAGAATTTTTATTTTTATGATAATTTTTTTTTCGTATTTTAATTTTATTTGGCAATCCCAAATTTTCACCCTCGTACCCCCACACTCCCATTTTTTAATCGCAATTTTATGAGTATTTATTATTATTAATTTATAAGTACTTATTTTATTAAGTATTTTTGTATGAACAAATTTAACCGTAGTAGATACGTAAGGTAAAACACCACATTTCTGACCCTGCTCCAATTTCTGACATATGTAACACAAATTAAAATTTTACCAACGGAAGTAACATTCCTACCTATATTGATATAAGCGCACCGAGAAAGTTGTTCCTCTCTCCCTCTAACCAACGTTTTGTCTAAGGACTATTTGACACCCATTTCTACCAAATATTATTTAGTATATGATTTTAGTGATTTTGTGATATTGCACATTTTTTCACCTTTTTCGGCGAGTAAACCAAATTTTACAAAATGTGATGATACAGTTCACCAATGTTTTATGTATTGTTTTTGTATGTTTTTCAATAGAGTATTGACCATATTTATACATTTAAAATGGAAAAGAATATATTTCAATAGATTAATGATAGTTTTTGAGCGGTCAGTAATAGGTACCTGTGTAGGCACCGCGATTATCATTGTATTTTGAGTAAAATGTAATCTTGACGCTGGCAACACTTGGCTGCGCAACAGAATGCGCAGACAGCGGAACTGAGCTCGCGAGTGGAACAAGCTTCGAGACCATTCCGTCTTGAACGTTCTTCTCGCTAGTAAACTATTTTTAATACGCAAATTATTGTCGCGGATAGAATCTTTGTATTATCTCACCTCTGTTACCAAATAAAATATAACTCTACCAATCAGTGTTATGATTTACAAACTAAATTCCGTGACCATTTATTTAGAGTACCCGGATATCTCTGATGAGGTAAGCAGAGATATTCGGCATATACTAAAACTGGTGACCTTTCGACTAAAGAACTAACTTACTAGCGGGAGGAAGAAACGTTCCAAGCCGGAATCCTGGACAGCAAGTAAGTAAATTCTATTGTTTTATTGCATAACTTAACGTAAAATCCCTTTTGAAATAAATGTTCCAGTAATTTTTAATAAATATACGACCGTGTTATTTCGATAGCATTGTCACACGTTCTTGTCAAACACGTGTTTTACACCTAATTATCTATTGAAACATCATCATCCCACTAATGTTTTAGTAACATAATCATTTTTTATAGAATAATAAGTGCGTTTTACATTATTATCCCGCTAAATGTTTTGTTAAAATAAATTGTTCCTTCCTGAATGATAAGTGCGTGTTACCCTCTATTTCAGTGAGAACGGATGGCGCAGTGATGACCGTAGGTGATCATCACCAGGGAACGAGGCATCCCGAGTTCATCACCAGGGAACGAGAATCCTGAGATTTCCGCCAGAGAACGCAGGATCCTGAATCCGTCATCAGGGAGACCAGCAGCCAGAATTCATCTGAGAATCGTCGCCGGATAAAATTGGTTCGACATATTTTTACGACAATGACGCCATATTTTTTCTTGAGGTCAAATTAATACAATAATGTTGCAAATAGCACATGTTCTGAAATATTGTTACGATTTTTAAAGTTTCTTTCTTATCATCTAAAACTATTTAATATCATCTAAAACGAGTTTTTCTATACAACAAAAATTTTAATAAATTTAAATTTTTAGCAATTTTGACGATTTTTAAAGTTTTTTAAACAACTATCGAATCAACTAATAAATAGTGGAGGTATATAATTCCCACTTATTTTTATCAGAATTATTGTTGAAAAATTTTGAAAAGAAAAAAGGATTAGTGTGGATTTTTATTTTTAATTTAAAAATTGAGAATTTCAATTTTAACTATTATTATCACAAAGGAGTTTATTTCACTGTCGGGTATTCCATATTTTTGTCTCGCCTTAATTGTCTGCACTTAAATGACATCTACCGGAGGGACATCCTCCATTGAACCAAGCGACATAGCTATAGGAACAGAAGAAATATTGCGCAAGGAAAATCCAACACCAAACATGGAATCAAACAACAAGAGCTGTTCTTCGGAAACATCCATCCATCACGTTTCTGTGAGGTTACCCGCCTGTTGGAGAACTAATATTGCGTTATGGTTCGCTCAGGCCGAGGCCCAGTTTACTAACTCCCGCATCAAGGAAGATTTTACTAAATACAACATCATAGTCGCCGCCTTGGACGCTGAAACATTACAATGCGTTAGCGACATAGTGATAAACCCGCCAGTGAAGGACAAATATTGCATACTCAAGGCATCGCTGATAGACAGACTTCAAGACTCCGAACAGAAGCGGTTAACACGATTATTGACGGGATCGCAATTAGAAGACCGTAAACCAACAGGACTTCTACGACACATGCTCGAGTTAGCTGGACCAACACTAGCGGAGAGCGCTATCGTAAAAACACTATGGCTCCAACGTCTTCCGCAGCATGTACAAGCTATACTATCAGCACTTCCGGACAATAACCTAAACCAACTAGCACTAGCTGCCGATAAGATAGTTGATGTGTACCAGACAACAGAATGTGGCGCGGTTGACCACGACACTAAACCCGGAACTTCAAGATCCGAACGTAATGATACGTCAATGCAAGGCCTTTTAGAGCAGATCGCAGCTCTTACCCACGAGGTGAAACTTTTGAAGATGTCGCAGGTCCATAATCGTGACCGTCCATCTACCTACAGCGAGCACAGAAGCCAGAGTCCACGTCGCAACAATATTCGACAAGGTGATCATCAGAATCCTGCTAGAAGACCACGTTCCAGGTCCAGCGGTAGATCGCCCAACAGAAAACCAAATGGGTACTGCAGATTACATGCCAAATTCGGTGAAAATGCCCACCGATGCCAACAACCGTGTACCTTCCGCTCGAAGAGGTCGAGAAACGACGAAAGGAATTCCACAGTAGAGACATGCGAAATTCCTACTCAGACTCGTCGTCTCTTTCTTTATGACCAAGAAACAAGCCAAAAGTTTTTAGTGGACACAGGCGCAGATATTTCTGTGATCCCGAAGACATCGAAAATAGCGAAGAATTACATAACCTCCGACAAGTGCCCCACAACTTTATACGGAGCTAATGGGAATTCCATCCGTACCTACGGCACAAGGACGATTGAACTTAAGTTCGGCCTCCGGAGAACAATGAAATGGCGTTTCATAGTGGCTGATGTGAATAGAGCCATACTTGGTGCTGATTTTCTCCATCATTTTAACTTGTCGGTCAACCTAAAAAAGGGTACACTTACAGACCAGTCTACAGGCTTACGGATTCGAGGCGCAACATCCAATGGACCCTCATCCGGTATCTCCAGTATTTCCTCATCACAAAAATACAGAGAGATTTTAAATAAATATCCAAGCCTGACGCGACCGAATATGCAAGCTCTGAATAGCAAGAAACATACAGTGACGCACTGCATAGAGACCAAGGGCCCACCCGTAACCGAACGAGCTCGCAGACTCGCACCAAAACTGTTAGAAGCAGCCAAAAAGGAGTTTAATTACCTTATGGAGCAAGGCATTTGCAGGCCGTCCAAGAGTAACTGGGCGAGCCCTTTACACATGGTGAAGAAGCCTAATGGGGAATGGCGACCGTGCGGTGATTATCGTCGTCTCAACGCCAAAACGATTCCCGACAAATACCCCATTCCGCAGCTCCAGGACTTCTCCCATAAACTCGCAAAAGCAAAAATCTTCACAACAATAGATATGCTGAGGGCATACTACCAGATCCCTGTGGAACCAGAAGATATACCCAAAACGGCTATTATAACACCATTTGGCCTTTTTGAATTTACGACTATGCAATTTGGATTATCCAACGCTGCCCAAAGCTTCCAGCGTTTCATGCATGCCGTAACCAGAGATCTGGATTTTTGCTTTGTTTATCTTGATGATATCCTTATAGCCTCCAGCAATGAAGAGGAGCATAAAAAACATTTGGATATTCTATTTAAAAGATTAGCAGATAATGGTTTGGTAATTAACATTAAAAAATGTCAATTTGGACTCCCGACTGTTAATTTTCTAGGTCATACCATTTCACCGGAAGGGATGACTCCAATTAAAGAGAAAGTGAAAACTATTATTGATTTTCCTCTCCCCAAAACAGCCAAAGGATTAAGACGTTTTTTGGGAATGCTCAATTATTATAGAAGATTTTTACCCAACACTATCAGCGCCCAAACAACACTTTTTGATTGCATTTCTGGATATAAAAAGAATGACAAACGTATTCTTACTTGGACCCCGGAATTAACGGAGGATTTTAACCAATGCAAGCGACATCTCGCTTCTGCCGCATTGTTAGCACATCCAGACCCAAACGCTGAATTAGCAGTTATGGTGGACGCATCCAACCTGGCTATGGGAGCATCATTGCAACAAAATAAAGGTACAGCTTGGCAACCTTTAGGATTTTTTTCAAGAAAATTTACCCCGGCACAGCGTAAATACAGTACGTTTGACCGTGAATTAACCGGTGTTTACGAGGCAGTAAAGTATTTTAGGAGCAACTTAGAAGGTCGAAATTTTACTATTTACACGGACCACAAGCCCATCACTTTCGCTTTCAACAAGAAACGTGCCTCAAGTTCTCCTCGTCAAGAGAGACAACTAGATTATATATCCCAATTTACCACCAACATCAAACATATTTCCGGACACCAGAATACAGTTGCAGATACTCTTTCTCGCATTGAAGAGATAAATAGCCCTTCTGCAATTGACTATGAGAGAATGGGACAAGAGCAGAGTCACGACGACGAAATTACTAAGGCACTTGAGGACTCCTCCCTCTCCCTACGTCAATTGGTGATTCCTGGAACTAATTCTTCACTGTGGTGTGATATCTCTACCGGTCATGTAAGACCCTTCGTACCATCTAATATGAGAAAAGAGGTCATAGAAAATGTACATAATGTTTGTCATCCAGGCATTAATGGGACGGTCAACAGTATTAAATTGAGATTTGTTTGGCCCAACATGGCGAAGGATATAAAGTTCTTTGTCAAACATTGCATAAATTGTCAAAAGGCCAAAATCTCCAGACATACAGTCGCGCCAAGAGCCACGTATGTTCTGCCTGAAGACCGTTTCCGGAACGTCCACATCGACTTGGTTGGACCCCTGCCCGCTTGTAGTGATTATCAATATCTGCTCACCATGATTGACAGATTCACTCGCTGGCCCGAAGCAGTTCCCTTAAAGAATATGTCAGCAGACACAGTCGCCACAGCACTGACAACTCACTGGATTTCGAGGCATGGTGTCCCCGAAACTATTACGACAGATCAGGGACGTCAGTTTGAGTCATGTCTTTTCAAGAAACTCACAGAAAAATTCGGAATCAAGCATACGCGGACAACCGCCTACCACCCTCAAGCTAATGGCATGATAGAAAGGTGGCATAGAACCCTCAAGTCGGCACTTATGGCTAACGGCGACCCGAACTGGTTGGAGACTCTCCCTATTATACTACTTGGATTGAGGTCAACAGTTCGTGATGATTTAAAATGCTCGCCTGCTGAACTTACCTATGGTAGAACGCTGAGGTTACCATGTGATTTCTTCACTCCTACGCCTCGCGAAGAGCCAGATACTTACGTCGGTCGACTACAAAGAAGATTTGAAAATATAAAATCTACTCCTGCCAGTAATCACGGTTCAGGAAAGTTTTTCATACATAAGGACCTACCTTCTTCTACTCACGTTTTTCTGAGAACTGATTCCGCACGAAAATCGCTTCAACTCCCTTACGATGGACCTTACAAAGTGGAAGAACGTAACGAAAAGACATACGTCATTACCATCAATGGAAAACCAAAGCGCGTCTCTATTGATCGCTTGAAACCAGCCTTCGTTCCTTCCGAAGAGAAGTTGAATATCGAAGAACCTGTCGCAGAACAGACCCCGGACAAAATTACTACTACAAGGTCCGGTAGAAGAGTGCATTTTCCAGACAGGTACCAGGCCCTTTAGAAAAAAGGCTGACAGAGACATAGTTTTTCCATATAAATTTTTTTCCGATATAAAATCACTATATACTCCCAAATTCGATTCACAGATATATATCTCATTAGTAAATCCACATTATTGACATAAATTTTGGTAGTATATTTTTTAAAGATTACTGTAACTACAAATAACTAGAGACATCAACTTTTGATGGAAGTTGGAACTCTAAGTTTATTTAACTATGTTATTCTTTTACATATTTGATAACCTTGTCTTAAGGAAGGGTTATTTTTAAATCTCCATGTTCATAGAACATAATTTCACTATTTAATGAAAATAATTAGAGACTACAATTTTTGGTAGAAATTGAACTCTAGGGTTGTTTAACCATCGTCATAATTGATATATTCAATAATCCTGTCTTAAGGAAGGGTTGTTTTTAAAAAAATCTCATGTTCATAGAACATGATGTCAACATGTATATTTATACATAACAAAATACCATGTAATATGTGTCGTTTAGTTTTTTTCCACGCTTTTTTAAGTGCATGATGTATTTTTCCATCCACTTACAAAAGTGTGATGAGTGTTTTCCATGTTTTTGTAGGTATGTGATGTATCATTCCACAATACCTGGGAAAACATGATGTAGTTTTGCCATACGTTTTCAGTATGAAAATTCACGTATGTGTAGAAGGTACAATGAACTGCCTTCTCCATTTCCTTATTATATTACCATATTTTGATAGGTGTGTGATGACTGTTTACCTTTCCCACACCTGTCAAAACGTGAAGCATATTGTTATCATGTATTTATAGGTAAATTTTGTACTGCTCTTTCCGTACTTATAAATGTATGACGTAGACCACCCATGTACACCTGTTAAAGCATTAAAAATTTTGTATAATTAATTATTAATTATTTTTATAAAAATGTAAAAACATGAAAAATATTTTCAACCTATTTTCAAAATGTAAATAGGAAAAATCTTTTCAACTATTATCATAAAATGATATACCATGTTATAATATGAAGTAACTTTCCAAGATTTTTCTTGAGATGTATTATTTATCCCATGCTAATAAATGCATGATGTATGTAACGTTAGATGAACATAAATAATATGATCTAAAAATAATACAAACTATTGTATTCTTTATTCCATGCTAATAAATGCATGATGTATATAATATTAGATGTATGATTTAAAAATAATACAAGCTATATTGCACTCGTTTTCCCATGCTAATAAAGGCATGATGTAATTTTAGATGCACTTAAATGCATGACCTAATTATAATACCAGCTATTGCGTGTAGTATTCCATACTAGTTAATGTATGATGTATGTATGTAATTTTAGTTACACATAAATTTTGATCTGCATAGGTTACAACTTTTCATTATGATATCCCACGATTTACGGGACAGATGTCTAAACACATTTCTTAATATGGTTCACCTTATTTTTATATAGGTTTGATATTTTTATATATTTATATACGTTTCCTGATGTTCTATACAAAAAAAAAAAAAATGAACTTTATTAATTTTAAAGTACTCAAGTATATGATACCATTCTACTTATGCAGTGAATATCATACCTCATATAGATATGACGTGGTTGCCCCTTTCCTTATCTCTACGAAGTGTGATACCCATTACGTATTTTCTTTCTTGACTTATAAGTTGTGTGAAGTTTTCACATATTTATTTTTTATTTCTGGTTACATGTTTATAATGTAGACACTTGTCACTCATCTTAAATAGATTTGAAGTAATATTGACTTGTTGTGTAAAATTTTCACTTATTAATTTTTATCCCTAGTTGTATGATTATAATGAAGACACACGTCACTCATCTTTAATAGATTTGAAGTAATTTAACTTAACCAACAGGTTACATTTTTTTGTATTAGCACGATGTGGTTTCCCCTTTCCGTAGCTTATGAGACTTATAAAAATTTATGAATTAATTAATAATTATTATTTAATTACAATACTTACACTCAAACTAGGTTGCTTTAGTCAGCATCGAACACGATATATGTAATTTTTGTTTAATTTTAAGTTTTTTTTTACATATGTGCGTTTGTCGCATAAAATGCTGGGGAGGAGGTATGTAGGCACCGCGATTATCATTGTATTTTGAGTAAAATGTAATCTTGACGCTGGCAACACTTGGCTGCGCAACAGAATGCGCAGACAGCGGAACTGAGCTCGCGAGTGGAACAAGCTTCGAGACCATTCCGTCTTGAACGTTCTTCTCGCTAGTAAACTATTTTTAATACGCAAATTATTGTCGCGGATAGAATCTTTGTATTATCTCACCTCTGTTACCAAATAAAATATAACTCTACCAATCAGTGTTATGATTTACAAACTAAATTCCGTGACCATTTATTTAGAGTACCCGGATATCTCTGATGAGGTAAGCAGAGATATTCGGCATATACTAAACCTGTTTTAATAGGGTCACCATATTTCTGACATGTATGTCAGAAAATGATACGCCTTCAAAAAATCACGTTCATATTTCTGACCGGTATGTCAGAAATTGATACTTATCATAATTTGAGGGTTCTTAATCCTGACATAATAATCCGGACATAGAGGAACGGCTGCGCGACCTCTTTTATAATCTATATTTTGGATTTGAGGTCAAAATACCCAACCAAATCGAATAATTTTAAAAAAATCTACGGGAAATATCTATTGCCAATAGTATAATTTAATTTATATGTATTTTTAAATCTAAAATTCAGGCCATTTAAGTATTTGTTTTCTAACGATTTTATAGGCAAACTTGGCAATGTTTTGCGAGTTTGTGAGTAACAATTTTATTAAATAAATAATGTTACCGAACTATTGTTCTAATAAAATGAAATAAAACTTTTTTTGGGTAGAAATATAAATGTATGTAGGTAACTATAACAATTTTTCATTCCAACAAGGTTTCAACATGAATTGAGACTAACATCCATAATTAAATTTTATTTTAATAGGGCCAGTCAGCCATTCCATTTTTAGTGATTTTCCGAACAATATTAAGTGATTTCCTTGAGTAATTAGTAAGGCTTTGAAGCAAGGCTTTGAGTAAGGCTTTTTTAGTAAGGCTTTGAAGCAAAGAATGGACGGTTACCTCGAGAGTGTTTTCTCTTGGGGTAAAAATAATCTCGTTGAATTTAATGTTTCAAAGACCCAATCTTGTCTGATTACGTCTAAAAGGGATCGCAATGAAAATCTAGTCTCTTTCAACGGAAGCAATCTTCCGAACAGGCCCTCCATTGATTTGCTTGGTGTAACCCTAAGTGACCAGCTCAGGTATGGGGGCTCCATCGAAGCCAGAGTAAAGTTAGCCTCCCAAACACTGGGCGTACTGTACAGGGCCCGCAGATACTTTAAAAGTACACAACTGCTAACCCTGTACAAATCGCAAGTGCGCCCCACGGTTGAATTTGGCAGCCACCTCTGGTCTGGAGCTCCAAAATACCTGAAAAATACCCTCGACTCTGTGCAGAAACGGGCGGTCCGTTTGATAGATTCTCCCATCTTAACAGACGGATTGCAATCTTTAGAGCACAGGCGTCGGGTGGGAATGCTATCCTTGTTCTACCGGTATGACAATGGAAGATGCTCCGAGGAACTAGCATCATTGATCCCTTCGGAACCGGTGCATAGTCGGGAAACACGCCAAACGCGTGCCCAACATTTGTACACAGTTGACATTAGTCACATGAGAACGGGTCGTTTCTTCGACTCGTTCTTATGTTCAACAGCTCGGCTGTGGAATGATTTGCCGGCCTCTGTGTTTCCTCCTTCCTACAACATGGGTCTCTTCAAGACCAATGTTCATTCCTTCCTCTCCTCAAAAAGACCCTCCACACAGCATCCCAGATGACATAGGCCCTGAGGGAAATTATTTTCCTCAGGGCCTCCTGTGTGGAGTTAATGTAAAAAAAAAAAAAATTACATTTTAAACTAATGAGAGCCTTTTTTAGCAATGGGAAGAGTTAGAGGATAGTCTCGTGGACTCAAATATACGCAAAAGTCCTTAGAAAAGGAGCTGAATGAAATTGAAAATGGAATATCTGTCAGGAGAGTTAGCATTAAATCTGGCATTCCCAGAACAACACTTTTTTGTAAAAAATCAGGAAAGTATGAAACGGGAATGCAAATGCCAAACCATACTATGAAAGTGTAAAATCCGTGACTCCGGAGAGCATTGCAGTGGATGAAACAATAAATTTTGTAGAAAATTTATTTATTTTATTTATTTATTTGTGTATCAAGACATACACAGTACATTATAATACAGATTATAAGGTATGTTAAATTAAATTATTACATGGTTATGTACCTATTACGTAAGTCCATAGAATGTCATTTGGTAATTACGCCTGAGATATTAACCGGTCTTAAAACTTAATTATTGAATGAATGAAGTAATAATAATAAAAAGGAAGAAAATGGGGGGGGGGGGGGGGGGGAGGGAGATAAGGAGACATTTTAAAATCAAGAATTATATGCTCACTAATAAAATAATGTATCACCTGTTATATCCCCTCTTCAAATTCTTGAGAACTTAATCGATTCTGCTATTTTAAAGGATTTCGTGAATCGCACGAGGTTTGGATAGGCCTTACGGAGTACAAGGCATTATTTCATTCAAAAAAATTCTCAAACGATAAAAAAGGATTTGTTCCCAACGTCAATTGATTTAGAAATTGGAAACTACGTTATATTTTATATGAGTGTGCATATTTTCCCGGACAAATAAGTGCCCTAAAGAACAGAAAAAGGCACAAATAAATTCTATGTCATTATTATGTGGAATAAATTTTTGGAATTGGCCAGAGAGAGTAAATCAAATGTGATACAATATCGAGGACGTTATCGAAATAATTCAAGATCCTATATCTAGAAATTTCTTATGACGGCTCGGCAGGTAGGCTTCATGATGGCTGCCATTTAGTGACGGATATTTTCTTTAAATTGCATCAGGGAAGTCGAATTTTTGGCGTACACTTTAGATTTGAGATATCCCCACAGGAAAAAGTTCATAGCGGTTAAGTCAGGACCACCAGGAGGCCAATTTATGTCACCTCTCCTGGAGATCAATTTGCCAGGGAAAATTTCACGAACTCATGGCAGAGGACATATTAGACGTATGTGATGTTGCTCCATCTTGCTGGAACCATATTATTTGGTTATAGCCAGTAAGTTTGTAGGAGTGCAGCATTAGGTCTTTGTGCAAAATGCTGTGTAACGATGATCTACGCACATTTAAAGCACTTGCGCGCTTCCGAATCGAAAAATTTAAGTCGTCACGAAAAGACTGATAAACACTCTCTACGTTTTCTACCGTTCTCGAAGACCTTGGTCGCCCGGATTTTGGTTTTGCCAGCGTTGTACCGATCTCTTCAAACTTTTTGACTCATTTTCGAATGAGAAAAATGCTTGGCGCATCATTGAATTGACAAAAACTTCAAATATTGCAGAATATTCTACGCGGTACAGTCGCCGAATCACCATTTTTGTAAAAATCACGCACGCATAACGCGCGGTCACCCCCGAGAAATGCTTCATAGCGACTAAATTCCCAAGAGCCAGACTACTGATTGACGTACCCCCCGCGCCCCTCGGAAAATTTGCTTTTACACAGAAAGCAAAACAAATATAAACATTCTTTTGGGACAATCTGTAAAGGCACACAATATGTATTTTTTGTTAAGTATTAATTTATACCCTGATGATGCTTGAGCAAATTGAAACCGATCGGTAAATAAATAAATTAAAACTCGTGGTTTTATACAAATTTTTATTAAATATATCAAACCACAAAGTGATAGAAATAAAGACACAAGTTTACCACTGTTTGGCAATGCCATTGTTATATCTAATATTATGTACTTATTATATGCTTTCGAAACTGCACCAAATTAGAAGTTATTAATTAAAATGTTCAATTAAAAAGTATCGTAATGCATAAACTTTTAACATTTTATTAATTACTATCAGACCCGGCCACACGTTGCCGTGGCTAATGAAACACAACGCCATTACCCAACCTTTATAAAATCTACACCACCCGCTTGCCAGCTGCCCGCTGCCCACTGCCTGAATTGAATATTTGAATTTCTCGGCTTTTCTCTACTATAATAAGCTTATAAACCTTCCCCTTAAATCACTCTATCTATTGGTGAAAACCGCATGAAAATCTATTTCGTAGTTTAAAAGATCTATGTACACATATGAGCGACTACATTTTATACTATGTAATGCAATTCGAGCGATCGCCACTAATTATACAATGCTTGCAATGCAACACTGGATATTTGAAAAGGGAAAATCAAATACCTACTTACTCTAGGACATCTATTTTCCAATTTCTTCCGTAGAACGAATTTCAAAAGTGACTATAGTACGGCCCGCCAGCAGTTTTAAATCGCACAAAAATATGTTTTCTTCGAATTTCTCGGCCTTTCTCTAATATAATTTGCATGTATTATACATATAAACATTCATCTTTAATCACTCTATCTATTGGTGAAAACCGTATGAAAATCCGTTGCGTAGTTTAAAAGATGAACGCGCACATCCATTTTGAGCGACTTCATTTTATACTATGTAATGAAATGATAATGATGATAATGATAATGAAGTCTAATAGTTTGGAAAACGAAAGCGAGAATTCAAATGTACAATGCAATGCAACACAATGCACTTTCCTCATCGATTATAAATAATATCAGAAGCACCCGATGTCTACTACTTTTGATACACTGTCATACCGGGCCAAAAGGGCCCCTTTCTCTTTCTCATATTAAGGCGATCTAATAGTCCAGGTAAAAACCGAAATCGGAATTCACGCCCTTTTATGGGAGGAGTTTAAAAATACTTGAGAAAAGCTTTTAGAAAGGTTGGAAAAGTTATTTGAGTTTTTTTTTTCAGGTTGATTTCGTAAAGGCCAATAAAAACCATTAACATATTTTTATGCATTATTTATTGTAATAAAACAGAATTTTAAAATTGATTTCACGGAACAAAGCGATGCGGAGCCTAACGTCCATTCCCCGTTCCATCCGGGGGCGAACTGATAAAAAAAACGGGCGTGATAAGTTATGTAGCCATTCGGTGGACGGCATAGAGTTCACTTTGAAAATCGAAGAAACCTTCTGTAAATAAAATAAGTAATGAGGAAAAAACAGTTATATGATTATGTTATAATGCAAGTAATTACTATAATAGCGGAAAGAAAATAAAATATATGAAAAGAAAAGCCAGAGAAAGTATTCCATAGACCACCGGGCAGTCCCAATGAGAATGCGTATAGCTATCGGCCCAACCGCAGACGATGCTCGAAGTCCGCGTCCTTTAGCCGGTTCCACGATTTTGCCTCGAAGAAATGTACTTAGGAGAGAAGGGGAAATTTATGAAGACCTTGAGTAAAAGATGAGCGTCGGGTTACCGGAGGGGGGACGGAAGGACATCGAGACCGCACGGTTACGCCTCAGGCCAACGCATGTCGATGGGGGGAGGCGCGGGCGGATCGCGGGAAGACCGCTCCGGTATGTGTTCGCCTGGCAATGTGCATGGACAGGGTCTATCCCACCCCTTTTCTATGGGGGAACGACGATACATAACATGAGTATTGGAGGATATTGACCGGAGTGGGCTGCACGATAGGAAACAAATGTACCGAGTCCGGGTTTGCAAGGGTTTGAAATTCGTGGAACGTAGGAACGGCCATGGACTAATTTCATTAATTGCTTAAGGTGTTGATATCCAGGCTTGATTTTTAAAAAGCACCCTAAAGAAAGTGATGTTTGTTTTGTGATTTTTTTATAGAATGTTCAATATAGTGTTTTGATATTAACAAGTTAACGGGGAACATAGTAGAGCAATCTATTAAAAATAATTGATTTTATTTATTGATAGCTGGCAAATAAAAAGTGTTGTAATTCACTAGGGAATTTACAGCTTTAAACACATTTAAATACAATACCAGCATTTAAAAACAAATCCACATGTCAATAATACCATTGGCGGCCTTCGTGGTCGAGGGGTAAGGCACTCGACCAGCAATCCGAAGTTCGCGGGTTCAAATTACGTCACGCGAAAGTCATTTTTATTCGAATGAATTGTGTTATTTTACAATTTAATCATTTAAAATGATATATTATATTATTAAGATATATATTCAGATATATTTGCGGAACGTTCCAGGGTGGAAAATACTCTAAGTATCTCCTTTGTTGTAGGACCACCATTCAGAATTGAAACGTTGCTTGAAATGGCTTTAGCCACGTTTAGTGATCAGATTTGAATAGTCAGTTACTTCCAGCCTTCCTCTTTCCCATCTCTTCCCCCCACCCCCACTTCCCCCTTCAGTCTTACAAAATACCCTTATTGGGGATGCCGTAGTATCACTGGCTCCAGGCGGTTGAGAGTAGTTGAGACTCTTAAGCGATATTCACATTTAAAAAATACAGATTTTTAATGAAAAGTGTTGGTAAGAATAAATGTTTTAAAAAACGGAAATAGCCAAAAAATGTAAATACACCGTGATGTGATCTCCTGAAAAACTTTTCAGTAAAAAATGATTTGATGACCAGCTTTTTAAATCTTCATGTTACCCAAAACCACTAACAAAAGGTTTTATTTGTTCACAGCTTCGACCCACATCGGATCTTTATCTGATTTACGTTGTTTTCAATAGCCTTGTTCAACAGCCTTTGTTTACAATCCTCTGCGTGGTTCATGAAACAAACTACCCCTAACTTCATTCAGGCACCTGTACTAGGGGATGGTTAACAACTCATTTCTATTCGCCACTCTTTTTCCTTTTATTCGTCCAAAGCAGACAGTTTCATATCCGATTGCAATTTGTTTGATTGCCTTTTACTTTCTAGTTCTATAAAAGAAGTCGACCTTTTTCGGAAACTTTATTTTTTTAGTTTTTGGATGGCCGAACAATGAAACACCGCAATGGAAGCCAATCGCTTGTGTCCCCCGTAACGTAACGCGTCATAAAATATTCTCTTTGCCGAAACTTTCGTGAAGGTAGACCTTTTCGATGAACCTACACAATTTATGTAGAAGCACCTTTTAAGGTTTTTTTAAACGAAAAGTGTTTTTTAAACGTGTTCGTGATAATAATTACCCAAAACACGTTTTATACAGCTGGAATGATGGTTATTATAAAAATAAGCTCTTTTTAATTTTTTAAAGAGTTACCCAATCGTGTTATTATTGTTTTGCTAAGGATTAGAAACTTTCATTTAAAAATAATTAAATCGATTTCATTTCCTTAGCAAATCCCTATATAATCAAAATACGAGTAATTAACTAATGGGAAGTTTTATAAATAACTAGCAGACCCGGAGAACTTCGTACCGCCTCAGAATCAATAAGTGTTAAGTTATATTAGCTGAATTAAATTCACTTTTTTATTAAGTTCCTTCCCAGAACTTCCTCTTCTTCCTTTCCTAAAAAGACCCTTCAGACAGCATCCCCAAAGTCGACCGGGAATTATTTTCCTCGGGGCCCCCTGTGTGGAGTAAATGTAAAAAAAAGTTAAAAATTACACAATGTAGCAATTATCGATAAACAAACAAGTGTTTTGTTTTGTGAATATCAGGGATGGCGTTGTGTACGGATTTATATTTTTTGTGATTTTTTTACTTTTCCACTCACTTACGGGAATTGCATTTCATTTTCTTTATACGTGTGAGGGAGATTTATAATAATTATTGTATTTTTCCTTTGGTAAGATGTATACATACGTTCACCGTTTATCTCATTTTCGACTGTTGGACATTTGGTGTGTAAGAAAGAGGGGCAGCATTATATGTTTAAGAACAAAAGCAAAACAATTAGCGCATTGACATTTGACGTTTTTGAATTTTTGGAATTCACTCACTATTCAATATTATACTTATCACAATATTGCTGCAGCTCTTTCAAAATACGATAATTCGTTCCAAACAAAATGTATGAGTTATTATTTTTAATATATAAACAAACGTTTAGACAAGATTTTTATGCAAAGCACAAAGGGTAACAATTATTATAAGCAATAATTATCAGCCTGAAACACTCATCAACATTGAAAAATCATTGAAGATTTTTCAATGTTTATGAGTGTTTCAGGCTGATAATTATTGCTTATAATAAATGTATGAGGAAAAGAATTTTCTTCATTACTTTTTTTTGTGAATTTTTTCCATGTTTTAATAGCTATTCTGCTATTCGGAGCGGAGACAAAACCAACAAATCAAAGATCATAAAAATCGGTCCAGCCGTTCTTGAGTTAAAAATGGTGTAACTAACCCGACTTTATTTTATATATTAACTAGCAGACCCAGCCACACGTTGCTGTGGCTAACGAAACACAACGCCATTATCCAACCTTTATAAAATCCACACCACCCGCTTGCCAGCTGCCCGCTGCCCGAATTGAATATTTGAATTTATCGGCTTTTCTCTACTATAATAATGAATAAGCATGTATTATACATATTTATAAACCTTCCTCTTAAATCACTATATCTTTTGGTGAAAACCGCATGAAAATCCGTTGCGTAGTTTAAAAGATCTGTGCGCAGATACATTTTGAGCGACTTCATTTTATACTATGTAATAATGATAATGATATAAGATTCAAGAAGTTTTTTAAAACTGTATTGTTCTTTAGGTAGTTAGTGACGTTGAAGACGAAGGTACTGATTATCGGAAGAGGATTTTCACAAACTTCAGGTCTGTTTTGTGTTTCCACTGGATTATCGGGTGATTAATGCTTCAAAGGTCCTGTAGAGAATGACAAAGTCCCAACAGATTAGTAAAAGAGAAACTTTAGTTGTACTTTAATGAACGTTGTTCTGGTTTTGGATTCCTTCATAATAGTATATTAAAATATAAGTGGATAAACAGGTCTTTAAAACACGGCGGCGTAGCCGAGTGCTCGAAATAAAGCAAGTGTTTTAAAGACCAGTTATTCACGAATACTTTACGCTATTTTTTTTTATTGGTACACTTTGAAAACATAAATATTGATATTATTATTAAAAATTTGGAAATAAGAACTATTAATGAATTCGTGATGTGACGTCACAATATCTTGTTGTCATGGAAATCAAAAACACAAACATTAATTTGCAATCTGTCACATAAGATTAATAGTTGACATCACAGTTTTTACTAGTTATTGTGTGTTGTAAAATGAGTTCTAACATTGATAATTTAAATACCAAAGAAGAATCGTGGTTAATACCTGAAAAATCCAAAGAAGTTTATAAAAAAGAATATGAAAGGTTTATAACATGGATGGAGGAGCAAAACGTAGTAGATGTAGATGAACGAGTTGTGCTTGCTTACCTTCAGAAAATGTCGGAACAGTACAAAGCAGATTTGTTGATGTTGCCATGGTAACTTTAAAAAACGCGCGTTCCATAAAGTGCGATTTAAACACGCTAGAGCGTACTTTAAATGAGTAAAAAAGGGCACCAATAAAAAAAATAATGTTTAGAGTATATTTAAGCGTACACACTTATTTTATGAATAAATGTATATAATTATTATTTAAAACAAATGTTTTGAAACAATATACTAAAACTTGGATATTATAACAAAAATATATTAAATGGCAATATAATAAATTTATTTTATTTAACACTAGCGAGAACCGGGCATGCGATTCAATGCCACTAAAAATGTGTTTTAATTCTGGTTATTGGAGTGCTTTTGGACACTCAACACAAATTGTGTTTTTAGTCTGATTGAGCAGGCAACGTACAGCTAGCTGTTCATGTATCTAAGAGAGAAGTACGGATTTTTCAAATTTACTCCCTGCTATCCTCTACCACTGTTCTCTATTATGCTCTATGCCTGCTCTACGCTCTGCCACTCTCTCGTCCCCCTCCCCTGTCATTTTTTTAAATATATATATATATATATATTTTTATATGAATACCCCCCAAGAGTCTCAGCTGCTCCCGTCTGGAGCCGGTGAGACTATGCTATCCGCAATTGGAGTATGTTGTGAGGCTGAAGGTAGTGGGGAGGGGAATGAGATAGGGAAGTACCTGGCTATTCAGATCTGGTTACCAAACACGGCTGAACGGTGGTTTTATACCAGGGCAATACTGAGAGTATCTTTCACTCTGGAACGTGCCGCAAATACACCATACATTATTTTTAATGAATTAATTATTGAAATAAAACTTATTTGCCACGTCGGGATTCGATACCTCGACCTTAGAATTGCGAGTCAAAAGTCTTACCGCTACACCACTTTACTATGCGTCCCCGTTTTCTCCCGTGGCCCTTCTTCTCCCGCGTTCTCCGGCTATGCAATTTATTGTTTGTTCTCTGCGAACTTATCATTTGGTTTGACTTTTTGACAGATGTAATGAAGAGAACTCCGTACATTTAATGTTTTCCATACGTGTTTTAGAGGTATAATGGTTTAACAAAATCAAATTTTATAATATTTTTATTATTATTATAATTTACAAATACAAGATTATTACATTGGATTTAGTAATATAGACGTTGTACATTATAATGATTTAGGAACAATAAGATGTATCAAGGAAAAAAATATTTATGAGATGTAATATTTTTGGTATGCCTCGTTATTCTCCTGTGCCCTTTCTTGTGGAAAACGTTATTTTTTAATGTTTTTTCGCACTTATAAAAGTAGGTCCCGTCTCTACGGTTTATAAAAAATGGTCTGAAATTTTCAAAAAATCGCCAGGGTTACAAAAATACGATTAAAAAAAAAAAAACATACAGATACAGAATGTCTGAGAATATTTGCCTAAACTGGAATTTTTTTTTAAATGTGATGCAAGTGGCCTATTGTTATTTGAGACTTCCTATATATTCCTCCACACAGCATTCTCAAAGATGACATAGGCCCTGAGGGAAATTATTTTCCTCAGAGCCTCCTGTGTGGAGCTCATGTAAAAAAAAAAAAAAAAATATTAAAATAACCCTTCACCCAAATATTATAGTTTTCGGCAGTGTGACCGGTGATCAAGCAATTTCTTTGTGGAACATTCCCACTTCTTCCATCGCCGTGCACTGGTCCGTTATTTAATGTATCTTTGAGGAACATTTCTACTTCTTCCATCGACGTGCACCGGTCCGTTATTTAATGTTATCTTTGTGGAACATTCCTACTTCTTCTATCACCGTCCGTTATTTAATGTTATATTTTTCTGATACATGTCTACTTTCACTCGTTATTTGGGCCGTTGGGAATCTTATCACATGAAAAAAAGTGGTTGGAATTTTTTGACAAATAATACTTTATTTAATACTAGCGAATATTACGGTTTCTTTTTGTGTGTCATTTCCCATCTTCCCGCGTCCCTTTCTCCTCTCGCGTTACCCTCCCACATCCCATTCCTTCCACCTTCCCCGCCTTCTCACCTCCCTCGTCCACCCTCCAGTGAATGCCTCCTTCGTTTCTCTCCCCCCTCTGGGATTCCTCTTCCCCCTGCCTTCTTTCCTCCCTCTTTTCCCTTCTAAACTGTACTCATCTTTCAAACAACTCGCGAAAATGTTTTTAAAAATTTCATAATGCAAGAGCTTACCAGTATATATATAAACCTTCGCGGGCATGCGCACAACAATTTACCAAAGTTTCATCGCATTCGGATGAACAGTAATGGAAATAATTTCATGACCCTAAGCTTACTATTATATAGAAACCATCGCGGAAATGCGGATATCAAACAACCAAAGTTTCATCGCAATCGGAAGAATGGTTTAGGATCGCAAAGGGACAAATAAATAAACATTATTTTTTATATAATATTAAGATTAAGGTGGTTTGTCTGACTTTTCACTTTAAAATGCGCCGTCCATGTGATATTTTTTTTTATAAATGTTGAGCCCCTTGATTTCTGAATTTAGTTAGAGAATTTTTCAGATTATTTATTATTTCAAAACCCCTTGATTTCTTATTATCAGGGGAATGTTGTGAGTGTACAGGAAATGGAGGAGATGTAGAATGTTATAGAATACCCTCCGTGGAAAGATGAGAAGCTCACAAGTACTTATTTATTATTATATTATATCTCTTTATTTACAAAAGACGATTGAAAAGGATAGATAGAATTTTAAAAAAGATTTCTGTTTTTCGCCCGGAAAAATTGCGTTAAAATTCACTACGTGGAGAGTGCATATTCTTTAAAGTACGTAGTTCCTTGCATTTGACACAACACCTGCTCCTTCTAAAAGCTTCTCGGAAATCCTTAGGGAGACTTTTATGCAGTCCAGTTGAAGGGAACGTCTGAAAGAAGTGTAGAAATCTCCGTTTTCGAAATCGATTTATTTTGTAAAGCGACATCAGTTCAGTTCCGGGTAAGTCCACAACTACACATGTTTCCCTCAATAATAATAATCACTTGAACTTTTAAATCATATTTCTTAGTGTCTTCCAGAAAATCAATCAAGCAAAAAACAAAAAAGCGTGGTTGATAGTTTTTCAAATACAAGTTTATTGTTATATCTTCAGCAACGTGATAATCAACTAGTAAAGTTTATAACTATTATTAGAAGTGCGGATCAAATACGGTAAATACCTACGTGTTAAATAAAATAAATTTGCATGGCTTCTACAAAGTTGACTCTACAGGATTTTTTTACGAATGACACTCGGAATTTATCACGTTTTTTATTGTTCATGAATACAAATTCGCAGTGGTACACTTTATCTCCAGGGATTTTATTTCGTCTTAGTCAGGTTTTATTATAACCGCCAGTGAAGGGTCTGGAGTGTATTGGCTTAAAACTGGGTGCTGGGATAAAGCTGCCTATGAATAAAGCGACTAACCTTTTCATTAGGACTAATTATTAATGCCAAAAAAACTAAATGTATGTATATAAGATCACCGAGATTGAAAATGTGGAATTTACCTCAAATAACTGCACATAATTTTGAATGTATATATAGGAAAATTGATAATATTTGCCACTGTGAAAAAATTGATTTTACAAATGAATATACTTATCTTGGCATAATCGTAGACAAATAACTTTAAATGGAATAAACAAGTGATCAAAATTTGTAACCAGCTCCGATGTTTGGCGAGTATTTTTTATAAATTAAAATTTGTATTGCCTCGATGCATTCTCAAACTTTTGTATCATTCTATGGTTGAATCCATACTTACATATGGAATTCAAACTTGGGGACACTCGAGCATAATTAATATTCAAAATATTCAAAATTTACAAACAGCTATAATTAAAAGAATTGTTAAACCTAGCATTAACAAACAAAGAAACAACTTAAAATTACTGTATGGGTCTGAGGGCCTACTTCCAATTAAAGGGCTTCTCTGGTACATTATAATTATGGATAATTCGGAAGAAAGCGCGTATAAAAAGTTATTGGTGCATAGCCACACAACAAGATTTACCGAAAATAAAGGCCTGAAAATGCCACGAATGTCAAATAAGTATAAGTAATATGGTACCTTTGATTTATAACAAATTGAAGCAAAACATTAATTTTAAAAATAATCAGGAACCCTGCCCTAAACTGACAAAAAGTAGTTAATAAATGAACAACACATTTATCTATCCTAAATCTTGAATTAGGTATTAATATTGTTACTTAAGCCAATGTGTGTTATGTAATAATTTTAATGGTAGAACCTACAGACAAGCTGGTCTGTTACAGCTTTGTGGGACTACCCATAGCTTATATTGTATTAGATGTAATTATATTAAATTTAATAGAAAAAAAAAAAATTTGTAAGATCACATAATTCTTTCACCAATGGATCAACGCACTATGGAATTGTGATTTTTGGCAAAAAGTAAATATAGGTATTTACTCCTTCAATGATTGCCGGTAACTAATGATTTCCCGCATTCACTTTGATTGTCCTTTTCTCGCAAACTTTTGTAAATACAGACGTCTCTAACAGTTCAATATGAATCGTCTAATACCTACAATATCAGCAGAAACAGATATGTTGTTGAAAGTTTAAATCAGGTTTTGTGAATCGCGTCTTAGCTTTTTAAATTTTGCTGGTATCACGAGTACTAGTATATACTCATATTTATATATATCGCACACATAGATAAAGAGTAGTAAAACTCGAAATAATCCAAAATTGAGTTATTGCGATTGTCGGAATCTGCGTCGAAAACTACAAAAACAACAAAGACACCAGCTGTTTAAAAATCTCCATCAATAATAATGTAGATGGCGCTAAGTCAGTCTTTCTGAGTTGCTCCACGAAAACCCCCACCAACAATAGTAACGCATCACCAGTTACAACATACGAGCTGCAGGGGAAGGTGCCGTCAATACTCACAAAGACTGGATTATTTCGAATTAGTTTTGTATTCGTGATTAACCGCAGTCATAAAGCGTGATTATCTTCAGTTCATTCGTATTAATGATAAACTTAGTTTAGTGTTGGTGAAATTATTTTACAATATTTGAGTTGGTCGAGTATTGCTGGTTAAATTTAAATTGGCCCTAATTCTTAAGCAATAAATGCTACTGTTTATTTTGATAGACGCTTGTGTAGAGAGGTCCTTGTATTTCTGAAATTGATTTTAATAAATTTTAATTCTTTGAAATACTGCGATTTATAAATTTTTTTGAGTTAGTATAGTATTCGTCAATTTCAACTACTTCGCATTTTGCTACAGATTATGAAGCTTTTACTTCTATAGAAAGCGATGGAGACTAGCTCAAATGAGCCTGAGAGCAGTTATACGGAGATGGAGCTTCAAGAGAACTCAACAATACTCACCACGAGCACCAGGGTGATGAAATAAATCTCGAGAAATGACACTAAGGAGCAGGGGCGTAGCTACCGCCGTATCAGCCGTATCAATGATACGGGGCCCCCGGGCTACAGAGGCCCCTAACGTGTGTAAGCAAAAATTAGTAAAATGTTATCCACAATGTCACTTAATCTCGTGCTTCCCGGGAAAAAAAAAAACATATAAAAAAACTGTCATACGTACCTATAGAGTTTTCACTTCAGAAATGACAAAAGTCAAAAAAAGCAATCTCTTTTTTTCCCGTGCCCAAAAGTTGGCAACATCCTACATGGGAATTCCGCAATAACCGATGTACAACGACAAACCACGGAGAGCAATATTTGCGCGTTTTATTTCATTCCGGTTCAAACGTTATTTGTTACATTGTAATCCAATACAATCTTGTTCTTCTGATTCTTTATTGATTAATTATTTTAATTTGTGAAAAGAATGATTGAAAGGAAAAGAGATTATCCCAGTGGAGCTATGAAAAGAATAAGTAAACAGAAAAAGGAGGAGGTTATTAAAAAAATGCCTAAAAATTTCTTCATTTTTCAGCAATCAGCTTCTGTACTACCTATTTATCTACCAGTAGCGAAGGGTGAATTTTATTTTTTGAAAGAACAATGGCAACCTTCAATACATTAAAATACCTGATCACGTATTGTATTGAGCAATAATAAGAATTTTGTTTCGATATTCTTCATTAGTAGGTAGTTGATTATTACTCTCAAAGCCATTTCTCTCATAATGCTGGGAGGATTGAGCATTTTTGTTCCTTTTGTGAGAAATCTTTACCCTTCATTTGGGCCCCCTGACTAATTTTGATACAGGGCCCCTCCAAGGCACGCTACGCCACTGCTAAGGAGTTACAAAAGAATCCAACGGTAGCATAACCATCAACCAGCACCCAGGTAATACCATCGCACTGTATTTCATCGTTTAACAGCGATTATACGGAGATGAAGCTTCGAGAAAACTAAATAACACCTTCGACGAGCATCATGGAAAAAACCTCGAAAAATGACACCATGGAGTTACAGAAGAACCCAACAACGGTAGCATCACCATCAACCAATACCTACGTAAAACCATCGCACTATATTTTACCGGTTAACAGCGATGGTAACGATTTCGACGATTTGGATGCGGATCCGGTCTTCAACCCACCTCCCACAGAAGTAACTTACCGTCCATCACTCATCATTCCAAGAATAAAGTCTCGTTCCTCCAGTACTACTCTTCCAGATCTAGCTCATAGTTCTAGTAGTAGCTCTAGTAGTTCCAGCAGCAACTCTTCAAGCAGTTATAATACAGAAATAGGTAGTAACTCTGTGCCATCTGCCACGCCGGATTCTGCCAATCTGATTCTGAAGCTTCCACCTCTCAACCGATCATAGAGTAGTCTGCTGATCCTGAAAGCCTTCAAAAGGGTAAGAAAAAGATAAGAAACCCTGCCGATTGACCTCAAACATTAAGAAATCTCGGCGATACACCGGGAAGGCTTATGTGAGTTCAACAAATAAGAGCGTCCCTGAAAGAGCGGTCAAGCCTCCATGCCAAGATAAGTGCAAATTGAAATGCAAAACTAAAACAGGTGAAACATTACGCAAAACTTTGATCGGTAGATTTTGGGGATTAGGCGACGTTCAAAAGCAAAAAGAGTTCATCGTAAGGCACACTCAAGAAATTAAGCCTAAATAATTACAACAATAATACAGCAGTACCCAAAATTATAGGTCATTTCATTATGCATTTTTCTTTGAGGTTGAAGACAATCGTATAATAGTCTGCAAGACTTTTTTTAAGCTACCCTAAACTTAAGCTACCGGTTCATTAGAACAGCTCATTCAAAAAGACAAGAAGGCGGTTTCATAGAAGATGACCGAAGGGGTAATCAGTAAGCACGGACAGCACTCGATTATAGAAAATGCCGTGGCTTTCATCAAGTCTATCCCAGAACAGAATCTCATTACCTTCGTGCACAAACAACGAGAGAATTCATCCCAAGTGAAAAATCACTTGCAGAACTATACCGAGATTACAAAGATCTACGCAAAAAAGAACTTTACCGATTACTTCGTCATCAGCTTTTAATCGTTTTAATACACAGTTTAATATTTCTTTTCACACCCCGAAAAAAGGTCCCCTCGGTGAGCCTGATTATAATAATAATATAGTAGTTTTGTGTTTAATATGCTTTATTGTTACCTTTTCGATGTAGTTTTTTTTGGTACCTAATTTAAGCTAACTGAAAACATTTTAGATATTTTTATAAAATTATTTTTTCTAAAATACCTGTCAAAGAAGAGCTGTGTTTTTTTAATAAAATAAATAGTATATTAAAATATAAGTGGATAAACAGGTCTTTAAAACACGCGCAATTATTCGAGCACGGTGGCGTAGCCGAGTGCTCGAAATAAAGCAAGTGTTTTAAAGACCAGTTATCCACGAATACTTTACGCTATTTTTTTTTTATTGGTACACTTTGAAAACATAAATATTGATATTATTATTAAAAATTTGGAAATAAGAACTATTAATGAATTCGTGATGTGACATCACAATATCTTGTTGTCATGGAAATGAAAAACACAAACATTAATTTGCAATCTGTCACATAAGATTAATAGTTGACATCACAGTTTTTACTAGTTATTGTGTGTTGTAAAATGAGTTCTAACATTGATAATTTAAATACCAAAGCAGAATCGCGGTTAATACCTGAAAAATCCAAAGACGTTTATAAAAAAAGAATATGAAAGGTTCATAACATGGATGGAGGAGCAAAACGTAGTAGATGTAGATGAACGAGTTGTGCTTGCTTACCTTCAGAAAATGTCGGAACAGTACAAAGCATCGACTATGTGGGCCATACATTCGAAATTGCAATGTCTGTTGAGGATAAATAAAGGGGTTGATTTAAAATCATTTGTGAAAGTGCATGCATTCATGAAGGCAATTAGGAAGGATGACGTTGCTAAGAAGGCGTATGTATTCAAAGTGTTTGTTTTATTTGACATTTAAAATATTCCTGTCAGATTTATAGTTAAAAGTTGACATTTAGACTTCACATTTTGTTGATTTGTTGATGTTGCCATGGTAACTTTAAAAAACGCGCGTTCCATAAAGTGAGATTTAAACACGCTAGAGCGTACTTTAAATGAGTAAAAAAGGGCACCAATAAGAAAAAATATATTTTTTTAAATATCTATCAAAGCCCCTCTTTAAAATACTACATTTCCTGTTATTTACAGACTGATACTGTTATACTGTTCAACTTTGTTAAACGTTTAACAAATCAATTGATAGTTTAATAGTTTTTTAATTAGAATAATGTAAGATTTCATTTTATTTTTCCAAGCCATTTCCTAAACAAGTGTTGTGTTTTTTTATTGTTTTCATTTGTTTGTTGCCTTATATTAAATAAAGATGTCTTCTGTAAAAAAAAATGTTTTACTTTATGATTATATATATACAAATATCCAAAACATAATTTAGATAAACTACTCTTTCTGTGAAGATTATAGAACAAAATGTACAGAATAAGAGTGCATTATTAATTCAAAGTTTAGCACTAATATGGAATCTATTTGAGTTGATAAAATTATTACGAATACTAAAATAATACGAAATTAATTAACTAACAAGTGATACGCGAATTTGACGTTCAGTAATTAAGCAAATAAATATCCTAGTAAAATAACATACAATATCATATAACAATATTTTTAATCGGTCAAATAGAAATCGAGTAAAACTTTTTTTGTTGTTCCTGAAAAAAGAGGTATTTTGAGTTGTACTACTCTTTACCTAGGTGTGCGATATTATAAAAATCAAAATAAGTTTTCTTCTGTCTATGTATATATGTTATGCGTTGCTAAACCATTCATCCGATTGAGATGAAACTTCGGGGTTTTGATGTGCGCATGCCCGCGATAGGTTTTATATACAAGAGTGAGTTTTGGCATCATGAAATTATGCATTGCTAACCGTTCATCCGATTGCGATAAAACTTTGGGGATTTGATATGTGCATGGCCGCGATGGTTGAGGGGAACTCGAAATGTGGGTTCGCGGAGGGGGAAGGGGGACGGGAACCCGGGAGGGGGTTTACGGGAGGGGAGTAACCCGGAAGGAAAGAGGGGAACTCTGTAGGGGGTTCGCGGGGCGGGGGAAGCAGGCGAGGGGAGTGGGGAGAGGGAAGGAGAAGGCGGAGTGGGAACGCGAGAAGGGAAAGGACGCGGGAGAGGAAGGGGAGGCGGAAAGGGAACGGGACGAATGGGAAAGGACACGCAGGATGAAACAATTTCTTTATTAAGTGGTATAGCAACGCAAGCCGGGAACTAGCTAGTTTATTATATAATCTTAATGTTTCACCGATTACATATTATTGATAATTAAATAAAATAAATATTCCAAGTCCAGTTCCAAATGTCCAGTGCAACCGTTTGGGTCTCACCGAAACGTTCCAGGCATCGCCCCCAAACATGCGTCACATACGCGAGAAGATCACCGCACGAGCGGTTCCGCCGGAATCCGTATTGAGGGTCGTTAATAATTTTGTTCTTCTCGAGGTATGTGAGCAGTTTGTCGTTGATCACACGTTCCATCACCTTAGACAGAACTGATGTGATCGCTATGGGGCGGTAGTTGGCCGGGTTGGAGCGGTCGCCCTTCTTTGGAATAGGATGGATAACCGCTTTTTTCCAACCAGAGGGCACAGAGCCAGTCTTCAGGAACAGTTTAAAAAGCTTCGTCAAAATTGGAGCTATTTCTATTATTCACTAGCTTTATTAACATCAAGCCCTCGTAAAACATGGAGTACTTCCCGATGCCGGATCCTCAGCTTTTTCATACGAAAACCGCAGTGAGGAACCGACGTCGGGACAGCACCTTGGTCATCGAGGGTTGAGTTATCCGCAAACATTTTACCTAGTAAGTTAGCCTTTTCGGTGGCGGTGTTTGCTAGTGAGCCGTCAGGTCTGGTAAGAGGTGGCAGACTGGATTTGCAGAAATTGCGACCTATTGAGCCCGCAAGCGACCAAAATTGCCTGCTGCCATGCGGGCATGCAGTCAGCTTTCTGCTGATCTGCTGGTCGTGCTCGAATTTTGACCTATTTATGATTTTCTTGGTTTCCTTTGCCATTTTGTTGTAAGCTGTTCTGTCTTCGGATGTTCTAGATGTGTTGTAGGCTCGGTAAGCCGCGTTTTTTCGTCGCACTGCTTCAGCGCATTGTCGACTGAACCACGGATTCTGGTTTGATTGTGATTTATTCCTGTACGCACCAAACGGAAAAAACAAAACAAAAAAACATTTAAATCCAGAATTAAAAGACTTTTTTGAGTGGCATTGTAATGCTTGCCGGGTACTCGGCAGTTCTTTTATAAAATGGTGAGTAGAACCAAACCGACACCCATTAAATACAATTTGCAGAAGTAGCAGATATTTTTAATAGCACCGAAATAACTTACAAAAAGGCATTTCCCTTTTTTTTACAATTTTTCACCTTTTTTATTTGAAACAGATATGGGTTTGCGCTCTGTTCGCGCATTATGCTTTTTTTCATATTTTTTGACATCGTTTGTCCATTTCATACGCTGCCTAGGATTACCTACTTTTGTTTTTGTTTTTTGGGGTCTAAGATTACACAGGCCTGCGACTGTTTTTTTTTCTTTGAAAAAAGAGGTAATTCCCATGTATTTTTGGTTGCTAAATTCGGGAAAATTATCAAAAAAAATCCTACACGTAAGGTTTTTCCGGAAAACTCAAAATGCTGTGGAATTGCCTATCTTAAGGCGCAAAACGGAGTTTATGGCCGAAATATATTTTTTTTATTAATTCCAACTTATTATAAGATAATGTTATGTTTTATAGACTGAAACACATATATCGGGATTTTCCATAGTAAGTATGATGAGAGAATGCCGAAATTCCCAAGTTGCCCACTACCTTCCATCCCTTTTATTTATTATTTCTGTTCCAACTTTCCTAAGGTGCATTGCAAAAATGACTTCAAGAGGTTGTGTAAATTCTTCTGAGAGTTTTTTTTATATTTATGGTGAATTTGTAGTGAAAAAAACAACAATGAAATATTAATGATTTAGTTAAAAAAGTGTATTTGGTGTAAAGATAGGGGGACCAGGACAAATCTTGGGCCCCGCATGGAGTTTGTTCAGGGTGTGTTGAAGGACTTAGAATGTGGTCAAAAAGTAAAGTTAATCTTTTCGTTTTGGTGTTCCCATGATCTCTGGAGAGAGCCTCGAAACCACAGCGATGACTCCTACTTTTGTTCGTGCAATGTGCAAGGGTATTGTACCAAAAATAAAAATAAAACAAATTTGTTACCCAAACATGAATTTGGCACTCCGCCCAGTCCCTCACGGACCAGGCATTCCTACACCAAAGCCTAGACGATTTGCAATCATCAGAAGAAACTTCTAGTGAGGATTTTCAAGTTGGCGACTCCAGTGGACCTCAACAATTTTAATATAACGTCCTACAAAAGAAAAAGCACAGAACGAAGCTTCGAAACTAAAAAAAGCAGATTTTATATAGATTTATAATTGTATATAATGTAAATAAAATATTTTATGACTTAAAATTAATTAAATTTGCATATTTTATTTTTTTTCTTTTGAACATTCCCTAACGAAGTAGTGTAAGGCGGGTTTTGCCTATATTTTAATTTCCACTTTGCGGAAAATCCTTACGTGATGGGTCGAAATGGATGGCATACTCGAATTCAGCGTACCAAAATACATATAATTCACCCGTTACCACTTAAAAAAAATGTCAATTAGCAAACCTGTGATGCTCCATAGAGAACTTCCAGACATCCCACACAAACGGAAAAGCTCAAAACGGAGTTTTGAGGGAAAAAGATGTAGATATTATAAAGAATTATAAATCCCTATTGTATATACATATTATTTTTATCAAATTGTATTTAAAAATGTAAATAAACCAATAGTAATAGATTTTGTTTTTTCATTCCAAAATGCATTTTTACCTATATGTACTGCGGGTTTTGCATAACGAGGACGAAATATGCTCTCATCACAAGACTGGAGAAAACAACAACCTGTGAAGATGTTATCGCTTTTCTCAAGCAAAACGGTATTAATGCGGTCGCCTACGAACTACAGACAAAAACTGGCGAATATCGAGCATTCAAAGTTGGGACTCCTGAGTCAACATACGAAAAACTTATGGATGCGAGTATATGGCCGAAATTCTCAGTTGTGAGAAAATACATTTTCCGAATGCCGACAACGCAAACCAATGATTCAAAATAATATTCAAAATGGATCACATAAGTACCAAGACTCTAAAAATTATCTCATTCAATTGCAGATCAATTCGTCGAACAGAACACTTCATAAATGAATTATGTGGTTGTAATGACATCATTGCATTACAGGAAACCTGGCTGTTACCTACAGACTTGAGATATCTGTCGTCAATACATCCAGAATTTCTCAGTCATGGAACATCTGCGGTGAACCTCTCAGACGCTCCATTAATTGGCCGCCCCTACGGAGGCGTTGCAATTTTATGGCGCAATACAATAAAAGCCATTCTGATTGACTGTAGAGATCCAAGAATCATGGCTATTGAACTGGAGTCAGCAAATGGAACTCTCCTTATAGTCACGGTTTATATGCCGACCAATTCAGCTGAGAACTTACCGGAATTCGCAGACTGTCTGGGAAAAATACACGCCATTATTGAGGAACAAAACAGCTCCAACTCCATGATTATAGGAGATTTCAACGCGGATCCGAGGTCACTTTTTGGCCGTGAACTTGCACATTTCTGTATAGAAAATAGCTATACATACACCAATATTGTGCATTTAAGCTCTGATACATTTACTTATGTAAGTGACGCCCACGGAACCACCAGATGGCTTGATCACTGTATTATGACACAGGGGTTGAATAGTGCAGTAAGGAGCGTAAAAATCACAGCCGATGCGACGTGTTCAGATCATCTCCCACTAACTGTGGAAATAGATCTAAATCTAACCCCCATTATTTCCAACAGACAGAATCGATCAAAGGTTTTTGGAAAATGGACGGCGAAATCCGAAAATGATATTAAAACTTACAACGCCCTTGCCAATAAACTATTGTTAAAAATGAAACCCCCAGATGCCGTAAGATGTCAAAGACTTAACTGTGATAACGAAACTCATAAACTTGAACTAGATTCTCTCTACGGTAATATTGTCCATATACTAAGAAACTCCGCCATAAAAGCATTCAGAAGGAAAGAACCCAAAAAAATGTTTGAAATTGTTCCTGGGTGGAATAATGAAGTCTCCACTTTGTACCGCCATTCAAGACATGCATTCCTCTGCTGGGTTCAAGCCGGAAGGCCTACGGAAGGCCGTTTCGCAGACGAAAGGAAAACTAGTAAGAAATCTTTTAAAATTGCTCTCCGAAAATGTCAACACTCGGAAAACAAAGCACGAATGGATAGCATAGCTACGTCTATGCATAACAAAGATTTCAGAAAGTTTTGGCAAAAAACTTCAACTGTGCTGAAAGCCAAGAGCAAAGTTCCACTATGCGTCAAGAACATTACGGGTGATGAAAACATAGCCAACGAATTTAGAGACTTTTTCTCTTTAAGCGAGGATCAAGGAGATACCATGAAACCTTCGATAATGACATGCCCGCCTGCGGCCAATGATGACTTGGTCATGAATGTTACTCATGAAATGATTGAAAGCGCAATTAAGCAAACCGCCCATGGTAAAAGTCCAGGATACGACGCCATTGGTATTGAGCACATAAAATACGCAGGAGATCAACTTCATACTATTCTAGCCGCCCTGTACTCAAGCCTCCTAAGACACACACACATGCCGATGGATATGAGCAAAACTATTATCGTACCAATCCTGAAATCCAATCAGCTGGATGCATCGGTATTAGGAAATTACCGACCGATTTCCTTGGCGACAATGCTTTCGAGACTATTTGAAAAAATCTTATTCGCGCTAGTTAAAGAGAAACTATTTACCCTTGATAACCAATTCGGCTTCAAGAGCGCCTCATCAACCGATATGGCCATTTATGGAGTAAAACAAACAATAGCCTATTACAAAAAAAGAAAAACCACAGTCTATGGGTGTTTTCTTGACCTAAGCAAGGCGTTTGATCGTGTCTCCCATCAATTATTATGGGAAAAACTCATAAAGCGAGATGTTCCAGCAGCAGTGGTCAATATGCTGGCTATTTGGTACGGACAACAGGAAAATCACATTCAATGGGCAGGAGCTTCTTCAAGACCTTTATTCCTTAAGAGCGGTGTCAGGCAAGGGGGAAATAGGTCTCCAACTCTATTTAATGTGTACATTAACGACCTCTTACAAGAGTTGAACGATACACGAATCGGTTGTCATATCTGCGGACAAGGAAGTAACAACATTAATTACGCCGATGACATGGTGCTGCTTGCACCTTCGATTAAAGCGATGAGACGACTTGTGCAAATATGCGAAGAGTACGCAAACTCTCATAACCTGTTGTACAATTCTAAAAAGTCAGTCATCGTCGCTTTCAAACACAATAAGGAGCCATCACATATTCCTCCAATATATTTAGAAGGAATTGAACTGCTTGTGGCCTCACAGGTTAAGTATCTGGGACATATCCTAACCGAAGACATGAAGGATATAGAAGATATGGAACGACAAAGAAGAGCAATTAATATACGGGCCGGAATGCTCTCAAGGCGGTTCTACCACTGTAGCGAAGATGTCAGAAAATTACTATTCAAGACATACTGTACTGCCCTGTACACGTCAGAACTGTGGACACAATACCCAGCAGCGCAATGGGACAAACTGAGGGTGTGCTACAATAATGCATACAGGCAACTTATGCAACTACCGAGGTTCTGCAGTGCCTCCACGATGTTCACCGAGAGGAGGGTGCACTCATTCCCAGCCCTACTTCGCCACCGACTAGCCAGCTTCTGGAGCAGGATACGGACTTCAACCAATATCATTGTCGTGGCTGCATCCGAGTGGCTCAGTTCCCCATTAAATGAGCGATGGATGCAGATGATGAGGCGACCTCCATGATGGACGATCCCAAAATATCTTTTTATTTTTAATTCTGTCTACTTATTATTTATTTTAATTTTATGCTTATTTTTTGTTATTTGTGTGATGAATTTTGTTTTCATTTTATGCTTTAATTAGGTACCTACCTAATATTTAAACTATTTTTTTTCTTTTCTTTTATAGTTGTTTATGTAATATGGCAGACTGGGGTTGCACTACCCTCCCAGTCTTGCTGGAATAAAAACTTAAATAAAATAAAAAAAAAAAAAATAACTTTCATTATCATTTTGCGGAAAATCCCTACGTGCTGGAGAAAAACTGAGCATATTTGAACTCAGCGCACCAAAACACATACGATTCATCCATTACGGTGAAAAAAAAATCAAAAAGTGCCAATTTGCAGGCCTGTGTTATCTTTGTTCATCTGTTAAGATGATTTATATATTTATTCTTATTTTTATTTCTATTGTCCTTAAACTATTATTATTTGTTACTTTTATTTTATTTGTTATTCTATTTTATTTTTATTTATACAAGATTCACCTAGTTTAACTCCTTTCCTGTATGTGATTATGTACCTAATACTAGTATGAATATTTTCCTTAATATCTATGCTGTATGTTTGTACTTTCGTCTACATATATATGGATGATTATACTTAATATTATATGCTCAATATAATATCTTATGAATCTCGACTACCATAATATGGGCATTTGCCTAGCTTGGTAGTCGAAAAACTATGTAAAACAAACCTGTAACCAAAAAAAAAAAGAATAAAAAAAATAATAAAAAAAAAATATATGGGATCGATTGGGTATTGCATTCGAAGACTTGGTGGGTAGCATAATGTCAAAATCCTGAATTTATCCCATCTACCTAATCTTTCCATCCTAAATGTCACCATGAAAAATTGTTGCAAGAAAGTACTCAACTTTGGAGAGGTGACAGTGTGCTTTGCTGTTCAGTGCAAAATAACATCTCAGACAGGGTGCATGTACATAACCTCTCGCTATAAGAATATTGCGATTTTTAAATTAAACATTGTGAAGTGTATACCACAAACTGGAGATCAGCGAGGACCCATCTGCAACGGTGAGTCCTATTTTCTTTTTTCCAATCTGGGCTTATCTACTTTTCCAAAAGAACAGATCTGAACTACCGACTGACGATCCATCAGGTTTGCGAGTGTATGCTATTTAATCGTCCCGTATAACTTATCGATCACATAGTTTCGGGACTGGTCCTTCGAGAGTTGCATAGGCTTTGCTCTGTGGAGTCGCAGTTTCCCGACACCACGCTCTGTTTTTTTATTGCTTTTGCCTAATAGGCCACTTGCATCACAAAAAAAATCCGGTTTAGGCAAATCTTCTTAGACTTTCCGTATTTTTTTTAATCGTATTTTTGAAACCCTGGCGGTTTTTTGAAAAATTCAATCCGAAAAATCAAATCAACTTTTATGAACCGGAAAGACGTGACATAATTTTATGGGTGCGAAAAAACGATAATTACATAGCCAAATATAATTTAAAAAAATGAGAACACACGAATGGCACAGGAGAATACCAAAAATATTACATCTCATAAATATTTTTTTCCATGATCTATCTTATTGATATTATCATTATAATGTTCAACGTCTATTTAAGACTAAATCCAATGTAATACACCTGTACTTGTAAATTATAATGATAATAAGAATATTAAAAAAAAATTGATTTTGTTAAAATCAGCAGCTTTACCATTACACCTCTAAAACAGGTACAAAAGGCATAAAATGTACGGGGTTCTCTTCATAACATCTGTCAAAACGTCAAACTAAATAATAAGTTTGTAGAGAACAAACAATAAATCTTGTGAAAGTTAAATGTCTAATTCAAAAATTCGCCTGAAATCAAAGTGTTGCCATATAAAAAAAATAAATCAGTGTGGAATTTTACACAATAAATAGAACATTAAGAAGAACACAGAAGACGGGACATTTTCACGTAGTGACGTCACGAGCCCAAAATATGGATTTATTTATTAAAAAAAAATCTGTACATTTCTAAAAAAAATTATTAACATTTTCGTAATCTTATTAAAAAAATCTATCCACACGATTTTTTCCAAGACTAATCCATGCAAGTGGCCTATTGTAAATATGAGTTAATTTTTTATCATATTAGTTCACATTGTACGATTGTTTTGCAATCCTTTTTTGTAATTTTTTTTATTCTGTCTACTTAAAGAACGGTCAGTGGCTGAGTTGGCATTACGTTTGGGTCCCACCCAGGCATCCCGTGTTCGATTCCTCGGCTGGCTTTTTTTTTAAGAGTGGAGACGGTTGTGTTATTGTGCTATCTCCTATTTTACCACATTCCTTTGACAGTAACCCAGTCCCTTTTATAAAGTTCACCAGGATTGTCATTGGAAATGAAGCTATATCTTCTGGTATCTTCCCAGGTCTCACTTCTCCTCTTAACTCCTCTTTGGTTCCCTGAAGGCCCACGAGGGAGAGTCCACCTCCCCTTGGTTCCCTAAAGGCCCCACAAGGGAAGTGTTCATAGAGGTGGCCTCAGCTCTCCTCTCCACGTTTTTTCATCTTGGTTCCTCCTACAGGCCCCATGAAGTAAGTCCACGGAGGTGGCCTCAGCACTCCTAGGTTACCAAAAGGCCCCTAGTTTTCGAATGGTCCAATTTTTTTGTCGTCCGAGTGACCAGGGAAATATAAGGTCCACTCCACCCGCCCCCCGAGGGCTAGAGTAAGGTCCGTTCGTGATACTGTTCCCCGGAACATTCAGCCTGAGCACGGTAGCTCACACTTTGGCTTGGGATTGCTATTGAAGGTTTGTGTTTCCACTCCCTGGGCGATGGGTTGCCACACTCCCTACGCTACTCGGATGGCTAATTCCTCCTTCACGACGCAAGGAATATTTTTTACTTACTGTGTTAGTAGTAAGAGATTTTCAAATATTATTATTACAATAAAATTTCCTTAGGGGCAAATATTATACTACACCCTTCCTAAATGTTTTATTTCAAATTGTAGGAACCTGACTTTTTGGAGACTGAATAGTTTGCACCAATTTGTTTTGAGATTCCCTTGGTCCTGGACAACATTATGTGATGAGGGAACTGTTTGGTTGTAAACTTACTCTTTATTTTGTCACCCAATAATACTAATTGTCAGCCAATTTGATTAAAACAATTGCAGTTTTTTAAGTGAAAAATTTTTTTAGCACCGTTCTAAAAAAATTTAGCAACGAAAGTGAGTGATATTAAAAAGATACAAACACATTCATCTATTGGATTTAGCCTGCGAGAGAATGAGTTAGCAATAAAATATTTATTTATTTCATGGGTACTCGGGTCCAATATAATACGGTAAATTCATGGTCTCATGTAAGTCTTCTTTGATCTAGTGGTATAAGACGCCTGACGAACCGTAGCGGCTAGAATTTAGCGGACCAAGGATCGACAACAAAACAACATATAATATATAATACATATACAAACTCAAAAATAATATGCTTTCAAATTATCCGCAGAGTAATATTATGTTTGAAGAAAATGTTCACAATTATCCTACGAGAAGACACGAAGACTCAAAACTAAACTTTCGTTCACACAAAATAGCGCGTTTTTTAAAAGGCAAAAACTTTAGCCGTAAAGGAAGCCTCAAGTCTCAGCACTTTTCGTAGGATATGTGCATTATATGTAAAAAATATGTTTTGATTACTTACCAATATTATTCTTATATCTTATTCTTATGTAATGTATTTTTGTCAAGTTATCTTTTTTATTTAGTATTCTTTTTTTAAATGTGTTTAAAAATGTTACTGTACCTCGTAAATTGTATTTTTTTTTTATATTTTCCTACTAGATGCATGAACAAATTTACAAAAAAACAAATCCAACGAAATCAAAATAAAAAATGTTTTAATTTTGTTTAAATTAATATGAAATCTTCAAACCATTCCAGGCAAAGAAAACACAAAAGAAAGCGATATCTAGCGATTCTTTAAAAATTAAACACAAATACTAATAAGATGACCGAATAGGAAAAGGTGCCCTGGAATTCGACGACAAAAATATTATGGAAAAAATCATCCTTCACGTTGATGAAAAAAGTGCTTTGTAATCTCCCCACTCTTCTCTACTTTAATTTTCTACGATTTCACTTCTACCGCGTGTGAATTGCACACTCTGTTATTTTTACATGTATGCCCCTCTTCTTGCAGGTTTCTGAACGTACCTTATAAAAACTTCATTGTTTTATTCTTTGATCTTGAACCCCTGCGAAGGTTCTGGCGTGGGGCTGATCGTAAATTCCAATGATTCAATTTCCGTCGTAGAACTACCAGGGCGACCTGGCGCCATCTCTCGTCATCTGATTAAAGTAAATCCACGCACGCAGCAATTCCTGGGGCTATTAAAATTCCCGCACGAACGAAACGTGAATAATTTTTAGGTTGGGCTATTTCCTCTTAGATCGCAAATTGAGACAGATGAGATTGTTTTTTTTTAAGTAAAACTTTTTTACGCACGCTTGACTTGGGGAGTAAGCTGGTGAACGCGTGACGAGAGCGTTATAAAAAGTGTGATCGGGCGAGGCGAACGGTCAGGCGAGGCGAACGGAAGTTGAGAGGGAGATATAATTAAGTAAAGTTTTACTTCAGTCGTGTGGTCAGAAGCACACTCGTTTTTATTTTTAACTAACAGAGAGGACGGACCGCCAAACAACTCGATCTTGGCACACATTCCTTACCTCATTCACATTCATATAGCGTCTCATACATGCTCTTCTATTATTCTGACTCTTGACATATGTATCTGATTCTCTTGATCGTGCCATGTCTCTTCTACCGTTCACACTTGCGTCATATATTCTCCTTACACTCCTTTCCTCGTTCATTCGCTCTATATGTCCAAACCATCTGAGCGCCCCTTTCTTATTATTTTTTAATGTAAATTAATATACAAAGATTAATGTCTCTTTGTTTGTCCCTTATGTGGTGCTCAAGGTGATACTCGAACGAATTCATAATCTATTTTTTCATAGATGGCACGGGTATAATTATTTTAGAGAAAATCTAAATTTACAAGTGATGTTTTAATATATTATTAACATTCATTCACTTTTTGCGCCCATACTTACGCAATATATGAATATGAATAAATATTTTTATCCAAATAATATCCAAACTCAAATATTTCAATAAAGGCTTGTTAATAACTTCGTTTCATGATCGGGGTAGTGTACTTGTTTATATTGTAAAACACTTTGAAGTATAGAGTCGTTTTATTTACAATCACTTTGAATAACAACAATTAAATTAACACTTTATGAATAATCTGGCCTGGCCCCCGCCTTGGGGGTTTAAGGGAACTGTACACTAGGGATTGTTTAATGCGAGAGAGGTAGTTTTTAGGGCACCAGACTTTTTATACCAAAAAAACATGACAATTACCCTCCAAAGAAACAACAACACAAGGTGTCGGTAAGCAGAGTCGGTACTTTGGTGACCTCTAACGGCAGCGCCGAACATTAAGATGCCAATAGGTAATTAAGATCAATGGCATAAATCAATTAACTACAGCGGCCATACCATAGATGTCTCTAATAGTATTTCAAAGTTTTAACAAGGCTAACTAATACAATACTGGATTGAATCACCGATAAAATATTGTATTTGTTAGACTTTCTTGAAAGATTTGAGTTTGTTTACAAAATTATTTATTCATTTTCGTATTGCGAATGTATGAGCGGAGGGGGGGGGGGGAGGAGGGGGAGGTAGAGTGGGAACCCATCTAATACTATGGGAGCGAAGCCGCGGGGAAGAGCTAGTCATATTATAAACGCTAAAGAATGTATGAATTTATGTGTGTTTGTTACTCTTTTATGCAAAAACTACTAAATGGATTTTAATTAAACTTAACAATAATATAACTCATACATCGGAATAACATATAGGCTGTAATTTATAAAGCTAGCTAGGAAGGGGACGCAAGAGGGGAACGGGGATGCACGGGGAAGGTGATTCAGGGAGAAGCAATGTATTTACCAACTACGATCAGACAAAGTGACTCCTTTACAAAATTCAAACAAGATATTAAAAAATGGATTATAAGTATTGGACGCCACACTATCACGAATATCTGTAAAATAAATCACACATAGACATAAATAACTTTTCACATACAACCTAACCCATATAAAACAAATGAAAATAATGGAATCCTGTCAAATTTAACCTATAAATAGACTAGGCAGAATTGATTTCATTACTCCATCTCCAACATTTATAAAATAACTCTCTTTTAAAGATTTATTACCCTTCCAATCACCCTTCTGTTTTAATTCTATTCATAATATGTATTTTACCTGAAATATCCTTGTAATTACTATATTCATTTATATACCTGTACGCCTGTCTCGACACAGGTATACCCTAGTGAGACAGGCATACAAATAAAACCATTGTAAACATATTTTATTATAGATAAATAAATAAATAAATAAAAAAAAAAAAATTCTCTGAATATGGCAGTGCAAAGCATGAGGCTTTACTATAAAAATCTAAAAATGTTTGTATATCCGCTATGCGTTGCTAAACCATTCATCCGATTGCGACGAAACTTTGAGGATTTGATGTGTGCATGCCCGCGATGGTTTCTGTATACAATAGTGAACTCTGGCATCATGAAATTATGGATTGCTAAGCCGTTCATCCGATTGCGATGAAATTTTGGTGAGTTGTTGTGAGCACGTCAACGAAGATTTCTATATATATACTGGTGAGCTCTGACATTATGTAATTTGTATAAAAAAAATTCCAATAGGTGGCACGTGGGCTGTTTGAAAACAAAATGTACAGGAATTAAATGTGTGGAATGCAGGAGGCGCGAGGGGAAATCGGGAGGCGGGTTCGTGGGACGGGGGAAGCGGGAGAGGGGAGTGGGGAGAGGGAAAGCGGAGAAGGCAGAGTGGGAACGCGTGAGGGGAAGGGGATGTGGAAGAATAATTGAAAAGACTAAAGGAAAGGACACGCAGGCAGAAACAATACCTTTATTAAGTGGCATAGCAACGCATGCCGGGAACTACAAACCTAGAAGCTAGCATATTTTGATTTATATATATATTTATATAGATTTCCCCCTAAAGCCATGCGAGCGAAGCCGCGGGAAAAAGCTAGTTTACTATATATTATATAAAATTAATTAATTGTGATTCGCGTCATTCGATCCCGCGACCTTCGGAGTGCGAGTCAAGAGCCTTACCGCTGGACTACGCCGGCCACCAGCCGACCTAAAATACCGATTACAGTAAAGAAGTTTCACACGACCACTCATAACCAATGCGCGCGCCACACTAAACAATGCCTAACAACAAATTAAGATGCTACTAAAAACCTCAAAGTCTCACTGTTGTTAATTTTTGAGAAAAAAAACGAATTATTGATTGGTCGGTCTGAGAAACCAATGCGTGAGTATAGGAAGGTTGAATTGGGAGAAGCCCATCAAAAAGCGCCTGCAGGGCGTAGCAGAAAAAAAATCCGTGTGAGTAGGTTTTTTGCTGTTAACTAGCAAGATCGACATAGATCTCGAGCGAGACCTCTTGTCAGATTTATGGGATTTTCTATCGCTGTTAAATGAATAAATAAGCACGCATACTTGCAGGAATGTGTTTAAAACCACCTAAACTAACATACGTGACAGCTTACAACTGAAATTCTGACATCGGCCAGTAGAAAAAGCAAATAACAGCCATTGAAAATTACACAGATCTGACAGGAGATCTCGCGCGATATCGATCTCGTTCCCACCAAAAATAGAGAATAGCTCAGCAGATACCTTCAATATAAATAGTCCTAAAACAAATTGAAGGTTTGGAATTTAAATTTAATACATTAAAAATCTTGATATACTGATTTCGCAACACGTTAGTAAAATGTATTTCTGAAAAAGTTGGAATACCTAACTGAAATTTGTTTTATATTATTAGATCCTGTTTAATCTTATCTTAATATAAAACAATCAACAATCAACAACAATAAACAATCTTATATATAAAACAAAGTCGGGTTAGTTACACTATTTATAACTCGAGAACGGCTGGGCTGATTTTGATGATCTTTGATTTGTTGGATTTGTCTCCGCCCCGGATAGGATAATAACTATTAAAACATCACAAAAGTTAACGAAATAAATAGTTATAAAGAAAACTATTTTCCCCATACATTTTGTATGGAACGAATTTTCCGGTTTGAAAGAACTGCAGCAATATCGTGAGGGGTATAATATTGAACTGGGCATGAATTCCAAACATTCAAAAACGTCAAATGTCAATGCGTTGATTGTTGTGCATTTGTTTTTAATCATATAATGCTGCCCTTCTTTCTTACACACTCAATGTCAATAGTCGAAAATGAGACAAATGGTGAACGTATGTCTGCACACCTCCAAAGGAAAAATACAATAATATATAAAAAATCTCTGAAATGAAACGCATTTTTTTACATAAGCTCCACACAGGAGCCCCTGAGGAAAATAATTTCTCTCAGGACCTATGTCATCTTAGGGGATGCTCTGTGGAGGATCTTTTTAAGGAATGAGGAGGATAGAAAGTTCTGGGAAGGAAAAAGGTATGAGGGGTGGGTAGGAATCTGGGGGTCAGTGTGTCCGGGAGTGACCTCATCCAGTGAATCCATCCCTCCAACTGTGGTGCAAGGCAATGGGTCAAGAGAGTCCGGCTGGAAAGGTAAAAAGGCCTCCCTCAACCAGTCTCTCTCGATCCGGCCCGCCACGCAGCAGGTGGGCAGGCGCATCAACTGCCAAGACCCGGACATAAGTCACCTCATGAACCCGGGCACCCCTGCTAAATCACCAAACGTAGCGAACCATTTGGGGTGATCTATGGCAGAGGTGTTGGTTATTCAATAAATGGTTCCCGGGGCGGCGGCACCCGTACCCGCCTCCCGAATTCCCGTAAGTAATTGTAAAAGTAAGAAAATTACAAAAATATAAATCCGTACAGAACGCCATCTCTGATACTGACAAAAACAAAACGCGGACAGTAGCGCATCCATAATTGCTTCACTGTGTAATTTTTAACTTAATTAAAAAACCTTAATTAAACCTTAATTCTGAGACGGTACGAAGTTCGTCGGCTCAGCTAGTGAATTAATAAAATTTTGTCCAATTCTCATTTGAATTGTTGTGTCTGTCGTGTTTATTTGAATTATTGTTCACTTCGTGGAGAAATTAACTTCCACCAAAGCTTAGAATGTAATAAATTACAATCCATACTACTACTAGTCTAATTTATACAGAATTATGAACTCGATCAAAAATTTGAAAGCTTCTTCATACCAAAACACGTAATTCCAATAAAGGTGAGCTAAAAATAAGACTATGCGGCGAAGTTCCGATAATGGTAAAAGTTCTGATCTTATTAAGAGCAATAAAACAAACCATTTTCTAGCACTTTAAGGGGTTCTTTAATTTATTTCCATTAAGATAAAGATTTAAGATCCAAATTAACTGTGCTTATGGAATTAGGTATTTCTTATTTGAAACAAGCGCAGTTTTACGATTGATGGCGAGCATTATTATTAAGTTTCTGAAAGAGATTCTAAATTAATTTTGGTAACAATTTCAGATTCTTTCGTATTCATTAATTTGTGAGGCGGGTATGGATATCACCGCTACAGGAAGCAATTATTGGATTACCGACGCCTCTGCCATATGTCACCCCAAGTGGTTCGTCATGTTTGGTGACTTTGCAGGGGTCTCCGGGTTCATGAATAAGACGGGAATGTGTCTCCACCAACTGCGTGACAAGCCGGATTAGAATGGTTGAGGGAGGAGTCTATTTGACTTCTCCAGCCGTACTCTCTCGCAACATCGCCTTGCATGTCACTTCAAGGGATGGATTCATACACTGACCCCCAAATTCCTACCCAACTCTTATTTATTTTTCCTTCCTCTTCTTTTTTGCCTAAATAGACCCTCCACATCAGCATCCAAAGATGGCATAGGCCCTGAGATAAGTTACTTTCCTCAGGGCTACCTGTGTGGAGCCAATGTAAAAAAATCCATAGATGATGAGAAAGTAATAGTCGTGTGGTTGTTGTACGTGTAGCATTGTCGACAAGAATATTGGAGTAGGTATTATCGGTGACCCAACAATTGGTCCGGCTGAAAGTTTTGAAGATGTTTTCTTCAAGTAAGTATGCAAAGAGGACATACGTCGATATACTTGTTCTGAATGCATCTTGAGTGAAAATCCGTTGTAAAATTATTTTTACTAATAATTTTGACTCTCCGAGGAAGCATGCAGCAATCACAAGCATATAATATAACTTTTATATCTGAATATAACACAAGAGTCCCCACTGCTCCCAACCATCTCGAGCCAGTGAGAATATGGCATCCCCAATTTTGGTATGGTGTGCTGCTGAAGGTAGTGGGGAGGGGAAGGAGATGTGAAAAATGTAGCTGGCTCTTCAGATATAGTCATCAAACATGGCCGGACAAATTGTCGCCGGACCAATTGTAGCCGGACCAAATGTCAGCCGGACGAACTGTCGGCCGGACCAACTGTCGCCGGACCAACCGGCGCCGGACCAAATGTCGCCAGACCAACTGTCATGGAACCGTATTATCAAGTCTTCCATTCCCACATGCCGTGCTTAGTGAAATCAGTTAGTACGAGAAGCCTGGTTTTGGACGGAAATCATTTTTCATATGCTTTTCAATAATTCACAAACGTTAGGGATTATATACCCACTTTGTTAAATATGTCCTCTTCTCTGAATCTGAGGCTTTTAGGCATTTTATTTTGGAATTCAACGGTTTTAAAATTAACAATTACTTGCCTGTTATTGTGTGGGGATAGAAATAATAAATTTTTAATTAAACTATATCAGTTAAGTATACAACGTTCAGGTTTTAAGGCTAAATAAATTAAAGTTTTTGTGGTATTCTGGAAATGTCTATTTGAACTCTTTTCATCACGTAACAGTAATATTAATAATATATTTCACCAAAAGTCAGAGTTGTTTTCACCCAGTTAAGCACCAGTGGGACCTTTTCATTTCCGTGTTTAATAAAATCTGGGTTTTTCTCCTGACGCTTCATTTTACAGAAAGGACTTGGAATCTTTAGGGAGAAATGAAAGTACCTTAGATTGACCTTGCTCACATGCCCCATCTTAGTAACAGCGGCGAATTAGATGTGATACGAAAGAAAAAAAATAAAATGGTCCCAATAGAATACATTTTTTTATGGTTAGATTACTTAAGTACCTGGGTACCAAAGTGGGCCGTAAATAAATAAATATATAAATATTCATCTTTTTATAAGAAAAACTGTACTTTTATATCTAACTTTTGAAGGTTATTCCCATTTGGAAAAAAAATAGTTGAAGATACAAGTAATATTATGAGTTCAAAAATTTGAAATAATATGTAGATTGACTAATATGACGGTTTGACAGATAGAAGGTGACAATGGCGGAATTTTGTGGAGAGGTTCTTGGTTCGAGTCCCAGTTGCGACCATTATCCTTTTCTGTTTTTCTGTGTCTTGTTCTCTTACATATTTTCGTTTAGTTTATTATTGTTTTCTTCTTCTTCAATAAAATACATAAACGTTTGAGATCCAGAGTGGAACCAATTTTAAGAGAGGGGGGAGAGACTGATTGTATAGGGTTAAAGGTAAGAGTTGTTGGTAGGAGACTGTCAATTAGTGTACCCAGGAGAGATGGAGGAATGAACCCGTCGCTCCCATTGGGATGCAAGGCGACGTTCGGTGCAAGAGAGTCGTAGTAGGTGGATCAACTCATCCGCGGCCAATACCTTGACAGTCCTTACCCCATGAGCCCAGCCTAAGTCACCAAACGTAGCGACCAAATTGTAAAAAAACAATTATAGATTTAGCTATAATATTGGGTTCCATGACAGCTGGTCCGCCGACAATAGATCTTGCGACAGTTGGTCCGCCGACAGTTCCTCCTTCCGATAATTGGTCCGGCCGACAGTTGTACTGCCGACAGTTGGTCCGGCCGACAGTTGATCCTTTAGAAGATTTTTTGAGAAGAAGAAGAGAAAGAGGATATACGGCCGTACAACCAAAGTCGTTCCACTTATATCTGAAGGCATCTTGAGTGAAAATTCGCTGTAAAAATATTTTTACTAACAATAATTTCGACTCTCCGAAGAAGCATGCGGCAATAACAAAATACGACATCCTTAAACGTGCATCGGCTTAGAAAAAAACCGCTGTAGATTCCTATTTGAGCACAAGAGTCCCAACTGCTCTCAACCGTCTCGAGCCAGTGAGACTATGGCCAGTGGCGTGGCTAGAGGGTGACACCTGATGGAAGGTAACACCCGATCGAGGGTCATTTCCCAAGAGCACGGTCTGTAGCTCTATGGCTCCCCGTGGAGTGCCCCGAAACGGGAGAATTTTGTGTCTAACGGTCTTTTTATAGGTGAAAAAATTTATGGGGGAAATTTTATCCCAGAAATTCTCTAGCCACCCCCACCCTCCAGGACGGATCAATTTTTTACACATTTTACTAGGTTGAAATGTTTGTATTTTTTATGAAATCGAAATTTACGTTTTGAATTTCTCAAAGTCAACTTTAATGGTGGAGTGGGGGGGGGGGTAGGGGGAGTGGGGGGGGGGGTGGTACCCCATTATCCGCCCCATGCTAGCTACGCCAATGACTATGGCATCCCCAATTTTGGTAAGGTGTGATGCTGAAGATAGTGGGGAGGGAATGCAGACGTGGAAAATATATCTGGTTATTCAGATCTACTCACAAAACACGGCTAAAGCCATTTCAAGAAACGTTTCAATTCTGAATGGATACTGACAAATAGCAAAATACGACATACTTATATGTGCACTATCTACATAAGATTTAGGAGGCGGATATGTTTACCGCCGCCCAGGGAACCATTTATTGGATAACCAACACCCCTACCATAGGTCACCCCAAGTGATTCGCTACGTTTGGTAAAATGTAAGGGTTGCCCAAATGCCCAGGTTCTTAGAATGATGTTTGTCCAGGTCTTTTTTTTTGTGGACCCCACCACTTTCTCAACGGCGTTATAAGGAAACATATGGTTTCCTCCTTCACCGCACACGACAAGACTCTACTTTTTGTTAAACGAAGTTACATTTATTTGAACGACTCTAGACCCTCCAATGACCATGTATATGGGGTTAGTAAGCAGTATGCAAGTAACGTTTCGGACACTGTAACGCTGTCCGTAACGTTGGCTAATGAAGGAGGTAGCGCAGTACGGCATAACACCCCAAAAACAAATAACGAAAATTAAAAATATATTTTAAGAGCTCTTTTGTGACACGTTTACTTTTTCTTCAAAGCGGATTTAATTATACAATTTGGTGTTTAGTTTTAAATACGAACAGAACGAATAAAAAAATCCAATAGCACGAATAAAAAAATGCCTCACTATAAGAACCCAAATTGACAATATTTTTCGAAAAATATTTCAAATATATTTATACGTTGTAGGTACCAACCAAAAAAGTTAGCATGTATGTTGATACATATCAATAATATATGTACTGGTTTTACCAAAAGGTTTTTACATAATATATTTAATTTTATATAATTTAAATGATAGGTATACCATTTAACATAAAGGATGGTCCAACCATAACGCACGATGTTAATTGTAAATAAAACAAAAAATTTTCAGAGAATTACCTTATTTTTTTTTATTATGATAGAAAGATAACGACAATTATGTGTGAAACAAAATATCGGCTAAATGCTCGCCAAGGCTTCGGTGGCATACCTCTTTCCGATGGTCCATATTTTCAATGACGCTGAGGCATAATTGAGGTTCAATACCATTATTGCGTCAAATTACCTTATTCTTTAGCTCTTGAATTAATCTTGGCTTATTGACGTACACTTTTTCTTTTAAATATCCCCAAAGTCCAACGGTGTCAAATAATCACATGATCGTGGAGGCCAATTGACATCGCCACGACGTGAGATAACACAGCTATTGAGATAACAAAATAGTCATTGCTTTGGTAACTGTGTGGCAAGTGGCACCGTCCTGTTGGAACCACATATCGTCCAGCTCCATATCCTTGATTTCTGGTCACAAAAAGTCCGTTATCATTTCGTGATAGCGAACACCATTTCGTGGAAGTACTGCCCGATGACTCCGCTAGCCCATAAACCGCACCAAATAGTCACTCTTCAGGTGATTTCACATCTCCTACAAACCCGGTTTGCTGACATTTGCGCTAAATTATTCCGATTGTGAACACATTTGGTCGATTATGCTGACCAAAAAGATCACAAAGTGCACGAAATAAATTTTCATTTTTGAACTCCCATTTTCATAAAACGCTTCAACAATCTTAACGCGCTGCTCAATTGTGTACCTCTCCATGGTTGAATTTGCCAAAGACTGAAACAAAGAAATGTTAAATAAAGTTGGGCAAAAACTCACAATTAACATCGTGGGTTATAAAAAGTAAAATAATTTATTACACTTGTGTTTTATTTTCATACTTTTTCATTTATTAAATTTTAAATTAACGAAAAAAAGAGTGGATGTTAACGGTAACAATAAGCGATCCAGCCAAAATTAAATTTGGTGTACCTCTGGAAGTACTCCAGGATCACTTTTGTTTAAGACTGTATCATATGCAAAGGTCTGCAAGCTGCTATGTATGTAAATATGTTTATATAAATGAGTTATGTAATGGTTCCTTTGCAGATGTTATTTATTTTTATTTCTACTATCCTTGTGATATTTATTTTTTACCTATATTTAAAATATGCACGTTCTATTGCGCCACCCTGTATATATAAATATACGTGGGAAGGTTTTTAAGTTCGCGGAATAGGTACGTAGGTGATTAGTAGGGGTGTAGCTGAATTAGATACTAATTGAAAAGCTCATTATTAGTATAAACACCGGGTTTTATCGTAATTAGGTCATTAGTCTTTGAGCTAAAGTCTACCAAACAAGTCAATCGGGAAGAAACTGTGAAATGTTGAGAAAATCAAGTTCCATGCGTTATAAAGTTCCTTACCAAGCAAGGAAAATCAGACCATACTGAAAAAAATTTCATCCGTTTACGGGGACTCTTGTCCAAGTAACACTACGATGTTACAAATGGCATACCCTCTTTAATCAAGGCAGGGAGTCACTTGAAGATGAACCACGGTCAGGGAGGCTGATTGAGGTGACCACTCCGGAAATTATTCAAAAAGTCGAAAAATAAATATTAGAATGCCCGACTAGAGAAGAAACAGCTCGCAAAAATGGTTGGAGTATCAGATACAACCATTTTCAAAATTCTCCACGACCATCTTGGCATGACTAAAGACAGCGCAAGATGGGTGCCGAGAATGCTGCCGCCTCAAAAACAACAGCGCGTTAGGTGTTCTCGTGCATTTTCGGACTTCTGTAGGTAAGACAAAGATGGAGTATTGGCTCAAATTGTTACAGGTGATGAAATCACATCTAACAAGGTCCTTGGGGTCACTCAAGACTGCAAACTTTCTTTCCGTGATCACATCAATACATCGTAAACAAATCACTTAACTTACTCGGCTTTATTCATAGAATTACCTCTGACTCTAAAAATATAAGTACACTTAAAACTCTTTACTGTTCGCTGGTTTCTTGACTCGATGCTGTCACATTTGTCACATCGAATCTGTACAACATCGCTTCCTACGAGGAACTGCTTGGAGGTAAGAACTTGAAAGAGGCGAGTACTCGTATGATGAAATTGAACAAACCTTAAACATTTCTTCTTTAGTAAAACGTAGAAAGGTCTCTGATCTAATTTGCATATTCAAAATTATCAACAGTATTACTGACACACCTGCTTTGTTACAACTCAACATTTGTACACGGTTGACATTAGTCACATGAGAACGGGTCGTTTCTATGACTCGTTCTTGAGTTCAACGGCTCGGCTGTGGAACGATTTGCCGACCTCTGTGTTTCCTCCCTCCTAAATATGGGTCTTGAAGAGACTCACTTCACGCCTTCCTTTCCTCAAAAAGACCCCTCCACACAGCATCTTCAAAGATGACATAGGCCCTGAGGGAAGTTATTTTCCTCAGGGCCTCCTGTTTGGAGTTAATGTAAAAAAAAAAGTAATCAACTTTTCTCGTCAGAAATGAAAGCTTATTTGCAGAGTCAATAGTGAATTTTGCTTCCGTACTTTTTTCTTTCTAAAAGAAAATCATCAATCTAGCTCATGTTCCCGATGATTGATTCAAGATTTTTTACACTCGAAAGAGCTCACAATACCCTCTTGATTAAAAATGTGATCTAAGATAGGCAGTCAAAGAGATTAATGCGTTAAGAATTAGTTTTTAATCAGGTAATATCAAGTACTAACCGATTACTAAGGACTTAAACCAACCCATAAAAGATAATACCGATTTTATATATAGATTCCTTTTTGACGTTATCAAACATGATTGGGTTGGGGAAACAAATTCTGAAAATTCAGAGCTGTGTAAACATGTAAGATGTTTTTTGACACGGGCGTTTATGTTGCGTGCTGTTTTATCAATATAAAAAACTCGGCAGTCGCTGCATTGAAATATTTCTATTCTATCTAATACACATAATATGATAGCAGATTTGAATTTCAAAAAAGCTGTCACAATAATTTATAACGATATTATAAATGCGAAAGTGCGCATTTTTACGCAATCACGCCTAAGCCACCAAACCGATTTTAAAAATTCTTTCACCTATAGAAAGCTACATTACATGCGAGTAAAATACGCTATATATAAAGGTTAGCTCTGGCGTAATAAAATTATTAATATTAATGTATTACATTTATTATACGTTTATTGTCAAATAAATTTCCCGACAAAAGCGAGTTATTGCTAACATTAGACGGTTGTCATAGAAACGATGTTGATATGTTTGCGGGAAATTTTATTTCAGGCGTCGTAGTTAATATTTATATATACAAATAAAATTGAATTGCCGAAATGCATGTAATGTTTGTAACTTCCGAACGACTGCAACAAATTGGATAATTCTTTTTTTTGTGTTCGTTATTTACAGGACAAGTTTTTTATAAACCTACTGGTGAGCCCTGGCATTATGAAATTTGTATAAAAAATTGCAATAGGTGGCACGCAAACTCTTTCAAAACCGAATGTACCGGGAATCAATATGTGGAATGCTGTGGGGCGGGGGGAGGGTGAAGGGTGGAGGGGGGAGGGATGAGGGGTGAGGGGGGAGGGGGGAGTCGGAAGGTAAACGGGACGAATAGGAAAGTACACGCAGGGAGAAACAATTTCTTTATTAAATGGCATAGCAACGCATGCCAGGTACCAGCTAGTAATAAATAAATCAACTAGCACAGCCTAATAAAAATATTAATGAAATTGTTTAACAAGTAAATAAGTTTATATTAATTTAACCTACTAATTGATCCAATACAGTGTGGCGAAACTTTATTGCTGTTATAAGGGCGTTACATTTACGAACAAAGCATCTCATTAAATGATATTGAGCAATAAAATAGCGTAAATTCCTTACAGAAAAGCTGTTTCAAAATAATTCATTCAACTTTGGCAATGCAGAACCAGACGAAGATATATATTTTTTTAATTAGTGGAAAATTTTATTTAATGTAAGTGTTTTAATCCAGCGATTAAAAGGGCTCTGAAATGTGAAGTATAATAAGACTATTTTAAATGTTGAATTCTTTGAAATACCACAATTCATTTTAATTGTGAAAATTGAACTTTTACTTGTACTTACTCATATCTCAAATTATTATCATAAGTGGTTGGACAAAAAAGAAAAGTTGTAAGCCGGAATTGAAAAATTATTTTGTTATTCATTGTGCAAATGAATAACAAATTAACAAGATGTATAAATTAAAAGTAAAAATATATTTAAGAAAACAACAGACAAAAAAGTGGAGAGGTTTTAATATTTTTCAATATATCATTAGGTACTATTGCGCGGCCATGCGCATAATAATTTCAGATTAGGTTAAATTAAATAAAAATTAAATACATGCAAAAGCTTCTGTAATTACTTACCTACAAATCAAAGTATAAATAAACATAGGTATTCTCATCGATAATAAGCTTTGCTTCGGAATTCGATTTTCCTGGAAGGGCAAATAACAAAATAATTCCGATAATTAAATGTTTTACCTTCATAGAAATGGAAGCATTATAATATCGTAACGTATAATGCGTGTATGACCCGCTGAATTGACAATCTCTATCTGTAAAGTACAGGTAGGCCTGCAGAGTTGACAATCTCTATCTGTCATGTATAGGTAGAACCGCTGAGTTAAAAATCTTTATCTACCAGTCTGTCATGTATACGTAGGCCCGCTGAGTTGACAATCTCCATCTGTCATGTATAGGTAGGCCCACTGAGTTGACAATCTTTATCTGTAATGTATAGGTAGGCTCAATGAGTTGACAATCTCCATCTGTCATGTATAGGTTGGCCCGCTGAGTTGACAATCTCTATTTGTAATATGTAGGTAGGCCCGCGGAGTTGACAATCTCTATCTGTAATATATAGGTGGGCCCGCTGAGTTGAAAATCTCTATTTGTAATATATGGGTAGGCCCGCGGAGTTGACAATCTCTATCTGTCAAACATAGTCTTGTTTTGCTGTAGGTAAGGCCCCTAGATGCTGTCTGGGACCCCTAACCACGGGGTAAACACCAACCACAGACCCTCAGCTCCTTTATTCGCAAACAAACGACAGAATGATTAGTTTTATTTACAAACGACGCCTCCGTAAATGTTAATATCTTTATACCAAAATACATTTACAGTTATCAGGGAGTTAAAATTAATGGTGTTGTCAAGGTTAAACGTTGTATGTGGAAATGGTTCCATGACTGTTCATCCTGCGACAATTCATCCGGCGACAGTTCATCCTGCGACAGTTCATCCGGCCGACAGTTCATCCTGCCGACAGTTCATCCTGCCGACAGTTCATCCCGCCGACAATTCATCCGGCGACAATTCATCCTGACAATTCAACCTAACCTAACCTAATCTAACCTATAAGTATAACCTATAAGTATAAGTATGTCGTATTTTGTTATTCACGCATGCTTCTTCGGAGAGTCGAAATTATTGTTAGTAAAAATATTTTTACAGCGGATTTCCACTCAAGATGCCTTCATATATAAGTATATCGATTTTGGTTGTACGGCCGTATATCCTCTTTGCATACTTACTTAATAAAAATCTTCTAAATGATCAGGCAGGATGAATTGTCGCCGGATGAATTGTCGCAGGATGAATTGTCGGGTCACCGTGGAAATAACTTCAAATCATAGACATGTGAATACACGTGTCTATGCTTCAAATAAATCAAAGTAATGTACAATATGTACATAATCATGATGTTTCTCACTTTCATGCTTATGTTGCTGTAATTTTTGCGAAAATAATTATAAATAATTCCGCTCACCTGTGTCATCTTTGGTAATGCTATGTGGAGTGGGAATCTGAGAGTCAGTATGTCCAAGAGTGACGGACGTATGAATCCATCCCTCCCACTGCGGGGCAAGGCGACGTACGGAGAGTATGGCTGGAGAAGTCAAAGCGACTCCCTTAACCATTCTCTTCCGATCCTGCCTACAAAACAGCTAGTGGGCAGACGCATCCGCCGCCAAGATCCGGATAAACCTCACTCTATGAATCCGGGCACCACTGCTAAGTCACTAAACGTAGCGAACCACTTCGGGTGACCTACAGCAGAGGTGTTGGTTATCCAATAAATCGTTCCCGGGGCGGCGGTACCCACACCCAGCTCCCAAATTTATGGAATTGTGATTCTCTGTTGTTCCTAGTTTTTCCTATGGTAACCATTGTATACCTACTGCATATCGATGGTCCGAAACTAACACATTGAATATATAATATCTTTGTAATCGTGAGAGTTAGAGATGCCATACTTTAGTATAAATTCTAAGGGTTCTCCTTAGTTCATATTCGTCAAAATGTGGACATACATAATCATCGTGGGAACCTCTAACGGTTGTGCTTTCAATACGCGGTAACAATACCGAAACATAAAAAATTGTGTGTTTTCTTTTTTCCGCAAACTACCGATCAACTAAAATCAATATTTTTAATACTATCAAGTAATAAATGTACGCACCATAATTTTATTTTTTTCTCGAAATTCCTGTTAACTGTCCGTTAATAACCTCGTTACACCACCTATACACGCATTTCATCTTAAGAGCCGTTAACCACCGGCCAAGAATTTAAATTTCGTCGAACGATGATCTTGCGATCGTACCCTTACAACTGCACAGGGCGGTTCCGATGAGAAAGATTAATTATTATTCATGCCAGCATTTGAACACAATAATTAAATATAGATTAGGTATATTTCATTCAAAATTTGCTTTGATAAATACACACATTCAAAAATGCTCAAACTCTTGAAGATACAACTGTTAATATGACGTACTTTTTGTAATTATTTTTTGATCGTCTATATTAATAATGTTTCAATAATGTCTAAGCAAAATAAGAATGTATTTTTTTTTTAATATATTAGTTTGTAAGACCGTATATAAATAGACAAACTGAAGTATTTTCGTCAAAAAAAGGGCGCAGATATTTTTTTTGACTTTATTTGAAATAAAATAAAAAATCTGAAAAGCAGCTTCCCTAAATAATTTTTTGGTTTTTATTATTTTTTTTATTTATTTGAAGTATTTGTTGCATAATACAAAATTTTGGTATGAAAAGTTAACACATCTGTCAACGAGTAGTTTAATAAAACTGACGCACGTTGTGACAACTCAGAATGAAATCAACTCAGAAGCACCTCAGAAAGGTCATTAAGAGTGATGATGAAAAAAAAGGTTAAATAGGTTAAGTTAGGTTAGGGTTACCGGCTATTTAAAAAAATAAATTTTTGGCTTTTAATGACCTTTCTGAGGTGTTTCTGAGTTGGTTTCATTCTAAGTTGGCATGAAACCGATGCACGTATGATGAAACCATGGGCGCCCGCAGTAAATTTTCTAAGGGGGGGCAAAATATTTTTTTAATGTTTTAATGTAGTTTTAATTTACTATAGCGTATTTGTATGGTAAACGAACGGACTGGACTCTATAGTAATGAAGGGCATCCAGTAGCAACAATTTTTTATTAACACAATGTATGTATGTTGTATGTAACAAAAAAATATTACAAAATAAAATATATTCTTTAACTGGAGTCGTCTGATATCGCTACCAAACATATTTACAATTTTTTCCATATAGTCTTTTTTTGTTGCAGTTCACTTTGTCTCTGTGTATGCTTAAGGGGGTATAACCAGAGAAAACCAGAAATACGTCATTTTTAAATCAGATTTTAGACGTATTAAGGGGAACGTACGCGCGGCCCATTTCTGCCCGTTTCATACAAATCTTAGATTTGGATTTGAGATCAAAATACCCAGCCAAACTGAAAAATAATTTTTGAAATCAAAAGGTATATCAAATATCTAATAAAGATGTGAGGTAATTTATTTATATTTGCTTTAAATTATAAGATATAGGCCAATAATTGATTTTGGAGGCAACTTAGGCAATTATTTGAGTTAAAAAAAAATAATAATAATAATTTTACCATAAATATTTATTTTAAAATTTTAATAAAAAAAAAAAATGCATTTTTAGGTAGTAATTTTAATATATATACGACTTTTTTATTCCGCCGTAAATAGGCAATTTGTATTTTTAATTTACACCCATCAAAAAATTTTTTTTTTCATCATATTTATATGATAAATCTTTTTGCAATTTTTAACCCCCTCCCCCCGGCGACCAAAAACCTAAGCCCCATTTATTTTGAAGACCCCCCCTCCCAAACAGGTCACGTAGTATGGGTACGTTCCCTTACATCCTTACTGGATATTTAATATACCTTTTGATTACAAAAATAATTTTTCAGTAGAGTTGGGTATTTCGATCTCAAATCCAAATCTAAGTTTTGTATGAAACGGGCAGAAATAGGCCGCGCAGACGTTCCCCTTAACTCTTTTCCACAAAAATATAAATTGATTTAGAAAGATTGTTCTTTTATCTATTAAACGTATGTTTTAAATTTTGAGTAAAAATGTTTAGTTTAGTATTTTATTTTTTACATTAACTTCACACAGGAGGCCTTGAGGAAAATAATTTCCCTCAGGGCCTATGTCATCTGGGATGCTGTGTGGAGGGTCTTTTTGAGGAGAGGAAGGAATGAACATTGGTCTTGAAGAGACCTATGTTGTAGGAAGGAGGAAACACAGAGGCCGGCAAATCATTCCACAGCCGAGCTGTTGAACATAAGAACGAGTCGAACAAACGACCCGTTCTCATGTGACAAATGTCAACCTTGTATAAATGTTGGGCACGCGTTTGGCGTGTTTCCCGACTATGCATCGGTGCCGAAGGGATCAATGATGCTAGTTCCTCGGAGTACCTTCCATTGTAATACCGGTAGAACAAGGATAGCATTCCCACCCGACGCCTGTGCTCTAAAGATTGCAATCCGTCTGTTAAGATGGGAGAATCTATCAAACGGACCGCCCGTTTCTGCACAGAGTCGAGGGTATTTTTCAGGTATTTTGGGGCTCCAGACCAGAGGTGGCTGCCAAATTCAACCGTGGGCGCACTTGCGATTTGTACAGGGTTAGCAATTGTGCACTATTAAAGTATTTCACCAATCTCACCAATTTCACCAAAGTAGCACTAAATTTGGTACTATTTTATTATTATTCATAGTTTATATTTCTATCTACATTTATAGTTATTGTTTTTATATTTTAACAGGAGTAGTTCAAGACACGAGCGCGGTGTATATTCATACTGTCGTACTAATAATATAATACTATTCTTAAAACATGTTTTAAATCAGTGAAAATAATTTGTAGTTACAAAAATCATTGTAAGTAGTTACATCGCTTAAAAAAAAATCATATAGATTATTATGTTCGTTATTATATCTAATATTGTAAATTTTAATATAGTTTCTCCTATAAGTGTACTATGTATTAAAAGTTCAAACTCCTAAACACATAACTTAACATAATTTCATTTCTTTATGTTGTAAATCTTTTGTAATTCCTCCATCTTGTTCTTGTAATTCCTCCATCTTGTTCTTGTAATTCCTTCATCTTGTAAATCTGAATGTATTATACATATGTTACCAGGTTAATTCGGTAAATCCGATTATAATATATGCTACCAGATTACCTTTTCTACTTTGTCACAAAAAATGTATGTGTACTTATATTTATATATTTTATATACATTTTCTTTATTACACACCTTAGCTTCAGAAAAAAATTAAATTTTCTGTTTTTTTTTTTTTTGGTTTTGGTTTTGTTTTTTGTTATGTAATTTATGTACATTTCAGGTATAATATGAACTAAACATGTCAATTTGTCTATCCTGGAACGGGAAACTTTCCTAGTTGGACAGGCAAAGCTTCCTAATTGTAATTTGTACTTTCTTTTGTATCTATAATAAATAAATAAATCTGCGGGCCCTATACAGTACTCCCAGTTTCTGGCCAGAATGGAAGGGGCGTTCATCAAATTGGATCATCACTTAACACAAATACTTTCAGGTCAGGGTGAATTCAGGGGAAGACTGCACAGACTGACCCTGTATCCCCATCCAAACTGTGCGTGTGGTGACACAAACCAAACAGCCGAGCACATTCTGTGGCAATGTGAGATTTTGACGGACGCAAGGGACGAAATGTTGGAAGGTCTGAAAGTAACTACGAGACCAGCATGGAATGCGGATCTCGTGTCGAACAAGGAGAATCTCGAATGCCTGAGGAAATTTACAAGGATTTGGATTGAGAGATGGCCTGAACTTTTTTTTTTAAAATTATTTATTAACCAAGAATAACATTACAATATATACAATATACCTACATATACATATATATATATAATTTTTTTTGGTATATACCACCTCACTAGGCTGAGCCTGTTCTGAGGTGGCAGGAATTTAATTTAATTTTGATATCTTAATCTTGGAAGATAAAAAATATAATTTTAATTTAAATAGATAAATGGAATAAAAGAAAAAAAATGTAAAGAAATGAAAAAAAGATATGAGATAAATAGATGAAAATAGTTAAGGAGAAAAGAGAAAAAATACAGGCGTTGAGTGTGTTGTTTGATCAAGTTATCTGCACGCAGTATGCAATACCCTTGTTTACTACCCACGTATGAATTTTGCGTTTTAGATTTTTTGTCACTAGAATATCTTTTATATCTTTTTCAATTAAATTAAAACATTTTGGAGCCAAATTGTGATAATGTCTTTGTCCAAATGTAGTATTTGTCTTCGGAGTCATGTGTTGATGTCTATGTCTTGTGTCGTAATTGTGTTGTGCAGTATAATGGTTTAGTTTGTCTTTTTGGTAATGTATAGATATAATTTTGATGTACAGTTGGTGTATGTTCAATACAGCAACGTCTTTAAATAACTGTATTGTCGAGAATCTAAAAGGTTTTTTTAGTAATAATTTTAATTAAGGCCTTTTGCGCTTTGACGAGAGGGTCCATATTAGTCTTCGCAGCACCACCCCAACCAATCATACCGTGGGTGATAATTGATTATCCTAATGCGTAGTATATAGTTTTTAAAGTCTTCACTGGCATTATGTTTCGAATGTTCTTAAAAAATATATATAAGTTTCTTTACTTTACCCACTGTTTTATTTATTTGTTCTGTCCATCTAAAATAGCTGTCAATGTAAATGCCTAAATATTTGATTATCTGAGTCCGTGTTAGCGGGTTGCATAGGCAGTTTTTTTTAGATGTGCAGTCGTGTATAGTTAGGTTTTCATTGAGTCTTGGTTGTCGTCTGGGATCTATACTAAATGTCATGTATTTTGTTTTGTCTATATTTAGTGTTAGCAGGTTATTGTCGAGCCAATTTTTAATCCGGTTGATTCCTTCGGCAGCTTTTTTGTATACATTTGTCCAGGAATCAGAAGCGAAAATGAGAACAGTGTCATCCGCAAAGCAGATAACATCTCCGCTAATATCTAACTGACACAGGCAATTGATGTAAAGTAAAAATAGTATGGGTCCTAATGTACTTCCTTGGGGTTATGTATCTGTTTTGGCTTGTTACGTTGCCTAAATTTAGTGCGTGGCTGCGATCAGTTATATATGATTTGAACCAGTTATATGCAGAGTTTTTAATACCTATGTTATCTAATTTTTTAAGGAGAATTTTATGGGACACTGTATCAAAAGCTTTACTTAGATCTAGAAAAACCGCAATACAGCTTTTTTTTTGGTCAACATTTTTTAATATGGTTTCTGTCACTTTTAATATTGCATTCTGTACTCCCATATTCTTTCGAAAACCGTACTGATTTTCTGATAGAATCTTTAGGTTGTCTAGATAGTCTACCAGTTGGATTTTCACAAGATTTTCGAGTACTTTTGTGAGAACATTTAAAAGTGATATAGGCCTATAGTTGGAGGGATTATTCTCCGTATATATCTCCGGATTTGTAAATTGGTACTATGTTTGCACTTTTAAAATGGCTGGGGAATATACCGCTAGTAATACTCAGATTACAGATGTAGGTGAAGGGTAGGGCTATTTGGTGTTTTATTTCTTTTATTAGTTTAGTGTCAAGTTTGTCAGGTCCAGTCGCACAGTCGTTTCTCAGTTTATTTATGTGATGCATTATGTCTTTGGTTTGGAAAGTTTTTACTCTAAATGTATTGTTATCTTGTGCATTAGTGATAAATTTATTAGCAAATGTATCTTCGTCAGTGTTCGTTTTATTTAGTAGTGTTTGGGCTAATTTTTGACCAATTTCTGCAAAGTAATTATTTAATGTGTTGGCAATATCAGTTTGATCAGTTATTACTGTATCATTAACATCTATTTGTTGGAATTGTGCTGCTGGTTTTCTATTTACATTATTTATTTCCTTTACTGCGTTCCATAATACTTTCGGGTCAGCTTTGTTTTCTTCAATTTTTCGTTTATAATATTCTTCTTTTGTCTGTTTCACTATTGATCGGCAGATATTTCTATATTTTTTGTAATAGTTTTGAAGCCTTATATTATTCGGTGAGTTTGAAGACTGTTTGTGAAGTTTGTCACGCTTATGTAAGCATTTAACCAAGTTGTCATTAATCCAAGGTTTAATTTTTCTATTTTTGTGCACCAATTTTCGTAAGGTTGTGTATTTTGTCACAGTCGTATTTATTTTTTCAGTAAAATTCATCATTGCAGTGTTAACATCTGTTTCATTTAAAATATTAGCCCAGGATATGGATTCAAGAGATGATCTAATAGCGTCATAATCTGTGTATTTTATTTGCATTTTCTTTTGTTGATTGTCTTTCTTCGCGTCATTTTTCTTGGAAAACGCGAGCATTGTAGCAAAGTGGTCAGTTACTGTCGTATTTATTATGGTTGCAGAGATATTAGATTTTGTCCTGACATAAATATGATCTATACAGGTTTGAGATATAGGTGTCACTCTTGTAGGTAAGTTGACGGCGGATCGAAGACCATAACTTGCAAGAAGACATTCATAGTCGTCAGCTTGGTGGTGCCTATCTCAAATTATATTGATATTGAGGTCTCCAGCTATGATACAGTTTGTGAATTTATTAAGCCTCTGAAGATTTTCGTTCAACGAGTTTAGGAACTGCGATATATTAGTATATGATGGAGACCGATATATGGCGGTTATAACAACAGAATCAAGACATTGTATGGTGACACTGTTTGCTTCAAGTATTGCAGTTGGAATTTTTGAACCAAAAATAGAGTTTTTTGTGTACACTATCACTCCATCACTACGATTTTTGTGATGTTTTGATGAGAAAACATCGTAGCCTTGCATGCTGGGCGCAATAAAATCGTCATTAATCCAGCATTCGGTGAGAATGATAATATCAAACTTAATTTTTATTTGTTCTAAAGCAACCAATAAATTATCGAAGTTTTTGGTGACACTTCTGATGTTTTGGTTCAGTATTTTCAAACAATAATTGCCCGTAAAATGTTTGGTTACTTGTGAAGCATCTAGAATGTTATATGTTTCTATGTGATTTATATTTTGAATTTCTTCTTCGAAATGTTCGTATTTGTCGTCAAGTTCCTCATTTTCCATAGTCGGTTCTTTGCTGGGCTCTCTCTTCCATTTTTTGTCGGTAAGGGCACTGTCGACAGTTTGCTTTATGCGAGTAAACGTCTTTATTGCTAGAAGTTTTACTACAATTCCAGCACTTTGTGCTAAATCATCGTCCTTTTTTGGGCACACCATCGATTTGTGCTCACCAGCGCAGTGGAGACACCTGTCTTTTAAAGCGTTGCAGTTTGGTGAGGAATGCCCGAATCCCATGCACTTGAAGCATTGGATTAGAGATGATAAATCTTCCACGTGCACCCTCATGTATCCGTATATTTCTAGTAGTACTGTCAACTATTAGCACTATGTTTCTTAACTGTTCGTTCCGGTTTTTAGTGATTCGAAGAATCTTGATGCTGTCTTCAGGTTTTCGGCCCTGGATTGTTTCGAAGATGAGATCGTTTTGTTGAATGATCATGTGGACAATTTCTTCGTCTTTATATTCGTTAGCCACTCCTTTGAGGATAACTGTGGGTCGGAAGAGCTTACCATCTTGAGCTTTTAGTGATCCTGTGGTTGCCTTTGAAATTACTGTTAGGATCTTCTCGGCATCTGTCTTTTTAGGGCAGGTAATTATGACCTTGTTATTTTTGGCCTTTGTCATTCCACTGACACCCACTCTGAGGTCGGCTGGCTTGATAATATCCTTTATTGTTGAGGTGATGGATTCTGATGTTGCTTCTTGGTCTGATGAAGATACTATTACGAGTCACTTAACTTAGAGTCGATGATTAAATTTAACTTCATTATGTGTTTAGGATCCAGGTGTAATTTCTCCTGGCATCCACGGTCACCCTTTTATAATATTTATACTACTACTACTGCCCGGATATTACGCACTACATTTTCTTATTCACACTGAAACTGTTTACTCATGTATCATGTTTTGTATTAATATATATCATGTTTTCTTAGGTACCATCTTCAACAACCTCTTTAACATCTAAAATTTGTCTATTACTTGTTTTTTCTTTTTTGTTTAACTAGATTTTATCAATAACCTTCGCGTATCCTAACTATACTTGCATTTTTCTAGCACTCTTTTTCTAAATCTAAGATATATATCATCAAGTTTTTCGCGTCTTGACTTGATTCAAGGACCCGGAACTGAAATACCATCTCATTTTTGTATTGTCCTACACCCCATCAAGGGGGTGGACTAAATCTATGTCCGTGCAACAACCGAGAAGATGACTCCCAAGGTAGCCACTGCAAAACCCGCCCGCGCCTCCCCCGTCGCCATGAGCGGGCCAGAAGACCAACCGTAGCGGACCGGTGCCCTTCCGCCCTGACTCCGGTGACCCGATGCTCTCTTTTATCCCCAGTGTCTTCAGGTCTTTCTGCTCTTAATCCCAACATTTTCTTCGAGGGCCTACCGGGAAGCCGGCTTAGGGGCGTGGACACCGAGTCTCGCTTGCGACTGGACTGATGGCTCCGCTTATTCTCGGCGGGACTGCCGGGTGACTGTAGCTCAGCTGCTTTGGTTAAGTTAAACAATCTCATAATAATAAATCTCATAAAAAATTTACAATAGAACTATAAATCCCCATCTTGAAACTTTGTGTGCACAGTTTATTGTAAACCCTCATAGTTAAGTTCCGTCAAAAACACCTACAATATAGGGCGTAATAAAGGTTAGTAATTTATAATTTATAAACAAACCTTATAAAAACTGTTCTTGTTTATCGTTGTAATAGGTAATAATAACAAAATTACTTTAACGACTTATATTTTGATTAACATTTTAATTTGATTGTAATTAGATACCCTGTTATATTATATTATCGAACTCATTTGTCCTCTCCGTGATAGTTTACTGAAGTATCTAAAATTATTTGTTTAAACCTGAAATGTTCCATGGTTTCAGTATAAAGGGGATTGGTATATTTATGGTACAAAGTATTTCGTCTTCGGAAATTGAATTCCTTAAGCAGAAATTCTGACGATAAAGTAATTGGTCAACATGGAATTGTTTTGTTTATTAATTTTAGTGCGGTGCAAGTCGGTAGTTAGTATTTTTGTTTAAAATCAACTTCGCTATGTATTCAACACATAAATTGCACATATATTAAAAAATCACCATTATTATTATTTGTTATATACGTATATACATATAAAACTGATTTTTTTCTCTTTATTGTATAATGCTATACTTTTTACTTACCAGCTTTATTTATATGTACCATGTGTAAAAACTATTAATGTTTTCTTTATATTCTATACACACCTGTATGCACTAAAACATAAAAATGTAAGGGCGTTAATGATTAATAAATAAATAAATAATATGTATTTTTTTATTTTTTATTCTGCATATTAACTAACTTTTATTTCAGCTACATCAGGTGGCGGAGATGAGACGTGATACTGTGAAATAAATAACTAACAACATGTACGCACTCGCATACTGCCTGCTAACAAAGTATGCCCAGACATTGGGGGTCTAGAGTCATTTTAAATAAAAAGTAGCTTCTTTATAAATAAAAAAATTAGAGTCCTGACGAGTACGGTGAAGGAGGAAACCATCTGTTTCCTTAAAGGTGGGCTGGGCGTATTGGTGGGCAACCTCCAATACGCCCAGTTTCTGGGAGGCTAACTTTACTCTGGCTTCGATGGAGCCCCCCATACCTGAGCTGGTCACTTAGGGTTACACCAAGAATATCAATAGAGGGCCTGTTCGGAAGATTGCTTCCGTTGAAAGAGACAAGATTTTCATTTCGATCCCTTTTAGACGTAATCTGACAAGATTGGGTCTTTGAAACATTAAATTCAACGAGATTATTTTTACCCCAAGAGAAAACACTCTCGAGGTAACCGTCCATTCTTTACTTCAAAGCCCTACGAGCTGTTGGAGTTTGTGAGCCCTTTGAGGGCTTGTCAAACAAAAAACTATCATGAACTGTACTGTCATCCGCATAACAGTGAACTGGTGCACATGACAAAAGGTCGTTGATGTGCAACAAAAACAAAGTCGGTGACAGAACCGATCCCTGCGGGACGCCAGCATTTATCAAGTGTGAGGAAGAGGTGAAACCATCGAATACCGTCTGAATCGACCCCTCCCTCAAAAAGTCGGCAATCCAAGTACACAAGGATGCGGGAAGTCCGTAAAAATGCAGTTTGTTGACAGGTCCTCGGTGCCAAACCCGGTCAAAGACCTTGGAGATGTCCAGTGCAACCGTTTGGGTCTCACTGAAATGTTCCAGGCATCGCCTCTAAACATGCGTCACATACGCGAGAAGATCACGGCACGAGCGGTTTCCGCAGAAATCCGTATTGACGGTCGTTAATAATTTTGTTCTTCTCGAGGTATGTGAGCAGTTTGTCGTTGATCACACGTTCCATCACCTTAGACAGAACTGATGTGATCGCTATGGGGCGGTAGTTGGCCGGGTTGGCGGTATGTATTTTTTACCGGGTTGAGCGGTCGCCTTTCTTTGGAATAGGATGGATAACCGCTTTTTTCCAACCAGAGGTCACAGAGCCAGTCTTCGGGGACATTTTAAAAAGCTTCGTCAAAATTGGAGCTATTTCTGCAGCGTACCAGGGCAGGTATTCCGTCAGGCCCACTAGCTTTATTAACATCAAGCCCTCGTAAAACATGGAATACTTCCCAATGCCGGATCCTCAGCTTTTTCATACGAAAACCGCAGTGAGGAACCGACGGCGGGACAGCACCTTGGTCATCGAGGGTTGAGTTATCCGCAAACATTTTACCTAATAAGTTAGCCTTTTCGGTGGCGGTGTTTGCTAGTGAGCCGTCATGTCTGGTAAGAGGCGGCAGACTGGATTTGCAGAAATTGCGACCTATTGATCCCGCAAGCGACCAGAATTTCCTGCTGCCATGCGGGCATGCAGCCAGCTTTCTGCTGATCTGCTGGTCGTGCTCAAATTATGATCTATTTATGATTTTCTTGGTTTCCTTTGCCATTTTGTTGTAAGCTGTTCTGTCTTCGGATGTTCTAGATGTGTTGTAGGCTCGATAAGCCGCGTTTTTTCGTCGCACTGCTTCAGCGCATTGTCGACTGAACCACGGCTTTGAGCCGACACCAGTTTCCTTAACAGTAGATCGGATGAAGCCATCCACCGTTGATGTGATGATTTTACCAATTTCCTGGGCACATCTTGAGGGATCCGAAGTCCGAAAACAGACAGCTGACCACGGGAAAGCATTAAAATGTGCCCGCAGACCGAACCAATCTGCTGATCTATAGTGCCACACTTTTCTCTTCAGCCCCTCGTTTGGTTGTCTGAAGTTTACAGGGATTGATGTCGTCACCAGGCAGTGGTCGGACGATCCTAAAGACGCTGTGACTTCAATCTTGTAAACGTGTGGCACAGTAGTTAAAAATAGGTCTAACAGATTGGAACGGTGAGTCTGGACATCAGGAACCCTTGTGGGCTCCTGAACCATTTGCTCCAATCCGTAGAAAAGGACAAAGGATTCCGCTTGGCATCCAGCCGAGTCTGTTGATCCCGTTCAACCAAGGTTCGTTATGAAAATTGAAGTCCCCCAGGACCACAAACTCTTTCGTAGGGGAGCGGGGCAAGAGGTCGTCAATAGTGTCGCTGAAGTGTTTGAAGAGCTCGTACGTGTCTGATTCGCCAAGGTTCGGTGAGCGGTATAAACACGCGTAGAATCTTACCATACTGGCAAGATTGACGCGTATCCACATTACGTCGAATCTGGAGTTTTCCAGATTCAACAGTCGCACACAGTTGACGTCAGCTCGACCATAGAGACAGACACCTCCTTTAGGTCTGAACTTGCCTGCGAGGGTGAAGCCCGGGCAGTCCAGATAGGAGGCGTCTACAGGCTCATCTATCTGTGTTTCAGACAGAAAAAGTAGGTTGGGGCGTTGAGAAAAAAGATGGTGGTGGACAGAGTTTAAATTGGTGTGCAGGCCGCGAATGTTGGTGTAATTCACCAATAGTTTTGGCCTACACCGGGGACGCCTACTCCTCACCGCTGAAATGACGTTAATTGTTGATGGTTGTTTATTCATGTTTTTATTTGTAGGGTTATTTAAGTGTGATATGAGAGGAAGGAAGGTCTGGGAGGGAAAAGGTAAAGAGGTGGGTAGGATGCTGGGGTTCAGAGTTTCCAGTAGTGACGGACGTATGTATCCAACCCACCCACTGCGGTGCAAGGTGATGGGAAGGGAGAGTCTGGCTGGAGAGGTCGCCCAATGCGCCCCAAACGCTACTGCTGGGTCCCCTCCGGTCACGAACCGGCACAACAGCAGCGGCGGGGTTTTTACACTCGTTGATGGGGCAGCCCACCCTCAGTCGTGAGCCTGACGGTCGGGCCCCTGTACTACCGAGCGGTTCGAAAGTGTAATAAAGTTATTCCATAGGTTGTTGGTAGATTTAAAAAAAAGATTTTATATTATACAACACCCATTTCAAATCACCCTACTTCCTACTAATATTATAAAGGCGAAAGTTTGTATGGATGTAAGTTTGTTACTCTTTCACGCAAAAACTACTGAATGGATTTTAATGAAATCTTACAATAATATAGCTTATACATCAGAATAGGCTATAGGCTATAGCTTAGAGCTCTGGCATTATGAAATTTATATATAAAAATTGCAATAGGTGGCACGCCAGCTGTTTGAAAAATGAATTTAAGGGTTATGGAGGGGGGTGAGGGGGGTAGGATGTGGTGGCAGGGTGGAGGGGTGAGAGGGAGGGGGGAGGTTTGGTATGCGGGGGGGGGGGGGGTATGGGGAGGGAGTGCGTAGGGAGTGGGAGGGGGAGGGGTTAGGGCGATGGGTGGAAGGGGGAGGGTGAGGGGTGAGGAGGGATTTGTGAGGGGGTGGGGGGGAGAGGGTACAAGGAGAGGAGGAAGGGGGGGGGATTGGAGTGGGGATAGGGAAGGTGGAGGAGGCACTGTGGGTAATATATGTATATATGTAATATGTGGGTATATGCCCTAATACTAAGCGAGCCAAGCCGGGGGCAAAAGCTAGTATAAATATAAATCATGCAGTAAAATTAATCAATACATTATCTGGTAAACTTATGTTTCAGAATTCTAATTTAAGTTTAAATAAAATCATTAAAAAATATATACGTACATGTGTTTCTTGACGAAAATTAGTCCACTAGATTTTTTTTACATTCTTATTTTGCTTAGACATTATTGAAAAATGGTAAATACTTATGATTAAAAAATAATCACAAAAAGTACATAAATTTAATAGTTTTATCATCACGCCTTTCAGCATTTTTGGATTTCGGTATACATTAAAGCAGATTTGTAATTAAATAAAATCGATATTGAGTTATAATTTTAAAAAGCTAGGTACAGAGAATAATTAATCTTTCTCCTTGGAACCGCCCTGTACGATCGTAAGAACATCTTTCGACGAAATGTGGATTTTCGGCCGCTGGCTGGTTAAACGCCCTTAACATGCGCAATCCATACAGACGTTCATCTGACATTGTAGATCTGAGCCATGTTTTTACACGACGTAATGTGCTGAACGATCGCTCCACCGTACATGTTGTTGCCGATAATGTTAGCAAAACTAGTAAGGCATACCTGACACTATTTGACTGTTTTTAATCAATCCTGGGGGGGGGGGGGGGGGGGCAAGAGGGGGGCGCTGCGGGCGCCCATGGATACTTATATCAAGAAACAATTTTACAAACTCGTTTCGAAATATAAATTCGGCTTATGGTGCAAAACATCATAATAATGCTTTCGTTCTGAACTAGTCTAAAGCAGAAGTTTCCAATCTGATCTGTCTGATCGCCTATTTTCCGAGTATATTTTTCTTATACCAAGAACTATTTCGCTTAGCCCGTTGTCTTTATTAATATTATTATATCATACTTTGTTTTATTTATTGTACTAAAAATAAACATATTTTCTCAAAATTTAAAACACAGTTTTTCTAGATAAAAGAACAGTCTTTCGAAATATTTCGTTAATATCCTAAAATAACACTTGTAGGTAGGAATACTTACATAATGTAATTTTTATCGCATTATTATTATTAAAAATATAACACATTTAGCTAAAATCCAACCAAGGTCCAGCCTACTTTTAATTATTTCTCCTTTCCTTTATGATGATTACTCTTCAATCGGAGGGACTCAAACCCGCTTTCTTAAACCATAATAATAATACTTTGCTGAATTCTAAAGCGCCGTTTTCGTGAAAATCACCTCAAGGGCGCTGACTAACTTTCATCTCAATGTTTGCTTTGCTTATGTAATGTATCGTAAAAAACACTCCTCCATGCACAACAATGAAAGTCGGAAGAAGAAAAATATTTGTTAAAATAATCAATCGACGGTGATTTCCACAAGCTTTTCCTTTTAGTAAAATTTGGGAAAATTACAAAATAAACATGAGTAATTAATTTGAGGGGGTATTAATTTACACTCGACAAATTAATAAATTGAGAGCTAGGCTTCAAGCTTTACGCAGTAACCGCAAGATGGCGCTAGCTGCGCTTTTTTCTTAGAATGGTCAACATAAAAAAATAAAAACACCACCGAGCAGGCATAAAAATTACGTAACTACCTAGTATAAAATAATGATGTTACATGAATAAATTGAAATTATTATCGCTTTTCCTTGAGCTACATATCTTGCCTGTTTTAAAAATGTGTACAGGAAAACAAACTTTTAAACTGTCTACTAAAGACAACCAGTTTTACTATCACTGGAATTACATCTGGCAAAATTGTGTCCTGTTCAGGGTGTCTAGCATGGTCTATCATATAGGTTTTATCGAAAATGTCGGTATCTTGTCATCGCTTCCGAGTACGACTGCAGGTCGCTAACGAACAAACAATAACAACAGTTCACAATGACTAAGGGTTCCTAATTTATTTGATGTAAACTGTTGTTTGTTCGTTAGCGGCCTGCAGTCATGCTCAGGAGCGATTACTAGTTACCGACATTTTCGATAAAACCTATATCGAACGACCATGCTAGATACACTGGTCCCCTAGCATGGTCGATCGATAAGGATTGATAGGATAACTTACGGTAACTCCTCATCGTTCCCTTGGACAACTGCAGATTGTTAACGTGCAAACAACAGTTGACGTCGAATATATTAAAAACACTAGGGAACTGTTACTTATTCGTTGGTGATCTGCAGTCATGCTAGGGAATCCTTCGATCTTCAATCGATCGACTGTGTTAGGGGCCCACATGCTAGTATAAAACCACAAAAAATTAGGCGTCAATACCTTTGTATATTACATACATAAATGGTAATGTTAAAAAAACATCATCCTTTCTTCTTTTATAGCCTTTTTTGTAGTAGAGGCGATTTGAGTGCTCGTATTACCTCATTTTATGGTAATGGAGTATTGAAGTGGCTTTTTTATTAGGAAATTTAAGTTTTGGTAGTGTTAACTACTTCATTATTCGTTTTGGTAGCTGGAAATTAGTGGACGTGGAATTGAGAAATTTGAGGAAAGTTCATGTAAAGTTGTTATTCATACTAAAGAAGAACAGTATTTATATCATCAATGAATGTTTTTTTTTAAATAGTACGAAGTACGGTGAGTACCGAGAGATTGTAGATATTACATAATAAAGCTTTGTTTTAAATTTTCTTTTATTCATTGTATTTTTAGTTACATGATTTAAGGATTTTTCGAACACCATGCTAGGCACATGCCTGTGTTGTGGTGAATGCGAGGTATGTATGTAGGTATATTTTCACTCCTATTTTGTGCAAGTTTGCATATTCCGGTGACTAAGACAAAAACTTTCTTCAGTGCAGAGCAAAATTTTTGTATTTACAGTGGCGTCAATTTTCGAGTAAGACAAATTAAAACAAAGGAATGTATTTACACTATTAAGCATGCCAAAATTTGACCTTTTTGCCGAAAACTTAAGAATTTAATTTGCAATTCTATTATAAAAATATTGTCTCTGTAGCGTAAGGGTCGAGCAAATATAACACTCGACGCTTTGAGCCGGGCGACTGGAGCGGCTCAGTTGCTGGTCTACCGAGTTGAGCGGTAAGCCCTCTACGCCGTTTTGAGAGTATTGGGGACCAAAGTGGCTCAGTAGTGGGATACATCTATGGTACAGGAAAGCAGGCGATATGGGTTTCAAAAGCCACCTTGCTTCTCCTGAAAGTTGCAGATGTTGTGTCGCAGCTGGTAAATGAATGTAAGAACAGGATGTATTCAAATTCACGGTGCTGCATCTCTTGGGTAAACAGTGCCATTGTTTTGGTTTTTCCTCATCAGTGTTTCAGCAGCAGGATATCTTAGGTGGGAGGAGTGGAAGCTATCAAAAGGATAGTGAGGTCCACATCCTCACCAACGACAGATAAAGAATTGTGAGTTGTTTGTTCCACAGCATTCTTCACGATAAGGACGATAGGATCTTCGGTGGCCTGAAGATTCTGTATGCCGTTCTCCGGAAGCTTTGTCTACAATTAAGGAGATTTTTGTGGTAGGATTGAATAAAAAAATCTTCACTTAATAAAATAAATAAATCTTCTTATTCGTCAGGTATCGTCACCTCTGTTCGTGTGATTTCGTACTGTTGGCTGAGTTTGCGTACCCATCAAATACCAAAGTTCGAGTCATTCCAGGATAGTAGTGGTTGACGCAGGTGATATATCACAAATTGTGGCAACGGAGGCATCTTTTTGCCAAATTACTCTTTGTAGTAGAAATTCTCCGTACAATTGTTCTATGTTCATCTGAGAGAGTAGAACAACTTTTTTGGTAGGGTCGAACAAGCTGTAGAGGACAGATTTAGTTGTCTTTTGCATCCCTTTTGTCTTTTCATTGAATAGTGCCAAGGGAAATGGGGCCAACTCAACTCAGAATTTCAACATATCCTCATAAATATGATCGTTTGCTTATACACATCCGCTGATACAGCAATTTTGGGTCCACTGCAACCTTTTTATCGTGAATTTTTATCGACGAGCTGACAGAAGATATTGGGAATGCCCGATCTTTATGGGACAACTTGATGTTTGAGAATGTCAAGTCCACTATCGCATTCCTTGCCTTTTTACAACTCGAACAGCATCGTAGCATTTTCGTTATTTGTTTTGGGGGTGTTATGCCGTGTTGCGCTACCTCCTTCTTTAGCCAACGTTTCGGACAGCGTTGCAGTGTCCATCATCAGGGCAGATGATAGACACATATATAAAATTGAGTTCCATTTCAGAATACATACATATATTCTGAAAGGGAATTCAATTTTATATAACTTCTTTCAAACAAATTTCTTTCTCTGATGAAAATTTTAGACGATATGAAGGAATGCTTGATGAAAAATTTGAGATAAAATGATTTTTTTCGAAAATATCTATTTTTGTGAAGCTTGTAACTCAAAAACGGCTAGGAATTCTAAAATTAGATAAAATATAAAAGTTGTAGATAATTTTATGAGCTTTTATTTATTGTAAAAAAATCCCCTATGACGCACCGTTTTTGGATATAAGCGGAAACCTGAAAATTGGGATCTTAATTTCGATGAATTCACTTCTTGACTTCTGGCTCATCGCATTACTCATTATATCGTGAGGGTTCAATTTTAGTGTTTGCAATGAAAATGAGGCTCTCATCAAATAAATTTATACGCAATACTCTCATGAGTGAATATTTTTCTCGGTCAGACAGAAATATTTCTCTTTTTACTTATTTTTCTTCTTTAGGCACTTGTAAATGAAATGTAAAATCGTTCAATACACTAAATCCTCGATTACGAATTCTTTTAAGTGTCACCTTGTCGGGTTAAATAACAAATGTGAAACATAGTGTGACAGGTGAAATTATTTATTGATGGCTGTGTGCATTTGAAGGTTTGGATTCTTAGCAGTGGATTCTATTTAAATAATAATATTTGGATGACTTGAATAGTGCCATTTCTGTGAAAAATCACATCAAGGGCTTTGAAATTTTACCTACGGTTTAGGTTGTTTCTAGGATATTATTTTATTTTTTTATTTACATTAATTTTACACAGGAGGAAAATACTTAACTCAGAGCTTACATCATCTGTTGGGATGCTGAGAGGAAGGAATAAGAGGGAGGAATGAACATGGGTCTTGCGAAAGAAACATATAGGATATTGAAACACATTTTTCGCGATGCTTTTACAAGAGTTTTGCACTTATGGATGAATATTATTTGTTTTTAAATTAGGTATACACAGTAGACCCTGAAATATTGTATTGGTACAGCTGTGAAAAATGGTGCAAAAGACAAGTATTTTTCACTTTATTTTAAAATGTCTACAACGGTGCCGCATTGCTGTCAAACGGATCCTCGCTCCTGACTTCCGAGGCTTCACAGCTCAAAGCTCTGAATTAGATCACGTAAGCGGATAGGATGAAAGCAAATCGCTTACTACATAATATGTAGAAAAGGAGCGTAAATATTGTTGATACCTCGGAAGAACGCAAGAAAGAAAATTTAATGGAGAAAAAGGAAAAAGGTTTGCACAGGTGTGCTGTATTTGGTCAGAATGCGGTTTAAAAATAGATATTAAAACATACCACGATATAATACTCGTATAATATTTTCTTAATTTTAATATTTTTAAAATTTTAATATAAAGAATATGGGTTACATTTTTACATATTATATTTAAGTCATCATTGGTCATGTATAACTTGGGGCGTGGGATACTAGCATGGTCGATCGATAAGGATTGATAGGATAACTTTCGGTACTTTCAATTTTTTTTTCGTTTTTTGTGCTGTATATTTGTTATTGAGCGTAAATATGTATACTAAACGACGTGTGCTAGAACATGGAGGGGTTTGGAGTCAGTCATTTATAATAATTAAACGTGGCATATTTTTATTAAAAAACATAGAATCTTCATGGTGAAAGAGGTAAATAATCAATTATCTAATCGTCTTCGTTGCGAAAGTGGTGGGAGCCCTCCGATTATTTCTCCTTTAATCTACTCTCTTATTCTCTATTATCACTGTTATTATGTAAAATCTGTTTGTTTCGTACAAATAAAGAAACAAATCAATACATTAATAAATCAAATATAAAAAAAATAATATAAATAAAATAAATAAATAAATAATAAATAAACGATAGAACGAACGAACAAACAAACAAACAAACAAACAAACAAACAAACAAACAAATAAATAAATACATATAAATTACATGCTAGGAGCATTACGGGGTTTTTAATTGTTTTCAATTAACTTTAAAAATCAGTCACAGAATTTTCCATTTCCTTCAATTCTATCATTAGGAATTTTGGGGGGAGAGTCGTTGTCGATGAGCTTATCCTAAATAAGCAGACGGGTTAAATCTAGTAGTTAAATGGGAACTTTCTTCATGTATGGGGACAGAGGGCTACCACACAATATAACTCCCGTTATCGCACCGGGACTTGTCCTTGAGTTTTAGTGGCATGCACATTGTACACTTTTTTAATAATGTATATTGAAGATTATCAAAACTTCTAGAACTTTCCAGAACCTTCAAGACTCACCGACACTCTCCGCCACTCATTACTGAATGCTTCTAGAACTTTCTCCTTCCATGCATCCTAGAGCATAAGGGAACCTTCCAGAACTATGTATAATTTCACCGACACTCTCCATCACTCCTTCCAGAATTTTCTACAGCTTTATCTCACCTTCTAGAACTTTTCGAAACCTTTTAAACTCACCGACGTACTCCGCCACTCCTTCCAGAACTTTCTACAGCTTTATCGAACAGAGGTTGTCACTTATAGAAATTTCCGTAACCTTCTAGACTCACGGACATAATGTGCCATTCTTTCCAGAACTTTCTACAGCTTTATCTAACCTTTTAGAACTTTCCGGAACCTTCTAGACCCGTCGATATATATTTCGTCACTCCTTTCAGAACTTTTTGAAGTTTAATCGAACCTTATGAAACTTTCCGGAACTTTTTAGACTCACAGAAATACTCCGCCACTCCTTCCAGAATTTTCTACAGCTTTATCGAACCTTCTAAAACTTTTCAGTACCTTCTAGACTTCCTGACATACTCCGCCACTCCTAGAATTTTCTACAGCTTTATCGAACCTTCTAGAACTTTTCGGAACCTTCTAGATTCACCGACAAACTCCGCCACTCCTTCCAGATCTTTCTACAGCTTTATCGAACCTTATAAAACTTTTTGGAACCTCCTCTACTCCTTTCAGAACCATCCAGAGTTTTATCGAATCTTCTAGTAGTTTCCGGAAATTTTTAGAGTCTTCTTGAAATTTCTAGAGTCTTCTTAGAAATTTCAGCCCTTATATCTTCAAAAGCATGCCCTTTAGGTAAAAACGGGTACCCTTATTCCCTAGGGGGGATGGAGATCTACCACATCATATAACTCCCTTGATCGTACCGGGACTCGTTTCTAAGTTTTTGCGTTCTGCACGTTTTTTTAGACTTTCTTTAATAATACATATTATTGATTTATTTGGTTGGAGTTATTTATGACGGCTTTATTAATTTTGAAGACTTCTAAATTGCTTAATCTACTTCCTATTCATTTTTTGCTACGTTTTCATCCCAGAGGTTGTCATATATTAATTGAATAAAAGTGGTGTAGTACGAAGTCTGGTTTTATTTTATTTAACTTATAATGTCAAGCAACCGCCGCTGCATTTATGAAACTATTTATATTCGAAGTGAAATCATTAAAAACATATTGAACAAAAGTCATTAACAAAATATAATAAACAATATGCAGAAGTCCTCTCGTTTAAATTGCGAAGAATTAATCCCACCTTCACTTGTAAGTACCCTCTTTTCAAATAGATACTGTTTATTGCCATTGTAAGAATACAGAATGAATTTTGCGGTGAGTGTAAAACCTTAAGCCGAAACATTAAATTAATTTATCACTTAAGAAGAAGATAATAATAATAATCTTAACGAAAATATGAAAGAGAACCAGACACAAAAAAACAGAAAAAGATAATGGTCGCAACTGGGACTCGAACCCAAAACCTCTCGTCTATCCAGAACGTGCGTTTTTAGAATTAACAATTTTATCTCCAACTATTTTATTTTCCATATCATAGGCAACTACTCTTTAATTGGAAATCATCATTCTAAGAATTATTAAATATATCCGATTTTATTTATATGGAACTACTGACTTTTTATAAAAGTTTAAATGAATATTCAATTCCAGACGAGACGAGAGGTTCTGGGTTCGAGTCCCAGTTGCGACCATTATCTTTTTCTGTGTCTTGTTCTCTTTAATATTTTCGTTTAGATTATTTTAATTATCTTCTTCTTCCACGATATATTATATTGATGGGAATAACCTTCAAAAGTTATAAAAAGAGAGTTTTTCTTAGAAAAATTGAATAAATTTATTTATTTTTGTTATTTTTTTTAATGTTAACAGGTTTTTCCGCTTATAAATTTTCTTCAATTATCTCCCCAGGAAGTTTCGTGGCTTAAATAAAACAAATGCTCACAAAACAACACACATTTCAACTACTTTTTGCTGCATTTCTCTAAGTGCCCACTGGTGCCTTTACATCTAAGGTGATAAATTACTACACACTCGCCGTGAAATACAAAACCTTTTTCTCATTTTAAGGTAATATATTATATTTTGTAAATGGCCAACACGTTAGTTGTGGGGTAAACAACTATTCTCAGCAGAGGATCGCAGAAAGGCGTCCCGTTTCTTGGCCCTAACTTGTGGCGTCACCGCAGCCCGGTCGGAGGAGAAGACGGATTGCTTTAATTAATTAGCCCTCGAACTTCTAGATACCTACTTTTCCAGTTCATCCGAGGTGACACAAGAGCTTGAGAAGATATCTCATATGATACTTTGACGATGTTATTTTGATATGACACTATTACCATATAACTTTGAATGATGGAACTCACAAATTGACGTAATTACAAAAAAACTAACCAGGTACATATACTTCTGTAGAAACATTCGTAATATCCTCAACATAAAAGATATTAAAAAAGTATACTATGCTTTGTGTCAATCACAAATAGAGTACGGTATAACTGGATGGGGGTCTGCCTTGAGCACTCACACAGAGCGACTCAATATAGCCCAAAAAGGATTACTAAAGACAATACTGAAAGTTCCGCTTAGAACTCCGACGGAAGAAATATTTAATAACTTTCAAGTCTTCAATGTACAGAAACTTTATTCAAAAAATATTTTATTTAAACTGAAAAAAACATATATGTATACTCCACTGCCCAACATAAATACTCAACCAGGGCAGTAAGCAATAACATCCTGGTTACTCACAGTTTGAACACATCTTTTCGACAGAGAAATAATAAATTCCATGCTATGAAATTATACAATGCTCTACCAGATCAAATCAAAAATATAAAGGAAATGAATATATTTAAAACAAAAGTAAAAACATGGCGATCAAATTCGATTTGAGAGATCAAAGTGATAATAAAATTACAAACATCATGAAGACGATATAAAGACAATCCATAACCAAATACAAATATTTAAAAAAACTAAAGGCCACCTCAGAACAGGAAATCCTAGTGAGGAGGTCTGTGAAGAAAAAAAAGAATCTATACTTATACTATACATTATACACACATGTACAAACCTTGCTATTGAAACTAATAATAAATAAATAAATGATTTGATGCTAATAATATGATTCCTTCTTTTCAATTTTTATTTATTTTATTTAAGCGTCATAAAATGGCTTTTACATTCAAGTGATAAATATAAAAGTGGGACACAGGAGGATATCAGTATTATCTATCTATCTATATAAGAAAAAACTACTGTCAATTAATCTTACAAATATCCTAAGTTTTTCATAACATTCTTTATTTTTTTTTTAAATACAGACCATTATCAAAATAAGTACTGCAGCTTACATATATTTATGTACAATGAATTATTTAAATACTAACTTATAACTAATAACTAATAGCATTAATGTACACTCCCCTTCCATACACAAGCAAATGCTTTTAATGGAAGGGTAGTAAAAAAATAAACCTGAGATGTAAAATTATCATGTAAATACCATGTAAACCTTATTATTAAAAAAAAGTATATATAAAAATCAAAATAAAATGTTTGTTTCTGGGTTTGTATGGATATCCGCTATGCTTTGCTAAACCATTCATCCGATTGCGATGAAACTTTTGGTATTTGATGTGGGTTTGCCCGCGATAGTTTCTGTATACAATAGTGAGTTCTGGCATCGTGAAATTATGCATTTCTAACCGTTCATCCGATTGTAATGAAACTTTGGGGATTTGACGTGCGCAATGCGCATGCCCGCTATGGTTTCTGTATGCAATGGTGAGCTCTGGCATCATGAAATTATGCATTGCTAAACCGTTCATCCGATTGCGATGAAACTTTGGTGAGTTGTTGTGAGCACGTCAACGATGTATATAGTGAGCTCTGGCGCTATGAAATTTCTATAAAAAATTGCAATAGGTGGCACGCGAGCTGTTTGAAAACTGAATACAGGGACTGAATGTGTGAAATGCGGGAGGGGGGAGGGGAAATCGGGAGGGGGTTCATGGGACGGGGGAAGCGGGAGAGGGAGGTGGGGAGAGGGAAAGCGGAGAAGGCAGAGTGGGAACGCATGAGGGGAAGGGGATGCGGAAGAGGAATAGGAGGCTGAAGAAGAATGGGACGAAGGGAACGACACGCAGGGAGAAACAATTTCTTTACTAAGTGGCATAGCAACGCATGCCGGAAATTACAAACCCAGAAGCTAGCATATTTTGATTTTTATATATATAGATTTCCCCCTAATACCATGCGAGCGAATCCGCGGGTATAAGCTAGTAAAATAATAATAAAATAAAAACATTGTTAAACACTATTTAAATAATATACCAGGAATATACGAGTAAGACCTGATATAAAACAACATGATGTTGATATGTATGATAAACGCCAGTATACAGGTAAATGATACAAATATGTGCTACAACCAAAAAAAAAAAGTTAAATCTTAAGGAATAGAATGTTTTAGTATGTTAAAATAACAGAACATTATTTTATTTTATTTATAAACAGAAACAATCCGTACATTATTTACAGTGGTGAAAAAAAATACTATTAGATTAAGAATATATCATGGTGGTATGGGGTGTTTCTTTGTAGTGTCTTATTTAGTGTACATTAAGTAATTACCGGGTATGTGCGTTGTGGGAAGGTGTGTGAGGGTGTGTGTATGAGCGTGTGAGGGTGTGTGTGAGGGTGTGTGTGTGTGTATGTGTATGTGTGTGAATATGTAGGTATGTATTTATGTGCTTAGAACAATTTATATTATTGACATGATGCTCTTTTTAAATTTAGGCAGTGAATCGTAGAAAATGTCAATGTTATACTTAGGCAGAATAAAAATATGTAATTTAAGGTGACTTGATATATATTGATAGCAAGTGGAATCGAAGAATCGAGCAAAGTGTACTTTGATATGTTGAATTTTGGTAATATTGTGGCATGTATTGGACTGCGAATCATTTTTTGAACTATATTTTTAAATATGTTTCAAGTTGACACAACTACGAGGAATTGGTAAAGATTTTGATAATTTTATTCGATAATTGTATTTGATAATTGTAATGGACCGACTTGCCCCTCGTCTTCCGATATTCTTGTCCATAAGGTTCATTATTATGGCCTTGAGGGATACAGGTAAATCACACAAAAGAGTTTCGAAATTATGTTCACCGAGGGAGTACCAGGCACTAAGGGATCAGGGCCCAGATTTATTACATAGTCGATATTAAATTGAATTTAGAGATCAATGTGTTGTTCACTGCACAAATTTCATTAACAGACTGATTATACAATAATGCATTGTTATAAATATCACGCACCTATGTATATTGGCCACACTATTAGATAGAGACAGGTGCTTTGATGAAAGGTTGGGTAGAGGAATGCGGGAACATATGTAAGAGGGAGAGGCTTATAGTTACGTCAACATCATGAAAAATTGAAGATTTGTCGTTTATTCATTTCATTATGTTCTAACGGTGTTACAATGGTAGATGCTCCGAGGAATTAGCCTCATTGATCCCTTTGGCACCGGTGTATAGTCGGGAAACACGCCAAACGCGTGCTCAACATTTGTACACGGTTGAAATTTGTCACATGAGAACAGGCCGCTTCTTCGACTGGTTCTTATGTTCAACAACTCGGCTGTGGAATGATTTCCAGCCTCCGTGTTTCCTCCTTCCTACAACATGGGTCTCTTCAAGACCAATGTTCATTCCTTCATCTCCTTAAAAAGACCCTCCACACAGCATTCCAGATGACACAGGCCCTGAGGGAAATTATTTTCCTCATGGCCTCCTGTGTGGAGTTAATGTAAAAAATCCTGCCGGATGCCGGATCCTCAGTTTTTTCATACGAAAACCGCAGTGAGGAACCGATGTCGGGACAGCACCTTGGTCATCGAGGGTTGAGTTATCCGCAAACATTTTACCTAATAAGTTAGCCTTTTCGGTGGCGGTGTTTGCTAGTGAGCCATCAGGTCTGGTAAGAGGTGGCAGATTGGATTTGCAGAAATTGCGACCTATTGAGCCCGCAAGCGACCAGAATTGCCTGCTGCCATGCGGGCATGCAGCCAGCTTTCTGCTGATCTGCTGGTCGTGCTCAAATTTTGACCTATTTATGATTCTCTTGGTTTCCTTTGCCATTTTGTTGTAAGCTGTTCTGTCTTCGGAGGTTCTAGATGTGTTGTGGGCTCGGTAAGCCGCGTTTTTTCGTCGCACTGCTTCAGCGCATTGTCGACTGAACCAAGGCTTAGAGCCCACACCAGTTTCCTTAACAGTAGATTGGATGAAGCCATCCATCGCGGATGTGATGACTTCACCAATTTCCTGGGCACATCTTGAGGGATTCGAAGTCCGAAAATAGACAGCTGACCACGGGAAAGCATTGAAATGTGCCCGCAGACCGAACCAATCTGCTGACCTATAGTGCCATACTTTTCTCTTCAGCCTCTCGTTTGGTGGTCTGAAGTTTACAGGGATTGATGTCGTCACCAGGCAGTGGTCGGTCGATCCTAAAGGCGCTGTGACTTCAATCTTGTAACCGTGTGGCACAGTAGTTAAAAATAGATCTAACAGATTGGAACGGTGAGTCTGGACATCAGGAACCCTTGTGGGTTCTTAAACCATTTGCTCCAATCCGTAGCAAAGGGCAAAGGATTCGCTTGGCGTCCAGGCGAGTCTGTTGATCCTGAGAACTTCAGCCAAGGTTCGTTATGAACATTGAAGTCCCCCAGGACCACAAACTCTGCCGTAAGGTAGCGGGGCAAGAGGTCATCAATAGTGTCGCTTAAGTGTTTGAAGAGCTCGTACGTATCTGATTCGATAAGGTTCGGTGAGCGGTATAAACACGCGTAGAATCTTTCCGTACTGGCAATATTGACGCGTACCCACATTACATTAGTCGCACACAGTTGACGTCAGCTCGACTATAGAGACCGACACCTCCTTTAGATCTGAACTTGCCTGCGAGGGTGAAGCCCGGGAGGTCCAGATAGGATGCGTCTACAGGCTCAGCTATCTGTGTTTTAGACAGGAAAAGTAGGTTGGGGCGTTTAGAAAAAAAATGGTGGTGGTCAGAGTTTAAATTGGTGAGCAGGCCGCGAATGTTGGTGTAATTCACCAACAGTTTTGGCCCGCACCGGGGACGCCAACTCCTCGCCACTGAAATAACGTTAATTGTTGATGATTGTATATTCATGATTTTATTTGTAGGGTTATTTAAGTGTGATATGAGAGGAATGAAGGTCAGGGAGGGAAAAGGTAAAAGGGTGGGTAGGATGCTGGGGTTCAGAGTTTCCAGGAGTGACGGACGTATGTATCCAACCCACCCACTGCGGTGCAAGGCGATGGGAAGGGAGAGTCCGGCTGGCGAGGTCGCCCAATGCGCCCCAGACGCTACTGCTGAGTCCCCTCCGGTCACGAACCGGCACAACCGCAGCGGCGTTGTTTTTACACTCATTGATGGGGCAGCCCACCCTCAGTCGTGAGCCTGAGGATCGGGCCCCTGTACTACAAATAATTAAATAAAACTTATGTCTCATTTAGTATTTTATACTATCGTGATCTTGGGAACTTTAGGCATCTCAGCATACTATTTATCAAAATACTAAAGTTAAATCGAAAGTATTTTGTCTGCTGTGTTTCATTTAGATTGCCTTTCCCGCATTAAGCGTGTATTATTTTCACAGACTAAGGCCGCTCATTAGTTTGTTTAGTAATCAATGTATATTATTTTCGTTACCTAGCGGTTTTTAGGCGCTTGATAACTCGATTAACCATATAAAACTCAACATTGAACCGACACACCGTCTTTCAAACCATCCATTTTCGTGAAATTATGGGAACTGCTTCAGTCGACCCGTCGTAGTGATTCAATGAAATGCTCACACACTATCGCCAAATCCGTCTCTTTACACTTAACAAATTTTTTGATTGGTTTCGAAGTCGATGGAAAGTTTCAGAATCGAAGAAAGGCAATTTAAGATTAGCGATATTTTGAATGAACACATTATTTGATTGGAATTATTTTATTTTATATGATAATACGTCCGATGTGTAGGAATTTAAATTTGGTAGAACGTGAGATATAAGGAAATCTAGAAATGGAAGACGAATCAGAAAGGAGTGCTTACTACATTCGTTATTATTATTTATTGACTTCCGCAGAGAAGTAACAATCTTATCTGAGGGCCCAGATGTGGTCGTGTTCGGTATAATTGAACTTTGGTACAAAGTAGAGGATACCATTCAAGATCGAAACGTTGGTTGCCTGAAGTGGCTGTCGAGTGGCCTTTTCATATAAAGCTTTCTTTTGGATTAGTGTAAGTGTTCGGTCCGTATCATACGCATTGGACGGATGGCAACAAAGGGGCTCGGTGACCTTTTTAATTGACTCATACACCCGAGTCGAAATTCTACGAAATTCCGAATGCTAATATTGAAAAGCCGATTGGAAATGATTGTCGCGTCGGCAATCCAAATACAGTGGATACTACCACGCTCTACGTCTAATAAATCCGTTAGATGCAGTCCGACCGAAGACCTGTGGTTACCTTTCGAGACCAAAATACCCAACCAAATTGAATAATTTAAAAAATAAATAAAATGTACCGCAAATATTTTCTACAGATGTGAGATTCTTTATTTATTTACTCGTAAATATTTGCCCAAATTGCCTCTAAAATCATGAAAATTCAATTTTTGTATTTTCATATTCAGGTATAAATTTTATAATTCAATATTTTGTGGACAGTACCTACGCACAACACACAACAGCCAAAAAACATTATTTTTAGTATGGCAAAACTGGTATTCTAGTGCCTTCTACCAGATGCTGACATAAATGCAGGAAATCATATTTTATTCTTGGTTATTCGCTGGTTCAGGTTGCTTGTGTTGCGTGGTTCACTATCCTCATATTTTACCCTTCAGGTAGAAATTATTGTCGTGTATTGCCGTCAGGCAAATGTGAAATTCAAATAATACATCAAAATCAGTATATTTGAGTTATTACTTTAACACCCGTGACATCCCCAAATAACATGGCGAATCGATGGAGTAAGGATCGATCCTCCTGTTATAAATGGTGACCCCGACGTGATTTTTTTTTTTACGGTTGCATTCACACATACATAGGCCTTTCCTCTCATCTTAATCATCTTTGGGGATGCTATGTGGGGAGCAAAGGAGGAAAAGGATGTTCTGGGAAGGAAAAAGGTAAAATAAAGGAGGGGTGGGTAGAAATCTGAGGGTCTGTGGGTTCAGGGTGACGGACATATGAATCCATCCCTCCCACTGCGGTGTAAGACGATGAGTTTAGTGAATCCTGCAGAAGAGACCAAATACTCTCTATAACCAGTACCTCCCGATCCATTCTCCATTCTCCCAACTTACATATTCAACAGGTTACCCCAAGTGGTTCGCCACGTTTTGTGACTTAGCAGGGGTGCCCGGGTTCATGGGGTGAGGTCTTGGCGGCGGATGCGTCTGCGCACCAGATGTGTCTACGTCTGCCGGATCGGGGAGGGTGGTTGACGGAGTCCCTTTAACTTCTCCAGTCGTAATCTCTCGAAACATCGCCTTGCACCAGTGGCAGTGGAGGGATAGATTCATACGTCCGTCACTCATGGACACTCTAACCCCCAGATCCCTACCCACCCCTTATATCATTTTCCATCCAGAACGTACTCTTCTTTCTTTCCTAAAAAGATCCTCCACACAGCATCCCCAAAGATGACACAGGCCCTGAGGTGAATTATTTTCCCCATGTCTAGAGCTCATGTTAAAAAAATATATATTTCCTGAAGTTTTTTTATTGTAAAAAGTTCGATTAATATCTTTCATCGCTAGATGCAGACTACCTCTTCTGTAATCCTAGAATGTAACGGAGAAGTGAACTATTTTAGCAATCTTGTCTTGCAGCTGCAGTTTTCCCAAAATTAAGCAGTGGTGAAAAGTAGAGTTACGACGGAGGAAAAACCATTTGAGAATTTATTTTATTAATGTGGGCACATTAATATTTGCTAAAATTGTTAGGGTCCTTTAATAAATAAACTCTTTTAAGAGAACTTTCGCTTTTTATTTAGATCGCAGTGTAACATGTTTTAAATGTATAAAATAACGGTGTGAATATTAAATACACCGGGCCAAAACTGGCAGTTTTTTATTATTAAAACTTTGCGTAGAAAAGAAGCCATGATATCTAGAAGCGGACCTTTTTATAAAGTAAAAACTCCACCATCATCATCTGACACTTGCAAGTGTTTGTAAACATGACTAGTATAGCTAGTAGTTAAAACAGTTTGCTACCGACCTACCGAACTCAGCCCCTAGCCGAGGCTCGCACCATTTGGTTGAATGGTAAAACATAGGAGTTTGCTCAAGCAACCCATAGATGCCGGTAGCCTGTCAATTTTCAACAACATTATAGGTCGAAACTAATATATAATAACGTTACATAATTTTCTGTAAAAGTAACGACGATACAAAACTGTTTAATATGTCATGTGGGTCAAAAATCTTACAAAACCACTGTAGGTTTCGATGGACATATTTATAATGATATTTTTGGATGTGCATGGAAATTTTTATTGATATTTATAGATGACAATGGATATCGATGGAAATTGATTGTTTTTGAAGTGAATCTTCTAAAGCCCCGCTGTGATTTGGATTTATGATGAAGCGGAAATGACGATTACTGCTTTAATTATGATGTCACTTTTAAACTCCTATCGGTTGATACATGAAATTACGCTAGGTCTGCGCTCATTGGTCGATATGATTATGACCTCACTTTTCAAGTATTATTTGAGATTGTTTTGGTAAAGTATCGCTTCTACTGCTTGCAAACTGCACTCGATTTTTTTACACTTAACAAACCATTTGATTAGTTTTAAAGTCCATGGAAAACTTCAGAATCGAAGAAAGGCACTTAAAATCACGGATATTTTATTTTATCGCACTGTTTGATTGGATTATTTTTTTTATGATAATACATACGATTTACAGGAATTTAAATTTGGTTGACTTTGTGAGACACAAAGAAATATAGAAATGGAAGACGAATCAGAAGGGAGTGCTTACTAAGAAACAATCTTGTCTTAAGGCCCAGATGTGGTCGTATTTGGTATAACTGAACTTTGTTACAAAGCAGAGGATGCCATTTACGATCGAAACGTTGCCTGAAGTGGTCGTTGAGTGCTTTTTTTATATAAAACTTATTTTTGAAATAAGGTAAACGCCCCTATGTGCGCATCGGACGGATCGCATCAAAGGGTTTTTAGAAATTTTTATATAGATAGATAGTCGTACAAGTGCATCCACTGATCTGCACCGGACGGACCGGACGTGTTACGGATTGCCGATCTAGTGGATGCAACCGCGCGCTCGCCGTATTTTTTCATTCAGTTCGTCCGTTCTCTACGAAAATCCGAATTCGAATGTTGAAAATCTGATTGAAAATGGTTTGAAAAATCCGAATACAGTGGACGTACCTACTACGCATAATAAATCCGTTAGATGCGATCCCTCCGATGCGTACGATACCGACCTGTGGATGCTTACCGGTCGAGACCAAATAACCAACCAAATTGAATAATTAAAAAAATATATAATGTACAGCAAATATTTCGAACGGATCTGAGATTTTTTATTTACTTACTCACAAATGATTTCCAAAGTTGCCTTTAAAATCAAGAAAATTTGATTTTTACATTTGCATATTCAGGTATAGGTACATTTAACAATTAAAAAAAATATATGACCTCAATTTTCAAGAATTGGTTGAGATTGTTTTGGTAAAGTTTCACTTGACTCGAAGTATAAACTAGACTCGAAGTTTTTTTTTTTAATAATAATTAATAATTATTTCTCTGTAATTTAAAATAATGGCCTAGAACATCCTTACAGGGTGAAAGTCAGAAATAATTGAAAAAGAAATTATCGATTACGAATGTTTACAGACATTTATAAGGGATGGGTATGGGTACCGCCGTTCCAGAAATTATTTGTTGGATAAGCAACACCTAGATTCAAACGTCCGTCACTACTGGAGACACACTGATCATCAGTTTCCAAGAAATCCATCATACCTTTTTCCTTCCCAGAACTTCATCTTCTTCCTTTTCTCAAAAGACCCACTACACAGCATCCCCAAAGATAACATAGGCCCTGTGGGGGTATTATTTTTCGCAAGGCTAGAGTGTAGAGCTAATGTAAAAAAAAGTATTGTGTTCAGAATGAAATACAATCTTCACATTTTGAAGGAAACCATTCTCATGTTCTGAGATCTTAATTCCCATTATAAACTACAGTACCTATAAGCGAGTTGGCACAACTGGAGCTGACCGGGACGAAATTGGATTTATGAGCCATTAACCAGCGGCCGAGAATTTAAATTTAGTGTAACGATGATCTTGCGATCGTACCCTTGCAGTTGCCCAGTACAGGGCGGTTCCGATGAGAAAGATTAATTATTCTCTATACTAGCATTTTAACATAATAACTCCATGTCGATTTTATTTCATCCAAAATTGGCTGTGATAAATACCTACATTCAAAAATGCTCAAACTCGTGATGATAAAACTATTATAATGATGTACTGTTTGTAATTATTTTTGGTTCATAAGTTTTAATAATTTTTCAATAATGTCTAAGCTTAATAAGAATGTAATTTTTTTTTGAGAGAGAGACTGTTTCCATAAAAACTTTAAAAGATTCAGTAATGTTGTAGATTCGGGTTTCTCTGCCGTCTTATTACAGGAAATGTTATTCGTGAAAGTGTTCACATTCCTGAACTAAATCGTCTTCTAAATCATTGTTATAATATTGCACAAGAGACTGAGCTTTTTCTGAGACTCTTTGGGTTCACCCATTCTTGTTAAAACGATTTTTTTTCTTTGAAGTTTACGTACGCATTATGCATTCTTTCTAATTCAGTCTATCCAGGATGACCAAAAAGATGTTTTCTCTGAAAGAACCCCTGGATGTTGTTTGAATTTCCTAATTTGATGTTTCGTCTATGAAGTTTTTTCTCTTAGGGTTCCTCTTACTCTTAATGTCGCCCACATGTTGCTAAAGTGTGCTCATTTCAATTGCGCTTTCTTCGAAATAATCAAATTTTTCTCACTCTGCTGTATTAAACTCGAGAAGAGTTTCATAAATAGACAGTTTTTGATAGGTAGCTAGAAGTTCCAGATCTTTGGTTTGCGTGTCTTTCAATATGCTTGGCTAAAAACGGATCAAACTCTGCTATTAATTTAAGTAGCATTCCCACTTTGGGGGTCACCAAATATTTAATTAAATCCTCTGAAAGCGAGACCTCGATGCCAATCCTTTCATCACAGCAACAACTCTCTTTAAAATATTCTCCCAATAAGCAATTTCCTCGTTTAGTTGGGCAGTTAGTGAAGATTGAATACAACCGCGAATCAAACCTCTAGTTCTTAAAGCGAGAGTACAAGATTTATGGTTTGGAGAGATTTCGTGTTGAGCTACTTGAATTTCTGCATTCTTTCAATCATTGAAATCTTGCTCTTACTGGTTAAATTGTGTCCGCTTCTCATTAGATCCAAATACCAAAAATGGTCGTCAGAATACGGAGCCTTTGCTTTCCGAGTAGACAAGCCAATTCTTTTAAGTACTTAATTTGACTTAAAAATAGATTTTTTTGTAAATATGAATGATGAATGATGAATGATTGGAATACATCCCACTTTTTGTGAAATCACAGGACTTGTTTTGTTCAACCAATTTATTGTAATAATCTCTCGTCGAACGTTTATTTCTTATAAGGCTAGATCTTTGCTCATTTTTGTGGTTGATTGAATTTCAGTGCTTTCGCGACTAGAGACACTTCTTCACTGCCTGACCTCAAATTCCTGCCACTTGATGAAGGTATTTCATCATCAGAAATATCGGAATCAGAAGAACAATTTACTAAACAGGACTGATCTGGCCGATTGAGCTGATAGATTCGTCAGTCGTCAGCTCAATCGGAGTACCAGTACCTTGTCCATATTGATCTTCCTTACTACTACTCCCAGTCCCCGAGTTCTCTTGTGTAATACTTAATGCCTCGTTGCTGTTTTCACATTTTTTTTAAGTTTCCATTTTACTGGTTTTCTGAAGAACATGTTGTTTTTCATCTTTGTTTAATTTTGCTTTCTTTTTGTGCTCAGCACCACTAAGTCGCTTCGTTTCATCACTCATTTTTCGTTAGTATTGGAACATGAAATATTTTGATTAATCCCTGGTAACTTGTGGGATAAAAAAAATCGGACCATTTGAAAACTAGGGGCCTTTTGGGAACCTAGGAGGGCTGAAGCCACCTCTCTGGATTTCTTTCCTGGGGCCGTAGGAGGAACCAAGAGGAGAAACCGTGAAGAGGTGAGCTGGGGCCACCTCCATGAACTCTTCCCTTGTGGGGCCTTCAAGGAACCAAGGGGAATGGCACCCTTCCAGTGCGGGGCCTTTGTGGAACCAAGGAGGAGTGAAATGGACAGATGATGCCCTCTTCCCGTGTGGGGCCTTCGAGGAACCATGTAGGAGTGAAGAGGAGAAATGAGGCCATCTTGTTGAACTCTTCCTCTGTGGGGCCTTTAAGGAACCAAGGAGGAGAGATGAAGTTCTCTTCCCTCCTGGGGCCCCCAGGGAACCAAGGTGGAGTGGACTCTTCCCTTGTGGGGCCTTTAGAGAACCAAGGGGAGGTCATTTAAAAAATGTTATTTTTAAATTTTAAGAGTGATCGAAGGATACCAAATGGGTTTAAAACAACATATTTAAAGTTTTTCAAATTTTTCTTACGATCTTCTTCCTCCGGATTCACTTCAAAGTTTTGAAAATTTTCACTTTAATGGGTTATTTCTAGTGTATCTACATAAAAGTTATTATGAATCCTTTAAACCATATTTTTGTAATCTTCTATAGCAAATATAGTATATTTTTACGAAATCATTTACAAAAAGTCCTAAGATTGAGTCTCGCAAAATAATTCCGAAATTTGAGAGTATTTGAATACACTGCCTTGAGATAATTTGAATTATATTCGTATATTTTTTTAAATAAATAAATCAAAATATTTCCTCTATTTCGTGTTTTATTAAAAATAGTTCATTTTTAATGGTTTGTCTAACATTTCACAAGGGTGGGTTTTTCTCTATTATGTGAAATTTCAAAGTCAATCCAGAGGAAGAAGATGATATCTAAATATTTTTAAAAAAATTACGTGATTTTATATTTCCATTTAACACCTTTTTATCACTTTTAGACAAATCAAAAGAAGATTTTTTTCCCATACAGTCATGACTCACCATACCCTGTATAGACGCGTGGTATTATTAGTCACAGCTGTCAGTTATAATAATTATCATATTATCGTCAACCTCTCCATATCTGGAAAGATTCACGAAGTTACAAATCGAATATTTATAATAGTTAAATAGCCAGAGGATCCTCCTCATGCCAGCTGTTAACGTAAGTGCTGCCGTCTGTGAGCATTACAAACTCCACGTACGAAAACGGTTTTGCGTATGGCGCGGAGTCAGAGTTACATTCTCAACCGTACAGACGTAAGCCTATTAATAACGTTGTCTATTAAGCCTATTAAGTCCGATTGTCGTTTTTGTCTTACTCGTCACCTCGTTCTGTAAACATTAAAACAAGTTTACTTAAACGTTTTAAAAAGTCTTTCATTGATTGTGTGTTAATCATGTATGATTTTAGATTTTCACGGCCAAAAGTATTTTTGTTGTTTGTTTTTGGGGTGTTATGCCGTGTTACGCTACCTCCTCCCTTAGCCAACGTTTCGGACAGCGTTACAGTGTCCATCATCAGGGCAGATGTGTCACACATCTGTCCCACAACACGGCATAACACCCCAAAAACAAACAACAAAAAGTGCTTTAATCATGTTCCGAAAATAGAATTTTTGCTGTACAAAAATATTACATAGGTATAATGACGTGTAGTTAAAAAATAAAACTGGTGTTGTTGATTTTCCATTTGTTCCGTAATTAGAATTTCATCCACAATAATAAACAATGTGTTATATTACATACGCAATCACGAAGTCCTACGAATAAGCACTGATGTAAAGATACGCTTTGACGCTTGAAGTAACCCGCATAACTAATAATAAACAGCTTTTCCGAAAATGCGTCGATTCGGAGCACAACCGTGAACATGTCAAACTATATCTGGGTTAATGTATTATGAAGCTCACGTTTACTGACGTATTCTGGGTAGGTTGGTTCTTGCTTTCCTAGTGAGAGATATTTGAGTCGTTCAATTTCTATATCCGCTATATCAACTTTCAGTGATTCAGAGAAAACCGCAAAAAACTGTTACATTTCTAGCGTAAATAAAAAAATTACATTTTTTCCGTTTTATATATTGAATTGAAGTAATATACATTCGAAAAATTGGGCGTTTCTGCTGGGCAGGTCATGCAGACGGCCGGCGTGATCTAGCGGTAAGGCTCTTGACTCGCAATCCGAAGGTCGCGGGATCGAATCCTGGCGTAGGCAAATAAACTTTAATTGAATAATTTGTGTTATTTCACGATTAATTCATTTAAAATAATGTAAGACCACCATTCAGAACGGAAACATTGCTTGAAATGGCGTTAGCCGTATTTGGTGACCAGATCTGAATAGCCAGGTACTTCTCCACCTTCCTCTTCCCCATCTCCTTCCCCTCCCCACAACCTTCAGCCTCACAACATACCCAATTGGGGATGCCATAGTCTCACTAGCTCCAGACGAGGACTGATTGACGAAGGCCTTTTGACCTTTCCAGCCGGAATCTCTCGACCCATCGCCTTACACCGCAGTGGGAGGGATGTATTCATTTGTCCGTCACTCCTTGACACACTGACCCCCAGATTCCTACTCACCCTTCGTACCTTTTTTCCTTCCCAGAACTTAGTTTCCTTCCCTTCCTTAAAAATACCCCCCATACAGCATCCCCTAAGATGACATAGGCCCTGAGGGAAATTATTTTCCTCAGGAAAATTATTTTCCTCAGAGCCACCTGTGTGGAGTTAATGTAAAAAAAGCATTAACAATCAAAATGGCGTAGATCAAACAGGTATCCATACTAGAACCACCACTGTACGGTCTCGCAAGTTAAGTTGACTTCATCACAGTACTCACACAGATGCAAAACTTTTATACAGCGTGTTTCATTTTAGGCTTTAAAAAAACAATTAAAAATTATTTTACAATTGAGAATTGGAAACCAACTCGTGTTGAAGTCGGTTACATAAACCTAATGTTGTTTTACAACATTTTCATTGAAATAATGAAGGTTTAGGAAGAAAAATAAATTTTATTAACTAAATGTGAATTCAAATGGTTATTCATAAATAACGACAAGGTTAAAAAATGTGTTATTTAAAAAGATTAATTTATTATAACATACACACTTACATTATATTTTATGAAGTAAATAATCCACAAGCCGCCTTATGCCGCTACACGTTTAATAGGCATAGATTTTGAAAAGTAAACTAATTTTAAACATTAAAAGAAACATCGGTTTCAGTCGGGATAGTTGGGAAAACATTAATTAAAATTCGATTTTCATTCAAAGTTAAAAATTTCCTATATAAAACATCTCCATTGCCGCCATTTTGTTGTACGGATTTGACATTTGTAAAGTTTCATTTCAAACTCAATACGCATGAATTACTTAGTTTATCTAAACTAAGAACCTAATGTTCAAATGAAATGTGATTTCCATAATCTGCGCTTAAAAAGTTGGCTGCTTATCGATTATTTAAATTGTATAATTATGTGTTAGCAATCATTAGCAACAGTAATTATTTAATTATGCATCAGTCATCATCAACTATCATCAGCAACTATCTATATACGTATATTATCTAAAATATAAAAGATTACTAACACAAAGGTACAAAAGATTAACTGTTGAATACAAGTCTGTGATACTCCAGTTGCCTTAGACGTCAAATCATACAAGTCATTTATGTTTAAAAGTTGACCACCGTTTTTTTTGTATTCTGAATACAATAATTAAACACAAGGAATAAAATTTCACGAGTTTGTCCATTCATTGATTTGCCACGTCCCGTTTCGTAACAGAACTCCATGATGTAGTAATAAATATTAAACTTGCACACTTTACAAACACTTTGTAAATCTACTAATGAAGATTCGAATAAAAAATAATGAAAACTATTTATTATTTCAAATTTTAAATTTGTAATTATTTCATTTACGATAATATATGTCGGTGCATGTTTAAATCAAATAACGAACCGAATGAATAGGACATCCCGTAAGTGCAGGCTCAATGGGTGTCGTAAAAACTTGCCTCTCTTTTAACTAGTTACAATAAATGGGCGTAAGCAAGACAGAGAGCCTTATCGGGTTAGTGGACGTCGCTTGACGTTCACACAGATAGACCAATACATCAATTCTAAGTATTTTTATTGCTTCCAACTTAAGTTGTTTTACCTATACCAACTTTATATCAATGATATTTCGCAATTACATAGATATAAACGGTGAAATTTTTATTTGCAAAAGATTGTTTTTTAAATTTTTTTATTGGGGGAAAGATATAAACATCTTACTAGAAAATACACAAACAGACCTAGAAAAAATTTACAACTGAGTCCAATCAAATATCCTAACAATGATAAAAACGCAGGACATCTGATTTTAAGCTCAAGCCGTAAATTAATTCCTAATGATTCCTAAAAAAATTAAAAAAATTATAAATACTGATACAGGAAAAACATCTTCGGCTATGCATGACAACCATTTAGCACTGAAAAAGAATGTTAAGATTTTAAAAATTAAATCTCCCACTTAATTAGCGTGTTTAGCCAATTATTCTATTCATGGTGAAATGATAAAACGTACTGACTACAAATCAACTATCGAAACTGTAGAAACAATCGTGTAGGTCATGTAGGTTCAATAATAAATAAATGGTTGATTGGCTTAGGTAGGGTTGAGTCTGAAAAATTATTAAATAATGTCACTTAAAACTTAAAATTTTACATGGTTAACTATTAAATTGCACAATCAGTAAAAACTTAGTATATATTTAATCTACAAAAAAAAAAATTCTTTGTTTTTTTTTTTTTTGTACAGAATACATTTTTGTCAACTTCACCAGCATTTGGTTCCTTAGAACGGGCAATCTGCCTAGCTAGGAACTAATATAGACAAACAAGACATAATAACACTTGTACATATTTTAATATTTACAGTAATTTTGCAGTATTATTATTATTATGTTATTTGTGCTGTATAAATGTACCTTATCTAATAAATAAATAAATAAAAAATCAGATCACTAAACTATGCAACCCTAAAAGTCTACCAGTCTTATTTTTGATAGTGTCGTAAAAACAAATACCATTTATGAAAACTAGATAAAAATACCTTTTAGATTTTTGTATTTGAAATACACTTTAGTTTTAAAAAACTGCCATATTTTAAGATTCAAACGCGGAAAAAACTGGAAAAAAATTTCTTACCAAAATACTTTTTATGAAAGTGTAGAGAAATTTATAAAAAAACTAAATTTACAGAATACAGTCCTTTTATATAATGAATTTGGAAGAAAATTGTCACTTCACTTTTTATATCGTTCATACAATTAAACACTATAAAAAAATATAACAATTGTTCCGAGAGAGTATTAGAAAAATTCTGAAACTTTGAATTCACTTCCAAACAATATAAACTTTGATAACTCGAATTTGGTATTTATTAACACACGCACTAGCCTTTTATTTTATTAAATATTATTACTTTTATGGAAGTTTTATTAAACTTATATGGATAAGAAATAATTTATTCGAAATAACCTATATGTTTATTTTAACCAAATTAAAGTAACAACAGAGACATTATAAAAGCACAGAAACTGACAAAAATGGCGCAAATAATAGAAATTATATTCATTTATGATAATAATATATAGCAGTGAATCTATCATAAACAGAAATCATGTTTAAAAACGTTAAAAACTGCGCATGATATTTTACATGTCACGAAAGTAAAAAAGCCGCGAATTTATAGAAAAAAAAATGGCCGCTAATGATGGCGCGCATGCGCAGATCAAGCAAAAACAATGCAACTAACCTAATAATGTGATCATCTTATTGGTAACCATGTAAAAACGCAGTGCACCGCGCAAGTAAGAAATATGCAGGTGTTAACCACTCGAACGATCGCGCGTCAAAAATCTTTTTTCTCCGATTGCTCGCGGTTTTTTGGCGACGATTTTGAATATTTTCCGCCAACATTAAAAAAATCATACCTCCGAATTTTAACCTGGAGACATAAAACTGATTGTAGTGCTTTACAGCCAATAAATTCACCTATATTTTACTAATTACCCTTTATTTTTAGAATTCATAAATAAATTATTAAAAAATCTTAAACTTTATAAATGCGCGAAATTTGTGTTTTTGTGATTTGAAATTGCCGCCAGTAGCAGTTTTAAATATCTTTATTGAATATTTTCTACGTTTTTATGTTCTCTATGGCCTGTTTGATAACCACAGATGCAAGAATATAATAGAAAAATAATTTTTTGGATGTTTATGATCTCTTCAAAAGTTTGGTCGGAAAATGATTTTGTAAAATTTGAGTGCGTGACGTGCAAAATTGAAATCACTGTATTATACTATTTAATGAATTTACCACAAAAACTGGTATTACATTAGGAAGATACATTAACTGCCTACAATTATTTATAAGGATAGTTGCCGTGTTCGCTTTATTTGATTCATTTGATGAATTATACAGAGAGCCTATTTCACGATGTCAAAATCATGGTGATACTTTTTCAATAATTGTCAATTAGAACTGGAGATTTGTAACCATGTTTTTATATAACGTGCAAAACAAGGAAATAAGGCTTAAAATGAAATATATATCATAGATATGCACATTGCCAATATTTCAGGGGGATACTTTGCAAGTCGATGAAATCCACCAATATTTGACGAAAAATCACTTCTGACAGCTACCTTAAGGTCAATCTACATAGGGTAAAACAGAATATGTAAAATGATGATGATGATAAAATTGTATATATATCAAACCTTTGTATGAGCGACGAATGGCAAACAATATCATAGTGATAATTTTATATCTAAAAGCAAAGGTATCGAAAAAAAATGGTGGAGGGGAAAATAATTGATGGAACCAATAATTGATTTATTTAATTATTAAGCCCTAATATTCGTTTAAATCAATTAAATTAATATTACAGTTTTATAGTTTTTTTTTTTTTACATTAACTCCACACAGGAGGCCCTGAGGAAAATAATTTCCCTCAGGGCCTATGTCATCTGGGATGCTGTGTGGAGGGTCTTTTTGAGGAGAGGAAGGAATGAACATTGGTCTTGAAGAGACTCATGTTGAAGGAAGGAGGAAACACAATAGTTACAATGAAAGAGCAGTATATTGATTTAAACATTGTTTACACACTTTATCATAATAAAAATGTATTTAATTTATATTGGTTTATTCATAATTTAAGAAAATCAATACATAATGTCATTGTGCCTCGATGTAGAGTGAGACTCAGTATCAGTGTCGTGTCGTCCGTCATATCTTCCGTTATGTCTTCCGTCATGTCTTCCTGGTCTGGATTTGTCGATTCAGCCTGTCTGGAAATGGTCTTCCCCGTATAAATTTGGAATTTCCAAAGATAGCCAGACTTGGACTCACAAAGCTCGTAATGGTAAGCCCACACTGCAGCCAACGTTCCAACTTCAAACGTTTGGACGATCGTGTGGAGGGGTGTTCGTACGTTGGAAGTTCGAGTTGGAAGGTTGGAGTTCGCGTTGGCCCGGGATCGCCTTCGAGGCGATCCCGACGGCCAACTCACACGAACCAGCCTGCCGCAGCTGTCCACACCGTGCCGCGTACTATTAAAATGACTATATTATTACGGAGAGTGGTATAACAATTGTTTGAAAACATGTCGTGTATATAATTATACGTACGTAATAATTGTAGGCAACTGAAAAAGATACAGCGTAGCTACAGCTGTTTCATGTCTGCCATTTTGGAGTACGGAATTCGGGGTTGGAGGGTTGGCCGCAGCGACCATACGATGGGCCAACCTTCCTACTCCGGACTAAGTTCGGAGTTGGAAGGCTGGCTTCAGTCTGGACGTAGCATAAGACTTTATACCCGCGCTGGCCGCTTTGGTTTTGATCATCTGGACGAATCCCTAGCGGCCTTTATAGCAGAGTAAGGATTCATCCAGTGAGATGTCTTGCTCGGGCAGGTATAAAGTCTCAAACTTATTTGAGAGATGGTCCAAGACGGGCTGAATCTTTTGTAATCTTCGCACAGATAACGGTACATCAGAAGAAAGACTTTCATTGTTGGTGAAGTGAAAAATTTTTTTAATTAGAAGAAAACGATTATAATCCATGGCTCGGCTGAAATAAGGCATGGCGGTGAGTTTTTTTTTAATAGAAGTAGTCTTTTTCAACAGGAAGGGGACTAATACCTTGATACATTAAAATTGCCAAGAATACATACATTTCCTCTTTATTCGTGGGAACCCATTTATTGGTACGCGCATGGCGCTTAAATTGTTTTTTCGCAATCCATTGATCTGCATACCTGTTGGTCTCTCTCGTGATCAGTTCAACGACATCTGCATCAAAGATTTTAAGAAAAGCATCCACAAGTTTGCCCATTTCGTCGGTATTGAAAGTTGGTCCTGGCGTGCCTGTGAATGTCTCCCTTATCCCAGTAAAACGTGAGATATCTTTGGACCAATCGAAAGAGTAACCTTCAGGCGGCAGAATCGCAAGCATTGCCTCACTATCTACCTGGTCTTGTCTACTAAAGTCTATGGCCATAGCGGAGTTAGGTGAAACGTTGATAATATTATGATAAGGTATTGGTGGCATGTAGAAGGTATCCTCATCGCTCTCTTTGTGGTTGACGTCGCTCATTCTGTCCATATCCATTTCTGAAACAACAGAAAACCCAAATTAATTTAACGTGTCTATATTACGATTACCCACTGCCTCTGGTACGGCTTTTGACTCGCAATACGATGGTCGCGTGATCAAATCCCGGCATGGGCAAATAAATTTGATTTGAATAATTAGTGTTATTTTCACTCAAAATTCATTTAAAATAATATAAAGTCTATTTGCGGCACGTTCCAGAGTGGAAGATACCCTCAGTATCGCCCTGATGTAAGACACCATTCAGAATTGAAAAGTTGCTTCAAATGGCTTTACCGTGTTTGGTGACCAGTTCTGAATAGCCAGGTACTTTCCCACCTCCCTCTTCCACACCTCCTTCCCCTCCCCGATGCCTTCAGCCTCACAACATACCCCGATTGGGGATGCCATAGTCTCACTGGCTCCAGCTGAGGCTCTTGTGAGGTATTCATATAAATAATAAAATAAAAAGTTAATCAAATACTTGAGGCGGGCAATGTCAGGAGTCAGAATAGCACAGTCAGGTAGGTATGGAATGAAGAAAAGAGTGTGTGTGCCAAGAACGAGTTGCATGGCGGTCCGTCCTCTCTGCCTACCCCTGCAGGGAAATGGCGTGCAGGTAAGTTAGTTAGTTTTATAACTCACGGTTTCCAAGTACCGACTCTTCTTGATAGAGAGCTGCCTCAACCACGTTGTCGGTTCTGCCCATGTCTGACTCTGAAATAATAGAAAACACAAATTTACAGTAGAATTCGGATATAATGACTTTGCATTTAACAGTCTACCGTTTTAAGCGACGATAATGGAAACTCTAGTAAGGTTTCATAGCTTTAAGTAGGAAAACATATCCGTTTAAAGTGACCAACTACTTAAAGCGACCTATTTTAATGATAATTTGTCCGGTTACAAAACCCAACTACCAATACAGCCTCGCTTTTGACTAGGAAGCTCGACACAATGAGTCCCGTGAAGCGAAAGTGTTTTTTCAATTGATGAAAAAAGTGCTGTATTACACCGTTTCGAAGCCGGTGAATCACATGTAACCCTCGCAAAGGAGTTCGGAATGTCTCATTTCTCATTCTACAATACCCGTTACAGAAAAAAAAGATAGAATCCCTGTTTAATGCCAATGTTTTGAAATGTAAGGCCCTCCGTTCATGGAGATACTTACAAACTATATGATTGTGACGAAACCACAAGTACTCTGCATATATACCACTCTTTAATGCTGGTTTCCGTACCGCCGCGCCGGTTGCGTGAAACTGATTTGATACCGACAGACGTCGCATAGCGCCCCGTACACGATGCTACCAGCAAAATCGTACGGGGGGTACTTACGATCGGCGCGTATGATACGCTCACGAGGATCGAGTAGCTTGTAAGTAGCGTCATGTATGGAGGCACTTAACGTTTCAGGACATTAACTCAAGTACAAATATATTATGCATTGTCATGTGTGAAACTACGATGTCGGTATTCACAATGCTGTGCGAAGTTCTTACTATCGAACAAAAATTAGCCAAAACAAACTCAAATTTCAGACTTTTTACGTTAGTAACTACATATTTACTTGCATAGAATGTAGGTACATTATATCTTTTTGGATTACAGTACATTTTGTATGTTTGTTATGTGGAATTTTTAAGTACTATGCTTATCTCCTGCCAATATACCAACAGTGAAACTGTGCTAGGGACATCAATATAAAATATAGATAATTGATTTTATTTTGAGCCCCTGGTATGACATTTCAAAAAATAAACTCACCGTTCCCAAACGCCGACAATTCTTGGTAGAACGGCACGTCCACCCACAGCTCGCTGTGGTAGCCGGCTTCCGGAGAGAAGAGTTCCCCACACTGGAGTTCCCCACTCCGCGATGTCCCAGCTAACGGCTCCGGAGATGCTGCCTGGATTGGCGTAATTGGTGCATTGGGAGCCGTTGATTGGGTCTGTGCGGGAGTGGACATCCACGGTGGTGGAACGGGTCTTGGCAATGGTGAAGGTGTCCCTTGTGAAAAGGGACACGTTATTCTCTCCGGAGAAGTAATTCTGAAAACATATACATAAATCATATGAATTGTTCTCATTCACGTGTGAAATAGTAAGTACAGTATGTAAATAAAGAATAAAATTAGAACTCTGTACAATATGCACTGAATGTGCCAGATGGACAGAGCGCTGATCTTACCAACTCTCACTGTAACAGTGGAACTCACTGTAGCCGGAAGGAAGCAGGCAGGGCCCTAACAGCCTTTAGGGCCTTGACGCGATCCTCTCGCACCAGTAGCAAAGCAGGGTCACCGTTTAAATAAATACAAATATATGATGAATTCAACGGCCACAGCAAAGTACTTTCATAAAAAACATTAAAAAATACTAACACTCCAGACGAGGCTGCAATTGCAGCTCTGCGTTGACTCTCACGTCCACGTGCAGGTAGTCCAGCACCAGCTGGTACTCCATCTGCAGCTCGTACCCCACCTCTCCCTCTTCCTCTGCCACCTCTTGCAGTCAGCACCACTCTATATATTTTAAATTGAAAACAATTAATGTAGGTAAGTACTTAAATGTTTAAATTTTGTTAAACATTGCAGTAATAATTTTTTTTTAAATAATTATTTAAACCTGGGTCGTGGAGTGCTCCCTCTCCCTGGACGATAGCTGTTTCTGCACAAATTTGGTAAAAGTAAACAAATTAATTGATTATACAACTAAATAACCAAATTTTTATAGTGCGACGAAGGCTTTACACCATTTTACATCTAAAAAAAGTCAGACTTTTTGACATATGACTTTAAATAATTGGACAGCAAATATCTGTATTAATAATGAACCAATTCAAATAAAACTTATATTTATCTCTTTGTTATGAATCACTCTGATTGAATAACTTTATTTCAAATGCGCGAGTGCAGTATTTATGAAATTATTGTAAATCAAAAACAGATGACGTCTTCAGTCGACGCATTTTTACACAAAACATCCAGCAAAACAATATATTAACAACAAACGAATTAAAAACGCATTTCAAAGATAGATAATTCAATCATGATAACACAGATATATAATTATGCGTTAAAAACCCAATAAATGAATTACTTACGGCATTTTAGGTAGAGACCATAATTCGTCGAAATAGTCAAAATCTTTATTTTGTTTTTTGACAGGACGCCTTAGAAAACCGCGAAAACTCATTGAATAACACTTCAAAGACAACCGATAAGGTCATAGACATAAAGAATATTTTATCAGCTATTCGATAAAACAAATAGCTGGCCATGGAAAGGTTTTAAATAATTATAATAAATATTTTACGAATGGTAGAAAAATCGGTCGATTTTTCGACCGATATCAATCGCAGAAAAATAAAAGTGGTCGATTTTTCGACCGAAATCGTTCCAGTGGCCTGTTATTAGTAAGGCTGTACATGTTTACACTAATGTACTACCTAGCGCCATCAGTTTAGTAGGTACCCATAATCTCAACCTGTAAGAAATACAACAATATTGTTCTTTAAATATCTGTATAATTTTGTTAATTTGTATTATTGTTAACCTCAACACAGGCTTGTTCTAGTGAGGTGACAAATTATATTGTAAACATTTTTAACTGTAGTGTAAAGAAACAATAAATAAATAAAATGAGACCAGTTTAAAAACTAAACCTCTAAAAAGAACAAGTTGTCGAAAATTGGACTTCACGATTGCGCTTCATTCGAGCTAGCCGTGGCACTCGAAATCATATTTAAACAATATTGGCATTAAATTATCCATTAAATAAAGGCAATGCCATAGACATTAACATTATTTTAGTGTGTTTTTGTTCATTTTGAATTTGTATACCTCTAAAATAAACACCGTTTAGTTAACATGAAGGTGATGATATTAACGATATTGACTATTACTTTTTCAAATATTTTTTGCATGTTATCAGCGTATTTCAGAAGTGTCGATCAACGAGTACAGTAAACAGAAAAAACGATTAACTGTTTCTTATTTAAACTCAATAGGATACTTAATTACTTACATTACATTCTTTTAAATCTGTTTTTAAATAAGTTTACCTAGATTATTATGAACTTACGATCAGACAAATTTGTTACAAACGTTTTCAAACGAATTAACATAATGTTTCTTAATTGGGTAACATAGGATTATTGTGCAGCTAAGAAATATTGTTTTGTAATAGTAAAACATGAGTGAAGAAGTACCGGAAATACAAATAAAGCAACTAGATAAAAGTTCATAGCAAAAAATTATGTTTCACCAAACACAAAATTACAGTTATCGTAGAATTTTTTAACAAAGGTGCTCGACGTCGACTTTCGCATAGAACTTAATATTTGTCAGATTACGACGTTGTTATGGCTTGTTATATTAAATTTGGAGATATCTAAATAAGAATTATGATAAAAATTATGCAGGATAAATTAATTTCACATTTCTAACCGACTCACCATCAGCCGAAATTAGTATAGTTAATAAGTTGAATTCCATTTAATTATTTTAATCCTATTTAAAATGTTATATTTTTAATTATTTTGTGCAAGGATTTTGAGAACTTCAATGAATGCTTTTCTGAAAGAAGTTTTTTATATATAAAGTTGTGTACAAAGTAGAAATTTCTACTGAGAAATCGAGATTTACAGAGGGAATGAAACTATGTTTGTCTTTTTTCTGGATAGTATGAACGCTGAAAAAAGTTATTTTTTTGGGTTTTAAATTAAAACGTCCACGAAGAAATAAATTTCTTTTAGGTGGGGAAAACAAAAAATGGACGTGGGCAGCGTCTCCTTTGTTTTGCTTGAAGGTTATTTTGAAGAGTAGATACACCTGACAGGGTGACTCATTTGTAATAAGATAATTATACAGGGTGTCACGAGACGTACCATGAGGTTCTTCCAGTGATTCCTGATATTATTTGGAATAAAAAATGTGCATAAATTTTTGGTATCCGGGGACATTTCAGTGCGTGTATTTTTTTTTCAACTAAAAACATTAAAAATCAGTTGGTGTGGGTGGATGGGTAAGGACAGGGTGAGGGGTGATCGATTCCTTGACTGAGGGACCAGTAACGACATAGAGAAGATTTTTTTTTGTTTGATTTTAAAGAATTAAAATTGAAAAAGAAAAGAAAAGAAGTTTTATTTACATTTTTTACTCCAAATAATGTAAATAAATTAAAAATATATATTGCTTCGCTTCAATCCCTATATTTACATTAAACCGAAAATAGATTGGTTTACCAAGGTATAAAACAAATTCCCATTAATGTTTCAGGGATAATCTGCTATTCGAAATGATTTAACCAATATTTTAGTTTCACACAGATTTCTAATCCCCAAACAATGCCTTATTCAGAATTTCGGCAGCGAATCTACCCTCCGCAATATCACGAGTGATCCAGACGCGCGCCCTTAGCATTGAATAGACGGCAGCCAGTTTCATTCGGACCTTCGTGCGGTAAGCGTCGGCAAGCGACGCCACTTTCCCCGCGTCGGCGTCGTTCTTAAAACTTTCACTCAGTTTCAGAAGTTTTCATATCTTGAATTGATGCAATAATGCATTGCTATAAACAAATAAACTCTATTAAAAGTGTATTTTATGTGATTTGACGATTGTAAACAAAGTGGGAAACTATTTAAAAGTGACTTTTAGTGAATATTTTAAAATAACCTGCCAAGTTATAAAAAAACTCTCCGATTGGTGTTATATTGTTAGATTTGTGCCAGAAAATGATTTTATTACAAGTAAGTAATAAACCGATTATTTTTTAGCTTTCAATTTATCATTTTAATAACAAATTGAATACAACTATCGTTTTACGACTTCTTAACCTTTTTTATTATTTTAATAATTGTTCTAATTAATTTTAGTAACACTATGAACAATTTTAGTAACATTAATAATTATTAACAGATTTAATACCACGAATATTGTTCACGAGATTTAATAACATGAATTTCAAGGTTAAGTTACTGAGAATGAAAAAAAAAATTAACTGCACGAATAAAACTTTTTATGGAAAATGTAGAAGCTTTTTTCTATCGTTTTTCGTAAATTTTTAAAAACATTATTCCACTCAGAGATATGTAATATTTCTTCACCAAACATGTTTTTTTCTATAAAATAAATTCGATAAAATTAATGGGTGTATTTTAAATAAATAAATTTCAGGAACAATTTTTTTTTTAAGTTGGTTTTTTGAGTTGGTTGGAATATATTGTACTTGGCTTTGAGTCTGAACATAAACTTATTGAATACTAAAACAAATACGTTGTAGAAAATAAAGTGTAAATAATTTTTAACTTATTAAAACATTTTCAATACGTAAAAACCTCTCCTTAAAATCTTATATTCTAATAATGCATGTAATCAATATAATAATGAAAAAATGACATAATATTTAATCACACAAAACCGATTTTTTTTTTAAATTTTACCTTAACTTTTTTCCATTGTAAGTCTCACACATCCCCGAAAAAATCCCCCTATGTAGTTATTTAATATTTTTGCTGAAAATGTACTCTCCATGTACAAAAATATGTTATATATATTTATTTTACAGCGAAACAATAAATAATAATTAAATTAATTTTAGATTATTTCATTAGAGAATTTTTAAAATTAAGAATATGGATATTATTGATTTTAATTGCAAATAACATTTAAACAATAGGAGCTCAATTGTATAAATCCCACATTTAGTAGGAAGCAAAATAAGTCACAACTTATCTTTGATCCCCAAATTTATTGATAAAATTAGTACTGGTTTCGCTGAAGTGTAAACATTATTAGAGCAGTATATCACGATGTTCTACAAATCCATTAAATTATTGCCCTGAAGAATATGAGATAATATTATGCAAAACCATTTAATAAATATATCAATAAATGGGTAGTTCGTAATATAATGGAATATTTTATTTTCATTGTAGTTTTAACATTTTTTCCGTGTAAAACGTGTTATCTCGGATAAGTCATTCATAATTTTTTTAAGAGAATTTTATTTATTTATAATAGTAAATAATAACTACTGCCGAATAGAGAGAAGTATTTTACTTCAGAAAAAATCGATTATCAATTTTTTGTGTCACCTCCTTCTTTAATATATGTATTTATATATATATTTTTATCGAAGGAAGCAAATACTTTGTGGTGTGACATTATATATTAAATGAAAAAACACACTTTGTAAAACACCACTTTTTATTAGAATTAATATTCAACAGCCAACCAGGTTTGATTTGAATAAAAAGTGGTCTTTTACAAAGTGTGTTTTTTCATTTAATATATTTTATTTTTATTTTAATACCCCCTTAATATTAATACCTTTTTCTAATTTTATGTCGCCTCACTACGTCTACACCTCTTATACTATTATATTACATTTTTTATGTGAATAATGAGCAAGGGGCCCAACCTCCCGGGGCCTATGGGACTATGTCATCTCCCATTGTAGTGAGTCGTAAGGTTGGAGTGAATGGGGAGGCGATGAATACTTTTAATGGAATTGATTGGAAGGGCTGATTAAATGTGACCAATAATCGTTACTAAAGTTATCTCTAAGAACTATTTGAAGCTGAATTTCTTTTTTTTTACGTCAACTCCACACAGGAGGCCCTGAAGAAAATAATTTCCTTCAGGGCCTACGTCATCTTAGAGGATACTGTGTGGAGGGTCTTTTTAAGAGAAGGATTTGAAGTTCTGGGAAGGAAAAATATATGAGGGGTGGGTAAGAATCTGGGGGTCAGTATTTTCGGGAGTGACGGACAAATGTGTCCATCTCTCTGCCTGCGGTGCATGGCGATGGGTCGAAAGAGTTCGTCTGGGAGGGTCAAAAGGCCTCCCTCAGCCAGTCTCTCTCTTGTCACGCAGCAGGTGGGCAATCGCATTCGCCGTCAAGACCTGAACAAACCTCACCCTGGCACCCCTATGTCACCAAGTGAGACTATGGCATCCCCAATTGGGCTATGTTGTGAGGGTGCAGGTGGAGGGGAGCGGAAGGAGATGGGCTGGTTGATGGAGGGGGATGGTTGGAAAATATCAGATGGTTTTTGAACCTGGTCGCAGACACTATCTAGATTGCATTTAGTTCGAGTTGAATCTTGCAATCATATATAAAGATAGCAGCCAATAATATGTGCGTTAAGAAGATGAAGATAATGTTGGTAGTTCTTAGTCGAAGTATGATACAGTTAAAAGTGACCGAATTAATATGGGTTCCGTAGCTCAATCGGTAGAGCTGTTGCCATGTAAGCAAAAGGTCCTGGGTTCGAGTCCCAGCGGAGCCAATATCTTTTCTGATTTTTCTGTCTCCAGATTTCGATTGAGTTTCGCTAATATTGTGTTCATTTAATTAAATATTATACTTTGTTGTTAGTTCATATATTTTTGTCACTTATAATTTTCTCTGTTTAACATTTTATTTTTAAGTTTTATTATTTCGCTTTTACTTAACTGTTTGATGACCGATATTTGCGTGCGTTATTTTTATTAAATTGTGAAATTATTAACCCTGATATAGGCGATCCCTAGTGGGGTTAATAATTACGTGCTAAAAAAATGTATTTAAATTGTTAAGAAGCAATAAATAAATAAATTAATTAAAATTTCAAGCAACGTATCTATTCTGAATGGTGAGGTTTCACCAGGGCGATCTGAATGTATCTACCACTATGAAACCTGCCGCATACATATTATCATCATAATGTTTCATTTTAAATTAATAAATTGTGAAATAACACACATCAAATCAAATTTTATTTGCACGCGCAGATATTATAACCGGTGATCTCCAGATTTGGAGCCGAGAATAGTAACCACTCTACCATGGAGACCGTCAATTAGTATTTATACATATTTTTCTATCAATATTATTTACTCAATTTGGCAGACGGGTACGGGTACCGCTGCTCCGGGAACCATTTACTGGATAACCAATACCTCTGCCATAGGTCACTCGAAGTGACCCCACCGTAGGTTCACTACGTTTGGTTCAAGGGGCGAGGTTTATCTGTGTCTTGGAGGCGGATGCGTTTGCCCACCTAGTGCTTGGTGGACCAGATCGGGAGATACTGGTGAGAGAAACCTTTGATCTCTCCAGCTGGACTCCCTCGGAACATCGCCTTGCACCACAGTGGGATGAGTTCGTACGTCCTTGAGACACTGACCTCCAGATTCCTACCCACCCCTCATACCTTTTTACTTCCCACAACTTCCTCTCCTTCCTTTCATTAAAAGACTCTCCACACACCATCCACAAAGATGAAAAAAGGCCTTGAGGGGAATTATTTTCCTTTGATTCATAAACCTTGCTAATATTGAAATTGTCAAGAGACCTAGAGAAGTCATTTTGAAGAATATATTGATGAGAATGGCCCTGAGGGGAATTATTTTCCTCTGATTCAAGAAACCTTGACAATATTGAAATTGTCAAAAGACCTAGAGAAGTCATTTTGAAGAATGAAATGATGACAATGGCCCTGAGTGGAATTATTTTCTACTGATTCATGAAACCTTCAAGGCCAATATTGAAATTGTCAAGTGACCTAAAGAAGTCATTTAGAAGCTCCATACCTCGTGTATTACATCTGTTCTGCCACGTGGAATACATAGCACATCGTGGTAGCGCTACAAGCGGTGGTTGTTCGGTAAAAACAATTTATGACATTCTAAGAGACATGAGCTGTCATTGAAATGGCCTATCGTGGTCTCGTACGGGTCACTAATGTGAGGGCCAACAACATCAAACTAATAAAACGCTTTTTTTTATTAACGTACATTGTACATTCGTTATTTATTTTTGAAATGTTATGCCGTTTTGTGCTACCTCCTTCTTTGGCTAACGTTTTGGAAAGTGTTACAGTGTCCATCATCAGGGAAGATGTGATGATGTACATTGTAGGGGACCCCACCACTTTCCCAACGGCGACGTTACAAGGAAACATATGGTTTCCTCCTTCACCGCACACGTCAAGAATCTATTTTATTACGAAACGTTGGCTAAAAGGGGGTAGCCCAACACGGCATAAGACCCCAAAAATAAATAACGAAAATGCTTTTGGCCGCGAAAATCTCTAATCATTTCTACATTGTATATCTTGAAAAACTGTTAAAATTAATATTTTTTTATACATAGAGGTTACAACAATAAATTACCGGCGATTATAAAAATGATTTTAATCGAAAATATTCCTTGATCGTAGGTTCGCTACATTACACATGTTGTACTTTATCGCGTGCCCTGGGAAAATCAATGCTTAGCTTTTAATCGCTTACAATAACTGATTGGTGTAATAGCACATGCATGATTTGACTTGACATATCCGATTCATAATTAGGTAACAATATTTTCAAATTCTCAAATTAATGGAAATCGCTCGAATTTGACACCTGTCATTAATAATGATTTATAGGTTACAGGGGCAAACGCAATTAAACGTGTAATTGTATGATGAATCGATAATAAATTCGTATTAACGATATTTCGCTAAATAAACTACAATGTAAAGGAAAACATTTTTAGACGGAATTCTAAATGAAATTGAATACTTTTATTTTCTTTAAATTTATTTTTATGCGAGTTAAATCGCAATGCATTAGTTCAAAAGGTTTACAAATCTTAACTCTAGATGATGCGTCAATCTTCACTATAGAGAAAAAAATATTTTCTTGTTTATAATATTTTTTATTTTAACTAACTAACTAACTAACCATCACGCCGTTTCCCCGCAGGGGTAGGCAGAGAGGACGGACCGCCAAACAACTCGGTCTTGGCACACACTCTTTGCCTCACTCACATTCATACATCGTCTCATACATTCTCTTCTATTATTCTGACTTTTGACATGACCCGACTCAAGTATCTGATTAACTTGATCGTGCCATGTCTTCCTCAGGCGTCCCCGACTTCTTCTACCATTCACATTCGTGTCGTATATTCTTCTTACACTACTTCCTTCGTTCATTCGCTCTACATGCCCAAACCATCTGAGGGTCCCTTTCTTAATCTTACTCATTATGCTTACATCAGCCTTACATTATTTGCGGATATCCACATTTCTCACACGATCATACATTGTTTTACCACACATACGTCTCAGGGATCTCATTTCAACAGCATTCAGTTTACTTTCATCCTTCCTCTGCCAGTTCCATGCCTCACTGCCATACATCAGGGTAGGTACCAGGACTCCATTGTGGACTGCTAGCTTCGCTTTTTTTGACAGTTTTTTATTAGCGCCAACGGCATTCAGTCCACCATTAATGGAGTTGCCGGCATTCATCCTTCTTTCAATATCTCTTTCAGCCTTCCCATCTCTCGTAAACATACTACCCAGATACACAAACTCATCCACCTGCTCCAAGTATTCATCATTCACAACTATGTTGCATACTGTTTTCGTACTCTCCCTTTCAAACACCATGACTTTAGACTTACTTTTATTTTAATTAAAAGACAAATAACTTTGTTTACATCACTTTTATTTATACACAATCAACATGTTTCGTGAACGATGTTCACATCATCAGGATCAAATGTATACTAAACTTAAAAACTAATTTATAAACTCAATTGTACAGTCTTTACAGTAAGTTTTTAAACTCAACGACTGTAATCGCTCTTACATAGGTAGAACAAATAGAAACTTTGAAGTAAGGGTTAAAGAACATCTCAGATCATTAAATGGCAATAACGAATCTGAGTTCGCAGATCATTTATTAAAACATGATCACAATTTTGACAAAAACCATGGACTTAAAATATTACATACGAGTTATAAGGCATCACGGATAAATAATCTACAGATTTTAGAAATTAGGAAAAATGTAAATAATAAAGCAGACATAATTAATAAGCAGAAAAATTTTATAAACCCTCTTTTGAACCTTTTCCCACTTAACCGGTCTTCCCCTGCTAATGACTTTGAAATCCCTAATTTTAATAACTTCCTCCACTCTTACCCCTTCCCCTGTCTTCTACCCTTTCCTCCCATATGTGATCTATGTTTTATTTTTAAGTTTAGTATACAATTGATCCTGATGATGTGAACATCGTTAACGAAACATGTTGATTGTGTATAAATTAAAGTGATATAAACAAAGTTATTTGTCTTTTCATTAAAATAAATAATGCCATCACAAAGTGAAAACCTATCCGAAGAAACTTTCTGGGAATTTTTTTTTTTCTTTCTTTACTGTACAGGAGTTGTACGTAGGTCTGCACAAAAACTGTCTTTCTTTAGTGTACAGGAGTTGTACGTAGGTCTGCACAAAAACTGTCTTTCTTTACTGTACAGGAGTTGTACGTAGGTCTGCACAAAAACTGTATTTCTTTACTGTACAGGAGTTGTACGTAGGTCTGCACAAAAACTGTCTTTCTTTACTGTACAGGAGTTGTTCGTAGGTCTGCACAAAAACTGTCAATTATAAGCGTCGTAATTCTTTGTAATGATTTAATTAAATCACCTTGTATGTGTTTCATTCAAATCATCACAAAAAAATAAAGGCAATTGATTTCGACTTGTGTAATGTTTACAAGGGGATGTCTCAATAAAGACGATTAATTTCGACTTTGCAATAACATTTTATTTTTATCTAGTCATTATAGTTTCCTCACCCCGATATATAAAAAAATGGAGGTATAAATGATGCGAGTTAATATAATATATACCAATCTGCCTAGAATTGTTCGAGACTATTCAAAAAATTTTTGAGAAAGTTTTTTTTTTTTAAAACGTTATCTGTATCAAACCAGTTATTTTACCTAACAAACATGGTTTAATTTCAAGAAAATATACTTTTCTAATCTTTTAATTTACCTGAAACTTTGTATCGTGTCTAAGAAGTTACAAATTGATTCTGTCATAACCGATTTTAGCAAAGTATTCGACAGAATTAATCATGATTTGTTGATAAAAAAGCTTCATAAATTTGGGATAGCAGGGCATTTATAGATGTGTTTAAACAGTTATTTAAGTAACAGGCAAATGGATGTTAGAATTGATGGCTCTACTTCATATAAATTCATCGCTACCAGCGGTGTTCCCAAGGGTTCCTTTTTTTTTGCTATTTGTGAATAAACTTTTTAATATTATATTCAATGTCCGAGGTTTAATGCTTGCGGATGATATGGAAATATGTAAAGCTATGTGAAATATTATTGACTTCCAAACATTGTCAAATAATTTTTTTATACTTTTTGTTTGATGCAAGATAACAATTTGAAACTGGATGTAAACAAATGTCTAATTATGAGATTATGTAGAATAAAAAATCCATTGATTTACGATTACTATTTTAACCCATTGGCCACAGAATGAACGAGCTAAAAAATTGGCCTTCACCACTGAATTAATTTTGTACCAAAAATTGAAAACCTGCATTGGTGTACTAAATCTATCGTAACTTTTGAACCATGTATTTAAATTAATTAATTTATTAAAATTTGTTTACATATTAGATTAAGGTAAAGAAAAATATTAAAATAAAAATTTAATTTTTTTTTTTAAATTATGCTTAAATAAAGATACAAATATAAAATTCTCTTTTTTAGTAAGTTTTTTTTCAAATTTTTATTCATAAAGTTACCAAAAACATAATATTCATAAATCGAACATTAATAATTTTTGTTTTTTACATACATGTATACTAATAACTAATAACATAATTTAGTATGATAGTCCTCAAAGCAATCAGGGACGTGCAGGGTCACTGTCAAAAGCCTAGAACTACACGCAATTTTGAAGAAATTAAATGGCGGCTGGTTGCATACAAAACTTGGAACACAAATATCAGGGAAAAAAACATAAGAAAAATATTATTGCCAATTCTACGAAATGAATTATTAATTACCTACAGAGCGTACTGAATTTAAAATTTTATTCAAAAATGTCACAGTCGTGCTCGGTTTCGGTTTTTTGGCGGACCTACTCTAGCCCGTCAGCGGGCCGGGGTTTAAAATTGGTAAAAATGTTGGGTTTTGTATTAAGAATATTCAAAACTCGATTTTCTCCTCCATAACCTCTCCTGTAACGATTTTTAATCAAATCGTTTTAAAAGCTCCAAAATTTCAAGATTATCATTTGCATAAAATATTGATTCAAAATCATTTTGTTGTTCATAGGCACAACTCTAATTTTCGAATGTTAGGTATAAAAGTCAAACAGAACTGATTCCAAAAATATTGTTTTCTTGATGAAAATGATTCCAAGTTTCTTGGAAAAATATTGTCGGGCGATCCAATGGCAGCAAAGTCACCGGGATAAAAAAAAATGAAGTTGAGTTCAGAAGTTAGATTTTTTTATTTTCAATCTTTATAAATGATTTTGGAAAACGTTATATTTGGTTAGACTTTTATAATTTTGATTTTATTTTTTGAATTTTGGAAACTTTTCATTCTGAAACTTTTCAAATTTTTGATTCTGGAAAACGTTATTTTTTTAATAAATTTCCTCTGGGAAAATCGCAAAAACGGCCGAGAAATTCTTAAAAAGTAATTTTTATTTTTTTGATATTATGTGGATTTGAAAAAAATCTTCCGATCGGAAAATTATAGCTCGGTAAAGGGGTTGCGAAATTTTAAAAAAAAAATTTACCTTTTTGATTTGGTTTTGTGAACCTTAGAAATTTTTGATCCCATAAAAAAAAATTCTTCCGGGAATAATGGAAAATGGGAAAAAAAGCTCCAATTATTCAAAAAGTGAAGAACCGATGAACGGAAAAGGACGGTCACGAGAATACATGGGGCGAAAATGAATCAGGGAAGAAGAAATCCGAAGAAGACGATCAGGTGAAGCCAAACGATGTTGCGATCAAAATACATATTTAATCTTGTGATGTCGAGGTTCTGAATAACAGAATAGTACGTGAGATGCCAAGACAGTCATGTGGCCTTCCGTTTTCTCTGCCCACGAAATGGCGTGATGGTTAGTGCATTAACCAAAAAATTCGTAATTTTTACCTATATTTTTGTATATACCCTTTACGAAAATGTTGGCGTGGAAATTATTACAGTTTCATTTAAGAACAGAACTAGAATCTGATAAAACCGAGCCTGGGTGGCACCGGATAACAAGAACCATTGCTTAGCCCCGTTCGCGTTTTTCTATTTACAAATTGGGGGTTTAGTGGTTTTCAAATACCTCCTTAATTAGGCATTTTGAGGCTTTCCTGGACTTCAGGAACGAAATCCACCACAAAATTATCCAAAAGTCAATCACTATAATATTTTTGGCCCTGAAAAATTCATTTTATGTCTATATTTCAATGGGTTTAACTTCTTTGTAGTGCGATGATTCAAAAACGATATGAAAGGAAGATAAGATACCTACACAAACGTTCGAACTGTTTAGCTGATTAGATGGGGCTTTGGCATCCCAAATTTGAAGTATTTTGTTTGCATTCAACCGCGTTAGGAGGAGGAAAATATAATTATTAAAACAAGTGAGTTTCTCACGAAATTGATTATGAGAGAGTTTTTAAGCTTCGAAACGTCTCTCTAACCGGACAATTAAATACTATGTGAAAAACGACATGGCGACTGTCTTAATTTTCAACAGTTAGATTTATTTTTCTAAATCCAATTTTCATGGTAGAAATGACTTTGCTAGATTATTTTTGGCATCAGATTTTGTGTAAAATAAAAATTGAAATAAAGAATTTATTCTGGCTGCTGTTGCTCCAATTTCCCGCATGATTTTAATTCAAGGGGGAATAACCAGACAAAACCGGAAATATGTAATTTTTTATCAAATTTAAAAAAAAATTATAAATTGATTTTGAAAGACTGTTATTTTATGAAAAGCTAATTTAAAATTTTAAGAAATTTTATTTTTTATTTTTAGTACAATAAGGTTTTAACATTGTCAAATTTTCAAACAAAATTTTGAACAAAACAAAATATATTTCAAATAATGCAGTAAAACAAATCAATAAAATATTTGGGAAAGCTACTTTTCAGAATTTAAATTTTAGTTCAAATAAAATCATAGAAGAAATATGCGCGCCTTTGTTTTGTGACAAAAATACTTCAGTTTGTCTATTTATTTACGTTCTTACAAACTAATATATTTAAAAAAACTTTATTATTTTGCTTACAAATTATTGAAAAATTATAAATACTTCAAAAAATAATTACAAAAATGACATAATTTTAATAGTTTTATCATCACGAGTTTGAGCATTTTTGAATGAAGGTATTTATCAAAGAAAATTTTGAATGAAATAAAATCGATTTTGAGTTATTATGTCAAAATGCTGTTATGGAGAATAATTGATCTTTCTTATCGGAACCACCCTGTATAGTTGCAAGGGTAAAATTGCAAGATTCGACGAAATTTAAATTCTCGGCCGCTGGTTAATGGCTCTTAAATGAATGATAAATATCTTCGATAAATCGACCCCCTAGAATAACAACGTAGCATCTGTCGCGGTTACGTCATGTGATAATGGGATGAATGGTAAGCTATTTGAGAGTTCATTTTCGCATGACGTTACCTTGATAGATGGAACCTTGTTATTCCATTGGGTCGTAAGACTTATTTTTACGATACAGCATGTTATTATGATTACGTGTTGCAATATTTTTACGACAATTCCAAAGATGTTCGTGGTGGCTTTTATTTTCTGGGCGGTAGTTCAACACACACCAAAAGAAAAACGTTTTAATATGTTTGCGTAATGATAGGTTTTACATCCTATTGACCTCCAACAAAACTGTAAGGGTAAATTTTTTCACCGTGTTGGTAGGTTAAGTTGTAAAGGTCGGGTTGGTTTCCATTAAGATCTTCTTGAGAGGAAGAAAAGGCATTTTATTATTATTTTTACGTAACTTGTGAAATTTATTAAGAAATGGATGATATTCCAAGAAACTTTCTGATGAGACACCACAATTTGTAATCAAAACCGTACAAGCCAGTCTGGAATAAGTGGGACTACGGACCCACGATTGGCTTATGTTGTGAGACTAAATGGAGTGGGGAAGGGAATGTTTCTTCGATTTATAATGCAGGTGTGTAAAAAGCTTTGTTAAGATGGGTACTACGATTGCTGATTACGGAAAAAAACATAAAAAAAATTCCAAAGGAGTGGTTAGCCATGATGAGCTTTAAAACCGTCTGCTTGATGAGCTTTAATACATCCCAAAACACGTAATCGCGTTACACTTTCATAAAGACCATAAACGTCCCGTGCGACCTTACATTTTAAAAGCTATATATCTCTCTTCCTCTCATAAAAACATACGTATTTTTCTTTTAACCAAAAAGAGAACAAAATAATGCTACTTATTTGATATTTTACAATCTCGATCCAAAGTGACGGTTTCAGAATTCCGGATTGAGGATTGAGGCTTCCGGATTGTGAGGTGCGAATATGATGAACCAAGCAGACGGGTTAAAAGAAAAATTAGGTATCGATTGATTGAAAACTTGAATTTATTATTAAATAAATAACGTTCAATAGAGCAATTTAAACCGTAGACTAAGTGAGGAGATAGGCCGTCAAGGAAGTTAAAATCCTGGTCAATCGGTCGGCAAAATATGGCTTCAATTTTTTTCTCTTTGGTAATGGATTTTTTCGTATTTATTTGATAAGAGGAGCACTTCAATTCTGTGCTCTTTGGTATGGTCATGGATTTTTTTCGTAGATATTTATTTGAAAAGAAGAGAACTTTTGCTCTTTGGTATGGTCATGGATTTTTTTCTTCTTATTTATTTGACAAGAGGAGCACTTCAATTCTTTGCTCTTTGGTATGGTCAAGGTCATGGTTTTTTTTTCGTATTTATTTGTTAACTCTCGACAAGCCAATATGCCAAACATAACGTCCGTAACCATATAGGTTGGCCGACGACCCCATGATTTTTTTTGTTTCTTGGACATTTTTTCTTTTTTGTTTTTGTTATTTGGCCATTTATTGGGCGGGGAATATTACCAGATTTTTTCACATTTTTTTAAACAGCACATTATGTATTAAACCTTTGCGCAAATTATCGGAATACCTAAAATAGTAAAAATATATTTCATTTATTTGAGTAAATGTAAGAAGGATAGTAATTTTGGGGTCTACCTTCGGCCCCTGTTGGCTTCGGGAGGGTTAAGGGGAGCACAGTTATTGAAGTTTATTATTTTGACATTTTATTATAAAAAACAACACAGAATGAACTTAAAAACATGTCTTCTAAAACGACAATGCATTGGTTTATTAGCATCTACTGTCACGAACAGCCGCCAAAATCTGTTGACATCCAATTATTAGGTCTCCGTACACTAAATTCAACAGATCAGACCTCTTCTGAAAATATTACTTGCTAGGATGAGATTTTAATTAAATGAGAATTGTGTATGCAAAAGAGCCGTCAATTTTCAAGAGTTTGGAAAATAGCACATGAAACCGACAGAGACACAGCCTCAGAGCCTCAGCCTCAGAGCCTCAGCCTCTCATTGGCCTGGAGTATTTTGAAAAACCGCGCGGATTTTCTTGTCAAATATCCGTATAAAAACATAGGAATTGCTTTTTTCGCGATTGATTTCTATTTACCAGTAAGTATAATACGTAAACATGAATAGTAATATCTTATTATTCGTGTATATTACATATACATGAATAATAAGATATATCGTATAGTATAGTATCGTAACAGTTTTTTCCAGAATAGCTAATTAACTAAAAAAAAAATTTAAAAAATTCCCATTTTGGAAATAATTGTCAAAAATAGAGGGTGTCCGGGGGTAAAGTGCATTATGGTAGGAGTAAAGAAGATTAATAACTTTTTCTGAAATTCCAACTCTTTTTCTTATACAAAAAGACATACCTACTAAAAATCCTCAGTGTAAGGTAAAACTTACTCGGTTAAGTTGCTGTTAGCTTGCCGACCGCGATTGTTAGAACGTTGCTTGGTTATAATAATGCTGCCCGCACACGCCGGTCTAATTTTATCTTTTTACCACAAAACTACCCCTAAAAGTTGGAATTTCGAAAAAAGTTATATTTCTTTTTTACTTATACTGTCATGTAGAATCACCTCCCGAAGATAATGCACTTTACCCCCGGACACCCTGTAAAATCACACAAATATAAACTGATAATATTATTATTTCTACACAAATTTGAATACATACCCAACATGGAAAAATACAATTCAAAGGAGTTTGCCAATAAATAAATTCCTTTATAAATAAATATGCATATAAAATCGATTTATCGCTTTTGACAGTTGCAAAAATCGAACCACTTAGTCATAGATGAATGAAACCATTGAATACGTCAATAATCATATTGGCGCAAGCGATTCTGACCTCGTCCTTCATACAGTTTCTTTATAAATAAGGGTTAAAATCGCATTTAAAAAAAAAAATTCTAGCGTACGCTGGCGCATACCCGGCCAATGAGTGGTTTGAAAGTTTTAAAAGGGGTAATTTTTATAAATACAAAAAATATTTTTATTTAATAAGACGATAGTACTGATAAATCTGAATGGAACATGAAACAGAATAAGACACAGAAATATAAAAAAGGCAATGTTCTCAACTATGAATCGAACCCAGGATATCTGTCCTACTGGGACAGCAGCGCCTTAAACGACTCGGCCATGGGGAACGATTTATTTATTTTATTTTTAACTTTATGAGTAAAACCTCAAATTGTAATATTTAAATGAAGACAATATAAGCGAAACTCAATCGAAAATCTGGAAACAGAAAAATCAGAAAAGGACATTGGCACCTATGGGACTCGAACCCGGCACCTATGTGACTCGAACCCAGCACCTCATGCTTTCCGGGCAAACGCGCTAACCACTGCGCCAAGGTGTCGATGTCAATAAGAAAATTAAGATAATGTGGGTGGTTATTAGTTGAAGTATGATACAGTTAAAAATGACCAAATTTGATAACGATAATTTAATATTTGAATGGATGGGTCTACCATGGACATGGATAGAGGCCGAACAATCAGCACAAGACAGGGACGTATGGAGGAGCCTTGTCAAAATTGTCGATGCAATGGGTCCCCGACCCGAAAAGGATAAGGAATGATGATGATTCCAATAAAATAAAATAAAATATTTCTCTAACCATTATTTTATATTGAGTCCCGTAATTTGTTTATGGGCTCTCCACACGACACTGCATGTAGTGACTGCGGCAGTGACTGCAGAGAGCGTGGAGTTGAGCAAACTAGCGCCGTCTCGTTTGTTAAAGGGCCGCTAGAACGAGACAGCGCTAGTTCGCTCAACTCCACCCTCTTTGCAGTCACTGCCGCAGTCACTACATGCAGCGTCATGTGTAGGCCGCTTTAGTATTACATACATTGGATGACCAGGTTTGAATAGCCAGATATTTTCAAACCTTAAATTTTGTGTTATCTTCACTTCCTCTACTTCTCTCAGCCTCATAAAATTTGCAAAATTAATGGAGGTGCCAAAGTGTTTTTCCGAGTACTCGAAATTTAGGTTTGTTATTGGGCTCTCCACACGACACTGCATGCAGGAACTCTGCCACAGAGAGTCCCTGCATGCGTATCGTTCTAGCCGGAGTTTAACAAACGAGACAGCGCTAGTTCACTCAAACCCTCTCAACCAAAGAAATCACAATCGTTACACTTCAATTTAGAGATTCCAGATTTTTTCATTTTTGAATCTCTGTCTTTATTATTTATAATGTAATTTTTAAGTTTGTTATTTGCATAAAATGCAGGAAGAATTTCATTTGGTACATTTTTTTTATTTTTTTTTTTTATTTTTTTTTTTTTGTACATACAGTAATGACATTACATTTTTCAGATACATTTTTTTATATAACGTGATTCACCTTTTTTTAGAGCATGCTCGTGTAAAAAAGGTGGAGCAGCGTGTGTGAAAAACTATTTAACATATTTTTTTAGAATTATAATATATATTTTTATATATATATATATACATATATGTACATATATATACATATATATAATACATATACATATTCAACTCAAGATATATGAAGTAGAATAGAAAAAAAGAAAAACAGTATAAAAAAGAAGAAGAAGAGAAAGAGGAAGAGAGAAAAGTGAAAAGAATATAAAAGTAAATGGATTTCCAAAATCAATTGTTGAGAGACATTCTATTGTATTATTAAATTGAATTATTGTAATATGCTAATGATTTAGTGTTTTTATAGAACTTTTGAATTTTTTAAAATTAATTTCCAATCTTAAGTTAAAGGGTAACTGGTTAAACCACTTGACTCCAATATATTTATAAAAATGTTGGGCTGTAGTGGTATTACAACGCGGTATAGTTATAGAGCCAAGAATACTTGGTCTGTTTGAAATAGATAATGAGTTATCATTGTTGAAACAATCTTTGTGGATTTGTTAAAGTGTAATTTTTTTATAAATATTGTGTATAGAAAGGACTTTAAATTCTTGAAATAATCTTATGGTGGGGAAGTCATATGGCTTTTTTAGAATTATTTTTATTAATAATTTTTGGATGATTTCGAAAGGCATGAGAGAAGTTTTGAATGCACCACCCCAACCAAGAATTCCATATTGTAATACAGATTGGATCAGTGAGAAATAGATAGTTCTTAATAGTTTAAAATTTAAAATGTTTCGTATTCTAAGAAAAATGTACATTAATTTTCTTAATCTTTCTACTGTTGCATTGATTTGTATTTTCCACTTTAAATTGCTATCTATAATTACACCGAGGTATTTTATATTAGTTTTAATAGTGAGTACAGAGCAGTCAGGTTTACATAAATTTGTGTTTCCATTGCAATTGTATGAATGTATACTTATCTTTAATTTTCAGGGAATGCATGTTTATTAATGGTGAACGGTATTACAAAGGTTTTTTCCGTATTAAGTGACAGCAAGTTTGAGTCGAACCAATTTTTAAGGATGTTTAAGTCTAATTCTGCTGTTTTCTGGGTTTCATTCCAAGTTAAACCCTCAGTTAGAATTGCTGTGTCGTCTGCATATGAAATGAGTTTAGATTTGATGTTAAGTTTAAACATATCGTTGATATAAATGATAAAAAGAACTGGCCCCAGTACAGTTCCCTGCGGGATGCCAAAATTCATGGTCTGAGAATCGCTCATAAGGCCCTTTAATTTAACAAATTGCTCTCTATTAAATAGATAATTTTCGATCCAAGTTAAAGCATTGTCAGTTATACCAATTTTCGTTAGTTTAGAGATAAGTTTAGAGTGCGATATACTGTCAAATGCTTTTCTTAAGTCAACAAATGTTCCAATACATTTTTTTTACTATCTAAAGATTTATAAATTTTAGATGTTAAATCAACGATAGCATCTTGAGTGCTCAAATTTTCACTAAAACCATATTGATGTGCATTTAATATATAACATATATAAGTTTGCTGTGTTAGAAGAAAAATATTTATCTTTGGTTAAATTACTCATATTTTATTTTACTTTATTTAAATTACTCATATACAATGAGTGTAACGAAATGCAATATTTGAACACGCTTTCCAATTTTCTGAAGAAAAAACCTTTGATGAGATTCATTAAGAAAAAAAATGTGGAAATTAAAATGTACGTAAACACTACGATGAAAATTGTTTTGTCGTGTTAATACTGATTTATTAGACCTGATAATCCAACATAACATGGGATTGTGTTAAAGGATACCGTTTAGCTGGGGGAAACTCTGGTGTGATCAGTGACCAGTAACAACCCACATAGCTAATCTAAACGAATCTCATACCAACAACTCGGGCACGGTATGACTGCTGGCAATGCAATAAATTTTAACTCCCTTCGTTTCATATCCGGCTTGTGTGGTCTTTAACAAAACACATTTATTTGTTTTGGTTATACAACGAAGAAGTTAATATGATCTGGACACCAATGTGATATTGCTACGCGCCTGGTTGTGATAAGCGCTTAGGCCCTCACTACTAAACGCTTGTAATAGCAGAGGAAAAATGTTTTTAATCAAATATTTATTAATCGAGTGATTTATTTAACGGAACCCACATTCAGAGACAGGTTTTATTTGGCAGTAGGTAAACAAAAATAAAACAAGTAATAATAAATTGTCAAGCACTCTGGAAAAATAATAATATCTTTTCTTTACGTTTATTGAGGTACGAACCTCATTAACTTATCGAGGTTCCAACCTCATTGTAATATTAATTTATAATATATTTAATTAAATGAAGACAATATTAGCGAAACTCTATCGAAAATCTGGAGACAGAAAAATCAGAAAAACGATACTGGCACCTCTGGGACTCGAAGTATGATACAGTCAAAAGTGACCAAAATGGATATAGAGACCTTAGCTCAGTTGGTAGAGTATTTGCTATGTAAGGAGAAGGTTCTGGGTTTGAGTCCCAGAGGTGACAATACCTTTTTCTGTCTCCAGATTTTCGATTAAGTTTCGCTTATATTGTCTTCATTTAATTAAATATTACAATTTGAAGTTTAACTCATGAAGTTAAAAATAAATTTAAAATTGAAAATAATATTTTCAACTATCAACAAATATAAACTAACTAACTAACCATCACGCCGTTTCCCCGCAGGGGTAGGCAGAGAGGACGGACCGCCAAACAACTCGGTCATGGCACACACTCTTTGCCTCACTCACATTCATACATCGTCTCATACATTCTCTTCTATTATTCTGACTTTTGACATGACCCGACTCAAGTATCTGATTCACTTGATCGTGCCATATCTTCCTCGGGCGTCCCCGACTTCTTCTACCATTCACATTCGCGTCGTATATTCTTCTTACACTACTTCCTTCGTTAATTCGCTCTACATGCCCAAACCATCTGAGGGTCCCTTTCTTAATCTTACTCATTATGCTTACATCAGCCTTACATTCTTTGCGGATATCCACATTTCTCTCACGATCATACATTGTTTTAACACACATACGTCTCAGGGATCTCATTTCAACAGCATTCAGTTTACTTTCATCCTTCCTCTGCCAGTTCCATGCCTCACTGCCATACATCAGGGTAGGTACCAGGACTCCATTGTGGACTGCTAGCTTCGCTCTTTTTGACAGTTTTTTATTAGCGCCAACGGCATTCAGTCCACCATTAATGGAGTTACCGGCATTCACCCTTCGACAAATATAATAGATAATAAAACAGAAAAACAGTTGTCATAACAAGAAATTTTCAAGGAAAATAAAGAGAAGACACTGATAGAAAAGGGAGAATTGGAAGTGAAGTTTTTTTTTTTTTAAAGCGTAACGGTTTACAATTAGTTCCCGTGAGTACTTAGGCAATAGGCCCATTGTATTTTCTCCCATTTTACCTCAATCCTTTAACAATAACCCAATTCCTTTAATTAAGTTTACCAGAGTTGTCATTGGATATGTGGCTAAGTCTTCTGGTTCATGTATCTCATGTGTGACATTGGCACCATAAGTGAATTGGAGTCCCTTAATCCTCTTCACATTTTCTAGGTCTATTGGTGCTTTCCACTCCCAATAGCTGCATGTGTCTCCTGAGATGGCAGTGTCCCATTAGTAGTTCTACCTGTTCCCTCAGCAAGTTTCTGTCCATTTCGAATAGTTTCCTGGTCCGTCTGTGGTCCGGTCCGTTTATGAATGCTTTGGATTGCCTCATTCTGGGTGCATTCTCCCATTCCTTCCAGTGCTGGGATTTGACACACCTCTCAATATGTAATTTGATGTGGCAAGCTGCTATTCCTACGGCCGGCTCGGATCCCGTAAGTGGTGCTTTCGCCACTTTCCTTGCTAGTTCGTCAGCCCGCTCGTTGCCCTCCATACTCTTATGTCCTGGTACCCACATCAGGGTTATTTTATTGATGGTAGTGAGTTCTGTAAGAAAAGTCCTGTATTTCATCACCAGTCTAGAGTCGCATCGTACGGTTACTTTCCAGTAATACATCGTAACGGTTATTTTCCGGTGCCATTAGGGCTGCCTGGCTATCAGAACAAATAGTTATATTCTTATTCCTGTACCCGATACGTATATTCTCCTATGCGCAGGCCAAGATGGCTTTCATCTCAGCCTGAAATACAGCGAAGGGAAGAATAAAGAGAGAAAATTAAAAAAAAATTCACTCAATTTCCAAATCCACCCCTTCATCCCTGCTTATCCAACATTTATAATGGCTACGTATGCGGAAGATTACAGGAACTTCCTTCCCATCATCAGATGAGGTATTTCAATTCCTAATAACACGGTAAGTGTGATACGATCGCATCGTATCGTATATCTTTAACTTCATCCTTCGTAAGTGTTTAGTCATGTTTTTAGACATTTCCTAGAAAATTTAAAATTAATTAATTTTGTCCCACCTTTTGACTTTCTGTAAGCGAAATAGAATAATCTTAGTCGATTGTTTGAAAATCATCCAGCTTCCATTTTTGTCTTTAATGTGAGGTTATTTTCACACAAGTCCCCTGGGTTTTTTCTAAGACAAAATTAAGCGTCCAATTAAACAAAGCCCTCCCATTTCAATTCTCAAAGAGAAATTCTATTTCGTCCTCCATTCTTTACTCGAGAACATTGTTTCGGCTGATTCATTTCTGCAAATTAGATCCCTAATTATAGTCCTTGAATTAGTAGGTTTCTTGTAAGAGGTGGAAAAGACATTTATCTTGCGATTTTTTGACAATACACATTATGTATTGCTTTTACTAAAATAATTTTAGCACAACTGTTCAATAGGGCCTAAAATCTAAGTTGCTTGATTTATAGGCACTTCAATGTTTGCGTGATGTTAATAATATTATAATGACGTACATTAAAGCTGCCGTATCCCAAATTTCTATCGATTTCTTACATATCTCCCTTGAACATTTGAAGTTTTTAAGCTGTTAAAAAAATATATGTTATTTTTTAAGATAATATCTAGACGCGTTTGACGCCGAAATGCAAAGTACATAAAATTCCCGCGATAGAAAAAAATCGCAAAGTATGCTCAGAAAATTATTATAAACACGTTTGTTTCAGTTATTTTACAAGTTACATTCACAGTCTTTCTTTAAATGATACTTAAGATATCTTCCACGAGATTTTTGCTCTATTTTAAACGAGTCATGTTTTATTTAACATTTTCGCAATTTTTGCATCGATTTTATCGCTTTAAATATTTGCCCGCTCTTCTAACATTCGTAATTACATATCTCTCCATCTTCTTCTTTTTGAGCGCGGATGCGACGCCTTAAGTAATGAGTATCATCTGTGTTATTTTGTAAATTTTCGGTGTACAATATGATGTCAATATTAGCTTTATAGAGTTTTGTAAAAAATGATACGTGTTAAATTAGTCGACTAATTGAAATGATGAAAATCCAGGCTTGCTCTTATTTATTTGAAACCGGACTGATTCTATCCTGCTACGGGTATATTCAGACACTTATTTTTTTATCCATAGTAGCACTTCTTTATGAGGCCTGGGTCAGTAGTCAAAAATTTTTATTTCACATTTTATTAATGTAATTGCCTTCGTTTTATAAAATTACATCTTAATGTGCCTTCGTGTGGTTTATCACATTATGATACAGGTATAATAAAATTTTCAAAATGCCGTTAAAACCCTCGACCCTTTATGTGGGGTCTTTAAAAGCCCAGGATACACCGGAACGCCAATTATGTACATTTTAAATGTTCCCATTGATTCCTTACTTTAGGTAGCTTCCTAAAAGAGACTTTACTTGACGCTAGCGCCACGAACATTCCGTCTACGCATGTGCAATGTGAGATACAGACTTGTTTTCGACGAGAGGCTTAAAAAAATCAACAAATTTTTTTATTTTTTTTTACATGAGCTCCACACAGGAGGCGCTGAGGAAAATAATTTTTCTCAGGGCCTATGTCATCTTTGGGGATGCTGTGTGGAGGGTTTTTTAGGAAAAGGAAGGAGAGGAGAGTTCTGGGAAGGAAAAGGGTTTAAGGGGTGTGTAGGAATCTGGGGTTCAGTGTGTCTTGGTCATCCGCCTCCAAGACCTAGACAAACCTCACCCCATGAACCCGGGCACCCCTGCTAAATCACCAAACGTAGCGAACCACTTGGGGTGACCTATGGCAGAGGTGTTGGTTATCCAATAAAGGTTCCCGGGGCGGCGGTACCCATTCCCGCATCCCAAATTGAAACTTGGTTTTTCATTGAAATACAATGAAAAACCAAGTTTGTATGTTTTTTCATTGTATTTTGTTGATTTTTTTGTAATAATAATAATAAGTCTGTATCAATCCCAAAGAGTTATTAGTTTGATAGAAATTGGTTAGATTTTTTTTAAAAGCTTTTTATCAAAAAAGTATTATTCAAAATTATAAAAAAATGTTCCTTGCTAATTTTTAAGCTTTTACATTGAAAATAAATATCTAATTTTTAATATTCCAATGCAGTCATTATCACCTGACTATAATCAGTGAAAATAAAACATGGATTGTAACCTATAACAACAATTTTATCGTATTTATTTTTGGGGTCCTCAGTTACCCCGCGCCTCACCTCGCGTTAAAAAAAGATGCGACAGGCGGAGGGTTACAGAACTTAACGGCTGTCATGTATACAATCATAAAATTATCTTATAAAAATTATAATAACACATTGTATTTTACAAAATGATAACAAGTAAAATGGCCTAAGTTGTAAGAAATAAACACAAAATAATAAAAAAAATTACACCTATATTTAGTACATTTGTATCATGAACAAAACGAATAATTTTTATTCAAACTCACACTTTTCTTCCTTTCTATTCAACATCCTTGGAGACACATCTAACAGTTTTTTATTTATTGTGTAGTGTCAGCTCTTGAATCTATGTTAGAACAGAGATCGATACTGAGAGGGTGTTCAAAATGTTGGATCCAGAAGTAGTTAAGTAGAATTAATTGATAGGGGTGCAATGTTTAACACACCGAAAACAAACCAAAAAATAATCAATTATGTAACACCAAGGGTTTCAAACACATTTTCTCCCCTGTTTACCTTATACGTACGGTGTTAACCGAGATAAATATGCATAGAACGAAAATGGTCATCAGGTCTTGCAGCTAACACCTAGCAAACAAATTAATCTTCTTAATTGTTTGCTCTCCTCCTGCCAAGGAAATGTATAATGCATGAGTTAACTAGATGAAAACCACCACCTTTGCTCCAAACCTCACTAGTTACGAATGTTTGTACATACATAATTAATTAATTAAAAATGTGGGTTATTTTTAACGGAATGCACAAAGATAGTTATGCAGCTAATTAAAACTTTTTTGGAAACAAGTTTACCCTTGTAATTTCCGCAAATAAAGCAATAATTAATTAATAAATAAATGATGTTTTTGTGAAGGGGGGTCAGGGGGTATAACATTTGGAAATCTAAAAAAATAGAATGATTTAAAAAAATTAAATTACGACATTAAATCTGCAATGATAGGTCTCCCGAAGTTCATACACAAAAATCGTCAGGTCATTCATAGGGATACACAAAATGGCCGTGCTGCCATGTCTGGGACCGGTCAACTAGTCATAGCCAGAGCAATTTATTTCAAAAACTTTCTTCGTAGTTTGGGACCGTACCGGGACACATACCGGGAACCATTTTTTGGATGACCAACACCTCCGCCATAGGTGCCCTCAAGTGATACGCTTCGTTTGGTGACATAGCAGGGGTGCCCGGGTTTATGGGGTGATGTTTGTCTGGATCTGGCGGTGGATGATCTGGACACACTGAACTACAGATTTCTACTCATCCGTCTAACCTTTTTCCTTCCCAGAACTTCCTCTCCTTCCATTCACACAGCATCCCCAAAGATGACATAGGCCTTGAGAGAAATTAACTTTCACAATGTAAAAAATAATAATAAATGGTCAGTATTTTTATTGTATATTGTTTGACTATTTATGCCCAACAATAAATCAAAACAAACTAAATATCAATATTATTACGATATTTACATCAAACTAACATTACGTACAATGAAAACAAATAATATTTCAACTACAATAAAAAACAAGACACACGAATTTTACTTACGTGAGTAGTCGCGCAGTGAGCATTTTGTCGCCAAACGCGACACACCGACAACAACCCTTGGCACCTGCGGTCACCCGTACACAAAATTTCTTCTAATTTATAAAACAAGGAGGCGAGGTACGAGAAGTCAGCTACTAGGAAGCTTGACCTTGTCAAATACATCGTATACAAAATAACATGATTTTTTTTCCTCGGGCGGCAAAATGCTCATAGCGCGAGCACTCTGTGGTTATAATTAAAGACATGTGCCAATTTTAAAATAGTGGTTATTCATTATAAATCAAAAACACGTTCATCGATACAATGTTTCATCACAATCTTCACTACATGCATTACAGTAATCTCCAAGATAGTCTCAATGGACTATATTATTTCTACCAAAACCGCATAAATTTCGTAAGGCATCCTAAATGTGTTCACCAGACGAAGCGCATGAAGATTAAAAAAACAGCTCCCATGTAAAAATATTATGTATGAGTGAATATTTATTTATTTATTTATTTATTAACGCCCTTTTTCGGGGCTTTTACATATGAATAGTAAGAAATATACAGTATTTATTGTACATAACTGAACTGCCTTCGTAACAATATTTTATATTTGTTTAAAGATAAATTGAAGATGTCCACTGACTTGGTATAATTGTTTCCCTCCATTAGTATTCGGGGTAAAGAGGAATACATATGGTAGTTAGTTCCAGAATTACTGCACTGAAATAAATCCTGACTTCTAGTATTACGTAGTGGAATCCGGAAGCTTATTAATTCGAGCAATACCGGACTAAATCATTTAGAATTTTATACAGAAATACCAAGTCAGTGAAAATTCTTCTGTCTGACAATTTGAGCATATTCATATCATTCAAAATAGTATTGTAGTTCAACATAATTGCTGGAATACCCATTTTAAAATTAAGAAAACGTAAGAATTTGTTTTGTATTCTTTCAACAGCTTGTACATGTATATTGTAATATGGGTTCCAGACGGGAGAATTGTATTCAAGTTGACTTCTAACATACGCAAAATATAACAGTTTTATACACTTAATATTGTTAAAATTTCTAGTTAGCCTAGTTATAAATCCCAACATTTTTAAGGCCTTATTAGAGATTTCTGTTATGTGGTTAACAAATGAAAGATTAGATTGAAAAGTGATGCCCAAGTCTTTAATTTGTGTTAACGTCTCCAGAATATTGTTATCAATGTTGTAATTGAAGATCACTGGATTTTTTATTCGAGAAAATCTAACTATATGACATTTTGAGATATTTAAGTAAAGTCTACTTTCATTACACCAAATTAACAATTTGTTGATATTATCTTGAAGAATGTTGCAATGGTAAATATTTTGAATTATTCTAAAAATTTTGAGGTCATCAGCAAAAAGTAAGATAAATACATCATGAAATATTTTTGAAAGATCATTTATAAACAAGATAAATAATATTGGGCCAAGGTGTGAACCCTGTGGAACTCCACTTGTTGCATAAATTTTTTCCGACAAAGAGGATTTTATTCTAACAATTTGTTGTCTTCCAGTAAGATAGCTTTCAAACCAGGCTAATATACTGCCATATATACCAAGCTTTTCTAATTTCCAAATGAGAATTTTATGGGAAACTGAATCAAAGGCTTTACTAAAATCAGTATAGACAGAGTCTACTTGTTTTTTTTCTTTAAAAGCATTGGTTATAAAATTTTCATAAATAATCAAGTTAGAAAGTGTACTTCTACCTGGCATAAATCCAAACTGGTAAGGTGATATTACAGGTTTTATTTGGGCAAAAAGTTTGTCAAGTATTAGGCTTTCAAATAGTTTTGGTATGGTTGATTGAATGCATATTGGTCTATAATTACAAATATCACTTTTATTTTTTTTTCACTTTTTGAAAATTGGAGTCAAATAACTAGTTTTCCATATATCGGGAAAAATTCCACTGGATAAAGATAAATTAAAAAGTTTGGTTAATGGAAGAGCAATTACTTTGATACATTCTTTGATAAATATTGTGGGGATATTATCCGGTCCCGCAGATTTGTTGATATCTAATGATTTAACTTTAATTACTACATCAGAGAGACTTATGGTACACTGCGAAATATCAAGAATTTCATCTAGCGTTGTTGATGGAAGAGGAGCATTATTTGCGTCTGTTGAATAAACACTTTTAAAAAATTTTGCAAACAAGTTAACTATACCATCAGTATTATTGCTATGGCTACTATTTAGGTGCATAATGCTCGGGAATTCAGAATCATCTTCTTTAAGAGATTTCGAATATTTCCAAAAATAATTAACATTGTTTATTATGGAGTTTTGAATTTCATTTATATGGTTACGGTAGCAAGTCATGGACATCTTTTTACACAAAGTTCTTAAATATTTAAATTCACTGTTATCAGAATTTTTTTTATATAATTTATAGTCTTTATGTTTAAGTTTTTTGGTGATAAGTAGATTTATAAGTTCTTTGGTGTACCATTTTGGATAGGTTTTTGGCTTACATATTACGGTTGGAACATAGATGCTAATAGCCTTTCCCAAAACAGAATAAAATTTATTGGTAGCTGTGTTAATATCATCATATTGCACAGATGACCAATCAAAAGAGAGGAGATAATTACATATTTTCTCGTAATCAGTTTTGAAAAAATTTTGGTAACTGAAAGACAGTTTACAGGTATTAACATGTACATTAGAAATAATAACTTCCAGTGGAGGATGATAACCATCAATGGGCACCAGCGGTTCACAACATTCTTCAATTACTAGGGACTCTAAGTTAGAAAAACATAAGTCTAGAGTACGATGATTTACATTTGATATAGTATTTGCCTGATTCAGGCCTAGAAATAACGCCATGTCTAGAATAATGCGTTCAGACTCACTTACACTGATATTTTTGTCCTTGTTCACCCAATTCACATTTGGAAGATTATAATCACCAGCAAGCAAGAATGTTGCATTATCATGCTTTTTTAGTATAACTTCCACTTCCTCACTATGGCACCTGTATACTTCATTGCTTGAATTTGGTGGGATATAAATACAACCAACAATAATCTTTTTATTCCTGGCAACATTCACTTGCACGAAGATTTGTTCAAGAAGTTTGTGTTTAGTTGTAATTAAGTTTGCTTTGTATTTCTTGCTGATAGCGATTAAAACCCCACCACCTCTGCTTTTAGCACTTGTCAATGTATTTCTGTCTAATCTATACACATTATAATATATTATAATAAAACGAATATAAAACTTTATTCCACTTAATTTTATTGGACCATAACCGGTTTCAGCTCGTCAAAGCCATCTTCAGACTGGTACAAATATTTCCTAGTCTACGGTTTATATACACAACATATTGGGGAGGGGGAGGGGGGTGGTCTACAAGGATTTTAATCAATTACAGTAATTATATTTGTAGCTAAGTCATTTTAGACTATCGAATTTCTAAATATTTTGGTTATTCCAGTAAGCTAATTACATTGGGTTTGCAGCTCACTTCAATGATGATTAGGGAAAAACCTTACAAGTAATATGAGTTACTAATGACCTAATTTTATTGTCAAATCGTTATTATATTTATGAAGTTTGGTATTTTTTATTGCTTTTTGAAGGGATACGTATTTACATTGGAGTTGAAATGGTCTAAACTAATTATATATTTTAATATCGAAAATTATTATGAAAATTAGACTGGATACAAAAGCGGGGACTCTAATTGCTTTATCTTTAAAAAGTTACTTTATGAAGGGGTACATGTTTACATTGGAGTAGGAATGTTCTAAACTAAATACCTATTTTAATTTCGAAATTATTATGAAAATTACAATGGATACAAAAGCGGAGACTTAGCAAATGATTCTAATTGCTTATTCATTACAAAGTTAGATTCTATTTTTTTAGTTAAGCGGGTAATTTCTAAAGATTCTAGTCTATCCAGTTTATAACCTTTATTGCAAATATGGAGAACTTTAACATCTCTGTCTTTATCAAATGAATGTTTATTTTCTAATAAGTGTGATGCTACATTCGACAATTCTCCTTTGTCATTCACCCAGTTTGTAAAATGTTCTTTAATTCGGGTTTTGACTGACCTCCCAGTTTGACCTACGTAATACGATGGGCAGTTGGCACAATTTGTGCCATGTGAATTGTGCCAATTGCCCATCGTATTACGTAGGTCAAACTGGGAGGTCAGTCAAAACCCGAATTAAAGAACATTTTACAAACTGGGTGAATGACAAAGGAGAATTGTCGAATGTAGCATCACACTTATTAGAAAATAAACATTAATTTGATAAAGACAGAGATGTTAAAGTTCTCCATATTTGCAATAAAGGTCATAAACTGGATAGACTAGAATCTTTAAAAATTACCCGCTTAACTAAAAAAATAGAATCTAACTTTGTAATGAATAAGCAATTAGAATCATTTGCTAAGTCTCCGCTTTTGTATCCATTGTAATTTTCATAATAATTTCGAAATTAAAATAGGTATTTAGTTTAGAACATTCCTACTCCAATGTAAACATGTACACCTTCATAAAGTAACTTTTTAAAGATAAAGCAATTAGAGTCCCCGCTTTTGTATCCAGTCTAATTTTCATAATAATTTTCGATATTAAAATATATAATTAGTTGAGACCATTTCAACTCCAATGTAAATACGTATCCCTTCAAAAAGCAATAAAAAATACCAAACTTCATAAATATAATAACGATTTGACAATAAAATTAGGTCATTAGTAACTCATATTACTTGTAAGGTTTTTCCCTAATCATCATTGAAGTGAGCTGCAAACCCAATGTAATTAATTAGCTTACTGGAATAACCAAAATATTTAGAAATTCGATAGTCTAAAATGACTTAGCAACAAATATAATTACTGTAATTGATTAAAATCCTTGTAGACCACCCCCCTCCCCCTCCCCAATATGTTGTGTATACAAACCGTAGACTAGGAAATATTTGTACCAGTCTGAAGATGGCTTTGACGAGCTGAAACCGGTTATGGTCCAATAAAATTAAGTGGAATAAAGTTTTATATTAGTTTTATTATAATATATTATAATGGAATTCCACCATGAAATATCACTTTCAAAAATAGAAATATTATACGCATTATGATTTATAAAACCTAATTCACTAGAATGAATGTTAGGTTCTAACCACGTTTCAGAAAGTAGTATAAACTCGTGCCCAAACATTGGTAGTGTAGATTGAAGTAAACTTAATTTTGTTTTAAGGCCTCTGACATTTTGGTAGTACAGCTGGCAAATTTTCGTTTGGTGTTTTTTAGAGGAGTTTTTTAATGGCATAAAAAATCAATTTTCTTCTTTTCAGCTTCAATTTTCCTCAAATGTACCGAGCATTCATTACTCCAAGCATAATGGTCAGTTGGCAATTGTAATTTTAATTTCTCATAAATTTTTTTGCAGTTAATGCACTGAATGTCGTTTTGACAGTTTACATTGTCATGTGCTTCGGAACATCGAGTGCAAGCTTTTTCACTTCTGCAGTCTTGTGCTTTGTGCATATAGCCATTGCACTTGTAACATTTTAGAAGTGAGATGTTGTCGAAAACCTGACATCTATCCCATCCAATATTTACTTTACCTTCTTGTAACATTATATCGTAAGTTTTTCCATCGACTTCCATGAAAATGGTGAAGTTGACGTCACCTCGTTTAGTTTTTATTTCTTTTATATATTTTATGTCAATTTTCGCTTCAACTGTTTGCAGGTAATCATTTTGCATCTTAATTTTTGAAACAATTTCTTCTGGAGTGAATTTATCCGATAGACCAATAATTTTTAGTTTGGGATTCTTGGGTTTTGGTGTATTCACGTCATATTTTTTTCCCATCTTTGAAATTATTTGCTATTCCATCTTTTTTGTTGCAGCTATATTCTTGCACTCTACGATTATAGCCCCTTGCTTAAAGTTTCTTATTCCGGTAACACCAAAATTAACAGGATCTATGTTTTGTTTTATTTCGTCCTTCGTTACGGTATTTTTTTTATCCTTATCTTTTGGCTTAATAATGACGATAGGTTCATGTTTTTTACAATTGGTTTGTTCTTCATTAATTTTACCATTTTTAGTAACTTCAGCGTACGATTTCGATTCAATATTTAATTTAAGATTTTCAATGTTCTTATCTATATTAGATAATGATTGAAACAATCTGTCGAGTCCAACATTCTCATTGTTTATTGCATATTATTATACACTCATAATAATAATAACGTAATTTTTGCAGAGCGCAGTTTTGTGTTATGTTACTTCAATTTCACTCATGGGAAGAGAATGCTGTTACTGGCGGACGGGTATTGATGACACGATTCCCAATCCTAGGGGAAAATGGGAAATTATTATTGGTTTGGTCGTCATGGCTGAGATGAAAACTACGAACCTTGACAGGTCAGGGTATTTTAAGGAACTTTTCGAACACTTTTTCGTAAAGGATATCAGCAGAGTGATATACTTACGACCGCTTTCAACAATCAAAATAATGTGAATAGTTACTAAGATTATTACTATACGATTCAGTTTATTTTGACACAACGTTTCAATAATAATTAAAGTATCTTACTATAATATTTCTAAGAAGGAAACAAGTACTTTGTTTAAAAACCACTTTATTTTTATTTATATTTGTCGACCGGTTTCGGTTGACCTCGACCTTCTTCAGGACAATAAACATATAAACAAAAAAAATCGGTTTTTAGTTTATGTATTTATTGTCCTGAAGAAGGTTGAGGTCAACTGAAACCGGTCGACAAATGTAAAAAAAAATAAAGTGGTTTTTAAACAAAGTACTTGTTTCATTATATATAACGTCAAGCCACAAAGTCTTTGCTTTCAACGATAATATAATATTTCACATTAAGAACCATTAAGATCTTGCGATTGTACTCTTACAACTGTACAGGGCGGTTCCGATGATAAAGATTAATTATTCTCAATTCAATATCGATTTTATTCATAAAAAATTTGCTTTGATTAACCTATAATCAAAAATGCTCAAACTCGTGATGATGAAACTAATAAAATTATGTACTTTTTGCAATTATTTTTTGATCGTATAGTTTGTAAGACCGTAAATAAACAGACAAACTGAAGTATTTTCGTCACAAGAGGGCGCGGATTTTTTTAAAATGATTTTATATGAACAAAAATTAAAATTTGGCCAGACTACAGTAGAGCTGTTCTGGGCCGCGGTAAACAAAGTCCGCATAGCCAACATGATAGCCAACGTCCGTTGAACGGACAGGGCACAAGAAGAATAAGAAGAAAATTGAAACTCTGAAAAGTATTATCATGAATATATGATTTGAAATGTGTCTTTTATAATACAAAATTGAACAAATCTGCCAACGACCTTATTGTATTTAACCTACTATGTGTATCTGATGAATTTTTGGTTTTATGGAAATTTGTTAATTCCTTGATAACTGTATTTCAACTCCCAATAATTCTTATTTGATTATATGTATTTATGTTTTGATATGTATCCATGTGTTCGATTATGTACACGTATGCGATTGCCTGTGTGTATGTATGTGCGCATATGCGTGTATGTGTGTATGAACATAAATGTGTTTATGTATGTACATATATGTAAATGTGTATGTGTGTAAGTTTATGTATATATATATGTACCCGCCACGGAACAGACTTAGTCTAGTGAGGCGGGCTACTAACTTGTTTGTATATGATATTATTATTACAATAAACGCCGGGGTTGCCGGCATTAAAAAAAATGTATTACAAGTAAACATATATTCTCAAATTTTAAAACATACCTTTTAATTTTGTCAAAAAAGTTTTTTTCTCTTTCTCGGTTCAACGCTAAGCGAGGGTTATTCAAGGAAAATCGAAGGACGTCGTCGTTCGTCGCTGAGCCAATCGTGTGCTCACTGCTCAACCTCGTTAGTTGCATTGCCTTTTTGGGTTTTAACGAATGTCGATTTAAGCGGTCGCTTGGTTTGATTGATGAATACTGTAATTAATTTTATAACTTTCTTGATTCATAGAAGAGTAATCGTTGTAACACTAATTAATTTTTAACTATTGAGACCGACCACATTTTTTAATATTTAGCCTAATTTTTCTTGAAAAAACATTTTCATCAGGCTAATAGTAATTGTCTCGCGCCGCAGTCCTTTCAAAAGGGTTTCGCTTTCCAAAGCGAAATGTTTAGAGGACAAAACAACAAAACAACATTTAAACCGCCAATTTCATTTTTGGCTAAATATTGTTATAAAGATATCCCACAAAAGGATAATTCCTGGAATTCATCTCCGCTATTCAAGAAAATATTGTTTTTGGCGTCCGAAAACCAATATGATAGGAAAAGTAACTAATTGAATTTTAGAATTAAAAATAGCATTTTATAGAATGCTTTCAAATGGTTTAAAAAATATTTTTGGTTGAAGAAGAAGTAATAGTAGAGAAGTAAGTAGCTAATAATCTAAACGAAAATATGAAAGAGAACAAGACACAGAAAATTAGAAAAAAATAATGGTCGCAACTGGGACTCGAACCCAGAACCTCTAGTGTGACCGGGACGTGTGCTTTTACCAATTCAGCCATTGCCACCTTCTAAGAAACCATCACAATAGGGAACTATAGTACATTTTTTTTTTTTTTAATGAATAACTAAACCTTCTAACTTAAATAACTGCATTTTTATTTTTATTTTTAGAGTTAGTTTTAATAGTTAAATTAGTTGTCAAAGTTTTAATTTTTCAAGACCCCCCGAAAACCACCGTATGTATGGTGAATCGTGTGACATCATCACTCCTGAAAAAATAATATAGGATCTACTGCCGCCATTTTGAATTCCGTTGTTCAAAGTATTCTCCCTAGAAAAAGCATTACTATTTTTTTTGTTCAGTAGTTTTTGAAAATTTTCAATAATAGAGAGAGATAAACTAATAAGAGATACCTTTATTTTTGAAACATCATTTAGGTCTAAATAATGTTTCAATAAATACGACAACTAAATTTCTATAAACAGTATGTAAATAAACGAATAAATTAATAGGTTGATGGCTTGTGTCATATCATACATTCCAATACAAGGACTTTACGGTGACGTCACGACACGTCAAACACTGACGTCACCTTGACGGCGTGTTTGTACGACCCGATTAAAAATGAACTTTTTAATATTTTTTTAAAAACACTGCGTTTAATATTATTAAATAAAACTTATATTTTCAGAATCAGCGTTTATTGATCTATATGAATATATTTTTTTAAAGCCAGAATATTTTTCACTGGAGTTCCTTATTGTCAATCTCATGTTTTAAAATTTTTGAATTAACAACATTATTTTCGACATTGAGTTTCTTCATCTCCTGTACCTAATTATGGGCTAGAGTCTGAAATGTGAGATTTCCATGTTTTCACCGTCTTCACATCAATACATATTTATTAATAATCAACTTACATATATTTTATGGCGCTTATTTCAGTCTCATGTCTCACATAATGCAATTAGGCCTAAATAAAATAAACTTATCTTAACAGTTTAGGCAAATCTTTTTTTGAAGCTATAAATATAAGAAACTTTTACGTTTTTCATATCGAGCGCGTAATTTACGGTCTTTTGACCTGGGCCAAAATAAACAGCTTCCAGATTTTAATTCTGAAGGGGCTGGAGCATCAGAAGACCGCTTTTTTACTAATATACTTTTTTCCGATTAAAATCATAGTAGTGAATATAATAACATTAAACTTACCAAGGGGTACTGGAGTACCCCACGCACGCATTGCCAGTATCACACATTAACAGGACTCCCGCCCGAATGATGCTTCGAAGCGATCCTCCACCCCGTGCAAATACGTGGCAGCGCGAAAAGATAGAAAGATAGATGTGAAACGAAAATCTAATAGCAAATTTAAAAAAAAAAAATTTGTACCCCAGGGTACGGTTCTAGATTTAAGTATCTACTTTCAAATCTTATGGTTGCAGAGAAAATTTTGGTTTTGATTTAATAAAAGATAAAATTAGAGACGTAATTTTTGGATATAAGATCTTCTGTTCACCGAACAACTAGTAATGTCATTGTAGGAAATATAAAACAAAAAACAAAATTGATGTCGTTAAACGGGGCTTATCCTATAAAATGTGTATTTTTTACAAATATAATATTCGAAAAAATAAAAAAATGCTGTAATGAAAAATTATTATATTGAAATGATAATTTTTCATTACAGTATTTTTCCATGAAAGGAGGCAGAGAGGATGAAATGCCGCACTTTTATATTTTTCCATCATATCGACTTTAGACGTGGGTTAAATATTTCAAACCCAACACTTTCTTGGACACTCTGACTTCATATTCCAACCACTTCAGTCCTGCTAAAAGCTTCGCCCCGACCTTGATGAAATTTTCGGAACTTGGCGTCTTGGTAAAGACTTTGTATCAACTTCGTGAAATACTCTTATCCTGGATTTAAAGCGAGGATTACTGGCAGAGTGTCAGGACATACACCCGGTGACTTCCGCTTCGCTTATCTTAGAAAACGGGTAACCTTTACCATCCACGGGCTTCCAACTAATAGCGACCGTGTTATTTTTAATATCTTCAACTTACCTTAAAATGTTACTATAAATAAATGTGTGAATATTTTTCAAAGAGTTCTTGACTAAAGTCCCTCTTATAGCGAACAAATTCTTATGAAACTATTACACAATCTAAGCCAACTGAGCCGAAGGTAGACCCCAAAATTACTGTCCTTACTTAAATACATGAAATATATATTTAGTATATATTTAGATATTTCTACGCAAAGGATTAATACATAATGTGCCGTTTAAAAAAAAAATGTGAAAAAAAATTATCTCCATGGTTTATATGCCCATAACAATTATTTTCATGGGGTTACGTTTGGGACGTTATGTTTGGCATCTTGGCACGTCGACAGTTAAAGGTCTAAGCTATAAATCGAAAACTTGATAACGCGGCAATGTTATCCCAACATAGATACATTTATCTATCGATTTCCAACTTCTAAACATTATTCATTTTCTCTAAATACCCTTTTCTGAACGTTTTTCAGATAATAGATTTAAAAATATATACATATTTTTTTTTTTACCACACTAGGCTAACGCCCGTGTTGTGGTAGTCGTTCATTTAATATTTTAAATACGATTTAATTAAAATAGATGATTAAACATTCAAAAAAAAAATAAGAAGAACTTAAAAATAAAGTTTAAAAAAAGATCACATTTTAAAGAAAAGTAGAAATAAAAATGAAAATTCAAATTTTGATACACAAAAATTAATAATAAAGATTAAATGTTAAGAACTCAATAAATCAAAATTAAAACATAAATAAAATTTAGTGAAAAACTAAGAGAAAAAAAATAACAATTAGTAGTTCTTAGGGCTTATTATAAAATCATACATTTTTAACAAGACTACCAACTCGATAGTGGCGTGAATTCTTAAAAAAAACACTTATACCTACATATATAATGTGGTAAGCAATTTATTGGCAACGAGGAGCGCAATTTATCCTATTTACCTTCCGAATGATATTACAAATGAAAAAAAAACTAGGAATATTAAATAAATATATATTATGATAACGCGTTGTCATCCTTTAAGGATTGGAAAAAATTACAAAGCATTTTCCTACAACAAACATTTAATACTTGGATAATTTGTAGAGCGCCGTTTCTGTGAAAAATCACCTCAAGGGCACTTTACAATTTATTATGAATTCTTATGCTCTATCTAATGTTATTTTTTACAAATAGATATAGAAACACGGGGACATTCAACAAAAACAAATCTTCTTTCAGTGCAAAACGTACAATTTTTGGTAAAATTAAACGTTTGGTAAAATTATCATTAAAAAAAAAACTAAATAAAAACAAAGACATGATATACCAAAATCGTTACTATACAACTCTGTAAATTTATTATCTGTTCGTGCTATATTGTGACTTAAAATTGCGAGTCAGCATACATCTCAATCTGAATATAATAAACTAGTGGTTCATGTTCATAATACAAGACTAACTGCAAACGATGTACTTATAATACCCAGATAACTAAATAAATACGGTCAAAGAACTCTAGAATACCTTGTTCCAATAATTTACATGTTACCCAACGCAATAAAAAGCTGTGAATTGAGTTTCAGAAGGAAATGTACGCTAAAAAATGGTTAAGTGAAAGAACTTTTTTGTACTAATTCTGTTTTTCCGCTTTTCGTTTTAATGTTTTTTCCATTATTATTTTCTCTTGTCTATCTTTTTATTTCATTCATTTTCTCTGTTTTGTATTACTTATAAATTTTATTATTTTTTTTTCCAAAATATATGTATATGTAAAATGTATATATAAAATTTTTGTATACATAAAATGTAATAATGTGTATATTTTATGTACCTGTCTCAATTAAAAAAAAAGGAAATGTCAAAAGAACCCGTTGACAAACTGATATCAATCAGTTTAACGGGACTTAATTTGAAAATTTAAAAAAACTGTAAATAAATAACAAAGGAATTTTATTACAAAAAAACATAAGGAGCATTATATTAATGACCATTAAATTCGCAATAACAAATATTGAGATCAATAATCGAGATATAAACTATTCTATCTTTTAAGTTGGACCAAATTACACAAAGTAAGCAAAATTTCATCAAATTAATTTCATCAATAAATACGTAAGTAGTTCGGAGTTTATCTCGAACAAACATCGTGATGCGATATTTTAATACATAAAGATGTTAACTACCTTCTGAATTCAAATGAACTACAAATATAAATAAGTTTTATTACATTGTAATATATTCATTAAGGTAACCATTCTAGATAAGTAAAAACGAAATTAAAATTTTTCCGGAAAAAAATAGTTTCCAGATATTTAACCTGGTATTTTCCAAGCTTTGTTTTCCCCATCACCGTCCCCACAGAGTTCTTTTGGACGCACGGCACATTATTAAAATGGGGCTCCGAGCACTGAGCAGTTAGAACTCTTCTTTTGCAGTACCTGTCATATTTACAAAATTTACAAATTTAATGCGGCGTTGCCACTTAAGAGGCATCGCTTTATTTTTTAAATAGCTCCACACAGGAGGCCCTGAGAAAAATATTTTCCCTCAGGGCCCATGTCGTCTTTGGAGATGCTATGTGAAGGAACTTTTAAAGGAAAGGAAAGAGATGAAGTTTGAGAAGGATAAGGTAAGAGGAGTGGGAAAGAATCTGGGGGTCCACCAGTGACGGACTTATGAATCCCTCCTTCCCGCAGTGGTGCAAGGGGATGTTCCAAAAGCGTACTGCTTGCAACCAGTCTCTCCCGATCCGGCCTGTCTCGTAGCTGGTGGGCAGACACATCCGCCGCCCTGACCCGGACAAACCTCACCTCATGTACCCGGGCAGTCGGGCACCTCTGCTAAGTCACCAAACGTAGTGAACCACTAGGGGTGACCTATAGCAGAGGTGTTGGTTATCCAATACCTAGACGACCTCCGTAGTCCAGTGGGTAAGACTCTTGACTCAAAATCCGGAGGTCGCGGGTTCGAACCCGGCATGTGCAAATAAATTTTATTTGATTAATTTGTGTTATTTCACAATTAATTCATTTAAAATAATATATAGTATATTTGCGGCATGTTCCAGAGTGGAAGATACTATCAGTATCGCCCTGGTGTAAGACCACCATTCAGAATTGAAACGTTGCTTGAAAATGGATTTAGCCGTGTTTAGTGACCAGATCTGAATAGCCAGGTACTTCCCAACCTTCCTCTTCCCCACCTCCTTCCCCTCCCCACTACCTTAAGCCTCACAACATACCCCAATTGGGGATGCCATAGTCTCACTGGCTCCAGACGGGAGCAGTTGAGATTCTTGTGCGGTCACTGTAAAAAAAAAAAAAATACCCGCCTCGCAAATTACTTTTTATCTCTATAATTATATTTTTTAACAAATGTGAATATTAGAATATCTATTCAAGACACGCATTTTACTTTAAGTAGTTTTTCCACTTTAGATTATTTCATCGCATGGGAATTTTCGGTCATTACTGCATTCGAAATCTCTCGGCGCATTAGCGAAACCTTATACGACGAAATTTATTCAGATGCTGATTCTTCTGGCAAATTCATCTAACCAAGGAAACTGCATTCGCTTTTTTGACACAGTCCTCATTACAACGGTGAATTCGGTACAGCTTCATTATAAATACGGCAGTACAGAGCGTTCATCGTATATAGTTTTTTGACACAGGCTTCATGACAACAATGAATTCGGTATAGCTTTATCATAAATACAGCAGTATGGAGCGTTCATCGTATGAATATAGTTTTTTTGACACAGGCTTCATGATGACGGTGAATTCGGTACAGCTTCATCATAAATACGGCAGTATGGAGCGTTCATCGTATGAATATAGTTTTTTTTGACACAGGCTTCATGATGACAGACTTCATGATCTACAGAAACCAACTTATTAGTGTTTACTGATTACGTATCAAAATCTTTAGATAAAGGCCATCAGGTAGACTGTTCATATAACGACTTTTCAAAAGCCTTCGATACTGTTAATCACGACGTCTTACTCAATAAACTGGCTGAAATAGGATTCTCCATGAGACTACTCACCTTTTTTGCTAGCTATCTTGCAGACAGGAAACAGTTTGTTTCTCATGGAGTATTCCAGTCTATTCTATTTTTTGTACGATCAGGAGTACCCCAAGGTTCTAATTTTGGCCCACTCCTTTTTTCCATATTTATTAATGATATTTCAGAAGTAATTCTGCACTCCAGGTTTCTTCTTTTTGCTGATGACCTGAAACTATTCTTAGAAATACTAACTCTAGAAGACTGCAAACGACTCCAGTCAGATATTGATAGAATTATTGACTGGAGTAAAAGAAATCGGATTGAGTTCAATATATCTAAATGTTTAATTTTGTCATTCACTAGGGCGTGTCATACCTGGTATTACCGGTATACGATGGATGCCCAAAGTCTAAAACGTGTCTCCACCATGAAGGACCTTGGAATCATGTTTGATAGTAGACTGACATTTCATACTCATATTCAGATGGTTTGTAGCACTTCATTGAGAATGCTGGGCTTTATTCTGCGTACTGCAAGGAATTTTAGAGATACCCGGGTTCTCATAATCCTATTCAACTCCCTAGTAAGGAGTAGACTTGAAAGTGGGTCAGTAATTTGGAGTCCGCACCAAGTAAAATATTCCCTCATGTTGGAGAGAGTTCAGAAAAAATTTCTGAGATTTCTGTACATGAGGGAGTACGGCTATTACCCGTGGCTCTATCCTACTGACTTTCTTTTGGGTATGCTCGGAATGAACCATTTACGAGTCAGAAGGGATGTACACATTGCTACGCATTTCTTCAAATTGATTCGCGGATGGTTTGAAAACTCAGCTATCTTGGAGAGCATTCATTTCTATGTTCCCGATGGTTATCTTCGCCACCGACAGCATAGGCTGTTCTATCTTCCGGCCTGCAGGACTAACTTGCCAATGGTCATGCCGGTCGGGAGAGCAATCTTGCTGTTGAATAGAATCAATTCGGATATCGACATATTTAGCGTTAGTGAAGCTGCTTTTAAAAGGCAAGCTCTATTAATGCTTGTATAGTTTTTAGCCTACCATTCTACCATTTATGTTTAATGTAATAATGTTACAATTGTATTTTAAAAACACATAAAATTTTTTAATTTTGTAATGTTTTTGAAAGAATAAATAAATAATTTGAATTTGAATTTGAATTTGAATGACGGTGAATTCGGTACAGCTTCATCATAAATACGGCAGTGCGGAGCTTTCATCAGGTATAGTTTTTTTGACACAGGTTTCATGACAACGGTGAATTCGGTAAAGCTACATCATAAATACGGCAATGCCGAGCGTTCATCGCATATAGTTTTTTGACACAGGCTTCATGACAATGGTGAATTCGGTACAGCTTTATCATAAATACGGCAGTATGGAGCGTTCATCGTATATAGTTTTTTTGACATAAACTTCAGGAAAACGTTGAATTCGGTACGGCTTCATCATAAATACGGCAATACGGAGCTTTCAGACACAGGCTTCATGATGACGGTGAATTCGGTACGGCTTCATCATAAATACGGCAGTGCGGAGCGTTCATCGTATGTAGTTTTTCTGAATATTTTAAGGCGGAACATTTCCTTTTTACAATAGCTCCATACAGGAGGCCCTGAGGAAACTATTTTTTCCCTCAAGGCTTATTTCGTATTTGGCGATGCTGTGTAGAGGGTCTTTTAGAGGAAAGGAAGTTCTAGGAAGGAAAGGGTATGAGGAGTGGGAAGGATTCTGGGGGACAGTGTGTCCAGGAGTGACGGACGTATGAATCCATCCCTTCCACTGCAGTGCAAGGCGATGTTCGGAAAGAGTTCTGCTTGAGGGGTCACAGGGTCTTCCTCAATCAGTATTTCCTGATCTGACCTGCCACGCAGCTGGTGGGAAGACACATCCACCGCCAAGTCAAGGACAAACCTCTCCCCGTGAATCTGGGTCCCCTTCTAAGTCACCAAACGTAGCGAACCACTTGACCTACGGCAGAGGTGTTGATTTTCCAATAAATGGTTCCCGGGGCGGCGGTACCCATACCCGCCTTCCAAATTGAAGCCTCTGATCCAACAACTGTGCTACTGCATCTATCTTCAAACCTTGCTCCTAAAATGCTAGTGTTTAAAAAAATATTGATGCTGTTGCTTGATGTTTTTTTTATGTTTCTTCACCAAGGTAATTCAGGAACTTCACACCGAGTAATTTCACACCGAGCCTTTAAAACGCAAGTTATTAAAACCTCTTACAATTTGAATATTTCGCGGTTAAAGTTATAAACATGCTTTTAATAACGGTTTTGAAGTACTAAGATGGTTAAATTTTATTAATTTCAGAGAATTTGTTCTTGAAATTTCGGCATTAACTTAATGGCTGCGCAGTTTGTAAATTTGTAGGCTTTTGCTGAAGGTTTATTGCGGTATAATAAATAACCCATTTAAGAATCACCGTTTTCTTGCTGAATGGAATAAATATTTATTTTAAAACATGCGTGCGTCTTTCCTATTGTTTTCTGTATAGATGCATTATTTATGCACTTTATAATAATTCCATAAAAAATTGTGTTTTTTAATAAAAAAAGTTGTGGTTCAATTACTGAAAATAAAAATCAAGTCGGGCAACGCATTTAAAAAAATAGAATAATCCCCTAACAGTTCTAATTCAATACATCCTGGTATAACTGTAAGGTTGCAGATACTAGCACCACGGCTCTTTTTTATATCAACGTTCAGTGTTGTATGGGGCCGGTTTCCTAAAGAACTTCAAATTTCCAATAAAATTAAGAAAATCTGTGAACAACATAGTAAGAATAACCACTTTTGTAGGTTGGCACCTACCATTATTTGCCCAAATTTTTTTAAATGATGACAAGTAAAAAAAGTTTTAAGATAAATAAATATATTACTGGTTGTCATGGTTCATAATATTTCATATTTATTCATTTATAATGCAAGTTGATCATTGTTTTTTATTCATTAAGAGATCGCACTGAGAAATTTATTTGTATTATGCAAGTCAATTAATTGATGGCGTTTTTTAAAGTCAAATCAGATGAAATGGAAAATGGAAAGGAGAAAGCCCTACCTTTGCTGTGTTCATATGCTGCTTTATTGGCGGTGATACTTTACCGTCAGGTTTTGCATTAATTAGTATTTTACGATTTTTAAAGTGAAATTTCAAGCAAGAACTCTGAACGATTTTACGACTTAAATGTGGGTAATTTTCGATTTTCTGCAATAATACTGGGCATGTGTGCAAGTAGGTAGACATCATCTTCCTCTTCTTCTGGTAAGTAAGTAGGGCCTTTCAAGGAAGGAGAGGGACAAAGGGAGAAAATAACAATGCAAGGAATTTGGGAAAATGGGTTTCAGTTCAGAATCTGTTTCAGAACTAAACATATATCGTATAAATATATTTCATCGTTCATGCAATTTTGTAGTATTTACAGGATCACATTCTTTGATTTATAGATGTACATAATATGTCTATACATGTCTTTCTCAACTTTTGTTTTCTATTTTTTGCTGTTTAATAAGCTCAGTAAAGCTGTCTTTTTCAAGTTGTAACTATACCTGATATTATGTAAAAGCCGAAAGGCGTTAATATTATAATTAAATAAATATTTCTTTTATTTAAAGAATTAAGTTAATGAAATTAATTTTCCTCTGTGAGCAGCGTTTTTTATTATACAGATATAAATATTCCCATACAATTTAAGCAAATTAGTCTACAATGTGAAACAAGGGTGCTTGCAAATAATTCTATTGATTAACCGAATTTCACGAAGGCTCAAGGCTTTAAACTGTTTCCCTCAAGATGTTCACTTAATATTATTATGTAAATATCTTAGTTTCCACTTTGCATAATATTATTAAACTAGGCGACGCACGTGGAAATATATATTTTAGTCCAATTTTAACAGGCGAGACCAAAAATCATTTATTACAGTTTTGGAGTAATCTGACGTTATTAAAACGCTAGTGACGTTGAAATGTAAGAACCCGATTTCTAATACATCTCTGACGCCGCACCATATGCAAAACCATCTTCGTACTTGAAATTTATTCAAAAGCTACTTTTCTGATAAAACCGAATTCAAGCAAATAGCCAATAATGCCAAAAATGGCGCCACTTACGTTACCAGCTAGCGCGAGGAACGTCGGCTGGCAGGTGTAAGCACTGTTTGATTTATATTTTTGTGAGTCTCTCCGGGTAAGGAGAGATGGATGATACTTTTTGATTTTATTTATTTAGGAAAATCAACAGATTATTTACATTATAAGAATACAACTAAAAACACATAAATTCTAATAAAAGGTTTTCACATAACTTAAAAATTATAATAAAAAAATAAGGGTCCTTTACCCGTAAACTTATTTACAATTTACAAAAATACAAAATTGAAAATTATAAATAATAAACATGTAAATAAGAACACGATTACAAATGTAAACTATAACATGCTTCATAAATTTCAAACAAAAAGTATTCTGAAATTCATTCTCACTACACAGCCGCAATAATAATAACACGTACCTACTCAAATTGAACACATTACACTAAATCGAATGACAGGTAACTGGAAAGGATTCACAGCAATAACACGATAACTTAAACGGTTGCACTGGATATTTCCAAGGCCTTTGACCAGGTTTGGCACCGAGGGCTTGTCAACAAACTGCCTTCTTAAGGACTTCCCGAATCCTTGTGTACGTGGATTGCCGACTTTTTGAGGGAGAGGTCGATTCAGGCGGTTGCTGACGGTTTCACCTCTTCCTCGCATTCGATAAATGCTGGCGTCCCGCAGGGATCGGTTCTGTCTCCGACTTTGTTTTTGTTGCACATCAACGACCTTTTGTCGTGTGCACCAATTCACTGTTACGCGGATGACAGTACAGTCCACAGCTTTTTGTTTGACAAGTCCTTAAAGGGCTCACAAACCCCAACGGCTCGGAGGGCTTTGAAGCAAAGAATGGACGGTTACCTCGAGAGTGTTTTCTCTTGGGGTAAAAAAAATCTCGTTGAATTTAATGTTTCAAAGACTCAATCTTGTCTGATTACGTCTAAAAGGGGTCGAAATGAATATCTAGTATCCTTCAACGGAAGCAATATTCCGAATAGGCCCTCCATTGATATGCTTGGTGTAACCCTAAGTGACCAGCTCAGGTATGGGGGCTCCATCGAAGCCAGAGTAAAGTTAGCCTCCCAAAAACTGGGCGTCTGTACAGGGCCCGCAGATACTTTAATAGTACACAACTGCTAACCCTGTACAAATCACAAGTGCGCCCCACGATTGAATTTGGCAGCTACCTCTGGTCTGGAGCTCCAAAATATTTGAAAAATACCCTCGACTCTGTGCAGAAAGGGGCGGTCCGTTTAATAGATTCTCCCATATTAACAGATGGATTGCAATCTTCAAAGCACAGGCGTCGGGTGGGAATGCTATCCTTGTTCTACCGGCATTACAATGGATGATGCTCCGAGGAACTAGCATCATTGATCCCTTCGGCACCGGTGCATAGTCGGGAAACACTCCAAACGCGTGCCCAACATTTGTACACGGTTGACATTTGTCACATGAGAACAGGTCATTTCTTCGACTCGTTCTTGTGTTCAACAGCTCGGCTGTGGAATGATTTGCTGGCCTCTGTGTTTCCTCCTTCCTACAACATGGGTCTCTTCAAGGCCAATATTCATTCCTTCCTCTCCTCAAAAAGACCCTCCACACAGCATCCCAGATGACATAGAACCTGAGGGAAATTATTTTCCTCAGGGCCTCATGTGTGGAGTTAATGTAAAAAAAAATACTTACAAAAGAACATTTAAAATTATTTAACATTAGCTGACATATTTTTTTAAGATCTTATATAACACGAGAATATATCCATATCATTAAAATTCATATCAAATATATTGCATGCTCCGAAAATAAAAGCATTTTTTCTGAGATTGGTAGAACATGTTTCAAGATTAAAAGTGATTTATCTCTGGTTCTAACGCCAGGGACTCTAAATAAAGCCAATGATAATTTTGTGAAGATATATTATGTCTGCGGAGTCTCTTCTAATTTTTAATGATTTAAGTCCAAAAAGGCCCATCGAGCTGTTTATGACAAGGTAACCAATACTAAACGTAACGTAACGTGACTATAATAATGTGTTTGAATGTTCTTAAATTCTTTTCCAATATGGAATAAAAATCCTAACATTCTTTCTTCACAATCATATTAATATGTGCCTACTGTAATGAATGTAAGTTTACGAATGTAAGTTTACTGTCAAGTAGTACACCGTGATCATAAATTTGAGTAACCCTTTTGAGTGATTGACTGGCTATGTGGTAGTTATAGTCAAATTTAATTTTATTTCTGGTGAAGGTAATCACATTACATTAAGAAGTGTTCATGTTGAATAATTATACAATAGTCATTAAGCCTATACAGATCTTCTTGTAATTTAAAGCAGTCAATAATAGAGTTAATAGGTAGAAATATTTCATATTTCTAACTCTATTAACTCATCAGCGAAGAGTAGAACATTGGCATAATTAAAGCATTTTATAATGTCATTGATGAAAATTGTGAATAGTAACGGTTCCAGGTGTGATCCTTGAGGCACATCGGAAGCAAGCGCGGCTGTCCCAAACGTTCAATAGTGCGCCGAACCGCCAAAAAAATTGAACATTTTACAGCTCAGCGTGTTCCTACTTAATATTTTTTAAATTTAAATTACGCACAATGTTGAAAACAACAACTAATTACGTATTTAAATGCATGAATTTTGCCAGAGATAATAATTATTGCAGCCGACTGGAATTCTTTTCCCGCGCGCTAAGAACTAGGAACCTACGAACATACCATTCGGCGCGTTTCGGTCAAACGCCCCGTTTGGGAATTGTCATTTTGTATGGTGCTCCTACAAACATGTCCAGACCTTCAGAATAACGAAATGTACCAAAAATCTGCTTCTGGCGACGCGGCGCACGGCGCTACGAAGTGCGTCGAAAACATCCGACGTATTCCGAAGGGCTCCAGCAAAATAGGTTTGAACGGGATAGTAATATTTAGCTTGCAAAATTCAACCACACGTCAACGGGTCTTGTTATGTTTGGGATTTAGGGAACCTATTCGACAACGACATTAGTTTTTCAGTTAAAAATGACTTTTTATGTGTGTGCGTTTTAAATGCGCTACACCGGGTACTGGGAAGAAGCATGAAGTTTATTTATTTGATTATTAAGGACCGAAGAAGTTTATTTATTTATTCTCTATAAATATGGTAGCTACGGTAGCTAGCTGTGTGACCTACCAACAATTAAATTACATTATACGTGTTAGATTTATTGATAGGTGAACCACCAAACATTTTAGGCACCAGCCGCGCCTGATCGGAAGGTATATTTACGAAATAAGTGATGAATCCATTAAGTGTTACTCCTTGAGTGCGCCCATTATGATAAGAGACTACCCATCGATACAAATCCTCGTGAATTCCAAAGCTAGTAATTTGGATAAAAGAAGACTGTGATCAATTTTGTCAAACGCTTTCCAGAAGTCTGTATAGATCGCGTCAACTTGGATTTGACGATCCAATGATTTTGTAATATTTTCAATAAAAACGGCGAGATTAGAGACAACTGATCTTTTTTTTCATAAAATCATATTGGTTCACGAGTATTACAGACTGGATGCAGTTATAAAGTTGTTCGCGAACAATTTTTTCAAAAATTTTACTGAATATCGGTAATTTAGATATTTATGGGACGGTAGTTCTGGACATCATTTCTATGTAATGATTATGTTGTTGTAACTGGCAGTTGTGACTAATGATACCACGTTGTGACCTTTACCAGACATTCTATATTATTATATATATATGACATCATTGCCTGTCGCGGTTACTTTGTCCAGAGAACATCTGTCACTGGATCGCATCAGAATATTTTTCCGAGTAACGGCTATTTTCGGAACCACTTCCTATCGAATTTATACAATGGTCTCCAACACTTAAACTGGGCGAAACCGAACCAAAAGCCGCCCGCAGGGCCTAGCAATATAACCTTCGGAGCGGGTTTTTAACTGCTAGTTTGATTTTTATTACAGTAGTTATGGGTACGAGGCACCTGGCTATTCAGATCTGGTCACCAAATACGGCTAAAACCATTTCAAGCAATGTTTCAATTCTGCATGATGATCTTACACCTGGGTGATACTGAGAGTAACTTCCACTCTGGGGCCAGTGAGACTACGGCATCCTAAATTAATATATTGCGAAGCTAAAGGTAATAGGGAGGTGGAGGAAACGGGGAAGAAGCTAGAAAGTACCTGGATATTCAGATGTGATCCAGGGAGCAGTAAAATAAAGACGCAAAATTAAATGTATGATAAATTAAAGGTATGAAACAAAACAAATCTAACTCCGCATCTACATAATTGACAGATGCATTAGAATTGTATAGAGGATATTTTTAAGAAAGGGAAGGATAGAAAGTTCTGGGAAGGAAAAAGGTATGAGGGATGGGTAGAAATCTGGGGGTCAGTGTACCCAGGATTGAGGGACGTATGAATTCATCCCTCCAACAACTGTGGTGCTAGGCCGAGAGACTGGAAAGATCAAAATGCCTCCCTAAAAGCAGTCTCTCTAGATTCGCCACGCAGGCGCAGCCGGTAGGCAGACAATCCGCCGCCAAGACAAACCTCACACCATGAATCCGGGCACCCCTGCAAAGTCACCAAACGTAGCGAACCATCTGGAGTGACCTGTGGCAGAGGTGTTGGTTATTTAATAAATGGTTCCTGCGTACCCCTACCCGCCTCCCAAATTGAATATTATGGACAATCACAAGGAACAAACTTAATGAATTAAGTTATTGAATTGAGTTAAAATGAATTGAGTTATTGTTCAATATATATTCAACAACATATGAATTGAGTTATTATATTTAACACTACGGTACACGTGCCTCTAAAACGTTCATGAGTGCTCGCGTGGGCTACACTTGTAGCCCATTTTAAATTGAAATATACTGAAAGATAATCGTTTAATTTTTAAATACAACATATTTATTATTATAAATGACATTTATTAAGTAAACCGAAATAAAAAAAATTACATCTTCTCTTTTTTAAACTTAAAATATTAACAAAACGTCAGACTTCTCAAATAATCACATAATTTTTACTTATTTGAGTTTTATCAACTTTTGGTTTGATTCTTACATTTTTTTCTAATTTTTTTTTAAAATTTTCATTACATAAGGACAAATTAAAATTTGGTGATCATTATATATATATACGCCTGTAGCATTTCGAGCAAGTTTTCCTTGTGTTCCGCCAGTGCATGCACGGACTACATACGTAGCCCAACAACTTTAAATAGTTATTTTTCGCACGTGCGCTATCGTCGATCACTCACGCCACACTTAATGCGTCGAGCAACAACCAATCGGAGCTTAGCTAGAGACTCGAAGTTAAATCACGCGATTTCACGAAGTTATGAACAAAAACATTACCCTGGGCTACATATGTAGCCCACGCGTGTACTCTAGTGTTAAATTAAGTCATTATTCAAAAAGGTATTATACAGATATCGTATAATTATTCCGGCATGTATATCCTATAACTCGGATAAAATGCGCAGAGTGAATCAACGGTAAAAACACACCGAAAATTGTTCATGTTTATTAGGCATCTGACAACCAATTTATATGGTATGGAGTACATCACTCTAAAAGAAATTTATCGAGTCCGGTATGCGTAGCTTTTCAGGGTGTGGTCTCCCGACAATCCGCCGTCAGGGTAAAGTGAGCAGTTTCTGGACTTCTTCGTTTACACACCAAGGAAACGTACAGTGAAAGGTGATGGGTTGAGAGGTTATTCCTTGTTAAGTAAAACACTTTGTTTCGTACTAGGAATATTGTTGTAACTGGTTTATTCAGATGAATAAATTTACAATTGATTCGATTCTGAGCACAATTTGTAGAATGTAGATAAGAATTGTGGAAACAATGAGTTAGCAGAATCAAAACTACATGCAGTTTTATACACAAAGAGAATTGACGGCGCGGCCACAGACAAAAGAGATCATAGACACAAAATGCAGTGAAATGTTTGAATTAAGGGTGGCATAGACGCGAAAGTTATAGGCAATGGACTGTATACATTGAGTTTAAGTAAAATGATAAATTAAAAGTGCTCAGTGCTAAAATAAAGTTAAATATTTGAAATAAGACAATCACAACACACAACACGGTAAACCCGTCTTCTTTCGGGAAATTGAACAACGTCTTAAGGGCCCGCAACCCGGATTTGTACCGATTTATTACATATTTCCCTTAAACACGTAAGCTTTAAAGCTCTTAAAAAAATATATGTTATTCTTGAAGATAATATATCTAGACTTTACCCGCGCCGAAACACAAATTATATAAAATTCTTTCGATAAAAAAAAATCGCAAAGTATGCTCCAAAAATATTATTAACACGTTTGTTTCAGTTATTTTACAAGTTATATGTATGAAAAATTTCACAGTGTTTCTTTAAATGCTGTTTAAGATAATGCCCGCGAGATTTTTGCTCTATTTTAAACAAGTCATGTTTTATTAAACATTTTCGCGATTTTCGCATCGATTTTGTCGCTGTAAATGTTAGCGCTCTCCTCTAACATTCGTAATTTCGTATCTCTCCATCTTCTTCTTTTCGGGCCCGGTTGCAGAGCCTTAAATAAATACGCAACATCGAGAAAATTGTAAACACTTTTCACGAAAGCACGAACAATTTTTTATCTATGTTATTTCATCTAAATGAAGTACTGTTTCCCTCTATATTTTGAATGGCTTGGTGAAACAATCTTCAATATTTTAAATTTATTTATTAAGAAATATGAACATTCCCTCGTGAATAATCTGATGGTATTTGAATTATTTATATTTTGTTAATAAGCGGAAAATGTTGATTTTTTAATGATGCAGGACTTAAAATTTACTGGTACTTACTTAAAGCCAAATTATTATAAAAGTCTCACAATTGGTTTCTGTGAAGGTATGCAAAAATTTGTGAATGATTGCCTTATTTAATAATTTTAATGTGAACAAAACCACATTCTCCGAGTTACTATATTCACTGTCAGCATGATTTTACCATGCGTATCACAAATTCCAACCTTTCCTTTATCCAATTTGTATAATGAAACAGTCGATCTTCTTTTTTTTCTCTGTTACAAAAGTACTATTATATTAATTGTATTTTTCTTCATTCGCCTTCTGTAAAATGGCAATTCAGAGTTTTTTTTTACTAAATTTAACAAAGTCTTTTATTTCCGAACGTTTATTTACTTTCAAAAAGCCATTTTATCGCTTTCAATTTGACCCAATTTACATTAATAAATTTTCATTCTACATTATTTGTACTACGCCAATTATTTGAAGAATTTGAAAATGAGCAACATTAATTGGAAAAGGGTTTGAAGGGAAGCTTCGGTGTTTCATGTCCAATCTAATGACATTTCTAATACGGCATAGTTACAGATTCAACTAAGATCGACATGACTACCGAAACTACTAATTATTCTAATGGATTGAATAAATCACTTGAATTAACCGTAGTTTGGTTACGCTTTAACATTTTCACCAAGGTGTCCTATCGTGATTTTTCTAGGCCCATTTTTACATTTCATTGTATTCAAATTCTAGAAATGAAACTGGACTTAGGTAGAACACACCATTGGACTGGAGAGTTATTATTTAAAAATTAATATAATTATTAGCGTCACAGTGGTTGTGACTTGCAACAGTCTTGAAACATTTTAATTATTAAAAACAAAATCTTAACCATTGGCATGGCCTTGATAAGCTCTGATTGCTGATTTTTCTCTGGATGTGAGTGAGGACCCCCGGTACACATCCGTGTGTGTGTGTGTGTATGTATGTATGAGGGTGTGTATGAGGGTGTGTGTGTGAGAGTATGCGCGCGCGCACCGGGATGGAGTTTTATGAGGAGGTATGTCCTCTCTATCGCCCCTGTGGTAAGAAGAGCCAAGGCCAGCCAAGAAGTGCCAAGAAGGGAAAAGAAAAGACAAGAAGACACAAACAGATCGAAAAAGAATAGTCAAGAAAGGACAAGAAGTGGGAGAAGAAACAAGAAGAGGAAATACAAGAAGATGTAAACAAATTCAAGCCTAATAGAGTAAATAAGAGGAAAGAAAATACAAGAAAAGATAAGAAGAGAACTGAAGAGAAAAAGGAGGTAAGAAGTGATAAGAAAAGACATAATAAGATGTAAATGAAGTCAAACATAATAGAGGCAATAAGATATAAAAAAAGAAATAAACTGTCAAGAAAAGATGAGAGGAGGCGAAAATAGGTAAGACAAGGCAAGAAAATGCAAATAGAGATAAGCGGATTAAGCAGAAACATAGCAAAGAAAAGATAAGCAAGAGAACGTAAGAAGAGAAAAGATGATGCAAACAGGGAAAAACAGCGCCAAGAAGATGTAAGAAGAGGCATAAAGGAAGAACACATAAAGAAGAAAAAAATGCTTAATCAATTGCTTCATTCGTTCCCATCTTATAATTCAATATTGACCTCTTGGGTTGCTTTGTCAATTAAACTCCAACTTCATATCCATCCACACAGCACCTGTTCCAAGTACTAAAAAATTAGTGCAACGGAGTAAGCCGGTCACACTGGGACAGAAGTGCTCCGGGGTGGGATGGTACAATCGTATCGTATCGTAAATAAAACAAAAATAGGTTAAGTGGTTACTACAGTGATATTCTGAAGTGATGAATTTTAGTAGTGGTGAAATTACTTTAAGACTTACTCACCTAAGCTCAACTTAGCCGGCTGTTAAAATCAAATTTTAGGGCACGGTAACACAATTTGGTAGGTTTATACTTTCATTAAGTGTGAACTAATAATTTATTTTTTTTTAATTCCTTTATTTTTCCCATATTTTACAATTTATATTTACATGTTTTGAAAATCATAACAATAATGTGGGAACCCACTAAGGCGCAGCCTGTGCGTGGGTAATATAGTTAAAATAAGTTTTATTTAGTACCTAGAAAAAAAAACAAACAGTGGTATATAAAGCAAAAACAAAATTTGTTTAAACAGTTTGTACAAAAAGTGTATACAATAGTGGACGGTTAAATACGTGTAAAGTGTAAAAAATGATATACATTGTAATAATAGGTGTAAAGTTTGTGAGAAAAGTGATATAAAACTAAATAAATAGAGTTTTTAGAAACATAAAGTGATATAAAACTAAATAAATAGAGTTTTTAGAAACATGATTAGATGTAAAACTTAATAAAGTTTTTACATCTGTATGGTTTGGCCATAATTTTAACTCTTTTATGTAATGCGGAAGTTTATTTGCAACTTGAATATTTTTTGGTAAACCATTGAAGGTACGAGGTCCAATAAAGCTGCTGTGAGTTTGCGTTTGTTTTGTGTGTGTTTGGGGGGTATAGAATACATTATTATTTCTAATGTTGATTCTGTTTATATTTTGATATTATATTGATGAGTTGGTATTATCTACTCAGTTTCATCATGTGTGCAGTTTTTTTTTTTTACTATTTATATATTTTTTGAACTATCGTTGATTTTGTCTAATACATATTTTTTTCCTTTTTTACAGGTGGACGATTTTCATCCCAACAATAGTCAACATGTGAAAGACAAGTATAATAGTTAAATAATGAATAAAAAAACCACTTTAAAGTTCAGTTGTAGTTAACCAGATATTTATGAATAAATAATAAGTGCAAATATTAAGATGGAAACGTATTACAGTACTATGACAACTCCCTATGGAACTGAGTTCGTGACACTTGGCCAGTTATATTTGTTTTTCAACATGAGTGAAATCGGTAGCAGCACGAGCAGTGATATGGCTAACTATACAGAGAGAGTTTCGGTGCCAACGAGTTACACGTCTTCAAGCAATGTGACGAGAACGATCAATAAAAGTGTCGGGGTGTTTGAGTCTAAGTTGATCATCCCACTGTATGTGATAATATTCCTGCTGGCTGTCATAGGAAACTCCATGGTTGTTATTACCTTGGCACAGAACAAAAGAATGAGGACTGTCACGAACGTGTATCTTCTGAATTTGGTAAGTTGAAACTGATCATGTAATATATTGAAGAATTTTGTATGAACTTTTTTTTGCTTCCGTAGCGACTTTCTTTTTTAGTAATATATGTCATTTATGTGAACGACAGAGAGTTTACAAAGTAATATCTTGGTGTTTTTTTGTTGAAAAATATGGAATAAACAATGTGACATTTTGTCATATTTTTCATAGCTTCTTCGATAGTCTCAGCTTCATCTCCTCTGTGTGTGAGGGTGTGTTTATGTGTGTGAGAACCTTAATAGCTCTTGATTTTGCAAACAGAAAATGTACTATGTTTCTTGCTGCAAACAAACAGATTACCTGATTTTATTAGATTCACTTTCATGTAAGTTCAATGAACGAAAGTTCAATGACCGGTGCGAGATTAAAATGATAATTTTCAAAATCGAAGGTACTTAATTGGATAAGGGTAAAGATGAAATGGGAAGAGAGGGTTGTTTGCCTTAATATTCGGATAACAGAAATGTCAACAATTAGTTTCAATTGCAAAAATTTAAGGTTATTCCACCCTTATCCCATAGTTAACCTGTCATAAATAGTAGATTTACCCAGATTAACTATTAAGGGCGTAAACTTGCTACGATAGTGAGGACTAAATAATATATAAATAAGCTAGCTTATTTATGAATGAAAGAAAAATCTTTCATTCATAAAGGTGGCTCAAAATTCAAAGTAATTATTTAATTTGTCAAAAAGTTTTAAACAATTATGTTTTGTAGATGATTATTTTGTAAAGCATTCGAGAAGTGGATATACAGAAGAATACACAAAATAAGCTGGATGAACAGGGTTACAAATGAAGATGTTATGGTTCGGATGAATAAAGAAAAGGAAGTAATTAAAACTATAAAAATCCGTTCAATATCTTGGACATGTAATGAGACATCGAGAGAAGTATGAGATCCTGCATCACATAATGCAGGGAAAGATTGCCGGAAGACGGGGCCCTGGAAGAAGGAGAACCTCATGGCTGAAAAACCCGAGACAGTAGTTTGGCCAGTCTACCGTGGAGCTGTTCCGGGCCGCAGTAAACAAAGTCCGCATAGCCAACATGATAGCCAACATCCGTTGAACGGAGAAGGCACAAGAAGAAGAAGAAGAATGTTTTGTGGGAGTTGAATGGGTTACGTGGGTTTCAAAGATTATAAAAAAGCATATATATACATTTTTACATAAAACATAAATTATGCTATTAAAATTACATTAAATTAAATACATAAAATTGCAATATTTAAGGTAAAATATTTAAAAAAAATTCAACCAAAAATTTTAAAAATTCACCTGGTTTCCGGAGACTCCAAAATTGTCCCTTCGGTTGGCAAAATAATTCATGGTTCAATACATGAGCTTCATCAATTTTTTTCTGTTTAGCTCGTGCTTGAACGAAGGATTAAATAAAAAAATATTAAAATTTTTTACAAGGCAATAACGTATTGAAAATTGAACTCAAAATGTGCTAGAAAATAATTTTAAATTAAAAAAATTCCGAGAGGAGTTATATAATGTTTAACTTTTTTCCCTTTTACGTGATAAATAAGTGCGAAAAGTCCAGAAGGCAGCTATACTTTTGATGAATAAAATAGACAGGTAAATTGTGCCTGACTTCAAAATGTGATTGAATGATGAATAAATAAAAAAGGTTTGAATGAAAGAATGCGGAATTTAAATTCACGCACATACTGTGGTCTATCTCCCAACAGTGTGACAGGGTTCGCGCTTTTCACACTAACTTCAATCCTAGAGTAACGGAAGATTGTGTGGGTGGGAATTTCAGATAAATTACCCAATATTAGCATCGCCGTCTGCACAATGAATTCCGTGTAGACAAGTTGGATGATGTAAGGTGGCTGATTATTTATCTACGAGCCAAGAGTGGCTCAGACGAAAAAAGTTATACTTGGAAGCAGAACCGGATGAACTTGTGAAAAATATTTAATCTTGCGCGTCATGCTCTCAACATGCTTATTTGCATTCGCTGCAACACTTTGTATCTCTTATCTTTAGGATAAGTTCTTTTGATAAACAAACAGTCCTACTTCTCGGCATCAGTGGACCAAAGTGGTGATTATTGTGAGGTAATTTCTAAAGTGAATAATAATACATCATTACATGCAATTTATTTTCATTGTAAAATTAAATAAAGTTCTATTAGAGAATTTATTGGAAATATTTTACAAATTGATACCAAATCAATATACGTATTGAAAAGCAAAAGAAAAATAAGGTGATCGATCCATTTTCTTTATTTTGAAATAATTTTCGAAAAAAAATCTTTTATAAATGCTAAACAATATGCTTTTAGAAAAAGTCTAACACGCTTTCGGAAAATAATGAACTTATAAATTACACTTACGAAAAGCCCTTGTAGGAAAAATAGAAAAAGCCCATGCAGGAAGAGGGAACGCAGGAGAGGGAAAGAGAAAGATGAAGAAGGTGGAAAGGGAACCATGGGGGGAAGGGGACGCAGTAGGGGAACTTGGTCAGGAACTGGGACGCATGGGAAAGGACACGCAGGGGAGAGGCGATGGAGGGAGCGACGGAGGGAGGGATTGCAAAGGAGACGTAGTAGCGGTAGGAGATAACGGGAAAATTAGGAAAGTTCATGCTTCTCACACGGACAGCTGTATGTGGCCTGCTCACGCGTTAGTAAACCTTTTGATTTATTCATGTACGCACCAGACGGAAAAACAAAAAATATTGTGTACCCAAAAGCACTTTAAATTTTCGATTTGGACTTTTGCAGTAGGGCTTTTTAAAATTACGTTTTTGCAATATTACTGTTTCCGAGATCATAAAATAAAGCATATACGAAGTATATATATATATTTCATTACATTGAAAATTCCGAAAATACAAAGCATTAAAAGAAAGTTAAAATAAACCATTGACGATTTTCAATTTTGATCAGATACGACATTGTTGTTCAGCGTCGTCGATGTCAATTTCATCGATCATACCATTTTCGTTATACAAACACGACATTTCATGCGAGAGAGAGGGTTGAGAAATGTTACGTGGCTGCTAAATGTTTCATATTTTATTTGTATCCTAGTTCTTACCTTAAGATTTATTTTTAAAATTAATTATGTTTTAATTATATTGTTTAATACTTTTTGTGCACGACAAATCTATTATTTTACGCCCGTTAGTTCAGCTTTTGATTGAAGTTGTTTAATCTTTCATTATACATACCTAATTAGAGTTTTACAGGACATTCTCCTAGTGGAAATTTATTGGACAGATTCAAATTAGTTGAATGCAATGACATAAAACATTACCAATATAATATATTGAATCAAACACCACAATTTGAACATAAATTAAACACAACAATTTTTTTTTAATCTTGTTCTAAGTCTTCCCTTGAACTAAAATCGCTTCCGGATATTCGAGTGGTATTTTTGAGGCTAATTCTGGAAACTTCGGTAAAGAGGGAATGCTGGAAAAGCTCATTAGTATTTGCAACTTGTTTTAGGGTTTCTGGATTTAAGACCTAAAAGACTATCACTATGCGGGTGGTGTTTCCAAAAGTGTATTTGACTGCTACTACTGAATAGGTATCTACTTAGCAGTATTAAGGTTCATTGTGAGAAAACTTTTAAAAGATGTTTTTTTTTTAATTGTTGATACATTATTTTACAAAAATTTCATAGTACAATCCAGTAATGTTGGCCTCACTGGGTTGTTTACCCGTGCTGAGGCCCCCATTTTATAATATAATAATTTATACATAATACAGTTTGCAAAAAAAGAAATATACAATGATGGTGACGAAACAAAAAAAAAACACATTTAAAATAAAGATAAAAAAATAGGGATCAAAAATTAAAATAAAATAAAATTAACAAACTAAAAAAAAATAAAATGAAAATCGGCGTATATTATGTTTTATGTATTTGTGAGTGTTGCGTGTTTTATATTGGTTTTGTGTGTTGCGTGTATATGTTTTATTCTTTTATGTTATAAAATTTTGGTAAAATTGTCTTTTTTGTTCTTTAATCCATTTTTTTTATTTTGTGTCTGAAATTATTTTTGTTTTCCTCAATTTTTGTTTCAAGTGAAAGACTGTTGAATGCTTTTATAGCATGGTATTTATGCTGTCTTTCTCCAAAGGTAGTGTTTACCGTCGGAGTTTTTATGTTTTCTTTGTACGCTTGTCTAACCGGTCTATTAGTGATATTTGGTGTTTGTTGGAGTGTGTTTTTTTGGTCAAAAATGTAGTTTAGTAGTGTTTTAACATATAATTGGCGTATATCTAGTACGTCACAACTTTTATATATTTGATCCGTATCGGTTAGTCTATGTTCTTTAAGTATTACCTTTAAGATCGTTTTCTGTGCGATTTCTATTTGGGCGATAGCTGCGTTTGTTGCTCCTCCCCAAGCAATCAATCCATATTCTATTATTGATTGACAAAGTGCAAAATATATTGTTTTCATTTGTTTTATTTTATATATGTTTCTTATGTTTAGGAAAATGTGTATTGTTCTGAGGAGTTTATTTGTGATTTGTTTAATATGATGTGTCCATCTAAGGTTATGGTCAATTACGATTCCTAGATACTTTATTTGTTCCGTTTTTTCTAGAGGAGGGCAATCGCAGATGTTTGTGTTTATGCATTCGTGTATTTTTATGGTATTCGTATCGTTTTTTGGCTGTCCCGAATTAGTTATACTATACGTTGAGAATTTTGTTTTTGATAGCTTTAGAGTGCTTTAGAGTAAGACTTTTCTTGTTGCACTTCATCGTGTGGTTAGGCATCGTAATATGTTTGAGTTTTTTTTTTTTATCTCGATTATAAATTAAAACTATTCATATCACAAAGTGGTTGTTTAGCGGTCTCAACGTGATGTCAGGAATACTAAATTATATTGTTCTCGTCAACTGCGGAATGACGACTAGTGGGCCATAGATGTCGTTGAAGTGTCTTTTTGGATACAAAACTTTATTTATTGAAATATTATTGCAACATGACAAAACGCAAACTGCCTAATATTGTAATTTTGAATTCATTGTGAATTTTACTCTCTCCGGATCAAATTGACAATCTAATCGAAGATCGCTACACAAGGACAGTGTCTCTTATTGTACATTTAGACCAGTTTTGATTGCCATTCTGCTGATATTTTTTTTTCGCTTTTAAATTCATTAATCAAATAATTTTTAGGATGTTATACCCGGCGAGTTTGGAATTATTTACACGCCCCAGGCTCACATATTATGATTTACCGTGTCAATTATGATCTTATTTAGCATGTCGGTGAAGCCGCTTGGAAAAAATTATTTTAGTTTTCTTTGTTCTAAAAATTACGGTCATTATTTAAATTCAAGCATTTATTTATAAGTCTTTCAGTAAAATATAACATAAATGGTATTCATTTTAACAGGACATTTTAGTTTTATATTATGATTTCAGTCTCACTGTTGTTTTCACAAGATATACAAAATTCATTTTTGTTTTGAAAAGTTTTAATTTTCCATGTACATTTGTTACTTTAATTTTCAATTTTTGCGATCGGTTTCGACACGTCTGTATCATTAACAAGCAAACGTCGCAAAAATTTAAAATTAAAGTAACAATTGTACATGGAAAATTAAAACTTTTCAAAACAAAAATGTCTAGAAATTGTTACATAGTCAATGCCGAAGAAATACAAAAAATTGTACAAAATTCGTTAGATTCAGTCCTCATACAAACTTCAAACGATTTTAAAGTTTGTACGAATGTGCACTAATATTTTTCTCGTTAAAACCATCCTCCAGAGTTTCACTGTTATTATTTTTTACGCCGAATTATTTTAGTAATTGATCCTCAGACGTCGCTTCATGTTAATTCTCATTTAAAAATGATTTGATGCAAGAAAATTAAAGTGAAAAAGTTTTGTAAGATGAATACTTGGTAATTCTTGTAAGCATATTGAAGATTGTGAAACAAGTAATGTTAATATGAATTTGTATGTACCTAGGTCATATGAATTTCAGAATATATTTCTAAGATAAACCGCTTTAAAGAATTTTTCTTTCTAGATGACACTTTGATATAATTTGAAAACAGAAATTTCTTGGAAACGCTCGGAAAGTTTCTTGGATTCGAAAATCGCAAAATAATTGGAGCTTGAACTTCACATTTGAGAAGAATTGTTAGAGACTTTTTCTTTTGAAGTCTGTAAAAAAAACATCTCTGGATTTGAAATATGGGACTGACGATTGTTGCGATTTTTGTATAGTCAAGCCTTGTGAATGTTGTACAATTGTGTATTGTATAAACCGTTCTAAATAAGTCGAATAATTTGATTATTGACGAAATCGTTGATCACGTAGAGATTTTTTGTAATTTAATAAAAGGCAAGATAATTTGAGAATGATGAATACATTATTTATTTTCAAAACGTTGCGTTTATTAGGCAGGTGTATATTGTAGGCGTTACCAATGAAAAATCAAAATAAAATGTGTAAAAATATATATATATATATATATGTCGGGTCACCTACTAACCCATTAACATAGAGTCAATGATCATTAAAAAAAAAAAAATATATATATATATATATTTTTAATGATCATTGACTCTATGTTAATGGGTTAGTAGGTGACCCGACATTTACGTACGTTTTTCACATCTCTTTCCCCTCCCTACTACCCCCAGTATCACACCATACCAAAATTGGGGATGCCATTGGCACTCACTGGCTCGAGATGCTGAGAGCAGTTGGGACTCTAGTGTAATTTTCAGATAAAAAAGTTATACGCAAGTAGGAATCTTTTACGGTTTTTTTTATTAAACTGACTGCACGTATAAGTATGTCGTATTTTGTATTGCCGCATGCTTCTTCGGAGAGTCGAAATTATTGTTAGTAAAAATATTTTTACAGCGGATTTTCACTCAAGATGCCTTCAGATATAAGTACATCGAATTTGGTTGTCCGGCCGTATATCCTCTTTACATACTTACTTGAAGAAAAAATCTTCTAAAGGATCAGGCCGGATCAATTGTCGCCGGATCAAATGTCCGCCGGATCAACTGTCCGCCGGATCAAGTGTCGGCCGGATCAAATGTCGGCCGGATCAAATGTCGCCGGACCAACTGTCGCCGGACCAAATGTCGCCGGATCAACTGTCATGGAACCAGGTTAGTAGTAGTGTTTAGGAGAACCTATGCTGAGGTGTTCCCGTGTTAAGGATTAAGTGCTGTTCTGTCGACATAAATAAAAACACCGTATCCTCCTTTATATTACAAGAAAAAGGCACTGGTAATGGAAATGGCGGCAGTATCGTATAGGTACATAAATTTAAGAATAGTAGCAGTTATAGTTACATAAATATTTGTCTTGATAAAGAGGTAGGAATATTTTTCTGACCACACGCCACTGGTACAAATAATATCGTGGTAATATTTCAGGGTGGTAATAATAATATTACAGTATAAATGAACATTGTTTTCTGCATTTATCTTTGGGGTAGCCGTCAATTATGGGATAATAAGAACTATTGGTAATAAATCACGATAGTACTCACGATAAAAAATATATATTTAAATTTTTTTGTCTCGACTTAGTTTATTCTCAGTGACAGTTTCTATTTTTTTTATTTTTCATTCTTCATTTTAAGCACCCGCTAAACTGCCAAAGCAATTTGTCAGCAGGTCAATATAACAATATTAATATAACACTAAAACACAATTATAACAAGAAACCACAATATAAAAAATAGATACAGAAGAATAACTTTTTGGTAACTACAACGTAAAGGCATGAAATACTCACATACAGATAGACATACTGATCACTAATCACATCTACCGGATCTGCCCTGATAATGGACACTGCAATGATGTCTGAAACTTTGGCTAAAGAAGGAGGTAGCACAACACGGCATAACACCTCAAAAACAAATAACGGAGATATAACACTCTCAATAAATTATATTAGGAAGATTACTCATAGTCATATTATACACAAGATTACAATCAATACTTTTAAACAGTTTGATGTTCCAAGCATACAGAAAATCTATGCCAAAAACATTCTAGTACATCACCACAAAAATGATTCAGAGGCAGACACCTCACACGCTCATAAAACCAGACCCAAACAAACAGACATACTTAATATACCAAAGTGTAACTCTTCATTTGGTCAAAGAAGTTCTGCATTTTTAGCAGTAAAGTTATATAACAAACTCCCACTTAGTATCAAACAAATTTAAAAAAAAATAGCTACATTAAGGACATTAAATGTTGGCTGAAGAATCTATCGGAAAATGAACTTACTAGTATACTTAAAACATCGTAGAAATTTCTGGAAAACCTTATCCAATCAATGAAGTTAAACCATATATATTATTTTATTATATTATAAATTAAATACGTTGCTAAAACTAATTTCAATAATTTAATTGAGGACTTGAGCGCAGAAAACTGGCTAAATGTTCTAGATCAATCAGATACTGACTTAGCAATGAAAGAATTTATAACCAAACTACACGAGTATATATCAAAACACACAAGTAATATAACCGTATCTAATAAACAAATTAAATTCACACCATGGATGACCCTGGGTCTAGTTAAATCGATTCACAGAAGAAATCATCTTTATGAAAAGGCAAAAACATATCCTGAGAATTTGGTATTACAATGTTATTATAAAAAGTATAGGAATTTGTGTAAGAAATTAATTACATCGGCGAAAGAAAATTATTATAAGAAACTCATTTACGAAAACAACTGCAATCCAAAACGTTTTTGGGATACCTTTCGCAACATAACCAAATCCAAAATCAATAAATCTTCAGAAATTAAATCGCTATACATTAACACATCAAACTCTGAAGTCCCCAAAGATATGGCAAACTTTGCAAACTGCTACTTTTCATCTGTGGGAGTCACACTTGCTAAAAAAATTCTCGATAAGTGTAAGAAATTAGAAACCGCTCTCGCCAATTTAACTATCTCTAATATCGGTCACAAAATAGACTCAATCACAACGTCATCTAACGAAGTCATGAAGATAATTGACGACCTTAAGTCATCAAAAGCATGTGGTCCCGAAAAGATTTCATCAAATCTTCTAAAAATCATTAAAAGATACATAGCCTTACCGATTGCGTTCATTGCGAATCTAAGCTTTAAATCAGGGAAATTCCCTAACCATTTAAAGCAGTCAATCGTCATTTTTCTGCATAAAAGTGGGGACAAATCACTGATAAATAATTACCGGCCTGTTTCCCTGCTCAACTCTGTCTCAAAAATTTTGGAGAAAATTATAAAGAACCGACTCATCCATTATCTAGAAAATAACAACATCCTTTCTAGTAGACAATTCGGCTTTCGCAAAGATTTAAGCAATGAAAACGCCATCGCTAATTTGACAAAAATCATCTCTAATAATCTAGATAAAGGTAGTAAATGCATTGCACTTTTTTTAGATCTAGCTAAAGCATTTGACACTATCTCGCACAAAATTCTGCTGAATAAACTACAGCGAATTGGGATACAGGGTCAAATTTTCAAGTGGTTGGTTAGTTACCTAGAAAACAGGAGCCAAAGAGTGGATATTAACGGTACTCTAAGTGATCCAGCCAATATTAAATATGGCGTACCGCAAGGAAGTACTCTAGGTCCCATATTGTTTAATGTTTATATAAATGACTTATGTAATACTTCCTTTGCAGACCACATTATTACATTTGCTGACGATACAGTACTTTTATTTGAAGGCAAAACCTGGAATGAGTCTTGCAGTAAAGCTGAATTTGGCATAAACAAAGTTAAACAGTGGCTAGATAGTAATCTCCTCACTCTAAACTCGGATAAAACGAAATTCATCTGCTTCAGTTCAACTCAAGCGGGTCAACCACAAGAAATCCTTAACATTAGAATACACCATTGCATCGACATTATTACATGTAAATGCAATACCTTAGAATGTGTGGACAATATAAGATACCTAGGAATTATCATTGATAAATTTCTGAGATGGGACAAATATATAGCATTTACTTCCACAAAGGTCAGGAAACTTACACATCTGTTTATAGCAATAAGAAATATTCTATGCGTAAATGATTTGAAACGAATTTACTTTGCAATGTGTAATTCCATATTAGACTATGCTTCCTTAGGTTGGGGCGGTTGTGCTAAAACTATACTCGATCCCTTAGCTAAATCCCAGAAATCGCTTATAAGAGTCATACTGAAAAAACCTTTCAGGTACCCCAGCGATTCATTGTTCGCAGAGTTTCGTGTTCTTGATGTAAGACAATTATACATGAGGAAAATCATATTACATACTCAAAAACAGAGGCACTACTACGCTTCCATAAACCACTGTCATAATACAAGACATGCAAAAAAAAACCAATAGTTCCGTCCACCACTTCCTCATCTTTAGCACAGAGACAATTCTCATACTTCGGCCCTAAATTGCTCAATCTCATACCTGATGCATGGAAGGCAAAGAGTACTAATATTCTGCGTATGCAGGTAAATAATTGGCTTCTGGTCTTGGGGAGAGCTGAATGCGAGAATATGCTAAACAACATTAATTGAATTGTAATTTTTGCTTTTCTTTACATTTTAATTTATATTGGTATTATATTAGCATTAAAGTAACTGTATTTTTACATAAAGTAAGTTCGAAAATTGCTCAATTCTTCGTGATATTTTTCCTTAAAGGAAAAGTTTCTTCTTTACTTTCAGTTTTTATTTTTCATTTTCTTGTTTTATCTATTAACATTTCTTTAGTTTATTATGTCAACAAAACAATAGTAAAAAAATGTCGTGGTATAACTGAAAGTATACTAGTTTATGAATATATATATGTATTATTTTACCAACAGAATTTCTTCATTCATTTTCATTTTCAAATTCATTTTTCTTGTTTTATCTATTAATATTACTTTAGTTTATTATGTCAGCTAAACAATAGTAAAAAATGTTGTGGTATAACTGAAAATATTCTAGAATATGAATATACATATGTTTTATTTTACCAACGGAATAGTCAACACTATAACTTACTATAATTTACTATAATTTACATGTAAAAACATTATCATATTGGAATGTCCTAAAACGGGTAATTGCCTAGTTGGACATTTTAAGTTCATTATATTGTATTATGTAATATTTACAAACAAACAATAAATAAATAAATAAATACATAGAAGTCGCTGAAAAACTTATCTAAAGCATAGTCCCCCTCAGCACAGGATCTCCTAGTGAGGAGGACTACGAATATATTTTATATATACATCTAACTAACATGTTTCATATAAAAATGTAAAAAATATTATATAGTTACTAAATAAAAAAAAAAAATAAAAAAAATATCAATATGAAAAGTCTTGATCTATTAGCCATTTTTTAATTTTATTTTTTTAGATCGGTGGTGCAATTTGCTTCGATCTTTATGTTCATTGGAATCTTATTAAATATGTTAGGGACAAGATAAGCGAACGTCCGTTGCCCGTATTTATTTATAATTTTCGGAATGGACAACCCCTTATTTATAATAAGTCTAGTGCCATATGTATGATCTACTTTTTCTTTGTATGTTGAGTCCGACAATAGGTTTTGGCATATAATTTTAAACCAAAACATCCCTCGAACAGGTAATATAAAAACTGACTTAGATAATAATTTTTTGTCTTTTCTTTGTACATAAATACTTTTGTTTACCAAGAGTTTAATGATGGAGTTTTGAATTGTTTGAATTAAACCTGTATTTGTCTTGCACGAGTTTCCCCAAGACGTTATTCCATATCTGATAGTTGATTCCGCCAGTGACAAAATAGATTATTTTTAACGTACTTATGTGAGTTGTAAATATGTTTTGTGAAACTCTAAACCACCATACTAATAACTTGTTTTAACTTTTACACAACTGAAAAACAACCATGTACCATGTAATCAGTAGTTTATTATTTGCATAAAATTTAAAATCAGTTTATTAGTAAGACCCTTGTCTAAATGATAAAAGTTTCTGGAGGTTAGTTTTATATCCTCTATGTCCTTCCCCTTACGGCACGACGGCTAATTTATGTCTTCAGTTAAACCCTTTAGTTGTACGAACAAGTACAAATAATGCTCGTAAACAACTAGTTTTGAACATCTTCTCACAGTACTAACTAAATTCCACTCAGTTACATGTGAGTGTTGAAAAGCTCCCTCAGGCTAGATTCAGTCTTAAATCCCCGAGGGGTGCAATCAACTACACACCCTCTTCTAGACAGTCTTCACAAACCATACTATGTAGATGATAGGCTACCATCTACCAACTAACCACGTAATTACATTTCGTATTACAGCGTCTTACTATCTTACTAATATTATAAACGCGAAAGTTTGTTTGGATGTATCCTTGTTACTCTTTCACGCAAAAACTACTGAATGGGTTTTAATGAAACTTTACAATAATATAACTCATATATCAGAATAACATTATGGGCTATATATAATGATTAGCTTTGCGTTATGAAAATATAAATATAAATAAGTGTTCTGTCAAATAAATTTCCTGAAAAAAGAGAGTTATTGCTAACGTCAGACATTAACGTCAGATAATTACATTTCGTATTACAACATCTTACTATCTTATTAATATTATAAAGGCAAAATTTTGAATGGATGTATCCTTGTTACTCTTTCACGCAAAACCCACTGAATGGATTTTAATGAAACGTGTACTGTCAAATAATTTTCCTGATAAAAGCGAGTTCTCGCTAACGTCAGACGAAAAGCAAAACAATTCGTTGTCATGGAAACGATGTTGACAAACAAGTATAATCAAAAAACGTATCTATAGACAAAAAAATTACAATATGTGGTGTTTGATTAGTTATTAGTTATCGTAAAAAACGATTATATATCTGATTCATTTTTAGATTTTCACGGCCAAAAGTATTTTCGTTATTTGTTTTTGGGGTGTTGTGCCGTATTACGGTACCTCCTTTTTATCTTTGCCCTGATTATGGACACTGCAACGCTGTCTAAAGGAGGAGGTAGCGCAACACGGCATAACACCCCAAAACAAATAACGAAGGTTATAAAATGTATATCTTACTAATATTACAAACGCGAATGTTTCTATGGATGTATGATTGTTACTCTTTCACGCAAAAACTGCTGAATAGATTTTGATGAAACTTTACAATAATATAGCTCATACATCAGAATAACATAGACGAGCTCTGCCATTATGAAATTTCTATAAAAAATTGCAATTAGTGGAACGAGAGCTGTTTGAAAATTGAAACTAACGGAAATGAATGTATGGAATGCTGGAGGGGAAGTCGGGTAGGGGGTTCGCGGGAGGGGTGGGAGTGGAACCCGGGAGGGTGAAGGGAACCTGGGAGGGAGGAGGGTAACGGGGAAAGGGACTGGTGGAGTGGAGAGAGAGAAGGTGGAGGATCGGTGTGGGAACGCGCGAGGGGAAGGGGACGCGGGAGAGGAACGGGAGGCGGAAGGAGAACGAGACGAATGGGAAAGGACACGCAGGGAGAAATCAGCCAGCAGGGAACCAGCTAGTAAATAATATGTTTGTAGTTGCTTATTGCTAGAGTGATAAACAAACTTAATGACAAATCTAATTTTCTGTCCACGTTGAAAAGTAGGTAAATACTAAAAATATACACTGCAACTCGGTTTTGTAGTTCAACAAACATAATATATTTTTAACCTTTTTATTAATGATATCACAAAAGTTTTTTTCTCACACACGTTTCTGGCTATTTGCTGATGATAATAAGATTCTTAAGATTATTAAATCCCACCTTGACTGTTTACTATTTCAACTTGATATTGAATCATTTAACGATTGGTGCAAAATTAACTGCATGGAACTTAATGTTGATAAATGCAAAATTTTGTCCTTTTATAGAACCAAAAAACCTATTCAGTTTGATTATAAACTAAATAGTATTTGTCTATCTACTGTCACATCTATCAAGGACCTTGGGGTCACTCTAGACTGCAAACTTTCTTTCCGTGATCACATAAATAATATCGTAAATAAAACACTTAAACTACTCGGCTTCATTCATAGAATTACCTCTGACTTCAAACATATAAGTACACTTAAAACTCTTTACTGTTCGCTGGTTCGCCCTCACCTTGAATATGCTAGTGTCATTTGGTCTCCTTTCTACGCTGTCCACATTTGTCACATCGAATCCGTACAACATCGTTTCTTAAGAGGAATTGCTTGGAGGTTGGGTCTTGAAAGAGGCAAGTACTCATATGATGAAATTGAACACATTTTAAACATGCCTTCTTTAGAAAAACGTAGAAAGGACTCTGATCTAATTTGCATATTTAAAATTATCAACAGTATTACAGATACACCTGCATTGTTACAACTCATCCCTTCCCGTAGGCTTCGAAATAATGAATTGCTGTTGCTCAATCAACATTCTACTAATTACGGATACCATTCTCCCTTATCCAGAATGTCGAGACTTGTCAACGCAAGTCAAAGCATTAATTTTTTTTGGTGTAAAACTAAATGACTTTCGGCAGTCGTTACGCAATATTTAAATGCTTCTTCATGCTTTGATTTGTAGTGTCTCTATATGTACTTTTTATATTTTATATTGTCATTGCTATTAATTTTTATGTGCTCTCCCTTCACTGTCATGTCCGTTTTTTTTTATTTTTTATTATTCGTGTTATTATTATGTTTTTAATGGACTGTTGTCCGTAAATTAATAAATAAATAAATAAAATGTTTTACAAGTCTTATCAAACCTTTTTCCACTTTTAGAAACCTGGGATAGAAAGCGAGGAAAGTGAAATAAATATATGAACCCTTTATTCAAATTTTGTTCTGGTGAATAAACGAAGCAAGTCATTTCACGCTACGTTTCATTTCTGAATGGTGTTGAGTCTCTAAGGGTAGTTTACCCTTTCTTGTAACCGAGCCTTTTTATGGTTGAGAGGTATTTTTAATTTCAATTCTTTTAACATCCTTTTTATATATATATATGATTGATACATATATTATATAAAATCATGGTTTCTTTATTTGTCCCGTATGCGTTTCTATACAATTAATCCATAAGTTAGCATAAGCATAAACTTTAAGACTCTTCTTTCATAGGGGTACGCAAGTATCCGATACTCGCCGATTCAAGCATCTTGGTAAATATCGCCATATACAACACAAGTTACTGACATGTTGTAAACTCGTCGGCAACGCCAGTTTCCCGCGACCTACCGGACGAGGTTATTTACATTCGGGTCAGTCACTTGAGTATTTGGATCGATGCGAGGAACAAAACAGTCAACAAAGAATGTTTGATTATGAGTGAGGTTATGAAAACAATCTAGTTTTGACGTTTCGAGAAATCGCACAATGAATGGAAGCGAAGCACGACTTGTGGTTACAGTAGCGACGTGTACGGCCGCGATAAGTTGTTTGCGACCTGAATACGCTACGTGAGTATCCGCCGCTTGCGTATGCCTGTGGAAGAAGGATCTTAAGCGACGATGAAATGTAGATATGTAATGCAGATAAAATAAAATTGCAGTTTGAGGCAATGAAAAGGGAAAAAGAAGCAGGGTTTCCACAAGAAGGGGAATTATTTTTTCTATGTTTAAAATCAAAATTTTCAATTTCTTTATCTAAAACATAACTAACTATTGTTAATTCGTAAATCAGCCTTCGCAGAAGTTTGGGAGGCGGTTATGGATACCGTCGCTCCAAGAACCATATATTGGATACCCAACCCAACTGCCATAAGTCACCCTTAAATCATTTGCTACGATTCGTGATTTAGCAGGGGTGCCCGGGTTCATTCCTTGATAGATTGATTGATTCATGCCTTGGTAGCGAGCCGGATCGGCAGAGACTGGTTCAAGGGGACCTAACCTAGATCTTTCCAACCGAAATCTCTCAATCTATCGGCTTGCACCGCAGTGGGAGGGATGGATTCATACGTCCGTCACTCCTGGACACACGAAACTTCAGATTCCTACCCACCTCTCATACCCTTTTCATCTCATACAATTTTAGCCGACCCGGGAACCATTTATTGGATAACCAATACCTTTGCCATAGGTCACCCCAATTGGTGACTTAGCAAGGGTGCCCCGGTTTCATAGGGTGAGGTTTGTCTAGGTCTTGGCGGCAGATGCATCTACCCGCCTGCTGCATGGAGGACTGGGTCGAGAGAGACTGGTTGAGCTTTGGACCTTTCCATCTCTAAACCCATCGCCTTGCACCGCAGTGGGAGGGATGGATTCATAAGCCCGTCACTCCTGGACACACCAAACCTCAGACTCCTACCCACCTCTCATACCCTTTTCCATCCCAGAACTTCCTCTACTTCCTTTCCTAAAAAGTCCCTCCATACAGCAGCTCCAAAGATGACATAGGCCCTGAGGGAAATTATTTTCCTCAGGGCCTCCTGTGTAGAGCTAATGTAAAAAAAATCATGGCTTCTATTCTATATTGCCTACTTTTTAAAATATTTTTTTTTTAATCCAATTTTTTCTACTTCTTTATCTAAAACATAACTAACGTTTGTTAATTTATAAACCAGTTTTATTTTAATTTAAAGGGGCGGCAAAGTTTAACAGATCTTCTCCAAGTCTTTCATCTGAGATTTTGTAGGAGAATATTAAATAGTTAGTCTCCCTCAAAGCCAACACTTTCTTCGTAAAGCCGTCAATTGGCAAGAATTAGTCGATAATCGCTTATGAAGTCCCTAGCTTAGGTAGCCCGCTTCTATCAAGAGCAATTAATTCGAAGCCATAAAATAATCTTAGATAATCGAACAAGCCGTTTATTGGATTTGGACCAAATCGTTCGCAATTCAGCACTAGACTTTCGATATAAATTATACTACGTCGATTTACGCAAGTGCCTACTATTTATTTATGTATTAACGGACTTACATCCAATATACAACAAAATAATACGAAATTTGGAAATAAAGGATGGTATATTAAAGCAAAGACTCGTTCTTGTGTTCAACAGCTCGGCTGTGGAATGATTTCTGTGTTTCCTCCTTCCTACAACATGGGTCTCTTCAGGACCACTGGAGGTTGCCCACCACTTTCCCACGGCGTTCTAAGGAAACAGATGGTTTCCTCCTTCACCGTACACGTCAGGACTCTAATTTTTTATTTATAAAGAAGCTATTTTTTTATTAAAATGACTCTAGACCTCCAATGTCCGGGCATACATTGTTAGCAGGCAGTATGCGAGTGCGTACATGGTGTTAGTTATTTATTTCACAGTATCACGTCTCATCTCCGCCACTGGATATAGCTGAAAACAAAGTTTATTAATAGAAAAGAGGGAAAGTTACTAGAAAAAAAAAAACATTATTATGATGAGATTGTACGACCTAACCAAAGCAACTGAGTTGCAGTCGTCCGGCTTCAAGACCAATGTTCATTCCTTCCTCTACTCAAAAAGACCCTACACACAGCATCACAGATGACATAGGCCCTGAGGGAAATTATTTTCCTCAGGGCCTATGTCATCTGTGATGCTGTGTGGAGTTAATGTAAAAAAAAGACAAATAATAGCCTACTAAAAACATTAAAGTAAAACAATTTTTATTTTTATTTTTTGTACATATTGTTATTTACAGATTACTTTTCATAACGCTGTTATTAATCTGTGTTTCAAAGATGTGTAAAGATCGAATATTAGTTTGTCATTCACATTTTTTTTTATGTAGCTCCACACAGGAGGCCCAGAGGAAAATAATTCCCCTCGGAGTCTATGTCATCTTTAGGCATGCTGTGTGGAAGTGCTCTGTGTGTCTTTTTTGGGAAAGAAGGAGAGGAAGTTCTGGGAAGGAAAAGGTATTAGAGGTAGGTATTAATCTGGCGGTCAGTGTATCCAGGAGTGACAGACGTATGAATCCATCCCCCTCACGGCGGTGCAAGGCGATGTTCCGAGGGAGCACGGCTGGAGAAGTCAAAGAGACTCCCTCAACCATTCTCTCCCAATTCGGCGTGTCATGCAGCTTGTGGGCAGACGCATCCGCCGCCAAGTCCCAGACAAACCTCACCCAATGAACGCGGGCACCTCTTCTAAGTCACCGACATAGCGAATCACTTGGGGTGACCTATGGCAAAGGTGTTGGTTATCCAATAAATGAATAATGCGGCGTTACTTTAAGTAAAAAAATTAGTTGTCGAGTGTGCTTGGTGATTGGTTCGAGACGCAGAGCACTTATAACTGATGAAAAAAAGTTCATTTTTTTAACAGAATGTCGTTTGGTGAGTTTTATCCTAATCATTGTATATAAGCATTTAACTTATGACTGATCCAATGATAATACATTATCCATCGTAAAGTTTTATTTATCTTACTGAAAACCAAGGGCGGCTGGTCGCACAGTGTGTTCGTGTGCAGCACTGGCAAATTATAATGACTAAATTTACTTTATTTACTTACCGAAGACTATAAAATCTCAATTTATTTTCTCTATTTTTAATCTATAAAATCTCTAATTTAAATTCTCTAATTTAATCATTTCAAAATTCATCATTCGCTTCGAAGCGGACCAAATCATGTTTTTGTATGAGGTATTTAAAACATCGGAAGCGCGTCGATTTCGCTATTTGAACCAGAATTTGGCCTGAATCCGTGTGCCACCCGCAACCGTCATAATCCGATGCTTGCCGAAGTTTACCGATTGACCATGAAACATGACCCGAGGTGACACGAATACAATCGAATTTCGGCGTAGATCATATTATGTAGATTGTAGATCAGTCTGTATTTTTTGTGAGAACGAGATCGATATCGCGCGAGAACTCTTGTCAGATTTGTGTCATTTTCAATGGCTGTAATTTGCTTTTTCTACGGGCCGATGTCAGAATTTCAGCTGTCCCACATGTTGGTTTAGGTCATTTTAAACACACATTCCTGCAAGTGTGCATGCTTATTTATTCATTTAACAGCGATATAAAATCCCACAAATCTGACAAGAGATCTCGCCCGAGATCTATGTATGTCGATCGAGATACATTCGGAGAATAGCTCGTCAGTCTAGCTTGCGTCCAGCGGCGCGGCGCGGCGTTATATTGACCCGTGACGTGATAATTGTGATTGTTTTGTTTTTTTTGTATTGATTATGTTAAATACTAATAACGTAATTTGTTAATATATAATTTTATTACCAAAATGAGTGCAACCAGTGTTGAATATATTAGAGGAAATAACAGTTTGTTTGAAAATAAATTAATAATAAAAAATTCCTGATTAATAATTTTTTTGTCATAACTAGGTATAGGTCTCGCAAGTTAAGTTGACTTCATCACAGTACTCACACAGATGCAAAACTTTCATAGAGCGTGTTTCGTTTTAGGATTTTAACAAAAAAACAATTAATAATTATTTCAAAATTGAGAATTCGAATCCAAAGCGTGTTTAAATCGGTAACATAAAACTAATGTTGTTTGCAACATTTTTATAGAAATACTGAAGGTTTAGGAAGAAAAATAAGTTTATTAAATGTGATAATCTTCAGTATTGAAACCAAATGGGTATTCATAAATAACGACAAGGTTAAAAAAATATTGTGTTATTTTAAATAAATGAAGACAATATAAGCGAAACTCAATCGAAAATCTGGAAACAGAAAAATCAGAAAAAACATATTGACACCTCTGGGACTCATAAAGTTTATATATTTTCATATGTTTTACTCATAAAGTTAAAATAAAAATAAAAATAAATATTGTGTTGTTTAAAAAGATTAATTTATTAAAATATTCATACTTATATAATATTTTATAAAGTAAATAATCCACAAGCCGCCACATGCCGCTATACGTTTAATAGGCATAGATTTTGAAAAGTAAACTACTGTTAAACTTAATTACCAAAAGAAATATCGGTTTCGGTCGGGATAGATGGAAAAACCTGCATTTAAATTCGGTTTTCATTCAAAGTTAAAAATTTCCCATATAAAACATCTCCATTGCCGCCATTTCTTTGTACGGATTTGACATTTGTAAAGTTTCGTTTAAAACTCAATACGCATGAATTACTTGGTTTACCTAAACTCAGAACCTAATGTTGAAATGAAGTTTGATTTCAAAAATCTGTGCTTAAAAATTTGGCTGCTTATGGATTATTTATTTTTTTATAATTATGTGTTAGCAATCATCAGCAACAGTAATTATTAATTTTATGTATCAGTTATCATCAGCAACTATCTATACATATATTATCTAAAATATAACAGATTACTAACACAAAGGTAAAAAAGATTAACTGTTGAATAGGTTCTAGTCTGTGATACTCCAGTTGCCTTAGACGTCAAATCATACAAGTCATTTATGCTTAAAAGTTGACCACCTTTTTTTTACATTATTAATAAGTAAAATAATTAAAAATACGGAATAAAATTTCACGAGTTGGTCCATTCAGTGATTAGCCACGTTCCATTTCATAACAGAACTCCATGATGTCGTAATAAATATTAAACTTGCACACTTTACAAAAACTCTGTAAATCTACTAATAAAGATTCGAATTAAAAATAATGAAAACTATTTATTATTTCAAATTTAAAAATTTGTCATTATTTGTCACTTGCGAAATGTAGGTGCACGTATGGTTAAATCAAATTACGAACCGAATGAATAGAACACCTTGAAAGTACAGCCTCAAAAGGGAGTCGTAAAACTTGTCTCTCTTCTAACTAGTTACAATAAGTGGGTATAAGCAAGACAGATAGCCTTATCGCGTTTGTCGGCGTCGCTTGACGTTCACACAGATAGACCAATACATCAATACTAAGCATTTTTATTGCTTCCAACTTAAGATGATTTACCTATACGGATTGTCAGTGAACCACGACATTCTCAGGGCAGCGGCCGCCACTGCTGGAAACTACGCTTTGAAAGTAACAATCACGCGAAATGTCCTTTATTGAAGAAGTGTAAGGTACATTCTTGCGTTTGCGTATATTTTCCCGTCAGTAAAAGGCGTAACTTGGTGGCAGCCGTTCTACAGGTGACTAGTATATATTAAACTAGCTGACCCGGCCACACGTTGCCGTGGCTAAATAAACACAAAGCCATCTACTAGATGGTTATCCAACCTTTTTAACCAACGCCATATTTGAGTTTATCGCAAAGAGACAAACAGACAGACGCTGCGTAGGAGTTTATTTTAAATTTCATGGAAATGGTGCGAAAGATTATAATAATGTGCATGAAATGCTTGAGGTAACTAACGTATTTAAATTGATAAGGATTAATACTGTGTCCGTCTAAATAACTTTCCAATTACAGAATTGTACGTGTGCATTTTTTTCGAATATAGTGTGGGTATAGTAAGCTATTCGTAAAAAATAGAATATGCAATCGCGGACTTTTTTGTTTCTATAAAAGAAGAATATTCCACCATGCATTGTTTTGTTATATCTCAAAGGGATTAGGCAGTGTTTTCGATGAAAACTCCCAGACGGCTTGACTTTTTCCGACGCTTCCAACAATTTTCGTTAAGTTTTAACCAATTTACACAAATCTTTCACAAATTATATACTTAAACCTTTATCACTAATCATTCTATCTATTGGTGAAAACCGCATAAAAATACGTTCAGTAGTTTTTAACAGCCAGACAAACAGACGACGCGAGGACTTTAATTTATAACATGTAGAGATTTGATAGGCAACACTTTTACCATAGTAGTCACCACCCCACGTGACATATATACGTCCATCGCCCACCTACTGAGTGGCAGGCCCGATCGGGACTGGTTGAGGGATATCTTTTGACCTCTCCAGCAGGCACGTAGACTTGCACCGCAGGGATGGATTCATACGTTCGTCAGTCTTGGAAACACTGACCCCAGATTCCAACCCCCTCCCCCTTAATCTTTTTCCTTCCCAGAATTTCATCTCGTTCCTTTCCTTAAAACACCCTCCTCAAAGCATCCCAAAAGATGATATAGACTCTGAAGGAAGTTATGTCGTATGCCCGGAGGGGAATTATTTTCCTCAGGGTCTCCAGTGTGCAGTTAACGTAAAAAAAATTTGAACTTATAAATGTCCATTGAAAATTGCAACCACAAGTGCCTAAAAAATTTACACATGTACAATAATGTTCCCAACATATCTCCAAAGGTTCATTGCTTTTGAACACACCTTTTATAATATATATCCATTAAGGATGAATTAATTTAAAATAGAATAGGCCAAAAGTCATGAATAATACATTATTTTTCGAGTACTTCGAAATAAATCATATTTTCACAAACACCAACTGCTGGTTCAGATACGATCCGATACTGGAGACCCTTTGACCTCTCCAGCCGGACTCTCTCGACCCATCGCCCTTGCAATGCTGTGAGAGGGATGGCTTTAAAAAATGTCCGTCACTTAAGTAACCTACTCACCCCTATATTAACAGTCAATTATCCATATAGGTGTTCCTCCTACTGCTCAATTGATTGGCTTCAGGCAATCAATATTTATAGGAAAGATTTAATTTTTGTATTTTTCTGTTTACATTGCAATTGTTATTTTCAAGATTGTTAGTTGAGATATTATTTTCTTTGAAGCAGGAAAGGTTTTCATGAAATCGGCAAACTTTACAAACGGCAAGCAACGCAATATTTATGAGTTTAATCAACTTTTTCTCCGAATCAGTATAATCAATATTTTAAAATAGTCTGAATAAAGCTTTTGAGAAAGCTCATGAGGTATTTAGATTGCCATTATTCGTTTTTTTTATTTGACCCGCTACATTTTGAGATTAATTTGGATTGAGTGAGTTAAATCAATATATATATTATGAAAGAAAGTCCAAAAAAAACGTGCTGAACGCAAAAACTCAGAAACGAGTCCCTGTACGATCAAGGGAGTTGTATGGTGTTGTAAATCTCTATCCCCTTAGGAATAAAGGTACCCGTTTTTACCTAAAGGGCGTGCTTTTGAAGATATAAGGGCTGAAAGTTTCATAAGACTAGAAATTTCAAGAATCCTCTAAAAATTTCCGGAAACTACTAGAAGATTCGATAAAACTTTGGAAAGTACTGGAAGGAGTGGAGAAGTATGCCAGCGAGTCTAGAAGGCTCCGAAAAGTTCTAGAAGATTCGATAAAGCAGTACAATTTTTCGTTATTTGTTTTTGGGGTGTTATGCCATGTTGCGCTACCTCCTTCTTTAACCATCGTTTCGGACATCGTTGCAGTGTCCATAATCACACATCTACCGAATCTGTTGGATCTGCCCTGGTAATGGACACTGCAACGATGTCCGAAACGTAAGATAAAGAAGGAGATAGCGCAACACGGCATTACACCCCAAAAACAAATAACGAAAATTCTTTTGGCCGTGAAAATCTTAAAACGTATCCAAGCTGTACAAAGTTCTAGAAGGAGTGGCGGAGCATGTCGGTGAGTCTAGAAGGTTCTGGAAAGTTCTATAAGGTTCGATAAAGCTGTAGAAAGTTCTGGAGGGAGCGGCAGAGAACGTCATGAGTTTAAAAGGTTCCGAAAAGTTCTATAAGATTCAAAAAAAGCTGTATAAAGTTCTGGCAGGAGTGGCGGAGTACGTCGGTGAGTGTAGAAGGTTTCGAAAAGTTCTATAAGGTTCGATAAAGCTGTAGAAAGTTCTGGAAGGATTGGCGGAGTATGTCGGTGATTATAGAAGGTTCCGAAAAGTTCTAGAAGGTTCGATAAAGCTTAGGAAAGTTCTGGAAAGAATGGCGGATTATGCCAGTGAGTCTAGAAGGTTTCGGAAAGTTCTAAAAGGTTTGATAAAGCTGTACAAAGTTCTGGAAGGAGCGGCAGACTACGTCGATGAGTCTAGAACGTTCCAAAAAGTTCTATAATGTTCGATAAAGCTGTAGAAAATTCTGGAAGGAGTAATGGAGGGTGTCGGTGAGTCTAGAAAGTTCTAGATAGTTCTGGAAGGTTCCATTATGCTCTAGGATATTACGGAAGGAGAAAGTTCTAGAAGCTTTCAGAAATGAGTAGCAGAGAGTGTCGGTGAATCTTGAAGGTTCTGTAAAGTTCTAGAAGTTTGGATAATCTTAATCTTCAATGTACGTTATTAAAAAAAGTGCACAATGTGCATGCCACTAAAACTCAAGGACAAGTCCCGGTACGATAACGGGAGTTATATAGTGTGGTAGCCTTCTTTTCCCCATCCACGAAGAAAGTTCCCGTTTTTACCCGAAGGGCGTGCTTTTAAAGATATAAGGGTTGGAAGTTTCGCCCCCTTGAAATTTCTAGAATAGCTCAAAACATTCCAGAGTATCCTTGAGCATTCCACCACATTCCATAGAATGTCGGAACATTCTGGAATGTTGGGGAACAGGAAGGAACGTTTAGGAATATATAGGAACATCCCAGATCATTGTGGAACATTGCAAAACATTCCTGAATGTTGTGGAATGATCTGGAACATTATTATGGAACATTTGAAATCTTTTTTGTACGGGGCTACGCAAGATCCGTCGTGGATTCGAACGTCAATTCAATTCTCACATCAATTCCCCGAGCGAAGCCGCACACTCCAGAGTATTTGAGAGCATTCTACAACGTTCCAGAAAATCCCGAAACATTTTGGAAAATCGTGGAATGTTCGGGAATAGGGAATCGGAAACATCAATGAGAAACATTCCAGAACACTCTCGAATGTTGTCCTGAGCGAAGCCGGGTAACCCAGCTAATTAGGAATAAATCCCAGGTGGAGAGCAGCAGTTTTTTGAAAATTCTTTCACTAATAGAAAGCTACATTATTTGCGAGTACTAAAGGCTATATATATATTGGTAAGGTATCTGACGTTATGTAATTATTTATTTTACGTTTATTGTCCAGACGAAAAGCAAAGCGTTGCTAAGTAATTGTTTGTGGGTGGATGGTGAATGGCGGGTTTTGGAGTTTTGGGGGGTTTGAGAGGGGGGGGGGGGGAGGAGGCGAGTGGCGCGTGCGAAGCCGGGGGAAAATCTAGTAAAGTAATAATAATGATAATATGTGAATTTTTTTTTACATTAACTCCACACAGGACATCCGGGATGCTGTCTGGAGGGTTTTTTTGAGGAGAGGAAGGAATGAATATTGGTCTTGAAGAGACCCATACCTATGTTGTAGGAAGGAGGGAACACAGAGGCCGGCAAATCATTCCACAGCCGAGCTGTTGAACACAAGAAAGAGTCGAAAAAACGACCCGTTCTCATGTGACAAATGTCAACCGTGTACAAATGTTGGGCACGCGTTTGGCGTGTTTCGCGACTATGCACCGGTGCCGAATGGATCAATGACGCTAGTTCCTCGGAGCATCTTCCATTGTAATCCCGCAATACCTTCAGGAATCCCGCAAGGATCACATCTCGGACCTCTCTTGTTTATTTTATATATCAATGATATAGGTAAATGCTTTAAAAATTCCAAATTCCAAATTTTTGCTGATGACACTAAGATTTACAAAAAAATCACTAATATTAATGACAGCCTAGAATTGCAAGATGATATCAATAGGCTTGGAATATATTGTGCTAACAACCAACTGTTCCTTAATCTGGAAAAATGTAACACAATATCATTCACCAAAAGCATAAACCCCCTAATATTCCCGTACAAAATCAATGACGTAGAGATAAAAAGATGTTGTGAAGTGAGGGACTTAGGAATAATAATGGACTCCGGAATGTCTTTCCGAACACATATAAATTCCATCTGTGACAGGGCGTACAAACTTCTAGGATTCATCATAAGAGTGACCAAACCATTTAGGTCTCCACACGTAATCAAAATACTGTACGTCTCTTTTGTTCGCTCAATATTAGAATTCGGATCAGTCATATGGAATCCCCAATACAAAGTAAATATTGAAAGGTTAGAAAGAATTCAAAAAAAGATATTGAAACACCTAGACTTTAAATCCTTTCGAACTTCAGAAAACCTAAAAGACTCATTAACATTCCATAATTTATCAACTTTAGAAGATAGAAGAAATATATCCGACCAAAAATTTTTATTCAAAATCATTAACAACGTTGTTGACAACAACTATCTTCTAGAACACATTAATTTCCACTGTCCAATAAGAAACACAAGGTCAAACCAACTATTCCACATCCCACACTCAAAAACAAATTACACACAACATTCATTTCTCCGAAGGACGTGCACAAAATACAATGATATCTTTTACGACGCTGATATTTTCCATTTGTCCTCAGGCCAATTTATTGAATCCATAATAGAAAAAATTAAAACAAATTGTTAATTACGAACTCTCCACCCCTGCTGCATGTTATTTTTTTCATTCTCATTATGTTGGTTTTCCTTCTTTTTATTATAATAATAATATTTGGATGATTTATATATCCCATATGCTTTAATTTGTGTGTGTTTTTTTTCTTTCATTTCTGTTGTATATATATTTTTTTTTTCTTGTTTTTCTACCACTTTATGTTTTCTTTAATGTTTTAATCCATGTTTATATATTATAAATTGTAGCGGAAACTTCGCTGGTTAATGCAATCATGTAATATGTTACTTTCTTATTAAAATATGTATAACTGTTTGTTTCCTAAATAAACTAAAATAAAATAAAATAAAATTGTAATACCGGTAGAACAAGGATAGCATTCCCCCCCGACGCCTGTGCTCTAAAGATTGCAATCCGTCTGTTAGGATGGGAGAATTTATTAAGCGGACTGCCCGTTTTTGCACAGAGTCGAGGGTATTTTTCAGGTATTTTGGAGCTCCAGACCAGAGTTGGCTGCCAAATTCAACCGTGGGGCGCACTTGTGATTTGTACAGGGTTAGCAGTTATGTACTATTAAAGTATCTGCGGGCCCTGTACAGTACGCCCAGTTTTTGGGAGGCTAACTTTACTCTGGTTTCGATGGAGCCCCCATACCTGAGTGAATGATTTGTGCAGAGCCGTTTTTGTGAAAAATCACCTCAAGAGCTCTGTAAATAACGGAAACGTTCTAATAATATAGTTGAATAATAACAAGATAACTTCTAAAAAAATAAATGTTAGTATAAAAAAATACAATGGTCCATGTGCATATTTAGGGACATTCACCAAACATTGATGAGACATTAGTGGTACTTTCCGAAAGAATACGACATCCACATCAAATTCTAAAACTATCGTTATTTTGCTTTGCTTGGAAGAAATGACAAGACGGAAATGCATTTTTTGTGTTTCAAAAGTTTATAATGTACCAGCGAGCACCCGGCGTGCGTTGCAATACCGCTCAAAGAAAGATGGTGTTTGTGTTTAATTTCTTTTTATTGAAGTGCTTTTTTGGGATGCAGAATATTATTTGTATTTCCGTCTGGTGTGTACATGAAAAAATGAGAAGATTTTCCGACGCGCGAGGAGACCACATAAAGATGTCCGTGGGAGAAGCGTGGATTTTTCAAATTTATGTTGTTAATAATTTTATTTTTTAACTATGTGTCCTTTGTGATTCCTCCCTCCGTCCCTCCCTCGTCCCCTTACCCCTACGTCACCACTCTCCTGCGTTTCCTTCCCATGCGTCCCCGTTTCCGTCCCCAATCCCACCCCTTCGAAATTCCCAGTCTTAACCCCTTCTTAGGAAACCCTTTCTCCCTCGCGCGAACCCTATTACCCTCTCCCCTCCCCACACTCACGCGTTCCTCTTCCCATCCTGCATTCCCTCTTGTCACCTTCACCACCTTTCCCCCTTCCTCCCCCCCCCCCTCCTCCTTCGTTCCACTCATCGCTCCTGGATTCTCCGCCCCCTCCCTCCTTCCCACTCTATCGCTATGAAATACACAAACTAAGAAATGTTAATTTTTATGTATGAAGATATGAAAATAGCAAATTATAGATGTTAAGTCAAAATTAACTATAAACACGTTAAAGAATTCAACTTACGAGTATGTTGTTTTTCCTGGTCTGTTAACTAACTCGCATGTATTCAAGAACAAAGTGAATAGCTTGGTTGACGAAGTAATGAAAACATTTAGAACTAATTGAATAAATTTCTCTAATACTTTACCAAACTGCGCCTACACTATTTAGTTTTTAGTTATTTGTTTTTCGGTTGTTATGACGTGTTGTCCTATCTCCTTCCTTAGCCAAAGTTTCGGACAGATCCGGCAGATCCACACATCTGTCGGATCTGCCCTGATGATTGACACTGTAACGCTGTACTGTAGCGCAACATGGCATAACACCTCAAAAACAAATAACGAAAATACTTTCATTGTTGATTTTACTTCTACCGGAAATTAGTTTCAGCTCGGTCAATATGTATTAAAAAGTTTTCTCGTAAATATTTTTATTTGTGTTTTTATAGCCTCCGGGTTGTATTATATGTAGGTTCATGAACCGGTCGAAAAATATACTCAATTTTCTTAGAATTAATAATGTTTTTTGTGACATTTTGCCGTACTCTAACATTTATTAAGAAAATCTAACAATTATTGTTGAGCCCAGTTGTAGATTTAACAAAATTTTTATAAAATACTTGGATTCTGCGATTTTATTTTTTTATTCCACAGCTGGGAAATGATTTGCGACTTTTTGTTTTCCCTTTCCTTCAACTACCCTCCTTCTTGTACTCATGACCCAACTCACTGTTTAGGTGTAGTTAATGTTTATGACGCAGGCCATGAGAGGAACCTCAGGGCCTCAATTATGAAGAAAAAAATAATAAAACAGTATAAAGTTTTGCTGGTTTGTGTTTGTACTTAACAAATTATTTCCATATATTGACATTATATTGTAGTTCTGTTTACCTTTTCTATTTATACAAAAATTAGATATTGAGAACGACACTTTTTAAGTGTGGAGAGAAAATAATTGTGTGTTGGCTAATTTTTAATATTATTTTTTAATTATAATAAGCAATAATTATCAGCCTGAAACACTCATCAACATTGAAAAATCTTTCCAGAAAAGATACTTGCCGCCAACGGGACTTGAACCCGTGTCCTTCTGATTGCCGGTCAGCTGCTCTTGACCACTGAGCTATGGGGGCTTATCAAATACCCGCCAAATAATTCAATATATACTAGTGTTTCATTCAACTTCATTCAACAATTACTGCTCATTATATTTTTTCCACCTGAAAACAACCAACTTTATTATTGCGAGAGAGACATTGTTAGTGTTAAATCCCTCGCTAGGTGGCGTCTAGACAAATTATGACTACATTTATTGGGGAAATACTTAAACTTGTCAAATATTAATTATTATTTTTAATTTTTAAACTAACGTTTAGACAAGATTTTTATGCATAGCACAAAGGGTAACAATTATTATAAGCAATAATTATCAGCCTGAAACACTTATCAACATTGAAAAATCTTCCGAGAAAAGATACTTGCCGCCAACGGGACTTGAACCCGTGTCCTTCTGATTGCCGGTCAGCTGTTCTTGACCATTGAGCTATGGGGGCTTATCAAATACCCGCCAAATAATTCAATATATACTAGTGTTTCATTCAACAATTACTGCTTATTATATTTTTTCCACCTGAAAACAACCAACTTTATTTTTGCGAGAGAGACATTGTAAGTGTTAAATCCCTCGCTAGGTGGCGTCGAGACAAATTATGACTACATGTATTGGGGGAATACTTAAACTTGTCAAATATTAATTATTATTTTTAATTTTTAAACTAACGTTTAGACAAGATTTTTATGCATAGCACAAAGGGTAACAATTATTATAAGCAATAATTATCAGCCTGAAACAAGTATCTTTTCTCGGAAGATTTTTCAATGTTGATGAGTGTTTCAGGCTGATAATTATTGCTTATAATAATTGAAGTTCTGTTTACCTTTTCTATTTTTACAAAATTAAATATTGAGAACAACACTTTTTAACTGTGGAGAGAAAATAATTGTGTGTTAGCTAATTTTTAATATTATTTTTTAATGTTTAGACTAAATGTGACACACAGATTAAATACAATTTATACAAAATAAGAAATGTTGAATTAAAGCGCATTCAAACATCTAATCGTCTACCGTTTTAAAATGACGAAATTATGTTACTCGCACAAGATTAGTGGAAATGTGGTTAACAAGGTAAGTTCTTACATGCCTTTTTCGAAAAACTCTCGTCGGACAGCTTTCGAAATTTCAAGCGCATGGCGTAGCTTGAAGTAAAGCACTGCCACTTGTATTATAGTTAATTAAAATCTGCCAGTGGAACATAGACTGCAAGCTACGTCACAATGTTTTATCCAATCACTGCTCTACCCCCTCGATGAGCTAACCTTGTTAAACGTATTTTCTATGAACCTTGGCGGTCGCCATGCATTTATTCCCGGGAAAAATAGTTTAATTGAGTTTGGAATTTGTGTCTGAATTTTAATGCTATAAGTAGATAATTTAAACACTGCCACAGCAGATATTGGGATTAAATTTTGTAATGGAAATACTTCTATGTACTACTGGGGCATACCGCTGCATTTGAAAGAGATTTTCTTCGCCTTTTAGAAAAACTGTCAAATGACAAATGGATTTGTACAGGATCGGTGTGAGATTTTAGAATAGTTCTTAAGAAGTAGATAATTTAATAAATCTAATTTCAATAACCTCATAGAATTTAGTATAGGTGGGTCTGAGGATCATAGGATATTTTTGTAAAAAGTATTTATGGTAGGTGTTTAATAGTTAGAACAAAAATCATTAAAATTATATGTATGCGTCTGCTGCTTTTGAGTAGCATCATGGCATCTAAGCATCTTTTTAAATTAAAAAAGGCTAAATCTAATACCAAAGTTTAGTGAGAACTCACTCAGGCGAAATATTTAAAAAATTTCATGTTTTGATTATACAAAAACTTTATTGAAAAAAATTGGAACTAAAAAATAATGAAAGCTGAATACTCCACTAACCGACATAAATATTCAACCGAGATTATAAGTCAATATTCACTTGTTATTTCTTATTTGAATTTGAACAGAGAAATAAATATATATAATATATAAAGAAAAATAAAAATATATAATATAGAGAAATAAATATATAGAAATGAATATATTAAAAAAAGTAAAAACATGGCTGAGAGAACAGAGTAACCATCATATTATGAACTTAATGTAAAGACAACTATAGACTAAAACAAAAATACAAAAACTACAGCCGCCTCAGAACACTAAACCCTAGACTGTGAAAAAAAGATGACATTTTTATTTATTATGCTTTATACGTTGTGACAACGTTTTCCCAACATCTTGTGCCTCCGTGGATTGGGACCTCTAGCTTATCTCACAATTCATGTGTGTCTCACCCTTCTGGCACATATGTAATGTACAAACTTTCCAATTCTATAAATACAATTCCAATTTCATAACAAAGAATCTACCATATGAACTTTCCTGCAATTTATGCAAATAATTACTTTAAAATTACATTCTAAATAATAAGGATAGAGATCTGGAATCAATAAATTTAAGTGTAATGATTGTGGATTCTTATAGGTAAAACTTTGAGAAACTTTGAAATAAAGATAAAAGAACATAAAAATAAAAACCACGGTTAGCGTAGAATTTTATTCATAAATAATTTTTCATCTTCATGTGTTTCTAAATTCCCTACAGAAATCAAAGCTGCGTATTATAATAATAATAAATAACCTAGGTAAACTTTTAATAAATTCTAAAGATAAAGAAAATAACTTAAGCCATTCTAGCATCTATTAACATAAATGTAATGATTGTCCAGCCTTTTACATAGGTAAAACAGCTAGAAACATTCAAACAAGGGTGGTCAAACACTTGAGATGTCAAAACAGTATAGGTTATTCAGAATTCGTCTGCAACCTAATAGATAAAAATCACTCAATTAATAAATCTTCCGGGATAGATGTATTGCATTGAAATGGGATAGGTCTACGCCTTAATAATCTTGAAGCCCTTGAAATAAAAAAGTCATTAAAAATAAATAAAACCAATTTACTTCATAAACAATTAGATTTGTCTAAAACCCTTATTTTAAAAATATTTCCATTACCCCCTGCCCACGTTCACCCCTCCCTCTTAGGCACGGCCCTCCTCGCCACCACCCAGGTTGGTTTTCTGTCTCCCTCTTCTAATTTTCTTTTAAATACCATGTATATCTGTATGATGTTCAATATATTTTTATTCACCCCTGAGGAAGGTTCAGGATGAACCGAAACCGGTTGGATTAAGAAATAATAAAGTGGAATTGAAACAAAGTTATTATATTGTGTTTATTATAAAATAATATATGAGATGTTTAAACAATAATAGTTTCTTGGAGTTGGAGACGAGTCAAACTTTTGACTTTAGTGGAATTGAGTTACTACGTTGTTATTTTAATGGTGTTCATTTGAACAAATTGCAAATTTAGACACATTTAACCAGTTGGTTAAAAAAATAAAAAAATAAATTAAATTAAAAATCTTCGCACGCCCTTCTTGCTTGATATCTACATTTTCATACATGATTTTAACAAACAGAAGCCTGAGGGATCTCACTTCCACAACATTCAGTTTACTTTCATCCTTCCTCTGCCAGCTCCATGCCTTACTGCATTAGGGTGTGTATCAATGCTCTATTGTGAAGTGCTGGCTTCGCTTATTTGGACAATTTTGTTGTTGGCGCCAGACGCCATGAGTCCTTTATTAATTGAGTTTTCTGCAATTTACTCTGCATTCAGTAAGCCTTTCTGGCTCTCATAAAAATACTTCCCGAATGCACAAACTCATTGCTCAAGCAAACGTGCGAGTAAAATAAAAGAGCACGGGACAGTGTTCGAGGCGTAGCACGTAGCTCGAATTTTCAACAAGTTGTAACTCCTCGTATGGTGTTCCATTTTTACTCCCATATTTTTAATACAATTCTTTCATTTAAAATAACAACATTCTCCAGAATAATTATTTAAAAAAACTTTCATTCGACCCTTACCTCATTCCATTGCTGAGATAATGCAAAATAATTAAACTTATTTATACAATGAAATAAAACAATTACTTTGTTTATAACCACGATTTATTTATTTAATACCGACCGATTTCGCTTAACACAAGCATCATCAGGGTGAAAATTAATCTGGCCAAAAAATACATTACATAATATATAAATACAGAAAGAGACAAAACATAAGGTAAAGGAACAGGTAAAAGAGAGAAATTGTTTTGCGTTGTTTTGTCTCTTTCTGTATATATACACATAAACTCACACAATGTATTTTAATTTATAACCGAAACCGGTCGTCATTAAAAAAATAGTGGTTGTAAACAAAATAATTGCTTTATTTCATTAAATAATATATCAAACCACAGAGTAAGTGCTTTACACCAAAACATATTTATACACTAACAAGTACCCAAATTTGTATGAATATATTTTCTGCCAATCAAAAGTGCAACAGACAAAAGAAGAATATTACAGACTTTCTTTCAATGAACAATTTTTTAATGAGTAATGTTTTCACATCCGCGGCCGTTTGTCAATTGAATAAAATTTTCACGGGGTTTTTTAGTAAGGCTGTTAGAGTAAAAAACTTTCCAAACCAAAGACATAATACATCACATAAATAAACTGAGAAACGACTGTGACACTGACACTGTCACTAAACTAATAAAGGAAATATAACAGCAAATAGCTTTTCTATTTACCTACATCTGTAATCTGCGCCCCACGGTTGAATTTGGCAGCCACCTCTGGTCTGGAGCTCCATAATACCTAAAAAATACCCTCGACTCTGTGCAGAAACGGGCGGTCCGTTTGATAGATTCTCCCATCTTAACAGACGGATTGCAATCTTAAGAGCACAGGCGTCGGGTGGGAATGCTATCATTGTTCTACCGGTATTACAATGGAAGATGCTCCGAGGAACTAGCATCATTGATCCCTTCGGCACCAGTGCATAGTCGGGAAACACGCCAAACGCGTGCCCAACATTTGTACACAGTTGACATTTGTCACATGAGAACGGGTCGTTTCTTCGACTCGTTCTTGTGTTCAACAGCTCGGCTGTGGAATGATTTGCCGGCCTCTGTGTTTCCTCCTTCCTACAAAATGGGTCTCTTCAAGACCAATGTTCATTCCTTTCTCTCCTCAAAAAGACCCTCCACACAGCATCCCAGATGACATAGGCCCTAAGGGAAATTATTTTCCTCAGGGCCTCCTGTGTGGAGTTAATGTAAAAAAAAAAAAAATCTGAGTAATTATTAGCGGTATATTCCCCAGCCCTTTTTAATGTTCAAACATAGTACCTATTTACAAATTCTGAGATAAAAATAATCTCTCCAACTGTAGGCCTATATCAAGTTTAAATATTCTCACAAAAGTTTTCGAAAATCTAGTGAAAATCCAACTGATAGACTACCTAGACAAACATAAAATTCTATCAGAAAATGCGTATGGTTTTTGAAAGAATATGGAAGAACAGAATGCATTATTAAAAGTGAAAAAAACCATTTTTCAAAAATGTTGACCAAAAAAAGCTGCATTGTGGTTTTTTTAGATATGAATAAAGCTTTTGATACAGTATCCCATAAAATTCTCCTTCAAAAATTAGATAACGTAGGTATTATAAACTCTGCGTATTACTTCTTCAAATCATATATAACTGACCGCAGCCACGCTCTAAAATTAGGCAACGTAACAAGCCAAAACAGATACATAACGTAAGGAGTTCCCCAAGGAAGTACATTAGGACCCATCCTATTTTTACTTTACATCAATTGCCTACGTCAGTTAGATATTAGCGGAGATATTATTTGCTTTGTGGATAACACTATTCTCGTTGTCACTTCTGATTCCTGGACAAATGTGTATAAAAAATCTGCTGAAGGAGTCAACCAAATTGAAAATTGGCTAGACAATAATCTGCTAACATTAAATATAGACAAAACAAAGTACATGACATTAAGTACAGATCCCAAACGACAACCAAGACTCAATGAATACTTAACCATACACGACAGCACATCTAAAAAAAACTGCCTATGCAACTCGCTAACACGGACCCAGATAATCAAAAATTCTTAGACATTTACATTACCAACTATTTTAGGTAGGCAGAAAAAATAAATAAAGCAGCGGGTTAAGTCAGAAAACGTATATATTTTTCTAAGAACATTTAAGACTTTACTACTACGCGTTAAGCCAATCAATAATCTCCCACGCTAAGATGGGTTGGGGTGGTGCTGCGAAAACTAATATGGACCCTCTTGACGAAGCGCAAAAGGCCTTAATTAAAGTTATTTCTAAAAACCTTTTAGATTCTCGACAAAACAGTTATTTAAAGACTTTGCTGTATTGAACATACAGCAATTGTACATCAAAATTATGTCTATACATTACCAAAAAGATAAACTAAACCATCACATTGCACATCACAATTACGACACAAGACATATGTAGATATCAACACACGACTCTGAAGACAAATACAACATATGGACAAAGACATTATCATAATCTGGCTCCAATTTTTTTAAATTTAATTGAAAAAGATATTCACACAACAAAAAATGCAAATCTAAAACACAAAATCCATACGTGGATAGCCATACGTGGAAAGTCATTGCATTCTGCAGGCAGATAACTTGAACAATACAACAACACACTTAACGCCTGTATTTTTCTCTTTTCCTCTCAATTATTTTTATTTCTTTCTTTTATCTTTTTTCTATTTTTCTCATCCCTTTTCCTTTTCATTTCTTTTTAATTTTTGTTTTATTCTGTTTATCTATTAAATTAAAATTAAACGAACAGGCTCAGTCTTGACAGATATATTATTTTGGTTAATAAATAATAATAAAAAAATTAAATGTATGATTTACTATTGCGAATTTATTTCTAATGTTCACTCACCTACACTAATGTTCTAGTATAAAGAAAAATCCTTTGCCTCCAGCTTTAATGCCATCTCATCCTCCGCTGCCCCGGAACTAATCTTCTGTCACTCCTTTCTCGTCTCAGTCTTTCGTCGAACACAGCCACAATAATTATTCATTCTTAAATGCTTTCGACGTCCGATGGGTTCAACCTTTTCACGTGAATACTACAGTCTTGCTTACCTGAGTCGGTGAAATCGTCAAACCTTACACACTCTTGGGGAATGTTTTTGTGGTAAAGGCAAAAAAAGAAAGAAGCTACGAGTAAAAGAAATTTGACAAGAACCGAGCTATTCGTATCAAGTGACTCAAAATAGACGATTTCCTTACATTTGATTTTTATTCAGTGTTTTTCGGGTTCAGTTCAGAAGTAATTTTTTATTCTATGCACTCATAAGAATAACACAAGAGTGCCTTGTGGGCGTGCTTTGTGATTCAAATATTTGCCAAATCCAGGCTGAAATTTCCAATACAAAGAGATTTTACAGAATTCAAACTACGATGTCATTCGAGTGTATGTGAGATGGGGCGCTGGGCTAAATCGAATATTTGTTTCCATTCAAATTTGTTTGTACCTTAGGCTCTTTTAGTATGTGCACTGCTACTCTGGGGGTTACTATGAATCTAACAAGACGTAAAATTTGATGTTCTTCTCATTCTATATCAAAATAAATATTATGACATTACCTTGAGGTTTTTCAACGGTTTCGTACAAAAATATATTTTTTATTTCTTTCTTAAAAACATTACATATTGCAGATTACAATGATCTTTCGCTGTCCAACTAGGAAATTTACCTGTTTTAGGACAGTCAAACTGAGCAGATTTATTGCATGTAATCATTGTTTTGTCTATTATATTGACTTTTAGTTAGAAATAGCACTTGGTGGATAATATATTAAAGTTTAGATGGTAGATACAAAAAGTTGCTTATACAAGAAGTTGTAAATAATATATTTTAATTATTAATAGAGAAGCAAAATAAAAAGAAAATTAAAAAAGAAACAAAAAAATTATAAACATGTATTTTTTTCAACCATTCCATGAATTTTTAGTTTGGATTTTGATGAATTAATACACTAGAGCTAGAGAATCAAAAAATAGATAAAGAAAGGAAAGTAGAGAAACGACAAATGCAAGGAAAGAATTTAAGCAATTTTTGAACTTACATTTGTATGAAGTAAATATTAAAGTAGTACAAATATGATATCAATATTAGGAAAGGTTAACAAAAAAAAAAGACTTTTATTTAGCACATTTTTGCATTCAGTTCTCCCCAAGACCAGAAGCCAATCATTTAACAGATTACGCAGAATACTTTTTGATTTAAACGCATCAGATATAAGATTAAACAATTTAGATCCTAAATACGAGAATTGTCTTTGAGCTGAGGATGAAGAAGTAGTGTGAGGAACTACTGGGTTCCTCTTTGCGTGTCTGGTGTCGTGATAATGGTCTACGGAAGTGTAATGGTGACGCCGTTTTTGAATATGTAATATAATTTTCCTCATGTATAATTGCCTTGAAATGATTTTTAAGCTTTTGCTAAGGGATCAAGTATTGTTTTTGTACAACCGCCCCATCCTAAGGAAGAATAATCTAATAAGGAATTACACATGGCAAAGTAAATTCATTTCATGCCTTTAACGCGGAGAAAATTTCTAATTGCCATGAAAAGATGTGTAAGTTTCTTGACCCTTGTGGAAGTTATCCCATCTCAGTAATTTATCTATGATAATTCCTAGATATTTTATACTGTCCACACCCCACACCTATTAAGGTATTGAATTTACATGTAGTTATTTCAATGCAATGGTGTACAATTCAGGTATAAGATTAAACAATTTAGGTCCTAAATACGAGAATTGTCTTTGAAATGAGGATGAATAAGTGGTGTGAGGAACTACTGGGTTCCTCTTTGCATGTCTGGTATCGTGATAATGGTACCCCCCTCTCCCGCTTTCCCCGTCCCACGACCCCCCCCCCCTCCCAATTTCCCCTCCCGCATTCCAAACATTCAGTCCCTCTAAGTTCAGTTTTCAAACAGCTCTTGTGCAACCTATTGCATTTTTTTATACAAATTACATAATGTCAGGGCTCACCAGTATATATATAGAAACCTTCGTTGCCGTGCTCACACAACAACTCACCAAATCGCAATTGGATGATCGGTTTAGCAATGCATAATTTCATGATGCCAGAGCTCACTATTGTATACAGAAACCAATGCGGGAAAGCGCACATCAAAAGATTCATCGCAATCGGATGAATGGTTTAGCAACGCATAGCGGACATACAAATATTTTTAGATTTATATAAATACATTTATACATATATATTTACCCCCCACACAGCATCTTCAAAGATGACATAGGCCCTGAGGAAAATAACTTCCCTCAGGGCCTATGTCATCTTTGAAGATGCTGTGTGGAGGGTAAATATATATGTATAAATGTATTTTTATAAATCTAAAAATATTTGTAAAAATTAAATTAGGAAAATAACTTCCCTCAGGGCCTATGTCATCTTTGAAGATGCTGTGTGGAGGGTAAATATATATGTATAAATGTATTTTTATAAATCTATAAATATTTGTATGGAGTTAATGTAAAAAAATATATATATATATATATAAACAGGATAAGATAAGATAAGACAAGATAATAATAACATAATATCTTTTTATTAATATATAAAAAAGTCGGCTTAGTTACACTATTTATAACTCGAGAACGGCTGACCGATTTTGATGATCTTTGATTTGTTGGATTTGTCTCCGCCCCGGATAGGATTATTACTATTAAAACATCGCAAAAATTCACGAAAAAGAAAGTTATGAGATAATTCATTTCCTCATACATTTATTATGGAACGAATTTTCTTCTTTTGAAAGAGTTGAAGGAAAATTGTGGTAAGTAGGTATAATATTGCAGTTTGCTTGAATTAAAAAAAATTCAAAAACGTCAAATGTCAATGTGCTGATTGTTTTTCTTTTGTTCTTAAACATATAATGCTGCCTCTCTTTCTTACACACTAAATGTCAACAGTCGTAAATGGGACAAATGGTGAACGTATGTCTGCACAACTCCAGGAAAACAGCCACTTCTTTTCAAAACATTGAAGGCGCATTGTGACGTGGGGTACCTATTGCAATTCGGTGAAGTCAATCAAATACATCTGCAAATTTATTACAAAAGTCAGCGATATGGCGGTTTTTGGCGTTAAAACTACAAATAAAAAACGATGAAATCACACGCTATCAAGTTTGTGAACTACAATGAGGCGATTTGGCGTTTATTCTCATTCCCCATTCATGAACGACATTCCATTGTTGTATATTTGGCGATGCATCTGGAGAATGATCAACGAGTTTATTTCATTACATTGATTGTTGCCAAACGTGCTGAAACACCTACAGCAACAAAATTGACCAGTTTCTTTTCGATTTGCCAATGCGATCTGTTTGCCCGGACGTTGCTCTACTCTGAGATGCCACGTTATTACATTTTGTCGAACGCTTTGTTGAAGAGATTTCCACGTCGGAAGCATGGCGATGTGGTTACTGATAATCCGGTTGTGCGTTCTACTGATGCTCTTGGTCGCATTTACATAGTTCATGTAAAAAATAACGAATGCTTCTACTTTCGGTTGTTGCTGGTGAATGTTCGTGGGCTGACATCGTTTGAATCACAAGTCAATGGCTTAGTGTGCCCAACAATTCGTGTTGCATGTCAGCAGATCAATTTGCTTGAAAACGATACTCATTGGGACATGACAATCACTGAAGCAATTATTTTTGCATCTCCAGTCTGATACGCACATTATTTGCTATCATTATTTCGACATGTTTCCCATCGAATCTACATGAACTATGGAACAAGTACAAAGATGACATGTCAGAAGACATTTTACATCGAATTCGTGTCAGTTCAGGGAATCCTGATCTCGAGGTGAATGAGGATATACATAAACAGGTTTTGTTTTTGATCGAAGACATGTATTACCTCATGTGCGGCAGTTTTTTAGTCAAGTTACGAATAACAACGCCAGATCAACGCTTCATGAATGCAATGAATGCAATGAAACTTGCAATGAATGATGCTTTTAATCAAGAGTTGTTACGTGAACGTGAATATGATCAAGATGCAGAACAGAAGGAAGTGCATGATACATTAATGAAGGCAGTTGATGATGGAAATGGTGGCTTATTTTTCCTCGATGCGTCCGGTGGAACTGGGAAGATATCTAACGACAACAAAACGAAAAATGTTGAATATCACAAGGTGCTTCAATGAAGGGAATCGACCCAAGTGCAACCCACCCAGTAAATAGTTTTAACAGAAAGTATTACAATAATGCCACGTGAATCATTCCGATTCGCTGTAATAAAGCAAATGTCTTCTGCCACGTGAATTACATTTCTTCATTCATTTTGAGTATTAATTTTAACTTAAAAAAAATGAAATTGATTCTGCTAAGTTAACACAACAGTTATTTATTCTTAGGCGGTACGAAGTTCACCGGGTCAGCTAGTTGTTATATAAAAATCAATCAGATGCAGCTATGGAACGTATCAATATCATGATTTTTGACTCATTCGGTCGTTATATCTCAAAACTGGTGACATCTACCTCAGCGACGCACGACCCCCACGAAGGTCCAAGCAGCGAGAGAGATGTGTGAAAAGCACAGCGACGGATTAGCACTAATTAGAATGAGAAAGCAATAATTCTAACAAGCATGTGTAAATTTTACATAGACTATCTTTCCAGGATTAAATAATAAAAAGTAATTAATATAGATAAAAGTTTGCCTAACCTTGATTGAGCTGTTAATCACCTTTTTGTGCGTTAATCCAGAAATTAAGCCCTTAATCAGTTATATTACCAATTTGTACGCGTGGGACTTATATTAATTACTCAATAAATACTGCGGTAAAGGGATTTGATTGCCTGAAATAAGTAGAGATTTCAACGTGATTAATAACTGCCCTTGGCATTGCTTCTATTAACATTCGGAATGTTGTAATATTATTGTATCTTCTCTACTTAATTATATATGTTCATAATATTTTCTTTCACTTTTCTATCTTGGTTTAGAATGTTTTCATTAGCAGCTTTTAAATAACATATTTTGCTTTTCTTTTATTTTGCATCAAATGCCAGACCCTCTGTTTATACCGGCATATTAATATGCAAAAATATTTTTGGCTTGGTACCAAATTTCCCGTGCGCATGGCGAAGTCAGGACATTGAAAGCTGGCCAGCCCAATGAACATGAATTAAATTTTAGTTTTGTGGTAGATAGCTGAAGGCATCACGATACCACGATAAGCGAGGGTTGTAAACAAGCAATTTCCAAGCTTAGCAGGAGGTAAACTGGAGGTTGCGTAGCAGACCTCGCGTCTAAAAAAGTACGTCTCCTATTTTCTCTTTTCAAAATTTTCTCTTATCAAAACCAAAATTTGGTCCAAAATCATAAGATTTGTGAGTATGTAGGTGTAAGTATGTGATACCTTTATAATAAACATTAAATATTTTAAATAAATGAAGACAATATAAGCGAAACCCAATCGAAAATCTGGAAACAGAGAAATCAGAAAAACATATTGACACCTCTGGGACTCGAACCCAGGACTTCTTGCTCCTCCTGGACTTGGACCTCCTGGGTTCGAGTCCCAGAGGTGTCAATATGTTTTTCTGATTTCTCTGTTTCCAGATTTTCGATTGGGTTTCGCTTATATTGTCTTCATTTATTTAAATATTACAATTTGAGGTTTTACTCATAAAGTTAAAAATTAAAAATAAAATAAAAAATTAAATTTTTTTTTGTATTTCAAAGAAATGTCACACAAAATTCTAAAAATACTATGAATCCTGAACTTCTCCATTTCTTTTCTTCTGGCCAGTACGTCACATAATATTGATTATTAGATTTGACAACTCATGGCGCGAGAAAAAGATAGTATTTAACATGATCACCTTTTTAAACCGGAACTGGAACGAAAAAAACAAATTTAGTTAAACAAACAGTCGAATTAAAACATGACTTATGGAAAGTTTGCGATTTTAGTTAATTTTCTTCTCATTTCCATATCTCTCTTTGAAGTTGCTTTTTCTTTTTTCCCGTAATATCAGAAAAGCACAATTTTGATGTGATAGTTGTAGTTTTTAGAATAAATCCTATTATTGAGATAGAGAGCGAAGCTAGCCGTCCGTAATGGAGTACTGGTATCTACCCTGATGTCTGGCAGTGAGGCATGGAACTAGCATAGGAAGGATTAAAGAAGACTGAATGCTGTAAAAATGAGATCCCTGAGGTGTATGTGTGGTACAACCATGTATGATCGTGTGAGAAACGTGGAGATACGCAAAGAATGCAAGGCTGAAGTAAGTGTAATGAGTAAGATTAAAAAAGGAACGCTCCGATGGTTTTGGCATGTAGAGCGAATGAACGATGAAAGAGTGTAAGGAGAATATATGAAGCCAATGTGAATGTTAGAAGTCAGGGACGCCCGAGAAAGACATGGCACGACCGAGTGAATCAGATACTTGAGTCGGGCCATGTCAAGGGTCAGAATAATAGAAGAGCGTGTATGAGACAATGTATGAATGTGAAAGAGGCAAGGAGTGTGTGCCAAGACCGAGTTGTTTGGCGGTCCGTTCTCTCTGCCTACCACTGCGGGAAAACGGCGTGATGGTTAGTTATTCAGATAGAAAATATCAATTTGAATAAAATTCCTATTTAAAAACATCCGTTTTTTCTAAATATTTAAAAAAAATTGAACGCCTTGAAATGAAAGAAAATAATTTTATCACTAAGCTAAAATATTGCAAGTAATATTTTAATATTCTTTTTGGGAGCACTCTGCATTGATAATCGAAGTCGGTGTGTACTATACTTGAAGAATAATATAGGTATTTGAACGTAAGTACTTGAAAAACGTTTCCTTTAGCTTTATTACTAGATACGCATTATTACATTGGTATTTGATTTTACGACTCTTTCTTTCGACTGTTTTTGCTTAGAGTACTGGAAAACTACCCTAAATAATGTGTTTACCTTCGTAAAGCGTAAAACCTTTCTGTAATCAGGACGTTTACAATTTCCACCCCTTGTGGTGTAACTGAGACCTGGAACCTGAGAGAGAGGGAGCTATTTATGTATCCAGCGGTGTCACCCAATTTCCATGAAAATGGTTTCCAACGTAAACTTATCCCATTATTATATATTCTAGCTACTGAAGACGTTACTTTTTATAGCACGTACGACGAAGAGGTAATATAGTAATTTAATCAATAAAATTATACATTTTTCGAAAAATGGCTCTAACACAAGTTGTTAGGGGTAAAACATAGACAAATGAACAACTTATCCTTTAATTTAATTTCCTTTTTTTCTTTTCACCAAATACAAGATGGAAAAATATAATGTTGGCAAAAATGAAAACGTTATCTGTTGAAGAAGAAGATAATAATAATATAAACAAAAATATGAAAGAGAACAAGACACAGAAAACCGAAAAAAGACAATGGTCTCGTTATTGCCAGCTTCTGTCAAGCCGTCAATCTCATATTTCAAATTTTAGAATTAACAATATTATCTTCAACTAATTATTTTCCCATTATTTGTTTTGATTTTGATGGATCCTGAAATCTACAGACAGATTAACTGTTGCTGGTTCATAGATTTTTAAAATCACAGATTTATCTAATTATATAACTAAACTTCACGCCGTTTCCCCGCAGGGGTTCGTAGAGAGAACAGACCACCGCCAAGCAACTCGATCTTGGCACACACTCCTTGCCTCGTCCACATTCATTCATCGTCTCATACATGCTCTTCTATTATCCAGACTTTTGACACGTCTTCCTCGGGCGTCCCCGACTTCTTCTACCATTGACATACGCGTCATATATTCTACTTACACTGCTTTGCTCGTTCATTTGTTCTACACGCCCAAACCATCGGAGGGTCCCTTATTCAGTGCGTTCACAGATTTAATCACTTGATTATTAACCACTGGAGCGCTTTTCGCTACAATATGGCACTATTTAAAATACCTTGGTTTGCTTTGCTGCCAATTTTGGCAAATTTTTCCTTATTTGTAAGTATGTAATTAATTAGAAGTTTAAGATTTTAAATTTTTTTTTTATAAATCTTACGAATATGTGATAATCGACAAAAGATATGTGAATTTATTGGCTATACAGAACTATAATCAGTTTGTATGTGTCCATATTAAAATTCGGATGTGTGATTTTTTTTAATGTGGGCGGAAAATATTCCACCAAAAAATCTCGAGCAATCGGAGAAAGAAGTTTTAAACTGCGCTGTCGCTCCAGAGGTTATGTAACCAATATGAAATAAACCACATAATGTTTTTTTCTACATTAGCTCCACGCAGGACATCCTGAGGAAAAAAATTCCTCAGGACCAATGTCATCTTTGGAAATGCTGTGTCGAGAGTCTTTTAAAGGAAAGAGAAGAGAGAAAGTTCTGGGAAGGAAAAGGAATGAGAGGTGGGTAGGAATCTGTGGGTCAAAGTGTCCAGGAGTGACTAACGTATGAAATCCATCCCCTCCTCTACGGTGCAAGCGATGCAAGGCGATGGGTTGGGAGAGAGAGAGAGAGAGAGTTTGGAGAGGTCTAGGTTAGGTTTCTTAGGGGGGAGGGGAACTCGGGAGGGGAGTTTGCGGGTTGTGGGGAGGGGGGAGTGGAATGGGAGTGGGAAGGTGGAGAAGGTGGAGTATGAGCGCGAGAGGGAAGGGGAGGCGGAAGGGGAATGGGAAGTATGGAACAATTTCTTTATGAAATGGCACAGCAACGCATGTCAGGTATCAGCTGGTAATATTATAAATGCAAAACTGCCTGTGTTTGTTTATTACACTTTCACGCCTAAACGACTAAACCGATTTTAAAATTTCTTTCACTAATAGAAAGCTACATTATCAGCGAGTAACATAGGCTTTATATAATAGTTAGTTCTTGCGTTATTAAATTTGTATGAATGAAAATGTGTGTATTTCATATATTTTAGCGGCAGGGAGGAAAGGCAGAGGGAAGGTGGGGTTCGCGTAGAGGTAAGAGACGAGGGAGGGGGAAGACGCCGAAGGAATCAATTTATTTCTTTGAATGGCAATGCAACGCATGCCGGGTACCGGCTAGTACTCGTATCATATAAATGAAATAGTTACTAAAAAGTCAAATGCAAGTTACCTATTATTAATTATTTTTAAATAAATATAAAGTATTTGGAATCAAGATTTTTCAACCCTGCACCAAATGCCATACACACGAGTGTATAATAATAGCTCGTAATAATAACCCCGTAGTCAATAGTTTCCTGACATTCTGAAAATAGCTGTAACAGTTTTAAACCGTTACGAGAGGAATTTAATTACGGTTAACACCCGCGCTGTGCTAGCGGGTTTCCAACAGAACATCGAGCCATCCCCTAAGAAAACTATTTTAGTTATGTGATTTCAATAGAATTCCACCACCCAAAAATGAAAGGGAGTTCCGTCACGTTTCAAAAAGAAAATCTCTATTCATTGTTTGTACAAGACTTGCCTAACAACGTGTTTTAGTATAATACGTGCCTGGCTTTTGGAGAAGCTAGATTGCTCTTCCTTTCAGCATGTTACTCGTTATTGCAGTCGGTGTGACGCGTGTAGAGTTGCAACATCTTGCGCTGCACAGTGTAAAAGCGGGGGACGTGGTGGTATAATAATTACGACTTGCCGCATGTGGTACAAATATCGAATAATCTATACATGGCTGGCTGTACGTGCATTCCAGTGGTATTGCATTACGTGCAAACTTCTGACAAAATCATTTGACTTCCGTTAATTTTTTTATAAATTTACCACAGATTTTTTTCACTTACGTAGTAAGACTATATTAAATAGTTATTATGTAATGTATCATTGCAGAAGACGATAACACTAATACTCCTAATGAAAATGTGAAAGAGAACAAAACACAGAAAAATAAAAAGATAACAGACGCAACTGGTACTCGAACCCAGAACCTCTCGTTTTACCGGGACGAATGCCAAATCCAATTAGGCCACTGCTACTTCTTATTAAACCGTCATATTTGTCAATCTCATATTTCAAATTTCAGTATTAATAATATTATCTCCGAGAATTTTTTTTGCATATTATTGGCAACTATCTTTTTTCATTGGAAACAATCGTTCGAAGAACTGGTTTGTAGCCTAGATAGTGTCTCGCATAAATATATACGGATTTATAATTAAAGAAGAAGTTAACAATAATAATCTTAACGAAAATATGAAAGAGAATAACACACAGAAAAATAGAAAAAGATAATGGTCGCAACTAGAACTCGAACCCAGACCTCTGGTATAACCGGGATGTGCGCTTTAACCAATTTCGCCAATGCCACCTTCTGTTAACCCTAGATAGCTAACCTTCTGGTGTACTCTATTTAAGCTAACCATCTGTTGAAACGAGGGTATTTGATTATTATATTTTTTGGATGATATAATTATAAAAATCGTCTCCTTTTTTATAGTTTTATTCTTAGATATGATTGTAAATAAAAATATGTTTTGGAATTTAACCTGATTTATATATTATTTAAATTATTTTAATCTTTCTTAGGCCTCTAATGAAATAGGAACATTTTTTAGTAACCACTTTGGCATGCAAAATCAATTAGTAAATGAAAATAAAACTATCAGTTTTTTTGGCTTCATATGGCACATAACATAAAAAGTAATTAAAACGTCAAATAAATCATTTTTCTTTGGCGCAAGTGACACAAAAATCAACTTTATAATTACCGCACATCGCAACGTTACAGTTGGCGTACATACTTTTGATCAAACGCCTTTTCTTATAGTGGCACTTTTGAGGTTTTCTCGACCTGGAGATGTTTCCAGGTCAAGAAAACCGAAAAAAATACCTTTCCTCGGAATCTGATGGATCCTAATTTTCTTAACTCTGCACATCATCCTACGACACCAAATCTTCGGTATCACTAGCAGAACTATCAACCAGAGCATCGCTATTTAGTTCTTGATGTAGTAGATTAATTATTTCATCTTATTTTAACGCAGACATGGTGTAAACCTAAAAATAATTACAAATTTAGAGTAAAATATTCACGCGCACCCGAATTAAAACACTGACGTTAAAGTTAACCATCCGTCGAAACGAAGGGCAAAGGTCAAGTACCCCAAAATCTGTGATGCTTACCTGTTCACTGCAAGCGTCACTGCAACGGGCTTACCGGCGACTAATTTGGCTAGCTGAGACAACACATTCGGACGCTACGTTAAAACGAGACAGCGATATTTCTTAGCGCTGTCCGTCGAATCGACGGAGGTTAGCTATTCAGGGTTAAAACCGTCATTTAGTCATACTCAAATTTCAAATTTTAGAATTAACGATATTATCTTCAACTAATTATTTTTTTCCATAATATGGGCAACTACTCTTTTTATTAGAAACAATCATTCTAAGAATTGGTTTGTAACTAGAATAACGTCTCTGATTTATTTATATGGAACGTCCATTGACCCTTTGTAAAAGTCTAAATGAATATTCATTTTTTATTATAACAATTCTCTTTTTATAACTTTTGAAGGTTATTCCCCTCAATGTTATATAAAATTGAAGAAGAAGATAACACTACTAATCTAAACAAATTTTCATATTTATGAAAGAGAACAAGACACAGAAAAATAAAAAAACATTACAGTTATTGATAAATAACTAGTTAGAATGTGGTTAAATTGTTGTCTTTTACTGTGGTGATGCTGAGAGTGTTTTCCTTCCGAAACGGAAAGCAAATAAAGTATTTAATTCGGAAGTTTTGATGCGATGGAAGTTCACATTTAGGACGGGTTTTTTCACAAAATTTTAATAATTCATCAAATTTCATAGCTGAAATACTAGTTCTGTGAAAGTTCTATTCAATTAACTAACCATCACGTTATTTCCCCGCAGACGGACCGCCAAACAACTCGGTCTTGGCACACACTCCTTGCCTCGTTCACATGACGTTAAGTCCATTAAGAACCTAGCAGAACAATCGGTTTCGTCGAAATTTGCTAAAAGAGTTTAATTTTTTGTCGCTTGTGTCGCTCTAATCGCTTTTTAAGTCAATTCTGCCAAAATTTATTGTAAATGGTGTCATGAAGTACTTTTTTGAATTATAACTTCCCACCCCTATATGATTATTTCCGTCATCAGGTTAAAAGTTTGCAACATTGGCTAAATCTTATATTTCTAAAATTGACATATATTTTTAGCTGTTTGAGACACATTCTAAGTAAAGAACTACTGAGCATTACGTACTTCGCATTCTGTCAATCCATAATCCAATATGGTATAATAGGATGGGGTGGCGCCTATAAAACTCACACACAATCTCTTTACATTGCGCAAAAACTAATAATTAAAATAATATTAAAAAAAATCATTTCTATATCCATCTGAACTCATATTCAAAGAATTTAAAGTCAGAAAATTAAATACTCTCTTCCTGTATCATTCAACCTTACAAGTTTACAAAGAGGATATCCTAAACAAATCCATACCCTTCAAAAACACAGTAAATCTCAGGCAAAAATACATGTTACCAATTCCCATTTGTAAAAAAACTTTGGGTTAACAAAACTATAAATACTTAGGAAAAAATTTCTTTAATAAATTACCAGAAAATATCAGATCTATTCAATAAATGAAGCGACGATCGTTTTGAATCAAATCCGATCGAATTGAGAACACAATATCCCTGAGAGGAGCTAGCCGAAGGTTTGTATTATAACTTGGTTTTTGTAAGTATTTAAATTGAACCATTGTTGTTGTGTCTTGAACATTGTGGTGTTATTTATTATTAATTTGTTATAAGTTCGTAATCAGGCGGTTTGAGCCCGTCGTTACGTAACAATGGTTACTAAAAATGGATTTGACACTAGTATCCGCTAGTAAAAATCCGAAGTTCATTAAAAAAATTTTATTTGAACATCTTTTTAAGAACTGACGGAAATTCACGATTCAACTAGTATGATTTTAGAAGCAAATCGTGAGTTGTTTATGGAGTTAACCACTACAATCTATATATATTTTTTAATTTAAAAAAATATAAACCACCAAAAGTTAACGAAGTTCTATAAAAATCTGTATCTTCTGAATATGAAAAATATTAGAGACATATTGATTTATTTTATATGTGAATCGATATTCCCACATTTTACAAGTGAACTAATTTTCCATAAATATGGGAATATTTTCGGCTAACTGTCAACCCAGAACAACACTTGCATGGTGATCACTGAACACGCCTTGCGATGATTGTCTGCGACTGCCATTTGAATAGCCCCCAGGGCATCACAACGTGGAAACACAATTGAAAAACATATTTGATTAATTATTATAAGCAATAATTATCAGCCTGAAACACTCATCCGCATTGAAAAATCTTCCGAGAAAAGATACATGACGCCAACGGGACTTGAACCCGTGCCCTTCTGATTGCCGGTCAGCTGCTCTCCCAATTGAGCTATGGCGGCTTATCTTATACCCGTCAAATGATTCAATATATACTAGTGTTTCATTCAACAATTACTGCTTATTATATTTTTCCACCTGAAAACAACCAACTTTATTTTTGCGAGAGAGACACGGTTAGTGTTAAATCCGTCGCTAGTTGGCGTCGAGACAAATTATGTCTTCATTTATTGGGGAAATACTTAAACTTGTCAAATATTAATTATTATTTTTAATTGTTAAACTAACGTTAAAGACAAGATTTTTATGCATAGCAAAAGGGGTAACAATTATTATAAGCAATAATTATCAGCCTGAAACACTCATCCACATTGAAAAATCTTCCGAGAAAAGATACATGACGCCAACGGGACTTGAAACCGTGCCCTTCTGATTCCCAATAAATGAAGACATAATTTGTCTCGACGCTACCTAGCGACGGATTTAACACTAACCGTGTCTCTCTCGCAAAAATAAAGTTGGTTGTTTTCAGGTGGAAAAATAAAATAAACAGTAATTGTTGAATGAAACACTAGTATATATTAAATCATTTGGTGGGTATAAGATAAGCCGCCATAGCGCAATTGGGAGAGCAGCTGACCGGCAATCAGAAGGGCACGGGTTCAAGTCCCGTTGGCGTCATGTATCTTTTCTCGGAAGATTTTTCAATGTGGATGAGTGTTTCAGGCTGAGAATTATTGCTTAAAATAATTGTTACCCTTTGTGCTATGCATAAAAATCTTATCTTAAACGTTAGTTTTACAATTAAAAATAATAATATAGTTGATTATTAAAAAGTTTAGGTTTTAACATTAAGTAGTCGTTAAGTATTATTATTAACATTGTTATTATTTCCTATGAAATAAAGGTATTCTGCTGTGTAAACTGTATGATAATGACTTGTTTTGTCATACTGTCATCATCACTTTGTCATCTTAAGGAATGCTGTGTGGAGGGTTTTTTAAAGAAAAATAAGGAAAGGAAGTTCTAATAAGAAGGAGTTCTTGGAAGGAAATGGGTATTAAGGGTGGGTAGGAATCTGGGGGTCAGTGTATCAAGGCGTAACGAACGTATGAATCCATCCCTTCAACCGCAGTGCAAGGCGATGGGTCGAGAGTATCACAGTATGGAAGATCTACAGTCTCTTGTATCTAGGATGAACGAAGATATGAATATGAAGAATGAGTTAATAATGAACGTGAGTAAAGTTATGGTATTTGAAAGAGAGAATACGAAAATAATGTGCGACATAGTTGTGAATGTTGAATACTTGGAGAAGGTGGATGAGTTTGTGTATTTGGGAAGTATGTTTACGAGAGATGGGAAGGCTGATAGAGATATTGAAAGAGGGGTGAATGCAGGTAACTCTAATGGGGTTAATAGAGTACTGGTACCTACTCTGATGTATGGCAGTAAGTTATGGAAGTGGCATAGAAAGGATATAAGTAGACTAAATGCTGTAGAATGAGATCGTATGGCGTATGTGTGGTAAAACCATGCACGATCGTTTAGAGATCCGCATAGAATGCAAGGCTGATGTAAGCTTAATGAGTAAGATTAAGAAAGGAACGCTCCGATGGTTTGGGCATGAAGAGCAAATGAACGAGGAAAGTAGTGTAAAGGGAGTATAATGACTCAAATGTGAACGTTAAGAAAGACATGGCACGGTCAAGTGAATCAGATAAATACTTCAGTCGGACCATGTCAAGAGTCAGAATAATAGAAAAGCATGTATGAGACGATGTATGAATGCAAACGAGGCAAGGAGTGTGTGCCAAGACCGATTTGTTTGGCGGTCCGTCCTCTCTGCCTACCCTTGCGAAAAACGGCGTGATGGTTAGTTAGTTAAATTATGAATAATAATAATAATTAACCATTATTTGCACAGCCCTATTTCGTGTGAAACTTGATACTGCGTTTTGAATAATATAATAAAATTAATAATTTAAATGACGGATGAAATACATAGTTACTTCGAAAAAGTAAGACAACACGGAAATTTATTTATTTTAAACGCACTGATGGGCTTTTACAAAGTGATATCGAAAAGATACAGAGACATCGAAAAATATTAAACAGTTAGGTACAGTTCTGAATCTCAACTATTTAATAATAATAATTGCCTAACGTATAATGCCGTTTTAGTGAAAAATCACCCCTAGGGCTCGGGCGCTGGTTCACTTGATCTTGCCATTCTCCCCCCGACTTCTTCTACCATACACATTCACCTTGTTCCTTCTCCTTACACTCTTTTATGCATTCATCTTAATATTTAAAACAAAGTCGGGTTAGTTACACTATTTATAACTCGAGAACAGCTGAACCGATTTTGATGATCTTTGATTTGTTGGGTTTGTCTCCGCCTCGGATAACATAATAACTATTAAAACATCGCAAAAATTCACGAAAAAGAAAGTTATGACGAAAATTAATTTCCTCATACATTTTATATGGAACGAATTTTCATCTTTTGAAAGAGCTGCAGGAATATTGTGGTAGGTAGGTATAGTATTGAAGTTTGCTTGAAATCCAAAAATTCAAAAACGTCAAATGTCAATGTGCTTATTGTTTTTCTTTTGTTCTTAAACATATAATGCTGCCTCTCTTTCTAACACACTAAATGTCAACAGTCGTAAATGGGACAAATGGTGAACATATGTCTGCACAACTCCAGGAAAACAGCCACTTCTTTTCAAAACATTCAAGGCGCATTGTGACGTGGGGTACCTATTGCAATTCGGTGAAGTCAATCAAACACATCTGCAAATTTGTCACAAAAGTCAGCAATATGGCGGTTTTTGGCGTTAAAACTACAAATAAAAAACGATGAAATCACACGCTATCAAGTTTGTGAGCTACAATGAGGCGATTTGGCGTATATTCTCATTCCCCATTCATGAACGACATTCCAATGTTGTATATTTGGTGATGCATCTGGAGAATGATCAACGAGTTTATTTTATTACATCGACTGTTGCCAAACGTGCTGAAACACCTCCAGCAACAACATTGACCAGTTTATTTTCGATTTGCCAATGCGATCTGTTTGCCCGGACGTTGCTTTACTCTGAGATGCCACGTTATTACACTTTGTCGAACGCTTTGTCGAAGAAATTTCCACGTCGGAAGCATGGCGATGTGGTTACTGATCATCCGGTTGTGCGTTCTACTGATGCTCTTGGTCGCATTTACACAGTTCATGTAAAAAGTAACGAATGCTTCTACTTTCGGTTGTTGCTGGTGAATGTTCGTGGGCCGACATCGTTTGAATCACAAGTCAATGGTGTAGTGTGCCCAAAAATTCGTGTTGCGTGTCAGCAGATCAATTTGCTTGAAAACGATACTCATTGGGACATGACAATCACTGAAGTAATTATTTCTGCATCTCCAGTTTGATACGCACATTATTTGCTATCATTATTTCGACATGTTTCCCATCTAATCCACGTGAACTATGGAACAAGTACAAAAATGACATGTCATAAGACATTTTACATCGAATTCGTGTCAGTTCAGGGAATCCTGATCTCGAGGTGAATGAGGATATACATAAACAGGCTTTGTTTTTGATCGAAGACATGTGTTACCTCATGTGCGGCAGTTTGTTAGTCAAGTTAGGAATAACAACGCCAGGTCGACGCTTCATGAATGCAATGAATGCAATGAAACTTGCAATGAATGATGCTTTCAATCAAGAATTGGTACGTGAACGTGAATATGATTCAATGGAACCAATCAGTTTGAACGAATGTACCACTGTTGTACCCCCAACAGAAGGAAATGCACGATACGTTAATGAAGGCAGTTGATGATGGAAATGGTGGCTTATTTTTCCTCGATGCGCCCGGTGGAACTGGGAAGATATCTAACGACAACAAAACGAAAAATGTTGGATATCACAAGGTGCTTCAATGAACGGAATCGACCCAAGTGCAACCCACCCAGTAAATAGTTTTAACAGAGAGTAGTACAAAAATGCCACGTGAATCATTTCGATTAGCTTTAATAAAGCAAATGCCTTGCTGCCACGTGAATTATATTTCTTAATTCATTTTGAGTATTAATTTTAACTTTAAAAAAAATTAAATTAATTCAGCTAATAAGTTAACACAACAGTTATTGATTCTTAGGCCGTACAAAGTTCGCCGGGTCAGCTAGTAATTAAATAAACTGTGTAAAAATGGTCAAAAGAAATAAAACTTTCGAATAATAAAAGCTAATTGAAAATAATTCAAATTTCATTTATTATGTTATTGTTTACAAGTAATGGCAGTTTTGCCTACCAAAGTCATCGCCAAATCAAAAATTGTTGCCGGTACGCATATTATTAAAATCGTTAAAAATATCTGGCAGAACTTAATTAACAGTAATTGATTTCAATTTTAGTTACATATGCATTTTAAAAGTTATAATTTACATCTCATATCTACAGATTCAACATTTTTTCATGCATTTTTTCATACATATCAATATAATATTTTTTTTCCGATAGACAATTTTTAACCATATATTTAAAAGTTAAAAATTGATTCGTAAAACCGAGTGATCACTGTATTCATATTTGGGTGTACCGATATTATTTTTTTTTGCACACAAGCAAGGCAACATGTAGAAAGGTACAAGTATACGAAAGTCCGAGTCCTTGCCACAATCGTTTAAGAATATCTTTTTGACACGCTTCAACCCGTTCAAATTCAGCGGTCGAATTTCTTACCTCCAAATCATATGTATTCTAAACAAGAACCTACACATGCATATATTCTTAATACTACTTTACAGAACAAAGTGACACGAAACGACTTCTTGTGGCGACTGACTTTCGCGTAATGAAGAACAGTTGAAAATGCTATAATTTTTATCTGTTTTGGGTACAGATAAAAATGGAATATTACACAATAAATCACAAAATTATTTTTATTTATTTATTAGGTTTATGGTTTAAATATTGTTTTAATACACAAAATTTTTGATTTTTTCAAATACTTGTTTTTTAAAAGTACATTGATTTACGTAGTTTTTAGAAATAATTTTGCATCATTATTTACACATTTTATAAAAAAATATAAATGTGGTGGTATAGGTTGATATGTGTTCTATAACAAAATTTTTTTCAAATTTTTTTTCTTTTCGTGTATGACGACATATGGAAAACATTCAGTGGTACAATGACGATTTTTTGAAAACTGATCTTTTATAAACATTTACAAAGTAAGACATTTTTTTTTAATATTTAATTTTAGCTTGTGGCATCGAAAATGCATGTATCTAAAAAAAAATTATGATGAACTTTTGTTTGAGGTGCTGTTATCGACACAGATGACTTTAAAAAAAAATACGCAAAAATACAAAAAAAAAACATTAAATATTGAAAATCCCTCGTGGGCTTTTAATGGAGTTACCTGCATTTACCTTTCTTCCAATATCTCTATCAGCCTTTCCATCTCTAGTAAAGATACTTCACAAAGTTCTATTCAAGTTTTGTTATCATTTCATCAAAGGACACTTGAAAAGTATCAGAATTTGAATTGAACTCGGAATTTAAATTTTGTAATTTTAGGAATTGTGTAAATTCTGTGAAACAAACCGTCCTTAGAATTTTATGCAGAACACTCAATTCTCTAATTTCCCACCATAATTCTTGTTTCTTTATGACAACTGGTGCTCAGTCCAAAGTTTAATACGCTTTAAACTGGAATTTGAAATGAAAATGAAAAACACCAACGAGCTATCGAGTAATTTCCCACTGGAATGCGCAATACTCGTAGCGCCAAAACAATGAGAGATATACAGTTTTAACAAATGTTCAAAAAATACGAGCGCAATAATTATTACAAAATGCTTCATCATCATGATCCTTAAATGATTTGATGAATGATTTTTAAATTTTAAATATATTTTTCTTATGCACAGGAGGCCCAGAGGAAAACAATTTCCATCGGGGCCTGTGTCATCTTTGGGGATGCTGTGTGGAATGCCTTTTTGTGAAAACTCCTCCTACAACATGGTCTCGAAGAGATACATGTTATAGGAAGAGGAAACACAGATGCCGGAAATGAGATGTTGAACTCAATAACGAGTTCCTAAGTTAGAGTTAATGTAAAAAAAAAGAATAATATAGTAATAATAATAAATCTTTATTCAATGAAATACCATAAACAGGTAACAAATTAAATACCATGAACAGGTTAGAAGCTTTTGAAATGTGGCTTCACCGGAGAATGCTCAAGGTCCCATGGACCGACATGATCACCAACACAGAAATTCTCAGGCGGGCTAGAGCAGATAGAGAACTGCTTACATTAATAAAAATCAGGAAAATTTCATATCTGGGTCATATACTTCGAGGGAAGAAGTATCACTTGCTCCATTTGATATTGAAAGGCAAGATAGAGGGTCGCCGAGGGCCTGGTAGGAGACAAATGTCTTGGCTGCGTAATATACGAGAGTGTACCGGCATTAGAAGTGTGGAGGAGCTATTCCGGGCAGCGCAAGACAGAGAGACATTCTCAAGAGTGATCGCCAACGTCGGGGGGACCTGATAGGGCACGCAAAGAAGAAGAATTCAATGAAATTGGCAACATTATAACTAAAAAAATTACATGTTCAACGTAGTTTACAAATAGATAACATCAATCAGTACAAAAATTAACAAATAGACAATAATGTAAGAACTGTTACACAGAAGTAGCATAATTATACAATATTTTTAGTTGTGCATAGCCTGCCTCACTAGGTGAACCTGTATTGAGGCAGAGTTTTTTGTAAATTGTTTCTAGCAATTTTATCTATGGTTTTTCATAAATGTATAAAGTAGGTTTCTATACAGCAAAAACTTTATTTCAGTTTACATTATTGTTTGCATATACACAAAACAAAAACTGCAAGGTTATTACTACAATAACAACTGTCAATGACATACATCTGATGAACATAAAATCCCCTTTTAAATAGTTATTTTATTTAACCTCGGTACTAAGAAAGAACTCATTACCTATAAGCCAATTATGCAACAAGATAAGGAGCTGATCCCTCAGGTCTTTTAGATAAATTCTTTCAACCAGAAAGTCATTATGCAAAAATGAGTGGTGGGTTCTTTAATTCCAAAACATTCAAAGCATTCCTTCGTTCAAAGGACTATTGTAGAAAAATTAAACTCCTTGCGTTCCCTGGAGGGATTCTTAAGCTCGGTTTAAGATCTGACAAAGAAGGGTTTTTTTTACAAGGAAATGAATTAGATATTTCCATTTTGTAAAACTGGCGACCCGACAGTCTATCCCCCAACAGTTGGCCCCTCGAAATGATATTTACTGAAAAATAATATTTTTTTTGTGCCTTATTTTCTTATTTCCAACCTAAAATAGATTTCAAAAATTCCTTTAATAATAAGTTGGCATGGATATCAAACGAATTAATTTACAGTGTTGTTGTAATTATACGCTGGTACATACAGAATATAGACAGGTGTTTTTTAATTTTGTTATTCGGCGGTACATCCTCGCTGCCACACCCTTTCGGTTATGTTTTGTGTAAGTAGGTACATCATATTTTCCTTAAACCTGACTGTATATCTACACATATTAATTAATAAACATTAATTCAATGTTTGATACCCCTGATTTATTATATGTAATCTCTTTTCATACTCCAGGCAGGTCAGTCACAAGATAGTACCTACCATTTTATTGTAGCAATTCTACATCAACATCCCAATATTACACTCCTGTGCGACGGATTCTACAGCTTGGAAACAAATACTCCGATGTTGTTGATATATTTAGTACATCAATTTTAATACACAGCCATGCCTTATTGAAGTTTTTTCATCAAGTAGGGGAATTTTCGTAAATATTGTTATATATATATATACATATATATATATATATAACAATATTTACTTTTACATACATGTAGAACAATTTTCTCGGTTTACCCGCGTAACGTAGTCCTTAAAAGGACTTTTTAACTCCTGACGTTTCACTTAAGTTTTAGCTTTTGGACCGAACAGACATGCGAAAGCTATCAGTTTGAGACAAAAACTCAAGACATAAGGCCTCTGAAGATGGACAGTGTGATCTGTCCGAAACGTCAGGAGTTAAAAAGTCCTTTTAAGGACTACGTTACGCGGGTAAACCGAGAAAATTGTTCTACATCTTACACCCGTGAAAACCTTAATCATAACATATATATATATATATATATATATATATATATATATATATATATATATATATATATATATATATATATATATATGTAGAACAATTTTCTCGGTTTACCCGCGTAACGTAGTCCTTAAGTTTTGGCTTTTGGACCGAACAGACATGCGAAAGCTATCAGTTCGAGACAAGAACTCGAGACATAAGGCCTCTGAAGATGGACAGTGTGATCTGTCCGAAACGTCAGGAGTTAAAAAGTCCTTTTAAGGACTACGTTACGCGGGTAAACCGAGAAAATTGTTCTACATATATATATATATATATATATGTATGTAAAAGCCTAAATAGTCGTAAATAAATACATATTTTAAATTGAAGTCCTTCGCCGCGTCTGTCTGACTGTCTGTTCGCGATATACTCAAAAACTACTGAAAGAATTTTCATGCGGTTTTCACCAATAAATTGAGTGATTCATGAAAAAGATTTAGGTATATAATTTGTCAAGGTTTTGTGTAAATTGGTTGAAATATATAATATAGTAAAGGAGAATGTCTGAATGAAAGGTGGACGAGCGGGCTGCCAAGCGTGCGATGTGGATTTTATTTGTATCCAAAGGAAGGTCACTGTCTACATTTGATTTCGAAAAGGTAGGGGATTTCAGCTAGTTGTATATAACTATGCCAAGGGACCAACTGTCGAGGGATCAACTGTCGTGGAACCGTAAAACGGTATTGGATTAACATCAAGCTACCATAGTAGTAACCTAATGAAATAAGAAGAAATGGTATTAACCAACGTAAAATTACAACTGTACACTCCAAATATAAATATATTTTAACAACATTGCATAATAAACATCGATAATTTTGCCGCTTGACACGGTTACAGGCGGACAAACGAGGAACTAACGCACGAAATGTAATTTTTTTGAAGAGAGATTTTTTACATTCACAAAATATCAAATGTCACCTATTAGGTACTACATACATCGTCTGTTGCTGTTTTTTTTATGTGAATACCGCACAAGTGTTCCAACTGCCTGGATCCAGTGAGACTTTTGTATCCTAAATTGGGGTATGTTGTGAGGCTGAAGGTAAGTGAGGAAGTGGAAGGAGATGAGGAAGAGGAAAGTGCGGAGATACCTGGCTTTTCAGATCTGGTCACCAAACACGGCTAAAGTAATTTCAAACAACGTCTCAACTCTGAATGTTGGTCTTACACCAAGGCAATACTGGGATTATCTTCTATGTACACTGAACGTGCCGCAAATGTACGTCAAATTATTTTTAATTAAATTGTTAATAATGATTAAATTGTGAAACACAAGTCAATCAAATAAAATTTACTTACGCACACCGGAATTTGAGCCCGCGACCTCCGGATCGAATGTTTACTTTCCAAAGTTTTCATCTGATAAACTTCTAAATTTGCTAAATTTCATCAATTATTGATTTTATATATTTTTGCAGGCCGTATCCGATCTTCTCCTTGGTGTGTTCTGCATGCCCTTCACTCTGGTGGGGCAAGTTCTGAGGAACTTCGTCTTCGGGGCCCTTATGTGCAAGCTGATCCCTTACATTCAAGGTAATAATTATCATTCTACGTTTTTATATTTTAATAGGTTTGCTGCCTCAACATTTTGAAGATGTAAACAACTCCGAACGTCCCTGATCGTGAACTTATCACATGTAATAATAAACTTATACTTATTCCAAATTTTTTGGTTTCAAAGAAAATCTATTAGAGTGAGTTCCAATGCACGAGTCAATATTAATTATTATCAGACAATATTATTTAACCCTTACCGGTCGAGTGGGGCCCGTGCGACCACCATATATTGTTTTTCTGAAGGATTTTGATTGAATTTTCTATCAAACAATCTAAGTTAGTAAACCTCTAGTTGATAATCCAAGAAATATATTACTGGCATTAGTGTTCTAAAATACGTAAATTCTAAATATATCAGATATATTTCAGTTATTATATTAGTTTGTTCTTTTATATTACCGCTATGATCAGCATTTGATTCGTTGTATTTGTTGACCTAACAGTCGATTAACAAATTCACGTCAATAGTCGAATGTTGATATTTGAATGACAAATTATCATAAATGAAACAATTTAGCTTTGTTTGAACCACTTTTATATTTGAGTAAATCCGACCGGTTTCAGAACGACCGTTCCTTCTTTAGGGCAAATGTATACTGATTTGACAATTTTGAAATATGGATGGAACAATGTATTGTTATGATAGGGGTGGAGCCGTTGCTAGGTATTAATGAAGAGTGATTATTTATCAAATATGTGGCTCAAACAAAGTTAAATTGTTTCATTTATCTATAATGGATAACCACAAAGTTATAGCTACATTCAAAAGACAAATTATCACATTGTCAGATAATGATAATATATATGTATTTTTTTATGACTTTATGTCCGGGTTAAATCTTCCCCACAGGAAAAAATAAACCCTTCCACACACTCTTCCATAAATGATCATCTAGTCAATCCACGCTGTGCAAGTGTACTATATAAGTATAATAAATACAAAACAAAACAAGAACAACATGTCAACCTACCAGAGACCAAATGGGAGAATAATTAACCGACTCCAGATATTTTCATATCGGAGGGTTCGGCTCGGTAGAACTCCTAGCTGGACCGATAAATCCTACTGATCCCTCAAAAATATTTAAAAAATCTTTTATAATCCTACATGTATTAAAATGACTGATTTTTGCATTTTTATATATAAATTCTTCGACAAATCTAATATGCCTAAATTTCTAATGAGAGAGCTACGTATAATGGCAGTAGCCGAAATAACAAATGGTGATATATTTATAGTCTGAGAATGCTAAATTCTTTTAATCTCATTTTCTAAATCTCTATATTTTTTATTTTTTTAGAAACATTTTTTTTAATATTACAGGAATTTGGAATAACGACATCATATAAGTTATTTTTTAAATTTTGTCATGTAAAACTATATCAGGTCTATTATGACTAATTGTTCTGTCTGTTAGTATAGTCTTATCGTAATATCTTATACACAAAAATCTGTCACCGTGTTTGTGCCACACTTCTCCGAAACGACTTAACCGATTTTTATGAAATTTTTAATATATATTTGGTAGGTATGAAAATAGGTTTTAAAGTATATTCATACCGCTAGGTGATTGATTAGTGTGTTACTATCCAGAAAAAAAATCTATATTTTTGACAATTTTTTTGTATTTTTTTTTATTTGGCATCAAAAAATACCTACCACTCCAAATTTTAACCCCCCCACCTCCACCCTCCCATTTTTTATTTATGATTTTAGTATTTTTGCATGCACGAATTTAACCGTCTTTCGCATTTCAAACTAAACGAATTTATTTTTGTTGTTGAATGACAGGTGGCGCTTCGTCGCCTCTTCGAAATTTCATCCACACATGTGCAAGACATTCACGAGAAGCATCTCGTCATTTTGGTATTTCATTCGGCATCATGTTCTCCCGTGGGCAAACCATCGAGCTTATTTGTATTGGCTAAAGACGGACTGACAAAAAATATCGTACACTCAATTGCTCTTTGAAATTCACATTGATTTTTTTCATTTCACTTTTCTTCTTTAGTTGGTGTTTTATGTTTTTTATCGGTGGTCATCGTCTACAGCGCTTCATTCCTCTTTCTGTCTTAGATCCCACCCCCACACACACATTCGTTATTTTTTATTTAACAACCAAAATATTCACTAGAAATAATTTATATGGCCGAACAACGTTTGCCGGGTCAGCTAGTAATTCATAAAATTAATTTTTCAAAAATGAATTTGGTTCGTATTCATAATATGGTACTCTATATTACGGCAGTCAATCAAGTTATGTTTAATTACCAAACTTTGGTGAATTATTTTTAAAACCTGATTGTGCCTAAATTTATTCTTGAACGGCGCTAATACAGAACATCCGGATATAATATATTCTATGGTTTCCGGAAAAGCCAAAAATTTTCTACATTAATCATCAATTTGATTTGTATCTTTGATTATACGCTTCCTATAATTTTTAGAATTAATGACTCTACCTTGAATGGCAATCCTTTTATTTCTGCGCTCAACTCTCCAATACTCAACCATTTATTGACGAAAGTTTGTCAACATACGTTTGGTTAAGATAAATGAAGTGTTTTGCATGAAAATTTTTATTTGACCAGGAATCTAATATTTTCTGGTTGGTATTTATAAGAATGTTGGCATTGTGATAATTATTCATAATTAATTTTGTAATATTATAATAAAATACCTAGGAATCATAATTGATCATAACGTCAGATAGACATATCATTTCACACAAATCATAAATAAACTCCTCAAAACAATAGACAAGAAATGTATGTAAACTAAAACAAATGAAAAAAATATATTTTGAATTTTATCAATCAATAATAGAATGTGGAAACATTGCTTGGGGAGGAGCAACAAACTCAGCTATCGATCACGCGGAAATGGCACAGATAACCTTTTTTTACATTAGCTCCATACAGGAGGACATGTGAAAAATAATTTCCCTTACGCCTATGTCATCTTCGGGGATGCTGTTTGTAGGATTTTTTAAGGAAAGGAAGAAGAGGAAGTTCTGGGAAGGAAATTGGTATGAGGGGTGGGTCGTGTGTCTAGGAGTGACGGACGTATGAATCCATTCCTTTAACTGCGGTGCAAGGTGATTGGTCGAAGGATTCTGGCTGGGGAGGTCAAAAGATCTCCGCAACCAGTCTCACTAGATCCGGCCCGCCACGCAGCTGGTGGGCAGACACATTGGTCGCCAAGACCTTGACAAACCTCTACCCCTTAACCCGGGCACCCCTGCTAAGTCACTAAACGTAGCGAACTACTTGGATGACTTATGGCGGAAATTTTGGTAATCCAATAAATGGTTCCCGGGGCAAACAAACGTTCCAAAATGCAATCTGGGGTGTCAAAATGGCATCGGTAATTCTTAAAAAACATTTGACTGATACATACTAAATATTCAATATAATTGACATACTAGTTAGTATACGCCAATTATACGTTAAAACACTACTAATGTTATAATAAAAAAATATTACATTAACATTTTTTAATAAAAAAACAAATTTCTAAAATCACAAACTATCAAACAGACCAGTTAGACAAGCGTACAAAAAATACATTAAACTCAATCTTTAGTAGACACCATACCAGGCAATAAAAGCATTCAACAATCTTTCACTGAATAAAAAAGGAAATAAAAAATATATTCAGTTACAAAATTAAGACAAAGTTTTTTGAATAACATAAAAGATTAAACATATACAAGTAACAGCACTACCATTATAAAACACACATCATTTGAATTTTGAATTATAAAATGAGCAATAAACAGAGCATTTTCTTTTAACCAATGACTTATTTAAATTTGTTGTATCAATCTTGGCCATTTTTGTGTAAAATGAGACAAATTCTTAAAAGATTCCATCTGAAAACTCGTTTATGAATCACAAATAAATCGAAAATGCAGCAATTATCGATTTACCTATATTATGTTTTAACCTATTCACAATGACCTAATACTTTCATTTAAATTATTTATTTTTATGATTGATTTAGATGTATGAGGACGAATTCAAAATGTCTTTCGACAGAAGCTAATGCAGCAAAGATCGTAACCGTATTTAGCCTAATTTCTTCCTTCCTCGGTCAGTTTCATTTCACACTATCAACGGTGACAACTTTTTAACAAAAAAACAAAAATGTGATTATTTTATTTCTTCTCCTTACCTTACCTTTACCTGCACTGAGTTTAGTAAATACTCTGCTTTATTATTTTTGACACGTCTATATATTATACACGTAAGTGCCTTTAGATTTGTTATTTGCATTTATGATGCTATCTAATTAAAGTCCTTCTTAGCATCAATGTGGAGTAGAACAGATGTGATAGCAAAATACCATTAGTACATAATATCGAGATTTTCAATTTGTATTTCGTTTGTTGTTTTTGGGGTGTTATGCCGTGTTACGCTACCTCCTCCTTTAGCCAACGTTTCGGACAGCGTTACAGTGTCCATCATCAACTACACATCTGACCTGATGTAACGCTGTCCGAAACGTTGGCTAAAGGAGGAGGTAGCGTAACACGGCATAACACCCCCAAAACAAACAACAAAAATACTTTTGGCCGTGAAAATCTAAAATCACTTTGTATTTCGTTTGTTTTTACTAGAAAATCAGGTCCTTCGACATCCGCATTCACACAAAACACACATTATCATTACATAGTATAAAATGAAGTCGCTCAAAATGTATGTGCGCGTTAATCTTTTAAACTACGCAACGGGTTTTCATACGGTTTTCACCAATAGATATAGTGATTGAAGAGGAATGTTTATATGTATAATACATGCAAATTATATTAGAGAAAAGCCGAGAAATTCAAAGAAAACTTATTTTTGTGCGATTTAAAACGGCTGGCGGGCCGTACTATAGTCACTTTTGAAATTCGTTCTACGGAAGAAATTGGAAAATAGATGTCCTAGAGTAAGAAGGTATTTGATTTGAATTATTTTATTTAATGAAGTCGCTCAAAATGTATGAGCACATAGATCTTTTAAACTACGCAACGGATATTCACGCGGTTTTCACCAATAGATAGAGTGATTCAAGAGGAAGGTTTTTGTGTATAAAAACCTGCTTATTATAGTAGAGAAAAGTCGAGAAATTCAAATATTCAATTAAGGCAGCGGGCAGCGGGCAGCTGGCAAGCGGGTGGTGTGGATTTTATAAAGGTTGGGTAATGGCGTTTTGTTTCGTTAGCCACAGCAACGTGTCGCCGGGTCTGCTAGTTCAATTATAAAACACACATCATTTGAATTTTGAATTATAAAATGTACGCCACCCAGTGTGGCCCACATTAGCAAATTATATCATTAAATGCAAATTATTGTACCAAATAAATAAATAATACAATATTAATGCGTTTATGCTGTCATGATAAACAGTGCATTTTCTTTTAACCAATGACTTACTTAAATTTTTTGTATCAATTTTGGCCATTTTTGTGTAAAATTGACAAATTCTTAAAAGATTCCATCTGAGAACTCGTTTATGAATCACAAATAAATCTAAAATGCAGCAATTATCGATTTACCTATATGTTTTAACCTATTCACATGAACCTAATATTTTAATTTTAATTATTTATTTTTATGATTGATTTTTAGCTATCATTCAGATTAGTGTTGGTCTTGCATCCATTGTTTAGCGTGAATAGCGGTTTGGTGGTTAAGTAAACTAGAGCAAACCATTTAATAATTTGAACCAATATAGCAAAGACAGCACCGCCAAAATCATGTACTCTGTAAATTCGTGTTTTTGACTTAGTACCAGGTAATAAATACGAGAAGTGGGTAAATTATACTCTGGTAAATTCGGTGATTTTCAAAGGGGTTGTTCAACCTTCCGGACAATATAATCCATTAGCTTGTACCCTAGAACCTTCAATTGAAAGGCGTATTGTTTAAGGTCAGGAAGCAGGCCGTTGGATTTTATCTTAGTTTCCTATTTATTGTCGACATATTTTATAGGAAAGTACTATTTGATTTAAGTACCAGAAAATACGTATATATTATATTTATATAGGGCAGTTTTGTCATTTCACTTCAAGGGCGCTTAACTATAATAAATTTAAAAATAATCCCACTATAAATAAATAAAAAGTGCTGCTTATAATATTGATAAAATAATATGAAATAAATACTATATAGTATTTACAAAACAGTGACAAGAGAATAAAATTAAAAAAGACAGTGCTATTATAGCACACCCAGGACAAACATAATCATAGACAATAACGGTGCTATTGTAACACAGGACAAAAGAAGAACTTGAAAACTAAAATATAATAAAAATATTTGTACTAACAGAAGGCAGTTTGCGTTCAGAAATGAGATATATTCGGACATGAAACATAAAAATACATTAGAATTGAAATTAAAACACTTTTGCACTTTGTTCTATTTATTTTCACCAGGACCGGTTTCATCCTACTACGGATATTTTCAGAAAAATACAATTAGGAGGAAACCGAAAACAAACAATCACGGGAAACTTGAGAACATGGGTTATTACGTATATTGATAAGATGTTAGGATTCATGAATGGTATGATTTTTTAAAGAATTTTTCTGTGTTAGGTGTTGTGGATTGATGAAATTGTGGCCTATTTAATGTAGAAGTCAAAATTTTGATTCAGCCCTTTTTGTAGCAAGAAGTCGATAACTTCATCAGCGTGCCATTCAGAAATTTGTCATAGGCATGTCTAGCATTAGGCCTTGGAAACGTAGTCAGGTAGATATTTCAGAAAACTTATATTCTCTTTCCCCTTCGCCTTTCCCTTTTTCTTCAGCTTTACAGTTTTCCCCGAACGGGAATATCAGAGTATCACAAGATACGCGTAAGCCAGACGTACGGTACCACAGCAAAGAAAGAAGCGCCTTTCAAGATTTAATTAAGTATTTTTCTTTAACTCTCGTTTAACGCAAAGGCCAAGTACAAGCAACCCACCTGAGTAGTACCCTTGGCTAACCATTGTTCAAATCCCCTTAAGTATCACCTTTTTTAACAAATTTTCAACAAAAATTCTACCCCACAAAGCTGTAAAACTTAGAAACACCACGGTTTCATAATATTGACTTTGGACTTCTTTGAAGTTATAAAGAAAAAAAAAACAAGATTTGAGTGCTTGCTCGGAAAAATGTTGTTTCCAACAATATTCCTTAATTGGGGAGTTATGGATACTGGATACCACCGCCCCGGGAACCATTTATTGGATAACCAACACCACTAGCATAGGTCACCCCAAGTGTTTCGCTACGTTTGGTGACTTAGTAGGGGTGCCCGGGTTCATGGGATGAGGTTTGTCCAGGTTTTAGCGACGGATCGAGAGAGGCTGGTTGAGGGAGGCCTTTTGACCTTTCCAGCCGGACTCTCTCGACCCGTCGCCTTGCACTGCAGATTGACGGATGGATTCATACGTCCGTCACTCCCACTGATCCCAAGATTCCCACTTGGGGCCACAAGAAGCCCACCCCACATACCTTTTTCCTTCCCAAAACTTCCTATCCTTTCCTTCCTTAAGAAGACCCTGCACACAGCATCCCTAATATGACACGTAGGCCCTGAGCGAAATTATATTCCTCAGGGCCACCTGTGTGGAAAAAAATCCTGTTCTTGGAAAAATGGGAAAAGCGAAGGCAGTTATGTTTCATAACTTTTAATATGTAAAATACAATAAACATGCAATTCTTTAGTTTTAACCAATTGTTTTAAAACTAAGCTATTGAAATACTTTATCTATTATGACCATAGATATCGCAAATACGAACTTCGAAGACCAGGGGTTCCCAACGTTTTTGTACTCTAGAGCACATTCTAAAATATCGGTAGGGTGGCGGGCGCCACCTCTTTTTAACTGACAAACTTCTTCCATAACTGATATTATTAATGTTTCGGACAGCGTTACAGTGTCCATAATCAGGGCAGATGTCTAAAAAAAAAAAAAATTAAAAAAAATAAATAAATAAATAAAAAAAATTCTTCCATAACTTCTCATTTTCCCATAATATTTTCTTATATTCATAATTTAATAAATAATACACAAAAATGTTTCAAAATAATAAAATTATTATTCAAATTGCATACTCACAAAGTTACAAAACGTAAACGTCGTAAAAAATAGTAAACAAAAAACACAAATACAAAGAAAAAATTTTATAAAAAAATATACTATCAATATGTCAATGTGATCTTTGGCATTGCATATCATTGGCCAGTGCCTCATAATTAGGAGAGTATGTCGATATTCCTGTTAGCAAACAATCATAAAGATGCTCATCGGTGAGTCGAGATCTATATTTTGATTTTATGAAGTTCATGTTTGAAAACAATGATTCGCATAAATATGTCGAACCGAAAAATGATTTAATTTTATAAGCCGCTTTTTTCAAAAATGGGAACTTTTCTCTATCCACTGTATTCCTAAAGTCCTCTGATATTAAGGATTTTAGGTTTCAAGGTCAAGTGACAAGATATACGCCCCCGGTAGTGTCTACTTTCTCCACGAAAACCTGAAGTAAGCCGATGATCGCCGAAGCAATCGGAACGGTACGAGCACTACGAGCACGTGACTATTGTTAGTTTGGCTGTCGGCCGCGGCGCCCGCGGGCTCATTGCTTTCACTGAGTCGCGTGCCGTGAGTTTTGTTTGGCGCCTCGGAGTTCAAAAACTCTGTCTCTGTCGAACAGTGGCGGGCGCATGCGAATCGCTCAGGGAACAGGGTTGGGAACCCATGTCGTAGACTATTTTAGGACGATGTTAAAAATAATTTTTTGATATATTTTTTTCACGCCGAATTTTTTATCAGCGGTTTTCGATTAAAATTAAGTCCCTTTTCCATAGATATACACCTTTCATTGTCAAGTATACCACAGACAACATACAGAAATCGAAAATATTCTATGTTGATACAAATAAGTACCCCGCACGCAAGTTTCAAAGTAACAAACACGCAGGATTCGCGCGGTTATAAACTTTACGATTTTTTATATATTTTTTTTATAAATCCTACAAATATGAGATAAACGGTAAAGCACAGGTTATTTCATTGGCAATATAGCACTATGATAAGTTTTTATGATTCCATGTTAAAATTCGAGGGTTGATTTTTTTTAATGTTGATGCAAAATAAAAATAAATTATCTTCTGCGATATCTCGAGCAATCGAGGCAAATTTATCTATTTCGCGTAGTCACTCCAGTGGTTTTATGAAAAGTTGTGAAAAAAGGTTATTAAATTAGAATTTATTATATACTAGAATTTATGTTGAATTATTGGAAAAATATTGTTCAATTTTTTTATAAGAAAAACTCTTTTTTTATGACTTTTGAAGGTTATTCCCGAAAAAGTCATGGTATTTGAAAGAGAGAGTACGAAAACAGTATGCAATACAGTTGTGAATGATGGATAGTATGAATACTTGGAGCAGGTGGATGAGTTTGTTTATTTGGGAAGTATGTTTACGAGAGATGGGAAGGCTATTAGAGATATTGAAAGAAGGGTGAATGCAGGTAACTCTATTAATGGAGGACTGAACGAAACTAGTCGACCATAATGGAGTACTGGTACCTACCCTGATGTATGGCAGTGAGGCATGGAACTGGCAGATGAAGGATGAAAGAAGACTGAATGCCGTAGAAATGAGATCCCCGAGGCGAATGTCTGGTAAAACGAATGCAAGGCTGATGTAAGCATAATGAGTAAGATAAAGAAAGGAACGCTCCGATGGTTTGGGCATGTAGAGCGAATGAACGAGGAAAGGAGTGTGAGGAGAATATATGACGCAAATGTGAATGTTAGAAGAAGTCGGGGACGCCTGAGAAAGACATGGCACGACCAAGTGAATCATATATTTGAGTCGGACCATGTCAAGAGTCAGAATTATAGAAGAGCATGTATGAGACGATGTATGAATGTGAACGAGGCAAGGAGTATGTGCCAAGACCGAGTTGTTTGACGGTCCGTCCTCTCTGCCTACCCCTGCGGGAAACGGCGTGATGGTTAGTTAGTTATATAACATATCATTGAAGAAGAAGATAACAATAATAATATAAACGAAAAAATTAAAGAAATCAAGAAACAGAAAAACAAAAAAGATAATAATAATCAAGATAATTAAATTTCGTGTCCCAGTTGCGACCATTGTCTTTTTCTGTTTTTCTTTGTCTTGTTCTCTTTCATATTTTCGTTTAGATTATTATTGTTATCTTCTTATTTAATGAAAAATGTTGTATTTACAAATTTCACACAATGTTTCTTTTTTAGTCTTCGTACCTTACAGAAAGCAACATAACTTTGGCATTGATGTATTTGAGCTTATAAAGAAATGAGTGCAGTTCATACGTGGTAGAAGTGAAAACTTCACCTACACAATCTTAACCAATAGGAGCCTTGAAAGGTGAGCTCATAATCAAAGCGGCCAATGCGGTTAGGTTTCATTCCATCTCATTCTCTCGCAGGCTAAATCCTATAGATGTATGTGTTTGTCTCTTTTTAGTGTCGTTTCCGTTTCAAATCATAACTGTGCTAAAGAAGTTTCACTTCAAAAAATGTAAGAATGTAATTACAATAATCCCTACTTCAAAAGATGCATGTTAATACTTCTTTTTTTGTTAAAACAACATTATTCCGGGCACGGGCTTATTTCTTTGTTAGAACCACTTACATATTTTATGTACGCCGACCGGTTTCAGTGCGACCTTTCCTTTTTCAGGGTAAACATATTAGAAGAAACGGTCGTTCTGAAACCTGTCGGCGTAAATACAACTATATAAGTTGTACCAAAAAAGAAATATTTAATTAAGGCGGTACACAACCCTAATAATTTTTGTTTGCTCAAAACTCACATTTTAATAATTTCCGGTAAATTCATTACTATAATAACTTTTTTATTTCCACACCGCACAAGGGATTAAATATTTGTATCACATTCTTCAGAATTAATTAAAATGAACGCAGCGGAAAGGTCGTATCTCCAGGCCTGCTAGGGTAAATTCGACCGTACGTTCGTCCAATACGCCATGCCACGGCGTATATTTTTTCACACGCTTTCTTCACTTGCGTCGAAACCAGGAGTTCGAGTTCGAGTTCAAGAAAGCGTCTCGGAGGTGCCAATATCTTTTTCTGATTTTTCGGTTTCCAGGTTTTCGATTGAATTTTTGCTTATATTTTCTTTATTTAATTAAATATTCCAATTTGAGGTTTTTCTCATAAAGTTAAAATAAATAAAAAATTTATAAATAAATATTGTTTCATTTATTTATAATGGAAAATTACAAAGTTACAGCTACATTAAAAAATATTAAAAATAATCATTTTTGCTTTCGTTTCTTGTGTTTTCGCTCCAATCGATATTAAATTTTCAATTTCTAATGTACCAAATTGAGCACCTACTTACTGAAAAATGTAAACATTCCAATTGTTCAGTAAATTGAAGCCTTTGCATAAGCTTGAAACGCTTATTTGAGGAGGAAATGATAGGAATCAAATGAAATTTATTCCAGCAGTCAAAAAAATATATTCATAGAATATCAGACTGGCCTACTTCACACAATACGGATATAAAGACGACAATAGATAATATTTTAAAGAATATCAGACTGAATACTTCACACAATACGGATATAAAGACGACAATACATAATATTTTTCACGGAAAAGTGTGCCAGTAATACCATCACATTTCATTCCTGTAAATAAAACCCCTTCCCACCTCACACCAAAAAAAAAAATTCCATTTTTGCGAGAATACGTTGAGGAAGGCCGAATTTTTATTACTGTTCATTCAGATTTTATCTTGTTAATGAATTATTGTAGAAATTTTATTTCCGCGAACCTGCCGGGAAACTTCCGCTGTTCTAGTTGCGTAGCAGCCAAATGTAGAAAAAATGTTCTCTTGCTATCAAAAATGTACCTTTACACATTTACTGCCTCTCATAAAACTAATTCGCACGTGTTTTCACTTTGTAAGACTTCAAAGCTTTGAAGCTTCATCTAATTGAGGCATTTAAATCTTAAAAAGTAAATCGTTACTCGTTAGCATAATATACAAAATAAGAAATTTTGTGAAATTGTTAGAAAATTCAACTAACATGTTGCTTACCGCTGGGGTGTGTTAGGTTGGATGATGCCACATATCTGTCTTACTTGTTTGTTGATCTCATATATATCCAGTGTGTTTTGGGGGGGTCTTGAACCCTCTTGTTTCCTCTTGGGTCTCCACTTATCCTCTTCTTCCAATTCCATTTGCCTTTTCAGAGTATCCAATTAGGCCAATTGCTTTTGTTTGTATCTTGTACCATCTTTCTTTTCTTGGTCTTCGGATGAACACTGGAATGCGGGTTGTCAATCGAAGTTGCGTTATTATTATCCAATATTTAAATACTGTCATATAAGTAATACTGTCATACTGTCATATAAGTGACCAGCTCAGGTATGGGGGCTCCATCGAAGCCAGAGTAAAGTTAGCCTCCAAAAAGCTGGGCGTACTGTACAGGGCCCGCAGATACTTTAATAGTACACAACTGCTAACATTCTACAAATCACAAGTACGCCCCACGGTTGAATTTGGCAGCCATCCCTGGTCTGGAGCTCCAAAATACCTGAAAAATACCCTTGACTCTGTGCAGAAACGGGCGGTCCGTTTGATAGATTCTCCCATCTTAACAGACGGATTGCAATCTTTAGAGCACAGGCGTCGGGTGGGAATGCTATCCTTGTTCTACCGGTATTACAATGGAAGATGCTCCGAGGAACTAGCATCATTGATCCCTTCGGCACCGGTGCATAGTTGGGAAACACGCCAAACGAGTGCCCAACATTTGTACACGGTTGACATTGTCACATGAGAACGGGTCGTTTCTTCGACTCGTTCTTGTGTTCAACAGCTCGGCTGTGGAATGATTTGCCGGCCTCTGTGTTTCCTCCTTCCTACAACATGGGTCTCTTCAAGACCAATGTTCATTCATTCCTCTCCTCAAAAAGACCCACCACACAGCATCCCAGATGACATAGGCCCTGAGGGAAATTATTTTCCTCAGGGCCTCCTGTGTGGAGTTAATGTAAAAAAAAACATATGTATTATGTCAGTAATAAGTAAAGACCGGATTATAAAAAAGGCCTAAATATGCAACGTAAAATAAAACAGGAAGTCATATTTTAAAACATTTTATTTTTATTTTAGTAAGCTATTAGTTCTCAAGGATAACAATCATATTTTCGAAAATATCAACTACAAATGTATTTAACAACGAAATTTATAATTTATCTTTGAAAACGTATATGACTAAGTACTGTTCTAAATGTTCTGTAGATAAATTGTGTCTACGATCGCATGATATATTTTTGTAAGCGGAAAAGAAGCGTTCTACGTCTACTGATGTGACTGGACATAGTTTAAATTTGGGTGCGATTTTTGAACTTATTGTGCCGAGCTAAATTTCACCTGCCCCGTTGATGAAGCTATTAATTTGGCACAAGGGTTCAAACCCTGGTATTGTTCAGTAAGTTTTCAAATTTTTCTTTGAAACTCGGGAACACCTTTGGCAACAAGGAATTCATTAGGCGGATTTTCTTCATAACCCGAGTAGATTCATTCAACGCCAATCCGTGAGTTTGAAGCGTTTTCACCAGCCGCGGAGCGATCAGTTCACTAGCCGCGCACTTAGCTATCTGACGTTTATAGTGTCACTATGTGAACGATGAACGAAATCTCAAAATGTTTGCTAAAATATGCAACTACCGCTGAAAAGGGTCTAAATATGCAAATGCATATGCAAATATGCATTTGCATATTATCCGGTCTTTAGTAATAAGTATGTATTTTTGCGCAAATAAAAGTTGTTTGCTAACCCCTAAATTAATAAATCTTACGTTATTTTTCATTACGATTCCTGGTCAACCAGTTAACTTTTACTACATAATACCATTGAAAAACAATAATCATATACTTTAAAGACTCGCTAATTGTCTATTACTGTAGTAATACTTTCCTAATAGCCAACAAAAATATCAAAAGTTCTGGAATTCCATCGAAGAAAAAGTTTTTATTAAGTGTAGAATAATTTTGCTGAGATTTAAGACAATACAACTAATGAGCTTCGTGAAAAAGCAAACTTAGGTGGTTGTAAATTTTTAAATTTTCACCTTCCTTACCCGAGAGTGAAGGAAGAGAGGAGGCCTCGCGCGACGTGTATATATTAAGGATTCAAAAAGCTTTTCCTCCAAACTCAATAATTCAGTCAGTTTTTCAACAACTTCAATAAAAGTTACTCGCCTTTCATAAATCTAAGTTAGCGTACGATTTTAACAACTTTTTACAAAGTTATTTCATTTTTACGGAAGTTCTAAAAATTACCCAATCACGAAGATAAATATTCTGCTATAACGCTTTTTGGAATTTTGTAATGCAATTATTTTGCAGGTTCAGTGGCGTTTCGACTGTAGTAATGTAGTCCAAATGAAATGTAGGAGCTGCAATGGCATTCAACACAAAATATCAAAAAGCTTTTTTTACTGCTGCCTTTACCACTCACAGTTTTATTGGCTCGAAGGCAGTGGGGTCCCCTATAAAAAGGCTACAAAGGGACAGTCGCAACAAATAATACACAATGTAATCTGTTCTTCTCGTGTTACAAACACGTGTAGACCTGTAGGGGTGGCATTTTATATATTTTCACAGTGAATATTACTTCAACGACGCCACACAATTTATTTTTGTTATTTTCGTTTATATTTCGTGGAGATTCGACAAAATATATTGTCCAAAAATGCTTACTTATGAAAGATGTACATTTTGAGATATTAACAGTTTTAATAATTTTTAAATTATGCCATTATAAAAAAAAATCATTATAGAACATAGATAATTTGATAAACGTTTCTTTCTGGGTACGAACAAAATCAATTTAAATAAGTGAAAACCTGTCTGAAACACATATTACATATATGCAAAGGCTCTTTATGGAAGGTCTAAAGGCCTCCCGAAACCTCAATGATTTAGGGCGGATCATTTAGTTCGTGAATTGCCGTCGAGTTCAAACCGTTCCTCTCTCTGGCGATTTGTTTACACACACTTTTTTTTCTATGCTTAAGTATGATGAATAAATTACTGATTCAGGTTAACTTGCAATAGCATGAATTGATATTTTGATTCTTGTAAAATTGTATCCCAAAAAATGTTACAAAAAGTTTTTGAAACATTTTTTAATATGCTAGGAAGTACCCAAGAGGTGGGTACCGTAATAATTATCACTTTTTTGCCAAACGATTCTCTGAAGTGTTATTTGAACCCGCAACCAATTTTGAGTATTTCAGATATTTCTGAGAAATTTTTTTAATTAAAAAATCACAAAGTGCAGAAAAGACCATTCACGTCTACCTCATCACATTTCGGGGAGGTCCGTGACAGAGCGGTATGATTTCAGCTCTAGACCCTGAGGTTAAGGGTTCAGAACACGGCTAGAGCAATTCAAACAATAAAAATGTGTTTTAATTAGTACCACATTTTTGCACCTCATCTCCGAGAAATGTATACCTACTTCATACTGTCAGTTTCGCCCAGATGAAAAACTTTTATTCAGAATCTAAAAGTCGAATTATCGAAATTGGTTCAGCCGTATTATAGACTCAGCTCTTTTCTTCAATTCTCAACCATTCCCTTCCCATATCCTATACCTAACCTTTTTTAGCCTCCCTTGGAAAACTTAATAAACCAAATAATGAGGTTTTCATATTCTCACTGTCCCCGAACAGGCGCGATATTATATTTGTAATTTAAGTTAACGTAATTTTAGCTTAACATAGAAAAAATAATAATACCACTCCGACAATCACGGACAAAGAAATTGATTTCAACAATTTGTTGAACAAGTGTTTCCTTACAAAGAATCGAATTTTGGTCAGTTTCATTTTGCGTTATGTATCTGCTCTAATTTCGTTTTGTTTTTCAAAGCGTAGTTTGGCGCTATGAATAGAAAAAGTTATACTTTTTTTCTTGAACACAATATATTTCTTCGTAAAAAACAATCTTACGCAGTTGATGGGGTAAGTTTCTTTTTATCAAAAATGGATCGGAAAACAATTCCCTTTTTACACCGTACACTGGCGGACATGAAATCGGATAGAAATAGGTCGAATCCAAAAGACTGTTTAATATAGAAAATTTCATTATACGAGTGAGTGATTTGTTACATGATTTGAATAAATAAATATCTTGAACTTAATGTTAAAACTAATTAAGAAATAATGGATTTCGGTTGTAAAAAGTAAATATGATTACATCTGCAAATGGAAAAACATTCTTCAAATTACGTTCTTTACATTAATATTATATAAGCACATATAATTTTAGGCATTCTCCAGATGTTAAAAGAAGATTGGGAGAAATTAACGAAAACTCTAAGATCTATATATAAAAATCAATATATGTTTGCATGCTTATATGTATGTATTTGTGTTTCTTAATCCATTTTGAGGATTTGATGTGCGCATGCCTGCGGTAGTTTCTGTATATAATAGTGAGCTCTGGCGTCATGAAATTATTTCATTCACCATTCATACGATTACGATGAAACTTTAGTGAGTTGTTGTGAGCACGCCCGCGATGGTTTCTATATATAGTAGTGAGGTCTGGCGTTATGAAATTATTTCCTAAACTATTCATACGATTGCGATGAATATTTGGTGAGTTGTTGTGAGCGTTTCTATATTTACTGGTGAGTTCTGGCATTATGAAATTTGTATAAAAATGTAATGCAATAGGGTGCACGCGAGCTGTTTGAAAACTGAATGTGCCAGGACTGAATGTATGGAACGCGGGAGGGGGAGGGGAAGGCGGGAGAGAGGATTCGCGGGACGGCGGAAGCGGGAGACGTGTGTGGGGATAGGGAAGGCAGAGAAGGCGGATTGCAACACATGCCGGGAACTCGCTAGTAACTATATAAATAAATAATACAGTATTTCTGGAACCAGAGCTAAATAAAAATCATACTCTCATTTTTTTATATTCCAAGAACAATTATTAAAATAAATTAATGCAGAGCAAAGTCGACACAGTCTTTGAAACTCTGCAAATTCTACAACAAAATTTCGCAACAATCAAGCCGGAATAACGAGCAACAAAATTAAATAATATTATTTTCACGGGTTGACCACTTTCATTGCCCGCCTGTGTTTACCTTTGTAATATTATACTAGGCTTTATATTTTGACATTATGTATTTTTCACGTCGCATAAAACTTAGGGTACTTCAGCAATGCTTTGAGAATCGCCTCTGAGGAATTCATTTACTTTGCTCAAATTTCCTGGCGACTTAAGTTTATGGTCTCTAGAAGGTCCCGACATGGGCCTAAACTGACTTCAAATTTACGAGGTTAGTGTCTTTTACACAAGCTCAGTTTTAACGTTTTTCCTGAAGGACTTTGAGAAGTAAGGGGATTAACTTTTCATACCGGAATACTAAGTCTAAACACGAAAGCAACAAGAAACGAGCTCAACGCGAGTAAAATATATATGTGATGTGACCTTCGCATCCTGAATAGGCCACTTATATAACGCTTGTGGCCGTTTTTCTCACAAAGTGTGTTTTAAATTAACCAATATTTTCATAACTGCCAAAAGCTTGATTTTACGTAAGAGTCTAATAGCTTTTTTATTATAAGAAAAGTTACTTTTAATCCAGAATTCGTAAAAACTTTTGTTGAAACACGAGATCCACTCAGAACGACGTAGAAAAGGTCTTGTAATATAAACAGGGAAAATGTTAAGGCACTGTTTATTTATGTATTTCCTGATTTTAACCGTCTGGAGCCAGTTATACTATTACGATACGTCAAAAATTATTAGTAAAAATATTCCCGGTACTATTCAACCAGCGTTTTACACAAATAACAAACTGAAGAAATATATACTCAACAATAAAGATAGCGAAATTAAAACGAAAAAATCAGGGGTTTACAAACTCAATTGTAATGATTGTAGTTCGTTTTATATAGGTAGAACTTATAGAAACTTTGAGATTAGGGTTAAAGAGCACCTCAGAGCACTAAATGGCAATAGCGATTCTGAGTTCGCAGACCATTTATTAAAATATGATCATAGCTTTGACATAAATTCAGGTCTTCAAATATTACATACAGGATATAAAACATCGCAAATCAATAATTTAGAAATTTTAGAAATAAGAAAAAATGTAAATTCCAAAGCTGACATAATTAATAAGCAAAAAATTTTTGTTAACCCTGTTTTAAATATCTTCCCACTTAACCGGACTTTTACTTCTAATAGCTTGGTAATCCCCAATTCTTCGAAACTCCCACTATTGTCAACCCTTCCCCCTCCTTCAATTTCTTCTCTCCATATGTAATCTATAATTAATTTTTTAACTTTAGTATACTTTTATTCCTGAAGAAGTGAACATGGTTCACGAAACATGTTGATATTATAAAATATAAACAAATAAAGTGATGTAAACTAAGTTATTTTCTTTTAATAAATAAATAATGACATCACAAAGTAACAACCTTTTAGAAGAAGTTTTCTTCGAAAAATCAATAATATTACTTCACCATTTACTTTAAGGCGTCACTTTGGTAACGTTTTACTTACAAATGGATTGCGCGAACTTCATTCATGATATAAAATGGAATCGGTAATCCTATTCATACAGTTTTGATTGGTGAAAACATATTCGTTGGAAGCATAGACATCCAAATTTACAAATGTCTATGGTTGGAAGTAATTTTTGTCTATGTGCATCCATTACTTAAGCAAAAGACTCACATTCGTCTCCAGGGAGATATTTATAGTATCATATTCACCGAATCGCTTAACATAAAATAATGCACTAGATAGATGATATTGATGGTGCTTTTTAAAGGTCACGGGTATAAGAAGGTTAAACAAAACATGCCGGCGTTAAAATAGAAAAGGGTTGTGGTGAAAAAAAAAAAAGGTTTGATCTTAAATTCGTAGAACGTTTTTTTTAAATAAAGCAAATTAGTAAACAATTTAAATTAATAGTTATAGAATGGTCTTTAAACAGCCGTCATAATAACACAAACAAAAATACACGCTGAACTTAATAATAACATTGTTAAATTTGTGTAGCTACTTAAAAAATCTAAATTAAATTGCGTTTACTGACTGAAACAACAATATGTAATTACTGAGAAAAACAATTTGTTCAAAATGGAAGATATGTATGTACCTACTTTTAGTAGCTATCTGCTGAGTTCACCAGATGGTACTATTATTAATTTATTGCATTTTTTGTGATGGGTATGGGTACCGTCGCTCCGGGAATCATTTATTGGATCACCAACACCTCCGCCGTAGGTCACACCACTGGTTTGCTACGTGTGGTGACTTAACAGAGGTTTTCAGGTTCATGGGGTAAGGTTTGTCAAGTTCTTGACGGCCGATGTGACTGCTCACCTGCTGCGTAGCGGGCCGGATCGAGAGAGACGGTTGAGGAGGTCTTTTGACCTCTTCAACCAAAATTCCTCCACCCATTGTCTTGCACCGTAGTTGAAGGGATGGATTCATAAATATGTCCGTCACCCCTGGACACACTGACCCCCCGATTCCTACCCACCCCTCTTACCTATTCCTTTCCTAGAACTTCCTCTTCTTCCTTTCCTTAAAAAAACCCTCCACATAGCATCCCCTAAGATGACATAGGTCCTGAGGGAAATTATTTTGTTCAGGGCCGCCTGAGTCAAGCTAATGTAAAAAAAAAATTGTAACAAGGTTTTCCAAATTATGTTTATAGTATTTTTATAAAGTTTTCTCATTGGTCATAAGCGCCTTGTCTCCGAATCGTGAGCTAAAGTGTTCAAAACCCGGCATGGGCGGATTTTTTTGTGCGTTTTTATCATGTAATTTAAGGCTCCGCAACCGGGCCCGAAAAGAAGAAGATGGAGAGATACGAAATTACGAATGTTAGAGGAGAGCGCTAACATTTACAGCAACAAAATCGATGCGAAAATTGCGAAAATTCATAATAAAACACGACTCGTTTAAAATAGAGCAAAAATCTCACGGGCATTATCTTAAACAGCATTTAAAGAAACACTGTGAATTTTTTCATAGATATAACTTGTAAAATAACTGAAACCAACGTGTTAATAATAATTTTTGGAGCATACTTTGCGATTTTTTTCTATCGAGGGAATTTTATTTAATATGCGTTTCGGCGCGGGCAAATTATCTTCAAGAATAAGATATATTTTTAAGAGCTTTAAAACTTACCGTGTTTAAGGGAAATGTGTAATAAATCTGTACAAATCCGAGTTGCGGGCCCTTAAGTGAATTTTTTATTTTGCTAAATATTTATCAATGGTAATCATTACCATTCTTTCCCTTTCCACTTCATTCAATCTCATAATACACCTTTAATATAATTCAAATAGTACACAACTCCTAACCCTGTACAAATCGCAAGTGCACGCTGTTGACTTGTCAAGGGTTTTTGAAAAAACATTTGACTTTTTGCACAAACGGGCGGTGCCTGTGATCGATTCGCTCATCTTAACAAATGGATTGAAATATTTATTCAGAGGGTACTGTCCTTGTTTTACCAGTATTTGAATGAAAGATGTTCCGACGAAGAACTATGGAAACCAACCGGGAAACGCGTGAAAAGCGCCCAATATTTTTAAACGGTTGACATTGGTAACATTAGCATGGGGCGTTTCTAGGAAACGTTATTGAGACTTGCCGGATTGCCGGACGATATGCGGACTCCTCCCTCGTACAACATAAGCCTCTTTAATAATCCGGATTACCCCTTCTTCTCTCCAAAAAACCATCGACCCAGCATCCTCAAAGATGTGTGGACGTAATTTAAAAAAAATAATAGAGGATTCTTCCGCTCACGGGCAGATGGTATCTTGCGTGGTAACCACATTCCAAAAATATCTCCGTCCAGTTCCTCTGGCTCCGGGCAGTTTAGACCCCTGAGGTGGTCATCACGAACATAAAACTGCCTCCTAGTTCTCACTGTCGAGGTGATTTACATGATTATGTGAAAATCCGGTGTGATTACGGATAGTGAATCTCGAAAATAAGGCCCCAGGCAATTGAAAAATATCGAGAGCGTCGATTATGTAAATCCAGACGTATTTTTAAAAGGTCCCACCTTTCACCTCGTAAGGTTCACCCCTAATGAGGTGACATTCTTTTCCAAATTGACTCGATTATTAGAGATTCAAGTTCACTCAACGTCTCCATTGTATTTCGTAACTGTTGTGAAGGTTAAATACGCAATCAGAGAACACAATGGGAGCGTGCTTATGACGATATTCAAAGCATGAATGAATTCGAGAGTTTATTGAGATTTGTGTTTGTGACACCTTTGAAAAATAACAATATTCCAAGTAAAGAATCATAGAAACATCATCTTGTTGAATAAGAGTTTGTGGATTTTGGAAAGATTGAATAAGACTTTCTGTTCGTGGAAATAATATATTTGTTTTTGGATGTATAGCGTAAAAAAAAATCAATCTTTATAAAATTACGAAAATACGAGTATGATGCTTTACAAATAAAATTTAAACATAGTGTGCGCAAAGCCTATCATACTGTGATTGAAATATAATGGAATTAAAAAGGGGTGATACATCATGAACACAGTGGATAAATTAAATTTCTGGACAAAGTGTTGACTATGTAAACAAAGTTTGAAACTAAGGTAAAAGCAACGCAGATACCTGTCAACAAAACAGGACACTAAAACAAACAATAAGTTCCGAAATGAACTAAAACAAACAATAAGTTTGAATTCCGAAAATGTTTTAAAATTTACAATATCCATAGAAATCGATTTAAAACTTTGTATTTAAAATTATTTCTGTTTCTGCTCTGAAAGTATATTTACGAGAATATTGCTGAATATGATTTTAGATTTTTAAGGCTTAAAGCATTTTTGTTATTTATTTTTGGGGTGTTATGCGTGTTATGTTACACCTCCTTCTTTAGCCAACGTTCCGTACAGCGCTGTCTATTACCAGGTCAGATGTAGGGAATGGGGGGTTAGAAGTGGAAAAATAAAACACCAAATTTATTTTTTCTTTTCAATATATTCATCTGCTACCCTTTTACATTTTTATGTATAAACTAAAAAATAAAGATTTGTCTTTGTCTAAAAAATAAGCTGAAATTGCACCCTTCACTTCTTCATCACTTGAAAACTTTTTCAAGTTTGGAAATAGGTAATAATCGCTGGGAGCCAGGTCAAGACTGTATGGTGGGTGTGGCAAAATTTTGAAGCTCACCTTCTGTAGGGCAGCCATCGCAACACGGCTCTTGTGAGCAGGCGCATTGCCGTGCAGAAGGAGGATACCTTTGGTCAATTTTCCTCTTCTTCTCTCCTTGATGGCTTCCTTTAATTGTTCTAGAATTGAAGCGTAGTAATCTCCAGTTATGGAGACACCTTTATCTTTGAAATCGATCAACAGGATTACTTCTGAGTCCCAAAAGACTGTCGCCATTATTTTCCCAGCCGATTGTGACACCTATGACAATAATTATCTAATTACGATAAAACCCGGTATTTATACCAATAATGAGTTTTTCAATTAGTACCTACCTAATTCGGCGACACACCCACTAATCATCTACTTACCCCTTCCGCGAACTTAAAAACCCACCCTTATGTACGTTACAGTGGCGCATCTGCTCTGCTGACGGACTCTGAAATGTTGGTTAAATAAGAAGGTAGCGCAACACTTCATAAAAACAAAAAATAAACTATTAAAGAAAAACTTGCCGATTTGCTTTCAAAATAAAATATTTGAAGAAAAGAAATTTATGTAATCGCATTGTTTTACATAATAAAAGTATCATGGTATTCAGATAAGTATGGTTTCCAGCTGTTCTGTTCTAACAAAAATATGATGTGCGTATATCTTATTAATTATTACAAATAATTAACCCAAAAAATCATTATTGATAAAGTCGGCCACAGATATTCTTTAAGCGGATGGTATAGAAAATGCCAAACTTTAATACCTATCTAGAATAAATTTTCTATTTCTATGACAATTTTTTTTTGCATCAAACCATACCTATAACCCCAAAGTTCACCCTCCTAACCCGACCCTCCCATTTTTTAATAGCGATTTTAGTATTTTAGTATGAACAAATTTAACCGTCGCGTCGTTCGCATTTCAAACTGAACGAAATTATTTATGTTGTTGAATTACAGATGGCGCTACGTCCGCCTCATCGAACTTTCATCCACACATGCGCAAGTCATTCATGAGAAGCGTCGCGTCGTTTTGACATTTAATTCGGTATTTGTTATGTATCACAATGTTATTTTTGATTTAACAACCGAAATAGGTATTCATTAGAAATAATTTATTTGGCAGAACAACGTATGCCGGGTCAGCTAGTGATGTATATATTTTTTAAACATGCAATTTTTAATTAGTAGCGCTGTATCTATTACTGTATCCGACTGTATCGAGTTTTGTAAGTATTTACCTCTAAATTATTTATGAACACAAGTCGTTAATTAATTTTGACTGATTGATGAGTGCTTTGATTGCTTAATATATTTACATACCAAAATCGTGTTTATCTGTTAGCACGTTTGAAGTATTACAGAATTATACAGATTTGAAGAAAAACAAACTTAACCAGCCAATTTGATGGAGCTCACGCGAAATGTCGATGAACATAATATATGTCTTAGCGGTTCAAAAATTAAATATTAAATCATTTTTATAGCCCAGTCTGGGCTGCATTTACGATGATGTTATCGTAAATCAGTTTTATTGGTCGGGACATCCATCAGGGACGTGCGTGCTATTAAATTGTATTAACCCATTTCTTGTCTGAACGAATTTGATCCATGCAGTTATGTGAAGAATCCAACGTGATCTGATATGACTTATACCTATGCTCTAAGATATTTGGCTGTCGTGTGTTGTAAGATATTTTCCATTAGTTCAATTTGTACCGGTAACCCATCATGTAAATATTATCTGCCTCACTCACTGGTCGTTCATTCTATTTTATAATTTGTTTCACTCTATATGTATGAATAAGTTCACACAACGTATTTTCCATTAGTTTAATTTGTACCGGTAACCCATCATGTAAATATTATCTGCCTCACTCACTGGTCGTTCATTCTATTTTATAATTTGTTTCACTCTATATGTATGAATAAGTTCACACAACGTATTTTCCATTAGTTGAATTTGTACCGGTAACCCATCATGTAAATATTATCTGTCTCACTCACTGGTTGTTCATTCCATTTTATAATTTGTCTCATTCTATATGTATGAATAAGTACACACAACGTATTTTCCATTAATTTAATTTGTACCCTGACGCTGCTTATGAAGGGAAACTGGTCGATCTTAAAAAATTAAACAAATTTGTGATTACGTACAAATTTATTCTTTTACTTAATTAATAAAGACAATGTCAAATAGACCATAGAGTGAACCCTCTCGAATGAATGTTGCTTTATTTATGGACAGAGCATTCAGCGCGTTAGGTCCACATTCTTGTAATATCCAACAATTCATTCAGAAACTTGTTTTCGAAATTACAATATTTAGATAAGTACGTGTAAAACACTTTTTTAGTAAAGCTTACTAATCAGAACGAATATTATGCTTTCTTGAGGTGATACAGTAAAAAGGCCCATTTATTATCATTTTTATGATGATTTCAAAAAATATGTTTGTTCAAATTTGTGGAATCATAGATTATTTTTTTTAATGTGTTATTTTTTATTTTTCAATTAGTGATCTCTCACCATCTAACCACAAACAGCATGATCTCGCTTTTCAAACTTTTACACTTCACACTGGGCTTATTTGTATATTGTTTTGAATCACGTAGCTCTTGTGATTGGGGTATTGTTTTCATAATTAATATTAATAATACAGTTCGATATATTAGTATTTTTTTATTTGGATATTATTTTTAAACCCACAAATTTTCCATATTATTTTCATGTTTAGGGGCAATTCAATCCAGAAGAGCTATTTATTATTTTATATTAAATGAAAAAACACACTTTGGAATAATTACACCACTTTTTATATGAATTAATAAATGGCAGCTAACCAGGTTTCGCTTAACCAGCTTATACTTAAGCTTGCTTCTACTTATTATAGTAATATTATTGTAGTAGCAGTTAATATAATAAGCCCTGACAAAGTTTAAGCTAATCAAAACCTGATTGGCTGTCATTTATTAATTTACATAAAAAGTAGTGTATTACAAAGTAATTTTTATTTCACTTAATACATAATGTCATATCTCAAAGTATTTGCTTCCTTCGAAAAGAAAATGGGTACATTATGAGCAAAAAAAAATATTTTTTTTAAATTGCACGATTCTAAAAACTCACCGCCGTTTTTTCTATCTCGTTATCTCAAAATTATTTAAATTGGTCTATTTAGACTTTTACCTATGGATCATGTTACTCTTTGGAGTAACTACGACTTCGTTTAACTTTTTGTTTTGATCTTCTGTCTGAAGGTAAAAAGCCCCCCCCGTATCACAAGGCAGGTGAATCCACGATAAATCAAAGGAGTAATTGGACTGGAATTTAATTTGACTGATGAAATTACTAACAAGCTAAACTCCACCAATTAAATTATTAGTTTCTGTACTATTATTGTAGCAGTTTAGTTTTTAATTGCTAGAATTAATAGCATTTTTCAGAAAATTATCTGCCTTAGTTCCATAGCAAGTTTTTGTGAAATATCACCTCAAGAGTATTGCGTCGTACAAAAAGAATTATTTAATAGAAACTACGAAGACCACAAGGAACGAATAGCGTCAAATAAATGTTACTCATTAAGAGCAGGTTGTTTCAGAGATTTTAAACAACTTACCAATGTTTCAAAGTTAATATTCAAGTTCTGGAAAGTCCTACACAAGTTCTGTTATTATCCAAGAACAATGAAACGAAAGGCCCACGATGAAACCTTCATAAAACTTGAACTTAAATTTTTGAATTTTGATGGGTTGTTCAAATTAAGTAGAACAACCCATCCTTAAGGTCCGTCTATGCGCCACGATTTGCATGCGTAATCAGTTTGTGCAAAATTTTGTATAAAACAAACGGTACACTGTTCTGTGTCCATACGACAGGGACTTGCATGCGCAGACAGTTTGAGCAAAAGTCGCAATTATTTGAAGTGCGTGAAAGCCAATGCGCGTTATACAGTTTTGCCGTCACGTATTGATTCCTTGTGCATATTAGAAAAACAACGTACGTGCAAACCGTTTGCGCTGTATACCGTTTGCCGTAATAACGTACATTCTTAGTTGTATTAATTAGAGTTTTTGCAAGTAAGGTTAGCGTATGAAACGATGCTCAGTTTACCATTCTGGATACCGTATTAGAATTTTAGACAGACGAGTATAATCTCGACCGAGAAACAATAAATTGTTTTCAATTTTTATTCAAAATAGTCGGTCACGTAATCCAATTAGGTCCTAATTGTGTTGCATCTGAGTACATTTTTTTGGCAATATTTCGTGACCAAATCGAGCTAAGATGTATTTTCGATATGTACTCATACTTTTAAACGTTGGTACTAACCAAAGATATTGAAATATACGTAGATGTGCTATCTGCAGTTTTTACTAGATGGGACTGCGCTTCCGGGTGTCGCCGATATTGTTTACCAATTATCAAATAAACTAAATGAACGAATAATTAACGAATAAACCAAACGAACGTTAAACTAAATGAACGAAATCTTTCCGCATTCAAACTATATATTTAACCAATACTAATGACCATCTTCAGAAAATCAACGAAATGAACAAATTCTTTTGGTATGCAAACTACTCTAATTAGGGCGTAGTCCGCCGACAGTTGCGCGGACACCATAGCATATCTCTTTTGTATTTGAATATCTTTGGTACTAACCGTGTAAATATTCTGGGTAATATTGAAAGTAAACAGACTTAGCTTATCGATTGCCAAAAAAGTTTTCGTCAATGGGTATTTTTAGATTACAAAATATTCCAAAATTAAAATATAAACTCGTAAAATTGAACTCTGAAACTAATTATTGATATTCGTTTAATTCTGAAAACTTAATCTTATTGAAGATTCCACATTTGAATCTTAATTTTAGGTCACTGTTAATTGTATGAAATACTAGCTGACCCGGCCACGCGTTGCTGTGGATAATAAAACACAACGTCATATACTGGATGGTTATCCAACCTTTATAACCACCGTGTCTTTGAGTTTATCGCGAAGAGACAGACAGATGCCACGGAGGACTTTAATTTAAAATGCGTAGAGATGGTGTGAAAGATTATAATAATGTGCATGAAATGCTTGGGGTAACTAACGTACTTAAGTTAATAAGGATTAATACTGTATCCGTCTAAATAACTTTTTAATTACCGCAATGTACGTGACTATTTTTTTAGAAGATAGAATAGGTATAGTAAGCTATCCGTAAAAGATAGATATGCCTATGCCTTCGCGGACTTTTTTGTAGATCTATAAAAGAGGAATATCCCACCATGCATTGTTTTGTTATATCCCAAAAGGATTGGGCAGCGTTTTCGATGAAAGCTACCAGGCGGCTTGACTTTTTCCGACACTTCTTACAATTATCGTTATGTTTCAACCAATTTACACAAATCCTTGACAAATTACATACCTAAACCTTGCTCACGAAACACGCTATCTATTGGTAAAAACCGCATGAAAATCCGTTTAGTAGTTTTCGAGTTTATCGCGAACAGACAGACAGACAGACGACGCGGGGGACTTTAATTTATAGTATGTAGAGATTTAGCTTCTGTATTAGTCAGATAACTTAAGTTTTCAATGTTAAAATAAATGCTAAGTACCACTGAAATTAAGACCTTACTTTAAACCACCCTAAATAGACTTTTACTCATAATTCCCACGTTACGGGTGGGTATTATAGAATTAATTCATTCATTAAATTAGTTACAAGATTTAAGAAATAGATTTTGTGGCCTTTTATTTATGCAAGTTATAACCTCTTTAATGTTACCTTAGAACACTTTATCCAAATATGCGGTTTTACCGAATAATCTGGTTTTAATTAGCCTGGAGAATTGGTAATACTCGTATATGTAGGAGTTAAAACATTATATTTTTTTTACGTTAAATCCACACAGGAGGCCCTGAGGAAAATAATTTCCCTCAGGGCCTATGTCATCTGTCATCTGGGATGCTGTGTGGAGGGTCTTTTTGTGGAGAGGAAGGAATGAACATTGGTCTTGAAGAGACCCATGTTGTAGGAAGGAGGAAACACAGAGGCCGGCAAATCATTTCACAGCCGAGCTGTTGAACACAAGAACGAGTCGAAGAAACGATCCGTTCTCATTTGACAAATTTCAACCATGTACAAATGTTGGGCCCGCGTTTGGCGTGTTTCCCGACTATGCACCGGTGCCGTAGGGATCAATGACGCTAGTTCCTCGGAGCATCTTCCATTGTAATACCCGTAGAACAAGGATAGCATTCCCACCCGACACCTGTGCTCTAAAGATTGCAATCAGTCTGTCAAGCGGACCGCCCGTTTCTGCACAGAGTCGAGGGTATTTTTCAGGTATTTTGGGGCTCCAGACCAGATGTGGCTGCCAAATTCAACCGTGGGGCGCACTTGTGATTTGTACAGGGTTAGTAGTTGTGTACTATTAATTTTGTTACGGTGATGGTGAGCCATAGAAAAAGTAGAAAAATAACTTAAATAGAAAGAATGCAATGATACCTTGATGGATGGGATAGACAGGGTCAGGAGAACACATGAATGTGAAGCATTTGAATGAGAAGACAATGAAGACGCTAGAAGACACGGCAAGATCAAGTGAAAGATTTTTGGAGTTGGGCGTTTTGGGTCATGTTAAAATTCAGTATTACGATTAGTTTAAGGCTCCGCAACCGGGCTCGAAAAGAAGAAGATGGAGAGATACGAAATTACGAATGTTAGGGGAGAGCGTTAACATTTACAGCGACAAAATCGATGCAAAAATTGCGAAAATGTTTAATAAAACACGACTCATTTAAAATAGAGCAAAAATTTTGCGGGCATTGTCTTAAATAGCATTTAAAGAAACACTGTGATTTTTTTCATACATATAACTTGTAAAATAACTGAAACAAACGTGTTTATAATAATTTTTGGAGCTTACTTTGAGATTTTTTTCTATGGGAATTTTATATAATTTGCGTTTCGGCGCAGGCAATATCTTGTTGGCATACGGCGCCAGTGTTGGCATACCGCTGGCCTACGGCCACTAGCCAAACCAAACCTGGAAAGGACATGCAATTAATTGGCCAACGATGCTAGCTCAGGACAGCCGGCGCAAGCAAGGTTCTCTTAAAACCAGGGCGAGTGTTTGTGGTTCGCTGTGTATTCCTCCTCCTCCTTTCCTCACAATCTCCGGGGTCTCCTTCCTCAATCAGAACACAGTATTGCACGTAAAGGGTTTATTCAATTAGAAGGAGACAGGGTTATTACAATTGCCATACGGGCACACTTCACATGAGCATGGTTAGCACTTTAATATCCTAACTTAACAGGGACTGTTCTCTCAAACTCTCCACACGCGTTACTGGCTTTAAAAGCGGGACGTAGCACACAAAAGAGGGTAGGGGTACATTCTACTCACTGCAGCAGGAAATGCGGTAGTCAGCAGGCCTTCTTGTGGCACAATTCACAATATAAAATACATCGCGAGTTTTAGGTTCTCGAGAGCGCGTTACTGCGCTCTATTTGGTCACTGCTCCCTTGCCGGCTGGCAGCGGATGAATGAATGCTTGCGCGTGGGCTCTGCGCGTGTCGACTCAGCGTAGTGCGGAAATCTACGGAACTATTCTCGCGTAAAACGGGGCGACGGTGAATCTAGGGAAGAACATTGCTACTTTGTAACGTAACAATCTAGATATTATCTTTAAGACTAACATATATTTTTTCAAGAGCTTTTAAACTTAACGTGTTTAAGGGAGGTTTGTAAGAAATCGGTAGAAATTCGGGTTGCGGGCCCTTAACGATAAGTATAATAAGAAAAACATTACATTTCTAAAGCGTAGTTCAATTTTGTGACTTTTAACCTCAAGTGTATATGAGACATTAAATGATTTTGTGGTTGGCCGAGCGTGTGAACGTTGTAATATCCTTGCTAGAATTTTTAGGGATTCGATTGTTTAATTTAATTTCAAAGTTTATGTTTTACTTTGGATAATGTATAAAGAACAAAATCAGAATCGCTAATAACACTTATTCCACTTATTTTTAATTTCATGCATGTAGCTTCTCTGATGGTTTAGAAAAAACATCTGCACATGTCGGAATTTACTTTCAATCGAATGAATTTTAATGGTTCTCCTAGTGAAAAAAAGCTTGTCATGTTTTTGGCCGGTACACGAGGGTACTCTGAGAATTTTCTGCTGTGATCTTTCCACAAGAATTAAACAAGAAGTGTCTGTTGTTGGTTATTCCATACCCTTTGTTTCCATATGCGGCGGAGAAATGGCACAATATCTTATTAACCCCTTCTCAATAATAATAATTTGAAACCAAAACTACATTATTTATATATTTCTATTTTCAGCGGTGTCGGTATCCGTCGGAGTCTGGACCCTTGTCGCCATATCTCTTGAGCGATATTTCGCGATCTGCAGACCCTTGAAATCCAGGAGATGGCAGACCCAGTTCCACGCCTACAAGATGATTGCAGTGGTCTGGATAGCCAGCCTCTCCTGGACTAGTCCTATCCTGGCTGTATCCACTCTCAAGGCTATGAGAGGCAGAGGTAAGAATAACATATTCCACGACAATTCTTATAATCGTACTCTGATTTATCGTTGCATGCAAGAATTTCACATTTATTGGATATTTTTCAGTTAGCTTCCACAAATAGCTATTTACATTATGTCCAATCTTGTTATGGCCTTGGTTGTTTGAAACTATAAATATTTGTAATGAGACAAGGCCTAACTACCAGTTTTACCTTGTTTAGTGAGAGCTTCGTGTCAGCCTAGCAAGTTCTTACCAGAACCTTCGTGAAACATTAGTCAATAATATCGTATGGCTAATGGTTTGGGGTTAGAGCGTAATAACCATGTAATGACAACTTTGTCAAATAACCGAAGGAAATTTTGGCTACGTGATCGTTAATTTCTGTAAAACTAGTGAAACATTATTAAATGATTGCCACCATTCCCCTCAGTCACTTGGGGTAACCTATGGCAGAGGTGTTGTTAATCCAATAAATGGTTCTCGCGGTATCCATACCCGCCTCCCAAATTGAGAAATTTGAATTACACAATCATAGCATTTTTTTATCTCTTGTTAATCAAAAGTATAATATTATAATATGGCTAGCTGACCCAGCCACGCGTTGCTGTGGCTAATGAAACACAACGCCATCTACTGGATGGTTACCCAACCTTTTAACTCATACCGCCATCTGTTAATTTGCATACAAATCAAATCCACACCGCCCGCTTGCCAGCACGCTCATACACCACATACAGACATTCTCCTATATATTTCATCCCGTTTTTACAAAACCTTGACCAATTATGTACCTTAACCTTCCTTATGAATCACACTATCTATTGGTGAAAACCGCATGAAAATCCGTTTAGTATTTTTTGAGTTTTTCGCGAACAGACAGACGCGGCGGAGGACTTTAATTTATAATAAATATGTAGAGATATCACGATTTGATAATATTTCGTTGAAAATGTGTATTGTTTGAAACATAGCAATATGGTCAAATTCTTTTCCGAAATAAAATATTAACGAAAATTTTCGGAATATTTTTCCTAGTATTCTCACCACGACATTGTTTACGCAAATTTCAGATTTTCAAAGAAATTTTGTAATGATAAAAATCACGTATCATTTTTGAATTGAATGTGCAGAAATTTATGAACGAGAGTGGTCGTAAATCAGATATATAGTGTTTTTCAGGGATTTTGCTCATCGGTAATACAATTTTGTAGGATATTATGATCCATTTGTGAACAAAATTGACATTGAAAACTCGAGTAATATCAATCATTTCAAATATTCACCTCTCAACAATTGCAAAGTTGCGTGGCATCTAATAATATTACTAATAAAATCGATGTTCGTGCTCTAGTCTATTACACATGAACTCAATATTTTTAGTTGAAAATGTGAGTTATATGTTTATGGTAACTTGGTATACATTGGTATGGTGCATTGTATGGTGCATCGACGCGTCGACGCACCATACAAAAAGACATGTATACAAGAAGACATACAAGGCGTAAAAGAAAATACAAATTGCGCTTAACCCGTCTGCTTGGTTCAATATATTCGCACCTCACAATCCGGAAGCCTCGGTTTCGCGCGTAAATTCTGAAACCGTCACTTTGGATCGAGATTGTAAAATATCTATGCAAGATAGCTTCCATATTTCAAAGACAATAAGAAGCATTATTTCGTTCTCTTTCTGGTTAAAAGAAAAATACATATGTTTGCATGAGAGGAAGAGAGATATTATATAGATTTTTAAATGTAAGGTCGCTCGGGACGTTTTTGGTCTTATGAAAGTATAACGCAATTACGTGTTTTGGGATGTATTTATTCCTAAACAAGCAGACGGGTTAAAAACCATTTTAACTTTGTTTTTTTTTTTATTTTTATTTTATTTTAATTTATTTATTATAATCATGAAGGTACTTAAATTAATATGTTAATATATATTTCAAATTATAAACTAGACATATTTATTTACCTTTACGAGAGTTAAAAACTCGTGTGTAAAGGGGAAAAAATAAAAATTAATAAATAACTTAATATTTTAACTTAACATTTAGTTTGAAGAAAAAAAACTAAAAATAATTGTACATATAAAAGTGAAAAGAAAATTTTGTATATAATAATATAAAGTTAAATATTCAAAACAAATTATTTAAAAAAAAAAAAAATTAATACACTAAATAGTAGTAGTATAAGAAAAATAAGATTGCAATTGATTCTAATTAGCTATATTATTTATGATAGAATAGATTATTTTATTTTTAAATTTATTATATTTATTATTATTTTTTAATTTATAAACTAACGTTTAGACAAGATTTTTATGCAAAGCACAAAGGGTAACAATTATTACAAGCAATAATTGTCAGCCTGAAACACTCATTTACATTGAAAAATCTTCCGAGAAAAGATACTTGCCGCCAACGGGACTTGAACCCGTGTCCTTCCGATTGCCGGTCGAATGCTCTGACCACTGAGCTATGGCGGCTTATCAAATACCCGCCAAATAATTCAATATATACTAGTGTTTCATTCAACAATTACTGCTTGTTATATTTTTTCCACCTGAAAACAACCAACTTTATTTTTGCGAGGAAGACATTGTTAGTGTTAAATCCCTCGCTAGGTGGCGTCGAGACAAATTATGTCTGCATTTATTGGGGAAATACTTAAACTTGTTAAATATTAATTATTATTTTTTAATTTATAAACTAACGTTTAGACAAGATTTTTATGCATAGCACAAAGGGTAACAATTATTACAAGCAATAATTGTCAGCCTGAAACACTCATTTACATTGAAAAATCTTCCGAGAAAAGATACTTGCCGCCAACGGGACTTGAACCCGTGTCCTTCCGATTGCCGGTCGAATGCTCTGACCACTGAGCTATGGCGGCTTATCAAATACCCGCCAAATAATTCAATATATACTAGTGTTTCATTCAACAATTACTGCTTGTTATATTTTTTCCACCTGAAAACAACCAACTTTATTTTTGCGAGGAAGACATTGTTAGTGTTAAATCCCTCGCTAGGTGGCGTCGAGACAAATTATGTCTGCATTTATTGGGGAAATACTTAAACTTGTTAAATATTAATTATTATTTTTTAATTTATAAACTAACGTTTAGACAAGATTTTTATGCATAGCACAAAGGGTAACAATTATTACAAGCAATAATTGTCAGCCTGAAACACTCATTTACATTGAAAAATCTTCCGAGAAAAGATACTTGCCGCCAACGGGACTTGAACCCGTGTCCTTCCGATTGCCGGTCGAATGCTCTGACCACTGAGCTATGGCGGCTTATCAAATACCCGCCAAATAATTCAAAAACAGAAACACTAGTATATATTGAATTATTGTTTGTTTTCTGCGAACTTATCATTTGGTTTGACTTTTTAACAGGTGTTGTGAAGAGAACCCCGTACATTTATGCTGCCTGCATGTGTTTTAGAGGTATAGTCAGTATACTGGTAAAACCAGCTAAATGACAAAACTTGCCGAAATGAGTTAAAAATGCCGTTTTGTTCAGTTTTATGAGCTCTATCGACTGTTAAAACCCACAACATCCTACGATGGTTCGTTTGAAAGTTAGAATTTTCTTAAAACCTCTAACCCTCTTGTTACCCAAAAATGTATTCCGTTGAAAACAATTAAATCCCTTTAGTGGAAACTTTTTTCAAATATCTTCTATGAAAACAATTTATAACACTTTAATTTTTTTTATGGGTTTGTTTCACTTTGCCGAACGAATAATATTATATCACGTAAAACCATTTAAATGACTTTAGCGTTATTTATTTATTCATTACATGCACGTTCACAGGAAATGATTTCAATTAAAAAACCCTAAATTACTATAACCGGTATGATTTGTTAACACGGATAAACGAAATGATTTTTTGTTAACAGTTGAAACCAGTTAAAGTCTTATAAGTGTTTTGAACGGACAATGTTGGTGATTTTAAAATGAAGAGTAATGACAGTTAAAATACGTTAAATGCAAATAAGTGATTTCAACAGACTATTATAGCGAAAAATTGATTGCTGAAGAACTTGAATCACTCTTTGGAGACGATTTTTCAGATGACGACCCATCCTTCCAACCTCATGACTCCTCCACAATTGCTGATAGTTCTGAAGACAGTATAATTACTTTGGGGGACTTTGGAGTACTACCGGAACGTGAAAAACAACCGCTCATGGATGAAGTTAATATACTGGATACTCTGAATGCTAAACAAATAGTTGGTGATGTTTTAAAAGACCTCCTGGATCGAGTATTAACAGATGTTGGGAAATTAAAGAGGTGGCGTGATGCGGACCCTCGTGAATGGGCTGTGAATAGAGCTAAAATGAGAAGGGCTGAAGGTTTAACATATGTAACACAAAAAAAATTAAGACCTTCTAAGGTGCCCAAGCCAGCTAATTGTGATAAATGCCAGTACAGATGCAACACGAACTTTACTTCGGATGAACGTAATATACTTTGTAGACACTACTGGCAGCTTGACTTCAAAGGCAAGAAAAATTTCTTGTTAACAAATTTGCACATTCAAGAACCAAAGCGCATTCTGGCTATCAGACCCAAAAAAACAAAGATCGTATGCAAAAAAATGTTTTTTTCCCAAAGGGGATGACAAGATAGCAGTTTGCCAAAATTTCATGACGAAAACTCTCTGCATATCACCAGACGTTATAAAACTTGCAATCAAGAATAAAAATGCACAGGGGTTTTACACCCAAGATGACAAGAGAGGCCAAAAAGAGCCTCCACATAAAACTAAGGCGGACATCTTTAATCATGTGAAATCACACATTGAATCATTTCCAAGCATGGAGTCTCACTACGTGAGAAAATCGTCACATCGTAAGTATTTGGACAGCTCTCTGTCCATAAGAAAAATGCATGCTTTATACTTGGAGCATTGCAAAGAAACGGATATTACCGAACCTGTTACAGAAATAACATACCGACGAATATTTTCAAAGAATTATAATCTAAGTTTCTTCGTACCAAAGAAGGATCAGTGCCTAATTTGTACAAACTATGCAAAGGCTAGTGATAAAAGCAAATTAGAAGAAAACTACAAAGAACACATGAAAAGAAAAGATATTTGCAATACGGAGAAAGAAAAAGATAAAGAGAGGTCTAACAATGAAAACAACTTCATGTCGCTAACATTCGATCTACAAGGCAGTTTTACAAATCCCAAGCGGAAAAGTCGGCCTTCTCTACTATGTAAGAAAATGATGTGTGTATAATCTTACATTATATGAGGCACCTGCCCCCAACAATGCGTACTGTTTTCCATGGTCCGAAATAAACGGAAAGCGTGGGAGTTGCGAAATCGGCTCTATCCTGTACTACTACCTAAAAAATTACTTACCGGACAACATTAATGAAATAAGCTTGTTCTCCGACACATGCGGAGGGCAGAATCGAAACCAATATGTAGCAGTAATACTACTTTGGGCCGTTCAACACATTGAGCACATCAACATAATTGAGCAGAAATTTCTAGAATCTGGTCACACATATATGGAAGTAGATTCAATGCATAGTAGCATAGAACATGTTAAGAAAAACTCTTCTGTGTATACTATGCATGATTGGGTTAATATCTTCGAACGAGCTAGATCACAAAAAAAGCGCAAAATTGACCAAAAAATAGTTACCGTCAAGCCATACAAAGTTAAAGAGTTCAAACATGATGAATTCATCGACTTGAAAGACCTCGCTGACAAGGTTATGATAAACAAAACGAAGGATGACCAAGGCAACCAAGTTAGATGGTTAAAAATAAAAAGATTGAAGTATGTGAAAGGAGAAACGGAAAAAATCTTCTTCAATTATGACATGTCTGACACATTTCATCACATAAATATTGCAGAAATTTTTAAAGCACCTAACAGAAAATTAATTACAAGATCTTCTCTTATTTCACCTGGCCCACAAATAAATAATGTTTCCAAAGTTATTCTCCGAGACTTAAAACAACTCTATGCTGAACCACTGGCGATAAGTCAGGCCAAGAAAAATGACTTACTGAAACTATGTCAAAAGGGAATTATCCCTGAAGAATTACATGGATGGTACAATGGACTCCGCACTAATATCGATCTGAAGGATCGAGTTCCGGAGCCCGCTGATGATGAATGTGAGCTTGAAGATAATGGTACTCAAGAATAATGCATTCTTGCCTTAATTAATGTTACCTTTAAATATCGAAATAGTTTCATTATTTTATTTTTTCTTTGAACGCTTTTTATGATTTAGGTACAAAAGTAAAAATGTCATTTTGTATTTTTTTAACATTTTTTTTTAATAAACAATAAAATTCTCTGAATAATGGTTTAATTCCTCTCCAAATTAAATCCTCTGAAGGTATTTAACGTTTTCTTGAGCATTAAATTCAAAGTACTGGCTTATATTGTGTACTGATAAAACCAGTTAAAATCCCACCATTTTATCTTTAGAATTTTTTTTTTGGGGTTAAACATTTTATTAAGTTGAAATGATTTATGAAAATTATAAGTTAATTAAACTATAAATATAATAGCATTTAACAGAATTGAAAATTTAGAATGCGAACATGACTTTTACACAGTCAAACTTTCAAATTGATTTTTCTCAAAATCGTCATTCATGCACTTAGTGGGTTTTATCAGTACACCGACACTATAATGGTAATGGTGTTGATTTTAACAAAATCAAATTTTATAATAATTTTATTATTATTATAATATACAAGCATAAGCATATTACATTGGATTTAGTAATAAAGACGTTATATATTATAATGATTTATGATCAATAAGATGGATCAAGGAAAAAAATATTTATGAGATGTAATAATTTTGGTATGTTTCGTTATTCTCCTGTGCCATTCGTGTGGAAAACGTTCTTTTTTTAAATGATTTTCGGCTATGTAATTATCGTTTTTTCGCAACCATAAAATTTTGTCCCGTCTTTCCGGATTGTAAAAAAATGGTCTGATTTATCGGATTTAAATTTTCAAAAAATCGTCAGGGTTTCAAAAATACGACCAAAAAAAAACAGAATGTCTTAGAATATTTGCCTAAACCGGATTTTTTTTTTAAATGTGACGCAAGTGGCCTATTAAAAACTTTGGATAAAGCTTTCTCTTTCTCGACCATTGTGCTGCGTTAGGTCAAAGACTTAAATATTATTGTTTTCTGTATCTAAATGTTATTTTAAAGTGAGAGTTTTGTAGAGCTATTTCCCTATTCCTAAACTCCGTACTAGAGGAAGCTGCTGTCTCCCTCTAGAGAGCTGTTCAGAGTTGATTTAGTAATCCAATCTAGTACATCTAAAGCATATCTCAACCTTTTTTTGACCACCGCCCACTTTGACAATATTTTTTTTCTAGCGCCCCCCAACTCGTAAATCTGAAACAACAATTGTCGTCACGATTATATTTACCACAACAGGGGTGGGGGGGGGAGGGTAATGGGATGAGATGGGATGGGGCGAGATGGGTTTTTTTATTGTACATTTTATTGGTGACCGGCCAACTCAGAATGAAACCAACTTAGAAGAACCTCATAAAGGTCATTAAGAGTGATTATAAAATAATATTTTAAAAATGATTAAATAGGTTAAGTTAGGTTATGGTTACCGGAAATTTTTAAATTATTTTTTCATGACCTTTCTGTTTTTGAGTTGGTTTCATTCTGAGTTGGCATGGAACCGTTCTGAATTATTTTCATTGTTTTTACTTGTGTTTTTCTCTAATACCATGAATTTACTTTAAGTTACATTTATTTTCAGTTTATTCAAAGAAAAAAAACTTTAATGTATAATATAGAAGTATTCTTTAATAGAAATTCGCTTTTTTTTGACAATGCATCTTCGATATTATTTGCTATAATATATAAAAGTGTGTCATCAGCAAAAGTTTGATGGAACAGTACTTTAGGCTCTTCACTATATTATTAATATATACCTATACGTAATAAATAGGAGCGGTCCCAACACAGATCCTTGAGGAACTCCGTGGTTTACTTGTTGTTTTTTTTCAGATATAGCATCTCCAATTTTGTGTCTTTGTTTTCTATTTTTAATTTCACTATTAGTATTTCTCCGTCTATCGTTTCAAAAACACGTCTAAAATCCAAAAACTCCGCTATTGTGATTTTCTCCTGATCCATACTGGTTTTCCATTATGAATATTTGTTTCTAAACAACACTGTTTTACAAGAATGTTATTTTTTTTTCAATAAATTTACTCGTTTGTTCTTTAACTATGGATTCTAGTAATTGTTCATATTAAGATAATCCATTTATTGGTCTGAGGTATTCGAAATTTTTTGCATTTATTATTTTGGGTACTGGTGTTATTATGGAAGTTTTCCACGACTGCGGAAAAATTCCCTTTAACACAGATTAATTTAATTATGCCTATAGTAATTCCAGACGTCGCGCGTCGATGATTTTTGCGTCATCGTATTAAATTTTTTCATTAAATACTCCTTGTTAAACCTGAAAATATTATTATTCTCTCTTCTTTCCAATGATTGAGAAGAAATATCTGTGAATAATGAAATATGTACTCTTATTTATGTTTTCGACACTTTTTGCGTATAAAATTTGGCTATTTTAGTTTTATCATCTTCAACTCCGTCGGGGAACCGAACTTCCTTAATGTTTTCCCTCTGTTTGCCGCTTATAATTTCTTTAAGTGTAGTCCACATTTTTCTTGAATCTCTTTGAGAGATAATAATCTTTTGCCTAGAATATGAATTTGTAAGTATGTTGTATTTCTGTGCCTATACATGTTTCTAAGTTTTTTACAGGTTTCCCACCTTTCTTCTGTAAATTTTATTTTACAGGCTTTATAAGCTGTATCCCTTTGTTTTTTGTAGAAGATGTAGGGATTTCGTAGGTATACCATTTATTTGTATCTTTTAATATACTACTAACATGTGTTGCTATGCCATTTGCAAATAAATAAATTGTTTTTCCCCTCTTCCACTTCCCCGCCTCACCAATCCCATTCCCGCGTTCCATATATTCAGTCCCAGTACACTCCGTTTTCAAACAGCTCGCGTGCCACCTATTACAATTTTTTTACAATAAAAATATTTATTTTTATATATTATTAGAACAATCATTCAAATTTGGTACCTAACGTAGGTATCTATTTAAAATATCTATGATTTAAATAATCCATGGATAATTCTTCTTTTTACAAAAAAAAACCTTCAAAAACATAATTCAATTTCGTCAAACGCGCGAACTGTCAAACGTGCGAAGTTTAAATAGTCGTTAAGTATTCTGAAATTATTTAACTTTCTGCGCAATTTTCTTAATTTTCTTTCCGTAAGAACCTTTCTACAAAGTATTAGGAAACAGGTTTCGCTTATCATCACCATGTGTAGTTTGTATTCTTTTAGCATGTCTTCGAATTCTTCGATATGTGCTAGTAAAATAACTATGGGTTTCTCTGGGTCTCCTACCGCCCCCCTGAAAGTCTGAAATGCCCCCAAGGGGGTGTTATCGCCCACGTTGAGAACCTATGATCTAAAGAGATTCCTCTGACCGTTCCTCTAACCGTCGCGCGTCGCGTCGCGTCGATTCCTTCGCGGTTTGGCATGCTGCTTTTAAGAAAATAAAACAAAGTCTAGAAGTAAAAAAACTGCATAATTTAAGCACCTAATATTATTTATGAACTAGCTGTTAAAAAACCGTTCCGCAGGTTTTTTACTGCTAGGCCCTGCGGGCGGCTTTTGGTTCGACTTCGCCAAGTGAGTGTTGGTGATCATTATCCTCATATCCACTGTCAACCAGTGATGGGAGTGATGGCAAATCACCGCGAAAAAGTAACCGGGACGGACGATGACATTATATGTATTACGGTCAATCTTTAGAAACCCAGGAGATACTCCAGGTTCACAAATTCGTAAAAGTTATACCTAGGAAGGGAACGTCCCTTTGCGTCTTGCTGACGAAAGTTGCGTCATCTTGTGACGAATTCTTGAATTAGAAACCGAACTACAATGGCAGCTTTGTCTGAAAATTCACGAACACGGATATTTATATGGTGCGACGGATAAGGCGCGACGGCAGATATGCGTTGGAGGTCGGATTCTTAAATTCAACCACGCAGATGAAAACCTATTAATTCACATGAATGTTACAATCATTTAAATTGAAATGCATATATATTTCTAAAATATCTACGTCATTATTTAATACAGCAAGATACAATGTTGGATCAGTCTCCAACTAATCTTCTTATGAATAAAATTAAATAAAATCTGTATTAGGGCCAGTTGTTGTTTCACAGCACTGGAATAATTAATCATCATCAACAGTTAATATTATATTTAAGCTTTGAATAATCACTGAAAAATCCGAACGAAACATGAAACAGAATAAAAAAACAGAAAGAAAAGGTAACGTTCGCAACTGGGAATTGTACCCTGGATCTCTGTCTCACCAGGGCGATACTTATAATCCCTTGGCGGTTGTGACCCGAATTTTTTAACGTCATTTTTGTCGAGCTCGTATTTTCAAATACAGAATTAACAATAAGCTAATTGTTTCCAATATTTTGTACATACAAACTAATATAATGTATACATGCTACATACTGCCAAAATTTTGTACGACCCTGAGTATTCTTCTTAATAAGCTTTCTGGCATCCAATTTGGGTCTAAAGCCTCCCTTAAATGTTACCTGAGTCGTGTGACTCTCGCCTCTCTCATGTCGGCAGCTTTTCATAAACATCTAACCTGTGGGCAATCTGCTATCATCTTTCTCTACCGATAACGCACATTGTACACCCCACAATGCAGGACACCATATACTGAAGTCACTGAAGGCCGACTCTGTTTCAAGTTGACAGCCTCTTCCCGAAGAAGGTATTTTGTGGGTTGCCTTATTTCCAAAGGCAAACGCGGAAGAATTCCAAACAAAATGACACAACGGACTCCCACCCACTCCCAACATAATACAAACAGACATGAAAGTATATATGGCCGCAATAGGCTGTCGCTGGTTGCTGATGCTGATGGTTGATGATGTTGATGAAAACATGTAATTTTAGTAGGGTTTTTGGGTAACAATTTTCCCCTACCGAGAAAACACCGCCTCGTCTATAATATCCAGGAAACATTTTGAATACACACATAAGTTAAAAATTGTGAGGCGTATATGACGCCGTTCTATTTGTAAATAACACATTCATGGAAAGTAAGAAATAATAAAAAAATAAAAAAAAACCGAGGACGCAGAAAAATTAAATCGTATAATCCAGAAGAAATCAGTGTCGGTCATACTAGTAGGTAGCAAATAAAGTAACCGAGTAATATAGCTGTAGCTAGAGAACCTATTCAAATAAAAATAAAAGTTTTAAAAAATTCGTCAAAAAGATTTATCATAGTTTATTCGGACGCGTCGCTTATGTGGATAATAAATAATAGTATTATAAGATACTTATTAATTCGATCGTTAGTTTCTCCCTTGGTCGCCTAAAAAGATAAGTGCGTCGAGCTGTACAATTTTTATTCACTACCCTTGTGCATGAAAATTACATGCCGGCACTTCACTAATTTGAAAAGTCAAAATCCAAAAACATTTTTAAAGAATTTATTTCAGGTTCACATTCTGGAAAGTAGTTACAAAATATTTTTAATTCGAAGGAATTCGGTAGGTACTAGACAGTTCTTTACCTGAAAATGGAAAAAATGACACTGACTGAAATTTTTTTTTTTACATGAGCTCCACACAGGAGGCCCTGAGGAAAATAATTTCCCTCAGGGCCTATGTCATCTTTGAGGATGCTGTGTGGGGGAGTTTTTTAAGGAAAGGAATGAGAGGAGAGTTCTGGGAAGGAAAAGGTTTTAAGGGGTGGGTAGGAATCTGGGGTTCAGTATGTCCTGGTCATCCGCCTCCAAGACCTAGACAAACCTCACCCCATGAACCCGGGCACTCCTGCTAAATCACCAAACGTAGCGAATCACTTGGGATGACCTATGGCAGAGGTGTTGGTTATCCAATACGGATGATACGGCATTAGTCATATCACATACAGATCTTAAAATTGCAATTGAACTCATGCAAATTGACTTTAATCAACTTTGTAAATGGTCACATGATGCAGGACTATTAATAAATGCTAAAAAAACCAAAGTAATGCATATAAGATCACCTAATGCCAAATTTCTATTTAATCCTAATATTATTTCTCACGATTTTAATTGCATCTATAAAAATATTAAAACTAATTGTAAATGTGAAAGCTTAGAATTAGTTACGGAATACGTGTATCTTGGTGTTACAGTACTGTTTTTTTAAATGGGACAAACATATTAAAAAAAAAACCTGTAAAAGACTCAGATCAATTGCTGGCAGAATGAACACATTAAATTTTTTTCTTTCAATTGAAACACTTAAAATAATTTATATGTCACTGGCAGAATCTATTAGAAGATATGGTTTAACAATATGGGGAAATACTACTATAACCAATCTGAAACAAGTCCAAGTTGTACAAAACGCAATTGTAAAATTATTAGTCGTCCATAATATTTTCAAACAGAGACATAATACACCGTTGCTGTTTCAGAGTGCCAAAATTTTACCTGTTAAGGCAATACTATGGCACAAAATTATAATTCAGCATATATTTACCCCGCAGCGTAAAGAGAAATTACAACATAAATACAGCACTAGATTCACGCGCAACGACGGGTTAATAGTTCAGAAATTTAACAATAAGTACGGACAGAGAACGTTTGAATACATTATACCGAAGATATTTAATATATTACCTGACACTATAAAGCACTGTAATTCTATGAATAAGGTTAAATATATGGTGAAAAATTGGCCATCGGAAAAAAAGTATTTATATTGATATTGATATGCATAAAAAAATTTTGAATCTGTAGATATAAGGTGTAAATTTTAAATTTTAAAAATGTATATGAAACTAAAATACATATAAGCACTTATTGACAAGCCAATTCAATTGGCTTAGCAGGACTTGTTTGTTGATTATATTATGTATTATTCTTTCAATTATTATTCTTTCAATTAAAAAAAAAAAATTAAAAAAATAAAAATAAAGGTTGCCGGGGCGTCGGTACCCATTCCTGCCTCCCAAATTGGGACACAAACTGGGAAGTCACTACAAAATACGAAGATTTCCATTTTTTAATTTTTTTTTTATTTAATGCATATTATTGAGTTTTCTGACTCACAGAATCTTGTCATTTTTGGCCTCATCTGTTTTGAAATTAAAATATATTATCATTATAATGTCTAATGTTCTTTAAAAGGTATTGAATCCTTTATATAAGAAATCACATTAAAATATTTTCCAGTTTGCATGATTTCATGATTCGTGAAATGATTCGCATGTTTGCATGATTCTCGATAAGGCATGGAACTCAGTTGAGGCTATTGAATTCTGAACTTCCGATGAGTTCGAGGTCATCACTCTCTTCGTTCATATTTAATGCACTTCAATAATGTGTGTTCAACATCTTCAATTTGTTCACATATCCAGCACATTGGAGAGTCAGAGAGGCCTATCAAACACAACATTCTTCCTATTCCCATTAATCGAAAATGATTCTCATTTCCGATCTATTCAGATTAACCTAAGTAAATCATGGTCTTTTAAACGGTTTCTTTTGGAGCTTTTTGTACCATATTCCCATGTTTGTAGACAACGTTTCAAAATGATTATTCCACATATAAAATTTTTTTTTTTTGCATTAATCTTCAGCATCTGACGTCCAGTCATACATGATTGCAGTAACACTTGCTTCGTTCGCCAATAAATCCGCCTCTTCATTCCCATGTATTCCTACATGAGATGGAATCCATTGGAAACATTAAAACTGTAGGCGCATTATTTGCTCTACAATATTTTTATTTTATTTATTTTTTATTTTTATTTAATTATTTTCATATTACATTTGGTTATAAAATGACGTATTGCCCATCTCACTAGGTGTGAAACGCCTGTGTTGAGATGGCAATTTACATAGTGGTTATCTAAGATTTTGTAGTAATATTATGAAAATGGCAGGTTAATGTATTTTTTTTTCTTTAAATATACAATTCAAGTATGTTACATATTATAGGCTATTTTCCTATAGGCAACTCCCTTTGAAATACTTTTAATATGTTGAAGCGCACTTTTACAAGTTGATTCCACTTATTTTTAATTTCATACTCTACCGCATCTTTGATTGCTTTCAATAAATACTACATTCATAATAGTGCATTTTTTATTCAGTTTTATTTGATGAGAAAAATTGTTTTGCATTTAAATGAAGCCTTTTCCAACTTGGTCTTGTTGTTTTGGTCCATCGGTATAGATCTGATTGAATCCTGAATATTTATTAATTAGCATATCGTTTTCAATATTTCTCTTAGTAAGAGTAGTATTTTGGGGTAATTTAAATCGTCAATTTCAACTGAAATACAATCCAAATAATTTGCTCCTACCCACGAATCGAAGGAGTACAAATCTAGAGATTTATTTTTATTTATCTTCCAATTAATTGTTTCCGTACAAATTTTAATCAACATTGGTATTTTTTATTGTTCATTTATTTATTTTATTTGTTTTATTTATTTATTTTATTTTATTTATGGATTATCTGTTTAGTTTCAAGGATTTAAGATTGAGAACCTCTAAAACTAATGGATTATTTTCAATTGATACAGCTCTTAGCCAATATCTTGCAGCTATGAAAGAGGGGCACTCATTTCACTTTGTAAAACATGTACAGGAGTTGAGTTCAGGAAACCCCCACATATTCTTAATGTTTGTTATTGAATTTTCTCTAATTTTTAAGATTGCTTTTGGAAGAATTGTAAAAAAAATGTTGTTCTACGGTATTCTCATATTAAAAACAACTACTCTTACTTTATGGCAAGCTGAAGATAAAAAAAATCATATCGAAATTTTTTTTTTGCCTACAAATCGTTTAATATAAGGCATTGACTTTGAGCATCTGAAAATGTCAAAGAAGATTTATTGCGAAAGAAGTTAATTTGACAAATGTCTCTGAATGAAATAAATCATCGCGCTTGTGGCGAATTGATAGATTGATCTTAGACATTAAATAAATCTGGGTTTCTGGGGTTTGTGAAAAAGTCAGGCTTTTTGCAAACATTAAGGTTTTTTCTGCCATCATTGGGCTTTATAAAATGGTTGATAGAACTATGGATTGACAAATGAAGGGTGATTGGAATCTGGGTGATATTACAGTATACGCACGTTCATAAATATTTGTGTATTTTGTTCAAATTATTAAGATATTTATGTTAAAATACGACACTTTAACCAAACTACCTAACCAGAATTCAAACGCAATTCCATTTTGGGCATTTGTGTGATAGAAGGAAAGCGAAGTTTTCGATATAGGTACCTATTTGTCTTTTCAGATACAGTTACAAAATATTTACGTTGGTCAGCCACATCACAAATTCCGTAAAAATGGTTACCGAATGAAATAAAAAGTTTGCAAGCAAATTTCATCCCTGAAACGCATATTCTGAGAGCTCTCATGTTCAATTTCCTATGGGTTCTTTTTTTTTATTTTTATTTTTTTTTTATTAGATTTGTCAACAGTGATTTACATCAAAGCTTTCACAGATAAAATTACACTGAACATGGTTGATGCTATCACTAATTAAAGACAAACACAGCATTGATAATATAATACTTACATATACATTACATTCATTCACACAAACACATACTATATGTACATTACAAAATAATAATTAACAAGTTTTACAAGGAACAAGTTTTTAGAACAATGAGTTTATAGGTTCATAAGTTTATAGAACAACGTAATAGGGAGCTTTAAAGCTTGTTAAGATTTGATTTGAAGTTGGCCAATGTTGACATTGTCAAATTAATCGAATGTTTTTTATAAGCCTCATTGAAATTACGGCACATTCTCGATAAGGCTGAGTCATACCCCAGCTTAGTTCGATATTTTTTAATATTTAACGGAACATAATTTACCAGTCGTGAACCAATTCTAGGAACATTGAACCTGATTTGATGAAGTAGAAAAGGACAGTTTATTAAACCATTTACAATTTTGAATAGAAAATTTAGATCTGTATTTAGTCTTTTCTGTTCAAGGGTGCGTATATTGTAGAATTTTAGTCTATCAGTGTAGTGAGGAAGTGATCGAGCTCGCCTATCGGAATATGCCAGCTGGTACATAAAATGTTTTTGAACCTGCTCTATTCGCTGAATATGAACTTTGTAAGTTGGACTCCATACAGCACTTGCGTACTCCAACACGATAAAGGGTTCTGATAAAGACAATATATTTTTATTTCAAATTGAATTATTTTGAACCCACATCTCTAAGCCCAGTAGCCTCTTATCTGACGGTACTGCGGCAAAAGTCAAATGTATTAGGGGATTAAAAACAATCCCGTTTTTGTGATTTGCTTATAACCTAATATATCTCTATGGTTTTAATAATTAATCTTAGAGGTATGATGTTTATTAAATATGTAAGTTGTTGATTTATTAATTGATATCATTTGGGAACAATTCTGCTAGATTTCATTCTGGGAGCTGTCAAATCAATATTATATGTGTATATACCTACGTTCCCTTCGATAATATTTACTTCAACGACAATTAACAAAACCCGTAGCTAAAATGATTGTACGTTATTTGCAGAATATTGCTAGAAAAATATTAGAGAACCTCACGCAGTTAGTAAACAGATACATTCTAAGCAATATTTGCTAGCAAATGATGTTCTATTATGTTTATTTCGGCGCTTGGTAACACATTGTTATGGAGTATTTTCTGATCGATCCTGATCGTTTTGCGTTATTATTGATGAGAGAAAATATGTTTGTTTTCCCTCCGCTCGCATTATCGGGTTTGTTGAAGCATTTAAACAGGTCCTGAGTACACAATTAAATTATCATTGATAAATGTTTACATACCTAATGCTAATATTAGCTAGGTACCTACTTCATAAAATATATGAATATTTCATGTTTTGATAAGTAGGTAGGTACTATAAGTAGGTATTATCCAGTTAGTAAAATATTGTTTGAATTGAAATTAATATTAAGTATTTTTGAATGTAGCTATTACTTTGTGGTTATCCATTATAGAAAAATGAAACAATACAACTTTTTATATAGTTTAGATAACTTAGAAGCTTTGGAAATTAAAAAATCCCTTAAAAATAATGAATCTATTATCAACAAACAAAAATTATTGTCATATAGCCCAATCATGGATTTGTTCCCCTACCCACCCACTCTACACTAATACCTACCCACCCAATCTACATTATTAACTAACAACGGCTCCACCCCTACCATAATAAAACATTGTTCTAAACTGTCAAATTAGTATAAGCTTTCCCTGACGAAGGAACGTTTGTTCCGAAACCGGTCGGATTTGCACATTATATAAGTGGTTTATACAAAGTTGTATTGTTTCATTTTTCTTTAATATTAAGTAATTAAATGTAGTTAACTTTAGTGTTATATATATATTAGGTATAATATGATGGTGAAACTACGAGTAACTGATAAATAATTTAAATTTTTTATGAATTATATTATATTGAAGACGTCGCCAGTGTCAAATGCTCATATCAGAGGACGCTCTGAGGTCGAAAGGGCGAAAGCAATCATAACTAGTTGTTGTGAACAATGAAAATATATTTACATGTGCTTCTAAAAGTCTTTACTTGCCGCAAATAAATAACTTTTACAAGCAAATAACTTTTCGATTTAAATGTTAATGTTTTTTTTATGAAAAATACTTTGAGTATATGTTTGCTTTTTCGATACTTCTATTATTTATAAATAGACGATGACATTGTGAAACTCCCATTTCTGAATATTTAAACTTTAAAATTCAACCAGTTTGAATTTTAAATACGTGGGTAAAAGTAGTAAAAAAAAAACAAGTGATAAAATAGGTATAAAGACTCAACCGAAAGTTTGAGAATAGGGTTGGAATAAGTGTGCATATGATTCACAGCATTGATTCCCCATAGTGTGAAAGCGCTTTATCGGGGAATGAGCAATGTAATTACGCTTACGTATACTGCAGTAGAATATAGTATAATGCGGGTACTAGCAGAATATAGGAAAAGGATAATTGCAGGATTTCAAAACTATCTATATTGGAACTTAATATTAAAAAAAAAAACTTAAACAATGTATTTTACGTCTATCAATTATTGTATTATTTTATGGAAAGCCAACACCAGCTATCATTTTATTGACGTTGTTTAATCCATGAAACTAATGTCCATATTAGTTAAATTAACCCTTGTTGCGCCTTTCCGTGAAATGTTAGTAGTTGCATACGGAGCATTTTACCGCCCATATTAAAATTAATTTTTTGAACATTTGATGTTAAAAAATATAAATGTTCAGAAAAGGATCAAAATGCATTGTAAACGTTTAGAAAATTTTTTTGTATTCAAATAACATAATGAGTCTCTGAAAAATTAGGCTTTTAATCGTCTTTGGGAAAAATTGCTCACTTTTAAGATAATTTTTACCTTAACCTACGTAAAATAAAAAAGAAGAGCTAAGAATTAAAACAAATTTATATGTTTTCAATATTTCCATCATAGATTTCAGCGAAACAGTCTTGACACATGTACATACATACAGTGTTTGTCGCACAGTGACTTTGCGCATACATTACACCCTTTTTGGAACATCTATTTTTCGTTGCTGAACATACGAAGGTATTTTCTGGTTTTCCGGTTGTACGAATCGCAAGAATAGGCAAGATCTTTTCGTTATGTGTGGTCTAGTCAGCCAGTAAATACATAAATTATACTTACGTGAGTGATCGCGCAGTGAGCAATTTGCCGCCGCACGCGATTCGCAGGTAGCAACCCATTCTTCCAAAGGTCACCAGCGCACTGATTGTCCTTAAACTTACAATAAATGTGAGGAAAAGGGGGCAGCTACTAGGATGCTCGACCTCGGCGAGCGCATAGTTTACAAAATAATAACTTTTTTTGTAGATGGCGGCAAAATACTCATAGTGCAAAGTGGTGGCCCTACGGGGTGCCCTAGAGTGTTTGCACTCTGGGTTGGCAATCTACCTCAATATTAGACTACGATCGATCGACTCTGACAAGCTGTAGCGCCGGGGGGGGGGGGGGGGGGAGGTAGAAATCCTTTTTTTATTGCGGCATCATTTTATCTTTTTTTATTGCGGCTTCATTTATGTCGATTTTTATATCACATGTGATGAGTATTCTTCCAATAAAAAATCATGTTCATAAATTTTACTACAAAATTTTAACTGCTCTCGGAAACAGGAAATAGTATCCACATCTCATCACACAAAGCAGGTTTTAATTTAAAATCGCTTCTGCAAAATAATATTTACACACGGAACAGTCAAAAATGGGAGGTCTTATTAATTGAGAATCAACTAAAACAAAAACTGTGAATAGATCTTTTTACATTTTTCTCGAGATCGACTCAAAAAGCACTCGTGATCGACCGGTCGATCGCGATCGACCGTTTGGGCACCCCTGCTCTAGGCTTAATACAAAGACAGAAAGTATGCTGACATTAACCAAGGCCGGACCATTCACTACGTTGAATCGATTTTACTCAAGACCCTGGTCTTTTGACTTAATGTACCAATGATCATAAGAAGCCTGTTTACACACTTGACTAATGCCAACTAAAAATAGACAATGACACTTTCAATTTCAAGCCACACGAAAAAAATTGAACATGCTTGCGTCATTTGGTGGTTGCCATACATAAAAAAGACAAATTTTAATCTGAACTTTGTCTGTGACTTTTAGCCAGTGTAGGCAAACACGTGGAAGAGAAATGATAAGATAATATTTGGTGGCACTATCTATCATGTGATATGTGGTACACCATCACAAGTTCGAATCATCTAGGATTTTACATAAAGCATTAATTTCCGAATCAAATCTGCCTTTTACATCTCATCGAAGCATAATTTCCATTTAACATGCAGATCATGCTTGTTTCATAACGCTGATGAATTTCATACGTATTTGTGTTCCAATTTACCATGCAGATCGGAGGAACCCAGATTTTGGACTTCCGCACGTTAAGTGTACTTACCTATACGGTGGACTAAGTCAAGTACCACAATATCGCCAGTCTATCAACAACCATCGTAACAAATAGTAAGGTGACATTTCGCTCGACGTTAAAATGTTATTTTCTATCAATCGGAAGCGTGTAATGTGAAGCATTATAATATCGTCGTCTTTATCGAATGCTTTGTGTGAACCGCTTCATCGTATCGTGACTCAAACTATAACGTGGTTCTAATAACCGAACAATCTTGTCTTACGCCTTGGATATACCTATGACCGTCGTCGAATGAAGATCAAGCTACGAGACACAACAGTGAGTATTGCTTAATTGTGTATACCGGATCTTGTTTGGTGATTGGGAATAATTCTTATCGAAATCCATAAGAGTTTTATTTAGCAAGGAATAACCACAGGTTATTCTAAACCCCCGTGCCCTGTGCACGATTCAATGCTTGTTAATTGAAAACAGCACGTAAGAACAGTGATTAGTTTGTTCTGTTAAAACAACCATAGTTCTTCCAAAGCAAACAAAGTAATCCTTGATCAGCACGCCATCTGTTCCATGAAATGCTATCTCTAAACGCGTATCAATCTTCCGAGGGTCGTAACTTGTAACAAATTGAATTTTTCGAATAAATTAATATCTCTATCTGGTAAAAGCGTAATTTAGTTCTTTACTGGAAAAATAGAGAATGGAGATTGGAATGCTTTATTGCTTGAGACTTGAGACCCAACGCAAACATTTCAGCTCTGTGTAAAGAAAGAGAAAGAATTGTCAATTTAGTTTTCTGTTGCCAAATACCAGCACCAAATACCAATTATTTACACACTGAGGGAAAATAATTTCCCTTCCCGAAATGCTAAATATTATTATTATTTTTTTTTTACAGTGAATACCGCACAAGAATCTCAACTGCTCCCGTCTGGAGCCAGTGAGACTATGGCCTCCCCAATTGGGGTATGTTGTAAGGCTGAAGGTAGTGGGGAGGGGAAAGAGGTGGGGGAGAGGAAGGTTGGGAAGTACCTGGCTATTCAAATCTGGTCACCAAACACGGCTTAAGCCATTTTCAAGCAACGTTTCAATTCTGAATGGTGGTCTTACACCAGGGCAATACTGATAGTATCTTCCACTCTGGAACATGTCGCAAATATACCATATATTATTTTAAATGAATAAATTGTGAAATAACACAAATTAATCAAATAAAATTTATTTGCGTATGCCGGGTTCGAAGCCGCTACCTCCGGAGTCGAGAGTCTTACCCATTAGACTACGGAGGTCGTCGAAAATTAAATATAATCGAAAAATTTAAATTAATCATTTTCTAAAATTAAAGCCACATTTCAAATACATTGATGTGAAATAATAAAACAACAAATCTTTATTATTTCATCTGAACAGAAGAATGTGTGTAACTCAGTAAGATAGATATAAAATGCAAAGTATGACAATAATATACTCCCTCTTGCAATGAAAACCACAAAAAAATAACCGCCTTCAAAAGAAGCATAAAAATATGGATTATGGACTTGGGAAGGAAGAAAATAGATTCAATTTTGCAACCCAACAAAGAATAAGGCTTTGTTTTGTATTTTCTTTTAGATCTAACTTAATAATTTTCCTTGGCAATATTCTAACATAGATTAGGTATTTACTTATAATTCAAATAATAAAACTTGTACAATGTGTCCTTAGAACGGGGTACCCCAGTTAGGACACATTTTCTCTAAAAAACTTAAAAAAAAATATATATATAAATAAAAATTAAAAAAAAATAAATAAAAAAAGTAAAAATTGGAATTTACAAGGTAATTGTAACACATTTAGCACTTGTATTAAGGTAGTTTGATTGAGGGAAATTCTCCATCTAAGTTGTAAGGGCGTGCCGTGCCACTGGGCAATGCCGAAGCCGGGGGAATTTTCCCAGAAGAGACATACGTCTAAACACATCTTGATCTTATATGGCCTTTTAAAAACGTTAATTTCCCTTAATAAAAATAATCGTAGAGTTTATACATGATAATATTGTCACTAAGATTAAAAATTATTTTACATTTTATTCTAGGAAGCACCGCACAAACAGTGGGTCGATAGGCTAGGAAGCACCGCACAAATAAAAAACCGATTATTTTATCTCATTCTCTCGCAGGCTAAATCCTACAAAGATTAAAAATTATTTTACATTTTATTCTAGGAAGCACCGCACAAACAGTGGGTAGATAGGCTACGAAGCACCGCACAAATAAAAAACCGATTATTTTATCTCATTCTCTCGCAGGCTAAATCCTACATTTAGTATGAGTGTGTCTCTTTTTGGTATCGCTCTTTTCGGTTTCATCGAGTTTCAAATCACAACGGTGCTAAAGAAGGTTTCAATTCAAAATTCGACATTCATATCCAGCTGATTGAATTTTACTTCATTAGGTCCTACAAATAGAATTTAAATGTTTAACGATTATTTTTGACGAGAAATCTTATTTAGAGCCGTTGTTATTTGAAACTCGACGAAACACATTCGTCTTTAGGATTTAGCGTGCGAGAGAATGAGATAAATAATCGGTCTCCTATTTGTGCGGTGTTTCACAGCTTTCCATAGCTTTTCCCCACTCTTGTCTACTTTAGTACTGGAGGTTTCACTTCTACCGCAGGTGAACTGCAAACTTTTTTTTGGAGTGAAAACTTCGTTATGATTTGAAACTCGATGAAACGAAAAATTGACACCAAAAAGAGACAAACCATACATCTGTAGGATCTAGCCCATGAGAGAATAAGATAGAATAATCGGTCTCCTCTTTGTGCGGTGGTTCGTAGCCTCCACACTCTTGTGTACTTTAGTTTTTTGAAGGTTTCACTTCTGCGTAGTGTGAACTGAACACTTTAAATAATTTTGTTTCTTAGATTTCAGTTTGGTTTTTTCTATAATATTTTTAATATTTCCCTTTTTTTTCATATTAAAGAATCACATTTCAAAGGATTTTATATTACAATAAAAACACATAGAAATTTATTGTAGACCACTTTTATTTTATAAACAGGTAAGGTAAGCAAAGGGTGGGGGGTAATTGCGGGAGTTCCTGTAAGAACAGAGCGGTTTATTGGAAAAATATTTAGAATGGGATTAAAGATAAATTAATTTGGTTATGCAAAATGACAGCATTATTATTTAGGGATTTTCTGATTTCAAGTGCTTCTAAGTTATCTAATTTTTCACTTTTATTGATACACCGTAACAATAAAAGCAAAAAATTAGGTATCTTAGAAGCACTTGAAATTAAAATGTTCGTAAATAATAATGTTAGCAATAATTATCAGCTTGAAACACTCATCTACATTGAAAAAATCTTCCGAGAAATGATACTTGCCGCCAACGGCATTAATATTTGGCAAGTTAAAGTATTTCCCCAAAAAATGTAGACATAATTTGTCTCGACGCCACCTAGCGAGAGATTTAACAGTAGCAATGTCTTTCTCACAAAAATAATGTTGGTTGTCTTCAGGTGGAAAAAATGTAATAAACAATAATTGTTCAATGAAACACTCGTATATATTGAATTATTTGGCGGGTATTAGATAAGCCGCCATAGCTCAGTGGTCAAGAGCAGCTGACCGGCAATCAGAAGGACACGGGTTCAAGTCCCGTTGGCGGCAAGTATCTTTTCTCGGGAGATTTTTTCAATGTAGATGAGTGTTTCAAGCTGATAATTATTGCTTATAATAGTTGTTACCCTTTGTGCTATGCATAAAAATCTTGTCTCAAACGTTAGTTTATCAAATAAAAATAATAATTAATAGTGTTAGTATTTTGAATAACTAATTGTCAAAGAATTTTTATATAAAAATGCAAAAATCAGTCATTTTAAATACATGTAGGATTACAAAAGATTTTTTAAATATTTAAATTGAGGGATCAGTAGGATTTATAGGTTCAATTAGGAATTCCACAGAGCCGAACCCTCTGATATAAAAATATCTGGAGTCGGTGAATTTTTTTCCCATTTTGTGTCTGGTAGGTTGACATGTTGTTCTTGTATTGTTTTGTATTTATAATACTTATATAGTGCAATTGCATAGCGTGGATTGACTAGATGATCATTTGGGAATTGTGTGAAAGGGTTTAATTTTTCCTGTGGGGAAAATTTAACCCGGACATTTAAATCTGGTGAGTTTATTTTGTCTTTTAGTCCCATTCTAAATATTTTTTCCAATAAACCACTCTGTTCTTCCCGGAAATCCCACAATTACACCTACCCCTTTGCTTACCTCCCACTCAAATACCTAAAACTTGTATATGTATATCTGTAAATATTCTGTATCATAGATTAGTTATAATATTCTCCCGACGAAAGAAGGGTGCTTCCGAAACCGGTGATCACAAAATAAAAGTGGTCTACAACAAATTTATATGTGTTTTTATTGTAAATTATGGCGAGCCACAATGTTAATGGTTTTTACAAAAATGGAATTTATATTACTTACATAACGTAAGTGTACCAAATACGGTCATCGCCGTTCGTAGTTCGCTTTCTGGGAGAGCTGTAACGCGTCAGGTTTATTTTGTTCTACCGCAAGAAGAAGAAAACAAGCCACATTTCTCAAGAAGATGTCAGAAAGATAAATAAGAACGCTGATTGTGGGAAACAATCATGCATGGGAAAACTTAGCTCACAGATTAATTCAAAAACGTACCTATGTAAATAAGGACAAAACTTTTATTTAAAACATTGGAGTAAAATCGTGAAAATTGTTTTATTATTTTTAAGAAAGCAGGTAATTTTTTTGTAAACACAAAAATAAAAGTTCAACTGTTCATAGCCAGTGTAACTATGACACTCTGTATTAAGGTATATTATTTAGGCGTGTAAATAAAGTAGAAACATTGCAATTTCGAGGCGGTTATGAGTAGCGCCGCCCTGGAAATCATTTATTGGATAACTAACATCCCTGCCATAGGTCGTCCCGAGTGGTTCGCTACGTTTGGTGACTAAGCAAGGGTGCCTGGGTCTTAGCGGCGAATGCATTTGCCCACCTACTGCGTGGCAAGACTGGTTGAGGGACACCTAACTTAGACCTCTCCAGCCCGATTCTCTACCTATCGCCTGCATCTTAATGGGAAGTATGTATTCATACGTCCGTTACTTCTGGATACATTAACCCCAAATTCCTACCCACCCCTCATACTTTTTTCCTTCCCAGAACTTCCCCTCGTTCCTTACTCTTAAAGACCCTCCACACAGCATCTCCAAAGATGACACAGGCCTTGAGGAATTTCTTGAATAATTTGTTTATTCTCTCCTTTTAAAGTCTCCCACCAGATCGATTCTGAGAAAATTTTCCATCCATAATGTGTTCATTTTGCAGCCGAATAATATCTACTGCTAAAAATTATTTTTTAATTGATAAACTAATGTTTAAGACAAGATTTTTGTGCATAGCACAAAGGGTAAGAATTATTATAAGTAATAATTGTAATTGACCGGAAATCAGAAGGACGCGGGTTCGAGTCCCATCGGCGGCATGCATCTTTACTCAGGAGGTTTTTTCAATGTAGATGAGTGTTTCAGGCTAATAATTATTACTTATAATTATACTGATAACTTTATTATACAAGAATTCAATTTGTAACCAGTGGTTAAAACATAATTATAATGTTCGGGATAATATTCAAAACGAATATATTTATGACGTGAATAAGTAAACGCCCAAATGACAACTTTATGCCAATTCAAAACAAACCACATTAAATTACAGAATTCAGCTGGTTTGCCCAAATCCGAAGGTAGCATTTTGAGTAAGCACTTATAATATTAGATCAGGTTAATAGTTGAACTTATCGGTAAGTTGTTGGCACGAATTTAATGATGTATTACGTCCACTTGGCAGATATAGTAACTGCTGTGAAACATTACCAGTTAATAACAAAATAGAATTGATGGTGGAGGTTGACTGAGTTGTTGTTGATGGTTGTAGAGTTTATCGCTCCCCCCTGTACTTGTTACTTAGAATACGTGACCATAAATGATATTTGAAAAATAACTTCACCGTAGGTTAAAACATGTACTCCATTTACTGTAGTGTTTGCCTTATCCACAAGCAAACACTAAATGTTGTGTTGGGGCTCTTCAAAAAGAAATAGGTCCTGGTTTATTGTTGTATTGTTATATTGAGGTAATATCATACATTTCACACAGAGTGCACGATAAAATACCGCTCCTCATAGATCATATAAATTTATTGCGTATAATACAGTAAAAACAATAATTTTATCGGCAAACGTTTTCGTAAAATTCAATTCAGCGAGAGATCTACGTTAATGATTTATGAGCGGTCTCATATAGTGTTTAAATCATTTTAAATTAACTTTGACAGTGACAGTTAAGTTAATATTGTTGCCCAAATAAACATCCGCTTATTACAAACGTATCTGTCGATTAATACTGCATCTAAGACAATTAATATTACACTATCATCATTAATATTCTAAAAAACAACGAACATCCCCAGTGCCAAGATTACTTAACCCGGCTACCATTATGTTTCACGGAATGAAAAGTACAATAAACTCACCAACACGTTGTACACCGCACTCTTCCTCCTGCATCGACCATATTATGGTTAAAACATCAAACCAATACACTTCAGAAATCCACATGTCATAAATTACAGATCACTACGCCACCTCCTTCACAATGAGTTCCAAACACAATGTACAAAGCAAAACATCAACTGAAATAACAAAAATAATTAACTATGATCACCTCAACAAAACGATTAGTTCTAAATCCTGGGACAGACTCCATAGGATATCAAACATAGAAGAGGCTTGGAACTACTTCTCTACCTACATACAAGACACTCTTGTCCAAAACGCCAAAATCACCACAAAAACCATTCCTAGAGCTATCAAACCTCTCAAACCATGGATAAACCATACTATCATCAACTGCATTCGGAAACGTAACTCCGTACATAAAAAATGTGCCACGAATCCATATGATATTACACTCCATAATTTCTACAAAAGATACAGAAATATTTGCACAAAAGTCATTAGGAAAGCCAAAAATCTATACAACAATAAAAAAAAATTCCGAATGCAACAATGATCCTAAAAAAATATGGAAAGTCCTCAAGGAAGCTACCAATTCAAATAAAGCCACCGACGCCTTAAACTCTCTCAATATCAATGATATCACTGTAGACTTTACATCGAACCCCAGCACAATTCTCAATCATATAAACAGTTATTTTGCAAATATAGGAGCAGAACTAGCAACAAAAATCCAAACAAGCAACCATATGCTTGGCCCTAGCGTCCACCCTTCCAATGATGATTTCCAAATCCGCTTTGTTCTCAAAACGGTTACAGAGAAAGAAATTTCTACGGTAATTAACTCTCTTAAAAAATCTTCATCCAACGGCATTGACGAAATACCCAACAGTGGCCCCGGTTATAATAAAACCATTAACTCGTCTGCTGAATATTAGCATCCGCCAATGATTATTTCCCGCTATTCTAAAACAAGGTCTTATTATCCCTATTTTCAAAATAGGCTCCAAACTTGACATTAGTAATTATCGTCCTATTACGTTACTCAATTCCCTGTCTAAAGTATTTTAAAAGATCGTTAATGATAGTCTTAAGGAATACCTTGAAACCAACAACCTACTATCGCCGCGGCAATTTGGCTTCAGAAACCATAAAAACACAAACGATGCCATAGCCACCGTCACTGACCATATCTCTGGCCACCTTGATAAGGGCTCGAAATGTCTATCGGTATTTTTCGACCTGTGTAAAGCATTTTATACAATATCACACATCAAATTAGAACGCAAATTGTTCAATATAGGTATTCGGAATAATGAATTAAGTTAAACTCAGAGCTAAAAAGAGTCAGAATTTACCTATTAGTTACGGTGTCCCACAAGGCAGTGTTATAGGTCCAACGCTCTTCCTAATATACATTAACGAGCTGTGTAATCTAGATATCGATGCCACTATTGTCAGTTTCGCCGACGACACTGTCCTACTATTCCAAGCAAAAGACTGGCCTACCGTTTATTCGAAAGCGGGGGTAGGAATTCAAAAGGTTAAATATTGGCTTGACTCGAACACATTAACTCTTAACGTACAGAAAACAAAATACTTACTGTATAGTCTCACCAATATCACAAAACCAAACCTACACCCACAATTAAAAATACACGAATGTAAAAACTCATCTCTGAACCGGATTTGCAACTGCCCATGCCTGGAACAAGTAAGCACTATCAAATATTTAGGATTAACCTTTGGTACACACCTAAATTGGAAGCAACATATACTTAACACTACAAATAAAATCCGCAAACTATATACTTTTTCAAACAAACACGCAATTTCCTTAACCTACAACTTTTAAAAACAGTGTATTACTCACTGTGCCAATCACACATCGAATACGGAATTTTAGGTTGGGGTAACACATATTCTAATGCCCTCGAACCTATCATTAAAGCACAAAAACTAATTAAAAAATCATTCTTAAACTTCCTCTCACTACCAGCACTGATACGATCTTCAATACCACCAAAATCCACCTTAGTTTATTTACATAAAAACAACAAAATCCTATACAAACCAACACAAATGATACACAATACCCATGCTAAAAATAAAGAACTTCTCCAAACTCCCATTTCTAAAACCACCTTTGGACAAAAACACTTTAAATACATAGCTTGCAAACTACACAACACACTACCAGCTACGATTAGGCAAATCGAATCAATGACCAAATTTAAACAAAATATAAAGAAATGGATTATAAGTATTGGACGTCACACTACTGCTAACATCTGTAAAATAGATTACAAATAGACAGAATTACCAACTAACTATGTCCTTACCCATGTTAAAGAAATTAAAATAGTGAAATCCTAAATAATGTAACTCCCTAAATTGATTTGGCAGGATTTACTACTTTGTTCATTTCTTTCTTCATCTATAAAGCTTTCTTTATGGTATTTACCCACACTTTAAATCATCTTTCTATTTTAATTGTTTTCAAATCAATATGTATTTAACCTTAAATATTCTTATGTTATAATTAAATATTCTTATGTATGATATTCATTTATGAACCTCTACGCCTGTCTCAACACTGGTTTACCCTAGTGAGACAGTCGTCGAATAATGTAATGTAAACATAGATAAATAAAAATAAATAAAAAAATTTACGTGTTAACAATATATTATTGTTACTACTGGGTCACACGACCAATCTTAACTGGCTACGAATTCTTACGGTTCCGCACGTTTTCCTGCGACTGCGACAAAACATCCCCCGACAAAATATCCCCGACAAAATATCCTATAGTCAAAACATCCCACAAAATGTCTACTAAAATCTAACCTAACCTAATAAAAAAATGGGCCAAAAAATAGTGCAGACATCCAGTAAAAACAACAAATTATTGTTTAAAAATAGTGAAATGGGACAACAATAATACAATCATCCTGTAAAGACAATTATTTATTGTTAAAAAATAGTAAAATGGGTCAAAAATAATATAGACATACTGTAAAGACAATAAATTTAATGTTCAAAAATAGTTATAAGACAGAATTCAGCATAGTGGAGATACATTTTATCCTCGAGATTTTATATCGAGGGATATTTTGTTTTGTCGGAGGATATGTTGTCGGTAAGTGAATAAAGCGTGTGCACAAATATCCGCCACGCGGCTCGATGCGGCGTATTCGACGGAACTACGATCGAGTTCGCCCTAGCGGGCCCGAAAACTTGATTTTTCCGCGGGGTGTATTTTAATTTATTCTGACAAACGAATTACTAAAATTTCAGATGTTAAAAAATAAAATCTGGTGAACCGTACCGCTAAATTTATAGATGAAATACATTTAATAAAATTTTCAAACTATTTTATGAAAAATATTTTGATGGTAAGGTACTGTTTTCATTAATCTTAAATATAAATAACTTACATCCGTGGGTATCGGCTTAAAAAAAAGCATAACATTTTAGAATTCTTCGGAATTAATTAAAATGTGAGCTTTACGCAAAATTCCATTATTGGGATATTGTACTATAAAATTCAAAAATCTGTTTCTGAAAAAATAAGAAAATATACAGATTTAGGAAATGAGATTAAAAGAATTTGGCTTTCTCAGACTATAAAAACATCACCATTTGTTATTTCGGCTACTGGCGTTATACTTAGTTATCTCATTCAAAATTTAGGCATATTAGTTTTGTCAAAGAATTTATATATAAAAATGCAAAAATCAGTCATATTGAATACATGCAGAATTACAAAAGATTTTTTAAATATTTATATTAACCCATTTACGCCCAAGACTAAAATAATCATAAAAAAAGAAATAAACCGTATTATTTAGTAGGGAATAGAGTGTTTTAACAAAAATCAAAAAAAATATATATATTTACTAGGAAAAAAATGCCGTGCTCAAATGGGGACACTGGGCTCATTCAGTATAGTATTTCTTGAAGAGTGGTTTTTCAATACACAAAGTTTTTTTGCATTTTTTGCACTCCCAACCTGCCGTACTATGGCAAATAGTGCATCGCAAATGTTTTGTCAACTTCTGCGGAAAGTGGCCAAAACCATCAAACTGTAAATTGAGCACTACAGAGACTGATGGGTGAGAACGTTGATTAGTTTTTTGTCACTTCACGTGTAGACAAACATGTATGTAAATAACATTCAACACCACTTCTTGCCTCGCATTGAAGTTCGATACGTTGAAATCGGCTTCACCGCCCATGCCTCTGTTGTAATTCAGAAATACTTGAGGAATATTTACATCGGTTTTCTTCTTTTCGATTGAGCTCCAGTGCTTTACTTTGCCCAACGGAAGAACTTTATCGTAGTTTGTTCCCATTGTACAAACGCTGTTATCCAGCCAGCGAACAAACAATATTTTATTGACCGTGTCAAACCGGTAGTCAAAGTCAGCACGACTTTTCTTTTTCATTTCCTTGACGGGTACGAGAGGACATTTGCTGATCCTACCCTCACGTACAGTTCCTGTAGCGCGATAGCCAGATTTTCATAAATCCCGCAGAAATACAAAGCTAGTGAAAAAATTGTCTACGAACACAGCATGGTCTCTAAGATCTGTGTTTAGCTTGTTCAACAGGTTTTTCATAACTCGTGTACCCAACGGCTAATTGGTGGGAACTTGCGACTTGCCGTAATAAATATAAAAATTGTAGCAGTAGCCATCAGCACTAGCGAGCATCCAATTTTTATAACCGAAGCGTACAGGCTTACCTCGAATAAATTGTTTCGATGGATGACGTCCAAAATATTTCACCATGGACTCGTCTATTGACAGATTTGTGTGAAACACTCCCCATTGCATAAATTTCTTCATGAGAACCTCAGAAAGGGTTCACACCTTAGACATATTATCTGATGTTACAGCAGCTACACTATTATGACAGAAATGTAGGTCCTTTTTGATATCTAAAAATTTGTTTCTCGTCATTGCCTTAGAAACAACAGGTACATTACAGTCCTCGTCTAAAGACCAAAATAGACGTTCGCGAGGCAAAGAGTGATAACCAGATAGAGATAGAATGCCGAAAAATGTTTTCAACTCACCAACGGTAATATTGAAATCATGTTTATTGTTTTGTGATGCATATAAATCAGAATATTGAAGAATCATATCGATTACTTCCTGGTTAAAAATCTTCTCAAAAATTGAATCAGGATTTTTACCTGTGAGATCAGTAATTAGGTTTTTGCACCGTTGTCGTACATTATTTTCATCACAGGGCATACGATCGTAGCTAGGCTCGCATTTACGCCAACGGGGCCCAAGATTGCATCGTTGCATCCTAGCCGAATTTGACAAAGGCTCTTCATCAGAACTGACTTAATCTTCTTCGCCTCTGTTTACAAAAACTTCGACATTTCCAGGAATATCTCTTGGCTTGTCATTGGTAACCATATTGTCTTCAACGCCTTCTTCTTCATCAGTGAGGTTACTTGATTCTGGGAGAAGAGCAACGATATCGAATTTAACATCTGAGTCCTCTTCTGCCATAATAGCATCAAGGGCCTCCTGAAGTCCATGATAGTTATCGCATACTTCAAATTGCGGTTTCGACATATTTATGTTCAGTCAAAACTCTGTAAAAAAAAGAATATTTTTCCTTATGTGCCCACTGTCCTTATTTGGGGACACCAACAAAAAAAGTAGTTCACAGTTCAGTAAACTATATATTTTACCTTATCCAATTCTTATTCCAAAGTAAACAAACTGTTCAATAAGGTTATCTAGAAAAATTAATAATTTACGAACGTAAACATATAAAAAAAATACTTACATTTGGTAATCACTGCAACTCTGTGATTCACTTTATTTATGACACAAAAATACTTAAAAAAATTATGTTATCCAAAATGTTAGATATAAAACGTAAGACACATTATTCACCTCGACAATAAAGCACTGTTATCAAAACTTCCACATTAATAACAAAATAAAGGGTAGATTTGAAGGCGTCCTCGTTTGGGCACGGCAGGCGTAAATGGGTTAAGGGATCAGTAGGATTTATAGGTCCAATGAGGAATTCCACCGAACCAAACCCTTTGATATGAAAATATTTGAAGTCGGTGAATTATTTTCCCATTTGGTTTCTGATAGGTTGACAGTTCTTGTATTGTTTTGTATTTATTATACTTATTTAGTGCAATTGCATAGCGTGAATTGACTAGATGATCATTTGTAGAAAAGTGTGTGAAAGGGTTTAGTTTTTCCTGTGGGGAAAATTTAACCCGGACATAAAATCTGATGCCTTTTAAAAAGGGTATTGTACCACCTTAAATTTATGAGGTGGAATGGTTTAATTAAGATGGTATAAAAAAAGTTTGCCTTATTAATTTTTGCACAGCTACTATTTTCATACTAGGTTCATGCCCGTATCACGATAGTCATAATTGAGTTCATGTAAACATTGTTGAGTAAATGTAAATATTTAATCTAACAACACGTAGTATGTATTTATTTATTTATTTATTTGAGACACAAACAGGATATTTATAAAACATTTTTGTGTAAAATTAAAATACAATTAAAATACAATTAAAATACAAATATAAATATCCCTAGACTAATGTGTCTGCAGTAATCACATTTGAATTTTTACAGAAGCAAACACATGAAAAACAATGCAAGTATTATTTAAACATAACTTAAAAAACTTAAATACAAAATTGAAATACATTATAAGTATACAATATTTCCTGAATTATAATAAAACAAAATTTTTTTTTTTTTTTTTAGGTGCACAAATCGTGGAGATATTTTTTGAAACATGTTACATTATTTACGAAAATATCTATGAAATTGTAAATTTTAACAAGATCGTTGCATGATCGGGACATTCTGGACATAGGATTAAAATATCCAGCATTATTGGTAAAAATTTCAGTCCAGAATATGTTAAGGTTTCTGGTAGATTTGGGCCTGGCGTATAACTTGATTTGGTTGACTAAGTTACTGTCTACACGATTATTCACAATTTTATGTAGCATTAAGAGGTCGTTAATGTTTCGTCTTTTAACCAGACTCTCTAATTTGAAATGTCTAAGTCTTTGTTCGTACCCGTCTAGAAGATGGTAGACACCTGATCGGCAAGACAAAATCCGCGTAAATTTTCTTTGGACTGATTCGAGTCTAGATATCTGTGTAATATAATGTGGATTCCAGACTGTTGACCCGTACTCAAGAACACTTCGGATTAAGAAATTGAATAGAATTATTAGGCTATTAGAATTCTTAAACAGTTTGGTTGATCTTACAATAAAACCAAGTAATCTATTTGATTTAAAATAAAACAATAACTTTGTAAACACCACTTTTATTTTTATACTTTATGCCGACCGGGTTTCGCTACAACCGTAGCTTCATCAGGGCAGTATAATACTCTACTACAATCCATTAACTTATGTTTGGCGTATTTGCCTCCAGATATACCAATCGAAAATCTCACAGATTTTTTCGAAAAGTGTCATACGACATATAAAAACTTATCATCAGACGATATAACAATAAGAATGGGTGATTTTAATGTCCCATCTATTCAATACTCACCAAAAATGGATTGTCTGGATGTTTCATTTAATTTTAATTTAATCTATAAATCTTTTGCAGATTTTAAACTGTGTGCTGAGACTAAAAAATATGTCATTTCTTTCTTTATGGCTATTAGAACTCCACCACCTGATTTTTTAAAGGAACTCGATATGTCCCTATCGCGTCTACATATATTATAACGATCATCTACTATTTCGTGGTAATAGATTATGGAGTCTAACCATGTTTCTGTAAAACAAATTAAATCATAATTGCAACTGATCACTTCGCACTATAAATCAATTAATTTACTTTTTAAACCACGTACATTTTGATAATAAAATGTTATTGCCTTTTTGTTAGAATACATTTTGAAAGTATATATAAAGCATAGTTTAATACGTTTATTTGTAAAATTGATATGAAAATAATTTATTGTAAAGTAAATAATTATGTTTTGAAAGGGGGCAATTATGAACATCATAATTTTTGGTTTGTTTGTGGCACATGATTTTGTCTATGGTATCAGGTGTCATTAATTTTGACAGAACTAGGTTATTGAATCGTAAACATGATGAACATGATGATAAGCATAAAACAGTTGCATAAAAGTATGGTATATTACAATTATTTGTAATAGGCTGCGATAGTTTTTTGTATTTAACAGGTGGTGGTACTTCATGAGAATAATGATTAATCGTGTAAGTCATATTTTGTTGTTGTTTCACAGAATAATTTTGTTCAAAAGATTGCGATAGTTTTTTGTGACATTTAAAACATTCTGATGATTCGTTAGTTACTAATGGAGATATTGTGCATATAATTAAGGTAATTCCATCTTTCCAAAAGATTAACTTTTAAGTAACTTGCGTGGGGGAAGTAATTAACTAATTTTAATTTCATAAAGGGACGGCAGATCTGGTACGTTCATTTTGTGTTGATTTTAATTTTGAAAGTTTGTTGACATCCTCTTGGTCTGTAATTAATATTATAGGGGTTGAATCGCTTACACGAGTGAAAATTTTACAGTTTCTTACCCAGCAAAAACGAATTTTACCAGTTATTTTTATATCACGACATTGCTTCAACATAAATTGGTTTTTTGAGGTTAGATGGTCGTTAATGTATATTTTACTCGATCCAGGAAGTTGTAATTCGAAAGCAAGCATCCCTTTCCTCTCTCTTCAGGTATCTGCGCGTTAATTTGACGACAATGTTCCTCGGTTTTCCATTTTTTGCATCACGGTTTGTCCTGGGGGCAATCCTGCTAGCGAAATCCACTTCTTGCTGGGTTATATTGCATCCAGCTGTGGCTCCGGTCTTGGAGAAAATGTCATACACAATTTCGTTATTTGTTTGGGGGATACCACTTATAATGACATTATTAGAACGATTAAACTGGTCGTTGCTTTCAATTTATTTTTCCAAGTGGAACACATTTTTTTTGAGCTCATTATTTTTTTCTTTGAATTCATTTTTCATGACTTCGACTTTGTTGTTTTTGAATTCTTCAAATGTTTTCTTTAAAAAGTGAATTTTGAAGTCTTCAAAGTTGTTGTCCAAAAGTTGCAGAAGTTCCGTATTTAGGTTACTGCCAGACTTAGAGTTTGATCGCGTTGGTATAAAATTTTTGTAATTATAACTTATAAAATTGATTGTAAGTTTGTTATTTTAATAAAAAATAGTGGAAAAGCAAAAATTTGACAGCAGTTACAAGTAATGTTATTGTTGTATGTCTGTAAGCACGTATGTATATGCATATGGATGTGTATATATGCATGTATATGTATATTATTTATACTTGTATACATGGATAAAAATACATGCATTTGTACGTATATTTTTAAATTTATTTTTATCATTATTTTCATCTTTTTTCAAGTTATTGCCTTTTTCTATATCTTTTTGTATTCTTTTTTAAAATCTTTTTATGTACATACATGTCCACTTCGATACATATCTTTTTTAATAAATATAATATGTTATTTACCTGCCTCGAAACAGACTCTATCTAGTGAGGTGGGTAAAAGGGGTAAAAAAATCTATGTACATAAATGAAAAAAAAATAAACTCTGAAGAAGTTGTTCTACGGGTACCCCCGCCCCGGGAACTATTCATTAGGCAACCAAAATCTCTACCTTTGGTCACCTCAAGTGAGATTTACATTAGGTGACTTGGCAGATGTGCCCGGATTCAAGTTTGTCAAGGTCTTGATAGTGAATGCGTGTGCCCAACAGTTACGAGGCGGGCTGGATTAGGAGAGGTCATTTTAGGGGTCCGTTTGATCTTTCCAGCCGGATTTTGACAACTTATAATGTATTTCAATTATTAAGAAAGGAGTGTTGTAAAATGTCTAAATTGTGATATAAAAATTATATTGATAAAATTGAAAATAATATTCATATAAACATAAAACAATTTCGGAACTACACTAATTCTCAAAAAAATAATAATCCGGGTATTCTAACTTCTATGAATTTTAATGGAAAAATTGGATGTAGTGTTCAAAATATTGTAAATATATTCGCTGATTATTTCAAGTCTGTCTATGAAGAGGATATACCTGATAATGCAATTCCCAAATTCTCGACGAATCTTAGTCTGAACATATCTGAAATACACATTGAAATTAATGATATTGAAAAGCATGTAAATTTGTTAGATGTTGGAAAAAGTGCTGGGCCCGACAACATTCCACCTGTGTTAATTAAAGAATATCTGAACAGCTTATCTGTTCCTCTTTGTCTAATTTTTAACCAATCATTAATGACAGGCTGTTTCCCTAATATATGGAAATATAGTTTTCTTACATCTATTTTTAAAAAGAGAGACAAAACGAATGTTACAAATTACAGACCAATATGTATCCAATCAGCGATACCTAAACTTTTTGAAAAAATAGTTCTCGATAAAATATCTACAAACATAAAACAAATTATAATCCCCGCCAACATGGCTTTTGTTCAAATAAATCAACTTTAACTTATTAACTAATATATGAAAATTTTATATCAAAATCCTTAGCAAACAGATGCCAGGTAGACTCAGTATACACTGACTTCAGCAAGGCATTTGACAAGGTGTGTCACAAAATATTAATCAATAAATTAGCAAAACTTGGAATTTACGGTAATTTACTAAATTGGTTTGCTAGTTATTTGTTTGAAAGAAGTCTTAGTGTAAAAATAAATGGCACAAATTCATACCAATTTATGGCGACAAGTGGAGTGCCGCAAGGCTCTCATTTAGGGCCCATTTTGTTTATAATATTCATAAATGATATTGTTGATGTATTTACTGATATAAACGTTATACTGTTTGCAGATGACATGAAACTATATAAAGAGATCAACCACATTAATGATTGCATTACACTACAAACTAACTTGAGATATCTTTTTGAATGGTGCTCTATCAACAAATTAGCATTGAACATCAATAAATGTCATTTCATTATTTTTTTCAAAATAAGTAATCTTATATTATTTCAGTATTCATTAAATGATGTAAATTTAAATTGTGTTAGTGAAATTATTGATCTAGGCATTATAGTCGATAGTAAACTCACCTTTGTATGTCATATTAATAATATTATCAATAAGACCCTTAAAACTCTTGGTTTTGTGCTGACAGCTGCAAAAGATTTCAATAATTTAGGCACATTTATCATGTTATATAAAACCCTTGTCAGATGTCAACTTGAGTATAACTCTACGTTATGGTCTCCTTTTTACAATATTCATTCAGACAACATTGAAAAGATTCAACATAAGTTTTTAAGGTTTATAAACTATAAATTGCATATTCCTTGTTATGGTACGCCCAAACGACAAAGAATTCAAACTCCTAATTCGCCGCAAACTACACAACACCCTGCTCTCCCCCCTGTTCCCTGCTTCCTACTTCCTATCCCATCCGCCCACCCGCACGCGATCCCTTCCACCAGTTGAGAATTGCGAGCCGCCTCGGGCACACGTTAAGCCCGCGCGTTGATTCCCACTGTTCGCGCCCGGCGTACTATCGCTCGAATTGTACTCAAATATAACCTGCAATGTTAATTCAAAAACCTACGGGTTTAGCGCTGATATTTCACCATGCCTGTGTAAACTTCGGTTCTGTCCTAAACTCGGGAGGTGCCCCTGGAAGCCGGAAGACGAAGACCCCCCAACATCATGTAAGCTGTACAATTGTTTCCTCATTTGATTGTGTCCTTTAACGATAGACTGTAAACTCCCGCGCAAAGCCATCACTCAGAGAGTTTCGTTTAGGGATCTTGAGGTTATAAACACGATAGCTAGGATTGTGTAGTATGTATTTCTTGTGTTGAATTGTACTGTAATGACCTATGTACTGTGTTTTAAATTTGCAATACATGAATCTAGTTAACTCAATCCTGTTATTATTCTGCTACGGCAGGAGGGTTTCCTAGAGAGGGAGTATCCTGCCAGACGACTGAGATGCGAAGGAATTTCTGAAGCCTCGAGCGACCCACCACCTGAATAGAGGGTAAATCATGCCTCCCCTGAGAGCTAGCTTGGGACATGTTTGGGGGCCCGCTCCTAACACTGGCGTCCATAGTGGGGCCCAGAATTTTTTTTTTCATTTTTGCCATTGTCTCAGTCGCCTTACGGAGTGCTCCCTGTCGAAATCTTCCCCGCATAGGAACTGTTTGTAAACATTGATTGTACTGTGTCTTGGTGTTTTATACCCAGTGAATAATGAATTCTGTGGGAAACCACAGAAATCCATGTGCAAATTAAGTCCATAACGCAGATTTGATTGCAATTATAAAAAAAATTGCGTCAAAGTTGAAAACATGGCCATTTTGTAATCAACCAGAAAGACGGCAGCATTTAAACCGCGAATCTGACTGCGCACGCGCCGACCCCTTTGTTCACAAAGCAGCGGACGAGCAACAGTAATTCGCGCCAAATCAACGGCCCAATGTTTCACGCGGTAAATACATACCTAATCTCTGAGTTGCGCGCGCACCCACGCGCATCGAAGCATAAAAGTGCGTTTATCGCGCCAAACTCCAACGGCAAAAATCCGTTTGAATCAGGCAGAACAATTCCCTGTCACTATGCAGTGTTTTGAAAAATAAAATCGCCCTTCTGTCACTAAGGTCGGAAGCAATGGAGATCGCTATTGTAAATTTGGTTTTGGAATTCCAATTACCTTGTGGATTCTTTAATTAAAAAATCTCACACTCACGTTTTCTTGCACAATATACCGATCGGCCCACTTGTTGTGTCTGTCAAATTAGTACCACGTATATTTCACCAAATGAACAAAATAATGACTTTCTTTCCACATCCTACGTTATAGGTACCGCATTTTTTTTTCAGCATAAGTGTAAAGTGAATTGTGTTTTTTTCCTTACATAAAAAAAGTGAAATAATAATAAAACCAATGATTGGTTCCATGAAAAAATAAAATAATTTTAATGTGGTTTCGTAACAAATCCCATATTCAGTTATTTTCATCCGGAAGTTTGTCCTTATTTGCCAGAAGAGTGCCTTTTGTGAATTTTAGTGCCTTTCTCAGTGCAAAGTGGTTTGTGAAAAATAAAAAACCCGTTTTCTAAAGGTCAGTCCTGGCAAAATTTTTTTGGAAAAAAAATAAATACTTGTGAATTTCACAAGTTTTCTCAAAAGTGGTTCTTCTTCTTCTTCTTCTTTCGTATGGTGGGGGGTCAGAGGGGGACATCTAGGTCTGCGAGCCAGTCTAGGGCCTCAGGCGTTGCCCTGTGGACCTCATCAATCCCGCCGGGGAATGAATGGAGCGGGCATTCGTTGACCACATGTTCGGTGGTCTGCACCGCACCGCATTCACACGTCGCCGACTCTTTAAGGCCCCATCTATGCATCATATGAGCACAACGGCTATGGGAGCACCTTATCCTATTGATGGCAGTCCAGAGTTTGCGAGGCAATGAGAACCCAGGCTGTCTCTCAGTGGGGTCTTGCACGAGATGGGCGTTTTTGACGTTGGCTGATTGCCACTCAAGCTTCCACCTATCTTCTGGGGTTAGAGGTGTTCGAAGGAGTCTTTCTCCTTCCGTCCAGAAGGGTTTTCGAGACTTTAAGCGGCATGCCGGGTGAGAAACGACATCATCGTGCAAGGGTATTTCGCTTTTTTGCAGCGCCTTCTTGTATTCCCTCAGTGTTGCAATCTCTCGCCTGATATTTGGCGGGGTTATATTTGCAAGTACGGGGAGCCAAGGAAGAGGAGTCGATTTTAAGGTTCCGCTGATGGTTCGCATTGTGGCATTAAGCTGAACGTCAACCATGGAAGTGTGGGCGCTTCTGGCCCATACTGGAGCACAGTATTCAGCTGCTGAGAAAACCAGGGCAATGGATGCCGTTCTGAGCGTGTTGGCGTCGCATCCCCAGCTAGTACCAGCCAGCTTATTGACTAAGTTTAGTCTTGTCCTGGTTTTTTTGCCCACTGTTTCCATGTGTTTCCGGTAATTCAGGCTCCTGTCCAAAGTTACTCCAAGATAGCGGGGATGGGGGTCATGGTAAATATTTTTTCCATCAAACTGAACACAGAGTTTTGCGTTTGCCTGTGAATTACTGAGATGGAAAGCTGTCACAACTGTTTTCGACCCATTCGGCTTTAGTCGCCAATTGAGGAAAAATTCTTCCATAGCCTCTCAAAAGTGGTCAGTGAAACACAAAAACCTTTACTACTTAGGTCTTTCCACGCAAAAATTTTTTCTTGTGCCTTCCTTTGACAAAGATTCTGGTGTCATATATACCAAATTGTAGTATGGAATACAGTTTTCTATAACTATTTTAGAAATACCAACCAGTGATTACCAAGTGAAAAGTGCCTCACAAAATTAATTTTGCGTTTGCTAAAGAAGACCCCTGGCAAATTTTTTTCACCACCTGGGAAACTCACAATGGAAAACAATCAAGCTATGGCATCATCCAATTTGGGCATCATTCCCAACGTGCACAACTTATCCAAAACTCACTTACAAACTGCTTTAAGGGATAGAGGACTCTCGCCATCAAGCAAATCTAAACCTACATTAAAGGCTTATGCACTTTTATTCAACAAAAAGTACATTAAGAGAATAAACCTCGCCCCCTCAAGCGAAAATAATTCACGCTCGGCTACGCAAGTTTTGAATAATCTTGTTCCTAACGAAGAACCTATGCCACAAGTAATGATAAAACAGGACATCGCACCCACCTTGACACAAGATAAAACCTACGATTTATCCTCGTGGAAAATCAAATATAATGGCGTCTCCGATGTACTGGATTTCATTGACCGTATTGAAGAAACGGCTACAATCAAAAATATCCCATTCGAGATTCTACGAAAAAACTTCATAGAACTCATCTCCCCAGAATTGATACCCTGGCACCGCATTCAAAAAACTAAATGCAAAGATTGGAATAAACTCAGATCTGCCCTAATCTCGAGCTTCGGAAAAACGGAAGCCCAGCACCGGATCAAATTATCTTTACTATCTATTAAACAGCTAGTAAATGAACCTGTAGCAACATTCATAGAAAGGGCTGAATCCATTAACATCAAGCTTTCACATCCCGTTTCGGAAGCTGAACTATTACCAGTCATAACTGATGGCCTTTTAAGCAAATACGAGAACATCATTACCTCACAGAAAATTGCATCCCTAGCCCAGCTAAACGAAGTCTGTCCTTCTGGAATCGTACCAGGATAGGAAAAACATAAAGAATGTGTCAAATAATGTAGTTGTGCCAAGCCGTTCGTCTGGTTTAAAACCAGAATTCAACAACAAAAAAGTGTGCTCTTTTTGCAAAAAAGTAGGCCATCTGGCCACTACTTGTTTCAAGCAAGCAAGGTTTCTGGAATCTAAGGAACCCCGAACTTTCAAGAGGCATCACTCTAGGGACCGCTCTCCTCCAAGCGACGAACTGCGCAACATTTTCAAGAAATCAAGGCACAACATGGAAAGGTTACAAAACCCAAGCGATGTCAGACCTCAGGTGGATTTCTCCAAGCCCCCACCAAATTTCTACATGAAGAGGCCAAAAAACTAAATAATAACCTCTCAGGCACCCATTCTGAACCAAGGTCTAAAGAATGGACTGATTGGTTAGCACACATTAAGTATTTTAACCAGACCTTAAATGTTTCTTCGGTTTGTTGCAAACAAGCTAAAGATGGGAGACCCTATGCTTTTTTCTCTGTTAACAATGTGCCCTTTTCCGGATTACTTGATAGTGGTGCATCTGTCAGCTGTCTTGGCAACAATGCGCACCTGCCTTTTGTTAACAGTGATTTTAGAATTTCGCCCCAATCAACACACCTGACGACTGCGGATAATGTTTCCCAACCGGTCATCGGTGCCCTTGCCCTGCCAATTAATTGTAACAATAAAATAGTTACAATCAATTTTCTAATAGTGCCCTCTATATCCCAGAATTTCATCCTTGGCGTTGACTTCTGGAAGGCATTCAATGTTGCTCCCCAAGTATTTAATACTCTTGGCGAAACCTCCACTGCTGCTCAAATTAGTGAGATCCGCACAATAATACCTCACGAAAATTTAAGCACGGACCAGGCTCTCCAACTGAAAGAAATGGTCAATAAATTCGAGTCAATATCTTTCGAAAAATGTGGATTAGGTTTGACAAATTTGGTTGAACACCATATCAAAACCAATGGCCCACCCATCAAGCAACGTTATTACAACTTAGCCCCCCAAAAACTTAAACTTTTAGAAAACGAACTTGATGAAATGTTAAAAATGGGTGTGGTGGTTCCCAGCAGAAGTGCATGGACCAACCCAACTCTTTTGGTTTCTAAAAAAGACGGCTCTGCACGTTTCTGTCTCGACAGTAGACGTTTAAACTCTTGCACGGAAGCTGATGCGTATCCCTTACCTCACGTTCACGCAACCTTAGACAAGCTGCGTAACGCCAAGTTCATCTCTTCTGTCGATCTCAGCAAAGCGTTTTGGCAAATACCCTTGGACGCAGAATCGTGCGAAAAAACTGCTTTCGTTGTACCTGGTAGGGGAATGTTCCATTTTAAAAGATTACCCTTTGGTCTAAAAAACAGCCCCGCCGAGTTACAAAGACTGATGGACAAACTTTTCGGTCCTGAAGTCGATAACAGCCTGTTTTGTTACCTTGACGACCTCATCATCGTCAGCGATACCTTTGAAAAACACCTATTAATGCTGGAAAAAGTTTTTCAACAACTCAAGTTCGCTGGTTTAACCATCAACTTGAAGAAGTCTGAATTCTGTAAGTCCCGTCTACGTTATTTGGGATTCATTATCGACGAAAAAGGTCTAAGAACAGACCCCGCTAAGGTGGAAGCCATGGCAAATTTTCCCCGACCCAAAAACGCGAAGGAAGTCAAAGGTTTCCTTGGACTTGCAGGTTACTACAGGAGATTCATCAAAGACTTTTCCACTATCGCAGCCCCCTTAAATAAAATTACCGGCATCCGTAAAGGTGTCAGCAATTTCCGATGGTCTGTCGAAGCTGAAGAAGCGTTTACAACTCTAAAAAATGCCCTTCAAAAAGCTCCCGTTCTGAATTGCCTGGATTTTGCACTCTCTTTTACCCTCCACACGGATGCCTCCAATGTAGGAATCGGTGGAGTCCTTACTCAAGAATTCCCAGATGGCGAACACCCTGTAGCGTATTTTTCCCGTACATTAAACAAACACGAGAAAAACTACGGAATTACCGAGAAAGAGTTATTGGCTGTATTGGATTCTGTTCACCATTTCCGCGGTTACATAGACGGTAGCAAATTTACTGTAGTTACAGACCATAGTAGTTTGAAATGGTTGATCTCTTTAAGTAATCCCTCCGGTAGGCTCGCTCGTTGGTCCTCCCGTTTGTCTCAATACAATTTTGATGTTGTTCACCGTAAAGGCGCGGACAATATTGTTCCCGACGCCCTTTCAAGAATTGAACTGGCTTCATTAAATGTTGACACAATTGCCCCCCCTCCATCTACAAAAGATGAATGGTACTTGAAAATCTTCGAAGGTTGTAAAAATAACCAACAAAAGTTTCCTAATTTTATCATAAAAGAAGGACAACTATACCGTAATTGCAAGGTACCACTATCCATCCTCGAAGATTACTCGTGGAAACTTGTCGTTCCCCTCGAAGGTAGAGAACAAATAATTATTGACAATCATAGTGCTCCCGACTCCATACACCCAGGAAATTTCAAGACGTATAAAAAGATCTCCTTGAAGTATTACTGGCCTGGTCTCTTCAAGCAAATTCGCAATTACATCTCTAAATGTGAAACTTGTAAAGCCTATAAACATAGCACGGCAGCACCTGCCGGCCTAATGGGTAATCCCAAACGTGCCGACAGACCCCTACAATCATTGTCAATGGACCTCGTCGGACCCTTTCCCCGAAGTTATGCCGGACACATGCACATACTTAGTGTAGTGGATGTTTTCACTAAATTCTGTTGGATCTTTCCTTTAAAAAGAGCCAACGCGTCCGCCATCATCAAACTTCTGGAAAAACACATTTTTATACCTTACGGAACACCCAGAACCGTAATTGTTGATAACGGAAAACAATTTATTGCCCAAGAATTCAAAGATTTTCTTGCCAAATACGGAATCAAGGATATTTACTATAATACCTTGTATACTCCACAAAATAACACCGTCGAACGTTATAACCAAACAATCAACACAGCTCTGGCTATTCTAGTTGATAAAGATCAACGTACTTGGTGTAAAAACCTAGATAAAATTCAGGCTGCAATAAACAACACTGTTAATCTGGCCACTGGTTACACACCTTTCTTCTTAAAACACGGTATGGAACAAGTTGTTCATGGTTCTCTACATAGGAACACAAACTTTCCTACGTCAATTGCCACCACAAGCAACCCTACCGCGAACTATGCCCATCGTCTGGAAGAACTGTCGGCCATCTACAGTGAAGTCACTGATGCTTTGCTCCTGGCTCATCAAAAGAGTGCGGACAGATACAACCTACGTAGGAAACATGTCACCTTCAATACAGGAGACATAGTTTGGAGAAAGAACAACACACTTTCCCAAGGAGCCATGTATTTCTCTGCCAAGCTGGCACCACGTTTCGTGAAGGCCAAAGTTCTAAGAAAGATATCAGATCTAGTGTACTCCTTGTCTGACTGCTCTGGAAAACACATTGGTAATTACCATATTAAGGATATCGCAAAATCTGGAAGTGAGGAGTCAAGTAAAACTGCCCCCACTATCTCAGCAAACTTAAAATGATCCAGTGTGTATCACCACAACCTTTTTGTAAGCACACCAAGTCTTACAATGGCTGGCGTGTAAAGTGTCAATTACATGCCCACCCTTTCGTTGATAAAACGAATATTGTTAAAAAATCATTTTTGTAAATTTATGTACAATCCACGGTGTAGTTTGCCCCGTTCATGTTCGTGAATTGGCAACCACCGTAATTTTTGTCTCACACGTTTTTTATTTTTTTTCTTTTTTCTTTCTTTTTTCTCACCTGTTCCAAAATTGATCACTTTAGAGCAGAGACACCCCTCGAGTGACAGTGTTCGGGAAGTCATGAACCCAATCATTGCCTCTCAACCCCTCACACTACGCAACGTTCATGCCATGGCACGCTTTGCCATGTAATGCAATATTGTAATTTTCACCATTTTTGTTTGTTGTTTTTTTTTCATCATATCGGAAGGAATCTCTTCAATTTTTTCCTTTTTATGTTCTGTAAATACTGGAGCGTCGTTCTAAAATCGATTTGGTAAACTCCAAAGCGTTAAATCACGACCCAGGACTAGTAAACCATCTCAACATGCTCCATATTTTACCCATCATGGTAAAGATAAGTGGTTACTCACATAATCACATTCCTTGTGTATAGTAGTTTTCAATTTTTTCTCAAATGTCAAAAAATTGATGGCGTCCTACCCGAGCTCTTTGCTAACAAATTGGATTTTGACACATCCATTTTGAAATCATATGTATATAAATAAAGGAAAAGCCTTTAAATTGGTCTTTCCATCCTTGTACAAATCCTCATGGACTCGTTTCAACTAAAGTACGTAAAACCAAATACTCGGTCTTTTGTTGTTATAAGAAGTCCTCGATTTGTCCCTCTTCACAACATGTATGTCTTGTATTACATGCTTCAACCCTTACGGAAAAGGTTAATAAAACCTAACGGCAGCCCTGATTTCCGTACATAAATAACCGCAGTTTAACGTAAATCATCAATGTTTTGTTTGATCATCGTTTTACAAACATAGGCATTCAACTCCTGTTTCGCCATTTAACCAAGTATTTGCAACCTAAATTGCACATAACCTGGTATGTTGTAACCGCACAAAGGGTATGTAAAACCACAATTGGTCCCTTTTATTTGTCCCCACTGAAGTTTGCTGCAATAGACAGTATGTAAAACCATGTAGGTCTGTCTTTGTTTGTCACATGGTGTAAACAGAAATGTACTCTGTCATCACCCCGCCTTTATAACATACGAAGTGACATTAAATTGTTTACCTCCTTGTTATCCTATCGTACGCTCCTGGGCTACGGAGTTAGTTAATCTAACAAATCTTTATAAACTGTGTTAAAACAAGCATAGTTAACGTTTATTGTGTTGTATTTAAACGTAACCCTGTTACATTATAGGAGAGATCCTTAGAACATCCACCATTATAGGAGGGATCCTTAAAATACCTGCCGCGATACGAGAAGTTCGTCATAATCACTTTTTTCTCATAGCTAAATGTTATTGAGCTGGTCGTGTGACATATTTGTCATGAGAACCATTTTGTACATTCTATTTTGGTCGTGTGCCATTCATTTGTCATGAGAACCATTTTGTACGTTCTATTTTGGTCGTGTGCCATTCATTTGCCATGAGTACCACCCTTTTCGTATAACCTGTTCCGGTCGTGTGTCATTTATTTGTCATGAGTACCGCTTTTATGTATAACTGTGTATAAACTCTGTACACGAGACGTGGAGACGTAATAACAATACTTACCGTGATTCGTGTGAACGACATAATATCGGCTTTGCTATCTTCTTTAGGATGCATTGTATAAACTCTTTGACTTCTGTCTATAATTGAGTTATATCTTGTATGTACTTACATATTTTGTACACTATACGTGGAGACGTTAAAACACTTACCATGAGTCGTGCGAACGAAATAATATCAAACCCTTTGTGTGCGATCTACGAAATGTAGTCCACAACCCTTTGTTGTCATTCAACGCCAATGCCCGTGGACTTCCTGTTTTTTACTTCTTTGCAAAAAGGAAAGAAGCCCAGGAATATCTACTATCCCAAAAGGACTAGTTTTCAGCTTCACTGTCAATTATGGGGCATAGTGCTGTGGGAGTTAATCGATTGAGCACAAAAACCACCTAACTCGTTGTCTGGAGAACGAACAAGAAAACCCCCAGGTTTGTGAAATTGGAGCAAGGGTCTGTCTTTTCTCACAATCATGTAGAAGTTTTTAAAATGACCCCTAATCTTTTGCCCAATACACGCGAAAGATTAGCCTCTTTGATATAATGTGTATTCAAATGTCTCCTCATCCTTTTTGATAAATGTAAAGAGTCAGGAAATCTGCTGGTTGATTATGCTTCATTTTCACATAGAGTTTGAATCGGAAATTGGTCCAGTCTCTAGCAAGTTTCGCAACTCGTCTCCCTTCTCCCCTCCTCCTCCCATTCCCCATGTTTCAGACTTATGTTATGAAGTGAAAAATCTGTCGTTGACCATATCTCGCCCTCACTTGGAGTTCGAATAGGTAACTGTCCGGTTATCTACAGGTTTTCCCCCTCAATCTCTGCATATGTCTCACCAGTTTTTTCTCTCTTTTCTCAATTCCACGAAACACATTCATGAATGTTGGATATGTACGATATGCACTTGGCGTACCGTCTGTCTCCTTTTGACAACCTTTATTCATGAATTGGTTTCCCTTTGCCGTGACTAGTTCACGATTCTTTGTCTCGTTCTTTGAAATTCTACGAAAATGTTACCATCTCATGTTAGCATAGGCCATAGAGGGCCGGTTGTTTTTTAACCAAGACATATTGTCACTAGGCAAACGCCAAGTCATCCTGGCAAAGGAAAATGTTCATGTAATCACAATTTAGTTAGGAATCTCTCTTCGTCACTCTCTGGGTCGGTGGTTAAAATTTCGTTATTTCATTATCTGGACACATTTTGTTTCTCTCCAAACCTTTTCTTCATTGGTCCCTAGGCAGGTAAACTTCAAGAATTTTGCTCTAATAATAATTCCTCCCGGATTTAAAAAGAAGCCCAGGCGGATGTCATCACCAACAGCCAAGCTGAGCTTCACTTCCTGACAGCACGCGCTGTGGTTACAAGGTCTCTCCTGCTGCCATTTTCTACGCAATTGTTCCTGAAAGCACAGACCATACCGCCCATACGTATGTTGTCTTGTCGTGCCACAGCAAGCTGAGTTGTCCCACTATACTTTATGACACTCTAAACTACCTTTTGGGCACGCTAGCTCTTAGGTTTGTTCTTACTCTTGCTATCAATGCCAACCTTGTCGTCTCTTGCTCTGTCATGCAGTGACGCATATATCGTCATGTGTAAACCATCATTACCTTGACCCACCAGTATTCGCTGAATGCGCACCAATACAAGTTATCTTGAGCTACATTATGCTTCAATAACCATTATATACGATCCGTGTTTACCATAATAACACTTAGGATTCGCACTGGCATGTCTGCAGATACTGGATTCTTCTCTTCAATGACCTCTGTAACCATAGCCGCGGCACAGCAACCACAGTCTCCACTTCGTGAACTTCGACGTCTTCGACAAAACCAAGTGTTTTCTAAGGCCCAAGTGTACTCCTGAGCGTTGTCTCAAATGGGTCTGATTACAGTGATAATGTAATCCTTAGAATCCGTGAAGTCACGTCCTTTTCTTCGAAATTCTCCGAAACCAAACAAATCCACGCTTCACAAACTTAGCTCCAAGACCAATGAAACCTTAGAATCACACACTTTTTCTCTTCTCTTGTACAAATGTATTGTCATTCTTTCAATTGCTTAACCATGTGTATTGTCATTCTTTCAATTGCATAACCATGTGTATTGTCATTCTTTCAATTGCATAACCATGTGTATTGTTATTTTCAATTGCATAACCTTGTATGTTGTTTTACACCATGTACTTTTCCCAAATTTGTCTTGTCCAAACATTGTATGTACCCCCACCCATTCCCTACAAACATTGTGACCCAAACTATAGCATAAAACTGTATGTTCTAGCTAGGAAATCTCTCAAGCAACGAATCTCTCAAAACCCCGATGGAAGCATAAGAGGATTTTTTTTTTCCCTACAGCTCCATTGCCACGTCGCTTTTTTTCCAAGCGCGGGGGGAAGTGTTATGGTACGCCCAAACGACAAAGAATTCAAACTCCTAATTCGCCGCAAACTACACAACACCCTGCTCTCCCCCCTGTTCCCTGCTTCCTACTTCCTATCCCATCCGCCCACCCGCACGCGATCCCTTCCACCAGTTGAGAATTGCAAGCCGCCTCGGGCACACGTTAAGCCCGCGCGTTGATTCCCACTGTTCGCGCCCGGCGTACTATCGCTCGAATTGTACTCAAATATAACCTGCAATGTTAATTCAATAACCTACGGGTTTAGCGCTGATATTTCACCATGCCTGTGTAAACTTCGGTTCTGTCCTAAACTCGGGAGGTGCCCCTGGAAGCCGGAAGACGAAGACCCCCCAACATCATGTAAGCTGTACAATTGTTTCCTCATTTGATTGTGTCCTTTAACGATAGACTGTAAACTCCCGCGCAAAGCCATCACTCAGAGAGTTTCGTTTAGGGATCTTGAGGTTATAAACACGATAGCTAGGATTGTGTAGTATGTATTTCTTGTGTTGAATTGTACTGTAATGACCTATGTACTGTGTTTTAAATTTGCAATACATGAATCTAGTTAACTCAATCCTGTTATTATTCTGCTACGGCAGGAGGGTTTCCTAGAGAGGGAGTATCCTGCCAGACGACTGAGATGCGAAGGAATTTCTGAAGCCTCGAGCGACCCACCACCTGAATAGAGGGTAAATCATGCCTCCCCTGAGAGCTAGCTTGGGACATGTTTGGGGGCCCGCTCCTAACATCCTATACAAAACATTGATAACAATTACCTCCTGGATAAATTGTCACTATTGAAACTTTCAGAAAGAAGAATAAGTACAGACTTAATACTATTACATAAAATACTGCACTACAAAATTGACTGTCCTGAATTACTTCAATTTATCAATATCCATGTTCCTAAAAAATCATGCCGACATTTATTACCCTTTTACTTCAATAACACCAGAATCTTATCGAAATTCTCCGATTCTGAGACTTCACAGTCTCGGAAATAAATATTCTAATCTAGGCGATATATTTCATATTAAAACTAATCGGTATAAATGTGGTTTATTCTATCACTTTTATTCTTTAAGACACAAATAGTCCTATGTACCTACCAAATAACCTCTATGCTACTACTATAATATATTGTTTTGAATAGTCTCTTAAATTCAATTATATTCGTGAGGATTCTTAGTTTCTGTTTACATTTTTATCTATGTATTTTGTTTTGTGTTTTGTTGCAACGTGTTTTGTTTTTTGTTATTATCTTTATGTTTTCTTTATTGTTTAAATTTTTAAGTATTTACTTTGATACAAATAGTTTGTAAAAATTTTATAAGAAAAGCCCAATAGGGCGTGTAATAAATAAATAAATAAATAAACTCGTACGTCATTCGTCACTCCTGGATGTACTGACCCCCAGATTTCTAGCCAACCCTTATGTCTTTTTCCTAACGCAGAACTTCCTCTCCTACCTTTTCTTTAAAGGAACCTCCACACAGCAACCACAAATATGATACAGGCCCTGATGGAAATTTATTTCCTCAGGACCTCCAGTGTGCAAAACAAATGTTATTATTTTTTATTTTAAACTCATTTTACTTGTTTTTTGTAAAATGTAGGTACTCAATGATGTAAGCATCAAAACAACATAAATACAGGTTTTTTTACATTAACTCCACACCGGAGACTGTGAGGAAAAAGAATAAAAGTGTGTAATTCACTCGCGATAGAAGTGAAACTAGAAAGTCGCTAGATATCGCTTTCTTTTGCCTGTTTATTTTAAATTAAAAAAAAACAAAGCGGCCAATGAGCCCAGACCTTTTGTCGTTAACGTTTTATATCTCAACCAATAGGAGACTTTAGCGCAGTTTGATGCTTCGCAGGTGACGTAGTGCGTTATTTCCGTTTTATCCGAATTTAATATCACTCTAACGGGGCTAAGAAGTTTCATTTAAGTCTGTCCCTATGTCGTCCTTGGGGGTGCAGGGTGGATGGTGTTTTTGAGGAGAGGAAGGAGTGATTATGGGAATTGTGATAATTTTTTTAAGAGGGAGGAAACATAGAAGCAGAAAAGTCACTTCTAAGACTAAACTACTAAATACTTAAAACACACGAAACACGTGACATAAATTAAAGGTTTATTTACTAAAGAAACTTCAGATATTTTGCAACTTAACTACACAATAACTTACCCGACGAAACAAGACATATCGTCAGTGAATAATAGATATTCAATAAAGGTCGTGCAATAAATAACCAGTGAATTCACACAAATCCAATTATTTTATATAAAATTATTGTATGTCGTACGATGAGTATTATTGTACCAGTATGGTTTTGTTGAAAATTATATATTCTATACAATGTTTATTGGTAAACCATAGACAGACAGTGTATTTATTAATTTCGCTCAAAATTCTGCCTATTGAAGTAGTCCTCCAGAGACAAGTTATGAGCAACTCAAATATTATACAATTTTTTCACAGTATACCTATGTACGTGTTTGGTGTATGTTGTGGGATTAAAGATAGTGGGGAGGGGAAGGAGACGGGGTGAGGAAGGTGGGGAAGTACCTGGTTATTCAGATCTGGTCACCAAACACGGCTAAAGCCATTTAAAGCAATGTGTCAATTCTAAATGATGGTCTTAAACCGGAGCGATACTGATACTGATAGTATATTCTACTCTGGAACCTGTCGCAAAAATATCTTATATTCATTTAAATGATTAATTTGTGAAATAATACAATTCAATCAAATGTAATTTACTTGCACGCGCCAGGATTTGAACCCGTGACCTTCGGATTGCTAGTCGAGAGCCCAACCTATCGACCACGGAGGAAGTCGATTTACATAAAACATATCGAAAACAAAATTCACAACGTGCAGCATAAATAACATGGGATAGCCAAAAAAAAACACAATAAAAATTCACGAATGCATGAACACCAAAATCTGTGATTGCCCTCCTCTTGAAAAAAATAGAACAAATATAGTATCTAGGAATCGTAATTGACAATAGTTTTAGATGGACATTTCATATACAAATCACAAATAAACTCGTCAGAATAATACACATTTTCATAAAAAAAAGAAAACAAAATATTTTGCAATTTATCAATCGAAAATAGAATATGGAATAATTGCTTGGGGAGGAGCAATGGAAATCGCGCAGAAAACGATCTTAAAGGTAAAACTTAAAAAAACATAGACTGACCGATACAGACCAAACATTCAAAAGTTGTGACGTACTAGATATACGCCATTATATGTTAAAAAAACCACTAAACTACATTTTTAACCAAAAAAACAAACTCCAACAAACACAAAATATCACTAACAGACCAGTTAGACAAGCGTACAAAGAAAACATAAAAACTCCAACGGTAAACACCACCTTTCGACATAGACACCATAAACACCATGCTACAAAAGCATTCAACAGTATTTTACTTGAAATTAAAATTGAGGAAAACAAAAATAAATTCAGAACGAAATAAAAAAAAATGGAAGAACAAAAAATACAAAATTACAAAAATTTTATAACATAAAAGAATAAAAACATACACACGCAACACACAAAACCAATATAAAATCGCAACACTCACAAACACACAAATCATGATACATGCTGATTTTCATTTAATTTTTAATATTTACTAGTGGTCGCCCAATGGTCGAAATTCGACCATAATTAATTTAAATTATTTAGTGTATGTAATGATTTTTTATTGATTATTAATGCATAATTTAAAAAAAATATTAGCATTCTGCACTCCTTCTACGTATATATAAACTACAAGTGTGCGAAATTTCATACTCCTACGTCCGCGCAATTTTCGTAAAAAGGGGTACAAAGTTTTTGCTTCACGTATTAATATACCGATTTGTAGTTTAAATTTATCATTTTTTATATGAATACCGTACAAGAGTCCCAAATGCTCCCGTTTGAACCAGTGAGACTATAGCATCCCCAATTGGGGTATGTTGCCAGGCTGAAGGTAGTGGGTAGGGGAAGAAGATAGGGAAGATGAAGGTGGGGAAGTACCTGGCTATTCAGATCTGGTCACCAAACACGGCTAATGCCATTTCAAGCAACGTTTCAATTCTGAATGGTGGTCTTACAGCAGGGCGATACTGAGAGTATCTTCCACTCTGGATCGTGCAGCAAATGTACTATATATTATTTTTAATGAATAAATTGTGAACTAACACAAATTAATCAAATAAATTTTATTTGCCATGCCGGGAGTTCGATCACGCTACCTTCGGTGTGCGAATCAAGAGCCTCACCGCTGGACTATGCCAGCCGTATCTACATAATATGAATAAATCTTAAATCTTAATTTTATGTTTTTTCGTCACCAACAATATATATATTTTTTTTTTAATGTATTATGAATAAATTCTTAGATTATAAAATAAGGGCCTCAGCACGGGAAAGCCACCCAGTGAGGCCAATATTACTGGATTGTACTATGAGTAAAATATTGTATCAATAAATAACAAAAAATAAATAACTTACTATTATTCTCTCGTTATTCCTGAGCTGCGATATATTTTTACATGGCGAAGTTCAAATTTTAGTATGTAGGTTATAGAATATTATTATAATACTTGGTTGTAGAAAAGATATATACTGGATTTGGGATGTAAAAATTTTATAGCTAAATAAAAGATAAGTACCTAGGTAGGTACATAAAGAACGATTATTTTTATTTTTTATTAATAAATTCCTTTATTATTTATTTACACTTTTTTATATTTTTTACAATCAGTCCCGACTGATTGATATTAGGTTGTGAACGGGTTCTTTTAACATTTACTGAGAGAATTTAAGTTGAGACGGGTACATAAAATATATATGTATATTATTAAATTGTATATAGGATACGTAAAAACATATGTTTTTGGAAAAATATTGTTAATAAAATTTATAAGAAATAAAGAACAGAGAAATTGAAAGAAGAAACAAAATAATGGCAAAACATTAAAAAGAAAAGCGGATTTAGCATACATTTCCTTCCGAAATTCAATTCGTATGTCTATACGTTATATCGAATGTTACCTTGATTTGTGTGTGTGTTTATATTTTTGATAATAAATCAATTTAAAAAATAAACAAATGTTTCAAAATAATCAATCCCTGAAGTCACTCTCGTAATTTACAGTATTGGTTGTATGTTAGCATCTCATTAAAACAACATAATAATCTCTAAAATCATCAATCACCAATCCTTGTTAGTAATTCCCCATCATAAAAAATTAGATCTCGCCAGTGTGGAACCATTTAAAAACATATTATTATGGTGAGAATGGTATATGAGTTCGTTCTTTATGCTATTAATGTTTTAACAAATAATCTAGTGAAATATCGTTTGTTAGGAATTCTGAATATTTTTTCATTATTCTAACTCAAATATTCTTCCAGGATTCAAGTGTCGCGAGGAATGGCCAAGCGTGGGTTCGGAGCAAGCTTACAATCTTTTCCTGGACTGCACCTTACTGCTGTTGCCTCTCCTCATCATGAGTCTGGCCTACTCCCTCATCGTCAGCAAGCTGTGGAAGGGCCTACAAAGAGAGATTAAGCACAACTCGTCATGCCAAAGACAAAGTGAGTCCATTTTTATTTATTGCCTGGTCTATTGCGCGAAATTTAAAAAAAACTTTCTTGTTACACAAATAAATATGTTTCATAGTAATATGGTAGAGCAAATTGCTTTTCAAAATAAGTTATAAATAAAACATTAGTTAAGAACGTGAAATTATACGAACGCAATACTGAATACTGAATTTTTTAAATATAATCGGCAAACTAAATATGCAAACATCGTAAATCTTAATATATAAAAGAGAATGTTTCTTTGTTGGTCCCTTGTGCGTTCCTAAACCATTCATTCGATTGCGATGAAACTTTGGAGATTAGATATATGCATGCCGGCGATAATTTCTATATATAATAGTGAGCTCGGGCGTTATGATATTATTTCCTTTACTATTCATCAGGTTGCGATGAAACTTTGGTGAGCTTTGGTGAACGATGGGTGGGGGGTGGGGGGGAACCCTGAAAGAAGGGTCGCGGGATGAGTGGAAGCGGAAGAGGTAAGGGGGAAGCCGGGATGTGGAGGAGGATCACGGGACGGGCGAAGGGGACGCGGCAGGGAATCGGGGAAGAATGGGAAAGGTCACGCAGGGAGAAACAATTTATTTATTTAAGTAGCATTGCAAAGCATGCCGGGAACTCGCTAGAACATATGCAAAATTACTAGCTTCGCTCGCATGGTATTAGGGGATTCCCACTTTTCCTCTTCCACCTTCCCTCTCCCCACTCCACTCCCCCCATCAACCACCCTCCCCCCTCCCCCTCTACCCACCCTCCCCCCACTCCACTCCCCCTATCAACCCCCCTCCCCCTCCACCCACCCCTCCCCCGCTCCTGCCCTCTCTACCTTCCCTCTCCCCACTCCACTCATCCATCAAACCCCCTCTCCCTCCACCTCCTTCTCCACTGACCTCTCCTCCACCCCATACCCCTCCCCCCACCTTCCTCCACCCCTCCCCCTTCCCCTTCCTTCCCTCCCCTATCTCCCACTCCACTCCACCTACTCCACCTTCCCTCTCCACTCCACTCCCCCCATCAACCCCCTTCCGTCCACCCCCTACCCCTCCCCACACCCTCATCCATCCTTCCTCTTCCTTCCCTACACCTCTCCCTCCCCTAACCCCCTCCCCCCACCCTCCTCCCCCTACCCTTTCCCCCTTCACCAACACCCTCCCAGAATTCCCTCCCCCCATCCCCAATCCCCCCTCTTATCTCTCGCATTCCACACATTCATTCCCGATATATTCAGTTTTCAAACTGCTCGCGTGCCACCTATTATAATTTTTTTATACAAATTTCATAATGCCAGAACTCAACGATGGTTTTATTCAAAATAACCAACAAAAAAAGAAATATCCAATTTGTTGCAGTCGTTCGGGTTTATGCGCATACATACATTTCTGTGATTCATTTTTAGAGATAGTTATTAAGTACGACGCCAACACAGCACTCTTTTTAGGGTGAATTGCCTGATTAAAAAAAAATATATCGTTTCCAAGACAACAATTGGTTTGCTTTTTTTCTGACGTTTGCAATAAATCGATTTTGTTAGGGACAGAAAAGTATGATAAAATATTTCATAACGCCAGAGATTATTCATAACGCCAGAACTTACCAATATACATAGCTTATAGTACTTGCAAATAATGTAGCTTTCTATTAGTGAAAGAATTTAAAAAATCCATTTAGTAGTTTTTGCGTGAAAGAGTAACAAACATACATCCAGACATCAGTGGCGACGCATTATCTTTCGCCTTCTGAGTACATACCTACCTACCTGCGCCGTTATCAGTGTACTACGACCGGCCGCCTCGTAAATAATAATATTTCCACCGCCTTGAGAGGTCTAGAGTTTATAAGCCGCCTGAATATTCAGCACCGGGTATGTTTGAGTACCTTCCAGTGTACACATTGCCGGCGAATGGAAAATTACTCCATTGGTCACGCTGGTATATAAAACGACTCAACTCGGCGCTCGCTGAGTCAGTCCCAGACCAACAGTCGGTCAACGTCTCAACATGTAACAGATCTCCCCACAAGTGCTCCTGCATGGCATCTCCACACATCCAGTGCAACTTCCTCGAGGATTTCATCACGTCTCAGCTATAAGGCCCATCGTTTCTTCAGCTCCTGAGATCAGCTATATCCCGCGACTAACAAGGTTCGACGCCACCTTCAGCCAAGGGATCAGCTCACTGTTTCATGGCACCCGAAGCCCACCGTGCTTCGCTGCCATGGAAACACTCTCCGCCTCGCCAGGACTACCTGCTGGTGGCTCAGCTCACAGAGCCACTCACCGTTCATCTCCGCGACTCAAAGCGTCGAGCAACGGCCTGGAAGATAGGTCATCTCCACCACCACGGTGTCGAGCAACGCGCCGGTGACCTACAGACTCGAACTCTGCTCCGCCGCATCGCAACGACCTTCACTACACCATCACCTTCGTGCGCCTGCAGCATCTCATCTACGGCACTCCGGCATACACCATGATACCGCTCACCGACCCTCGCTACGTAGCTACAAATAAAGACTGACTCATACATTGACTGACGCCTTTTTCATTTATCTCCCGTCTCTGCCGATCCGGACCGCTCCCTCACATCCATACATCCATACAAAACTTTCGCCTTTATAATATTAGTAGGATGTACTAAAGAATTCACAAACAAATCACTATGGAGTGGTAAACTGGTTTACATATTTGGATTATATACTGGTTTAAGCATTTCTGCGAATTATTATGCGAATAGTTCGTCTCATCACTAATACGGAATCTCTATAATTACTACTATTTCCAAACCTACTATCGAAATTATGCATTCGATTTAAATGTGTGAGAGCCAGATTATTTTGAAATTGTCGCGGAAACGGACAGCCTCGTATTTGTCTGTTTTGATTGAATGAATTACTTATCTATGTGAATACCACACAATTGGGATATGTTATGTGGGGATACGAAGGAGATGGAGAAAAGGACGGTGAGAAAGTACCTAAATTTTAACCACCATTTTTGTCACCTATTACGGCTAAAGCCATTTCAAGCAACTCTAGAATTCTAAATGGTGGTCTTTCACCAGGGCGATACTAAGAGTATCTAAATACCACTCTGGAACGTGCCGCAAGTACTCTAGGTGAAATAAAAAAAAAAGAAATAAGTAAAATTTTCCTGGGAAAACCGGGATTCGCACTCGCGACTTCAGGATTCGTAGTTGATGACCTTAACCCTCAACCACGAGGGCCGTCGAGGGGTAAGGCCAACTAACTGTAAATCTGTAAATACCAGCGCCCTTGAGGTGATTTTTCACAAAAACGGCGCTCTACAAATTATCCAATTATTATTATTATTATTATTTACTGTACCTACCTATTTTTTTGGTTTTTATTTTATTTGTTCTTTACTTGCATGCTGGTACCTATCCTGATGTATGGCAGCGAGGCATGGAACTAGCAGAGGAAGGATGAATGTAGACTGAATACTGTAGAAATGAGACCCCAGAGGCGTATGTGTGGTAAAATCATGTATGCTCATCTGAGAAATGAGGAGATCCGCAAGGTATTCAAAGCTGATGTTTTTTTTTTTTACATAAGCTTCACACAGGAGGCCCTGAGGAAAATAATTCCGTTCAGGGCCTACAACATCTTTGGGGATGCTGTGTGGGGGGTCTTTTTAGGAAAGGAAAGAGGGGAAGTTCTAGGAAGGAAAAGGGTATTAGGGGTGACTTGTTGAAAAAGTATCGATATATCGATGTATCGATATTTTTAATTCAATACATCGATATTTTTAGCCGATATATTTTGATCCGATATATCGATACAAAATATCCAATATCGAAAATTATATCAAATACGATATTTTTATTTATTTATGTAACTAAAGTTACTAGAATGCAAAACCGTACAGGAACGAACGGAAAAAAGTAATTGTTTTGGTTCATGACATCTGGCGGTTGAAATTTTAACTAATAATAGCATACAAACCTATTGTCTTTGCATTTTGTGATCACTAATACTATCTCATCTGTGTATGTACATACGTAGAATTGTATGCTATTTTTCGGCATTTTTTTCTAAGCCACTCCTATGTGTTGGTTCCCAATTGTCTATGATTATTGACTATGCCTTAATTCAAACACGAAGTCCTTTTTGACAGTTTAATGCGCCAATAGAATGATTCGGAGATGCGTACAAAGTTTACATATAAGTTAGAAGACAGCTTTTTAGTTTTTGATATTTTTGAAATTATTATCTAATAAAAATGAATAAAATAAAATAAGTAAATTACAATGTAAGTGTAAAAAATTACAATGTGAAGGTAGTTGTAAGTTCGGTGTTTTGTAATTATAAGTATTTATCTACTATCAAACAATTTTACTATTTGGATAATGTTTCACAAAAAGATCGACAACTCAACCAATTATTATTGAAGATATACAAAACATAAACTGTTAAAATTTAAAATAATTAACGAAGTTAATATTTTAAAAATTATTGAAAATATGAAAGGAGGATCGTAGCTGGGTTACGACAATATAACAGTGAAAATGTTAAAGGTCCGTACTATGAACGTATCAGCCACAAGATAAACACGCTACGCCCCACTAGAACGTGCTAACACCGTATTATACCCGTACGTAACGGGTATAGTGACCGTATGATACCCGTATACACCGCGGTTAGTGTCCGTACCATCCCCGTTCAATAGGCGTACAGTGCCCGTTCTATCGGTTATAGTCATTTCGCCTGTGTTTTCGTGTCGGACTGACGCGTCAGCAGAAGCATAGTGTTATTGTCATATCATTTAAATACCTGGGTATAAATAGATGGCTTTTAGAAAATTATCTGTCAAATCTGTAAATCACGAACTGACGGAGTAGCAACGCGGTTAGAACGGGGTAAGAACGGGGATCATACGCGTATGGATTATACGTTCTAACACCGTCGCGTGCCATGCATAGAGCGGACCGGCACCTGCAAAATATTGTCATCGAGAATTTGCCGTCAGTCCGGTCATGGTATGCGACGGTGTTGGTCGGTGACGGAACGGGCTAGTGGGCAGCGTTTCATACTGATCGATACAAAGAATATTTTTTTGCATGCGCCGCTACGGTTACTGTCATGGTATGGAAAGGTGTAGTGGGCAGAGACCTTAAAATCTATTAAAAGCCCCTTTAACTCACCTTGTAATACTATGTACTGCTTATTTTATATGTTATTATGTGTTAGAATTTAATATTAAATGTGTAAACTCAGAGTAAGGTAGTCATAAGGTAGACAACCACAATAAATCTGAAATGAAACCCCTGTTTTAGGAATGTTATTTTAATCATTTCAAATTACAAAATAAATAAAATTAGGTATGATTGACTATGACTCTAAAATTATATAAAATAAATCCCGGGTGGTGGTGACTGCTCGAAGAAGCCGGTTATGTTATTTTTATCACATGTCAAATAAAATTAAGAAGCTATTGAGGATAATTTAAATGATGATTACTACATAATCGACAAGTAGTACAGCCATTAAGTAAACCAATGGATAATGAAATATAAAATATAGATTACTCGTTGAGTTGATGCCATGTCGTGTGCCGTCAATCCTCGTCCCCGTTGACAGACGTAGTCCTTCTCTAAGGCGGCCCCTAGACGCTATAATAACCATTGAAAGGCGCTTAGAATCCAAACGATCAATTATATTACACAATAAACGAACTGCTCAATGTTTTCGAGTTGATAAAACGTCGCCTTAGTTCGTATTTGTCCAACAGACCATTCGAAAATTTTACAGAAGGAGAAGGTTTTCTTGCATTATTTCAAAGAAAAATTATGATAGGTGTTTAAGATAAAGCTTTTTCCGTAAAGTTAAAGGTCTAATTAGTTTAAATAATTCTTATTTAAGTGATAAGCTACCATTTTTTATACTTTATTTTTAGTTTTAAAGTAGATATTGACCAGAAACTAAAATGGTCTGTTGGACAAATAATGAGGCGACGAAAATGAAAAATTGAAAAAATATTGTGCAATACTGACCCTACACGATGCAATGGAAAAATATGGTGCAATAAAAATTAAACTCACTCAAACTTTTGTTTAATCATTGAGCAATCTTCAATATTAACCCTAAACGGTCAATAATATTGCACAATTCGTAATATTGAGCAATATAATTGAACGTCTAGCTGCCTAAGCCCGTTTCACACTGAAGTAAGGTGCAAGCCAACGATCCGAGCTCCCAAAATGAAACCAGCCGCTAGAAGTTTTTCGGAACTGCATAGCAACCATGATTATCTTTTTTCTTTATTCGGGTAGGAACTATTAATATTCAGGAGCAGGCAGCAAACTGCCACAACCTAATTAATTTAAGTTTAAAAAGTGGAATATTTCCGTCAAATTATAAGAAGACAATTATCTCGATTATATTCAAAAGTGGAAACACACAAAATGTAACTAACTATCGACCAATTTCCCTCATTTCAAAAGTTGGCAAAATATTTGGAAAAATCGTAAAATCTCAACTAATGGTATTTATTGAAAATAACAAAATACTTCACAACAATCGATACCGATTCCGAAAAGCGCGCATCACACAAGACGCGATTGCAAATGTCACATCACGCATATATAAAAATCTAGATATGAGTAAAAAATGTATCGGTATTTTCGTGATATGAGAAAAGCGTTTGACAGCATATTTCGTATTAAACTTATATAATTTAATAAAATTAGATCATTTGAACATTAATGAGAACGTAGCAAATTGGATAAAAAGCTACTTAAAAATCGCCCTCAGCATGTCAAAAAAAAAAAACATTTTTAGCGAAGAAGAGACATCTCAATACGGAATTCCGCAAGGTACTGTGCTGAGTTCTATATTATTCATCTTATATGTAAACGGCCTCAGTCACTTCATGGTAGTATAACCTCTTATGCTGACGGTACTGTACTTATTGAATATGGAAATACATGGAAAGTAGTAAAACAAATAGCAACAGAAGACATAAATGTACTTAAATACTGGTTTGATATACATCTACTATCTCTAAATAGTGAAAAAAACTCACGTTATACCATTTGCAATAAAATCAAAGGACATTCCGCAGAATTTTGATATCATTATACATGACAATTTCATAGACCATAAAAAATAACTGAACTGTTCCACATTAAAAATTTCGAATAAAATTAAATACTTAGGAATAACAATGGACAAAAACCTCAAATCGAAAGATCAAATCAACCTTACCGTTACCAAAATAAGTAAATAAATTTACAAATTCTTAAAAATCCAAAACTTTCTCTCATTAGAAAATCTAACATCAGTCTACCATCATATAGTGCAATCAAATCTCCAATACCAAGCGATTATCACCTTATTTTTGAAGAATTTAAAGTATTAAAATTTATTGATCTACTCCGAAAAAATATAATAATTCAAATAATAAAATAAAATCAAAGATTTTTAACTAAAAGCCATATCTACTCGTCAAAAACATATACATATTTCCAAAACAAAAATGAAACACCTCATTTTCACAACATCATCATCATCTAGGGAATAAATACTTCACTAGCCTACCCGAAAAGATAAGAACAATCGAAGACGATATATGCCTACTAAAAACAATCAAAGAGCAATTCAATGTAAAAATAACAAAATTATGAAATTATCTTCAAAACTTAGATAACTCTTAAATTTGTATTTTTTTTTAAAGTTCCTTAAATCGTAATTAATTATAGGACAAATATATTTTTCATCCCGATACTCGTCACTCTTCTAATCACAAGCGTCCGCTTCTGTAGAAGAGAAACATAAAAAAAAAAAAAACAGACAAACCTCAGTCCATGAACCCGGGGTTACTATTTTTTTTTTTTTTTACACAGGAGGCCCTGAGGAAAATAATTAAAAATATAAAGGCCTATGTCATCTGGGATGCTGTGTGGAGGGTCTTTTTGAGGAGAGGAAGGAATGAACATTGGTCTTGAAGAGACCCATGTTGTAGGAAGAAGGAAACACAGAGGCCGGCAAATCATTCCACAGCCGAGCTGTTGAACACAAGAATGAGTCGAAGAAACGACCCGTTCTCATGTGACAAATGTCAACCGTGTACAAATGTTGGGCACGCGTTTGGCGTGTTTCCCGACTATGCACCGGTGCCGAAGGGATCAATGATGCTAGTTCCTCGGAGCATCTTCCATTGTAATACCGGTAGAACAAGGATAGCATTCCCACCCGACGCCTGTGCTCTAAAGATTGCAATCCGTCTGTTAAGATGGGAGAATCTATCAAACGGACCGCCCGTTTCTGCACAGAGTCGAGGGTATTTTTCAGGTATTTTGGAGCTCCAGACCAGAGATGGCTGCCAAATTCAACCGTGGGGCGTACTTGTGATTTGTACAAGGTAAAGGAAGTGTAATTAGTAACAATTTGTTACTAATTACACTTACCCCCGTGTAAGTGTAATTAGTAACATTGGAGGACCCACCACTTACCCGCCCTGGTATAGGTAACAGATGGTTACCCCTTCAAGGCTCTTGCAAGGACTCTAATTTTTTTGGTGAAAACGACTCTACATTTGATAACGAAACTAGACCTCCAATATCCCTGCATACGTTGTTAGTAAGCAGTATGCAAGTGCTTAGCGGGAAATACAGATACAATAGGTGTTAGTATGATAAAATATAGGCAAGACAATGAGAGGTTGGTGAAAGTTCACGAGATGGCAAGCGCTGGGTGATTGTATCCAGCGTATCCTACAAGCACCTGTTTGGGAAGAAGACACAGTAGATAAGTAATAAGGGAATGGCAAACGGTTGGGAGTCCTCTTCAATCGATTGGCAGTCCCAGCAAGAATGCGCATGACATTCGGTCTAGTCGTGAACCACACTCAGCTTCCGCGCCCCTTAGCCGGTTCCTCGGTGATGCCTCAAAGAAAAGTAAATGGGAGATTGGGGGAAAATACCCGACGACCCTAAGGAATTCAGCGTCGAGTAGCCGGAGGCAAGGCGAAGGAGAGCCGAGGTCGCCCCCCCCAAACCCAAAGCCTGCGCATGTTGCTGGGGGTGGCGCAATTAATTTTAGAGGACACCGTGCCATCGTCGACCGACTCCTGTTGATGCAAGGACGAGGTCTAACGCACCCCCAGAAGGGGAAAAAGAAACATAACAAAATAAATAGATGCAGTTCAGTTCAGCCTTCTGAACGAAGCGAAGTAGCATTGTGAGACTAAAAACAAAAAGAGAACAAAGAAACCAAAACAAAATTAAAAAAAAAAACAAAGTCGAGTATGTTAGTTGAATCAATAGTGTTCCTTGGAATATGAAGCTGGAAAAAAAAGAAAATCACAAAAAATTGATGAAAAATAATGAAAACAATAAACAGGTATCTCGATAGAACATCGTGTAGCACAGCTTAGTGAAATCTAAAATAAACCATGTGAAAAGAAATAAAATAAGCAAAAAAGAGGTAAGTCACAGAAAAATAAAAGAAAAAGGAACAAAATGTATACAATAGAATAAGAAAAAGGTACCTAAGATAGAGATGATATTATAACAAAAAAAAATATATATAAACAGATATGAAGCATAAAACATAAAATTCTAGCAGTAGATGTAATAAAGTAAAGAGAATGTCCGTGGATTCAAGAGCAGATACACCTGGTACCTACATGATTTTACAGCTAATCAGCGACTCTAAGATCAGGCCATCTCTCAACCCAGACTTTCGTAAATTTCCTCAAACACTCAAAGTTCACCTTATTCGAAACGAGATCCGCGTTCCAAGCTGGTCTCGTAGTAACTTGCAAGCCATCGAGCATTTCCTCTCGGGCATCCGTCAAAATCTCGCAGTGCCACAGAATGTGCTCAGCTGTTTGATCAGTATTACCGCAAGCGCAGTTAGGATGGGGTGATAGAGAGAGACTATGAAGTCTCCCTCTGAACTCCCCATGACCGGACAGAAGTTGGGTCATATGATGATCCCTAGTGATGTACGCCCTTTCCATTCTGAGTTTAACTGACGGGAAGAAGGAGAAAGTCCACCTTCCCGTATTTGACCTACCCAACGTTCCTGCCATTCTCTCAAAGTTCTTTCTCGCATCTCTCTAAGAAGTCCTGGGAGGGAAACCGCTCCACCTGGTATTAGCTCAATACCATGATGGGTGGCAGTTCTTCCTCTCGTTAGAAGCTTCTTTGTTAACACCTCCCTAATTTCAAGATCGATAGGCAAAACGCCGGCCAAAACTGGCAAAGCGTCCGAAGCAACTGTTCTGTACGCACCCGAAAGCGCCAGCAAGGGGACTCGCTGGCCTCTCTTGAGCGCCGAGAGTATGAGTGCATTCTCCAGGCGGTGCTCCCACACAGAGGCCGCATACGAGACTTGCGCCACGAAAGCCCCCCTGTATAGGAGACGGAGCGCTGGAGAGAGCAGTCCCCACTCAGCAGTAGAGATTCTTCTCAATTTCAAAAAGAGGGCCTGGGCCTTACTTGATACGCTTTTAACATGGGTCAAGAATGAGGACGTTCGATCCAAAGTGACGCCTAAGTATTTAGTGTTCTCAACGAATCGGATGTTGGTACCTCCCATTTTGATGGTGGGATTTTTACTTCTATTGAGGTTACCCTTCATCAGGAGTCCCATGGTCTTGTGGGGAGCGAAGATCAGCCGATTTCTCTTTCCCCATTCTAAAGTCACACTTAAAACCTCTTCAGCTTTACTCTCAACTTCCTTTCTGCTGTTCCCCGAGACCAGATACAATTTGTCATCAGCGTAATCTACCGAGATACATCCTTCAGGCAAGGGCAGCCTGGAGGAATCGTCAAACAAAATGTTCCAAAACTCAGGTCCAAGGATTGAACCCTGAGGACAACCCATGTCAACTATTCGTTCAATCAGGTAGTCTCCAAAAGAAAGGATGACCGTTCTATCGCAGAGGTAATAAGCGCAGATCTTGAACAGATTTTGTGGACATTTCCTATTTTTGAGCTTGACTAGTATCATCGGCCACCACGCATGATCGAAGGCACCAGTGATATCGAGGAAAATTCCAATTACGTACCTCTTTTGGCAAGCCTTCACCCAGTCAAGCGCATACGTGATGGCGTGCTCAGTGGACATACCGGGGACAAAACCAAACTGCCGCTCGCAGGGTGGGGATAACGTTTGACGTAAACGCTGCCTAATCAATTTCTCCAGAATCTTCCCCAGGACAGGTAGCAGGGTGATTGGACGGTACGCCTTCACGTCCGACCTTGGTTTATCGTTCCCCTTTGGTATAATCCTAAGCACGCCCCTCTTCCATTCAGAAGGGAAAGTACCTCTTCTCATGCATGTATCCATCACTTGGAAGAGCTCCTCCTTGGCGTGGATCCATACTTCTTAAGACCCAAACCCTTGATTATCAGCTCGATTTCTGCTTTAGTTACTGGTGTCATCCTTACCTCCTGGGCGAGGTTTCTCGGTAGGAGCCGTGACAGATTTCTAATCTGTTTGTGGTGGTCGCTTTCCCCAATTACTGAATCTACAGGAACTAACTTACCCAGAAGTGTATTGAGAGTGGATGCCACGTCCACACTTTCAACGTTCCTTCCGTCCTTTTCGGTTATTACGCTAGTTAAATACCGGTCAGAGCCTTTTCCCGTTTTTTCAATGGCGCTGTGGATATCCCACGGGTTGGCGTTACCCACTTCTTGTACCTAATTATGCCATGCAGCTCGTTTCGCTGAGAGGACGGCCTGTTTGAAACTCTACGGGAGCCACTGAGTCGTGACTGGAGGGCATGTGTCTCCTCCTGCGTACATTCGCCACGTCTGGATACGCCCAGGGCTCGATAGGCTCTCTTGTAGGCCCCTTTCAGTGAAGTCAGCTCATTCGACCACCACGGCGTCCTAATAACCGTCTTTGGGTTTGATCTTCCCAAGGACCGCTTGGCAGCTGATACCACGGCTGCATTAAAAAAGTTCCCCAAATTACCCGGATCTCTTGCTGCTACATCATGAAATCCCCTTAAAGTATCATGTAGAGCTTCCCCAAAGTTATCCCAGTTCGCCCTGGTGGTTTTGAAGTTCCAGGAGGATCTTGGGGCTTCCGTCTTTTTGACACCCACCGTGAAAGTTATTAGCCTGTGATCGGAGGCAATAGCGCATTCGTGAACCTTCCATTTAGATATCTTGGCCGCAACTGATCCAGAGCAAAGAGTAAGATCAATGTTGCTCTCACCATGTGTATTAGATAAAGTAAAAATGTTCCCTGGCTCGTTAATCAGAGATAGACCTTGCGCCGCAATAAGGTCTTCGACGGCGTCTGAGCGTTCCGTCCGGTTACTAGAAGTATCAAACCACAATGGTGAGCGAGCGTTAAAGTCTCCTCCTATAACTACGTTACGTCCTTTAAGCGCGTTTAGTGCGCGCGTCAGGCTCAAGATATGAGGTCCCACTGGGTTCCCGTACTTAAAATAGACTGAGATCAATATGATCTCAGTGTTTCCGAAATTTAGAGAGACACAGGTTTGGTACTCGTTTGACAGTCCCACCAGAAGGAGGGGGCTGATCAACGAAGTGTTGACCAGAACACCCGCCCCCGGTGCTGTGCCAATTTCGAGTACCGCACCCGGATAGCTTATTGGCGTTCTACCTAACCGGGTGTATTGCTCCTGAATGAGTAATATGTCAATGTTTTGGTCAGTCATGACCCGCAACGCCTCGAGCGTGGCCAGTCGGGACCTCTGCAGGTTGTTCTGACCTATAGAGAGAAAAGCGTTAGAACCCATAGTCAGTCATGCGAATCTGCGTTTCCAAAGCAGCTTTATGGGCTGGGCACGTTCTGTCTCCTGTTGGGTGATTCGCTGGTTTTTTAAAACGCGTGCAAGTGGCACAGACAGCGGCCTGTGCTTTCTTGGGGCAAACATCAATGTCATGGCCGGTTTCAGCGCAGTGACGGCAGGTGGTCGATTCTTGCGTGCACGATTTGCTTATGTGGCCGTACTGTTGGCACTTAAAGCACCTAGTAGCTCCCAAATAGTCGCGAGTGCGGCAAGCGTTCCACCCAAGAAAGCATAAACCATTGTCAATCAGCACTTTTCTTGCCTCGGGGTGGCAAGTTAGGATCATGTGCATCGTACCCTGGTCCCTCTTGCCAAAGAGGGACACTCTCCGCATTGTCCTGAGATGATCCTCCTTAGTGAGAGAGCACTTACCTGCGAGATTGTTTTCAAAAATCTCCTAAAACAGTGATGGATCCTGTGAAGCCTCTCCCTTCGGGACGTCATATAGAACTATTTTTGGAAGGCGTCCTTGCGGGTTAATCATTTTGATCCCCTTGGCAGTGAGTGGCATTTTGATCCCCTTGCTTGTCTTCTACCTTTTTAATATTTGTGATGCCTCCTGGGGTGGTGGTTTGAATGGCAAACCCTCCTCCCTTGATTTTCCTTGTTCGTACAACCTGAAAACCATCCTTCTTGGGATTCAGGACCGTTGTTATTTTTTTCTGCAGGTCTTCGGATGTGCAGCCCTCGGGAGTCGTTGGGTAAAAGAGGACCGTCGGTTGGAGAATGGGGGTAGGTCTCTCCACACCATTCATAAGGATCGACTTCGACGGGGGGGCACCTGAAGCTGCACTCGCGTAGGTTTTTTTTTTCGGGTTATTTGCCAGTGGCCCTGGTTGGTTGGCGCTATTCGCTATTATCTTGTCCAGTTTTTCTTCGAAGCCTTGTTGGGTTTCAGCTATCTGTGCGAGTGTCTGCGCCCGGGAAGTAGCAGCTGCGTGGGAAATAGCAAAGTTGGAGAGACTTTTTTTGATATGTTCGATTGAATCCAAAATAATTGATCGGTCCTCTTTGTTCATTTTATTTTTGCCAGCAGTGATCGTTTGAGATATCAAAGTCAGGTGAGACCAAATATGATCGAGAGTATCACTAGATTGCGCAGCAGCCTCGTTTGCGATAAAATTTGGTAGTGAATCTTCTTCCCTCAATCTCTTCCTATTTTCCTGATTCGGGGATTTTCTCAATGGTACTTCAGAGGAGAATTGAGTGGCAGGTCTAGGATCATCCTTTTTGGTTAATGAGCGGTAGGCCGAGGATGATTCAGCCATCCTGCTTCCATGTACGCTGCTATAAGGCGACGCTGATCTGTCACTGGCTACAATAGGTTGTAAAGGCTCTTGCTGAGTGGAGTCCTCGTCGTCGGAGTCCGACGACATTTTTCCCCACTTAATTTACAAAAAAGAAAAGAAAAAGAAGACGACTCTTTTTTCGTTAGCTTGATGCAGTACAAAACTTAGAGTATGTTAACAGTTTGAAATTTACAAATATTCCCACGGATTGTATTTACAGATAGGATTGATGAAAAACCCCGCGGTGAATCGTCTTTTGTTGATTTATCATAAATTATTTTAAAATCCTACCGTCACTTGAAATCTATATATTCTAATAACTTTTTTGTTCCGCTACCGATTCGAAGTGTCTTTTCACTGAACGGTTGGATTTTTCAAAACGCGTTTAATGATGTATATATATCCCGGAACGGTAACAAATTCACGAACTAAAAAGTATATTTAAAAAAAATAGTGTCCCACAAGGTTTAAACTTGACCCTTTTAAAGCTTTTTGTCTAAAATTATGGCCTTTATAGGTGTTTTAACTGAATTAACACTTGTATTACTATTCACTATATCTATGTTAAGGATCTACACTTGTGTAACTTCACTGAAACGTCACTTTCGCCTATAAAACTAAACTTCAGTCACTTCACGTCGCTTTGAAACTAAATATTGTTATTATACAAAAGTTGATAAAGTATCACTTTTAAAGCTAAAAACTAGACAGGAAAAGGTTTTTTGTGACGGGGATGTTGTCCCTGTACACGATAGAACTAATATTTAATTGATTATACTATGATTTTTATCTTTTTAACACAGAAGAGATTTTAATAATAAACGTCAAATAGACGTTAAATTTTTTAGAAAGTTGATTATAAATCACTTATTTTTCATTGATAATTTACACAAAATGGTTTAATGGGGCAGGGAGAGGTCCCCTAAGCGGTGTACCCGAAATAATTGGTTGATGATCGATTTTTACCGGTTTTCTATTAAATTTACTGTGGAGATTGTTGCGTCGCTGCGACCAAAATGGAGGCTTGAACTGAACTTCAACTTCTGTAATTAGTAACAATAGAAAAGGGACGCATTGTTACGTACATTATGAATGTAGAGCGAATGATCGGAAATGGTTTTAAGGGTCAGTTTAATAGGCTAGGCTTGATACCGTTTTTAACAATTTTCATTTGTTTGTTAGAGTCGGGCCATGTCAAAATAACTGAAGAGTTTAAATGAGACGATGAATGAATATGAATGAGACGACGACGTATGAACATGAACAAGGCAAGGTGCCAGGAGTCAGAATGGTGGAAGAGTTTGAATGAGACGACGTATGGACATTATGATTATGATTGGGGCAATGTATGAATATGGATGAGGCGGTGCAAAACATCATTCTCAAAGTGTGACATGGTTGACAGTTTTGTAAGAGTTTATGTAATGATTAAAAAAAAATCAGATGTTTTTTCATGAGGTTGTAATAATCCAGAAACCTTCACTAGGGTGGAAAGAAGATTTTTTGAAAGTTTCAAACATAACCTATATATATATATATATATTATAAATTTTAGCGGAAACTTCGCTGGTTAATGCAACCATGTAATATGTTAATTTCTTATTAAAATAAGTATAACTGTTTATTTCCTAAAAAAACAAAAAATAAAAAAATAAATTTAAAAAATAACCTATAATACATAAACAACAATACATAAACAACATACAAAAAAGCAAGCAAGCAAACATACATAAATTTTTATTTTTGTTGTTTGTTTTTGGGGTGTTATGCTGTGTAACGCTACCTCCTCCTTTAGCCAACGTTTCGGACAGCATTACAGTGTCCATCATCACACATCTGCCCTGATGATGGACACTGTAATGCTGTCCGATTGCTAAAGGAGGAGGTAGCGTAACACGGCATAACACCCCAAAAACAAACAACAAAAATACTTTCGGCCGTAAAAATCTAAAATCATATCTCTCATTAATTTTTATATTTATTTTGTATTATTGATCGATAAATCGGTGGACGCCTTATTCAACACAAGTAATAAAACCAGTAATATTAAAATTGAAACAAACTTCCGCCTTTTCCGGATTTTTGTATAATGCTTTTCCATTTTAATTTTTAAAAAACGAAGGAAAACCTGCTTTAAAATTATCTTTTCTTAGAAAAAAATAATTGCATATTGAGTTCATGAATTCTGTATTCGGAGAATAAAAATCTGCAAACATTTAATGAAACCTACTCAACTAATAAACAAAAATTCTGTTCTTATAAAGTACATTCAGCTGGGAATTGAATAAAAGAGATTCTGAAGCCTCCAAAAAAGGTTTTTTTTAAGACGTGAAGTGAAATTATTTTTGTACGTTAACTTTAAAAGATTTCAACTACATGAGGTGGAAAAAGAAGATTTAGAAAGTTGAAAATACGGAAACTATATTTGACAAAGATAAATTGAAGATAAGGGAATAAACTATATCATTACGCTCTTCGTATCGCGTAATTACTTATGTAAATAAACTGGAAATTCAAAGGTTCAAACACCTTTAAGAGAACTGTACATTTTTTTTCCAGTATGTATGTATTCATTGAAGACTATATTAACGATTCTCAAGCGAAAAATGTGAAACAGAAAAATAAGAGATTCAATCGCATCTAGGAATTGAGCCCAGGACCTTAACCTTGCCGGGGGTCTGCTCCACCGCTGAACTAATTCGACACTATCCCATATTAAACTGCATCATACTTCGTCCAAGAACTACCAATAATATCTTTAATATATTTATTTTTTTACTGATATTTTTTTGTAAGATTGCAAGATTAAACCCCATCTAAACGCAATCTAGATAGTGTCTTGGATAAATATATTCAATTTTTTTAATGTGCGACATTTTTGACTTTTCTACAAGTCGGGGATGATTTTTTTTTTAAATATTTAATAAGCAACCGAATATTTTTCTGATTTTTCTGTTTCTTATTTTCGTTTGAGGGTCGTTAATATTTAATTATTGAAAACAATATTAACTTCAAGTTTTATGCATCAAGTTATTCGAAAAAAAAATTCTATGCATACGGAAATAATATATGTGTAAAAAATAGGTGATAATAATTTCGGAGGTGTCCAGTATATTGATATAAAATATTGTAAGATTTTCATAAGAAGTAGTGATAAATGTTTTCAAAGATCTCGAAAGAGTCCATGAATTTTTGTCCTTTTGAAAATTTAAGTGATGTGTTCTGTTTGTTCTGTTAATATGAAAAAAATACATTTAAAACTGAGGGAACTGACTCCGGTGTCGGCAAATATGGGTTGAGAAATGGAAGGCATCAGTTGAGTATTGTGAGTCGAGTCTTTATTGATGCTACGTAGCGAGGGTCGATGCGGAGTGAAGTGACAGAGGTGTAGACGGATGCGTAGTTAGAGATGCTCCATCGTGATGAGTGATGAGGTCGAGAGAGCTACGGCGGAGAAGAGTCGGATCTTCAGGGCGCCAGCGTGTTTCTATACACCATGTGAGTAGAGAAACACGCCGTGTGACTCCGATGAGTAGGAGAACACATGTGACGCAGGCAGGAACCTTGTGAGGCGATGAGGATGAACTCTGGCAGTTAAGCACGATGGGCTTCGGTAACCAGAGACCGGGTTGCAGCCTGAACAGAAAACGCTGCGGGCTTTGTAATTGCAGGACGGATGATATATCATGTCGTGGCGCGATGGGCCGGACAGCAAGATGGTTATTGAAGTTGAAGGCCTTGATGATATTACAGGGGGTCCGAGTGATGCCGTAGGCCCTTGGTCTGATGTCACACTGGATTACGTAAATCACATGATGAAATGAGCGTGAATGAACTGACTGACTTTTGTTCGGGCGTCAGTCCGGCGAGGGTTTTGATATTGATGTTACTCACTGAACTGTTATCACTGTTATTCACTTGCTTTGGTAGTATGTGAGTCGACCGCTGAGACAGACTGGACTGAACTAGTGCTGCGTTGAGTCAACGTCGCTTGTATAGGCGACCGGAAAAGTAATTACTCGTACGGAAGGCAATACGTTCCACTCGGTGGTATGAGAAGGTACTCGAATGCTCTCGCCGCTATATTCGTAGATGCCTGTGTGAGTCGTGAACCTTCCAGGAGGTGTAGGACTAATTGTTACCGGGCGGTAGAAGTACGTATCGGCCGTAGGTAGATTCCATGTTAAACTAGTGACGGTGCGACGAATTTAGCAGAAGTGGGCGCCGTAAGAATTGAGAACGAAAGTGGTCACTACAAAACTTATTTCCACCACCTTTATTTTTGACTGTAACCGGTTTCAGCTTGTTCAGCCATATTAAGACCGGTACTAATGATTATTACTCTACATTTTAAATTCATAACAAATGGGGAAGAGGGAGGGGGGTAGTCTACAAGGATTTTATTCAATTTATATGGTTTTTCCATATTATAAACCCGAGATAATTATGCTTACTGCTAATATTAAAAAAAAAACAAAAATCCAATCGTCAAAGACAACATGGCAAGAAATATGGAAAAAACCATATAAATTGGATAATATCATTGATGACTACCCCCTCCCTCTTCCCCATATTTTAAGTATATAAACTGTAGATTAAGAAATATTTGTACTAGTCTGAAGATGGTTTAAACAGGCTGTTAAAACGGTTACGGTCAAAAATCAATTAAGTGGAAATAAGTTTTTTATATGTTTTATTATAATGTTAGATCGGAATTCCACTACGAATTGTCAGTATCAAAAATAGTTTATTCTGCAATCTTATACAGGGTGTTAAGGGACGTACTTGACTAACTTTAACCAGTTATTCCTGACATTATTTGGAGTAAAAAATGTAAATGAAATTTTGGTCTCCGGTGAGATTTTTGATGTTTTTTTTTTCTACAAAAACATAAAAAATGGTGGTTGTTGAACAGTTGGAGGTGGAGTAAGGGGTTCGTCGGATACCCGGCTAAGTGACCAGTGATGACATGCGAAAGTTATTTGTTTGATTTCGAAGAAAAAAACTTTGAAAAAAAAAAAAAAAATTCGTGAAAAAAAGCCACCGGAGACCAAAATTTTATTTTCATTTTTTACTCCAAATAATGTCAGGAATCCCTGGTTAAAGTAAGTCAAGTACGTCCCTTAACACCCTGTATATTTACTTCTACCGTATTTCCGTCTCCGTGGCAAGTTTGAGCATTTTTTGGATAGTTTTAGAAACCGCTCAAGTTTCTTTGCTAAAACTCCTCGAAGGTCATAAAAAGAAGCACTGGTCATCTATTCCAACACATTAGTCTTAATCAGAATTCAATTTCTCATCAATTGTTTGTGTGTTTAATTCGTAAAACTCCATTTAAGTTATAAAAAACTTAATTTAAATTACATTTAATTATGTAATTAGAAAATTATTTATTCCCCACTCCTTATTGTACAAAACCTTAACAATATAACGCACCTTAATAAGTAATAGCAGTAACGTCATATTAAACAATTAAGAAAAAAATAACATTTACTAAGGTGAAAAATGATTTGGAAGTACCCCACATAATAGAGTATCTACAGTCTCAATTATTTTCTAATTTAATTGGTTTAACCGGTCAATTTAGATACTTTAAAAAAACTGATATTTGAAATCGTATAAATAAGTCGTCTCAAAGTGGCTTAATCACAGTTTGAAAATGGTATTGTTAGCCGAAACAACTGTCACAAAAATAAAAACTTAAATACTTGCAGAACTTAATTACCCACATTACTAATTTAAAACTTAATTTAATTTAAAAAAAAAATTACTTAGCGAAATATTTATTTACCTTGTGAGATTTTCGATAAACCTTACATAATCCTTATGGAAAGGGGAAAAGAATTTCCCGACACCAACTGCCGGTGAATTATTATTTAAGCCAAGTTCGAATTCAATAAAAAAGTGATAAAGATCTCTAGGGTCAGCGTACGTTATAAAATAAATATTTTTAGACTTGGTAAGTCTATCAAAAGGTTATGATGCAAGGATAGACGATACAGCTCTGTGGTTTATTTAAAGCAGTATTTTTATTGGCGGAAGATCTGGCTTACAACATTCATCTGCGTCAGTAAAATAATTAAATCAGAACCCCTACAGACTATGTTTTTAAAGCGCTGAATATAATGTCACTGAAACAATTATATACAAAATTTATTCTAAAGTACGCATTCAAAAACCAGGACAACTTTACACAGAGAGATTCACAAGATCTACATTACAACATACATTCCACAAACCTACAACTAAAATGACTTTTGGACAAAGAAATATGCAATACTTCTCTATAAAATTATCTAATTTACTCCCTCTCGCATGAAAACCATTAGAAAAATAACCGACTTCAAAAGAAGCATAAAAATATGGATTATGGACATGGGAAGGAAGAATATAGTTACAATTTTGCAACCTAACAAAGATTAATTCTTGTAATGTACTTTCTTTTAGATTTAACTTTAAAATTTTCCTTTGTAGTATTTTAAAATAGGTATTTACTTATATTTCAAAAAAGAAAACTTGTACAATGTGTCCTTAGAACGAGGTACCCCAGTAAGGACACATTTTTCTATAAAAAACTGTAAAACAAAAAAAAAATAAATAAATAAATTTGTTTTAATGTGAAACCTGTAAAAAGAAAAAATCGTTATGTAATTATTATTTAACGACCTTGATTTTCATTGCCCTATCAAGAACGTGCATGTAGCAACAAAAAACACGTATTAATTTCATGAATTTTCCATTGCATCACGCGCCGCACGGAAATAAACATTGAAACACGTTTATTGCATTATTTTCCGATTTTCAAAAAGCAATTACTTAAGCATTTACACCGAGCGTAAAAGATACCATCTCGTACAACCACTTTCGCATGTTTTCTAGACTCGCTTACCAACTGCATGTGGAATTATCCAACGGCTGCGCGGCCTGTCTCACAACTTGAGTCTCACACAAATTTTAATTTAGGATTTGAAGCCAAAATACCTAACCAAACAGAAAATTATGTCTATAATCAAAAAGGTTATTAAATCTGTAGTACGGATATGTGCTACGTTATTTTTTTTATTTAATTTATATTTTAACTTTATCAGTAAAACCTCAAATAGTAATATTTTATTAAATGAAGACAGTATAAGCGAGACTCAATCGAAAATCTAGAAACAGAAAAAGCAGAAAAAGATATTGAGTCCCAGAGGTGTCAATATCTTTTTCTGATTTTTCTGTTTCCAGATTTTCGATTGAGTCTCGCTTATATTGTCTTCATTTAATTAAATATTACAATTTGAGGTTTTACTCATAAAGTTAAAATATAAATTAAATACTCATCCTAGACTTGCGGAAAAGTCTGTAGATGTCGCATTTTAAATAAAATGGGTGGAGATTTAACCAGACACTAAAATAGAGAGCATTTAGTTCGGGTTTGAATCTTGCAATCGTACATAAAGTTAGTAGACAATAATATACATATGCGTTAAGAAAATGAAGATAATGTGGGTGGTTCTTAGTCGAAGTATGATACAGTTAAAAATGACCGAATTTGTTATCGACAGCGTGGTGCATTGGTTAGCGCGTTTGCCCGGAAAGCCAGAGGTCCTTTATATAGAGGGAATTTTATTTAATTTGCGTTTCGGCGCGGGCAAAATCTAAATATTATCTTCAAGAATAACATATATTTTTTAAGAACTATAAAACTTACCGTGTTTAAGGGAAATATGTAACAAATAGGTAGGTACAAATCCGGGTTGCGGGCTCTTAATATTGATATTATATTCACTAGGGAGGGCTTTCATTCGATTCAGCACAAATGAAAGTATAGTAAAATGTACCTCAATCGACCTAGTTCATAGCATCTTGGGTATACTGGCAAAAAACGTTAAGTTGGAAATTGGACATTTTGGTTTAATAATGCTGTATTATGAAGTTATTTAAGCTCTGTAACATACTACTCAGCATCTTCATCATACCACACAGTATCTTCAAAGATTACATAGGCCCTGAGTGAAGTAATTTTCCTCAGGGCCTCCTGTGTGGAGTTAATGTAAAAAAAAATACTAAACCGTGTCAAATTTAAATTATCTATAATTTAAAAAAAAAATAATGTTAAATCTCTTTGAGAAGTAGGTATGGGTGTCGCCGTCCCGGGAACCATTTATTGAATGACCAACACTTCTACTATAGGTGACCCGAAGTGGTTCGCTACGTTTGGTATCTTATCGGTTTATGGGGTGAAGTTTGTGTGGGTCTTGGAGGTGGATACATCTGGCAGGCCGGATCGGAAAAGACTGGTTGAGGGAGACCTTTCGAGCTCTCAAGCAGGACTCTCGGAACATCACCTAACACCGCAGTGGGAGGATGGATTCATACGTCCGTCACTCTTGAAGACACTGGCCCCCAGATTCCTACCCACCACTCATACCTTTTTCATTCCCAGAACTTTCTCCCATTCCTTTCCTTAAGGCGCCGCAACCGGGCTCAAACAGTAGAAGATGGAAATACATGTAATTACGAATGTTAGAGAAGCGCGCTAATATTTAAAGCGATAAAAACGATGCGAAAATTGCGAAATTTTTTAATAAAACACAACTCGTTTAAAATAAAGCAAAAATCTAATATCTTAAGTATCATTTAAAGAAACATTGTGAATTTTTTCACAACTATAACTTGTAAAATAACTGAAAAATATAAACGAGCATACTTTGCGACTTTTTTAAATATAATTTACGTTTCGGCGTGGAACGCGTCTAGATATTATCTTCAAAAATAACATCCATTTTTTTAAGAGCTCAAAAACTTCAAATGTTTAAGGGAGATATGTAAGAAATCGGTAGAAATTCAGGTAGCGGCGCCTTAAAAGTCTCTCCACACAACATCCCCAAAGATGATATAGGTCCTGAGGGAAATAATTTCCTCAGAGCCTCCTACGTGGAGCTAATGTTAACAAAAACGAATACTTTCGTACTGGCAAAAACGGTACGTCCTCTCTACACATCCCTACGGGGTCACTTAGTTGTATTTTATGTAATTAGGTAAACGTACTTTCCCTAAAGCGACTGCACATTGTATGTAATTATGCCGGGGGACCAACTATTGTCAGCGGATCAACTGTTATTTTATGGAATCGTTTTGTATATGTGTGGGTGCCCTTATCATTTGTAGCAGGAAACTTTAACTCAACTCTATTGTTTTTGGCTGCAGGCGTTAAAAGCATTAGTAACATGTATTTTTGCCAAAACAAAAACGTCTCGATCAATAATATACAAATTGCAACCATTTTGGAAATACACTAAAACTAAAACTATATATATATTTTTTTTTTACATGAATACCGCACAAGAGTCCCAACTGCTCCCGTCTGGAGCCAGTGGGAATAAGGCATCCCCAATTGGGGTATGTTGTGAGGCTGGAGGCAGTGGGGAGGGGAAGGAAATAGGGAAGAGGAAGGTGGGGAAGTACCTGGCTATTCAGATCTGGTCACCAAACACGGCAAAAGCCATTTCAAGCAACGTTTCAATTCTGAATGGTGGTCTTACACCAGGGCAATTCTGAGAGTATCTTCCACTCTGGAACGTGCCGCAAATATACAATATATTATTTTAAATGAATGAATTGTGAAATACACAAATTAATCAAATAAAATTTATTTGCCATGCCGGGATTTGATCCCGCGACCTTCGGAATGCGAGTCAAGCGCCTTACCGTTGCACTACGCATTAATGGTAATTAAATATCATACAGATACAAATGAAAAAGATATTATGAAATGAACACACATCACGATATTTTATTTTTATATCAATGCCCACTGCGATTTAATTTGAGTTTTTTATTATTTTTAAGCGGATAACGTTTGCCATTAGTTCCCGTGAGTGCTTAGGCCATGGGCCCATTGTACTTTCTCCCATTTTACCTCAATCCTTTAACAATAACCCAGTCCCTTTAATAAAGTTGACCAGAGTTGTTATTGGATATGTGGCTAGGTCTTCTGGTTCTACAACATGTCTCCCCAGATATGTGAGCCTAGTTCCCACCAGGGCAGGACATTCGCACCATAAGTGAATTGGAGTCTCTTCATCCTCTTCACATTTTCTACATCTACTGGTGCTTTCCACTCCTAATAGCTGCATGTGTGTCTCCTGAGATGGCAGTGTCCCGTTAGTAGGCCTACCAGTTCCCTCAGTGAGTTTCTGTCCATATCGAGTAGTTTCCTGGTCCGTCTGGGGTCGGGTCCGTTTATGAGTACTTTGGATTGTCTCATTCCGGGTGCCCTCTCCCATTCCTCCCAGTGCTGGGATTTGACCCACCTCTCGATATGTAATTTGGTGTGGCAAGCTGCTACTCCTACGGCCAGCTCAGATCCCGCAAGAGGTGCTTTCGCCCCTTTCCTTGCTAGTTCGTCAGCCGGCTTGTTGCCCTCAATACCCTTAAGTCCTGGTACCCATATCAGGATTATTTTATTGATGGTAGCGAGTTCTGTAAGAACGGTACTGCATTCCATCACCAGTCTGGAGTCGCATCGGTTACTTTCCAGTACCATAAGGACTGCCTGGCTATCAGAACAAATAGTTATGTTCTTATTCATGTACCCGATATGTATATTCTCCTGTGCGCAGGCCAACATGGCTTTCATCTCAGCCTGAAACACGGTGCAGTGTATTCCTAGAGGTATACTTAGTTCCCTCTTGGATCCTTGTAAACATACCCGAGCCCCGGTTCCTTCCTCCATTTTGGACCCATCTGTGAACCAGATTAGTTCCTGTCTGGAAGTTGGACCTGGGACCACGTCCCACTCCTCCCGGGTGGGGTACATCACATCAAACTGCTGTCTGAAGAAGTATTCGGCTTGTTTGCTGTCCTGCTTCATTTGAGCTGTCGGATAATTGCCCTCAGTCTTGTTCCGATCTCCGTATGACTGTTTTTGGGCACCTTACCTTTCCATTGACCTTTGCATTGTAACCTGTAGGCTACCGCCATCGCCGCCCCCTCTATTTCTAAGTTTAGTGGGGGTAGATCTAGCAGCACTCCCATGGCTAGTATTGGAGTGGTTCGCATAGCTCCTGAGATTCCTCTACATGCAAATCCGTATAGTCAAGTGTATGTGGTTGAGTGTGGCCATCACTGTTTTCAGTGTTGTTCTCCTCCACCAGACCAAGGCTGCATGCATGAGTCTTTTTTTTTTTTTAATTTTAAATACATAAACGGCTATACTGCCTTTTATAAATAAATATATAATAGAGTACAAAAGTAAGAAAAATTATATCATTACATAATAGTAGTTTTAAACTTTAAAATAACATACAATTATTTTGTGTATCACAGCAATAAATAACAAAAAAGAACAATGAGAAATATCATCATTTCATTTCAACATGTCCATATTGCGTATATAAAGTTACATTATGGAAAAATAATTTTTGAGTGCATGTTTATATTGCGCTAATTTTAAGAAATAAATGTCGCCGATGTTAGCATATTCATTTCCCAAAATGTGTAATCGACTGATTGGTGAGTAATAATGTGATAATGTATGTGTGTTATTATAGTAGAACGGTAGAGTCAGTCTATTGTTAGCGCGACCAGGGCAATGAAATCTTATTAGTTCTATTAAATCAGGGGTATCCAGGACCGAGTGAATTATTTTAATAGATCACAGATTTTTCTGCGATCTGATAAATTTACGAGATTAGTCCAGTTTAATAACAAATTATAGTCCACGGATTCTCTTGGAATACCTAATTTAAAATTAATATACCTAAGGAATCTATGCTGGACTTTTTCAATCGCTTGAATATGGATATTGTAATGTGGAGCCCAAATCGTAGAATTATTTTCTAAAATGCTTCTCACTAGCGTTATGTATAAAATGCGAATAGTATCAATGTTACAAAATTGTTTGGTTATTCTAATAATAAATCCTAAAATCTTCATTGCTCTATTAATAATATTATTTATATGGCTAATGAATGTAAGTTTTGAGTTAAAAATAATACCTAGATCATTTATTGTTTCTACTGAGTTTAATATAATTTTGTCAAGATTGTATTCATAAATGATCGGTTTCTTTATTTTATAAAATCTTATTATTTGACATTTACTAATGTTAAGTGCCAGTTTATTGCATATACACCAATTAAACAAGTTGTTTAAATTTTTTTGTAAAATTATGCAATCAGAAATATTTTTAATTTTTTTATATAATTTTAAATCATCAGCAAATAACAGGATATCAACATATAAAATCTTGGTTTTACAACGGCTGTGTACAGCCATCGCATCATTTTGGGTTTGAGTCCCCACGTTCTGCCGCAGATTCACCTAGTTGCCCATATGAGAGCACAGGCTTTTCTGCTTACAGTCTTCACCTGGTTTTCCAGCTTAGTTTGGCATTTATGATGACTCCAAGGTACTTAACCGTGTCAGAGGGTTCTACTTTCTTTCCGTAAAAGGTTGGATTGCTCCATCCCTCTAGTTTCCTTTTGCGTGTAAAGATGACTAGTTCTGTCTTATCCGGGTTGACCGACAGCCCTGTTTCTTTACACTCTTATTCCACTGTTGCCAGTATTAATTGTATGAGGCCTCTGGTCGTGTCTGCATCCCAACACCTTATTATGGTTGCGTTGTCATCCGCGTACCCTTGAGTATACAGGCCCTTGTCGTTGAGTTTCCTGATGAGGTTGTCCACCACCAGGCTCCACAGCAAGAGTGATAAGACCCCCCCCTGTGGACACCCTCGCGTCACCAATACTCTGAGTATCACCTCACCCCTTTTCATCGTAAGAATCCGACCTAAAAGCATGTTTTTCAGCCACCTTCTAGTGGTTTTGTCGAGTCCATGTCTTTCTGCCGCTTCGTCGATGGATTTAATAGTGGTGCAATTGAATGCTCCCTCTATGTCCAGGAAGAGTCCTACCGCTAGTTCCCCGGTTTGTATTCCAGTTTGTATACCAACCTGTGCAGTGCCATGTCAACCGACTTACCTGGTTGATACGCAAATTGTAACTCGTTTTCTCTCAGTGCCCCGTCTCTTATGTGTCTATCCATTAGCCTCTCCATTATCTTTAGAAGAAAAGAGGTGAGGCTAATTGGACGGAATGCACCTGGTTGGTCGTAGTCAGTTCTCCCAGGTTTAGGTATGTAAACTACCCTTGTTTTCCTCCATGGTGTGGGGATGTATCCGAGGGCGCAGCTCGCCCTCAGGATCTTAGTTACCGGAAGTAAGATTGTATCTAGGCCCCTCTAAAGAAGTGCCGGAAATATACCATCTTCTCCCGTGCTTTTAAAAGGGTCGAACCCTTCGATTGCCCATTTAACTTTGGAGGGAGTCACTATTTTAGCTGCAGTGTCCCAGTCCTTACCTTCGCGTATAAATCGGGCTGGTGGTGGCCTGGTGTCACCTGCTTCTAAGTTTTTGTAGCCGGGAAAATGTTTCCCCAGCAGTTCCTACAGTTTTCAGAGATTACCGCCTTTACCTTCACATACTTCGGCAGTTCATCTAACCCTACCACCTCCAGGTCGTAACCCTTCCATTTCCGTAAGGTCGGCACTATCTCCCTCAGCCATTTCTCTGACTCCTTGTCGGAGCAGGTCATTCTCAGGACGCCCTTCTGAATGAAGCACTCGTCGAATCCGGGTCTGAACTGTTCTTTTGGGATGCTCAGAATCAGATCACCTGCACCTTCACTCACAAGGGCCTCCTGCTCCTTTGTAAACTCCTCCATTCTGTTCCTATAAACTATAGCCACCCTAATTTTATTGTCAGCGGCTTCCGCATTGGTGGCAGGGGTGAGAGTTCCTTGGGGCTTTTTCCGGGCATTTTCCGGTGTTAGCCCGCAGGATTTACGTTCCCATGAGGTCCTACTCCTCTTCCCGGCTTTTTGTTCCCTGGGCATTCCTGGTTGCTCCCGGTTACCCTGTAGGGTCCCCGTTTGCTTCCAGTCTGTCCCTGGTTTTTGAGCACCGACATGACTATCCTTCGAGGTCCCTGGCTGTTCCCAGTTGTTTTTATAAGTCCCTGGTTGCTCCTGGTATCCTCTATTTAGTCGCCAGTTGACTTCAGATTTTCCCGGCTTTGCCCGACCGATTCTCTGTGCCAGAGGTCCCCGGTCGGAACCCCGCCTCTCCTTGTTGTATTTTTTCCTCGCAGCCCCATTTTGTCTTTTTTTGCGAATGCGAATTTTCCTCACGTCATCCGTAAGGGCATTCACCGCATCTTTCTCCGCGGTGGCTGTTGAAAGGTCCTCCTTTACGTCCCCCCTTCTCCCCCGGTTCCTCGAGGCTCCCGGTTGTTGAGGGTTCTTAAAGGAGTTAGTTTGCAGGTCCCGTAAAGGTCCCTGCTTTCCCGCATCTGAATTCCTTGGAGGATCCAGTCGCATTATGTTCTTTTGAGGTTCCTCTTTTCTTGGGTTCCCCGAGGGCCCCACAAGAGAAGAGTCCACCTCGGTGGTCTCATCTCTCCTTTCCACTCCCTCTCGGTTCCTCGAAGGCCCCATCCCCAAAAGGGAAGAGTTCACCGAGGTGGCCTCATCACTCCCTTCCTCTCCCCTCCAGTTTCCCAAGGGCCCCTCATCGTTTGTGGTTGTTTTATTTTTAATGCTCATATTTGAACCCACGAGCATCTAGGGAAATAAATGGTCCACCCCAGCAGAGCCCCAAATGCTGGGGTAAGGTCTAAATACTCAGAGATTCGACCTTGTATTTTGGCGGCACCGTTCGTGACACTGTTCCCCAGTGGCATTCAGCCCTAAGCACGGTAGCTAACACCTTAGCTTGGCATGGCTATTGCAGGTCGTATTTCCACTCCCTGGGCGATGGGTTCGCCACACTCCCTACGCTAGGTCCTCTTACTGGAGGCGAGGGTTTTTCTGTAAGGGTTTTCCTTCCCTTAGCTGGGAGGTTCCGGTTTTATGGCGCCAGAGTTTCGCCATTCGCCCCCTCTCTGTTGGCTATGACCGGAGATCACATTGCCCAGGGGTCGCGGGGCCACGATGACTGCTCGTGGACGCCTGAGAGTTGGACTTTTTTTTTACATGAGCTCCACACAGGAGGCCCTGAGGAAAATAATTTCCCTGAGGGCCTATGTCATCTTTGGGGATGCTGTGTGGAGGGCTTTTTAGGGAAAGGAAGGAGAGGATGGTTCTGGGAAGGAAAAGGGTTTAAGGGGTGGGTAGGAATCTGGGGTTCAGTGTGTCCTGGTCTTCAGACCTAAACACACCTCATCCCATGAACCCGGGCCCCCCTGCTTAACCACCAAACGTAGCGAACCACTTGGGGTGACCTATGGCAGAGGTGTTGGTTATCCAATAAAGGTTCCCGGGGCGGCGGTACCCATTCCCGCCTCCCAAATTGGGACTTGTTGGTAGTGCTGCTGACGCGGCTATGTAGTTTGTGGTATTTTTTTTCGAGGCACATACCATCCAGCGCGATGTGTCCCCCACAACCTACCAACCATTCGACCCCCTAAATTTGAGTTAATGCGAGTTAATATCATGTTACTTGCGAGTTAATACGTTTAGAGTTAAGCCGCCGCTACCCGAATTTCTACCGATTTCTTACATATTTCCATTAAATATTTGAAGTTATAAAGCTCTTAAAAGAATATGTATTATTTTTTAAGATAAATCTCGCAAATTATATGGAATTCCCTCGATTGAAAAAAATCGCAAAGTATGCTCCAAAAATTATTATAAACATTTATGTTTCAGTTATTTTACAAGTTATAGTTGTAAAAAATTCACAATAATAATAATAATATTTGGATGATTTATATAGCGCCGTTTTTGTGAAAAATCACCTCAAGGGCGCTGCAAGGGCAATGTGTGTTTAAATGATACTAAAGACGCCTTCCACTAGATTTTTGCTCTATTTTAAACGAGTCGTGTTTTATTAAACATTTTCACAATTTTCGCATCGATTTTATCGCTTTAAATATAAGTGCGCTCCTCTAACATTCGTAATTACATATCTCTCCATCATCCTCTTTTTGAGCGCGGATGCCGCGACTTCCTTCCCTCCTACCTGCTTTTACCTGTGCTACAATTAAATTACCTGCGCTTTTAATTAATGCAAACTCGCGCTAAGATCTATCACATTTGTTTAAGAGAAGGTTTTTGCATCGCGCTTAGGGCCTTACTAATTAAATTTTACACAACCGATAAGCAACCATTAATGTACCATGAACGGTAAATGGCTCTTTATCAGTTGTGTAAATTCAAAACACGTTTATTAGTAAAGGGGTTCGAATATTAACCCCTCCGAATTTTCGCGAATATTCGCTTATGATGTCTCAAAAGAAATGACATTTTACGAAAATTTTGTGTTATTACCGCTTCACAATTAAAGCTCTATAAATGAAACATTTCTAAACGTAGCCGAATAGTTAAAACTGTTTTAGAAAGGATACAAAATAAGCTTTCGAATTATTATATTAAAAATAAATAAAAACATTTGTAAATATTAAAATTTAGAATGCAAACATTAAAAAAAATGTAAAAATGACTCACGTGATGTTATTATGTGAAAACGGTACTAAAATCATAGATTATGTAAACAACAATACTTATTCTATTGAATAAATGTACAATAAACACTTTTGTCACCTCACTTTTTTAACATTTTATATAAAAATATTTAATAAAAATTAACAATGTCGAGCGGCCCGGCAATTTTAACCCGGCTATTTGGCGGGTAAAAATATGTTTCAACCGCGCCATTGACAGAATATTCTTGTTATGTATTTCTATGGACAACTTGAATAGGGATGTACAGTTTGATCTACTATCGACCTTTTGTTTTAGGGATGTCACTAAAAGAATAACGGAATTAGAACGATTTCTATGGAGACACACGGGTTGACGTATAAACACGCTTATTGCACTTGACTGCTGTCGTATTTCTAACGCACATACCTGCTTAAGTTGGTGACCGGTTGTGCAATAATTCATTTGAAAGAAACAATCGGAAGCAGCACAATTACAGGTAGGTACATGGTAAGTAGTTTAGGGAGTAACTCGCTACTTGACTGGCCAAAAAGCGTTGGAATTACGGTCGAGTAAAGTATAATAGTGAGCGGCGCGTTGCAAGATGACGGGTTGCGACGCAACAAAGTAAATACGCTAATTAAGCTGATTGTTATGCTTATTTTAGAAGAGGTGGACGAATAAATTAGTGAGATGAAAGTAAACTATGGACACGAAAAGAGATTAATAGCAGCAAAAATGAAGAATTTTAGAGTAGCATCTTCGCTCTAATGCGACGACATATCTGCCTCTACTAATGAACTCTACTAAAACGAGGGGTTCGCACATGTCAGTGTGCAGGTTCGGGCGCTACTCGCTCGAAAAAATAGAACGAAATGGATTGACTAATAAAGAGCTGTCTAAACTACTCTACTAAAATTGTGGTGTTCGGAAGCGTTTAGTTACTACTATACTCGCTACTCGACTAAACAAATTTCCCATTGCGAACGGGTCTAAAAGGAAGCCCTAAGAATTATTTTTTCTTTGATAATCAAAATGCTGTAAAGGTCACGCGGGACTTGCTTCGAACACGATTGATAAAAATAATCTACATAATTTTAATTACCTTCTTACTTCGTGCTTTCAATTATACTAATGAAACATTTTTAAAATCAATAGATTTTTTCATCAACAATAATTTATTACCTACAGACGCCCCAAACTGCACGAAAATTTGACTTAAGCCCGATTGGCAAAAATAAAAATAACACATTTTTTAAGTCGAATCCAACATATTTTCTTCATTAGGTACTTTCTTATTAAGACTTAGGTACGTCACTTTTAATTAACTAATGACATCAATAATTAAGAATCAGCAGTTCTTTCTTACAAAATATCGAGTCCCGTTAATTAGGTAGGTATCTCCCTACGTCTAAAATAAATGTCAGATTAGGTTTGCTTAGTAGTAATGCTGACTTCTAACATCTGATTAGTCTTGCTAAGTTCATACATTTTCCCGTCTCACAGTTGGAAGTAAAATACGTAAGTATCAATATGTTTATTTTTTAATTATCTTTGAAATATCTCTCTGTTTTCAAAAAGATACAGCCGGAAAAAGAGCCGTCCGCCGGAAACCAGATGCCTTCCGTTTTCAACCAATCAGCGTTGACCACACGGCAATTCCATAATTTACAGTCTAATCTGCACAAATCTTCCTGGAAACAATCCCTTAAAAAGCACCCATTTTCTGTTTGCTTTTTAGACCTGCCACTCGCTTCATTATCTGCTCTATTTTCAGAATGATATAAAGCACTTAATCATTATATCATAATATTTATGGCGTATTCACATGGAATGAAGAATAACGCCGAATATGTATAATTTGCAATACTGTTTTTTCAGTTTGTCGAAGATTAATATTTATAATTACTATAATATAATGACATTCCATTTCTGTGGTCGAGTGTAGTTGTTTAGTAGTGTTCCCATCATTAAACGATCTTTTTTATGTAAATATCGCACTAAAATCCCAACTGTCCGAATCCGTGGAATTACATCATTCCCATTTGAATTTGAATGAAATGGGTTTGGAAGAAGATAGAAAGCGGTATGTGGAAAAGTACCTGACTATAACGAACACGGCCAAAGCCATTTCAAGCAAAGTTTCGATTACGAATGGCTGCCTTTCACCAGAACGAGAGTATCTCCGATGAAACGTTTCTTAAAAAGCATTGTTTATTCGGTAGATTTGAATGGACAGGTAGCCAAAACCTTCGTTGTTCACCCTGTTTTTATTTAAAAAAATTTATGTGAGTATCGTATTAGAGTCCCAAATGCTCCTAACCGTCTGGAGGCAGTGAGATTATGGCATCCCCAATTGGGGTAAAATAGATACTTCAAACACCATTTCAATTCTGAATGATCATCTTTAACTAAAGCGATACTGAAAACACCGACACCGACACCGACACCGACACTGATCATTGAAAGTCCTTTGCGGTATCACAACGTAAAAAACAACCTGATTTATCGTATTATTAATATAGCTTAGGCCATTCTCGGCTACTAACAACTTACAATGCAACACAGAATTCCGTCGCCCACGGAAAGATTTAGAAGGAATATATAAATTCACGATACGAAATATGATCGTTCAGCTGACCGACTTTACGTGGGTATTTTGAATGTGCTGCATATCCATTATAGGAAAGTAGGTAAAATTCAAATTGAATGTCATGTCGTTATTGTTCCGACTTTAAGCTACTACACAATTTATTTTTATTTATTTATATATGACCTGTCAGTGGTTGAGTGGGCATAGCCTGGGCATAGTCTTCGATTCCTCGGCTGGCCAAGTCCTCCATCACAACACAAGCAACATTTTCGGCTTTCTGTGGTGGTATTAGGAGATTTTCAAACATTGTTGGGTTATTCGTAACCCGGGAACGTTTGTCTTTAAAAAAAAAAAAATAATAATAGTAACAAAAGGTCTGTACATATGAAATTGGTGTTTTGTATGGGAGGAACATAAAGTCGATTTCTTTTTAATTTAATAAATTTATTTAATGTAATTATGTACCATTATTATCTATGCACTTTTGCCATCTCATAGGTAGTTCATCGATCCCTTTACTAAAAAAAAACATTCGGACGGGAATCAATAAAATCTTTGAAGGCGGTTTGGACTGCCCCATCGGAGTTGAATTTTTTCCCTTGCAATAAGTTATCTAAATTTCGGAAAAAATGATAATCTGTTGGGGCAAGGTCCGGAGAGTACGGTGGATGTCTTAGACAATCCAATTGAAGCTCATCTAATTTGGTAGCCGTCTGTTGTGCAGTGTGTGGTCTAGCGGTCAACGCGCGTTTGTTGATTTGCTTCACTCAATTCGTGAGGTACCCATCTTTTAAGCTTTTTCACCTTCCCAATTTGCTTTAAGTGGATTAAAACAGTTTTATCACTAACACCGCAGCCTGCAGCTAACTCGGACGTGGTTTGCGATGGATCCGCTTCCATAATAGCCTTCAATTCTTCATTATCAACTTTGGTCTCCGGCCGTCCACGGGGCTTGTTCTGCAGGTCGAAATTTCCAGAACGAACACGTTGGAACCAAAAACGCACTGTGTTTTCTTTTCCGGCACCGTCGCCGTACACATCATTAATCTTTCGAGCCGTTTCTGCAATTTCTACAATTTCAATTTCTACAAAAAAAAATCAATTAAGGAAAAAACAAATGAATTATAAAAATTGAAATTAAAATACTTTTTAACTTATTTCCACTTATTTATTTCACCAGTACCGGTTTCATCCTATTATGGACATCTTCAGGCTGGCCTTTTTAGAAGTTTTACTTCAGTCGTGTGGTCTAAAACACACTCGTTTTTTTTTTTTTTTTAATTTTCTTTATTTAGTTTCAATACACAGTCTGTCTTCAAATTATGACGTCCATATCCATACCTGAAGATACGTAGCTACGTACATTTAGAATAGATACGTTACTCCTAGAGAATGCCTTGTTTACGGTTATCTATATTATCTAATAAATTAATTAATCCAATATTTGCGATTTTGTTAGTGTCGTACCTGGATATGAATGCTCCTGAATTGTTATATTTAATTTCTGTTCGTGTTCCTGGCAGGATCATGCATATTATTGTGCTCGTATGAGACGGATTAAATGTTATACATAAAAATTAATATTTATTTGTTTGTTCTATAATAATGAGCTCTGGCGTTATGAAATTATTTCCTATACTCTTCATCCGATTACAATAATAATAATAATATCTTTATTTAGAGAACAAACAACTTTACAAAGATACATAAAAAAAGAGTGCTAAAATAAAACAGTAAGCCTAAAAACATCATAAGGCCCATTTATAAAAATGGAGATCACACCGTAATAAATAATTATAGGCCTATTTCATTGCTACCGGCATTAGAAAAAATCTTAGAAAAATATATATCTATAAATTTGGATAAATATTTAAATAAATTGGGCATTATTGATGAATGTCAGTATGGCTTCCAAAAAAAAAAGCTGTGATAAACTTCTCGAAAAATTTTCTAATTATATAAATTCACAGCTTAACTCTAGAAAACATGTACTGGTATTATTCATTGATTTCTCAAAAGCTTTCGATACACTCAGCCATACACAATTAATCAAGGTACTTGAGATCATAGGAATCCGTGGTAAACTACTACCATTTTTCAAAAACTATTTAACAAATAGAAAAATGTACGTTAAGATTTTGAATGAAATGAGTAATTTTAGATTTATAAAATCAGGAGTACCGCAAGGGTCAATTTTAGGCCTTAAATTATACATTATATATGTCATTGCCTTGTCTAAACTGTTTAAAATAGCCCGTAGATTCATTTTTGCAGATGATACTGCACTAGTTGTATCAAATAAAAACCCGGAAATAGCAATTAATGAATTGCAAAGAGACTTTAACGAGCTACTCAAATGGTCTCATGATGTAGGACTAATTATTAATGTCAAAAAAACTAAATGTATGTATTTAAGATCACCGAGCCTGAAAATGTGGAATTTACCTAAAATAATTGCACACAATTTTGAATGCATACATAAAAAAATTGATAACATTTGCTACTGTGAAAAAATTGATTTTACAAATGAATATACTTACCTTGACATAATCGTAGATAATAACTTTAAATGGGATAAACAAGTGATCAAAATTTGTAACCAGCTCCGATGTTTGGCGAGTAATTTTTATAAATTAAAATTTGTGTTGCCTCGATGCACTCTCAAACTTATATATCATTCTATGGTCGAATCCATACTTAGATATGGAATTCGAACTTGGGGACACTCGAGCAAAATTAATATTAAATACATTCAAAATTTACAAACTGCTATAATCAAAAAAATTGTTAAACCTAGCACTTACAATCAAAGAAACAACCTTAAATTATTGTATGGGTCTGAGGGCCTACTTCCAATTAAAGGGCTTCTCTGGTACATTATAATTATGGATAATTCGGGAGAAAGCACGTATAAGAACGCGGGATTGGGGAGGGGAAAGCAAGAGGGGGGAGGGGGTTCGCGGGACTGGGGGACGCTGAAGGGGGGAAGGTGGAAGTGGAACGAGGGGCTGGAAGAAGACATGGGAGGGGAATGGGGGCGGGATAGGGACGCATGGGAAAGGACACAAAGGGAGATACAATTTATTTCTTTGAGTAGCTTGAAATGCACGCCTGGTACCCGCTAATATTACATAACACATTTTTATTCCCATACCATATTAATAAAATTATACTATCACGCAAAAACGAGATTCGAGACCTTGGCGTGATTTTTTAAGCAAATCTCACATACGACATTGTCTCCCGTGCCAACAAAATGCTTGGATTTGTTCTTTGCAATGCGAGATCATTTACTAATGGAATTGCAATACGAAGAACATATGAAGCACTTGTCTGCAGCATCCTGGAATACAGCTCCATTATTTGGGCACCCTCTGAACAAAACCATATCCCAGAAATAGAAAGAGTGCAAAAAAGGTTATGCGTTACCTGTATATGAGGAAATATACATACTACCCATTCCTGTATCCAGGAATGCTCGATCTTAATACCTTAGAAGCCCGCCGAAAAATATTTTGGGGAAAAATGTTTTTATGCTGATCTCCGGTACTGTACTGAATCCACCTATGTTCAAGGAGATTAACCTATATGTCTCTAACGCATATACTCGTGGGAGATCCCACGCACTTTTTTATGCTCCGAAAGCGAAAACTTCTTCCTTTCAGAATGCCCCATTAAATAGAGCAATTCAACTGCTTAACGATTCTGTAATGAGCATTGACATCTTCAATGTTACCTATAGAGAGTTCAGTAACTATCTTTTAACATACGTCTCAACATAGTGAAACTGCCCCCTTGGACTTTTTTTTCTCTTAAATTTTGTAATCTTCTCCGTAATAATTTGGTGTATAACTGTTTTATGGAGAACCTGAAAAAAAAAATAAACCCGTTAAAAATCCATTTTCCGTTACTTCATTCCACCAGCCTATTGAAATATTAAACATTATTTTGCAATCTTCTTTTTAATTCAATTATTCACAAAGCCCTCATCGCACAGACAACTTGTTCCACTAGAACAATTTGTAAATTCTTCCGACACGTAAAGGTGTTGAAATTTATTAAAGTTCACATTATTTCCGTGGCAGACATAATTAACAAAGCCGAGTATTTCGACCGTCTTGGACAATAAATACTAACGACGAGCGGCGCATCAAAAATAAAGTTTTCAGGCCATAATAATTTTTCGCGCCTCTAAAGACCCTGCTAATAAAGATGACATCCCAGATAATGACTTTTGTAAGGGCGTTTACGAGAACTTTCCGGCACTTAAACTTTAATTATTCTGCCCTGCTAATTAATTTTTAAGGCGTTTTAGTGCTGTTCAATTTTATTAGTTGTGATTAGAACTGAATTTGAAAATTCACGGATAATGAATAATTAAAACTTTGCGTAAATTATTCATCCGAGTATAAGAATAACACGTTCAACTAATAAAAAAATAGCACAAAATATTTTATATTAAATTTCTAGTCACAATTTACCATATTTTACCGTTAGTTTTTTATTATTTGAAGAATATGCATCATAAATTTAAATCAGAAAATAATAATAAACTTTAGTTACTTAACTGTACAAAAAAATAATTAACTTAATAAAATAATACAAAACGAATATTAACACAAAACAGAAAGATAATTAATTAAAAATAATTTTCCCAAATAACGTGAAAGAAAACAGAAGAAATAGGAATTAAACTAAGAGTATGAATATAATAATAATAAGTAAATCTATATTAATAAAGTATCTGGTTCCCGGCATGGGTTGCAATGGCATTTAATAAATAATTTGTTTCTCCCTGTGTGTTCTTTCCCATTCGTCCCGTTCCCCTTCCGCCAGCCCTTTCTCTCCCGCGTTCACTTCCCCTCTGGCGTTCCCACTCCGCCTCCTCCACCTTCCCTCTCCCCATTCCACTCCCCCCTTCCCTTGTGCCGCGAACCGCCCTCCCGAGTTTCCCTCCCCTCTCCCAGGTTCCCCTCCTCCTTCCCGAGTTCCTCTTCTCCCTCCAGAGGGGAGGAGAGCCTCCCTCCCGCGTTCCATACATTCAGTCCCTGAACATTCAGTTTCAAACAGCTCGCGTGCTACCTATTGCAATTTTTTTAGATAAATTTCATAATGCCAGGGCTCACCAGTAGTTTTATAATAAACTTTCTCCTGACAATAACGAACACAAAAAAAAATAATTTTCCAATCTGGTGCAGTCTTTTGGATGTTTTGCGCATACATAAATTTCGGCAATTAATTTTAACGGCACCAGATTTAAATGTGCGGGTTAAATTTCCCCCACAGGAAAAACTAAACCCTTTCACACACTTCCCCAAATGATCATCTAGTCAATCCACGCTATGCAATTGCAATATATAAGTATAATAAATACAAAACATTACAAGAACAACATTTCAACCTACCAGAGACCAAATGGGAAAATAATTCACCGACTCCAGATATTTTCATATCAGAGGGTTCGGCTCTGTGGAACTCCTAATTGGACCTATAAATCCTACTGATCCCTAAATGTATTTAAAATGACCGATTTTTGCATTTTTATATATAAATTCTTTGACAAATCTAATATGCCTAAATTTTGAATGAGAGAGCTAAGTTTAACGCCAGTAGCCCAAATAACTAATGGTCATATTTTTATAGTCTGAGAATGCCAAATTCTTTTAATCTCATTTCCTAAATCTGTATTTTTTCTTATTTTTTCAGGAACAGATTTTTGAATATTACAGGAATTTGGAATAGCTACATCAAAGATATAAGTTATTTTTTGATCAATTATTAAGTTATTATATATAGATAGATAAATTAATAATAGGTAAGTAGGCATATAGATGGTTGTACAATTTCTGAATAAAAATAAAAGTGCTGGGAATGTCGTAAATAACAAAGTGCAACAATAATTTCACCATGTTGTATGTTTTTCCCTTTGATTATATAAATGTCTAGATATAGCGCTCGAGTGACGAAGCGCCAAAAAAAATATCTGCCAAAAGTTGGCGACACTATCGTTGTACGGTAAACACGTGTTGTGTGACATTTGAAAATGACGATTTGCGCTATATCAGTGTGCAGGAATTACATAGGACGATTGAAAACAACTAAAAATGTTACCTATCATCGGGTAATAACCTTTAAATAACCATTCAGTTAAAGAAACAATTCAGTTTTAATAGTGTAATTTGGTCTTAGAACAACGCCGTTTGACCCCATGTTTTGACGCCATGTTTACAGGGTTGCCTGTTCTTCAAATTAAATTTTCCCGATAATTATTTCAAAGTAAAAACCGATCAGATTTACGGTCTTCTGCATCAAGTTAATTTGATAAGTTTGGCCGTGGAAAAATATTTGGCCTTAAGATATCACTATAAGACAAAATTGGATAATATTAACCGGGATGCAAAATCTATACGAAAACTGTTTAAAAAACAAATTAAAAGGGAAGGTCATTAAGAATAAATAATAACTATCGATAGCTTTAGTTTTAAAAAGTTGCATTGTCTTTTTTAGTGTGACAAGATAGTTTTACCATTTTTAGGGATTTACCTGGATATGGGCCACCTTCTTTATTTGATGATGATAAAAAAATTAATTTAGACACAACGATACCTGCCGGCCAGTTGGCAGCGTCTATGAATGTATCTTTCTTATTTTCTGTATTTCTTATTAATTTTTTAAAAATAATCGGTAATTTCTGGGGATTAGTATCCATGGCTATTACGAATAATTTTTAGAAAAAAACTTTAGATTTGCCTTAATCACTATAAAATGAAACTAATTGCATCACGGCAGGCGGAAAATAATGTATTTTAATTTTCAATGTCGTTAAATAAAATTTCACTACCGACCAACACTACGACAGCCCGCCCGCTGCCGCCCACCATTTGTCACATACACAAGCCCGCTACACAAACCCTGCGTAGCCAAACAAACCATTCAAAAACGTAGGCTGTTTTTTAAAGTAAAGATAACATACACAAGCCCGCTACACAAACCCTGCGTAGCCAAACAAACCATTCAAAAACGTATTTTGACAGTGACAAAATGGCGGGCGGGCTGTCATAGTTTCGGTTCGCGAATTGAAATTTTAGTAAACGACATTGAAAATTAAAATGCATTATTTTCCGCCAGCCGTGATGCAATAAGTTTCCTTTTATAGTGATTAAGGCGAATCTAAAGTTTTTTACTAAAAATTATTCGTAATAGCCATGGACACCAATCCCCAAAATTTACCAAATAATCAAACAAAAATAAATCTTTTTTAACAATGATTTTCTTTTCATTTATATCATTATATGTAGAACACTATCTTACTTAAATAAATTCAAAATTAAACGAAATACAGGTCCCGCTAAACCGAAACATATTTTTTACCCACTTTTATGGGAAATACTCGGGAGCTGGTATCACTCATCACGCCTACAGTGATGTTGAGCGCTTTACGTTAAAAATATAAGTTACCTATACTTGTGTGCGTGTCACGCACACAAGCGTTTCAAATCTGGCCTGTTCTTTTTTCGGAGTTTGTTAGCGTCAGCGGTCGGCATACGGCACCAGTGTCGGCATACCGCAGGCCTACGGCCTCTAGCTAAACCAACCCTGGAAAGGACATGCAGTAATTAATGGGCCAACACGCTAGCTCAAAGTCGGCGCGAGCAAGATTCTCCTAAAACCAGGGCGAGTGTTTGTGGTTCGCTGGGTATTTCTCTTCCTCCCTTCCTCAAAATCTCCGGGATCTCCTTCCTCAATCAGAACACAGTATTGCACGTAAAGGGTTTATTCAATAGTAGGAGGCAGGGTTATTACAATCGCCATACGGGCACACTTCACATGAACATGGATAGCACTAAAATACCCTAACCTAACAGGGACTGTTTCTCTCAATCTCTCCACACGCGTTATTGGCTTTAAGAGCGGGACATGGCACACAAAAGAGGGTAAGTGTTCATTCTACTCACTGTAGCAGGAAATGCAGTAGCCAGCAGCTTCTGGTTGCACAATTCACAATATAAAATACATCGCGAGTTTTTAGGTTCTCGAGTGCGCGTGAGAGCGCTCCCTTTGGACACTGCTGTCTTGCCGGCTGGCGGCCGATGAATGAAATGCTTGCCGGGCTCCGAGGGGAGCCGACGCGCGAGTCTATTCTCGTAGTGCGGGAATCTACCGAAGCTATTCTTGGGTAGAATGGGGCGACCGTGAATCTAGGGGGTAACCTTGCTACTTTGTAACGTAACAAGTTACAGCGCAACACTCTATCTAGACATTTATATAATGAAAGGTTTTTCCGACATAACATTACTTTGCTTCTTCATTTCAACATTATTATGTCCATTAGTTTGTAAAATATTGAACAAGTGGAAGGAGTTGCGATGGGCAGTCCGTTGTCACCAGTACTCGCCAACTTCTTTATGGAGAAGTTTGAGGAAGTGGCACTCGACACAGCTTCGGCTGTTCCTAAAGTATGGTAGCGGTATGTCAACGATGTCTTCGCCATCTGGCCTCATGGAACAGAAAAACTGAACGAATTTCTGGACCATTCAACTCACTCCACGTTAAAATTAAGTTCACAATGGAGCTGGAAAATGACTCAAAGATCCTACTTTTTCTAGATGTGGAGGTGATGCGAAAAGAAGATGGTAGTCTAGGACACACAGTGTATAGAAAACCAACTCATACAAATCGGTATCTACATGCTGATTCCCAGCACCACCCAGCGCAGAAAAGAGGACTTATCCATACATTGGTGACCCGAGCGACCAGAATATGTGAAGAAACAAAAATCGGAGCAGAACTTGCAAAACTGACCGATGCACTAGAGCGTAACGGTTACCCAGCAAGGCAGACAAGGCAAGTCATAAGAGCCAAATCTGCACCAAACGAAGACAGAATTTAACAAGAGTCAAAGGGCTGCGCTTTCCTACCTTACGTTCACAATGTGACAGACAGAATTGCCAGGCTATTGAAAAAAGAAAGCATCAAGACTGTCTTCGGAACCACGACAAAAATACGAGACTTTTTGAGGCCTGCAAAGACCAAGTTTCCTCTGGAAACAGATGGAGTATATAAACTCAGCTGTTCCGGATGTGATAAGGTCTATGTGGGCCAGACAGAGCGGACGATCTCCAAAAGAATATCGGAACACTTTCGAGCATGTAAACTTGGCCACCCTGACAAATCGGCAATCGCCGAGCATTTAATTGAAACCAGCCATTACTTTGGATTTGTTCCTGAAGTCCTAAGAAGACCGAAAACTCATAGAGCACGGCTGATTACGGAGGCAATTGAAATTTACAAAAATCCTATAAATATTAATAGAGACGACGGAGCTTAACTCAATAGTTCTTGGTATCCGGTAATTGACGGTTACACCAAGGTTAAACGCAAAAAAACATGTTGAAGTATATTGTAGCGCCAGCTCGTAGAGGAGTGGAGATGGCGACACGGTATCGCTCCTAAGTAGATAAGTACTAACATCACCAGTAACAATCACACATCTGCCCTGATGATGGACACTGAAATGCTGTCCGAAACGTTGGCTAAAGAAGGAGGTAGCGCAACACGGCATAATACCCCAAAAACTAATAACAAAATAACTTTTGGCCGTGAAAATCTAAAATCGTTAATGTTCTCCTTTGTTCAACACCATGAGGAAATAAGAATGATCACCTCTATTAAAATAATTACTCCTATAATAATTAATTTTTGTGTAATAAATAGAGGAGCAACTGGTAAAAACTATTACTGCTCATCAGATACTACCTACAATAGAAAAGTAATATATTGTTTAATTTGATTGACTATATTCCTACTGCTCATACAAACCTCTTACTATCTTTACAAGCTGGACTCTACCTGAACAACTCAGGGATCAAGGTCCTTGTATGCCGGTGCCCTATTGAATTTATAGTATTCGTGCGGGCGCCACTAACCTGTCCCATACACATACATAATATTTTTTTAGATATTTTACTTACATTTACGTATCCATTTGCATGTATACATACCCCCCTCGGCCAACATTGTTGTCTTCAAAAACTGAAGACGTAGAAATAATTAAAACAAAATATCCTGATGCCAAATTTATAGCCGTGGGTGATTACAATCTTCCAAATGTAAATTGGAATTTGCACGACCCCGAATTGTCAAATACTTGTAATACAACTATCTCGGAAAGTGAAAGAGTAATACTCGACATGTCAATATATTTAAACTTAACTCAACATAATCTTGTCAAAAATATTAACAATCGTGTTCTGGATCTCATATTCTTCAATTCTCAATGTATCAAAGTGAGTAAGGCCATAGAAGTTGTCATACCCCCTGACGTCCATCATCCTCCACTAAATATTTGTATAACAAACTTTGGCGAAAAAACTCTGAAGTCTACGAGATCATGCTATAATTTCAGAAAGGCAGATTATTCGGGTATGTGTGACTCTCTTGCATTGGTTGACTAGTCTTTCTTAGATAGTGATGATTTAAATCATAATACTGAACAGTTCTACTTAATTCTCAGTAATCATGTAAATCGCTTTGTCCCTTAGACTCAATATAAGGAATCTAAATATCCAGTATGGTTTAATAAAGATTTGATTAATTTAATTAGACGTAAAAAAACAGCTCACAAACTGTATAAGGATCACGGAACATCGAAGTTGTATATAGAATTCTCTAAAATTAGGAGTGATTGTAATAAACTATCAAGGGCGTGTTATAACGACTATATTAAGCAGACAGAGAATGACATTTTTAATAATATAAAACGTTTTTTGGCGATTCAGTAAAACATTAAGAAGTGGTGACTCTGATTTACCAAATACTATGTATTTTGAAGACAGAAAGGCTGATGGCATCAAAAATATTGTTGATCTTTTTGCAGACTTCTTCAAGAACGTTTACGATAAAAGTCAACCCAACCAGTTCTCCTTACCTAACTATACTCCCAGTTTCAATATAAACCTGTCACATGTGCACATTGAACTAAACGAAATTATAAAACAAATTAAACTGCTAGATCCCAATAAAAATGCCAGTCCTGACAACATTCCACCATTACTCTTACAGAAGTGTGTCACCGTTCTCGCTTATCCCCTGTACACACTATTTAGTCATTCTTTGTCGAAAGGTTTATTTCCTGATCTATGGAAACATAGTTATATAACACCTATCTTCAAAAAAAGGTGATAAAAACGAAGTAACTAATTATAGACCTATATGCATACTGTCAACAATTCCAAAACTGTTTGAAAAACTGATTCTGGATAAAATAACTAGCTCATTTAAAGAAAGTATATGTCCTGAACAGCATGGTTTTATAACCGGTAAATCAACACTAACTAACCACATTCTGTATCAAAATTTCATTTCCAATGCAATGGCGAAGAAGCTTCAAGTTGACTCAATCTACACAGACTTCAGCAAGCGTTCGACAAGGTTTGTCACGCTATTCTTGTAGAAAAACTGTTTAAAGCTGGAGTTCGTGGAAATATGTTGCATTGGTTTATAAGCTATCTTTCAAACAGAAAACTTAGTGTAAAATTAAATGGGGAATCATCATATGTTTTTTTTGCATCCAGTGGTGTTCCGCAAGGTTCCCATATCGAACCTATATTATTTATCTTTTTTGTGAATGACATTTGTAATATGTTTAAAGATATCGACGTACTTATGTTCGCAAATGATTTGAAATTCTCAGGAAACTTGTCCAAATTAGTCGAGTGGTGTAGCGATAACAAGCTATACCTTAATGTTAATAAATGCATAACAATGAGATTTTTTAAAATAAAAAATCCAATTCTTTTTAATTACACAATCAATAAATTCATTCTCGAATCTGTTTCCGAAATTAATGACTTAGGTGTTACTTTCGATACCAAACTTAGCTTCATACCACACATTGGAAATATCTCAAAGAAGGGTTTAAAAATGTTAGGTTTTGTACTAAGAGTGGCTAAAGATTTTACTGAAGTTAAACATTAAAACTTCTATACACATCACTAGTGAGGAGTCAGGTTGAATATAACTCAACTGTATGGTCTCCTCACTATGACGTGCATTCTCAAACAATAGAAAGAATACAAAAAAAAATTCCTAAGCTTTTTAAATTATAAACTAAAAATACCAAAAGAACAATTGAACTACACTTATCTATTGCGATTATCTAATCTATTAAACTTGAGTGATAGAAGAAATATTTTCGATCTAGTTTTTTTATTTAAAATCATTCTTCATCATTTCAATCAAATCTTCTCATGTTAAAGATGTACTGCCTTATTTATTTATGTAAAAGCCCTCTGGGCGTATAATAAAACAAATAAATAAATAAATATATTTTTGTAAAGTTCTAAAATATTTTGTCTATTAGACAACAATAACTGACTAATATCCGTGCCATAGTCGTAGTCCAAATATGTTTCGTCTCGTGGTCAATTACTTTCGAGAATATAACTGTTTCGGTTCAATTTAGTTATGACAAAGAAAACTAGCAAACATGCCACAAATAATGTGTTTTTAATTATACTTTATTCAGATTGCGGCTTTTGAGCTTGCTCAGAGCATATTAATATCGAAGTACCCCATCAAAGAGTTGCCTTCCGACCCCTTAAAGTTAATTGTTCAGGGAGTAGACGCACATATAAAGCAAGTGAAGTGGTTGCAAGCCTACTAGAAATTTTCTAACACAAAATGAATTAGCTGACAGCTCTTAGTACCTTCTTAACATATTAGAAAGTCTTAGAATATTCATCTTTTATCATTTAGTTTAATTAAAAAGGGGACATTTATTCAATGCCTTATCATGATAAAAAAAACTTTTATTAGTCATTAGGAAACATTTAAAAGCTAATGTAAAGCACCCTTGAGGTGCCTTATCATGATCTAAAAAAGCTTTTATTATTCATTAGGAAAAAATTAAAATCTAATATAAAGCACCCTTGAGGTGCCTTATCATGATCTAAAAAACTTTTATTAGTAATTAGGAAACATTTCAAAGCTAATGTAAAGCACCAATGAGGTGCCTTATCATGATCTAAAAAAGCTTTTATTATTCATTAGGAAAAAAATAAAATCTAATGTAAAGCACCATTGAGGTGCCTTATCATGATCTAAAAAATCTTTTATTATTCATTAGGAAACATTTAAAAGCTAATGTAAAGCACCCTTGGGGTTGTCTTATCATGATCTAAAAAAGCTTTTATTATTCATTAGGAAACATTTAAAAGCTAATGTAAAGCACCCTTGGGGTGTCTTATCATGATCTAAAAAAGCTTTTATTATTCATTAGGAAACATTTAAAAGCTAATGTAAAGCACCCTTGGGGTGTCTTATCATGATCTAAAAAAGCTTTTATTATTCATTAGGAAACATTTAAAAGCTAATTTAAAGCACCACTGAGGTTCCTTATCATGATCTAAAATAACTTTTATTAGTCATTAGGAAATATTTAAAAGCTAATGTAAAGCACCTTTGAGGTGATTAAAGTGATTATACAATGCCAAAATTATTATTTAACATCGAAGACAAAGCATCGTCTATTTTAATAAGGACCTTACGGTTCATTTCAATATTTTAGAGAAGATGTTTTTTTTTCAACATTTCGATCATGGTTCTGCATCTATAATCACTTTGCGGTTCATATAATATGAATTCGATCCGTTAAAAGGTTTGTCCACAAGTTAATAATTCATGAAAGAAAGCGTAACCACTCAGTGAGATGCAGTCTTGCATAACTTTGGTATTATTGGCGGGTCTTAAGGATTATTTTAAACTATGTATGATCAGCACTTTCTGTGATAACATCGAAGTGTAGTGATTATTTGATATTATCTATTTTGCCACTTTAAAAATCTATGCATGTTTATCGGATGGTTATTATCACCTCTGAGAGTAATTCTGTTTTGTAGCGGCTGTAATGAAAATACAATAGTCTTTATTTGAAACTAGCTTTCTAAGGGGGGGTTCCCACTCCGCCTCCTCCACCTCTCACTCTTCCCCCCCTCTCACCGTCCTCCCTCCCCCTCCCCCGCCCCCTCTCCCCCCCTCTCCCCTACCCCTCCACCCTCTCCCCATCTACCCCTCCCTCCCCTTCCCCCAACACCTCACCTCCCCCCTCTCCACCATCTCTCCCTCCCTCCCGCTTTCCATACATTCAATGCCAGTACATTCAGTTTTTAAACAGCCCGCGTGCCATCTTTTACAATTTTTATTCAAATTACCATTTTTCAAGTATATTAAATTTGGTACCTAACATAGGTACCTTTTTAAGATATCTTAAATTCTTGATTTGATTCAAACTATTAGGGGAGTACCTACTTTGAATAAATTTATCAACTTAAAGTTTTTGAAAAATAGAATCCTGATTTAAAATGTCATTCTCAAACACGCGTACTGTCAAACGTGCGATAGTCGTTAGGTTTTCTGAAATTATCTAATTTTCTGTGCAGTTTTCTTAATTTTTCTCTCCGTAAGAACCATCCTCGTACTTCAAGGAATATTTTAAAAAAAGAATTAGCGAAATCGGTTCAGCTGATCTCGAGATTTGCGCTTAGCAACACATTTAGCGATTCATTTTTATATATAAGAATAGTACAAAATTATAACAATAACTTTATGGGTTAACAAAAAATAATTTATTACTATCAAGTTCAATTTGAAGAACTTCATTTTAATTTTCATTTCTTTTACATATTCAATATAAATAAAAACAGTTTATTTATTTATTAGTAAGAAACAAACAGCTTTTACATAATATACCGTGATAAATAATAGATGTACGTGAGCTGAAGTCAAGCCACAGAAGTTTCTTATGCTAAAGTACATTGGAAATGAAGTTTTAATGTCTTATAATTCATGTTGGGTTATAGGAAGGGGAGAGGAAGAGGAATATAGGAAAAGGATAGAAGATGCTCCCGATACATTCCGTACTCTCATATTAATCGAACGTAAGCATTACTTCATATCGATATTTCTTTGTTGTTACTAAAAATATCAATGCTGTGAAATTTTGTATTACATTGCGCACATACACGAGGAATTGGGGATTTTTTCTAATATTTGTTCTACGTGAGGGTAAATAAAATAAATCGGATTGTTGGGTTGATCTTGGTGGAATATGAAAATTTATTAAATATGTAAGTTCTGGTGAGTCCAGGCCATTATTTAGAATTTTAAATAATAGGATTTGATAAAAAATTAGACGTGTTTGGAGGGATTTGAAATTGTAAAATTTAATGGATTCGGTATAATTTGAGAAGTTTAAGTTAATTATTTTTTTAATTATTTCTATCCTTTAAATATGGGCTTGGTATAAAGGAGTCCAGATCGGTGTACAGTGTTCCAAGTGCTGGCGAATATATGAGGTATTTATAAACAAGTTCTGCTGTGTAACTATTATTAGGTACGCGTGACAGCTATTTCGGCGTCTGAAGGAAGTTAGATAATGCCTTCAGAGAATGAAACAGCCATCACGCTATATTAATAATTACACAACAGAACTTATTTAAAAATAAACTATTTTTATTAATTGAATAATAATTTCATTGAATTTATAAAAAAAAATATATATATATATATATATATATATATATTTATTTTTTACATTAACTCCACACAGGAGACCTTGAGGAAAATAATTTCCCCCAGGGCCTATGTCATCTGGGATGCTGTGTGGAGGGTCTTTTTGAGGAGAGGAAGGCATGAACATTGGTCTTGAAGAGACCTATGTTGTAGGAAGGAGGAAACACAGAGGCCGGCAAATCATTCCACAGCCGAGCTTTTGAACATAAGAACGAGTCGAAGAAACGACCCGTTCTTATGTGACAAATGTCAACCGTGTACAAATGTTGGGCACGCATTTGGCGTGTTTCCCGACTATGCACCGGTGCCGAAGGGATCAATGATGCTAGTTTCTCGGAGCATCTTCCATTGTAATACCGGTAGAACAAGTATAGCATTCCCACCCGACGCCTGTGCTCTAAAGATTGCAATCCGTCTGTTAAGATGGGAGAATCTATCAAACGGACCGCCCGTTTCTGCACAGAGTCGAGAGTATTTTTCAGGTATTTTGGAGCTCCAGACCAGAGATGGCTGCCAAATTCAACCGTGGGGCGCACTTGCGATTTGTACAGGGTTAGCAGTTGTGCACTATTAAAGTATCTGCGGGCCCTATACAGTACGCCCAGTTTCTGGGGGGCTAACTTTACTCTGGCTTCGATGGAGCCCCAATACCTGAGCTGGTCACTTAGGGTTACACCAAGCATTTCAATGGAGGGCCTGTTCGGAAGATTGCTTCCGTTGAAAGAGACTAGATTTTCATTTCGATCCCTTTTAGACGTAATCAGACAAGATTGGGTCTTTGAAATATTAAATTCAACGAGATTATTTTTACCACAAGAGAAAACACTCTCGAGGTAACCGTCCATTCTTTGCTTCAAAGCCCTACGAGCTGTTGGAGTGTGTGAGCCCTATAAGGGGCAAACAAAAAGCTATCATGAACTGTACTGTCATCCGCAAAACAGTGAATTGATGCACATGACAAAAGGTCATTGATGTGCAACAAAAACAAAGTCGGAGACAGAACCAATCCCTGCGGGACGCCAGCATTTATCCAGTGTGAGGAAAAGGTGAAACCATCGACTACCGTCTGAATCGACCTTTCCCTCAAAAAGTTGGCAATCCAAGTACACAAGGATGCGGGAAGTCCGTAAGAATGCAGTTTATTGACAAGTCCTCGGTGCCAAACCCGATCAAAGGCCTTGGAGATGTCCAGTGCAACCGTTTGGGTCTCACCGAAACGTTCCAGGCATCGCCCCTAAACATGCGTCACATACGCGAGAAGATCACTGCACGAGCGGTTCCGCCGGAATCCGTATTGACGGTCGTTAATAATTTCGTTCTTCTCGAGGTATGTGAGCAGTTTGTCGTTGATCACACGTTCCATCACCTTAGACAGAACTGATTTGTTCGCTATGGGGCGGTAGTTGGCCGGGTTGGAGCGGTCACCCTTCTTTGGAATAGGATGGATAACCGCTTTTTTCAACCAGAGGGCACAGAGCCAGTCTTCAAGGACATTTTAAAAAGCTTCGTCAAAATTGGAGCTATTTCTGCAGCGCACCTCTGCAGTACCAGGGCAGGTATTCCGTCAGGCCCACTAGCTTTATTAACATCAAGCCCTCGTAAAACATGGAGTACTTCCCGATGCCGGATCCTCAGCTTTTTCATACGAAAACCGCAGTGAGGAACTGACGGCGGGACAGCACCTTGGTCATCGAGGGTTGAGTTATCCGCAAACATTTTACCTAATAAGTTAGCCTTTTCAGACCGAACAAATCTGCTATATATATATATGGCACATATATATATGCACATATATATATATGCCATTAATATATATGCCATATATATATATATATATATATATAAAAATCAAAATGTGTTAGTGGTTTATAACTGGGGATTAGTGGTTTATGTATTGCTATATTACGCGTAGGAAATGTTTGAAACTTTCAAAATACAACATTTTATCTGAAAAGTGTTTTAATAATCACAAAAATTATTGCGAAACTGTCAAAAATTTAAGAATGACATGTTGCAGAACAATGATTGTCAAATGTCAAATCAAAACTCAATTTTCCTAACTCTTTACATTCATGATTTAATTGGAAGTACTTTAAAGGTAGAATCACACTGAGCCGACGCGACGCGACGCAATGTTCCTGTCCATGTTCTCACTGGCCGACGTAGGTACGCGTCGCTGTGACCACGTGACAAGGGGTCTCTGGTTGTGCGCAGGCGCGTTTGATTTGACACATTTGACGTTTACTTTTTAGGTTATGTTTATGTGATTCTCTTCTCAGCAGACGATAGCTTTGCCATGTCTTCTGAAAGCGAATTTGAAGATGATTTGCTATGGTTATTATTATAAATCAATATTCTCGTAAAAAGAAAAACAAAAAAGTAAGAAGAAGTATTAATTTGGGTTCACAACATTAACAAACAAAGATAAGCGTTTGGAGAGTTCCATACTTTAGTTAAGGAACTAGAATCTGATGACGCATGATTCTTCATGTACTTCCGTATGAGTAGAGTGGTATTTGAAGAGCTTTACAGCATAATTGAAAATGACATGAAAAAAGACAACACACGTCTTCGAAAGTCAATTGGGACTAGAGAAAGACTGGCCGTGTGTCTAAGGTTTGATTGACATTAATTTTGGGAGTATAATATTGAAAGTCATGCAATGAGTGTATAGCATAATCTATATAATCCCGTAATTTGATATTAAAAATAACTTCGTGCTGTGTAACAATTTCAACGAACTGTGCGTGACCCATTTTTGAATAATATCTGTCAAAAAAACAACCATAGATATAGCGAAACATAACGTTAGATGCTTAGATAACACCACAAAGATGTAAAATCATCTCGCAGTAGGCGTGACCATACCCCCTCCAACTTCCACATGGCCCACGCCGATCTGGCTGCGGCAGATCCGTATCGCGAAGGGAACGTTGGTTTGCGTTGCGAGGGGCTAGTGTGATTCTAAAGCACCCGTTTCCATAGAAAATGTATGGATGGTAAGTGGTCCAAATATGGAAATGGTGACGTCGACCTACGTCGCATCGCATCGCGTGGCACACTGATGGAACAAATTGAGAAATTACCTTGAAACATTGTTTTTACCAGGAATCGTCATTTAGCCGTCGTAATTTTTACAACAGTTTAGTATTCTAGGGTTAAAATCCCATTAAAATCTCACAATTTGCTTCTAAAATTATACTATTTGAATCGTTTAATTTTCAAATGTGAATCCGTTTGTTTTCAAAAAGCTGTTCATAAATTATTTAATAACTTTTCTTCAAAATAGGGAATCTCAAGGCAAATTTCCCCATGTAATAGGGAAAAATCGAAATCCAGCAGTCCACGAAAACAGCCAAGATGTATATGCCATATACAAGATGTATATGCCACTTTTTAATTTGTGTTCGTGAATGGTCATTGTAACTTCGGATTTTTACGAGCGGATGGACTTAAATCCATTTTAAGTAACAATATTTAATAATTTTTGGTGGAACCGACTTAAAAATGTGATGAGGGCGACACAAACGAGAAAATTTTAACTATTTTAGCAAATTTCGACAAAATCTATTGCACTGCTTAGCATTGGAAAAAAGGAATTTATTTTATAGTATTGTTAAACATTATTACGATGAATAGTACTTACGATAGGCTCACCTGTCAGGAAATAAATTACGAAAAACCCAGAGTTCATGAGTTCGTTTGAATAATTAAATAACCATATGTAGGCAGAATTGCAAATTAACATAGATTTCCAAATGAATAATTTTGCATTATTATAAAATCTTTTAATCTCATTTTAAATATCTGCTGTATAAAAATATGTTCGTAGGTATCTTGGAGTGTTATAAAATTATTATCCCATTCTTCTACCAAAATAGAATTTTATATTCAAAGCATTGTTATAAATAATCTTATTTTGGTCTGTGTCTTTTTTAATCCTATTCACAAAAATGAGTTTTATTTTTTTGGTAAATCTGTCAGCAAATTTAATTTTATTGACTAACCAGATATTGAGGACATTAAAAAACTTACAAGTGTGCAGTTCACACGCGGTAGAAGCGAAACCTTCAGAAAACTAAAGTAGACAAGAGTGAGGAGGTAGCACCGCACCAAGAGGAGACCGATTTTTCTATCTCATTCTCTCGCAGGCTAATCTTATAGATGTATGAGTTTAGCTCTTATTGGTGTCGCTTTTTCGTTTCAATGAGTTTCAAATCACAACGGTGCTAAAGAATTCAATTAAAATTTTAATCATCAGTGTAATTCAGAACTTATTATTTGGGAGGCGCGTACGGGTATCGCCATTTATTGAGTAAACAACACGGGTCATCCCATATGTTTGGTGACTTAGCAGGGATGCACGGATTCATGGGGTGAAGAGTCTTGGCGGCGGATACGTCTGCCCACCAGCTGCATGGCAGGTCGAATCAGGAGAGAATGGTTGAGGGAGTCCCTTTGACGTCTCCAGCCGTATGTACTCTCTCGGAACATTGACTTGCACCACAGTGAGAGGGATGGAATCATGCATCCGTTACTCCTGGACACCAATGCCTTTTTACTTCCAAGTACTTCCTCTCCTTCCTTCCCCTAAGAAGACCCACCTCATAGCATCCTCAAGATGACACAGGCCCTGAGTGGGATTATTTTCTAAGGCCTCCCGTGTGAAACTAATGTAAAAAATAATAATAAGCATTCCGAATTCGCAATATATCTACTTTTAATTTCAAATGCATAATTGTGATGAAAACTATTTTTAAAATACCTTGTTTGTTGAAAACAAATAACTTTGAAAACACCGCTATATTATTAACATTGGTGAAATGAATATAAACTAATTGAATATACACGAACCTATGGCTATGTAATATGAAAAACTAATGTCTCTTTTTGGAGTGGTTAAATGTATAAATGATGCGATTAGAGAAGCGATATTGACTAACTATATAAACGGCTTCATGTTTAGACCATATCTATGCAAGAGTGAGGGAGACGACAGAAATTCATGCGTATGCGAATCAATAATAGCTGACCCTATCTAACTGCAGCTACTTTTAACTTCTGTTACTCTATTAATAATATACCTTCGACAAATCGCATCAAGAGAATTACACTGCACTATCCGAAAAAAGGAGTGATTTTTTGATCGAAATCACCGATTAGAATGTAATGCTAAAATAATTATCGGAACCAAACATTATGTATGAAGAATTAAAATCGATTTTTAAAAATATTTATAAAAAAGCACCATCACAAAATTACTTACAAAAAATATCAAAATAATCAAAAAACTTGGTCGTTGAAAGTATTCTAATACGAGATGCCATATGGAAAAAATGGAAAAACACGCCAAATAATAAAAAATATGAAATCGAATTTAAAAAATACAAAAATAAACAAATATTAAACACAAAAAAGATATATTTACCATAATAACAAATTGAATCACTGTTTAAAGAACATAAAAAAAAAAATGGAATGAAATTAATAAAATTTTGGGAAGGCAAAATAAATCTGGTTGTGATGAAGTCATATCTAAATATTTTCTAAAAATCTACTGATGCAGTGGCAGAAATTTTTTGCTAACTTTTTGATTTTTTTTTTTTTTTTTTTTTACATTAACTCCACACAGGAGGCCCTGAGGAAAATAATTTCCCTCAGGGCCTATGTCATCTGGGATGCTGTGTGGAGGGTCTTTTTGAGGAGAGGAAGGAATGAACATTGGTCTTGAAGAGACCCATGTTGTAGGAAGGAGGAAACACAGAGGCCGGCAAATCATTCCACAGCCGAGCTGTTGAACACAAGAACGAGTCGAAGAAACGACCCGTTCTCATGTGACAAATGTCAACTGTGTACAAATGTTGGGCACGCGTTTGGCGTGTTTCCCGACTATGCACCGGTGCCGAAGGGATCAATGATGCTAGTTCCTCGGAGCATCTTCCATTGTAATACCGGTAGAACAAGGATAGCATTCCCACCCGACGCCTGTGCTCTAAAGATTGCAATCCGTCTGTTAAGATGGGAGAATCTATCAAACGGACCGCCCGTTTCTGCACAGAGTCGAGGGTATTTTTCAGGTATTTTGGAGCTCCAGACCAGAGGTGGCTGCCAAATTCAACCGTGGGGCGCACTTGCGATTTGTACAGGGTTAGCAGTTGTGTACTTTTAAAGTATCTGCGGGCCCTGTACAGTACGCCCAGTTTTTGGGAGGCTAACTTTACTCTGGCTTCGATGGAGCCCCCATACCTGAGCTGGTCACTTAGGGTTACACCAAGCATATCAATGGAGGGCCTGTTCGGAAGATTGCTTCCGTTGAAAGAGACTAGATTTTCATTGCGATCCCTTTTAGACGTAATCAGACAAGATTGGGTCTTTGAAACATTAAATTCAACGAGATTATTTTTACCCCAAGAGAAAACACTCTCGAGGTAACCGTCCATTCTTTGCTTCAAAGCCTTACGAGCTGTTGGAGTTTGTGAGCCCTTTGGGGGCTTGTCAAACAAAAAGCTATCATGAACTGTACTGTCATCCGCGTAACAGTGAATTGGTGCACATGACAAAAGGTCGTTGATGTGCAACAAAAACAGAGTTGGAGACAGAACCGATCCCTGCGGGACGCCGGCATTTATCGAGTGAGAGGAAGAGGTGAAACCATCGACTACCGTCTGAATCGACCTCTCCCTCAAGAAGTCGGCAATCCACGTACACAAGGATGCGGGAAGTCCGTAAGAATGCAGTTTGTTGACAAGTCCTCGGTGCCAAACCCGGTCAAAGGCCTTGGATATGTCCAGTGCAACCGTTTGGGTCTCACCGAAACGTTCCAGGCATCGCCCCCAAACATGCGTCACATACGCGAGAAGATCACCGCACGAGCGGTTCCGCCGGAATCCGTATTGACGGTCGTTAATAATTTTGTTCTTCTCGAGGTATGTGAGCAGTTTGTCGTTGATCACACGTTCCATCACCTTAGACAGAACTGATGTGATCGCTATGGGGCGGTAGTTGGCCGGGTTGGAGCGGTCACCCTTCTTTGGAATAGGATGGATAACCGCTTTTTTCCAACCAGAGGGCACAGAGCCAGTCTTCAGGGACAGTTTAAAAAGCTTCGTCAAAATTGGAGCTATTTCTGCAGCGCACCTTTGCAGTACCAGGGCAGGTATTCCGTCAGGCCCACTAGCTTTATTAACATCAAGCCCTCGTAAAACATGGAGTACTTCCCGATGCCGGATCCTCAGCTTTTTCATACGAAAACCGCAGTGAGGAACCGACGTCGGGACAGCACCTTGGTCATCGAGGGTTGAGTTATCCGCAAACATTTTACCTAGTAAGTTAGCCTTTTCGGTGGCGGTGTTTGCTAGTGAGCCGTCAGGTCTGGTAAGAGGTGGCAGACTGGATTTGCAGAAATTGCGACCTATTGAGCCCGCAAGCGACCAGAATTGCCTGCTGCCATGCGGGCATGCAGTCAGCTTTCTGCTGATCTGCTGGTCGTGCTCGAATTTTGACCTATTTATGATTCTCTTGGTTTCCTTTGCCATTTTGTTGTAAGCTGTTCTGTCTTCGGATGTTCTAGATGTGTTGTAGGCTCGGTGAGCCGCGTTTTTTCGTCGCACTGCTTCAGCGCATTGTCGACTGAACCACGGCTTTGAGCCTACACCAGTTTCCTTAACAGTAGATTGGATGAAGCCATCCATCGCGGATGTGATGACCTCACCAATTTCCTGGGCACATCTTGAGGGATCCGAAGTCCGAAAACAGACAGCTGACCACGGGAAAGCATTAAAATGTGCCCGCAGACCGAACCAATCTGCTGACCTATAGTGCCACACTTTTCTCTTCAGCCTCTCGTTTTGATGAAGGAGTTAATAAGTTATTGCATAAATATGATTTCCGAGCGTCTGATTATTTGCACTATTATTTACCTCATTCCATGTACTTACCTAGAGCTAACGCCAAGCAAATTGAATGCATCATCGGAGGTATGAAAAATTCTAAGACTCCAGGCGTGGATTTAATTCGTATGTATGATTTTAAACAACATGTAAAATTATTTAGCCCTGTAATTGCCCACTTTATAAACAGAATAATTGATACCAGCCACATCCCCGACGAACTAACACATAGCATAATAGGACCTTTTTATAAAAATGGAGATCACAATGTAATAAATAATTACAAACCAATTTCCATACTAACTGCACCAGAAGAAATTTTAGAAAAATATTTCGATAAATTTAGATAAGTATTTAAATAAATTGAGTATTATAGATGAATGCCAGTAAGGGTTCCAGAAAATAAAATTGTTGTAAATTGTTGGGTTTCCTGTTTACACCCTGTAAAAAATTTAATTTCCTTTTTTTGGGAAAAGTAAGGTTTACATAGAAGAGACCCATGTTCTTAAATTAAAATCAAAACCCTATTGATTTGAGACGAAAACTATGGCCTCCAAAATGCACACAAAAGCTACATCTGATGGTGACGTTCGATGTATAGCAGATGATTATTTTCGTATTTTCCGAGAAAATTCTTCCAAAAATTCACAATATTTTTTTAAATACATGTATAAAATGACCTCAAAGTTTCAATAAATTATACAGATTTCTTCCATGTCAAAAAAATTAATAAAAATCATTTAAAAAAACCTAGTCCTGTAATTCCCACCTTAATAGAATTAAATATCTAATATGCAAGTTTTTTCAAATAGATAAGAAACAGTCGCTAAGTATTAACATTGTATAATATTTATTGTTTCGTTAAATTGTGGTTTTCTCCATAAATATTCATATAAATAAAACCGATGATTTTCGATGGTGCGGTACCAGTTTGTGTGGTGGAAAGCAAGTTTGGTATTACTTTCATGATAACAAACTATGTACCTATATCAAGAAACTAATATTAGGAAAAAATCGCACATTGGAAATTATTAAAATACACAGTGGTAGAGAAAAGGTTAACTTTACAATTTTCACAACTTCTGGGATCGTGTTGGATAAAACAATAAAACGATGTAACGATAAATAATTTAATGCCGGGTTGTTACAAGTCAAACAACCTAAATAAATTATAAAATTAAATCATATCGCGTGTGTATTAATTTTTAAATGTTAGAAATTGACATCGTAATAAACTTTATATTTCCATGTAATATTTTTCGGCGTTAACAGCATTTACTACGTAAGGTTAATTCAATTTTCTCCGAAGGAAAACAGGAAATTTTTATGATCGAGTTGAACATTATTTCATCAGTAACAGGTGGCGTGCCAGTCGAATAACAAATAAAGGATCGAACGGGGAAGCCATAAATAAATACTTGTATCTGCTTATAATACCGACGCTTACTTATCAGTGTTCTAGAATATTGGAGATTCCTTCAATAGATATTTGCCAGAGACGTTCTTAAATACATAAATAAACACGAAAACCGCTTACGGTTCCATCTATTTTCTTTTAACCAAGAAAATTGATTAAATCCCTACAGAAGCTTTTATAAGACCCGGTGTATGAGCCAGTTCGTATCCTTGCTAAGTAAGGCATTCCTCTAATTTAAGCGGCTTAATCTACAGCGCAAGCATTGACAAGCGTAGAATAGTTCCTATTTTAGACACCGAGGTACTAGAAGTCATATGCCAAAACTGACATTTATGTAAATAATATTTGAATACTTTTCACCAAAATTTACGTAAATTGCCTAATTTTACAAGAATATACCAGTACATTCATTGAGCGATAAGGAATGACGATGTTATTAACCCTAAAAGATAATCTACGTCTTAGATACGTAAGCGATACACAGGAATTGTTTTTTTTTTTAAATTTCATAACGTAGCGCGCTGTCTATCTAAGTTAGCTCAGTTGCCGAGCAGAGTTTGTGCGGGGCGGCTCTTTCACCACGGTAAATTCAATAATCACGGAGAAATACAAACACCATACGTCCGAAAGACGTATGATTACCTCTTGTGTAACTTTCAAACTTGTTCATATAAATGTGATTTAGCGAACAAAAAAAAATGTAAAATATATTATTTTTAAGTGTATCGACTGATTAGCATTTAAAATTTCATAGCGTGTTAAAAAAATACGATTTAGACGTAAAGTAAAACATTATTTTTAATTTAAAATTAGACTTAACAGTTTATTGTTGATTCGTAAGAGGTTCACAGAATTTTGTAATTTTTTTAATACAATATATTTTTTATAATTTTTTTATTTTTATTTAAAGTACAAAACCCTTAACTAATTATTAAATTACCTTTAAACTGTGTTCGTATGATAATATGTAAAATGTACACTTTTAAACTTCAGTACGTTTCTAAGACGTATCATAATCTTTAACGTAGGTAAAAATAAGATTATTTTTCTGGGGTTAATTGATAACACAGGCCTGCGACTGTTTTTTTTTCTTTGAAATAAGAGGTATTTCCCATGTATTTTTGGTTGTTGAATTTGGGAAAGTTATTTAAAAAAATCCATCACGTAAGGTTTTTCCGGAAAACTCAAAATTCTCTGGGATTGCCTATCTTAAGGCGCTAAACGGAGTTTATTGCCGAAATATATTTTTTTTATTAATCCCAACTTATTATAAAATAATGTTATATTTTATAGACTGAAACAAAATATTTAGTAACTCATGACGATAAAATTAGTCAGCGTTGAATCACATTTATCGGGATTTTCCATAGGAAGTATGATGAGAGAATGCCGAAATTCCCAAGTTGCCCACTACCTTCCATGCCCTTTTATTTATTATTTCTGTTCCAACTTTCCTAAGGTGCGTTTCAAAATTGACTTCAAGAGGTTATGTAAATTCTTCTGAGAGTTTTTGCTATATTTGTGGTGAATTTGTACTGAAAAAACAACAATGAAATATTACTGATTTTGTTAAAAAAGTGTATTTTGCGTATTTGGTGTAAAGATAGGGGGACCAGGACAAATCTTGGGCCCCGCATGAAGTTTGTTCAGGGTGTGTTGAAGGACTTAGAATGTGGTCAAAAAGTAAAGTTAATCTTTTCGTTTTGGTGTTCCCATGATCTCTGGAGAGAGTCTAGAAACCACAGCGATGACTCCTACTTTAGTTCGTGCAATGTGCAAGGGTATAGTACCAAAATAAAAATAAAAAATAAATTTGTTACCCAAACATGGATTCGGTACTCCGCCCAGTCCCTCACCGACCTGGCATTCCTACACCACAAGCACCCCCCAAAGCCTAGACGATTTGCCATCATCAGAAGAAACTTCTAGTGAGGATTTTCAAGTAGGCGACTCCAGTGGACCTCAACAATTTTAATATAACGTCCCACAAAAGAAAAAGAAGCTTGGAAACTAAAAAAAGCAGATTTTATATAGATTTATAATTGTATATAATGTGTAAGGCGGGTTTTGCCTATATTTTAATTTCCACTTTGCGAAAAATCCTTTCCCGATGGGTTGAAATGGATAGCATACTCGGATTCAGCATACCGAAATACATATAATTCACTCATTACCATTTAAAAAAAAATGTCAATTTGCAGACCTGTGATGCTCCATAGAGAACTTCCAGACATCCCACACAAACGGAAAAGATGTAGATATTATAAAGAATTATAAATCCTTATTGTATATACATATTATTTTTATCAAATTGTATTTAAAAATGTAAATAAACTACTAGTAATAGATTTTTTTTCATTTCAAAATGCATTTTTACCTATATATACTGCGGGTTTTGCATAACTTTTATTTTCATTTTGCGGAAAATCCCTACGTGCTGGAGAAAAACCGAGGGCATATTTGGACTCAGCGCACCAAAATACATACGATTCACCCATTACGGTGAAAAAAAAATCATAAAAGTGTCAATTTGCAGGCCTGTGTAATCGATCAAAAATAGTCTGATTAGGGATTTCAAAAGTTTCAACGTCAGGACAGTTTCTCCTCAGCGGTTAATATCGTTAAAAGTGCACTTGACTAACAAAACAAACTTTATCAAAATTAGTGAACTCGCATGGCACCATACAGATTGAAGTGGGGAATTTTATCAAAAATTAACTCGTAAATTGAACCCACCTAATAAATAAACTGCCGTCGTTTTTTGAAATATCGCGATATCCTGATTCATAGAGATAGATGTCTCTGTGAAGACTACCATAGTAGAGAGCATAGATATACCACTCATGTAGAAAGTAGATTTGTTTTAAAAAAAGAAACACGTTTCTCTAATAAATTAATAGACAATACACGTGATAATGGTGACATCTAGGCTTTCGAACTATATATGATTATGTTCCAAGCTGTGCTGAGCTCGACATTCCATCCACGCCGAGATTATAACTTACTGATATACCGGGCCTATGTCCTACATACTTATTAAACATCTACATTGGTGTGGCTCCTAGCTCAATGAAACCCGGAACAGTTTGGCAGGAGAGGGGAAAGATAAATAAATATCGCTCGACTAGCAAATCAAGGAATACAATCTAAGCCACCATTTATATTATGTTACTTTATGGGACTTTAATATGGCGAGCGATATCTGTATGGCGAGCGAGATGGGCCAAGCTGTATTTATGTGTTATCTCTCTCGTCTGTAAATAGCTTAAAACACTCGTTTAGGAAAATCAATACGCCACCACCAGCTACAATTTCACTTACATTATGTACAATGTACATTACGGATAACAAAATTGCAGCAAGTAGCCAGTGATGCACGACATTTAAATGGCAAAGGTATTATTTTCCGTTACATAAATTGAGAAAGACCGCACCATGAACCCAGAGAATCATTCTTACAAAGTGCTCTGCATAATGTTAGAACATTTTACTCGCCACAATATGCAGCCGAATAATGACAGTGTCTTCCGTGTTTTATTATCAGACCTTTCTGAGTCGGATTACCCTGTGAAGGTTGGTGAGGTTACCTTGGGTAATCTTGTAATTTCTTTATCGTAACATATTTCGTAATATTTGTTATTTCCCCGACTCGAGTTGGCTGTCTTTATCGCCACAAAGGGAATTTTCAAGCTTGTGTTGACATTTCGCCCACACGCAGTAAACCAAAATAATATTCAGAGAAGTGTAGTGTTATGCAGACGTTTGGTGAATAAATATTTTTAATGTGAAATACGCCACAGATTTGACGTTCAAATAGGTATATTTTTTTCAGTTTTCCCGGGATTTACACAGAGTTTTTCTAAACCAAACTTAGACAGTAACCTTCCTCTTGTTTTGAAGTTGAAGTGAGTAACATATCATCAATCAACAACTCTGTATTCTCAGTTGGAAAGTTAAATACGTGGAGCAAATGAAGCCCATATATTTAACATTACCTTACCCGTTCCTTTAGTGTTCTTTCCAAGTTCTCACTCCATTACTTATAACTTATAAGTGTAATATTACTTGTTTAATAGTTTCTGTATCATATTTAGTACAAGTAAGATGTTTAAAACGTTTTAAAAACAGTCTTTATTATAATCTTCGGGACAAAATCTTCGTTGCTATCACAGTGAAAAAGATATTTTATTATTACGATGAGCAATTTTTTGTCATACATGTTATGGTTAAAGTTTTAACGGGTGTAATATGAAGAAAAAATTTCTCGATTTACCCGCGTAACGTAGTCCAACCCATTACCTCCATGACAATGTCTACAGGCGTCAAAAAATTTAAGAAAAGTATGATTTTTCACTGTGAATAAAGCTAGCTAAAACCCACCAAGTTGTTATGCAGCATTTACAGATTGGTATGTTAGCTTTCAATAATTTAATAAATTTTATTAATTATCCTATTTCTAATTATTTTTTTTTATATAACTAGATGAATTCGCTAATGATCTTGACTGGAATCAGCCTTCGACATCGTCCGGTGCGAGTCGTAATACCTTGCGAATATCTATTTCAAATGCAACACTTGCCAAAAAATCAAAACTACAGTACAAAAAAAAGTCTCACTATAACCAAAAGTGGTCTAAGGCTACCTGCTTCAAGTAATGCCGTATTCCGGAGCATCTGATACATATGACCCAGAATTAGGTCAGGGATCATCCGTCCTACTGTCTATGATGAAATATATAGAGTTCCCCGCATGCCATGAGCTATTTATGGACAATTTCTTCACATCTCACCATTAGATGTGTGTCCTGAAGGATAAAACAATGCGCGCCAGTTCGTTTCTTTAACCTTGAAGCTTCAGGCAAGTTGAAGACAGGAAAGCAATTGCCTAAAGGTAACATTTTCTTTTACATTTCCCTTGCGCATAGCGTTAATTTACCGAGCCAAAGTGTAACTCTCACCGCTCTTATAATTACAGATGAATTTGATGCGATGGTAGATGTAGAAAATCAAATCTTCGAATGCTTGTCTGTGGCAGCCGTGTAGTAACACTGGCCATGAACTATGGATCGAATGGAGCCAGTCAGTCAAGTGCAGCGTTGGCAGATATCGAAGAAAGACAAAAAAGGCAAAGTTTTGGAGGAAGCGTGCAAAAAAAATCGATTGCCCGGCGCCAATACGAAATTATAATTTGGGAATGATAATGATAATGGTATACAAAATTATCGGTTCAACGTTACTGGACTTTATTTGTATCTTGCCTCAGCAGCTCTATTGTAAATGGATGGAAGTTGCAATGCTTCTTGAGGAAGTACGAGCATGATATGGGAAACCAGATGACTAGGCAACAGAGAAAACTTTCCCAGAAGGCATTCCATGTGGAGGTTACCCGTACTCTTTTATTGTCTTTTCCAAATCAGCTCAATGCCGAATTCGGGAAACTCGTGTGAAGGAAGGCCGTGACGCAGACGATGGGAATCGCAGACGGTCGGAATCCTCGAATGCAAGAATTTGATTTGCAATATCGTGGCAAATCTCGTATTCGTTATGCTCTACTTCGAACAGTATCACTTAGAGAATAATTTGCTTAGATTTGGTTAGTTTTCCCATTCTAGAATTTTTTAAATACAGAATTGTTTGTTATTTTTCGTATTTTCTATTAATATTTTTTTTTATTGAATTATAAACAAAGACAATTATTTATTTTATATTATCAATATAAATCATACAGTTGACCTCATTTTACCCATTGTTGACAAAAATTTTGCTTAGAGGGGTTACCTCCAAGGGTTGCGTTTAGACATACATTTTCTAGACGCTCTGGTGAGAGGGTGGGTGGGCGGAAAATTCTAAAACTGATTTTGGGCTCTCCTTTGAGTCTTTACTACAGGGTTATAATGAAGATTCAAGTTTATAAAAATAATAATAAATTGATGGAGGTAATGGGTTAAAAGGACTATTTAACTCCTGATGTTTCGGACAGATCTCACTGTCCATCTTCAGAGGCCTTATGTCTTGCGTTTTTGTCTCAAACTGATAGCTTTCGTTTATTATACGTTTATCTTCTAGTTTTATAAATAATCCTGTTCTATTTATCCCAAATGATGCTCGGGTCAAATATAAAACAAATAACTCGGAATCATATAATCTACTTTCCCGAAGATGTAATATACATAGTTGTAGGTAGGTAATTTAATAAAAATGTTTTTGAAATACTTGGTTTTTTTATTCATCGACAATCCTTTTACTATTATTTTATAGGGACAGTATTAAAGCTGTAAGTCTGCAGGAATGGGGAACATTTAATGCCAATGGATCCTTCCTTGTTATTGTGAAGCTCCTTTCAGGGGAATGGCGCTGCATTGTGCACATTACTCACCAGACCTAGGTGAAGCGAAATGAAGATGGCAATCTGGGGCACGTAGGGATAACGGACCATCTCCACACTTTAACACAATCTACATATCTGCCCTGATGATGGACTCTCTAACGGTATCCGAACCATTGGATAAGGAAGAAGGAAACGCAATATAGTACAATAATCGCGATGAAAAACTTGCCTGGAAATTGTTTAAGTTTAAATATAAAAACTTCTTTACCAATTTTTAAGCGCAATCAACAAAAAAATGTTTCCGTCGTAAGTACTTCAAACTCAACGAAATATCAACATCCAACCCTGGGTGGGTTGCTAGGCAAACTGTACCTTACGAGAGGGTAAGAAACTTCCTGAATTTTTATCGTTTATATTATCTTTATTTAAGACTGGAAAGCTGCAAAGGTCCCGAAACTCAATCTTCAATTTCACTGCTTTATTTAGTACCCGGGCACCTACCTGTCTGTCTGTAGTACTATCGTCAAAAACTATTTTGATTTATTCTTTCCTCACAGGATAGAACTAACGTTTCCGACAGCAAACAATTGGCGGACGTGTTTTATTTTTTCGGCAGTAAAATTTATTTTTTATCAATAATTTTGTGCACCTAAAAATTTCAGAAAATAAAAATTGTAAATTTTATCACGCACAACTCGAATTCCATAGAGTTTGCTGCTACAGATTATTATTATTATTATTATTAGGCACAACCGAGAAACCGGCAAAAGGGCGCGGACGCGGACGTTGAGATTCATTCACGTCAGACCGACCACCATACACATTCTGGCTGGTACTGCCAGATGACGAGAGAGGTATCCCACCCGATTCAGGCATTCTTCATATCACAATACTTGTTTTCATTATCTTTTCTTGCAGATGCTTGCAAGATACGCAAGATGCCATTACCCTGCGAGCAGCCGCCTTTTATGTTTTTCTGTTATCTTTTTAAATTAGTTTATCCCTGATTTGCTTTATATTATTCACATTTCGTATATTATGTAAGCACTTGCATACTGTTTCCTAACACCGTATGCAGGGACACTGGACGTCTAGATTCGTTCAAACTTAAATGTAGATTCGTTATTTAAAAAAAAATAGAGTCCTTGCGAGAGCCTTGAAGGAGTAACCATATTTTACTTATACCAGGGCGGGCAAGTGGTGGATAACCTCCACTGCTACAGATTATCTGTTAACTCTGTGAAGGTATTTTATTCTCGTATTATTTAAGTAAAACTTCTTTACGGAGTAAGCTGGTGAATGCGTGACAAGAGCATTACGAAAAGTTCGATCGGGCGAGGCGAACGGTCGAGTCTTTACGCACGCTTGACTTGGGGAGTAAGCTGGTGAATGCATGACGAGAACGTTATGAAAATTGTGATCGGGCGAGGCGAACGGTTGGGCGAGGTGAACGGAAGTTGAAAGGGAGATATAAGTTAGTGAAGTTTTACTTCAGTCGTGTGGTCTAAAGCACACTCGTTTTTTTCGATTTTGTGGAGATATTATCCTCCAAAATTAGTCTGTAATTTTTCTTATCAAATTGACTCCATTATTAAGAATCTAAAATGTGACTGAAAACAAATCGGGGTATTTTCAGCACATCGCTAAGCCACCATATATTATGGTTATTAATTTTTTATGTGTTAATTCGCAAAACTCCATTTAATTTAAAAAAAAAAAATTATAATGTTATTATCAAGTATTTTGTTATAGCTGTTTTGGCTTCAAACTATTTGAAAATGGCCTTTTAAGCCCAAAAAGCTTTAACAAAAAAAAACTAAAATGCTTGCAGAACTTGACAATAACATCAGTTTAATTTATTTTAAATTAAAAAAAAAAACTAAAATGGTAGTAGCCATCGAATGGGAAGCTCTTATAACACAATGCTAATGACGTGTTTCGCTACACGATATAATACCAAGCCAGATTTACAGGCGTCATTAACTTTTATCAATAATTCTCACGATAAAAGTACGTCATGGTCTGAATTTAAAAATATTATAAATAATGAAAAGAACATATTTATAAAGAATGTATAGCCGGTTTTGGCAGCTTCCACTGCGTTTGCCGTGAAATAATGGCAGCATTGTATTTGCACAAGAGATTTTCCGCATCATTTACTCGAAATACGATATAAACACCCGACCATCCACAGAATCCATTTGCAGTCCCATCTACCTGATAAAATAAATGTACCAGAACGTGAAAAGTATGCAGTCTTTGCCGAGCTTTTTCGTAAAAAACTTGTCTTCAGGAGAAGGTAACATGAGTAAAATTTTGAACAATATTGAATGGAAAATTAGAGAAATCGAAATAGCAGTTTTCGCGTTTCTTGATAATAATATATCGTGTTTTAAAGTGGTCATTTTCCCATTTACCGCCTTCCATGATTGCACGGACTTGCAGTGAAAGATTTTATACTTTTGCAGAAACCAATAACTTTATGGTTTGATATATGACATGAAATGAAGTGAAAGAATTTATTTTTCCGGGGCCTACTTTGAGATATTTGTGCATTCAGACATTGGAGGGGACCCACCACTTTCCCAACGGCGTTATAAGGAAACATATGGTTTCCTCCTTCA